>OZ004623.1:7936018-12936018 GCA_963924575.1 Pycnomerus fuliginosus
AATACAATTCATGTTCTATTATTTTAGTCTAATTACTATAATTATTTCTCTAACCTAACGAAAGTAATTTATTAGATATAGGGATCTGAAATTTTCATTTTTGAATAATGTTAAGAAAATAATTTCATCTCGCATACTCGTCCACACTCTTAGTCTCTGGCTTTACTATTTATTACTTTTAGCTTTGTACTGCAGTATTACCCAAAATTTTAAATAAATCTGCTCTCTGAAAGTTGTGATATTAGTAATAAGGCAATGAAGAATAGTTTACGCACTTATTTAAAGAATGGCACGGCATTTTTCCTACAATGAATTGTTGTTTTGCTAAATTTCATTTTGCATCGCAATACTACCTATTTCTGTCAGTGAACTAAAATTATATAATTTCTTAGTATAAACTTACTCCCAATGCCGTACTAAAAAATTAGGCAATATTCGTAATAAATAACAATTTTCTCTCACATTTTTCCTGAAGGCCTGATCATTTTTGTTGGCTATTATCTTCATTTGCAGGAATAAATTGCTTAAAAAGCAAAGTTTTAAAATACCTTGAAAGTCTTGAAAGCTGTCAATTTGAAGTTTCTTCCCAAAACCCTTGGTTGAGTCACTCCACACATTTTGGTAATCACTGTATACGTAAAAATAACGTCACGCTGTGCAAAATTGCATGGGGCGAGATATCCTTTTTTGACATGTTAGAAGTCAGGGTTGGTCCCTGGGAATGTCTAAACATGTCTATTATTGTCTATACTAAACCAAGCCAAAACCGCACAAATCAATAAACGAAGTATTTTTTAACACGCGATCATTGTTTCATTTGTTCAAAAAAATTGTGCTTCTCTCTCCTTTTTTGGGATGAAACTTCAAAAATCCGTATCATCGATTGCGTTACATGTCGTAGACAGAGCCGTAACTAGGATATTTTACGCCCGGTGCCACCGGACAATTTTGCGCCCATTTAATAATTTGATAATAATATTAATAATAATAATAATTTTAATTTTTCAACAAAATATCTCTTAACAATAGGAAATTTTAAAAATCACAATTCAACTCTTCGAGATTTTCTCGACGCAAATTCATTTATAAGGGCATCATGATCGAGTTGTTTTGCAATATCATTCTCTATTGACAAAATCCCTAAATTATTGTTAGTCTCTGTTGTCCAGTGGCTTGTTTGTGTAAATTGTCCATTTCAATGTTTTTTAAACTGGATATCGTCATTACTTTCCTACATCAGCTCTGTTTTCGCCATAAATTCCGGGTACGGCAAACTGCAAGCTCTCGCCGTGTGTTGGATTTTATTTTTTTTATAATTTTTTTTTATTTTTGTTCGGTCCCGTTGTTGCGCCCCTTGAAGATGGCGCCCCGGTGCGGGGGCACCGGTGGCACCACCCTAGTTACGGCTCTGGTCGTAGACGGAGTGATCCAGTGCATTAGGTTCCAACCGTAAAAAAAGTCACTTCCAATATTAGAATAATGAAAATGACTTCAACTTCCTGTATAACCGGAAGTGACAGGGAGATGAAAATATTTTCTTCTCACTCTACGTGATCGATAATGGTAAGGCAGTTAAGGCACCAAACCACAACGTTCTCTTAAAACTGGATTGGCTAACTGCCAATCCAGTTTTAACTAACCTCATTCACAATCACGACACATAACAAAGTTTAACAATCGTTCACAATACAATACCTGGAAAAATCAGAACCTGTCATGAATAATTGTTGACCATTGTTAAAGTTTGTTACGTTACGTACGTAAAGGGGTTGTGAATAAGCTCTTATGGAGCGATCCCGCACTATTGGCACCCTGATGTATAATTAATTGTATATTTTTATCAACGAATTGAGCTTTTCATTAAGTCAACCAATATCGGTGTTAAAGCAGGATTCAAAACCTATGTCGAATTCGTTACGATCACTGTTAAACTTCATTCACACCCACTTTACGTACGTGACATAACAAAGTTTAACAATCATCAACAATTACTAAAAAATTCAGAAGCTGTGATGAACAATTGTTGACCATTGTTAAAGTTTGTTACGTTACGTACGTAAAGTGGTTGTGAATAAGCTCTACCTCTTATGACGACTACTGTCGAAAGTAACCATCATGGTTATCACGATCTTCACTGTTTCGGCTACGATATCATTACCTTTATGCTATGTTACATTTATGTGCCATCTTTTAGAAACGGTAAAAGGGTTCCTGCAAAAGTCGGTAATTTTATAAAATAGTTATTTACGTAAAGAGCATGGAAAGTGATCTTTCCTGGACGAGCCGAGGAAAGACACTTTTCTTCCTACTGAAAATGAGATTTTCGGGATTCAGAAGGGCTGTGAAAGGACCGCTTCTCACGGCTAGTCGTATAAAAATTATACTAACGGCTAGGCGTGTAAAATGGACAATATGGTGACGGCGATTGGTCTATAACGGAAGACAGCACGCGCGATTTTGCCAAATTTAAATTGTAGGACTTGACGTCTAGATTTTCTTGATCTGTCACTTGGGTTTTCAAATTTCAAAATTAATTAATTATCTATTTTTAATTGGTGTAGGAAGAAAAATGTTGTATAAACCACGGCTACGCCTCGACTGTCCATATTTTCCTTCGCCGCGTAAAACATCACTTTCACGCTTTGGGTTATAAACTACTATTACATGTGAGTTATGTATTAAATTTTTTTGGTGCTCGCAACATATTTTCTGTGTGAAATTAAATATTTTAATTCAAATTATCTAAACTGAAAAGGTGAACTTTGACTTTCCAGAATATTCAAGTAAAATTTTACTTTCATGGACTTCGACTTACCGGCCCTAAAATTGACTGGAAAAGTTAACTTTTCACTTTCCCGGACTAGTCCGGGAGAGGCTACTTTCCGGTTCTAAAATTGACCGGAAATGTTAACTTTCCGGTCGAGCGCCTAAGAACGGACTTTTTAATAAGGTGAATTAGATAGCTGCTTTTTTTTCAAGTCGAAAACCTTAGCGCCATTTTTTCGAAAAATGTCATTTTGGGTTTTAGAATCTTTTTGACAAGAGATCGTAAATTAAGGACGCTACAGTCCAAGTTGCTGAAGATATTGAAATGAAATTTGGTATACTTTTTTCGTTTCACATTATTAGGATCTCGGAAACCGTAAGAGCTAGAAAGTCGGTTAAATTAGAAAAAAGTTGAGCTTTTTTGGGCTTATTAAGGATCTGTAAAGAATTCTCCAATATCTTCATTCGTTCCGGATTTATCCCGGAAAAACTGAAAATCGCATTTTAAAAAAAATAATATCTTTCTTACGCTTGATAGTATTCAAATAAAATTTGAAAAATTCATATTTTTGACAGCTGTCAATTGAATGGAGTTGACGGAAATTTTCGAGTGGACACATCAAAAAAGATTTTGGAATACTATACCATTACGAAATGTCAAAAACTCGGAGCCCAAAGGCACTGTCTATGCTTTTAGTTTATATCGTCAACTATAGGTAAATTTTCACAATTTTATAGTTTGAACCACAAATACTTAACTCTTATTGGTGTTTTCATCCATTATCGAGACTCTTGCCTAATTACAGCGTCATAATTCTGCCTGTTTCAAACCTACAGACGGAGGAGGGTTTGAAACTGACAGTAGTTTGACTATTCTATCAAACAACTTTCTAAGAAATTTGGTAAATGAACCAACAGCAGCTTAGCATTTGTGGTTTGAACCACAAAATCGAGAAAATTTGCCTTATGTTGCAACGCAACTTTCAGAAGTACCCAGTTCTTGGTTTTCTGGTAATTCTCTTCTCAAAGTGTTTTGCTGCATATGCAACGATCTGAAAATAAAACCTTCCTCTACTTTCTAGTAATAATTTAATTTGCACAAAAACGTTCAGTTTATTGGATCACTTTCCGTGACTCGGTAGATAGGTTCTTAGTAAGAAATTTTAAATGTGGGGCTCGGTTCCACATTGATGGCGTGGGTATGTTAAATTTTTTACAACAAAAGCCTGTTAGAGTGGGCCTGTGAAGTTTTTTGTTGCAAACCGCCAGAGCGTTGTGAACGTCAACGAACGCCACAGAGTGTAAACAATATTCCCACCATCGGGAGTTGACCCGTGCCGGCCTGGGGCTGGGACTTGCGAGGTTAAAGGTCGTCACGCGCGTCGAGCCACTTGTTACCAGCTCCAGGCCATACAACTACCATTTACAACGTAGAATATCGTGCCAACAACTCTTCCGTGAAAAGAATGTGATTCATTGGTGGCGGCGAATACCATAAGAGCAAACGACTCCTGGGGATACTTTGTCTTGTTTGCGGCAGTCGTAAATTGAAAGGAATCATCATCTCTAAGATCCATTCTTGAATACTTTCGAAACGAGAATATTTTAATTTATGAGGAAGACATCTTGCAAATGCGATTCCTATGTCATGTCGGAGTGTATACATGGTGTACACGTACACGCATGTTGGAAATCCCGGCGGACACAGTTACACATTATTTCCAGACCGACAGAGAATTCTTATTAGGCGAGAAAGCATTTACCTATGCAGGATATACGTGCAACAATTATTCCAATTTTCTCTGGTTGTTAATAGTCGCCCTGAAAAAACCTCTTCGATAGCCGAGCAACAAAACAGTTATAATCACATTACAATTATCTGTATATCTGAAAATTACGTGTAATTTCAGTAGATTGTTTCGCCATTGACACGCCATCGCCATCGTGTAGCCTTCGCGTGCCTGTTGACTGCCTATTGACTTTTTAATAATAATATAGTAGCGAAGTGTGATTGTCTAGGAGGTATACAAAGGAGTCAAGGGAGGACGAGAACGTACCGTGGGAAAGACTGCCGGACACGCTCCAAGACACCGGTATGCGGCCACGGCCTGTTTGTTGGTAATCAGCGAGTGGTTACACGCGTGCTGGGCACGGGATAAGCCAGATCCTTTGATCTCCAAGCCCATATCCATGGGACTCATTGTTATGTACACGCTTCAGGCTTCTTGGAAATTCACAAATGTTTCAAAATTATTCGAAACTGCAACTGCAATCATTTTCGATTTCGCCACACTTCAGCAGTTTGCATGGGTGCAAAATCTTGATGGCTTGATTTTTGCAAGACAAATCGATTTGTAATGAAATGCGAATCGAATTGATGCCATTTTTTATTTTGAACTAGTGCCAGGTGGCTTGAGAAATAGCTATGACTAATAAACAAAGCAGTAACATCTCTTTTTACTCTTTCCTGAAACCGTCAAGAAAGTCAAACTTTCATAGCTATCTTTAGCCTTGAAAGTTATTGATTAATTCCTGACTAGTCATGTAAAGTCTTTACCTGACTCCTATTACCGAGCCTATTACAGTCCTAGTAATGTAATGCAACAAATACTTATTCAAATTTCGTCATGGTTACACAAGCTGATGTTTTTTACCGGACATCATTATTCTTAAATTATATTGTCAAAAATGACGCTAGCTTAATTTCGAATTTAAGAATACCCAATTGTTTAAAAATTTTTTATAAAAGCAAGTTTGTGGAATTTGTAGATCGTATTGAGCCTTCGCAATTTTTGTATGCAAATGAATAAAGTGACCTACCATTTTAATGCAATCAGATTTATCTTTTTTCATTCCTGGTTCTGACATTCTTTTAACCTCCCCAATCTAAACACAATTTAAAAAAAATGGGAGGTTACTGCAATCAATAAAATTTTCGAATTCGAGATAAGACCGGATCTATACGTTTTGAGGTCTCAGGAATCCAAAAAAGTGGTTTTAAAAATGTGTCTGTATAGTCCGAGAGCTGGCAGCAAAAATACATAATGGTTTTTTACCAAAGGTTTGATGTTTTTAATCGAAAGTACCATTTAAACGATGAATGAAACCGTGCGTCTGCCGGCCCAGACTGGGGGCGTTACTTCGGGAGCGGCTTTGGAAATACCCAATTTTTGGTTAAAAATGATTTAATACCAGGCTCAAAATTGGAGAGGTATACTGTTGTTTGTATTGGCAAACATCCCGGTGCCTTCCAAAAACTTGCAGACGGCGGCGTCTTCAGAGCAGACGCATTTAAAAATGGCCGTTTAAGCGGCCACATATATGATGACGCTCTACCACTTTGAATCATACACAAAAATTTTACTTAAAAAAAAAATGCTTCAAAATTTTCTTAAGCGAAAATTAAGCAATTAAGCAGACAGGGGCGTTTGGTCTGCAGACGCCTAAACAAGTAGGTAAAAATAAGATAAGCTGCCTTTATAATGACGTTCTACCAGTCTGAAATTTGTACTAAAAGTTCCGAAAAATAATTAGCTTTAAATCATTTAGTAACTATTTTAGCAGAGGGGGGCGTTTTGGGGGCAGACGCCGTTAAAAAGGAATTTGTTCAACAGTCCCCCGAATCAGAAAAAGAACACTTAAAAAAAATTGCCCTTTTGACCAAAAACTAAAAAATTCGATATTTTTAACACACTTTAAAATCGCGGTACAGCCCAAGCCCCTGAAATTTTGCACACGAAGAGCTGAAAAATGTCTGGATTCAATCGACCCACGGGAAGTGACATTTTGGCACACCAATTTTCAAATTTAAAAATTTTAAATTATATACCATCAGAAAGGTCTTCAAATTCTGGTTCTAAATTAGACAAAATTCAGTCGCATTTAGAACCCTTTGGGTGGAAAAATCGAAATTTTGTAATAACACTAAAACCACGCTATAGTCCAGACTATTGGATCGATTTGGCTGAAACTTGTTACATGAAGATTAGATGACCCGTTGAAACGCGGCAAGGCCTTTGGGAGCAATTGGTCCACCGGAAGTGCCATTTAGGCATATCAACTTTAAAATTATAAACACAAGACACGGAAATGAAGGACCCACGCTTCTCTGCTGCCAATTTTTTTTACTTACATTAGCAACTAAGTATTCATTTTACAAAAATATTTAGTTTCCCATCACCCAATATTAGATATATTCAGTCCATAATTCACCTGCTTACTTTTCTCTAAGGTTACCAAATTCCAAAGTTATAGAGGCCTAGTTAACGAATACAACATTCTGTTGATTTATCTATATCATATAAATCAGATAGAGTCTTTTGTTTTGAGATATGCTAATTTTATTACGTAAATAAGTTAACGGCGGTAACGCGAAGTGCTAGAATATAAATGCCTATCCCGGCGCCTCCACCATTTTTAATAGGAGATGTATGCAAATTGCAAAGCAAATCGTCTGTAGTCTGTAGTCCCAGCTTGCTCCCACAACTCTTTGCAACTAATAAGTAATAATTATACAGGGTGTCTCAGAACGCTCGCATCACCTTCTAATGGAGTATTCAGAATTAACTTTTGAATCGATTCGTGTCTTTGAAAATTTCCAGGTAGTCCAAGCAATGAATGCCCAAAATGGGGTTGTAGAGAGCATGGAAGGGGGGAGAATTTTTCTCTTCGGGAATGTGTTGGGGGTAGTTAGGAGGTAAACATACTAAAAGTCCCCGCCCCTAACCCGTCCGCTTCAGGGGGGGAGGGGGGTGGAAAGGTCCCTTCTTTTGTTTTTTCGCTTATAACTCGAATATGGTGCGTCGTAGCGAAAAAATCCTTGTATAAAAATGAAAGCCTATAAAATTTGATACAACTCTGCTATTCTACATTATTAAGGAAAAATGCACCGGTTTCGAGATATCCGGTCTCAAAAGACGGCAATTGTCAAAACAAACTTTTGCTTCTAATTCCTCAGTCTTTGGTTTTGCAGAAAAGTCGTCAAGAAGAAAATTTTGGTGCGTTCAATTTCCTTCAAGAATATATATATACAGGGTGGTTCCTTTCTCACTGCTCACCACTGGCATCTTCTAAACGGTAACAGGTTCGAAGTCGGTTAAATTACAGAAATATTGCACTGTTTAAATTTCACTTGGAGTTTTTATATTACTGACAGCTGTCAATTGAATGGCATTGTCAGAAATTTTTTAGGACTTCTAGATTTTGAGTAACGGTAGTCAACTTTTTATTCTCTTAAGGTATCCAAATTGTATTTTAACACCATCGGACACATAAAAAATTAGCTTTTCAAAAATGTAATCAAAATGGACTTTTTTGACGGATCGTCAAAATTTGAAAATTGATATGAGTATGTTGTAAAATGAGCCTAAGCTTTTTCAAGATAGTACACCAACTTTTTTCATCTCTTATGACGTCAAAAACAATTGAATTTTGAACGATAATACAGGCTGAGTCAAGAAGGCGACGGCGGTCCATAACTTCTGAACCCTTCCAGCTAGGTAATCAATTCAAACGCCATTATGTACAACACCGCCAATTCTACAACCAAAAAATACTTTCAACTGTACAGGGTGTCCCAAAACACTTGCAACGCATGGCAACTTGATTTTTTTAAATGGAACTCCACCATTTTGATGCCATATTCTGGATCACCTATAACATAGCTTTACATCGACATAAGACATTCGATGTTTTAAGGCTCTGTTCTAAAGTAATTAATTCTTTTTGAAAAAAAATCATAGCGGGTGCTTCTTAAAAAAATTCCTGAGAACTCAATTTTGTATCCAGAGAGCTGAGATTCGGTACGAATATGAAGGAAGGTCTATTCTATCTATCTAACATGATAAGTATCATTATCACTATACAGGGTGTTACAAATTCTGTGCCAAGTTTGGAAAACTTCAAATATGCAAAACTCCATTTTTTCAAATGGCACCCCCTGTTATTATTGTGCCATGGGGTTCGGCTGTTGAATTACTTTATTTTTTATTAAGCATGTCCTATACCTAAAGTCAATACTTTTTCTTATTATTATTATTATTATTTTCTCATCTTTTGTCTCTTAGTTTGTCCTATAATTGGAATGTATAATTCTGTTGGGCAAATAAACTTATTATTATTATTATTATTATTATTATTATTTATTTTATTGCTAAAAATTTCAACATGATTGCCATTTTCCTTCAGACATTTCTCGTAGTTCAGGTTTTTTTGTCTCGAAAATTAACAATCCCAGGTATCAACTACCCTATATCAATTCACTATCGATCCGTGCAAAAATATACCGGGCGTTCCATTTAAAAAAAAAGCAAGTTGCCTCCCCAGCGCTTAAGATCCGACGATTATCGCTAAGAGTAAGATCCAGAACAAAACTTGGGAGTACGGGCTACTATCCTGTTTTTAGTTCAGGCGAATATCTCAAGTAATTAAAGGGGGATTCAACTCAAGAATTCGACTCTTGGCTTACCTCAGTTTCTGGTCAATTTTAGTCTCCTGAATCTAATGGTCACATTAAAATGTTGAAAAAACCCCTATTTTCAGAATTATTTGAAAATTAAGAATTCTCAAATTCCAGGCATCTAGATCTTAAAATTGCATCAATTACGACATGATTATTCGTTATGTTGGCAACAATTTGTGATTAGGGGTACATCTCTCAAAATTATGCCAAACCATTTTTTAAGGTTATGTTTGACGGCACATAGTATTGATGCATAAATTAATATTAAAAAAAATCACACAGGGACATTTTGAGGACAAGAAGCGTTTCAAACATCTTTCACCACCTTCTTTTATTCAGTAACTTCCACCGCAACCGCAATTCTTCAGCATGATCCATGGCATATTTCGGCATTAAGAAAAACTTATCAAAAATGATTCTACTGTAAAACTCGACAGCACACCACCACTTCCACATTCCACTATACATGTATACTTAGGTACCTCATTTCATTAGTTTATTTTAACAAAAATACAGCTGGAGAAGCCCAGATTACGAGCCTCAAAATTTACCCCAACGTTCAAGGTCAGGAAAGATTCAATCTACGGACTATGTTCATAAACAGCACACGTAGATTTTACCAGGTATAAAATGACGATGAAATAATTCATAATCATATAGCAGCCGATTACAATAGTATAGGTAGGTATAGGTATAAATTTATGCGTAATAATTAATAAGATAATCAAACCGAAACTTAGGTGCACATGCTCAGACTGCACCGCATGCGCAATTTGATTACACAAAAATTTCGCGCGTTTTGTTATGACATGAAGTTCCGGAGAATTGAAAGAAATTATATGTCAATTATTATATGGCAACTGACAACAAATGAAACAATCCAGTATTTTAGTAATTTCATTTTATTCCACAAACTAAGTACAATAAGTTAGTCCACATAATGTTTTGATAAACAGCTAACTACGTACTACAATAATTAATCGAAATACTTCAAATCAAATCCTTCAGCTGCTTTAAATCCACTATAAACTCCATCTTTTTCGGGAAATTGTTCTCTTATTTATGACACAACACATGCTGGAACAACTCTTCTTTGGAACTTGCCTAAAGATTGAAAAGCATCAACTCAAAAAATAAACTGTTTATAAGCAATAAAACACCAAACCCGATTCGATGATGACTTCAAAACAGCCATTTTCTCTGGATTGTCTTTTGCCATGAGTATAAGGCCTGCTGCTTGGCATCTTTTAAGACATTCGCATCCAATACAACACTGTAAAAAGAAGAATGTTGCACAACACATTCGTTGCCTTCTTCTACCAGTTTTGAAATTAAAGTCGATTCCCTGCAACAAAAACATTCTTCATTTAGCAACATTATCTTACAAAACCCAGATCTACACCAGTTTAAATTACATAATCTTGATGAACTACTACTTATCTGGGTGGTAGCCTCTGGAAATGGCATCGGGTTGAAGACTTGAAGTCCCTTGCCATTACCTTCATCGCTGGCTTATAAGCCATGATTGCGCTCGAGGTATAATATTAGGAATAGGAACTTTACAAACTTAACTTTCACTGAAGAGTGAAAATCGGAAATTCTTAATTATTGCTTACACACCAAGACACCAAATGTCAAAGACTCGCTTTGACAATTGACATAACCGCCCTGACGTCTGCAAAGTTGAGACGTCGTATTAGACACAAAAAACCACTGCCACAAACAATACAATTTAATGCTTCCAGAAACAGAATCGAAGTTACCGATGATTTGGGGAAAGATGACGTCAGCTTTCTCTCTGTTTTTAACGAATATCTTCAAAACGGTAAAGAATTGTTAAATTCTGATAACACCATTCGACTCAGACGCTCCCCTGATACTAGAATCAGCCATAACCTCAACATCGATTTCTTGAGTTGCATCCTCCTTTAAGGTTCAAGTATACAGTAGAAAAAAAAAATTCTGAATTCAAACTTCATAAAAAAAATACCAGGCGTTCGTTTCAGTATCAAATTGATTGTGTCGAAATATGAAACAATTCTGGTATACAGTTTTTGAAAAAAAAAATAAAAAGTTGAAAAAAGGGTGCATTTAATGGGATTTATTTTTTTTTCTCGAAAACTATGTACCAGATTTCGTTAAAATTTTTTTCTGAAATTGCTGGAACTGCAAGGCTATCTCCACATTTTTTTAAATTTATTTGAATTTCCAGTTTTTTTAATAAAAAATAATGAAAAATTAAAATGCCAAATTATGTACGATAAATTTATAAAATAGTTAGATCTAACTATTATAATTATTCTAATAGGGCCTGTGTTGCTTTCTGTGAAGAAAAACCGGCGTTTGCTTATAATGTCGCTGAAATATTAACAATTTACCGAACTAGAATTTCAATTTCAATGCGTGCAATTCATTGTCTGCACAGTGCTGCTTCTGCCTACTTTTAGCGAACTAGGGATGCACCGAGGGATGCACTCTCTATCGCCCAATAGCTAAAATTTGGCCACCTCAGGCTCACTACACTACACTGGAAGAAGCCGGTTGCAGCGTTGCCATGTTTGCTTGTCAACGATCAAGTGCACATTCCATTAGTTCCTAATGCAATGCTTATTTATCATTATTTAATAAAGTTGGAATTATTGTTTTACGCGTAATTTTACCGTGATTTCAATGCTCAGTTTTTTGTTGATCAGCTCCTCTTAGGTACTTACCTAACAAATATTCTTGGAAAATTGATTTTTAAATGGAGACTGGAGATTTTTCGGGTACAATCTACACGAGTACTAAACTCAAATTAATTAAAACATTAATATACCCACATATAGAGTACTGCTGTACTGTTTATTACAATTTTCTCTCTCATGACGCGCTCTAAAATTTATTCAATAATATCAAGATATTCGTGGCAGTTGTAACTATAGAAATTGCAAAATAAACAAAATACAACAAAAGGTACAGGCTTGTCCATATTACCCTCCACACTCCCTAAAACTTTTGAAGTAAATAAATTCTCAGGAACAGGAAAAAAAATTAAATCTTCTATGTTAGTTGCCTGTGGTGATGGTCCGATGAAACAACTGGTATAATTTGTCAAAGACGCAAAAATAAGTACCGAAATAAAGAAGTTAAAAAAAGTGATGTAGGTCTTTATTGTTTTTTTGCGTTTTTCGAAAGCCGCCGAAAGGGCATAAAATTTAAGACAACTTTGTGAGACAATTACAGTGCTGTAGTCCAGCGTATCCGCGGGTACACGCCGTAGGTATGCACAAGGGAATAAAAATCGATATTCATGTCAACATTTTTAGAAAACTTTAAAGATACCTATTTCCTGGTTAACAGACGGTTGGAAAAACCCCAGCTAATGACCTCGACCCAGGTAAATGGCAAAGTTACCTGCCCTATAAACCCACCCTTCGCTACCTGTTACATGCCTGATGGACCGCTAAAGCGGTCCGAGGATTTTAGCAGCAAATGACCCAAGAATTTTTTATTTGGAATAATCCACAGCCAAAGTTAGCACTTTTACGATTAATCCTTCGGTTATAAAACGGAATAAATCTGATGACAATGGCAGAGTATAACTTTATTTAACCAAGGTCGGGCGTGCGGAGCGGTTGGATGGCTGATGCATTTACTAAAATCTAAAATACAAATGTTTTTCACTCCTAAAATGGACATTTTTCGAAAAAATGGCATTGCAACAGCTTTCGAATTCGATAATGATAGTATTCCCTTTTGCTAAGAAAAACTCAAAAAGGGGCTTTTTTGTCCCTAAAATGGAAATTTTCTAAAAAATTGCATCAATGTTTTTGATCCGGTAATATAACAGCTGTCGAATCCGATAGTAACAATATTTTTTTTTGTAAAATAAATTGAAACAAGGGCCCATTTGCCACTAAAATGACATTTTTCTAAAAAATGGCACTAAGGTTTTTGGCTTAAAAAAAAATCAGCTATCAAATCCGGTCATAAAAATATACAGTTATGCATAGGTTTTTTTTCACGGCACCATTTTTTGGTCAAAAGGGCACAAGTGTGAATACATTTTTATAAGCACAATTCGAAGGGCATTCATCATATGGTAACGCGAAAAATGGGGGTTTGCATTTAAATTTTTAAAGTTGATGTGCCAAGAAGGCACTTTCCGTGGACCGATGTGGCCCAAATTCTAATCAGCACCTACAAATCTCCCACTGAATATGTATGCCAAATTTCATCTCGATACATTCAATAGTTTGAGCTGTAGCGTGATCACAGACACACAGACAGACAGACACACAGACATTTTTTCAAAAACCGCTTTTTTGGGTTCCCATGACCCTAAAACGTAAATATTTGATATTTTTGGAAATTCGATTTTTCCGATCGATTCCAGTAACTGCTTCGCGAAGCGTAGAAGTTAATAACTGTGAAAAACGTCTGTGTGTCTGTCTGTGATCACCTGCAATTTTTTAGAAAATTTCCGGTTAGGGACAAAAACACCCCTTTTTGAATTTTTCTTAGCAAAAGGGCATAATATCTTTATCGAATTCGATAGCTGTTGCATTGTCGGATCGAAAACCTTAGGGCCATTTTTTCGAAGAATGTCATTTTAGGGGTGAAAAACATTTGTATTTTAGATTTTAATAAATGAGCGCCGGGCGCAACAGCCACCGACAACCGCCCGCACGCGGACCTTGGTTAAATGCTTCATTTACAAATTCTGTGAAAAAGTAGAAGTTTCTACCGTCTTCGAGACTGCCACTTTTTTATTATGATTTATAGTGTGAACGTATCCCAATTTTTTTGGCGCAGATGTATACATGATCGGTAGGCAAAAATATAATTAATTTGTTATTTACGCAAATATTCGGTAACTATTTTTACAATAAAATAATATAATGTAAAACAAAAAACTAACTTCTGCATAAATACACTACAGCATAAAATTACAAATCTTAATTTGCAATTTTTAATTAAAGAGAATCTTAATTATTTTGGTGGAGTCTCAAAAATAGCCTTGTCTAATTGTCTATTATAGATTAATTCCTGACTGGTTATGTAAAATCTTTACCAAACTCCTATCAGTTATCAGTCATATCACAGTCTTAAATGTAATGCAGTAAATACTATTAACGTCATGGATACACAAATCTGATTCCATGGTCTGATTCTTGAATGTACCTATGTTGTATATTGTCAAAGTAACATAGTGGCAACAGGGCAAGTTCAACCTTACGCAGGTGCTCTGCCGGTAACCTTACCCTGCGCAAAGCACCTAGCGGCGAATAGCGACACTTCGGGGATTTGGTATCCTCGATACGTAGGACGGGTTTTTAATGCAACTACGCAATCGGCCCCGCAACCCACAATACAACTAATTCTGTGAGTGTGGAGCCATCTCCTGAGTCAGAATCACATTAAATATGCTCTATACTTAAACCTTAAGGAGATATGACAATTTAAAGTAGGTACCTAATGGAATGAAGACCCTATACATAATTTGCTAAGGAAACATTTGTTTCGTGCGTTCTAAACTTAAAGCGTTTTCAGAAATAAGAAACCGGAAAAAGTTTTAACTGCCTCTTCGGTACCCCCGGGGCGCAGCGCCGTTTCGTCCCGTCGCTCTTATGGCGCAGCGCTTTTTTATTTCGGCGCCCTTTCGGTTGTCTCTTATGTCCTGATCCCAGATTTAATATATGAAAAACCCCTACAACTCTAAAATAACCTCAGATTATACAGACCCTGCAAAGCAAACAAAACATTAATTTACATTTTACTTTTAATTACTTCGTCGGAGCAAAAACTGAATAAATTTGCAGTTCTGTGTTCTGATATTCATGTTAAGACACCTGGAACATTCTTTTTGCTATATAATGAATTCCAAATTCATGCAGGCGTCATAATATATTAAAACAAAGGTGGAAAGATGGCTGAACGATAATATGTACCTACTACCGCAATAACTACCAACTCATTGGTCTGTGATATAGGGTCGGGAAGAGGATTTGCATTTCCAGAACCCGGCTATTATTTAATTTTTTTTTTCATTTCACTCTGACATAATATGACATATCCCCAAAAGACAACTTTGATACAAACCTAACCTAGATATTTCGATGAGAATATAAAAAATTTAATAGAATCTTATAACTTTAGGAACGAATGTAAATGACATGTCAGTTAATAGAAGATCTCCGTCAATTTATTACCTCCGGGGCCTTTCCTCCATCAACGTTAACGCCTTCACCTTGGCTTGGGCTTGGCGATTTGATTAAATTAAGATAATCATAAATCGGTGATTATAATTAACCAGCTCAAGTTCTCCGATCGCGATGTAATTTCAAACCAGAACTTTTATGATATCCAGAAATCGTACATTGATTAATAAAAAAACCGTTACAAGTTGACATGATTTGTGAAACCTGAATCCGAAACACAATATCCGAAGTATAGATAATAAACAGGAACCACAGAGCGATGGTTTTGCATCGAATAGGTTTCGATGTCCCGAAAATAGCTGTAAAAAAGTACAGTTAGATGTTGACCCTGAGGAAAAGACCCCGATTAGGGTAGCAACTTTGACGGCTGCAGTCCACGTTCCTTCCACACGTCTTTCATAGTCAGCTCGCGAAACGTTCGTAACAATGCAACGTGTGCTTGTCAAGTCCATACAAATTGGCGACCCCTTTTCGCATTATCTTGTGATAGCAAGAGATTGTTGCGGAATGTTAAAAAGGACCTTCCAGTTTCCCACGATGAACACCTTTCTTCAATTATCACCCCAAAGTTCGCCCCTATTATGCGGCATACGAACGACATATGGCCAACGCGTACCGTGGGAAACGAGGGCATATTGCCAGAAATCTTAAATACCTGAAGATTGGACGAGTCACCCCCCGGAACCTCTCTCTCAGCTGGGGTTATTATAGAAAGGGAGAGATAATTAGGGTAGCGGTCGTGTATTGACCTGAGTTTTTACAGTTACTCAGATTTCACCTTCCATTATCGAAGAAATCAAGATCACAGTCTTTATCTCTGCAGTTTCTTCGTAATTAACAATATTGACCGAATTAACTCCTCTCCAATTCTTACTGCCATCGCAATCTGATAAAATTAATTGCTCGAAAGTATTTCATCGGGGATTTTACTACCGTAGCAGAATGTCTTTGTCTGATTATTCGCTAGCTCGCTCGCTCGTATAGCCTGTACGTCGAATAACTTGAGAACGAGTTGACAAATCGAGTTGAAATTTTGTACACAGATGTATACCCTGAAAATCTTTGCGAGGATTGCTTTTGGGCCAAATCGGACCACGGGGGCAGGAATTAGGGGTAATAAACCGAAAAACTATTAATTGCAATAACTTGAGAACTAGTGGAAGTATCTTTCTGAAACTTTGTATGCATCTTCGACCTTCAAGTCTGTTGAAGGTGAGGAGGTGTCAATTTCGGGCGATAAAATTTAAGGGATGAAAACCACAAAAAATATGATAACTCCACAAGGGTTGCTGACAGCTCTTTGAATTATTTGAAACTCAAACTACACACATATATCGATGACATCTTACGGGGGATGCTTTTTCCGCAAACCCTCAAAAAGCTAAATTTACGCAGACCGCAGACCGCTTCTTTTTCGTGTAATTTTCGCTAGTTCTACTTAACTACAGTTAATTTTCACCCCCCTTGACTTTTCATCCCCCTTCATAATTTTTCAACCTCTCGAGCGTTAATTTTGTAAAATTCGCGCGATTTGATCCTTCTGCGGTAATAAATTTATTTCAGTTAGACTGTTTTACCTTTTTCACTTTTTCGACCCCCTTCGCAATATGACTTTTCATCATCCTTTACGACTTTTCAACGCCCTGAGTGTTAATTTTGCAAAATTCGCGTAATTTCGTTTTTCGTCGGTAATAAAATTGAACTCATTTCGTCGTGTTGGTGGTGAAAAGTTCTAACCAACAAAAATCAAAAACCAGTTTTATCCATTCACTACCTAGAAAAGCCTCTTTTCGTTATGGCTAACAGTTATAACGCGAAACAAGAAATCTTCAAGGAAATAACGAATAATAGTGAAAGGCCCTTAAGCTACGAATAAACAAGGAGAACTAATGTTATTCTATGATTTTGTTTTTACATGCAATTGCATTCAGTCATAGGTCCAAATATACTATTAAAATTATATTTGTCAGGAAAACCAAAGTACAAATGAATAAAATGTACTTTTTGTGGCAGCGCCAAAACTTTAAAGGCCTATAACTCGGAACTAATGAGTTGTGGTATAGAACTATTCACCACCAACACGACGATTTGGGACTCAGTTTACGTTTTAGTGGAAGCGATCTGCAAAAGAAACGTGCATTTAATGAAGAAAGCAAGCAGCACCCCAAATTTCTTCCATGCAGGAACCAAAATGGCGGCCATTTTTTTGAAAAATTCTGTATTTTACGCTATTTTTCTAATTTTGGACCGATTTCTATAAAATAAGTTACGGTTTCGACAAACTCTAGGCTACTGATATTAGGTAAATACCAGCACCTAAAAACATTTTGAACACAGACACAATGTTCACAACTGTTTTAACTATTTTGTACTTCGGAAAGAGAATATTAACTAAAAATACTTTCAACCAACGCTTTTAGTGTCATTCTTTCCAGGTAGAAGTGGTATTACCTAATATTTACAATATAATTTCAGTACTTAATAATATTTTTAATAACAATAATAATATTAATATGCGGATTCATTGCAACAGCCACACTTTTTTCATTTTTTCAACCACTTTCGCAATATTTAAAGTCTCCAAACGCAAAATTTGGGTTATTTGGTGTTATTTTCTGTAATTTTACTTAACAGCGGTTAATTCTCATACCCTTTGACTTTTCATCTCTATTTTACAACCCCCAAGTCCTAATTTTGCAAAATTTGCGTAATTTCGTTTTTCGTCGGTAATAAATAGTTGAACTCATTACCTTTCACAATTTTCCAGTTCTTTTCGCAATAGGTAGATATAAGTAGGTACTTCAGCCCCCACAAAGGTTTCAATGGCACAACAGGGTGATTTTAAGCAACAAATTTTTAACATTTCGCCTTTTTGACACATCTGTGCGTCTGCGGAGGCACTACTAGGTGCAGATTGATAAAATCTGCACCCGATTCCACCAGTAAGACCAGCCGCCCCTACATACACATTAACGTGATAAACATCTACAGGTATACACATCGCATTGATATACATCTTCCGGGGGTTTTTTATTTCATGTTGGAATGACCGCAAATTTGATAAAAACCGATTTCGTTGAGCAGAACAGAAGAAGGAAGTAATAGGCAAATCCATGAGAACCTCGTCTCCGGAAGCTCGTAATAGATATAATAACAGTGAAAGTCAAGTAATTCGTGTAATTTTATCCACAAGGATGACCCATGATCTTTCCATCAGCGCCTCAATAAAACCGTGATTGGTATCCATTGAAAGTCCGACTTTTATTATTTAATCGGTTCGTGCCTCCGAGCCAAGGAAGTTACGGCTTTTTTTCAGGTGGGAATTATTTATTGCATGGTTCGTTTGATTCTGATGAAACCCCGTGGAAACGTGGTGTCTTCACGGCGGCCGGCGCCGATATCGCCTTCCCATAAAATTAATTAGTCATTCATTTAATATGAGATTCACACGGTTTCCATCCTGTAAGTTGATAATTAATCCCGAACAGAAATTAAATACGTACCAACACATAATGCATAAGTAATAACGATTATTATTATATTATTATTCCGAAAAACGCGAAAATTATATTATTCGTGTAGCGGCTTACTTGCTTTTATGCCGGTTGTAACATCCTCTAATAAACTACTAGGCATTACCGGTCACTGGTGTCTAGTTATTATTTTTTCACTAGATTGCGAGATAGTGTGGGAAAATTATTCTTAGTATTTAATAATGTTTTTACTTGTTTACCAGTGATGATGGTAGCAAAGAGCAAGTTTATTGCCCACTGCCCAGCATGAACTACATACTTAATATATGAACATATATTATTACTTTTTAATTTTAATGGAGCAATCGGTATAAAATTCTGAAATAACATCAAATATTTCCCAAAACCTCCATCAGTTAGTTCTCCAGTTTACTGTAAAAGAGAACCAATCAGATTTTAGTTTTTTATTACTACGTGGGGTAGATTTAACTACATATTTCTAATCATAGTTAACAAAGTACCTATTGTTAAGTTAATTTACATTACTTTACGGGGTCATTCAAATTGGAAACTGATTAAGTATTATTCATCCATTTCAATTTCTTATAACGACTTGAGAAGTATAATAGGATTACACTGGAAATTTTGAAAAAAGCGAGAACTTGAAAACAGTTATTGTTATTTTGCATCAACAACATTTAACATGAAGAAAGCCGTGAAAGTTAATGAACGGCGCGTCGAGACTTTATTACTCCAGAATTGCATCCATTTTACAATAGTTTAAACCGTGCAGAACATAAATTTTCTTTTATTTCGCTTAAATTGTTATTAGTGAGATGTAGTTCTGTGAGTCTCAGTAAAATCTTTTCCGACCTTTGACATTAAATTTTGTTGATCTAATGGTTTTTTAGCAACTTCTCGGTTTTGATGTCGTTGTTGGGAAATGAGAGGATCCATCAGCAAGATTTAACAGTTTGATTCCATAAAGTTAAAAAAGAAATTTGCAGCTTTAATGGTAAAATAAGAACAACAACAAACAAAATTGTTTAATGAAGAACATGTGTGTTAGGAGTTTCCTCATCATTAAAATTTAGATAATAAATAATGAAACTAAATGCCCAATCGTGGACTTTAAATACAAGAGAGATGATATAAGAAATAGGTGGTACTGAATTTAATTTTTCCTTTACAGAATCTGAATTTGTGAAAATACATTCTTTCGCCGAGTCTAGTCCTCCACTTTTCGCATTCAAGTCCATTTAATTGTCATTTTCATTTATGCAGGGAGGATGCACTCTTAACATTACGGTGCCTCTAGATGAAAGATGACAATTGCGGCTAAAAAAAAATGCTGCAGAGAAGCGGCTGGAACCTCCCCATAGCGTGGATCTTTGATTTTCCACTGAAATGGCAGAAACTGTGAATAAATTTTTAGAACCAAATTTTCATCGTCTTTTTAATGCCAACATAAAAAAAAAGGCAGCAGAGAAGCGGCTGGAACCTCCCCAACGCGTGGGTCTTTGATTTCAGGGACTTCTGTTTAAGATTCTAAAGTTGATATGCCTAAATGGCACTTCCCGTTGACCAATTGCTCCCAAAAGCCTTTCAGCTCTTCAACGGGTCACCTCACCTCCATTTACCAAATTTCGGGCAAATCGATCCACTAGTTTGGGCTATAAAGTGGTTTCAGTGTTATTACAAAATTTCGATTCTTCTACCCAAAGGGTTCTAAATGCGAATCAATTTTGTCTCATTTAAAACCAGAAATTGAAGACCTTTCTGATGGTGACCTCGATAGTGACAATAAATCTTTCAAAAACTTGTTTTGGATGGGTAAATTAGAGAATAATTTTAAATTTCGAAATTGGTGTGCCAAAACGGCACTTTCCGTGGGCCGATTGAATCCAAAATTTGTTCACCTCTTCGACGTGTAATACAATCCCCTTGTGCAAAATTTCAGCCAAATCGGTTCAGGGGCTTGGGCTGTACCGCGATTTTAAAGTCCGATAAAAATCAATTTTTTTTTTATTTTTGGTCAAAAAGGCACTAAGAATGAATGCATTTTTAGAAGCAGAATTTGAAGGTCTTTCCTATCGTGACGTGAAAAATGGGGGTTTGCATTTAAAATTTAAAAGTTGATGTGCCAAAATGGCATTTCTGGTTGCACGATTGGCTCCAAAAGCTTTTCAGATCTAAGTTGGGTTATCACATGCACACGTACCAAATTTCAGCTAAATCTGTCGAGTAGTTTGGGCTGTGGCGTGTTTACGAACGTACGTACGTACGAACGTACGTACGTACGAACGTACGTACATACATACAGACACATTTTAAAAACCACTTTTTTGGGCTCCTGAGACCTCAAAACGTATAGATCCGGTCTTATCTCGAATTCGAAAATTTTAGTGATTGCAGTAACCTCCCTTTTTTTTTAAATGGTGGAGTGGAGTGGGGAGGTTAAAAGAATTTAAAATTTTAAGTTGATGTGCTAAAGGGTCCTTCCCGTAGACTAATTGAAGGGTCCAATGCTAAAACTGGCTACAAGTCCATATTATATAGTTTCTCAGTTGGCGAAGAAATGTTTCATGCTGACAATGGCAATGTATAGGGGTTTTGAAATTTACATACGCTTTCTTTGTCTCTATTTTCACATATTTATGCAAATTATTTTATAGGACGATGCAGAGACGTATCTGCAGGAATAACTCACTTTCGCAAAAAAGTGGACCTAGCCAGTTTTAGCATTGGACCCTCGAATTGCTTCCAAAAAACTTTCAGCTCTTCAACGGGTTTGGGCTATAAAGTGCTTTTAGTGTTAATAAAAAATTTTTTTTTTTCAAAGGGCACTAAATGCGGCTAATTTTTGTCTTATTTCCAGAATTTGAAGACCTTTCTGAAGGTGGCAATACTTTTTCAAAAACTCTTGGATGGTTAAATGAGAATATATTTCAGCTCTTCGACGTGTAATGCAATCTCCATGTGCAAAGTTTAGCCAAATCGGTCCAGAGGTTTGAGCTGTTTCTTTAGAAGCAAAATTTGGAGGCCTTTCTTACGGTGAAGTGAAAAATGGGGGTTTGCATTTGGCTCCAAAAGCTTTTCAGATCTAAGTTAGGTCATCATATGCCCACGTACCAAATTGCAGTAAAATCGGTCTAGTAGTTTTAGCTGTGGCGTGTTTACAAACGTACGCACGTACATACACAGACATTTTAAAAACCACTTTTTTGGATTCCTGAGACCTCAAAACTTATATATCCGGTCTTATTTCGAATTTGAATTTTTTTTTAACCTCCCCAAACCCATCACAATTTTAAAAAAATGGGAGGTTACTGCAATCACTAAAATTTTCGAATTTGAGATAGCACCAGATCTCCACGTTTTGAGGTCTCAGGAACCCAGAAAAGTGGTTTATAAAATGTGTCTGTGTGTATGTTCGTACGTACGTACGTTTGTAAACACGCCACAGCCAAAACTACTGGGCCGATTTGGCTGCAATTTGGTACGTAGGCATCTCATAACCCAACTTAGATCTGAAAAGCTTTTGGAGCCAATCGTGCAACCGGAAATGCCATTTTGGCACATCAACTTTTAAATTTTAAATGCAAACCCCCATTTTTCACGTCACGATAGGAAAGGCCTTCAAATTCTGCTTCTAAAAATGTATTCATTCTTAGTGCCCTTTTGACCAAAAATTAAAAAAAAAATTGATTTTTATCAAACTTTAAAATCGCGGTACAGCCCAAGCCCCTGAATCGATTTGGCTGAAATTTTGCACATAGGGATTGTAGTACACCTCGAAAAGCTGAACAAATTTTGAATTCCATCGACTCACGGAAAGTGTCCTTTTGGCACACCAATTTCCAAATTTAAAATTATTCAATCATTAAACCATTAAAAACAAGTTTTTGAAAGATTTATTGTCACCATCAGAAGGGTCTTCAAATCTTGGTTTTAAATAGGACAAAATTAATTCGCATTTAGCGCTGTTTGGTTCAAAAAATCGAAATTTTATAATAACAGTAAAAACACATTATAGCCCAAATTACTGAATCGATTTGGCTGAAATTTGGTACATGGAGATTAGGTGACCCGTTGAAGACCTGAAAGGCTTTTGGGAGCAATTGGCCCACGCGAACTGCCATTTAAGCATATCAACTTAAAATTTTAAATACAAGGCCTCTTTTTTATGTCGCCATTAGAAAGACGATCAAATTCTGGTTCTAAAAATGTATTCACAGTTTCTGCCATTTCAGTGGAAAATATTGAAAAAATTCTTTCTCATTAAAAGGGAGCAGGCTGACAGTGGATGACATAAAGTGGCAGTTATTGTCAAAAAGTTGGCAAAAGATTAACCTTAAAAGGAACATATTGTCAAATGTGATGGGTGATGTACGAGGTGATGTCGGTATTTGTCAGAAAATTGCGAAATTAGTCACAGACGTCAGACGATAAGGATAAAAAAAAATCTGTTGAATTGACTACTATCTACACAGAATACAAAGATCCACGCGATGGGGAGGTTCCAGCCGCTTCTCTGCTGCATTTTTAAATTGTAGGGCTGGCGAGGTTAAAATAAAAACCTTGAACGTTAGATCAAAGAAACACTTTTTTGAAACAATAGTTTTTTGAGAATACGATAAATTGTGGCTTCAAATAGTATATTAGCGCCATTTTGAAATTTGAATAATAAACTCAAATTTTCTTTATGCCTACAAATGCCTACAAATGTCGTTTCCAAAAATGTATTCACCCTTAATGCTCTTTTGGCAAAAAAAGTAAAATTTTGAAAAATCCCAGGAAACACTTTGGTTGGTGGAGCAAAATTTACTCAATTTTGGTGGCAATCGGCCGATCACAAGTGCCTTTTTGGCACGTCATCTGTGAAATTTGAAAGATAACCACCATTTGTTTTATCAGCACATGAAAGGTCTTCGAATTCTGTCTCCAAAAATGCAATAAAAATAAAAATTTTGAATAACTCTAAAACACTTCGAGACTGTGGATTAAAATCTGTAGGTGATATTATATTACATAATCACTTGTTTGATATTATTATGTAAATGCATAAAGGACGAGTCGATTACCGATGACCGCCGGCAAGCCAGGATGATGAGGCAGTCGATAAACCGCCGCAGAGCGGAGCGGTTGCTAAAAGTAATAAATAATAATTATTGTTTAGTAAATCACCCTTGCTCTCACCAATAGATTAAGAGCACACATTTTTTTTTAATTGGAAAAATTCTAATTAGTTTAGGAATCCAAGATCCAAGGAAATGTTGATGTTCCAGGAGACATAAAATGTAACTTCGGAGAATTCCACTTACCGCCTTGTCAGGGTTCAGCTAACACACGCATACTGATAAATTTAATTGTAATTGGGATTTCATTTGCATTTTGCGATTGCCTTGATTTCTTAAACAGCTGCCGCCCTTGATCCTTATGATTTTTAATTAAAAACCACAAGGGCGTTACATCGTACCGTGATAGGAAACGAGATAGCCGGATCTTCAAAAAAAGACAAAAAATTCTCGCCAGTGAGTAGTGGAGTGTGTATTACATGCAAATAATAGTTATTCATTTGCTTTTATGTACAGCACGAACTGGTCTGCAGTAGGCTGTGTATAATCATCATTGAGTCGCTCACGCTTGCCGAAGAGAAAGGGGCACACAACAACTACCGTGGGAACGTTGGTCTAGCACGTGCTCTTTGACTCAAACAGAGAGGGCAATAAAATAATCAGTGAAACGTAACAAAAGAGCAGTTTGTGACTGCACCTAGATGGGGTGCATCAGGAGGATGCAATTTGTATGGAGAGAACGGATTATAATAAATGCATCTTGTTGCTTTCTTCGACTTCCGTTTCATGTTTAATAAAGCACCGTTGCCTGCATCGAGTCCATCTGGTCATAATTCCAAAGTTTGTAAAAATCTGAGAATTATTATCGAGACGTGGCGGTAAATAATGATGGCACAAACTCGAAAAATCTGTGCTTAAAAGTCAAGGATATAAAAAATTCCTATGCAAGTTAACACCTGCCTCATTTTCCCACAGAAAGACAGGAAGTGTGCGAGAGAGCCGTCGAAAACGTGACCCAACCGGGTGGAAAAAGACGGCACTATTATACACCATCACAATTATTTATTAAGTTGCATGGTTGTGTTTATGGTTTTTTTCACTGCAATAAAACATTACAGAAATTATAATTAATTGTAGCGGTGATATTTACAAAGGATCAACCAACTAGGCTCTACTTGACAATTAATCATTTCTAGCTGAAGAGGAGTGACTTTTAATTAACCGTTTTATTATACTCATTTACATAAACCACTTAATTGAGGCTAGTTCCCACTTCCCAGTTATAGTATTATCAAGATACGGCCTGAAATCACCATTTAAAAAAATTACATTGTAAATAGGTGTGTTTCTCGTTAATAAATTGATCCATCACTAAATGTTTTCTTGATCCGCTAGTTATTCACTTACTAGTCATTCTAGTCTTGTTATGATTTTTCAGTCCTATAAATTACCCGTGTATGCAAATTAATAATTATCATAGCTATTACATGTCAATGTAATTAATAAATATATCTGGATCTGTTGATTAAATGACATTAACGAGTTTAATACCTAGAATACTAAAGACTTTCAAAAACGGGTTTCAAGTTTTTCAAACGGCTTCACATCCTTTGTATGTACATATGTATTGCTCCATTTTTTTTGCTGGTAGCCTAAACCACGATTAATTAGTAAAATTATTATTGAAGCTTGGGAAACTGTCGTTTTACGCAAATATTGAAAAATTCCAACGTTGCTTTATTGTGAATTTTGACTTCAATATGAAAATCTGCAAAAATAGTTGAAAAGCCCCCGAAAGATGTTCATCAATGCGATGTGTAACCCTGTAGATGTTTATCACATTAATGTGTATGTAGAGGCGGCTGGTCTTACTGGTGGAATCGGGTGCAGATAGTAGTAGTGCCTCCGCAGACACACAGATGTGTCAAAAAGGCGAAATATTAAAAATTGTTGTTACAGAATTAAAAAGTAGAAAATGAACAGAGGAACAAGAGGGTTGAGAAGTCAAAAGAATGACAATATAAACCAAATGAGTAAATGAAAGGAATTGCCGGAATTAAAAACTGTGGGGGTTGAAATACATACTTATACCTAGCTGACAAACTGTAATAGGTAAACTGTATCCCAAATGAGTTCAATTTTATTACCGACGAAAAACGAAATTACGCGACTTTTGCAAAATTAGCACTTGGGGAGTTGCAAAATCGTAAAGGTGGATGAAAAGTCAAAAGGTCCGAGGATTAACCGTAAAATTACGGAAAATAACACCAAAATAACCCAGTTATGTAAATTTAGTCTTCGAACAGTTGAAATATTGCCAAGTAGGACGAAAAAAGTGATAGCCTTTACTGGGACCAATTCGTAATAATTGTATGAACAGTAGCAATGATTTCAGTTGTGAAGGAAAGACGAAAGTTTCATTTCCTTTCAGTATAGTACAGGTAGTTGCTGTTAACCAACTAAAACGTTTTGACTCTGTTTTAAATACTTCTCCTTTTTCCATCCTGCAATTATGGAGTAATTTCTTAACTTTTTCACCTCTTTCTTTTAGGAGTTACGAATAACAATTTCATTGCAGCTTATAACCCATATATCAAGTAGTGAACCTCGCATGCAAGAATCTTCAATAAATAACCCCCGAAATCGCAGGGTGCCCATTAACAGTCAATTTGTTATCCCTTTTCTGATTTATCTCATCTGGTACATCGAAGCTGAGAATTCTCCAAAGAGCACGCCATCAAGCAGTTAATTTTAATTTTATCGCAATAAAATCCTCATATACCTACACCCGTAAAGATACCAGCGACGGAAAACCAGCTTGTAAATAAACATAAAAACACCATTAAAACGATATCTACTTTAAAAACACCTTAATATACTCCAAATCACCTTATTGGGTCCGAGGACTATTATTCCTTATTACCAATTTATGATAAAAGGAGAGAGCAGCCGAGAAATTTGCTTTCGAAATGCCTACGCCGTCCTGAAAATAAAATACAGATAAGTAATATAATCACAGTTTTACGACAATGCTGTGTGAACCGTGGGAATGTTCCAGCCGCATAGACAGACGTACGACACGTTCCAAGCACACGCCTATATGGGCACGTCTGTGTGAGCCTATTGATTAGGTACTTGTTGCGAGGTCAAATAACAACAACGAGTCGTAACAATAGCGAATTACAACTAAAAATCGTCAGAAATTTATAAAGAAAAAATTGTGTGCAGTTTTCAGAATAGATAACTACTTTTCGTTTGCGTCAACAGACTAGGACCTTATCAAATAATTAATGTGTGGCAGCTATAAATTCACGATAATTGTTTAAAAAGACAGTAATTAAAATAAATGTTTAAACCTGTTAACTACAGTTTCCTGCCTTATAATTATCCCGGCGCTTCCACCATTTTTACTCGTAGTGCAGAGGTAGCTTTCATGTTGTCTCATGAAGGAAAACTTTCAGAAGACCGTCAGTCCTTAATTAACGATTTAATAATGTTAATTCTTGTTGTTTCTTTTTGCTAACTGTCAGTTTCGAAGTGAACAGTAGCTTCCACCGTGCAAAAACTTTCACGTTAAATCTTAAGATTCAAGATGACTAGCACTTATTTGCCGATTTTATTGCTATTGATGTCTTTTATTTCCATAAAAGATGAAGATAACATCTCCCTTATTTAAAAATTTGCCTAGTGGCACGTTGTCAAAAGTAATAAAGATGGCTAGGTCCGATAATACCAGCAATAAAGGCTGTTTGCGTGAAATGCCACCAGTCAATAATCTGTCCTCAAGCTCTACCATAAATTGTGATACAGAGTGTCCGGGAATTAGAGGATAATATCTTAAGGGCGCATACGATCAAAAATATGAAGAAAATTTTTAGAAAACATGGGTAGAAAAATGGGAGCTAGGGCCCCTTAAAGGGGGACACTTTGAAAGTGTTTTTTTCTAAATTTCTTCAAAACGGTAAAAAATAACGACGTGAAATTGAGCATGTTTAGTAAGTTTTTGAAGCTGAATTCACTACCGTAGCAAAAGTTTTAAAGTTTCGATCATAATAATACAGGGGTTTAGGAATAAATTTGCTCAAATAATTTTTGAAAGTTGTTTTTTCTCGAATTTAGCATCAGAATCTGAATGATTGAAGTTTTGTACGTAAAAATGGTGCTCTTCTTCGAAATCGCTATGGCGATGGCGCACCGTTTTCGAATAAATTAACCCTAGTGGTTTTAGAACACGAAAATTTGTCACAGATTTTATTTAGTTATTTACCAAATTATCAAAAATTAGTTCAGGGGTTGATTCCATCATGTGTTATTTTAGGAAGAAAAGTTCATATGGACATATGGCGGAAAACGCTTCCTAAGGGAGGTATGGGGTGACTGAAGAACGTCATCTTTCCAGGATCCCATATAGGTCCCATAGGAAGCATTTTTCGCCATTGTCCATACGAACTTTTTTTCATAAAATCACGCAAGGAATCAGACCCTGAACTCGTTTTTGATAATTTGGTAAATAAACTAAAATCTTCTGCGACAGATTTTAAACTACTAGGGTCAATTTATTCGAAAACGGTGGTGCGTACGAGCGATTTCAAACAAAAGTATAATTTTTACGTAAAAACTGAAGATACCCAATTTCACGGTGCTACCTCTAACCGTTTTGAAGAAATTTATAAAAAAACACTTTCAAAATATCCCCTTTAAGCCCTAGCTCCCTGGGGAGCATTTTTCGACCCAAGTTTATTAAAGATTTTCTTCGTCTTTTTGATCGTAGAATACGCCCTTAAGATATTCTCCTCTAATTTCCGGACACCCTGTATAATAACATTACAATAACTATTTAATAATATTGAAACTTTTCATAAAATGAAAATAATTGTATATTGTCTTCCCCTGTAATTCTAGTTGTAGAAAGTTAAAGTGCGTGGACAACATTATCACCGGATTTGTTGGCCCCAATCACCCCACCGGATTAATTAGAGTCCAGGCAATAATCACATAAAATTACCATGTCATAAATAATTACGACCCGTCCTTAAAACCGTCCATAAATATAAATTACGGCAATTACTGAAATAAATCAGACCTATATAGGTATGTGCAAGAGCGGAGGTAGGTTAATAATAGTAATAATAATGAACACGAAGAATACTGGTAGTTATAACTAGAGGGCGGATTTCTGGCATTTTGCTTTTTTTTAATATTGTAAGCAGAACGAAATGCTGTTGGTTCTTTCCGTTTCATAAAATTTCGAATCATTTGACACTAATTTTATTTTGCTTATTTTGCTAATTTTTGCCTAAAATTCGCGTAAGTGCTTATTTACGATTTTGTGAGCTTTTTTAAGTCTTTTGTAGCTTATTAGTGCTTATTCTTGCTAGCTTACCACGTTTTTGGTCGATTTTTACTTATTTCGCAACCCTAATTGACTAAGATAAGGTACTGGCACTGAAATGAAAAAAACCTTAACTTAAGGTTCCTTTGTCTATGGTGAGATGCGTAGATAGAGAACAAAGCCGACCGAGGAGTGACAGAGATGGGTGACCGCGCATACAATCGGAGAAACGTTTAACCAAAATTTAAATTTGTGATGTTTTTTAAAATCATGGTCGAAATTAACGTTTGGGGGGCTCATTCGACGCAGAATTTAGTGCGCTTTAATTTCGAAAATAGCGAACTTTCCGCTAGGAAGCACTGTTTAGAAATTATAAGCGAAAAACTGAAAAAAGTCAGAAAATTTCGGGGTTTTTTGGACACCCTATCATACGCACACATCCTGGGAAGTTGCAAAACTAGGATACTTCTATTAGATGCCTACTAAAGGGTTTAAGATCATCTCCCGCTTTCCAACATTTATTGTAACCTCCGGTCCCTATTTGACTGGTCTATTAGGCATTTCCTGCAATTAGCGAAAATGTAAATTTTCAATTTGCAATTTTGAAATAGTTGAACTTTTAGGTGCTTATTTTCACTTTTTTGTAGCTTAATTTTCGATTTTTGAAGCTTTTTATAGGCGCTTATTTCTGGAAAATAAATGCTTTTTAATCCGCCCTTTAGTTATAACTTAAGCTACTCTCGATAGTTAGGAGCGGTTCTACATCTCCAGGGTGCGAATTGTGTCATCAATCTTGTTTTATATCAATGCCCGCATCTTGCAAGATTGTATCTACATTGTTACCAATTAAACAAGAGTAGTAATTTGAGAGACAAAAATTCTCGGAAGACCAAACGATAAAACACAAAACTTTCCGAAATTTTATGCCTTGTCGTATAATCATTTTTAATTCGGCGACGACGATGGAATTTTATGTTTACTATAAATTCAATCAGACGCATTGATAATTATGGGAACAGAATTGCAAACCAATGGCCGGTAATGCATAAACAAGAAGTTAATCTTTCACATAAAAAACTAGTTCGTGGGACAGGAACTCGAGCTAAACATTTTCTCTAGAGTGGTATTTGCATAATCATCTCAAACGGTGACACGGTTCAAGATTCTTTAATCGTATGTGAGAAAATTCGCAGATGCGCGTGACGTCGGAGATTATGCAGTCAAGCACCAATTATAAAAGGAGCCAGACTTGGTATATCGACTTTTTTTCGCTCTTCAATAAAATTAATCAGTAATTCCTCCAGGGCGAAGCACTAAATTATCTGCTTAATGCGATGATAAAAAATGCGTAATAAAATAACTACGTGCAGATCTAACCACTGTCTGAACCTAAAGGAAATTGGACCATAATTCATTTTATTCTTACATTTGCATTGTGCTGCAGCGCCGAGCAAGCTTTATCACATGCCGGTAGTTAAAACGACTGCAAGTGGATAATTTAACACGGACGCGTGTCTAACTACTTAACCATAAAACATATCGCATCTAAGAATTTTTTTATTGAATCCTACTTGTGCAGTATGTGCACTTCAGCATATTTTATTCCGACTAGTTTCGGAACCTTGGTCCCATCTTCAGAGATAGTTCAATAACAACATTAGGTACTCTTACAACAATTTGCATATAATAATAAGCAAATAATGTTGTGTGTGTATAAAAGCCAAATGGAATTGCTCAAAAAAAAATAATACAAAGAGGTTTTAGTCACGATTATTTTAACCCCAAAAAAGTTATATATCTGATAAGGTTGACGTGGCTTTAAAATTTGAAACAGACGATGATGGATGGAGGCTTGTATAGCTTCTAGTGAAATACATTCCGTTTTCTTTTAATTTAATAGAAGTGTCAGTTAAGTATTCAACACGGTGGTCATCAATTCGAAGCGTACAGTCGAAAAACTAAATAATGCACTTTATGCCAAATTCTTTAGCGAATAATTCTTAACTGGCATACAGTCCTAGGTTTTTTGACCCAGCAATACAACCCCAATAGGTTCTAATGACATCGAAATGAACCACTATCGAAGGCTGGTTTTCTAAATTCTGAGCGTAATGCTTAAGAGTTGGGTGCATGACTTACTTTCTCGACTGTACAAGAGGCCCACTTTGTATAATATCACAATTTTTCCAACATTCAGTTTTTTTTAGAATGAAAAGCTTTAGTTTGTTATTAGTGCGAAAATAACTTCACCTCAAAGCAAAATTCGTTTAGCATTAATGCAAAAGCAAAATTTTTCAAATTAAAATTGCCTACGGGTGCATCTTTTCCAAAATTTGCAGAATCCAATGTTGGGAAATGAAACAATCAGATTTCAGTTCTGAAATACTTGTTATATGGTAACTCAAAGTTAAATTAGAAGATCCTGATGTGAGTAGAAAACTTCGATTAATTTTAATACTATAAAAACACGCAACTGCCTACTGTCTTCGATAAAATAAATCTCAAATCGATACTTCATAAAGCATTGGGAAACGAAACAGCTGCGATGAATTTCCGACCTTCCAACAAAAAACACAAATCCCTTTATTTACTGTTTAATCAAGACAAGAAATCTTGTCTTAAGGGTAATTCTTGTCTTGCCTTGAATTTAAAATCAAGATTGAAAGACACTTTTGTTTCGACAAGAGCCTTGACATTTAATTTCTTGTCTTGAGCTCAAAATTCTTGAAATTTCTTTATCTTGAATTTTTTTTTGATGATCGGTGAAATTCGTCCTGATGAAGTTAAAAATAGTAAACTCATAACTAGTAATTAATAATACACGATTGCTCGTATACTCCACCAATAAAAGAAAACCTAAATTCTTTATTTTCTTTCTTTAAAAATGTACTCAGTTTTCGTTTGACCAACAATATGAACAAGGGAACCTTGCCGTCTAGCTAAATGTCAATGCCATCAGGGAGTCAGCTTTGCCTAACCCCTTGGATCCAGTAATATGAAATGAAATATGAAACTTTGGTGTTCTTCGTTAAAATGAATTTTCGAATTTTTTTAGTTTTTATTGCCTTCTGCCTTCTTTGAAAGTTTGCCCCCTGAAAATTCTAGAAATCTTGACTCTTGAGAGTCAAGAATTTTGTACATTCTCTCTTGTGTTGAATTGAAGAAAAATCAAGCCAAGCTCTTGATAACTTCTTGATGTCGTGAAGCACTATTTTAACTTACCAACAACCAACTTAAAAATTGGAGGTTACTGCAATCACTCCAAAATTCCAAATTGAGATAACACCAGATTTTTACGTTTCAAGGTCCCAGGATCACGAAAAAGTGATTTTAAAAAAAATGTCTATGACGGTTAGTGTTATCCTGTAGGTGAGCTAAACTAATTTTATTGGCAATTCGCAAACGGCAAATGCTTTTTTGGCATATCAACTTTGAAATTTGATAAATAAACACAATTTCTTTTATCAGCACATGGAAGAGCTTCAAATCCTGTACCCAAAAATGTATTCACATTTAGTGTCCTTTCCGACAAAAATCAAAAAACTCGATGTATTTTAAGAAAATTAAAAAACGCGTTGCAGCCCAAACCACTGGACGAATTAAGCTGAAGCTCGGTACGCAGATGTATCATAACCTGATTTTTTTATTAGCACTTTAAAGGGCTTCAAATTCTCTCTCCAAAAATATATTCACATTTGGTGTCCTTTCGGCAAAAAGTCCAAAAATTCTGCTTCTTATAAGAATTGGTTGAAATTTTTTGCATAGAGATGCCATAACCTGCCGAAGAGCTGAATTAATTTTGTAGCGATGTGCTATTTTGGTATGTCAACTTAGAAATGTAAAGCTGACCGCAATTTGTTTTAATCAGCACATTTTCTAACCTATGCTCTCTTCTATATGATTTCCGCAATAATTTATGTCCTATTTAATTTTTTATGAATTCGAAGATATACTTTACTTTTCGATGTTTAATTGGATAGCTTAAATCTTCTTAACTGAAGATGTAAGCATTTAGATTTTTGGCTCCAAATTTAAAAACGCTCTATACAAAAATACTAAATATCTCGAAAAGCTTTATTTTGGGGAACTAGTTTATTTAACAAAAATTTATAAAAAGATCCATCATCGAAGGTACCTACTATGAATTATAAAGATCACAATTTGTGTAACGTTGAAGACAAAGAAGTTTTGACTACATACCTAAATAGGGGCTGACAGAAATAAAACAAATATAATATTTTGAATTTTTATCTTCTACGCTCCGCGGAATCGATCAAAAAATTCAGAAAAATGGGATCGCCGAAAACGTAAAATCTTTACGTTTTAGGATACTGAGACTCCAAAAGTGTTTTTTGAAAAAAGATCTGTGTCTGTAAACCCGCTACAGCCCAAACTAGTGGAAAGGAATGTGGACATTTTATGGATTTCGAAAGAGCAGAAAAGATTTTGGGCTAAATAGGCCCACAGATAGTGCCATTTTGACACATCAACTTGAAAAATTTTAATGCAAACCCCTATTTTTCACGTCCCCATATGAAAGCTCTTCCAATTCTGCTTCTTAATTCTAAATTCACATTTGGTGCTCTTTTGGTCAAACATCAGTGTCGTCAAAAAAAATTATGTTTAACTAACCGTATATTTTTATCATCGGATCTGATAATTCATTTTTTTTAAGCCGAAAACCTTTGTGCCATTTTTTCGAAAAATGTAATTTTATTGCCAAAAGCTCCCGTTTTTGAATTTTTCGTTGGAAAAGGGCAAATTATTATTATCGAATTCGATAGCAAATGCATGCCAGATCGAAAACCTTAGTGCCATTTTTTCGAAAAATGTCATTTTAGGGGTGAAAAACATTTGTATTTTAAATTTTAGTAAATGAACGCCTGGCACCATGCGCAACGCATCATCAGTGATCGACACCCGGCCCACGGTTCACCCGACTAACCGATTCTGACTTGATTAAAGTTAATTGCTACATTTACAAATTCTGTGAAAAAGTAGCGTCGTGTCGCAAAACTTCCCCTCTCAGAAAATAAAATACCACTTTTAACACTTACGTCATAAATAACTATTAAAAACGTTTCCCTTGAGGTAGGTGCTATAAATCTACACGAGGTTTTTTCGATGAAAAATTGATGATTGATGACATCCGTTATGTACAGGCAATTACCAATAGTTATTTACGTAATTAATTATGAAAAACCCTATATTGTTTGACGAGCCGTAATATTTGTCAACTCGAGCGATAGCGATTTCCGCAAAATTGTGCGAGTCAAACAACTGGGGCTTTTCAGTTTTCATAACGTAAATTAAATGGTTTTATGCATAAATTATGTTAAAACTTACCATTTACGTTAATAGACTAACAATCGCACAACTAATTACATATACATCGATTAAGCTGCAAATTGCATTCATTCATTTTAAAATAAGTTAACAAAATAAAGGACCTATATAGCCCAGTCAAATTAGACAAAAAAGTGGCGATCGAGTGAAAAAAATCCCGGAGTTTTGAAATTTAGAGGGGGGGGAGCTGATTGAATGTGCGTTTTCTGCGCTTTTCGTATATATCTCCGTAACTACCAATCCTAGCGAAAATTATTTTATATACAAAATTAAAGCAGACTTAATTTCCTATCAAAACGGTCCTATTCATTTTTGTCGTACGATTCATACTTTAAATGTTATAAGCTTGACAAGTTCTCATATTTACTTGGGATGGCTCCAGCCAAGGAATTTAAGGTTTTTTGACCCGCACAAAAATAAAGTTGTGCTGAAAATTGGCACTTATGCTCTACTGGCAGTCCTGAATGACGTGTCAAAAGTTCCGGAGCCTGCGGTGCCGGCCTCCTATTTTCTTGGTTCCGGAAGGCCTTAAGTGATAGTCATACATTATTTTCCGCATAACATGATTATTTATGAACCGATTTGATCGAGATTGGTCTCAAAATGACCACAACGACCTAATCAATACTGATACTACTGATAGACTCCTGAAATTTTGAGATGAAACATCCTTTTTTTCCTTGTAGAAATCGTGCTCCAGAATCGGCTTCGTGTTGCTTTTTTGCGATTATTTCTCCAACGGCTTATCGGACGACAAAAATGTATAGGATCTTTTCGTTGCAAATTTTTTCAGTTCCTACACATTTTTGTCGTTAGATAAACCATTGAGGAGATAATCGGAAAAAGCCGCGCGAAGTCCTTTTCCGGAGAAATCGTACTTCAGTACCGACTTCGCGCTGCTTTTTTCCGATTATCTCCTCAATGGTTTATCTAACGACAAAAATGTGTAAGAACTGAAATGTTCACGATAAAATTTGCAACGAAAAGATCCTATACATTTTTGTCGTCCGATAAGCCGTTGGAGAAATAATCGCAAAAAAGCAACACGAAGCCGATTCTGGAGCACGATTTCTCCAAGAAAAAAAAAGGATGTTTCATCTCAAAATTTCAGGAGTCTATCAGTAGTATCAGTATTGATTAGGTCGTTGTGGTCATTTTGAGACCAATCTCGATCAAATCGGTTCATAAATAATCATGTTATGCGGAAAATAATGTATGACTATCACTTAAGGCCTTCCGGAACTTTTGACACGTCATTCAGGACTGCCAGTAGAGCATAAGTGCCAATTTTCAGCACTACTTTATTTTTGTGCGGGTCAAAACGTTAAACTCTTTGGCTGGAGCCATCCCAAGTAAATATGAGAACTTGTCAAGCTTATAACATTTAAAGTATGAATCGTACGACAAAAATTAATAGGACCGTTTTGATAGAAAATTAAGTCTGCTTTAATTTTGTATATAAAATAATTTTTGCTAAGATTGGTAGTTACGGAGATATATACGAAAAGCGCAGAAAACGCACATTCAATCAGCTCCCCCCCCTCGCGCTCACCCCCCACCCTCGGGTACTTTTAGTATGATGTTCTGTAGATACTAGCGAACAACCATGCCAAATTTCAAAACTCCGGGATTTTTTTCACTCGATTTGTCTAATTTGACTGGGCTAATACTAATTCATTAAATTGCGGTGGAGTAATCCAATTTACTTTCAATTTGGACGAATCCTAGACATTTTTAGGTCTATTAGTAATTTCACAACAGCCGAAACTTTCGCTCGGCTAATTACCAATCTGGTGTTGAAGTATGTTAATTTTTTGTTTATCCTAATGTATTAACATTCTCCAGCTTAGTCGTAAAATTTTTGCCTATTTTTTGAATATAATTTCGTTAAATTTCTTAAGCAAGTCCTGCTAACAACAATCAAAATCTAATTCACTTATCTTTTGTGGCGATATCAATATCAGAATCATAGACAATGACTTAACTAACAAATAGGGATAATTGATGCCCCGGCCAATAAGTGCATTTTAACAATATGAGGCACAAGCTAATAGAGTAGAAACAAGACGGAAGAAGTCACGAAGAGCGTGCTAGTAGAGGAGGCAAGATCGACGGCGTCCATCCACGCACCAAGCACGAGCTAACAACAAGGACCTCTCGAAAGAGACAGTGCGAGTCAACCAGATCCTGGCAGTGGGTGTGACAAGGATAATCCTGCGAGTGAGACAGAGCTGGGGCAGCTGCACGCGCTTGGTTTGCCACAGGTGGCCTAAGTGTGGGAACGAGCTAGCTTCTGAGTTTCCCACGATCAGAGTTGGGCTTGCGACTAACACACACCTGGGGCAGCTATAAAAGCTTTGCCCTACCATTTTCCACTCCATTCCGAGCCTGAGTCTCGCTCAGTACGCTTCGTGTGTTCAGTGTACGTGCTATGTCTTACGAAATGCTTTCCGTCGAGGAACCTCAACCCATCTCAAGAACCTACCAGTACCGGAAGGTCATGAAACCGATGCTCGAACGCAAAAGAAGAGCTAGGATCAATCGTTGCCTTGACGAACTCAAAGAACTAATGGTGACAGCCCTCCAGAGCGAAGGGGAGAACGTGTCCAAACTCGAAAAAGCTGACATCCTGGAGTTGACAGTGCGTCATCTTCACAAATTACGAAGACAACAACGTCTATCAGCGAATCCAGTCATTGACGCTGATCGCTTCCGTGCTGGTTACACCCATTGTGCCAATGAAGTCTCCAGGTGTCTCGCTTCAATTCCCCACGTGGACGTCCAGTTGGGAACCAAACTCATGACTCACCTTGGACATCGTCTCAATGAAATGGACAAAGTGTCACCACTAGTGATACAAGTAACCAGTCCTTACACACCACCAGGATCACCAGCTCCTGAAGGTATCACCACTGTCTACTCGATGCCTTTAACTCCCGCCTCCTCGACGTCTTCACGACATGCACCGTCTCCAAGTCAACCCATGGACTGCTCCACAGCGGGGCTCCTGAAGGTCGCCCAAAAAGAAGAAGTTTGGAGACCGTGGTAGAAATATTGACAATTGTATATAATTTATCTGTCTCACGACGTCTTTCAGTAATTTTTTGCTCAATTGCTTTAAGGATAGGTAAATTTAGTTTGTAAGAGGACTGATCTCTCTTTGGAAAAGCTTTAAATTGTTTAAGTTTGTTAGTTTTTGTGATATTTATTCATGTTGTTAGTACCTGTGATAAGGCGACTTCGATATTGTAATCAAAAATTTGATGCCTTTGATTGTATTGCAAGCATTTCTGTGATACGTCTCGTTTGTACTCGTATTTTTGATACAAAATACTTGAAAATAAAATATGACTTGTTACTTTTTAAAATGTGAATTTTTATTCAACAATCCCAGAAGCTCCAAGTCTTAAAATCTGAAATTGCAATAAAACAAGAATATTCCTCCCAGTTTCTAGATTATTATCAGTGGAATAATAAAATTAATAGTGACAAATGCGATGACAAATTTTGCTTTACATAAGTTGTTTACTTTAATCAATTTTTAAATTTGTTGACTTGTAAGATTCTAATAAGAAAAAAAAAAAAGGCAGCAGAGAAGCGGCTGGAACCTCCCCAACGCATGGGTCTTTGATTTCCGTGACTTATTGTGTTTAAGATTTTAAAGTTGATATGCCTAAATGGCACTTCCCGTGGACCAATTGCTCCCAAAAGCCTTTCAGCTCTTCAATGGGTTACCTAACCTCCATGTACCAAATTTCGGACAAATTGATCCAGTAGTTTGGGCTATAACGTGGTTTCAGTGTTATTACAAAATTTGGATTTTTCTACCCAAAGGGTACTAAATGCGAATAAACTTTATCTCATTTAAAACCAGAATTTGAAGACCTTTCTGATGATAACAATAAATCTTTCAAAAAGTTGTTTTTGATGGGTGAATGAGAGAATAATTTTAAGTTTCGAAATTGGTGTGCCAAAACGGCACTTTCCGTGGGTCGATTGAATCCAAAATTTGTTCAGCTCTTCGACGTGTAATACAATCCCCATGTGCAAAATTTCAGCCAAATCGGTTGAGGGGCTTGGGCTGTACCGCGATTTTAAAGTCCGATAAAAATCAATTTTTTTTAAATTGTTGGTCAAAAGGGCACTAAGAATAAATACATTTTTAGATGCAGAATTTGAACGTCTTTCTTATGGTGACGTGAAAAATGGGGGTTTACATTTAAAATTTAAAAGTTGATGTGCCAAAATGGCACTTCTGGTTGCACGATCGGCTCCAAAAGCTTTTCAGATCTAAGTTGGGTTTTCACATGCACACGTACCAAATTTCAGCCAAATCGGTCGAGTAGTTTGGGCTGTGGCGTGTTTACGAACGTACATACGTACGTACGTACGCACGAACGTACGTTCATACATACAGACACATTTTAAAAACCACTTTTTTGGGTTCCTGAGACCTCAAAACGTATAGATCCGGTCTTATCTCGAATTCGAAAATTTTAGTGATTGCAGTAACCTCCCTTTTTTTTAAATGGTGAAGTGGAGTGGGGAGGTTAATGATGGATTTAAATTTTCGAATTAACGAAGTACTGCGTAGTTACATGTGCTACCCTCTAGGAGGCGACCTTTAAACATTTTCTTTGAAAGCTGCTTTAGAGAATTCTGTCTTGTAGCTGGTATTTCTGGCCGCCTATAGAGGCCGTCATTCATTAATTTTCAAGCGATCTACAGAAATCTACAAGAAAACTTCGGAGAGCTTTCTTTCATAAATCAGGCGCCTTCACCATTCTTGTGATAATTTCAAAACATTTATAATAATTGTTCATTCTAGGAGCTTCACTATCCCGGCACGTCGCCTCCACCATTTTTGTTAGTGATAAGTGATCTTCCTGGAAGAGTAAGTTTATTTAAAGTAAAAAAATCGGTTGCTTTTCAGGGTTACAAGCCGGAAGACTTTTAAAATAATTTGCTGATGGTTAAATTCTTTTTTGAAACAAGATCTACCTACTAGTGACTTCATTTATTGCTAATAACTTTAACATGCACTTACGTAACTTCAATACTTTCTGGATTGGAGTGCCCTCTATAAGTATGATTATAAAGTTGAATTGCAATTCAGTCTAGGTTGCTTATAGAGGCTGCTATACTTACAGAATTCTGTCTTATGTTTGTATTTCTGGCTGCATAAGGAAGCTATCATTTTATCACTGGGCATTTTCAACATCTTTGAAAAACTATAAAATAATAGAGAATAGGTAAACTTAGTAAATCCCTCCGCAGCAAACAAAATTTTTCAAAATATCCTTGTAAATTCTAATTCCCTACAAAATTACCTCTCAGTTAGCCCTTACCTATTTCAACATCGTGGATAAATTAGGTAATATTTCTGAAATCTATTAAGCTTTCGATCAACAATTAGTAACCGTTCATTTTACACCTTAAAAAATTTGCCCTGCTACGCTAATTTTGAAAAACTAAAATCGTTGAATAATTTACGAGCGTCAAATCACCAGAGCGACAACATAGTTAAGCTATAATTTGATTTTCTATTTGTACATGCGTTCATCAACTGTGAAAGAATTAGGTGTACAAGGGCTTAAATTTCCTAAAAATTGCCAGAAGTGAAATAAAAACGAATTTTTGAATCATGGGAAAGTCTTTTAGAACAATTCTTCTTTTCAAGAGACTCATAAAGTAAAGTTTACATTTAAAAATAAAAACTCATAAGTGTTTAATATCTTTGAAAATTTTGAAAATAGATATAGGGAATGTTAATAGCAGTCTAAAGGAAATTTAAGTTTGCATCTTCTGAGTGCATAAAATTGTGGCAAGTACTCGCATTTGGAAAAATGGAGTTATGGACAATTTCTTTCCGCCATTTTTGAAAATTTATTTCCACCATACTGTTACGTCCACAAGAACAACTGAGTAATCAAAAGAAATCTCAAACCTTCTAGTTTACAACCCTCTCAGTTTGGTTACTTAATCTTGAACCGTTCGGAAAATATAATTTTTTCTATTGCGGATTGCAAATCAATTTTTTGACACATATTTTTCAACGATATTTTGATTCGTTCCTGAGTTATCCCGAAAAATCTGAAATTTGCGATTTTAAAGAAAACTTAATATGTCCTTAACAATTGGTGCTAGTTAAATGAAACCTGGGGCTTTTATATTTTTGACAGCTGTTAATCGAATGGCATTGACAGAGTTTAATAGGTCTTCTAAATTTTTCCTCTTTCTTATGGCCGCCATATTGGATTTTAACACCATCGGATACCTACAGGAAAGAAAACTTTTCAAAAGTGTAATCAACATGGACTTTTTCAAAAAGCGTTAAAATTCTAAAAGGACCCTATACGATAGTGGCCCAGGAAAAAAATTGACAATCAGGATCTAGACGATACTAAATTTTGATATCTGGTGTGGAGGTACAAATAGAGTGTACCTACCTTACATCATTGAGTACAAAAATATGAAAATTCTTCCAGGCGGTCATATTTTTACGTATCTCATATTCTTTGGTATCTCTAAACATATTTAGGCCTCGAAAATGCAATTTTCACGAATTTTTTTCTGAGGAAGATAAAGATACTGCACTTTTATTTCTCGGTAAAACATTAATCTGTCCTTCGTTTACCACAATCCAAAATTTGGTAGATTAACCCAAGCGGTTGCCTTATTGTATAGGGTCCTTTGCATGAATAATTGGAAAACAATTGCATTCTAAAAGATAGTAAAATAGGTTCTAAAGTCGTGTCTCAAACTTTAACAAAGTTCATGTAAATTACATTTTGGAAAAGCCAATTTTTTTGTGTGTCCGAAAGTGCTAAAATTCAAGATGGCGGCCATAAGAAAATCAGAAGGTGATTGTCATTACTCAAAATCTAGAAAGCCTAAAAATTTCTGACGATGACAGCTGTCGAAAATATAAAAGTTCCAAGTTTCATTTAAATAACATAGGGGGATATTAATTTTTCCTTAAAATCGCAATTCTCAGATTTCGGAATAACTCAGGAATGTGTCAAGATATCGGGGTGTTCTCTTCAGATTCTTAATCGCCAAGAAATAGCGCAACTTTTCTCTAATTGATGCCACTGGTGAGCAGCGAAAAAGGAATCATCCTGTATATAATTCCAAATTTCAAAATTCTACCACAAGTGGATCCCTAAAACTTTCTAATGAACGATCTTCGTGAATCACCCTGTATCCAGGTATATATTTATTTAAAAAAATTAAGTAGAAGCTCTAATTGATCCTATTCTAAGTAGGGGTGACTGGGGCTGGTTGAGCACAGGGGTAGGTTGGTACAGCCCTAATATTTCGGCTATTGCGCAAGGGTTGGCGCCACAAATGTGACAGTGTCTTAAGCTTGTTACCAAATTAGTGTGTGCGCAGTGGTAGTTGCTTCTGTTTATCCGTCGCGACATAAAATTTTCTGTGTTTTGGTCATCGGTAGTAACTATTTTTCCTTAAATATGTATAATTTTAATTTCCATTTTGTCAGTCGCTTAATTTCGATGCATTTTGCCTCATTTTGGTACGTTTAAACACGGGTTTAACCAGTCACATGGTAGAACTTTGTGGTTTTAAAGGACAAAAAATGAGGAAGGGCTGGTTGATACATTTTTGTCGGGGTACCAACTGACCCCAACGCCTTGTAAATACTTTTTGGCATGCTAAAACTTTTCTTTGATATTGCAGAACCGTCATGCGAACTTATATGTCAACACTGAGGAACCTCTAGGGATTTTTTACGGAGGTACTGCAACAAATCTTCCTTTTTCATTATTTTTCATTTTTTTTGTATTTTTGTATAACAATAAAAAGTGCGTTTTGAACATTAAACCTTAATAAAATAGATAGTCCCAACCAACCCCGTGAGGTGTACCAACTTGCCTCTTCTAAGGGGCATGTTTGTACACTTGTAAGTGCAAAACTTAAATTTTTCTATCGGTTGTGGTTTTATTATCCGAATGAGTTATATTCATAATAATTAATAACATAGCCAAGCAATGTAGGTTTCACAGCCTACTGTCCAGTTTTGAATTAAGTCTATGGTTGAGCTGTAAAAAAATCAAACGTAAACTATCTATTCTCGGTCGAATTTAAACACATTTTAATCTGTTTTTCCCGCCCAGTTTCGTCTTCCAAACATGGCAACGTTACAAATAATTCGCAGTGTTAAATAATAAATGATTTCAACAAAGGATAACACAGAAAATCCAACAAATAATCCTAGAAGACCACCAATGTTGGCCAGGAATTCTGTTGAACCATACAACTCGTTTCTCTCAGAATAAACGAATTTATTTCCGTTGAAGAAAATCAGAAATTTACTCATATGGATCCTGAAACAAGCAGCTTAATTATCATTGTCTACAATTATCCAGAAACCTGTCATTGTCAACGTTAACATTCATTTCTCTGTTGCTTCTGTAAGAGGTTCTCCAGTCCCATTTAGCCTGAGACATTTCTGCATGGTACTGCAATGAAGTGCATCCAGGAATGCACTGACAATCTGGTACTGTATCATCCTTAGTTTTGTTACCGTTCATGGTATTGATTCCTATCTGCACTGAGTCTCGAAAGCGTTTCTCTAAAATTAGACAATGACCATTCATCATTCAAATTTGACCAAATTTAGCTCTACTGACTTAATGCCTTGTTAACACACTCGTGACTTCCAGCACCGCACAATTGTTGATGTTTTTTTCCTAAAATGAAAAAAATTATTAAAATACGATTTGATTTTTCGATTAGTTTTAGTAACTGACGAAATTTAAAAAATACACAACTTACTTGGCAAGTAGAAGGGAACGCAACCACATTCTTGCACAGTAGTATTAACTCGACATTCCATCTGGCAATTATTTAAACTGTAGATATTAAAATAATGTAAAGCTCTTTCCTTGGGAAAAATGCAATTCCTCCCTTCAATGGGATATTCTTTGACATCGGATGAAGTGGTCATTATATCGGGCGAAACCGCTAATTCTGTTACTTTATCCATTTCTAGAATTATGTGGCGCTGTTCTACTCTTGGCATCCTTTGAGGATGCGTAAGTGAAACCTAAGAAGCACAAGATATAGGTAAGTACATCACTACTTATTATAGACGGGGGTCAGGACGAAATGGAAGAAGTGAGAGAACTGTTTAGCATGCTCAAGGAAGAAATTAAAAGCATGCGAATGGATTTTCCAGAGTACGGAGTAGAAGCAAAGGCGCTAAGGGAGGAATAGGGGGAAGAAGTTAAAACATTAAGAGAAGAAAATAAGTCCATTAGAGAAGAATTAAGCGAGCTGCAGGAGAGAAAGCAGAAAGAAAGGACAGGAAAAACAAGATCGTCGTAAGCCGATTACAAATACGGGACAGCAATGAAGAAAAGGGAGTGAGAAGTATAGAAGAATTTATAAAACTGAATCTACAGGTAGGGGTAACTGTTAAGGAGTTTGCCAAGATAAACGATAATAAATATGTGACAGAAGTAAATAACTTTAAAGAGAAGATATGGAAATAATGAAGAACAATAACAAACTAAAATATTTGAGAGGGCAAAAAGTGTATCTGCACTGAAACAGAAAGAAAAATACAAAAGAAAATTAAGGAAATTTAATGTTCGGAGGAACATAAACAAAAAAAGAAAAAGGTTAAAATTTACTATCAGAAATTGATAATAAATGGGACACTGGTTAATTGAAATGACAAAACAGGACAGGCTAGAAGAGGTAAAGGAACAAAGGAGACAAGCGCATCCAAAAAACGGGACATAACAAAGACGGGAGCAGCTGAGGACGGATCTAAAGGAATGAATAAGCATGAAAACGGTACACGAGCAAAAACAAGTAGAACGAAAGATGTAGGAACAGTTAAAAACAGGGAAAAGAAAGAATGTAAATTTCTATTCTGGAATATAGCGGGAATAAGGAACAAATATAACGAAGCGTGGGAATATATAAGGGGATTCGACATAGTAGCGTTAATAGAGGCATGGGTAGAGGAAGAAGTTTAGAAAACTACACAAAAGAGATAACCGAAAGACTACAGTTGGAATTATGGCAAGGAGCGACGAGACAAAGAAGAAAGGGGAGGGCAAAAGGGTGAATTTTAATGGGGATAAAAGAAATAAAAGAAAACTCAACGAGGGAGGAAGAAGGTATAATGGAAAGAAACGCGATAATAGACAATAAGCAATGGCAAATGTTGACAGTGTACAGCAGGGACATGAAAACAATGAAAAAGAAAATAGAAGAAGGGAAAGAAGAAAGGGTGCTTATGGGGGGGGGGGGGGACTTTAATGCAAGGTTAGAAGTTCAGAATAGAGGAAAGGGTAGAATCAGACGAAAAAGGTAATTAAGAAAGCATGGTGGAATGAAGAGACAATCAAGGAATACAGGCAAAAGTTGGAAAAAGCAAAATTCGGAGCAAAGGAGGTGGAATAAAAAATCAAAGAGCTGGAGAAAATTATAGGAGGGGCAGTAAGAAGTGAGGAAATAATACTAAGGGAAGATAGTCAGGGAAATGGAAGGGGATGGTTCGACATAGAATGCAAGAAGGCAAAAATTGAGACGAGAAGAGGATTAAGAAAATGGAAAAAAAGGGAAAAAATAAAGGAAAGGCAACAGAGACATATGCTGAGAGATTTCGAGGGAATGAGAGAAGAGGAACGGGAGAGAAAATGGATATTGAACGAAAGGGCAACAGAACTAGAATGGATGAGGGAAGTAGAGAGGCAGAGGAGAGGGGAGGGAAGAGAAGGCAAAAGTGAAAGATAGACGAGAGAAGAAGGATGTTAATTTGTATTAATTTGTAATAAAGTTTATAGGTACTACTTATAGCCTATTTACTTTAAACCCTTTAGTTTTGGCTCCACAATTATAATCCAAATCATCCTCATCTACCAGAAGTTCTGCCTCTAAAGCAAAAGGAGCTCCAGCGTAAGCGGCTCTGTAGGGATAAGCATCAAAGCTCACATTTTGGTTATATCCAAATTCCAACGACCAATCATTAGCAACTTGAGTTTGATGATAGTTCTTGAAATGTGCTCTAAAATTATGGAAATCATTATGGAAACATCCTTCAAACGATTTACATATCATTAGTGAGTAGCCTTGTCCGATCTTCTATATTAAAAGTATAGCAAATTCCTTCATCAGTTATTATTGGCGAAAACAGTTCAGTGCAATTATAAGAATCGCCAAATAGTTTGCACTTTGAAATAGTTTCTTCAAAGAATTTGGGTTGGGCATCCTCGAGGAACTGCAGAAGTTCTTCTTCGGCATATTTCGGCGATTTGTAATCTATATCGTTTCTTACACCGCAAATGAATGAAACATATCCAAACTTTTTCTCTCTATAAAAACCACTCTCACTTTTGTACAAGTAAACAAATACTTACTCTTCTTCGGTCAAGGTTTCGTTGTCAAGTTTTTTATAAAGATAATGGGTGTAGTTGAAAAAGTTAGGTCTTGATTTAGCTTCTGGACAAATGGTGACAACAGGAAAGGGTATAGCGTAGTTGGGAATTTCTTTAGTGGCAAAACTTACTATAACCGGGGAACTTTCCCAGTGGAAATAAGCTTTCAAAATTAAAGCAATACAGAAATATAGGGAAATTGCTAAACTTATTAGCCACCATATTCTAGATAAGTATATTTTAATGAATTAAAAAATAATATATTAAAACTGACTTACTTTTCAATCCAAGTTCGTTTCTCAGAAAAATAACGTATTCCGTGAATTGTACCAGATTCACAATATTGTATTATATAATTGCATAAGTTGTCTGCCCACGAGTAACTCTTCTTATCAGTTTTGCCGTCTACCGTCTGGTTCGATTTAGTTATGTCGAAATCGCATGATTGAGGTCCGGCACAGAGACTAAAACGATAAAAATGAAACATTGAGGTAGGTAGGTACTTAGCAATAGAGATACGAGATACTTACTTTAGCTTTGACATCTTAATTTGTGCGAAAGTTTCAGGTATAAAAGATCAACTGAGAACTATTTGAAACAAAGCTGGAAGCTGAACATCTTTTTAGAAAAAAACCTTGACCGCACTTTTTTGTGCATCAAGAATAGGTAACTGGTTCCTGTTTTATGGAATCTTTCAATAAATTGCAATAATTAAGCAGAGGTTTCCAAGAATGCGGATGTTCAAATTATTACACAAGTAGTGTATTGATGATTGTTTTTGTCATTAAAATAGAGAATTGTTGAGGATTGATTGAGAATTTTTAGCTTAAACGCAACAAGATTTGTTTAAATTAAGTAGGTATGGTAGCAAGGACCCATAATTTGTTTGTTCATTATTCGGCATCAAGGACATTTTTCCCTTTTTCCAAAACTTCCAGAGGGTCCAAAATGGTTCTAAAGTTAGGTATAAGAGATTTACGTGGACCAATCAGATTAGAGTTCGGAATTCTTAGGTTATTTAAATTAAATTTCCTTACGAATCTACCTACCAATTGAAATTTGTTTGAGCAACTTTAAATTGCTTAACTTAAAAACTGTGAAACCTCTGGAAGTTTTTAAAAAGATGTGCGTGTCGAATCTGAGACTAAGTGAGAGTCGAGGTGAAGCCTCTCAGATAAATGTGCAATTCGAAGACGTTTATTAATGACGAAGTTTTATGATAGTAGTATACTGCGTGTCCCAGAACTCGCGTATAACCTGATGATGGTAGACTCCTGAGCCTAATCCGAGAGGAATTTTCTCTTGCGAAAATTGCAAGGGTTCGATAGTTTTCAACTGGGAAGCAATAATTCGTTCGCACAATCAGAATGAATCTCTAAATTAGGTAGGAAAGTAAAATAAATTATGAATATTGTGATGCTTTATTTTTAAGGATTTATTGTTTTTTTTGTGAATCCTAGCAAGTACATCCTCTTGTTTTACCTTCCTACCTAATTCCAGAGATTAATTCTGATTGGCAGGTTTGAATTGCTTCACATTTGAAAACTATTGAACCCTCGCAATTTTCGTAAGGGAAATTTCCTCTCGGATTAGCCTCAGGAGTCTGCCATCATCAGGTTATACGCGAGTTTTGAGACACCCTGTATCTACTAGGGCAGGCGTCCACAACTTGTTGTAGAGGATGTTGATCCTCGTTTTATTTTCTTACAAAAGCTGCATTGGTGTCAATGGCGAATTTTCAAGTGGAGTGATGTAAATTGCATCATTTTTTTTTCAAAAATTATTCTTTTCTTCTCAACCAAAGATTCAAGAGCCATAGGGACAAATAAGGGCTATTAAAGGGGATTGTGAATATGCTAGCTAAAAAAGTCACCTTTGAGTTGTCAAATTTTTTTGAACCACGCTGTATGATCAAAAATATTTTACCTACTGAAATGCGTCTTCATTTATAGTTTTAAGTATCCACTTGAAGAAAATTCCTACCTTGGGTGGTTTAGGCGCTATGGAAGCCCGTGCACCGCCCTCTGTATTGTATTTTTTTTTTTCAATTGGACAGGAGCTTTTGCTGGTGTAGCCCTTTAGAATTCGTTTAATAGAAAAGTCTGCTTTTCAAATCCCTCCTACCTAGAATCCGCCCGGCAAGTTTGTTAGCAACATTTTTGTTTTTTTTGCACCCTCTGTAGCTATAATGTGCACTTTCACATTTACAGGATGTCCCGAAATAACGTCGCAATATTTCTGGGGGTGATTCTACACCTAAAAATAGGAAGAAAAGTTTATATGGAAAAAATGTCCGAAAGGGCCTCCTGAGGGCGCTACAGGCCTTAGAAGTTGTCTCTCAAAAATAGGTATTTATTAATTATTTTTGAGCCGGTTTGAGCCAGAATAACGAAGTTTTGGGGCGACAAATTATCTGTTGGCAACAAAAAAGGTAACTGAAGATCATACGTGTGTTATTATTATATTATTGAGTTGACTTACCTTGTTATATGTATGAAGGTCAATAGGCGGGGGGGCTTAGGAAATAAAATTGAAAAACTTTTTTTTTCTCCGGTTTTCTTCAATTTTTGACTTCAGATAACTTTTCTCCAAAGAATTCTACATAAAAAAGGTACTTGATCTTGATACTAAGTCATAGGATCAACCGTTATCAAGAAAAATGCGATTAAAGGATGTCCTGTCTATGGCAACAAATTTATAAAATGCAAAAAAACTTGAAGTAATTTCGGGACACCCTGTATTGAAAAAAAACACAACATTAACATCAGCTTGACGTCTGAGGTCTAGATTTTAAAATTTCCAAGGACTGTAGCTCGGAAAGCATTTATCACTTATAATCTCATAAGAGCATTAATTCTTTTCGGAAATTTTTGGAGTGCATCCCAACAACGTATTAATCGGCCCGAGTGGAACACGAGGGCCCGATTACGTTGTTGGGATGCACGACTAAAATTTCCAGGAAATGAATTAATGCTCGAATGCAGATTCGGTAAGAAAATAGCAACGATACAGCTACAGAAATTGAATAGAAATGATTTTTGACATTTAATTTGACATAAAAATTTCCACTTATTAATTTCGCTTAGGTTGGTCTAGGTAGGTATCAAAAATTTCCAAGAAATCCTCGAGTTGCCATGGTAAACACACAGGAATCAATTTTTCTATTTGCTAATAATTAGTATCGTGCGATTTTCTTTGAAAATTTTTCTCAGAACCTTTTTCATAGAGAATTTTGTCCTGAATAATTTAGACTAGATTAAGAATAAGGGGTGATAACTTAGTACAGTCATAAACAGGCTTAAAATAAGTCGATTAAATGCCGAAATAACGACTGAGATTATTTAAGAAACTACCGTCTCCGGGTAGGAATCCACTACATTTTTTCGCGCCAAATGAAACAATTCGAAATATAAAAGATTTTTCATTTAAAAAAAAGAACAAAAACAGTATAAGCAAAGCACTTGTCACAGAAAGTGTAAATTTTCGTCTTCACTTCACCTCATCGTGAAAGAACTACGATTTAAGCATCTTTGAATGTATTGAGACAACGGAAATATAATAAATCAGATCTTAAATCGCGGGAACTTCTTTAGGTGGTGAAAGGGGTTCGTTGTTCATCTGGGGACCCTCAACACATTTCCATAATCCGTAGGTTTTTCCAACTGTGGTCTGCCATAACCTCAAAGTACCGTCTTCTGAACCAGATGCGTACAGTTCACCGTCTGGAGAGAACTTAACGCAATGTACAGGACCAAAATGACCCTTGAATGACTCTGAAAAGAAAATTGCCGTTCTAGTACTTAGTTATCATGATTGGGGTAGCTGGCGTCTTTGTCTGACTTAGCTATGAGAGAATAGGATGAAAATACTATTGGAAATAAGAAAAGTATTGTAAATTGTAAATAGGGATGCTCTCGGAACTAAGTATGCTGTTAAAGGAAACCAGCATAGGCACTCCCTGTCGACTTCTTTAATCTCTTTCAGAGGGAGTCACTTGTTGGTTCTTTCTTATGCTGTGGTTGTTATATCAAAAAGGCAGTCAATGTTGAAGGGTAGGTCGAGACTTTACTGACACACACATGTCAGTGAGATGTAATTCTGTGTGTGTCGGTAAATTTTGTTGATCATTTTTGTACAAAGTAGGGAAATTAAAAAACCAAATTACCCAGTTCACTTCCTGTAGTATAGTCGAACTTGTAAACCTTCAAATCATCGCCTCCCGCGACAAAACTAGTTTTATCTGGATGAAGTGAAGAGGAATTGACTGTGGTCGGAACCGAAAATTCCCGAATTTTGTTCAATGTCTCCGAATCGAGGAAGGTCACGTGATGGGAATGAGCCACGGTCAAAACGGTACCATCCCGCGATACTTCTAGACTGTTGGGGATGGATGGGAAATCAAGCTTCTGGACCTCCTGAAAATACAATTATTAAGTTATACCACTATCACTAGAAACGCCACACTACACCGAAACACTTGATTTTCACTGCTGACGCGTTTCGAACACAATGTGCTCATTATCAAAGCCGAAGCTATACAACCCTCCCTTCTGGAAAACTGAAACATTTATAGGCCCACCCGCGTAGCTCCACCCCTCGGCTGTGCAAGTTAGACCAATCACAGGTCGAGAAATATAACCAGTCCTTCCTAAAGTAGCGTAAACAGAGACGAATATGAGATCGGGCCTGTATCGGCGTTCATAAGCCTATCTCCAGACTTATAAATGACGATACTTTCCAGCGCATCCGGTATCTGCACCTTGTTAACGCTACAAACTAACTTAATGTTATCACTTATTCTATGGTCATTGTGTAAAACATGTAAGGCAACACTGTCTTTGATTGTTTTGAGTTCTTTGTGATATTTTTCCTTATTTAAAGGAAAACACAGAAGACGGTGGGCCAAAAAATGGAAACTTGTCATCTTGTGTTGTGCACAATGATGGCAGTCTGCCCAGATTGGTCTAACTTTCACAGCCAAGGGGTGGAGAGCTATGCGGGTGGGCCTATAAATATTTCAGTTTTCCGGCAGGTAGGGTTGTTTAGCTTCGGCTTTGATAATGAGCACATTGTGTTCGAAACGCGTCAGCAGTGAAAATCTAGTGATAGTGTATTTTCCACCGAAGTTGTCCAGTGTAAATTATAACACTCTGCTTTAATTTTTTTTTATTTTCTGATAGGTACACTTACTTTCCCAGAGGCTCTGTCCCAAACTCTCACAGTTTTGTCATCGGCGCAGGAAACTAGATGGGTATCGTTCCGGAAGAACTGGACGTGTTTAATGCCTGAAGTGTGTCCGCTGAAAACTTCGGGGCCTGAAAAAGGGAAAACGTCTCGTTAGCTTCACAACAATAGAACCGATTCAAGAACGATCGGGTTCCTTGTAATAATGAAACTTGAAATGAAATGTTGTCAGTCAGCGAAGGTCGACGACGTAAAGTTTTGATGGATTAAGTGCACGTGTGCACCTTGCAACAAATTCTAGTGATTGTTAATCTACCCTTCTATTCCATACAGGGGGTAATCGAATTCGACTGAGGCGTCAAAAAAAATTACTTCAGATGCTCATAAGGCACAAGGCAGTTTTGTCTCTTTAGTTTTTCCCATATACCTTGAGTTTAGTTTTTGAACAAGAAGATGTAGGTACAGGGTCTTCGTTTTTTGTTGTATCTGTTTTAAATTGTTGTAGCTCCTTTATTACTTGAGATATTCGCATGAACTAAAAACTGGGTGGCAGACCATACTCCCAAGTTTTGTTCTGGACCTCATTCTCACCGATCATTGTCGGATCTCGAGCGCTCTGGATGTAACCTGCTTTTTTTTAAATGGGACACTGGGTATATTTTTGCTCGGATCGATAGAGCATTTTGTTCTGATTTCATTGATATATAGTAGTTGATATCTCTATTGATAGTTTTGGAGAAAAAAAAATTCCTGAACTACGAGAAATGTCAGAATGAAAATGCTGAAATTTTGCATTTGTAATGCTATAAAGTGAATAAGTACGTAAAACTATCAATGGTAACAAAGTAAGTATATGAAATGATTAAAGCTTCTTCGTTTTTTCCAATTTTTTCGAATTTACTTGCCTTCGATTGAATTTTCAAATTTTTCTCCAATACGACTCATGATTTTGTAGTTTTAACCAGTCAATAATAAACACAACTCATTTGCAGAAAAAACAGTGGTGTACCCTATTTACGGGAAAAGTATGCACCTGGTTAGCTATAGAACCTACAAAGTGCTCCTTATGTGGTATTAACGTTTCATCAACATATCTTAATATATATTTTTTAATTTGCCCATTTGGAAAGCAAGCGCTTAGAGATATGCCCATAAAAAGTTTTCGTCTTAGAATAAGTGAAAAACCACTTCCTGAAGTTTGTCGGTCTACGTATGGAACAGCCCTGCATAAACGCTTAAATATTCAACGAAACAACACGGTACAGCTGTTTATAAGTTTAGAACATTCCTTTTATTGTACCCTTATTAGTTACTACACTCTTATTACGTTTAATTGAACAGAAATATGGCAAGATAAAAAGGATAATTTTTGTGATGAGAGCGGAAAGTTTTGTTGGCGAATGAAGTGCGCCAACAATTCCGGACGAATCCAAAAAGTGCGTTTTACCTGAATAAAACATGATATTTTTTCTTCGAACGAGAAAAAAATTAAGAAAAAATGGGCAGCAGAGAAGCGGCTGGCTTTCCATAGCGTGGATCTTTGATTTCCGTGTCTCGCATTTAAAATTTAAAAGTTGATGTGTCAAAATGGCATTTCCAGTCGCACGAGTGGCTCCAAAAGCCTTTCAGATGTAAATTAGGTTATGAGGTGTCTATGTACCAAATTTCAGCCAAATCGGTCGTTAACCGGCCCTTGGACAACATTTTTGTCGCCAAATATTAAAATGTAACAAAGAGACACATACATATTACATATGATAAGCCACTTTGGTCCGTTGAAAAATGTCATATTTCTATCAGTCTTATTCTGAATGCTACATGGATGGAAATTTTCAATAAATTTTCAATAACTGAAAACTTCCAATTTTCAGTTGCTTGTTAGATTAAATATAAATCCAATACACGTCTTCAGTTTGTCGAATAAAGAGAGTGTCAATACAGCGTTTAATGTGTTAACATGAATAAGAATATGAAGCTCGCGCCAGGTTGGTTTCCAAGCTTCCAACGAAACGCACAGGTAAAAAAGATCTCATTGGGTAAAAATCAAATGTGACAAACATTTAGCCAATGAGTGAGCACGCTAGAGAACCAACATGCGCGCGCCGCTTAGGTAAAACTGAAAACGTCCATGAGAAAATCAAAGGGTCATATTATACAGAATACGAACAAGCTGTCACATTATGACAGAATTGTAATTTCCAATATTGAGAAATCCAATAAACGTTTTCAGTTTTACCTGAGCGGCGCGCGCATGTTGGAAACCAACCTACGAGTGCATTATATTCTTATTCATGTTGACACATTAGATGCTGTGTTAGCATTCTCTTTATCTTACAAACTGAAGACGTGTATTGGCATAGAGAATAAGACAGAATGACGTTCTATGACGTTCGCTGAACAGGTCAATCTGTTATTCCACAAGAAGACTTGCTTGTTTTGGTATTTTTTGCACAAAGCACTTGAAAATAAAATGCAAGACGATGAAACGATAGAAGACAACAATAACAAAAACTGCATAATCTTTAAAGTAGACTCTTCCGTCTTAATTTTATCTAAACAGAACAAAGGAACTATAAAAATATAGGTAATAATTAAAGTCATAATAATATATATTGGCTAATTTACTGGTTGCCATATATTTTATCTGCTGTCAACCATAATTCACATCACAGTCAATAAACGATATACCAATTACAATTTATTTACGCATTAGGAAAAGCTATTATCGGGACACAACCGGGTTTTCTGATGGACTCGTTATTTTCTTGGCAATTGCTTTGTGGCATCATTTTTTGGTGACATTCACTTGAGACAGTGATTGCTTTAAAGATCCAAACAGCCACTAAATGTGACTAGTGACTAGTGCGTTAGTTTCAGCGTGAAACAATTAATACCAATTTGACTATTTGAGGCAGATTCACAAAAAAATGAAAAGTTGCGAGTATCTTTTATTGCGCCTAACAAAGATCTACATTCTACACAGCTGTCAAACTCGAACGTCCCAGAATTGAAATTAGGTTTTGTTTTATCAAGAGGGCGGTGAAAGTTTAGTGGCAGGTCGAGACTGAACTGCACTGCATTAATAATACATACACCACAATACAATAGAAACACGATCTATAAATCCTTTCCGCTCTCAGCTGTGTAATACAAACTTTTGCATGGAAAAATAACAGATATTGACAAATTTGACTAAATCTAGGTAAAAGCTTGTGTTACAAAGGTGAAAATAAGGAAATAAGGATCAGACTTGAAAGGTTTTGTATAGTTCTGGTTTCAAGTATAGTTTAAGGGTTTCAAATTAAACAGCTGATATGCACCTAAATTGTAAAAGCATTGTAATATAAGAAAACACGTGACAACAAAATAAAATAAAGTCTGAACTTGCCACTCAATCTTCACAGCCTTTTCTGGTGATCACATGGTATCTTAAAATCCACAGGGGCAGTGTGAGTCAGGCTTCTTTATCTCCTAGTGTTAAAAATAGGTAACGCAACTGGTAGGTACAGTAAAAGACATAGGTAATGTCCTCAACTACCAAGAAAATGTCATCTGACAAAGAATCCAACTTACTGTTAACTGAATTCTTAACTTCAGACAGACATACATACATTTGTATTTTCAATTTAGTCATCTTGGAAAACAAATGTAACATTTTGTATTACTTAAGTCAGTGTGTCTCTTCCTGATTGTAGAATGTAGGTACATTGAGTTTGAGTTTTGAGTACTTACTGGCATCAGGTTTGTTAAGATCGAAAATCTTCACAAGCTTCTCATTGCTCCCGGTGGCTAAAAGGGAGCTGTCTTTGGAAAAATTAACGCTTTTAACAATATGGTTGTGCTGAAACGAGTGCAATTCCTCCCCCGAAATGGCATCCCACACTTTCCCAGTGAAATCCGCCGCTCCACTAGCCGCCTTGGTGGCATCCTTATTCAAAGCTACGCCCCAAACAGCCCCCTTATGTCCCTCGAATGTGCCTATCCAGTCCCCCGTATCTCCTTGCCTGAGCATCGGTTTTCCATCTGTAAACCATCTCAGATTAATCCCATTCATAAAGATTAGATTCTAGTGACACACATAAAATGCGAGCAAAAAATAAAAATTTGTATAGAGAACAGGAAGAAATGATTCGTCCTCGTTTAAAGGTGAGGTTATGGCGTGTCCAGGGTTTCAATTAATTGTTGTTTTGGGCAATCAGGCCAAGGTAATTGTCTTGCCGAATTGAAGGTAAAGTTTGTAATGAGCGGCGTGTGTGGTTTGCTCACCTTTGCACGCCGAAATTAAAAAGTATCCACATTCAGTAATTGAACTAAAATCCAAGTGGACAACTGGCCTGGTGTGTCCACTGCAGGTCAGTGGAGTTTGGCGAAGACTTGCCATGTTTTCTTCTATTGTTAGTGGGTCAAATGGAACAAAAAATACACCTACACACCACACAGTACTACATCAGCGAGTTCAGAAAGCGAACTGGTTCTGGTTTGGTGGAATGGATTTGACAGGCACGTCAACAAAACAGCTGTTAAGGCCATGCCTGTTTGGTCCGTAACACGCATGTACGGGTGTATATTGTGCTGCCTGACAAGTCACAATTTTTACAATGAGTATCCCAGTAGGCCATGAAACTTTTTTTCTCTGTTGGCAGTACTTATTTGTCAAACTTTTCGGACAATTTTTTTTAATTTGCCGTGCTAGTGATGTCAGTTGAAAACATTACAATGTGCTAGAAGATCTATGTTCCAGTTACTTTCATAAAAACCAGTTGGGGTAAGTCTGCCTTTGATTTACGTAGGTTTGGGGTGCCGTTCCTTCCCTTTGTAACAGAAAAAAATCTTCTTTTGACAAGAACTTTAACCTAAAACTTAAATTCATCAATAGATGCCAGGGAGATTTTGCTGAAACTAAAAATTTTCTTGAACTTCCGGTTAAACCGGAAGTGATCCTAAAAATCGTTTTTTAAAATGGAATTATACATTTTTCTCAACGGATTCGGAATCTACGATTTTTTTAAAGTTAAAAACATGTAGGTATCATACTTGATCAGAAGTCAAGTCGCGGCCACCCTGGATTTATATATTCAATTTTATTTCCCACGCCAGTAGGCCATGAAACTTTTTTCCTGTAGTGACAGCATTATTTGTCAAAGTGACTGAACGAACGAGAATTTTGAAATTGTCATGCGAGGGGTGATCCGCAGGCCGGAATCAGTGTACATTTTCCGGGAATACGCCCGGAATACGTCGGAATAGATGGGAATACGTCGGAATAGATGGGAATACATCGGAATACTCCGGAATAGTTGGGAATAATTGGAAATTTCCCAGGAATACATGAAAATGTATCGATTGGATGCGTGTACTTTAAAATAAATTGAAAATAATTATTGTGGAATCTATAGGAACAGGTATGAATACGCGGAATACATTAGAGTAATGCGGAATAGCTTCGGAAGCACCGGATGTGCCTGCGCCTGTTGAGCATACATGGGAATATTTCGGAATAACCGGAATACTTGGGAATACTAAGAATATGTCGGAATATTAGGGAATACTCGGGAATACTGATGGGAAAAATTGCGGATTTTCTATATTGGAATAGTTTCAACTCGAGTTCCGGAATAGCTTCAGAATACATCGGAATACTGGGAACACTTCTGTATTCCCGGAATCAGTGTACGTTTTTTAGTCTGCGGATCACCCCTCGTGGTCATGTCAGTTGCAAATTGTTGTGTTGGCGGAAGGTAATTACGGTATTTAAAATGACAAAAGTAATAAATAAAGAAGAAAAACTAACAGTAAAACGATGCTTCAACCACTTACAAAGATTAAACAAAAATAATCAATCAAGAAAACAAATTGTTTGTATCGGGTGTCCCAAAAAAGACCGGACAAAATATTTTTGGGAATAAGTCTGCCATCTCTTAACCGATTTGGATGAACGTGGTATGAGAAACTACGGCAGATGGCGCTGCCGTGGCAATCCTATTGATACTTGCTTGGAAGGTTTATTTTAGCTGCATGGGGATTGGTCAGTCAACGACCAATCGGTATGACACTCGAATAGCCTTGAAGATCTTTCTTTCTTGTTCAAAAATCCTTTTTTATAAGTCGATTTATGGCTTAAGCATTAATTTTCTGTAATTTTTTAGAAAAATGTGTTTTAGGGTATTTTCACGCATTAATGGCCATGAGCAAAGAACAGTAATGCAAATAAATCTTAATTTTCAGTTATAAATGAACGAATATGGTGAAAACAGTGGCACAGATGCCAGTGCGGGGCAACTGAACAGTTATCATTGATCATTGAAAATTAAGCCCTATATGTGCATCAATGTTACTTTAGTCATGGTTATGGAAGCATGAAAATACGCAAACACTTTTTTTAGAAAAATCACAGAAAATTAGTGCTTACGCCAAATGGACTTCTGAAAAAAGATTTTTGAAGAAAAAAGAAATAAGATCTTCAAGGCTATTTGGTCTCATAACCATTGGTTGTAGCCCGACCAATCCCCACGTACCTAAAATAAGCCTTAAAGACAAGTATCAATAAGGCTACTTGCAAAGTTCGAAAGCCTGATTCTTTAGCTTTAATTTAAGACCAAGTCTATCCAAATCGATTAGGAAATAGCTGACTTACTTCAAAGACTATTTTGTCCGCTTTTTTTTGGGACACCCAATATTTCAATGCCAACTGGCCATGTTCACTTGGTTGGTGCCATCTGTTTTTATAATGCGAAAAAGCAGTTTGAAGCAGAAATCGGAGAACAGAAAAAATCAGAAATTCGCACTTCAAATTCAAAAAAATCCTTAAGTTCTTATACGTGGCTCTAGATGACAAATATTGTGTACGAAATAAAGCAAATAATCCTTGCTATAAATTTTATAAAAAATAAATCAATAAAAAAGTTATATACAGTCGGAACCCGTTTCACAGGGTGTCCAGAAATTAATGCAACAAAATTTGGTCACATATTCTTAAGACAAAATTAGGGAACCCGTATTTTTTATTTTTGCCAAGTGGCCCCCTCTTTCGGAGTTACAGCCCCCTGAAATTCGCTCCACTAAGAATAGTCTTTGGCTTTAGAAAAGAATTACGCGACAATCCCTTTGACAAACATTTGACGGATTTCTAACCTAAATGAAAGTCCCTATTACACAGCTTGGGGTTTGGAGGATTTATAGAACGGGTTCCGACTAAATAGTTGTGGAAACAGATACATAAAATACTCGTGCGTAATGTATCACGTTAATCACTTTCCATGCTCGTTATGTAATATACAAATGTTGCTATAACAGCGAAAATACAAATTAAATTTTTAACATGTAAGTTACCTACAGAATAGAACCTTGCCTACTCTCCATTCATTTTCTATTGAAGTGACAGAACGTCAAAATTTGAATTTTCTGTTGGTATGAGGAAATTTTGCAAGGAATTTTACTAACAGGTGAGTTGATAGAAGCGATTTCAATGCGATACGTCAGAAAACATGACAAATGTTAAAATTTTGCAATTGCTCTGTATTGGCCCAAAATGCCCTTTGTGTGCGTGAAGTTTTGAGTAAAGTGTAAAGAAAAATAGTCACGAAAAAGCCTCAGGTACGTTTATCTGTGACACTGCTTCTAGCAATAAAAATAAACCCTAGAAGATTTGGGTTATGCAATGTTTTTGGTTTCGCCCTAAATTTCTATCAAATTGTCAAAAGTACAGGCCCTTACAAATTAGGGTTGTACAGTTCCAGAAAAATTTTAGATCTTCAATAGAAAATGAATGGAGTTTAGACGATTTTTAGGCAAAATTTGACAAAGTCTGTCATTAGCGACTAAGTTAGTTTTAAGCTATGATTGAAATGATTACACAAGGTAGTTTCACAGTCTCGTTCCACAAAATTTACTTACTGTTTAGGACGCGTTTCGGAGTGTTACTCCATCTTCAGCTATAAAAGAAATTAACACAAAATACAAAACAGTTGCCTGGAAAATGAAAAAACGTTTGGGTCAAAGAAAAATAACAGCTTTTGAGTCACACTGTAAATTGATCGAAAGACGCTCAAACATTGAGCGTCTTTTTTGTTTGAGTGTCTTTCGATCAATTTACAGTGTGACTCAAAAGCTGTTATTTTTCTTTGACCCAAGTGTTTTTTCATTTTCCAGGCAACTGTTTTGTATTTTGTGTTAATTTCTTTTATAGCTGAAGATGGAGTAACACTCCGAAACGCGTCCTAAACAGTAAGTAAATTTTGTGGAACGAGACTGTGAAACTACTTTGTGTAATCAAACATCAGTTCCTCTTTGAAAAATGGACACACAGTTGCTGTTAGCTATGGCTGGACAAAATTTAACAATCGCAGAAAAAGTTGGAATTATTAAGATTATTATTTATTACTTATAATTTCAACTTTTTCTGCGATTGTTAAATTTTGCTCAGCTATAGCTAACAGCAAGTGTCAAACAAACCTATTTCAATTGTTTTTTTTTATTACACATCAACTCTTTTGTTGCAAAAATATTGAAAGTTTTTGGTATTTTTGATTTTTTCTTCCAGAAATTCAACATTTTTATTGTGGGCTAAAAGTGCGGATTTAAAAATTTAGAGTCATCCTGAGCAAGTTTTCTTAATAAACTTTTTCGATAAAAAAATGTCTAATGCGATTTCGCTATTTTTGGCCTCTTTAATTAATCGCAATGGGCTGAGATTTCGGGATAACAAAAATGTGAAGTATTAAACAGATGCAGATTCTGGAGCTCTACATGTGCAAAAAAAGAGCGAGTTGAACTGCTCAATATTAACCGAAATATTTGGGTGGTTCCAGTTAAAAAGAGACACACTGTATATTAGTGCGTACTCACCAATTCCCCAAAATAATAACATTTTATTTGGCTCAGTGGCTCTAAACCTTGTTCCCAGAAAATAGAAATTTTCACGAATTTTTTTCTCGAAAGCTAGTAAATACCACACTTTCATTTTTCCACCAAACATTCATCTATCCCTCGCTTACCGAAATTTAAAATTTGGTAGAGATGGGCTCAGGCGTTCGCTTATTATACATATAGGTCCTCTTTTGCTGCTGCTATAATTTCCACTAGATACACCGAAAAAACTTTATATTAAACTGGTATAGATAACATTATATAGAAGTCGGTATTTTAATTTTTTACCTATTTTTAACAAAATTTGTTTATTTTGGTCTAAAGAGCATCATCCCTAAAACCCCATACAAGATGCCCCTTTTTTTCTTGCACGATATTTTTTTGATGTCCCAATTTATATGCATTGATGAAGACGTTTTTTACTAATATTTATTGATACATACTAAACTAGGGCTTACGTATGTACAGTCGGCGACTCTGAAAATGACCACCCCACTGCGACGAATCGCCACAAACATCATTCAAATGGCAGGCAGTCGACCAAGTGAATTGTCGCGCTGGGTTGGGCATTTTCAAAATCCCTGACTAAACCTACTTAGATCCTGATCTATGCAATAAAAGTGTTGAAATTCCTCTTTTACGTAGTATATTTATGTATAAAAATTATAATTAAAAACAAAATATGTAATTATACAAATACTTAAATTTCGATTTAAAATTCACATTACTTCCCTTCAATTAAATTACATAAATAGGAGTATTAGCCAATATATAAAATAGTATTCAGGATTACACATACACAGTTAGTACAAGTACGCTTTAGTTTTAAGACGAACCGAACAATATATCACAGTACTTAAATCAAGGCTGTTACAAAGTTGTCTGTGGGACTTAACTACCCAGAAACTCTCTTACAGTCCATTACTACAGTAAAACATGGATTGCTTTGATATTGAATTGCAGTACAAAGGCAAAGTGCTTACTTATAATTAAGCAGGCTTAATTTTTCCACCAAGATCTCAACAGCTGTCGGTTTAGCAGTTAATTTGTGCAAAATAAATATTCAGGCGACCAAACGAACCAACATTGCAAAAATCGAGTTGGAAAAATGAACACAACGAATCTTAAAATTATCTAAAGAATTACAATATAAAAGTTATGGTCATATCGCTGCCAATATGGCAGCTACAAAAAACTGATGTCACCTTCTATCACAAACATAGGAAAACTCGGCAGTAAAGCAAAAATGAGCTCCTTTTTTTCAATCTCATAACCCCAGTCTTAATTTTTTCATCAAATCGGAGAGCCCCAATTTGAAATCGTATTTCTTTGACAAAAAGGCAGTGCATAGCGAATACTAATTTGTAGAAAAGATACTAGAATCAAGAATGCATTTGATGTGTATTTATGACTCGACGAAGGGAGCGTGCGCGCATCTTGATACGGCAGTTTTTGGCCCTCTAAGTTGTTGGTGCAACCCATCCAAAATGGACCGGACGGTTTTTGCTCTTCGTGTTCGACTCGCATGTGGAGGTCGTTGAATTTCCAAAAGCCTTTACCTTTGAAGAAATAAGTCTTCCCTATTTCAAGAACAAAAAAAATGTTAGTTATTTATTATGAAGCAAGGGCGTAAAAAAGCGATTATAAACCAAGACACAAAATTAACTTCTGACGTTTTGGAAATTAAAGTTATATTACAGGGTGTCCCGAAATTAGTGGGCAAAACTTCACTAGTAGATTCTTCTATGAAAAATATGAAAAAAAGTCCCTATGAACATATGTCGAAAAATAAGTCCTAAGGGAGCTAAGGCCCCTTAAACGGGCCACTTTGAAAGTTTCAAAACGGTTGAAGATACCAACGTGAAATTTGGTATCTTTACTAAGTTTTTGATGCTGAATTTACTACTGTGGAGAAAATTTTAAAATTTTGATCATAAGCGTCTCGTAACAGAAGGGGGCTTAGGTCTAAATTTACTCAACATTTTTATAAGTAGTTTTTTCTCAAATTTGATTCCAGAATCTGAAAATTTGACGTTTTGAAAGTAAAAATGGTACTCTGTTTGACATCGATAGAATGGCCCTTTTCGAAAAAAATGTCTTTTTTTGGTTCAGGGCTCCAAAATTTGTGACAGAAGACATCAAAATATCGTAAACAAGTTCATGGGACGATTCCTTACTTCATTCTAGAAAGAAAAATTCTTATGGTTGCGTCGAAAAATGCTTCCTCGGGGAGCTATGGTCTTTCAAATGGGGTCTTTGGAAAGCATGTTGTTTGAAGGACTCTAGCTCTATGAGGAAATATTTTTCGACCCATACCCATAAGAACCTGTATGTAACTGAATACAGTGTGAGCAACCGGTTGAAACAACAAGGGTAAAATAACTTCAATTGTAATTTTATTCTTCAAAATATCCATTTTTTGCAACTCAAGCTTCAAAATTCAGGAAGAGAAAGTCAGTGAAGGATATAGAGCTGCTTGAGCTGATTAAATTAGGACTCTCAGACGTCGAGATTTTGAACCTATGGAAATTTTGACTTCGAAGTTGTGGGTGACGACGTAGGGAGCATAGTGATGATGTACACCAGGATTTACTGTAAGGGGAAGGCATTGACCCTCAGGAAGAGCTGGAAGCGGAAATTAACGACGGTGTACAGCCCCAAGAGGACGTCGTAATGTGCATTTATGCCGAGGGGTGATCCGCAGACTAAAAAACGTACACTGATTCCGGGAATACCCAAGTATTCCCAGTATTCCCATGTATTTCGAAGCTATTCCGATACTAGACTTAAAGCTATTCCGGTATGCCGATGTAGATAATCGGCAATTTTCTCCATCAATATTCCGGAGTATTCCGGTGTATTCCTAGTATTCCCATGAATTCCGGTGTATTCCCATGTATTCCGGTGTATTCCCAAGTCGAGTCCCAAGTATTCCAAGATTTCCTAACCTTAACAGGCGCAGGCGCTTCCGAAGCTACCCTGTGTTATTCTGTTATATTCAGGGTAATTCTACCTATTCCTACAAATTATTCTCCAATTGTTTTGATTTATTTTAAAGTACACGCATCCAATCAATAAATTTTAATACATATATCGCAGGAAAGTTTTCAATTATTCCCAACTATTCCAGAATATTCCGGGTATTCTCATCTATTCCGATGTATTCCCATGTATTCCGACGTATTCCCATGTATTCCGATCTATTCCCGGTGTATTCCCGAAAAATACACTGATTCCGGCCTGCGGATCACCCCTCGATTTATGCGCAAGTAAAAACAAAAATTGTTTCCTGGATTACTATGTAATATAAAATTAAACTAACAAAAAAGCTTTGTCATTTATTTTTCCTTTCATTCACAATGTATTCATGTGAATACAAGCCATAACTCAAAATTGGGGCATTAAAAATTTTTTTGGAAACTGTCAAAAAATCATTGAAAACCATACTTTTATGCTGCCAAATTTCAGAATTTTCGGCCGAACTAAAAAAAGTCGTGAGCGAAAACGGTTAAGGGACCTGAGCTCCGTTAGCACGTATTTTTCGACATATGTTCTAAGGGATTTTTTTTCATATATTTCATAGAAGAATCCACTGGTAAAGTTTTGACTACTAATTTCGGGACACCCTCTAAGTAAAATTTTTAAATTAAATCACCACATACCATCTTTCCACTGGAAGACAGCATCGATATCGGTACCAATCCCCTTCCACATCGATATGTCTCTAGGGTAGTCCAACTCGACTTTTTTAATTTCTTCATCGAACCTCCAATACATTGAACCACTGTAGAAATACGTCTGCCCATTATGACCCCACACCATAGCCCCGTCGATTTTTCTAAGAGTCGGCGGTAATCCCAGCTCTGTTAGTGGTCTAGGATACCCCGCTTCAAGCTGATTACTCGTGAAAACGTAATATTTATCGTCTATGAAAAATACAATTTTGCTATCCGGTCGCTCGTAGACAGCATCCACGTGGGTTAGATTGTGCGGAAGTCCGTGCCATAGTCGGATGATTTCCGCTGGATGCCCCGATAATAAACGTCCGTCCTCTCCGATTCTCCAAAAGTACTGCGGGTATAAAAATTAATTAATTAAGAGGTTTATGGGCCGTAATGGTGGAATGGTTCTTAAAGGGAACATGAAGCCGTGAACTGATTTTTATTCAATCAATAATCAGATTTTAAAGACACTTTGGCGGTTATAAATGAGTTGTTAACGCCTAATTTATAAACATAAATGACCTGCAAAAGTAAGAAACAAAGTGCTTTTGCAAAAAGAGCACCTACGCGGAGGGCGGAGATTCGACTTCTTCCGAGATTTTGAATAAAATACAATTTGTGGCGATGAATGCTGCGTCTTTTTATTCTAAATATTATAATAAATATGTACTACCTAGTTTCCTTTCGTTAAAACGAAAATAAACTTCATCTTCTGTTTTAGAAGAAAACACAAAAAATGCAAGGACAAAAAATAAAAAGTTCATCACTATTGTTGATCAAAAAGATATCAGAACTAAATACATAAGTTCCAACTTACTTTTAAATGACACCGTTTATTGTTTGGAAGATGTCAATATAGCGGCGAATTCTTTTCATCATAGATTCTAACATCAAGAAAAAGCGCATTTTTTCTGCCGAATCCATTGACGTAAAATTTGAAAAAAAGAAAAGTGATACCTAAATATTATCTTCACTAAACATTTTCAGATATCTACAAAGGCATCGCATAGGTAAAATAAATAAAAATGGGCAGCTACGGAAGCGGCTGGAACCTCCCCATTTGGTGAATTATCCAATCCTATCACCTATAGATTTCAATCCACTGTGTCTAAATGTTTCTAGAGTTTCTCACACTTTTTAAACTTTTTGCCAAAAGGGCACTAAGTTTGAATACATTTTTGGAAACTAAATTTGAAGACTCGATTTTTAAACTAGGTAATAGGTATGAATTTTCGATTTGCACATTTATCTGAGGTGCCTCACTTAATCTCGGCAGTTCATTTAAATTTTTAGGCATCAAATTGCTGAGAATAAGTGAGGCTCCTCTGAGGGGCATATACGAGTAGAGTCTCGTTTACCTGAGTTAATCTGGGGTCGAAATAATATGTGTCCGAGTAGAGTCCCGTGTCATTAGGGCATCCTCAAACCTCATGTGAAAACTTTCATTCTATAGATTCAATTCCTCATTTCTTATAGTCTTATAGTCTTACAGTTTATTACAGTTCCTCTTGATTTTCAAAATGAGACGCACATAAAAATCCGTAGCGCTCAATTGTCTGAGAATAAAATTTATTCTACTGAAACTGTAAAAAATCTGGAATTTGTAAAAAAACGAATATCTTTGAAAGTAATTACGAATTTATAAAAATATTAGGAAATCGCTTTTGTTTCTGATGGCCTTAACAGCAATTCTGAGATTTGGGAGAGGCTATCATTACTCCGAGCGGGTGGGTACCGGGACTCTACTCGGCTTTTCCCCCTCTGAGGGCTCCTCAGATAAATGTGCAAATCGTAGACGTTTATTGATGACGTGTAACGAAAGTTTTGTTGATATGACTATACCATCGTGATCAGAAAAAACGAATACAGCGACGTGACTTTATATCCAAGCATTTTCCAAAATTTTTATTGGAAAATGCTTATGTCTAAAGTCACGTCGCTGTAGTGGTTTTTTCTGGTGACGATAGTACCTGCTTTTCTTAGTAACTTATCAGCACCTACATATATTTTGCTTATTTCAACTTTCGACGAAGTCTACTTACTCTCCATTCATTTACTATAGACATGACAGAACGTCAAAATTTGAATTTTAGGTTGGTATGAGGAAATTTTTCGAAAGATTTTACTAACAGGTGAATTGGTGTTAGCGATTTGAATGCAATACGTCAGACAACTTGACAAATGTGAAAATTTTTAAATTACTCTGAATTGACCCAAGGTAGCCTTTATATGCGTCCAGTTTTGAGCACGGTACAGAGAAAAATATTCGCGAAAAAGCCTCAGGTAGGTTTATCTGTGACACTGCTGCTAACAATAAAAATAAACCCTAGAAGATTTGGTTTATGTCACCTATATGTAAATTGTAAACGTTTCTTGCATTTTTTACACCTATATACAGGGTGACTCACGATTAGATTGGTCCATTCAAGCGAGAGAGAAGAGTAGTGAGATGGAAGATACTCTGTAAAGTATTAGGTACTATCGCTGGCAAAAAAACGGGCCATCAAATTTTCTGTCACTTCAAAAAAGACAATATAGTCCAAGCTAGTGTCTTTATGACTGATGTTTGAAATTGATTCAAGTTTGTGATCGCTGCCCTTTCATTGTCACATGGCTCGTGACAATACCAGGACCTCCCAAGTCAAAATTTGAAAGCAAGGTTAATTTTACGTAAAAGCCCTTTCACAGATTATGTCAATAAAATTACAAGGGATGGCACATACCTAACATAACATTTGTAAACGGGTTTTTAGATCAATAAACTGTAACAATAAGGAAGTTGTTGATTATTGTCCATTGTTTCTACTCTTTGACACAGACAGCACTTTTGGCGGAATTGAAAACCCGTCTACAAACCAACAGAATAAAACCTGATACACACAACTAGTGTTTCACCAAGACGAGAAATCTTGTCTTGAGGGTCATTTCTTGTCTTGTCCTGAATTTAAAGATTGAAATTCACTTTCGTCTCGACAAGAGTCTTGACATTTAATTTCTTGTCTTGTGCTCAAGATTCTAGCTTGATCTTGAATTTTTCGCTGTTGATCGGTGAAACTATCCAGGATTTGTGAAAATTGTATCCTCCCAATGAAATTAAGAACAGTCAACGGCTAAAAATACCTAATGTTTGGAGTCATTCCGAATATTTAGATATTTTGACGCCTCTAATGATGCACCACAAACGAAAGAAAACTTAAATTCTTTGTTTTATTCTTTAAAAATTTACTCAGTTTTCGTTTGACTTACTGAGTGGTAAGAATATGAACGAGGGAACCTGTAGGCAAAGTGTAATAATGCGGCCACAAGGTACTTAAATGACGATGCCATCAGAAGTCAGTTTTGCTTAAACCCTTGGATCCAGTAATATGAAATGAAATATTAAATTTTGTTCTCCGATAAAATAAATTCTCTAGATTTTTGATCTTTATTGCCCTCTGATGCCATCTTTAAAACTTCAACTCAAAAGCGTCAAGAAATTTCAAGAAATCTTGATTCTTGAAAGTTTATCAAGAATTTTGGACGTTCTCTCTTGTCTTGATCAGGGGCAGTGAGAGTGAGGACTATTTACGCCAAAATTCTCTTCAGTGTAAGTAAAAGAAGAAACAATTTTAAAGATCTCAACCAATCAACTTCCCATCTTGTTGTAAATTGAAGCCCGTTAAGCACCACAACATAGAAAAAACTTGACTCACTGGTCCGTTGCAAAATGATTCTGCTTTGTTCGGTTTAAAAAAAATACGAGAAAAATCAAGTAACATTAGAAAGTCGACTCATTGCTTCGTCGATACCCACCCGATTATTATTTTTGCTGCCAACTGTATAGGTACTTACATATTAGTGCAGAGGACTTCAATAGGAATACCAACTGTGCCAAAGCTATTAATTACAATAATATTGCGCTTATTCGATCAGTGTGCGAACAAGGATATTATCGCAATGAATTCAACGACCACAATTCGATAAATTGGTTTTCCCACACTAATATGTCGAATGTTAATGCAACAAAACTGTTTTCGCAAAAACTTTTTCCTCCTTTTACGAGTCGGTCATTTTTTAAAGCCAAAACAAACTATTTAACTACTGTACTGTTAACGCTGCAATATTTTTGCTGGAAGTGATTACTTAGATCGACCTCCAAACATTTAAAAAATGCACAGCTGCTGTTGATTGAGAGTTGAAGTTAATTTAATAATCTTTGGTGTTGTTTCACAGTGATAAATGAACGAGGAATAATAATGAAATTAGTTTTTTCCATGTTACTCCAAACTGTAAAGTCACAACTGATTGAAGCTCACTTAACTCGATTATTGTAATCGTCTTAACTAGAGCAGCCATGTTTTGATCGGAATATAGCAAATACGTGACAAGCCTTTATTGCCTTATGCATAAATCTTGTAACCCGAGACAAGTTGCAATAAATCGAATCCATCATAGTAACTGTCAGAGTGCGTTTTTGCACCATGAAGCGATCAATAATAATTAACTTACTTCGTCTTTGAAGAAGAAGACTTGCCTCCTGATGACGGCAACGGAGTTGTAGCTAGTATCACACGTTTCTGGTGGCCTCTTTCCTGAAGATTCCTTATCAGTGTGAGGATGTCTCCTGTTTGGATATTTATCAGGATTATATAGAGGCACCCTTGTTGTTGTCCTTTCTGGAAACCGATGAACAGGATATTTTCTTTCCGGGTTATAAGGAGGATAATGCTTTTTATCCGGATGCATGGGTTTATTGGGATACGGCGGTTTTTTCTTGGGGTAATAAGGATTATAAGGAGGATGTTTCCTTTCTGGATATCTGGGATCAAAGGGCCGTCGATCAGTTGGCCTTGTGGGATAGGGTCTAGGCGTGGTTGTTGTAGTCGTAGTCGTCGTAGTCCAAGAAGGGCGGTAGGGCTTGATCGGGTCCCATAATCTCGTGGTTCTAGCTCCGTAAAGGGTTTGAATTGCTAATTTGTCGTCTTCGGGTAGCTCGTAATCGAAGCCGTTATTCATTTCGCTGTAGTAGGGAAACATTAGGGCTCCTTGTATCGACGAATGGGACAGTCCTAACGAATGGCCGATCTCGTGAGCGGCCACGTTGAATAAATTCGTCCCTGAAATGATAAATCGATTAAAGGAACGTCACAACTTGTAGATAACTTTGTTTTCGATACTCCAGAAGTTTTGCTATTGAATTAAACAAATGTCGGCGTCAATTAGGTCAGAATGTGTTCCATGTCAGAAATCGAGTAATTACTCTTGGAGACAGCAATGTTTGAAATTGGACGTTTATGTAGTGCTATTATAGAACATTGAGAGTCCAGTCATATTAGATCTAAAAAAGACGAATAGAAGAAATAATTTATATATTTTTGAAATTTTGGCTACGGACTCCTCTTGGCACCTGAAATGAAATGCTGAAAAGTTCCCCCACACCCCAAGTGTGCGCTTTATCCATTATTTGGCGAAAACCACCCCCAAACGTGGCATGGCGCTAGTTTTTAGCATTTTTCGGCGAAACTATCCATCTGACAAAAAATGTATTCTAATCACAAGTATTTCTTATGAAATTCTGCATTAAAAAAGTCCTTTTGATTATTTTGCTTATCCCCACCTAATTCTCGCAAACAACGTCCGAAGTTGTAGAACAGTCAAATTAGATTTTTTAGTAGAATATATCGTCATGTTGGTTCTATACCACAACTCATTAGTTCCGAGTTACAGGCCTTTAAAGTTTTGGCGCTGCCACAAAAAGTACTTTGGTTTTTCTCTCAAATATAATTTTAAAAGTATCGGGTGTCCCAAAAAAAACCGGACATAATATTTTTGCGAATACGTCTGCCATTTCTTAACCTATTTGGATGACCGTGGTCTTAAATTAAAGCCAAAGAACCAGGCTTTCGAGTTTCGACTATATGAGAAACTACGGCAGATGGCGCTGGCGTAGTAGTTCTATTGATACTTGGCTTGAAGGTTTATTTTAGCTGCATGGGGATTGGTTAGTCAACGACCAATCGGTATGACACTCGAATAGCCTTGAAGATCTTTCTTTCTTCAATTTTCAGTAATTTTTTGAAAAAATGTGTTTTTGGGTATTTTCACGCATTAATGGCCATGACCAAATAAATCTTAATTTTCAGTTATAAATGAGCAAATATGGTGAAAACAGTGGCGCAGATGCCAGTGAGGGGCAACTGAACAGTTATCATTGAATTGCAGAATCACAGAAAATTAGTGCTTACGCCAAATGAACTTCAGAAAAAAGATTTTTGAAGAAAAAAGAAAGATCTTCAAGGCTATTTGGGTCTCATGACCATTGGTTGTTGCCCGACCAATCCCCACGCACCTAAAATAAGCCTTAAAGACAAGTATCAATAAGGCTACTACAGCAGCGCCATCTGTCGACGTTTCTTGCAAAGTTCGAAAGCCTGATTCTTTAGCTTTAATTTAAGAGCAAGTCTATCCAAATCGGTTAAGAAATGGCCGACTAATTTCAAAGATTACTTTGTCCGGTTTTTTTTGGGACACCCGATATATTTCGACCTATAACTGAATGCAATTGCATGTAAAAACAAAATCATAGAATAACATTAGTTCTCCTTATTTATTCGTTGCTTAAGGTCCTTTCACTATTATTCGTTATTTCCTTGAAGATTTCTTGTTTCGCGTTATAACTGTTAGCCATAATGAAATTTAGGGGATTTAGTGAATAGATAAAACTGTTTTTTGATTTATATATTTATGAAAGTGCTTTCACGAGGAATATTCTTGATTAGAGTAATTTTTTGCCCGTTTGATAGTTTAGTCGAAAAATGCTAAAAACTAGCGGCATGTCCACGTCTGGGAGTAGGTTTTCGCCAAAAGAGGGATGAAGCTTACACTTGGGACGTGTTAAGTTTGTGGCCCATCAGCAGTCCGTGGCAAAAATCTCATAAAATAATAAGTACTCAAAAATCTATTTTGACTGTTCTACAACTTCGGACGTCGGTCGTTGGCGAGAATTAGGTGGGGATAATCAAAATAATCAAAAGGACTTTCTTAATACAGAATTTCATAAGGAATGTTTTGGATTAGAATAAATTTTTTGTCAGATGGATAGTTTCGCTGAAAAATGCTAAAAACTAGCGCCATGTCACGTTTGGGGGTGGTTTTCCCCAAATAATGGATAAAGCGCACACTTGGGGGGTGAGTCCGTAGCCAAAATTTCAAAATATATAAATTATTTCTTCTAAAAAAGCCAACGGAAGATGTATATCAATGCGATGTGTATCCCTGTAGATTTTTATTCAGCGTGAATGATGGAGTTCGACTTGGTGGTTTTGGATGCACATGTAATCTGCACCTAGTAGTAGTGCCGAAGCATATGCTCATGATAAAGAATTCGGGAGGGTATATCAATTGATAAATTTTTTGCGTTCAATTAGTATCTTCCGGTTGTAAGTACATATAGGTCAAGCATCAAATTTCCACCAAGTCATTTTTTTGTGTTGTGGGTTGAAGGGGGTGCAATTTTTTCCGTTCAATTATTATCCTCGGGGGTTGAAGGAGGTGGGTTTCGGGGGCGCTTACTTGGTGGTACCTATCCTCCAATAACAGTGGTCCAAATCTTAAATTCATTTGCGCTCAATTAGTATCTTCCAGTAACAAGTAGTCGGGTTAAATTTCCACCGTAGTCCAGTCGGTTCGAGAAATAAAACTGCATTTCATATTCTACAAAGGTGCCGTTTGGCACAGTTGTACATGGGACCAATACAAGTGATTTCACCCGCAGTGCCCAAAAAAATTTCCCTTAGGAACAAAATGGCGGCGGTTTTTTCTAAATTTCCGCGAAAATTGCTAATATCTTAACTATTATTAATTATTTGAGGAAGCAACAAATATTTTTCTTGTACATTACAACCCAGAAGAACATAGTATATAATATACGGGGTGGTCGTTTTATCTTGAGACCGCAAGACGCAATATCGGAAAGAAAGCATTTTACAAAAAAATGTTTTGCATAAAAGTTTTATGACTTCGAGGGGGAAAATAGATGGCATCATCGCCATTTTGATTCAAGGTCATTTTCAAGGTCAAATGAAGGTAAACTTCATTTTTTTAAATGGAAACATATTTTTAATTACAGATTCTTATTCCCCGTAAAAGAACAAACTACTCTCATTTAAACTATTTTTGGATCCGATGGATTAGGTTTCCATAAAAAAAATTAAGTTGAAGTTGACTTTCATTTGACATTGAAAATGACCTTGAAGCAAAATGGCGATGATGCCATCTATTTTCCCCCTTGAAGTCATAAAACTTTTATTCAAAACATTTTTTTCTAAAATGCTTTCTTTCCGATTGCGTCTTGCCAGCCTCAAGTTAAAATGACCACCCGGTACATTACCAAAATGAGAAGTAATGTTCTTCTTGGTTGTAATGTGCAAGAAAAATAGTTGTTGCTTCCTCAAATAGTTAATAATAGCTAATAGTTTAGCTATTAGCAATTTTCGCCGAAATTTTGAAAAAAACCGTCGCCATTTTGTTCCTAAGGGCAATTTTTTTGGGCACTGCGGGTGAAATCACTTGTATTGGTCCCATGTACAACTGTTCCAAACGGCACCTTTGTAGAATGAAATGCAGTATTCGACCATATATTGTCGCGAACCGACTGGACTACCGAGTCAATTATTTATATTTGTCAATTTTTCGTATTTGGGGATTGAAGACTGTGGGTTTTGGGGGTACAATTTTTTGCGTTCTAAATAGTCTCCTGCGATAATGACTGGTAAAAGGATTAAACTCCGTTCAAGTCATTTTTTTGTATTTCGGGGTTGAAGGGTGAGTTTTAGGGCCGTAGTTTTTTTGTTCAATTCAACTCGTTCGGTTGTAGGCGTTGCAAGGGTTAAATTTCCTCCACGTCAAGTTTTTGTGGTTGGGGGTTGAAGGGGGCGAGTTTCAGGGGTGCAATTTTTTGTGTTCAATTAGTTTCCTCCGGTAATAGGTGGTCCAAGGGTTACATTTCTCCTAAGTGAATTTTTTGTTTCAAGGTTGAAGGGGTTGAGTTTTAGAGGTACAATTTTTTTCTCTTTCTGTCGTAGGTGATCTAAGGGTAAATATATGATCAAAACTTTTTCTGGGCCATTGATCAAAAGTTATCGAATTGCTTGAATTTCAAGCAACACTCAAATAATGTCAAAATATATGTGGTTCAGACCTCCATGTGCAAAATATTTGAGAAGTTTTCGTATTTTTGTGATTTTCAACCCCTAAATTTCATCCCCCAAAATTGACACCCCCTCACCTTCAACAGACTTGTACGTCAAAAACGCAAATCAAGTTTCAGTAAAATATCTCGACTGGTTCTGGAGTTATTAGAATTAATAGTTTTTCGGTCCCGACAAAAATCTCACATTCTCGCGCTTTTACTGCGAACGCTGCCTAAACACTTGAAGATGGATTAAAATCGTATGAGGGAGAAATGTCGGCTACGAATAGACCTACAAAAAAGTCCGCGACAGCATATAAATATCTGTTACGGATAGCCGACAATAAGCCACTGAAGCTATTTTCGTCAAAAATTAAAACACAAAAACGATCTCGGTGGGCTACCCATCGTAGATAGCTATATGCCGTCGCGGACTTTTTTGTAGATCTTTTCATTGCCGACAATTTCTCCTTACAAACTTTTGCTCTAGCTTCAAGCGTTGAGGCAGCGTTCGCGATCAAACGTCGAAAATTTTAATTTCTTTCAGTTTTTCACCCCTAACTCCCACCCCCCTAGTCTGATATGGCCCAAAAACAATTCCCGCCGAGATTTTCGGGGTATACACATGTGTACAAAATGTCAGCTCGATATCTGCTTTCGTTCTCAAGTTATGCGATGGACAGTGTAGACGGACCTGCCGAGCGAGCGAGCGAGCGAATTCACTAAAACTGCAGTGCCTGCGTTCGGCACCTAACTTGACTGGACTATAAGGAACGTCACAACTTGTAGATAACTTTATTTTCGATACTCCCAAAGTTTTGCTATTGAATTAAACAAATGTCGGCGTCAATTAGGTCAGGAGTTTGATATGTTCCATGTCAGAAATCGACTAATTACTCACAATGGAGACAGCAATGTTCGAAATTGGACGTTTATGTAGTGCTATAGAACATTGATTACTTGCCAGATGCCTATCACAGCGCATTTATTGTCAGCACAAGTGGATAATACGTTTTCGAATCTAATGAATAAACAAAGCCCTTGATTCCAAAAAATCAAACTCGACTTACACACAATCCACATCACAGAAATGACTATGAAAGCCATACTTCAGTCACTTTTTAATCCCAAGTCCTGAAAGAGACAGCACGTCCGGTAAATTCTCACGAACTGCCCGAATGGAATTGTGAAATAATTACGATTGCGTCAAATTTAAATAAGTCGGAAGCGTTTGACCTACACCGTGTCCGAAAATATCTAAAATTATAACAAAACTACGGACGCATCATACCTCTGGACATCCGAAACTAAATATATAGAAACTAAGTTTCGAGTCTGTTCAAATATTCCGTAATTTCTCTAAATAGTAGCGACTCGTTAATGAACACCTGGATGGAGATGTCCTCGTCGAATCAAAACAGTTGTCACCACGTTTATTTACACGAATTTCAAAAAGATTGCTTGTCACTTCCATGTCACGTTACGAGTTTCATCCAAGAAAATAATTGTGGAAGCTTTGGAAGTTTCAGTCGGGGGCTGAAGTATTTACAACAATTATTATAATGCCTTGTTTTCAATCAAGTGATATTTCTACGATTCAATATTGACTTATTAAGGCTAAGTCAAGTTGATTTAAGTAGGTATATGTTTAAAAATTGCTTTTTACGAAGAGAACTTCTCGGACATTCCCCGACTTACGTCGATATTCCCGAACTCAGTACCTATACTTATAAAAATTTCATTAACCAAAGTTCAAGAAAAGAGTTTTTTTTTCAATCTTCAGTCATGCGATACTAGTTGCCGAGTGCCTCAACTAAGGGTGAATAGTAATACCTACATATTTATTTACAGTTCGAAACAAAGGTTGACTGATTTGGATTATCTTGTAAATCAATAAATTTTTATTATATCTAAGAAATAAGACAATTCCCCTAAGGTAATTAACTAAAAATAATCTCCTTTCGTTTAGTTTTAGTCCGCATTAGCAGTGTGCAGTGTCGATTTTTTTTATCCCCCTCACTTTCGATTTATCTATTAGCAAAGTATTCCAGATATTTTTAATTACTTCAACACAAGCCCTGCTCCCCCCTGCGTTGACGTAAAACACAGGAAATTTTAAATATTATTATACAAAACTGGAAAAACTGCATTTCTGGGTAACGATAACGTTATTGGCATAAAAAATGCAGATTGGCGTTTTAGTTTCGCTTGAAAACCTATACCCGGCTGAATAGAAGTGTGCCCATACTTTTGCACTTTTTTGACCGGTTGGAAAACCGTTTCTTTTACAAAAAAGTGGGGGGGCCGAGCGCCCCTGATCCCCTCCAGTATACGCCACTGCTCATTAGTGGAAGTGGGATTCGTAATGAATTAGTAATGAACCCTAATGTAACACTAAGTTCTGATTCTGAGGCACCCCCGTTTATTGTGCTGTGTGGTACCTAGGTACATGAAAAATATAAATTTAATCTGACGAATGACGATGCAAGATGCAAAAGAAATTACATTACATACATACCCAGATAGCTCATTAGGTGCAAAATATTTGCAGAGGAAACGGAAGGTAAATTATATTTGGTAACAAACAATATCGATTCTCGGCTTCGAAATCTCACGAATTACAATTTTCGTTTCATACAGGGTGTCTCAGAACTCCCGGATAAGCCTGTAATGGTGATTCCTGGACTCAATCTAAAAATTTCGTGGATCCAATAGTTTTGAAATCGGAAGCAATAATTGAAATCTGCCAATCAGAATCAATCTCTAAATTATAGTAAGGTAAAATAAGGATGTACAAGATGTTGCTGAGATGCACAAAAAATAATAATTGTACAAAGAATAACAACTTTTTGTGTATCCCAGCAACAGCTTGTACATCCTTATTTTACCTTACCATTTAATTAAGTGATGATTCTGATTGGTGAATTTGAACTGCTTCCCATTTGAAAATTATTGGACCCTCGCAATTTTTGCGAAGGAAAATTCGTCTTAGACTGAGTCGAGAAATTTACTATTACCGGTTTATACGGCATTCTGAGACCCCCTGGATACAAATTAATGAATTATTATGGAAACCATATAAATAGGTGCTTTTCAGTGAAAAATCAAGCGCACGGGTTCAAAAATGGGCTATCCACCGTAATTATAATTTAAAATTTTCGCGGCCCCTAAAATGTTGACCATTCCCAGTTTCAAATTCTACAGATATCCTGTAGGTATGTTTCAAAGAAAAAAGTATGTATCGCCCTTTAAAAGTTTGTTAAAGACTTGACAATTAATCATTGCTTAGTGAAACTTATAATTTTCAGTACTTATCAAAAATTTTAATGGTGTTAACCTCGGTGTTAAATACTCTTATCTATTAGCTTAAATTAAGTTAACGATACAACACCATCGTCATTACATCGGAAAGTAATAAATTATTACTAGTCAAATAACGTAAATGTACCTACCTGATAAAATAAAGTTTTCGATTTCTGATAATTTTAGTAGGTACCTACTTACATAATATTTCATAATATAATTCATGATGGTTTTAAGCCAATCCAAATTTCTTAAGGCCGTTCTCTTCTCCCGTAATCGGGGCGAATTTTGAAATAGGATTATTCCAACTTGATGGATATACTGTCTTCAAATATTTTTTGTAATAGAGAAAATATGATAAAGAGTTTCCTCTACCCTTTTTAAATCGACAAAAACTTGTTTTAATTTTTATTAAAATGATTTGAAAAGTGATTCTTTAGATTAACTCGCAGTGAACGGAAAAACGATGCAAATATTAGGAACTTCTTAAATCTTAATGTTAAACTTTAAATGCTAAATGTGTGCATATAATGTAGTGTGCACATAGCAGCACTTTCGACTTGTTAAATCTTAAAGGTTTAAATTAAATTACATCTTAAATCTTAAATGCTAAAACTTAAAGCCTTCTGCAGAAATCCAGCAAACCGGATTCGATATACTTCTTTTAGGGTTTATTTCAGCACTGGTTATTTTTTGATAGAATCCTCTGACTCCTGGCCGCAGTTTCAATGTTAACGTACATAATAGTTTGCATCGAATTGGGGTGGTTTGCGGCGCTTTGCCTCTGTCATTTCCTGTTTTGTTGATTTTTTGTTTTTTGTTTATAATTGTTATAAACTGGTCAAACGGTTAAAGTTACTTCCTATAATTACAAATTCTGTGAAAAAGTCGATGTTTCTACCATCTCCAAAATTGCCAATTTTTAACTTCTGCGTTCGGTCCATGAAAAGTGCCATTTTGGTCCATAACCATCAGAAAGTTATATTCACACTTAATGCCCTTTTAGCAAAAAATCGGTGGCGTGTATAGACAGGGTGTACCGTTTATAACGAAACCCCCTAAATAACTCCTGCAACGGTGATTTGAAGGAAAAACGCTGAAAATGGTCCATTTTTATTTGGAGGGGGACACGTAAATCCGTGCTTGGCGAAATTTTCCAAAACACCCCCAACTCCCCACCAACCCCCACTTCAAAATCTCAAATGGCAACCCCCTATTTGTAATACAGCTAATTTTGTTGCGAAATGATGTATGACAAAGGGCCCTAATGTAATTTTCAATCATCACAGATGGGGGGTTTTCATTTGAAATTTTGAAGTGGGGGTTAGGGGGTGTCTAGGAAAATTTCGCCAAGCACGGATTTAAGTGCCCCCCTCCAAATAGAAATCGTTCTGTTTCAGCGTTCTTCCCTTAAATCACCGCTCCAGGAGTTATTTAGGGTGTTTCTTATTAAACGGTACACTTTCTGTATGTGTATAGATACAGTGCTATTCAGAAAATGTGTGCTAACGGGAGGCTATGGGAAACAAGTGAATCGCAATATGTCTGATGTTAGTTCTCGCTGTCCCTAGTTCAAATGACATCATATGTCATGCCCCCAAACAAATAACCGGTAAAATGACAGATGACAGGTCCCATATGAACTAACTTTGGACAATAAACGTCGTTTCGACAGATTGCGATTCATTTGTTTCCATAGCCACCTGTTATCACATATTTTCTGAATAGCACGTTACAACTGGACATTTCTATTATTGGATTTGATGGCTGATGTTATTTTAGGGCCTTTTTGCCAAGAAAGCAAAAAAGAAAGACGCTACAGCTCAAGCTAGTGAAGATACCGATATGAAATTTGGCACATACAGTAGTAGTATTCAGTATTATTCGCCACTATTATTGAAAGCAATAGGTAATTATTATTACTTATACTACCTATACTATACTTGTTTCTATAGTCATCAATAATATCTATAACAGATTATAGAGATTTTGTGAAAAGTAAGACAAGAATACACATGACCGGCTCGGCTAATATCAAATTTTGTCTTCGAAAATAGGTACAATTCAATTTTAGGGTGTCAGGATTGATGGATCTCGGAGTTTTCCTGGTCTAATCGTTTGGACTCAGAGATTCTACCAATCAAAAACATTAACCATGCCTGTGGGTGGCAGAATTCACTTTAAAAGGAATACCTAGAAGATAATTTGATGTCGTGAAGTAAAAAGATCGTCAATGTCTCTGTACGTAGGTGAATAAATAAAACGTTTCACGCCTATTGTTGTCAGTCTTAATAAATTTATTGCCACAATATATGGGAAATTTCCCAGCTATAAACGCTGTGAAATTAGAGAAATAGAATTTTTTGCATGTAAATGTACATTTGATAATCTTCCAACTGTGAAGAGTTGTCGTCAAGTGCGTGGGCCGGCCAGATAAACCGTCTCGTCTCGTATCTGCTCCATGGAGATAAGCCATGGGGGTGTCTAAGAAATGTGCCTTGTTTACAGTGAGCGGCAGTTGAATAACAGATGCCTCGTGTTTGAAACAAACGATACCAACATCCGGTACAAGAAAGAAGGAACACCCAGTCTATGCATTTGAAAGAGAAGTCAATTTACCTTCGTCGTTTTTGGGATCCGTCGTCCATGTTTCATCGGCATCAAAGTGGACGTCTATACTGCGACCACCGTTGGGAAAGAAGGCGTGAGCCAAAATCACCCCTTTTCCGTCAAAGGGAAAGTTGTCTCCGTGATCGCCCCTGAAACAAACATCAACTTGGTAATTCTCTCTTAACGCCAGCTAGTCCAGTCATTATAGAATTTTACTTCGGAAAAATTATCAGAGGGCTGAATTTTTGAACACACGTTCCTTTGATAGTCCTAAATGAAATGCTAAAAGTGTTAAAAATGCTTTTCAACAAATATAGGTATCCTAATTGGCTTTTGGACAACAGAGGTGGTAGGTATACAAAATTGAAGCACGTCTCATGCTCTACAAAAAAGTTGCTATTCACTTTTTTCGTAGAGTCGACGCTCTGGCCGTAACGCGAAGCAAAAAGAATGCGCGAAGAAAGTCGCGCGCGTCGCGTAATTTTTTGTACAAATATTGTTTAGTGATTTTCTTTGTTTTTTAAATAATGTTTTATTAATATGCAACTAAGTACGTGGAATGGCGTAGGTATTTTAATTTTTTTTACACTTTTCCGATTTGCTATTGTCGTTTTTTGATTTTATATGGAAATTTTCATCAAATTGGTTTCTAAGCCAGTTAAAAGTACTAAACACTTCACATTTTTATCTTCAGCGTATTTTTGAATATATCTCGTGCATAAATAACATACCTGGAAAGTGGAGAAGTTCGTCTATAATGCCCTTAAAGCAGGCTTCTGCGTCGGATCGCTCGGGCACTATTCCAGTCATTTTAGTATTCTTTTAGGAAAACTCCTCAGGAGGCTGAATTTTTGTACACAGGTTCCCATTATAGTTCTAAATGAAATACTAAAAGTCCCTTCAAATCCCAGTGCCGCTTCCAATGATATGCCATCAAGAAAGTGTTAGAAACTGCATTCCAACAAATATATCTTAAAGCATTGACTTTTCAACAAAAGAGGTGATACAATATTAAGCTTACTTCATTTTCTATCAAGATTTCTTGACGAACCATAAAATATAGGTTTTGCCCTTTGAACTTAATTATTTTGAGATCCTTTTACAGATAGACTAAGCTTACATTAGTCCAGAAGACGTTTCCGAGATTTTGCGCGATGAACGACAATGGATAAAAATTAATAAACATCTCTTTATGAAATAATTCGCTTAGCACCAGAGGAAGCGCGCCGTATCATATGACGCCTCTAGAAAAAAAACTAATCGAAAGTTTTTTGTATTAATTAATTAATACGTGCAAAATTTCAGCCTCCTGAGGAGTTTTCCTAAAAAAATGCTAAAATGACTGAAATAGTGTCCGAGCGGTCCGGCGCAGAAGCCTGTTTTTTAAGGGCATTATGGACGAACTCCGTTTTCCAGATATACAGGATGTCCCGTAATTAGGCTGCAATATTGTACCAGTGCGTTCTACGATCAAAATCAGGAGTAAAAGTTTAGTAAACATTTTTCGAAAAATCCATCCTAAAGGAGCTAGGGCCCCTCAAAGGGGGTAAACCAAATTGTTATTTCTTCAATTTCTGAGGAACGACCGTCGTAGATTTTTGTGCTGAACAAGACTAATGTAATGGTTTTTGGCAGAAGCTTCAGGGACGTGCGTGAGTGGAGGGGTCGCGGACGTTTTTGTATCGAACTAATGGTTTTTGGCAAAAGCTTCAGGGACGTGCGTGAGGGGAAGGGTCGCGGACATTTTTGTATCGAACTTTTTTGCACGACAGATTGGGTCAATTGTGAGCACAAATTTGAATTCCCCGTACATTTTTACGTAAAAAAGGTGCTCCATTGAAACTCGATAGCTCAAACCGTTTTCGGGGAAAATCGATTTGAAAGTCTAATTTCGTGGTATAAAAGTAGGTAACTGTGGCACTAAAAATATCTAAAATTATCAGATTCTGCGTGATCAGCAAAAAACAAACAAGTTTAACCTACTTGCATCTCATATGCTTGAAATTCCAAAGAAAATCGCAAGAAAATGGATTTTCCATACTCTATCCCATCAATTTTGCATATTTTCGGCGTGGAAAAAGAACTTCAAAATGATTTTCCTCAAAAACGGCCTGAGCTATCGAGTTTCAACTAGAGCACCTGTTTTACGTAAAAATGTACAAAAAATGCAAAGTGTTCATAATTGTCCCAAGATGTCGTACAAAAAAGTCCGATAAAAAAATGTCCGCGGCCCCTCCACTCACGCACGTCCCTGAAACTTTTGCCAAAAACCATTACATGTGTCTTGTTCAACATAAAAATCTACAACAAAGTTCAAAATTTCGTGACCCTATCCTACGCTGTTCCTCTGAGGGGCTCCCTTAGGATGGATTTTTCGAAAAATGTTTAATAAACTTTTAGTCCTAATTTTGATCGTAGAACGCACTGGTAAAATATTGCAGCCTAAATACGGGACACCCTGTATTTATACAGGGGAGATATTCAAGAACACACTGCTCACTGTTTAAGATAAAAATGTGAAGTGTTTAGTACCGTTAACTGGCTTAGAAGCGAATTTGATGAAAATTTCACATGTAAAATCAAAAAGCAACAACATATTTGCTATAGCAAATCGAAAAAGTGTAAAAAAAATTAAAATACCTACGCCATTCCACGTATTTAGTTGCATATTGATGAAATATTTATAAAAAAACAATGAAAATCACTAAACATTTTTATTAAAAAATTACGCGACGCGCGCAACTTGCGTCGCGCATTCTTTTTGCTTCGCGTTACGGCCACACCGTCGCCGTCGACTCTACGAAAAAAGTGAATAGCAACTTTTTAATAGAGCATGAGACGTGCTTCAATTTTGTATACCACCTCTTTTGTTCAAAAGCCAATATTTTAGGAGATATTTGTTGAAAAGCATTTTTAATTAACACTTATTGGTGGCATATCATCGGAAGTCGAACTCGGATTCTAAGGGACTTTTAGCATTTCATTTAGGACTATCAAAGGAACGTAATGACTGATGGACTAAGCATAATTACATCAGGTGTGATAGTTTAATTTTAATGGCAGTCCACAAATCGATTATGCACCCACCCATTACGGCCCCATCAAATTTTGATCGTTCATCAAAGTCAAACGACATATTTATGGGGGCCTTCGCCGTTGCGATAAACTGAAATGAAACCAAAATGTCTCCGGTTTATTGTCGCTCTAAACCGCTACAATAAATCTTACTTGTGCATCTCCCCTAAAATTAAATAATGGATGCCCTTTACCTTTTCGATTTGTCGACAACACCCAATGAATTATCAAAGAGACCCTGATTTGTTTAGTTCGCGACTAATCCTCCTGGGCAATACCGTGAGTGCGACTTCGTTTCCGGGATTGACAGCATGTCGACCCGCATTCTTCCAGACGGAACCATTATAAGGTAACGTGGCGTGTTACCCCCTGTCAAAGTGTTTACCTTCAATTCGATGTCGGATTTACTTTAGCCATTTATTATTAATGAAAAAATTGATCGGTTTGTCTGGCGGCGATTAAAATTAAAACCGATTTTTATAGAAATTTCACGGCTGTGTTTCGGGTTGTGCTGGAACGATAACGACGGATCGATTTTTAAATTGGCGTTAAAGACATTCAAAATTGGGGGTGGTTCTGCTTGAAGGATTTTAATGAAGAGGAAAGTAAACTCCAGAACGAAATGTTTACTGAATTTAATGTACGAGTGAACGTAAAATGTTCCATATGTTTGATTCTGAATGTTTAGCATTTTGTTCGGGTCGCAGTTGAAAGTGTCATGGTTCGCGGAATAACATAAACATTTCATGACTTTATTATTTATTTATTAGTGGTCGAAACTTTACCACTAGATTCCTCTATGAAAAATATGAAAAGATGTCCCTATGAACATATATGTCGAAAAATAAGTCCTGGGAGCTAATGCCCCTTAAAGGGGCCACTTTGAAAGTGTTTTTTTCTAAATATCTTCAAAACGTTTAAAGATAGCAACGTGTAATTTACTAAGTTTTTGATGCTGAATTTACTACTGTGGAGAAAATTTTGATCATGAGCGTCTCGTACAGGAGGGGCTTAGAACTTTTACTCAAACATTTTTGTAAGTAGTTTCTTCTCAAGTTTGATTCAAGAATCTGAAAATTTGAGGTTTTTTAAGTAAAAATGGTGCTCTTGTTTGAGATAGATAGAATGCGCCTCTTTCGAAAAAAAAGGCTGTTCATTGGTTCAGGGCTCCAAAATTTGTGACAGAAGACATCAAAATATCGTAAACAAGTTCACAGGACGGTTTCTTGCCACATTTTGTCTACATAACTGTCACCGTTTTTGACATGTCAAAAATTTTTCTTCAAAAATAGATTTGCAGTCCGTAATATAGAAACTTGTATCTTCCAAACCAAATCAATTTTTGGACACAAATTTTAGCATAATGTCAAAAGCGGTGACAGTTAGTTAGGCAAAACCGGGGTGCGATAAGATAAACTCACAATTAAGAGACGAATCCAAATCTAAAACCAAAACAACAACAAAGATGTGTTCGGGGCTTGGGAATATTTTATTTTTGGTGTGCGTGGGCGATTATGGTATAGTACCTAATCTCACAATTCTACTACAAGTGGATCCCCAAAAGTTTCTAATGAACGGTTTTCGTGAATCACCTAGTTTATGCTGTTCATTATTATGCAAATTTTTTGTACAATTGTCTTGATCCATAATAAATACAGGGTGAGTCTAGTTGGACAAATCAGTCGCCTAGCGTTTAAGATATTGAAATTGGAAATTCTATTTTTGGATATGTTGTAGCTGAAATGGTCCCCTACGCATGGGACCCATAAAGAAAGCTCCAGTTTTATTCAAACCGAAATAATTAAATAAAAACGAGGGCCTAAAAATTTTGTTTTCGATATTGTTGAATTTTTTAAGGTTATTTCGTTAGAGAATCATTTTCTTTTTATGGAAACATAATTTTTTGCAGAAATAAGTTAATAATCTCCGAGAGATAAATTATTTAAATAATAAGGATTTTTAGTTATTTCCTAAGGAAAACCACGATGCCGTGGTTTGAACAACTGAAAGGCAGTCTAGCTTATACTGCAGACTGTACCCGCAATGACAAGTGTCAGTTGGAAATGTCATTTGGGGTTGTTTGTGGAAAAGTAATGCAAAACTGCGAGTTTTTGCCCTTTTCTTTACAGATAATTAGGTAAATTTTATTGGTTCATGGATTTTTTGCTAAATTCGCCGAATACAAGTGTCTCGGGTTCTCACCCGATTGATGTTTTTTTACATTGCCATTGGTGTCGAATGGTTTGACCAAGAAAAGCTATTCTCGTCAGCCAGAAAGGAACAGTGACAAAATTTCAAAGAAACATTAAGCCTCTATCGTCACTTTCTAATAAGAATACTAACTTTAATAGAAAGGTAGGTACCTACCTGAAAAAATATGATCTTAACTAAACGTGATTTAGATTAAAATGCAGTGGACTACAACAAGGGATAGAGATTTGCATAAATGTTGCAACATCAAATGTATTGATAAATAAATAAATAACAATGTGGTGACAATTTCTCTGTCCAATTTTAACGGTCACTTGAAATAATAAATGAATGTTTAATTTGATGTTATTCAACATCCTCCTGTGGTCTTTTTCTTCATGTTGTGATTTCTGAATGTTCGCAAGTAGGTATCATTGATGACCGCTGCCCGAAATAACTCGCTAGCCACAATCAAGCCATTTTGCTTCGACATCTACTTGTTAATAATTTCGATTCAGGTGATGTGACTGCTACATACAATTTCGTTGCATCAATTCATATTTCATCTGTACACTGTCTTTTGAATTGCACCTATCCCAGTTTACACCCTCAGACTTGAATGTTCTTGGTTTCACTTTGCTCAATGCTTCTTTATCTTTTTTCATTATATCAACAGTCTCAACATTTGCTACATGGAATATGAATGGACCCCCCTCAACATCCGATGATGATAAATCTCCTTTCCGTAAGTGTGAAAACTTATCGGCTGAAATGGATTAATTTTTTAATAAGGCAACAAAATCACCTTATTTGACAGCAATGTACTCACTTAGTAAACTGTTAGCAACTATTCCAATTCCTTTTTGGCTGACGAGAATAGCTTTTCTTGGTCGAACCATTCAACTCCAATGGCAATAATGTAAAAAACATCAATCGGGTGACAACCCGAGACACTTGTATAAGGCGAATTTAGCAAAAATTCCATCAAGCAATAAAAATTACCCGATTCTCTGTAAAGAAAAGGGCAAAAATTCGTAGTTTTGCATTATTTTTTCACAAACGACCGCAAATGACATTTCCAACTGTCGCTTATGTCATTTCGGGTACCGACCGAGTACAGTCTGCAGTATAAGCTAGACTGCCTTTCAGTTGTTAAAACCACTGCTCTCGTAGTTTTTCTTAGGAATTAATTAAAAATCTTTATTCTTCAAATAATTTATCTCTCGGATATTATTAACTTTTTTCTGCAAAAAATCATGTTTCCATAAAGAGAAAATGATTCTCTAACGAAATAACCTTAAAAAATGCAACAATATAGAAAAAATTTTTTTTAGGCCTTCGTTTTTATTTAATAATTTCGGTTTGAATAAAACTGGAGCTTTCTTTATAGGCTCCATGCGTGGGGGAGCATTTCAGCTACAACATATCCAAAAATTGAATTTCCAATTTCAATATCTTAAACGCTAGAGCGACTGATTTGTCCAACTAGACTCACCCTGTATATCAATCAGCCTCAATTTGATTTATTAATGAACGCCCTACCGGCCCAGCTATGTTTGTCATTTGAACAGCATATTTTACAAAACAACACATATTTGGGTTTTTATAAAACGCATAATGGTATTGGTACGAAAAAAATTATACTATGTACCTAATAAGGTTTGCGACCTCTCATTTCCACGGGAAACAATCCACGCCATCAGTATAAGAAAATAGATTTTTATTTTTTGCTCGAATTAAGATTAACTTTTAAAAAATTCTGAGAATATGGGGCTGCATGACGCATCAACTGACCGAACAAATAATGACCCTTGCAATACATATTCTCGGCAAACCCATCAGATCGTAAATTCATTGTCACTCGTGCAGTTTTCACACGTAACAACACGCATTCTAATTTGACCGAAGGTAAATTATCTATAACATGTTATGCGCTCGTGGTAGTACTTACAAAAATAATAAAATTAAACAAATTTTCCCAATTACTTAGTTTTAAAAGTCATTGAAGTGGCATTCAAGTGCTGAAAAACTGTCGTAGTCGAATAGAAATCAATATGGAATAGAGCTTGGATCAAATCCGTTGGTAAAACGAACAATTTTTTTAGAGAAACACGAAATAGTGAAGAAATAAGGAGGACAGAATCAATTGCTTGAAATCAAAACACACCGAAATAATACGGATAAGTGAATATTTGAAATTCCCTTCAGAGAACCAAATTTTCACGCATTCTCATTGTGCTGAACCTTTCAATTGTGACACACCGACAATTAGGTTGGAAACTTCTGCAAATATTACTTGATGGGATGACTACGACCAGTGGCGTGCGCAGTGGCGAGCCCCTTCAGGTAATGCCGCCCCAAACCCCACCTTTATTTTTTTTTTAAATTCTTTTTGGTATATGTTCTTTGGGGCGGTTATTCTTGAAAGTATAGGAATTATTCCGTAGGAGCCTTAGGCAAGCAAGCATACTGAATTCCCAACGATATATTAGGTCTATTGAATAAACGGTAACTGATCTTTTGCTTATAGTTCCATCCTTATCTTACTCAAAAGGAACTTGTATTTCTGTCGTTTACTAATGCAAGTTTAAGCATTTTATAACACCTTATTCATTAGGCCCATTGAATGTGGACCCAACTCAAAAAAAGAACGTCTGGTGCATATTGTAAAGGGAAAGAAAGTAGGTTTAAGGGCAGCAGCAGCAGCTTCAACTAAAAAGTTTGCACGGATTTTATCCTTTCAAAAGAAATTTTCTTGTTTATAGTTGAAGCACAAGCATTTTGTTATATTTGATATTTGATTCACTCTTAACGCCGAGAAAAGAAAAAGAGTAAATTTCGATTCCCTCCGGAGAATTTTGAACATGCTTCCCCCAATAATATTAAGCACCCCCCTACCCGTCCTAAAATTAGTTTCTTGTTTAAATGTTTACAAAAACTTTAAATTCTTCAAGCGCCCTTGAAAATCCTGAGCCTCTCCCACCCCTAAAGGCTCGGCACGCCACTGATAAAAGTATCAATCTCTGAACCATAATCTGAAGTTTTGAAAGACGAAATTAAAATGTATGGACTCCCGATACTTGCGATTTCATGTTGCGTAGAAGATGCTTACGAAAAATATCGAGTTTCGCTGTATCCGAGGTGATCCTATCAAAGAGAAAGCTCTTACTAAAACAACGCAAATCCGGCAGTTTTCAGGCGGATAATGGAAATGCTCTACGAATAATTATTTCTTGTGCAAGTTGTTATGTCACGTTGCAAAACAATTGAGATTTATACCACAAATACCCACAATAATGACAGCTAGTTCAGTGCCATAAACATGCCTTTGATTTCCTTCTGTTGACTAATTCCCAACTCAAATTCATGTATAATCAATACTGCAACAACCTGTATTATGTTATGTATACTTATCCTTTCTTTACACTATACATACGTTAAATCCTTTATAATAATCCGCTTGAAACTTCAAACATAAAGCTTTGTGGACTCCTTTGCGAGATTTGTAAATCATAAAAAATTTAAAAACGTAAAATATCTTACCTGTAGAAGTATATGAGGATATCGGCTTTATCGCTGTCAACTTCTGTGAAGGTCAGTTTGGAATGTCTGGACCAAACCTCCAGAGCTTTGGCAACAACATACCTGACCTGGTAGGAGTCCAAGTTTCTGAGGTTCCGGCTTCTTAAACTGGAAAAAAAAATAGTCTCAAATGCGTGCTATATATCAGGGAAGAAATAACAAGCATCCATTCCGTCACCTTGTAAAGCGAGAAGGCTATAAAGCTCGCTCGTAACAATACTCGACTTTGATTATTGTCGTCGTCGTAACAATAAAAGCGTCAAGTTTTAAATTTTTCTCATATAATTTACGAACGGTTATCATTTATTGTTCTCACCCTCTTCGGGTAGGTATTAATTTAATTTAAACGACACAGGCGCTGAGCTGAGAGGGAGTTTATTATTACAGAAACCACGAGTAAATGTAATCGAACCCTACATAATGGGACCCCATTTGAATCAATTCGTCGTATAATGTCGTTTAAAATCTCTGGAGAACGTTATTTAGATGCCCCTATAGTTCGGTAATTAACTGACATTTAACAGAAAGCACCCTTCTGAAGGATGGATGCGGAGTGTCTTCCAAGAGAGTGAACGATATTAACTTTTAACCACGATACTAAATTGACATCAAGCAGACAGAGGCGGTGCCACTGTTTGACTTTCTATTCACTGAACCGCTCCTAGTTGACTATTTGTCTCGGAGGCTCTCAAATCGGAAAATAAACATGTTTAGCACTATGATATGGTGGCACGCCGTTCAATTGTTTTGTTACTCGAGTATAAAGACAATATAATGCACTTACAATGTTCTTTATTTGGGATGAACAAACACAAAAACTAGAATATTGTGCTCCTTGGGTAATGCAATTTAGCCTGCAAGTATCTCTAAAAATGTTTTAGTTGTACATCATAATGTTTTATGGTCTTATTAACTATAGTCATAACAGACAATGGAATACAGAAGTCATAAAATTTTGTCGCATACAACTAACACTATGAGGCCATAACCCTAAAGTATCAAAATTCGTTTTGTCATTAGTTCTTTCTTCTAGATTAGGTTCCTACGTTTCAGTGAAATTTTCATATTTTAAAAGTAACTGGTTATGGCCAAATTCGAGTGATTCGGTCAATAGGCCTCAGTGTCCTCTATACATGAAAAAAAATTGGTCGTGAAATGCCCCCTTGTTAAAACAGGGAAATTGTTTTGAAAATCGGATGTTTAAATTACGCAGGCGACGATTCAGCGCTCTTTGGCATCTCCGAGAACTAATCTTTCAGGGCCAATTCAACATTTTTATGGGCGTTTTTTGATTGTAAGTGAGATTTTGGCTTGATAGATGCCATCTTGACCTGCTCAAGTAACTAAATGCCCTTGAATGCAGATTATTAAAAATGAAGAGATTTCTGGGACTATTCGATCAAAAATTCGATTTTTGAATAAATAATTACGCGTGCACCTACCAGTCGCATATTCGACTTAAAAGGCCCATAAGCAACATCTTAAAAGTTGTAGCAGATATTCTTAAACAAATATAGCTTCAATTGACTTGACTTTTGACCAAAGAATAAGCCCAGAAATTTCCGTGGTTTTTACTCACGGACTTTCTCCCTAGGATCATCCTTTCTAATTTTAATATCCAATTAAGCATTTGGGCACTTAAGATGGCTCGAACAAACCAAAATTTGATCATTCTTACTTACAATCACAAAAGGCAACCTTTTCACATACAGTGCTTCTCAAAAGTAAGGAATAAATTGAAAAACTTTTTCGAGGGAAATATTTCGGAAATAGCCTCGGACAGGTCAGATATTTTCTTGCACTTGCAGTTTAACCGGAAATGACTCGTAATTTTGATTTTTCAAATAGAATTATATTTTTTTCTCATCGGATTCGGAATCTACGATTTTATTTGGGTTGATCCACTCACGAATACCCTAGATTTTCAAAAACATGGAAGAAACCGGTAAAAAAATTAGATTTTTGAAAAAACAAAAACATGTCAACCTTACTTAAATAAATTCAACTACCTATGCAATTACTTTTCAAAAATATTCTTTTTGTTTGAAATTTTTTCAATTATCAAACCTGTTAAAATTTAAAAAAGAATTTACGTAAATGTAATTGTTCAGTTGAATAGGCATCAAAAAAACAAAGTCGACGTAACTATCTTTTCGTTTTTCAAAAATCTGAATTTTTCACAGGTTTTTTCGATATTTTCGATAATCTAGAATGGCCGTGACTGCTCTTTAGTCAAAGTATGACACGTTTTCAGCCCAGAAAAAATCATAGATTCAGAATCCGTTGAGAAAAAAGTATGATTCTATTTGAAAAAACTAAATTAGGGTAATTTCCGATTAAACCGGAAGTGCAAAAAATATATCTGACTTCACCATCGGATGCACAACAAAAAAATAGGGTTGACCTGTCCGAGGCCATTTCCGAAATATTTCCCTCGAAAAGGTTATTGAATTTATTCCTTACTTTTGAAAAACACTGTATACGCCCAAGAAATATTGAGAATTGATGAATTTCGCTTCACCCGATCCTATTGTATGTATTATACAGGGTGTCTCAGAATGGTCGCACCACCTTTTAATTTAGTATTCAGAATAAAATTCTGAGTCGATTCGTGTTTTTGAAAATTTCCAAGGTCCAATAGTTCTCGAGTTATAAGAGATTTAAGAGGACCAATCAGATTTCAGCACTAGAAAGAATCGAATTCTGGTTCTAAAAGGTATTCAGTATTCACCAGCTTCCACCATTTCGGCGGAAAATAATAATGCAATAATTTGCAATTCCTATTTCTTCGATTTTTCTGGTAATATGTCAAGGGTTTCGTTTCCGCTAAAATATTTTTTAGGATACCTACATGAATCACTATTTCAACCATTTTTTCTAGTGGGCAATTATTAGAAAAAAATCTAGAAAAAAGGAAACACGCTCTCGACTTTTATTTATTAATATTTTACTTTAGTGGGACAAATCGCCGTCATCACCAACTTAGTATGAAATTTTTACCTATTAATGTTTATTTCTCATTTCTTTAAATCGTAAAATTTGGAGGATAAATTTTGCATTTAACTCGACATGAATAAAGCTATATTTTCCACTCATGGAAATACCTTCTGATCTCTTCGATAATATCTTTCTTGATCCTCCTTTATTCACTTGTCAAATAATAGTTATTTACCCGATAAGTGGGATATACACATTATTAAAGCGCGTATGTGAAATTTTCACGAGGCCGTAGGCAGAGACTAAACCTTTCATGATGAGGCTTATGAAAATACATCAAAATTTTTTCAGTCATTCACCAAACGTATACTTTTAATTTTTTCGATCATGATTATAAAAAATCTTGTATGTAAAATGCATTATTTCCTTACTTGTGTGCAATAATCACATGCGTAAGGAAAGGATGTATTTTTTCCACTTGTTATAAAAATAGCTACGGCCCAAACTACTCATGCGATTTTGCTGAAATTTGGTATTTGGGCATTCCGTAACCTAACTTAGAGTAGGAAAGCTTTTAAAGTCAATCGTACCGCCGGAAGGGCCATTTTGGCACATTAGTCCTGCAGTTTTACAAGCAATCTTCCAATTTTGATATCACCGTGAGAAGGGTAAGTATTCAATTTCTCGTTTTTTGGTTTTAAAAATGTATATTTAGACTTAGTGCCTTTTTGTCTAAAAAAAACAAAATTCGAAAAAAAACATTAAAAAACGCGCTACAGCCCAAACCACTGATCCCATTTGGCTGAAATTTGGTATGTAATGTAGACAATTTAAACAAGATAATATGGAGAAAAGGTTTTGGGGCAAATCGTGTCACCCGATGTGACATTTTTATATTTGCCCTGTTAAATTGAGTACTACAAGACAATTAAGGATTCGCCCGGTTGGGAGGTTCCTGTCGCTTCCTTGACTGTCCATTTTTTGAACTGGCAGCGCTGCTAGAATCTGGCATTAGGAATGCCAATTACTTCGCAAAAAATAATACACATATGTACCTAATTTCAATAATAACAAAAAATATTTAAAGGAGCACGTCACGTAATAAAAGCGGTTTAATTAAATTTCGGGTACTTTGCGGGCCCCCAAGCGCACGCAAAATTTAAAAATCATCTTTTTTTGTTACTACAATTCGGTTATTTTTGAACGAACGTACTTGCAGCAGCTTCGCTTAGCGAAACGTATCAGAATAGCTTTCCGTTTTAGGGAGAAAAATAAACAAGATTTCTGTGTGTAGACTGTAGAATCGCTAAAATATGATACCATAGGGGCGCATCCACCATTTTCGCGATTTCGTTGATACAGAAATTAGGGGTGTTGTCTTATTTTATAAAACTCAAATCAGGATCAATCACAAGAGTACAACTTCTGGGAAGTATATAATTAGACGCGACGAGTTACAGCATATAATCACGGCATATAATCAAATAAATGTTCAGAGTGCTAGCAATAAGAACCTAAAATGTGAAAGAAGAAATATGACGCTTAACACATCTACAATCTGGCCTGAAACTTCTTGAACAAGTTCGTTCACACGAGAAAAGTTCCTTATTAAGCTCCGCTTCACCCTAAATTACCTAAAATTGTCAACAACCGACGATAAGAGGCGATGGGTTGGTGAAATATCCACCCGGTCGCTCACTCAAGGAGGTTGTGATGGTAAAACAGACACATCACACCCAGGTTGAGTGAGTCACCGAGATAGATAGCAATCTTTTCACTTCCTTCAGGTGACGATAGACAACCATCGTAAATCGCTGTATGTAGACGCTTTGCGAACGAGTAATCCAATAAAATGCAGAGCATGTTGAATGTATTGGCGCCGTCAATCTGTTTTAAGTGGATTGACGTCAACTAAAAACATTCAAGCCAAACTTTTATTGGTGAACATTTTGTCCCTACATAATAAGTCGTCACGATTGTGACGAATGTTATGCCATATAAATAATGTAATGCCATGCGGGCCAATTCGGTTAATTAGAAATTATTGAGGTTTAACCAGTGGTTGCCCTCAAAGTCCCTGGAATTCGCCGAGGCACAGACACAAACCATAAATAACTCTGTTAACTTGCTGCAAACGCTGACTGGGAAAATATTTTGTCCCCGCAAAGAGTGAAGGACCCAAGCAATTGCGGTTTGAACAAATGTTCTTTAATTCTGATGGTAAATGGCGCTTGGAAATTCCTCGTTTATTTCCGATGGCATGAAGCAATGGGTAACTCGTAAGGAAATTTATTTTATTGAAAATGTTTAGCTCGAACCAACTGGAAAAGACGCATTTTAGAAAATGAGATTTATCTTTGCAAGCCTCTCAGAAGTCATCGCTAACCCCAAGTAATATAAATATTACTCGCGTCAGTTAATTTTATCGAGGAAAATTGATCGAGCACAGGAAAGTCACCGAAAATTAGATTTTCCCCCCAATTTCCAACGGCGCAAATATTTCGTCTAAATACTTTACCATTATAGCAGTTCCTGTCGCGATGTTTACGAAATCAATAGAATTGTCCCCCCGGAAACAATTTCACACTTAATAACCAAGGGGTAACCCGTCAAATAAAAATTTCAATAAAACTGAGGAAACCACGAGAACTTGGTTTCCGGTTGAGTCTCGTCGTGTTTAACATACGAAAACTTGGATCATGAATATAGCTAACAATAATCTGACAGCATTTCTGAAGGCAAAGTTTAGGGTTATCGATGAAAAAATAATAAAAAGGCCACATACCATCGATGTTGTTAACACGAAAGCACGAACGAAGGCTAAAATTCTGGGACTGGGACACTCTCTACCCTCTATGTGGAAGCTTGGAACTGCCGGCGCTTTTATGACAACGTACTTTTATAAGCTCCGGAATGAGGAATGCGCGCGCAAAACACCCATCTATTGAGTGAATAAAAAATATAGATTGTAATCAAATAGTCTTGTTGGTATTGTATGCCACAGTCAGAAATGTGATACGGCCGCCCATAATCACAGGAAAATAATCGAGAAAATCCGGAGTAATTATGCAACGAAATAACCTGATTACAGATAAATTAGGAATTGCTCTTAAAATTATTCTCAGCTGGCACATTTGTTACACATAGATCGTTTATCCTAACATGTGGTTCAGGCTCATGTCACAAAAATATAACATCATGCTATGCTACACGTAGCTACACGTTAACACGTTCCACGTGCAAACAGTTTAGAGTTTCCGATATTCCTACCTATTTTATAACAAATTCCACAAAAGCAAAAATAAGCCCTTTTGAAACGTTTTCAGAGCTTAAAAGCTTCAGTTAGATGCTATACAATAATTATCTCGACTTTTGCCAGACACTTACAGCTTTAAATTTGCCCGGCGCCTCCACCAATTTTACATCAGTGAATATGTACTACAAATACCTACTGGCACCAAATTTTAATGCCGAAACCTCTAAACAAAAACCAAAATACTCGACTTTCTTAAAACATCCTGCAGTACATTCCTTATTCATGCCCGGTTTCTGAAAGCACATTTATGAGACCGATAAAGTTGTTGGACCGATAAGCGTCCAATAATGCCCGGTTTCTGAAATGTCCTCTTATTGGTTCCATAGTTAACCGACAGATAAAGTTATTGAGCCGATAACCTATGAAATCGTTTCTGAAAGATATCGTTCCATAACTTATTGGTCGCATAGCTACAGGCTGATTAAGCAGTTACTATGCATACCAACAGATGTCGGAGTGTTCGCGGCTGACTTCATCCTACAAGTTTAACGAGGGAAATCTAAATTTCATCCCTTTAAAAATAGCGACATTGTCAACACTTGCAAATGATATGTTTTACAAACAGCGCCTACAATGTACCTCGGTATTATAGATATTGGGGAAAACGAAATTATTCATTTAAGTAGGTAGGTAAGAATTTACACCGGCGCTAATGACCCATTTCCTGCTTAGTGCCGAATATTCGCGGAAAGATTTGTTGCAAACAATGTTATAGGAATGAGGGATGCTATGGGGTGGGAAATTGCGTTTGTTTTTAACTAACGTGGAACTAACCTCCAAAAAAAACGTGTTTAATGACAGCTGATCGGTTGTGCGAGTGACGAGTGCGACTTGACTTGTGCGTTGGCGATACATCTGCATCTTTCTCTAAACCCGTAATGCGCACGCGTCCATAGCTAACGAACAGTTATCTCGACGGTAGAGGTCCGATAAGTTAGCAGGAGATTTATGGAACCGTTAACTGGTATTATACGTTTCGGAAACGATTCTTGGACTTATTGGACGGTTATCGGTCCAACAACTTTATCGGTTCCATAAATAAGCTTCCAGAAACCGGGCATAAGTCCAAGAATCGTTTCCGAAACGTATAATACCAGTTAACGGTTCCATAAATCTCCTGCTAACTTATCGGACCTCTACCGTCGAGATAACTGTTCGTTAGCTATGGACGCGTGCGCATTACGGGTTTAGAGAAAGATGCAGATGTATCGCCAACGCACAAGTCAAGTCGCACTCGTCACTCGCACAACCGATCAGTTGTCATTTCAAACAATTTTTGGTCCTGTAACATTTTTTCTTCAATAGCTTGTCGTCTTAACTTGAAGATTTCTAATTCTTCACTCATTCTTTGGTCAACTTCCTCGATCTGTTTTCTCTTCAGCTTTGGTCCTAGTGTAGAAAACAAATGAGTTCAAATGGGATTTCAAACTCAAGTCTACAGGAAACGCAATTTCCCACCCCATAGCATCCCTCATTCCTATACCATTGTTTGCAACAAATCTTTCCGCGAATATTCGGCACTAAGCAGGAAATGGGTCATTAGCGCCGGTGTAAATTCTTACCTACCTACTTAAATGAATAATTTCGTTTTCCCCAATATCTATAATACCGAGGTACATTGTAGGCGCTGTTTGTAAAACATATCATTTGCAAGTGTTGACAATGTCGCTATTTTTAAAGGGATGAAATTTAAATTTCCCTCGTTAAACTTGTAGGATGAAGTCAGCCGCGAACACTCCGACATCTGTTGGTATGCATAGTAACTGCTTAATCAGCCTTTAGCTATGCGACCAATAAGTTATGGAACGATATCTTTCAGAAACGATTTCATAGGTTATCGGCTCAATAACTTTATCTGTCGGTTAACTATGGAACCAATAAGAGGACATTTCAGAAACCGGGCATCAGTCATCTTATTTTAGTGCCGTAGCAGAATGCGGAGGTACTCTTGTCTTTGATTATTCGCTCGCTCGCTCGTCTAGTCGGATAACTTGAGAACGGGTTGACAAATCGAGCTGAAATTTTGTACACAGATGTATACCCTGAAAATCTCGGCGGGGGTTGGTTTTGGGCCAAATCGGACCACGGGGGTAGGAGTTAGGGGTGAAAAACCGAAAAACTATTAATTGCAATAACTCAAGAACTAGTGGGTTGCACACAGTTATTTGAAACTCCAACTACACACATGTTTCGATGAAATCTTACGGAGGATGCTTTTTCCGCAAAATTTGGCACATGGGGTGGAAATTAGGGGTTGCAACTCGAAATTTCGCCTAATAAGCGTTGGTCGAAATTGACATCATTCGATAGCTGTATTGGGTCCGTTGAGGCTTCTCCCAGGTAATAAAAAATGAATGAAATCCTGCAGGAACATATTAATATAGGCCCCCACTCTGCAGCTCCAAACCATCGACCATTTCCATTAATGATTCAAATACGGTGTTATACTTATTTTGCGAAAAATCGCCCTTAAAAGCGCTACAACCCCTAACATGGAGAAACACAAAAATACGAGAACTCAAAAACTTCTCAGAGTATCAAGACAGAATTTGATGTGGTAATTTCCAGTTAAGATGTAACAAAGGGGTTGAAACTGGAAATTTCTCCAAGTAAATTAGTAAATGCTGGTATAAAATTACGGGGTTCGATAGATTTCGGTCAACCATTGAAAAAAGCCTTATGAGTTTTCAACATAAAACCAACTACTAAACCACTAACAACCCCAAATGCAAGCGGATAAATACATATTTTATTTATTTTTTCTGAAATAATCCTATTGATTTATTTATGAAGAACCGAAGTAAGTAAATACGCAAGAAGTTAGGAAACATCATAGAAATAAACTCAACCCTGTAAATCATAAAAGGGGTACATTCATGAGGGGGTGAAAAGATGAATTTCTGAATTGCCGCAATTTTTCAATGAATTGGATTAGGGTGGTAAAATTTAAGACACGGCTTTCTTTGGAGTATGTGCATGCGTGTGGTGAAATAGGGGGTTGGACTCTAGGGGTTGAAACGTTCATGAAGCTTTAACTTTACACAAAGAAACAATATCTGCTGTGAAACTGTGAGGTCTTACACATTGCATCCTAGAGAAAGGAGGAGTAAATTTTAGAACAGATTTATCGAAGGGGATGAAGGGGTGGAAACTCGAATTTTCACAGCAAATGCAGGGTTGGAATTAATACCATACGTATCAAGGCTGAATTCGGTGCTTCAATTTACAGTGGCACTGTAGGCGGATAGGCAAATTTTGATAATGATATAACAAGGGGGATGAAATTTACGGGTTGAAACTGGTAAATTTTTCAGGTAAATGGTGGAATAAAATTATGGGGTTCGATAGATTTAGGTCAACCATTTATAAAAAGTCATATGAGTCTTGAACCTAATACCAACCCCTAGGCTGCTAACACCCCTAACCCTTAGCAAGCTGAGTAAATTTATTAATTGTTTTCGAACTTTGTGCTTCTTCTGTAATTCAAATTCGTTTTGATTAATTTTTAACCTATCCACAATTTTCAACCGCTCTTACACTCAAAACCCTGAAAAAGCTAAATTTACGCAGACCGCTTCTTTTTCGTGTAATTTTCGCTAGTTCTGCTTAACTACAGTTAATTTTCACCTCAATTGACTTTTCATCCCCCTTCATAATTTTTCAACCTCGAGCGTTAATTTTGTAAAATTCGCGCAATTTTGTGGTAATAAATTTTTTTCAATTTGAGACTATGTTTTGGCTTTTTCACTTTTTCGACCTCCTTCGCAATATATCTCCGTTTACGATTTTTCAATCCCCTAAGTGTTAATTTTGCAAAATTCGCCTAATTTCGTTTCTCTTTTGGAATAAATTGAATTCATTTGGATGATGTTTACTTTTTTCACTTTTTTCAGCCCATTTTGCAATATTTCAACTCTCCAATCGCAAAATTTGGGTTATTTTGGTGTTATTTTCTGTAATTTTACTTAACAGCGGTTAATTTTCATACCCTTTGACTTTTCATCCCGATTTTTCAACCCCCTAAGTGCTAATTTTGCAAAATTCGCGTAATTTCGTTTTTCGTCGGTAATAAGTTGAACTCAGTTGGGATTCAGTTTACCTTTTACAATTTCTTCAACCCCCACGAAAGTTTTAATCGCATAACAGAGTGATTTTGAACAATAAATTTTTAACATTTCGCCTTTTTGGTCTGTGCGTCTGCGGAGGCACTACTACTAGGTGCAGATTGATAAAATCTGCACACGATTCCACCAGTAAGACCAGCCGCCCCTACATACACATTAACGTGATAGACATCTACAGGGATACACATCGCATTGTTATACATCTTCCAGGGGCTTTTTTCGAAACGAACAACAAATCGACGGTGTGTGGCAACGTAACTTACCGCAAATAACCGACTGGGTTTTAATTTTAAAGAAGTGGTAAAAGTCTAACGAAGTTTTTCAGTTAATTTTTAAAGCCTGGAAATTTGCCGGTGGCAAATAAAATGCTTTCGACTTCACGTAAATCAAGACGAAATTAACGGGCATTTCCGAGGTCACGAAGCTTTTCAATAATTTACTAAATAAAGGGGGCGTAAAGTAAATTTTTAGAAAACGATCCGACTGTGTCAACGGATAGGCGTATCGGATTCTACTAGCCTCGTTACAAATTAGAACACAATATGAATCCGCCCCCTTATTGCGGACAAGAGACTGGTCTCAGGGGTGTTCAGAATTAAACGTAGGTATTTAAGGCGAAGAAAAATTGAATTGAAATCCTAACAATGGATTCGCAGACGCGTGCGGTAATCGGGAGTAAGTCAGGTGAGAAAAGGGATCAATTACGGGGATTTTCATATTAAGTACGCACGGTGCAAAAATCCATCATTATTATTTCCTGTCGGTGACACGTTATATGATCGGGCGATTTGCAATAATAATCATCGGGAAAATTTTAATTGGAATTATTGTTCCCACAATTAAGGGCTGGATTTTACGTCATTTACCAGGAACGCGTACTTCACACATGTCATCCAGATTCGTCGTAATAAAGGGCATTATTAAATTCGAATCACTTCTGTATCACTTTATCGGTTTCATTTTTGAGACAAAGGACTTTAATTTCTTGCAGGATTAAATTAATACACGCCTAATTGGAAATCTGACGTCTGCTGGATATTCTGCTAAGTGCGTTTTAATCGAATTTTAGATAAGACAATGAAAGAGTCCTATTATTACGAATATCGCTGAAGCTCCCGTTTTCAAAAGGACGTGGGAGGCTTAGAGATTCTTCTTATTCTTACTTTTTGAAATTTGGAGTAGCGCTTTTTATCTAATGAAATGTTAAAACAATTTACGTTGATTAATGCGATTAATATGTCGGCCTGAATTTTTCATAATTAAGCTGACGGGTGCGTGTTTCACAATAGCATTTTAATTGGTCATCTGGTACATATTTATAATGTTTTGACGCATCGAGTAAAACTGCAAATTCCAAACTACTGCGTTACCATTAAATTCATATTTTTATGTTTTTTCAATTTCATTTATTAATTATCAATCAGTGTTTAAAATAACGAGCAGCTAACTTTTATTTTTTGATGGTAGAGAAGTAATACTTCTCATTATGGACTAATTTTTGGAGCTTCCATTAAACGTGAATTCATCATGCACATCCCACATCAACAAAATCATAAACTGAAAGCTTTTAACCTCCCGACAACCAATTTAAAAAGCCCCCGGAAGATCCACATCAATGCGATGTGTATCCCTGTAAATGTTTATCACGTTAATGTGTATGTAGGGGCGGCTGGTCTTACTGGTGGAATCGGATGCAGATTTTATGAATCTGCACCTAGTAATAGTGCCTCCGCAGACGCACAGATGTGTCAAAAAGGCAAAATGTTAAAGAATTGTTGTTACAGAATTAAAAAGTAGAAAATGAGCAGAAAATACAAAAATTTTGAGGGTTGAAAAGTAAAAACAGTGACAATATAAACCACAGTAAATGAAAAGAATTGGCGGAATTAAAAGAAACTTTGGCGAATTTTGAAAAATTAACACACAGGGGCTAAAAAATTGCGATGAAGAATCAAGAGGAATGAAAATTAAGTGTGCTTAAGTGGAATTACGAAATATAACACGAAAATAACCAAATTATGCAATTAAAACTTTTGTGGGAGTTGAAATACATAATTTATACCTACCTATTGCGAACGAAACTGGAAAATTGTAAAAGGTAAACTGGATCCCAAATGAGTTCAATTTTATTACCGACAAGAACGAAATTATGCGAATTTTGCAAAATTAGCACTTAGGGTAAAGGTGTATGAAAAGTCAAATGGTATGAGGATCAACCATGGTTAAGTAAAATTACGGAAAATAACAGCAAAATAACATGTAAATTTAGCGTTTGAAGAGTTGAAATATTGCGAAGGGGGATGAAAAAAGTGAAAAATTTTAACATCATCCAAATGAGTTTAAAATATTAGCACTTAGGGGGTTAAAAAATCGCAAAGGGGGTGAAAAGTTAAAGGCGATGGAAATTAATCCTAACTGAGCAGAATTATAGAAAATAACACGAAAATAAGCCAATTATTGATGCCATCTATTTCCCCCTCGAAGTCATAAAACTTTTATCCAAAACATTTTTTTCGAAAATGCTTCGTTTCCGATATATTTGCCAGTGTCAAGATAAAACCAACCATCCTGTATTCTGGTTTCAAATGTATGTCTTATTCACCTCTTTATCACATGATATACTTATTCAACAAATGACATTCTTGGAGTTTTTAAAATTGAACCAATCACTGTAATACAGTGGATTTAGACGAAGTACGAGTGAATCCTGGACATTCAAAAAACCAAGATGAAACCTTATCTGAATTGACAAGGACACTCTATTTTTAACATGTCATAGAAAATCTCCAAGAATCCCGAATATTTTAGCTTTCACAAAAAAATTGACGCGGAATGCGCCCGAGCGACCGACCGATCGAATAGGTTCTTCACTATAACTTTCCAGGGAGTTGATGCCTACTGCTTTGGAGGCCTAAAGAAAAACGAAAGTACCTGAAGATGCAGAAATGTCAAAAACTTTAGAGTTGCAAATGTCTCAGTTGTTATTCGACTTAAGCCAAAATATGCCTTATGCAATGTTGTGGAATATTTAATTCTCTACAAAAAAGGTAATATTTTTTTTTCTACGATCAATAGTTTTGGCGCTACAGTCGGAAGAAGTTCCAACAACTGAGATATTTGCAACTCGAAGTTTTTGACATTTTCCTTTAGGCCTCCAAAGCAGTAGGCATCAACTCCACGTCCAATTTTTTGTGAACGCTAAGTTAAATATGTCTTAAAATGTTCCTAACAAGCTAATTGCAAAAAAACATACCCTACCCGATTTTTTGGCCATTACCTGCGGCTAAACTCGTCGCGAGATTCTTGGGGATTTTCTATGTTAAATAGAGAGATCACTTGATCTTCAACACGAATTTATCAATCTTGAAAATCAGCACCTAAACAAAAATATCGAAAATAAAAGTCCGTAAATATAACGAACATCAGATACATCACGCAATCCTTCCACAAACCATATTTTATGTGTTTTTGGATATAAAAAATGCAGATTTTTTAACTTACAGTTGAAACGCAACCTATAAATCCTCCAAACGCTCAGCTTTGTAATAGGGACTTTCATTTAGGTTAGAAGTCCGTCAAATGTTTGTCAAAAGGGTAGTCGCGTAATTTTTTTGTAAAGTCAAAAAAGATAATTGAGCTCTTTACAATCTTACCTTAATCGAATCACTAATCTAATGAAACGAATTCAAATTTCTCTCTATTTCTCATGAAAAACTTTAAAGGGCCAAATTTTTGGCAGTCACAATTTGACATTGTCAAATTTGAAGTATAAAATTAGAAGCTTGTCGAATATGAGAGGAGAGGAATAACCTGAAAATTTTATGACATTAACGTCAATGAACTCTAAAGGGTTGTTCAACATTTCAACAATCATTATCATAAAAACACTTTCTTCGAGTCAGAGCTGGAAGTAACTTTAGAAAAAAGTTACTTTCATGTAACTAGTTACAAAAAGAAACTAAGTTACTTACTAACTAGTTACTTTTTTCCTCCCTGCGAAAAGTAACTATAACTAGTTACTATACTGAAGTAACTTGTAACTAGTTACTTTTGGTAAGTATCTAAAGACATAAAAAAGTAACTAGTTACTTTTCATGTATCTAGTTACTTTTCATGTATTTAGTTATTTTTCAACGTAACTAGTTACTTTTTACGCAATTAGATACTTTTCCAATAATATCAACAATTTTCAGAAAAGTTGCAGGTGTAGGCAATATCCGTCAGTTTTAATTATATTTTACGACATTATTCTCCGTAGGTATTTCCATAGGCTGAGCAAAACAGAATTTTTTGATGCAAATTTATCTGCCCATTGATATTTTCTTTTCATTTACTTTTAATACTTTTGAGATTTTGACAGATTGTGAGGCAAGAGAAAATTTGATAGAAATAAGAGAAATCAAAAAATTAAATTGCTCAGGTAAATTTGCATCAAAACAACTAACTTGTGGTGTTTTTGCGTTTTTCGAAAATCTCAATATTTCACCGATTTCTTCGATATTTTTGAAAATCTGGGGTGGCCGTGACTGCACTTCCGGTCAAGTATGATACATGTTTCTAACTCAGAAAAAAATCGTACATTCCGAAGGTGTCACTCCATTTGAAAAAACAAAGTTAAGATCATTTCCGGTTGAACCGGAAGTGGAAAAAATTCCCTTAATATACGCGCAAGTGTTCCTCCGTGCGGGATTGGCCAGCTTTTATTTCAATTCAATATCTTTATTACATCCAAAGATATTCAAGGTAGGAAGTTTTAAAAAGAAACCCTGTATGCTGTATGTACGATTATACGTCAATTCATTGCGGACAATTGATCGCGCGACAATTGATCGCAAACAATTGACCGCAAACGACAATTGATCGCACGACAATTTATCGCACGTCAATTTATCGCACGACCATTTATCGCACAAAAATTGATAGATTAAAGAATTGAAAAGGCATTTTAATTACGAATCCGTTTTATTTACATTAATTTAGTCATTAGGTGTATCAGGACTAATAGTATAGTTAGGTACCTGTTCCTCAACCCTTAATCTGCAATTTTATTACTTACTACCCAGAAGAATAAATCTCCTTTCCGATCCTTCCAGGTTCACTTAAATAGGACTAGTGGCAACCATTCTTTGGAATTCAATCTTGTGGGATAGGTATGTACCTGGTATACCTATTAAAAAGATTTGACGAGTCCACAGGTAATCGAGATAAGGTGTCCTTCTGCCCATCTGTGCTTTCTGTATCATTACATTTTGTGTTTTGTTTCAAATTGAGAAAATTGCAAGAAAATGTTGTCGATTTTTCAGCGCTCGTGCCGTAACTTTCAAGTGACATTCTTTATGGTCTTGACTCATGGTAAAAACTAAAAACTATTAATTTTAAGGTTCGCTATCAATTGTTGTCAGCGATCAATTGTTGGCTGCAATCAATTGTCGGCCGCGATCAATTGTCGTTCGCGATCAATTGAGATGCGATCAGTTGCTTGCGATCAATTGTCGCGCGGTCAATTGTTGGCGATCAATTGACGGTATACCTGTATGTACATACCATGATCATCAAGATTTATAATTTTAGTGGACCATGATCTTTATTCTTTGGTTAGTAACGCAACGCAATGAAACTGGCTTGCTCTAATTATTATAAATCTAGATTAACCTATTGGTATAAAAGAATTTTAATGGTACAACATACAAAGCGCAGAGAGGTTTTAAAAAATTATCCTCCGCCGAAATTGTCGAGGTATTTACTAAAATTTAAACCCAATCCCAACCGTTTCTATAACATTAATGAAAGTAACTAAATTACGCCAAAAGTAACCAAAATACTGTATCTAGTTACTTGTAGAAGTATTTAGTTACTTTTTAAAAGTATCTAGATACCAAAAGTAACTAAGTTACTTCAAAAGTAACTAAGATACTATATCTAGTTACTTTTCATAAGTAACTTGTAAATAAGTTCTTTTTTCAGTAAAGTATCTAGTTACTTCAGTAACTTAAGTTACTTTTATGAAAAGTAACTTGAAAAGTATCTAGTTACTATTTCAAAGTAACTTTCCCAGCTCTGCTTCGAGTGTAGGTCGTATTCCATGTGCGATATATCCAACTTTTTGCGATATATCGCGATTTGTGGAGAATTTTACTGAATTTTTTAGTGGAATCCGATAATATTTTGTGGAATCCTATAGTATTTAGTAAAGAAATCGCGATATATCGCAAAAAAGCCCAAGAAAAAATAAAAAGCATAATTTGTGAAATAATATGTAAGTACCTAGCTAAAGCAGCGTCATATAAATTACCAAAAATTATCCATTCCTTTAATTTTTTAACTCAAGCATTGTTTATAAACAGTTTAGTAGTCCTAAAATTCCTACTCTTAAGTCTTCAACGTTTCATTTCGTGTTTTATTAATTTTATAAATAAAAGTTTCAAATTAGGCTGTGAAACGTCATATACAGTGAGGTTCAAAAGTTGTTTCCCCCCTTTCGAACTCTATCGTGGAGGAGCACTTCGGAAAAAGCTCTGGGGCACATAACATTTATTTATTTAGTGCAGTCTGAGGGTGCTGTCAAATATTCTTTTTCACTTCCGGTTTAGCCGGAAACAACCCTAAAATTGTTTTTTAAAATTGAAACCCACATTTTTCTCAACTAATTCGGAATCTACGAATTTTTCTAGGTTAAAAACACGTACCACACTTGATCGGAGATTAAGTCACGGCCACCCTAGATTCTCAAAAACATCGAACAAATCGGTGAAATACGAACATTTTTGAAAATTGCAAAAACACGTCAACCTTATTTTTTTGATGCGAATTCGATTGCCCGATTACATTTTCCTAATTTCTTTTCGTAAAAGTCAGTAAATAAGAAATTTAACTGCCGAGTTGAGTTTGTATCAAAAAAATAAGGTTGACGTGTTTTTGCAATTTTCAAAAATCTTTGTTTTTCACCGATTTCTTCGATGTTTTTGAAAATTTGGGGTGGCTGTGACTTGATTAGCGGTCAAGTGCGACACGTGTTTTCGACTTACAAAAATTCGTAGATTCCGAATTAGTTGAAAAAAATGTGGGTATCAATTTAAAAAACCAATTTCAGCGTCATTTCCGGCTAAACCGGAAGTGGAAAAAAGTATTTGGCAGCACCCTCAGACTGCATCATGAAATTAATAAAGGTTATGTGCCCCAGAGTTTTTCCTAAGTGCCCCTCCACTATAGAGTTCGAAAGGGGGGAAGCAACTTTTGAACCTCACTGTATACAAAAAGTTCGAACGCTTTTCGGTCAATGTATGTTATTTGAATAATACTGAAGTCGGGGTGAATGATTTTTGTGGATATGGTAGGAGTGGAAAACCGCTGCGCGTCGTGTCCCAAACTTCCCTTCTCCCAAAATAAAATATCACTTTTAACTTTTTATTATAAATAACTACCTATTTCACTATCGCCTACTACTAGTATATAATTTCTACCGTGTACCCTTTAAAGGTGCTTATTTACTCCTTAATCCACGGTAACAGAAAAAATAGACTTTTTCAAACGATCGATTTATTATCTCAAATGCATTAGTGCAAAATGCGTTTATTATGATATGAAAATGGAATGTAACATACGGATCTGCTCGCGGATCTGTCTTCTTAATTGCCCGTTCATCAAAATACACCAGGACTAATCTGCTTTTTGGGAAGTAAACGTAAAGTAATTAACTGCCCATTTTTTATAGATTGTTGTAATTCCCTTGAGATGATTTGGCCTTTTGCATCCATCCCTGATATTTCCGGAAAATGTCAATGTTTCCCTTTTAAGGTTAAAGTCCTTGTTGGAGCCGAGCGAGCGCACTTTATAGTAAAAATTAAATCGAAATCCGTCCAATTAATCCACAGAACCAATTACAAATCTGCATATTGTTTGAAAATCTGTCGAGTATTATTGGATTGGCGTCGAGCCATAGGGATCGACCCCTTAAAACGTGGTATACGTGTCATCGACAATTGCCACGGGGCGCAAGAGGGGGCCCGGAAAGTGTCCCACTTGAGTGGAGGGCACTCCGCTTGGCTCTGTGACGTCACATGAAAACTAACAAAGACACTCCAAGGGTTTGTCTTAATTTCATTAAAAATTTAACCGGAAAACTAGCCGTGTGACATCTGGCGGGCGAATTTTTTGGGAAAATAAAAGGGTTAGGGCCTGGCGGAATAGGTATTGGCAGGTCGACTGACGCTTCGGATACTTGATATTGCAAAGCACTTTGCATTAAACCGCAAGGCACTTAGGTATGGTTTTTGAGCGTATTACTTATGGCGCCTTTCAATCATCCTTCCATCACGTCTCTTCCGTGCCGGTTTTATTAGATTAAGAGGGAATCTCGTCGAAAATTATTGTCACGACAAAAATCAATCATTCAATTAACCCGACGGCATAACTACGCTAGACCCTGAGGCGCTGCATGTCTGCGAGATAGAGGAGGTGGAATTCCTAATTTCAACGCAGGAATGTTCGCTTTGAAGCCTGAAATCAAAAAGTGCAAATATTATTGCAATATTTCAATCCGGCGAGATTTATCGCGCGATAAAAACGGAGTCGTCGGGCTTGTTTTGCATGGCTGAAATTTAAAATGAAAATTGATATGTAGTTCCCTATTGGTTGATTGAAGATAATGTTTGGGCAGCAGGGTATAATGAAATTTTGGAAACTGTGCTGTGCTTATTAAATTTCCCAAACCCCAAAGTAAAAAAAATTGGAGGTTACTACTGCAATCACTAATTTTCGAGTTCGCGATAAGACCAGATCAAAAAAGTGGTTTATCTACAACTATTGAATAATATACGATCAATGTATGCAACACTAAATACATAATGTTACTAATTATCTACCCGTTGAAAAATAGTTATTTGTACAACAAGTAAGGAAAAGTAATACTTTTCCATGCGAGTGAGTGTTTAACTGGCGCGCGCGAGGTTATACAGGGTGGGTAATTTTTCGATGCTCACCATTGGGATCTTATAAACTGTAAAAGATACGGGGTCGGTTAAATTACAAAAAAGTTGCCCTATTTCTTGGCGATTAAGAATCTGAAGAGAATTCCCCGATATTTTGATTCGTTCCTGAGTCATCACAAAACATCTGAAAATTGCCAAATTAAAGAAAAATTAATATCTTCCTAACGATTGATGTTATTCAAACGGAACTTGGAACTGTTATATTTTTGACAGCTGTCAATTGAATGGCATCGAGAAAAATTTTCTAGGCCTTCTAGATTTTGAATAAAGACGGTCAACTTTTCTTTTTCTTATAGGCGCCATATTGAATTTTAACACCGTCGGATACACAGAAAAATTAGCTTCTCAAAAATGTAACCAACATTAACGTTTTTGAAAAAATATGTGAAAGCCTGAATCACACGACCGCAAGACGTAATTTATTACTGATGAATTCAATTGTTTTCACATTTTATAAGAAATTGAAGAAGTTGGCATACTTTTTTACAATTGTTTTTCACCTAAGTTTAGGCTGATTTTACAAATTATACATACCAATTTTCAAATTCTGACATCTGTCAAAAAAGTTCATGCTGAATACATTTTTGGAAAGCTAATTTTTTTGTGTATTTGATGGTGTCAAAATTCAATATGGCGGCCATAAAAGAATCAAAAGTTGACTGTCGTTATTCAAAATATAGAAGGCCTAGAAAATTTCTGTCGATGCCATTCAATTGGCAGGTGTCAAAAATATAAAAGTTCCAAGTTTCATTTAAACAACATCAACCGTAAGGAAGATATTAATTTTTCTTTAAATTGGCAATTTTCAGTTTTTTTGTGATAACTCAGGAGCGAATCAAAATATGGGAGAATTCTCTTCAGATTTTTATTCGCCAAGAAATAGCGCAACTTTTCTGTAATTTAACCGACCCCGTATCTTTTACCGTTTAGGAGATCCCAATGGTGAGCATCGAAAAATTACCCACCCTGTATTCCGTTCCTTTTGCCTGTGGGAGTATGTCTGCCATGCCCCCACGAAGGGTTTAAAGAGGGTTCTCCTTAGGGCCTCACACCCGCAAGGGGGCCCCCTTCTGAGCGCTTCGCCCCCAAGGGCCGCCCTGCTTGGCGCTTCGCCTCCATGAGTCCTCCTTTGTTGGGGTCTCGTTTCCATGGAGTCCCCTTGTTAGCTCCATCCCCACTAGGACCCACCATGCTAGGGCTTCGCCCCCATGGGGCCCCCTTTGTTATGGTAAATGTTGGAAAACAGTCTCCGTCACCAAAAACGAAGGTTTGTTGATACCTATTCGATTCGCAATGTTTTACGAAATAATTCACGTTTAGATTGTTGAAAATTATTAGTTGTAGATAAAGTATAGTATTTGATTCGTGTATAATGACTATCTTACCCTCTCAATGCCCTTTTGACCAAAAGCTAAAAAATTCGAGATTTTTATCGAACTTCAAAATTGTAGTACAATCCAAGCCCCTGAACCGATTTGGCTGAAATTTTGCACATGGAGACTGTATTAAACGTCGAAGAGCTGAAATTTTTTTGGATTCAATCGACCCACAGCAAGTGCCGTTTTGGCATACCAATTTTCAAAAAAACTATACTCTCATTTAACCATCCAAAACAGGTGGTTTTAAATGATAGAAAATTAATTCGCATTAGTTCGGGCTATATCGTGTTTTTAGTGTTATTACAAAATTTCGATCTTTTTACCCGGAAGGTACTTTGTAATAACACTTAAAACACATTATAGCCCAAACTACTGGATCGAATTGGCTGAAATTTGGTAGATTAAGTGACCCGTTTAAGAATTAAAAGGCTTATGGGAGCAACTGGCCAACGGGAAGTACCATTTAGGCATATCAACTTCAAAATTTTAAATGCAAGACATTCGGAAATCCAGCCGCGTCTTTGCTGCCCATTTTTTATGTTAATTGTGGGGAGGTTAAATTGTGTTGGTAATTTCCTCTTATAGTCTTGGTATGTAGGTACGAGATGAACTGCAAACGGTTCGAAACTGATCCACATTTTGTTAATAAAACAAGATTGTGAAAGAGACACAATTTTTCCTTTACAAATTATCGAGAGAATATTTCTTGCGATAGAATTTGTCTGAGAACTCGCAAAAGAATGCTATCGCTTTTTTGAAAAAATACGTATACATATAGCATGTACTAGTCATATTAATTATGAACTGAAAGGCAAAAGCATTTGAAAGGCCCTCGAAGTATAAATTATTTGTAGGTTCGGATTTCAGGCAAGCTATTGCGTTTGCTCCTGAGGTATACATTATGCTGAATTTTTATTGTTAAACGAAATTTTTAACAAAGATGCTTAACCGCTTTTAATTGATTTTTCACTAGTTTCAATTAACATTTTATCTTTTATCCATCTGCTGTTTTAAGTAGGTCGTAGGTCAAGCAGGTATCGGCTAAGCCCAAGACCTATTTTTATTATCGCATCGTAAGATAATCATATACAGGGTGTTAGGTAATGATACCGTGTAATTTTAAGGGCGGTTACACTATGACAAATGTAGTCTAGAAGACCTTTACCATTTTGGGCTAAGAAGCATTTTTCCTTTAGGGTATGACTTTCAAATATTTTCCTCAAAGTTTATGAACTGTGGAAACTTTCGTTCAATAATAATAGCTCCATAAAATATCTAGTAGGTACCATGACAACAGAAAATTAATTTGGTACATTATAAATTTTTACCTGTATGGTTGTCATTCTCGCATTTTTTGGCAACACGTTAAAGGAAATCGTCATTCCTACCATTTTCGGCGTTTTCTGTATTATTTTACCAAGCCACTCGCCACGTACAGCTTAGAAACATGAAGATGCCCACCCAGAGCTGAAAATTTACCTGGTCGCATGGACCAGGCCACGACAGAGACCGTGCAGAAGTTAGTTACCCCTACCTAACTGCTATTCGAATGCTAGGCGACCAACTAAATATTCAGCTCTGGGTGGGCATGTTCATATTTCTAAGCTGTACAAAATGCATGTCTGCATATTCTTGCGTTCAAATTGGAAAAATAATCGCAGGTTGATTATTACAATTTGTCAATTTGACAAGATTTCGAGGCAATGTTTTGCACTTTACTGAAAACGGCACGCACACAAAGGCCATTTTGGGCCAATTCAGAGCAATTGCAAAATTTTGACATTTGTCATATTTACTGACGTATCGCATTTAAATTGCTTCTAAAAACTCACCTGTTAGTAAAATTCCTTGCAAAATTTCCTCATACCAACCTAAAATTCAAATTTGACGTTCTGTCTCTTCAATAGAAAATGAATGGAGAGTATGATTTTTTCTTTGAATTACAATTTTTCGTTTTTTCGGAGTAACTCAGAAACGAAACACGATATCGAAGAATTCTTTACAGATCCTCAATCACCTTCAAAGAGAGCAACTTTTTGTAATTTCAACCGAATTTCTATATCTTATAGTTTTGGAGATCCCAATAGTGAGCATTGAAATTGTTGCCATCCCTGTTTATGGTAATTTCTGTTCTATCATCTAGAGAAAATCTGTCTAAACCATCAAAATTCCACGTGCATTCTGTTTTTAATTTTTACGCTTCGGGGTAGCAAGTTACTAAAATCGATCAAAAAGTTAAATCATGAAATCTCTTTTTATAAGCAATGGTCATTCTAGAGAGCGGATTTTATGCTAAATGCATATTGCATGCATATTTTACATATTTGGTCATTTTTTCTCATTTTCGCTTATTTGGAGAAAAATCGCATATTTATGCTTATTTCGCAAGATTTCTGTTAAAATCGTCTTTAAAAATGGCGGCGGTTCTTCGAAAAACTGATTTCATGAATTTTCCTACCCTTTTATTATCAGCATCCCTTTCCTGCTTAAGACAACTCGGGTCAGGTAGACGGTCAACCTGTGTTCATTGCTAATGACAGGGTTTTTGCCTATTTCCAGGTAGTGTTGCAGAAGGTGTTATAGTGGGGGTTGATTTTTGCCTAAGAAAGGACAAGAGTGCCCTTATTTCAAAAGCCATTCTGAGTTCATTTTTGCAGATGTTTTAACCTCCCCACTCCACTTCACCATTTAAAAAATGCAGCAGAGAAGCGGCGGGAACCTCCCCATCGCGTGGATCTTTATATTCTGTGTAGATAGCAGTCAATTCAACAGAAATTGTTTTATGCTTTTGGTCTGTGACTAATTTCGCAATTTTCTGACAAATACCGACATCACCTCGGACATCACCCATCACATTTGACAATGTTCCTTTTAAGGTTAATATTTTGCCACCTTTTTGACAATAACTGCCACTTTATGTCATCCACTGTCAGCCCGCTCATTTTTTATGAAAAAGAATTTTTTCTCTATTTTTCACTGAAATGGTAGAAACTGTGAATACATTTTTAGAACCAAAATTTGATAGTCTTTCTAATGGCGACATAAAAAAGGAGGCCTAATATTTAACATTTTAAATTGATATGCTTAAATTACACTTCCCGTTTAACAATTGCTTCCAAAAGCCTTTCAGGTCTTCAACGGGTCACCCAATCTCCATGTACCAACTTTTAGTCAAATTAATCTAGTAGTTTGGGCTATAATGTGTGTTTAGTGTTTTTAAAAAATTTCAAAATTTTTTACCCAAAGGGCAGTAAATGCGAATGAATTTTGTCTTATTTAGAACAAGTATTTGAAGACCTTTCTGATACTGGCAATAATTTTCAAAAAAAAGTTGTTTAGAATGGTAAAATGAGAGTATATTTAAAAGCGAAAGTTGATGTGCCAAAACGGCACTTTCTGTGGATCGATTGCCTCCAAAGCTCTTCGACGTAGAATACAGTCTCCATGTACAAAATTTCAGCCAAATCGGTCCAGAGGTTTCGACTGTATCGTGTTTTTAAAGTACGTTAACAATCCCGAATATTTCAATTTTTGTCAAAAAGGCACTAAGAGTGAATGCATTTTTAGAAGCAGAATTTGAAGGCCTTTCTTATGGTGACGTGAAAAATGGGGGTTTGCATTTAAAATTTAAAAGTTGATGTGCCAAAATGGCATTTCCGGTTGCACGATTGGCTCCAAAAGCTTTTCAGATCTAAGTTAGGTTATTAGATGCCCACGTACCAAATTTCAGCCAAATCGGTCTAGTAGTTTTGGCTGTGGCGTGTTTACAAACGTACGAACGTACGTACGAACATACACACAGACACATTTTAGAAACCACTTTTTTGGGTTCCTGAGACCTCAAAACGCATAGATCCGGTCTTATCTCGAATTCGAAAATTTTAGTGATTGCAGTAACCTCCCATTTTTTTTAAATTGTGATGGAGTTGGGGAGGTTAAAAAAAGGGAGGTTACTGCAATCACTAAAATTTTCGAATTCGAGATAAGACCGGATCTATACGTTTTGAGGTCTCAGGAGCCCAAAAAAGTGGTTTTTAAAATGTGTCTGTATGTATGTACGTACGTTCGTAAACACGCCACAGCCCAAACCACTCGACAGATTTAGCTGAAATTTGGTACGTGTGCATGTGATAACCCAACTTAGATCTGAAAAGCTTTTGGAGCCAATCGTGCAACCAGAAATGCCATTTTGGCACATCATCTTTTAAATTTTAAATGCAAACCCCCATTTTTCACGTCACGATAGGAAAGACCTTCAAATTCTGCTTCTAAAAATGCATTCATTCTTAGTGCCCTTTTGACCAAAAATAAAAAAAAAAGAAGATTTTTATCGGACTTTAAAATCGCGGTACAGCCCAAGCCCCTGAACCGATTTGGCTGAAATTTTGCACAAGGGGATTGTATTACACGTCGAAGAGGTGAACAAATTTTGGATTCAATCGGCCCACGGAAAGTGCCGTTTTGGCACACCAATTTCGAAATTTAAAATTATTCTCTAATTTACCCATCCAAAACACTGAAACCACTTTATAGCCCAAACTAGTGGATCGATTTGCCCGAAATTTGGTAAATGGAGGTGAGGTAACCCGTTGAAGAGCTGAAAGGCTTTTGGGAGCAATTGGTCAACGGAAAGTGCCATTTAGGCATATCAACTTTAGAATTTTAAACAGAAGTCCCTGAAATCAAAGACCCACGCGTTGGGGAGGTTCCAGCCGCTTCTCTGCTGCCATTTTTTTTTTCTAGAATTATAACTCGCGTGTTTATTAGAATTTTACGAGCTTATTTAGTGCTTATTTCGCTATATTTTGGTGCATAAATATGCGCCTATTTGGCGACAAAATTCTGCATATAAATCCGCCCTCTACATTTCATTTGCAACAGGAATCTACCTACTATTTTTGAGAAGTGAGTAACAACTAATTAACTAAACTGTCTGGAGCCTTTCGTTGAAATATTGACCCTAAAAAGTCTAATATTGCCAAACCCAATTAGTCCAGTCGGTTCGGGAAATAAAACTGCATTTCATTCTACATGGGACCAATACAAGTGATTTCACCCGCAGTGCCCAAAAAAATTTCCCTTAGGAACAAAATGGCGGCGGTTTTTTCGAAATTTCCGCAAAAATTGCTAATATCTTTACTATTATTAACAATTTGAGGAAGCAACAATTATTTTTCTTGTACATTACAACCAAGAAGAACATTACTTCTCATTTTAGTAATATACCGGGTGGTCGTTTTTTCTTGAGACCGCAAGACGCAATCGGAAAGAAAGCATTTTAGAAAAAAATGTTTTGCATAAAAGTTTTATGACTTCGAGGGGGAAAATAGATGGCATCATCGCCATTTTGATTCAAGGTCATTTTCAAGGTCACATGAAGGTCAACTTGATTTTTTTAAATGGAAACCTATATTTTTTATTACAGATTCTTATTCCCCGTAAAAGAACAAACTGCTCTCATTTAAACTATTTTTGGATCCGATGGATACTTTTCCTTAAAAAAAATGAAGTTGAAGTTGACCTTCATTTGACATTGAAAATGACCTTGAATCAAAATGGCCATGATGCCATCTGTTTTCCCCCTCGCAGTCGTAAAACTTTTATGCAAAACATTTTTTTCTAAAATGCTTTCTTTCCGATTGCGTCTTGCCAGCCTCAAGTTAAAACGACCACAAGGAAAGGTATCCATCGGATCCAAAAATAGTTTAAATGAGAGCAGTTTGTTCTTTTACGGGGAATAAGAATCTGTAATAAAAAATACGTTTCCATTTAAAAAAATGAAGTTTACCTTCATTTGACCTTGAAAATGACCTTGAATCAAAATGACGATGATGCCATCTATTTTCCTCCTCGAAGTCATAAAACTTTTATGCAAAATATTTTTTTCTAAAATGCTTTCTTTCCGATTGCGTCTTGCGGTCTCAAGATAAAACGACCACCCGGTATATTAATAAAATGAGAAGTAATGTTCTTCTTGGTTGTAATGTACAAGAAAAATAATTGTTGCTTCCTCAAATTGTTAATAATAGTTAAGATATTAGCAATTTTTGCGGAAATTTCGAAAAAACCGCCGCCATTTTGTTCCTAAGGGAAATTTTTTTGGGCACTGCGGGTGAAATCACTTGTATTGGTCCCATGTACAACTGTGCCAAACGGCATCTTTGTAGAATGAAATGCAGTATTCGACCATATACCGGGTGATTCAATTTGGTATTCGCCCCCCCGTAACTATTTTATTGCAACAGGAAAATATATAAAACCATATATATTTGTAAATTGCATGACAAACTCCATGAAGTGACGTCAATAAATCGTCAATAGGATGACATTATGTCAAAATGACGATTGTCAACTTTTTTTCTTCAAATGACATGCTGTATATTTCTTAGCGGATTCTTGTAGACGTTTTTTTTCTACATTTAATTATGTAAAAAAAGTTCACAGTTTCACTAGAAAAATTCCGAAAAAAAATTTATTTTATTAGGCATAATTTGAAAGTTTCTTGTCAATAAACGTAGTGAGCCGTGGAAAAAATTGAATTATGGTGTTGCCTAATGTCGCCCTCACACGAAGGGTCCTGTTTTTCAAAAATTATAATTGATTTACCTGTTAGATCGTTAATAGTAATAATGTTATTGTTATTCACTAGTTATAAGGTAAATGGGGTATTATTGTTATTAAAAGGGTAAGTAATAATAATTCTTTGAGAAACTACGGTCCTTGCGATGTGAGTGACTTAGACTACACTATAATTAAATTTTTTCCATGGCTAACTACTTTTATTGACAAGATACTTTCAAATTATGCCTAATCAAATCAATTTTTTTTTCGGAATTTTTCTAGTAAAAGTGTAGACTTTTTTTACATAATTGAATGTAGAAAACAAATGTCTACAAGAATCCGCTAAGAAATATACAGCATGTCATTTGGAGAAAAAAAATTGACTATCGTCATTTTGACATATGTCATCATATTGAAGATTTAATTACGTCATTTAATAGAGTTTGTCATGCGATTAACAAATATATATGGTTTCATAAATTTTTCTGTTGAAATAAAAAAGTTACAGGGGGGCGAATACCAAACTGAATCACCCGGTATTGTCGCGAACCGACTGGACTAAATCCATATCACTAGTTGTCTGTCCCGGCGCCTCCACCATTTTTGTTCATACATAATACAGTCGATTAGTAAATAGTAGGTGCTATATTCGAGTATATTTTTAATATAGTGGAGACGGTGCTGCTTTGAAAATTTTGCAATGATTTATCTGCCGACATACCTAGTGAAATTGAATTATTTTTCGATTAATAAATCCTAGGGGCACGGCAACAAAATTCAACCAGACAAGAAAGCAAACATGTTATAGGGTCGGCCTTCCTTAATTACTAGTACGCTGGGGGTAAAAACAATATTTCGTACTTTAAAGCAGGGCTGTAGGTCCTTTCACACATGTTAATCATGAATGTCGTTCAAAGCATTTCATTTAATCCCTCCACTGTCCCACATATTCAGAAATGCCAAGAATCCCCGCATGGGGATTAGTCCTACCATAACCCTCGTGCAATACCTCGGTTATCCAAGGTTTTGCCTAATTGAAAGTTAATGCAACATTTGGCATGCGTAGGGCTCACCGACTTCATAAATACAAATTGCAGTGCCACGAATATTAGCTTTACGAAATGGGGAGCGAGTGTCGTTTCTGGTTCTCTCCCGGTAACATCTTCCATTATAAGATATTAGCGCCACCCGCCAGCTCATTTATAATTAATTTACCGCTCAATCTCGACGTTAACAAGGCAAAAGACATCACTCTCAGAACTGCTTCTAGTCCAGTCAAGTTAGGTTTTTTATATATTTTTGAAATTTTGGCACCTGAAATGAAATGCCGACAAGTTCCCACCTCCCAAGTGTGCGCTTCATCCCTTATTTGGCGAAAACCACCCCTAAACGTGACATGGCGCTAGTTTTTAGCATTTTTCGGCGAAACTATCCATCTGACAAAAAATTTATTCTAATCAAAAACATTCATTATGAAATTCTGCATTAAAAAAGTCCTTTTGATTATTTTGCTCATCCCTACCTAATTCTCGCAAACGACGTCCGAATTTGTAGAACAGTCAAAATAGATTTTTTAGTTGAACATATTTATATATTTATGAAATTCTGGCTACGGACTGCTGATGGCCCCAAGTGTAAGCTTCATCTCTTTTTTGCCAAAAACCTACTCCCAGACGTGGACATGGCGCTAGTTTTTAGCCTTTCTCGGCTAAACTATCAAACGGACAAAAAATTACTCTAATCAAGAATATTCCTCGTGAAATTCTGCATTAAAAAGTTCTTTTCATCATTTTGCTTATCTTCACCTAATTCTTGCAAACGACGTCCGAAGTTGAGGGTTGTTTTTCGCTAGGGTTTTCAATCCCGGGATCGTCGATCCCGGGATCCCGGACAATTTTCGATCCCGAAAATCCCGCCATTTTAGAACCGGGATTTTCGAGATTTTCGGGATTTTCGGGATTAGATGAACAAGCACAAAACCAGCTGCAAGCTTTTAGCGTGTTTATTTAGTATCAAATTTCGGCCTTTCTGCACCTTTCCGCACCTGTAAATATAGCATTATTTTATTATTTCTTTTTTATTTATTAACAGAAGCCAAGTTCCTTCAGTTTAGAGTCTATTATCAAAAAGAAAATGACCTTATTCGAAAATGGAGGTACTTTAGGGAAAAATTTGCAGTGTGGATTCGGAACGTGCTTTTTCGAACGCTGGCAGTCTGTGATGCACAAAAAATAGATCTGGCTGGGGGACGACACTTTGGACACATTGTCGTTTTTAAGGTCCTTTTTCCAGGAGAAGGCAACTCGAAAAGAGGTTTATTTCCTTTTTTTAAATATTACTTTGTTTATCACTGACACTGTTCATCCCTTTTTTCATGCAATATAAATAGATAATAGATATTTATCCAAACTAAATCTAAAAAAAAGTATATTGCGGCTGAATTTCTATAATTTGTAATCTAATCCCGGGATCCCGAAAAGCCCGGGATTGAAATGTTGTAATCCCGAAAATCCCGTGAGGCCAATCCCGGTCCGGGATTGAAAACCCTATTTTTCGCTCGCACCGAAAATCAGTCTAGCGGTACCCTCAACTTTGGACGTCGTTTGCAAAAATTAGGTTTGGATAAGCGAAATGGTGAAAAGGACTTTTTAATGTAGAATTTCACGAGGAATATTCCTCATTAGAGTAATTTTGTGTCCGTTTGATAGTTTAGCCGAGAAATGCTAAAAACTAGGGCCATGTCCACGTCTGGGAGTAGGTTTTTGCCAAAAGAGGGATGAAGCTTACACTTGGGAGGTGTTAAGTTTACGGCCCTTCATTTCAGGGCCGATCAGCAGTTCGTAGCAAAAATTTCACAAATATAGAAATATGTTCTACTAAAAAATCTAATTTGACTGTCTACAACTTCGGACGTCGTTTGCGAGGTGGGGATAAGCAAAATAATCAAAAGGACTTTTTTAATGCAGAATTTCTTAAGAAATACTTTTGATTAGAATAAATTTTTCGTCAGATGGATAGTTTCGTCGAAAAATTCTAAAAACTAGCGATATGTCACGTTTGGGGGTGGTTTTCGCCAAATAAGTGATGAAGCGCCCTTCATTTCAGGTGCCAACAGGAGTCCGTAGCCAAAATACCAAAAATATATAACTTATTTCTTCTATTCGTCTCTTTTAGATCTAATATGACTGGACTATTCAGGCGACAAAAGAATTAAACTCACCTCCAAGTTAAATTCGTGTAAGGCCATTTCTGCCCGTGAAGCGTGAATCTTTTCGTTCGACCTGAAGTTTGAATATTTTTGTCTGGAAGGCCGCAACGTGGTGTTCGGAGTAATTTTGATGTTTCTTCATCCAGGCGCCCCGTCGCGGGAATTCCTGCGAACTCCTGCATTTCTTTCAGTGCGTCCCGAACAGATTCCTCGGTGCGAAGAGCGAAGGCGCCATCTGCCGACTTCGGGAGGTATCCGAACTGCATTAGGTAGCGTTGCTGAAAGAAAATCGACACACTGAAATTATTACAGACGCAAACCACATGTTTGAAATAATTTTCACGTTTCAGAATTCACAAAAATTAGGTTTTAAGTGTCACGTTCTTATCATAAATACTGCATTAGGTAGCGTTGCTGAAAGAAAACCGACACACTTAGATTATTATGAATTCACAAAAATTAGGTTTTAAGTGTCACGTTTTTATCATAGATCAGACACAAGCAGATCCTCATAAAAATTCACCCCCGATTAACCCAGGGCCATAAATATTACGAAAAAATGTGCCTAAGTGGTCTAGTAGAGATAAGTAGATTTTATTATTTGATATGTACACCAAACTTTTGTGATAAAGAGTTCCTTGACAATTTTATGTGCGTAAGTTTAAGGAAGTGAACGCTTTATTTAATATCTTTTATTTTTAGTTCATGAAACGCATGAAAGATTTATCTGAGATCGATGAAAACAGTAAAACGAGCTGTATGACTAACAAACACTCTCAGGAAAGATCAAAGCTATGGGATTATACAATTACCCTTTTTATTAGCCGTTTTTTTGCGATTTTGCGGTTTGAAACACAAATGCCCAGCTGTGATTGGTCCATTTCCCGAATTTCCTAGAAATTTGTTTAATAAAAGAGTTAAACGCGTCCTTTGCCAGTACCTTTGAAACAGACACCGCTGTGACACCCAAAATCGACAAAAACCGGCTATTATTATCCCACTCTAAGGTCAGAATAATAGCTATCTTTAGAGCAAACACAGAAAAAAAATTCAAATTTGGGAAGTTGGGCTCTTACAATAATGTGTATTATATTAGGAATAAACGTAATTTTGGAGGTAGATAGATTTTTCGTTGCCACCATTGGGAACTCGGAACCCATAAGAAATGGAGAGTAGGTTAAATTAGAAAAAAATTGCACTCTTTCGAGGTGATAAAGAATCTGCCAAGAATTCGCCTTTTGATTCGTTCCGAAAAAACGCAAAGTTGCGTCAAATCAATAGCATTGACCGGAATTTTATAGACCTACATTTTGAGCAACGACAGTCGACTTTTGTTTTTTTTTATGGCCGTCATAATGGATTTTGACACCATTTTTTCGAAAAATTTAGCCAACATGGACTTTTTTGAAATATCGTCAGAATTTAAAAATTGGTGTGAATAGTTTTGTAAAATCAGCCTAAACCTTTACACGACGGTAATAAGATGCGTTTTGGGCTTGGCATGGTGTGACTTAAGTTTTGACAAATTTTTTCAAAAATTAATTTTGTCTATCCGGCGGTGAGAAAATCTAATATGGCGGCCATTAGAAAAAGAAAAGTTTTGTCGTTTTGCTCAAAATCTGGAAGGCCTAGAAAATTTCTTTCAATTCAAAAATATAAAATTTCCAAGTTTTGTTTGAATACCGAGAGATCATTAAGATTTATAATTAGAGTAAGACATTATTGGTAACACTGGCTAAAAAATTTGACAAGAAATTGTCACATGTCGAACAGGTCAACCTTTTTTTTTAGCCTGAAATGATCCTAATTTTGATTTTTCAAATGGATCATATTTTTTTCTGAACGGGTTTGGAATCTATGATTTTTTCAACATTTTAGCAAATGCGTCATGCCTGACCGGAAGTAGAGACACGGCCATCCTAGATTTTTAAAAACATAGAAGTAATCGGTGAAAAATTGAGATTTTTTAAAAGCACAAAAAACACGTCAACATTGTTTTTTTGATATAAATTCAATTGCCTTTTACTTTTCTAAAATTTTTTTTATTTATTTCAAATTTCAAACCTCCTAGTCTCAAAAAAATTTTAAGTGAATGTAATTGGGCATTGTGTATTTTCGTGTATTTTCGTTTTTAAAAAATCTCAATTTTTCACCGATTTCTTCGATGTTTTTGAAAATCTAGGGTGGCCGTGACTCCACATTCGGTCAGGTATGATACGTGTTGCTAACTGAGAAAAAATCGTAGATTCCGAATCTGTTAAGAAAAAAGTATAATTTGATTTAAAAAACAAAAATAAAGGTCACTTCCGGCTAAACCGGAAGTGCAAAAAAATATCAGAGCACACCATCGAATGCGCCTCAAAAAAATAATGTTGACTTGTTCGAGAATATATCCTAAATGTTCCGATCAAAAAAGTGCTTGAATGTATTCCCTATACTTTTGAAAAGCACTGTATATGTATGCCATTAAGACATCGATTTATGTTCCAAAAACGACCAACACTCTTCCTCGGACCTCGGAAGTCGGACACCTGTGTTTATTCCTGTCTCCAAATGTCGGTGAGACTATTATTAAACCTTAACCATTCCGATCAAAAAGAACTCGACCAGCCTAATGTCCAGTCATTATTTTGTCAAGAAAATAATATTTTCTTAACTTCCATATTTTAAGTTAAGAATTACATAATAAAATGTGATTTACGAACTATACACACATATTGTAGAAGTTGATTTTCGGTTCGGCTAGTTCGGCACTTTGGAATTTCTCCAAAATCAACAAATTGAAGGAATCTAATCGCCTCATTTTTTACTCAGCTGGATTACACCCAAAAATATATTACATGTGTAAAGTAGTTTTGGTTAAAATTTTGAACTGGGGACAATAAGAAAAAAATATTTCAAACCATAGAGCCCGTTTTCTTCAGGGCATGCATTATAATGAATAATAATAATTAAAGTACTTACAGGGAAGAAGCCTGCATGCATAAGAATCAGTGGCCCAACGCTAAATCGAGAAACTTGCTTTAGCTAAATACTAAACGCGTAATTCCGGCTTTAAGTAGTAACAAAAAAATGTTCTCTTTCAATACTACATCGTCCTTCGAAGTGAGTGATCAAAGCATGCAATTATTATAAATCAAAATTGCTAGCTAATAATAATCTTCCAGTAATAATTATTGAATTTAGAAAGGATGATGCATTCAGAGATTCAAGTCATTTCCTAGTTCACTTTTTGATTCACTTAGAAAACTTTCAACCTCAAGGCTTTGATAATATCGCAAAGACGTCTCCTGGCGCATCCACCAATTTTAATTTGTGCCTTTGATATTTTAGTATCTGGAATAACTTCAGTCCATTACTGGAAAATAACTGTTTATATGTAGTTGGAAAACATAATATTGTAATTCTATGCAAATATGCAAATACTTGAATTAATAATCCAACCTGTAAGTGCTGTGAGCTATCGTAAAATTCATATCGGCTGTCAGAAGAATAACATGTTTAATGTTTATATTTGCATGTCTCCATCTATTTGTCTAGTTGGTATTTATTTTAACATCGGGATTATCTTGATAAAGAATGCAAACAAATAAACGACCTTTAGTAAACAAATATCCTTGGAATATCAACGCACGTTACAGTTACAGAAATGTATCACGTTAATTTAAAAAAAATCATATTGAGCTCTAAAGTCAAAAACCAGGAATTAGGTAAAATGAAAAATTAAGTAGTAAGTCTCCAACTAAGAAACAATATTATATCGGCTTTATAAGCTGCTGGAAGTAATAATTTGTCAAAATTTAAATGTTTACTGGTCTGAATACGATGTAATTAAACTTAATCAATGATTTCATTTATCAATATTTAAATTACGGTTGATTAATTGAAATTGGAGTTTCATGGCCTGATTCTTTGCAGTATTGGTTAAAAGAGATGTTTGCCTCTCTTTTGCCTTGAACTGTTTCTCATATTCCTAAAGAATTAGCTTTCTGGGTTTGAAGTTGCAATTGAATAATTTGAAACTTGTGTAATCTAAACATGACAATCCCATTGTAGGATTGTTCCACACTGTACATTTGACATGAATTGTAATCGATTAGACGAAATGAAGACATGTCCGGTGAGTCAGTTCTTCCAATGCAAGAAATTACGGTAACAGAGCGGTAATTGGCTACGTCAGTGCGAGTCCATTGACACAATAATTTCTCGGCAATTAGGAAATAATATGATTTATATATTTTCGCCTAGTTCCATTAAAATTTTGACTCACGGTAAATTAAATTTCGACATAAAGCACCTTTGATCATACACTGCTTTAGGCTCTTTGAATGTCGCGCGACTGTCTAACGTTCCACTTTTATTTATTACTTCAGTTATCATTATAACGGCTCCAGAAGTCAAATTACTGAAGTAACTTATGATAGATGAACTGATTCAGTTTTTTGTCCGTTTTGTGTGTCACACGAACATATGTTTAGTCTGACTAGTCACTTGTCTGGAAAATATCCAGAAAATGAGCAGGAATTGCAGGAGGAAAAAATTTTTCACCACAAAATGCCCCCCAGTTGCTTCAATTGATGAGTCACTTGTCTTTATTAATGAGCACGTATTGTTTTTTATCCCAGTGATTTGGTGGTTCAAAGTTGATGAAGACGTCAAGGTTTTTCTTGATTAATTATGTCATAATGTAGCGGTTTTGTTCAATTCCGGCCATTGTCCATTTCCTGTCGCCAAACTAAAAATAAAGATTGAATTCGCCTGTTTTTCGAGTGTCTGATTAGGTCCTATCCAAACAGTTCTTGTTGTCTCATGCTGTGTCTCCCGATTTATCTCTCAAAGTAGGTCTCGTGCCTCTTTTCCAACAAAACCGAAAAACTTGTGTTTGCTTAAGATAATCAAGTTTATTATTATTTCAAACTGTTTTGAATTTGTTTATGAATGTTTTATGTTAATAGACCTCCTAGTATTGTTGAAATAGGCGCTTCAATGCAACATTTACATAATGTATACCGAAATAGAAACGAACCATTCATATGGTTCATGTGTCATGCAGCTTTTTTTAATAGGATTAACGGAGAAAATAAATAGGGTTACAGGAACGGAGGTGGCGCCCAGTGGCGGAGGAGTTCCATTAAAAACCGCAATTATGTAATCGAGAAATTCACAGAATGCCTAACTAAAATAAACGAGAATGCATCTTTTGCATTTTAGAGCGTTTTGGAAAAACTACAATAGACACGTTTTAAGTGGTGACTAGACTGTTTTATGACGGCAATAATTATTAAACTGACTCTAAATTTTATGCACACTTGGCAATGAAATCTTTAAGCAGAGTAATGGCACGTTGTAGGAGAACATTTTTTAGGATGTTAAAGTTTTATGGATAATAACTTGATTTTAAACTGAATGGTTCAGTTGATACAGTACTTTTGTTTCATCATCATTAAATCATTAAATGAGCACGTCAACGAGTCCATGTACCAAATTTCAGCCAAATCGATCCAGTAGTTTGGGCTATGACGTAAATGCCAATAAATTTTGTCTTATTTAAAACCAGAATTTGAAGACTTTTCTTGTTTTGGATGGTTAAATGAGAGAATAGAATAATTTTAAATTTTGAAATTGGTGTGCCAAAACGGCACTTTCCGTGGGCCGATTGAATCCAAAATGTTCAGCTCTTCGACGTGTAATACAATCCCCAGGTGCGAAATTTCAGCCAAATCGGTTCAGGGGCTTGGGCTGTACCGCGATTTTAATGTCCCATAAAAATCTCAATTTTTTAAATTTTTGGTCAAAAGAGCACTGAGTGAATACATTTTTAGAGGCAGAATTTGAAGGCCTTTCCTATGGCATTTCCAGTTGCACGATTGGCTCCAAAAGCTTTTCAGATCTAAGTTAGGTTATCAAATGCCCCCGTACCAAATTTCAGCCAAATCGGTCTGGTAGTTTAGGCTGTAGCGTGTTTAAAAAAAGTACGACGTACGTACATATACTCAGTCACACTTTCAAAACCATACTTTTTTGGGTTCTTGAGACCTCAAAACGTGAAGATCTGGTCTTATCTCAAATTCGAAAATTTTAGCGGGGAGGTTAAAATTTAAAATTTTCTAATCATGGTGGATTACTTCCAGGCAAAAGAGAAAAAAGTCACTTCTAATATCTCAAAAACCAAAAAATATGAAAATTCGCTCATTCAGGTCGATTTTGGTTACAAGGTCGCGAACACTTAAATCCGTTGTTGGTGCATGTGCCACCCCCCAGTTTTACTATGAGTGCAAAGTTTAAATTATATTAAGGTGCTTTGTGGTGCTTGTTTTGAAGAGTAAGTATGAAATTTTCTGTAGAGGGGTGTTAAAATTTTGGAAACCCAACCCATCCACTCTTTCAAAAATTACCCTGAAGAACATGAATTGGCTTTAAGCATGCAAAGTGTAAGTAATTGTTATTTTCACCGGCAAATAATTGCTATAGTAAGTTGATCCTTCTTATTCTAATCGATAATGATAATAATACATTTCTCCATCGTAAAACGCATTAACGTTTCGTCACATGCAGAAAGGGACATTCTAGTACTGAAATGTACGTTCTAGCTGCCGCTAATTTGAGACGGACGTGGGTGAAGTTCTTAGAATACGGGTAATGTATTTACCTGGACACCAACTATAGGTATCACCTTCACCTCTGACATCATTTCACTTTTATAGCAATTAATTGCCATTAAACCGACAGTTTGTTGAAATAGTCCAAATTGTAATAAATTAAACAGAGAAGTTTTTTTTCCCTGGGATGAATGGTTAGATTTCAGACTTGCAACACCCCAAAAACTGCGAATTATGGATTAGGTTTCTGTTTCATAACTCGTTTCCTCTTCATGGTAATCATGGTACGAAAAATGTAGAGGTGTACAATATTGAAGACTAATAAATTTTCTACAAGAAACTTCCTATGTTCTGTTCACCTGAGTGTACAGTCGGGGACTTTGTAAATGCCCACCCCATAGCGACGATTCATTTGGATAACTGCATTGCTATTGCTGCATTGATGTTTCCCTGACACGTCAGCAAACACTAACCACATTGCAGCGATACAAACGACCAAGTAGTTCGTCGCTGTGGGGTGGGCATTATCAAAGTCCCCGGCTGTACAATCGATAGGAATCTGAAATTTTAGAACGTGGGTAAAGCGCTTTCTTCTAAATTTCTTTTTAATTTTTATTTTCATCAGAGGCGGGCGTTCCGCGGGGGGATTAAAACATTTTTCTTAGGTATATATACATTTTTAACCTCCCCAACCCCATCACAATTTTTAAAAAATTGCAAAAAAGTGCTCTTGTTGAAGCCGTTTTCGAGAAAATTGTTTCCACGGCACACCCATATTTCTTTAGGTAATCCATCAGTCTTTTCAATATCCATTAAAAACAAAAATATGTTGTTTTTCTGAAAATATCAACCTGAGGTTCTGTGTTATATTGGCGCAATCAGAAAATTATTTTCTATCGATCTGTGCCAAAATATAATGTTCCATTTAAAAATCGCGACTTATTTTCTCCAGAGACGAAGTTTGACCTTGAAAAATTTGTATCTATATACCAAACAAAACTTGAAAGTCTACTCTATAATCCACTTTTTGATTCAACCTTTAACTTGTAAGGCAACGGAGATATGACAATTTAAAAGTGGGACAAAACGGTTGGATCACCCTGTACAACAAAGTTCAAAACATGACCCTATCATCATAAGGCATTCCTCAGAAATTGAAGAAAAACCAATTTCTTATTACCCCCTTTGGGAGCCCTTTGAGGCCCTCTTTGTGGGCTCACTTGGGAGGCACTTTCGACCTATGTTTATTAAAACTTTTCTTTATATTTTTGATCGTATAATACGCCCTTAAGATATCCTCTAATTTCGGAACAGCCTGTATAACAACAAAAATACCCACCAGAAGTCACAAAATGTTAAAAACGTCCATTCTATGGGTTTCAAAAAATTATAATGGTCCGAGTTGTGATAGGTGCTTATTAGTCCAGATTTTCAGCAGTAAATAAAATATGTTTTGAAATTATTTGCGTAAAACTTCTTTATGCTTTTTTTTGTGAAAGCACAAGAGCTTAGGGCCTAAATAATTCATACGTGACAAAAATAAAGCCTTTACTTGATGGATTTTATTCCCGATGATTGGAAAATTTCTGAAAGCTGAAAGCTGGCATATAAAAATGTTTTAGACACAACTATAAGAATTGATAAGAACCACCCTGTTTTGTCACAAAAAGTGGTTCATATGTGATTGTCGTCCCACGACCTAGTCATATTATGTTAACAAGGCCAGTTTAAGCATATAAATTTAATTCTGCATTACCTACTGGAATAATATCAAATCAAACGAATATCATTATTTAGCCTGCAGGCAATATTTACAAAGTTTTTTATACCGCAGTATCGGCGTTTGCACGTACGCTTCTTCAGTGCAACAAAAACAGTGATTTCGATTCCAGCAGTTGAGTGCGTGCCTCCAAGCCAATAAAATGCAATATTATAAGGAAATTGAATTAATCGGTAGAGGAACTTTTGGGTAACTATTTTTGTTTATTGTACTAGTTATTTAAATACTGATTTTTGAAGTACGGTCCACTTATGCGAAAGAAGAGATAATCAACAAAAACTTGTAATCAAGCGGATCCACTTCGATTTAAATGGCGGCGATGCACTCAAGGCGAAAAATGAGGTGAACATTCTGAAATCGCTTGCTCACCCAAACATTATTCAATTTCATGATCACTATGTAAAACTCAACACGCTTTATATCGTCATGGAATACGCAAGCAAAGGGACCTTGTTTCAGCATATACTCAAAAATAGACCGAAATTTTTTTCGCCTCAGGTGAGTTTTAATTTAATTGTTTAGAGTTTTTATTTCGATTTGATTTCAGGTAGTTATGGATCTGTTTTGTCAAATTCTCATGGGGCTGAATCATATTCACTCCAAAAACGTGATCCATCGAGATTTGAAAAGTGAAAATATTTTCTTGACTGGATTACAGGGTGACGTGATTAAAATTGGTGACTTTGGCATTTCAAAAATACTGATAAAGTAAGTGTACTTTTTCCCGCAAAAGGTTATAATTATAACTAATTTACAGCAATAAAGATGCCCAAACTCTAATCGGAACTTGCAATTATCTAGCTCCAGAAATATGTGACGGAAAACCGTACGACATCAAATCAGATATCTGGTCCCTTGGTTGTATCCTCTATGAGCTATGTGCTATGGAAAAGATGTTTGAGGGGACAGTAAGTTTTTCTACAAAAGCGTCCTGAGTCACACATTTTTTTTTATTTCCGTAATTACGAAAAAAAATTCATAATCACAAAATGGGGAGGCTAACACGTGTTCCTGGTGTCCATCAGGGTGCATTTTATCCCCTCTACGATACCTCTCATGCGTAGAACTTGTTAAAAACAGGTTTTTCAAAAATCCGTAATTGCGAAAAAAAATTCGTAACACAGATTTTTGAACAATTTTGGACCAATAGGCTTTTCAAGGGGCTGGGAATGCCTGTTTTTAACAACTTCCACGCATGAGAGGTATTGTAGAGGGGATGAAATGCACCCTGATATGGGCTCCAGGAACACGTGATAGTTTCCCCATCCCCTTGAAAAGACTATTGGTCCAAAACAAGCGTTTTTTTTTATTCTTAATTACGGTTTTATTTTTCCGTAATTACGGATTTTTTAAACACCTGTTTTTAACCATTTCTACGTGCGATAGGTATTGTAGAGGGGATGAAATGCACCCTGATGGGCCCCCAGGAACAACTGTTGGCCTCCCCAGCCCCTTGAAAAGCCTATTGGTACAAAATAAGCGTCTTTTAAAAAATCCGTAATTACGTATTTATTTTTCCGTAATTATAGATATTTTTCCGTGATTACGGAAATAAAAAAATGTGTGACCCCAGGACGCTTTCGTATTTTTCCCTTTTTGTTGGTAAACTTTTGTTTTTTTAATTTTTAGTTGGCCAACGTGGTTTTGTCCATTGCTACTGGTCGGGTGAAGCAGGTCGATGTAAATCTTTACGGAACACAAATGCAAGAAATTATAGAGTTGATGTTGCAAATCAATCCAGCTGATAGGACGGACACTACTCAGTTGATGACTCTGCCAGACATCTTTCCTAGCCTGTACGCTCTGAAGGACAACCTTGGATGCATTCCCAGAAGTTTTGAGTTTGCTTTTGATGAAAAACTTTAATATGTAATTTTAAATCAAATGAGATAAGTGTTATTTTAAAAGTATAATTAACTGTTTTGTATTTCATATTATTTTTATGCTTTGTGGCATTGTGGCTGAATATTTCTTAAATGATGCCTTTGAAAAATTTTTAATCTTTCTCTGAAACCTACACGTCCTCCAATACTTTATCGCACCACAAAATTTATGCCTTAAATTGCAGAAACTGCGGAATGTGATTCCTTATTATTTTAAGAGGAAATTTTATATTCAAAAAGAGAGTTTCCTGAAAGTTCTTGGGGTAAAGATTGGTGGTATAAAGTGCCTTGTCTTGAATTTTTATTTTGGTCAGAAGCTTGCGTTCTTGAGGAGTCATTAACTAGTGCCTATCTAATTATCTAAGTACTGTAAGTAAATGCAGGTAATGATCATTTTATGCGGCCTTTAACCTCGTCTTTAACTATTTAAACCTATAAACGGTATTTTATCTTTCTAAGGCCTTACATGGAACCGGAAGCGCCATCGCATCGCCAGTTCAAATAGTAGGCACCCAGGAAACATGCTGATCAGCTCAATATCGATTATGTTGATAAGAATATACAGAGCTTTTCAAAAGTAAGGAATAAATTCAAGAAATTTTTCGAGGAATATTTCGGGAATATCCACGGACAGATCAACCAAATTTTTTTGTAGCGCATCAAGCAGTGTAGCCAGAAATTTTTTTGCACTTCCGGTTTAACCGGAAATGATCCTAATTTTTATTTTTCAAATGGAATTATACTGCTTTCTCAACGGACCCGGAATCTGCGATTTTTTCTGACTTAGTAACGTGTCATAACTGGAGTCACGGGTACACTAGATTTTCAAAAACATCGAAGAAATCGGTAAAAATTGAGATATTTGAAAAACGCAAAAACACGTCAACTTTGCTGTTTCGATATTGCTTTTTATTTATTTCAAATTTCTTCAATGTTCAAACCAGCCAAGGTTGCAAAAAAATTAAGGAAATGTAATTACATATTTGAATTGGCCTCAGTTGACGTGTATTTCTTAACGTCCGTCAGAACTATAGAGTACTAAGTCACATTTTTAAAAATGTGCTTTAAAGCCAATTTTGGACTATAGATTCATCAAAATTTCTGTCTGATATAGTTGTGGGAAACCTACGAAGGCGTAGAGGGGCCACAACAAAGTTTTTAAAATTTTCTGAAAAAAAACTTTGTTGCATCAGCAAATTGTCACTTGCAACTGACTTGTCACTTGTAACCGACAATTGTCAGTTGTAACCGACAATTTGTCAATTGTAACTGGCAGGCGCGTCGAATTGTTTCAGTGACGTGCACAGAAATTAGTCATGAAAAGGGGGGGGGGAGGTCAAAAGAATAAGGTGTGCAAAAAGTACCAAAAGAGCATAAATCTGTACATTTTCGTTATTTTCTAAAAAAAAAATTTTTATGGCAGCTTTTACGAGGTAATTCTTTGATTGGATGGAATTCAATCATTTTGTAACTATCAAAATGAAGTTTGTGTCTTCTCCTTCAAAATAACTGCAGAATTTTATTCAGAACGTTCCTTATTTTTTTTGCAATATTTTTGTGGCTCTAAAACATGGATTATTTGAGATTTGTTTGTCATTTTTTGATTGGATGGAATTCAATAATTTTTGTAACTATCAAAATGAAGTTTGTGTCTTCTTCAAAATAACTACAGAATTTTATTCAGAACGTTCCTTATTTTTTTTTTGCAATATTTTTGTGGTTCTAAAGTATGGATTATTTGAGTTTTATTTGTATTTTGCGACCAATCTTGAAAAAATTTTCAGAATCCTAAGTGACTTGGTTAAATCATAAATATTTCACTACAAAATGATGTTTTTGCAAATTGTCCCCCCGCAGACTTTTATGAACCCATTTTGTTTAAAAAAAAAATAATAAATATGAGAATGTAATTAGGAAATACGTCGAGGGGTTAACCACTTAGCGATTTTGGTGTACGACTCTCTGGAATTTTGGCAATTTTCTAGCAATTTTGGCGATTTTTAGCGATTTTGGCGATTTTCTAGCGATTCTGGCGATTTTCTAGCGATTTTGGGGATTTCTTAGCGATTTTGGCGATTTTCTAGCGATTTTGGCAATTTTCAAGCAAGTTTCCGGCGATTTTCAAGCAAATTTCCAGCGATTTTGCAGCAATTTTGGCGATTTTCCAGCGAATTTGGCATATTTTTTTGGCGACTTGAAAATTTTCTGACAATTTCGGCGATTTTTAAGCTCCTTCTGTGGTCTTTAATGTTTCATTTTTTAGAATCAAAAACCCTGTCATCCCAGTCATTTACTATTACTTTTCTTCGACTGAAAAAGGGTTGAAGCGCGGCTGCTACAAGCAGAAACACAGTAACCAAAATTTTTTTGTGAAAATGAGTTGCACATTTAGATGCATATACTTTGTTTTCCTTTGTCTTTCAAGCCAATAAATAATAAATTAAGCAAAGTCTCGTGGAACTCAGTTTAGACCCATATAAATGACGTCATAGCCGATTATTATTAATTATTTTCTCCAAAACAGTGAAGAAAATGGGAGTCATGAATTAGACCCTCTTTCTTATTAAATTAAGAGCCACATGAAACAGCTAATGTTTTTTTTAGCAATATGAGGTATTCTATGTCGATTATCATCGAACTTTATTATTTTTTATGGGAACTTTGGTGACGATTTCCGCTGGTTCTGTTAATTTTCAGCAACTTGTCGATTTTTGGCAAGTTTGGACAGTTTTTACCGATTTTTTTTACCGATTTGCAATTTCCTAGCGATTTTGGCGATTTTCTTACAATTTGCGATTTTGTGTACACAAATTTACCATGTGGTTAACCCCTCGAAATACGTGCTTTATAACCGTTATACTGTAAAGAACAATTATTTATCCAGTTATCATTATAACATTTAGGGTTTCATTTATTTTTAACATTTTGTAACGATAGTATCTTATGCTTATGAAAGATCAGTGTCCTTCCTAAGGATTTTAATTTAACACCATTATTTAGGCCAATGGGGTTTCGTTACCCATTGACATATGACAGTGGCATTTAGACAGGATTGAAGGTCGTTCTTTCCTCTTTCCAAAATGTCCTTCAAAATGAAAATGAATCCATCTCTACATTTTTTGTAAACTTTCTTCCAAGGCTCAAAATCACATACGTCGAAAACAAAAAAGAAAACTGTTCGGTTTTTTTATGGGCCACCCTTTAACTTTCAATACTATAAGGGCCGATTTCATAATCAAAATTAAAGTGTCCATTAAATATTTGCCTAGCAATATTTCAAAAGGGCTGCTCCCGATTGGTCAATATTAACTTTAAAGGACTTTTATTATGAAATCGACCTTAATTCCATGTCCTTAAATTAAATACTTCAATTTTATCGATTTAACCACAAAAGAGTTATAAAAGACGCTCGAATAGAATTTTGCGTTCAATGACACGATTATATGTTGCAGGAGGCAATTGAATCAAATTACTTTGCGCTATTTAAATTAGAAATAATTAGCCATGCATGTAATGCGGCTATGCGGCAGACAGAGAAATTGAATTTACAATAATCATAAACTGTAACGGTCGATTAATTAGCAAGTAACCGGCGTCCGGTACCGCTACCAGATGAAATAGTGAATTACTCACAGAAAGTGACTAGTGTGGGAAAAATCGTGACCGCAAGTTCCTAGTGAATGCAATTCTGTCAGGTGTTTCACTCACCCCCATGAATCATAGGCCATGTTCTCATTTCTATAGCATTACTGTTAGAATTTTGTTAACCAATAAACTATTACAGGAAATGTGGCATCCTCGAGATAAGCCGATGAATGTAAACATGTCTAGGGAGCTTTAATATCTTCGTCACGTCGCAAACCTTGGTGCCATATCCGACAAAGACGACAGATGTCTTCGGAAAATGAAGAAGAATGCGTTAAAGGACTGTGTGTGGCCTTCCTCCGGATTAATGCGAGGAACGCACGCACAGGACGGTTCGCACTAAATCAAAACGGAAGACAAACACTTTCGTAACTTTGGAACCCAACGACAATGAACTTTTGGAGCGATAACTCGGATAACCTTTGGATGCATCAAACTCTATTAATCCGTAATTCGAACAATTGTGAGAGAAGTTGACCTCGGAACTTAAATTTACGATCTGGATTGTGTTTACTCTTTGCGGCGCCGGTCTTAGAGAAAAAGGTGCGCCGCAAGTCACCCTCTTCGTCCCTCTGCTAATTTATCTAATGGTCTCACGATTTCTAATCAGAACAAATTGCAGTCGAACAAGAAGCACAGGGCCGGATAATGAGGGGCCCCTTGGTTGTGGGCCAGCTAGGGTGTGGTACGTATTTCGTACTGATATTCATGTAAAAAACCGAAAATGCCCATTTCTGGAAGAGGTATACACTGGAAGGTGATTTTTTTAAAAACCGTTGGCGACCTAAAGTGTGACCCATCTTGCTTCCTCAAATTTGAGGGAGAATCAATTGGCGTAAACTTCGAACTTCTAAGAGCCACCCACTTCGAGAAAAGTAGATTTTCATTGATTTAAAACTTCAAAATTCAATAAAATCAATAAATCATGACAAGTTTTAAATAAAACCAGATTTTGTATTATAAAACCATTGCCACCAGTAGAAACTACACATTTTTACATATTCTAAAAGTTTTTTGTCACCGCAAGTGTGACCCATCTTATTTCCTCAAATTTGAAGGAGAATCGATTGGTACAAATTTCAAACTTCTAGGACTCACACACTTCGAGAAAAGTAGGTTTTCTTTGATTTAAAATTCCAAAATAGAATAAAACTAATCAAAATTGCATTTTGTATTATCAAAGGCTCTAGTGAAACCAATTTCCAGCAATTTTCCTGACAAAAACTTTAAAACGCGAAATTCACTAGAAAGCGTACTTACATTTTGTAAGAGTTTTTTGCGACCGCAAGTGTGACTTATCTTATATCCTCAAATTTGAAGGAGAATTGATCGGTTCAAATTTGAAACTTCTAGGGCTCAGACACTTCGAGAAAAGCAGACTTTCATTGATTTAAAACTTCAAAATTCAATAAAATCAATAAATCATGGCAAGTTTTAATTATAACCGGATTTTGTATTATAAGAGATGCTAGTGAAACCATCGCCACCAGTTTTTCTAAGAAAAAAACTTAAAACGCCGGGGGGAAATTCAGTAGAAACTACACATTTCTACATTTTCTAAAAGTTTTTTGCGACAGCACGTGTGACCCATCTTATTTCCTCAAATTTGAAGGAGAATCGATTGATGCAAATTTCAAACTTCTAGGATTCACACACTTCGAGAAAAGTAGGTTCTTTGATTTAAAATTCCAAAATAGAATAAAACTAATCAAAATTACATTTTGTATTATCAAAGGCTCTAGTGAAAACAATTTCCAGCAATTTTCCTGATAAAAACTTTAAAACACAAAATTCACTAGAAAGCATAATTTTGTAAAAGTTTTTTGCGATCGCAAGTGTGACCTATCTTATTTCCTCAAATTTGAAGGAGAATCGATCGGTGCAAATTTAAAACTTCTAGGACTCACACACTTCGCGAAAAGTAGCTTTTCTTTAATTTAAAATTCCAAAATGCAATAAAACTAATAAATATCGGCAACTTTTAATTAAAATTACATTTTGTATTATCAAAGAGTCTAGTGAAACCAATTGCCAGTAATTTTCCCGATAAAAACTTTAAAACGCGAAATTCACTAGAAAGCGTACATTTTGTAAAAGTTTTTTGCGACCGCAAGCATGACCTATCTTATTTCCTGAAATTTGAAGGAGAATCGATCTAATTATCTCACGATTTCTAATCAGAACAAATTGCAGTTGAACAAGAAGCACAGGGCCGGATTAAATAATAGTGAGGCCCGGGGGCTGATCCATATGAGGGCCCTTTGGTTGTGGGCCAGCTAGGGTGTGGTACGTATTTCGTACTGTCAGGAAACTCTAAAAAGACTAACTGCCATTAATTTTTCACGTGAAAAACCGAAAATACCAATTTCAGCAAGGGGTGATTTTTTAAAAACCGTTAGCGACCTAAATTGTGACCCATCTTGCTTCCTCAAATTTGAGGGAGAATCAATTGGCGTAAACTTCGAACTTCTAAGAGCCACCCACTTCGAGAAATGTAGATTTTCGATTAAAACTTCAAAATTCAATTAAATCAATAAATCATGGCAAGTTTTAATTAAAACCAGATATTTTTGTATTATAAGAGATGCTAGTAAAACCATTGCCACCAGTTTTTCTAAGAAAAAACCTTAAAACGTCGAAATTCAGTAGAAATTACACATTTTGACATTTTGTAAAAGTTTTTTGCGACAGCACGTGTGACCCATCTTATTTCCTCAAAATTGAAGGAGAATCGATTGGTGCAAATTTCAAACTTCTAGGATTCACACACTTCGAGAAAAGTAGGTTTTCTTTGATTTAAAATTCCAAAATAGAATAAAACTAATCAACATTGCATTTTGTATTATCAAAGGCTCTAGTGAAACCAATTGCCAGCAATTTTCCTGATAAAAACTTTTAAAACGCGAAGAGCTTAATTTTGTAAAAGTTTTTTGTGACCGCAAGTCTGAGCAATCTTATTTCCTCAAATTTGAAGGAGAACCGTTTCTTGCAAATTTCAGATTTCTAGGAGTAGAAACACTGAAAAAAGTAGCTTTTCTTTCATTTTAAATTCCAAAATGCAATAAAACTAATAAACATCGGCAACTTTAAAACGCGAAATTCACTAGAAAGCGTACATTTTGTAAAAGTTTTTTGCGACTGCAAATTTGAAGGAGTATCGATCGGTGCAAATTTGAAACTTCTAGGGCTCAGACACTTCGAAAAAGGTAGATTTCCATTGATTTAAAACTTCAAAATTCAATAAAATTAATAAATCATGGCAAGTTTTAATTAAAACCGGATTTTGTATCGTAAGAGATGCTAGTAGTGCTAGTAAAACCATTGCCACCAGTTTTTCTAAGAAAAAACCTTAAAACGCCGAAATTCAGTAGAAACTACACATTTTTACATTTTCTAAAAGTTTTTTGCGGCAGCAAGTGTGACCCATCTTATTTCCTCAAATTTGAAGGAGAATGGTTTGGTGCAAATTTCAAACATCTAGGACTCGCACACTTCGAGAAAAGTAGGTTTTCTTTGATTTAAAATTCCAAAATAGTATAAAACTAATCAAAATTGCATTTTGTATTATCAAAGGCTCTAGTGAAATCAATTGTCAGCAATTTCCCTGACATAAATTTTAAAACGCGAAATACACTAGAAAGCATAAATTTCGTAAAAGTTTTTTGCGACCACAAGGTGTGAGCTATCTTATTTCCTCAAATTTGAAGGAGAATTGATCGGTGCAAATTTGAAACTTCTAGGGCTCAAACACTTCGAGAAAAGTAGCTTTTCTTTAATTTAAAGTCCCAAAATAGAACAAAACTAATAAATATGGCAAAGTTTTAATCAAAATTGCATTTTGTATTATCAAAGGCTCTAGTGAAACCAATTGCCAACAATTTTCCTGATATAAGCTTAGGAATATTTTTTGCAATGATTACTGAATTACAAAATTGCGGGGCTGCAGCCCCTCCTAGCCCTCTTAATCCGGACCTGAAGAAGCAGTATTTTTTCATCCGCAAGGCCACCTTGGCAATTTCCTGATTTCCTACCAGATTAGCATTTATTAGACGTAATGATACAAGTAGCTTCATTTGTGTACTCGTCTTCTCTAAACAAGCACTTTAATGAATGGAGCCGAATGTTAATCGCGATTGAATGCACATGCAACATAAAGTGCTCGGGACCAACGGGCGACTAATTTATCCGATTCAAGACACACAAACAGATCATTGTAATGGGATTATTGAATCCCTTCTGACATCTTCCCATGATCGAAGACGAAGAGCCCGTCTGGTTGGCGTCTAACCGATCATGAGCCTACCCGAAATAACCTTTCAGGCGACTGAAAAATCGCACAATCAGCCATGAAGCTAAATTTGACTGCGGGGTGATTCACCCTGTATTGCATCACGTTTCCAAAAAAGTAAATAATAATAAGTAATAAGTTTATTATTGTTTACCATTTTGGTGTAACAATATTTTACAATAAACAAATTGGTCTTCTGGTTTATGGAAAAAAATTTAAAAAAAGAAAGAAAAGAAAAGCTAATGTAGGTACAGTAATTGAACATATATAATTATACAAGATATGTATTTCTATCCATTAATGAGTTCGTTTTTATTTACGAACGATGGCAACAAAGTAAATACCTCATCGGACTGGACATCAATTATGAAGAGATGTGCAAAAAGCATCTGTCACCACTGAAATTTATAGTTCCTTTGCACGTTTTTAATTCCACGTCTGGAGTTTAATTAAGTGCACTCAGAAATACGATCCTGAGATCAAAATTCGAGTTAGTTAACCTCAGTGTTTATATTATATTATTGTGTAAACGCGCATATATTTCGAGTACATCAACCTTAGGCGGATTTATTTTAACAAGACGGCATGTGGTGCGTTTTGTTTGTTATCGGAAACAATCATTTTAGTTATGTAAGCGACTTACGGATAGATTTTTTAGGGTTGAAAAATTATTTTCTCTTTATCCGAGTGTAATTCCAAATCAATATCAATGGCGCCAACTGCACTCTTGTAATAAACATGCGGCGAGAATACTTAATGCATTAACTGCTTGGTTTTATGCTATTATTGCGTTAGTATTAACTGTATTTATAATTATCATAAATATAATGATTGTTATTAAGTTTCTTAACTGTGCGTGACAATGCAACTGCACTGCAGCTACTGTACAGAGCAATATGGTGATTGCCTGAAAGAGGCTTAAATTGGAGAGAAATCTAATATGATAATGAATTCTGAAGCAAAAGCCTTTATTGTATTTATACGCAGTCTTTAAACCAAAGACCAAAATCTTTCTCATGCCATGACGAGAATTATGTGAATTCCCAATTTTTGATGGATTAACGAAGAGAGCTGGCTTCTCAGAATTGGTTGCAACACCCAAATTACCCATTGTATTTTTAGCCAAGGAAATTGGCTATCGAAATAGCTCTAATTTGATACCCTATAACACCGATCGAGTATGCACGCCTTATCCTGCATAACAATTTTTAATGAATATTTCAATATTAATGAAGCCATTTTCCATTTAAATTTTAGATGAAATGAATTAAGAAAGAGTAAAGTTTAAACTTAGTCAACTGGAGGTGTGGGAATTCTCCGTGATGAAGTTTCTGTCAGACTTTGGAATGGTTGTAAATATCAATTTTAAGACAAACTAAGTTTAAACGCCAATTTATTAATACATTGTGACTCGCCTGGATATCGGTCGCCTCCTTCTTGTTAACTTTCTTGAATTGTATACAAAATTCAGGTATAGGTACATCGTTATTAATTACTTAGCAAAAAAAAATTCTGCAACATTTTTACTTGTGGAAATTAATAACATAGGTAACGATAACGTCTGAAATACAAGCTCTGATCAGATATTTATTTTCCTTGTTAAAACAAAATTCGGCTACATTTGATTTGTCAACAAAAGGAGGGGAAATTGATTGACTGATTGATGCTGTATGCTGTATGTGACGATTCCTCCTACCGAAGAAATCAGAATTAATTTTAATGATAGAACTTCCAACGATTTGTCCTGTCGGAAGCTTCTTCAGGCAGGACAGCGGACATCTGGACATTGACTGTGGTCCTGCTAGAAGGACGTTAGTTTTCATTTGGAATAGTCTTAGTAGAAGTTTATTTTACAAAAGGGGGCCAAATAAGCAAATTAAGTTGAAAATAAATTATTTACCGGTTCTTTTTTCAATAGACCAAAATAAGTATTTCTTCATGATCCAAGTTACATAAGACCAACTCTAAACGGGAAATTTTTGACAAAAAAAAAATGGAAATTGCAAGATTAGGGGAGACGCATCTAATAGTGGACGGGGGTAATAGTGGACACGGTTAATAACATTTTTGTATTTGCCGCTAAAACTGTTTAGTTAGGTGTGAACACTACTTCAATGATTGGTCCAGGCAGCTACAGACTGAAAATTTTGGTAAGTTGAAATTTTTTATTTTAAAGCGTGTTTTTTCGAAATGACTACTGTCGAAGTGCAGTGCCTAGTTGTCCACTATTGACAGCAAACATGTTGTCTTAAGAAAGTGTTGTCAATAAACAATAAATTAGATGGCGGCCCTAGTAAAATGCATATTGAGGTTATGTATGGTGAATGTTCAGTGGCGTACGGATAAGTGGGTCGAGCAAAACATCGTGTCCACTATTACCCCCAATATTTTCTCTTTTGTTGGTAATAGTGGACATGTATCAACAAAATGTGGGTTGAATAGTGGACAAATTCAGCAAAGCCTATTTCTTTCAGGATCATGCCTGGAGCCACCAATATTAAGCATTCCAGGGGAAATTATGATGCTAATACTCTTCAAATGGCTTTAGCTGAAGTACGCGGAGGATGTTCTCTCCGAGACGGTACAAGAACGATACAACATACCAAAGAGTACACTCTGTAAATACAAAAAAGTAAATGTTAAGACTGACGCCAGGACTGACAACTTTGTAATTGTAGAGTTCACATAGAATTGTAGTTCCAAAAAAGAAACTGTTAAGACTTTCGTGGCAAAAATATTAAAAATAGTTTCTGCCGATCAGTATAAAGTAACCTGCTTAAGAAAGTACAAGGAGAAAGACAATACCTATGTATTTCCCCAAGTTGAAGACGTGAATATCCTTGACGCTAAACAAGTTAAACTCCGTCTGCATACCCCAACAATTGTTAGGGGGCGCCATATTTTCTAAAAAATCATTATTTAGTAATAGAGTTGCCTAAGTTCACTACCACTTTTTCAAATGTATTTTTCAAATGTTAATAACTTTGTTCAATAAAGAGATATTTTCGAAAATCAAAGAGCAATTTAATTGTGGACAGTTTAGCGCTTGTCCACTATTATCCACTCTAACGAAATATAAGATGTGGTGGAGTTATAAACTTTGTCCACTATTACCTGGGTGAGGGTAATAGTGGACAAGTGAAATGTGTTTTATGTATTTGGAAATCATACAAAAAGTAAAACGTTTTTATCAATAAAAATTATACAGACTTAAGCAGTAAGTGAAGGTAAATGAATCTACAAAAATGTACGTCCCTGGCTATAAAGGTTTAGCCGTAAAAAAATAGGCTTGTCCACTATTAGACGTTTCGTCCACTATTAGACGCGTCTCCCCTACCGAGAAGATTACTAAATATCAATAAGCCAGAAAGTTCCACTTTAAAAATTTGATCCAATTACGAACGAAGATCTAAATCTTTACGACGGATTCTGGCCAACCAGGAGATAATTATATCGGAAATTTTTCTGTCAGGTTCCTACTGTCAGGATTTTGTGCTTAAGTGAAATTTTCTCGCTGAATACCACTCGTGGTCTCTAAAATTTCCACAAATTTATTTTTGACATTTGTTCCAGATTTTTTGCCGCGGAAAACATTTTGGCCTCACTCGTGGCATTATAACATACGAAAATTTTATGCAATGAACCAGATTTTCTGTGACGAGTAAGATCTATAAAAAACGAAAAATTTGTTCCTTATTGGACATCTTATCGATCCGTCAAGTTTGAAAAACTCTCTCGTAATTGGGAATAAAATTTTGAAAAGTAAAATTATTACCAAAATTTGCCTGGTTCACCAACAAATTTCTTTTGTTCCCGGCTTTAGTGGTAACTGTGGTAGTAACTGTAATTTTTGTTGAATAAATCCCTGCGATGTCGTTCTTTTGCCCAAGTGCGCCACTGTGCTTTGAGAATAAATCTGTGCAAATAGGTACAAACTTTTTTATCCATAACCAGAACCGAGGGATGACCGCAGGGGAAATCTGGTGTATAAGTGCTAGGAAATCTTTGGGGAAATACGAGGAAATCTGGGGAAATCTTGGGAAATCTAAGAACATCTGGGGAAATCTTAGAAAATCTGGGAAAATCTTGCGTAAAAAAATGTCGGGAAATCCGAGGAAATCTTGGGGAAATTGGGGAAATTAAGGAAATCTCTGAGAAATCTGAGGTAATTTCGGGGAAGTGTGGGGAAATCTTGCGAAAAAAGATTCCGGGAAATCAGAGGAAATCTTGAGAAAATCCGAGGAAATCTTGGGAAATCTGAGGAAATCTTGGGGAATTCTTGGGAAATTTGAGGTAATCTCGGGGAAATCTTGCGAAAAAAGATTCCGGGAAATCAGAGGAAATCTTGGGGAAATCCGAGAAAATCTCGGGAAATCTGGGAAAGTCTGAGGAAATCTTGGGGAAATCTGAGGAAATCTGGGGAAATAGGAGGAAATCTGGGGAAATATTTCCAAAAGGAAATCTAGTGTACACAATCTTCCCCTGCGACTCACCCCTCGTCCATAACTTTTTTCGTTTTGGTCCTATCAAGTTGAAATTTACACCGTTGATAGGCCAAATTTTACGAGCAATGGCAATGGTGAGGGCTACGTCCTACTGGTCATACTCCTTCACTGGGATTGGGGCGGTTAAACAGTCGTAGATTCCAAATTATTTGATGAAAATGAAAGTTTGAATTTGAAAACACAAAATTTCGGTCATCGTTAGGTCCGATGGCAGAAGATTTTCCGAAAAAAGCTTTGACACCCTGCTACGAGCCCTGCTACAAAAAAACGTCTAATAAGATATTTTTATCAACAGTTTCGAGTCATTTTTCAATGGTTAGGAAATTACTAACATTATGTGTATATTATTCAATTCTTGTAGACAAAAGTTGTTTATTTTGGTATAAAAAAGGTTTCCTTGACATGTCATGCTTTTGATGTTCAAGTTTCTGCTAAAACAATGCTCTTCTGACGTCTATGTGTAGAGTAATCATACAAGATTTTAGCATGCTAAATATGCTAAAATTTCTAGAAACTTTTGCCTAAATGCTTTGTGTAGCTGTGCTGACAGTAATTAGGGTACCACCACACTATAACGTGACATTTTTGAAATGTCTAATTGCAGTTGGCAGTGCACGGAGTGACTCATGTCGAAACTTAGTTAGGTTATGCCAAAAAAGTCGACAGGCCTTCATATCTGCACTAAATTGAAACATACTTCATTCCGGGCACGGCGAACTCTAATTAGAAATTTAAAAAATGTCACGTTATAAACGCCGCAGATAGTCGATTAAATATGTTGCATCGGCCGATTTGAAATATATTTCAAGATTCGACCTCAACTGGAAAGTAACCATTTATTTTGCTTCTTCTGTTCGAACGGTTTATAAGTTGTCATTTATCATTCTTATTTTACGACCTGATTCTAGAAAGACCAAGACGAAGACATGCCCCATCATAAAATTTATCTTCGAATACAGATAAACGCGATGGTGGCATCTCTTCAGCCAGGTAGGTCCACCTTATATTTAGGATGATTTTCTTTTCTTTCATTTCACGTTCTCTATAAATAGTTAACGAGTTAGGTGCAATGGGAACGACACCTTACAATGTTAAACACCTTCTCTCGTTAGTTTGATAACATCAATGTGGATAACCTCATTATGCATAAATGAAAATAAATAGTCCATTAACGTGAGACTTATTGACTAGTTTTTGCCAATTCCTCATTAAGCTCGGTTCAGATTTAATTCAGCCTCGCAGAATCTTTTAAGATCTTTTTAACATTTCCTCATATAAAGATGTGACAGAACTTTCTTGAAGCAGATGCGTTATTTGCGTGGGTGTCCAGATAAGTGGCGCCCAGACTTTGTGGCATTTCCTGTGAACAATCTCTCGCCAAATATTGATGCATTCCCTGGAGGTCGCGTGTTGCATTTCCACGGATGAAACACTGCTAGTGGTACCAAAATAGCGGAACCTGTGTGTCTCGAATTAGATATCAAAGCGGGTATAAATGTACAGCCCATTTGTTTTTTCAGGAGATTTACCTTGTTTGCGTATGACTGATGGGCATAACACTCAAATATTAAGAAAACAAACTGTGATGACTGTTGATGCCTACTTCCGATCTTCTGCAGTAGCAGCCGCATCGAGGCTATCTCGTAAATTTTCCAGTGGGATTAGCCTTGAATGGAGTGTTAGAACAGAGATAAATGTTATGGAACGACTAACAATGGTCCATTGCTATGAGTAAAAACCATCCCACACAGGTCTGGTGGTTGTCTGCCGACATCAAAATGCATGATATCGATAAATTATTTACCAGATTAGGTCAGTGCACCTACAACAAGTGGGTGCTTCGATCAGCAAGGTTGCATTGTCCCCATGGAATGTTGTTTGTGAAAGAATTAGCGCCATCTCTGGACGCGACGGTATGGTCAATATTTTGCGACCTTCCCTTCGAGACAAAGCCGAGACCCTTAAACTCATGATTCATGGTTTTATTGGTTTTTCAATATGCATACAGCGTGGTCCCAAGTTCCGTTCCTTCATCCGGGACGTGTTAAATTTATTTCCTTTTGTCATTTCCCCGAAATACGTTGACATCTCTAAATTAATTTTCCATACAAAGGCTTACTTTCTTTGTGTTATTAATAAACAGCCTTGTCATTTCATTATTTATGCTCTCATTTAAGATAGCAGCTAAATTATTGTCAGACATTAATCAGCAGCTTCCCCCAAGGAACAATGTTCGGCCCCGTCTTTTAAACCCTCATAAACTGGAGTATTTCCGGCGATACAGTTTGTGTAAATCTGCTTTGTTTATGTCTATAAACCGCTTCTATTAGCATCGGTTTGTTAACCTTGGTCAGGTTTATAGTGTTTTACTTTGAACAAAAGTTTTAACATAATAGAGATGACCTCCAGTTTCCCCGCGAATGCACCTCGGGAATTCGACCACCCTCGCATTGTATTATGTCCATGGACCCAATTAATGGGGTGAATAACCACATCAAAGCAATATCAACAACGTTATCTAGATAGAATAGTTATTTAAACAGCAAACAGTACAATGAAGTTGAATTTCGAAGAGAACTGGAATCGGGCCAAACGTTTATTAATATGCACATTCATGAGGTTACTGATTGCACTTTCGCGGTTAAATCACGTTTTTTGAAGACCACTTAGTTGAATTTTGTTATTTTGCAATCGGGAATTCTGCGAATCTCAACTATTATTAAATTTCCTAAATTAAAATTACTTATAGTCCAGGCGGTGGGTAATTTTGAATGGAACATACTAAAAACTCGCCCTCAGGCTCAGCCTGGAACCGCGCTAAAATTGCAAATTATGCGCAGGGCGCAAGTTTTTGCCCCATAACTCACTTTTCCTTCATCGTACAAAAAATATACACGTACACAATATTGAAGGCTAGTAAATTCTCTATAAGAAAGTTTCTATGCATTTTTCACCCGAGAGCAACGGTTTGGCCGCAGGAGTCGTTCAAAATTGAGAGAATTTTTCGAAGCGCGACCATAATCCCAGAGGTTACCAAAACAATACTACAAATTTTGATCCCGGGTTATCGCTTTGCACGATGATAGTGTGAACCGAGGGGGTTGCCACGCGAGGAAATTGTTGTCCCTCATAGAGGAATTTTGAGGAATTTTTTGGAATTTACAGAGGAATTTGAATGCATTTTTAAGGAAATTGTGGAATTTGCAAGGTAATGTGAGGAATTTAGGGGAGATTATGAGGAATTTAATAGAATTTGCGATGAATTTGTGAGGAAAAATTCGTAAGCCTCTTTTGTGCTCGCGTGTTTGTTAACCTTTTTTATGTTCGGTTTACTTGTTTCTTATTTTGAAGAGTTCTTCTTTTTTAATAATACAAATTCTTATAATACCTATATTGTTATTATTTTTCTTTTAAGTGTATACAGGGTGAGTCTGAAAGACTCCACATCCTTTATACCACAGAATCTACTGTACAAATGATGAGGTTTTATGCAAAAATTATTAGTCAATTGTGATTCCTCTTGATGTTATAAGCCGCCAAAGATCTTCATTTTTAAACGTTCTTTTTAAATATCTTTCGAAAGGTGTATCGTAGGATTTTGAATTTTTGCACAGCTTTGTTATAGACCAAAATGCAACTACTGATGGTACTTAAGACATTATCCAAAAAGCGGATCCCTGTTATACAGGTTGGCCCCGATGTTATTTGCCCTTGAACTTTTTTATGTTTTAAAATATTGCTAATTTGCCTATGCGGTCGTATTCCCCGTTCAATTCTAAAACTTTTTTGGCTCTTAAAATTTTTCCAAAAAACTAACCACTCACGAGGAAAATTGAAAAAACCGAAAACGTGATCATCGTGATAAACCTACAATTTCAATAAAAATCAAAGTGTACGTTGACACGCATCACATTTCAACTGTTTTTTTGCATTGAAGGTGTTTCCTACATCTGTGCCCAGAACCATTGCTCACAACTGAAGAAAAAACATTGATGGTAATTTCACTTTTTTATGAGGTAGACTCATCATTGGTTTTAAGGTGATTATCTGCATCATGTTTTCGGTTTTTTAAATTTTTCTCGTGAGTGGTAAGTTTTTTCGAAAAATTTTAAGAGCCAAAAAAGTTTTAGAATTGAACGGGGAATACGGCCGCATAGGCTAATTAGCAATATTTTCAAACATAAAAAAAAGTTGAAGAACAAATAACATCAGGGCCACCCTGTATAACAGAGATCCGCTTTTTGGATAATGTCTTAAGTACCATCAGCAGTTGCTTCTTGGTCTGTAACAAGGCTGTGCAAAAATTCAAAATCCTACGATACACCTTTCGAAAGATATTTAAAAAGAATGTTTACAAATGAAGATCTTTGGCGGCTTATAACATCAAGGTGATTTTTTTCACTTCCGGTTTCATCGGATGCGACCCTAATTTTTGTTTTTCAAATGGGATCACCCTTTTTTCTCAACGGATTCTGGATCTACGATTTTTTCCGAGTTAGAAACATGTATTATAGTCAACCGGAAGTACAGTCACGGCGAAAAATAAAGATTGTTGTAAATCACAAAAACAGGTCTACTTTATTTTTTAAAGATGTATCTGACGGTATATATAGTCTGATATTTGTTCTCGGTGTTAACCGGAAATTAAAGCCTCCGATAGGTCTCGTTTCTTATAAATAAATGAAATAAAGACATAAAAGAAAATGTATTTGCATATGCACAGGACGAGTTTTTGCGTTTTTTTTTAAATTTCAATTTTTCACCGATTTCTTCGAAGATTTTGAAAATGTAGGGTGGACGTGACTGTACTTCCGGTTAAGTATGATACACGCGTTTCTAAGTCAGAAAAAAGGATCCGTTGAGAGAAAATATAATCCCATTTGAAAAAACAAAATTAGGACCATTTCCGGTTTGTGGAAAAAATTACATGAATACACGCGCAAGTGTCCCTCCCCGTACAGGACTGACCAGCGTTTATTTCATTTCAATATCTTTTTTACGTCTGAAGATATTTAAGGTGGGAAGTTTTAGAAATAATACCCTGTATATGTAAAAATACTTACCTAATATCTAATACATATAAATGTTTCGAAATGTGGATGTCTAAGCCCGAAGGTTTTTTGTGGTATTTTCGAAGAATTTTTTGGCATTTTCGAGGAATTTTGAGGAATTTTTTGGAATTTTTCATGGAATTTTGGCATTTTGTGGCAATTGAGAGGAAATAAAAAGGAAATAAAAGACATTTTTGTATTGGAGGAATTTTTTTGTTCCTCAAATCGGACCGTGGCAACCCCCAGATTTTTTCTATTCAAAAATACCCACCCCCCCGATAATTCATTACTTTTTTTCAATTTATTCACAAAACACAATTGATAGCAACCTGCAATTTACAACATAGTGTCGTAATGTAAAGGGCTTTCTCCTAATTTTTTTTCAAAATTTTACTTTCACCAGAGGCGTGCATTCTTGGGAGGGCGTTGCATATTTTCCACCTGAATTTTTCTTTAATCGTTATCATCAGAAAATAATTAGAAAATCATGATTATCTGGCCATGGTACACAAAAAGCTGCTCTTGGTCAAAGTCGCTAGAGCTCACCGTTTTCGAATAAAACGTCTCTGATTTGTTTGGAGCGCGAAAATTTTTGACGAAAGATTTTATTTTATCCGCTTAATTATTGAAAATAAGTATATAGAACGTATCCTTGCATCATTCTAAGAAGAAAAGTTCATATGGACATGTGGCGAAAATGCTTCCTAAGGGAACTGTAGTACTTCTAAAAAAATGTTTTCCTGGGCTTCAGTGAAAGGGCTATCTTTAAACCCAATTGAAATTTCTAGTCGGTCCTCGTCTTAAATTGTTCTCTATGGTTCACACTATCCTCATGCAAAGCGATAATCTTGGATCAAAATTTGTAGTATTGTTTTGGTAACCTCTTGGATTATGGCCGCGTTTCGAAAAATCCGCTCAATTTTGAGCGACTCCTGCGGCCAAGCCGTTGCTCTCAGGTGAAAAATGCATAGAAACTTTCTTGTAGAGAATTTATTAGCCTTCAATATTGTGTACGTGTCTATTTTTTGTAGGATTATGGAACGAGTTAAGGGGCAAAAACTTAATTCCAACCATTCCAACAAAAAAAGTTCTTGGTTGAATTTTTTCCATTTCTCTGTCGATTTTTCGATCCACCGCATTATGTAAGGTTTTGATAATAATGATTTTTACTGCAGTCACAGTTGATTTGCAAGGTGTGTGGGGTCTAGCAGACCGTTTGAACTCATTTAGTTAATTACCCTTATCGGACAGGCACACACCCTCATTTCTGTCTCCATATGTTCCAGTTTAATGAAACCACTCCAAAAACATCACGTCCTTAATTTTTTCCATGCTTTTCAAAGAAATAGTCATTTATTGATCGTCCCCGGCACCGGCTTAGTCACGATTCTGTTACGAGGAAACCCTATAGGTAAGGGTCTGTTAGTTTTCAACACGTGACAGCTCATCAAAGAACCTTCCGACTCATAGTAAAAAAAATTTACTCACCAGCTCGTCATCCAAAATTTCCCTACGTTTAATCCTAACACTCCTAGATCTGATACAACTGAACAAACACAACACTAGAAAAATTAAACTAAAGGCCCGTTTGGGGGAAAGTAAGAACAACTGGAAAGCACCACAGCACCCACACATCTTCCAAGTCCAGAACACCGGCACTTTTTTGACACCGTCTTATCTAAAACTATTGGCACACGGACTGGATCCTTCATTAAGAACTTCACTACCGGAAAAATTGTAACCGCAGACACGCAAATCCGGCCTTTCATTGCGAAAAAAAAACCCGCCATCCATTATGTCTCCTGTTCCATAGGGATAGATCTTTTTGTTTATTTTGCGTTGCCGAGTTTTATTCCAGTCGAAACGGGCGAGAAAAGCGGCAGGAGACCGAGCAGCAGGATTAGCCACATGCGCCTCGCACTGTGGACTGTGGAGGAATAAACTAAAACTTCAGAAACGCGTAACTACTTTTACTTCACGTCGACGGCTCTCAAATGTGAACGGTTGCGGCTCGAAAGGACCAAACAATTATTAAACTACAAAAATTAAATTATAGGTGATGAACACAACATTATCAATGTAGAAGACAATGGAAAAATTAATTTAATGGACGAAGATTCGACAAAGCAGAATACGAAAACAAAGGCGATTGTTTTAAGTAAGTACGGCGACAAGTTTAATTCGCACTCGTTTGAAGGCTTTTATTCACTTAAGAATAATCAAATTTTAATGTTCTGTGGGATGTTTTTCACCCTAAATGTGCATGATGGATGATGCTAATTCACTTCTTCGAGTTTATTAACTTCAAGCTGCTGCTGCTTTGTGTCTTAGGAAAAAACAGTTTGCAGTGTCTATTATGTAAGGTCATGCAATTTTCACACATACAGATAGGTACTGTCCAAGGAATGCAATTTTTGTACCAGCCCAGAACTAAGATTCAAATTTTTTATACTAATAGCCAAAGAGTCAATATTTTGCCTTCTCTTGAATATGCTTTAATGATTATTTATTATTAAAAGTAGCTTTTTATTTTGTGAGAAGGGAAGTTTGAAACACGACGCGCAGCGGAGTGGTCCATCCCTTCGATCAAAATAAAATCACCTTTAACACGCTTATCATACACAATGTTTTCTACAAATACTATTAAAAGCAAAAGTCTTCAAATTATTACTATACTCTGTCCGGGATCCACATGACCAAGATTCACCCAATTTCCATGGCGACTCATTGTTGACAACAATGATTCGCCATGGAAATAGGGTGAATCCTGGTCATGTGGATTCCGGACAGACCATAATTGAAAACGTCCATGAAATTCGCTGTAACTAAGATATAGTGACAATTTGTTGCCGCGGCTTGTTTAATTGTTGTTTCATTGTCACTTTTAACACCAGTGTTAAAACTATAATCTGTCCGGGATCCACACGACCGAGATTCACCCTATTTCCATGGCGAATCATTGTTGTCAACAAAATAACATAAATGACTTTTAATACTGGTATCATAAAATGTCATTTTTAACAATATGTCAACAAACATTAAAACGACTGTTTTTAATAGTGTTTGTCAAAAAAACTATTTAAATTGATTGCTCAAGAAGTGAAAAAATCAATCTGAGCCAAGGTTTTTTGTTTTCTATTATAGATTGTGTCCTTTTCCCAAAGTCATCATATTCTTTCTATGACCTTTTACAATGAAATGTTGACATTTTCTACCTCCTGACAGTTGCTGAAACGTCACATTTTACCGCTGTGAAACATTACAAATTTTATTAATTTGTATAAATAGCAAGTTCCGCCATATTTTAGCAGTTTAATCTGAGAACCGTTACCTTGGTGATAAGATAAGAGTGATTTGATTACTAAATCTGCGGGGGGAGAAATACGCATTTCTACCCTAAGGGAAATAATAACTTGCTTCTACCCCTTGTGAAAAAATGTGACGTTTTTGCAACTGACTAGAGGTGGAAAATGTCAACATTTCATATAGGTTAAAGAAAATTGGTTGTTTATTATATGTATAAGGGGGAGAAGTTACATATTTTAGCGTGAACTTTTCTACCCGCAGGCAAATAGTAATTTACTTGAAAAAGGGTAAAATGTGACGTTTCAGCAACTGTCAGGAGGTAAAAAATGTTAAATTTCATATAGGTTATAGCAAGAATTAGTTTTTCCGTGTCGTTAAAATAAAAAGTACCTACTTATTTATTATTCGAAAAAAAAATCGCTCCTAAAAATTGACTAGGTACTTTTTTTGCAAGGCACCTATTATTATGTTTGTTGAAAGTTTGGTCCATTTTCAAAGAGGAACTGATGTTTGATTACACAGGGTAGTTTCAAAGTCTTGTTCCACAAAATGTACTTACTCTTTAGGACGTGTTTCGGAGTGTTACTCCATCTTCAGCTAGAAACGTTTTTCTTTTTCCAAGCAACTGTTTTGTACAGTAAGTACAATTTGTGGAACAAGGCTTTGAAACTACCCTGTGTAATCACCTATTATTATGTAATTACCTGTCGATCGAAAAATTGCCATTTTAATTATTTATCGTTTCTCGCTTGAAAAATATTGAGCTCTCCCCATTCTTGCAAAGAAAAATTGATCTTGGATTGTGTCCAGGGGAATCATCACCTGCTAATCCGTGAGTTTTTGGGTATTCAAGATTTGACTTCGTTATTCCCTTCAATCATATATTATTCTCGAAATTTTTACCTTGAATTCACCTCGAAAAATAAGTCAGCAAGCAGTTTTGCAATCAATTTGCACGCGACAAACGAGGCATGAAACACTTAATAATTCTAATAATAATCATGTTACATGTTACATTGTTCACATCTTAATTTTTGGATCCATGAACCATGAACTTAATCATAAAATCTTTGAGTAAATAACTTGTTTCAGAACTTTATTTAAACCTCTTTTTGAAGGTCTACGCAGAAATTATTTGCATGGTTTACTCCTCATATGGTACCTACTTAGGCAATGACACATTTCGTTTTATGACGAAATCGCTGGCTGCATTTTTGTTGAGGTGAACGATCCGAATTGTATTAATTTCGTAAATAATTGTGCTTATTAAAATTTAATGTTATAAAGCAAAAAATGCGCTTGTCGTTACACTGAAACCTGTAGTGGTTTACATCTCGTTCATAGCCGTAAAATAGTTTTCCTATAGGAGTATTTCTCTCGATAGGTATAGCATACTGGAAATTCGTCTTCTTCAGATTCTTAATCACCAAGAAATGGCCTAACTTTTTACTAATTAAAAACCATTCTGTATAATATTTTGTTTTATCCAGATATTTTTGTGCCAATGTTTTTTTAGTTTGTAAATAATAGCACTTCAAAGCGTTTTTCCACAAAAACTCCTTACCTACTCTTTAGGGCGCGTTTTGGAGTGTTACTCCATCTTCAGCTAGAAAATGAATTGATGAGTTTACAGTGCAACCCAAACTTTTTTTTATTTTAAGGCAACTATTTTGTATTTTGTGTTAATTTCTTTTCTAGCTGAAGATGGAGTAACACTCCGAAACGCGTCCTAAACAGTAGGTAAGTGATTTTTGTGGAACAAGACTTTTAATCTACCCAATGTAATCACGACTTTCTCCTTGAAAATGCACCAAGCTTTAATAAATTTATAAATAACTTATATCATGAACATAAATGATAGCTAATAATAATTTCGATAATTGCTAAATTAAGAGTCTTCTGTGCCAACTATTAATTATCATCATCAACTCTGCTAAAACACAAAAAATAAAATTAAGTGTAGTGCGTGATTTCCCATCAGGCAGAGAAGTACCTACTTAATTTTATTATTTCGTAAATCCTATGATTGCTTAAATTGTCAATTTCTTCCAATAGTCTTTGTTCTCTTTAGTTTACGTCACTTCAGTTGAGAAACAATATAAATTTATTGTAATAATTAACTAATACTTATCACTTTCGTTCAATAAATCAATATTTTTCGAAAATTCTTTACAAAAGTTTATCGCATGTTGAAGGTATAATTATAAGGTCAAAGAAACAATTAAACTAACGTTTATTATTTTGTTATCACATTCAGTTGTCAATACCAAAGTATATTCCACTCCAGCATAATATTCATAATAATGGATCTAATATTGTAGTCTAAAATTGAATTTATTAATAGTCTGAAAATATAAAAAATGGGCAGCTACGGAAGCGGCACTTTTTCAATGTTTTGCCAAAAGGGCATTAGGTTTGAATACATTTTTGGAAACAGAATTTGAAGACCTAGTAATTTGAAAGGTTGTACTGTTATTTAGCGTTCTTTCGAAATATATAATTTTTGGATTATATGCTTAAAGGACACAGAATTTGAAACCCCTTCAATTGCGGATAGAAAAATTCGGAGTTAGTCTTCCTTTTATAGTTAACATACAAAAAGGGCACTTACAAATAAAGTTTCTGTCAGCAAAATCTAATCAGTAATGATCCTACTTTGATCAAGTAAATTCCAACTTTTGAGAATTTATTATCAGTTCTAAGTTATAAGAGAAAAGTCAACTAGTTAAATCGGTTGATCATGAATTACTTCATAACACAATCCAGCCAATAAGAATTCTTAGCAAATTACTGTTGCTTACAGACTATGATATTCTGAGATCTCAGGAATTTATTTAACTATTTTGTTTATAAAGTATAAGGCACATGTTTATACAGGTAAGTATTTAAAGAATTTAAAACAGACAGCTTCTCATATATTCCGAGAGTTGAGCAAAAAACGGAATGTCGACGCCTCTAACCTTTGAAACTCATAATTAACTTCTTATTTAGGATCACAGCCGCACTGCAAAAAAGAAATATCCTAATGGAACTTTAATTTGCAGAATTCCAAAGGATATCGATATATCAAAATTTTCTTTTCATGTAAAACATTCTGTTGGCCAGACGGAAGGAAATGGTCGAGCGTTTGTATGTTATTTTCCCAACTACAAAGATTTTCCAATCTGCGGTTTGGCGTCTCAAAATTTCGTTTCTTCAAAATTGATTAAAAACGCAATCATTTCCTCGGAAAAAAATGGACAGCTAAGGAAGCGGCTGGAACCTCCCCACTTGGTGCATTATCCAATCCCCAACCACCTATAAAAGACCCCGCACAAACCTAAATAGTTTTTATTTTAATTTTTTTTATTGTTATTTTTATTTTTTTATTTAATTTAATTCAGCTTCTAGGAGTGCCATCACACGGCAAATAAAGTTAGTATTTTTGTCTTTCCTGTGACTATTTTTAGTCTTCGTTAATGGTAATACATGTGCATTGTGCATTACATGTTAGACCATAAAATGCGAGTCCTGTTTCATGTTTTAATTGCGCATGCTATCACTGTTAATTACAATACGGACAATAAAGATAAACCACTGAAAATTTCGCTTCATGAAAAATGCAAATACCTCCGCCTGAAACGGAAGAAAAAATAAAACAAATGAGTCATGTTGAAACAAACAACTTGTTTTAAGAAACACACGGTCTCATTTACCTTTGCCGTCTTTTAAATGTCAACTCTAAATATGTTTCGTGGAGATGCTGAAAATAAATAGTCCTCTTTTTGAAAAAAGTAGCACAATTCAAACAATTTAGCCTCAATTCGCAATAAAATTAATTAAGCCGAATGCTTTTTTTGTCATAAAAATGTGCAATGACACTTTAATTGCAAAGGCTGTGAAAATGGTTTGAAGAGCTGCAGGATGCAGAAGAGTCAAACCAATCGACCTAGTTACTCCAGTCAAGAGGTCTGAATAAAGAATTCATCGAACGCTCTTCTTAGAATAAAACACGTGTGGTTCTTTAATTTGCACCTCACTGTGATTAGATTAGACACGATTTTGTTCGACTTCCGTGACACATTTATAATCCATTCATAGTGAATCCGTCAGCATGGCGCCGCACTCCCACAAGTATCTTTGCCAAATTGGCAAAATGTACAAAAATAGAGACGCTGCACACGTTGTTGAGTGGCGTGAAAAAAGTGTTGTTCGAGTCACGCGAAACGCCTCGTTATCCCCTTTTTATCGCACAAATCCGGTAAGATAATCAGATAATGATGGTATAACACCTCTCGTTCCTCGGGAGCTGTGAAACGAACCTCCAGGCTGACTGCTGCACCTTCATTTAATTTTCTCCTGAAATATGACGTGAACTTTTTATGGATATTATCTGAGAGCTTCGATCTCACGTTTAAATATTTATGAGAGGGTTGAAGGAAACTAGTCGAGTAATTCAATAAACGTTTTTTGTCCCACCGTGCCCGGGAATAATAATCCCATTTATGATTTTTGATGACTTGGGTTCATCCCACTTTTGAAGACCCCCAAAATGTTTTCAGTAAATTATGCACATCCTAAATGGAAGGAAACTGGACGATATAGACTTAGGATCATCACTACAATCAGGAATGCAGGTAATAATTATGATATTAAGTAACGTGGTGCATTATTGCCATACGAAGGAATGTTGCCAAGGCATGGCTATGTAATAAATATATTGGTGTTAATCGTTTGTTTTTTTTGAATAAGCAGGCTTTCTCCACGACCCATCAGTGACAAATCAGTGCTCTCTGTTTCTAACCTACGGAAGCGTAGAAGTACCACATTTTTCTCTTATTTTATTTCCAAATTACAACAAAAAATGTGTAAATTTCGGAAGAAAAAACTGTAAATTTATACAAAAACTGTCAATTTACAGAAAAACTGTCACTTTACACAGAAACTGTCAATTTACACAAAAACTGTCAAGTTACACAAAAACTGTTACACAAAAAGTGTAAATTTACACAAAAACTGTAAATCTACACTTGGAGCACCCACTCACGTTCACCTCCCGTCCGATTAGTCGACTAGTTCCATCACGTCACGTATCGTACTCCGCGCGGTGGCCGCTGATTGGCGGGAATTTTAAATTTTTTTGAGCAAATGGACGGTTTTTGTGTCAATTTACAGTTTTTGTGTAAATTGACAGTTTTTGTGTAAATTAACAGCCTTTGTGTTTTACAACTTTTTCTTCCGTTTATTCCTTTTTTGTGGTAAATTGGAAATAAAAAAAAAGAAAAATGTGGCACTTCTACGCTTCCCTACTGACTTGCCCAATGAAATGACACATTTTATTTTACAATTTCATGATCCGAATTAAATATGGAGAGACATAAACAGTTCATTCTCTACAAGAGAAATAAGCGTACGTGTGTCATCATAAAATAGAAATCCCGTGGGCTGTACTAGGGACAAATCAGTAAACATTTTAGTAGGTAATCTGGTCTTAAAAAGCGAGATAAATAATGCACTCTTGTTCCCTGTAAGGAACTAGGCAATAAAATTTCAAAATGTGAATAAGAGTGCCGACATTAAATGCTCTTACAACATTTTATAGTATGAAGGAAATGCCCAACACGTGCAAAGTCGAACAAAAGCGTTCTTATGCTGTGAGTGTGTATGTGAGCTGAGCTTTATTTTATTCATATCCATACAATATAGCGAAAATTTTTCTTTTAACCTTGCTGCATTTTCCAAAAATCATTTCCTCGTGGACATTAATATTCAATTGCATCTAAGACATGCAAATGAACCTTGATGCTAATAATTATTTAAGTATTTCCGCTTGGGAACGATAGAAAGTAATAATAAGCAATAAATACATCGAAGGTTCAAAAAATCCTCCTTCATGAAAGGCACAACTGAACTAAACTTAGGAAGATAAATTAAAATAATTTATCTCGGTTCTATGCTTACATTAATCTCCATCAACGGTTGAGGGAGTGCCTGCTTTCAACCCCGAGTCATATTTTTAGGATAGTATCTCATTTGGAATTGTAATAAATTACTACAAATGCCTTTTATTGCGAAGGTGTTGGAGAAAGGAGTAATGTACATAATGATTAGATAATTTCTTCTCAAAGTTGTGTTGGTTGTAAGAGTAAATAAACTAAATTCATGTCTTGCTTCTCTCAAACTTTGCATTATCGAAATGGCTTGATGTACAATTTAAATGATATTCTGCCTTAGTACACAGAAAAAAGAAAACCCTTCAGTCAAGTAAAATTTGCTTTACTCAAGTAAATTATGTGCTTGTATATGGGGAAGTAAATGATTTCTTGATTTAAAACATTCACTTATTTCGTACAATATCTTAAGTCAAGTATTTCATAATATTAATTTAAATCACATATTTACTTCTCCCAAAGCAATGGATTTGCTGTTTGAAAGAAACGGTATCTTTAACTCAAGTCGGTAATTTTCTTGGTAGAAGCGATCATACTTTTGACGCAAGTTTTTGGCTATATCACAGTAAAGAGTTTGGTTACTTAGGACTCGATGGACGAAATTCAATCAAGCAAATAATTATTCGGTTTAATCTAATTGGTTTTTAATTTGATTTGACAATATCTTAAACTTAAGTTATATATATATATTCCTTGATTAAAAGATGTATCATCATTGACATTGACCTAGCTGTTGAGAGTGGCTGTAGAAGGCAGAGACGAAGTTGACCCTGATGCTGCATCAAAAGGCACCACATACAAAACTGAAGTTGTTGCCGAATTCACGGATCCCTCTCTTTGTAATTCTGTAATTCCTTGTTCGGAGGGTTCATCTCTCAGTACTTCAAGCTTATTGTCTGACGTGAGCTTAAAAATAATTCTTTTTAGAAAACGATAGCAAGCCTAATATGATGTTTACCTCTTTAATTAGTTTTCCAAATTTAAGCTGATCTCCTAGGAGAGGAAAAAAATGCAGAATTTGTTCTTGATTCAATAGAGGCAGTAGGTCCAGAGTAACATCTTGAGCTAAAAAGAAGACTAAAAATGAGGATTGGGGAAATTATGGTGTCATTAATGGCTATTTCAAAGTTTGATAAACGTCTGGCAAAGATTTTTAACAGGAGTGATAATTATTGTACGGTACAAAGTGATCAGGTATTACCTATGCCCTCAAACAATGAGTAGGTACTTACCTAAGACTATCCAAAAAAACAAACAATGACACACAGCAATGGCGTCTATGCCAAATTTTCGTGCAGAATGGGTTATAACAGGACGAAATAATGAAAGATGACACTGTTTACATACCCACAAATGCTGGAAGATGTTTCTGGAGACCAAAAATGTCGAAAAGTTCTTCCAGGCTGATCCAGGCGCATATATTGCACAATTTAACAAGGCACTAACAACAACGACGCCGCACACCACGTTTAACAATTAACAAACAACACGTGTTTTTACTTTTTGTTCCTCACGAAGAAGGGCTGCGCGGGTTGGAATCTTATTGGACCCCACAGATCACGTGATCGGCACGAGCTTGAGATAAACAAATGGACGACTGGAATCAAGGAAATATATTGTTGCACTCAGTGCACATTTATTTGAAACAATTTCTTTGTTCTTTAAATCCACATACTTCAATTAAGAGTCTTCACACCTTCATTGAAGTGAAAAGTTGCTTGGGAGATACGATTTGAGCTTTCGTTATTTAAATGGAACAAATGCATCCTTCAAATAAGAAATTCATTTCAAATACATGTAGCAACATAATCAAGTATTGTTATTTACTTAAAGCAAGGAAAAACTTATTGATTCAAAACAAAATTTTTCAAAAGGAGTAAATTCCATTGAAGTAAATTAAATTGTTAACTTTAAGAATTTCTTTTTTTCTGTGTAATAAGGGGAGGAAAATATCAGGGAACAGGTTAAAGTTGGCCTTGCTCAGTGAGACGTAGGGCGTATATTTTTGACAGCTGTCAATTGAATGGCGTTGACAGAAATTTTGTAGGCCTTCTCGATTTTAAGCAACGGCAGTCAATTTTTCTTTTTTTACGGTCGCCATATTGAATTTTAGCACAATACACAAAAAAATTGATTTCCAAAAATGTTTCCAATATGGACTTTTTTCAAAAAATATTTCAAAGTTGTTTAAGTCACACGACTTCAAGACCTACTTTATTATCGTTTAATTGAGTCATGAGCAATTTATACCAAATTTCAAATTTTGGCCCTCTGTCAAAAAAGCCCAAATTGGTGTTAAAATCTAATATGGCGGTAATAAAAAGAGAAAAGTTGACTATCGCTGCTCAAAATCTAGAAGGCCTAGAAAATTTCTATCAATGCTGTTGAGTTGACAGCTGTCAAAGATATAAAAGTTCCAAGTTTTATATAATTACCGCGATTTTCCATTTTTTCACGATAACTTAGGAACGAATCAAGATAAAGGAGAATTCTTTAGAGATTCTTATGGCCGCCGATCCCACGGACCAAACTTATCACTTAAGTTAGACTTAAAAATGAAGAATGACTTTTGTCTTATGGTATAAACGTCATAATTGTCATTTTAAGGCTCTCTTAAAGTTAAATAAGGTCGGTGGAATCGTGCATTAATCCCCTTGAAAAAACGCATCTCTTATGGTTTCCGTGTTCCCAATGGTGGGCAATGAAAAATTCACCACCCTGTATTATTTTTTTCAAAAAACGCGATTTCCATTTTTTTCAGAATAAAAATAGGAACGAATCAAAATATCGGAAAACTCTACAGATTCTTAATAATCCCAAAACAATGCAACTTTTTTCTAATTTAACCGATTCTCTAACTCTTATGGTTTCCGAGATCCCAGTAGTGGGAAACGAAAAAAGCACCACTCTGTATACATACAGGGTGTCTCAGAATTAATCAAATTAATCAAAAGTTACGGAGTCGGTTAAATTAGAGAAAAGCTGCGCTATTTTTTGGTGATTAAGAATCCGAAGAGAACTCCCCGATATCTTAATTCGTTCCTCAGTTATTCCGAAATATCTGAAAATTGCGATTTTAAATAAAAATTAATGCCTCCCTAACGATTGATGCTGTTTAAATGAAACTTGGCAATTTGATATTTTTGACAGCTGTCAATGACATGGCATCTAGATTTTGCAGAATGACGATCAGCTTTTGATTCTCTTATGGCCGTCATGTTGAATTTTGGCACCATCCGACACACAAAAAATTAGCTTTTCAAAAATGTAACCAGCAAGAACTTTTTTGAAAAAACGTGAAAAGTTTGAGTCGCCTGGCATCAAAACCTATTTTATTGAATTCTTAATTTAATTATTTTAAACGTCAAAAGGGATTAAAAAAGTTAATGTACTATTTTAAATTTTTGTCATAAAGTTTTATACACTTGCATGCAAAATTACTAGTGATCACGTATTCAGTTTGTATTGCGACAAAGAAGGTTTTTGTTTTTGTTGTCTCTACAGATTAGGCAAGGTTTATGAAGTGATTTCCAATCCATTATGCTACCTAGCCAAAGGTAAGTTTTCAATAAATAGAATAGAATCTTTGAAAACCTTCTACAGTTTTCATCAATTAACTAATTAATCGAATAAAATGTTTACTGGTAGCTGCACTATACTTCCAATTAAAAATGGTCATAAAAGTCGATTTAAAAAATTTATGTCTGCACATTATGCACGCTTTTTGAAGTGGAGGAGTTATTATGGTAAGGGCTCTGAAATTAGATAACGCCGTTGGGCCCCACTTAAAACATCGTTAGTATTAAATTTTTTAAAGACAACTTGAAGAATGATGCAAAATTATAAAGCAAGTGGGAGCAATCTTAGTAGAAGTATTGCAAATATGGTGTTAATTTCTTGGTTATAAATCACCGGGCACGCATTTTGTCGTCTTTGCCTTCACCAAACACTAAATCTTCATGCTTGCCGTTAAAGGAAACGTCGTCTTCCATATCGAATAAAATCAGTTACACGGATCTAGAGATGGCTCCTTTTACCATTCAAACAAGGTCCATTCGTTATTGTAAACAGTTTAAACCTGCTTACCGATTTAAAAAAAAGAGCCACGGAGAGAAAAAACTACTTTCGCTGACAGCTTTAAGTTGCGCCGGGCTTAAATTGCCGCGTGAATCTGCACCAGATGAGGATTGTGTGGAAAGAATTAAAAGATTCCTCAAACTGGCTTCGCAATAAATTAATCGGACGTTGGCTCTACTTCTCGGGAAAATAAACTGGTAACACAGTGATCGAAAAATTTTATTGTCTCCAGATAAAAATAAGTTTAATCGGAATTGCAATAGCGGTGCAATATATCCTGCGACGAATTAAAAAAGCAAACAATAAAACACGCTCATTTGTAAATGTCAATTGAGTCAATATTTATGTTTGCTGTAATGATAATTACAAGACAAATATCATTAACGTGTAATAATAATGTTTAAACAATAGATTAACGGCAGCAGATCATGCGGTACGTAAGAAAGGAAAGTGCGACCTTTAATTTTATCCTTATATAGCGCAAATAACAATACCCCTTGCACCAGATGCCTGAAAGTATATTTCAGTTTTAGCAAAATAATTATCTGGGGATAATCGAAATTGTGCAAGCATACTTTATTATTCAAGAGTTATTACTGATTAGTTTTAATAATATGTTATTATATGTATCTTTATTGAACCATACGAGACGGTATGCAATATTAGTTTTTCTTAAATTTGCACGTACAAATTTTCATTTTCTGAAAATTTTAAAAAAGAATAAAATATCAATTCTTGAATCGTAAAAGTGGCATAGGTTTTTTTTGAATTCTGCGTCCGATGGTGCAACTGTCAGTTTGGTCGAGCCGTTTTTGACATCGTTGTTTTTTTGTCCACTAATTTAGAATCTACGAATTTTTTTGAGACATAAGCATGTATCATGCATCATGCATCATCGACCGAAAGTGCAATCACGGCCACCCTATATTTTCAAAAACATGGAAGAAGTGGATGAAATCTCAAGATTTTTGAAAAACGCAAAAACGCGCATTCTGAATTAGTTGAGAAAAATATTGGTTTCCCTTTATAAAAACAATGATGATGCCATTTTGTAAAGGACGATTGAACCAAAAGAAAAATTGACGATCGCACCATCGGACGTAGAATGCAAAAAAACACTGCAACCCTTCGAGGATTTTTGCAAAAAATTTACGATTCAAGAATTATGGACATTATTCCATACTTTTGCTCAACCCTGTATGTAGATACCGAAAGCTGCTAATACTTAAAGCTACACCCACCCCGCGTCCCAAGCAAATTGTGAGAGAATAAACTTTAAATATAATAGAATAAATAATAATGAAATAACAATAGAATTGATAATAGAGTAATATAGAATTAGATGAAAATTGTAAGAAAAGTAAAAGCTAAACGTTACAGAAAGGTTTAAACCTGCCACCTGCGATTTGTGTACAAGACAATCTGCCAACTTTCAAGGGATTGTTCCAATAAAAGGAATATAGTCACCACATAACAAATAATATAAACGAATTTTTCAGAACTTTTGGGACAAACTTTAGTTGATTTGGCAAATTTTTATTAGCTTTATTTTATTGTTTGACTGTTATGTTCCACTCGATTGCAATATTTACAAATTCTGCGGATAAAGTAGAAGTCTCTACCTTCTGCGAAACCACCAATTTTTTATTATTGATTAATTACTGGTATCATCCACTCTCTTACTATCCCGGCGCCTCCACCATAATAATGCAAAAGTTGTGACTTGGTGCTTTATCTCTTGCATCCGTCAGGACGAAAGAGGAATTATGATATGAAATACGAGAATATTTGCAAATTGAGTCTCAGGGAAAAATATTCTTAAAACTGAATGCTTTTATGTTTATGGTAATCGGTAATTTCTGTTTTTTTTAAGTGATGTTGCCGTTACCTATCGGATTGCGGATTCTTTTACTCTTCTTAGCACTGAAATAGTTAGGTATTTATTTGTGCAGCTAAGCCACGAATTGGTTGGTTAGCCGGCTGTAGGATAATTTTTGGCCGAGGAAAAAAACACATTTTTGTGCAAACGAAACGTCAAGTTACAGAGCTTCAAAATGTTAAAATTGTTATTGAAACTATGAAAACAATAATTAATTATGTTATTTTGCTGTACGCACCCTTTATTAATAGGCACGGTCCTAAAAGTACCTTTGTGAGCGGAGTTATTGCGTCCGTCGTTGATACCTTTTTGCCATAAAGAACATTCTCGATTACGTACACATAAAACTTCTGTTTTTCAGCAAGGTTATAATGTAGAACTCTGCAACCTACTAGCGACCTCTTCTGAGTTATGTACTAATCAGACTTGTCGTTATCTCATGACATAAACAACTTGAAATTAGTCCCTCATCCTTGTGGTCGCGTAAAAAATAATTCGATTATTTTCGACTGGGCCGAAAATTCGGTCTTAACGTACCTATAGAGTCCTTTAGAAGGCTTAGGCCCGGTTTTTCGGTTTATCGAACATGGAAAAACCGGGAAATACGTTAATAATAATAATAATAATAATAATAATAATAATAATAATGTTTATTTCCCAAAAGACATCAAAGTCTATGGTGGAAACTACAAATGTGCAGAGCGCAAAAAAAATTAAAAATTAATACAAAATACAAATATAGGAACTGAAAAATTAATACAAAAAGAGGAAATTACAAAATAGGAAATTACAAATATGAGACCTAAAGTGCAAAATGTCTAATATTCAAGAGGATTAATGATACTATCATAGAACTGACATATCTTAGCTCGAATACTTTTGTTTGAAAAATCATCATAAAAAATATCAAAACCGTTCTCCGATAAACAATTGTAGAGCTTAAAACATGTTAAAAGTGAACAATTGTAATAATGATACGTATTAGGTATGTCATAATAAAACACTAAAGCTGATCTACTGGTGAGTCTAGGTACACATAATGTTACTTGCTCAAGCAGAGCAGAGCTGATTACGCGACCATTAATAATGCTTTGCAAAAAAATCAAACAGGACAGATTCCTCCTAGCAGTAATCGACGACTCGTTCATAATGCTGAGTAAATTTCGCTGACTAAAGTTACGAGTTGGATATAAACCAAAAGTTTTAAAATAACAGAATTTACAGAACTTACGAAGTACAGATTCTATGGTGGATATACAGGGTGATTCACGTAGACCGTTCGTTAGAAGTTTTTCTACTTCCCAGTGGAATAGAAATTTTAAATTTGGTACTCGGCCATTATCGACAATTCTGAATTCACCTAAAATATTGGCGAGATTCCATCACTTCCGGTTTCGCCGGAAATGATACCAACTTTGTTATTTTAAATGGAACCCTACAATTTTTATTACATATTTATGATCGTCTTTTCAGACTGAGTATTTCTTATCTGGGTTATCTCCATCTACCTGTCATAGTTTTTGACTTATGTCAATTTTTTCGTTCAAAATGTCACATGTAAGAGTTGCTTTCAAAAATCGCAGCTCCTAAACGCTTTGCAATGATGAAACGAGTTTTTTTACAATCGATAGCGAAGGAATCAGAGATTCTTTTGAGTGGTCGGCAATCTACGAACATAGCTTCAAACGTTCTCAATTACCATTCAAAGTTGACGATGACAAAATGTGGAAGAAACGATTTTTTCAAATGGAACGTACTATTTTTGGCAACGGCAGTCGATAGAGCGCTAAATTTTAGGGGCAGTTTCTTCAACATGTCGTATACCCTCTACTTATCAATTCTGAGTTATTTACGAAAAAAGATATTCTGAAAAAATTATGAGTTATCGGAAATAAAGTAGGCTTTGGAAATTTTGTCACGTCAAAAAGTGACATTTTCATTGTTAGTATTAATAATTGTTGGCTTAATTTTGGTCTTACAACAACGGTGGACTACATGAATGAAGTTGTTTTTGATTTATTTGTGATTTATGGTCAAAATGACACAGCAAAATAAGAACGATTTTTTAAGAAAAAATACTCTCAAGGCAACTTATTTCATTTTATAACTTACAAATACAAATCTTACAATAGAACTAACAATTATCAACATTAATACCCTTTTGAAAGAAACAAATGTAACACACTTCAACAAAGCTTTGTCATTCATTACATTAATACAATTCGTCTTCATTGCGAACAAATTTACCCTGTCATCTGCGCTAAATCTAAATACTTTGCGTTAAAGGGCCCGGCAAGTTCTGTCTACAATTCGGTCATTTTGACCATAAGTCACAAATAAATCAAAAACAACTTCATTCGTGTAGCCCACAATTTATTGTTGTAAGACCAACATTAAGCCAACAATTATTAATACAAAAAAGGCAGCAGAGAAGCGGCTGGAACCTCCCCAACGCATGGGTCTTTGATTTCCGTGACTTGTGTTTAAGATTTTAAAGTTGATATGCCTAAATGGCACTTCCCGTGGACCAATTGCTCCCAAAAGCCTTTCAGCTCTTCAATGGGTTACCTAACCTCCATGTACCAAATTTCGGACAAATCGATCCAGTAGTTTGGGCTATAACGTGGTTTCAGTGTTATTACAAAATTTCGATTTTTCTACCCAAAGGGTACTAAATGCGAATAAATTTTATCTCATTTAAAACCAGAATTTGAAGACCTTTCTGATGATAACAATAAATCTTTCAAAAAGTTGTTTTTGATGGGTGAATGAGAGAATAATTTTAAGTTTCGAAATTGGTGTGCCAAAACGGCACTTTCCGTGGGCCGATTGAATCCAAAATTTGTTCAACTCTTCGACGTGTAATACAATCCCCATGTGCAAAATTTCAGACCAATCGGTTGAGGGGCTTGGGCTGTACCGCGATTTTAAAGTCCGATAAAAATCAATTTTTTTTTATTTTTGGTCAAAAGGGCACTAAGAATGAATACATTTTTAGACGCAGAATTTGAAGGTCTTTCTTATGGTGACGTGAAAAATGGGGGTTTACATTTAAAATTTAAAAGTTGATGTGCCAAAATGGCACTTCTGGTTGCACGATTGGCTCCAAAAGCTTTTCAGATCTAAGTTGGGTTATCACATGCACACGTACCAAATTTCAGCCAAATCGGTCGAGTAGTTTGGGCTGTGGCGTGTTTACGAACGTACGAACGTACGTACGTACGAACGTACGTACATACATACAGACACATTTTAAAAACCACTTTTTTGGGTTCCTGAGACCTCAAAACGTATAGATCCGGTCTTATCTCGAATTCGAAAATTTTAGTGATTGCAGTAACCTCCCTTTTTTTTAAATGGTGAAGTGGAGTGGGGAGGTTAACAATGAAAATGACACTTTTTGACATGTAACAAATTTTCCAAAGCCTACTCAATTTCCGATAACTCATCACTTTTTCAGAATATCTTTTTTCGTGAATAACTCAGAATGGATAAGTAGAGGGTATAGGACATGTTGATGCAACTGCCCCTAAAATTTATCGTTCTATAGATTGCCGTTGTCAAAAATAGCACGTTCCATTTGAAAAAATCGACTTTTTCACATTTTGTCGTCGTCAACTTCGAATAGTAATTGTGAACGTTTGAAGCTATGTTCGTAGATTGCTGACCACTCAAAAGATTCTCTGATTCCTTCGCTATCGATTGTAAAAAAACTCGTTTCATTATTGCAAAGCGTTTAGGAGTTGTGATTTTTTAAAGCAACTCTTGCATGTGACATTTTGAACGAAAAAATTGACATAAGTCAAAAACTATGACAGGTAAATGAAAGTAACCCAGATAAGAAATACTCTGTTTGGAAAGACGATCTTAAATATGTAATGAAAATTATAGGGTTCCATTTAAAATAACAAAGTTGGTATCATTTCCGGCGAAACCGGAAGTGACGGAATCTCGCCAATATTTTAGGTGAATTCAGAATTGTGGATAATGGCCGAGTACCAAATTTCAAATTTCTATTCCACTGGGAAGTGGAAAAACTTCTAACGAACGGTCTACGTGAATCACCCTGTATATACTTGTTGGACAGGAAACCAAATAACACTACAATATTCAAGTTTCGGTCGCACCAAGGTATAAAACTGTAGCTTAATACAGTAGATATCAGTGAGGTCCTTAGAATTTCGGATGATGAAACCCAAAGTCTTTAGAGCAGAGTTTGTAACTTTAAGGATATGGGGAACAAAAGTCAATTTGGAATCCATAACAACGCCTAGGTCGACGTACTCACTACAACGTGTAAGGACAACACCATTTACATTGTAGTAAAATGCAACATTACTATTCTTCCTAGAAAAAGGTAACACTCGACATTTGTCAATATTCAAAGTGAGCTGATTATCCTTGCACCATCGAACCAAATTGTCAATATCAGACTGTAAGTCTAAACAAGACTGAATATTCTAAGTTAAGCTCAACAATACAGGGTGTCCCATCACTAATGTCCTTACCACAGTTGTTCATAACATGTCGAGGCTACAGTTTTGAAAATATCCGGAAAATTCTTCACATATTCTGAATCAGCTCGAAAGAACGCAACTTTGTTCTAATTTAATCGATTTTCTAATTCTTATGGTTTCCAAGATACCAAAGTGGGAAACGAAAAAAGTACCACCCTGTTCCCTGTATATCTCGGAAACAAAAAATTGCTATTCTTTTATTTTTCTTGTGGACACAAAATGTGATTTCATAAGACGATTGAGGCCGATTGTAAAACAATTGGACCAAGCAGTTATACTTTTAATCGAACCTGTTTTTCAAGATGACGCCCGCAAAATAAAGTAGTAGGTATGACCAGGATGGGCCTACTATTGTCGAAATCAGGGTGTTCTGTGTCATATATGAAATAATATGGTGTAAAATCACTGTACATTCACACTGTGATTATCGATTCCTAATACCACGGAAAGAAATCCATTTTTTTTAAACCAAACCACCCGCACCCCTAAAATTAAATTTTTTTGAAAACCTATGTATAAAAAACTTAAAATAGCTCTTCTGTGATTTTTCAACTACTCATTAATTGAGTTTTCCTCTTTTTAAAACCACAAAAAAAGAAAATTCTCTCAAGCAAGCACGAATGACTAGGGCCCTTTTGAGCTACACGATGAGATACAGGTAAAAATTTGTTTTTTCAAAATTGTAGTCAATACCTATGCCTATGGACCTTTTTGAAAAATAGTCAAAATTCTAAAATTTGTATTACCTAATAATGTAATGGGCATAAAACTTTCCAAAAAATAAAAATAAAACAGTTTACCAACTTTTTTAATCCTTTTTGACGTTTAAAACAATTTAATTCAATAAAATAGATTTTAAAGTCGTGTGACTCAAAATTTAACATGTTTTTTCAAAAGTCCTTGTTATTTTCAAAAACCAATTTTTTTGTGTGCCCGATGGTGCTAAAATTCAACATGGCGGCCATAAGAGAATCAGATGTTGATCGTCATTGCTCAAAATTAATCTAGAAGGCCTAAAAAATTCCTTAGAAGGTGCCAATAGTGAGCAGTGAAGAAGGAACCATCCTGTATGTATTTATGTGACTTTTAATACCTACCTATTTTGATTTCGATTTCATAAACCTGATTGTATTAAAGAAAATTGTGAAAGATTATATCGGTACTCTCTATTCATCTTCTATTGAAGTGACAGAACGTCAAAATTTGAATTTTTTGTTGGTATGAGGAAATTTTGCAAGGAATTTCACTAACAGGTGAGTTGATAGAAGCGATTTCAATGCGATACGTCAGAAAACAACAAATACCAAAATTTTGCAATTGCTCTGAATTGGCCCAAAATGGCCTTTGTGTGCGTGCAGTTTTGAGTAAAGTGTAAAGAAAAATATTCACGAAAAAGCCCCAGGTACGTTTATCTGTGACATTGCTTCTAACAATAAAAATAAACCCTAGAAGATTTGGGTTATGCAATGTTTTTGCTTTCCCGCTAAATTTCTATCAAATTATCAAAATTACAGGCCCTTACAAATTAGGGTTGTACAGTTCAAGAAAAATTTTAGATCTTCAATAGAAAATGAATGGAGTTTACCTAAGTCTCTAACTTGAAACGTTTAGAAAGAACGGTTTTAAGGTCTATATAGACTTTAAAATTCATCATAGTGAACCTTTTGACTCGTCTTTTGACGTACCTATTCGTTCCTGCATGGTGTGCCATTTTTTATCAATTTAAATATTAATTTCATTTTTGTAAAAACAAGTTTTAGATGCTAGACCCTAACTTTTTGTTGTAATAATGGAGGAACTCAGAAAGAACCCATTCCCATTTAACGTTACCCAACTTGGTGTACCTACAAGATTAAGCAGACATTCCTTTCACCTTCTTTGACAGACAAGCCATAACAGCTGTTGTTTTTAGCCACATGCCATGATAGAACAAAACGAAATTGCACATTGCTCAGAGCGGAACCGTTGAAAACATATCGTTTTAACCCCTGCAGTTTGTTAGTAATAACAGTTATTAAGAAACAAGAATGAAACGTAGGCGAGGGAACGGCAAGTTTTCACCAAAAAGAAATTATCCCATTATTTCTCTCATTCAAAGTGATGAAATTCCATCCGCCGAAGACCTGGCCAGACTCCAATTCGGAACACCCTCCTCCCATCTGTCAACGTGTCAGTTTTATTGACGAAAATAATGATTAACGATCAAAGTCGGCACTGATTGACTTGTCGAAGTGTTTAGAAATTTTTCTTTTTCCTCCCAGACTGATTACCATCACATGCGCCGTCTATGTAAATGAGACGTTCGTCTAATGAAACGGAAAGTGCATTAATTTGTTTACATGAAATGTGCCTCCGGCATGGGGATGGAAGGCGGTCATCTAAACAAACTGACGATTGTCTTCCCGGCAGGAAAAGACCACCGCCTACTGCAACGAGATTGACGATAATGAGAAAATGAGACAAAAATTTAATTTTATCCGTTTTTTTCAAAAAATTGCGAAGGTCATAAATTGCGTAGGTGCTTGACAGTCGCGTCTCCTGAATAGTGCAATGACCCACCGGAAATGACTCTCACACTCATTATCCACATCACACATCCGGTGCTTCCGCTCCTCGATGAAAATCGAGCGATTTAAACGACGCCGCACGAACTGGCTGCCTATAGCTATTGACTAAGCTATAACTATGGCCATCTATAGGACAAATGTATAAAATTCGAGTAATACATTTATTTTCACATTTAGTGACCAGTGCCATCTTTCAGCTTTTAGCAAATGTTGCCTCTCGATTTAACAGTTTTCTGGACTATAATGTACGTTAAAAATCTTGTAGTGATGTACTAAATGCGAAAATGAAATTTTTCTTTTGGAGCGCACAAGATGCAGGACTAAATTTAAAGACCTAAGTGTTCTGGGTAGAGAAAGTCCATGAAAATAGAACAGATCCTTAACACGACGCGTGTCCGAAAATACGGGGAAAATGCGGAAGTAATAAAAATGCATTGAGTTCATTCAGGCTTTATTGTTTATTTGTAAATAAAACCGAAACTCTGACCTTTTTTCACTATGCAAATTTTTCACACGATACCGCATTATTGTCTGGTTGACCTCTTTCATTGTTGATAAGATTATGTTACCTACTGGTTTTGAATAATTCTAATTTTACGGTAAAGTGAACATATTATGAAAGAAATTGTGGGTGGGTTGCGGCTAAGTCTGGAGGCCGCTCCATAATAGGTATACAGGGTGAGTCAACAAGGCGACGGCGGTCCATAACTTCTGAAGCCTTCCAGATGGGAAATTAATTGCCTCAAACATTTTTTCAACTATACAAGTTGTCTCAAAACACTCGCAATGCAATGCAACTTGACTTTTTTAAATGGGACACCACCTTTGATGTCATATTCTGGATCACCTATAAGATAGCTTTACATCGTCATAAGGTACTCAATGTTTTAAGGCGCTGCGTTGTTCTAACGTACCTATTTGATTATTTTTTTGGAAAATTTCGATCGTTGCGGGTGCTTCTTAAAAAAGTCCTGAGAACTCATAGTCCAGTCAAGTTAGGTTTTTTAGAAGAAATAATTTAAATATTTTTGAAATTTTGGCTACGGACTCCTGATGGCACCTGACATGAAATGCCGAAAAGTTCCCACCCCCCAAGTGTGCGCTTCATCCCTTATTTGGCGAAAACCACCCCCCAAACGTGACATGACGCTAGTTTTTAGCATTTTCTGGCGAAGCTATCCATCTGACAAAAAATTTGTTCTAATGAACAACATTCCTTATGGAATACATGGCAAACATAACACTCCCCAAGTGTAAGCTTCATCCCTCTGTTGGCGAAAACCTACTCCCAGACGTGGACATGGCGCTAATTTTTAGCATTTTTCGGCTAAACTATAAAACGGCCAAAAACTACTCTAACGAAGAATATTCCTCGTGAAATTCTGCATTAAAAAGTCCTCACCTAATTCTTGCAAACGACGTCCGAAGTTGAGGGTTGTTTTTGGCTCGCACCGAAAATCAACTTCGGACGTCGTTTGCAAGAATTAGGTGTGGATAAGCCAAATGATGAAAAGGACTTTTTAATGCAGAATTTCACGAGGAATATTCCTGATTAGAGTAATTTTTTGTCCGATAGTTGAGCCGAAAAATGCTAAAAACTAGCGCCATGTCCACGACTGGGAGTAGGTTTCTGCCAAAAGAGGGATGAAGATTACACTTGGGAGGTTTTAAGTTTGCGGCCCTTCATTTCAGGGCCCATCAGCAGTTCGTAGCAAAAATTTCATAAATATACATATAAATATGTTCTACTAAAAAATCTAATTTGCCTGTTCTACAACTTCGGACGTCGTTTGCGAGAATTAGGTGGGGATAAGCAAAATAATCAAAAGGGCTTTTTTAATGCAGAATTTCATAAGAAATACTTTTGATTAGAATACATTTTTTGTCAGATGGATATTTTTGCCGAAAAATGCTAAAAACTAGCGCCATGTCACGTTTGGGGGTGGTTCTCGCCAAATAAGTGATGAAGCGCACACTTGGAGGGTGGGAACTTTTCGGCATTTCATTTCAGATGCCATAAGAAGTCCATAGCCAAAATTTCAAAAATATATAAATTATTTCTTCTAGTCGTCTTTTTTAGATCTAATATGACTGGACTACCAATTTTGTATCTATAGAGAGCTGAGATAAAAAACAAAGTAATTCAAAAGCCCAAGCCCATGGCCTAATAATTACAAAAGGGGTGCTTATTTGAGAAAATTTTGTTTTGCATATTTGAAATTTTCCGAACTTGACAGTGGATTTTGTACACACTGTATAGTGATAATGATAGTTATCATGTTAGATAGACTTCTTCATATTCGTACCGAGTCTCAGCTCTCTAGGGGTACACAGTTGAGTTCTCAGGACTTTTTTAAGAAGCACCCACAACGATCGATATTTTCCAAAAAAAATTAATTACGTTAGAACAGCGCCTTAATACATCGAATACCTTATGTCAATGTAAAGCTATGTTAGGTGATCCAAAATATGGCATCAAAAAGATGATAGTGTCCCACTTAAAAAAGTCAAGTTGCATTGCGTTGCAAGTATTTGGGACACCCTGTATAGTTGAAAGTATTTTTGGGTTGTACAAGGGGCTGTACTGTATACACATTATAATGGCGTTCCAATTAATTTCCTATCTGGAAGGGTTCAGTAGTTATGGACCGCCGTCGCCTTGTTGACTCACCCTGTATATTAGATATACTGATTCAAGTAGGTTTACTCGTTCTATAAAGTGGCTAAATGTCTTTACTACGGTTCGTTCAATAAAGATCCAAATATGATACAGTGCTTTTCAAAAGTAAGGCCATTCAAAAACATTTTCGACAGGAAAATTTAAGAAATATCATGTGGGACGGGTCAATCTTATTTCAGCGAAAAATGGAGAAAAAATTATTTCTCATTAAAAAGGAGCGCACTGTCAGTGGCAAAAACACAGGTAAAATATTAACCCTAAAAGGAACATGTTGGCTGATGACGTTATTTGTCAGACAATTCCGAAATTAGTTTCAGACGAGAAGTCTAAAATTTTTCTGTCGATTTGATTACTATCTACACAGAAATCGAAGATTCACGCGATGGGGAGGTTCCAGCCGCTTCTCTGCTGCATTTTTGTTTGCAACTTTGATAGGTTGAAGAAATTTAAAATAAATGAAAAGAATTTTCAAAAAAAGTAACTGCGCAGTTGAATTTAAGTATATAGAAAAAGCAAAGTTGACGTGTTTTTCAAAATTCTCAATTTTTCACCGATTTTTTCGATGTTTTTGAAAATCCAGGGTGGCCGTGGCTCCACTTCCGCTCAGTTATGACACATGTTTTCAACCCAGAAAAAATCGTAGATTCCGAATCCGTTGTGAAAAAAGTATGATTCAGTTTGAAAAATAAAAATTAGGGTTAATTCCTGTTAAACCGGAAGTGCAAAAATATATCCGAATGCACCACTAGATGCACATCAAAGAGTAAGGTTGACCTGTCCGAAGATATCTCCGAAATATTCCTCTCGAAAAAGTTCTTGAATTTATTCTTTACTTTTAAAAAGCACTGTACAGGGTGAGTCTGAAAGACTCCACATCCTTTATACCACAGAATCTACTGTTCAAATGATGAAGCTTGGTGCAAAAATTATTGGTCAATTGTGATTCCTCTTGATGTTATAAGCCGCCAAAGATCTTCATTTTTAAACATTTTTTTAAAATATCTTTCGAAAAGTGTATCGTAGGATTTTGAATTTTTGCACAGCATTGTTACAGACCAAGATGCTGATGGTACTTAAGACATTATCCAAAACGCGGATCCCTGTTATACAGGGTGGCCCCGATTTTAATTACCTTTGAACTTTTTTATGTTTAAAAATATTGCTAATTTGCCTATGCGGCCGTATTCCCCGTTCGATTCTAAAACTTTTTGGGCTCTTAAAATTTTTCGAAAAAACTGACCACTCACAAGAAAAATTGAAAGACCCGAAAACATGATGCACGTAATCACCTTAAAACCAATGATGAGTTTACTCATAAAAAAGTGAAATTACCATCAATGTTTTTTCTTCAGTTGTGAGCAATAGTTCTGGGCACAGATGTAGGACAATACATTCAATGCAAAAAAATTGTTGAAATGTGATGCGTGTCAACGTACACTTTGATTTTTATTGAAATTGTAGGTTTATGACGATAATCATGTTTTCGGTTTTTTCAGTTTTCCTCGTGAGTGGTTAGTTTTTCGAAAAATTCTAAGAGCCAACAAAGTTTTAGAATCGAACGGGGAATACGGTAGCATAGGCAAATTAGCAATATTTTCAAACATAAAAAAGTTCAAGGGCAAATAACATCGGGGCCACCCTGTATAACAATGATCCGCGTTTTGGATAATGTCTTAAGTACCGTCAGTAGTTGCATCTTGGTCTGTAACAATGCTGTGCAAAAATTCAAAATCCTACGATACACCTTTCGAAAGATATTTAAAAAGAATGTTTAAAAATGAAGATCTTTGGCGGCTTATAACATCAAGAGGAATCACAATTGACCAATAATTTTTGCACCAAGCTTCATCATTTGAATAGTAGATTTTGTGATATAAAGGATGTGGAGTCTTTCAGACTCACCCTGTATATTGCAACATAATGCTATACGTACTAATCTACTATACTATAGTATAGTATACTATACTATTATACTATACAGAATGGCCCAGGAGTCAGGGCACTCATACTTCCTTTTAATGGTGTAAGTACCTATTCTGCTGAGGTGAGGACTTTTCCAAAATGTCCAATTTGGTTCTCATTTTTAAAAGTTTTAAGTTACAATAATCAGATTTGAGTTACTTCTTACGATCATTTAAAAATATAGCATTTGGAAACGAAACTTTCGTCTTGCGCAAAGAACGAAAAATCCCAACGTTGCTTTATTGTGAATTTTGAGTTCGATATGAATAATTGAATACCTGCAAAAATAGTTTGAAAAATTACTTCTCAGATAGCCGTTACTGGCAGAAATTCGTAATAATTTTGTGGACAATGATCTAAGTTGTGATGAAAGACGAAAGCTTCATTTCCTTTTAGTATAGGGTAAGTATTTATTAATATAAGTACATATTTCTCCTTCTTAGGTAACATTTATAGTGTCAAGGTAAAATTTGTATTGTTGCGTTTTATTACCTATACTTAGGAAATAACATTAAATTTCCCCAAGAAGCAGCTCAGAACTCAAAACTAATGGTCAATGAAACATAAATAAATTGGTCCACTTGAATCTCTTATAAATAATGTAGGTATTTATTTTAAAGAAAAATATTGGAGCCTGGAAGTTTTCCACTCAGAATCTGAAGACACCTTGTCCTGTACTTATACACAACAGATTGCAGTCGCGGATTTAGCACTTCAGGTGGCAGAAGCCCGAGACGCGTGTTGACCTGATGGCCCCCCTTACAATAAAATTTTTAAACACAGGAAAGTTTTATCACTAGCTTATACCTGAAACAATAAAATAACCCTAAATACGATCTTTAATCTTAACTTTAGAAATTGTAGCTATTTGAATATATTTTAGCTTTTGCGGAAAAATTCAGAAAAATCGAATCGCCAAAAACATCTTTACGTTTCAGTGTACTGGGAACCCAAAAAAGTGGTTTTTGAAAAAATGTCAGTGTGTCTGTCTGTAAACACGCTACAGCACAAACTATTGGGCCGATCTGGCTAAAATTTTGAATAAATTTGTGATAAATCCATCCATTCGTTCAAAAGTTACAGCATAAACTTGAAGGATTTCTAGGCTTAGAACCAGCTTATGTCTTTCAATGTAACTTTTGAAAGAGTGGGTGGATTTCAAAAATTCTTGCTTCAGAGTACAGATAATTTCAAACCCTTTCAAATGGTGTATCACAAAGGGCCCTAATGTAATTTAAAATTTGACCATCGAGGGCGCTAGAGTTGAACAAATATCAAAAGTTGTTACAAATTAGCTTTCAAATGGGGGTTATTTGGTGAGATTTAAAATTTCGTCAAGCATGGATTTAAGTGTCTCCCTCCAAATCAAAATCGACCTATCTTAGCGAATTTTCATATTTTATTTGGTTTACGAAATATTTGGTGTGGCCCCTTTTCATTGGAACCCCCAGCCTGTATAAATAATCATTACCTTCCTTGAACCTCCCGGAATAAGCACATATCAAATAAAAAGTGATTGCTGTAGGCCTTTAGCCACTTGTGCAATGAGCTGTTCCAAAAGTGATTGACAAGAAGCGATATGCATAGATAAGTCCATAGATACATCAAAACGTCAGCGTTAAAAAGGAAGGTCGCATTTTTTGTGTCGCTGAATTCCGCACCCTTTTTGAGATAATAAAAAAAAGTGAACTTTCATTCACAAAAAAATTTAACCTTCTTTTTTTTGCTGAGGTCATTAGGAACCTCTCATACAAAAAACGAATATCGAGGAAGCTCAAGAATCCTGCCTAAATCCGGTCCAATCTCTGAAGAGAATTTAACGATTTCAGTAAGAATTTGCACACTAAAGGATGTGACTAAATAACGTTCATGTCAAATCTTGATAAAACATAGGCTGGGTATCATACCTACTTCAAGGAGCATCACCCATTTCAAAATCACGAAGCACCTTCTGTGTTTTAAATAAAGTGCGATCAAAAACTCTTCTGCTTCGGTAGCCCTGGAGGAGTTTTTGATCACACGTTACAAAACGAAACAAACATTTTATTTAAATTTGCTACCGCAACAAGTGACACTGGCAATGAAATGAAAGAGGGGCAATTTACGAAATCGTATTTCTTATCATTTTATGACTGAAAAATCTAGGCACCGTTTAACCTATGACCGTTTACATACATACATAGTACAAACAGCAAGTAGTGTAAACATCGGAAAAATAGATACTAGATAATTTATTGGCCAAATTCTTTTGTTGGTTTTACCAATATGTGACAAAAATATTTACGTGTCCGCTGATTGCGCAAGTGTTAATAAGAAAATATTGAGTAAATTTTATGTTATGTTATACGCAACGATTCGAAGGGGCTGGGCCATTTTGGAAAATTAAATTAAACTACATAATTCGATCCTTTCATAAAAGCAGTTTTAGAATCTAATATTTTTTTAGAATACATTGTTCCATTCAGGCGGATAAAAAGCGAGAAATTTCGCTTTTAACACTTCTGGACTTCTGATTAACCGCAACCATCACTTTTTGCTTTCACTTATTAAATCCAATCATCATTAAATTAAGTAATTACTTACTACAACTGGTTGCGTTTAGTGTCAAAACCCGACTTCCCTCCTCTTAAACGCATATTAACATGCATTTGATGATAACAACGAGTACCCAGTCGTAACCAGACTTGGCACTCGTGGTTGTAGGCACCGATTTGTCTATAACTATAGTTTATGTAGCGTGACATTGGCGGGAATATAAACGAACCCAACGTTTAGAAAGGTTGTTATAACCGCATGTGTGCTGGTAAATACAAGATCAGGTGCGAGTGTATCTGGAATATTAAATTAATATTCATGTTTGTATGGAGCAGTGCGTAAATTTCGGTTGCCTTTGTGTGGGAGTACTCTGAAAAAACAGGTAAATATGTGACAAAAGCTTTCATGGAATCGCAGGTTTCAGGCGTTTCCTGTTATTATCATAATTATTATTATTATGCTTTACTCGAAGAGAAATATGTTATTATGTCCAATTTGGTTTTGGCATTTCACTTTTTGTGGCATTTAGCATGAATTTTTCGAAATTTTCTATTTCTTTAAAGGTTTTTAAATAATGAAATCGTATTAATATTTAGTCGAAGACAAAAACGTAAAAACCCTCTAATTTGGTTTTCTTTACTTTTCCTTTCCATAAGTTTCTTTTACACATTTATACAACAAAATCTTTATTTTACATCAAGTGTCTTCAATAAATGCACAATCAATTTAATTGTAAAGATCAGGTCCGGATTAAGAGGGGGGCTAGGGGGGCTGCAGCCTCCGGTCCCCCAACTTGTAAGGGGCCTCGACTAGTAGGAGCCCCGCAATTTTGTAATACAGTAATTATTGCAAAAAATATTCCTAACAAAATGACTAAGTACTTACTGTTGTATATTATGGTGCCATTATACGCAATTATACCGCTACTGCATTTTCTCAAAGTGTTTCGAGTCCTAGAAATCTGAAATTTGCAAGAAACGATTCTCCTTCAAATTTGAGGAAATAAGATAGGTCACTCTTGCGGTCGCAAAAAACTTTTACAAAATGTACGCTTTCTAGTGACTTTCGCGTTTTGAAGTTTTTGTCGGGCAAATTACCAGCAATTGGTTTCACTAGACTCTTTGATAATACAAAATATAATTTTAATTAAAACTTGTCGATATTTATTAGTTTTATTGCATTTTGGAATTTTAAATTAAAGAAAAGCTACTTTTCGCGAATTGGGTGAGCCCTAGAAGTTTTAAATTTGCACCGATCGATTCTCCTTCAAATTTGAGGAAATAAGATAGGTCACACTTGCGGTCGCAAAAAACTTTTACAAAATGTACGCTTTCTAGTGAATTTCGCGTTTTAAAGTTTTTATCAGGAAAATTGCTGAAAATTGGTTTCACTAGAGCCTTTGATAATACAAAATGCAATTTTTATTACTTTTATTCTATTTTAGAATTTTAAATGAAAGAAAACTTACTTTTCTCGAAGTGTCTGAGTCCTAGAAGTTTGAAATTTGTATCAATCGATTCTCCTTCAAATTTGAGGAAATAAAATGGCTCATACTTGTGGTCGCAAGAAACTTTTAGAAAATGTAAAAATGTGTAGTTTCTACTGAATTTCGGCGTTTTAAGGTCTTTTCTTAGAAAAACTGGTGGCAATGGTTTTACTAGCATCTCTTATGATACAAAATCTGGTTTTAATTAAAACTTGCCATGATTTATTGATTTTATTGCATTTTGAAGCTTTAAATCATTGAGAATCTACTTTTCTCGAAGTGGGTGGCTTTTAGAAGTTTGAAGTTTACGCCAATTGATTCTCTCTCAAATTTGATCAAGCAAGATGGGTCACACTTTAGGTCGCTAACGGTTTTTTAAAAAATCACTTTCCGAGTAGGTATAACTCTTGCTGAAATTGTCATTTTCGGTTTCTCCCGTGAAAAATTAATGGTAGTTAGTGTTTTTAGAGTCTCCTGACAGTACGAAATACGCACCATACCCTAGCTGGCCCACAACCAAGGGGCCCCGTCATATTGATCAGCCCCCGGGCCTGATTATTGTTTAATCCGGCCCTGGTAAAGATGCTATACCTAGGTTCATCAATTATTACCATAAGCAGCAGAAGGTCAAAAAACCACTGTTACTGATCAATAACAAAAAATTTATTCTAAAATTAGCAAAAAGCATTAGAGGGCAAACTTGATTTATTGCCTCATTTAAAGGTTCATTCTCCTGTTAATAGCAGTCTTGCCCATGTCTAATAAATGACTATTTACTCTAGGAGTGATCTCATCGAATTCTTCAGCCCTCCGAAGACCATTCCTCTATACACTCCTAGCAATGATGTCATGAAATTATCTATAATTCAATGAACTGATGTTTTTTTCACTTGAAGTGTTTTCGATTTTGACCTCGAACCTGGCTTTTTCTTCAGAAGGTCGATTACCTGCACAACTTTTAAAACGAAACCCCCCAAAACTGATTCAGTTACAACCCCGGCACTGCAATTTATCTAAATAATCTCTCCTAGACCTTGTAATATTTTCCTGAAATAATATGTTATCGACCGCAAATTTCTTTTTTAACTGTTTTTCCCCTCGTCCTTGTTGCAGGTTGAAATGGTTATTAAATTATTGTTGATGGCGTTTTTTGCTGGAGTCCAATCGGAATTACATAAAGGGGGAATTCTCTACCCCCGAGAATCGGAGACGAGACAAGTGGTTTCTTTAGATGGGCTCTGGAATTTCGTAGTGCCAAAATCGAATCTTCCTCTGCAAGGATTCGACGAACACTGGTACAAAAAAGATCTCAAAGACGTAAGTGACTAGGTGATAAATAACTTAATGAAGGATTAGTTAACAGATTTTCAAGTTCACCTAATGCCCGTGCCAAGTAGTTATAATGACATCACGACAGACTGGAAAATACGAGATCACGTAGGTCTTGTTTGGTACGACCGCCGGTTCTTCGTCCCAAAAACTTGGAACCAAATCGGAAGGGTTTGGCTGCGATTTAGTTCCGTTTCCTATGCGTCGCAAGTGGTAAGTGGTTCTTAACTTGAAAGAAATAGTCTCAAAATGGTTTTTAGTGGATAAATGGGCAATTGGTGATGAGTCACGAAATTGGACATCTGCCGTTCTTGGCGGAAGTCACGCAATTCCTCAAATATGGAAAAGAAAACCTCGTGACTGTCGCTTGTGATAATACTCTTCTATCGGATACTGTTCCTCAAGGGAGGGTGGATGAAATCGAGTCGGGAAGACTGTCCCAAAGTTATTCTTTCGATTTTTTTAATTATGCCGGCATCGACAGGCCGGTGACTATTTATACGACACCAAAGATTTATATTGACGATATTACCGTCGTTACGGATATCGACGGCGACGTAGGTAAGTTTTTTTCAATTTTCCCTTAAAAGAGTACTTTTAACGGCCCTACGCCACCATTCGTCTCGTCAAGAACATCGTCAGTGCAAAACTGCTAATTTTCTTGACCTCACGAGGATCACAAACAAGTTTGGATCCTAAGTATTGTCCAAAAACTTTAAACTTTTTTAATGCATTTTATTGGCATTTATTCATGGAATTGGAAAAAATTGTGTTAAAATATTTCAAGCCAGAATACCGCGTCAGCAAGATATTTTATAAATTGTACGGCACGTTACTTTGTTATTTTAAATGGCACACTGTATATTTATTTCTTTATTGCATCTATTAGCATTTTTGTTCTTCTTTACAACCAACGGTGTAATAAAATCATACTCTTACGTCGGTACCTAATGAAAGTTTAGAGAAAATATCAATTGATTCCCAAAAGTAACTATGGATTTATTTTTCACAAACTATTCGTTTTATCAAAAAACTGTTCCAATAAAAGTTGAAAGTAAAATTTAGGCGCATCTGTTGAAGTGATTAAACGTTTAATCACCTCAACAGATGCGCCTAAATTTTACTTTTTTTATGTCAAGACATAATCTTGTACTTAATAAAAAAAATTGGGAGTCTCGGAGACGGTAGAAACTTCTATTTTTTCACAGAATTTGTAAATGTAGCATTTAACTTTATTTATTTCACCAAGGTCGGGCGTGCGGGCGGTTGTTTTTCGCCCCTAAAATGACATTTTTAGAAAAAATGGCACTAAGGTTTTCGGCTTGAAAAAAAATCAGCTATCAAATACGGTAATAAAAATGCACAGTTATGCAAATCTCCTACTGAATATGTGTGCCAAATTTCATCTCGATACGCTCAGTAGTTTGAGCTGCAGCGTGATCAGAGACACACAGACAGACATTTTTTCAAAAACCACTTTTTTGGGTTCCCAGGACCTTGACCTTAAAACGTAAAGATTTAATGTTTTTGGCTATTCGATTTTTTTGAATTTTCCGAACGATTTCAGTAACTGCTTCGCGCTGGGTAAAATTTAAAATGTGTATGACGTAATTACTCAGCGAAATTCAGTGAAGAAGATATCAAGAAAGAGTGAATCACATTAAAAGATGCGCCCAAATTGACCTTTCAATTTTTGAATACCGTTATCTGGGGGTATTCGGACAGTTTTTGAAGTTTTTGGTCAGTAAAATGTGGAAAAAATAGTGTATGATATGCGTGTTAAAAGTGATTTTATTTCGTTCGAAGGGATGGGCCACTCCGCTGCGCGTCGTGTCCCAAACTTCCCTTCTCACAAAATAAAATACCACTTTTAACACTTATATCATAAATAACTATTACAGCAATAAACAAAACGCTTTAAAATAAGATGAATCTCCTGTTAAATGCTTGAGCCTACTTTCTAATACACGAAACGGCAAAGCAGGCTATGAAAACAATTGTGTGATTTATGTCAAACACCGATAATACTTAACAGTCCACTTTTGTTTTTTTAGAGTTCGATTTGAAACGTGTTTCTTTCAAATAATTAGGTGTTTATAATATGGCCGATGGACCTAAACGTGAGTATTATTGTTCATATTAATCAGCGAACGCAAAATAAGGCATATCCATTGTTGTATTTCTGACTGAAACTTAAATCAATCTGCCAGCTCCCGAATTGAAGTAAATTGGTGGGCAATTTTATAATGTTTAAATTAAATTTGATTTTTCAACCCCTATAACTCAACCCCTTCCAATGTAATTTTTTTTTTCCTTATTTTCCCAAGACTAGCAATAAGACAAATGCTTTTACGCAGATAATGAATTTTGGCCAAAATTTTCTTATTTCGTACCACTGTGCGGGGGCGAAAAGTTCCGGGGGTGAAAGTTCCGTATCCCCCTCCATCCTTCCCCGTTAAGATGGTGTATCGAATATGCCAATTTTGTATTATTTGTTGCCATTTATTTTTAGGTCTATGTGTCCGAATTCACCCCTTTGTGTGGTGGAAATCCGGACACTAGTTTATTTTCCCTTATTAACGAGAACATCAACATGTAGGGGTGAATTAGGGTATTAGGGCAACAAAAAGTTTAAAAAAGTCTTGCGCGCATCATTAACCAATGAAAAAAGGGGAAAGGGTGATAATATGGATAGATAATAACAGCTGACATTATACAAATAGCTATTAAGAAAACAAATGTTTTATAGACAGTTTAAAAATCGAGCGACGGAGGAGCGAAAATAATATAATAGATCGAGATTTTTAAACTATACAACACCACCTGTTGCATTCAAGATTTTTTTCTAATACTAACCATATTAACACGATATGTTAATGTTTCTGTTGCATTTTCTTGTCAATTCAAATGATAAATATCAAAAATTTTAGATTTATTATTAGTTATAAAATATGTTATTGTCAAGTATGTACGACATACCTACCTAATTTCTAGTATGTCGTATTTTATAGCAAATATAAAAAGTGAATTAAAATGCACCATTGAAAAAGTATAAGATGTTAGTATTATAAAAAAAATATTTCAAATTTAATTTTTTTGTTCCTGTAGAAGTGTAGATAGTCATGTTCTTCTTTGGTTCTTCTTTGTTTATCATTCAATTTATCAGTTAATCTCGATTTTGCAACATTATGAAATTTTGCAGCAGCTCTAAAAGACCTCTTTTTCGACCCGCTCTATAGGTATTACCTGTGCTGTAATTCATGAATTTTGTTGTTATTTTCTTTCGGTAAATTCGCCCCATTGCGTGTCCGAACTAACCTCGCCTGTAAGTACATTTTTTAGTTACCTTCAAATAACAAAAAAAGTAAAAAAATCGAGATAATACATTTATTCACAATAAAATAAGGTGTCGAAAATGAGTTTGTTTAACTTTGGCAAAAATTCCAGGCCTGATTTACAGCTGTTTCTTTGCGGCATTTATTAAAAAAGGCATGTTATACAAAATTACTAACAAACATGTTACTTAAACTTGAATTTACATATAAGTTTGCAACAATTTAAATAATAATGCGCAGCGCCACGGCTGTCCTATAATTTACCCCGTCTGATCGAATTCCCCCCCAGGTGACGGTACATACTTGGAAATAGAATTTGAAGACCTTTCCTGTGCCGATAAACGGAATTGGTGTTCCATCTTTCAAATGTCACAGTTGACATGCCAAAAAGGCACATGTCGTTCGCTGATTATGACATTACTAAGTACCAAATTTCAGCCAAATCGACCCAATCAGGAAATGCGGGTTCAAAAAAATTACGTATTGGTCATATTTTAGTCAAAATTATTTTAGTTTTAGCTTATATTTCACCCCTACCTTCTGAAAGGGATGAAAGAATCGAATCAGTGGAGTGGACCACGTCAAATTTATTGAGGAGTTTCCTCTTTCTCTCTATCAACACCAAAATAAACTTTTTAAAAGCATTTTTTTCAGTTTCACTATTTATTTCCTTTCAAGACAATAGCAATTATAATGATTACCTATTTTATATACCTAAGAGAAATATTAGACAATTATAATGATCGTCCTATTTTATATAAGAAATATTTTACAATTCATACTATGCGCCGTTAAGATTTAACAATTAATACAACAATAAAATTACAAAATAAAAAAAGCAGGGCTAAAAACTAATAAATTATCATGTCCACGTCCAGCGCAGGGTCCATTCCATCAATCCAGGAGTTCAATTATCTGAAACAAGGAACCAAGTTGTAAAAAATCTACTTCTTACTAATAATTATACTAAAAAACACGAAAATTTTAATTTTAAAAACAATAATTACCTTAGCAGCAGCTCTTCTTCACGGAGGGGCATTTACCAGTCTTGCAGCTCGACGAAGATGGTTTCCTCGTGGTTGTAGTTTTCGGTTTCGGTTTTTTTGCAGCGGTGCTCTTCGGTTTCGGTTTGCTAGTGGACGTCGACGATGGCTTCCTGGTGGAAGAACAACCGCAGGATGAGCATCCAGGCATTTTCGTAATTAGTTTTCAACGTCTGTTTATAAACGAAAGCAAACACACAAATGATTTCGTGGCTGGTGCGAACTGATGCTTTATAGACTTCTTTTAGATTGTAGAGAAAAACTTATCAGGTTTTTTGGGTTTAAACAATGTTTTCCTTCGATTTTGTTCTAGAATAAAGAGGAATTATTCTAGGGGCGACTCGTAAGACTTCAATTTTATTTAATTCCTAAAAATTAATAGGTAGGTAACTATTTATTTATTCAGTGCTACACCCGCGTTTAAGGGCCTGTTTTTCCGCCTAATGTTGACTTTAACATGAGTTTATTAACCACCCCACTTCACCACTTAAAAAAAAGAGAGGTTACTGCAATCCCGAAAATTTTCGAATTTAAGATAACACCAGTCCTTCACTTTTTGAGGTTTCAGAAACCCAAAAAAGTGATTTCAAAAATTTGTCTGTGTGTGCGAACGTACATATTATATCTACGTACGTTTTTAAACACGCAACAGCCAAAACCCACCGATTTCGCTGAAATTCGAGATTTTTATCGGAATTTAAAATCGCGTTACAGCCCAAGCTTCTGAACCGATTTAGCTGAAATTTTACACGTCGAAGAGCTGAATTTTTTTTCAATCGATCAACGGAAAGTGCCGTTTTGGCACACCAATTTTTAGATTTAAAATTATTCTCTCATTTAACCACCCAAAAGAAGTTTTTGAAAGATTTATTGTCACTATCAGAAAGGTCTTCAAATTCTGGTTTTAAATAAGACAAAATTTATTCGCATTCTACCCTTGTAATAAGACTAAAACTACGTTATAGCCTAAACTACTGGACCGATTTGGCTGAAATTTGGAAATTTAGTGACCCGTTGGAGAGCTGAAAGGCTTTTTATCAACTTGAAAATTTTAAACACAAGACACGGAAATCAAAGACCCACGCGATGGGGAGCTTCCAGCCGCTTCTCTGCTGCCTTTTTTTATTATAATGGTTTCCAGTGTGAAAACAATAACTGTTTCTATGCAAATCAACTGTATTTTGAAGGCAACCAACAAGAGTTGAAAAAATGGCCCTAAAAGTTTGAATTTAGAAATTAGTTTTAAAAATTACGCTAATAATTAATTGTTAATATTTTTTTTGGTACGTAGTGAAATCGTAAGAATTAAAAATCATTTAAAAGTGAAAGACATGGAGCTTTTGGAATTTTGGTACATTTAATCGCAACATTAACAATAATTGAGCATGCAGATGTGACAACGCATGATTTATATGATAAGAAGAAGCTATAAAAATAATAATAATTGTCCGTGTGGATTCACAATAAGTTATAAAATTTTACGATAAAATGTAGGAAGTAATAAAATCTCAAGAATCTCATAATGATAGGTATTGTCACGGAAGGAATAATTCGTTCTATTCTTAAAATTACTTCATAGAATGCGCAAAGCGAAGGCCAAAATTTAAAATTTTACTATAAAGAGTTTGTATTATTGTTTAGAGGACGATTAGGGGGCAACTTTGAAGTTATCCCGATTAATTAGGTAGATTTATTATGCTTCACATGTAAGGACTTGCTCATAATAGCCTTAATCGACTAATCGAGGCCTCAAAGGAGAAAGAATAAGAAATTAAGTGCCACGAGCCTTAAAAACAGGTAACATGATAACATAGGTACCTAACTGACGTGTAAATGCTAATGGCGATCTAATTAGCTTAATTTGTATGTTACACATTTGCAATCAGTTAAATATTTAGATAAACTACAGGATGTCCCGCGGAATCAGTGGTCAAAACTTTATCGGTATATTCTGCTATGAATAATATATGAGCATATGTCGAAAAATAAGTTCAAAGGGGCGGGGCCACTTTGAAAATGTTTTTTCTAAACATTTTCAAAACGGTTAAAGATAGCAAAGTGAAATTTGGTATCTTTACTAAGTCTTTCATGGTGAAGTTACTACTGGAGAAAATTTTGAAACTTTGATCATAAGCGTCTCGTAGAGGAGGGGCTTAGGATTAAATTTACTCAAACATTTTTGTAAGTAGTTTTTTCTCAAATTTAATTCCAGAATCTGAAAATTTGAGGTTTTTTAAGTAGAAGTGATCCTCTTGTTTGACATCCATAGAATGCGCCCTTTTCGAAAAAAATGGCTTTTCATTGGTTCAGGGCTCCAAAATTTGTGACAGAAGACATCAAAATTTCGTAAAAAAGTCCATAGGACGGTTCCTTACTTCATTCTAAAAAGAAAAGTTTACATGGGTATGGGTCGAAAAATGCTTGCTAAGAGAGCTAGTCCTTCAAATAAGATGAGGCTTTCCAAGACCCCATTTGAAAGACTCTATCTAGCTCCCTTACGAAGCAATTTTCGACCCATACCCATAAGAACTTTTCTTTCTAGAATAAAGTAAGGAACCGTCCCATGAGCTTTATGATATTTTGATGTCTTCTGTTACAAATTTTGGAGACCTGACCCAATGAAAAACCATTTTTTTCGAAAAGGGCGCATTCTATCGATGTCAAACAAGAGGACCATTTTTACTTAATAAACCTCAAATTTTCAGATTCTGGAATCAAATTTGAGAAAAAACTACTTACAAAAATGTTTGAGTAAATTTAATCCTAAGCCACTCCTGTACGAGACGCTTATGATCAAAATTTTTACATTTTCTCCACGGCAGTAAATTCAGCATCAAAGACTTGGTAAAGATACAAAATTTCACGTTGCTATCTTTAACCGTTTTGAAGGTATTTAGAAAAAAACACTTAGGACTTATTTTTCGACACATGTTTATAGGGACTTTTTTTCATATTTTTCATAGAAGAATCTACTGGTAAAGCTTTGACCACTAATTTCGGGACACCTGTATATGCCAATAATTTGTTTGCAGGTTTAGTAGACTACAAAATACAATTCGTAAGCGACGAAAACATCACCTGTAGAGTTAGCATAATCGATAAGCAAGGAAACATTGTGTCCCAAAACGATGAATATGGAGAACCTACTGGAGTTCTGGAATTGCCAAATCCTAACTTATGGTGGCCATATTTAATGGATGACAACCCTGGGTACCTTTACACCCTCCAAGTGGAACTACTGAGCGATTTAGGCGATTTGATTGACAAATATAATCAACCAATAGGCATACGTTCGTTAATTTGGACCAACTCTTCGTTCTTTATTAACAATCGTCCGTTGTACCTCTACGGATTCGGTCGACACGAAGACTCTGACATTCGTGGTAAAGGGTTGGATCTACCCTTAATTATCAGAGACTATAACTTAATTAAATGGATCGGGGCGAATGCTTACCGGACTTCTCATTATCCTTACGCAGAAGAAATTATGGACTTGGCTGATCAGTTGGGGATTATGGTGATTGATGAATGCCCGAGTGTAAATACTGAATTTTTCTATGACTCGTTGTTGGCAAAACACAAAAAGTCTTTGACCGAATTAATAAAGAGGGATAAAAATAGACCGGGGGTTATTATGTGGTCTGCTGCCAACGAACCAAGAACTCAAACAATCCCTGCCAGAGAGTACTTCCGAACAATTATAGCTCACATCAAGTCTTTGGATGTCACTAGACCAACAACTATAGTAGAATCTGGATCAGCAAATGGAGTATATTCGGTAAGACTACCAAAAATAAATTTTTCTTTAAATTTTCTTGCAGTCTGATTTTGTCGATATCATCAGCTTTAATCGTTACAATGGCTGGTATCACAACGCCGGTAATTTAGATGTTGTAACTAAAAACGTGATATCCGAAGCTACAGCTTGGAACGAACGGTTTAATAAACCCGTTATAATGCAAGAATATGGTGCCGATACGTTAGAAGGTTTACATTTTGTAAGAATACTACTAGAACTAATCGAAGAATGAAGAAATTGTTTTTCAGACACCAGATTTCATTTGGTCTGAAGAATACCAAGTAAAACTGATGTCAAAACATTTCCACGCCTTCGATGACCTTAGACTGAAAGGCTTCTTCTTAGGTGAATTCATCTGGAATTTCGCCGATTTCAAGACAGCTCAGAGTGGGTAATTCACTTTCTCGTGCTTTTAACTTAAATTTTATTTTGTAGCATACACCCGCGTGGGGGGTAATAAAAAAGGTATTTTTACACGAAACAGACAACCAAAGTCTAGTGCTCATCACTTGAGAAAACGCTATTGGGCTTTAGCTAGTCAATTGTATAACGCCACAATGCCCAATGATCTCTACGACTACGTAGCTCGTCCTATTGTCATCCGTGATGAATTGTGATTTGAAATAAAATAAAAAGTGAAAACTAACTGTTTTTTTATTATTCTTTTAATGTCTAGAAAAGTCATGGTCAAGGATGTTGCTGAGCCTGAGATTTATCGTTGTCGATACTGGATTTCAAAATTAATTTGATCGTTTTAAATGAATAACCTTTGAAGAACTTATAATAATAGCTTCAATGCAACTCCTTTTCCTTGTACATTGCGGTAAAATAAAATCCGGGTTGAAGGAGGATTTATGGTTAAAAATGAACATTGGAATGTTGAAAACAATTATCGTAATGCCGGTGTTATTTTGCAACAGTTGGTGACAATATTTCTCGGCTTGCATTTAAATTACTGCGAACTTTGTTATCCGAAATAAAGAAAAACTGGGAATTAATTATGTAAATAATTCCTGTGACATTTAAATAATGATCATTGGTTGAGATAAGAAAACATTTTACAATTGTTATAGACCGCGGACTGTTCTATTGTAACGTTAATGGAAAATTCATGAAGACTCATTATCTATTTTGATTTTGAGAAAACACGCGAGAGCATCATTTGTAAAAGTGAATGGTGCAATTTTAATGGATCGGGTCACTTATCAATACTATAGTTCAAGAGAATTCTAGAAAATAAGTCGAAAAGTGACCTTCACCTTAGAGTTAAAGGCTCGTATTTCATCTTGATGTCAAAATACCGGAAAAGTTTCCACAAAAAAAAAATTGGCAGTCTGGGAAACAGACGGTAGAAACTTCAACTTTTTCACAGAATTTGTAAATGTAGCAAACAGCAATTGACTTTAACCAAAGCAGAATCGGCGAGTCGAGCGCGTCGGCTAGGTGAACCCGGTTGTCGATCGCTGGCGCTGTGTTGCGCATTGTGCCTGGCGTTCATTTACTAAAATTTAAAATACTTTTTTCACCCTAAAATGACATTTTTCGAAACAATGGCCCCAAAGTTTTCGACCCGGCAATGCAACACCTATCGAATACAATAATAATAATATGCCCTTTTCCTAAGAAAGATTCAAAAACGGGAACTTTTGCCTATAAAATAAATTTTTGAAAAAATAGCACAAAGGTTTTTGGTCCGTCAATGCAACAGCTATCAAATCCAATAGTAAGAAAATGCTTTTTGCTAAGAAAAATTAGAAAAAGAGCCCTTTTGCCACTAAAATTATATTTGGCACTAAGGTTTTCGGTTTGAAAAAAAATCAGCTATCAAATTCGGTGATAGAAATTTTGGATAGAAGTTTTATTCACGGCATCGATTTTTGGCCAAAAGAGCACTAAGTGAGATTATACAGTGTGTCTTATTTTAACTGGAACCACACAAATATTTCGGTTAATTTTAACCGAATCAATGCGTTCTTTTTTCTGCAGTAGAGCTACAAAATCTGCATCTGTGTAATACTCAACTTTTTTTATAAACCGAAATCCCAGCCTACTGCGATTTAATAAAGAGGCCAAAAATGACGAAATCGTATTAGGCATTTTTTTATCGAAAAATTTTATAAAGAAAAGTTGCTCAGGATCGCTCCAAATGGCTAAATCCGAAGTTTCAGCAAAAAATAAAAATGTTGAATTTCTTGAGGAAGAATCATAAAATAACGAAAACGTCAATATTTTTGCAACATAACGGATGATGTGAAATAAAAAAACAATGGAAGCACATATGTTTGCTGTTTGTGGCACATTGCAACAGATTAGTTGGGGTGTCCCTTGAAATAGTTAAGAAAAACGAAAATCTTACACTATCTTAATAATTTCAACTTTTTCTGCGATTGTTAAGTTTTATCCATCCATAGCCGATAGCAAATGTCAAATCAATTCATTTCAATTGTTTTTTTTATTTCACAGCACCCATTATGTTGCGAAAATATTGAACTTTTCGTTATTTTGTGATTCTTCCTCAAGAAATTCAACATTTTTATTTTTTCCTGAAATTTCGAATTTAGCCATTTGGAGCCATCCTGAGCAACTTTTCCTTATACAAAATTTTTCGATAAAAAAATGCCTAATGCGATTTCGTCATTTTTGGCCTCTTTATTAAATCGCAGTAGGCTGGGATTTCGGTCTATAAAAAAAGTGAAGTATCACGCATGTGCAGATTTTGGAGCTCTACATACAGAAAAAAAGAACGCACTGATTCGGTTAAAATGAGACACACTGTATGTTTAGAAGCAGAATTTGAAGAACTTTCATATGGAGACGTGAGAAATTAGGTTTGCATTTAAATTTTTAAAGTTGATATGCTAAAATGGTACGTCCTGTGGGCCTTTTCAGCTCTTCCAAAATCCATAAGTTGTACACGTTCCAAATTTTAGCCGGATCGGTCCAGTATACACACAAAAATTTTTTCAAAAACCATTTTTTTGGGTTCCTAAAACGTAAAGATTTAATAATGTTTTAGGCGATTCGATTTTTCTGAATTTTTCGGTCGATTCCAATACCTGCTCCGCGGAACGTAGAAGTTAAAAAGTAAAATGATGAAAATTTTGGAAGTGATATCTACATAATAGAGTGCTAGGAACAAATTCTTCAATTCTCTTTATATTTTTTAGAGATATCTTTCAGGGCATCGAAAAGTACTATGGGAGAGACGGGTAAGATGAGGAAGAGGGTAAGATAACAAATTGACAATATATGTATGCCCATATGGTATGTGGTAGGTACTCAAATTTCAAACATGTGTGCCATCTAGGTATGTTGCAAACATTGTATAAGAGTAGAAATCTGTGAATCGTAATTAAAATAAAAGCCCTTTTATCGGTTCCTTTAAAGGCCTTATAAAATTCGCGCGGCAGAAATAAGGCTTTTCAATAAAAAAATGCAGCAGAGAAGCGGCTGGAACCTCCCCATCGCGTGGATTTTTCTATTCTGTGTAGATAGTAGTCAGTTCAACAGAAAATTTGTTATGCTTTTCGACAAATACCGTCATCACCCATAACATTTGACAACATGTTCCTTTTAAGGTTAATAAATATTTCTTTTAATGAGAAAGATTTTTTTCTCTATTAACCTCCCCAATCCACTTCACCACTTATAAAAAAAGGGAGGTTACTGCAATCACTAAAATTTTCGAATTTGAGATACCACCAGATCTTCACGTTTCGAGGTCTCAGGAACCCAAAAAAGTGGTTCTAAAAATGTGTCTGTGTGTAGGTGCGTACGTACGTACGTTTGTAAACACGCCACAGCCAAAACTACTAGACCGATTTGGCTGAAATTTGGTACGTGTGCATGTGATAACCCAACTTAGATCTGAAAAGCTTTTGGTGCCAATCGCGCAAATTTAAATGCCATTTTAGCACATCAACTTTGAAATTTTAAATGCAGTCCCCCATTTTTGCCGTCACCGTAAGAAAGGCCTTCAAATTTGGCACGCAGAGATTGTATTACCCGTCAAGAAGCCTGAAAGTTTTTGGAGGCAATCGACCTACGACAAGTGCCACTTTGGCACATCAATTTTGAAATTTTAAAACTACTCTCATTTAACGATCCAAAACTAGTTTGTGCGAAATTTGTTGTCACCATCAGAAAGGTCTTTAAAAAATGCAGCAGTAAAGCGGCTGGAACCTCCCCATCGCGTGGATCTTTGACTTGTGTTTCTAGCCGAATTAGCACAGAAATTGTATAAGACTGGTTTCAACGACGGTTTTAGAACTTTGGGGGTCCTGCCTAAGAAGGACTTACTTATACCTACTCTTCTCTGATGAATGTTTCAATTTGTGCGTTCTAAAAAAGTTCTAAAGCCATCATGGAAGCCAGTCATACATTTTCTATGCTAATTCGACTAGAAACCCAAGTCAAAGATCCACGCGATGGGGAGGTTCCAGCCGCTTCACTGCTGCTTTTTTTTTATACCTACTTAGAGCATAAAAGCAAACAAAGAAGTAGAGAGACGCAGTAACCAGAAATGACCGAAATATTTTTGCGAATGCCATCGAAGATATATTACAGCGATTAAAGCCCTTAATTAATTCATATTTTCACTTTATTTCACACAATCCAGAAATAAAAACATGCCCGAATTACAAAAATTTGGCAGACAGCAAAATGGAATGTCGTCCATTTTTTTTCATCGCTAACTAGAACAATAGAAAAAGACGCTTGTAAAAAGTCGCAACCAAGTCTGTAAAGCGTTACTAGGGGTCTTTACAGCCGTGTTGGCAAGGCGAATGTAACCATGTATCAACTTACCAAAGCAAAATATTCATTTCAAATATGTTAGTCATTTCAAATTGGTACAAAATCAAATATTTTTGGTCTTTTTTGCAAAAAAAATCACTTTAATGACAATTTCTCAAATTGACGGTAAATTTCCTCTCGCCACGTTGCCAAATGGTTAGGACATGGCCTGGAGACGGCAATGGTTGTGCAGTGCTTTGATGTTAAGAAATGACAAGATTCTGAGGATTGACAATTACTATTGAAATTGAATGAAACGTGATTGCGATTTGTTTTTGAAGATCTAATTTATTATAGTGAAATTTTACAGATAGATAATGAACATATTAATGAACCACACAAAATTTCAATAGCGTCACTTCAGTAATTTTAAGGAGCTCATCCAAAAAATTCGACCCGTGCGCAGAAGCTCATGAATATCGCGAATGGGAAACGTCATTTGGCCAGAACTGTCAAGGTACGACGTTAGAATGACGTTTGCCGGCTACAATTTTAGTAATTTATCGTTTTATTAACGTTTAAAAGAGGCGACGGAAGGGGTTTTTCGACTCCCAAAGTACAAGCTCAAATATTTCTTGAACGGCAGATAGGTAGTTTGGGGATAGGACAATAATTAAGTAGGTATTTATTGGTTAGTGGCTTAGTGCCATTACTTCACGTTCATCAGCTACTTTAATTGGCCCGTTCCAAGACTGAACTTCCGCATTTATGAAAACGAGATTTTGAACTCCTCCAAAAATGGCCAGAAACGAACTGGTGAAAAACACTTTCTGCCACTGGTGTACGTTTAGCTGCAGAGATGAATATTATTCAAGTTTTGCGACAAAATTACTTACATTGTTATGAGTGAAATAGTCGATTATGAGAGGGGAAATAAAACCTGACGCCGCATAAGTGGTGCTGACTAATCCCGACAAAACAACTGAAACGTTAAAATTATTTTCGGTGGTGAAGATTTTACCAACAGCAGTAATTCGGGCTCATATCCACCAAACATGCATCAGATCCTGAAACCATGGATCCGAAAGCTACCATAGCTAGGGTTAAGAAAATTGGTACTGCCGCCTGGTTGCATCCAGAGATCCCAATGGCTAGCATGAAGAGTCCTGAACCGATGGTGTCTAAATTATTTGATTTTAGTTTCTGAGGGATGGTAATGACTTACAGCCACTGCTTAATAATTTGCGAACATTCGTTCTGCTTAACTTTCTAGTTTTCAGTAGATAGTCAGAGAAATACCCGAACACAAATGCCATAGTAGATCTGCTCGCGTGACCTAGAGCTGATAATGCTCCTGTCTTAAATTCGTGTTTCAGTTATAACTTATAATAAAATAATTTTTCAGGGTTACCATTTCAAAGTTCCATCCGTGAATGAAATTTAAATAACTGGGAATGTAGATTAGAATCGTGTAGAAGGTGATGGCCGAACATAAAGATGCTATGTGTATTGTCCATACAGGCGCTGAGGTAAATATTTTCTTCCACGGGATTTCTTGCTAGAATTCAACTTTCCACCTGGATTAATAAATATTCTCTTACTTTTTCAGGCGAGAGACTGCATCCTATACTCTCCAATATGTATCTTTTCTCTTCTTTAGATATCCTTGGATGCAGGGATGGACCATCATAAACAAGAAAAGACCAGGCTATGCTCCATAGTATACCGATTGCCCCATAAACATAATAAGCTGGAACCCACCCCCAATTATGCATTATAAAACCAGTAATTGCGTATGTCAAAGCTGATCCTACAGATCCTCCTTTAAACAGTACAAGAGAATTACATCAATTTCTTTTAATTTTTTACCCATAAACATTGCAGCAAATGTGCCTCTCTCATTGGGTGGGGACCATCTTGAATACAAGTTAATCATAGGGGCCCACTCATGTCCCTATGTAAAGAAATAAAAAAAATGAAACTATACCTAATGGAAATGAAACTTTTGTCCTACGTCACAACTAAAAGGTAATTTTTCAAACTATTTTTGTAGGTATTCACATTGAACTCAAAATTCAAAATACGACAACGGGGGAATTTTTTCATCTGTGCGTAAGACAAAAGTTTCATTTCCATTAGGTATAATAAAATTACTCACGCCAGCAAAACCTTGAAGGACCCTAAGCGAAATGAGCCATCGGGACCCCATAAACGCAGCAGTTGGTGTTAATATGCAACATAAAACTTCCAGAAAAACTGCCCAACCGAATACTTTTTTGGGGCCAAATTTCACGCTCATCAGCGCTCCTGATAAGTGAACGAGCCAAAATAGCCAATAAAATGATCCCAAAATATTCCCTTGCTCATTTTGGTCCCAGTTCAATTTTTGTGCAAAATCTTCTGAAACCTGAACGATCTTTAAAAATTTTAACCTGGTTGTGTTCTACCCCTGTAGAAATATTGGGAAGAGTTGCATCGTCAAAGCACACGTTTGTGAGATTAACAGTAATTAGATTAGGTTTTCGATTAATCATCGAAATTATAGTCATGTTGAGTACAGCTCGGGTCATGGCAGCAACAGCAAAACCGGAAAAGCCCATGTAAAAGATTGTGTCCCTCGTCCGAAATTTTCTTTTGAAGGTTAAAATATCAAATGGCATTTTTAGCAGTTGCTGGAGGACGAAAGAGTTTATTTGAAAAAAAATTCAAAAATCTTCTTACCTTCTTATTCTTCCTATTGTTCCCTTTGTTTTTCGTAATTTTTTTTGTGATCTTATTTCGATTGAACAAATTTGCGGAGAGGATTCTGGTACTACTGGACTAACATTACTTATTTCGATTATTAGCCACTATTGACTTGTCGATTCTTGCACTTGAATTTTAACTTTCCTCATCTTGTCGTCAGTAAGGTATTTATTGTCCTTAAGTTTTGTAATAATTCAACAACATAGACGAGATATTAGTTTCTTATGTCCATTTTATTTTAAATAATTTGCCAATTAGACGTGTTTTCAGTCGGTAATTATTGCTGAAAAAATTGCTTGATATGAAGTTGTTTGGTTGCTTATCAAATTCAAAGTGTTTCGTCCTCGGTTTCGCCCCTCCCTAAATTGAAAGTAAAATAATTTTTTTATGGGGCAAACTTTAGCGGAAACCTTGTACGTACTGAGACTGTTATTCCCGTTCAGAATGATGAGCTGAGTCTAACGGTACCCGATTTTTCCTGCGCAAACGCAATGTGGCAAAGTTACATGTTTAGAGTTTGTAAAAATTTGAGTCACCGATTTTAGTAACTTCTGGAGCTAACACACAAGTTAAGAATAAATCAAAGTTACATTAAATTATCTTCCCAAAATATGGCAAGATCAATGAATGATAATCGTTATAGCAACGTTATAAGCTCAGCTTAATATCGCTACGTTTACGTTAAAATATTGGGCAAATTATTTCATTCCCTTCTTGACCTTATTTTTTTTTTTACTTTTTTGTTTAGACGAAAAGTGCATAATTATGCTTCTTAAGATTTTTTGAAAAACTAATTCCCAAAAATGTCCCCTCACATTTTCCTCGACTAGCAAGCAGGGGGGACACGGGGGAGGCTCAGCCCCTCATCGATAGTAAACGAGCGACACGAAATGCATTGGTCTGTGTCATAGGGTCGGGAAGAGGATTTGCACGTATTTTCGTGTAGTTTCGCTCCCAGATCCTGTTAATTTGTTATAAAAGAATACAAATAAATTGTGTCTGCAATATACAATGCACTGATTGAAATAATTATTGTTTTTAACAGTTCCAAATATTGACTAAACCAGGGCCCCTCATTTATATAAGTTTTAACATTTGAATGGTAACCCAACAAAAATAAGAATATGTAACATAACTAAAATGAATGATATTTTTTAAGTCCTTAAAAATCAGCAACACCAAACAGTTACGCTAGATAAATGGGGTTGGGTATCGAAACCGAAATCTTATACCTTAAATATTTTAATATGTAAATACTTGGTTTTCGCTATCGCTAAAGTCCATGAAAACTTCATAAAACTAATGAAACTTGACATTTCCCCAAAAAAATGAAGCGTCGTTAACTTCAGCTCGTCATATACAGGATGGTGAATTTGTCGTTGCCCACTACTGGGAACTCGGAAACCATAAGAGATCGAGAGTAGGTTAAATTAGAGAAAAGTTGCACTTTTTCAAGGCGATTAAGAGTCTGTAAGAAATTTTGCGATATATGGATCCGTTCCTGAGTTATCCCGAAAAAACTGAAAATCGCGATTTTAAAGAAATGAAACTTAGAGCTTTTATATTTTTGACACCTCTCAATTCAAGGACTGACAGAAATTTGCTAGGCCTTCCAGATTTTGAGAAACAACAGCCAACTTTTCTTTTACTTATGGCCGCCATATTGGATTTTAAAACCACTGGTTGCACAAAAAAATAGCTTTTCAAAAATGTAATAATATCTTAAATAAAAACTTTTTTGAAAAAGTAGATATTTTATTTTATACCTTAACACTAGCATTCTCAAATTTGTAGTCTTACTCTCACATTCTAAAAAAAATATTTGGTTACCTTCGTCAACTTACCTGACTTTACCCTAAAATGAAAGCTGTTGCAACAACCGAGGGAAGAGGGACAATTCTAACATTACGTTAAGGGACTCAACAATAAATCTTTAAAGCTCGTTTTTATTTTTATTTATTACATAGTCGTAATCAGAGTGATATTCTTCGTTTAAAACTTCAGCCAAACTCCAAAATCTTTTCCTAAGCTTATGGGCACTGGCTTCTGGTTGCCTATTTCTTGTAAATATCCCTTTTTTATTTCCCCCGACTCTGGTGGTACCTAAGAATTTCCCTACATAACAATTCTTAACAGATTCTTACTTACTTTGAGCTGTTTTAAAGTCCGCAAAATTCCAAATGTGCTCACCAATGAAGTAACCTTCGTCCCTCAATACGTCAAAAGCTTGGAAGTACTTTGACAATAGAAGATCCTGATATTCTTCCGACCACATAGAGGCAGGCAACTAAAATTTTTACTGAAGTTCATACAGAATTTTTAATTGATACTAACAGAATGTAAGCCGGGTATAGTGTCAGCACCATATTCAGTTATTAGAACAGGAATATTATATTTATTGTTAAATTTTTTCGCCTCTTCTACTACGTTTGTAACAATCACATCTAAATCACCGGGATTGTCATACCAAGCCTCGTAGATATTGAAAGAAGCAATATCTAGAAACTGGCCTGTATGGTCTACGTCTGCTGTATATGCAGTAACAAGTGTGACGGGACGGCCTTTGTCCAAGGATTTTGTATGAGCCACTATTTCTCTAAAGTAGTTTTCTGATTCATTCAAATTCGTGTTTGGTTCATTAGCCACAGACCAAATGATAACGCTGGGGCGATTTTTGTCCCTTTGTATAAGCTCTGTAATAGATTGCTTGTGATTCTTCATAAGTTCTTCTCCAGTAAACTGTCTGAAAATTATTTGTAAACGCAGATTTTCTACTCTAATTTTACCTTATACTAACAGCTGGAGATTCATCAATGATCATTATCCCAAGTTCATCTGCAACGTCCATTATTTCTTCAGCATACGGATAATGCGAGGTTCTATAAGAATTTGCTCCGATCCATTTTATTAAATTGTAGTCTCTAGCCACCAGCGGTAAGTCTAAACCTTTACCTCTAATATCTGAGTCTTCGTGACGGCCAAAACCTCGTAAATACACTGCCCTGTTGTTAATAGAAAGTGTTGAATTATTCCAAGAAACAGATCGAATTCCAATAGGTAAGTTGTATTTATCAAAAACTTTCCCGGAAGTATCCAAGAGTGAGACTTGCAAGGAATACAAGTACCCTGGATTGGGGTTCATTAAGTAAGGCCACCACAGATGGGCATTAGCGATTTTCAGTACTCCTTTTAAATTCGTGCTGCTGCCAACCTCATCTTCATTTTTATCAACAAGACTTACCTTCACGCTTGTATTATTTCCTTCAACGCTAACTTCGTAATATACAATACCACTAGTACCCTCAATGGTTGTATTTACTGTAACATCGTCAATAAAAGTAAATGGAGTGGTGTATAAAACGACGGATCTATCAATGCCTGCGTAATTGAAAAAGTCGAAAGTGTACGTTTGCTTTATTCTTCCACTGGGTAGTAATTTTTGTTGGGTACCTTGAGGTATCGTAAAATTACTTAGGGTATTGTTTACTGCCACAGTAATATTGTTTTGCAGCCCAAAATTAAGGGTTGTCGTTACTTCAGCTTGGAAAGGCAAGTGCCCGATCGAATGATAAACTACCCATTGGCCATTAATCCACTGTAACTTAAAATCAGGAAATAATATAAAACCGTGGAGTCTTACAACATCAGCAGAGTATGAAACTGAAGAAAACCTAAGCCAAACTCGTCCTTCATTCCAGGATTTTGGAACAAAAAATTTTCTTTGGTACCAAACATAACCAACGTGGTCTCGTAGTTCCAAGTCGGAGTCTATGTCATTGTAACTAGAAGGAACAGGAAATCTTCTCACGTTGATGCCAAGAATATTTCGCAGTTTATGTTTGTACCACTGCTCTGCGTAACCTCGTGGATTGGAAGAATCATCAGGAACAAAATCCCAAAAACCATCCAAGGATAATGTTTCTCGAGTCTCGGAAGGACATGGATAGAGAATACCACACTTTACTGTCACTAAACTCAGAAAAATGAAGAAATGTGTTGCTTCAAGACTGATGGCCATCATTTTAGTAATTTGAGGAGACACGATTATATTATCTAATTGTGGTGGGGAAATTTATCGGGCGACTACAAATATTTATAATTCATCTTTATTTGCTTTATTCTCGTATACATATCCGTTCAAATCGTCGGGAATTTCTGCACCATCTACGTCTTGAGCTAAAGCCCAATATCGTTTTCTCATCAGATGAGCACTAGCTTTAGGTTGTCTATCTCTAGTAAAAATTCCCTTTTTATTTCCTCCAACTCGTCCAGTACCTAAAAATTTACATTCTCGTCTGGTTTAGTTACATTCTAACAAACTTTGTGCAGTGTTGAAGTCTGCAAAATTCCAAATGTGTTCACCGATGAAGAATCCTTGTGCTCTTAACACATCAAAAGCTTTGAAATATTGCGAAAGCAGCTGATCCTGAAACTCTTCGGACCAGACATACGCAGGCAACTAAAACCTAAAATTTAGACAATGCAGTTAAATTAACTACCAACAAGGTGCAAGCCTGGAATGGTATCAGCCCCATATTCAGTGATTAAAACAGGAATGTTGTATTTATCATGCCACTGCTTAGTTTTTGTCACAACATCCGAGAATATGACGTCTAAATCGCCAGTGTTTTCATACCAGGCCTGATAAATATTGAAGGAGGCTATATCAAGAAATTGCCCTATATGTTGGTCTTCAGCGGAATAGAAGTTTGTCACGGTTACAGGACGATTTACGTCCAAAGATTTTACGTGATCGATGACTGCTTTGAAATAGGCTTCTGCAGTCTCTAGATTGCTGCTAGGTTCGTTAGCAGCCGACCAGATAATTACACTGGGTCTATTCTTGTCTCTTTTGATCATTTCCGTGATGGACTGCTTATGATTTTCTAACAACTGGTCAGAGAAGCCACTAAAATCATTCTTCAATAAATACTTAACAATTCATACTAACCTCAAACTAACTGCAGGACACTCATCTATAATAATGATCCCCAACTCGTCTGCAACATCCATAATTTCTTCAGCATATGGATAATGAGATGTTCTGTAAGAATTGGCGCCAACCCATTTGATCAGATTATGATCCCTGGCAATTAGTGGCAAATCCAAACCTTTCCCCTTGATATCAGAATCTTCATGACGTCCAAAACCACGCAAATACACTGGCTTATTGTTAATGCTAAGACTGTTATTGTCCCAAGTTACTGACCTAATTCCAACAGACAGCCGGTATGTGTCAAAAACTTCTTCAAAAGAATCCAACAGTTGAACCTGAAGATTTCATTTAGTAAATGAAAACCTTATTTATGTACCTGTAAAGTGTAAAGGTACCCTGGATTGTCATTCATGAGGTAAGGCCACCAAAAATTAGCATTAGAAATTGTTAAAGTTCCTGCCAATAAATTACTGGAAGCAACAACTGATTCGTCTTTGCTAAACAATTGTATTCTAGGGGATAGAATATCGTTCCCTTCTACTGAAATTTCATAATTGATAATTCCATTAGTGCCATCGATTGTGGTGTTAACTGTAATGTCGTCAATGTATGTTGGGGGGGTTGTGTAAAGAACTACAGGACGATCAATGCCGGCGTAATTGAAGAAATCGAATGGATAACTTTGCTTAATTCTTCCACTATAATCAGTAGCTTGTGTTATAGCTTCATGGATAGATCTTACCTTATCAATTCTTCCTGGCTACCTTGTGGTACTGTGAATTGAGTCAAAGTATTGTCAACAACCACTGTTATATTATTTTGACTTCCAAAGTTAAGAAGTTCTGTTACTTCTGCTTGAAAAGGTAAATGCCCCAGACTGTGCGAAACAGCCCATTTCCCATTGATCCACTGTAAAAAACGAGTTAAGTGAAAATTTTCAAAGTGCTGTTTACTTACAGCTTCCGCAGAATACGAAGCAGAAGAAAATCGGAGCCAGACACGTTTCGAGCTCCACGATTTGGATACAAAAAACTTTCTCTGGTACCAAACTGGTCCAACATGATCTCTAAGTTCCAACTCCGGTCCTATGTCGTTGTAGCTCGATGGCACGGGCATGGAAGTGACCTCGAGCCCATTTACGACCTTCAGGTTTTTCTTGTACCATTCCTCGAGGTGGCCCCGAAGAGGATTGGTGGAGTTACTTAGGGCAAAATTCCAGAATCCATCCAAGTAAATTATTTCTCGAGTCTCTGAAGTTTGTGGGTAAAGGATACCATCAGCTGACGCGCAGGAAATTACAGATAATATTCCCACTGCGATATACATTTTGTAAGAATGACTGAAATGTGGGAGGGAACTATCGTTTATAAACGCTTATCGGCAGATAACAAATCGTATTTGCGTTAGCAGATTGAACACTCGTTCCCACAAACTGAACCATCGAAAATTATATTAGATTTTTTTTGGGATTTCAGAATGTCTTTTTTCATTACCTACACCAAGTCGCAATTTTACATAAAACTGGATTGAAGTCGAAATGTCTTACATTGTTATTTCAATAGGGTGATAGTGATTTTGTTTATCAATTTTGAATTTATATAAGAAATTCAACAATGTGTTATCAAAATAGTCTATTGGAAAACGAGTTAACATGACATGATGATGATACTCCTGCATTTACTAGCATTTCTTCTCTTAAATTCAGAGATTGATTCTGTGTGTTATCAATAGTATATTAGGAAACGAGTCAATATGATACTCATATCTTTGCTAGCTTTTCTATTCTTCAATTCAAATGTAGACTCTGCAGGTATCCTCTACCCTAAAGCGTCAGAAACCCGAGAATTGTTGTCCTTGGATGGAATCTGGAATTTTGCTTTGGACAACCATACCAAGCGAGGATATCCCGAAAAATGGTTTGACAAAGAACTAAAGTTGATTGATGGTAGAGATGTTGAGTTAATGCCAGTACCATCAAGATACAATGAAATTGGTACTAGGGAAACGTTAAGGTATCACGTGGGGCCGATTTGGTACCAAAGAAAAGCTTTTGTACCCAAATCCTGGAATGGAAAGCGGGTTTGGTTGAGATTTTCTTCGGCTTGTCGAAAGGCTGAAGCGGTAAAAAAGTGGTTCCAATCATTTAATTTTGCAGTTATTTTAGTGGGTGAATGGAGATTCTGTAGTGACTCATAACAGGTAATCTTCCTTTTCAAGCTTAAATAACCTCAAGCTTGCTTTATGGTTTGGAAAATAATGTTACAGTGTCCGTTGATAGTACTCTTCTACCGGCAACAGTTCCTCAAGGCAGCTTAGATACTTTGGTCAGGTACTTGTAGTCTATGTGAAAGTAAAAGTAGGTATATCGAGTTGTTTTAGTGGCAGAGTGAAACAGAGTTACACCTTTGACTTTTACAACTATGGAGGAATAGATCGCCCAGTTGTATTATACACAACCCCTGACACTTACATTGATGACTTAACTATTGTTACAGATGTAGATGTCACTGATGGTTCAATCAGTTACACAGTTTCTGTTGTTGGAAATGATGACGTAAATGTTGAACTATCTCTTTTGACAAAACTGGAGACGCAGTGGCGACAGGAACAGGCCCAGAAGGTATAATTAATATTCCTAATGCGAACCCTTCACAATGGATGACCATAACATATAACTTAGAAGTATAGATTTCTGTCCCTTAAAATTCACAGGACTTTAAAATATGATTTTAGGTACGTTTAACGAATTCTGACGGTCTTGTCGATTCTTACGTTCAACGGGTGAGAATTAGACAAATCACACGGGATTCAAAATCGTTGAATATCAATGGAAAACCCGTGTATTTTAGAGGGTTTGGGCGTCACGAAGATTCAGACGTTAGAGGTAAAGGTTTAGACTTGGCACTGATTTTGCGAGACTATAATCTTCTCAAGTGGGTGGGTGCAAATTCATATCGTACCTCGCATTATCCTTATGCTGAAGAAATTATGGATTTGGCTGATGAAGTCGGCATTATGATAATAGATGAAAGTCCAGCTGTCAACACTGAGTAAGTTCTCTATAGATTTGGGTGAATTACATAAATCAATTAAATTACAATGCAGAGACTTTTCGGATGAACTACTAGAAAATCATAAGCAGTCTGCAGTCTCTTACTGAATTGGTACAAAGAGATAAAAATAGACCTTCTCTTATAATCTGGTCTGCAGCAAATGAACCAAGAACCGAGTCGCCAGAGTCCGAGGATTATTATAGAGAAGTGATTGGACACCTCAAGAGTTTAGACACTACACGTCCTGTGACTATGTTGTCAATTATGTAGATCTAGACGCTGACCATTCCGGACAATTTATAGATATAGCTTCTTGCAACATTTATTACGGATGGTATTCGCAAATTGGTGACCTAGATACCGTTATTCCTTTAATTCTGAGCACTGCAAGAAGGTGGTATACAAAACACAATATACCTGTTATCTCTTGTAAATTTAATTTATAGATTTCAGTTACCAGAAACTTCATGGTCCGAGGAATACCAAGACAAATTCGACAAATGCGAGAAGAAGGATTCTTCATTGGTGAAATGGTTTGGAATTTCGCTGATTTTAGAACAGCTCAAAGTAAATTCTTGGCGAGGACTATTAGTCAATAATTTCTACCTATATTTACAGCAACAAGAAGAGTCGGTGGGAATAAAAAAGGAATCTTTACTAGGAATCGCCAACCTAAGTCAGTAGCTCACTTGATAAGAAAGCGTTACTGGTCTTTGGCAGAAAAACTTGATTGTGTTGACCCTCCTAGTGACCTCAACGAATATGTGCGTGATAATCATATATGTAATTGTCAACGATGAAATGTAGGCTTTCTTAAGAACAATTCAAATACATTTGAAGTAGAATTTTGCTTTGCTACCTTAATCATACCTGTTAATCATACCTATGACCTTTGTAATCAAATAAACTGTTTACAACTAGGCACCTATTTCAAAATAACTCTTGGCTAAACACTTCGTAACCATGAATTATTCATATCAGATTGATAAATAAGTTTGTCTTTATCGACACTCAGAAGCAACCTCTGAATGGCACTCATCTCCTTATCATAAAGCTGACAGTCCAAAACAGATGTAATTCGGTTTCAGTCTTTAATGAAATGATACGCTCCCTATATTTTCTCCTTCTAGTAGTCTATAAGGCACAATCGGGAATCCTCTACCCACGTGCTTCTGAGACCAGGGAAGTACTAACTCTCGATGGCATTTGGGAGTTTAATGAGGTCGACTCTGGCAGTACCAATCCAAGAGTCACCCCTGACCTTACAATTAAATTAATGGCAGTCCCTGCAAGCTACAATGACATTGGAACAGACGCTGATTTGAGAGACCATGCAGGACTCGTTCGCTACCAAAGAAACTTCTTTGTACCAAAATCTTGGCAAGGCCAAAAAGTTTGGATTAGATTCTCTTCAGTTACTCACACGGCAAATGTGGTAAGTTGACGATTACAAAGTTTTTGTGATTAATATTGAGGATAGTGGGTTAACGACGTTTCTGCTGTTAACCACACTCTTGGCCATTTACCTTTCCAAACCGACGTGACAGATATAGTGAATTATGGAGCAGAAAACACAGTCACGGTTTTGGTAGACAACACCTTAACCACCACGTCAATACCACCAGGAGGGCGGCAAACGTTGAACAGTGGAAGAATTCGTCAAACTTACAATTTCGACTTCTTCAACTACGCTGGGATTGATCGTTCAGTCTTTCTTTATACTACACCCAACACGTACATTGATGACATTACAATTAAGACAGAAATAGACGGTGACAATGGTCTGGTGAATTACGAAGTAGTCGTTAACGGGTTAGATGACGAAACTGTGAGGGTGTTTATTTTTGATAAAGAAGGTCATCAAGTGGGGACTGGAACAGGAGCGCAAGGCTCTTCAACAATTATTGCTGCCAATTTTTGGTGGCCTTATTTAACGAATCCTGATCCGGGTTACCTTTACACGTTTCAAGTGCAGGTGCAGGATTCGACTGGTGCACTGATTGACACCTACACGCAAAAGTTTGGTATTCGAACCATAACTTGGGACTCCTCTTCTTTGAAAATCAATAACCAAGAGGTTTATTTGCGGGGATTTGGACGACATGAAGACTCGGACTTCAGAGGTAAGGGGTTGGACTTGCCATTGATAGTTAGAGATCACAATTTGATTTTGTGGACTGGAGCTAACTCTTATAGAACATCGTACTACCCTTATGCTGAAGAAGTGATGGATCTAGTTGATGAGCTAGGAATTTTGGTTACAGATGAATCACCAGCAATTGGGCTAAGGTAAAATTTGGTCAAATAAAAATTATTATCAAATAATAAACTTTCAGTGTTTATGATAACACGGTATTGAATAATCACAAGCAAGCATTATTTGAGATGATTCAAAGAGATAAAAATAGACCCAGCGTCTTTCTATGGTCAGCAGCTTCTAGCTCAACACAAAACAACGATGCATCCACTAATTATTTTGCACAGATCATAGATTATATCAAAAGCCTAGATGATAGCAGACCAGTTACAATCGATTTTTCTGCCAGCGTTGACCGTGCGGGAGGACTAGTAGATATAGCAATGGTAAATATTTATCGTGGTTGGGACCCTGACACTGGAGATTTGGATATTTTACAATACAATATTAAAAATATAATTGACGACTGGCGAAACGCGCATAATATTCCAATAATCGTGGGCGAATACGGCGCAGATTCTCAGGAAGGTTTCCATATCGTAAGCAAACATATTTTGCCCTCAAGAAATAAAAAAAATTCTAGGAGCCTACATTTGTTTGGTCTGAAGATTATCAAGTCGCTGTGCTGAGCCAATACTTCGAGGTCTTTGACGATGAAAGAGAGGCTGCTAATGGGTTGATAGGGGAATACGTGTGGAATTTTGCAGACTTTAAGACCCCTCAAGGTAAGTTTAAATGCAGATGCTAAAGTACCTACCCCTTGCCTTAGATTTCCTAAAACTTGGAGGAAACAAGAAAGGTGTGTTTTCGAGAAACAGGCAACCAAAGCTTGCCGCTCGGTTTATTCGGGAGAGGTACTGGGGATTGGGGGAAATTTTAAATGATGTTACACCACCAGCTGACTTAAGAAGGTATACAGTAAGACGGGCATCGAAGGATGAGTTGTAAATTTTGTTATTGATAAAAATAAAATGCGGATAAGATAAACCTCAGTTAAATATCATTTTCCCAGCCTCTCCTCTCCTCTTAGCTAGAATAAGAAGAAGTAGCAGCGGTACACACTCTTTTCTGCGAAATATTTGAATGAATCCACCCAAGGACATAGAGTTTAGGGGTTGAAACTTCAAATTTTACAAGAATTTAAGAAATGGACCAAAAATCTTCAACGGAACCATCACTTATCGGTAGATAACATAAATTTTATTTATTAACATGTTATAATTGGGTTCACACGAACTGAATTGCAGAGAATGATAAAGAGCAACCCTTTTTAGGAACAGGTGATGGAATTTCACCATTAAACCAAGACCACAGACTCAATTTTACAGCTAAAACAACGAATCGAAAATATCTTACATTGATTTTTCAATAGGGCGATAGTGATTTCGCTTATCGATTTTCAATTTATATATAAGAAATTCGACAACGTCTTATCAACAGTATATTAGGAAACGAGTCAATATGATACTCCTATCTTTGCTAGCATTTCTATTCTTCAATTCAAATGTAGATTCTGCAGGTATCCTCTACCCTAAAGCGTCAGAAACCCGAGAATTGTTGTCCTTGGATGGCATCTGGGATTTTGCTTTGGACGACCCTGCCAAGCGAGGATATGCCGAAAAATGGTTTGCCAAAGAACTAAAGCTGATTGATGGTAGAGATGTTGAGTTAATGCCAGTACCATCGAGCTACAATGAAATTGGTACAAGCGAAACGCTAAGGGATCACGTGGGACCGGTATGGTACCAAAGAAAAGCTTTTGTGCCCAAATCCTGGAATGGAAAACGAGTTTGGTTGAGATTTTCTTCGGCTTGTCGAGAGGCTGAAGCGGTAAAAAAGTGGTTCTCATCAATTAATTTTGCAATTATTTTAGTGGGTAAATGGAGATTCTGTAGTGACTCATAACATAGGTCATCTTCCTTTTCAAGCTGAAATAACCTCAAGCTTACTTTTTGGATTGGAAAATAATATTACAGTGTCTGTTGATAGTACTCTTCTACCGGCAACAGTTCCTCAAGGCAGCTTAGAAACTTTGGTCAGGTACTTGTAGTTTATGTGAAAGTAAAAGATAGGTATATCGAGTTGTTTTAGTGGCAGAGTGAAACAGAGTTATACCTTTGACTTTTACAACTATGGAGGAATAGATCGTCCAGTTGTATTATACACAACCCCTGACACTTACATTGATGACTTAACTATTGTTACTGATGTAGATGGCACTGATGGTTCCATCAGTTACACAGTTTCTATTGTTGGAGATGATGATGTAAATGTTGAACTATCTCTTTTTGACAAAACTGGAGAAGCAGTGGCGACAGGAACAGGCCAAGAAGGGACAATTAATGTTCCTAATGCGAACTTATGGTGGCCCTTCACAATGGATGACAATCCTGGATATCTCTATAACTTAGAAGTATAGTTTTCTGTTCCGTAAAATTCACAGGATTTTAAAGTATGATTTTAGGTACGTTTAACGAATTCTGACGGTCTTGTCGATTCTTACGTTCAACGAGTAGGAATTAGACAAATCACTTGGGATTCAACATCGGTGAATATCAATGGAAAACCCGTGTATTTTAGAGGGTTTGGGCGTCACGAAGATTCAGATGTTAGAGGTAAAGGTTTAGACTTGGCACTGATTCTGCGAGACTATAATCTTCTCAAATGGGTGGGTGCAAATTCATATCGTACCTCACATTACCCTTATGCTGAAGAGATTATGGATTTGGCTGATGAAGTCGGCATTATGATAATAGATGAAAGTCCTGCTGTCAACACTGAGTAAGTTCTTTATAGATTTAGGTGAATTACATAAATTACAATTCAGAGACTTTTCGGATGAACTACTAGAAAATCATAAGCAGTCTCTTACTGAATTGGTACAAAGAGACAAAAATAGACCTTCTGTTATAATCTGGTCTGCAGCCAATGAACCAAGAACCCAGTACCAAGAATCTGAAGATTATTACAGAGAAGTGATTGGTCATCTCAAGAGTTTAGACACCACACGTCCTGTAACTGTTGTCAATAATCAAGTACCAGATGTTGACCATTCAGGACAATTTATAGATATAGCTTCTTGCAATATTTATGACGGATGGTATTCGCAAACTGGTGACCTAGATACCGTTATTCCTTTAATTCTGAACACTGCAAGAAGGTGGTATACAAAACACAATATACCTGTAATAATGACAGAATATGGAGCTGATACACAAGAAGGGCTCCACACAGTATGTGCCCTCATCTCTAATTTAATTTCATTTGAAATTTTCAGTTACCAGAAACTGCATGGTCCGAAGAATACCAAGATAAATTCCATTCAGAGTATTTCCAAGCTTTTGATCAAATGCGAGAGGAAGGATTCTTTATTGGAGAGATGGTTTGGAATTTCGCAGATTTTAGAACAGCTCAAAGTAAATTCTTTGCAAAGATTATTAGTCAATAATTTGCATATTACAGCAATCAGAAGAGTGGGAGGGAATAAAAAAGGAATCTTTACCAGGAACCGTCAGCCTAAGTCTGTTGCTCACTTGATCAGGAAACGCTACTGGTCTTTGGCAGAAGAACTTGATGATGTTGTTCCTCCTAGTGACCTCAATGAATATGTGAATAACGAAAATTAGGCTTTCTAGAACAACACAAATACATTATTTTTTGAAGTAGAATTTCACCTTTGTTTCATAACTCAAGAGCGACACTTGTCCAAACAAACAAACAAAAACAAATCACTTAACAAACCTTGAACTTCATTCTATTAATTTCTGAGTTGGAATTCTATAAAACTTTCTCAATTTAAAAGAATTTTTAGGTCACAATAATTTATCTAAATTACGAGTTGTTATTAGCTGAACTAACAAAAATCACGTTGTTTACGACTATTGTTAAATCTAGGTGGGTACGTAGGTATCCATTTTTAAACAACACTTGACTATATCATATCTACATAATGAATTAGTCAAATTGATAAGTTTGTCCTTATCGACAATCAGATGAAACTTCTGAATAGCACTTAGGTATATCCTTATCATAAAGCTGTGAGTCCATATACCTACTTATATCTAATTTGGTTTCATTAGGTATTTAATGAAATGAAACGCTCTGTATTTTTAACTTCTACTTCTAACAAGTTTCTAAAGCTCAGAAAATCGAATTACCAAGAACCTCGTATGGTAACTGATTGCAATGAGTAATAATAATTGTTCTTATAAGCCATAAACAAATTAAATATTAAGTATTATTATTAGAATTGCCAAGAACATCAAATGTTTAATATGAGAATGAGGGTTTATTTTGAGGGTTTATTTTGTTAACTACATCAGATTGTGGCACCTCCGTACAGACTGAGTCAAACACTTTCTGTATAATTTATACTTAGTAAGTTATTATAATTAGCTAGGTATATGTCAAGTGATCCATATACAGGGTTGTTTCAAATGATTATTCCATCGTGGTGGATTTAAAAGAGATTTGACATTTAACGCATTTACGGCTGTAGAAATGAACTGGCAAAAACAAACCATAAAAACCACCTATAATAGTACAATAATTTGTAACAATTCTGTACAAGGTTACCCCCTATCAGTGGGCCTGGGAATTGAGACTCATGTAATTGAGTCTCATCTCTTTGGTTATTTATTTTTCTTATTTGGCTTGTGTCAATAATTTGGTAGTATTTTGACACAATCAAAGGATGAAACTTTTGAACATATTTCTGCAGGTACGTAAGTACCTATTTATATCTATAACGATATTGACTGAAACAAAGTTTTTTGATGAAATGACACCACACATTCAGTGAAATTTATTGGATACCTATATCTATACCTATTATTGTAGGTAGGTAAGCACTCTTACTCTGCTAAGTAGGAAAGTTATTGAAAGTTGTGGACATGGAATTTCGTAGGATGCAGACACTTCATTGTCAAAAACTGTAAAACATGCCTTATACTGGCAACAATTTCAAGCATAACATAATGAAGGTTTCCAAACTTGTAGGTCTCTCTCTATTTCGTGACATAAAATGGAATGGAGGCAAAATTTGACAATGACTAATAATGACAGACTTTTGCATATCGGGCTTTGTCAAATTTTGCCTCCTATTGCCTATCTCTTTTAATTAGAAACCCTATCGCGTGGGTCTTTGATTTCCGTGCCTTGATGTGTCTAAAATTTAAAAGATGATGTGCCAAAATGTCGTTTCTGGTTGCACGATTGGGTCCAAAAGCTTTTCAGATCTAAGTTGGGTTATGACTTATGAGATACCCACGTACCCAATTTCAGCCAAATCGGTCTAGCAGTTTTGGCTTGGTTGTGGCGTGTTTACAAACGTACGTACCTACTTACACAGACACATTTTTAAAACCACTTTTTTGGGATCCTGACACCTAAAAGATCAGGCGTTCCCCAAATTCGAAAATTTTAGTAATTGCAGTAAGTGTTGAAGTGGATTGGATAAGTTAAAATGCAATAGAAAACGTCAGTTGGGACAATAAAGCATAATTTAGGTCGAATGACAAAAAAACGAAGTACAAAATTCCATGTCCACCACAATATAAGTAATTTAGGCAGGTAGGGGAAGGGGGGGTACATTCGACCACTTAGTCGGTGTTCATTTTTTCTAAAATATACTATTGTTGATATCAAAATTACTTTTACGTCATTCTGATAAGTGATAAGTGCTGCCTGCTGCTTCTGAATGCTAATCACGGCAAAAGTTACTCTAAACAAGTAGCCTTTTTTGATTTTATGAATTTTTCTATGTTGACATGTAAAATGGTCGAATCTAACCCCTAGCTGGGGTAGTTTCAACCACGTAGAGGGGTACTTTCGACCTCCTCATTGACAGTGCTTTAAACATCTTATTTCACAGGGTACGTTTATTACTATTCTAGACTGAAATAACGGGTGCCCTAAAAAAAAACGAACGAAATATTTTCGGTAATAACTCGTGCATTTCTTATCCGATTTGGATGAACCTGGCCTTAAATTGAAGCCAAGGAATCAGGCTCTCGAACTGTTTAAGAACTTACGATAGATGGTGCTGCAATAGATCTCTTAGTGATACTTGTCTCAAAGATTCATTTCAGGGGCGTGGGGATTGGTCAATTATCAACCAGTCGTTATGAGACTCATATGACTTTGGAGGACGTTCATTTTTCTTCAAGAATCTTGTTTCAGAAGTTAATTTGGTTCACGCATTGACTTTCTGTGATTATTTAAAAAATATGTGTTTTCACATTTTTTCATGCAGAATGAACATGACTAAAGTAACAATGAAGCAACAAGAGCTTAATTCGCAGTAATAACCTTTAAATTTCCTCCAGTTCGCATCCGCTTGTGGTTTTCATTCAATTAGATCCTGTATTACTAAAAATTAAGCTGAAAATGCATCACTGTTACTTCAGTTATGGTCATTAGGCGTGAAAATAAGGGAAAACATGATTTTTAAAAAATCACAGAAAATTAATTCGTGAATCAAAACGAACTTCTGAAAGAAGCTTTTTGAAGAAAAGTAAACGTGCTTCAAGGTTATTTTTATCTCATAACCATTGGTTGTTAACTGACCAATCCCCATGCACGTAAAGTAAGCCTTTAAAACAAGCATGGCTAAGGCTACTACGGCAGCGCCATTTGTCGTGGTCTCTTGAATGAATCGATAGCCTGATTCTTTGGCTTTAATTTAAGTCCACGTTCATCCAAATCGGTTAAAAAATGGATGAGTTGTCCCCAAAAATATTTCGTTCGATTTTTTTAGGACACCCGTTATAGGTCGTTTAAGGCACTGCTGGGGGTTTATTGCGCTTGGCCCCGTATGATACGCATGCGTTGATCTTGTGTCATTTCTAGTGCATTTATACGTCATTTGTCACTACTGTCAACAGAATCTGGGACCTTTCACGTTTACCACGTGCTATTTTAACCTACAATGATGAAAAATGACACATAACTGACAGTAGACATTCAAGTAAATTCTGTCGGCGGTCAAAAAATGACTGCGCATACGGCCATACATGGCGGCATGACGTCACGCTTAAAGGACCTATTATATGTATTAAACAGAAAAGTTAAGAAATCAAAAAAGAAACTACTTTACAATGAGGTTTTCAAAATTATAGCTAAAATTAAATAGAGAGGTGATGTTCCGTGTCTCGGTTTTAGCTGGAGCTTCCAAAATTGCAGCAACATTATTGGTATACACTTATTTCCAACATCGGGAAAATAAAAAGTAGATTAGGTATTGCCTTTTCCTCTTGAAAATTTCGCGATCGAATGTACCCCAGCTAGCATAAGTCGAATGTACCCCGCATGTTTTCAAAAGGCAAATAAAAATTTTCAGAGTCAAAAGTTGTTCAAGTAATGCTATGTTAACACCTGATATTATAAAAAAAAAACTGTAATAACTTAACTTTTTAGACGCGATTCCAATATTTTGCTTTGTACTAAAGGTTTATGCTTTAAATGTCGGTCTACTATGTTTTATGAGAGGCTTAGTGCTACATTTAATTACCAACGGAAGAACAGGCGCCAAATTTAAAAAATAGAGATTTTATTGGACCCGGTTGAAAGTAAATCGTGGTCGAATGTACCCCCATTTCCCTTACCTAAAAATTTATATTTATCTCATTTTTAAAAACCATCACTGCTTACAGTAACAGAAATTTTGAAATTTGAATGAGTAAAGGCCGACGAAATCATTTTGTTTTGTGGTTAGCATTATATCACCAAATTTTTTGACGGCTATGTTGAAGTGGATCTAACTGTATTTTTTGCAAATATTTAACAGTTCCATGAAACATAAGCCCTCAATTCGCATAAATAAAAAAATCAGTCTCATCATGGTCTCTATATACCACTGAAATCCTTCACTCCCCCTGTCGAGGCTCCACGATCTTCAAGCAAACATCTGCGAACTCCACAAATAAAGGCTCCTGCATGGCCATCTGCATTATGGTTTCGGGATCTTTAGAACTGTTGACCGTCAACAATAAATCTCTCAAGTGTGGATTATCCAACAAACTCTTCAAATCGTCACTATGCCCTAAAAAATAAAAATTGTAAAAATAAATTTTTAAATTGCCGCCAATTCGCCATCTGGCGGTGGCTACCTTCAACAATTAAACGTCAAAAAGCGAGTTACTCACTCAATAACTGCAACTTTTCTGGATCAACAGTGTCTTCAGAAGTGTATCTAGCCTGAAATTGCTGCGTGGAATCGCCCCCTTGATTCTGAGGCTTCAAAAGAACATCACAAGCGTTTTCCCTGTGTTGCTTACAGCATTGAACGGAACAACTGAAAAAGTAAGGTTATGTTACTGCTCTCTCAAAATTCTCCAAAAATATTACTTACTAGTAAACTAAACAAGTAGGACATTTATATTTCCCTTCACTATTGCAAATAATGCAATATTTACTCATTTTAATTCGCGATTTTCCTACGTCGTGATCGGACCGTCGATAATACAGTTCACGCTTTAACCAACCATTACTTGTCATTTCAAAAATTTGAGCGCCAAATGCAGCGTCGCAGCGCCCGCGTCGTTCCCACAGCAACGCGTCCGTTTCGGTAGAGGGGTTGCAAAGCGTCGCGACGTTAAATCCGTAAAGTCCAAACAGTTACCGCGTAAAATTCGTTGAATGAGCGTCGGGTTTAGTGGCGACATCTCGCCAAGGCTTCGGTAATTATATAGCGGCGGCAATCTTGGTGGAAGATTTTACCACTCAGTAATTAATTAATTTGGATTCAAGCGTCAATTTATGATCATTTTCTCAGTGATAACATTCGCCAGGACATTGATTTAGTTGTCTTTCGGTAAGTTTATTTTTCATTGACATGTTTTTCTTCCCCATTTGGGGTTATGTTTACCCACATAATTTTGCATCAAAATTTATGTTAATAGACGATTTACGCCCTCAACCTTGTTAAATTATAAATTGTAATTAGCTCGCTCTTTCAGGTTTGTTAGTTTAACGTCATAATAATGTTTATGCAATTTCCTGAAAAGTGCTCCTTGTCATTCAACTCGTGCAAATTAGGCTGTGATTGTGTTTGATTTAATCCCCCTCAGACGTTTTTATGCTCGAATTTCGACGCATTTATAACAGTTATTCTCCGTTACTCCCGTCGAATTTATGGTCTTTTTAGATTCCACCCCATGAATTAAGCGATTTGGAATTTCTCATTTAGAGGAATATTGCCCACTAAAGCGTGTTTATGTACCGTAAGCAATATTAGCAACAAAGTTAGTTTACCTACAAACTTGTTGCAGTTTGAGATTGCTTAGAATCATGACGCTTTGAATCTTTGATGAAGGTGCTTCTGTGTTTGATGGAAACCCCGAGGACTTCAAAACGGCGCGGCGTTCTAAAATCTTAATGTTTCAGAATTATCAAGTACATATTTTTATCCACGATTGTTAAATAATGTCATTGTTATTTACGTAACTATGGTTACATAATCCTGTTCATAAAATACATCATGACTTATGGCCATAAGTCACGCTTCTGTCACATTATTTCACAGCAACTGTAATGTTTGCTGCCTATCCAATGAACAGCATGACGTTTCAAAATAAAGCGAAAGTGTGCCAAAGTAGATCAAGCATCAAGCATCATTTTGTTTTTGTTGGTTGGGGTTTACAATAAATATTAAGTGATAAAATTTTTTGAGGAATTTCAATAATCTTGGATACATAATATATTTCAATAATCGTGGATAAAAAGTCGTAGTTAACTCGCACATTATGGACCATTATTCACTTGCTTGTTTTCAACCTTCGCTACGCTCGGGTTCTAAATTCAACCGCGTGAATAATGGCCTTCATAATGTGTTCGTTTAATAATATACTATAAATACATAATCTATGCGTAGAAATTCAGAGATTGAGGGTTTAATGTTTTTATGTCGGCACGGGAAACGCCGTTAACAAAACTATAGGTATTATTTAAAAGTTTTCCTCGTTTTTACGTTCCCAGCAAGGCTCGCTTTATAGAAAAAAACAGAAGTATTCTCTGCATCAAATAGTTGATAAACAAACTTTAGAATTAAAAAAATCACGTTCAAACTCTATTAACGTTTTTGATTAAAAATTTTAAAATTACAGCAGTTTTGTTGCCTCCCTCAGTAGACCGACGCTTTTAGAGTTTAATAATTCAAGCTTTGACTTTAGTAACTAACTATTAATGTGAATTATAAAGTGGTTGTAAGGCCGTCATTATATTACTTTTACCCGAAAAGAGTTAGGTTTTTAGTGTTGAAAGTGCTTTAACTAGCAAATTCTCATTTTGGATTATAATTGCCAATTAAAACTATCCATTAAATTTTAAGGGTCTTCTACACAAGTTTTATGAAATTGTGCTTAAAAATTGACTAGAAACGAGAGTATAAATTAAATTGGTTGGTAATACTTATTTTTATTAGCAATTGAAAAGTCTCCATGCAAAGTAATATTGTGCGAATTAATATAAATAATTATGATCATCTCTATTTATACAGGGTGTTTCACGACGAGCGGCAGTTAGCCGTATCTCGAAAAGTACTTCGATTGGTGTGGAGAAAATTTGCACACTAAGGTTTTAGCGGAAGCCGAATTCAATGAAAATATTTTGAGTTTGATGGCACTTCCGGTTTTACCGGAAACAGATACAAACTTTGTTATTTTAAATGGAACACCCAGAATATTATTGCATTTTTGGATTCTTTGTTGAATTTTAGGTAAAGTTTCATCAGAAAGTGGTATACCTAAAGTCAGCCGTTCTTGAGAAAATTAAGTCTTTCAAAAATTCTTACCAAAAACAATGTGGTGCCAATTATGGAAACAAAATTACACCGTCCTTTAAACCAATGCATGTGCTAACTAATGGTGTATTGCGAACTTCCTTTTCTCAAAGAGGAGGCGCCTCACGATTTTTTAAATTTCGGGAACTTTGATCATAAAAATCTCCGTTTTTCTAAATGGGATGCCATAGAAATTGAGTATTCATAAGAAAGAGAATTTAATTCTCTTTCTTTTGATTATCTCATTCCTATACCTAACTATCTTAGATTTTGTTTTATTTTAGATTATTTGTCATTTTGCTGCATTTTTCAATAATTTTCCCTTTAACAATCTCACAATCATGATTTCTATAGCAACGCCACTGTTACCAGTCGTAAGAAAACCTTTTTTAATTGTAGTTTATGTACGTAATTTAAAACATTCTTGTTGCACTCACTTAATCTCAGCAATTTCATTCGTTAAATTTAAATGAACCAATCAAATTCATGTAAAAAGGAGATGCTTTTTATTTGTCAATTAATAACCAAACAAAAAAGAGGGAAGGGGTCCTGGCACTACTGGCTAATTGGTTAACAATCTTCCGGATGAGGGAAGGACACTGCATTAAAGCCAGCACGATAAAAATTGGGTTTATTTAGCAACCGGTTTCGGCCGCTCCCCGGCCATCATCAGGCTACTACAAAAGGATAATTACAATATACAGTACAGCTAATCATAGTTACCAAAACCAAAGAACGAATCAAATCGGAACAAACCGCGACATAAAAACTGTGAGCTCAATAGGGTACCTATGTCCTATTAAAAACGATAAAGTTAAAAAGTCAAAAATTTAAAAAGTTAAAAATCCTTTTGTAGTAGCCTGATGATGGCCGGGGAGCGGCCGAAACCGGTTGCTAAATAAACCCAATTTTTATCGTGCTGGCTTTAATGCAGTAACCAATGAAATTGCTGAGATTAGGTGAGTGCAACAAGAATGTTTTAAATTACGTACATAAACTACAATTAAAAAAGGTTTTCTTACGACTGGTAACAGTGGCGTTGCTATAGAAATCATGATTGTGAGATTGTTAAAGGGAAAATTATTGAAAAATGCAGCAAAATGACAAATAATCTAAAATAAAACAAAACCTAAGATAGTTAGGTATAGGAATGAGATAATCAAAAGAAAGAGAATTAAATTCTCTTTCTTATGAATACTCAATTTCTATGGCATTCCATTTAGAAAAACGGAGATTTTTATGATCAAAGTTCCCGAAATTTAAAAAATCGTGAGGCGCCTCCTCTTTGAGAAAAGGAAGTTCGCAATACACCATTAGTTAGCACATGCATTGGTTTAAAGGACGGTGTAATTTCGTTTCCATAATTGGCACCACAACGAAGATGTAATTTTTTAAATTCAACATTGTTTTTGGTAAAAATTTTTGAAAGACTTAATTTTCTCAAGAACGGCTGACTTTAGGTAAGTATACCACTTTCTGATGAAACTTTACCTAAAATTCAACAAAGAATCCAAAAATGCAATAATATTCTGGGTGTTCCATTTAAAATAACAAAGTTTGTATCTGTTTCCGGTAAAACCGGAAGTGCCATCAAACTCAAAATATTTTCATTGAATTCGGCTTCCGCTGAAACCTTAGTGTGCAAATTTTCTCCACACCAATCGAAGTACTTTTCGAGATACGGCTAACTGCCGCTCGTCGTGAAACACCCTGTATATCTATCTATATTAAAGTTATTGAAGTCAATGTTAGGTTAGTACCGAATTAGGAAACTAAATAGAATATTTTCTTCACTTTCGGATTAGGAATCTAAGAATTTTTCTGAGTCACAAAATTGTCATAAGACTTAAACCTCATTTACAACCACTTTACGAACGTGACAACAAAGTTTAACAATCGTCAACAATTACTAGAAAAGACAGAAGCTGTCATGAACAATTGTTGACCATTATTAAAGTTTGTTACATTGCGTACGTAAAGTGGTTGTGAATAAGCTCTTAACCTTACAGTCATGGCCACCTTAGATTTTCAAAAACATTCGTAGAAATCTGTAAAAAATTATGGTTTTTGAAAAACGTAAAACCGCGTCGGCTCTTAGCTTAACCTAAATTAAGGAATTAAGGACATTTCCTTGACGATTGCCCTTAATTTCTTAATTTAGGTTAATTTAAGTGGATGTGAACAAAGCTTTAATTTTTTGATGCAAATTGAACTGTGCAATTACATTCTTCTTAAATCATTTTTACAAATTGTGGAAGATAAAAACAATAAGAAACTGCCATTTTCTATATCAGCTCATGAAGTCTTCAAAGTTTATTTCCAAAAATGCATTCAAACTTTTTTTGCAAATGGTCGTAAAATTTTGAAAAATCCCAAAAAGCGCCTTAGGGTTGGAGTGAGTAAAATTTAGGCATAGGAGGTAGAAGAATTTCCTTGATTTTGGTGGTAATCACCATTTGTTTTTATTAGCGTATGAAAAGTCTGTTTCCTAAATTACAATCAATAGATTTTGGAATTTGGCATCATCAGTACCAAATCTGAATTGCGTCGATATCGAAGATGCTGAGTAATCTCTGCGAAACCGGTCCCTAAATTAAATTTTAATAAAGGTGTGGGAAGGTACGTACAATTTCCCTCTAAAATACAATCAATGGCTTAGTGCTCTTTTGGCAAAAGAAATTTAAATTTTCAAAAACTACAGAAACACTACAGACTACATATGTGGATTGAATTATATAAACAATATTCAACGTCAGTTATAGGATAGGCATGCGCGAACCATTTAATGAGTTGTATTGCGATGCCGCATAATACCAACACATAAACTCATACTTCCTTGACTACTACTAACTTTTAGGTTATTTTTTTCACGATCAGGCGGTATGAACTGTCCTTAACTTGCGTTTTTAGTGAATTACTGCCTTTTGGTTTGTTGCAATAAGGCTACACTGAAAACTGACGTACAATGCGAGTAAACACGTGAAACAAAAGTGACAGGTGACAGGTGACAGTTTACATTCAGTTAAGCCAACCCAAGACTATGCGGAATACAATTTGCACTTGACATTATTGATCATAGATATCGTTGACTTTGTGAATATTGTCTTTTGGTGATAGAATTGGATCTTTCACTAAATGGGGAGGTTCCGGCCGTTTCCGTAGCTGCCCATTTTTTTTAAAATTTGAAATGGCAACCCATAACTGTTTTAGTCACATCAGGTATCATTTACTATTGAAGTGACAGATCGTCAAGATTTGGGTTTTTTATATAAACAAGCTAATTTTTCCAGAGACTGAACTGCAAGGACCTCAGTGAAGGGGATAGTGGAGAGATTTGTTAGGTTTTACAGTCCAAGAAAAGTGACAGTTCAGTCAATAGTAAATGTATAATAGGCTTTAGAAGATTTTCTTGTGAATTGTTTTATTTGGTTTTCCATTTATTAAAATCGGACAATAAATAAAAAAATTGGAGCGTTTTATCTATCGCCCGATTTGAAAAGATCATAAACCAAATGAAACTGCCCGAAAAAATACTACAATACTCTGTGCGGGATCCGCGTAACCCTATTTCCATGGCGAAACATTGTTGACAACAATGTTTCGCCATGGAAATAAGGGTTACATGGATCCCGGACAGAGTATAGATTGTTATCCATACGGAGTACTTGAAAATTTTGTGTTTCCAAAGAATGATCAAGCTGCATTTCGGTATAAAATTTAATTTTTTTTATAGTTGAACCAACTTGTTGAATCTTCTACCTGATGTAACTAAAAAATACCTATAGGCCACCATTTGAAATAAAAAGTATACTACCCCTGTATGCCCTGTATAAATAAAAAGATTGTTTGAATTTCAAATTTAATTGAAGGCCCAAAGGTAAACTGCCTGGGAGCCCTTAATAGGAAAAATAAACAGGTCAACCAAACTCTTGTCATACCTACATTATTTGTTATATCGATCAACTATGTTAAAACTCATTATTTTTTTAATATTTACAGTTTATTATTGATGCCTTTCCCTCTCATAATAGCGGAAGCATTTTTGTAGTACATCATATTTGCATCTATGTAGCAAGGAAAATAGGACACATTAATAAAACCAGAATTGAAAAGTTTTTCGTGTTTGAAAAAGCCGTGGTCTTTTTTCAGTTCGGTGTCAGTTTAATTCTGGATGAAATGACATCAACCGCGTTGAAAAATTGCTTTTCCGGGATATCCCGCGAACTTGTTTATTCAAACAATAATAAAATTATTTCCAGATCGGTTCTTCGGGAAGTAATTTAATAAAAACATCAATATCGGCATTTTCGCTCCCAATATTCAATTAATATCGGTTCTGATTGAGTTTTTGAGGTTTTTCCACCCCGAACGTGGGGGAAGAACCGCCCTCGAGTGTCAGGTCAGAGAGGAATTTAATATCGATATGAATGTAAATTAACAAGATAGCAGCAGAAAACGGAAATACGTCACGTCCCCGAGATCCACTTACAAGTTTGCCAAGTTGTTTAAAAGACTCGACAGGCCAATCTGTCAAAAAGTTGATTGCTGATGTCCGCGCAGGCTATTTGAGGATCTTCCATTTTAGTTGACGATTAATGGACAGAATCGTTTGGTCTTCTTGCCTCGGGTCGTGCGATGGAGAAAGTGAATTCTTCGATAATCCCCATCCGCTGAATGTTTTCAATATGCCTCGCACACACCAACCCTCCAAGAGTGAATTACGCCGCAAAACGGGCGAAGCGCTAAAAGCAGTTCTCGTTTTTAGGGTTTCACGAAAGTTTACGATTCCTTTAAAATGGCGGAGGCGTCCCTTTGTAAAATTAACGCATTGCACTTTTCGCTCCCATAATTGCAATGACGCAAAAGCGCTGGAGATGGATATTGGATTTAGTGTCGATGTCTTCATGGAGGTAAGCAGTCGACATTAATGGCGCATAAATATCCAGCCAGGCTCTTTGTTTGCCGACGGGGGAAGGAACCCACCCTGGGAACCCGCATAATTAGGAGCGCTGAGCGTCTGCGGCTGCAGCAGACACGCCATCGTGGGCCCCGGTGACTTATGGCCGCACATTTCCGCAACTCCTGGGGGAGAACGTGGTCGCAATCCGATCGAAGCTGGATGTTAAAAACAAAGAGCCATCGCGTTTCAATCTCAAAGCAAGCAGTCTCATGTAAACACGAAGGAAGGTCGAAGACTATTTGCATTCAGCTAATTATCGAAGTTTGACAAAAGATCAAAAAGAGTTATGGAGGGGCGTGCCGCAATGTTTGCTCTTAATGGGGGCGAAAGGGCAAAAAAGACTCCATTACGCCAAGGGGAGGTGTTTGCACAAGGACGAGCAAACAGCTCTTAATCCGACAGTTTGCCCAGTCGCTAAGCGGCAATTAGTATTGCCCCGACGTATTATGTGTCTCTTTTGAATTAATCTGATTTTAATGTAGCGGATGCATTTCCTAACCTGCGTTGATATGTTTTCTGCTCAGGATTACTGTGGCCGTTTTTCACTTGGCGCCATAAATATGCAGGGTCGACGCGTCTCTGAACGTTGAATAATAATTAGACCGGTGGCGGCAACGTCGACGGTGGTGTTCGCCATGTTTCATTTATATCCCCGTCGTGTACAACTTCCGATGCCAATCAACTAAATTACTAAACAGCTCTCCTGAAACTTGGGCGATGAATTTAATATGACTCCTGTGTGCCTATTTTTCCCACTCCCCACATAAGAAACTTCTTATCGCAACTACAATTTGTTGGCGGAGGTGACACATCGAGAAAACCACAACGAACGCTTATCTTTGGACTACAACGATTCCAGGCTTATCCCTCCAGCAAGAAAACTATCCTCTATGTTTATGTGTAGCTCATCGCCAAGGACAGCATCGACCGAGACCTCATTTCATGTTAGAATTAAGACACGTTTTCAGTTCGGTGTAGTAGTGTGATTATGCACCCCCTACACTAGGTGCAAAATACTACTACACCTTACTCCATTTCTTGTGCTAACACCTCTGATTTCACACAGGCTATAATAACTACTTTAGTTGCGTTTAAAAATGGCGGAATCCAAAGTGGACGGGGCCGTCGACGACCTACTCCTCGAGGATGGCTTCTCCATCGTGGACAGCACCAAAACCGACGCCAACACTGACCAAAGCGACGCCAAGAAGAAGGCGTCCAAACCAGCCGAGAAGAAGCCCGAAGCGAAAAAAGAAAAAGTCGAGAAGAAGGAGGAAAAGAAGCCGGCTCCCAAGGTTGAACCACCCAAAGCTGCACCCGAACCCGAGGCGAAGCCCAAAGAACCTGTGGAAACTGAAAAAGATGATTCTAAAATGAACGGACATGATACCAAAAGTGACGCTTTGCTCATCACCACTGAAGAAGATTTAGACATGACCGTTGATAAAGAGAAGAAAACCGAGAGCGAGGCTACGGAAGAAACCGCAGATGCGAAGAAAGACAAAACCGATAAGAGAAAGCAAGGCGACGTTTGGGTTTCCAACATCACGCGTCACGTCAAAGCCACCGACTTGAAGAAGCACTTTTCCCGTCACGGCAAGGTTTTAACGGCCAAAATTGTAACGAATGGAAAATCCTTCTTCGGTTACATTTTGATGGAGACTGCTGAAATCGCCAGTAAATGCGTCAAATCCCTCCACGGGTCAACGCTAGATGGGAGAAAACTTACAGTCAGTCGGCAAAGACCAGACCAGAGAAAAGCAGCCGCCAACGATCGTAAGCCAACCGTCAAACCGAGGTTGGAAAAGAAAAGCGAGAAGAAACCCGACGAGAAGAAGACCGAAAGCAAGACGTCGGAAGACAAAGAAGACAAGAAATCCGAAAAGGGCGAGCCGAAGATAGACGAAGCTTTGGTCAACGCCAGGCGAGCCCAAGAGCGCATCAGACGAGAACTTGACTTCCACAAGCGAGAAGTTGCGAGAGTGAAGAGAATCCTGAACGATGAACAAAGACGTCTGCGGGCAGAAACTCAGAAGAATCGTAACTTGAACCGCAGTCTGCAAGAAGCCGAGTCCAAGCTGAGGGAAGAACGAAGACGGTTCGACCGCGAAAGAGAACTTTTCGAGAAGAATTCGAGAACCGATCGAGTGAAGCTAGAAAACGACCGTACGCTTATCAAGAAAGAACTGGAAGAGGTGAAGAAGCTGCGAGAGTATCTCAAGAGAAAAATCGAAGAAGAGTCAAGGCCGGTGGAGAGAAGACCAAGAGCCAGCTCCCCCTACGCTTATTCCTCGAAGAGGTTCCGAGATTCTTCCGGCGAAAAACCCTCGAAGTACGTTGAGGAACGTACTCGTACTCCTCCGTCACCCCCGAAGCTGTCATCGCGATCGAAAAGGTCGCCTATCAGTTCCTACTCCTTGGAGAAGGATAGAAGAGGGACGTCTCATCACTACGAGGTCTCCGAAAGACAAGACGTTGGAAGACATTCCAGCATTGTAATACCATCCAAACCATCAGCTCCAGCAGCTCCCAGGAACATTTGGCCTCAGACTTTCCATCAAGAAGTCTGGAGGGTGGGCCCAGGGTCGACTTCCACTGCGGGATTCGCCTCAGGACAGTCGTATACCAGGCAGTCCGAGTATAATTCGGGTAGTTCGTCCAGCAAAGGTGCGAGTTATTCCCAACAGCGTGATTTTAGCAAACGAGATCATTATTCCAGTAGCTCCGCGAGGAAATATTAATTAATAGTCGCGTTCATTTTTCAATCACGCTTCGCTTGTTTTTTCAGTTCTGAACCCCATTTTATCCGTTATGGTGTTAATTAACGTAGCAATGCTGTAAATATTCTATGGCATGTAATTACATTTGAGTCCTTAAATTTAAGTATCACGTTCACTGATTCATTTTAACCGTGTTTACCCTGTATTTTTGTAGGTATGAATATCCAAAGATGGTACATAATAATGAGTGTCAACAAATAAAGTTAATGTCAAATTTAATTTTTCCATTGCACGAAATACCGTTAGCGCTGTAGGAAGGATATCCGTGATTTCTAATTGGTTCTGTTTTCGTGTCTTTTACAATCGGGAATTACACAATAAGTCGTAAAAGATTATAGTAGAATGTATAAAACAGTTATGTCGTTGATGCGAATTAACCATCGTAAAACAACGAAAACGTAAAAGCTGTGGAAGTTACCACGTATTGGGGTGATTATTTGCTTTTATATCACTTCCTATGTATGAGTTTCCACAAAAGAAATTCCTTTTAAATAGTGGTTGTAGCATATTTCTGTGCTGTAAAGTTTTATGCGTTAAAAAACTTCGGAGAGTTTAATGAGTTTAGCTACTTTAATTATAAATTAAGCCGAGTACAAAAAAACTACCTACATCTCAATTGTCAAGTTCTTAAAATTATATGAATAATGCTGTAATCGCTACAAAGTTCTCTGGGATAGTGTTTGCCATGCTTGCCAAGTTGAGCCAGAATAATCCCTCAATCGAGTTTAAATTACTTCTAGTCTGTTCCAAACCATTGAGAGTAACGGCTACCCTTGTGTTAACTATAGCCAAAGAGGTTTTTAAGGCTGTGATAATCGGATAATCGTGTAAGCAATCCTTTTGCTGCTTTTGAAAACTACAATTTACATATTCTAAATTTTGATTATAGCTTTATGACTTATTTCAACAGTTATGGCATTGTTGTTATTGTTATATTATTTTCAAGATGTGAGTGGTGCCTGTCTACTTTTTTAAGCGATCCAAAATAAACTCATCTTCAGTGAGCTTTGAAATTGAAATTAATTCGTCGATTCTGTCAGAACATCATTGTTTTACAAAATTATTGACAAATGGAAAACGATCGGACTCAGTTCCAAAGCACACTGTGATTGATATCATGAAAATTAATACTCAACCTCATGAAAGGTTGTAGGGAATGTTTGAATTTAAAAAAAAATAGGTTTTTTGCGAAATAGATACAAATGGTCGGAAAAAATAAACAAAGAGTTCCAGAATTACCTGCCATTAATCAACTCGGTCTCCATACAGACCAATTAACCAATGGAATCAAGGCATTGTAGACGTGACATTAGTATCAAAGACGTTGACAATCATTTTTACTTGAAAGATAACGTTAGCAAGATAAAGTCCGTTCATTTACTACAGCAGAACTAAAATTTTTCTAGAACTGTACTACCCTAATTTGTAAGGGCGTGTACTTTTGATAATTTGATCGAAATTGGGTGGGAAAGCAAAACATTACATGAACCAAATCTTCTAGGGTTTATGTTTATTGTTAGCAGCAGTATCACAGATAAACGTACCTGACCCTTTTTCATGAATATTTTTCTTTTCACGTTACTTCAAACTGCAGGTCACAAAGGCCATTTTGGACCAATTCAGAGCAATTGCAAAATTTTGACATGTCATGTTTTCTGACGTACCGCATTGAGATCACTTGTACCAACTCACCTGTTAGTAAAATTCCTTGCAAAATTTCCTCATACCAACCTAAAATTCAAATTTTGACGTTCTGTTACTTCAATACAAAATGAATACGATGATTCTCAAGCTACAATTTTTGACATTCCTTTAGGTAGATGAGGTTCCTAGTCAATTTCTATCCAGGTATTTCTTCAAATATCAAGCGATCCAAAATAATAACTCAGTATCGTTTTGTTTGAAATTGAATATAACGGGTGTTTCAGAATGGGTGTCTTGGTCTGATATCTTGAAAATTATGAAAGGTACTGATTTGAAATTTTGCAGACGTCAATGGCAGGCAACTGCCGATTTAGGGAAGGTAAAGCAATATTTTTTCCACTTTTGGTTTAACCGGAAATGAGCTTAATGTAATTTTTGCGAAAAACTTTTTTCCATATTTTGAAGCGATCCGAATAAGGCGTAAATGAGCCGAAACGAAATACTAATTTTATGAGAATATACTGACGTCCATAAAACACAAAAAAAGTGTATCGCAGCACTCTAGATCCACAACAAAATTTCGCCAAAATCACGAAAATGACTCAGGATGATCCCTAGATTCCCAAAAATATACCGGGTGTCCCATTTAAAAATAAAATTCAAAATTAAAGCCATTTCCGGCGTAACCGGAAGTGATAAAAAGTTGTAATGAATGTCAAAAAGTGACGTTCTGTCATCATGTTCACTGTGAATTTTTTCAGATTTTTATTTTAATAATTGAAAAGGTTATTGGGGCGTCACCCGGTATCTTCCAGCACTACCAACAATACAGAAAAAGAAAAAGCAACATAGCAATGGTAATAGAAGGGAAGACTTTATCGTCGACAAGAGTACAATGTTAGAGCAACCATCCAAAAAGCATTACACTGTTAATTCCCGAGCTCCTCCACACACTAATAGGTGCCTTTTCCCTGAAAATGATTCCCTAGCAAATAAATTTACGTTTACAAAGCAGACTGAAATTCGCGGATGTGTATTTGTAAGCCAATATGTAGATTGCAAGCAACGGCAACCTGATTGAAAACCAGCTTGTGTGATATTTGCCGGTAAAAAGCAAGTAAAGCTTTAGCAATTTGCTTGCAATTCCAAGAAAATCTCGAGTCCTAAAGTGCACGTCTCGCAAATTTTTTAATAAAGCATATCACACTAACCGCATTTGGACTCATTTCGCGTAATTTGCCAAGTGCGAAATTTAATTTTGCGAAGCGGAACTTCCATCCAGACTCCGTGCGGTATATTACTTATTTAATTGGCCTTTATTGAGTTTAAAAAGCAGCCATGCTGATTTTGAGCCAGTCAATTTGTCGCGACATGCCGAAAGTAATGGTTGTGTTTGTCCCAGATTTGAAATCGTCCGTAAGGAATTACAGTGTATATAAAGCACGGCCCCCCGTATGGAAAATCTCTCATATGAAAGCCTCATTTGACTCGACGAAAAATGAAATCTAATAAAAACAGCCAATTTCCTTTACGAAGAAGAACGCATTCGTGGTTAATAGCCTTGAAAAGCTCTTACAATAATTACGCGAAGCTCTCAGAATTAATCGAATCGATTAATTAAATTGTGAAACAACCAAGGTGAAGAGATCCTGGATTATTTTCGTTCTACCTGGCCCCGGCCCATTCCAATCATATTAGCGACTTCAATTCCGAACCGCCCCATTTAAAATTACGTCCGGAGACTACGAATTTAAATTGATTAGTCTTCCGAATGAAAATAAGTTGGCTGCCATTGCACTTAATCCCGATTACAACAGGTATTTTTAGCAGTCTGCTAAGGTGGATTTATTTTTAACGCTGAAATAATATTGCCACAGTCAAGTTTAACGCTTTACTTCATCGATTCAGTAAGTGTCAAACGGAGCTTCTCCATATTTTTCAAACAAATCCCTCCAGAATTGTAGCGTTCTCTGCTTGAAATGGTCTTTCACTTCGAGTTCATTGTCGATGATCAGGTAATTCGTGTCGGTTTCAAATTGGGGCCATGTCAAGTTGTCAAACAGTGTTTCTGGTTCGGGGGTTGGGTTGCTGAAATTAGTCAAAGATGTCAATTAGCAATATTGATTAATTAGTAACCAGTAATTGAAGTCTTAGTTTTGTGAAATTGTCTTAAAGGGGTACTAAGGAGAAACGAGCAAGTTCGACCAAGTTCCACCACCGATTCTAACATAAGTTAGTTATTTTTTGGCCCGATTTTGATGTGGTTAAAGTTTCGTCGAGTTGATCTTATAATATCTATTTAAGCCAGTGAAAATAAAAAATTGTTCCAAGTTTATGATGACAGCCTTCGTAAAATAAACAAGAAATTTGTAGAAGTTAAAGCAAAACCAAGGGGAACTTAAAGGAAGATTCAACTCAAGAAATCGACTTTTGGCTTACCGCAGTTTCTGGTTTTAGTCTTCTGAATCTAATGGTCGCATTAAAATTTTTAGAATATTTCTATTTTCCGAATCATCTAAAAATTAAGAATTTACAAATTCCAGGCATCTAGATCTTAAAATCGCCTCAAGTATAACATAAATATTTCTCGTTTTGGAAACACAATGTGATATTTCACAAAATGCTGTCAACCATTTTTGTAGGTTACGTTTATTAGATTGGTTTACTTTAAAGTTTAGATTATCGAAGGTTTTTATAGGTAAATTGAAGGATGAAAACAATTCTGACTTTTAGAAAGTCTTTGTTTGCACTCAATACAATGTTGAAATCAAGGTATTATTGGATTATTTTCCATCAGATAAAAACCTTCGGGTTTGCTCTAAAAATTTGCCCAAATTTTCAAATTTAGTTCAACGTTGATAGCAATTGTTATTAACTTCAATAAATAGTTGTTGCATTTACCAAGCGGGCGGAAATTGTAGGTACTAACGTACTAAGGGCCGATTTCATAAAAAAAGTTAAAGCTCCTTTACAGTTAAAGTCGCCTTTAATGGAGATTTTGACCAATCAGTAGCGGCCGCTTTGGTACGTTGCTAGGCAAATAATTTTGATTATGAAATCGGGGGTAAGCCGATTAAAAATCAACTCATTCATTTAGCAGGCATTAAAGGTAAATTAACACAAATTTGTAGTGTAGAAAACCTTCTGGGTCATATTCTTTCCTAACTGGATAGCCGATAAACTCATGAAGTATGGAGATCACGGTTAGGGAAAAGAAATTCGGGTGATGTTTTTGCACATGCACGTTATCATTATCACTGGCATGAAATTTCTGGGTTGCACTGGTGCCGTATAAAGTGAAAATTACCTGAATATTTTAAAGTAGAAACTTTCGATAGAAATCGAAAATCGGACCTTGTTACAAGTACGCCAAATGTCAAATTTCTTTTGACTTATTAAATGGTTTACGACACGACCGCCAACATTACAATTTTGTGCATTATTCGACTCAGACGCTCCCGCTACGCTAGAATCAGCCATAACCTCAACATCGATTTCGTAAGTTGAATCCTCCTTTAATAATACTAGTCGATGTGTAAAAACATTAGTTTACCGATAAAATAGAAAGCTGTGCAAACAAAATGGCCATTTCTGGCCAAAATGCTATGAGAGTGCTACAATTTTACTTTATTTCTTATGAAAGGTAAGAAAAACCGCCAAAGTGTTCCTGTTGCGCAATTAAGAAAGTCATGAGCTTTCCAATTACACTACATTCGACCCTATATTGATGAACACTGAACATCTATGTTCGAAACAATTTTACTTGTGTTCGTAAAGGCCTGTTATGATTTTTTCCTAATTAAAAATAATATAAATTGCATTCTGTCTCGCGTATTTATATTTGTTTTTGATATGCAGTCAGTAGTTTTCGGGGATGATTCTACATCAAAAATACGAAAGAAAGTTTCCTTAAGCATATGTATCCAGGAATTGCTCGTAAAACATTACTAGTCTTGATTTTTACCAACTTCAATAACTTGAATGTCAACTTTTCATTTTCAAATGGACGTATCCAGTTTTTTTACTCAGTCTAACAGAAAAAAAATTTCTGCGTCTTTTGATGTGTAATAAGTTGAGTGGTTTATAATTAATTTTGAAAATAATTAAAACTATTGTCAACATTTCAATCTTGTAATGCTAAATTTCGAGTGTGTCGTAAAAAAAATTCTTGAAATGCATTTTGCGTGTTCGAAAATAACATATTTTAATTGTTTTGCTAAGTTTCTGTCAAATTCACAGTACATTTGAAAATTTTGAGAAAAAAATATTTAAATTTTGACAAAAAGTTATAATTATTTTCAGAACTAATTATAAAATAAACTCGCCTTATTACACATCAAAAGACGCAGAAAAAAATAAGCTGTTAGACTGAGTAAAAAAAATCGGGTATGTCCATTTGAAAATGAAAAATTAACATCCAGCTGATATTCAAGCTGAAATTGATAAAAATCAAATCTACCTTGGGTTTGTAGTGTTTTATGAGCAATTTCATCTGGTTTTTGGTTCATTAAAATCGGACCACAAATAACAAAGTTATAGCGTTGTGGAGTTTTAATCTCGCACCCTGTAGATAACATTGTCTGATGGCCCCTATTGATTGCAGATAGGTAACTTTATCAGATAGTATGCAAAAACTCGTCACTGTAGCCCAAATGGTTTCTCATTTTTACAATAAAACAAAATAATAAAAACAAAATAAAAAAAATAATTCGATTTTATCGGTAAACAACTGTCGAATGGATTAATAATTAAAAGTTTCCACAGGTTTCGCTTTATCTTCTACTTACTTATCTTCCCCAACTTTCTGGTTTATTTAACGAAGGTTGTGAGTTGTGACATAGAGTTGAAACTATTCTTTATTTTCACTATTTTAATTAGTAATTATAAAATCAACTCGAGAAACTTTAGCCACATGAAAGTCGGACAAAAAAATGAATTCCCCAAACGCCACATATCCGGTTCGCATCCGCAGTGGAACTTCGTTTAAAGTTTCAGATTGTTAATGTATTTACGTAAGTGATTAAAATAAATCATGCAATGTAATCCAATCTTTTCTAACCGAAAAATGTACCTAAAATAGCTGAAAGATGAATTTTAAACGCTAATCACAGGGTGAAGGGGATTTTTAATCTAACCCGTTTCCTGTTCTAATTTGGAAGCGACAATTGAATTTCCGAATCCGCCAATGGTAATTCAAATTAGACAATAATTGATTGTGAGAAAGAATAATTTGTAATTCTGAATGCATTCTTAATTCAGTCTCTCCGGCATTGACATGAAAGTTCGTTTCTGAATTACAACTGAGGGATTCTGAAAATTACTAATTGACGAACATGAAATTGCAATTCACCTATTTTGAAATTCATTTGACTCTTCTTAATTACAATTGGCGTTCTCGGAAATAACTGGAAAAGGTGTAGATAAATATTTTCTATTTGGTGAACTTCTGGGCTATGCTTCGTTGAGTGAATTTGAAAGGTGGTAAGGAAATAGGCACCTAATCTCTGTAAAATTGGTAGCAATACCGAAGGAAAACCGCAAACAAAGAGTTTCCTACATATCCAGCAAAAAATGAATTATTTTTTAATGCACAGCACCCTGCCAGCTGTCAGTGCTCGATACTTTTATTGCTTGACTCGTTACATAAGGGCGAGTTCTACCATGTCCGAGTTATGAAAACTCGGGGTATGTATGCCACTGTCATGACAACCAGCCCTGAGTTTTCGTAGACATGGTAAAAGTAGCCCTTAGTGTATGTTTATGCTTATACATAGCAAATAGTATGAATAAGTACTATTTCAAATGGACAGTTTCATAACGTGAGACGAGCGAGACTTATTTATATCTGTCTTAAAATAAACATCAACCTAAATCAGCTAAGTACATTTTGTAGTTGATGTTTAGTGCTAGAAAAGATTTTATAAGTGCATATTGATTACTCTGAAGCATACCCCGTTCGAGCAAAATTCGTCCAAAATCTAACCATTCGGCTTCTCATTAACTTGTCCATGTCATTAGCTCGCGCCAAATCCTGCCTGGAAAATAAATACCAGACCTCCTCCGCGTGCATCACACCTGTAAGATTTGTTGCTAATAGCTCACGTAAAACCATTAGCACGATACCCACCATTAACCCTAGTCTCTTCAGCCATCGCGAAAGCCTTCTTGCCAAGGAAATACCCCTCGTAGGAAAATCTATACATATAAATAGGGGCGTAAATCGAATAAAGTCGAGCGCTTTCCGTGATTGGTCGATAAAAGTAGCTATCGCTGATGAACTATGAAAAGATTACAAGTTTACTTTAAATCAACAACTTACGTCCAAATACTGTTGAACAGTCGATTTGGAATCGGTGAAGTAGAAGTTTTTTATTTGCTCCCATACCTTCCTGGCATAATTTGCTTTCACGACTAAACCTGGGGGGATTAAAATCTCATCCCCGGAAAAAATACGCAAGAGGGGCTCCCCAAGCTGGAGATATATCTGCCCCGCTGCCGATTCTTGCGAGTTAAAACCGATGATGTAAGGGACGCGTGAAAATTGCCCGTTTTTTAGCAGATCGTAAGTGCGGTCACTGATGAAGGCGTCTTCGTGTTGAGGTTCGATCGAGGGTGAGAAGGGTAGATCCCTAACTTTGATGGAATTCTACGAGATTTTATTACATTTATCGCTTGAGCAAGTATTACCATAATTGTAATGCTGACGGCGGCTCTTTTTAATTTTGAAGTACTTAAGCGTCGCAAATAGGCAAGAAGATCTTCAGTGCTGCCACCAGAAAATCCAGTTGCTCGTCCGATGAGGTTAGCTATTCGCAAGGGTTTGGTTTGCAAAGCCCAAGGACATAAAACACTGCCACTTTGGGAGATAGCTCGATGGAATAACCCCTGACTCTTGGGGGAGAGTATGTGGAACTGTACAGAAGCCCCTCCGGCGCTCTCCCCAAAGACTGTTATTTTTTGGGGGTCGCCTCCAAAACGCTGGATGCAATTATTAATCCATCTCAGGGCAGCCAACTGGTCTTTCAAACCGTAATTACCTGGTGACGCTAAATCTTCCGTGCTCAAGAAACCTGCAAATTAACTTAACGCTTGAAAGGTTCCTAAATGTTACCAACCGAAGACATTAAGTCGATAATTGAAGTGGACCACAACAACGTTCTCGTCTAATAAATGATCAGGTCCGTAATACGTCGAGTTGGCAACTCCGAAAAGGAAACCGCCCCCATAAATCCAGACCATGACGGGCAACAATTCAGGAGAACTCTCTAAAGGGGACTGGAGAGCAATTACATCCATCCCAAGTCTGGACTTACCTTCGTCGTGTACACATTTATGTACAAACAATCCTCGGATTCATACCAGTTTTTATCACTGGCAGGTATCTGAATACAACTGGGAACGTTTCCATATGCTTCAAGTATCCCACTCCATTTATCCGGCGGTTGAGGAGGCTATAACGTTTCATATAATACGTGATCAACTTTCTTTTTTAGAATTACACGAAAGCGAAGCTGCCCAACAGGTGGTTTTGCATAGGGGATTCCTTCGTAAGAATAATAAGGCCTGCCAGTACCGATCGTGCGTTTCAGTTTTCCCTGAATTAATCCATAGGGCAACTCCACCTGGAGGGAAGGGTTCTGAAAAATTTATTGTACAAACTGTGCAACCCCAAATCCGCACTTGAGTGAAATTTGATGCGAAATCTAGGCAGGTGACGTAGATTACTGTGCTGGCGAGTGCCAGCAACATGCACCACATAATAATAATTAGCAAAAGAGTAGAGTCATCACGCATATATACCATTTCCTGAGCCAGATCGTATCTCATATTATTAAAAAATTACATTATTCCCGCACATTTTGGTCATTAAACTAATGTTGTTGGGGAATTATCCAAATAAATTGAGGGCTTTGTGTGGCATCATACATCATCCTGAGAGCGTCTTCCGTTTTCATTTATTAATACATCATAAGTCATAGTTCTTTCTCGAAGTAACAACGTAGTGACTGATGATGTGTCTAGATCTCGATATAGGATTATATGTATAAAATAATAATCGGGGGTAAGTTTTCTGGGAACAGGCTGGGCTTTAGTTGAAGTACAATCAAAATCTAAGTAACAACTAAAGTGTTATAAAAAAAGTTTTGATCGATAATTTTCAGTTCCAAGCTTTTTAAAATTACGTCTTTATCGTACAAGAGGCATATTAGTGGATTACAAACCGAGGTTGGATGTGTTTCATTATAGCGGAGGACACAATTGATCGACCGAAGGACGCAGCTCCAAGGTCAGCAATAAGCCCGACGCAGCGCAGGATTGAAACGTTTCACCGAGATTTGTGTGCTATTTTATTCACAATTGGGAAGAAATCGTTTCAATACTTAAAAAATAAAGTTAACAATAACCATATTCGGCGTTTGCTCAGTAGGCGGTGAACAGCAAATTATTTCGCTTTTATCAACATTTTTGGCATTTTGTGTTATGACATACAGGAAACCCAAGCTTTACTAAATTAAAACATTCTTGTTACCTATTTGACATCTCACGCGCTGTTTACGATTTTCATTTGTTTTACTTACCGCGCATGTATGCCCTTATGGTTGATAGCGTCACTGTTATTTTTTGTTTCTATGGGAAACTATTTGTAGTAAGCTCAACTTTCCGCTCATTATAGTAACTATGGTAAGTTGAAATATCGAAACGATTGTGTGAAAAAACCTATTTCCAAACTGTTTATTAATAATTAGATAGGAAATTGACATAATTATTACAGAACGCAATTGCTTATCTAATAAAACACTTTGGAAGTTAGGTAATCTCATTTCTATATGTCACTTCTATATGTCAATAATATAAAATGTCAAAAATTTTCTTCTAAGCGGATTTTTTTCCTTTCGCCACCTAGGACACTGAATATTACGAAGGCGTAGAACGGACACGAGTAAAAAATTTTCATATTTTCGACTTCGAACTCGAAAATTTCGACTTTGAACTCGAAATTTCGACTTCGAACACGAAATTTCGACTTTGAACCCGAAATTGAATCTACTGCGCAAGTCCTATTTCCTAACTCGAAAATTTTATTAATGCGCATGTGCGAAGTTCGAACGGGGCAAGCGTCGCACATCAGATGGTACACGGCACACAAACAGACCATCTGATGTGCGACGCTTGCGCCGTTGGAAGTTCGCACATGCGCATTAATAAAATTTTCGAGTTAGGAAGTAGGACTTGCGCAGTAGATTCAATTTCGAGTTTGAAGTTGAAATTTCGAGTTCGAAGTCGAAATTTCGAGTTGTAAGTCGAAATTTCGTGTTCAAAGTCGAAATTTCGTGTTTGAAGTCGAAATTTCGTGTTCGAAGTCGAAATTTCGAGTTCAAAGTCGAAATTTTCGAGTTCGAAGTCGAAATTTCGTGTTCGAAGTCGAAATTTCGAGTTCAAAGTCGAAATTTTCGAGTTCGAAGTCGAAAATATGAAAATTTTTTACTCGTGTCCGTTCTACGCCTTCGTAGAATATGGTTATTTTCAACTTTGTTTTTTAAGTTTTTAAACAAATCTCGGTGAAATCTCAGCCTCCGCGATAATGACACACTTCCAACCCCGGTTGGTAATCTAGTATTAACTTCCGCTTTTTACGCCATTTTTCAAGTAAAGTTAGATTCTTTCTGGAAGACAAATTCTCTTTAAAAAATATACAGCTACGGAAGCGGCTGGAACCTCCTCACTTGATGAATCATCCAATCCTATCACCTACATACTTGAAACCACAGTAATGCTTCTGTAGCTTTTCAAAATTTTTAACATTTTGCCAAAAGGGCACTAAGTTTGATTGCATTTTTGGAAACAGAATTTGAAAATTTCTCATTTGCTGATAAAAACCAATGGTGGTCATCTCGTTGGCCGATTGCCACCAAAATCAAGTCGATTTTTTTACTTCCTTTACACCTACATTATTTCTCAAAATTTTACGATCTTTTACCAAAAGGGCACTAAGTTTGAGAACATTCTTGGAAACAAAATTTGAAGACTTTTCATGTGTTGATAAAGAATATGAGTTTCTTTATTCAAATTCAGAAATCAGCTCTTCGTTGAGTTATGGTACCTAATGTACTAAATTTCAGCCAAATCGATTTAATGTTTCTTTTTTGATTTTATTCCAAAAAGGCGCCAGGTGTGAATACAGTCTTAGATGCAGAATTTGAAGACCTTTCATGTGCTGATAAGAAAAATTGGTGTTCATCAGTCAAATTTTATTTGGCGTTTGCGCATTGGCAACAAAATTAACTGGTCTCACCAAAATTCCAACGCTAACCTCCATACCAAATTTCATCAAAATCTGTTCGGCAGTTTTCGAGAAATCTTGCTTACATTGTACATACATAGAGATTTTCTAAAAACCACTTTTTCGTGATCCTACCTCCTCGAAACGTATAAAGATCTAATATTATCTAAATTTCGAATTTTGGAGTGATTGCAGTAACCTCCCATTTTATATTGGTTGTGGGAAGGCTAAAATGAAGGAGCCAAGCGCCCTAAAATTTGGAGAAAATTGTGAAACTGCATTGCTCTAGAAGGGGTGTGAATTTGGAAAAAATTCTGAAATGGAAAGTAATTGAAAGTGGATTTTGTGATCTTTGGCGCTGATTCTAAGTTGATTTATGTCATGACGTAAGTCTGATTAGGTGTATAACTCATGAAATGGCGCTAGCAGTAAGATTTTGCAGATCTCTGTAGCCATCTGCAGCATTGGGTCTCATTTTCGGGGACTTTGATGCTGAAACTGATTGTTCTCGGTATGCGACTCCACTGACTCTATGAATTTCCTCGACAATGCGGCGCAATGCTGCAGAAGTCTGCAAAATCTTACTACTAGCGCCATCTCATGAATTATGCACCTAGTCAGACTTATGTCATGACATAAATCAATTTAGAATCAACGTCTTTAACTCTCCAACGACGTGTGGGTCATTTATTCATGATGCTGAAAAGGTACTTAACCTACTACAAATCGTATACTTATGGGTCATATTAATAAAAATAAGGTGGTGCTTATTTTCACAATTTTCTAAGCAAATCCTTAAACACATATTAATAAAAATTCAGCAAATCCTTATTGGACAAGCTTTTGCTGATTCTGGTTCAGTATAAGCATTCCCTTGTCTTCGTATTAATAAAGTTAGCCATTTACTGATTTGTTTCAGTAAATCCTTGTGAAAACATAAGTGTGCTATTTCAGATACTGATTGTACGTAAATTTAATATTTCTACCATATTTAATGGCGTTCGTATAGCGAAAAACTATAAAGAAAGACATCCTGAACCAAACGAGTTCCAAATTATTCAAATTTTCTCCAGAAAGTGTTGACTGACTTTCTTTTTTTTATTCTTACTTTGATCTTTTCGTACCGAAAAAACACGGGAAGGAGCATTAGATACCAAAGCGAAAATTATTTTTTCTATTATAGATATAAAAGCGGTAGGTAAAGTAGTAGTAGTTTATTTTCTTCAGACCCGGAAAACTAGTTTCACGCTCTGCTGTGGTGCATACAACATTTTTCTTCATTCACCAGAAAAAAATTAATTCGAGCTAAAAAATCAATTATTAAGTGTTTTCACGACACAGGTGAGACGCCATGGCAACTTCCGACGAATTTTCTTAGCTATTCACGAAAATAAAGTAGAATTTTCGCGGCTAGCCGAAAGAAAATTTATCCACCGCTTACTCATTTCAGCGGCTAGCCGTGCAAAATTATTTTACACGGCTAGCCGTGAAAGATTGTACTTTCATAGCCCTCGTGAGGCCCGAAAATCTCATTTTTTGTTAATGGAAAAAGAAAAAGCTTTTTCTAAAGTGAAGTAGGTTACACGACAATTCTACGAAGGCGAGTATATTGATTGTTCCTACGAAAATAATCCGAAACGTACCTATTCGGGGATTTTTTTCCAAAACAGGCTGGGGTGTAACAATTCCTTATTTCATAAAAAAAGATTTTTCTCGAGTGCTTTTCGCAAGATAATTTTTTGACAAAAATATTATTGGACCTATTTTTCTTGCATTAATAGTGGCTATGTACCATTGCTCGGTAGGCTAATATTAAACGTTTAATGGAGAAATATTCTGCAGTGAAATGTACCTAATCCTTAAATGTTTACATACTGGCCTTAAAGAATCAAAAGTCTTCATGTGGCGGGATTTCAGACTAGCAAACGCTGACGCATATCAGCATATCCTATTAAGTATAAGCATTTCATTATTAATACAGAACTAAGGATTACCTTTTGCTGAAACCTTTTACTAATCAGCAAAACCTTTTCCTTGTAAGCATTTGCTTATTAGCATTACCTTATTTTTATTAATATGACCCAATAACTCATTTTCTATTCGTCGGACGGCAATAACTCTCTCAATTTTACAATACGTTCCATCCACCCTATAAGGTTTGACTTTGATTTTAGAACTTTTTCAGTATTTTTTCCAGTTCCGTAATAGTAAACTTTCAATATTATTTCCAAATTTTGGTTTATTTGGCCCCACTCTGTATGTGTATGTGTATTAGGGTGTATCGAAAAAAGAGAATTTGGGAAATTCGTTTTGTAATAGTCGCCAAAACTTACCTTTTACTATCCTAAGAAGAAAGTTTATTTAAGGTTTTGCTATAGTTCAACATCTTTAGCAATCTACCGCCCCTCAAATATTGGTTATTTTGAAATTCCATGTCTACAACGAATAATTTTTTTAAATTCAAAATTTATTGTTTTTCTATCACTAGTATGCTCGGAGTAGATTTTAAAGACCACTAAAGGCCGTTTTTTTTCATCTCTCGTTAAATTTAGCTACCTACTGCCATATAGTTTCAACGACAATTAACTCTAATTAATCAAGTTGCTGGTGCATGCTTGACGGAACTTATGACACTACTGGTTGACGTCTAAAGTTCAGACGTTATATTTTCGTGCGTTTTTTATTCGAATTTCTGTGCTTCCTTTTCGAGTTAATAGGAATATTTTAAAGGCAATTTACACTAGAAATAATCTCGAGTGGCCTATATTTGGTGGGCCTTTGAAGACTAAAAAACGCACAAAAATTTAACGTTTGAACTTTAGACGTCAACCAGTACTGTCATACATAAGTTGTGTCATGCATGCACCAGCAACTTGATTGATGAGTTAATTGTCTTTGAAACTATAATGCAATGGCCATCTAGTAGGTAGCTAAATTTAACTAGAGATGAAAAAACGGCTGTTAGTGATCTTTAAAATCTACTCCGAGCCTACTAGTGACAGAAAAACAATAATTGTTGCATTTCAAAAAAATTTTCATTGCAAACTTGAGATTTCAAAATAACATAATATTTGAGGGGCGGTAGAGGGCTGAAAACGTTGAACTATAGCAAAACCTTAAATAAACTTTCTTTTCAGGATAGTAAAAGGCAAGTTTTGGCGACTATTACAAAACGAAATTTCAAAATTCTTTTTATTTCGATACACCCTAATGTGTATGTATGTTTATGTGAGCAAGATTTCTCGAAAACTGCCCAACGGATTTTAATGAAATTTGGAATGGGAGTTAGTGTTGGCCTTCTGGTAAGCCCAGTTAATTTTCTTGCCGATCCGCAAACGCCAAGTAGGTAAATTTTTGGCATATCGACTATGAAATTTGACCGATGAACACCAATTTTTTTTATCTGCACATTTAAATTTTAAAAATGTATTAACACTCGGTGCCTTTTTGGCAAAAAATTTTTCTTACCAGCACATGAAAGGTCTTCAAATTCTGTATCTAGAAATTTATTCACCTTTTGGAACAAAATCAAAAAAATTCCTAATTTTGAAGAAACATTAAATAACACGCTACAGCATAAACTTCTGGATCGATTTGGATGAAAGGTTAACATGATCTCAAATTAATCGCATCTCTTAAAAAAGTTCTTACAAAGTTTCTTTAAAGCTTAACAAAGTTCGAATTATTGTTGTCGGTCAAACTTGATGTGGCTACCGATATCTAGGTAACTGAGGTTTACGATAAGTAGGTAAATAACCAATATGGGCACATTAATATTTACAAGCTGCTACCTGGTGTATGATTGAGTGTCGAATATTATTTCAGCAGCACGTGTGTGTAACAGATAATCAATTCAGAGCAGCGTTCCATCATTTCCCTGATGTATGATGACAGTTTGATACAAAGTGGAGATAAGCAGAGTAGTAAAAAGTGATTTATTAAGTTATATTCAGATGAAGTTGGGAGTCGGTCATTCGACCTTTAACTTAATGCTTTTCCGATACCTCAGACACTAGGTCAAAGTTGTTAGTAGCTCGTCTTTGTCTGTGGGAAAAATCAATTGTCTCCGGCTTCATTCGCGCCACGTACGCGCTTATAATAGAGCCTAAGTATAGCTTTATTGAAATGCTAAACAACAGCCTACCCGGGGGAGTTGGTGTAACGTATACGGTATTCAAATAGGATTCCATTATCCTTTATGGCCGTTTTTCACTTTTGACGGTCGATAAAACTTCAGGGTCATCTGTTTTTGGTCGCACGAAAAACTCCTTCTCCGAGGTTTGATAATGGCAGTCGTTAACGGAGGATATCGTCGGAATTACTTAAGCCCAAATGATATCGAGTTTAATAACGCGGAGTTATTTAACACTGCTAAGCTCAGGTGTTCCTTCCCAGGAGCTCAATGCCAGGAGCCATTTTTACCGATAAATTACAAATACGGACGTAGAGCTTTGAAGGTAAGTAGTGAAGTACTAGAGCTTTGGACCAAAAAGTGCAGTTGTAATCAGCTTAACTCGGCGTCCCTTGATTTTTACCGCATCCATTAAAATGCACTAGTGCACAGTTTCACTTCATAAACTCCACAGTACTAGTTCAAACCATTAAATATTAATTAATTGAGGGGGCACCACACCTATTTAGTAAATAAACTGCGATGACATTACCCTTGTTATTAGATTCCATAACTGAAACGCCGTATGGTGGAACAACACTGAATTTTAGATTGCAAAACATTGTTAAATTGAAGTTGTAGATATTCGGAATGCCATTAAAAGTTTACTCCAATATACAAGTGCACCATGTTTTAGTAATTTATTGTGTTTAATTTACTACACATTGTTTTGGGGCTTATTATGATTTATGTATGTAATTTCACTAAAATTCAAACTATGAGCAGTACGTAATCTTATTTTTGTTTTTAGGGTAGTTTTAAGCCTCAGTTTCGATGTGTGGCCAAAGCCGAACTATATTTCAGGCTATAAATCAAAACAACACGGGGAAACTCCACAACTTCTTCTCAAGTCAAACGGCTTTGACCTACAAACTTCTGACTGATGTTAATTAATTGCAACGATTTTAGGAAGTTTTCCGTATGGCGACTGTAGGGCCAATTGATTGAAATAGTTTAACTGTAACTACTGTAACGAGGAGTTACAGTAACTGTCTCTTGGAGGAATCCATCTGTCTCTCAAAATTGGTGGATGCGCCGGGTTAAATTGCGTGCTCAGTTACAAACCACTTAGGAGAATTATTGCGTTTACTGTCGTGGCCTGCATAATGCAAAGATGGATTGCAATCGCGTGACATTAAATTATGTACTTACTCTGTAGATTTAACCGCAAGAATTGGATACCTCTCCTATCCAACTCAGAGAATCTAAAATAAATCTATCGATCCAATATAAAAATTATAGCCATACTTTAAGATTTTTCCGACGAAGTGATTAGGTATAAAGAAAGAAAGAATATTTGCTCCTAAATTGCATAAAATGCCTATGCAATTTAGGAGCAATGTATACAATTTAGGACACAGGCCTTAGATATTTCTACTCTTCTAATAATTAATTTGCAATAATCTATTTATTAACACAATTGTGGAAATAATCTTTTATCATATATTATGAATATGCAAAGTAGCTACTAGCAACTGCTAGCGAAATGGCAGTTTGATTATTATTATTAGTGAATTATTACTACACACCCACAAAGCTAAACTTTCTGACAAATATTTAAAATTAAATCTATTATGGCAATAAATTTACTATATCTATAAAAGAATTAGGAAAAGGTTTAATAAGTTCTTAACAATTTAAGCCGCAAATTCACCAACATTACGTAGTTTTAAGAGGAGCTTAAAAAACAAGAAAGAAAGATGTTTGTCCTATTAGAGAACTCCTGATTTCTAAGTTGGACTTAAGCGATGAAAGGCCCTAACTAACCAGTAACCACTATTAAATTAAATAAAAACAACCACTCAGACTGCTCCGACCCCGTCCCCGTCAAAGACGAGTGAACGATCATCGATGACTCCCTCGGCGAAAACCGAGTGAATCTGCCTCACGCTCAAGGATCGGAGCTTTGCCTCGTCATCGTGGCTGCAACAACTCTACGTTTGAGTAGAGAGTATGTGAAGATATACTACAGAAATGATCCTGTGAAGTATGATCTTGCCGAACAAACTTCGACTTTCCCTTTTATGCTCTGCCTGAACATAAATACTGGTTCGTTCTAACTGCAGCGCCATCTGTTACGCACTCCGCTCAACGACGTCCGCTTGAATCTTTGTGCTGAACCAAATGAATCGTTTGCTAGTTATTGACCTAGAATGTTCGCAAATATAACGATCAAGGTGATTTAAAAATAACTCTTGGATTACAATAAAGTTTGTTTCCACATTAAAGGCTTTAACTAGCGTAATATTTGACTAAAGGGTGTACCATTTAAAACGAAGCACCCTGAATAACTCCTGGAACAGGGATTTGAGGGAAGAACGCTGAAACAGGTCGATTTTTGTTTGGAGAGGGACACTTAAATTCGTGCTTGGCGAAATTTTCCAACATACCCCCTACCCTCCCAAAAACCAATTTTTCAAAATTTTAAATGACAATACCCCACTTGTGATACATCATTTGAAAGCTAATTTCGTTGCGAATTCAATTCTGTAAAAAATTTTGAATTTCGTTCAACTCCAACGCCCTCTACGCACGGATTTTGAACTACATTAGGGCCCTTTGTGATACATCATCTGAAAGGGTTTGAAATTCTCTGTAAACTGATGCAAGAATTTTTTAAATCCATCCATTCGTTCAAAAGTTACAGCCTAAACTTGAAGGATTTCTAGGCCCAGAACCAGCTTTGTTTTTCAATGTAACTTTTGAACGAGTGGATGGATTTCAAAAATTCTTGCATCAGTAATCAGAGTCTAAAAGGAGAATTCTTATTAGTTCTTGATACTTTTTCGACATTATTGTGCTCTGCGATGTGGCAACAAAGGACAATTTTGAGTATGTACAAATTTGAACGTGATGTACAATTTAACAAATGTCATGAAGTACTATACCCAGTGAATTCTGTCACTCGAACACAGCCTACTGAGGTTTAAGAACATCGTAAACGGATTATATGTCTGCCAAACGTTTTGTTCCTATAGTTCTTCAGAGAAATAGAGAGAAAGTTGAATTCGCTTCATTAGAATAATGGTGTAAGAAAGTTTTGCTGGTGATCCGATTAAGGTAAGATTGTAAAAAGAACTTTTTTTTGCATATTTACAACGGAAGTTAATGAAAAATCGTAATGAAAGTACCACTTTTTTTAACGAAAAAATCGTAATGAAAGTATCACTTTTTTTAACGATTTTAACATTTTTTCATCTTTACATCTTACATCTTTACATTGTTACATTATATTATCACACCAAGGAAGTAAAGGGCTAGCCAGTGTTGCCAATCATTACTCCACCATATAGAATTTAAAATTCTTTTCCACTTTTTCGCGTCTGGGGGGAATATACAAAAAAATTACGTGTACAACACGTAATGAATGTATCTTTTTTTCACTCGTTTGATTGAGACACTCCGCCTACGGCGTCGTGTGTCAAACTTCAAACTCATGAAAAACAGTTATTACTTTCATTACTAGTTGTACAAATAACTATTTCGACTTTACAAAAAAATTACGCGACAACCCTTTTGAAGAACATTTGACGGATTTCTAACCTAAATGAAAGTCCCTATTACACAACTGAGCGTTTGGAGGATTATAGAACGGGTTTCCAACTGTATGTATTGTAGTCGAATTTTCACACCTGCCGACAGGCAAATTAAATTCCATTGAGGTCTGTAGCTTTGACAATAGTTTTTGTTGTTTGTTATAATTTTATTGTAATTGTCGAAAATGAATCAGCAGCCGCTAAAATAAAATATTGCTTGTTTTGGCCGCGTATTTTATGTTTTGTCTGTTATCTTTATATACCATCATCTACCCCAACTTTGAAAAGTTCCAGGATTTCACGCGGGCATCCTGTATTTTAAAGGAAATAACTGCTTTGCTGCTCTGAATTTCTCCAAAAGAACTTGCTTTCGAATTGCCACGATTTTCTAAAAGCAGTTCTTGATCTAAAAGCATTGGCTTGTAGCTGCCTCCCTTAAGAACCAATGATCTCAATAACTGAAATCGTCACAATGAACTTTAATCGAGTTACAGGGACCACGACAAAAATAAATATGTTCGCTAGGATATACCTAATTTTTATTTATTGTAGATTTATCCCACTGAGGTAATGATGCGGTAATAAATTAACAAGGAGGAAAGAGAACGGTTCACATTAAAAATCCGGCCAAGCGTGGGCTTACAACTCGTTTAGAATGTCATCAAAGAGCTTTCAGGCAGTCGCAAAACTAATTAATCACACTCCATAATATCAACAGTAATTAGCATACACTTTATGCCAAGCTCTTTTTTATCGGAATTCGATATTTTCGGAACAAATTCGATTAAAACTGGGGGAAAAAAAATAATTATGTTTTCTGCGGGCGGCTAATTAACTGGAAAGTGTTCGGGTCGGGAGTGGTAAGAATCGATAAACTTTTTCATTGTTTTAAAAAAGGTGCTCTTGGCGCTTGACTGAGCATAAGAACACAAATAGCTAACGACAGTAACAAATCACGCAGTGTCCCTTTTCTCCTTTTCGTGATTCTAAGCCGATTTCTTAACATCTACTTTACCCCTCAACCTGTCTTTCATCGGATGCGTGAAAGAAGTCAAAAAAATGTTTCGCGTTCTATGTTCAAAACATGGGTTTATTGACGTCAGGTTAAAATGGTGGCAATAAGGTGCTATAACGTAAAAGCATTCTTTATTCTTTAAAAAGCATTTAACAAAGATTTTTTTTTTACGATCAGGAATTTTCTTTTATGATGATGAAGGTGCGTAAGGGGTACTATTATCTTGAAAAGTTGCACACCACATCCAGAACTTAAGGTGAGTAAAAAAAATTAAATGATAGGTATTTGATTAAACGAAACATTATACCTAAACAAGATGAAAAGTCAAAAATGCATTATTTGTTGTGAAGAAATGTACATCCCTTTACTATGCCAAAAATATAAGAATTGAGAATTAAAACAATAATTAAGAATAAGAACGCATCATCAGAAAGCTACGTCCGAGACGCTTCTAAGTTAAATTATTTTCAATTGGTAAGTATTCTAGTTCGTTAATTTGGGGTGCTGCAAAATGTAAAACGTAATAGATAAAATCAATAGACGCAAGTCAATAACATCGTTCATCGTTTGAAACACTGAAGATTGCCTGCGAAGTATTTGAAATTTGTCTCCATCATCTAAGGTCAGCTTAAAACATAATTCAGTTATAAGTCTCCGACATACCCGGATTTGTAAATATAAAAATTCTTTTCGAATGAAACTGGATACTTTCCTGCGTATTAGAAATTGTCGAATCCCACTTGGTTCAATTGTCGAATCCCACTTGGTTCTCTGAAACGTTTTGTTATTGACATGTTCGTTCTCAACATTATAATACTATTTACACACTGAGAAAAATCAAGCTATTAGAATGTCATACTAAGATTTGTATGTTTGTGGCAAAAAGAAATTTAGTTTTAATAATTAAATGGCGTATGACTGTAATTAAACGAAATATCTACCGCAGTAAAAAAAATTTTTTTGAGGGTCTATTAGAATTGTAATGTTGTTATGAGTAAATTTTTAATGATGGCAGAGCTCGTGAATGCTCCTGTTGCTGTATAGGTTTTTTTGGAAAATTTTTATTATGGCAACTAAACGTTTATTTGCGGCCACAGCCTAAATTGTTTCCAGGGCTTGCTTTGTCTCCTGAGACAGTGGTCTAAATGTCAGAATCGGATATCATCGACAACGGTTTGGGTTGGGGTAGTTAGTTGTTGGCAATGTGCTAATGAACACGCGGTCTCGGGGTCAGAGTTCAATACCACTGGGGGTGTGTGTGTGTAGTTGTGTACAGGTGTTATTGTGCGGTGTGTCTTGAAGAAAACCTGATTCCTTAGCTTTAATTTAAGATCACGTTTATCAGAAACGGTTAAGAAATAGCCGATCGACTCTTATACCCAAAAATATTTTGTCCGGTTTTTTTGGTACACCCGATATTACCATACATAATATGTATTATTGTATTTTTGCCAATAATGTATTAGGTATTGTATTTTTGGTTGAAAGTTTGGTCCATTTTTTCAAAGAGGAACTGATGTTTGATTACACGAGGTAGGTAGTTTGTTGTTTGAGCGTCTTTCGATGAATTTACAGTGTGACTCAAAAGCTGTTATTTTTCTTTGACAAAAACGTTTTTTCGTTTTCCAGGCAACTGTTTTGTATTTTGTGTTAATTTCGTTTATAGCTGAAGATGGAGTAACACTCCGAAACGCGTCCTAAACAGTACCTAAGTAAATTTTGTGGACCAAGACTTTGAAACTACCTCGTGTAATATTGTATTTTTTCTGCTTAATCATCTACAATACATATTGCGAATAATGTATTATTGTATTTTTCCTGTTTAATCATCTACATAATTACCAATAATGTATTAGGTATATTGTATGTTTCCTCTGTTTAATCATATAAGAATGTGCCTAATATGTATTTTTAATAATCACATCCCTACCTACATAGGGGTGTAATAAATTATTTTTAGAAAATCATGGTTTGAATTTTAGTAGGTAAATGGGCATATTGCTCCTAATAGATTCTTCTATTTGCTATTAATACGAAAGAACTGCTGTGGCCAGAGTTTCTTACTGCTACTGCAAAAGATACGTATTCTAAAGGTTATTAAGCCAATGTTGTTGGCAGTAACAGAACCGTTTATTAGGATCCAAGTAACTGCTCATTTAGGACAATAAATTTTTATATGTGCTGTTAATAACGAGAACTGTTGAACGCCAGTATTCCCAATTTAGTCGCCCCAACAAAACGGCGTTGCCGTCCCGTATTTTAATATAACTTTCTAATAACTGCTATTAGAATTTACGTCAATTTTTTCTCAGTGCAGATAGATCTACAAATTCACTCTCGAAATCACTGTACAGCCAGAGCCAGATGAAATGTTGAAAAATTTGATTTAGTTAAGTACAACGTACCTATCTTTATGTGCGAACTCCTTATTACGGAGGTTGAGGCAAAGCTTTTCGCGTTCATTAATATGCAGACGAAGTATAAATAAATAATTCTTGACAGCAATTTAGAAATTCCCAGCGAATTACCAGAAAGCAGAAAAGACTAGGATTTTGATTTTATGATATGATGAAATGCTAAAATACGAACCGTAAAAACAGAAGCTTTTAGGGTAATTGCAAATGATAAGATTTTAAACGTCATCCATACACTTTTTATTACATGCTGTTACGGTTTGTAAACTTTTTCTTAATTTTGCACTTTTAGGCGTGGAGTATTTTATTGCGGAAACTTAGTTTACATAAGAAATTACCAACAAAAGAACCCTAAAATGTAACAGTAAAAAATTACTTTAATCACGGTTAAAAAAGCATTTCATAACCGACCCCCTATTAAATTATATTGCAATAATTGTGATGAATGCTCAGCGCCAGTTTCATAACCAGCATGTTTTAAAAGCTCTATTTCCGCCCGTGTAAGCTTCTAGAGCTTATTAAACACGGCATATTTTAGAAAGCTTTCCGCCAGCTTTTCCAATTTACATAATTGTTATTGAATTTTGATTGCAGCTTTTCCGAAATTGGAGTAGTTTTCCGTCGATGATGCCAGACACGTCCGAACGGAATTCTCCTGGTATCGCCATTATAATTTAAGAGAGATTCTCTTCCGATTGCCAAATCTACCGGAATTCCCCGCTCTGAATAAATCTATGCCACGATTGCACACACCGAAATCTTGAAATCTACCCCTCAAACTGTGTGTTTTAACTTTCTTTATTATCCGCGCTCCCGGTTTATAATTTCATAAAAGTCCTCGGTTGTCGGGTACCTAACTTTCTGACGCTGCCTCGAGGCGATCTGACACCTGGGAGTTCTCGTTAGAAACTCCCTTGCCTTCATAATTATTGTTTTTGCCCTTTAAAGGTTTTCCTTAATCACGAGTTTAAAAGGGGATATTTATTTCTTAAAATTTATTTTTGATTACTCGAACTTTAGTTCGGAGAACTTTGGAGTTGGTGGATAACCCCACAAGTATACCGGGTGGTCGTTTTATCTTGAGACTGGCAAATATCTCGGAAAGGAAGCATTTTAGAAAAAATGTTTTGTATAAAAGTTTTACAACTTCGAAGGGGAAATAGATGGCATCATGGTCATTTTGATTCAAGGTCAAATGAAGGTCATCTTAATTTTTTTGTATGGAAACATTTTTTATTAGATTCGTATTCTCCGTAAAAGAACAAATAACTCTCATCTAAACTATTTTCGGATCCGATGGACAGGTTTCCATTGAAAAAAAAATTAATTTGATCTTCATTTGACCTTGAATCAAAATGGCGAGGATGCCATTTATTTTCCCCCTCGAAGTCATAAAACATTTTTTTGTAAAATGCTGTCTTTTCGATTGCCAGTTTTGCCAGTCTCAAGATATCCCTCGTATCTCCCGGGATATTCCACGTATCTCCCCGGATCTCCCTGGATATCCCCCGTTATCTCCCCTAATTATCTTCCCCGTATTTCCCAAGTTTTCCCAAGCCTCCCCTTAAGAAATCAAATCACTGGGGTTTGCCTGGCTTCCTTTTTGAGCCAAAAAAAATACAGTACCTACGTGTGTAATCTATGGAATAAAAATCATAAATTTTTTTCCGTTGATTTCTTCCAGAATTCCTCGTACAGGTCGATTTTATTTTTTTGATGTGGATCTAACGGTGTACTCAGATTTTTTTTTCGCTTCCGGTTTAACCGGAAATGACCCCAATTTTATTTTTCCAAGCGGAATCATACTTCTTTCTCAACAGATTCGGAATCTACGATTTTTTTTGAGGCAATAACATGTATGATGCTTGCCGTGAAGTCACGGCCACCCTAGATTTTCAAAAATACCGAAGAAATTGGTCAACAAACAATAATTTACCTAATTGCGTTTTGAAAAGTTGGATTTTACTCAATTAGGTAAAATGTTGTGCTGAATACGTTATGAAAAACCTAAATTGTTTGACTCGCTATCGCTATCGCTTGTTTTGGCAAATATTACGACTCGTTCCACAATATAGGACTTTTCATAACTATTTACGTAAATAACTATTTCAAAATCTCGAATACACGTCAACAGTGTATATTATTTTTCTCATGGAGAAATGTTACTTCGACTCAATTTTTAGCTTCTACGTTTCGCGGAGCAGTTACTAAAATCGATCGAAATATCGAATCGGCAAAAACATCAAATCTTTTAGTTTCAGGGACCTGGGAACCCAAAAAAGTGGTTTTTGAAAAATGCCGTGTGCCTTTAAAGACGCTACAGCCTAAAATACTAGACCGATCTGGCTGAAATTTTATGCGTTTCATCCTTAGCTTCATCCTCTGAATATTATTTGGTAATGGTGGAATCGGTTGGTGGGGGATTTTACCTGTGCGAGAAACGTCGAAAAAGCGCTCTCGTATTTTTAAAACTACGGGCTTACTTAGTAGGTTTTTGACACAAAAATTGTATCCACATGTAGGCAAAAGACGGCAGATAAAATGCGTAATTAGCGATTTAAAAAAACCATACGAGATGTCAAAATAAATCACAAACATCACCAAAAATAGGCAATGTTTACGTGCTAATCTTTTAGGAACCATAACAGATTTGACAAAAAATCGCATTAGCGCAGAATCACGCACCGTAGAACCGGGTGAATAGGGACACTTTTCACCCTTTTACCAAACAGTGATGTGAGAGCAACTTGTAAATTGTCAGCACTTTTTTGCAGGAGAAGTACTATCTGTCAGTGTACTTTAAGTGTGGAAAATTGCACTAACTTAAAAACATTTGAAATAATTATTTTTTAATAAAATATGCAGTGTCCCTATTTACCCGCCATTCCGATCAATAGGGACACCAATGTTAATACGTACTATGGACCTATCTAGATGGTATATGGGTGAATAGGGACAGATAAAGAACTTAAAAAATGAATTTTTGTAGTGCTAAATAGTAAAAAACGATAAAAACATCGAAATAAGGCAAAATAGATGATTTATTTTCTAAAAATAAACAAAACTCTTCAAAGTAACAAAACAAATTAAGAAACTTTGAACATAGACGAGGGGTAGACAACCTAGGATTTATGGTGTACAAGTCTGAGGATTTACCGGATTTACGGGGATTTACGAGGATTTATTAGGATTTACGAGGATTTATTGGGATTTATGGGATTTATGAGGTTTTACGGGGGATTTATTGGGATTTATCGAGGAATTATTGGGATTTACCGAGGAATTATTGAGATTTACCGAGGAATTATTGAAGTCACGTGCTCTTTGGCGCATGCGCACTTTATGTGTTTATCGACTGTTAAGTCGCAGTGAAATTGGAGGCGACAATAAGGGTTTCTAGTATAAGAAGGTCCTTTTCTAATCGTGACGTCGTCTAGCGCCCTACGACGTAATTGGTGCTTGAGCTCAGGTGATACATTTCCTATTGCGTGCTAACTTGCGTGTCTGTAACAATTTATCTCTCTTCAGGCGCCACCCCTGCAAGCGTACTAAGCGCAAAAGCCACGCGCACATCTTCCGTCTTTTTATACTATAAACCCTTATAGGTGTAAGTAATTGGCCTTAAAATCAGTGAAGTAACAAGGGCCCCGCAGACCCCGCAGTGCGGGGTAGCCCCGGGCCTCGGGAAGGGCCCCTGTCCTTTTAATAATTTTTGTTATTAAAAATTAATAAAAACTAATACCTATGATATATGTATATATATATATTTTTATTTTTTTACAATTAGGTCTGGCAGATGGGGACCGCACGAAAAGATCCAATGCAGAAATGTCCACACGGAAAAACATCCAAAACGCAAAAGTCCATCGCGCAAATGTCCACAAGGTCAATCACGTCATCACTGTGACAGAAGGAGATCACGTACTGTACATATACCTACCTTTGTCTCTGTCAGTCTGTCTTTCTGTCTGAGCATAACCTAACTTAGATGCGTAATAATTATAATGATTATTTAATATCAATAAACCATATCAGTCAATAATGGATAAAATAGTGATTGGAAAGCTAAAACAGCAAAGAGGAAACAAGATGTACGTGTTTAGTGTGTTTAGGGTTTTTTTGATTATGAAATGGCCCTAAAATATTTTCTGAGCCCACTTCCGTCAAAAGTGTTCTAATCAACAAAAATAAGTTGCAAATTTCAATTCAATTTGACGAACTGACATCTACCACCTAGGTGAAAAAAGAAATTCCCTAGTTTGTGGATCTCTTCTCGTCTCTCTCATAATGTCTCTCTCCTGGTCTCTCTCTATTACTGAGTTAAGTATAGTCCCTAATCTTAAGTTCGTTTACTGCTGACGCGATTGACCTTGTGGACATTTGCGCGATGGACATTTGCGTTTTGGATGTTTTTCCTTGTTGACATTTCTGCAATGGACTTTTGCATAGCGCTCCGGCAGATGCAGCAGGATTATTTATTATAGCTTTTTGTCACCTAGTTCAATAGTACTCATTCCTGAATTTTGTAATAATAATAACAATAATAATGTTTTTGGCCCGTGAAACAGTCAACAGTGGCGATGGACGGCCAGGCCCAACGAGATGAGGGGGGTGTTCTTAGGAGCCCGGACTCGCCTCGCTGAACTTTCAGATAAAAATAATCAAAGCGCAAGACTTGTGAAAAAAGTGCATATACCTAGCAGCGATATCAACCTATGTAAAAATGAGACTTTTTGTCTTTGTTTCTATCACTACATAACTCAAATTTGTGGAACTAATGTTGATAATCTTCATTCAGAAGTGTTTTCTTTTATGCTTCAAAGATATTATATTGCAATAGGCGAATTCGATAAAAAATCTTTTTATGGGAGATGCGTGACCTTGAAATTTTGAAAGATTTTTGCCTGCGGCACATTCTGTTTTTGAGTACCTACCTAGCCACTTTCAAAAACATTATCATTAATGGCAATAATACTGATAATAAAGGGCCCCAATTAGATCTTTATGTGGATTTACGAGGATTTATAGGGATTTATGGGGATTTACGAGGATTTATGGGGATTTACGAGGATTTATCGGGATTTACGAGGATTTATGAAGATTTATGAGGATTTACGAGGATTTATGAGGATTTACGGGGATTTATTAACCAAAAATGATTTATGGTGTACAAATTTTCATTGGTTGTTTCCCCCTCGAACATAGAGGAACAATTGATAGGTAAGTACTATTTCCTTTCAAATGCAGACATTTTTTGGAATTTTATACTTTCTCAAAGCATCTTTAAATGATATACCATTTGCTCTAATATCCTCCAATTCCTCCCTAATCAAATCTGAGTCATGTTTTCTGTAAATTTTTAAGCCTTTGGACTTATATCTAGATGATATGCCTGTTGGTGATCATGTCCCTATTCACCCGAAATAAACTAAAATGTTGCAACATCCAACAAAAAAAATCGCAAAAAAAGAACCAACCATATGATTTCACAAAAACTGCTTAACATTCCTTTACGGGAATTATTACCCTACCATCTTGCCAAATTTGAAGGATGCCTACTTATTTTTTCTACCAAATCCAGACGAAGTTTTGCAGGGTACCAAATTTTCATAATTTTGACAGTTCGGTGTTAACCTGGTTGCAAAGTAAATTTTGGCAGTCACATTGACTGCGATGTTGCCAGATGAAAATTTACAGTTTGTGGAATACTTTGGCCTTTGAATGATGAGGATATCACAATTTTTGTTCTTATAATGATTTTTAACCTCCCCAACCCCATCACAATTTTAAAAAAATGGGAGGTTACTGCAATCACTAAAATTTTCGAATTCGAGATAAGACCGGATCTATGCGTTTTGAGGTCTCAGGAACCCAAAAAAGTGGTTTTTAAAATGTGTCTGTGTGTATGTTCGTACGTACGTTCGTACGTTCGTACGTACGTTTGTAAACACGCCACAGCCAAAACTACTGGACCGATTTGGCTGAAATTTGGTACGTAGGCATCTCATAACCCAACTTAGATCTGAAAAGCTTTTGGAGCCAATCGTGCAACCGGAAATGCCATTTTGGCACATCAACTTTTAAATTTTAAATGCAAACCCCCATTTTTTACTTCACCATAAGAAGGACCTTCAAATTCTGCTTCTAAAAATGTATTCACTCTTAGTGCCTTTTTGACAAAAATTTAAATATTCGGGATTGTTAACGCACTTTCAAAACACGATACAGGCGAAACCTCTGGACCGATTTACCTGAAACTTTGTACAGGGAGACTGTATTATACGCCGAAGAGCTGAAAATTGTTTGGTGGCAATTGATCCACGGAAAGTGCCGTTTTGGCACATCAATTTTCAATTTTAAATATACTCTCATTTTACCATCCTAAAGAACTTTTTTTTAAATTTATTGTCAGCATCAGGAAGGTCTTCAAATACTTGTTCTAAATAATACAAAATTCATTCGCATTTACTGCCCTTTGGGTAAAAAAAAATTAAATTTTTGTAATAACACTAAAAACACATTATAGCCCAAACTGCTGGATGGATTTGACTGAAATTTGGTACATGGAGATTGGGTGATCCGTTGAAGACCTGAAAGGCTTTTGGAAGCAATTGGTAAACGGGAAGTGCCATTTAAGCATATCAACTTAAAATTTTAAATACAAGGCCTCTTTTTTATGTCGCCATTAGAAAGACGATCAAATTCTGGTTCTAAAAAAGTATTCAGTCTTTGCCATTTCAGTGGAAAATAGAGAAAAAATTCTTTCTCATTAAAGGGTAGCGGGCTGACAGTGGATGGCATAAAGTGGCAGTTATTGTCAAAAAAGGTGGCAAAATATTAACCTTAAAAGGAACATGTTGTCAAATGTGATGGATGATGACGGTATTTGTCGAAAAGCATAACAAATTTTCTATTGAATTGACTACTATCTACACAGAATATAAAGATCCACGCGATGGGGAGGTTCCAGCCGCTTCTCTGCTGCATTTTTTAAAATACATTCGGAATTTTCGTTCCTATTCACTCGGTTATATCGGTTATACGGCATGTCTTGGCCAAGTGTGGAAAAAATTTTATAGCAAAAAACTGAAAATCAAAAATTTAGTTTCAATAATACGACGAGTGTGATATCGCTGAGTTCCTATGGAAACCTTATGGGACGATCAGTTTTACTTGCAGAGATAAAACCTTCCCTTAATAGACCAGGCTAGTTTTGAGATTCGCGACTTGTTAGAAGCAAATCGGATAACATTTTGACGACAAGTGTTTCTAGACTAAATTGGACCCTGCTGAATCCGAAAATCACTGTCGGCACTTCGAAATCTCAACCGGAAGTCCGTAATTCTAGATGGCGCTCAAGGCTGAACGTTATATCCAAAATAGCATGAAAATCACGGACTTTTCGACCAAAGACGTGGTGTACAAAATTAAAGATCGCTTCATTCTCGACAAGAAAGGCCCTAATGATTTTTTTCGTGCAGACGACGGTTTACCCCTAGCGCGGGCGAGAAGTTGAGCGTGCCGCGCGGTTTCACGCGCTCAGTTATTATTAATACAAAAAAGTAGCTTCTTAATTTTTATGGAGTTTTTCGATATATTTCATCAATATACACCTAACTACACAAGATCGCCTTTTCAAAGTACAAACGACGTTTTCTGCCTTTGACTGTAGGTTGGTTTTGAGGTGCGCCAGAAGCAAAGATCAAATCGGATAACATTTTGACAACAAGCAATTTTTGGCTAATTGAACCCTGCTGAATTCGAAAATCGCTGCTCCGATTTCTAAATATTCAGCGGAAGTGCGCTATTCAAGATGGCGATCGAGTTTTCAGGCGCTCAGCGATTATTCAAACAAAAAACTTATTTCTCAATTTTTATCGAGTTTCACAATGATAATTTTTGATCAGGAAATCGAGATCTACAACATATCAAAATTTCAGCCAAATCGGCTGAAAGTTATTTTCCCATTAGGATGGAACTTTGGATGGTGATGCCATCTTGAATAAAGCAATATTTCAAAATCGGAGCAGTGTTTTTCGGATTCAGCAGGGTTCAGTTAGCCAAAAAATGCTTGTTGTCAAAATGTTATCCGATTTGGCCTTTGCCTGTGGCGGACCTCAAAAGCAGCATACAGTCAAAGGCAGAAAACGGCGTTTGTAAATTGAAAAAACGTAAAGTAAAATGTGAATATCTTACTAGCCTCGTGTATTTAGGTGTATATTGGTGAAATATATTGAAAAACTCGATAAAAATTGAGAGTAAAAATTGAGAAATAAGTTTTTTGTTTGAATAATCGCTGAGCGCCTGAGAATTGGATCGCCATCTTGAATGGCGCACTTCCGGTGAATATTTAGAAATCGGAGCAGCGATTTTCGGATTCAGCAGGGTTCAATTAGCCAAAAAATAGTTATTGTCAAAATGTTATCCGATTTGATCTTTGCTTCTGGCGCACCTCAAAAGCAACCTACAGTCAAAGGCAGAAAACGTCGTTTGTACATTGAAAAGGCGAAATAAAATGTGAATATCCTACTAATCTTGTGTAGTAAGGTGTATATTGATGAAATATATCGAAAAACTCCATAAAAATTAAGAAGCTAGTTTTTTGTATTAATAATAACTGAGCGCGTGAAACCGCGCGGCACACTCAACTTCTCGCCCGCGCTAGGGGTAAACCGTCATCTGTACGAAAAAAATCATTAGGGCCTTTCTTGTAGAGAATGAAGCGATCTTTAATTTTGTGCACCACGTCTTTGGTCGAAAAATCCGTGATTTTCATGCTATTTTGGATGTAACGTTCAACCTTGGGCGCCGTCTAGAATTACGGACTTCCGGTTTAGATTTCGAAGTGCCGACAGTGATTTTCGGATTCAGCAGTTCAGCAGGGTCCAATTAGTCTGGAAACACTTGTCGTCAAATTGTTATCCGATTTGCTTCTAGCATAATATAGAAAGCTTTTTTTGAAATTCTAGCCTAGTCTATAAGCTGACTTCACAATCGCTGTTACTCCTTGTGTCGTTATTACGTGGTCTCCTTTTTTCTTTACGAGATATTTGTATAAGCTATTTTTAGCATAAGACGAACATTGACGATTGAGCCCGAAGCAGCTCCGAAACAGAAAAAGCAATATCTTCCCGGTATCCCCCCAGGATCTCCCCGGTATATTCTAGACAGATTGCACAAAATATCCCCCTCGGATAAAACGACCACCCGGTATAGCTTATTCTCTCATACTAGGAATAACAGGCGTGTGGATTCATTTAGCGCATACCTACATAGTTATTCCAGAGAAAGAGCTGTGTATTAATACATTTGGACAACACCTATTAGATACTACAAAGGAATATTAATTCAGACCTCATTCTCCCTTGAAATTGTCAAAATTGTCTCGGAAAGTCTAACAATGGTGTTCACAAATCTTTTACCTAACACGTGCTCTATTTCTGGAATAAGGATTACTGATATTTGTCAGAAAATAACCAAATTCTCGACCACATCGACACAGAGTGGTTAGAGGATTTTATAGACTAGGTATCGGTTTCTATTTGGTTTCAGTGTTAATTCGCAGATACAATGCAATTGGTCAATTTTGGTTGAATCAGTGACGTGATCGATCCATGTAAGTCCCCAGTGCCCTTCCTCTTTCCTGGTAATAGAATTAGTCTAGAAAACAACAACCACACAAAATATAATGCGATCAAACATCGGTAATCATCAAATATTAACAGAGATCCTTTGTCCTTCATTGAAGCAATCGAGGCACTCAAGATTATTATGATATTCAAATCGAGTAGACACGCTCAATCTCGTCCCAGGTGCGTTAAATTAACTAGCGAACCACCGCAAGTTCAGATTAAAAGGGTTTTCCCTCTTTAATAAATGAGGCTGCATGTGATAGCTTTTCCAGAGGACAGAGCACCCTAATGTGTCGTAATTAAGCCCCTGCGTGCTCCCTTACAAACTTCCCTTATTAAAGGGAAGACGTTGGAGGAAAAACGTTGTAAATTACCAATCAGAACACCGCAATTTCTGGACCAGTACACATAGACATCCGGAAGGGTCGGGTCCTTTGCGACAATTCGATTTTTGCTCCAGTCTTCGGTCCAACGGCCCCGGGGAATGCTACTTCATGTATGTAACAGTGGTCGGCGCCGGAGGGTAATAATGTTACCGTCAGGAAAATTCAATCAATGTGAGAACTATGCCTAGGTATCTAATCATCTCTGCAGGAAATTATATCCGTTATCCTGGAGGAAATGGCGCCGACTCGTCCTTAATAGGATTCTTCTCCGCATCCGACTACGAGCAGATTACAAGGTGTTGACATCTACGTTTTTGTTGCTGGCATCTGCCAGGCTGAAAAGAACAGGCCGACCTTATAAAACCGAAAATTAAGTTGGGCCTCAGAATTTCCTTCATTGTTCAGTTTCCAAGTTAAATATTTGAGATTGAGGATATTTTAATTTTCTGAATATTAAATCGTTCGAAACGGCGAGATATTTGCCAGACAAAGTGTTTGTCCTGAATTTATTAATCTTTATGAGGGATTGTGCGAAAGAAGATTTCCACCTGATTTTGTCTCTTGCGAACAATTGACAAATACGTTATTAATTATTGTAGTGTAGGGTAGTTATTGACTTGTGGATAATGAAGGCGTTTTAACTTTAAGCTTCGTCTAGAGTTGCCAATGCAGTTTGAATGTAGCAGTAGCGTTAAATCCAATTTAAGTTTTCGCTAAGCATTTATACTTACAAACAGTAACCAAGTTACATGATTTTGGATAGACCAGCTTGCTTACTAAGCAAGCTGGTCTATCCAAAATCATGTAACTTGGTTACTGTTTGTAAGTATATGAAATTCTTCCTCAGAAAAATAACCAAATATAAATCGATAATTCCACTGCTTTTCGAGTTATCGCAATTGCTTTTCTCCATCTCATCTATTTGGTCTAATTCGGGCTTAGACAAGCGAACGAGCGAACTGGACGAGTTAGTCAGAACAAAAGATACCAAAGAAGGTAAAAAATAAGTTGTAAGACCTCCAACTACATAAGCAGATATAAGGTACATTGACGGACAAGGATTGCAACAAAAACTAAACAGAGCCAATAACTACTTATACTTACAGTGCGAACATTGGCTGTGGAATATTCTAAAAAGCCACCGGATGTTGTACATCAAAGCGATGTGTATCCCATTGTATACACCGTGGGCCAGAGAATGTTGCCGTATTTTTCTTTGTGTGATAACTTTTTTGTTTGAAATGCGATTTTAATTGACGTTTTTGTAGCAGAATCCTGACACTTTATCCTTTCATAAAGTGTATAACAAAGAATTAATCACTTAAGATCTGCAAGAACCAGTGTATTTTTTTAACGTGTTTCTTTGGGAGGGTGGTACTTTTCTGTTTTGAGATTGGATGCCCCTAAACTATGCCATTTAAAAGAACAAACGTTTTGTCTCTTTGCTTTCGTAACAAGAAGATGGCAGTATGCTTAGTTTACTGTTTTAGGGAATTTTATTCAACTCAGGAAATCAGACATAACTAGAACGAAATTGAGATTTTCTTGTAAAATGTCTATGGATAGGAGGTGAAAAGCTGCAAAGAGTTAAAAAACGTCTTAATTTTCACAAAAAATGTCGTTGAAACGAAAGAAAACAAAAAAGTTTGAGGAACCCTTAAAATCCGGGCTGAACAGCCACAAAATTCTGCTTTTACGAGAAAACTTTGGTGCAATTGACGTGTTTTCCGTGTTTTATCTGACTCCGCTGGTTTAAAAAAAAGTATTAAATCTAAAACGAAAAGCAATCAGTCATCTTTTGATACGAATATTTTGCTAACTTAAATATTAACATTTGACAAGGCTTAGCGACATCGATTTAAATTTTAAAGAAACACCTGAAGAAAATGTTCGAGTTCTTGAAGATCCTTAAGTCATTCTCTTTTTATTACTCTTAATAAGAAAGCTTAAAGTTTTAGGATTCTGCTACAGCAAAGATAATTAAAATCGAATCTCAAACAAAAAAGTTACTACTTAAAAAAAAGCGTCCGGAAGATGTACATCAATGCGATGTGTATCCATGTAGATGTTTATTACGTTAATGTGTATGTAGGGGCGGCTGGTCTTACTGGTGGAATCAGGTCCATATTTTATCCATCTGCACTTAGTAGTAGTGCCTCCGCACAGATGTGTCAGAAAGGTGAATTGTTGATAAATACAGTATTAAAAATCTGAATTGGATGAAAATGTAATCCAAATGAGCGAATGATCAGTGGATAGTTATCAGAGAGAAAAACAAAATTCGACCAAACCAATTTGCAAAAGTGGCGCTCAGTGGGTTGAAAAATTGCGAAGGGAGATAAAAAGTCAAGAGGGGTGAAAATTAACTTTGGTTAGGTAGAATTACAAAATGTAACCCGAAAATAAGCTAATTATGCAAAACATACGTTTGTGGGTGTTGTAATACTTGCTCCAAAAACCTTTCGGCTCTTCCGCCAGTAATTGTAACAACCTCCACGTGCATTCAGCAAAATCGACCCATGGATTTGGGCCATACCGTGTTTTAAAAGTACGTTAAAAATGTCGAAATTTTGAGCTTTCGTCAAAGAGCATTAAGGATTAATACATCATAGGAAGCAGAAGCCTTTCTTGGTGACATTAAAAATGGGAATCTCTATTTAAAATTTCAAAAGTTAATGTGCCAAAATGGCATTTCCGATTAGCAGAATGGGCTACAAAAGCTCAGATCTAAGTTAGATTACGAGACGCCCATGTACGTATGCACGTACATACATAAAAATATTTAAAAAAAAACACTTCTGGGTCGCTGAGACCTCAAGACGAATGAGTTACGGCCCCTATTTAGATCAAAATTTAATAATAAACACTTACAAAGTGCTGACTCAATATGGGTGCCTTCACAAGTTTGATCAATCCGTCTTTCATGATTTCTTACAAAAAGGGCCCTAAAATAACATTTTTCGAAGACGTGGTAGTCAGATTTTTCGAATCGGCAAAAAATTACCTATCAAATTCAATAATAAAAAGTTGAACAGCAGAGAAGTGCTGGATAACCTCCCCACCGCGTGGATCTTTGATTTTCGTGTGGTGGCACTTCTGGCGGTACGATTGACCCTATTCCAGGTTGGTTATGAAATAATAATGTTTTTTTCGGTAAAAAAGCAAATTGCAATTTTTAGATTTTTCGGGATAACTCGGAAACAAATCAAGATATCGGGGAATTCTCTTCAGATTCTTAATCGCCAAGAATTAGCGCAACTTTTCATGCCAATGGCGAGCAGTGAAAAATGAACCAGCCTACTGTATTTGTATGATACAGCTGATGTTGCTTCTAAAAATCAGTGTAGAAGTTGCTAATTGCGGCAAAAAATAAGAGCTGGAATGAATTTTCAAGAATAAAACGGTCCTCTTACAGCCACTCAAAATCCCCTTCAAGTGTCATAAAAAGCTGTAATACAGAGTGGTTTGTTAGTGCAGCTTCGTTAATTTGAAGCTGGGAACAATAATAATTCAGTAGTAGTGGAGCCCATTGTGTGCTGTGGAACAGCATTCCTGGTCATAATTAGTCATAGATTCATCACCAAAGATCCATGGAGAGTTGGTTAAACAAGTGCGAAGACCTCGATCGTGGTAACCCTCATCGGAGCAATCTGCGGTCGAATACGTCGTGTCAGACGCACCAAAGTTAGCACCACCGATCGATTGTCGTGATTTATGTGGGCAGAGTGTTGGAACTTGAATGTAGCGATATTAGTTTTGAGGTTTCTTAGCAATTAATTCCCTCAGTTTGTACAAATCCCGTCACTCAGTCTTCCCAAAATGATTATATTTTACTATTCGATCGATTTTTCCGCAGTCTCGCTAGATTCCTGGGGACGAATACATTAACAGATAATTCGATTTATTGTAAGTGTGACTGAAAATAAAACGTTTTATGAATAAAGTTTGCTCCGCTCCCATTCCCAGCTTCGTGAAAAATAGCACTTTTATACCTTGATGACACTTTTATGTCCCTAATGGTTTATAGCACCGTAACTCCAATGATATAGAATCTTAGGGAAAGATTTCTATTAACTGGTATTGTCCGTTTTTTCTTAGAGCCTTAATTGAAAAAATACGAGGTTTTAGGGCCTGAAAGCTGGATGATGTATGGTCAACTCGACTATAAGCTTGGAGTGTCGTAAATACCATTAAACGGAAAGAGCTTCTGTAGAAATATGTTTCTTATCGGCGAAAGCTCGAGGGTTTTTCTTTTATTCGCACGTTTATGCGGTTGTGTGCTCTATAGACGCTGAGATTCCGTCTTCAGTTATTGTACCTCGCAAGGAAAATCCTCGAATGATCAAATGCCAGTGCTGGGGCTTGGTTTTATTGTCGAGGAATATACAATGATGCATGACGGAATTCTATTTTGTGAAGTTGCTGCAGGTTCACCAGAACTTGTCAATTTGCCTTGCTCATCAACTTTTTAATTCATCGATTTGCCGATACTCAGATTAAAAGTCCAAAGTAGAAAACTTTGGACAACTTCATCATTTCATAACGATCTCAATCACGAACCGCCACTGCAAGAAATGCTATAGCCCAACGGCAGGACAGATGCTGGACAGATATTTCCAATTCTGAATCTCAATTTCAATATCTTGGCAAATATGAATTTCCCCTATACACTGAAGTTTCTTATCCAAGCCGATGCGAGAAAGTCGTTTCCTATCTCATGTACCGGACGATTTATCAAATTTTCAATCAAAACAATAGAGAGCGTCCCATTTCAAGCCGGGATGTTTGTGTGCTTTTGCAGCTTTCGTCGCCAAAGCTGACGATGAATTATCTTGTTTACAGAGTGGCTTACAGTTGCTTGAATCACGGTGGTGTCAGGATAAAAACTGACGTTTACAAATTTCAGACGTAAATATATCCGAGTTGATATTTGCTCCATGCAAATAGAGCTTCGTAAGTAAAACCGTGCACCGACATCAATCAAAAGCGAATAAACATGTTTGCTGAAAGTCACGTCGGATCTGGGATCAACCGGAGCTTTCCGCCGCATTCAAGCTCTCATTGACGTCGCCAGATTGGAGTTTTGTATTTTCTGAAACATTTTAAGAAAAGTGCATTAACATTCACCCTATGGCATTCGTGTAATTTTATTCATAACTGGGGGACAAATCTACAATGATGATGCAATTTCTCGCCCTCTGTCACGGGGTGAATTTAAGGGGAAGGTGACGAACTCCCCAGAGATTCGACATGTCTCACTTGGTGAAACACGACTAGCAAGGGATGCGTGTGTTTTTCGGCATAAATCTCGCGTATTAAACGGGAGGGAAAATCTCGCGTTCTGTGAGGATGAGGAAAATGTTGCACATTGATTAATTATGCATGTGTATCCTATTTCAGGCATAATTACAAAATGAGTCGAGAAAATGCGCCTGTGAAGTCATTTCAGCAACTGAATTTTTTTGGAGGCGCATTTTGCGCTCGATAAATTTAAATTACTGTGAAATCCGGGTATAGGTACTACAATAAAATTCGTTTACTGAATATAAGGTGTCTCCCGGAGTTTTATGGGATTTTATCGCTCTTCCACATTCATAATTCTTTGTCTACCGTTTCGATAGATAATATTCGCACGAACAATTTAGTTTTCCTAAAAGAGATATGTACCGACAAGGCAAGGAGTACAAAAAAGCTAAAGTTTGATTTAGGTAATCGGTTGGTACATTGAATTCCTTGGAATAAACTTTTTAAAGGCTAGAAAATAGATATTTATTTTAAATGATGAAAACTCGGAAGTAGTTGAGGGGGTGGAGATTTGAGTAATTCATATTAGGTTAAGATAAAATAAAAGACATTTTTAACGCTGTTGCTTATATACCGGGTGGTCGCTTTATCTATACTATTTTTTCTTAATAGAGCACATTAGAGAACGTGTTTGGGTGCTATAAAGTATTCATTAGAAAACCGAAATAGGAAAAATTGTTTTCCGAGTACTATTCTGAAATACATTAAATTTCCAAGTATTTTTTCATTTAGAAAAGTTAATCTTTTCTACATAGCAACGGTTTTCCACATAGCAACGCTTTTGTAAATAACTATTTACAATTTACATGACATATCAAGGAAAAACATTCCAAAGCTCATTGAGTATGGGGTCAATCCATTGATATTCAACAAATCCGGATGGCTCATAATTTTAAATTCTCACCATATTCACACAAAACTTTCCTTTTTACGTTAGATTTACTAATTCGGGCTTGATTTACCAATTTCTTGCCTCATTTGTTAATAAAAAATTTTAAATCGAGTGATTTGCTTTAATATAAGGCTTTAGCAATTTAATTATTTTTCATACCTTTGCTGATGGAACTACATTTAATTTATATCGTTCGAAAGCTGAAACAATAAGGACTTCAATCAGTCTTTTACCACTGATCGAAATCTACGGGTACCTCTCTTAAAGGAAATTGAAACTCCTGTTTTTAAACTGAATTTTTCGATGATTTTATTTATTTTTTTTTATGGCTAAAGCCCGAAATATTAGGACCATTTTTTTTTTGGTGAAAGTGAAGAAGGCTCTTATTTCATAGCCACAGTTTCATACGTGTAGTCGCTTAGTTACGTCCCCAAAAAAAATCATTAACTTGGCTCATTTCGCAATTTTACCACTATTTGAATTGTCATATCTCCGGTGGGGGACCAGATAAATATATGAAATTTTGACACAAAAGAGCCTTCAACCGATTTAGTTAAATGCCGAAATCTCATCTTTGAGATTCATCTATAAGCATTTTTTTTGCGGCCTTAAAAATCGTCTAAATCGACGTGTTCAATATCATTTTGACACGAAACAAATGGTCGTTTCTATAGCAAAAAGTTATTAAGTCGAATATTTTTGTCAAGTAGTTATAGTTGTCATATATTTTAAGAGTTTTGTTCGCAAGAATTATAAACAAATAAATAAAGAATTCCTCATAATAGAAATAATGAAGGTCTGTATATTGTTATTTGACATGTGACACGTCTACGTTTACACTTAATCGAAATTTGCGCAAATTTGTCAGCGAAGGACGTAATATAACACTTGGGAGTGTTGTTGGATGGACAATACAAAAATTTAAAAAAAATCGTGAACCTTCGAAAATTTTGGCATGGATGTTGAATGGAACTTTTTCGCTACATTACATGGTAAGGGTGCCTGCGATGGCGTTGGAGGAACCGTGAAACGATTAATACAAAGAGCAGGTCTACAATATCCAATGGATAACCATATCTTCAATTAAGTGTAATCGTAGACGTGTCACAACTCTTAAAATATATGAGGACTACAACTACTTGTCAAAAATATTCAACTTAATGGTAACTTTTTGCTATAGAAACGGCCATTTGTTTCGTCACAAAATGATATTGAACACACCGATTTAGACGATTTTTAAGGCCGCAAAAAAAATACTTGTAGATGAATCTCAAAGATGAGATTTCGGCATTTAACTAAATCGGTTGAAGGCTCTTTTGTGTCAAAATTTCATATTTTTATCTGGTCCCCCACCGGAGTTGTAAGAATTCAAATAGTGGTAAAATTGCGAAATGAGCCAAGTTCGTGATATTTTTTGGGGACGTAACTAAGCGACTCCGCGTATAAAACTGTGGCTATGAAATAAGAGTCTTCTTTACTTTCACTAAAAAAAAAATGGCCCCAATATTTCGGGCTTTAGCGATTTAAGAAAAAAATTACAATCATGAAAAATTCAGTTTAAAAGAGTTGTTTCAATTTCCTTTAAGAGAGGTACCCGTAGATTTCGATCAGTGGTAAAAGACCGATTGTAGTCTTTATTGTCTCAGCTTTCGAACGGTATATAATTAAATGTAGTTCCATCAGCAAAGGTATGAACAATAATTAAATTGCTAAAGCCTTATATTAAAGCAAATCACTCGATTTAAAATTTTTTATTAACAAATGGGGCAAGAAATTGGTAAATCAAGCCCGAATTCGTAAATCTAACGTAAAAAGGAATGTTTTGTGTGAATATGGTGAGAATTTAAAATTATGAGCCATCCGGATTTGTTGAATATCAATGGATTGACCCTATGAGATTTTTTTAATCACCTGATACAATTCCATATGATAGGTACTTATTATGAATTGTTATTTCTATCGAATTAATAATAACGATTAACGGTTCAAAATTGAAAAAAAAGACAGAAAATATGAGTTTACCGCTTTCAAGAATCGATTCGAATTATTATTTCAACGTTTGATCTCCAGCAATGTCCCGAATTTTGTGCTCATTCAATTTATGCATTAACATTTCATTTGTGAAATTTAATCAAATTATTTTGTTTCATCGAACATAATATTAATTAATTGGTGTACTGAATTTAGTAACGTCTACTGTTTGGCATTGATTAACAATTATAGAAATGAATTGCCCATATCACTAATGCACACAATCGCATCGAATATACCTGACGATTTATTACAAAAATCGTGAATTAACAAGAATTTATGTTTCTAGAACAAAGCAATGTGACAGTAAAATAGATAATTGAAAAACTAGAATAAAAAATCAATTCGACCTCATTACTAATGTAACACAGGGACACAAAAATTAATCGCCTTTTCATTGGGACACTTAAGTGATTGCCAGAACCGATTTCCATTTAATTCAGTATGCAAAGGTGTGATAAAAATGTAAAGCGATCCTCGATAACCTTTAATCAATGATTTATCCACAGAACACCCGCTCGCAAATGCAAATGCGCTTTTAAATTATTCGGAAAAAACCTATAAAACACTTCTGCCTCGGTATCTATTAGTCCGAAAACTAACAATGCTAAAAACTCCCTTATTCCCGCTCGTCGTTTTCGTCCTAATGGTTGACAGCCAAATTTCTGTAATCGGGGACGTTTTTAGCGAGATAATGAAGAAAATCATAAAACAATGTTTTCCCGGTATTTGCAAATTCAGGAAATGCCAGGAAATTCAATGCAGCGAAAACGAAATTTCCTCGATGGATCAATGTGGATGCTGTAAAGTGTGCATACGTGAAGAAGTTAGTAAGTTATTTTTTTTAATTTTTGTGGCTTGAAGAATATAGATTTAATAATGTTGCAGGGAAAGAATGTGAGCATAATCAGGTTCCATCGTTGAGCGAAACGCGACTTACCTGAATGGAATTTTGCGATGATCTTTTATGATGCGAAATTAGACCATATTTTGAAGGAAATACGAAATGCTTGTTGCGGTTTCATTATCGCAAATTATTATTTACTCGCATACCTACGTTATGAGTTCGCAAGTTGGAACTAAGTGGAACACTAATAAACAATATTCCAGTTTAGTGTTTTAGTGTAGGAATTTGTTCGTTTTATTTATTGTTTTAGTCTTGGAGGCAAGCAGACATAATAATAAACTGAAATTTTTGGTTTTTCTTTGAATTTAGTGACAAAGGAGAGGCGAAGGTTGTAAACTTGTAAAAGCAAACAGATAGCAAGTTTTCATAATTTTTTGGGCTGAAACTTGAAAATATTGCTGTCTGGAGGTTTGCATCATATTATTACATACACCTTGAAGTTAAAACGAATTAGATAAAATCCCGTGCGGGTGTAAAGTCTGGCATGAAATTCCATCTGCCAAAATAGCAAGAATAAATTTGTAAATAAAAATAAGGTGGACGTGTATTTGTCTTTTAAAATTCTTGTTTTTTGACCAATTTATGCTAATGGAAGTCGAACTTGAATTAAATTTGCCATTTATTAGTGAAATTAAATTGAAGTAGTTGCATTTGAAACCAACCCTAACCCCCATTCCAAATTTCATTAAAATCCGTTCGATAGTTTTCGAGAAATCTTGCTCACATACGTGCGTACATACATACACACAGATATTTTTAAAAACCACTTTTTTGAGATCCTGGGACCTTGAAACGTAAAGATCTGGTGTTATCTCAACTTCGAATACCACTGAAAATATTCTGGAATTGCTAAAGATCTGTTTAACTTTTCTCTTGAAAACTTCACTTTTGTTGATTAATCTTTAAATTATTGGTCAATAAATTATGGAACAAAATTTTCTTGACCCTCGCGTGCTCCGCAATAAGTTACATACAATACATTCCAGAATCCCCCATTGAAAATTATGAAAATCAGGATAAAACATTCGAAATTGGCCATCCAAAGCGAGTCCACGGCAAGAATTTTTTATGAATTATGACACTCATTTGATTTTTAAAATTGATGATTCACTTGTACTTTAGCGGCCATAAATTCGGAGGAGCTGACTAATTGTCCATCAAAAGTACTCAACATTAACATAAAATAAAAAATATTTTTCTAGAGCTGTTTTTCATGCACATAATATCCACCACTTAACATTATTCATAAATACATTACCCTTTATTGCCTTTTTATCTTATTTTTTGAATGCAAATTTTTGGGAAAGTCTCCGCAGATTTCGTATAAATTCGGCGAAAAACAGTTCATTGATTAGTGTTCTTGGCGAGACAAAACTGACAAAATGAAGCTGCTACTAATCTTGTTCCTTGTGGCGTTTTTCACCACTGCCGCTTTGTGCGATGATGAACCAAAAGGTGATGATACCTCCGGTGAGGGAGGCGATGCTGAAGGTGGCACTGGTAACTCCAAAGGAGGAGGTCGCCAGGGCATTTCGGGCATTATATCCAGAATAAGAAGTAGAATAATTGGATGATACAATAAATGAAGTTTCTTGTTAAAATTTCAATAAAAATGTACGTTTTAAAATTTTTGCAATTTAATTTGTTTGACAGGCAAGTTAGAGCTCTTTAATTTTACAGGACTGAAAACGAATGACTTGTCATTCGTTCTCGACACTAATGCTATTAGCGAGACCTCAAACAAAATTACTGGATGACAGATGACTGCAAGGACTCACACGAGAAAATGAGCTTAATCATATTAAGCAAACACTAGCATCAAATAGCTAATGATGCCAGCTGCGTACATGGGAAAATATAACTTTTAATTAAGTTTAAATTCTGTTGTCTGACTTGTCTGGAACCTATTTTAAAACGAAATTTGGTTATACCTATTCGCAGAATAAAAACAAAACAGATTTATGTTTGTTCAAAATTATTTGCCACACATAAGTAAGCAATCTCGTTCTATTCTTGAATATTTTTTCTCTATTGAAAAGTTCATCTATTTTCCGAACTGTGCATTCATTATAGCAAAAAGTCCGTTCTGAAATAGTATATTGTGTAACTAGAAGGAAAAGTGTTATATTCCGCGACGAGGATGGGATTGCTGGACGAGGCGCAGCCGAGTCAGAGTCCCGGAATATATAATTTCCTTCATGTTGCACATACTATTATTTCTTCGATCGCGCAACTAGACAGAAATAATGAAATTTGGAACTATTTTTCAAGAGAAGTACCGGAATATTTTTCCGGCCTAGGCCGGAAAAAGCGTTATTCCTGTACATCTAGTGCGTGTTGCCTAGCAAGTGACGCAGTCCTGGAAACGTAAGCTTTCGGATGACAATTGCATGTCAATAACGTTTCCAGTACAATCGACGAAAAAAGTCCATTAAATAGACAAGGCGAGAATTCTAGAAAGGCGTTATTTAAGATATAAGAAGCAGATTGGATAACAGTTTGTTATCAAGTGCAAAAATCAGGCGTGCGAGGATGCGAGACAAGTAAAGACAAGTTGCATGCGAGTTGCGTACAAGATTTTTCGGCACTCGCTTTCAAAAAAATTATTGGGTTCATTCTTCGCTGTTCCGCGGAAGCAAAATCAAGATGTTGACTCGCTGATAGAAAAACCATTCATGATCATGAAACCATTGATAAAAACTGCGATCTTATCAATTATGTAAGAAAGTGTGAATACCTACCCACTTTTTATTCAATTGCAATTTGAATGCAAAAAACTTTATTGTTACTGGTGCTACGAACTGATTTACAAAAAAAGATTTTACTGAATTTCTCAATCGCAGATAAAACTACTTCTGGACCGGGAGACTATAGGGCGTGGGTCTAATGTTAGTGACGAGGTCCTGCTGCGGTCGGTTGTATGGCGTCAAGCGAGGGCTGCTGTGGGTTATGTGGACTTTTTCCAATCGGTGGCTGAATTTGGTTTTGGCTTTGATGAGGATCTGACGGTTTAGGTGCAAGAGCATCCGGGGGTGACTTTTGTGCAGGTGCCTCTGGTGCAGGATCCTTTTGATCCACTTCTATACCTTCTGGAATCACCGATCTGCCTCCTGCTGCTGGACGTTCAGCCAAACTGTTTTGGGGTGGGAATTGTCCAATGAGAAGGAATAATAAGGGTTGGGCTCCTATGGTTTGCAAATATTTGGAGGTTGCTGCAGAGTCTTTGTCCTCATCAGGATAGGACGCCCTTGGACGTGGACGTGGACGACGTGGACGTGGGCGTGGGCGTGGACGTCGCCGGCGTGTAGGTCTGAATCGTCTTCTTCTTGCTCTCTCGTCAGCTCCCTCAGCTCCGTTAGGTTCCTCGGCTTCTTCTTGTTCTGGTTGTGATGGAGAATTAACTGGTGGAATAGGTTGTCCCGGGACAGACGGTACTCCTTGGGGTGGATTTGGTTGAAAGGGTTGATATGAACGGAAAGATTGCTCTCCTACGGGTGCTTGGAGATGACCATGTTGCTGACCAGGTTGCCTATGAGGATTAACGGTTGGCGCGGAATCATCGTCGGTTTGATATTCTATAAAATTGACCAGAAATAATAGTTCAAAATGAATTTACAGTCGCATTCTTACCCTTACCAAATGGAGCATAATCTTGGCATGACACCACATAGAAGGCGGTTAGTAACAAAAAACGAACCACCAATGCCATTGCAGTCACTTCTGCAGATGCCACAAAACTGAACTCGAAGGCGTTTTTCAAGTTTTATATAGCGAAAATTTTTGAAGGAAACAATCGTTGGTCGTAACTGAAATTAACGATCAATGATTAGAAAAAAGCAATAATATAATTGCAGAACTAATAACTAATATTTCGCAATCAGTGAATAAAATTTCGCTGTTTTCATAATGACTTATTGTTCGCTTTAGTTGCCTCTAAAAAGTACAATTGAACAATTTACCACAGCGATATCAAAATACGTCATTATGAGGTTGTAAAAAATTAAATATTATTTGGATATTTTACATTAGAAACGACAAAGAAACTTTACCTACATACTTTTTGCTGCTGCATTATCACCTATGCCGCCAACACGACAAGGTCCGGGCCTAGGACGGCAAGAACACTTCTTATAGGAAATTTAGATGGATAGATTTTTTTTGTTTTTTAATATGTTGTAGCCAGAGCGATGTTGATTGGGCGCAACCTTGTGGGGCCAACGTTTTGGCCATTAGAGCGCCCCAAAGGCAGGGCCAAACTCCATGAGGCAAATAATTGAAAAATCAATATCTCGGCTATCTTTGGAGATAGAGCCTTCTTGTCATGGTAGGATATAGAAAAACAAATGACGGTCTTTGATAAAATGGCATAACTTTACTTTATGTATTTTTTTAAAAAGGCGATGTATACTTCCATGCGGGACGTTTGGCAGGGAATAACTTCAAATAGACCAGGATTTATTTGAAGTTACTCCACTTTATTAGCGTAATGTATCAAATATGTACTACAGGGTGGTTCTTTTTTTTGGACGGCAAAATTTCTTAATCCGGTACTGCTTTGGGGTTCGATTTTTTAAAATCTTGCAGATACATCTTATCTAAGGACGTAATAGTATATTACATAACGAGCTACGAAAGTGGCTTATATCATACGAGTGCATTGTAGAGACACTTTCGTGCGAGTTGTGTACAGTATTTTTCCTACGAACCACAACAAAAAATCATTTCTTCGTAAATTTCTCTTTTTTTATCATCGTTGTCAACAATACAGCAAGTGTCAAAATTTATTAAATTTTGAAATCCAACCTGCTATGATAATGTGATTGATGCGCGTTGCCACGCGATGGGGGCGGAACTGTGTGATATTATATCGCACAGCACTAACACACGCGTGTGTTAGTGTCAACTTTCGCGCCTACTTAATTGTGCGATATTTACAACTTTCTTAAGTGGTCGTAGGAAAAAGTTGTATACAGTGTTAATGTGTTCGCAAAAATATAGAGGGTAATTTTTCGTTAACAAAATTTTGTTTTATTTAACTAATTAGTGAAAATAAGTGCAGGGGATGGTCCTTTACATAATTTTAAGAAGAAATCTTTATATGGACATAATAAGGGTGCTATGGCCCTTAGAAGAAAATGTTTTCCAGAACCCCATTCGCATAGCCATAGCTTCCTTTCATCCAGTTAGGTCCGTCTTATTCGAAAACGATGTGTCTTCCTATGATGTTAGTACAAATCTGAAACAAATTCTAAGAAGGCCCTTTGGAACACTAGCCTTTCCTTTTAAAATTGTATCATTTCTGTTTTTTTGCATAATTTGAAAAGAGTGAATTTTGGGGGGTATGTCCATAATTATAAAATTTTTGTCTTAAAATAAGACGAAGAATTACCCCCAAAATTTATGCGATATCACGGCCGCCGAAAAGTGCACGATTTGGTTTTTCCTTATACAGGGTGTCTCAGAACTCCCGTATAAGCCGGTAATGGTAATGTTGGGACTCAATCTAAGACGAATTTTCCTTTGCAAAAATTGCGAGGGTCCAATTGTTTTCAAATGGGAAGCATTAATTTGAACTGTTTTTTATTTGAAAACTATTGGACAAATGGACAATCGCAATTTTTGCAAAGGAAAATTCATCTTAAATTGAGTCCAGGAATCTACCATTAGCAGCTTATATGAGAGTTCTGAGATATCCTGTATTTTGAAAATGGATAGCACAAAAGGGCATTTGCTGAATACCATGGTTATTGATGTAATAACTAACTATGAACATTAGCGTTTCGAATGACCTTGGTAGATCACTGAAACAAAGCCGTCTTCATTGTGATAAAAATCTTTAAAAAATGCATTGTAAAGCGATCGTGCACTTTTCGGCGGCCGCGATGGAACCCGAAGCGGTACCATTAGGTGGGCACCTACTAACACCCTGTATAAGCTAACTCTTTAATTAATCTGTCGCAAAAATAAGTAGGCTAGCAGCTATAAGTTTTGCACAGTAACGTTTTACAAGACTACACTTGAAGTTTATTATATTATACGAGTATCTAATATGCTCTTGATGAAATGCGTTCATAAGAAAAAACATGCATTAGGTTCAAACAAGTTCAAGTAAATCTTGCTAAACTTCACTCAAACTGCTAAAACTAAATAATACAAAAAAAGAAAAGCAGCAAAGCGAATATGGTCGAGATAAATCGCTCACGAGGAGCTGTAATTCGAAAATTAACCCGTAGTTGATTTTTAGGTCTACTCGTTTTTCTGTTAAAATTATGACCAATTAAAATTGAGGTAGGTTAGTGATAACAAATTAAGAATTAGCTTGAGCTACCAACACGTCATACCAGGCAATTTTTAAACAACAGTTAAATATCGAAATACAGGGTGTCTCGCAGAACGCTCGCACTTTATTCAGCATCAAATATTGAGTGAATACGTCTTTCCTAAAACTTTTAAGCTTCAATTAATAACGGGTTTTTATTAAAAAAGTAATTTGGAGCAGGCGTAGAAAAACGCGATTAAATCGAGTATAGAGATGGTTATGCATTCCGCACACTTTATTAGTCACAATATGACGTTATGCTGTGCAAATTTAAATGGCGCGAATTGTCATTTTTGACAGGTCAGCAATCTGCAGTCAGTGTTTTTGTATAAGGGTGGCTCTATGCTGAACCAAGACCCAGCGCTGCATCTTTTCCCAATTCTGCGAATTCACCTATTAACCTCCCCACTCCACTTCACCATTTAAAAAAAAAGGGAGGTTACTGCAATCACTAAAATTTTCGAATTCGAGATAAGACCGGATCTATACGTTTTGAGGTCTCAGGAGCCCAAAAAAGTGGTTTTTAAAATGTGTCTGTATGTATGTACGTACGTACGTTCGTAAACACGCCACAGCCCAAACTACTCGACAGATTTAGCTGAAATTTGGTACGTGTGCATGTGATAACCCAACTTAGATCTGAAAAGCTTTTGGAGCCAATCGTGCAACTAGAAATGCCATTTTGGCACATCAACTTTTAAATTTTAAATGCAAACCCCCATTTTTCACCTCACGATAGAAAAGGCCTTCAAATTCTGCTTCTAAAAATGTATTCATTCTTAGTGCCCTTTTGATCAAAAATTAAAAAAAAATGATTTTTATCTGACTTTAAAATCGCGGTACAGCGCAAGCCCCTGAACCGATTTGGCTGAAATTTTGCTCACGGGGATTGTATTGCACGTCGAAGAGCTGAACAAATTTTGGATTCAATCGGCCCACGGAAACTGCCGTTTTGGCACACCAATTTGTTACATTAAAATTATTCACTCATTTAACCATCCAAAACAAGTTTTTGAAAGATTTATTGTCACCATCAGAAAGGTCTTCAAATTCTGGTTTTAAGTAAGACAAAATTTGTTCGCATTTAGTGCTCTTTGGGTCAAAAAATCGAAATTTCATAATAACACTAAAAATACATTATAGCCCAAATTAGCGAATCGATTTGGCTGAAATTGGGTACATGGAGATTGGGTGACCCGTTGAACACCTGAAAGGCTTTTGGAAGCAATTGGTCCACGGGAAGTGCCATTTAGGCATATCAACTTTAAATTTTAAATACAAAGGTCTCCCTTTTTATGTCGCCATTAGAAAGACGATCAAATTCTCGTTCTAAAAATGTATTCACAGTTTCTGCCATTTCAGTGGAAAATAGAGAAAAAATTCTTTCTCATTAAAAGGGAGCGAGCTGACAGTGGATGACATAAAGTGGCAGTTGTTGTCAAAAAGGTGGCAAAAGATTAACCTTAAAAGGAACATATTGTCAAATGTGATGGGTGGTGTCCGAGGTGGTGTCGGTATTTGTCAGAAAATTGCAAAATTAGTCACAGTCGATAAGGGTAAAAAAGTTCTGTTGAATTGACCACTATCTACACAGAATACAAAGATCCACGCGATGGGGAGGTTCCAGCCGCTTCTCTGCTGCATTTTTTTTTTGAGTAACGTCACGTGGCGGACGTTCAAAATAAATTTGTCCCTCTCCCGCCCATTAAGGAAAGGAATATCGGTCTCTGTCGGTACATCCAAGTGCGCGCGAGTCATATTGCCATCCTTTTTTAACGCGTTCAACTTCAAAGAATTATTTAGAGTGTCTTGTACGTCAGAAATCAAAAAATCGGGTAGTTTTCTAGTTTTCATTAACATGCAGTTTTCGCAAATGACAGTTGTCAGTTATTGTCTGTCAGATCAATTTAGAAAAAGCACACGTCTTTTAGTGCCGTATTTCATTTGTTCAAATGTTTAATGAAAACCCCTTAGTTTTACAGTTAAGACAACGATTTTCTTTCTGAATTACTTCCTAAGAAAATTATTTATTGTTAGATGCACTACATATTTCCTAGATAACGATATACAATACAGGGTGGGTAATTTTTCGATGCTTATTGGGATCTCGAAACCTCGTAAACGGTAAAACATACGGGGTCGGTTAAATTACCTACACAAAAGTTGCGCTATTTCTTAGCGATTAAGAATCTGAAGAAAATTCCCAAATTTTGTGATTCGTTCCTGAATTATCACAAAAAATCTAAAAATTGCTAATTCGAAGAAAAATTAATATCTTATTATCGACTATTTAAATGAAACTTGGAACTTTTGTAATTTTGACAACTGTCAGTTGAATGGCGTTGGCAGAAATTTTCTAGGCCTTCTTGATTTTGGGCGCCATCTTCAATTTTAATACCGCCGGATACACAGAAAAATTATCTTCTCAGAAATGTATCCAACGTAAATGTTTCCAAAACGTTTGGCAGACACATAGGTATTATTTGACATTGTCAAATTTGAAGTCTAAAAGTTTATGTTACGCAAGTGGAAATTAGGAGGTTGTCAGATTTGAGAGGTTTTATAGAACGGGTTCCGACTGTAGGTAGATCCGAAGAGCTTTAATTACACATTAATCTTAATTTTGGTTTGATTTTCTGATTGTCTGAACACAGTTTTATAATTAGGTATCAGTTAGGTAACTATTACAAATTAAAAACAATCTTCGCATTTTAAAGAAAATCAACGTTATTTTTCTTCCTACTCTCTTTACTTTGTCAAAAGGTACCTACCTAAGATAATCTATTGTTTGTGATATGTATGAAGAATTATGAAAGTGTCAATTTGTACAAAGAAAATATTTCTGTCCGTGATTCACCACGACGATGCGTTTTAAAAGTAAAATTCCATGGCAAGTGAATCAGAAGAGAAAATTATGCAAGATAACATCGGCACGTGTCGAAAATAACATTAGCGACCCAGTTACGGCACGAAAGCAACATTGGTTGCCTACATCTTTAACTCCTTTTGGCTTTCACAACAATTTTGTCCAAACTCTGTGTATTTGCGCAATTTATTAATTTGGAAGGTTTGTTATGTATAGCGTGTCCGCACGACGTTATGCAACAAATCCAACAAGGAAAATGAGCAATAAAACGTGTAAATAATATAAAGGACGAGCGCAATAATATTTGTCTTGGACAAACACGGATTAATTATTTTTTCTTTTCAGGGCAATGATGTCTTGGCAAATTGAAACAATTCCCAATGGCCAATAACAACAATTTTCTTGAGGAAGGCCGGCCGCCGGAACCACCCCCAGAGTTAAGATGTAGCAGTAAACGTTCGTCTCCAAGGGATGATTCTTGGAGTCACCACTCTGATAATATCAACAATAACCAGGAGGATTCCTACAGAAGTTTAAAAGAGAAATTGTTTTGTATAAAAAACCGCGCGAATAATTTTAGTGATAAAAGTGCCTCCAATAGCGTTTGTGATAATAATAATCCGCCGAGTTCTTCGAGAAACCGTAATTCGTTCCATCAAGACGTGGAGGAAGCGTTGAATTCGCTTCTGTGGCAGCCTTACGAATATCAAAATAAACAGTCATCACGCTCTTGCACCAGCTCATCAAGCAGTTTCACATACAGCGACCTTGATGAATCTCCAAACAAAGGGCCTTTACACGAAGAAAACACGACAGACCTAAATCTCTCTTCAGAAATGGTTAACAACCTGAAGCGGCCGGTCGGCCAATCGCAATACGTTGGTTGTTCACGTGACGCGCTCTCTTGTAATGCCGCAAGTAGGTTGAACAGTCAAGTTAGTTTGGTGGAGTGCTTTAACGCCGGTACTGCTGCTGCGTGTAGTGTCAGTGATTGTGATGTTTTACTCAAAAACAGTGATATGCAATTCGAGGTACCACCAAACGACGACAATTCCAATCCTGGTACCATCTTGAATATTCCCACCGAAAGCGATGGGTTGATTCGTACTCAAAATATTACCCTATATCCAAATAGTAACAGTTTAAGCAGTGCCAATGTTGTCGGATTACCTGAAACCCCGAGAAGGGCGTCGGTCCCATCGGGTACCACTATCCCGCAAATTAGAAACTCGCCAGGAAACAACCTCGTCTTTCCTAATCATCTGCGCAATGTATCGGAACCGAGCACCATGTCGGCTAACAACCAGTTCAGGTACAACCAGCCCAACGTGGTACCCGTAATCCATCAAAGAAACAACTCGCAGGTTGAACAGAATTTTATTGCTCACCTGCGGAGCAGTTCTGTACCGAAGTCTATGGGTACCACCGTTAACCATCAAAGAATCAATTCTGACATTAATCGAAATAATGTCAGCAATGTCAATGTCAATTTTTACAGAGCAGTACCCGTAAATGTTGTTTCTTCAGTACCAACAATACAGTGTTCAAACACGAACAGTGATGAGGGCAATAATGTTTCAAATGTACATATCATGCCTTTGGGTTCAACTCAAGCTTTTAACAGTGCTGCGACCGGTACCACCCAAGTCACGGTTCATAATAGTCAACCTCCTACAGTTAATGTGATTCAGAGGGAAGCAAACAGGAATTTAAGAACCTTCACATCGACTGAGGCACAGACTGATGAAATAACTGTATGCCCACCCCCAAATGGAAATACAGATACAACGATTCGTGAACAGAAACGAAAAGAAAGACGGGAAAGACGCCACCAAAGACGAAGCAACAATCACAGGCACACTGTTGATAGTGGTACTCAAGCTAATACTCTTCAAAATGATAGACTTCCGGATTTACTCCACAGTCACATGCCACCCCCATACTCTCCATTACCTAATAATGTGCCACCAAACGTAGTGATGGTACCGCCACCCCCGGTTTTACAGACGGTAGTTCCGAACAACGTTGTGCCTAATGGTTTATTGGCGTTTCCTTCCCCGCAAGTGGTCGGAGGACAAGTACCATTAGTTCAAGGGAGCGGCCCTGTGCCGGTACCGGTACCAGCTCCGTCCGGATTTAGATTTCAATTCCCCAGCGGTGGCTTCAGAAGGTGAGGAATATACAGTTATTTGCAATCAGATCGCATGCTACAATGCGTACATTTGTTTTAAGTGAGTAATTTGTGCCGTACAATGTCCCCTTTGTGTTGACGTTATAATTCAAAAGTCCGAGGCGTCCGAGCTTTTTCGACTGCCACCAATCATAAATCACACCCTCACTTTCATGTCACAGCCACAGATGCAACACTCATCGGTTAATACGGACCAGAGTTGGGCTCCATCCCCTGGAAAATACGACCTTAGTGCATCCGAGGTATAATAATCTCCTGGTTCTCGGGTTTCGATCTATTCATGCAATCTTCAACAGATGCTCTGGTCGAGTGAATGGCTAAACAGTACGCTTTTTCAACTTGAACAGAAATCCGTTGAAAAATACAAAATGAATGAATAAATCGCGTTTAAAGTGTTAATAAAACGGACAGTTGTTCGCGTAATTCAAGTCTAATCGATCATATACAGGATGTCCTGAAATTAGGCTACAGTATTTTACCAGTGCCTTCTACGATTAAAAATAAGGCTGAAAGTTTCAGTAAACGTTTGTCGAAAAATGCCTCGTAAGCGAGGGCCTCGGCAAGGGCTTAACCACTTAGCGATTTTGGTGTACAGTTCTCTGGAATTTTGGCAATTTTTTAGCAATTTTGGCGATTTTTAACGATTTTGGCAATTTTCCAGCCATTTTGGCGGTTTTTTAGCGATTTTCTAGCGATTTTGGTAATTTTCAAGCAAGTTTCCGGCGATTTTCAAGCAAGTTTCCAGCGATTTTGCAGCAGTTTTGGCGATTTTCGAACGCATTTGGAATATTTTTTGGCGACTTGGAAATTTTCTAGCAATTTCGGCGATTTCTAAGCTTTTTCTGTGGTCTTTAATGCTCTATTTTTTAGATTCGAAGACCCTGTACTGATTTTGGACAAATTTTAAAAAAACACCAGTCATTTACTAGCGATTTTGGCGGTTTTCCTACAATTTGCGATTTTTTGTACACAAATTTACTATGTGGTTAACCCTCGGGTTAACCCCTCGCTCCTAAGGGAGCTAAAGCCCTTCAAAGGGGTACTCGAAAAGTCTTGTTTTCTTAAAATTACTCGAATATTGTAAGAAGCAGGATTTTGAAATTTTAAGCATAGATTAGTGTTGTCATCTCGGTTGTCATGGGCTTTCTTTTGAAATTTTTTCAGATTTTTATTTCAGTCAGCGGCGTGCGCTCTTGGGGGGACAACACATTTTTTCTCTATTATTTTCCTGCTGGTATTTACTTCATGAAATAGTAATGAAATCATAATCTATGTTGTATTCCTCATAAAAAAGGTGTTCTTGTTGAACATCGCTAGAATACGCCGTTTTCGAAAAAAAATGGGTTTTCATTGGTTCCGGGCTCCAAAATTTGTGATGGAAGAGAGAAATAATATACACAAGTTCATGTGACGGTTCCTACCTTCATTCTAGAAAGAAAAGTGTTATGCCCCCCCAAGAAAGCACGCCTTTCACTAAAATAAAAATCTGAAAAAATTTAAAAAAAAAGCCCTTGGCAAATGTTTTCTGGAACTTTTAGTCTTATTTTTGATCGTAAAAGGCACTGGTAAACTATTGCAGCCTAATTTCAGGACACCCTGTATTGTGTTAAATGTTACACTTTTTATTTCGTTTCATTACCAATAAAGAATCTGGTGAAATTGTAAATATTTCGGGTTGTGCAGTTAATCCATCCAGAACATCTTCAGTGAGAAAATAAACATGAAACCAAGGAAATTAAACGCGGTCATATAATTTATTTAGCCGTGTATTTATAAATCACTAGGAAACTAGGCTTATTTTAATTCAAATTTTATATCAGAGTTAATAACGTTGCTAATAATACCACTTGGCTGAGACTTCCCTGTCCAAAATTACTCAGCGGGTCATAGAGCTGCACCCACGAAATTTTTGGCTAAATTGCAACGTGGACTATTGGCTCGGTGATCCTAAACAATGGTTAAAAACCTCACCAGTCAATTTGTAAAGAAATGTGTGTCTGAGGCCGTGTGTGGCAACTTAATCCTTCTTTTGTAAACAGTCCATTTTTTGCCAAGTCTCGGCTGAAGTCTTATTATTATAACCATAACGCTCGCAACAAGCTGTATAGTGTAGAGGGAATGGTCGAGGGTTTTCGTTTATACCTGAACGCTAACCGATCCTATGGTGCAAAGAACCAGGGTCGAAAGAGATGGTTTATAGCTCGGTTTATAGGTAAACTTCAAAAGTTGTTTTTCTTTTTTTATAATGTATGACAATAAGCTTGATTTGTGAGCTAATTTTGCATTAGGGTATTTGAGAAAGCGCCACGGATGTAAAAAGTAGTATGTACCTATATTATTCAATGAGCGTGTAATGAATTTTATGTCTCCCGAGGATGATAAATCATCTGAAGGAGCAATAATCATTACACACGAATCGAATACTATGCTTTATCCACGAGTTTTAATGCGAAAAGATCTCTTACACATTGTATAATGAGTCCATTCTGCAACACCCGTGGATAAAAATGATTATGTACGTTAGTCGAGGCAGTTTTCGTTTTAAATTGTGGAACAAAATAATAACGATATAAATATAAGCTTTGTTACTGAGTGGAATCCGCATTCAAATCAGCACTTTTAATGGGAATTATTAAAATCAATGAATGACAAAGATTGTGTTGTGCAGTGAATTCAAAGTTCGATTAAAACAAAAATGGTGGATGCGCCGGGAGAGCATGACTCGCCTTTTCATAAATACTTCAACATTTAAATTAATTATCAAAACAGTTTTCTCGGTTTCACTTCTTCCATCGGTTCTTCTTCGTTTGGTTTGTAGGTACACATGCATAAGGAGTCAATCCTTTGATCTCTATGTCCGCAAGTGCGTGCTTGTCACTGGACCGAACAACGATTTATTTGATGTTGATATTTTTTCGAGGTTTTTTTAGTTAGGTTTTTTCTACATATCGACTGCTCATAACCAGGTTGTTCTAATTCAATTTCTACAAAATTCGGATTCTCCAACAAAATTAATTTCTTAGGAATTAGAACATTGATAACAGGCCAGTCCTTTTCATAGTTTTTGTTCATCATTAAAGAACTCTGTATTATTATTTGGCCTCTAAAACAAGTTAGAACAACCCGGTTATGAGCAGTCGATATTTCCGCCAAGAAAACGCGGTAAGTTATTGAAATGTTCAAGTGGCCTGTTTTATAGTCTCATTTTAAAATTCATCGAACTTCGAGTACATTCACCTTTTTTTGTGAGTAATTCACGAACACCGTTCATTAGAAACTTTTGGGGATCCACTTGTAGTAGAATTTTGAAATTCAGCACTACACCATCATCGCCCACGCACACAAAAAATTAAATATTCCCAACCCCCAGCACTTTGGAGAAAGTGACCGCCATCTTTGTTATTTTAACGGAAAGCCCTCGTTTTGATTTCAGATTCGGATTCGTCTCTTAATTGTGAGTTTATCGCACCCACGTTTTGTGTGCCTAAATGTCACCATTTTGACATATATCAAAATTTCTATCAAAAATTCGATTTCCAATCCGTAATAAAAAAACTTGTATCTTCCAGACGATTGAAGATTAAGAAACCAAACGGGGAAGGTTGAAACTAGAAGCTTTGAGCTTTCTTTTCTCGTTTCTTTTGATGTTTCACTTGATCGTGTTGATTTAACAATATAGAGAAAAATATTTTTTAAAATATCAAAAAGAAATTATTCGCAACTTACATTTTAACCTCCCCACTCCACTTCACCATTTAAAAAAAAAGGGAGGTTACTGCAATCACTAAAATTTTCGAATTCGAGATAAGACCGGATCTGTACGTAACTGAGGTCTCAGGAACCCAGAAAAGTGGTTTTTAAAATGTGTCTGTATGTATGTACGTACGTACGTTCGTTCGTACGTACGTTCGTTCGTTCGTAAACACGCCACAGCCCAAACTACTCGACCGATTTGGCTGAAATTTGGTACGTGTGCATGTGATAACCCAACTTAGATCTGAAAAGCTTTTGGAGCCAATCGTGCAACCAGAAATGCCGTTTTGGCACATCAACTTTTAAATTTTAAATGTAAACCCCCATTTTTCACAATAAGAAAGGCCTTCAGATTCTGCTTCCAAAGATGTATTCACTGTGAGTGCCCTTTTGACCAAAAACTAAAAATATCGAGATTTTTATCGGACTTTAAAATCGCGGTACAGCCCAAGCCCCTGAACCGATTTGGCTAAAATTTTGCACATGGGGATTGTATTACACGTCGAAGAGCTGAACAAATGTTGGATTCAATCGACCTACGGAAAGTGCCGTTTTGGCACACCAATTTCCAAATTTAAAGTATTCTCTCATTTACCCATCCAAAACAAATTTTTGAAAGAAGGGTCTTCGAATTCTGGTTTTAAATGAGATAAAATTTATTCGCATTTATTACCCTTTGGGTAGAAAAATCGAAATTTTGAAATAACACTGAAACCACGTTATAGCCCAAACTACTGGAAGGATTTGTCTGAAATTTGGTACATGGAGGTCAGGTGACCCGTTGAAGAGCTGAAAGGCTTTTGGGAGCAATTGGTTAACGGGAAGTGCCATTTAGGCATATTAACTTTAAAATCTTAAACACAAGTCACGGAAATCAAAGACCCACGCGTTGGGGAGGTTCCAGCCGCTTCTCTGCTGCCTTTTTTTTAAATAAGAGTACCATAAATTCATGTGGCCAAAAGATGTAAAATTAAATTTTCTTTAGACTAGTGTTATCATTCATTCTCTATACCTATTTTCTATATCTTTGAAAATATTTGGAATAAATTTATTTTTAAAAATTGGTAACAGTTCGTTCTACACCTTAAAAAATTTGTCCCAAGCTAATTTTGCAAAATTAAATTCGTTGAATAATTTACGAGCGTCCAATCACAGATTGACAGCATTATGCTATAATTTGTTGTTCTATTTGTATCTTCATGTCTTCAGCAGCTGTGAAAAAATTAGGTATCCAAGGAGGGTTTGCCTTTCCGAAAAATTGACAGAAGTGAAGAAAAACGAATTTTTGAAAGAGAGGAAACACTTTTTGAATATTTCTTCCTATCTAGAACTCCTGAAATTAGATTGTTTAAACCTTCAAACGCGTTAATATTTAATATCTTTGAAAATATTGAAAATAGGTAGGTAGGTATTATAGGGGATACTAATAGCCATATTGTTACGTCAACAAGAACAACCTCGAGAACAGCTCAGTACCTAATCGAAAGAAAGCTCAAACCTTCTAGTTTCAACCCTTCCAGTTTGGTTCCTTAAGCTTGAATTCTTATTGATGCCGTAACAATTTTCCTTACTAAAAAAAGTTAGGCGCTAGCGACATCTTAACGTTACGGTGCCAACTATTTATGGTATCGTAAATTTTTACTGCATCAATTAGAATTCAATCCTATATCTTCAACCGTTTTTCCGTTTTGGAAGACAAATTTTTCTATTGCGGATTGCAGATCAATTTTTTGATGCATATTTTGACATATGTCAAAAACGGTGACAGTTACGTAGACAAAAAAACTAGGGCTTTCCATTTAAAATAACAAAGATGGCTGCCACTTCCTGTAAAACCGGAAGTGCCGGGGGTTCAGGAATATTTTATTTTTGGTGTGCGTAGGCGACTATGGTACAGTACGAAAGTTTAAAATTTCAAAATGCTGCTACAAGTGGATCCCCAAAAGTTTCTAATTAACGGTTTTCGTGAATCATCCTGTATATGGCGAGCTATATGATAAAGCCGAGGATAAAGCTCAGTTAAATTGTTTATTTTTTAAATTAGTCGATCATGGGGGGCATTTCACACCCCAAAAATTTGTACACCACTGCCGAATTTTCAGGGCACTGCCGTAAATTTGTACACCACTGCCGACTGTAAAGTCCCCCGACTGTCGAATTTGCTCAATTTTTGCAACCACTGCCCAATTTTTGCAACCACTGCCTAACATTTTCGACTAACACTGCCGAAAATTTGTACACCACTGCCGACTGTGAAATCCCCCCCAGTCGATCACGAATTATGTATTATAGTAAATTCTCGGATTAGTTATCAGTTGTAGGCCTAAAGGCCGGAAAACAGGAAAATGTTTGGCTCGTCAACTGAACGTAGGACATTATAGCCAAGTCGTGTGTTGAAGAAAGTGTTAAATTTGGCGTAAGTTGTGTATAATCTTAACAATAGATGGGTAGAAGCTGCAGGGGTTAAAATTTATGGTGGAAAACTGTAGAAAATGGTACACACTCTAGAGGTTTCAGTAGGTAGTACCTACCTAAGACCCGCAATTTTGAATCCTTAATCCGTATATTGAACGGTTTATACCTAAATAATTAAGCAATATTTTTCGACCCGAGCGAAAGAGTTCCGTTTGACTTAAAATTCCTGGCTCGAGCAGGAAGTATACTATAGGCACGAACGGAGGCAGGCATTCCGCCACTTTTAAGACTGGACAATTCTGTCCTCTGTTATGAATCGTCATAACAACTTCCACAGATTTTCTTTCCCAAGTGAGGATGTTTGATTTACTTATCTAACTGAAGAAACATCTAATGAGACCATTAAGTTAGTGCTCAAATATAGTTTTCTATTTTCAAATTCTGTCATTTTCTAAGTTAATAATACTTAAGCCGATTTTATTTGTTTTATGTCTGTAAAAGAGATTTTGCTTTTGCAATACATATAATCAAATGGTAATGTGGGTTAGTCATTAATTTATTGTTGCAGTAAATGAAATTCTAATAACCTTAATTTTCCACTACAATCGCCCTAAAAATACATACAGTTAGATCAAATACAAATAATACAATGTGCTCCAGAGGTCATATTTTCATTGTTATTGGTGTGCTTTTATTGCAAAATGAAAAATACCACACACTTTATAGCTTTCCCTCGATTGCCTCTTGACGGGGTTTCCTATTTATTTTGTATACTTGTCATGCATGCCTAAGTCAACGGTTAGATATTAATCCAGCTGAAGTTATTATACCCCATTTAATTTTACGGCGACATCTTAAACTAACAAGAATATAATTTGTTTGAGATGCCCTGTGTATGCAATAAACCCAAGCAAAGTTTATAAGAGACTATTATTTTACTTTCATTTTATTTGCGTAAGAATAAACGGCTGAAGCAAGTTAGAAGGGAATAATGCAATGGCGTTATTATTGGGAAACTGTCTAGAATCGTTTCTTTATTTTAGACACATGTTTTCCAAAATTTGAATAAATTTACGGTATCAGCTAATTTTGTAGATGTCTCATTTTACTTTTCTATTCAATATATTTTTTACAGAGTAAATAAACTTTTCTAATAATTCTTTAACTAAACTAAATTACTCTTTATAGATAAATCAAATTTACATTAAAAAGGCGTGGCCGAACGTGTAGCTTTACATTTTTGCCGCAGAGTGAACAAGTTTTTCAATACAAGCTCCAAGTGGTGTCCTCCCAGCGAGTGCCGTGAATGTTGGTGAATTTTCAATTGAACAAAAGATGCCATAATTCACACGCAAAGTGCTATTTAATTAGGAAAGAAAATAATGAATTAATTGTAAATGACAAATTCATATTGCCGACTATTTTCTTCTAATTACAAGTTCAGATTCTGGGTGAAAGTGGTTAATAATAATTGCCTCAGCTTTCCGTAATTACAAGTCTAGTAATTAACTATAAATGATCGGTAGGTATAAAATTTCAGAAACATCCCATTTCCTGGCTGAAACTGAAACCAACCCCGTTAATTTAATTGCAGTTTTTTCGATCCACCCCACCTTATTTTAAATTCTATAATATCCTGTTTCCTTCACAAATTCAAACAACACAAAGTGAAAGGAATCCACGTTGAACTTTCCACACAAAAAAATGCTGTTCTCACATCTCAACCCAGTCTCCTTCCAGTGTATTCTAATCGGTGGTTTCTATCTCTGTCTGGTTTCTAACGACCATCTTGAGTTGGGACCCCGATTTATTTTGTCCGTAGATAAGCTCTCTACCTGGGCAACAAAGTCAGAAGATGAATGAAAAGCATGTGACTCATTAGGATTGGACAAAAACTGAATGAGTTTCCGTAATATTAAACAGGCTGTAAAACCAGTCCCATCGATATATGGGTGAGGAAGAGAACATGCCGACTTTAATCAAACTTGCGCCGTTATTGTGCAGTTTGCTGCTAAATTAGAAAGGCAATCGCGATGACTCTGGTTCCATAATAATGGCGTTTCCAAGGTGATACTCCCACGAAGACAACCAGCAGTGCGTTCTTTCAATTGCTAATTGCTTATGGTTAAAAGTTTAAAATCGCCGTGCCATAAAATATGAGTATGCCGGATGTTCGATCGAATTAAGCTCCACTTAGTTAAACTAGGTCTTCTTTGTGTGGGTATAGCTAGGGGTCAGCAGATAGGTTTTTTAACAAGCGTCATGAAACACAATTGAAAGATATGGGAAATAGAAACCAGAATGGGCATCTCCGCCCGTGCCCTACCTGCATTAGAGGCGAAGAATATTATCGAGCGATCCAAAAAAAAGCCTCATCTTCATTGGGTATTTGATTATTTTCTTTTTTCGTCGATCGTACTGGAAACTACGAAGGCGTAGAAGGGCCACAACCGAGGCCACAACAAATGTTTTTTCCAGTCGAATTGCAACTTTTTTTCTTACAAGTATAAGATTTTGTCTTACAATTGTAACTTTTTTCTTACAATTGTAAGATTTTTTTCTTGCAATTGTAAGATTGATTCTTTTAAAGTTGCAAGAGGGCAGCAGTTGCACTACTTTAATTCACAACATATAGGTACCTATAACTGTTACCTAATACCTATATCTAGACTGGTTTCAATAATAATGACTCATACCTATACCTACCTATCTAAGTATGATTTTGATTATCGTAATTTAAATATAATATTGCTTGCCTGTCTTCATCAGGAATCACGATGCAAAGGAAACGATGACAACTGACCTCAAACCTGAACGAAGGCGTAGATGGGCCACAACAAATATTTTTTCCAGTCGAATTGCAACTTTTTTCCTTACAATTGTAAGATTATTTTCTTAGAATTTTAACTTTTTTCTTACAGTTGCAAAATTATTTTCTTAAAAGTGTAAAATTTTTTCCTACAATAATTGTAAATTAAAAGTTTTCGCTGAATAATTGTAAAATTGTTTCTTACAATTGCAAAATTTTTTCTTGCAATTGTAAGATTTTTTCTTACAATTGTAACTTTTTTCTACAAGACTTAAGGATAAAGGTGCATCAGTTTTCCTTTCAGTTATTGAGGTTTGAGGTCAGTTGTCACCGTTTCCTGTACCCTCTTGCAGCTGTAATAGAAGCAATCTTACAATTGTAAGAAAGAAGTTACAATTGTAAGAAAAAAAGTTGCAATTCGACTGGAAAAAATATTTTCTTCCTACACTAACTGAAAATGACATTTTCGGGACTCAGGAGGGCTGTGAAAGGACCGCTTCTCACGGCTAGTCGTGTAAAAATTATACTAACGGCTAGGCGTGTAAAATGGACAAAATGGCGACGGCGATTGGCGTATGAAGGAACACAGCACGCGCGATTCTGCCAAATTTAAATTGTAGGACTTGACGTCTAGATTTTCTTGATCTGTCACTTGGGTTCTCAAATTTCAAAATAAATTATTTATTTATTTTTAACTGGTGTAGGAAGAAAAATGTTGTGTAAACCACAGCGAAAAAGTGGTTTTACGCGTCTCAGGAAATGGCCAGTCTCGCCTACGCCTCGACTGTCCATATTTTCCTTCGCCGCGTAAAACATCACTTTCACGCTTTGGGTTATAAACTACTATTGTTGTGGCCCTTTTACGCCTTCGTAGGAAACGTCCCATTCTTGACATGCAATTTAGGCAACACGCACTAGCTGTACAGGAATAACGCTTTTTCCGGCCTAGGCCTGAAAAATATTCCTGTACTCTTAAAAAAGAGTTCCAAATTTCACTATTCCTGTCTAGTTGCGCGATCGACGAAAAAATAGTATGGGATCTCTGAAACTACAAGAGATAGAAGGTCGGTCAGAATAGATAAAAGTTGCTCCTTTTTAAGACGATTAAGAATCTTCGATATCTTGATTTGTTCCTGAGTTATTCCGAAATAAGTGAAAATTTACATTCTAAAGAAAAATTCATAGCTCCCTAACAGTTGATGCTATTTAAATGAAACTTGGAACTTTTATAGTTTTGACAGCTGTCAATTCAATGGCATCGACAGAAGTTTTCTAGGCCTTCTAGATTTTGAGTAACGGCAGCCAACTTTTCTTTTTCTTATGGCCGCCATATTGGATTTTAACACCATTAGACACACAAGAAAATTGGCTTTTCAAAAATGTAACCAATCCGAGCTTTTTCAAAAAAAAATCCGAAGCTTGAGTCACACGATACCAAGACATGTTTTGTTATCGTTGAATTCAATTCCGTTCGCATGTCATAAGAAATTGAACTAATCGGTGAACTTTTTTACAGTTCTTTCCCTAAATTTGGGTTGATTATACTTTACACCAAATTTAATATTTTGACGATCTGTCAAAAAAGTCCAAGTTGGTTAAATTTTTGAAATTTAATTTTTTTTGTGTATCTAATACTGTTAAAATCCAATATGGCAGCCATAAGAGAATCAAAAGTTGACTGTCGTTACTCAAAACTTAGAAGGCCTAGAAAATTTTTCTCAATGCCATTGAATTTATCGCTGTCCAAAATATAAAAGTTCCAAGTTTCATTTAAATAACATCAACTGTTAGGGAGCTATGAATTTTTCTTTAGAATGTCAATTTTCACTTTTCTCAGGAACGAATCAAGATATCGAAGAAATCTTTACAGATTCTTAATCACCTTAAAAAGGAGCAACTTTTATCTAATTTAACTGATCTTCTAACTCTCATAATTTCCAAGATCCCAATAGTGCGACATTGAAATTGGCAACACCCTGTATAATATTTTTACTACTAGTTACACAATATACTATTTCCATACGACAATGATGTTTTCACAGAATCATCACAAAGACATAAATGTCACCAACAAAGTCCATAAAAGTTTAGTTTATAAAAGGCGAGGCTTTAGCTTGGCGGGCATTTGAATTTAAAGTCGTATCTTTAATTCTTATTTATTTTTCCAGATGACAATGATTTTTTGACATAAGCATCAAAGACATTAATGTCAGCTTGTCAACAACCAGGCAAAGCTTTGGCTTGACAATTGTGAAATTACTTTTGTCCCATACTGTACCGACTTATGTTCATCCTAAAAAATATCTGATAGTGTTTCACAGTAAAGGTAGAAACGCAGTGTCCGTAATGAAATTCAGCGCAATGCACTGCGCTGCCGAAATTGCAGCTTTTTAATTTTTTTCCCGAGTTTTTTCCACTAGATTTTTTCTGATTCAATTTTTCGTTCAATTCCAAAGTCCACCGACGGCGACATGAGTGCTTTTTGGAAAGCTTGATATACCTATACCTAGCCTTTTCCTCGGCTTTTTCTATTTTGCTTCAGTTGTTGATTTAGGCGTTATTATTATTTTTGAATAAATGCAAATCGAAAATTTCCGAGAATCAAGTTTAATTACCAATTTATTGACTTTATTCTTCCATAGCATTTTCAGTTCCAATAAATTTTTAATACTCTATCCGAATTTTCGAGAATATACATAGTCTACTGTTTGATAGGAAAATTGAAACCCAACCAAATACCATTAAACATTAAAAACTGTTTGCTTTTTATCTCCACAACGCGTAATGATGTTGTCCAACTTGTGAAAAATTGATAAAAGGAGACAATAGCTGCCGCCTGTTGAATAAAATCTAGTAAATCGACTACCGAGAATAATTCTCCTCATGTCATTACCATGAATAATAATAGTTGACTCTTTGGGAGGCGCTGTAGCTATCTCTCCAATTTAATAACTTTTTACATTACGTAACAGCGAGTGTGTATTGAACTTCCTTCATTATTTCGAAACAAGTTTCAGAATCTAATCCGAAGATAATTGCCACGGTAATACGGTAAACGTATGATTATCTTTCGGGTGTCAATAATTAACGTGGATAACGTTCTTGTAGTTATTTTTCAACCTTCCAATAAAAAAGTCGTTAAATCCAACTACGTCTGTGTCTATGATGAACAAAATTGTTTGTCTGAGTTAATTAGCGTGCATACGCGCAATAATTCGGTCCTTCGAGTCGGATAATAAAATTCAAGTGTTGGACTTGTTTGAACAAGCTGCTATCGATTTGATCTTTTTTGACCCAGCCACAAGTGAAGGGGAAGGTTCGATGCGTTGAGAACCGAGTTCGTGTGTTCTTTTTAATCTCTGTTTAAATCTGGAAGTCGTCTAGCCGGCTTTGAACACCGCTGCCAAAGACATTAACGGCATCTCATCCTGTCTGAAGGGGGCGCAACACGTTCGCATACCCAAAAATACAACAACTATTCATAATCGAGGTATAAGCTCTCCTAAAAGCGGCCACGAGAAAATCTCTTTAATGGAGCATTTATCAAATATTAATCAACCCGACACAAGAAATCAGGGATGGTGGTTAATTTGACAAATAATAGACACCCACAGTTCCCACGGGGTTTTCAAAAATTTACGCTGGGGCTGCCTGTAATTATCTCGTGAATTGATAATTTCGTACCTGTCACCTTGGAAGTTGGGTACGATTATGCGACCTTGCCAGTGGATTCAGGCGATGGAGGAAAAAATGCCGGGAAATGACGCTAATTACTCCGACAAGGACGGAAACGAGCTATCAATGGACCCTTTTACGCTGCGTGTTTCGCTAATTAAAACAGTACACCCCTGCTGATGGGGAGCTACTGATAGCAGGTCTTCGATTTTACTTCCGCGTCATTTCGCTGCATGACGACCGATTTGTTAAAATTAAATTGGGTGAACAGGTAGCAAATTTTCCTTTTTAAAGTTTGACCTAATTCGAAACAGTTCCTTTTCCTTCCAGCTCAATTAACCTGTAGGGGAAGGGGGGTACATTCGACCACTTAGTCGGTTTTCATTTTTTCTAAAATATGCTATTGTTGATATCAAAAGTACTTTTAGGTCATTATGATAAGTGTTCTGCTGCCTGCTAACAGTGCAAAATTACTTGAAAACCGTAGCCTTTTTTGATTTTATGAATCTTGCTATGTTAACCTATAAAATGGTCAAATATACCCCCTAGCAGGGGTAGTTTTAACCAAAATTACTTGAAAACCGTAGCCTTTTTTGATTTTATGAATCTTGCTATGTTAACCTATAAAATGGTCAAATATACCCCCTAGCAGGGGTAGTTTTAACCACGTAGAGGGGTACTTTCGCCCTCCTCATTGACAGTGCTTTAAACATCTTATTTCACAAGATTTTATTACCATTTTAGACTGAAATATTAGTTGTTATAGATATACAGGGTAAGTCTAGTTGGACAAATCAGTCGCTCTAGCGTTTAAGATATTGAAATTGGAAATTCAATTTTTTGATATGTTGTAGCTGAAATGGTCCCCTACGCATGGGACCCATAAAGAAAGCTCCAGTTTTATTCAAACCGAAACTATTAAATAAAAACGAAGGCCTAAAAAGATTTTTTTCTATATTGTTGAATTTTTTAAGGCTATTCCGTTAGAGAATCATTTTCTCTTTATGGAAACATAATTTTTTGCAGAAAAAAGTTAATAATATCCGAGAGATAAATTATTTAAATAATAAAGCTTTTTCATTATTTCCTAAGGAAAACCACGATTGCCGTGGTTTTAACAACTGAAAGGCAGTCTAGCTTATACTGCAGACTGTACCCGGAATGACAAGTGTCAGTTGGAAATGTTATTTGCTTTCGTTTGTGGAAAAATCAAAGGAGAAACAATGCAAAACTACGCGTTTTTGCCCTTTACTTTACAGATAATTAGGTAATTTTTATTGCTTGATGGATTTTTTGTTATTTCGCCCAATACAAGTGTCTCGGGTTGTCACCCGATTGATGTTTTTTACATTGCCATTGGAGTCGAATGGTTCGACCAAGAAAAGCTATTCTTGTCAGCCAGAAAGGAATTGGCAGTAGTTGCTAACAGTTTACATTGCTGTCAAATATGGCGATTTTGTTGTTTTATTAAAAAGTTAATATTTCAGCTGATAATATTTCACACTTACGAAATGAAGATTTATCATCGAATGTTGAGGGCTCCATTCATATTCCATGTAGCAAATGTTGAGGCTGTTGAGTGTTGATATAATAAACAAAGACAAAGAAGCGGTGGGCCAAGCGAAACCAAGAAAATTCAATTCGGAGGGTGTAAACTTAACTTCTCCTAATCGGGCCCCTCCAGTGTGACAACCCGAGACACTTGTATTCGGCGAATTCAGCAAAACATCCATCAAGCAATAAAAAATACCTAATTATCTGTAAAGAAAAGGGCAAAAACCTGTAGTTTTGCATTATTTTTCCACAAACGATCCCAAATGACATTTGCAACTGACACTTGTCATTCTGGGTACAGTCTGCAGTATAAGCTAGACTGCCTTTCAGTTGTTCAAACCACGGCATGCGTGGTTTTCCTTAGGAAATAATTCACAATCTTTATTATTTAAATAATTTGTCCCTCGGAGATTATTAACTTATTTCTGCAAAAAATTATGTTTCCATAAAGAGAAAATGATTCTCTAACGAAATAACCTTAAAAAATTCAACAATATCGAAAAAAAATTTTTTAGGCCTTCGTTTTTATTTAATAATTTCGGTTTGAGTAAAACTGGGGCTTTCTTTATGGGTCCCATGCGTAGGAGACCATTTCAGCTACAACATATTCAAAAATTTAATTTCCAATTTCAATATCTTAAACGCTAGGCGACTGATTTGTCCAACTAGACTCACCCTGTATATTAAACAGATAAGTTAAGAAATTAGAAAAATGTACTTTACAATGAGGTTTTCAAAATTATAACTAAAATTAAATAGAGAGGGTGATGTTTCGTGTCTTGGTTTTAGCTGGTGCTTGCATGTGTTGACGGCAAATAAAAATTTTCAGGGTCAAAAGTTGATCAAGTGATGCTATGCTGACACCTGTTATTAGTAGGACATGAATCAACGAAGAAAAGAATGTGTAGCGATTGGCCAAAATTTCGTTCGAAAATTGAAAGTTTAACAAGAATTAAAACTTAACTTTTTAGGCGCGATGCGCGATTCCAATACTTTGCTTTGTACTAAACGTTTATGCTTTAAATGTCGCCCTTCTATGCTTTATGAGAGGCATAGTGCTATATTTAACTACCAACGGAAGAACAGGCGCCAAATTTAAAAAATATAGACATTTTATTGGACATGGTTGAAAGTAAACCGTGGTCGAATGTACCCCCATTTCCCCTACCTACACATTTAATTAGTTGTCAAAGCAAAATTTAGTTTATACCTCTCAGCCACAAAGAGACTTAATTTTCTGATGGTGTGGAATATAGCAGCACATTTCCAAATTTCAATTCCAAATTACATAAATCGGTCCTTCCACGTGCGAATAAGACTCGGATTTCAAACCAACAATTCTGAAACTTTGCCACCTCGTTTGCCACTGTTTACACGGTCGCATTTAGAGCTTTGTAGGTTGTGGTTGTGAGACTAGTAACTACAAACCAAATTAGTTAAAGTATAGTTTACTTAGATGTCATTAATTACTGGATAATGATAATGTAGGTGTAAAATCACAAATTTTTTCCTCGACTAATGAATAGCAGACAACAAAGAGAAAATGCATTCTCATTAGGAGGCAGATACCTACTAGAAATCGCACATTTTCTATGACCGAGAAATAATAATAACCATTCATCGAGTCGCATTGCATCACCTCTTAATTATTATCGCTGAAAACTTGAACAATTAATATAAAGTGAAATTAATTGGCATTATTGTAGCGCTGTTAATTTGTAAGTTGGAAGATGCCAATTTGGAGAAAATTTCCTTAACGCAGAAATTCTCCTATTCCTGAGACATTTTCTAATAAGTAGCCATCAGGATTTTATGGCTCTAAACTATTTGTATGTAAAGCTTATTTGAGTTAAGCCTTCGGGAGCAAAGTTTTCTTATGATGTTCAAAGACGAAAAAGAAAGTGATGCAGCATATATACAACAAAACTGTAAAGTTATTAGTAAAATTGAAATTATAGGATAGTTAAATATGAAATGTCGCATCATTTTAAGGTTCTAGGATTTACTTTTGCAATTTGTCCCATGTTTCTAACGTTGAAAATAATTTCGTCAGGACTCGTTTATTTATCATCCTGTAAACTAATCTGATTTCAGGGGATGAAAGGAGGGCTGAAGTATGTACATACAAATGTACCTACATAATACAGAAATGTACTATTGGCAAATTCAATAATCGATTATTTTGTCTTTTGTTGTTTCGATAATCGATAATAATCTACTCTACCATTTTTTGTATATTTCTCTTTACATTTTAAACTTTACCACAAATCGTTGACCGTGGCAATTTCTGCTTGAATTAGAAAATAAAGGAAAGGACTCGGGTAATTACATTTTTGAAAGAAACAAAAAACATTAGAACTAACAATTAACAATAATAAAATGGTAAAATAAATAACATTCTTTCCAATACATGGTAATTAATTGTCATATTAAATAAAAATGAGTTTTAATAATTACGTGTAAGCCACCCGTTGAAGCGGCAGCTGACCGTTGTGCTTGACTGAAAGGTATGTTCTAGGGTGACTTTCACCGTAACAGATATTCAACAACCCAAAAGTTTTGTCTTTTGTATTTAACTTGGCAATAAATAGAATATTTTTATCTTTATGGAACTATGACGCTATTCCTTCAATTAAGATAAAAATTTAACTTTTTTTATCTTGCATTTGAAGACTATTTATCTTTTCAGTGTCGATTTCTACACCACTAATACGGTTTTAATGTTTCAGAATATGTCTTTTATTGTTATTAACTGATAAAGATTTAAGGGGTGTCATGGTGTCAAGGCTCAACTGCTTTGAACATTAATAATAATAATGATGTTGAAAAGCCGCTACCGTATAACACGTAGATATTTTTTTATAATTCGACAGGAGATTATGTCAATAGTTTCCAAAACCGTTCCTTACAAATTCATTTTTGTGATTTCTCTAATTCTTTGAATTTTCAAAATCTGACTATTTTGTGGAGATTCAGTATAAAGCAGTAAAATTTCATATACCACAATGGACAAATGGACTTTGTCGCACCGTTGGGCGGGAAAATTTTTGACATTTACATTTTTTGCCAAGCAGAGATCATCATGAGTCGAATGCTTTCCGTAGCAAAAAAATGAAGAGTACCTACTTAAATGTCAAAAATTAATTTGCAGAAATTTTATGGGTAACGAGTGGTATTTTCGATGCTCTTGAATTACTCATTTTTTTCAATGTGAAAATTTGTAGCCTTGAAAAAGACAGGATACTAAATTGTCGAAACGTCAGCCATTCAAGAATAGTGTAATTTTGTATCCAGTCTATACTCGAGTCTATAGCCTCAAAAACAAATAAAAATGTAATTTATTTTCAAACGTCACATAGCAATTATATAAATGACTGTGTTGACAAGGTATAACCGTCATTTCTATGACACCATTTTTAGAGAGTTGAAATTCATCATTGTTTGCAATTTTGCAAAGTGTCAAAGTGACACGCAACAGGCGTGAGCAGAAAATTTTCGAGTTTTTTGTTTGAAATTCGGAGTTTAAGTGACATTATATGTGACTCGTATGGATTTAATTTACACTTCCATACTCCGTCACATAATGTCTTACTTAAACTCCTAATAAAATAAATATCTATTATTATTAGATTCAAGTCTAGATTTAGGTTTTTCCGTCAGTTTTTCCAATATTCCAGAATTTATCTGGATTGTTTTAACATGAAAATAAAGCTGCTATAATAATATGAAAGAGTCCGACCGATCAATAAACCGTACAAATTTTGCCACTTAACCTTCATTAAACAAATGATTCGCGGAATGGAATTTTTCGTTATATTTAGTTACTTTGGGTTTTAATAGATCCTTGAGCACGAATACACGCTTTGTAGAGATCATTATTACAATTATTGTTAAAACAAAAAACACATCCTAGTTTACTTCTTTGAGCATAACCTGTGGTATGTATTATTAAATAATTATTAAAAAGACGAAACCAAGGATAAATCTGAACATTTTTTCCCGCATCTGGTTGTTAAGTCATTAAGTATTTGTTTGGTATGTGATTCCATGTGCGGCTAAGTCATTATCGCGAAACTGACACAGTTTCGGTCGGATGCCATCCGCCGGCCTTGAAAGTCAAAATAATGCACTTTTGGTGAAACTACAGAGAAGAAAGTTGTGAAGTTAAAAAAGCGAAAATCTGGACCGACAAGAGTAAATTTTTCGGACCGTGCAATTGCGCAACTCGCGTTTTTTGCCCCCGAACGGGAAATTTACGGATGTTTTCGACTACCGCACTAATTAAGTTAAATGGCGGCGATTGCGATCCGAATTTCAACTAATTGAATCGCCGCCCCCGACCCGGAGCAAAAAGAGCCTAGACTCGCTTAATCACGCCGATAAACGGATTGATGGGCAGTTCTAAAATCGCATTAATCAAATTTTTTGCTATTTGGAAATTTAAACAATTATTTTTTTAAATGGCTGTAATTATCGATACGTCTAAGGTTGTTTACCCATTTGGCGGAAACGTTTCACAAGCACTTAATGATAATGCTATGTAAATGTGGTGTGTTTGCATATCGGTGACGAGTAAAATAATAATACAGGGTGTTACCTAGCCGTAAAAATGTTGGTCCTTCGAGCAGGGCCGTCTTAAGGAAATATTTTAAGTGAAGCGAGGATGAAAGGCGCCCTAAAAATAATATTACTAATTATAATAACAATAATTTTTACAACATCCCCGAATGGACCTTAGAACAGCAAATCCAGGTTACACCTCTTTCCAACTCTTTGAAACTACCCCCTGACACTTAGAATTTTGATGAACAGCCCCATTTTAGACAGCCCTTTATTAAAATTAGTGAATCATCCCCCGAATGGACCTCAAAAGTGCAAATCCAGGTTCCTCCTCCCTCCGACCCTCGGAAACTACCCCCAGGCACTTCGAATTTTGCTGAATTTTGCTGAGCAGCCCCATTTTATACAGCCGGTTATTAAAATTAGGGTAACATCCCCAGAAGATCAAATCCATGGTTACACCTTCTTCCAACTCTTTGAAACTACCCCCTAACATTTAGAATTTTGATGAACAGCCCCATTTTAGACAACCCATTATTAAAATTAGTGCAACATCCCCCCAATGGGCCTGAAAAGTGCAAATCCAGGTTCCACCTACCTCCGACCGTCGGAAACTACCCCCTGACACTTCGAATTTTGCTGAGTAGCCCCATTTTATACAGTCGGCTATTAAAATTAGGGCAACATCCCCCTAATGGACCTTAGAAGAGCAAATCCAGGCTACACCTTCTTTCAACTCTTTGAAACTACCCCCATACAATTTTGATGAACAGCCCCATTTTAGACTGTATCCGGAAAATTCTTCGAACACAATTAATCGAATCACAATTCTTAGAATACGCAGTTCTTCGAATACACATTTCTTCGAATCGCAATTCTTCGAATCACAATTAATCGACAGCACAATTCTTCGAAAATTTTATAAACGCTTGTGTCTCACAGGTACCTAATACTGTTTCATGAAAACAACGGGGTATTTTGAAGTTTTATTTTGAAAAGAAACTACTAAACTTAAAACACAATAAAGATGTACAACTGCTACTCACTAATTGTAACTAGCATTATGAGCGACACTTCTTAAATAATCCACAATGTTGCAATCAATATTATAACTAGTCACAATTTGCAATCTTAATCTTTTTGCATGGTCTTTGTAAATCTTTTTGCTCACGTTTGAGTTCATTTATTATGGATTGGTCTCGTTGAATTCCCTAAATGAACTTCCACAAATTCACGAATTCAGATGTAGGTACCGGTGGAAAATATGTATGTTAATTTTATTGCCATGTACATATACATTGCATAAATTTTCGAAGAATAGTGTATTCGAAGAATTATGCTGTCGATTAATTGTGATTCGAAGAAATGATGTGTATTCGAAGAATTGTGATTCGATTAATTGTGTTAGAAGAATTGCGTTTCGAAGAATTGTGTTCGAAGAATGTTCCGTAATCCCTCGGAAACTACCCCCTGACACTTCGAATTTTGCTGAATTTTGCTGAGCATCCCCATTTTATATAGCCGGCTATTAAATTTAGGGCAACATCTGCCTCTTTCCAACTCTTTGAAACTACCCCCTGACCCTTAGAATTTTGCTGAACAACTTCATTTTGAACAGCCCGTTATTAAAATTAGTGCAACATCCCCAAAAGTGGCAGGGGGTAGTGTCCGCGGGCTGAAGGGTGGAGGAACCCGAATTTAATTGGATCTTTCTTTTATACGTCTGTGGGATGTGATAAAATAAAGTCGACACAAAACTAAGTCGACATAAAATTAAGTCGACCTTGACGAGTTAGAAAAAAGAAAAGTGGTCGCCCTTCTGCGTCTCCGTACCTTTGCAGGAAAGAAACATAATTGTCGCTTATAAGAAGAATTTTAACGATCTGAAATTTTGCGCCCCAAGATTTTTGCGCCCTAGGCGGCCTTAACACGGCCCTGCCTTCGAGCCGGATCTGGCACTGGCACGCTCACTTTCTTGCTTATATTGCATTCGATTTAAAGTTCAAGGAGCGGGCACTGTCAGTAGCTAATCTTGTAACCCATAAATGCGATTTTCTTTAATTACCCATCTTGTGGGAACCAACGACTTTCACGTCGAATTTTATTGTTGAAGTTTTGTTCTTGTTGTGTAACATTAACAGTTGCGCTTTCTCGAATTAATCTTGCGAATAATAGAAATCCCGAGTTTGAAAAACGGAGGGTTGTTCGCCCGCGTATTGTTCCGACAGATGTCAGGTAACTTTTGTAGACGTGGTACCCTACTGACAATAGACCCAAATTAATAATAGCCTATGATTAAAACACCTGAAGGCTGGTATACATTCCGACGCCCAACTCGATTGGACAATGAGAGGAAACGGGCGATAATATCGGCATGTCTGAATATACAATGTGCGCATTAATGTCTGATCCGATTGACTCGTTGATGCGAGTTTTACATTGTCGTTAACATTTCTTAGCCCCATTGCTGTTTTTTGGTGAAATTTGAGAGCGTTTGTTCACAGATCGGTTGTTAGAAAGTTGCGGGCGTAAAAAGTGGAACTGTAAAAGAAAAATGGACACACGGTTGTGTGAACTGTTGCAATCTCGAGATTTGACATCCTAAAGGACTAAGGACTATGGATGGTTATAATGAGGCAAAACGAAGTGTCTCTAACTTGTGAATTTGATAAACTTGACCGCCAGGGAAGTTAATTACTACATTGCGACATGGAATTTTATCCACCAAAGGAATTTGATAATTGACTGCTAATTTCTTATGATTCAATGCTATTTTGTGTCTTAAGCTTATTGCAATGTCCAAGGCCTAGACGCTGTTTGGCTCGGTTGTCAATAGGTAAATCGGGTGGTAATAAATCATCACAAAAAGTTGACTGATTGTGTTCATTTAAAATTAATGCGAAAAACCGTCATATGGCTTTGCAACGTTGTCAAATCTACTTCTTCACATTCTATAGGCATGCAAAACAGTTCTTCTAATTATCTTGTCGCCATTAAAATAACATTTTTCGAAAAAATGGTATTTACATCTAAGGTTTTCGACCCCATTATTGACCTTATCGCTATTATTACAAAGAAATTAAATCGCTTTAGTTTTTAGTCACTTTCTGCCACCACTTTTTGCCTTGAGATTCAAAATTCTGTTATTAATTAATCTCATTTGTTACTCATTTATTTCGTATACCAAGAAGTTTGAATAAAATATTATTATTATTATTATTATTATTACTTTATACGTCCGAAACGTCTTGGCCTCTCTTTTGGTCTTGAGATTCAGACTCACTCAGTTAGAACTCTTGACGATACAAGATGAGAACAGTGCTTTGTCACGTTTGCGTTTTAAGGCCGATTTATAACTCGACCGTATAATCGGAATCGCAATTTTAGTCCCAATTTTGTCGTAAGAAATTTGTTTGTCCTATTTTATAACTTATCGCAAGGATTTTAAGCAACAACGCACTGCCAATGGAAAGCTTCGGCAATCTTCGCCCGACTCGACTTTTTCCTCAATGCTGATTGGTGATCGTAAGGATCGGATCGTAAGAGATGAAAGTTGACCATCTTCTTAAAATCGTATACGATGTTATACGGTCGGCATGCGATTGCAATTGAGTTATAAAAGCGAACACGCAAATCGTATGTTTGAAGTTTCTTAGGATTAGGACTAAAATTACGATTCCGATTGCGATCGAGTCATAAATTGGCCTTTAAAATTTAAAGTAAATTAACTAGCTGGATTTCAACCACAATGTTAAATTTAAATAAAAATAGAATAAAAGTCAACCACTGGCCCTATTTAAAACGTATCAATTAGTCGTTGCGTGCAAGTCCGCGAAAAAACCCCGCTTTAACAAGTTAAAACGTGAACGTTGAGTAAACGGTTGAAGATATAACAAAATCATAAATAGAAGAATTGTTGGCTACGAAAAGATCTACCAAAAAGTCCGCGACAGCATATAGGTATCCATGAAGAATAGCCCACAACAAACAGTCAAAACGATTTTTACAAAAAATTAAAACACAAAAACAATTATTGTAGGCTATCTATCATAGATACTTATATGCTGTCGAGGACTTTTTTGTAGATCTATTTGTTGTCAACAATTCTTCTTTATAAGATTTTGTTCCACCTCCAAACGTTTAGGCAGCGTTCACAAAAGAAGCGCACTTTTTCCCCGGATTTAAACGTAGGCGATAAATCGTAAGACGTACAAATCTGGATATAATCACAGATATAATGTAATCAACCGATTTGCCCCAAAATCGCATAATCTACAGGGTGCTCACTGAATGTGTACGTAAAATTTCATCTCGATGTCTTCAATAGTTTCGGGCTGCAGCGTGTCTTTGATGATTTTTTAGCCCAAAGTGTTGATAAATTTTTGGAAGCAGAATTCGAAGAGTATTCATACGGTAACGCGAGAAATGGGGATTTGCATTTAAATTTTTAAAGTTGATGTGTCAAATAGGCGCTTTTCTTGAACCGATGTGGCCCAAAGTCTAATCAGCACCTATAAGTTACCCACTGAGTATGTGTGCCAAATTTCATCTCGAATCGTTCAGTAGTTTGAGCTGCAGCGTGCTTACAGACAGACATTTTTTCAAAAATCACTTTTTTGGGTTCCCAGGACCCTAAAACGCAAGGATTTCATGTTTTTGGCGATTCGATTTTTCTGAATTTTCCGGTCGATTGCAGTAACTGCTTCGCGCTGCGTAGCAGCGAAGATGGTAGAAACTACTTTTTTATCTAATTTGTGAATATAGCAACTAACGTTAACAGCAACAGAAAATTTATAAAACGATATAACCCGCAACTGGAATCGAACCCGGGTTGCAGACAATTTTAGGTTAATAATAATGGCTTTAAAGATTCACGTGAAATTTTAAAATGTGGCCTTCCTTGCCGATACCGTATAAATGAACGAACAATAATAAGTTAAAAATACAATAAAAGTGACAAAGAAAGACCGCCACGTGCATGTCGATGAAAGAAATCTCCGTTTTCGCCTTTTGTACACTGCCTAAACGGTTGACGATACAACAGAATCATAAATAGAAGAATTTATGAGACTGCAATTATTTACATAAAGAATGTGATAATAACTTGTAATTTAAGTAACCTTCGTTGTATGCATCGTCCTTCTGAAACTTGCCATATGTAATTATTGCTCAACAAAATTTCCCATTATTGTAAAGTTTTGGATAATAAGACCATTGTTCAAGTGTCGTACGACAATGAATACCTATTTTAGTGTAAGCCACTGAATTTAGCATCGAAGGAATTGTAGTTTTATTGCTTTTACGAATTATATTCAATGATGCCGGATCTTTCGACCTTATTGGCCCTCATCAGCCCAAACTACTGGGCCGATGGCCGATGTAGCTGAAATTTGGTATGTAGGTACAACTGAAGTGATCCATTTACATCACCATAGGAAAGTTCTTCAAATGCTGCTTATAAAACAAAATTATTCACACTTAGTGCTCTTTTTTAGCAAAGAATCAGTGCCGTGAAAAAAATCATACACAGGGTGGTCAATTTTTCGATGCTCACCATTGGAATCTCGGAAATCATAAGAGCCGGAGAGTTGGTGAAATTAGAAAAAATTTGGGCTTTTTCATGCTAATGAAGAATCTGTGAAGAATTCTCCGATATCTCGGCTCGTTCCTGAGTTATCTAGAAAAATCTGAAAATTGACATTTTAAAGAAGAATTAATATTTTCCGAAAGAATTGATGCTATTTAAATAAAACTTGGGAATTTTATATGTTGCCAATTGAGTGGCACTGAGCCAAATTTCTAGGCCTTCTATAAATTTTCACCTTCGGGATAACTCAGGAACGAGTCAAATATTGGGAGTATTTAGAAATTCTTAACCCACCTTGAAAAGGCGCAACTTTTCTTTAATTTGACCTTGATCTTTTATGGGTTCCGGGATCCCAAGGGTATATGAGCATCGAAAAATTAACCCGCTCGTATACCATCTGAACAACAAAATTTGAGATCAAGAGGGCTGTGAAATATTATTAATGTCACGTTGAAACTTTACGGATACTCACATAGTCACACCTGATCCATTGCTAAAATGAAGACAAATCGATTTTTAAAAATGTATTCACACTCGTAGAAGACTAGCATTTCTGTTTCAGCATTTATTGACTTCAAAGCCAAAAATAATATTGGACGACAGCACGACACTCTCTGAATCGCCAATTCCAAAACCAGTTGTTTAGACTTCAAAAAGCTGCTATTACACACATAAATTTCTAAAAGATCGCCGAAAACAGCATTGAGATTTGTACCTATCTATCCATTGCATTGTCACGGTGCACCTGAATTTTTTATCCAATACATTTACCATTACATTGATGAATAGAAATTGATATAAAAAAAGTTACCTTGAATACAACCGTTAAGTCGATAACACACCGTAAAAATTTGTTCTTCCTTTGAAATTGAACTTGGTTGATTCGTAAGCGCGACAAAAGCACAATCCGTTTTTCGAGTAGCATTCCTTCATTAGTATTATATTAGTCACAGCTAACAAGCATTGATTTTTAACACCTGAAGAATCTAATTTAACAACACTGCAAGTAGCTCTGATGAGAGTTTTAATTAAAGTTTACAACTTGCCCACCTCTCTTTCTGCTGCAATTTTAATAGCTGATGCACAACACAATGTTCAATTAAGTTGCACCCTTATGCAATTTTGTTGTACGTCAGGTCGTGGGTTAGCTGACAAGCCATTTACTACAAAAATTGAAAAAGTCACCCATAAAATGCAAGTCGCCGTCTTTATCTGGCGTCCATTTCCAACTATCTGGAGCATCTGGATTCCGGCGGGTTTATTCAATGCCGTTAAAGTTATTGTTATTGCCGTTCGGGGTTTTAAATTTCAACCGCTTCCCTAAAAACTGCATTTCTTCGCTAAACCACTCGGTGGCGGGTTCGATGATGCGTTCCCTTGACCGGCGTCATGTTGTAATTTAGGATTATGGGTCCCGAGGGTTACATGTTTCATACGGTAGTTGCTAACCCCGGTACTTGACACTGAACGTGTCCCTCTGCGTCCCATTAGCCGCGTCCAGACGCTCGTATCCCCTTATTAACTAGGACCTCGTTCCTAATTTGAACCGACATTTTTTGGTGGTTCAACGAAGGTTAGGTTTTTCCACAAAACTGTGTCTCGGTCGGATCGATTCCAACCGAATCTGGATAATAGCTTGAAGTTTTTTCTCTTTGTCGTCGGTAATACGGCAAATTGAAGCAAGGTTGTGCCTGAAAAACCTCTTGAGAGTTTCAGAATACGCTGAAATAATCTGCATTAGGGTCGGCGCGCTAGGTCAAGCGAACCAGACGGATCGCAAACATCCGACTTGAAAATGCGCTGGTCAACCGAAAAGGCTAAAGTAAGCTTATCGATATCTGCAGCTGAATCCTCTTAAATCAATAAGCTCCGGTAATGGTTAAATTTTACTCACAGCGCGTCCATCGGATCGTGAAATCGAAAAAAAGGAAAAGTACCCGCTGCTCAAGTGTGAAGAATCACGAATCCTGCAATTAACATTTTGTTTCTACCATTTTTTAATATCTCACTATTCAGTGGACTTGCTGAAAAGTGTGAAAGTTTATTGTATAATTTGATGGTAGAACTCATTCTGAATTAAATCGGACCGATTGCATAACGCAATTTACTAAAAAAACAAAAGGGTTATACAACGAATCGAAATAAATCTAAAAATCCAATCACTTCCTCATTTTCAAATATGACACAATAAGTTAATTAGACACTGGACTGGAGCGTTTGCAGTTTTCAGTCTGGTGAACTCGCTACTCGCAAAATAAACATCTACTTGAACACAATGAGCTTGCATTTTAGATAGTAACGGATCCAGCCCACAGTATCAGCCTTAATGGCCGGATTATCTGAGAAGTGGTTTTACGTTTTGGTTTTCTTTTTCAAGAGAGCGCAAGAATCATTCCAATTTTTTTTTACTTGTAAACAAGGGGAAATTCTAATGAAAGAAAATAAATTACTGACTAAATAATTAACGATACCTGAGAAAAGAATCTGAAAAAGATCCTTACAGACATTCAACATGTTTTTGTTTCTGCACAAATTAAATTAATTATTAAATAAGGCATTTGCATTTCCTCAAAAAAATGTTTCTTAATCTCTAATTTTACTAAATTGTCAAAAGTATAATCTAAACGGCCGTTTGCACCAACGTTACTTATCGTTTAGTCCAACTTAAATATTAAAAGTGAGTTTTCTTATGGAAAAAATGTCATTCTTGAAATTTGAAGTCTTAAGATTAAGTAACGATGGTGAATTTGCGGCTAAGTAGGTTTCTTTATATTAATAAAATTTTTCAACCCCATAAATATTTTTTGGGTTTGCAGGCTCATGTTAGCACATTGTCCCTTTAATTAGGTAATCCGTAGATTAAACACGGTGCGTTCGAAACGATTGTTTGCCAAATCCCCTGTTGGCTTGTACACGCTAGTCGACAATAGTTTCAATTAAACAACGACTTTATTTATTCATGATCCGAAATTAAATGCGACAATTACTCACCAGTTTTCCCGCACAAAGCGAACAATAGCTCTGCGGAAAATACGACAATTGATTATGTACCCGACGTGTTATTATGCGTTTGCTACTTTGGATCCATTGAATTAAAGTAAAAGTGCGGAAAATGAATACATTTATATTTAAAGGGAAATTGCAGTCATACCTTTATTTTATTACGTGGGTTTGTGTAAGTGAAACTGTTTAAAAACTAAAAAAATGTTGGTCAATCTATTTACAACACGCAGAGCACGCCCCATCATTTGCGGGTGTGTCACTCACGATCATTTTTTTAATATAAACCCGGTATTTATGGCTGGAACCTGATCATAACTTTTTAATTGAAAAAATCCAACAACCAGTTTAATTTCTATACCTATAACTTACTAATTAAGTAAAGTAAAGTAGAAAAAGTACATTTTTCCATCTACCTAGTCTTTAAAAACACAAGAGCCTATCAGTCTACTGCCAGTTTGTATTTTCAATTTTCATCCATCATTTACTAATGTTCTTGGATAGACTTTTCCAGCATAATCAAAGATGGAAATAGCTATTTATGTAACAAGTGGGAAAAGTACATAATTTCCTTACGCGGTTGTTCATTGCAGAACGAGGCGAAGCCGAGTTCTGTTAGCACGCGAGTAAGGAAATGATGCATTTCCCCACGTGTCACATACAAGATTTTTCATAATCCCGATCGAGACTTTCAAAAACTATAATTGGCGAAGCACTGAAAAAGATTTGGTGTTTTTTCATAACTTGCATGAAATGTTTAGTGATCACGTGGATCGTGCTGATTGAAACAAATTAAAGAAATTATATTAACCTAATTACTTTTCGCACTAGTGAGGAAATGAATTCACTTTTCGCACTGTAATTCACTTTTCACACTAGTGCGGAAATATGCTGCCTTTCCTACCTAACTGAAATTAGTGGGAAAATATACATATACATATAATATAATTTCTTCAATGCTCAAACCTGTCAAAATTGCAAAAAGAATTTAAGGGAATGTAAATGCGCAGATGAATTGACATCAAAAAAATAAAGTTGACGTATATTTTCGTTTTTCAAAACTCAATTTCTCATCGATTTCTTCCATATTTTTGAAAATCTAGGGTGCCCTTCCCTAAATCGGTATTTGCTTGATATTGAAAATCGGTAACTTTTATAATTTTCAAGATATCAGGCCGTGACACCCATTCTGAAACACCGGGTATTATTCCTTAAGGCATTACTTTTGACAGCAAGTATACTATCATATACAGGATCTTGCAACAGTGCATCGGCCTTCCATAGCGCCTAAACCATTTCAGTTAGCAATTTCTTTCAAGTGCATTCTTAAACTATAAATGAGGGTGCATTTTAGGAAATTATTTTAAAATGTACAGGGTGGGCTAAAAATTTTTGACAGGTCGAACTTGACTTTTTTTAAATGGAATGCCCGGTATATTTTAGCATATTTGCTTTTAAGTATGTCGTTTGGGAACAAAAAAATATTTTTGGAAAAAATTGGAGTTTACATCACTCTACTTAAAAATTCTCCATTTACACGGGTGCAGTTTTTAAACGAAAATAAGATAAGGACCCTGTTGTACAGGCTTTTAGGAAGCTCTGGTCTTGTTTTCGTTATTTCGCTATGTACAGGTGTTCAAAATTAATTTTCAAAATTTGAGAAATTTGAAGTCGTTTTTCTGAACTTTTTGAAATGGAACAGCCTGTGTAATGTAGAATTTGTAAGCTAATATTTTTTATAAAATGAACGTGTTGGTTATTTTCATCCGTTTTCGAGTTATTGGCAATTATTACTAATTATCTTGTTTGCAGACAACTTTTAGCTTTTAAAATTGCAATATATTTTATTTGTTCACGAAGACATTTTCACTGCCCTTCTTTAACAATTGAGATTTTGGTATTTTTGTTAGTAGGAATAGGCATATATTCTAAATATTAAAGGTAGTAGAAATGTCTTTTGAAGAACCAATTAAATTGTTCATAAACCAAAATAGAGGAGATTTTGAACATTTACATCTCAGTTTGGGTGCTTATTTTATAATTTTATAAGTAATAAATAATAATATTGTATGCAAGCAAGAAAGTTAGTAATATTTGCCAATAACTCGAAAACGGATGTATTACAAAAAATGTTCGTTTACTAATCATGATTTCACGAGTCGTATTCGTTAAATTATTTTATTCATTAAGTATTGAACCAATCCAAAGCAGCATTTAGTATACCCAGTAACCAATCAAATCCTGATTACAGTGATAATACTACAACGTCAACTTGAAACTACTTCTCAATACTTTAATTTATAAAATAATCTGCAAAATTCGATTCGTAGTCTCTTGGTTGCCTTGTTGAGTCCTCATGGATGCACTACTTGTCAAATGGTAGATTTTTTTCGGCCAAAGAGGACTCGAGCAAGCTCTCGTCCTCTTTTTAGCCTAAAAAAATTTACCCTTTTGACTCGTAGTTGACAACCATTCGGACGTCAAAACCCGCGGCAATCAAGAGACTACTCGTCGTATTACTATTGATTAGACCACGAATTGAACAAATATTATAGCAACAATAAAGAGTGTCAAATCGACATTTTAAAATGCAAACAAAAAGGATCTGGTTTCTAATTGTTTACGTAGCACGAATGCCTGGTTCTCGCTTATCACTTATTAGTCGTCCATTTTCATAGGGACTTATTACATTATGAGTGGTATAATCTATGTAACTTCATTACATCATAATTTACATTAATGAAAGTAGCATGGGAACACAAAACATAATATTCCATGTTATTACCAATTTTGGAGGAGAAATTAAAAGGAAAAAATCCGGTGAGATTTTTTATTTCAAACAAAGGGACTTCATCTATATAAATGACATTTGCAGCAAACTTGCAATTAACTGCATACCCTCGTTGTCTCACGGTTTTCCCTTTATTCAATAAAAACTAAGTAACTCTAGAACACGCGGAGAAGTAGACACTAATTTTCTAGACGCTAGGTGAACGTAACTTATTTTCTCCCGTAATTGGATAGACTACGTTACCGAAATGAACTTAACCCGTTTCAATTTTTTTTGGGATTGTCTCTTAAAATCATCCGGAAGCTGAAAGAAACGGTTCATGTACGAGCGTGAAATGTATTCAAGAAATGAATCGGTCTTAGTTGCGGATTGATTCCCTTCGCGACATTTTTTTGTTTAATTAAAATCTGAAATGGAACGGTGGCGTTTACAGTTTTTAATTAAAATCAGTCTGATCGATAAACACCCCAAGTGTCTTCATTCCAAAGACGTAATAAAGTCGCGGCGCTATTATTTCGTAGTAAAATAAACAGGAAAGCGTCGTCCATCTTCCCTTTGGAAATTAAATTCGTTAAGTTCCGTAAAGCTCTCTGTCAGTAATTCGAAACATCAAAGCTCCCCCGCTTCCGACATATGAAAAATGCAAAATAGAAAATAAGGCCGGAGGCGTTTTATTTATTCGTCGAAACTCGCTACACCATTCATTTACGATTGAAAAGGTAAGGGGCCTCCGCCTTTTCACTGGTCGCAAGGGGGTTTCAGCTTCGGCTTAGCCGAGAACTCGCTCTTTCTTTCCCATAAATGTCTATGGTATTTAAACTGTGTGAAGCAAGTGCAGTCAAGGCTGGATTGTCTTGTTCTTATGTCATTCCAGGTCTATGGCCTAACGTTGTTAATCCGTCGTAAACCTGTTTTTATTTTATTTGATCCCTTCACAATTTTGTCTCGCAGTAATTTACAACAGTTGTACGATTCTAATTGCCTGGGAGAATAAATATGGAATGAGGTAATTATGGTTGGTTCTCTTCGCGCTGCAGCTGCGTTCATCAGCTGGGACATCGCAGAATTGTGCTTCCGCTTTATAGGAGCACTCTTGTCTGCTGTTCAACCACCTTTCCATTTACAGTCCAATGTCCATTCATTTTGCGGTGCTCATTAAACCAACTTTTCAGTACGATTATATATTATGAGCGGAAAAGGCAATAAATTTTGCGTTGACCAGTAACATAAAAGGCTTGTTGCCGGTCGCATTTTAGCCATAATCGTTAATCCTAGCTTTAGACACTAGAAGATCCCCATGAAACATTGGAAATGTAGGTACCTATTCCATCGTTAAATAAAAGAACTGTGAACAATCGACAATTTAAAGTTTATTTTAATCCACACCACAAGGTAGCTAAGAAAAACTCAGACAAGAGTCGTTTTGAAGAAGAATTGAAGAAGAAAGCAGCTTTAAAGTAAAAGACAAGATAAGTCTTCCGACTTACTCGCTTAAAACTTTTATAGCACCTTTGCAGTTTGTAAGTAGGTAGGTACCTGCCTTAATAAGACCTTCAAATTGAATTAAATAAAATCTTACTTCAAATAGTACTGATATAAAAGTTAAAAGTTTTAAAAACAACTTTGACCTCTATCAAGTATTTAACCTTGTTTCAGCTCTTTATAATAAATACCTACTGTGAAATCTTCAAAACATACAGGAAATCAACATTGATTACTGACACAACCTGCAAAAAGATCAGCAGAGAATATAATCCCTCAAAAATCGGACTTTTCTGTTAGTAGTCTGAGTCTGGAGCGAAGCCGAAGTTTCGCGTGGTTTGGCGGAGCATAAAGCGAGTAGTCACCTGTAGGTTTAAAGGCTGAGGCGAAAGCCAAAGCTTGCAGAATTTAGTTAAATTTAGAAGCAAACAATCACTTAAGTTAATTGCTTTCGTCTTCAGCACAATTGACAAAATTTCAGCTTCGCCTTGTCATTAAACCTTTAATTCTCACTCGATTTCTGCAATTACAGTTTCAGTTGACTATACTCACTTTCGGCTGAAGTGTTGTGTACATTGTTGTACATTTGACAGCCTTCCTGGTGATCAAAAAATGAAATCGCTACTCTGTTGAGAGTCAGAATGATGTTTCACTTACGGCCATGAATGCTGTTATAATTTCGAACACTGTTATTTTTTGTTTCTATGGAAGTCAAACCGTCTTTGGTAAACCAATCTTACACGTTATTGCAAGTTAAAACGTCGGTAAGGGATTGATTAAGCACGATTGGGCGAAAATGATGTTTTTACCTACTAAAACCTAAGTTCAAAGAAGCTAGAAAAATCCGTTTGCGTTTAACAAAATTTCTAAATTTTTCGGTAATTGCGTGAACTTTAGTGGTCTTTTGCAAAACAAAACCTTTTATATTTCTGCTCGAACTGTGAATGATAAAACTAATAAATTATTCTTTCGAGGTTTTTCATGAAATAATATTTGTACTTATAGTAAATTCTTTGTGCAATCTTCTTGTTTCTGTCTTTATATGTACATTTTTCGAAGCACTTTAGTAGACTTCACTAACCCGGCGCCTTCACCATATTTAGCCACTAGTATGCACGTTATCCCTCGACGAGCGTCTCAGTTAGTCGTATCTGGAGAACTGTTTCTAAAATCTGTGCACAGGGGATTCAAATTTCAATTAATTTTGAATCGACGTAAAATATTTTCATCAATGGTACACTTCCGGTTATACCGGAAATAGGTACTAACTTCCTTATTTTAAATGGAATACCCTGTATATTATTGTTTGATTCTAGGTGAAATTTTACTAAGAATTGCTATGCCACAAATAAATCTTTTTTGAGGAAGTCAAGAATTTAGCTTTTTTACGTCAAGTGCAGGCCTAATTTCAAAAAGCTGTACCTAACATCCATGTAGGGTGTATTCGCCCTGGATTCAAATTTGGTCAAATACATACTAGGTGCTTTCTGCAAATTTTTAAACATCAACTCATTAGTCAAAAAGTCGATTTTTTCAAATGGAATGCCCCAACTAGTTTATGGCACATTGATGCAGAATTCAGTTGTCTATAATCGTAATCTACGTATTTGCCATAAAATAGTTAAGGCATTCCATTTGAAAGAATTGAGTTTTTGACCAATGAAGTTGACGATGTTTAAAAATATACAGTGAACAGATACTTGACTCAATTTGAGTCCAGGGGCGGATACACTCTACATTAGACTGAATGCCAAATTAATATAGTTTTTAAGGATGTTACAGCTTTTTGAAGTTAGACCTGCACTTGACATAAAAAAGCGAAATTCTTGATTTTCTCAAAAACGGTTAATTTTTGGCATTGCAATTGTTAGTAAAAGTTCACCTAGAATTAAACGTAAAATCTAAAAATAACATAATATACAGGGTGTTCCATTTACAATAAGGAAATTAGTACCTATTTCCGGCATGACAGGAAAATCGGAAAATTGGAAAAAATCTGAGGAAATCTTTCCAAAAGGAAATCTAGTGTACAAAGTTTTCCCTTGCGGCTCACCCCTCCGTTACTAAACTCACTTGACCCTGCCCGGCGCCTCCACCAAATTTCCTCTTGCACAAATTTCTTGTCCATTTTTATAAAAGGAAAGCACAAAAATAATTTCCATGAAGCTCCTCTTAAAATGAAGCAGCTACTCGGCTCATCGATGGATAGGTTAGTAATCCATCTCCTTTTATCTTTTAATTCTGTTATTTTTGCCACTCGCCATAATAAAGCGGCAGATAATGAGGTAAGTGCGGTTTCAACACGTTAAACTTCGTCCGAGATCCTCTTAAAGCAGTGAAAAGGAGAGAACAGAACTCTGAAGTTCTGATGGAGTTTTATCGGAATGATTTAAGTTGAAAATCTGCTCCGTATGGCCGCAGATAAGAGTCGTCATCGATTTGCATAATATTAGGGCACCGTAATTAAAGAGTTTTTCTAATTTATTCCAAACGAAAGTCGATCTCGAGAGAGTATGCCACTAGGTCACGTCATCTCTGCGTTTTTCGTGCTGCGAAAAGTGCATTCGGGCCACGTATTTTCCGCATAGAAAGGGAAAAACGAGGGGAATTAATAACGCGCGGGAACGCATCCATAAAGCAAACACACGCCAACACACAACACGTCGATATTTCCCATTAATTTTCGGCATTACCTGGATAATTACGTCGGATTGTGATTGCCAATCTAATCACGTTGATGGGAAACGGTTTAATTGGGGCGGGAATTTCGGCACTTGAAATCAATGGTTGGATGTAAGTCACGGTTGTGGAGGAAAAGTTAAAAAACGCTACGTCGTCGGTAACGATGCGTGAACGAATTAATTACATGTTAGATAACCTCAAGCGACGTCACGTTTGTTCTTTTTTGCTACCATCACCTTCTAGGTGCTCCACGGTGACCACAAGTAAAGCAGGACAGGCGGAGAACCCACAATGGGGCCATATTAAAACAACAAAAATTCTCTAAAGAACCAATCTTTCACTTCAAATTGTTTATTTTGTTCAATGTTCGACATTTTGGGCTTAATAAATCAAGATTTAGGCTATGAGTCGGAATTATACGCCCGCCGGTCGGATCGGTTTAAAAACTTTTAAGAGATTCTTTGTAGGCGGTTCGATTTATACATTCTATTCCTCCCACTCGCTTTACAACAACTATTTTCTCAAAAGCAGTCATTAGGCCTCCAGCTTCTTAAATCTTTCAATGGGAGCTCCAAGCAAAATATGAAGATTTACTAAAACATTTAATTATTGGCACCTGAAAAAAAAGAGCATCAGAGGTACCGAAAATTTTAATACTCGGCTTCCCTGATAGACTTCGAAGGTTATCTGTAAATTATTCCTACTAGTTCGCTAAAAATTAGGTACCAAAATCGCTCAGAAACATAAAATTTTCCAAAATTGGTTAAAAGTTGCTGATGAAAATCAAAGAGTAAAGTAGCATATTGCCTCACAAATTGCAGAAAAATAGGATATCGCACTTATTTTCAAATACACTATTGGATGTAGTAGCTTAGGGGCTAATTATAAGTTGGTTTATGTCATGATGTAATGACGCAAGTCTGATTAGTGCATAACTCAGAAGATGTCGCTAGTAGTACGATTTTACAGAGTTCTACATTATCATTTTACTGAATTCCGTTCTAAGTTGTCATGACTCATGACATAAAGGAACTTGGAATTAGCCCCTTAGTTGGAAGAGCTGCCGCCTAGAATGCGGTGGTCCAGAGTTCGAGTCTCGGTTGTTGGTGCGATATCCAATATCCACGTTTCCTTTTTCGAATACATATATTCATATTTGAAGTCACAATTTCTCTTGAGCGAGATGTCGCTTAATATGCACTCAATCGAAATTCTGGCCCCAAATAAAGATATTCTCAACATTCTACATAGAGTGCTAATCAGTTAGAATTATAAGATTTCGCTAGGATTTTAACAAAATTAAATATTTGTTGAGAAAATGTGCGAAGGAGAAGGAATTTAGCTTTTTAGTGCAGCCTCATTAAGTGAGGATCGCGACAGTAACAAATAATTACATCTGCATTCGATGTGAATCTGAATATAGTCATGTTTCAAGACAAATTAACACTACCACTGTGTATATTTAAATTTGTAGGTCTTATGAAGATTAAGGCATAGTAATAGGAAATGCGTTTCAATAGGCATCAAATTCGTCCATTTTTTTAATGTGAAATTAATCGCAAGTTGGTCCAACGTTCTTGTATAAGAAGTTAGAACTACTTTTCTTTTCTACCCTATATGCAGTTTTCTAGGGGTAGTTTCGAAAGGTAAAGGGAAAATTAGTCTTTATGGTAGAATAAAGCGGCTGTTAATGTAAGTTTTACATAATAATACAGGCTGTTTCAGTTTGAGTGGAAACACTCCGCTCACTTTTTTATTTATTTATTGACCGATTTCAAAACAATTTCTTTTACTTTGTAGAGAATTGAAAAGCATCAGACATTGTTTGTTAAAAGACTTTTTTGTGGACCCAATTTGTTATAACAAAAAATACTTGTCAAAATATCAGAAAACTTATTACGCCATTTTTAACTTCTACGCTTGCGAAGCAGTTACTGGAATCGATCGGAAAATTCAACAAAATCGAATCGCCAAAAACATGAAATCTTTATGTTTCAGGGTTCTGGGAACCCAAAAAAGTGTTTTTGAAAAAATGTCTGTCTGTGTGTCTGTGGGTGTGTCTGTCTGTGTGTCTGTCTGTCTGTGATCACGCTGCAGCTCAAACTACTGAACGTATCTAGATGAAATTTGGCACACATATTCAGTGGGAGATTTGTCGGTTCACGGAAAGTGCCTTTTTGGCACATCAACTTTAAAAATTTAAATGCAAACCCCCATTTTTCGCGTTACCATATGAAAGCTCTTCGAATTCTGCTTCTAGAAATGTATTCACACTTGGGCCCTTTTGACCAAAAAATGGTGCCGTGAAAAAAAACCTATGCATAACTGTATATTTTTATTATCGGATTTGATTTTTTCAAGCCGAAAACCTTGGTGCCATTTTTTCGAAAAATGTTATTTTAGTGGCAAAAGGGCCCTTGTTTCAATTTATTTTATAAAAAAAATATTCTTACTATCGGGTTCGACAGCTGTTATATTGCCGGATCAAAAACCTTAGTGCAATTTTTTAGAAAATTTCCATTTTAGGGACAAAAAGGCCCCTTTTTGAGTCTTTCTTAGCAGAAGGGCATATTATCATTATCGAATTCGATAGCTGTTGCATTGCCGGATCGAAAACCTTAGTGCCATTTTTTCAAAAAATGTCCATTTTAGGAGTGAAAAACATTTGTATTTTAGATTTTAGTACAAATGAGCGCCGGGTGCATCAGCCATCCAACCGCTCCGCACGCCCGACCTTGGTTAAATAAAGTTAAATGCTACATTTACAAATTCTGTGAAAAAGTAGAAGTTTCTACCGTCTCCGAGACTGCCCATTTTTTATGTAAAACTCTTCTTGCGGAGGACCATTAAAACTACCCAACTGCCTAATTTGGTAGGAAACCGATAATCCCATACAACAAAAATATATTTTCTTAAATCTGAAAAGTTCGCAGAAAAATCAAAGATTTTGTGGATATTTTTAGCTAATGAATGCGAAGCGACTATTCTCACCTACAAGCTTTACTACTTCCACTTTTTGGCGGTTATTATTTTTCAGCGAAAGTTTTCAATGCAAACTTGTTGATAAATGTGACATTGACAAACGTTTGCTTGATTAAAGTTTGCGTGATTAAAGCTACCTTTACAGGAAAAATATCCACAAAATCTTTGATTTTTCGAATTTTTCAGATTTAAAGAAATTATTTTTGTTGCATACAGCATTATCGGTTCTCTGCCAAATTTGATATTTGGGTAGTTTTAATGGTCCTCTACAGAATCTGCGAGAGTTTTGCCCATAAAAAATAGTTTAATAAGTTTTCTGATATTTTGACGCGTATTTTCCGTTATAACAAATTGTGTAATTGGTCCACAAAAAAAGTCTTTTAACAAATGATGTCTGCTTTTCAATTCACTACAAAGTAAAAAACAATTTTTTGAAATCGGTCAGTAAATAAAAAAGTTAGCCGAAGTTAACTGAAACACCCTATATAATAATTATTGTACGTGCACATTCTCGTTAATTTTTGTAAACTTAGGTACATATAGGAACATAGTATAATGGAACTAAAAAATAAAAAAAATCTGTGCCTGTATAGGAGCGAAATTTCGTTTTTTTTTCAGTCTTGCTTAAAACTGCTGATGAAATGGAGAACAGCAATCCATTGCTTGAAAATTTCATGCTCCATTATTTCGAAAAAAAAGACTTAATTGGGTTATTGTTATTTTGCTTCAGACGCGAGACGGTTACAGAAGGACCAAAAGGAACATTTTTCAATTTCCATTCTGTTATACTTTCGTTCGAGGAATCACTTCAGATCAAAATAAGCAATCCAGACTCTAGGGGGGACTGTTCCTTACTCCCCTTTATACGGATCATTACTTTTCACTCGAACAACTCGAACAGATCTTTTTTAATTTTAGAAGGTCACGTCATTGAGAAGTACTTAACTTAGTAAGACAACAAATAAAAAGCGTCAGCATTCATTTAGCATTACAAAATTCTCGCCTAAATTGTAAGAATTCTTTCGATTCCAGAACAATTCGATTAAATTATTGTTCTTGAGACTTGATTCACCTTTGACCAGGTTGATGGCATTCTTCAGCACCAGGTTTGAAAACAATCATGAAATGTATGGAATTCTAAATTGATGGGTCTATTCCCAACTTGAAGATGAGTTAGCTTATTATTACTTCGTGGTTTCTGCATCAGGATTTTCTGAAGTAATTTAACCAAATTCCTAATTCTTAATCAAAAATTCGCACACGCGACGAAAATTCCTCTACGATAAAAAATATGAGAATTTAACCTTCGCGGTTTACATTATTATGCACTGATTCTTTCTTCAGGTAAAAAATATTTTGGGTAGTCCTTGAGAGCTATTGGTACAAACCTGGTGCGTGTCCCCCCAACATAACAACAAGAATCTCAAAACTATCGATCATCAAAATGAAACGCATCATTAGGCAAGTTGATGATGATGATAAGACTAAATCTGTTATTAGAAATGCTATTGCTTCAAACAGATGTTGTAACGAGTATTCATGCTGCTTTGGTCATACTGCAATACAGTTTAGGTCTGGAATTTTATATTATATTCAGCCATAATTTAAAATTTGAATTTGTATGCAGAAAAATTGTCGCGTTTGTAGGCCGCAGCAATCGTAGCCATAAACGCCGAATGTTTGTCTTTTAAATTTACGGTGGCATTCACGGCAACTCCGGCTGGCACACTTTATAATTCATAACCCCTAAAAAATTCATTTAAGTGTGATTCAGATTTTACAACTGAAGCGTTATAAATCCGTCAAAAAGACGAACTGATTGCTCGTCGAGGAGTTTTTAGAATTCGCAGTTGCGAAGGCAAAAACGACCGCCGCAATTATGTTGAGCTGATGCGGATTTGAAAATTATACGGTGGAATTGCGAAGAGGAATCTGCCGTGACCAGGATAGCGATCATAATTGGTCCATTTTACAAGTATCCCGTCACGAAAATTCGCTGACTAACCTTAAAACAGCCTTTTAATTAGGGATTGAACGGTGTAGTTGAGGGTAGTGAGGGAAAAGTGAAACTGGTCTTTTAATCGAAAAATCAGTGTGCGCGAGAAAGTAGCAAATCGATGAAAGTGGAACATCGAAGATTCAACCGGTTGACCTTAGACCTTTTTTTCAAAACACTGGAATTATGAATATTGATTGAGCTTGGAGAGGTCGGGAGCGAGCGAAAGTTTTCGAAGGTCCTGCAATAGGCATCTTGCAAATTTCCTAATTTCTGATTATTTTAATGTAAATGCATCAATAAAGATATAAGGAATCGTCCGAGTACATCAACGGTTGGTTATTTGTAAATAAATAAATAATTCGGAAACGCCGTTGTGCGACCTGTGACGTCATAGATCGTACAGCCGATGCGATCTGGCAACAGTTTATTTGAGGGTAACGTTTAATAATTAATTTGAAACACCAACCTTGACAGTTGACAATAAGAGGGGTCAAAAGTTACCTCTAACGTTGAAAAAATGCAGTAAGTAGAATGTTATTAGTTGCTTGTACCTTTGTACCTATTGGCAAAGAGTACTGGTGACTACTATAAAATATTTAACATTTATAAATGAAAGACATCGGGTCAGGTTAGACAGCGACGTTGTCACATGTAAGAAAATTAAGTTCGAATGGCTGTAGGGGTTTATTGGCGCGAAGTTTGAAAATGCTACATTCTCATTTTTTTTTTGAGCTCCACGGACAAGATATTGGAACTTAAAGTATCTGGAAGGATTAAATATATCGCGAACTTCAATTTAACATCAAAAACAAAATTCATGCAAGATGCCTATTATAGGGATGAGACGATGAGAGCATAGATTTAACCATACCGTGATGCCACATACTCAAACAAAGCCTCATTTACGGTTGCCGTTATAAGACAGCAAACGCTAAATAATACTTGTCTACACATGTTGGATGTGGCAATGTTTGCATAATAATATCTCGCCGTAATATACGTACGTGGCACGTCCAATTAATAATTAGCGCCTAATCTAGCTGCTATTAGTCTGTTATGGGTTGACCAATGCTATCTCTAATCTGGACATAATTGACAATTTATGGCGATTGATCCATACAGGTTCCCATGTGAATACAAGTAAGGTACCACATGTTTACAAGGTCGTGGTACGTGGTGCGCGGCCTTGACCGTTTGTGATTCTATTGTCCACGCCGAGATTCTCAGACTACCTTTACTCGGCACTTGATTCCAAAGCACAGGTGGTTGTTTAATGTTTATTAATGCGGGTAAATTACTTCCCCCAAAACATCCAATCGGAAGAACGGTTATAAAAATATGTCTTTGTTTTTGTTTGATGGCGCAAAAAGGAACCTTACCACTATACAGGGCTTCCGGAAATTAGAGAATAATATCTTAAGGGCGTATTATACGATCAAAAAGACGAAGAAAGGTTTTAATAAACATGGGTCGAAAAATGCCCCCTAAGGGAGCTAGGGACCCTTAAACGGGACACTTTGAAAGTGTTTTAACCTCCCCACTCCACTTCATAATTTAAAAAAAAGGGAGGTTACTGCAATCACTAAAATTTTCGAATTCGAGATAAGACCGGATCTGTACGTTTTGAGGTCTCAGGAATCCAAAAAAGTGGTTTTCAAAATGTGTCTGTATGTATGTACGTACGTACGTACGTTCGTACGTAAACACGCCACAGCCCCAACTACTCGACCGATTTGGCTGAAATTTGGTACGTGTGCATGTGATAACCCAACTTAGATCTGAAAAGCTTTTGGAGCCAATCGTGCAACCAGAAATGCCATTTTGGCACATCAACTTTTAAATTTTAAACGTAAACCCCCATTTTTCACGTCACCATAAGAAAGGCCTTCAGATTCTGCTTCCAAAGATGTATTCACTATCAGTGCCCTTTTGACCTAAAACTAAAAATATCGAGATATTTATCGGGCTTTAAAATCTCGGTAAAGCCTAAGCCCCTGAACCGATTTGGCTGAAATTTTGCACATAGGGATTGTATTACACGTTGAAGAGCTGAACAAATTTTGGATTCAATCGGCCCACGGAAAGTGCCGTTTTGCCACACCAATTTCTAAATCTAAAGTTATTCTCTCATTTACCCATCCAAAACAAGTTTTGAAAGATTTATTGTCACCATCAGAAAGGTCTTCAAATTCTGGTTTTAAAAGAGATAAAATTTATTCGCAATTAGTTCCCTTTGGGTAGAAAAATCTAAATTTTGTAATAGTAACACTGAAACCACGTTACAGCCCAAATTAGTAGATCGATTTGTCCGAAATTTGGTACATGGAGGTTAGGTGACATGTTGAAGAGCTGAGAGGCTTTTGGGAGCAATTGGTACACGGAAAGTGCCATTTAGGCACATCAACTTTAAAATTTTAAACACAAGTCACGGAAATCAAAGACCCACGCGTTGGGGAAGTTCCAGCCGCTTCTCTGCTGCCAATTTTAAAAAAAATGCAGCAGTGAAGCGGCTGGAACCTCCCCATCGCGTGGATCTTTGACTTGTGTTTCTAGCCGAATTAGCACAGAAATTGTATAAGACTGGTTTCAGCGACGGTTTTAGAACTTTGGGGGTCCTGCCTAAAAAGGACTTACTTATACCTACTCTTCTCTGATGAATGTTTCAATTTGTGTTCTAAAAAAGTTCTAAAACCATCATGGAAACCAGTCATACATTTTCTATGCTAATTCGACTAGAAACCCAAGTCAAAGATCCACGCGATGGGGAGGTTCCAGCCGCTTCACTGCTGCATTTTTTTTTCTAAATTTCTTCAAAACTGTTGAAGATAACACCGTGAAATTGGGTATCTTTAGTAAGCCTTTGATGCTGAATTCATTACCGTGGAGAAAATTTTAAAGTTTCAATCATAAGGGGCGGCTAAAGACTAACTTCGCTCAAACATTCTTGTAAATCGTTTTTGCTCAAATCTGACACAAGAATCTGAACACCTGAAGTTTTTTGCTTAAAAATGATGCTCTTCTTTGAAATCGCTAGGACGCACCATTTTCGAATAAATTGACCCTAGTCATTTTAGAGCGCGAAAATCTGCTGCAGAAGATTTTAGCTTATTTACCAAATTAACCAAAAACAGTTCAGGTTCTGATTCCTTCCGTGAATTTGGGAAAAAAGTTCGTATAGACATTTGGCGGAAAATGAATCCTATGGGACTTATGGGGTCCTGGAAAGCCGACATTATCTTCATAGTACCCCATACCTCCCTTAGGAAACGTTATCCGCCATATATCCGTACTAACTTTTCTTCCAAAAATGACACAAGGAATCAACCCCTGAACTAATTTTTGATAATTTCGTGCTCTAAAACTAAAACCACTAGGGGCAATTTATGCGAAAAAGGCGCGCCTTAGCGATTTCGAACAAGAGCACCATTTTTACGTACAAAACTTCAATCATTCAGATTCTGATGCTAAATTTGAGAAAAAACAACTTACAAACATTATTTGAGTGAATTTAGTCCTAAGCTTATGATCGAAACTTTAAAATTTTTATCACGGTAATAAAATTCAGCGTCAAAAATTTACTAAAGATGCTCAATTTCTCGCTGTTATTTTTAACCGTTTTGAAGAAATTAAAAAAAAACCGAGGGGTTAACAACAGCGAAAATATGGTTTACGAGGGCCCGAAAATATAGAAATATGTTGAAATTATTCTGGAAATATGAAAATAATACTGAAAATATGCAAATATTCTGAAAATATACCGAAAATATGAGAAATATACGGGAAATATAGAAAATTTCGAGGAAAATTTATTGGAAATATGACAGAAATATACTGAAAAATTGCTAATTTCCCGGAAGCAACTTTACAAAAATTATTATGAATCTGTTGGGGGGGATTTCACAGTCGGCAGTGGTGTACAAATTTTCGGCAGTGTTAGTGGGAAATGTTAGGCAGTGGTTGCAAAAATTGAGCAAATTCGACAGTGGTCTATGAATTTTTAGGCTGTCGGGGGACTTCACAATCAGCAGTGGTGTACAAATTTACGGCAGTGCCCTGAAAATTCGGCAGTGGTGTACAAATTTTTGGGGTGTAAAATGCCCCCCAGAATCTGTTCAAATTCTTATTTCTTATCTAGGGATGATATTTGACGTGGCGTTTTTTTTACGAATTTTAGAAAATTTCATTGGCAATCCAGGTTTTAGTAGATCTATCTGTTGCCAACAATTTCTTCCCTATAAGACTTTGTTCCGTCTGCAAACGTTTAGGCAGCAAAAGAAGCGCTTTTTTCTCTCCGAATTTTTTTGGAGGCGCTTTATCCCGAGCTCCATGTAAACGTACGGGGACGCCATAATTGTATAAATCTGGATATAATGTAATCGACCGATTTGGCACAAAATCGCATCATCACCTACAAATAAGTGCTCACTGAACGTAGGTATGCGTAAAATTTTATCTCTATGTCCTTAGTAGTTTTCGACTGTAGCGTGTCTTTGATGATTTTTTTGCCAAAGGGCACTAAGTGTTAATTCATTTTTGGAAGCAGAATTTGAAGAGCTATCGTATTCTGATGTGAAAAATCAGGGTTTGCATTCAAAATTTTGAAGTTGGTGCCAAAATGGCACTTTACGCCGGTAAATTTGGCCCAAACCAGTTCTTCCTTAAATCATACAATGTGCACATACCAAATTTCGGCCGGATCGGTCCAGTAGTTTACAGACACAAAGACATTTTTCAAAAACTACTTTTTTGGTTTCCCCGGACCCTAAAACGTAAAGATTTGATCTTTTTGCTAATTCGATTTTTCGATCGATTCCAGTAATTGATCCACGATGCGTAGAAGTTAAAATGTAAAGAATTGTAAAAAGTTTCTATCCACGGGTGTTGCAGAATGGACCCATTAATACTATGGGTAAGAATTTTTTTCGCTTTAAAACCCGTAGATAAAGCATAGTATTCTTTTTGCGTGTAATGATTATTGCTCCCTCGGATGATTTATAGCACTCGTCTACGGCTCGTAACATAAACGTCATCCTCTGGAGCAATAAAATTCGTTACTAAAAATTCGTTAATAAAATATGGTTAGTGGTCAGATTTCTTTATTTTGTATAGAAAAATTAGGTACTAAAATTAAAAGTTAAAGCGTACTTTATAGATTCTTTATTATGTACCTGCCTCGTATTCTCGCTCGTATCCCTTAAGACATTTTCGTCAAATTTCCGGACATCCTGTATACAGAAGGAAAGCATATAAAGTGAAGTAAAGCCCGGAGATACATAATGTATAAACCGATCTTGAGCTATTACTTCACGAGAATGAACTTATTGGCCCGGCGCATCCACCAAAATTGACGCAATTTCAATTCTGCTGCTGTGCGTGAATAACGAGTTTGAATGATTTTGCGTTATTTTCCGTACAAAAAAAAGTTTAAAAAGACACATTGTCGACCTGCGGTTAAGAATGGAAACAGGAAATTAAAACCTTTGAGACAGATAATTTGAATAGCGGAATGTACACGTTTCCACTGCTTTGTAATTACTGGATACCAGCATATATACTGGATTCGAGAGATTTGATCGAAAATAAAAAAGTGCCCGAGATTATTGGTAATGTGTATTTGGTTACCAGCCACAGAGCCTCCGATTAAATTGCTCTAAATGCCTGTAATCAGGGCGGGTCGCAGGGCTGATTGGAGCCCGCAGCGTGCTGCATTCAGGAGTGCGTTTAAAATTCATGAGGAATTGCCGTGGGAAGGGGTTGTTTATTCGACCGTAAACAAGTTTACGAGTATTTTTTATAGTCACCGCTTTCTACAGTAAAATTATGTATAGTAAACGCAAAGTTTAAAGTCGACGGTGATGGTCCATAAAGCCTCCAATTTATTAACTGGAATTGACGAAGGATCGATGGACGATCGTGGTGGCAAAAAATAATCCTCGGGGAACATACCCAATTAATCTGACAGGATACCATTCTTGAAAGCGTGTCTGTCAAGGAAAACCATATTTTCGTCTGGAAGGGGAGCTGGCGGAGTTATTCCAGCTGCACTTTCCGAACGTATCAAGTGTCGAGACGGGGCTATTGTTACCGTCAATAGCGAGGGTAGTGACACAAGAAATACCGCAAGAAATGGAGAAACATTGTGTTGTTTGAACTGACCGAACGGGGGGCACCAACGAAAAATTGCATTGTTAGGCATGAGCGAATTTACAAGTGATTCACAATCAGGCAACAAATGCCAGCGGAAAAAATGAGGCAAGGAAACAGCCTCTTCTGTTATCGCTCCGAGTGGTTGACACGCCCACATGTCAAGATAGATTTGGATTTTAGGGATGTTTGTGTTTTGATAAACCGCAAATAAATATTTGGAGACGGAAGGATATTTATGTCAATGATTGTCCCTAAAGAATATTTATGCTAAAACTGCTGCTTGTACAGAGGAGTGTTCCCTAAGTTCACCTTACTCCAAGAAGAAAACTTCCTATGGACATAATAATATGTTCTAAAGTACCCATACTTAGTTTCTAAGTTACGGGGTGTGCAAATTCCCAAGAAAAAATCTTTTTTTCTTAATGTTTCAAAAAAGCTTCAAAATATTTTGATGAAATAAGGAGCAAAAGTACACCTACTGAAAATTTTGTCCAGCTCCGTATGTATGTATGTAACCAGGTGCATATGCATACTTTTCCCGTCAAGTAGGTAGCTGCGCCACTACTGGTTAAAACCGCAAAATCGGGGTCTTTCGTTTTTCGTTTATAAATCGTTTTTGAAAAAAAAGGGGAAAACTAATCGAAGGCAAGTAAATTCGAGAAAAAAGGATCTTATTAATCCACATTTAACTTATCAGAATGACCAATACGCCGAAGGCGTTAATTAGCTCAATGACTTACCGAAAATGCACACCCTGTCTGTATCTTGGAAACTGAGCATTTTATTATTAAAAGTTAAGATGTATATCCAGTCCAACCTACTTTTCGCTTTAGAATAAGGTGAAGTGAATGGTGTATGTATTCCGGGAGGCAGTGAACATTTTTCGTATATCATTTCAGCGAAGTTGATTTAGCAATTTTCTAGTTATTTTCATGTTGTAACGTAACGTAATTGAAGCAAATGTCATAATGATCTGCCGATTAGTAACCAAATTATAACACGTTGTCAATTTTCAGTCTTTTCAGTATATTTCAGTAACCAAGGTTTCTTTTCAGATTCCTAATCTACATTGAAAAATACAACTTTTTTCTAATTTAATAAAATGTCGTATCTGTTACCGTTCTCGACATGTCAATTTTTGAAAAATTGAAATGGCCGCCATTAGCCCTTGTCCCACAAGATTTATGGCAGACTTCCGTTCTAGTAATCTCCAGCATGAAAATAACTATAAAAGTGTTAAACCAAACTCGCTGAAATTACATACCAAAAATGCTTACTGGCTCCCGGACTAATGGGGAACATTTTGCATAGTTAGAGGCTGTAGACGTTTTGCACCAATCTTGTTCTTGGAAAAATATATCTGCATATTTCCTTCAGAATCAAAATCTATCGGTGGATAAAGCAAGGCATAATTAACACATCCGTCAGCGCGCAACTGCTGCCCATGCACAATAATCACAATAAGATATGAAAACCGTTCTTCCGAAACCTACCCCGTGATCCAGCTTCAGCTGCAGCAGTCCTGAAAAATGGAAGCAATAAAACGTTATTTTATTCCATAAGAGTGACCGTTTGCGAATACTGACTTGCAGCCTTGACTAACTCGTGAAACATGTGCAGAAGACTGGAAATATTTTCACAGGCAATATTTGTATGCATAATTCTCATTATCTGCAATCTGTAATATGGGTGCTTAAGCCGTTAATTTAAGCACTGCCATTAACGCGGCTTATGAATGGGGCAAGGTCCTGAAATACGGGCGCACGCCTTTTGCGGACTCTGAAATTTATTATTGTGAAATAGATATTGTTCTTTTTAAAAGTCATTGTAATCATTACGTGATGTTTCATTCGACATCAAGTTCTAGGACGAGATAATGAGTTTGGTTTAAGCGTTTTGAATCGCTTTACATCGAGATATGTTTTTCTTAGTTTGCATTCAATTATTTCTGGCATTAAAATGTAACTGTTGTTTATTAAAATAGAAGTTGCAAAGGAGGAATGCGATAAAATATAATTAAATAACAATAAATTTCCATTAACGCAGTTTGTGGGTTTTTTTTTGTTACGCCTAGCTCCCTTCTGTAATAATTATCTTCTCACATTTCATGGAATTATATCGCTCTGTGAGACGTCTTCAGGATCAGTTAAATTTAACATGAAGAAGGTCGTGCAAGGTCTAGTAGCACATCCAGGGCCGCCTTACGGTAGTTTAGGGTCTGAGGCGCTGGATATTTTTGACCCCCCCCCCCTAGTCACAAGAATTTCACAGAATTCCTACAAATTATTATTTCATGTTTTAATTTTAATTTATAACGTCGAACAGTTTTACAAAATGTGTTATTGGGAATATAAGTATTATTACCTAGTAGAGCGTCCGTCTGGAAAGGGGCAGCTTCTGGGTTCGATTCCGGCCAGTATTCAATTTTTTCTGCAACATTTCCACTTCTCTTTAAAAATTATAATTACTCTGTTTGCTTATGGGCCCCTTTGGTTCATGGTCCCTGAGGTACACACTTTACAGATACCCACAGAATTACTTCTCACTAATAATAGTTTAAACGGCCTAGAATATAAATTATTTATTATATATATAAATTAGGTCACGTAAATTATTGTTAGTGAGATATAACTATGTGAATGTCAGTAAAGTATTGACGTGACGCTAAACGTTCACGGCCTTCTTAAGAATCAATTGATGATAAAATGTGTTTTGCTTTAGCAAGATTGGTTCCGTAATATAATTGTTTGTTACCATGGGAACAACCAGTCAAAAAAAAAAGACAATTTTTGTTTGCAAAAGAAACGGGTATACAGGGTGTTTTTTTTTAACTTTAAAAAAGATATTTATCCACAACTTGTCTATTACATATTAAGGTATCGACATTAGAATAAATTGTCACTGTCACATATAATTTCTAATTTATTTATGTCCTAAAAGTAGATAAGTTGTGGATAAAACGCATTTTAGACACTTAAGACATTAAACACTCGACCTTCAGTCTCGTGCCTAAACTTTTCTTGCGTGTCTAAAATGCTTTATAAGACACGTACCTACCATAAATAAATAATTATAAAATGGATCAAACGCTGAGCGACTCTTAATGGAGGAGGTATTCCGCTAATTGTTTTCACTTCCGGTTTAGCCGGAAATGGCTTTTAACTTTGTTTTTTCAAATAGAATGACACTCTTTTCTTAACGGATTCGGAATTGCACACATGGTTTTTTTTATAAATCATAAAAAACTTTTTTCTATTTCAGTTTCCTAGCGAACACTTTATAGCACCCAAATGCGTTCTCGAATGTGCTCTACACCTTTTCCAGTAGTAGTTCAGAAGGCGCCAATTGAATTTCAGAATAGTCAGTTGAATTTCAGAATCTGTCAATTGTAGTTCAGATTAATCAATTCAAATTCAGAATGCGTCAGTTGTATTTCAGAATAGTCACATGAATTTCAGAATACGTCAATTGAATTTCAGAAAGCATCAATTGAAATTCAGAATCCGGCAATTACAATTGCATTTGATGCTTTCTGAAATTCAATTGACATATTCTGAAATTCATTTGACTATTCTGAAATACAATTGACACTCTCTGAATTTGAATTGACTAATCTGAACTACAATTGACGGATTCTGAAATTCAAGTGACAATTCTGAAATTCAACTGACGCTTTCTGAAATTCAATTGACGCTTTCTGAACTACTACTGGAAAAGGTGTAGTACCGCACGGCTTTTGTTTACATCGTAACCTAGAGAACTATTGTGCATGACTAACAATCGAATTAACTGCCAAGCCTGTCTTTGAAAATGACAATCTGAATTTTCCTTGAAAATATTAACAAGTTGTGCATCTGAAATAGAAAAAATAGTACAAAAAACGTGTTTCATAAGACTCTTATCGCACTCGGATTCTGTATTTTTTTAAATTCAGAGTTAGAAATATGACCGGAAGTGCAGCCACGGCCACCCTAGATTCAGGGGCGTGTTTAACGTAGGTTGGATCGGTGCATCGCACCGGGCCCCCAAGCAGATTCTGATCACTTGGGCCCCTAAGCTGATTTCGATAACAATATTTTATTACGAACAAAACTTAAAATTCAGTCAGTGTCCCTCCAAAAATCTTCATTTTCTAGCGTTGAGGGCTGGGGTTGGGGGCCTTATTTGGCTTGGCATCTTGAGTTCCAGGCACAGAAATCTAAAGAGTAGACCGATGAAAAGACCCTTCAGGTTTCAGGAATTAACAATAAGGTCGAGACGTATGGCGCATTTTCAAAGTAAATATCCCATAATGCACACATCTCTTCTTAACACTCCCCATAGGGTCATGCAGCCCAGAACGAGCATTTAGTGTTCTAAGAAGAATGAAAACGTATTCGAGAAGTACTATGGGACAAAGAAGGACGTCCGACTTAGCTCTTTTAACAATTGAGCGAGACACACTCGACGAGATAAGTTTAGAAAACGTTATTTCAAAATTTTTGGCCAAGAAGGCAAGAAGAGGGGTGAGGATGTGAATTTGGAAAAATAAAATTGTATTTAACGTTAGTGATTGTCAAAAATTTTTTCTCGTGCTAATAAACACCGCGGGGGGGGGGGCAAAAAAATTTTCGGGGGGCTACCGCCTCCCCCCCATTGGGCCCCTTCGGGGGCTCTGCACCGGGCCCTTCCACTCCTTAAACACGCCCCTGCCTAGATTATCAAAAACATCAAAGGAATCGGTGAAAAACAGATTTTTGAAAAACACAAAAACTATAGATACCTAAGTAATAAGTATTAAAAAATAAGGTTGACGTGCTTTAGCTTTTTGGAGAATCCGAGGGAAAATCTCAGTTTTTCACAGATTTTTTTAATGTTCTTGAAAATTTAGGGTGGCTGTGACCGCACTTCTAAGTCAGAAAGAATCATAGATCCCGATTGGGTTGAGAAAAATGCATGATTCCATGTTTGAGAAAAGTTAAAAAGTTAATTAGGGTCATTTTCAGTAAAACCGGAAGTGAAAAAAGTACTTGATTACATGTAAAGTCGATTTGGAATATTCACTATCTCACGGAAAGATGAGAAATTCGCTTGGTGCGAAAGACCCTGTATAATATGCAGTATTCTCGACCGTTTGTTAGGCAACTGAAAACTTTTTTGAATAGATTCCTTCATGGCAATTAGTTTGAAAGATATGACGATTAAATTTCAGACCAAACGATAGTTTTTGGGGCGTTGTGAATGTCTGTTCCGCTAAGTTTTCAATTAAGTAGGTAACATTGATTTAGTTACTAGGCAATATCGGACGCCTTTTTTCTTTTTTTATTTTGTGCTACGAGTTGCAGGTTCAAAAGTGCTAATGTTGTCTGCGTATAACTTACAAGCCAGCAGTTGGAAGTAAAAAAACGCTTTATTTCGACCTGACCCAGTTCATCATCAGGCAATCAATTACAAAGGCACGTAAAGGGCTTCTAGGTTCACAATTATCCTATTTTCAAACAAACTAAAATAAAAATCGAGGGGTGAGCCGCAGGGGAAAATTTTGTACACTAGATTTCCTTTTGGAAAGATTTCCTCAGATTTCCCCAGATTTCCTCGGATTTCCCCAGATTTCCTCAGATTTCCTCAAGATTTCCCCAGATTTCCTCGGATTTCCCCAGATTTCCTCAGATTTCCCCAAGATTTCCTCAGATTTTCCAAGATTTCCTGGGATTTCCTCGGATTTCCCTAAATTCCTGATAATGCCTATTCAACAGCTCTGCTTTGGGCTGAATTTGAGGGATGCATTGCGAAGCCTGAGGCGCAGCGCGTAAACAAGATTGTCGTATATACCGTATTCCCCCGTGTAAAAGCAACAAAGTGTGTAGATTGCTACTTTTAACTCTTCTGTCACGTCTTTGACGTTAGTTTTGCAAAATTCCGCCATGGTCAAATACAAAAATTACTCAGTCGAATTTAAACTAAGGGCAGTGAGATGGGCATTTTGATAACCGGACACGCTAGAACAGTAATAGAGTTTGGAGTGAACATACTCCCAGATCCATTACTTTTATTTATTTTTGCTTGTGTATAATTGCTTCTAGAGTTACCAAATATCAGTTTGACCGTGGTATATTTGCGAAAAGCCTAACGTCAAAGCCTGATAAAAGTCTAGAGTAGCAGCCTACTTACTTATTGTTGCTTTTACACGAGGGAATACGGTAATACAACAAGTGGTCTCAATATTGCCGGCAATTTTTGTCACTTCAATGCAACGAGCAGGCGTTAGGACGAAAATTATCACGAGCGCTTGCGCGAGTTATAATTTTCCAGAACCAACGCGTGCGAGTTGTAATCAGTGACAAAAATTACAAAGATATTGAGACCATGAGTTGTATCGGCTAGACAATTCAACGACTTGACGTTTCTCGTTTTTTACAACTGCCTGGCAATAACCACATGTTCAAATTGCCATATTAATCACGCTGTGATTGGTTGAAGTGGTTGATTCGTCACTTTTTATTAGTTTATAAAGTAGAAGTTGAATTGTCGGCGAAATTGCAAGGAGCATAAAAAGTAGGTATCTTCATGGAGGTATTTTTTAACCTCCCCACTCCACTTCACCATTAAAAAAAAAGGGAGGTTACTGCAATCTCTAAAATTTTCGAATTTGAGATAGCACCAGATCTCCACGTTTTGGAATCCAAAAAAGCGATTTTCAAAATGTGTCTCTGTGTGTGTACGTACGTACACTTGCTTTTGGAGCCAATCGTGCAACTAGAAATGCCATTTTGACACATCAACTTTTATATTTTAAATGCAAACCTCCATTTTTCACGTCACCATAGGAAAGGCCTTCAAATTCTGCTTCTAAAAATGTATTCACTCTCAGTGCCCTTATGACCAAAAATTTAAAAAATTTAAATTTTTATCGGACTTTAAAATCGCGGTACAGCCCAAGCCCCTGAACCGATTTGGCTGAAATTTTGCACATGGGGATTGTATTGCACGTCGAAGACTGATCAAATTTTGGATTCAATCGGTCTACGGAAAGTGCCGTTTTGGCACACCAATTTCTAAATTTAAAATTATTCACTCATTTAACCATCCAAAACAAGTTTCTGAAAGATTTATTGTCACCATCAGAAAGGTCTTCAAATTCTGATTTTAAATAAGATAAAATTTCGTTCGCATTTAGTGCTCTTTGAGTCAAAAAATCGAAATTTTGCAATAACACTAAAAATACATTATAGCCCAAATTAGTGAAACGATTTGGCTGAAATTTGGTACATGGAGATTGGGTGACCCGTTGAAGACCTGAAAGGCTTTTGGAAGCAATTGGCAAACGGGAAGTGCCATTTAAGCATATCAACTTAAAATTTTAAATGCAAGGCCTCCTTTTTTATGCCGCCATTAGAAAGACAAAATTTTAAATGCAAGGCCTCCTTTTTTATGCCGCCATTAGAAAGACGATCAAATTCGGGTTCTAAGAATGTATCCACAGTTTCTACCATCTCAGTGGAAAATAGAGAAAAAATTCTTTCTCATTAAAAGGGAGCGGGCTGACAGTGGATGACATAAAGTGGCAGTTGTTGTCAAAAAAGTGGCAAAAGACTAACCTTAAAAGGAATATATTGTCAAATGTGATGGGTGATGTCCGAGGTAACGTCGGTATATTTGTCAGAAAATTGCGAAATTAGTCACAGACGATAAGCATAAAAAAAATTCTGTTGAATTCACAGAATGCAAAGATCCACGCGATGGGGAGGTTCCAGCCGCTTCTCTGCAGAATTTTTTTTCTATTACTACTATTCTGTATTTAAACTTCAACTTCCAGGCATTTTGTCATTCAGGGAATAAAAAGGATAACCTTCAGGTAATGTTAGGTGGGGTGGGCTACGTCCTATAAAAAGCTCAAAAATATCGCTCCAGAATTAACAAAGAAGATACAGGGGAAATAAAAGTGACCGATTTTTTTTCTCCCACTCGTTAGATTACCCACTCTGTATTAGTCTAACTCTATTACGAGAGGCATCGTGGTAATGATAAATCATGAAAAGTTACGAGTCTTGGTATCCAACTTATTTTATGTTGAATGCATGGTTTATTCAGGCATGATGGTTGTTAAATGGTTAACTGTAAATTTGAAAAATTGTGCAAAACATTTTTTCACGTGAAGAACGCTGTCGAGCGATTGAAGTTTCGAGGTTTATTGACATCTAACTCATCTAAGAGATAGGTACATACATACTCGGGTAGATAATTCTTTAATTGTTATGAAAAGTAGCTCTATAAACGTAAGTAATTCCTCGGATCTCCCAGATTTACTAGGGATTTTTTCGGATTTTCCCAAATGTACCAAGATTTCCCCAAATTTCCTCGGATTCCTCCAAGATTTCCCGGGATTTCTCCAAGATTTCCTCGGATTTCCCGGATTTTTTTTTCGCAAGATTTCCCTAGATTTCCTAAGATTTCCCCAAGATTTCCTAAGATTTCCCCAAGATTTCCTAAGATTTCCTCAGATTTCCCCAAGATTTCCCCAGATTTCCTAAGATTTCCTCGGATTTCCCCAGATTTCCTCAGATTTCCCCGAGATTTCCCAAGATTTCCTCAGATTTCCCCAAGATTTCCTCGGATTTCCTCAAGATTTCCTAGCACCTGTACACCAGATTTCCCTTGCGGCTCACCCTTCGATAAAAATGTAACACTAAAAACAGTCGGTAATAGTTATTTACGTAATTAATGATGAAAAGTCCTATATTGTTGAAAGAGTCGTAATATTTGCCAAAACAACATTATGCGAGTCAAACAATTTAGGTTTTTCATAACGTATTCAGTACAACATTTTACCTAATTCCGTAAAATCCAACTTTTCAAAACGCAATTTGGTAAAATGCATTTTTCGTCATTAATAAATTATTACTGATTAGTGATTAACTACCACCTAACGAAATGAAAGAACATATTGATTACCGGATCCTTAAAACAGCCGAACAGCGGTGATACACCAGTGAGCCTTAATGGCTTATGACATATTTGCTTTGATCTTTAACCGGCGATAAAAGTCTTCGCAGCAGATAAAAGAAATATTTGGGTGAAGAACCCTTTGTTTGAAGTCTTTGCAAGCAAAATTGAGCCAACATTTTCAGCACTAGAGCTTAACATCACAAAGACTCAGGAATGCAGTTCTAAGTTCGTCCCTTGTAAAATACTCGTCCTTGATTGTTGTTTCCTTCCTTCTTCGCGCACTTTATGAATCTTTAATGCTCAGTTTGTTGAATTTTCTGTTTTTGTTACAGGGGACGGTTCTCGGAGGAGCCCCCGAAGGGCTGTTGTGGCCTGCTGGCATGGAAACCCGGTTCCTTGCGGTGGTTCATCGCAGTGATAGCTCTAATCGCAGTGTGCTGTGTGTTAGTGGGAACGGCCCTGGGAGCGATGAGACCTGCAGGAAGAGATCACCTTACTGTGTCCCTGCTGATGATAGGTAATGCAGGATTGCAGGATGCGTGTAATCAAACCAGTATGGGTCCCCCTGACGTGATTATGGCATTATTAAACTGCGGAGCAGTCGGGTAGCCATGGTGATACGAATTTAGCTCGTCAGCTTATTATTTGCGATACTCCAACGACGACAGGGATTAATTTTAGTGCCGTAGCAGAATGCGAGGCACTCTTGTTTTAGCTTATTCGCTCGCTCGCTCGATCGCTCCTCAAGTCTGCCCTTCGGATAGCTTGAGAACGAAAGCTATACCTAGACCAAACTAAGCGAAATTAATAAATGGAACTTTTTATGTCAAATCTATATCGAATCTGCATTTGAGCATTAATTAATTTCCTGGAAATTTTAGTCGTGCATCTCAAAAATGTAATCGGGCCCTCGTGTTCCACTCGGGCCGATTAATACGTTGTTGGAATGTACTCCAAAAATTTCCGGAAAGAATTAATGCTCTTATGAGATTATAAGTGAAAATCTCGGCGAGGATTGCTTTTGGGCCATATCGGACTACGGGGGTGGGAGTTAGGGGTGAAAAACCTAAATAATATGAATTGCAACAACTCGAGAACTAGTGGACGTATCTTGCTGAAACTTGGTATGTACGTTCGACCCTCAAGTCTGTTGAAGGTGAAGGGCTGCTAATTTCGGGGGATGAAAACCACAAAAAATATGGTAAAGTTATCATTGCGCCAACCTCCTGACATGAACAGTTTTTGCTACAAAAAATCCCGAAGACAGAATTTTGCCATAAGGTTTATACTGGGGGGCTGATCACTCAAAAGAATTGTGTACAATTAATTCCAATCGGGAATTAATTCCAATAATTCCAATTTAATTCCATTAATTCCATTAATTCCATTCTAATTCCATGAATTCCATTAATTCCAATTTAGTTCCATTAATTCCAATTAATTCCGCCTCAATTCCATATTAATTCCAAATAATTCCAACTAATTCCAACTAATTCCAGCTAATTCCAACTAATTCCTTTAGTTCCTTTTAAATGATGTACTTATCAATTCCAAATAATTCCATAATAATTCCAGTTAATTCCAGCTAATTCCAACTATCTCTGTCCGGGATCCACACGACCGAGATTCACCCGATTTCCATGGCGATTCATTGTTGACAACAATGATTCACCATGGAAATAGGGTGAACTAATTCCGGCTAATTCCAACTAATTCCGTTAATTCCTTTTAAATTCCATCAATTCCAGAATAATTCCATAATTTCGGAATTAATTCCAAGCCGGATGTACAACTAATTCGACAAGTGATCAGCATTTCACGTGAATAACTTATATTAGGTATAATGTGGTACTTAAAATTAATTCCAATCAATTCCGCGTCAATTCCAAATAATTCCAAATAATTCCAACTAATTCCAGCTAATTCCAACGAATTCCTTATTAATTCCATATCAATTCCAAATAATTCCATAATAATTCCAGTTAATTCCAACTAATTCCAGCTATACTCTGTCCGGGATCCACACGACTGAGATTCACCCGATTTCCATGGCGATTCATTGTTGACAACAATGATTCACCATGGAAATAGGGTGAATCCCGGTCGTGTGGATCCCGGACAGACCATAATTCCAACTAATTCCATTAATTCCTTTTAAATTCCATCAATTCCAGAATAATTCCGTAATAATTCCATAATTCCGGAATTAATTCCAAGCCGAATGTACAACTAATTCCACTAGTGATCAGCCCCCCAGTTTATACACATTTTTGGGCCCACCGTTTCAAGTAAGACCAGCCGCCCCTACATACACATTAACGTGATAAACATCTACAGGAATACACGTCACATTGATATACGTCTTCCGGGGACTTTTACACAGTAAGAAGCTCAAGAGTCTTGCACTATGCAAATTGAAGCTGCAATACGGAAAAACGGGGATTTCCCCATTAATATTTATATTATTTTAGGATGCAAACGAGCACCTGTCCGTGCGTAACTGTTTACGGAACGGCCTTTATTGGCCATTGACCGTTCTTTCATCCTCTCGAGAGCGCGTTCCGATCGAAGGCTTTTCTTACACCCACAAAAATGGAATCCTTTTATCGTGGCTCTCCGACACGATTAGCACTTTCGATAAGGCACTCGCTGGAGCACTCTTTTTTGAGTGCAATAATCGTAACTACGAATGCTATTTTCCGAATCCTGAGTCACCTCATTAAATGAAACCACAAAATCGTTTGTTTGTAAATTCGCCAAGTTATAAACATCGCTTCCGGTATATGTTTTGCCAAACTTCTCTAGTAGTTTAACAAACGTTTATGGGATATTTTACTTCAACAAAATAACAGATTGCATCTACAGTAATAAACGGTTTTATAAACTGGGCTTTGACGAAAACTTCATTTAAACTAAAACTGACTTCGCTTTTATTGCTACTTACTTCACAAAATCTTTTCCTCTGAAATGAAAAATGGTATAGATCCTGACATGTATCCTGAGGGAGTTGTGCCTTTCACTTATTAAAAAATAACTGAAAGGTTGTAGGTGCGTGGGAGCAAAAACGTTCCCAAATCGATATCGACTCACTAAACTTAAAAACTTTCATGAATTTTATACACATTGCGTCAAAAAATTTAGCCAAATTCTGGTTACCGGTTCTACAGTAGACTATTATTTTGAGGTAAAAAGTTTTACAAAAAGAGGTGGAAAGGAAAGTACTTAATTTAATTGTGATGATGACATCCATCGACGTTGTTAGTCGTAAATACCTAGTTACTTTTACAAATCATGATGAAACTAAAGATTTTTCGATTAGTTTCAAATTTAATGCACGACGCCGCAGGCGGAGTGTATCAATCAAACGAGAGAAAAAGGATACAATTTTTTTCGATATGCATGTCCCTAATACGCGAAAAAGTGAAAAAAAGAATATTTGTCGTTAAAACTGCAAAAATTGAAGGTTGCGCGGAAACACATGGGCAATATTGACCAATCGAAATATAAAATTTTATCCACTTGCTGTTACTAGGTGGTTGCTGAAAGCGAAAATTTGACCGATTGGCGCATAGAATTCATCTTCTCTAAGCGACCCGCAACCGACGTATGTAAGACAAAGAGTATCTTCTGTCTCATCACTCTTCTCTCTCGTTTGAATGGTGTAGTCTATTTGGCAGTTAACCGATGCCTTAAATCTCTCAATCCTTTGACGACGAAACCAAGAAAGGTTTTGTTATTGTTATTGGTTGATACGGAAGCGTAGAAGTGCCACATTTTTCTCTTTTTTTGTTTCCAAATTACCACAAAAAATGTGTAAATTTCGGAAGAAAAAACTGTAAATTTACACAAAAACTGTAAGTTTACACAAGGACTGTTAATTTACACAAAAACTGTAAATTTACACAAGAACTGTCAATTTACACAAAAACTGTCAATTTACACAAAAACTGCCAATTTACGAAAAAACTGTCAATTTACACAAAAACTGTAAATCTACACTCACGTCACGTACCGTATCCATGGTCCGCTCCGCGCGGTGGCCGCTGTTTGGCGGGAATTTTAAATTTTTTTGAGTACATTGACAGTTTTTGTATCAATTTACAGCTTTTGTTTAAATTGACAGTTTTTATGTAAATTTACAGTTTTTGTATAGGTGTACACTTTTTATGTTTTACAGTTTTTGTGTAAATTTACAATTTTGTGCAAATTGGCAGTTTTTTTGTAAATTTTACACATTTTTTGTGGTACCTAATTTGGAAATAAAAAAAAGAAATATGTAGCACTTCTACGCTTCCGTAGGTTGGCAACCAATGTGGCACCATTCACCAATGAAAATAGAGCAAAACCTTTTGCCGTCACAGAGCCATTAAATTTTAGTAAAAAGCCAGGTTTGACGTTTCTCCAATAAAACTATTAATAAATTATTACTATAGTGTAGGTAGCTATTCTTGTTCCATTTTGAACGGGATTAAATTGCTGTTTCTATGAACTTTCTTTAATGCTATACCCACGAATCTAGTGGGGATTATTTTGATAAACAAGTCGGAGTTTACAGTACACAATATGAAACAACTTTAACTGTGTCCTGTATCACCCCATAACCGTAAACAAATCAGCATTAATCTCTTGTTTGGCACATTTTAAGCACATGTTTTTCTTTTTTGTTGTCGTTTCAAGTTTCTCAAAGGCGGAGTCTTCTTTATTTCCTTTAATTGAATTCCACAGAGGCATGATATTTTTTACCCACAGGCCTACAGGCCCACATTCATAAACAGGCGAGCTATAGATATCGTGACAATACTCTGCCGAAGGTTCTGATTTATGACAAAAGAATCACCTTGATCTAGGAATATTCGTTTTCAAAACTTTAACCTTGTAACTTGCGCGGGAATTTGCCAATCCAATTTAGCAGTAGTTTAACAAAGGAAACAAACTAAATTTTGACCGCATTTTATTCGATCAATAGGTATAGTTGTGAGAGGCTGACCTGAGTTTAATTTGATTAATCTAAGGCAAAAAGTCGAAATGTGCCACAAAAATAAATAATAAATTGACGGACAAATTGTTTCATCAGGATTTGAGACTGCAGAACGTCAAGCAGGGCAATTCGTGCCAAACAGTTTTAATTAATGTTTTAGCTTCGCCATTTATTAATTTCAGATTGGTTTTTAGAAAGAAAATATTAATCAATCAATAAGTAATTAGCAGGAAGTCGTTAATGCGCCATAAATTCATGAATCGAATTGAATCACAAGAAGTAACATTTTACTACCTACATGTCTTGTGCATGCGGTAATTTATTTCTGGAATATTAAAGATTCCTTCGCGGAATGAAATGAGAAGTTATGGGGAAGAAAATTAAAAATCAGAGAACACCAAGAGTGGTGCCATTTATGTGCTGGGCACGGTTTCACAAAAATTACAGATTTAGATCGTAAAATAAGATGGAAATTCTAATTTAGATTTACTCTTGCTGTTGGAAATGTAAACAATTGGATGATTAGCATAGGATACATTTACAAAGGTTTATTATCATTAAATAATTATTATTATTCCAACAGTGGCGGGGATTAGGTATAGTATAGTATAACTAGTATGGTGTAGTAGCCAGTATAAGACAAAAAGTAAGAAGTTTTTGTCCTAAAATGAGCATCTTAATTCTTAACCACATGCAACAAGAGTATTTTTTGATGAATTGTCGGCTGCGGATGATAGACTTCTTATTACTTTGTAAAAAACATCCTACTTACAGAAAAAAAAAACAGAAAATGTGTAAGACACCCTCAAGCACGCACTTTGATGTTACTAAAAATCTAAAAAATAGCCATAATGAAGCCCGAATTCATTATACTTTGTATAGAAATTCGAAAAAACTGATTTTTGGGGTACTCTTTTGGGGGGCATAGCTTCCACATAATCCATTCTAGGATAAAAACTTATTCTTACATTTAATCTTATTTTCACGTAAGGAAGCTGTGATTAGCTCTTGTCCCTCCTATACTTCTGGGACAGGCTGTATTCAGCCACTATTCAATTACTCATTTAGAGCGCCTTGTTGTTTGCAGAATGATTCTCCACCGACAAAGATCTAGCTTCATTTTCAAATTTATTTAATAACAATTATTATCAATCTTCCTCTACGATAATTAAAATTGCCACTTTAATTTGTTTGGTGTTACAATATTTAGACACAACCGGTTTTGTAATGGGAATTTCATGTCTTCATTTATGAATAATAGAATAATCAGTAACACCGGATAAAATACGCTAATATTGAAGTATCTAGTTTATAATTCCACAGATGTTGCTTTCTCATCGCGAATGAAGGTAGAAAATAATACAGTAAGCTATATTGTAAAACGCAAATTCAATTATTGATAATGAAAGTTTTCTGGAATTTCAATTTCAAAAGCTATAATTTAACTAAAGAAACAAAGCAGCAAAAATTGCTAATAAAACACTGCTTTAAGTCCGATTTAGGGCTACAAATTTTTCAGTTATAATCTAACAGTTCAGAAGGAGTTCTCAATTAATTGTTTTCTAGCCACTATAGACTATGTACCTATGTATACAAGGTATCCCTCGACGTATTTAACATCGTCACGAAAATTTGTACACAGGGGTTTCAATTAATTTTGAATCGACGTACAATATTTTCATCAATGGCGCACCTCCGATTATACAGGAAATAGGTGCTAACTTCCTTCTTTTACATGGAACATCCTGTATATTATGATATTTTTGGATTCTATGTTTAATTCTAGATGAACTTTTACTAAGAGTTGCTATGCCTAAAATCAACCGTTTTCAAGAAAATCAAGAATTTGGTTTTTTTATATCAAGTGCAGGCCTAACTTCAAAAAGCTTTAACATCCTTACAGTATGAAATGAGAAGACGATATTAATTTGGAATAAAGCCTAATGTAGGGTGTATTCGCCCCTGGACTCAAATTGGGTCAAATACATACAGGCTGTTTTCTGCAAATTTTTAAACATCAACTTCATTGGTCAAAAAGTCAATTTTTCCAAATGGAAGGCCTCAATTATTTTATGTCACGTTGACGCAAAATTTAATTGTCTATCATTTTAATCTACATGTGTGTCATAAAATAGTTAGGGCCCATTTGAAAAAATTGACTTTTTGACCGTCGAAATTGATGATGTTCAAAAATTTGCAGAGAACACCCTATATTGATTTGACCCAATTTGAGTCCAGGGGGGGAAACACCTTACAATAAACTTCCTGCCAAATTAATATCGTTTTCTCGTTTCATACTGTAAGGATGTTACATCTTTTTGAAGTTAGGCCTGTACTTGACATAAAAAAGCGAAATTCTTGATTTTCTCAAAAACGGTTGATTTTAGGCATAGCAATTCTTAGTAAAAGTTTACCTAGAATTAAACGTATAATTCAAAAATATCACAATATACAGGCTGTTCCATTTAAAATAATGAAGTTAGTACCTATTTCCGGTGTAACCGTAAGTGCGCCATTGATGCGAATATTTTACGTCGATTCAAAATTAATTGAAACCCCTGCGTACAAATTTTCATGATGATGCTAGAAACAGTTCTCCATACTGACGCTCGTCGAGAGATATCCTGTATTATACTAGGTAGTCAAAAATTTTAATTATATTACTGGTTTTGGTTGTGTTAGCACCATCTGCCTATTATCGTCCTTGCTAATCATTAACAAAGCCGTAGGTGTTCAATTCGCCATGGGTAAAATAAATAAAATTCTAGCCAGTCTATTGTCGAATAAATTAACACAACATAATTGAAAAGGTTTGAGGATAATTTTACTTCCAAAAAAAATGCAGCAGTGAAGCGGCTGGAACCTCCCCATCGCGTGGATCTTTGCCTTGGGTTTCTAGTCGAATTAGCAAAGAAAATGTATGACTGGTTTCCATAATGGTTTTAGAACTTTTTTAGAACATACAAATTGAAACATTCATTAGAGAAAAGTAGGTATAAGTAAGTCCTTTTTAGGCAGTTCTAAAACCGTCGTTGAAACCAGTCTTATACAATTTCTGTGCTAATTCGGCTAGAAACACAAGTCAAAGATCCACGCGATGGGGAGGTTCCAGCCGCTTCACTGCTGCATTTTTTTTGAAACCAGAATTTGAAGACCTTTCTGATGGTGACAATAAATCTTTCAAAAACTTGTTTTGGGTGGTTAAATAAGTGAATAATTTAAAGTTGGACATTGGTGTGCCAAAACGGCACTTTCCGTGGGCCGATTGAATCCAAAATTTGTTCAGCTCTTTGACGTGCAATACAATCCCCATGTGCAAAATTTCAGCTAAATCGGTTCAGGGGCTTGGGCTGTACCGCGATTTTAAAGTCCGATAAAAATCAATTTTTTTTTAATTTTTGGTCAAAAGGGCACTGAGAGTGAATACATTTTTAGAAGCAGAATTTGAAGGCCTTTCCTATCGTGACGTGAAAAATGGGGGTTTGCATTTAAAATTAAAAAGTTGATGTGCCAAAATGGCATTTCTAGTTGCGCGATTGGCTCCAAAAGCTTTTCAGATCTAAGTTGGGTTATGAGATGCCTACGCACCAAATTTCAGCTAAATCGGTCTAGTAGTTTTGGCTGTGGCGTGTTTACAAACGTACGTACACACACAGACACATTTTGAAAACCGCTTTTTTGGGTTCCTGAGACCCCAAAACGTGAAGATCTGGTGCTATCTCAAATTCGAAAATTTTAGTGATTGTAGTAACCTCCCATTTTTTTAAAATTGTGATGGACTTGGGGAGGTTAATATTTCCGTTCGTCGCTGGTGTAATGCAATTTCAGCGGCATCGGCATCTTTTTGTGTCAATTCCTGTTTACTTAAATTACCATTCTAAAAAAATAGCTTTGCATATTTACATTAAGTATTTATTTTAGAATTTATCGTGTTTGCATGAACTGTTCCATTGTATTCTAATGTCTTCCACCAACAAAAATACTTGGTGTGGTCTTTACAAAGGGAAAATAAAATACCCTTCCATTTGTTGCTCCTTAAAGAAACACCCCAGCCGTATTGGACGTATTTTTCTTAAAGCAACCCTTCGACCCGTCTCCGATCCGCAAACATTCCCGAAATAGATCCAGTGGATCCGAAAGTTTCCAAGTTAATTTTAAAAAGTTCGGGATTTTCGGTTGTTTGTGGAAATTCAGACCCAACGCTTCCGTTGTCGATATCTTTTCCCAATTTACAAAAAAACTACTAATCCCAGTAGTGACCCAATTAATTCCTTGCTAAACCAATCTGCATATTGAATCCTCTGATGGCCGTTTTATGTAAAACGTGTTTTGCATAAACTGGTAAACCTTTTTAGCCCCAGTTTTTTCGTTATGATGTTAAATTTATCCGGCGACCGCCACAAAGACGAGCGCCATATGCCTGCAGATCGCGGCTAACGGTTATTCCGCTCCTTCCCCACGTCTTCCTCGTGTCACAAATACATGTTCGCATCACCCAGTTTACTATGGTGGGCGATGCAAACCTGCTGGTAGGTAGGTACAGTCGCAGTAATTGAAAATGCACAGGGGCTGAACCTCGATCCCGGCACGGTAACATTCTAAGATACCGGGTACCGGATTTATTTGCGATTTAATGCATTAGTGGAAAGTCTTCCTTTTCTTATAAAAAAAATTACCGATCAGAAACTTCCTCCTCATTAGCAATAACAGCGGTCATTATGTAACCATGACTTACAGAATAGCCCCTAGTACAGGGTGTCTCAGAACGCTCGTAACAGTATTCAGCATTAAATTCTGACTCGATCCGCGTTTTTGAAATTATTCAGGGTCGAATAGTTCTCCAGCCATAAGAGATTTAAGAGGACCAATCAGATTACATTAAATTACCGCATGAAGCAGTTCGGAGCTATAATCTGATTGGTCCTTTTAAAGTTAAAGTTATAAAACTGGAAAACTATTCGGCCCTGCAAAATTTCACAAACGCGAATCGAATGGGCTCCTTAAAATTTTTGAGAAGAAAAGGAAAAGTTTCCACTAATTCATTTTCGACTTCTGATTCTTGTTGTTTGGAAGTTTTTAAATCGTCAAATCATAATGGCTGTACACTTTTAATGTTACCCTTATTTAATCCTGAATTAGTTGTACGACACATTAATCACGATTACGGTTAATTTGTTTCAATCAAATCGAGCAATGTTTCAGAAATGTAGCCATCCTTCCCATTACTTCATTTCAATAAGTGAAGACATTACATTATTTCGTTAGGTAGGTATTCAGCGTGTGGATGTTCAGTCGAACACCTGTGCATCAAAGAAGGCCGGTATCCTAGAATGTTACCGTGCTGGTTCAGCCCCTGTGCATTTTCAGTTACTGCGACTGTACCTAAAATCGAGTCAAGTGCGATCTCAAAGATAAATTATACGAGCTGTCCTAAATAAACAACGAATTTCTATTCTTTTCTTTGTCTCAAGGAAATTGCCTACAATGCGTAGCTTATATCTCACATTGTAACAAAATTCTGGCAAATATTTTTCAAAACTTTGGTGCTATGAATTTATTATGACCTCGGGAATAATGGAAAATAATGTAGATTTATGTTTTCACCCGAACAACATTTTAGTATCAAGTTTGCGTACCTGCCATTACTATCTATGTAAAACAGACACGATAGCTATGTATAATGTTACAGCAGAATTTTGCAATGTAATTTTGTAAATAATGAAATGTTAATCAATATTATGGGAAATGGGGTATAGGTATACTATTTTCCCGGTTATTTATTGCCAACAGATAATAATATGTTAACATTATCTACAGTTGTTGACCAATTTGTCCATAAATATCCGAGGAATTGTTGTTTAGGTGGTTTATTGAATAATTTGATAAATAAAAACAAGAGTGCCTCACATTCTGAACTACGGCACTAAAATTATTACTTATTACGTTACTAAACCAATCAAATCTATAAAATTACTTAGGTAAAATACTAAGTGTAGGCTCTGGCAACTGAACCAAAAAGATCATACCAGATTGGTTAACATTGGACAATAATTGGTGCATGTAATTTGACGCATTGTAGGTACCTACCTATTGTTTTCACAGCCCACTTGATGTGGTTTTTTTAAATCTAATGCTAAGTGTACAAAACCTTTTCAATTTTAAGCCTCTCTTTGTATCTCATGACGTTATGCGCTACACATATCGTATGATCAAAAGCTGTTCAGATCTAGTAGCTCTCACCGTGCGACACGTAAGAGTCGGTTTAATTAGAAAAAAGTTATTTTTTTGTGATTAATGATCTCCCCGTATCTTGATTCGTTCCTGAGTTATTCCGAAAAATCTGAAAATTGCAATTTTAAATTAAAATAATATCTCCCTAACGATTGATTGATGCTATTTAAATGAAACTTGGAACTATTGTATTTTTAACAACTGTCAATCAAATGGCATCGACAGAAATTTTCTAGGCCTAGATTTTGAGCAATGAAGATCAACTTTTGATTTTCTTATGGCCGTCATGTTCAAGTTTGGCACCATCCGCATACAAAAAAATTAGCTTTTCAAAAATGTAACTAGGAAGAACTTTTTTGAAAAAACATGTTAAGTTTGAGTCAAAATCTATTTTACTGAATTTTAAATTTAATTGTATGAGGTTAAAAGAGATTAAAAAAGTAGGTAGACTATTTTATACTTTATTTCAAAAAGTTTTATACTGATTTTATAAATTAATCATACAAATTTTAGAATTTTGACGATTCTTTGAAAAAGTCCATATTGATTACATTTTTGAAAAGAAACTTATATGTCGGCCATAAGAGAATCAAAAGCTGACTGTTATTGCTCTAAATCTAGAAGGACTAGAAAAAATCCCTGTGGATGCCATTCTTTGATAGCTTTTTTCATTTAATTAGCATCAATGGTTAGGGAGATATTAATTTTTATTTGAAATCGCAATTTTTACATTTTTCGGCATAACTCAATAACGAATTAAGATATCGGGAAATTTTCTTCAGATCCTTAATCACAAAGAAATAGTGCAACTTTTCTCTAATTTATCTAACTCCGTATCTCTTACCGTTTAGGAGATGGCAATGGCGAGCGGTGAAAAAGGAACCACCCTGTATACACTACGTCTCACACACGTACGTGTGTGAGCAAGATTTCTCGAAAACTGCCGAACGGATTTTAATGAAATTTGGAATGGGGGTTAGTGTTAGCCTGCTGGTGAGCCCAGTTAATTTTCTTGCCGACCCGCAAACGTCAAGTGCCTTTTTGGCGCATAAACTGTGAAATTTGACTGTGAACACCAATTTTTCTTATCAGCACATGAACGGCCTTCAAATTCTGTATCTAGAAATGTATTCACGTTTAGCGCCTTTTGGCACAAAATCAAAAAAATCGAAATTTCGAGGATACATTAAATAACACGTTACAGCCCAAACTACTGGATCGATTTGGCTGAAATTTGATAGATAGATATACCAGCCGAAGAGCTGATTTAATTTTGGTAGCAATCGGCTAATCGCAAGTGCCATTTTGGCATATCCACATTGAAATTTGACTAATAAACTCAAATTTTCTTTATCTGCACATGAAATGTCTTTCAAATGCCGTTTCCAAAAATGTTCTCAAACGTAGTGCCCTTTTGTCAAAAAATCGTAAAATTTTGAAAAATCCCAGGAGTAAAATTTTGGTATAGCAAGAAGGAAAATTAACTTAATTTTGATGGCAAAGGACCAATAACAAGTGCCTTTTTGGCATGTCGTCTATGAAATTTGAAAGATGACACTATTTTGTTTTATCAGCACAATAAAATTCCTTAAAATGTTGTTTCCAAAAATTAAATTAAACTTGGTGCCCTTTTGACAGTAAGTAATAAATTTTTGAAAAACTACCAAAACACTTAGACTAGACTGAAATTTATATGAGATAGGATTGGATCATTCAATGGGGAGGGGCTAGCCGCTTCCTTAGGTGCCCATTTTTTTATCGCACTTAACATACGTGTTATAACACTAAGCCAGAATCTGTGAAAGACATACTTAGAAGGTTTTTGTAATATGCTGATCAGTTAACTCTGAGGCCAGTGTGAATGTACGCAAAGTAATCTTATTTGCACGGAGAAAGCTATAAATTTTCACCTGAAGGGACGAGGCGCGCTTATTATTTATTACGAAGTTATTAATTTCACATTGCCTTTTACCGATAGAAGTATTTCTTTTCTACTTAATTAAAAACTGAATTGAATATTAAAATGAGGTTTTACCGCAGCGAAGAAATAACCGTCGCCCAAGTTCGAAACTAAAATTGGATCACTTTCTAACGGACGCAAGAAAGGGCACTGTGAATCAGGCTTTTTTGCTATTTTGCAACACGTTCTTCAGTTTTACACCAGATATCTGTCGACACTTTTGCCTGTACTACAAAGCTAAAAATAAGGATCTTGTCACATTTGAAAGGTTTTATGGTGTCAGTATCAAAAATTATTTTGTGTTTCTTAAAAAAATCATTCGCATTGGGCAACAGATATTATCGCAATAAATCTCCATTGTTGTTACCTACTGTTTATTGTTACCGATACCATAGAATTGACATTGACAGGAATTTTGACGTAATTAGATAACTCAAAGCCCGTTTAACACCATATCAGAAAAAAGCTTTTCGTTGTAAAATCTTTACCTTGGATACAATGGAAACTATATCGTTTCCACGTGTATCGAAACCTAATGGTGCAAGCAACAACGCAGATTATTTATTTTGAAAGTCATCGACTTCATTAGTTTCAAAGAACCGCAAATTATTATTGACGCCCGAATTAAATAACCACATAATACCAGATACCCAACTGCACGAAAGTTTTAAATCACCGAAGAAACGCATTACTTTCATGTTTTCATTTCATTTGGATGAAAAATTGTCACACTTTCAAAAGATATACACTCAAGTGCGCATTATTAATAACTTTGTCACTTTCTCGCAGAATTTCTGCAAACTAGGAAAGTATCACATCTGATAGTTAATTGTCTTCAAGATCGAGGGTAATAATGCTTCTTTCACCTGTTCATTTACCTGAAATTTACGATTTCGTAAAGAATTCGTGCACTTATCCACGTTTTTTTCAGGTGTTGGCATAGTTTTGGTGACTGTTAGCGGAATCGCGTGGAAGTTGACGTCCCATGATTCTTCAACGTGCCGTTCCATGTTGGGACTGGGATCTACGGAATCCGTTGATGTCTGCACTCGACGGTTCGTGCCACGTTTACCCCCGTCTTACGGTCGTCCACATCATCCATACGCTGCCATGATGTATCCAGAATTTCAGTATAGACCGCCTCCTCCTAGTTATCAAGCTTCAATGCAAGAATATAGACTGAGATTGCTGTTACTGGATAGGGGGAATACCCCCCAGATCCAGGCGGGAATTCAAAATGCTGTTTCACCGCCACCGACATATCGGAGTCACGCCGGAAGTCTTTTAAGGTAATAATTGGTAACGGATAGGGAATTACGGTATGTTTGATTGAAAGACCTTTGAAAATCAAATCTGACGTATTTTTGCTTTTTCGAATATCACCAATCCAATGACCATAAAATGAAATAATAATTTTGATGACGTATGAGCTCTGTGTTGTTCTCAAGAAAAATGTAAGATAACCTGCTTAATTAGTTCATTCCTGTTTCGTTTCGTCAACGTCAAATCCACTAACCGTAGTGTCATCTATTTGTCGTCTGTGGTCGTACACCAAGAAATTGTACAGAAAGTTGAACTTGCCAGAACATACGTCATCACCGTCATCACTCATCAACTTTCAAAAATTGCTTTTTGAAGTGAAATAATCATTCAAATCTAAAATTAAAAAAAAAGGCAGCAGAGAAGCGGCTGGAACCTCCCCAACGCGTGGGTCTTTGATTTCCGTGACTTGTGTTTAAGATTTTGAAGTTAATATGCCTAAATGGCACTTCCCGTTAACCAATTGCTCCCAAAAGCCTTTCAGATCTTCAACTGACCTCCATGTACCAAATTTCAGACAAATCCTTCCAGTAGTTTGGGCTATAACGTGGTTTCAGTGTTATTTCAAAATTTCGATTTTTCTACCCAAAGGGTAATAAATGCGAATAAATTTTATCTCATTTAAAACCAGAATTCGAAGACCCTTCTAATGGTCGCAATAAATCTTTCAAAAATTTGTTTTGGATGGGTAAATGAGAGAATACTTTAAATTTGGAAATTGGTGTGCCAAAACGGCACTTTCCGTGGGTCGATTGAATCCAACGTTTGTTCAGCTCTTCGACGTGTAATACAATCCCCATGTGCAAAATTTTAGCCAAATCGGTTCAGGGGCTTGGGCTGTACCGCGATTTTAAAGTCCGATAAAAATCTCGATATTTTTAGTTTTTGGTCAAAAGGGCACTGACAGTGGATACATCTTTGGAAGCAGAATCTGAAGGCCTTTCTTATTGTGACGTGAAAAATGGGGGTTTACATTTAAAATTTAAAAGTTGATGTGCCAAAACGGCATTTCTGGTTGCACGATTGGTTCCAAAAGCTTTTCAGATCTAAGTTGGGTTATCACATGCACACGTACCAAATTTCAGCCAAATCGGTCGAGTAGTTTGGGCTGTGGCGTGTTTACGAACGAACGAACGAACGAACGTACGTACGAACGAACGTACGTACGTACGTACATACATACAGACACATTTTAAAAACCACTTTTTTGGGTTCCTGAGACCTCAAAACGTACAGATCCGGTCTTATCTCGAATTCGAAAATTTTAGTGATTGCAGTAACCTCCCTTTTTTTTTAAATGGTGAAGTGGAGTGGGGAGGTTAAAAAAAACGATGGATCTCAATCAGATTTGATTATTGTTCGAATTATAATACCCACTCTGAACGTTGCGATATTAGCGAGAAGGCAATGAAGAATAGTTTACGCACTTATCTAACGAACAGTAAGACGTCTTTCGTATAAATAATTATTGTTGTTTCGCTAAATTAGACGAGATGTTCGTTTTGATTGATAACACTTTTGGGGGTGAATGTACCCGATTCGAACCTTGCGAAACCAAATTTTTGAGTGACAGTGAAATGAACGATTAGTGTTAAGCGATTAAAATGGGCAGATATATTAAAATAGTAAGTAAACACAGTAGTAATGAGATTTATAAATAATATAGCCGTATTAAAATTAGATAAAAGCCCGTGATTCAGAAGTAAGAATTCATGAAAAAATCTCGCAGCACTGTAACATATTTTAAGTTGGCTATTCTGTCTACCACTGTCACGTTAATGTAAAAAATCAATTTACTGCATAGTTAAATCGTTACTATATGGTTTTCTCTAGACTACGATGCCACGTTTTCGCAGTGAATAATTAGAAAACGAAACATTTATTGACTAATAAATTAATATCTCGAGAACGAGTTCAGTAACCTTTGATGAAAATCATACCAAATTGTTCCTCAGTATTGATTCTATATATCGGGTGTCCCAATATAAGTGAGCAATTTCTTGGCCGTTTTGAACAACCCTGGTCTTAAGTTAAAGCTAAGGAATCAGGCCTTCGAACTGTGTAAAAACTACGAGAGATGGTATTCCTAGATGTTTTTAAGGCTTATTTTAGGTGCGCGGGGATTGGCCAAACAACAACTAATTGTTATGAAGCCCAAATGGTCATGAAGATTGTTCTTTTTTTCTAAAAGTCGATTTGGTTTACGCATTAATTTTCTGTGATTTTTTAAAAATGTATTTTTTAATGACTCTGCCTCTCTTAATGACGTGTGAGTAAAGTTTATGATGCACAAACGGCATAATTTTCAGTTATAAATTATCGAATTTCATGAAAACATAGGTGACTGCTAATGAGGAACAAATTGGAGAGATATTGCTGAAAATTAGGCTGTTTGTGCATGACTTTTACTTTATTCATAATCAAGAAAACGTGAAAATACGCAAAAACACATTTTATTAAGAAATCACAGAAAATTAGTGCTTGAGCCAAATCATCTTCTGAGAAAAGATTTTTGAAGACAAAAGAACAATTTTCAAGGTTATTTGAACGAATGGCTGTTTTCCCACCAATCCCCACGCATCTAAAATAAGTCTTAAAAATAAGTATAAATAAACATATTATGGCAGCGCCATCAGTCGTAGTTTCTCACGGGGTTCGAAAGTCCGATTCTTTAGCTTTCATTTAGAGCACACTCATCCAAATCGGTTAAGAAATGGTTAACTTATTCCTAAAAATATTTTTTCCGGCTTTTTGGGACACCCAATACCTAAAAATTAATAAAGCAATGGTACCATTTTTTCCAAATTTTGGTTGCCAATATAATCGAAGTTGTGGTAAGTTTCCATAAGATTACATGTTAAATTTTCTTGGATTGAAACTTTTAAACGGGCTAGTGAATCAATTAGAATTTAAACGAAGGCTTTAGAACAATGATAAGCGTAATCTGTGTTTTCATTAACTTGGCACCATTTTTGCTTCTGGGAGGTTCTAGCCGCTTCCATAGCTGACCGTTTTTTCTGTTGAGATGTTGAACGGACTTGCAGTTACGTCAATAAACAGTAACTATGGGATCATTCTAGTTAATTGTTGAACATTACTTTTGATTTTTGACACTGACAGGAATTTTGACGTAGGGGAAAAGTGGGCACAGTGAGACATGTTCAAGTTTGGGAAAAAATGAAGCGGAAGGTTGGTGGTAACTACGACACATTGAAGTTTGTATTCAGAAAATGACATTACAGCCATTAAACGTTGCACGTTCTATTGTATGAGGAGAAAATCGAGTTTTGTCGATTTGTTTGGTGCGAAAGTTTTCATGGTAGAGGCCGTTTAGTTGCTTGCCTTTCAGAAACAAAAATAGTTAGGTGGATTGTGTTTCTTTCATTGAAATATACATCTTTAAAGAAAACTAAATCATTTAAAAATGCACCTTGTTACTTATAGGATAAAAAGTAGATTTCACACATTTGCCGAGAAAATAGCAAAATGGGTACCTACAATAATAAGGGGTACAGTGAGTCTCAAAGCCAGTGTCGCAAAAATAGTACTTGTTTTGTTTTCCCAAACGCAATAGATAGTTGACATTTGTAAAATATTGAACAGATTGTTAAAATTTTGGATCTTCCTAATGTCAGGAATTGTCATTTTTCCCAGGGATAAAAACTGAAATTATTTCCTAAGAAAATGGTAAACTACTAAGTATTTATATCATTCGCCGATTAAACTATATTTTCTGATCACACAATATTGCTTTTGCCATCAATAAATGCACATTATTCGTTATAAAAAGGCACTGTCTCAATGTACCCTCCTAAGGGGGAACACTGAGCCAAATTCAATTTTTCCAATTTTTGGTTACAATTCTTTTCCCTTTTAGTTTATTGCAATGTAATAGCTTATATAACTTTGCTAACATTATAAGATACCTAAATTAACAGGCAAAGTACAATTTAGTTTTGTGTTGAATTTAATTGCTTGAATTTTTCCGTCTCACTGTACCCGCCTCTCCCCTACACTGAAAGTCCGTTTAACACCACAACAAACTTTCTTTAAATTAATTAAGTCGAATTATAGGGCGCCGTTATCGAGCCGACGAGATGCAACCCAGTCCGAATACAGTTGTCCCCCTTCATATCGGTCACAGACAAGTTCCAATCGACAGGGGACCCTCCAAAACTCAGTATTACACAGTCGGGAGCACTCTCTCAGCCTATCAGAGTCCAACAACGGAGAGCCTATGGTCAACGTTGTGAATATTCTGGGAAGCACAGAGGCCGACATCGCGTTGGACAACATGACCCTAGACTCTTTAAAAATGGAACCTGAAAGTGATATTAACCCCCTGAAGATGCTGCTCAAGGGTAGTTCTAGTGATCTTGAGGGAACTAAGGATGAAAATTTGGTCACTATAGTGCAAACCAGTGACCGGAATCCCGTTATAGTGACTGTTAGTGGAAGTTCCCAAATCGAAGGGAATACAGTGCAAGTCACTGACATTTCTTCTCCTATGGAAATTCTAGCGCACTTATAGTCGAAATTGTGGTTAATAATTCATTCATTCCTTGATAAGGTTAGTGTGTACATTGATCATGTATCACCCTGTATTATATTATTCGCGATGATAATATGTGCCTATATTGTGTAGATAGTTTATAAATAGCGCTCTGTATATTATTATTATATTTTAAAAATGTATAAATTTAAATTTTTAATAAGATTGTTAAAAATTCTTGATTATTTATTAGTCCCTGTAGGATAGGCAGCCAATGATACACTTAGTATGCATACCTATTGAGTGACAAACATTGCATAACCCAAATCTTCTAGGGCTTATTTTTATTGTTAGAAGCAGTGTCACATATAAACGTACCTGGGGCTTTTTCGTGAATATTTTTCTTTGCACTTTACTCAAAACTGCACGCACACAAAGGCCATTTTGGGCCAATTCAGAGCAGAAAATGAATGGAGAGTAGTGTTAAGATTTATGGCAGACTTCCGTTTTAATATTCTCCAGCATGAAAATAACTATAAAATTGCTAAATTAAGTTTGCTGAAATGACATACCAAAAATGTTCACTGCCTCTCAGACTATAAAAAAACGGGTGGTCATAAATGATTGACCGCTTTAAATGCGACGGCCGACGGAGCATAGAAGTTTAAACGCCGAGCGGAGCGAGGCGAATTAAATCCATGCGAGTCACATAATGTTGCTTAATAACTCCGAAGATACAATATATTATTTGCAAACAAAAAAAAGAGCACATAGTTGCAAATAACCTTGGTTCCTCCGGAGTTTAAGATAATTTTTTATAGACCGCTCAAACATGGTGTCATAGAAATGACTGCTGTAATTTCCTTGTCAACACATTAGTTATTTAAGTAAAGGTTAAATGATGTTTCAAAACAATAGTATATTATATACCAAAAGACTTAAGTGCATTAATCTCGAGCGTGAAAGTTTACCGCCCGAGCGAAACGACGGCAGTAATCACGAGAAAGATTAAAATGTCACTTCAGTTCTGTGGTACAGTCGAGAAAGTAAGTCATGCACCCACGCTCAGAATTTAGAAAACCAGCCTTCGATAGTGGTTCATTTCGATGTCATTAGAACCTATACCATTAGGGGTTGTATTGCTGGGTCAAAAAACCTAGGACTGTATGCCAGTTAAGAATTATTCGCTAAAGAATTTGGCATAAAGTGCATTATTTAGTTTTTCGACTGTACCTATACAGGGTGCGAGATTGAAACTCCAAAATACTATAACTTTGTTATTTGTAGTCCGATTTAAGTAAACGAAAAACCAGATGAAATGGCTCATAAAACGCTACAAACTTAGAGTAGCTTTGATTTTTATCAAATTCAACTTGAATGCCAACTCGTTGTCAACTTTTCATTTTCAAATGGACATACCCAGTTGTTTTTTGATGTGCAATAAGTCGACTTTGGTTTATTATAAATTTTGAGAATAATTAAAATTAGTGTCAACATTTCAATCTTTTTATGCTAAATTTTCAAGTGTTCCGCGAAAAAATTCTCGAAATGCATTTTACATGTTATTATATAACATATTTTACATGTTTTGTTAAGTTTCTGACAGATTCACAGCACATTCGAAAATTTTGAGTAAAAAATATTCACATTTTAACAAAAAGTTACAATTATTTTCAGAACTAATTGTAAACCAAACCCGCTTTATTTCACATTAAAAGATGCAGAAAAAAATTAGCTTTCAGACTGAGCAAGAAAAACTGGGTATGTCCATTTGAAAATGAAAAGTTGACAACCAGTTGACATTCAAGTTGAAGTTGATAAAAATCAAAACTACCCTGAGTTCGGACTACAAATAAGAAAGATATAGCATTTTGGAGTTTCAATCTCGCACCCTGTATACGCTATTTTTTGGACTCCCATTCCCATTCCATTTGAACCCAAAATAGTCGAAAAATGTTAAAATGTCACTTTGACGGAGTTTAGTCAGTCAATGCAGGAATAAACGGCACTTCAGTCCCTAGGAAGTGAATGACCCAATTCAATCCCGCAAAAGAGCGTCTAAAAGTGTCACTTCAGTCCTGGGAGTGCAAAAATTTAATGTATGACAAAAAAGTTTATTTTCAAACGTCATTTAACAGTTAGGTACTTAAATGATTGTGTTGACAAGGTATAACAGTTATTTCTATGACACCATGTATGAGCGGCCTATACTTAAAGGAGTTTAAGATTATTTGCAGAATTTATTTATAGTTGTCGTTTTTTCGTTTGAAAATAAAATATTGTATTTTATTCGGCGTTTAAGCGATATTATGTGACTCATGCTCTTTTTTCGTTTGAAAATAGAAAATTGTATCTTATTGTTCGGAGTTATTAAGCAAGCGACATATTATGTGCCTCGTATGATGGATTTAATTCGCCTCGCCCCGCTCGGCGTTTAAACTTCCACACTCCCGTCACATAATGTCTTACTTAAACTCCTAATAAAATAAATCTCTATTTCTCTATAATCTACCTATATGAAATGTTGACATTTTCTACCTCCTGACAGTTGCTGAAACGTTCACATTTTAGCCTTTGAGTTACAAGTAAACTATTATTTCCTTTGGGGTAGAAATGCGTATTTCTCTCCAGCAGATTTGACAATATTTATAAGTAAAGTAGTCACACGATCTTATTTTATCACTGAGGTAAGGCTTCTGAAATTAAACTGCTAACATGGCGGAACCTGCTATTTATTATATTATATGAAAAGGATTATTGTTGTTAATTATTGTCCATTGCCTTTGCTTTTTCACACGAACAGGAATTAGTTTAACTATTCCACAGAAAAATGCCTGATATCTGATCCACGCAACCCCCAGTACTCGCTAGAAAATGTTCCGACTTTACCTATCCAGTATACGTGAACACTATACGTGACGTCAAGTCGTGTTGACGGTGTTTCGATATGCGATGACATTTGACAGTTCAGTTGTCAAAATGTACATAACCTAGAAAATGTGGCCACAAAATTACGACGAAAATTTAAATAACAACCCATTTCTTAAAGAAATCATCAATAGGCACAGTGATATTTTGAAGAGGGCTTCCGAGGAGTCATGGATTATCTGCGTACCGCGAGTGGACACAATCGATTCAAATGATATCAACGATGATGCAATTCTGGACCATATCTTGATCCCTGACAATAATTCAACGAGTTCTTTATTCAACACTTTAAGCAAGAAAGAAGTAACAATTCGAAACAAACAAGTCATCACGTTAAGCGATAGTCCAGTTCAATCTACTGAAATATTATTTGAAGAAACATTTTACCTGGATGGTAGTGCCAAATATTCAGTACTTTGCCTGGGAAGACCTCTTCATACTACCAAATCGACTTGCAACATTCACACACCGAGCTGCCTTGAAACCCTGCATGATTGTATAGAGTACTTATGGGCAAAAAACCTCGGACATGCTCTCGGCAAAATTCAAGAACACTGTCAAGAATTTCTTCATGAAAGCCAGAATTTCCACAGCGAAGATTTACAAACTCAAAGTGACCTTATTGGTAATTTATACTCAAAATGTTTAGAAGTAACCATCAAGGATCAAAATCATCCCACAACATACGTATCAGATAATTTAAAATTAGCTGTTGAAACTTATATGCAAAGCTGTCTGGATAACAGCCTAGTCCGAGCCATAAACACAGCAACATGTTTTAGTGATGCCTCTCTAAATAAAACTATCCGTAATTCTAGTGATTTACAACTGAAAGACTTAAACATTTTGAACAAATTCTGTGACGTTATTGCAAATGCCAGGGATGAATTGGGCAAAATTAACAGCTTTAACACAATTTTGGATAAAATTAACTGCTTGAAGCTAACATTTTCCCATCTTTATGGAAAACCTGAAGGTACTTGTATGACCTCTGATGATATTCTACAAATTTTGATATTTATTATTTTAAAAACAAATGTGAACAACTGGATAGCAAATTTAGTCTATTTAAGTAAATTTAAGTTGAGCTCTCTTAATACTTCAAATGAAGATAGTTTTCTAGTCACTACTTTAGAAGCAGCAATAGAGTTTATCAAAAGCGACCAGTTTAAAAAACTCAAACACACTGAATCTTGCAGTTCAGAAATTTTTCAAAAAATTTATGAAAACGATTTGTACGATTTTCAGGAATTGTTAGATTATAAAGTGCCCAAAACTGTTAAAGGCCCAATGTGTCATCCATTGTGTAATTGTGAAGTGTGTTCTTCTAAATCAAATTCTAGTCTTTTTTATGATATTTCTTGTGTTAATGATAAGGGACAGACCTTGTTGATTTATTCAGCACTATTAGGGCGTCTAAATTTCGTTGAATACTTAATTAGTTTGAATTGTGATGTAAATTGTAAAGATTATTCCGGCAGAACCGCTATACACTACGCTTGTTTGCGGGGATATCAAGATATTCTATTGGTTTTAATCAATTCAAAGGGAGACGCCAACATTGCAGATAATGACAAGAATACTCCATTGCATTTAAGTTGCAATAATGGCCACGAAAATTGCGTCAAAGCTTTAGTTTACACGTCGAAAAGTGTCGATATTGATTGTAGAAATAAATTCGGTGAAACACCCCTTCATTTGGCTGTCAAATGGAATTACGTGGAGATAATTCGCATTTTGCTCGAGAATAAGGCGTCGATTGCGATTTACAATAAAAAATGTGGTACTTTGGCTTCTAATCATTATGTGGCATCGATTTTGAATCGATTTGATGGCGGATTTGAAATTATAAATGAGGAGCGGAAAGATCCCACTCCTGATAAGGTCACCCACAAGGAACATGGTGTTAAGCCTAAAACACTTGAACAAATGAAAAAGATGGATTTGTTGCTTAAAGCAATCGAAAACAATGATTTACCCTTAACTTGCTTCTATTTAGGGTTCTCTAACGGCAGTAATGAGTACGAATTTCAATCAAAATGCCATCCTCTATGCAACTGTGAAAAATGTGCGGATATAGAAGAACAAGCCTTAGCACCGCAAGAAAAAATCAACGTAAATGCTTCTAATGTTGATGGATATACCCCGTTGCATTTTGCAGCTAAGTATGGAAGGAAGCAAATTCTCAGAATATTGTTGGATTCGGGGGCTTTGCCCAACTTAAAAACTTACAGGACCCTCCAAACGCCCCTCCACTTGGCTTGTGTTTACCAAAAGTTGCAGATTGTGAAGGAGCTTTGTGGGTGTGGGGAATGTGAGGTGGATTCAAGGGATTATAAGGGTAATACTCCACTGTATTACGCGTGTTTAAGGAACGACGCTAGGGTGGTCGAAGTTTTGTTAAATAATGGAGCTTGTACCGACGTTAGAAACTATCAAGGACATTCTCTGATCAAAGAAGTTCAGGAGAAAAATTTGTATAGTGTATCAAAATTTTTTAATACTGCAGATGGTCTGGATTGTTTGTAGATTTTTATAATAAATTGTTATTTTTTACTCTAAGCTTTGTTTGAATTCATCGTCGTGTCCTTTTTGATAAAATGATTTCTGGAAACCTTCAGATATGGTCTAACAAATATTATCAAAACAGGAGCGCGTACAGTTTTGATATTGATTATTGATATTTTTACCCACGAGAACACAATTTTTGAGGAGGCGAATCTTTCGAGGGAACGCAAGATTTTTCGTACCTACTCCAGGTCTTAACTGAGAGAATCGAGGCAATTATACCCCAAATAAAGTAACCTTTGACTTTAGATAATGCGATGAAATCAGACCAATAATTATTATTTAGAAAATTAAGAATTTAAGATCGAATTTCTTTATTTTAAAAGCGTACCTAACACTACGCGTGGGAATCAGAAGTGAACGCTTCAATAATTATTTATACCAGGTAATATACAGGATGATTCACGGAGACGGTTCATTAAAAACTTTTAGGGATGCACTTGTAGTATAATTTTTGAAATTTGGTACTATTGTTGACAACAATGATTCGCCATGGAAATAGGGTGAATCTTGGTCGTGTGGATCCCGGACAGACCATAGGTAGACCATAATCGCCCACGAACACCAAAACGTGACCGCCATTTTTGTTATTTCGAATAGAAAGCCTACGTTTTGATTCTAGATTCGAATTGGTCTCTTAATTGTGAGTTTCACCACGGCCGACTCTAATTCCAGGCCCTGTCCTTAACCATTTGGCAACGCTGCCGAAGGAGATTTAGCATCAGTTTGACAAATTGTCATAGATTGTCATTGATGCGAAACATTTGCAAAAATTACCAAAAATAATTGTATTTTTATCAATTTCGAACGATTAAGGAAGCAGCTGATAGTCCTACGTTAGTCTTACGGTTCTATTAATGAGCTACATAAATATAAAGTTGGGCAACTGCACAAAATAATAATGATTTGGTATCAATTTCAATTGATAATCTTCATTTAGCAGTTTGATTGAGACAGGGTACGATATTGTGTCGACTTTACACAAAAATCTACACATGAAAATGGTCCAATTCCTGCCTTTTACCATCTCTGCAACGATGAAATAAGTCTTGTCTTAAATCTTAAATATGGTTTATCCATCCAGTCAAAGCGGTTTTCAGGTGTCTCTTTAAACTTGCTAAGGTAAAAGCTCAATTCCAGTGAGTGTTTAATTCAAATACGGCGAAATCTTTTTTTGCAAAACCTTCGTCCGTCGCATAGTATTTTAATGGATTTGTCAAGATTTATTATTATAAACTTACTAAATACCACACATATCTTACATACTTTCTTCAAAATATTCATTTCCAGTACGTTAACCATTTGAAATTGCTAGATTCAAATATTTTCTGCAAAAATTTCACTTTAATGACAATTTATCAAACTGACGATTAATCTCCTCTCGCCATATGTTGCCAAATGGTTAGGACATGGCCTGAAGCTAAAGACGGCCATGGTTTAACGCACTTAACTTTGCCTAGGTACCTGTCACCGTTTTTGACATGTATGTCAAAATTTGTGTCGAAAATTAATTTGCAATCCGCAGTAGAAAAACCTTGTATATTCCAATAACGATTAAAGATTAAGGAACCAAACTTGCGGAAATTTTAAACCAGAAGGTCTGAGCTCTCTTGATCTTGTTGATTTAACCAATAGGGCGGTTATAGTTGTTATTTATGTAACAAGTGAGTGTAACTTTTTTTTCACGAGAAAGGGAAGCTGGGGGTCAAATGAGAGGCTTGATGGTAAATCCGTGACAAATGTATAGCAACAATATTAACAAAACCTTAGCAACGCTCTGCACTCAAAAGAGTGAAAAAATGAACCGCTATAGTACTTTTTTCACGCTTTGTCGTATCAGGTGTAGGTACTCATTTAAAACGAAACACCCTGAATAACTCCTGAAACAGTGATTTGATGGAAGAACGCTGAAACAGGTCGATTTTTGTGTGGAGGGCAGGGTTGGCATGTTTTAAACATTTGTTTTTAATCAAGTGTTTTAAACAAGGCCTTTTGTTTTAAACAAATGTTTTTTCTACAACTGTCAAAAAAAGGTCAGATTTACGCGTTGCTAACGGTTCGCGAAGTTTATCTTTTTTTAACATGACAAAAAAAATTTTTTTTTCACACGTGAAAAAATAACGTACCTTTTTGTTTCGTATCTATGGTAAATAGGAAAACACAAAAAAAACAAGTAGGCAAAAATATGAGTGCGTATTTTATTTAAATCTTGACTGAATTATTGCAACCTCATCACTGCCCAGCAAACCTCAATCTTATGGCCGGTTGCCGGCCGGAATGAGGCTGCCCGGACAAGCAGGAACCGGCCCAGAAGCGAGTGCCTGATCTGGCGCGGCCCGCATGTGTGCCTCTGGTTTTGTTACGGCCGTTCTACGTTGCCCAGGCACGGGCCGGGTCTGGTTCTGTTTGGGCCCACATTACGGCGTTCTTATGGCCACGTTCAGGCCTAACTACCTCGGGACGAAAAAAAACGTGATAAAACGCTTCACCACCGGGAACCGAACCCGGATTCTTTGGACGATAGTCGAGTTTCTTGCTACTAGGCCGCTTCACTTCATACTTTACTTTGTTCGTATCTTTTACATAAACTAACTGGCAATTATTTAAAAAATATGTAATACTCTTTAATTTTGCGAATTGTATGATAGTAAGAGCTTATTCACAACCACTTTACGTACGTAACGTAACAAACTTTAACAATGGTCAACAATTGTTCATGACAGCTTCTGACTTTTCTAGTAATTGTTGACGATTGTTAAACTTTGTTATGTCACGTACGTAAAGTGGTTGTGAATGAGGTTTAAGGGTTACATTATCAAATTAATCACTATCATCATATTATTTAACTACAGAAACATTTTCAATACGGCCAGAATGAGGCAGCCAGAGGCCGGCCGGGCTAAGGCTGTCAGGAGTCGGCCGGCTTAGGGCTGCCAGAGGCCGGCCGTGCCATGGCTGTCTTTGTCTGGCCGTTGTTCGTATGCCCATAGTACGGCCACGTTGTGGCTGCTTTCGTATGGCCGATTCTCGTCTGGCCAGTACACGGCCGTAATTCTATTGCCAGTGCCGGACTTGCCGGACAGTTGCCATAACACGGCCAGACCTTCTGTGTTTGCTGGGTGCTTATTATTGAAATAAAAATTAATGGTACATTTGGAACAATTATTCCCTACATTAATTCCCGAAGACATTGCAGATAGTTGGCCTTTAAAAGTTTTCTCCACCACTTCGTTCATCTCCTCAGAGAGGCTACGCTGGCACTGGTAAGAAATCCCGTTTAGCACGTTCTCTTTGGAAGTGGATGGTTGACAGTTTAAAATTTTATTCGAAATGTCAATTTTGTTGTTCAAAGTGTCTTCTAAGTAACCTTCCGCTACTGTGGTGGATTTCCACCCTCCATGGCGTTTAATCGAAGTCATATTTCCTCCTGCGTTGGCCAAGAGAGTGGCAGAGCTTCTTCTGAAACAATGACCAGTGTATTTCTGAAACTCTTCCTTTCCAAGCCATTTTGCAATTAAGCTGGGGATCTCTCCTATTTTATTTATTCCGACATGCTGATTAACACACTTGCCATTGTCTTATTTAAAGAATAATCGACAACTTGAGGCATGGGGTGGCCGCAGATCTCTGTATTTTCGGTATATCTCAATATAGTCTGGACGCGAAACAGTAAAAGTTCGTTCGGAATGAGTTTTCGAGTCCGGTACTTTCACAATCAAAACAGAGCCTACATCTTCGACGTCATCAATCGTCATTTTTACCAATTCTTCACCACGACAGGCCCCACTTAAGCCCAAAATCAGCACAGTCTGCAACAAAATTATCGTAAGCTATCGCAAATTAAGAATAAAATTATGTACCTTTTTCAGTAAATTCCTTTCATTGTCGGCCTCGTTGATAAATTTAGTAATATCTTCTCTTGTTAATACCTTTGATTTCTTCCCTCGATTCCCAACTGATTTGCTCTTGAGGTAAGGTACCAATTTTGGAAATCTTCGCACGTCAATGTTTTCCTTTACATTAAAGGTGGCTTTCAGCATAGAGAATGTACTCCATAAAGTAGGTGGTTTTAATTTTCTCGATTTTTCTTCCAAATATGCTAGAAGCACGGTTTCCGAGACTTTTCCAACATTCTTCATCGCACGCCATTCACAAAATTGGGTATAAGCCTTTTCATACTGCCCTTTTGATTTGACGGGCAATATATTTGAAATCGCAGTGTCTGCGGTCTCCATCACCTCGCGTGGAATATCACTATCACTGGTTTCGCCACAATGCATCGTTAAATTAATAGAAAATGTAGGAAAACTGCATGCAAATTACAAATTCCGAAACACGAATTTTTTTGTTTACCGAATAAACAACTGCACTTTACGTTAGTTACGTGACACATCATCAGATAACTCTGTTTTTTGTAAATTTTCCATTTTCTTTCTAAATGTTTAAAAGTTGTAGAAAAAACGTTGTTTCTATTTCGTGGGCGAAATCAGTGTTTATTTGGCGCATTCGAATGACTTTTTTGCCTCGACCTAACGGTCTCGGCTAAAAGTAGCATTCTCATGCGCTACAAAAAAACACTCATTTCGCGCACTTAATAGAAAAATAACTATTAAACTATGTTTTAAACGTGTTTTTTTATTCAATGTTTTTTTTAATTTATACATGTCAAATTTCAAATTTCTATTAAGTTCATAGGACTTCATATAGCTTCATACGTTCACAATTGATATATGCCACGATTGACGCATAAGAAAAGATGCAAAGGCAATATTTAAGAAAATTGTATTTTTAAATAATATTATGATTGTTAAGATTAAGGTAGATAGGTATGTACCTACCCAGTTTGATATCTTTGATTCACTTTTATTCACATGTTAGATATAGATATATGTAAGATTAATAAGATATACAGGGCCGGTGAATTGTTCGAGTTGCGTCTTTTCAGGCTGATTAGGAATCTGTAAAGAATTCTCCTTTATCTTGATTCGTTCCTGAGTTATCCCGGAAAAATTGAAAATCGCGATTTTAAAGAAAAATTCGTATCTTTCGTATATTCGTATTGTTGGTAATTAAATGAAATTTGGAACTTTATATTTTTGACACCTGTCAACTCAACAGCATTGACACACATTTTCTAGGCCTTCTAAATTTTGAGCAACGACGGTCAACTTTTTTTTTTCTTATAGCCGCCACATTAGGTTTTAACACCATAAAATGCAGAAAAAAATAGCTTTTCAAAAATGTGTCCAACATGATGGACTTTTTTGACAAATCGTTAAATAAAATCAAACAATGCTGCGCTATAGCGTCCATGAGGGGACAATTTTACAGATGCCTGTAATGTACAAAATTTATTGTTTTAAACTGTTTTTTTTTAATGCAATTTTCATAAAAATTAATACGATAAAAACATGTTTTGTTCAAAATGAAAAAAAACTGTTTTTTTGCAACCCTGGTGGAGGGGGACACTTAAATCCGTGCTTGGCGAAATTTTACAACGCACCCCTACCAACCCCATATTCAAAATTTTAAATCCTACTTGTGATACCTACATCATTTGAAAGCTAAACATTTTTGACTTTCGTTGAACTTCAGCGCCCTACGGTCGAATTTTAAACTATGTTAGGGCCCTTTGTGATACATCATTTGAAAGGCTTTGAAATTCTCTGTAAACTGATGCAAGAATTTTTTTAATCCATCAATTCTCTGTAGATACACCTCACCTAATTTCACCAATTTGATGGGTCCATTTGAACTTTGACCAATCAAGTTGCTGACAGATGCAAAAAGATAGCGCCTGTCTATCGCCTTCGGCTCGTGTACAAAAGTTCTTCAATCTTGAGACAATATTGCCTCTCGCCAGTAAATTGCCCTTACCGCTTTTAAACAGAAATGAAATGTTTGTTGGTAATTGTAGACATTTGTTGGAGCCATTTTTTATATGAAAAAATTTCAAGGTTACGAAGAGTGTCAAGTGGTCCAGGGGGCTGGTTCCAAGTGGATTAGTAAAATACTTAATTAATCGTTTAAATGACATGCCTAATTTACAGTTTCGCGGTTAAAACAAGACGCAGGATATTTCAAATATGTATTTCAAGAAATGGGTAGCAAATAACACACTAAAAAAGAATATCTTGAAATACCGTAAAGCTGATCAGTTTAAATAAATGCATAAATGCGATAAATTTTACAGCAAACACCCAGTGAACATTTGGTAACACTTAACAAGGCATTTTTTCGAGCGACGTACACAAAAGGAAGTCACTTGTACAATAAGGCAATCCAAGTCCATTATAAAGGCTTATAAAAATTTCCAAAGTTTCTTCTATAAAAGGTTGGTAAAATACGGTTATTGCAATGAGGAAATACTCTGAGTTTGCATTATATAATACTTTTTGATTTTCTTATTTTAATCCTTCCAATCTTTTTTGATCTCAAAGGTCCACTCCCATTTCAGGTGCTCGTTTTTATCATCATCCGTGAACCAGGAGTTCACTGTGTAAGTCCCTCGGGCCATCAGTCCTGAAGGTGCATCTTCAGGAGGAGTTGTGTAAGACTGAATTTCAGCCTTTGGAGCATATGACCCCACCATATGAGCCATTTTATCAACTAAAATAAATAGTTATCACCACTCCTGCTTGATATAAAAATATAAAGAAAAATTACCTAGAGAGCAAAATTTCAATTTTATTAAAAATAGGCAACAAGAAAAGGCTTACCTGGCATAGCTAGCCTACTAGTTTTTTGAACATACTTAAGGCCATGCACGATTTCTCTTTGTACAATGAATTCTATGCGGATTCTGTACGACACTCCCTCTTTAATCGCAAAAGTTTGCTTCTTCAACTCTGACAAATTCCCGGTTAAATCCAATGCGATTTCTGGTCGATCAGCAACAACCAAAACCAGTCTTTTTACAATAACCTTCCTAGGGTTATCTGGTTCTAAAAATCCAATCAAGCAAGCGAAAGACTAAAATCTTTACTTACCAACTATGATGGGGCCTGTCTGAGCCTGCCCCAAAAGAGCCTCTTTGTACTTTCGCAAACTTTCATCATCCTGATCCGCCTCCAATATCTGTTCGATTGTTTTCTCCGGCGGTGGTTTGTAAGTGGATTCGTTTTCATTATCAAATTCGTCTGGTGTGGTAACGACGTCTCCTGACATTTTGACTTGAAAAAATTTTGAGGTTAGGTTAATGAGGGGGCTAAAACTCTACCGGCTTATCATTCCACAGCACGCAAATCAAATTTCCATTTTATTTATAAACGCTTATCACGCAATTTACGTTATCTGTCCGTTATTTGTCGAAAATTTCCAATCAAATGTCAATAAGAAAACAAATGACAAACACAAGCAGGAAGTTATTTTTTAAGATTACTTACCTAAAATGCCGATGGAAATTTGATAAAAAGCACCGTTTAGGGTGTTTGACGAATAATTTCAATAAATTTTAGTTTTAGGTAAAATGGGCTGTTCCCTGAATTGCCTCCCGTAGAGAACAAAAGAACAAAGTGCGCAAGCGCAGAATTGGCATTTCGTTTTGACAGTGAAATGTGATTTGACGTAGGCGTTGATGGCGGCTGTTATCATAAACCTCAAGGACCCACATACCGGCTGTCCCAAGAATAACAGACCGCGCACGTGCTACATATTCGAAACTTTCGCTAAAATTGAAACTATAATTTTGCAATTTACATTTTATTGAATATATAAAATTGATAGCAACATTTTGTTGGTTACTTATATAAGTAATAATAGATGTTAAAACAAATCAATTAACAGAAAGAATTTGCACAAAAATACAACAGAAGCAAAATTTTTTTCAAGTTATGGCCACACAGTGACCTCATAAACTCTTTATTTACACTGGAACTGTCAAAGCTAGAGCAACTTTTCAAAGGCTTATTTTCAAATAAAATCTCTGGGAGTTCGAAGGTATTTAGCATTGATATTTTCCGTTAATATTAATCAGCACTTTCACTGTAATAAATAGGCCGTAAAACTAAGAAATACCTCCATCTCATGTTGGTTTTAATTAAATAAAGCACCTGCCTGAAACTGAAGAGTACATCAAGTTGAAAAAAACATCGTTTAACAATGATGTACCTACACCACACAATAATCAATTGTGAAATCATATTTTAAAAAATACTAATATACCCTTAATAAATTAGAAGTTCTGTAATGTACAACATATTCACTAAGAGAAAATTCATACCATTACACCAGACTAAATATAAATACAAAATAAAAGAAATCAATTAAAATCAGTTTCATGTCGCGCCACGCTGCTGCTGGGTAGCACCATTCAACTCACCCACAATTACAAAAATGAACATTGTGTGGTGATCACCTCGGAAAATGTTCACCAATTCGATCGCGAGTTGGATAAAATACAAAGTTTACAGTCTATGATCTAGTCACGATTTTATTCCACTAGCTTCAGTACTTTGCCGATGGCAATGGTTTTATCTGCGGGGAGAAACAAAATAATTCCACAAAAACAAACTGTGCGGAAGACTTACTTTCATCTCTGAGCGTGAACCGGCCCATTTGTGGAAATAGTTTGAAGGGTTCCAGGCAAATTACGCCTGCGCATTCTATTCTCATTATGGCTACTTGATCTTGCTTGACGAACCTCGGCCGCGTTTTGCTCTTTTCACCAGTTTTCTTGTCAACGAGACAAATTAAGGCCTGAAAAGTTTTTTAAAAAGTATTTAATGGAATATCCAAAAATGGCTGATTGTCCTTTGAAAGTGAGATTTTCTATGACTGATAGTTTTTGCGAAACCTCTACCCTTTAGCTAACTTCAAAGGACAATTATAATTAAACATTGATTCGGCAGTTCAGCACATACAGAGTGACTTTTTAAAAGTAGCACTTTGGTTTTTCTTTTTTACTACAACAAATTTAAAAATCGGTCGAAAAGGTCGACTTTAATTTCGAGGGGAGCACAAACCCGTGCATGGTGAAATTTTACAACGCACCCCCTAACCCGCGTCAACCCAAAATTTCAAATGGCAACCCCTCCACCTAGTGATATGTTCATTTGAAAGCTAATTTCATAACAATCCAATGCTGTACGTCGCGTCAACGGACCTTTATTCAACATCAGCGCCCCCTGTGGTCAAATTTTAAATTGCATTAGGAGGACCATTTGTGACACATCGTAAATTGAAGGATTTCTAAGTCCAGGGCCAGTCCATGTTCTTCAGTGAACTTTTGAAAAAGTGGACGGGTTTATCACAAATGGTCCTAATGTAATTTAAAATTTGGCTATAGAGAGCGCCGACATAGAATAATTATTAAAAAAATGTACACCATTGGATTGGTAATGAAATTGGTTTTCAAATGTATCACAAGTGGAAGATTGCCATTTGAAATTTTGAAGCAGAGGATGGCGGGAGTAGGAGGTACGTTGTAAAATTTCACCATGCACGAATTTAGGTGTCCCCCCTCTAAGTAATAATCAGCGATTTTTTACAACTTTTGCAGTTCCAGAGAAAAATTAAAGTGCAACTTTTAAAAAAGTCATCCATATACAGGTGAATCTAAAATAACAGTAACACTTGGTTTCACTGCGATTTAAAAACACGTTTCATGATGTATGTTATAGCAGCGGTCAAAATATTGTAAGTTGACCTGACTTCGGATTGCTAACTTCACAGCTGGTTCCCACTAATTTTATTTACAATCCATTGCCATTCCGGTAAGACACAGGGCCGCCGCATTAAGAACAGAGACGATTGCTTCTTCGTTATGAGAAGTATTTTTATTAAAAATAATCTCCTACGGCAGGTACTATAAGCTACCCACTCGTAAAAAGACATTTACTCGATATTTCCTTCACTAGTCCATCAAAATTATGTTAATAATAAATTATTACCTCGGCGGTTTTTTCAACACATGGTGAACAAGCCCACCCCTGTCCATCTACTGACACTTTGCTTACAATGGGGTTGTTTATCCTTCCGCAAACAAAAGGATAGTGCCAGCGGGAAACTAATTGCCGCTGTCTGAGGCCCTTACTATAATTTGGCCACTACTATAACAGACAATTCGTGCTACTCAGATTTTTTCCAACTATTTGAGTCACATCTTGTACTTCATAATTCATACCGTACACTACGAACAACATACTGACCTTGACGGTGACTTCTTCGGCGGCACAATGTATATGCATTACAGCGCTATACCCCGCGCAAATGATAGACTTGTGCTCGAGGATAACAACTTGAGCATCGAAAATTTTACAGGTGTGGATCGGATTGTTGGCGTCGCACAGTACAAAACCGGGACTAACGTCTTCTTCTTCTACGCCCTTGACCTTGACTTTGACATTTTCGCCACCAACAATGCGGCAAACTTCATCATCGTCCGACCACAACATGTCCACCGACACGGGCGTCTACAAAAAAAAACGTTGAATTCCTCTTGCAAATTAGGACCTCATTCTAATCGATGTCATAAATGAACTTGTTACATCTCACTTTTGAAATTTTTTATAAGAAATGTATTGTACAGTGCCGACCAAAAAAATTCAAACATCTATCCATTCCACTGACACATAAACTGTAGGTTCTAATGGGCTAATAACCAAATTTTTTAAATTGACGTTTGACATTTTATGGCCGGCACTGTACCAATAGGTTTCTGATTGATCAGGAAAATGTTCTTGCAGTTTACATCTGATAGCCTTGAACAATTTCTAATCATCAGACTTAGTCGGACCTAAGTCTCTCCGACCTTCTAATACCGTTCACTTTGACGCATGCGCAACTCGGACAAAAATGGCAAAAAGTTCGAAGGTGAAAACGAAGTACCAAGTTAGTCATCCAACCTAACCTCAAACACTAATTTTACATAATTTTTGCAGTTGTGAAAGTAGGTATATAGAAAAAAATTACTGGTCGTCGCAAAAGGGTTTAGAACAAACTTGGTTTCACTACGATGGGCGATTTTGAAGCAAGCTGCAGCAGTAGTAGCAGTAGTCAGGATATAGGGACATTAGAGTTACCACTATTACCAATACAGGCACTTTTAGTGCCAACGAAATTGAGTTTTTGCAAGGACAAAAGTGTCACGAATCTACGACATTAGTTCGCGCAAGCGCAAAGCACTTCAAACTTCAATCATCAGAAATTGGCTGCCAAAACAAACCTAATAGTTATCCTGGTTAGATTGTGTCGTGCGTGAACCACCAGGGGTAACAAGTGATGCACCATCATTTGACAGCTTGTCACATGCGGTAATTAACGTCACGCTCACGACAATCACCTTCAATACTTTACCTATTGAAAAATTTCATACGATTTAAAGTTCATTTACGTCATCAAGGAGCTTGCAAAGAAAAAAAACTTACCCTATTTGGCATGATGACGAGATTCTGTCCTTTCCTACACTCCCCAGATTCCACTTTGCCCATTACCACCGTGCCCATATCCTTATATTTATCCACAATTGGCATAATGAAGGGTCCATCGTTTTTTCGGTTAAGAGAAGGTATTTCGTCTATGAAGGGAATGAAAGCGGGTCCGATGAACCACGGGCAGAGTTTTTCGTCGACGGGGTCTTTCAAATTTTGGCCATTCTGCCCCGAACACGGCAAGAAAAACAGATCCTTGTTGTAAATGAAACCTAGCTTCTTGAGATAGGGTAGGATTTTGTCTCTGCATTCGTTGTATCTACCTTCGTCCCAGTTCACGGTCGGATCGTCCATTTTATTGACAAGTACTACTAAATATTTAACGCCGGCAGTCTTAGCTAACATTGCATGTTCCCTAGTTTGACCCCCCCGGTCGAATCCCGTTTCGAATTCGCCTTTTCGCGCCGAAATCACTAAAACGGCCAAGTCGGCTTGAGCCGCGCCACCAATCATGTTCGGGACGAAGCTTTTATGGCCGGGGGCGTCTAGGATTGTGAAATGTTTCTTGTCAGTCTCAAAGAAGGCTCGGCCCACTTCAACGGTCTTCCCCTTTTCCCTCTCTGGAACAGGAAAAACATTATCGACCTGCCAATGGGACTGAAATTTTTAACAAATCTCTTATAATATCGAATCTGAAATTTTACGCGGGTGGGCCTGTAAATATTTCAGTTTTCCGGCAGGTAGGGTTGTATAGCTTTGGTTTTGATAATGATCACATTGTGTTCGAAACACGTCGGTAGTGAAAATCAAGTATTTCGGTGTAATGGGGTGTTTCTAGTGATAGTGCATTTTCCACCGAGGTTGTCCAGTGTTTGCATTGTTTAAAAATCTGTTGTTACCTTTCTTTTTCGAATTTCTATTTGAAATTAACCCACTGAGGATGAGTTTTCTTGGATCGTTTAATATGTACAGGGTGCCTTACGAATATGGAGCAGTATCGATATCTCTGGACATAAGCAAGGTACAGTTGTAAGATTTGGCATTTACAGAAATTGACACATTCGGAGTCTATTGAAATTATTGGCGACGATGGGGTACTTCCGGTTATACCGGAAGTAGGGTCCAACTTTAAAATTTTAAACGGCAACCCCCATTTTTCATTACAGATTCGGACAGAGGAGGAAAACCTAAACCTAAAACACCTAACATGTAAATTGTTTGCACCAGCCGCCTAGATTTTATTAACGTTTTTAGAGAAAAGTTCCGCAAAACAGTGCTATATAAAAATGGTCATAACTTGTAAACCGCGGGCGATAAAAATAAAAATGACACACCATTGTAAAGTAGAAAGACTGTTTTACATTATGCTCGCCAAAAAGTCATATGAAAGCTGATTCAAAGTCGATTTAAAGAAATTGAAATGTTGGAAATTTAAAAGCCGAATAACATTTTCTTCTTATGGAAAAAACAGCGATTTTAATCGTTTCCTTTTTTGGCACTTTATGGGTACCGTTGAAAAGAGAATAAAATTCTGCACCCATCCATGCAGAAAAACTTGTATGCTGCCATTTAAGAAAAAAATGTTATTCGGGTTTGAAATTTCCAGTATTGCAGTTTCTCGAAATCAACTTTCAATTAGTTTTCTTAGGATTTTTGGCAATCATAATGTAAAACAGTCCTTCCGCTTTACAACGGTGTGTCATTTTTATTTTTATCGCCCGCGGTTTACAAGTTATGACCATTTTTACATAGCACTGTTTTGCGGAACTTTTCTCTAAAAACGTTAATAAAACCTAGGCGGCCGGCGCAAACAAGTTACATGTAGGTGTTTTAGGCTTAATTTTTCTTCCTCTATCCGAATCTGCAATGAAAAATGGGGGTTGCTATTTAAAATTTAAAAGTAGGACCCTACTTCCGGTAACCGGAAGTGCCCCATGGTCGCCAATAATTTCAATAGATTCCGAATGTGTCAGTTTCTGTAAATGCCAAATCTTACAACTGTACCTTCCTTAAGCCCAGAGATATTGATACTGTTCTACCTATATTCGTAAGATACCCTGTATAAAGAAATGAAGTGTTTCTACCTTATAATAACATGTCTTACGGCAAAAAACGTGCAATCACTTATAAGTACCGTTTATGTACAGGGTTGTTACAAATTATTGTACATTTATTTCAAATATTTTCAAAACTATTGAAAATAGGTTTAGGGAATGGTAATAATTTTGCATCTTTTGCATACATAAAATTATGGTTGTGGACAATTTCATTATTTGCCATAGTATTAAATAAGCATGATCAAGTAAGACATCAAAAGAAACCTCAAACCTTGTACTTTCAACCCTCCAGATTTGGTTCCTTAACCTTCAACCGTCTGGAAGATACAAATTTTTGTATTGCCGGTTAAAAATCAAATTTTTTACACAAATTTTGACATATGTCAAAAACTATGACAGTTAGGTAGGCAAAGTGGAGGTGCAATAAGCTCACAATTAAAAGGCTAATCCGAATCTAGAGTCAAAACATAGGCTTCCCATTTAAAATAACAAGGATGGCGACCACTTCCGGTATAACCGGAAGTGCGTCAGAGTTGAAAATATTTTCATTTGATGGGCAACCCCATGTGTGAATTTTCGTTTAGCTGCTCAACACGATTCTCTAAATGTATTCAAAATGTAAATAAATTAATCATTCATTTTCGGTTTTCAACAATCATGTAACATAACCCACAAAATTTATATTTTAATGTTATTTAATAGCCTAATAACGGCAGTGCTGCCGAACCATGTTTGTAATAACGGTTGTTCAGTCCGTGGTTGTATCTAAACCTGGTTTAACTTATCTTCGATAACCTGACCTGCGGTTAGTTGCTAGGATACAGCCAATCAGAACACTCGTTACTATGCGACAAACTGTTGGTTAGGTAAACCAGAGGTTATCGAAGATAGAAAAACCGGGCCTTAAGCGTTCTGATTGGCTGTTGCCTAGCAGTCAAACCAAGTTTAAACTGATACGCCAGTCATATTGGAATTTTACCCGGGACCAAGTACTAACAAAAATAAATAATACTGATGACAAAGCGCTGCAATCTTATTTTAAAGCAAAGATAAGTAAAACCGCAAAGGAATCCCATCCCGTCTTTAGTATAAGAATTTCATGAGTTTTTCCCCTATTGCCGAACATAGTTTTTGACGTATTTTATCTTTAGTACCCCTTTAAAATCTTCAACAACCCTTTTTCTTCCTGGCAAGAGTACAAGCCATTTCTCTTACTACTTTAATTTAAATTGTTGGTTAAGTTTTTCTGTCAAAATTAGATCTTCTCTGTTAAAAAAAGGCAAACTTACTTCAACTAGGTACATCATTTTAAATAACTGGAGCAACATTAATCTTCTACCAACCAACTGAACAATATACATACACGGCCTATTGGCGCTTTGAAAAAAGTGAATAGGATATACCTACTGGTCTCAAGCATATGTTTAAAGATGTAAATACGTCAAATCTGTGAGTTAATTTTAATAATCGATGTTCTGACAGGCCTAAGGATGGCTCTATTATTGATGAAACATTCATTCTACAATGAAAGTGTTTATATTTTGACATCCTTCACATTCTATAGGAATCACTGTTGGAAAGTAGTTCTCCATTAGCGTGGTATAACCAATAGTATTATAATATAGCAACTTCCATGAGCTGAGCAGTCTTAAAAAATTGGCAGTCTCGGAGACGGTAGAAACTTCTACTTTTTCACAGAATTTGTAAATGTAGCATTTAACTTTATTTAACCAAGGTCGGGCGTGCGGAGCGGTTGGATGGCTGATGCACCCGGCGCTCATTTATACTAAAACTAGTATACTAAAATCTAAAATACAAATGTTTTTCACTCCTAAAATGGACATTTTTCGAAAAAATGGCACTAAAGTTTTCGAGCCGGCATCGGCAGTGCAACAGCTATCGAATTCGATAATGATAATATGCCCTTTTGCTAAGAAAAACTCAAAAAGGGACCTTTTTGTCTCTAAAATGGAAATTTTCGAAAAAATTGCACTAAGGTTTTTGATCCGGCAATATAAAAGCTGTCGAATCCGATAGTAAGAATATTTTTTTTTGTAAAGTAAATAGAAACAAGGGCCCTTTTGCCACTAAAATGACATTTTTTTAAAAAATGGCACTAAGGTTTTCGGCTTGAAAAAAAATCAGCTATCAAATCCGGTAATAAAAATATAGTTATGCATACGTTTTTTTTCACGGCACCATTTTTTTGGCCAAAAGGGCACAAGTGTGAATACATTTTTAGAAGCAGAATTCGAAGAGCATTTATATGGTAACGCGAAAAATGGCGGTTTGCATTTAAATTTTTAAAGTTGATGTGTCAAAAAGGCACTTTCCGTTAACCGATGTTTCCCAGATTCTAATCAGCACCTACAAATCCCCCACTGAATATGTGTGCCAAATTTCATCTTGATACGTTCAGTAGTTTGAGCTGCAGCGTGATCACAGACAGACAGACATTTTTTCAAAAACACGTTTTTGGGTTCCCAGGACCCTGAAACGTAAAGATTTCATGTTTTTGGCGATTCGATTTTTTTGAATTTTCCGATCCATTCAAAAGATAACAATTATTGTCAAATCCAATAATAAAAGTATAGGGTTATACAATACAGTATTTCAACAACAAAGTTTGAGATCAAGAGGGCTGCGACTATGTGAGTATCTGTCAAGTGTCAACGTGACATTAAGATTTCATGGCCCTCTTGATCAAATAATTTTGTTGTTCAAACGTTTTTTCGCGGTTTTGGAAGAGCCTTCCAATTACGGGCTCTATTTAGTTCAAAATTTATTCAGCACCTACGAAGTGCTCACAGAATATTTGTGGCAAATTTCAACTCGATATCTTCGGTAGCTTGGACTGTAGCGTCTTTCTTTCATGATTTCTTGCCAAAAAGGCCATAAAATGACATTTTTCGAGAAAATGAATTTAAGGTTTTCAACAGGAAAAACCATTAGCTATCAAATTCAACGAGAAATCCAATAATAAAAATATAGTTATAAATTATCTTTCCACGGCACCGATTTTTTGCTAAAAGGGCAGTAAGTGTGAATTTTGTTTCAGAAGCATAATTTGGAGAGCTTTTCCTATAGTGATGTAAAAAGGAGGGTTTGCTTCCACACATTTTGAAGTTGATGTGCCACAATGGCCCTTTCTGTGGACCCCATTGGCTCAAAATCTAATCAGTTCTTCCTTGGCTGATGCAAGTTGCACATACCAAATTTCAGCCAGATCGGTCCACTAGTTTGGACTCTAGCATGTTTACAAAAGGACAGGGCCCTAAAAGTAGATTTGACGGTTTCGGCAATTCGATTTTTTGATCGACTTTAGTTAGAAGCTAAAAATTTGTACATATTTTACATTTCCAGGTTAAGTCTGACATTTCCAAAGTGGACAACCCGTCGACAAACTTAAACAGATTTGCTTTTATTTCCTTACCTTCTTGGTTTGTATCTAGAGCCCATGACAAATACCACGACTCTCGACTCCTCTCCTTGGCTTCCCTTTCATATTTTTCTAGCGTCCTTTTGTCAACCATCCCAGTGAGAGCCATAATTTGTCCTCCAATTGTGGATTTGCCAGCATCTACATGTCCGATAAATACTACATTTACGTGTTCCTTTTTGTCCTTTTGCACTTCCTCCTTCAAGGGTTTCTTTTTCGGGATTTTAATGGGAGCATCTTCCGATGACAGATCATCATCGTCTGCCTCAGGAGTGATCAAAGGATCATTATCTTCCACAACTACGTCTTCCCAAGTCCCCCCATCTCCAGGGGATGCATCCCCATCAGCTGGAGGAATGGGGGGAGGTTCTTTCACTTCCACCCTTTCAGCTGCCTCCTGGTTTGTACCTGACATATCAAAAACACACAAAGTTAAACGGATATAAACTGCAGTAGGGTCAGTGAAACTAGATACTGCCCTGAACTGGAATAATCCAGTTATATTCAATCTTTTTCAACAAGGAAAACCAAAAACAACGTGGTTTTATTCTATTGTAACAACAAAACGGCTCAAAGCGTTTGAAGGATTTTAATCCGCAGAGCACTACAGGGTTGTTACAAATGATTACAACATCGTAGATGGGTTTGATGGTTTTTTGACACTTAATTACTACGACCAATAGCGTTAAACGACAATTCCTTTGTTTTTAAAACCCCCTTACCACCACGTTTTTGTAATTTGCAACAACCCCTTACTTATTACTGAGCTTTGTTGAGTCAAGAAAATAACAAAACGTAAAGCTATTTATATCCAAAATATTGAGGCGAGTTTAGAATTGTTATTTTTAACGTAACTTTGCGTTTTCTTTTGCAAATTGTGGCCGAGATTGATCTGCAGGGGCGGAACAAGGGTGACAAATTCCTAACCTAAACCCTAAACGCGGACTTACCATTGAGGATGGGGCTGCTATGTTCTGGCGAGGCTTCTGACCCCTCAGACTCTGTTGGCGAAGTCTCATCCGGGTTTACTGAAGACATAGCAAATGAAGGCACGAATTCTACAGCATTCACGTTCAACGTGGAAAATTTAGCTGTCACATCTGTAGTGTGACTAGGAGAGTTATTTGTCGACGTGGATTCAGCTTGAGATTCCCAACTATCCGGAGCTGCGTTATTTGACATGTTCTGCACCAAATTCCTTTCAACTTCAACACGAACTATTAAAAAATTAATAGAACCTTTTCTGATTCAGCTGCTCTAAATATCCGCGTGCGTTCACTCACTACCTCCGGAAACTAATGGCCGACTGTCATTGATGAATCTTTCATTTTCTTGAAACGCGATTTGCGCGGCTCTTTTTAGCAGGGAATGTTTGAATTCAGAAATATGCGTAATTTACCTAAAATTTGAAGGGCAAAAGTGGATAAATGAATGTCAAAATGCGAAAAAATGATGACGGGCTCGTTGTGAAGACACCGGAAGTTGACCGGTGGCAAATTCGAATCTGACGTTTCAAATTCAAATAAACACTGGAAATTTCCCACAAAAAAAATTCACACGTGAAGGATAATGTTTTATTATTACATTTTTGGGTGTTAATTGTTCTGCTTGTACTGATAAATATGATATGCCGCCAATAATTTAAATTTTACTAATCTTGTCATTTTTACGATAACAGATTATAGGTGTGTACAGCCTGTCCCAATGAATCATTGTTGGCAAAGCTATAAAACGCAAATCTATCTAATTAATATCGAAATTTACTAGAGCGCTTCCTGTGCATGGAGCACCAATTTACAGACCACGGTCCCGAATTTCACCTTGGCCACCTGTCAACTGACACCAATGATGGCCGTTCTTGCGTCTTCCGAAAGGAAGACCTAAGAATATTACCTACTCTTAATTTTGGTAAAGTGCACTAAAAAAATACACAAAAAATTAGTGGATTCGCGTCATATCTATATTATCGCAATACAATTTCGAATAATCGCGTATGGATTATATCACCCTCTGGTCTAGCCTTAGAACTTAAGACTGACATTTTTGTTATAAGACTTATAAGTGACAAACATGATTCTTGTCATAAATTTTATTAATAAAAACAACAAAAGTTATTTTTGTTCAGCAGCTTCTTTTTCTCTTTCAATTCTTCGTTGCCGCTTCGCTGCTTTATGTTCAAGTTCTTCATAGTGCTCGGCAAACATCAATTTCATAGCAGGGTGCAAGAGGGGAAGCAGTGGCAGCTCATCCACACGAACCTGCGTAAGGGCGAACAATGAAAAATTAGAAACGAGAAATAATGTACTCTCCATTCATTTTCTAAATTGAAGTGACAGAACGTCAAAATTTGAATTTTAGGTTGGTATGAGAAAATTTTACTGACAGGTGAGTTGATAGAAGCGATTTCAATGCGATACGTCAGAAAACATGACAAATGTCAAAATTTTGCAATTGCTCTGAATTGGCCCAAAATGACCTTTGTGTGCGTGCAGTTGAGTAAAGTGCAAAGAAAAATATTCACGAAAAAGCCTCAGGTACGTTTATCTGTGACACTGCTTCTAACAATAAAAATAAACCCTAGAAGATTTGGGTTATGCAATGTTTTTGCTTTCCCTCTAAATTTCTATCAAATTGTCAAAAGTACAGGCCCTTACAAATTAGGGTTGTACAGTTCCATAAAAATTTTAGTTCTGCTATAGAAAATGAACGGACTTTACTTAAATTAAACATGTTTGTTGCTGTACAAGGTTGAATTAGAAAAGCTTTGAGATATTATTTTATTATAGAGGTAGGTCATTTTGTTTGGAATTCCACTCAATTTCACGGATTCCACTAAAAAAATCAGTTAAACTCCCCAGAAATCGCGATGCGATATATCGGACATGGCACATGGGATACAACCTTTAAAAATAAAACTTACCTCTTTCGAGGTTTTTGCGAAATGCCCCCCTGTAAAAAGTTATTCAATGAACGACTCCATTCAAACAATTTATAAGATTTGCAGAAGGATCTAGCATGCTCTTACTGCAAGGTTGCCAACTATCTGTGTCTTATACCGTCTTGCTTTGGTAGCCCTGTTACCTGTTTGCCAATTTGAATGAATCGGAATATAGAATTTTACAGTTTCTACACTTCTTCTAGAGCCACCACCGTGACATCTAATCTCAAAACGGACTGATGCATAGAATGAAGGTTTCCAAACTTGTAGGTCTCTCTCTATTTCGTGACGTAATATGGAGGCAAAATTTGACAATAACGGACTTTTACCAGAGACAACCTTTTACATTGCTTTTGCATACCGGGCTTTGTCAATTTTTGCCTCCATATTGTCTATCTCTTTTAATTGGAAACCCTAATTCACATTTCCTCGAATAAACTCCATGTAAGACAACAAGGACTTTATGAGCTCAGGGGAAAATGAGAGCAAAATGTTACCACAAGCAGTAGAGTATCTTCCGTCTCATTCCTCTTCTCTGTTGTTTGAATGAAGTAGTCTATTTCTTCCTTACATTGCAAGTAAAGCTTTCAGAACCACTTAAAGGGGGTGTGAACCAAAAATGAAAAATATAGTGGAAAAAATTCTAAGAACAAAAATTAAAACCCGGCGTTTCTGGTTAAAACGATTTTAAAATTAGAGCGATTTATAGAAGAAACTAATTGCAGGTGTGACGTCATAACAACATCCACGGCCTCGCTGGCTCGCTGCGCAGCATAGGTCGTTTAAGGCACTGGTGGGGGTTTATTGCGCTTGGCCCCGCATGATACGCATGCGTTGATCTTGTGTCATTTCTAGTGCATTTATACGTCATCTGTCAGTACTGTCAACAGAATCTGGGACCTTTCACGTTTACCACGTGCTATTTTAACCTACAATGATGATAAATGACACATAACTGACAGTAGACATTCAAGTAAATTCTGTCGGCGGTCAAAAAATGACTGCGCATACGGCCATACATGGCGGCATTACGTCACGCTTACAGGACCTATTGCAATTTCAGCAGCGCGGTAACAAACAATGAAACTTTTTCATTTTCATTTACATTCGAATTTGAATCAAAAAGCACAGAAAAGGAAATTACGTCGATCAAGGGAGACAAAAATTGTTACTAGCTAATTGTATTTATCAGACATGCCACATGCATCATGCTTAGGTAGCGCCATACGACAAAAGTAGTGGACCGCGCCGGATTTTGCTACAGATCTGCTGCCCGTACGACTTTATTCCGCATGTCGTCACGTGTAGCGATTTTTAATATTCGATTGTATAACAAAGTTTTGCGCGAAAAAAGTGCAATTTCGGAAGTCACAATTTGGTGAGAATTGGTTTCCGTCCTAGATTTCGGGACCGAAACACTCTGCAATTCCAAACTTATTGACTAATACGTGTTGGCTCAGTATACCCGTGTTGGTATGACGTCACAATGTTCGGACTGCTGATTTAAAACGCTCAGATCTCTGAAACTTTTGCGCTTAGAAAAATTAGGTTTTCACTACAGCTCTTAGATACATATTTGTTAACTATTTTTAAACGAAAAAAGTTTTTTTGGTTCATACCCCCTTTAACAGAGTTTAGGCGCTTTCCTTTTACACATTTATCTGAAGAGCCTCAGTTAATCTCAGCAATTTGATTGGTTCATTTGACCAATCAAATTGGTGAGTAAGTGAGCCTTCTCACATAAATGTGTAAATGGAAAGCAGCTTTTGTCTTGAGTTATAATTTCAGCCCTACGTCACGCACGGCAAGGGTTACTCGATCAATATATATATATACAGGGTGTCCCAGAACTCGCGTATAAGCCGGTAATGGTAGATTCCTGAACACAATCTAAGACCAATTTTCCTTTACAAAAATTGCGAGGGTCCTATAGTTTTCAAATGGGGAGCAATTGAAGTCCGCCAATCAGAATGTTTCTCTTAATTAAACATTAAGGTAAAAAAATATGAAGATGCATATGCTGTTGCTGAGATACAAAAAAAAAATTAAAAACGGTAAAAGAATAAGCATGTTTACCATTATTTGAAGTATACCTATTCTTTGTACAGATCATCGATACGCATAAACTAATTAGGTATGCAGCAGTTCCGAAAAGTGTCTCAAAACTCAGTTTATCGTTTTACAGCGTTAGCAGCGCATCCACACCAAGTGCGTTATTTTGTTTCGAAATTGCCTGCGTTGTGTGTGGGATGTGGAAGATTTGGAAATCGCAGCATGTATTCCACAGCAGTAGCGTTCGCATTAATTAGTCCCTATTTCCAATAAACTGCTGATAGTTATTTAAAAATTTTTGTCAAACTGACAGATCTAGATTCTCGTCATATCTATTGTTGACTTCATTCATTGTTGTGTTTTTAACTTTTTTTGTATCCCAGCAACAGCTTATATGCATCTTCATATTTTTTACCTTACTGTTTATGGAAACATTCTTATTGGCGGATTTCAATTGCTCCCCATTTGAAAACTATAGGACCTTCGCAATTTTTGTAGAGGAAAATTCGTCTGAGATTAAGTTCAGGAATCTACCATTACCGGCTTATACGCGAGTTCTGGGACACCCTGTATATATCTTATCTTATCTTATCTTATCTAAGAGTTTTTGATCACACCGTACAATATACTTAAAACCCCGCTAATTGTATAAAATAGACCAACTTACCAACATGTTATCAAAAGCAATGCCAACATTTTCGGAAAAATTGTCATTAAACCTCGGCAATCTCGCATATCTTTGGCTAAAATGCGTGAGGAGAGTGAATTTCGCTTCCATCTTTCTTCCAATTTCAATGGCCTGTGAAGTTGTAGAATGCATTTTTATGACTGCTTCCTCAGCCAATTCATCCTCCATGGTGGCCTCATGTATTAACAAATCGCTTTTATCACCAAGCTCGATAAGATTATCGCAGGGCATTGTGTCGCCCGAATATGTCATCTTAATGCCGTTATTGAAAGTGAAGGCGACTCCGAAGGAATTAGGACAGTGCTTGACGTAACATGTGCTAATATCAGTCATTCCCAAGGTGTTGAATATTGCTTGAGATGAGTTTTCTTCGAATTCATGATGATCCAACAACTGCATCAAAATATAGGGATACAAATTAATTCCATTGTGTGGGTGGGACAGACGGTATGCAAAACGATTAGTAAAATAATATCGACATCAAGAAAGTCAATTCTAACAACAATTGACTCGCTAAGTCGTGACGTAGGTTGGTTAAAGTAGGACAAAGAAACAAAAACCCAGTGGATCTTGATGATTGATATAACCGAAAGTTTGTTATTAATTATTTTTATGGTAAGCTCTGCCTTTATCCTTAAAGTAGTTTATATTCAGTTATATAATATATAATATAATATAAGTTGCAGAATCTTTAGGTAATATCAATCAACAAAGTCAAAGGTAGAACTTTCAATCTGTCATTGTTGGCAGTGCACAGCATACTGACCGCTTTTTGTTTCGGTTTTAAACTTATATTTCAGGAATGAGCCCTCTATATAAGTAAAAACAACCCATTATTATTTAGTATACAGGTTTAGTCAAACGTATGGAAACAGCCGATTATATCCCAAACACGTTTTGGGATAAGTATTTTTTTTGACATTAACATTATACCAAGTAATGACGTCATCGACATTTTTTTTTAATGAGAAGATATGTCAAGTGTAGTATCATTAGAAAGGTAATTTCTTTCTCTTTACAACGGTGTAAATTATGCTCTTACATAATGAAAATTTCGAGAAAATGTCAATTGAATGTCGTCACTCCGGAAGAATAATGACATAAGTCAAAAAATACCATTTTTGAGTTATGTATGCAAAATTATAGCTAATAAAATAAAAGTTAATGAGGATATCGGACTAAAATTGTTTTTATTTAATTTTTAAGCTTAAAAATTAAATAAAAACAATTTTAGTCCGATATCCTCATTAACTTTTATTTTAATAACAAAATGGCGGACGCGAACCCAATTATGAATTATAGCTAATATTTGAATGTTTTATTCAAGAAGACTGCCACAAATTGTTCTGTTTCATTTGGCCAAGAAATGGCGGATGTGTCGTTTTGTCATGCGGGGAAATACTATATTCCATGAACAACGTCACTTCTCCAGTTGAGTCGTGTTTGTCAAAGCGTGCGTGTGGTTAATTGTAAGATTATGACGAAATGTGGGACCATCAGTTTGATTCTTAGATAAGTGTCAGAAAAAGATCGAATATCCGGAAAAACTTTGAACCGCTCTACTGAAAAACTAGCTTTTTTGAGTTATGTCATTATTCTTCCGGAGTGACGATGTGTTCCCAAAAATATGGATTTTTCCGTCTATTTCGCAAACTATGCAATGCACTTTATCAAAAAATTGTTCCACTAAAAGTTGAGAGGCAACCTTGGCCGTGTCTTTTGATGTGATTCACTCGACATGATTTTGTGGGTATGACATGACGTAATACTCAGTGAAGTAGACGTCAAAAAAATTGAATCGAATCAAAAAGATGCGCCCGAATTTGCTTTTCAACTTTTATTGGAACATTTTTTTGTTAAAGTGCATAATTTGTGAAATAGACGGCCAAATCCATATTCACATATTGACATTCAATTGACATTTTCTCGAAATTTCCATTATGTAAGAGCATGATTTTTTCACACCGCTGTAAAGAGAAAAAAAATACCTTTCCAATGATACCGCACTTGACATATCTTCTCATTTAAAAAGAATCGATGACGTCATTACTTGAAAATGCAAATACTGGACAACTTCGGTGGAAATACTCCACTATACCAAAACAATTGATTTTCACTGCTGACGCGCTTCGAACACAATGTGCTCATTATCAAAGCCGAAGCTATACAACCCTACCTTCCAGAACCCTGGGCCTACAAATATTTCAGTTTTCTGGAAGGTAGGTTTGTATAGCTTAGGCTTTGATAATGAGCACATTGTGTTCGAAGCGCGTCAGCAGTGAAAATCAAGAGTTTCGGTGTAGTTGGGTGTTTCTAGTGATAGTGCATTACTTGGCAATGTCAATGTCAAAAAAATTGATTAATCCAAAACATGCGCCTAAAGCCATTCAACTCTTATTTGAAGAATTTTTTAATACAGTGAATAGTTTGGGAAATAATCGTCTGTTTCCATACATTTGACTAACCCTCTGTATACAGGGTGGGTAATTTTTCGATGCTCACCATTGGGATCTCCTAAACGGTAAAAGATACAGGGTCGGTTAAATTACAGAAAAGTTGCGCTATTTGTTGATGATTAAGAATCTAAAGAGAATTTAGCGATGTTTTGATTCGTTCCCGAGTTATCACAAAAAATATGAAAATTGCCTTATTTAAAGAAAAATTAATATCTTCCTAACGATTGATGTTGTTTAAATGAAACTTGGAACTTTTATATTTTTGACAGCTGTCAATTGAATAGCATCGACAGAAATTTTCTAGGCCCTCTAGATTTTGAATAACGACAGTCAAGTTTTGATTCTTTTATGGCCGCCATATTGAATTTTAACACCATCAAATGCACAAAAAAATTGGCTTTTCAAAAATGTACTCAACATGAACTTTTTTGACAGATGTCAGAATTGGAAAATTGGTAGGAATAATTTGCAAAATTAGCCTAAACTTAGCAGACGAAAAACATTTGCAAAAAAGTTTCTTCAATCTCTTATAACATGTGAAAACAATTGAATTCAACAGTAATAAAATACGTCTTGCGGTCGTGTGACTCGGGCTTTCATATATTTTGAGAAGCTAATTTTTCTGTGTATCCGGCGGTGTTAAAATTCAATATGGCTCGTATAAGAAAAACAAAAGTTGACTGTCTTTATTCTAAATCTAGAAGGCCTAGAAAATTTCTGTCAATGCCATTCAATTGACAGCTGTCCAAAATATGAAAGTTCCAAATTTCATTTAGATAACAGCAATCGTTAGGCAGATATTAATTTTTCTTTAAATTGACAATTTTCTGATTTTTTGTGATAACTCAAGCACGAATCAAAATATCGGGGAATTCTCTTCAGATTCTTAATCGCCAAGAAATACCGCAACTTTTCTGTAATTTACCTTTCCATTTAAAATGAACGTAAAATTTGGCTTAGAAAATCAACATTTCAACGAAAATGAAAAGTTAAGAAAGTAAAAAAACTTTCTAAGTATTAGAATATTTTTGAAAATGTTTATTATCTAAGCAATATGCATATTTTAGAGGACTCCTGTACTAATCTTGAATAGTCACTTCAACTTAAAATGGCAGAAATCACAGCCAACTCGACTAAAAACATTTCGGCCCTCTGGCGGTCATCTTTGAAACATATGGTAACATTTTTTGATGATTGTAAAGAGAATTAAAATGTTATTCAAATTGGGTAAGAAAAACATCACCTTGCTATTTAAAATAACGAAGTTAACGTCTCTTCCGGTAAAACCGGAAGTAACAAAAAGTTTGTAAATGTGTCAAAATTAGCGTTTTTGTAGGTGTATAAACCCATAAAAATTTCAAGTTGATATCCCAAAAAAAAAGAAAAGACGAGGTGTTACATGGGTTCGTCGACACCCGGTATACATACATAGAAAGAACCACGTGATCAAAAAATTTACCATCAAGGAGGCCGTGAAAGTTTAGCAGCACATCGGATTTTTAGTGAGACATGCCACAAAACTTTCAGAGCCAACTTGATGGTAAATTTAGTTGATTAAATGGTATTAATAAAAAATATTGCGAAAAAAAATTGTAAATGATTACCAAATCGGAATTGGGAATGATGTGAAACTCTTCCCTTATGCCCTCGAAGCATTTATCATAAAAACTAAGCCACCACGTGATTTGTTTTGGAGCAAACAGATAAAATGGCTTATTCTCAATTCCTAGCGCTTCTAAAGCCCTATGTCGACCCTGCATCACCCCAATCAACCCCAAATGATGATCAGCATGTAAATGTGAAATGTAAACAGCTTTGATTTTTGCTAAAACTTCATCAACCCTGTCCTGGCCATAAAAACGAACAATTTGTCCAAACGTACCCTCCCCACAATCCATCATCACCACTGTATTCTTACTGAAATAAAAAAATGAGAGGAGAAACATTAAGAAATAATTACTCGACTTCAACTAGAATTCCACTAGTGTTTCTGGTTTTATTAGGAATCGATGATCCAGTTCCCAAAAACAACAGTTTAGGGTATTCCCTTAAAGTCATGGTGGCTTTTTTTTGAAGTACTTGTTGCTTAGCTTCGTGTAAGACTTGTGGAAAATTCTCAACAGACATTGTTTCTTCAATAAATTCCGATGGTACCAATTTCACTTCACATGATCTATCCAAACCCTTTTTAGGCCTCAAGTGATGGTTGTATAGAGTATTTGAATAAATGCTGTATGGGTCTAATGGCGACGTAGGTCGAGACTTGATTGATTGTGAAGGTGAATCTGACTTAATCTTTTTTGTAGGTAAAGGGAGATCATTTAAATTTTCTTCAACAACTTCAGTGCCTTTGTCTCCCAATAATGGAAAAATTTCATTAGATAACAGATTTAATTTATACTGTATCCTGTGAACCGAAAGACTTCCCATACAGACGTTGGATTCATTTAAAACTACATGTTGTGTGCTTGCTGTGAACCTATCTATCCATTCTTTGTAACTAAAATATTAAGTTTATTTTGGTTTATGGATTCTGTAAATACCATGGGTGGGCCATTATGTGGTTTGGGGTGAAATGTATTATGGTGTAGGCAATATCTTCATCTTTGGTAGCCGTTGCTTGATGCTGTTTAAAAGTTTCATTTTCTAATAATGAGTCTAGGTAAGATTCTGATGGACATTCGACGACTGAAGAGAAACTTAATTAAAGATTGAATTATTTAAAAAAATTACCGATAAAAACTGGTCCAGGGTCATCAGGCTCACAAACATCTGAAGCCTTAACTACATTTCCATTTGCTAAAGTGACAGTTTCCCCTGACTTCAGTTTTCCTAATAGTGGCCCTGGAGGTACCCCAAACTGTACGCACTTTTCTAAACACAAGGCCCCCGGTCTTGGCTGCAGACGACAAATATATGCCATACTAACACCCGCATCCTTATTTTTTTCCAAGAATAGCTTAGAAGTCTCAGAAATATGTTGCGGACTAGTTCTTTTTCCACTATCTACAAAAATTTACTCTTACTCCTATAACAAAACGAGACTTCATACGTTCGTGTGCATAATAATCCGTACTGTCATCCTGTACTTGCTCAACATTCTCAAACTCGCCACTGTTCCCCAAAACAGGCTCAGATTTTTTAACTAAGGGAACATACCTAACTTTTATTACATTATCTTCAAAAACAGTACTTTCATCACAATTTGCTATCCGAATCTCCAAGTCTTTTAATACCACAAACCTCCGAGTGGCTACAAAAATTTCTTTCTGAAACAAAAAATTGTGATACCAATATAAATTTTTGCAATGTACTAAGCCTTCCGGTCCATGAAGTGTTATTTCAGGCACTCCAACATCTTGAATCGTTAATGACGCTCCTGGTAGCCCCCCTATATTCTTCCACGTCGGTTGTGTTATAAATATATGTTCCAATTTAGATAATCTCATTTTATGTTCATGAGCGAGTCTTTGTGTTCCTTCTCCACAATTAAACAAATACCTATGAGAATGTCTTTAAATATCTCTTAGAAACTGGTGCATTTACCTTGACTGATCAGAGAAGACATAAAGTGATCGTGGGGCGCCTTTGGCGCCTGTTCCTAAAACTTGCAGAGTGACTCTCCCAGGGCTGTACTTGCTAGATCTTTCTTTAATTCTTCTCCTCTGCTTCTGAGCTTCGGCAATATGTTTGGGTTCCTTCGGCATGGCGTTTATAAGGTTAAGGAGGTTTCTCTTAACAGATTTAGAGCAAAGCTGGCGTAAAGTGATTGCAGAGATTGTAGACATGAGATTTGTGGTGAAATGTGGTGAAATCAATGATAAAAATGATTAAACATTTGAAAAATTTTCATGCATGGCGAAAATGAATTTTTACAACTGACGTAGCCTTGACATTTTTGACATTTAATTTTACAGGAATCTTTTCTTGCGACTGAGCCAACATACTTTATGACATATCGTTGACAGTGAAATCTATGGACAGTGACAGAAACATAACCTTGTTTGTGTAAACACGTGTGTTGTGGAAAATGGTGAAAATTAAAAGAAAAACCAAGGAGAATTCCGGGAAAAAGCCGAAAAGTATAAAAAAGTCGATGAAGGCTAAGAAAAAAGTTGATTACGCCTCATTGTCTGTGGACAACTTCTTCGAAAAAGACTTCGAAAATGAATCTGACTCTGATGAAAATGAATCTGGAGGTCTTGAGCCGGTTCAGGCAGAGAATGAACAACACGTCGAATTAGACTTAGAAGATAAAGTGCAGTCAGGTTCAGAAGATGAGGTGAAATCAAATTCAGAAGAAGATGAAATAAAATCAGATTTGGAAGAAGAGCCTGAGCTGGTAGCTGGAGATGAAGTGGAAAGCCACAAACAGGCCCTTTCGAAACTGAAAGACACTGATCCAGAGTTCTACCAATTTTTGCAAGAAAATGACAAAAAGTTGCTCCAGTTTAATCTATCTGATGACTCTAGTGATGAGGGTGATGAGAAAGATGGCGAAGAAGTGCATAAACCATCAGAAGATTTAGATGTGGCCAGTGATGAAAGCGATTTTGAGGTAAGTAATTCATGTTGATTCTTTTTCAGCCTTTATGTCTCCATTTAAATACTTTGTTTCTTTTTCTCTTTTGCTACCCTTTAGAATGAAACATATCAGGTTAAATAAATTAAAATGACCTGTTTTGGACTAATAGTTATAGAAATGCCTGAGGAAATGCCAAAAACGGAAATACAAAAATATAGTAAGGACGAGACTATGCTACACTTTATGCTTTAATAAGCGCTTTACATTTATTAGACTTTGAAACTACCTCGTGTAATCATTTATTATACATTTATCTGAGCGGCCTCAGTTAATCTCAGCAATTTGATTGGTTCATTTGAATGCTGACCAATCAAATTAGGTACTGAGATTAACTGAGGTTCCTCAGATAAATAATGTGTAAAAAGAAAGTGTCTTAACTTTTTCAATTACTAAGCTAACGAGATTTTGCGGGGGTGGTAGCCTTTGAAATATATAGTTTCCCCATTTGATTTCGAAGGGAAAACTATATTTAAAAGGCTACCACCGCTAAAAAGTCTCGTAGGAGCAGCTATGCCTCCTCAAAGAGTCCCTCAAAATTCAGTTTTTCTAAAGGACACCGCACACTTCTTATGGGAAATTTAGATCGATAGATTTTTTTTGTTTTTTACTATGTTGTAGCTGATTAAAACGGGCGCAACCTTGTGGGGCCCACGGTTTGGCCGGTAGAGCGCCCCAAAGGCGGGGCCGAACTCTACGAGGCAAATAATTAAAAAATCGATATCTCAGTTATCTTTGAAGTTAAAGCCTTCGCTCAAAAAGTCTTTGGTAGATATTTTGCCAAACTCTCTTGTCATGTACATAGAAAAACAAATGACGATCTTTGATAAGAGGACTTAACTTACTTATGTACATTTTTAAAAGGGGTTATACAGGGTCCTGCAACCGTGCGTCGGGCTTAAACTGTTAATGAAGGTGCATTTCAGGAAAATAATTTTTATACAGGGTGGTAAGAAAAATTTTGAAGAGGAAAAGTCGACTTTTTTTAAATGGAATGCCCGGTATATTTTAGCATATTTGCAACCCCCTTAGGAGCCTTTATTCATCCCTAAAATATTACGGCTTTTGAACCTCTGGTTTGGGAGTAAAAAAATATTTTCAAAAAAAATGGGAGTTTACATCATCCTGCTTAAAAATTCTCCATTTACGCAGGTACAGTTTTCATAAGAAAATAAGATGAAGACCTTATTGCAGAGGCTTGAAAACAGCTCTGATTCAATTTTAGTTGTTACGCTATGTACAGGGTGCTCAAAATTTATTTTCAAAATTAGAGAATTTTGAAGCCATTTTTCTCAACTTTTCCAAATGGAACACCCTGTATATTTTTAGCTAGCGTAATGTAGAATTTATAAAGGAACGTTTTTTGTCCTACAAACATATTGGTTATTTTCATCCGTTTTCGAATTATTCGCAAATATTACAAATTTTAAGATTTTTCGGGATAACTCCTTAACGAGTCAAGATATCGGGGAGTTCTCTTCAGATTCTTAATCACAAAAAAATAGCGCAACTTTTGTCTGATTTAACCGACCTCGTATCTCTTACCGGTTAAGAGATGCCAATGGTGAGCAATGGAGTTCGGCCCTGTCTTTGGGGCGCTCTAACGGCCAAACCGTGGGCCTTACAAGGTTGCGCCCGTGAGACGTTTTAATCAGCATCGCTCTGGCTACAACATATTAAAAAATAAAAAAAATCTATCGATCTAAATTTCCCATAAGAAGTGTGCGGGGTCCTTTCGCGCTCAATTAATTCGAAAAGAGGTTTTTTATACAGTTTGTTCAAATTTATCTTTTCATCAGGGGCGTGCTTTCCTGGGGGCTTTGCACATTTTTCCTATAATTTTTTTCTGTAGGTAGTAAATTTTCTCACAAAACAATTTCGAAAACATGATTAGCGGTCCATAAGACATAAAAAGGTGCTCTTGTTTGAAATCGCTGTAAATAGTTTTAGAGCGCGCTTTGACAAATTAAAATGATCAAAAACGAAGTTAGGGGTTGATTCCTTGCATTATTTAAGGAAGAAAAGTTTGTATGGTGATTATACCGGTGGTCGTTTTATCTTGAGTCTGGCAAGACTGGCAATCGGAAAGGAAGCATTTTAGAAAAAAACGTTTTGTATAAAAATTTTATGACTTCGAGGGAGAAAATAGGTGGCGTTATCGCCATTTTGACTGAAGGTCATTTTCAAGGTCAAATGAAGGTCAACTTAATTTTTTTTATGGAAATCTGTCCATCGAGCGAGCCACCGAGTCCAAAAATAGTTTAGATGCGAGTTATTTGTTCTTTTACGGGGAATAAGAATCTGTAATAGAAAATATAGGTTTCCTTAAAAAAATTAAGTTGACCTTCATTTGACCTTGAAAATGACCTTAAATCAAAATGGCGATGATGCCATCTATTTTCACCCTCGAAGTCATAAAACTTTTATACAAAACATTTTTTACTAAATATAGCAGTATGTAGTAAGTAATAGTTATTTGTGTATCAAGGTCCGAAAGAACGATTTTGCTGGACGAGCCTGGAATTTGCGAGACGAGCAAAGCGAGTTCAGCAACAGGCGAGGGCAGCAAAGTCGTATTTTGGCGTATGTGTACATAAAATTTTTTAGTCGACCAATTGATCCTTATCATTTTATTAGTTGAATTTATCGTAACTTTGTAATGTCAAAGTATGAAATATCGCTGTCGGCTAGAAACGTCAAATGTTACGTCACGTTAATGATGAAACGATGAATCGATTAAAACAATTTAAACGCGAGCGTCAAAATGGTATATTGTATAGCAAGGTTTGAAAACAGATGTTTGCACACCGCAACCGGAAAACATACTTTCAAACAGAGGTATACCAATGTTTTTTATATGGATCAACAATTATTTAATAATTATTTAACAATAATTTGCCATAATTCCACAAACATTATTCTTTTTCCCTTAAAATTGTGTTACAAACATAAAATATATTCATCAATAATGTTTTAAAAGACAACATTTTAGTGTTCCAACCAGAAATTATTCGGTATTTTAGAAATGCGGCTTCATTTCCGCAAAAAAGGCCGTTCTTCAGTTCTCCTAAAAGCTATACATACTTAACTGTTAGTGCTTGTTGCAAGTGGTAGCTCGAGAGGGACGAGAGAGGTCGGGAAGAACGTCTTTTATGTAAATTCAGTGCGATTTTCCAGTTTTTTCCATTGATTTACCGATTTTATAGTTGATCTTGACGTTTAGTGTTTCACGTTTGCAAGCTGGGAAATATCATTTTTTGCACTCCCGGAAATGAAGTGGCACTGCGGGACTGAAGTAGGTCATTCAGTCCCATGGAACTGAAGTGCCATTTCTAGGCAATTTTATAAAGGATTTTATAAAGAACCATTGTTTCTTGCATTATATTGATTAAACTACGTCAAAGTGACATTTTCGACTATTTTGGGTTCAAATTGAATGGAAGGGCAAAAAATAGCCTATATACCACATGACTGAAGTGACATTTAATCCCTTTCGTGATTAAATGATACACTTCAGTCCTTTGGTATATAATATACTATTAAATGGAGACCTTAGCAACGGTCTGCAAAGTAAACTGGCTTGCAAATGTACATTTTCTGTCATCAAATGACGTCTCCATTTTTTACTGGTCGTGCAAAAAAGTGTTTTTCGGGACAGAAATGTCATTTCTTTTTACTTTCGGTACAAGGAGGATGAAAATTTTAACCTACAGTATGCAAATGCGTACCGAAACAGACACTTTCTTACTAAAAAAAACTAAAAAACTTAATTTCAGGCAGATGACAACAAAAGACCCGGTGGTGCCATTACGTTAAAAATGCTAAAAAACTGGGAAAGCAACGTGCAGAAGGACAAGACAAATAAAACCATCATGGACTTGACACATGCATTCCACGCAGCTCTCCTTACAGTCACCTCAGAAGAAGATCAGCAGCCTTCCATCTACACAGTAGAAGGTAAAGCCCGTTTTTATTTACTTTTAGCATTTTTTGATCATTTTCTCAGGCTCAGCCGCTTTCAACGGAGTGATTCAACTCTGCGTATTACAACTCGGCCCAGCATTGCGGCGATTTCTCAACATAGCAGAAGGTTCACGGCAGCCGCCTCACAAATGCAAAAAATTCTCGAAAATCAAGCGAATTTTAAAAGATTATTTCAGCGATCTGTCCAAGGTTAGTCCCCTCTTCAATATTTTCTAACTATTTCTACTATTTCAGCTATTGAACGGAGTTAGCTCGCCTAACATTCAAACCGTTTTGCTCAAACACCTTCACTACATTTCCCCTTTTCTCATTTCCTATCCCAACATTTCAAAGTCGATCGTAAAGAGATTAATAACAATTTGGGGCACGGGAGATGAAGGGGTGAGAGTGCTCGCGTTTTTCTGCATCCTCCGAATAACTAACGCCCAAAGAGTAAAGTTTTTGGACACGGTCTTAAAATCAATGTACATGACTTATGTTAAAAACTCAAAATTTGTTAGTCTTTCATCGATGGCTTCGTTAAATTTCATGAGACGAAGTTTAGTGGAAATGTTTGCGTTAGACGTCAATGTTTCCTATGAGCATGTTTTCTTGTATATCCGCCAGTTGGCGATACATCTCAGAAATGCTATTACAGTTAACAAAAAAGAAAATATTCAAGCAGTTTATAATTGGCAATATGTAAATTCTTTAAAATTGTGGGGAAATTTACTGGGTGCCACTTGCAATAAACCGCAGCTTCAACAGTTAGTCTATCCTTTTGTACAAGTTTGTTTAGGGACAATTAAATTGGCACCAACCACCCAATATTTTCCTCTGCGTTTTCACCTCGTGCAAATTTTAATCGATTTCTCTCGTGACGCCGACGTTTTCATTCCCGTTTTACCATTCATCCTTGAAGTATTGACAACTTACGATTTCAACAAAAAACATCAAAAAGTGTCAATGAAACCCCTAAACTTTACCTGTTTGTTGAGAGCTTCAAAATCTCAAATCGTCGAGAATGGATTCAAAGACGCTATTATTGAGACCATCTACGGACAGTTATTGGAATATCTGTCAATATATTCTCATACAATTAGCTTTCCAGATCTTAGCCTAATTTGCATTTTGCAGGTTTGTTTCATTATTTCTTTGAGCGTTTAATCAGTAGAGATTTTCAGATCAAACAGTTCTTGAAGAAATGTACAAATGCAAGTTACAACCGAAAAATGAAGCAAATTCTGGAAAAAATCGAACAAAACAACGAATTCATCGAAAGGGAGAGGAGTAAAATTTCGGCGAGCATTACAGAATTTAAGAAAATCGAGGGATTCGAGTCGCAAATTAAAAACAAGGGGACTCCAATAGCTGTGTTCTTTGAAAACTGGAATAAGGTTCACACGTTAAAGAAGAACAAACAAATGACTAATAATGAAGAATTGGGTGATTATAAGTTGCCTGAAATTAAAAAGAAAAAAGTGGGGAAGAAGAGAGAGGAGGGGCCCGTGGAATTATTCCCGAGTGATAGCGAGGATGAGGCGGAATTGGGTATTGAGAAGAAGAAGAAGAGGGGAAAGAGAGCAGGGAAGAATGTTAAAACCAAAGTTAAGGGTGAAAGTGGGCCTGTGGAGGATGACGGTGAAAAAGATATTGTACAGGATTTGGATGAAAGTGATTGGTGATTGTGCTGTAACATATTCTATTATTATATTATTATAAACAAATTGCTTTTGTTTTGATTAAACGCGCGTGTCCTAAAAATTTCGTTCGCTCCTTGCCAACAATGAAGAATATTTGAATCAAAAAACAGTTATTTATGTAACAAGAAAGTAAAGTGTAATTTTTTTCACGGGAAGAAGTGTTTGCGTACATCCGACGAGTGAAAAAAGTCACTTTAACACATGAGTTACATACAGAGTTTTTTCTACGTTCGTTACAAATTGTGCACTTTTTCTCATTAGAATATGTTCTTAAAGCGTGTGTTTTTTTAACGACGAGATCGTGCGAAAGATAGTGCTATAGCGGTTTATTTTTTCCCGTGATTTTTTCACTCTTGTTTTCAGTTGCTAAGGTGTTGTTGATATTGTTGCTATAGATATAGTACCTACACAAGTGCCCATTTTAACCTCCACGCTCCACTTCACCACTTAAAAAAAGGGAGGTTACTGCAATCACTAAAATTTTCGAATTTGAGATAACAGCAGATCTTTACGTTTTGAGGTTCAGGTACCCAAAAAAGTGGTTTTAAGAATGTGTATGTTCGTATTTGTACACGCCTCAGCGAAAACTACTTGACCGATTTGGCTCAAACTTGTGCATTCGTCCTGGGACAGCCTATATAAAAAGAAACTGCCTCAGACTGCCTTAACAGGTTTTCTTCTAACTACAAATACCTACTTAAGGATATTAGGTCCACAACTAAATTAAATAAAATTTTATTTTATAAAAATACAATAATTATTACAAATCCTAGAATTAGTAATTCAAGTACGTTTACATTGTACCAAGTTAAAGATTTCATCATCTTCATTAATATGATTGTTTTCGCAGGAAAAACTAATTTCTATCGATAAATCATACAAACTAAAGTCTTTTTGGCACTCTGCTTGTCTGCCTGATAAAATCTATAGTTACAACAAATTAAGACCAGAATATTAATATAAATATACTAACACACGTATATACATAAGGCATTCACACGTATTTTCCTAAACCAAAAATTTCGGTTGTTAGGATATTTTCTTATTTACATAAAAAAATATGGCCAATTTAATTATTAATCTCACAAACATAAATAATCAACAAACAACAATAAAATATAACACAGGCACTCAAATTCGTAAGGCACATGAAGGTTCTCTAGGTCCTCTCCGCTGCTATAGGGACTCGAAACCAGAGATGTCGCTACCCTAAAAAAATACTTTTTATAAAAAAAAATAATTATGTATTGTGTTATACCCTATCGGGTTTATAGAGATGTGTATGTGGCAGCAAAAATGTTGAACCTAGATCCCGCTCAGCCATTGTGTTTGCCTCCTAAAATAAAAATTATCAAAGCTCCTAACTCTCAAGTAAAATTATTACATACGTCATTTTGGTGCTGCGATGAAGGTTTGGAGTCGTAGTCACCTCTGAAAGATTTCATCGGGGGTGGAATTGTCGTTTCGTCATACGACCTCGCCTCAGACACAGTACTATAAATTTTCGAGATTAATTGCAAAAATCATCAAAAACTCTTATTACTTAATTCTTGGGGTAATTTCCAGCCAATTTTCCATTGGATCTATTTCATTACCCCGTAGGGTATTAAACTGGGATCTTGTGCCAGTACTGGAGAGTAAATCGGCACTGATTTTTTGAATCAAAGTTGCGTTTTCGCTTCTGTCAGCTTCAGTGCCGCAAGTAGTACCCAAAGTCCCCATATTATTGCACAAAACAGTGGCAGAGACTTCAAAACCAGCGGAAACTAGGGCTCCCGACGTTTTTCTCGAGCTCGGTTTTTCCTCTATGTACGAATCACTGTGGTTGCTACCATATTTTCTCTTTTTCTCCGCCTAAAAATAAAATCAAAAAGTGATATTTTGTAGAAATTTTAACCTTGCTTGGTGATGGTCCCGCATCTAAATAGCTTAATAGTTTCGCTTCGTTGGGTATCGCTGGTACTGATTGTTTTCTAGCGTCAAAACTTGTATAGTTGGCTAATTGAGTGGGTGGAGCTGGGTGGTACTTGGCTCTTGGGATCATAACTGTCAATGATCTATCCTTCTGATCTGGGAAACTGATGAGGGTATTTCCATTTTCTGCATCACTTGCAAGAGGTTGAGGTTTTTTCAAGGCTCCTTTCAGTTTTTTCTTCTTAACTACATAAGGCAAGCTGTTGGTCTCTGATCTACTATCTTCAGAACTTGTATCTTGAATCATAGCTCTTCTATCCATTGCTACACGTTGAGGCAGGAAACTTATTCCAGTGCTCATTCTAGTTTGTGGTGGCTTCTTTCGGCAGCACGTGAAGATTATACAAACCAACAAAAGGACAAAGAGTACCACTCCAAGTGTCACCAAAGCAATTAATAGTACTGAAATTTTTATTTTATTTATATTTATAGCGTTAAAGATTTACCTTTCAAGTTAATATGGCAGCTTTCACCAGTGTACCATTGGAAGCATTCACACAGGAACTGATCATCCCCTCGTGCGTAACAAGTACCGTGATAATTGCAACGTTCACAACCAATCTGCTCCGCGGAACAGATCCGTCCAGGGTAAAGAATATTTTCTGACAAATCAGCAAATCCTTCTTTACAGCTGCAAGTGTAGGTACCTTTCAAGTTGAAGCATTGTGCGTTTTCTGAGCAATCATGGAACTTTCCATTGGTGCATTCGTCAAAATCTACTGCTCGAAGGGATTCCAAATTCTCTTTGGAAGCGTAGACTTCGGTTCCTCCTAAACTGTAGTTGTTATTTCTAAGATATTTTTTGAACACGTCCTCCAGACGATTTTCGTCAGTGTTGTCCGAAAGTTGAAGGTAAAATTGTGTTCGAACTCCTTTTGGGAGTTGTGTGGGTTCATAGCGATCAACGTTTACTCCGTGGTAGATATCCCGGAGGTCTGATTGCATGACCATCCTGTCAAGGGCTTCGTGTGTTACCGATGACAGTCTCTTAAATTCGGATGAGTTGGGATTGGTTAATTCTTCGGAGAATTGTAGGTTTTCGCGACCAAAACGCTCCAGGCTCACTTGGAGGCTGTAGGTGTATGTAGCTGAAAAGAAAGTTCGTGTTTTTTGCGTTTATTCTTTGTAATTTGGGTAAGCTACGCACAGGACGACGCATGTCGGAACTTAGCTAGTTTATGTCAAACAGATTCAGTCCTATTTTGGTTGACTTCAATCAATATTGAAGTGAAATGAGAGATCTGATTGGAGAAGGTGACCTTTGTCTACGTTGTTGCCTTAGAGATATCAATGTTTCTTGAAATTTGTCAACACTTTGAGCAAGTGATGGTTTGGGACTTGCTTCAATGTCAATTGAGGTTAAAATTGATATCTCCAAGAGAACAACGTAAACAAAGGTCACGTTCTCCAATCAGTTCTCTCAATTAATTTCAACATTGACTAAAGTCAACCGAGTTACAGCATAGGACTGATTGACAATATGCGTCATCCCTTGCAGAGCTTGCTCCGAAATTCAAAATTTTTCATGTTACTTACGAATGCACGGTCGGTCGGGGAACATTCGCGCAAATCCAGGTCTGCACACACACCTCATTATGCCCTCTACTTTTTGGCAAAGTTCATTCCTGGATGCTTTACATTCCGGCTCACATTTGTCGCTGGATTGGCGTGGTACTTCATGGCTTGGAGTGTTCGAAATAAAGACTCCTCCCAACAGCACGTTGCTCACTTCATTGTGATTCAACATTTCATCTCTTTCTTGCGTTTCGTAGCTGTCATTTGGTACTTTAATAATGCTTCCTTTATTGTCCGTTACGATGATAAGCATTGAATTATTGTCAGTAATATTCTCCTCAACTGGCGGAGGATCTGTGTCATTTATGATGAATTCATCCAAATCTTCATCGGAGTCTTCTAATGTTGCTGTCGGTTCTACTTCTTGTGACGAATTAGTAGGTTGAATGTTGATCACAGAGTTTTCGATTGTAGGTTCAGTGGTTATGCTCGGCCTTAATTTAATAGAAGGATAAGCACTGCCGTAAACATCGGGCGGGTATAAAGAACTACCAGTACTGATTGTGGTAGTCACAGTTTCTACAATACTAGTAGGTTTAACCAACGTGTGGAACTCTGTCACAGTGTCGACAAGAGTTGACTTTTCCGTTTTGGTGACTAGAAGGGTCAAAGTCGATGGTGGTCCTCCTAAAGTTTTGACCACTGTCGTTTTAGTTATTGTAACAGTTGATGTTTTCGTATGAGTTACATAACGAGTTGGTAGTACTGTTTTACTTTCTTTTATCGTCGATAAATCGATTTTGGTACTAGTGGTGTCATCTACAATTTTCACTTCGTTTCCACCATGATGCACAGCAGTACTGACACTAGTACTGGGAGTTGTTGTAATCTCAGTAATGGTTTCAGTAAAAGCATTGGTACTCTTAGTGAATGTGTCTTTTATATTCACTTCTGATCCTAGAACTTCCGGTGGTTGAACTTCTGGCGATGGTAATTTAGTGGTAATAGTTGGTGAAGGTAATATTATGGATTTAGTAGTACTAGTACTACTAACATTTCTTCCGTACTCGTAAATGGGTCTTCTAGTAGTTGGTCTCGTAGAGTACGGTCTTCTAGTAAATGGTCTGCGAGGTCTAGCCCTAGTAGTACTGTCAGTAGTCACTAATTCTGGTTCTACGTCATGATGAAACGGTACTCTCATAGTTGTTACGGTACTAGTAAGTGGTTTGTGTGTTGATACTAGGGGTGGAGGGTTCATTCCTAAAACTTCCTCCACGTTTTTAGGAGGAACAATATTTTGAGGGGCTTGAGGAATAAACGGTACCGAAGTACTAGCTTGAACTTGCGCGTCGGGATGATTCTGTTCCAAACTCGGAACTCTGTGAATATTTCCTCCAGGAGACACCACCTCAATTTTTGGAGGCTGCATGTTAACGTCGGGCACAGGAACTGGTGGTTTCAAAACTTGCATTTCAACTTCACTCAACGGTACTTCTCCAATGTTCAATTCTGGAGTCGTAGAAGCAACAATAACTTTTTCCTTGTTTAATAAATCGATAATTGACATTGGTTTCGAGGTTTTAAACGGTTTTTCCGTTTGCGAATTTATTAATTCTGGTAAGTTCACTTGAGGATCAATTGGTAAGGACGTGACTTTCGGTCTGTAGGGTTTCTGGGTGCTTGTGTGGAAAACGGTAGTTGGTGGTCTAGTAACGTTGCGATGATGTTGCCAATTCGTAACTTCAGGTCTCCGGGTTGGTGTTGGTCTTTTTGTAGTCAAACGGTGAACAAATTCATTTTGGGTAAATGGCCGTTGGTTATTAGCAAAAATATTGACAATTGGACGCTTGGTACTTCTTTCAATTTGTTTTCTTGTCGTTTTTTGCGTAGTGGATTCTTTGGTAGTACTTTCAAATACTATTGGACGATTTGTAACAGTACCCACGTAAGTTATAAAGCCAGGATCGGGTTTTTGCGTAAAATAACTAACGTCATCAAAATTGTATATGTTAATCTTTTCTGGCCTGACAAAGGAATCTTCCTCTTCACGAGTAGGGAACCTGATAAAATTAGTGAAATTTCTCGTAACTTCCGTCGTTGTGGCTTTCAATATTTCCGGAGGTACTTGCCCAGGCCTTAAAGGCCTAGTGTTGGATTCTTGGATAACTTCTCCTTCTGCATTGGTCAAGTCAGAATCGTCTAAATCGGATTCGTTGGGTACTACTTGAGGATTATGCTGTTGCTCTTCTGGAATGAGAGGAATTGGTACTGGTCTAGGTTTAGGCCTGTTATAAACCGGTTTATTTCCATATCTACTGGGTGTTAATCGTGGTGGTACCATATATTCAGGTAGCTCCGGTTTTGGTCTTTGCCTAACGAAGTTACGCTTTGGAGGTAATTTTACTTTATTTGTTGGTATATTGACTAAACCTTCAGAAGGAGGCTTTAAATCCACGATTTCATCATTAACCGGCTCATTTGGTGGTTTCAAATCCAGAATTTCCTCTTCTAATTTATAATTAACCCCACTATTTGCCAGAATTTGAGGGTTAATTTCCTGGCTGTTAACTATTTCATACGCAGCTTCTGCGCTTTCCTGTAATTTTTCACCATCCAAATGCTTTTCCTGGCTTTTAACAATTTCGTAGGCGATCGGAGGTGCGTTAAAAGTAGCGTGGTTTATAATATGTGCATTAAATTCATTATCCTGCTGAATCATTCCGAAAGAAATTGGAGGTACGTTAACATTAACCTCGTTGAAGTTTGGCTTCGAAGGATTTATAGCAACTTCGACTCCTTCGCCCGCAGCATCAATTCTTATCGGTTGAGGTGCTACTTTGATAACTCCTCCCACTTGTTGCTGATTTTCGTGATACACCGAAGCAAATTGAGGTACTCCATTCCTGAAACCTTCAATTCCTGAAAATTCTGGTTCGGGGTATGGAGAAGGATCGTCGAAGTATTGTCCATTTCTGTGGGGTTCAGTGGAACCTCCGTAAATGAGGGCAGTCGTTCGATTGTGAGGAATGTTTATAAAGGCTACTTGACTAGGTTGGATGTTGACTAAAAGTGGTTGACCTGTTGATCGTTCTATAATCTCTGGCAGCACATTTGAAGGTTGTAGTACAAAATCGTTCAATGGGTTAGGTAAAGATTGACCTTCCGCGTAAACCGGGAAGGTAACCGATTCGTAATGCTTCTGAATTTCGTCTGGAACATTTGCAATTTTGATCTCTTGTCTAACCTCATTTACTCCAAAGTTAATTCCGTAGTTATTTTGAGACTGGGCGTATACTTGGTCGTTTGGTCGAGCTAAAGGAATATGTTTATGCTTCTCGGTTCTTAGAGGTGGTGGAGGGCCAATGTAATCGTCTTTGTTTGGGGCGTGCACTATTGGTCTTTCACTGGCTACAGGAATAGGCTTGTACTCATGATTCCTTTTAGGTTTAGATGGTGGTGGTGGTGGTTTCATTCCAAACCCATCATCTTTGACTTGATTTATAGGGATCGAAGGTATTCTAGGCCCAATTCTTCCAGGCCGTCCCACGATAACATCAGAATTTGCTGTAATCACTTCTCCAGGCGATATGGGAATTCCTCCATTTAACAGAGGACTGTCATGCCTCACGTTTTTATCCTCCCAATCAACAGTTTCCTGAAGATGAAAGGTGGCCACGTTTTGGCTTTCAGCAATCTCCATATCATCTGCTATTCCTCCCACGGGAATATAAATCGGGGATCGATTCTGTACATCTGGAGGCTGTAAATCCAGATCTTTAGGGCTAGACTGAGGCTGAGGTATTGTCGTTTTAGGACTGGGGGTTGTTGGAATTATCGTTGTATCATTCCTTCGATTGGATTTTAAATTGGTTTGAATTAATCCCGCCATAGCATTTAGTACAGGAGTTAAGGCATTGATGTTAATAGAACCTAAACCTAGCAAATCTGAAACCTGATTCGCAGGTTTCGCTATTTTCGTTGTCGGTTTTTTGTCGTTACTTTTCGTTGGGTTTATCGTTTGCCTCGTTTTGGTAGTCCTTACTTTGCTAGCAGAAGTCACCGTTTTTGTTTTCTTTAAAACTTTCGAGCTCGACTTAATTTCAGTGGCCAGTGATGGCGTTTCATGTTTTGTGGCAAAAGGGTCGTCGTCCAAGAAAACAATCGTAGACCCAACAACCACACTTGGAGTCGAAGACTCTACCTCTACTTTTGATGGATGCTCCGGCATTTGTGTTTTCTCGATTGGCAGGACTTTAGTTGGTGAAATTTTATTAGCAACGACCGTAATTTCCAGCTTCTGCCCGTTCTTTAAAGTTGCAGATTTAGTAATAGTTCGTGATCCATCTTTGATTTGCTTCTTGATCCCGTTCAAGTACTTTTGGTCCAAGAGGTTCTGATCTAAGGTTTCGGTAACAACGTTTTGGATAATTTTCGAATTGGAATTAATTACGGTAGGACTGACTCTATTACCTTCCTGGAGAAGAGTGGTAAAATACGTGAAAGTCGTGTGGTAAGTCTTGGTGGCTAGAATCTCAAAGTTCTCTCCAGACAAATCTATTTTTTGTTTCTTCTTATCGTCTTTTACGCTTGCCTGTTTTGTGTTGGTTTTCTTTGGTTGCAAATACAATTTTTCTGTTACTACATCACTCGAAGTGGAAACGTTAGTTTTCACAATGGTTTGACCATTTTCCAGCAAAGTGTTGTAGTAGGTGTAGGTTACGAAGTAGGTTTTTACAACCTCTGTAGTACTAACAGCTGTTGGAGCTAGGTCTTCAAAATCCAAAGCAATGTATGACGTCATTACTGACGTGGCTTTTGGAGGAACTGATTCTGTAATAACCACTTGGGTTACTACTTCATTAGTACTGATGACCTGAGATTTCTTTCCCTCATACAAAGTTTTTTCCAAAGAAATAGTACTGTAGTAAGTATTCGTGTCTTTGAGAGCTGTAACGTTTTCTGAAGGTTGCAAAAGGGATAGATAATCATCAGGAGCTGTTACAGTATTCGTAACTGTATGTTTGGAGCTAACAACTAAAGGTTGCTCCCCGTCTAAGATAGTATTGAGGTAAGTGTAAGTCGTGTGGAAAACACCAACTGACAGATTCGGGTACTACAAAAATATCGTTAGTTTTATGATAGGTTTAGTTGAATTACCTGGGTCAGAGTAATTCCCATTGCAGGAGTTGGGAGAATTTTTCCAGTATTTCTCTCTTCGGTCGCTATATTCGAAACAACCTGTTCATGACTAGAAACCGTGGTGGTACCACTTTCCAAATACGTTGTCAAATACGTGAAAGTGGTTAAACACGTTTTAGTAACAAATTGATTCGGATCCAAGGATGCTAGATTATTAATCTAGAAGAAAATTGATCAGTACTACCAACACAGCGTTAATACTTACATTAGATGCGTCCTGAGGTAAAAGCATCATCATATGGTCACTTAAAGTGCTCGGTTTAAGTGTCACAGGTTTGTAGATCGTACTCGGTAGTATTCGTTTAACGTCAGGCTCTCCAGGAAGAGTGCTTTTGTCCCCTGCTACAATAACTTCAACTCCGTTGGACATGACTCTAGTAGCTAGGTTATGTCGAGCTTCTTCAAAAGCTCTCCCTTGTTTTTCTGAGCAAATTCATGTTAGTTATAGCTTCGTCAATACGATAAATTTTTATACAATTTTTACAAAAATATTTACAAGAGTCGAAAAAATTATGGTACAAAAGTTAGGACTCACCTTTGGTGTTTTTTAGTCGAGAGGATTCCGGATATGGAGTCATTGGTATTGGGTTGAGAGTAGAAGTAGCGTCGAAGTCCAGTAGTGTCAAAGTTGTGAATTTCGTCAATGGTTCTGTCAGGATAGAAGTCTTGGTCTGGGGTTTAACTTCGGTAGTGGAAGTTACAACTTGCTCATCGCCATTTACTCGAGTTACAATAAACGTGTAAGTCCGTAAGCGGCTCTGTACGACGGTTTTTGTCAATAGTTCAACTGAAGAAAGTACTGTTGTTTTTAGTAGAAGAATGGGAGCGTCAAGTGATTCGGAAAGTTCTGGGAAAAAGGGTTCGTAATCGGGAACATGTTGAGGGGTTGTCTCTTCAAAATCATAATCTTCGATTCTATTCTCTTTGCTTGTTTCTTCTTCAATTGATTCAGTTGCACTGTCTTCTATTTCTTCAGAGGATGTTACGACGCTGTTTAATTCGTTAACTGACGTAGATTCAATTTTTGAAATTGGTCTTTTTCTTGTAATTACAATTCGTCTTCTAGGTTTAGTAGCTTCTGGAATATGTTCTTCGGGCTCAACTTGTATCAAACGTCGTTTCTTCTTTTTCTTCTTAATCAGTTTCCTCCTTAACCTTTTCGTAGTTGTCTCAAACGAATCTTCCTCACTATTTAAACGTTGCACCCTGACTAATTTCTTAACAACACGTCTTTTCGGTTTAGGAACTTCCCCATTCACTTCTCTTTTAAATCTAAATTGGTCATGGCCAAGAATTTTCGAAACGTATACTAAGTCATAGTTAGAATTGTTGCCCCTTTGTAATTGTGACGTTTCGACCTTTGGCATGAGAGGGGCTTTCTCATCAAGGTCTGTTACACTAAAAAATTACCGGAAGGTTTGTTTGGCTCTCCGGAAGCCTTAACAGTTTTTATTTTGTATTTCTTTGAAGCCAAGTTTGGTGATTTAGTTTTCAAGTTTTCGCTTGCTGTTATGTGACGGCTTACATCACCGATTATACTCTCCAAACTTTCAGTCTCGCCACTTTCTGCAGTGTCTAGACTGATCTCTTTCGTACCAGGCATAACATACGTGTCGAAGTAATCCGAAGTAATTACGACTAAGTCATCCAAAATTCTGGAAGGTCTAACTTGGCGTTTCTTTCTATCATTTTCGCCCACTATAACAGTTGAGAGGACTGTACTGAATTCTCCTGGAGTTCTACCAGAGACGTATAAAGTAATCACGCTGGTTTCCTTCGGCGGCTCTGTTGGTGCTGGAGGTTTCTTGTTCTTCTTTCTGGAAGTTTTCCTCTTTGGTGCAGGAGTAGCTTCCTCAATTTCGATTTCTTGGTCGACTTCTTTGCTATCGGCGAGATTTAAATTTTCAGGTTCTTGATACAAGGCCTGAGCTTGTGGACGATCTTTTAACAGTTGCAGATTTTGAGCTTGAGGCTGAGCTAATTGCTGTTGTAGTAACGGCAAGAGAAGAGTGTTAAGTTGTGGAGAGACAGCATTGAACGCAACAGTTGGGGTAACTACAACTGTGTCAGTCAAGAACTCCGTAGCTGTAACTACAGTAACCTTAGTATCAACTATCGTGGTGAGAATTTCTTTGCCCCTAAAAGTTAAGGGAAGAACTGTGGAGGTAGAGCTAGTAACTGTAGTTACGTAAGTTGTTGCTCTAGTTTTGAACTCTGTAGTTGGTGTAGCTGGTATTGCAGGATTTTGGTAAGGTATTAAAGGATTTTGTTGTTGTAATCCTCCTAGTAGCAACTGCGATAATAAAATATTAGCCAATGGTGCCTGCGCTGCTAACGCCGGTTGAATCGTATTTACAACTTTGTCTACCGCATAAGCAGTACTAGGAATTACATGCGAAAAAGAAGTTTTACGCCCTCTAATATAAGTTGGAGTAAAAATTACGCTAGTAGTAGGAGTTTCGTTAAGTACAAATTGAGTTATTAACGTTGCTCCGTTATCTCCTACAGTTGTAGTTTCACTTAAAAGTACAGTAACATCTTTTCCGAATGCGTTAAGAGAAGTTGAGTATTGTTTAGGGCCCAATACTTCCGTGCTATACTTAGCAGTAATAACATTCTTGTATTCTGTTACTTTCCCGTTTACTACAGGAATTGTAACTTCAGTTGGTATATGGTGAGTCACAGTAATCGTTCCATCACTTCGGGGCAAAACAAAATTGTCATCAATCAATTCTTGGTTTCTTTGTCTTGAACTCGTCGGTCCTCTTCTCCTCGAAGAATTTCTTGAACTTCCTCTTTTAGTTTCAGGCTGTGTCGTGCCTCGGAGTCTTGGCGATTTTGGTCTAGGAGAAGAAGTAGTTCTAGGCCTCGTATTGCTTGGTCTTTTGAAACTTGAACGTGCAGTCGTCTCTTTATTTTCCCTCAAAGTGAACTGCGATCGACCTTGAGTTTTACTCGGGGATATTCTTTTGCGAGTTGATGGTGCGGACGTAGTGGCTGCAGTGGTTTTACTGTTCAACCGTGCCCTTGCAGAATATCTTCCACGAGTAGGTTTCGAGGTTTCTGTTGTAGGTTCTTCGGTACTAGGTGCTGAGGTTGTAGACGTGCGACTTCCAGGCCTTCTAAACCTGGAATAATTCACCTCTCTTCTTGAACGTCTTCTGAAGCCGAAAGGTTTTATTTGGACGTTGCTTGAACGTCCTTTTCTCGCTTCGGCTTGTGTTGGTGCAGCCTCGGTTTGCGTGTTGGTTTGAGAGCTTTCATATTCAGTGTCTTCGTCTTCGTTCGCATCCTCCTCTTCCAATTCTTCTTCTTCCTCTTCTTCGGGCGCTTGGGTAGTAGTTGTGAATAAGTTTCGACGAGGGAATAACGCATTGTTTCTTGCTCTATTATTTAACCCACTGGGTCTGTTAAACGAAGTTCTTGGTTTTGCAGTTGTAGTAGTGGCAGTGGTTTTGCCTTTCGCAGGTTTTCTAGTGGTGGCAGCTCTTGGTGCTCCTGTTGATCTTGACAATGGTGGTCGTCTGAACTTCAACAGCGGATTCTGAGCTCTTTTAGGATTCTCTGTAGTTGTTGATAATGGCAATGTAGTATCAGCGCCCTCCTCAATACTGTCGGTGGGATTATCAGTCACCTGCGTGGTCAAATCATTTTCCTCACTTGCACCTGAAGGAGTTGTCGTCGACTGGGCTCGATTCAGAGACGAAGCTAAAGTCGGTCGAATTCGGAAACGAGAATTTCCAGAGAATAACGAACTAGCTCTTTGTGAACCCCCAACGGATGACCTTCCAAAACCACCTCTTCTAGAACTAGCCCCAAATCCAGTAGCTGTCGGTTGAATTCTAGACGAACTTCTTCTACCTCCAACCGAGGCACTTGGACCCCCAACCGTACTGCTTGCTTTAGGTCTACCGAATCTTCTAGAACCAGAAGCTGTTGGAGTTATTAAACCGGCATTTGAAGAACTTCTTCTGCCACCGAAGCGGTTGGTTTTTGAAGCAGGCACCGCGGTTACTGTCGGAGTTACATCGCTTCTCGTTACGGTAGTAGCAGTACTAGCACCAAGTCCCTTGCGTTTCGGAGCGAAAGTCGGTCGTCCTCTTTGAGCAAACGGGCGAATTGGAATGACAGGTTTCTTAGTCTGTGAGAAGCTTAACCTAGACTTAAGCCTAGTGTTACCACTTTCTTCTTCCTCGCTTTCAGTTGTTGCTTCATCATCGATTTTGCTTGAATCGCTTAACGATCCTTCAATAACAACTGGTGATGGGGAAACTGGTATTGATGTGGGTGAGATTTGTAGCCCCGGTGCTTTAGTTGCTGTTGGTACTATTTCGCTGTTGGTGGGTTGAATCGAGTTTGGCTTATTAACTATGAAGCTTGAAGTGCTTTCAATAATCTGCGCATATCTTCCGTCAATAACAGTACCTAAAACCTTCGATTGATATAATGTGGTTGTATCGTTTTGAATTATGGAACCTTCAATTGACCTCACCAATCCAGTTCTGTGATTAATCGGAACATCTGTGGCTAGTGATGATTTTTTGTCTTCGTCAACTCGGAGAGAACTTGTGGTTTTGATAACTTGAGCATAAAGGTTGTCTATGTAAGTACCAATGGCTTGCGTGGTGTAAAATAGAGTACTTACACCTTCAGCGTCTACAATCTTACCATGGTTCAAACTAACAACTCCCGTGGGCTTTAACTTTTCTGATGAGGCAAGAGTTGGTGTGACAATTGATGAAGTACGTTCAAGGACTTCAGCATACAATCCATCTATATAAGTACCGTAAACATCAGTTGATAAAACAGTGGTCGTACCAGAGTTTTCAACTGTGTTTGCAATAGTGGATATTAGTCCTGTTGGTTTCAAAGAGCTGCTGTTAAGTTCTTTGGTTTTTACATCTTCAATAACTTGATTTTGAGTGGCGGTTCCAATTGATCGTCCAATTTGGTTAGAGTCGATGTCAGCAGTGTTGTTGGCTACTGTAGTTGAAGTTTCTAGACGACTTTTAACGACGGTACTGTCCCCTACGTAAGAAGTCGTGTAGTAAGTATACGTGGTGAAATAAGTTGTTAAATCATCATCACCAACAGTTGATGGTTGAATGCTAGGTTCAGTAGTTGAAGTTGACAAAACTGATGTACTAACTACCGATGGTGTAATGCTGATTGTAGATTGTTCACCAAGTGAAGAAGTTGGAGTTACCACGTTAGAAACTGTATCTTCCCTGCTGGTAACTTTCGTAGTACCATCTTTATACAGAGTTGTCCAATATGTAAAAGTAGTGAAATAAGTGATGGGTAAGCTCAAGTCCTCAACACTGAGGGTATGAGTGGGAGTTAAAGTTTCCGTAACAACGTTTGTGATTGTTTCCAAGCGACTCACTACATCACTAGAAGTAGTGCCGTGGTACATTGTAGTAAAATAAGTGAATGTAGTGTAGCTAGTTTGTAGCAAAAGTGTTGGGGATGGTATAATTTCAGAATCGTTGTTCGACTCTGAAACAATTTGATCTTCGAAAGCGTTCCTTTTATCAACATTATCAATGATTCTTCTATCACCTTCTGAAGTACTACTTCTAACATCAGTAACCATTGTGGAAATCGTCTCGTATTCATTCAAGTTTAAAATATTATTTTCAGCTTGAGAATCTTCGGCTGAGCTTCCACGTTGTAGAGTTACGTAACTTTGTTCCTTCGTTGAAGAAGTTGGTAGAATATTGTTATCCAAATCATCTTCGGTTTGGTTTTGTGGCAGTTTCGTCTTCTGCCTGTTAATAGTACTGTTGTAGGAGTTCAAAGGACTTACGCTAAGGCTTAAAATTTTCTTTTTGATACTTTCTGCTTCATCTACACTTTCTTCTTCTTCTTCGTCTTCTTCTTCAAGGGATGCGAGTCTTGTAGCAGAAATGTGGGATTTAGCGTGAATACTTGGAGTAACGTAATTAGTGTAGACTTCAGTTCTACTTGAAATTTCCGTTTCCCCATCAACAAAGATCGTGGTAAAATAAGTGTAAGTGGTGTAATAAGTTTTCACCCCATTTTGCTGAACTTTCGCGTCATTTAATGAAGGAGTGGATTTGACATCGACTTCGCTCGGTTGGTAAGAAACTGTAGGCAGTAAATCCTCGACAAGTTTAGTTGGTGCAATTTCTGCAAAATCATCGAAAGAAACTGTTCGACTAGGAATGACCAAACTATCTTCTCTTTCGAATAAACCAGCGACTGCTGAACTTGAAACTTCACTACCAGGAATCAAAGTTGAAGTTATAACATTAGTGGTAACCACTATTTTACTCGCTACAGATGAAGTAGTATCTTGGAAGAACGTGGTGAGGTAAGTATAAGTAGTATACAGGGTCTTAAAGATTAATTCTATTTCTTCGCCACTTTCTGTAGTTGTTTCAGTGGTTTCTGGTTCAGACTCAGTAACGTGTCTTCGTTCTGTTGTTATTTCTTGAGGGGTTGTTTCAAGGATCGGTGTTGTACTTGTAATTGGTTCTGTAACTTGTTCGGTTGTACCTTCAGTGGTTGTTTCTTGAGTAGTTGTTCTTTCTTTTTCGTTGTTGTTGTTGGTTGTACAGCATCAAGTACCGCAGTGGGTGAAATCTCACCACAACTCTGAGTTGAAAACCCACTTCACTTGAAACAACTTCGTTTGATTTAAATCGAAGTTGTAGTACTATCATCGTCTTGAGGGATGAAGAATGTGGTCAAATAAGTGAGAGTTTTATAAACCGTTGTTGGTACTATCTTACTTCCGTCTGTACAAGCGACTTCGACTTCCGTAGGTTCGCGTTCTGTATCAACTTCATTTGATACAATTTCAGGGGTTGTCGCCGCAAGATCCGTTGTGGTTTCTACAGCATTGGTGGTTGTTTCTCTCGCGGTGGTTGTAGTTTGTTTCGCCGTTGTAGTTGTCTCCTTTTCTGTAGTAGTTGTTTCTCTTTGAGTTGTAGTTGTTTCCTTTTGCGTCGTCGTTTCTTCTTCTTTCTTAGGTTGGGCGGCGGAATCTCCCACAATTTTTGTTGTAAACGGAGATTCAAGCACGGCAGTATTATCAATAGGGAAATCATCTTCGAAGAAAATTGTGGTCGCTCCACTGAAATCTCAGTAGCTGGAGTTTCTTTTACCACAGTGCTGCTTTCTTCCAGAGATATCACAGTCGATGGAGTATTTAAAGGTTCCGTGCTTTGTTGATTTGCGAGGGCTTGAAGCGATGCAAAAATCTTCGCAATATCTTCATCTGAAGGTGTGGACAACATTAAAGTTTGACTTTCTGATGGTTGAATTACTTCTGGACTAAAATTAGTGGTAGTTTCACCATTATCTTGTTCGTGTGCTAAAACCGCAGATTTGGCATGAATGTCCTCAGTTGTCTCCTCAACATCATCTTTTGGTTTTCTTAGACGATCAGTTTTGTCGATCACCATCGTAGGAAGGTTTGTCTTCATTTCTAACTTATGACCTTCTACAGTTTGAGTTTCCATTGATGGTTCATGGGAAAGGTAAGTTCTAACTGTGGTACCAACTGAAGGTGACTTTACCGTTAATGATGGTCTTATTATTTTGTTTGGTCTCAGCGTTGGTTGAACGGTTATTTTCGTGGCTTTATCAATTTTTTGGTCAAGCTCTAAAGTGTGAGGGGCAAAAATAATAACAGTGTCGCCAACTGTCGTAGTAAAATCTGCGAAACCTGAATATGTGATGGTGGATAGGTCTTTTAGTTCTGGTTTTACTAACCCAGCGCGAAAGAGGAATTTCGCCTTCCGTTCTGCGGCTGTCGTCGACTTGGATCTTTCTGTGTTAATGTCAAAATCTGGAAGATCCCCCAAGTAAGAAAAACCACTCGGAGAAAATTCGTTTCTAACTGTAAAAGTTGGAAGGTTATCCCAAGGCTTCACTGTGGACGGTGATAAGCTTTCAAGTTTGATGTCTTCCTTGTGAATTATAATATTCTCGTGAGTCAAGTCTTTAACTTGCGGGTTGATTTGAAAAATTTTCACATTATTTTGAAGCGGTACTGCATCTTCGTAGGGTACTCGAGGATTGCTTGAAGGTTCTTCTTCTAGGATCTCTTCATCCAAACTCTGTTTCACTTTCGGTTCAACGAAAGTATAAGAAGTTGTTTGTTCAGGTTTGGAAGTAGGAAAGACTAAGGCGGGATCAACTTGATTTGGGACAATATAGTCAGTATTTTGAACAAAATTCTTCCCGTAAATTGAACTTTGATCTACGTTCCATTTTTTATTGTTATTGTCGTAGGACTTGGTAGGTGAGTCACCGTCGTACAGTACTCGTGAACTCTTTGTGAGTAAATGAGCGTACAGCCGTCCATTGTCAAGGGTCGTACCGAGTACTTGAGTGGCATACTCAGTCGTGACACCTTCTTGTATAAAAGTACGGGCTGTGGAAGTGATTAGACCTAAGTCCGGTTTAACGCTCAGGAACCGCCCGAAAGAAGTTCGTCCATGATTGTCCACCAGCAAGACTGTGGTGACATCTACAGCCGAGATAGGAGAAGAGTCAGTTTTATACAACATAGAGACTATCTAGAAAGGCTACAGGGAGACTATCTACAGAACAGAGCCACATAATATTTCTTATTTATGATGAGTGAGTGAAGACTACTTTATCGCACAAGAATCAACATTTATCAATTAACTAACTATTAAGTGCATTAGATATCCGCTCCGCGTAATGGCAAGTACCGTTGGAGGAGGGTAGTTGTCAATACACGAATTTTTCTTGTTCTAGGGGGTTGTACGAATTTACACGAATGCCTTTCGGGTTGTCCAACGTGCCCGCAACTTTTCAGGCTTTCATCTATCTAGATGATATCATCATCGTAACACCAACCTTTGAAAAGCATCTAGAAGTTTTAGAGAAAATTTTTGAGAAAATCTTCACCTTCGAAAACTCGCGCCGGCTTCGCCTCCATATTAAACTTTACTTTTTTCAATTCATATTTATTATTTAGAAAATTGTGCAAATTAGTGAAGGCGCAGCCGAGGTGATAAATTGAATGAAGTTTCGGCGGAGCCGAAATTCGCATAAAATGGAGGCGAAGCCGATGCGAGTTTTCGGCTTTCAGCCGAAAAGGAGCAGTCTATGAAGACTTCTCTTTTTCGGCTAAAAGCCGAAAACTCGCGTCGGCTTCGCCTCCGTATTAAACTTTACTTTTTTCAATTCATATTTATTATTTGCATTCCAAAGCTTTTAATTTAATAAAGTCAACTGTAATTTAAATCACAAAGATTTTAAAAAGCTTTTACTTTAATAAGTTCACCTGCCACGTAAATCAGAGCATACTAAATAAATCTGTAAGCTACCAACATTAAAGAAACAAAATATAGTGTTGCGTTGTACGTACTTGCAGTCATACTCAATGCCAAATTTTTGATTGGCGGACAACATTTAACTTAAGGCATGAGTCTCAGATCCAAATTTTTGACAATGTCTCATGTTTAAAGTTTTACTATTTTTTTTAAGAAAGGGACCGAGACGCCACATTGATGTAGATCCTCGTCCACGTCAACAAACATCTAATCTACAAGGCAACAAAAAGCTCGATGACAATGTGTGACAAAGTAGCTTTTAGCACGAACATAAAAAGCAGCAACATCAAATCGCTCTAATTTCTTCACGGCTATTTATAGCAAAAGTAAAAAAAACGGAAGTGAGGAATATAATATTTTGAATTGCTCGAGCGTGGAGTACCTGAAATAACAGTACGATGATATTTAGTACTTGCACTGGAGAAATTCATCGCGGCAATTATGTAACTCTGTTTAAATTGCGCTTTGGTTTAGAATAATACATCAAGATATGAATAGGTACTAGGAATGAAAACCCATGTTAGTGATGAGAATTTTTCTAAGAGCATCCTTGACATTTCTATCGGAAGCGATGGTTTGCTCTGCAATTATCGAGTTTCTGATCCGAGAGAAAGTCAAAGAAAATTCTTGTTCAAACAAATAAGAGGATTTGATGATTCCATCCTTGGATTATTCGCGGCCTTCTAGCAGTGACCATCTGACATTTATTTTTTGCTTGTCGCGTCTCAACAACAAAATATTTCCGCACTTTGGTCACGGCTAAAATGATGGAAAAGCTCAAAAATAGAAGATTTTTTATTATGAAATGATGCGGTTAACTCGATTATCGCATAAGAGAAATCATCATTGTATAATTTTTGCAGCTGCTGACCAGAACCCACCAAGATGCTAATGCTTTGTACATTTTCTACAATACTAATTATACTACAACTTGCGTCAACTCACCATTACTATCTTGTCGTCTTCTTCTAGGCGATGTATTTATATCCTCTAATCCTGAAAAGAAATAATGCGGATTAGTAAAAGGCGGTACTACTCATTCAAGGTGATTTGTGTTTTTTGTCACCTGAAGATTAAATATTTAAATCAAGAAATATCATGAGTTAGCGTTTGAGGAATTTGTGTTTCTGGGTGTAAGTTCACGAGAGTTGGGTGTGTTCTTACTTTCGTAGTCTGCAGATTGCTCGAGGCGATCCCAACACGGATTCCTCTTCAATTCAATTTCTAGGTCGTAAAATGTACGCACTAATCGAAAGTCAAACAAGATTTTTACAAATATTGACCCGAAAAATAGGAAAGGGTTGGATAACAGCGCTGAGGAGGAATCTCCATAAAACAGTTGACACACTTTCGACCGTCTTGGGCAAATCCGCAACAGGTTATTTTGATCACATCGACTTGCATGGATGATTTAATTATGCTTTCGTTTCACATTAGTGACCAATTATAATAAAGGCATAATTCTTGTTTTATTGTTTTGGTAAAAGAGGTCTTCCTGGCAACACACTTAACCAAGAATTTTAGCAAAGTCTTTTGATTCTTATTAGTTAATTGGCCAGAAGTCGCTTATTACCTCAGAGGAATTTGAGTTTCTCAACACTTCGCTTTCCGCCAAAGAAATTGCGTTCAATATCTGAGTATAGGTCCTGGGAACTTGCCGCTGAAGTTATGTGGGTCAGCCACTAAGAGTCGGTCATTCGAACCAAGCCCAGGGCTATACCGCATGTCCTCTTTCGTCTTCACTTGCTACAACTTCTACACCTGATTCACCAGACTGGCAGTTCCTCAAGGATTACGCAATGTTCCCAGTACTTTCGCCAAAACTTCTCGTTGGCGTGTTTTTCATTGGCAATTATCGTGTAATTATTATTCCTAACTTTCTACACATATTTTTCCCAGTGGGAAGGAAAACAATTCAATATTCGACGTCCGCGTCATGATTTACGTTTCTCAAACTTTCATGTGTAATCTGCTCATCAATGGAGATAATTTCCTAAAGATTTTGGTGTTTAATAAAACACCTGTGTCGAAAGCTGGCGAATAAAAAATGTGCTACTCACGACTTGTCCGTGATTTTGGCCAGCAAAATTACTGATCGCATTAAAATTCCATTGACTGTCATTTGAAGAAACCTCGGTACGGTCGGTACTAATAGAAAATTTTGAAAGTGAGTTTTGCGCTTGTTGTAAATAACTGGAAAGCTTGCATAATTACTGCACGGTTTTGATGCAGATTTATTTGATGCATTCTTTGGGAGAGAATGCATTGCAACGATGATTTTCAGTCTGATGCCATACTACTTTCATTCTTTCGATAGAGCACTTGAACCTAAAACTTTGATGTTTTGGTTTATAGTTAATTAATATCCGTTTAGCCTCCGCGCAAACAGGCATGATAAAAATGAAGAAATGTGAAAGATATTGATGAATGTTCATATAGAATGTTTGGAACACAGGTTTGGAATGTCATCGACAAGTCAATATAAAAAATATTATATAGATAAATATTAAATATGTGAAAATAAAGATTTCTAGCTGTACGAGCGGCTTGACAGCAGTTTTGTTTTAATTTAATATTTTTTAAACTAAACCAGAAAGTAGAATCCATTAGGTTTTTCCAATGATGATAGGGACCTTCAATATAATAATAATACCACGCGGTAGCCCCCGTAAAAAGTGTTTGCCCCCCCCTCGGTTTGCACCTGCTTTTCAATATTTTCACAGTGAGTGCTGAAATCATTAAAATACCTAATCCCTGAATTCGTGGTAATAAACTTGATCTTTCTATCCACTAATGGCAATGCTTGTAGGGGAGAGTGGGGAGTCTACGGACATTTTTTGTATTTCCTGGCACAGCTAATCCTTCTTAACTTATTTTTTAATCCTTTTCATATGGGGATGTAGAGTGAACGTTTGGCTTGAAAACCTCCAACACACTATAATCATACAATCAATAATTTTTTTTATTCTTATTTTTGAACATGGTTGTACATTGTCCAGTGTCACCCCTATACCGGGAGGCAATGACCAGGACTAAGGGAGACAGTGGACTGGACGAAATCATGCAAAGGATGATTTATTCAAAGAAAAGTGCATATTGCTACAAAGGCAGTGCGAGGTACGAAACTACAAGAAGATCGCCAATGATGCAATCAGTATTTAGCCAAACTAAAATTAAAATACCTAAACCATGTACCATAAACTTTAGTATCCTTAAATAGGTTTTGGTAACACGGCCAAAACATAATTGACTAACGCAAGTGAAAATTTGTTTAATGAAATATATACACATATAATATACATACAATGGGAGACAGCGGACATTTGTCCATAATCTCTGCAGGGTACACTTTTGGAATATCGTTTCTATAAAATTTTAAGCCGGAAATAGAAGTTAATTCTGAACTTGATAACATAGTATTTCTAAGTCTAAGGCTGTACTATACATTGAAAACCCGCTTTGAAATAACTATTTCTTCCCTTGTTAAAGCTTTAGGCAGTATCATGTGAAATTTAGATCAGATTTTCCAAAAATAACGATTCGGTTATAAAAATTACACAATTATGCAGGGACATTTGTCACCTATAAGTAAGTGGGCAATTTAACCGTATCCATTGTCTCCCAGTGTCCAGATTCTCCCCAGTCTCCCCTACAAATTAAGAGGCAGAATTACTTGAATTTCATGACCGAATAACGCATATGACATCCTGGAAGTACTCGACAAAACATTACCTAGGAATACTCGGAATTACTTACTTAAAAAAACATTGTTTTAGCTTAAGTACCATAAAACAATGTTAACGATACTTTGGCACCCGAAGATTTTTGCACTCTGATCGAGGCAGTCCCGTCACCAATTCAGCCTTTGCGGCCCTGAGAACATATTTACAAACTATGCGAGTTCTCAAATATTGAGCAAGTGGTATAGGATAGGTCATTACTTATTCTTTTCTTATTACATTAATGTCTTCAAGACTGCATTCCCAAATAACTCAAGACGGCCACAGATTTGTAAATAAAACTACCAATTTCCTATCAAAAGTTTGAATGCATTTTTGGAAACAAAATCTGAGACCTTTCATGTGCTGATTAAAACAAATGATCATCTTTAAAATTTAATAGTCAACATGCTAAAAAGGCACTTCGCGTTGGCCGATTGCCATCAAGTGACTTTTCGGCAAGTTACGTACAAAATTTCAGCCAAATCGATCCAGTAGTTTAGGTTGTAGCGCGTTATTTAATGTTCCTTCGAATTTTTTGATTTTATGCCAAAAAGGCGCTAAGTGTGAATACATTTTTAGGTACAGAATTTGAGGACCTTTTTCAAATTTGATGTGTGAGCATGACTAATGACGTAACCTCCGGGAGTTATTTGTACATTATTTTGTCACAGTTAGGCTTTCAGTATCTAAAACTAAATGATGAAAATTTCCATTAAATTAATAGACACTGCATATTTTGTCAAAAATGAAATATTTATGATCCTTAATTTGAGACTTAATAAAAATAGAATGAAATGCGCAAATTCATTAAAATAATCAAAACAATTCCGGTCTCAAAAATATGTCAGTGAGTCACCTCTCTAGACTAGATAGACTACTTTCAACAGTCATTATTATTTGACGATTTTTGCGCTTTTAAACACATTTTCTACTTCTTCCATTATTACTTTAAAACAATTATTTCATCCATCCATTTCACCGACATTCGATCCGTCACATCCCACGCACTACATCGATTTTCCAGACTCTTGAACATCCACCGACTGTGAAATAGACCAAAACTAAGACATGCGAATAATCGGTAACGACATGAACAAATTCATTAATAAATTAATTATAAACGGCCTTGGATGCTATCAATTTGGAGTAAGGCTGCTTTCCGAAGATTTGCATAAGCACCGAAAAAATTCAAGGCTGCAAAACCCCCGTAAAGGTAATTTTTAATATTTTCCGGTAAATGAAAGCTGTCCACGAGCGTGTCGCACACATATCTTGTACTTTCTCTATTCGATATTATTTAGTTTTCGTTTTCTATTTTCTTCTGCGGGTTTAATTGCAGTGCGGGCGACCATTTAACATTTCAAGGTCGCGGCTTCAACGGCCGTTATCTTTGAGTTGTCTTAACGGAGACGTCCATTTGAAATGGCAGTTTAACTGTATCTCAATGCTGCTATGCCAATATTATAATCTTTTGAGATTACTCTTCAATAGGCAACAACCTGTCCCAATATTTATTGTGAATTCCTTCGCAACTGTAGCAAGGTTGCCGCTTTTAATTTATTTACAATGCGAGAACAGAGACAGTAAGGTCGTCGAGTTCTTTGTGCCAAAAGGTGCACCAGAGGTTTATATAACTCGATTGTGCAAGATTGGCGGTTTCCTGAAATCTGAAGCATCTGGACAGTAATTAACACAATGCACTTTTTTCGCGAGTTCTTTTCATAGAACCGTTGTCTTGGAATTCTTATATACGATTATAAAATATCAATAGTTGTTTCATAAATCGGATGAAAGTTGCAAACGTTAACATTTAGAATGAATTGAAGATCACCACAAAGTTGCATCACTAAAATCGCCAGCGGTTAGTTTCAGAAAAATTACAATAATCAATTCGATCGGCTCTATTTTCTACAGAAAAGAATTTTAATTAACTGGCGTTTTGCGAATACGATGCCATTTGACACGCTGAAACATTTTGAAAGTACATTTTCCCCTGAAGTGACTTTCTGCAAAAAACGTAAGTTGTGGGGGAGACCGGTGAGGATTGTAAGATGGGTCATTAATTGTAACAAGCGATGTTTGCATTAATTGTTTCGATCGATTCTGATTAAGAATTTATAATTGTAAGGGCCTCTTTTTCTTGATATTTACAATTTCTATTTATTCATCATTTTCATTTTGTAATGTTGACTGAACTTTTTTACGTTAACGTTTTATCATCTTAAAACAAATTGAGTTTTTACTTGTTTTCGGCTCATGTTATAATTTATTAACGCATTAGGGTCTATTATCTAATTTTAACGCTTTCTGCTAAAATTTGACAGCATCATCGGTTAATTTTTTCGTTTCCTTTGTAACAGTAGGTACCGTTAGATGTTATTTGAGACTGTTACCTAAACGTATGATTAATTAGAGGTAGGTAGTAGGAGGCGCTAAAAATAGTATATTAAAAAACACGTTTCATAAGGCCAATTATTATCGGACGAGGATGTTTGGACAACGAGGGCGAAAAGCCCGAGTTTTACAAAATTCGAGTGCGATAAGAGCCTTATGAAACACGTTTTTTATACAATTTTTTCTATTTCGGATATCCAACTTGTTAGAAAAAGATTGGTTTTCCATTTTCAAAGACAGAGGTCAATGTTCGCTTGACAGTAGGCAATTGTTGGACACAATCGTTGTCTAGGTTACGATGTAAACAAAAGCCGTGCTCTAATAGAGCACATTAGAGAACGCGTTTGGGTGTTATAAAGTGTTCATTAGGAAACCGAAATAGAAAAATACTGTTTTAACACCTTTGCTTTGACGTTGCTATAACAGCGAAAATTCGAAACCAATCACAAATATTTAACGTGTAAATTACAGAATGGACCCTATTGGGTGTTACTATTTGTACTCTACCACGTTGTGAATAGTTAGCGTTTTGTTTTTGACGTTTAATTTTTTTCTGCAAAAATGTTCGAGCTTACATTAATTTGCCTTTTCTCCTTTAATTGTCAAATATTGACAAGCTCAAGATGCACTTTTACTTAAGAATTAGATGTTTGTTTGCCGAGTTAAAACCAAGACTAAAATATGTCACAATATTGATCCGGGTCTCCCATATACTTTTAGTAAGTTGTCAATCACTAGGTGATAACTGATGACAATCAAAAAAGAAAACTTGATAACATAAGAAAAGAAGACGTAGGCATTATCCTATTTATGCTATAACTTTGTTTCACTGACTTAAAAGGTGAGGCTGATCTAGTCACGTTTTTCTTTGCCATCCATTACGTTCCATTTGCTTCCAATCAGAAGGGCAACGAAGAGAAATTTTTAACTTCTATACGCTCGCAATCCAGTTACCTACTAAAATTGATCGAAAAATCGATATCCCAAAAACATCACCCCTTTACGTTTAGGGTCCTGGGAATCCGAAAATAGTTTTTTGTGTAATTTTTTAAGCTTTAGCGCTCGAGAATAAATTTTTTCTACGAGACGTTAGCCGAGTAAACAAATTACTCGAGAGCTCTAAAGACATTTCGCGCCCGAGTTTTACACAATATTTTTTCGACAAGAGAATTCTGACTGAAGAAACAAATCAAGAACAGGAGAAAATAGTTACAGCGGTTGCACATTGCAAAAAATCATTGATGAAAAAATGTTCGGTTTTTTTGACAGTTGTAGAAAAAGTAGTTTTTGAAAAATGTCTGTCTGTCGGTGATCACGTTGCAGCTCAAACTATTGAACGTATCGAGATGAAATTTGGCACACACATTCAGAGGACACTTTGTAGGTGCTGATTAGATTTTGGGCCACATCAGTCCAGGGAAAGTGCCTCTTTGGCACAACAACTTAAACATTTTAAATGCAAACCCCATTTTTCATCACCGCACCGAAACTCAAATTCTGCTTCTATTCACACTTGGTGTCCTTTTGGCAAAAAATCGGTGCAGTGAAGAAAACATTATACTATATTATTGTATATTTTTATTACCGGCTTTGATAGCTGAATTTGTTTCGAGTCGAAAATCTATCACATTTTTTCGAAAAATGTCATCTTAGCTACCGAAGATATTATTAGATCAGTACCATTTTTTCGATAAATGTTATTTTAATGACGAAAAACCTGCCTGATCTTGTAGGTTCTGTTGCGATTCCATTTACAAATTCCGTGGAAAAGTAGTTTCTACCATCGATCTGCGAGATTGCAAATTTTTTAAGTATATTTTTGAGAATTGCTACCCCCTTTAAACTTAAAGTCAGCTTCAGAACTAGTCATTTATTAGATGCATAACACAAGACATGTCACAAGTTGGAACACTGAATAGAACATTACATTATACCAAAGCAACATTTTATGGAATTCATAGGCTATAGTTGTCAGGACCGCGACTTTTATAGCACTACTAGAAGAGAGGTAACATTATTCGTGCGTTTGTGCAGTCTTGTTTAAGTTTATCGTAAACATAAATTAAGATGCTTTTTGATCAATTTAATTCGTGTTAATAATTCAGGTTAACTTATAAGAAATTAAGTAAAACAATCCTCATTCATTCTGCATAAGATCTAGAAAAGTGTAATAGTGTGCTGCATTATAATAATAAACAAAACAATGATAATTGACGTAATTAAAAAATGTAACAAGGATCTGGGCCAAATAGTCTCGTTTCAAGGCTGTAGCAGGTAGATTGTTCTAGTTTTCGTCGAAAAATTCCCACATATCACTTAATTTCCATCGGAATAAAATGGCAAATTATCGGTTTCCTCAATTAGAAGTTTCTTGCCGAAGACGATCTGGGTCAGCTTCTTGCAGGACGTGATAATTGTTTTATCTGACAATCAGTTTCTACCGATAAGCTTTCGTTCGATTTCCAAACCCTTGAACTTGAACGTTTTTCAATTATTCAATACACGAAAGTCTTAAAAAACTAAATACTGCTGAAATTTGATAATTCCGCTTCGTTCTGGAGCGTTAATTAAGTGAAATTCTTGAATATTTTTTATGAAAGTTGGCCTAAGGGCTTTTTTCAGTGTTTTTCCTACATAGCTACGATATCGTAAAATCAATGTCAACCAGATCACGATCTATCGAGGATGAATTGCAAAATTTCATAGTGTTCAGTGAAAGCTATTGTTGCACTATCATTATTACAGTTATTCCCGTTTATTTATTAAGGATTCCGACGACGGTGCGTGATGAGTCAAAGCACACCTTTGACCTTTTTGAAAAGTCAAGGGTACTCTATTAGTTTAATTTTAATTCCTTTTCATTTTGCCTTCATTCAGGCGTGTGTGCAACTACGAAATTCTTGTGGAGTGACTAAAATTGAATTATAAAGTTAGAACAGACTAGTAATGACTGCGGAATCTTGCAGAACAGGTCCTTTCCTTTTTGTTGCAGAACAAAGCAAACAATTGGTCTACGTTTTATATTTATGGAGATTGTAGGGGTATCGTATCCTGGGTTATTGTACACGATTTCAAGATAAATTAGTCAGAGATCTGCTGAGAAAATCTACATCTGAATGCAAATTTTTTAACACATTGCCCTCGAAAAGGCCATTTTATCGTACATCTTCAGATCCTACTATGCTGCTTAAAAATAATAATGACCTCTCCGGTCATGCAAAACCAGTTTTTATTTGTTTCTGGCCCCTAACTTCTCATATTTTAAAAGCAATCATTATTGCAGCAAAAAAAAAAGGGGCAGCTACGGAAGCGGCTAGAACCTCCCCACTTGGTAGTTTTTCAAACATTTTATTACTAATTGCCAAAAGGACACTAAATTTAATAAAATTTTTGAAAACTAAATTCGAAGACTTCACATGTGCTGGTAAAACAAATGGTGGTCATTCAAATTTCATAGACGCCATGCCAAAAAGGCACTTGTTATTGGTCGTTTGCCACCAAAATTAAATAAATTTTCTTACTTGCTATACTTAAATTTTACTACTGGGATTTTTCAAAATTTTATAATTTTTTGACAAAAGGGCACTAAGTTTGAGGAAATTTTTGGAAACGACACTTAAAGACACTTCATGGTCTGATAAAGAAAATGGGAGTTTATTAGTCAAATTTCAAGGTTGATATGCCAAAATGGCACTTGCCTTTTGCCGATGGTCACCAAAATTAAATCAGCTCTTAGGCGGGTACTGGTTCCTACCTACCAAATTTCAGCTAAATGGATTAAACAGTTTGGGCTGTAGCGTATTGTCTAATGTTGCTTCGAAATTTAAATTTTTTTGATTTTATGCCAAAAAAACGCTAAATGTGAATACATTTTTAGACATGGAATTTGAAGACTTTTCATATGCTGGTAAGAAAAATCGATGTTCATCAGTCAAATTTCATTGTTGATGTGCCAAAAAGGCACTTGGCGTTTGCGGATTGGCAACAAAATTAACTGGGCTCACCAGAAGACCAACACTAACCACCATACCAAATTTCATGAAAATCTGTTCGGTAGTTTTCGAGGAATCTTGCTCACATACGTACATACGTACGTACATACGTACATACGTACATACACACAGACATTTTTTAAAAACCACTTTTTTGTGATCCTGGGACCTTGAAACGTAAAGATCTGGTGTTATCTCAATTTCGAATTTTGGAGTGATTGCAGTAACCTCCCATTTTTATATGGTTGTGGGGAGGTTAATTAACGTGACTTCTTCAGTTTCCATACGGTAGTAAGGGGTTTTCTTTTTTGTATATCTTTGTTAGTTTTTGTGCGATATTTTTTAGTTTTATACTCGACGTATGTGAAAGTTGTGGTCGTCGATACCACTCATTGGATTTGAATTCGCACTACATACTAAGGACTTTCATTTAACACCATTATTTAGGCCAATGAGGTTTTGTTACCCTTTGACACATGACAGTGGCGTTTAGACGGGATTGAAAGTCGTTCTTTCCTCTTTCCAAAATGTCTTTCAAAATGAAAATTAATCCATCCCTAAATTTTTTGTGAATTTTCTTTCGAAGCTCTAAATCGCGCAATTTGCAAGAAAAAGTACAGACGATGAAAACTCTGTTGATATTTTTGATTTAAGTTGTAAATTGGGCAAATTAATCTGCATTTTTAATTTAAGTTGTAAATTAAGCTAATAATCTGCATAATTTACAACTTAAACAAAAATGGCTACCGAGTTTTCATCGTCTCTGTACTTTTTGTTGCAAATTATGCGATTTAGAGCTTGGAAGAAAATTCACAAAAAATTTAGGGATGTATTAATTTTCATTTTGAAGGACATTTTGGAAAGAGGAAAGAACAACTTTCAATCCTGTCTAAACGGCACTGGTATATGTCAATGGGTAACGAAACCCCATTGGCCTAAATAATGGTGTTACATTAAAGTCCTTAGGAAGGACACTGAAGGTGCGAATTCAAATCCAATGAGTGGTATCGACGACCTCAACCTTCAGCTACGTCGAGTATAAAACTAAAAAACAGTGCACAAAACCTAACGAAGATATACAAAAAAGAAAACTGTCCGGTTTTTATGGGCCACCTTTAGTAAAAATGGTGGATGCGCCGGGCATATTTTAGCCGCCTCACAGAATCTGACCCCGATAATTTTAAATTCGACCATAAATTTATTGATTGACAATATGGCGCGCACTTTATTTAGATAACGTCGTTTTGCTTCATTTCTCAACGAGTGGCTGAGTGGATTTACAAATCCAAGTTGAACAAAAAATATTGAATTTATTATAATAACGGTCTCCACAACCATCAATGACTGGTTTAGCATTTAAATCAAACAGAAACAGATGGCAGGTGACCATATTAAGATGTTTGTAATTTTTAGTCAAGCACCAAAAGTTTTCCAAAAACGGGTTCTAATAATTTTAAAATCTAACGGCAAATGAGGAGACCTTGCTACATTACAATTACAAACGATTGTCAAAACTTCGCCATCTGCTACATGGTGTTATGTGTGGTATTTGGAGCATGTGCGAAGACACGAAGTAACCGTGATGATACCCAAGATCGAGCTTCTCAGCACGAAACTCATATATCATATTAACAATAGGTAGTAAAGCAACGTGAGTGCTCTTAATGAAAACGATATAAGTACACCCGTTGCAACAAAGTCTACAGTTTTGCTTGAACGGTACAATGCGTTTCTTTAATCCCAGCAAAACGAGATATAATGTTTCATTGGAGTTGAAAGAATGAGGTAATAATTATAATCTACAAATATCAGTAAAAGCTGTAATTCAATTTTATTGCAGTTGGACGCAAAGTTGTAAATGATGGTCAGATGATGCTGAAGAAAAGTATTTTCCAGGTGATTTGTAGTTCTGAAAGATTCACTCCTGGAAATATCTCCGTAATGATATAAATCATTATTTCAATTGAATTCTGCACATAATAATGTACAATTTTATAATAAATAACAAATGAACAAGAAGTGAGATTATACGGAAGTATTGTCGTTATTCCGCGTTGATTGATAACAATAACTGATAAATGAACTTCATCAATAAATGCTTTAATCTCGGCTGAGAATGGCTTCTTTACATTTCCATTTTCATGTCAAAGTCAAAGCTCTCATTTTCACAATACCTCAATCGGAAAAATTAATGAAGCACTCGCTTTCCAATACTAAACCGTGAACAGAAATAACAATATTTCTGTTCACACATTATATGTCTACCTACATATTTATTGAAAGCATTATCATTTTGAAAAACAATGGAAAGCAACTTATTAGCCTCTTATTTGTTTTCTTTTGTTAATAGTATACTTACTATAAAATTCTTTAAGCCTACTTTTAACCGCGTTTTATATAACTAGAAATGGGTTCCATTAAAATATGACAATCCAATAATTCTTTCACGTTTGCCACTCGATATTTGCACTTTAACAATTGAGTATTTGACGAATCTAAGGCGAGGCAAAGGTTAAACAGTGCGTTAAACTTTTAAGAGACGTTTCGAAAATACACCGGAAATGTAACAATTTGGCATTCGCTTTTTATGCAAGCTATTTCTCACATTACCTCCTCTCAAGTCAATCTGACATTTTGTCCATTTCACCTTTTCAGATGAAAGGAAAGTTGAAGAAAAAATCGCTTGTTAAGTTGGCAAAGGATAAATGAGAAAAAATCGCTCGTTAATATGGCAAAAGGGCAATTCATAATGGCATAAAATGCGACAACAAAAATATGAAAATTAAAGTTGATTCCCCTAAAGAAAATAGCATCGAGATAACGGATGGGTCAAAAAATAACCGGTCACTGTTATTTCCTCACTATCTTATAGTTTTTGAGCGATATTTTTCAGTCACAGCTGAGAGTTGGTGCTCTCGATACCGTCCTTTTCTCTTTACAAAATGTTCTTCAGATAGCTATTTGTGTATCAAGGCACTGAAGTTGAAATTTTTATTACGAATGTGGAGTTTAGTTAGTTATTAAACCACATGGGTAATAAAAAAGCTTCAGTGCCGAGGTACACATTAGGTTTTTTTTATTGAAATCGGGAAATATCGAAATTGCTTTAATTTATGTTCAACAAAATCAAAGCAATTTTCTGTCAGATGCACACGTTGACGGCATTCCGGTTCCGTGAAACAATCGAACCTTACGTGTTACGTCGTACAATAATGGACCACTTCACTGCCTGTTTCTTGTGTTTTAATGACGATTTCAAAAAAATGACAATTAATCCCTTAATTATTTGCGAATTTTCTTTCAAAACCATAAATTACATAATTTACAATGCATGAAGATTATGGAAAATAGGTGGATATTTTTGTTTAAGTTATAATAAATAATGCAATTCTATGCTCTCTATGATCCGATTTCAGCTGTAAATGAAGCAGCTTAACAACTTAGATTGTGCATAATTTACGACTTAACCAAAACTGTAGACTAGGGTCTAATTCTAAGTTGGTTTATTCAATTCAATTCAATTCAGTTTATTTTCCAAAAATGGCATTGTCAGCTTACTTAAATACGAGTATTGTATATACAGGGTGGTCGTTTTATCTTGAGACTGACAAATATCTCGAAAAGGAAGCATTTTAGAAAAAAATGTTTTGTATAAAAGTTTTATGACTTCGAGGGGGAAAATAGATGGCATTATCGCCATTTTGATTCACGGTTATTTTCATGGTCAAATAAAGGTCAACTTGATTTTTTTTAATGGAAACCTATATTTTTTATTACAGATTCTTATTCCCCATAAAAGAACAAACAACTCTCATCTAAACTATTTTTGGATCCGATGGATGTAAATTTTAACCTTTTTCGAAATCCCTAGGCATTCCCTAGTAACAGCGGCAAGACAAAACAAATGAAGAACTGTTGTAACTTAGCAACGATGAATTCTAGATAAATAAACCACAAAAATTGTTGTAGATTTTGTTTTTGCCATGCCGCTGTTGCTAGGGAAGGCAATGGATTTCGAAGAAGATTAAAATCTTCATTTAAATATCTGACAAACTATCCATCGGATCCAAAAATAGTTTAGATGAGAGTTGTTTGTTCTTTTACGGGGAATAAGAATCTGTAATAAAAAATGTAGGTTTCCATTTAAAAAAATTAAGTTGACCTTCCATTTGACCTTAAAAATGACCTTGAATCAAAATGGCGTAAATGCCATCTATTTTCCCCTTCGAAGTCATAAAACTTTTATAAACAACATTTCTTTCTAAAATGCTTCCTTTCCGAGATATTTGCCAGTCCCAAGATAAAACGACCACCCTGTATACACACATATAAATATAAAACATACAACAACAGATATAATAACAAAAAGTATTTTGTACCTATCAAAATTGTTCATAGATATTTACATGAGAAAAATTCGTTTAAATTGTAAATAGTATTGTTAATTAAATTTTAAAATCTTTGATGGAGATGGTTGTAGATCCTGAGACCCATGACCCATGGCGCTTGTGCCGTTGTATGTGTAATCTGTGACGCGGTAGTTTTATGTGGTCATTTCTGATATTATATATCTTATCGGACTCGGCTCTCAAAGGCTTCTGCTCATGAATATAGCAAGCAACCTCTAATATGTACAGACTAGTAACTGTCAAGATTTTTAATCTTTGGAAAAGAGGGCTTCACGATTCCCTATAAGATGCTTTAGCCAAGACACGAACTATTTTTTTTGAGCTTTAAGGACACTTACTGCATGAGTTGAGCACCCCCACAGAAGTATACCATACCTAATGCGACTTTCCACTTCTGAGAACTATACAGTTCTTAATACGTGGAGGCGTAAAGAGCCTGCCAGGCTCCTAAACAAATAACGTTTTGTATTGATTCTGGAGGATATTTTGATACATTGGGCTTTCCAGTTGAGATTTTCTTGTAATTCGATGCCCAGAAAGCTTATATTGTCTTTCTTTTCAATATCGATCTGAGGCATCCAGTCGGGATATCGGTGATCGGGATGGAATGCAACTACTTTTGTCTTGCTATTATTCAGGGTGTCTCAGAACGCTCGCACCAAATTCTAATGGAGTATTCAGGATTAAATTCTGAGTCGATCCGTGTTTTTGAAAATTTCCAGGGTCCAATAGTTCTCAAGTTATAGGAGATTTAAGAGGACCAATCAGATTTCAGCTTTGAGTTGCTTCATAAGGTCATTTAATGTTAGATGCACTATTTCCTAGGTAACAAGATACAACAATATAAATTTTCATTGATAGTATCTTGTTACCTAGGAAATAGTGCATGTAACATTAAATTACCTTATGAAGCAACTCAAAGCTGAAATCTGATTGGTCCTCTTAAATCTCTTATAACTTGAGAACTATTGGACCCTGGAAATTTTCAAAAACGCCGATCGACTCAGAATTTAATCCTGAATACTCCATTACAATTTGGTGCGAGCGTTCTGAGACACCCTGTTTAAGAACAGTTTATTTTGGTTAAACCAGTTCTGTAGACGAGTTAAAAATTCGTTTGAACTGTCCACCCCTTTATCTTCCAAAAGAATCGAAGTGTCATCTGCATAAATGGAGAATTTGATTGGATTAAATTGATGTGGAAGGTCGTTTACATAGACTAAAAATAGAAGTGGGCCCAGGACCGACCCTTGTGGTATCCCGACCAATATATTTTCCGTTTTCGAATTATAGATTTTGTTGATCTGAACAAATTGTGTGCGATTTGTTAAATAAGATTTTAGCCAACCATACGCTGGTTCCCTAATTCCGTATCGTTCTAATTTGAGTAACAATATACTGTGATCCACACAGTCGAAGGCTCGTGAGAGATCACAGAAGATACCTAAAGCTTTTGTTTTATTTTCGAAACATTTTAATTTTCTTCGTAAAATGAAAATAACGCCGTAACCGTGCATTATGTGATGACATAATGACACATGTCTGATTAGTGCATAACTCAGAAGAGGTCGTTACTAGTACGGTGTTCTACCTATCCCAGAATTTGTAAATGTAGCATTTAACTTTATTTAACCAAGGTCTGACGTGCGGGCGGTTGTCGATGGCTATAGCGCTCATTTACTAAAATCTAAAATACAAATGTTTTCACCCCTAAAATGACATTTTTCGAAAAAATGGCACTAAGATTTTCGATCCGGTATTGTAACAGCTATCGAATTCGATAATGATTATGCCCTTTTGATAAGAAAAATTCAAAAAGGGGCGTTTTTGTCCCTAAAATGGAAATTTCCTAAAAAATTGCACAAAGGTTTTTGATCCGGCAATACAACAGCTGTCGAATCCGATAGTAAGAATATGCTTTTTTGTAAAATAAATTGAAACAAGGCCATTTTGCCACTAAAATGACATTTTTCGAAAAAATGACACTAAAGTTTTCGGCTTGAGAAGAATCAGCTATCAAATCCGGTAATAAAAATATACAGTTATGCATAGGTTTTTTTCACGGCACCATTTTTTGGCCAAAAGGGCGCAAGTGTGAATATATTTTTAGAAGCAGAATTCGAAGAGCATTCATATGATAACGCGAAAAATGGGGGTTTGCATTAAGATTTTTAAAGTTGATGTGCCAAAAAGGCAGTTTCCGTGAATCGATGTGGCCCAAATTCTAATCAGCACCTACAAATTTCCATTGAAAATGTGTGCTAAATTTCATCTCGATAGGTTCAGTAGTTTGAGCTGCAGTGCGATCACAGACAGACAGACAGACATTTTTCAAAAACCACTTTTTCGGATTCCTAGGACCCTGAAACGTAAAGATTTGATGTTTTTCGCGATTCGATTTTTCGATCGATTTTATTAACTTGCTTCGCGAACCGTAGAAGTTAAAAGCCTGAGACACACAATCTCCGCGTTCGTTAATATGCCACACGACTTTACTTAATCGATTTATGAATCTAAACTAAATTCTCCTTTAATTTACACATCACAATATGACCAAAAGGCATCCGGTGAAAAGGCGTTTATCCTTCCTCTGCGATGAGAATCCAAAATAAGTTGGAAATCAAGATTTTTAACAGATTTTTCTAATTAAGAGATTATTGAATTTCATATTCTGGTGAACTAAAAAATGCATAAACTGGGTGCCTAACTAAGTTAATTCGCAGCACTGCCTTGGAATGGTGGAGGCGCCACGCTGAACCGTCATCATACGGCTGCTGCTGTTGTAATCGTTTTTTTACTTTATTTACCAGAACAAATATAATGCCGGGTGTATCACAGACCACGCCGTATAGTGAATTAACATAGGAAAATGAATTTTATTTTTTTCCTGCTCCGGAGGATTTTCTCGAAAAGTTTTATCGTGTTTGGAGGATAGTCCATACTAGTCTGGTACCTCTTGAGACTTTTTTCGTTCGTCAGCTCCTCTTAGGTACTTAACAATGATTTTTTGAAAATTGAATTTTTGACGAAAACGAAAACATTTTTCGTGCCCAATCGACCCGCTTCGAATGTTTACTTAGTTTGCTGCCTTTGTGGATTGCAACACAACGCAAAATAAACGGATACTTCGAAACGGGTCGATTGTGCACGAAAAAATGTTGCGTCTCTGCTTCTACGGAACATTTTTTCGTGCACAATCGACCCGTTTCGAAGCATCCATTTATTTCGTGTTGTGTTGCAATCCACAAAGGCAGCAAACTAAGTAAACATTCGAAGCGGGTCGATTGGGCACGAAAAATTTTTTCGTTTTCGTAGAAAATTCAATTTTCAAAAAATCATTGTTAAGTACCTAAGAGGAGCTGACGAACGAAAAAAATCTCAAGAGGTACCAGACTAGTATGGACTATCCTCCAAACACGATAAAACTTTTCGAGAAAATCCTCCGGAGCAGGAAAAAAAAATTCATTTTCCCATGTTAATTCCCTATACGGCGGGGTCTGTGATACACCCGGTATAATATACGTGCGAAAAAAAAGTGTAAAATGATGAAATATGTTGCTGGTAAATCTTAAGGGCTATGTTCACACAGCGCTTGCCAAAACATAAATGACTAACTATATAGCAACACGGGAGAACACGTTTGGCAAAGTGGAACAAAAATATCAAGAATTTTGAGAAAATGAAGCGTTACTTTACAGAAATAAACAGCAAAACACTGTAATGACTTATGAGTATATTAATCTTAATTTTACTTAAATAGAAATAGCTGACGATTGTACTGAACTGAGAGTAAATAATCTTACATTTGATAAAAATTTAATGTTTTTGTTTTGGACACAATATTCTGTTCATCGTCTAATGAATTCTGTTTCTAGAATAAAGTAAAAGTGTGAGCAAGGGTGCCAAGGCAGCCTTTCTCACTTTAACGAGAAGGAAGCATTATTATAATATGTCGACCACTCGGCCAGAAACCTACTTAGCCTGATTGCAAAAAATATTCTCAAGCTCAGGATTCGCAAAACTGATTTAACCAAATCCTCGTTTTTGTAAAAAAATGCTCGCGTGCGGCTCTTTTTCCCGGCGATTATTCACGCCACGAATTTTTTTTCGTGGCCGCCGCCTAATCAATTACCTGCAGTCGCGTACGCACACTTACGCACAGATCTCCTTAGATTGCAAGAGACGACCGTTAGCGGTACCGAGTGTGGGTCAACAGTTAGCGGTATACAGCGTGCGTCGGTAGGTCGGCAGAAGCCCGAGGCCGCAGGATGTGCTCAGTGGAGAGGTCGGTACTGTGGGTGTCCCAGCCAATACATCCCACTGACACACTAATCGTCTAGAATAAGGAAGACTTAAGTACCCTTAAGTCGTTTGTTATGCAAGCGACTTAAGTAACCTCGGCGGGTGTGAATGTCCGTCAGTCGCTACTTGTGTAATCTGAATGCTGATTGGAACATGATTTACTAAAATGTATCGCACTGGGTTAGTCGGATCTTGCTGGGGCACGTACGATCTATTGTTACAGAATCGATAAACGAAATTGTTAAAAGGCGATTTGGTCTGACACAAAAAACTCAGAACTATCTCTACTTAATCTTGTATAGCTGTCTACCACTATTAATTTTGTTAAACTGTAAACACTCCTACAGAATCTTTCAATCTGAAACTCTGTACCAGAAACCTGTTTCAGTGCTATACATTTTTTCTCACATTACTATAAAGACTTATGAAAAGGCGCAATTATGCAACAAATCATGAAAGTCGTTCGACTAGTCCACAATTCTGCTCACGATGGCAAAGCAATTTTTTATAAAAGTGTTTATGGGATTTTATTGGGAATTCTTATTGTTAGTATTTATTTCTTCACAACCATGCCTTGTGTGCCTTATTTGTAGCTGCTAACAAGTTCTTTGGGTTACATAACATGTTAGGTGATATAAATTAAGGATAGGTAGGGCACATCAAGTCAGGTTCCGCTATTGATATCCATTTTCAGGCAAAAGGAGCGTTTGCTAGTATACTAGCTTCTATAGGTACCTAGTGAGTCCTGCAATATATTGCACAAAATAAATCGAAATAAATCAATGATTGATTTATAGACAACAGTTAAATTTTCATTTGGTTAACACGATTGGTGATTTTTAACTGTTAACCCAAGAATGCGACTAATTACGGTTCATTTATAGCTTAATGTGTTATTGTAAGACATTGTTGCAGTAATACGTTACGAGAGATATTTGCATATCCTACTCTATGTGACATGAAATGGGCTTTTGTCCAGGAGCTTGAAATAACAATGCAACTACTTCAGCTTGCAATTAAGCACGGTTGGCTGAAGTGCACAATTGTGCTTGTTCTCATTCGATACTAATATCGCAAAAATGTGCTCTGTCATTTGAATTTGAAAGAGAAATCATGTCTTAGACTTGGATGATCTCCAGACCTTGCAAGACAATCGCCGAAAGGAGAAGAGAGCACCCCTTATTGCAGACTGCGAAACTGCGTTTTAGAGAACAGGAAAGCATTTTTTCAGAATTTCTGATAATGCTAAGAAAAATATCATCCTAAAGCCTGATTTTCGCTGAAGTTATTCTGAAACGAGGTGTGGAGTAAATATGTCAGTCTGTCGTCTACCTATAGCTGACAAAATGAAAGGCAGACATCATAAAGGCGTTTTGTCCATATTTGAGTCATAAATGTCGCTCGCTTCGTCATCTGTTAGAAAATCTGACATTCTTAGTTCTAACGGTTTTTAGTCCAATAGAAAAAAAAATACATATACAGGATGTTCCTAAACTTCAAAGAGGTAGGTGCTCAAAAATTCAGGTTTTTTCAAATTACACGAAAAGTGCACCGTTTTCGAATAAAATGACTAATAGTATGGAAGTTTATCGTCGAGCGGAGCGAGGCGAATTAAATCCATACGCGAGGCGAATTAAATCCATACGAGTCACATAGTGTCGCTTAAACTCCGAATAAAATACCATATTTGCAAATAATGATGAATTTAAGCTCCTATGGAGTTTAACACTCCCCTAAAATGGTGTCAATAGAAATGACGGTTATACCTTGTCAACACAGTCATTTAAATAAGAATATAAGAATATTTATTACTTGAAAACCGAGTAGAAGACTTTAACTAAAGATCAAATATTTACTGATTTTTGCAAATATCTACGGAGGAAAAGTCTCCGACAATCATTCAAATGCCACTGCCATTTACTTTGAGGTCGCACTCAACATAATATGGATAATATAATTGCGATACGTCTAAATATAGTTAGTACAAGTATTAATCAAGCATAGTTTCAATTTTCGCATTCCTCGAATTTTAAAATAGCTTCATTCTGAAACCACTGACTGAAACCTTGTACACATTTCACTTCTTCGGTAATTGTCAACCAATGTCTCATTGCCTCATTCTCTAATTTACTAGGATTATGTGCTTAATAATATCCTTCCATATAATAAGTAGTAACGCAAGCCTTGTTTAGGAATTGATGTCTCGATCTTGTTGGGGATTTCGACAATATTCTGCAGACAATCCTCTGAGGTTTAATTTAAAGCTCCGCAACACGTAACATATGCGTGCCGTGAATATTAATGAGGTTAAGATTATTTCGATATTGTTCTTTGAAGAATCGTAAAAACAGTAATCTTCAACTATTATCTGATGGCAGCGTTTTAGAGATTTCGAGTTAAATCAACGAAAAAGTCTGACAATAAATGCGAAATTGAGAAGAAACTGAAGAATTTTATGAAGCAGGTATCTAAATGGACGTGAGCGGAAATGATCAAATGTGCGGCACCAATTGAGCTACAATTTTTTGTGTTTAAATACCGTGTTAACGCTTTTATTGACCATTGTTTGGAGAAAAAACAATTTACATCCATCGTTCTTGTGCAGAGTGAAACCGCTCACTTTTGCTTTTAGCGGCTTCACGCATTAATTCAAAACGGATAAAATGATGAAGTCCCGCTTTTTTCATATTGCTAATACTAATTGTATCACCAAAATTTTGATTTTGATTGCACAAATTCTTGATTTTTAAATTTCGAATTCGATCTGGCCAGAATGACGCACGTTGCAATTTAGTTCAGAAATTTAAGTCTGTCAACCTATTGACGCAAGTGACGTAATACAACTAAGTTCCGACATGCGCTTTCTCGTGCATATGTCTTCCATTAAAGATTTTCTAAATTCTCCTAGCAGTCCTAGGTTCTCCCATATTCAGCTCTACGTTTTAACTTCTACGCAGCACGAAGCAGTTACTGGAAACATGAAATCTTTACGTTTTAGGGTCCTGGGAACCCAAAAAAGTGTTTTTTGAAAAAATGTCTGCTAGTGAACGTATCGAGACGAAATTTGGCATACGTACTCAGTGGGTAACTTGTAGGTGCTGATTAGACTTTGGGCCACATCGGTTCACAGAAAATGCCTTTTTGGCACATGCACTTTAAAAATTTACCATATGATGAATGCTCTTCGAATTCTGCTTCCAAAAATGTATCAACACTTTGCCCTTTGGCAAAAAAATCACAAAGACACGCTGCAACCGAAACTACTGAAGACATCGAGGTGAAATTTTACGCCTACGTTCAGTGAGCACCCTGTAGATGATGTGATTTTGGGGCAAATCGGTTGATTACATTTTATACGTCTATATCGCGCCTCGCCTACGTTTACACAGGGAGCGCTTCCGATAAATCCGGGGTGTTTCTTTTGCGAACGCTGCCTAAACGTTTGGAGATGGAACAAAATCTTATATAGAAGAATTGTTGGCAACAAATAGATCTATAAAAAAGTCCGCGACAGCATATCAGTATCTATGATAGGTAGCCTACAATAATTGTTTTTGTGTTTTATTTTTTTGTAAAAATCGGTTTGCCTGTTTGTTGTGGGCTATTCTTCATCAATACCTATATGCTGTCGCGGACTTTTTGGTAGATCTTTTCGCAGCCAACAATTCTTCTATTTATGATTTTGTTATATCTTCAACCGTTTACTCAGCGTTCACGTTTAAAATTGCTAAAGCGGGGTTTTTTCGTGGACTTGCACGCAACGAATAACTACTGAAACGTATTAAATAGGGTCAGTGGTTGACTTTTATTCTATTTTTATTGAAATTTAACATTGTGGTCAAAATCCAGCTAGTAAATTCGGGTAAATTCCTTGCTACTTTAAACTTTAAAACACAAACGTGACAAGACACTGTTCTCGTCTTGTGTAATCAAGAGGTCTGACTGAGTGAGTCTGAGGCTCAAGGCCAAAAGAGAGGGCAAGACGTGAGGAAGTTTCGGATGTATACAGTCGTGGCAAAAAGTGACTAAAAACCAAAGCCATTTCATTTCTTTGTAATAATCGCGATAAGGTCAATAATAGGGTCGAAAACCTTAGATGTATATAGATACCATTTTTTCGAAAAATGTTATTTTAATGGCGATAGCTTCCTTGACCTACCTTTAGCGATAACCTGATCATATGGTTGGTTCACGATCTGTACGTTTACAAATTCTGTGAAAAAGTAGAAGTTTCTACCGTCTACGAGACTGCCAATTTTTTCCATTTATTTTAAGTTATGTGTGAGCTCATAGCGTGTATCGGACCATAATGTAACAGATGTTCGTCATGCTCACCGGCACAACTTACAAATGATAAAAAATTCGCCACCTTCCCTGTGCGACGAACCATATTAATATTTATGGCAATTTATGGAAAATATGGTTTGAAAACATCCGACGTTTTCTAATCCCTGCTTTTAGTAAAACACCATGTAATTGTCTTATAAATAATCAAAACCACGATTCAGTTTTGTTTTCCATGCAAATTTTGGCATAGTAACATAAATACCAAGAAGCCTCTAAAAAGCAGTCGCTGCTCAAACTTCCGCATGAACGGATTAATGAAGTAGCTTGGTAACGTACAATTACTTGACTTGACAAATAAGTAAATGTCACGGCTTAAAGAGCCAAGTACACTTGATTGGTGTAATGGCAAAAAATTTAAAATTTAAAAGTTCCACTTTCCCGAAGATGTTATCGAGACGAGACTTCCGTGGATTCTTTGAAAACAATACCCATCATCGGCCCTAATTTTTCTCAGTGAAAGGATGTGTCGTTATATAACCTTAAGATTCTCTCATTTAACAAAAACAATCCTCAAACGTTCCTACATTTTTCTATCTGTTGATGATCATGATGCAAGCAGCGCTTTTAATCAACGAGGAGTTTTTTTATGGTAAAATGGTTAATTACGAAACAGCTGTGTCAACATAATTATTCCGGATTTGTCCGTGATTGAATGGCAATATCGGTTATAGCTTTTTGCTGCAATAAGATAACTGATTTTGCATTCTGCTGCTTTCAAAAATTTAAATCAACGATAATAGAAATGTTATTAATGGGAATTTTCTGCTGCAGTAGAATTTCTTGGATTAAATAATAAGTAATATTAATAAAATTACAGAAATATTGAAACCGGCAGACCATAAAGCTAATGATTTATTGTTGCAAAAATTGTACATATTTTAGTCACAGATCTACTTGATTTAACTGCTTAAGAAAGACAAATTGCCGACATATTCCAGTTCCTGGCGGTCAACAGACCTATTTTTAAATACTTTGTCACTCATTAAATCGTGATTGATAATGGAAAAAAACAAATTTTCATGGCTGGGTAGCAAACGCACAGTTTACAGTTAACTTCCCGTATCTCGTCTGTTAGTAAATATCCTGTTGTGATGCATCTTGTGCAGTTAGGTTAAGTCCTTCAGGGTGTTTAAATTAAATTGCACAGGAATTTCTTTTAAAAAATCCTAAAAATTTTACATTTTTGGGGCCAATTTTAATCTTAATTTTTACAATGGAAAAATTGGACAATTGGTTCGCAATTTCTAAACAGACAATATCAACAGGCATCCAACATTTAAAAATATTTGATGATCCAGAAATTGAATCAAAAGGAGTTTTTTAAGGCTTTTGTCAATGATTAACACAAATAAATTTAAAACTAACTGGGTTGTCATTTTCAACGAAATATCGAGTTTTAGATCCATAAATTTTATTCTCTCCGTTACGCGCTGTCCTCGGAAGCCTGTTCTTTCCATGTTTCCAATGAAGTTAATATTGTACTTTAGAATAGTTGAAGGTTGAATCCATCTAAATCTTTTAATACACGTTTGGGGAACGATTTTTGGACTTATTGGACGGTTATCGGTCCAACAACTTTATCAGTTCTATAAATGAGCTTCCAGAAACCGGGCATACCTAAGAGCAATCCTTAATTTCTTATTCACGAAATTTCTAAAATTCCCATTTGGTCTCAGTTAGAATACCGTAGGTATTTCTATCCTGAACAATAAAATGATGTAATTTAGGGCTTCAGACTTGTAACAATGCAACATAAATTGCTTAAACCGTTCTAAAAAAAAGTACAATAGTTATTTGTTTAACAAGGCAGAAGTTTCATAGCCGAGGCTAAGAATCCAGCCAAGGCAGTAAATCTGTTTTTTTGCCGTGTTGAACACATAATTTTTTCACCGATTGTCATTAAAAAAGTACAAAAAAGTAGCATTTTACTGTCGCAAAAGAGGCAGTAAAAATGCAGTTTTAATGACTACCGGCAAAAAAAATTTTTATTTGTCTAACAAGGCAAGCAAATTGCAGATTTACTGCCGCGGCAGATGTTTCATAGCGGATACCATAGCCAAGGCAGTAAATCTGTTTATTGCCTACAGGCAGTAAAAGTCGCAATTTACTGCCGCAAAAGAGGCAGTAAAAATGCACTTTCGATGACCAAGGTCTATTTTTTCACCTTAGACCTATGAGATTTTCCAGATTTTAAAAATTAGACCGTGCTCACGTCCCCGAGGGACTATCATGAGAGTGTAATTTTCTAATACGTGTGTTAGAGCGGTCAAGCCTTTTTAATCTCTAAGGTCTAAGTAGAAAAAATAGACTGTAGGTATACAGGGTGTCCGGAAATAATGATGAAATATTTCGGTAGGTGATTCTGCAACTCAAAATATGAAAAAAAGTTCCTATTCACATGTGTTCGGAAATCGCTCCTCATGGGGCTACGGCCTAAAATTCGGTTTTTATTGAATAAATCAAAAACCGATTTTTTATGTGCCATTTCTTGACAATTTCTCACCGGAATATGGTTCACTGACTAAAATTACATAAAAAAGCATATCTTGTTATGACACCGTAGGAGCAACCGTTTTCGAGAAAATTAGATTTAAAGATCCATTTGCATTTCCTAGGCTTATCAATTTATTTTTATTAAATTACAAAACTGGACGGATTTTAAAAATTAGTAATCTGATGTTGCTGATTGATGTCAGATAGAATGCAAAAACTTAATAATGGACTAAATAAAAATCGAATTTTGAGTGCCCCCTTAGGAGCGATTTCTGGACACATGTTTAGGAACTTTTTTTCATATTTTAAGGTACAGAATCACCCTTCGAAATATTTCATTGTTACTTTCGGACATCCTGTATGTACAACTGCAGGTAAGGTGTCGAAAATCTAGGCTCTCTAACGTGTCCAAATAATAGTTTTTTCTAATACCAACATTGACGTCGCCCATGACAACGTGTTTTAAAAATTGACATTTCTCACTTGAATTGACAAGAAAAAGTCATGTTAATATGGCTATAGTATTATTAGTTTAAAAATCTTGGCCTATTATATTTTTGCTTCTAACGTCACACAAAATATAAACTACGGCGTCGATTTTTAAACTGTCTATAAAACACTTGTTGTCTTAATAGCTATTAATTTAAAAGATTGAAATTTTAATTTTCAAGTTCAAGCGTTTTTTTTAAATGCAATTTTATGTATCAATAAGATTTAAGAACTAAAGTACCCGAGGCGGGGGTTATAAGTCGTATACCTAATAAAGAATGTGTAGTATGGAATAAGTAATAAAAACGAATCAATTTATCAAAAGTTTAATGCAGATGCATTCAGCATTCAGTCATCATTTTACTCTTACAGATTAGAACTTAGATGAACAAATTCCAAAAACATTATTCAGAACGATCTTTTTAAACAAAAAGTTGCATTTGGGCCTTGTTACATCCGGGGGTAGGGTGGTGAGGATAAGGTCCAAGGTCATATTAGATTTAAAGGCTACAATACGGACACAGTATGTGTTCTACTTCCTCGGCGGTGATCCCAATATCCAACCATTCTTCAAGGAATCATCAAGTGCATTGTTTGACTCGCATAATTTTGCAAAACTCGCTGTCGCTCGTTTTGGCAAATTATACGGCTCGTAAAACAATATAGGGCTTTTCATAACTAATTACGTAAATAACTATTGTCTCATCATTGAAGGCAACACAATACCAATTCTCTTTAGCGAATTCTTTTCTTGGGACCGATAGTTGATAAATCTCATATAAGGATTTGGATGGGGGTTACGACCCACATAGCACATTCTTTCATTTTAAAGTCACATCATCAAAGGACATTAATTTTTTACTTAAAAATAGAACGCCCTGGTTTTTAAAAAATTATCATTAATTGCATGCCTATCAATTTCGAGTAGGGTTGCAACTCCAAATTTAAAGTTTTGTAGACATAAAGTGAGGATTTTTTTCATTTCAATTCAACGAAGTGCGAACTATGCTGCTAACTAACACAAAATTGTTTGACGTGTTAATTTAAAGCAAGGGATCGCATCCATAACAGACACATAATTGGCGTTACTTGAGCACGCAGAGATGGTATCATAAGTCTACTTTATTGGTTTGTTTCTTTTAAAAACTCAATGGGCCTTCTGAATGACGCACCGGGCCTTATATGAACAAGGGAGGTTTTTAAAAAAATTTAGGGCTTCTTGTCATTAGTTCAGGTTTGCCTAACGCGAATATTCGAATTTGTTTTAGATAAGAATGAATAAGGTTATTGAAATCCAGAAGAAATGTAATTGAGCGGGTTCCTTACTTCATCCAGAGTTGAAGTCTCCGACAAATTTTGCCCAAAACCATTACAAATTTAAACCCAAGGGCGATTTATTGCACACCTGTCACTCTCGGTCAATGTCGGTTCAAAAAAATCGGCGTTGAATTATGAAAAACTGCCACTTTTCATTGCAAGGTCATTACTCTCATTAATACTGTACATTCTTTTTCATTGTATTCTTAAAATAAACACTTTTACGGTCTAAAATCAGGGTCGTCAACGACAGGCATCCGTCATCAACATTATAGTTTTACTTATTTTACCCCAAAGATCGTGCCGATGATGGATAGTAATTGTTTAGAAAGGGTATAACTAAGTATTAGTGAAAGTATTCAGCAAAATCTCGGAGTACTGATTAAAAGAAAGTACCACACAAGCCCACTATGATCATGCTTGTGAAATACCACTACCACTTCCTGTTCAACACATAACCCACACAACGAGCCACTATGTTTATAATCTTTTTTTTCGGAACCGATCCTACTGGCCTAGATCTCGCGTGGCCGAGTCTACTCTTAATGAGTCATTGAATGAAGCGATACAGTTATACGTTATACGCAAGAATCTGTCTCGTTCTAAACGTAGGGCTAACGTGAAAGAGTGGAAGTGCCCCCCGTTATCTTTAAGCGTTGCAATTATATAGCAATTGCTTCTTACAAGATGGTACGAATTGCGACAGTTATATTACGCAAATGCGAATTAATATCTGCCTTATTAGAGATGGAAGCTTTACGTAACTTAACCTACACTTGGATTTAATAAAAAAAGTCATCGCATTGTCATTATTACATACAGCATTCTTATAGTTTGTTTTTATTGCACTAGTGCAATTTTTAATTAATTATTAAAAATGGGCGTAAGAACAAAAATTAAGACCAAGGAATGTCAAAGACGGATGAGAATTGAATTGACCCAAAAACTGGAATTTTTACGAGTCGTAAGAAAATATCGTTCAGATTACTGAAGATTATTCAAGTGGGTGTTGGACGTAGATTAGAGAGGAACCGGGGTATACAATAATAAGAGAAGAAACGAAAAGGAGCAAGTTGAGAGTGGAGACAGGTAAAAGGGTGGTGAAATTTGAGGACAGAATGGGAGAAAGGTTGGACTGTATACTGCAGGAGTGTTGGAAGGAGAAAAGGAGAGAAAAAGGAGAATTGAAGGAAAGACAAAAATATTACGAGAGAAATGGATACGCATGAGAAGATATCAAACGACGAAGAGAACAAGGGATGGATGAATGGAACGATGTGGGAGAAAGGTAGATATACAAGAGAGGAGAACAAGAATAAAAGAATCAAGGTATAATGCAAAGTATAAGAACATATGAGTTACTTGGACAGAGTGAGTGCGAAAGAAAAAAGATTGATAGCGAAATTTAGATGCGGGAATGAGGAGAGAAAACAGATTCTGGTTGGAAGAGGAAGGGAGAGTATGCAGAGTATGTAGAGAGGCAAGAGAGACGATAGAACATATGTTGAGAGAGTGCGAGGGAATGAGAGAAGAGGAACGGGAGAGAAAATGGATATTGAACGAAAGGGGAACAGGACTAGGATGGATGACGGAAGTAGAGAGGCAGAGGGAAATAAGGAGAGGGGAAGGAAGAGGAGACAAAAGTGGAAGACAGGCGAGAGAAAAAGGATGTTAATTTCATTTAAATATTAATAACATTACGCAAATGCGAATTAATATTCTGCCTTATTAGAGATGGAAGCTTTACGTAACTTAACCTACACTTGGATTTAATAAAAAAGTCATCGCGTTGTCATTATTACATACAGCATTCTTATAGTTTAAGTTTTTATTGCACTAGTGCGTGTAGGAATTAACTCCCACTTCCGCTTTATCGATTTTTAATTAACCGATCGAATTAATTATTGGAAATGGGCGTGAGAGCAAAAATTAAGACCAAGGAATGTCAAAGACGGATAAGAATTGAATTGACCCAAAAACTGGAATTTTTACCAATTCTAAGAAAATATCGTTCAGATTACTGACTGACTGGTCTGTAATTTATGAATTGTAATCAATGTAATTTATGGGAATGATAAATCCTCAACTGAGCTGAAAGTTATCATTAGCAGTGTTTTAAATTTCGAAAACCAGCAGAACAGCCAATTTAATGAAGCATGAAACCAGAAATTTTATGCTACCCGCGTGCAATGCTATGACAGCTCTGTGATTTTAGTAAATTATTCCGGGCCCGCATGGCTTGCGATTGCACATGGATAAACAAAACTGCTCCTTATTCCAATGAATACGTAATGAATAATGATCACTTCTCGGTCATTGTCTGCTCACATTCTTGGAGGTGTTCGTTCAATCCACGGTTCAATAATTTATTTTATCCCGTAAAATTGAAGCACATTTGTTGGTTTAGGAAGAAACCGGTAAAAACTGTATTAACTGTCTGACATAGAAAACAGTTTCTCGGATTTTCACGCCGGAAATGGCCTCGGCTTCAGTTCTCTGAATGAAATAGAGGGACACTGCTTCTTCACTTGATTCACTAGAATCCTGCTTAAGCGGAGTTTTTAGTGCCGTAGCAGAATGCGGAGGTACCTTTGTCTTTGATTATTCGCTCGCTCGTCTAGTCTGCCCGTCGGAAAACTTAAAAACGGATTGAGATAACGAGCTGAAACTTGGTGTGCAGTTGTGTTTCCCTAAATACTCGGAGGGGAATGCTTTTGGGCCATATCGGACCAAGGGGGTGGGCGTTAGGGGTGAAAAACCGAAAAACTATTAATTGCAATAACTCGAGAACTAGTGGAGGTATCTTGCTGAAACTTGGTATGCACGTTCGACCCTCAAGTCTGTTGAAGGTGAAGGGGTGCTAATTTCGGGGATGAAAACCACAAAAAATACGATAACTCCGCAAGGGTTGCACGCAGCTGTTGGAAACTCAACGTACACACATCGGTGAAATCTTGCGGGGGATGCGTTTTTCGTGAAATCGAACAAGTGGGGTGGCAATTCGAAATTCCGCTTAATAAGTATTGGTCGAAATTGACGTCATTCGATAGCTTTCCATTAATGATTCAAAAAAGGTGCATGTCATTCAAATTTTGAGAAAAACCACTCTTAAAGGCGCTACAACCCCTAACATGCAGAAACACAAAAATACGAGAACTCAAAAACTATACTCAACGTATCAAAGCAGAATTTGGTTTGTTAATTTTTAATGACATTGCAGGCGGATGGACAAATTCTCATTAAGTTCTAACAAGGGTTGAAACTGGAAATTTCTTCAAGTAAATGGTGGCATAAAATTACGGGACTCGATAGATTTCGGTCAACTATTGAAAAAAAGGCAGCAGAGAAGCGGCTGGAACCTCCCCAACGCATGGGTCTTTGATTTCCGTGACATATTGTGTTTAAGATTTTAAAGTTGATATGCCTAAATGGCACTTCCAGTGGACCAATTGCTCCCAAAAGCCTTTCAGCTCTTCAATGGGTTACCTAACCTCCATGTACCAAATTTCGGACAAATTGATCCAGTAGTTTGGGCTATAACGTGGTTTCAGTGTTATTACAAAATTTCGATTTTTCTACCCAAAGGGTACTAAATGCGAATAAATTTTATCTCATTTAAAACCAGAATTTGAAGACCTTTCTGATGATAACAATAAATCTTTCAAAAAGTTGTTTTTGATGGGTGAATGAGAGAATAATTTTAAGTTTCGAAATTGGTGTGCCAAAACGGCACTTTCCGTGGGTCGATTGAATCCAAAATTTGTTCAGCTCTTCGACGTGTGATACAATCCCCATGTGCAAAATTTCAGCCAAATCGGTTGAGGGGCTTGGGCTGTACCGCGATTTTAAAGTCCGATAAAAATCAATTTTTTTTAAATTGTTGGTCAAAAGGGCACCAAGAATGAATACATTTTTAGACGCAGAATTTGAAGGTCTTTCTTATGGTGACGTGAAAAATGGGGGTTTACATTTAAAATTTAAAAGTTGATGTGCCAAAATGGGACTTCTGGTTGCACGATTGGCTCCAAAAGCTTTTCAGATCTAAGTTGGGTTTTCACATGCACACGTACCAAATTTCAGCCAAATCGGTCGAGTAGTTTGGGCTGTGGCGTGTTTACGAACGTACGTTCATACATACAGACACATTTTAAAAACCACTTTTTTGGGTTCCTGAGACCTCAAAACGTATAGATCCGGTCTTATCTCGAATTCGAAAATTTTAGTGATTGCAGTAACCTCCCTTTTTTTTAAATGGTGAAGTGGAGTGGGGAGGTTAAAAGCCCTTATGAGTTTTCAACCTAAAACCAACCCCCTAGGCTATTAACCACTCCTAACTCTTTGCAAGCGGATAAATATATTTTATGTATTTTTTTGAAACCCTATTGATTTATTTATGAACAACTGAAGTAAGTAAATACGCAAGGAGTTATGTAACACCGGAAAAATAAACACCCCTGTAAATCATAAAGGGGTGAAATCATGAGGGGTTGAAAACGTGAATCTACAAATCACCGCAATTTTTCAACGATGTGGTTTAGGATGGTGAAATTGAAAACACAACTTCCTTTAGGGCATGTGGGGGTGGTGAAATAGGGAATTTTAGGAGAAATTTATCGAAGGGATGAAAGTTAGCGGAGGCACTACTACTAGGTGCAGATTGACAAAATCTGCACCCGATACCACCAGTAAGACCAGCGTGATAAACATCTATAGGGATACACATCGCATTGATGTTCATCTTCCGGGGGCTTTTTACTATTTCTCTTACATAATTGATATTTGCGTTGCTCTTACCACAAGCTGTGACTACATTAACGATTCTTTTAAAATAAGACGAAATTCTATCTATCAAAAATTAATTGAATGTTATGCAACGCAAGTTGTGATTGCCAACGCAATTTTATGCTCTGATGGTTAATTTTGAATCTTCTAGTATGTCTGTGAAATGCAGAGCCTGTTCAGTCAATCCCCTAATGTCATAACTGGCTATCGCATCAGACATTCCAATTAAGGAAATCAAAGAAGTTAAATAAGGATAATACCACATATTCAGGAAATGCTAAATATAAACAGATTTAAATTTTAACGTTTTTTGTTAAAAGCCTGTAACTATCATTTCCATTTTAATTAATATGCTACTTAATTATTACCTAAGAATTTTACAATTAGAACTATGTAACGCGGTTCATTGAAATTTGTGTCAATTAGTAAATTTTAAATTACCTGCATGCCAAGGCAAATATCTTTGTAAATAATTGGTCCCTGAAAAAATATACTTAATGATCATTATTTGTGTTAATTAAGGATATACAAAAAATGATGTGGCATTCTTTGAACTTTGAGTCAATTTTTACAGAAGAAATTCAAAACGGAACACATTGCACATCATGTTTTGTTTATGCAACAATAGTGTAAATAATGTCATTTTAGCTTTCTACGCAAGTCGTGTGAAATAATGCAAACTTTTAAGATGCAGTAATATATTTTATTATAAAAATTAGTTCGTGAGTACCGAAAAATTCTCACAAAACATTAGGTAATGAGAAAGAAAATCCATCCTCTTTTGTTCATCACCATTAAAATCGGACTAATTCAGATCATGCGAACAAGTTTAATGACTCCTTGCATAAGATCCGATTCTTGGTCTGCCAAAAACTGACTCGTAAATGTTAAATTCCGGAAACAGACATTATGCGATTTAACCTCGAAACTTTCTAATAATAGTAATCACAGGGAAGTTTGGCAATTTACCCCCTTTTGGGGTTATTTTTTGTTTGCTTGTTGACTAAGCAAAATTACAAAAGAAAGTGAAATATTAGTGTCTAACCTTGATGTATACACAACGTTTAATTTCATATACAGGGTGGGAGAGAAATTTCTCCACTTCCACCCTCCGTTAATTATGTAATTAAAATCTAGCATAACCGGTTTATTATTAGGTCTCGAACATGGTGCCACTTTCAATTAAACCGGAAGAGTTCCGCAAACACCTGCCATAAGCTGTTTTACTATACAGTTATATTCTTTTAATGGAGATCTAAAGGATCGCACCGGACAATAATAATGTTGCATGGTAAATCACTGCAAGGAAGCGATCGTATCGCAGGATTGGTTTATGGATTTTGAGCGAAAGTTCTATGCATATGTAGGCATCTTCCTATGATATGGGTGGGACTATTGTCGACCTTGTGGATGTAATGTAAGAATGTAAATATGGACAGAAATGTGCCGGGGTGTGTCAATAACACGTTGGAATCAACGTGGGTAAGGATCTCATGGTTGAAATGTGATGAAAGCTGATGATGGGGTTGAGGAAGACGAAAAACCGTAATAAGGTTATTTGGATTTTTTTCTAAGTTCAATTTGTAGCAACTGCTAATACGCTCCAGTTCAGTTCCATATTTGGTTATTTCACCTGGGGTTTTACAACGAAGAATATTGAAATGTCAAACCGTTTAATGAAGAAGTGAGATGTACCGTTGTAAAAGCACACAATTTTGCAGTTGAAAATTGTTATTCACATGCAACTTAATGTTCCTTGTATGGTTGTCGCTTACGTGAGGAACTAATTTGGAACATTTTTTGATGTCTAATTAAGGCAAAATTTGTTAATTTCAAAGAAGTTCTACGTATAGTTTGACTGCTGTCACTAATGTACATTTTGTGATGTTTTTTGCACCAATAATGTTCGATCGTTTACAAGAATAAACGCCGCAAAAGATGATATGATGAGAACTTTCAGATCCACGACAATAAGGATTTTAATCTATCGAACCACGATTTATTGACCACGCGAAACTATTACATCGTGTGGTTCCTCCACTTAGTAGCACCACTCATGCGTTCTTAAGATTCAGAGCACATGATAAGGATTAGTGAATAACGTGTTTTCGGCTTTCAAAATAACGATGCGAGCTTGCAAAGTTTGGAATAATTATTAACGTTGTATCTGTTTGATAAAAATTTTCGAAAATTCATATCTTCTATCATAATAATAATTTTGATTTGCGAAAGGAACCTTTCCGATTTATTCTTGTTGCCACAATATTGTGTCTTCGAAATTGATTTGCTCACAAAGAAACGGGCTGCTTCGGAAGCTGCTAGAACCTCACTTGGTGAACGATCCAATCTTATCACATGTTTTCAATCCACAATATCTACCTAAGTGTTTCCGAAGTTCTTCCAAATTTTTATTATGTAGAGAACACTAAGTTTGCATTTTTGTAAACAGAATTTGAAGACCCTTCATGTGCTGATAAAACAATAAAACAAATGGTGGTCATCTTTTAAATTTCATAAATGACGTGCCAAAAAGGCACTTGCTATTGGCCGATTGCCACCAAAATTAAGTAAATTTTCCCGTTTGTTATACTTAAATTTTACGCCACCAACCTTAAAGCGTTTTCTGAGATTTTTCAAAATTTTACGATTTTTTGCCAAAAGATCACCAAGCTTAAGGACAATTTTTGAAACGATATTTGAAGACATTTCATGCACTGACAAAGAAAATGGCAGTTTACTACTCAAATTTCAAAGTTAATATGCCAAAATGGCACTTGCTGTTCGCCGATTGCCACCAAAATTAAATCAGCTCTTCGGCTGGTAATGATATTACTACCTACCAAATTTCAGCCAAATCGATACAGTAGTTTGGGTTTCTTTGGAATTTCGATTTTTTTTATTTTATGCCAAAAATTAAAAAAAATTGGTGTTCATCGGTCAACAAAAATTTCATAGGTGATATGTCAAAAAAGCAATTGGCGTTTGTGGATCGGCAAGAAAATTGACTGGGCTCACCAGAGAAGGCCAATACTAATCCTCATCCTCGCCCTTATCGCAAATTTCATTAAAATCCGTTGACAGTTTTCGAGAAATCTTGCTCACATATGCACAGACATTTTCTAAAAACCACTTTTTCGTGATCCTGGGATCTCGAAAAGTAAAGACCTGGTGTAATCTCAATTTCGACTTTTGGAGGGGGAGGTTAATAACGGGTGTCCCAAAAATAAATCGAAAAATCGAACGATTTATTTTTGGATATATAGGTAACTTTATCATTATTTTACCTATTTTCCCAAATTTTGTACAGGACGTAGCCAAAAGATGAGGTGTTTAGAATCATTTTCCAGATGGCGCCACTAATAATTTTTTTTGCGGATTTTTGCTAAGCCAAAAGAACTTTATAAAATCTTATTCTGGGCGTTGTTTATTTTTTTACAATTTTTTTAGCGGTACTGTTAAACACGGATTTTTTAAGGTCTATTCTTTGTTGCTACCAATCTTGAAAAAAAAATATTTTTATCACTTAATAACTACAGCACTTGAGTTAAATACCTATAAAGGCCCGTTATTTTGTGAACGATTTATAGTATCACTAAAGATCCGGAAAATTTTGCCAAGATCGGTAGAGAAATAAATAATAAATCTTAAAAATCCATGTTTAAAAAAAAACCTTACACTATTTTTATTTTAAACGGTTAACAGATGCTTCAACTCCAGCCAATCAAAAAATGGCCTTGTAATAAATTCCAATAAAAAATTTGTTGATGGCGACATCTGGAAAATGGTGGTCGACTCTAAAAGCCTCATCTTTTGACTACGTCCGGTACAAAATTGGGCAAAATCGGCCCTATACCTAATAACAAAGTTATAGCCAAAAATAAATCGTTCGGTTTTTTCTGGGACACCTTTATACTCGAAAGTTCCTTTAAAATATTAGGTATGTCTTCTGAGGATTGGTTCTTTGTAATTTACTAGGCATCAGAGTTTCAAGCGGTCGGGAAAAAAACGGAAAATTTGGGAAAAAACAATGTTTTTTCCGATGCACCGGAAAAATTGGCTTTTTTCGGATTTTTCTTTTAAAATGAGGTAATGAGGTAATGAGGTAATGAGGTAATTTTTTTTTCTTTTACAATAATTGTAAATTTACACCCCTTTCCATGGGGGCGCCATCAGTTAGTTATTATTATGTATTAAAGTTCTGTAGGTAAGGTAAAATAAGTACATTATTATAAGTTTCTTATGAAAAAATCGATCTTTCGGTTCAGATGTAAAAAAGAATTGAAGTTGAAAATGACAATATTAAGGCGGTTAAACCCACAGTATAAGAACTTGTAGATGGGTCGTGGCGCCAAAAGATGAAACAAGGTAAAGGCTACTCATCTTATTTCCATTTCATTAACATGTTACAAAAGTTAATTTTTGCACGTAGGTGATGCTTAGGTATATTTTACAAAAAAATGTGTGGGTAAGTAACCTAATGAAAATTTAATAACATTACATTCTAAATACAAGCTATGAATATAATTTATTGTTAATCACCTATTTTATCATAGATAGCTTTGTGGTTTAAATTAAACTATTCTTCAAATTAAAGAAATCCGGATTTGACTTTCTTGAAGAACTGTTTAGGAAGATAAATCTCATCTTATCGTGAAAAAATCTTTTAAATCCCAGAAATTTCTCAAAGATCTTGCAATTTTTACATGAAAATTTTGTTAAGTGGTTTCTTCAAGACAGGACAGAAGGCTAAACACATATATTAGGCTTTGTTATCTAACAGCTACTGTCGAAGTCGAAGAAACCACTTTTGTATGCCATTCCAGCAAATAGCACAATCACAATCATGTTTTGACAACGCGGAAATAAAATGATCCGAAAAAAAATTGTAGTGGGATGAGTTGACCCGTCACCGTGAATAGAATGGTAATCATCTTCAGGCGCAAATCTCACATACCGCTTTTGTGCCATTTATACTAAAGGAGGTTAGGTCGCTTATCCGCTTTAATCAAATGTTTCTCATTTTGAAATTTCTGTAAGGAACCAGAATTACGAGCCTCTTAATTTCAATTTAATTGCGATACTCAGTTTGTTTATGAGACTTACGGTAGTGTAGCGCATGGACTACCTGATTCCATTAATGACTGTTATTTAAGTAGCATAGTGTATTATTTCCCGATAACACAAATTTCCTATAGTTTTCTTAAGTTATCGCTTGGTTTAGTTTAACCGTTCAGAGAATGGCTTTTGGCAAAGCAGCGTTAACTTGTCCCAAAAACGAATTCCCTCGATGGTATAATAATAAATTGCAGTGATTTGCCTAATAACAGAGCAATGATTTCGCAATCGTGCCCTAAAAGCAAAAACCCATCGCATTTAACATTTAAATCCAGTTCCTAAATGTCAGAAGGCGAACACACTAATGCAGCATCACTCAGGGTGCGCCGCAGGGGTTAGTACTGTCTCCGCGACTTACCTTCTGCACAGATAAAAACCAATGTAAACAAGAGAAGGGCTAGTTTTGCCCTTCGAGGTTGAAGCATTTTCACAAACACAACTGTCACTAAGGATCCAAAAATTCTCAAAAGGGCACTAAGAAGCCGAAGGGAACAAACGGCGGAAACACAAAATATCACTTAAATTTCCCACATTTTGCGCGCCGCTCTCTTTCCAGTCACTCACTTTAACACCGCGGTTGCTTGTCTGATACTGAAGAAATAAGTAACTGTCTTCGGGCTCTCCGCTAAACACACGCTCACCTGTATTATTGGAAAAGGCTCGGAGGTAGAAAGCTGTCGGTATAATCAAGTATGTGTATACATTTTGGGTGAGATAGTCGGAGAAGTGGCGACGAAAATCCTTAATTGGGTCAGATATCCTCTGTGTCGAAGGAAATGGGAAAATAAAGCTGAGGAATATGGATTCGGCTTTCATTTCTATTTTGCATTTTGGTAGGTATCAAAAAAGTTATTGTCACTAAAATTGAATTAGCTCTACAGAGGGCAGTAGGTACCATGTCTTGTCTAGATACCAAATTTCATCCCAATCGGCCTGGGGGTTTAAAAGTATTATTGTAGGATGATGTCTTTTAATGTTCTGTCGAATTTTTGTAGGGTAAGGGTGTTTTACAAGCAGAATTTGAAGACATTTCATAATATGTTGATAAAAAGCGGGCAGTTACGGAAGCGGCTGGAACCCCCCACTTGGTGAATAATCCAATCCTATCACCTAGAAATTTCAAACCAAAGCGCTTGTTGAGTTTTTCAAAATTATCAAATTATTTGCCAAACGGCTCTAAGTTTGAATGAATTTTTGGAAACAGCAGTTGAAGACCTTTGACAGTTCATATGATAAAATGCACTTGTCAATGTTATTGACCGATTACCGCACAAAAATCAAGTAAGTACCTAAATTTTCAATTGTCCCACTCCTTATTTTGCGGGCACTAAGTTTGAATACATATTTGAAAACAAAATTTGAAGGCTTTTGATGTGCTGATAAAGAAAAGTTGGTATTCGCCAGTCAAATTTGATAGTCGATGTGCCAAAAAGCCACTTGGCGTTCACGGATTGCCAACAAAATTAACTGGGTTCACCAACAGCCATACAAAATTTCATCAAAATTCGTTCGGCAGTTTTCGAGAAATCTTGTGCACATACACACGGTTCCTTTTTCACTGCTCACCATTGGCACCACCCAAACTGTTAGAGATACGGAGTCGGTTAAATCAAATCAGAGAAAAGATGCGCTATTTCTTGGTGACTAAGAATTTGAAGAGAAATTCCCGATATCTTGATTCGTTCTTGAGTTATTCCGAAAAATCTGAAAATTGCCTTTTTAAATAAAAACTAATATCTCCCTAACCATTAATCGTATTTAAATGAATAAAGCCGTCTTCTGGCGGTGGCTATGTTTTCAAATACAAACTTGCATTTGGAAGCATAGGATAAACTCTTGTTTTGAATTAATATATTGTCACTTTGTTATCAGTTTCAAATTCATCTCGGAAATGTATTCAAAACTGACATTATTTTGACACTGTTTTAATACAAAATACGCGTTCGCCGTATGTTTTCAAATGCAAGTTTGTTTTCAAAAACATAGCGACCGCCAGAAAACGGCCTAAGCTTTATGTTTTTGTCAGCTGTCAATCGAATTGCATTGACAGAAATTTTCTAGGCCTTCTAGATTTTGAGTAACGAACGACAGTCAACTTTTCTGTTCTACAGGGTGTCCGGAAATAACGATGAAATATTTCGGGGGGTGATTCTGCAGCTCAAAATATGCAAAAAAGTTCCTATGAACATGTATCCGGAAATCGTTCCTAAGGGGGCTACGGCCTTCTGAAGGGGGCGCCTCAAATTCGGTTTTTATCGAATAAATCAGGAACCGCTTAAGATACAGTGACGACTTTTTGCACATTATCTAACATCAGTAAGCGCCATCAGATTATGGTATCTACCAAAAGCAGATCCAACCAGGGGCGTGGAAAATAGGGGGGGTTTCAGCTTTCCCCACCCAAATTTTTTTACGTGTTATTTTTTAGACAATTTCTCACCGGAATATGGTTTCCTGACTAAAATTGCATAAAAAAGCCTCACTTGTTATAACAGCGTAGGATCAACAGTTTTCGAAAAAATTAGATTTAAAGATCCATTTGCATTTCCTAGGCTTATGAAACGATTTTTATTAAAGGCCGACGCTAGAGTAACGTTAAACGTTACCGGGCGGATCCCGTCAGCTGCGCGCTAGTGCGTTTTAAGTGTTTAGATGAAAAGGCAGAACTTGAATAATATGGTTTTTATTAAAAACAGACTTTACCTGACATAGACCTGAATGGAAGTTGAAAAAAAAACGAATTTGAAGAATTATCCGACTTCGGGATTCGAACCCACGCAAAACGGTCAATGGGTTGCAGAAACAAAGCCTCCTACCACACGGCCAAGAACGCTGTATTTGAGTACGCGTGAAATCTTTATTTCTATAATCCTTTGCTGTGACGTATCCGACGGTACTCCGGCCGGTAACGTTCAACGTTACTCTAGACATTATGTTTATTAAATTACAAAACTGAACGGATTTTAAAAATTAGTATCTAAAGTAATCTAATGTTGCTTATCGATGTCAGATAGTATGAAAAAACTTAATAATTGACAAAATCAAAATCGAATTTTGAGCGCCCCCTTCAGGGGACCCTAGCGATTTCCGGACCCTTGTTTATAGGAACTTTTTTTCGTATTTTGAGCTGCAGAATCACCCCCCGAAATATTTCATCGTTATTTCCGGACACCCTGTATATGGCCGTCATATTGAATTTTAACACCATCAGATACTACTCCCACGATAAGTAAAAAAGTCGTACCTCAAACTTTCACGTTTTTTCAAAAAGTTTATGTATAGGGTACGTTTTTGAAAAGCTAATTAATTTGTGTTTGGTGGTGCTAAAATTCAATATAGCGGCCTTAAGAAAATGAAAAGTTGACTGTGATTGCTCAAAATCTATATTGACAGTTGTCAAAAATATAAACGTTCCAAGTTTCATTTAAATATAGCATCAATCACTCTGTAGATAATTAGCTTTTCTTTAAAAGCGCAATTTTCAGATTTTTCGGGATAACTCAGGAACGAATCAAGTATTCTCTCCTCAGATCCTAATTTAACCGACTCCGTATCTTTTACGGTATAGGTGATGCCAATGGTGAGCAGTGAAAAAGGAACCACCTGTATACGTACATAAACACACACAGACATTTTCTAAAAATCACTTTTTACTGATCTGGTCTTATCTTAATTTCGACTTTTCGAGTGATTGCAGTAACCTCCCATTTTTATGTTGGTTGTAGAGAGGTCTTAAAAATGATAAAAATAGAATTATCTTTCAAATTTCAAAGATAATAGGCCAAAATTTGACAAATTACGTGAAAATGTTTTAACTCGATTGTTTTTTTTGTGTCGGCTGAAAAATGTGGAATGAGCCTCGGCTGCGCCTCGACCTTCCATATTTTCTCTTGCCCCGGAAAACATTCATTTTCACGCTTAGATAGGTGCACAAATTAGTATTTTCGGAATTACCGACGTTATACCTACCAGTAAGTTATAGATTACCGATTTATAAATTACCATTAGGTAAGTTTTATCACTAACCACAAACCTATATACAAATATTAAGGACCTTTTTCCATAGTTTTCCCTTGCACTGTAGATATTCCTATAAATATGTACCTATATACTTACACTTAAATTAGGCATTCCCATTCTTAACCGATAATCATAATAATAAATGACGACTTAGCTAAGAAATAATGGGGAATTACGGTACCTTTGAATTATTGCTGCTTTAATGAGCTCTCACATATTTTTGCTGTTTCGAGAGTACCTTCCTATAACCAGTCTAAAACCATAAAATGAAGTTTTAATTTTGATGGCGTAAGTATGAGCTAAACTACGTTCTACGTTCTCAAAAACGATGCATCTGAATCAAATTCGACCATATTTCGAGTTATATAATGCCTATAATAAGGAAATTTGTAACATACCGTAGGTACAGTCGTAGACTTTGAAAATGCCCCGCCCAACGCGACGATTCACTCGATCGACTGCATCGCTGAAATTGGTTTGATGCTTGCCCTGACAGATTAGGCCTCTCTATTTATTTCATAACCTAAAAGAGGAAAGGTTCATTCAAGTCTAGATCTAGGCACTGCTGTATAAGGTAAAGAATCCATAAATATCTTTTGATTTTTTTTACATTTCCGGGTTTAACCGGAAATTACCACAACTTTGTTTTTTCAAATGAAAACGTTACATTTTTCTCAAAGAATCCTATCTTCAAATTATTTTAGGTTCAAAGCATGGTGTCATACCTAACCGGAACCTCGACCGGAACTCAGGACACGGACACCCTATAGTTTTTCAAAAACATCGAAGAAATCGTTGGTAACTTGGAATTTTTGGAAAACGCAAAAATACGTCTATTCATTATTTTTTGGCACAAATTTAACTATGCAGTAGACTCCGCAAGTCAGGAAGTCATTTTGGGACCGGATGGAATCGGCTAATAGAGTATTGCAGCTCAAAAATTAAAACAATGGAATAGATACTACTTTTAAAATGACAAAGGTCGTATTTTTTTGTTTCGCTGAATGCCGAACAGTTTTCGAGAAAAAAATTAATAAAGGTGAACTTCCGGTTAAAAAGTTGGTTTTAGATGACGTCATAACCCGAAGGAAACAGTTCATGATTTGCCGGCAAACAACCAATAATTGGTCGTTGCCAGACGAACCAATAATGAGCCAAATGTGAGCAAATCATTTTTGACATAAATATAACCAGACATATTATAACCTTCTATTTTGCTTCATTCTTTAAAAGTGTTCTTCTAAGCAATTTGCCGACTTTCGCACAAAAAACGAACATCGAGGAAGCTAAAAATTCCTGTAGTCACAGCCTGTAGAAACTCTAGTGCAATTTATGTGAAGAGAACTTAACGATTCCCGACGAATTTGTACAACACTAAACCACACACTTTTAAAGTCAAATTGGGTCTCATTCGGTAGCTACATTTCAAGGAGATTAACAGAAACCCCTTTAGAAAAGCAGGAATATGAAACAGAGGATAGAAATTTCGTTTAAATTTGTTCTTTTCGATCGAAAAAGTCATGGCTGAACGTGAGATGACAATTTGATGACAAAAACTGACACTTGAAAACGAAGCACATGGTGAATGATGCCGGGAATGGCTAACGGGTAGTGACGTCACACCAATACAAAAATGGCAAGTAAATTCGAAATTTTAAACTTTTTTTTCACTTTTTAGCCATAATTAATCACAATCAATAACTTCTAATAACGTTAGACTATCTACTTTTTATCCCCCTTCCCGAAAATTATGGTTTCAAAAATTTTTTTCTTCAACTGCAATAGGTACTCTATTTCGAGTGTTCCAAAAAGACAATAAGTGCGGTCGGCCGGTTGACGGTTATAGTGACACTTGGACGAAGATGACAACGAAAAATTTTAAATTGTCGCAAATATTCTGAAATAAAGTACTCCCAACTTCGTTGAATAATTGAAGTAGGAAGTAGATAGGCATTATATTATTTTGTGGCAAAGTTTTTAATATTTTATTTACTAAATTCGGCAAGAGTTGCAAAATGGTGGAGGCGCCAGGATATAATCAACCGTAAATATTTAAGAACGCTCTCAGAAGCGGGTTCATCAGTGTCCCATGGATGGCTTTTGCAGCATTTCTTGTCTTGTTTTCAAATTTAAAAAGGCTATTTTCTATTTTTTTCAAGGATTAGCCAGACCACAACATTTCTGAACGCAGCCCTAGTAAAAATTGGGACTTTAAAATTGTGGAGCTTCTGGCGCCATCTAGCCACAATGAATCAAACTCCGAAGAGAAGTATTATACAAGACTGCAGGATTCTGCTCACTTGTTTACCGACTGTTGAATTTTAGACGTGTAGTTAAATGTTAACCTGTTGCGTTTTCGCCACAAAAACTTTAATAAAAGTTGATAAGAAAAGTGATAAATAGAATCAATCACGAATTGAGTGAGTAATGATCATTTGATTTCAATAGAATTACTAATCAAAGAGGCAAGTCCGATTTTTTACAAAAATATAACAGAAATCAGCCATCATTGAAATTATTCTTTTTTCAGAAACGCACAATGGATAAGTTAAAAAGAGTTCTGGGGGGCAACGACTCCCCAGATGAAGAGAGTGGAATCATGTCCCAGATGAACGATTCTGCAACATTGAGCTGGTCGACAAGACTGAAAGCTTTCTTGGCCTGTTTCATTGTGGGCATACTTTTATCATTTTTGGGTTCGTTTGCCTTGTTTTTGCACCGAGGATTGGCAGTTTTCGCAGTGTTTTATACGTTAGGGAATGTCATATCTCTCGCCAGTACGTGCTTCCTCATGGGGCCTTTCAACCAGATTAAAAAAATGTTTGCATCCACGAGAGCAATAGCTACTGCTATGGTTTTCATATCCTTCATCCTAACATTGCTGGCAGCTCTTTGGGTAAGTTTAATACAATTTAACTTTTATTACATTGTTTTTTTACAGCTCCATAATGCCCTTTTGGCCTTAATATTTATTATAATTCAATCTCTAGCAATGACTTGGTATTCCCTCTCGTATATACCATATGCTAGAGATGCTGTTAAAAAAACTTGTATGAGTTGTATAGCCTGATATACATTATACTCAATAATATTGTGTATAAATTGTAATTAATGAATGTCAATTACCGTGATGTATTTATTTTTTATAGAATTCTACAATCTGTAAAAATTTATATATTTACAAAGGTGTCCATAAAGTTACTCAAGATGAAACGGAGAAACAATCTTTAAACTTTAATCGTATTAAAAAATAGACTAGGAAAAAACAACTGTCATGTTATGGGTTTTGTGTCCAATAAAAAGTCACTGCATAAATTCTTTGAGAGATCGTACATTCCAAAAAATATGTATCCACCTACAGTTATCCACAGCACTCTAGGGACGAATCCTGCAAACAACCTGGGAGACAAAAATTAAGCATACACTTGTTCTCAGTAGCCTATGAAATTGAACGTCATGTCAGATTCTGTATGTGTTTTAACAAAATTCACCTTTTTAAAAACTTGAGACTACCGATATTTTCTTTGCATTTTGCAAAAACTCAATAGACGTCGCTGCTTTTCATAAGACGATGTTACCAAAACTGTCACTAGATGTCGCTGGACTTTAACGTCACAATTACAGGCATGACATTCAATTCCAAAGCCCACTGAAGATGAGTTTATTATGGATTGCTTGATATTTACCCTCGGAATCCTTCTTGTCTGTAGATACTCGTAAACACAGTTCTGACCTTAAGTTTATCAGACATTTTTTTGTCGGCCAACATAATTCGAGTTTTTGTTACATCCAAGGGGGTCGTGACAGCGGCGGAGAAGCCTCCGGCGATGGCCCCACAAACTGCCACTTCCCATGACTCCAACGGAATGTTGTTTTTAAATTTTTTCCTGTAGGTTGACTTGAGGTACTCCAAAATCGGAAACTGGATGAAGGAAAAAGGGACTTCACGGATTATGGTGGAGCCAAACCCACGGTATAGACCCTTAAAATACTTTTACATTAACAAAGACATCTCATCTAAAGATTTTCCAAATACTGTATCTTTTGGACTTGACTGGATTATACAGGTTGAGTGGAAAGTTAACTGTACAATAGAGTATATTTATTATTTCACTTACTTTTCGAAATCCTTCTGTTTTATAGGCATGCCTTAGTATTTTCAAAGACGAATATTTGCTAGTAGTCTGTCTTCTTTGCTTAACTACTTCAATAGGAACCCTAATAAGACATGCCACCTACGAAAAGAATATATCAAATAGAAGTAGGTAAAAGACATTATTATTTACATTACATTATATAAAGTGACAATTTCATTTAACTTAAAACTGAACATAGTGCAGCTTTGCCATATTAATATAATAATAATAAAAATTAACATACCACTTCAGAAATGGAAGCGCCAACCATATGCACCAATGGCAACGTGTGTGTGGCCACATTAGGCTCTACATAAAATTTAAAGCTTTCATAGGTAAGAAAAAACAGAGCTGCCTGAGGAGCACTCCCTATGGCCTGAGGACCAATCCCTTTATAAACACCCTTGAACCCCCCGGCCTTACGGAAACCCTGTACTGCTTGCAGCCGAGTTTTCAACGTGTCCAAAGGAAACAAAACCACATCAACAAACAGGCCTGCAATTCCGCCCCCCTGTATATCAAGATTTAAAGAGTGTATAACTGGTTGCCTACATTACTTACGAATAAAGATGATAAATACACGTTTTTCTCATCTATTCCTACGTTATAATCAGTCATTTTTTAAAATATCTACAAAAAATAAATGCTCTGAAAATAACTTTGTGAAAAAATGAAAAGATCTAAAGATCACTTGTCACTTACCAGTGCCAAAGAAAACTTTGCTCGGCTTAAACATAACTTAACTTCTAGCCTATTAACCTTTGTAATTGGATTCAAAGTGTTGTCTAGATTATTTACTGCTTTTCTGTGTCAAGTTTCATAAAAAATCTTGCAACATGTTCCATAAATTGAGTAATTTGATATTATGTAACATAACCTAAAACATAAACGTCAACCTAGTCACAACATAACCTAAAAATATGAATGATTCTTGTAACGTGGACAAATTAATAAAATGGGCAGAGATATATTAAAAAGTAGTGTTGAAAATGCATCTTTTAGCATAATATTTCAAGTAAGTCATTTTACTTCAAATGTCAATGTATTTAAAGCGATTATTATCTTGCAGATTATCTTTCGATGCATAACTTTCATATTAAACGCTTTTATCGTGCGAACTGTGGGGCAGGAAGTGCTAGGAATAATGAATGTAAGACTTCTACTTCTAGAATCTACCATTCTATTCCTATCGAAAGAACCAATCCTGAAAGCTTGTTTAACGGATACTAAGTCACACAATTGGGCCCAAGTTGTCAACCAAATATGGCTTTCGTACGTTTGGCACTGTTTATTACTGAAAATTCATGATTTTTTTCAGATTACCATTCTGTACTTTGTTAGGATCAGTTCTAGTTTATGTTTGGATTAATATTCTAAGTCCAACTGAAGAGGCCTATGCATCACAATATCGACTTGGCTGTTACGCCATTCTTCTTTCATGCATCATCGAACAGATAATTCAAACTCCAGTTTTAGTCGCACAAAGTTATTGTTTTGTAAAGTTGAAAGTTGTATTTGAAACAATTTACATCATTTCACGGACAGTTGTTTTCGTGTATTTAGTGATTAAATATCCGAATGAGGCTATAAATGCTTTCTCTATGGCCCAAATAACATCAGCAGTTATTCTGTTCCTGCTTTATTACGGATTTTTCTGGTGGTATATCAAGAAATTCAATGAAGGAGATCGTGATGAAGATAAAAAGACAATTTTTGATGATATGGGGGATTTTCCCTTTGAATCCATTACTGATTTCTTCCCTGGAATGATGGAGAATGGAGAAACGTTTTTGAACAAGAATTTGGGTTTATTAACAGTCAGTTTTGCTAAACAGTCTGTGATCAAGCAGATTTTAACTGAAGGAGAGAGATATGTAATGACTATATCTCCAGTTATGACTTTCGCTCAACAATCTATGTATGACATAGTTAATAATTTGGGGAGCTTAGCAGCAAGATTTATTTTTCGGCCAATTGAAGAAAGCGCTTATTTTTATTTTACTCAAATGATCAAAAGGGACGAAGCAATCACTAAACAGGATAAGGTAAATTACTTAAATTTTGTGGGGTTTTAATCCTGTTGTTCCAGAAAAACATTACTGAGTCTGCAAGTGTCTTAAGTCATTTATGTAAAGTAGTGTTCAGTATAGGATTGATTGTGGTAGTGTTTGGCCAGGCCTATAGTTATACCCTTTTATATATTTATGGAGGGTCGAAGTTGGTGGCAGATGAACTTCCTGTTACTTTGCTTAGATTTCATACTTTCGCTATTGTGTTGTTGGCGATTAATGGAGTAACAGAAGGATTTGTTTTTGCAACAATGACAAACAAGCAGCTGGACAAGTATTAACTTTGACTTTATCGAAAATATTTCACAAGTTTTCTCTTAGGTACAACTACATTATGGTGATATTTTCAGTGAGTTTTCTAGTCATTTCTTATGTATTAACGAATTTATTGGGACCAGTTGGGTTTATCTTGGCAAACTGTGTTAACATGTCTGCAAGAATTATTCATAGGTAAGATACCTGATCCAACTTTCTATTACTAAAAAAAATGAATGACCTGAACTTTTCAGTTTGAATTATATTCACTTAAAGTACAAAGAAAGTCCACACAAACCTTTAGAAGGCCTGATTCCAACTGCCTTATTTGTAGTAGCATTATTTGCATCAGGAATGACTACAAAGATTTCAGAGGTAAGAAATTATTTATACTTTACTTGCAAATATATTTTCAGGTTTATTTACTCCACAAATCAATAATCTTACATATATCTGTGGGGGCTGTCTGCTTCATTTTAACCCTACTGATTTGGGCATACGAAAATAAACCATTACTAAGACTGGGATACGACAAATGCAAACGGAAATTGTCTTTGAAGAGTGATTAAATGTTGTTTACTGTTTGTTAAATAGTTTATAAACGAAATTACATGAAATATCAACTGGTTTTTTTATAAACAGCTCCTGTTATGGTACCTGTCCTATGAATAATGCACGTTTTGCTCTCAGTTTCTAATGTAATGATGGGGGCGCCACTTTGGGGTTCAAGTTTAGCTGCTATATCAGCCAGGGCTGCGATTAGTCCAGAATTCTCTGTGGAAACTTGACCTTTTGCTGATAATGGTAAACCTTGATGGTCTACAAATACACAGCCGAAGACTCCTGGTTTATTGATACTAGAAGGAATTATCATAAAAGGGAAGAAATTAAACTGACTTACACTTCCTCCATTACACGATCCAGATGCTTTTCCATTTTCCAAGATGTTTTTCTTTTCACAACAAAACAGTTCTGATTCTGACGTTTCCACTGTTGACAATTATGTGACAGATGTCACTTGACATTTGTCAGCTCTACTTGTCAAGTGTCCCTTTGGGTGTGTTCCAAAACTGCGACCAAGGTGACCAATGGTAAATCCATTTCGACAAGGCACCCATTTTCTATCTCAACATTCCAGTTTATTGATTTGACTCAACTCAACAACTAGGCAACAAAAATTATTACTGATCAATGGACGTTTTCAGTTTTACCCGAGCGGCGTACGCATGTTGTTGTTTTTTACCTGTGTGTTTCGTTGGAAACCACCCTGCGCGTGCATTATATTCTTATTCACAAACTGAAGATGTCTATTTGAATGAAGGTTTCCAAACTTTTCTGTCTCTCTCTATTTCGTGACGTAATATGGAGACAAAATTTGACAATTACAGACTTTTGCATTGCTTTTGCTTACCGGGCTTTGTCAAATTTTGCCTCCATATTGTCTATCTTAATTGGAAACCCTAATTCCCTGTCAGTGGAATGGAGTAATGGACGTCTTCAGTTTGTTGGTCTAATGTGTCAACATTAATAAGAATATCATGCACGCGCAGGTTGGTTTCCAAGTTTCCAACGCAACACAGGTAAAAAACACCTCATTGGGTAAAAATCAGCTGTGACAAACATCCAGCCAATGAGTGAGCACGCTAGAGAACCAACATGCGCGCGCAGCTCAGTTAAAACTGAAAACGTCCATTCCCATTTCCCACAAAAAGGAAAATAATAAATCCATCAAATCAACAAAAAAGGTCTTTAATAATAGCATTATTACACATAGGTACTACATAATATAAATCACTTTTCCTTGAAAAGTATTTCTTACAAACCTAGAAACAATAAAATGACCACAAATTTTTTAACTTCGATTTTTTATAAAACAAACTAGGTCCATTACATTACGAGCCTGTTTCATTGTTGGGGCGTCAATCATTGCTCCTTTATATGTAAAAGCTCCCTAAAATTCGAAATAAAAAAAATAGAATAAGTTTGCGGACTGACCTTTCCAAATTTTTGATGTTCTTCAAATGCATTTAAAAGCCCCACAGCCCACTGAATTAGATCAGGATCGGGTAAAAAAGCTTCTTGGACTACTGAAACTTGCCCAGGATGTATGACCTGTTTCCCAGTATAACCCATACGGGCCCCTTGTTCCGCTTGCAATTTCAAACCGTAAGTATTTTGAAATTTAATATAAACCATATCGATTGCTTGTAAATTAAAAGCTTTAGCAACTAGGACTAATTTTTGCCGGGCATATAAAATTTCCATGTTATCTTCAGTTCTTGTGGCACCTGCAACACTGCAGTTAGAATTAGAAACTTAAGGCTTGTTTTTACCGATGCTAGCACAAAAATCATCACTGCCAAACACAAGAGCTGCAGGGATAAACTGGGATGTTCTTGATAATTTCCACAAACACTTGCAAATATCAACCAAATTAATAAATGCCATTGCACTTTCAATATAAATTATCAAATCGACCTTATTTACTCCTCGAATATATTGGTTAAATTCCTCTGCAAACTAAGTTGAATTAAATGCTGAATTTTTTTTAAGTAAACTTACAAATCTAAGATCATCTGGAGATTCCACCTTTGGTAAAAGAATAGTATCAGGTAAAGTTTCAGCAGTTAAAAAAGTTTGTAGATCATCTTTAAACCAATCAGTGTCCACTGAATTTATTCGAACACCAAGATCATAGCTGCGGGATCTCTTAGGCTTGCCTTGATCCAAAATATCTCTTATAGTACACCGAGCTTGTCTCTAAAACATGACAATAAGGCACAACCAAGAACAAATTAAGTACTTTTCTATTAATGGCAACGCCATCTTCACAATCCATAGCAATGCAGTCGACATCAAGATCAAACGACTTGCACAGTTTTCTCATATCATCCCCAGGGACATATAAAAGAGCTCTCCTGGGGGGAGTGTTGTAAGACCTTCGTGACTGCAATTAAGTATTTTAGGACTTGAAGAAATAATGCCCATACCTTAAAAACATGTGAATAGACCGGTCTAAATAATGCATTTGCAATCAAATTTAGCATAATTTTACGTAACAATTTTGAATAAAAAATCCATGAGCTGTTTACAAACAATTTTGACACATGACGTGAGGTTAGGATTTTGACGTTTCATCTGAGCGCCATCTATCGGACAGTAGATTACTGATCTTTCAACTGTTATCGACGGCCATTTTGTCAATAAGTGAAGTTTCAAAAAAATCTGTTTCAATTTTTATGCGTCTCGCTTTGTAAGTATTTTAAATAGCAGTAAACCGTTCAGTTAAATTTAAATTGCACGATATTGGATTGAAACGAATAGCAGTTAATGGGGTAGTCCGAGTTTTTTGTAAAATTGATTACCCTATGAGTCATACCAAATTTTTGACAAGGCCAGATGATTCCTTGAAAAATCTTGTTTATAGTCCTGTGACATCGATAAATAATCATTAAACAGGATTTGCTAAAGCCTATTGATTGCAGGAAATACACTTTTGATGTGATAAAATCGAGGAAGGATGAATAAAGGTGCAGAACCTAATTTCACTAGTAAGGACGAGGAGGTGAGGTATTGGCGAAGTTTAGCTGAAGAGTACATAGAAGAGTAAGTTTTATCTCCGTTAAATAGTAGTTAAGTTTGAAATTTGTAGAGTTGATCGAATACAGAAAGAGTATGATGAATTTGTCTCGGAGTCGAAGCAGCTTGAGAGGGAGTATGAAGCTACTATTGAACAGAATGAGAAGAAAATTAGGGAACACACCTTAACAAATAACAGAGCTCATAATGAATTAGAATCAATGAAGGTAAGTGGCCCTATGTTACAAAATTATTAGAATAGAATGAACATTTATTACACGAGGGCAGAACAAAAGCTGCAGTGTGATCGACATTAAAGGCAGAGTTTTCCATTCATCAGGCATTCTGGGTGTATTATTTATGGGTTTTGCATATCTCAATTGAGGAGTTTTGATTTTATTGGCATTTCGACTGAAGTAGTCGTGACTTGTGAGTGTTACAATGTTTAGGCAAATTATTTATAATTAATAAATTATTAAAAACGTAATTTGTCCAAGTTACCTCCTGTCATGAAATTAGTCAAGTCACCTTATGTCATCTGAAATTAGTCAAGTTACCTTCTGCAAGGTGAAATCAGCACCTTAAGGAAGTCGATTACACACGGTTTTTCTGAGATGGCGCCAGTAGTACAGGTTTTGCAGATTTTTGCAGTCATCTGCAAAAGACTTAACTTTGATGCTGAAACGGAGTATCCTCGGCCTCGGTCTTTTGTCTTTAAATTCACCTATAATGCTACCTACCAATCAATTGTAACAACCCTACTTGTGCTTTAAGCATGTCTTTTTTTCACTTATTTCATAAATCGCCGTGGCTAGCCGATAAATTACATATGACGAGTGTTTAAATCAAAATCAGATCTTAACTGATATACAGGGTCATTCAAAGATGTGGCACCAGGTGAATTTCTAATCTGTTGTTGAAGGGTTGAACTTTGATCATTTTTAAAATGCTTTCAATCCCTTTTTGCAGCATGCATTAATTAGGTTAAGTAGAATGCCAATAAACTCTGTTCATTCCTAATCGACTTTAGACACCTGCGCTTGTATTCAAGTAAATTTTTTCACTTTCGCTTTGTTTTTTCAAATAGAATCATACTGTTTTCTTAACACCAAAGAAATCGGTGAAAAATGAGATTTTTCAGCGATTTCTTCGATGTTTTTGAAAATCTAGGGTGGCCGTGACTGCATTGAGATTTTTCAGCGATTTCTTCGATGTTTTTGAAAATCTAGCGTGGGAGTGACTGCACTTCCGGTCAAGTATCTACAAAGGCGTAGAGGGGCCACAACAAAGTTTTTAAAATTTTCAGATAAAAAACTTTGTTGCAATAGCAAATTGTCACTTGTAAGTTACAATTGTCACTTGTAACTGACAATTCTCACTTGTAGCTGGCGATAATTCGTTAATTGAAACAGACCAATGGGGTACGCCGGAGAGGGTTAGGGGGGTTACAACTCGTGCGAATCCAGAAATATTTGTGTTTAGAAAATAACGAAAATGTAAGGATTTATGGCCTTTAGTAGTTTTTGCACACCTTATTCTTTTGACACCCCCCTTTTCATGAAAAATTTCTGCGCACGTCACTGAAGCAGTTCGAAGCGGCTGCCAGTTACGAGTGACAATATTGTCGATTACAAGTGACAATTGTCAGTTGCAAGTGACAATTGTCGGTTACAAGTGACAATTGTCGGTTACAAGTGACAATTGTCGGTTACAAGTATAGTTGAGAAATTTTGCTAAGAGATAATCCTCTTAAGTGTTGTTATTGCTAGGATTTGCCTGAACAATGCAGGGCACTCGAAATATCATTTATGACAGGAAGGGTGAATGCCGCCACTACCTGGACCTTGGCAGATACCGTGAACTGAGGAATCCTGGTGTTTTTAAAACAACAACTTTATCATTACGTTCCATGCTAGGTAGGCATCCCCAATTCACGGTATCTGCCAAGGAACAGGTTAACTTATTCGCAGCTGTGCGGCGGCACTTACCCTCAGCGTCCCTGCATTGTTCGATTAAATTACAGCAATAACAACACTTAAGAGGATTTTCTCTTAGCAAAATTTCTCAACTATAACAATTGTCAGTTACAAGTGACAATTAACAACTGACAATTATCACTTGCAAGTAACGATTTGCTATTGCAACAAAGTTTTTTTTTCTGAAAATTTTAAAAACTGTTGTGGCCGCTCTACGCCTTCGTAAGTATCACACATGCTGCTAGCGCAGAAAAAACGTAGATCCCGAATCCGTTGAGAAAAAAGTATAACACTATTTGAAAAAACAAAGTTAAGGCCATTTAATTTACGGTTAAACCGGAAGTGAAAAAAACACCGTAATATACACGAAGGTACCCCATCCAAAGCCCATTTCGAGTATACAAAGTTTATTGAGATTATTCACCAAAGAAAAAGAGTTGAAATCAAAAACAGACTACCTGACGTAGACTTTGAGGAAAAAAGTTTTAAAGAATATGCCTCGTCAGAACAAACTGCATGTGCGCTCCACCCCACACCGCCTACGTCACGATTTATCACGTGATGTAATATACCGGTTGGCTACAGCCGACCGTTACTGGTCGTCTAGCCACAATGATGATCAACAGCTATTATTATGTTCTTACACAGGTAAAATTAGAACAAAGCAATAAGCAAAACCAACATCTCCAAGCGGATATAGAAGACTTAGCAAAACAAAATGCAGATAAGGCGCAGTACATCCGAGAACTGGAGCAGAAAAATGACGATCTCGAACGATCCCGCAGGATCATCGAGGAAAGTGTGGCAGGTATCGAGGCCGCTTTCCACACCGCGATTGAACGGAACGCAATTTTGGAATCGGAAGTTGATGAAAAAGATAGTCTAAAAGAAAAGTTGCAACGTTTGGCCGATGAATCACGAGGTAAGGGTTCAAAAATAAATCCGGAAAACTTCAGTTTTCATTTTCAGATTTAAGACAAGAATTGTCGGTAAAGGACAAGCACCATGAAGAAAGGCCAGTTAATGGTTTTAAAACCCCAAGTATAGTCGACTCGAATCGGTTGAAAGAGATTGAAACACAAACAACGCCCATCAAAAGTAAGCTAAGTGATAGATTTAAATCAGTCAGTGTCTTATTTAGGAGAATTAGCAAATCGGGTAGGCATGACCATACGTTGCCTTAAGTGCTCTTAACACTATTAACTATTAACTAGAAATAAATAATTGACCAGTGGTTTGTGGAAAAGTCTTCTCCAACTAACTGTCTCTAATAAATTAGTAACAAGACTCAAGTTTTTAAATATTAGTTAATTGACTGATTGTATTAATTTCTTTGTAGTAACTAGTAATTTAATAAAAATGGTTTTTCTAAGCTTTGTTTTTATTTGTATTTTGAGTCTTGTTGCGTTTTTTGCATGTTACCCTGTCGTTTCACCTGTGTTGCTTTTGTTGTGTGTATGTTATTGTTCTTTGTTTTAGTTTAAGTGTTGTTAACGTACTCAACAGCTCAAAAGTTATAATTTTGTTCCTTCATGTGGACTTTTTGCGTTATTGTGATCGTTTGCACCGATGCAGGTTGCTTAAATTTAACCGACGCTTATTACTTTTTAGTCATTTAATGGCCGATCCCACGGACCAAACTTATCACTTAAGTTAGACTTAAAAATAAAGAATGACGTTTGTCTTATGGTATAAACGTCATAATTGTCATTTTAAGGCTCTCTTAAAGTTAAGTAAGGTCGGTGGAATCGTGCATAAGTGTTAAAATTAAGGGACGTCCGTCGGTGCAAACGGCCATAAATTGGAAAATTTTTACTGGACTATACAACTTTTATAATATTGGCAAATTAAAATATTCATTTCCCTTGGATACTACAAATTACAGAGGAAATTCCTGTAACTAAGCGTGTTTTCAAAGCGAAACACTGAACCTTACGTGTTTCGCTTTGGGATGACATGCCAAATATTTATAATAATTGTGTTTTTAATTTTTATATTGGATAATACGTCGTTTGGTTCTTTCTAATCTGCATTAAATTGCCAATGTATGTATTATATTGTTGTATAGTCTCAGCGAATATAATTCGAACGTTGGAAATGTTTTGAAAATATTGCTCATGATTCGACGAGTTGTGTCAGTTTCTTAGCAACACTCGCTATACAGTCGCTATATTTTCGACTATTTCCAACGATCTTTGTATTACTTACGAAAACCTCATTCGCCTGTCAAATTTTGGAGTGTACAGTTGAAACCAAATTACAGGGTGTCCGGAAATAGCGTGAACATATTTCGGGTGGTAATTTTACATCAAAAATTAGGACGAAAAGTTCCTATGAACCCATGTCCGGAAATGCTTCCTATAGCTGCTAGGGCTCTTTGAAGGTGAGCCCCAAAATGTAGTTTTTATTATTTATTTCGAACACGAAATGTAATGAAAGCTTCAAAATTGGTGTATAAGGTAATTCTTAGGTAGGAAACCGATTGGTGGCAACGAAAAAGGCCAACAACGTCCAGGGGCGTACGATATGGGGGGCCGTTGAGTAAAAATGGTCATATTTCTTTACTCACATTAATATTGAACTGCTGAGGCAAAAATATGATTCTTCGATCAATTTTGTAAAAAAACGGTACTCTTGGTGTGCACCCGTAGGAAAAACCGTTTTCCTTAAAATCGCATTTTAAATAATAGATCATGGGCCTTTCTTTTGAGACAACAAAATATAATTTTGTGCTGCCCCTCCTACACGAGCCGCAAATGTGAGTTCATAATAATTTGGATTATGCATATTTTCAGTCACTAACTGTTGGCGTACACAGATTTTCGATATTATTAATGATGTGGACATAATGGACTTTGTCTCACAGTTGGGACACCTGTATTAGAAAATACGGGGTGGTCGACTTTGTCTCACAGTTGGGACACCTGTATTAGAAAATACGGGGTGGTCCAAATGTATTAATACAGGGCTCTCACGGCCAAACGGTAAGATAAATGAGTAAAATAAAAAATCCAGGGTAAATTAGAATTAAATACCTTTATTTTGTCGCCATTTTGGAACTCCCCATCTTATTGTATAATTTAGCAATAAATAAACGTAATTTTTTTTAAATGGCACCATGCATGTTTCTATTTTTTTTTTAATTGCCTTTGATGCTCTCTTTATTGGGGTGATTTTATTTTTTTGATAAATTGAACAGTAAACGTAGAAATTTTTGTTGATTCAAATTTCGCGCGGTGATCCGGCAACAATGCGCTTCACCATTACTACGATGGAACCACCGTATGTCTCCCACTCCCACTAGTTGTACTGTGTACACAATGAAGTAAACAGGGGCTATTTATTATTAGGCCCAATCAGATTCTTCCAGAGGGCGTGTACACAGTACACGGGGAGACATTCGGTGAGATGAGGGTGGTTTCATCGTAGTAGTGTTGAAGCGCATTGTTGCCGGATCACCGCGCGAAATTTGAATCAACAAAAATTTCTACGTTCACTGCTCAATTTGTCAAAAAAATAAAATCACTACCATAAAGAGGGCATGAAAATGGGAATCCAAAAAAAAATTGAAACATGCATGGTGCCATTTAAAAAAATGTATTCATTGTTTATTGCTACAATAAGATCGGGAGTTCCAAATTGCGACAAAATAAAGGTATTTAATTCTAATTTACCCTGGATTTTTTATTTTACTCATTTATCTTACCGTTTCGCCGTGAGAGCCCTGTATTAATACATTTGGACCACCCTGTATATGCAAATACAGGTTTATCTATTTTAAGGCCTGATTTTATTCAGAGTTTTATACAGTTGTTAGTTATGATGACTACGTGTGCACAAAAATTTTTGCGATCTAGTAGCTCTAGCAGTGAGGGACGTAGGGCGTTGATTGTGGAAATGATCATTCAAAGCTAAATCTGACAATGACATTATCATATAGTTTCCGCAGTCTAGTTTTTGATCACTCTTTAAAATGATGCCTTTTGCAGAGGTGCGGCAAAGGGCAGAGAACATATTTACTTCTCTCTGTTTTTTTTAGCAACATGACATCAGAAAAAACAAATACATGTTTATCCTTTTTAATTTGTGAAACTTTCCTGATGAATGACAAAGTGCCGTATAATAATAAGAGTGAAATGTAGTGGCATTAGATGTTTATTACAGTGTGCGCGCAGGTGGTTTTTGGATGTGGAATGGAAGCCTCTATATCCATTGTATCTTTACCTGTCCACGGCTCAAGAGTAAAAATATGAAAACTTGAAAGCAATTTCTTGTAATCTGTTATGGACGTACAAGGATCTGCCAGAAGATCTTGCATGAATAGTTTTTATGTGTTGACAACAGGGGATTTATTAATTGAAAATAATTAAACATTAAATATTTTTGCAGAAGAACCGCATACCTTCCAAGCCTCTATAACACCGGCAACCAAAGTTATGGCTATGAACCTCGTAAGCGACCTAATCCGAAAAGTTGGGGTATGTATCCTTATTCGATTTCAATACGTAACGCCGATGTGCATTTTGCATTTAACATTTTAAAAATTCATTCAAAACCTGAGTGCAAATCGGCCTTTACAAGTAGTTGAGAGGGTGTTTAGTAAGTTGATGCTTAACTGTCACCAAGCTGGGGAAGGTTTTTTTAGTTATTGCATGTTGCACGTTTCTGTGTTGCTTACAGCTGTCTCGTTTCCTTTGTGCTCAATGTGGTCGATATAAATGTACAGTATGCCCACCGTCTGCCGTTAACACCTCCAATATACCGCCAAGGTGCGTTTTTTTTTCAATATTAGAGATGAATTTTTCAAGATTTTATCGTAATTTTATTTGTTCTAGAGCTTAGAACGCCAGCTGGAAAAGAGCCGGTTTGAAAAGAAAATGGCTCAAAATGATTTGAGGCAAGTGGGAATTGAATTATAATTTTTTACCGGAAATTTCAGGAACCGGCATTCAACAAAAAACAGTCCAGCGACGAGTATTCAAGGTCTGTCAAAGTAAAAGAAAATAGGAGGTGTTTCAGGCTCCTCTGACTTAAAAATCTCAAAAGCCAGTATTATGTGTTCGTTTTTTCGTTGGTAAATTATTTAACAGTCTTTACGTGTTATTTGGTGATATTAATTTTTAAGTCAGAAGTTCCTCAAACTATTTCTGTACATAACGATAATTTCGCGAAAAAATATTCCTTTAATATTAATTATCATATTAATGAGAAATATTAATCAGACAGTACCTATCCTAAACAACTCTTTGTCGTCTCTAATTCGACGTGAATTAAGAGATTGTGTTCTTTATTGTTGCTAAAGCTTTATTTAAAAAGTAGCATACTAGAACTGTACCTACACAATGTTTTTTCAATTTTATTCGAAAGCGGGTTTGCGTTTTAATTAATCCTTTTTAGTAATTTATTTCAACTTGTAACTCCTAGGTACAAATTGTATATTAAATTATATTCCATAAGTTAAGGTGCAGATATTTATTAATGTATAAAAATAAAAACAAATAAAATCGAACATTAAATAAAAACTCCAGTTAGTATCTTGTGTGGAACCCCTTCCCATTTTAGTATCTTTGGTTTTGGAGACTTTAAAGTGAATTTTTCTATACTTTCACTAAGCGGCAATATCTGCAAGCTTGCCTCCAATACAACATGGTCCTTCGATTTTTTCCATTTTAAATGAATTGGACCTGCCACTTGCGGCGATTTCAAAACCCAAAGAATCATTAGATAAATTGGTAGTCTATGGAGTTTGTAGCGAACTTGGGCCAGGCTTTCCATGATAATTAAGATAATTAGTCTAAACTGCAAAAAAATCTTAAGTGATCGGACATCCAAAATAAACTAGTCCCCAGTTGGCTTTGGAATTGATGTCATGATGTCATAATATTGCTTTAATGATGATTTTAATAAAAGAACAACATCTATGAATACTTACTCGAATCAACGTGATTAAATGAAAATAACGGACGTCAGTCTAAGGGTTGCCAATTTTGGTGCTTAATGCACTAGAATAGTATATTAAAAAACACGTTTCATAAGGCCAATTATTATCGCACGAGGATGTTTGGACAACGAGGGCGAAAAGCCCGAGTTTTACAAAATCCGAGTGCGATAAGAGCCTTATGAAACACGTTTTTTATACAATTTTTTCTATTTCGGTTGCCCATAATCTGTTAGAAAAAAATTGGTTGTCCATTTTCATAGACAGGTCAATGTTCGCTTGACAGTTGGCGATTGTTGGACACAATCGTTGTCTAGGTTATGATGTAAACAAAAGCCGTGCTCTAATGGAGCACATTAGAGAACGCGTTTGGGTGCTATAAAGTGTTCATTAGGAAACCGAAATAGAAAAATGATACTTTTGGGCGCTCTCATATTATGACATTTTGTGATAACTTATTTTTAGTCGTTATTTGTCATTCTTGTGTCAGCAATCTCAAAACTGGCATAGCCGATAATACAGCCGGACTGTTTTACCCACTGCGTAGACTGAATCCCTTCATGCACTGGAATTATTGAAATCATCAATACAAAATTACGAAAAACAACCCCAGACATGAGTTTTAATTACAAAGCCCACTAAAGATGAGTTTATTTTGGATCACTTGCTATTGTTTCCTTACTGTAATGAAAACTGCATAGTACATGGCTGTAGTGGGGAGTAAAAACAGTAGTACAGTGAACCCCAAAGTCCCAATGAATAATTGATTTGGCGAATATTGATACGAATCAACTTTTTGTCGCAGCGGATTATATTTTCGACCAATAAAAAGCCGTGACAGTGAGACCAACCCAATAACTTGGAAATAAATCAATCTGCAAATAATTTTATGAAACCATAAGAATTATACCAAATTACCTAGCTGCATAAACGTAAATGCAATAAACGTGGAAGGTGGCAATGGAAATCACATCGGATATTATGGCAACATAGTAGGAAACTCCAAATCCTCCCGGTACGAAAAAAATAATTGAAAATTGCTTCATAAACGGATGGCTTGTATGCAAAAATATTCTCCAGAGTGAGATGTGATAAAAGAAAAAAGTGCCAAGTGATCTATTTAGAGCATAATTCAGTTTTAGACCAATGGGGGAGCCCATTAGATAAACAAGAAGATCCTTGAAGTTGAGAATAATCTCCTCTCGGGTGTCTTCAATGAATTCCATTATTTTTCCCTTGTTTTCCATGCAAAAGTGAAGTAAGGCTACACCAATAATCCAATCGAGAAGTCTTGAGCATAGATAATTTCCGACCATAGGGGTGATTTTTCGTTCTTTTGCTAATGCCGTGAAATACCATTTGAACATGTTCAGTTCCGTATGAAAATGTGAAATTGTGGTTGAGTAACAATTCAAAAATTTCAGTCTTTCAAAAATCAGTAACAGTATATTTACGAAATATAACCAGAAATGGGCAATACGAGATTGTCCCCTGTTTTCGCGGGCTTCGCGTCTTTTTCTTAAAATATCGATGAGTAACTTAAAGTGCTGTCCGTAATCATTGTCTGTTTCCACTAAATCACAATTTCTGAATGCTTGATAATCGTAAACTATCTTAATCACATTATCGTTGCTGCTATGATTAATTAGTGAGACTCTGGCAGTTGTGTTGTTTAAATAAATGCATTTCTTGGAGTTTGGTACCTTTATTCGATCTTCAACCCCACAAAATCCGATTGTTTCACTGGAATCTTTGACCACATTAATATCTGTTATGTAGTATGCTTCACAGTCAGAATATTGCTTAAAATAGCCGTCCAAAGCTCCGTTTTTAGTCGATTTTAATTTATCTGGAACAAAAACAAGAATATTCTTCATTTCTTAACCTCAAACTCAACAATCGACATTTCTTTGACAGAAGACAGATTAATGAACCAATCAAATCGGGGGATGACATTTGATTGGTGATTGGTTGACGATGACAACCATATGATTTTTGACAGCAATACATCATTTTTCGACATTTCAGCATGTTTGCAACTTCAAAATATTTCTCCAATGATTCATAGTTTATCGAAAAAGGAATGCAAAATAAATTCCGTCGAATATCAGAGTGCGCATTTAAACGATAATGTCCTAGAATGGAGGAAAATAATGTAAATTCAGTGCCGCGAAATGAAAATGTTACAGCAACCAGATTTCGGGTAAGCCTCACTTTTGTTAGCGTCTTCACATTTTATTTAATTTAGAATCTACCTTCGATTACCTCCTTGAGTCAAGAAAATCTGATTGTAACCAATGAAGAATGTGAGCTGCTGTCGTCAATTCGTAGAAGAGTTCAGGTTACATCAGAAAAAATCGAGACCGGAAGTCTGAATGTTCTGTCTGCGAAACTGGAGGTCAGTAAATTACATTTATCTTGTGGGTTCAGCGATTTTTATAGAGTTTAGATTACGACACTTGTGAGAATTATTTATTGTTGGACGAGGAGAGGAAGAAGGGTTACCGATTCATCATTCGCAAGAATATAGCACGATGGTTCGTGTTCTTGTTAATTGGGATAATTACTGCACTCATTGCTTGCGCCATAGATATTTCAATAGAAGAATTGTGCGAGGTCAAATATGCCTCTCTTAGTAAATGTATCCTTTTTCATGTGAAAAACATACCAAGTGAGCTGTGGAATTGAAAGTCATGTCTGTGATCGCTTGATTATTTTTGACATGACTCATTTCCAAAGCCCACTGATATATCACTATCAGCATTCTATCAGGTAATTTTGGGAATCACCGACCTTAACAAAGGCTAGATGTAAACGAGTATGTGAGTCAAGGCAAACTCTATATTCCTTATCTCATGTGGATCGTTTATAATGTGATACCAGTTTTGATTGGTTCAATCCTAGTTGCATATGTTGAACCAATTGCAGCAGGCAGTGGGATTCCCCAGGTTAAATGCTACTTAAATGGAGTCAAAATTCCAAGAGTAGTTCGAATTAAAACACTTATTGTTAAGAGTGTAGGGGTAGTTTGTTCTGTAGTTGGAGGTTTAGCAGGAGGAAAAGTAAATACTAACTTTTTGTTGCTCTTTAAGTGACTTGAAGTTTTAGGAAGGGCCAATGATCCATTCTGGCGCCATTGTCGCTGCAGGAATCTCTCAAGGGAAAAGCACAACCCTTAACAAAGACTGTAAAATTTTAAGATATTTCCGAGAAGATCATGAAAAAAGAGATTTTGTTTCTGGGGGAGCCGCAGCAGGTGTTTCAGCTGCCTTTGGGGCACCTGTCGGTAATGCAGGGATTTTTTGTCATTTGTTGGTTATTTAAAATTTATTTCAGGTGGTGTTTTATTTAGTCTCGAGGAAGGGACCAGTTTTTGGAACCAAAGCTTAACGTTGAAAACCTTCCTTGCATCTGTGATTAGCACTTTCACTCTCAACGTAGTATTGTCAGCATATCATGGACATCCAGGAGATTTAAGTTATCCCGGATTACTCAATTTAGGGAAATTCGACAATTTTACCTACCAAGTTTATGAATTGCCCATATTTTTGTTGATGGGAACACTAGGAGGCCTTTCGGGGGCCCTTTGGAACCACATAAACTATAAGTTCACAGTTTTTAGAATGAGGTAAGGGTGAAAAGATTAACTTGTCTTCAAATATGTAGGTATTGGTCTAGTCAAGCAAAAGTGGGGGGGGTGACGTGGGTCGTGTGTACCAAGTGCCTAAACAAACAATTTTAAGAACAAAGAACTTCTTTTTTTCTTCGTTTTTTCGCCAATATCTGAAAATCTATGCAAGATAAGCTTTTGCTAACAATATAATTCATACAGTGCGAGTGTAAAGTATGGAATAAAATTCCTTAAATTTTTGTCCTTGATTTGTGGCAAAAATCCTCGGACAGGTCGATTTTATTTTTGTAATGCGGACTTGATGGAGGGGGCAGTTATTTTCTCACACTTCCGGTTTAACCGGAAATGGCCTTAACTTAGTTTTCTCAAATAGAATGACACTTTTTTCGCAACGGATTCGGAATCTACGATTTTTTCTGAGTTAGAAACATGTATCACACTTCACCGGAAGTACAGTCACGGCCACCTCAAATTTTCAAAAACATCGAAGAAATCGGTCAAAAACCAAGATTTTGGAAAATCGCAAATACACGTCAACCTTATTTTTTTGATATAAATTCAACTGCGCAATTTAATTTCCTTTTATTTGTCTTTGTTTTTTCAAATTTTTTCACTTCACAATCTGCCAAAATAGCAAAAAGAATTTTTTTAAAATGTAATCGCGCAGTTGAATTTGTAACAAAAAAGTAAGGTAGACGTGTACTTGCGATTTTTAAAAATCTTGGTTTTTGACCGATTTTTTCGATGTTTTTGAAAATCTGGGGTGGCCGTGACTGTACTTCCGGTAAAGTATGAAACATGTTTCTGACTCAGAAAAAATCGTAGATTCCGAATCCGTTGAGAAAAAAGTGTCATTCCATTTGAAAAAACTAAGTTAAGGCCATTTCAGGTTAAACCGGAAGTGTTAGAAAATAACTGTCGCCTCCATCAAGTCCGCATTACAAAAATAAAATTGACCTGTCCGAGGATTTTTACCACAAATCAAGGACAAAAATTTAAGGAATTTTATTCCATACTTTACACTCGCACTGTATGTCACATGACTCATTGTAAGTCAATTTGCAAATGCTTCCCATCAGTTGTTAGCTTTGACACTTGCTAATTAATTTGCGTTTAATTTGTGCCAAGCTGCCCATACCGATATTTATAATTTTGTCTTGTAAAATATAATCTCGTGGTAGGTACGATTAATAAATCGAGGAAATATCTCCTTGAAATTTAACTCATCCTACGGACTCGTTCGATTTACTGCTCTCTTACAACTCGTAAAATATCATCCGACAATAATTGTACTCTTGTTATATTATACCTTATACCGGGTGTCAAACCATATTTTTGGAATATCAACTTGAAATTTTTAGGAGTTTATACAGGATGGGTAATTTTTCGATGCTCACCATTAGGATCTTCTAAACGGAAAAGATACGGGGTCGATCAAATTAGAGAAAAGTTGCTCTATTTCTTGGCGATTAAGAATCTGAAGAGAATTTCACGATATTTTGATTCGTTCCTGAGTTATCACAAAAAATCTGAAATTTGACAAGTTAAAGAAAAATTAATATCTTCCTAACGATTGATGTTATTTAAATGAAACTTGGAACTTTATATTTTTGACAGCTGTCAATTGAATGGCATTGACAGAAATTTTCTTGGCCTTCTAGATTTTGAATGAAGACAGCCAATTTCTTTTTCTTATGGGCACGTGATTTGAAGAAAAAAAGTTGACTATCGTAATTTTGATATGTCATCATGTCATCAGGTAGATGATTTAACGACGTCATTTAATAGAGTTTGTCATGCGATTTACAAATATAATCTTCGGTTATAAATTGTCGAATTAGATTTGAAAACATGGCTGACTGCTAGTGAGGAGCAACTTTGGGAGTTATTATTGAAAATTACGCTGTTTGTGCGTCACAAACTACTCATTATGGCGTAAAAAGATAAATTTTTAAAAAATCATAGAAACTTATTGCCTGAACCAAATCGACTTCTGAAAAAAGATTTGCGTAGAGAAGAAAACGATGTTCAAGGCCACTTGAGTGTGATAACGATTGGTTGTTGTCTGACCAATCCCCACGCGCGTAAAGTAGGCCTTAAAAACAGGTATCAATAGGAATACTACGGTAGCGCCATCTGTCGCAGTTTCTTGTGAGGTTCGAAAGCCTGATTCTTTAGCTTTAATTTAACACCAGGTTTATTCAAATCGGTTAAGAAATGGCTGACGTATTCCCAAGAACATCCTGTCCAATTTTTATGAAACACCCGTTATATGGTCTTACATATTTTTCTCTTAGGATAAAAAAGTTGCGGCGGGGTGGGGGCGAATACCAAATTGAATCACCCGGTAGTTTACTAGCTTGTCTTACTTAGTTTTTGAGGTACATATGTGAAAAAGTGCAAAAAACTTGCTCATAACGTTTTATATAAGGTTTTTCCTAATTATTGGAATCTGGCCTTAAATCCAATTGATTTGTCTTTTTAGCATAAATTTTATTTTAGGTATGTCAGAAGGCCTTGGTTGAAGGTAGTGGAAGCGTGTCTGGTAGCTGCAGCCTCGGCAACTCTAGGATTCTTAATGATGTTCACTCTGAATGACTGCAAGCCTTTAGGACAAGACCCAACAAAATATCCAACACAAGTACGATAATAATTAATGACTTTCCCTGTTGCAAATGACCATTAAAATACATTTAAAGAATAACGTAATGTGTTATAATGGCTTGAGGTAGATATTTGTCCGGGGAATTCCCAGATCAACCCATTAGAAACACAAAAGTTGGTTCCTAATGTAGAATCCCAGACTTCCCATTACAATTCATTAGAAACTGTATTGACATTCTGGAAATTCCCAGATCAACCCATTACAAAAACAAAAGCTGATTTCGAATGTAACGTTATGGAGAATATCCCAGAAATTTCTCATTAGGTTTCATTAGAAACTGTAATAGGTTTCCAATAGAACACAATACAACACAGTACAAGTTTTGACATCGTGAATTCACTAAACGTTTTACCCATACGATACCTTAAACTATTGATATGACTACAGATGTTAGTTTTCATGAAAAGTACATTTCTTGAAACTTTTCACATGAAAAGTTTCAAAAAAGAATGAAAAGTTGTCCTACGGTAGTATAAAGTATTCTGGAGAATTAAGTAAATCTACAACAGCTGAATAGGGATTATATTAAATGACAAAAATAGTAAGTAAACAAGTTAATAAGTCAAAATAAAGGCATTAAACATTAAAATTCATCGTTGTTTTCATCTTTTAAGTAGTATTTCACTTCATTGCACTGTTTCCAGTGCTCAACATAGGCTGAAATTTTTCAAGGTCACATCTCTATATATGATATGTTAGTATTACTGACTTAGCTAATGATTTCACTGAATGAACAAAAAAACATAAAACAGCAGCAAACAACAATAATGGCGTCTAATAGCCTGTTGACCCAATAATGAGCGTTAATCCAGCGCCATCTTTTCTAAGTCCATTTGTGTAATGGGAAAGCACATTAGAAATCATCTGCACTGTGTTTTCTAGTGGGTTTTAATGAATGACGAGTGACCATTACATTTCAGTACAATACATTACAAATACGATCAGTTGGGCTTTTCCATTAAAATTTGGTCTCAATTTTCCTTACTCATTAGGCATTACAAATCTCTAATGTTTTTTATACATGTTCTAGTGGGCATTTGCAACAGGGTTGCGATTTTCTTCACTGTTTCGGAGAAAATAATTAATAAAAACCGGCGATGACGTCATTTACACGGGTCTAGTAGGTACATGGAAACGCCTATGGTAACGTCATTTTTCCGATTTTTCAAAAATGCTTGTTTTTTGAAATGTAGCGAATATTTGCAATAGCTTTTTGTGTATTAGCGGACCAGAAATTATAACTACTAGTTCTTCATTTCAAAATTCATTCATGTTGCCCATTATTGAAACTACAATTTGAAGATACTTACTTTCCAAAACAATGATGTAATTTGTTTGTAAAGTTTTATCATGTGGTTTTCTTTTAATGTTTCCTTACATTTAGGTATCTCTATTTTATGCGTTTCAATTAAAGAGTTGTAAAATTCACTTATTTACACGTTTGTCGAAGAAACGACGTATTTTATTTTTGAGAATTCACTTAAAAGTTTCCCGAAAATCATCAATTTTCAATGGAGAATTACCCATCGCTATTTTCTAGTTATACTGTCAAGACGGCCAATACAATGTTCTGGCGAGCATCTGGTTTCAAACCCCCGAAGCTTCAGTACGTTCCCTTTTCCACGACCCTCCAAATACTCACAACGCAACGTCCTTAGCCGCCTTCGTCGTAGTTTACTTTTTTCTCGCCTCGTGGACATTCGGTATCGCCAGTTCCAACGGACTTTTCATCCCGAGCTTATTAACTGGAGCCGCTTGGGGGCGCTTAATCTCCGTCGGACTATACAGTATGGTCCCTGATAACACCCTGATGCATCCCGGAAAATACGCCCTGATTGGTGCAGCAGCCCAACTGGGGGGCGTGGTTAGAATGACCATAAGTCTGACTGTCATAATTATGGAAACCACGGGGAACATTTCCTTCGCGCTGCCCTTGATCATAACGTTGATATCTGCAAAGTGGACGGGTGATTTCTTCAATGAAGGGATTTATGACACTCTGATTCAATTGAGTGGAGTGCCTTTACTGCCCTGGGAGCCTCCACCACTTGTTCACAATATCTACGCTAGTGAGGTTATGTCACATCCAGTTGTCACTCTGAAATGTGTGGAAAACGTTGGTCACATTGTGGAATTGTTGAAGTTGACAACTTACAATGGATTCCCAGTTGTAGATCCTCCGCTGTCTGACCAAAACGAGGCCACTACTTACGGACGAATCAGAGGGTTGATTTTGAGATCTCAGCTAATCGTTATTTTAAAAAGAAAGATTTTCAATGAAACTTCCGATTTTTGGGACTCAATCAACGCTGGGATGTTTCGGGACGAGTATCCTCGTTATCCGACTATAGAAGTAGGTGTCTTTAGTTCAAGAATTTTTGGTTTAACTGTTTTATTTCAGGAAATTGAATTAACAGATGAAGAAAAAACCTATTCTGTTGACCTGAGGCCTTTTATGAACCCATCTCCTTATACTGTACTTCATGTAAGAGCTTATACAGGCTTGTTACAGATGATTGTAACATAATAAATGTGTTATTATTTTGTTTTCAATGCCGCGTATGATGTAACAATCGTTTGTAACATAACATTCTGTTTTGTATTGATATTTATTTTATTATCTTTCAGTCTGCTTCCCTTCCTCGAATGTTTCGATTATTTAGAGCCTTGGGGCTCAGACATCTTCCTATAGTAAATGATACCAATGAGGTCATAGGAATGGTCACACGAAAGGATCTGGCGCGGTATAGAGTTTGGAGGCATCAAGGTCGAATGGGTGTAGAAGAATTATTAATTTCCAAAGAAATATAGGTATTAACTTTATACAGAGTACTCCTTTATTTTAAATGACAAGTATATTTATTTTTCAAACAGTTCTTGCGTTTCCTTGAAATACGTCATGGCTTATAGGTATTGAAATAGAATAATGTCTGTCTCTCTGACATTTGACATCTTGGAATTTGTAAGGTAAACACTTGAAAATGTGTTTTGATTTTGTTTCAGACTATCACATCACAACAACGCAATTTTAAAATTTTTTTTTTCAAAATATTGTGCATTTATTTCATTTATTCATCACGTTTTTCAATAAAATTTATCAACAAGTGTAATTTTTGCTTTAAAGTGTTTATTAGTCTAAGGGCGGGTTGTACCAAACATTTAATTATGGAGTTAACGCTATTCCCCATTACGTTACCATAGAAACAATGGGCCTATACAGTTTTGTGTAAATTCAAGAATCCGTTATGTTCAGGCCATTACTAAAAATTATTCTTAATTGTCATGGCAAAACTGCAACCCTAACGTAAACCCTGACTTTAAAAAATTCATTCAAAGTTCTGCGCAATTCATTTTGCATTCAAACGGAACCAACTTGCCTGGCTATTGACCTCATTTTCTATTGGTTCGGCACCGAGAGTGAAGCGCGTGACGTATACTATTCAACAATCAGAATTGGCAAAGCAATCACGCTTACAAGGTGATTGGATCTTACTACTTTACGTCACTATCCCCGCCTACTCGCCTGCGTTTGATCAGGCTCAGATTTCTTCAAACTTTCAACATTTTTTTAGAGGTCTACTAATGGGAATATTCCAAAATAAAAAAATACGGGTATTTTTATTTTTAATGTAGATTGATATTCACCAATAAAAAAAAATCGCTGTATAGGCCCATTCTCAACAATTTGTTGCTATAGAATTTTTCAAGGATTAATTTTAACACAGGATTAAATATTTGGTACAACCCGCCCTAAGGGCCGATCTCATAATTAAAATTAAAGTGTCCTTTAAATGTTTGCCCATAGTAACATTTTAAAAGGGCCGCTCCGGATTGGTCAAAATGAGCCTTAACATTAACTTTAAAGGACCTTTAACTCTGATTATGAAATGGCCCTAAGGGTTTATTTAGGTGTACATTTTAAGGATTATGATTTGCGTAAAAGAATTCTGATCGGAAGTTGATGGTAATTTTTGCTAAAAAGGTATATTTTTTCTCTTATTGCTGTATAACCTAAAACAAACTACTACTACTACCCCTAACGCCTTTCAAGTGGATTAAATAAATTTTATTTATTTCTCTGAAATCCTGTCAATTTAATTTATTAACAACAGAAGTAAATAAATACGCAAGAAATTATGTAGCCCCCCCTAGGAATAAAATCACCCCTATAAAGCATAAAGGGATGAAAACATGAACCTCTAAATCGCCGCAATTTTTCAACGAACTTGATTCCTAGTGTGGTTACATTGAAAACCCAACACGAATGGGGGTTGGAGTTTTTAGGGGTTGAAACAGTTGATGCTATTCAAATGAAACTTGGAACTTTTGTACATCTTGAGTGGCGAGACTCAATTTTTCTTTTCCTTATGGTTGCCATATTGAATTTTATACCACTAGTAGACGTTCAAAAAAATTGACATGTCAACCTGGACTTAAAACAAACTTGAGTCCCACGTTAACAAGATGTGTTCTATTACCGTTGAATTCAATTGTTTTTACATATCATAAGAAGTTGGAAAAGTATGTGTACTTTTTCTTAATTATTGTCTTTCATCCCTATATAAGCTAATTATACAATTTATACATACCAAATTTAAAATTTTGGCTCTGTCAAAAAAGTCCATGTTGAGGTCCATGTCGTTAAATTTTTGAAGTTATTTTTTTCTATATCCCATGGTATTAAAATAAAATATGGCGGCCATACCGCCCATCTCCACAAAGAAGTTGACTGTCGCTTCTAAAAAAATATAAAGGGCCTAGAAAATTTCTGTTACTGCCATTGAATTGACAGCTGTCAAAAATATAGACCTAGGTTTCATTTTGATTCACATCAACACTTAAGAAGCCCATTATTTTTTATTTAAATCTCGCGATTTTCAGTTTTTTAAATTATAACTCAGGAACGAATCAAGATATCGGAGAATTCTTTAATCACCCAAAAAAAACCTACTTATTTCTAATTTAACCGTTTTTGTAACTGTAAAAAAATTTTTATTAACCCCGCCCCCAGGAAGGCACGTTTTTGATGAAAAAAACAAAAAATCCAGATTAAAACCCTTAATTCTATACTTTTAAAATAAATTGAGAAAGACGGTTTTCAAATATCATTTTGAGGGGGCGCAGCTCTCTTATGAGCAATTGAAAAGCAAACCATTACTCTTACTTTTTGTCTTATTTTGACCCCACAAATTAGCTTCCGCGGGTTTTCACACAATTCTGCTACAACCTGTATTGTCTTGAAACGACCAGGGTGTGCTATTCATCGCAGAGATAGCTGTATGCTGTATGCCGTCGCGGACTTTTTTATAGATCTTTTCATTGCCGACAATTCCTCAATTCATACTCAATGTTTGAGCGTCTTTCAATGAATTTATAGTGTGACTCAAAAACTGTTATTTTTCTTTGACCCAAACGTTTTTTTTTCATTTTCCAGGCAACTGTTTTGTATTTTGTGTTAATTTTTTTTATAACTGAAGATGGAGTAACACTTCGAAACGCGTCCTAAACAGTAAGTAAATTTTGTGGTACAAGACTTTGAAACTACCTTATTGTGTAATCATTCATACTTTTGATCCATCTTCAAGCGTTGAGGCAGCGCTCGTGATTAAAGGTCGAAAACCTGATGATGGTGACAAAACGCAAACGAAACGTCATTTTGTGGGTTTAAGATTTTTCTCGATCTATTGACGGCATCATCTATGGGTACAGTCGAAAAACTAAATAATGCACTTTATGCCAAATTCTTGAGCGAATAATTCTTAACTGGCTTACAGTCCTAGGTTTTTGACCCAGCATTACAGCCCCTAATTGGTGTCGGTTCTAATGACATGGAAATGCACCACTATTGAAGGCTGGTTTTCTAAATTCTGAGCGTAACGCTCAAGAATTGGGGCATGACTTACTTTCTCGACTGTACCTATATGCTAAATTTCAACTCGCCATCTCATCGGGAAGGCCGATTTCCCTATCCTGCCAAACACAAAAAATGCGACTTTGCTTTATACAGGCTGTTCCTAAACCTCGTACAGATATTTCAGGGTGTTATTCATATTGAACTCAAAATTCAATAAAGCAACGTTGGAATTTTTCAATCTTTTGCTTAAGACAAAAGTTTTGTTTCCCAATACGACCATTGCGTTCATAAACTGAGAAAGTTGAGCCAAAATTCGACAACTGTCTTGAGTCTCGAGTCTGACGGCCTAGAACATCCGGGTCTCGAGTCTGACGGCCTAGAACATCCGGTTCGGCAACCCGAGTTACCTACCCTTTGCTCGTCTTAAGGTTCAAGTATACAGTAGAAAAAAAAAATTCTGAATTCAAACTTCATAAAAAAAATACCAGGCGTTCGTTTCAGTATCAAATTCATTGTGTCGAAATATGAAACAATTCTGGTATACAGTTTTTGAAAAAAAAAATAAAAAGTTGAAAAAAGGGTGCATTTAACGGGATTTATTTTTTTTTCTCGAAAACTATATACCAGATTTCGTTAAAATTTTTTTCTGAAATTGCTGGAACTGCGAGGCTATCTCCACATTTTTTTAAATTTATTTGAATTTCCAGTTTTTTTAATAAAAAATAATGAAAAATTAAAATGCCAAATTATGTACGATAAATTTATAAAATAGTTAGATCTAACTATTATAATTATTCTAATAGGGCCTGTGTTGCTTTCTGTGAAGAAAAACCGGCGTTTGCTTATAATGTCGCTGAAATATTAACAATTTACCGAACTAGAATTTCAATTTCAATGCGTGCAATTCATTGTCTGCACAGTGCTGCTTCTGCCTACTTTTAGCGAACTAGGGATGCACCGAGGGATGCACTCTCTATCGCCCAATAGCTAAAATTTGGCCACCTCAAGCTCACTACACTACACTGGAAGAAGCCGGTTGCAGCGTTGCCATGTTTGCTTGTCAACGATCAAGTGCACATTCCATTAGTTCCTAATGCAATGCTTATTTATCATTATTTAATAAAGTTGGAATTATTGTTTTACGCGTAATTTTACCGTAATTTCAATGCTCAGTTTTTTGTTGATCAGCTCCTCTTAGGTACTTACCTAACAAATATTGTTGGAAAATTGATTTTTAAATGGAGACTGGAGATTTTTCGGGTACAATCTACACGAGTACTAAACTCAAATTAATTAAAACATTAATATACCCACATATAGAGTACTGCTGTACTGTTTATTACAATTTTCTCTCTCATGACGCGCTCTAAAATGTATTCAATAATATCAAGATATTCGTGGCAGTTGTAACTATAGAAATTGCAAAATAAACAAAATACAACAAAAGGTACAGGCTTGTCCATATTACCCTCCACACTCCCTAAAACTTTTGAAGTAAATAAATTCTCAGGAACAGGAAAAAAAATTAAATCTTCTATGTTAGTTGCCTGTGGTGATGGTCCGATGAAACAACTGGTATAATTTGTCAAAGACGCAAAAATAAGTACCTAAATAAAGAAGTTAAAAAAAGTGATGTAGGTCTTTATTGTTTTTTTGCGTTTTTCGAAAGCCGCCGAAAGGGCATAAAATTTAAGACAACTTTGTGAGACAATTACAGTGCTGTAGTCCAGCGTATCCGCGGGTACACGCCGTAGGTATGCACAAGGGAATAAAAATCGATATTCATGCCAACATTTTTAGAAAACTTTAAAGATACCTATTTCCTGGTTAACAGACGGTTGGAAAAACCCCAGCTAATGACCTCGACCCAGGTAAATGGCTAAGTTACCTGCCCTATAAACCCACCCTTCGCTACCTGTTACATGCCTGATGGACCGCTAAAGCGGTCCGAGGATTTTAGCAGCAAATGACCCAAGAATTTTTTATTTGGAATAATCCACAGCCAAAGTTAGCACTTTTACGATTAATCCTTCGGTTATAAAACGGAATAAATCTGATGACAATGGCAGAGTATAACTTTATTTAACCAAGGTCGGGCGTGCGGAGCTGTTGGATGGCTGATGCACATTTACTAAAATCTAAAATACAAATGTTTTTCACTCCTAAAATGGACATTTTTCGAAAAAATGGCATTGCAACAGCTTTCGAATTCGATAATGATAATATAACAGCTGTCGAATCCGATAGTAACAATATTTTTTTTTGTAAAATAAATTGAAACAGTGGCCCATTTGCCACTAAAATGACATTTTTCTAAAAAATGGCACTAAGGTTTTTGGCTTAAAAAAAAATCAGCTATCAAATCCGGTCATAAAAATATACAGTTATACATAGGTTTTTTTCCACGACACCATTTTTTGGTCAAAAGGGCACAAGTGTGAATACATTTTTATAAGCACAATTCGAAGGGCATTCATATGGTAACGCGAAAAATGGGGGTTTGCATTTAAATTTTTAAAGTTGATGTGCCAAGAAGGCACTTTCCGTGGACCGATGTGGCCCAAATTCTAATCAGCACCTACAAATCTCCCACTGAATATGTATGCCAAATTTCATCTCGATACGTTCAATAGTTTGAGCTGTAGCGTGATCACAGACACACAGACAGACAGACACACAGACATTTTTTCAAAAACCGCTTTTTTGGGTTCCCATGACCCTAAAACGTAAATGTTTGATATTTTTGGAAAATCGATTTTTCCGATCGATTCCAGTAACTGCTTCGCGAAGCGTAGAAGTTAATAACTGTGAAAAACGTCTGTGTGTCTGTCTGTGATCACCTGCAATTTTTTAGAAAATTTCCGGTTAGGGACAAAAACACCCCTTTTTGAATTTTTCTTAGCAAAAGGGCATAATATCTTTATCGAATTCGATAGCTGTTGCATTGTCGGATCGAAAACCTTAGGGCCATTTTTTCGAAGAGTGTCATTTTAGGGGTGAAAAACATTTGTATTTTAGATTTTAATAAATGAGCGCCGGGCGCAACAGCCACCGACAACCGCCCGCACGCGGACCTTGGTTAAATGCTTCATTTACAAATTCTGTGAAAAAGTAGAAGTTTCTACCGTCTTCGAGACTGCCACTTTTTTATTATAATTTATAGTGTGAACGTATCCCAATTTTTTGGCGCAGATGTATACATGATCGGTAGGCAAAAATATAATTAATTTGTTATTTACGCAAATATTCGGTAACTATTTTTACAATAAAATAATATAATGTAAAACAAAAAACTAACTTCTGCATAAATACACTACAGCATAAAATTACAAATCTCAATTTGCAATTTTTAATTAAAGAGAATCTTAATTATTTTGGTGGAGTCTCAAAAATAGCCTTGTCTAATTGTCTATTATAGATTAATTCCTGACTGGTTATGTAAAATCTTTACCAAACCCCTATCAGTTATCACTTATCAGTCATATCACAGTCTTAAATGTAATGCAGTAAATACTATTAACGTCATGGATACACAAATCTGATTCCATGGTCTGATTCTTGAATGTACCTATGTTGTATATTATCAAAGTAACATAGTGGCAACAGGGCAAGTTCAACCTTACGCAGGTGCTCTGCCGGTAACCTTACCCTGCGCAAAGCACCTAGCGGCGAATAGCGACACTTCGGGGATTTGGTATCCTCGATACGTAGGACGGGTTTTTAATGCAACTACGCAATCGGCCCCGCAACCCACAATACAACTAATTCTGTGAGTGTGGAGCCATCTCCTGAGTCAGAATCACATTAAATATGCTCTATACTTAAACCTTAACGCGAGTTTGTATTTGGCGCGTCACTATAAAATGCTATCAGAAGCTGAGACTAGAGGGCGCCACATGCTACAGTTTTACTTGGCCGCTTTTTTAAACAAAGAGCGAAATAAGTATATGACGTCATTTCTTTTCTGAAAACCCAGTGAAAGGAATGAGTCATCGTATTTATTACGCTATTAATTGCTGAGAGTTCCTCGTACGTTACTAGAATTTTCTTAAAATTTCTGCATTTGTTGGTGGCAGTAACAGTCATTCAAGAAAGCGTGGTAGTGAATCATCAAAACAGAAGCACGACGGTCAAAATTGCGTAAATCAACGTGAGTACCAAAATTATGCAAATACGTAATTTTTATTAAGTAAAAAGGACATGACACGCCTTAACCCAGCAAACACAGAAGGTCTGGCCGTGTTATGGCAACTGTCCGGCAAGTCCGGCACTGGCAATAGAATTACGGCCGTGTACTGGCCAGACGAGAATCGGCCATACGAAAGCAGCCACAACGTGGCCGTACTATGGGCATACGAACAACGGCCAGACAAAGACAGCCATGGCACGGCCGGCCTCTGGCAGCCCTAACCCGGCCGACTCTTGACAGCCTTAGCCCGGCCGGCCTCTGGCTGCCTCATTCTGGCCGTATTGAAAATGTTTCTGTAGTTAAATAATATGATGATAGTGATTAATTTGACAATGTAACCCTTACTATCATACAATTCGCAAAATTAAAGAATATTACATATTTTTTAAATAATTGCCGGTTAGTGTATGTACAAGATACAAACAAAGTAAAGTATGAGGTGAAGCGGCCTAGTAGCAAGAAACTCGACTATCGTCCGAAGAATCCGGGTTCGGTTCTCGGTGGTGAAGCGGTTTATCACGTTTTTTTTCGTCCCGAGGTAGTTCCGGCCTGAACGTGGCCATAAGAACGCCGTAATGTGGGCCCAAACAGAACCAGACCCGGCCCGTGCCTGGGCAACGTAGATCGGCCGTAACAAAACCAGAGGCACACATGCGGACCGCGCCAGATACGGCACTCGCTTCTGGGCCGGTTCCGGCTTGTCCGGGCAGCCTCATTCCGGCCGGCAAACGGCCATAAGATTGAGGTTTGCTGGGAAGGCTTGAAACCTTCACAGCTCATCCCTGACCTAGTCACGTGCGATATAAGTTTTAAAAGTAAAATGCAAAGCTAAAATTATTAACATCAAAATATAGTTGGTAGGTGCCTACGTGCGATTTTCAAATGTTTGCAAAAATGTATTTGGCAGAATTCTAACCTCAAATAATTTCTTTTCGCAGATTTTATGGAAATTCCGGATTCGATCTATTATTCCCTTTTGATTTTGGTGATCCTCCCCGTAAATTTGTTTTTCAACCTATGGTCGTACCTCGGTTGGGAGTTGTACAAGAATAATTGAAAATGAGCGGTCCATTCTGCAACGAAAATCAGCAAAAAGCGAAACTTAGCAGTATGAAGAAAAACCTCACCTTGGATTTTAATCAAGTCAAGAATTTGAACCTGGGGCTGTTATCAACCCCGGAGATCAACTCAATCCTAAAAGTAGATACCCCCGATTTGATCTCAAAGGTAGACACACCCACAATAGAGAATTTTATTTTATCCAATGTTCCCAACACACCATCACCTTCCGTTATGTTTCCTCGCAATGTCACGATGGAACAGGAGCATTTTGCGGGAGGTTTTGTAGAGGCTTTAAATAATTTGCACAATGGAAATTCTCAGCAAGGAAGTGATAGTAACGGGAGCACCATGTTTAATGAAAATGCTCCATTCATGCCCATCGTTAAAGAAGAACCTCAGACTGTGCCTAATATTAACAGCAATACACCTCCGATGTCACCTGTAGATATGGAATACCAAGAAAGAATGAAGTTGGAGAGGAAGAGGCAAAGGAATCGTCTTGCAGCTTCTAAATGTCGATCTCGAAAATTAGAGAGGATTTCCAAATTAGAGGACAAAGTTAAAACGTTAAAAAGTGAAAATGCTGAACTTGGTTCAATAATTAATCAATTGAAAGAGCATAATGGCTTGTTGAAGCTGGAAGTTATGGAACATGTAAATGCAGGTTGTCCCATCATTATGAATCAATATGGTTAGGCATCAATAGGTTTACTAAGTATTCTTATTTTTATACAACTAAGTAATAAAAGTCAATATAATTGAATATTAACTTTGAGTGATAGCATACAATGCCATTATTATGCCATGAGTATAGTATTTTTAGGGACAAAAGCTTTGTATTTTTAGAGACTTACTTAATTATCGAGTGGTCAAGAGAAAAATGAATCTTGTTGCCATAACTTATTTGAAACAGCCGATTTTAATAAAACTACTTATGGGAACAAAATAAAATTGCATGGCTGTAGGTAACTAGATTCATTTTTCTCTTGATCATCTTTATCTTTATAAAGTGCACTTTATTGTAAATAAAATTTATATTCTTACAGATAAACACTGCTTTACTTTCAATGATTCAATCCTGGTTGAATTGATATAAAATAAGTTAGTAGAATAAGGGCCCCATTCTAATTGAAAATTTTGTGTCATAGCAGGAAAGTAGTTTCGTAGATTCCTATAATTTTATTTTTCACTATCACTAGAAACGCCCCACCTAAAAGCTTGATTTACATGGCACAGCTTAATGTACATTTTTAAAGTTTTTCTGTGTAGTGGGGTGGTTCTAGTTACAGTACATTTTTCCACTGAAGTTGCCCAATGTCTTCCATTCTTACTTCTCACTACCTAAGGGCTGGTTGTACTAAACATTTAATTCTGGAGTTAACGCTAACACCATTACGATACCATAGAAACAATTGTAGTCAACAATTTGATGCTATAGAATTTTTGAAGGATTAATTTTAACACAGGATTAAATGTTTGGTACAACCCGAACTAAGAATAATTGTAGACATCCTGAGTTAATGTAATTTGTTATGCCACCCAGCGACGTTGTTAGTCGTAAAACATGTATTATCTAATAAACATTTGCCGTTAGTTGCAAAAAATTGAAGGTTACGCGAAAACACGGGTAACTCGACATAGTGCTTACGTCAGCTTTCAAAGTCAACCGATTGGATGTCGTCATAGCAACGCCTTCAATACAAACGAATCACCTACCAGACTGCAATTTCATTGGTCTTCACCTAGTTGATACGTTTTCGTCAAAACAAAAAAATATATTCAAACTTATCATAGAGTATAAATTATACTGCGGGTTATACTGTATAATACTCTAACGTCACCAAGAATTCGGCGTTTTCCATTGGTTGCGTTACCCTCTGTGACGTCAACAATCTTCAATTCACTTCAATTAAAACCAGAGGGCGTTCTACTTGACCTTAGCTTAAGTGTGCGCACGCAATCAACGAAATGCAACCGATTAAACATTCTTCTTTCAATTAATCTTGTGTATTTTTAATTTCACAAACATATGCCTCACCAGCCTCACGAAGACAAATTAACTTCGGAAACAATTTACAGTTGGAAGAGCAGTCGTTACATTGTTAATTGACTATTCCAGATTTGTTATGTTGAATTAAATTAAAGAAAAAAATTAAGAAATCGTGACATATGAGATTTCTTCATTTATCTCAACAAAATAACAACTTTGGAATAGTCATTAAATAACTTAATGACTGCTCTTCCACCTGTTAATTTTTTCCGAAGTTAATTTGTCTCCGTAAGCCGTAAGGCATATTTGTGTGAAATTAAAAATACGTAGGATTAAAAATGAAAGATTGTATAATTGGTTGCATTTCGCTGAATCCATGCGCACCCTAAAGAACTATAAAGCGCGTTCCTTTTACACCAATTCTCAGATATTCTCACCTCAGTCGCACTTTCCTCAGTTCGCAACGCGTTCCTTTTACATGAACTGAGGTGAGAATAGGCTACTTGCACATTTCGTAATTTCGGGATATTTTAATGTAAATGCATCAATAAAGATACAAGGAATCGTCAGCGAACATCAATTTTATTTTAAAAACGTTCGTTTATTTGTAAATAAATAAATAATTCAGAAACGCCGTTGTACGACTTGTGACGTCATAAATCGTACAGCGGATGCAATCTGACAACAGTTTATTTGAGGGTGACGTTTAATAATTAATTTGAAAAGTCAGCCTTGGCAGTTGACAATAAGAGGGATCAAAAGTGACCTCTAACGTTGTAAAAGGAGGTAAGTACAATGTTATTAGTTGTTTGGGTTGGCATCTTGTACCTTTGTACCCACTGGCAAAGAGTACTGGTGACTACTATAAAATATTTAAGATTTATGAATGAAAGACGTCGGGTCAGGTTAGACAGCGACGTTGTCACATGTAAGAAAATTATGTTCGAATGGCTGGGCTGGTCTTTTGGCGGGAAGTTTGGAAATGCTACTTTCTCATTTTTTTTTGAGCTCCACCGACAAGATATTGGAATTTAAGGTATCTGGAAGGATCACATATATCCCGAGCTTCAATTTAACATCAAAAACAAAATTGATGCAAGATGCCTATTTTACCTCCCCTCTTGCCCCTGGAGCACATGCTGCCGAGCAAGTGCTTGAGTAAGATTTTTGGCTCATCATCTGTCAAAGCGGGTAAGTAGGGTTAAGGCGGGGTTGTTCTGTCACGAATTAACCTCGGTTTAGCCTAAACTTGGTTTGGTTGCGAAGCAAGAGCGAATTAAAACGCTTAACTCTGACCTTTAATCAGGTTTAAAAGAGAAATCAGCCCCAAAAGCACCCTGTTTGAGGTTATGAATTTCTGTCGCAACTGAAGTGAGCAAAGTACGTTCTTTTTAAAGACAAAACTGAGGTGAGAATCTCACCTCGGCAAACGAGGTGATAATCTTCCCTCAGTTGTAAAAGGAAAGCGCTTATAGTCTGGCCGGGATCTAGGCGACTTTTGCTCCCCGGGAAATTTGAAATCCACGTCGCCGATTGGTTAAAATTCAGCCATAATTAATCGCAACAAAAATGTGGCTTGCAGGAATTAAGAATGTAGGTTTAAAAATCAAATTTACCTCGCAGGTCGATGTAAGTTACATTTTAAACCGTTTGCGCTGCATTACTTTTATAATATTGCAAAATTATTGATTTGCCGAGTAAAAATTTTGCTATCATGACAGATATACTGTTGTCTGTCATATACATGAATCGCCAGTAAGGCCATAAATCATAAGTAGCAAACAGAAACCTGAAGCCTCTTTAAAAAATTGAACGATATACAGGGTGGTGAATTTTTCATTGCCCACCATTGGGAACTCGGAAAACATAAGCTTAAATTAAAAAAAACGTTTTTTCAAGGTGATGAAGAATCTGTAAAGAATTCTTCTTTATCTTAATTCGTTTTTGAGTTATCCCGAAAAAATTGAAAATCGCGATTTGAAAGAAAAATTCATATCTCTCTAACGACTGGCGGTAATTAAATGAAACTTCGAGTTTCTATATTTTTGACAGCTGTAATCTCAACAGCATTGATTTGATAAACGACAGTCAACTTTTCTTTTTGTTATGGCTGCCATATTATATTTTACCAACATTTAATGCACAAAAAAATTAGCTTTTCGAAAATGTAGCCAACATGGACTTTTTTGACGGATCGTCAAATTTTGCAAATCGCTATGAATAGTTTGTAAAATCAGCCCAACTTAGATCTCTTATGAGATGTGAAAACAATTGAATCCAACGGTAATAAAATACGCCTTTGGCATGGTGTAACCCAAACGTTGAAATATTTTTTCAAGGAAGTCCATATACAGGGTGAGTCAACAAGGCGACGGCGGTCCATAACTTCTGAACCCTTCCAGATAAGAAATCAATTCAAACGCCATTATATACAACACCGCCCATTCTACATCCTAAAAATACTTTCAACTATACAGGGTGTCCCAAAACACTTGCAACGCATGGCAACTTGATTTTTTAAAATGGAACACCACCATTTTGGTGCCATATTCTGGATCACCTATAACATAGCTTTACATCAACATAAGACATTTGATGTTTTAACGCTCTGTTCTAAAGTAATTAATTCTTTTTGAAAAATTTCAATCATTGCGGGTGCTTCTTAAAAAAATTCCTGAGAACTCAATTTTGTATCTAGAGAGCTGAGATTCGGTATGAATATGAAGGAAGGCTCATTCTATCTATCCAACATGATAACTATCATTATCACAATACAGGGTGTTAAAAATTCTGTGTCAAGTTTGGAAAATTTCAAATATTCAAAACTCCATTTTTTCAAATGGCACCCCCTGTTATTATTGTGCCATGGGGTTCGTCTGTTGAATTACTTTATTTTTTATTAAGTATGTCCTATACCTAAAGTCAATACTTCAAAAGATATTCTTTGTCTTATTTATTTTATTGAAGATTATTACGATCTCAATTAAAGATTGCCATGGACGGTATGACAGTTATGATTAACATTGTTTATTTACATAGTTACCAGACAGTTTGTCAGATTTATTGACATACACAACCAGGAAGAAATCATTGACATGGTTTATTGCTTATGGTTGAAATTCATTGTGTATGTCAATAAATGTGACAAACTGTCTGGTAACCATGTAAATAAACAATGTTAGTCGTAACTGTCATACAGTCCCTGGCATTCTTTAATTGAGATCGTAATAATCTTCAATAAAATAAATAAGACAAAGAATATCTTTTGAAGTATTGACTTTAGGTATAGGACATAATTAATAAAAAATAAAGTAATCCAACAGCCGAACCCCATGGCACAATAATAACAGGGGGTGCCATTTGAAAAAATGGAGTTTTGCATATTTGAAATTTTCCAAACTTGACACAGAATTTTTAACACCCTGTATGGTGATAATGATAGTTATCATGTTAGATAGATAGAGTAGACCTTCCTTCATATTCGTACCGAATCTCAGCCCTCTAGATACAAAATTGAGTTCTCAGGAATTTTTTTAAGAAGCACCCGCAATGATCGAAATTTTTCAAAAAGAATTAATTACTTTAGAACAGAGCTTTAAAACATCAAATGTCTTATGTCGATGTAAAGCTATGTTACAGATGATCCAGAATATGGCATCAAAATGATGGTGTTCCATTAAAAAATATCAAGTTGCCATGCGCTGCAAGTGTTTTGGGACACCCTGTATAGTTGAAAGTATTTTTAGTATGTAGAATTGGCGGTGTTGTACATAATGGCGTTTGAATTGATTTCCTATCTGGAAGGGTTCAGAAGTTATGGACCGCCGTCGCCTTGTTGACTCACCCTGTATATTGATTACATTTTTGTAAAACTAATTTTTTTGTGCATCCGGCGGTGTTAAAATCCAATATGGCGACCATAAGAAAAAGAAAAGTTGAGTGTCGTTGCTCAAAATCTGGATAGCCTAGAAAATTTTTGTCAATGAAATTGAAATGACAAATTGACAAATATAAAAGTTCCAAGTTTCATTTGAATACCACCAATCGCAATTTTCAGTTTTTTCGCGATAACTCAGGAACGAATCAAGATATTTGGGAATTCTTTACAGATTCTTAATTAAGTACCCTAAAAAGCACAACTTTTCTTTAATCTAACCTACTCTCGATCTCTTATGGTTTCCAAGTTCCTAATGGTGGGCAACGAAAAATTCACCACCTGGTATAATACTAATAAAAATTGTCGGTACCTAGGTATCAGTTTTTATTATTGAATTTCAATTTCCTGAATACATCTTCCAAAATACAAATTCCTAAATAACATTTTCTAGAGGCAAGCCTCGCAGCAATAATTTATGTTATCAGCAATAATAGTCACACCCACTGGGCTTATCCCTAATAACGAGACCATAAAATCTAACCAGGTACTTTTAAGAGATACCTACAGTACAATAAAACAAGTACCAAGCGATCTAAACTCATCTTCAGCGAGTTTTTATAGAATTGCTACAACGCATGCTCTCGACAGTTTATTATAGTCTTGTCAAGCTGTGAGAGATGGTATTGCAGGTATCTTTCTGCCCGCGCCATCTCATGATTTGCACACCAAGTCTATTGAGCGTGGCCATTACGCCTGGAATGTATGCAACCCAGCAGCTTTAGTGGACGAACATACAACAAAACCTCACTTTCACCTTGTTGAGACAACGTCAACGAGATGAAGTTTTGTTTTATGTGCGTCCATGAGAGTGCTGGGTTGCATACATTCCAGGCGTAAATGGCCATGCTCAATTTACATAACATAAAAAAATCGATTTTAGTGATTGCAGTAACCTTCCTTTTTTTAAGTGGTGAAGTGGGGTGGGGAGGTTAAAATTTATCTCATGGCTTGAAATCGCATCCTATGAGCCCGCCCAGCCCGCCTTAGTTTTACACTACACATGAAATGAATCAGGCTTCCAAAATCTTTTGTGTCTGTACATTTAATTAATAAAATATTCGTTATAGTTATATATAAAATTTCTAAAACTCTTTAATCACTGTTTTAGAGTAAAAAATGCGATTCAATAATGTCATCTTCTCACATCTAACTTTCTGTTGAATTTGTTCCTCCTGTATGCTACGCTCACGTAAAAACCTTACAGCAACATTGCAATAACTGTTCAAATCTGGGCCAAGAGAAGTAATAAAACTCAGTTTCTCTCCGGTCAAAGTTTGCTGCCAACCGGAAAGTTCCTGTTTCTCTTTCGCCTTGAGTTTCGTTTTATACGCCTTTAAACTGTTTATAGCTAGCACACGCTCGTCAAAACTCGTTTGCAACCATTCAACGAATTCTTTTGGGGGACACGAAGATGAATTTTCTAGCTGTGGCGTCATATCGCAGTCATCTATGGTCGCGAAGAAGAGTGAAGAACGCCTTCTCTTCTCCATCGGCTGCTTTGGACTTGACATTTGTGACTATTGTTGGTTGCATAAATTTCCTGCAAAAACTTGAGAATTAGTAAATAAAACTTAATTATTATACACAATAGCATAATAGTAGAATAAAAATGAAATAAAGCGACAAGTCGAGATGAAAAAAAAACTTACTTAAAAACACGAAGCACCTTTCAAGGCAACCGACATTTCCTTTGGACTTGACATTTGTGACTATTGTTGGTTGCATAAATTTCCTGCGAAAACTTGAGAATTAGTAAAAATTAATTATTATACACAATAGCATAACAGTAGAATAATAATGAAATAAAGCGACAAGTCGAGACGAAAAAAACTTACTTAAAAACGAGAAGCACCTTTCAAGGCAACCGACATTTTCTTTCAAAAACCGTAGGCTGTCGACAAAAGCCTGCCATTTGTAATTTGTCAATTGCATTATTTTATCTGTTGTGGCAAATTCGGGCGGATGTACTGAATTATTCAATTGTAGCTAACTGGTTTCGTAACGTTAATTAAGTTTCAAGTTTGTACTATAAATTATTAGCAGTGTAATTTAGCATTCACATACCTATCCCAGTATTATGTATGTCTAAACGAGGCGCAACCGAGGTTCGAAAATATTCGAGCCTCCCTAAACTATTATAAAAATGGAGATAGGATAAGTGACAGAACGTCAAAATTTGAATTTTAGGTTGGTATGAGGAAATTTTGCAAGGAATTTTACTAACAGGTGAGTTGGTAGAAGCAGTTTCAATGCGATACATCAGAAAACATAACAAATGTCAAAATTTTGCAGTTGCTCTGAATTGGCCCAAAATGGCTTTTGTGAGCGGCAGTTTTGAGTAAAGTGCAAACAAAAATATTCACGAAAAACCGTCAGGTACGTTTATCTGTGACACTGCTACTAACAATAAAAATAAACCCTAGAAGTTTTGGGTTATGTCATGTTTTTGCTTTCCCGCTAAATTTCGATCAAATTGTCAAAAGGACACGCCCTTACAAATTAGGGTTGTACAGTTCCAGAAAAATGTTACTTCTGCAGTCTGCTATAGAAAATGGACGGACTGTGTCTTTGAGGGGGGGTTGAAAACTGGTAATTCGTATACTCCTAGTCAATAAACGATCTTATTAAGAATTTGAAGACGTAACTCAAGCACGATTAGAAAAGTATAGACACAAGGGCACAGCATTCAGTGACATTATTTTAACTTGCAACATACAGTGTGGTCCAAATCCACGTTATATTAGATGAATCAATTAAGTACCTTCATTTTATCGCAATTTAGAACCTCCTATCTTACCGCATAATAATAATACAACGATATTAGATAAAAGTTGAGAATTTTTCGTTGCCCATCATTGGGAATTCGGAAATCATAAGAGATCAAGATCAAATTAAAGAAAAGCTGCGTTTTTTCAAGATGATTATGAATCTGCAAAGATTTCCCTGATATCTTGATTCGTTCCTGAGTTATCCCGAAAAAACTGAGAATCAGCATGGCATAGGCAGAAATTTTCTAGGTCTTCCAGACTTTGAGCAACGACAGACAACTTTTCTTTTCCTTATGAACGTCCATACTCTATTTTAACATCACCGGATACAAAAAAAAACGAGTAAAAAAATCAGATTTTCAAAAATTTTGCAATTTTTCTGTTCTCTTAAATTTTAACTGCATGATGTTTGAAATGTAAGGTGTTTCTTATATAAAATGGGACGATCATTATAATTGCCCATCATTTTTCTTATACACGGTGTCTTACGAATATGGAACAGTTACTCCGTATACATGCACACACTTAGCTCGAGCTAACTAAGCTCGGTACGTTTTGAACAGCAGTCCACGTGACTTTTTGGCGGTGGTAGCCTTCGAAATATAGTTTGTCCTTCGAAATCAGATAGGCAAGCTATATTTCAAAGGCTACCACCGCCGCAAAATATCGTGGAACGCTGTTTAAAAAGTATCGAACTTAGTTAGCTCGAGCTAAGTGTGTGCATGTATACGGAGCAAGTATTGGTATCTCTTCTAGACTTAAGCGGGGTACATTTATAAGATTATTGGCTCTTACAGAAATTGACGCATCCGCAATCTATTAAAATTATTGTCGTCTATGGGGCACTTCCTGTTATACCGGAAGTAGGGTCCAACTTTGAAATTTTAAATGGCAACCCCCATTTTTTATTGCAGATTCGGATGGAGGAAGAAATTAAACTTAAAACATCTAACATGTAACTCGCCTACACCAGCCGCCTGAGTTTTACTAATATTTTTAGAAAAAAAAAATGCGCAAAGACACTGTTGTAAAGTAGAAAGAGTTCTACGTTATGCATGCCAAAAAGTCCTAAGACAGTTGATCCAAAGTCGATTTATAGAAATTGCAATACTGGAAATTTGAAACACAAATAACATTTTTTTCTTAAATGGCACCCTACAAGTTTTTCTACATGGATGGGTACCGAATTGTATCCCCTTTTCAACGGTACCCATAAAGTGTCAAAAAAAGGAACGATGAAAATCGTTCTTTTTTCCATTTTGGTGTGTCAAATTTTGGTGTGAAAAATGAACACCAATTGTCTTTATTCAAGCCTAGTGCCCTTTTGGCAAAAAAATTGAAAAACTGGAAAACCTCAGAAAACACTATCTACGATTGTTAACAAAGTTGGTACTTTTTGAACTGGTTTCGTTGTCAAAGTTACCGTTTAGTAAACTGAAGAGCTGAAAGACCCTCGCGATGGGGAGGTTCCAGCCGCTTCCCTGCTGCCCATTTTTTATTATTTATTCATGATTTATTTTCAGGTGTACGAGGAAGATACATATCATATTAACATACCTATTATAACCGGTGTTAACTTGAATTAGTCATTAAGTTGACGTTTATTATTGCATTACAATCAAGATATTTCATGAAAACTTTCCATCTCCATTAAAGACGAACAAAGTAACTTACCAATCTTTTTATCATCTGCTAGTCACCCTCTTTATCTTCTCTGGTTGGCTAATCAGGACCTACCCTCTGGAAATCTGAAAGAAACACCAAAAAGGCGTTTGTAAAAAAAGAAAGTTACATTCGAATTTCGGATTTTAAGATAGCAAAAAATTCAAACTGAAAGATAAAAAAAGTGAATTTGCGAGTTGGCCAATAGAAAAGTTCAATCTTTCAATCATTGCCTTCATGGCGAGACTGTTGAGGTTGGCAACATAACCAGGAAACAAAGTACCTACCTGAAAACACCTGAATAAAACAAAATAAACTAGCACTGTTTATACTTTATCTACTCTTTGTTTACGTTAGGACTACCAAATATAAAGATTTCCAAGACGAAGCCTTTTTTGAACTTCTACACATCGCGGAGCAGTTACTCGACTCGATACTCGATCGAAAAATCAAGTCGCCAAAAACATCCAATTTGGGAACCCAAAAAAGTGGTTTTTGAAAAATGTCTGTGTGTCTGTGAACACCGTACAGCCCAAACTACTGCTGAACCCATCTGGCGGAATTTTGGTATGTGCACATTGTATGATTTAATGAAGAACTGATTAGACTTCGGGCGAAATCGGTGCACAAAAAGTGTCATTTTAGGACATCAACTTCAAAATTTTAAATGCAAACCACCATTTTTCACATCACCATAGGAAGGCTCTTCGAACTAAAAATCCAAGAATGTATTAACACTTAGTACCGTTTGGAAAAACAAAAAATCATCAAAGACGAAACTGAAGATATCGAGATGAAATCTTACGCACACGTTCAGTGAGCACCGTTTACTCAGCGTTCGCGTTTTAAAATGCTAAAGCGCAGTTTTTCGCGGACTTGCACGCGACGAATAACTAAAAGGGTCTAAATAGGGTGAGCGGTTGACTTTTATTTAAATTTAACATTGTCGCTAGACGACCGATAAAAACTGGCTGCATCCAGCCAGTCAATTCGGGCAAATTCCATGAAGGGAGTAGGACGTATGCAAGTACCTCTTTCACATGCGTTTCACCAAAGGATCGCTGGCGGTGTCTGGTGGAGCGGGCGGAAAGCCGTGTATTTTGGACTCAAGTTTCAAAAATGGACGAGGCTTATTTTTTTAATTGAACCCGATAGATACTGAAATCGCCAAAAACCGAGCCAAAAACATCAAATCTTTGCGTTTTATTTTTTTGCTATTTTTGTTATTTGATACAGAAGGATTCAAAATTTATTTGGGGATTCAAAAATCCATCTGAAATTTTTGGGTCGGGGTTGGTGGGGGTTACAGAGAGTGCGTTGTCAAATCTTACCAAGCACGATATAAAAAATCGTTTAAAATTAACACTGCATGAATAATAATGTTATTAGTAATTTATTATAATTTATTCTTATCAAAAAATTCAAATCACATTAAGTTATTTCTGCGTCACACACAGCCCCATATCTGACATAATTATGCATGACTTTTTCTCGGATTTTTAAAAATTAAATATAAAAAAATCTTGAGATATCTGAAATTTGACTGTCAGCACATTTATTTTACTGTAACTGCAGTCTGCAGCTATTGCAGCAGTTAAAGATGATCGAGTTTATGATTGTAAATTTAAGTAATTATTATAATTATTATGCTACAGATACAGTCGCAAAAACGTATCACGATCTTTGCTCTCTGTTCGTGAACACACGCTCCTCTCCCTCGCTATAAATATACCTACTTCCGAAATGAAAATGTAGTTGCTTAGAATCGTTAAAATTAAAGAAAGTTTAATAATAATCGCGAACTTAAGCCTTGATCTTGTTCCAAATTTCTTCCACAGTCTGTATATCATTTTATGAATCTTTCCGTCGGTGGATCGAGGTTTCGCGCAGGCCCTACCTAAACCAGCCTGTATCCAGTGCTTCTATTGAACTCACAGTGAACACATTTCGTGACCATTTTATAGCCCTATTTCGAACACAGAATTGCCGATTTTGGCAGTTCAGCCCCGTAGAAAAATGATCCGAATCCAATATTTGATAGGGCTAGTTTTAGTTATTGTTATTACGTGTCTAAAATCGAGTAAGTATGGTGCAAAATATTTTCTATCTTTTATTCTATTTTTAAAATTTTCAAGTTTATAGACAACGCACTCGTATGCGAGGTAAATATGTTGCCGTACAAAAACATTGGATTAAAATTTACATTTCAATAGCCCCTACAATTAACATTTTTTATTTCATTAACTAGCTTTTTAAATATTTTCTTTTTTTTTCATACACGCTTTGGTGTCAGCTATTTTTTTGCTATTAAAAAGGGAGGATTATTTTAATGACGGGGTTGAGATACAATTAATTTAAATAAAAATCAAATTGCGCATGCGTAATTTATGCGAGTCAGATCAATAAGCTGTACCATTTGGGATTGGGATTATGACGAAAGGGGACGGTGGAAGGTCCATGATGTTAGCATGTTTAGCACCGAATTTATAGTTTCTTTTCATATTGTCGCCATATAGCCATAAAATGACAAACCTCATTTTGTTTTGTTGAAGATTTACTTGAACATCTTTTATGTCATTACAAATCGCTCTTTCTAATCCAGATAATAGAAGTCCATAAAAAACTGAAAAATTTTCTTTTTTGTATATCTTCGTTAGTTTTTGTATGCCGTTTTTCAATTTTATACTCGATCTAGCTGAAGGTTGAGGTCGTCGTCGTCGATACCACTCAGTAAAATTGGATTCGCACCATCAGTATAAGATTATTTAACTTAACACCTTAATTTAGGCCAATGGGGTGGGGTGCAAGTAATTGAAGTCCGTTATTTTCCCTTTAGCCCTGTCAACGAAGTGAAAATAGAAACAAAAATTACTGCAGTTCTGCAAATTGGCGGACTCAGAATTTAATACAGAACTCGAAAATATGTATTAAGATATACAGGGTGTCCCGATTAAAAATCCAATGGTAGGCCCATTTTCGCGGTAACCGGAAGTGATTAAAATGCCTCTAAATGGGAAAGGGTGCAGTTTATCGTATAATATTTGTTTGCCCAATTTCATTGGAGTATTTTAATAAGTGCGGAAAAAAACGGGGGTGAGCCTGGTTTTCGCTGACACCCGGTATATAAATAATAAATGAATAGACCCTTTTTTATAGAGAATTTTTTATACATACATAATGTTTTAACGACCTGTGCTAAAACTTGCTATTTAGTTAAAAGCATCAATAAACATTATTATTATTATTATTATTATACTCTAATTCATTACGTAACGATTTTTTTGATAGTCATTATTTTACGAAATATATGCAAAAAAACAAAAAAGTTATTATCCGTTAAAAGTTTTCAATATTTTGCGTACATAGAGAAAAAAATCCCCTTTCCAATGACACCAAACTAGAACTATCATATCACTTCCGTGACGTAAAGTAAAAAAAAAAAACATTAACGTCAAAAGATGCGCCTGAGAGTCGTGTTCAAGTTTTATAGGAACCGTTTTTCGATAATGTCAATAGTATGTCAAATAAACTACCCGTTCCCTACTTTTGGTTAACACTGTACCTATTGTTGTAGATTTTTTTGAATTTTTTTTAAATTGAATTAGTCACTACTTGACTAAATATTAATATATTTTTAATTTTGGTTTTGGTATAAACCTACCCAAATTCAGGGGGATGACTACGTTGGACCAATAGACTGCTTTAGCCGCCGATTTAGCGATTAAATTTTAGTGTCAGCAAAAAATGTATATAAACTTTTTTCTAGAGACTTTTACGCTCTTCAATTTGTTATATAACCATTTTTTCGATAGAAACAATATTTCATGATATATTTGCAAAGTTAACAAAAACTGTACCTCTTCGCCATGATGGTGGCTCGAGCTCACATCCCATCTATGGGCACTTTTAATATGTTCAATAGAATGGTTCAAGCTACAACTTCCGCTAATTTGCAGAACTGCAGTAATTTTTGTTTCCATTTGCCAAATTCAGGTCGTTATTGACTGGGCTACTTTCCAAATCGGCTTTCAGAATTAAAGTTAGTCAATTCTTTAAATTTTTTATTAATTAATTTTCTTGAAACAGCTTATATTGAGGGATTTACAACTAAAACTTAAAAAAAAAATCAAATTAAACCACAGAAACGAGGGAAAACTAATAAAAAATCAAAGAATTGACCAATTTTAATTCTGAAAGCCATTTTGGAAAGAGAAAAGAACGGATTTTAATCGTTTGCGAACGTCTCTCCCATACGTCAAATTGCAACCCCACCCCATTGGCCTAAATGATGGTGTTAAGTTAGACGATCTTAAGGAGGACTACTGATATGGTGCGAATCCAATTCTAATGAGTATAAAATTGAAAAACATCGTAAAAAACTAACGAAGATATACACAAAAGAAAACTGTCCGGTTTTTTATGGGCCACCTTTAGATCGCCTCCTAGACTAGTCCCCAACGCGTTATTTCAGTCAGATGTATTGCTTTTCGTTGCTTGAAATCAGTCGAAAAAAGTATAGGCTGCCGTTTGAAAAAAAACACCGATGACGTAATATGTTTGACTGAGTGACGTCCGAGGTGACGCAACAATTTAAATCAATTTGACCTATCCAACAATTTTCTCAAAAATTGATGGTTGCGAAGTTATTGCGAATATTCCATTTCGTACCTTTTACCGTTTGCGAAATGTTAATTTTTGAAAAACTAAAATGGCCGCCATTAGTGGTCCTCCAAGATGTATGGCAAATTTCACTTTTAGTATTCTCCAGCATGAAAATAACTATAAAATGGCTAAACCCAAGTATGCCGAAATGACATGCAAAATGAATTAAAATAAAACGTGACAAGCTGCTTCGTAAAACGAATCGAGTTACCCATTTAGCACTTGGAGGCCCTGACATATTTTAAAAGGGGAATTATACCTTACCCGCTAATTTTAAGTAAACATGAAAATATTTTTTCTTGTTTTTTTTTGCAAAAAATTATTCATATGTTGATTGAGGACAAAATATCAAAGAATCCTATTTTGAGTCTTTCTTTACTCCGTAAACATTATACTTATCAAGTTTTGGCAGAGACCGTAAAACTGTCGGGCTGTAATAAGAACATATCAGTCCCCAAATTAAACTGGCAAAATAGGCCATTACGGTATGTAACAAACGTTATTATTAGTATAATTCGAAAAAAAATCAAATTTGATTGAGATCCGTCGTTTCTGTTTTATATTCTATTAAGTATTTCACTTCAAAAAGCAATTTAAAAAAATTGATGAAGTATGTGCTAGCGATCTCACCTTTCTGTACAATTTCTTGGTGTGCGAATACACAGTAGTTGTTTGAGATTTGACATGACGAAGACTCCATGTGACGAAGTTAACAAGGGATTAAATGGACAGGTTGGCTCGTACTTTTCGTGAGAACGTAGCTCATACGTCATCAAAATAAATATTTAATTTTCATGGACTGGTTATATTCGAACATGCAAAAACACGTCGGAGCTCATTTTAAAAGGTCTTTCGATCAGATTTAAAAGTACCGTAATTCCCCATTGTCAAAAATAAAGTTTTCGTAAAAATTTACTTTTTTCGATAAATAATGGGGGTCTTGCATTTTAGGTAACGCAATCAGATGCTACGATTGCAACAGCTACAATGACAAACGATGCCTGGGTGACGAAAACAACAAGCTAGCCAACGAGTTGATCAAAGATTGCCCCCCCAAATCCTCAGAAGGCAGACCATACAAGTTATGTCGAAAAATCAAACAAGTAATAGATTTCGAAGTAAACGGACGTAAGTAATTTTACAAAAAATAAAATTTTTCTCAATAAAGTCACATTTCAGTTCAACCAGAAAGCCGCGTCATCAGAACTTGCGGTTGGGACGATTCACACTACATGAATAGATGTTACCAAAGGTCAGGATTCGGAGGACGTCAGGAAGTTTGTGCTTGCGAAGGGGATGGCTGCAATAGCAGTTCAACACTTTATGCTTCCGTTTCACTAGTGATAGGCCTATTAGCAGTTTTGAACCTGTGAACTCTTCGTTGACAGTGACTATTTTAGTGTAAATTTCATTTTTATTAACATCTGCTAATAAATTTGCTCCATTTGAAGGTGTGAGATGATGCGGGGATTAATATTATTATGTAATAGATAAAACAGAAAAGGCCCGCTTAATTTATAATTTATTTTGCTGTATAGGGAAATAGGCACCCTTTCTTTGTTTCTTTGCAAAAGCTTCGTAAAATAATGATTCTATCTATAAAGTAGAGTAGGAATAACACACGAACGTAAAATTTTCCATAAAAAAGGACATTATTTTAACTGTATGTTGGGTTGCCTATATTTTCATGCGCTGACACGTACATGTTAGAATGCAACATAGACAACACGAAGGGATAAGCATATTGCGAACTGCCAGTTTTTTTAACTGTTAAAATTTGATGGGATATTTGCAAGGGAACAAAAAACGGTACATACATATTATGAGGTTGCTTGTTCACATCTGATCTAGGATTTCTAATATGTTCAATAGGATGGCTCAAACAACAACTCTGACAATTTCCAAAACTGTTGGAATCATTATTTTTACTTCTACAGGGCTATAGTACAGAACTGGGTTGTGAAAGTATCGAAGTTGAGTATTATTCTGAGACACAAATATGACAAATTGGTTTAAGTGGGCCTTTAAAATAAAACAATATCAAATAGTAACTGCATTAAAACTGTTCTTAGAAGTTAATAAGAAATCTGAATTTAACTCATTTTCGATGTTCGACAGTTGTTCTGCAACAGGACTAGGGAGGATTACTTTCACTGTTATTTAAAACATACTTTGTAGATAGTGCGAGTGATTATTGCTTAAATTTAGATGTAAATAATTTACTGCCAAATGAAATGTGTAAAAATGATTTGACAAAATTGTTGATCATGACGTTATTGTTGTAATTATTTTTAGATGCACAAACTTGTAAGTTAAGAATTAATAGAATATTAATTAATTTGAATTTGTGTTGTCTATCGGGGGCAATGCAACAGACACTTTGGTTGGGGCTAGTCACGTTTTTAGAAAATTAGGTAAAGGGAGATATGTTTCATTCCGTGGTTTCACTAATAAATTTTCCATTGATTGTCGAAATTACTGGAGCTAAGAAATAAAAATCGTAGACAACTAAAAGTCAGGTTATGTTGGGATTGACTTTTCTCATGATTCCCAAGCATTTTACTTATTTTAGCTTTTATAATTTGTATAACATAATCTAAATTCCTCACCTTTATAACGGGAAGATCACTATTTATGAAAAATCAGAGGAAAATTACGATAAAGCAAGAAAATGAAAGCACAAAACAAAACACAAACGTATAACTTTCAAACTAAACTCACAGTGCTACCAATAATCCAATATTCCAAGTTCCAACATATTATAGTTCCTCACTTAAAATTTGACCTTCAAATATTTTCTGGATTCTCTTCATTTTCAAGTAATGCAAAAATCGGGTTGTTATAAGATCCTCTTTTTCTCTCAATTTTTGTTGAATTATATACTTATGAAAGGCCAAATCGAACAAATAGTGCCATGGGTTAGGGTAAAAGCATTTCTTAGGTTTGCGCTTCCATGACAACGCGGGTAAACAAAATAAAACAAACGAAAATGTTTTTTTAACGTCAAATGAAGTTTAAAATTGGTGTTAAACATGTTGTAATATACATACATTATTATAAGAATTAATTAGTACAATTCCATGTAAGTATTCGCCCGTCGGTGTGTAAATACCGCCAATTCATTCATCATAAAAATAATTTGAAAATTTTCATCTCCGGGTAGCCACCCGTCATTTTCGGTAACTAACGAACGGTCATGGCATTTTGTGTCTGATTCGAAATGTTTTAGAACCTGTGAAGTTTATTATGGATCAAAACCGTCCTGATGTGAATGGCAATCATCAACAGAACGTACATTTGCATATGCACCACGTTTGCGCATGCCAAAGTCTCTATCCGACCACGTATTACCCACCTATAAGCTACAGAACCCCTTTGATTCCATACGCAGCCCCTCAGACAGTTGCCAGACCGTACCTTCAGCATTATCAGTATACGCAGTTTAATGTTGGTAGCCAGTTCAACATGCCCATGACGCAGTTGTCCACGTCCGCTTATGGGACTGCCACCGCTAATCACCCGGGAAGCACGGATTCCGCAGTGGCCATCCCCACACGTGACCGTCGCGAGCGCGGCGAGTCGCAGGAGAGCGTTGTAGCTGAGCCTGATAGGACCCCTCCTGAGCCGCCTGCGGACTTCGAGTTTTCCGCCGGTCCTGCCATTCCCTCCGTTAACGAGTTATTTTTTATGGTAAATACAATTAGAAAATAATTTTTGACGTAAATATTAGTCTTCCCAAATTTTTAAGTTTTCAGTCGACTCAAGAGAAATAATGAAATATAAAAGAATTTTTTTTTTAAACCCCATAACTTTTTTTTAAGTAGGTAAATTAGTAGGTGAATTTTTCGTTGCCCACCATTGGGAACTCGGAAACCATAAGAGATGGAGAGTGGCTTAAATTAGAAAAAAGTTGCGTTTTTTCAACGCGATTAAGAAACTGTAAAGAATTCTCCTTTAGGTATCTTAATTCGTTCCTGAGTATAACGAAAAAATTGAAAATCGCGAGTTTAAAGAAAAATTCATATCTTTCTAACGATTGGTGGTAATTAAATGAATTTTACAACTTTTATATTATTGACAGTTGTCAACTCAACAGCATTGACAAAAATTTTCTTGGCCTTCTAGATTTTCAGCAACGACAGCCAACTTTTCTTTTTCTTATGGCCGCTATGTTAGATTTTAACACCATTAAATACACAAAAAAATAGCTTTTCAAAAATGTAGCCATCAACATGGACTTTTTTGACAGATCGCCAAATTTTTAAAATTGCTGTGAATAATTTGTAAAATCAGCCTAAACTTAGATGAAAAACAATCGCAAAAGAGTACACCGGTTTTTTCAATCTCTTATGACATGTGAAAACAATTGAATCCAACGGTAATAAAATACGCCTTGACATGGTGTGACTCAAACTTTGACATATTTTTTCAAAGCCCATATCTCGGTCCATATTGATTACATTTTTGAAAATCTAATTTTTTTGTGCATCGGGTGGTGTTAAAATCTAATATGGCGACCATAAGATAAACGTTGCTCAAAATCTGGATGGCCTAGACAATTTCTGTCAAAGCCATTGGATTGAGAGCTGTCAAAAATATGAAAGTTCCAAGTTCCATTTGAATACCATCAATCGTTAGAAAGATATAAATTTTTCCTTAACGATAACCGAGACGATAACTCAGGAACGAGTCAAGATATCGGGAAATTCTTTACCGAATCTTAGTCGCCTTAAAAAAACGCAACTTTTCTTTAATTTAACCTACTGTCGATCTCTTATGATTCCCGAGTTCTCAATGGTGGGCAACGAAAAATTCACCATCCCGTAGGTATACTTACGAACTTACGATACGATAAAAAATAAAATGCCGGCCATAAGTATGTATACCTACAGGATGGTTCCTTTTTCACTGCTCACCATTTGGCATCTCTTAAATGGTAAGAATTACGGAGTCGGTTAAATTAGAGAAAAGTTGCGCTATTTTTCGGTGATTTAAGAATCTGAAGAGAACTCCCCATATCTTGATTCGTTCCTGAGTTATTCCGAAAAATCAAAAAATTGCGATTTTAAATAAAATTTAGTTATCTCCATAACGATTTATTCTATATTTAAATGAAACTTGATACTTTGACATTTTTGACAGCTGTCAATGAAATGGCATTGAAAAGTAGGCCTTCTAGATTTTGAGCAATGACGATCAGCTTTTGATTCTCTTATGACCACCATGTTGAATTTTGGCGCCATCCGTCTCACAAAAAAATTAGTTTTTCAAAAATGTAACCATCAGTAAGAACTTTATTGAAAAAACATGTGAAAAGTTTGAATCTACACGACATCAAAATCTATTTTATTGAATTTTCAATTAAATTATTTTAAACGTTAAAAGGGATTAAAAAAGTTAGTGTACTATTTTTACTTTAGTTTCAAAAAGTTTTACACGAGGTTTTACACTAATTTTACAAATTATTCATACCAATTTTAGTATTTTAGAAGTTTGCGGTAACGGGTTACACACTCACTGCACACTGCATATACTGCATGATTCTATTACAATTCTCCGACCCGTTCAACTTGCTATAACTCTTCGAAAAGTGACATGTTATAGCGGCGAAAATCTCCTTTTCAAATTTATCTTAATCATTAATTTTAACTTCTACGTTTTATTTTGTTTATAATTTTTAAAATTAGCTGGTTAACCGGTTAAAATTAGTTAAATACTACATTTACAAATTCTGTGAAAAAGTACAAGTTTCTACCGTCTCCGAGACTGCCAATTTTTAAACTTCTACGCTCCGCGGAGCAGTGGAATCGATCGAAAAATTCTGAAAAATCGAATCACGAAAAATATCAAACCTTTACGTTTTAGGATACTGGGAACCCCAAAAAGAGGTTTTTGAAAAAATTTCTGTGTCTGTGACTGCGTCTGTAAACACGCTACAACCCAAACTACTTAACCGATCTGGCTGAAATTTGGAACGTGGACATCTAACATCTAAACCTTAGTGCCATTCTTTCGAAAAGTGTAATTTTAGTGGCAAAACGGCCCTTTTTTGAATTTTTTTTACGAAAAAGCCCCGGAAAAAGAATTCTATCACTATTTTTTCGAAAATTGACATGGGGAGGGGCAAAAATTCCCGTTTTAAAATTTTTCTTAGGAAAACGGCATATTATTATTATTATCGAATTCGATAGCTGTTGCATTGCCGGATCGAAAACCTTAGTGCCATTAAAAATATTTGTATATTTTTAAATTTTAGTAAATGCACAATGCGCACCACAGCATCAGCGATCGACACCCGGCAAGTTTTTACCGTCTCCAAGACCGACAATTTTTTAAGGTGGTGTAGGGAGGTCAAAAATATACTAAATAATCAGTTTTAAGCTATCAAAATTACAATATTTCATCTGAACAAGTTTTTTTCATTCCTCTTCGATCACCGCCTCTCGCAACGTTTATTCTTAATTCGGCATCTAGGATCTAGGTACTTAAGTAGGTACCTAGTTAACTCACTTCGTTAAAAAGGTTTGTCCAACAGAACGGAACGGAAGACTTCCAGATGAACACAGACAACTTCATAAAATTCCTCGAAAGAAGTTGTCTAACCGCCGAGCAAATCGCGTACAGAAACAGGAACCGGCCTTGCTTTAGAAACATTCAAAATCTGTGTATCAGGACTAGATCGGAAATTCTTAAACCTCGGACCACAATTTCAAACATACACTCACAAGGAATCCCTTGGGCCACCAAAGATTTTATTTACGCATTTGTGCGTCTAACAAATTGCTGGCACATCCTGAAAGGTTACTGGGAGAATCGGGAAGGGTCCGCTCTGGGCAAGATTGAAAAGGAGCTGACACCTGGATTCAAGGCGTGTTATGTGAGGTGGGAAAAAGAAACTGTCGAATTGGCCACTGAACTTACCCGGATTTTCTATAATCTGGATGTGAATCAAAGCAACCCTGGACCGAGCGGAGTTAATGCCCACACAGCCAACAATCTTATTCCACCACAGGTAGATTAAATTTTTATTTGAAATTAAATTTTTAGATTTTTATATACGACGTGAGTAGTTAGGTAGTACCGGAGGTTCATTTGGTCCAGCTTCGGCAGTACTTTCTTCCGACTCAGGTCAGCTCGGGAACGTTCGTGTTTGACCCGAATGACGGGAGGGGGGGAGATCTTTCTCAAACAAGTCTGAACCTGTTACGTCTGTCTAGACAAATTTCCAAGAACTCGTGATGTCAATGACCTGTCAAGGTCAAAGGTCGATGACCTTTCAAACAAGTCTCAACCTGTTACAACTGTCTAGACAAAATTCCAAGAATTGATGATGACGTCATAGGTCAATGGGGTCAAAGGTCAACGACCTTTCTCAAACAAGTCTGAACATGTTACATCTGTCTAGACAAAATTCCAAGAATTGATGATGACGTCATAGGTCAATGAGAGGTCAAAGAGGTCCATGACTTTGTCTAGACAGTTGTAACAGGTTGAGACTTGTTTGAAAAGTCATCGACCTTTGACCCCATTGACCTTGAAAGGTCATTGATCTCTTTGACCTTGAAAAGTCTTTGATCTTGAAAAGTCTTTGACTTTGAAAAGTCTTTGACTTTGAAAAGTCTTTGATCTTGAAAAGTCTTTGACTTTGAAAAGTCTTTGATCTTGAAAAGTCTTTGACCTTGAAAAGTCTTTGATCTTGAAAAGTCTTTGACTTTGAAAAGTCTTTGATCTTGAAAAGTCTTTGATCTTGAAAAGTCTTTGACTTTGAAAAGTCTTTGATCTTGAAAAGTCTTTGACTTTGAAAAGTCTTTGATCTTGAAAAGTCTTTGATCTTGAAAAGTCTTTGACTTTGAAAAGTCTTTGATCTTGAAGTCTTTGACTTTGAAAAGTCTTTGAATTTGAAAAGTCTTTGACTTTGAAAAGTCTTTGACTTTGAAAAGTCTTTGATCTTGAAAAGTCTTTGACTTTGAAAAGTCTTTGATCTTGAAAAGTCTTTGACCTTGAAAAGTCTTTGATCTTGAAAAGTCTTTGACCTTGAAAAGTCTTTGACCTTGAAAGGTCATGGACCTCTTTGACCTCTCATTGACCTATGACGTCATCATCAATTCTTGGAATTTTGTCTAGACAGTTGTAACAGGTTGAGACTTGTTTGAAAGGTCATCGACCTTTGACCCCATTGACCTTGAAAGGTCATTGACCTCTTTGACCTTGACAGGTCATTGACATCACGAGTTCTTGGAAATTTGTCTAGACAGACGTAACAGGTTCAGACTTGTTTGAGAAAGATCTCCCCCCCTCCCGTCATTCGGGTCAAACACGAACGTTCCCGAGCTGACCTGAGTCGGTAGAAAGTACTGCCGAAGCTGGACCAAATGAACCTCCGGTAGAAAGTAGTACCGAAGTTGGACCACAGAAAGTGGTCCAACTTCGGTACTACCTAACTACTGACGGAACCATCAAAATTTGAGATCAAGAAGGCCGTGCAAGTTTAGTGGCACGTCGAGACTTAAACCTCACTCACAACCACTTTACGTACGTGACATAACAAAGTTTAACAATCGTCAACAATTACTAGAAAAGTCAGAAGCTGTCATGAACTTGACTATTGTTAAAGTTTGTTGCGTTACGTAAAGTGGTTGTGAGTAAGGTCTTACTGTACTGATGAAATAAGGTGCAATTCCAAGTCAGTTTATATCAGTCACGTGATGCCATAAGTCTAGTGAGGGGCACAACTCAGCAGGGGTCGTTGCTTGCTAATTTTTGCAGATTTCTGCAATATTACATCTCACTGGCCACTATTTTCATCCTATAACCATATATACACGCAGGTTCCTTGACAGATCATGTGAGCTTATATACCTATACTCCTGCCGAGGTGCACCTAACTAGACGTATGTCATCACGTGACTGACATAAACTGACTTGGAATTGCACCCATAGTTACATCTCACTGAAGATTTACGCGATCTAGGATCTAGTTTATACGCTACTATTAGTGAGATCTAATTTTGTGAGTAATCGTAAAGTCTCGACGTGCCACTAAACTTTCACGGCCTTCTTGATTTCAAAGTTTGTTGATCAAATTATAGGTGAGTCTCTTGAAGATTAGCGAGACAACAAAGAAATCTACAAGCAACGAGACTGTAACAACTGCAACTTTGACAAACACAACGGCGAGTTCCAGTAAAAACATCCGAGGCATCCTCCATCTACCTTCCACCATGTCAACGGAAACCGTCGATCAAGGTAATCAAACCTGTTCAGGCGATTTTTGTACGAAATCTGACGACAATGAGTCTGACGAAGAAAACGCCATCGTATACATGAAACCTGGCAGCTACCGAGTACCCAAAAAGTACAAAAACACCAAAATCTCTCTTATTATTAATAAAAATCATAGTCCACGAGTGATTGAGTTTTTGGAAACAGCACAGAACGTGACCAAGGGGTTGGAAGCGGCTAACGAGAAGTATTGGGTCAAGGTGAAGTCTTCCGTGGCCAAGAAACTGGAACGTACCAAAATCGACATTGACGACCCCCTGCTGGACAGTGAAGTTGTACCTCCTATTTATTTAATATCACTCAAAATTCGTTTTTAAAGTTGAAATCTGAAGTGTTTTTCAACGTTCACGAATGGTTGTCCAATAGCAACTTTTCGGACTATGGTGAGCAATCGAGTAGTTCAACGACGTCACCTCCTAAAACTTCGCCGTTGTACAATGATGTCTTGGACAACCGCGACGACGCCTCTTCCACTTTAGACACCGACTCAACCAAACCGTCCATTACAGTTCTGCAGAGAAAGATGCAAAAGAATGCGTTGAGAAACGGTTTGGGTGAACAAATCCCTTCTAGGACGTACAGGAGGAAGTCCGAATCTCTAAATATTATGGTGTATGAAATGAAAAGTGGAGGTTTAACAAAGAAAGCGAAGGCGATTTTAGAAAAGATTTTATTTGAATTGAAAAATACGGAACTGGCAGGGTTACTAGCGGAATGCGTTATGGTAATTGTAGGACTAATTTCAGCCTGACATTAATCTCTATTTTACCAGGATAGCCCAAATTTGGAGATGATCCTTAAAAATTTTAACAGAGACTGTTATAGATATGTTAGCGAAGTTGTCAGAGATCTGCGTCATTTGATTAATAACGCCACCCAGCAATTTAAGGTGAGTTCGTTAACGTAAGTCTCGTGACTTCGGCAAATAAGTTCATATTTTGTTTTGTTAAAGATGTTTGTTTGCTTTCTTGTATCCCGTTAACACAGTGAATCGAAAAATCTTCCCTTTTTCCTGTGTTTTCAGACGTAAATTTAATAAAACGTACCGGTTTTTTGATTGTTTTTCGTTTTGACCTCATCCCATATTTGTAAAAAATATCATTTTGGCTTACAAAAAGCAGTGAAATTTAAAATCAGTAAAGTGTCGATGCAAATGATGAGCACTTAAGTACACTCTGGCTGTTATTGGCATATGGATACAGCATCATCAAGAAAATTCGATTCTGTTGCAAATGACCAGTCTGTAACTGTAACACACCTGCTATGACTTAACGTAAGCCGGAACAAGCCGATTTTTCCAAAACTATCTCTTATTGTCTAACATGAGATTTAAATTAAATTGTCTATTATTGGTTTCCATTGTGAATTGTGATAAAACAATTGTTTCTATGGCAATAAACCTCTGTGCTAAACTTAACATGAAGTTATTTCCATGGAAACAATTGTCACAATGGAAACTAAAGTGACAAACATTATGTTAACTTTATTATCCATTTTTTCCATTAATGTAATAACAGTTTGTTTCTATGAAAATAACCTCATCTTGAAGTTAACATCGGCCTACTTGAGACTATACAAGATGTTCTTAAATTCATAGTGCTAACTCCGGGAAGTTATTCCCTGCATCATTATAGGAAAGAAAAGTTCCTGTGGGCGTAGGCCCGGAAATGCTTCATAAGGGAGCTACGCCCCTTCAAAGGAAACTCAAAAAGTCAATTTCTCGAAAATTTCTCCAAAAATGTAAGTAAAACTGAAATTCCACGTACCCTTTGCAGGAGCGTAGCTTCCCTATGAAGCATTTCCGGGCGTATGTTCATAGAAACTTTTCTTCCTAGAATGATGCAAGGAATAACGTCGCGGAGTTAGGACTATTAATTTAGGAACACCTTGTATAGGAAAGGAAATTCCATTGTCTTTAAAGAGTTTATGCCTGAATAAAACCAACAATAATATATTAAAAATTCTTGCATTATTGTTGTATAGGTAGGTGCCAATCATTCAGAAACTTAGGAAACAAAGTGTAGGATATCAAACTATCAAAGAAACGTGTAAAAACAGTTCAATATAATTTTTGTTCATATTTTACATAATTTCATATTTAATTTCTTAATTTTTTTTACATGAAGCCAACTTATTTGCTTTTTTCGTCTTTTTCTCTATATGATAATAAATGGGTGACCTACGCCTACTTAACGAAAGATATCAACTTCTCGAGAAGCAGCATGCAGTACAGTACAGTCGGGGACTTTGAAAATGCCCACCCTACAACGACGATACATTTGGTCGACTGCGTCGCTGCATTTCTATTGATGTTTGACTGACAGGTGAACCAAATGATTCATCGTGGTGAGGTGGGCATTTTCAAAGTCCCCGACTGTACAAAAGATGGATTTATAAAGGTGCCCAATGCCCCATGCACATTCACCAAAAGAATGTGAAACTTTTTGGTTGCTGTTGATGCATGTTTCCGAAAATGTTAAATTGCTCATTCTTGCAAGAACAAAAGATATACCTAATGGAAATGAAACTTTCGTCTTACGCACAGATGAAAAAATTCCCCCGTTGTCGTATTTTGAATTTTGAGTTCAATGTGAATATCTACAAAAATAGTTTGAAAAATTACCTTTCGGATAACCTTTACTGGTAACAGCTGGTATTAATTGTATTAGCGGTACCAATTATTTTAGTTGTGATGTACGACGAAAGTTTCATTTCCTTTACGTACCTATATAAAATATTCCTGTTTGTTTCTTGTTTCCATTTGAAGCGGTAAACATCAAACGATAAACTGAAACAAGAGTCCTAATCACACATTCACACACAACTGCATTGCTGTTAATGAGTCTCTGTAATTAATTGGTGTCGGAATTCTTGGCTGAACATGACACAACAACCATTCCATATGGGAATTAGATATCCGAGTAAAACCTTGGTGGCCGTCAGTCATTTTCTTTAAAGGCGTTCATAACCGATCACAAAATTTGAATTACAGAACTTAGGCCAGTCATATACAAAAAAAAGGGCTTGACCTGGGACTAAGTTCTAACAGGCTGCAACCACGATAGTTGGGTCCCAAAATATTCTCCAATATCTGGGGAAAACGTTGTACCACTTTATACCTTAGGGGCATGCAAAGTTATTGGCAATTTTAAGAATGAAGAACTCGCTTTTTTCCGTTTTTTCGCAAATATCTCACAAACTAAGCGTGACATGCTGCTCTAATGAGCTATAGCCGACAAGTCAGTCGTTTGGCCGCTACGAGCCATTAAAGTTTGAGACTTCAAATTTCTTGATTTTACAGTTCCTCTTTAACAATTTCTTTTCACCCACTTGTAGTGGCACTGAAAATAGTTTATGATGCATGCACGAAAAAAGTACAAGAGTCTTTTTTGTTGCAAAAATTAGTATACGATTCATTTGATAATAAGTTAGTTTCAAGTGAATTTTGTAAAACTTAACTTCAATGGAAGTTAATTTTTTAATTTTCTGTTCATGTATCTGCAAAATAAAAAAATACTGTTTGAAATATTAATTGAGTCAAGAAAAACATTCCTCAAGGTCTTCAAATAATGTACGAATTTTTTCAAATTTTTAGATTTGAAACGCAATAATGTTAAAGAGGCGTTATAAAATCTGCGAAATTTAAAGTTTCCATGTCCCGATATCAAATTTTAATCGCTCATGGAGACCCAAGTACTGACTTGTTGGCTAGTACTTTGCTTTTGTAGAGAATTTAATCCTCTATAAGAAAGGTAAGTATACTTTGTCAGCATAGTTTCTGAGATATTTGCGAAAAACGGGAAAAAGCGAGTTCTTCATTCTTCAATTTGCCAACAAATTTTCATGCCCGGAGGTACATACAAAGTTTTTCCCAGATATTGGAGCATATTAGGACCTAGTCCCTGGTAAGATTCTAATATGACTGGCCTAACTGGAATCAATTGCGGGTAGAAATAATCTCGCTCGACTAATATTTTGTTATCGACGATTTAATTAATATAAGATGCTAATTTTGAATGTACTTGTTGAGGGCCGATTTCACCACCATAGGAAAATTAGTTTCATTCAACAAAAATGTTAGGGGTACCAGAATTTCGTCTAATAAATTTATTCAGTACGGAAATCCTTTATTTAGAAGTTATGATTTTTTTACGACATTCTAACAAAATAATGTTATTGAATCACTGATGTTATGCCGATTTCGCGAGACTTGTCTGCCCAAACAACTTCAAAGCAGAAATCTTGCTGTTTGTAGAAATGCGATCACACAGGAGAGAAGATCAAGGCGTTCACCAAAAAACTAGAAACCTCCCTGGCAGAGTACTTCCCAAATTACGATTTCAGCGGGATCGTTGGGACCAGAGGCGAAAAGGTCGGAAAGTTGAAATTCAAAAATTGCTTGTTCGACAGCGATGGAGACTATTTAAAAAATTGATAAGCGAAAAATTCCTTTTGTTGATAAGGATAAGTTCAAATCGGAGGATCTTCAAAGAAAATCTCGTATACAAAAATAAATTTTAGGTACCTGAAAAATTGTTTAAAAAATGTTTTTGTTTAAAATGACTCAAAAATTGTTATTTTTCTATAGTTTGTTTTGTTGTTGTATTGTTAATGAAACAAATTTGAGTAAACCTGTCCTAAATAAGAATTTATTTATTGTTATCATTCCACCAAAACTTAATATCACCAAGGAAACGACATTTTATCCAATCAAAGTTGCGTACTTTGCTGATTGAGTGTGTCTTCCATTACAGCCAATTTGTCTCTTTCCTTGCAATTAGGATCGGCCTCGGTTTGTTCCTGCAGCTGCCTCTCTCTTTCCACTTCCCACAAATAAGGATCCTTTTTCAGAGTAAAACAGAGGAAAGCACTGGCCAAGATACCAAGCAAAACGAACAAAATTAAAATCCCGAAACCTATTATGAACGTCAAAGTGTTATCCGAAATTTCAGAGGCTCCATGTAACGTGGAATTATTAACCAGAGACGTGTTTCTCAGCTCCATGCCAACCTGAAATGAGAAAATATTTTAGCGTTTAAACTAATATATCCCAAATGTACTCTGAGCACATTTAATATAAGCGAAGCTTTGATGGCTTCTTGCCTCCTAAAATGAATCCTCCAGTGGATTAAATCCTCCAAGCAACAGATACGGTCGATTTTTTTAAATTTTCACTGAACTGTTTTCTTGCTGTGCCAGCAGGTGTTTTCCATAGAGGACGGACTTGATTCGCATTTTAATTAATCGAAACCTTAAATAAGTCCGAGCTGGCACGCAGTCCCCTATTTGCTCTTTGATGGATAATTTGACTATCGGAATTATTCCGGTCAATTAAGCCCTTGTTAAAAATTTTGTATACTCTGAGATGATGAAGCGTTGAATGTTGGATGGAAATCAGGTGTAATTAAACAGTAGCGGGGGGGAGGGTTGTTTGTGGTTTACCACGGAGGGTCGATAATTAAATTGTTTTAAAAGCCCGTGTCTTGACGAGGGAAACAAAGCTGACAAGGGTTGGAGGATACAGTTTTATCATTCCAAGTTCATGTAGGTTGATGTAATATAGAAAAGGGCCCCTCACGCAACTATTCACTAATAAATAAGAACTTTGTGGAGAATGCAAGAAAATTTAGAAGATATTGATTTGCGTGTGGTAGTCGAACAAGAATTTTTGACGTTGTAAACAACATTTTTTCGACAGTCTGGGTCCACTAAATTCACATCACGATTCTCGAATGAATAGCCGCAACACGTGTTTATGTTTGTCATCTATTGTTTGCTGTAATTGATCCCGTTTCCTGAAATGCTGTACGAAATGTCAAGTTGTTCATTTTCAGTTCGTCAACTGCTGTGCTGTTAAAGGTTTATCCCGATTTTCGATCATGAAACCAATCGCACAGTAGTAACTGGGATAATAACCTTTTATTTTTGGGATCTTGGAAGGAAATTTAAAATTTTACATTTTCATTTTATAAACAAATCATACAAACATTGAAAATCCTGTCCCTAAAACTCAACGTAGGTAGCTGAAGTCCCCCGATAAGATAATCTAGCAAAATTGGCGAATGCGCTGGTATTTTCAATCTCGTACTGAGTACATACAAAATACGACAATGAAGAATGCTGGAGACAACGAGTTAAATTATGTGGCAGAAGTGTACAGCCCTACTCCCCAACGCAGAAAATATATCAAGAATGATTTATGTTTCATTTTTGTACCTATAATGAAGCTCTGAAAAAACCGACCATAATCCAGTTACTCCATACCTTGCCTAAATAATAAATTCGATGTTAATTTTCAGAGGTGAATATTTAAGACTAGTACGTGTTTTCATAAAGATTGAGAATAATTGAGCCAATCGTATGCATAATTCCATAAAGTTGCAGCATTCCCTGATGTTAGAATGTCTATCGTGCAGAATCTCCAAATCAATTTCGAAATTTAATATGGATATGAATATTTCTTCATTCTGCTATTTTCACCTATTTCTTCCTTGTCACTCGAGTGCCGGTTAAAATATTTCGTAACGAAAATATGGAATTACATTTTCTCACTTTTCACGCTAAAGCAAGATAGATACTTACCCAAAGAACAATCTAAAAAGTTATTTGTCCGACGGCTTTAATTAAACCTCAAGAAGTTTACTTGCCCTTGTGCTCACTGATTAACTTTTTTATTTCGGCTGTCCTGCGAGTTTCCTTTGAGAAATTTGATTTAATATGAGAATGGTGGATGGCGTAGATAATAATAATGATTTATGTTTGGAAAAAAGAATATCAAATGGAAATCAGATATATTATCCAATAAGGTATTTTCCTGTAAAATTCTAATTCGGCGAGGGCTAACAAAAATTACCATTTTATTCCCATTACAGAGGAAACATTGATTTTTGAGCGTAAAATTAATCTCGATCGAGATAGAGCATCAAACACCATTTATCCTGAATGAGTAATTCAATTCGATTAATTCTTAAACAGTTTACCTACCGGTGGTGATTGCTAAGCGGGTTTAATGCGAAGCGAAGTCACTTGGGAGACATGCAGGGATTCAATTAAATACATTTCGAGGATAAAGCACGCGAAAACATAATTGCTTTATTTGGTGAAACTAACAAAAACAAGGCTTGCAAGAATAAATGGAAGAAATACAAGTGGTTCCTTTTCCACTGCTCACCTTTCGATTGGCGTTTCTTGTTGTTAAAAAATACGAAGACGGTTAAATTAGAGAAAAGTTTCGCTATTTATTGGTGACTAAGAATCTGAACAGAATTCCTCAATATCTTGATTCGGTTCTGAGTTGTTGCGAAAAGTCAAAACATTGCGATTGAAATATTTGTTTAACAAGGCAAAAAATTTCAGATTTATTGTCGCGGCTGAAGTTTCATAACCGAGGCTAGAAATCCAGCCATGAGGTAGTATATCCGTTTTTTTACCGTGTTGAACACAGAATTTTTTCGCCGATTGTCATTAGAAAAGTGCATTTTTACTGTCGCATGTGCGGCAGTAAAAATGCACTTTTAATGACTACCGACCAAAAAAAAACCTACCTATAGGGAGCTGGCACATACGGAAGAGCTGTCACCATTGTAAGTTCTTGTTTTTGAAACTTTGACATGTTTTTTCAAAAATGTTCATGTTGGTTACATTTTTGAAACGCTATTTTTTTGTGTGTCCCTTGGTGCTAAAATTCAAAATAGCGGCCATAAGAGAATCAAATGTTGACTGGCCTTGCTCCAAGTCTAGAAGGCCTAGCCTACAAAATTTCTGTTGATATCATTCGATTGACAGCTTTAAAAATATAAAAGTTCCAAGTTTAATTTAAATAGCATCGCATTTTTCTGATTTTTCGGAACTCTGGAACTCAGGAACTCTCAATAATTACCTACCAACAAATGGCACAACTTTTTTTCTAATTTAACCGACTCCGTGTCTATTACCGTTTAGGACTGTGCCAGTGGAGAAGAAAGAAACCATCCTGTATATCCATTATTACCATATTTCTCCATTTCTGTTGTACTTCAAAGTTCGTGAAAGCAAAATATTATCTGCACCATATGGGAAATAGTAGGTAAGTACTTAGCTACAAACTTAGAGCAAAACAGAGAGTCATAAAGCTCACGTACGAAGAACTATGAAAACACGAAATAATGTAAAGATAACATTCTCACATCCCTGAACACTGAAGTATTTTAGGAATAACACTCTGTAATATTATTATTGTATAAATGTTGTCCTTACATAGGTATCTACAACAGGCCTATTCATAAATATGCAGTGCATATGACATAGGGTGTCCCAACGGTGCGACAAAGCCCATTTATGTCCACGTCATTAATTATATCGAAAAGTTGTGTTTGTCCACCGTTAGTGACTGAAAATGTGCATAATCTGAAATTACTAGAACTAACATGGGCGGCTCGCAAAGGGGGGGCAGCACAAAATAACATTTTTTTTAAATTGAACACCCCATATATCAATGCATTTTTGGCTTCTTCGTGTAATTCTGTGCAACTTTTGCCAGGTGTGCCCCATACTTAAATTCAATCGTTTTTGAGTTATTTAATAAAATGTGTAGAATTTGGCAAAAACAAGACTTCAGTTAAAAATTAATATTTTCGAAGCCTTGAAGTTTTTCTTTTCCGAATTTATGGCACATTCTAAAGAAAAGTCAGGACTACCTGATGACACACTTGGGTGTCAAATTTCATGCACAGAGTGCCCCCGGTAAAATTTCAAATTAACAAGTTGGAAAGACAAAATCTCAAAAATCTTAAATGGAATAACCTTGAAACTTTTTCGCCGTCTGAGAATTAAATTCTAGGTCAACTTTCTTAACAAATCCCGAATTAATCACTGTTTTTCCCTATTGCAAATTGCTTATCACCCGGTTTTTGTTAAAAATATTTTGCAAATAACCGTTAACCGTATCATTTTGAATTATACGTTGTTATACACCGTAGTAACTCGGAAACGAATAAAACCACAACACAAACCTAAAACTGGTGATAATTTTAAAAACATGATATTTAGGTAGCGGTATTTGTTAAGAAAGTCGACTTAGAATTTAATTCTCTACTAGCCGGCGAAAAAATTCCAAGGTCAATCCATTTGAAATTTTTGAGATTTTGTCTTTTTTCTGTTAATTTGATATTTTCCGGGGACACTCTCTGTATAAAATTTGACACCCAAGTGTGTCAGGTAGTCCAGACATTTTTTAGGATGTGCCATAAGTACGGAAGAGAAAAACTTAATTCCGAAAATATTAATTTTTAACTGAAGTCTTGTTTTTGCCAAATTCTACGCATTTTATTAAATAACTCAAAAACGATTGAATTTAAATATAGGGCACACCTGATAAAAGTTGCACAGAATAACACGCAGAAATCAAAAATGCGTTGATATATGGGGTGTTCAATTTAAAAAAAATTAATTTTGTACTGCTCCCGGTACACGAGCCGCCCATGTGAGTTCATAGTAATTTTAGATTATGCACATTTTCAGACACTAAATGTTGGGACACTCTGTATGTACAGTCGGGGACTCTGAAAAGGTCCAGCCCGCCGCGACAAATGCTTAATATTTCCGACCTGTCAGACAAACATTATTCGAATTGCAACGATGGAGCGACCAAGTGAACCGTGTCGGCATTTTCAAAGTCCCCAACTGTACTAGATATCACAGGTTGTTACCAGTGATTGTAACATCGTAGGTAGCATTAAAAACAAATGAATTGACGTTTTAATTGGAAACCTGAATTAACAAAAACGACTCATTCTAGCTTATACACGTCTGTGAGTAAGTATGCCTTAAAATAGAAAACAATCATGTTCTAATAACAAATGGTGTTTTTGCACGAAAAGACCTCAATATCAGGGTAAACATCTTTCCCTAAACAGAACTCAAAGCGTGTTTCATAATAAACACTTGAAAAATCTCTTTCGTGATCATACAAGGACTGTTTTCTATTTATAAGCCGGTCTCAGGGCGACAGATCGAGAATACTAACGCAAAACATGAAAAGCATTGACCTGGATGCCTCCCCACATCCTTCACGATAAAGCCTATCTTGAGTTCACTTTCCACCCTTCTGTTAACAACTTAAATTAATTCTCATAAATGTCCCCATTCTGAAGATCTCATGAGAGAATTCTCTGCCCTTTCGTGATAAAAACTTAACCCGCAGCTAATGTTTGACTTCACTGATTATAATCCATTTCCTTGAAGGCAATTTATAGTTAAAACAGATTATAATTAATGCAAGAGATGCAAAGTTGAGGTAATGAAATTCAAAGAAACATGCGAATGTGGATGAGTAAATAACACCCGAAAATTTGCGATTGCTTGTTAGGCACGCGTAGACTACGAACGTAGCTGCAAACGCAGGAAGTAATCTAAATTAAGAAAATAATGAAAGTGTCGAAAAAGGAGAGCCAAGTCCGGGTTGATGAGTTCGCGCTTGAACGAAAAAATAGTTCCTTAGCTTCAACTAACAAAAATTGGGCAAAAAATGATAGGAACTTTCTGGAAATTTGCAAAAGTGAACATTTTATGTGGATTAAAATGATAGACAATTAAATTCTGCATCGATGTGCCATAAAATAGTTGGGGCATTCCATTTGAAAAAAATTACTTTTTGACTAATGAAATTGATGATGTTTAAAAATTAGCAGAGAACACCCTGTATGTATTTGACCCAATTTGAGTCCAGGGGCGAATACACCCTACATTAGACTTCATGCCAAATTAATATCGTTTTCTCATTTCACACTGTAAGGATGTTACATCTTTTTGAAGTTAGGCCCGCACTTGACATAAAAAAGCGAAATTCTTGATTTTCTCAAAAACGGTTGATTTTTGGCATAGCAATTCTTAGTAAAAGTTCACCTAGAATGAAACGTAGAATCCAAAAATATCATAATATACAGGTTGTTCCATTTAAAATAAGGAAGTTGGTACCTATTTTCGTTATAACCGAAAGTGCGCCATTGATGAAAATATTTTACGTCGATTCAAAATTAATTGAAACCCCTGTGTACAAATTTTCATGACGATGCTAGAAACAGTTCTCCAGATAATAGAATAAAACACAAAAGAGAATTCTACTTTATCACCCTGTCATCTTTGTCCGTGCAATGTTCAAATTAAATAAAGTAATCCACCTTTCAAATCTTCCTCAATTTTTATAAAACATGAGTCAAAAAATAAAAAGTTTGGAATTTACTCTGACGAGGTATGTCGTTGTTATTGCTCCTCGTCCAGGTTGTTCGTGGGAATGTCAACGACTTTTGATAAACGGGGAATGTAATGAATGCGAGAATGGTGGATGCGCCCGAGTAATATCTGTATAAAAGATTTGCGGAGAATTTAATGTAACGCGCCCCAAATATTCACCTAAAAATGTTAGGGCGGTTAACAGATTTGCCATCCGGTTCTGGAAATTCAAGTGTGGAAAGCATTTCAGACATTTAACTTCTACGTGATTTAATTATTTTAAATTTCTGCTCGAGGGACAGTAAATACTTAAATCCTGTGGATATTGCATAAATTTATTATTGTTAGGTATTCATTAACACGGAAAGATTCTCTAAACACGGAATGTAAAGATAAAATCGTATTCAAGGAAAATTTATGTTTAGCATTTTCAGCTTTCACAAAAGAATATATTCTAAACGGATACATGGAAATCTAAAGATAAAAGAAATGTATTCTTTCATGCTCCTGTCCCATTCTGACTAAATGGAGAGTGAGAAAATCTAAAATTGGAAAGTATTTCACCGGCCATCAACTACAACGTAAAAATGGTGGAGGCGCCGGGATAATAGCACGTAAGAGTGGTATAAACTTTAAGTAGACAAATAATATCACTGGAGTGTGTTATCTCGTAAAAGATGACGCAGATTAGTTCCAAGTCAGCGAGCACCCTGTGTGTGTACTGGAATTTATTTACTTTGTAAGCATAAGAAACGGTTTAATGTCGGATTTTTCATTGCATTGCGGCAGAATCCCAAGACGCTATTGCAATTTATTTCTATTTTCCGTTCTTCATGCAACAAAAAGCCAATGACATGTTTTAGGTATTTTAAACTCCGCTTGGTCTTTATTACACGCCAGCTCATATTTTTCCTTGTCACTCTTAAAAATGAATCTCATTCAGAAGTGCCCCAGAGAAATCCCTATATTTATCTTCCCTTTGTCCCCTTGAAGGCTGCATTCATGTATCCGGAAGATTGTTCGAATGAAATTGTTCGAAAATAAATTGTTGGAATATAATTGTTGGAAAAATGGTAAATTGTCGGAACGGAAAATTTTTCGAAAGGTAAATTGTTCGAAAGACAATTATTCGAAAATAACATTAATGTGCATTCTTCGCCATTACACACACACAGTCAAATTTTGCCCGCACGGCAATGTCAGGTCAGGTTTTTAAAATTTTTGATATTCGAACAGTAACCTTTCGAAAAATTTACCTTTCGAATAATTGTCTTTCGAACAATTGTCTTTCCAACAATTTACCTTTCGGACAATTTACCATTCGAACAATTGTTTTTCAAACAACAATTTTCCATAACGCCTGCTTTCTAGGGCATTCAAATTCGCCAAGGAAATCCCGTGTTATTACTACGTTAAACTGTTCAATAAAATCAGCGATAATTATCGTTTCGTCGACATTTCATTGCCTCAATTGAATAACGAGGGCGTCGTCAAATTAATTACAGGCACTGGTTTGCCGTTTGTGAATACCTACTTCATAGTTTACTCGCGTAACATAATTAAAAGTGATTCCTCTAACAGCCGATAAAGGAGTGCCTCGTGCAACATTTCCAAAGATTTCAACAGGCAATTATTGACTTCACTCCCATCTTTGATATCTCTAATAATAGTTCGTGCATAGCTTTCATTTTTAAGGAAAGACTTATTACTGATACCTACAAAATTACATAATATAATAATAGTTTAAGCGGCGTAAAATAAAGGTGACCCGTAAAAAACCGGACAGTTTTCTTTTTTGTATATCTTCGTTAGTTTTTGTGCGATATTTGTTAGTTTTATACTCGACGTAGCTGAAGGTTGGGGTCGTCGATATCACTCATTGGATTTGAATTCGCACCATCAGTGTCGTTCCTAAGGACTTTCATTTAACACCATTATTTAGGCCAATGGGGTTTCGTTACCCTTCGACACATGACAGTGGCGTTTAGACAGGATTGAAAGTCGTACTTTCCCCTTTCCAAAATGTCCTTCAAAATGAAAATTAATCCATGACGATGAAAACTTTGGAGATATTTTTTTGATTTAAGTTGTAATTCGAGTTGTAATTTGAGCAGATTAATCTGCATTTTTAATTTAAGTTGTAAATTAAGCTAATAATCTGCATAATTGACAACTTATTAAACAAAAATGGCTACCGAGTTTTCATCGTCTCTGTACTTTTTGTTGCAAATTATGCAATTTAGAGTCTTGAAAGAAAATTCACAAAAAATTTGGGGATGGATTAATTTTTCTTTTGAAGGACATTTTGGAAAGAGGAAAGAACGACCTTCAATCCTGTCTAAACGCCACTATCATATGACAATATAAAACTAAAACATTGCACAAAACCTAACGAAGATATACAAAAAAGAAAACTGTCCTGTTTTTTATGGGCCATCATTTATAAACTATTTTGTTCGTAAATTATTATTGTAACTCCCGCTCAACATTCACAGCTTTCCCCATGCTAAATTTTCTTGTTCACGCGTCATATGGTATAATTATTTTTTCGTCGATCGTACTATAAACTTCACATTGTTGACATGCAATTATCATCCGAAAGCTTACGTTTCCAGGACTGCGTGATTTGCTAGGCAACACGCACTAGCTGTACAGAAATAACGCTTTATCCGGCCTGGAAAAATATTCCTGTACTGTTAAAAAATAGTTCCTAATTTCATTATTTCTGTCTAGTTGCGCGATCGACGAAAAAATAGTATGTGCAACACGAAGGAAAATATATATTCCGGGACTCTGAAGGTTGCTGGACTCGGCTGCGCCTCGTCCATCAATCTTCCACCATATAATAATATAATATTTTTCCTACTAGTTACACAATATGCTATTTTCGTCACGAACAACGCGAATGAATACGAGAATATTGGTGGAGGCGTCGAGAAGATGGAAAGCATGACCAGAATCACCAATCAGGTCGCATAATAATACCGATAAAGTGTGCCACAAACTTGACTCCAATTTAACGTTTAGTGCTTGTCTCGAATTAGGCAAACCGAAGAAATTAATGATCCATAGTCCGGCTTCGAATGAGTAATGTCCGTGGATTAATTCTTAAGTGCGCCTTCCACAGATAACTGGCGGCAATCATTCATCGGGCTTAGGGCGGTTCCCGGGGGAGAGGCGGTACGCCAATTAAATCAAGTTCAAGGGTATATCACATGGAACGAATTCTAGCAATGATTTGTTTCAAATGAATGTTCCGATAAATTTGTATTTTATGAGACTCTGACTCTGATTTGTATTGCTTTGCAGGAGGGCTATGTGAAACCCTCCATCTCCATGAGGATGTATCAAATTCTAATTGTGTCGGTACAAAATGAATATTTTGTTTTGCAGAATAATAGATATTGATATCAAAAGTATCATTTATTGTTCAGTTTTCCAAAAGGGGAAGAATTTTATCTCTTTCGGCAAACGACAATGTGTTTGTAAGTTTTAGCAGCACTCTACGTATTATTCTGATCCTACCGAAAATAACCCTAATTGGCCTCTAAAGGTTTCAACATAAAAATAAATATGAGTTTTACGAGCCACTTTAGCATTTAGATTTACAGCTCGTCAAAAGTCGATTGGACGATTTCACAGAAATCAAAACGAAACAGCTTGTTCAAATAGAGAATTATGACAAAGAGAAAGACGATAATATTATTAAACGCGTGCTAAATTCCGAGGTTTTTTTAATGCAACCTTCAATGTTGAATCAATGACATTTAAACGGCGAACCCAGTTGTATGTTCAGTTTTCCAGGCTACCTACCATGTTTAAAGAAATATTTGTCTTTTTATGGCCCAAGGAAGGCCCAATAATTTGCAAGAGGGCGGTATTGCAAGAATTATTTTTGTACCTATAAGATTATATGGTCATTTTCATGAATAAGAAATCCTTTTAAAAAATTAGCAGTCTCGGAGACGGTATTAGAAACTTTTACCTTTTCACAGAATTTGTAAATGTAGCATTTAACTGTATTTAACCAAAGTCGGGCGTGCGGGCGGTTGTCGATGGCTGATGCGTCCGGCGCTAATTTACTAAAATCTAAAATACAAACGCTTTTCACCCCTAAAATGACATTTTTCGAAAAAATGGCACTAAGGTTTTCGATCCGGCAATGCAACAACTATCGAATTCGATAATGATAATATGCCCTTTTGCTAAGAAAAATTAAAAAAGGGGCCTTTTTGTCCCTAAAATGGAAATTTTCTAAAAAATTGCTCTAAGGTTTTTGATCCGGCAATACACAGCTGTCGAATCCGACAGTAAGAATACGCTTTTTTGTAAGAGCCCTTTTACCACTAAAATGACATTTTTCAAAAAAATGGCACCAATGTTTTCGACTTGAAAAAAAATCAGTTGTCAAATCCAGTAATAGAAATATACAGTTATGCATAGGTTTTTTTCGCGGCACCAATTTTTGGCCAAAAGGGCACAAGCGTGAATAGATTTTTGGAAGCAGAATTCGAAGAGCATTCATATTATGACGCGAAAAATGGGGGTTTGTATTTAAATTTTTAAAGTTGATGTGCCAAAAAGGCACTTTCCGTGAACCGATGTAACCCAAATTCTAATCAGCACCTACAAATCTCCCACTGAATATGTGTGCCAAATTTCATCTCGTTACGTTCAGTAGTTTGAGCTGCAGCGTGATCACAGACAGACACACATACACAGACATTTTTCAAAAACCACTTTTTCGGATTCCCAGGACCCTGAAACGTAAAGATTTGATGTTTTTGACGACTGAATTTTTCGATCGATTTTATTAATTTGCTTCGCGAAGCGTATCTGTTAAAAGCTAAAAAAGTTTCAACATAAATTCGGTGAAAATAGAGTAGAATTGACCAAATCCCGTACAATTGGCACGCTTGCCAACAGAAACTTTTTCTAATATATCATGTTGCTCGTAGAAAGACTAGGGGTTAAAGGAGATTTTGTCAAGAAAACTCATTCCTACTGTAAACACAGACCCACAAAATTGAATTTCTGAATCGAGAGCTGAATACTGCAATAATATCTGATTAAAGAAATCCGTTGGGCGTACATTTTTCGCAAAAAGAGCTTTAAAGATTTATTTTTTATTAGTAGAAAACAAATAATAGGATTGAATGTCTGTCTGATGTGACTGCAATCGATTAAATAATAAATAAGTATAGCTACAACTTCCTTTACTAAATAATATTTCTACACCGTATGTAGGTAGGTAATCTGTTGTATTATGAACAAAGTTTCAGATCAAGAAGGCCGTAAGTTCAGCGACACGTTGAGACTTGACTGATACTCACATAATTACATCTCACTAATGATAATTTAAACGAGTAAGTATAAAATAATACGATTAAATATATTCGGAGATTTATTTTTATTATTTAGTGAGATGTAGCTCAGTGAGTACCTACCTATAGTAAAATGTCGATGTGCTGTCCAACTTTTAGCTTTCTTTATGCCAAAGTTTGCTGATGCAAATTACGAGTAACTAGGTAGGTATACTACATACTAAAATGTATACAGTGTGTTTCAGTTTGATTGAAAACACCGAAATATTTCGGTTAATATTAACTAAATCAATATGTTCTTTTTTTCTGCATGTAGAACTCGAAAAGCTACACCTCTGTGATATTTCACTTTTTTGATAGGCCGAAATCCCGGCCTACTGCGATTAAATAAACAGGCCAAAAATCGAGAAATCGTATTAGTCATTTTTTATGGAAAAACTTTATAAGAAATAGTTGTTCAGCATGACTCCATATGGGCAGATTCTCAGTTCAATATTTTTCCAACAAAAAGTGTGCTCTGACAAAAAACAATTGAAAAGAATTGGTTTGACTTTAATCAAACAAACGTTTGTCACTAATTCCATCATTTGAAAAAATATTGTAGGTACTTTAGTATTTTCTCTCAAGAAATTTTAACAATTTTATTTTGGCCTCTTTATTTAATATCAGAGTAGGTATTTGGTAGGTGGTGCCTACCTATTTGTTTGAGAAGTCCGAAGAAAATCGTAATTCTCAAGCTAACAATAAAAACTAAAAGTAGCAGTTATTGTAAATTATATCCGGTAGCTAAAAGAACCAATAACTTTGAAAATGACTTTAATATTCACAAATAAAGAAAAGCAATTGACTGGACATTGCTGTTAGGTAGTTTCTTCTATTTGCCATTATATCCGGAAAATCGAATGAAATTATTCGAAAACAAATTGTTCGAATACAATTATTCGATTGGTAAATAGTTCGAAAAGCAATAGTTCCAAAGGTAAATAGTTCGAAAAGCAATAGTTCGAAAAGCAATAGTTCGAAAAGCAATAGTTCGAAAGGCAATAGTTCGAAAGGCAAATTGTTCGAAAGACAATATTGCTCGAAAGGTAAACTGTTCGGAAAACAATTGTTCGAAAATAAGATAATGTAGATACATTCTTTGCAATTACACACACAGTCAAATTCTAAGCCCGTTAAAAGTTCAATGCGAGCTTTCGGCATCATAGAGCCGAAACCGCGAATTTGTCAAAACATCGGTCTTAGCTTAGGTCAGCAAACTTTGTGCAAATAAATGTTACGGCAACATGATGAATACGTAATAATTATCTCAGCCCATTAGCCAAATCTCCATAAAGTCGGGGCAGATAATTTTAACCCACAGCTTCCTCTGTCAATTAAAGCAACAGTCAATTTGGAAGTTAAAAACTAATTAAAATCGAGTAAACATCAGAATTTATGGTAGCGCTCATTAGGTAAACTGCACAAAGTCGTAATACCCTTCGTGAATAAATCCTTGGGAATATTGCTTTGGTAAACGAAATTAAGGCTGATGCTGTTGCCTTAAGCCACAAGAGAGATTTATTGATCCGTGGAGGGAGATCGACTTAATTCAATTCCTGTTTTCGTTTATTCAGTGGCCAGCACCTGGGGGGCAAGGTATTCCTTTAGCGCGTTGTAACCATTTGGGAATATTTTCTGAAAAAATTGCGCTACGCTGGGCATATCTAAAAGGAGTGACAATGAATGTTGAAGGATCCTCCATCATCTCAGGAGGAAATAAAATAACCGGCAATTCATCATCGATCTTAAGATGACACTTAATATTTTTTAATTGATTGAATGTTTATTTCGCAGTCATTTATGTGTAACTAATATTTAATTGATCATTCAGCTATTTATGTTATACCTGTATTATGTACTCAGATTAACTAGTGCCATACTTTACGGTTTATAGCGGAAATTAGCTATAAATAACCTTCCATATTCGGATTTACTTTTAATCAGCCGTCAGGCATTTATAAACTGCAAAGGGCGCTGCGTGTGATAAAGCTTGATTAAATGTTATCACATCAATTTATTTAATAACTCTGGGGTGAAAATAAAATAACGTTTATCCACGGTATTGCAGAATGGGCATTAAGTACACAGTGGGTGAGAGATTTTTTCGCTTTAAAACCCGTGGATAAAGCATAGTATTATATGCGTGTGTAATGATTATTGCTCCCTCGGATGATTTATGGCAGTCGCCTACGGCTCGTACAATAAACGTCATCCTCGGGAGCAATAAAATTCATTACACACTCATTGAATAATATATAATAAGTACTAATATTACTAATAGTATTAATCTTCAAATTGTATAAAAAGTGGGGAAAAGTAATTTCATTACGATATGTCAAAAAAAGTAAAAATTTATAAAAAAAATTACCTTCGGTTTCACAAAGAAATTTTCGCGTTTTCTTTAAGACATTGCTGGGTATTTGAATAAACAGGCGCGAATTCGATGACGAAGCGAGCAGTGAACCACTGTCAGGGCGTCAAGATGCGAACTGAGCGTCGCGACGCCACCGCCGTATTCCGTCATTTAAAGCAGAAAAATAGGCAATTGTAAATTGCGCAAATGCACGAAAATCTGATGGGATCTGTTGTTTAAAAAATGTAGTATCTTTTAACTTTATGTAGGTACACAAGTACTGAAAACTATTAAGTACATATTTAAAAAATTAATAGATTAACCTATACCTACCAACAAATATATATTTTAGGTATACTGGTGAAATAATAAGTAGGTACATAAGTATCTAACTGATTTAAATAATGGTTCTTTTAGTCTTTCATGCGTTATTCATTTTGTTTAGTTTAGTTCTAATTTATAATAACTAACGGCTTCCTGTTTATTTTCCAAGTTGTTCACAGATGATTCTCGTTCACAAAAGATGGATGCTAAAATAGGATCATTTGTAAAGGGCGCAGGCACAGTGTGAATTAGACTTTTTTCCTGTTGCATTGTTAAACGGGCTTTTACTATTCCTTCAAAATTCCTATCAGTGTCAGAAAGAAGAAACAATAATTATTATCCCATGCAAGCTGCATCGTTTCGTTGCACCTATGAAACAGTTACACCATATTCATTTTTGTGAAGAACTGAAGAAGAACTTTTGAAGTTTCGGCACTTGATCGAAAAAACGAATTGTCAAAAATATTAAATTTTTACGTTTTAGGGTTCTGGGAACAAAAAAAAATGGGTTTTGAAAAATGTCTGCCTGAACTTGGTTGAGTATAGTAATAGTGGTTAGGCATTCCCAGAACCAACCCTATACAAAAACATTGATTGAAGACTGCTGACCTGTCAAAAAAGGATATCTCGCGTCATATGTAATTTTGCACAACATGGTCTTGGTCATATTGTGATTACCAGTGACTAATAAAATGTGCGGAATGCAAACGTTGAATGAGCACATGTAGGTGTGATGATGCGATTTTGGGTGCCTCCAATAAATCCGGAGAAAAAGTCTGGTTCCAGGGCCTAAGTACGTATTTACCTAAATTCTTAATAAAAATCTGTAACTGGTGACCTCGTTGAAGATGAGGAATTACTCTTTTTACATAAATAGTCGTCAAATCGGTAAAAAATCTGCCTTAAGAGACGTCTTCAGAGTAAAATTAAGTTTTTCATGTACTTTAGTGAGCGACAATACTTTTGGTAATAAATCTTATATTAACTAACAATTATTCCTCTATTTATGATTTTGTTATGTTTTTCACCGTTTAAAGTTAGTGCGAAAACGACTTTTTTTCGACTTAAGGTCACGGAAATCAAAGACCCATCACGCGTTGGGGAGGTTCCAGCCGCTTCTCTGCTGCCTATTGTTTTTCTACCGTACCTACTGGCGATTATTTTTATAAAAAGACTGACTCCTGGACAAAGAAGAGCACATTTAATGAAGATTTTTATCAGCAATTAAGTCCCCGGCCTGTCATGAAGTATTTTATAAGTTATAATAACACTTTGGAGTTCAATTTCGAAAAAAGATGTCTTGGATTAGTATTAATAAAATATTTACAAGAATATTGACAGGACGAACGCTTCAAAACAATAAGCACCAAAAAATTTGCCGCCTTGCTCCGCGGAAAAGCAAAATTTGGGGGGAGGGAAATGCAATTTTTTTTAGTCCTCCCCCCATTCCACATGTACCTACGCGTAAGTATTGCTAGAGCGTGATGCGTTCAAGATTAGGTCAGGTAATTTCGAAATTTAAAAAGAAAATGTGGAGGCCTCGGTGGAGGCCCCCAGGCCCCATCCTGGGTGCGCCACTGGTGGGAAATTCGAATAACGGCCCGTTTTACCTTCGTTTATGAACTAACCCCGTGGAACTGTTCGCTCAGTATTTTTCCACAGGTAGAGGAAAGCAGGAAAAAAAATGCAGCAGAGAAGCGGCTGGAACCTCCCCATCGCGCGGATCTTTGTATTCTGTGTAGATAGTAGTTAATTCAACAGAATTTTTTTAATCCTTGACTAATTTCGCAATTTTCTGACAAATACCGACATCACCTCGGACATCACCCATCACGTTTGACAATATGTTTCTTTTAAGGTTAATCTTTTGCCACCTTTTTGACAATAACTGCCATTTTATGTCATCCACTGTCAGCCCGCACCCTTTTAATGAGAAAGAATTTTTTCTGTATTTTCCACTGAAATGGCAGAAACTATGAACACATTTTTAGAACCAGAATTTGATCGCCTTTCTAATGGCGACATAAAAAAGGAGGTCTTGTATTTAGAATTTTAAGTTGATATGCTTAAATGGGACTTCCCGTTGGCCAATTGCTTTCAAAAGCCTTTCAGGTCTTCAACGGGTCACCCAATCTCCATGTACCATATTTCAGCCAAATCGATTCAGAAATTTGGGCTATAATGTATTTTTAGTGTTATTATAAAATTTCGATTTTTTGAACCAAACAGCGCTAAATGCGAATTAATTTTGCCCTATTTAAAACCAGAATTTGAAGACATTTCTGATGGTGACAATAAATCTTTCAAAAACTTGTTTTTAATGGTCAAATGAGAGAATAATTTTAAATTTGGAAATTGGTGTGCCAAAACGGCACTTTCCGAGAGTCGATTGAATTCAAAATTTGTTCAGCTCTTCGACGTGTAATACAATCCCTATGTGCAAAATTTCAGCCAAATCGGTTCAGGGGCTTGGGCTGTACCGCGATTTTAAAGTCCGATAAAAATCAATTTTTTTTTTATTTTTGGTCAAAAGGGCAGTAAGAATGAATACACTTTTAGAAGCAGAATTCGAAGGTCTTCCTTATGGTGACGTAAAAAATGGGGGTTTGCATTTAAAATTTAAAAGTTGATGTGCCAAAATGGCATTTCCGGTTGCACGATTGGCTCCAAAAGCTTTTCAGATCTAAGTTAGGTTACGAGATGCCTAAGTTCCAAATTTCAGCCAAATCGGTCTAGTAGTTTTGGCTGTGGCGTGATTACAAACGAACGTACGAACGTACGTACGTACATACACACAGACACATTTTAAAAACCCCTTTTCTGGGTTCCTGAGACCTCAAAACGTGAAGATCTGGTGCTATCTCAAATTCGAAAATTTTAGTGATTGCAGTAACCTCCCATTTTTTTTAAATTGTGATGGGGTTGGGGAGGTTAAAATAAAATCGAATTCCCCACGTAAATCCGTATGGACACCTTGGAGAGTAGGCATACCGTATACTTTAAATTTGTGTAATTTTTGGGAACACTGTTACCCCGTTGTTATACAGGTTGTCCCAGAACGCTCGCATTTCCTTTTAATTGAGGATTCATCGTCATCGATAAATTTTGCGAGGACCAATCAGATTTTAGCCCTCAATTGCTTCATATATGGTAATAACAAAACAAGATAAGTACAATCAAATTTTCATTGATAAATCTACAATTAGTAAAGTCGCGACACATTTCTAGATAACGTGAGGGTTGTGTGAGTCAGGATTTTTTTCTGATGTTTTCATTTCCGTCAGAATAGGCATCTTGCATCAATTTTGTTTTTGATGTTAAATTGAAGCTCGGGATATATGTGATCCTTCCAGATACCTTAAATTCCAATATCTTGTCGGTGGAGCTCAAAAAAAAATGAGAAAGTAGCATTTCCAAACTTCCCGCCAAAAGACCAGCCCAGCCATTCGAACATAATTTTCTTACATGTGACAACGTCGCTGTCTAACCTGACCCGACGTCTTTCATTCATAAATCTTAAATATTTTATAGTAGTCACCAGTACTCTTTGCCAGTGGGTACAAAGGTACAAGATGCCAACCCAAACAACTAATAACATTGTACTTACCTCCTTTTACAACGTTAGAGGTCACTTTTGATCCCTCTTATTGTCAACTGCCAAGGCTGACTTTTCAAATTAATTATTAAACGTCACCCTCAAATAAACTGTTGTCAGATTGCATCCGCTGTACGATTTATGACGTCACAAGTCGTACAACGGCGTTTCTGAATTATTTATTTATTTACAAATAAACGAACGTTTTTAAAATAAAATTGATGTTCGCTGACGATTCCTTGTATCTTTATTGATGCATTTACATTAAAATATCCCGAAATTACGAAATGTGCAAGTAGCCTATTGCTATCAGTGTCAAAAGTAGCAGCAATGGACAATAATTAACGTAATTGTAATTAACAAAACAATATAATGCCTTTCCTACCTCTTTATTTACACTGAGAGGAGTTTTGACGGATCTAAAAGCCCATTTACAAACCAACAGAAAAAAGTCTAAAGCCTGACACACAATCTCTGCGTTTATTAGAAAAGTGTCGGAACTTGACATATCTTTTGTTAGATACCTAGGAAATAGTGCACCTAATTATTTACCTTATGAAGCAATGGGGAATTACGGTACCTTCGAATTGTTGTTTTGATTGAAAGACCTCTTAAAATAAGCTCTGACGTATTTTTGCATTTTCGAATATAACCAGTTCTAAGGTTATAAAATGAAAAATTAGTTTTGATGACGTATGAGCTACGTTCTCACGAAAAGTAAGCAGTAACTAGCCAACCTGCCCATTTCATTCGTCAATATCAAATAATGGTCAAATCTAATTTTATGACCACGCTAATTTTCAAATGGAAACAAGTGACACAACTGTCAACTACTTGTCATCTATGTTTTTACACCAAAAAATTGTACAGAAAGGTGAGATCGCTAGCACATACCTACGCCATCAATTGTTTTAAAATTGCTTTTTGAAGTGAAATACGTAGGCACAGTATACGTAGGTAATAAAATCCAAAACAAAAACGAAGGATCTCAACGAATTTTTAATTATACCAATATTTACCTAATATGACGACATTTTGATTTGTTGCTGATTGGTCCTCTTAAATCTTTTATACTGCAGAACTTGACCTTGGAATATTCAAAAACACGGATCAACTCAGAACTTATCGCTGAATCCTCCACCCTGTAGTTACAAATTCTGTGAAAAAGTAGAAGTTTCTACCATTTCCGAGATTGTCATTTTTTTTAAATCAGATTCATCAAGGAGCTTAATTTATTATGAATTGATGAAAAGTGGAAGATTATAAACAAAATTTAAATCGTAGGCAGCTATTTATTGAATGTCGCAAAATGATTTGTTAATGGTGACGATCTCTGTCCCTGTCCCTCTTCCTATCCTTCTCCTTCTCCTTCTCCTTCTCCTTCCGTTCCTTCTCTTTATCGCGGTTTTTCTCTTTGTCCCGGTCCTTCTCACGATCTCTCCTTTCTCTATCCTTCTCCCGATCGCGATCTCTCTCTTTATCTTTCTTATTATGGCGCTCCCTACTTCTGCTTCTGTGTTTTTCCCTTGACCTGCTGCGTTCGCGTTTTCTTTCCCGATCTCTCTTTTCTTTGGGTTTCTCCTCGACCGCCTGTGCCTTGGTGGTTTCCTCCTCTAATTCTACTTCTTCATCCAAATCATCTTCAAGCGCTGAAATCTTCGTGTCTAGTTCATTGCTTTCTTCCAAAACAAGTCGTTTTTGGACACGCGGTAGGATGACGTCACACACCTAAAGCAAACACAATTTCTATTACTCACCATCGAAAGGTCATATTTATCGATCGCGTTTAAGTGCGTAAAGTATTGCTTTATCACTCTAGCTCGAGAAGTATAGCTTGTCACATTAAAAGTATGAAATTTCATTCACTGCCATTGCTACAGTAACTTTCCGGATAGTATTTACACAAGAAAGTAGGATAAGCACATTACTATCGCACGCATGGTTAAATTTTCACGAGGCCAGAGGCCGTAGGCCGAGTTTGAGTAATCACATAATGTGCTATAATCGTATATCACACGATTTAGGTATAGATAGAGAATTGGATTTGACATCGATTGGTATATTAAAAAATAGTCGTTCCATTTGAAAAAACTGAGTTTCAGTTATTTTTCTAAACTGACGAGCGCTGATTGTGGATGAACATTATGTACAGGGTGTCTCAGAACGCTCGCACTAAATTCTAATGGAGTATTCAGGATTAAATTCTGAGTCGATCCGTGTTTTTGAAAATTTCCAGGGTCCAGTAGTTCCAGAGTTATAAGAGGTTGAAGAGGACCAATCAGATTTCGGCTCTTAATTGCTTTACAAAGTAATTTAATGTTAGATGCACTATTTCCTAGGTAACAAGATACAACAATATAAATTTTGATTGATAGTATCTTGTTACCTAGGAAACAGTGCATCTAACATTAAATTACTTTGTAAAGCAATTAAGAGCTGAAATCTGATTAGTGTTCTTAAATCTCTTATAACTGGAGAACTATTGGTCCCTGAAAATTTTCAAAAACACGGATCGACTCAGAATTTACTCCTGAATACTCCATTAGAATTTGGTGCGAGCGTTCTGAGACACCCTGTATAAAGGAATTTTCTGATTTTGATGCCAAACGCAGATGCCCCAAAAGCTTTATTCACTGCTGAAAAAATTAACGTTCCACCCGTTTTGGTAGCGAAGAGCTATAAATTTTGGAAGTAGAATGACTTTTTGTTCTGTGAAAATTCAAAATATTTTCTTGCTCCAAACCGTAACATTTAGCTATAAGATCAAAATACTCATCAAATGTAAATTAAAAATGGGGACTTTCTCTTAACAGGAACTAAAACATTCTTAAACATATTTTCGTTCAATTCTCACGAATGCCACATGGACTATAAAGGCTGTCCCAGAGCGCTCGCACCACCTCTTAATAGATATTCAGCATTAAATTCTGAGTCGATCAGTGTTTTTGAAATTTTCCAGGGTCCAATAGTTCTCCAGTTACAAGATATTTAAGAGGACCAATCAGATTTCAGCTCTGAATCATGCAGTATTTCTTAGGTGATGTAAATTTTCATTGATAGTATCTTGTTACCTAGGAAATACTGCAAAACAATGGATTGAATGAGAATCTAATGCTGAATGATCTATTAAACGGCGGTGTGAGAGTTCTGGGACACTCTTTTTAGCTATTAAATGGAATATTTATGCAGTTCTCAAATGGTAATGAAAATATCTGAGCATTATTCTCTGAACAAATTATGCCTTGTTTAAGATTTTGGTTCAATTCTTCTGAAAATGTTGCAAAATCAAAAATCTTTGTACCGTAGTGATTCACTAAAGCTTACCCGTTCGTCTCTGAGCAATTCGTCAATAAATTCATCCATGTGAACAATCTCAAACTGAGCAGCTCTATTCTGCCTGCGTAGTTTCCTGTTGTCATTATAAAGAGGCTCCAAGTATTTGTAACAGTCGAGTGAAGAACCAGTTAGCCGCATGTAGAAGGCTCCTAGAGCTCTCACATACTTGAATTCTTCATTTTTGATAAACTCAACCACAATGTCCTTTTCGGGTTGAATTTGAAGCATTTTTAATGTCAGACATAGGAACGGGGTAGGTTTTATGTTACCACTATAGACTCCCCCAATGAAACGTAACTCCATGGCTTTGTCGACCAAAAGTTCAGCCGTTAAGGCAAAGCACTCCTCCTTCCAGTACTTCGAGTCGTATATGCGAGAACGTACAATTTTCTCCACTAAATACTGTGGATTTGTACCATGGACGGACTTGGCGTCCTTTACGGTCCTATTTGCCATTTTATTCCCGGTATTTTACCTTTAAAAACGTTCACAAGCAACATAACCGCCTTTTTAGGTTAGGTTGGGTAGCTGACGTTTGGTGACGTTGACAATTGCAAGTTTTTTAGCGTTGTGTCGCGTACTGTGTTGGGTCATGTGGTGACGTCGGGTGAAGCGAGACGTTTACTCAAAATTTCACATTCACAAGCAGTGCTGCTAACACTACAACACTACGGGATGCCCTAAGCACGGCATAATACCGTATGTACTATATTCGTCTTACCTTCGAAGGGGCTATTTTTCATAGCGTTTTTGTCTATATGGAGTAAATGGACGCAGCTCCCAATTAGGGTTTCCAAGTAAAAGAAATAGACAATATGGAGGCAAAAGGCAAAGTATTTGGTAAAGCGCCATATGCAAAAGTCTGTCATTGTCAAATTTTGCCTCCATATCACGTGACGAAATAGAGAGAGACCTACAAGTTTGGAAGCCTTCATTCCTTTTACACATTTATCGAGATTAACTGAGGCCCTGAGGCTGCTCAGATAAATGTGTAAATCGAATAGCGTCTTAAAGGTCGTATGCCATGTGCGATATATCGCAACTTTTTGTGCGATATGTCGCAACTTTTTTGCGATATATCGCGATTTCTGGGGAGTTTTAATGAATTTTTTAGTGGAATCCGTCAATATTTAGTGAAAAACCACAGAATATTTTAGTAATTTGATTGGTCAATACGCTATATTAGAGATGGCGTGCAACCGCCATCTTTGTTGTGTATGGTCATAGTCACTGAAGCCAAACAAATCGAGATTTCAATCTGCAAATTCAAGGAAATGGCATTTTTCTCCAAATTCTTCATTTACAGTTAGTGTGCTGCGTTTTAAGACATTAATATTGATAATTTGAAGAATTGTTGTCGATTAAATCGTTACATATGATGTCTACAATGGGTTTTGTGCTGAAATAATTGAATCTACCCAATGAAATTCTCACTTTGTTTAGCTTCATTGCCATGGTAGCAACCTGCTCAACCTAAGCCTCTCTCCCTTTGAAACGTACGTCATAAAACCCGCCGCCAACTAGTCACGCCACGCCAAAAAATGCGCACAAGTGGTTGCCCACTGTTACGCAGAACACTTACATCTTCTGTCTCTTTAAATTGAAAACTCTATTAGTGCAAAAGGAAAGCGCCTTTTATTGCGGTTCATTTGAATATTGGAGATTAACTAAGGCTCCTCAATGGCTCCTCAGATAAATGTGCAAAACGAAAGCGTCTATTGTTAACGATAAAGACGGACGCACACACCTGCATAAGCGCATATGCATACGGCATAAGTATTCAATCATTTCAATCTTATGGAAATTTCTTATGTGTTTGAGGAGAGGGAGAAATTAGGCGCCTTCTGGTTGGTCACCTTTCTTATGACGTATGCATTATGCGCTTATGCGATGTGTGTGGGCCCGGCTTAACACTTTGAACCTTGGAACTGATGATCTCATATGGTCTCATATTTGAGTCGTTTTTTAGCGATGAAATAGTTTCAAAACTAAGCGATCGTTTCAAAACTTGCCATTTTAGCGTTGCATTAATGACGTCATCGCGAAATAGTTTTAAACCGATTCGATAAGTTTTGAAGCGTCCTCCAGAGGACGGTTTGAAACGTATTGGTGGGAAGCGAATGGGGGCAAAAGAGCAGTTTTTGAGGTTACGTACATCACGATTCAGGTACAATTTGATGTAATTTTAACTGTTAATGTAGACAACTGAAATTTTTCAAGGTACCTAATTGATATAATAATTACTGCTATAACAATAACGATATTCTGCTATGTTGGAGAGCAACGATGTGTGCAGAGTATAGGTATATGTATATAAATATTGTGCAAAAGCAGTTGGAAGGTCCAAATTGAAAAAATTGTTTAAAATTATATAGATTAAGAATTACAGAACTATTAATTATCAACACGACAACTTCTAGCCACAGATGATCACATGTTATTTTTGCGCCAGGTTACTTTAATGACGTCATCGACAAAACGGTTCAAAACCAAGAACGAATACGCTGCAACGCCAAAAATCAGCTTATTTTCGGATCCGGAAGTTACATTCTGCTGTCATCTGTCATTTTCCTGTCACAACTGTCAGGTGGGTTGGGTGAACTCTACTCCAACTTCCTTAAAAATTTCCCCTAAGATCTGGGATGCCCCCGTCTTGCAAATTTTAGCAAAATAGTCTTCACATTTTAATTCCCAACAATTATTAAAGTGAAATGGCGGATGCGGCTTTCACGCGAAACGAAATTGTCAGCCTGGTGGTGAGGTTAACCTTGGTTTCAGCAGTTACGTTCTTCAGCATAAAATGGTTGATGAACCAAGTGGACCCTACAAATAAGAACAAGAAGAAGGCTCGTAAAAAGGCTCAGGAACAACTCAAAAGGTATAGACCCTATTCTTTTAGCAGATTTGACAAAACAAAAATTTAGGTTAGCCAGCAGTGGACATGCCCCACTAGTCATTGAAAACTTATCGGACTATGAAATGATGATAGCTGCACATCTGGTGCACCCCCAGGATATCTCTGTGTCTTGGAATAATATCGCTGGTCTTGATGAATTAATCCGAGATCTTCGTGAGACTGTTATTTTACCTATACAGCGGAAAGAATTGTTTGCAGATTCCCAACTTACCACTGCTCCAAAAGGTGATATTTTCATTATTTCTTCTTGAATAATTTGTGTTTACGCAGGGGTGTTATTACATGGCCCGCCTGGTTGTGGCAAGACTTTAATAGCGAAAGCTACTGCAAGGGAGGCTGGTACACGTTTTATTAACCTAGATCTTTCGATTCTAACTGATAAATGGTATGGTGAAAGTCAAAAACTAGCAGCTGCTGTGTTTACTCTGGCAGTTAAGCTGCAGCCCTGCATTATTTTTATTGATGAAATTGATTCATTCCTGCGGTCGAGGAACACAACTGACCATGAAGCTACTGCCATGATGAAAGCACAGTTTATGTCTTTATGGGATGGACTTATAACTGATCCCAGTTGTACTGTTATTGTAATGGGGGCCACTAATAGACCTCAGGACTTAGATAAGGCCATATTGAGAAGAATGCCTGCCACTTTCCATGTCAGCATGCCTACTCCGGCTCAAAGGAAGAAGATCTTGGAGTTGACCTTGGAGAATGAACCAGTTTCTAATGATGTTGATGCGGAGAGGATAGCAAGATTAACTGAGAGGTAAGTCAAAACTTAAAGGTGACCCAGAAAATGAGTCATTTTTATCAAAATACTGCAAAGAAACAGTGGAAAAAGTTGGCGTCTTCTCAGGAGTATAGGCACTATACAGCAATGCTTTTTAAAATGTTGTCATTGTTTTTACTTACCACTCCTTTAGCTGTATGTAGTACTTCAGAAAGCGTCCTCATCTAATTTCAGATAATGTTATCGCAATCGACACTATGTAACAAAACACGTTATATAACAATGTTTGTTATAGATCTTCTACCAGTAAAATAAGAAGTAAAATAAGAACCTTTATACAGTGTGTCTCATTTTAACTGGAACGACCCAAATATTTCGGTTAATTTTAACCGGATCAATGCGTTCTTTTTTTCTGCATGTAGAGCTCCAAAATCTGCACCTGCGTGACACTTCACTTTTTTTATAGACCGAAATCGTATTAGGCATTTTTTTATCGAAAAATTTTATGAGGAAAAGTTGCTCAGGATGGTTCCAAATGGCTAAATCCGAATTTCAGGAAAAAATAAAAATGTTGAATTTCTTGAGGAAGAATCGCAAAATAACGAAAAGTTCAATATTTTTGCAACATAATGGGTGCTGTGAAATAAAAAAACAATAGAAATGAATTGATTTGACATTTGCTATCGGCTATGGATGGATAAAACTTAAGAATCGCAGAAAAAGTTGACATTGATGGTGTAAGATTTTCGTTTTTCTTAACAATTTCAAGGGACACCCCAACTAATCTGTTGCAATGTGCCACAAACAGCAAACATATGCGCTTTCATTGTTTTTTTAGTTCACATCACCCGTTATGTTGCAAAAATATTGACGTTTTCGTTATTTTGATTCTTCCTCAAGAAATTCAAAATTTTTATTTTTTCCTGAAACTTCGGATTTAGCCATTTGGCCTGCCATTTGGAGCAATCCTGAGCAACTTTTCTTCATAAAATTTTTCGATAAAAAAATGCCTAATACGATTTCGTCATTTTTGGCCTCTTTATTAAATCGCAGTAGGCTGGGGTTTCGGTTTATAAAAAAAGTTGAGTATTACACATTACACAGGTGCAGATTTTGAAGCTCTACATGCAGAAAAAAAGAACGCATTGATTCGGTTAAAATTAACCGAAATATTTGGGTGGTTCCAGTTAAAATGAGACACACTGTATAAATAACAGTTTTTTCTTTCTTTCTATAAGATGTTTTCGGTAATCGAAGGAAAACCGTCGAAGAAATAACGATTTTTCTTCTCTTTCTCTAGAAAATTTCATATAAAATTGTTAAATGACGTGTTTTGTTACATCGTGTGGATGCAGCTTAAGGGTAGCACAATTTTTTTGCAATTTCAATGCGTGATTTTACATTTCCGCCAATAGTTTAATTTTACGCGTTGACACATGCCTTATTAGGCTATCTTTCTCTAACGCATTTCGATAAGAGATATACAAAAATTAGGGGCGTATTTGGGAAGTCCTAGCAGGTGGTTATCAGCTGTTCACCTCAGATTCTTCCGTAAACACGTTTTAATACGCATGCGTGAGCTTACACGCGATATTAGCTATGACGTGAAACCGCCATTTTTGTTGTGTATTACCATAGTCAACGCCTCCCACACTGAAGCCAAGCAAATCGAGATTTCAATGTGCATTTTTCTCCAAATTCTTTATTTACAGTTACTCTGTTGCGTTTTGAGACATCAATATTAATAATTTGAAAAATTGTTATCGATTAAATCGTTACATCATGTCCACAATGAGCTTTGTACTGAAATATTGTAATCTAACCAATGAAATTCGCACTTTGTTTAGCTTCATTCCCATGGTAACAACCTCAACCTAGCCCAACAAAGATGGCGGACCTACGTCACGCTAATAGTCCGTACTGTATTTCGAATTCGAACAAATTAAAAACTTATCATTCAATGTTCAAAATCCAAATTACCAACACTACAATATGCTTAGTGAAAACAGTGAAAATAGCTGAATAATTTCGAACTTGATGTAAAACAGTCTCTCTAACCACCGGAAAACAGTTTAAAAATATTGTTTCGAAAATAAAATTCACCATTGTGGCGTTCATAAAATAAATGTCTAATTCTCTTTTAGACACCTCAAAACACAACAACGATCAAACGATCAAAATATACATTGCGATGTTGCCATTTAAGTTGACTCATGTCATTTTGTCATAAACAACTTATGAAATGGCACTGGTAGTTCAGGGTATTTAGACAAAATATTGTTGGATAGGGGAATTAAATCCAATAGTTTTGAAATTTGGCATACTTATTCTGTGTGGCTTGCTGATAAATGTAGAAAAAGTCCCCAACCGGGGGTGGTGCGCTTGAGCCTCCAGCGCATAAAATAGGGGCGCACGAGTAGTCTTTTGCTTTTATCTTTAAAAACCGTTGACGCTATCGTTATTGTAGTGGTACTGGTAATAGAATTTGAAGCTTATAAAATTCTCTACAAAAAATATGGAGTGACTTTTTTTCGTATATGCAATAATTGTACCGTAATTTTTATACAGGGTGTTTCCTAAATATGCGGCAAAAATTTAATGGGTGATTTCTCAGGTATTTTTATGAAGAAAAGTTCACATAAACATATGCCAAAAATGCTTCCTAAGGGAGCTACGCCCCTTCAAACGGGGCACCCTGAAGACGGTCTTTCCTCTATACATATTTCCGAAACCGTTCATACTGAAATTATGAAATTTGATATACTGCATAAACTTTTGGCGCTGAATCAGAATTTGAGCCCACAATTCAAACTTTTAATCAGATGACATTCAATGCAAACCCCCAAACACCGAGGCCCAACAAAAAAAAATATGTTTTAAGTTGAATATTTGCCAAACAATGGCTCCTTCCGAAAAAATGTATTATATCTTTTTTATGCGAAATTAAATAAGCTTTAATTTTTGTTATTACTATGAAATCGATATTGTTAATAGTTATCGAAATAAAAGTGAAAAACCGTCGGTGCGCTCCATTTCGTGACACTAAGGTCCGGAGCGTAATACCTGCAGTCGGGGACTTTTAGTATGTTAAATCACAGACTATTTCAATTATCGATTTTTCAAAACTATTGGAATTAATTCCACTATTTTTTCTAAGTATCCTGAACTATGGCAGGGAGATTTCTTCATTACTTATCGCTATCGAGAAGTTTAATTCGCTATCCTCAGCAAAGTGTCTGACATCTGGTGGCGAACTTTTAACTACTTTCACTTTCAAAGATTTTATGACTTGCAGTGGCTGTTGTGTGGACAAAAACAACTAAAAGAATCTTTCCAACAAATCTGTTGAAAAAATTGGAGAGAAATCGGAGACGGTAGAAAAGAAACTTTATTTTTTCACATGATTTGTAAATGTACATATCGTGAACTAACCATATAATGAGGTTATCGCTAAAGGTAGATTATACAGATTCGATGCGCGAATTTTAAATTTAAATCTCAAGAGAACCTACAAGGTCAAGGAGGCTTTGCGCCGTTAAAATAACATTTTTCGAAGGTTTTCGACCCTGAAACATCACAGCTATCGAATTCTATAATAAAAATGTACAGTTATACGTTGCCCTATTTTGCTCAAAATTTAATGAGCACCTACGAAAGTGCTCACTGAATATGTATGCCAAATTTCATTTCAAAACCTACCTTCAGTAGGTAACTTGGGCTGTAGCGTCTTTCCTATACGAATTCTTGCCAAAAAGACTCTGAAATTAAATTTAAAAAAAAAAAATGGCATTAAAGTTTTCGACTTGAAAAGAATCAGCTATTAAATCCGGTAATAAAAATGTACAATTATACAGGGTGTCTGAACGCTCGCAATTCCTTTTCATGGATTATTCAGAATTAAATTCTGTGTCTATTCGTGTTTTTGAAAATGTCCATTGTCCAATTATAGTTTTCGAGATATAAGTGATTTATGAGGACCAATCAGATTTCAACTCTGAGTTGCACTATTTCCTAGGTAACAAGATACTATCAATGAAAATTTAATATTGTTGTATCTTGTTACCTAGGAAATAGTGCATTTAACATTACGTTTCCGCTTTTTCTCCACTGTATCATGTAACATGTATCATACTTGACCGGAAGTGCAGTCACCCACCCTAGGTTTTCAAAAACAGCAAAGAAATCTGTGAAATATTGAGGTTTTCGAAAAACGCAAAAATACGCCACGTTAGTTTTTTTGATGCAAAACCTGAGCAACTTTATTTTTTGATTTCTCTTATTTCTATCAAATTTTCTCTTACCTCACAATCTGTCAAAATCTCAAAAGTAAATAAAAAGAAAATGTTAATGGGCAGATGAATTTGCATCAAAAAATTAAAGTGGACGTGTTTTTGCGTTTTTCGAAAATCTCAATTTTTCACCGATTTCGCCGATGTTTTTAAAAATCTAGGGTGGCCGTGTATGAATGCACTTCCGGTCCAGTATGATACATGTTTCTAACTCAGAAAAAATCGTAGATTCCGAATCCGTTAAAAAAAAGGTGTCATTCCATTTGAAAAAACAAATGTAAGGTCATTTCCGGTTACACCGGAAGTGGAAAAAATTCGCTCTTTATTCGCGTAAGTGTACCCCTTTATTTCAATGCAAGGTGGGAAGTTTTAAAAATAACACCCTGTATACAAACGCAAGGAAGAAAATGAAAAACTTAACTGTAGTAAGGCAGATTTTTACTGATTTGGTGATTATTTACATAAAAAGAGTGAGTCCTGTACAAACATAGTCACATTCACAGATTTTTATCAACAATTGTGTAGGTCAACGGCCTACCAAGCCGTAGTGTTTATTTCGAAAATACAGGGTGTACAAGTTTCAAAATATTTGTAATTTTTTTTCTGGACTTAAGGCACAGTCCAAGCAGAATATGTTCCGAGTACGGTTTTTGTTGCAGCTTTTCCGGCTCAGACCTGAGGGAGTTATGTCGAAACGCTTCCATTTACCGCGTAAGAGATTACATGAGAAACCACACCCCCGAGGTCCAGGAAGACGACGATCAAGAAGAATTCCATGACGCCCTGCGACCAATCACCATGCAGGATTTGCTGGCTTCTCTCAACAAAATGAGGGAATCAAAAATGCATTGTGGGTCTCTACCAATGACCAGAATAGAGCTAGACTAGCAAATATTTAATATTATCGATCAGAAACTGGAGAAATTTCACAATTTCTCTAAACTCTTTAAACGTTGCGGAGAAAAAAGTGAACATCCCGACTAGGCTGTGCTTAAGATTTAGTTGGGTTGGACTACACACGTGAGTTCTGTAAATAAAGTAGTAATAAAGTGACATTCAGAGTTTTTAAAACAGCTGTGTAGAAAAAATCGTTTTAATACATTGAGTTTTTCCGCACAACATTAGCTATACGGGTCTATGGGCCTTATTTTGTAAGTTTTAAAAACATTTACTTATTTTGAAAAAAAAACTAGCGGCCGTTAAAAACATTAAGGTATTTGCGACGACTGGCCTTACGATATCTAAAAATAAGGTACCTAAATGTGTAATGCTTTTGGACCATCAAATTTTTAGTGTTATAGTTTTGAAATAAATCTGGCGTTGTTACTTCATTGCGTTTGTCTTTAAGAAATGTGAAGGCTTCTTTAGCATTTAGAGAATTATGAATTCCAAATTTCACCTTGCCTTCATTCATGTTATGTAAATAGATTGGGCGAAAATGAATATTAAATGCCATACGAGATAACGAGCGGCTTTGTTTTATTGTTTTTTGCAATCACTAAAATTAAATTAAAAAATCCTACATAAAATAGGTCTATAAAGTTGCAGACGTTCTTCAGTAGTTGGCACTACCATCAAATTAAGGCGGCATAAGTGAATCATTATGTACACTCATGCAACAATGGATTGCCATGGATTTTTGGCACCTTTAGTCACATAGAAAGAGAACTGGGTGTATCTTATTAATTCATAATTAAATTTCGTTCATTTTCTATAGCAGAACTAAAATTTTTCTGGAACTGTACAACCCTAATGTGTAAGGGCTTGTACTTTTGACAATTTGATCGAAATTTAGTGAGGCAGCTAAAACATTACATAAATCAAATTTTCTAGGGTTTATTTCTATTGTTAGCAGTAATGTACCTGAGGCTTTTTCGTGAATATTTTTCTTTGCACTTTACTTAAAACTGTCCGCACACAAAGGGCACTTTGGGCCAATTCAGAGCAATTGCAAAATTTTGACATTTGTCATGTTTTCTGACGTATCGCATTGAAATCGCTTCTACCAACTCACCTGTTAGTAAAATTCCTTGCAAAATTTCTTCATACTAACTTAAAATTCAAATTTTGACTTTCTGTCACACGTTTGTTAATAAATTCTTTTTGAAGAAACTGAAAAAAGCAAAAACGTGCATCATCCAAAAAGTTCCTTTGGCGAATTTTGTACCAACCTTAAGGAAGCTCTCCAACTCCAAACTGTAAAATTGTGCCTTGGTTCTGAAGGAGGGTGTTGACATAAAAAAAATTGCGGTACCGTAGATTACTGCAGTACCATCATCCCAAATTTGACAAAACTATCGCAACACAAGTCTTCAGGAGGGTGCGTTGTAGCAGTTCTACTACAATAATTACTAAACATTAGACAACTTAGCTACAAGGCATCGTCCTGATGGTTTGTGATAAAAGGTGCTTTCCTTTTACACATTATCTGAGTCGCCTCCCTTAATCTCAACAATCTTATTGGTCAAATGAACAGATGAACCAATCAAATTGCTAAGATTATCTGAGGATCCTCAGGTAAATGTGAAAATGGAAAGCGCCTTTAGTTTCAGTACAGTACCGTAAATTTTTAGGTCAACATATGACATGCTACCTTGTGTTGTGCCTTGAATTACGATAAATATTATGCCTGGTATGAATAAACGGTAACCGAGCTTATGCCTATAGTTCTATCCTTATCTTATGCAGGAAAAACTTGTACTTCTATTCTTTATTACACCAAGTTTAAGCATCTTGGGTGGTATGAATAAAGTGTTACAAGATGCTCATACTTGCATTAATAAAGGATGCAAATATAAGTTTTTCGTGACCGAGAAAAGGATACAACTATGAGCAAAACCTTTGTTACCATTTATTCATACGGGTCCTTGTAACACTTTATTCATGCCACCCTATGTCATAGACCGTTGCCAAATTGGCTGATATGAATAAACGGTAACCAAGCTTTTGCTTATAGTTCTATCCTTATCTTATGCAAGAAAAACTTGTATCTTTATCCTCTATTAATGCAAGTTTAAGCATCTTGTAACAGTTTATTCATTCCACCCATTGGCTGGTATGAGTAAAGTGCTACAAGTTGCTCGTACTTGCATTAATAAAGGATGCAAATACACGTTTCTCGTGCACGAGAAAAGGATGAAACTATAAGCAAAAGCTATGCTACCGCGTTTATCGGCTGGTATGAATAAACGGTAACCCTAGCATTTGCTTATAGTTCTATCCCCATCTTATGCGCGAATATAAGCATTTTGTAACACTATTCATTCCACCCAATTAAACTCTTCATATTTTCAGTACAAATGGCTTGTGGGTCTTAATCCACGTAAGGTAACGAAAACCAGGGGAGTTTCAGTTCCAAACCCCATAAGGACAAGTTTTTTTTGGGTCGCTTGATAGGTCTACACCTTTTCCAATTGTATTTGAGAAACGGTCACATTTATTTGAGAAAGTGAAATTTGTATTTGATATTCGCCACTTGTAATTAAGAATGTAGTAGATGTAATTCAGATTAATCAATTATATTCAAGAAAGAAATAATTGGAATTCACAATAACAAATTGTATTTAAGAAAGCGTCAATTGTAATGCAGAAACGGTCATTTGTATTTGAGAATGTAGAAGGAAGGTGTATTTCATATTATCAATTAGGTACCTACAGTTAAGAAAGCCGTAATTGTAATTGAGAATAGTCAATTGTATTTAAGAAGGAATTCATTGTAATTCCGAAAATTTCAGGGATTTAAGCTTGGAAAACAAATACCTACCAAGAATTTGCCACTGTTTACGTTTAAACTGGTACAAAAAAAAGCAAGAATCCGTTGGATGTTTTCTTCAAAGATATCCGCCTGTAAAAGTTATTTATAAGACATACCTACCTACCATCCTTAAGGTAAGTAGGTACGTACGTAGGTTCTTAGGTATAGGTACGTATGTATCTTTACTTAGATTGAAAAGAATTTTCTGAATTACAATTGATGATTCCTTAAATACAATTGACTATTCCGAATTACAATTATTCCTTTCCTAAATATAATTGATTAATCAATTACTCGAAGATTAATCTCAATTACATGTGCTACATTCTCATCAAATGTTGTTAACTAATAATCTAATATTAATTACAAATGGCACTTTCTTGAATAAATGATAGTTTTTCAATTATAATTGATTAATTCTTAATTACAACATACGTTTTCTCAAATAAAAGTTACAATTCTGAATTACAACTGTTATTTTCTCAAATTTAATTAATATTTCTGAATTACAATTAAACATTTCTCAAATAAAACTCATTAATCTCAAATACAATAATTGTTGGATTCCTAAATACAATTGGAAAAGGTGTAGTAAAAGGTAGATAGGCTATGATGTGTAGGGTCTAAGTATATAGGTATTAGCATCCAATTGTAATTGGATTGTTAGATAACATTAAAGTCGTGGAAATACCAATAATGTAGGTATATAAGTAAGTATAAGTATATTCAGTGTTGTAAAAGATTAGACGATAAGTCAACCAGTTCCTGTTGCCAAGCCGTCTAAAAAAAATGTCGCGTAAGTATAATCGAGGTAGGTACATTATAATCGTCGTAACGATATATAGCATAGGATTTTTATCGCAAAACCCACAATGGTCGGTAAATATTTGATTTGAACCGATAACCGTTTCTGGGAATCGAAGACTGATTTTCGCGAAGGGCATCGCTCTAACTATTCAACTTCTAGTCTGTTCGAGTACGTTATCGCTTTCACCAGTTTACGCGGATTCTCTGCCGCGGAAATTTTCGGAATATTAATTATTGAACTCATGAATACCAAACCCACGTGCTTTTATTAGTCATAATTTCACAATCGGAGGTTCGAATGTCATCAAACGATCTCGTACGAAATCCAAGGAAATCGCGGTTTTTCTGAGTAAATTTCTCGGAAGATTACGAAATTCGCGGGGTTGCGACTCGCGCGCCATCTGGCGCGGCTCCATTGACAAGTTGCAGTTTGCAGTTGTCTGCGAATGTCGAGCAAGTGAAGTGAGCACTGAGCAGTGCCGTAAAAAAGACAAAGACGTTTGACAGTGCCACTGATTTTTTGCTGAAATCCACCAAAATTCGACCTAAATTAAACCGTAGGCTGTGCTCGCAGTGAAAACCGCGTAAAAATGGGTCGAGAGCATCACCACGACGACTTGGACGACCCTGAAACGCATGTGTTTTACTTTTAACAATTTTCGTGGACCTTCACAAGGAACGATTTGGAGGCCCCGTTCGTTTAAAGGGCTTCGTTGCAGGGCCGGGCCCCCGAATCCAGACATCCCCCTCGACACGCCAGTGCTAAATTGTGATCTTTTCAGTGGTGAATTTGTTGTTAATTCTGATAGTGTGCAATATTTTCAATGTTACCAACATTGATAAATAAACAACGGCTTATAAACATTTTCCCACGATTTCATAAATTAGGAGATATTTTATGGGTCTGTGCTTCAGCTGTGGAAAATCCAAAGAGAGATTTAAAGGTAAGGAACCTCACCCCCCGTCACCCCGTTCTCCTTGACAACAGCGCGGTGCCGGCTTTTCCTAAATTTTCACACGGTGAAAGTGCGAATTCAATCATTTTCCGATATTTTACTATTATTCACTAGTGACATAATTCCAACGGCGGCGTCACCTTCAAGGCCATAAAATGCAAATTATCACAGGAAACCCGTATGTAAATAAATAATGTCTTATCCCTAATCCCCGTGACCCACTCGGTCCCACCATGAAATGAAGAATTTATTATTCCATGGGGCTATTATGGGACGAACACACGTTTCTATGTATTTTGTGTGAAGGTCGTTTTGTTACCGGGCCCGGCAAAGGGCCTGTCAAGGGCATTCATTAAAAATGTAGGTAAATGGTCAAATCATTGATTTACAAACATTTACATACCGTTTTTATTCCTAAATTGATTCGGTTAACACTGTTTATAAATGCAGAGCTATTTTTAAACCTGGTGCTAGTTTAAGTTTGAGAAAATTGGCTCTTTATCGCCCGGCTCTTGTTTTATTTAATTTCCATGCCACTCAATCTTGTAATTTTCGAACTCGTGAAATCCTGCAGGCTCTGGAATTTCCACTTTTTATCCATTTTCCCGTTATCTGATTAAAATCTGACCAGCTGGCAACATGGCTTAAGAACACCTTTTGAGATAATTCTTTTATCTCTATGATAGGATAGTTGGCTTGGCGTTTTTGTATTGCATCTCCAAAGTAGACAAGTAGACTCGAAATTACACTGGTTCAGACTGGTTTCTTAAAGTGGTTATCCCCTCAATATTTTTTATAATGTACTTTTTTGCGCTCGTGTTGTAATTAAAAATCTAGGCAACGATTAATCAAGCTCTTGTCAGCTCTAATTGCAAATTTAGATAAGTAAATATTGTCAGAAGAGATAAGATAAATTCTTGGTTATTCCTATTGGACTGAAGTAGCCGCTGCTGGTTTTACTGTTCTCGGTTTTGCATTAAGGTTTTAATTTGCTTCTTTTCAAATCAATATTTCAAATTTGCGAATTTCCCTCGGAATTTCCTGTCTTTTTAAGTCACAAAATACATATACATATAGTAGGTATACAGGATTACAGGGTGCTTATAGTCCGATAATGAGAATGGAGAAATGGGAGGTTATAGCGAGGGTTATAGTCACTAAAATTTTAGAGATCACTCCAAATCTATCGAGAAATTACACGTTTTCAGCTCGGTTTTGAGGTCTCAGGGAATCAAAAAATCGGTTTTAACCTCCCCAACCCCACAATTTTAAAAAATTGGGGTTGCTGCTGGGCCCAGGGAGGCATTTTACCGGTTTGGAGATCGTTCTTTAGCCCGAGATCTCCAATATTACCCGAAAACCAGTGGCACCTACCGCCCGTAGCGCTTATTAAATTTTTTGCACGGTCCGAGGCACGGTCAGTATATTTTACCTAGTGATTAATGCAAAAATCGAAATTTACGAGGGGGCATCCGCTGCTCGCAATACTTGTACAAATTAGGCAGAATTACTTAGCAATACCACACACAACATTACGCCGCATTACCTCGAAGTACTTTGCATTACCTCGCACTGATTGGCTGTTGCCTGGGAACCAAATCAAGTTAGGATTAAACAGGAGTTAATTCATGATTGAACACCCCAGCCTGAAAGTAAATACTTCTATCTTTAATTTACCTACTCTTGGGTAATTAACGACTCCCCCTCGGACTTCCAACTTCCTCGCCAACTTCCCATCATTCATTCATTATTTATTATGCTTTGAAAACCCAATAAATAGTATTGGATCCTTGTATTATAGATTCTAAACTAATTTTACTTAATTTTTTTTTTAGAATATTCCTCGGAATATTCACATTCGCGATCACATCTAATACAAATACAATTTGCCCCAATAAAGATGAAATCTTCTAATTTGGTTGCTCTTAAGAGTAGGGATATAAGTTTCTGCATCGCCGTAGATCTTTTGAGGTAGGTACTCAACTCGAATGTAAATTTTAAAATATTTTTCAATATTTTGCTTCGCGATCAAGATATCGAAAAAATTCATAAAAATAAATTGTTCAGAACCCAATCTTGACTCCCTATGCCGACTTTCAATTTTAAAAAATGGGCAGCTGCGGAAGCGACTAGAACCTCCCCACTTGGTGAATGATACAATCCTAATCAGTTATCACCTATTTTCAATCCACAGTCTCTACGTCCTAATTTCAGCCAAATCGATCTAGTAGTTTGGACTGTGCCAAAAGGCGATAAGTTTAGTGTGAATACAAAAATTTTAAAGTTGATATGCCTAAATGACACTTCCCGTGGACCAACTGCTCCCAATAGCATTTTCACGTCAACGGGTCACCTAATGTCTATGTCAAGGGGTCACCCACTACTGGCATTAGGTGTACATTTTAAAGGCATTACGATACGAGTATTATTCCAGCATTACGCATTACAGGTAGTATCCAGCAGTAGTGGGCACTAATAATCATAATCAATAACAGGCATTAGTGGCAATATCTAGCAGTAAATGACAGTATTTCGGGCATTATTAAGCATTATGCCCTAAAACTACAGGACTTGCTCAAGGCCGATAATACCAAAATCGGCATTTGGTGTACAAATTTGAAGGTGGTGGATGACCCCTCGGTCTATGTACAAAATTCGAGACAAAATTTCAGCAAAATCGATCCGGTAGTTTGGGCTATAACGTGGTCCTAGTGTTATTTTGTCTTATTTAAAACCTGGGGGGCATTTCACACCCCAAAAATTTGTACACCACTGCCGAATTTTCAGGGCACTGCCGTAAATTTGTACACCACTGCCGACATTGAAGTCCCCCGACAGCCTAAAAATTCATAGACCACTGTCGAATTTGCTCAATTTTTGCAACCACTGCCTAACATTTCCCACTAACACTGCCGAAAATTTGTACACCACTGCCGACTGTGAAATCCCCCCATTAAAACCAGAATTTAAAGACCTTTCTGATGGCGGCAAGAAATCTTTCAAAAACTTGTTTTGGATGGTTAAATGAGAGAATAACTTCAAATTTGGAAATTGGTGTGCCAAAATCTAGAAGATCAGACCTCTCCTCAGGGTTTAGCACCTCAGTTAACACCCCTCGTAACATCCTTTAGGAAAGTGTCTGAACTTGTCCCCTTTTGCCATGTCAAAAATCTTTGTGTACCTATATGATACATCCTCGAAAATTTCATAAGAGAACTTTTACTGCTCTTGCAGAATTTCAACCGACTTAAAAAAATCCAATGTGCAAAAAAAAAGGCGGTCTCGGAGACGGCAGGAACTTCTACGCCGCACTGCATTGGATTAATAACAGCAGCATTTATTAAATTTTTAAATATTTAAAATAAGAAAGTTGCTATGCCAAAAGGGCACTTCGGGTTCGGGTTGACTGATCGGCTTCAAAATCTAATCAGCTCCTCTCCCGCACAGACAATAAAATAAATTGCCACGAAAATGACATTTTTCGAAAAAATGGCACTAAGGTTTTCGGCTTGAAAAAAAATCAGTTATCAAATCCGGTAATAAAAATACACATTTATGCATAGTTTTTTTTCACGGCACCATTTTTTGGTCAAAAGGGCCCAAGTGTGAATACATTTTTAGAAGCAGAATTTGAAGAGCATTCATATGGTAATGCGAAAAATGGGGGTTTGCATTTAAATTTTTAAAGTTGATGTGCCAAAAAGGCACTTTCCGTGAGCCGGTGTAGCCCAGATTCTAATCAGCACCTACAAATCTCCCACTGAATATGTGTGCCAAATTTCATCAAAATCAGTTCAGTAGTTTCGGCTGTAGCGTGTCCACAGACACACGGACAGACACACGGACAGACACACAGACACACATTTTTCAAAAATAGGTTTTTTGGGTTCCTGGGACCCCGAAACGTAAAGATTTGATGTCAGTTCAATTTCGAATTTTTGATCGATTTTATATACTGCTCCGCCTTGAGCGTAGAAGTTAACATTATGCTTTTTTATTATCTTAGCCTCGACCTTAACTTTTCAGCAACCAAAACATTATGTTGGGATCTCCCGAGTGGTCATCCACTCTTGAAAATCTTGTAGGTACAAGTAATTCAAGTATTGCCTGCCGAAATTGTCCAAATTGCTTACATATTACCTTTTCCGTTATTGCTAATTGCCATAAATGCTCATTTATTGCCGAAAATGCCCACTAATTGCCGAAATTGCCCACTTATATCTGAGGTTGTCTACTTATTGCCGAAAATGCTTTACTTATTGCCTCGCTTATTGCCGAATTTGCCCATATATTGTCAAAAAATGTTTCATACCGTTCATCGTTATTTACACGTTATTCATTTGCCGTAGACATGACAGAACGTCAAGGTTTGGGTTTTTTGGCAGAACCAGCAAACTTTGCAATAGATTGTACTACATGTGACCAAATGGAAGGGGTGGTGGAGAGATTTTCAAGTGTTGGTCAAAAAAAAAACCGGCAGACTCAACGTCTTTACAGTTTCAGTCCAAGAAAAGTGATATCTCATTAATGTACTAATTGAGCTGTCACTTTTTTTGGACTGTAAACGAGGGGTTAACCACTTAGCAATTTTGGTGTACGGTTCTCTGGAATTTTGGCAATTTTCTAGCAATTTTGGCGATTTTTAGCGATTTTGGCAATTTTCCAGCGATTTTGGCGATTTTCTAGCGATTCTGGCGATTTTCTAGCGATTTTGGCGATTTTCCAGCGATTTTGGCGATTTTCTAGCGATTCTGGCGATTTTCTAGCGATTCTGGCGATTTTCAAGCGATTTTGGCAATTTTCAAGCAAATTTCCGGTGATTTTCAAGCAAGTTTCCAGCGATTTTAGCATTTTTTCTTGGCGACTTGGAAATTTTCTAGCAATTTCGGCGATTTTTAAGCTCCTTTTGTGGTCTTTAATCTTTCAATTCCCTTCTCCGAGGCACTTGTAGTTCAATCTCTTGCAAAGTTGGCTTGTTCAGCCAAAAAAGTTGTGGAAACAAAACAAGGGGATGAATTAAAGAAATTGACAGTCTCGGAGACGGTAGAAACTTCTACTTTTTCACAGAATTTGTAAATGTAGCAATTAACTTTATTTAACTAAAGTCGGGCGTGCGGGCGGTTGTCGACTCGGTTGTCGATGGCTGATGCGCCCGGCGCTCATTTACTAAAATCTAAAATACAAATGTTTTTCACACCTAAAATGACATTTCTCGAACAAATGACACTAAGGTTTTCGATCCGGCAATGCAACAGCTATCAAATTCGAAAATGATAATAGGCCGAGGGGTGATCCGCAGGCCGGAATCTGTACATTTTTCGGGAATAGATTCGGAATACATGGGAATACGTCGGAATACATGGGAATACATCGGAATAGATGGGAATACCCGGAATACTTTGGAATAGTTGGGAATAATTGAAAATTTTCCTGCGACATATTAAAATTTATTGATTGGATGCGTGTACCTTAAAATAAAGTAAAAGAATTGGAGAATAATTTGTAGGAATAGGTAGAATTACCCTGAATACATCAGAATAATGCGGGGTAGCTTTGGAAGCGCCTGCGCCTGTTAAGGTTAGGAAATCTCGGAATACTTGGGACTCGACTTGGGAATACACCGGAATGCATGGGAACACACCGGAATACATGGGAATACTAGGAATACACCGGAATACTCCGGAATATTGATGGAGAAAATTGCCGATTATCTACATCGGAATACCGGAATAGCTTTAAGTCGAGTTTCGGAATAGCTTCGGAATACATTGGAATACTGGGAATACTTGGGTATTCCCGGAATCAGTGTACGTTTTTTAGTCTGCGGATCACCCCTCGTAATAGGCCCTTTTGCTAAGACAAATTCAAAAAGGGACATTTTTGTCCCTAAAATGGAAATTTTCTAAAAAATTGCACAAGGGGCCCTTTTGCCACTAAAATGACATTTTTCGACAAAATGGCACTAACGTTTTCGGCTTGAAAAAAAATCAGCTATCAAATCCGCTATCAGTTCCTGGTTTATCGGAAACTAAATATATTTTCTGCTATTGCGAAGAGAAATTGAACAAAAACGTCGCTACATTTAGAAAAAGAAGCATTCTCGGAAGCATTTTAAAAAAATCGTCAAAGTGACATTACCGAGGACGTTACCATAGACCTTTCAATGCTTTAAACCTCTTTCCACGAGACTTTGCAGCGGTAGTCGCCTTTGGAATATAGTTTTCCCCTCGGTTTTCCCAGTTTTCCCATTTAATTTACATGGAGAAGCAAAATTTCAAAGGTGACTACCTTATTAAGGTTAAATTAAGAGCCACATCAAACAGTTTATGTTTTTTTTTAGCAATATCGATTTTTGGCAACTTTGGGCAGTTTTTAGCAATTTTAGCGATTTTGGCGATTTCTTAGCTATTTTGGCGATTTTATAGCGATTTCCTAGCGATTTTGGCGATTTTCTTACAATTTGCGATTTTGTGTACACAAATTTACCATGTGGTTAACCCCTCGACTGTAAAAGGGTTGAATGTGCCGTTTTTTTCCGACCAATACCTGGCACATCTCTCCAAGATTTCAATCTTAACGGCGGATTCTGGCCAATCAAGAGAAAATTATTTCGGAAATTTTGTTTCTGGATACTGCCAAGTTCAACAATTACCTATAATATTAGACGATATTAGAAGCACCTTTTGCATACATCCGAGCATATCTAGTCGTCAAGGTTAATAATTCTATGAGTATATATGTATCTATGCAAATCTGCATAACTGGAGAATATTTCAAAAGATTTTTCTTTTTTTTTTGAATTTAAAATTTGACTATTTAAAATGCAAATAGAGAATAGTAGCCTTGATGTTATAGTTGGGTCATTTCCCTTGCAACTATACCAAGGTTAATTATGAGGTGTTTCGTGGCGATGGATGCCTTGATGTCTAATAATTATCAATCGAGTTATCTATAATGCACGAACAAGTAGATATTTCTGTTAGGGTATAAAACTCCCTTTGCAGTTTTGTATTTGTCCCTCTTTTATAAGCAGTTCTTTCCTAAGAACGTTTTTAGACCAAGACCATTGCCCAACGTCACAAATCTTTACAGCGATGGCCAAATGGGTTATGAAATTTAATTTCTAGAACAAATAAAAATAAAAAATTTAACAAGATACGGAGTACAGTGGGGAAAATGCGAGGGGTGATCCGCAGGCCGGAATCAGTGTACATTTTTCGGGAATACACCGGGAATAGATCGGAATACGTCGGAATACATGGGAATACATCGGAATACATGGGAATACGTCGGAATACATCGGAAAACATCGGAATAGATGGGAATACATGGAATACTCTGGAATAGTAGGGAATAATTGAAAATTTCCCTGCGATATATTAAAATGTATTGATTGGATGCGTGTACTTTAAAATAAATCAAAACAATTGAAGAATAATTCGTAGAAATAGGTAGAATTACCCCGAATACATCAGAATAACGCGGGGTAGCTTCGGAAGCGCCTGCGCGTTAAGGTTAGGAAATCTCGGAATACTTGGGACTCGACTTGGGAATACACCGGAATACATGGGAATACACCGGAATACATGGGAATACTAGGAATACACCGGAATACTCTGGAATATTGATGGAGAAAATTGCCGATTATATACATCGGAATACCGGAATAGCTTTAAGTCGAGTTTCGGAATAGCGTCGGAATACTTCGGAATACATCGGAATACTGGGAATACTTGGGTATTCATGGGTATTCCCGGAATCAGTGTACGTTTTTTAGTCTGCGGATCACCCCTCGGGAAAATGTGTACCTGGTTGTCCTGGTGACAGCTGACAGTATGGTTGTTGCGAAGGTTGTTCGTATCTGCCAGATCAGATAGCCGAAATGTTCATCGCCGACTACAAGTTTCCTTTTCACCATTTTCTTTAATCGGACTTTTCTAATGGGCAAACGTCGAGGCAAACGTTCAATACGTTGCCTTCAATTACTTTTATTAATAACAAATTATGTAAGCAGATTAAATTACACTGCATAGTAATAAATTTGCAAAGCATTTGATCCACGTGGGTTTGGTGTGATCGTAGCTTACCTGCAGTGTACGTACAACGTGCCTCATTTCGACTTCAGGACTTCAGTGAAAAGTAGGTATATGTATGGAGTCTCGTATAGAGTGCAAAAAAAGCTCTGTTCGTCAAAATCATGTCTTCAATGTTCGCATAATTGTCGGTTTTTTTCTCTTGCGGGTGGAAAATTTTGAAGTGCATCTCACACCTCTCCCGAAAGAAATATTTCACGATAAGATAAACGAGAGATACAGAATATTAATATGGAAGGATGCAAGTGAGATAATGAAGCCACTTGATTCGACGTGATTGTGGGTTGGTTTGATAGCCGTCGAAATGTCCGATCGGTCGTTTTAATAATTTCTTTCTCTTTTCGTTTTGCAGATAAGAAGAAAATATGTGGCCATATACAATCTACTGTTGCACCTCTTCGTGTGTCACATGAGAACAATGCCAACAATTTGAACGGACACTTGCCTTGCCATAGCCACGCGAACAACTCGACAGGAACGCAATCGTTGGCGGTGGCTAGTATGAGCACTTCCTTCTCGAAGAACATCAACATCACTAACCCTATCAAGGGGTTGGTGAGCAAGAGGAGGAATCGCTATAAGCAAGATGGCTACGATCTCGACCTAACTTGTATCCTTTTTCTCGACGGTTGTTTTTTTTAGGCGATTTTTCAGTTTTTTTTAATCATCTGTACAGTCGGGGATTTTGAAAATGGCCACCACACCGCGACGATGTGCTTAATGTTTACCGATCTGTCAAACAAACATCAATCGAAATGCAGCAATGTAGTCGGTCAAGTGAATCGGAAGACGGGTGGGCATTTTCAAAGTCCCCGACGGTACTATGACTTCTCAATGCACGCATACGTAACATATAACAGTATTAAAGCAGGCTTGAACTGTCATTAGTCCATTAGTGTCAATTCCTGGCTTTCCAAAGCCCATATTTTTTGTCCGATTACTTTTAGTTCCGATGGTATATCTTGAAAAGTTTTAAGAATTTTTTGAATCGCTTGATATAACAAATGTCAAACATTTTTGGTATGTCATTTCAGCGACTTTTATAGTTTTTTTAATCTTCTCAACTTAAACGATGATTGTTGTGTTAAGTTGAGAAGATGAGCCATGGACGACTTTCCCAATTTCAATTACTTTTATAGTTATTTTCATGTTGGAGATTACTAAAACGGAAGTCTGCCATAAATCTAGCTAATGGCGGCCATTTTAATTTTTCAAAAATTGACATCTCGAAAACAATAACAGATACGAAATTTTATTAAAGTAGAGAAAAGTTGTATTTTTCAGTGTAGACTCAGAATCTAAAAAGAATTCTAAGATATCTTATCTAGACTGAAATATACTGAAAAGACTGAAAATTGACAACGTGTTATAACTTGTTTACTAATCGGCAGATCATTATGAAATTTGCTTCAATTACATTGCCTTGCACGAAGAATAAAATGAGGCGACAAAAGCTTTTCTAAGCCTTCTAGATTAAAATATGAGTTATCACAAAAGATCTGAAAATTTAAAGAAAAATTAATATCTTCCTAACGATTGATGTTGTTTAAATGAAACTTGGAAACAATTTTTGACAACTGTCAATTGAATAGCACCGACAGAAATTTTCTAGGCCCTCTAGATTTTGAATAACGTCAGTCAACTTTTGATTCTTTTATGGCCGCCATAGTGAATTTTAACCCCATCAAATGCACAAAAAAATTGTCTCTTCAAAAATATACTCAACATGAACTTTTTTGATAGGAATAATTTGCAAAATCAGCCTAAACTTAGATGAAAAACAATTGCAAAAAAGCACGCCGACTTCTTCAATCTCTTCATGTGAAAACAATTGAATTCAACAGTAATAAAATACGTCTTGCGATCGTGTGACTCGGGCTTTCACATATTTTTTGAAAAACGTCCATGTTGGTTACATTTTTGAGAAGCTAATTAATTTTTCTGTGAATCCGGCGGTGTTAAAATTCAATGTGGCGCCCATAAGAAAAAGAAAAGTTGACTCTTTTTATTCAAAATCTAGAAGACCTAGAAAATTTCTGTCAATGGCATTCAAGTGACATCTGTCAAAAATTTAAAAGTTTCAAGCTTCATTTAAGTAACATTAATCGTTAGGAAGATATTGATTATTCTTTAAATTGTCAATTTTCAGATTTTTTGTGATAACTCAGGAACAAATCACAGTATAGGGTAATTCTTTTCAGATTCTTAATCCCCAAGAAATGGCGCAACTTTTCTGTAATTTAACCGACCCCGTATCTTTTACCGTTTAGGAGATCTCAATGGTGAGCATCGAAAAATTACCCACCCTGTATAACCATTTGTATAATGCATTTCCTTTTATAAAATGTGCGTGACCGTATTCGCCCTCGTATTCGCCATTGTTTCATTACCTTGGAATTATTATTTTTTATTAATAATGAATTGATAAGATTAAACAATTTTCCATGGAAAATATGGGAAATGAATCTGGCGTAAAAAAAGTAAAGTTCATAATACTGAACTTGTGAGAAAACTCAGAAAAGCGATAGTAAACGAAAATAGAAGTAATCTTTTATGGATAAGCCGTGTTTTAGTTACAAACTCGTGGAATTCGCGTTTTTATTTATTCGTGACGGATATTTAGGTATTGCCCATTTCCGATCAAATGACGTGAAGGAAAAAACTTTACATCTTTTTGGCTGTCGAACTCGAAATGTGTTTCCGTATTACATCCACCATAATCGAAAGGTTCCCTATTGATGGACGATATGAACAATAAAATTTGAGATCAAGAGGACCGTGAAATTGCAATGGCACGTCGACACTTTACTGATACCTACTCACATCTCATTGATAATAGTTTGCCTCGATGTGCCCTCACCCTCAGGTTTTGTTGTTTACAATAATGTGTTATAATGTGTATCAAGCGGTCCAAAGAAAGTAATTTATTGTTACTCCTATCCGAATACTATTGTTCTACAAAATTACCGACTGACACATGTCGAAGAAGAAAGCAATCAAAGAAATAATCCTAATATGAGTTTCAACATCTCGATAGATTCGTCATAGTCGAGAGATTCACGATTGATGTACACTCAGGAGAAAAAGTAATGACCTTAGACCGATCACAATGTGGATAGATTCTAACAAACCTTAGCAAAAAAAATAAAAATTAAAATTGAACGTGAAAATCTCTTTATAAAAACTACTGCAGTGGGATGCAAGCCTTCACAAACCTGTCTTGAGTGTCTTTTCTAAGAATCTGTCGCGACATTGTTCGCGGTCGATGGCCAAGACTTTATCTCCCGACTGTACCATCTGAACAGCAAAATTTGAAATTAAGACGTGACAAGAAGGCACTGAAGTTTTAGAGGCACGTCGAAACTTTGCTGATGCTCAACATAACATCTCATTAATAGTTTAAGCAGTGTCGAATATAAACGTGGTGTAACTATGCGAGTATAATTTGGCAAAAGGTACTCAAGGTCATCAATCTTTGACGACTGAAAATAAATTGTGGTACAGGAATCTTCTTTTTCATGTTGAGGTAGGTCAAATGTTCCCGTTGCTATGTGTGCAAAATCCCGTTTGCAATCCGTATACAAGAAAATTAAACGAATAACGTGCCATTAAACTTTCACGGCCTTGTAGATCTCAAATTTTGTTGTTCACATCATACATGTTAGTGTAATGGATAGGTATCAAGATCAAGCAATTCAAAAAAGTTGCCCTTAGGCTGTTTGGTCTGTCACGTCAAAAGTCAAAAATGACGTTATTTGTGACTGTCACTAACTGGATTTGAGTGTTGGTTCCTCTTGACTTTGGGGTTGACTGTGTTTTTGGGCGTAGTGGTATACATACTGTGTTTGTACAAAAAATGTTGATTAGTTTGCTTTCGTCGACAAAAAATAACACGAAAGTTCCATTAGCGGCAATTTTCTCTGATTTTCACGCTTCTACTGTCAAAATCTTTCAAACGACAACAGACAAATTTTTTTCCAGACTTTTAATAACCTGAGGGCTAGCGTTCTACACCTTTTCCAGATGTAGTTCAGAAAACGAATTGAATTTCAGAATCCGTCAATTGAATTTTTCATAATCCGACAAAATATGTAGTTCAGATTAATCAGTTGAAATTCAGAAAGCATCAAATGTGGTTCAGATTTGTCAAATGAATTTCAGAATGCGTCAATTGTATTTCAGAATACGTCAATTGTAGTTCAGAATACGTCAATTGCAGTTGATATTTTCTGAACTGCAATTGACGAATTCTGAATTTCAAATGATGTTTTCGGAAAATCAAATGTCCAGTCTGAAATTCAATTGGCGCATTCTGAAATTGTGACTGTCTGAAATACATTAACGCTTTCTGAATTTGAACTGACTAATCTGAACTACAACTGACGGATTCTGAAATTCAATTGACGCTTTCTGAACTACTATACTAGAGAAGGTATAGTCTGGGGAGCCAGTGACCATTTTTGGTATGTTGTTTCAGCAAACTGGGTAGCAATTTTATAGTTATTTTCATTCTGGAGAATACTAAAACCGAAGTCTGCCATAAATCTTGTGGGACAGGGGCTAAATGGCGGCCATTTCAATTTTTCAAAAATTAGCATCTCGCAAATGGTAAAAGATACGAAATTTTATTCAATTAGAAAAAGTTGTATGTTTCAGTGTAGATTAAGAACCTGAAGAAAAATCCAAAATATCTTGATTGTTTACTCAAATGACATTTTTCGAAAAATGGCACTAAGGTTTTCGGCTTGAAAAAAAAATCAGCTATCAAATCCGGTAATAAAAATATACAGTTATGCATAGGTTTTTTTCACGGCACCATTTTTTGGCCAAAAGAGCACAAGTGGGAATACATTTTTAGAAGCAGAATTCGAAGAGCATTCATATAAAAACGCGAAAAATGATGGTTTGCATTTAAATTTTTAAAGTTGATGTGCCAAAAAGGCACTTTCCGTGAACCGATGTGGCCCAGATTCTAATCAGCACCTACAAATCTCCCACAGAATATGTGTGCCAAATTTCATCTTGATACGTTCAGTAGTTTGAGCTGCAGCGTGATCACAGACAGACACACATACACAGACATTTTTCAAAAACCACTTTTTCGGATTCCCAGGACCCTGAAACGTAAATTTTTGGTGCTTTTGGCGATTCGATTTTTCGATCGATTTTATTAACTTGCTTCGCTAAGCGTAGAAGTTAAAAACACTTTTTTGGGTTCCCAGGACCCTGAAACGTAAAGATTTCATGTTTTTGGCGATTCGATTTTTTTGAATTTTCCGATCGATTGCAGTAACTGCTTCGCGAGCGTAGAAGTTAAAAATACAGGGTGGGCCCGTAAAAGTTGGAACAAACTTTGTCTGTTAATAAAATTTTTATTTATAATTCGATTTTAATGAAGTTTTGTGAGGTTGTTAACTCAACCTTTCTACGCCGAGGCCACTCATTTAATATACCAGCACTCATTTAGTTTTTGAAATATTCTTCAGTAAATGGAGAGATGACGTTTAGGGTCGCTGCAAAATTAAATCAACGGTGATGGGCTGCTCTTCTTTATCTTAGAATTATATTTGGAGTTTTCTGAGCGGAGTAACACCGAAAAATTAAGACATTTCTCGCTCTCTTACTCAAAAACTAATTTAACTAAAATCTGCAATGTTTCGCGAGAAACCTGAAATTGTAAGTCAAGTTGCCCTTGGAATTTACTTTTGTCACATTGACAAGCAAATTTTAATCAATGTAAGAACTTTTTTACTATTTCAGTTGACTTCAGTTGGCTTCGCCAGTTTTTTACACCTTCAATTAACTACTCGCTTTTGGCTCTGCCAAAGCTCGCAAAACTTCGGCTGCGCCTCAGTTTTTACTGTGACTGTGCCACTAGTACTGCATTACAAAATTTTGGCTCCGCCTTGGCAGTTAAAAACTGAGGCTAAGCCGAAGTCTTGTAAGTTTTGAGCCAAAAGCGAGTAGTCAATTGAAACTGTAAAAAACTGAGGCGAAACCTAGGGGCCGACCTGTTATCAAAAATTTGTACACCACATTTCATATTTCCAACATTTTCGCGACATTTCAGTAGCCATGTACACCATATTTCCATAATGGTGAACCCCTCGAGCGACACCGAGCTTTTTTACTATTTCAAATGACTTCTCGCTTTTGGCTCTGCCAAAGCTCAAAAAAGTTCGACTTCGCCTCAGTTTTTTATAGCTTCAATGTACTACTCGCTTTTGGTTCTGCCAAAGCTCGCAAGACTTCGGCTGCACCTCAGTTTTTACTATGCCACTAGTACTAGACTACCCAATTTTGGCTGCGCCGAAACTTCGGCTTCGCCTTGGCAGTAAATAACTTAATTTTTTGTTGTTACTCTGCTCAGAAAACTTCAAATATGATCCTAAGATAAGAGTAGCAGACCATCACCGTTGATTTAATTTTGCAGCGACCCTAAATGTTACCTCTTCATTTACTGAAGAATATTTCGGAAACTAAATGAATGTTGGTGTATTAAATGAGTGGTCTCGACGTAGAAAGGTTGAGTTAACAAACTCACAAATCTTTATTGAAATCGCATTATAAATAAAAATTTTATTAGCAGCCAAAGTTTGTTCCAACTTTTACGGGCCCACCCTGTACCTAATACCCTAGAGAACATTGTACAGGGTGATCATGATACATATTCATAATTTTTTCAAATCACACGTTAATATAAGTTATTAATAAACCCTCGAATAAACTATTGTTTCCTGTAGACAGTATTTAATCTATTACCTGGGGCATTCCGCACCCCAAAAATTTGTACACCACTGCCGAATTTTCACGGCACTGCCGTAAATTTGTATACCACTGCCGACTGTGAAATCCCCCGACAGCCTAAAAATTCATAGATCACTGTCGAATTTGCTCAATTTTTGCAACCACTGCCTAACATTTCCCACTAACACTGCCGAAAATTTGTACACCACTGCCGACTGTGAAATCCCCCCCACTATTACCTATTTGATAGGGAAGCATGAAATGACTTTTTTTGTAGAAAATAAAATGAAAATGATTCAAATTATGAAATTTTGGCAATAGCATTTTTGAATGGGAAGAAAAAACCATTTTGATCAGATCTTCGAGAAATTTGTTTTTTCCACAATTTATGATGCACACGTTCCTTAACTCTCGATCAGACATAACGGACAAAATAGTGGCCATGGGTTACCCCGCCTCGAAGATAGAAAGCGTTTACCGAAATCACATAGACGACGTGGCCAAAATGCTGGACTCAAAACACCAAAACCACTACTTCATCTACAACCTGTGCTCGGAGCGTTGCTACGACACGACAAAATTCCACAACAGAGTGAAAAGCTTCCCCTTCGACGACCACAACCCACCAATGATGGAACTGATACAACCTTTTTGTCACAACGTGGACGAATGGCTGGCCCAGAGCGAGGACAACATCGCCGTCGTCCATTGCAAGGCCGGCAAGGGCCGAACCGGCACGATGATCTGTTGCTATCTTCTCCACAGCGGCAAGTTCAGCTCGGCCGACCAGGCCCTCACCTACTACGGCCAGAAAAGGACGCAGGACCGGAAAGGCGTTACCATTCCCAGTCAGATGCGTTACGTCCGTTACTACGCGAAACTGCTGAACGAGGGTTTGGAGTACAAACCGGTGCCGATGTACATCAAGGAGATCGTTTTGAAGCCCGCCCCCACGTTCGTGGGTGGTCAGGGTTGTGTTTATTTCGCGATATCGCAGCAGGTGCTGAAGGAGGGCGAACAGCTGCCCGACGATCAAAATCGCGGCAAGTTGTACAAAAGTGAGATGTTCGAAATCAAAAAGGGTGCTCCGAACTTGGTGATCACTTTGAACGTTTGTTTGGTACTGAGGGGCGACGTTAAGTTGGAGTTTTACACGAAACGGTTGGGGAGGAAGGAGAAGATCCTGCAGTTCTGGTTTAATACTTTTTTCGTTGTGCACTCGTATGACACTAGGAATAATAGTTTAGATGAGAACAGTTACGAACTGACTTTGTGGAAAGACGAACTGGACATTCTCAACAAAAAGGATAAACAGAACAAAATGTTTAGCGCCGACTTCCAGGTACGTACCCCTAATTAACAGTCAATTCTGCAGCAAATTGCTGATGCCAGCAAAGTCGTAATTGTTGCTCACTTGCTGATATGGAATATGACGTAGTCTAGTTTTCACCAAGGTTGATTTTGGACGATTTGTGTATTCCCTGTTCTCAACTAGTGAACACTTTTCTCAACTTATTGCGTGATATGCTTATTTCAGTATTGTAGAGTGGCTACTTCCTCATGTCTTCCAGCAAAATATGACGTCCTCCAAGGTTCTATCTTGGGACCCATACTCTTTATTAGAAAAACATAACAACTCAATTCCATTCGCCGAAGGGTTGACCACCCACGAAAAATGTGTACATCAATTTTCTTTTCACAATTTCTCATGCATGTACACCACTCCAACATCCAAGTGGTCAACCGCTCGTAATTTCTAAATAATTGTCATAATTTCTACAATTTCCAGGTTAAAAGGCACGTCGAGACTTTACACTGATACCCATAGAATTACATCTTACTAGTAATACATTACGTCGCTTAAAATATCAGCAGTAAAGCCTCGACGTACTATTAAGCTTTCATGGCCTACTTGATATTAGATGTTGCTGAGATCTTTCTGTCTCCTTTTTTTATATCGGTTTAAAGCATTTGGTGTCCTTTTCCCTCTCATGACAAGGGAATGTGATAAACAGAGATTTCGATATGAGAGAATTTTTTCGTGAAACCAGGCAAATTAGTATACGTAGACTAAAAGGCTAGTAGAAAAAAATTGTTGAAAATTGCTAAAAATCATTAAAACCGTTATAAAATAGCCAATACCCAGAGAACTGTACACCAAAATTGCTAAGTGGTTAACACCTGAGAGAAAAGCAGCTTAAGATTTCGAAGATAATATGTTAGTTTTTCTTTAATTGGCAGCAGTGACTTTTCACTTTTAAGGAGGTTGGCAATTAAGTCGGTCGTAAGAGTTGAAAGGCACGTCGAGATTTTACTAATACCGACAGATTTACATCTCACTACTAATATATTTCATTACGCCGATTAAAGTATTAGCAGTGAGATGCAACTCTGTAAGAGTAAAACCTCGACGTGCCGTTCAGCTTCCGTGGACTACTTGAGAGTAAATGTTGCTGTGATCTTCAGTCTCTTTTTTGTGTAACTTCAGTATAAGAGAGAAAAGGACAAAAATACTAAAAATACTCTCCCAAAGGGACTATGTCTTGGTTTAAAACATTTGGTGTACTTTTCCCTCTCATAGCTGTAGGGAATGCGGTAAAAGGAGATAATTACATAATATTTTCGTAATCTTCCTCTACGACGAAAATTGCTAAAAATCGTATAAAATAGCAAAAAATACCTTATGTAGAACATTTTACACCAAAATCGCCAAGTTTAAATATTTAGTTTGGCAATTAAGTTGGCCGCGAAAGTTGAAAGTAAGGGGTTGACCCTCGGGTTGACCACCCACGAAAAAGGTGTAAGTACATCAATTTCTACAATTTCCGAATAATTTTCACAATTTCTCATGCATGTACAATTGTACAGGGTGATCCAACCGTTTTGTCCCACTTTTGAATTGGAATATCTCCGTTGTCTTACAAGTTAGAAGGTTGAATCAAAAAGTGGATTATAGAGTAGACCTTCAAGTTTTGTTTGGTATATAGAAACAAATTTTTCAAGGTCAAACTTCGTCTCTGCGGAAGAAAGTTAGTTTTTTTAAATTTAACACCCGGTATATTTTGAATTTTTTGGTTAGATCTGATCATTCTAAACAAGTTTTGTATAGCATACTATAGCTTTACTTCTAACCGTTTGGCGCGAATTTTGAAATTTGTAACGCGAATGTTGGCACTTTGAAGGACTGTACCGGGCTAACCACTTAAGATTTCAAAATGAAATTTACCACATAAATTATCTAAAATACTCTTCATTAACAGGGCATTTTTAAATTTTTTTAGTTTTATTTTTTTTCTCGAGATTTTCAAATTGTCAACGTTCGCGCTACAAATTTCAAAATTTCCGCCGAACGGTTAGAATTAGAGCTATAGTATGCTATACAAAACTTGTTTAGAATGATCAGATCTAACCAAAACATGCAAAATATACCGGGTGTTCCATTTAAAAAAATGTAGCTTTTTTCCGCAGAGACGAAGTTTGACTTTGAAAAATTTGTATCTATATACCAAACAAAACTTGAAGGTCTACTCTATGATCCACTTTTTGATTCAACCTGCTAACTTATAAGACAACGGAGATATTCCAATTTAAAACTGGGATAAAACGGTTGGATCACCCTGTACATACATAACATATACCACAATTTTTGAATAATTTCCATAATTTCTGAATACCTAGTTTGTACAATTTCCAAATAATTTCTCATGCTAGTACAGTCGAGAAAGTAAGTCATACACTCGGCTCTTGAGCGTTACGCACAGAATTTGGGACACCACCATCGATAGTGGTGATTTCTATCTGATATTAGGACCGGCACTAATTGGGGGTTATATTGGTAGGTCAACGAACTTCGGACCGTGTGCAGATAAAGAGTTATCAGGCCAACAAAAAGTGCATTATTTAGTTTCTCGACTGTACATACACCACAATTTCCAAGTGGTCAACAGCTCGGAATTTCCAAATATTTTCAACAATTTCTAGTTTCTAACTGAGTTCCATAATTTCCAAACATTTTCCACATAGTTTCGACAATTTCTCATCCATGTACACCACAATTTCAAGATGGTCAACCCCTCGCCATTCGCAGACTACTTGCACAGAGACACTGTCGAAAAAGAGTTGTACATAGTAAATTATCGGTTTAAAGCGAACAAATGGAGCATTAACTGAGACAATAATAATAGTTTATGTATCTAAGCGTGAAAGTAAATGTTTTCCCGGTCGAAAGAAAATATGAGATCCGGAAAACTACTTTCACGCCGCGCTGCATAAGTACAATATAATGTTCTAGTTGAAAAATCAATTATTAACTGTTTTCACAACACGGGTGAGGCAATTTGTCGATTTATTTTCTTGGCTAACCGGAAAAATATATCTACTGCTCACTCGTTTCAGCGGCTAGCCGTCCAAATTGTCCCGAAAATCTTATTTTCAGTTAGTGTAGGAAGAAAATGTTACTTTCCACTAATAGGAATTTACCTCGGAATTTACTTAATAAGAACTCCATATACGTCATAGGGATATTTATCGACGATGGCGCGCTAAACTGGTCTGCACGTTGATAAACCGAACAAAAAACTGTTAATTTCCATTTTCGTTCTCAAAAGGTTACGTAGCTGATCTTCGTATATTATGCACTTTTCCAGTCCCGCTTATTATATGGTTTTCTTTAGGCCTGCGACTTTTAATTGATATATCGATAAAAGTGTGATATCGATAATTTATCGATATATTGATATACCGAAGTTCGTAGTTCTGACACTTCCGAGGGCACTTCTGAAGTTCTGACTTCTGTTAAATGTAGGTATTCGTCTTGATTCAGCCATTATTGTTGACAACTGGTCAACATTGAAATGAACTGAGAAAATTGTGGAATCTTTACGTACGTCTACATTTCTAGAAAATTCTCAAAATTTCCAAGTTGTCAACCTCTCGGTCTATTCAGCGATCCTTCCGTTTATTCTGAAAATCTCCTTTAAGTTTCACTTAGGGTCGGTTTTTCCATCTCACTTTAACTATAACGTGAGGTTTGTCACCCTAGTTTCCATGGTGACAACAATTGTTTCTATAGAAATAACTTAATGTTACATTTAACATGGGATGGAAAAACCGGCCCTTATAGTGCTAGTCGAGGGGTTGTCCACTTTGGAAATGTTTTGCCTTCGAAAATGTCGTGGAAATGTAAAATGTGGTCAGTAATTTTTTCAGTGCAGCTTGGTTTGCAACGTGGACGTAATGTAATCTGAAAAATAATATTTCTATTAAGATTTATTGTTATGAGTCTCAATCGAGGTCTCCATTCTCAACAAAAATTATCCACTGAAATATTCCACTTTGTCTGAGACTGGAACATGAAATATTGTAGTAATTATAAACTAATGTTCACGGTATTGACGTCAAGAAATAAATTTGTAGCTGCTTGAAAGTCGATAAATATGGAAAGACATAACTTAAAAATGTTGGAATTGATTGCAAATTGCGTTGCGCTAGGTGACTTGATTTAGAAAAGATTTACATCCACCTTGAAAAACGTCAAATTTATACGTTCAGGGTCCTTAGAAACTCAAAAAAGCGGTTTTTGAGAAATGTTTAATGCCCATGGTCATGATACGGCCCAAAGTACTGAAGATATCGAGGGGTACACGTATTGCAGTTATCGAGTTGTAACTTTTCTACAAATTATTTTATACTAACAAGGTCACACTACCTGCACGTCACAAAAGTTCAAGAGCATCCACCAATCTTGAATAATACATGGTTTTTTAAATTCTACCAGAGTGTCTTGTCTTACCCTTCAAAAAGATGTAGGTAATCAATGTTAAAAAAAATCAACCACAATTTTCTGAAAGTACGATAAAAAGTAAGCAGCCCAACGTTATTAGTAGTTTTTTTGAATAATTGCGAGAAAAAGTGAATAAGTTCTAATTTGGGGCTTTGGTGTGAGGATTTTGGAGTCATCCACATTTCGTTTTCAATTCAGAACACTGACAATAATAATTATGTGGCCTGGTTTTGTAAGGGGTCGTTCTGAAAATCTCCTTGAAGCAGGTACCGGATGAATTCCATGCTTTATCTCATATTAGCATTTTTTAGCTCATTTTATAAGTTGTTATATGTTGATATATTCTTTTTGTATTTTCACTAATTGTGGTGTGCCTATAATTTGTTAAAGTGTGTCCTGGTTGGGTGGAAGAGCAAATAAAGGCAATTATTATTATTATTATTGTTCTGATTGAAAGACATTTTAAAGTGAGCTCTGACGTGTTTTTGCATTTTCGAATATAACCAGTCATATTAAGGCCATAAAATGAAATATTACTTTTGATGTCGTATGAGCTACGTTCTCACGAAACTAGTGAGCCGACCTGTCCATTTCACTCCTGTTTAATTTCATCAATGTGAAATATAATTTTCTAGTGGAGACAAGTGACAGAACTGTCATCTATTTGTCAGCTGTGTTCTTATACCAAGAAATTGTGCAGAAAGGTGAGATCACCAGCACATACCACATACGTCATCGTTTTTTTTAAATTGTTTTTTAAAGTGGAATACTTAATAAAATCCAAAATAAAAAAAAGGCAGCAGAGAAGCGGCTGGAACCTCCCCAACGCGTAGGTCTTTGATTTCCGTGACTTGTGTTTAAGATTTTAAAGTTGATATGCCTAAATGGCACTTTCCGTGGGCCGATTGAATCCAAAATTTGTTCACCTCTTCGACGTGTAATACAATCCCCATGTGCAAAATTTCAGCCAAATCGGTTCAGGGGCTTGGGCTGTACCGCGATTCTGAAGTCGATAAAAATCTCGATTTTTTTAGTTTTTGGTCAAAAGGGCACTGACAGTGAATACATCTTTGGAAGCAGAATCTGAAAGCCTTTCTTATGGTGACCTGAAAAATGGGGGTTTACATTTAAAATTTAAAAGTTGATGTGTCAAAATGGCACTTCTGGTTGCACGATTGGCTCCAAAAGCTTTTCAGATCTAAGTTGGGTTATCATATGCACACGTACCAAATTTCAGCCAAATCGGTCGAGTACTTTGGGCTGTGGCGTGTTTACGAACGAACGAACGTACGTACGTACATACATACAGACACATTTTAAAAACCACTTTTTTGGGTTCGTGAGACCTCAAAACGTATAGATCCGGTCTTATCTCGAATTCGAAAATTTTAGTGATTGCAGTAACCTCCCTTTTTTTAAATGGTGAAGTGGAGTGGGGAGGTTAAAACGAGTGATTTCAAATCAAAGTTGATTATTTTTCGAATTATAGGAATAATAAAGAAATTTGTGACATACCGTAATGGCCTATTGTACCGGGTTTAGACAGGATTCTTCTGGTCCTTCGATATAGTTTTTCCTCTGTATGGAAGGCTTCTAATGACTACTCAGAAATGTTTTGAGCCATATCGGTCGGTTTGACAGCCATTCATAAAAATAGTTTTTGGAGTGTGACGTCATGACAAAATTAATTTTTGCGAATTAAAGTTCACCTTTTTTGTTTTTTTTTCTCGTAAAAACGGTACGGAATTCAGTGAAACTTATAAAATAGTGACGAATAATCTCAGGAGCTTCCTTCATTGAACATTACTTTTAATCGCGGCTGTGTGTGTTCTGTCGTGATATTGTTAACCTATAACCTAGCCGTAGGTACCTTTTTTGTTGATTTTCTTCACATTTTTATGACAAAGACAGAGACAGAGCGTGTTGGTTTTCAGGAAGCAGGTACCTATTTAATCACCAACCAACATTTAAAAATAGATTTTGAGAGCACAAGTACTCTTTTTGAGCACTTGCCTACGTGCATTTCTCATCGCAATCAATCAATCGTTTCGAGTAGTACTTATACGTACATGTATGTACTCATTGGGAATTATGTACTAGATATAAGAACGCAATCTTTCACTGTCATGTCCGAGTTTCCTCAGAGGCGCAAAGCAGCGCTTAAATAAAACAGAGAATAAAAATTTACGATAAGTTTCCGTGGAAATGATGGAACAATTTAAAATTAAAATCCAGCGTCCGTCATTGCGTTAGTCATTGATATCTCGTCCGTTTTATCAATTGAGGTCATAGTAATCGTTTATCTTCTCGAAGAGTGCCAATTTAGATAAGATAATGACGGTTTAAAAATCTTGATATTTCCCACTTATTGCTGAAAAGTTATTGACATTATCATTACGATCGCATTATGGGGGGTCAATGATAAAATAAGAGGAGTATTTGTTTAATTTTACAACCAACGATTAGTGCTCATAACCACCGCACCACTACTGCTCTATATTGTAATATTGTAGAAAGCAATGCACAAGGTGATTCACCGAAATTTCATAATTTAATGTCTTTGTGAATCACCCTGTGTACATAGTATTTAACATGAAATTCTAAAACACAACTGCGGTGATTGATGTTACTGAAAGTTTGTGATTGATTCTTCTCGTAAATTTTGTAGTTTATTCTTAAAGTAAGTCCATATATCTAGTACAGTTTCGTAATGATAAAAAGTATTGATTATAAGTTTTTTATCAATACTCAACGCATTGTTCCTAAACTTACACTTTGAGACTAATGGGCATAAATTTACCATAAAAATCAAAACAAACTTTCGTTTATGTCAATCAATCTGTTTGGAACCCTACCTCAACCACCTGATGTAACGACTTCCCAAGTCGATTGTCAATAGTAATTCGACAAGTACAGTTCATTTCAAGGGTTTAGTCCGGTCAGTCCGGTTCAGGTACAACGCTCTAGGTTAGCTCCGTCTTTTTCTACACAACGTCTGGCAATTCACCCACGTTGTAACGTACAGTCCTAAGAGTGTCTACTATCGCGTCTCTGTTTAACACATATAAATGGAAGAGACGGATATATCACCCGTTAAAGTATTCTCTAGGACTCGATCGGGGCGCGAAACTATTCCACCACTCATAAACTCATTTCAACACAATTCTTTTTAAAAGTAGGTACTTTGTGTTGACTGTGGTGGAATAACCAGGTTTCACTGTTACTTACGACGGTCAGGTCGAGGATGAGCGGAACTCATTTGCATTTTACGATCTAACGGACTAAACCCTTGAAATGAACTGTAGTCTCTTGATTGCCGCGGGTTTTGACGTCCAAATGGTTGTCAACTACGAGTCAAAATGGTAGATTTTTTTCGGCCAAAGAGGACTCTAGCAAGCTCTCTTCCTCTTTTTGACAAGTAGTGAATCCATGAGGACTCAACAAGGCAACCAAGAGACTACGAATCGTATTTTGCAGATTATTTTATAAGTTAAAGGGTTGAGTAAGTAGTGTCAAGTCACTGTAATCAGGATTTGATTGGTTACTGGTATACTAAATGCTGCTTTGCATCGGTTCAATACTTAATGTATAAAATAATCAAGGTAGTTGATCTAAAAATTACTGCTATAACAATAACGATATTCTCCTACGCTGGAGAGCAAGGATATGTGCTGAGCATCTATAAATATTGTGAAAAAGTATTGATTAAGTAGTGTCAAGTTGACATTGTAGTATTATCACTGTAATCAGGATTTGATTGGTTATTGGTATACTAAATGCTGCTTTGGATTGGTTCAATACTTAATGTATAAAATAATCAATAGTAATACGACGAATAGTCTCTTGATTGCCGCGGATTTTGACGTCCGAATGGTTGTCAACTACGAGTTAAAATGGTACATTTTTTTTAAGTTAAAAAGAGGCAGAAAAAAATCTACCATTTGACAAATAGTGCATCCATGACGACTCAACAAGGCAACCAAGAGACTACGAATCGTATTTTGCAGATTATTTTATAAATTAAAGTATTGAAATGTAAGTAGTGTCAAGTTGATGTTGTAGTATTATCACTGTAATCAAGATTTGATTGGTTACTGGTATACTAAATGCATAATGTATAAAATAATCTCTTATATTTCTAACGGTATTTTTTATGTCCACAGCTATCGCTCTCCTTGCAAAAAATCGACAAAAACGAATCAAGTTGGTCTAGCTACAACCGCCAAATCCCTCGCATTCCCCAAGACACAACCCCCAGTGAAAGTTCGGAAGCGGAATCGTCCGAAGCGGACTCGGGTGAAGAAGGTTGGGAGAGTGGTGAGTACGCTGCACTAGTCCCACCACCACCTGTCCAACAGTAAAAAAAGCCAACCAGTTCTTACATGTTCTTTCTACTTATATAATATTATACTCAACTATAAAAATATTGCTCCGAACAAGATTATATATTCGATTTTTGTGTTGTTTCTCTTAAAAAATTTGGCTTTGTAAATTTTCACACGAAAGAAAAAGCGATTTGTTTTTTCTTTGTATCTTGTCTTTAGATCTGTTTTGTGGTTAAAAGACTTGAAATAATTAGACAAAATTTAGTACAACGCTTACGCTATCATTTCATCACTCATATCGTTGTGTTTTTTGTTCGTTACATGTCCGTTCTTGTTTCCTCTTCACTATTATTAATACTAACGATTCAGTCATTGCATGAATACTAATCAGTGTTTTTGGGGTAATCAATGCAGTCCTGGATGGTGGAAATATGGATCCTAGAGGTGTCGGATATCGGATCTTGTCGGAGTGTGAGCTTGCTTCGCAACTAACCTCGACCAGTGGTGATCAGCAACCGGAATTATTAACAGCATAACTATAAACAGGCCAACAATTAGAATTGTAATCAGTATTTGAGAACAATTGTTTTACATATACCGTGATTCTCTTCCAGTAGATGGCGCAGAGATCTGTGCGTTTTCGGTTGTCCCACGATAAAAGTACAAAAACGAATTTTATCCGGCAGTTTATTAAATCCCGATATCTTCTGGTGAAAATTATCGTCGAAGTCTACCTCAAAATTTTCATAAGACAATCAGTTATTGGTTTGAAAAATTTAACAGTTTAATAAGCTGCCATGTCGTGTGTGAACTTTTTGTATGATTTCAAAATATTATTAAAAAATTTGATGAAAATTCGTCTCATTGGCCCTGAAAATCATCCCCCTCCTCCCCTAACAAGGTAATTAAACTCTCTCTCTTTCTCTCTAACGCTTTTAGATTTAAATCCGTTGCCTGTTTTGTCTTGCTTTTTTTGTTTGTGAATCGTGTTGGGAAATTAGTCTTACGTCCGTTTATTTCTAGGGGAATCCACGTACCTGTGAAGGAAACAGCTCGAAGGCATGCACCGAACAAAATATTGTGTAAATATTGCATGTGCAGGAGGCATCATGTCCATTATACCTATCAATAATTCATACAATAATCTCACCTGCTTGCTTTTTGTTGTTAGAAAATTTGTGTCTGGGTATATTATTACACTGTGTAAGTGTGTACAAATAGATTTTCGTTTCTGAAAGTACAAACCAATGCTTTTGTTTTTGATCTCATCTCATTTAATTATCTTGCCAATGTTGTTACTTTCGTTACCGGTCATACGATTTTTATTGCCATTTCTTCATTTTGTTAAAACACTCAAGACTGAGTTTTGAAAAAAGAGAAAAGGAAATTTCATGTATTTTTTTACGTTAGGTATGAATACTTTTTATACTTTAAATTCTAAGAGTACTATTTTTTTGTTGTTTTTAGCAAAAATGTACTTACCTTACAACGCCAAATTTTACGTTTATTATCCCAGTGGCATTGTGCATGCTGATACAAATTCAAAAAACTTAGGTGTATCTGTGTTTACAAAATTTTCGTCGCCTGTACAGAACCTGTGCACGCATATTGCATACACGTTCCTGTACAATGAGGACCTCTCTAAATTTCGTTATTTTATTATGTTAAAATGTGCATATTATTTATATGTAATATTGTTGTTTTAGTGTTTTTTTGTATTATAAAAAAGCATAAATGTGATCCGACTTTTTATTTAAGCAAATTAAAATACTATTCGTCGTGACGAATACTATTTTTATATTACGAATCTATGTATAGCTATATAGTTTTTATATATCGATATAATTGGCTTGTTGTGATAGGGCCACTTTTATAAGAATGCTATGATTCTGAAATTATATTTTTTAAGGTAGATCTGATTGTACACGTTAATAAATGAAATATCGTCTTATTTTGTCATTTGTTTACATTCTCGTTTTATTTACCTTACCGGAAATCGCCATTGCATTATGGGAATACGCGATATTAGCGATGTCGTGGAACCGCCATCTTTGTTGTGTATCGTCATAGTCGCTGAAGCCAAACAAAGCAAGATTTCAATGTGCAAATTCTAGAAAGCTGCATTTTTCGTCTAATTCTTTATTAACAGTTACTGTGTTGCGTTTTAAGACCTTAATATTGACAAATTGAAGAATTGCTATCGATTAAATTGTGACAATGTCCACCATGAGCTTTGTGCTGAAATAATTGAATCTACATAAGGAAATTCTCGCTTTGTTTAGCTTCATTGCCATAGTAACAACCTTAACCTAGCCCAACAAAGATGTCGGACGTATGTCACGCTAATAGCCCGTATTATGTGTTTTACACAATTCTAGTAGAAGGCGGTGAAAGCTTAGTGGCACGTCGAGACTTACTAGGTCGTGTAAACAATAATGAGTTGTAACATGAGTATCAATAAAGTCTCGACGTGTCACTAAACTTTCACGCTTTTTTGAAATTTTTTTAGGAGCTAAGGACAAATGTCTCGTAAATAAATACTGTAGTAGTCAAATGTCACAATTTTAAGGAATAAATTGGATTTTGAAGACTACAGTTCACATTTTTATTAGATTGTGGAAAAACTAGACTTAAATAAAAAATTAACGCCCCCTTCCCCGGCCCCGTTGGAAATTAGCCCTCCCCCGGCCTCCAGAAGTCCCTTTACCTTTTGGTGGGGGACTCTTGGGACGCAAAGCTTCGATTCGTTCCGTGCACCCTGTTGTAATGTTATTACTGGCAAAATAACTTGCATACAGTTCTGCATTAAAGTTAGAGTTAGTTAATTCTGGTCCAATTGTTAACCACCCTGGTCGAATGGTGCTATCCCTCCCGAAAATGTGAAGACGTCTTCGGCCAAGACAGAAATGTTCAATAATGTGGAAAATCTCCACAGGTTTTTCAATGCTGCCATATTCATTCTCTTCCGAAATAATGAGATCAATATCAACGTTGGCGTGGATAAAATCACCATCAGTTGACCGTCTTACTGTTCCCTTGATGCCCATGAGGCAATGCTCTTTAGTCCGTTGAAAGACAGCCTTAGGGTCTAAATTTTTTGAATGGCCTGGATTTTTAATGTTCGTTCTTATCCAACAAATGTCTTCACATCTACAATAAATTGAGGTTAATAAAAGCTTTTATCAGAAATACTACCGTCTAAAGCCCCATTTTCTCAAGCATACTCGCCCCATGTCTAAACCATCCGAGCTGCCACACCATAAAAACACGAAACTTCTTTGAGCAGCCACTTCACCAACATCTAAATTCATGATTTGATCCCACGACCAAAACTGCATATTCGTGACCCCCATAGTCCTTTGATACTCCTCCAAAGGTGGTTCGATTAAAATCACATCAAACTTGGTACCGAGATTCTTGAGATCATAATTTGGTAAATCACATTTTAAGTACATGGGCGGATTAGCTGTTTTCGCTATCAAATCATCTTTCAGTCGAATCAGCTCCCTCAATTTTGGGTATTCTTCAAATCGGTCAGCCAGCCCCACATCTCTAATGAAATTCTGAGGTCTCTGACCAGTATCGACGAAATGTTGACAATAATCGTTGTGAGGGTTTGAAGACTGAGTTCCTTTAAGAAACGTAGAGGAGTCCCTGTAGACAAGTTCATCGGACTCCTTTTTGTAATCGTATTTATCGTCGTCGCCGTCTTGACTTTCTTTTTTGTCCTTCTTTTTGGGGACTTCTACACTGGTTCCAAGGACTTGACGTAGTTCCTCGGCCCCCGAAACACCCAACTAAAAATATTTCAACAGTCAATATTAGGACCTAACCTCAAATTTTGACAGTTACAGTTTGTGCCAACAACTGCTTGCGTTTGCGAGATTTTTCACGCAGCTGTTTCAGCAGTTCCCCCATTTTACTCATTTTGGCCTCTTGAACACTAATTCAAGTTAGGAAAGTAGAAATTCGCCTTTGATTTTGAAATTTCGATCGACTTTTAGGTTAGGTTATTTCTCAGTTGCAGTAACCATCAACACCAAACCAAAAAAACATGAAAGTCCCAACAATCTGGATCCAATCCAACATTCATCATAAAACTCATAAGTCATAACCAATCAGCGACTACTGTAAATTTATTGAGCATAGATAACCAATAATACTTACGCACAAAGCGACGTGTTGCGTGTATTCTAAGATCGTTGAAGGGCTGAAAATTTTAACTTCTACGCTCGCGAAGCAGTTACTGGAATCGATCGGAAAAATCAAAAAAATCGAATCGCCAAAAACATGAAATCTTTACGTTTCCGGGTCCTGGGAACCCAAAAAAGTCGTTTTTGAAAAAATGTCTGTGTATCTGTCTGTGATCACGCTGCAGCTCAAACTACTGAACATATCAAGATGAAATTTGGCACACATATTCAGTGGGAGATTTGTAGGTGCTGATTAGAATTTGGGTCACATCGGTTCACAGAAAGTGCCTTTTTGGCACATCAACTTTAAAAATTTAAATGCAAGCCCCCATTTTTCGCATTACCATATGAATGCTCTTCAAATTGTGCTTCTAAAAATCTATTCACACTTGGGCCCTTTTGATCAAAAAATTGTGCCGTGAAAAAAAACCTATGTATAACTGTATATTTTTATTACCGGATTTGACAACTGATTTTTTTTCAAGCTGAAAACCTTAGTGCCATTTTTTCGAAAAATGTCATTTCAGTGGCAAAAGGGCCCGTGTTTCAATTTATTTTACAAAAAAGCATATTCTTACTATCGGATTTGACAGCTATTGTATTGCTGGATCAAAAGCCTTAGAGAAATTTTTTAGAAAATTTCCATTTTAAGGACAAAAAGGCCCCTTTTTGAATTTTTCTTAACAAAAGGGCATATTATCATTATCGAATTCGATAGCTGTTTTATTGCCGGGTCGAAAACCTTTGTGCCATTTTTTTCAAAAATGTCATTTTAGGGGTGAAAGGGTCCTTGTTTCAATTTGTTTTACAAAAAAGCATATTCTTACTATCGGATTCGACAGCTGTTGTATTGCCGGATCAAAAACCTTCGAGCAATTTTTTAGAAAATTTCCATTTTAGGGACAAAAAGGCCCCTTTTTGAGTTTTTCTTAGCAAAGGGGCATCTTATCATTATCGAATTCGATAGCTGCTGCATTGCCGGATTGAAAACCTTAGTGCCATTTTTTCTAAAAATGTCCACTTGGTTAGATAAAGTTAAATGCTACATTTACAAATTCTGTGAAAAAGTAGAAGTTTCTACCGTCTCCGAGACTGCCAATTTTTTTGAAGGCAATCTACCCACGGCAAGTGCCGTTTTGGGACATCAATTTTCAAATTCAAAATTATACTCTCATTAACCATCCCGAACCATCCAAAGCAATCAGAAAGATCATCAAATTCTGGTTTTAAATAAGAAGAATTTCATTCTCATTTATTGCCCTTTTGGGTAAAACTAATCGAAACTTTGTAATAACACTTAATAGTATATTATATATCAAGGTACTAAAGTGTATTGATCCCGCAGTGTGATTTGATTCCAAAAATATGAAAATATAAATATATATAAATTAAAGGCATTTTCGGCGTAACCGGAAGTGACAAGAAGTTGTAATGAATGTCAAAAAATGACATTCGGTGAGTACGTTCAGTGTGAATTTGTTCAGATTTTTATCTTGATAATTGAAAAAGTTATTCTGGATCAAAAATATCGAAGAAATCGGTAAAAAATAACGTTTTTCCAAAACTGAAAGAACATGACGTCAACTTTGTTTTTTTGATACAAATTCAACTGCGCAATAACATCTTCTAAAAGTTCTGTTACAAATCTCTTCAATGTTACAATCCGAGTCAACCTGTCAAAGTTAAAAAAGAATTGAGGCAATGTAATTGGCTAGTTGAGTTCGTATTAAAAAAACAAAGTTGAGGTGTTTTTGCAGTTTCCAATTAACGTCATTTTTCACCGATTTCTTCGATATTTTTAAAATCTAGAGAAACTGTGACTTAATTTTCGGTCCAGTGTGACATATGTTCCTATTTCAAATATATTCGCAGATTTTGAATTTCTCAGAAAAATGTGTTTCCATTTGAAAAATAAAAATTTTCATCATTTCCGGTAAAATCGAAAACGCAAAAAAATATGAGACAACAAACACCCTCGTATGCGCATCGTAAAAATAAAATCGACCTGTCCGAGGATTTTTCGCAATAACGTCAATTAGCAGACTTATTCCGAATATTCCATACTTTATCACCACAATGTTTAGACGGAAAATGGCAAGAAAATATCGAGCTTCAAACAAATTCCTTTTATCGTAGTCCTAGAGGGTAAAGACCAGTTGATACAATAACAATTATTTAATGAATAATATTAGAAATAAAAATTAGTTTGCATTTACCGTCCTAAAATGATTTGCGATCCACAACAGAAACGAGTGCAAAAAATTCCGATAAGAATAAAGCAAGAAGTTCTCCATACACAACTTTTTACAAAAATTAGTCGCGCTGCAAACTCGATAACGTTCACTGAGCTCCTCAAAAATTCGACAAAAATCACATGGCCGTAACCAGACAGTGATTTTGAAACCAAAAAAATGGCTTGCAATTTTCTGGCATCCCGCAGTGGAATTGATGTAAAGAATTCGGACGCGATGTCGGAAGTCTCAGAAAGTGGTACGGTCACTTCCGGCTTCAACTCCAATTGGAGTTCCAGAGAAGAACTTAGGGACCTTGTTACAAGACATGGACTCAAGGATGTTGCTGACTTGCATCAGGACCGCTTTAGGATCGACAGGAAGAAACTGGAGCAAATGCTTAGTGAGGATAACAATGCGCTTATACCAGCCGACGTTTTCTTTGCAAAGGTAAATTGTAATTTTTTAATTTTTTTCCAGAAATTAGATTTTTTTTTTAGATAATGGAAGACACCAATACTTATATCACTTGGCCGAACAAACTGAAGTTGGGGGCTAAATCGAAGAAGGATCCCCACGTGAGGATAGCTGGACAAGAGGAGGATGTCAGGGCTGCCGGAGAAAGAATTATGACGCTTTTATCTCCAACTGTAAGTTTTTCACTAAACAAAAAATTTTCGTTGTTAAATTCATCGTCCATTATAATTTAATAATATTAATGGTTTCTCAAGGAATGGGAGGAGGAAAAACTTCAGTAAAACTTCTTTTCAGGCCAACGTTTTGGCGATATATTTTTGTTTTGTAATTTTTGTATTATTCTCTTCAGCCTGTGAAGAAGTAGTCCGGTCATATTAGATCTAAAAAAGACGAATAGAAGAAATAATTTATATATTTTTGAAATTTTGGCTACGGGCTCCTGTTGGCACCTGAAATGAAGGGCCGAAAAGTTCCCACCCCCCAAGTGTGCGTTTCATCCCTTATTTGGCGAAAACCACCCCCAAACGTGACATGACGCTAGCTTTTTAGCATTTTTCGGCGAAACTATCCATCTGACAAAAAATTTATTCTAATCAAAAGTATTTCTTATGAAATTCTGCATTAAAAAAGCCCTTTTGATTATTTTGATTATCCCCACCTAATTCTCGCAAACGACGTCCGAACTTGTAGAACAGTTAAATTAGATTTTTTAGTAGAACATATTTAGATATTAGTGAAATTTTTGCTGCGGACTGCTGATTGGGCCCTGAAATGAAGGGCCGCAAACTTAACACCCCCCAAGTGTAAGCTTCATCCCTCTTTTGGCGAAAACCTACTCCCAGACGTGGACATGGCGTTAGTTTTTAGAATTTTTCGACTAAACTATCAAACGGACAAAAAAATTATTCTAATCGGGAATATTCCTCGCGAAAATCTGCATTAAAAAGTCCTTTTCATCATTTTGCTTATCACGACCTAATTCCTTCAAAGGACGTCAGAAATTGAAGGTACCGCTAGATTTTCGGTGCGAGCGAAAAACAACCCTCAACTTCGGACGTGATGATGATGAAAAGGGCTTTTTAATGCAGAATTTCACGAGGAATATTCTTGAATAAAGCAATTTTTTGTCCGTTTGATAGTTTAACTGAAAAATGCTAAAAACTAGCGCCATGTCCACGTCTGGGAGTAGGTTTTTGTCAAAAGAGGGATGAAGCTTACACTTTGGGGGTGTTAAGTTTGCGGCCATTCATTTCAGGGCCGATCAGCAGTCTCTAGCCAAAATTTCATAAATATATAAATAAGTTCTACTCAAAAATCTATTTTGACTGTTCTACAACTTCGGACGTCGTTTGCGAGAATTAGGTGGGGATAAGCAAAATAATCAAAAGGACTTTTTTAATGCAGAATTTCATATGGAATATTTTTGATTAGAATAAATTTTTTGTCAGACGGATAGTTTCGCCGAAAAATTCTAAAAACTAAAAAAATAAGGGATGAAGGGCACACTTGGGGGCTGTGACCTTTTCGGCATTTCATTTCAGGTGCCATCAGGAGCCGGTAGCCAAAATTTCAAAAATATATAAATTATTTCTTCTAAAAAATCTAACTTGACTGGACTAAAGGTGACAAATACAGGGTGTCCCAATTGTCTGTATTCGGTCGATAACTCCATTGCTGTTAGAGATAGCGAAAAATTGTTAAATACAAAGTTGCAGAAGGTCAAACAAGGCACATTTTAAAAATACAATCCTGTATACAGGCTGTCCCACTAAGGAGTAAGAACACAAACATAGGTTTTTTAAATGGAACACCCTGCATTTTAATTTTTTATTGGATTCTATGATGAATTCCAAGTAACACTTATTAATCATGTTTTCATCTGAAGCGAATAGTGTAGAAGATATTGGCAATTTTGCGTGAAAAATTACTTTTGCAGTACTTATTTTGAAAAATCACCGCACAACCAATTTTCAACCTTTGGTTTTGGAAATTTAGCATGTCATTAAGGAAGGTTTGGGCTATGTTTAAAGCTCTTGAAAACGGTATTAGCTTCTCAAGTTCGTCCCCAGTAACATTATGAACCTTCAAAAATGTAGAGGTTAATATTTCGAAATTTTTAAATGGCACCACCATCAAATGGTATAGCCATAGGTTGTAAAATTAAATTTGCTTTCGTTTAATATAAAATGTTCCTATATCCAAGTTTAGTATTTTTCGATTTATTCAGTAAAACACAATTTTCATCTATTTCTTCGTGATGTTTTTAGATGGTTGGCTCTGGCTACATTTAATTGTAGGTGTCAAATGTGTCATCAGTCGAATTACAATTTCTGTAGATCTAATATTTAAGGATGCGTTTCATAATTTGCCCAATTGTCTGTGGGCTACAAACAGGACCTGCAATAAATTCTGTGTCTATAAAAACAAAGCGTAATTATTATAACTATCACCAGAAAAGCCCACTATACCGAAAAGGTTTATTTCAACAGCTAACATGTTTCGAACACAAATTACTCATCATCAAAGCCAAATCATTGGCATTATAATCACTTTATTTTAACAGAGTATCTATCCGTTGTCTTTTAAATAACAGAAAATTTAAAAAAAATTAAGTCGGTAAGTAAGTAATTAGAAAAGTACCTACCTATTCTAAAAGTGCAATTGTTATCTATTTATTTCCTTTTGGTAAGTACCTATGTGCTGAAAATGCTGCAAGTTTTTTGAGTAGGTACATTCTTGCGTTCCATAAATGAACATTAAAAAAAACCACTTGATCACAATTTATGGTTAATTAACGCTGTATTCCGGCTGACAGAATTTGTGACACCTATTGTAACATGTGTCCCAGCAGCCTTTCAAAAACATTATTGTAAGCTAAAAATGGAAATTCCTAAAAATCATATTTTACTGAATACAACGAAAAATTCGAGACTTGGATATAGGGACATTTTATATCAAACGAAAGCAAATTTAATGTTACAGCTTATGGCTATAACATTTGATAGTGGTGCCATTTAAAAATTTCGAAATTTAAACCTATACATTTTCGAAAATTCATAATGTTACTGGAGACGAACTTAAGAAGCTAAGACCGTTTTCAAGCGCTTGAAAGATAGCCCAAAGCTTCCTTAATGACATGCTAAATTTCCAAAACCAAAGGTTGAAAATTGGTTGTGGGGTGATTTTTCAAAACAAGTACTGTAAAAGTAATTTTTTCCACAAAATTACCAATATCTTCTAAAGCATTCGCTTCAGATGAAAACATGATTAATGAATGTTACTTGGAATTCATCATAGAATCCAATAAAAAATTAAAATACAGGGGGTTCCATTTAAAAAAACCTATGTTTGTGTTCTTACTCCTTAGTGGGACAGCCTGTATACAGGATTGTATTTTTAAAATGTGCCTTGTTTGACCCTCTCCAACTTTGCATTTAACAATTTTTCGCTAGCTCTAACAGCAATGGAGTTATCGACCGAATACAGACAATTGGGACACCCTGTATATCGCCCGAAACGTGTACCCTGAAAAGGAGTTTTACTGATGTTTTTCCCCGTCCAATTCCCTGAGAAACCATCAATATTATTAAAGAAAAAATTCGCAAAAAATGTTTCAGTCTAATCGAGTTACGATGAAGATGGACATCAGCTACACGGATCATTCTCACATCATTGGTAGAGGAGGACTTAGCATCAAACGGGTGATGGACGAAACTCAGTGTCACGTACATTTTCCAGACTCAAATCGATCCAATGCGTTGGAGAAAAGTAATCAGGTTTCTATTTCTGGTGACATCCAGAGAGTGGAACATGCTAGGGGCAGAGTTAGGGTACGAGATAATTTTATTCAAAAGAAAGGTTTCATTACAGATTTCAGCAATTAATTCCTTTAATCTTCGGTTTTGAGCCGCCCATAATGTCTCAAAACGTCGATGGTACAAATCCTTACGTCATCAAAGTTCAAGAACAGTACAAGGTCCAAGTCATGTTCAAGACGCGTTCTAAACTTCATGCTACCATAGTTTTGGTCAAGGGTGTGGAATGGGAGGTAGAACAGACCAAGGAAGCCACACTTCTTCTTATGGACTACATGTGTGAAGCCTTGGTAGTAAGTACACAAGTTCTAACTTATTTCAAATAATTCACTTCTTACGGTTTTCTTTTACGTTGGAATTGAATTGAAAGTTGTGACGAGAAGATATCTGTCTCATTTTTAGGTATTTAGTTTGAATTGTATATTATCCAAAGTTTCTAGTCTAGAAGTAAATTTTTGATTTGGGGGCTTAAAGCATAACTTTTTTTAGGTGTATGTATATACTCTATTACATTACCTTTCGGCTTGTAATGAGCCCTGCCTTTGTTACATCATAGTTATTCTATGTACAAATAATATTTAAATGAAACTAACATCGTTCTAACTAACGTCTTCTCTTCCCTCCTCTCCCCTTATTTCCATCTGCCTCTCTACTTTCCTCATCCGCTCTAGTCCTGTTCCCCTTTCGTTCAATATCCATTTTCTCTCCCGTTCCTCTTCTCTCATTCCCTCGCACTCTCTCAGCATATGTTCCCATTCCCCATTCCCATTCTTCTTTTTCTCTCCTTTTCTCCTTCCAACACTCCTGTAATATCATACAGTCCAACCCTTCTCCCATTCTGTCCTTAAATTTCACCGTCCTTTTACCTGTCTCCACTCTCAACTTGCTGCTTTTCGTTTCTTCTTTTATTATACCCACCCACTTGAAATAATTTTCCTGCACTCTCTCCACCTCCTCTTGTTTTTCCCACCCCCATATTTCTGCTTCATACAATCAACATACTCTTCACTAAACTATCAAACATCATTTCCCTCCTCTTAAAATCAAGCTCAAACCTTATTTGCTTTTTTGACCAATTCTCTTACATGCGCTCTCCATGTGTTCCTCTCATTAAATACATACCCTAGATACTTGAATTCTCTTTCTTGCTCTATTCTCCTTTCATTCCACTTCCACTTCCACTTTCTTTCTTTTGCACTTCCTCTTCCTAAATATCATCATCTTAGTTCTTTCCACATTTACTTCCAACCTTTTCCTCTTCATGTACCGCTCTGCAATTCTTATCATTTCTCTCATCCCTCTCTCCTCATTCGCTACGATCACCAGGTCATCCGCATACGCCAAACACCACACTTTCTCTTCTTAAAACATAACTGATCTCAATGTTACAGAATCAAACACCAGTTCAAATGTCCATCCAAATTGCACCCCAACACCACCAGACGGTTTTGGGCAAGGACCATTCCAACTTAAAGTTCATAATGCACTACACCAAGTGTCAAATAATGTTCCCTGATGCCCAAGACCAAAACATTCCAAGTTTGAAGAAGAGCAACGTGAATATCTCTGGAAATATTCACGATGTGTATAACGCGCGTCAAATGTTGATTGGCAGTTTGCCTCTTCTCATCATCTTCGATTTACCGGAGGATCCTGCAAACCTCAAGATCCGCCACGAACAACTCGTGGAAATCCAAAATGAATGTGACGTTTCCATAAATATCCGGCAGAAAGTCAAGCAGGTGATCAAGGCTTGCATCATTAAAGGCATAGAACGACGTGCAAGTAAGCAAATAGTTATTTACTTAATTAGTTATGAAAAGTCCTATATTTATTTGCCAAAACGAGCGAGTCAAACAATTTAGGCTTTTCATAACGTATTAAGTACAATATTTTACCTAATTGCGTAAAATCCAACCTTTCAAAACGCAATTATCAATTGAGAGCTGGTTGAAAGAGGGTTGAGGGAGGGTTGAGAGAAGGTTTAGAGAGGGTTGAGCTAGGGTGGAGAGAGGGCTTTGAGAGGGTTAAGAGTGGGTTGGGAGAGGGTTGAGAGACGGTTTAGAGAAGGTTGAGAGAGTGTTAAGAAAGGGTTGAGAGAGGGCTGAAAGAAGGTTGAGAGAGGGTTGAGAGTGGATTGAGAGAGGGTTGAGCTAGGGTGGAGAGTCTGTTTTGAGAGGGTTGAGATAGGGTGGAGAGAGGGTTGGGAGAGTGGGTTGGGAGAGGGTTGAGAGAAGGTTTAGAGAAGGTTAAGAGAGGGTTGAGGAAGGGTAGAGAGAGGGTTGAGAGAACATTGAGAAAGTGTGGACAGAGGGCTGAAAGAAGGTTGAGAGAGAATTAGGTAAAAAAAGTTAATCATGTTTTAATGATTTTTTTAGCTGACATATACAAGGCTAGAAACTTGATTTTGGGAATTGATGAACCGCCTGTTGTTTGTGACATCCCTCGATCCTACAACATACCGCATTTAGACCGTCCATCATCTTTCACTTTCAACTCCCATCACGAAATGTTGAGAAATTCAACAAATCAGGGATCGCCTGTAATGAGTCCGCTGTTTTCTTGGCATTGCACTCCAAGTACCAACAATCTGGGGCACCACGCCCCTTTCGTGGGGATGGCACAAAATCCCCAGTTTTCCTACGCGGCGGTACAATCAAGTTCCGGAGCAACCGCAGGGTAATATAATTTACAAATACGTAAAAATCTAAACGATCTCTTATAGACATCCTTCTTTCTCTCATGTGGTCGCTTCAACGTCGTCTTGTGAAGCTATGAGGGATACAAAATCGATTTCAAGTATTTCCAGTAGTGGTTCTTCGAACCAGCCAAGTCCCAGAAAGTCTACTTCACCGCAATTGTTCAAAAGCTCCCACGATTTGGTTGGTAAGTGATAACTATAAGTATCTAGCGATCTAGAGTAAATTCGTGGGCTTTAAAATTGAAACTCTTGTCTTTAATTGTTTTTTTCCTTGACGTTGTGTCAATAATTGAGCAAAACAACCCATTTTCATCACCGTGCTTTAAAAGTGAAAATGAATGTGATGTGATTGGGGTTTTACCATTTTTTCCTCTTGTGTGTTGCTTGCTGTTTGTTTTAAACCTGACATTTGTGTTTCAAAACACAAAACCGCTAAAAAACGGCAAATTATTTTCTGACAGATGAAATACATAGGGGAGGGAGAGTCGTGTACCTTTGGACGAAATTTACAAAAATAAATCAATCTTTTTTTCTAATGAAAATATGGAAACCAGAAGGGCGTCATGCGAACTAGTGTTTATTAGATTAACTTAAAGAAACATAAAATCAAACAATATTATTGAAAAGAAGGAACAACATATTTTTTTCTAACAAGATGCAAAGTGTCCCTAGGTACAAATTAGTAGTGTACCTTGGAACGTACCTTATTGTACCTTGGGACTTAACACTTTTCCATATTATATGTGAAAAAGTCAACAGTAAACGCATATTGTCTTTGTTTTGTTTAAGTTCCATCGGTTTTGAGAATAATAGAAAACGTTGAACATCCAGTAAATTAAAAGAATTTCGCATTTTATTTTGCAATTAGAAAGTGATTTAAAATTTACCCCCTCGCCTTTTGCTATACGTAGCCAATCACGAAAAAGTTTTGTGCTCGTTTTTCGAATGTTGTCCCATTTACGTACAAAAAGTACGTCCCAAGGTACACACATTTTGCTGTGTGACAATCGACATTAAATAGTTAGGTATCGTAATGTTACAAAAGAAATGGACTTATTCTGAAAATTTACCGACTTTATAGCACACGATAACTAACTGCGTAAATTTTGAGACCTTTCACTTATAGCAAAACGCTGTAACCATTATTCACCATATTAACTTTTTTAACTTAATTTTTACATTCACTGGCAATTTTTTGGCTGTAATCTAAAATGTTACAGGTTCCTTTAAGACCTGTTAAGTCATTTAAGTACAATTTTTATTCTGTCCCGAGGTACATGCTGTCCCAAGGTACACGACTCTCCCCTACCTAACTAGCTTTCAGTTTCAAATAAGCCACCAATCACCAGTAATTTATTAGATATTTATACACCAAATGAGTTAAGTTAATGTTTATTCACGAGAAGAATGTTTAGCCCACGAGCCCGTAGGATGAGTGTGCTATAAACTTCGAGTGAATAAACGTGCTTAACTCACGTGGTTTATACAATATTTAACTTAATTTTGCCAAATAAGGTTTTACCTGAAACAATTCATTTTTACGAATCAATAAAAATGGGTCAGAAATCCCATAGCAAACTAAGGTTATTCTTCAACATTTGAGTAATAATTTAATCAAAAATATCCACTTTTAATGAATTTTCTGGGTTTGAAGAAAAAATTGCATGTAATTCGGAGTAAACGTACCTTTGTGTGGCTGAGCTCGCTTCGCTCGTCAGACAAACATCCAACTTTGCCACACAAAATATCACTTTCACTCCTAATAACATAATATACTATTTTCTAAAGACACTATTAAAAACAGTTGTTTTAACGTTTATTGACAATAATTGTTAAAAATTACATTTTATGACACCAGAATTAAAAGTCATTTACTTTAAACACTGGTGTTAAAAGTGAGAAGTGACCTTAGCTACAGAAAATTTCATGGACGCTTTCAATTAATAATTTGAAGACTTTTGCTTTTAATAGTGTTTGTAAAAAAATTGTGTATGGTATGCGAGGGGTGAGCCGCAAGGGAAAGCTGGTGAACAGGTGCTAGGAAATCTTGGGGAAATCCGAGAAAATATTGTGAAATCTTAGGAAATCTGAGGAAATTGGAGAAATCTGAGGAAATCTTGGGGAAATCTGAGGAAATATAGGGAAATCTGAGGAAATCTCTGGAAAATCTTGGGAAACCTAAGGTAATCTCGGGGAAATCTTAGGAAATCTTGCAAAAAATAATTCCGGGAAATCAGAGGAAATCTTTGGGAAATCCGAGGAAATCTTGGGAAATCTGACGAAATCTTGGGGAAATCTGAGGAAATCTTGGGAAAATCTGAGGAAATCTGGGGAAATCTTTCCAATAGGAAATCTAATGTACAAAATTTTCCCCTGCGACTCACCCCTCGATGGTATGCGTGATAAAAGTGATTTTATTTCGTTCGAAGGGATGGGACACGACGCGCAGCGTCACAAAATAAAAAACCATTTTTAACACTTATATCATAAATAACTATTACTTGTCAGAAAAAAAGCTTGTGGCTGTTCTTTTGGAGTTAATAATGACAATTTAAGGCGTCAAAATTGAATAAAAAATATTAACGTTAATTAAGTTTCACGTTTAATCCGTTTAGTTGTCATTTTATTTTAGTTTTATCGTCCATTTATTTTTAAAAAAATGCGAAAGCGGTAATATAATAGTATACAGGTTGTCCCTGAGCTCGCGTAAAACCCGCTAATGGTAAATTCCTCTATGCAGTCAAAGACAAAATGGTTTTTAATTGCGAAGCAATTATTTGTCGGGCAATCAGAATGAATTTCTGAATTGGATAGTAAGTTGAAGTAAAAGGATGTAAGATTTTGCTGGATTACGCAAAATAAAATAAAGCCCAAAAAATAAATTAAGACAATTTTTTATGTTTACTTATCCCTATGCTGCAACAGCTCCACATCCTTGTTGTACTTTATCCTTTAATTGAGGAATGCATTCTGATTGGCGAATTTGCACTGCCTCTCATTTAAAAAAATGAAAATTAATTTATTTTGTTTTATTTTTTGTTCTATTTATGAAAACAGGCTTCAATTTACCACCACGGCTTTAGAACCGAATCTGTTACTTGATTTTGCAATTTAAATTAATATTATTGACTAGAAAGTAGAAAATATCAGTCGACAACCTATTCTTCAAAAATGCTATTGTATCAATTAAATTATTTCAGAGCCATCTCAAACATCGGACTACCACTCGATGACGGAAAGAAAAATGGACCGCCTCTCCCTGAATTCCTTCGACACCACCGCCAGCTACGAAAACAAGCGCCTCGCCGGACTAAAGGCCATGCAGAACCGCCCAAGTCCCGGTGTATCCAGAGTACCAACAAACGCATGGTCTGGATACGGGATAAGCCACACCAGTCCCGCCGGTCTCACTCCAGACGCAAACAAAACGATTAGGGACGAAGACATCTGGAAATCCCCCGATTACTACATGTCCCCGGGGGTGAACATGAACACCAGTAATATGCTCGATCTCACTCCCACGCACATCGTAAACCGTTTAACAAATGAAGACTGGTCCGACTTGCCCTCGTTATTGGCCGTCTTGGGGTTGGAGAAGTACGTGGGTCTATTCGTACAGCAAGAAGTCGACTTGCCCACGTTTACCACTTTATGTGATAAAGATTTGATAACTATTGGTGTAAAAGCTTTTGGAAGTCGCAGGAAGATGTTGCTGGCAATATCGGGTAAGAAGTTTCCTTCTTTGTCGATAATCAAATCGTTTCATAATTCCTCGGTAGGCTTTGACCTGTCAAATATTTGATAGAATCGAAATTACTCTCAATAAGGGTTTTCAATATTTGTTTCCAATTCATCTATTTCCCCAATAGAAAAAGATGGAACGAAAGCCACGCCTTTTCCGGTATGAGAAATTTAAATTCAAATCAAAAGTCTAGAGCCGTTTTCTGGCGGTCGCTATGTTTTTGAATACAAGCTTGCATTTGAAAACATAAGGCGAACGCCTAAGCCGTTTTCTGGCGGTGGCCATGTTTTCAAATACAAACTTGCATTTGGAAGCATAGGATAAACTCTTGTTTTGAATTAATATACTGTCACTTTGTTGTCAGTTTCAAATTCATTTCCGAAATGTATTCAAAACTGACATTATTTTGACACTGTTTTAATACAAAATAGCCGTTCGCCGTATGTTTTCCAATGCAAGTTTGTTTTCAAAAACATACCGACCGCCAGAAAACGGCTCTATTTTGTATTAAAACCGTGTCAAAACAATGTCAGTTTTGAATACATTTCCAAGATGAATTTGAAACTGACAACAAAGTGACAGTATCTTAATTCAAAACAAGAGTTTATCCTATGCTTCCAAATGCAAATTTGTATTTGAAAACATAGCCACCGCCAGAAAACGGCTTAGGCTTAGGCAACCACACCTCAACTAGGGTTTTTCTTGTTGCTTAGAAAACTTGTCTGTCAGATTGAGATTTTCCAAAAATCCCGCGTAAACTATAACCAATCCGCGGACACCGGATGCATGACACTTACGTGCGCGCGCACGCAAGTTGGAGTGGGAGGCATCAGGAAGTAGGGAAATAGGTCAATTAAAATAGATAGACAATCGGTCTTATTCTGGATGGCATTGAAAACTTATCAATACATATTGAAAACTTTTAAGATATCTGATTGGTGATCTTTTCTGTTGCTATAGCGACTCTTAATAAAATAGAGGTTTCAATTGAAAACCCAAGCAACAACTTTTACCTGTTGCCGTGATTTTCAATTTAATTGGACATTAATTTCAATCTCCCATGGCAACACCTGTAAGAATTGATAACTAGCCAATCAGATGTCGTAAAAGTTTTCAATATTGAAAGGTTTTCAATGTCATCCAGAATCAGACTGAATATGGAGGTAAAATTTGAAATAGAGAGAGACCTAAAGTCCCGTCGCATATTAACAAACGCGGGGGTTGTGTATCTCAGGCTTTTTTTCTGTTGGTTTGTAAACGGGACTTCAGTTCTGTCAAAATTCCTGTCATGTACAATAATTAACAAGGATCCCTTTCAACCTCCATTGTTACTGTTTATTGTTACTGACAGTGAGTGACGGGAATTTTGACGGATGTGAAATCCCGTTTACAAACCAAAAGAAAAAAAGCCTGAGACACACAACCCCCGCTTTCGTTAATATGTGACGGGACTTTACAAGTTTGGAAACCTTCATTTAGGATTAGCTTTTTGGGTCAGCACTAGTGATATTGCACGCGATTACTTTGTATTTTTTCAGAATTAAACAAGCGCTGCAATTCGTTTTCTGCCGCCCCTGGGGCAGAGAGAAAGAAGTGCTCGCCCTGTTCGCCCCAGTACCACAATAGCAGCCCCAAAAAAAATTGGTAAGAAAAAATGCTACCAAACTAGGAGTTCATGTTTCCTGGCGCGACTTGTACATCTTTTTTTCTATACGTTTTATTATTTGTGTTTGTTAGGTTATATATTTATGATAAATTGTATGCATGATTTGTCTAAAAATTTTGCGCTGTTTTGCTGACCGTTATTACCCAGTTTGTGCATTTTTGTTAAATATTTATATTGTACTTTCGACTTTTGTGTTTCAAATTTAGGGTTCCAGTTTAATAATGTATGAAATTCTTGTTCCCAAGTCACTTTAGGAACGAGGATTTATTAAAATTGTTACAAACAATAATATAGGAACATGTTACAACATTTTATAGCAATCGATTTTGTGATATTTTAGGTAAAAGCTGTCGATAAGCATCGTAGTTTTAAACTTTGTTTGCAATTAGTTTTAAGATATTTATTATTGTAAGCAAAAGTTTTGATTTATTATATTTGATGATTGATTGAATTAACGTAACTTTTTACAAAATGAATTAAAACTTTTGTATTTATTTATCGATATTATACCCTGTACGTTTAGCAACTTATTTGTGGATAATTGATTGAAAAATCCACATTTATTATGAAAATTATACAATTCTTAGGATAAACATTGATCAAAATATCAACGATTTTTTGTGATACTCCAGGGTTTAATTTTTTTTTGTAAGAATTCACATTAACAAACAGACAGGGCCGTGTTCAGGCTAAATCGATGAGGCGACCGCCTCAGGGCGCAAGAATATTGAGGCATCAAACTTCTACATGTATTTCAAAAATTAGGAATTTTTAAGTAACTCCGAGTATTGCCAACTACTTCGAGGTAATTTTTGCACTCTTAGGGCCGGTTTATCGATGCTCAGTTAAATGAAAATATCTGACAGTTAGCGTTATCTGCCAGTTAAATTGTTTATCAATAGCAAGTTGACTGCAAAGTTTTTGTTAAAGTGCCGGGCAAACTGACTGACAGTTCGAAGTGCCAGCTAGAGCAGAAAACCGACGGTTAGCAATGTTAGCATCGCCCAGAGTCATTTAAATGACGAAGAAGGTGAATCTTTGGTTTTCTTCAACATGAATCTAGCCAATATATAAAGTTTAGGAATGTAGGTACCTGAAGCAATTTTGAGGAATTTGCCACTACTTCAGATTTCCTCAACTTTCTTTCAGACCTCCTGCTTCTACCATCCGTTTTCTTATCCTCAATTACATCTCCTGCTAGTTACTTTTCAAAGCACGTCTGGATTATAGGCAGAAAAGTTTATGCCCTCGTTTCTTATCTGTCACCAATACAAATTTCAACTGCATCAGCACCTGCTAGAGATGGGCAAAATTTAGCAAACCTGTTATTTTAAAGCTGCTATTTGATAATAACAGTAACAGGTTGCTTTTCAACAAAATAAATAACAGGTTAAAAAATAACAGTTTGCCCAGTTTGGTTAGCTTCACTACTTGCAGATGCAGACACTAGAATCCCGCGGCGGCGGCATTATCGGAATCCGACCCGCCCTTGGACGGTACGACCACACGGTGCCAGTAAAAACAAACTGTTATTTTAACCTGTTATTTTAAACTGTTACTCAAAAATAGCAATAACAGTTGTAACTGTTATTTAAAAATAGCAGCTTTTGCCCATCTCTAGCACCTGCCGCAGTAAACAAAGACCGTAAGGCGTTGCTATAGAAACAGTCGACTATATTAGCGCGAAATTTAAATCTGTCCAATAGAATTCAACTTCCGCTACCCCAAATGTTGCCAACACAACTCAAACTGTCAGGCACGTAACTGACAGACAAAGTCGATGTCGATAAACGTGAATCGAATTTATCTGTCAGCTATGATAAACTGTCAGATAAATAACAGTCAGTTTTGGCCCTAAGGGCCGGTTTATCGATGCTCAGTTAAATGAAAATATCTGACAGTTAGCGTTATCTGGCAGTTAAATTGTTTATCAATAGCGAGTTGACTGCAAAGTTTTTGCTAAAGTGCCGGGCAAACTGACTGACAGTTCGAAGTGCCAGCTAGAGCAGAAAACCGACGGTTAGGAATGTTAGCATCGCCCAGAGTCATTTAAATAACGAAGAAGGTGAATCTTTGGTTTTCTTCAACATGAATCTAGCCAATATATAAAGTTTAGAAATGTACCTGAAGCAATTTTGAGGAATTTACCACTACTTAAGATTTCCTCAACTTTCTTTCAGACCTCCTGCTGCTACCATCCGTTTTCTTATTCTCAATTACATCTCCTGCTAGTTACTTTTAAAAGCACGTCTGGATTATAGGCAGAAAAGTTTACTCCTCGATTCTTATCTGTCACCAATACAAATTTCAACTGCATCAGCACCTGCCGCAGTAAACAAAGACCGTAAGGCGTTGCTATAGAAACAGTCGACTATATTAGCGCGAAATTTAAATCTGTCCAATAGAATTCAACTTCCGCTACCCCAAATGTTGCCAACACAACTCAAACTGTCAGGCACGTAACTGACAGACAAAGGCGATGTCAATAAACGTGAATCGGATTTATCTGTCAGCTATAATAAACTGTCAGATAGATAACAGTCAGTTTTGACTGAGCATCGATAAACCGGCCCTTAGATAGCGACATTCATCAGTATTACTATAATTATTATTCACGAGTTAGTAGAATTCAGAGAAGGCGCTTGAATAGCGGAAGGTCCTGGGTTCGATTCTCAGCCGCGAGCCACTTTTTCCACAAGTCACGATTCAACAAAATTTACATTTCTGAGAGACAGTTTACAAATCGTTAAAAATTGCTGTTTTACTATTAGAATTTGTTTGTCATTAATGATTATTCAATAGGTCTTTCGTGTAAGAAGGAAATAAATATATTTCTCCCTCTCCCGCCAATTAAAGAAAGGAATATCGTTCTCTGTCGGTGGCCACCAATTGCACGCGAATCGTATTGTCACCTTTTTAACGCGTTCAGATTTGAGCATAATGTGTACTCTTTTCTTTCACGAGATACCTCTATTGAAATCGATAACAAATCGCGTTTTATGTAAAAACGTAGCCAAGAAACGCGGTGTTGTCAAGTTGTGCCTTTCGTAGTCAGGAAACGCGGTTTGCGCCCGACTGAGCTTTTTGTCGTTGAATTCGATCAAGTTTAGTTTTCTACTTTCGTTTTATATTCTTTTGAGTGCGAGCGAAGCGAGCAGTCGAAGAAATGTTTCGGCGTAGCCGAAAGACGCGAGCTTTCGGTTTTAGCCGAAAGGGAGAAGTCTACGACCTACATTTACTTATACTGGTTGAATTTAAGTACGCAACTAAACGCAGTCAAGAAATGCGGTGTTGACAAATTGTGCATCTTTTATGAATAGCACTGTATAAATATCCAGAGCTAATAAGTTCTTGCCAGTATTGGTACCGTGAGATCAAAAAAAGACGCAGTAATGCCATTAATTAGTTCAAGTATCGATGACACTGTGAAGGTGACAGTTGAACAACTTAATAACAAAATATTTTCCTGAAAATTGAGAGATCAACGTCAAAGGTGAAAGAAAACAAAAGCATCAGTTTACTGGTTTTATTTTATTTACAAAGCAGAACAATACAAGCACTGTATGTATACTACAAATTACTGAAAGTGTTTTTGTTGTAAACCGGTAAAACACCATGACAACGGTATCATTTGAAAAAACATGAACTGAACAAGGTGATATCACCTACAGAAGACATTCTACCGATTTGCAATGCTGTTACAATAGTCGTTTCGTCCATTCTATAATCGGATAGTGAAAATTCGGAAAAGTCTACGTTTGAGTTATTTACAATTCACTTCTTCACGTATTAAAAAATAAACTTTCGCCGTTAAATAAGGAAATAAATTATAAAATAAATAATTTATAAAATAACACTACACAACTCTCTCTATACCTTTTAAAAAAGTTTATTTCTTAGAAGTCTTTGCACGTTCACTTTTCGTAAAATCACAAAAAAGTGACTGCCGTAATTAATAATTGAGACAGTCACGGGAAATTGCACAAAAAAAACAACAAACATAATAAAAACGCTCCACAACAAAAAATCTAAAACATTACCTAGTATTCACTATAGTCACTTTTTATACAGTTTTGGATCGGATGTTCACAAGTACATAGACATTATTGTATTCGCTAGTTTGCCACAATTTTTCCAAATCGTGTAAACATTTTGATGTTACTACCTTAACTTCAAATGGTTATACTCACTAACTCTAGCTATTTATAATTCTAGATAACTAGAAGATCGAACGAATGATAAGTTGTTAAACAGTAACAAAAATATATTGCGCGTGAAATAAACAATAAATGAAACAAACAATAAAAAAAGACTACCAATCACTATATAGCTAATATTTATTACACATTCATTACTAATTTGTATTTCGTGAAGTAAAACAACCGATTGTCAAGAAACAATGCTCATGTCTGCTCTTTGCTTGTAAAAATACGTGTCCTAAATGCAATTTTTGTCAAATTATTGGTAAAGAGTGGGACTAAAATACAAATTAGCCTTAAGTTTATATATCACACATACTGATTAAGGATATTATATAGTTTCCGGTTGATAGAAAAAAGGGATTCCCGTAAAGTCGTCAGTGTTACGCAGAATCGCTAAAATATCTTGTCGGCTGCTCTTTTATGGTACTTCTACTTATTGTGGGCTTATTTTTTTCTTTAAATATAATAACATAAGTTAGACTAGTTAAAATTGCATCTTGTGTAATTCCCAGATCCTGAAAAAAATGGATTCATATTATTCTCGAAACACAGGGCGATCAATAAAAAGCTACTTCGTTTCCGAATACGATCAAATGAAGAAGGGTGGGTGATCTTGTTCAACAGGCTGTTGTCATAGCCAACTTAACGTGTTTTTTTTATCATACTCTATACAGGATGGTGCTTATTTCGTTGCCCACCATTGGGATCTCAAATTTCTTTTTGAATGTGATTAAGAATCTTAACTTTATTCGTTCCTGAGTTAATCAAGCAAAACTTAAAATCGCGATTTTAAAGAGAAATGCAAATGCTATTCAAATGAGACCTGGAACTTTTATATTTTTGACAGTTGTCAATTGAATGGCATTGACAGAAATTTTCTAGGCGGCCATACGAAAAAGAAAAGTTGACTGTCGTTGCTCAAAATCTAGAAAGCATAGAACTTTTCTGTAAATGCCATTGAATTGACAGGTGTCAAAAATATAAAAGTTCCAGGTTTCATTCGAACAGCATCAACTGTTAGGAAGCTATGAATTTATCTTTAAAATGGCGATTATCAGTTTTTTCGGGATAACTCAGGAACGAATCAAGATATCGGAAAATTCTTTATAGATTTCTTAATCGCCTTCAAAGACTTTTTTCTAATTTAACCTGATTATCTAACTCTTATGGTTTTTGACATCCCAATGGTAGGCATCAAAATAAGCACCACCCAAGCGCAATAACCAAGATTACATAAATATAGGTAATACAGGGAGGTTCAGTTAAAAGAAATCCAAGTTCATATCTAGGCACAGTTGAAGGTAAACAATTCAAAAATGTTTCGAAACGTAGGTACAGTCGGATATTTTGAAAATGCCCACCCACCGCGACGATTCAATTGGTCGACTGTTTCGATGCAACATGCTTAATGTTTGCCGACCTGTCAGACAAATATATCAATCTAATTGCAGCGAAGCAGTCGACCAAGTGAGTCGTCGCGGTGGGGTGGGCATTTTCATAGTCCCCGACTGTACCTCTTTCTCAACGTATTCTCAATCTTCCATTTTTTTTTGGTATAGGCTCTGAAGCTAAAGAAATTCGAAGATTAAGTAAGTACGTTTTCGGTAAGATGGTCTACGTCATGATAGGGTGACAGAATCCACTGTGATTCTCGACCACCAATGAGATCGTACCCCTCCTTCGAGGGGTTGCCTAATGATTTTGCATAAGAGACTTTTCGAATAAGTCAAGAATCAGCATAATTCAGCTTTTCAATCTTGAAACTGCTTGAAACTCTTTCTATCGTGTGTCATGCACATTTATAGGCAACATTTGACGGATGACAGTATTGACATAGGCATTTGACAATGGACATTTGACAGGTAACACAAGTTACATGTTATGTTTTGAATGAAAATCGCACGATACTAGTCATTAGCCAATAGAAAAATTGATTTATGTGTATTTACCATGGCAACTCGAGGATTTCCTGGAAATTTTTGATACCTACCTAGACCAACCTAAACGAAATTAATAAGTGGAAATTTTTATGTCAAATTAAATGTCAAAAATCATTTCTATTCAATTTCTGTGGCTGTATCGTTGCTATTTTCTTACCGAATCTGCATTCGAGCATTAATTCATTTCCTGGAAATTTTAGTCGTGCATCCCAACAACGTAATCGGGCCCTCGTGTTCCACTCGGGCCGATTAATACGTTGTTGGAATGCACTCCAAAAATTTCCGGAAAGAATTAATGCTCTTATGAGATTATAAGTGAATAGAGTATTGCAGCTTAAAATTTAAAACATTGGAATAGATACTATACTTTTAAAATGAGAAAGGTCGTTTTTTTATCGCTGAATAGTACTGCAGCCAAAGAAAAGTTTTCGCAAACTAGAATAAAAAGTAGATAGTCTAACGCGTTTAGAAGTATTCATTGTGAATAATTAGGGCAAAAAAGCGAAAAACAAGTTTAAATTTGCACCTCTTTCCTTGCCTTTTTTTCTATTGGTGTGACGACCTGCAATCCATTCCCGGCACCAATCGCCATACGCTTCGTTTTCAAGTGTCAGTTTTTGTCATCAAACTGTTATCCTGCATTCAATCATGTCTTTTTCGATAGAATTCAACAAATCTAAATGGAATTTCTATCACGTTTAATATTCCTTATTTTCCAAGGATTGTTTTACTATTCTCCTTGAAGTATGGGTATAGTTGGGGACAAAAAATTTTGGACGACATTTTTGTGTCCAAGCATTTGTGAACCAAGCATTAATGTCACTATGACTGACGGTTTTTGGTAATTTGGCACTAGTCACAAAAGTGAGGTTAACATTCCCTAAAGCTGATTTTATAATAAATTGTCATTCAAATTATCTGTCGTCCAAAATTTTTTGTCCCCAACTGTAAGTATATTTCGTCTTTAATCGAGTGTGGTTTAGTGTTGTGCAAATTAATTCGGAATGATTATGTTCTCTTGACACAAATTGCATTGGAATTTCTACAGGCTGTGACTGTAGAAATCTTTAGCTTCTTCAATGTTCGTTTTTTGTGCGCAAGTTGGCAATTCTCTTACAAGAAGAGTTTTAATAAATCTAGCTTAATAAAAGGTTTCCTTTATGTCAAAAATGATTTATTCACATCTGGCCTATTATTGGTTCGTTTGGCAACGACCAATTATCGGTTGTTTGGTGGTTAATCATACAAATATTCCTTCGGGATATGACGTCATCTAAAACCAACTTTTTAATTTTTTTCCCGAAAACGGTTCAAAATTTAGCAAAACAAAAAAATACGACCTTTCCCATTTTAAAAGTAGTATCTATTCCAATGTTTTGATTTTTGGGCTGCAATACTCTATTTCTATTTGTGCTCTATGAAACAATTTATTCGAAATTTGTTATATTCCGTTTTGTAAAACAGGAAAAATAGTGTGTTTCTGTCAAATGTCCGTCAGCCGTGTTGTCTATACATGTGCAGGAGCATTGCGCATTATAGGTCCCTTTGGGCTTGACACATTTTTGACACTGTCGTCATGATAACATGTGTTCCTTCTGCCCCATAACGACAGTTGGGGTCAATGGGCTTCCTGTTATCATGACGACAGTGTCAAAAATGTGTAAAGCCAAAAGGGAAGAATGCGACAGTCAAATATGAAATCATCAGATCAAAAAGAAACGGACGAGGAGTGTACGAAGCTTCCAAGCCGAACGCACCTTATGTCTATCTTTTTGGAAGCGTGAATTCTGACATTTGACAAGAATTTCCGCCAGATAGCGTTTGAGTCACGATAAGAAGAGTCAACTTGAAAAAAAAAACAACGTACGATATTTCAAGCTTAAGTTTAAGGGTGTGATTCTGCAATAACCTCGATGTTAACTTTTGGTTAAGTTGACTATAGTTGGGACACCAGTTGAACGACAAGTTTGGAGAGAAACCTTGCTGCCAAAGTACACAAATATATTACGATTAAAAACTCGTAATGTTTGTTTATGTATTCAGCGATGAAGTTATAGCCAGAAGAACCGATCAAGCGACTAACCTTTTCTACCGCATTGGATCAGTTCCATTTGGCTCGATTGAGTTTGCCGCCGGGCTGGGTTGAGAACTTGAACCTCCACGTCCTCTCGAATTCTCATACTCCATGACCTCTTGGTAAATCAGTTCTTTCCATTGTTCCACGGTGTGCTCCCTCTCGTCAACGCTGTGATCGTAGGGTCCAGGGGCCGGCTGTAACAATTTCATGGCCGGTTATATTCAATCTTTATACCCTAACTTTATTTCCCAACGATAAAAATTTAAACTTAGGACGTAAATTATAGCCGAGTTACAAACTTTGAATGTTACAATTTGGCAATTATTGAAAAGTTACAACTTTGATGATTGTTGAAAGCAAGAAACGTGGGTCATAGTTACTCATAGCCAGAGCTCATAGCCTACTCACGAAAACGTTATTATCTGTAAAGTTGTTATACGAATATGGAACAGTATTGGTATCTCTCGACTTAAGCGAGGTACAGTTATAAAATTTGTCTCTTTATAGAAATTGACGCATCCGGGATCTATTAAAATTATTGACTACTATGGGGCACTTCCGGTTACCGGAAGTAGGGTCCAACTTTGAAATTTTAAATAACAACCCCCATTGTTTATTGCAGATTCGGATAGAGGAAGAAAAATTAAGCCTGTGTTTTAGTAGAAAGACTGTTCTACGTTAAGCATTCCAAAAACTCTTAAGAGAGATGATTCAAAGTCGATTTTAGAAATTGCAACATTGGAAATTTGAGAACCGAATAACATTTTCTTCTTAAATCGCACCCTTACACAAGTTTTTCTACGTATCTTCTTTTCAACGGTACCCATAAAGTGTCAAAAAAAGAAACGATTGAAATCGCTCTTTTTTCCATAAGAAAAAAATGTTATGCGGGCTTTAAATTTCCAACGTATCAATTTCTTTAAATCGATTTTGAATCAGCTTCCATATGACTTTTTGGTAACGGTGTCAAGAAGACATTATTTTAAAAGTATATAATGAAATTCTTGAAAATTTGAATTTGAATGTAGGGATATTCTTCGATATGACAAGGCTTTCGATGTTGTTCACCATAAATTTCTATGCTTGAAGCTTGATAGATATGGTGTCAGAGGTTGCAAAATCTGTTGATGGCAGAACCTAATCTGAGACGAATTTCCTTTGCGAAAATTGCCAGGGTCCAATAGTTTTCAAATGGGGAGCTACAGGGTTGGTATTTTACACGTATCCCAAGTTTTTTACATGTTACATGTAAAATATGTAAAAAAACTATAGACATGTAAAAAATGTAAAAAACCATGTGTTTTAAGTTGTAAACTTATTAGTTGACTTGAATGCGTTTAAGAAGGTTAATGTTTGAGGTTAAGTGTTTTTTGTTGCTACATATAATGCTATAATCCTATAATGCCAAAAACAAACGCCAAGACAAAGACAGGATCAGGTGGTGGGAGGCCTAGGAAAGGAGATGCAGAATACGCCAAACTCGGTTTTCGATACATTAAATCTGGAGTTGTTTCTTATAGTGTGGAGTGCAATGTTTATTTTGGGATTTGTGTAGTTTTTAACATATTCTACATTTTTTTCATATTTTACACAATAAGCCTTTGTGTAATTTACATGGTTTTTTACATGTAAAAAACCATGTAAAATATCCGTGTAAATTACACGCCCAACCCTGCAATTGAAATGCTCCAATCAGAATGTATCCCTTAATTAAAGGGTAAGGTACAATAAGGTTGTGAAAGCTGTTGCTGGGGATACAAAAATAAGTGTTGTGCTCCCTTATTGTTGCGCTTTATTATTTTTTTTGTGTATCCCAGCCACATCTTACATCCTCTTACTTTAGCTTTACTGTATAATTCAGAGATTCATTCTTATTGCTACAATTGCTTCCCATTTAAAAACTATTGAGCCCTCGCAATTTCCGCAAAGGAAAATTCGTCTCAGATTAGGTTCAGGTCTGCCATTAACAGATTTTCCGCGAGTTCTGGGACACCCTGTACATATATAGCCTTAAAATGGGTGGAGAGCTGTTTGTCCAATCGCAGCCAGAGAGTAAAAGTGAAACAACTAAACGGCGATTTTTTGTCAGCGGAGAGACTAGTTACAACAGGCGTTCCACAGGGAAGTACCTTAGGCCCTTTATTTTACATTCTTTTTGCCAACGATATAATTATCAATGCTATCAATGAATATTTGGATTGTAATTTAACAAAATTGTAAGCGTATATGTGTGTGTGTGTACAGTCTATGTAAATGCATTTCTATTGCTGTGTATTTTTGTTTTTATTATTATTTATAGTGACAAACTGTACATACCGAAGAAGGTATCAAACCAGTAATAAATTATTATTATTATTAATAACAAACAGAATAAATATGACACAAATTCAACGTTTTAGACCATAGGCAATCATCATGCATGAGTCATATTTTTTTCATTTTGAACTCGGTAGAATAAAGTATAAAGTTATAAACCTGATGTGTAGCATTTACCGCGTTAACTTCCTGTTCGTCGTACCACACGTTGATGTAGGGATGGAGGAGGGCGTCATCGACCGATATCCTCCGTTCGGGGTCTATGACGAGCATCCGCGATAACAGATCTCGAGCTTGGCTCGCTTTCAGTCGGTTATGTTCGCTGCTATCCGATGGGAATAACACATCGGGGAAGAGCTTGTCAAAGGGAAAACCGCTAAAACGAGGTCGGTTTTCGACGTAGTTGCGAACTGTGGGCTGAAGTCGTACCATGAATTGCTGGGACGGCGTGCCCAATTGTTCTGCAGAAAAAAAAAACAAAAAGATGTAGTTCTTGTACTTTTATAGGGCATTTAAAAAAACTCATTTTCGGTGGGCTTTGGAATGGGCCTTTCCAACAATTTTTGAAAAATAATAAGTGTCAAATAATATTTATTTATGGTACGTGTGTCTTATAAGGCGTTTTAGACACGCAAGAACAATTTAGGCACGAGACCGAAGGTCGAGTGTCAAATTTCTTAAGTGCCTAAAATGCTGATAAGACACGAGTGCCATATAACGTTTTATCCGCAACCTGTCTACTATTAGGGCATAAATAGATTAGAATTTATACAGGACAGTGACAATTTACTAACTAGGCGGTCATGAGATACCAATTTGCTACCGTAGCAACCTATTGAGTGTTTTATGAAAAATAAAACACTAGTGTTTTATAGCATAGCATATAGCGTAAATTATAGTAAGTAGCAATGAGTGTTTTATTATGAAAAATAAAACATTAGTGTTTTATAGCATAGATTATAGATATGCAAACAATGATTTTATACTTTAATTATAATAGACAAGTGGTGGATAATAGTATATTATTCAATGAGTGTGTAATGAATTGCGACCGAGCATGACGGTGGTAAAAGCCGTAGGCGGGTGCCATAAATCATCATAGCAATAATCATTACACACGAATAGAATACTATGCTTTATCCACGGGTTTTAAAGACAAAAAATTTCTCACTCATTTTATAATGAGTCCATTCTGAAACACCCGTGGATAAAATAATTTAAAACTTTTATTAAAAAACTCTCTAAAATTTCGAACATATGTGACGTCACATACGCCAACAAAATACTCAAGTGTTATTGGTTTCATCGCTGTCGATATGTAGTTTGTGGGTGGAATTTTCCTCATGCTTTGTTCTAAATGGCTTGATTTGACTTAAATTTCTGGCGCACAAATTATACAGAGTGTCTAAAAAGTAACGAATATTGCCCGTAATTCCTGAATCGTAATCGTAAACTTTATGCAAAAATCCTCGATCGGGGATGGGATTTTTTGCATTCTGCCTCCGATGGAGCAATGGCCGATTTTTTTTTCAGCCGTTTTTGAAATAATGACGTCTTCTTCGTTTTTTTAAATGGAAACCCACAGTTTTCTCACCGGATTCGGAATCTACGAATGTTTCTACGAAGAAAACATACAGGGTGTTTCTATAATCATAGTCCTAACTTCGGGACATTATTCCTTACATCTTTCTAGGAAGAAAAGTTCCTATGGACATATGTCCGGAAATGCTTTATAGAGGAGTTACGCCCCTTCAAAGAAGTACTCAAACAGTCAAATTTTTTAAAATTTTTCGAAAAATATTAAGAGTAGAATTTTGAAATTTGGAGCAATTATTGTTAGTGTTATAAAGAGCTTTCGCCTCACTTTTTTTCAGATTTTTAATAACATCACAGGCGTGCGTTCTTGGAGGGCCTTACACATTTTTTTACATTTTCTTTTGTTATAGTCATTTTTGTCATCAAATAATAATAAAAACTTAATCGATGGTCGATTCTACCCAGAAAAGAGGCTCTTGTTGAATGTTGCTAAAAGGCACCCTTTTCGATTAAAATTACTTTGATTGCTTCAGAGCGCGAAAAGTTGTAAGATTTATTTTATCTACCTAATTAGTGAAAATAAACTCAGAATATGACTTCTTCCATCATTTTAGAAAGAAAAGTTCATATAGACATGTGGCGGTAAATAATTCCTAAGGGGGCTATGGTTCTTCGAATAATATGTTTTCCGAGACTCCATTCGAAGGACCATAGCTCTTTTAGGAAACATTTTCTGCCGTATCTTAATATGAACTTTTCTTCCTAAAATGATGTAAGGCATCATCCTCCATATTTTTACTAATTAAGTATATAAAACAAAGTGCTAATCACAAATTTTCGCCCCCAAAACTAACTGGAACGATTTTATTCGAAAATGGTGCGCCCTAACTACATTCAACAAGAGCACCTTTTTTATGTGGAATAGACCACAGATTACGATTTTACTATTATTTGGCAAAAAAATGGCCCACAACAGAAGAAAATGTAAAAAAATATGTGAGGACCCCCAAGAACGCACACCTCTGATGTTATTAAAAATCTGAAAAAAATTGAAGAGAAAGCTTTTTATAGCACTAACCATTGCTCTGAATTTCAAAATCCTATTGTTCATATTTTTCGAGAAATTTTCAGAAAACCAATTTTTTGAGTACCCCTTTGAAGGGGCGCAGCTCCCTCCCTTATAAAGCATTTCCGGACATATGTCCATAGAAACTTTTCCTCCTAGAATGATGTAAGGAATAACGTCCCGGAATTAGGACTATGGATATAGGAACACCCTGTATATCACACACGACTAAAAAAGCAGCCACATCTAGACCCTAGGTTTTCAAAAACAGTAAAGGAATCAGTGAAAACTCAAGATTTTCGAAAAAAACAAAAACGTCAGCTTTATTTTTTTGATACAATTCCAGCTGCTCAATTACATTTAGCTAAATTCTTTTTGTAATTTTTACAAATTGTAGACGCCGAAGAAATTTTGAAAAAACGAAAAAGCATTAAATAAAATTAATTGCGCAATTGGCTTTGTATCACGTGTTTTTGCGTTTTTCAGAAATTTAGATTTTTCATGCATTTCTTCGATGGTTTTGAAAGTCTAGGGTGGCCATGACTGCATTTTCGCTCGAGTGACATGTTTTTGTCCTAGAAAAATTGGTAGATCCCGAATGATGACGTCAATATGTCAAATACGACTGGGCCAAAAAACGGCAATGGTACTATCAGACGCAGAATGCAAAAACATTCTACACCCCTTGGAGGATTTTTTAATAAAATTTTCGAATCAAGAATTACGGGCAATATCCGTTACTTTTTTAAACGAGGTGGAAACATTTACATTGCCACTTTTCTTGATACCTACAGCAACCCAACGCCCTCAAAATGCTTAGTAACAATCAACAACCCGCCATCTAAATACCCATTCATTTGTTTGTAATGTGATGTTCGATGACTTATGGCCGTTTGCACCAATATTTTAAGGGATCTTTTAAAAGTAAGTAACGTTTAAATTCGGTAGATACGTTTGTTGTCACAATTGTTTCCAAGGACTTTAAGGATACCTTATCTTTAAGGAACACTCAAAAATTACGGTGGAAACGGCCACTACTTCCTTTTATTCATGAAGTACTCTTATGGTCGATAGCACCGTAATTTTAAGGGGTTCCTTAAAGATAAGTGACGTTTAAATTCTGTAGATACGTTTGTTGAAACAATGGTTTCCAAGGACTTTAATGGCCGATCCCACGGACCAAACTTATCACTAAGTTAGACTTAAAAATGAAGAATGACGTTTGCCTTATGGTATAAACGTCATAATTGTCATTTTAAGGCTCTCTTAAAGTTAAGTAAGGTCGGTGGAATCGTGCATAAGGGTCACTTGTCTTTAAGGGACACTCAAAAATTATGGTGCCATCGACCATTAAACTTGAAGAATAGAACCACTCTTCATTACATAGCAACACTCAAAATGCTTAGTAACAACAAAAAAAAACAATTGGCAAACCAAATACACATTCATTGGCTGGTATGAATAAAGTGTTACAAGATGCTCATACTTGCATTAATAAAGGATGTAAATACAAGTTTCTCGTGTACGAGAAAAGGATAGAACTGTAAGCAAAAGCTTTGTTACCGTTTATTTATACCGGCCATTGTCATTGTCATGCAAGAGTCATAATAAGTTATGTGATGTTGGCCTGTATGAATAAATGGTAACAAACCTTTTCCTCATAGTTCTATCCTTTTCTCGGTCACGATAAACTTATATGTATTTGCATCCTTTCTTAATGCAAGTATGAGCATCTTAAATTAATAAAGGATGCAAATACAACTTTCTCGTGCAGAAGAAAAGGTTAGAACTGTAAACAAAAGCTTTGTTACCGCTTATTCATTCCGGCCATTAACTCACGAGTTATTAGTTTTCAATTTTGACGGCACTGATGACGGTGTCATTGGTTTGTGTCATAGTAACATACCCCAAGTTTTCATAATAACTCAGAGATGATAAAAGTGGCCTTTAAAGAAAAGTGTACAAACAACAATTTCTTCTTTCCTTGGAAAGGCCAATTGTAGTGCTTTTGGGCGTTTTCTTTGACAATTGTTACAGATTTATTGTATTCAGGTGGTATTTAGCAATGTTAAAACTGACAGCCGATAAACCAGTCAAACTGTTTTGCTACTGTTTAGACTGATTCCCATCATGCACTAAATTTATTGAAATCATCAAATATTTTGACAAAATCAACTTTTAGTTCCAAAGCCCATTGAGTAGCCAACTAAAGTTATCAACTCAGTTCACAAAAGTGAGACTTAAAACAAATAAAACTACAATGCAACGAACTAATTCCCTTTCTATTAAAACATAGTCCTAAAAGCATTCGAGATCACAAAAATAAACTACATTCCGAGGTGCGTACAGTATTTTTAGCAATACGTGAGACAGGAAGAGAAAAATACTGCACACACCTTGCACTGTAAGTAACACTTACAGCCCATGGACCGTAAGTAAATATTACAACCCTGTGCGCAAGCATAGAAACGACATAGCAACTGTTAATGCATCGTAAGATCCACTTTACTGTCAGTGAATTTTGACACTAGTGGAGAACTTACAATGCAGGTATTGCTAAAAAATGTACTTACCGATAATTTTATTCCATTGATCTATATGGTCAGTCCCGGGGAAAAGCACACCACCACGAATCATCTCCCCCATAATACATCCCACACTCCAAATGTCCACATTCTCCGTATATCCCATACCTAAAATCACTTCCGGCGCCCTATAATACCTAGTGACCACATAAGGTGTCATCATGAAAGTAGTTCCAGCCGTGCGTGCCAAACCGAAATCCAAAATTTTTAATGTACAATCTGATTTAACTACAATATTGCTTGGTTTGAGATCCTACAAGGAAACGATTTTTTTAGTGGCTAAAAATAAATCGCCAAAGAATTTACCCTATGTATAATACCGGCTGAATGTAAATGCTTAATGCCGCAGAGCATTTGATACAATAGATAGCTCATTCGTTCGTGGTCGAGATCCATTTGAATCACTTGACACAGATTTGCATCCATGAGCTCCATCACCAAATACACGTCTTGGAAGTCTTCTAGGGACCTCTGGGGCGTAAACGCATTCAAAAGTCCAATTATCTAAATGAAGAAACCTTTACAAAAATCAATTTATTAGAAAGGGTAGCTTACATTTTTGTGATTAACTAATTTCATGAGCTTGAACTCTCGGTAGGCCCTTTTGGCGTGCGTCACGTTTTGAAAGGGCCTACTCAATTTTTTAATTGCTACATTCTGTTGAGTTTCGGTGTCGATTGCGGCGCTAAAACAAAAACATGAATTACCAACAATCACCCAAATATACCAGGAGAACCAATATTACAACTACAGGGGTTCTTACAAATGACTGACTCGTTTTGACTACGATGCTCATTTGTAACAACGCCGCAGATTATTTTAAAAATTGGCTCGCCAGAAAAGCTAAGCATGCACATGCGTGAGTGAAACTACAGTAACCAAGCGAGAAAATGAAGGGTGCCTAAGACCCACTTACCAAACTAACCCTTGCGCCCCACCGCCCTTGGGTCCCAAGTTACCGTAACGTTCAGGAACCCAAAATTCCGTATCTCCGAAAATATGTTGGACAAATCCAGGCCTTGTTGCCATACCGTGCAAAAGGATTTCACACACACACAAAACAAAAAGTACGCAAATATAGCAAGCACAAACAAAATGTCAACTAAAAGAAAAAAAACATCAAAATGTGAACAATCTCTGTACACTGAGGGCTCAGAAAGTCCAAACTGTACATACGCTACTGATACAGCAGGCTGTGAAAAAAATTGATTTCCTTACCAGACGATGCCCTGTGCGCCCGAACCGATGGGCTTCAAATTCTGGTACCTCTTCAGTATGGTGAATTTGGTGTCGCCCACCTCGACGGTGTAGAATTGAGATAGACGGGACATCTTAAGGCGCCAATCCCAATAGTTCGACGCCGTTGTCTGTAACAACCACCTGCTGAAGGAGTGTTAAAAAATGTAGACTCAGAGTGGTAGTGACTCGGTTAGTTCTTTCGGAACGCTCTGGGTTATATTAGCTCAACTACTATACATAGTCTACATATTAGAAACGGAAAACCCATGTTTACAAATTACAAAAAAAATTAGAAGTAGTAGTAGAAACTTTTGCACAGAATTTGTAAATATAGAAATGCAAGAAAATAAGAAGCCTCGTCAAGATTTGAACTCGGCTCAAAAGTACACGATTTTTCCCAGTACCGCGCTTCGCCAAACACGGCCAGCGACCTTTGGTGAGAGAGCTACTTGAATATGTCCTACTCCCTTCATGGAATTTACCCGAATTTACTAGCTGGATTTAATCGATCGTCTAACCACACTGTTAAATTTAAATAAAAACAGAATAAAAGTCAACCATTGACCATATGTAAAACGTCTCATAGTTATTCGTCGGATGCAAGTCCGCGAAAAACCCCGCTTTAGCAATTTAAAAACACTCAAACCGATTTTTGCAAAATATTAAAACGCAGATAATTATTGTAGACTAGCCAGCATAGATACTTATATGCTGTCGCAGACTTTTTTGTAGATCTATTTGTTGCCAACAATTTTTCTATATAAAATTTTGTTCCATCTCCAAACGTTTCGGCAGCGTTCGCAAAAGAAGCGAATTTTTCCCCGGATTTATTAGTGCTGCTCCATATGTAAACGTAGGCGAGGCGCCATATAGACGAATTAATCTGGATTGTAATTAACCGATTTGGCCCAAAATCGCATCATCACCTACAGGGTGCGTAAAATTTCATCTCGATATTTCCAATGCAAGTTGCACATACCAAATTTCAACCAGATCTGTTCAGTAGTTTGGACTATAGCGTGATCACAGACACACAGACATGTTTTCGGCGATTCAATTTTTCAATCAATTCCAGTAACTGCTCCACGGAGCGTAGAAGTTAAAAATATATGTTTACGAAGTCCTTGCGATCATAAGGAGCACTCTGTTAAATGGTACTGTTAACCTCCCCACAAACAATATAAAAATGGGAGGCTACTGCAATCACTCCAAAATTAGAAATTGAGATAACTAACACCAGATCTTTACGTTTCAAGGTCCCAGGATCACGAAAAAGTGGTTGTCAAAAAATGTATGTGTGTATGTATATGAGCAAGATTCCGCCGAGACTACCGAGCGGATTTTCACGAAATTTTCAAGAGGATTAGGTTTGGTCCGTAGGTCGTCTGATTAGATTTTGGTGACAATCGGAAAACGACAAGTGCCTTTCTGGCATGTCAACTATGAAATTTGAAAGATTAAAACCAATTTTTTACATCAGCAAATGAAAGGCTTTCAAATTCTGTTTCCAAAAATGTATTCACACTTAATGCCATTTTGACACAGAACCCAAAAATTCGATACTTTGAAGGGATATTAAATAACCCGCGACAACCCAAATCCGAGGAAATCTGATGAAAGTGGGAAAATCTGAGTAAATATTGGGGAAATCTGGAGAAATCTAGGGGAAATCTGTGGAAATTTCGGGGAAATCTGAGGTAATCTCGGGGAAACCTTGCGAAAAAAAATTCCGGGAAATCAGAGGAAATCTTGGGGAAAATCCGAAGAAATCTTGAAAAATCTTGGGGAAATCTATTCAAAAGGAAATCTAGTGTACAAAATTATCCCCTGCGACTCACCCCTCGCTATTTCCTATTTCCAAGAATGTATTCCAACCTAGTATCCTAGTACTCGCCAGACTGGCGACGGATTGAAAATATAGGATGTAATTATTTACCAAGTGGGGAGGTTCCAGCCGCTTCTGCAGTTGCCCATTTTTAATCTCCCTGCATTATAAATAATTAAGGTATTTAGTGAAAAGGAGGCCGCACCTACACACCTATAATTCTAGATACGCTCTGAGAATTTTCATTTTAGGTGTATTCACTATTAGGGTCTTTTCGGCCAAAAGCTGAAAAATACTGGATTTTTAACGCACTTTAAAAACACACTAAACTAAACCCCTGGACCGATTTTGCCGAAATTTGATAGGTGGAGATTCTGTGACCCGTTGAAGAAGGTATTTTAAACTAATCGGGGTTGTAAAATGTAAAAATTTGGGGAGGTTCCAGCCGCTCCTCTGCTGTCCATTATCAGCCTTTTCGAGTTTCAACTTCAGCTTCTAACCTTATATGCACATTTGTAAATGCAACTTGCAATATATGACGAGATATATTGCGGATTATAATAATGTGCGAGTGGCATTATGCTTTATGTTTTAATAAGACTTCGAAAATGACAAATCATATTTTTTTTGCAGCCCATTAACTATACTTAAGTTGAATTAGTAACACTATAACATTTCGGTACTTAAGCAACATTACAGTCATGTCACACTTAATTGAGAAAAGTACATTTTTCATTCCAGCGGCTTAGATATTAATAAGCGAAGGCGACGTGACATGGCAGTTTTTTCAAAAAATATTCCAGTGTTGACAAACGACAACAGTAATATGTAATAACAAAACAACAACTCTTGTTTGATGGCAGCCGAACAGCCGAAAATGGTATTTATAAGCATACAAAGCATTATTACTTAGTGTTGCCTTTAACAAATATTAATCTCTTATGGGCAAAATAAGTTCTGTATCAAATCTTCTAAAATCAAACTCAACTCAATTCAAATCAACTGAAGATAAATAATCTTTTGAAAGTAAGTTTAATTGTCACTAGTGTCTGACAGTTCGTTTCCGCAGCCTCTTTCTATCCAAAATGTTTTTGTTTATGCGGCACGTGGTACATCGTGTCGTGACATCCTGTATAATAACAGAAAAGCGAACTTCGGAAAAAACGTCAAATTGCAACGGTTAGAACGGCGAATTTTTAGCAAAATTTATTCAACATTGTAGACTCAGCGGGCGTCAAACAGGAAAATCCAGTACTTTATTTATTTGAATATTTAATTTTTAACCTAGTCTCATACGACAAAATATTAACCTGGGCGGCATTTAAATTTAGCTGTCATTTTATTTCCATTTCAGTAATTCCCGCATTCATTCAACTTTAGTATGGGAAAGTTTCATTCGGTTTAATTACACTATTCAAATGAGCTTCAAAATTCATGTACTGTCGTTATTGTGATAAGCTATTTAGGATTTCCGATCCGAACCAATTCTCTTGATAATATGAATGTATGGACAGAACTAAATAATAATAAAATATGGTTCTAATTTTGAAATGGATTGTGAAGCCTGAAAATAAAAAATGTTGAGGACCTTTCATGTGGTGGTAAAAGAAATCTGTGTTCATCTTTCCAATTTCACAGTTGACATGCTAAAACGCACTTGTTCGCTGATTGCCAGCAAAATCTAATCAGACGACCTATGGGTCAAACCTAACCCCCTTACCGAATTTCGTGATGTTATATCATCTGAATTTCGAATTTTGAACTGATTGCAGCATACAATCTCCCACTTTAGTGCCGTAGCAGAATGTGGAGGTACTCTGTATCTGATTCAAAAAAGGTAGTAATCATCATTTGCGAAAAACCACCCTAGGGGCGCTACAACCCCCCCTCCCGATAATCTTACTAAAAAACATAAGTTTGCAAAATTGGGTTAACTTTACCTCGAACTTTACTTTTGATGTTTCTAGTTAATTGCAGTAAATTTTCTTTGCATTGGTCTTTTCACTCCCTCCATAATTTTTCAAACCCCTGGGTGCTGTTTTTTCCATTTTTTTTTGTTAATCTTCTACTTCAAACACTGTAAACAACCATCTCAGATTCTTCACTCCAATCTAGTTTTTAATACTCTAACTAACAGCAAAGTTTCTACAATTCATCTTTGTACACGCCAGAAAGTCATGAAACTTTTTTTCTGCATTTGCAGTACTTATTTGTGAAACTGAAAATTTGTTAATTTGCCATGCTAGTGATGTCACACTTTGCTGTGCTAGAAGATCTATGTGCTGACTGTTGTTCGAGTTGCTTTAATAAAATCTGCCTTTGATTTGCGTCGATTTGGTGTGTCGTTCTTTCCCTTTTTAGCAAAAAAAATACTTCTTTTGACAAGAGCTTTAACCTAAAACTTAAATTAATCAAGAGATGCCAGGGATATTTTGCTTCAACCATCTTGTGACCACCATATCACAGATTTTTGTGGCCTACCATTCATTGTGTAGAATAAGTCTGAATTTACAATAGGTGCAGATTGATAAAATCTATTCTACCAGTAAGTCCAGCCGGCCCATACATACACATCAACATGATAACCATCTGCAGGGTCATCGCTTTGATGTGTGTGGTGTTTTTTATATTGTTTGTGGGAAGATTAATAATTAATCCAACAATAATGAATTAAAACGTCATTTGTTCTTAATATTTTTTTTATTCGGGACCCAAGGGCTCCGATGTCTATTTTAATTCTTTTTGCTCGTCGCTCCGCCGCCACCGCCTGTGAATGCAGACAGTTTCACGAATGAGGACGGGGGCAGCCTCATGAATAATACATAAACGCCTACTGGCGGAACAAATATGTCAAAATTTCTGAAATAGACTCTGAATGAGGCGAGTATGTAATTAACATGCAACAACAAATTAACAAAATTCACTTGTTTTTCTTATCATAGGCACTCGAGTTGAGTAAAAAATTGGCATAAAAAAATCATCTGTAACAGGAAGGTTTGTATGCCTACTGCCAATTCATGATATATAGCTCATATAAAAGGTCATTTCCAGTTAATCTCAGCAATTTGATTGGTTTATTTAAATGTTGACCAATCAAATTGCTGAGATTAACTAAGGCTCACAGCCATGTCAAGACTGACCGCCGATAAAACAGTCAGGTTTTTTGCCTACTGCCAACATGCACTGGATTCCTCTTATTTAAAAATCCTGTTATTATAAAATTATACCGACTTGCCTTTTACAGGAATCCTTTTACCATATATCACATAAATGTAACATAGCATAATGGTAATAATGTAGCAGAAACAGAAAGCATTATAATATGATAACCATCATAGTTTCGACCGTAATCGTCATAAGTGTAGCATTATTGATGGTAACGAATCGAACATAGGTTCTGAACCCTGCTTTGACACCTATATTGCAAGTATTTTCACTAGATGTCGCTGGATTTAATGAAAATATAAAGTCACTAATAATGTCAAACAGTTACAATTATTGACCCTATAGTGACTGACAAGTTGGCATCTAGCCATTAATCGCAGCTTCATGAAGGCGACTCTTTTTCATTACTTATCAGAACAATCTTGAAATATGGAATTATAGAAGTTTATAAATGTTCTGAGTTGGAATAATTTAATTTCTTGAAAAGTTAAATTAAGTTACTATCCGATAAAGATTAATTTGATCGTTTTTTTATCATTTCAAGAGAACTGTGGATGTATCTGCGTCCCATAGTAAGCGACTGAGAAACAGCTAGACCACTATGAGCTGAAGCACTAGGGTTACAGGAACTTTAAGGGCAGGTTAAACTACAGATCTTCGATTGAAATTCCTAATTATAATCGATGGTTAACCAGCGGTTACTCAGGTATCCAATCAGATGCATTTATTTTAAATTTCGGATGATTTGATTGGATGACAAACATAACCACTTTTTAACAATCAATTGTAAAATCGGCCCTAGTATTACAATGTTAGGCGAAGTTTTTCCCCTAGCTAGTCTGACAGCAGTATAACAGCCCACTGACACAACGCATTCTTTTACCAGTGGCGTGCTGTTTAAAATAAACGTATTTGTAGTATATTTTGCAGTTTTATTTTAATATCACGCCACTGGCGAAAGAATGCATTGTCAGTGGGATGTTACAGTCTAGGGGAAACATAGTAATACTTAAAGTTCCTGCAATCCGAGTGCTTTAGCTTATAGCAGATGCACAATATTAAATTACCTTCGATATTAGGCTTAGGGAATGATACATGTGCTGTTATGGATCATCCATAATTGTTACTTTACGGCAAAAGGTGCATACAAACATGTGCTGCTGGCTATAATTGTTACATTACGGCCCGAGGTGCACACAAAAGTTTATTTTCGGAAGTGACGCGAATGTCTTGGTAGCACAGAAAATGCTCAGGGGCATCTTGTTACGGATACTATGTTGCACTATACATTCTAAACATAAACACCCGTAAAATTGGTGTGCAGTTTCAGTACAGGAGAAATTATGGAAACAAAGTTAGTTTTTCCAAACTATAAAAGCCCTACAGCCTAGGACCTGTTAGGTAATATTATATTATCTTGAAACACTGTGTAATAACAACAATGCGGAAATTACCAAAATACCAAATTATGTCAACCCATGCCAAAACTACTCACTACCTGAATGTTTCTGTGAATCACTTAGTTGAATCTTTTTGAAATAAGTTTAATTCTGAAAATATGTAAATATTTTATAAAAAAGCCAATCCGGCACTTTAATCGAAACGTGTAACTGGAAGAACTCAAAATTCGTTGATTAACTATTAAACTGACAAATAAGCTGTTCAAATATTTTATCAAGGCGCGAGGCGGACGATATTAATTAGATTTATTTCGACACGTTTTTGGCGCCAATTGCATCTCCCTTCATTCTTGCACTTCCTTTCCATCTTCAATTCACGGTCTATTTTTGTTATCAAGGCGTTATAGAATGTAAGGTGAATTCCTCGGTGTCTAGATAAATATTGGCAGTAATCCAAGTAAAACAAGAACCACCTTACCTTGATGCTAGCACAAAAAAGATGGACAAGAATAATCGTTCTCCTGACAAATTCAGCAACCGTTGATTTTTATCGGGGAAGCTTTTCAGGGGAATTGGACTAAATTGAAGGAGTGCTTTTATTGGGCCGCCGGCTGCGCACCTGAATTTTTCGATTTTATTTTTTTAGGACCGCGGAGGGAAAGTTTTAATGCGTTCGTGTGAAGGGAAGCAATCGGTGACAACTTATTACGATCAATTTTTCAAACTGACACATTTACACTCACCCTTCGTATCGTGACGGCAATCGAGCTTTTTGTCTAATATTGCTCGAACCAAATATTTTGTTATTAAAAATATGAAACAATCTGAAAAACATTCTTTGATTATTTCATTTGCTTTGGGGGGCTGATCAAAATTTTATTCTGAACGTTCTTGATTAATTTACAAATTTTTCTGCGATGGTCTAAAACAGATTATTTTTTAAGATTTATTTGATATTAATTCGCTAGGTACCGATCTTGACAAAATTTTGAGAATCCTTATTCCTTAGTAACACCATAAATCTTTCGTAAAATAACGTTAGGTACCTTGTGCAGGAATTTAACTTAGGTACTATATCGTTATACAAAATGTTAAAATAAATGAAACCCAAGAAAAATGGTCTAACATTGACTTGTTTGTGAACTCAACAAGTTGTTCTTCAGCTTATGACTGTTATAAAGCACATATTTGGTTTATTTTAAAATCCAGAATTGTTGTTTATTCAAATCCAGCCTGTTGTCTGTAGCCGCTTTTAGTGCTAACATTTTTTACTAATGTCACATTCATAATATTCTCGTTAATTTTTTAATCAAATGTGCTCATAAAAATTTGCTAGGGTGGCGCCATCTGCAAAGTGACATCATTTTGTGAAATATTGATGGTGTTACTTATACGATTCTGCAAATTTTGTCAAGATCGGTGACCAAATAAAAAAGGCGGTCTCGAAGACGGCAGGAACTTCTACGCCGCACTGCATTGGATTAATAACAGCAGCATTTATTAAATTTTTAAATATTTAAAATAAGAAAGTTGCTATGCCAAAAGGGCACTTCGGGTTGACTGATCGGCTTCAAAATCTAATCAGCTCCTCTCCCGCACAGACAATACCTATATACCAAATTTCATCAAAATCAGTTCAGTAGTTTCGGCTGTAGCGTGTCCACAGACATACGGACAGACACACGGACAGACACAGATTTTTCAAAAATAGGTTTTTTGGGTTCCTGGGACCCCGAAACGTAAAGATTTGATGTCAGTTCAATTTCGAATTTTTGATCGATTTTATACAGGGTATCCCTCGACGAGCGTCAGTTAGCCGTATCTGGAGAACTGCTTCTAGCATCGTCTTGAAAATTTGTACACAGGGGCTTCAATTAATTTTGAATCCACGTAAAATATTTTCATGAATGGCGCACTTTCGGTTATACCGGAAATAGGTACTAACTTCCTTATTTTAAATGGAACACCCTGTATATTATGATATTTTTTGATTCTACGTTACATTCTAGGTAAACTTTACTAGGAATTGCTATGACAAAAATCAACCATTTTTGAGAAAATCAAGAATCTCGCTTTTTTATGCCAAGTGCAGACCTAACTTCAAAAAGCTGTAACATCCTTACAATATGAAATGAGGAAACGATATTAATTTGGCATGAAGACTAATGTAGGGTGTATCCGCCCCTGGACTCAAGTTGAGTCAAATACATACAGGGTGTTCTCTGCAAATTTTTAAACATCATCGACTTCATTGGTCAAGAAGTCAATTTTTTCAAATGGAATGCCTTAACTATTTTATGGCACATCGATGCAGAATTTAATTGTCTGTCATTTTAGTCTACACGTTTGCCACATTTAAATAAACAGTTTTTGTGATATTTCTATGTATTTGGAATTTGACCAAAATTTCATATTTTAAAACAGGATTAAAATAAGATTAAATTTTCATTTGAGCAGAATTAAGGAACTCTAAAGGCTCCTAAAATCATAGCTAACTTTGGTTATTAAATCGTGCTAAATATGAAATTTTGGTCAAATTCCAAATACTTAGAAATATCACAAAAACTGTTTATTTAAATATGGCAAACATGTAGACTAAAATGATAGACAATTAAATTCTGCATCGATGTGCGATAAAATAGTTAGGGCATTCCATTTGAAAAAATTGACTTTTTGACCAATGAAGTCGATGATGTTTAAAAATTTGCAGAGAACCGCCTGTATGTATTTGACCCAATTTGAGTCCAGGGGCGGATACACGCTACATTAGTCTTCATGCCAAATTAATATCGTTTTCTCATTTCATACTGTAAGGATGTTACAGCTTTTTGAAGTTAGGTCTGCACTTGGCATAAAAAAGCGAAATTCTTGATTTTCTCAAAAACGGTTGATTTTTGGCATAGCAATTCTTAGTAAAAGTTTACCTAGAATGAAACGTAGAATGCAAAAATATCATAATATACAGGGTGTTCCATTTAAAATAAGGAAGCTAGTGTCTATTTCCTGTATAACCGGAAGTGCGCCATTGATGAAAATATTTTACGTCGATTCAAAATTAATTGAAACCCCTGTGTACAAATTTTCAAGACGATGCTAGAAACAGTTCTCCAGATACCGCTAACTGACGCTCGTCGAGGGATACCCTGTATACTGCTCCGCCTTGGGCGTAGAAGTTAAAAATAAATCTTCAAAAATCTTTGTTTCAAAGCATCACAAAAAAAATTATAAATGAATCAAGAACTGTCAGAATAAAATTTTGTAAAGTTGCTTTAGAAAAGAAAAGCATTCGCTTCCATCCTACACTAATTTCATTTTGATCGGTTCACAGATGATTCAACTCCAGCCAATCAAAAAGTGTTCTTGTAAAAAACTGCCGCAAAAAATTTATTAGTGGCGCCATCTGGAAAATGGTTGCAGATTCTGAAAGCCTCATATTTTGGCTACAAACATCCCATATAAAATTGAGGAAAATCGGTTCCACAATAATAAAGTTATAACCAAAAATAAATCGTTCGGTTTTTTTTGGGACACCCTTTATTATTTGGTTGTAGGAGGTATGTCACCAATAAAATTTCCAAATTCTTACAATCGAACATAATTTACGAACTTTTTTATTCCCGCGATCTTTCAACACGTTTTTTCACGAAACCATCATGTAACTCATCTCATCTTCGATAAATTTTCCTTTTAATGTATAATGTTAATTATACACAATATATAAGTTATTGAATATGCGCCCAAATATACACGTGAAGTGCATGGCACAATTGGTTAACACGAAAGGTTTGGAAAATTTTGTCTTTTTTCGTTTGAAAGCAATATATTTATTTTATTAGGAGTTTAAGAAAACATTATGTGACGGAGTATGGAAGTTTAGACGCCGAGCGGAGCGAAGCGAATTAAATCCATACGAGTCACATAATGTCGCTTAAACTCCGAATAAAATACATTTTATTTTCAAACGAAATAAGACAACATTTTCTACTAACGTCTGTTGCGCGCCTTCTGAAGACACCAAGTCGTGAAAATTAAGAAAAGCACCTTGGTGTTTGGCTTTTAGGAAAAAAACTAGGAAGACCATCTACAGATCGACTTCGGCGATACATTAATTAATTGTTCCTAATAATAATTTAAATGTTTCCGTTTTGAAAGTTTTGCATAAAGCACCTAATGACCCCTGACCGTACCTCCATGCCTGAAAATTGAAGACTTAGGTATTTCTATGTCTAGTATTACAAGAAAGAATTAATTTTGCACTAAATAATGGAAGTATACAGGGTGAAGAATTAATTTGGCACTAAAATAATGGAAGTAGGTATACAGGGTGGTTTTTTTTTTCACTACTCGCCATTGGGATCTCCTAAACGGTAAAAGATACGGAGTCGGTTAAATTAGGGAAAAGTTGCACTATTTCTTGGTGATTAAGAATCTGAAGAAAATTCTCCGATGCCTTGATTCGTTCCTGAATTATCCCGAAAAATCTGTTAAAAATATAAAAGTTCAAAGTTTCAAATAAATAACATCAATCGTAAGAAAGATGTGAACTTTTCTTGAAAGTCGCATTTTTCAGTTTTTTCGGGATAACTCAAGAACGAATCAAGATATCGGGAAATTCTCCTCAGATTCTTAATCGACAAGAAATAGTGCAACTTTTTTCTAATTTAACCGACCTCCTACCTCTTACGTTTAGGAGATATCAATGGGAGCAGTGAAAAAGGAACCACTCTGTATTGGAAAAGAATTAAATTATTAGCTAATGGAATTAGTAATGAAATTAATATGGAATTGATGGAATTAATCTCGAATTGATCTGGAATTAACAGAATTAATGGAACTAAATCGGAATTAATGGAATTAAACTGGAATTATTGGAATTAATTGTACACAATTTTTTTGAGTGATCAGCCCCCAATTTACTTTTCTTATAACATGATTTGACATTTAACTGATAGAAGATAACAAACTCAACATCATCCCTTTCATTTGATCGCCCCGTACAAAATATGACCTGTCAATTTTATTACAACATAATGCCATTGCCCTGACAAAACGAATGGTGCATTGAATTAAATCGTTCGCTTAAAGGGTAGTTCGAGACTTAAGAAACGTTTCAATCTATTTCCTGTCATATCGATAAATCATTTCAGTTCCATAAAGGTCCCGACCGGAAGTACATTTCTTAAAATGCTCCGGGTTCGTCGCCACCTCCCCGGAATCTTAACGATCCTTTTATCCGTCTACTCCACTGTTTTTCCACTACTCTCTTTTTGCAATAATTTGAAACTGGGTTTTCCGATAAAACACACCACTCTGGTTAGTCCTCGTTCAAAAATCAGCAAATCCGAAACTTACCAAGAACGATCCATCTTAGCTGCAATTGAAAGGACGGTGCCGTTCCAGGGTTCTGCAAAAGAAACAAAAATTAATCTAGGGGACTTTATTTGATGAGTTCGCGGTCCTTGCGTATATCTTCCGGGGCCATAAAAGGGGGAAGACTTAATACACACGTTATCATGACATGGAGGGCAATTATGGCAGGGTTTAACAGGCGTTACGGTCCTGTGTAAACAACGTTAAAGAAAAACTAGGGAACTTAATCTTGGTGTTTTGACCCTAATTCCTGATATACGTAACAGGGGCGGTGTCAATTTGCAGGAAATTCGTTTTTGCGCGGCAGGGACGTAACGGCGAAAATTTTTATGGGCGAAGTCTAATGGATTTCGCATTGCTATTTCTGCATAGGAATGGGTGCAAATGACACGAAACTAACGCGGCCGCAGACACAAATGGAAGAATAACATCACACGTCGCGTCGGTGATAGGGGCCAATTCATTGCTGTCGTAAAATCGTTGTTGGATTTCTGAATTTAACAAAATATTGCATTATGACCGAAGTTATCACATTTTCAGCAGATCGATCAATTTACGTGGCCGTTATTACAAAACTGTACATATAGGGACCAATAAAAATCAAAACCAAGTAATAAGCTCTGAAAACTAAATGACTTGAATAAAAGCCAGTCAAAACAAACACCGATTGTGAACCAATCACATCAGATTTTTTACTACTACGAGATAGTCGTTTTTTTATTTCCGTAATTTGGTACGGAAAAAATCCGTAATTACGAACAAAAAATTCATAATTACGGATTTTTTAAAAGATGCTTATTTTGGACCAATAGGTCTTTCAAGGGATTGAGGAGGCTAACCCGTGTTCCGGGGGCTCATCAGGGTGCATCTCATCCCCTCTACAATACCTCTCATGCGTAGTTGTTAAAAACATCAGGCTTCATAGTTACGTTGAGGCAATTCAGAGCTGAAATGTGATTGATCCTCTTAAACCTCTTTTAACTGGAAAACTATTGTACCCTTAAAATTTCCAAAAATACGAATCGACTCAGAATATAACGCTGAATACTCCACTAAAAGGGAAAAATTTTAAATTCCGAAAAACCCCACATAACACCAAAGACTGGTGGATTGTATAGAAAGAGGGAGCCGCTTCTGTAGCTGTCCGTTTAAATCTTTTTCTACTATTTTTCTCATTTTTGGTCAGTACAGTACAGCTGCGAAACAGCCAATCGATGATATAAACAGAAAAAAAATTGGCAATCTCGGAGACGGTACTTTTTCCCAGAATTTGTAAATGTAGAGATCTGAACTAACCATATGATCAGGTTATCGCTGAATGCAACTTCTATAGGTCAGAGATGGCAATTTTAAATTCAAATTGAAACATAGCCTACAAGGACAAGGAGGCTTTGCGCCGTTAAAATAACATTTTTCGAAAAAATGGTACAGTCGGAACCTGTACTATAAATCCTTCAAACGCTCAGCTGTGTTATACTTTCATATAGGTCAGAAATCCGTCAAATGTTTGTCAAAAGGGTTGTCGCTTAATTTTTTTGTAAAGTCAAAAAAGATAATTGACTTTTTTTGCAATCTTACCATAATTAAATCAACAGCAAAACGTTCTTACTCCATTATTCTGATGAAGCGAATTCAAATTTCTCTCAATTTCTCATGAAAAATTTTAAGAACAAAACGTTTGGCAGACACATTATTGGACATTGTCAAATTTGAAGTATAAAATCTAAGTATACATATTACGCAGGTGGAAATTGGGAGCTTGTCAGATTTGAGAGGTTTTATAGAACAGGTTCCGACTGTACTAAGGTTTTCTACCCTGAAAGATGGTATTGAATTCAATACTTAATAAAAATGTTGTCATAAATGTTTTCGACTTTTCAAATTACTTGCCCTATTTGGCGGGAAATTTAATGGGCACCTACAAAATACCCACTGAATATGTCTGCCACATTTCATTTCAATATCTTCTGTAACTTGGGCAGGGGCTCTACTCTAGCGTCTTTATTTTACGATCTCTTGCCAAAAAGACCCTAAAATCACATTTTTCGAAAAAATGGCACTAAGGTTTTCGACATTATAAAAAAATCAGCTACCAAATCCGGTAATAAAAATATGCAATTATATATATTATATGTTTTAGCAATACCGGCATTGTAAGTGTCAAAATTCTAGAAGGAAGAATATTATATTCCGGGACGATGATGGAAGATTGATCCATCAATGTCCCGGAATGTATATATGCCTATATTTTTTCTTCGATCGCGCAATGCATTTGAGATGAAACAGAAAAGCTACTAGAAATTTTTTTAGGATTAGTCCGGATTTATTTTTCTGTACAGTAGTTACATTGTGTTGCCTAGCAAATGTCATGCAGTGACAGTTCTAGAAAGCTTTGGGATGATAATGGACGTTTTCAGTTTTACCTGAGCGGCGCGCGCATGATGGTTGTCTAGCGTGCTTACTCATTGGCTGGATGTCTGTTACATCTGATTTTTACCCAATGAGATCTTTTTTACCTGTGCGTTTCGTTGGAAACTTGGAAACCAACCTGCCTGTGCATGATATTCTTATTCATGCTAACACATTACAAGCTGAATTGGCACTCTCTTTATTCGACAAACTGAAGACGTGTATTGCATGTCATGAATGTGGCGTTTCTAGTACGATCGAAGAAAAAAAATTTAAAGTTGATGTGCATTTTCTATGGATCGATATGGCCCGAAATCTAGTCAGCACCTACAAAGTGCCCACTGAATATGTGATACGTTCAATAGTTTGAGCTGCAACGTGATCACAGACAGACAGACAGACGCTTAAATTTTTCAAAAATCACCTTTTCTGATTCCCAAGACGCTAAAACGTAAAGATTTGATGTTTTTGGCGATAACGATTTTTCGATCGATTCCAGTAACTGCGTGTAGACGTTAAAAACGATTTCCTTTCCATTATCCTTACAAAAAAGCCGTCAACTACTAGGTTATCTGGTTAATTATTCAGAAACTTCTTTACAATTCATACTTCCATCGTTATTTATAAGTATACCAACAATTTTAGCATTATGTCACGGTTCCTTGATGACGTGCATTGGCTGTTCCGCTGCCCCGACTATTATAATTGATCAATCTCATGATGCAGTTATAGAAAAAGTTTATAAGTGTCAATTAATTGCTTAATTATTGCAAAATCATTATTTTTGTTATTAGTATTTTTATTAAAATCTCGATTCAGTTTATAATTTACAAGTTTAAATTGTGCAAGTTCCAAAGTTTAAAAGGTCTGATGTGAATGCTTGGTTTACAGTTTAAGTGAAGTCAGGTGAAGTGAAGATTTTCAGTGGCAAATAACCTAAATGACCAATTTTGCTCATTTGCGATTGTGTTTTTCTTTTTCGCGGTGGTCTTGGTGTCAAGTGAATGCAATTTCGATTTGTTTGTAGTTTTTCGCTTATCGTAATTGCAGTGAGTTAAAAAGGCGAAAGAAAGAACATCAGGTCTACTTCTTTGTTGCTCGTATTCATTTATCGATTTCGAAGTAGGTAATGCAATGACGTTCCGAAGGGAATTGAAGGAATGTATGCATATACTTACTACATAGGGAAGTAAAAAGCGTTCAGTAGCTGCATATTTTTTCTTACAATGTTTTGAAATCGTCTGTAAACTTCTTATTAGACATTTCTGAAATATATAATTGGGCACCTCCTTTATTCGTATATCTTAATACGAATGTAAATTGACAATTCCCTGAATTTTATCTGGGATTCCACAGACAATTAATTGTTGTTTATAAAACTAAGGCTACCGCTAGTTCTACAGACGGATCTGCAAAGGAATGTGCTTCGAATTTAGCATTCAGCGACGGATTCTTTGTAGATATTTTAAATTACATTCTTAACGTTTTTCATAAAGGCATTATTGGATTTTATTTTGTAATAACTAATTCTTGGAGAGACTCACGCATATTAAACACTTTAGAGATGACTAAAAATTACCTAAGTGGTATCTAAACATGCACGTGTGTACAAGTAACATTATTAGTCACTGTTAAAATTTTACCATTTTAGGGCAAGTCTAATAAAAAATTATTCCCCTTTGCATGGTGCAAGAATCAAGAATCTGCTAAGAATTTCTTGATAAAATTCACAGTCGCGTGAAAATATCTTATCAACGTCTAAAGGAAGTCGAAAACATTGTTCAATGCATACCGAGATGTATGCTGAATTTAAGGAGGAAATATTGAAGGGGCAGAGCTACTTTACTATTTCAGGTTTAGATATTTGCTCATCAGAATAATTCAAGTAAAACTAGCGCATTGAAAATTTAAGTCTAAACACGAACATCGGCGTCGGCGTTTTCCAGATGAAAATTAAGTACTCACAATTAATATCTACACAAAAGTAGCACTTTAAGACTCATGAAAAGATAATTTGTGAAACATTTCTTAATTCAATGTCGAAATTTAGTTGATTGAATTATTCACAATGAAACAGCGTAGTCTTGCTCCTCAGCGCACTAGTCACCTTAATGCCACAATAAAACACTATAGCACAATAAATAAATTACAATTAACTACTACAGTGCCTCTTTACTCGTAAAACTAATTCTTATTTACTGATAAAACAATATTTTAAAGCTGTAACCAGTAATTTATAGACAAATGAGACTCCAATAAAGCAATTAAAAAGACGCTTGAGGCTAGGATAACGATGCAGAATGTATCTTTAAAACAGAATTTAGCTCGCTGCTCTGAATCTGCAATCGTTAAGTTTAACAAATGAGAAAATTTTGTGAATGAAATGTGCATAAAAACAAAAAGCACTCTCCATTCGTTTTCCATTGAAGTGACAAAACGTCAAAATTTGAATTTTAGGTTGGTATGAGGAAATTTTGCAAGGAATTTTACTAACAGGTGAGTTGGTAGAAACGATTTCAATGCGATAGGTACGTCAAAATAAATGACAAATGTCAAAATTTTGCAATTGCTCTGAATTGGCCCAAAATGGCCTGTGTGCGTGCAGTTTTGAGTTAAGTGCAAAGAAAAATATTCACGAAAAAGCCTCAGGTACGTTCGTTTATCTGTGACACTGCTGCCAACAATAAAAATAAACCCTAGAAGATTTGGGTTATGTAATGTTTTAGCTTCCCGTTAAATTCCGATCAAATTGTCAAAAGTATAGGCCCTTACAAATTAGGGTTGTACAGTCCCAGTAAAATTTTAGTTCTGTTATTGATGATTTTAATAAAATAAGGACATCTATGAATACTTACTCAAATCAACGTGATTAAATGAAAGTAACGGGCGTCAGTCTAAGGGTTGCCAATTTTGGTGCACTAGAAATGGTGCTCTTGGGCGCTTTCATCTTATGACATTTTTTGACAAATTTTTTATTTGTTGGTGGTTATTTGTCATTCCTGTGTCACAGCAACCTCAAAACTGGCAGAGCCGATAATACAGCCGGACTGTTTTACCTACTGTGTAGACTGAATCCCTTCATGCACTGAAATTATTGAAATCATCAATAGAAAATGAACGGACTTTACAAATTAGGGTTGTACAGTTCCAGAAAAATTTTAGTTCTGCTATAGAAAATGAACGAATCTGCATTTATGTATCAAGAGATCCAAAGTAAACTTATCCACAGTGGACTGTGGAATTGAAACTCATCTCTCTGATTGCTTCCTTTCCTTTGACATGTGTGTCAATAATTTCGTAAAACAATAATTTTCAGACAGAATCAACGACGTGACCTTTAGTTCTAAAGCCCACTGAGGGTTGACATCAACGACAGACCTTCTATAGGATGCAGTCAATACAAATAATATGTTTACATCAATCACTTTAGGACTGAACGTCAGATCTGACCTCCTTAACTGCCCCCAGACTAATCCACTTGCCCCTAAACTGAACCCAATGTTATCTGATCAATTTGATACTTACTCGTGGCAGCAGGTTCGATTTGGAGAATTCATTACGCAAAATACTGTAAATCGTTGAACGTAGACGAACGTCCTCTTAAAGTTTCAGCTTATTTAATTAACAGCTTTGGGTTAGCTGGTGGCGAATGCAAATTAGTTTTAAAGGGAATAAATTATTCCAATCAACAGCAAATTCAACGCACAATTTACCCCTAAACTTCTTGGCAGGAAATAAATTCAGGTTAAGGCGAATGGCCAAGCTAATGTCGAAAAATCAACACAACAAAAATTCAGACGTGGGCGTCGCCAATTGGGGAACAACGCTGTCAGACGATTGGTCCATAAATAATTTATTTGCTCTGGAGCGCGTCAGATAACTTATCAATTGTGCTGTCAGGAATAGCTTATAATGGCAAGGGAAACAGCGCACAAATTTCCTCTCACATGGTTGGTGGAGTGTATACATAAAAACACCTGAATCCCCTTCATATCGATCATGTGCAGAATTTTGCTCGTTAAAAGTGCCAAGGCTCCCATAACGCTCCACAAACAATCTCCCATCGACTGGAATCTGGATCCAATATCTCAGCCTTTGGGGAAGGTGAAAATGCATACTACAGCGTGATATTAAGGAAAGATTTATTTACAGGAATCTCTGATCCCACTTTCAGGATTTATCGCTTATAAGAAAATATTATCGCTTATAAGAAAATATGTTCGTGGTTCTGGCCAGAAATATTAGTCCGGGAGGCAGTGAACATTTTTGGTGTCATTTCAGCGAACTTGATTTAGCAATTTTCTAGTTATTTTCATGCTGTAGATTACTAAAACAGCAGCCATTTTAATTTCTCAAAAATTGGGAGGTCGGATAAATTAGACAAAAGTTGTGTTTTTCAGTGTAGATTAAGAATCTGGAAAGAAATTGAAGATATCTGGTTTGGTTCCTGAAATATACTGAAAAAACTGAAAAATGTCATATTTTAATCTACAAGGCTTAGAAAAGTTTTCGTTGCCTCATTTTATTCATTTCATAATGATCTGCCGATTACTAACCAAGTTATAACAGGTTGTCAATTTTCAGTCTTTTCAGTAACCAATGCAAATATCCGAGGTTTCTTTTCAGATTCTCAAACTACATTGAAGAATACAACTTTTTTCTAATTTAATAAAATTTCGTATCTGTTACCGTTTTCGAGATATCAATTTTTGAAAAATTAAAATGGCCGCCATTAGCCCCTGTCCCACAAGATTTATGGCAGACTTCCGTTTTAGTAATCTCCAGCATGAAAATAACTATAAAAGTGCTAAACCAAACTCGCTGAAATAACATACCAAAAATGTTCACTGCCACCCGGACTATATCCTGCGTCCATTGGAAAGATTCCATTAATTTACTTTTGCGGAAATTATTTAATTTGAGCTGAATACAGCTGCGCCGTCATAGCAGATTTATCAGTCTTAATGGAAGTAAAGACTGTACAATCTGTCAACCAGAATGAAAGCGTTAAAAGGGAAACCCGCGGTGGTAAGGCGAAAAATTCTCCATTATAAGTCCTCAGAAAGGCTGAAATTTAATTAGTTTCAGCAGTATTGAGCAAAATTTCCCTTTAAAATTCACACAACAAAATAATTGGAGAAAATTCAATGCCGCGGCGCATCTACCAAAATTAAAACGCAATTATTCCAATCGGCTTTCGAGGCAGGACCCGAAAATCGAATCTAATTTCTTATTAATGGCCAAACAATGATTTTGACGCTAAATTTATGAAGGACTACCAATCAGCTGTATCCGACATGTGCGGGCTGTAATTAAAGGGAATTTTCAGGCTCTTTCAGCGGATGTGAAGGGTGCTCACACCTGCGTTGATCTGCGGTATAATTGGAGGCTTGCCTGAACAAAAGAAAAAATTGCACGATTTTAACCCTTAACGATGAGAAAATCGGGATAAGTACCGAAAGTTACACGAGAAATAAAGAGCCAATCGAGGGGTTGACAACGGGAAAAAATTGTGTACACTCTTTCTATATTTCAAATATATTACCATATTTTAAACATATTTTCATATTTCAAATACATTTTCGTTATTTTCATATTTCCATATTTACATTTTAATTCCATATTTCCACCGTATTTCTTTCCCGTTTAGGCACATACATGACTAGATAGGAAGCAATACAATACCTACACTTTAAGTTTGTTATTTTTTTAAAATAAAACAAAGAAATCTGATCACTAACCTTAGTATATTATTCAATGAGTGTGGAATGAATTTTATTGCTCCCGAGCATGACGTTTATGGTACGAGCCATAGGCGAGTGCCATAAATCATCCGAGGAAGCAACAATCATTACACACGAATAGAATACTTTGCTCTGGACTTTGCTTTATCCACGGGTTTTAAAGCGAAAAAATCTCTCATCCATTGTATAATGAGTCCATTCTGCAACACCCGTAGATAAGAACTTTTTACAATTCTTTATATTTTAACTTCTAGGCAGCAGTTGCTGGAATCGATCGAAAAATCAAATCACCAAAAAGATCAAATCTTTACGTTTAGGGTCCTGCGAAACCGAAGAAGTAGTTTTTGAAAAATATCAGAAAAACGTCTCTATCTGTGTCTATGAACACGCTACAGACCAAACTACTGGACCCATTTGGCCGAAATTTGGTATCTGCATATTGTATGACTTAAGGAAGAACTGGTTAGACTTTGGGCCAAATCTACCCACGGGAAGTGACATTTTGGAACATCAACTTCAAAATTTAAAATGCAAACCCTGATTTTTCATGTCAGAAAAGGATAGCTCTTCAAATTCTGCTTCCAAAAATGCATTAACACTTAGTGCCCTTTGGTAAAAAAATGAGCACTTTAAACGAGATGATGCGATTTTGTGCCAAATCGGTTGATTACATTATATCCAGATTTATACGTTTATGGCTCTATCCCCAGCTCTCTCATACGTTTACATGGAGTGCCACCAATAAATCCGGAGAAAAAATGCGCTTCTTTTGCAAACGCTGCCTAAACGTTTGGAGATGGAACAAAATTTTATGTGGAAGAATTGTTGGCAACAAATAAATTTACGAAAACCTGGATCACCATGGAGATTTTCTAAGTCTAATCAGATAAGAAGTAAATAGAACAGAATCATAATAACTTTTGTATAAGCTTCCCGAAAATTAGCAAATTTTTTGCAGTATATTTCTTTCATATTTCTAATATATTTCCGCGTATATTTTCAGAATATTTCATATTTTTCAGTATATTTTAAGTATTATTTTCATATTTCCATCAGAATACTTTCATATATTCATATTTTAAATATATTTCATACTTTCGGGGCCTCGTACACCATATTTTTGCCCTTGTTAACCCCTCGGAGCCAATTTTAATGCCCTTGCTTCCAAAGGTCACCAGTGATCGATCCAAATATAATTAACGCGAGACGACGACACTGTGAAACGTTAATTAAGAATTTACCTCAGTTAAGTACAATTTTGAGGACAGCTTCGCGCATACGTTAAATGACACAAAGGTAAGCTTTTCCAGGCGACGTTTATTGTTACATCTTTTTAACCCTGCACTTCATTTTCTTCATCTCCATCAATGGAAGCATTGGGGAACTTTTTACGATATTAATGCATTTGTAAAGCATCCTCAGGACGTTCGCATGATAAATAAATGCTGACTAGGCACCCCTCTAATATTCAACCCTTGTTGGTGGTATTCAATATCTCGAGATTTGGTGTCGCGGGATAGATTTCAGGATAAAAACCGAGGAGAATATGGTGGAGGTAATATTAAAAGGCTTTAATTAAAGTGTAATACACCCTTCGGTAATGTAATAATCTGTGAATTATAAATAAGGCAATCTAGCAGGGCCTCTTCGCACCGACGTTATTAAAGGTGAGAGTTATTGTTAGAATTAACACGACCGCAGTGCCTCGATGCTAAAACCTTGGGGGATGGAGATATAATATTTTTCAGATTAAATTTCAGTTCATAAATGGAATTGTACGGTTACTTGGAGATAAGCGGATAGAACGCTTGATGGAGTAAATTGTTTGAGACAAGTTTTTTCTTTACAATATAATAATATTGTTTCTTCAAAAGGACGAAACTTTTACTTAATTCGTTCCTAATTTGTCAAACTCTTGAACACAAGCTAAATATTCCTGAAATATTAAACGCTGCGAACATCCTAAAAGTATCAAAGCTCCTAGTAACAAGTAGGTTTATTTCAATGTTTTTTCCGAACCTCGATATTTATACTTTCCATCAGACAAATTCTTTTTTTTTTAAATATTCATATTCTCTTTGCGATAATAACGAACTTTGTACCAACCTGGAATCTTTATTAAAATTCCCTTGCTATCTTTTTTGGTCGAATTCGTCATAAACGAATTTACTATCATTTTCAAGTCCATGTGTCCAGCGGAAAACCCGAGCAACTTTAACAAAAAGAACTTTCATATGTATACTTCGCCTGCAAAGCTTTCTCCCTATAATTTAAAAAATGGATTTATGTAGGCATGTTTTACACGTATGTACAATGCACCTGCAATTATTACCAGCTCTTGCTTAGTTACAGAATGCTGAATAATATCCAGAACTTTTAAAATACAATTTACATATGCAGTTTAAACTCTACAAAGTAACGAAATAACGAAATACTGAATCGTAATCTATTGTAATATTTAATTGCGCTGCGTACTTGGCAAAAAGGCAAGTTGAAGCTGAAGCACTTAAGCCTCATTGTTATAAAAGCTGATTATCGAATGAAATAAAGGCAACAGAGAGTGAACGAAACGAGCATAGAATGGCAAATGGCAATTGTCCCGGCGCATCCACCAGAATTGGTCAACAACGCTAACTGCCGGTGCACTCTCCTTGGAATGTTTGCGTGGTACTAAACCATTTCCGATTATTAACTTTTTTGTTTTCGATAGAGACCGAGAGTATCGGAAAAAGAATAAAAGGTTAGTTTTATTTATTCATGAATTCTACGTTCTTTCAAATCCACGCCTCCACAATCTGTATAAAAACATTGAGGACAAAACCACTGCACCGTCAAGCTTGCGAAAACCCTAATTTGCATCGACATCGACAAGGTAGCTTTTCATTTTTGAAGCTACGTAGTTTGATATCACGGAGTTCCGTGGCATCATTACACAAATATTATACCTACCTTATGTTGCATTTAAAAAAAAATTCTTTGTCTCCGTGAACTCCATGTAGGTATCGGGTGGTCCTAAATAATTGACCGCTAAATGGCAACGCTGCACAAAAATTCAGGGAGATTTTGCATGTTTCAGTTTTAAACCGAGCCTGACTTTTTTTTTAATAATAATAATAATAATAGCGACTTTATTTCGTGGCAAGTGAATAAATACAAATAATTTTATTTTTCTACAACTTTAACATATTCTACCACGAGATGGCGATGTTCAGCTTAATGCTGTTCTACCACATAACCATCAAACCTATATAACCTATATCATCACCTATCATCTTCCTTTCAAGGTTAATATCACGTCACGTTTACTGTTACGAACTGTAACTTTACGTCGTCACTGTCAGTTGTGGTTGGCTTCTTTTTTTGCGAGAATGAAAATTTTCATTTTCTGCCGAAATGGTACAAATTGTCAAGACTTTTTTAAAATCAGAATTGAATCATCTTTGTAACGGTGACATAAAAAGTGGGGGAATTTTAAAAACCACAAGTTGTGGAGAGTCTTAGGTATTGGTCAGAAAAAAAACGGCAGATTCAACCCTTTTCCAGTCCAAGAAAAGTGACAGTCAGTGAATAGTAAATGAATGAGATGTAAGTGGGAATGTATTTTGCCTTATTTACAACCAGAATTTGAAGACCTCTCTGATGGTGACAATAAATTTTTCAAAAACTTGTTTTGAACGGTTAAATAGAGGGTAATTTGACGTGCCAAAATGGCACTTGCCGTGTGTCGATTGCCTCCAAACACTTCTCGGTGGTAATGTTAACAATCTTCACGAATAAAATTTCAGCCTAATCGGTTCAGGGGTTTAGGCTATAGCGTATTTGCAAACGAACGATTGCTTTTCAAAAGTAAGAAATAAATGCAAGAACTTTTCGCGAAGAATATTTCAGAAATATCCATAACAGGTAAAGCTTATTTTTTGAATGTGCATCCAGTCGTGTACTCAGATATTTTTTTGCGCTTCCGGTTTAACCACAATTCTAAATTCTTCAAAGGAATCATTACGATTTTTTGCCAAAATGGCACTAAGTTTGAACACATCTTCGGGAAACGATATATGAAGGCACTTCATGTACTGATACATCAACTCTTCGGCCGGTAATAGTATCTCTACCTACCAAATTTCAGCCAAATCGATCCAGTAGTTTTGGCTGTAGCGTGTTATTAATGCTTCTTCGAAATTTCGAATTTTCTGATTTTATGCCAATAAGGTGTGTGTGAATCGAGGTGTGAATACATTGTTAAGACACAGAATTTGAAGACCTTTCATATGCAGGTAAGAAAAATTCGTGTTCCATCAGTCAAATTTTATAGCTGACACGCCAAAAAGGCACTTGGCGTTTGTAGATTGGCAACAAAATTAACTGGGCTCACCAGAAGGCCAACACTAACTAACTCCTCCACCCAAAATTTTTCGAGAAATCTTGCTCACGTACGTACGTAAACACACACACACAGACATGTTCTAAGGGAGGGTTGTATAAAACATTTAATCTGGACTTAACGCTAAGCCCCTTACGATACCATAGAAACAATTGTTGTCAACAATTTGTTGCTATAAAATTTTTGAAGGATTAACTTTAGGCAGGATTAAATGTTTTATATAATCCAGCCTAAAAGCCACTTTTTCCTGATCCTGGGACGTCAATACGTAAAGATCTGGTATTATCTCAATTTCGAATTTTGGAATGATTGCAGTAACCTTCCATTTTTAAATTGGTTGTAGGGAGGTTAAAAAGTATGATATAAATAAGGATAATTTTTGCTTAAACCGGAAGTGCAAAAAAATATCAGAGTACACCATCGAATGTTCTCAAAACAATAAGGTTGACCTATCCGAGGATATTTCCGAAATATTCCTCGTGAAAAATTGTTGAATTTATTCCTTACTTTTGAAAAGCACTGTACATACAGGGTGGTCCAACGAAAAGTTTCCACCCCGAATATCTCGTGAACGGAGCGAAATATAAAAATTTGCTCGAACAGGTGGATTTTTATTTTGAGGGGGACACCTAAATTCGCCCTTGGTGAAATTTTTCCTCACACCCCCTGACCCCTACTAAACCCCTCTTCAAAAATTCAAATGGCAACTCCCCACTTGTGATGCATTATTTCAAAGCTAATTTCATTGTCAATCCAACGCTGTAAGAATTTTTGAGCTTTATTTAACTCCAGCGCCCTCTATGGTCAAATTTTAAATTACATTAGGGCCATTCGTAATACATCAATTGAAAGGGCTTGACATTCTTTCTAAACCGATGCAACAATTTTTGAAATCCATCCACTCGTTCAAAAGTTACAGGCGTAAACTTGAAGGATTTCTAGGCCCAAAACCAGCTCATGTTCTTCAATGTAACTTTTGAACGAGTGAATGGATTTCAAAAATTCTTGCATCGTTTTACAGAGAATTTCAAACCCTTTCAAATAATGTATCACGGAGGGCCCTAATGTAATTTAAAATTTGACTGTAGAGGGCGCTGGAGTTGATCAAATCCCAGAAATTTTTACATCGTTGGGTTGGCAATTAAATTTGCTTTAAAATGATGCATCACAAGTGGGGGGTTACCATTTGAGATTTTGGAGTTGGGGTTAGTGGAGGTTAGGGGTTGCGTTCTGGAATTTCACCAACCGCGGATTAAAGTGGCCCCCTCGAAACAAAAATCGACCTGTCCGAGCAAATTTTTATATTTCGTTCCGTTCACGAGATATTAGGGGTGGAAACTTTTCGTTGGACCACCCTGTATAGTTTATTTACGTTCGGTAAGTCTTACTAACAGTAATTTTTTTACTGTTACATTCGCAATGAAGGAGGTGGCTATGCTGTAAATTTAATTCTAGAAACTTAATAATTTCAACTTTTTCTGCGATTGTTAAGTTTTATCCATCCATAGCCGATAGCAAATGTCAAATCAATTCATTTCAATTGGTTTTTTATTTCACAGCACCCATTATGTTGCAAAAATATTGAACTTTTCGTTATTTTGTGATTCTTCCTCAAGAAATTCAACATTTTTATTGTTTCCTGAAATTTCGGATTTAGCCATTTGGAGCCATCCTGAGCAACTTTTTCTTACAAAATTTTTCGATAAAAAAATGCCTAATACGATTTCGTCATTTTTGGCCTCTTTATTAAATCGCAGTAGGCTGGAATTTCGGTCTATAAAAAAAGTGAAGTATCACGCAGGTGCAGATTTTGTAGCTCTACATGCAGAAAAAATGCAGCAGAGAAGCGGCTGGAACCTCCCCATCGCGTGGATCTTTGTATTCTGTGTAGATAGTAGTCAATTCAACAGAATTTTTTTTATCCTTATCGTCTGTAATTTCGCAATTTTTTGACAAATACCGACATCATCTCGTACATCACCCATCACATTTGACAATATGTTCCTTTTAAGGTTAATCTTTTGCCAAATTTTTGACAATAACTGCCACTTTATGTCATCCACTGTCAGCCTGCTCCCTTTTAATGAGAAAGAATTTTTTCTCTATTTTCCATTGAAATGGCAGAAATTGTAAGTACATTTTTAGAACCAGAATTTGATCGTCTTTCTAAAGGCGACATAAAAAAGGAGGCCTTGTATTTAAAATTTTAAGTTGATATGCTTAAATGGCAGTTCCCGTGGGCCAATTGCTCCCAAAAGCCTTTCAGGTCTTCAACGGGTCACCTAATCTCCATGTACCAAATTTCAGCCAAATCGATTCAGTAATTTGGGCTATAATGTGTTTTTACTGTTATTATAAAATTTCGATTTTTTGAACCAAACAGCGCTAAATGCGAATTAATTTTGTCCTATTTAAAACCAAAATTTGAAGACCCTTCTGATGGTGACAATAAATCTTTCAAAAACTTGTTTTTAATGGTTAAAAGATTGAGTAATTTTAAATTTGGAAATTGGTGTGCCAAAAGGACACTTTCCGTGAGTCGATGGAATTCAAAATTTGTTCAGCTTTTCGAGGTGTAATACAATCCCTATGTGCAAAATTTCAGTCAAATCAATTCAGGGGCTTGGGCTGTACCGCGATTTTAAAGTCTGATAAAAATCAATTTTTTTTTAATTTTTGGTCAAAAGGGCACTAAGAATGAATACATTTTTAGAAGCAGAATTTGAAGGTCTTTCTTATGGTGACGTGAAAAATGGGGGTTTGCATTTAAAATTTAAAAGTTGATGTGCCAAAATGGCATTTCCGGTTGCACGATTGGCTCCAAAAGCTTTTCAGATCTAAGTTGGGTTATGAGATGCCTACGTACCAAATTGCAGCCAAATCGGCCCAGTAGTTTTGGCTGTGGCGTGTTTACAAACGTACGTCACGTACGAACGTACGTACGTACGAACATACACACAGACACATTTTAAAAACCACTTTTCTGGGTTCCTCAAAACGTGGAGATCTGGTGCTATCTCAAATTCGAAAATTTTAGTGATTGCAGTAACCTCCCATTTTTTTAAAATTGTGATGGGTTTGGGGAGGTTAAAAAAGAACGCATTGATTCGGTTAAAATTAACCGAAATATTTGGGTGGTTCCAGTTAAAATGAGACACACTGTATATAAATGTCAAAATATAAATAAAAGTCAGAAAGTGGCAAGTATGGTTAGCAAAAACTTCAGAGAAACGGTTATACGAAAGAAAAGAAGCAAGAACCATTTATGGCAGTTACGAAAATCACTGAGAAAAGATCAAAATGAGTCTATTCTGTAATTTTAACGTTTTCTGCTAAAATGCACCATTGGTCCATTTTTTCGTTTCCTTAGTAGCACTACCGTTATATCGTATTTGAGGTGGTTAAACGTTGATTACCTAATAAGAGCCATCTCTAGTAACAGGCGTTAAAAATATACTGTTTTAACGCCTTTGCTTTGACGTTTACCATAACAGCGAAAATTCAAACCAATCACGGTTCGCATATTGCCCATTTAACGACACACTAAAATTTGTAACGCGTAAATTACATAATAGACCACATAAAGTGATTTTGTTTTAAATGAAAAGTCCGAACAATCTGTTACACATCTGCGATTTAAAAAGATATTGCTTTATTATGTTCTGAAAGCGAGCCCGAAAGAAAGATTTGTTGTAAAGCGACATAATTGGCTGAGGACGATTCGTCTTTAAGGAGTTTTTTCCCAAAGCCCTTAAATTCGTGAAGAATTATTAATGGAACTGTGAGCGCAGAGCGTTTCAAGACTTTGGTGGATAAAATCAATTTATACACTTCTTTGCTTTTCATATACAAATTACCCTAAAAATTTTTAAATTCAATCTTCTGTGTAAAAGGGTTATTAATGTACATTTATTTGATCACCAGTATAGGAATAAGTATACTTTTAGGAAAACCCTGAACAAAGTTTGAGTTTAACTGGCAAACAAACCTTCGCTATCTACAGAAGGCAGAAGCAGTATATTCCCCTCAAGTTCTTAATATAAATCAATAAAATACTTCTTGTGAAAATCGCACTTATGATAAGTAATCTTGTTACTAAGAAAGCCACTCTTACTTAGTAAACCTAAACCAACGAAAAAGACAGATAAGCTTTGAAATAAGCTGGAATCTTTTCGGTAAAAGCAGACGCACGAAGAGTAATTAACTCTTATAATAAAACGGACTAATAAATTAAATTTTATGATTTTAGGCAATTAAAAGATCGCAGCTGCGTAAGTTAACTCAATTTTGCTTTTAGTTGGCATAGTAAAAAATGTAAAACCGACCATGGAAAAGTAAACTATTTCAAGGTAATACCACGAATTTACTTATCAAGTTTGATTACTTCGAATTACGCTTTCGATTAGTACACAAAACGTTTGTTTTGCCATGCATCTTAGAGTTTATCTTTATGGTATTTCAGAACTGCACAAACAACTAAATCAATGATTTCCTGAAAGATTTTTGTAATAAAATATTGGTTATTACGTTACGAATAGAAGACAGAGAAAAATTGGATATTATGTTTGAACTCGGAAAGAACCTTGCCCTTAATTATGGAAATTCAGAGCAAACAATAAAAACGATCACATATCATAAGCTCCAGTAATCGAGAATATTAATCTCCATCTAAGATATGACGCAAAATCGAAGGCAAACAATTCCACCCTTCACCTACGCAATTCCACTTACAATAATTTCAGGATTACAGTGGCTCCACGAAGAGTCGTAGGAGGAACTGGAGAACTCAGTGGCGTTGAGTCGGTTATGAGGTATCTTTTAGCAAATCGATAAGAACTACTTCCTGTAAAAGAATGGCGTTGTACACTTTCCCCCAGTTCCATATTATCGTGATACATAATTCAACAAGCAGTGAACTTATTTTCCCTTTACCATCATGAACGTATTCGTAGATCGTAGCTACGTATTCGTGGCGACAATATTCCACCCCACACTTCACATAAATTAAACAGATAATGAACTCCGCATGTGTAACTTCTTTTTACCCTATCACTGCAAACATTTCATCCAACTTGGTGCAGTTAATGAAAGTTGCTTTTGCCTATACGTAGGTATTTGAACAGAATATCTGTACTCTTGTTAAATATTTGACATTCTGGGTTGGAAAATACGTCTTTATTATTTTAATACCTAAAACATATCCATACATAATCAGAATCAGGAGTTTTAATATGATTGCGTTCTCAGCGAATCACAGCTACTATTCTTGCTGAAAAATGCACGTTACCTAGGGCGTTGCTAAGGAAAAGTGTTGAGTACTGGACGATTTTTTTTTAAACGTCGAATAAGTTGTCGCAATCTGTCATTTGCTGACATTTTCCATTCATCATTATGGTGGTTCATGAAATTATCTCCACAAAAAAGTAGTGTTTTAAACTCCATAATATGAAGATTATTTAGATTCGACTACGAAACGACTGCTCTGATATTTTGATAATAACTGACATAAATTATGTAATGTTGTCCTGTTGTCCTGACTTTGAAATCAATATTGACATTTGGTGTGGTTCATTTACCTGTAAAACTTCACTGAATTTTTCGTTGCCCACCATTGAGAACTCGGAAACCATAAGAATTTGAGAGTAGGTTAAGTTAGAGAGAAGTTATGCTTTTTTAAGGGGATTAAGATTCTGTAAAGAATTCCAAGATATCTTGATTCGTTCCTGAATTGTTGCGAAAAAAGCTTAAAATTGCGATTTTAAAGAAAAATTTATATCTTTATAACGATTGTTGGTATTCAGATAGAACTTGGAACTTTTATATTCCGATTAGAATATGGGTTCACGGAAAGTGCCTTTTTGGCACACCCATTTTAAAAATTCAAATGCAAACCCCCATTTTTCGCGTAACCATATGAATTCTCCTCGAATTCTGCTTTCTAAAAATGTATTCACACTTGTGCCCTTTGGCCAAAAAATGGTGCCGTGAAAAAAACCTATGCATAACTGTATATTTTTATTACAGGATTTGATAGCTGATTTTTTTTCAAGCAGAAAACCCTAGGGCCATTTTTTCAAAAAATGTCATTTTACTGGCAAAAGGTCCTTTGTTTCAATTTATTTTACAAAAAACCACATTCTTACTATCGGATTCGACAGCTGTAGTATTGCCGGATCAAAAACCTTTGTGCAGTTTTTTAGAAAATTTCCATTTTAGGGACAAAAAGGCCCCTTTTTGAGTTTTTCTTAGCAAAGAGGCATCTTATCATTATCGAATTCGATAGCTGCTGCATTGCCGGATTGAAAACCTTAGTGCCATTTTTTCTAAAAATGTCCACTTTAGGGGTGAAAAACATTTGTATTTTTGATTTTAGTATATGAGCGCCGGGCGCATCAGCCATCGACAAACGCCCGCACGCCCAACCTTGGTTAAATAAAGTTAAATGCTACATTTACAAATTCTGTGAAAAAGTAGAAGTTTCTACCATCTCCGAGACTGCCAATTTTTTCTCTTATGGCACTGGCAATTGAGGCTGCTTTTTCACAAACCTATCCATATTATGCTGATTACGATTCAAAACTTTTGCAGCAAAACGAGAGAAATTTCAAAACTAATTTTGGAACATTTGGAAATGTTTAGGAACGAGACATAAATGTAAACTTATCACGAACAATTGCCACATATTCCCATTAGGTAATATTAAACCTCGCCATTTATTTACATAATGTCTCGTGTTTGACCCCACTGTGAACCATCATTTCATTTGTCTAATGTTTACCTTTCAATTTTCAACGAAGCTAACAATAATCTGAAATTAAAAATCGTCAGAAGTTGTACATACTACCTCCTATAGTAAAATTTCGGATCAGTTGCGAAGCTTTGAAGACGTAAACGTCAATAACCACCGTACGAGTTTTACATTATTTCTTTTGGAGATGCTGGGTGGGTCACCCGATATAAACCAATTTTCTTCTATTCCCAAAAGGATAACTAAAGGATAACTACGCCAGTTATCACTTGAATGTTTGTTCTCTATAAAGTATGATCATAAAAATAGCTCGTTCCAACAACCAGCAGTTAAATTTGGCCACGAGCGAGCGCTTATAAAGGGTATTTTTCACTTTCTAAGTTTCAACAGGAAGTAATTCGCAGCCAAATGAAACATTTCCATTCCAGGAATGTGCGAGTACTTGAAACTTAATTTTAAAGTTTGCAACTTCATAACCTGGCGCTTTGATTTCTTTTTCCAGTCCGGAAGAGATCCACGAGATTAGTTGCTGGAGGAACTCAGGCACACCGAAAATGTTATTAAATCGATTATCTACTCGACAGTTTCCGCCCTCACACCACTTACACAATTATGTTTTAAAAATAGCCTCTCGCCTAACAAAATTTCGAGCGTCCATAACAATGGGCTATTATCACGAAAATAGCAAAGTTGAACATTTCAACATTTCCCACGGCTTCCTTTTATTACTTGAAACATTAAACAATCAACCCTCTAACGAAACTGACGCCTGACGGCCTTCCCAAAGAGAACCTCTTAAGTGAAATTCATTCATGTTCGCAATAAAACCTCCGAGGAGCTAAATTTGGCAGGGGATTTTGTCACGACTGATCTAGGCCGCATTGAAACGCAAATGTTATCAAGCGTCGTTCTCACGCAATATGTAGCAAGCGATGCAAAATAGACTCATCCTCACTCGGCTTTGGAACTGAAACTCTTGTCTTTGATTGTTTCTTTTTTCCTGACATGTGTCAATAATTTTCAGATTTTCAGTTCTAAAATAATTAAACCTCATGTTAACATAAAATTAAAGCCCATGGGTGTAATTTTGTTTACAAGAACTAATTAACGATATTTGTATGCTCCTTCCTTGCACATACTTGGCATTGAATAAAATTTAGTGGCTTCACAATTTTGGATGTAAATCACGAATACACTTTCTTTGGACGTAGGACGTGTGGTGTAAGCAACCATTGCAATTTCCCCAATTTAGGAGAGAGGCCGTTTGGTGGGGTCCGCTGGTATCGACCACCGGGAGGCGCTTGCGTGCTCTCCTTTCCCGGTTAGTGAACCGGAACCCCCCTTTTGAAAAGCGTAGGATGAAGTTAGGGTGCAAGACACGATACTGCTCATTCATAAACCCAACCACAAAAACAACACCGATTTACATCCTCACAGAAAAAGTGTTCCAAGGGTCACAGCGGGGTGCCTTGAGGCATTTCTGTAATTAGTTTCTGTCACTGGCACCCAGCGAGGGGATTAGCATACGATTTTATTGTAAAATCTCCTTTATTAATGCAACAATTCGATCTGCAATCTCAAAACGATTCGTCTCCCCAGAAACGCAGTTTTCAACTAAATCCAACAATAAAACAGCTTTAGGATCGGATGGGGAATGCAGGAGCCCTCCCTCCATCATCGGTTCAGGAGCATTCCGGGATAGTAACAACTGGAAGCAAATCAAATAAAACACGCCAAGAAATAAAAGCAGACTCACTCGACAAACCGAATAGATGTTGTGGTCACTGATAGAACTATCGCACACTTCTTTCTCGCTGTAAACGAAAACATCGTCGTCGAAATGTCTACTAGAATGTAATTCTCCTTCTAAAAATAAAATGAGTGAAAAACCCAACGAATTATTTACAACCTGAACGCGAGGATAGAATTACGTTCTCCATATCGACAAAATACAAATTGAATTGCCCATCAACTGCGATGTTGTCAGGTGATACGTCTGTCAGATACAGCCGGAAATCCCGATGATTTTTGGTGAAATTTATTGCAGACTCCAGGAGTTGATGCGATAAATATGCTCGCGTCCGCCATGGAGCTTCGGCAAAATAATTCAAAGACAGGCCGCAATGCTGTTCCACCACAAGCATTCCGCAAGCTCCCAGAAATTTAGGCAAGGGCCAGCCATCCTCGTTCTTGAAAATTCGAAGAATTAACGGCTCCACGTTAATTTTCACCGTGGTGTAAATATAACGCAAATCGTCATCTTTGAAGTAATTCAAAAATTTACCTAGAGCTTGCCTGTCGCAGACCGTAAACATCTTCACGTCTTCACTAGTATCCAGAATTGTGGATTCCACGTCATCTCGGGTTAAGCTAGCAATCCTTTCCACTTGTAGTTCGGATGTATGTCCTAACTTCTTCAACACCACTTTATCACCATTAAAGTCAGCGAAATACACATTTTTCACACTGAACAAGTTGTAAAATAACTCAACCCAAGAGTGGTGCTGAAGCCTGATCAGATTTTCGCGAAAATCCGGGCACAGATCGGTCCCATAACAATATGGACACTGGTCAACATCGCATAAGCTTATTGAAGACTTTTGCAACACGAAAGCGATATATAGGCCACAAACTAGCGGCAACAATTCAGTCCAATGATTAGCCATGAAATGAATCGATCTTACCCAATAAAGGACGATGACACGGCCTTTTTTATCTGGAACAAGACAAGATTCCATCGATTAAAACCAAGAAACGTTGAGGGTTGAAAATAACAAAAATTCAACAGCGACAGATCTGAATGCGCTTTAAACGTCCGTTTTGACAGGGTGTCCCCGGGGGCTCAGGCGCATTATTAATTGAAAACGCCACCTCCACAACCCTTGCCTGACTATCAAAATGTCACTTTCGAAAGCCCACACCGAGATTATGAGCTATTATCGTAATGGAAAAGGGAGAAAGCTGCAACTAAGTACATCTAATGAAAAAGATGCAGGCAATAGTGAATCGATCCTGCGACCTCTAGCGTTACGTCAATAGCAAGGCTTTCTTGGCAAGGTATTAAGTAATTTCCAAAGTATTTAACAGTGACGTAATCCCCGAATTAAGGGACGTAGATTTATCGCTGCGGTACTTCTTTCCGCAGATGTCTGGAACGGTTACAAGAGCAAAAAGTTGCTTTAACTTTTGCCCGTAGAATCTAAAGGCAAACCTGGTCAATATTATTAAAACCTGCTCGTTTCGCCAATACGTACTTTCGTTGTAATTATAAGAGAGAGTATATCATCATTAACAGGTCCCTTTACAGGCGGATAAATTAATTAAAAACATCCCATAACGCTTTTTCGCCTGACGGAATACTCCGTTTTTTTAATCCATTAAAAGGGCATTTTTACGCTCCTCCTGGCACGAATTTCGTATTCAGAGAGGGTTGTGTCCAATTGTTTTATTGGAATTTTCTCGGCGAGAAGATTCTATGGTTAAATCCAACGAATATATGCATGGTTGCTGCAGGTAGATATGAGAAATCCTCGCAATGCAATGTCTAGAATAATTCCACACACGTTGCATACAGGCGTATGTGGTATGTGTAAGTCAGGCATTGTTTTTGTTGTGGGGTTAAACGGGCTTTCAGTTACGTCACAATTCCTATTAGTGTCAATAATTCTGATTGGCTGTTGCCTATCAACTGAACCAAGTAAGCCTGACAGTGTCTCTGATGCGTTCCTTACGAAATGATTCTATTTTACGTTCTTCTTAACAATTTTGGCTAAAATGATAAAATCTTAATAATTAATCCTTGTAGTATTTACACATCGGGAAATAAATCAACTACTTAAAGATTTGGTGTTTCTGAGGCATACATCGACCCCACTACAGGTACAGATTCATTACACGATTAGTGCAGCGACAGACAGTAAGGGGTGTCGATTAATTTCTTTTTATAATTAGACGACTTTAGTCAAAACACTAAAATTGCTGTTATATTGTAGGCATCAGCAAAGTGGAAAATCCCAAAAAAAAAGGAAAATCCGAAATCATTTTATAATACAACATCGGTAACGACCCAAAATAATTCTCAAGTAGGTTGTATAGTTGGCTTATTTTTGAAAAATAAAAACATATTCTTGGTTATTAAATTTCACGTGACATTCTAGTGCAACAATCTGCAAAATACAACTCGTGCATGCCATGTTATTGATAATTTTGCATCGGTCAATCTGTTATGTGTAATGTCATGGTGAAAACTGCACTCGTGCAATTTTCACATCGTGCAGTGTTCACATGTAACGCGCATTAAAAATTGATCGAAGCAAAATTATCGATAATATGGTTCGCACTTCGCGGTATTACTTATGAAAACTTTTCAAAAGGTAATGAAAACTTTTAAGACATTCGAATGGTAATTCTTAATAAAATAGCGATTGCAACTGACAATTCCTCGGACAATTCCATTCAATTAGTGGTCACCGCTGAAAATTTTCCATGGTACGTAGGAATTGTCTCTTATGGAATAGAGTATTGCAGCTCAAAAATTATAACATTGTTATACAGGGTGGGTAACTTTTCGATGCTCACCATTGGGATTTACTAAACGGTAAAAGATACGGGGTCGGTTAAATTAGAGAAAAGTTGCGCTATTTCTTGGCGATTAAGAATCTGAAGAGAATTCCCCGATAGTTTGAGTCATTCCTGAGTTATCTCAAAAAATCTGAAAATTGCCAATTTAAAGAAAAATTAATATCTTCCTAACGATTGATGTTATTTAAATGAAACTTGGAACTTTAATATTTTTGACAGCTGTCAATTGAATGGCATTGACAGAAACTTTCTAGGCCTTCTAGATTTTGAATAAAGATAGTCAACTTTTCTTTTTCTTATGGGCGCCATATTGAATTTTAACACCGTCGGATACACAGAAAAATTAGCTTCTCAAAAATGTAACCAACATTAAAGTTTTTGAAAAAATAGGTGAAAGCCTGAGTCACACGACCGCAAGACGTAATTTATTACTGTTGAATTCAATTGTTTTCACATTTTATAAAAAATTGAAGACGTTGACGCACTTTTTAGGCTGATTTTACAAATTATTCATACCAATTTTCAAATTCTGACATCTGTCAAAAAAATTCATGTTGAGTACATTTTTGAAAAGCCAATTTTTTTGTGTATTTGATGGTGTCAAAGTTCAATATGGCGGCCATAAAAGAATCAAAAGTTGACTGTGGTTATTCAAAATCTAGAAGGCCTAGATAATTTCTGTCAATGCCATTCAATTGACAGCTGTCAAAAATATTAAAGTTCCAAGTTTCATTTAAATAACATCAATCGTTAGGAAGATATTAACTTTTCTTTAAATTGGCAATTTTCAGATTTTTTGTGATAACTCAGGAACGAATCAAAATATCGGAGAATTCTCTTCAGATTCTTAATCGCCAAGAAATAGCGCAACTTTTCTGTAATTTAACCGACCCCGTATCTTTTACCGTTTAAGATATCCCAATGGTGAGCATCGAAAAATTACCCACCCTGTATACCACTTTTAAAATGAGAAGGGCGCGGTGTTTTTTTTGTTTCGCTGAATTCCGCACCGTTTTCGAGAAAAAAATTAATAAAGGGAAACTTAAGGTCAAAAACTTGGTTTTACGTGACCCCCAGGCAAATTTTTTATAATTGGCCGCCAACAACCAATAATAAGACGTTGCTATCGACGAACCAATAATAGGCCAGATGTAAACAAATTATTTTTGACATAAACCTACCTACTTCTATTTTGCTGGATTCATTAAAAGTCTTCTTGTAAGAAAGCCGACTTGCGCACAAAAAATGAACATCGAGGAAGCTAGATTCCTGTAAAAACTCCAGTGCAATTAATGTCAAAAGAACTTAACGACTCCGGATGACTGCACACTAAACCACACACGTTTAAAGTCAAATAGGGGCTCATTCGGTACCTATACTTCAAGGAGATAGCAAAACACCCCTTTAAAAATAAAAAAAAATGTAAGGAGATAGAAATTTCATTTAAATTTGTTGCTCTCGATCGAAAGAGACATGGCTGAATGCAGGATGACAAATTGATGACAAAAACTGACACTTGAAAACGAAGCGATGGTGAAAGATGCTGGGGATGGGTTGCGGGTATTGACGTCACACCAATAGAAATAAGGCAAGTAAAGGCGAAATTTCAAATTGTTTTTCACTTTTTTGCCACAATTACTCACAGTGAATACTTTCTGTAACGTTAAACTATTTACTTTTTATCGTACTTTTTGAAAATTATAGTTCCAAAAAATTTTTCGCATTTCTGTTTACACGATTGGCTCCAAAAGCTTTTCAGATCTAAGTTGGGTTATGATATGCCTACGTACCAATTTTCAGCCAAATCGGTCTAGTAGTTTTGGCTGTGGCGCGTCTACAAACGTACGAACATACACACAGACACAATTTTTAAACCCGCTTTTTTGGGTTCCCAAGACCTCAAAACGTGAAGATCTGGTGTTACCTTAAATTAGAAAATTTTAGTGATTGCAGCAACCTCCCTTTTTTTCAAGTGGTGAAGTGGAGTGAGGAGATCAAAAATGAAGTCGACGAGTTTTTGAGATTTTCGAAAATCTTAATTCTTTCATCGATTTCTTCGATATTTTTGAAAATCTAGGGTGGCCGTGCCTGTACTTCAATTCAAGTCTAATACATGTCTCTAACTCAGAAAAATTTGTATATTTTGAATCCGTTGAGAAAAAAGTGGCATCCCATTTGAAAAAACAAAGTTAAGACCATAAAAGCCGATAAAAGCTAACCCTCCGATTCCCCGATGACATAATGTTAAATGACAGAAAATGTGTAGGTATGTACTCAGATTACGACATATCTTATATTGTTTATAAAGGCAGTCTCTTTTGGCAGCTTCTCTTAATAAAACCTTGATGACGAGTTGACAAATTGAACCTCCGATTTAACCCATGAAACGTTAATATTAAGCTACCGTGCAACTAAAATTAAAGTACCATTACTTATTGGACCCAGTCCAAAAGAATAAGTTTACGAAATGTTTCATTCGAATTAATCTTCGGATTCGTCGGTAGCTACTCATCATTTCAGACAACTCCCATTCAAGAGGGAATGGAAATTATGAACAGCAGCTCAGAATGTATTAACTTATACGTATATTTAACACTGTCTTGCTTTTATGCTTATTGCTCAAGTCAGCTAACATCTAACAGCTCAGCACTTTGTCAGCAAATTAGTTTAATTACGTTAATCTCACATTTATCGCAGACACAATGCTCGCTCTGCTGAAGAGTAAACTATACGAATTGTTTAAACTGGCAAAAACAGTGACAGGATGTTTTCTGTCACACCTCAGGAGACATCCACCACACCTGCCTCATATCTACTATCTGCAACGAGATCATCACTGTACCTTTTTTTAGCTCTTTCGCTTGGCTTATCCGTCTGGTAATGAAGAACTAGACACCTGCTTACCTGTCTATAAAATCGTAAAACTAAAGTGATACAAAATCCTCGAAAAAATCTTCCCAGGCTTTATCATCAGTCGCTTTGAAGTATAAATGGTCAACCTTCAAATTTCGCCAAAAGTTATAAAGTCGACGAACTTGTGCAAAATTCAAGACTCCCCCGAATTCCAACTCACGAACGGCTCATTCTACAAATTGAAATGAGTCTGAATCATTAATAATATTTGAGCAATTTAACTGACGCAAATTTCCTTAGCTTAAGGGCCAAAAGTCACTCAGCCATCTGTCGAACGGCACCACCCCCGTTAATGAACAAGTTGCGGTACAACAACACATCGCACCGTCTTGATTTAATTGTTGTAGTGAGGATTAGCAAGTAGAGCCCCCGGGGCATAGATATGATTCGCCAGTATTGTTTGTGAATCCGCCCCAAGATAGCAACACAATGGATAGATTAAAGGCGATGTTCGGCCGGAAGGTCTGTATTCAGGGCACGTGCGCCGGCGAATTTGCATAGGAGCCCGAATAAGCGACTTATTACCCCCTGGACTATACCGTAGCTCTTCCAACTTATTTATTTTTGAACCGGTGTTGAGGCGGAGTAAATAATTTATTTACTGTTATCTGCAAACCGCAGTGTACGCTAAATCAGCGCGTCTAAAAATCCAATTTCATATTGGAGAAGACACCCCGAGCCCCGTGATTGATTGTCTCTGACGCCATTAATTTCACCCCGCTAACGACTCGCCTGAATTTCATTACGCAGCTTTGCGCTTTTCAAAAAAACAATAGAGTCATCACAGTACCGAGCCGCAGAAAGCCAATGTTGGTCAAACATTTAGTTTCATTGATCGCGTTACGTCAGTCCACACGAATCCCCAGCTGCCTCAATTGATTCCCTTCTTAGGGTAAATAACGTCACAGGGAATCGCATGGATGTCCTGTAATTAACTCCTCTGGATTTTCTGGATTCAGGTCGTGTATCTTCGATTTGTGGACAAATTGGAACGGAGGGATTGATTCGATGGATCACCAGGTGACGGAGTTGCTCGGCAATCTAATTTACGGATATGAGGATATCCGATATGTAATCTTCCATCAGACAGTCGGATCAAAACGGATTACGTTGTCGTGGATCCCCAGGGTTTCTCTTGCTAAACATATTCAAACAATGAGCTAATGATGCTAAAAATCACGTTTGCCTTAAATTCCTTCGTGAAACAACAAACACCAATTACCAGAATAGAACGTCACTTTTTGAGAGACACTTTGGCAAGGGCTACGTTCGTAATCAGGAATGAGTATGCCAAAGAGTATGTTAATCTACAGTAAAGTTAAAAAAAATTGAAGTAACCTCCCTTTTTTTAAGTGGTGAAGTGGAGTGGAGAGGTTAAAAATTAAAAAACAAGGTCTAGCTTCTCTTGACACTGCAAAGCTTGATGATGGTTTCCTCCAATAGATTTTCCAGAAGGGATTAGGCTTTTCATGTATTTGGCAACCACTATTACCTATTATTATACGTAGAACAGGTATCTCACTTGGTATAGTATAAATGATATACGTTTACGATCTACCGTTGTTATTCAATACCTATTAAACGTTAATTTCTTTGCAAAGTTGGTAGAAACACAAGTCTATCATAAACGCACAATAAGTGGGTCTATTTATCGTTTATAAAACGTTGGATTTCAACGAGGGGTTGGCCACGCGCATTATTTTTATACAAAGTACTGCTCTAGTGTCTTACTGCTCGGTACTGCTTCGTATTGCTCGGTGCTGCTCAGCGTGCTGCGCAGAATACTGCTAGGTACTGCGTAGTACTGCTTGATACTGCTACAGTACTGCGCGATACTGCTTGTACATACTGCGTACTGCTTCCCCATTGTACAAAGTACTGCGCATGTGGCCAACCCCTCGGATTTCAACGACTAGTATTTACTTATACGTATATTATAAATGATTCTGAGACAATAATTATACGCATGAAGAAAAAGTTTTTTTTAAAAGGTTATATCAAGTTTAAGCATAAACGTATAATAAATGGAGCTATTTATCATTTTAACGATTAGAATTTACTTATAGGTACGTTTATTACAAATGATACTGAGACGTTGATTACATTCATGGAAGAAACGTTTTGGGACTTCAAATATTTCCCGAATACTGTGGCACATGCGCATGGAGGGATTCTTTTCCCTTGACCTTCGACTGGTCCATACCATTATACGATTATACGTGCGTATAGTAGTCAAAAGCTGTAAGGTTATATGGCAGCAATAAAATTTGTAAATAATCCTAATAGGTCATTACCTGGGGTTTTTCCTGCACTGCACGTTTAGTAGCTTCGCAGGACCGGCTTCAAAATTTCTTTCCCCAATGAAATAAAATTAACACCAGATAAATTAATTAAATTAATAATTTATTAAGACTATACCTACAATTAATACATCAAATAATTACGGAAATAGAACAAGATACGCGCTGGAATCGTATATAATCGCTGCGGCCTCGACTGGCGCTAAGTTGGAGTCCGGCTCTGGCAGCTCAGCAAAGGTGTCTTGGATGCTTTACCTGGTTTGTTTACATTATCATCACTGCTGGCCCATTGTTCCCTCAATTAGCTTTCAGACAATGCAAAATTTTTATGAGGGCCATATAACCTTACAGGATTTGGACTACTATACGTGACGTGATCTAGTGATTGTGCATGCTTCATTTGGTGATTTATTGTGTATACAGGGTGGTCCAACGAAAAGTTTCCACCCCTAATATCTCGTGAACGGAAAGAAATATAAAAATTCGCTCGGACAGGTCGATTTTTGTTTCGAGGGGGGCACTTTAATCCGCGGTTGGTGAAATTCCACAACGCAACCCCTAACCCCCACTAACCCCAACTTCAAAATCTCAAATGGTAACCCTCCACATGTGATGCATCATTTTAAAGCAAATTTAATTGCCATCCCAACGATGTAAAAATTTCTGGGATTTGATCAACTCCAGCGCCCTCTACGGTCAAATTTTAAATTACATTAGGGCCCTCAGTGATACATTGTTTGAAAGGGTTTGAAATTCTCTGTAAAACGATGCAAGAATTTTTGAAATCCATTCACTCGTTCAAAAGTTACATTGAAGAACATGAGCTGGTTTTGGGCCTAGAAATCCTTCAAGTTTACGCCTGTAACTTTTGAACGAGTGGATGGATTTCAAAAATTGTTGCATCGGTTTAGAAAGAATGTCAAACCCTTTCAATTGATGTATTACGAATAGCCCTAATGTAATTTAAAATTTGACCACAGAGGGCGCTGGAGTTAAATAAAGCTCAAAAATTCTTACAGCGTTGGATTGACAATGAAATTAGCTTTGAAATAGTGCATCACAAGTGGAGGGTTGCCATTTGAATTTTTGAAGAGGGGGTTAGTAGGGGTCAGGGGGTGTGAGGAAAAATTTCAGCAAGGGCGAATTTAGGTGTCCCCCTCAAAATAAAAATTCACCTGTTCGAGCAAATTTTTATATTTCGCTCCGTTCACGAAATATTCGGTGTGGAAACTTTTCGTTGGACCACCCTGTATAGTTGTTACTGGTACTGGTCGATCATTTGCCTATTATTTAACCGTATTTAATAATTGGTGAAGTAGATCAGTTGTAGGTAGGGGTAAGTTTTATTTGTCAAGTAGGTCATCCATCAGTAGATATTAACTGAAACTTGCAGGTTCATTTATGATGGAATTGAGCCACCATTTGTTAATAATTTGATTTCAGAAGAAAAAGAAAAATTCCTTCATCATAGTCTCCTGAAGGGTGCAAACTTGCATTTTACCATTAAATATAAAACAATAAAACAGGGGTTAATGGAATACGTATAGTGTCTTTTTTATGCGCATAGTAGGTATATTCTTAATCAACACGTTTAATGGAAGTCAATTTTTATGTATATTAAACGTTGTGTTTCAACGGGTAATAAACGTTGAAACGGGCGGACATTTGGCGGTATATCACACGTTAAAATTTTCCGTATTTAGACGAGTCTGTCTCGACATATAAAAAATGTTTTATAAACGTTACTTGGATAGTGCAGGCCTATAAAAAATTTCCAATCTGACAAGATGCTTTTCTTGCTAAGTAACAGATACTGATGCTATCATGTTAACTCTAACATGAGGTTATTTCTACACAAACGACCTGACAATGTCCGTGATTTTACCATATAAGATTTTTGTGTTACACAGCTGACCATTGAGAGGGTTTTCAGATCATTCGCTGGAATGCCACGCATAGCATCTGCGCAACTTTTTCCCCCTGGGACCAACTTTAGATAAAGCAATCAAGATAAAGGGCTGACGATTCTTGGCGAAATGATTGATTTCCCAGCCACAGAACACGACGTACACATAAAAACTCGTTAAGGACCATAGAGAATTCGCAGAGTCATCTCGACTTTTCCCTTTAAAATGATTCTACGCTCTTGAACCGAAAACTCGAAAAGCATTTGTAACACCGGTGGAAAGGGAATTATGTCGTATAATATTGAAGGAATTCTCGAACGGTGTAAACACCCTCAACGACGGATAATTGAATTCCCTTTGGTCGATGAGTTATGATCGTGTTTTAAGGGGTTCATTACAGTACGGAATGTTGATATAGACACTGCGTGCTTTATTAGAAAACTATAAATGATATGACAAGATGTATAGTGTCCGGGCGTGGTTTATTTATCGATCTCTCTCCCTCATTCTGAATACGCGGCCTAGGGCCGAATTCACCCTCAGAGAAAGCAGAGGGTTACCCACGACTCCTCTATTTTTCTTGACGACAGGAGAGGAAAACTTCGCCACCTGCGGAGGCTCGTGGCTAATTCAATTTTAAAATTAGACGCTGGAAACGCCCAAAGGAAAATATTGCGTAGGATTTACTGGGAAATGAATTAGTTGAGAGTAGGTACGTGTTATTGGCCCTGTGCTTTCACCCCATGATATTGCTAATTTATATGCAATTATATACAAGTCCGCATGTTTGGGCTGAGCCCTGAGCAAACACGGGTAGGTTCGTCACCGGAAAAACTAAATTAAAGCACAAATTAGATCAACAAAACGTAAAAACAAATTACAAATGCCTTTGTAGGTGTTTCGAAGTGCGAATTAAACTGTAGACTTTGAGAACGCAAACAAAACAGGTAGAACTGTGGCCTAGTGATTTTCAATGGTTTTACCTCGAATTTTACTTAATTAGTTGGAATTAGCTGTTAGCAATAGGCGTCGCTATTCGATAAATTTCTCCTCAAAAAAAGTAGGAAGCACCAGTCAAGCAATATCAAGTAACTTTTTTAATAGCTCCATCCATTGAACCTCGCATTGAACATAGGGCCCAAATTTTTGTTTAGTCTGTCGCAAACAAAAGGATAGTGGCAGCGGGATACTAATTGCCGCTGCCTGAGGCCCTTACTATAATTTGGTCGCTGCTACACCTACGCAATGCACGGAGATATGGCCAAAGATAAAATCGATAACAGATCATTTATTAAGTCTGGAATCTACATCTAAATCTCTAGCTCTGTAAGACAGATTCTTAGCTATGAATAAAGTTTTTATTACATATACAGGCGATACAGGCATACAGCTGATAGTATATTGAGAGGACCGAGAAGATTTATAAATCTGGAATCAACTTCAAACTTATTTCGCTGTACCTGCAACTATTCATCATGATTCATCAAGAACCCCCGAGAACCCCACTAACGAAACTTAAAGTATTATGGCCGAAGACGCTAACCTATCAGAAACCCCTGACGGACCTAACGAACGTCACTACCGTTCATCAATCAATGCAATGCCCAGAAGACACTGCCGAGAACATTGCTAAATTGATGTTAGTTGCCAAATGGACGCGCCAAATCCATTATACTCATAAAGAGAAAAAATAAAGCAAATAAAGTCATGGTAGAGTAGTATGGGGCATCAGAAGGAACCCAGTTTTTTTTAACAAGTATCCTATAAAAAAGTTTACCTATTGTTTGTCGCTGAATATATGTAGTTATAATAAGATAGGTATGCACACGGGTACGCAGTTCTTAAAAAATAATAAAAATAAAACTCCCCAGTATACTTTCAGATTTTTCGAGGATTTTTCTAATTTAGCTCAAAGTTCTGCCGCAAAAACCGTGGTAATATCGATTAATTACTAATCGCATTTGGAATTGGAATATATGAATAGTTACAGTTATCTATTGTTGCGTTGACCTTTGCTGGCAAAATTGGTTTAGGTTGGTTTTTAAGACCTTAAGAGTGTTTCCTTTTATAGCATATGTACTGAAAATTCCTCCAGGTGGCAAATAAAAGTTGGCAGCACTGACTGTTAATAGTTGCCAAACTTACGGTAATCAATCAGATTATTACAGAAAAAATTGGCAGTCCTACCTACATTTGGCGAGACTTTTGGCCATGAAAGTTCAAGTTTATGATTGACCACCCCCCACTCATTCTCTTGCCTTTGTTGAAAAATTAAAAGCTAATCAGAATTTGTTTCGACAGTAATCGGAGCAAAATTATTGGATTAAAAAATTGGAGAAATTAGGTTTTTGGGAATATCTTTGGCTAAATATTTGTCGCCCAGTCCATCACGGCGTAGATTGGCAAAAATAGCTGACCGAACTGCAAGAATTTCCAGGATTTTTACAACCAATATTGGCTAAAACGAGGGCTAAAAGATAAATTTATTCTTTACTGTTTGATTAGCAACTGAGCAAAAGGCGTTAAATCCACTTTTGACTGTATCTGAAATAGGCATATGAAGTCACTGCATTTCTATCAAGAACGGATTCTAATAATCATTTTTGAAAAAGATCCTAACTAAGCATCAACAAGCGCTGAAGTCCCCGAAGATATAATATCTACCCGTGGAGTAGGTAGGTCTCCCTAAAATTTGGTGTACACAAGAATTCCAAAGGAAGGAAATCCACAGACTTCCAGAGAATTCCAAAGACTTCCAGGGATTTCCAAAGACTTTCAGGTAATTCCACGGTCATTTGATTTAAAGAGAGGTAGTTTTTATTAATTTACTGCAACTGTTCCTCAGAGGAAGTCCACAGAATTCCACGGACCTCCAAGGAATTCCAGACAACTTTCATGAAAATTCCAGAGACTTCCAAAGAATTTCAGAGATGTTCAAAGATTTCTAGAGAATTGCAGTGAGCTCCAAGGATTCCCAAACCCTGGACTTCCAAGCAATTCCAGTGATTTCCAGTGAATCCCAAGAATTTCCTATGGCTTAGAATTCCCTGGACTTCCAAGCAATTCCAGTAACATCCAAAGAATTCCTTAGATTTCCATTGAATTCCAGAGAATTCCAAAGTTTTGAACACAGAATTCCACGGAGATCCCCCCCTCGTATCTTACCTTAATCTCAATTTTCAACAGGTTCCAAATTTTGTAAAATGAGGAAGTTAATAGCAGTACAAAATTATTGATTTGACCAAAAAGTTTCGCAAAAAGTCTAGCTTCTGTTATAGAACAAAAAAGAAGAAACCCATGCATCAATCGAACAAAATGACAAATTAACACCGACAAAAATTGAGCATTTCATGGTTGATGTATGCCAAAAAAGACACTTGGCGTTTGCGGATTGACAAAAAACTTTACTGGGCTTACCAGAAGGCCAACACTAACTTCCATACCGAATTTAATTAAAATCCGTTCTCGTTTCCGGCGGGGAATCTTGATGCTCGCATACGTACTATCGCGCTCAAAAAAAACTAGTACAGTGACGTGACTTTAGACACACGTTTTTCCATCTAATGTTAGAAAATGCTTGTGTCTAAAGTCATTCGCTGTATACTAGTTTTTTCTGATCGCGACGGTACATACAATCAAACAAGCCTTGCAGGGATGTCTTTGACTGAAATATCCCGCTACCGGTCCGTAGAACAATTCGAAGTTACTAAAATTTAACAATTTTTAAAAAATTGAAAGGCTTTCGAATTTTCAAAAACATTTTTTTGAGCATTTTTTTACCGAGATTCTACAAAAGTTCTTTAACGTGTTGTGGTTTTAATTAGCTTCGGAAGTAATGATAAAGTTAACAACGATGACTCGTATTGATGAGCAGAGATAATTAATAATTAAACAAACAAGAGTATGGTATGTACCAAGCATAGCAACTCGTAGTCCTCGAATTAAGTATAAGTCGAGGTAAGTATTTTAGGTTTATTTTATGACTGCAAACACGTTATGAGAACTTCTATAATTTATTTTTAGAATATAGGGAAGTCTTAAAAAATAAAAACAATGATTCATTCATAACGGGGCAATGATTCATACTATAAGACTACTGATGATACTGTTTTCACCTGTTTGCTCTCAAACATAAATTAACTTCTCGCAGATTGCCGCAATGTCATTTGTTATTATTCAACGGTTAATCCCGGGAAATTCAGGTAAATTATAGCGGAAATGGCAGCTCTTTCGATTACAAAATAAACTTGAGACGACTAAGGCGACTTTAATTTTAGTTTCAAAACGGTGACGATTATTCTGCATGACGTCAAAGCGATTATATATCCGTAAAAGTTTTGCCGGCTCTGCCGGCGCCTGCCTAGCCGTATTGCATGCCTACTCAAAGAATCCTCTAGCACGGATTACTAATCAAATAACACCCTAAGTCCTAAGTCAAAAAGGCTCTCACCATTCATTGGGTGGGTCTTTGATTTCCATGTCTTGCATTTAAAATTTTAAATTTGATATGCCTAAGTGGCACTTTCCGTTCACCAACTGCTTTCAAAAGCCTTTCAGCTCTTCAACTGGTCACCCAATCTCCATGTACCAAATTTCAGCCAAATCGATCCGGTAGTTTGGGCTATAATGTGTATTTAGTGTCATTACAAAATTTCGATTTTTTTACCCAACGGGCATAAATATGAGTGAATTTCGTCTTATTTAAAACCAAAATTTGAAGACCTTTCTGATCACAAACTTGTTGTAGATGGTTAAATGAGTATAATTTTAAATTTGAAAATTGGTGTGCCACTTGCTTCAGATCCTTAGGAAATGAGTAGAGCGTTCACAAACGTACGTACATAGAGACAGATTTTAGGAACCTCTTTTTTGGCTTCCTGGGACCTCAAAACGTATAGATCTGATGTTATCTCAAATTCGAAAATTTTAGTAATTGCAGTAACCTTCCATTTTCTTAAACGAGTTGAGGAGGTTACGGTTCATAAAGAATCTCTTCCTGTAGCGAGACAAAAAATAAAAAAAGTGATATTGATTGCTTACACAAAATATGAAGTGACTGGGAATTTCTGGAAGTCCGCCAAAACCACTGGAAAGTCTGAATGAAATTTTGCGCAGCTCAAGAGCAAAGGGTTGCAGACAGAACCACCACTTTTCATTATTTTACTTTGAACGAAATTATGGCCCCTCCATATTGGGGGTCTTCCTGCGGCAAAACGCCAACGTAAATTCAGCTAAAATTCTCCTTCAAAATCACCACTGCCACTTGGCATTGATTAGAATTATAATAAATGGGCTCCTCGTATGTAATTGCGGAAAACTGGGGCGTATGCCCTCTTGACGCCCCCCACTAATGACTTAACCTATAAACATAAAAATTGACAGGCGATTGTCGCTTTTTACCAATAACATGTCAAAACTTGCAAAGCCGACTGGGACTCAGCCTTGCCTTTTGCCGTGTAGTTCATCTCAAAGCCAACCTGATACCAAGAGAAAAAATGTAAAATAACCCTAAATTAGCAGAATTTTCGGAGACGTCGGTGGTGTTGTAAAAGACTACAATCGATTTCGTGGGAACATGACCGGAATTGTTTGCATTCGTAAGAAAACACGGAAATTCTACTCACATGTTGTACATCAAGGTGGCGGCGATCTTGGTTCACTTTAGATTTGCATAAAACACTGAACCAAAGTTAATTTGAACACAAAACATGAAGTAAACGATAAAATTTACCACACACACCACATTCCATCCGGAAAGTCAAGAGGCGACTTCAATGGATTCGTGATTTGCGCTAAGAGCGCGCGTGCGCCGATTGATTGAAGGAAACGCCGCCGGTCGAAAGATGGCACCACCTAATGGCCTGCATTGCATTGTTGCCGGGATTGTCGAAATTAAATTTCATTTCATTACTTAAATAAACAAATCAAAAAATTTTGTTCTTAAACGCCATCCACGTTAAAAGTAGAGGCAAAACTATTCTTAATAATTCTTTCATTAGTATAGATGCCTGGGGGGCAAACCGCTGGTGATGTCAGGTGTACAACTTAGGAGGATGTCCAGGGATGTCAGGGGGAATTCCGGGGATGTCCTGGGAACGTTATGGGGGAATTCTGGAGATATAGTATGCGTCAGATATTTTGCTCGATCGTTTTACGCAACTGAAAACTTTGCGGAACAGACTATCGGTAAGCGGTGATGACTCCTAAAAACCATAGTTAGGTACCTGAAATCCAGTCAATGGTCGTGTTCAGCCGACACAACTGTTGTGCAACAGTTGACATAATTCGGCTGAAATTGTGCGCGACCTAGCACTGCCAGCCAATGCGCAACGGCTGAATGCAACCATTGTCAAATCGTTCAAAAGTAACTGTCATGACCGAATCTGTTCTGTAAAGTTTTCAGTTCCATAACAAACGATCAAGCAAAACATCTGACGCCGACTGTACACGGTACACGGCCCTGCTGCAAATCACAGTAGAAACCATTGGAAAAAAAAGGGCAGCTACGGAAGCGGCTGGAACCTCCCCACTTGGTGAATTTTCCAATCGTATCACCAATATCAAGTAAATGTTACTATTTACTATATCTAAGTTTCACTCCACCAAACCTAAGGTGCTTTCTGTGATTTTTCTAAATTTGACGATCTTTTGCCAAAAGGGCACTAAGTTTGAATACAATTTTGAAAACAAAATTTGAAGACTTTTCATGTGCTGATAGAGAAAATGGGAGTTCATTATTCAAGTTTCAAAGTTGGTATGCCAAAATGGCACTTGCCATTCGCCGATTGCCACCAAAATTAAATCAGCTCTTCGGCGGGTAATGGTATCTCTACCTGCCAAATTTCAGCCAAATCGATCTAGTAGTTTGGACTGTAGCGTGTTATTTAATGTTTCTTCAAAATTTCGATTTTTTTGATTTTGTGTCAAAAAGGCGCTAAGTATGAATACATTTCTAGATACAGAATTTGAAGACCTTTCATGTGCTGATAAAAAAAAATTGTGTTCATAAGTCAAATTTCATAGTTAGTGTGCCAAAAAGGCACTTGGCGTTTGCGGATCGGCAAGAAAATTAACTGGGCTCTCCAGAGGGCCAATACTAAACCACATTCCAAATTTCATTCAAATCCGTTCGACAGTTTCCGAGAAATCGTGCTCACATACGTACATACATACGTACATACATACGTACATACACACAGACATTTTTTAAAAACCACTTTTTCGTGATCCTGAGACCTTGAAACGTAAGGATCTGGTGTTATCTCAATTTCGAATTTTGGACTGATTGCAGTAACCTCCCATTTTTATGTCGGTTGTGGGGAGGTTAAAATATTTCTACTGTTTGCAATGTGTGTATTTGCATGGGTAATTCCCAGTACAATCCAATACAAAATTGCCCTGGTTCACACTGGGCAGTTCCATTAGACACCAATGGAAAACCAGTAAAATTACATGGGGCGAGATATCCTCTTTTGACATGTTAGAAGTCTTCAAAATGTTTTTGGTCAGGGTTGGTCCCTGGGAATGTCTAACCATGTCTTCACTATACCAAAGGGCTGTATAGTGTTCTTAATGTAACGTTACGAATACATTTTTAAAAGCAGAATTTGAAGGCCTTAATTTCGTATGGCAATGTGAAAATAGGGAATTATGTTTAAAATTTTAAAGTTGATGCAACAAAACGGTCGGATCTTCACCAAAAGCTTTTGAGCTCACCAGGGGCCGTCACTACACCTTGTCTCAAATTTCATACAAATAGGACGATAGTTTCGACGGAATCGTGTTTACATACGACACGGACATTTTCTAAATTCTTGAATTTATTTTAGCAAAAGATCGAGCTAATTCGTGCTATCGGATTCGATGTTGCATTACCGGATCAAAAACCTTAGTGCTATTTTTTGGAAAAATGTCATTTTAATGGTGAAAAACATTCTTTAATTTAAATAAATGACGGCGCCTCGTGTACCGTATGGATGGCGTACAATCCACACAAGATCATAGCGAAGTGATGGTATTTTATTGTATTTGCCGCATGCCATACCATACCTACTCCTCCGCATGGTTCGGATAGCGATACGGGATCGATGCACATCTCTCTCTGACCGGGGATGTGGGGATGTTTTACGCAGTCCTCGTGTTTATCAGAATAAGGGTTTTTAGTATAAAAAGACGGAAGATGTGAGCGTGTCTTCTGCGCATAGTGCGCCTATAGCGGTGGCGCGCAAACGTATCTCCATCTAAATTGTTCAGTCGTGTTCAGTTTGTTAGTTGTGTGACAATTTGAAAATGAGTGGAGGGTAAATCGTAGAGGATCGTATAAGGAGAGATGGATGGTTATAGACGCGCAAGTCTAAAAAAGACGCGCAACCGCTCGGAGCAAAAGAGAGTATGACAGCTAGCACGCAATGGGAAATGTACCGCCTGAGCTCGAGCACCAATTACGAAAGGAGCACTCTGCGCAGAAATAGGCTGCGCATGACGTCACAATAAGGACAATCTTATACTGAAAACCCTTATTCTCATGACACTTCTTCGATACGTTCAACCTACTACATTTACAAAAAAAGTGATATTTTCTACCCCCTAAAATATTGGAACGTATTAATGAAACACTTTGTAAAATCGTATAAAATGTTAGCACCAATTACGAAAGGCGCACTCTGCGCAGAAATAGGCTGCGCATGACGTCACAATTAGAAAAGGACAATCTTATACTGAAAACCCTTATTCTCATCATGAAACTTCTTCGACACGTTCAACCTACTACATTTACAAAAAAAGTGGAATTTTCTACCCCCTAAAATATTGGAACGTATTAATGAAACACATTGTAAAATCGTATAAAATGTTAGCACCAATTACGAAAGGCGCACTCTGCGCAGAAATAGACTACGCATGACGTCACAATTAGAAAAGGACAATCTTATACTGAAAACCCTTATTCTCATAATACTTCTTCGATACGTTCAACCTACTACATTTACAAAAAAAGTGGAATTTTCTACCCCCTAAAATATTGGAACGTATTATAATGAAACACTTTGTAAAATCGTATAAAATGTTAGCACCAATTACGAAAGGCGCACTCTGCGCAGAAATAGGGTGCGCATGACGTCACAATTAGAAAAGGACAATCTTATACTGAAAACCCTTATTCTCATGACACTTCTTCGACACGTTCAACCTACTACGTATACAAAAAAAGTGGAATTTTCTACCCCCTAAAATATTTGGAACGTATTAATGAAACACTTTGTAGAATCGTATAATATGTTATAATATTATGTAGTTTTCAAAAGTGGAATTTTATTTTTAATAATTTTTGAGATAGAGTGAATCTTAGTCTTGATTATGAATTTAGGTGACCCTCAAGGAAAGAATTGTTGTCTTGATGAAACACTAGGCTCATTTAAACTAACTTTGGAAAATCCAGTTGCTTTGTTTATAATAAAGTAATAGTAGGCAAATATAAGATGAAGTCGATATGGTGTGTTTGCTGGGTAAAGAATGTTTTTTAGAATTTGCAATTTTATGACTTCATTGAAGGTCATCAAACATTAACACTGCAAAGACACAAAGATCCAGGGATTCGAGGGAATCACTCAGTGTTGTGGGCTATTAATAGAAGACGATTTCCTACAGTTTATTATCATATCGTCAGCAACATTTAAAAGGTCAGGTTTTTTAAGGTTTCGCCATAAGTGTTGATTAGTTTTTCAAAGCGGCAACTTGAAAAAGATCGAGATGAATCACTACACGTTTCTGGGGTTGTTTTTGCTCAGTATCTTTATACTAATTGCTGTTAGCATCGAAAAAGGTAAGAATAAAAAATTTTCTTCTTCATTCTGATACTACCTACCTCGATCTTTCTGAACCCTAGCTGGGTATTTAAATTTCTTGACATTTACGAAACGATTTTTATTGTCAAATGCTTGGCACTATTTTAACCTGATCGAGATTCGACCCCATTGAAAATGGTGACGATTGGTGCAAAATTTTGTAGGTCGAAGTCACTTTCTAAGGGAGCTGTTAGCTCCTCAAAATAATATGCTCCATCGGGAGAAGTTCTTTTCGTATATTTCAGGAACGGACTGTCGGATCTGTCGAAATGAATTATGGGGACAGTTGGTATACTGTCCGGACCCACGTCGACGCTGTAACTTTTTTTACTAAAGTTAATTTTTGATTTAAGCAGCTGTTTTAGAGATAATGGGGCTTTAGTGTTAATAAGCATCAATTGTCTTGTGTTTAAAATTTTAATTTTTTGTCAAAAAGGCACTAAGAGTGAATACACTTTTTGAAGCCGAATTTGAATGCCTTTTCTTATGGTGACTTGAAAAATGGGGGTTTGCATTTAAAATTTAAAAGTTAATGTGCCAAAATGGCATTTGCGGTTGCACGATTCGCTCCAAAAGCTTTTCAAAATTTCAGATCTAAGCTGTTCCAAATTGCAACAAAATCGGTTTAGTAGTTTTGGCTGTGGCGTGTTTACAAACGAACGTACATACGTACATACACACAGACATATTTTTAAAACCACACTTTCTTGGGTTCCTGAGGCCTCAAAACGTGAAGATTTCGAGTTATAGTATTGGGAAACGAAACTTTCGTCTTACGCAAAGATTGAAAAATTCCAGCATTGCTTTATTGCGAATTTTGAGTTTTATATGAATACCCACAAAAATAGTTTGAAAAATTAGCTCTCGGATAGCCTTTATTGGCAGCAATTCGAAATAGTTGTGTGGCCAGTAGCAATGATTTTAGTTGTGAGGAAAGACAAAATAAGTTTCATTTCCTTTTAGTATATCTCAAATCCGAAAATTTTACTGTGCAGTACCCTCCTTTTGTTTTAAGTGGTAAAGAGTGGGGAGGTTAAAAGAAGCCAATTATCAGTTTTGACTTTACAAAAAAATTACGTGACAAACCTTTTAACAAATATTTGACAGATTTATAATGAAAATATGAGTCCATATTGACAACTTTAATAAAAGAAGGACATCTATGAGTATTTACGCGATTCAAAGAAAATAACGGACGTCAGTCTAAGGGTTGCCAATTTTGGTGCTTAATGCACTAGATATGCTGCTTTTGGCGCTTTCATCTCATGACATTTTGTGACAGATTTTTTATTTGTTAGTCATCATTTGTCATTCTTGTGTCACAGCAATATCAAAACTGGCAGAGCCGATAATACAGAAAGATTGGGATTAAAATGAGTTATATAGATCTGGTTTCGACTGTAGTCTATACAAGTTGGTTCACCAATATGCAACCAAAGTGTATGTTTGGTTGCCGGACCCAAGGGGCTTTAAAATTTAAAAACCCTTTCAATTATTTAACAGAACGTGCATCTTTCCCCTAAAACCTGTTTCCTAATCTAGTTACCGAGGTTTTAAAAGAGCCCGGAAGGTCTTTAAATAAAAGCAATAATGAAAATACGAGTTGGAATTTTCCAACGGCGCGCAATTTTGAAGTGAAAGATAAAACGCGCCAATCTGATTGGTGGCAACATTTAGCCGGGATGCTGCGCATTCGCGCATCGAAAGAGCGAAACCGGTGCGAAAGAAGCCATCCCGACTTCCGACCGAAGTAGAAAATGCCTCCATTTTGTTTATTTTCCTCCACGAAAAGTGATTTGTGGGGCGATAAATAAAATCCAGAAATCCAGTGACTGTTCGGGATATTTAGAGATCTGTCAAGTGTCACTAGTCACAATTGTTATATATGTGTCTTGTGTGCAGCCCTCTCTCAGAGGGTATAAAAAACAGCAAGAATTGGTCGCGTCACGAGTAAGCACTTCGTCAAATTGACTACCGTCTCAGGCCCTAAAAATAATTCCCACAACAATCACGGCAGTAATAATTGTTGCGTTGCAGCGGAGAAAGAAGTGTCGGTAGTGAACACGACGAAAAAGAACAAAGGTGTGTTCGGTTTCGCGAGTAAGGACAGGACGGGGGCGGTGAAAACGCCAACCCTCAACATGAACCACGTCACGGGACAATTCCGAAAGAGCGAAGACAGCGTCCAGAATGAGGTGGAGGAAATGGAGACTCAAGAAGGTCAGTGCCATCATCACAATAAACAATCTCTAATCTATTCCAAAGTCACCACCACAGACTCCATGACCGACACCGGCGGCGGCGAGATGGATCAAACTCAAAACGGCGAAGTTATTATAGGACCTCAACCGGACCCCAGTATGGGGGCCCATGATGCTGACATGGAAGAGGATGAGGCTCGGTCAGAGACCACCTTCAAGTACACAGTGCAGAACTTCAGCAAACTCAAGGTCTGGAAAATTTTAAATAACCACTGCAAAGTGCTAAGTCATAATAGCCTTTGTGATAATTTTATATCTGGCAACTTAAAAATATTACGCCCAATATTATTTTTTATAAACATAACCTTAACATGAACCTAAATATAATAATTATGCTGAGTAAGGCCAAGGTTCTTGGATTCAGATGAGATTGTGGTTTGAGGAACTATTAAATAAGCAAGTCTGATTTTTAACCCTATTCGCTTATTAGTGAACGCACTAAAGGTTTGTTCACATGTTCACATTATACGATTTTGCTTAGGAATCTCTTAAGAATGACTGAGGAAAAAGGAAAAGTTACAAGCGTACAACCAGCCATTTCCTATCTATTTATTCAAGACACTCAATAATGTAACCAGGTACATAATTTATAAACTACAAGCATTTATAAGAAAATCAGAAATTGCTTATGAAAATTTTTACCGTATTCCCTCGTGTAGAAGCAACAAAGTAAGTAGGCTTCTACTTTTGACTTTTATTGTCACGTTTTTGACGTTAGCTTTGCGAAATTCCGCCATGGTCAACTACAAAAGTTACCGAGGGGTGATCCGCAGACTAAATAACATACACTGATTCCGGGAATACCCAAGTATTCCCAGTATTCCGATGTATTCCGAAGCTATTTCGAAACTCGATTTAAAGCTATTCCGGTATTCCGATGTAGATAATCGGCAATTTTCTCCATCAATATTCCGGAGTATTCCGGTGTATTCCTAGTATTCTCATGTATTCCGGTGTATTCCCATGTATTCCGGGGTATTCCCAAGTCGAGTCCCAAGTATTCCGAGATTTCCTAACCTTAACAGGCGCAGGCGCTTCCGAAGCTACCCCGCGTTATTCCGATGTATTCCCTTGTATTCAGGGTAATTCTACCTATTCCTACAAATTATTCTCCAATTGTTTGATTTATTTTAAAGTACACGCATCCAATCAATAAATTTTAATACAAGGTGATTCACGTATACCGTTCGTTAGAAGTTTTTCCACTTCCCAGTGGAATAGAAATTTGAAATTTGGTACTCGGCCATTATCGACAATTCTGAATTCACCTAAAATATTGGCAAGATTCCGTCGCTTTCGGTTTCGCCGGAAATGATACCAACTTTGTTATTTTAAATGGAACCCTATAATTTTAATTTTTTTTATTTTGATTACATATTTGGGATCGTCTTTTCAAACTGAGTATTTCTTATATGAGTTATCTTCATCTACCTGTCATAGTTTTTGACTGTCACATGCAAGAGTTGCTTTAAAATATCACAGCTCTTAAACGCTTGGCAATAATGAAACGAGAAGCAATCAGTCAATCTTTCAATAGCTTCAAATGTTTACAACTACTATTCAAAGTTGACGATGACAAAATGTGGAAAACTCGATTTTTTCAAATGGAACGTACTATTTTTGACAACGGCAATCTATAGAGCGCTAAATTCTAGGGGCAGTTTCATTAACATGTCTTATACCCTCTACTTATCAATTCCGAGTTATTTACGAAAAAAGACATTCTGAAAAATTTATGAGTGATCGGAAATTGAGTAGGCTTTGGAAAATTTGTCACATGTCAAAAAGTGAGATTTTCATTATTAGTGTTAATAATTGTTGGCTTAATATTGGCCTTACAACAATTGTGGGCTACACGAATAAGAACGATTTTTTAACAAAAAATAAACTCTCTAGACAACTTCTTTCATTTTATAACTTACAAATACAAATCTTACAATGGAACTATCAATTATCAACATTAATACTCTTTTGAAAGAAACAAACGTAACACATTTTAACAAAGTTTTGTCATTCATTAAATTAATACAATTCGTCTTCATGCGAGCAAATTTACCCTTCGTCATTTGCGCTAAATCTGGATACTTTGCGTTAAAGGGCGCAAGTTCTGTCTACAATTCGGTCATTTTGACCATAAGTCACAAATAAATCAAAAACAACTTCATTCGTGTAGGATACAACTTATTGTTGTAACTTTTTGACATGTAACAAATTTTCCAAAGCCTACTCAATTTCCGATAACTCACAATTTTTTCAGAATATGTTTTTTTGTAAATAACTCAGAATTGATAAGTAGAGGGTGGTGATGAAACTGCCTCTAAAATTTAGCGTTCTATAGATTGCCGTAGTCAAAAATAGTACGTTCTATTTGAAAAAATCGACTTTTCCACATTTTGTCATCGTCAACTTTGAATGGTAATTTTGCACGTTTCAAACTATGATCATAGACTACTGACAACTCAAAAGATTCCCTCATTCCTTCGCTATCGATTGTAAGAAAACTCGTTTCATTATTGTAAAGCGTTTAGGAGCTGTGATTTTTTGAATCAACTCCTGCATGTGACATTTTGAACGAAAAAATTGACATAAGTCAAAAACTATGACAGGTAGATGAAGATAACCCAGATAAGAAATACTCAGTTTGAAAAGACGATCTTAAATATGTAATCAAAATTAAAGGGTTCCATTTAAAATAACAAAGTTGGTACCATTTCCGGCGAAACCGGAAGTGACGGAATCTTGCCAATATTTTAGATGAATTCAGAATTGTCGATAATGGCAGAGTACCAAATTTCAAATTTCTATTCCACTGAGAAGTGGAAAAACTTCTAACGAACGGTCTATGTGAATCACCCTGTATATCGCAGGGAAATTTTTAATTATTCCCAACTATTCCAGAGTATTCCGGGTATTCCCATCTATTCCTATGTATTCCGACGTATTCCGATCTATTCCCAGTGTATTCCCGAAAAATGTACACTGATTCCGGCCTGCGGATCACCCCTCGAAAGTTACTCAGTTGAATTTAAAGTAAGGGCAGTGAGATAGCATTTTGATTACCAAATTTCTATGGCTAGAACAGCAAAAGAGTTTGTAGTGAACATGCTCCCAAATCCTTAATTCTTTATTTACATTTGTTTGTGTATGTATTGCTACCACATCAGTTTGACCGTGGTGTATTTGCGAAAAGCCTAACGCGAAAGCCTGAAAGCAATTTTGGCAATTCTTCTACGAGATTTTGAGGAGTGGATGGCCCCTCGATCATCCCCATCACATAACGAGAATTTCAACAAAAAAGGATACCTTAAATGGAAATTTTCTTCCAGTGATGCAGAAGATAAGGTTTCAAAAGAAAACAGTTCCTCTGCTTGGAAACGAGTTTTGACAATGTTTCACAAGAGGGATTAGTCATGGTCCGATTTGAGGACAAAAAATTCCTCCTTTACAAAAATGCCACAGAAATCCTTTTTATTTCCAAAAAATTCCTCTCAATTGCCATAAAATGTCAAAATTCCTCGAAGTTTCTCAAAAAACTCCTCGAAAATTCCAATTAATTCCTTGAAAGTGCCACAAAATTCTTCAAAATAAAAATAATAAACAAAAAACGAAAAATTTTCGTACTTAAATGACCACATTTCAAAACATTTATTAAGTAGGCGAGGGGTTGCCCACCTGGAAATTGGTGTACATGCATGAGAAGTATTGTGGAAATTAGTGGCAAACTGTTTGGAAATTCTGGAAATTATTCAAAAATTGAAAATTATTTGGAAATTGATGTCCCTACACTTTTTTCATGGGTGGCCAACCCCTCGCTTTCAACTTAATTGCCAACTTAACTAAAAGTGGAGTCACTGTTACCAATTAAAAAAAACATTTTTTCCTCCAAATCGCCACTTTTCTCCGAGGGGTTAACCACCTGGCGATTTCGCCGTACAGGTTTTCTGGGCAATTTAGTATTTTTTCGTATGTTGCTGATTTTTAGTAATTAATTTTCAATTGCCTCTTTAACAATTTAAGCCTAGTGCATGTACACTAATTTACCTTGTGGTTAACCTCGTAACAATCTTTGAGAAGTGAATATCTTATGTTGAGGCTGCCGTAGTAGTGAGATGTAAATCTGTGGGTATGAGTCGAGGTATGAGTAAAGTCTCGACGTGCATTTCAACTTTCGCGGCCGACTTAATTGTCAACTTATTGCCAATATTTTATTTTCCAAATCTTAAAGTACTTTTCTCCGAGGGGTTAACCCTCGGGTTAACCACTTGGTGATTTTTGTGTATAGTGTTATGGGGTAGTCTTTGTTGTTTTGTAGCGGTTTTGGTGATTTTTTTCATCAAGCTTTCTGTGCACATCGAGGTTAACTCCTCGTTTTCCCCTATATCAATCTTCGAAAAATCAATATGTTGTGCAGGCTGCCTTGGAGGAAGATCACGAAAATACTTTTTAATATTGCTGTCCCCTTTTGTCGCATTCTCTAGTCATGAGAGGGACAAGGACACCAAATGCTTTAAACCAAATCTTGGTTCCCCACAAATTCCCCAAAAGGACCCCGCACGTTTTATATGGAAAAGTCAAAAGTAGCAGCCTACTTACTTTGTTGCTTTTAGACGAGGGAATACGGCAATTTAATTTATATTGTAAACAAACCTTTACCCTCCCAGTCGCTATGGTACGAACTTTATGATGATTGGTTGCATTCTAGTAACGACGACCCTCGAGTCGTAGCAATAATAGGTTTCTTGTCCATTTTCTAATTTCGGATTATTTTTAAAGTAAACGCATCAATAAAGGTACAAGGATTGGCCGGCGAACATCAACAAAACGCTTGCTTATTGATCAATAAATACCGAGTGTACCTTAAAAAACTAGTCATGGCAGGCTGTGGAACTGCAAAACAGCCGACCCCCACGTCCTCACCCAGGTCCTCACAGCTTTTCACTCAAGCAGTTTCGAAAATGTTGCATGTTGACGATTCTCAATGACGGTGGCTGATTTTAAAAACCGCCATGAGTTTGTGAAATACAAAAATTCCACAGTCTGTCATGACTAGTTTTTTCAAGTACGCGCGGTATAACTAAATTGTGGTACTATTTGAAACGAGGGTTGATCCGCAGGCCGGAATATGTGTACATTTTCCGGGAATGCGCCCGGGATACGTCGGAATAGATGGGAATACATCGCAATACTCCGGAATAGTTGAGAATAATTGGAAAGTACATTAAAATATATCGATTGGATGCGTGTACTTTAAAATAAATTGAAAATAGTTATTCTGGAATATACATACAGGGTGTTATTTTTAAAACTTCCCACCTTGAATATCTTTGGAGGTAATAAAGATTTTGAATTGAAATAAAAACTGGACAATCCCGCACGGAGGGGGACACTTGCGCGCATATTCAGGGAATTTTTTCCACTTCCGGTTTAACCGGAAATGACCCTAACTTTGTTTTTTCAAATGGAATGGCACCTTTTTCTCAACGGATTCGGAATTCCGATTTTTTTTGAGTTAGAAACACGTATCATACTTGACCGGAAGTGCAGTCACGGCCACCCTAGATTTTCAAAAACATCGAAGAAATCGGTGAAATATTGAGATTTTCGAAAAACGCAAAAACATGTCAAGTTAGTTTTTTTGATGCAAATTTACCTGAGCAATTTCATTTTTTGATTTCTCTTATTTCTATCAAATTTTCTCTTACCTCGCAAACTGTCAAAATCTCAAAAGTAAATAAAAAGAAAATGTCAATGGGCAGATGAATTTGCATCAAAAAATTAAAGTAGACGTGTTTTTGCGTTTTTCGAAAAACTCAATTTTTCACCGATTTCTTCGATGTTTTTGAAAATCTAGGGTGGCCGTGACTGCACTTCTGGTCAAGTATGATACATGTTTATAACTCAGAAAAAATCGTAGATTCTGAATTCGTTGAGAAAAATGTATCATTCCATTTGAAAAAACAAAGTTAAGGTCATTTCCGGTTAAACCGGAAGTGGAAAAAATTTCCTCTATATTCGCGCAAGTGTCCCCCTCCATGCGGGATTGGTCAGCGTCTATTTCAATTCAATATTTTTATTACATCTAAAGATATTCAAGGTGGGAAGTTTTAAAAATAACACCCTGTATAGGAACAGGTACGAATGCGCCGGATGCGCCTACGCCTGTTGAGCGTAAGCTGAAGATAGTGAATCTCGGAATACATGTGAATATTTCGGAATAACCGGGAATACTAAGAATACACCGGGATATTAGGGAATACTGATGATGGGAAAAGTTGCGGATTACCTACACTGGAACACCGGAACAGTTTTAGCTAGAATTTCGGAATAGCTTCGGAATACTTGTGTATTCCTGGAATCAGTGTACATTTTTTAGTCTTCGGATCACCCTTCGATTTGAAATTGAAAGCCGTCGTACGTACACTCAGGAGACAAAGTATTGATCCTAGACCGCTCACAATGTAGATAGATTCTCGCAAGCCTTATCAAAAAAATTTAAATTGAAAGTGAGAAGCCTTATCAAAGAAATTTAAATTGAAAGTGAGAACCTCTTTATTAAAACAACTCGAGTGGGATACCAGCCTTCACAAACCTATTTTAAGTGTCTTTTCCAAGAATCTGTCGACATTGTTCCTGACTGTACCACTTGTGACCTCAAATATCGTACAGCCGGTGAAAATTGGCAACAGTGTCTTGACAGTTTGTCTGTAGTTTTACACGCAAAACATGGTCAAGTAAAAACACTCAAAACTGCCAAAAACTGGCAGGTATGTAGAAAAATGCGTTCCGTTCCTCAAGGCGTTCTTTCGTTCGGTTTTGAGTTTGAAAAAACGGAGACAGGGTCATTATCGTTCACGAAGATGGTGTTAACTCCACATGCGTCGTTTGCTAAATGATTGAAACGGGAGGTATAAGAAACTATAACGCTATATCTTCACTCATGGCTTAATTCTAAGTGGATTTATGCGACGTCGTCATGACCTTCATAGGTTAGGGCACAAATCATGAGATGGCGCTGACAGGAAGATTTCTGCAACATTACATATCACTATCACTTTCGTTGAAAGTTGAAAGCGAGTGCCTGTTAGATCCGAGGGTAGATAGTAGATAGTTCAACTGTCACTTCCTTTTTGCCTTTTTTACCTTATTGTAGTCAGAATTTTGTTTATCTTTGGTAATGGCAAATAAACAACTATTATTATTATTATTATTATTATTATTACTTGTCTGTCACTCGCGATGATCAAAGTCACGGCTCACGATCTACAAGGGACATTCACTGTCTTAACTTTTCGACAGTGATGTTGTAGGTTTAAGTCTTAAGGATTAAGGAAACTAAGGAAACTCATTAAAATTTAGATTTTAACGATCAGCGGCACGTGACACCCAGGACCGGATTAAACAATAGTGAGGCCAAGGGACTGATCAATATGAGGGGGCCCCTTGCTTGTGGGCCAGCTAGGGTGTGGTGCGTATTTCGTACTGTCAGGATACTCTAAAAAGACTAACTGCCATTAATTTTTCACGTGAAAAACCGAAAATGCCAATTTCAACAAGAACTGGAAGCTGATTTTTTTTAAACCGTTAGCGACCTAAAGTGTGACCTATCTTGCTTCCTCAAATTGGAGGAAGAATCAATTGGAGTAAACCGAACTTCTAAGAGCCACCCACTTCGAGAAAAGTAGATTTTCATAGGTTCAAAACTTCAAAATTCAATAAAATCAATAAATCTTGGCAGTTTTTAATTAAAACCGGATTTTGTATTTATTATAAGAGATGCTAGTGAAACCATTGCCACCAGTTTTTCTAACAAAAAACCTTAAAACGCCGAAATTCAGTAGAAAACTACACATTCTTACATTTTCTAAGTTTTTTGCGACCGCAAGTGTGACCCATCTTATTTCCTCAAATTTGAAGGAGAATCGATCGGTGCAAATTTCGAACTTCCAGGACTCACACACTTCGAGAAAAGTAGGTTTTCTTTGATTTAAAATTCCAAAATAGAACAAAATTAATAAAGATTGGCGAGTTTAAATCAAAATTGCATTTTGTATTATCAAAGGCTCTAGTGAAACCAATAGCCAGCAAGTTTCCTTATAAAAACTTTAAAACGCGAAATTCACTAGAAGGCATACATTTTGTAAAAGTTTTTTGCGACCGGAAGTGTGACCAATCTTATTTCCTCAAATTTTAAGGAGGATCGTTTCTTGCAAATTTCAAATTTCTAGGACTCGAAACACTTTGAGAAAAGGCGGTAGTGGTATAATTGCGTATAATGCCTACAGAACAGTAAGTACTTAGTTGTTTTTTGCAATAATTACTGAATTACAAAATTGCGGGGCTCCTACTAGTCGGGGTCCTCTACTAGTTGGGGGACCGGAAGCCGCAGCCCCCCTAGCCCCCTCTTAATCCGAACCTGGTGACACGCCGTTCTAATCAGTTAATTTAGGGATTATTTTTACCGAACACCTAAGCTGTGCCTTGTTATTAAAGCTAAAATCCAAATTTTATAAATTATTAATGAATTTTCTTCATCCTTAAGACGTAAACTTAAGCATTGTGTCACAGCCTTTAGAGTAACCAAGATGGTTTATCCATCGCCCCCGTTTATCGAAGTCAACACCTTGTTTCAGAGTTCCTTTTTAGTAATACTGCAATTTTGAAGGCTTCACTTTTTAAAAATCAAAGGCATGCTTGGAAACCTCTAGATTAGGACCTGACTTCATATCGTTAGTGTAATCGATATTATGATAGAGATATTTGCTGCAACTGTCTTGTTGCCACTACATCGCCAGATGTATTATCAGAATTTGTATTATTTTACATCCGACTTGGATAGTATCAAATTGAATCACATGTTTTTAAATGTTTTGTTTCCTACAGCCACCCCTCATCTGATTACTTTACTGAGTGTCCTTAAATTCCGGTGCAATTGACCCTAGCTTGACCGACTAAAAACATATTGTCGTATATAATACAACAAGTGGTCTCAATATTGCCGGCAATTTTTGTCACTTTGATGCAACGAACAGGCGTTGGGACGAAAATTATCACGAGCGCCCGCGCGAGTGATAATTTTCCAAAAACAACGCCTGCGAGTCTAAATCAAAGTGACAAAAATTACCAAGATATTGAGACCATGAGTTGTATTCGGCAAGACAATTCAACGACTTGACGTTTCTCGTTTTTGACAACTGCCTGGCAATCACCACATGTACAAATTGCCAAAGTAGTCACGCTGTGATTGGCTGAAGCAGTTAATTCGTATTGGTTTATAAAGTAAAAGTTGAATTGTCAAAAAAATTAAACGGTTTTCTCATAATTCCTTGCGGTTAGGTTTCTTCGAGGGTTACTTGTTAGTTTTTTCAAATTGACGCCTATGCAACAAACTTTTTGTCAAATATACTAGTATCTATAAAAGCCTAAGCGACCACAGTCAGCGGCATTTTTTCTTAATAATTGTGACATCTTGTCAAAAAGGGTATAAAGGAACCTGTAAAGGTCGGTATAAGGGGAATTACAATAAGGTATGTAGTTAGTAATATTCCAAAGGTAACATCTATTCCCTGACCTGATGGAAGTTAACATGACTAGCACATATTAAATTACACTTTATAAAACTTTTTTCTTCAATTGAGATTGTTTGTAGGATTCCGCTCTTTCACCCGCTTATTACGTGAGAAACCTACCCTGGAAGATAATGGTAATGCCCCGAAACAGTCATGGGCAGGACCGTACAACTCAACGATCCCTCGGTTTCTTCTTGCAATGCAACGGAGAAAGCGAATCCAGCTCCTGGTCTTGCTACGCCGTCGCCGAATTGAGAATCCTCTCCGTTCGCCCCGACGTCGAACATTTTTCCAGAAAAATCCAGCATCTCTTTTACTCGAAGGAAAACGATTGGGGTTTCTCCCATTTCATGAGCTGGAACGATATACTCGACCCCGAAAGGGGCTACATCAAAGACGACGCCATCACTTTGGAGGTGCACGTCATCGCCGACGCACCCCACGGAGTTTCGTGGGACAGCAAGAAGCACACTGGATACGTGGGATTGAAGAATCAGGGGGCCACCTGCTACATGAATTCGCTGTTGCAAACTCTTTATTTCACCAATCAACTGCGGAGGGCGGTTTATAAGATGCCGACGGAGTCGGATGACTCCACCAAGTCGGTGGCGTTGGCGTTGCAGAGGGTATTCCACGAATTGCAGTTCTGCGATAAGCCAGTCGGGACAAAGAAGTTAACCAAAAGCTTCGGGTGGGAAACTTTGGATTCGTTCATGCAGCATGATGTGCAAGAATTTCTTAGGGTAAGACGTATTTATGTACTTCTTTTATTAAAATCACCAATAGGCGATGTGTTGAGGGTACAAACGTGGTGGAGTTGTGAGCATAGATGATAGCGTAGAGGCGAACGTAAAGGACACTAGCAATAGGATAAAAAACAAAAAAATCCATTCACATTCGGTAAATGTAACTAAAGACAATTTCACCGATGTTGGGATCACTGGAAGTTAGCGGACGACTTGCAGCACTAATGTTTTCACACCCCTCCATGTTTAATGCTTCAACCCCAACCTCAGCGGACCAACCCTTTCAGAGTTACTAAAACTTCTTTTTCGTCCGCCCACTTCACACTTAGCGAACGACTTGAAGTACTAATGTTTTGACCCCCCTTTAGTGCTTCTTAGTGCCCCAACCCCAGCGGACCAACCCTTTAAGTCATCCGCTAAGTGTGAAGTTGGCGGACGAAAAAAAGTGTTATTACTCTGCCCGGGTTGGTCCGCTGGGGTTGGGGTTAAAGCACTGAAGCACTAACGACGCACTAAAAATAGAGGGGTGTCGAAACATTACTGCTTCAAGTCGTCCACTAAGTGTGAAGTTGGCGGACTCCGGAAGGGTTGGTCCGCTGGGGTTGGGGTTGATGCACTAAGAAGCACTAATGATGGAGAGGTGTTGTACCATTAGTGCTTCAAGTCGTCCGCTAAGTGTCAAGTTGGCGGACGAAAAAGAAGTGTCAATAACTCTGGAAGGGTAGGTCCGCTGGGGTTGGGGTTGAAGTACTAAGAAGCCCTAACGACGCACTAAAGATAGAGGGGTGTCGAAATATTAGTGCTTCAGATCGTCCACTAAGTGTGAAGTTGGCGGACGAAAAAGAAGTGTCAATAACTCTGGAAGGGTTGGTCTGCTGGGGTTGGGTTTGAAGCGCTAAGAAGCGCTAACGACGCACTAAAGATAGAGGGGTGTCAAAATATTAGTGCTTCAGATCGTCCACTGAGTGTGAAGTTGGCGGACGAAAAACAAGTGTCAAAAACTGTGGAAGGGTTGGTCCGTTAGTTTGGGGTTGAAGCACTAAGAAGCACTAATGATGGAGAGGTTTTGTACCATTAGTGCTTTAACTCGTTCGCCAACTTCACGCAGCCCCGATGTTGCTTAACTGGGTTACCACGAACATCGATTGTCATTTTTATTTTCTTGTTCTTGTGGTTCCTTTTTCACAGCTGACCGTTGGAATCTCCTAAATGGTAAAAGATACGAAGTCGCTCAAATTAAATAAAAGTTGACTATGCACAGAGCTGGGCCAAGTACCGAAAAAAAGTACTTAAGTATCAAGTACTAAGTACTTGATATTTTGAATATACTTCAAGTATCAAGTACCAGTACTGGATAGAAGTACTTGAAAATTACAGTCCAGTACTTTACTAGTGCGCACACGTTAAGTACCCAGTACCAGTACCAATTCTTAAAAGTACTGAGTAAAATAAGGGACTGGGTATTTAATAAAGTACTTAAGTACTTCATAAAATACTTAAGTACTTGACATAGTACTTAAGTAAAATAAGAGACTGAGTATTTCATAATGTACTTAAGTACTTTCAGGACTTAAGTACTTGACACACTACTCAAGTATCTACTTATTGTTATTGAGTACTCTTATAGACAGCGGGCTAGCGACAATTTCGGTAGGTATATGATTTGCTCCACAACAATAACGATATGTATTATAGTTTTAGTTAATATAAACCAGCAAATGCAGGAATCATGCTCAGGTGTGGCTGCGTTTTCAAATTGAGGGGGCTCCAAATTTGTAAAAAAAATTGGGGCCCTGAATATAATTTGCTCCCGTCTGCCTGTCAATTTTTCATGTAAATAAAATGGCACATGTTACAAAAAACATTTGACTGACGTCCAGACCGCTGCGTTTTCGGTGAGGGTGGTTGTAAACATGTCATGTGCCATCTTATTTACATGAAAAATTGACAGGATTGCAGTCTGCACCCCGTGCCCGTAATAATTTCGAGCTCTGATAACGACACCACGCAAAAAGTGTTCCATTTCAATAAGATTTATGCTATTGTTTTGCGAATTTCAGGCTTCTAAGAAATGAACAAAGTGAAGTCGTTCTTGGATTTGCCCCAACCTAATAAATACTCTAAAAACCCCCTATTCTTCAGTAAAAGATTCAGTACCGAACTCGATACTTAAGTACTCGATACTTAAGTCCTCGATACTTAAGTCCTCGATACTTAAGTACTTGATGCCGCATGGTTTAAAATACCAAGTACAAATACTTCGCTCGAAAAAATTATTCAAGTACCAGTATCAAGTACTTTTAAGAAGTACTTGAAATACCCAGTACCAGTACCGAATTTTCAAAGTACTTAAGTACCAGTACTTTAAGTATCAAAAGTAATCAGTACTGTACTTCAAGTACATTTCGATACTGAGTAGCCCAGCTCTGACTATGCATCTGAAGATAATTCCCCGTTATATTAATTAATTCCCGAGTTATCCCAAAAAATATGAAAATTACAATTTGAAAGAGAAATTCATATCTTTGTTACGATTGATTCTAGACCATCTAGATTTTGAGCCATATTGAAATTTTGCACCATCTGACATCGGATACACTGGTGGACAAATTGGTTGTTAATGGGCTGTTACAGTCCAGGGAGAAACACTGTTATATGTACTTAAAGTTCCTGAACCTATGCCGTCAATTAAAAATGCTAATGGCAAAAAGTAAATGAAATTTAGAAAGCAAAATATGCGATTGATAATCTCTAGTACAGAATAATATCCTTTATTTGCACGAATCCTTATTTACTTATGAAAAATCGCCTAATGTTAAAAGAAAAAGAAAGAAGTATTTTAGGTAGGTGGTGACGTAAGGCTCTAGGGAAATCGTCAAAATGTAAAAAATAAGTGGATTCTGTAAATCTACATAGAGGTCCACAACACTTATCAGAAACTTTAATACCCCCGACTTCAAAGTAAGTAAAATAACACTTTCTAACGAGCCAGATTTTTTTCCCGTTGGGTTTGTTATATTACCGTTTATTAATAATTGTATTTCTAAGTAGAAATGAAGTTCTGTTCGATGGTGACTTTGTCTTACTCATTTTGACCGCAAATAATGTGCATTAACTTCGAAAATTTTAATTATAAACAGTGATGAGTGTTTATAGGTGTTTGGGGCTACATTCATGCATATTGTTGTTGCTGCACTGCTGCTGTATTTAAACAATAAAACGAAATTAATTTGATTTAGACTTTTGAAACCAATTGTTGCAAAGAAACCCAAAATCACAAAAAATTAACACGGAACGGTTAATAAAGGGTCCACTATAAAACCATAGCATAACAATATGGGAAGATACTGCAAATAAGCAAAAATAGACTTTGTAAGCACTGAGCAGCTATTTTACAACCAACTGTCAACTTTAGGTAATTTTTCTGACATCTAACGTCATTTTTGTACAAACTTAAAAGAGAAAGAGATATGTTTCCTATAACATCTCCATACCGTTTGCCGTACCTCTCCAAAGAGAGACATCCAGTGACCTTAACAATGGGCGCTTTCCTTTTGCACATTTATCTCAGAAACCTGACTTAATCTCAGCAATTTGATTGGTTCATTGGAATTTTGGCCAATCAGATTGCTGAGATTAACTTAGGTTTCTGAGACAAATGTTCGAAAGGAAAGCGCCTAATAATTAACAACAAAGATTCTTTTCAGCCTCCATTCTGACTCTACATTGACAGGAATTTTGAAAGAACTGTAAACCCGTTTATCAAACCAACAGAAACAAAGCCTGATGACACACGATCCCTGCGTCTGTTAGAAAGGTTCCGACTTTACATTGCAAACAGTAATACTAAAATATAAAAGTTACCAAATGTAGACTATTATTTTTAACCGACCGTGAACGTACCATTGTATGCTCACAGCTCCAGCATGTTTGTACCCACGCCCTTACAAAGTGGCGACACCTCATGATATAATTAAAAACAATACAATGTTTTCTAATATTTGTTACGCTATGCACTATCGCCGTGACATAATTTTCGCGTCATACAACGCAGTCTTCGGGGCAACTGGTTTGATTAATTAACAACGACCTGACGTCATTTGCATCTTGATAATTATGAGTAGGTTTTTGAGATAAGTATTTTTATTTTTGGCTCTAATCTGAATCTGAACATCTGTAGATTCTTCCGTACAGTGTTAGATGGAAAATTCGCGTTCAGGAACAAGTTGTGTTCTGTTGAGGGGGCTGGGCCACTATACCGTAAATTTCATTTTGGAAACTTTAAAAATACTAATGTCAATAGGCCCATGTGTCAAAACAAAATTCAGTAATTGACAATGTGGATAGGAAAACCTCTTGAAAGCCCATTATGAAAGAAAAGAAATAAAAAGAATTTAAGGTAGTTAGAAAATCATGGAAGAAATACTAAAAATTTCAAAACAGACGTATTTGTAAAAGAGGTCCACAAACAGCTGTCAGAAACGTTTTAACTTAATTCTAGTAAGTAGTAACTTTTACCTAACGCAAATGGACTATAAATGCCTTAACATATATACATACTATAGAATGCTTTTATGTCCCGTTTCTAGAAGCAGTTATGGAACCGATAAAGTTAAGATGCGATTAGAGAGAGTACTGTCGGTTACAGGTAGTACTCTCACCATTCTAGAGTACTGTCGGTTACAGGTAGTACTCTCACCATTCTAACCGCATCATAACTTTATCGGTTCCGTAACTGCATCTAGAAACCGGACATTAAAGACACTTACGTTGTATTATCTGACAACACTGTGAACGTTTTTAGGCACTTTGGTCTTGTTCTTGTGGACTTTGCTCTTTGTGATCTCGTTTGTGATTATTTTTAAATTTTTTGTATTGACGTGCTCCATATACATTTTCGGCAAACTAAACGTACTTTTTCCAATGTGTACTTTTCTTTATGGTTTTGAATGGACGTCAAGGGGAAGCAGCGGAACATGACATTTTGTGGGAAACGGAAATTCAAAAAAAAATTATGTACTGAATACTGCATGTTCAGTTTCTTTCATCATTTTACTTAGGTCGCACTTCACTGCATTTAAAATATGCACGTCGCCTACGCAGAACATACACATAGTGGGGTTGTTTGACTCACGAGTGGAACATAGTTAAATGCAAGACATGAATTCATTATACAGGATGTTTCATAATAACGGTCCAATATTTCAGGAGGTGATTGTACGTAAAAAAATAGGAAGAAAAGTTCTTGTCAACATGGGTCCGAAAATGCTTCTTAAGAGAGCTGGAGCCCCTTGAAGTGTGAACATTATGAACACTTGAATTATGCAATTCAATCTTCAAATCGATTTTTCTCGGAAACGCTGCATTCTATCGATATGAAACAAGATTGCCTTTTTAACGTAGAAAACTATAAAATTTTACATTTTGATGTCAAAATGCAAAAAATATAGCGTACAAAAAGGTGAGGGGTACATTTATCTTCCACCCCTCCAAGTTAAGACGCCCCTGATAAGAGTTTTAAAATTTTATCCAAAGCATTAGAATGACCATGCGGCAGAGGTGCGCTGTACCAAATTTCACGTTTCCGTATGGAGATATTTAGAAGATATTTAGAAAAAACCGAAATAATGGTGCCCTCTTCAAGGGGCTCTAGCTTTCTCAAGAAGCATTTCCGGACTTTCTTCCAATCTTTTTATGTATTATTTATTTATTATGTATTCTTATGAAACTGTATTACAACCACTGGCAACGAACGGAAAAACTCGGTAGCTAGAGTCAAATAAACAAGCTGTATATTCGAATGGTTAGTGAGCGATATTTTTAAGCAACAAATAAGACAAAGTTGACAAAATTACCGTAGAATTAAGGGCAAAATACATTGGAACAATTCCTATTTCCATCCCAATCCAACCAAATACTTATCTAGTGTCATTCCAGGTACTTTTAGATAAGTTAGAAAGCAAAATGAAAGGCACTTGCGTCGAGGGGACCGTCCCAAAATTGTTTGAAGGCAAAATGATCTCCTACATTCGATGCAAGAACGTAGATTATTCGAGCACCAGAAGTGAAACTTTCTACGATATTCAGTTGAACATTAAAGGAAAGAAAAACAGTGAGTACTCGTTTTTTTTTTGCTGCGTTTTCTGACGTTTTTTTTCCAGTTGATGAATCTTTCAAAGATTACATAGCCAAGGAAACTCTGGATGGTGACAACAAATACGATGCGGGAGAGCACGGTCTGCAGGATGCCGAAAAGGGGGTGATTTTCTCCGCTTTTCCCCCAGTGTTACATTTACATTTAATGCGTTTCCAATACGATCCCATAACCGATTGTTCCGTAAAGTTCAACGATCGTTTCGAATTCTACGAGAAAATTTCCCTGGACTCGTACTTGCAAGAAACCGATCCCAACAATCCCGCGAATTACACCTTGCATGCAGTTCTGGTGCATTCGGGGGACAATCATGGCGGTCATTATGTAGTTTTTATTAATCCTAGAGGTACGTCTCGTTTGTAAAGTTGTGACATAGCTTAAGTTGCTGTTGTTGTTCAAGGTGATGGTAAGTGGTGTAAATTTGACGATGACGTGGTCTCGAGGTGTACAAAGCAGGAGGCGATAGAGTATAATTATGGTGGACAGGATGAGGATATGAACATGACCGTCAAACATTGCACCAATGCGTACATGTTGGTGTATATTAGGGATTCGGAGCTGCACAATGTTTTACAGGAGGTAAGTTTTACTTTTTTTCTCGATTTTTCTCAATTCAAAATAAAAGTTGTTTTGCCAAGTTAAGACATTTGACCACAAGGAAGATAAGGTTTAAGAAGCGTGGGTGAGTGGCGTTTTAAGTTCCCAAATAATTAAAAATATGTGTTAATATGACGTATGCTCTCTGTTGAAAGACATCCATGCAGACGACACGAATATAAAGAGGTAAAAGCCCAAAATAAGTGTTGTGAAGTACAAAAACATAAGTGATTTGAACTTGCAGCATTACAAGTAAAATGTCGACTACAAGACCGCGTGGACTATTAATGCTAGCAATAAGTGTAAAAAATACCGCTTTATTGATCATGCAACTGAATTAATGTTGGGGTAGGTATACATAGTTTGCTTTTGGCTGTGAGATTTGTACGTAATTTTTTCAAAAAAATTGCCTTATTGAAATTTTTTTCCATTAGTTTTTTTATATAACATCAACCATTGCATCAACTAACTTGCTCAGATAACATCGTTAATGCTATTGGCCAATTTCGGCCACGTGACTCAGGTAGTTAATGAAATAAGCGAGAGTGATAAAAAACTCTTCCGATCTAGTAGCCCTTGACGTGAGAGACGTAGGGCGCAGCCTGCTGAAATTATCATTCAAATCTGACAGGGACTGTATCATATAATTTCATAGCAAGGACAACTAACTGTCCACGTGTTATTTTAATTAATAGTGAATAATTCAGCTGACGTTACAAAAAAAAGGATGTCTTTTGTAACATCAACAATGGCGGCTATTAATAAAATGTAACAAAGCTTTTCCTGAAAGTTCTATCTTTTTATTTTACAGGAAAAACTTCCGTATGAATATATTTTGTGGTTATCAACTGAGTTATCAATACGCGATATTAGCGATGACGTGCTACCGCCATCTTTGTTGTGTATGGTCATAGTCACTGAAGCCAAACAAACCGAGATTTCAAAGTGCAAATTGAAGGAAATGGCATTTTTCTCCAAATTCTTCATTTACAGTTAGTGTGCTGCGTTTTAAGACATTAATATTGATAATTTGAAGAATTGTTATCGATTAAATCGTTACATCATGTCTACAGTGGGCTTTGTGCTGAAATAATTGAATCTACCCAATGAAATTCTCACTTTGTTTAGCTTCATTGCCATGGTAACAACCTCAACCTAGCCCAGCAAAGATGGCGGACCTACGTCCGTATTGGTTACATGAGTCACGTGGCCTGTACCTGCATTAACAACGACAAGGCGACAACAAAACCGAGACAGTGGGCGGAATTAATTAATAAAGCGTTACAAGATGCTTCAACTTGAATTACATCTCACTAATACTAGGTAGTGGAAGTGGTGAAGAATATAAAGGTGACGTAAGATTTTGTTGAAAGTTTCACAGCTCTCTTGACCTCAAGTTTTGTTGTTCAAATGATAGTCAAAAACTATGTTCGGTAATAGTTTAATAATATTCGTAAAGATAATTTACATGTTGCGTTCTTGAATCTGCAGTGTGGTTTCTTTTTCATTGAGAGACATTGCCATTTCCTAAACGGTAAAAAGTACCAAGTAGATTGAATTAGAAAAAAGTTGCGCTATTTTTCTATTACCCGAAAAAACTGAACATGCGATTTTAAAGAAAATGACCGAGGAGAAGCCGAGGCAAACAATATCATATTTGCAAATAAAACAAGATGAAATTACTAATTTTTGTTTGGAAAAACGTTCGTGTTGTTACGGCCGTTAAGACTAGCAACGGCTGCGAAATCTGACTTCGCCTCCGGAATTGCGTCCCTAATTAATGTTTTTTTGATACGGTTATCCAAAAGACTAATGTCTCCCTAACCACGATCAACCTTGGGATTTGTATTCACAAAGCAACCATTTGTATTTCTGAGAACTGTCAATTGCATAGCTTTGACAGAAATTAATACCATAGAATAGAGAAAAGAAACAAGTTTTCAAAAACGTAAACATGCGCTTTTTTGAAATAGCATCTTTTGAAAATTTTTATTGTTAGAATTTATTTTGCTTGAAAAAAGAATCGTGACGTGAAAAACAATAATTATTGAATTAACCGAAAATAAAATATCTGGTCGTGTGACTCAAACTTGCTTTTTTTTGTGTATCCTATTTTGTTAAACTTCGGCCATAAGAGAATAAAAAGTTCCACTGTCGTTGGTCCAAATCTAGAAGGCCCAGAAAATTTTTGTCAAGACCATTCAATTCACACTTGCCAAATGGCAAGCAACGAAAAATTAACCATCGTGTATAGATCTTTTACGCGTGACGTCATGTCGCCATGTATATGCATTCATTGTTTAACGGCCGACAAGATTTTGTAGTTTAAAGGTGCATTTTCGTTTAGGCCGTTGACGGTCGCGTCTGACAGCCGCCGTCAGACACGTCAAAATTTATCATAGTTCGCGTCCGAATTTTCAGCAGCTCCTACGAAACCGCACATTACGTTGCCAGGTATAAGCAGTGTCACGCATATGACAGCGGCCGTCAGACACAACCGTCAACGGCCTGAACGAAAATGCACTTCTAGAATGCACGTGGCAAACGCAAAAGACCCAGATTTAGTTAACAGTAATGACAAATGTCATATAAATACGTATCATGTGTGACCGCATAGTTGCGGAGATCAGATTTTTGGGACACTCGGTATACCATATGATCCAACGGTAATCACACAAAGGAAGGCTTTGAGAAAGAAGTACTTGACGCTAATGACAGAATTAGCACAGCACTCTTTAACTGTCATTAGTGTCAAACTTTTTTTTTCAAAGCCTACCTTTATCTGAATATCTTTGGATCATTATAGTATCACGTGTTCAACTGAAAAAGTCATCACGTCACCTTTAATCATTTGATTTTGATTGTGTCAAAAAGAATCAAAGGTAACTTGAGGACTTTTTAAATAATTGAACACATATTATGTGTCGAGTTGTTAATTTATGATGAATGCACCTCCAGTTAAAATACTTCCGACAGGATTTGTATTTTGTGTTATTGTCGTTTTTCGTGTTTCTGATATTTTACATGATATTGCATATTGCGGTTATTTGAACCCTATTTTGTCAGTAATCATAATATAATCGACTTTGACTGACCAGTACAATGACTATTGTATTTTCAGAGGTACGCCAATGAAACTAACAGAACTGAAAAATACGAGGACTCTAACGACAAGGCTATAATATCATCTGACGACTCAAATCAATTCCATCGCAAATCGACAGAGTGCCCGAATGTAAAGTCGGAAGGGTCCCAAATACAAACGATCAAAAAACAGACGTTAGAATCTAGCCAACAAGCACTGGTTCCTTTAGCTAGTGAAATCGTGAACAGAAGGGTAGACCATGATAAACCGCATGACAATGATGCCTGTGATGTGGCGGGAAAAAAATTCGCATCCGATCTAAGGCAAATGACCAATAGACAACGAATGATAGCGGAAAAAGTTGTTAGCGAGGTTTTTTTCTACGGGAAGGCGGGTTTATTGCAAATGCATCATTCGTTCACTTTAAGACAGACGCAGGCATCGACAAGCTGTCATTGCCGGTCGGGGACGCACTGGCAAATTGTGGGTTTCGAGGTTGGTACAAGCTTCCACCCCCTGATGGATTACATTTTACACATTTCTCTCTTTGCGAAAGTTGTTTCTCATGAACGGATTGTTTAATGATGATTTTTCACCCAAATATTAATGACGAATGAATGGCCGTTGCTACATCGCACATGGCAAACTCAAAAGAAAAGAGAACACTTAATGTAATTAAATTCCAAAGATTTACACTAATTATTTGATTAAACAGACGCGAAGAAATCCTTAGGCAGACAATATTCACGGCACCTTATGCGCATGCGCAGAATACTTGATGTATGCACCATGACATCCCTAGCCTTTCCCGTCTAAATTCGGTGTTTTCAATAAATTATAAAAAATTAAGAAAAGCGTCTCATGCTCTGAAATTGCGTTAAAAACACTCCAATGTTTTTTCTTCAAAGGACTAAATCATGGCTGTCATTAGGCTTCAAGGTAACTGCCTAAGAGTAACACAAATTTTATTTGCAATTTGAATGCGTGATTTTAAAATTACCGCCAATAGTTCAATTTTACGCGTCAAGGTTGACACATGACTTATAAGCCTATCTTTCTCTGACGCATTTCAATAAGGGATATACAAAAATGAGGCGTATTTCGGAAGTCCTACCGGCTAGATATCAGCTGTGCACCAAAGATTCTTCCGTAAATACGTTTTAATACGGATGCTTGAACGATGAATATCGTCAATTATACAGTTTGAAACAGCTGAAAAGCGGACAATTGTAATGGCCAAATGTATTATTGTAAGCCTATTATCCAAGGTGTCCATAGAGATTTACGTGGGGAATTCGATAGCCTCTACCAGAAAAAAAATACTCAGCGTACAGTTCATAAGCGAAGGAAAAACGGGGCGTTATTTGAATTTCCCGCGAATATGTTTATGTTGCTATGAAACACAACTACAGCAAATCAGCACACAAATATCCTTGCCGACATGTCAGCTCGAGATTTAACGAAGTGTCGATCGTGCTCGTTCGTCCGCGGGAAATTTAAAAAACGGAGCGTTTTGCCTTCTGTTACTGTTAGCTCAGTATTTTTCCACAGGTAGAGGCTATCGGTATCTAAAACCTAATAGCCTAAAATTTATATTCAGTTAATTAGGGAAGCAGGAAAAAATAAAATCGAATTCCCAACGTAAATCCCTATGGACCCGTCGCCGAGTAGAAAGTATTTGCAGTTCTAGTGTTTATTTTAGTTTTACCTCGTTGATTAGTTTGGGTGCAATAATTTCACCATAAAGAGAACTTTTTGCAAAAACGCAAAACACCTTCTAGATTTTAGACTTTTCTAGTAGCGCTTTGTGATCACAAATGTCTACTTTATAGGGTAGTGTGCAAGCATCTGAAAATATAGGTGCAGATATAGGAGCAGATCTAGATCACCGAGACGAAAACGCCATAAGGCTATATCATTAAAAAAATATATATGTATATAAAAAGTAATGGGCCAAGGTTAGACCCCTGCACAACACCAGTATTAACAATAAGAAGGACAGAAGAGAACTCGTTATGTACAGTCAGGAGATAAAATATTGGCCCTCGACCGCGAACAATGTCGACAGATTCTTAGAAAAGACCCTCAAAATAGGTTTGTGAAGACTTGTATCCCACTCGAATCGTTTTAATAAAGAGGTTTTCACGTACAATTTAAATTTTTTTGATAAAGCTTGTGAGAATCCATCCACATTGTGAGCGGTCCAGGCCCATTATTTTATCTCCTGAGTGTACCACACTTAGTAATCGCTGCTTCAACAGTGAACAACAAATTAAAAACACGTCACAAGAGCCGAAGATCTCCAGTTTTTTTAACAAGATGCAATGGTCCATATATGCGACATCAACTTGTAGACGGATGTCCATAGCCGTCGAAATCAGTTGCAACCGAAAATACCCTAATTTTTAGTCGTAGATTTACCTTTCACAAAATCATGCTGCACAGGCACAATGTATTTGGAAACGTGAAAATAAATAATGTTTGACTTAAGAGAAGTTTTCCATATATTAGGGTAATAAGAACTTTTCACAATCAAATTGAAAATGTAGCACAGAGGCATCATTAGGCACTGAATGCAATCTTTCACAAAGAACCCAGGTACGTACACTGTCAGGTCAGGACCAGAGACTCAATATTATTCTTAAACTAAAATATCTCTATCACAGAGCAAGAATTTATGCAAGGTGAGTAAAATTAGATAATTGAGAGGTTTTTTGAACGATGGATACAGTTCATTCGCGAGACTTAGCCCGATGAGCGAGCGGCTGCAGTTATCAACGCCATGACCGTCGTCTGTAACAATCGATGCTTGGTATTTCCACCAAGGCTGGCGGAACCAGGCGGAGAAGCCTTCTATTTAACCGCCTTACACCTATAATTGTGTAGTGGAGAGTACAACCGTGCCACAATGACGCTTCAACGAACGTCGAACGTCCACTTTACTTTCTCCCTCAGATAAACGAGTCGGAGTGAGACATAGCGTGCGACAAGATTAGGGCGCTACGCTCAAACTTTGTCGGTCTACGTGCAACAATGCGGACAGAGACGGCTTTCAAGACGTATGTGTTTTATAACCAGTTACGATCGGGCTAAGTCTCGCGAATGAACTGTATGTTATATCATTGTAACTTGGCAAAGCAATCTAGTTACTTAGACAAATTTCTTATCCCAGTTGTCTTTAACATTTCGTTAGGTTACCGACGCAGATATTCCGAGCGAACTGGCCGATCGTTTAGCCGAGGAGAAACGAATGGAACAAGTCAGACGGAAGGAACGCAACGAAGCCCACCTTTACATGACCATCAACGTCCTCCTCGAGGACAGTTTCGACGGTCACCAAGGCAATGATCTGTACGACCAGGACAGACCCCTATTCCGAGTTTTCAAAATCAAAAAGGCGGCGACCGTCGCCGAAATGATGGACATGTTTGCAGACGCCTTCAAGTATCCCACCGAACAGATCCGACCCTGGCCCTTCAGTCAAAGGTCGAACCAAACGATGAGACCCAGCCTGCTGGACCTCGAAACGGAACTGCACAAGTCCGTCATAGACGCAGCGGAGAATCAAAATCCCTGGACCATTTTCCTGGAATTGCTGCCGCCCGATTCGGGATTGCAGTCCCTGCCGAATTTCGACAAGGAGACGGACGTTCTGTTGTTCTTCAAGATGTACGATCCGAAACAGAAGAAGATCCATTATTGTGGGCACAGCTACTTGCCGGTCACTAGTAAATTAAGCGATCTGGTGCCGTTGTTGAACGAGAGGGCGGGATTCCCAACCGAAACCGAGTTGGTTCTTTATGAGGAGATTAGGCCTAACATGATAGAGAAAATTACGAATTTTGCGGATCCAATTGAAAAGGCAAGTTTTGCGGCTAGTGCATTCCCTTTCCCTAAGTCTTATGCTAGCTATCTTGCCGTGAGGGTCAGAATTGATAGCATCAGCTTCTTAAAGTTATTACAAGTTATTTTTATGATATGATAAACTTATAAATCCCTAACTTCTACCTTCTTTCAGGTAATGTATTGTGTTTGGGTGCTTTTTTGTGTTCTGACTATTAGTTTCATAACTGGGGGCCTAATTTCTTGACCCTTCGCGAATTAGCGAACACTCGCAGTTGCTATGGTTCGAGTTCTGTGATTGGTTATGTCCTAGCAACTGCGACTGTTCGCTAAGGATGTAATTCCAAGCCAGTTTATGTCAGTCACGTGATGACGTAATTCTAGTTAGGTGTACAACTCAGCAGGGGTCGTTGCTTGTAAATTTTTGCAGATTTCTGCAATATTACACATCACTGGCGACTATTTTCATCCTATGCTAGATTAGATGGTAGATTCTGACCTAGAATATTCAATGTTATTCTGAGGCCATTGAATCTTTTTCAATATTGAAACATGTTTAGAAATCTAATTGGATAGTTGACAAATTTGACTGGTGTTGCCTTGGTGAATTGAAAATAATTTTCAATTTGGTTGAATGTCGGAACAAGTGCTCGACAGTACCTGTTACAGCTTTCAATTTGAACTGTCATTTTAATATGAATCACCATGACAATCTAAGAATCACCCTGACTACAATACACTATAAAAAACACCAATCAGCTCTCTATAATTAACCATATTAAAAAGTGCACGGAATTATGGGAGGTTAATATTCTACAGGTTCCTTCTTTTATGACATTTGAGAATATTTCAGTGTAACAATAGAAATAAATGCTGAACATACCCGAACCGGCCTTATTTAGCTATGCGATGATTATATTTGTGAGAATAATCGACGTTCGCCATTGTGGCTCCATTAGGTATATGTATCAATCAAGTATGTATACTGAAAAATTTTTACCCAGTCCAGTGACGTAGATGTAGGCAACTTGGTGAATACTTTTCCTGATGAGTAGGCCATTGGTTTTTTGCACATCCGAGTTGCATTTATTATTTACTGGTTTTAAAACTACACAAACTTTTCGTCTTTTCGTTCTTCCTTTAAAAAACCAAAAAAAAACTAATCGAAGGCAAGTAAATTCGAAAAAAAAAATTTCATTTGATATATCAAAATGACCAATACACTGAAAACCGTAATTAGTTCAATTACCTGCGTAAAGAAACAAGAAAGGAAGAAAACTAAAATTTGGCGATATTTAGAAACTTGCACACCTTGTATCTAGAAAACTAAGCACTTCAAGACTTACCTCTATAGGAAGTTTTAGAATCGCCCTCTAAAGTTTGTCAGCGTACTTAGGGAACATCCTGTATAATGGTATCTAGAACGAAGTTTCCTTGAGTTGAAGTATTGATTTTGATTCAATTTTAACTGGCAGTACTGGTACAATCGGGGATTTTGAAAATGCCCACCCCACCGCGACCGACTTGGTCGACTGCCTTCGATTGACGTTTGTCTGATCGGCAAAAAGTTTCAGGCCAAAATAAAAGTGATGAATTTTTTGAGGAAAAAACCAAAAATATCGAAAACTTCAATATTAACCTCCCCACTCCACTTCACCATTTAAAAAAAAAGGGAGGTTACTGCAATCACTAAAATTTTCGAATTCGAGATAAGACCGGATCTATACATTTTGAGGTCTCACGAACCCAAAAAAGTGGTTTTTAAAATGTGTCTGTGTGTATGTACGTACGTACGTACGTACGTTCGTTCGTTCGTACGTACGTTCGTTCGTTCGTAAACACGCCACAGCCCAAAGTACTCGACCGATTTGGCTGAAATTTGGTACGTGTGCATGTGATAACCCAACTTAGATCTGAAAAGCTTTTGGAGCCAATCGTGCAACTAGAAATGCCATTTTGGCACATCAACTTTTAAACTTTAAATGCAAACCCCCATTTTTCACGTCACGATAGGAAAGGCCTTCAAATTCTGCTTCTAAAAATGCATTAATTCTTAGTGCCCTTTTGACCAAAAATAAAAAAAAAATTGATTTTTATCGGACTTTAAAATCGTGCTACAGCCCAAGCCCCTGAACCGATTTGGCTGAAATTTTGCACATGGGGATTGTATTACACGTCGAAGAGCTGAACAAATTTTGGATTCAATCGGCCTACGGAAAGTGCCGTTTTGGCACACCAATTTCCAACTTTAAAATTATTCACTCATTTGACCATCCAAAACAAGTTTTTGAAAGATTTATTGTCACCATCAGAAAGGTCTTCAAATTCTGGTTTTAAATAAGACAAAATTCGTTCGCATTTAGTGCTCTTTGGGTCAAAAAATCGAAATTTTGTAATAACACTAAAAATACATTATAGCCCAAATTAGTGAATCGATTTGGCTGAAATTTTGCACATGAAGATTGTATTACACGTCGAAGAGGTGGACAAATTTTGGATTCAATCGGCCCACGGAAAGTGCCATTTAGGCATATCAACTTTAAAATCTTAAACACAAGTCACGGAAATCAAAGACCTACGCGTTGGGGAGGTTCCAGCCGCTTCTCTGCTGCATTTTTTTTTCAACAAAACTGTTGATGTGTAATAAAAATCTATTGAAATGAGTTTGTTTGACATTTGCTGTTGGCCAGGGGTGGGCAAAATTTAACAATCGCAGAAAAAGTTGAGTTGTTAAGATTTTTGGTGATAACTTATAATTTCAACTATTTCTCCGATTGTTAAATTTTGCCCAGTCATAGCTAACAGCAAATAATGTCAAACAAAGTCATTTCGATTGTTTTTATTGCACATCAACCCTTTTGTTGCAAAAATATTGAAATTTTCGATATTTTTGATTTTTTTGTCAAGAAATTCAACTTTATATATTGGCCTGAAACTTCGGATTTACCCATTGGGGTCATCCTGAGCATCCTTTCTTAATAAAATGAGAAAGAAATGCATGATCATTGGAAATGCCTAATACGATTTCATTATTTTTGTCCTCTTTAATATATCGCAGTGGGCTGAGATTTCGGGATATGAAAAAGGTGAAGTGTACCAGAGATACAGATTTTGGAGCTTTACACGTAGAAGAAAAGAGCGAATTGATTTGTTCAATGTTAACCGAAATATTTGATTGGTTGCAGTTAAAATAAGACACACTATATAAGGGAATAGGTCCATGTTTGAAGTCAGAATTTCTATTGAGCGAGAATAGCGAAAAATTTAGCTCAATTGAAATTCTGCTCTCGAATACAGGGTGTACAAATAAACGAGAGGAGATTTGAAAATTTGCTGGGATTTTTATAAAAAGGGGAAATGTATCGACTAATAAGTAATGGTGGATTTACATAAGAGACCAACAGTAGCTACGACACAAAATTTTTATATTCATTTTTAAATATTTTGATCCTTTTCGACAAGATTCCTAAATAATAAGCCCAACCTCCACGCTTTAAGCATTTATTTAATAAAAATTTTAAGGTTCTGGACGAACTGATGGACGGCGACATAATTTTATTCGAAAAGGAGGAGAGGGAGGAGTTTAGTGATTTGCCGACCTGTATTGACTATTTCAAAGATTTGTATTATCGCGTGGAAGTGACGTTCGTGGACAAGTGCACCCCGAACGATCCCGGTTTCACCATGGAACTGTCACAGCGGATGACGTACGACCAGTTGGCGAGGGCGGTGGCGCAGAGGGTCGGCACCGACCCCTACCTACTGCAGTTCTTCAAGTGTCAAAAGTAGGTGTTCCAACGACAAAAAAAATAACGAAACTAATCAAATTAATTAAAGTTCCGTATCTTCCAGTTACAAAGATAGCCCCGGTCATCCGTTGAGGTGCACCTTCGAGGGTACCTTGAAGGATCTGCTGGTGTTCTCCAAGCCCAAAGCACCTAAAAAAATCTTTTACCAGCAGCTTAGCATTAGGGTGAACGAACTAGAGAATAAAAAACAATTCAAATGTATCTACGTGGGACCGAACGTTTTGGAGGAAAAGGAATTGATTTTGTATCCGAACAAGAGGGGAACCGTCGCGGATTTGCTGGAGGAGGCCAAGAAACAGATCGAGTTCGGTGAAGGAAGCACGGGAAAGCTGAGGTGCTCCGGATTGTTGACTGATGGTGAAAGTTGTACATTTTTTTCATCTTTTCAGGTTTACGGAAGTTAGTTGTAATAAGGTGGCGTTGGGCCCCAAAGAAGATACTCCTTTAGATCATTTAGCTGTGAGTGCCGCCAAAATTTACCGAATCGAGGAAGTGCCAAGGGATGAATTAGTTGTAGCCGAAGATGAGATGCTTGTGTCTTGTGCTCATTTTCATAAGGAGGTGTTCTCGACGTTTGGCTTTCCGTTTCTGTTCAAGATTAAGCAAGGGGAACCTTTCATCAAGGTCAAAGGTAAAATATATCTTTTAAAGAAACTTCACGTTCACGTCGATGGGCTCCGGTTTTTCGACCAGGTTAAATCAGGTTTATAATTAAAAGAGATAAGACAACATGCGCAACGATTCTGCACTTTTATAAGAGAGACTTGCCATGGCGGCTCTGTCAGCCGTCAATTTACTATCAAAAGCCGATATTAATACTGTCATCTGTCAAATTTTGCCTATAAAAAAAATTGTACATATAGCGATAGGTTAAGAAGATGTATGAATGAAAATGGACTTACGCAATATGCCAATGAATTTAGTATTTACTCATGTTTTTCCACAGGGGAAGAAATCTGAAATAGATTTAGTCATAACTCCATAAGTAAATAGTCCAGATGTAAATAGTTGTGAGGTATTAAGACAACTGAATTTTAATAACCACTCTCTAATTAAAACATGTGCGATTTCGAACCAAATACATAGTCATAGTATTATTACTTTAAGAAAAAAACTGATTTTACATGATTTTAGAGAAAACATTGGAGAAATATCTTGCAATACAGGCTATTAGCATGACGTAGGTCCGCTATCTTTGTTGGGCTAGGTTAAGGTTATTACCATGGCAATGAAGCTAAACAATGCGAGAATTTCCATGTGTAGATTCAATTATTTCAGCACAAAGCTCATTGTAGACATGATGTAACGATTTAATCGCTATCAATCTTTATTTTGTCAATATTAACGTCTTAAAACGCAATAAGGAATTAGACGAAAAATGCAAGTTTTCTGGAATTTGCACATTGAAATCTAGCTTTGTTTGGCTTCAGTGGGAGGCGTTGACTATGACATACACAACAAAGATGGCGGTTCCACGTCATCGCTAATATCGCGTATTATTGATCACAAAATTTGGAAGAAAAATACAATGACTTTTATACCAAAATGATTCAATTGATCTATAAATGCCAAAATACAGAATAGGTGTTAAATATAAAATTAAACCATGGATAAACAATTATTGTACAATAGGATGTATGAAGATTAGGGATGAAAAGTATAAAAAGTTCATAATTACAAAAGAAACCAAAGACTGGAAAGAGTACAAATATCATAGAAATGTTATAGTAAACTTAATTGGAATATGAAGAAGTAGATAATAGCAAAAATGAACCAAAGTCTGTGGAAAACGTTAAAAAAATTTAATATCAGGCAGATCAAATAGTGAAACATACAATGAAATAGAATTTAAGCAAGTAAAATATAGTGACCCTTTAGTAATAGCAGAAAATTTTAATAGATATTTTGTTAGTAGTATAATGGAAATTATGGATAAATTCAACACAAATAGTAATAATTTACGAGGGAACTTAATAGCAAAAGTTAATTAATAACAAATTAGAAAATTTTCGTTTAATAACTGTTGAAGAATTAGGCAGGTTGGTCTGTGATTTAAAAAATAAACGAAGTCCACATAAACGGTGGTATATGTAAACTAGTACTTAGTGAAGTTTCGGATAAATTAGTGCATATAATCAACTGCTCATTAGAATTAGGTGTAGTGTCAGAAAAGCTAAAAACTACAACCATAGTTCCAATCGGGAAAATACAAAATACAAAAAAGGCGGCAAACTTTAGGCCTATAAACACAATACCAAACCAACTATAGCAAAGTTAGACTCAAACTGGTTTCGAAAGGACATGGGCTGGATTTCAGATCTGCGCAGCTCCGCCTACATTCCCGCCACCTCTCGTTGCTCAGTGGTGCACGGTGGCATCAACGTTCGGACAGATTTACGAAGGAGGAATACGGAGAATGTAACGACGCGCCACTGTTCATTTTCATGGGAGGCTCCACCTTTGCACCGAAACTTGGATATGCGCAGCTTTATAGCGATGTACTTTCGAAACCAGTTTGAGTCTACTAGAAAGGGTAGTATACAGGATGGACGTTTTATCTTGAGACTGGCAAATATCTTGAAAAGGAAGCATTTTAGAAAAAAATGTCTTGTATAAAAGTTTTATGACTTCGAGGGGGAAAATAGATGGCATTATCGCCATTTTGATTCAAGGTCATTTTCAAGGTCAAATGAAGGTCAATTTTATTTTTCTTAATGAAAACCTATATTTTTATTACAGATTCTTATTCCCCATAAAAGAACAAACAACTCTCATCTAAACTATTTTTGGATCCGATGGATGTAAATTTTAACCTTTTTTGAAATCCCTAGACATTCCCTAGTAACAGCGGCAAGACAAAACAAATGAACAACCGTTGTAACTTAGCAACGATGAATTCAAGATAAATAAACCACAAAAATTATTGTAGGTTTTGTTTTTGCCATGCCGCTGTTGCTAGGGAAGGCAATGGATTTCGAAGAAGATTAAAATTTTCATTTAAATATCTGACAAACTATCCATCGGATCCAAAAATAGTTTATATGAGAGTTGTTTGTTCTTTTACGGGGAATAAGAATCTGTAATAAAAAATGTAGGTTTCCATTTCAAAAAATGAACTTGAGCTTCATTTGACCTTGAAAATGACCCTGCATCAAAATGGCGTCGATACCATCTATTTTCCCCCTCGAAGTCATAAAACTTTTATACAAACCGTTTTTTTCTAAAATGCTTCCTTTCAGACATATTTGCCAGTCTCAAGATAAAACGACCATCCTGTATATGCAACTTTTAGATTTTGTACAAACAAACAATATTTTAACGCAATATCAGTCAGCGTTTAGACAAAAATGCAACTGCGAAACAGCATTTCCATTTATACTACAGGAATGGAAAGAATCCATAGATAATAATGAGCTTAATATTATAGTCCTCCTCGACTTAAAGAGAGCGCTCGAAACATTAGAGAGAACAAGACTTTTAATGAAGTTACAGAGCATTGGTCTTACTGGTAGTGCACTTAAATGGTTTGAAGATTATTTACAAGGAAGAAACCAGAGGGTTAAATGCGGTGAATGTGTGTCAAATACAATTAAGGTAGAGAATGGCGTACCTCAAGGGAGCATTCTGGGGCCACTATTATTTTTATTATAATGATATGGGGAGTAAGTTTCACTTATTTGCTGATGATACAGTGATTTATTTAGCGGGTAAGGATAACAATATTATCAAAAATAAGTTAAATGATGATTTGGAGGGTTTAGCAAAGTGGATTGTATGATACTGATAATAAACTAGTTTTAAATATAAGTAACTTGGTACAGGAATGGATCGCAAATGGATATGAAATCAAAATTGAGGGTGAAATAATAGAGCGGGTTGAAAAACATAAATATTTAGGGATAATTGTAGAGATGGGAAATCACCCAGTGCATTCATTTTTTGGGAGGAAACATTCGTTTGCACCCGATTGCACCCGGTGCATTCAGTTTTTACTTAAATTTGCATTCGTCATCGAAAAACGATTCTTTTGATACCAAACACACGTACATTGAACCCTTGGTTATTGTCAAAATACAGAAATTAATTTTCACCCGGTGAATTCAATTTTGGGTGGAAACATTCGTTTGCACCCAGGGCATACCTACTTTTTCAATAATAAAGTAAAGTATATTAAGCCATGGTTTTGAACTTATCGTTGAAAATAGAATAGTTTTAAAATTTTGATGTCAAAATGCGATTTCGAAAAGTTAATACATATCCTTAAAAATCGGTTTATGATTATAATATCGCAAATAGTGACTGTACTGTTTGTTATTCCCGGATGCCGTACCACGGTGCCCGCACGGAGACAATGTGGACAGAATGGATGGCGGTTCTTGCCGGTTATTGCAAATGTCAAACAGCCGTCAAATAATTTCACATTTACAGCCCGTCCGCTCTAACCCCCTTACTCTGTAACTTTTAACATCGACTTTATAATGACAAGTGACAGATAAACAATGTAGCTTCTGTCATTTTAACATTAAACAGTGCTCTAACATGGATGTTAAAAGTTACAGAATCACCCCGTAACTGGAGCACTAAATTTCAGTGGCGGCGTGTGTCAGTAAGACATTTCAGATGTTTATCAACACAATTTTTGTACTGCACGCCACTGACACTGTCACAATCTAGAGAAAGCAGCAAAATACCTACACTTTAGTGCTTCAGCCTAGAGCGGACGGGCTGTATTTGGAAAGGAACTAAAATCACCCGGTAAATATGGGGTGTAAATGGCGCGAAATTAAAAAAATTTATTTGCACCCGGTGCAATGGTTTAACACCCAGGGAAAACACCCATTTAGGGTGCAATGGGTGCAAAGGGGTGCAAACCGCTGCCCATCTCTAGATAATTGTTGACAGAAAACTACAGTTTGGAGAACACATTGACTACATTAGTAAAAAGATTGCAAAAAAGTTGGGAATATTGTATAGATGTAGCAACTATATTATACCTCTTATTGTGAGTTAAAAAAACTATATATAACTGCATAATATTACCACACTTGCAATTTGGGGAAACAGTATTGCACTTGAGCAGACTAACTGACATGAAAAGGCTACAGATACTTCAAAATAAGGCAATGAGGATCATTTTAAAACGTGACAATCGTATCAATGTTGAAAGAGCTGCAGTGGCTAAATGTGCAACAGTTATGCGAATTTAAGGCGTTAATTTTTGTACACAAAATTAAAAGCGGACTATTACCAGCATATTTGCAATCTAGTTTGAAAACTTTTGAGGAGGTACATGGACATAACACCAGAAACAAGAATAATTTTATCTTAGAACATAAAAATCACAAAAGGGCTCAAAACACGATTTTTTTTAAACTTTAATTACATACAATAAATTACCAAATAAAATAAGGCAATTGAATAACACCGATAGATTTAAGGTAGAAGTTAAGCGGTTTTTCTTAAATAGTTAGAGATAGAAGCGAAGGTACTTGAAATAAATAAAATATAATTAAATCAAATAAGGCATATAGATATGTAAATTTTTTTTATGGATAATTGTTATTAATGTAGATTCATATTATTATACCTTTTTATATAGCTAAATGCTAAATAACGTTACAGTTATTATTTTACAGGGTGAGTCTGAAAGACTCCACATCCTTTATACCACAGAATTTACTGTTCAAATGATGAATCTTGGTGCAAAAATTATTGGTCAATTGTGATTCCTCTTGATGTTATAAGCCGCCATAAATTTTCATTTTAAATATTCTTTTGAAATACCTTTCGAAAGGTGTATCGTAGGATTTTGAATTTTTGCACAGCATTGTTACAGACCAAAAAGCAACTGCTGATGGTAATTAAGACATTATCCAAAAAGCGGATCTGTGTTATACAAGGTAGCCCCGATGTTATTTACCCTTGGACTTTTTTATGTTTTAAGATATTGCTAATTTGCCTATGCGGCGGTATTCCCCGTTCAATTCTAAAACTTTTTTGGCTCTTAAATTTTTTCGAAAAAACTAACCACTCACGAGAAAAATTAAAAAAACCGAAAACATGATGCAGGTAATCACTAATCACCTTAAAACCAATGATGAGTCTACCTCATAAAAAAGTGAAATTACCATCAATGTTTTTTCTTCAGTTGTGAGCAATGGTTCTGGGCACAGATGTAGGACAACACCTTCAATGCAAAAAACAGTTGAAATGTGATGCGTGTCAACGTACACTTTGATTTTTATTGAAATTGTAGGTTTATCACGATGATCATGTTTTCGGTTTTTTCAATTTTCCTCGTGAGTGGTTAGTTTTTTCGAAAAATTTTAAGAGTCAAAAAAGTGTTAGAATTGAAGGGGTAATACGGCCGCATAGGCAAATTAGCAATATTTTCAAACATAAAAAAGTTCAAGGGCAAATAACATCGGGGCCACCCTGTATAACAGGGATCCGCTTTTTGGATAATGTCTTAAGTACCATCAGTAGTTGCATCTTGGTCTGTAACAATGCTGTGCAAAAATTCAAAATCCTACGATACACCTTTCGAAAGATATTTAAAAAGAACATTTAAAAATGAAGATCTTTGGCGGCTTATAACATCAAGAGGAATCACAATTGAATTGACCAATAATTTTTGCATCAAGCTTCATCATTTGAACAGTAGATACTATGGTATAAAAGATGTGGAGTCTTTCAGACTCACCCTGTATGTGCAGAACCCTTGCGCATGACGTCACACGATAGAAAGGGACGTACATGATTGGAAATCTTAATTGCATGAAATTTTCTGATGCTCTCAGGTTTTAGGTATTGGTAACTTCTATAGGCAAATAACTCCCCCCAGTTAGTTCATAAATGAGTATTGAAAATGGAAGCTTTCAACTTACTGTATATTCTAAAACTGTGAAAATGATTGGTTCCAGAGCGTATCCAGAAAAGGCTAGGCGTTCCAGAGAAAGAGTTCGAGAAGTACAAGTTTTCGATAGTAGCAATGGGTAGACAGCAAGTCCTCCAAGACGACGAATACATAGTCAACTTAGCAGATTTTCGGTTACTACCAAACCAAAGTAAGAGTCACTAACGTGTGTTTATGTAAAATAGTTGTCAACAGCTTTTGTAGCGGGAAGTCCACGACCTTGGCTGGGTCTAGATCACGTGAACAAAACTCCGAAGCGGTCCCGTTTCAACTATTTAGAAAAGGCCATCAAAATTTACAACTAAGAGACTGAGGAAGCTTTCTTCACAACATTGCACTTTCGGCTCTGCAGTATTGCCAATACCACGTGAAATTCCCCAAAACGGAGAAAAAATGTTAAAAAATAATACTAAATGTAAGGTGCGGCTGCTTTGTCATTTGGTGCTTCATGTGAGCACGAGTCTTCTGCTGTGTGACACCATTTTGTATATAAAATATATAATTATTTGTTCTTGTCTGTCTATTTAGAATATATTCGCGCTGAAGCTGTTTGCTAGTTGGTTGTTTTACTTGATTCAAAACTGCTGATGTTCATTGGATTTTCCCTACGATTTTTAAACTGATTTTAATTTCTTGAGATTGTAACCAAGGCTCAATACGATTTTTGCCAGCTAACATTATTGTGTGTTTTCCTTCTTTTTTTGTTATTATTTATTTCCATCACCGTTCCGTTGTTAACATAGTCCTGCGATAATGGTTGTGTGACACCGCTTTATTTTAATAAGCTGTAATGTACACAGTTTTCAGAGTTTTTTATAGGTTCTTTCGATTCTGCTGTAAAATATCTTTACTGTTATTTCATCATTTATGTAAACATTTTATAATAGAATGATAAAGGTATTAAACGAAATTTAAACAATTTATGTACATTTGTTTTTTTTGCTCCTTCAGTTGTTGGAGTTTAACCATAAGCCTTAACAATAATATGCGCTTTTTCAAGGTGACTGTATCGGAAGAGAATCTCCCGGTATCTTGATTCGTTCCTACTAAGTTATGCCGAAAATGGAAATTGCGATTTTGAACAAAAATTGGAACCTTTATATTTTTGACATCTGTCAATTGAATGACATTGACAGAAATTTTCAAGGCCTCAAGGCCTAGATTTTGAGCAACGACGGTCAACTTTTTTTTCTTATGGCAGCCATATTGAATTTTAACAGTGGGATGCACAAAAAAATAGCTTTCCCGAAAAACTTGATAAGTTCACAAACTTTGCCTTTGATAACAGGGTAAGATAAGACTGAAGCGTAAATCTATCAACTCTTCCTTAAATAGGGGCTATTTTGATAATTGCAGACGACCCACTACGGGTGAAATCTCATTAGCATAGAGACAGAACGATTTAGCCAACAATAATATATCGAAAAGAAATGAAATAGCAAGTATTCTGAAACAAACTTATTTTCTAGAAGGTAGGTAGGCAGGTACTCCTACATATCTACCAACAGCGTACTTCATTATCTATAATCAATCGATTTGTGCTTGTTAGATAATGAGAATTCGCAAATCCGGCCCAACTTGGAAATTTAAAAATATCCACGAGCCTCAGGTAAATCCAAAGGTCTGGGTTTGTCCAGTCAGCGGGGCGTCATTGTCACAGTTACAACCCTCGTAAATATTGTTTCCACCAGCTATACCTAAAGCACTTTGTGTTGTAAACGCGTCAGGATGAAAATAGTTGCCAGTGAGATGTAATACACGGTGTCTCAGAACGCTCGCACCAAATTTTAATGGAGTACTCAGGAGTAAATTCTGAGCCGATCCGTGTTTTTGAAAATTTTCAGGCACCAATAGTTCTCGAGTCATAAGAGATTTAAGAGGACCAATCAGATTTCAGCTTTGAATTGCTCCATAAGGTACTTTAACGTTAGATGCACTATTTCCTAGGTAACAAGATACTATCAATGAAAATTTATATTGTTGTATCTTGTTACTTAGGAAATAGTGCATCTAACATTAAATTACCTTGTAAAGCAATTAAGAGCTGAAATCTGATTGGTCCTCTTAAACCTCTTATAACTCTGGAACTATTGGACCCTGGAAATTTTCAAAAACACGGATCGACTCAGAATTTAATCCTGAATACTCCGTTAGAATTTAGTGCGACCGTTCTGAGAAATCTGCAAAATTTGCAAGCAACCACCCCTGCTGAGTTGTGCACCTAACTAGACTTATGTCATCACGTGACTGACATAAACTGACTTGGAATTACACCCTAAATCAAGTTTTATGTTGTAAATATTGGGGTGTTTCTATGCGACAGGGCATTTTTCCACCGAAGTTGTCCATTGGTTTTACTATTGTTTTCTTTAATCGCTTGGTTGGGTGGAATGAATATACAGGGTGCGAGATTAAAATTCCAGAACGCTTATAACTTTGTTATTTGTGGTCCGATTTTAGTGAACTAAAAACCAAATGAAATTGTTCACACTACAAACTCAAGATAAAGTCCGTTACGGGTGCGCACGGATTCAACGAAATGCAACCAATTATATACATTCTTCTTTCATTAGAGCAGTCATTAAGTTATTTAATGACTATTCAAAATTTGTTATTTTGTTGAAATAAATTAAAGAAAAAAAGGCAGCAGAGAAGCGGCTGGAACCTCCCCAACGCGTGGGTCTTTGATTTCCGTGACTTGTGTTTAAGATTTTAAAGTTAATATGCCTAAATGGCACTTCCCGTTAACCAATTGCTCCCAAAAGCCTTTCAGCTCTTCAACGGGTCACCTGACCTCCATGTACCAAATTTCAGACAAATCCTTCCAGTAGTTTGGGCTATAACGTGGTTTCAGTGTTACTTCAAAATTTCGATTTTTCTACCCAAAGGGTAATAAATGCGAATAAATTTTATCTCATTTAAAACCAGAATTCGAAGACCCTTCTAATGGTGGCAATTAATCTTTCAAAAATTTGTTTTGGATGGGTAAATGAGAGAATACTTTAAATTTGGAAATTGGTGTGCCAAAGCGGCACTTTCCGTGGGTCGATTGAATCCAACATTTGTTCAGCTCTTCGACGTGTAATACAATCCCCATGTGCAAAATTTTAGCCAAATCGGTTCAGGGGCTTGGGCTGTACCGCGATTTTAAAGTCCGATAAAAATCTCGATATTTTTAGTTTTTGGTCAAAAGGGTACTGACAGTGAATACATCTTTGGAAGCAGAATCTGAAGGCCTTTCTTATTGTGACGTGAAAGATGGGGGTTTACATTTAAAATTTAAAAGTTGATGTGCCAAAACGGCATTTCTGGTTGCACGATTGGCTCCAAAAGCTTTTCAGATCTAAGTTGGGTTATCACATGCACACGTACCAAATTTCAGCCAAATCGGTCGAGTAGTTTGGGCTGTGGCGTGTTTACGAACGAACGAACGAACGAACGAACGAACGAACGTACGTACGAACGAACGAACGTACGTACATACATACAGACACATTTTAAAAACCACTTTTTTGGGTTTCTGAGACCTCAAAACGTACAGATCCGGTCTTATCTCGAATTCGAAAATTTTAGTGATTGCAGTAACCTCCCTTTTTTTTTAAATGGTGAAGTGGAGTGGGGAGGTTAAAAAATTAAGAATATCACGATTTCTTAATTTTTTTCTTTAATTTATTTCAATAAAATGGCAAATTTGGAATAGTCAATAAACAATGTAAAGACTGCTCTTCTATTTGTTATTTTTTTCCAAAGTTAATTTGTCTTTAATTAATTTTTCTTTGATTAAATGAAAGAAGAATGTATAATTGGTTGCATTTCATTGAATCCGTGCGCACTGCGCACCCTTAATTTACTATAGGAAAATTAAAATTTTGGCCAATTCAGAGCAATCGCTTCTACCAAATCACATGTTAATAAAATTGCTTGCAAAAACTTCCTCATACCAACCTAAAATTGCAATTTTGATGTTTTGTCACTTCAATAAAAAAGAATGGAGAGTTGTAGTTTTGATTTTTATCAACTTCAACTTGAATGCTAACTGGATGTCAACTTTTCATTTTCAACCTACCTAATTTTTTTTACTCAGTCTAATAGCTAATTTTTTTCTGCGTCTTTTGATGTACCTATAATAATAAGTTATGTTTGGTTTATAATTAGTTCTGAAACGAATTAGAAATTTTTGTCAAAATTGGAACTGAACAGAACATTTAAAATATGTTATTTTCTAACATGTAAAATACATTTCGAGATTTTTTTTTGCGGCACACTTGAAAATTTAGCATAAAAACATTGAAATGTTGACAATAATTTTAATTATTTTCAAAATTTATTATAAACCAAATTCAACTTAATGTACATCATAAAGACGCAGAAAAAGTAGCTATAAGGCTGAGTAAAAAAAATTGGGTATGTCTATTTGAAAATGAAAAGTTGACATTCAAGTTGAAGTTTGTAGTTTTATGAGCAATTTCATTTGGTTTTTAGTTCACTAAAATCGGACCACAAACAAAAGTTATAGCGTTCTGAAGTTTTAATCTCACACCCTGTATATAATGTTAAGATATGCTAAGTACAAAGTTTTTCTTGCAAGAGAAGAGGATATAACTACCTATATCAAAAGCTTTCTGCCGTTTGTTCACTGATACCGGCGGACCGGCCAATAAGGAGGTAGGCAGATCTGTTTTTGTTAGATATCGTTTAATAAAAAAATTATTAGGCACATTCTCTGGATTTTAAATATCTCAACATATCCACAATTCTGCAGGCGTATCCCCATTCATTGTCGTACCAAGAGATTAATTTCACGAAGTTTTTCGTCAATGAAATTGAGGCAGTTGCATCAAATATGCAAGATCTTGAATCTCCGATTACGTCTGACGAAACTATTTGTTCATCTGTGTAGCCCAATATTCCTTTCATATAAGAATCTGCAGCTTCTTTCACTTTGCATTTGATGAGTTCGAGTTCGGCTGCTTTTGTAAGACTGAAAGAAAAAAAAGTTTCAAGGTTTCTTAATTAATTTTCAGCGCTCAGGTTTGACACTGATAGCTTAGCTGTGACAAAATAATGGGTAAATGTATGGCTTCCCATAGTTAGTTCACAAACCAAAATTTAAAGCTGACGTTTTCAAATTTTCCGCGAATACGAACAACAAGTACGATTGGCTTCGTCAACGATCGACCGGGCTTGTTCGTAGAAATGATACATTCAATTTTTATTCATGAACTATCCACTAACCCCTAGAAGTCGTTTGATTTGTCCTTTATTTTGTTACAGTGGAAGCTATCGCTATCTAAAACATGCTGAAAATTTCCATTAAATAGGGAAGCACGTATACACTCAAGAAATCGATGATGAGGTTATGGCTGATTCTAGTGAGAAAACTCCTTTGAGTTCAATGGTGTTATCAGAATTTAAAAATTCTTTACAGTTTTGAAGATATTCATAAAAAACAGCGGGAAAGATGACGTCATCTTTCCACGATTTCTTGGCCATCTTGAAGCTATTGGTTTGTGACTCCTACATGTTTCCTATGGAGTTAGGACAAAGCAGATGGCCAAGAAATCGTGGAAAGATGACGTCATCTTTCCCGCCGTTTTTTATGAATATCTTCAAAACGGTAAAGAATTTTTAAATTCTGATAACACAATTGGACTCAGGCGCTCCTTTCTCACTAGAATCAGCCATAACTTCTTTCTTACACACTTACACAACCGTTAGGTCCACCAGCGATCCATCAGAAACCGGCACTCTAGCGGCAACCCCAGTTAATTTTCCTTTCAAATCAGGAATTATTTTGCCAATAGCCTTCGCGGCACCGGTACTCGATGGAATAATATTTTGGTAAGCCCCTCGCCCAATTCGAAAGTTTTTTTTCGCAGGGCCATCCAGAGTATTCTGGGAAGGGGTGACTGCATGAATAGTTGTCATCAGTCCATGTTGGATTTGAAAGTTGTCGTGAACAACCTTAACAAGAGGCGCCAAGCAATTCGTGGTACAAGAAGCATTGGAAATTATTTTCATATCAGGGTTGTAAGAGTCTTGATTAACTCCATAGACAAACATAGGGACGTCGTCTTTCGTTGGGGCTGTTATGATCACACGCTGCACTCCGTCTCTAAGATGTGCCTTAAAATGAATTAAGTGAGAAAAAAATTAATTCTTCTTTTAGAATACAGATGCCTTCTCGTAGGTTTTATAAAGACCGGTGGCATCCACTATGTATTGAGCGCCATTTTTACCCCAAGGAATCTCCTCAGGTGTCCTAAAGTTTGAAATTTGTATGATTTCGCCTTAAAAAGAAGCGTTATTGAGGGTTGTAAAGGAAGAAATTAAGAAGTAAATGTAATACTATCGACTTTAATGCTGCCTCCTAAAACTGTAATTTCTCCTTGATATAGACCGTGAGTGGAGTCGTATTTTAAGAGATTCGCCATGTGTTCAGCGCTAAGGTATGGATCATTGACAGCGACGATAGAAGGCGTTTCATCTCCAATACATTTTTGCTGAAAACGATTTGAAATTTGGAGAAAATCGAAGGGCTCGTGGGGACCTACCTCTTTGCGTTTCTTTGCAGCTGCTCTTACGATTAAACGACCAATTCTACCAAAACCGTTTATTCCAATTTTGACCATTTTTTGCTAATTTTTGGCGTCTTTCATTGCTTTGCCAAACTCTGTGGCTGAACTTGACAGTTGTCGTCTTGATTTCAAATACATAAACATTTTCATAATTTTTGAATTTTTCTTGCATTTTGGAAGTACAAATGTATCGATCGAGGTCTTAAAGTTTGCACAAAATGCCAAAATTAATCGATTTGGCTACTCTTGTTTCATATATTATATATAGGATTGTGTCAAAAAAGGGATGTCCCAGAAACCGACACTTTTAAAGCAACATTCCCCGAGACTTTGCAGCGGTAAAGACCTTTGGGATTTTTTTTTTACTTTATTTACCAGAACAAAAATACAATACGTGAGAAAAAAGAAAGAAAAATGATGAAATAAGTTGGTGGTAAATCTCAAGGGCTGTGTTCAGTTCTCCCATACGAGACGGGCACTGTTCTTCCACACAGCCCTTGCCAAAACATAAATAACTAACGATAGCAAGACGGGAGAACACGTTTGGCAAAGTGGAACAAAAATTACAAGAATTTTGAAAAATGAAGCGCTACTTTACAGAAATAAACAGTAAAACACTGTAATGACTTGTCTTATGATCAAGTATATTAATCTTAATTTTACTTAAATAGAAATAGCTGAAGATTGTACTGAGAGTAAATAATCTGACATGTACTTTTTGAAGAGAGAGATGGACATGTTACGAAAGGGAGCAGGAATTTTGTTCATTATATGAGCGATACTGTACGAAAATGAGCGTTTGAAAAATTGTGAATTGTGCAGTGGAATTTCTAAAGTATCTCTTCTTCTGATATTAATATTATGTATATCACTCCGGTACACTATTTTTCGAGATAAATACTTAGGAATGCAGTTAACAATGATTTTATGATACAAACATGATGCATGCAAGAATCTGCGGTTATTCATATTCAACCAGGATAATTCTTTGAACTTATGAGAAACATGGTGGAATTTAGAAAGCCCAAAAATAAATCGAATGCAAGAATTTTGAACAACTTGCAATCCTCTTTGATATACAGCATCAAGACATGATCCAGTCACCACGTCACAATAATAAAGGTGAGAGAGTACGAAGGATTCACAAAGGATTGTCTTTAATTTTCTATCTGGAAAGGATTTGTTTGTATACAGCATTCGCAAATTAGCATACGCTCTACGCTTACAAATAGAAGTATGGGTTTTAAATTTGAAAAACGAATCAAGCGTAACTCCTAAATTAACAGCTTCATCTACCAGGACAATTGGAGTACCATTAACGGTTACTGATGAAGGCATAACAGTCAATCGGTCAAATTTCTTACCAAAAAGCAGCATTTTAGATTTACTAGGGTTGATTAGGAGTCCATGATCTTTTTTTTTTTGTTTCTCTTAGAGAAATGAAATGGGTAGAGAGTATTCTAAACGCGAATACCGCTGCAAAGTCTCGAGAAACGTTGTTTTAAAAGTAGGTACCGAGTTAACTTGAGCTAAACGGGTGCATATCACCGCTTTTACGCCCGTAATTTTGCACCAGCAATACAAAATTTTGCACCCTTACCCGTGAGAAATTATGAGGAAAATGGTGTGGGAGGGGCCAACTTAAAGTTTAGCCCCTCCGCCCCCCGAAAAAATAGTGCCAATTTTTATGTCATTTTGTTCTCAATTTTTGCATTATTTTGCACTACTACTTTTAAATTTTGAACCTTTCATGGAAGGACAGTATTGACGCTCCGAGGAGGACATTATTGACGTTCTCATCGGCCCCTCCGACAGCTCCTCCCAATCAAAATTTTCCCGACATTTGTCTGGCATTCTTCTCAGAAAGTTTTGCACTATTCTGCACCACTAATGTAGAATTTTGCATTTTCATTGTAAGGACGAAGACTGCTGGCGCGGCGTACATCCCTGTAATAATATATAATATATAATATAATATACAGTCTAAGAACTTTTGGCAGAATCACACTATGATCCTGATACCCCTGATGTTGTTGTTCAACTATTTATTAGTTGCATTTTTTGGTATGTAGGATTCGTAGAATTTAAGCCAGACAGATAAGTAAAAAGGATAAACTTGTTATTCAAAATTATTAATAACGGTAATAATAATATATGATGGCTTATTGCTTATTGCTCCCACATATGCTGACTGCAGAATCTTTAATTTGCTACCACCTTTGATAAAGAAAGCCACTACCCTAGATCAATTTAGAAGAGAATTAAAGAAATTGCTCTTGAGGGACGTTTATTACACAGTCGATGAATTCATATGTTCCCTTTGTGATTGACTTCTTTTTGCTAAAATTTTTGGTTACGTCTTGTATTGTACCTAATTTACTTAAAATGTTTATACCTATGTTATTTATGTATCTATGTATTTTCTAAATGACTTCTCTCAGCTATTAATCTGTAATAGTCTCCAGAGAGCAATAAATATTATTATTATTATTATTATTATTTTAAATTTTGTCAATGAGTTTGCTTCACATAAAAAAAAAGTATTTTCGTCCTACGAAAGTAAGTAAGTAGTACCTACCTATAATCACCTACAACAAATACGGAATTAATAACAATTATTGGTACATACAGGGTGCGAGATTGAAACTCCAAAATGCTATAACTTTGTTATTTGTAGTCCGATTTAAGTAAACAGAAAACCGTATGAAATGGCTCATAAAACGCTACAAACTCAGAGTAGCTTTGATTTTTATCAACTTCAACTTGAATGTCAACTGGTTGTCAAGTTTTCATTTTCAAATAGACATACACAGTTCTTTTTGCTCAGCCTGATGAAACCTAATTTTTTTCTGCGTCTTTTGATGTGCATAAGTCGATTTTGGTTTATAATAAATTTTGAAAATAATTAAAATTATTGTCAACATTTCAATCTTTTTATGCCAAATTTTTAAGTGTGCCGCGAAAAAATTCTCGAAATGCATTTTACATGTTAGAATAGAACATATTTTAAATGTTCTGTTAAGTTTCTAACAGATCCACAGCACATATTCAAATTTTAACAAAAAATTACAATTATTTTCAGAACTAATTGTAAACTAAACCCGCTTTATTTCACATCAAAAGATGCAGAAAAAAATTAGCTTTCAGACTGAGCAAAAAAAACCGGGTATGTCCATTTGAAAATGAAAAGTTGACAACCAGTTGACATTCAAGTTGAAGTTGATAAAAATCAAAACTACTCTGAGTTTGTAGCGTTTTATGAGCCATTTCATCCTGTTTTTCGTTCACTTAAATCGGACTGCATATAAGAAAGTTATAGCATTTTGGAGTTTCAATCTCGCACCTTGTATACAGGGTGGGTAATTTTTCGATGCTCACCATTGGGATCTCCTAAACGGTAAAAGATACAGGGTCGGTTAAATTACAGAAAAGTTGCGTTATTTGTTGATGATTAAGAATCTAAAGAGAATTCCCCGATATTTTGATTCGTTCCCGAGTTATCACCAAAAATATGAAAATTGCATATTTAAAGAAAAATTAATATCTTCCTAACGATTGATGTTGTTTAAATGAAACTTGGAACTTTTATATTTTTGACAGATGTTAATTGAATAGCAGCGACAGAAATTTTCTAGGCCCTCTAGATTTTGAATAACGACAGTCAACTTTTGATTCTTTTATGGCCGCCATATTGAATTTTAACACCATCAAATGCACAAAAAAATTGGCTTTTCAAAAATGTAATCAACATGAACTTTTTTGACAGATGTCAGAATTTGAAAATTGCTAGGAATAATTTGCAAAATTAGCCTAAACTTAGATGAAAAACATTTGCAAAAAAGTACGCAGACTTCCTTAATCTCTTATAACATGTGAAAACAATTGAATTCAACAGTAATAAAATACGTCTTGCGGTCGTGTGACTCGGGCTTTCACATATTTTTTGAAAAACGTCCATGTTGGTTACATTTTTGAGAAGCTAAATTTTCTGTGTATCCGGCGGTGTTAATTGAGAAGCTAATTTTTCTGTGTATCCGGCGGTGTTAAAATTCAATATGGCGCCCATAAGAAAAAGAAAAGTTGACTGTATCTTTATTCTAATCTAGAAGGCCTAGAAAATTTCTCTCAATGCCATCTAATTGACAGCTGTCCAATATCTGAAAGTTCTAAGTTTCATTTAAATAACAGCAATCGTTAGGCAGATATTAATTTTTCTTTAAATTGACAATTTTCAAAATTTTTGTGATAACTCAAGAACGAATAAAAATATCGGGGAATTCTCTTCAGATTTTTAATCGCCAAGAAATAGTGCAACTTTTCTGTAATTTAACCGACCCCGTATCTTTTACCGTTTAGGAGATCCCAATGGTGAGCATCGAAAAATTACCACATAGGTAGATTAATTATTTATCGCTATGCAACAATATGGAAATGTGAAAATAAGTCTTTATTTAATGGAAAAATAATAACTTCTGCCTCGTATCGTCACGGGTGTGTCCAAAAAAAACCGAACGAAATATTTTTGGAAATAACTCGTGCATTTCTTATCAGATTTGGATTTAACAGGTTGAGATCCAGTCGACCAAGTGATTGTAGCGGTGCCGTGGGGTGAACATTTTCAAAGTTCCCGACTGTATTACAAAAAGAAAAATAAATTAGATCTGCGATTCCACACTCGATTATTCAAGGAATTTAATTTTTCAAAATCAACTTAGGACAAATTTTTGAAGGTGCAGAAATTATTAATTTTTCATCCAACGCTTGCTGTGGATTATTTTTCTTAAATCGCTCATACAAATTTATCCTGAAATACAACGGCTATCGAATTCAATAATATAAAAGTGTGCCCACGGATTAGGGATGGCAATCCCGAACGGGATTGGAACTTTCGAGATTTCGGGATTACAGTCCCGCACGGGATTGGAACTTTCAGGATGTCGGGATTCCATAAATTCAATCCCGGGATTTTTCGGGATCCCGGGATTGCTCATGGCAAAATTATTGAGCAGTTGATTCTGTTTTCAAATTATGCCAATACAAATAAAATGGAAATGCGGGAATAGAAAATTTTATATAATTAGTATAATGAATATAAATGATTCAAAAATACAAGATATGTAGGTATATTGTGCTCTTAAAGTAATCTGCTTGAATAATTAAATATAAATGGATAAGTTATAGTATTGCCTTTCCGCAAAATGCCATGCCTAACCTTATAAATTCTTTACCCAGGAACTATTATTTTTGTGTAGAATATAGGAAAAATGAAGCACAATAGTTTGTTATGGCTAACGCGCACTCATTAGCGTGATTCAATGGACCCGAAAATGGTTCCACAAATATCAATTTACACCAATGTGTTTATTTATTTTTTATTTCCTGTCAGGATTTTGCACTAATGCAGCAGCTGATTTTTGCTTCGCAATCCCGAGAATCCCGGGATTGACTTGTCGGGATTTTCGGGATTGAATTTAGTCCGGGATCCCGGGATTGCCATCCCTACCACGGATTATGTATGCCAAATTTGATTTCAATATTTTCAGTAACTTGGGCAATCCTTTTACGATTTCTTGCCGAAAATATCCTAAAATGTATGGAAGCTAGTAGTCCCCACCTCTCACAGAGGTCGTGGTTTTCGACACAACACTCTTAGTTCCTAAAATGTAATTTTTCGAAAAAATGGCACGGGTTTTTGACCTAATAAAATTAACTATCAATCAGTACCAAATATTGAGAAATTGGCCGCGACTTATTTTTGTCAAATACGACCATCAATAATTCAAAAGATGCAAAATTGAATTTCCTTTAGGCTAGTAAGAAGTAAGGACATATATGAATTACTCGAAGCAACGTGGTTAAACAAGATGTAACGGTCGTTGGTCTAAGGGCGGGTTGTATAAAACATTTAATCCTGGACTTTACGCTAAGCCCCTTACGATACCATAGAAACAATTTGTTGCTATAGAATTTTTGAAGGATTAACTTTGAGGCAGGATAAAATGTTTTATACAATCCAGCATAAGGGTTCCCAATTTAGTACTAATGCATGAATCTGAATGCACCACCTACCTCTAGTGCTTCTGGGGACGAATCGAAATATCGGGGAATTTTCTTCAAATTCTTAATAACTTTAATAGGGGCCTTACAAATGTTTGACGAGTCAAAATTTAAAAAGTTGCCATTTTCAGGCGATTTTCGTAGTTTTGAAACGTTGCCGCTGCATCTCCGAAACTATTAGAAGTAGAGTTGCGGGAATAATATTTGTTCCATCAATACCCCACTTGCGATACACCATTGAGGAGGTTTTTTCTGACGATTCAACTTGAACCGTTTTAATTTAATTTTCTAAAAAATATAACTTCTAACGTTTGATATGAAAAAATTATGAATAGGTAATCACGAAGAAAACATTCCAAGAAAAATGGCCTGGGCGTCAAGTTTGGATCACCCCGTGGATCACCCTGTACACCTAAATAAACCCTTTAACACAAAAAAACGCTTATGAAAATTAACTAACTTTTGATTTCTGAATCAGGGATACTTGAGTCGAGCGTCAATGCTACAAGTCTGTGATTCTGTTAATAGTGCACAAAATTCATTAATTTTTGCACATTTATATTGAAAACTTAGGCAGGGTGGTGTAAAATGAGATGATGATTTCTAAAGAAACCTCGAAAGATATTCTATAGGTTTGTGTTTTGCAGTGCGCCTTGACACTGAAGCGGTGCTCACAATCTTCACCAATTTTCTACAGGTGTGCTACAGGTTAAAAATATAGGCTTCCTTCTAGCATCGACGCTAATGGTGCACGATTGTTTCGATCGATTTTAGTAACTGCTCCGCGAGCGTAAAAGTTAAAAACTATCGTTACATTGAATAACTATTTTAGTCTATAGATAGATACGTATTCCAGCTGTCTGATGTTTTGCACTGTCTTACGCATGTCTTACGATCTAAAGCGGTGTAGGTGGTCTCATATTTACAATAAATTACCGTCTGGTTTGTTTCATAATAGCATGATATATCCACGAAGAAAATTTCCAGTAAAGATTTTTCAGGCTGACCAAATTTCTTAATTACTCCATTCCATTAGGTACTTTACTTACATAAGTATTTTGTATAGCTCCAATAAGAGGTACTTACGTAGGTATCATTGTTTCAAGCTTACCTAAGACTCCTAAGAGTGATTGTAGGTAAGTACTTACATAGCCAAAATCAACCCATTTTGGTACCTATAATAAAAATTTACTCACGTGCTAACGAATCCATTTAGCATTTAATTACTATAGATATATTTGAAGAAGGACATAAAAGGACATAAAAGCTTAAACGAACATAGTCTCCTAACATTTTAATATTTTTTTCAAGTTAGACAAAATAATTTACAAATATAACTCCGCAGTTGTTAACATTACATAACAAAACACATATTTACATTCTTCATTATTTTTGACCTTACTAGTCTAAATCACTATTGTAAAAGAAAGGTGTTGATCAAAAATCGTCAATTGAATAGTTCTGTAAATTTGTACCATACTCGTCCCTGATCTAACCAGGAGGTTAAGCACGTAATAATTGTTAACGACCACGATTATCTACGTAAAAACAACAACAACACGCCGGGTACCGCCATCGCCAAGATCACGTTGGTCTTCAATCCAGAGGCAGAGTTGCATCCATCATATTCACAGTATTCACAGAATTCGAGATTGTTATTCCTCTCGGAGCAAGTACCCGATTGTTGGCTCAGTGGAACAGCTTTGCATTCTCTCGAAATGACTCTTCTTCCATACGGTACTAGAATATCACGTTAGTACTGAAATTCAAATCCACGCTTTCACTCACCACTCAAGACGCGTTTCACGCAAACTTGCTTCTGGCCGTAGATTTGACCCAAATTATTGTTGCAGTCCACCAAGTTTGGTGAGGGATCTCTTTGGTTCTGGTTTTGGTACTGACCGTTGTAGTTGCCTTGCTGGTAGTACGACCTCTGGGAGAGGAGTCTTGTTGTATTGAAATGATCATTGCAGCTGGCGTCCAGGTCAGAAGAACATGCCCAGCAACGTAGGGCAGTTCCTGCAAAATATCACGTTAACATTTTCTAACAAGGACAACCAGGTGCGAGAGGGGCGACCGCACCTGTGGAATATTTAATTTGTTTGGAAAGCGATGGATATATTCTTCTCTTCTTGTTGCTGAATTTGGAATTACGCAATGAGTTGTTTATAAACATGAGTAACAGCAACTTAAAATGGAAAATATGTCCATTGTACCGTTGGTCTTTTATGGATTTGTAAATAATTTACTTTATAGCGTCACACTTTTCATATCAGAATTTTTCAAAAATTAATTTAGTAATCTACGATGGCGAATCAAATTATGTCACTGGTGTGTAATAACCCATGAATCACCTTGATTTTTTTCTTATTGAGCTGCAAAAACAGTCTGCCCTTGCAGTAATATAAAATAATTTTTTCCTGTAATTAATGCGACCAACTTTACCTACATTTAAGTTTTTCGTCGGTCGAACTGAAAACTTCCGAAATCTTACGTACGACTGCGTCATTTGCGAGGCAACACGCACTAGCTGTACAGGAATCACGCCTTAGGCCGGAAAAATTTTCCTGTACTTCTCTTAAAAAATTGTTCCAAATTTCTGTCTATAGTTGCGCGATCGACGAAAAAATACGATTATACAGGGGGTGTTCCAAAATTAGTGGTCCAAACTTTACCAGTAGATTCTTCTATGAACAATATGAAAAATAGTCCCTATGAACATAATGTCGAAAAATAAGTCCTAAGGGAGCTAAGGCCCCTTTTTAAATATCTTCAAAACGGTTAAAGCTAGCAGCGTGAAATTTGGTCTCTTTACTAAGTCTTTGATGCTGAATTTCCGACTGTGGAGAAAATTTTAAAATTCTGATCATCAGGGTCTCGTACAGGAAGGGCTTATAACTAAATTTACTCAAACATTTTTGTAAGTAGTTTTTTCTCAAATTTTATTCCAGAATCAGAAAATCTCAGGTCTTTAAAGTAAAAATGGTACTCTTGTTTGACGTCGATAGAATTCCTCCTTTTCGAAAAAAATGGCTTTTCATTGGTTCAAAGCTCCAAAATTTGCAACAGAAGACATCAAAATGTCGTAAACAAGTTCAAGGGATGGTTCCTTACTTCATTCTAGAAAGAAAATTTCTTATGGGTATGAGTCGCAAAATGCTTCCTCAGGGAGATAGAGTCCTTCAAACAACAAGGTTTCCAAGACCCCATTTGAAAGACCGTAGCTCCCTTAGGAAGCATTTTTCGACCCTTACCCATAAAAACTTTTCTTTCTAAAATGAAGTAAGGAACCGTCCCATGAAGTTGTTTACAATATTTTGATGTCTTCTGTCACAAATTTTGCAGCCCTGAACCAATGAAAAGCCATTTTTTTCGAAAAGGAGGCATTCTCTCGATGTCAAACAAGAGTAACATTTTTACTTAAAAAACCTCAAATTTTCAGATTCTGGAATCAAATTTGATAACAAACTACTTACAAAATTGTTTGAGTAAATTTAGTCCTAAGCCCCTCCTGTACGAGGCGTTTATAGTCAAAATTTTAAAATTTTCTAAACAGTAGTAGATTCAGCATCAAAAACTTAGTAAAGATACCAAATTTCACGTTGCTATAATAACAGTTTTGAAGATATTTAGAAAAAAAAATTTCAAAGTGGCCCCTGTAAAGGGCTCTAGCTCCCTTAGGAGTTATTTTTCGACATATGTTCATAGGAACTTTTTTTCATATTTTTCACAGAAGAATCTACTGGTAAAGTTTTGACCACTAATTTCGGGACACCTGTATAGGTATTCCTTCTAGTTACACAATATCCTATTCTTCAATCCCGCCAAATACCATAAAAATTTTGATACAAAAAGCGCCGATAAGATTTTTTTAATTGCGCATTATGTGAATTGCTAATGATTATAGGTAGAAGGTAGCGCAAATAACAATTTTCCTACAATCTCGCATGCAAGGTCATAATGCATATTTCTCATAGAAATCATCATTAAAAAAAATCTGAGCGCCCCCTTATAAATCACGCCCCTATCCGTCGTTCAAAATTAATGGTGACTTAATGAGGAATTGTCATCGATATAATCGTGAGAATTGACGGGATGGCTATTAAAATTTGTCTATAAATAATATTTTACTCAAAATAGCTCATTGCGTTCGTCCCTTTAAAATTTAAAACGTACCGCTATGAACCAGCGCAAGTAGGACGAAGGAGAACAATCCCAAGAAAGCCTTCATGTTCACACAAACGCACTTTTCGAAAATGACACGCACGGCTCGAAACGCACTCGACAAATATTCGAAAGTTGTCTCTGGCTGTTGGTTTTAAGACGGTGCCCCGGGGAGCCCCCACCGCCCTGACGGATGCTGAGTTTATGCTGGTCACCTTTTGTTTATCGGATTTTATTAGAAACCGTAGGCTATATTTTGCGATTAATTGTGATTTATGATTTCATCGTTTGTAATTTGGGCGTTATGAAATTTGATCCAGAGCTACATCGTCAAAATTCTGAAAACCTTTCTTGTTAGTACCGCATTAGCACCTTTGTGCGAAATGCTTTATTTTTTGCCTTATTCATCCCACAATGTCAAGTTTGAGTCATTACACGCGATTAACAATAATTTCATTTATTTCCGATTACGTGTAAAACTACGACTTTTCCAGAATCGCTCCATTTTTTTCTGGATTTAATTTTTTTAATCAATGTCCTCATTAATGAATTCTTGTCCTCATTAACTCATTTGCCACAAAACCACAGTTTTTACCTCTAAATATAGAACAATGTCACACACGTAACTTTGCATATAATTTATGATAATAAAATTTTTTCCAAGGAGCTGTAATTGTGCAAAATTACTGAAGCGCAGCCTCGAAAACGACGTTTTAGGGAACGCAGTTGAACTAAATTCCTGAGGGAGCGTCCTGAAATGAATGGAAGTCGCCTAAATTATAGGTTAATTGGACTGACTTAATTCTTTTACACAATTGTTGATTAAATAATTGACCTTTAGATTAATGGGAGCTAAGTCTAGGAGGTACAGTCACGGTTAGGCTAAAGTGGTAGGTATGCTTGTTCTTTTGAACAAGTAACTGAATTTCTTCGCGTTTTAGTTTAAGTTGGACATTTTTTCACGAGAGATGCATTTTGTAAAGTAAAATGTGTCCTGAATTCGTACTAGGTACCTACAATATTTCAATGCTAGGTATATTATAGTACTTAGTTTAAGTTGTTTGGTTATTTTGTTAATGGTTTGAACTAACGCAATTAACGCCTTGACTGACTACCTTGATTTGGCAACGAAGGTGCGAAGGTGCTCTAATTTATATTATTACAATTGCAATTTTACCTGCTCGTTTACTCCTGTAACACGTTGGTTTACAAATTATTGTTAAAACTACACTGGTTTTTCAAAAAAATTTGTACAATTTTCCGATTTCGCGCCAAAATACAACATTATTGTACTTTGACAAACCAATGTAAAGGGTGTCCCAGAACCGTTCAAAATAAAAATAGTGTAAGGTTAAAGCTGATGTTTTTCTCTTCCAAAGCAACTTTACAAAATTTTATTCTGAACGTTCTCGATTAATTTTCAAAAAAAGTTCATTAGTGGTGCCAAAATTAAGAACGTGATGATTTTTTTTCGGAAAGTTTCTGTTAAACATTCTTTTAGCAACGCAACCGTTAAATAACGAGGCAAAACCTCGAGACTAGAAGAGACAGAACAGGTAATTATTAGGGTTTTAAAAGGAAATAAAATTATTATATGCAGAAAATCATGATCGAATATAAAGAAATTCAAACAACAGAATGATGTACTGATTTGCGGACATTTACCGACTCACCGCATGTTGAAGGAGAAAGCTCGTTTATGTATATTTTAAATGCTTGGATTTTTTCACTTTCGTTGCCAACATGTCCGAGATGCTCAAAAGGCCAACATACGGTCAATTTATTATTCTTCAGATATTTTTATAGCAATAACTGGGGGTTGAGGGTTTCACGGATCCTTAGAAAATTCATAAAGCTTTTTTCTAGTTTACGTGCTTGTTAAGTAAAACCGCCCATTTATGCTGTTATTTTGATGTAGAATACGTCAGGTGTAGAGACTCTTTTACCATATCTTCACTTTACACACTTGTTACAGTGTGTCTCACTTTACCACTGAAATATTTTGGTACATATTAACCGAATTCTCTTCTTTTTTTCTTAGAACTCCGAAATATGTGCTTGCGTGCTGTGCGGTAAGTACTTCACTTTTTTTATATACCGAAATCCCAGCCTACTGCGATTATACATAATAAAGAGGCTAAAACTCACGAAATCGTATTAGGCATTTTTTTATCGAAAAATTTTATGAGAAAAAGTTGCTCAGGAAGAACCCGAATTCGTAAATCCGAAGTTTCAGGTTAAAATGAAAATGTTGAATTTCTTGAAGAATCATAAATACCGAAAACTTCAATATTTTTGCAACAAAAACAGTGCTGTGAAATAAAAAGCAATTTAAATGAATTTGCTTCACATAGCGAACATTTGCTGTTAGCTATGGCCGAGAAAAACAAAAATAACAATTGCAGAAAACGTAGAAATTATTGGCCTATCATCAATAAGAAGGTTAACAATTTGAACTTTTTCTGTGAGCGGACAGCAGATGTCAAATAAATTCATTTCAATTCTTCTTCACTATGGAAACACTGGACAACTTCGGTGGAAAAATGCACTATCACTAGAAACACCCCACTACACCGAAACACTTGATTTTCACTGCTAACGCGTTTCGAACACAATGTGTTCATTATCAAAGCTTCGGCTTTGATAATGAATATTAATAATAAACATCTGCAGGGATACACATCGCATTGTTGTACAACTTCCGGGAGCTTTTTGCCATAAAAAGGGTGTTATGATTATGCTTAGCTTAGCTTTGATAATGAACACATTGTGTTCGAAACGCGTCAGCAGTGAAAATCAAGTGTTTCGGTGTAGTGGGGTGTTTCTAGTGATAATTCAATTCTTCTTTATTTCAAAATCATAACACCCTTTTTATGGCAAAAAGCTCCCGGAAGTTGTACAACAATGCGATGTGTATCCCTGCAGATGTTTATCAACTTAATTATGGGAATCTAGGGGCCGCCTGAATTTACTGGTGGAATCGGGTGCAGATTTTATCAATCTGCACCTAGTAGTAGTGCTTCCGCAGACGCACAGATGTGTCAAAAAGGCGAATTGTTGAAAAATTGTTAAAAAAACTGTGAATTGGGATGAGAAACCTGAAATAGTCCATTACTGTGTTTGCAGTAGATAACAAACAAAAAAACACAACAATTATGCGAAGTCTGTAGAATTAATACTACAATCAAAAAAAAATTACTGCAATTAAGCAGAAATACCAGAAGTAACACGTAAAATAAGACGACAATTTTGAAAATGCATGTTTTGAAAAGGGGCATCTTAGTGCAAGGCGGCTTTTTGTTTCGCGGTGTAAAGAAATTTGATCCATTTTATTCGAAAACGGTGCGTCCTACCGATTTTGCTCAAGAGCACCTTTTTGTGTGGCCACCTAATTATGATTTCGATGCTGTTTTTCGAGAAAAAATATTTAAAGAACAAATTGTGTAAAAATGAATAAAGCCACCCCAGAAACGCACGCCTCTGATGAAAATAAAATTTCAAAAAAATTTTACAAGAAAGCGCTTTACCCTACTAGTCCATGTTCAAAGTTTCAGATTCGTATCAATTATATTTTACTAGTAAATTTTAAGACTGAATACTACGTATTCCGGCGAGGCGGGCGTACCTCCCTTAAGAATCATTTTCAACTTCGTATTTTTATGATAATTCCATTTTTGAAGGTGATTTCCAAGAGGGGCCCCCATTGTTGATCCTAAGGCAAATTTCGAGTGGATCCCGATCTCAAACTGTTCCATATGGATCATACGATCATGATGGTGCAAAGCTTCATTCCATGATCACAAAATGCAGTATCGGTTCGATATTTGTTGCTAACCGCTAGGACTATATTATTTTCTATTCTTAACATTTTGACCTCTACATCAACATCAAAATATCTACGGTTCAAAGATTGAAGGAATCTACAAAAAAAACGGAACGGACGTCGCACAGTGGCACAGATGTTGATTTTGCAGGCCAAAATTAAAATAAATTCTGTTGCAATAAATTGGTTGTACATTATTGGTATGTTATCGTCAAGACTTTGATGCTTTTAAATCCATCTGAAATTCAAGTATTCTCTATTCATTTTCTATTGAAGTGACAGAACGTCAAAATTTCAATTTTAGTTTGGTATAAGGAAGTTTTGCAAGGAATTTTACTAACAGGTGACTTGGTAGAAATGATTTCAATGCGAATTGGCCCAAAACGGCCTTTGTGTGCGTGCAGTTTTGAGTAAAGTGCAAAGAAAAATATTCACGAAAAAGCCTCAGGTACGTTTATCTGTGACACTGCTGCTAACAATAAAAAAATTGGGGAGGTTAATAAACCCTATAAGATCTGGTTTATGTAATGTTTTTGCTTTCCCGCTTTTCGATCAAATTGTTAAAAGTACAAGCCCTTACAAATTAGGGTTGTATAGTTCCAGAAAAATTTTAGCTCTGCAAAAACAAAATTGTTTGATTAGAAACGTCAGAGTACCGACAAGAGCCAATTTTGATGAAATTTTTGTGTCAGAAAATCTATTTAGTCCAGTCATATTAGATCTAAAAAAGACGAATAGAAGAAATAATTTATATATTTTTGAAATTTTGGCTACGGAGTCCTGTTGGCACCTGAAATGAAGGGCCTAAAAGTTCCCACCCCCCAAGTGTGCGCTTCATCCCTTATTTGGCGAAACCCACCCCGAAACGTGACATGGCGCTAGTTTTTAGCATTTTTCGGCGAAACTATCCATCTGACAAAAAATTTATTCTAATTATTTTCTAATTATTCTAATATTTCTTATGAAATTCTGCATTAAAAAGGGCCCATCAGCAGTCCGCAGCCAAAATTTCATAAATATAAAAATAAGTTTTACTCAAAAATCTATTTTGACTGTTCTACAACTTCTGACGTCGTTTACGAGAATGAGGTGGAGATAAGAAAATAATCAAAAGTACTTTTTTAATGCAGAATTTCATAAGAAATACTTTTGATTAGAATAATTTTTTTGTCAGATGGATAGTTTCGCCGAAAAATGCTAAAAACTAGTGTCATACGACTCATATGTCACGTTTGGGGGTGGTTTTCGCCAAATAAGGGATGAAGCGCACACTTGGGGGGTAGGAACTTTTAGGTATTTCATTTCAGGTGCCATCAGGAGTCCGTAGCCAAAATTTCAAAAATATATAAATTATTTCTTCTAAAAAACCTAACTTGACTGGACTAATTGTGTTGGAAACAAATGGGTCCCAGTAAGTTACACCATTTCCAAGTTATCTGTATAATACAAATAATAAAATATTTTCTTTGAAACAATTCTTTCAATAAACTAAATTTACATATGTTGAATGCCTGTAGCTGCCTAAAATCAAACCCTTCTGTATTTTACAGAAGCGGTAAAAATTAAACGAAGTGACTTGTTTTACGAATGGAAGTGTTATGAAAAGTTTACTGGAAATATTATTCAATGACGCATTTCTTTGTTAAAAAGACACGGATTGAAGATATTTTTGATGAAAATGTTGCTTATGTACGTGAAAAAATTCGCAAAGCTTTAGAATTCTCATTGATTCTTTGGAACTTTACTTTAAAGGCAACCCTATTTGACGAACAAAAATTTTTTAACCATTTTTCCATGAATTCGGTCATCTAAGGGAACACAATTCCTAAGTTTCAAAATTTTCTTCAGTTATTGCAATTTCCACCCCCTGAAACTACCCCCTTCCTTCAAAGGAATTTTTTAAATCCTTTTCCGGTACTCAGCAAATAATTTTGAGCTTACTGGTGAATTTCATAGATTTGGCCAGAAAAATGTCGGGACGACGACGACGACGCGACGCCTCGCCTCCACCATTTTCGTTTGGCCATATCGCGGGTGTTTTATTGAATTCAATAATAGGCAACTTGTTATTACACTTCTTAGATTGTTAGTAACCTATACTACAGAATTTCATTCGCAATACACAACAGACGTCATTCACTAACGAACACGATCAATAAAATTTAATTTAAGGCGAACCACTAATTGTTTGTTTAAATTGAACGCGCGATTTTGGGTTCTATAAGTTAAAAACAACATTTATTTACAAAATTATATACATTTGAACAATAATACACTCAATGCTTAGTAAAATAATTTAGGTAATATGAGTAAAAGAAAAATTACAACAAATGAAATTCCAGGTTTAAGAGAAGACGCAAAATTACAAAAATCCCCACTGCAAATACCACAGGATACAGCGTCAGTGTCAGGAAGGGCCGCACATTGATATTGCGAATGTTTCTCATAATGGACGCATTTTTTGATGATCATCGGTTCCACGCTTCCGGCAACTAAAATGCCTCTTAACATAAAGAATTTTAATATTGATTACCTCGAACTTTTTGTGTCAAACAGGCGACATTCTCGCGTTTTTGATCAATATCCTCATTGCATGTCTCTTTCGTAGGGGAAATGTCTTCACAACCATTGCATTTGTAGCATTTTAAAGCCCATCCTGAAAATTAAAAAATTATAATTGGTTTTTAATGCGATTTTAAAAATGGCGCCGTGCAGAGTTATGTAAACAAATAACATAAGGTGTGATGCAATTACATAATAACGTCGTTAGTTTACTCACCTGGGCGTAAAATTATTGTCAAAAAAACGACGAAAACAATAAACTTGCCCATCGTTTTGGAACAATTTTTTAAAAGCCACTCGAGGCGCGATCGCCAAATAAATAAACCAAAGGTGCTCGCTTCCTGAATCTTTGTAGGTAGTGCGGAATACGGTCAACTGTCCAAGGCCATACCATTAGAAGAGGTGAACACTGCATTGATCCAAAGTTGGACAGCTGAAATTAACTTCTTCGGCTACGTTGGTACAGATGGAAGGGCGTTCACCTGCGCGGGGATTAGCGTGGATAGGATTTTTTTGGCTTTTGACCGAGAGTAAAAGTTAGCAGGCGTTGTTGTTCGATCTGTAACTGTGTTGCGATTTTTTCGAATTACTTGACCTGTTTGGCTCAAAATTTAATGAATACCTACAAAGTGCACGCTGAATATGATACCAAATTTCATTTCAATGTCTTCAGTAATTTCAAAAACTCGTCCGATCTAGTATTCCTTGACGTGAGAGACATAGGCACGTAGGGCTAAGACTGCGGGTTAATAACATCACTGTCAAATTTCGCTTGAACGATAATGCCTTCACCTTTATAACAACAAATTATAACTTATCAAAGACGTTCCGTCTATCAGTAAAGTTATAGAAAACAGGGAGCGAGATTATAATAAATATAACTTTGTTATTTGTGGACATTGGATATTGGACATACCCGTTTTTTTTTACTTCAGTGTTAAATCTAATATTTTTCTGCATCTTTTGATGTGCAATAAGGCGAGTTTGGTTTATAATCAGTTCTGAAAATAATTATAACTTTTTGTCAAAATTTTCGAATGTGCTGTGGATCTGGTATAAACTTAGCAAAACAAATAAAATATGATATTTTCTAACAAGCAAAATGCATTTCAAGAATTTGTTTCACGGCACACTCGAAAATTTTGCATCATAAGATTGAAATGTTGACAATAAACCAAACTAAACTTAACTTATTGCACATCACAGACTCAGAAAAAAATTAACTGTTAGACTGAGTAAAAAAGACTGGGTACCTACGTCCATTTGAAAATGAGAAGTTGACATCCAGTTGACATTCAAGTTGAAGTTGGTAAAAATCAAGACTACCTTGAGGGGGTAGTGCTTTTACGAGCAACTTCATTTGGTTTTTGGTTCACTAAAATCGGACTACAAATAATAAAGTTATACCGTTATGTGAAGTTTTAATCTCGCACCCTGTATACTAACAAAATAAAAATACTGAAGGGATGGTGCATTAAAACCGCACAAAAGTTTTGCGTAGGTTACTAGCTGTATTTTTTAATCTTATTACGTTCATAGCTGATGAAGCTTAAGTTTGGAGTGCAGGTCTCGACACTTACTCATTAGAATTTAATTCTCACCTTCTATTGTTGCTCTTCTTAAGAAAGTCTAATCTAACACCAATATTTAAGTAAATTAGACTAAAGTGCCACCCTTGTTTCAAACCGGATATGGCTGTTAGGGAATTTCGTGGCTGCCCAATGTTTATGCGACTAAAATGACGTCAAAACCTGATTTTATGATTTCCTATTTAAGAAAGCCAAAATTGAGAACAATTCCAATTGTATGTCAACAATCTTCGTAAAATCGACAAGAAATTATTAAAAGATAAAGAGATAGCAAACGAAACTTTTAATTTGTCAATAAATTTGGCAACTCTGCTTGATGGTAACATTAATTTGCCACTAAAATAAAAGATTGTAGAACCTCTACAATTTTATTATTTTATTTATTTAAAAAGGTAAGAGAAATCAAAATGTATTCCCGAACCTATCACGCTTAAGAAAATCCTAAGCCTTTCAATGACAAGTACCACTTTCGACCGTATTGCTTAAGATAGTTTTTGACATAATTATCAATGAACTTGTTTAAGTATACAGGGTGTTCGGAAATAACGATGAAATATTTCGGAAGGTGATTCTGCAGCTCAAAATATGAAAGAAAGTTCTTATAAACATGTGTCCGGAAATCGCTCCGAACGGTGCGCTCAAAATTCGACTTTCCCGGACTAGTCCGGGAAAGTTGATTTTCCGGTCCCAAAATTGACCGGGAAAATAAATGTTTCCTTTCCGGTCACTTTCCGGTCCTAAAATTGACCGGAAAGGTTAACTTTCCGGTCGAGCGCCTAAAATAGTTATTTACGTAAAGAGTATGGAAAGTGATCTTTCCTGGACGAATAGGCAGATTTCAGGCTGACGCCGTAGGCGGAAGCCTGAAAGCCTGCGAGTCCAGGAAAGATACTTTACATGTGAGTTACGTATTAAATTTTTTAGGTGCTCGCAACATATTTTCTGTGTGAAATTAAATATTTTAATTAAAATTATCTACACTGAAAAATGTGAGGAGCCTAGTAAAAATTAACACGATAACAAAATCCATAATATTCCGGTGAAATTTCACTTTCTAGAATATTTCAATGAAATTTCACTTTCCCGGACTTCGACTTTCCCGGACTAGTCCGGGAAAGTTGATTTCCCGGTCCCAAAATTGACCGGGAAAATTATTTTTTCACTTTCCCGGACTAGTCCGGGAAAAGCCACTTTCCGGTCTTAAAATTGACCGGAAAGGTTAACTTTCCGGTCGAGCGCCTAAAAAATGTTTTTAAGAGAGAAACGTCAGTTCTCTTTAATTTCGGTGCAAGAAGGACACAAATTTTAACTTACCGTACGCAATTGGGAACCGAAATGGACACTTCCGGATATAATCGACTAAGAGAAATTTGTTGCGTTTTCGTCCACATAAATCGGCCAACCGTTTATTAAATAATACGCAGCATATAACTAACTGTAAAAAATTTTGAAAATTTCATAATGTCATTAAATGACTAGTTAGGGTCGTCGATGAATTAACATTTCTTTTGAGTTACTGTGCAATATCCTTTTGAATCATTTTGTGGTTTAATTGATAGTCCTAATCTGCGAAAAATAATTCATCATTTCTTCGTCCTTCAAATGTGCATTTGGGTTTCGGGAAATTTAATTAGTGTATGCTTTATCAAAGAGTTTCACACGAATCAGAGAATATAAGTAAATCTCTTATCATGCTCGTGACTGTTGGCCAATGATAATGACTCTTCTCTTCTTTATTTTTAACTTCTACGCAGCGCGAAGTAGTTACTGATGAAATTGATCGGAAAATTCACAAAAATTGAATCGCCAAAAACATGAAATCTTTACGTTTAAGGGTCCTCTGTTCGAATTCGAGATAAGACCGGATCTATACGTTTTGAGGTCTCAGGAACCCAAAAAAGTGGTTTTTAAAATGTGTCTGTATGTATGTACGTACGTACGTACGTTCGTACGTACGTTCGTTCGTAAACACGCCACAGCCCAAACTACTCGACCGATTTGACTGAAATTTGGTACGTAGGCAAGTCATGACCCAACTTAGATCTGAAAAGCTTTTGGAGCCAATCGTGCAACCAGAAATGCCATTTTGGCACATCAACTTTTAAATTTTAAATGCAAACCCCCATTTTTCACGTCACGATAGGAAAGGCCTTCAAATTCTGCTTCTAAAAATGTATTCACTCTCAGTGCCCTTTTGACCAAAAATAAAAAAAAAATTGATTTTAATCGGACTGTAAAATCGCGGTACAGCCCAAGCCCCTGAACCGATTTGGCTGAAATTTTGCAGATGGGGATTGTATTGCACGTCGAAGAGCTGAACAAATTTGGGATTCAATCGGCCCCCGGAAAATGCCGTTTTGGCACACCAATTTCGAAATTAAAATTATTCTCTCATTTACCCATCCAAAACAAGTTTTTGAAAGATGTATTGTCACCATCAGAAAGGTCTTCAAATTCTGGTTTTAAATGGGACAAAATGTATTACCATTTAGTATTCTTTGGGTAGAAAAATCCAAATTTTGTAATAACACTGAAACCACGTTATAGCCCAAATTACTGGATCGATTTGTCCGAAATTTCGTACATGGAGGTGAGGTGACCCGTTGAAGAACTGAAAGGATTTTGGGAACAATTGGTCCACGGGAAGTGCCATTTAGGCATATCAACTATAAAATCTTAAACACAAATCACGGAAATCAAAGACCCACGCGTTGGGGAGGTTCCAGCCGCTTCTCTGCTGTATTTTTTTTATTTAAATTTAACATTGTGGTTAAAATCCAGTTAGTAAATTCGGGTAAATTCCATGCTACTTTAAACTTTAAAACACAGACGTGACAAAACACTGTTCTCGTCTTGTGTAGTCAAGAGGTCTGACTGAGTGAGTCTGAGGCTCAAGGCCAAAAGAGAGGGCAAGACGTGAGGACGTTTCGGACGTATACAGTCGTGGCAAAAAGTGACTAAAATCCAAAGCGATGTAATATTTCTTTGTAATAATGGCGATAAGATCAATATAGGGTCGAAAACCTTAGATGTAGATATTATTTTTTCGAATAATGTTACTTTAATGGCGATAACTTTCCTTGACCTTGTAGGTTACTCTGTTGCGATAAATTGGCACCTTCAATCGATAGAACCTATCTTTAGCGATAACCTGATCATATGGTTGGTTCACGATTTGTGCATTTAAAAATTCGGTGAAAAAGTAGAAGTTTCTACCGTCTCCGAGACTACCAATTTTTTTAACTAAAGCCCTGACTGTTTTAGTTCGTCTTTTGAGGGAGTTGATGCAGTTTTGTTAGCGCGTATCCCGGCGCATCCACCACTTTTCGCCCGTGTTACACTTTTCTTTGCAATGAAACTGTACACACAATATGCCACTTCTTTATTAAACTTTCATTATTAGGTAATAATAATTATGTCGTAGTTTTGTTGAACTGGGCAGGGGGTAACGGAATCACGGACGTAGAATTTTTCCCGTCCTTTCCTACCTCGACAGATGTCGCACCATTGCATAAATCCTTATTGCAAACAACACAACTCAACGTTGTATAGCCAGGATACGCCACACATTCAAACTCGGAGTCCTTATCATAAAGGACACATTTTCTTTGATAAAGAACTTTCTTTCCGGAATCCAAATTTTCTAAAAAAATTATAATTCAAAATTGTAACTGCGATAGGTAGGTACCTGTAAAGGATTCCGTCAAACAAGCCACCTGCTGACTTTCACCAGGTTCCAAACAAAGTTCTTCGCCGGAATCGTCACATTCGTGGATGTTGCAATTTTTGCACGTCAGAGTATGAGCTGGTTAAGCAATATCGACCAATGTAATCCGCTATTTTTAGACAATTCACCTTACTACTTACATGTTTGAAAGATGAATCCAAAACATACAACGAGGAGAAAAATCGTTTTCATTTTGATGGATTAACCAATATTTAACCTTTTGCTGCCGTTCTTGAGATTAATGCAAGACCACTGATAAATTTGCAACAAATAACGTTATGATGTCATCTAGTGGAAATTCATCGAAATTGACCTCATGAGTAATATTTGAGCAAGTTACAAAAATAAAATAACTAGGACGTTCACTTTATTTTAACATACTTACAATCGGGACCACCACGTACATTTACAACCGCAAAATATCTAACTCTTACAAAGATTATATAAAACATAGAAAATACCTACATAAGCCTAGGAACAATTATTGAAAGAATAACACCAAACACGGCCACAGAGGTGGCTGTTACAGAGTATCCCGAATTACAAAAATCAGTAGTGCACGTATCGCATGAAACAGGCTGGGTACCAGGTGTACTCACGCAACTGAATTTTGGTATATTTTTAGGGTAAAGGACGCATTTCTTGTCGGTCATCAGTTTGTCGCTTTTATCTGCAATCGAAAATCTTTACTTTCGTTTTTAAATTTTGATCTCACCTTTGTATTTTTCAGTCAAACAAGCCACTTCTTGGTTATTTGTAGGTGTGGAGCATGTTTCATCTTCAAGTTTCTCGCACTCGTTGACGCATCTTTTGCATTTTAGGGCCAAGCCTGGAAAAAATAAATGTAACTGGCGCCACAACATTATCGAGCTGCCATTTCGACCAGACTTCCTGGTGCCATAGGGAAACTGCGATCCAGTTTCACCCTCACGTTTCCTAGCAACTCTATTGATTCAAAAAACGACATTTAACTAACTACTATACATTAAGGGCCGGTTTTTTCATCTCATGTTACATTTAATGGTAATTTCCATAGAAACAAATGGTTGTCACAATGGAAACTAAGGTAACAAACCTTATGTTAAAGTTAACAGAGGTTATTTCCATAGAAACAAATTGTTGTTACAATGGAAACTAAGGTGACAAAACCTTACGTTAAAGTTAACAGGAGATGAAAAAACCGGCCCTAAGGGCCGATTTCATAATAAAAGTTAAAGGTCCATTAAAGTTAAACTCGACTTTAAAGGGGATTTTGACCAATCAGGAGCAACCATTCTGGAATATTGCTAAAGCAAATATTTAAAGGACACTTTAATTTTGATTATGAAATTAGCCCTAATATTATTTGCAACCAATGCTAAAAGTGATGATCAAGTAATCAGAAGTCAGAACACGTCTCAAGGCCTATTCGTTTTGGTCTAATGAGTTTTTATTGTGATTCACCGCAATAGAAATTATTAAGTTATCATAATAAAATGTATGCTAAAAACCTAACTAAAATCACCTGGTAACAACTGATGGGTTTTTCATGGCAAAAGTGTTTAAAACGTTTAGAGCGTTGGCAAAGAAAAAATTTCGATTGAAAAAGTACAAAGCTACTTACTTGTTTGAATCACAGCCAAAGATATAAGGAGGAACACAAGTTTTGCCATTTTTCAATTTTCTGGTAAACGTGGAATATACTTAAAAATCGCAACTTTGCTGTTCTTGTTGTTACTCAAACCACTAAAATAGAAACGCAGCGTGGGTTTAAATCTGGTATTGTTGCGCAGCGCCACCTGATCGAAAGTCTTCGGGACTTTGAATCCTGCAATGGAAACTAGCGAGTTTCACTTTTGAGGCAGCAGGAATGTTTTTGTTGGTGGGTGCATACGAAGTACCTAGAAAACATAAAATAATGTTAAGTTATGTAGGTATTCTTCTTTAACAAATTATATGAGAAATATTGGCCATCAGATCAATTACCAACGTTGAAAATTGGTTGTAATTGAAAGCTAATAAAATAATAGGGTCAGAATAAATAATATGTAAATAAATAAAGTACCTATTTTTAGTTTGGATGGAGTTCCATCACACATCTCGATTTTACTAGGTGTTGAAGCCATTTCCGCCATTTTCATTTAATTGGTGTAAGGTAATAGGTAACTCGGAATCAAAATTGTACTTAATTTAGGGTCGACGTTTCGGCATTTACTATATGATTGCAGTAACCTCCCACTTTTAAATTGGTTGTGGGTAGGTTAAAATGGAAGTAGGTTGCAGCAATCACTCCAAAATTCGAAATTGAGATAACACAAGATTTTTACGTTTTGAGGTCCCAGGATCACGAAAAACTGGTTTTTTGAAAATGTCTGTGTGTGTACGTACGTATATGGTAAGCATTTCTCGAAAACTGCTCAACGGATTTTAATGAAATTTGGAACGAGGGTTAGTGTTGGCCTTCTGGTGAGCCCAGTTAATTTTGTTGTCAATCTACAAACGCCAAGTGCCTTCTTACCGTATCAACTATGAAATTTGACTGATGAATACCAATTTTTCTTATCAGTATATGAAAGGTCTTCAAATTCTTTGTCTAAAAATGTATTCACACTTGGCGCGTTTTTGGCATAAATGCAAAAAATAAGATAACACGTTACAGCCCAAACTACTGGATCGATTTGGCTGAAATTTGGTAGGTAGAAATACCAATACCAACCGAAGAGCTGCTATTTAATTTTGGTGGCAATCGGCCAACGGCAAGCGTCATTTTGGCATATCAACTTTGAAATTGAAATAATAAACTCGAAATTTTCCTTATCAGCACAAATGTTATTTCCAAAAATGTATTCCAACCAGAGATTCAAATTTTCCGGAAAAATTAGTTTTCGGAAAAAAACGGTTTTTTTCCGGGAAAAATATGAAAAATTCAGAAAAATTGGAAAAATTAATTCCTTTGTTATATTTACCTACTAGCCGCTATTTCTATGATGTAAAGCTGATTAAAAATGCAATTTTAAACCTTTATTATTTTCTGTATTCGATTTCGTTTCGTTCGACTGTTCAGAAACAGAAGACGATTTGTATGATTTTTTAATATTCTTGCAAAATGTTGGGTCAGATTTGCGATTTGGTCAGTAAATAAATATAGGTATTAACTACTACTAATAAGTAATAATAGGCTATTTGTTTTCGTTGTCCATAACCGTATCCGTAGTATTTTCAACAATTTTTCATTCTGTAAACTATATTACAATAATAAATGTCTTGTGTATCAATAATTCGTGATGCTTATATGTTTTTATTAACTTTAAAGAAAAAATCTGAAAAAACCCAATTTTTCCGATGCTTCGGAAAAAAACCGTGTTATTTTCCAGTTTCCGGTTTTTTTCTGACCGCTTGAATCTCTGATTCGAACTTGGTGGCATTTTGACAAAAAATTGTAAAATTTTGAAAAATTCCAAGGAACGCTTTAATAGACCAGGCTAGTTTTGAGTTTCGCGACTTGTTAGAAGCAAATCGGATAACATTTTGACGACAAGTGTTTCTAGACTAATTGGACCCTGCTGAATCCGAAAATCACCGTCGGCACTTCGAAATCTTAACCGGAAGTCCGTAATTCTAGATGGCGCTCAAGACAAATCATTATATCCAAAATATCATGAAAATTATACAGTTTTCGACTAAAGACGTGGTATACAAAATTGAAGATAGCTTCATTCTCTACAAGAAAGGCCCTAATGATTTTTTTCGTACAGACGACGGTTTACTCCTAGCGCGGGCAGGAAAGTTGCGCTCGCCGCGCGGCTTACGCGCTCAACGATTATTTTATCAAAACACTTGTTTCTTAATTTTTATGGAGTTTTTCAATATATTTCACCAATATCCACCTAAATACATGGGATTAGTAAGATATTCACAATTCACTTCCCTTTTTTCAATGTGCAAACGCCGTTTTCTATTTTGACTCTAGGTTGCTTTTGAGGTGCGTATTTTACAAGGGTCGTATCGGATAACATTTTGACAACAAGTATTTTTTGATTAATTGAACCCTGCTGAGTCCGAAAATCGCTGTTTTGACTTCGAAATCTTGACCGGAAATGTTTTATTCAATATGGCACCATCCAAAATACCATCCAATGGGAAAATATCTTTCAGCCAATTTGGCTGAAATTTTGATATGTTGTAAATCTCGACTTCCTGATCGAAAGTTATCATTGACACAAAGCAATCGTATGGACGGTTCTTGCTACAGAGGCCTGAAAATAAAATAGAAACTATATCTGAGCTTGAAAGCCACCTTAACTAGCGTACATCCTCTCAAGATTTTGAAATTTAAATAGTGATTTAAGGATTCAGCAGGGTTCAATTATTTAAATAGTGCTTGTTGTCAAAATGTTATCCGATCTGCTTTTTGCTGTAGCGCAGCTCAAAAGAAACCTACAGTGAAAGACAGCAAACGGCGTTTGCACATTGAAAAAGCGGAAATAAAATGAGAATATCTTACGATCCCATGTATTTAGGTGGATATTGGTGAAATATATTGAAAAATTCCATAAAAATTAAGAAACAAGCTTTTTGATTAAATAATGGTGGAGCGCGTAAGCCGCGCGGCGAGCGCAACTTTCTTGCCCGCTCTAGGGGTAAACCGTTGCCTGTACGAAAAAAATCATTAGGGCCTTTCTTGTAGAGAATGAAGATATCTTTAATTTTGTGTACCACGTCTTTCGTCGAAAAGTGTATAATTTTCATGCTATTTTGGATATGACGATCTGCCTTGAGCGCCATCTAGAATTACGGACTTCCGGTTAAGATTTCGAATTGCCGACAGTGATTTTCGGATTCAGCAGGGTCCAATTAGTCTAGAAACACTTGTCGTCAAAATGTTATCCGATTTGCTTCTAGCATAATATAGAAAGGGTTTTTTGAAATTCTAGCCTTGTCTATAAAGTTGGTGGATTAAAATTTAGATATAGCAAGTAGGAAAATTTACTTAATTTTGGTGGCAATCAGCACAAGTGCCTTTTGGCATGTCATCGATGAAATTTTAAAGATGACCAATACTTGTTTTATCAAGTTTTCTGAAAGGTCTTCAAATTCTGTTTCCAAAAAATATACAATCAAACTTAATACCCTTTTGGAAATGAAAAATAAAAATTTTGAAAAACTCCCGAAACACTTCGAGACTGTGAATTGAAATTTATAGGTGATTGAGGATTGAATCGTTCACCAAGTGGGGAGGTTCCAGCTGCTTCCTTAGTTGCCCATTTTTTTCACGAAGTAAATAAATGCAAATTATAAGTATGTTAATAATAATGTACCTAGCGGACCTACCTATGTAAAAATTACGAGTTTTTTGTCCTTGTTCGTGGTCTATCACTACGTAACTCAAAAATTTGTGAATCTAATGTTGATAATCTTCATTTAGAGGTGTCCTCATTTATGCTTCAAAGATATTTTATTGCAATAGGTGCGATAAAAAAATTTATGGGAGTTAAGTTTTTCACATAATTTCATCTTTACACTAAGGGCCTATTCACAACCACTTTACGTACCAACGCAACGTAACAAACTTTAACACAAGGGCCTATAATTATGACAGCTTCTGATTTTTCTAGCTATTGTTGATGATTGTTAAACTTTCTTATATCATGCATGTAAAATGGTTGGGCATGAAGTTTTCGTTCTGGAGTGATTAGAAAATGAGTGACCTTGAAATTTTCAAAAATTTTCGCCTCCGGCGCACTCTGTTTTTCAGTAAGTACCTAACTACTTTCAAAAATATTATCATTAATAGCAATAATATTGATAATTAATAAGGGGCCCCAATTAGATCTTGCAACTGAATGTATAGTTACGTCAATGAGATGATAGAAACTTCTACTTTTTCACAGAATTTGTGAATAAAGTATAGAAATGCAAGGAAATAAAACGTAAATGGCCGAATAGCCCTAGCAGCTGATGCCAATAAAAAAAACGAAAAGGAAGAATAAAACGTAAAGTTAAATGCTACATTTACAGATTCTGTGAAAACGTAAAAGTTTCTACCGTCTCCGAGACTGCCAATTTTTTTGTTCTACAAAATATGAAACTATTCAAAAAAAGCCTCCCGTGTCATTTTTCTAGTTTCACATAATTTATAAAAAATATATAAAATTTGTTGCGACCTACCCCGATCTCCCCTATAGTCACAGTATACTATAGTTTTTCTATGACTCCATCTAACAGAAGTCAAGAACATCATCAATTTCTCATCAAAATTTTAATAAAGGCGGGAGGAAAATGGTTTATTTCCTCCATAGAAAAGGGGTGGAAAAGCAGGTTGTTACATACATCTCTTTCAGGAATAGTGCAATTTTCTAAAGAAAACTGCTATATTGCTATATTAATTTAATAGCTATTACTCCGAAGTCTGTCTGCGACTCTGCATCTTAAAACTACGTAAAATCGAATGGCTTGAGAGCCCTGTAAATTTAAGGTTTAAAAAATCAAAAATCCTAGTCCTAAGTCCTGTAAGGAATTCTTTTCATCGCTTTACATCGTTAAATCCATGTAAGATGCAAGTCGTAAAAAGTAAAAGTTGAAACATTTTTTGCATTTACCTGAATAAAGCAAATAACGTTGATTTGAATGGGGTACATATTACTTCACTGTAGATTGATGTTTGCTGATAAAACAAGTAACAACTCGCACATAGAAAAAAAATAGGTATTCAACATTTATTTATCAAAATCATCCAAATCTTGTGAGAATCTACATTAATAGTTATTACTTTTTCAACATCATTAATGGTATATTATAAATATCCTGTATAAATTAATTAATTCAGTGCATGAAAACTTTTGGTATTAAATAGGCCAAAGCCATAGCAGTCAAAGCAACAGTATTGATCGAGATGGATGGCGCCGAATTACATAGATCGGAGTTGCACTGTCTGCAATTGCTGTCCGGCTTGCACTCAATTTCTTGTCCCTTTGTCACGATTTGACATCTTCGAATGGCCAATGCGGACGCTTCGCTTCCTGAAAATAATGAAAACGTTATAAGTACTGTAAAGACTAAAAAAAAGATAAAACACCTTTCGTTCTTTCCGTCGTACAAACGGCTTCGGAGCTTGGTCCTATGTTGGTGCCACAAGTTCTTTCTGAGGCACTTTCAACTTTGCAGGCGGTGTCGCAGAAATAGCATTTGATGGCCAAACCTGAAGATAAATTTTAACGTTAAGAATATGGAATAAAATTACATACTGTAATCTACAAACAACTCAGAAATTGTCGTGTTAAGAATATTTTTCAAAAAAATGCGAATTTGCGGTTGTGTGTAAAATTTGAAAATCTACGTTGAAATATCTTCTGTGCTTGGTTAACCACTAACTGTAAAATCGATTATCTACGGAAATTAAATATTGTCGTTTTCAGAATTGAAAAAATAAGAACGGAAATAGAGGTCAGGTCAATAGGAACGCTTCAGATATTCTTTGTGCAATTTGAAAAAAATTAATTGCCACTAATGGCGCTTGGCGAAATTTTAAAACTCACCCTTTAACCCCCACCTACCCCCACTTCAAAATTTTAAATGGCAACCCCCCACTTGTGATACATCATTTGACAGCTAATTTAATTGCCAATCTAGCGCTGTAACAATTTTTGATATTTGTTAAACGCTAGCGCCCTCTATGTTCAAGTTTTAAATTACATTGGGGCCCTTTGTGATACATCATTTGAAAGGATTTCAAATTCTCTGTAAACTGATGCAAGAATTTTTGAAATCGACCCACTCGTTCAAAAGTTATATTGACCTGGTTCTGTGCCTAGAAATCCTTCAAGTTTAGCTGTAACTTTTGAACGAATGGATGGATTAAAAAAATTCTTGCATTAGTTTACAGATAATTTCAAACCCTTTCAAATGATGTATCACAAAGGGCCCTAATGTAATTAAAAATTTGAACATAGAGGGCACTAGAGTTTAACAAATATCAAAAATTGTTACAGCGTTAGATTGGCAATGAAATTAGCTTTCAAATGATATATCACAAGTGGGGAGTTGTCATTTAAAATTTTGAAGTAGGGGTAGGTGGGGGTTAGGGGGTGAGTTTTGTAATTTCGCCAAGCGTGGATTTAGTGTCCCCCTCCAAATAAAAATCGACCTGTGCGAGCGAATTTTCATATTTTATTTGGTATTATATTTGGTGTTATATTTCGTAATTCTACTTAATCACACTGATTTTTCATCCCCTTTCGCAATTTTTCAGCCCCTGAGTGTTAATTTTTCAAAATTCGCCACATTTTGTTTTAATTCCGGCAATTCTTGTCATTTACTCATTTGGTTTATATTATCATTTTTTTTACTTTCCAATTCAACCCTCAAAATTTGTGTTTTTCTCTTCATTTTCTACTTCGAGCAAATTTTGATATTTCGTTCCGATCACGAGATATTCGGAATATTCGTTGACCCCCCTGTATAGAAAGTTACGGGGATTGATTAATATTAATAGTAATAATAGCCTCCATAACTTTCAATGAATGTAAAAATGCAGTTCTTAAATAATTTTCACATTAGGTTCATTTCGTTTACGAGAATCGAGGTCAGTTTTTGCGCAAACACCATGTATAACAATTACGTTAAATTTCACCCTGTATGGAAAATAATGTGTTGCGCAATAACAGTATGATAATAATTGCAGCAATATGCAATGTGTTCCTAGATTTAATTAGTATGTAGAAAACATTGCAAGTTGTATTGAGAAGAGGCGAAGGTTAACTATATGATATCAATAATAATCAGTTTTAATTTTTCTTTATGGAAGAAACCATTCACATTAGCTCCTAAGGTTAAATGAAAGAAAATAAAATGAATACCTACTTTAATACGTTATACTTATCAGCATTTAGTCAAATAGGTAAAAGAATCTGTACCTATTATACATAAAAATGCTAAATGACCAAGTGAGTCAAAGGAAATGCTGATAAAAAATTCAAAACATTGAAACATAGCGTGCACCTGCTAGGAACTTGTTCCTGAACCTTTTGAATTACCTACTGCGACTACTCGAATTATGCCTTAAATGTTAAGGACATTAAGCTATCTTACTCCGGAACAAAAGGGCAAGAATTCACAAATCTGTAATTCTTAACAGTAAATATAGAAATAATCAATGCAGTTAATTAGTTAATTTCTTCAACCGGTTTTTCAGTATCTCTTAGGATATTTCAGCGTTACTTCACCTGCACTATGGTGACTAATTTGCGTCGATGACGGGATGCAATATAAATAAAACATTACTAATTAGGACCAATTCGGAAAATATTTAAGTCAGCTTCATGAATCATTATAATAATGAAACAATATAAAGTTATAACAAGCTAAAAACAACTATAAAACTGGCAACCGTTCTTAAGCAATAAGTAACAATTTTTTACACAACCGCAGCATTATCGGAATTTGTTTTCATTGTTATTGATAGTCAAGAAAACCAAGCAAAGAGCGTCAGTGCAATTTACTTGATCAACACCGATATATTATTTTAACGATTATGGAATCCAAGGCTAGAGAATGCGCTAAATATGAGAAATAAACCATTTAGCACATTTATTCAACCTCAGAAACACAGAATAATAAATCTAGCGGAAATTGACACAAAAACAAAAAGAAAAGTAGGAGGACCGCCACGCTCTGATAACTCACCGCAATTTTAAATCGTGTAAAAAGTAAAAATTTACTTACTTTCCTGCACCAAAGCGATAACTACCACAATCAAAACCAGTAATTTGTACATTTTGGTGTGAAAATGTAATAATTGTATTTTAAAACCACCGTTCGTTGAACCAGCGCGGAATTAAAGAATCACCGGTGCTCTTAAAAAGAGTTAAAACGATTGTGCTGCCATCTGGGAGACCGCGAAAATTATATCATTTTTGGTGGGGATAATGGATTCCCACCCATATTCCTATTATTTTTGCTATTACGACGCTGGGTGGGTATTATTGGCATTTATTGATGGAATTTTCCACAAGCATATCCATTTCGACATCCTCATTATTTGCGTGACTGCATGCTACGCTATTTACTCCCGATTTATCGATTTTTTGTCTTTCCTCCATCCATGTTTGCGATAAAACTGAGTTTCGAAAAGATGCAGCAGAATTCTAGAAATAACGAATTTCAACGAAATTATTTTTAACCTTCACAAGCGTTTGATATAATACGCATTAGATTAGACGTCTCGGTTTAATTAGGATGTCGTGTTCTAAGAAAATACTTCTAAGCATGTCGTCGGCATTGTCTCAAACTAACGGGTACCCAAAAAAAACCGAACTAACTTTATTATTATTTTGCACAGGACGTAGCTGAAAGACGAAGCTTTTAGAATTGACAATCATTTATCAGATGGCGCCACAAATAAATTTTTTGAGGCTTTTTACAAAGCCATTTTTTAATTGGCTGGAATTCAATCATTTGTGTACCGATCAAAATGAAATTTATGTAGGATGAAAGCTAAAATGCTTTCCTCTTCCAAAAAAACTTTACTAAATCTTATTTTGGGCATTCTTTATTTTTCTTACAATTATTTTTGCGGTATACTGTTAAACATTGATTTTTTAAGGTCTATTTTTTATGTTGCTACAAATCTTGAAAAAAAGTTATTTTTAATTTAATACTACAACACTTGAGTGTATACCTGTAAAGAAACGTTATTTTGTGAAAGATTTATAGTATCACTAAAGATCCGGAAAATTTTGCCGAGATCGGTAGAGAAATAAATAATAAATTTTAAAAATCCATGTTTCAGAGCATCACAAAAAAAATGTAAATTAATCAAGAACGTTCAGAATAAAATTTTGTAAAGTTTTTGGAAGAGAAAAGCATCAGCTTTAACCTTACACTATTTTTATTTTGAACGGTTCACTGATGCTTCAACTCCAGCCAATCAAAACATGGCCTTGTAATAAATAGCAACAAAAAATTTGTTGGTCGTGCCATCTGGAAAATAATGGTTGACAAAAATAACAAAGCTATAGCCAAAAATAAATCGTTCGTTTTTTTTCTGGGACATTCTGTGTTCTTTATTCTTATTATTCATAAAAATAATGTAGGAAAGCAATAAAAGACAAGAAGGGTGTGGGTAAATTTATGAGAAATAATGAGTATAAAGCGATATACTTTTAACCTTCCCAATTCCCATTACAATTTTAAAAAAATGGGAGGTTACTGCAATCACTAAAATTTTTGAATTTGAGATAACATCAGATCTATAAATTTTGAGGTTACAGTTACAGGAAGCAGGAACCCAAAAAAGAGGTTTTTGAAATGTGTCTGTTTGTATGTACGTTCGTTTGTAAACACGCCACATCCAAAACTACTAGACCGATTTGGCTGAAATTTGGAACATAGGCAACTCATAACCCAACTTAAATCTGAAAAGCTTTTGAAACCAATCGTGCAATGGAAAGTGTCATTTTGGCACATCAATTTTGACATTTTAAATACAAACCCCTATTTTTTACGTCATCATAAGGAAGGCCTTAAGATTCTGCTTCTAAGGTGTATTCACTCTTAAAATTCACACTTTAAAAATATGATACAGCCCAAACCTCTGGATGGATTTGCCTGAAATTGCACATCACATGTAGATGGCAATCGACAAACGGCAAGTGCCCGTTTGGCACACCGATTTAAAATAAATTGCATGTGCCCCCCTCCCCCAATTTAGCTTTTCTGCAGGGCAGGATGGCAAATTTTTAGGAGGAAAAACTTTTTGGTGCTTATTATTTGGAGCTTTCGTCCTGTAACGGTCCTTGTAAATATTTTATTAATACTAATCCAATGTTTTTTTTTTCGAAATTGAACTCCAAAGTGTTATAACTTATAAAGTACTCCAATGCCGACCTGACAGCTCATTGACTTAATTGTTGACAAAATTTTTCATTAAATGTGCTCTTCTTTCTCCATGAATCACTCTTTTTATAAAAATAAATCGCCAGTACGGTAAAAAAAGGCTTTTAAGGTTTTTCATTTTCATGCAAGAGTGTTCTGAAGTGCTTGGAAAATGCGTGACCTTGAAATTATTCAAATATTTCGCTTGCGCCACTATTTCCTCTGTTTCGGTGGGATGCCCCCTTTTTCTCGTTGGACAAACATTTGTTCTGGGTGCGCCACTGCTTTGGGTGAAAAAATCTAAATTTTGTAATAACACTAAAAACACATTATAGCCCAAACTACTGGATCGATTTGGCTGAAATTTGGTTCATGGAGACTGGGTGACCAGTTGAAGAGCTGAAAGGCTTTTGAAAGCAGTTGGTGAACGGAAAGTGCCATTTAGGCATATCTATTTAAAATTTTAAATACCTACAAGACACGGAAATCCAAAGACCCACGCGATGTGGAAGTTCCAGCCGCTTCTCTGCTGCATTTTTTTTGTTTTTTCATCCAAAAGTTGGAAAAAAAATCTTGCCACTAACAAGGCAATTTAAAATTTGAAATAAATAACAATTGACGGCATTAACAACATTTTTATCGCCTTTATCATAATAATAAAGGTTACAAGGTTACTAAACAAATTTTTTATCGTTTTATAAAATAAACAAATACCTACCTAAGAAAACAAAAAAGCTTCTAGAATTTTTAGCATTGTTTTCTGGCAGTGACTATAGCGTTATTGTTTGAATTTTTCACTTTAATCTCAAAAAATGTTTAAAGAACTGTAATCATAAAAAGAGCGAGAAAAGTTCACAACAAAGCCGTAAATGGAAATATTGTATCCTATTATATCAAACGTTAAAAATGGTGAATGCGCCGGGATAATGAGTTTCGCTTAAGAAATGACTCTGCGAATCATTGTCAGGACATTTTTGAAATCGGAAAATTGAATAATTATTAAAGAAAAATTGCATATTTTTATTGTCAAGAGTTATTAATAATTATGGAAAGCGAGACGGAAAGCCTCCAACAACATTTTGATCAATTGCGAACATAAACTGCTATTCAAAACAAACTCGCAAGTTTCTTATTTTGGCTCAAAAGCGTAGGCAGACGACTTCAAGAAGTCGGACAGGAAACAGAGCTTTACCAACGAAAGACTTTATTATTTTTCCTTTTTTTTAACAGCAACTAAAAAGTAAATTAACTAACAATAAATCTAGGCAAGAGAAGGGCAAAAACAGCAGCCAATAATCCTAATCGTGCGAAGCCGATTTGCGGGGCTGAATTACACAATTCACCATCACAATTGAAACACTGAAATCCGTCGGGGCAAGGCACTTGTTTTTCTTTTCCAAGTGGGAGTACACATTTGCGAATCGCCTTTGAAACATCTGTGTCACCTGTAATTCGGAAATTAATTTAAATTTAAATCTGAAATAAGGGAGCCATACCAATTTTTATCTGTTTGGCACATTGGGGCATATCCCCGGAACAGGGCACTGCAGAAGCTTCTTTCACAGTGCAGCCTTCGGTAACCCTTGCGCATTGGTAACACTGCAGTTTGCAGTCTGAAAAAAAAAGAAAATTGATATTAACCGTGTTTACTTTGCTCGGTAGTTTATTTATTTTCAATATAGTAAAGCCGTAAACATAAACAAAAACAAATTTAAGTCGTAATACTCGTAATTAATGCCATAAAATATTATAGAGAAAATTGGGAACACTCACAGCCGCTTTGAGCCACGGCCAATAGGCACACTGCAAGAATAAAAATCTTCATTTTTCACAACTCCGCGAATGCAATATGCAATACCACCACTGCCACGGCTCTAGGAAAACTTATTTTCCAATAGCTGTCGATCCGAATTCCAAGTGTTCAAGGAGTAGGAGGCCCACGGAAGGTCATGTGACCATATGGTCGGTCTCTTTTTGTGTGTAACATCAAGTTATTTATATGATATTGCCGGCAGAGTTGGATTAAAAATAAATTCGATGTGTAACAAACAGTTTTTGCTCTTTCGTCCAGTAGAAAAGGAATGAAAAATGCCTTGAATTTAAAGTCCGGGTCTGGAAATAATGTTTCGTCATGGGAGAAGTATTTTCATGTTATTAGTGTGGGACGAACTCGAGGAGGCCGGTCTATGATGTAATTTAGGTTCACCATTCTCACCTTGTTTTGTTCTAAAGGTGCCTGGTTTATAGCGTGACATGTGAGGCAACCAACTTTACACAGAACGTTTTGTTTGAAATTGGAGACAAGAAGAGGGGGAGAAAAATTTTTTTTACAGTATGTTTTAACGATAGTCACTTTTAACAATACAGGTGTCCCAGAATTACGTTCTCAAAGTTCACTGCCAGATTCCTTGCCTTAAAATAGATTCAAAGTTGTTGGCCCCCAAATGCTTCATAAGGGAGCTATGCCCCTCCAAAGGAGTACTAGAAAAATCGGTTGTCTGAAATTTATTCGAAAATTATAAATTATAGGATCTTGAAATTGGGGACAGAGGTTAGTGTTGTAAGGGGCTATCTTTTGGATTTTTTTCAGATTTTTAGCAACATAACAAGGCGTTCGCTCCATTGGGGGCTTTCACGTTTCTTGCAATTTTTTTTTTGTTACGGGGCATTTTTCGCAACTAGTAATAAAAAATCGTAATCTGTAGCCTATTTTATAGAAAAAAACGCTCTTGTTGAATGTCGCTTAAACACCCATTTTCGAATAAAATGGCTCTAATTGATTTTGAATGAAAATTGAAAAGATAAGAGAGGTGTTATTTTATCAATAGTATACGACGAGTAGTTTCTTGATTGCTGCGGGTTTTGACGTACGAACTACGAATGGTTGTCAACTATGTCAACTACGAGTCAAAATGTTAATTTTTTAGGCTAAAAAGAGGACGAGAGCTTGCTAGAGTCCTCTTTGCCGGAAAAAATCTACCATTTGACAAGTAGTGCATCTATGAGGACTCAACAAGGCAACCAAGAGACTACGAATCGTATTTTACAGATTATTTTATAAATTAAAGTATTGAGTAAATAGTGTCAAGTTGACGTTGTAGTATTATCACTGTAATCAGGATTTGATTGGCTACTGACTAAATGCTGCTTTGGATCGGTTCAATACTTAATGTATAAAATAATCTACGTAATTAGTGAAAATAACTACAGAGGGGATGTATCCTTACATCATTTTAGTAAGAAAAGTTCATATCGACATACGGCAAAAACTGAAAAATGAGCTATCAGTTCTTCGAAGAACTTTACGATTTTTGTAGTGCCCAGTGGGAGGGGTAATATTTCAGTTTTCGCCATATGTGCATATGAAGTTTTCTTCCTAAAATGATGTAAGAATGCATGCCTGTACTTATTTTCACTAATTACGCAGATAAAAATAATACCTTCCTCGACAAATCTTCTCGCTCAAAATCAATTAGTCATTGTATTCGGAAACGGGGTGTCTAAGCGACATTTAACAAGAGCGTTTTTCTGTGTAAAACACGCTACATATTATGATTTTTTTTATTACTTGGTGCGAAAAATGCCCATAACAAATAAAACTTGCAAAAAATGTGAACGCCCCCCCCCTGTGACGGTTAGGTGGGCGATACACTCACAATTAAGAGACGAATCCGAATCTAAAGTCAAAACGAAGGGCCTTCCATTTAAAATAACGAAGATGGCGGCCACTTTCGGTAAAACAGGATGCACTGGAAGGCTTGCGAATATTTTATTTTTGGTGTGCGTGGACGATTATGGTATAGTACCAAATTTCAAAATTCTAGTACAAATGGATCCCCAAAAGTTTGTAATGAATGGTCTTCGTGAATCAGCCTGTATACGAAAATCGTATTTCTACAATTCCAGCCAGTATTTTGCCATTTTGAACCAATGAGTAAATAAAATGAATAAATAAGAACAGGAAATTAACTACAACGCATGATTTCTGGAAATTAGTTGTACTGATTTCCAGAAAATTGTTTACCTTTATGACAAACAATAAGGTACAATTTCGCGAAATATGATTTTCAGGCTTAATCCATTTCGAGCATGTTTCAATTTAAAGACAATTTTCTCTCCACTCTCTTTTTTTTGCTACGGAAATTTCCCAGCAAAAAAGCGCTCGGGACAGGTCGAAAATACGAAAATTTTGAAGCTAACAGAGGCTCCAAAAATTCACTCTTTTTGTCGATTTTTTGCGGGTGGTGCTCCAGCACGCTTGAGAATTTAGCGTGTGGTGTCCAAGTACAAGGTGGTGAAAAAGAATGGAAAATTTCGCAATAACTTTGCAACCAGCAATTTTTTTTTAGTGCCGAAGCATATGCGTAGACTTCCCCCCTTCTATCCTCATATTTCACTGCTCTTTTTCTTGCCTCTTCTTTGAACTTACTCCTTTTCGTTTCTTCTCTTATTATGCAAAGTTGGATAAAAGTATGGAACAATGCTCATAATATTCTCGGATCGTAAATTTCCATCTTTTGCGTTCTGCGCCCAATAATGTGAGTCAATTTTCTTGATTCAGTAATTTTTAACATAATGACGTCATCATTATTTTACGAATTTTTTGAGATTCAAACGTGTTAATCCAACATCCAAGGAATATGAATGAAAAAATTTACAAAAATCAAGTTGGCAGGTTTTTGTGTTTTTAAAAAATCTTGACTTCTCGACCATTTCTTCGATGTTTTTGAAAATCTGATGACCGCGACTACACAGTTGAGAAAAATGTAGGCTGCCATCAAGAAAAAATGATGATGACGTCATTATATCAAAAATGACTAAACCAAAAAAATTGACAGCCAGAAAATCGAACGCAAAATGCAAAAACACGGTAACACCTCTCCGAGGATTTTAGCAGAAAATCTATAATTCTACAGTTATGGGCATTAGCCCATGATTTTGTCCAATCTTGTAAATTCTCAGTATCCTTGATTAAAAAACTTAGTCATTACATTTTCTAACTATTTATTTACGATTATCCAGATTCCAAATTCTACATCTTACGAACAAATTCTGCATTTATACGACTTCAAAAGTTTTTAGAATTGCTTTATTAATTTTGCTGTCCTTAACTACTGTTGCCAATACGCGAAAGACTTCTCAGAATATTAATTTTACTGCCTCGACAAATAAAGACATCTTCCAAAAGTAATAAATAAGTTACGAACTGTTTTAACGTTGTTTCAACCCCTTTCTTTTTTCTAGTCACGTATTCGAAATGACTCAAAGTGTAATTCCGTTCATAAGAAAAATCCGAAATAAAAAAATCATTTATTCTCCACGGAGCTACATTTTACAAGACTACACTACATATTTAAAACTAACAAAATAAGTCTAAGAACGTCAGATCACAACATTAAAGCCGTAAAACACACCTAAAGCATTTTTTCGTAAAATATCTGACCTGCAGTGCTGTTTTGAGACAATAATTTATCGTAATTGCTTCATTAATAGAAAAATAGTAAGTATTCAAAGTATAATTTCGAAGATTTGAACCGAACACGACAATGGCAATGCTTGGAAAGAGACGATTATTCCATTAAAGCAAGAAGGCTACAGCAGCCAATGCAACACCTATGAAGGTATACCCGGTGAACCTGTGGGCAGAATTGCACTTATCACCATCGCAGGTGTAACACTGGCTGTCGACAATCTCGTGTTCGACGTTTGTAAAAACGGCGGCACTTTTAGCGATGGCCGTGCAGACGGAACTGCCAACCTGGGGCATGCATGTCCTGGCTACGAACTCCTTGTCATTTTTATCTGAAGAAACACAAAATTAGGCATTAGGATTACGGAACATTCTTCGGACACAATTAATCGAATCGCAATTCTTCGAATCACAATTAATCGCAGCACAATTCTTCCAAAATTTATATAAAGTCAGGGTCTTTTTTTATTATTGTCCCACTTTTAAATTGGAATATCTCCTTTATTACTTGAGCTATTTGCCTGAAATAAAAACAGGTTGATAGACCGTACCCACAAGTTTTCTTCTGGATCTGACTCTCAGCGATCACCGTTGGATCTTAAGCGCTTTTTTTTAAATGGGACACCCGGTATATTCTTGCACGGATCGATAGAGAATTTTCTTCTGATTGTACATGGCAATAAAATTAACATACATATTTTGCATCGGTACCTATATCTGATTCCGTTAATTTGTGGAAGTTCATTGAAGGAATTCAACGAGACCAACCTATAAATGAACTCAAACATGAGCAAATTTTGGCCGATATTACCCAGCGCGTTCGAAAAAGATTTACAAAGATCATGCAAAAAGATTGTTGCAAATTGTAACTAATTATAATACTGATTGCAACATTGTGGATTATTTAAGAAGTGTCGCTCATAATTCTAGTTACAGTTAGTGAGTAGCAGTTGTACATCTTTATTGTGTTTTAAGTTTAGTAGATTTTTTTGAAAATAACACTTCAAAATACCCGTTGTTTTCATCAAACAGTATTAGGTACCTGTGGCACACAAGCGTTTATAAAATTTTCGAAGAATAGTGCTGTCGATTAATTGCAATTCGAAGAATTGCGATTCGAAGAAGAAGGACTGCGTATTCGAAGAATTGTGATCCAATTAATTAACGGTATCCGGATTTGGTCAATTCATCGAAAGTAGGTAATTCACCGAAAGAGCGAATAATTATTTAATCATTGAATTGTTTATTCGATTAATTATTCGTTCGGCAAACCAGCAATTCGGTGAATTGAAACTTGACGGAAACTAACCTTTGCCGATGATCTTCACGCAGCTTTTGGGGATGAAACTGCCGATTAAACCTCCACCCAATTCCTGATTACAGTCCACTGTTGGAAATGTGAAACTAGTTAATCCATAAGGACAAAGAGTACTTTGACTGGAGTCACATTTGTAGCAAGTCAAGGCTGATGCTGGAACAGAAACACGGAAATATTTATAAACCTTGAAATTGCTATTAAATGGCGGAGAAAACCTCAGGTGGACAAAACAACGATTTCGTGACCTAAAATGACATCATCGCTCTTAACTCATTCTGATGTTATTGCTTAAGTGTTACGGTTCGTTGTAAATTATATCGAGGGGAGTTAATATGAGGTATGAGTCAAGCGAAGCACATGAGTCGATTTGGTTTGGGATTATTTGAGTCACTTAATAGGAAAAATCGCAAAATATGAATGTGCATGAATGAAAATGTTTAAAAGGGTGCACTGGGAAGCAAAGAATTCATATTTTTTTAAACGGATTTGGTTTCAGAACGCTCTTCGGCATTAAATTCTGAGACGACATGTCTTTGTTAAAACTTCCAGATCCTAATACGGAGTGAACAATAAAAAAGCGATCAATTTTGAAAGATACGTCGCTGACTCGCTAATTAATTACTATTAGAATTTTTTTAGTTTCATCAGCTGTCAGTCAACCTTCACAAGGGACATAAAGACGAACAAAAAATAGTATATTAAAAAACACGTTTCATAAGGCCATAAGGATGTTTGGACAACGAAGGCGAAAAGCTCGAGTTTTACAAAATCCGAGTGCGATAAGAGCCTTATGAAATACGTTTTTTACACAATTTTTTCTATTTCGGATAGGTACCCAACTTGATAATATTTTCATGAAAAATTCAGATTGTCACTTTCGAAGATAAACTGGGCAGTTAATTCGATTGCTAGACACAATAGTTGTCTAGGTTACGATGTAAAAGCCGTGCTCTAATAATAGAGCACATTAGAGAACGCGTTTGGGTGCTATAAAGTGTTCATTAGGAAATAGAAAAAAGGCTTTTTCAATTCACATAGCCACCATTGCCACCCTTGATGGTTTGAGTTTCGAATTAACGTAAATGGTTTATTTCCTCGGTTTACAACCGGTAACCAACAATACAGGATGTTCCCTAAGTACACCGACAAACTTCAGGAGGTGTTTCTTCACCGTATTCGAAGACGAAAACTTTCTATGAACATGTCCTAAATTGCTTGGTTTTCAGGTGCAAATTCTAAAAAAAATTGTTTTTGATATTTCAAAAACTCTTTGCGATATTTTGATGAAACTTGATATACGTTTATACTGGAGGGTAAACCGCTAACCGTATGTTGTACACAAGACATCCCCCTGAAAACCTCCTGAAATATCCCCAGTTTATACTACATAAGGAGCAATTTGGGAAGTATACTGAAAATTTTGTACCAAATCCAGCGGGGTAGGTGTAGGTAGCCAGGCGCAAACTTTTCCCGTCAAGTAATGTACGCCACTGGTTTTTTTTTCGTTTTTCCTTTATTATGAGCCTTTTTTGAGAAATGGGGGAAAACGCAATCGAAGGAAAGTAAATCAGAAAAAATTCCAAAAACGCAGTTAAGCTACCATGCTTATTAATCACTTATCAGGATGATGGCCAATAGGCTGAAAACCTTGTTCGAGAACCAGCAATAAAAAACAAAATAAAAAGCTGGAAATGGATCAAAGCTTTGCTTGTCTGTGTGTCTCGGAAACTAAGCACTTTAAGACATAACGTCCATAGGAAGTTTTGGTCTTAGAATGCGGCGAAGAACTACGCCCTAAAATTTGTCGGTGTACTTAGGGAACAGCCTATACATATAATGTCAATTCAAAGTTTGTATTGCTGCGTCTCGTTACCTAGGAAATATATCAAAAAAGTCAAATCTGATTGGTGCACTTAAATTACTTGCAGCGTAAGAACTCTGGAAGTTTAGAAAAACAGATGTCGACTCAGAATTTGACAACGACTTAAAATTTATTTAAAATCAAGTGGGGCGTTCTATATACGGATAAAGAAAATATAAGTAATGCCAATCTTTTGTAGTAACAAAACATCAATTTACCCTTCTACTTAACACTCTCGCAATACGCTTTTCAATGCCAGAATGAACAAAAGACGATGAGAACGTAGGATAGTCGTTCCTCTTCCTGAAATAACTATTTGTGAAAGAAGTATCTGACGTAAAGAATAAGAACTAAAATTAGCGTCTGAATAATTAATAAATAAAGCGGTGAGTGAACTGTTTACCGATCCCCGATCCGTGATGACACCACTCAATATAATTGGTGTCGTGGTTGCTGACAATCACATCACATCACAACACAATCATTATTGGTGGTTATTTATGTAAGTACCTACCTAATTTTTATTTTATGCCACGAATTTTAAAGCACTGAGATTCATGAATCATGATGCACACAATTTCAGGTCATTGTCGAGTTACTTGAAGTTCCTTTTTAAGTAGTCACAGCTTTTATTGTTGAGATTTATGTTTTTCAGGGGCACAAAAATATTGGCTTAGGCTATACAAACACAACATAGAATGCAAGAACTTGAAAATTGCTCTTTTTTAACTAGGTATTCAAGTTATCCTCAGTGTCCATCTCTATGAAATTCTGCGAATATATTAGGTATCTCAATTTTTTAGAAAACCTAGTTCAAAAATTTTGGCTATTGCGCCATAGAATATAAAATGCTTCTTTTAGTTTCTTTTAATATAATTGCTACCATTTTCAATCGAGTTTTACGGAGAGTGACTGGTAGACTGTGCTAGGTACCTACAGGAACTTTAAAATTGGATACCTCCACCCGAGAAATTGCGATGGAAAATTGGGGCAACTGAGGAACGAATATTAATATAAAGAAAGAAGCCCCATTAACAGAATTAAAGAGCATTCCCGAAATTCCTAAAGAGTAAATGATTCATATTTCATTCTGGGATTCTGATATGAAGTTATTTATTTGTCATCGTTAATAACCATTCTAAATAACAAAGCAAGCAAAGTGTGCAACGTAGTTTTTGACCTTAGAGGTCGTCACAGATTTACATAGTGATTAGTAGGCATCTAACTAGGTACTTATTATAGGGTGAGTCTGAAATCATAGTAGTGACTGAAACGGGTCCATTCAAAAATAGAAGCAAAAGTTCCTATGGATACATGTCCGGAAATGCTTCGTAAGGGAGCTTCGCCCCCTTAAAGAGCTCCTCAACAAGTCAGTTTTCTTAAAATTATTCGGAAAAATATAATCACTTACGCACAGACACATTTTAAAAACCACTTTTTGGGTTCTTAAAACCTCAAAACTTATAGTGCTGATGTTACCTCGAATTTGAAAATTTTAGTGAACGCAGAAACCTCCCATTTTTTCTAAATTGTGGGGTTCTGTTGGGGAGGTTAATAAAATCATCTCAAACTTAAATTTTGATGATTCAGAAGTGAATCAAACACAGAATAATGAACGCATGAAGTTTTGAATTGAAACTGCCCTGGATGGCCCAGAGAAATATCAAGTTATGTAGTGTCAAAACAAAATATACAGAGCGTTCCAATGAAAAGCAGCCACCCCGAATATCTCGTAAATCAAATAAAATATTAAAATTCGCTCGGACAGGTCGATTTTGATTTCGAGGGGAACACTTAAATCCGTGCTTGGCGAAAATTTTCAACTTACCCTCTACCCCCCACCAACCCCCACTTCAAAATTTTAAACGGCAACCCCCCACTTGTGATACAACATCTGAAAGCTAATTTCATTGCCAATCCAACAATGAAACAATTTTTGATATTTATCTAACTCCAGTATGGTCAAAATTTAAATCACATTGGGACGCTTTGTGATACATCATTTGAAAGGGTTTAAAATTCTCTGTAAACTGATGCAGGAATTTTTGATATCCTTCCACTCGTTCAAAAGTTACCTTGAAAAACATGAGCAGGTCCTGGGGCTAGAAATCCTTCAAGTTTATGTTGTAAATTTTGAACGAGTTAATGGACTTCAAAAATTCTTCAATCAGTTTACAGAGAATTTCAAACCCTTTCAAATGACGTATCACAAAGAGCCCTAATGTAATTTAAAATTGGACAAATGTCAAAAATTTTGACAAAGTTTAATTCGCAACGAAATTAGCTTTCAAGTGGAGGGTTGCCATTTCAAATTTTGAATTGGGAGATGGTAGGTCCTAGGGTGTAACTTGGAAAATTAAGTCAAGCACGGGTTTAAGTGTCACCCTCGAAATCAAAATCGAGCTGGCGATTTTGGAATTTTCATATTTTATTTGGTTTACGAGATATTTGGGGTGGTTCCTTTTCATTGGAACGCTCTGTATAATCTTTTGCATTTAGGTAACTATTATCAAAGAAATAATAGCAGCGTACATCATTATTAATTTAATTTAGTCCTATTTTTAAGTATATAAATAAAATATGTCGTTTGGAATGGAGACATGGTTTATATTTAACGATTAAATTTAGCACGTAAGTCATCGATGTCAGCATTTCTACTGTTATTGTTGTTACCTTCCAATCTCATTAGTTTAATACTTCCGATTACACAGCAGAATTAATTGCAGGTGCAGGTAGGTAACTTTTTCTTTTAATTTTTTTTTGTTAGTCGACTCCGCTCCAAAAAACACTAATTGTTCCTCAGTAGACTAGGGGATTTAGTAATAATTGAAAATTATTACCAACCTGTATAGTGTATACCTACCTAATAAACAATTTATAGCCAATATTAGTCGTTCAAGTGCATATGGTTATAGCCTTTTTGTTGACAACAAATATTTTACTGCTAGATGACGAAGTTTAATCTTAATTAGGTGCTTCTTTTGTATAAATATGAAAATATGATAGATATTCGATAAGAAACTTACCAGAATGAACTGCTACGATGAAAGCAAGAAGATAGAACATTTTTGCGGCCATTTTCAGTGAATTGGCGTCTATTATTTGGAGGAACAGCCGTACAAACTGACAATTAACTTTTAAACCAGAAGCACTACGAAACCCTCACTCATTCGACTCTGCAGCTGAATGTAGTGCTTTCCTTGAATCGAAGTGGACGGGAGTCGACAGAGTCGACAACAGCTCACTGAAAGAGGACTATAAAGACAAGCTGTAGCCGAAGCGAGATGGGAGAAGGATCTTCGTATTCCCCACTTTATATTGTTACTTTGCTATTAATTTGCCAAATATTTGCAAATATAGCAAATATGATTTAGTGAGATATACTGCGTGACTATAAAAGAAAGTTGACTGATATTTTGTCCATGGCTAGTCATTGTTTGTGAAAAGTGAAAATGAGGTCAATTCGGCGCCCTAAATTCGCGGATCAATAGCCCTCCCGCACAAACGAGGGATGGTTACGATTATGTGAAAACTGCGCCTCAAATTATTCCTGACGATTTCTACTTCTTTCTTTGTCTACTTTTAAACAATAATAATTATTTATAATGTACTTAATGTTCTCAGGCGATTTGGACTGCTAAAATGATATTAATTGTTTCCGCAGTGTGTCATGTTTATTTAGATAGTGATGGTGGTACGATTTGCAAAAGGTCGCATAAAAATCCCGAGGGCAGAGATAAGTTCTTAATTGATAATTGCATTACTTATTAGACTGAGAAAATGTGACCACTAAAATATTTTACTAATAGTAAATACTTACCCAAATACTTAGTCCGCGTTAAGTTTGATTTAATTTTTGAAGAATGAATGGGATTGGTCATAATCGAGGTCATAATTCTACCTGCCCGAGTATAACCTATACCTAGCTACCCAAATGTTGCAAGTTTGGGTCATAAATTGAAATTATTGTTGTTCATTTGGCAAAATTTCAGTTAATTGGCATTTTCAAGGTTTAGATCACGCTGCGATTCAAACCATTGAACGTATCGAGCTGAAATTTGGTACTTTGAAGGTGCTGATTAGTGATTTTGAGCCACATCGGTCCACGCAAATTGGCACATCAACTTTAAAATTTTAAATGCAAACCCCCATTTTTCGCATCACCAGAGGAAACCTCTTCGAATTTTGCTTCTAAAAATTTATTTACACTTGTCGTTTTGGCAAAAAATCGGCGCCGTGAAGACAACATATGTATACAGGGTGTTAGGGAATGGTACCGTGTGAGTTTAAGGGCGACTATATCATGAGCAATGCGAAAAATCCGTTGCCATTTTGGGCTAAGAAGCATTTTTCCTTCTGGGTATGATTGTCAAATATTTCCCTCAAAGCTTGGGAACTGCTGAAAACATGATTGTAGGTGATAACAATAGAAAAAATAACTTTCCAAATAAAATATGGTCAAAATGGTAGATTTTTTTAGACCGAAAAAATCTACCATTTAACAAGTAGTGCATCCATGAGGACTCAACAAGGCAACCATGAGACTACGAATCGTATTTTGTAGACTATTTTACAAATTTGAGTATTGAGTAAGTAGTGTTAAGTTGACGTCGTTGTAGTATTATCACTGTAATCAGGATTTCATTGGTTACTGGTATACTAAATGCTGCTTTGAATTGGCTCAATACTTAGTGTATAAAATAATCAATGCAATATGCAGACATGTTTTGTACGTGATGGTGAGTGTCTTGGTAAATGCAGAAAATGGTAGAAATTACAATTTCGTTTAACTTATTGTTAACAGAAAATTCGAGAATGACATTCACGGGTAACAATTTGTAATGTGTCAAATACATTTTGTGTGCCATGGCACCGAAGGTGTTGATGGTACCTACTAGGTACTTTATGGAGCTATTATTGAATTTCAATTTAGCTTCGATTCCGAGTTCGATTCCCTTCTTTATACTATTGCGTGCGTTCCGCCGAAGTTTACGGGGCTATAACTTATTAAGTTACTCAAATAACTTACATTTGGAACCAATTCTGTTTATGTAGACATAGGTAGGTATTTTATTCCCATCAAAGGTAGGGTACAATTTTTTAAAAGGCTCACGAAAACTGCCGTAAAAAGTTGAACAACCTGCCACAGTGGTTTAGTAATGATATTGATTAAGAAAACAACATTTGAAACGAAAATTTCGATTTCTCTAAAATCTGGTCTTAGTAATTTGTATAAGGTGAAAGTTTTTCAGATTTTTTTTGGTCGCCTTATACAGTGTGTCCTCTAGGGTGATGAACAGAATCTCAATTATTTTCTTTACGTTTAGGAGGAAGGATAATATTTTGGCCGACTAGCGCCCCGTCTATACCGTCTTTATTACACCGAACTGTAAATTGGGTTGCCTACTCCTAAGTGTTTGTTAGGGATTTACGGAAGGGATTATCATCCCTTGTCCTTACCAATAAGTTACTTATTATATAAGGGGGAGAAGTTAGAGATTTTAGCGTTAAAATGACTAAACTAAATTCTCTACAAAAAAGGTCGTCTGCACTTTTCATCTAAGATCTCAAGTGTAATTAACTCTCTAATATTTTTGGGTTTCAAGGCAGCAAAAAGCCATTATCCTACGCAATTCTATTAAAACTCGCAAATATATTCTACTAATCATCAGACCATATTTTATTTTGTTATCACTAAAACATCCAATTTGCTAGTTTTTAAGTTTCAACGTCAATTGCCTATGCAATATAAATAAGGAGCAATTAAATGAGGCGTTCATGTTGAAATTGATTTCACAGTAGTTCACAATGATGAACAGCAATTCTGGTGTATTTGGAATAGTTGTTATTTTCCTTTTTTCACTCCCATCTACATGGGGGGCTACCACACCAACATCAAATGTGAGTATAATACAGGATCACTCTTTTACTCTTTACAAATACTTAATGTCACATATTTACTTGCCTCCTCTCAACCAGATCAGTGAGGCCCAAGAGGCAAGTGAGGCCCAAAAACTCGTCAGCTACTGTGAAAAACTGTCGGGTGTCGACCCGAAGATTCTCTCTGAAGCCTTCGACGGCAAATTAGTCGACGACGAAGCTCTCAGTCTGGCGATTTTGTGCTTAAACAGCAACATTAAGTTGGTCATATACGACTGGAAGCGTTTGAAATCACTTTTGCGCCAGACCGTTGGTGAGAAGAGAGCCAAATATGCCTTTGAAAAGTGCACTGACGACCGCAGGGTGGAAAGCAATTTCCTAGATGCCACTGCCAGAGTTTCTGTGTGTTTTCCTCAATATTTGAACAAGACGGAAATCTACGCACTCTTCGAAAACAGCCTTAAGTCGGAATAACTAACTAGCAAAGCAAATATTCATGCAATAAAAATTCAAAAAATAATTAATGATCGTTTATTCCTCTCAATTCCAGGTGCTTCTAAGTTCCGTCATATATGGGGTTGTTATAAATGATTGTATAATATAGTAAGATAGTAAAAACGGAAGTAAAAATTGACGTTTAGCGCATTTAATCAAATGTCAAAATGAAACATCAAAACCGCATCAGTGAACTGTAACAACCCTGTAGGTACCTACTCTCCATTCATTTTCTATTGAAGTGACAGAACGTAAAAATTTGAATTTTAGGTTGGTATGAGGAAATTTTGCAAGGAATTTTACTAACAGGTGAGTTGGTAGAAGTGATTTCAATGCGGTACGTCAGAAAACATGACAAATGTCAAAATTTTGCGCAATTGCTCTGAGTTGGCCCAAAATGGCCTTTGTGTGCGTGCAGTTTTGAGCAAAGTGCTAAGAAAAATAATCATGAAAAAGCGTTAGGTGCGTTTATCTGTGACACTGCTGCTAATAATAAAAATAAACCCTAGAAGATTTGGTTTACGTCATGTTTTTTCCCGCCAAATTTTGATCAAATTGTCAAAACTACATGCCCTTACAAATTAGGGTTGTACAGTTCCAAAACAATTTAGATCTTCAATAGAAAATGAACGGACTTTATATGTCAAGGGTGAAGATTGTTGACAAAAGCTCGATATATTTTTTTATAGCTAACTTAAAATAATGAACAGTAAAGAGAACAAAATAAAATAAGATAACGCAAAATCACTCAAATTAACTGACGAGTTGCAGTTATTTTTCCGGCAAATCTTGCAGTACACCATCTGGTACCCTTCAATTTTCCCAAATCTTTCGTGTATTTCGCAGTAATCGTAATCAGTTCTAGGGATGCATTGCCTCCTAACGGTAGTTCGATTATGCCTTTTATCTAAAAAATTAAACATTATTAATAATAACGGAATTTAAAGTGCTTACCTGCATTTGTCTATGACTGTTACACATTGATAAAGTGTGCCTACAGAGTTTCCCATTTTTCCACAATCGACGGATGTGACGTTGAGAAGATGCAAGCAGTTTTTCTCATTGTCTTCCATGCATTCATAGCAGCGTAATGTCCAGACTAAAGCAATTTTGTATTTTTACAGAAAAAAATATGCAGGCTTTAACAGCTTACCTGTTTCGCAGAAAATAGCTAAGAAAAAAAATATGATGCACTGCTGGTGACGCTGCATTATAATAGGTATCTTCTTATGCTGTTTATCACTACATTGAATTTACTTGAATTTTGTTAATCTAATTTTTTGAAAAGTTACTTCCACTTTGCCGTTCCCATATCTACATACTTACATATTACTAAACCTACAAATAACGGTTTCTTGTCATAAATGTTATCTATAGCCAATATATCTACCTCGCAGTATACAAATTCAGGGAGGGTTCTCGGTGACAAAACAAACAAAAGGTTCCACTGAAAGGTAAGGTAGTATTCGTAATCGATTTCTGTTTTTCGAGTATTTAATTGATTTTCGATTTCAAAATCGGTTTCGATTTGTCCTCATGACTTGATCGCATTCTCCAAAACTAACGGGTGGCCCGTAAAAAACCGGACACTTTTTTTTTGTATATTTTCGTTAATTTTTGTGCGATATTTTTTAGTTTTATATTCCTCTTTCCAAAATGAAAATTAATCCATCCCTAAAGTTTTTGTGAATTTTCTTCCAAAGCTCTAAATCGCATAATTTGCAAGAAAAAGTACAGAAGCGATGAAAACTGTAGGCATTTTTCATTTAAGTTGTAAATTGAGCCGATTAATCTACATTTTTAATTTAAGTTGTAAATTAAGCTAATAATCCTCATAATTTACAACTTAAACAAAAATGGCTACCGAGTTTTCATCGTCTCTACTTTTTGTTGCAAATTATGCGATTTAGAGCATTGGAAGAAAATTCACAAAAAATTTAGGGATGGATTAATTTTCATTTTCAAGGACATTTTGGAAAGGGGAAAGAACGACCTTCAATCCTGTCTAAACACCACTGTCATATGTCAATGGGTAACGAAACCCCATTGGCCTAAATAATGGTGTTAAATTAAAGTCCTTAGGAAGCACACTGATGGTGCGAATTCAAATAAAATGAGTGGTATCGACGACCTCAACCTTCAGCTACGTCCAGTATAAAACTAAACCTACAAACTTACCTTTTTTACATTCAGTTAGAATCTTCGGCTTGGAGATGGTTAATAGGTTAAATTTTCTTCATGTCAACTTTTATGTTTTGGGGGTTGAAGGTGGTTTTCGTCGTGATTTGTTTTATAATCAATTAGTCATAGGTGGTTATACCTAATGGAAATGAAACTTTTGTCCTACGTCACAAGTAAAATAATTGCTACCGCTAATACAATTAATACCAGCTGTTACCAGTAAAGGCTATCCGAAAGGTAATTTTTCAAACTATTTTTGTAGGTATTCACATTGAACTCAAAATTCAAAATACGACAACGGGGGAATTTTTTCATCTGTGCGTAAGACAAAAGTTTTATTTCCATTAGGTATAGTCCAGTCGGTTCGAGAAATAAAACTGCATTTCATTCTACAAAGGTGCCGTTTGGCACAGTTGTACATGGGACCAATACAAGTGATTTCACCCGCAGTGCCCAAAAAAATTTCCCTTAGGAACAAAATGGCGGCGGTTTTTTCTAAATTTCCGCGAAAATTGCTAATATCTTAACTATTATTAACTATTTGAGGAAGCGACAAATATTTTTCTTGTATACATTACAACCAAGAAGAACATAATATATTACTAAAATGAGAAGTATCTCATTTTAGTAATATACCGGGTGGTCGTTTTATCTTGAGACCGCAAGACGCAGTATCGGAAAGAAAGCATTTTAGAAAAAAATGTTTTGCATAAAAGTTTTATGACTTCGAGGGAGAAAATAGATGGCATCATCGCCATTTTGATTCAAGGTCATTTTCAAAGTCAAATGAAGGTAAATTTCATTTTTAACCTCCCCAAACCCATCACAATTTTAAAAAAATGGGAGGTTACTGCAATCACTAAAATTTTCGAATTTGAGATAACACCAGATCTCCACGTTTTGAGGTCTCAGGAACCCAGAAAAGTGGTTTTTAAAATGTGTCTGTGTGTATGTTCGTACGTACGTTCGTACGTACGTACGTTTGTAAACACGCCACAGCCAAAACTACTGGGCCGATTTGGCTGCAATTTGGTACGTAGGCATCTCATAACCCAACTTAGATCTGAAAAGCTTTTGGAGCCAATCGTGCAACCGGAAATGCCATTTTGGCACATCAACTTTTAAATTTTAAATGCAAACCCCCATTTTTCACGTCACCATAAGAAAGACCTTCAAATTCTGCTTCTAAAAATGTATTCATTCTTAGTGTCCTTTTGACCAAAAATAAAAAAAAAATTGATTTTTATCAGACTTTAAAATCGCGGTACAGCCCAAGCCGCCCTGAATCGATTTGACTGAAATTTTGCACATAGGGATTGTATTACACCTCGAAAAGCTGAACAAATTTTGAATTCCATCGACTCACGGAAAGTGTCCTTTTGGCACACCAATTTCCAAATTTAAAATTACTCAATCATTTAATCATTAAAAACAAGTTTTTGAAAGATTTATTGTCACCATCAGAAGGGTCTTCAAATTTTGGTTTTAAATAGGACAAAATTAATTCGCATTTAGCGCTATTTGGTTCAAAAAATCGAAATTTTATAATAACAGTAAAAACACATTATAGCCCAAATTACTGAATCGATTTGGCTGAAATTTGGTACATGGAGATTAGGTGACCCGTTGAAGACCTGAAAGGCTTTTGGGAGCAATTGGCCCACGGGAACTGCCATTTAAGCATATCAACTTAAAATTTTAAATACAAGGCCTTTTTTATGTCGCCTTTAGAAAGACGATCAAATTCTGGTTCTAAAAATGTACTTACAATTTCTGCCATTTCAATGGAAAATAGAGAAAAAATTCTTTCTCATTAAAAGGGAGCAGGCTGACAGTGGATGACATAAAGTGGCAGTTATTGTCAAAAATTTGGCAAAAGATTAACCTTAAAAGGAACATATTGTCAAATGTGATGGGTGATGTACGAGGTGATGTCGGTATTTGTCAGAAAATTGCGAAATTACAGACGATAAGGATAAAAAAAATTCTGTTGAATTGACTACTATCTACACAGAATACAAAGATCCACGCGATGGGGAGGTTCCAGCCGCTTCTCTGCTGCATTTTTTTTAAATGGAAACATATTTTTTCTACGACGTTGGCATAATTCATATATTAATGCACTCATTTTAGTTAGGTAATGATCTAGTTATCCCAATGAGTGCGGTAATGAAATGATTACCGCACTCGTGCTTATAAATGCCAGAGAATTGATAATTATTTATTTTTTATAAACATTGATAACACAATTTGAACAGTTGTAAAGATTAATGCCATCGTTGGCACTAGCTGTTTTCAGTTGCGTACTAGTGCAGCTGGAGTTGGTTACGGAGACGGAGGCATCAGATTTTTTGGATGCGGTTGCTCCATTTTCCCCCAAAATCTGAATTGTAATTTTCTTCTTATTCTCAGCGGAAGTCTCTATATAACCTTCTGCAACAGAGTCAGATCTCAACCACCATTGTGTTGATTCCAATAGGCTGATTTGTGCATCTACCATTTCTATATGTCAGGAAAAAACGTACATTGGAACAATTTTGAGGTCGAAGGTCCACGTAATTCCTAACAGTCTCAACCAAATTAATACCATCAATATTTCCAGTCGTTATAAAAAATTCTCTGGCTTTATTAGTTTTGGTATCCGGAATTACGACCCTAAAGCATGCTCCTTCGTCTGTCACATTATTCGTCTTCAGATATGTTAACTCTTCCCTTCTGCATCCACCCGCCAAACCAAAAATTAAAACAATCTGAAAATCAATTAAAATTAAAGAAAAAAAATCATTTCGTTATAAATTACCAACCTTGATGCTTAAATATTTCTCATTCCCTGCTGTCTCCAAGAATTTAACAGTATTCTCCCTGTTCAGAACTCTAGACTTCCTATAGGTTTATAACCCTTTCCTTTATTCTTCAGTAAGGCTATGAGATTGACGTATTTTTTTAAGTCAACGCGCTTCTTGATTGAAATTTCCGTCTTCAGCATCGAGTAATAGCACCAAAGGGACGAAGGCTTCTGGCTTTTACTCAGCTCCTCAAAATATACAAGCAATGCCTTTTCGTTTGTGGTATCCTTTATGTTCTTCGACTTGCACCACTGCTCGTACCTTTTAAAGGCCAGTTCGTATTTAGCCCGAGATTTTTCCGGGACAATTCCCGAAATGACGTTTTCTCCTTCTTCTTCGATGTTAAAGGGCAATCCGATTTGGCCTTGTTGTTCGGAAGAACAGCTTGGTATATCCATTTTTGAAGGAAAATAGAACTTTTATAGGACTACAGCCGAAAACTTTAGAATTTTAGTTTGTTGTTATTCGGTAACTAAGTGTTAGCTAAAGCTCGCTCATCGCCCTCTCATCTCTGATTTATTTAATATTTGGTCAGTGGGTTTTTTTCAAGAGAATGTTACCGGTCGTAGATAAAATTTTGTACGATATTCGTGGTCTACTCCATTGTTAACGCACTATGTGATTGCCCCATCTCGGCCTTCGCCCTCGTGGGGCAATTCTTCACAATACGTGCGTTAATAATGTGCATATCCCACTTATATCGTAAATACCTATTTTATTACAGATTCTTATTCTCCGTAAAAGAACAAACTACTCTCATTTAAACTATTTTTGGATCCGATGGATAGGTTTCCATAAAAAAAATTAAGTTGAAGTTGACCTTCATTTGACATTGAATATGACCTTGAATTAAAATGGCGATGATGCCATCTATTTTCCCCCTTGAAGTCATAAAACTTTTATTCAAAACATTTTTTTCTAAAATGCTTTCTTTCCGATTGCGTCTTGCCAGCCTCAAGTTAAAACGACCACCCGGTAGGTACATTACTAAAATGAGAAGTAGTGTTCTTCTTAGTTGTAAGGTGCAAGAAAAATAGTTGTTGCTTCCTCAAATAGTTAATAATAAGGGAAATTTTTTTGGGCACTGCGGGTGAAATCACTTGTATTGGTCCCATGTACAACTGTACCAAACGGCACCTTTGTAGAATGAAATGCAGTATTCGACCATATATTGTCGCGAACCGACTGGACTATTAGGTATAGAGCTTTTCATCAATGTTAATTTTTTGTGTTGAAGGGGTGAGTTTTGGGGGCGACATTTTTTACATTCAATTAGTCTCTTCAAGGGTTAATTTTCTCCCGTCATAATTTTTTTGTTTGGGTGTTGAACGGCCGTGAATTATGGAATTAAGTAATTGAAATTATAGGATTTTTCGAGAGATATCTCTGTACACTAAATATCTCTCTGATAATTTAATTATGTGTCGATATTTAACGACGACTTCACAAGAATCATACTGGGAAATAACTACAATAATTTTTACCTCTTATGGCTGTTAATTGATATAAGAGAGGTGCTTTTTTCGTTTCCCATTATCTCGGTAACAATAAAAGTTAGAAAATCGGTTAAATTAGAAAAAAGGTGTGCTTTTTTTGGGTAATTACGAATCTATAAAGATTTCATCAATATCTTGATTCGTTCCTACTGCAGAATTCTTTACAAGTTCTTTGAATAAACTCAACTTTTTGAATTTAATCGATTTTCGGAAACGAAAAAAGCACCACCTGATATTCCACTGAACTAGAACATGAGACTGTGACATCACTAACAGATCTCTCAAAAGCAAGGTTAGTAAGATAAACTCAGCTAAGATTTGACTTTCGTATTAAAATTGTACGTTAGGTACTTTACTCCCTTGATGCATAAATAGATAACTAAAGTCTCGTCGAATATTAACGAACGTGGGGGTTGTGTCTTACGCTTTTTTCTGTTAGTTTACAAACCAACAGAAAAAAATGCAGCAGAGAAGCGGCTGGAACCTCCCCAAAGCGTGGGTCTTTGATTTCCGTGACTTGTGTTTAAGATTTTAAAGTTAATATGCCTAAATGGCACCCATTTGCTCCCAAAAGCCTTTCAGCTCTTCAACGGGTCACCATGTCCATGTACCAAATTTCAGACAAATCCATCCAGTAGTTTGGACTATAACGTGGTTTCAGTGTTATTACAAAAATTCGATTTTTCTACCCAAAGGGTAATAAATGCGAATAAATTTTATCTCATTTAAAACCAGAATTTGAAGACCCTTCTGATGGTGACAATAAATCTTTCAAAAATTTGTTTTGGATGGGTAAATGAGAGAATAACTTTAAATTTGGAAATTGGTGTGCCAAAACGGCACTTTCCGTGGGTCGATTGAATCCAACATTTGTTCAGCTCTTCGACGTGTAATACAATCCCCATGTGCAAAATTTTAGCCAAATTGGTTCAGGGGCTTGGGCTGTACCGCGATTTTAAAGTCCGATAAAAATCTCGATATTTTTAGTTTTTGGTCAAAAGGGCACTGACAACAGAATCTGAAGGCCTTCCTTATTGTGACGTGAAAAATAGGGGTTTACATTTAAAATTTAAAAGTTGATGTGCCACAACGGCATTTCTGGTTGCGCGATTGGCTCCAAAAGCTTTTCAGATCTAAGTTGGGTTATCACATGCACACGTACCAAATTTCAGCCAAATCGGTCGAATAGTTTGGGCTGTGGCGCGTTTACGAACGAACGAACGTACGTACGTACAGCTTAGAAACATGAAGATGCCCACCCAGAGCTGAATATTTACCTGGTCGCATGGACCAGGCCACGACAGAGACCGTGCAGAAGTTAGTTACCCCTACCTAACTGCTATTCGAATGCTAGGCGACCAACTAAATATTCAGCTCTGGGTGGGCATGTTCATATTTCTAAGCTGTACATACATACAGACACATATTAAAAACCACTTTTTTGGGCTCCTGAAACCTCAAAACGTACAGATCCGGTCTTATCTCGAATTCGAAAATTTTAGTGATTGCAGTAACCTCCCTTTTTTTTTTAAATGGTGAAGTGGAGTGGGGAGGTTAAAAAGCCTGAAACACACACCAACGATCTTTGTCAGCTTCGTCGCCCGGCGCATCCACCATCATTGAAACATTGTTGAAAATAACGTGACTACCAGGGGAAAATCAACTAATAATCTTGCAGTTATTTAAGATACAAGTGTAAAAAGTAATTCTTTAGTGCATGAGTGGCTCGTTTAAAACGCGAGTTTACGAGCGTTTTAAAAGCCGCGAATGCACTTAAGAGACTTTTTACGCGTGTCTTACAAAATTTTATCTACTATTTGGGGTTTTTACAAAAATTACGTAATGTTTTAAATGATTAATATTTGACTTGTAGATCTTTTGACAGTTTTGTGCAATAAAGTGTGCAATAATACATTTATTGCACAGTTCACTAAACAGTAACTTTGGCAACGAAAACTAGTTCAAAAAGTACCAAAGTTAACAATCGGAGATAAAATCTATTTAAATCCGCCACAGGGCGTGTGTTTGTATAAAACAAATCCTGGACTTACCTCCAAGCGCATTACGGATGCCATAGACAATTTTTGAAGGATTAACTTTAAGACAGGATTGTTTTAGACAACCCCGCCTTACAGACTGATATAAACTGATATAAAGGTTTGGCTGTGTTTAATATTAACGGTCATTAGTAAATATGGATGAATCCTGCAAAGTAAATATTAAAGATGTTTCCTCATTAAAACCGTTAAAAAATCAAACATTCAACTTTGATGCAATTTTGGTTCGTTTCAATATTTATTTGGGACTAATAATAATTCGCCCATTTCTCAGTTTTATTTTTAATCAAAAGGCTAACAAAAATAAATATGCGGTATAAATTATAATTGCGTACTCTAAATTAAGAATTTGTTCAAAGCACCCAACACAGTAAAGAATATTGCTGAAGTTGATATAATGGAAGTTGCCGAATTACAGTCACTGTCAGTACAAGTGTAGCACGGGCCGTTATTTCTGTAAGTTTGCTGCAGGTAATCGCAGACATTTTTTCCCGCCACTACATTACGATAGCAACCTCTTAGCGTGTAGTTCCTTCTATGAGCTAAAGTAGACGAATATTAAAATTGTATCGGTAAAATGCAGAACTTACCAAAATTGTTAAATGTTACGCAAACATATTCAGAATTCTGTGCAGCAGATCGTGAAGCTGCTTGGACCTCAGTGAAGGATGTTTGAAGTTCTTGGGGTAGATCGACTTCTTGGTTATAATCAACAGTCTGTAAAGTACGGCAGTCTTGTCTTGTTAGACTACTTGCAATTCCTTCTACGCAGCTAGGACTGTCACTGAAGCAGAAATAGCACGTCTCTGGAGTGGCCCCAGCTAAATTTTTATAGAATTTAATTCAAAATTAGTGAAACAAATTAATAATTTCTTACCAAAATTTAAATAAACCACGAATAAAAGGGTCACTAAGGGATACGTGAAAGCCATTTTTCTTTGCATTTAACTTTTAACTGAGTGCAAAGTAAAACATTCTAGTGTTTTTATAGATCTTTGTGGATTTACGTTATCGATTCTTTTTCCTGTGTGATTCATATTGTTTCCCTACTCGTTAAAATCAAAGGTATATTCAGCAAAGAACTGCCAATATTTACCTACTATTATCGAATGGAGTAATTACAACCCGTGTTTCCGTTTTATCAATTGGGAATTATCCTATTTGCAAGAATCCGAAACTTAAGAAATGTGGAAAGTTCTATTTGGAAATTGAAGTCACTTTGCCGTTGAGTTTTCAGAACTTTTGTACAGCAAATTATTCAAAAATGTCATTAATTATTAAATAGTGAAATGAAGTGAACATTTTTACTCGCATTTCTGTGGACCTGAATCATGCCTTTGGCCTGTGATGTCATTTCTAAGGCACCAAAATAAAGAGAAATGCGAAATTTGACAAATTTTCAAAAACACTTTTTGAGATTTTTTGAAAACTTTGGTTCTCTAGTAATTTTTCAGATTTTTACCGTTTTGACATTATGCCACGATGTACGATCTTCATTATACTTAAGAACTTTCTGGGATTTTGAACCTCGAGTTTACTGGAAGAACTTTGAAAATTTTTGGACGTCATATCAATAAATATGAACATCATGAATATGAATATGAATAATGAAACAAACTTTTTGGCTTTACTATAGGTCTATCCTTTTTCCCTACAAGAGAAATTTGTATTTTTTATTCCTTATCCTTACTGTGAGACAAAAATCAATGGAAATGCAGCGTTCCAGTCGACCAAGTGAATCGTCGTGGTGTAGTGGGCATTTCCAAAGTCCCCGACTGTACGAGCGTACGCTTGTAAACATGCCACACTCCAAACTACTGTACCTATTCACATTTAGTGCCCTTTGGGTAAAAATAAATCGGAATTTTGTAAGAACATTAAAAACATCTGAGATATTTGCGTTATTTCAATCTCATTGACTTAAAAATTTCGTGCTTTCATAGTTACAATTATTGTGAATTTGGATTGTTGGAATAAAAAGTGATTTAATTTGTTGAGCTTCTCTGCTGTCCATTTTTTTTATTTGAAAACATCGGACTCTTTAAAAGATGTTAAAAATTCTCAATCTAGATTTCGACTAATAGTTGTCATTGGAAAAATCGAATTACTTAGGGCCGGTTTTTCCATCTCATCGCTGTATATTAAATTTAACATGAGATGGAAAAACCGGCCCTAAATAGATAAATCCAGAGATTTCAAGAAGTTTTGAGTTATGAGTCATCTTATAGTGGTGCCCGATTATGATTCAAAAATGTCTGAGGATAAATAGTTTACAGTATGTACCTATGTTTTTTGACGCAAGAAGTTCATAAAGAGACTCTGCAAAAACATTTTTTTCACCCCCACAAATGATTGGCGTAGATATAAAAAATGCGTTTTTTCCTGTGTTTGTTCCCTCTAATATCAATGATAAGATAACTGTGAACTACAAAATGGAATCATGTTCGAAGAAATTTATCGTTTTGTCATCACCATTTTTGTGACGATTCCTTCAGGTAAGTGAAATAAGATATGTAATTCAAATTTAACAGTAATTTTAGTTAAGGCCGTAGATCAATGCTACTTTTGTTATAACGATTGCCAAAATAAAACCGTAACACAAACATGTCAAGGTGAAAACAATTACTGTTTATACGTTAAAGATGAAGCAGGTACTCATAGATAACGTGTTATTACCAAACCTTACGAAATATTTGAATTTCAGGGGAAAAAAGACTGTGCCTTGATGCGAACATTGCTGAGAATATCTGCAGCTTAATTTTGGCACACACAAAGAACACCTGCTGGTACTGCAAGGAGAACCTCTGCAACGGAATTGATGACTATATAATTTTGTCTTGTTTAATAGCTTCTATTATTGTTTTTGGAATTTTATTGGGTTGTTTTATGTGGAAAAGAATATTCCATCACGAGCTATACATAAGAATGAATAATAATTAACAGTTTACCTATTACATTGCCGTTACTGAATCATTTTATCGTTACGTGATAGTGGGAAATTCTTGTCGATATAATCGAGATAAGATAAGGGCTACGCCCGTCAAATCTACCGATTTCTCGATCATTCTTTATTGCCATTTCACTATGGCGTCCTTAACAGTTCTTGTAGTTTTTTTGGGACTATGTGGTCTAGGTACGTCAAAAATATCTAGCAAATATCTATTAATCATTTTTATTTTTAGTTTACCCCCAAGGCGAACGATACTGTTACGATTGCGATCCTAGTAATAACAAGGAAAAATGCGTTACCCCCAAAGAAAATGCTCTACAAGTCAGTAAATGTTCTCAAGAAAATTCAAAAGTTATAAAAGGATTGAAGAAGGATATTAATGATATTCAAAATACAGATGAATTGCCAAGGGCTGGTGTTAATACCACGCTTTCTTATGAATGTTACGCATTCTATTTCTCGTCAAGTAATGTCCCAGACTGAATGTTCCTAGTTGTTATTGAAATTTTTTTAGATAATACTGCTGTAGCACCTTCTGGAGTTTATCGAGGGTGCGCTTTAAAAACTTACGATATTGTTGACACATGTGAATTTCTTTCCCAAGAACTTGCCGGTGGGAAGGTAGAAAGATGTTCTGCCTGTGCTTCTGATGGATGTAACAACCCACATGTCGGCGGGGCTAGCTCTGTAACTATTTCCATGGCAGTGTTACTAGTCAGTTTCCTCCTGTGTAGCTATGTTCTCTAGATTAAACTAGCAAAAAATTTTTTACAGAAATATTATGTTAAGGTAAAGTTTTTAGCTTATTTTTCGGTCTCTCTTTACAAATAGTCATTATTTGATAGTATTTTATCTTATCTGACAAGGCCACGTTAGCGTGCGTCATCTATTGTAAGTTCAATGAAAATTTCGATTAAATGTCTTTAAAACTTGTCTCTCTACTCTTATTAATTTGTGGAAAAGGTTAGTAGAAAGCAACCGGGCGTTAAATTTTAATTATATTGACGATTTTTTAATATTTACAGCCCTGGCAGTAGAGTTTTGCTACTTTTGTTTAGACAGCTGTCATGATCCCCTCCCAGTTGAAAATTGTGGCGAATTTTACAATGATACAGCCAACACGAAATGCATATCTGCCCAGACAGACACCAGTAAGTTTTCAACAACCTTGGAAAAAATGATATACATATAAATTCTCTCATCTGTGATTCTGTGCGATAGGGACTTTGATTTTATGAGAAAAAATTATTTGACAGATTTGCAACCATGCCTGTCATTTTACCTGTATTACACAGCTGTCTTTGAGATGTCTTATATATGCCATTCATTTTCTATAGCGGAAACTGTCACTTTACTTGGACTGTAAAGGCGTTGAATCTGTCGTTTTTTCTGACCAACACCTGACAAATGTCCTCAGAATCCTTTCCACTGAGTCACGGGCATAATTTTTTCTCCAGAAAAAAATTTAAATCTTGACATTCTGTCAGATCTATAGTAAATAAATATTATGTAAAGTCGGAATACTTTCAAACGAACGCAGACATTGTGTGAGTCAGGCCTTTTTCCTGTAACTTTGCTAAACGGGTTTTCAGTTCCGTCAAAATTTCTGTCAGTGTCAAAAACCGGAAACAGTAGACAATAATTGACAACAATGATTTCTTGCAAAGTCCATTGTTACGGTTTTTTGGCGCTGGCAGGCATATTAACGCAACTAAAAGCCGTTTAACGAAACAACAGAAAAAAGCTTTTCTTAGAAAGTATTCCGAATTTAACATAAATTCGACTTTAGCTCTGATGGGTTCTAATGTAATAATTTTCAGGTTTGGGTTTGCTGCAAAGAAAGCAGTGCATGGGATCTCTAAAAGCCGCTTCAGATTTTTGCGCCAGATTCCAAAATATAAAAGACGTGACCTGCAAGATCTGCCAAGAAGATTTATGTAACAGCGGTCCCTATCATACTCTCTCTCCGACTTTAATTTTATTTATGATGATCATAGGATTTATCAATTATTGTGCCTTTTAATCTAAATTGTTAGTGTAATAAAGAGTTGCCTCAAAAACATGTCGACTGCGATGATATTTCTTCTCTTTTCCTTCTGTTCTTTGGGTAAATTCTTGTTTTTCTGGAGTTGTGAATATGTAACATTTTTTACTTTTAGCTGTGGGGGTTGAGAGATGTTATTATTGTTCAGAAATCTGTGAAGAGGCCATTGTTCAAAACTGTACCCAGGAATTTTCAAGCAACATCGACTTTGAATGTTATTCGTTTCAAGTGGAGTTAGGTAAAGAGAGTTGTGGGCTTTGAAATTGAAACTCTTGCCTTTGATTGTTTCTTTTTCTCTGACAAGTGTCAGTAATTCTGTAAAACAATGATCTTCTGAGAGAATCAACGACGTAACTTTTTCAATTCCAAAGTCCTCGGGATGACTTAGGTGTTATTCCGGTTGATAATTGTTTTGATTTTCTACCTCAATTCGGAATGAAGACATCTTGCACTCCATTCCCGATTCTACAGAGAAAATATTTTTTTTACAGGCAACAGCACTGGCACGTGGAAAGGCTGCCTTTATAGAGACATACCCAACCACCCCTGCAAAGGCAGCAATTTAACCCCTGGAAGAACATGCTCCACCTGCAACAGCGAACTTTGTAACCGCAACGGAACCAATCAAACATCTGTTAACGTCATCATATTTATTGCAACCTATCTCATCTCCAAGTTTTTATGAAAATCCACTTTAAAATCCTCTCACAGGATCATCGGATGGATTATCAAGATGCTCCCAGGGATTTGCATTGTCACATTTTCTACTTCTCTCAAGACTCTCCAAAATTGCTTTAGCCTCTCCGTTGCAAAGGTCACCGTTGCAGACTTGACAACCAGCGCATTTTTCATTATAAAATTCACACGTTGCTGCCAATAAAACTTTATGGTGACATCCTCTGTAAATCACATTCACTGCGCCTGAAGAAATGTTTCTTTTGGCTACTGTTAGGCAGATGAAAGGGTACTGGTCCTTAAGTTCATCGTCGCATTTATTGGGAGTTAAATTATGGCAAGTTTCCGTACTGTTGCAAGAGTAGCAGGAGTTTGAAGCTTGTGCTGAAAATTTACTATTAATATTGCAGTAATCTAGAATCATATTCTAACGGACGCAGGGGCAGTGTGAATCAAGAGTTTTTTTGGTGTTGTGTAAAAGGGGCTTGCATTTTTGTCAAAATTCCTGTTCTGTCTGTGTCAATAACAAAAAAATTTGGGCAATTACGGGAGCGGCTAGAACCTCCCCACTTGGTGAATGATCCAATAACTACCATCAACTGAATTGGAAGACCTTTCATGTGCGGTGGTTATCTGTCAAATTTCATAGATAACTTGCTAAAGGTACTTGTCATTGGCCGATTGCCACCAAAATTAAGTAAATTTTTCTACCTGCTAATATCTAAATTGTACTCCACAAACCTTGAAGCGTCTTCTGGGATTCTTAAAAATTTTACAATTTTTTGCCAAAAGAGCACTAAGCTTGAACGCATTTTTGGAAAAGACATTTGAAGACATTTCATGTGATGATAAAGAAAATGTAAGTTTATTATTCAAATTTCAAAGTTGATATGCCAAAATGGCACTTGACGTTCGCCGATTGCCACCAAAATTAAATCATCTCTTCGGCGCAGAACGGTATCTCTACCTACCAAATTTCAGCCAAATCGATCCAGTAGTTTGGGCTGTAGTGTGTTATTTAATTTTGTTTCAAAATTTCGATTTTTTTGATGTTAATGCCAAAAGGGCGCTAAGTGTGAATAAATTTTTTGACACAGAATTTGAAACCTTTCATATGCCGATAAGAAAAATTGGTGTTCATCAGTCAAATTTTATAGTTGATTTGCCAAAAAGGTACATTTGCAGATTGGCATCAAAATTAACTGGGCTCACCAGAAATTTTATTATTTTATTAAAATTCTTTCGGCAGCTTTCGAGAAATCTTGCTCACACACGAACATTCGTACGTACATACATACACACAGAGAGACATTTTCTAAAAACCACTTTTTCGTGATCTTGGGACCTCGAAACGTAAAGATCTGGTGTTATCTCACTGATGTCCCTACGTCTTGATTCTATTACAGATATTTAATCATTACTTTCATAAACACAAAGCGTAACAAGAACCAACATAACATTAATTGCAACAGGCATCATTTTTGAAGCACTATCTAACTTTTTGTTTTTTGTCACTATCTAAATTCAGTTTTTTCATAGCAAATTAGTAACAAACATGAAATGTTACCTTCGGTATCTGGTACCTCTGATAATCTTGCCTCATTAGCATACTAATTAGGCAATAAACTAACCGATATCATAATTTCTGTAAAACTGCTAATGCACCAATTACTCTCTCGGGCAACAGCTTTTGAAATTCAACTTGCCTTAAAATTAAAAGAAGCAAAAGATATTAAAGTAAAGACACTCAGAAATATCAAACGGCCATTATTTATTAGAAATAAAAATTATTATACTCGGAGAAAGAAAAGAAGAGAGAAGAGAAAAAAATTACATTTTTCAAAAAATATGATAATGCTGTTTTCAGCCATCGAGTTTAATAATAAAAGTGCAGCAGAGAAGCGGCTGAAACCTCTCCACCACGTGGATCTTTGATTTACAAGCGGTAGACAAAATAGCACGGAAAATTTACATTTTTTTTCTACGTAACAGAAGCCATGAATGCAAGTATATACTCGTTCTGTTGCAAATTTTATTCTCTTTCAGTTTAGTCACGTGGAAAATTCACGTAGGATCAACGGTTTTGGAGATATCAAGGGAAAAATCTTTGGGACTCACGTCCTCCACCATTTATTGAAGATTGCGGCTAACGCACACGCAGGATTTGTCAGGACTTTTAGTAGGTTAAATAGTACATAAAGTAGAACACTTTTAAAGCAAAAAACCATTGTTTTCTGATTATTTCCACATTTTTGCTAATACGACTGGACTAAACCACTTATGGAAATATGAAAATAAATAGTTACAGAGAAAGCAAATAATGATGACAGAAGGAAATTGATATGAGAGTTTTGGAACAGGTGGAAAGCCAAAGTTAAGATCCTCAGTAACAATAATAGAAGCCAATTGAAATACCAAAAGTAACTTTTCTGTAGTAAAATACGAAAAATGTAGAGAATCGTTTTTGCTACAATTAGAAAGAAAAATTTTGCGTTGAACGTTATCCGAACATTTGTTTTTCGTATTTCTTTATTAACCACGTCACATCTTCATTTCCTTTACTTTTATTTACAAAACAAAAAAGTTAAAATCAACGAAGCAGCGATTCTTGAAAGAGAAAACGCGTCTACAATGTCACAGTTAGAACTCTTTGGATACAAAGTTTCCTTGTTGCAGAGATTTGTGTTGCATGTATAGCATGCATCTGTGCATTTTTCCTGAACCTCCTTGGCGTTCGTAGCGCAAACTTTAGATATTAAATATCCTCTATCTGCAATACCAACATAAAATCGAAAGTTAATATTAGAAAATACGCACCTTCGTCGTATCTAGTCCTGGACTGACAGATGTAATCCGTAGTATCGCTACTTCCTCTTCTGCACTCATATTCGACCGGATCTGTACAGTTGTTGGGATCACCAGGTAGGCAATAATAGCACTGGTCCACGCTGTAGGCAGCTGTTGGAAATCGCTGGATTAGTAATATCTATAATTATAAATTTCAGGATTACCTTTAACGATAAATATTAGTAGCAGCCTCGTTAAAATTTTCATTATGAACGGCACGGGGAGTTTAACATATTTGCAATTTTATGATGTTGTAGAGATACGATTATCTGTTTGTTCTTTTTTGTGCGCCTGTGATTAGATACAAAAAATCATTTGCATGTTGCGGTAATTAATGTATTGATGAGGTGCCTCTTGAAAATTGATGAGATCATAAGTTTTCGATTAACATGCGATTAGGAAGCATGAAAATAATAATAGCTGATATGGGCAATATACCTACGTAAAGGGAATTCGGTCCAGATTGTTGAGACTATGAAAACATGTTACCAGAAGATTGAAGTTTGCACAAACAAATTAGACAGTTTGTTGTTCTCGAAGTTCAACTGAAATGGAAAACTTTTCGATGAAATTTGATTGAGTTGTTCAAAAATCATTCATTCTTAACTGGCTTGCAAAATATTAATCTAAAGGCATGTTGCAAATTGAAGAATATGAGATCCAAGGAAACGATCGAGTAAAGTCGGAAGAATTAAACGAAATTACCTAGCTATTTATTAAAAATGGTGGATGCGCCGGGAGAAAACACGACGCACATTCACATTTTTAAGTGAAGATTCTCAATTAAGATTTTAATAAAGCGCAAAATTGCAATTCTCATCCTTTGAGCATGAGGAGTCAAGATACAATTTTTTTTTTTTAAAGATCAATGAACAGAATTTAATTTCATGTTCTTATCCTAGCAGTTGCCTAGGCAGCAAATAATATATTTTCATAAGTGGCTTGTATACAGGGTGAGTCTGAAAGACTCCACATCCTTTATAGCACAGAATCTAGTGTTCAAATGATGAAGCTTGGTGCAAAAATTATTGGTCAATTGTGATTCCTCTTGATGTTATAAGCAGCCAAAAATCTTCAATTTTAAACGTTCTTTTTAAATATCTTTCACAGCATTGTTACAGACCAAGATGCAACTACTGATGGTACTTAAAACATTATCCAAAAAGCGGATACCTGTTGTACAGGGTGGCCCCGATGTAATTTGCCCTTGAACTTTTTTATGTTTGAATATATTGCTAATTTGCCTACGCGCCGTATTCCTCGTTCAATTCTAGAACTTTTTTGGCTCTTAAAATTTTTCGAAAAAACTAACCACTCACGAGGAAAATTGAAAAAACCGAAAACATGATCATCGTGATAAACCTGTGCAAAAATTCAAAATCCTACGATACACCTTTCGAAAGATATTTAAAAAGAACGTTTAAAAATGAAGATTTTTGGCGGCTTATAACATCAAGAGGAATCACAATTGACCAATAATTTTTGGTATAAAGGATGTGGAGTCTTTCAGACTCACCCTGTATGTTTCAGACTTTGGGTTCTTTTGTTACTACCGGAATAATATGTTATATTTATCAAAACTTGATTAACAATACAACTAAACATCTGCATTCAATATTCTTTTCACAAAATAAATTGAGCATAAAATAAGCGCGATTGGTGGCACTATCACAATAGCAGAATTGCACAAATTATTTTCACATAACTCGCAAGACACTCCCTTCTCCAATTTCCTTTGCGTCTTCACTTCGACCAAAAGTGAATCGCAAATGCTAAAATTAGCTTTTCTCTGACAGCCCTTCATTGTCCTTAAATATTCGCCACGGTCTTCCGTCACTGAATTACAACATTACAAATTGTTGCTCGTTGAAAATTTAACATACCTTGAAATGTGTAGGAAATGCACCAAGTGGATTCCCTTGAACTTGTACAATTAATTTTCTGTAAAGGCCTGAAGCAATTATTTCTAGCCGAATCGCACCAATAACATTGCAAGGGTGAAACGATTTGTAACTGGTAAAAAATGAGATAAAGCAGGACAATTTCGGTAGAACGCATACTGCAAGAAATCTGAACTATGTTTTGCTAAATATAAATACAGTTTATTTTAACTTGAGTGTGAAAAATTGACTGTTTAATTAACTTTTCGTAGACTAAGGTAACAGAATTGGTCGTTGTTCATATCTGGATATATTTTGGCCTTCCTGGGTTGCGAGGTCGATGGTGGCAGCCCCTTCACCCTTTATTGGATAAGTAACACCTAAAGTGAAAGAGTTTACTCCTTATTTGTTATTATAAAGATTTCACTTACGTTCTTTTATGACCATCATTTCAACCTCAGCAGTGTAAAGTACTAACAATATTAATGTTGTACGTAGGATAAGAGACATTGTGCGACTAATACTACAGCATCTAATAATACTAAACTGTCGGTTTAACATTGAACTCGCGAGAGATAACTTATTGACAAATTCGTGAATCAATTAATTAGAGCATAAAAGTAGAGGAAGAACGTTACTTAAATATAATTAAATCGAGGTCTAGGGTCCAATAAATAAAAACCTGTTCGAAAAACAAACGTGTAGATGTAGGTAATTAGCTACTGATTGCTTCAGGTGTTGAGCAACTGCATCGCTTCTCTTGCACTTTCATTTTCGGTCCATTCTAAGCTAACCTTTAATTTGAAATTTTGAATGATTTTACGCATCCTCTTCTTCACTCCACCGGTGATTGGTATTTAAAATTTAAATGATATTGCACAAGGCCAGAAAGGTTTACGAGTTATTGGGTATATCGTTCATTAGTGTTCTAGTGAATTTTGGCAAATGTGCGTGAGAGAATTTCTCTATGAGTGACGCCTGCAGGCGATGATTGTGTTTAAGTTTGTGTTTTTTTTAGTTTTATTGTTTCGTTTAGGTGAGTGATACTTCGGTTTTGAAAAAAATTAAATAAGTGTTCCTCAGGAGATACGTTGGAGTGCTACAGATGCAGCGGGTCTTCGCGACAAGCTGGAAAGGCTGATAAGGCTTGTCATTATGGATATTCTTTGTTGGAAAAACAACAGTGCCCTCAAGATCACGTCTGCACCACTTATCAGTACGAGAGTAAGTTTATTGTTTTAATCAAAACTGATTTTTTTAAACCATTGCGCTATCATCCACCATCTGTGTGGTGTCAGTGTGTTTGTTCTGGAAAGTAGGGTTATCGCTGCATTCGGTCAAGTCTTTTTCGATCGATTACAGTAAATTAATGAAGATGAATGTTTCATTTCATTTTGTAATCAGAACACATACAATGTTTAATGGTTTGTAAAAGGTTCTTCTGAGAATCTCGTAAATTGCACTGGGTTGTGGCAGGATTCTTGAGGTTCTTCAATATTCGTTTTTTGTTTAGAAGGTTCTTATTTTTTTTCTAGAAAACGTCGCGGAATTCATCAAAACAATACGAACTTTCTTTTTTTTAAAGTAGTTAGTACCTATTTATTAATTCCAGTTCTTCAATTCTTGAAAATGTTTATTTTGCAATGAAAGGAGCAGAAGACGAATTTTGTGTTTTAAAATTATAGGTTTAGAGGTTTCTGACAGAATATTTTTATAAATAAATTGAAAGACACTTTCAAATTTTCCGCGAATCGATAAAGGGTGTTTCAAAAACATGGTACCATAACTTTTGCCCTAAAATGGATTCTCTGGGAGTTCGCCCCCGCAAAAAGGTACCCCAAAAACCACTCTTTAAAGTTTACTCAAAAACTATTGCAGGTTTGATTTTGAAATTTCCAACATAGCTTCCTACCATAACAGGTTTTATTATGATTTTTTTTCAGGTTTTTCGTTTAATCAGGGACGTGCGTTCTGTGAGGGGGGGCTTTAACATTTTCTGCATATTTTTTTCTGTAAGCCCGTTTTTTCACAAACTAACAGTTATAGTGTCATAGTGTCATAGGCATTCAATGTGACACCAAAATGTACCTTTTTTGAATTTCACCAAGATGCGTGGTTTTCGAGTTAAACGCTTCAAATTAATTTAATGCAGGAAAATAAATAATTTTTTTATGTTTCTTCTTTCTTGACTTGAAATCAAGCTCAGATGAGGTAAGATACCCTTTGGTGCCCTAAACTGCCAATCAGAATTTATTACGATGCTTCAGATTCAAACACCTCTGTTTCTAAGTTCGGTAAAATTAAGCTAAATTTCAGTTATTCCTAACTCCATAAGAAGTCGCTTGAAAACTTATAATGACTTGATAATAAACTTCAAAATGTTACTACATTATCTAAAGTGATTTTCAATGTGGAAAAATGAAAATCATTACTTCCATTTATTTTTACATTTCCTGGACTAAACTAAAAAAATGCAAAATAAGGACGGTCACGTAAGTAAACTATTTTCAAAATTTCAAAGTAGTACTTGTGGTAGTTTTTGAGCAATTTCTAAGAAACTGGTTTTAGGGGTAACCTTTCGTGGGGGCGCAGCTCTCAGAGTATCCTGTTTAGGACAAAAGGTACTTTTCCTCTTATTTCCACCTAAGGAACCTGTGATTAAGTGCTGGCACCATGCTTTTGAAACACCCTATACCTATATTTACATAAAACTTGAAAGCTAGAAATTTCCGTTAAATTAATTGGTTTTACGCCACGATCATAAAGTAAATGTTTAAATGTCAGCTTCAGCCAATCATTTATCTTTTCAGTTTCAATTTATGGCCTGATTCGATCCATCGTAACACTTCGAGGCTGTCAACATTACGAACGCGCCGAAGACTGCGATAATCTTCTGGAAGAGATGCGCTCCTTGGTCCATCCTGCAAAAGTCAGAGAAATAAACTGCCATTCATGCCCGGATAACTTCTGCAATTCTTAATCGGGTCCAAGTATTTTTCCCACCAAAATATAAAGTTTACAAGGTCCTACATTATGACTAATATATTTTTGTAAATAAAATTGTTTGTTCTTATGCACACAGAGTTTACTTAAATGCGTAACTCTGATGGGAGTGAGTAATGGAGAAAACTAGGTCAAACCAATGAATTTTTCAAAAAACCTTGCGCTTTTCGTTGATTTAAATAAAACATTTATGTTCTTTGGAAGCTTTTTGATTCGGTCATTCCTGAAAATGTAACGCTTATGTCGTTAATTATTTAAGAGATTCAGTTTACCTATCAAAATTTACATAGGTATAAGTTTGGTTTATTTTCAGGCAAAACAAATAAATTTAATTGCACAGTGCTTAAGTAATTAGCTTAAGGTTAGTGGGGTACGTAAACGCCGATTTGTTGTTGTTTTTGTGTTAATGAACATCCGACTTTTAAGACGGCATCACTCTTTTTTCACTTGTGCAGAGTTATGTTAAGTGTTGATTGAAAATGAAAATAGTTGTCAGGCTTTTGATTATTTCCGGACTTTTATTTGATTTCGGTAAGTCAACATTTTAAATAAATTTACGAAATGCTTAAGTATACAAAGTGAATTTATTAGTCTCCCTCGGTCTAATCTAATCACTCACTTAAATTGTTAATTATGTTAAAACAAGGTAGAGTTACTGGGTTGCCTTTATTAAATTTTATGGATCTAATGCAAAACTAGTTTCTTGATTGAATGCTAATATTTGCATCTTATTTTGACTGATTTTTTCAAGAATTAGAATAAATTACTGGCATTTCCGCATTGTGGCTTGACATTGAATTTTCTTGAAAATAATTAATTATTGGCTTTATTCCCGTTTTTAAATAAAGGTCACGATTTTAATTCACGACCAGTAAACATGTCTGAGTTTTTCTAGAATAACTTGAAGAAGAGGTCCATCTCGACGTGAAGAATAGACCACAATTTTTAATGCACGGCAAGGGCGTCTTCACAATAGTAGACTGTATCTTCAAAAAAGAATTAAAATATTTAAACAAATTTAAATACCTGAATCTTTCGAGCCACCATTCAAAAATTTCGGACCGGTTTCGGATTATTTGACCCTCATCAGCGAAGTGCATTTCAGTGGTGGCTCGAGAGACGACAATGTTTAAGAAGCGATAGAGAGTTTTGAGTTCTTGTGCTCATTTGACCATTCTTCCGGTAGAGGGCGTCAAAAGTCCCTATCGCTTCTTAAATGAGGCCCTTTTCGGATAAAAATAAATAACAATTTCTGTAATAAAATTTCATTTTCAAGGGGCCTGCATTCGCTGTTACGACTGCACCTCGCATTTAACATTCAACGAATACGACTCCTGCCTTTACGGTGATGAAAGATACCTGCGGAGTATCGAATGCATCGAACCATCCGTTTGTGCTGCCTATCACTATCAAAGTGAGTTAATTAATAAGAAAAAATAAATAAATAAAATAAAGAATAAGTAATAATAACTATTATAGCGGACATTCCCGGATCTATATCGAAATGGAGCGTGACAAGGGGGTGTCAAGCACTTCGATACGGAGCCACATGTGAAGACATTTTCAACGATCTTAGGAAATCTGGATCTGTACTCCCCGGACATCACGTCTGTACGACTTGTAGTGTAGATTTTTGTAACGTTTCAAATAAGATCCGTCCAGTTTCTGTGTTATATTTTGTAACTGCGGCAGTCTTTTACTACTTGGTAAGGTAACTCGCTAAGATTACTAATTTAGTTAATAATTTTAATATTTTTCTAAGTAAATTATTATGTTACCATTTTGTTTCTCATAAATGTTTTTTTAAGCTTTAACTTCTCTAACTTCTCTCCTTCTTCTTGGTTTCACTATTATTGTTATTTTTTTACCCTTTGATTCCTTCTTCAGCCACACTTTTCCTTGAAATCTGCTCAAGGTCCGAACAAAACTTTTTGCGAATTAGGTATTTAATAATAATAATAATAATAATATATATTTAACCATAATTGCAAAATGGCGAGTCAGGTACAATAAGTAATAGGAATCGTAAAATTAGAAAGATTAACGAATTCCTGCAAGCATAGCATATGAACAATAAAATTTGAGATGAAGAGGACCGTGAATCTTAATGCCACGTTGAAAATAGATTTCAAATGTATGAGACAGGCGTTTTCCTATGGTGGTGTTTTTGCTTTTGAAATTTGGCGCAACTGACAGCCCGCTTAACTTTATTTATTCTTTTTTATTTACTTTATTTACGATTCGCAGTTCTTATCTTATGTTTCCATAGAATTTTAAACTTTTGTAGAACGATTTTTATCTTTCATGAGCAACAATTTCCTATCGCGCAATATTTACCGAATCAATATTTTCTAGAAACGTGCCTTTATTCATTCGAAAATTATTTTGCTATGCAAGTCGCAGTATAGGTAACGTTAAAGGACCTTCATTTTGCTTTTCACATATTTTAGGTATTTAGGAATGAATAATAGTGCTCTCATTGTCTATTTGCGCTACGGCAATTCATTGCTGATAACAATATAGTCTATTGATAACGTGGGTGAAAAACGCAAAATGTCCCATGCCTCCATTTCGGTGATATTTGCAATTTCCTTCCTCGTAAATTCAGGTAAGTCATTATTTAAATTCAGGTGAATAACAAACGCATTTAGGATTGTGTGCCAAGACGTGCTATAGCTGTTCAACGTCTAATGCCAATAAATGTGGGGACCCCTCCGGATTAACGCCTGAAGACGAGCAGTTTACATGTCGTGCAACTAACGCCGACTCAAATTGTATTAAATATTCCTACACCTTAGGTAAAATAAAAATTTCAACAATTAATTGAAAATTTGTTTGTAGAGGATAGAACTATTATAGTGCGAGGATGTAAATCTAAATCCTACACTTGCCAGGATGTGAAAGATGAAAGGAAGGAGTATGGCGAGTGCGTTATATGCCCAACAGATTTATGCAACTCCTCAATGTCAACACAATTTTCTAGAACTCTATTTATATCTCTTTTAATTGTTCCATTTGTAACTCATTTATGTGTACTTTGAATTAAGAAATATTAATCTAAAGTAAGATTGCATCGGATATGGTGAAAGAATAATAACATTATAAAAGGATGAAGGGAGCTTTTATTATTATCGATGTTTAACATGCAGTCGATTGCGAGTATTGCATTTTTCTGTGCCTTAATCTGCATTGGTAAGTTTCTTCATTGTCATATTTTCATTTTGAGTATTATTTTATTGTATTGTTCAGGTTCTGGTGCTGGTGTTGACCAGTGTTACACCTGCAGCGATGTACAAGGCAGTTGCCGGTAGTAATACAACAAGACTGATTATCGAAAATTAATTTTTTGAGTGCCTAGCTGCCGATCGAGTAAAACTTTATATTTGAACAAAAAAAAATAGCAGTCTCGGAGACGACCGAAACTTCTACTTTTTCACAGAAATTGTAATTTGCAATTTCCTTCCTCGTAAATTCAGGTAAGTCATTATTTAAATTCAGGTGAATAACAAACGCATTTTAGAATTGTGTGCCAAGACGTGCTATAGCTGTTCAACGTCTAATGCCAATAAATGTGGGATCCCTTCGGATTAACGCCTGAAGACAAGCAGTTTACATGTCTTTCAACTAACGACGACTCAAATTGTATTAAATATTCCTACACCTGAGGTAAAACAAAAATGTTAACAATTATTTAAAAATTTGGTTGAAAGCTTGGTCCATTTTTTCAAAGAGGAACTGATGTTTGATTACACAAGGTAGTTTCACAGTCTCGTTCCACAAAATTTTGTGGAACGAAACTGTGAAACTACCTTGTGTAATCATTTAAAAATTGGTTTGTAGAGGGTAGAACTATTATAGTGCGAGCATGTAAATCTAAATCCTACACTTGCCAGGATGTGAAAGATGAAAGGAAGGAGTATGGCGAGTGCGTTATATGCTCAACAGATTTATGCAACTCCTCGATGTCGAACACAATTTTCTAGAACTCTATTTATATCTGTTTTAATTGTTCCATTTTTAACTTATTTACGTGTACTTTGAAATAAGAGATATTAATCTCTAAGATTGCATCGGATATGGTGAAAGAATAATAAATAACATTATAAAAGGATGAAGAAAGCTTTTATTATTATCAAAGTTTAACATGCAGTCGATTGCGAGTATTGCATTTTTCTGTGCCTTAATCTGCATTGGTAAGTTTCTTCATTGTCATATTTTCATTTTGGGTATCATTTTTTTTAATTGTATTATTCAGGTTCTGGTGCTGGTGTTGACCAGTGTTACACCTGCAACGATGTACAAGGCAGTTGCAACTATCCTCAGGTAGCTAACTGCAGCATAAACTCGTTGGACACTACCGAATATGTGTGCTGGAACTCTCTTATCATTTCAGGTGAAAAAAAAATATAAACTTCCATTAAAAACAGAGGTGTGTCTGTAGGTACTCAAGTGCTTCGAGGAAAGAGATGTGAGAAGATTAGCGTCGTTGATGCTTGTCAACAACTTAACACTATTCAAGGAGCTTCTTGTCAAATTTGTTATACAAACCTTTGTAATGCTTAAATTTAAGTGCATCTTGATCATTTTATTTGAATATAAAGAATAATCTTTAGCATTTCCTTTTGCTAAGTCGAAAACAGATAATATGTTAGTTTGGTTAGAAAAATTAAAAAGTGAGAATAACCGAAAGATCATTATCGTAACTTTACAAAAGTTTTTGGAGCCCTAAAAAGATTACGGTTTCTGTAGTTCAGTTCATCATCAATAGCCAATTTTGTAGTACAATCTACAAGCTAAGTAAGCTGGTCCTTTCCTTACGCACAGCCGGAGTGCGTAAAGAGTGAAAATCGCGCAGATGATTTATCCAACTGTTCAAACTACAAATGACTGCATTTGAAATGTGAGATGTTATTTTTCTTGCACAATTTTTTTTAAATTCAAGATTTTGCGTTTTTTAATTGGATTGTAATGAAAACATTTCGACCTCGCTAAATTGGGCGTTTCCCGTGCAGCTACCACAAAGTGAAATAAATGAAAATTAGAAAAATTTCTCTGCAAAACGCTATATTCGTATATAATATCCCGCGTGTGAGGGATATTTCCGGAAATTTGCCCGCGCTGTTATACAAGTGCTTGTTGCAACGAAAACAGACCGAGCGCGTAGCGCGAGGTCTGTTTTCTTGGGGCAACAAACACGTGTATCAGACAGCAAGGGCAGATTTCCTTAAATATCCCAAACACAAGGGATATTCAGCCAGAAAATCGCCTGAAGTAAATAAATTAAATAAAAAGTCATGCATTTATTGCAGTATGAAATAATAGGTAAATTCAGTTTTTCGTAATTATGCTTATTCGCGTCTCTTGAAAATTGCTGGGACGATTTCCTGGAAATCACCCCGACCCAGGGTGATTTTTTCCTGGAAATCACCCCGACCCAGGGCGATTTCCTGGAAATCACCCCGACCCAGGGCGATTTCCTGGAAATCACCCCGGGTGATTTCCGTTGATATAAAAAAGTGAGGGCGATTTTCGCTGAAATTTATTATAATAGCTGTATATGACCTACTAAAATAATGACAAAGGCCCAAACAATATAAAGCTTCTTCCTGCACACGTACATACCTCGCACTTCGGCGCATCCACCAATTTTAACAGCGGCAGATCTTGCCTAATATGTCTGCATTTAATATGGAATCAGACTGATTCTTTTTGAAGCATAAAGATCGATCTCGAGATCGATCTACATAGAAAAAGTAAATGGGGATCTAAAATTATTAATTCCATCTTTTCTCGCGCAAAATAAGGCTAAATGTAATTTTATTTAATCATTTTCAAAGAAAAATATTCACAAAAAAGCTTCATGTACGTTTGTCTGTGACAATGCTGCTAGCAATAAAAATAAACCCTAGAAAGTTTGGTTATGTGATGTTTTTGCTTTCCCGCCAAATTTCGATCAAATTATCAAAAGTACACGCCCCTACAAATTAGAGGGTTGTACACTTCCAGAAAAAACTTAGTTCTGCTTTAGAAAATGAACGGACTTTAGGTAGGTAACCTACGATATAGTATCCATTATCCATCGTTTCCTCTCTGTGATAAAAAAATTTCCGCACGGATGCAAATATTTATTAATAATTTTAATAATTATATAAGCAGATAACTCTTACACAAATTTACTTAGCCTACTGGTAATCACTCACTTTACTTTAAGCCTTTCGAAGATCAAGAGCGAGATGATCTTCGTACCGCTTTTGTTGTATTTATTTTTCTTTAACTCCGTATCAAAAGGTAAGTTGAGCTTTCCTGAAACAGATTTTTTTAATTAATTTTTTTCAGTTGCCGGCTTGGAATGCTACACATGCTCGGCGAGCTTGGGCAAAGATTTGAAGTGCGAGAATTTATCGTATTCTCAGGGTAGTATTCCTTACAACACTTGTTTCTATAATGACGCCGTTTGTGCTAAATATGTCGTCGAATGTAAGTATGAAACTTTACAACTTGTTTTACAGTGTTCTTTATTGACGTCTTTTTTTTGTGATAGAAGTAATGAAGTAAACTGAGTCTGCAGGTTGTCCACCCTAAAGTAAACCCTGACACTCAAGTAGTTGTAAGAGGGCTTTGAATTCGAAACTCTTGTCTTTGACTGTTTCTTTTTCCTTGACGTACGTGTCAAATTACATAATTTTCTGGCAGAATCAACGACACGACTTTCAGTTGCAGAGTCCACTCACGATATATTTTTTAGATTATTTGATATGCCTAGTGCCTAGTCTACCTACAGTTAAGTACTTATATAATGCCCAGTTTCTAGAAGCAGTTATGGAACCGATAAAGTTATTAATTATGCGATTATAAAGGTGAGAGTTCTACCTGTAACAGGTGCGGGTTTCTCATCATCTCATCATAACTTTATCGGTTCCATAACTGCTTCTAGATCAATTAATTGTATTATTTTTAGACGGTGATGGGATAATGATCTATCGCGGTTGTTCCCACCATGACATTTGTCCAGTTTTGGCTTCGAGGTACAACAGCTACTACAATAACCTTCTCGACTGCCAAATTTGCAACAGTAATTACTGCAACACTTCCAACGGGATGAAGTTCATTCCCGCACTTATTATTTTACTAACATTACTCTGCAAACTCTTAAGATAATGTTAATTAAGTAAATGTTTTCGCAAGTACCTAAATAAAGCTAAATTACTCCTCGAAAACTTTTTCCGTCATCTAACTTGTAGGTGCAGCCTTGGCTCAATTTAGGATGAAAAAAACATCAAATATTGGACTAGATGTTGAAAATTTATTAGAGGTATAAAATGAATCAGGCACAAGGTGCGGAAATTATGATTGAAGTCTACAAATTTTTAACTTCTTCGCAGCGAGAAGCAGTTACTGGAATCGATCGGAAAATTCAAAAAAATGAAATCGCCAAAAACATGAAATATTTACGTACCCAAAAAAGTGGTTTTTGAAAAAATGTCTGTCTGTGTCTGTGATCACGCTGGAGCTCAAACTACAGAACGCATCGAGATGAAATTTGGCACACATATTCAGTGGGCAATTTGCAGGTGCTGATTAGATTTTGGGCCACATCGATCCACGGAAAGTGGCTTTTTGGCACATCAACTTTAAAAATTTTAATGCAAACCCCCATTTTTTGCGTTACCATATGAATGCTCTTCGAATTATACTTCTAAAAATGTATTCACACTTGTGCCCTTAAGGCCAAAAAATGGTGCCGTGATTAAAGACTATGTATAACTGTATATTTTTATTACCGGACAGGATAGCTGATTTTTTTTCAAGTCGAAAACCTTAGTCCCATTTTTTCGAAAAATGTCATTTTAGTAACAAAAGGGCCCTTTTTCAATTTATTTTACAAAAAAGCATATTCGTACTATCGGATTCGACAGCTGTTGTATTGCCGGATCAAAAATCTTGGTACATTTTTTTAGAAAATTTCCATTTTAGAGACAAAAAGGCCCCTTTTTGAATTTTTCTTATCAAAAGGACATTCTACGGTCTCCGTGACTGGCAATTTTTTAAAATAATTTAACTCAAGAAGGTAAATATTTCTTTCATTTGTGTTTTAAAAATGTTGAATTCAAGAACTGGTTACTTATTTTTATCAATTATTTTGTAACGTTTGAATAACGAATTCATTAAATGACGAGGGCGAATTTATCTTTACAACAGTAATTAACATGATTCACTAATAAACATTGAAAGACATATAAATCACACCCTAAATTGTAATTTCGTCCAGTTTGCCTAGAAAAATGGCTGTGCCCTATCACTCTTTAGTTTTGCTGCTCGTTTTTGTCGGTCTACAATACGGTAAGTTATTTTATTGCCGAAAACTCTATATTTAAAGTGAGTTACTAGGGAGTTGTCTTCGATGTTTCTCGTGTACGGAAGTTGTGGCTCAGAACAAGAGTTGCGAGGATCCATGGAAATATTCTGGAAGTCTGACCACGGATATTTGCCCAGATAAGAACTTATGTGTTACATACACGAGGAAAAGTGAGTAGCTTGATTTATTGTTTGTTGTTAAAATAAAGTGTAAAAATTTAGGTTTGGCTAATAATCTTGAAACGATAAGTAGAACCTGTGGGGAGGAAACCATTTGTACAAAGTTGAGGGAGCAGGATGCTCAGCTTAATATGCAGACAACGTCATGTCGCACATGCAAGACGGATTTCTGTAAGAATTCCGTAGGATTTTTTGGTTCTTCCATAATGGCTGTAATCGGTTGTGTGGTTTTTTCTAAAATTATTGTGTAGGAAATGAGGAATTGAATAAAAAATTGACGGATTAACTGTACGAATTTCACTGTAACGCCAGATTTTTACGTTTCGAGGTCTCAGGATCACAAAAAGGTGTTTCTGTAAAATGTCTGAATATATACAGGGTGTTTCGGAAACGTGTAGGTACAAATTCCTATCGTGGATTTATCAAATAAAAACAAAGTCAAAAGTTCCTATGAACGTAGGTCCGATTGTGCCTCCTAAAGGAACTGATATCTTGAAAACCTATGTAGCATTTCTTAAACAAACTTTTATTACCTACTCTTGCAAAATTTTGAAATAATCGATCGACTTTGTATAATCAATAAAAATGTGAACTCAGGTAGGTAGTAAAAAAAAACATGTTTTCGAGGCTGCCTAGTTCCCTTAGGACCTTTTTGATAATTATTGATAATTATTACCATTAGGTAATAACAAACTTATACAAACTTTTTGAAGCCGATCCAACGAGATATTTGAAATAAAATGGCAGTCGGCAATCACAGGAAACCTAAGCTGTAATTAAATTAAAACGTTTTTGATGCCTATTTGACATCTCACGCGCAATTTACTATTTTCAGTTGTTTTACTTACCGCGCATATGTATGCCGTTATGGTTCGTAACGGCACTGTTATTTTTTGTTTCTATGGAAACTAAACCCTTTGTAGAAAGGTCAACTTTCCGCTCATTATAGTAACTATGGTAAGTTGAAATATCGAAATGATTGTGTGAAAATATTTTTTACATTTTTTTACGCTAAGGCCCCTTGTGATACATTATTTTGAAGAGTATGAAATTCTCTAAAAACTGGTGCAAAAAAATTTTAAATCTGTTCTCTCGTTCAAAAGTTACACTGTATGAATTGAAAAAAATGATTATTTGTTTTTGATAGGTACTTATAACTTTTGAAGTTGTGAATGGATTGCAAAAATTCATGCATCAGCTTTCAGAGTTTCATTCCCTTAAAAATGATGTCACAATAAATGCCTTAATGTATTTTTAAATTTGCCCATAGAGGGCGCTAGATGAAAAGAAATAAAATTTTTTTACAGGATTGAACATTAGCTTTCAAATGATGTATCATCATAAGTGGGGGTTGCCATTTTAAATTTTAAAGTCGGGGTTGGTGGAGGTTAGAGGGTGCGTTGTAAAATTTCACCAAGCACTAATTCAAGTGAGCCAATTGCCTAGCAACTACAGTTCTGATTGGCTACAATCTGTCAGTTTGAAGTTAGCTGAGCATCGATAAACCGGCCCTGAGTCAGAGATCATTGATCCACTAAGCAAAGTAAGACGTTTAGGTACATACCTATCTTCAAGGTAACACGTGTTTACCTACTTATCTTGTCAGTATCGAGCATAATGTACAGGGTGAGTCAAACGTGAGCGGCCACACCTTATAACTTCTTTCGTTTCCAACATATCAGAACCATTTTTGGGGATGTCAAATCGCTATATCTATGGACTACATTTCGACAATATCAGTGATCCCAAAATGCTTTTATTTACTGAATGTTTTCCACAAGAATGGATCTCCCTTTATTTTAGAACCCATTCACTTAATCAAAAAATTGTTCCTATAAAAGTTAAATTTAGATGCATCTGTTGATGTGATTAACTGGAGATAATCTTATAATAAAAGAAAAAATTGACGATGTAATTACTCAGCGAGACTCCGTGAAGTAGATACCAAGCGAAAGTAAATGCGCCTAAGTCCACCTTTCAACTTTTTTTGGAACACTTTTTTGTTAAAGTGATTAGTTTGTGAAATAAACGGCCATTTTCATACTTTTGGGGACTGGTTCAATTAATAATTTCTCGAAATTTCTATTAGGTAAGAGTATGATTTTAGCTTATTATTATACCGTTGTAAAGAGAATCAAAAATACTACTTGATACATTAAAAAATATACAGGGTGCCATTTAAAACAACAAAGTGACATGTCGTTATTCAATAAAATAAAAAATTTTGGGACCGCTGATGTGGCCGATATGTAGTTCATAGGCAGTCATAAAATATTACCAAAAATGGTTCGGATCCATCGAATACAGAGGAAGTTATAGAGGGTGGCCCCTCCCGTTTGACTCACCCTGTATACCTAACTAGAGTGCGGATTAAAAAGTATTTGGTTTTCTAAAACTAGCGCCTATAAAAAGCATCAAGAATCGAAAATTAAGCTGCAAAAATGTTAATAAGTAGGTACCTAAGGAAAGGTCCACAATTTCAAAATTTCGTTTAAAGTATATTTTTTAAAATAATTATCTAGGAACAATCTTTATCGACTACGCGTAGGGTGTGCCTCAATGCTTTGTTTTTATCTAAAATATCCATTCCAAAAATTGGGATAAACTAGCAGGAAAAGGCACATAATAGGCAAAAAACTTTTAAAAAAGGCCAGGAACCAGTAAATAAGCACTTACCTGCGCGAATTTTAGGTAAAAATAAGCAAAATAAAATTTGTATCAAACGATTTTAAATGTCTTGAAACGAAAAGAAACAAGAGCATTTCGTTCTGCTTACATTATTATTTATTTTTGGTAAGCGCCTTGCTATTCAAATTAATATGTACCTACGTCCTCAATTATGTAACGCATCAAAGTTTATTGTCACCACCTTCTGGTAAAAACATTTTTTTTTGGTTTAAGATAACAATAAGTACTTAACATAAACCGAAGAAAAACACATTTGTAACAAAACATGTTAGCTTTTCAAAAAGTTCTACAGCAAAATGTAATCGATGCAATATTTTCACGTTTACTGTTGGTCTACAAAAATTTCTTGGTAGATGTGGGGGACACGAGGACATAATGTATTAACATGGCAAGTTGATGTAAATTTTTATTCCAAAAACATTAAAAATCCAAATAAAACACAATTCATTTTGTTATCGCTAACAAATAAGTAAACGCGGTATAAAGTGATGTGTGTAAAGACCATATTATCACAGTTCTACAAAATAAGTGGATTGGTAACATAACGATGACGATGCCTAACGGTAAATAATTAAAAGCTGAAACATGGTGTACATTACAGGGATTACAGGACCACAAAGGCAAATTAAGCATAATGTCAAGCCGAAACTTAGAAAGTAAAAAAAAACTGGTTTTGTCGGTAACAAACTTAAAAAAAATCACAACTTAGCCTGAATTAAATTATTAGTCGCGAAAGTATTGTTTGGATCAAGTTCTCTTTTTGTAGCCAAGTACAAATCAACCCCCACCTTTGACACAGTGTCTGGATACCATTTCTTCCTTAATTTCCCAACTCCGTGATGATGCGAGATGCTACCCCCACACGCAATTATTTCATCCCTCGCCTTGGTTTCTAAGTGATTGTGAATATCTGCAGGATCCTCGATACCGAAATGATTAAAACCCAAATAAAAATAAATCACGCAGCCCGCATCGTACGTCTGCGTCACACGGCAATTTATTAATAAATGATTTATGTTGAGGGCCTTGCATTCCCTTGCTATGCACTCTTTCACGTTGTTGGTTAACGTAAGGGCGCGGTCCCAAGGGACGGATGTCTCGAAAGACTCGGCGACCACGTGGTATTCTAATGCGAGGTCCTGAAAAAAAATACATAAATGAGATATTACATGCTGTTACAGACGAATTATAACCACGTAACAATAATGTTGCAAGTGACCTTGAAGCAAAACATTCAACTCGTCCTACTGACTCGTCTAATGTTGCAACTCGGTTGCACTGGAGCTCGTGACCGAAAACTTACGTCATAAGGTACAAAAGGTTTGACTCGTCCATTTGATGTGCATTTAAACCTGGGACTGCAGGCGTTTGGCAGTAATAAACATTTTCAATTTCGAAAAACGGCCAAGATTTACGTCATAAGACACATGAAATTTTTTTTCAGCAATTTGTCGGCCCTATTTATGAAACCGCTTCGTAAGACAAAAATTTTGTGGGCTAAATGCTGTCAAGATAATTTTTTTGAAAAAGGGCCAAAAATTACATTATTTGGTATCTACATAAGAAAGGTCAGCGCCAAAATGTGTGGAAATATACCTCAAATTCAGAAATTCATTGCAATACAAAATTTTTGGGGTCTTTTCATCCATAAGACGAACTTGAAATTTCGAAAAAGGACCAAACTTTACGTCACAAGGTACATGAAAAAATTTTTCTTTATTTTGCTGCTCATAACAGCCGATTTAAGAAACCGCTTCGTAAGACAAAAATGTTGTGGGATAAGTTGCTTCAAAACAACAGTTTTCGAAAAAGGGCCAGAACGGCAATATGTGTGGAAACGACCCTCTTGATCACAGATAAATCGCAAGACAAAATATTAGGAGGCTATTTGCCGTCAAGACAAATTGCAAATTGAAAAAAGGCCCAAAATTTACATCACAAGGTATTTTTTTTAAAGATTAGCCCTTTTCCGAAATTTAAAATGTTTATTTAATTATTAATTATTTATTATTAATTATTTTTAATTGCTTTAAAGTGCGCATCAAATGGGGGAGCCAAACGTTTTGTATCTTATGACGTAAGTTTTCGGCCACGAGCAACTCGAAAACAACTGATTCTCAGTAGGCTTTGCAACATGACATACAGGGTGTCCCGTAATTAGGCTGCAATATTTTACCAGTGCGTTCTACGATCAAAATTAGGACTAAAAGTTTAGTAAACATTTTTCGAAAAATCCATCCTAAGGGAGCTAAACCCCCTCAAAGTGGGTAAAAAAAATAGTTATTTCTTTAATTTCTCAGGAACGGCTTACGATAGAGTCACGAAATTTTGAACTTTGTCGTAGATTTTTGTGCTGAACAAGACTAATGTAATGGTTTTTGGCAAAAGCTTCAGGGACGTGCGTGAGTGGAGGGGTCGCGGACATTTTTGTATCGAACTTTTTTGTACGACACTTTGGGTCAATTGTTAGCACAAATTTGAATTCCCCGTATATTTTTACGTAAAAAAGGTGCTCTAGTTGAAACTCGATCGCTCAAGCCGTTTTCGGGGAAAATCGATTTGAAAGTTCAATTTCGTGGTATAAAAGTGGGTAACTGTGGCACTTAAAATACCTAAAACTATCAGATGCTGTGTGATCAGCAAAAAACAAACAAGTTTAACCTACTTGCATCTCATATGCTTGAAATTTCAAAGAAAATCACAAGAAAATGGATTTTCCATACTCTATCCCATCAATTTTGCACATTTTCGGCGTGGAAAAAGAACTTCAAATCGATTTTCCTTAAAAACGGCCTGAGCTATCGAGTTTCAACTAGAGCACCTTTTTACGTAAAAATGTACAAGGAATTCAAATTTGTGTTTATAATCGACTTAAGATGTCATACGAAAAAGTTCGATAAAAAAATGTCCGCAGCCCCTCCACTCACGCACGTCCATGAAACTTTTCCCAAAAACTATTGATCAGTCTTGTTCAGCACAAAAATCTACGACAAATTTCAAAATTTCGTGACCCTAGCGTAAGCTGTTCCTCAGAAATTGAAGAAATAACAATTTTTTTACTCCCTTGGATGGATTTACTTCCTTAGGATGGATTTTTCGAAAAATGTTTACTAAACCTTTAGTCCTAATTTTGATCGCAGAACGTACTGATAAAATATTGCAGCCTAATCACGGGACACCCTGTATGTTAATAATTTTGACGTTTCGTTCCAAAGCCCTCCGAGGATTTGGAAAACCAATATTTACTCACCCTAACATATGCAATGACGAAAGTAAGCGTATATCCCCTTTCTCCATTGGCCGCCCCTGCAGGCATCCCCCCAGTCATCAACCCTATCCCATAAATCTTCTTCTCCTGCAATTTGACCTCCCCTTCATCACCCTCAAACAGCAAAGTCATGACACACATTTTGTCAATATCGAACCCCTTAATCTTAGTAACGTAAAACTTCTTTAACCCATCCAAAATAAGCCCAAAATAACTAGATTCAGGTTTTAGAATCATCCCGAATTTGAACTGGCCATTGTCCATCAATCGAATGGAGGAGGGCTGACAACGCTGCCTCGCCACCTCCCTCATACACTTCAACCCCGCTTCAAAATCAGGGAAAACGATGGAACCGAAACGTCGGCAACTGGGCAAAGGCCGGATTTTAATAATAACTTCCGTTATAACGCCCAAAGAGCCTTCTGAACCCATCACGATGTGATTAAAATCAGGACCGCAACTTAGTCGAGGTACTTGACAATTTTTTTCCAGCACTCCTTTTGCCGTCACCAATTTCACGTGAACCAACAAATCTTCAATATTCCCATAAATGTTTTTCTTCATGCCCGAAGCTCTGGTGGCGACCCACCCCCCCAAACTGGAAAACTCGTAACTGTCTGGTTCATGCCCGGAAGTATAGCCCAATTTTCTCAATTCCCTTTCCAAGTCTTGCCCGAGAATGCCGCTTTCGCAGCAAGCCACGAGATTTTCCCTGTCCACCCACAGAATTCTATTCATCTGACTCGTGTCCAAGGAAATTATCGTCCTGAATTCTTCGTTTGGGCATTCGACAGCTCCGGAAACCGCCGTTCCACCCCCGTAAGGAATAATAACCAATCCATTATCGTCGGCAAGTTTGACGAGTCTGATGACGTCATCGTGACAAGTAGGCCAAAAAACCACGTCTGGGATTCGTTCAAAACTCGAATATCTGAGCTTGTAAACGTCGTGGAGGGTCTGTCCGTGGGCTCTCACCAACCTGTCGATGCCTTTAACCGAATAACTTATATTAAGACTAGAAAGTTTCTCGAGATTTTCTTTGGATATTCGCGGTTTGGGCAATTTTTCGTCTGTGGGCAGGGCTTGGGCTTTTTTTGGGGTGGAAAAATCCACGTTGAGGTTTTCCTTGACGAAGCCCATCAAGTGCGGGAGGCGGAGATTGCCGATGGGATATCTAAGAAAGCTCATTAGTTTCCTGTAAAAAATGAATTGTTTGAGGATCTTACCGTTCCCCTGTGAAACGCACTTCGTTTAATTTTTCTAAGTATACGAACTTCGAGTCTTGGTAGCCCCAACCGTTCCATTTTAAGAGATCTTGCCTGCAAAATGTGAATATTTAAGGTGCAAGTTTATAGCAAATTAATTTGATTCTAACTCCGAGAGAGATTCACATAGGTTTTGTTATATTGTGAAAAGATACCTTATGTATCGACCATTCTAGATAAGTAAGTAAGTGTCGCTACTCGCCGCTAGGGCTTTACGTCAACAGCCGACCGCTTCGACTTGCGCTGTTGCCGTTATTTAACAGAACATTCCCCAACACGGCTAACAGATGTCTAGTACGATTCAATATTGAACTGGCGAGACTTTCAACATTAACTACCATAATGTGTTAAAAAATGAATTGAAGAGAAAACCATTGAAATTTTCAATAATTTGGGTTATAAATAAAACAATTAATTTTCTTATCTAACACTATTAGCAGAATACTATCGAGAATATTTCGTGTATAAATGTACCCGGAAAGTTGATGATTTAGCGAAATTTTAGAGCTTCCCATAAGTAAAAAATAGGCAGTCTCGTAAACGGTAGAAACTTCTATTTCACAGAATTTGTAAATGTAGCAATTAACTTTAACCAAGTCAGAATCGGTGAGCACGCGTCGATCGCTGATGATGTGTTGCGCATTGTGCCCGGCGTTCATTTATTTAAATTTAAAATACAAATGTTTTTCACCCCTAAAATGAAGTTTTTCCTCGACAGGATTCGCGAAACAGACTATTTGTTAAAAATTGCAAGAACCAAAAAGATTCCTGTAATTTGTCCTGCGAAGCTTTTTCCTCATAAGCATCAATGAAAACCAAATTTTTCTCACTTATAATCTCATAAGAGCATTAATTCTTTCCGGAAATTTTTGGAGTGCATTCCAACAACGTATTAATCGTCCCGAGTGGAACACGAGGGCCCGATTACGTTGTTGGGATGCACGACTAAAATTTCCAGGACATGAATTAATGCTCGAATGCAGATTCGGTAAGAAAATAGCAACGATACAGCCACAGAAATGAAATAGAAATGATTTTTGACATTTGATTTGACATAAAAATTTCCACTTATTAATTTCGTTTAGGTTGGTCTAGATAGGTATCAAAAATTTCCAGGAAATCCTCGAGTTGCCATGGTAAACACACAGAAATCAATTTTTCTATTGGCTAATGATTAGTATCGTGCGATTTTCATAAAATAACTTCAAGAAACTTTCGAAAAAATTCAAGTTCTTATGAATTACTGTTAATTGATTAAAATTAGTTCTTCACATACTTACTAATAATTAGGTACCACCTTTGGCCGTTATATTTTATGTATGTTAATTGTATTTAAATATTTTTTTACTGATACCTGGCGCTTTAAATTTTCATAATACCCTTGATAAATTTTTTCCATAATATATGATAAACACTACAATTACACAGATATTTTTGTTGAATGGATAAGCTTATCATAAATAAATGGGTAATTAAGGGGGAGTGTGATCAGTACGTTCAAATGGTCAAAGTTGCGTAATAAACAAACAAATTTAATAGCCACCTACTATGAATAAACATGGACCATTACTCAATTTTTTTTCACCTACATATACTTTTTTCAATAAAAACAATACTGTGGCAATTCGCAATTCTGTTATCATTAAATTGTATTCGAATGAATGATGGCTTAAAAAAAAAGTTACAACGATCAGGCGGGCTATTCTGGCATATGTTTATCATTAAATTTTGTAATAACAATTATACGGGGTTGTCACGTGGGTGGTTTTAAAAACGAAAGAATTAATTGGCATTTAACGCATTTGCGGCTGTAGCAATTAAAAGTTAAAACGAGCCGCTGAAGCCCCCTACGATGCTACCCTGTATAATCTACCCATTACGTCATTACTACATATTAGGCGCTTTCTATTTACACAATTATCTGAGAAGCCTCAGTTAATCTCAGCCATTTGATTGGTTCATTAAATATTGACCAATCAAATTGCTGAGATTAAGTAAGGCTCCTCAGATAAATGCGTAAATGCCTATTAAAACGTATCATGCTGCACATTTTAGATCATCAAATTGGCAAAAGGGCCATCATTTTAGGATATGTATATTTTGAATTTATCTTATTGTTTGTTAGCTTACGAAGAATCCGGTTAATCTTTTGTTTCTTATTCTTGTTTTTGTCCTATAATTGGAATGTGTAATTTTGTTGGGCAAAGAAATTTATTATTATTATCATATTCCAAATTCTTAAAGTTTTAACTCAATTTACAATTTCTATTAAAAACTTTGTTAAAAGCGATTGTAGATTTAAAAATTTGATAGCATCAGAGTGAATTCGAACAACCTTACTAACTGTAGAAATAAAAAATGTGTTTATTTTCAAAATATTTTTTGAGTTTAACAATCGCGTTTACATGCACATATAAAAACGCCTACACAAGTTTAAAAATTTAAAAGAGGTTGTTTAAAACATGTTTTTATGTTTAATAAGATTCAGTTTAGGTTAAATAGGTTTTAAGTTAAATGAGTTACAATTCGAATTTTAATAAAAAGCTAAAAATGTGTTGCTACAACTAAAAATACTAACAAGTGTTCGGATGAAAAAGATTTTTTTTTTTTCAAATTATCAGTAGGTAACACAAAACAAGTATGAAAGCTTGGTCCATTTTTCAAAGAGGAACTGATTGATTTGATCTCGGATTTTATTAATTAAATTAATTACTATCGGTAATAAAGTGCTGAAATAGGTTTTTTAGGTAAAATAAAATGGTTGTCATATACAGTGTGTCTCATTTTAACTGCAACCACCCAAATATTTCGGTTAATTTTAACCGAATCAATGCGTTTTTTTTTCTGCGTGTAGAGCTCCAAAATCTGCACCTGTGTAATACTCAACTTTTTTTATAAACCGAAACCCCAGCCTACTGCGATTTAATAAAGAGGCCAAAAATGACGAAATCGTATTAGGCATTTTTTTATCGAAAAATTTTATAAAGAAAAGTTGCTGTTTGTGGCACATTGCAACAGATTAGTTGGGGTGTCCCTTGAAATTGTTAAGAAAAACGAAAATCTTACACTTTAAGAATTAAGAAATAATTTCAACTTTTTCTGCGATTGTTAAGTTTTATCCATCCATAGCCGATAGCAAATGTCAAATCAATTCATTTCAATTGTTTTTTTATTTCACAGCACCCATTATGTTGTAAAAATATTGAACTTTTCGTTATTTTGTGATTCTTCCTCAAGAAATTCAACATTTTTCTTTTTTCCTGAAATTTCGGATTTAGCCATTTGGAGCAATCCTGAGCAACTTTTCGATAAAAAAATACCTAATACGATTTCGTCATTTTTGGCCTCTTTATTAAATCGCAGTAGGCTGGGATTTCGGTCTATAAAAAAAGTGAAGTATCATGCAGGTGCAGATTTTGGAGCTCTACATGCAGAAAAAAAGAAAGCATTGATTTGGTTAAAATTAACCGAAATATTTGGGTGGTAAACTGAGACACACTGTATAACTGGAATTTTTACGAAACAGATTTATTTTCAATTTATTTTTGTGTACCTAAAACGGGGAAAACAGTATTTTACCTAAAATCCGGTTCCTACTGATAACTATGCTTAGGTAGGTAATAAAAACAAAATTCGGGAACTTTTGCAAGTCAAAGTTAGGTATTAAAAAACCGCAAAAATTAGCGTATACCTAGAAAAAATTTCAGGACTGCTTCAGCACTGACTACAAGGGTCTCGAAGAAGGAAATTATCTCGGAAATTATGGAGACATTTGTCAGGTACTGGTTAGGAAAAAGAAAAAACCGACAGATTCAACACTTTTACAGTCCAAGAAAGTGACAGTTCAGTCAATAGTATTTTGATTATAGGGACTTATATACGTTATCTATCCAGATCAATCATTATCCTTATCAATCAGACGAAAACTCACACACACTGGTCCTAAAATGAAATAATATTTACAAGCTTCACCTACTATTTAACTCGTTTTTAACTTAACATTCCAGTACATTGTATTTTAATCGTCAACTCTAACCAACGAATTAATTATTTTTTCTGATTTTCTGATTAATAAACACCATTTTTTCCATTTCCTGTTTCGCCGAAAGTGGCACCAACTTTTGATTTTCAAATGAAACATCCTGTATATCACAACATTTTTAGAATTCACATTATTTTCTGAATCCAATGACACCACATAAGTGACATTTCAAGCGTGAAAATAATTTTTGAGCCCACTTCTATCTTTCAATCTCGAAGGTTGTGATCCCTCCCATGTTATTGTAATGGTCGATAATAATTCAGAAAACATTGAAGTCACATGAAAAACGTTAAAGTTTTTGACTTACGATGGTGAAGTCTGCCAAAACAAATCATAATGCACCATTTGAAATAAGGTGAAGAGCTGGGAAAAGCTGAAAAGATTTTGAGCCAAATCGGCCACCAGGAAGTGTAATTTTGGCACATCAACTTTAAAAATTCGAATGCAAATACTCATTTTTGGCCAAAAAAAACCTATGTATAACTGTATATTTTTATTACCGGATGTGATAGCTGATTTTTTTCTCAATTTGAAAACCTTTTTTGGAAAAATGTCATTTTTGTTGCAAAAGGGCCCTTTTTCTTGAACTTATTTTACAAAAAATCATATTCTAGCAATCGGATTCGATAGCTGTTGCATTGCCGGATCAAAAACCTTAGTGCCTTTTTTCGAAAATTGCCATTTTAGAGGCAAAAACGCTCCTTTTTGAGTTTTTCTTTGCAAAAGAGCAATTATTATTATCGAATTCGATAGCTCTTGCATTACCATTACTGTAGGGGTGAAAAACATTTTTAGATTTTAGTAAATGCGCACGACAGCATCACGGATCGACAACCGCTCGCACGCCCGACCTCTTGACTCACAGATTCTGACTGATTTACAAATTCTGCGAAAAAGTAGAAGTTTCTACCGTCTCCGAGCGAGACTGCCAATTTTTTCATTTATAGGTTCTGTGTTTCATACAAAAGTTTTCAAAAATCAATCACAGGTAAGTAGGTACCTTACTAAAATGAAATAATGTGAATACAAGTCTTTACAGGTGAAAGAGATGACGAAAAAATAATGTTCTATAACAAGATTTTGATATTATTTAATTATTATAAATGGTGAATAACTCAATAAATCGATATTGGTAAAATTAAACTACCCACCAGAAAAAGTTGAAAAAAAACTCTAAAAAGGCTCAACTGAATAACAATGATTGTCATGTCAGTTACAGGTGCAATAGATCCACTACATATCCAAACTACAAACTACATTAATTGAAAATCTTACCGGTGTTTAGGTACTGCACTATTTACAACTATAACAGAATCTGGATTTTGTTTGTCTTGGTTATGTTCTACTGATTTTGGCCGCGGATTTTCTAAAGTGTCGGACATTGTCAACCGTAACAAACAGAAGGAACTTTTACACTGTTTTACTTCAATCTGTACCAATTAATACTGCAATTATTTTATTTCATTTATATACCTAAACTACAGCCCCTACATGGGCGTATAGGCAGATGACAAATGAATAATGAAATAATGACAGAAGTAGGCGTAGAGCGCGTAAACGCAACGCAGGACTTCGCGCATGTGCGCGCAAAAGTAATCTTTAATGAATGTCTAGAGATGGTCTAGAGCGCCGTCAAACGGCACCTTCATCAGATGCCATCCGCTTCCCCCTCCACCTTTCAGGGTCAACAGTCGACACGCGTATGGTATTTTGCATTGCGGGACGAGGTTTTTGGGCATTGTTTAGTCTTTTCGAATTGTTTAAACAATTTTCGATATGGTGGTGGATTAAAAATTAGGTACTACCTATCACGTTTACCACGTGCTATTTTAACCTACAATGAACAATGATGATAAATGACACCTAACTGACAGTAGACATTCAAGTAAATTCGGTCAGCGGTCAAAAAGTGACTGCGCATACGGTCATACATGGCGGCATGACGTCACGCTTAAAGGACCTATACTGTTTGAATTCACCAACACGTCGCAGCTTGCTTAAACAATTTGGAAAGCTTGAAAAAATGCCCAAAGACCGCGGCACGCAATGCTAATCATCAGTGATGTGAGCCGATCATATGACCGTGTCATGACGGTCATGACCGTCACGTCACAATACAAAATGACCGTGACCAATAATAATAATAATATTAATAATAAATTTTATTCTTTATAACTAAATAGGTAATTGCATTAAACGCAACCCTTTAGCCTGTTAATAACAATATACTTCCATGGACGAAAAAACAGAGTAACCAACAAAAATTTCGACATTCGTGATAATTTGGTAAAAAAAACAAAATTATTCTGACATGCACGCCTGGCGGTGTGAATCAGTAGCAATTTTAAGCCCGTTTAAGAAAATAAAAAACTAGACTCGATCACACGCCCCTGTGCCCGTAAGAAAATGATTCGACTTTAATATCAAGTATTTTACAATTCTCACTGAAAATTTGTATAGGGGTACCTACTTCCCATTAATTAATTTTATTATTTAAATTGGTCACGTCCGCCGTTTTGCAAATTTTATGGGAGGTTGATGAGGTTATCGGACTGGGTTAATTAAACTTTACAATTAGCATTAATTGTAAAGTTTAATTAACCCAGTCCGATAACCTCATCAACCTTTTAAACTTTACAATTAATGCTAATTGTAAAGTTTAATTAACCCAGTCCGATAACCTCATCAACCTCCCATCAAATTAATTTTATTATTATTAACTATGGTCATTTATTACTGTCATATGACCTGGTCATGACGTCACGATGTTACGTGACCGTCATTTTACATCACTGCTAATCATATTATTCGTGTTGATCCTCCAAGGTACAGGATGTCCGTAAATAACGATGAAATATTTCGGGGGGTAATTCTACAGCTCAAAATATGAAAACAAGTAGGAATCAACCGTTTTTGAGAAAATTAGATTTAAAGATCCATTTGCATTTCCTCGCGGCTTATCACTTCATTTTTATTACAAATTACAAAACTGAACGGATTACGGATTTAAAAAAAAATATAGTAACTACAGTTCATTTCAAGGGTTTAGTCCGTTAGATGGTAAAATGCAAATGAGTTCCGCTCATCCTCGACCTGACCGTCGTATGTAACAGTGAAACCTGATGGTTATTCCACCACAGTCAACACAAAGTACCTACTTTTAAAAAGAATTGTGTTTCTACGGAAATATAATTAGAATGAGTGGTGGAATAGTTTCGCGCCCCGATCGAGTCCTAGAGAATACTTTAACGGGTGATATATCCGTCTCTTCCATTTATATGTGTTAAACAGAGACGCGATAGTAGACACTCTTAGGACTGTACGTTACAACGTGGGTGAATTGCCAGACGTTGTGTAGAAAAAGACGGAGCTAACCTAGAGCGTTGTACCTGAACCGGACTGACCAGACTAAACCCTTGAAATGAACTGTAATTATATGTTGCTTATAAAAATCGAATTTTGAGCGCCCCCCGAAATGTTTCATCGTCACTTCCGGACACCCTGTATAATCTCCTTAGTTGTTAACGGTAATTTTTTCGAATGCATTCCGTTAATGTATTAATTAGCTCGAGCGGAACGCGAGGGCTGATTACATTATGGGAATGCATGAGAAAAAATTACCTGATACAATCAATGCACAAAGGAGATAATCAGAACATTATTGAAAAAAAATTCCTTTTCGGATACTTTACTGGGACCAATTCGTAATAATTGTGTGGAGTAGCAGTAATTTTAGTTGTGAGGAAAGACGAAACTTTCATATCCTTTTAGTACATTTTATCGTTTTCAAGATGAATCAAAGAAAAATGTTTTTTTTTGGTGTATGCCACTATCTGACCTGATAATATTGCAATGCTTGACTGGCTAACTAAAGTAATATAAAAGATGTGCGCAGTAATCATTTTTATTGGACACAATACAACTACAAGACAGTTCTATTCTTACAAATTATTACAAAAATGTTCTTTCAAATAATTAATTATAATGAAACCTTTACAATCATTCAAAATCTATGTTCTATAAATTTAAAATCGCCGTCTCTTCGACTGAAAGTCATCTCTTCTATCAGTCACCCATCTATCCCTTCCAGAGCCTCCACTCCATCCCATATCTCGACCATTAAAGCCATCCCTATTGAAATTTTGTTCCTGATATCTGTCCCGCTCCAGGAATCTATCCGGTTCCTGGAATCTGTCATTAGCCACTTCTCTCGTCATTAAATCCGTGGGAGCATCTTGCAAAATATTATCTTTAATCAAAGGTTCTGGTTTTTCAAATGATTGTTCCTGCTGCTCGAGCATACTATGCAGTTCATGTGCCTGTAGATAAAGATCGTTCTCTTGTTGCCTCCTCCTAATTTCGTCTTCCTGTAAAAACATTCTCGCTTGCAAGGATTCCTGCTTCCTTCTAATCATTTCCTCGGCTCTTCTCTTCTCCTCTTCCACCTGACGTTCTTTCATTTCCCACTCCTGTTTCTGTCTTTCTTTATCCATTTCTCGCACTCTCAATTGTTGTCTTAGCAACTCTGTCTCATGTTCATACCGAGCATACTCCATCTGAGCCTCTAGTTTCTCCGTCTCCATTTGCAATTCCTTCTTCAATGCTTCTTGTTTCTGGTCGTGAAGCTCAAGCAACTGTTTCCAACGTACACCGTAGTCATGCTCGAATGAGTTTGTTTCTGCCAAACGGGGGCCTTTACTGCGCAATTTAATGAAATCGGGATTTCTCTTTGGAAGTAACTTCTCGGGGACTCCATCAGTATCGTTTACAAATTCGTAAGATTCAACAATGCACGGTCGTAGAGATTCAGTTAGGAAAAAGCAACGGTCTGAACATTTTTTAACCGCACTTAGGGCTGATCCTTTTCTAGCAAATTCAATAATTCCTTCACCAATGGCCTTTCCACGTTCATCAACCATAACTAACGCACGTTCGACTTCTCCAAACACAGAAAAAGCATAAAACAACAATTCGTTGGAGATAAAATTCGGTAGATTCTTTACCTTGATGGTGGAATTATTTGGGGCCACTCGAACTTTTAAAGGCTTGCCCTTTAGCAATGTTCCATCCAATTCTCTTTTGGCTTTTTCTGCATTTGAGTAATAGTCGAATTTAACAAATGCAAAACCTTTGTCTTTGTTTAAAAACAAGTCAGTTATTTCACCGCATTTTTCCAAATTTTCCTTCAAGTCATCTTCAGTGATTTCGTGGGATAAATTACCGATATACAACCGGTTACGGCCTGAAAATTTCTTTTCAGATGTGTCTACAGGTGGTAAGTCCGTTGTGGGGCCTGACAGGGCTGCAAGTTTCTCGTTAAGCTTATCCTGGAATCTGTTTTCCCTGTAATCATTCTGGTCATCGGGGTTTGAAAAGTTGTCATCGTGGGGGCGCCGGTTAAAACGAGAGTTTCGGTTATAGTCGGGGCCCCTGCCGCCCCCTCCTCCACCTCGGCCGCCGCCACGACGTGGTGGTCTGGTGAATCGAGGGTTGCGCCCGCCGAAATTTTGGTTGGTGGAACTGCTGGCCTCTTGAAAGTCCTCGGATTTCACCTCGGGCTTCGGTGTTGTTGATTCTTCTGCCATTATTCACTTTTATTAGAACTAAGCACTAAATCTAATTTGTTTGTTAAAGCGTCTACCCAAGCCAACATTCAGGCATTTCCACGTAGGGCAGCCAACCACCAGCCAACCACACACCAATGTCCCAATGTTAATTTGTCATTGTTCTTTCTAAAAATCTTAAAAATCACAGATGGAGTTATTTTAATAGGCAGCAATATACTTAAAAGAAGAATTAACGTTTTATTTTACAGATGAAATTCCAGGTTACACTCTATTTTCCAATGTTTTTGGAACTAGTTAGGGAAATCTTACTTCGCGAGGTTTGCTATAGTTTATTCGCCATGAAAAATTCTGCGTCAGACACATACCGTCAAAGTGACTTGTTGCATAATTGGCTGCCTGTTCACAGGCGTTGTCGTTGCTTCCAGTGTATGCAACCCAGCATTCTCTTGGATCAACATAAAGTCCCGCCGCATATTAACGAAAGTGGGGGTTGTGTGTTTCAGGCTTTTTTTCTGTTGGTTTGTAAACGGGATTTCAGTTCTGTCAAAATTCCTGTCATCATGGACAATAATTAACAACAAAGACCCCTTTCCATCTCCATTGTTACTGTTTATTGACACTGACAGTAAGTGACGGGAGTTTTGACGGATGTGAAATCCCGTTTACAAACCAACAGAAAAAAAGCCTGAGACACACAACCCCCACTTTCGTTAATATGCGACGGGACTTTAAAACAAAACATATCAGAACCATTTTTATGGGGAGTCAAATGCCAATATGGACTACATTTTGACAAAATTAGTGGTCCCAAAATGTTTTTATTTCATTAGATAGATAAGATAAGATAAGATTTATTCATCCTGTGCGACCATTACAATAACAGGTATAGGACAAGTCAATAAACATACATATATAGGTATAATACATATGGACAAGTATATTAATTAGGTATAATAACAAATCACAGTTTGAAATTTAAATATTCACTTGTAGTATAAAAACAGTTTTTTATTAAAAAGGATTTTAGTTGAAGTTTAAAATTGCAAATATTATTAGAATTTCTTATGTTTTCAGGTAAATGCCTGAATAAGTTTATACATGAATACTGAGGGGATTTCTCAAACAAAGATGTAGAATGCCCAATACTTTTAAATTCATTACCGTGCCTAGTATTATAGGTCGTTTAAGGCACTGGTGGGGGTTTATTGCGCTTGGCCCCGTATGATACGCATGCGTTGATCTCGTGTCATTTCTAGTGCATTTATACGTCATTTGTCACTACTGTCAACAGAATCTGGGACCTTTCACGTTTACCACGTGCTATTTTAACCTACAATCACAGTCCTACAATGATGAAAAATGACACATAACTGACAGTAGACATTCAAGTAAATTCTGTCGGCGGTCAAAAAATGACTGCGCATACGGCCATACATGGCGGCATGACGTCACGCTTAAAGGACCTTTTTACAAATATTTTTCTACAGGTTTCAGTATAGGCTTCAGGTTATATATTAAGCGTATGAGACGCTTTTGTAAAACGAAGATTCTATTTATATTTACACATCTACCCCAGATGATAATATTATAATTTAAGTGACAATGAGCCATAGAATAATAAATATTTTTTAACATTGGTTTGGACAACATTGATTTTAAACAGCTTATAGCATAATATGCAGAGTTCAATTTGTTACATATGTATTCAACATGGATATTCCAGTTTAAGTTAATGTCTACATTTGTATGTAGGTACCTAGGAATTTTGAGAATAGTGTAGGAGAATCGTCGGATTTAAAGTACATAATTTGTGTCTTTGATGGATTTAGAATAAGTAAATTTTTGTTACACCATAACAACATTTGAGTCTTGACAACATCCACTTGCCTTTGAAGTTCGCAAGTTGATTCAGCGCTCACGACAACGGTGGTGTCGTCGGCAAATACAATTGTATGACCTGCATTGATGTGTAGAGGTAGATCATTTACAAAGAGGGAAAAGATTAGGGGCCCCAACACTGAACCTTGGGCCACTCCCAAATTTATCTCACGCTCAACTGAGTTATGACTTTCGACATTTACGACGATTCTCCTTTGGAGGAGAAATGACGTAATCCAATCCAATAGATTTCCTCTGATCCCTAGGGCATATAGTTTACTTTTTACGAACACTGGGTGAACGGTGTCAAAAGCGGCAGTTAGTCAAAGAATGCTGCAGCTGTAGGAATGTTCCTATCTAAATTTTTATAAACGCTATCTAGGAATTCAATTGAGGCAGTCTCAGTCGATTTACCTGGACGAAAGCCATGTTGATGGCCGGATAAAAGGCCTTTCTTCGATACAAAATCTAGGATTCTCTGCTGCATAACTTTTTCAAAACTTTGAAAAACAGCTGAGAACTGATATTGGTCTGTAGTTGTCCATAGACTTCGGGTTACCCCTTTTTAATATTGGTACTACTACTACTTTGGCTAACTTCAGAGTTGTAGGAAATTTTCCTTGAAGCACTTTGGCTGACGGCACGCCACTTTGTTATATTTTAAATGCCACCTGTATATTTCTTTATTGTATCTATTATAATTTTTGACTCTCTTCACAACGAACGGTGTGAATAAATCATCACACTATCTTGCATAATAAAAATTTCGAGAAAATGTCAATTGAACGTTTTCCCAAAAGTATGGATCTGGTCCTTTATTTTGCAACATATTCACTTTATCAAAAAATTGTTCCAACAAAAGCTGAAATGTGTGTGACATAATTCCTTTAATTAAATCAAAAACATGCATATAGATATTTGATATTCGTCCCCATTGATGGTAAATCACTGCACCATTTTGGGTTCCCGCGGTCTATTGATAATTTTAATAAAAGAAGGACATCTATCAATACTTCTTACTCGAATCAACGTGATTAAATGAAAATAACGGTCGTCAGTCTACCAAGGGTTGTTAATTTTGGTGATTAATGCACTACATCTGGTGACATTTTGTGACAAATTATTTATTTGTTAGTCATTATTTGTCATTCTTGCGTCAAAGCAAAGAGGTCAAAGCAATCTTTAAAACTGGCATAGCCGATAATACAGTCGGACTGTTTTATCTATTGCGAAAACTGACTCCATGCACTGGAGTTATTAAAATCAACTAAAGTCCCGTCGCATATTAACGAAAGCGGGGGTTGTGTGTCTCAGGCTTTTTTTCTTGTGTTTTGTAAACGGGATTTCACATCCGTCAAAACTCCCGTCACTCACTGTCAGTGTCAATAAACAGTAACAATGGAGGTTGAAAGGGGTCTTTGTTGTTAATTATTGTCCATGACAGGAATTTTGACAGAACTGAAATCCCGTTTACAAACCAACAGAAAAACAGTCTGAGACAGACAACCCCCGCTTTCGTTAATAATATGCGACGGGACTTTACCCAACTACCTCATAATTCGCGAAAATCAGCTGCTAATATAGATGGCATTGCTAAACCACAAAATGGCCGTCTGACGATACCAGGTAGTTCAGGGTAGGTATTTAGACAAAATATTGTTGGATAGGGGAATTAAATCCAATAGTTTTGAAATTTGGCATACTTATTCTGTGTGGCTTGCTGATAAATGTAGAAAAAGTCCCCAACCGGGGGTGGTGCGCTTGAGCCTCCAGCGCATAAAATAGGGGCGCACGAGTAGTCTTTTACTTTTATCTTTAAAACCGTTGACGCTATCGTTATTGTAGTGGTAATAGAATTTGAAGCTTATAAAATTCTCTACAAAAATTTTAATTTGACTATAATACAGGGTGTTTCCTAAAAATGCGGCAAAAATTTAATGCGGGTGATTCCTCAGGTATTTTTATGAAGAAAATTTCACATAAACATTTGCCGAAAATGCTTCCTTCAAATGGGGCACCCTGAAGACGGTCTTTCCTCTATATTTCCGACACCGTTCATACTGAAATTATGAAATTTGGTACTGCATAAACTTTTGGCGCTGAATCAGAATCTGAGCCCACAATTTTAAACTTTTAATCAGAAGCTTACCATACTGCATGGAGGGGTTAATAGTAAAAATTAGTTCCCTTAGGAAGCGTTTTTCGGTAAATGTTTATATGAACTTTTCTTCATAAAAATACCTGAGGAATCACCCTTTAAATTTTTGCCGTATGTTTAGGAAACAGCCTGTATACTTTGACAACACTTGTGATTTAATAGCATAAAATGGTAATTTAATAATTTATAAAATAACATAGGTGGCAATGGGTGAAGCAGTTAGTGGTGTGACGTACGATATACCATATACCTGTCAGAAAATTAATTCTAAAATGGAGAACGAAGCAAAGTGCTTTATTTGTGAGGATTTGTTATCAACCGATATTATTAATAGTTATCGAAATAAAAGTGAAAAACCGTCGGCGCGCTCCATTTCGTGACACTAAGGGCCGGAGCGTAACACCTACAGTCGGGGACTTTTAGTATGTTAAATCACAGACTATTTCAATTATGTATCGCGATTTTTCAAAACTATTGGAATTAATTCCACTATTTTTCCTAAGTATCCTGAACTAAGGGAGCCGGAGGCGAAAATTCTAGGTGACGTGCCTGACAGTGTGAGTTGGTGACATCAGTGACATCGCTAAGTGGATTTTTTAAAAGCAAAGTTTTTCTGGATTTACAATGTTCCACTTAAGTATACAAAACGTAAAATTCCACAGAATTATTCCCAAAATTTCGAGTCAGCGAGAGGATGTCTCCGAACCGAACAAAACAACTACGTAACCTCGCAACTGACAACTGACTGATTGACTGACGTAAGCCGAAATTATGATGATTGACGTTTAAAAGTATTTTCGTATCCGGTCTCTCAGGGTAGTTAAAGTATTGCCACCAGATGTCAGACACTTTGCTGATTTTCGCGAATAGCGTATTTGACCTCAAACCGCCTCTCTGTTTGACGGAATGCCACCAACACGTGACCAACACGTTGACCCTGGAAAGATGACAAATCGCTGTCATTTTGACAAGTGACATGTTTGATGTGTTAGGTTAGGTTTTGATATAATTTTAGATTTGATTTCTTCGTATGCCTATTTTAAAGTGACACCAATCAATAACTGACTGGTGGAAGGCAGCTTGAAGACAAATGGAACGGTCATCGGACTTGCGAATGACGTCATTGCTGCGGGGACTCTATTGCAATAAAGTAAGTGCCAATACAAACAATCAGTTATAAGGGCTACAATGACTATGGAACAAAGTAGTTTTAACATTAAGCCCAAACAGAAGAAATCTCTATCCAGGTATTTACTTCCAAATAAATTACCGAATAAAATAGGGATAGCAGTTAGTCGGAGCCAAAGTGCTAAGGAGCCGACCAGAGGAGAACATGGCGAAGGCCACTGCAAACGTTCAATGACCTTTTCTAAACGCCCGCTCAGTTTAAACGTATCAAAGATGAGCCCAGGAAAAGATAAACACTTTATTGTGAGTACGATTTCATTTTCTATAAACTGTCACTTCCGTTTTACTTCTTGGTTTAGGTATCCACTTGTTTCATGGCCTGTCCTTTCGATTTATCTATTTTACTTTATTACTATCCCAATCTTAATACACATATTTGGATCTAATTAACGTGCACATTTTCTCTACAAACTACAGGGTTGTTACAAATGATTATAACATCATAGGTGGCTTGAAAAATAAAAGAATTGTCGTACAGCTGTAAACGTCAGAAAGAGCAATCAAAGCCACCTATGAGTTTATAAGCATTATAAACTTTATTATTATTGTTTGTAACAACCCTGTACAACTCTGACAGTTTTTGCGTTTATAGCCTGTAATATCCCCATTGGATAGAGGTTCCAGTGTCTCAGCCTGCAACGTAGCTGAAACTAGTCCCGATGAAAACACCCTAGTAGAAAAAAGCATATCTCATGAAAGTGTCCTGAAAGAAGGTAAAACTCTGAAAACGGGAGAAAAATTAATGAATTTTTATTTTTTTAAAGCACAACTTTTATTTCGCGTCCCCACAGTTCAAGCAAGGCAGAGGAACTTTTTACATGGAAAAATTGGCGTAAACTCAGTCCTTGGACCCCGGGAACTTGACAGGATTTTCCCAAATAGGGAAGTCACTGTTTTTGTTGGGACTTGGAACATGAATGGTCATACTTCACCCAGGTAATATTCATTCTTTAACAGAAAGTCAGTTTTTTCTCACTTTTTTTTAATATGTAGAGCAAATTGTAAAAACACTTAAATTTCTAGAGAACTGAACGATTTTCTCCTTCCAATCGGAATTGAGCATGTTCCTGACATTCTAGTCATTGGTACTCAAGAATCTTGCTCGGAAAGATTTGAGTGGGAGGTGTCCCTGCAGGAAACAATTGGGCCTTCACATCTACTATATCATTCCGTGTCATTAGGTTCTGTCCATTTATTTTGTTAGGTACTTATTTGAATAATTTATTTTTTTAGGAACTATACATTTAGTTGTGTTTTTACGTAGGGACTTAATTTGGTACATATCACTTCCCGAGGAAGCCAGTTTATCGGTACGACCTGGAACTGCTTTCAGAACTAAGGGGGCTGTGGCGACTTCCTTCATGTTGTTTGGTACTTCGTTTTTATTTGTCACATGCCACTTGACTGCTCACCAGGAGAAGGTGAAGGAGAGGGTCTCGGATGTGAAGAAAATCGTTAATTCGCTGGACCTACCCAAAGTACTTCCTTGTAGGAATAGGAGCAAAGGTAAATTGATGAAATTTATAAAAATGGGGTGTTCTTATTCTCCGTTAGTTTTCAACTTTTCTTGTTAAAGAATGAAGAAAATAATGCTTTTTAAAACCAGATACATTTGATAGAAAATTAGAAAAAAATTTGAAACTTCCCTCATTAAAAAAAGCCAGATATTTAATCAACAAAATTTAAAATCAAGACAGCCGGGAAAGTTTACTGTTTAGAGGCACGTCAAGACTTTACTGTTACTCACTGAGCGCTGATTTCATAATCAAAATTGAAGTGTCCTTTAAATATTTGGGTAGCAACATTTCAAAGCGGATGCTCCTGATTGGTCAAATTCCCCTTTAAAGACGATTTTAAAAATAACTGCTTAACGAATTCCATAATCAAAATTAAAGCTTGCTTTAAACATTTTGCCTAGCAACATTTGAAAATGCTTGCTCCCGATTGGTTAAAGCCTCATTTAAAGGCATTTAAAGTATTTATTATGGAACCAGGGGTTAATCAGAGCGATTAATAATGGAGAGATTTTAACTCGTAAAGGCAGCGAACGCGTTAACGCCAATTAACGCACGAGTTCCTTATAATATTTTTTCTATTTATTATGTCGACAACGCACGGCTTTTGTTTACATCGCGTAACCTAGACAACGATTGTGTATCCAACAATCGCCAACTGTCAAGCGAACATTGACCTGTCTCTGAAAATGGAAAACCAATTTTTTATCATGTTGGGCATCCGAAATAGAGAAAATTGTATAAAAAACATTTTGCATAAGGCCCTTATCGCACTCGGATTTTATAAAACTTTGGCTTTTCGCCCTCGTTGCGCAAACAGCCTCGTGCGATAATAATTGGCCTTATGAAACGTATTTTTTAATATAAACTATTCTCGATTTTATGTTTTCGAGTACAAAATTATTACAAATGGGCTCTCATGATTGGTCAACTTACTATTTTTTAAATTTGTATTGAAATGCTGTCACTTTTGCTGTCAGATTCAAATTTTTCTCGGAAAGACGATTCAAAGCTTGATTTGTTATACGTTAACAAAACTCATTAATAGAGACCGGATAGTTAGGCAAAATAAAACCCTATTTTAGGCATTATAAAACTGTCAATTTAGGCAACAAAATAGGCAAAAACAAAAGCAAAAATTACGATTTATTTACAATTTCAGCTGCATACAAGCAGTCTCTCTATGTTTTCGGTTTTGAGGTTGGTTCTTCTTTCGGTCAAGACGTCCTTGTACCGAGAAAAAGATCGCTGTACATCCACTGACGTCACAGGTGCATATTTCAATGATTTGACTATAAGGGGCCCAAGATTTGAATCGACGCGACGCCTGCACGGCCTTCATGAATTTCAGCCACCATTTGCAATTTTTCAAGGCAGGATATAGTTGTTGCTCAAAATCCAAGGGGTTGACAACTGGGTAAAAATCTGTAATTACTAATGAATCATTAATAAACGATCAACGAGAAACGACCTTTAACTTTTATTATGAAATCGGTCCTTATTTACATGGTTGTTACAATTATCAATCGAACCAACGGAAAATAAAATAATAAACAACACAATGGCCGGTATGAATAAACGGTAACAAAACTTTTGCTCATAGCTCTATCCTTTTCTCGTGCACGAAAAACTTATATTTACATCCTTTATTAATTCAAGTATGAGCACACTTTATTCATTCCACCGATTGGGCCTATTGAATAGACGGTAACTGAGCTAGCGCTTATAATTATATCCTTATCTTACGCAAGAGGAACTTGTATTTCTGTCGTTTATTAATGCAAGATTAAGCATTTTGTAACACTTTATTCATTAGGCCCATTGGCTGGTATGAATAAAGTGTTACAAAATGCTCATACTCACATTAACAAAGGATGCAAATACAAGTTTTTCGTGTACGAGAAAAGGATAGAACTAGAAGCAAAAGCTTCGGCCGGTATTATACCGGCCGGCAACGCGGAAGCAACGGCCTGCTTAGGAGTAATGTAGACCATTTCACAATTTTCTATTTCGATCGTGCAAAAAATTGTAGAAGCGTCACGAACATTAAGAAAATTACCGGTTTCGAGACAAAAAAAAGCAGTCTCGGAAACGGCAGAAACTCCTACTTTTTCGCAGAATTTGTAAATGTAGCAATTAACTTTAACCAAATAAGAATCGGCGTCATCGCATGGGCAGGGTGTCGACCGCTGATGCTGTGTTGCGCATTGTGCCCGGCGTTCATTTGCTAAAATTTAAAATTCAAATGTTTTTCACCCCTAAAATGACATTTTTCGAATAAATGGGGCACCAAATGTGAATAGATTTCTAAGAAGCAGAATTAGAAGAGCTTTAATGATGTACCAAAATGGCACTTCCTGTGGGCCGATTTAGCCCAGAGCCTTTTCAGCTCCTCCGAAATCCATAAGATGTCTACGTTCCAAAATTTCAGCCAGATCGATTTAGTAGTTTGGGCTGTAGCGTGTTTACAGACACACAGACATTTTTTCAAAAACCACTTTTGTGGGTTCCCAGTATCCTAAAACGTAAAGATTTGATTTTTTTGGCTATTCCATTCGATAAAAAACAGTAATTTAAATACATTCCATCTTTTTATATTGGTGTTTCGTTTCAGATGTGACTCAAAACTTTGATTATGTCTTTTGGTCCGGCGATTTGAACTTTCGCCTGTCAACTCCCCGAAGCAAAGTACTGGAATGGCTGTCAAAAACCAGCTTTCCATTACCTGATCATCTACCTCATGGTTGCCTCCACCATGACCAACTTTGTTCGGTTTTATCCGACGGTGCGGCTTTCAAGGGCTTCCTAGAAGCAAAAATTACGTTCCCTCCAACATATAAAGTAATTCTTATAGATTGCAAAAATACTTCAAAAGTTGTTTTTATTTTTTTCTTTTTAGTATGATCCAGGAACTCAAAATTTCGACACCTCATCCAAGCAAAGAACTCCCGCGTACACTGACAGGATTTTATATAAACATAGAGCAGCGCGCCGATTTAGCGGACAACCCGAAGCCCCTCCTCTCGAGTGCCTAGTATATGACTCGGTTTCTTCCATTACTACCTCGGATCATAAACCGGTTTGGGGAGTATTTAAAGCAACTTTAAGACCTGGTTTGGACACGTGAGTATTCTAGTGGCTTTGTTATTTGCTTAGAACTTAATTTTTAGGATACCTCTAGCAGCTGGCTTGTTTCATAGAGATATCTATCTAGAAGGTCTTAAACGTAGAGCAGCTCTAAATGACTCTAAAGCAGCTTCTGCCGTTTGTTCCCTCCAGTAAATTGACCAAACATTAGTCTTAAGTGTCACAAATGCCTTCTAGAAACCCGATTCTAGTCAAAGACTTGTATTGTTTTGTTTACGCTTTTTCTTCTAGTCATTGTTACTTTTTTATAGTTTTAAATATTATATGATATTATGTTCTAGTCACTAAATGTTAAGTGTTAGTACTTTTTATAAGTAAAGTTTATCATGCATGCAATCCTACTGTTAGGAACCAATGCCTTTATCTAGACATGATCTTATTTTTTCCATGACAAATATTTTTCCATGTGTATTAAATCTGCAGAACAATAAAAATAACAAATGGCACTTTTGTACCATGTGATTTAGAAAATATTGTCTATAAGCAATATAAATGTTAAAATAAAGATGGATATATTACTGGTTTTTCAAAAGCTTACTTTCTTAATTGTTTGCCAATTGAGCGTGGTAAAAGATATTTTATTCCATTCCTCTTATCAGTCTTATCTTTGCATGCTGAAATACTTCCGCCTAAGAGGAAAAACGTATACGTAAATGTTTCGGGACATTCTGTATACTTGTATCACGCGTGATCAAGCTGTACATTCTTTTATGTGTATAAGAACTACTGGAGTAGGCAAATTCAAACCCAATTTAATTTAATAAACATTCAGTTAGATTAGCTACATACTACGCGCAAAGCTAAAGACAAATTTTTATTACTACAATGCAACTCCACTTCGTAGACTTTTTTCATTGATGGGGTTATTATTTTATTTTACATTAAAAGGAGATTAGATAGTAGTTGCAATGTCAAGTAGTAAAAACATTTCGCGCCTGTCCGTGCTGTCATTTTTTGACGTAAATGACGGGTGACGAAACGATTCAAAATGGCGCTTTGTTATCATTGAGCTTTATTATTATTTTTAATTGAAATGTTTATTTTACTGCCTAATGTGGTTTTATAGTCGAGGACGTGCACGTGAAAAACATTCATTGCAATGGGGACAACAGCCCACACATTGGAGCCCTTCAACTTATCAGGTGGGTGACCCTATTTTTCAAACGTTTCTAATCCCGTATTAAATAATTAGCGGATTGCGCCCTTTTCATTGTTGTTTATTAAAACCTTTCAAAACTAATTGATCCTGTTTCCAGAACTGAGCCCAGAGCAGCAGAAAGTTCTCATAGATATCAGAAGACGTAAAATTCAACTTTTACTTCAGATTCAGGTGAGTTTAATTGGGTTTCTAGATGCTTGCAATGGTTTTGTTGCCTAGAAAATTACTATGTGAATTTGGGGTTTTCCCGAGGGTTTTCCTTTCTTCCCTTTGTTTGTATTGTGAACTATCTGATATGTACAATGTAATTAAATGATCTCATCATTGTTTATTCCAACAATTGTTGTTTGTTTTTGCAGTCAAAGATTGCTTATTGGTGGCCTAAAATCAAAAAATATGTACATACTCGACACTTTTTATAGGACTTCTTTTTTAGTTTTATGCTTATAGGGTTGTTAGAAAAGATTGTACAGTCTCTGACACAGAATTTCGTCCAAGGGTGATATTTCACTGACAGAAGTTGTAGACAGGCCTTAGGTATACTGGCAACAATTTTATGCATGAAATAATCTTAAAAATGCAGAAGAAAACCTCAGTCATGACAGTAATTTGTTTTTAAAACAACCTGTATGACGGTATATTGTTACCGAGATTGTTACATACTTACCTAGTTCTGGTGGTGATTTAACAATTTGAAAGACTCAAAAACTAAAAACCAGTAGGTTTTAAAGGTTTTGTGTGTATAAACACATGGAATTACATACATTTATAAACTTCATTGACTTATTGATTTTGTCAAAAACTATGGTGACATCTAGTTAATCTCCCATTCCATAATAAAAATTAAAGCTTCCTTTAGACATTGGGCTTACTCTCAGGGTCGGTTTCATAATAAAAGTTAAAGGTCCTTTAAAGTTAAAGGCGACTTTAAAGCGGCTTTTGACCAATCAGGAGCAGCCGTTTTGAAAGCAAATATTTAAAGGACACCTTAATTTTGATTATGAAATCGGCCCTTAGTTCCATAATATAAACTTTAAAGGTAAAGTCAACTTTAAAGGAGGTTTTAACCAATCAGGAGCAGCCATTTTTAAACGTTGCTAAGCAAAATGTTTAAAGGGACCTTTAATTTTTATTATGGAATTGGGAGTCAGCAACATTTGAAAATGGCTGCTCCTGATTGGTTAAAGCCCTCTTTAAAGTTTATTTTAACTTTAAAGTATTTATTATGTATTATTTATTAAGGGCTACTTTTACCATGTTCGTGTTATGTAAACTTGGGGTACGTTGCTATGCCACAACCAATGAGACTGTCCTGACGACCTGACCAACCCCGCCACTGCCAGGTGGTTGGCCCTCACCTCCCAGAGTGGACATTTTCTATTTTCTAAACTGTACATTGACAGCTGCCAAAACTGATGGAACTTTACACCACAATCACAACATAAAAGAGTCTCCCTGTGTTCATTATTATAATATGACTATGAATGCACTTTAGTTTAATTTTTTACCTGTATCACATATTGCAAAAACTCTCAGAGGTGGCTAGGGCTTCAAAATAAGGTCATTTTTAGCAATAAGTTCGAATCATAAACATTAATTCACTTTTTTGTATATGGACAAAATATGCAGTGTGCAGTGATACAGTCGACCAAGTGAATTGTATAGGTCGGTGGGCATTTTCAAAGTCCCCGGTTGTACCTGATTTTTTAAACATTTTATGTACTTAAACTTGGATTTCATCAAGGGCTAGCCAACACAGTTCATTCATTAAACATAGAAATTGCGTGTTCCTACAACGCGTAATGAAAGTAGCTTTTTTTCACTCATTTAAGTGATTGTTTTCGTTTCTGCTCAGTTAAGTAAAGTTATGTCTATAGGTTAGATCAGTGTCCATAAACGCAGCGAGTTAATTTCGGTTAATGTCATTTTTATGTAATAGCAATAAAGGTAATGGTATTCGACATCGACTACGGTGATATTTTTAGAAATCTCTAAAAATAAATTGCGGTAGGTGTCCGCAAGGATTTCACCGTATAGTTTTTCTGCGTTGCGTGCCGAAGTTATTTATTAACACGCACCGTGATGGTGAACTTTGTGTAAGAAAACTCTCGTTATATTTAGCAAATTCATTGTAAACACTGCCGCCAGATACCGGCGAAATATGACGTCGAGAGTTCGATGTTTTTCTTGTTTCCTACCACGTGGACCCAAATGTATACAGGATGGCTGACGCTGGTGAAAAACCGGCCGCTTTCATTGCTTGTAACTTTTTTTTATTAATAATAATTATACAGCCTGCACATTTTTTCCGGTATCCTTAATCGAAACCTTATTCTGTATATCCCTCGCTGTATTCTTAACCAAAATTGGTCGATAGACCGAAACGAGTTCCTCATTTCGTTAAAAGCTTAAGACGTGTGGGTGCCTAGCAAGTTCTACATTCGATCGATGGTTAAAAGCAAAATACTCTGCAAAGTCATACATATACAGGATGTCCCAGAACTCGCGTAAGAGCCGGTAATGGTAGACTCCTGTAGTCATTCTAAAACGAAAATTTCTTTGCGAAAATTGTGAGGGCTCAATAGTTTTTAAATTGGAAAGCAGTTCAAAAATACTTCAATCAGATTGGGTCAATTAATAAAATAGTAAGGTAAAATAAAGATGTGAAAGCTGTTGCTGGGATACACAAAAAATTGTTATAATGCGTTATTTTTGCGCCATTATATTTTTTGTGTATTCTAGCAACATCTTACATCCTTTTATTTGCCTACTATCTAATTCAGAGATTCATTCTGATTGGCGGACTTCAATTGCTTCCCATTCGAAAACTATTGACCCCTCGCAATTTTCATAAAGGAATTTTAGTCTGAGATTGGATCCAGGAATCTACCATTACCGGCTCTTACGCGAGTCCTGGGACATCCTGTATTTAGTCTTTGTGCAGTAACGGGATGGAATTTTGCTGATTTTAATTAAAGCTCGCCACAGCTGTGCATATGTTGGACAGTCGATAAATTTTGTGGTAACGAACAACTAGGCAACAATCCAATAAACGCCTTGGTAGGTAGGTGGCTCAGTTCTTAATTAAGGCTTTGTCCAAGTCTGACTCACTGAAAGCGCCAAAAACGTTTGTTTGTCAACGATTTAACTTGAATTAAAAATATCATACGCAGAAATCGAATTCTTAAAGATGTTATTAGTCATTGCGTGGCTGTTAGTGTTTGTGTTGTTATTATGCATTAGTGGACTTTGGAATTGAAAGTCACGTCGTTGCTTCAGTCAAAATATTGTGTCCCAGAAAAAAAGAAATATTCAAAGAAGTGACTTTCAAATCCAAACCTACTGAGGATGAGTTTTTTTGTAATCGCTTGATGTTACAATATTGGGTGGTATTAATAAAACGCTAGCATGTGCTGATGCTACAAGTTTGTAAGCAAATGCTACCAAATCCTGAGATCTTATTGGCCGGTTCAACGATATCTACTAGCATATGCTTATAAAATTGGTAGTATTAGCATATGCTATATTTTATTAATATGACCCATTATATTTGACACAAAAATACAAAAAAGTTGTGCCGGTAATCATGAGTTATTCCCCCCGTCCCCATTTTACTTACAATCCCATTACAATCTAATCTTTTTTATTTTGAAAAATCAAGGACTCAAATATTGTGTCAGAAATATTTTAGCACATTAATAGATATACCTCAAGGCTCAGACGCACTATCATTGGACGATAGCTCCCTTTACTACCTTTCAGATTACGAATTTTTACTGCAAAATTTATTTGCACGCGAGTTGGTTAGAACAGATCCGTATTTATTTCGCATTTCCAAGCATTTTCCTGTTGCGAATCTACAACGGGCGTTTCGTTTCCTCTTTGCTGCATGATAAATTTTTTTCAATGATATTTAACTTCCTGCGGTGGAGAGATAGTGATAAAGAGAAGTATTCCGACTTTTTCATGTTTTCATTTTATTTTCAATCTCTGGATCAAGAGAGTGAAAAGGTAAAGGTGGCAGTCAAATAAATTTTCGAAAGTAAATGACAGGGGCAGTGTGAGCCAGGCTTTTTTATGTTTTGGAGTAAACTATCAGAGGTTTGTATGAGGAAACCATCAGACTCGAACAAACTGATCCAAAGTAGAATCACTTACACTTTCTAATGGACACAGGGATATTGTGGGTCAGGCTTTTTTCTGTTAATCAGGTGTTAATCGGGCTTCAGTTTATTACAATCCTGAAAAAAGCTTGAGATACGTCTTCGATGTCGTGTTTTTGTCAACCAGTTTGTTCTCGTATTTTAACCCCCCCAACCCCACAATTTCAAAAAAATGGGTTACTGCAATCACAAAAATTTTCGAATTCGAGGTAAGACCGGATCGATGTTTTTGAGGTCTCGGAGACCTAGAAAGGTGGTTTTTAGAGTGATGTGTATGTGCGTACAGTATGCGTCAGATGTTTTGCTCGATTGTTTGTTACGCAACTGAAAACTTTATGGAACAGATTCGGTCGTAACTATTGCTTGGAACAATACGACAATGATTAGATTTCAGGTAACTGAGGTTTTTAGGCGTCATGACCGAGTCGGTTCCGCGAAGCTTTCAGTTGCGTAACAAACGATCGAGCAAAACAGTTGACGCATACTGTGCGTACGTTTGTAAACAGGCCACAGCCCAAAGTACTGGACCGATTTGGCTGAAAATTAGTTACATAGGCATTTCATAACCTAACTTAGATCTGAAGAGCTTTTGGAGCCAATCGTGCGCAACTGTAAATGTCATTTTGACACATCAACTTTGAAATTTTAAATAACAAACTCCCGTTTTTGGCCTTCAAATTCTGCTTCAAAAGATCTATTCACTCTTAGTCCTCTTTTGATAAGAAGCTCAAAATTCGAGATTTTTTAATACAGCCGAAATCCCTCGACCGATTAGGCTGAAATTTTGCACGTGAAGAGCTAAATAGATTTTGGAAGCAATCGACCCACGACAAGTGCCTTTTTGGCAAAGTAATATTTGAGTTATAAAACGGAGAGTCGTGTACCTTGGAACGAAATTTACAAAAAATCAATATCTGTTTAGTAATGTTACAAAAAGAATGGACGTATCCTGAAAATTTACCGCCTTTATAGGACACGATATCTAAATCTAAATTTTGAGAATTTTCACTTATAGCAAAACGCTATAACCATTACTACATATTAACTTTTTTTTTAACTTAATTTTAAATTTAGTGGCATCTGTTGGCTGTAATCTAAAATGTTACAGGTTCCTTTAAGACCTGTTAAGTCATTTAAGTACAATTTTTATTCTGTCCCGAGGTACACTCAACCGCATTAGTAATAAGCGGGTGAGATAAAGAGGTAAATACGATTAGAATGCGCGTCTGCTATTTCTGTCTCTATCAGCCCGCTTATTATTAATGCGGTTGGGTGTACATTTCTGTCCCAAGGTACACGACTCTCCCCTACTCTTATTTAACCATCGGAAACAAGTTTTTGAAAAATACTATCATCAGAAAGGTCTTCAAATTCCGGTTTTAAATAAGACAAAATGCATTCACATTTAGTGCCCCTTGGGCAAAAAAAGCGAAATTTTGTAAGAACATATTAAAAACACACTACAGCCCAAACTATTCGATCGATTGGGCTGAAATTTAGTACATGGGGGCTATGTAATCCGCTGAAAGACTTTTGGAAGCAATCGATACATGGAAATAAGTGTCATTTTGGTATATTAGCTTTATAATTTCAAATACCAGACACGGAAATCAAAGACCCACGCGATGGGTAGGTTCCAGCCACTTCTATGCTGCCCATTTTATTTAAAGCAACCAAGTTTTCGTAAAAAATTAAAGTTAACCGATAAAAAATCAACTTTACATGGATAGTCAGTTGGGCATATTTTATTTGCCCCCGAACAAAACCTACCCACAGAAAATTTATTTTCACGAGGCTATACAGGGTGGGCAATTTTCTGATGCTCACCATTGGGATCTTCTAAACGGTAAATGGAATGGAATGGAATGGCATTGACAGAAATTTTCTAGGCCTTCTAGATATTGAATAAAGACAGTCAACTTTTCTTTTTCTTATGGGCGCCATATTGAATTTTAACACCGCCGGATACAGAAAAAAATTAGCTTCTCAAAAATGTAACCGACATTAACGTTTTTGAAAAAATATGTGAAAGCCTAAATCACACGACCGCATGACGTAATTTATTACTGATGAATTCAATTGTTTTCACATTTTATAAGAAATTGAAGAAGTTGGCGTACTTTATTGCATTTGTTTTTCACCTAAGTTGAGGCTGATTTTACAAATCATACATACCAATCTGCAAATTCTAACATCTGTCAAAAAAGTTCATGCTGAGTAAATTTTTGAATAGCCAATTTTTTGTGTATTTGATGGTGTCAAAATTCAATATGGCGGCCATAAAAGAATCAAAAGTTGACTGTCGTTATTCAAAATCTAGAAGGCCTAGAAGATTTCTGTCGGTGCCATTTAATTGACAGCTGTCAAAAATATAAAAGTTTCAAGTTTCATTTAAACAACATCAACCGTTAGGAAGATATTAATTTTTCTTTAAATTGGCAATTTTCATTTCTTTTGTGATAACTCAGGATCGAATCAAAATATGGGAGAATTCTCTTCAGATTCTTAATCGCCAAGAAATAGCGCAACTTTTCCATAATTTAACCGACCCCGTATCTTTTACCATTTGGGAGATCCCAATGGTGAGCATCGAAAAATTACCCACCCTGTATAGATTATAGAATACTCATCATCAACTTCAGTTTTTAACTGTAATAGAAGGCGTTTTTTTAATCTCAAGAGCAAGTTCTGGGGGCCATGTGCTCAAAACCAGGCACTTGAACGAGGTATCCACTATCAATTTCAAAAATATCTTTTTTTGTTGCGTTCCTGTCTCAAGGTGTAGGTCCGTGTGTAGGTTCGTTTCTTTTTTTTTACCGTGAAGTTAGCCTACGAGCAATAATCACCATCCAAACCTCTACAAGTATTTCTAAAATCTCGTCTTTTTGAGCACATTTTCAGCTAGCTATCACGTGTCTCACCGCGCTTTCAAGTGATATACGCGCTGGCGAAAAGCCGCAAACCGCGAGTCGAGTTAGTTAGTCGATGTTTGTTGTCGTTGATGGAGTGATTCTTCGATACTTGCTCCGTAGACCCAGTGCGGTAGTGATCAAACTTGGATAAAATATTGTCCGGGGAAATAGTTCAGTATCGAGCGTGCCTTATTGTACTGTGGATATTTTTCTCGAATTGTAGGTAAAAATTGTGACGTTATTGCTGTTATTATCCAGAAATATCTGCTTACGTTTTTATACTTGTACTGTTGATTTAACATTAATAATTGCCAAGAGTGGTAAATCCAAATATTTAATGAAGCAATTTAACGTTATTATGTATTAAAGTTTTATGTAAATTGCTTGCGGTTGCAAGGTAGGAAATTTCAATGTATCCCAATGAAAACATTCGAGTGCTGAATATTGGAAAAATAGCGACAAACAACAAACAAGTTTAGATAATGTGACGTAATTCATATTTTTTCATTTCAAGACTGGTATTGTATTTAATTATTTGCAACTTTAAGAAATTTTATTCGAATTAGTTACAAAGTTGTCATTTAGGTCTGAGAGATAATCCATTATCGAGAAATTTGTAGATTGTACAGCTACACATAATGCATACACGATTATGCAGGCCCAGAAAGCACTCCGCGCGTTACTTCTGTGTCAAACTGTATCTTTTCTACGTTAAAGTGGGCCACCCCTTGTTTTGGCAATTGAACAACAAAAATTTAAGAGCACGTTTTTGTGACTATTGCTGTATACATGCTGTCCTAATCATCTAATCTCTTCAAGAGTACCAAAGATCAGCAAAAGCAAGGCGAACCATGTGCGAATCCGAGAGCAAATCTAAGAATATTGTCCAGGTGTACAGGTGGTGAATAAATTACTCAGATATCAGGTTTTTCTTAAATTAAGCATCCAACAGGTTTGACGCAAGTCCTAAAAAATTGATCAAAGGATGAGTTTTTTTGAATCGTTTAATATGTATAAATACGTGGTTAAATTTTCCCTGTAATCAGCCCGTTGCATTTTTCGAATTTTAAACCGCGATTGAAACTAAATGAGTTGAGAATTTCCGCCAATTATACCATTACAAAATCGTCGCGCATTCCCAGAACCTTTCCTTAATGTGTTATAATTAAATGAGTCATTTCTCTTTTGAATCACGTTGAATAAAGAGACTAAAAATATATTTATTCGTCTCATTAGCCTAAACAGCATGAATACATCAATAGTTTAATTTTATAGGCGTTTGGCAGTAAAATCTGTTCTTTTCCTTGACGTTGTCACTTCTAAAAATATTCGATTCGCCATCAAATTGCCGGATATGATCGTGTCGCTGACTTTTGTCGTTCGGTGACAATACTTTTCAGCTCATGAAGAGTGGTATTGATCCCGTAAACACTACTTAATTTAATTTAAAGCGTCCCCAGATAATTGATGTTGAGGGGAGATTATGTTCGCATAAAACAAGAAACTTGATATGAACGCACTATGCAAACACGACTCGACCGACTTACCTGTCTGCCTTGCCGGGGGCGATGTGAATTGTTTGTCGATTGCGTCTGCGGACGACAGGAAATAAAAATTGCCCAGTTTTTTTTGGCATTTTCAAATGAGGTTCGTTGCTCCCTGGTATTTTTTTCAAATTAACGCCGGAGTCCAGACATGGGAAAGATATCAAACGACAAAAAATGCGTTTCCGCCCGTTTACAGATTGATGGTCTTATTGTGGCTTAGTTGGATTAATTGAGCTTGATGTTGTGAGTACCCTTATGTCCTGAGAGGCGGATCACTGGCATGCGGGGACTGCATAAAAAATCGATTTGTTCACCTGTCCAGAGTTATATACAGAGTGTCCTTAAAAGTTCGTGTTCCACGGGGTTTTTCATGCCGAAAAACGAAGATTCCTCTTATGAATGATGATAAAAAGATTTCTTGTCCAGTAGCCCTTGCCGTGAAAGATGTGTGGCGTAGACCTGCGTAGCCTATGAAAAGTATAATGCGAGGTATAACGTCAAGTCGTCACTGATACTGTCAGATTTTGTCTTAAGAGATAGTTTCGGCAGTCTAATACTGTATGTGAATATAAAGTCTCGACGTGTCATCAAAATTTGACAGCTTCCTTGATCTCAAGTTTTATTGATTACATGGTACTTATGACCTCGAATCTCCTCGGCAACATATGAAGGAAAAGAGAATTGAAATGGTCAACAATATTGATGTATGAACTTACTCAAAGAAATTATTTTCCCATTATACAGGGTGAGTCTGAAAGACTCCACATCCTTTATACCACAGAATCTACTGTTCAAATGATGAAGCTTGGTGCAAAAATTATTGGTCAATTGTGATTCCTCTTGATGTTATAAGCCGCCAAAGATCTTCATTTTTAAACATTATTTCTAAATATCTTTCGAAAGGTGTATCGTAGAATTTTGAATTTTTGCACAGCATTGTTACAGACCTAGAAGCAACTGCTGATGGTACTTAAGACATTATCCAAAAAGCGGATCTCTGTTATACAGGGTGGCTCCGATGTTATTTGCCCTTGAACTTTTTTATGTTTGAAGATATTGCTAATTTGCCTATGCGACCGTATTCCCCGTTCGATCCTAAAATTTTTTTGGCTCTTAAAATTTTTGGAAAAAACTAACCACTCACGAGAAAAATTGAAAAAACCGAAAACATGATGCAGGTAATCACCTTAAAACTAATGATGAGTCTACCTCATAAAAAAGTGAAATTACCATCAATGTTTTTTCTTCAGTTGTGAGCAATGGTTCTGGACACAGATGTAGGACAACACCTTCAATGCAAAAAAACAGTTGAAATGTGATGCGTGTCAACGTACACTTTGATTTTTGTTGAAATTGTAGGTTTATCACGATGATCATGTTTTCGGTTCTTTCAATTTTCCTTGTGAGTGGTTAGTTTTTTTGAAAAATTTTAAGAGCCAAAAAAGGTTTAGAATTGAACGGGGAATACGGCCGCATAGGTAAATTAGCAATATTTTCAAACATAAAAAAATTCTAGGGCAAATAACATCGGGGCGACCCTGTATAACAGGGATCCGCTTTTTGGATGATGTCTTAAGTACCATCAGTAGTTGCATCTTGGTCTGTAACAATGCTGTGCAAAAATTCAAAATCCTACGATACACCTTCCGAAAGATATTTAAAAAGAACGTTTAAAAATAAAGATCTTTGGCGGCTTATAACATCAAGAGTAATCACAATTGACCAATAATTTTTGCACCAAGCTTCATCATTTGAACAGTAGATTCTGTGGTATGAAGGATGTGGAGTCTTTCAGACTCACCCTGTATATTCCCAGCTAGAGGCCATCGGTTTCCAAAACTCGACGAATTGTTGAAATTTTTCGATACGTAATAAGTATCTTCTTTTTGTGATTGCCTGTGCAATGTAAATTGTATTCTTTTGCCTTTTGTATCCATCATGGACATTTGGTTGTTATTTCCGTTGATTTGATTAAGTACTTATTTTTTTTTATCAGTCCAAAAAATTGTGTCCCAAAGACTACATTTAGCATCATAAACTACATGAGACATCAACAAGATTACATCTTGACTACATGTGACTACAGAGTGACTACATAAGACTACAGAGTGACTACATAGGTAGAATAGTAGGAATAGGACTTATCGAAACAGCATGACTACACGATAACTACATCATTACTACACGAGACTACATTATGACTACATGAAGACCTATCCCTACATTTAGCATAAACTACATGATACTACATCTTGACTACATGGAACTACACCGAGGGGTTAACCACATGGTAAATTTGTGTACAAAAACACGCGAATTGTAAGAAAATCGCTAAAAATTGCCCAAATAGGTTGGCAAAAATCGCCAAGAAAATTAACAGAACAAGCGGAAATCGCCACCAAAGTTTCAATAATAAAGTTCAATGGTAATCGTCATAGAATACCTGAAATTGCTAAAAAAAACATAAGCTGTTTGATGTGGCTCTTAATTTAATCTTAATAAGCAAGAGGGCTTAATTCATGACTTTGCAATTTTCTTCAATGTTTTGGTGAAAATAATAATAATCGGCTATGACGTCATTTATATGGGTCTAAACTGAGTTCTACCAATCTACATATTTTTTGTTCAACATTGCGAGGTTCCTCGTGTTTTCGAATAAAAGTATTTTTCTTTATATTAAAATATGACTCTGACCTAATTTCCGAAAAAGAGTGTTAACTATATCTCATTCATTTACTATTGAAATGACAGGTTTTCAAAATTAAGAGTTTTTTGGCTGAACAAGCAAACTTTGCAAGAGATTGAACTACAAGTGCCTCAGAGAAGGGGATTGTGGAGAGATTTGTCAGGTAGATATTGGTCGGGAAAAAACGGCAGATTCAACCCTTTTTCAGTCGAAGAAAAGTAATAGTAAATGACTGGGATGTATTTTTGTCCAAAATCAGTACAGGGTTTTTGAATCTAAAAAATGAAACATTAAAGACCACAGAAGGAGCTTACAAATCGCCGAAATTGTGGAAAATTTCCAAGTCGCGAACTAAAATATGCCAAATTCGCTCGAAAATCGCCAAAATTGCTGCAAAGTCGCTGGAAACTTGCTTGGAAATTACCAAAATCGCTGAAAAATCGCCAAAATCGCTAAAAACCACCAAAATTGCTAGAAAATTGCCAAAATTCCAGAGAACTGTACACCAAAATCGCTAAGAGGTTAAGCCTTCGGACTACACCGTAACTACATAGGTGGAATAGTGGAATAGTGGAATCATGACTTCTTGAGACTACATCATGACTACATAAAGACCTGTCCCACTAACTACACAAGTAATAAACCCCTCGGTACTTATTTATGAAAAAAAAAATCAAAGAATATAAGACCAGCTCTAGTCGTGTCACGTGCGAAATTCCTTGTGAGAAAAATTAGTTTTGAACACCTTGTATGAATGAACATATGCATATTCTCTATTTATACAAGCATGAATATTTATTTTTATACACTTTGTTTGGACATTGCGCCGTACTCATATGTTGTGTGTAAGTACGTGCAAAACGTACCCACACATTCCAACGGCTTTTCCCAGGAGATCTGAACCGTCTTCACTCTTCCGACCGTCTGCTGACCTTTCCCGGATCGATTTCCCGTCGCATATTATTCTATTTTCGTGCGTTGATCACAATTTATTGTTTGTTGGTACTGAATTAGTTATTTATTCTCATACGGCTCTGATAGTGCGAAAGTGAACTTTAGAGCTAATTCTTGGTGTAAAGTTTTCCTCTCCGTTCTATACATTCGTTGCTGCAGTGCAGTGTTCTTTAGCCTTTAGCTTTTCCAGTCCCTTTTGATGCAGAGCCAAAATCGATTGCAGAGACCTCTTTGGAATATTTTTAAGAAGAAAAGTGGGTTACAGAATATTAAATTTGGGGTCTTGGCCATTCACATTCTTCAGGATAATTTCAAGCGGTAATGTTTTAGTAATTCTTTTGGGAATTTCATTAAGCCACTATCATTATTTTGTGGTTAGTGAAATTCGCTTTTAATAATGTCTTCTGGCACCAGTATAACGTAGAAAATCCTTTCGAACCCATAACGGTAGACCTGCGTAGATCTTTAATCAATGGGGTTAACGACTTTGCACAGTGTAGATCAATTCACCAGTTCCAAAAATCGTTAAAAGATATATCAAAAAGTTTAATAAAAAAAAAAACCTACTTCCTCAACTTAATCCTCGCCTTGAGTCGATCAGTTATCAGGTAGCGATTAAAAATAACATTTAGAACCGTACATCCGTAGTTTATTTCGAAATTGCTTGAAATCGAAATTCACGGTCATTGTTTAATTTGAGGCTAATGAATTTTATGTTGTAGAAGTAGAAGTTGAGCATTAAATTGTTTTTTATTAAAGGATCTCAATAAATAAGTACATAGTTCTTGAGAATTAAATTGTCCACGGGTTCAAGAACGACGACTGTAGAACATTTCCGCGTTTCTAAAAAATTCCTGTACCTAAGTGCATAAATAACAAACACTCCACAGCCCAAACTACTGGACCGAATTGGCTGAAATTTGGTATGTGGAGCTTGCATGACACAAGATACTTTCAATAGCATTTTTCTTTTATAATTTTTTGCCATATGGATTTTAGTACAACACCCAAGCATATGACGTCATCCGACTTTTGTTATAGGTGTCTTAAAACGTGGCCGTGTTTTATGAGACTGCTTTCGAGTGAGTTGTATAGTCTGTACTTTTTTTATTATTTCAAATGTCACTTTAAACCCGAATTGTGAAATTTTACGACGGTCATGAATGCCGAATGGGAGGATTATTGCTCTCTTACATTATTCAAATAGCATTCCATTCCAAAGCACCTAAAGGGTGATGATTTCTTATAAATTCTTAGGAGCTTCAGTTTACGTTGTCAAAAGTTGTTTACTTTCAATTTGCTCACGGCTTCCGGGCTTCCGCATTTTTTCTGTATAAAAATACCAAAACTGTCGAAGCGCATTTGGAGACAAAAATTGTAAAATCTTCTTTTTTGCTGCAATATCGCGTTATTTTGGGTCTCGTCACGTGTGCGAAGTGCGATAGCCTTAAAATATTCACGCCAGTTTAATAAATTCTATGCAAATGAAATGGCCCAATTATCATTTCATCATGCAGACATGCACATTCCATCTCTCCTGTACAATAAATATACTGCCGTTTTACGTGATGGTGTTTTTACAAATTCCGTTTTAAGCTTCTACTCGTGAGCGCAAGAAATTTCTAAAATTGCACAAAAAATATTGTAAAAACACTTAACCTGGAATATTTAGGGTAGAAACCTAAAAAAGTGTTTTTTGAAAAATATGTCTGTCTGTGGTCATGCTACACATTGCTACAGCCCAAACTACTGAAGACATCGAGATGGTATTCGGCACACATGTTGCTTTCCTTCACTTCTGAAAAGGAATTAAAATTTCTATGTCTCCGAGACCGTATTTTTGGTAGATTGTACCTATTTTGTGGTAAAGTCAGTTCATTTCCTATAGCAGAACTAATTTTTTTCTGGAACTGTACAACCGAGTGTACAACCCTAATTTGTAAGGGCGTGTACTTTTGACAATTTGATCGAAATTTATCGGGAAAGCAAAAACATTACATAACCAAAATCTTCTAGGGTTGATTTTTATTGTTAGCAGCAGTGTCACAGATAAACGTACCTGTGGCTTTTTCCTGAATATTTTTCTTTGCACAATTCAGAGCAATTGTAAAATTTTGACATTTGTCATGTTTTCTGACGTATCGCATTGAAATCGCTTCTACCAACTCACCTGTTAGTAAAATTCCTTGCAAAATTTCCTCATACCAACCTAAAATTCAAATTTTGACGTTCTGTCACTTCAATAGAAAATGAATGGAGAGTAGATACGTGTTTTATAATTTCTACAGTCCCGTCGAATATTAACGAACGCGGGGGTTGTGTGTCTCAGGCTTTTTTAACCTCCCCACTCCACTTCACCATTTAAAAAAAAGGGAGGTTACTGCAATCACTAAAATTTTCGAATTCGAGATAAGACCGGATCTATACGTTTTGAGGTCTCACGAAGCCAAAAAAGTGGTTTTTAAAATGTGTCTGTATGTATGTACGTACGTACGTACGTTCGTAAGTACGTTCGTTCGTACGTACGTTCGTACGTACGTTCGTAAACACGCCACAGCCCAAACTACTCGACAGATTTAGCTGAAATTTGGTACGTGTGCATGTGATAACCCAACTTAGATCTGAAAAGCTTTTGGAGCCAATCGTGCAACCAGAAATGCCATTTTGGCACATCAACTTTTAAATTTTAAATGCAAACCCCCATTTTTCACGTCACGATAGGAAAGGCCTTCAAATTCTGCTTCTAAAAATGCATTCATTCTTAGTGCCCTTTTGACCAAAAATTAAAAAAAAATTGATTTTTATCGGACTTTAAAATCGCGGTACAGCCCAAGCCCCTGAACCGATTTGGCTGAAATTTTGCACAAGGGGATTGTATTACACGTCGAAGAGGTGAAAAAATTTTGGATTCAATCGGCCCACGGAAAGTGCCGTTTTGGCACACCAATTTCGAAATTTAAAATTATTCTCTAATTTACCCATCCAAAACAAGTTTTTGAAAGATTTATTGTCACTATCGAGGTCACCATCAGAAAGGTCTTCAATTTCTGGTTTTAAATGAGACAAAATTGATTCGCATTTAGAACCGTTTGGGTAGAAAAATCGAAATTTTGTAATAACACTGAAACCACTTTATAGCCCAAACTAGTGGATCGATTTGCCATAAATTTGGTAAATGGAGGTGAGGTGGCCCGTTGAAGAGCTGAAAGGCTTTTGGGAGCAATTGGTCACGGGAAGTGCCATTTAGGCATATCAACTTTAGAATCTTAAACAGAAGTCCCTGAAATCAAAGACCCAAGCGTTGGGGAGGTTCCAGCCGCTTCTCTGCTGCAGAGAATTTCTGTTGGTTTGTAAACGGGGTTTCACATATGTCAAAATTACCGTCATCTGCCGTCACTCACTGTCAGGGTCAATAAACAGTAACAATGGAGGTTGAAAGGGATCTTTGTTGTTAATTATTGCCCATGACAGGAATTTTGATAGAACTGAAATCCCGTTTACAAACCAACAGGAAAAAAGCCTGAGACACACAATCCCGCTTTCGTTAATATGCGGCTGGACTTTATTTCTCAATAGACGTTTTCAGTTTTGCCTCAGCGGCGCGCGCATGTTGGTTCCCTAGTGTGCACGCGCAGGGTGGTGTACGAATTAGTGCACGCGCAGGGTGGTTTCCAAGTTTCCATGGAAACACACAGGTAAAACTGATCTCATTGGCTCATTGGCTGCAAGTCTGTCACAGCTGATTTTTACCCAATGAGATCAGTTTTACCTGTGTGTTTCCATGGAAACTTGGAAACCACCCTGCGCGTGCACTAATTCGTATTCATGTTGACACATTAGGCGCTGTATTGGCTTCTTTGTCCTACAAACAGAAGATGTGAATTAACACTAACCTAGCCAACAAAAATAGCTCGGAAGCTGAGGTCCACCGCGCAATTTACATCTAAATTTAGACAGTTTTAACAACGCAAGACAAGTGGTTGAAATCAACCAATTGCGAGGAGTCTAAAGATGCACGTGCTCGATTCTTTAATTCTGATAAGACTAATCAAAAATGTAAGCAGATAATAATAGTGGATAAAGCAGCATTGTTATGTTAATAATTTTCGTGATATTGGGATACAACTATTCACAGAGAATTCATTTCAGATAGGGTGGCACGCGCGTCATGTCAAAGAAACCGTCGAAATGTCAACATGAAATTGTGCAGTGAAAATCCACCCAAAAACTTTTCCTCCTCCATCCTCGCAGTTTTAACGTGAGATGCAGTATACAACCGCGACTTTAGGCCGTGAGCGCAAAAGTTCCGTCTCGAGCACAACTCACAATGTTGCCAACTGGTTTTCTTCGCTGAAGAGAGTGAAAAAGGGGAAGAGTCATAAGACTGAAGCTAACTCGAAAAGTGCCTGGGATCTAAGCACCCTTTCCAGCATTAAGAATGTGGTACGGTAAAGTTTTATCAGTTTATGTGAGGCTTCTCAAATATTCTCTTGAAACGTTTAAAAACTAAGGAATGTTTTTGTCTTTTTTCGTGTCGCGTTTTAAATGTCTCGGGCTCGGGCATGCATAATGAATATGTTTTTCAAATTAGAGGCTAGACATAATTTATGAGGCTTCCATTCTGATAAGCGGCCTCGCATTGGTATTTTAGCATATTGATGGGGCGTGCCTTTATCTACAGTAAGGTTCATTGAAGGCCTATGTGAGGTTAACAATAAGAATTTTTTTAAGATACAAGATACAATTTCCAGTCAGTTAAAAAGTGGCACGAATTTGGTTCAGTTGATCTTTGTTGTTGACTTTTTCACGGTAAATTAGGTATAATCATTCTTTTTCATAAAATATTCGAGAGTTTAAGCTCTTTTGCACCGAACTGTTATACGTCTTTAGTTCTTTACTCGTTATTGTCAACAAGGTGTGAAAGTTTACAGGCACGTCGAGACTTCTTCTGATACTCAAAAACGTCACATAAGTAAAATCCGTTCATTTTCTATAGCAGAACTAAAATGTTTCTGGCAACCCTAATTTGTAAGGGCCTGTACTTTTGACAATTTGATCGAAATTTAGCGGGAAAGCAAAAACATTACATAACCAAAATCTTCTAGGGTTAATTTTTATTGTTAGCAGCAGTGTCACAGATAAACGTACCTGAGGCTTTTTCGTGAATATTTTTCTTTGCACTTTACTCAAAACTGCATGCACACAAAGGCCATTTTGGGCCAATTCAGAACAGTTGCAAAATCTTGACATTTGTCATGTTTTCTGACGTACCTCATTGAAATCACTTCTACCAATTCACCTGTTAGTAAAATTCCTTGCAAAATTTCCTCATACCAACCTAAAATCCAAATTTTGACGTTCTGTCACTTCAATAGGAAATGAATGGAGTATACTAACAATAATTTTAGCGACTTTAGTTTATATTCTACGCCGCTTCAACTAATATTAGTGAGATGTAGTTTTGTGCGTATCAGTGAAGTCTCGACGTGCCTCTGAACTTTCACGGCCGTCTTGGTTTTAAATTTTGTTGATTACATTGTACGAGTGAAAGCGGGCGTCTTCTCTCTTTTGCTAATTTACTCAAGAGATTGACAGTAGTATGTACATCTTTCTCTATTCACATTACCTCTATAAGGGGAAGAAAGGTAAAGCACTTGACTGGAAGTGGCTTTTACACGTTCTAAGATTTCCATCCGTTTTTCTCTTGTGAAGTACGAACATAGAATAGGAGAAGAGAAATGGATAAAGTGGAGCATCAGCTTTTGCTATAGGTCTATCCTTTCTTTGCAAGAAAGATTTGTATTTTTGTTTTTAACTAATTTAAACAAAAGCATTTGGTGGTTCATTTGCTTACACTATCTATTCCTCGCATTATAAATATGTCAATCGAAAGTCAAAACTTCCAATAAGTAAAGTCGTGTTCAAGTAGTGAACTTTGAGTTTTAAGTCGCAAATTTTAGAAATTTAAGGAGCTTATATTAGTATTACAATGAAATTACACTTTATTCTTCAATACAGGGTGACTCAAGACGCTCACACTTTATTTTGTTGGAGTATTCGGCATCGAGTTGGAGTTGACACATCATGTTTTCTAAAACTTCCTGAATTCAATATATTTTTTAGAAGTTATAAACGGTTTAAGAATGGACCAATCAAATTTGATTGGACTGTTAAGTACAGCACAATCGAAATTATACATTTTTTGATAGAAAGTTATTAAAAAGTTATTAAACAAAGCTTTTGTTAATCCTTCAGTGGTGTTAAATAGTTGTGAGTAAATAGAAGAGTAAATCCTTGTACCATCGTGATCAGAAAAAACGAGTACAGTGACGTGACTTTAGACACACATTTTCCCAACTAAAATGCTTCTAAAATGTTAGAAAAGGTTTGTGTCTAAACTCATTCGCTATGGACTCTTTTTTTCTGATCACGATGGTACGACGTACTTGACAGATTTGACAGATCGTCAGATTTCCAAAATGTGTGCGAAAATAGTATATTGTATATTTAGAGCCGAAAGTGTAAGATTTCCGCACGACTCGTGGATATTACCGCCCGAGGCCGAAGGCCGAGGGTGGTAACCACGAGAGTGCGGAAATCGCACTTTCGGCTCGAAATATACATACTATTTTTCCTATTTTTGTGCAAAAAAGCCATAATAGAGGCTCTTGTAGTCTTATTTTGAATGAATCTGCATTAATTCAGAAGGAATCAGCTTGCTGTGCAATCTGATGATGGCATGGTAACGTAATTGTAAGATAAACAAAAACGTCAACTTTTTGCAAAATTTAATTTTTGCGCTCAAATATGAATGAAACTTTGGAAGAAATGGCCTGCCCATCTGAAATAGAAGAAGAAGCTGCAGCAGCAACCATGGATTTATTGCCAGTTAAGTCGCGGGAAAGGTACGAACTGGCGTACACCCAGTTCAGTGAATGGTGCAGAGCGAAGAAGGTTATGATCCTCAACGAAAAGGTATTTTTGGCATATTTTTCCGAAAAGTCAAAAACCAAGAAGTCTTCCACACTTTGGTGCACCTACTCAATGTTGAAGGCAACTTTAAACGTGAAAGAAAACTGCGATATTAGCAAATATAATAGGTTAATCGCATTTTTGAAACGTCAAAGCGATGGTTACAGACCAACGAAGTCGAAGATTTTTTCCAAAGAAGATTTGGACACATTTCTTAAAGATGCCCCAGATGAGCAGTATCTTATGATGAAGGTGAGGGCAACACCATTTTTAAAGAAATATTCATTAATTTTATTAATTTAAGGTTATTTTTATTATGGGAATTGCCGGGGCTCTTCGCCGAGACGAATTGAAAAAAATGAGAGTAGACGACATTGAAGACCTGGGGGCCCTTTTAATAGTGAAAATTCCAGAAACTAAAACAAAAATTCAACGCACATTCACGATTACGCAAAATTCTCAGGCCGACATAAATATGTTAGAAATTTACAGGAAATATGCTTCTCTTCGTCCATCCAAAATGAATGATCGCAGCTTTTTCATTAATTTTCGAGAGGGAAAATGCACCTGCCAAGTTGTTGGGATAAATACCATTGGGAAAATTCCAAGTCAAATTGCCGCTTTTCTCCAATTACCAGAGGCAGCCAGCTATACGGGTCATTGTTTCCGCCGATCTTCGGCAACACTGTTGGTGAATAATGGAGGAGATTTATTGAGTTTGAAGCGACATGGGGGGTGGAAGTCATCAGCGGTGGCCGAAGGTTATCTAGCCGATTCTATTGAAAATAAGAAGAGAATTTCCAACCAGATTCTTTACAAGGGTGCTCCTGAAACGGCGGTAGTTCCTTCTTCGAGCAAACAGGAAACAGCAACCATCCCAGAAGCCACTGCAGCACCTAAAGCTCCAATATTGTCTGGGAATCAGGACATTTCAGTGCTGACCAATTTAAATAACACTCTAACTAATAATTGTGCTAATATTTCCTTACCATCTGGAATTAGTATTAGCAACTGTACAAATTCTTGTATTACTTTAAATATTGTTCTTAAATAGTTTGCATATTTTAAAATTAAAAGAAAATGAAAATAAATTGTTTTCATAAAGTGTGCGGAAAAATGAATTTCCGCACGCTTTTAATTTTTCCGCACCTTTATGTTATTTTCCCACCCGTGAGTGGAAATTGCCTACTTTCGGCACACATTTTAGTGCCGAAAACAGTCTTTTTTGCACAAAAATAGGAAAAGAAATTTATTGTTAGATGCAATATTTCCTACAGTTAAGTCAAATCGTTATTTCTTGAACTCGGGGGCACCTAAGATTTATCTCAGTTTCCAGCAGAAAATTTTACTTCGTTATGCCACTAATACTAATTATTATTTCACAGAATAAAACCCTGCATTCCGTGCCTGTTTGCTTGAACTTAATAGAGCAGCCTTACACTGGGGGTTGATAAGAATATTTATTCAAGTCGTTTACCTCTTAATTTTAATGGACTCGTGCGGAAAACAGAATAGCAATTATTTTAGTTGCCCTCCACCGGCAAAAGACAAAGCAACGGCACATTTTTGCGTTTCTCTTCTCCTGTTAGAGCTCATTACTCGTGATCCCTTAACCGTATTACATAAAACCTATTAGCTATAAAACTGTCATGTTCGGTGCATTGATTACATATCCTCGTTGGTCTTTTTTAAATGTAAAAGTGACGTCACCATGTGATCCACCACGATCACTCTACCATGTAATCAGTCACCGAACAGCCTTTCCGCAAAGAAGTGTTTTAGCTCGTATCGTTACTGTTTATTTATAGTGTGCGGTGTTTTATTTTTCTGTCTTTGCACCCTCTGTCTAGTTCTTCCGTCCTCTCATGTGTTCCTGTGTGCGTGTGTTCGCCTCGTATATTGTTTACGGTCTGTTTCCGTGCTGTTGCTCCTGCTCTTCGGGGGTAAGAAGATCAAGCTGTTGAGAAACGAGTTTGTTTTGTCGATATCGATTTTTGTTTAGTTTTGTTGTTTGTTTTGGTTTTGCTTTCGCTGCGAATTTTGTGCAATTTTGTTTTCACTCGAGGTGGTGGATTTAATAATTTTAAAATCGGTCTCAACATTTTATAGTGTTCTAATCAACGACCATTTACTATGAAGAAGGCCGTGAAAGTCTAGCGGCACGTCGAGACTTTACTGATATTCTACACCGTTTAAATTATTATTAGTGACATGTAATTCTGTAATTGTCAGTAAGATCTCGACGTGCCATTAACCTTTCACGGTCTTCATGTTAATACATTTTGTTACTTATGAGCAAATCTTGCAGACTTTTAATTTTATGTAAATGATTTTTATTGCAAAGATCAGTCCGCCGATATTCCATCTTTTGGACATTTTCCTTTTATGTGGTAATGTGTTTAATTTATTCAGGCGTGTAAACGAATACTCCATGCCACCGTCCTTATCGCCTCTTACTATCTGAATTCAGGACATTTTACTGCATCAACTAATAAATTAATTCCACGAGTATACCACTGAATTTTTAACCTCCCCACAACCATATAAAAATGGGAGGTTATTGCAATCACTCCAAAATTCGAAATTGAGATAACACCAGATCTTTACGTTTCAAGGTCCCAGGATCACGAAAAAGTGGTTTTTAAAAAATGTCTGTGTGTATGTACGTACGTACGTACGTACGTACGTACGTACGTATGTGAGCACGATTTCTCGGAAACTACCGAACGGATTTTAATGAAATTTGGTATGTATGTTAGGGTTAGCCTTCCGGTGAGCCCAGTTAATTTTCTCGCGAATCCACAGACGCTAAGTGCCTTTTTGGCATGTAAACTATGAAATTTGACAGATGAACACTAATCTTTCTTATCAGCGCATGAAAGGCCTTGAAATTATGTATCTGAAACTGTATTTCCACTTAGTGCCTTTTTGGCACAAAATCTAAAAAATCGAAATTTAGAGGAAACATTAAATAACACGCTACAGCCTAAACTGCTGGATCGATTTGGCTGAAATTTGGTAGGTACAGATACCGCTACCCGCCGTAGAGCTGATTTAATTTTGGTGACAATCGGCAAACGGCAAGTGCCATTTTGACATATAAACTTTGAAACTTGAATAATGAACTCCCATTTTCTCTACCAGCACATGAAAAGTCTTCAAATTTTGTTTTCAAAATTGTATTCAAGCTTAGTGCCCTTTTGGCAAAAGATCGTAAAATTTAGAAAGATCACAGAGAACACCTTAGGTTTGGTGGAGTAAAACTTAGGTATAGTAAACAGTAAAATTTACTTGATATTGGTGATAAGATTGGATCATTCACCGAAGTGGGGAGGTTCCAGAAGCTTCCGTAGCTGCCCATTTTTTTATTTATTCATTAAATCCACCACTGAAATGTTAATATTAAGCACGAAAGTTTTCTATTTTCTGCCCTCATGAAGATGGTCTTACAAATTTAAACAAATGCTCGTCAAGTGCTGTTGGTGTAGCTGTAGTAGTTTTTGTTGTTGAATAATTTAAACATGATAGACCACTCAAATAGGTACTTGCAAAACCGCTAATTTGTTTCAGGGGATATACCTGGTTTAACCATCCACTAAAGTTGCGTTGGTTTTAAATTTAATTAAATTTTTGTTACTGAACCAACTTATGATAATACTGCCCTATAAAATCATATTCTGACGAACGCAGGAGTCGTGTGACGTGTGAGTCGGGCTTTCTTTCTCTTGGTTTGTAAAGAGGTTTGTCAGTGTCGATAAACCGTAACAATGAGGGTTGTGAGGGGTTGTTAATTGTTACCATTTGTTTCCTTTTTTTGACACTAACGGGAATTTTAGCAAACCAATACAGGGTGTTTCAGAACGCTCGCACTTCCTTTCATTAGATTCTGAAACGACACGTTTTTTCGAAAACTTTCTGATGGTTCTAATAGTTTTCAAGTTATAAGAGATTCAAGTGAACCTATCAGATTTGAGTTCTACATTATATCCCGATGTACAGGGTGGTGAATTGTTCGTTGCCCACCGTTGGAAACTCGGAAACCATAAGAGATGGAGAGTGGCTTAAATTAGAAAAAAGTTGCGTTTTTTCAAGGTGATTATAATAATTCATATCTTTCTAGCGATTGGTGGTAAGTAAATGAAACTTGTAACTTTTATTTTTTTGACAGCTGTCGACCCGACAGCATTGACAGAAGTTTTCTAGGCCTTCCAGATTTTGAGCAACGACAGTCAACTTTTCTTTTTCTTATGGCCGCCATATTAGATTTTAACACCATTAAATGCCCAAAAAAATTAGCTTTTCAAAAATGTAGCCAACATGGACTTTTTTTTCAGATCGTCAAATTTTGAAAATTGATATGAATAGTTTGTAAAATCAGCCTAAACTTAGATGAAAAACAATCGCAAAAGACTACACCGATTTTTCAATCTCGTATGACATGTGAAAACAATTGAATCCAACGGTAATAAAATAAGCCAAACATATGCCTGCCAAAAGAAAAAGAAAAGTTGACTGTCGTTGCTCAAAATCTGGGTGGCCTAGAAAATTTATGCCAATGCCATTGAATTGACAGCTCTCAAAGAAGTTCCAAGTTTCATTTGAACACCACCAATCGTTTTCTCGCCATTTTCAGTTTTATTGCGATAACTCAGGAACGAATCAAGATATCGGGGAATTCTTTACAGATTCTTAATAACCTTAAAAAAGCGCAACTTTTCTCTAATTTAAGCTACTCTCGATCTCTTATGGTTTCCGAATTCCTAATGGGCAACGAAAAATCCACCACCCTGTATAGTCTCTCCTAGGTGACATTATAGTGTCAATCTAAAATGTGTACTGTTGTATTTTCTTACCTAGGAAATATTGCATCTAACATTAAATTTCCTTAGCAACTAATTCAGAACTCAAGGTTATGATTGGTCCGCTTGAATCTCTTATAATTTCAGAAATATTGTAGTCTGGAAAATTTCGAAAAGGCTCACAATCGGAAGACGAATACCCCATAAGAAGAAGTGCGAGCGCTATGAGACACCCTGTGTAAATAAAAAGCCTGACTCACCCAACCCCTCCGTTCGGTAGAAAATGATTTTATAGTTTATCGGTTATTTAAAGTAAGTACCTACTTTATCTTCTCTTCATATTTTCATTGCGCGTCATCTTCAAATTCTCACAGCGGGTTCTGTTGAGATCAAAAACTTTTAATCTCTGTTGAGATCAAAAACTTTTAATTAAAATAGGCTATGGTTTTTGCTTTGACTGATAACTTGAAAAATATTAGACACTAAAGTGTGATAAGGCAGAATTCAATATTGATCAAAAAAAACTCAGTGTAATTTTATTAGCGTACACCTACTAATTGTAAATTTAAATTGTCGTCTTGTATAGCTGTGGACCAAAAAAATAATCAAGAATCTGTGTTACAGCGCTAAAACTAAAGGTCTTGTCACGTTTGAAAGATAGCTTCTGCTTGTGTAAAACTTTTCTAATTGCAAATACGGGGTAATGTCATTTTGTATTGATCGATTTAAAAATTTGTTTAGAAGCGAACGAGCATTATTGCTATTTGCCTTGCCATCTTCATGAACCAGTTGCAGCTTTGTTAGTTAGGCATACTACTTACTATATGGCCGTTTAAATTTAACATCAAGTAGGCACGACTCTATGAATGTCCATAGAGTTACTTTTTACCTCGTATTTTACTAATAATAATGCTTATCATATACGGGGTGTTCCGAAATTAGTGGTCAAAACTTTACCAGTAGATTCTTCTATAAAAAATATGAAAAAAAGTCCCTATGAACATATCTCGAAAAATAAGTTCTAAAGGCCCTTAAAGGGGCCACATTGAAAGTGTTTTTTTCTAAATATCTTCAAAACGGTTAACGATAGCAACGTGAAATTTGGTATCTTTTTATTTTTGATGCTGAATTTACTACTGTGGAGAAAATTTTGATCATAAGCGTCTCGTACAGGAGGGGCTAAGGACTAAATTTACTCGAAACATTTTTGTAAGTAGTTTTTTCTCAAATTTGATTCCAGAATCTGAAAATTTTAGGTTTTTTAAATAAAAATGGCGCTCTTGTGGCACTCATCGATAGAATGCGCTCTTTTCAAAAAAAATTGCTTTTCATTGGAAAGCATATGTTGTTTGAAGGATTCCAGCTCCTTTAGGAAGCATTTTTCGACCCATACCTATAAGAACTTTTCTTTCTAGAATGATGGAGCTCTGAACCCATGAAAAGCCTTTTTTTTTCGAAAAGGGCGCATTCTATCGATGTCAAACAAGAGTACCATTTTTACTTAAAAAACCTCAAATTTTCAGATTCTGAATCAAATTTGACAAAAAACTACTTACAAAAATGTTTGAGTAAATTTAGTACTAGGCCCCTCCTATACGAGACGCTTATGATCAAAATTTTAAAAGTTTCTCCACAGTAGTAAATTCAGCATCAAAGATACCAAATTTCACGTTGCTATCTTTAACCGTCTTAAAGATATTTAGAAAAGAAACTCTTTCAAAGTGGCCCGTTTAAGGGGCTTTAGCTCCCTTAGGACTTATTTTTCGACATAGTATGTTCATAGGGACTTTTTTTTCATATTTTTCGTAGAAGAATCTACTGGTAAAGTTTTGCCCACTAATTGCGGGACACCTTGTATTTCAAAATAAGTCAAATATAGGGACCTTTTTAAAACAAGTGTATGACACTCGATGCATGTTTGACAAAGCTCCCTAGATCTGATTTTCTTTGAAACATATGTTATAAGCGTCATAGTTGGTAAAGTCTCGACATACCGTTCAACTTTCATGTCCTACGTTAAATTTTTCTGTCCAAATGGTATCACAGATGCTGCTATGTGCATATTTGTGGACACTGAACGAAATTGTTTCTTGCAGCAACTCAAAGATGAGCTGGTGGAGGTCGTGTCCGAGATGGAGTCCCTGGACACCGGCGAGGATGGTAAAAACAGCAACAAGACCAAAATGATGTCGATAGGACGAAAGAAGTTCAACATGGACCCGAAAAAAGGAATCGAGTACCTGATCGAAAAAGGACTGCTGCAGAACACCCCCGAAAGTGTCGCCCAGTTCCTCCACAAGGGCGAAGGCCTCAACAAAACCGCCATCGGAGACTACTTGGGGGAAAAGAACGATTTCAACGAGAAAGTTTTGCAGGCCTTCGTGGATCTTCACGATTTCACCGATCTCATACTCGTCCAAGCTTTGAGGTAACTCCCGATTTTCGCGATTTTTTACTCAATTAAGATTTTAGGCAGTTTTTGTGGAGTTTTCGGCTTCCTGGAGAGGCCCAGAAGATCGACAGAATGATGGAATGTTTCGCCAAACGTTACTGTGATTGCCAGGGGGAGAATAATATTTTTGAAAATTCCGATACCTGTTATGTTCTCTCCTTTGCTATAATTATGTTGAATACGAGTTTGCACAACCCTAGCGTTAAGGATAAACCGACTGTTGAGCAGTTCATCAACATGAACAGGGGCATTAATCAGGGGCAGGATTTACCCAGAGAACTACTTGTGGTAAGTCATCTCAACTTAAGTTGCCAAATGTCATCAGTGTCAAAGCGATACCAAAGGAATGCGCGCGCATACCTCCCAACATGGCGAATGTGACGTCACGCCGACGGGACCAATAGTAGCTTATGATATACCGGGTGTCAACTGTTAACGAACCCATGTGACTGCCATTTCTTTATTTTTTTAGAATATAAACTTGAAATTTTTATGCGTTTATATACAGGGTGTCTCTTTTAAAGTTACAGCGATATTTAGAGAATCGCTTTAAGCAGCTGAACGAAAATTCAAACACGGGAGTTTTAATTTATTGTCCATCGAATGAAAATATTTTCAGCTCTGACTCGCTTCCGGTTATACCGGAAGTGGTCGCCATCTTTGTTATTTTAAATGGGAAGCCTATGTTTTGACTCTAGATTCGGATTGTCCTCTTAATTGTCAGTTTATTGCACCCCACTTTGCCTATTTAACTGTCATAGTTTTTGACGCATGTCAAAATTTGTATATAAAAATTGTTTTTATCCGGCAATAGAAAAATTTGTATCTTCCAGACGGTTGAAGATTAAGACATCAAGCTTGGACGGTTGAAAGTACAAGGTTTGAGCTTTCGACTGATGGCTCACTCGTTTATGTTGACATAACAACATGGCGAAAATTAATTTTTAAAATGGCGCAACGATATTGTCCACTACTCAATTTTTTCAAATGCGAGTACCATAATTTATTTGTATATCCAAAAGATGCAATACTAAATTCCCTGCATGCTAGTATTAGCATTCCCTATGCCTATTTTCAATATTTTTGAAAATAATTGAAATAAATGTATTTGTGCTAATTACAAAAATTGATCACAGCAAGCTTTATATCAAAAATTAGTAACAGTACACCTTCAAAAATTTGTCTTAAAGCTTGCTGGGATCAATTTTATATAGTGTTAAATCAATATGATCAAGTGAGACATCAAAAGAAAGCTCAAACCATGTACTTTCAACCCTCTAAGTTTGGTTCTGGAAGATACAAATTTTTCTATTGCCGGTTAAAAACCAATTGTTTTAAACTAATTTTGACATATGTCAAGAACTATGACAGTTAGGTTGGCGAAGTGGAGGTGCAATAAGCTCACAATTAAGGGGCCAATCCGAATCTATGGTCTGTCCGGGATCCACACGACCAAGATTCACCCGATTTCCATGGCGATTCATTGTTGACAACAATGATTCGCCATGGAAATAGGGTGAATCCCGGTCATGTGGATCCCGGACAGACCATAGACTCAAAACATAGGCTTCCCATTTAAATATGGCGGCCACTTCCGATATAACCGGAAGTGCGTCAGATCTGAAAATATTTTCATTCGATGGGCAATGAATTGAGACCCCCGTGTGTGAATTTTCGTTTAGCTGCTCAAAATATCACTAACTGACACATTAAAAAAGACACCTTGTACTTACAAAAACGCGAATTTTGACACATTTACAAACTTTTGTTTCACCGGAAGTGACGATAACTTTGTTATTTTAAATAGCAACGTGACGGTCTCTTTACGCAGTTCGAAAGACATTTTACTTCTCTTTACAATCATATCAAAAAATGTTACCATAAGTTTCAAAGATGGCCGCCAGAGGGTCGAAATGTTTTTAGTCAAGTTGGCTGTGATTTCTGCCATTTTAAGTTAAAGTGACTATACAGGAGTCGTCTAAAATGCGCATATTATTATGTCTAAATACCTAATCAACATTTTCATGCAAAGTTGTTCGATGTTTAACTTTGTTAACTGTTTATGTTCGCTGAAACGTTGATTTTCTAAGCCAAATTTTACGTCAGCTTAAAAACATGTACATTTCCATTTAGATGGAAAAAACAAAAATTTGTTTCTCTATTGGACGTAAATAAACAAGATATACCAAACGGGAAGCATTCTTAATTGAGAATTTTGAGAACTTCTGAAAATCCGATTTTTAGCACTTTTTCTAAAAAAGTAAAAAACAACTTTACATGAGAAAATTTATGAAAATGTTTATTATTTAGACGATATGCGCATTTTAGAGGACTCATGTACTAATCTGAATAGTCACTTTAAGTAAAAATGGCAGAAATCACAGCCAACTTTTTCATATTGTTGCATTTTTGAATATAACCAGTACCAAGGCCATAAAATGAAATATTAATTTTGATAACTTATGAGCTACATCCTAACGAAAAGTACGAGCCAACCTGTCCATTTCGTTCTGTTTTAATTTCGTCAATGTCAAATCCAATTTTGTAATGGAAACAAATGACAGCTGTCATCTATTTGCCATCTGTGTTCTTACACCCAGAAATTGTACAGAAAGGTGAGATCGCTAGCACATACGTCATCAATTTTTTAAAATTGGTTTTTGAAGTGGAATACTTGATAAAATCTAAAGCAAAAACGATGGATGGCCCATAATACCGTGATGACGATGTTGGAAAAATGCCAAACTGAAAATATAATTTATTTCAGAGCCTGTACGAGAGTATCAAAGCGGAACCCTTCAAGATCCCAGAAGACGACGGCAACGATCTAATGCACACGTTCTTCAACCCGGACAAAGAGGGGTGGCTTTGGAAACAGGGGGGCCGTTACAAGAGCTGGAAACGTCGGTGGTTCATCCTCAATGACAACTGTTTATACTATTTCGAATATACCACGGATAAGGAGCCTCGAGGGATCATCCCCTTGGAAAACATATCGGTGAGAGAGTGCACCGACCGCCAAAAGCAACACTGCTTCGAATTGTACGCGAGTGGCGGTGCCGACTTTATCAAAGCGTGTAAGACTGACTCGGAGGGAAAAGTTGTCGAAGGCAAACACACAGTGTACAGAATGTCAGCGAGTAGCGAAGAGGAAAAAAACGAGTGGATGCAACGACTTAAACAGAGCATCAGTCATAATCCGTTCTACGACATGTTGGCACACAGGAAACGCAAAGCCCAACATCACATGCTGCAAGGGAAGAACTGATTTTTAAAAAATTCTTCACCAGTTCAAATTATTTTAAATAAAGTTTGCTATTTGTAAATTTCTCATTTCTCCAGGGAATGCTGTTTCTATGAAATGGAAATATTCCTTACAACGACTGAATGTATAAATATTTGTTACAAACGAAATATGTAATTGAATAATTGTTAAAGTTAAACGTTTTAAATAATTTAAAAGGCCTTGTAATGTTCGCAATTTTATTTCCTAGTCTTTCTAGACGGTTATTTATTTTCTTGTTTTGGATGGGTTGGTCTGCACATCCAGCCCTTCTCTTCTTCGGTTAAATAATTTATTTAGTAATAATGCACTAGTTCTGTAAATATGTATATTATAGTTTGCAACTGTGTATAAAGTGTACTTTGTTTTTTGTATTATAGTTTTATGTAAATATATTCATATTTCTATAAAAATATCTTGTTCTTAAAAAAATGAGATCTGTGCCTTTTCACCATGTTTGTTGTCCCCAGAGTATGTTGTATGCATATATACAGTAGAAGCCTGATCTACGTATGTCATATTATTGTGTATAGTATAATACAGGCTCTCATTTTATTGCATGGTGAAATGGGCAGATTTCACAACAGCTAAATCTAGGTAAGGGCCTGAATAAACGGCTGTCACACTTGGATTTTCTCCATCACATCATTTGATGTGACAAATTGATAATGCAACTTACTATAAGGTATTCAAAAAAAAATGGCCATGTGATAACATAAAAGTTTTCAATTTGCGATAAAATGAATATAATTCTAGCTTTCTAGTAGCTAAGGTGGACGCCCTCTGGTGTATGACGTCACATATGGGGAAACAAACCAATGAGGAGCGCTGAAATACAATGAGAAGGAATTTTTGGTGACATTTGATTGGCCACTTTCAATAAAATATTCGCATGTGTGAAGCCAAGTCTCGAGATTAATTTGAATCGCGGTTGGTACTTTATTCAAAAGTGATGGGATGCTGAATCCACCCGGCAGATATACGTACCCACCCTGTATATGTATATGACTACATAAAGTACCGTCGCATATTAACGAAAGCGGGGGTTGTGTCTCAGGATTTTTTTCTGTTGGTTTGTAAACGGGATTTCACTTCCGTCAAAACTCCCGTCACTCACTGTCAGTGTCAATAAGCAGTAACAATGGAGATTGAAAGGGGTCTTTGTTGTCCACGACAGGAATTTTGACAGAACTGAAATCCTGTTTACAAACCAACAGAAAAAAGCCTGAAACACACAACCCCCACTTTCGTTAATATGCGATGGGACTTTACATGGTAACAATAGGCGCTTTCCGTTTACACATATCTGAGGAGCCTCAGTTAATCCCAGTAATTTGATTGGTTCATTTGAATTTTGACCAATCAAATTGTTGAGATTAAGTGACTCTTCTCTCAGATAAATGTGTAAAAGGAAAAGCGCCTAAATGTAGGGTACGCAGCACAAAGGTACGCGGGAGATGTAGGGTATTTGTCTTTACATGGTCACAGATCCTGTTTTGGTTTTATTGGTTTTATACAGGCTGTCCCGAAAATGCTTGGCACTTTTTTAAGCTGAGATTCCCTATTGAAAATGGTGACGATTGGTACGAAAATTTGTAGGTCGAAGTCGCTTCCTAAAGGAGCTACAGATCGTCAAAGGTGCGCCATCGGGAGTAGTTTTTTTCACATATCTCAGGAACCAATGAATTTTGGAGGGTTTTGGCACTGTATGGACCTACGTCTATGCTGTAAATTTTATCGAATTCTGACAACGCAAACCCGAGAAACCTGCAATGACCTTGATATTTTTCTTCTTAAGCATGGTTCAAGGTCACGAATTTTAAATTTAGTAGAATTAGTTAGCAAGAGCAACCGAAATTGTAACTTTTCTTATTCTCGTCAATTTTTGATTTAAGCGGTCTTTTTACAAATAATTGAGGTTTTCCTTGTTTTCTGGGGTTAGTCACTTGTCTAGGTAGAGAATGCACTAGCGCTGAGAGGCTTGATTTGTCGAGAAATAATATTTAACAAATACTTTAGTAAACAAAATTGAAAAAAAACACTCAAAACCTAGAATTATAGGTTTACTTTTCATAAGTTGTTCAAACAGGCTAGATTTTAAACAAGCTTTGTGACCTTGAACAATGTTTAAGAAGATTAAGATCCGACAGTCCGTTCCTGAGATATTTGAAAAAAAACTCCCGATTGTGCACTTTTGAGGAGATGTAGCTCCCAGTAAGCGACTTCGACCCACCAATTTTTAATTTTCATACCAATCGTCACCATTTCCAATGAGGAATCTCAGGGTAAAATAATGCCAAGCATTTTCGGGACAGCCGGTATGCAAAGTGCAAATGTCTGCATTTTGTCATTTGATTTTGTCTTACAAAGCCCGCGCAATTTTCTATTTTCATAAAGAAAAATCCGTATTTTAGAATAATGCACAAATTTAACATCTAACCTTGCTATCAAAAGACTAACACTCGTGTGTGACTATCTACTTACTGTGTAAGTAACTTTTTTTTATCGTATATCCCACTAACTGCGTAACCCTAACCCTACTTCCCTCAACATTTCTTCTGAATCTGCATTTTCTACATTTTCTATCAAATTTCATCACTTCACTTTAGATTCCTGTGTTCAGCTTAGGATAACTCAAAATGGAAGCAGTAGTCAATCAACTGGAGGAGATATTGGCACTGTTGGAATCTTCAAAAATCACATCAAGACGAAAGGGCTGTGAAACTGCTAATGAGCTTCTTCGCAGTAAAGAACCAGTAGAATTCCTAAAACAAAATGGTAAATTCTGGTGGAATCGGTTTTTCTGTGCCATACAGTCATGCTTAATCAAGGTAAAGTGACGGTCATCAATTATTATTTTTGAAGTTGTTATTTTGAAGGATGCAGAGAAAAAAGTTGAAGAGATCAAAAAAAGGGGCAGTGTTGGGCATTGCTCCACTCTCAGTGGGGATGTCTTCTCCTATTTTATTAGAATTGTTGTCCGTGAAGGTAAAATTTTTACCACTTTATAAACAAACTATTGTTTGTCATTCAAAACTTTGACATCAAGTTGGCCAAGAACAATCGTCTCTGATTGGTTGATTTGATGTTTTGATTTTTGAATTCCCATAGCTGGCTTGTTTTTGATTGTTACTGAACATTTTGTGTTTAGGTGCCCCTATTAACATGAAGAAGACCCTCAGTTTCATGACTGACTCTTTAAAGAAAGACAATCTGAGAAAATGTTATGGCGCAGTTTTTCTTAAAATAATTTCCCAGAATATTTTAACAAATTCTCTGTGCAGAAGTCAGTTGCAAGTCCAAGACTGGGAAGGTATGTATAGTGATTCCTGCATTTTCTTGTTTTTTTCTTCTGTATGTGATAAATACAGAACTAATTCATGGTTTCTGCGTTAACTGCCAGGACGATTTGACTTTTGAATGAAACACCCTGTATATTGTTGCATTTTTTAGAATCAACCCTCATTTTTCAGAATTGTTCCTGCTAATTAAATCGTTGATCCAATCTCAGTCTTGGTCCGACAACGAACAGTTCAAATGCCTTCATTTGATAATAAAATGGGGACCTTGTTACAAATTTCCTGTAAATCTACTACGTGGGGCATTTTCTTTCATCACCAAGTTATGCAAGTGTGTGACGTCATCCCCGTTACCCCAACAGGAGGCTATTTTAGAAGCGGCCAATGAATTCTGCAAGCATGTAAGTATTTGTACTAAACCATATTTATATTCACACAATAGATTAATTTGTCTTTAGACTGCAAAAGACAATCGAATGGCTTGTTGTAAAATGGGCGAAGTGATTCTTCCTGAATTCATCAATCTCTATGAAAGCAATGCCAAAGAGTATAACATGAAAACGAAATTGCTCGATTTCTTTTTGCTGCAAATAGCTATTCACAATCCAAAGGGTGTAACTTACACTTCGTCTGCATCCTATGCAGTTTCATGGGAAAATTGGAATGCTTGTGTGAGCAGGATCTATTATATTATGGGAAATGATGTGGAAACTAGTTTGGGATCAAATATTAAAACGCAATTATTTTTTGTAACAAAAGGCGATAAGAGCGAACTATTGCATGGTTTTGTTTCTCTTTTTGTTGAAATTTTTCAGCAGGTAACTTTGAGATATACATTCATTAAAGTATTCTACTGAGATTTCCAGATTGTACATATTAATAGAGAACCCGATTTGGACGAAAGACCACAGAAAAGAGTTAGAAAAGAAGGCGACGTTTGTGACTTGATTAACAAGGTTAAGGAAACAAAATCATGGATATGGTAAGTAAATTCGCGTTGATGTCATAATTTTTTATCATATTTATTATGAAGTTTTAACAAAATTTAAGCACGTCGATACCGACTGATGCGACGGAGTTACATCTCACTAATAATAGTTCGTTATTAGTGAGATGCAACTGTGAGTTATCAGTTAAGTCTAACTTTCACGGCCTGATAACTTGTGTTGTTCAAATCGTACAAAAATACCTATTTGTTTTATTTTAGGATTGCATTGACGAGTGCCATAATGGACACCTACCCCGACTTATTCCTCACAGAAAACTATTCACAGTTTCTTCAATTTCTAACCAGCCTTCAAATAGACTGTAAAGACACGAATCTCAGGCATCACATTTACAAAGCTCTAATAATAATCGAGGCATACAGCCTCAAATCCCAAAATGAGCATCACAATGTTGACCTAGACGCATATTGGGCCACTGTTGCTGACACTTCCTTAAGGTAGATTATTGCGCAAAAATGTACATCTTCAGCTAATTCACATATTTTAGGTCAATTGGCCTTAGCCAAAACGAAGACGAAATTCAAAAGTTGCTGCAGAGGCTGATAAAAAGAAACGTTATAAAGCCTGATGTGCTCTTTCCAAATTATCTTTCCAAAGGCGTCGTTCACTTAAGTGACCAAAGCTTGAATACTTTAGAAGTAGCTTTTAAACATTTCTCGTATTTACAAGGTGACCATGACTTAAAATGTGGACTAGTAAATTGGATACTAAATTGCGACAGTCAAGCCAACGTCAAGTTTTTCCATCACAAGAACTTAGCACGGATTTTAATAACTTTGGTTTTGAGTCAATGGACAACAGAAGACGAAACGTCAGATTTAGTAGAAAGGCCCTTTGAAGATATTGAAAACGTTTACTCCATAATTTCCCTAGAAGACTTAATCAAGGAAAATAGTTCCTGCAAAGAAAAGAACTGTTTAACTCATTACGCCGACACGACCGTTTTAGAGCATTTGCTGAAGGCCTTGGCAAAGATAAAAACTGACTGTGATATGGAGGATGCTGAAATTGGTCTAAATGTTCTGATACTCATGTTGAATGCGATTGGCTATTTAATTGAATACAATCTGTTGTCTACGGAGGACATGAAGATGTCAGTTGATTTGTTTGATTCAACGGCAAAACTGGTTTTAAGTTCTTTACAATTCAATTTTGCCAGCCATTCAGGCAGAAACTATGATAGAAATATGGAAATTTTAAGGCTGTTTAAAATGTTGTTTAGTGCACGCCATAATGTGGCAATTTCTTCACAGTTGAGGGGGATGATTTCCGAGGATTTAATAAGAATAATGTTTGTTGGATTGAGCCCCCAAGATGAAGGTAGGCCATAAACGTAATTTTTTTGCGTTTATTTTGTTGAAGAGACCAAATGTTTACGCTATTAACCATAATGATCATTCAAATTTAAGTAGGTCTTCAAAGTCGAACGGCACTTCGAAACTTGAAGATTTACATCTCACATTATGTTGAAAAAAAAGTGACATCTAGAGAGCTTTCTAAAACAAGCATTTGACATCAATGACAGTTATTATAGTGCATGCTTTAAACTGTTATTACCTATTCATTAGGTAGTGTTACACTTAAACACTTCTTTGACATAATAAAGCTTCCTAGATCTGATTCTTTTTAGATATTGTAAAGGTTGCTAGGGCTTTTAATAAGTTGATTGCGATTTTTTTTACAAAACTTTAATAAATCTCCATGGTGATGGAGGTGTTTCCAAGTGATTCGTAAAAAAATATTTCAAGTTTGTTTACGTCAAGACGTAATGACACAAGTCTGATTAGTGCATAACTCAGAAGAGGCCGCTAATAGTACGGTTTTGCAGAGTTCTACATTATTACCTTGTTAAAATTCACCGTTGTATCTTGATCTATTTTTTATATAAATTGAAGAAAACTGTTATTGGGATGGGATCACACTCACTACTTTAAGTGTGAGGAGTATGATTTGTGTGTGAGTGGAGAAAGTGAGGTTAGAACAGTTTTTTAACGTTAAATGTCAGAATTGTTTAAGAAACAAAAGATGTGTTTAAATAAAATGTGTGACTTTTACTTGTAGCATCAAGTATTATGGCCAATTTCTGTAAAATGTTCCTTTTTTATAGAACCCTGAAGAAGTGAGCAGCAATAAACTCACGAAACGTTGGTGATTTGATAACAGTAAATTTTTTTGAGTGTGATCCCATCTCAATAACTGTTCGTCAATTATTAAATGTACAACTCTGCAAAACCGTACTACTAACGACCTCTTCTGAGTTAGGCACTAATTAGACTTATGTTGTTACGTCACGACATAAACCAACTTCAAATTAGCCCCTTATCATGACATAATTCTGATTAGATGCGTAACTCAGTAGATTGCACCTCACTATCAAGGAAATTCAGGCTGAAACGAGGTGTCCTCATTAGAGCGCAGACGCATTGCAGCAGGTGGCTACAGAAACCTGTAAAATCGGATATTAGAATGTCAATTAGATGTCAATTCAAAGAAAACAATAACGAAACTTTGCAGTTTCCTTTTTGGCCTTTTCTGACGAGATGGCATAACAATGTATTGCAAACAAAAACATCCAATAGATGTCGCTGGAGTTTTTAATAATGTAAATCGTCAAAATTTTTACAGAAAACGATATGAACCATTTTGAGGCCCGAGTCAAGTCCCTGAAAACCATTTTAATTGAAACCATCACAACCTTTGCCATCCTCCCAAATGGAAGAAACTTGTTGCAAATCCAAGAAAAGGCCCTCGAGTGTCTACTTAACGCTGAATATGAAGTCGGAGGTGACACTGATTATGAATTGGTAAACTAAATTTTCGTTTGTAACTTGAGTAAGTTTTTTTTCTTTTAGGTAACAACTCTTCTACATGCCCTTAAGTCATGTGGAACAAATTTTCTGTCAGACAATACGTGTTTGTCTATTTTCAATTTATTCCAGTCTTTGTGCACGTCTCGTTATCATTGTCATCACAGCGCCTTTAAAATCTTGGAATTATTTCACGGTTAGTGATTTTCAGTTTTTGAATTTTTCTGCAAGTTTACTTTCAGGCATTTATCCACTAATTTTCGAGTCGTCAAGTTTAAAAATTTCCAGCCAATTTGTAGAGATTTTGTCTCCCTTTTACACTAAAAGAGATGATTATGGTCCTGAAGTATCTGTCGCCTTGCTCAATTGTATGGGTCTTTTGTATGAGGTAATTTCTTAGAAGAAACATATTCCAGCGGACGCTTAAGCAGTGTAAGTCAGACTTTTCTTGTTGTGTGTTTAACAGTACCTACCTTGTTTCTGATTTTTCGCAAAAAAAAACAACAAAAAATCCGCACTTACACTAACCCGGCGTCTGTTAGAAAATAACTATTTTGTAATTCCAATTTTTTAGATGGAACCAAAATGTGAAGTATCTCGATGGCAAAACGAGGAAATTGTGTTTAAAATCCCAGAATTTCTTACCAGTGATTACGTGGAAGTTCGAATTGCTGCCATCAAAAATTTGGCGAAATTTTTTCGATTTTCCACAGAACTTAACTCTCTGAGCCAATACCACATGCAGGAGATTATGTTTGCCAAAATTTGCGAAATGGTTAGTTACCGGTTTCTTATTAAGTCTGATTTTTTGTGTTTTAGAATTTAAAAGTGTTTCAAATCGAAGGAGATATTGGGGAGGAGAGAATCGTTGATGAGACTGTTACACGCTGTTCTGGCGTGTTGCAAATGTTTGCAACTGTAATAGTTAGCTCTAGCCTGTGGATGCAAGAGAGTCTGTTTAGCCTGTTTCGTATTGTCTGTGATAAGAACATTGGTAAGCACCTACAATAATTGTTCAAAAAAAAACCTATATTCATAAGTTTGTTACCAACGTATGCGAAAACCAGTTTTTTTATTTTTGCTTGTGTTGAAACAAACCATAATTTAATTAGTCAAACTATTATAATAATAGTAACAACAAACGATATCGACTACCAACTTTTTCTACTATCAAGCACTCTATTAGCAACTTTTGTATCTTTGGTGCCAAGTTAAAAATTCTTTACACATGTAAAAAATTAGGTAGACAGACACAAATGTAGAACTCATAATTAACCATAGAATAAAGTAACAATAACAAATTACAAGTGTTTGATGACAGGTCTTCTTGAATCAGCTTTTATACCTAATGGAAATGAAACTTTTGTCTTACGCACAGATGAAAAAATTCCCCCGTTGTCGTATTTTGAGTTTTGAGTTCAGTGTGAATACCTACAAAAAAATGGGCAGCTACGGAAGCGGCTGGAACCTCCCCACTTGGTGAATGATCCAATCCTGTCACTAATATCACGTAAATTTTACTATTTACTATACCTAAGTTTTACTCCACCAAACCTGATCGTTTTCTGTGATTTTTCTAAATTTTACGATCTTTTGCCAAAGGGGCACTAAGGTTGAGTACAATTTTGAAAACTAAATTTGAAGAATTTCCATGTGCTGATAGAGAAAATGAGAGTTCTTTATTCAAATTTCAAAGTTGATATGCCAAAATGGTACTTACCGTTCGCCGATTGCCACCAAAATGAAATTAGCTCTTCGGCGGGTAACGGTATCTCTACCTACCAAATTTTAGCCAAATCGATCCTGCAGTTTGGGCTGTAGCGTGTTATTTGATGTTTCTTCGAAACTTCGAATTTTTCGATTTTATGCTAAAAAGGCACTAAGTGTGAGTACACTTTCAGATACAGAATTTCAAGACCTTTCATGTGCGGATAAGAAAAATTAGTGTTCATTAGTTAAATTTCATAATTTACATGCCAAAACGGCACTTGGCATCTGCGGATTCGCAACAAAATTAACTGGGCTCACCAGAAGGCCAACACTAACCTGCATACCAAATTTCACTAAAATCCGTTCGGTAGTTTCCGAGAAATCGTGCTCACATACGTACGTACATACACACAGACATTTTTTAAAAACCACTTTTTTGTGATCCTGGGACCTTGAAACGTAAAGATCTGGTGTTATCTCAATTTCGAATTTTGGAGTGATTGCAGTAACCTCCCATTTTTATATGGTTGTGGGGAGGTTAATAGTTTGAAAAATTACCTTTCGGATAGCCTTTACTGGTAACAGCTGTATTAGCGGTAGCAATTATTTTAGTTGTGACGTAGGACAAAAGTTTCATTTCCATTAGGTATACGTATATTTTTTTAGACCTGGGCCAAATCAAGAAAATCCTGGTCAGAGTTGCCCAAGAGCTCAACTTCAAATCCGACTCCGAGTTTTTGGAAAAATACGTCGTTTCGACTTTTTGCCGTTGGAAAACCGACATCGATAGCTTTCCATTTACCGTATTTAATTGCAACTCCAAAGTCGAGTTCTTTGCACAGCGTTATAAACAACTTGCTCCCTTCATCGTCGAAGATGTCGAATTCTTCAAGCAAGTGGCCACCTTCTTAAACACCTCTGAAATATCACTTGTTGAGGTAAAGATTGCAAATGCATCAAATTTCTTTTTAATTTTGTATTTCAGGATTGTTGTTCGGTGTTGTTGGGTTATTGTGTAGCGAAAAACGCTTCTGATCTTGAACAAATCAGTGATGATAGCGTCTATAAGGTTTTGATTAAAATTTTGAAGTTGGAGCGATTGAGGGAAAGTTTTAATGAAAATATTGACGACGTGTTGTTGAGTTTAGTTCAGTTTGTGAAGGATGAAACTGACTTTAAGAAAATATATGACAGTAATGTTGTGTTTTCTGACCATTGCAACACTGTGCTATCAGTTAAGCAATTTCAAGACTGCATTCAGTTCATTGAGGTATGTGAATGGAATAATACATGCAATCTACAAAATATAACGTCAAGAATCAGCTTTCACGGCACGTCTAAACTTTGATACTCATCAAATAACAGACTATTATTGGTGAAACACCCCACTACACCGAAACAGTTGATTTTCACTGCTCCCACCCGCGTAGTTCCACCCCTCGGCTGTTACACCAATCACAGATCACAAGTGATAATATTAAGTTAGTTTGTAGCGATAACAAGGTGCAGATGCTAGATGCAATGGAAAGTATCGTAATTTATAAGTCTAGAGATAGGCTTATGAACGCCGATACAGGCCCGATTGCATATTCATCTGTTTACGCTACTTTAGTAAGGACTCGTTATATTTAACGTGTTCACCCATGCGTGGCCATTTCTCGACCTGTGATTGGTCTAACTTTCACAGCCGAGGGGTAGAGGTACGCGGGTGGGCCTATAATTATTTCAGTTTCTGGCAGGTAGGTTGTTTAGCTTGATAATGAGCACATTGTGTTCAAAACGCCTCAGCAGTGAAAATCAAGTGTTTCGGTGTAGTTGGGTATTTCTAGTGATAGTTAGATAGATAGATTTTTCCACCGAAGTTGTCCAGTGATTGTGATTATAAGTGAGATGTAATTTTGGGTATCAGTATAGTCTTGACATTCCGTTCAGCTTTCAAGGCTTGATGTTAGATTTTGTAGGACAAATGGTACTATACTACTAAAATTCTTTTTTGATTTTTTTATTTCTGATTGCAGAACACCCTCCTAAATGAAGCTGAAGTCGGATTCATATTACACTTGTTGCAAAACCTCCCCAACAAAGTGCATCTGGTCCTTCGAAATCAAAACTACAAGTTACATAAGTGTCAAACCGTCGAAGAAAGCCTAAAATGCTTCCATCATTATTCAATAGTCATAATGATGGTCGTGGAAGACGTTAAAAACGTGCCTCAAATGCAGGAGTACGTCTTAAAGGACGTCACTCATTCCCTACTGCACCATATAAAAAATTACAAGAAACATCCCGAGTTGACCTTTGCCTGCTGCAGATTTCTCAAACACCTCTTGTCGAAAGTAATCCCAGACCTCGTTTTGCCCTTGAAAAAGTTCATTTTATTCATCTTCAGCCGTCTTAAAACCATTGCAGCAGAAAGTTCCGACATAAGTAGTTGTTGTCAGGAAATTTTACATTTTCTCATCGTAACAAACAAAGCACACTTTTCTGATGAAATCAGACAACTCGACGGCTTTCCTAGAACAAACGAGTTCGACGAAATCTACAAGATCCACTCCCAAATTAAGGAAGGCCACATGGAAACTCTCAAAGGTGCAATAGAAGATTTTTTGAATTATTGCAAAAATATCGAAAGTTTCGACGAATGCGAGCACGGGTTAAAACACCTTCGGCGATTACTTACTCGCGACAAGAACGAACTCAAGGCCATGTACGACAAATTGAGGCAAACCAGAGGCTTTTCCGATGATTGTCAGGACAGTCTCTTGCATAAACTCATTTGTCTTTTGGTTCGATTGATTGCTTCGGGGAGTTGCGCCAAAAGCGAGGCTCTTAGGTGCTTGGGGGAAATTGGTCCAGCAGATGTCGCCACTTTGGTACTTCAACCAGAAGCTTTTCTTATGATTTTACCGCCCACTCAGACGGTGACTGATCCGGATTGGACCCCGTGGGAATTGGTTTGTGGCCACATTATATCGATGTTGGCCAAATATATTATAGACGCTGACGCTGATGTTGTGAGAGTGGCCTCAGATGGTTTGTTCAAGATTCTTAACACGAAGGAGGGCAAGAAAATGGCAGGTATGTGGCAGCGAAATGTGGTACCGGGCTTAAACAGGCATTTTATGTGCCTTCTTAAACCACTTAAAGGAGGATTCAACTCGAAATCGATGTTAAGTTTATGACTGATGAGAACGGAGCGTCTGAGTCCAATGGTGTTATCAGAATCTAAAAATTCTTTACCGTTTTGAAGATATTCAGAAAAAACAGCGGGGAAGATGACGTCATCTTTCCACGATTTCTTGTCCATCTTGAAGATATTTCCAGACGCCGCGCCGGCTGAGTATTGGTTTGTCCCAACTCCTACGTGTTTCCTATGGAGTTAGTCTGAAATATGCTCAAGATGACCAAGAAATCGTGGAAAGATGACGTCATCTTTCCCACTGTTTTTTATGAATGTCTTCAAAACGGTAAAGAATTTTCTAATTCTAATAACACAGGCGCTCCTTTCTCACTAGAATCAGCCGTAACCTCAACATCGATTTCTTGAGTTAAATCCTCCTTTAATATTGATCACAAATGTTGATCAAAATGGTACATAAAATTGTGCGTAAGAACGTTTCAAAGTCCGTAATCCCGTTTTACGTCCTTATTAGCATCTCAAGAGGACTTCGGTTATGGCGAAATCACGCCAGACCACTTGATGCCGTTCTTTTCGAAAAACACCCCGAGGCACAACTCAAACATTAGCCTCAACCACGAGTTTTTCTTGAAAAAGATCGCCTTCGATGAGTTATGGACACCAAAAGAAAATTCGTGCCACACTTCTTGGATTACCAAACTGATGACTTCTCTGTTGGAATCGTTTCAGGAACAAAACTTCTTTGCCACTTTTATAGATCTTTGCAACATTAAGGTAGGTAATGGAATAATATACAGGGTCATTCTGACATGTCGCAGCAGGCGAATTTCTCATCTGTTGGTGAGGTCGCCATCCATCCAAGGCCGATTTCGAGTACATAAAGTTGTGACATGTGAGAATGACCCTGTATAATATAACTTTGTGTTCCTCTGTGGAGTGATTTTTTGAGAAGAAAAAGGAGAGGAATTCTACTTCTCAATTTTAATAAAGGATCGTGGAGTAGACATCTCCCCTTTTTCTTCTCTGTACAATACATATACCGGGTGGACCAACACTATTGCCCACCTCAAAAATTGCCCTTTATTTTAAAGCTGGGACTTCGAAATTTTTACAGTGTATATGGCTACCAAGGACCCTTCAAATGAGGGCAAAAGTTTATCTGTCATTCAAAAACTGTGACGTCACGAAATTTTGAAATGTCGTTTTTCCAAGAAAAAAAAATTTTTTACCCATAAAATCGTTTTTTGGGCTAATACCTTTATGTTAAGCCCATTTTTTTAAATTTCCGTCATCAGATTAGCCAACTGTAGCAAGCTAAAAATGGTCCATTTTTATTCACAAGTCGGCCACGTAAACAATTGACTACTATGCGAGGGCTTTCTTGGATAACAGCGTACGCTTTTTTCATCTGTCACCAGTTGACAGCGACACGACGTGGCCATTGAACTGCGAAATTGTTTTTAATTTTAATAAACGTGGATTTTTGTAACGAATAATGTTGAAATATGGGTTTAAACTGGGCATCCACCATTTAATTCGCCCACCCAAGGTGCCAGGAGAGGTTACGAACACGGACATTTAATCAGATGGCGGCGCGGCGTGAAGAGGGGCTCCAGTTTGTGTGAAGGGCTCCGGTTTGTGTGAGGGGGTTTTTTCAAATAGCCATTTCCCTAATTCGCATTATTCCATACTTATGTAATTCCACAGGTAATTATTTTGTTGTTATGGCCTGTTTTTTAGTTGGCATTTTTAGGTTAAGTGAGTCGACTTAGTTTGCCCCGTTGAGACTAATATCGAGGACTAAGATATTCACAGCCCAGAATTTAACAGCAACTCGTGTCAAATAAGGACCAAGGAATCGTTTTGCATAACAAAATTGATATTTACAGCCTCTAAATTTAACATCATCTGATCTAAATAAGGGCAAAGGAATTGTTAAACTATCGTTTCAACTAACATAATTAAAATTCAGAGATAAACTGTAGCCGAAGGTAGAAGAATTATAGCCCGATGCCATTTCTTAACTAGTTGGGTTAAATTGTTTGGTAAATTGTAGGGTGATGTAAAACCAAGTGTTTTTAGCTGGCGAAAGTGTGTTGCTGTAAAGTTGAAGTTGCAATCACAATAATTATAATTTTTCAAGGATATAAATTGAAACTTAAATCCTGTATGATCAAACTAACAACAATAAATTGAATTTGATTGACTGATTGTGTTACATAAACTATGGTCTTTTAGCTGTTTTGGATGTCTCAGAATTGTGGATCCTTCAAATATTGTGAAAGAGCTCTACTAATCATCATAGACAAAATTGTGTACAAGGAACTTACGGCTTGTACTTACCTAAAGTGATGCATTACTCACTACCACAACCCATCACTACACAATCATCACCAAATTCACTGCACTGCAACCACTATAGCACAGATCACTTCACAAAAAGTACTTACCTGATTACAGGTACTGCTCAAAGTGGTGGCCTTCTCTTTCGATGCACATCTGAGCACGTCGCTGAAATGAATTTTGGACTGTAGCTGCTGTATTTCGTTCATTGATTGTCTGGAAGGCATCTACGAGTCGTTGCTGCATGTCTTGTCTCGTGGTTGGCTGTGTTCTGTACACAATTTCTTGCACAACTCCCCATGTGAAAAAATCCATAGGTGTGAGATCGGGAGATCTAGCTGGCCAAGCAATTGGACCACCACGACCAATCCATTTATCTGGAAACTTTTCATCTGCCACACCACGAGCTTCTCGACTGAAATGTGGAGGCGCACCATCTTGCTGAAACCACAAATTTTGGATCACATTTAATGGCACATCTTCTAGTAAGTCATCTAATGAATTTCTTAAGAACTCTGCATACATCGCACCAGTCAGATGGCCTTCAAAAAAGAATGGACCAACTAATCGGTTGTCAATAATTCCTCCCCACACGTTCAGTGACCATATGTCTTGTGTTTTTTCTTCTCTCATCCAATGTGGGTTAACCACCGACCAATAGTGCATATTATGCCTGTTTACGTGCCCATTAGATTTGAATGTGCATTCATCGGTGAAAAGCACAAACTTGAAGAAGTCCTGATTTTCCTGCAGTTTCTCTTGGGCCCACGTGCAAAATCTCACCCTGTTCATAAAATCCTCTCCATGTAGTTCCTGATGCAGTTCGATGTGATATGCATGGAATTTGTGCCTTTTTAATATTCTTAGAATCGATGACTTACTTATGCCGCTTGATTGCTTCATTTCTCGACTGCTGACTTGGGGATTATTTTCAGCTATGTTCAAAACAATAGCTTGATTGATTTCATGAGTCACAGCGGGATTTATCACTGTCTTTTTCTTGGGCTTCAAACTGCCTGTCTCTCTAAGTTTCTCTACAATTCTTTTAAATGTTCGTCTATCTGGTTGAAGTCTGTCTGGGTAACGTTGGGCATACAATTCTGCTGCTTGCATTGCATTTTGCTGGCATTCTCCAAAAATCAAGATCATGTCGACCTTGTCTGAAAAGGAAAGATGTTGCATCGGCATGATAAAAATTAAATGCACTCCACTAAAATAGAATAAAACTATTAATTAACACTAGGTATAGGAAATTCACCAAGATTCACTTCTACACGTAATTATAATTAACACTCACAACACAGAAAAACGCGTGAAAGCTTCCCTGGAGGGAAACCAGGATAAGAGCTGTGAAAACAGCTAACAAGAAGGTATGTAAAACTAAGTTGGAAAACACTTCTCTTCAAGAGGTTGAAGATTTCACAAAATAGCAATTTTTCTCAAAATTAGCAACCTAAACACTGCAACACTATTGTAATTCACACACTAATCACACTAGTGGGTGACTAATGATTAGCTAAAAGGGGTTGGAAGAGTTTGAGCGGGAAATTAACGCGCGTAATGAAATAAATGCGCGAAATTCAAGTAAAAATATGAAAGCCTGATTTATTAAATTTACTTAATAGGCAATTATTGTTTAATAAACGAAAGAATAATCTCAGTATTCTTAGTTCATTCTAATGACAAAAATTGAAACTAAGGCACACACACACGTCTTGTTTATGCACTGGATGGCTTGTCGTGTGATCAATGATTAATTAGTCCTTATTTGCCCACCATGATGATGATTATTAAATTCCACATTGCACCTTTTTGCTTCTGCTGTTCAAATAATAACTTGAGCTTCACCAACTTCAAAGCATCAATTATTAACGTCTTGATTTTGTTTAGGAGGTACCTACGAGGTATTTGCCAATCGAAAACTGACACTTGCACCACCTTCGATTACAGTTTATCTTTGAATATGAATTATGTTATGCAAAACGATTCCTTGGTCCTTATTTGACACGAGTTGCTGTTAAATTCTGGGCTGTGAATATCTTAGTCCTCGATATTAGTCTCAACGGGGCAAACTAAGTCGACTCACTTAACCTAAAAATGCCAACTAAAAAACAGGCCATAACAACAAAATAATTACCTGTGGAATTACATAAGTATGGAATAATGCGAATTAGGGAAATGGCTATTTGAAAAAACCCCCTCACACAAACCGGAGCCCTTCACACAAACTGGAGCCCCTCTTCACGCCGCGCCGCCATCTGATTAAATGTCCGTGTTCGTAACCTCTCCTGGCACCTTGGGTGGGCGAATTAAATGGTGGATGCCCAGTTTAAACCCATATTTCAACATTATTCGTTACAAAAATCCACGTTTATTAAAATTAAAAACAATTTCGCAGTTCAATGGCCACGTCGTGTCGCTGTCAACTGGTGACAGATGAAAAAAGCGTACGCTGTTATCCAAGAAAGCCCTCGCATAGTAGTCAATTGTTTACGTGGCCGACTTGTGAATTAAAATGGACCATTTTTAGCTTGCTACAGTTGGCTAATCTGATGACGGAAATTTAAAAAAATGGGCTTAACATAAAGGTATTAGCCCAAAAAACGATTTTATGGGTAAAAATTTTTTTTTTCTTGGAAAAACGATATTTCAAAATTTCGTGACGTCACAGTTTTTGCATGACAGATAAACTTTTGCCCTCATTTGAAGGGTCCTTGGTAGCCATATACACTGTAAAAATTTCGAAGTCCCAGCTTTAAAATAAAAGGCAATTTTTGAGGTGGGCAATAGTGTTGGTCCACCCGGTACAGTGCTTTTCAAAAGTAAGGAATATTTCGGAAATATCCTCGGAAAGGTCATCCTTATTTTTGTGATGTGCATCCGGTTTGACCAGAAATGACCCTAATTTTTATTTTCCAAATCGAATCATACTTTTTTCTCAACGAATTCGAAATCTACGATTTTTTCCGAAACATGTACCATACCTGAGCGGAAGTGGACTCACGCCCACCCTAGATTTTCAAAAACAATTTGAGACATTGGTGAAAAATTAAGATATTTGAAAAACGGAAAAACGTCAACTTTTTTTTTCGATGTAAAATGAACTGCACAATTACTTTTTTTAAAAACCTTTTTATTTATTTCTTTCTTCAATGTTCAGACCTGTCAAAGTTGCATAAAAATTTTTAAGTAAATGTAATTGCGCATTGAATTGACGTGAAAAGAACAATTTTTTTCAAAAATCTCATTTTTTCACCGATTTCTTCGATGTTTTTGAAAATCTAGGGTGGCCGTGACTCCACTTCCGGCCAGGCATGATACATGATTGCTAACTCAGAAAAAAATCATAGATTCCAAATCCGTTGAGAAAAAGGTATGATTTCATTTGAAAAATAAAAATCAGGGTCATTTCCGGTTAAACCGGAAGTGCAAGAAAATATCTGATTACACCACTGGGTGCACATAAAAACATAAGGTTGACATGTCCGAGGATATTTCCTAAATATTCCTCTCAAAAAAGTTCTTGAATTTGTTCCTTGCTTTTGAGTAGCCCTGAATGTACAGAGCATTTCAATGAAAAAGAGCCACCCCGAATATCTTAAATCAAATAAAATATGAAAATTCACTCGGACAGGTCGATTTTGATTTCACAGGGGATACTTAAATCCGTGCTTGGTGAAAATTTTCAACTTGCCCCCTACCCCCCACCAACCCCCACTTCAAAATTTGAAATGGCTACCCCTCACGTGTGATACATCATTTGAAAGCTAATTTCATTGTCAATCCAGCAATGCAACCATTTTTGATATTTGTCCAACTTTGTCAAAATTTAAATTACATTAGGACTCTTTGTGATACATCATTTGACAGGGTTTGAAATTCTCTGTAAACTGATTGAAGAATTTTTGACATCCATCCACTCGTTCAAAAGTTACCTTGAAAAACATGAGCTGGTTCTGCGCCTAGAAATCCTTCAAGTTAGGCCGTAACTTTTGAACTTTTGAGTGGACGGATTTCTAAAATTCTTGCATCACTTTACAGGGAATTCCAAACTCTTTCAAATGATGTATCACAAAGAGCCCTAATGTAATTTGATAAAGTTGAATTCGCAACGAAATTAGCTTTCAAATGAATGATGTGGAGTGATGTGGAGTGTTGCCATTTGAAATTTTGAAGTGGGGGTTAGGGGGTAGGGTGTAAGTTGAAAAATTACACCAAACACGGATTTCAGTGTCCTCGAGATCAAAATCGACTTGTCCGAGCGAATTTTCACATTTTGTTTGGTTTACGTGATATTTGGGGTGGCTCATTGGAACCATCATATTGTAATGTTAATTTGATTTTTCTAGACTGACTTTTGCGAGGAAATGCTGCCTCTGATTCTGTTCATCATTGTGTGCTCGAATAATACTGCCATAACCAACATGTTGTCCAGTAAAATTCAAAGTTTTTTCGATCAACATTGGAAGGAGACCGTTGTAAATAAGAACTCGAGAAAAGGAATAACCATGAATAGGGCATCCGCTCAGTGTATGTTGAACGCGGTTCATTTTATTCGACTTCAGGAGAGTGTTAGAAGGAGAAAGTGAGTTTTAGTTATTTTTGGGTTGTTCTCGTCTGTTTCCTACACTTTAGCCACAAATATTTCACTCTTGTAACTAGCCGAGAAAATAATCAAATAATCGTTTTTTTTATAATTTCGCTTTCTGGTGTACACCCTGTCCTTTTTCTGTGTGTCTAAAGGTAATAGTAATGCAATAGATTTTTTGCACCTTTAGTCACATAGAAAAAGAACAGGGTGTAGGAAGGAAAATATTGTGTGAGCCACGGCGAGAAAGTGGTTTTCCGACCCATAAACCCTGAAAACAACTTTCTCGATTAGGTGAATGAACTACTAAATTACATTGATAGTTCGCAATGTGATCAAACTCCTTCCATCCCTTTATATTTAACTTATAACTTGTGATCTAGTAGCTCTTGCTATGGGCGAAATGGGACTAGACTTTTGAAATTATGACTCAAACAAAAAATCTGACAGTGGCGTTATCATATAATTTCCGCAGTCTATATTGTATTCAAAGTTATTCTACACGCCAGTAGGCCGTGAAAGTTTTTTCTTGTAGTGGCAGTACTAATTTGTCAAACTGACAGTATGCTGTCAGTTGTATACTTTACGCTGTGCTAGAAGATCTATGTTGGTCCAGTTACTTTAATAAAATACAATTGGGGTGAGTCCGCCTTTGATTTGCGTTGATTTGGTTAATTGCTTTTTCCTTTTTTAACAGAAAAAATCTTCTTTTGATAAAAACGTTAACCCAAAATCCAAATTAAACAATTGATGATAGGGATATTTAGCTGCAACTGTCTTGTTGCCAATTTATGACCAGATTTCCATGGCCGTCCGGCGTGTAGAATTACTTTGAATTCAAGATACAGTCTACGCGCTGCGTCTCGCACTGCACGGGCTACTAGATCAAAAGTTTTTGATCGCACTTTATGAAGAAAAGAAATAAGAGATAGAGATAGAGAGGCAATTCCAACATTATCTGAAAGTATCAAGTGATCCAAAAAAAGCATCATCAGTGGAACTGATGCACCAATAGACGCTTTCTTTTAGCACAATCGCCTGAAGGGCTAATTCTAAGTCGATTTATGTCATTCCGTCATAACATAAGTCTGATTGGTGCGTAACTTATAGATGGCGCTAGCAGTAAGATTTCTGGCAACATCATAAGGCGCTTTTTCTCGATTTTATGTTTTTCAATACAAATTAATACAAATGGGCCTTCATGATTGGGCAGATTACTATTTTTTTAAATTTGTTTTGAAATACTGTCACTTTTGCCGTCAGTTTCGACTTTTTTTCAGAAAGACGATTCAAATCTGACATTATTTTGAAGGTATCTCTCCACCCACTATTCAAATGCACTTCGCTGTTCGTTGATGAGGGTCAAATAACCCGAAACCGGTCCGAAGTTTTTGAATGGTGGCTCGAAAAAAATTTGTTTAAATTATATAGGTATAAAAGTTTGTATAGTATATGCAATTTTTTAAACAGTGATTCCAACAAGTTTTTGATCAACTGACAGAAAATATATTTACAGGAAATTCAAGGGACTAGAATTAGACTATTTGAAAGTAGCCAACGCTGCCCAGTTCTGTTCTGCCCATTTCACAGCCATCTTGTACGCAGAACTTTGGTGCGAGCAACAAATAAATCTGTCCCCCAATGAATTCGCCCAGTCAACTTGCAGCGTCACCAAGTTAGACAAGATCATCGAGCAAGTTGACGAAATAACTGGGCGAACTTTGCAAGAAATTTTGAGAAAAGCCTACAAATCGGTTGGCGAGATTGATGCTCTCCTCGGCTGCGGCACCTCCTATTTCCTGGATCCAAAATGTCGCGTTGAACACTACAAAGAATTGGGAAAATGGGATCAAGTGATGCACCACCACGATATCGCCCTATCCCACAGGCAAGACGGACAAATCTTATCCCTAATGGACAGTTTGAAACATTCCAATTTGCATCAGTTGTCGCTGTTTTGTTGCGATTCTCTCAACGAGCCTGATTATGAAAGTCTCTGGAGGTTGAGTCAGTGGGGTTATAAAAAACCAGCAAAACACGACGAATGCACTCAAAACAAATACGATAAATTCAAATTCTACGCTTTGAAGTCTTTGAACGAAAACGATCGCCTGAATTTCACGAACTCGTTGAACGATTTGCGCGACTGCATTATACAGAATTTGTCCGATGTGAATTTGGAAAGCAGCAAGAATTTCTACAGCACTCTGACTCAAATACAGTCGCTGAAAGAAATCGAGGATTTTGATACGTCCGTCAATAGAAATTGCGTCGTTCAGCTGATAAATAAGTGGAAGATTCAAGACGAGATTACCATAAATGATTTCCAGTACGTCGAACCTATTAAAGTGCAGAGGGTAGTTTTGTTGTCGGAATTGTTGAAGAACTCTGCCAGTACTGAGCTGAACAATTCTATAATTAACTTAATTCTGGAGTTTGCAGGTAGGTTGTAGTAACAATACTCAGAACGCTCGCACAAAATTTTAATGGAAAATCCCACTTTAAAAATTTGATCCAATTACGAACGGGGATTTCAATCTTTACGACGGATTCTGGCCAATCATTAGAAAATTATATCGGAAATTTTTCGGTCAGGTTCCTACTGTCAGGATTTTGTGCTTAAGTGAAATTTCCTCGCTGAATACCACTTGTGATCCCTAAAATTTCACGAAATTAATTTTTGACATTTACTCCATATAAATTTTGAGTTTTTTGAAAATTTCCCAGATATAATAGTTACCGTGTTATAAGAGATTTAAGAGGACCAATCAGATTTCAGCTCTGAATTGCCTAATAAAGTACCTAATTTAATGTTAGATGCACTATCTCCTAGGTAACAAGATACAACAATATAAATTTTGATTTATAGTATCTTGTTGCCTAGGAAATAATGCATCTAACATTAAATTACCTTATGAAACAATTCAAAACTTAAATCTGATTGGTTCTCTTAAATCTCTTATAACTCGAGAACTATTTGAACCCTGGAAATTTACAAAAACACGGATCAACTCAGAATTTACTCCTGAATACTCCATTAGAATTTGGTGCGACCGTTCTGAGACACCCTGTATAGAGTGTCCCAAAAGAAAACGGACGAAATATTTTTTGAAATAAGTCAACCATGTATAAAACGATTTGGAAGAACGTGGTCTTAAATTAAAGCTAAAGATTAAAATAAAAATTAGAAAATTATTTCTGCCTTAGTTTATTACAGTTTGAAAGCCTCATTCTTTAGCTTTAATTTAAGACCACGTTCATCCAAATCGCTTAAGAACTGGCCGACTATAATACTTTTATATATACTTTTTTTTACAGAATTTTCGAGGCTAGAAGGTCACTGTAATCTGGCCTTAAGAACTCTTGAGAATTTGCGTCACATGAGTGGGCTTCCCAATGATTTAAAGGCGAAGGTGCAGCTTGAGGAGGCCCAGCTGTGTTGGGCCATTAAGGACGACAAATCTGCCAAGTGCATTCTGCGACAGTTGTGCAGCAATGAAAATGCCAATCCCAGGTATGTTCGTCTTGTTTGTAAAAATTTTAAATCTTTAATTCCTTGGACAATAGACTCAATAATGAGGCTTAAAACGGATTTAATAAAGGTATTAGAGAGACCTTTCCTGTTAAAAACGTCCATTAAACGGTTAAAACTGACATGTTATAATTTCTAATGGTTTTTACATGATTTTCGTTGTAATTGTAATGGAAGCTTAAAATTTGTCTATGTTTCCTAATGGTGTTTACTGGAAATTTTCAACAGTGGTAGGAAACCTTTAGGAAGCATTAAGGTATTCAATTAGATGATACTCATTAAAGAAATATACAGTGTGTTTCACTTTAGACGGCAACACCCCTTATCTTTGTTGTTTTATGGAATATCGTAACAATTTTTTTTTCTTGGATGTAGACCTCAGAAAGTTGTGTTTTTGGAGTAGTTAACGTTTTTTCAAAAATATAACCACAGCCTACTAAGACCAAAAACAAATACCAAAAATCCGAAAAACCTATTAGGCATTTTTTTATTGAAAAATTTTATTAAGAAAAGTTGCTCAGGATAACTCCAAATGGGTAAGCCCGGAGTTTCAGGCCAAAATAAAAATGTTGAATTTCTGTAGGAAAAAATGAAAAATTTTGAAAACGTCAATATTTTTACAACAAAAGGGTTGCTGCGTAATAGAATACAATTGAAATGAGTTTATTGGCTATGGGTCGGTAAAATATAACAATCGCAGAGAAAGTTGAAATTATTAAGATTTTTGGTGATAACTTATAATTTCAACTTCTTCTGTGATTGTTAATTTTGCCCAGCCATAGCTAACAACAAATGTCAAACAAGCTCATTTCAATTGTTTTTTATTACGCAGCAACCCTTTTGTTGCAAAAATGTTGAAGTTCTCGATATTTTTGCCTTTTTTCCTCCAGAAATTCAACATTTTTATTTTGGCTTGAAACTGCGGACTTGCCCATTTGGGGTCATCCTGAGCAACTTTTCTTAATAAAATTTTTCGAAAAAAAAATGTGTAATAGGTTTTTCGGATTTTTGGTATTTGTTTTTGTTCTTAGTAGGCTGTGGTTATATTTTTGAGAAAATATTAACTATACTAAAAGGAAATGAAACTTTCGTCTTTCCTCACAACTAAAATCATTGCTACTGGCCACACAACTAGTTCGAATTGCTGCCAGTAAAGGCTATCCGAGAGTTAATTTTTCAAACTATTTTTGTAGGTATTCATTTTAAACTCAAAATTCTCAATAAAGCAATGCTGGAATTCTTCAATCTTTGCGGAAGACGAAAGTTTCGTTTCCAAATACTATACTCCAAAAACACAACTTTCTGAGGTCTACATCCAGGAAAAAAAAATTGTTACGATATTCCATAAAACAACAAAGATACAGGATACAGGGATGTTGCCGTCTAAAGTGAGACACACTGTACATAGAAAATAATAGGATTCACTGTGGTTGGTAACTAACTTGTAATAATAATAAAAATAATTTTTCCGCGTACTATTCTGAAATATATTAAATTTCCAAGTATTTTTTCATTTAGAAAAGTTTAACTTTTCTACATAGCAACACTTTTCCACATAGCAACGCTTTTCTAAATAATTCGTTTCATCTGCAGCAAACATTTTCGATGACATTTGTTAATTTTTCCGTTACCATGTAAATGAAGTTTCAGAAAGTATTTGACCCTGCACAAATAATTTTTGATTTTAAATGTTAACGCCATTTCAGGATAGTACACGGAAAAATAATGTGTACAACTCGTGGAAAAGATTCTTTTCCTTACTTGTTGTACAAATAACTATTATTGTTTCCAAAAATATTTCTTATAGCAAAGGAATTTCTATTCATGTCAGGTAAATGTATACCTGCAAATTATTTGAAGGATCTTCAAATTTATGTTGTGCAGAAGTTTTGCAAGGTCATCCATAAAAAGTTCATAATTGCATTGGTTCGGAAAGCTTTGCATTTTTTGATTTTTGGGGACCAAAATCTCAATCGTGAGGCTTAAAATGAAGTTACTAAAGAGTACACTAACGAGAAATTACGTCAAAAACTAGGCTCAGTAATTGAGACGAAAGTAGTAGGTATAATATAATTGGAAAGCTCATGATTTTCTTAATCTTAAGACGGGGAATACATTTGAAGTTCTTAAAATAAACTGAAATTGCAGCGCCTTGACACTCTTTGACAGTAATTTTGCAGGAAATGCCTATTTTGTTTGTACGGCGTTCTGTTTTATCGGCAAACTAATGTTAAAGATTGTTAGCATAAAGTTGGAACTATTCTTTATGTTCACTGAATTAAAATCTGGCAAACAAATAGGCAGCTTCGGAAGCGGCGGGAACCTCCCCCTTTGGTAAATTGCCCTACTACACCTGGGGGGGGGGGGTTATTCACAATTATGCGATTTTTTGTCGAAAAGAGCACTAATTTCTAAGACGTTTTTGGTAGCACAATTTGAATATACTAATTTCAATAAAACTTTCGTTGCACGTCATCAATAGGTTTTCGGTTTGCACATTTATCTGAGGAGCCGCACTTGACGCGCAACGGAAGTATTACTGAAATTAGTATACCTTTCATTTGCTGATGGAAAAAATCTATGTTCATCTTTCAAAGTTGATACACCAAAATCAATAAGTCAGCTCTTTGGCTAGCTATGGCAGCTGAGTCACTTGGCCGCGTTATTTAACATTCCTTCTAAATTGCGACTTTTTGGATTTTTTGTGAAAAGGACGCTTAAGTGTGGATACATTTTTGGAAACCCATTCACAGTCATTTTTTAAAAACAACCTTGAAACGTAAAGATCCATTGTTATGTTAGTTGTGGGGCGGTTAATGAGATTCTCCAACCCCATTGGTGTTAAATGATTTCATTGGGTTCCTAATAGACGCATATTTTTAATGGTGTTACATGGTTTCGTTGGGATTTTAATGGAAGCTTAAAATTGGTGTATGTTTCCTAATGGTTGTTTACTCGAAATTTTCAGCGTTGGTAGAAACCACTAGGAAGCACTAAGATATTCAGTGGTGTAATGGTTATTCTTTTTTCCGTTAAGAAAATCCATGGAATTCAGTATGAAGCATCTCTTGAATGCTATTCTAACTCAGTTACTTTTTTGCCCTATTTCTAAAACGTACACGAACAGGTTTCACGCGATGGCCTTGAAATTAACTGGAGAGTGGATGGTCGAGAGCTCCTCCGAAAACCGCAGCACCATCATGGACGATTATTTCTTAAAATCCATTAATTTATTGCACACCACTCAAAAAACTCAGCAAGACGTTGCAAATATCGTGGACACGTACGATAAGCTCGCCAAGTTTAACGATAAGGAATATCAACAGGTATCAGAGATCGAGGAAGTCATAATTATTTTACTAGTGATTTAACAGGTTATGTCTCACATCAATTCAGACGCCTTCCAAAAAAAGAAGAAACACGTTGAAAAAGCACGCGAGACCGTTTCCAGCGTCAACATGAAAAAAGCAAGCGACGACTTAAAGCGTGCCATATGCATCAAGAGGAAGCAGTGCCTGATTGACGAGAATGAAATTAAAAACACTGAAGACGAAAAGGACAAACTGCTTTTATACGCATTAAAGTAGGGCATTACTATTTAAAGGAGGATTCAACTCAAGAAATCGATGTTGAGGGAGCGTCCGAGTCCAATGGTGTTATCAGAATTTAAAAATTCTTAACCGTTTTGAAGATATTCAGAAAAAACAGAGGGAAAGCTGACGTCATCTTTCCACGATTTCTTGGCCATCTTGAGGGTATTTCCAGACGTGGACTGAGTATTGGTTTGTCTTAACTCCCACGTGTTTCCTATGAAGTTAGGACAGCCGACATCTGGAAATATCCTCAAGATGGCCAAGAAATCGTGGAAAGATGACGTCGTCTTTCTCGCTGTTTTTTCTGAATATCTTCAAAACGGTAAAGAATTTTTCAAATCTGATAACACCATTGCACCTTTCTCTCTAGAATTAACCATAACCTCAACATCGATTTCTTGAGTTGAATCCTCCTTTAGGAAACTTAACAAAATTGAAATTTCAGGTACTATTTGTTGAACTTGACTAACAGCGACGACCAGAATACGTCCATATTCAGAATAGTCTCCCTGTTGTTAGATAATCGCAACAACAAGGTGGTCAAGAAAATTCTAGACACCGAATTAATCAAAATCGCCTCTTACAAATTCATAGACGTCCTGCCACAAATGATTCCGCACATTTCCAACGACGATGCGTTCAGCACATGCGTCAGCAACATTATCGAGAAGTGCGCCATTGAACATCCTTACCACACGTTGCCATTGGTCCTGTCGTTAGTGTACGCCAATAAGGATCGCGCGTATACGAACGATTCGAAAACCACAGTCAACGACGTGCGCACGCAGACCGCCACTAAAATAATTAACAAAGTGAAGAAGAAGAGTTCGAATTTGCAACAGTTGATCAAGAAGATGGAGTCTATGTCGGAGGCTCTGATCGAATTCGCGTATTCTGTGGCTGGCAATGAAAATAAGGAAGATGTCGATATTAGGATTCCGAAAAATTGCAAGTTGAGGAAGATTCAAAACTTTGACGACGTTTTGTTGCCGACGTGTCAGTTGGCTGTGCAGAAAAACGCAGAGTACACCACAATTGTTGGTAAGTATGGGAACTGTAAATCCCCTCAACCATCAAACTATTATTCTTATGTAATTTAGTGTCTAGTGTTGCTTGGATAGATAATACTTGTTACAGTGAAAATGCGAGAGTCCGTAGGACGAGGTGAATGTTTTACTTTGATTTCACCGCCAAACTATCAAATATTAATCGCTGACGATGACAAATAATCCTTTTTATTATTAGGGATTCATTCATTCGACGATTTCTATCGAAAAGTTGGAGGAGTAAACAGGCCCAAATTCCTAAAATGTAGAGGAACCGATGGAGTCGTAAGAAGTCAACTAATCAAAGGACAAGACGATCTGCGTCAGGACGCAGTAATGCAGCAAGTTTTTACCATGATGAACAATTTACTCGCCATGAATAAACAAACTAAAAATCTCTTAATCAGAACGTACAAGGTGCGTCCAAAAGTTTTCCAACGCGAAGGTTTCATAACGAGCTTATTTCTAGATTGTTCCTTTATCCATGCGCAGTGGCATTCTAGAATGGGTGGCAAACAGTATGCCTATTGGCGAGTATTTGGCCGGAAAGAGCAGTATGATTGGTGCTCATGAAAAGTACAGGCCTATGGATAAGACACCGGTGCGTTGTCGTATGGATTTTAAGGCAAGTGTCAATAAAACCAATGCGATCTAAAAAAACTCAGCTTTTCACGTCACAAAGTTATTGACATTTTTTCTTCTTTGGGAAATTTCAAGGTCACGCCTTTTTCGATTGCTTCAAAATCAGAATACCTATTGAAAAAAAAGGGGAAAGTCTGTTTTATGTTCATGAATTTACAAAAAATTGCGAATTCATTTCAAAAGTTACAATTATCCCATTTATCCCTCATCTAGCGTGTCCACTGCGAAAGCCAGAATGTTACTTACGCCGATTTGTATATGTCTGTTTCGATCTCGCCCCAAGAGGAAAAAGGATGCAGATACTGCCGGGCGCAGCGAAATTACTGAGGCTGACAGTATCTGCATCTTTTTCCCACTTATGGTGTAAAAAAAGTAAACGATATAGAGGATTTAAACGAAAATTCACACACAGGGGGTTTTAATTCATTGCCCATCGAATGAAAACATTTTCAGTCCTGATGCACTTCCGATTATACCGGAAGTGGCCGCCATCTTTGTTATTTTTAATGGGAAGCCTATGTTTTGACGCTAGATTCGGATTGGCCTCTTAATTGTGAGTTTATTGCACCTCCACTTTGCCTTCCTAACTGTCATAGTTTTTGACCTGTCAAAATTTGTCTAGAAAAATCAAAAATCGATTTTTATCCGGCAATAGAAAAATTTGTATCTTCTAGACGGTTGAATATTAAGAAACCAAACTTGGAAGGTGGAAAGTATAAGGTTTGAGCTTTTGGCTGATGGCCCACTCGTTCTTGTTGACATAACAATATTGCGGAAATTAATTTTTAAAAATTGCGTAACGTTATTGTCCACAACTCAATTCTTTCAAATGCGAGTACCATTCATAATTTTATGTATCCAAAAGATGCAAAATTAAATTCTCTTTAGGCTAGTATTAGCATTGCCTGTTCCTATTTTCAATATTTTTGATAATATTTGAAATTAATATATTTGTGCAAATTAAAAAAATTTAACGCAGCAAGATTTGGATCAAAAATTAGTAGTTCAATACTTGAAAAGATTTGTCTTAAAACTTGGTGGGATCATTTTTTTAATTTGCAGTTACAAATACATTTATTTCAAATATTTTGAAAAATATTGAAAATAGGTATAGGGAATGCTAATACTAGCCTAACGAGAATTTAATTTTGCATCTTTTGGATACATAAAATTATTGTGCATCTCGCATTTAAAAAAATTGAGTTGTGGACAATTTCGTTACGCCATTTTTTTAAATTATTTTTCGCCATATTGTTAAATCAAGTGAGACATCAAAAGAAACCTCAAACCTTGTACTTTCAACCCTCCACGTTTGGTTCCTTAATCTTCAACCTTCTGAAAGATACACATTTTTCTATTGCCAGCTAAAAATTATTTTTTTACAAAAGTTTTGACACATGTCAAAAACTATGACAGTTAGGTAGACAACGTGGGGGTGCAATAAGCCCACAATTTAGAGGCCAATCCAATCCGAATCTATAGTCAAAACATAGGCTTCTCATTTAAAATAACAAAGATGGCGGACACTTCCGGTATAATCGAAGGTGCCTCAGAGCTGAAAATATTTTCATTCGATGGGCAATGAATTGAAACCCCCGTGTTTGAATTTTCGTTTAGCTGTTCAAAATGATTCTCTAAATATCACACTTTAAAAGAAACACCCTGTATAAAAAGTAATTTCAGAAAGCTGCCGAAGTCGGCTTCGACGAAAAACTGAAAATTTTCAAGACCATTTGCAAAGAAATGAAACCGATCTTCCACAAATTTTTCGAGGCTACATTTCCGCAGCCCACTGTCTGGTACGAAAGACGAAGAGCGTACATTAACAGTGTTGCCACCACAAGCATGTGCGGTTATATCTTGGGCATCGGAGATCGTCACGTCAGCAACATATTGATTGACAAAAGCACGGCAGAAGTGATACATATAGATTTTGGTAAAATTGATAAAATAGTAAATAAAAAATTATTTATTTATTAAAATAGGGATTGCTTTTGAACAAGGACGCGTCCTCCCAACTCCAGAAACTGTTCCGTTCAGACTCACGAGGGACATGGTGGATGGAATGGGGGTTTCGGGAGTGGAAGGAGTTTTTCGAAGATCTTGCGAAAAAACCATGGAAGTTTTAAGAAAAAACTATCAAACTATTGCAACGATCTTGGAAGTTCTTCTGTATGATCCTCTGTACGATTGGACCGTAAGTTCTGCTGAAGCTAACAAAAGGCAGCATGATGAGAGTGAAGCAATGTCGCTTTCTGCAGATGAGGAAACTAATAAAGGTTAGTTCTAGTTCTGTGTTAAAATTGCTGCAAACAAAATTTTAGTTGACGTAAACTTAACTGCTGAACGAGCTTTGCTAAGACTAAAGGCAAAACTCCAAGGAACGGAATATGGAAAATTGAGTTCAGTGGAAAATCAAGTTGGTTCCTTAATCCAGCAAGCCGTGGATCCTTCAAACTTATGCCGACTCTTCAATGGTTGGCAGCCATACTTGTAGTTATTGTTTTTGTTTACGTAGTTAAGGAGAAATATTTTTCTATGTTTATACTCTACCGTAGTTACGCTTGTTTATGTTGAATGTTGACAAAATGCTCAAAGTTGCGTGTTTTTTTGCCTTATTCATCTCCCCTATCCTTGGAGATGAGTGTTCAGAAGATTTGGAAGATATTCTGATGGATGTTCCTAAGCCTGAGCCCAGTATAGACGAATCTATACTAAACCAAGACACAACCAAAGGAATACCAACCTTACCTGGTTACTATCCGTTCTTGGTACTTTTCATAAAGAAATTAGATGGTGAGTGGTAATTTCGGTTTTATTTCCGTTTCTGAGGATTTCACAGAAAGCCCCAAGACAAAGAAGGAGTTCAGGTCGGATCAATTTCTTTGTGCCGGAACGATCTTGAATCGAAAATGGGTCTTGACGAGGGCCAATCCTATTGGATACTACCCTGTAGACGGTTATTTTATGATAGCTAGGCAAAGAATACAGTTACCGTTTCAAAAAAGCGATAAGGTCATTAATGTCGACTATGTTGCCATACATCCAGGTAAAACACTATTAAATTTCAATTGACAAGTGACGTTTTCAGTTTTACCCGAGCGGCGCGCGCATGTTCGTTCTCTAGCGTGCTCACTCACCGTTTTTGATTGATTTTTATCCAATGAGATCTTTTTTACCTAAGTGTTTCGTTGGAAATTCGGAAACCAATCTGCACGTGCATTATAATCTTATTCATGTTGACATTAGATGCTGTATTCGCACCCTCTTTGTTCCAAAAACTGAAAACCTCTATTGGGGCCCACGGTTCCGAACAGGGTGAGCTTGTTGACTGACACGAGCAAAAGCTTAAAAATAAACTTCATAATTTACCAAAAAAATCGCATAACTTAATATCAGTCACCAATTCTCTTGGTTTGCTCGGACCAAGGCCGACTTGACGTCAAACTGCGAAATAATTTCATAAACGGTTTTAGACTACTCTGGAGTACTAGGTGACGAAACTGATTTGGCAATGGTACGCAGCTCAACAGCGATGAATTTTACTTTCCAGCTACGATCTGCCAACTTTCCCTACAACCCAAACACGGTGTCTTTGGAAAATTGTAAATTATTGATCTGGTCCTTGAATCGAACTCAACTTGATGCGAATTTGATAAGAGCTGAAATGAGATTTAATGTGAATAAAGGTCCGAGTGGGAGGACGATTCGGGACACCCTAGAAGGGTCAACTGGGGAACAAGACCAAATTACAACAGAGATGCCAAATACAACTGGAGAAACGACTCCTGATCCATTACAGCACATCAAGAACACAAATGCGAATCCAATGAAAGAAAAAGAATATTTTTACGAGTTATCAGCAAACGAAACATATTTGCCTTGTTTCTTGAACTCTGGAGCTCCATTGGTATGTGACTCCGTTTTCGTTGGGGTATATACAGGGAGTGACGGAAAAGCTAACTGTGATGTTCCCCAGGAGAGTTTTGGTGCAATTCGATTGGCTAGAACTGAAGAGGACAGCACTTTAAGGTGGATCAAAAGCTTAGCCTCTGGTTCTGTCAAGGATGCGGAAAAATACCGAGCTGAAGATTTTAATAATCAATTTAAAGCTTGTAGCTAATTATATTTATTGAAAAATCTTAAAATTGACCTCTGATATCAAAACCAACAATTTTAAACACTACAAGTATCTGACTTCCTCAAAACGCAAATTCCTTCCAAAGTGGGCGCTGCAAATTCGTGCTCGCCATTGGCCAACTCCGCTCTTTCGTTTGCGCACAGCAAGACTGGAGTGCTGTGAGTATGAATTCCAGCAATTGTTTTTGGAGCACCAGCCTTTCCTACTGTGTCTACAGCTTGACCAACGCGTACAGTTACAGCCACAGAGTCCAAATTTTCATCCAAAGTCAGCAACCACCTGGGCTGCATTGCTGCAGCTAAAGTGTAAAGCAGGTAATGTCCACGACTTAAAATAAACCAATGAGGCTTCAGTAACGCCACTAGAGGTATCATTATACCTGGAAAAAAAGTTAAGTTATCTGAGAATAGAAACACTGGACAACTTCGGTGGAAAAATGCACTATCACTAGAAACACCTCAATGTGCTCATTATCATTATCAAAGTCGAAGCTAAACAACCCTACCTGCCCGAAAACTGAAATATTTATAGGTCCACCCGCGTAGCTCCACCCCTCGGCTGTGAAAGTTAGACCAATCACAGGTCGAGAAATGGTCACGCATGGGTGAACACGTATAAATATAAGTGTAGGTGACGGTCCATCTCAAAGTGGGCAATAAAGCAACCATTGATCTGGAAGCAGTTTTGCCTCATGCAATTTACTTGAGTCGAACGATCTCTCGCGAGAGATCGTTGACGAGTATATCCGACTTGCAGAACCCTGCATGAGGCAAAACTGCTTCCAGATGAATGGTTGCTTTTTTGAGCAAAAGGATGGTACTGCCATGGGGAACCCCCTTTCCCCATTCTTGGCAGAATTGGCTGATGCGCGTGAAAAGGGGTATAACTACAAAAATGCGACAAGTGAGCTAAGTCCGTCACATCATTTCAAATATAATTTTCTACATTAGGGCAAAGGGATACCAGTCATATGTAGTTTCCTTTAGTGACAATGGGAATAATAAGCAAACTTCGCACCAATGCAAAACCTTTAACACAAGTTTCTCGAAAATCTGCATTTTGGACTTATACCCCTTTTCCCGCGCATCAGCCAATTGCTCATGAGCGTCCTCGAGACGGAGTTGCAAGCCGAGTGTGGCGAGTATTTTCCGAGGGTTTGGTTTAGATATGTGGATGACATTTTTGCTGTTTCCGATCCTAGTCAGTCCAGTTTAGGACTTCATTTCAAAATTAAACTCAATTTTCCGAGTACCTATTAAATTCACTCATGAAGCTGAAAAAGAGAAAAAACTCCCTTTTCTAGACACTTTAGTGACTAGAAATAATAATCAGTTAGAATTTGACGTTTATAGGAAAGAATCCGGCACATAACGTTATATCTCGGCAGACTCCCATCATTGTGCACAATACAAGATGGCAAGTTTCCATTTTTTGGCACACCGTCTTCTGAATTTTCCTTTAAACAAGGAAAAATATCAGAAAGAACTCAAAACAATCAAAGACATAGCGAGATGTAACGGATTTGAACCTATCATAGTAGATAACATCATTAGGAAGTTAAAATTCAAACAAGTGTTAAATGCCACAACCTTTCGCTCCGAAGAACAAAAACAGTACTTAAAATTTGTCGCGTTACCTTTTGAACCTCAGTTGACAAGAGGTTTGACAAGGTTTTTTGCCCAACAAAATTTAAGGACAGTTTTCAGATCTGAAAACAAACTGCAAAACCTTTTAGGCAACCCGAAAGATAAAGTAGGGAATAGCGAAAAATCTGGCATATACGAAATTAATTGTCATAATTGTGATCTAAAGTATGTAGGTCAAACACGAAGGTCTCTCAACACCAGATTTAAGGAGCACTTAGCCCACATTAAATATGGCAGAACCGAGAAATCCAGTGTTGCCCTACATGCTTTACAGAATGACTATAGAATAAGTGATAATATTAAGTTAGTTTGTAGCGTTAACAAGGTGCAGATGCTAGATGCGATGGAAAGTATCGTCATTTATAAGTCTAGAGATAGGCTTATGAACGTCGATACAGGCCCGAACGCATATTCATCTTTGTTTAAGCTACTTTAGGGAGGACTCGTTATATTTATACGTGTTCACCCGCGCGTGACCATTTCTCAACCTGTGATTGGTCTAACTTTCACAGCCGAGGGGTGGAGCTACGCGGGTGGGCCTATAAATTTTTCACTTTTCTGGCAGGTAGGTTGTTTAGCTTCGGCTTTGATAATGAGCACATTGTGTTCGAAACGCGTCAGCAGTGAAAGTCAAGTGTTTCGGTGTAGTGGGGTGTTTCTAGTGACAGTGCGTTAAGTTATCTGAATAATCATGTAGGAGGCGTCTTACCTGCCATGGCTACTGGATCCATCAACTGTCTGTCCGCATGGAAAGGATTCAAGGTCATAGTGCCCTTGCCCATATGAACCAAACCTTGTGCAATTCTCACCATAAACAGCTGCGAACTATTTTTCGAATGGTACAAAGCCAACTGACGCAAAGTGACAGCCAATCTGGCGTTATTGCTGCCAGCCCCCACAAATCCAAGCCCAAATATAGCATTACAAGCCACGTCATCGTCAGAATCGTGGGAATATTTCGTCAGAACATTAATAATATTGGGTTGGGGATCGCTAACAGACGTAAGTGCAATTGCCAATGGCACAGCTTTTCTCACAGAAGGCTCTCCATATCTAGCAATCTGGCCGAAAATTCTTTGCACCATTTCACCCCCAATATCTTCTCCTTTAGACACAGCAGCTACTGCTAACACTGCTATTGCTTTTCCCATATAATAATCCCATTCATATTTTCTCTTTTCCTTAGCCTTCGATGTGGAACTTTCTGCGCTATCTTTCTTAGCAGGCTCAGGTACGTCAACTTTTTCCTCTATAATACGTAACAGTTCCTGAATGATGAGTACGTCACCACTTCCCGCGTATGCGCACATCTGCAGCATGGTCTGCAGAATTGTCTTAAAAGGTTCCTCGAAAACTTCCGTGACACTTGTAGGTACTTCTATTTCGTCTCTTAAGCCAAAGTAAGATAAGGCTACCCCTAAACCGGCCAGTAGCATATAAGGCGACTTTAAAACTTCCAATCCGTTGGATTCGATCATTTTTGTTAATATCACGTCAGAGATTTGACTATTGTTCCGCCCCAATGAAACCAAACCACACGCAAGACTCGTGATGCCTAGGGTTTTCACCAGTTTTGAAGTCTGTATTACCGGTATCAGAAGTCTGAAGACGTCTTGGCGACCAGTACCGGCGTATGCTAGACCTATCCCTAGGACTGCGCCAACTTGAAGTTCCTCACTCGAATTATACACGTAATCACCTAAAAGCGCTAAAGCAGGATCGCAATCGTTTCGAATTCTACAATTGACGATTCCAAGGGCTAGTAAAGCTCCAGCTTTAATGTTTTCATCTGACGTGTATAAATATTTGTCGATGGGTGTTAAACCACCGTCAACGTCCCACAAATATAGAAGGCCGAGAGCTGCAGTTGCACTCATCATGCCGAGCTCTTTGTTGCGATAGATCCACTTGTTGCCATCTTCAGTCGTTAAAAGTTTATCGCTTCCGAAACCGGCGTTGACGAAACCGTTGACGAAAGATGAGGCGAGATTTTGACGTGCGCTGTCTAACTTTTCGCCCAAGATTGACTGTCGTAAATTGACCGGCTCTAGCCATGTCTTGTAGACTTCTTCAGGCGATTTGGGTTCCAATATATCGAGCTAATAGACGAAACGGGAATTATTTGTGGTTCAAAGTAGCAGGTACTTAATACGTACCTCCCTGGCGAAGGTTAAGAAATATCGATTTAAGTGACTGTTCTCCAAAATACTGCTCACTTGTTCATCTTCAATTTTACTCAAATCGAAGGGGAATAATTGACGAGCGCAAATAAAAGCCATTTGAAACAGGGTGGTTCTGAAATAGTTTTTCGAATAAATGTGCTTCAAATTCTAAAACTTACCTCTCTTCACAAGTTTCAAACAATTTATTCACCAAATCGAAATCTTTAGTTTGAATAGCAATTACCAGAGACCTGCAGAACTCTTCAAAGCGAAGATAGAGCTGCGAGGTCAACTTGAGAATCTTTTGCCTCTCGAGATCGTCCACGTATTTTGCGCAGGAAGAGAGGTAGAGGCAAATGGGGCGATAATTGTCTATGGTTACGTAATTGAAAAGCATTTGCATTTGGTTGATTTCCATTAAGAGATCGCACGCTTGGATTTCGTCGTGGTGGGTGCAGTTGAACTCCATTATTTCCTCGACGAGCGGATTTAGAGTGGCGAAGGTGTTGTCGCACGTGGTCCATTGGAAAACGATTTCTGTTTCTAACTGGCGGATGTATTCGTGGCCCCAGTCTCCGATGTTCTGCATGGTGCCTGTTATAACGATTATTTTATACATTAAGTATTGAACCAATCTAAGGCAGCATTTAGTATTCCAGTAACCAATCAAATCCTGATTACAGCGATAATACTACCTCAACTTGACACTACTTACTCAATACTTTAATTTATAAAATAATCTGCAAAATACGATTCGTAGTCACTTGGTTGCCTTGTTGAGTCCTCATGGATGCACTACTTGTCAAATGGTAGATTTTTTTCGGCCAAAGAGGACTCGAGCAAGCTCTTGTCCTCTATTTAGCCTAAAAAAATCTACCATTTTGACTCGTAGTTGACAACCATTTGGACGTCAAAAAGTATAATTAATGCGGAACTGAAGTCTGGAATGCAGACTACTGGAAATAAAAATTTTCTTCTGAAGTTTATTCTACTTTCACCAGGGGCATGCAATTGTGGGGGGGCTACATAGGTACACACCTTTCGCATAATTTTTTTCTGTAGGGAAGCATTTTTCTCACAGCAAAATGCGGGGCTTCCAGTGAAGTAATTTAAAGCATTTATAGTCATTTATTTTTTTAGTGGTCATTTAAACTCATTTTTTTGGGCCAAAATAGATTTTCTCCTCAAGTACTAAGTTATTGATGGATTCCACTCTACGCCACTGATAAAGAGAACGTCACGCCACTGAAAAAACCTGTCAAAAAGCATTACTAGCCATAATGAGTTACGGGGGTTCTAATAAGAAAAAAATTGGAATATGATACGCTGAAAAAACACACTCATGAATTAGAGAATAAAATTTTAAAAAAGTACTTTAATTGATAATTTTCTGATGGTCATGAAATAAAAAATTTCTTAGTTTTTAGTTTTAGAAATTGTTTATTTACAATATATGGGGGATTCCACGTCAAATCAGCCACATCCGGACCCCATAGAAATCGATTCCATTGAAATTTGGGCATGAGGTAGATACCTATTTTCTATGATTAATGGCTATCTTATTTGTGTTTAATTTTGACACATACGGATTTTAGCCCATTTTGAATATCGTCCAAAATTCGCGATACTCATCTAATTCTTGGCTATAATTTTTTAGCCTAACCTAATAAACTTTAATGTGCACACCGATTCTGATATAAAATTTAATGCTCTCTCAGACCATGCCATCCGCAAACGACCCAAGGTACAGGTTCTGCATCAAAATTGCAACCAACTCAAAAAAATCCAATTTTCAAAAAACATGACACTTTTTATTAGACTTGATTGGTCCTAAAAAGTAGCTTATTGTCTTGGCTTTTCAGCAACCAAAACATTATGTTGGGATCTCCTTTCAATTTTCTGCTATGATTTTTTTATTGACGCTGGTAGCCCTGCAAAATATCGAAATCGTAATTAACGGCTCATAAGACACAAAAAGGCACTTAAAAGTCGCTAAGAAATACCGTTTTCGAATTCGAATTAGAGCCATTTTATTCTTAGTGACTTTTATCAAGAGTCTTCTTGTGTCTTATGCCACTAAATTACGATTTTTAACATTTTGTTCTCAGAAAAATGCTCGCAGAAAAAATTATCCGAAAACTGTGTATAGCTCCCCCCCATGATGATTACTGTACCTATAATGTAATGAGTGATCAAGGACATTTCCGATCAAGTAGCCTTTGCCGTGGGAAACGTATGGCGTAGACTGCAGAATAATTTGTTGTAAATGTTAACGTCACTGTCAGATTTTGTCTTGAATGATAATTTCATCAGTACATCAGTCTACGCCCTACGTTTTCCACGGCAAAGGCTACTTAATCGGAAAACTTCTTGATCACACGTTTCTTCCCTTTTTTAAACTAGCGTGGGGAGGTTAAAAGAATATTTGTACACGCCAAAAAAGACTCAATATCAATAACAAAACACCTCTAAAGAATAAACTAGACACAAAGTTAAAACATGAAAATCTCAAAAAGAAGAAACTCAATAATTAGAACATTGTAAAAAAAGTGAAATTAGTAAGGAAATATTTACCTAGCAAACAATAGCGAAGGCAATCTAGCTCTTTCTTTACATTCTCCTCGATTGGCCCCATCGACAAAACTGAAATTACATCGCAGAAATTCTTTTTCACAGAACCCGCAGGCAAACTGTCGCATTTAGCCCTCAAAACGCTGTAATAAGGGGCCAAATACTTCAACGGCTTTGGAACAGATGTCATTGATGTTGTTGAAGTTCTTATTAAATACTTCATTAAATCCACTGATGTTCCAAGCAGCTTAACATCGCTCCCCTTTAAGTTCAGATTAACTCGTGGACAACTACCTAATACTTACAGTAATTCTATCAACTAACATCTTCAATTCGGCCTGAAGTTCCTTATCATCATCAGACTGTTAAGCAAAAGTTTCACATTAAAAATATATTTACCCATAACGTTATTTACCTCATCTTTAAGGGGGGCACGTTTCTGAGTCGCTACTGCAGCCATATCTCTAGAAAACTAATTTTCAAAAGCAAAACTGCAACTCTGAATAATGGCGGTGACGTGCAAAAATTTGTTTAACAAATGAAAAATTACTAAAATGCAGTAAAACGTTTGCGAAGAGGTTTTTCTTTTACAAAGAAACGAAAAAAATTAGTTTAAAGCTCAGTACGAGTGATAACAAATATTTATAATCGCTCAAATTTTCAAATTTGGCTTCTTGTTATTTGAGGTTATGTCATATTTAAAATTTGCGCGCACCGGTAACTGTCTCAACCATTGAGCCAAATAAAAATTAGACAAAGGTTTTCTTTCTTATAAACTTTTAATTTGGCCTGATTTTGTTGAGTCGAGACGCTTAATTTCAAAATCGCTTTCTATGGATTACTCAGTCGTCGATAGAGATGAACAAAATATTTAAATAATGTATTTTGGTTGAAAAGTGAGAATCTTCGTTGATGTTACCTCATTGAATTCAGAAACATAAACAAACATAACCTCAAAGAAAGTTCAAACAAATTCATTCATATTTTCCACATGAATACATAATCCACAACTAACAAAATCCCAATTTTCTGGAGAGAAACTGCTGAAGATGGAGTTTCGTCCTTCCAGAACTGAAGACATCGAAATAGTTCCGAGTGAGGGTCCAAACGAAATCCTGACTTTCACCATCAAATTAAAGGAAGCCCCGTACCCCCTTTTTCCACCATTGAAGCCTAAAACTAGGAGCACGATCCGAATCGTGGAACGAACTACCCCCCAATGCCAACACAAAATCGAAGAGCCCTCAAGAAAGGCCCTACATCATTCCTACACATGTGAAAATTGCAAGTTCACATCAATTTTCAAAGATATTGTAATCGACCATGTGAAAGACTCATGCCACTCCGCATCAAATCTAATTTTTCGCAGAAAAGTGTTTAATAAAACTGAATGTGCAGAATGTTTGTACCGAAGTGATTGTGATAGGTGTTTTATTGGCCACCCTTGCTCTACCAAGTACCGAGAGAAGCACTTGGGACATGTTTACAAGTGTGGTATTTGCTACTTCGAATCTGAAGACAGTTCGCTGCTGGAAGATCATTATAATTTGGAACACGTTAGGCCTTACATTTGTAACCTTTGTGCGTTTTATTGTAAGCAGAAGAGGGAGCTTAGCATTCATAAAAGCACAATGCATAAGACTAATGGCAAATCAGATTGTAATACTTTATTATGTGAATTCTGTGGAGTGAAATTCGTGTCTCCAAATAAACTTTCGAGGCATCAAGTTCAGAGACATACGGCCAAGGAAGATGTCCAGTGGTACAAATGTCAACAGTGTGATTATAAGGGGAAAACCAATGGGTTGTTGAGGAGTCACACTTATCATCAACATACAGCTGATGATAAAATTCGGTGGCATAATTGCAGATTGTGTTCATATAGAGCTAAAATGAATGTAGAACTTACAAAACACGTTAAAGCTAAACATGGGGGTCTGGAAGCGCTAAAGTGTGAAGATTGTCAATTTAAGGCAAAATCTAGGAAGGCTCTGTATAATCACATATTTCAGAAGCATAAATAATTTTGTTAAATATTCTTGATTTGTTGCTGGTGTCAGTATTTTATTTGATTTTGTTTGTTCCATTCTTCATTAAAGTTGTTGCAGATTGAGAAATAATTAACAAAATTTAATTTTTCTATTTAAGTACCTATTTGAAAATGGGCCTCTGTGACTGTGACGCCGTGATTTGATTTTGACTGTCACGATTCTCTTATTGTGACGTCACGTTTCAATAAGCCCAAATCGACAATACAACCTTGTATTATTACAAGACAAAATAAAAAATGTGCAGCAGAGAAGCGGCCATTACAGTGTGTCATCAGTATGTTACTTTCTTTATTGTGGGTATAATTTGAACAATAATCAAATTTGATTGAGATCTACCATTGACAGCTTTTTTTTTAATGACAGGCTGTACATTTTTTAGCGGATTCTTGTAGACATATTTTTTCTACATTCAAATAAGTAAAAAAAGTTATACTTTCCGTAGAAAAAAATTGAGAAAAAAAAGTAATTTGAATAGTCACAATTTTAAAATTTTTTGTCAATAAACGTAGTTAGCCCTAAAAAAAGTGAATTGTTCTGTAGCCTAATGTCACACATCATAAGGACCGTAGTTTCACAAAAAATAATTATGATTTGCCCTTTTATTCATTAATAAACAATAATACCTCGCTTGCTTATACTTTTTAATAACAATAACATTATTACTTATCAACGTTTTTAAAGGTAGGTAAATGAATTACAATTTTTAAAAAACACGACATTAGTCAACAGCACAAACACACTTTTTCCATGGGTAACCGCGTTTATTGACAACAAAACTACCAAAATGATTTATCAAAATTAATTTATCTCGAAATTTTCTATTGAAAGTGTCAACTTTTTTTACATAATTGAATGTAGAAAAAATATGTACAAGAACCCGCTAAGAAATGTAGAGCTTGTCGTTTGAAAAAAAAGTTGAATATCGTCATTTTGACATAATGTCATCATAGAGACGATTTAATATCGCCATTTAATAGAGTTTGTCATGCGATTTACAAATATATATGGTTTTATATATTTTTCTATTCAGATAAAAAAGTTACAGGGGGCGAATACCAAACTGAATCACCCGGTATAATGTGTTAGAATTAGACTCGACATTGACGAAATTAAACAGGAATGAAATGGACATCCGGTTGGCCCGTGCTTTTCGTGAGAACCTCGCTCATACGTCATCAAAGTTATATAGTATCTTTTTATGGTCTAAGGGATCAATTTCAAGTTGAGTTGCGTCGGAGAAACAGTGCAGTTGCCATGACGATTCGCGCTGTTGCTATGGTAATGGCCAATCAAAACAGGCGATTTGAGTTGCGCCACAATTTTGCACCGACAGAGCCCAACTTGAAATTGGCCCCTTAGCCTCGCTTCCCTAGTAACTCGTCAAATTCGAAAACACGTCGGAGCTAATTTTAAAAGATATTTCAATCAGAGCAACAATTCAAAGGTACTGTATTCCCCCTAGATCGCCAGTTTTGAGATTTTTGTCAAAAGGGCAGTGATATTGAATAGAATAATGTACATCTTTGGAAACAGAATTTGATAGCATTTCTCACGGTGTCGCCAAAAATAGGGGTTTACATCTCAGTTATTTACCATTGACTGAACTGTCACTTTTCTTAGATTGTAAAAGGGTCGAATCTGCCGGTTTTTTTAATCAATATCTGACAAATCTCTCCACAATCTCTTTCACCGAGATACTTGTAGTTCAATCTATCAAAATTTGCTTGCTCGCCCAAAAAACTAAAATTTTGCCGACCTGTCACTTCAATAGTAAATGAATGAGATGTGTAGGTATGTATTTAAATTTTCAAAGTTGATGTGTTAAAATGGCATTTGCCTGTTGCACGATTGACTCCAGAATCTTTTCAAATCTAAGTTACGTTATGAGATGTCTATGTACCAAATTTGAGCCAAATCGGGCTAGTAGTTTGGGCTGTAGAACGTTTACGAACATGCAGAAGTACGACGGCTTTTTAAAACCACTTTTTTCGTTTACTGAAATCTCAAAATGTATAGATCTGGTCTTATCTCAAATTCGAAAATTTTAGTGACTGCCGAGGTGATTGCAGTAACCTCCCATTTTTCTTAAATGATGATACTGATTACTGATAGAGATACTCACATTATAGTGTTACATCACGGAAAAGATTTAAGATTAATTCGAGGGGTGATCTGCACACTAAAAAACGTGCTTTCCTAATATTTCGGTGTATTCCTAGTATTCCTAAGTATTCCCGGTTATTCCGAAATATTCGCATGAATTCCGAGATTCCCTAACCTCGACTTCTATGTACTCCATGCATTGCCATCTATTCCGATCTGCTCCCGGAGCATTCCCCGAAAATGTACACTGAGTCCCGCCGGCGGATCACCCCTCGGATTAATCTAATTTGAAAGGGAAAGTAAGACTCCTTTGTCTCGTTTATTTGTAGTAGAATTTAATATAAACAGCCAGTTAGATAACAGTAGGCGTTTTGTTATGTAGTTATTTATTTACGTACCTACCTACCTATCATAAAATACTCTCTTGTGAAGTTTAAAATTACGACGTGCTCTACAGTGAGAAATAATTTGCAATCATTTCACCGAAACCAACTATTTTTAGATACTTATTATAATTTCCCATTGAAAAAATTTTACCTATTTTGCTATAAAGAGATAGGTACTGTTTACTATGCGTGAAAAATTGATTTCTAAAACGAGTGGCACCCCGTCCGCAATAACGAGGAAGAACATCAAAGAAGAAACTGTTAAAATTATATCCCTAATTGGGAAGATTGATTCCAAACTGAGCCTGTCACTTGAACTTTGTCCAGATCGAGATCTTGACCCCAATCTTCTTGCTTGTCTGAATTCGAGGTTCTGTTCCGTTACTTGGATGGGCCAAAATTTGCACAATGTGGACGAAATCTCTGCTTTAAATTTCTCTAAACGATTGATTGAAAATGATTACAATGTATTGCTGCATTTGGTTGGACGGAGTTTAAGCAGGGAAATTGCTTTGGAGGTTTTGATGAAAGCTCAAAATTTTGGAATCAAAAATATTTTGGCTCTGCAAGGAGGTACAGTCGGGGACTTTGAAAATGCCCTTTTTTCCACCGCGACGATTTACTTGGTCGACTTCGACGCTGCAATTTGATTGATGGTTGACTGACATATCGGTAAACATCAAACACATTTGCAGCGATATAGTCGACCATTGCATCGTCGCCGTGGGGTGGGCGTTTTTAGTCTCCGACTGTACCTACTTACCCCTCTATATATGTGGTACTTAGGACCAAAAGAAGTTGTAGTTTAATGATTTTTAGATCCATCACTACTAAATAAACAAGACAAAGGAGATTTTAAGTATGCTTCTGATTTAGTGAAGTTTGTGAAGGAAAAGTTTGGAGATTATTTCTGCATTGGTGTTGCTGGTTATCCAGAAAAACATCCAGATTCAAGGTCTACTCAAGAAGATCTATATTATCTCAAGCAGAAGGTAAAAAAAGTACATAAGTTTATGTATAATCGAATTGTTTTCTAACGAATGCAAGGAGGGCATTGTGAGCTGGGCTTTCAAATTACCTCTGCTGTCAGTGTCAAATAAATCATGGAACTGAATAAGACCCATTTCGTTAGGAAACAAAGTTTTTATATTGGAGAGTAGATTTTTTATGGATTTTAGGTTGACGCTGGGGCTGATTTTATCCTAACTCAAGCATGTTTCAAACATGAAACGATTGAAAAATTTGTCGTAAATTGCAGGGAGTTATCCGTAAATGTGCCCATAATTGCAGGAATTTTCGTTATAACTTCACACAACCAGTTAATGCGGATTACCGAAATTTGTCGAATTGCAATTCCAGCTGACATTCTTGAGTTCGTTACAAAGAACGAAGGCAACGCAGTGATAGTTGAAGAATATGGAATGGCGTTAGCCACGGAAAGTGTTAAAAAGATTTTAGGAAATCCAGAAAAATTTGCAGGGGTGCATGTTTTTACGTTAAATAAATTGGAAGTTGTTCAAAAACTGTTTGCCGCTGTCTCTTAAATATCGTTTGTCTATTTTCGGTATACAGTAGCCCACATATTAAAAGCAGTTACATAAAATAAAAAAAGTAGAAAGTTTTTATTGTCTTTATCCTGCTTTAGGTCCTATTATATTTATTAGTTTTAAGAAGAATGCGACAGTCAAATATGAAATCATCAGATTAAAGAGAGAAAGACGAGGAGCAGTGCGCGGAGTATGTACCAAGACGCCTAACACAGGACCTAGTAAGCTACAAAATGATTATTTGACAGGATCATCAAAAATTGGCAGTCTCGGAGACGGTAGAAACTTCTACTTTTTCACAGAATTTGAAAATGTAACAGTAGCAATAATTGTGTCTATATTTTTCACCCCTAAAATTACATTTTTTGAAAAAAATGGCATTAAGGTCTTTGATCCAACAATGCAACAGTTATCGAACTCAATAACAATAATATGCCCTTTTGCTAAGAAAAATTCAAAAACGGTCAGTTTTGCCCCTAAAACGTCAATTTTCGAAAAAATGGCACTAAGGTTTTTGATCCATGAATACAATAGGCATGAAATCCTGTAGAAAGAAAATACAATTTTGCTAAGAGAAATTTAAAAAAAAGCCTTTTTGCCACTAAAATGGAATTTTTCGAAAAACTGGGACTAAGGTTTTCGACTTGAAAAAAAATCAGCTATCCCGTTCGGTAATAAAAATATACAGTTATACAGAGTGTCTGAAAGACACCACATCCTTTATACGACAGAATCTACTGTTCAAATGATAAGGCTTGGTGCAAAAATTTTTGGTCAATTGTGATTCCTCTTGATGTTATAAGCAGCCAAAAATCTTCATTTTTAATCGTTTTTATTTAATATCTTCCGCATAGGCAAATTACCAACATTTAAAAATATAAAAAAGTTCAAGGACAAATAACATTAGGACCATCCTGTAAAACAGATATACAAACTTTGGATAATGTCTAAAGTACCATCAGCAGTTGCCTCTTGGTCTGTAACAATACTGTACAAAATTTCATAATCCTGCGTAACATCAAGAGAAATCACAATTGACCAAAAATTTTTGCACCAAGCCTCATCATTTGAACAGTAGATTCTGTGGTATAAAGGATGTGGTGTCTTTCAGACTCACCCTGTACATAGTTTTTTTTCACGGCACCGATTTTTAGCCAAACGGGCACCAAGTGTGAATACGTTTTTGGAAGTAGAATTCGAAGAGTTTTCATATGGCAATGCGAAAAATGGGGATTTGCATTTAATTTTTTAAAGTTGATGTGCCAAAAAGGCACTTTGCATGAACCGTTGTGACCCAAATTCTAATCAGTACCTACAAATTGCTCACAGAATATGTGTGCCAAATTTCATCTCGATACGTTCAGTAGTTTGAGCTGTAGCGTGATCACAGACAGACAGACATTTTTCAAAAACCACTTTTTCGGATTCCCAGGACCCTGAAACGTAAAGACTTGATGTTTTTGGCGATTCGATTTTTCGATTGATTTTTATTAACTTGCTTGGCGAAGCGTAGAAATTAAAAAACTGTATTTTTTTATAAAGCCGCCATAGTTTTTTCAGCAGCTTTATAATTTTTCAGTTTTCTACATTTTGAAATTATTAATTTTTTGAGTATTATTAGATTCTGCATCAATTTGCATTAAAATGTCATTTTGCCCGGGAAGGTCAGTTACGAGGCCCTGCGTCTTAGCCGTCGAATGTGGATCATTCACTAAGTGGGGAAGCAAGGAAACCTAAAGCATGTCTAAAAACATTTGCTCACACTCCTAAAGTTTGAATGTGGACCACCTCTCGAACACTAAAGCTGGGGTGATACATATAGAGTTCCCTTAATGCACATACAGTGCTCTGCGGGCTGCATATCGAGTCCTAGGTTTTTGGGTCTATTACATATCTACTGATTATTATTATAGGGATCAAAAAACTATGGCACTTATCTACCACCTAAGATCAAAAATATTAAATTTCCTAGCAAGTGTTGCATTAGAAAGAGCAAAAGATGCCTTGAAAGTTGATATATACCTACCTACATCCTACATCATACACCTAATACTTAATGCTCTTATCTTTTTGAACTTTTATCCTGTACTTATGCTTTAAGGAAGTACGTACCTATCAAATATCGCAAACTTTGATCAATGAGCGTTATGATTTATTATAATACCAAAATATCATTGTCATGTTGCGTGCATGAAGACTTCATGCGACCCACCCCCCTTTAGAAGTCTTCGACCTGAATGGCATCCCGTTCCGTTCCGTTTTATGTTGTTCAGCCACAGCCAGTCGAGTCGGCCAGTGCGGTGAAGTTCATATTACATTTCACATTCATGTGCAGCGACTGCAACCAACTAGCTACAAAAACAGTTGCAAGTTGCAGATTGTATAAGTTGACAAGTCCTAAGTTGTGTGGGGCAGGTGCGTGGGGAAAGAGGACAACACCTCCAATCAAAAACACAAGAACCATTTTTCAAAATCTCTATTTTAATTATTAATAAGTAAGTATACTGTCAAGCGTTAAAAACATGCCTCATTTTGAGGTTATGTCTCATTCACACGTTGTTTATTTTATCTTACTTCGGCTGGGTACGTTGTTTAGTCTCGGGTTATCCTCGGTTTAGCGCAACCTTGGTTTGGTTGCTAGGCAACAGCCAATCAGAACGCTTAACTTTCCCAGTTAAACTAGGTTTAGAGATAAACTAAACTCGGACCTTGGACTGAACAACTGGCCCCTATAATCACTAGCACACCGGTCAGGTAGGTATGGATTGGATAGCCCTTCTATACCTACCTACCTGATCCGTCGTTGGATCTGGATTTTTTCATTAAGTACTTACAAAAAATATATGAAACTGATGAAACTTAACATTTTTTCGGGAAATGACAGAAAGTGTCGAAGTTTACCGCCCTCACCCCTCGCATTTTGAAATTCGAAATTAGAGGTTCGATTTAGGCACAGCCACCTATTAGATAAGAAAATAAGGGTCTTCTTTTAGTGCCATTCATAGCAGAATGCGGAGGTACTCTGTTATTGTCTTGATGCTCGATCGGTCGCTCGTCTACCCTGTCCGGCGGATAACTTAAGAACGAATAGACAAGTTGCACTGGAGAAAAAAACTTGATCATATGTAGTAGAGACATGCTACCAGACTCTCACTTTGTCTAGTACCGTGTATTAGAGTGAGTTGCTGCGGCAAAAAGGTTACTAGATGATGGCGGGAATTTTAAAACTCAAGCATGTTTAATGCACAGTTTCATAAATATTTCACTGGAATTTGTGGAAACGGTTACAGAGCTCACAGTTCTATTCTCTGATAAGACAATGAAACACATAATTTCTCTCATATATTAGTGAAGCGATTGATGCAAAAGCTTCAGCAATAAATTTTTTTAGATATTCAGTAATTACATGGCAAGAGAGAGGACAACTATCTGGACAACTTCGTCCAGAGCGCATGCAATAAATTTTTTTAGATATTCAGTAATTACATGGCAAGAGATAGGACAACTATCAATGTTACCCTTCGTCCAGAGCGCATGCGCATGTGACGCAGTGCAACTCTGCTTCGAAAATTAAGGGGATTACACTTGGGCCATATCGGACCAAGGGAGTGGGAGCTAGGGGTGAAAAACCGAAAAACTTGGGCCATGTCGGACCAAGAGAGTAGGAGCTAGGGGTGAAAAGCCGAAAAACTATTAATTGCAATAACTCGAGAACTAGTGAAGGTATCTTTCTGAAACTTGGTTTGCTCGTTCGACTTTCAAGTCTGTTGAGGGTGAGAGGGAGTCAATTTAGGGGGATGAAAATCTTCACAAAAAATTGGCAGTCTCGGAGACGGTATAGAAACTGTTTATAGTGCAATAATCAATAAAGTGTGTGATAGTCAACTGAGTTCTTTAGACACATCAAGGTGAAGAAGCCAGATTTTAGCTGCGCAGTGCTCACACACATGATTTTCATTCTTGTCTTTATTTACCCAGATTTAAAAATCGGCAGACTGCATGTTCATTTCAAGATCAATTTGACTAAAGGGCCTATGACTGTTATAGTAGAATTCGAAAAGGGTACCCAAAATTTTTTTTATGAACTTAAATGTGTTTTCTACTTGAACTAGAATTTTCACTAAGTTGTCTTCCATTAAAGTTTTCAGTTAAACTTTCATTGTGTCTTTATTTTAACTAATTTGGTCGATTAAATAAAATTTGACGTGAGAAATTTTCTCGCTCTGAACTGTTGGAAATCATTTTATTTGAAAACCGTGCGACATTTAACAAGACTAACAAGAGTACGTTTGTTGTGCAAAATAGCCCAAAGAGATGACGATCTTGTTCCTACTACACTAAGGTTTTCGATAGGGCAATGCAACAGCTGTCGAATCCGATAGTAAAAAATGGCAGCAGAGAAGCGGCTGGAACCTCCCCAACGTGTGGGTCTCTGATTTCTGTGACTTGTGTTTAAGATTTTAAAATTGATATGCCTAAATGGCACTTCCCGTGGACCAATTGCTCCCAAAAGCCTTTCAGCTCTTCAACGGGTCACCTCACCTCCATGTACCAAATTTCGGACAAATCGTAATTTGGGCTATAACGTGGTTTCAGTGTTTTTAAAAAATTTCGATTTTTCTACCCAAAGGGAACTAATTGCGAATAAATTTTGTCTTATTTAAAACCCGAATTTAAAGACTTTTCTGATGGTGACAATAAATCTTTCAAAAACTTGTTTTGGATGGGTAAATGAGAGAATAATTTTAAATTTCGACATTGGTGTGCCAAAACGGCACTTTCCGTGGGCCGAGAATCTAAAATTTGTTCGCCTCTTCGACGTGTAATACAATCCCCATGTGCAAAATTTCAGCCAAATCGGTTCAGGGGAGGCTGTACCGCGATTTTGAAGTCCGATAGAAATCTCGATTTTTTTAGTTTTTGGTCAAAAGGGCAATACATCTTTAGAAGCAGAATCTGAAGGCCTTTCTTATAGTGACTTGAGTGGGGAGGTTAAAATATGAACTTTTGCTAAGATAAATTCAAAAAATGATCTTTTTGCCACTAAAATGAAATTTTTGGAAAAAAAAAACGATATTTGTCCCCATTGATGGTATAAATCACTGCATTATGCAAATGTTTTATTAGTGAAACGTTGCGATGATATTTGTGGGTAACGTGTAGTCAATAATTCCGCCATATTCGATTCCCTCGGCCTATGACACTGAGTCCAGCACTGAGTAGTTTGTCAGCATATACAGGTTGTCCGAAAATAACATTGAAATATTTCGGGCGGTGATTCTATATCGCAAAATATGATAAAAAGTTACTATAAGCATGTGTCCGGAAATCAGTCCTAAGAGGGCTACGGCTCGACCCTCTGAAGGGGGCGCTTAAAATTCGATTTAAATTTAGTAAATTAGGAAGTGGAGAAAGCCCCTGGTTAAATCAGCTTTTGGGCAGATAACATAATCTGATGGCCCTTATTGATGTTAGATAATGTGCAAAAACTCGTCACCGTAGCTCAAACGTTTCCTGATTTATTCAATAAGAATCGGACACATCTTTATAGGAAATATTTTCCATATTTTGAGCTGCTGAATCACCCCCCGAAATATTTCAATGTTTTTACGGATCATCCTGTGTATAAGTATAACAATTACATTTTAATATGTATGGTTCCAACCTGTTGTTATTATTATTATTTATTATATGATAAATATTAAGTATATCGCGTAATCCAGAACCATCACTGATAAAAGATTGCAATCGGACAATCGCAGTTATATGAAACTGACAATAAATAACAATGAAAATACTTTTTAGTATAATTTAACAGTAATGTGGTGATAATTGTTCTTGAACTTTTGACCTCCTAAAGTCTTTCACTTCATGAATTTTCCATATGTTCCTTGTGTTATTGAACTACTCCAGTTTTATTTAGTATCCCAAAGCGATGTTAAATTAAAAGGACTTGATAGGAAATGCAAAGTCGGTAACCACGGCTATTTTGTATTAAAACAGTGTCAAAATAATGTCAGTTTTGAATACATTTCCGAGATGAATTTGAAACTGACAACAAAGTGACAGTATATTAATTCAAAACAAGAGTTTATCCTATGCTTCCAAATGGCAGTTTGTATTTGAAAACATAGAAACCGCTAAAAAACTGCTTAAGGAATAAGTACGTTAAGAAAATTACAAAAATATTTTTATTTTAAGTTAAGTTGTAATCTGAAATTGAATTGACAATCGGAACCTCGAAGCAGACCCTAAGTAAATCTGCTTCGTAAATCTGCTTCAGTGGGCTTTGAAACTGAAAGTCATGTCTCTGATTCTGTCAGAATATCACGGTTTTGCAAAATTATTGACGCATGTCAAGGAAAAACAAACAATCAAACACATGATTAATTATGTCGTCCATTCGATATCTTTTGCATATATATTGTTTGCGTAACGATTCGTTAAGTAATTTGATTAAAAAATTGGACATTTTGAATGAAACCGGTAAATAAGTAGGTAGGTATTATATTATAGCAGCTGTTACATTAGATACAAAATGACCCAGACTCAACTTTACCTACATAGTAGGGTGCTCGCTAGACTTTATCTTTCAACCAAGGGGCACTTACGAGTGAAAATGTATGGAGTATAAATTTTGGTTTCTAATGCCCTCGGTATGCTACTGTCAAATTCGTCCAAGGGTCGTCCTGTGACAAAGGGCACAAATCAAAATTTTCCTACTAACGCCGCCACGTGAAAGTTCGTGTAGAGAAGTACCTTTCCTGAAAAATTCATGGTGATGTCTGTGCGGATTGTATTTTTTATTAATTTTGAAAGGAAAATATCTCCATTGATCCATACGGGGCCACGGACCTTTGGAGGCGATTATCTCGGTTCGAGCATCGGCAAAAACGCATCATTTTTAGGGGCATATTTCCTTTCCAACACGATTACTCCAAATCGGGGCGGTTAATCGAAATTAATTATTCTTAATAAAAGATGTGCTATTTTATTTTGTTGACGATCGTCTTTACAGAATATTTTTAACGCAATCAATAAAGGAGTTAATTGTTTAAATCTGAGAGGAAGTAAAAAATTCATGCCACTGTAACGCTCGGGTTTCCGTGCCCCCACCACTACTTTCGCTGCGTCCCGCCACTCCGCAACCCCCTGAGACGTCCACATCTACAATCTTAGAGAATATCCTGTATTCCTGAAAATAATGGAAATAAGACTTGGAACTCTTGAAAAGCACTTTTTATTTCATGTAGGTAAGAAAAACAATAATTTTTAATTTGAAAATTCTTCGTCGTCCTTCTCGTTGATCGGGGAACCTCCGTGATCGGGGGTCTTCCCTCATTTGAATTTCCTTCATGTTATTTTTACAGGATCGATTTTCCCATACCGTGGCATGAAAAAATGCAGGAAACCTTATTTTTATTGCAAATGCAACTCTTGCTTATGCAGTCTTTAAAAATAATTTTTGGACAAATTACGACAATAATATCCGAAATGGTTTTTTGGGACGGCGGGCTATGTTTGAAGAGCTGGCCCAAGACTGTCACCCACGTCGTTTTTCCAATCTATAACCTTCAGGTGACGGAAAATTAGGTCGAGAATTTAATTAATTCAACCAAATTTTGGTCTGAAAGAATAATAGAACTCTCAAGCAATGCCGCTTCAAACTGTCTTCGGTTGGAGGCAGTTTTTCTAGCGACTTAGTTAACGCAAGTAGGGCCCGTTAAATCGTTGATAGATATTATTACTTCATCGTTGTTGGTTCAACACAAAAGTTTCCATATTTTTGAACGAGTTTTTGAATTTAATGTTGTCCAACTCTTGGTCTAACTTTTCGTCAAATCCTACATCGCCAAGTAATTCACATAAGTTTTTGTAAATTTTCCATCAATTTAGCGTCCCAACACCGCTGAACTAGCTTGTAGCATCAAATTCTGTTAGGGCATGAAATATACATTTTTAGGAAGTTTTGCTTCCGGAATGTTTCTTTACTATTTCCAGTTCTCATCCAAATCTCTGTATATAAATTCTCTGTCGACTCGAGATACTGATACAGACTTGCCAGTTATTCTCGTGCATTTTAAAGAATATCTCCAGAATACTCCAGAGGTTTGAATAAGAACTGGAAATAGTATAAAGATACATTCCCGTTTAGAGATGTGAGTTTTCATGAAAAGTACATTTGTTGAAACTTTTCATGAAACCTTTCATGAAATTTTGAAAAGTTTCAAAAAAAAATGAAAAGTTATCCTACGGTAGTATAAAGTATTCTGGAGAATTAAATAAAGCTACAACAGCTGAATAGGGAACATAATATAATATTAAATGACAAAAATAGTAAGTGTATAGGTAAACAAGTTAATGAGTCAAAATAAAAGCATTAAACATTAAAATTCATGGTTGTTTCCGTCTTTTAAGTAGTATTTCACTTCATTTCACTGTTTCCAGTGCTCAATGGGTACTGATACTACTTAGAACGACTAAAATTCGCGGCGCTGTCGGTGGAAGTTTATTATTACCGCATTGATACTTTCAACAACTTTTCAAGAAAAAGTGAAAAGTTTCAACATAGGCTGAAACTTTTCAATGAAATGAAAAGTTTTTGAAACTTTTCAACTGAAACTTTTCAAGCTCACATCTCTATTCCCGTTCAACCCACAGTCCATCAAATTAATTTGAAAGAAAAACTACTAAGCGGTTTTGGAAAGTTAACTTGCTGGGCTGGAAAATTTACCAATAGGTACTTCCGTGAATTACCTACTTAACAGTCGGTGGTGGGATTTGAGGAAACATAAAACCGTTTCAGATACATCTATTATTGTATTAATTTGTCCATAGATTATTTTTAAAGACTGCATAAGCAAGCATGCAATAAAAATAAGGTTTCCTGCATTTTTTCATGCCACGGTATGGGAAAACCGATCCTGTAAAAATAACATGAAGGAAATTCAAATGAGGGAAGACCCCCGATCACGGAGGTTCCCCGATCAACGAGAAGGACGACGAAGAATTTTCAAATTAAAAATTATTGTTTTTCTTACCTACATGAAATAAAAAGTGCTTTTCAAGAGTTCCAAGTCTTATTTCCATTATTTTCAGGAATACAGGATATTCTCTAAGATTGTAGATGTGGACGTCTCAGGGGGTTGCGGAGTGGCGGGACGCAGCGAAAGTAGTGGTGGGGGCACGGAAACCCGAGCCTTACAGCGGCATGAATTTTTTACTTCCTCTCAGATTTAGACAATTAACTCCTTTATTGATTGCGCTAAAAATATTCTGTAAAGACGATCGTCAACAAAATAAAATAGCGCATCTTTTATTAAGAATAATTAATTTCGATTAACCGCCCCCATTTGGAGTAATCGTGTTGGAAAGGAAATATGCCCCTAAAAATGATGCGTTTTTGCCGATGCTGAAACCGAGATAATCGCCTCCAAAGGTCCGTGGCCCCGTATGGATCAATGGAGATATTTTTCTTTCAAAATTAATAAAAAATACAATCCGCACAGACAGCACTATGAATTTTTCAGGAAAGGTACTTTTCCACATGAACTTTCACGTGGCGGCGTTAGTTGGAAAATTTAGATTTGTGCTCTTTGTCACTGGACGACCCTTGGACGAATTTGACAGTAGCATACCGAGGGCATTAGAAACCAAAATTTATAATCCATACATTTTCACTCGTAAGTGCCCCATAATTCCTAAACTAAGCGACTTTTCTCCTCGCGAGCACCCTACTAACATTGAAATACTGTTTAAACACTAGTTAGCAATTAGTGAATAAGTAGTAACAAATTTCTTTACGACCTAAAATGATATATAAAATTGTTTACATAATACAAGAAACCTCAAAATTGCGGTAATTATAAGTAAGGATCATTTGCAGAATGCAGTTTTCAATGGCAAGTTATGTCATGTGTTGTAAGTATGCATTAAAAGTATGGCTATACTGTATTTTGTTGTCTTTCTCGATTATACAACAAATAAAATAATATGTTTAAAAGAATTTTCAACTTTATCATGAATTGATGAAGAGCCGTTGGTAAACATTTAGAGAATTTGGCCAACTCCTAGAAATCTTTTCATTATGGTATAATAACAACTGTAAACTCCATTCATTTTCCTTTGAAGTGACAGAGAACGTCAAAATTTTAATTTTATTTTGGTATGAGGAAATTTTGCAAGGAATTTTACTAACAGGTGAGTTGGTAGAAGCGATTTCAATGCGATACGTCAGAAAACATGGCAAATGTCAAAAATTTGCAATTGCTCTGAATTGGCTCAAAGTGACTTTTGTGTGCGTGCAGTTTTGAGTTAAAAGAAACATTTTCACGAAAAAGCCTTTCTTTCGATCAAATTGTCAAAAGTACAGGCCCTGACAAATTAGGGTTGTACAGTTCCAGAAAAATTTTAGTTCTGCTATAGAAAATGAACGGACGGTATTAACCAATCCAAAATAAATTAATTCAGTAGGTAGTGGACTTCTTTGGAATTGGAACTAAAAATCTTGTCACGTGGATTCTATCCCAAAACCATTCTTTGACAAGATTATTGACATATGTCATCGAAAAAAAAACAATCAAAGTCAAGCTTTCTCCAATTTTTTTCGCAATGAAATCCTCGTTGGGGCACCTTGTATAAATTCCGAGATAAATTGTGTATCTCGCCTTTACATGTTTAGATAAAAAGTAATATAAGTGTATTTTTTTATAATTTGTGAAACCTAGTGATCCACCCTCTTTCAGATGTTGAAAGTGGAAAGTAATTCGAAACTGGAAGGATTTACGGAATTCGAGGAAGACATTCTTTTCGATGCAGATGATCCCGATTTCAATGGAGCCGTTGCACCAATTTCTTCATTCGTTTTGAGAGGTGCGTATTATTTTTTTAACTTCTACGCTCGCAGCGCAGTTACTAAAATCGATCCAAAAATCTAATCGCCAAAAAGATCAAATCTTTAATTTTTTTACTTGGTGTAGCGAGTTGTAAAATCGTGAAGGACCATTAAGAAGTGAATATTGAACACGCGTGTTGCATTAAGCAACTCATGTGATGGTCACGTTTCACTTAAAATTGTCGCCTTGAAATGTGTGGACGTCGCAGTTACGTCGAATTTTGCAGGATTTCCCAAATCCGAATTCTTTTTTTTTGCTATTTATGATGTTTGTGATCTTCACAGAATGTACGCTTCAATAAGCTGAGCGAAGAGCAAAATTCATTAGTTTTCTTTAAAAATATGTTAATACTATTTATTCTAAATATACATATTTATCGCAAAATAAAATGCCTATGTATCTTGTTCAAGTATCGGGTGGTCGCAAATCATTGACCGCTAAATGGCAACGCTGCGCAAAATGTAGGGAATTTTCATGCTTCTGCCACACTTCTGCAAAACCAAAAAACTGACTGTCAGATTCGTTCAAATTCAAATGATTTCAAAGGACAACTGTCGTTCAGTGTTATCATGCCGTCCTTCCACTGTATTTTTTGACAGAGCTTAAATCCCGTTTACAAACTAATAGACAAAAAAGCCTAAGACACACATCCCCGCGTTCGTTAATATGCGACGGGACTTTACATTATTATTTCGCAGATATTGCTATTCCGTAATTCTAGATAACCTAATCTATGTACCTTTTATGTGGTTTTATGCAAAAATGTGTTTTATTAGTTTATAACGCCAATTTTATCTCTACATTTTTCACCTACTTAATGTTTTGCAAATCCAGACTAGTATTATTTTTATCAAGATCTTTTGGATTTAGCTTTATGATGCCTGTCTGAAGGTCTCTTGTTAATATTCTATGTTGTTGTGTAGCCTCATATACAGGCCGTTCCAACTAAAACTATCCACCCCGAGTTTCTCGGAAATTATATGAAAAATGAAAAATTGCTCGGACAGGTCGATTTTTATTTCGAGGGGCGACCCTTAAATACGTGCTTAGTGAAATTTTGCGACTCGCCCCCTAAGCTGCACCCACCCCAACTTCAAAATTTCAAATGGCACTTGTGATACATCATTTGTGTCAGCCAATTTCATTACAAATCCAATGATGTAAATAACTATTAAATTCGTTCATCCCCGAACGCCCTGTATGGTCAAAGTTCAAATTACATTAGGGCCCTTTGTGATACATCATTTGAAAGGGTATGAAATTCTCCGTTCGATGCGAAATTTTTTTAAATCGATCCACTAGTTCAAAAGTTATGCTGAAGCATATGAACTGGTTCCGGGCCTAGAAATAAATATTGTTTTAGCTGTTGCCATTTGAAATTTGTAAATTGGGGTGGGTGGAGTAGGGGATGAGTCGTAAAATTTCAATAAGCACGAATTAAACGGTCCTCCTCGAAATAAAAATCGATCTGTCCGAGGGATTTTTCATTTTTCATTTAATTTTCGAGGAATTCGGTGTGAATAGTTTTAGATGGAACACCCCTGTAGTTTTTCGTTGCCCACCATTGGGAACTCAGAAACCATAAGAGATGGAGAGTAGATTAAATTAGAGAAAAGTTGCGCTTTCTTAAGGCGATTAACAATCTGTTAAGAATTCCCCGATATCTTGATTCGTTTCTGAGTTATCGCGAAAAAAATGGAAATTGCGATTTTAATGAAAAATTTATATCTTTCTAAAAATTGGTGGTATTCAAATGAAACCTTTAACTTTTATATTTTCGACACCTGTCAATTCAATGACATTGACAGAAATTTTCTAGGCCATCCAGATTTTGAGCAAAGAAAGTCAAATATTCTTTATCTTATGGCGGCCATATTGGATTTAACAGCACCGGATGCACAAAAAATTAGCTTCTCAAAAATCAATATGGACTTTTTTGAAAAAATATGTCAAAGTTTGAGTCACGCCATGCGAAGGCGTATTGTATTACCGTTGGATTCAATTATCCCACATGTCATAAGAGATTGAAAAAATCGATGTATTCTTTTGCAATTGTTTCTCATCTAAGTTTAGGCTGATTTTACAAATTATTCAAAGCAATTTTCAAAATTTGACGATCTGTCAAACAAGTCCACGTTGGCTACATTTTTGAAAAGCTAATTTTTTGTTCATTTGATGGTATTAAATAAAATCTAATATGGCAGCCGTAAGAAAATGAAAAGTTGGCTGTCGTTGCTCAAAATGTAGAAGGCCTACAAAATGTCTGTCAATACTGTTGAGCTGCCAGCTGTCAAAAATATGAAAATCACAAGTTTCATTTAATAACCACCAATCGTTAGAAAAACATGAATTTTTCTTTAAAATCGCGATTTTGAATTTTTTCGCGATAACTCAAGAACGAATCAAGATAAAGGAGAATTCTTTACAGATTCTTAATAACCTTGAAGAAACGCGTCTTTTTTCGAATTTAAGCTACTCTCCATTTCTTAGGGCCGATTGTATAAAAAATAATCCCAGTATTAAATTTAATACCAGGGTTAGTCGCTAGGCAACGAGTGTTCTGATTGGCTCAGACCACGCTCAGACATAGAAACCGTTGTATAAAACGCGATTATCCCCAGGATTATTTTTTAAACAACCGGCCCTTATAGTTTCCGAATTCCCAATGGTGGGCAAGAAAAAATTCACCACCCCCCTGTTATGGTACAGGGTGTTATTTTTAAAACTTCCCACATTGAATTGAAACAAAGGTTGGCCAATATCCTGCAAACTTTGTTTTTTCAAATGGAATGACACCTTTTTCTCAACGGATTCGGAATCTACAATTTTTTCTGACAACTGCAAACTGACCATTGTAGTTTAATTTTTAGCTTTCTTTTGACAAAATGCCATTACACGCTGAGGTTTTTAATGACGTTTTTTTGAAAACAGATTTACTCCAGGATTTATCTAGAGAAAGGTTTTAAGATTTTCTCAAGTTGTTTTATATCAAGCGATCCAAGAAAAACTCATCATCCTCAGGGTGTGCTATGGAATTGAAACGCATGTCTGATTCGTCAATGATTTTGGAAAGCAACTGACAAGACTGTCAGTTTCGCCCACTGATGATCTTTTATTTTTGGGTCATTTGATATAGGTAAATAGGGGAAAAGTGAAACCAGCTAACCATTTACCTAATTACCTAACTCGTGGTAAAAAAAAATCATTTACTATAAAAAATCAAGTAGTGTATATTAAGGAAAAACGGATTATAAAAATCACGCATTAGTCCCAAATGGGTATTCATAAAACAACACGTCCTTTTCCAAACCGTACTTATCGAGCCGCTTAAGTAGTTTCTTTGCATCTGTTGCACATTGTTTCTCATAATCAGTGTGCACTGGTAGATTGCCAACTACGCTGAAATAGTGTTTTGCCCTAAAAAAAATCAAAAATTCTCGTTCTACACGTGCAGCCATACCTGTAGTATTGACCAAGTTTCAAACAAGTCTTCCCCAACAAATAAGTGTTCTGGAGGAAATATCTGGGCTGTAAATCTTCAGCCCTTGCCAAGTATCGGTGGGCCTCTTCATAACTGGACTGGGGAGGTTCACCATATAACAATTTTGAAATTATTCTCTGGAACCACGTGATGTTGCTCATTTCGTAGCACCACCTTCCGAGCAAATACTGAGCAGTCACGTCGTTCGGATCAAGTTCGCAGGATTTGATGAGGTGATTTTTGACAATTTCCGAATTTTTCACCCGATGTTCAATGCCGTCCATTCCGTTTTTGCGGTCGATGATGATCGCAGCCCATTTATGGACTGTGGCGTCTTCTTCGGCTGAAGAAAATTGTTTATAGTCTCTAATATGACTGAAGTTTCAGGCCGGATTAAAGGTGGTGTTTTGCTAACGGTACAGCTGCTAGATACGATGGAAAGTATCGTCATTTATAAGTCTAGAGATAGGCTTATGAACGCCGATCGCATATTCACCTCTGTTTACGCTACTTTAGGGAGGACTTGTCATATTTATACGTGTTCACCCACGCGTGACCATTTCTCGACCTGTGATTGGTCTAACATTCACAGCCGAGGGGTGGAGCTACGCGGGTGGGTCTATAAATATTTCAGTTTTCCGGCAGGTAGGGTTGTTTAGCTTCGGCTTTGATAATGAGCACATTGTGTTCGAAACGCGTCAGCAGTGAAAATGTAGTGGGGTGTTTCTAGTGATAGTGCATTATTATTCTAGTTCATTACAACCTGCCCCTAACGTTGCCTTGATGATCGCAAAGGCCTCTTCAATCATTTCCTTTCGAATATTCTCGCCAATGTCATTTAAAGAAGACAGTTTGAAGAGGGCCCTTCCGATTCGCCATTGGACGTCGACGTTATTGCAGAATTTAAGTCGATTCAACAATTCGTAAACCTCCAAGTATTTTCCTGCCTTGTACAGGATGTCCGCTTCGGAAATCACTTCTTCGACGGACTTTCCCAGCCAATATTTTGATATTTTGTCCTCTGCATTGTCGTTGACGGTTCCGAAATTGGCCAGCGCTTTGAAAACGGACATGAATTGCAATTTTATCACTCTGTCGCCGATGTGCTTCAGCTGGTCGTGTTGCACCGAAAGTAATTTGATTACATTAACTAAATGTACGGTTAATTTTGACATTTCTTTTGGTCATATTTGACGTTTTTTGAAAGAGCTATTTCGGTCGTCGCCATGGATTCTCGCTTTGTTTAAATTGCCAACAATAGTAATTATTGTTATTTAAATCGGCGCCGACCTGATTTTTTATCGCGGAAATACTGATGTGATGAAATTTTCAAACAATGTAGGTGATTTTGAAATCATCTGCAAGAAATCAATCTAATCGTGATGGAAAGTTGTACAAGGTAAAGCAAAAAATATATCAGTGCATTTTTGAAATTCACAAAAAAATGTCCGGCTAGTGAGTGAGTGACGTTGGCTACTTCCCAAAAATAATCGTGATCGTTACTTAAAACTTATTTACGGATATTAGTACTTTACTAGCTTTATTATTAACACCTATTCAAAATTTAATGGTGCTAATATGTATATGGGTTCTAGTAGGTATGACCGAGCATTGGCATTCCTAAAGACTTCCATTATTAATAAATTATTCTCCAATAAGTTTAGGCAGTGGCGTAACTGTTAGAATTGTTGGAACATTCACATTCACAAAGCAACAATATAAAAAGATTCATAAAGCTTTAACTAGTTTTAAAAACGCTTATACAGGGTTGTTCCAAATGACTGTAACATCGTGGGCGGCTTTGATGGTCCATTTTGGCATTTGATGCTTTAAAAGTCAATCTTTTGTTTTTCAAGACACCTTTAATGTTAAACAATTATTTGATTCATTTACTATAGCAGAACTGTACAGCCCTAATTTGTAAGGGCCTGTACTTTTGACAATTTGATCGAAATTTAGCGCGAAAACGAAAACATTACATAACTTTATTCAAAACTGTACGCACACAAAGGCCATTTTAGGCCAATTCAGAGCAATTGCAAAATTTTGACGTTTGTCATGTTTTCTGACGTATCGCATTGAAATCACTTCTACCAACCCACCTGTTAGTAAAAAATTACTTGCAAAATTTTCTCATACCAACCTAAAATTCAAATTTTGACGTTCTGTCACTTCAATAGAAAATGAATGGAGAGTACTGTGAATGGTACTGTGCTTATACAGTTCCAAATTACTACCAGTTACGGTTTAAAATAATTTATTTATCACGCCACGTACGATTACATTTGTTCTTTCTTATTAATCACCATTACGATTACACCAATTGCATATTTGAAACGTTTTAGTTCTGCCTCGCATTATTTTTTTCCGTTATCGTTCAACAATAATCTGTGAGACCATTGTACATTTAAGCCAAGTAAATAATGCAGTCATATTCTAACGTACACAGGGACAATCTGAGTGTTAAATCTGAATGTAAAAATCATTGTTGCTAGTTATTTGTTCTACGTTTCCGTATTTTGACACAGGAATTTTGACGTAGATGAAAGTCCGTTAACGCCTAAGCGGAAAAAGTCCTAAGCGTACGTTTTAATATAACTGCTTTTTTATGTCTCAAATGAGATCACGATGATGTAGATTAGCTGACGATGAAATATTGGCAATCTTTCAGAGATCTAGTAACTTCCATGAATGAAAGAGAGAGATTTTTTTTAGAAGTCATAACCACACTCGTGACGTGAATTTCTATTGTAAATGTAAAAATAGCAATTTCGGAAATTTAATTCGGTCTATTTATAATTAAACGCATCTTATTTTAATGCGGACTTGCCAAGTTTATTTCGGACCAGACATAATTACGATAGCGATGCTCGATGTGATTTATCCCTTTCATAAAAATTTCGAGAAGTGTAAATGGGGAGAGATAAATCTTGCAGCAATAAGTCACGTTAATTTACGATTTGAGTAAGGTGTAATTAGGAAATATAACATTTTTGGTGTTCTGGAAGGTCAGTTTTCCATTGCATTGTATTTTCTTTGCATGTGTGCATAGATATGATGACTCGACGAATCCGTTTTGCACAGCATGTAAAATCATATTCTGAAACAAGAGCAATGTGAGTCAGGTTTTTTTATGTTGTGATGTAAACGGGTTTCCAGTTTTGGCAAAATTTCGCTATTAAGGCCGGTTTACACGAAGCCAGTAGAGAAGCAAGTCAAGTGAGCTACATGTTACTTGCTCCGTGTAAACATCTACTTGCCTCATATTTCAGGTAAGGCAAGTACGGCAGGCAAGCTGATAAGACAGTCAAGTGAATAGAACCAGGTTCTATTTACTTGCCGACTTGCTTTCCACTTCTACCAATTTATTACCGATCTACCAATCACACTGGCGCATTACAGAAACCTTACTGAACTTGCTTCTAATACTTGCCCACTTATGAGCTGGCACTTGCTTTGACACTGCTGGTGATAAATTCAAGTCAAGTCACTTGCTCACTTGACTTACTTTTCTACTGGCTTCGTATAACCCGGCCTTTACAGCTATCAATTTCAGGAAACAATCGAGGGGTTCGTTGTTTTCTTGTCCATTGTTTTTATTTTTTGACATTGACCCCTATCTGACTTTTGACGTAGATGGAAACCCCTTTACAATACATCATTTTTATACTACGAACCATGCCAAGTAGAAAAAGTGGTTGCAAAAAATCACCGTATTCGTTACCGGAAATAGTAGGTTTAATTATTCTACGTTAAAACACAAGATCATTGGTTTCATGTAAATCATATGAATTTGACTAAACATTAGCAACGAGAATTGATTTTTATTAAGGTTTACTGTAATTGTACCCACGCATCAGTGTTATTATTACAATGCAAATTTGCAGAAGGTACGTAGGTGCCATTACCGGAAGTGATATTTTAAAATTTCACTATACTTTAACACGATATTTTGGTTAACATTTTTTAACAGACGTGCGTAGTCGTGAAGGTTGTCTTCAATACTGTACTGTTGATTAAAAATTTAAATTTCAAGTGCATTTTGCTGTTGTGCTGAAATTTGACGTTAATTGTCAATTTGACAGTTTAGATATTTTATATGTATAAAAATAAAAAAAAATAGGAACTCGGGAATCGCAGGTTATTATTTGGGAAATCAATTCTAGGACGTAACGTAACGTGACATTTGTTTTATTTCTAATTAGAGTTGGCCCTGCCAGGAATGACGTATGTTTCAATTTAGTGCAGATATCAAAATCTGTCAATTTGTTTGACATAATCTAACTAAGTTTCGACATGTCTCCCCGGGCAGCGCCAACTGCAATTAGAAATTTTAAAAATGCCATGTTATAATGAGCTGATTTTTCTATAAAATTATAAATTATGAAAAGCAGAAACGTGTGGAAGGTCATTTTAATATGAATTTCTGCCAGTCATTATGAATATTCATAAATGGTTACAATAAAATGATGATAAGAAAGTAAAATTAGCTTAAAAATATTAGGTAATTTTTGTTATGGTCAGCATAATGAAAATCTTTACAACCTCCATTTTCATTTTGACGTAAAGTGTCAAGCAATCCAAAAAAAAACTCCAGCCCTGCCCTGCTCCTCTGAGCCCACTGGCTTGTCAGAACTGAAAGTCCAGTCTTTGATTATTATTTGCTTTTATTTGACGTATGACAATAATTTTTCCATATCAAAGACGTGACTTTCAATTTCACAGTCTACTGAGGGTGGTTTTTTTTTAAATAGCTCTTGATGCAAAAAGTCACTATTAAGGGAATCCCTTGAACTTGCTCGAATTTCCAGTGTCGCCCCAGAATCGTTAACGATTAAGCGATCGTCGCGCCACCACCACTGTGACGTCATTACTGACGATATTATTATATGGTTTAGACGAGGTCGCGGAATTTCAGTCGTTGCCAGTCTCACAACTGAAAGCGATCGAATTGTGAAAGAAACATCGAAATTTCGCTATAATTCATATTGTGATTTTTTAAATCAATTCCCGCCCAAATAAATCGTGGAGCATTCCAGTGAACTTACGGATTTTCTGTCAAATTGTAAGTACATTAAAAGTATTTTCATAATTTGAACGTGAATTAGTGTTAAGTTTTTGTTAATTATATGTACAGAAGTTTTGAAAGTGATTTAATTGCAGTATTAAAAGTATGTCTGCGGAAACTTTCCAAAAATGTCAAAACAACAGTATAAATGCGAAATGTCCAGGAAATTAAATTGGGTTTATTTATCATAAACCGCAAATGAAAAGCATTTTGTGTACCCAAGTCGTTTTATGGCTGGAATTTCTGAAAATCTATAATTAATATGCCAACAAAATTCCTAATGCGTGATCATTTTCCCCGAACTATTTGTTATATAATTATTGTATACAATAATAATTAAGTAGCATCATAAACAAAGGTGAAATCGTCGAAAAAAATTCTAGGTCGTACCTGCTACCTGCACAATATGCATGAGAAAATTGATGTTTTTCTGTATAGGTGTAATTACAGTTCATTATTTCTAGAAAATAGGAAAATTGCGCTAATAGCTTCTATCCCGTCAAAGCATACCGTCTCTTTTTCAGCGGCAGTGTGAGTCGGGCTTTTGCATTTTGTGTTAAACGCGCTTTCAGTTCCGTCAAAATTCCTATCAGTGCTAATTATTGTTGTTCATTGTTTTTGCTTTTTGACAGCGAGATAGTGCTAATTATTGTTGTCCATTGTTTCTGTTGTAGTGAAAGGAGTTTCGACAAAACTGACAGCCAATTTAACCAAATACTAGAGAAAAGCCTGACTCACTCTGCCCTGCGGCCGTTAGAGCCCAAAACCTAAATTTTATCGCTTATGTTACGTTGGTTATTACCTAACAAAAACATACTGGAACCAATAGAAAAGAGCAAAAACTGCGCATAATTTTTAGTGCATTCCAATAACTTCCTTTTTAGTCCCCTCACGAGTTTTGTCCACTTTGCAGTCACGCGCTTCTTAAAAATAGCTCCCACGTTGCAGCCAAAATATTTTTGATGGTTCATTATGTGACAATGGACAGAGACCGAACCTTGGACTACTATGCATTTTTGCGTACGTTTAAAAAAATGCACGTCACGTGACCGCAATGTCAAAAAATTTTGAAGTTTGCTTGACTTCAGTATCAGTTTTTTTTTAATTGACGAGTGTTTTCATAATACATTTTATTTCTAGACTGAACTTTTCTATTATTAAACTATTGTTCCGGTAATGGACAAGCTTCCTTAATAGTTTTTATTGATTTACTACGTGCCTTCGTTGTGAAATGTATCTATTTTGGGGGAAAATGTTTTGTCAATATTCTAAAGGATTTGTTTTTCAATGGCGCTTTAAAAATAAACTAGTGTAACTAATTTTGTACGTAAATGTACCTAGGTGCAACAAGACTATGTAGGTCAACAACAATGATTGTGTTTGTTGCTATTTGCAACACCTGAAAAAATAGACCTTTGTATACATGCTACTAAACTGCGACATTTCCCCCTTTGCACATTTCCATTGAATCACTGCAGCACTTCAGGGTATAGGGCGATCAATTCAATATCAAGTTTTTTGATGTAAAAATTTTCCGATAATCTATTCTCTCATTGTTCTTTTCCAGAAAGTGAGACGGTTTTTTTTCTAAACCTGTTTTATCTGCTTTGCATTTTAATTAATCCATTGAAAGCGATTTAAACCGCTTCTGATAAACGTAAGCGTTGGCGTGAAGGTTTCTCTGAAAATACTGATCCTGGTTTTGGGTATTTCTGGCAGTTTTTTCATTTCCAAAAACTGGTGCGCATTTAATTAGAGATTTGCAAATCGTTGGAGCAAATTGAAGCGCAGTTTGAGGCGTATTGGGAATAATCAATAGCGTACGGCACAACCTACATTATGTGTCTTCAGCAATGCGTCACCAATCCAGGTATCACAGTCACATTCTTCTATTAGGTAACAACTTAACCTTAAAAAAAAGGCGGTCTCGGAGACGGCAGGAACTTCTACGCCGCACTGCATTGGATTAATAACAGCAGCATTTATTAAATTTTTAAATATTTAAAATAAGAAAGTTGCTATCCCGCACAGACAATAAAATAAATTGCCACTAAAATGACATTTTTCGAAAAAATGGCACTAAGGTTTTCGGCTTGAAAAAAAATCAGTTATCAAATCCGGTAATAAAAATATACATTTATGCATAGTTTTTTTTCACGGCACCATTTTTTGGTCAAAAGGGCCCAAGTATGAATACATTTTTAGAAGCAGAATTTGAAGAGCATTCATATGGTAATGCGAAAAATGGGGGTTTGCATTTAAATTTTTAAAGTTGATGTGCCAAAAAGGCACTTTCCGTGAGCCGGTGTAGCCCAGATTCTAATCAGCACCTACAAATCTCCCACTGAATATGTGTGCCAAATTTCATCAAAATCAGTTCAGTAGTTTCGGCTGTAGCGTGTCCACAGACACACGGACAGACACACGGACAGACACACGGACAGACACACACACAGACACACAGACACACATTTTTCAAAAATAGTTTTTTTGGGTTCCTGGGACCCCGAAACGTAAAGATTTGATGTCAGTTCAATTTCGAATTTTTGATCGATTTTATATACTGCTCCGCCTTGAGCGTAGAAGTTAAAAATTGAATAATGAATAAATAATGAGTTCCTTTAACTAACCAAAGTACCATTTTTATCATTGATTTATCAGTCCAGCTGCTGTCTTATGAGTAGATTTCTTTTTCTAGTATCAGCGATAGCCATAGTGCACATAAAATAATCACTTAATGGCCCTCCAGAACATTCACCGATAAAAAGGGTGTTAAAGTCCAAAATTGATCAAGTAGTATGCACGCATCATCTTAAGCAATTTTTCTGCTCTTTATCTTTTGGCTGAAATGGACCAATCGATGGGGATTCACAGCGAAGCGTACTGGTTTTGCGACCAATCCAGTGCCTACGCAATGAAAATCGGTCAACGCGCATTTTGTCGGCCTACTTTCCCCACCCGAGACTTGAAGAAAGTTGGCGGTTTTCATGGCACTCTTGGTTTGTTTATTTCGTGATTAGAATCGTTTCTTATCGGTTACGAGGTGAATTCCAGCGAGAAAAATGACGAGATCACGCATGAGATAAGCACGTGATTCACATTCTTTGACGAAAACTGTAAATGGAAGAATGTTAACTGTAGGTAACTCGAATGTTGGTTTTCAATGCCGTCCGGATGGTCATGCCACAGCATAAGAGCTGCTTTTAAATATTACCTCTCGCTAAAAAAATCTCAAGTGGTTTTGTCTAAAGTTTTCCGAGTCTTAAGAAGAGGCAGCAGAGAGGTTTCTGAACTCACAAAATACCCATTGGCTTGATGGAAGACTTCTGAAATTGCAAAATGGAACACTAATGGAAGGAAGTGTTTTTCACTATCTTAGACTACCCCACGAATACCTAGTAGAATTTGAGAAAAAAATCTTTAAATGAACTTAACCTTAATTGATTGGCAAACTGATGGTAAACATTTATTGGCATTTTGCATATGATGTAATGCCATTTTCAAGTGACTTTCAATGTTAAGAGTCGTGAGATAACTGTTTAATAAGAAACGATTGCGGAAGTCTCAAATTCTTGGAGATTTTTCTTACAAATTCAAGCAGAAGCTTTTGCTGAAACTTTATTCGTCATCAGGCCCTTTCAATAAAATAAAAATGTTCTGCATTTTTACTAAACTAAAGCACTAAACGATAACAATGTGACTCAGTGGATTGGGATTATATATATTTATGGCCCTTTATTATTTCTTTTATCTTTGTTGTCTATGACCTTTAATTGCATATTGCATGCCTCACCATTTTATGATTCAAATGTTGCTGAAGTGTATACAGGGTGTATTATTTTGTCTCGGCACCATGGATAACTTTGTTAATACTGAAGATACAAAAAGCATTCAATTTTTTACGCTGATTACGGTGGTCAATTAAAAAAAAACACATCAACATCAACATTCGTTAAATAATCACTTTTATATATATTTTTTTATCGGAACACCCCATATATTATTAGTTCTTTTAAAAGGTACCACAATTCTTAACAAACAAGTTTATGTGCATTATGTGCTTTAGACGTCAAATTAACAACATAATTTTTTTATTGACATTTTTGGTATGTCATTTCAGCGAACTTGATTTAGCAATTTTCTAGTTGTTTTCAAGCTCAATTTCTCAAAAATTGACAACTCGGATACCGTAAAAGATACGAAATTTTATTAAATTAGAAAAAAGTTGAGTTTTTCAATGTAGATTAAGAATCTGGACAGAAATTGAAGATATCTGGTTTGGTTCCTGAAATATACTGAAAAAACTAAAAAATGTCATATTTTAATCTAGAAGGCTCAGAAAAGTTTTCGTCGCCTCATTTTATTCTACGTGCAAGGTAATGTAATTGAAGCAAATTTCATAATGATCTGCCGATTAGTAACCAAGTTGTAACACGCTGTCAATTTTCAGTCTTTTCAGTATATTTCAGAAACCAATCTAGATAGCTTAGATTTCTTTTCAGATTCTTAATCTACACTGAAAAACACAACTTTTTTCTAATTTAATAAAATTTCGTACCTGTTACCGTTTTCGAGATGTCAATTTTTGAAAAACTAAAATGGCCGCCATTAGCCCCTGTCCCACAAGATTTATGGCAGACTTCCGTTTCAGTAATCTCCAGCATGAAAATAACTACAATAAAAAAATTGCATTTTAGTGATTATTTAACGAATTCGATGTTGATTTGTTTTTTTGAATTGACCATCGCAATCAGCGTAAAAACATATAATTCTTTGCTAATTTAACCGATTTTGTATTTTCAGTAGTAACAAAGTTAGCAATGGTGCCGAGATAAAATAATACACCCTGTATACATATATTATATGTGTATGCTATGATATGTGGGATGGATTGAAAGAATCTGAAGAAAATTCTTGATTCGTTTCTGAGTTATCCTGAAAATAAAAAAAGATTGAGTAAGTATTTAATATCACTATGTCTTACGATTGGTGCCATTTTAATAAAAGTGACTACTTTGATATTTTTAAGCAGCTGTCAAGTTTTTTAGTCTCTTTTAAACGATAATAAAATAGTCGTGTAACATGTTTTTTCAAAAAAAGTTTGTTAGTTACATTTATGCAGAACAATTTTTTTGTGAATCCGATGGCGTTATAAAATTCAATACGGCACTGGCGGCGACATGAGAATCAAAAGTTGACTGTCGGGGATGAAAAAAGAGCCCAAGAAAATTGCTGTCAAAAATAAAAAGGTTTCAACTTTTATTAAAATAGCTTCATTTTCATTTTGGGGAATTTTAGTTTAATTTGCATTTTAGTAAGATTTTCGTCAATTTTATAGAAAAAGTTCCATTTTAAGAAAGTAGGTAAGAAAGAAGAATTTTCCTTTGAAATCGCAATTTTCAGATTTTTCTTCATAACTCGGGAATGAATTAATATATCGGGAAATTCTCTTCAGATTCTTAATTTCCAAGAAATAGGTCAACTTTCTGTAATTTAATCGACTCCGTATCTTTTGCCGCTTAGGAGATTCTAATGATGATTGTTACCATCGTAGGTCGCTTTGCTTTGTTTTGACTTTTGACAGCCGTAAATGCTTTAAATGTCAGTTCATTTGTTTTTAAAACTGAATTACTAACAGTCGAGCCCACCCCTTTTAATAATAATAATCATAAGAAATATTGAACGGTTGGTGCCATATAAAGATTAGACCGATGATATTCACCGATATTCACTGATAGTAAAGATAATAAAATCATTTAATTATCATAATTATGTTTTCCAATTTCATAATAAATATCGTTCACGAGCCACATCAATTAAGCGGAAACGATTTGATAGGTGTTTTATCCCGAAGTGAAGTGGGGTATTTCGAGCTCACAAAAATGAAATAATTTCTGGCAAACCGCCGAATTGGTAAATTGTATTTATTTTTCCGAGAATAATTCAATTCGGGATTTACCGTTGCCTGCATTATACGGGATGATTAAGAACGCGGTGAAAGCTGAACGTCACGTCGAGACTTTACTCATACTCACAAAATTACATCTCACTAGTCAAATGTAACTAGGAAGTCTCGACTTAACGAATTTGCATTGTTATTTAACTGTGAATTTTTGTAAATTCCTTAACTTTAACATTCTGAAAAGTTTCAGTGATAATTCAGCTATATTTTCGACCCTGATTGTATGCTAATGTTTCTACGTAAACGTTAGTTTATTATTACTACCTACTAACCTATGAAGTCTATAGGTTTTCACATCCGGAAAGCCTCAACACGGACCAAAATTCACGTTTGATGCAAAGGAAAAAATTAATTATTTTTGCGAAATGCTAATGACACCCGGTAACGAACAATTTGGAACTTGAACCATGGACTAGCCCATTATTAAAAAAATTGGGTTTTTGAACCCAGAGACGAGGCTAAAGTCAAAGTCCTTAATGCGTTTCTATCTACGTCTTGACTTAGATTAGCACCTATTTTCGGAGAGGAAGCATCTGCTTTATTGCAAATTTATGCGGCGAGTCACCTTGGATCCCAAGAGTTGTTGACTTTAGTAAAAAAATGGAAAACTAGCAAAGAGGAATATTACGTATAAATTGTGGAATAGTACAGGTCAGGTCAACCACCTCGGAATTTTCGTCCTTCGTTCAACCAACCCATATTCCAGTGTGTATTTTGCAACGCGTGGCAGACATCGTAAATGTGTTATCGAGCGTCGCGACGGCGGAGTGGCCCCAAGCCCCAACGTCGGGTCGATAAACTGGCGTTCGGACTATTTGCGAGATCGGTAAATGACCTAAATACTGGATGCAACAATCTGGTAACGCCATCTTTAGTAGTGCTTGTTCACCACTGACTCGATGGTTTCGGATATTTATGGATCAAATAAGGGGCGTCATATATATTGAAACTGTTTATCTTATCAGGGTTAATTAATAGCCTACAAGAAGATTCTAGGAAAGATCATACAGCGACATTTGAACTAATAAACTTACGTATTACATGATTTACATGCAGGTATGCATGTTGTACTCTTGTATTTATATGATATACCATACGTATTTTATCAACAAATTTGTTTGTCTCTTCACTAAACCTATTAATAAATATAATACAGATATGTATCCTGTGTTTCGTAAAAAACTCATTCGCAGTGGACGATGGGCTATGGCAAAGGACGTCGTTATTCCCATAATGCGAATCCGTTTTTTAAGAAACAGGATATAATAAATAAAGGGTGAAAACTGCTATACCCTACAAAAGAGGTAAAATCAGTAAAACATTATTATACAGTGTGTCTCATTTTAACTGGAACCACCTGCGTGATACTTCACTCTTTTTATAAACCGAAATCCCAGCCTACTGCGATTTAATAAAGAGGTCAAAAATAACGAAATCGTATTAGGCATTTTTTTATCGAAAAATTTTATAAGGAAAAGTTGCTCAGGGTGGCTCCAAATGGCTAAATCCGAAATTTCAGGAAAAAATAAAAATGTAGAATTTCTTGAGGAAGAATTACAAAAATAACGAAAAGTTCAATATTTTTGCAACATAATGGGTGCTGTGAAGTAAAAAAACAAATGAAATTAATTGATTTGACATTTGCTATCGGCTATGAATGGATAAAACTTAACAATCGCAAAAAAAGTTGAAATTATTAAGATAGTGTAAGATTTTCGTTTTTCTTAACAATTTCAAGGGTCACCCCAACTAATCTGTTGCAATGTGCCACAAACAGCATGTTTATTTCACATCACCGGTTATGTTGCAAAAATATTGACGTTTTCGTTATTTTATGATTCTTCCTTAAGAAATTCAACATTTTTATTTTTTCCTGAAACTTCGGATTTAGCCATTTGGAGCGGTCCTGAGCAACTTTTCTTTATAAAAAAAGTTGAGTATTGCACAGGTGCAGACTTTGGAGCTCTACCTGCAGAAAAAAGAACGCATTGATTCTGTTAAAATTAACCGAAATATTTGTGTGGTTCCAGTTAAAAATGAGGAAGGCTATGAGAGTTTAGGTGCACTTCCAGATTTTACTGATACAGATGTACAGGGTGTTGCCAATTTCATTGCCAATTTTTGGGATCTCGGAAACCATTACAGTTAGAAAATCGGTTAAATTAGAAAAAAGTTGCGCTGAAAAAACTGAAAATTACGATTTTAAAGAAAAATTTATGTCTTCTAACCATGCTAAGCAAATAAAACTTATGAAAGTTTCATATTTTTGACAGCTGCCAATTTAATGGCATTAACAGACATTTTCAAGGCCTCCTAGAGTTTGAGTAACGACAATCAACTTTTATTTTTATTATGGCCGCCATATTGGATTTTAACACCATTGGTTACACAAAAAAATTAGCTTTCCAAAATGTAACCAACTTTTTGACAGGTCGTCAAAATTTGAAATTTGGTGTGAATAATTTGTATAATCACTAATAATCAGCCTAAACTTGGAAAAAACATCTGTAAAAAAGTACACCGACTTTTTCAATTTCTTATGACATGTGCAAGGAATTGAATTCAAAGATAATAAAACACGTCTTGACATCGTGTGACTCAAGCTTTGGATTTTTTTTTCAAAAAACCCTGATTGGTTACATTTTTGTACGTCTAATGGTATTAAAATGCAATATGGCGACCATAAGAAAAAGAAAAGTTGACTGTCGTTCCTCAAAATCTAGAAAACCTCTAAATTTTTCTCGATGCCGTTGAATTGACAGATATCAAAAATATAAAAGTTTCAAGTTTCATTTAAATAACTGTTAGGGAGATATAAATTTTTCTTTAGAATGTCAATTTTCAGTTTTTTCAGAATAACTCAGGAACGAATCAAGATATCGAAGAATTCTTTACACATTCTTAATCACCAAAAAAAAGCAATTTTTATATAATTTAACCGATCTTATATAGTTTGTCAAGAAATAATTGAACAGTCATAAAGACAAACCTTTTAACTTAAGTCGACCGCCCGTTGAGGTTGACAATGCAGGGGAATTCCTTCATAAAATCTTGTACGGCGCTCTCGTAGTTGAACACTTGGCTGTGTAGAAAGATTTATGGAGGGAATTCCCCTGCATTGTCAACCTCAACGGGCGGTCGGCTTAAGTTAAAAGGTTTGTCTTTATGGCTGTTCAATTATTTCTTGACAAACTTTAACTCCTATAATTTCCGAGATCCCAATAGTGAGCAATGAAATTGGCAGCACCCTGTATAGTCACATCTCATTAAAGGAGATCTAGTTTATTCAGGGTGGTGGTTATTTCTTTGGTCACCGTTGGGATCTCGAAAACCATTAGAGTTAGAAAATTGGTTAAATTAGAAAAAAGTTGCGCTTTTTGAGGGTGATTAAGAATCTGCAAATAATTTTCCGATATCTTGATTCGTTCCCGAGTTATCCTGAAAAAACTGAAAATCGTGATTTAAAAAAAAATAATATCTTTCAATTGAATCTTGTAACTTTTATATTCTTGACAGCTGTCAGTGACAGTCAACGTTTCTTTTTGTGATGGGTATGGCCATGTTAGTGACATGGGGTACACAAAAGAAATTAGCTTTTCAAAAGTGTAACCAACATGGATTTTTTGACAGATCGTCAAAATTTGAAATTTGGTATGAATAATTTACTCGGGGGAAAAACAAAACAATTTCTTATGACACGTGAAAACAATTGAATTGAATAAAACGCATCGTGTGTTAAAATGGTTAAAATCGAATGTGGCGGCCATAAGAAAAAGAAAAGTTGACTGACGTCACTCAAGACCTAGAAGGCCTAGAAAATTTCTGTCAATACCATTAAATTGACAACTGTCAAAAATGTAAAAGTTCCAAGTTTTATTTTTTCATTTGAGTATATAGCGGAAACTGTTAGGGGGAGGCTATGAATTTTTATTTTACTTAAACGTCAATTTTCTGTTTTTTCGGGATAACTCAGGAACTAATCAAGATATCGAAAAATTCTTTGCAGGAACTAAAATCGCCTTCAAAAAGCGTAACTTTTTTCTAATCTAAGTTCTACGTAGTTTAAATTCGGCATTATATTATTCTTATTAACTTCAATGGAAAAGAAGTGCACGATAAATATTATTGTCAATGATAATGAGCACTTTGTGTTCGAAACGCGTTAGCTGTGTAAATCTAGTTTTTCGGTGTAATGGTAATGCCTTGAATTTCCATGCACTTACTTACAGTAATTATTCATATACATAGTTTTAATTTAACCAAAATTACTGTCTTCCGGCGCATGTGCATGGCTTATGGTATATATTTTAACACATTTTATGTTATACCCGTTATCACCTTTGAAAGTAAATACGGTTTTTTCACCACATTTAGGTCAACACTGGTGGGGGGCAGGAATAAATGCAACTCCAATTATTCAACAATCAGAGACAATTGCAAAATAGCGGCAAGAAAATTTGTTGAAATGTAATTCTACTTATTTGCTCACGAATTATCCAAGTAGGGCAAGATGCAAATTTTAATAAGAGTGTTTTGTGTTTACTGCTTGTTTATGATACGTAGGGGAGACTGGGTCACGGCGGTTTTCTGGTAAAGCTTTATTTTTGTCGGGCTCTGTGGTAAAAAAGGTTCATTATGTTTAATGTATTAATTACAAGTTTTGAAAATTTTAACCAAACAGGAAAATACGTAAAGAAATAGGTAATTTTTTTATTGTCCCAATTCAAATACTAAAACTACACTTTAGCAGAACAGAAAGGCTCAACCCTCAAAGTACCCGTGGGAGTCTTCACTGGTATGTGCCAGAATATTCATTCCACTTTCATTATTTTATTGGTGGAAAGTAGTAAAATAAACTATGAGCTATGAAATGATCAATGATTACTGTGATCTATGACTCGCAGATAGCAATCGAAAATTTCACTGAAAATGCAATAAAATAAGGTGCGCCCACTTTTTTTTGTCTTATTTCACAATATGTCAAAAAATTTAATATTCTTTAATGTGTCCGACAGTAGCCTTTAACAGGTTTGATGTTTTCAAGTTTTAAGGAACCCAAAAAATTTAAAAGAAATTTAATATAGATAGATTTGTGCGTTACTCCCTGTCTTGTGGTCTTTTTTCATTAACCTGTCACCTAATGCTAATGTTTAAAAAGGTGACAAATCTCCAAACCTCATCAAGATAAAGCGCATTGTTTGTTTACAAAATGCGCGTCCAGATAATCCCGAAAAATCTATCACGACCACAACACGTGAATGGACGTATTCTAGTCACAAGTACATTGTTATCATTATCGTTATATTGTCGCATCTCATCCACCGGCAGACATTCACAGCCGAAACGTTGGCCTGTAACATTCGAATTTCGTGTCTAGTCTTTTTATTTATTTCGTTTCAAGTAAGGTGTTTAGTTTTGACTGTGTGCGCCAAATTAATTAGTTTTTTTTTTCAGTGCGTGGAGAAATGTCTATCGCCAGTGTACATCCTGCGGAACTGCGCTCAAATCACAGGTAATTAATTATTTGTTTTTTTTTGTTGACGCGTCACCGGATATGCGTTTTTCCTCAAGAGGTGGGATGTATTAATGCAGTTGGCGGATGCAATTACAATTATAATCAAGAAGGTCAAGAGAATGTGTGACGTAGTTTTACGAGCAAGCTATAATTTATCAATTTTATGTTGTAGTTTGCGTCAAATTTTGGCAGTGTTTTATTTTGCGTCAATGCGTTTCGCGCTCAGTCTTTCACAAATAAACAAAATACAATAGTAATAATAATAAGTAACAGGCGCCAATCGAGATAAACTTGTTGATTTTTGACTTTTGTAATCGAGAAATGTGGAGTATAGACTTTTTTCAGATAATTTTTAGGGGGGCGTTGAAGCCTTTCAATTATTCCTAGAATGCGATTGTTTTATCGCTTTTTTTCGAGTGCCTCTTTCTAGTCTTTTGCGTCAATGTAATCACGTTCTTATGTTCCGACACAAATTATCAATTTGCATTATCAATCGTATTCTGTTGCTAGGCAACAGGTTAATGTTCGAGACTTAAAAATTGCTACAAAATTGGAACCATCGTCGTCTTAAATTATACAGGCTGTCCCGAAATTAGTGGTCAAAATTTTACCAGTAGATTCTTCTATGACGAATATGAGAAAAAGCCCCTATGAGCATGAGCATATGTCGAAAAATAAGTCCTAAAGGAGCTAAGGCCCCTTAAAGGGCCACTTTGAAAGTGTTTTTTCTAAATATCTTCAAAACGGTTAAAGATAGCAACGTGAAATTTGGTATATTTACTAAGCCTTTGATGCTGAATTTACTTCTGTGGAGAATTTTTTTAAATTTTGATCATAAGCGTCTCGTACAGGAAGGGCTTAGGTTTGCTCAAACATTTTTATAAGTAGTTTTTTCTCAAATATGATTCCAGAATCTGAAAATTTCAGATTGTTTAAGTAAAAATGGTACTCTTGTTTGACATCGATAGAATGCGCCCTTTTCGAAAAAAATTACTTTTTTGGTTTAGGGCTCCAAAATTTGTGACAGAAGACATCAAAATATTGTAAACAAGTTCATGGGACGGTTCCTTACTTCATTCTAGAAAGAAAAGTTCTTATGGTTATGGGTCGAAAAATGCTTCCTGAGGGAGCTAGAGTCCTTCAAATAACATGATTTCCAAGACCCCCTTTGAAAGACCATAGCTCCCTTAGGAAGCATTTTTCGTCCCATACCCATAAGAACTTTTCTTTGTAGAATCAAGTAAAGAACCGTCCCCTGAACTTTTGATGTCTTCTGTCACAAATTTTGAAGCCCCGAATTAATCAAAAGCCAATTTTATCGAAAAGAGCGCATTCTATCGATGTCAAACAAGAGTAGCATTTTTACTTGAGAAACCTCAAATTTTCAGATTCTGGAATAAAATTTCAGAAAAAACTACTTACAAAAATGTTTGAGTAGCAAATTCAGCATCAAAAACTTAGTAAAAGTACCAAATTTCACGTTGCTGTTTTTAACCGTTTTGAAGATATTTAGAAAAAAACACTTTCAAAGTGGCCCCTTTAGGACTTATTTCATAGGGTTTTTTACATATTTTTCATAGAAGAATCTACTGGTACAGTTTTGACCACTAATTTCGGGACATCCTGTAGTTTGTAAGGCAGCATGCCATCAGCATGACAATGTTGCATAACACCACCCATATGCAAATCATCACAAAGAGGCTGACTCATACTTACCAGCAAACCGTTCCCTCACGTGATTCAATAATAAAATAACGCGAAATTCAATTATCGCTTTTAACAATCACCACTAACAATTTAAACGAGGACTCACAATTGAAATATTTTCTCACATTTTTACATTGACTCTAATTAAGGTGTTTCATACCTACTTATCTTTAATTTGAGTCGAGCTGAATAAACAAAGTCACATGCCAATTGGAAAAATTTAAGAATCTTTTTTTGTAGCTCATTGACCACCCTGAGCCACAGTCTTGATGACATCACCGAAGGGGGTTGGAGTCCTCAATTCCAGTCAGACCACGTTACGACTATTGAGGAGTTGCGCCTTCAAATGGCGAGCTGTTTCACCTGCGGAGTTTCGTGGAAAGACAGCCATGTCTCCCTTGATTGTTCCGAATGTGGGGGCTACGCCCTAGAGCGCCCTTGCCCTGAATGTGAGGGCAAATGCGGTGCTGTGTGGAAGAGAGATCTGTCCATGGTAAGAAACGTGGGCTTTAAGTCCACATTTAAGCCCTCATTACCTTTCTTATTGGACGTAACAATCGTAAACAAGGTCAATAAAGACTTGTTTAAGCACATATCTAAAACAATGGAAAGTCATTTTTGTATATTCAGTAGTTATTTTGCAAAATTAGATGAATTTTGAAAGTCATGGTTTGATTCTGTCAAAGTACCAGTAAGAAAAACAAACAATCACAGATATGCGTTTCAATTCCAAAGCCCAATCAGTATGAGTTTATTTTGGATGATGTGGTATGTCCAATACATTCCTAATTCTCATGTAATGTACTCTGTATATAAATAAAATTTTTTTGCAGTCCCACGCCAGCAGTAAGGCCCGCTGGGAAGGAGAATGCAACCTGAACCAACAGAAACCCGAAGACAAGTCAAGTAGCAATCAGTTGTCGCAAGAACTTAGTTGCAAGTTGGAGAAACTAAGTGCCAATTCATGACGACACTTCACTATTTAATAATCGTCGTCATTTTTCGTTTTTTGTTAGTTTAGATAAATTTCCTATTACAGGGTTACTGATTAATTTATTTTTTGGATAAATTTATTCTTAGTGTGAATGTTGTTCAGTGAGCCTGCCCACAAACAGGCCGTTCTTTGCCAAATTTAATTCACGACTGATTACAATCAAATACATCACCCCTGAAAGTACTTTTCAGTATCATTCCTTTGGTTTTTTGTTCATGAAATTTTTGAGTTGTTTTATATTAAAACCATTTTCAAAATTGTAGCATTGGTGTGTATCGTTTGTATGGATCATGTGGCATAGCGTCAAAGCATTTCTTTTGTATAGTCTAAATTCAATAGTCTGAATTAACGAATCCTCTAGGCAAATTGTACTTGGAGTAAGAAAATATAAATTGTTGATATTACGATTGAATTAGAGAATTTATCAAATTGCGTATTTTGTATCGACTGATTGTAAAACCAACTGTAATGTGTTGACTTAATAAACATAATAGCAAAAAAATCGCATTGCTTATCCCATTTCACTAACAAAATTTATCACCGAGAAGGCCGTGAAAGTTAGACGGCACGTCGAGGCTTTAATGATATGCACAAAATGACACCGCTTCGAAGTTGAATATAAACTAGGCCGCGTAAGTTATTGGTAGTGACATGTAAGTGTATAGTCCAGTCATATTAGATCTAAAAAAGACGAATAGAAGAAATAATTTATATATTTTTGAAATTTTGGGTACGGACTCCTGTTGGCACTTGAAATGAAGAGTCGAAAAGTTTCCACCCCCCAAGTGTGCGCTTCATCCCTTATTTGGCGAAAACCACCTCCAAACATGACATGGCGCTAGTTTTTAGCATTTTTCGGCGAAACTATCCATATGACAAAAAATTTATTCTAATCAAAAGTATACCTATTTCTTATGAAATTCTGCATTAAAAAAGTCCTTTTGATTATTTTGCTTATCCCCACCTAATTCTCGCAAATGACGTCCGAAGTTGTAGAACAATCAAATTAGATTTTTTAGTAGAACATATTTAAATAATTATGAAATATTTGCTACGGACTGCTGATGGGTTCTTTTGGCAAGAACCTACTTACTCCCAGACGTGGGCATGGCGCTAGTTTTTAGCATTTTTCGGCTAAACTATCAAACGGACAAAAAATTACTCTAATCAGGAATATTCCTCGTGAAATTCTGCATTAAAAAGTACTTTTTATCATTTTGCCTATCCCCACCTAATTCTTGCAAACGACGTCCGAAGTTGAGGCTACCGTTAGATTGATTTTCCGTGCGAGCGAAAAACAACCCTCAATTTCGGACGTCGTTTGCAAAAATTAGGTGAGGATAAACAAAATGATGAAAAAAGCTTTTTAATGTAGAATTTCACGAAGAATGTTTTTGATTAGAGTAATTTTTTGTCCCTTTGATAGTTTAGCCGAAAAATGCTAAAAACTAGCGCCATATGTCCTCACGTCTGGGACTAGGGAGTAGGTTTTCGCCAAAAAAGGGATGAAGCTTACACATTTGGGGGGTGTTAAGCTTGTGGCCCTTCATTTCAGGGCCCATCAGCAGTCCGTAGCCAAAATTTCATAATTATATAAATAAGTTCTTCTCAAAAATCTATTTTGACTGTTCTGCAACTGCGGACGTCGTTTGCGAGAATTAGGTGGGGATAAGCAAAATAATCAGGAGGGTTTGTTTCGCCGAAAAATGCTAAAAACTAACGCCATGTCACGTTTGGTGGTGGTTTTCGCCAAATAAGGGATGAAGCGCACACTTGGGGGGTGGGAACTTTTCGGCATTTCATTTCAGGTGCCAAAATTTCAAAAATATATAAATTATTTCTTCTAAAAAATCTAACTTGACTGGACTAGTATCAGTAGTCTCGACGTGTCATTAAACTTAAGGCCTTTTTGAATCTTGTAATTCATTTTGTTGTTCAAATGGTACTTAAAGCGAATCTTTAGAAGATAAATCCTCTCAACAAATAGCTGTTTATACAATTTGTATTATATGTCTTTTTTCTTATAATTGTTCATTCTGTCATCAAACTTACCTCCACATGAATTAAGTAAGAGCTGTAGACTTGCCCGAAGAGCGTCACTGACAACAAATATCACAATTTTCCAACGCAATTATTTCGTAAATTACCAGTTCTATGGAAAAAATTAATAGGGTCATTTTTGTAAAAAATTTAGTCTTCTTTATTTTTGGTATGAAACACTTTTTTCGTGGACCTACAGTTTCGGAGATATTGACGAACAACCAAAAAAAGGACCTTTTTTGTGGTCTCCACTCACCCCCTAGGGGTCAGGACTTTTAGTATGTTCATTACTATAGACTATAGACTATATAGACTATAGACCCTCCCTAAATGCCACAAAGTTTCAAAACTTTCAGCAATTTGTTCAAGCTTCGCCTTAAATTTATATGGCCTTCTTTTGACTGGACTACAGAAAAACCTATCCTATCACAAAGCCTGGACATAATCGTGTTCACTATTACAAAGTGGTGGCAAAACTTCACCTAAGCTGCAGATAAATTTATAAACACTATATTGCTATAAATCACATTTATTACTATAGAGGTCTACACTTAGCTTTGTTGACATGCTCTCACAGCAATCAATTGCAACAAAATGTAAAGTGGGGCAAACACTTCTGAATAATCCAAAGTGAACTGCCCCAGCAGCTTTTTACACAAGAAAAACTTAAACAAAAACGTCATCAAAAGAAAAATCCCAGACCACCCGACTCTCAGCAAAGAGAATTTCAACGTCACCTCCGAGATCATCCTTATAAAAATAATTATACAAAAATAGGTATTCAGAGCATCCCCTGCAAACAGTGGCAGAAATATCAGCCACCAATTATTGTTGTAAATTTCAATGTTAGGGTCATACTTAAGGGCTAACAATACCGTGAATATCAAGAAGGCTATTAAATTCACCCACAGTTCAAATACTGTCAAACCCAGCCAACGGACCAATTCCCCAACTGTGAAAAACATCTCAAAATGTTAGGGGATCTGCCCTAAGCAGACGAAGTCTAAGTGCGGAATTGAAGCGCCGTTGAATCAAGTAGTCTGCATCATCAGCAGCAGGTTCCAGGTCGTCTATTAGTTCAGTTGTGAAAGTGTTGGTGTGGATTTTAAAGGAGGGATGTTCTTCACATATTCGCAAGGCTGACAAAATGCCTCGTTGGATTGCTGCTCCCAGGCAGTAAATCACAACTTCGGTTTCGTTTTTGCTGATGAGTTTATTGCAGCGTTCTAAAACTGCCTAAAAATTGAATTACAATTAGCAATATTTTAATTTAACTGACCTTGGTGGGGGTTTTGGTGCTAACGTAGATTACGTTGTTGCCCCTTTCGGGCTTGGCGGGGCGTCTTTTGCGAAAGACGTGATCTTTGCTTGGATTTCTCTTTTGTTTCCCTTTATTTTCCTTTTGTTCACTGTTATCGGCACCTTCCATTACAAGAAAGCAGAAAAAAAGAGGAATAATGCAGTGACATTTACATAACCTAGAAATTTGACGTTTGATCCTAACGTCAAAATCCAGACAAAACCTGTGCCAAAAATATGAAATGCAAAAAGAAGAATCTGCGTCCTTATCTTATTTACTTCAAAGTCCATTTATAATTAAAAAATAAACATGATAAATTAGTTGGATATTCATTAGAGAAGATAATGATGTCCGACTTAAATGTAGCAGTTCTGGGGGCAGGAGTTGTGGGGCTCACTACAGCAATTGAGCTGCAAAAGGAGTTCCGAAATGCCCAGATTGATATCTTGTCAGAGAAGTTTTTTGCGGATACCACTAGTTATGTTGCAGCAGGACTGTTTAGACCAGGCACCAGCTTTGCCGGTCCCTCAAAGGAAATTACAAAGTATAGTTTTTGAGGCACATACCTCAAATAACAGAAACGCATTTTTTTACAGAAAATGGATAAATGATTCGTACTGGTATTGGGATGATCTGAGGATGTCTTCAGAAGGATCTTTAGCTGGTGTCACTCAGGTAGCAGGTTACCAGTTTTCAAATACACATCCAAGTGTTGTGAGGGTAAGAATAAGGGCCTAAGGGACTGATTTCAAGTTGGGGCATGACGTGACATAAATTTGATTCACCTGATTAGATGCATCACTCATGAGATGGCGCTAGCAGTACGATTTGGCATTGCGTCTCAGGGGCTAATTGCAAGTTGGTTTAGGTCGTGGACGTAACGACATAAGTCTAATTAATGCATAACTCAGAAGAGGTCGCTAGTAGTACGGTTTTACAGAGTTCTATAGTATTACCTTGATTAATTCAGCGCCGGTCGAGTGACAAATCCGACAATTGTAATAGTGTTTGTTAAAAATGGCTGCTGCATGAAATTCGGGATAATATTAATGTAGAACTCTGCAAAACCGTACTACTAGCGACCTCTACTGAGTTATGCACTAATCAGACTTGTCTCATTACGTCATGACATTAACTAACTTGGAATTAGCCTCTTAATCTGTCGATGGCTTTCACACTGAAACGGTGTGTTCTCGGTGCGCTCTAATAAACACACTTAAATTTCAACATGAATTTTCTCGATAGTGAAGTGCAATAATTATTAGGCGCTTTCTATTTACACATTTACCTGAGGAGACTCAGTTAATCTCAGAACTTGATTGGTCAATATTCAAATGAACCAATCAAATTACCGAGATTAACTGATAGGTTTCTCAGACAAATGTGTAAATGGAAAGCGCCTATTATGATGTTGCCAGATATCTTACTGATGCTAGCGCCATCCCACGAGTTATGCACCTAATCAGACTTATATCGTTACGTCATGACATAAACCAACTTGGAATCAGCGCTTAAGCAATTTCTTCATCTTGCACAAATCATCCACTCTTTTTTAAAGGTTAACTCGTTCAATAAAGTGTTTTGTTGAGACTATAATTTTGTCAATTTTCTTCTTACAATCCTTCACTGGATGAAAATGATATTTGCTCACTTCTACTTCGTGGCTTAGCTAAAAGAAAATAAATATACAATTATGGCATCAAATAAGTATAAAAGCAATGAAAGTAGCTTTTTGCGTCTCAACAACAAATTATGTGATTACACAAGGTAGTTTCACAGTCTCGTTCCACAAAATTTTTACTTACTGTTTAGGACGCGTTTCGGAGTGTTACTCCATCTTCAGCTATAAAAGAAATTAACACAAAATACAAAACAGTTGCCTGGAAAATGAAAAAAAAAAAAAAAAAAAAAACGTTTGGGTCAAAGAAAAATAACAGCTTTTGTTGTTATTTTTCTTTGACCCAAACGTTTTTTCATTTTCCAGGCAACTGTTTTGTATTTTGTGTTAATTTCTTTTATAGCTGAAGATGGAGTAACACTCCGAAACGCGTCCTAAACAGTAAGTAAAAATTTTGTGGAACGAGACTGTGAAACTACCTTGTGTAATCAAACATCAGTTCCTCTTTGAAAAATGGACCAAGCTTTCAACCAACAAATTATGTGCTTCAAAATAAAACAGTAAACTCATATACCTATGTATAAAACCTAAAAAATTTGAAGCCACTCTTTAAATTGTGCCAATATAATACCTATGTATTTGGATCCAAAATATTTGTACCCATAATAAAAGTGCCCACCTTACAAAAACCCACCAAAAGGGTGGGGGAAGCTGCGCGTAAGGCTGCGCCTTGCACCTGAAATGATTCTCCGTCTAAGGTCTATTTCCCATGCGCCAAATGAGTGCACTGGGAACTTTATACCCTTTCGGTGGGTTTTTGTACGGTGGGTCAATTTATTTTGGAGTGTTTGTATTTTGGCTTCAAGCTTCAATCAATTATTATGGCTAAACATTAGGGTGTAGGTATCGAAAAAAAAAGAATTTTGGAATTTCGTTTTGTAATAGTCGCCAAAACTTGCCTTTTGCTATCCTGAAAAGAAAGTTTATTTAAGGTTTTGCTATAGTTCAACGTTTTCAGCCCTCTGCCGACCCTCAAATATGTTATTTTGAAATCTCAAGTTTACAATGAAAATTTTTTTGAAATACAACTTTTATTGTTTTTCTGTCACTAGTAGGCTCGGAGTAGATTTTAAAGATCACTAACAGCCGTTCTTTCATCTCTAATTAAATTTAGCTACCTACTAGATGGCCATTGCATTATAGTTTCAAAGACAATTAACTCATCAATCAAGTTGCTGGTGCATGATGACAGAACTTATGTTTGACAGTACTGGTTACCGCCTAAAGTTCAAACGTTAAATTTTTGTGCGTTTTTTAGTCTTCGAAGGCCCACCAAATATAGGTTACTCGAGACTATTGCTAGTGTAATTTGCCTTTGAAATATTCTTATTAACTCGAAAGGGAAGCACAGAAATTCGAATAAAAAACGCACGAAAATATAACGTCTGAACTTTTAGACGTCAACCAGTAGTGTCATAAGTTCTGTCATGCATGCACCAGCAACTTGATTAATTAGAGTTAATTGTCGTTGAAACTATATGGCAGTAGGTATAGCTAAATTTAACTAGAGATGAAAAAAAAACGGCCGTTAGTGGTCTTTAAAATCTACTCCGAACCTACTAGTGATAGAAAAACAATAAATAACGAATTTAAAAAAATTATTCGTTGTAGACTTGGATTTCAAAATAACCAATATTTGAGGGGCGGATAGAGGGCTAAAGATGTTGAAGTATAAAATAAACTTTCTTCTTAGGATAGTAAAAGGTAAGTTTTGGCGACTATTACAAAACGAAATTCCAAAATTCGTTTTTTTCGATACACCCTATACTAAACATGCTTGAGTAACTTTTTTATTGGGCTGAAATATATTGGGTCCTAATTAATTGGACATATATATTTTGGGCATTTTTGCGCATTCCCATCAGGTTCAATGTTTAACAATATATTTTTTCCCAGTCGGTTAAAAAAGTGGGCGTTGCGGCGTTGCTCACTTCATTTGAGGTAGCAAAGTAGGTATAATGCGTTGTTTTTCCCTAGATAAGAAAAGTAAAATGAGGAGTGATTTTTATGGTGAAACTGTAGTTACTGACCAGTGAATATTTAAAGAAAATTTACAAAAATGACACCTGGTCGACAGTTTTAAAACAAATACCTAGTTACTTATCAAAATTTTTATTTTTAATGATTCGTAATTTCGTAATAATGTTGAACGTGTTAAATTATGACGTACATACTACGTCACTGCTTTTTGACACTGGTATGAGCTTTAACGGAACTGAAAAGTGAAAACCCGTTTCACGACAAACCAGTAGGTATATTTTTTTGTGAACATAATGAAAAATGGACATCCTTTCAACCTTTTAAGGCGAAATGCAGTAGCGTAATGGCAAATCTCATTAAAAACGTATTGAAAAGACGAAAAATAAACGTTTCTACCATGCGGCTACTTGAAAGCCTCCTTGCATTCATGTGTTCCTAATAGAAACTGAGAATATTCCCTTCCAAGATGGCTGATGCGCATGGAGTTTGTCCTAGTTCGATATTCCACCGCCAGATGCCAGCAATAACATTTTGCGGAAACTAGTAAGAAAACCTTGCGTTCTTTGACTGTGCCTCAGTTTTATGAAGTTTGTCCGCGGTCTACAATAGAGCACTTTTTTACCTTGGTTTGAAATGTACTATTCTCTTAAATTCTCTCAACCCAGAAACCATTCCCTTCTCGCCTAGGTACATAAAAACTAGCTCATTATTTCAGAATGAATACATCGAAGACTTAGTCCCAGTGTTTCGAGCCGCAACCGAAGCAGAATTACAACTCTGCCCAGGCGACTGGAAATATGGAAGCTTCTTCTCCACAGTTTTAACCCAATGCACAGAATATTTGCCATGGGCCACCCGAAAATTCGAGAATTCTAATGGAAAAATCACGGAACAAACCATCAACTCTTTCGCAGACATTGACAGTAAATATGACGTAATCCTCAACTGTACTGGACTTGGAGCTAAATTCCTCTGCAACGACAATAGACTGGTGGCAATGCGTGGACAAGTCTTAAAGGTGCGTAATAGCGTTTTCGTCTCTATTTCACTTTGAACATTTGTAAGCGAAAAAAGGATGCAAATACTGTAAGAGTACTGGAGTCAGAGTGTTGCATCCTTTTCCCGTTCACGGCGAGTTAATCTAAAAAGTGAAATAGAGATATTCTCAGAGCAGCACGTCGTGACTCAGGGGTTTAAACGCCAGAGTTAAGCCTGCTGATTGGCTGTAGCCTAGCAACCGAACACCGAACCAAGTTTAGGCTAAACCGACTTTAATCCATGACTGAACAACCAATAGCTTCTATCCACGGCCTTCTAGATGTTGAATTTATTTAGTTGATCGATCTTATTTTTTTTAAAATATTTGTTTAGGTGGAGGCGCCTTGGATCAAGACTTTCTTTTATGGCGAATATGACACGTACATTATTCCGGGATTCAATTGTGTGACTCTGGGAGGCTGCAGACAGTTCGACTCATACAACACTTCGATTGATAAATATGACGCATTGTCCATTAAAGAGAGGTGTTTAAAACTGGTGCCAAGTCTAAAAGGTTTTAAAACGATCGGTGATAGGGTCGGGTTAAGACCTCACAGAGATGCGGTGAGAGTCGAAAAAGAAATCAAAGTGATCAATGGACGGAATGTGAAAATCGTGCACAATTATGGCCACGGTGGCTATGGAGTCACCACTGCTCCAGGAACCGCATTATATGCCGTTGGACTTGTAAGGGAGATACTTTCCGGCAAAAACAAACTTTAACAGAAAGATTCTTCATTTAAAATCTGAATTTTTCACAATTAATGAAAACCTAATCTAAACAATAAAACCTTATTTGTCAGCTTTTTCAGCAGTATCTTTCGGCACTGAATGTTCAGTCACTTTTACTTGTTCAGTATCTGTGGCTGTTGCTAGCACCTTTTTACTCGATTCACTAGACGTAGTTGTGGCAGTACTTGAACTCTGTGCAGTAGTAACAGTCGAAGTAACGGCAGTAGTGGTTGCTGCAGTTGTTACTTCCGAAACTGTAGCAGATGTTAATTTAGGCCTTTGAGATCTACTGTTGTATATGGGAAGCCTAGGCCTATACCCCGGATGATGTGCTACCATCATCGGTATCCTAGGTAACAAAATTGGACCCGGCATTCCCCTGGGAAAGGATCCAGGAGGCAGGTACCCTCTTGGAGCAAATCTGGGAATGGGTCCCGGAATCCAAATTCCTTCACCCCCCTGAGTTTGAACACGTGTTAAAACAATTATTTTCAGTTATAAATTATTACCTCGTAGTATGGATATTCGGGTAATGGAGCAACCGGATAATGTCCTTCGCTGTGTGAGGGTGGCCTTGGAGACCTACTCCTTCTGGAGTGACGGTCGGGGGAATACCTCGTCACTCGTTCTCTTGGCGACCGACTGGTACGTCTCGTTCTCTCTCTTTCATATTTTCTATGCTCAGGCTCGTGTCGGTGAGGCGAGCGACTGTAGCGCCCTCTGGATCCACTGTGCTTGGTCCTATGTTGCGAGCGACTTCTGCTGCGCCCTCTGTAAATTCGAAATTTAAAAAATTCCCATTTATATCAATATTAATAGGTATAAAAGTCGATTAAATTAGCAAACAATCAAATTTTTTTGCTTAATCTTCAATTAGTCGAATAAAAATAGTTTTTCTTGCAAAAGAAAAGAACAGAGCTATAACAAAAGCTCATGTTGGCGTCTATTCTAGACTGTTCACGTCTTTGCAAGTAAGTAAATTTTTGTCAGTTAAGGTTTACTTACTACATTAAGCGTAAATTAATTATATATTTTTATCCACGATTATTAAATAATGCCATTGTTATGTATAATCCTGTTCATAAAATACAGCGTGACTTATTGTCAAAAAGTCACGCTTCTGTCACGTTGTTTCACAGAACCAAAATCAAGCGAAATTGTGCCAAAGTAGATCAAGCATCAAGCTGTTCCTATCATTTGTCAACTTTTTGTTTTTGTTTACAATAAATATAAAGTGATAAAAATTTTTGAGCAATTCCAATAATCTTGGATAAATATATTTCAATAATCGTGGATAAAACGTCGTATTTAACTCGCACATAATGGGCCATTATTCACTTGGTTGTTTACAACCCTTGCTATAATAAAAAATAATGATTATTATTCAGATACAAACCTGCTGTCTCTTCTGGCAGGTGGAGTCCTTGTCCTCCTCCTTTCCGGAGGACCCTTATACTTTGGAGGTGACCTACTCTGATGTCTTCCTCGTTCACTTCTGTAGTTTGGTGGTGATCTACTTGGCCTACGTCTTTCTGGAGGTCCTCGGTATGGAGATCTTTTATCAACTACTGGCCCTCGATACCTCCTAGGCGATTTTTCTCTCTCTTTATAAAACGGCGATCTTTCTTTTCTTTTCTCGCGAAATCCTGAGGTTTTTTCTTTGGATTTTGGGGACCTACTGCCTCTCTTGCGCTTGCTATCGTATTTATCTGGTGACCTGTTGGATACGTAGCTAACTTTATGGGGAGGCGTGGCCTGTCTAAGCGACTTGTGAGGAGGGGGTTCCCGCGATCTGGATCGACTTCCCTTGCGCACGTTTTGCCTAAAAATAAACATTGATTGTCTTTATTGCAAATTAATGAATCAAGACATTGACAAAAAAAAACTCATCAGTGTGCTTTGGAATTTCAATTTTGACAGGATTAATGACGTGACCTATTAGGCGCTTTCCATTTGCACCTTTATTGAATATTGACCAATCAAATTGCTGAGATTAACTGCGGCTCCTCAGATACGTATTAAATGTAAAGCGCCTTTAATTTCACAGCCCACTGCCATACGTTTTGTTTGTGATCTCAAGTACATCTTTATGAACTTAGGTGCACAAATCATGAGATGGCGCCTGCAGAAATATTAGATTTCTGCAACATTACATCTCACTAATGAGAACTTTCCATCAGCGAAGGAGAGTTCTTAGCAGATTGTGAGTCGTAACGTGATTATGATGGATCATTTGGTAACTGTCAATTGTCAGAAGTTTTTCTGTCATGTTTCTGCATGCACCTAAAGGTCCTTGAAGGCACTGGTTGAGGCGTTGATCTTTTGTCATTTCTACGTCATTTGTCACTACTGTCAACAGAATCTGGGGCCTTTCACGTTTACCACGTGCAATTTTAACCTACAATGATGATAAATGACACATAACTGACAGTAGACATTGAAGTAAATTGTGTCGGGGGTCAAAAAATGGCGGCATGACGTCACGCTAACAGTACCTATTATAGTCTCACTTATGTCATGACGTCATGCCATAAGTCTCCTCGGAATTAAGCCTTTAGGGGTTTTAATTTACCCCTGCATTACACGATCACTTTATACAGGGTGTCTCAGAACGCTCGCACCGAATTATAATGGAGTACTCAGGAGTAAATTCTGAGCCGATCCGTGTTTTTGAAAATTTTCAGGGACCAATAGTTCTCGAGTCATAAGAGATTTAAAGAGGATCAATCAGATTTCAGCTTTGAATTGCTCCATAAGGTACTTTAACATTAGATGCACTATTTCCTAGGTAACAAGATACTATCAATGAAAATTTATATTGTTGTATCTTGTTACCTAGGAAATAGTGCATCTAACATTAAATTACCTTGTAAAGCAATTAAGAGCTGAAATCTGATTGGTCCTCTTAAACCTCTTATAACTCTGGAACTATTGGACCCTGGAAATTTTCAAAAACACGGATCGACTCAGCATTTAATCCTGAATACTCCGTTAGAATTTAGTGCGAGCGTTCTGAGACAGCCTGTATATGACCTATTTACAGAATTGTGTGTAAATGAACCATTACGGCCCTCAATCACGCCCTCAGCTACTCACCGATATTTTGAAGAATAATAATCTTTATCTTTCGGATAATCGCGAGGGACTGGACTTCGAGAAGTGTAATTTTTTGACTTCGGGGAAGCCCTCCTCTTGTCTGCAGTCCTGCTTCGACTTCTATCACCAGTTCTAGACGAACATCTCGAGCTGCTGCGAGAACTATCCGACCGGGATGCTTTTTCTTCATTTGAAATAACCCTTTCATCTTCTATAGGAACGTTATTCACAACTACGCCGTCGCGGGCGAAAATCGGGAAGAGACCTTCCTCTGAAATTGAGAAATTCGCATAAGTTTCACTTTTTAAGTATCAGTGCTTAAGATCTACTCAGTAATTTCAATGTTACTTAAAGTTATTGTGATCTTCGATCTGACGAAAATGCACTCGAAAATATATCAAGGATTTATGATTTAGTATTGTTTTTGATATATTTCCTCACTAGACGAAAATTGAGAAAAATTATTTTATGAAAGATTTCACTATGGGTGATGAGTGGTGAAATTGGCCGCTGTCGACGTTTGGTCGGTCACAGCTGACAATTTTTTTTACAAAAAACGACAAAACGTCGGCAAGGATCAATTTTGAGGCGGATTTTGTAGAGACGTCTGTCAGCTGAAAATCCTCGCACGTAGTTTCCTGTTTATCTTCTTGTTTCTCACTGTTCTTCTTTAGTCAAATTCATGAAATTTTGTTGAAAAATGTTTAATTAGATTTAAGAAACGCATGCAAATGAAATGACGTAAATTACTTGCTTAAGCATCTACTATTTACTTCAAAAATATTAACAACAATATAATTGTTACAAAAGTATGAAATTACTTCTGACAAATTGATGAACAAAAATTGCATTAGGATGAGATCTTCTTGTCATTTGGGATGTTCTTCTTATTATGTACTTACAGCGCGGTCCTTGAATTCCTCGAAGATTTCTCCAGGTTTCGCAATTCTTTCTACTGTCTAAAAACGGGTAAATTGAATTTGAAATTTGATATTATTAGAAAAATGTACCTACTAATATTCCAAAAATAGTAATCGTTTTATTTTGATAAAGATTAAGAAATGCTTGATGAAGTGTAAGACAAGGTGTAAGACTGTTAAAAACAAAATAATGTGGAATAAAACTTACTTTGCCCTCTGGTTCAATACAACAGTTAGGATGAGTCTGATGCAGAAGGGTCCATGTTGAAACATAATACGTGGTTCCAGGGGTTGATTTCTTCAGTCAAATGTAGCGTGGTGCTTTTCCTAGATCTACGGAATCAAATTCATAAAAAAACATCTTAAAATTCTCAATTTATGTGATGAATATATGTGAGGTATGGAAAAGTTATTACATTTTCTTAAACTTCACATAACATTTAACTTAATAACTTTGCACACCTGATTTAAGTAACCTGTAAGAACAGAAATTATAAGTAAAACATTGCCAAGTTGTTATTCTAGAAGAGTATGGTCTGCAAGTTTACTAATATGTACCAGACAATACATATTGTCAGTGAACAAATAAATTATTAGTGACCATAATATTTATTGGTTAGTTAACTGGATATGTCTAACAAGTAACAAATATGAAGTACCTAACAAGTAAAAAACCATGTGGGGGCTAAATCTACGCATTTCTATAATTTTACTAATAAATTAGACTAAAACTTTCTGGTTCTTTGTGTTTTTCGACGGTCTTGAAGTCAAAATCCACTAAATCAGTGGTTCGCAGTTTAAATTCCCCACTCTGCACATTAGTGTATCATTTGTTTTGTAAACAAAGAATAAATATTATAAGCTATTAATTTAACCCCTGAATTTAAGCTGTGCATACGTTTGCCGATCTCTATTATGTATAATTTGTACCTCAACCTGTAGACTTTGTTGTGGCAGCATCTACCATAAAATGTAAAAAAGGTCAATTGACTAGCCCTGTTAATGCCAAAAAGTAGGACTAATTTCGCATTTTGGATACTGCCTTTTGTTTTGCATTAAAATCAAGCAAAAACGGTAGATTTATCAAGAAATTATTTCAAGTAAAATAATAGCTCCAATTTCTTCTTTTTTTTCATTTAACTTAATTCTCCAGAAATAAAACTGAAGGTTAATTATCCAGTTAATTGTCCATTATGCCCCAGTCTCTAGTCCTGGGCACGATAAGTCTGCTGCATAGGGCAGTGCTTTCTAAATGGAAGATTTGGCATCGGCGTACTCCATAAGCCTTCATGCGGCAATCTTAACGTGACGAGGACACAAATTTTATGAAAGAGAATCCAAAAACGGTAAAAAGCAGTGATATGAGCACTTATTTACAATTTCAACTGAAGAAATTTTGGAGTCTCTGTCATGATCCCTGTTATTGAAACCAAAGCAACTATACCCTGCCGATAATGCACCACATTGACTATTTGGGCAGGATCTCCGATATCTCTGACTAGCTCCGATGGCTGGCTTGAAGTCTCAGGAATGTTGTGCCGCTTGATGGCCACTTTAAGGGTTCTTAGATCGCTTTTATCGAGGCGTGAAAGAACGTTATCCGGTCTAAGAGGAAAATATGTTTTACTGCTTCTACTGGAAAAAGTGACTCACCTTAAATTTGAACTCCGAGAGGACATTTTGAGACACGCACATTTGACGTTTATGTCATGAGGATACCGAACATAACCTAAAAACAGATTGACAATTGACATTTCTCTTTGACAGCTCATTATCGTTGCTTGGAGTGCGTTCCAATAACTCACCGCCTAGCTTATCCTATTGATGATTTCAATAATTCCAGTGCATGAAGGGAGTCAGTCTATACAGTAGGTAAAACAGTCCGGCCGTATTATTAGCTCTGCCAGTTTTGAGATTGCGGTGACGCAAGAACGTCAAATAACAAATAACTAATGTCACAAAATGATGAAAAGCGCCCAGAAGCACCAAATCTAGTGCATTAAGTAGGTACTAAAATCAGGACTAAAATAAGCAACCCTTAGATAGACCGCCATTATTTTCGCTTAAGGCTGCCCTTCGACCGGTTCCCGCCAAAAAAAATGTTGTTTGTTTCTAATTTAAATTTAAGAAGGATTATCAGCTTACAATAGACCTTATTCACCTTACCTTATTCTAAATTTAAGAGCCATCTATGGGATGTTGTACGAACCTCAGATGGTGTTTCAGGCTGTAAAAATTCAAATGCGCCGCCAAAAATTAATCTATATCTGTCAATAACTAGCGTTGCTTGTTGTAATGAATTTTATGGTAATGAATCCTACCGTGGTAGTGGCATTGACTAATGGCCTAGAAACGAAATTTGGCAGTAACTTTTGGTCCTTTAACGCATCAAATTAATTGTTTAGATAAAACTTATTTGGTTCCCACTCGGTTTAGTATGGTTTAGTTCTGAATTAAACTGCTACTATTTTAATATTGTTTTATAATTATTGCATTAGGAAAATTAGCACTTTGAGGTACTAGTTGCAATACTAAAGGTTCATTGTCTTCATACTGCTAGTTTACGCGAAGGTAGGTGCCACAGTTTTCAAATTATTTCATATTTTAAGACTACTGTAATGTAAGCGTTTCTTATGGACGCCAATTTCGTGAAACACCAGAGCCGTTCGCGCGCTGCTACGCACATGCGCACTATAATTTTGAATATCGTCTATTATTGCTATTTTACCTGCACGTTTACTCCTGTAACACGTTGGTTAACAAATTATATTATTAAAACTACACTGATGGTTTTTCAAATTTGTACAATTTTCCGATTTCGCGCCAAAAAACAACATGTGGAAAGCCCTCGCTTTGATTTTATATTCATATTCGTCTTTTAATGCGTTTTTTATCGGTTTTATGTATTGAAACACAAACTTATATGCATTACAAAGCATAGGAAACAATCTTTTTTTGTATTGAAGTACCTAGTACCTTCAAAATTATGTCAGATTTGAATCGTCCTTCTGAGAAAAATTTTAAACAGACGGCAAAAGTGACAGGTGACAGTATTTCAATACAAATTTTAAAAAACAGTAGAAGCTGACCAATCACGAGAGCCCATTTTGTATTAATTTGTTTTGTCAAGATTTGTATCCAAAAATTGATTTGCAATACATAGTAGAAAAACTTGTATCTTCCAAACATTTGAAGATTCAGGAACCAAGCTTGGAAGGTTGAAACTAGAAGCTCTGAGATTTCTTTTGATGTCTCACTTTAATCATGTTGATTTAACAATATGGCGGAAAATAATTCTTAAAAATCAAAGAAAAATTGTCCGCTACTTAACTTTTTAAAATACCACAAAAACCAAAAACACTGCTAAACACCACCTGACCTGAGACAACCCTGGCGCCCTCTGCATTTCATTTTTGTTGGTAGATTCTGTAATTTAAGTGACACTTGATGCCCCACCTTAATGCACACGTGTGGGGCATGAAGACAAAAGTACTTATTATACTTGAAAACTTTTATTATAATAAAATAAGCATACCTTACAAATTATGATCTCAAGACATGAAATTTAATGAAAATCATTTAAACGCCACAGTATCAAGCATGGCCCCCAAGTACTGCACAATGTTATTGGTCATTAATAAATCAACCTTCTCCTCCAAGTGCCTCTTGGGGTCCTGTTTGCCTACATTCTTAATAGCCAACTGTTCAGGAGTCATCTTCTCTTCCTCCTCGAGAGCTTTATTGTAATTTTTAGCCAACTCTAAAACATCGGCGACAGTTTTCTCGTTCAGTCCACAATTCTCCTTATAATCAGACAACGTAAGCCCATCCATCCACGATTTCTTGTGCAAATTCAATAACATTTTCTGCTCTAGCTCGTTTTTTCTATAGTTTATACTAATCGAGTAGTAGTGTCGGTTTAATCCATGGATAAGAGCTTGGACTGATGGTTTCTGTAAATGACCCAAGTTTGAGGTGGTCTGACGCGGTTCCTGTCCAAGAACCATCATATTCGGGTTTATTAACCTGAAGGCATCAATTACGACTTTGCCCTTAACTGATTGTATAGGATCAACGACAACAGCCACGGCTCTTTCAGAGAGGGCTTCAAAAGACTGCTGGGTATTAATATCAACTCCGGATAACCAGCACCCAAAACCTGGATGTGAGTGGTACCAACCAACCACCATTTCTGGCCTTCCCGTTTGTCTCAACATGTCCAACATTTTCGCTTGAAAAACGGGGTCCACAGCTTCTACACTGACTCCTGTACCTGTTTGAGGCATTGCGAAGACATCAATAACGCGAACTGTATAGTCATCCACGAATTCTCCTGAACAAAGAATTAAATAAATGCAAAGTCACAAAACATAACCGTACCTAACATGAGCCCCATTACTTCCATGGGAACGCCGGCACGACCGTGTTTTAGCATTTTTAAAAGTGCGAGAGAGGAAATGTACACTTGCTCGGCCGTATCCACGACGGGGGCATCTGAAGGAGGGGGCGCCTGAGACAAGCCCGGCATTCCACCTCCAAGACGTAGTAAACGGTCCATTATCTAAAATACGAAAAAAAAGGATTAATTGCAATTAAGAAGCCAGGCAAACTTACCTTTATTTTTTAATAAATAAAGCAGGGAATAACTTTATGACCGGTTTAAAGACTGTCAAAAATTGCAAATCATGACGTTTCGAGAGCCGGTAATGCAGGATCCTGTAATTAACAGTGTAAATAATGGCGGAGCAGCCCCCTAAAAAAACTGTTCTGCATCAAAGGTACGCGAGCGGCCCCCATGGGATAGGTAATAATTTTAATTATTCCTTGTATTTATTCAGGGCTATGTTATCATTAGGGCAGTACATAAACGATAAATTAGTTTTTCAAATGTCAAACTTCATCTTTTTAGCGGGAAATTCAAATTTACAGGTGACCCGGAAGACAAATCTCTTCGAAAAGTTGAAATTGAGGTAATGGTCCCCAAGAAAATGCGAGATATCGCCAAGTCTGAAAAATGTGCAGACTATGTAGCAAAGTTTACAAATTGTTGCAAAGACAATCACATTTTAATGACCATTCGATGCCGAAATGAAAATTCTGCTCTGAAAGAATGTTTAAGTCATTGGTACACAGATGAGGATTTCAAGAAGAGATGTAGAGATGAATATTTGGCTGAAAGGAGTGAATATAGAAGAACAGGAATTCCGCTAAAACAGAGAATTCCCAACAAGTGATTTTTTATCAGTTTATATTTATAGTTTTGTTGATTAAGTACAAATTTAAGTGGATGCAGCCTTATTTTCTTGAGACAAAACCCATCGTTTTAACAAAAGTTCTCTTATTTTCACCTGTGTTAAATCATTAAAATTTATCTCTCGATCACGTGGCAGAATTACTTCACAGATTAATAATTCCTTTGCAGCAGTTCCACAGAGTCTGTTTAATCCTAGCAGATGAACCATATTCATTGATCGTCTTTTAAATTCTTCAATTTGTTTCATTTCTTCATCAAGCACGTGAATAACCACAACATAGGAAGCATGGTAGAACGGAGGACCTTGTTTGTACAATACTAAAATAATTTTAAGAGTTGTTACAAATTACAGAAAGTGGTCTTACAAAAATCTCCACCAAATTTAATTCCAGGTTTAACCACCCAAGTTCTTGTTCTAAAATAATAGTAGACAATGTAGTTTTGCATAAAATTTTTATCATTTTCTTTAAATAATTTCCAGGTTTCCTCTGCACTCAATAGCTGCTTTCCATGGGAAATTTCCAAGCACCCAATAGCTGACAGAAGAAAAAACGCTTCTTCTAAAGTTAAATGTACGTTTTCTTTCAAACCTGAACGATCAATTTCATATTGCGGCTTTAAGTTCATGAAATAATCTTCGTCATCAGAATCAGGAATTACCAGAACTTTTTCAAGTTTCTTTGCTCTCCCCCATTTTTTCCTATTCTCAAACACTCGCTTTCTCAAAATTTCTGTCTGTGGGCGTTTAAAACTGGGATAGGATCGGGAAAGATTCGCTTTGCCATAATATCCCCTCATTATTAAATTCTGCATCGCTTCTTCGTCTTCTATTATCACAGAAAAACCGTTAAAAACTCCCATAAATTTAAGGATCTTGCCAGATTTGTCTCTGATAATCGGCAGGGGTGAAGAGGGTTTTAAATTGCAGTTTTTCTTGGGTCGTGGCTCCACAAGAGCCATTTGAATTTCGCGCGCCTAGATTCACGGGCTGCCAATATAATCCTGCCGCTATCTTTCTCTACTTTGTGGAATTAACGCCCACAAGTCTAGTGTATAAGTTGGTATTGCTTGTCAATAATCACAAGACCCGTTTTAGGCAATTTGTTGAATAAAAGTGGAAGAATTTTAATATTTTTACAGCGAATAGAAGACTTAAAGTGCTTCGAAGATGTCCTCGCCACAAGTTGCTGTGGGGGAAGACCCTAAAATTAAAGAAATAATCACTACCTTCGAAGATGAGAAAATTGGTAATTATCACCACAGATTTTTAACCCCACTTGTTTTTTAAATGGATTTTAAAGTCACTACCGCAGTTTTTAATAATAAATGAAGCTCGCTTTAACTATATTTTTAATATTAATGGATTTGTACTAAAAATGATTATTCAAAATCAAGTGCGTGCACTCACGTGACGTTTATCAAAGAGATGGAACCAGTGGTAGTAAAAATTTCCTGTGGGTTTATTTTTATACCAAACCAATTTTTGGTGGTGTTTACTGAAATTGCTATCTTTATGCATATTATTGATGCAAGATGTGGACCATTTCAGATATGTTAGCTGCCACGAGTGTCCTTCAACAGAGGGTTTCAGACATCCGGAACCAGAAAGTTAATTGGCAGTCCTATTTCCAGTAAGTACCTATGGGTGGTGCTTCACGTTAAGCGGTGTTTCATTTTAGGTCACAAATGATTTCCCAGGAAGACTACAAGTTCATTGTCGCTTTTGATGTGCAAGACAGCGCACAGAGAGAGAGCTTGCTGCAGACAGACAGGACACAGTGTGCGCAGACCTTCCTCAACTTGCTGGGCCATGTCTCCAAAGATCAGACTTTGCAATACATTTTGGTTTTAATTGACGATATGCTGCAAGTGAGTAAAATTATCTGTGGGTAGGCCTCTAGAAACACATTGTAATTAACAATCTGTTAAAATTTATTGGTTTCTTATAGAATTATGCCACCAATACTAACTAATAAAAAAATGCATTTCTGTTGCTGATCAATCTATAGGTTGAGTCTAATCTATACCACATCCGTGTTGCCAAGGACACTAGAAAAGTATGTACCTATCTATTATTGCATCTGAAGCACTGAAGTAAATGCATGCACTATTATGTTTTGTTAAAGTCAAGTTTTAACTACATATTAATTAACTAAGTACCAAGTTTTGTAATAAATTTCTATACTACAGGGTGGTTCGTTGTGCAGCCACCATTGGGATCTCACGGACCATAAAAGAGTATCAGTTAAATTAGAAAATTATTGGATTAGTCACTTAGATTAAAAAAATATCAAAACATGTTGCTATGGAAGATATCAAACACCAGATACTGCTTTGATTTGAAGCCCGAATGAAAGTTTACCAACCTTTGCAGTGTAAAAGGATTGTCAAAATATGTTCACATTTTCATATTATATCAGAATTTTGGTATATTACTCTATAGCCAGGTGTGATGTGTGTCTGTGTGTATGTTCATACGTTTGTAAACACGCCACAGCCCAAACTACTCGACCGATTTGGCTGAAACTTAGATCTGAAAAGCTTCCAATCGTGCAACTAAAAATGCCATTTTGGCACATCAACTTTTAAATTTAAATGCAAGCACCCATTTTTCACGTCCCTATAAGAAGGGCCTTCAAATTCTGCTTCTAAAGATGTATTCACTCTCAGTGCCCTTTTGACCAAAAGTTAAAAAAATCGAGATTTTTATCGGACTTTAAAATCGTGGTACAGCCTGAACCAATTTGGCTGAAATTTTGCACATGGGGATTGTATTACACGTCTAAGAGTCGAACAAACTTTGGATTCAATCGGCCCAAGGAAAGTGCTGTTTTGGCACACCAATTTCCAAATTTAAAATTATTTTCTCATTTAACCAAGTTTTTGAAAGATTTATTGTCACCATCAGAAAGGTCTTCAAATTCTGGTGACCAGCTAAAGAAAAGTTAAAAAAGATGAAAGGCTTTTGAAGCAGTTGGTGAACGGGAAATGCCATTTAGGCATATCCGCATATCAAATTTAACATTTTAAATACAAAACACGGAAATCAAACATCCATGCGCTGGGGAAGTTCCAGCCGCTTCTCTGCCACATTTTTTGGAAAAAATATTGAAATGATGTCAAAGGCACAAATTATTTGAGTTTTTGCTCTTAAGTTTGATAGATTTTCAATAGTTTGTTGTCATATCATGGTTCCTTTTTTGAATTCGTAAAGGTCAGTTTCCAGATTTATGTAATATTTCTCGTTCATACTTATCAGAAACTCAACTTCTTCAATATGGATTTTCGGACCATAATAGTCAAGCATTTTAATAATAATAATAGTAATAAAGATTTATTTGACCATTAAAGGTACAAAAAGGGCGGGAAATCAGTATATGCTGTTTTTCATTCAGTAACAAAAAAAATGGTCAAAGTTAAAACCAACAATAATCACAGCGTTTCTGCTTTTCAAAACAGATCAATTTCAGTGCATTTTTTAAACTATATGATGGTGAAGATTCATGAATCAATTTATAATATTCATTTAATATTTTTCATCTGGTAAAAGTTTCGCCCTATAATTCGGAGACACCCCTGTATGTATGTATATTTTATATTTTTAATTAAATATAAAGTACAGAGTACTTTCCAAAGGAGGGGCATTAAGGCAAACAAACTATTTTTTCAAATCCCCAAAGCCACCGTTGATCGTTTTTATATTTGATTACTCAGTATTTTAAATTTATTAAATAACAAATTAGGGACTATAGTCCTAAGTCCGGCCCTGATGTTTTTGAATCAATTGGCCCATTTTACCATTTTAACCGAGATTTTAACCTTCCCACGCCCCATTTAAAAAAAATGAGCTTACTGCAATAATAACAGACCTCCCACACCTCCTAAAATTCCTAAAATGCTTTAATCCTTCTAAAATTCTCCTAAAAATGAGAGCGAAATCCTAATTTCCTAAAATAAGGAAGTCTGAAGAATTTTATGTTAAATTTAGGGCGGAAATTTATCCCTGAATAATTTTATGGCTAGCTTGACTTAATTTTACAATAATTACGAATGTGATTATCACACTGACACGACCCCCACGTTAAAGTATCGGAACTCTATTTTATAAAGACCTCGCAATTTTGTTATTGTCAAGACGCTTGCTATACCGGGTGATTCAATTTGGTATTGGCCGAGCCCCCTGTAACTTTTTTATTTCGACAGAAAAATACGTATTTTATTTGTTTTTTTATTTAATCACACCACCCTTTTACCGCACCGTGGTGTAGGATGTTCTCCCAAAAAATAAACTTAAATTACAAAAAGTTTATACATCAACTTATTGTGTTATGTAAAACCGTTTTTTTTTCCAAAGTTTTCTATCTTGCGCCGTATTATTTGCTGTCAAAATATGTATGAAACCATATTTGTAAATTGTATGACAAAACTCTATTGAATGACGTCATTAAAATAAGTCGACTTTTTAATGACGTGTCAAAATTTCGATAGTCAACTTTTTTGATTCTTGTAGACATATTTTTTCTACGTTCAAGTATGTAAAGAAAGTTTATGCCCGACAGATTATAAAAATTCCGAAAATTGATAAAACAATTTATTTAGCAGCTTTGTTGTTAATAAACGAATTTAGCAATGGAATAATTTTCTGTTGACTATAGTTGCACCCACTCTAAGAAATTTATTTTTTCGAAACTTTTCTAATGAAAATGAAAACTTTCTTTACATATTTGAAAGTAAAAAAAAATGCCTACAACAATCGGCTAAGAAATGTACAGCGTGTCATCAAAAGTTACAGGGGGAGGATCCCAAACTGAAACATCCGGTAAAAACTCCTAAAATTTTGCTTTAAATTCTCCTAAATTCCTAAAAAAATATGAAAAATTGACGTGGGAGGGCTGTAATAAGTTTTGAGGTCCCAGGATCCCAAAAAAGTGGTTTGAAAAATCTATCTGCCATTTTGGTACATCAACTTTAAAATTTTAAATCCAAACCCTCGTTTTTGACAACACCGTAAGAACTGAACTACTTAGACCAGAAGAGCAGCTTTTGAAGCCAATCGTCGTACTCCTAGTGCCATTTTGGCACATCCCCTTTGAAATTATATAAAAGGTCCACGAGGTGGGGAGATTCCATGCGCTTCTTTGCGGTCCATTTTTTTGATGTGTGTTGCGGCCTTAGTTAGTAGTGTGACGATGCAAGGGTGCTGAAATAACACGAGATCAACTTCAATGAGAACGGGGAAGAGCCTGCTTTCTCAATTTTTAACGATTAAAAAGGGAAAAATTTAAGTTTTTTTTGCTATTACCCTGTTTTCCAACATTTTAAAACGTAGGACGTACTCCTGTTTTGTACAGGCTTATTACAAATGTTTGTAACATCGTAGGTGACTGATGGTTCGTTTTGACATTTAGATAATGACCGGTATGAATAAACGGTAACAAAGCTTTTGCTTATAGTTCTGTCCTTTTCTCGTGCAGGAAAAACTTGTTTTTGCATCCTTTATTAATGCAAGTATGAGCATCTTGTAACACTTTATTCATACCAACCATTAACTGCAGCCGCGTTTTCTTTTGATTTTAAAACCACTTCATATGTTACTAAAATACAGTTAAAAGAAAAACAAAGGTTCTGAGTAAAATTCCCCCACAGAATAAAAACTTGTTTTAGGAGGATCGCACCCGCGTCGAGATCTTCCACGAATATGCCAGCAAGAAGAAGGAATCAGTCTGGGGGCCATTCCTGAACCTGTTAAATCGTCAAGACGGTTTCATCACAAATATGACGTCAAGAATAATAGCCAAGATCGCATGTTGGTCACAAACACCCATGGAGAGGTCAGACCTCCATTTCTATCTCACTTGGTTGAAAGATCAGCTGAAGATGCAGGTAAGTCTTAGCTTGAAGCGACAAACTACCGTTGCTTTGATGCTTAGCTTTGGTACTTGGATTTTTATTGCTTGTGCATTTTACGTTTTCTGTAAATACTTTTTACTCAAACACAGTGAAAGTTGAAATTAATCCTGTCGCCTCCTGTTCTCGTCAAGTATGTTTATTTTCTGTGAAGAAGTTGCATCTCGATAGACAGCGTCTCCGTCGTCTTTAACAATTTTCCATTCAAGACTAACAATCTGGCTGGCTTGGCGCAAAAGTTTCAGATGACGAACGAAATCGATTTTTTTGTTGTCACTCTTTTAGTATACTGAATTAGCTGCGGCTGTGGCTAAGGCCGAAGCTCAAAGGGGGCCTAATGGTGACGAACCCACTGAAAGTTACACTGAGGTTTCCTTCAGCGTCGACGAACAACACACTCCTACCGAAATTACGGTATTTGCACACAACTTCACCGTTCATTCGATTTTTCCATAGTGTCATCAATGCAACATTGCCATGTTTCTCAGATTTTTTCCTCTCGTTCTTCGGAACACGCAATCGTCAGCGTCAAATTTTTATTCCGTTTTATTATAGTACTGTATGTAGGGGAAATTGCCAAAATTATTTTACATTGTAAGTAATGGGGATTGGCATGTTGCATGACTTGTAGTGTTATTCTAAAGCATGCATTTCTAATCCATTTGCTTTATATAACAATCTTTAGTTAAGGTAAGTACGCAGTATCTTGTCCATTTTGTAGTTACTATTAATTCTGTTACCATCCCAATCAGCGCTGAACGAGTTTGATCATTTTGACATATTATGTCATATGTCACGTCACAGGCAAGCACAAAAGCTACAAAAAGTAACATGCGTCTAGGAAATGTCAGTTTGTTATATTACCTACTTGGGATTGAACTGACAACTAACAATTTAATAGTTTCTACAAATTTCTAGAAAAGGGAGGTGCGCGCGCAACTGTTGAACAACCCATTCGACAATAGTCAATTGACACTCTTTCCTCTTATTTAGAATAACGAATACATTCAGTCGGTGGGTCGTTGCCTTCAAATGATGCTGCGCATCGACGAGTACCGTTTCGCCTTCGTCTCGGTCGACGGTATTTCCACCCTCCTGTCGGTACTTTCCGGTCGAGTCAACTTCCAGGTTCAATACCAGCTGGTGTTCTGCCTTTGGGTTTTAACGTTCAACCCTTTGCTTGCTGAGAAGATGAACAAGTTCAACGTGATCCCAATTTTGGCAGACATCCTCAGCGATTCCGTCAAAGAGAAAGTCACTAGAATCATTCTGGCGGTTTTCAGAAACCTGATCGAAAAACCGGAAGATGCTCAAGTCGCCAAAGAGCATTGCATCGCGATGGTCCAGTGTAAGGTAACGTGTGTTTAATTCAATTTCTTATTGGGTGGAGCAAACTGTGCCCAGGATAACGCATGTCGGAGCTGATTCTGTTACTGTTGCTATGGTAATGGCCAATCAAAACAGGAGATTTGAGTTGCGCCACAATTTTGCACCGACGCAACCCAACTTTAAATTGGCCCCTAAATCTCAATTATTTCGTTGGTTACACAAGTCAGGTGACCTGAATTGACCAATAGTATTGCTGTAATTAATTGATTTCAAATTTTGTTGCAAAAGTGAAGCAGCACTTCGGCGATGTTAAAAGTTACAAAGGGGTTAGTTAGGTTATGTCAATAGCGGTTTTTTGACGGTTATCTCACAGAGTAGGTTTAAAAAAACAGACGTTGTCGTTGGCGACCTAAGTATTTGCACTACAGTTGAAACCCAACCTACTGATGATTTCAATAATTCTAGTGCACGATGGAAGTCAGACTATACAGTCTACAGGATGTTCGCGAAACATGTAGCAGAACTCCTACCGTAGGTTCCTTACATAAAAATAAGCTGAAAAGTTCCTATGAAGATTTGCCCGATATCGCCTCCTAAGGGTGCTAGGTCTTCTCGTAGAAAGAGGATGGGTATCAGTTTATTTATAATATTTCGGAAATATCTTAATCTACGATATTGCAATTTGGTACATCGACTTAGGTACTTAAGGGTGTATCATGTACTAAATTTCATTAAAATTGATGGAGGGGAACATTCAGTTACCGACACCTGCAATTGGTATTTTCAATGCAAAACCTACATAAGCACTTCCTGGAAAAATCATTTACTGCCTTTTAGAAGTAAAATTTTATAAGAAAACTTTTATTGCTCTTGCAAAATTTCAAAATAATGCATCGATTTTGAGCAATCAACAAAAATGTGTGCTATTGCATGATGCGCGCCTTGTAATTTTTGGATCAGTTTCACAAAGGCGCCTATGCAAACCAGCGAAACATTGGGTTCCTTACATAAAAATAAGTTAAAAAGTTCCTATGAACATGTGTCCGATATCGCCTCCTAAGGGAGCTAGGTTTGCATAGGCGACTTTGTGGTCCAAAAATTACAATTACAATAGTACACATTTTTGTTGATTGCGCGAAATCGATGGATTATTTTGAAATTTTGCAAGAGCAATAAAAGTTTTCTTATGAAATTTTACTTCTAAATATCAGTGAATAATGTTTCAAGAACTGCTTATGTAGGTTTTGCATTGAAAATACCAATTGCAGGTGCCGGTAACTGAATGTTCCCCTACATCAATTTTAATGAAATTTAGTACATGATACACCCTTAAGTACCTAAGTCGATGTACCAAATTGCAATATCGTAGATTAAGCCGTTTCCGAAATATTGAAAATAAACTAGTTACCATCTTCCTCCTACGAGAAGACCTAGCACCCTTAGGAAGCGATATCGAACAAATCTTCACAAGAACTTTTCAACTTATTTTTATGTAAGGAACCTACGGTAGGAGTTCTGCTACATGTTTCGCGAACACCCTGTATACTATACTATACTATACAGTTTGACTGTACTATCGGCTGTCAGCACAGTTGACATTGCTGTGAATACTGTGGACACAAGAGTGACAAATAATATTCTTGTTTTTGCAGCGGTTAAAACCGATTGTAAACTGACTACGCTTGCGCAATTGTGTATTTTATATTATTAAAACAGAATTGCGCAGGAGCAGTCAGTTTACAATCGGTTTGTAACCACTGCAAAAACAAACCTATTAACGAGTTAAAACTAACCACATACTACTAAAACCACTAACTTATCTGCACAAAATGTCAAATGAAAGCGCTCAAAAGCACTAGAGTTAGTAAACTGACAGACATTATTTTTCGTTTTAAACGCGTTGCTTCGAATAAGTATTCATAGATGTTCTTCTTTTTTCAAAATCATCAAAAACCCTCTGAACGCTCGTATATGTAATACGGGTTTTCATTTTGGTTTAGAAGTCCGTCAAAAGGTTTGTCACGTAATTTTTTTGTAATCAAAAATGATAATTGGACTCTTTTTACAATAGGTTTGTTTTTGACTGCGCCTGCGCAATTGTGTATTTTGTACTACTAATACACAATTGCGCAGGCGCAGTCAGCAACAAACCTAATGTTACCTTAATCAAATATACAGGGTGAGTCAAACGGGAGCGGCCACCTTCCATAACTTATAGCGCTTTCGTCTGAGAGTATCTCTAGTTCACTTTTCACATTGCCTTGTCATAGGAGAAAAAAGGATGCAAATACTCAAGAGCACTGGGAGTCGGCGTATTTGCATCCTTTTCCCACTCACGGCGGATTAATCTAAAAAATGAAATAGAGATACTCTCAAAGTTGACTAAGGCGAAAACGCTATTAGTTCGTTTCCCATGGATCGGAATAATTTTTGGTAACATGATATTTCTGCCTCTGAACTACATTTCGACCGCATCAGTGGACCCAAAATGTTTTTATTTCATTGGCTAACGACATGTCACTTTGTTATTTTAAATGGCACCCTGTATGTTTCGTTATTGTATCATGTATGTAGCATTTTTATAGTGGAGCGGGAAAGCCTCAAAAAGTCGCTTAGTTTTCAAGTAACCCAATATAAAAGTATAACTAGATGTGTCATACATCAAAAGACGCGTCTTGACGAGCTCTATACGAATTGAAAAGTTACGACATTCTCCATTGGTCGAGAGAAAAGCTATTTGCAAAAAAGTGACTTTTTTTGATTTTCTCAGAAAACGTGTTTTTTATCGTTTACAACCTCGTAACATAAAAACTATTTGAGATATCGTTATAATTTTTTTTTTCATCGAGAGGAGATTCATCAGCGATTCCTATTCCACCTCAGCTGTCGACAAAAATTTTCAGGGGGCTTTATTTGACGAGCCTAAACCGGAACTTTCATATTTCACGACATGAAATTTTCACGAATCGAGGAAATTTTTTATTTTTGAGGTAATCAAATATGTCCCGCGTACAAAATGAAGAGCATACTTCAAAGAAGTTTTTAGAAAAGAAACTGTTGTTCTAGGGCCTAGAGTCCTTGAATAATATATTTTTTTATCTGCGCTATGTTTTAATTTAGGCGGTGCGGCGCGCTGTCCGGCCGAGCTTTGATGCATACCGCTCATCCCTCTGCACGTTTTTTTAGCAAGACCCACGCTTCATATTGATAATTCATAATATGAAAAGTCGACAAGTGTCATTATTATTGTCGGTTTTACAATTATTAATTGTGTGGTGTTGATGTTATAATATTCGGATCTGATATGGCTGCAGTCAGGTAAGTAATTGAACTGATTAAATACCTACCTACTATATGTATTTCCATCGTACTTCATGCTTCCAATACTTTGTCCATCCAAGTTTTATTAATAATAGTTGAGTAATTTGTCGAACTACAATCTACATGCAAAACAATTTGTTTCAGCTCCAAGAATATGAAGAAATGTCTAATTTGCGCTAATGACATTTTGCCTGAAAATGACCCACGCGGTAGGAGCGTAAAAAAACCAACAATTAGCAGTCTAACTACAATTTTGGATTGCAGTAATATTCGTAAAGATGCGGTTTCGGTAAAACTTCACCAAAATACAAATGATTTATTAAGAAACCCGCACAATTCAATTACACTTACCACGAATCTTGTCGAAAAATTTACTGTAGTAAAACAAATTGTAAACCAAATGTGAATGAAGATGCAGCTACCTCTAACAGTGTGTCGTCTAAATTGTGATATAAATTTCAAATTGTCACCAAAATAACTTTTTAAATATTTATTTAGGTTAGAAGGGGTGCAAGAATGACTCTGATCATCAAATGCACTTAAAATCTTATTAAAACGAACACAGAGCAATTTAAGTGAGCTACAAGCCTTATTATCAATGACGTTTGTTTTAATTTCTCCATACAATATACTTAAAGCTCGATTAAAATTACTTTCGACTTGAGATTGTGTTGACTGATCTTGACGGTAACTTATATTTCTTTTACTCAGGTACTGCGCCAAACAGTCTCTATGATATTTTGCATCCGCAGCAAATAGATCGGTGTAGAAAGTGAGCCTATTTTTAATAACAGAATCTCCTCTTTTAACAGCTGCATCCATAACTTTCTGTCTAGTGTTCGAACCCGATGCAGTACAAATGGAAATCAAGGGTTTTTTTTTTAATGTTCCTTTTCGGGAACAAATGAAGCAGTGTGTAGCGATGTCAAAATTGGGTTCCTTGTTTCTTGTTGATTTAGACGACACACTGTTAGAGGTAGCTGCATCTTCATTCACATTTGGTTTACAATTTGTTTTGCTACAGTAAATTTTTCGACAAGATTCGTGGTAAGTGTAATTGTACGGGTTTCTTAATAAATCATTTGTATTTTGGTGAAGTTTTACCGAAATCGCATCTTTACGAATATTACTGCAATCCAAAATTGTAGTTAGACCGCTAATTGTTGGTTTTTTTACGCTCCTACCGCGTGGGTCATTTTCAGGCAAAATGTCATTAGCGCAAATTAGACATTTCTTCATATTCTTGGAGCTGAAACAAATTGTTTTGCATGTAGATTGTAGTTCGACAAATTACTCAACCATTATTAATAAAACTTGGATGGACAAAGTATTGGAAGCATGAAGTACGATGGAAATACATATAGTAGGTAGGTACTTAATCAGTTCAATTACTTACCTGACTGCAGCCATATCAGATCCGAATATTATAACATCAACACCACACAATTAATAATTGTAAAACCGACAATAATAATGACACTTGTCGACTTTTCATATTATGAATTATCAATATGAAGCGTGGGTCTTGCTAAAAAAACGTGCAGAGGGATGAGCGGTATGCATCAAAGCTCGGCCGGACAGCGCGCCGCACCGCCTAAATTAAAACATAGCGCAGATAAAAAAATATATTATTCAAGGACTCTAGGCCCTAGAACAACAGTTTCTTTTCTAAAAACTTCTTTGAAGTATGCTCTTCATTTTGTACGCGGGACATATTTGATTACCTCAAAAATAAAAAATTTCCTCGATTCGTGAAAATTTCATGTCGTGAAATATGAAAGTTCCGGTTTAGGCTCGTCTAATAAAGCCCCCTGAAAATTTTTGTCGACAGCTGAGGTGGAATAGGAATCGCTGATGAATCTCCTCTCGATGAAAAAAAAAATTATAACGATATCTCAAATAGTTTTTATGTTACGAGGTTGTAAACGATAAAAAACACGTTTTCTGAGAAAATCAAAAAAAGTCACTTTTTTGCAAATAACTTTTCTCTCGACCAATGGAGAATGTCGTAACTTTTCAATTCGTATAGAGCTCGTCAAGACGCGTCTTTTGATGTATGACACATCTAGTTATACTTTTATATTGGGTTTGTGAACATTTCTGGCCCCAATCCGCCCGCCTATTAATTCTCTTTACAGGGATGAAATAAAGTCGTACTCTTACATAATGCAAATTTAGAGAAAATGTCAATTGAACGTGTTCCTAAAAGTATGGATCTGGCCCTTTATTTTTCAAACTATTCACATTATCAAAAAATCGTTCCAATAAAAGTCGAAAGGTAAATTAAAATTGTATCTTTTATCGCGTCAATAATATTTAATGCGTTTTCTTTGTTAAAATTCTAAATTCTTCATTTTAATATTTTGAATGGCCTGTGAAGATATGCAGCAACTCAAATCAGTTGTAGTGACTGGAAAATTTAAGTCCACAAGCTTTCTTTCAGCACGCTTAGTGATTCTTTTAATTTTCTTGATATTTTCACTTTTTCTTTTGGTTTCTTTTCTTTTTTTGTACAGGTGTACGTGGAAGATCAGATCTACATGTGAGGTATGGCTGGTTCATCTGAACGTACCTCCTTTTTGCCTTTTTTACCTTATTGTAGCCAGAATTTTGTTTATCTTTGGTAATGGCAAATAAACAACTATTATTATTATTAATAATTTAAACGCATCTGTTGATGTGATTAACTCGACATAATTTTGTAATAAAAAGAATGTGTACGACGTAGTTACTCAGTGAGACTCGGTGCAGAAGATATCAAGATAAAGTGAATCGCATACAAAGATGCACCTAAATTTACCTTTCAACTTTTACTTGAACAATTTTTTGATAAAGTTAATAGTTTGTAAAATTTTAGGATGTTTTGTCATGTTACTATTTTCATCATTGTTTTCTGTTCGTGTCGTTTTGTTATATCTTTTGTACTCAACCGTATTTTTTAAGTGATGTATTGTGTTGAAGTTTGGTACTTTCAAGGGGCCGGATGATGTTCGGACCGGTACCGACGAAACCCGAACGGGTGGGGGTTTATGACCAGCCACCCTCTAGAACTCGAGGGAAAAGAATGAGGAGGAGAGTTGTGATTGTATCCGTGTGAACCATACTACTACACATTTTTACGTTGAATACACTGTGATAAGTTTCCTTGGTGTTTTATTCAATAATACCTGGTGTACAACAAGCACAGGTCAAAACAAAAATAAAGGGTCAGATCCATACTTTTAGGAACACGTTCAATTGACACTTTCCCTTTTAGATTATGTAAGAGTATGATTTTATTACATCGTTGTAAAGATGTTACTAGATACAATAAAAAAATATACAGGGTGCCATTTAAAATAACAAAGTGATATCGTTACCCAATGAAATAAAAACATTTTGGGACCACTGAAGCGGTCGAAAATTAGAAGCTTGCCACATTTGAGAGATTTTATAGGTCGGGTTTCCACTGTATGTATTAAATTGAAGCATGCGTATCCCGTGCAGTCTACTCCAATAGGGGTCGGTCGTTTGCAAATGGCAACATAGCAATTTTATATACACAAGCAATGGCAACCCATAAAGCTACGTGCTAACATTTTGCTCGATTTACACAGTTTTAGTAACTGTTGTGTTTTGAAGTGTGTAACAAATGAATTCAAGATTTGTGAATACGACAACTTAAATTTTATGTTCTAAACTATACTTAAAAGAACATTTCGTAATTTTGGTACCCTCTGTGGCAACACAGTAGCAAAAAAGTATGGCAACAGCGACAAGTTGTCTGCCGTGGATCTGTCATTAAAATCGACAGTTTTCGAGCAAATTAACGAAGCAAAGTTGTAAAAACGACTTGTCAAAGAAGCGTAATTCTGTGTGTTCATTACGAAAATACTTAAATTCTCTTAATTATTTGAAATCAAGTGCCGTGTCACCTTTGGCGTCTGCAAATTTTAGGCGCTTTCTTTTTGAACGTTTATCTCAGAAACCTGACGTAATCTCAGCAATTTGATTGGTTCATTTAAATTTTGACCAATTAGACTGCTGGGATTATCTCAGACTCCTTGATAAATGTGTAAAAGGAAAGCGCCTTTTGTTGGTACCAAAGGAGTTGGGCTTTGATTCTTACGTGTGTTCACAAGAATCTTAATTAAATCAAAAACAAAAATACAGATATTTGTCGTCATTGATGGTAAATTACTGCATTTCGCAAATATTTTTCAGTGAAACGTTGCGATGATATTTGAGGATTATGTGCAATCCATAATTCCCATCTGAAATCCGCCATTTTGGATTCCCACTGAAACTTTTTTAAATGAGCAAAATATTGGCACATAGCCTGTCATTGCTTTCAGAAAATTACGATGTTGTCATTTTCAAACGACCGACCCCAAAAATCTTACTTATTTACATCAAAGATAACTAATTACCAATTAACTTCCAGGTGCTGAAACAGTTAAATATTCTCGAGCAACGCAAATTTGACGACGAGGACGTCTCCGGTGATATAGAATTTTTGACGGAAAAATTACAAACTTCTGTCCAAGATTTGAGCTCGTTCGACGAATATGCAACCGAAGTAGGTGGCAGTTTTTTTGGGGTGTTATTTTATTGATGAGATTTTAGGTTAAATCAGGTCGTTTGGAGTGGTCACCAGTTCATAAAAGCAAATTTTGGCGTGAAAACGCGCAGCGTCTTAACGAAAAGAATTACGAACTCCTTAGGATCCTTATTCATTTGTTGGAGACGAGCAAGGACCCTCTCGTTTTGAGCGTGGCCAGCTATGATATTGGGGAGTACGTGCGTCACTATCCTAGAGGCAAACAGTAAGTTATTATACAGTAGGCTTAGGTTTGCATTGCAGTAGTTCAAATGGAGGTTTAGGCACCGTTGTCCATTACTTATGAACAAATAATGGACAAAGTAATAACTTCATAAATCAATGTCGGAAGTTTGATTTTTACTAATTTCTCGCAAATTCAGACGAGTATGAACGATAATGGGGAATTATGATGCCTTTGAATTATTGTTCTGATTGAAAGACCTTTCAAAATGAGCTCTCTGATGTGTTTTTGAATTTTTTTGAATACAACTTGTCCTAAGGCCATAAAATAAAATATTAATTTTGATTACGTATGATCTACTTTCTACTTTCATTCCTGTTTGTTGCGGGAATTTAATTGGAGTGTTTTGGCGCTTTCTTTTTTCACATTTATCTGAGGAGACTCATTCAATCTCAGCAATTTGATTGGTTCATTTGACCAATCAAATTGCTGAGTTGAATGAGCCTTCTCAGAGGTGCGTTCAGAAACGTAGCTCTGGGTAACCGTTGAGTAAATTAGAAAAGGATAGAAGATACCCTCTCTAAAGGTAAAACGAAAACAGAAAATGCTCAAGATGACTTTCTGAACGGGCTCCAGATAAATGTGAAAATGGTAAGCAGCTTTTAGTAACTTGTTAAAATAGATACCTTGTACTTTCCGTAGCCCAATAAACTTTATTATGTATTATTATTAACTGTCAATGTCAAATCTAATTTTCTAATAGAAACAAGTGACAAAGCTGTCATCCATTTGTCATGTGTGTTCTTACACCAAGGAATTGTACAGAAAGGTGAGATCGCTAGCACATACGTCATCAATTTTCCAAAACTGCTTTTTGAAGTGAAATACTTAATAAAATCGAAAACAAACGATAGATCTCAATCAAAGAAGAAGTGCCGGTGTCCCAAACTTATACAGTGTGTCCCACTCTAATTATTTCATACTTTTTAGTGTAATCGAGCAGCTAGGTGGTAAACAGCTGGTAATGCAATTATTAAGCCATGAAGATCCAAATGTACGCTATGAAGCCTTGTTAGCTGTGCAAAAGTTGATGGTTCACAATTGGGAGTACCTAGGCAAACAATTGGAAAAGGAACAAAGTGACAATAAGGCGATCCCAAAGCCAGTACCAGGTAAAGCTTAAGTCCTTTCCCGTAAAGTATTATGTAGATATTCTATAATTTTATCATTTTAATGCTTAATAAACGATTATTTTAAAAGCATTTGTAAAACCTTGATGTACATAGTTATTATAGATTAACATTCCTAAAGAATTGGTTTTGTTGTGGTTTATTTTAGAAAGATTATCTTTTGATTGTTACGTACTTTATCCTCTAAAATTGTTAAGAATAAAATTTGTGGAAATTACCAGTATTTTAATTCATGCTAAGTACAAGTAAACGTAACTAAATTTTAGATGGAACGTTTTTAACTGCCCCCACAGCAGCGATAACTTCTATTTCTATATTTGCACCCAAGGGAAGTTTTCCTACTTGATATGTCGATCTTGCTGGAAAATCCTGTCTGAAAACTGAAATTCACGCAGTTTCAAATTATTCAAAATGACTGACCCCCACTTACATTCTTTATAGACTTCGTTAACAGCACCAAAATCGTCGATATTGTTTAAAAAAATCGTACTTTTCACAACGTTCTCATAGGACGTTCCAGCTTCTTCCAGGATATGACCCAAATGTTGCAAGGCTTGCTTGGCTTCAGCCGCTGCTCCTCCTGGAACCAGTTTCAGGGTATCCTTGTTGAGTCCCAAAACTCCAGAAACGTAAAGCGTGTCATTTAGTTGAACCGCTTGGCTAAATTTCAATTAATGTAGGTGGAAAAAAAATTAAACGTACTTGTAGGGTGCTACAGGTTTTGGGGCTTTACTTGTGCTGATGATTTTGCGAATCACGCTCGACATTGTTACTTGCTGCCGGGTCAAAGTCTTGATAAAACTGATGCAAAGTTTATGGAAATGTGTAAAGCGAATCTGATTAGGTTGGTCACATGTTGCAGCATGAATTGAGGAACTGAAAAAAAGATTATGTTATCACATTTTTTGTTGTTCAAATACTGGGGATATCGGCAAAAAATATGTATTTAATTGGAAAATTATATCATGAAGACTTGTTTTGTAGTATTGCAGTGGGTTTTTATTAATATTTATTATTATTATATTTATCGGTATTATCGACGAAATGCACTTTGTAGCGTTAAATTAGGTTTAAAACTTTTTTGCCGACTTTTACTGCTGCATATGCGGCAGTAAAAATGCACTTTTTTAATGACAATCGGCGAAAAAATTACGTGTTATGTGCTATGAAACTTCAGCCGCTGCAGTAAATCTGCAATTTTTGTGCCTTGTTAAAGAAATACTATTTTTTTTTGAAATCCGATTGATTTATTTATGAACAACCGAACTATAAGTAAATACGCACGAAGTTATGTAACACCGTAGAAATAAGCTCACCCCTGTGAATCATAAAGGGGTGAAATCATGATGACGGGTTGAAAACATGAATCTCTTACTCGCTGCAGCTTTTCAACGAATTGGATTAATATGGTGAAATAGAAAACGCCAACTTTTTTAGAGCATGTTGGGGTGGTGAAATAGGGGGTTGGAGTTTAGGGTTTGAAACGTTAATGAAGCCCTGTAATTTGACACAGAGAGAAGCAATATCTTCTGTGAAACTGCGAGGCCTTAGACATTGTATCTTCAAGGAGTGAATTTTTGGAGAAATTTGTCTAAAAGGGGTGGAAATTCGAATTTTCACTGATACAGGGTTGAAATTAATACCATTCAATGGCTTTATTTTGATGGGACAAAAAAAGTCTTAATGATCATTAGCGAAAAACAACCCCTAACATGCAGAAACACAAAAATATGAGAATTCAAAAACTCGTCAACGTATCAAGGTTGAATTTGGTGTGTCGATTTACGGCGGATGGACAAATTTTTATGATGATCTAACAAGGGAGATGAATTTCAAGGGTTGAAACTGGAAATTTTTCAGGTAAATGGTGGAATGAATTTATGAGGGTCGATAGATTTCGCTCTATCATTGGATTCAGAAAATTAAGTAGATTCCAAAAATATATTGTTCCATTTGAAAATGAAAAGTTTGTCACTTACGGTAAAACCGGAAATGGAAAAAATTGGTTAACATGACAGTGGCGTTTAGACAGGATTGAAAGTCGTTCTTTCCTCTTTCCAAAATGTCCTTTAAATTGAAAATTAATCCATCTGTAAATTTTTTGTGAATTTTCTTCCAAGGCTCTAAATCGCAAAAATTGCAAGAAAAAGTACAGAGACGATGTTAACTCTAGGCATTTTTGATTTAAGTTGTAAATTGAGCAAATTAATTAACCCTTTATATATTTACAAATTCTGTGAAAAAATAGAAGTTCCTACCGTCTCCGATATTGCCAATTTGCCAATTTTATTGGCAAGGACTTAATTTAAATTTGAAACTTCAAAAATATTAATATTAATGCTACGGAAGCGACTAGAATCTCCCCACTTGATCTATAAATTTCGATCTGCCAGTCTTTAGAGTTTTCTAAGGTTTTCCAAAAAGGCACTGTAGGTTTGATTACATTTTTGGAAACTGAATTTGAAGACACACAAATGACATTTTAAAAAAACACTTCGTGATCCTGGGACCTCGAAACGTACCTAAAGATCCGGGCCTAAATTTTTGACCCTTCGCAAATTAGCGAACGTTCGTAGTTGCTAGGATATAACCGATCACAGAACTCGTACCATCCCGCGACCATAATCATTTATTTTTGCCTTATTTCAATGTTTTTTACCACTAGCACTACAAAAATTCATTTTTTAAGTCCTTACCCATATACCATCTAGATAGGTCCATAATACGTATTAACATTGGTATCCCTATTGACCCGAATGGCGGGTAAATAGGGACACTGCATATTTTTTTTTAAATAAATATTTCAATTTTTTTTAAGTTACTGCAACTTTCCACACTTGAGTACACACACAGATAGTGCTTTTCCTGCAAAAAAGTGCTGACAATTTACAACTTGCTCTCACACTGGTAAAAGGGTGAAAAATGTCCCTATTTCACCCGGTGCTACGGTACTTAGTTCAATATATTATAGAATCAACTGATTATAAAAGTATGCCTGTCATATTGGCTTGACTACATAGGCTAGACAAATTTTCTCAATACCACTACCTATGAAACATAAATATTTTTTGTTCAAATATAATAATGATTAATTACATATCGGCGTATCTTTGCACCTCCTCCCATCTTCTCATTTCTATCGGTTCTACAAACTTCTGCCTCCTGGAATTATCTTCGGTACTTTGCTTCTGCGTGTCCTGCTTAAGCTGCTTTAAATCATCACAACTTCTTTGATATTTAAGAATAATCCAGAGAAATTCCCAAAAGCTGAGTTCTGGTAGGAGACTCTTTGGAAAATCTAACATGGCCGAAGAGCTCTGCCATAGAAGAAAATCACTTAATCTGGTATCACCGGCAGTTCTAATTAGAAGATCGGGATCTGGAATTCCGTTAGTAGACAAACAATTGCTCAAGAGTTCCTCATCTATATCTTCAATTTGTATTGAGCCCCCCCTTGCACCTTCCACAACATGTTGGATTGATTCGGCAATTTCATATCTCGCAGTATAACAAGTTGCAAGATTAAGGATAATTTTGTTATTATCCTTCGTTGCCAGCATTAACTTTGCAGTTAATCTTCGTAATTCGGGAGGGAGTAAAGACAAATTCCCAAAAGCTCGAATACACAAGCCTTCCGCCTTCAGCACGTCTAAATTGTCAAGTAATTCCCGAAATATTACTGTTGCATATCCCAGAACTGCGTCAATTTCGTTTTTGGAACGCTTTAAATTTTCTGTACTAAGTGCATAAACGGTCAATTGTTTGATTCCCAGGATTTCACACCAATGGTAAACTGCACTCATCTTTTGCCATGTCTGATCATGTATGTGAAGTATACTTATATTATTTTTTCTTGCGAAACGTCGGTTTCCGTCTGCTATCAAGGCAATGTGTTTGGGAAGGGGGCCACTTTTGATGATATTTGCACAGAACTTTTGAAGTTTCGATATAGGTGGACCCACAAGAAAGGAAGACCCCATGATTTAAAATAGGTACCTAGGTACTAGGCACTCGCACCTATTTGAACATCTATGGTCTGAAGTTCTTTATAATATACCTAGGTACTTACCCAAGTAGGGAATAAAAGAAAAAATCTGATTGAATTGTGTTTGCTGATGTCATAGGTACAGAATAATGCAATATTCTTAATTATTGCTTTCTTTTTTTTAAGCAAAAAGTTACTTCGTTTAACGCTGTTGCACAATTAAACAAATAAGTCACTGAGTTGAGTGGTATTGTAAATTTATATGTAGGTATCTTGTTCATGACATGGAAATAGATTTGCGCCACACGAGTTACCTGTGAATTCATGGCCGTTTGATTAACTTTTAAGCGACTTTCAAACAATAATGGCATTCTTGTCGACACTTAAAATTATCAACGGCCATAAGAACCTAACCCCTTGATTCTGTTTTTTTATACATATATTATTCATACAAAATATAATGTTTTTTCACAAAAAAGTCCATGTTGATTGCATTTTTGAAAAGCTTTTTTGTTCTGTATCTGATGGTGTTAAAACTCAATACGGCAATAAGAAAAAGAAAAATTGATTGTTGTTGCTCATAATCTAGAAGGCTAAAAAAATTTCTGTCAATGTCATTCGATTTGTCAAAATTAGAAGGCAATGACGTATGGAAATACTACTAATTTTGACAAGTCGTGACTTACTTATGGATTTTTTTTTGGGTCCAGGCTTTAGGTATCCATAGCCTCTACCTACCCTTAAAGCAATAATGGGCAAATCAAATAATTTCCCGCTACTATAGTTCATAAATGATCTTTTCAAATTTCGTTAAATCTCGAGTCGATTTTGCCAATAAGCAGAAGGAGGTTGGATGAGCAGTTTAAAAATAAAAACTTCTGATGACAAAATTGTTTTTTCACTTTGAAGAGTTATACCTAGTGCGTTTTCCTATAGCAGAACTAAAATTTTTCTGGAACTGTACAACCCTAATTTGATTGAAGAAGTCGGATTACTTTTTTGCAATTGTTTTTCTTCTAAATTTATAGGCTGATTTTACAAATTATTCCTACCAATTTTCAAATTCTGACATCTGTCAAAAAAGTTCATGTTGAGTACGTACATACATTTTTGAAAAGCCAATTTTTTTGTGCATTTGATGGTGCCAAAATTCAATATAGCGGCCATAAAAGAATCAAAAGTTGACTGTCGTTATTCAAAATCTAGAGGGCCTAGACAATTTCTGTCGATGCTATTCAGTTGACAGCTGTCAAAAATATAAAAGTTCCAAGTTTCATTTAAACAACATCAATCGCTGGGAAGATATTATTTTTTCTTTAAATTGACAATTTTCAGATTTTTTGTTATAACTCGGGAACGAATCAAAATATCGGGGAATTCTCTTCAGATTCTTAATCATCAATAAATAGCGCGACTTATCTGTAATTTAACCGACCCTGTATCTTTTACCGTTTAGGAGATCCCAATGGTGAGCATCGAAAAATTACCCACCCTGTATACGTGTTGGTGTTGGGTTGATTGTAGTTGGGTTTTATTACTTTGTTGAATCTGCGGTTTTAGGAAAGCTTAAGTTTTCGGGGTTTGGAAATTTGTTTGGATATTTTAATTTGAGGTTAACTTTGGGCCTGGGGGGATGCAATCCTTTCGTTTCAAAAATATTGCAGTTTTCGATATTTTAGTTTTTTTCCTCCAGAAATTCGACCTTTTTATTTTGAAGAGTAGAGGTCCATCTCTCGAACTTTGGCCTGAAACTTCGGATTTACCCAATTGAGGTCATCCTGAGCAACTTTTCTTAATAAAATGTTTCGATAAAAAAATGCCTAATACGATTTCGCTATTTTTGGCCTCTTTATAATTAATCGCAGTGGGCCGAGATTTCGGGATAAAAAAGGTGAAGTATCACACAGATGCAAATTTTGAAGCTCTACATGTAGAAAAAAAAGCGAATTGATTTGTTCTAGCTATATTATCCGAAATATTTATGAGGGGTTCTGGTTCCAGATAAAAAAACTTATTGTTCTAAGCGTCATTTGGTTCAATAGGGGTCGTTCGCAGGCTCGATGAATAGTGTGTCGCCTTCAAATAGTTGAGGCTTAGGTACTGACTTATGACTGTTTATGGATTGCTCTATTTTGATTTTCTAGATCTAAAGCCTCCACGTCCAAAAGATTTCGAAGAAATTGATCTTTTATTCATTGTCTCATTTCTTAACTACATTTATAGATAAATTATTTTTTGAATACTTTTAACCAAAATTTAAATTTGTGATGCTTTTTGAAATCAGCGATTGATGGTCTACAACTTTCAGGCTATAAGTTTTTTAAATTAGAGTAGCCGTTTGGACGTTACAGACGACGAAAAGTCACTACTTGTCAATTTTTCACAAAATTGTCGTTTTTGACCATGGTTTGCGACCCTACCACATGGTCGAACTTAACGTTTGGTGGGCTCATTCGACGCAGAATTTAGTGCGCTTTAATTTCGAAAATAGCGAATTTTCCGCTAGGAAGCACTGTTTAGAAATTATAAGCGAAAAACTGAAAAAAGTCCGAAAATTTCGGGGTTTTTTGGACACCCTATCATACGCACACATCCTGGGAAGTTGCAAAACTAGGATACTTCTATTAGATGCCTACTAAAGGGTTTAAGATCATCTCCCGCTTTCCAACATTTATTGTAACCTCCAGTCCCCTGGAGGTCTAATTTGACTGGACTATACCGTATTTTTGCACCACTGTGAGGATCGTACCACGGGTAGATTTCTAATTCGAATAATAGTTTATTCAGAAAAAAATCCTGGAGGATTAACTGATGGCGTTATCTGTAAATATAGTCCTTCACGATAAGCTTCTGTAATTTCTTGGTATCCAGTATCAGTTACTGTTTCCTCACTTTGTCGACGAAAATAGGCGAAATGAGCTGAATTTAACAATGGAAAGTATTGCATTAAATTTTGAATATTTTGCATATTGCGAATTCATTGCAAAAATTTATATCCTCCTGAAATAACTTGATATCGAGATAAAATTTAACACGCATAGTGTCTCACTTAAGAAGAAAGGTCTCATAGGTAGGACATGAGAAGAAGACAGCGTTCTTCTTAAGTGGTACACACACAACACACTGTATGTGTGCCAAATTTCATGTCAATAGCAAGTGCTTACATAAACATTTAATGTTTTTGGCAATTCGAATAATTCGATTTTTGAACAATTTTAGAAGCTTCTTGCGCTGATGTGGAAAAGTAAAAATTTTTTTGTTCTAAAATGTTCCATTAGATAATTAATTTACATACTTATAGGCTATAACTAACAAAAGAGAAACAATAACACCCTTTCAATTAACAACAATATAATAAGTCTCTAGTAATGTTTGGTACAAAACTTCTTCTTCAAAAAACTCCACAATCAACTATCACTTCTCAGAATATTGTTGAAGTTCCTCCCATTGGCGAATATGCAACTGTTTTAAAAACTGCTGAACTCTTGGATTTCTTTCCGAACTACCCCTCTGCATGTCCTTTTTAAATTGCCTTAAATCACCATATCGCCTCTGGTACTTAAAAATACCCCACAAGAAATGCCAAATGCTAAATTCGGGCCATAAAACTTGATCGAAACATATATTACTCGATGAAATCTGCCACAAGAGAAAATCACTGAACCTCGTTTCACCCGAAGTCCTCAGCAGAACATCAGGATCAGGACTGGAGTTAGTATACAAACAATTGGACATCAAATCCTCATCAATATCCTCAATTTGTATTGAACCCTCCCGCACACCCTCGGCAACAGTTTTTATTGAATGAGCAATTTCATCCCTGGACGTGTAGGCAAATGCCAAATTAAGGAATGCTCTGTTATTATCTCTAGTCATAACCATCGCTTTTGCAACCAACTTTCGCAACTCGGGGGAAAGCAAAGACAAGTTTCCAATTACTCGAATACACACTCCTTCCTTCATAATTCGTTCTTTTTCTTCCAGTAATTTCTGGAACTTTTCAGTTGCGAGTTTCATAAGGCCGTCGACTTCTTGCTTGCTGCGCTTGAAATTTTCTATACTAAATGCATAAACAGTCACTTCCTTGACACCCACTTCTTTGCACCACTGAAGAGTCTCTGCCAGTTTGTCGAATCCTTTCAAGTGGCCTTCAGAACTTTCAATGTTTGATTTCTTGGCGAATCGTCGATTGCCATCCATTATAATGGCAATGTGGTTGGGGACAGGGCCAATTTTGATGACATTTATACAAAGTCTTTGCAGGTGGGTGAGAGAGGAATCCGCAAACCAAGACATTGCCGAGGATTGTTAGAACACGGTTGTAGGCGGTATACTGCAATCAACAAAAATATTATGCAATTATTGACAATAAAGGGTAACTTACCTCGATTTATGAAGAAAATGAAGATTATGAAATATAGTTGTAGACTTGTGATGCCCGACGTAGGTAAAATTGCGGAATTGAAGTATAAATTCAAATTAAAAGATAATGGACATTAAAATAACCTACAAAATCACTTGACACATTAGACGTCAATGACGTCATATGTCATGTGCTCCATGGACGCTGCCAGATTTCCAATAATCCAGTGCATCTCAAAACGCGTATGCAAACATTGTAAGTTCTAAAGTCTCGTCGTATATTAACGAACGCGGACGCGGCGGTTGTGTGTCTCAAGCTTTCTTCTGTTGATTTGTAAACGTATGGTAAACGTGATCTCATATCGGTCAAAACACCCGTCATCTCTGCCGTCACTCACTACTGTTAGTGTCAATAAACAGTAACAAAGGAGGTTGAAAGGGATTTTTGTTGTTAATTATTGTCCATGATAGGAATTTTGACAGAACTGAATACCCGTTTACAAACCAACAGAAAAAAAGCTTGAGACACAACCCCCACGTTCGTGGTGTTATCTCAATTTTCGTGATTTTCGTGATTGCAGTAACCTCCCTTTCTTTAAAGTGGTGAAGTGGAATATGGGGAGGTTAAAATGGCAATCATGTTGAAATTTTTAATTTGTAATACTTTAGGGTGAATAAATAAGTTAAAACTATCAGTAGTAACAAAGTAAGTAACTTATTTATTCAACTTAAGCGTTACAAATAAAAAATTTCAACATGATTGCCATTTTCATTCAGACATTTCTCGTAGTTCAGGAATTTTTTTCTCAAAAACTAGCAATAATATCAACTACTCTATATCAAAGAAATCAAAAAAATTCTCTATCGATCCGACAGTGATCGCTAAGAGTAAGGTCCAGAACAAAACTTGGGAGTACGGTCTACTATCCTGTTTTTAGTTCGGCGAATATCTCAAGTAATAAAGGAGATATTCCAATTTAAAAGTGGGTCAATAATAAAAAAGACCCTGTACCTTCGAAAGTTCGACTTTTTTATTTAGACACTTTTTCATGTGCCGATGAGAACGCCAAAACTAGTCTCCAGTCCATTACGAATTTTATATTTCGGTAGTATTCGAGAAATCGTGTTCACATACGTACGTACCTACATAAAATACCTACGTATACGTCTTACGGACACACAAACATTTAAAAAAAATACTTTTTCGTGATCCTGGGACCCCGAAACGTAAAGACCTGGATCGAATTTCGGAGCAACCTCCCCTTTTTATACAGGGTGGGTCAACAAGGCGACGGCGGTCCATAACTTCTGAACCCTTCCAGATAGGATTGATAGGAAATCAATTCAAACGCCATTATGTACAACACCGCCAATTCTACATCCTAAAAATACTTTCGACTATACAGGGTGTTCCAAAACACTTGCAACGCATGCCAACTTGATTTTTAACTTCTACGCTCAAGGCGGAGCAGTATATAAAATCGATCAAAAATTCGAAATTGAACTGACATCAAATCTTTACGTTTCGGGGTCCCAGGAACCCAAAAAACCTATTTTTGAAAAATGTGTGTCTGTGTGTCTGTCCGTGTGTCTGTCCGTATGTCTGTGGACACGCTACAGCCGAAACTACTGAACTGATTTTGATGAAATTTGGTATATAGGTATTGTCTGTGCGGGAGAGGAGCTGATTAGATTTTGAAGCCGATCAGTTAACCCGAAGTGCCCTTTTGGCATAGCAACTTTCTTATTTTAAATATTTAAAAATTTAATAAATGCTGCTGTTATTAATCCAATGCAGTGCGGCGTAGAAGTTCCTGCCGTCTCCGAGACCGCCTTTTTTTTAAAATGGAACACCACCATTTTGATGCCATCTTCTCGATCACCTATAACATAGCTTTACATCGACATAAGACATTCGATGTTTTAGGGCTCTGTTCTAAAGTAATTAATTCTTTTTGAAAAATTTCGATCATTGCGGGCGCTTCTTAAAAAAAATCCTGAGAACTCAATTTTGTATCTAGAGAGCTGAGATTCGGTACGAATATGAAGGAAGGTCCATTCTATCTAATTAACATGATAACTATCATTATCACTATACAGGGTGTTAAAAATTCTGTGTCAAGTTTGGAAAATTTAAAATTAGCAAAACTCCATTTTTTCAAATGGCACCCCCTGTTATTATTATGCTGTTCGGCTGTTAAATTACTTAATTTTTTATTAAGTATGTCCTATACTTAAAGTCAATACTTCAACAGATATTCTTTGTCTTATTTATTTTATTGAAGATTATTACGATCTCAATTAAAGAATGCCATGGACTGTATGACAGTTATGATTAACATTGTTTATTTACATGGTTAGCAGACAGTTTGTCACATTTATTGACATACACAATGAATTTGAACCATAAGCAGTAAACCATGTCAATGAATTCTTCGTGGTTAATCGTGGTCAATCGTTAGGAAGATATTAATTTTTCTTTAAATTGTCAATTTTCAGATTTTTTGTGATAACTCAGGAACGAATCAAAATATCGGGGAATTCCCTTCGGATTCTTAGTCACCAAAAAATAGCGCAACTTTTCTCAAATTTAACCGACCTCGTATCTTTTACCGTTTAGGAGATCCCAATGGTGAGCATCGAAAAATTACCCACCCTGTATACCAGCCTATATGTCCCGTCGCGCACTGCTGGGGGTGTATAAAGAATTTTGTCCAAATGTCAACAATGTCAAAGCGATGAAGTGCGCGCGTGCGCGCGCATACCCCCAAACCATAGTGAATGTAACGTCACGCCGACAGGACCTAAGCCGTTAGCGCGATGAAATAGTTTCAAAACTAAGCGATAGTTTCACAATCTGCTATTTTAGCCTTGCATTAATGACGTTATCGCAAAATAGTTTAAAACCGATTCAATAAGTTTTGAAGCGTCCTGCAGGGGACGGTTTGAAACGTACTTGAAGGGTGGGAAGCGAGTAGGGGCAAAGGAGCAGTTTTTGACGCTGCTTTTTGAGGTTACATACATCACGATTCAGGTTACAATTTGATGTAATTTTAGCTGTTGATGTAGAGACAGCTGAAATTTTTCAAGGTAATTGATCTAATTATTACTACTATAACAATAACGATGGACGCATATATAAACACAGAAATTATTTTTCCAGAATATATTTCTCTAAAATTTAAAAATCCAGACTGTCAAACGACAGACCGTATTCTCGCAGACCGTAAAAATATAAACTGTAAATTCGCAGACCGTAAAACGGCAGACTGTAAAAGGACAGACCGTATTTTTGCAGACCGTAAAAATCTAGAAAATTTGACGGCCAACAGTAGCCTAGATCGTGTCCTGCGTTTAGTAATTATCGGTTGTCACTTGGGTTGTCATGCACAGGCGTCGCTAACATAGATTTGTTGGGCGCTTTCAAACATTTGCTCCAAGTTTTTTTGCATTTTCTAGGTTTGGATTACCGAACAAAGTCGGCGACTTCTTATAATAATGGTAAAGTACGGAATCATACCCTCAATTATTCTTTCAAATGGAATTTTCACATCACTCAAAAAGTGGCCCTCGCCGACACCATGGATCAAAAGATCATAATTGAGGGGTACCTCTGAAATAGACACTTCGTCAGTGGTCTTATTCCTATAAGTATCCAAGAATTTCGATAACTTCAAGCGGTTGCAATTCCAAGAGATCACTTTTTTCAGGCAATCATCTGATGAAGGTCCAAACATCTCTTCAAACTGATAGTGTCTTAATATGTCCAGGTTTGGGTTGGCATTTTGTAAGAACTGAAGATGTGGTAAATAGAGTGACCGATATTGATATCAATGATGAACCACCTCTGAGATGATTACAGTTAGTCCAACAAATTTGAAAGTCGAACAGTACAGCTCACCGAATTTTGAAAAAGTACAAACTGCAGAGCCGCCAGGAAGTGTTACCCTGAAGATCTTCTGATCAGAATTTCCTTTTTTTCATACAGTCGGAACCCGTTCTATAAATCCTCGAAACACTCAGCTGTGTAATATAAGGTGACCAACCGTTCTGGGTTTAATTAGAAGTATACTGTTTTTGAGGCCTTAATTCTGGTAGGAAATCAAAGGCAGTAAAGGTTCTGATTTTTTTATGTTTTTGTTCTGGTCTGTTCTGGTTTACAATTTAAAATTGCTTAAAATGCTTAAGGCGGCTATCTAGTGAGATTATCTTTCTCTCTCTGATTTTCGAGAAATGATTTATTTCGTGAAAATCAAAGGCGTTATTTGAAATGCAACTCTGTCGCAGCATACAGGTATCAGTAGGTACGCAAGTGTAATTTTTTCATTTTCACATACAGTCGGAACCCGTTCTATAAAACCTCTCAATTTGACAACACTGCCTAATTTCCACCTCTGTAATAAAGATTTGTAACTTCAAATTTGACAATGTTAAACAATGCCTCTGCCAAACGTTTCGTTCTTAAAGTTTTTTAGGAGAAATAGAAAGAAATTTGAACTTGCTTCCTCATAATAATGGTCTAAGAACGTTTTGCTGCTGATTTGATTAAGGTAAGATTGTAAAAAGAAGCTAAATTATATTTTTCGACTTACAAAAAAAATTACTGGACAACCCTTTTGACAAACATTTGACGGATTTTTAACCTAAATGGAAGTCCTTATTACACAGCTGAGCGTTTGGAGGATTTATAGAACGGGTTCCGACTGTAATCATGTTTGAAGTCGTAAATTGAGGTACAGCCTAATTTGCTGACTGGGGAAACATTGCTACTACCAGCGAAACTAATGAAGCGACCAGTCTCTGCTTGGGCTCAGCTTCTTCTTGGGACACCCTTTACCTGCTACCGAGATTTCAACCCCCTACCTCCACATTTAGGGGTAGTTCCCTCTTTGCATATTTCAGTTATCTGCTACTACCGGCGAAACCAATAAAGCGACCAGTCTCTGCTTGGGCTCAGGTACATCTTGGGACACCCTTTACCTGCTACCGGGATTTCAACCCCCTACCTCCACATTTAGGGGTAGCTCCCTCTTTGAATATTTCAGTTTTCTGCTACTACCGGCGAAACCAATCAAGCGACCAGTCTCTGCTTGGGCTAAGGTTCATCTTGGGACACCCTTTACCTGCTACCGAGATTTCAACCCCCTACCCCCACATTTAGGGGTAGTTCCCTCTTTGCATATTACAGTTTTCTGCTACTACCGGCGAGACCAATCAAGCGACCGCTCTTTACTCGGGCTCAGGCACATCTTGGAACACCCTTTACCTGCTACCGAGATTTCAACCCCCTGCCCCCACATTTAGGGGTAGTTCCCTCTTTGCATATTTCAGTTTTTGCTACTACCGGCGAAACCAATCAAGCGACCAGTCTCTACTTGGGCTAAGGTTCATCTTGGGACACCCTTTACCTGCTACCGAGATTTCAACCCTCTACCCCCACATTTAGGGGTAGCTCCCTCTTTGCATATTTCAGTTTTCTGCTACTACCAGCGAAACCAATTAAGCGACCACTCTCGATCTACTTGGGCTCAGGTACATCCTGGGACACCCTTTGCCCGCTACCGAGATTTCAACCGTCCACCCCCACATTTAGGGGTAGCTCTGATCTCTTTGCATATTTCAGTTTTCTGCTACTACCAGCGAAACCAATTAAGCGACCACTCTCTACTTGGGCTCAGGTACATCCTGGGACAACCTTCGCCTGCTACCGAGATTTCAACCCTCTACCCCCACATTTAGGGGTAGCTCCCTCTTTGCATATTTCAGTTTTCTGCGACTACCAGCGAAAGCAATGAAGCTACCACTCTCTGCTTGGGCTCAGGTACACCTTGGGGCACCCTTTGCCTGCTACCGAGATTTCAACCCTCTACCCCCACATTTAGGGGTAGTTCCTTCTTTGCATATTTCAGTTTTCTGCTACTACCAGGAAACAGTCGGCAATACAGAAATCAAAACCTACTTATGGCAAATAAATGGCAACCGCTTAAGTCTTCGGGTTGCATAACAGTCAATAGGTTCTGTAAGCGTGACGTCATGCCGCCATGTATGACCGTATGCGCAGTCATTTTTTGACCGCCGACAGAATTTACTTGAATGGCTAGTGTCAGTTATGTGTCATTTATCATCATTGCAGGTTAAAATAGCACGTGGTAAACGTGAAAGGTCCCAGATTCTGTTGATAGTAGTGACAGATGACGTATAAATGCACTAGAAATGACACAAGATCAAAGCATGCGCATCATACGGGGCCAAGCGCAATAAACCCCCACCAGTGCCTTAAAGAGGACCTGCAGCTACATGTGGAAAGGTTGGTTTCGGAAGCCTCACATCTACCCATTTCTTTTTTAAAAAGATTTTTCACAGAATATGATTGGTTTGACCCTATATTGGTGTGGGGCAGCAACAACACCCCTTCAATTGCAACGTAATATCAAAAACAGTTTTAAATTTATTGAAAATCCAAATTTCTCCCCAAATAGCCGGCGATGTGACCTTTTGATGGTGCAAGGCAGACTTTATTTGCTTTCAATTGCAATGTAATATCTAAAGTCTTCCAATTTTGCCCATATTAGATCCTTATGACCCTAGTTCAATACTACATCGGATAAATGGAAGCTTCTAGGGCTCAGAAAAGTACAAAAGGGATGAAAATTTTGTTAAAAAAATTGTGTTCTCCAAAAAGACCGATCCGTAAACTGAAACATATATGGAAAGGTCCCTTTGGAGAGCCCCATAACCTCAATAATTCGATTCCATACAGACCTTTTTTAAAAATACGTGTGTCTTGACCTTTTTGTTGTGTCATCTTAAGTGCAATGTCGTGTCTGAAATGGCAGAAGATGGAAGTAGGTACAGGATACAATCCGAACATTTTTTAGGCTCGTGTAGCTACCTATTTCTGATCCTTACCTCAGTAAGGAGCCCTAGTTTTCTCTAGGACATGTTTAAGCTACAAAATAAACAGTAAATGGCTGAAATTGTTTTTTTTTACAAAATGAAGTGCCCCAAACGGACTAATCCGTAGACTAAAATATATATGGAAAGGTGTCTTCAAAATTACCTTTTTTTGCTTTTCAACATAGTTTTTCCCAAAATATGGGATATTACGGCTTCTATAGCAGGTTTCAATAATATGCCTTTTTTAGTAGCTTCAAATTTGCTTAAAATTTTTAGACTAGAGAATCCAGTTTTATAGCACACAGCTGCTGGGGCAAAAAACTCGAGTTCCTCAAAGGGACCAATACATGGACAATGGTGTATTTGCAATGATCCCTTTAGGGAGCTTTCCGTAATATTGAGAAAAGCGAAATCTTTTAGGTATCTTTATAGAAAAACCTCACAGAACCACCAAATTACTGGACAAATGCCTTATTGTTCCTAATTGAGTAAGGGGCTTAAATTTAATCCGTTTCCACAACTACGGGTATCACATTTCTCAAATCGTTTCCCTCTTACACGTGGTGGACAAGGTCGACTTGGGAGCCCTTCCAATGTTGCAGAAATGAGCTTAAACTCAAAAATGTTATTTTCTTCAAAATCCGTGTTCCCCAAATTGACCAATACATGACGATAAGTGTATGTATATGCAATGATCCCTTTGGGGAGTCTTTCTTTAATATCGAGAAAAGCAACATCTTTAAATTTTCTTCGCAAAAATCCTCACAGGTGCATCTCAAATCACTGCAACGAATGCTCCCAATTGAGTAAGGGACTTAAATTTAATCCTCGTCCGCAAGTAGGGGTGGTATTACAATCCTTAAAAAGATCCCCCCTTCCATGCGAGGACCGCGCGATTCAGAAACCCTTCTAATATTGAAAAAAGACCTTAAAGTCACAAATATAATTTATTCCAAAATTTGGAGTTCCCATAATTGATTCATCGGTAAGCTGAAATATGCACAGAAAGGTCCGTTTGGGGAGCTTCATAAATCCAAAAATTCAGTTTTTGCAAAATTTTTACAAAAATGCGGGTGCCACTAGCTTTCAGTTGCAAGCTCCGGTCTAAAGTAGCTTCAAATTTGCGCAAACTGGTAGAAAATCCTCAGGATGGAGATACAGGATACAATCCGAAAACTTTTGGAATGCGTTTACTTACTGTCGAGGGGCAAATCTATGAGCAAAACTTTGTACACTGATTTCACCTTCCTGCGTGATTTTACCATGATTACGCCTGGTGACTTCACCTTATTTCCCTTGATCTCACCTGTTTTTCCTTGATTTCGCCCGATTTCACCTAGCTTGTACACGGATTTCACCCATAGATTTGCCCCTCGCTTACTTTTGATACTGAACGATCCTAGGGGCTCTAGTTTTAAACTATAAGGTAGATGAAAGTTGCTAGGGCACAAAAAGGCACTATATTGTTTTCTTTTTTGAAAATTAAGTTTTCCAAAGGGACCGATACGTAAACAATGAGTGTCAATAGTGTATATGCAATGATCCCTTTGGGAAATCTTTCTTTAATATCGAGAAAAGCGAGTTTCTTCAAAGAAATGCCTCATGATGATGTCATGATGGCTCCTAATTAAGTAAGGGACTTAAATTTAATCCCTTTCCACAAGTAGGGGTGTTACAATCCTCGAAAAGACTCCCCCTTTTTTCTCATTCTCATATAGAAAAAATACCTTAAAACCACCAGAAGCGAGCTTATAAATAAAAATAACTTTTTCGAAAATTTTGCCGAGAACAGGCGTTAGGGAGATAGGTCTATAATTATGAATTCAGTCAACTACCCCTAAATGTGGGGGTAGAGGGTTGAAATCCCGGTAGCAGGTAAAGGGTGTCCCAAGATGTACCTGAGCCCAAGGAGACAGTGGTCGCTTGGTTGGTTTCGCTGGTAGTAGCAGAAAACTGAAATATGCAAAGAGGGAGCTACCCTTAAATATGGGGGTAGAGGGTTGAAATTTCGGTAGCAGGTAAAGGGTATCCAAAGATGTACCTTAGCCCAAGTAGAGAGTGGTCGCTTGGTTGGTTTCGCTGGTAGTAGCAATGTTTACCCAGTCAGCAAATTAGGCTGTACCCTTTTCCGGGTTTCACGGGGTACGGCTTCTCCTAACCACTCACGAATTTAATGTTTGTATGAGAAATTACCATTGTCATGGAGCAAAAAAAGAATCCGAGCAAAAGAAACAAATAATGCCTATTTCATGTGATTTCCACTCTGTAAATATTTGACGGATTCCACTAAAAAATTGATGATAACTTTATTACAGAATTCAATAAAAGACCATCATACTCTCTTTATAGCATTTTTCAAAGTTCCACTAATTCCAAAACATCATTTTCTCATTCATTATCCCAAAACTGTTGAGATGTTGGGACCACTAGTTCATATGTGGTCGATGCGGTATGAAGCAAAACATAATACTCTCAAAAGGTTTGTTCAAAAAAGTTGTAATTTTATTAATGTAGCCAAAACTATTGCAAATAGACATCAACAATTAATGTCACACCACTGGAATAATGATGTTTTGGAAGTTCCAATGGAAAGTGGTCCGTCAAAAGCAATTAAAATTGATGAATATCAGTATAAAGATGTTTTATATTCTAATATAGATTTACCCAATAATTTAATAATTACACAAGTGCAGTGGTTAAAGAAACATTGCCAATACAGAAATAATTTTTTCATTGTCACAGAATTTAACGATCATCTACCAAAGTTTGAAAAAATCATAGACATAATTTTCTTAGATCGTATAATATTGTTTGTTACTGAAATATGGGAAACAGTTTCTTTTGATAATCATTTTTGTGCCTATTCGGTAAAACCCCAAAACGACATGAATGTAGTGGACTTGAATCTTTTACTGCATAAAGACAGTTATGAATTACATCAAGCAATGAACTCCACACAGTGGTATATAGTTCCAAATTTTTTTTTTCTTGAAACACTCCCATCCGATGTATAATGTTTTAAGTTTTTGTTTGTTACTAATTCTTAGATATTATTATAGATTTAGTACCTATGTTGAACTTTCAATAATATCTTTTATATAAAAAAATATGCCTATATATTATATACGTTTTTTTGCCGCCCCCTCACCCCGTATAACAATAACAAAAAAAAATGTAAGTTTTAACAATTTTTTAGTAAAAGTAACCAAAACAAGTTGTAAATAATTAACAATATTTTTACACGTACAAAAATAGATGTTACTAACGCAATTTGTAAATACAACAAAGCGTTTATTAAAAATAACAAAATATATTAGTAAAGTTTTTACAATTTCGCATGTCAAAGTAACAATGCGTTTTATAAAAGTAACAGATTTATGCGTACCATATTTCACAAAGTGTTTTATGAAAATAACAGAATAAGCAGTGTATATTTAACAAATTTTTGAGATCAATTATTTAACAAACTTCTCTGTGGACTTATTTTAACAAAAGATTTTGTCATTATTTAGTTAAATTTAATACAGAATTTTTAACTGTGTAAAGCTTTCCGGTACCAAAAAAATAGGACGCCGGCATCGCAGGCTCGGGGACTTTTGACAGGTTATTCAGCATCGACAGTAGAGCATATGTACCAATTTTCAGCCCTACCTTATTTTTGTGCGGGTCAAAACTTTAAACTCCTGGGCTAATAATTTTTCACAAAATGTATGAGATGAAAGCATCCAAAAGCACCAGATCTAGTGCATTAATCACCAAAATTGGCAACACTAGACTGACGACCGTTACTTTTCGTTTAAACACGTTAATGCGAGTAAGTATTCATAGATGTCCTTCTTTTTTTTAAATCATCAATTGTGACAATAAGTGATGGCCTTTTTTTTGCTCGGCGCAATTGTAACATTAATGATATTTTCATCTCAGTGCGAAATATTCAAAGGGTATGGTTTCTTTTCTAGATAATAATTCTATTTTCTTCATCATTAATTAGGTACATTTTAGGTAGGTAAGTATTATCATAAATGTTCAGGGCACATTTTTGCGGCATTTGCCTTGGTGTCTGATACTCGGTCTGGAATATTTGTTATTATGACTGCTTACTGTTGACGATTTTAATAATTCCAGTGCATGAAGGGAGTCAGTCTACGCAGTAGGTAAAACAGTCCGGCTGTGTTATCGGCTCTACCAGTAATGCATTCATCACCAAAATTGGCAACACTAGACTGACGACCATTATTTTTCGTTTAAACACGTTAATTCGAGTAATATTCGTACCTGTCCTTCATTTTTTAAAATCATATCAATTACCCACTTGGAAATTCCGGACTTTGACGGCAATAAGCTCCAAAGATTAAAGCAAACCTGCGACATACAGCGTTAAATTGTCATGAAACTATAAGGGCAATACCTATTTAATGTATACATAGGTACCTACCTTAATCGTACGAAATTTATAATATGGAGTCACTGAAGTGTTTATATTTTATTTATTGGTCTTGTTTGAATAAAACATCTCTATATGTACCTATATGTATGACATCATTATTATGTATGTATGATAATTAATTTTCAGACGAATTGTTACGCCACTGGACACCAAATGTCAAACCAATGCACTAATAACAGGTCGCGCTCCGTAATGATACGTCAAGGTCACCACTGTCTAATTTTCTAGATTTTTACGGTCTGTGAAATTACGTTCTGGAAATTTACGGTCTGTTATAATACGTTCTGTGCAATTGGAGTCTGCGGATTTACAGTCTGCATAAATATAGTCTAGAATTATACTGTCTGAAATTTTATTTTCTATATAAATATTTTCTGAAAATTTATATTCTGCATTTTTGCGCACTCCCAATAACGATATTCTGCTATGTTGGAGAGCAAGGATATGTGCAGAGCATTATGAATATTGTGAAAAAGCAGTTGGAAGGTCCAAATTGAAAAAATAGTTTGAAATTATATGTACCAAAGTTTATATGGACTGAAAATTGCAGAACTATTTATTATCAACATAACCTAACTTTTAGCCACAGCTGATCAATTGTCAATTCGGTTTCAAAACATATGTTATTTTTGCGGTAGTTTATTTGAATGACGTCATCGACAAAATGGTTCAAAACCACGAACGAATACGCTGCAACGCTAAAAATCAGCTCTATTGTTTTGGAACTGCTGCCCCACCTCTAACGAACGCCGCGCCGGTGGCGCATTCTCAACCGGCTACAGCTGTCAACGAAATGTCAACAATCAACAAACGAATTCAATTGCAGTTATTTTTAAATTGCGATTGTTACGTATAAGTAAATAGGTACTTGAACCCGCAATGAAATTAATCAATACTCGGTAACCCAACACGGCTGACTGAGAAAACCATATTGTAATTAAAATTTATTGTGATATCTGTAATGTTGCCGTCCTGTAAACAAAAGCTTGTTGTATTTAAGAAAAAATGTTGACATTCGTTTTAAAAATTTTGTCACACTAAATTCTGTTGAAAATTTTCAAATGAAGTATGAATACTACAACTTTACGGGGCGTTTTCCCGGAGCCAAGTGAGTCCCCCAACCCTGTCAAAACCACCAATTGATACAATAACATTACAGGACCTATTCACAGGAAGAACTTTTTGAAAGAAAACGTCAAACACCTGAAGGAAATGCAAGGGTTAATCCAGAAGGAATCAAAACTGGCCTCGACTTCACAGACTCTCAAATTGAATAAATACAGGAACGTTGCCCCTAGAGTTTATTCACATATCAATACATTAAGACGACCTTCTAAATTGGATGTTGATGGGCCGGGTTCACAGAGGCGGCCAAGAACACCAGTTAGAACTATTTTTCCCAAAGCTAAATCTGAAGTTCAATCAAAACTTATTACAAACAAGAGTGTACAAACTGAACGACCTGAAGATGTGTATAAATTGTATGAAACTGGTGTTATAAGGTACCCCTCGCCTTCAATCAAAAATACAAAGGTTGCAAATCCTACTAAGAAACTAAGGGATCAAGGCATTTCGGCTGTAGCTTCACCTGTTGTACAATCACCAGTCGGAAACAGGCCTAGGATAGGGGATGGAGGTGATGCCCCTACTGAAAAATTAGCCAAAACTTTACAAAAATTAGGTAATGAAATATTAAAATTGCGTTAGAATTTGCAAGCTCTGATGTCTGTGATGTCAGTTTAGATAACTGTTTGAAAAAATACTGACGCATTGTCCATTTTAGATTTAGAGGACAAACACAATTACATTAAGGAGAACATAAAAAGTATTAGAGCCAAACCCAAAAAAGATGAGAAGCCAAATCCAAACCAAGCTCCTGTAGAATACCAAAAAGGTGTTTTACCGAAATACCTGAAAGGTCGCAAAGAAGAAGAAGAGATGGTAAAACCTGTCCCTTATGAAGGAGAGAACCTATCAAACTTAGTGCTGTTACCTGATGATGAAAGGAAAGAATACTTAAGGGTTGCGAGAGAAAGTAATTTTGAATTTAATCCATTAATGAGAACTAACAATGTTTTGCAGATTATGCCGGCTTAATAAAAGAACTAAATTCAATGCCCGTAAGCAATGACACCCTCAAAAGACGAAAGAGGAAAATGGAAATTGAACAAGAATTAATGAGGCTAGATGAAGTTATAAAAATTTTTCAAAAACCTAAAGTGTTTGTTAAAGCAGATGCGTGATAAACGATCTATTTTGTCTACTGTCCTAATTACAATTGATTGTGTGTACAAAATTTTCTTTAATAAACTGTATTTGGTTCAATCTAAAAAGTGGCTCTTTTTCTGAATACCATTTTTCAATATTGAAGTGTGGGAAGAAAATTCCTATTTCTCGTTTTACTGATTCTGGTGAGTCTACAAATGGACATTTTTGTCAAATCAATAATTTAATTAATAAACCAAACCTGAGCCGTGTGTAGCATTTCTTGTGTCTGATAGGCCAAATTGACCTCTTATTGTGTCAGGGGCTTCATATTGAGTTTTGAACACCTTGGTTGGTCCCATTAGCTCTCTCCATTTCTTGATTGCCTCCTCTCGTGCTAAAATGTACAGATCGGACGGGCCACTGAAATAAGCTAAATAGAATGATTATTTGGTTCATACTAGCATTTTACCTTGTCATGAATGTAATTAATCTGTTATAAAAGAACTTCTCCTTATGGTCCCTGTAAAACTCTTTGGATTCTTCTAAGGTAAAAGTGTGCCTTTTTGATTCGACAACTTTGAAATTCGAGGTTACAATTATGTCTCTAATGGTTTGCAGAGCTATTGGATTTTTCACCACGTGGGGTTTAAGAATTGCGAATGTTAACTGTAGAGGATTCATTTATAAAACAACACAGCAAAACAATCATTACAAAGAAAAATATATTTTGAAACTTAGGTTAGGTTGCGTTCAAAAATGACAAATTGACAAACGAGAAATGACAGGTGATGCAACGTTGCCAAAAGCTGAAATCACTTTTTTTATCACAACACAAATTACAGAGAATGATCAGTGACAGAGTGCTTGCTTTTAAAAAACATACTTTATTTTTAAGTAAGGCGGGAGGAGCAAATTGTTTATACGATAGCTTCACAAGAAAAGGATAAAAGAAATTTGATTATTTCTTGATAGACATCTGACAACAATGGTTGAGATAAGGTAAAGGTCCCAATTATCGACCATGCCACATACAGGTGCTCACCATTAGTATCATAGTATCTCGGAAACCATAATAGATGGAGAGTAGTTTAAATTGGAAAAAAGTTGCGCTATTTCTTGGTGATTATGATTGTGAAGAGAATTTCTCGATATTTTGATTCGTTCCTGAGTTATCACAAAAAATCTGAAAATTGCCAATTTAAAGAAAAATTAATATCTTCCTAACGTTTGATGTTATTTAAATGAAACTTGGAACTTTTATATTTTTGACAGTTGTCAATTGAATGGCATTAACACAAATTTTCTATGTCTTCTAGATTTTGAACAACGACAGTCAACTTGTGATTTTTTTATGGCAGCCATATTGAATTTTGACTCCATCCAAAGAAAATTTTATAAACAGTTTTGAATTTTGAAATAACGGAGATAATTGACCGTTGTGGAACTTTGTAACTATACTAACCCATATATGACAGTACAGTACAGTCTCGGCCACCCTAGATTTTCAAAAATATCTAAGAAAGCGATGAAAAATTAAGATCTTTAAAAATCGCAAAGCCGCGTCGCGTCGACTTTATAATCCAGGCAAGTTAGGTTTTTTAGAAGAAATAATTTATATATTTTTGAAATTTTGGCTATGGACTTCAGATGGCACCTGAAATGAAATGCCGAAAAGTTTCCACTCCCCAAGTATATGCGCTTCATCCCTTATTTGGCGAAAACCACCCCCAAACGTGACATGGCGCTAGTTTTTAGCATTTTTCGGCGAAACTATCCATCCGACAAAAAATTTATTCTAATCAAAAACATTCTTTACGAAATTCTGTAATAAAAAAGTCCTTTTGATTATTTTGCTTATCCCCACCTAATTCTCGCAAACGACGTCCGAAGTTGTAGAACAGTCAAAATAGATTTTTAAGTAATAACTTATTTATATGTATATTTATGAAATTTTGGCTACGGACTGCTGATGGGTCCTGAAATGAAGGGCCGCAAACTTAACACTCCCCAAGTGTAAGCTTCAACCCTCTTTTAGCGAAAACCTACTCCCAGACGTGGACATGGCGCTAGTTTTTAGCGTCTTTCGGCTAAACTATCAAACGGACAGAAAATTACTCTAATCAAGAATATTCCTCGTGAAATTCTGCAATAAAAAGTCCTTTTCATCATTTTGCTTATCCTCATCTAATTCTTGCAAACGATGTCCGAAGTTGAGGGTTGTTTTTCGTTAGCACCGCAAATCAATCTAGCGGTACCTTCAACTTCGGACGTCGTTTGCAAGAATTAAGTGGGGAGAAGCAAAATGATGAAAAGGACTTTTTAATGCGGAATTTCACGAGGAATATTTCTGATTAGAGTAATTTTTTGTCCGTTTGACAGTTTAGCCGAAAAATGCTAAAAACTAGCGCCATGTTCACGTCTGGGAGTAGGTCTTTGCCAAAAGAGGGATGAAGCCTACACTTGGGGGGGTGGGAACTTTTTGGCCCTTCATTTCAGGTGCCAACAAGAGTCCGTAGCTAAAATTTCAAAAATATATAAATTATTAAATTTCTTCTATTCTTTTTTAACCTCCCCAACCCCATCACAATTTAAAAAAAATGGGAGGTTACTGCAATCACTAAAATTTTCGAATTTGAGATAGCACCAGATCTTCACGTTTTGAGGTCTCAGGAACTCAAAAAAGGGGTTTTTAAAATGTGTCTGTGTGTATGTACGTACGTTCGTACGTACGTACGTACGTTCGTTGGTAATCACGCCACAGCCAAAACTACTAAACCGATTTGGCTGAAATTTGGAGCATAGGCATCTCGTAACCCAACTTAGATCTGAAAAGCTGGCACATCAACTTTTAAATTTTAAATGCAAACCCCCATTTTTCACGTCACCATAAGGAAGACCTTCAAATTCTGCTTCTAAAAGTGTATTCATTCTCAGTGCCCTTTTGACCAAAAATAAAAAAAAAATTGATTTTTATCGGACTTTAAAATCGCGGTACAGCCCAAGCCCCTGAACCCATTTAGCTGAAATTTTGCACATGGGGATTGTATTACACGTCGAAGAGCTGAACAAATTTTGAATTCAATCGACTCACGGAAAGTGCCGTTTTGGCATACCAATTTCCAAATTTAAAATTATTCTCTCATTTGACCATTAAAAACAGGTTTTTGAAAGATTTATTGTCACCATCAGAAAGGTCTTCAAATTCTGGTTTTAAATAGGACAAAATTAATTCGCATTTAGCGCTGTTTGGTTCAAAAAATCGAAATTTTATAATAACAGTAAAAATACATTATAGCCCAAATTACTGAATCGATTTGGCTGAAATTTGGTACATGGAGGTTGGGTGACCCATGGAAGACCTGAAAGGCTTTTGAAAGCAATTGGCCCACGGGAAATCCCATTTAAGCATATCAACTTAAAATTTTAAATACAAGACCTCCTTTTTTATGTCGCCATTAGAAAGACGATCAAATTCTGGTTCTAAAAATGTGTTCACAGTTTCTGCCATTTCAGTGGAAAATAGAGAAAAAAATCTTTCTCATTAAAAGGGAGCGGGCTGACAGTGGATGACATAAAGTGGCAGTTATTGTCAAAAAGGTGGCAAAAGATTAACCTTAAAAGGAACATATTGTCAAACGTGATGGGTGATGTCCGAGGTGACGTCGGTATTTGTCATAAAATTGCGAAATTAGTCAAGGATTAAAAAAATTCTGTTGAATTGTACTATCTACACAAAATAGAAAGATCCACGCGATGGGGAGGTTCCAGCCGCTTCTCTACTTCATTTTTAGATCTAATATGACTGGACTATTATTTTTTGAGATGTATCCGTTCAGAAAAAAGTGTCATTCCATTTGAAAACCAGAGTTAAAGCCCTACACACACAATTATTTTAAACCTCGAAACGTAAAGATTTTAATTTATCTCAATTTCGAATTTTCTTGTTGGTCACTCTTGCTTATAAAAATGACCCAACAATTACTTTAACAGTCAAAAAATGAAGCCTTCATAAAAATGACAGCACGCAGCACCACAAGGCTAGAAAAGCGAAGTGCTCGCAGCATTGCGCGAGTACATTCTGCAAAAAGTTCAAATTTGGAAAAGCATCTGTGAGAAGCAATAATTTTTGATCTAAATAAATTCTCAATACTTTTCAGTTCTGCTATAGCAGAAACAGAAGAAGAGGAAAAAAACGTGATAAAAGCCATAATGGACGAACTAATGGAGAACGTCATGGAGAAGATCTACGAAATTTACATGGAAAAACAGGCACTTAGATTCGTCGTCCATTGCACACAGCAGGCACTGATCAAAATAATAAACTTATATTTTTACCGACACAACGATTATCTTAGAGACAAGAAATTTTGGGACCCGGATGAGCCAATCCCTCCTTCAGAGCCGGACTCATGGGCCGTCGATCAAATTCCAGTTTACAAAGAGCTAGAGCTTGATCAAGGTTTGAATACTTTGAGCAAAATTAAATTAGAGATGGCTGAAAAGGGTTTGTGCGACGAAGAGATGTGGCATGTTGATACAGACGTGCCCAGCGAACCATCTCTAAGTTTAGTAGAAGATATGACGGATCTAATTGAAGAGCTCGTGGAAAATCTGCCTTTACAGGAAAAGGAGAGCTCTGAGGTTTCTTTTTAGCGAGAAGTTGATATTTGAAATATTTTTTCAGGAAATTCAAAAGAAATTGAGCAACTTTACGTTGGTGGCCGAGGGAGACAGACATTTCGATGAGTTCAAGATGTCTGCACAACTGTCCAAAATTCGAATGGGACATTCGCTTTTAATGAAGTTGCCCAAAGTTAATTTACCGGACACGGGGGAGTCCCGCAAAAGGTTTTTTGACGATTGCGTGATTCAAGAAGAAAATTTGCAAACAATGAGGTAGGACCTTTTTTTAGAATCCTAGAATCCATTGATGCTCCTAAAAATCTTTCTCAACCCACCAGGCACAATTCCAAATTTGCTTTACCTATCACAATCTAGGTCAATACCACCACTCATTGAATTCTCGAATAAAAAATTCGTCGTAGTAAAACGAAAATAAAAATCGTGATATAAAATAGACCAGGAAGTTCCATATTTTCACCTTGTCTGACAAGATTCAAATAATTTAAACCCAATGGCATCCACTCACCGTGCTATTTAAACAAATATTTTGTTTTGGTCGCCGAATTTATTACATTAAAACGAGCTCAATTAAGTCAAACAACAGGAATTTATTGGCAAATTCACCCAAATACCACTGTCTGCGACAAACTTCAAATTCGAAGTCTTTTATTCCTAATTATTTACTCACCGCGCGGTATTTATCAACAGTTTTTAATTTTAGACTATTTGATTTTCATCCAGTAGTTAAAATAGAAGATCTTAACGAGAAATTTCACACGTGTTTCAATTTTTGGCCGGTCTGACAGTGGAAATGATAACATTAGAAAATCACGGTCGCTTCGAGTGAAACTAGAAAAATCACTTAAATCTATTTTGAGCGCGTTTGTTTAAACTGAGATTTGCTGTTGGGCGCTGAGAATTACGTTCTAGATCGCGGAAGAACAGCAGATTTTTCGTTAATTTTCCATCAACAATGATAATTATGTGATTGAAAATAAAAACTTTGAACCATAACATTTGATATTTTCTAGTCCTTTTGCGGTTTTGTTTTTTCATCTTTTCTACTAGCTGTTCTGGTTTCTTCTTGAAGAAGGTTTTTAAAACTTATAAAAGTAGTGCTTTAAATCACTTTTTTTTAAATATGATTTTTATAAACGGGATAGGTACTTATATTGCTCTCATTGCGTTGCGATTAACCGATGCAAAAAGATCTCATCCTCGAATTCCTCGATGGGCTAAGGAATGACTGATAATGAGACATGTCGTTGCCTATTTCATTTTCTTCCATAATGGGGAATTGCGGACCACTATATTCACGATATTCAGGAGCTTTACTGCGCACGCGTCGTTCTTGGATGAACTGATGAACTCCCCAAAATTACTGAAGCAGGGATTTTGTTTCGTCACAATTTGAAAGTGACTATTGACATTTGGTGTGGTTCATTATCATTTTATTACCTGTAGAATTTCACTATAATAAATGTTAGGTCTTCGAAAACAAATCGCAATCACGTTTTAGTCAATTTCGATAATAATTGTCAATCTGTATCCTCTGTCATTTTTATATGAATTCACTTACAGCGCCATAAATCGCATAATTTACAAATAAATGCAGTTTAAGTTACAACTTAAATCAGACCTTAGAAAACATAAGTTTGCATAATGTACAACTTAAACAAAAATGTCCACTGATTGTCTATCCTCTCTTTGCATTTACTTGTAAATTATGCAATTTATGGTGTAGGAAGAAAATTCACCAAAAAATGAGTGAATATTATTGTCTAAGCGTCACTGTCATACCTTTGTCAATTGGTAACGAAACCTCATTGGCCCAAATAATTCTTAAATAAAAGTTCTTAAGAAGGACAAAATATGGTGCTATCTAAAAACATTCTGTATAAGATACAGGGAAAATAAAGTGACCGATTTTCTTTTGCTTACCCCTTATTTTTTCTTTCCGTTAGCGCAGTTATTTATTATACAGTGTGTCCCACTTAAGATGAAGACATTGTCATATTTTCGTTAATTTTAGGAGTAGGGATATAAACTTTTGCACTTTTGCAGACTCAAATGGAAGTTGTAAATCCAGCCGACTGCGACCTCGCGAATAAGACCATTTTTCAATATTTTGCTTCGCGATCAAGATATCAAAAAAATTCGGAAGAATAAATTGTTCGCGAGGTCGCAGTCGGCTGGATTTACAACTTCCATTTGAGTCTGCAACAGTGCAAAAGTTTATATCCCTACTCTTAAAATTAACGAAAGTATGACAATGTCTTCATCTTAAGTGGGACACACTTTATAAGACGATAAAGATATTCTTTATCGACGAGTGAAAAGTGTTACGTCACGAGCGACGAAGGAGCGAGTCTCTAAAGCCTCTTTGTCGTCGTGTATAATATTCTGTTTTGTTTTATAGCCAATGTTAAAAATAAAGAACATCAATTTAATATTGTTAGTTATTATTAAGGCAATGTAGTATTTTGGTCATATTTTCCCCATTGTTGTGCCTGGCGACTAATTTTAACTGTTGCATTCTTGAATTGTTTTCTCTTTAGTTGCTGCTAAAGTGCGTTGACTTTATCTACTCTTATAGTTAAAAGGCCAATTTTATCTACCCTTGCTGTTAAAACACTTTTTTTCTATCCTTACCTACGGTTAAAACGCTATTTTAGCAACACATTTTGAGTCGATAAAGGTACAGTTTAACATCATCTGCTATAAAATTAAAGTTTATTTTTAATGTCCTTTACATTATTCTATAGTATGAGAGACCCTTATTTGGATATGGGAACCTGGTTGAACAGTACTAAATCTGCAGTGCCTGTTATTTAGTGGCACAGAAAATTTTTGGTTCCAATTAATTATTCTTGAAACTTTAACAGTGAATTCTGTTGTATGCAGCAGTCAATGGCCCCTTGGAAGTCGGTGCACTTGCCAATATTATAAATATAAAATAAATTAAATAGTGCGGGCTGTTTTCCCAGAAATTAACGTCAAACGCTTGGCGGAGGTTGCCAAAACCGAACTCTCGGAGGAATTATTTAATAAATCATCTAGGAAAGACCGTGAAAACATATTTTTTTCTAAAATTCTACGTTGGAAGTACCTTTATGGAGTCTAATTTTTTAAGTTCAGAAGAACGATCCTATGAGATTGACATCTGAAATATTAAATAAAATAAACATAATCTAGAATTCTGAAATTTTACAAAAAAAAAGTTTATGTAAAACTGAACAGTAGGTAAGTACCACCTGTGCGATCGCGTTAAATATAACCTTGTACTAGAGTGTGTTTTTGTGTTTTTTCTATTCTTTTATCTCTTGGGAGGACGCCAGCAAGCGAGATTAATTTTAAAACATGACTATATGGGACAATCCAGTCTTCGCAGGAGTGCATTCTCTTTTTGACACTGAGATGCACTCGATTTTTTCCGCAAAAGATGCTATTTTTGTATCACTGACGTTAGAAGTCATGTCCTGGCCAACACCAAGGTTGAATTTGCGACCGGTTAATTTGACTTTTGGCTTATTTTAAGATTTAAGGATTGTTATTGAAAATCGCTGTTTGGAAGACATAAGTGTTGACTGAAAATTTTCATTTCTTGCAAATTGGGCATAAGTGTGTCTTTATAGAATGAAATAGAACAAGCATTATATATGTAGGTATTTCGATGTGATTTAAGCCCAGAACTAAAAACCAAAAAGTTTTTATTTGCTACTCGCTACTCACTAGTCAGTCTCAGCGTCGGTTTGGTTGGTGTTTTTAACTTTGTAGGTACCTAGGTGCCTACTTAACTTACGGGCTTCGGTCAGAAACTTTCGAAATAACTATGTGCATAAGAATAAGTACAAACATAATATAGAATAATTTTGTAACGAACACCAGGGGCAGTGTGAGTCAATCTTTTCTTGTGAAGAAGCAGAAACAATAAACAACAATGATTAACATCAACAGCGATCCAATCCATTGTAACTGTTTGGAACTTTACGTAAATGAAAGCCCTTTGAGTTTTAACACCACAACAGAAAAACGCCTGACTCACATTGCCCTTATTCATATTATTTATTTTTGCAAAAAAAAAACTCACAAAGCTCTTGCATTCTCGTTGTTTCCTTCGCTCCGAGATGTTTTTTTTTAAACTGCAGAACATTGAACCTCGGGACAATGAACGTACCTACCTACCTATACTAGTAGCCAAAAAAATAACATGCCGACAAGATCAAACGTCGATAAAAATAATTCGTTATGCAAAACCTGAAATGTAAGCCTAATTAGTTCCAAGAAAGAATGGCAACAGTTTTGGCAACGCTTATTCTGGTCCCAGGTACCAAGCAGTCTGTTGAATATTTTCACGCGGCCAGCTGAAGTTTTTCCTCAAAAAACAGAAATAGAGTTCAGGTGAAAGATTGCGTCAGTGCTATTTTTCGGCACTTACATGTACCTACTTAATTAAGCGGCCGTGCACTATACGCTTGAAAGTTGAAATAACAATGAAAGCGGTCTATTTATGAAAATGACAAAATATAAAAAAAACAACAAAGCAGTAAATAAAATGAAAAAGTGCAGTAATAAATTGAGACATACATCTTTTCGACGTTGAGCACATGTTAAGGTGTGTAATATTTTATAAAAGTAACATCCGGCGATCAAAATAGAGCAAGTGCTGCCTTAAAGAAGCAATTTTACACGCTTGTTTTGGACTGTAATTCCAGCAGCACTCTTTCATCCCCTCCAGGTTGTCACAATTAACTAACTTTATGGCCATCATTACCTACCATCAAGGGTGTTGTTGGCCTTGATTTAAGATAATTGCTTAAACGTTTTAAGCCCATAATCAAAGAAAACCGAACTATTTTTATCTTTGGAAGGAACGAAATGTTTATTGCTTGGAAATTAATTGAACGATTAACATTCAATTACCTTTCATTTATTTTTAAACAAGGGATGGAAAGCTGGTCCTATAGTACCAGCATGGAAGTCGTAATGTTTTATAGGGGTAGATCGCAATTACGCTATTGGTTGTGCCTTTTGTTATTTCGGAATGAACTGAGTACTTAATTAATAATTATGTACTTCAATCGTAATCCTTCCCTTTATTGCATCTGCATACCGGGTGGCCCATTCAAGACGATCCAGTCGTAATAACTTTTGAATGGAATAAGATATCGACTTGCGGTTTTCGACAGATTCCTTGGCATTGAGGGGGAAATGCTTCGCGATAGCTTTGACCTTGTTCAGTTTGCGCATTTCACCTTTACCCCAATCAACGTCAAAATCTTAAATGTCAACATACCACGTGTCGTATATCAAATGAAAGCCCTTGGAAAATGTTATTCACTGTTCTAAGTACTTTGAGAATTTAGCGAACCGTTTTCATTTCGATATCTTATTCCGTTCAAAAGTTATTACGACTGGATCGTCTTGAATGGGCCACCCGGTATAAAGCTCCTTCTAGCCTCTCTCTATAATCATGTTCTGTTTACAACACTATTTATTAAAAAATCGTTAAAAAGGCTGGAACTTTAGCGACATGTTTCGACCTACGAAGTCGTCTCCAGGCTAAGAATGAGTTTCACATAGCAAGATTTCCAGGTTAAGTTATTAAAAACTTAAAATTACATGATGAAAACTGGAAAATATACATTACAGTTGAAATTGTGAGAAGGATGACTTACTTTAACGTTGACGTTACATGATTTAAATGAAAATTATTATCAATTAAAAGCGAACTTAATTGTCACGCCATTTTAGTGACATGTGACAGAAGTGACAGAAGGAAGCAAGATTGACATTGACATATGAATAGCGGGAAATTAAAATATGACGTGGCTACAATGAAGGTAAATGAAATATTTACATATCGATATATACGATATTAAAATTTAAAAAAAAAATAAAATTTGAATGTATTGATCCCAAGTAAATTTTCTTTTTGATTATTAAGGCAAACATCTTCGTGTCTCAGGATTTCAAGGGTTTCTAAAATGAGTCTTATTTTATTGTCAAAGCGAAGGGTTGAAGTTATGGCCATATTCTAAAATATGATCGGCGAATGCTGACTGCGTCGTAATGATACCGGTGTTCTTGTGTTTTTTAATGTTCTTTAACTCTAGTGGTGAAAGTTCTCCTGGTTTTTCAAGATTTTTGTCGAAAGGAAAAATCAACCTGGGGCCGGGCAAACATCTTCTCTGGTTTATTTTTGTCTTTTTTTTTTAACTTTGTGATGCAATTTACGAAAAATTTACTCAGACTGCTTATTTTTGGCTTTTTTTTCAAAATTTTTGACTTAATTCGGAAAAAATCACCTGGACGCTGGCAAAGATTTTCTTTTGCTTCTTTCTGTCTTTTGCTTTTTAATGTAATTTTCAAAATTTATTAAATTATACCCACTCAAAGTATCGAATTTTGACTTTTTCTTCAAAACTTTCGACGCCATTTTTAAAAGCTCACTCGGGGGGCCGTCGAAGTTGTTTTTTTTAACTTTTTTCATGCATTTAGGAAAAATTTGCTCAAAATGTCGAATTTTCACTTTTTTAACTTCTACGCTCAAGGCGGAGTAGTATATAAAATCGATCAAAAATTCGAAATTGAACTGACATCAAATCTTTACGTTTCGGGGTCCCAGGAACCCAAAAAACCTATTTTTGAAAAATGTGTGTCTGTGTGTCTGTGTGTGTGTCTGTCCGTGTGTCTGTCCGTGTGTCTGTCCGTATGTCTGTGGACACGCTACAGCCGAAACTACTGAACTGATTTTGATGAAATTTGGCACACATATTCAGTGGGAGATTTGTAGGTGCTGATTAGAATCTGGGCTACACCGGCTCACGGAAAGTGCCTTTTTGGCACATCAACTTTAAAAATTTAAATGCAAACCCCCATTTTTCGCATTACCATATGAATGCTCTTCAAATTCTGCTTCTAAAAATGTATTCACACTTGGGCCCTTTTGACCAAAAAATGGTGCCGTGAAAAAAAAACTATGCATAAATGTATATTTTTATTACCGGATTTGATAACTGATTTTTTTTCAAGCCGAAAACCTTAGTGCCATTTTTTCGAAAAATGTCATTTTAGTGGCAATTTAATTTATTGTCTGTGCGGGAGAGGAGCTGATTAGATTTTGAAGCCGATCAGTCAACCCGAAGTGCCCTTTTGGCATAGCAACTTTCTTATTTTAAATATTTAAAAATTTAATAAATGCTGCTGTTATTAATCCAATGCAGTGCGGCGTAGAAGTTCCTGCCGTCTCCGAGACCGCCTTTTTTTCCAAAACTTTCGACGCAATCTTCAAGAACTCACCTGCCTGCTGGTCGGGGTCGAGGATGTTTTTTTTAAACTTTCTTCACGCAATTTACGACGCAATCTTCAAGAGCTGACCTGGGGGCGGTCGATGTTCTTTTTTTTTAACTTTTTTCATTCAATATTATAGCCTGAAGATGACCTCGTAGGTCGAAAGATATCGCTAAAGTTCCAGCCTTTTTAAAGATTTTTTAATAAATAGTGGCAAGACTTTGTGTCTTTCCTCGTTGAATAAGCATACGAGCCCCACTTTGTGAAAATGGATCTATACTTCAAACTTGAGTTACCATTATCCTGTTCTTATTACTGCAAAAGGTCACAAGAACTGGAGACCTGTTAGCAGAATGAAATAATTGGGTGTTGTGTTAGGTTTAAATTGAACTTATTACAAGTGTTTAATGCTAGGGTGCTATAGGTAACTATTGCAAAATGAGTAAATGTGATCTTCCGAAGGTATAACAATTTTATTATATAAGAACAAACGGTCTTGATTAATTTTATAACCGGTTTATAATGGAATAACAGAAGTCTGGTTTGCGAATATAGAGATACTGTTTCAGGTCGAGCCTTAATCGCTTCTTTACGCCCTTGGCACATCATTAACGGTTAGCATCACGACATCTAATTTCAGATTTATCTCGTTTTAACTGCGATGGTGTTAGATTTGTCGAGTACTCGTTAATCCTCCGTCAAATTTGCATCGATTAAACAACAAACACAAATCAAATCAAATCTGGATGTTAGCGTTCAAGATGAATGACGCAGGTTTCCGTTCAAAAATAATAAATTTATGTAAAATAATTCGGAATTTTAAATTGGAAAAGAGATCTTGTTTAGAATCATGCGCGTGATGTGTGAAAAATTTCAATACTGCATAACGTCCGACCATGATCTAGTGCATCATGTTTCCTATTAAGTGGGTCGAATTAGCATAATATGCCGACTTTATGGAGATTCGGGTGCATCGAAAACTGTTTTTTGTTCATCGAAATTGCTAAATTCGATGCGACTACGACTATTATGAATCGGGATCTAAACTAGTGTTACATATTTAGAGGTCTGAGACAGAAATCATCAATCCGTAGATTTCGAGATTTTTTGGTTTAAATATTATCTATTACAATTATAAACATGTACAGTGTGCCTGCATAGGTATAGATTTACGTGGGGAATCCTCTGTTATTTTTACCCGATTACCTAATTAATCTATAATATGAAAATTCTCAGCGTTTAAGTTTTAGATACGATAGACTTTTTGTTACGAATTGAAAGAAAGTACTCTTTTTCAAATTTCCCGCGAATACCCTGAATTCCACAAGATGGCGATGACAGTTGTCATTTAGCTTCAGAGGATAAACAAACCCAAACCGCTTATGGATGAATGAGATTTTTTGGACTTTTGGCTGCAATTTTCAAGCTGTGTGGAGGTGTCAATAACATTTTCAGTGACTTTTAGGATTACCTGCCTTTTTTTTTGTGAAGTTGTTGCTTGCAGGAATTTGTTAAAAGCTGTTCGGTGGAATGGAATGGAAAATTAAAAAACGAGTTTTCTGTAAAATTGCTGGTAAAAATAACATTTACTTACTATAAATCTAATTGGAAAGAGCCAAAGAATGATCCTGAACACTTCCAACTCTTAAAATCCGGCTACAATCTTAGAAAGACCCTTCTAAATAGGCACAAAATTGCATTAGTGCTTTGAGGGGTTATGTTTGTTTATCCTCAGAAGCTAAATGACAACTGTCATCGCCAATTTGGGGTGGGGATATGGAAGTCACCTATTGACAAAGCCGATCGCGGGAAATTTGAAAAGATCAACTTTCAATTTTGAGTGGTGAACTAATCTCGGGAAGTTATTTGTAAATTATTTCGTTGTGGCAAGTAGAGGTAGAGAAGCGTGAAAAAAATTAATTCGAACTCCTGGCAAAAACCCCTTCAGCAAACAGGCTGTAGGCTGTAAGTATGCTTTTTCTATTGGCAGATCGTTCCAAAGATATACATAGCAAATACTAAATTTTAACAAAAGAAGTGGTAATATGAAGTGCACACGAAAATATTTAAATGTTTAATTCCCGTCGTTGATAGTTAAAAAACTTAGAAACATGTGATCCAGTCATGTAAATGAAGAACTATACTGTTAAAATCAACCACCACATTCCAAGGGAAAAGTCGGCAATAAACATTCTGCATATTGTCAATCGTGCGCACAACCCCCATTCCCATCGCCGCCCTTTACTCGCAGGATATCCTGTTAAACGCCGTTGGCTTGATTTATTTTTGAAGGGTGCCAATGCTGCGTGAATCCGCGTGTGACGCAAACGACTGCTATAAAAGCCAAAAGGGAATATCACCCAGTCAGTATTTGCCTTTGAAAAATAAAAAAATTTAATAACTGCCTGCAGTTTTATTTGTGATGTTCTGGAATGCTTTGAAAATTGCCTTTTCTCTCGCGTAAAAATATTGACGGGGAAAGCCGGACAGGGTAAACATTTTAAATGGGAAACTTGTTTACGATTTCTCGTTAATTAGGGTGCTGTTTGTGCCCGTCAAGACAAATATATACCTATTTTTAGTCGTCGGAAGTGTAGGAAAAGCGAAGAAAAGCGGAAACAAATGTTTATTTTATTATTTTGCATAGGTAATGGTAATAGAGTACTTATTATACTTACTCAAAATATGAAAAATTTAGTATTTGGTATCAAAACAGATTCAATTGAAAAAAAATGGGCAGCTACGGAAGCGGCTGGAACCTCCCCACTTGGTGAATGATCCAATCCAATCACTAATATCACTTAAATTTTACTATTTACTATGCCTAAGTTTTACTCCACCAAACCAAATGTGTTTTCTGTGAGTTTTCTGAATTTTACGATCTTTTGCCAAAAGGGCATTAAGGTTGAGTACAATTTTGAAAACAAAATTTGAAGACTTTTCATGTACTGATAGAGAAAATAGGAGTTCATTATTCAAATTTCAAAGTTGATATGCCAAAATGGCACTTGCCGCCCTCGGATTGCCACCAGAATTAAATCAGCTCTTCGGCGGGTGACGGTATCTCTACCTACCAAATTTCAGCCAAATCAATCCAGCAGTTTGGGCTGTAGCGTGTTATTTAATGTTTCCTCAATACTTCGAATTTTTCGATTTTATGCCAAAAAGGCGCTATGTGTGGGTACACTTTCAGATACAGAATTTCAAGACCTTTCATGCGCTGTTAAGAAAAATTAGTGTTCATCAGTCAAACATGCCTAAAAGGCACTTGGCATCTTCGGATTCGCAACAAAATTAACTGAGCTCACCAGAAGGCCAACACTAACCTGCATACCAAATTTCACTAAAATCCGTTCGGTAGTTTCCGAGAAATCGTGCTCACATACGTACATACGTACGTACGTACGTACATACACACAGACATTTTTTAAAAACCACTTTTTCGTGATCCTGAGACCTTGAAACGTAAAGATCTGGTGTTATCTCAATTTCGAATTTTGGACTGATTGCAGTAACCTCCCATTTTTATATTGGTTGTGGGGAGGTTAATAAAGATTAAAAATTAAAACCGGTAATTCCTAACACTCCAGAATGTAGGTCTTGCTTCCATGGCAATTGACGTCACTCTTCAACGCAGTAACGACCAATGAAATTGCAGCATTGTAGATGTTTCTTCTGTGTTAAGGGCTTTGCTATGACGACACCCAATCAGGTTGACCATCACGGTTGACATTCCAAGAATGTGAGAGATGTCAGGTTATGTTATGATTAGAAGAAGACGCACGTTTTGTCTCCTTCTGTTTTTCAACACCTGCTGTTATGTGGAATGGCCATTACGCTTGGAAATGAGATAGCACGAGTGCTATTCCCAAGCCAGATGATCATGAGTGATTATCACCCCAAAAACTATCTACTTAACTTTCACTACGAAATAATCGAGGAAATAATGGTTATTTCTACCCCAAGGGATAGGGGAATTTGCTTCAACCTGAAAAGAAAAGATAAAATGTGACGTTTTAGCAACTTTCAGAAGGAAAAAAATGACAGCATTTCATATAGGTGACAAAAAAGACATGATTTCATCACCATAATGAAAACAAACTTTGCTCTCACAAAAAATGTTCAATTTTTCGATCTATGAGGTGTTCAAATCAAATCTCCACCAAAGGGGCAAATTTTTCCTAAAACAAAAGGTAGGTACATACCACTATAGCTCTCTATTCAAAACTTTTCCTTCATTTTGAAAATAATGGATGCACTCAGTACTTATGTGAACGAACTTATCTAAATACCAATTATGGCTGGCAACATATGCAACGCATTTTGAATTTTAATCAGTTGATTGTACAGGGTGTCTCAAAACGCTCGCACTTAATTTTTAATAGAATATTCGGCATTAAGTACATCAGCTGGACTTATTTCTTCTTCAACTAACACTTAGAATTTACTGATACACATAATATTACACTTCACTAATCAGTTTAATCGGGATCTTCGGCCTTTTTGATATTGAATTTAAAACAATCATCCCGTTTCATAAAAGAAATGTGAAAAATGCAAGATTATTGTAGGCTGATGGTCAGCACACAAAGTTTATTATATCTACCATATGATCAACAAAAAAAAAATCAAGAGTGCCTTGAAATTGTAATGGCACTTCGAGACTTTACTGATACTCACATAGTTACATCTCACTAACAAAATTTTACGCCACCCTCATACGCAGCTTCGACTAGTAGATAACGTGCTATTCAGAAAATTGATAAGCTGTGGCTATAGAAACAAATGAATCGCAATCTGTCGAAAGAACGTTTGTCCAAAATTAGTTCGTACAGGTACAGGACATGTCATCATCATGACCGGGAATTTGTTTGAGGACATGCCATCTGTCATTTTATCTGGGGTCTGTGCGAACCAAGTTTAGACAAGCGTCCTTTCGACAAGTTGCGATTCACTAGTTTCAATTGCCTTCTGTTATCACATATTTTCTGAATGGCACTGTTTTAGTGAGATGAGTGTGAGTAGAACAGTAAAATTCTTGATGTTTGTTGTTCAAATGGTAGGTCTGTAGGAGATAACGTTTGGTGTTAAATGAACCGGAAAATAACTTTTAGCTATCCTCACTTATCACTAATTAAATAATTTGCTCAACAACAGTTAATCAAGGACCATCATAAAGAGGGAGAGGAGACCATTCCTATTAAAGGAACATCCACATCTGCGTTTGGAGTTAATTTATTTAATACTCTTATTTATGATGGCGTCCTTGGCTTGATATGAAATAAACTGACAAACAAGCGTTTCTTTTCATTAATAATTGTCCATTTTTTAATCTAAAATCTTGCCTTACATAAATAAATGTATTGTAAAATGTAAACAGAAAGATCACGCCAGATAGATAATGAAGATAACGAACGGGGCTAGGGGGGCCTCCAATGATAAACAAGAGCTAGGTTTTTCCTCATCCGGGGGTAATTAATTAAACATTCGGAATTATTAATTAGGTAATTTTGCAAATTTTATTCAACTAAACAACAAGAAGTTGTTTGTTGCACGATCAATGCAAACTTAATGTAGGAAACAGTTTTTTTGAGTCATACCTCATTTTTTAAATTTTTTATTTCTAAAGGCAACTCCACTATAATTAATATTCGGTTTAACTGTCTATAACTTGCATTACACAAATAGATACCTATGGCACTTAATGATTTCTTTGCATGACATCAGCAATACCCTTGAAAAATTCATAAAATTTTCAAAATTACGAAAAAGTCGTGGCGCCAATCTCTCACGATCAGATCAATCTTCTCCAGCAGTTCTAATAAGACACCTAGGGTCAAGGTTCAAGGTTTAAAAGATAATTTGTGACGCAAGAATTTTTTGGGTTCATCGTTTGCATCACGTTTTCCAACACGATCGTTTGGACAAGAAATTTATATAACTACCTAGTACCTATACATCCCTGCTGATATCACACATAGTTAATTAGTTAAGTCAAGTTAGGTTTTTTAGAAGAAATAATTTATATATTTTTGAAATTTTGGCTACGGACTCTACGGCACCTGAAATGAAATGCCGAAAAGTTCTCACCCCCCAAGTGTGCGCTTCATCCCTTATTTGGCGAAAACCACCCCCAAACGTGACATGGCGCTAGTTTTTAGCATTTTTCGGCGAAACTATCCATCTGGCAACAAAATTATTTTAATCAAAAACATTCCTTATGAAATTCTGTATTAAAGAAGTCCTTTTGATTATTTTGCTTATCCCCACCTAATTCTCGCAAACGACGTCCGAAGTTGCAAACAGTCAAAATAGATTTTTGAGTAGAACTTATTTATATATTTATGAAATTTTGGCTACGGACCCTGATGGACCCTGAAACGAAGGGCCGCAAACTTAACACCCTCCAAGTATAAGTTTCATCCCTCTTTTGGCGAAAACCTACTCCCAGACGTGGACATGGCGCTAGATTTTCGCATTTTTCGGCTAAACTATCAAACGAACAAAAAATTACTCTAATCAAGAATATTCCTCGTGAAATTCTGCATTAAAAAGTCCTTTTCATCATTTTGCTTATCCTCAAATAGCGGTACCCTCAACTTCGGACGTCGTTTGCAAGAATTAGGTGGGGATAAGCAAAATGATGAAAAGGACTTTTTTAATGCAGAATTTCATAAGAAAAACTTTTGATTAGAATAAATTTTTTATCAGATGGATAGTTTAGCCGAAAAATGCTAAAAACTAGCGCCATGTCACGTTTGGGGGTGGTTTTCGCCAAATAAGGGATGAAGCGCACACTTGGAGGGTGGGAGCTTTTCGGCCCTTTATTTCAGATGCCAACAGGAGTCCGTAGCCAAAATTTCAAAAATATATAAATTATTTCCCCTATTCGTCTTTTTTAGATCTAATATGACTGTACTAACACCTTTTTCTCTTCAGAAGTATTTATAGATATAAATGATCGTCCTCGGTTAATACTCCAGGAACAGAAATTTGAATTTTCGCTTGCCAAAGTTATGAATTATACAAAACTATTAAAATTTTGGATGTGAGGAACCTTCGAAAAATGCGATTAATATTTATCTTGGTCAAATTTTTATCAAGTGTTCTTGAACCTCGCAAATTTGAGATGAAAATTTTATGGATACTTGTTGCAGGACCTGTTCGAGATTTAAATGTCGACTAGAATCACCACCTGAAGAGGAAAAGAAGAAGGAAAAAAAATGAAGAGGAAATCGGTTATTCAACCTGCATCCTGCACCAAGTTCGATATTGAAAAAATAGCACTTTTAAAGCCTCGAGCAATCTCTTGTTGTTTATTTACTTCGTCTATAAATGAAAATAAAATTATTGTAATTACCTGGCACTTGGCCCTGTTTATAATTGTCGAAGAAAAAGGGAATGCCAACTGAAACCTTTAGTTGTAACCGAATGATTTATGTGTTGACGAATTCTTAAGTCTGCATATAACTTTCTAATGGTTATCAAGCGTGTTTACTACAATCTTGGTGTGTGTACGCAATGTATTGCGAAATGACTCGATAATATATACTATTTTTTTTGTTACACTCCATTTAAAAACGAATCGAAGATGATGCTGTGCATAGGTTAAGTTCAAATGCTTTCATTGTTTTCTTTCTGCAATCGTTAACAAGCGAATTTGTCAATTTGATGTAGATTAATTAGGATTTCCTTGGAGTCGGAGGGGAAGAAATTTAGCACAGAAAATGAGAAAAAGGAGATTGTTATAATCTGAAGCAAAAATCAAAAAGACCGTCTGAAGCTGGAAACAGTCTAAGAAATTCTACAAAAAATCTTCTACTTTCAAGGTTTCCACCCCTGGTTACCAACCGCCCTCCAATTAAAACTTGGGTATTAAATAGTATTAAATAAGTATGGCGAATTTTTTGCCAGGCTTGCCAACTTTGAGTAAAGCGCAAAGAAAAATATTCACGAAAAAGCCTCAGGTACGTTTATCTGTGACACTGCTGCAACAATAAAAACAAACCCTAGAAGATTTGGGTTATGAATGTTTTTGCTTTCCCGCTAAATTTCGATCAAATTGTCAAAAGTACACGCCCTTACAAATTAGGGTTGTACAGTTCCAGAAAAATTTTAGTTCTGGTATAGAAAATGAATGGGCTTTAGGTACCTACCTAAAATAATTGGTTGACAGACAGAAATTTTTTGATGTAAATATACCGAAGTCTAAAAAGCCTGGAAATGCATATTTTTAAAATCGTGCCTTAATACTGTAAGGCTCTGAGGGTCAGATATAAGTTAGGAGTTAGGTAGTTATAAATATCTAGTTATACAGGCTGACTCAGAGTTATAGGGACAACAGCTTCCTTACGTAAAAATAAGACAAAAAGTAAGAATAAGTTTTTGTCCTAAAATGTATTTTGTGGATGCCCTCAAATTGGTACCCCAAAAATGAATTTTTTCCAATTTACTCAAAAATTTGATTTAATCCAATGTTGAGGTTTGAAACATAGCCTAGTGGGATAAAGGGCTTTTTTTTGCAAAGCAAATATACACTGTTGCATACACTAAAAAGTACTTTTGTTAACGCAGGGTTTCACAGTTAACTGGTCCTCACAGATTTGGGGCACAAAAATTTGAAGGATATTTTTTTGCAATTTAAATCTTTTTTTACGTGGAATCAAACTTAAAAGAGGTGTCCAACTCTTAGATATTACAAACACTACGTCGAAATTTATGACGGCACTCTACCCTTACGTTTGATCGCATTTAGGTTTGACTAAATAATGATAAAATCGAATTATCCCCAAATTCAAAAATCGGAGTTCAAAAAGATGCAATGCATTCTCAGCGATTTTTTATAAAATTTAAGATGCTACATGATCTAAAGTTGATTCCACGTAGAACATTTAAAGTTTTTAGTCGGATTTATTTTGTAATTTTCCTGTAGTAAATTAATGAGGAGCATTTAACTCAAAAACGTAGCGTCATAACCACATGCAGCATGTCGATTGCCGATGATAGTCTTCTTATTATTTTGTCAAAAAAGTGCTTACAGAAAAAAGAAGGAAGCCCTTTATCCCACTGCACTAGGCTATGTTCTAAATTTCAACATCGAATGAATTATACTTTTTGAGTAAATTTAAAAAAATTGATTTTTTAGGGTCCCCACTTGAGGGGGCTCTCACATAACCCATTTAAGGACAAAAACTTATTCTTAATTTTTGTCTTATTTTTAGGTAAGGAAGCTGTGGTTAGCTGTTGTCCCTATAATTCCGAGTCACCCTGTACACATTACATGAATGACAAATAATTGAAAAAACTGCATTAAATAGTTTTGAAAATAAATAGGTAGGTAATATCTATTATTAGGTGTAGTACTTATATTTATTTTTTATTGATATTGTTTGTTTGCAAGAAATAGCAGAAATAGCCTAAGGTTACTGTTGTCGTGCTATTGTATATTTTCCACATATTTTTAAATTAAACTGAATAGATCGAACACAGAAAATAATGAAATTTTATTAGTTTAAATTGATGAGATGTAGAAAAATGGAAAAATCACATTTTGAATTAATGTTACAGTATAGAAATAGCCGCTATAGTATAGGTAAATATCACAATAAAATGAATTCTTCCATTTTTCTGAATTTTTCCGGAGAATTTGAAACTCTGGTCGCATAAAAGGAGCAAGTACAGAACGTCAGAAATCGAAGGACGCAATTTTTATCCTAGGTACCAACAGAAATTCAGTTATACGTGATGGTACAAAAGGTTAGCGATTTAGGTAATTTTAATATTTCACTTTTCTTTTTAAATATATTTACCATATCTATACCTGCATAAGCTTAAGAAAGAGCACGTGTCATTTTAACGGTAATGCCAATCTAATACGTGGCCCTCTGTGTTGTGTTGGTACCACTACAATTTAACGCTGGATTAGCTGCCAGTTTTAGAACTTAAAAGTCACTAACCAACCATCAGAGCTGAACGATCTAGAATTTTCCTTTTATAGTGTGCATCATGCTCATTCACCGTTTTGCAACCGAAAACCACAAGATTCATCAAAATAGATAAGAACTACCTAGCAACCAGGTGACTCACACCGACTTTCAAATTAATTACGCGAAAAGAGAGAACACACCTAATTATTATCTTGTCTTGCCTTAATTTATTATTAATTACTTTGGATCTGCGTGAAAAAATACGAAATGGCCGGAAAAAATCCGCACTGTTATACCGCTGGTTCTAGGAAATTATCGCAATTAGGCTCCGGGCTGTTAATTAAATCAGATTGGCCACGTTTCACGTTTGAAATCATCATTAGACGGTGAGTTAATGAGGAAACCGGACGGCTTTTTCATCGGTAATTATGCACTCGGTACCTACATTGGTGGTAATATACTAAGTATTTCAAGATTATATTATTGAATCGTTTAAAATTAGAGCCAGAAATTAGAAATCGGAGCAATGATGTCATTTTCATAGTTTTTCCTCGATTTTGTCTGCAGGGAATAACGCAAACCCGGAAGGACTCAACAATGAATTTCAAATCCAAAAGCTCTTTATTCGTTTTCGGCTCGAGAAAGATCAATAATGTATGTAAGGTGTAATACGATAAAAACAGCATTTACATAAAATGTATGATTCGGGGTCAACACGCATCCTTTGCATCGTTTTACTTTTAAAGATTCATTTCAATTTCAAAATAAAATTTTCATAAACATGACACGGGAATCTTCCTCGCATTTGTTTTTTCGCGTTTTACAATAAAGATTGCAAATTTTTTCTCATAATGAACTCGATTACTGCTTGAATATGATACTCCTATAGGTTATTAATAAGAACTGTTATTGACAATATTAGAGCTAGTTTTTGGCCATAGCTTGTATTTAAATCGTATTAATTGCCGTTCTTTGACTTTAAATTTGACAGATCGCTAAAAAGTGAAGTATTTTAATTTGTCATATGTCATTTAATTTGTTAGGTTATAGGGACACATCGAATCAGGCCGTTTATGCTTTTGGGTATCATTATATGAATATGGAGATAGTTATTCGGTGAAACGTTGAAAAATAAATTCCAAAGGGGGTTGAAGACACTCAAACTCACCAGTTGACAGTCTTTCACCATTTCCCCCTAATAATACGTATTAAAATACTCCTCCGGAGAACGATTAAAATCTGACGTTTAAATTGACATTTGTGGCCTGTCAATTCGTCGCCAAAATGAAAGTGTTACAGGACGATTTAAAAACATTGACCGCCAAAAAATAGCTCAAAATTTGTCTTGTTGTATCTTGTTTCCTAGGAAATAGTTAATTTAACATTAAATTACCTTACGAAATAATTGGTATCTACAATATGATTGGTCCAGTCCAGTCATCTAAACTGATTAATGAAGACTTTTATTATTATTATTGTTATTATTAAATCGCTTACTCTTACTTACTCTTACTGCCTCTTTTGCGCCAGTAAAATTCGACTTTTACTACCGCACATAAAAATGCATAAAATGTATAAAAATGCAGTTTTTTAATGACAATCGGCGAAATAATTATGTGTTCCACACGGCAAAAAAACAGATTTCCTGCCTTGGCTGTATTCCTAGCCTCGGTTATGAAACGCCGCGGCAGTAAAACTGCAATTTTTTGCCTCGTTAAACAAGTAACTAGTTATAATCCTGGACTTTACGCTGAGCCCATTACGATACAATAGAAACAATTGTTGTCAACAATTTGTATCTAATAGAATTTTCGAAGGATTAACTTTGACAGGCTTAAATGTTTTGTGCAATCCAGCCTTAGCTAAGCGGCAGGTATATAACTTAAGTGCTACGTATTGAATTCTGGAAGTTTTCGAAAATCGAAGAAATGTGTCTACTCAAAATTTTAAAGTTAAGTAGATAAGGGCGGTCTGAGACCGAGATATAGGTACATTTGACATAGAAAGCACCCTGAATAGTAATTAATTATTATTCCCACATCCTCATCCTACAGGTACAAAATGATGGTGTTATTATAACGTTTATGTTTCAAGTAAATGACCATTCATTATGCAATTAATTTGTTGTGTTAACCTTCAAACCCGAAGAAAATTATCTGCAAATATTTTTACATTTTAACTTATTTTTCGTTATGCTGCCCTTTTGATAAGGAATAATCAGAAAAATCTGTTTAATTACGAAATGTCTGGTAAAAAAGTAAACAAACATTAAATATACAACAATTAGAACAAGGAAAAATAGGAAATACAGGGTGGACGTTCGAAGAAATTCTTAATTTTGTGGTTTTTAGATTAACAAATTGCAAATGATTCTTTATTTAGTTTACTTGTAGTAGGTACCTAAGTTATGCTCAATTCGTAAGTCAGTAGCTTTTTAATTTTAAGACATTTTGAGACATCTTTGTTAGATAGACCCATTTAAAAATATAAAAATAAACCGAAAATTGATGGTTCCTTTCGAGTTATTAGATTTGTATTTTTGAAGATTTAGTTTTCGAATGCTTAACTTGTGACGATCAATTGACGACTATAGAAAACGGTCAACTCCTGAGGAGTTCACTCTATGCAGCAGAGATAAGGTGGATGACGCAAATCGACAATAAAATTTAAAATTTATCTTAACACTTGTCCACTTAATGTAAGCAAAAATTAATTATTGTTTACACACCCAGCGGCAAGTACCATTTTCTTATCGCAAATGACTCAAAATGTGGGGACATTGAAAAAATACAGGGTGAGCTTTGCATAGACTTGCGTCATTTGATGAAGTGTCTAGACGGCTTAGACAGTTGGGTATCTGAGGGCACTTGACTTACTTGTTATAAAGAATTTGGTAGGTATAAAACTGAAAAAGTTCCTACTGATTGAGTACCGAACAATTGTATAGGATTTACGAGTACAATGATGTATCAGCAATTTTTTAGTTCATAATAAAATTTAGAAGTGCTCTTCTGACAAGAGATCCCCTATCTGGAAAAATAAGTCTGATCAACTGGATTAAACTCGATATTGAGATTATTTCAAAAGAAAGGTTTATTAAGATCAAAGATCAAGTCTAAAAAAATGAATACACCAGGTTTTGGCCTCATATCGTATATTCCTTATTCTTAGAACCTGGAAATAGGCTTTAAATCATTTTATTTTCTTTGTATTATATTCGAAAATTAAACAAACGTCACAGTGCTTTATCGTTACTGTCCTTATCAGTTATAAAATTAAATAATTTGTGAAACAAATATGTTTCTTTAAGCTACGTGTTTCTAAATTTAGCAAAGTCAATACATATTCTAGAAGAAAAATATGATATGTGGTCGTGGGAGTAACCAATTTGTTTTTATACAAAAATCATTTAGATTATTAGATATTAGAGACGCTATGTAAAATAAATTTTTCATTTTCCACACAATAGAAGAATTCCAGAAGGCCACTCAGAAAGATATAAGTCTAGGAAGCAATAAATTATGCGTTGGTTAGTCATACCTGGTCATACAATTACATGCATGTATGCAAAAAAATAATTACCTGGAAGATAAAGAAAATATTCCCAAATTAACAAAATATCTGCATTCCAATGCCTTTATTTTTTAGACATACAATAATTTGCAAATTTTTACTGATTACTCAAGAATGTTAATGGTTAGTAGTCATATTTACCACGGTTGATAATTTTAGTTACTGAAAAAACGATAATGAGACAATATACACGTTACAACAACAACAAAAAAATTGTTTAATACCAATTAGTCGCTTTAAATGGAGTTTTATCGAAACCGGAATGGTTTTGTTATTGCACATTCTAGTTTTAATTGAAAAACTCTGAGATTAAAGGGAAAAATCCAAAACTGATACCACATTAGCGAGTTAAAAAAGAGCGGAGTAGAAAAGATAAGGGGAGTCTCAGGACGATGCGCATTCAAAACTTCTTGGAATTTGGTGTCATATATGTTTTCTTTATATTTCAACGTAAAACATAAGCCTTTGTCATTTTCTAGAAGTGTAAATCAAAGTAGGTATAATACCGCTGGAGGAAGAAAATGTTATTTCTTCGTGTTCTTTTGGAAGCCCAAGACTAGCCCACCTATGTAAATTTTGAAAAAAAAATCGATTTAAGGGAAGAACGCTTTCATTTCAGCGTACGACAAAATACAATCCGCGAAAAACGTCGAAAAAGCGTTCTCGTATATTTGAAACTACGGGTTCATCTATTAGTTTCTTGAACCAAAATAGCGATTTAAAAAAACTATTCGGAAGAGTTCAGAAAAAAATCACAAACATCGCCAAACTAGGCAATGTTTATGTGACAATATTTCAAGAACCATGGCAGTTATTCCAAAAAATTGCATTGGCGCTAAGGGTGGGTAAGATTTTATAACAAAATGCTGAAAACAAATGATTTAGTTTCGAAAATACGACGAGCTTGACATCGTTTAATTCCTATAGAACCTTATGGAACGGTCGGTTTTACTCGCAGAGGTAAAACCTCCCTTTGAAGATTATTAAATTCTCGAAAAATAAAAGTCTTGCGTAAAGTTTTTAGGCGTAATTTGCCCCTGCCGTCCTTAGAAAATCTTTAATTTTACTTACGCAATTTTTATATACAGGGTGATTCAAGAAGAGCGTTCATTAATAACTTTTGGGGATCTATTTGTAGTAGAATTTTGAAAGGTACGACCCCATAATCGCCTACGCACACCAAAAATCAAATATTTCCAAGCCCGCAGCACTTCCGGTTTTACCAGAAGTGGTCGCCATCTTTGTTATTTTAAATAGAAAGCCCTCGCTTTAATTTTACTTAATTTAATTTATTTATCGCACCCACTTTCTGCCTATCTAACTGTCACCGTTTTTGAAATAATTTCAAAATATGTATCAAAAAATTGATCTGTAATCCGCAATATAGAAATTTATATCTTCCGAACGGTTGAAGATTGAGGCACCAAACTCGGAGGGTTGAAACTAAAAGGTCTGAGATTTCTTTCGATAACTCAGTTGTCTTGTTGACGTAACAATATGGTGGAAATTAAATTTCAAAAATGACGGAAAGAAATTGTCCACAACTTAATTTTTCCAAATGCGAGTCTGTACCACCCAAAAGATGCAAAATAGAATTTCCTTTAGACTGCTATTAGCATTCCCTATAAGTACCCACTTTCAATATTTTCAAAGATATTAAAAATTAATGCGTTTTAAGGTTTAAACGATGTAACTTTAGGAGCTCTAAAAAAGAAGAAATGTTCAAAAAGTCTTTCCCATCTTTCAAAAATTCGTTTTTCTTCACTTCTGGCAATTTTTAGGAAAAGTAAGCTCCCCTTGGACACCTAATTCTTTCAGAATTGCTGAGTGCATGTACAAAAATAGAAAAAGAAATTATAGCTTATGTGAACAAATTTTTATGCTAATACTAGTCTAAAGGAAACTTAATTTTATATCTTTTGGCCACATAAACTTACCATTATTAAAAATTATTTTCCGCCATACTGTTAAATCAACATGATCAAGTGAGAAAAGCTTCTATAATCTGTCCGGGATCCACACGACCGAGATTCACCCGATTTCCATGGCGATTCATTGTTGACAACAATGATTCGCCATGGAAATAGGGTGAATCTCGGTCGTGTGGATCCCGGACAGACCATAGTTTCATTTCAACCCTCCAAGTTTGGTTCCTTAATCTTCATCCTTCAATCGTTTATAAGTTTTTCTATTACGGATTACAAATAAATTTTTGGATACAAATTTTGACATGTCAAAAACTGTGACAATTATGTAGGCAAAACGTGGGTGCGATAAACTCACAATTAAGAGACGAATCTGAATCTAAAATCAAACGAGTGCTTTCCATTTAAAATAACAAAGATGGCGGCCACTCCCGGCAAAATGGGAAGAGCCGGGGACTTGGGAATATTTTATTTTTGGTGTGTGCGGGCGATTATGGTATAGTATAAAATTTAAAAATTCTACTACAAATGGATAAGTATTTCTCAATTTTTATCTTTGTAGCGACAACTGAAATGAAAAATGTTCGATGGACAATGATAAATCGACGTGAACAAGGACGATTTTCTCGATTTTCAAATGCTGACACTTCCGCGCTTATCGGTAGCCGACTTTAACATAATTGTTATCGTATTGCAACAGGTCTCGTGGCAACAAAATCGTTTTAAGAAAAGTGCAATGAGTAAAGTCTGATGCAATAATACCCAGCAGGTACACAAGGTTATTAGATGTTGCTAGTTGCTAACCGAGCTAGACTACTTGGCACCGAGTTGCCATTACGTGGAAAATAATTATTTTCTAACCGCACTATAACCTTGATAATGTAGACAGCTTGCCTCTTATCAAAATCTTATCTGCATCATTGCTGAAAATGTCGACGTGGCTTTGATACCTTCGATGAGTAAAGGTTTCACAACTTCCTTGACAATTTCAATGTCTTCCCCTAAACCACCATTTATTTCATCATCCTCAGGAACTGTTGTGGTTTTACAAGTTTACGATCTGTCCCGCAACCAGAACATCAAGGGGGTCACCGATGTTATTATGGACATTTTATGTGTCACGTAGGATTAAAAGTAATCGATAAATTCATCTATTTTATCATTTATTGGGGACAATTTTGCTTAAATGTGAGTCAGTTCTAGAAATCCATAATGTTGCATCAGATTTTGGAGTTATTTTAGATTCTGATAATATACTTGTCATTGTCCCTTTCTCGTTCGATTGGTTTTATTGCGAATCATGATGCAATTAAACAGGAAAGGTTGGTTCCTTTGTGAAAAAAAAATTCGTACTGCAAGTCTCATACCTAATAAACAAACAAAAGAAATACCTACATTTTGAAATTAATTTTCCTTTTCCTCTGTTACAGTAAAATACCCATTCTAGCTAAACTTCTACTTCTAGAACTAGGATGTAATTTCCTTCAGATGACTCACAAAATACCTACCAACGGAAGGCGCATTACAAAAATGTATGTTCATGGTTCAGTAGAGTTACTTTTCCTGGGTCAAAATCGTTAATCAAAATGGAAACTAGATATAAGATTGATTGTATTGTAATTATGTGCAATTGAGAATGACCACTTTCTTGCTTATTTCATACAAATATAAAGGGCTAAGATTTGTTATTATTATTGCTATCTCTGCTTTGCTTCGGTTTATTTAAATACAACTGAATGAGACAATAATGCCATCATATTTCTTAAACGGCCCACACACGAAATTGCCTATGAATGAGCTAAAACTCGCAAGTTTGCCTTGTGTGGATAAGAAATCATTCACATGGAATACTGACAGTATCAAGTATTTATTATATTCTAGAATCGGCCACTTATGTAAAGAAACACTTCGAACAACAATTGAAATATCTTATAGGTAAGGACGCATTCCCTTCTCACATCATTCGAAATAAATCGACAAAATGGATTCAAAAAAATGCAACCTATAACAGGGTGAGTCTGAAACCATAGTAGTTACTGGAATGGTACTTTTTTTCTGGACATATGTCCATAGGGACTTTTGTTGCTATTTTTGGATGGACTATCACGCGTTTCAGTAACTACTATGATTTTAGACTCACCCTGTATATGATTGTCAAGACCTATAATCGTTCACCGCAAAACATAAAACACGAAGACTGTCCAAAGTTTGATAAACTGAAAGAAAAAGCTACGCGCTGGAAGAATTTTTTTTAATCGCTCATTTTGTTATTGTATCAGCCACAAATTTACGAATTATGGTATAGGTAAACGTTTCGTTCAATATCAAAAAACGAGGGAATAATAGTTATTTATGTAAATCAAGTTTAGGGAGGGAGTAAGGCGAAGTAAGAATTAATTAGCTGGAGTATTAATGAACTTTATTGATACTGCTAAGTTGCATACAAATGTAGGTAGGACTTTATTTAGAATCATATCTTAATTTATTAAATACATCCCACCTGCATCCTTCAAGCCATCTTGTTAATAGAATGTTTTTAGATATGTATTAGATATTGTGAAGGTCAACCTACTTTAGTCCCTAGGGAAAGTTCGAATCCATTTTTCCCTGTTGATGTCGGTAAAAATAATGTGTCTCCAGCGACCGGCGATTTCCTTAGATTCGACGATGTGGCAACTGCGCCTTTTGTTTCTAACCTATTAGAGCGGCCGGCAGATACGTCAAACAAGAAGCACTGGTTGAGGTTGTGTTTGTGTTAATATGATTTGAGTTTTTGCCCCTTTTTTAAGAAATATAGACTAAACTTGTTTACGCTGTTTTATTTACTTTAAACCTCTTCCCGAAAAATGTACCACACGCCCTTCCTACCGTTGAAAGCCCTATTCAAGGGGGACAAAACGGCACCAAAGTTATACACGTAAAAACATCGGACGACCCCTAAAATTAAGAAAAAACGTGGAGAATTACATATTTCATTTAATCTGAACCCCTTCCAGAAAAATGTACCACACCCCCTTCATACCGATGAAAGCCCTATTCAAGCGGTACAAAACGGCACCAAAGTCATTCACATAAAAACATCGGATGACCTCCAAAATTAAAGGAAACCGGTGCCGTTATGTCCCGTTTGAATAAGGCTTCGATCTGTATGAAAGGGATGTGGTATATTTTTCGGGAAGGGGTTCAAATTAAATAAAATCGACAATTCTCACCGTTTTCCCTTAATTTTGGGGGTCGTCATGGGTCGTCCGATGTTTTTATGTAAATGACTTTGGTGCCGTTTTGTACAGTTTGAATAGGGCTTTCATCGATATGAAAGGGGTGTGGTACATTTTTCTGAACAGGGTTCAAATAAAATAAAATAAGCAATCCTCAACGTTTTTCCTTAATTTTAGGAGTCGCCCGATGTTTCTAGGTATCATTGTTGTCTGTATGGGTCGCACTTGGATCGACCCAAAAAATAGTCTATATTTCTTAAAAAGGGGTCAAAAACTCAAATTATATTAACATAACCTCAACAGGTGACAGGTGACTCTAGTTTGACGTTTCTATCGGCCGCTTTGATTGGTTAGAAACAAAAGGCGCGCTTGCCACTTTGTCGAATCCGGGGAAACACACCATGTAAAATTAATCAACATTGCATCTTAAAAATTCAGAAAATGGGTTTTCTAGTGGAAAAAAATATATTAATCCCCCACTACACCAAATGCAGGGGGTAAAACATGTTAATCCACATCAGGCTTTCTTAATTTTAAACAAAGACAAAGCGTTACCTACCATAACACACAATTATTTAGTAAAAACATTATTTCGGGAATAAATTAATCACCACCTCCCTTGTTACTTGTTATTTTTTTAGTATAGGTAATTATAGGTATATGTATGTAATAGATATTATACCCCTATTAGTTAGTAAAAATTTTAAAAAGCGGTAAAAAGTTGCCACGTACCTACCTATACACTATACATACATATTCATATGCAATGACGAAATTGAACGTTAGAATTAAGAAAAATATCCTAGAGGTTCAATATACCTAGAAACTATAATAGGTACCGTTTGGTATTTTGCCTTTGATTCCTTAACGTTAATTTCGTCACTATGATTGAGCCCTTCCCCTTACTATCTTGGCAAAATGGTTAGTCTATGACTATGAAGTTATTTTGCAAAGCGTTTTTTTTTCTTCATTGATGTTGTAGGTACATACATAATTTTCAAAATTTCCTTCGAGAATCATTTTGCATAAGACCATTGAATATGTCTGTGTCCTGTTGGCGACGTGATCAATAAATCATCACGATATGTAGGTACCTACAAGCACTATACAGGTGAACTTTGAGGAAAAGGGCATTTGCTAGTGAAATTCATGTGATTGTTCATATTTTTTTGGAAAAACGGAAGAGAATAATTAAATGCCATGCAAGCACATCAGTGCTAACTTTTAATCCAACCATTTATCGACAAGTCTCTCTCCTTCTCCTTCTTTCCAATAATAAAATAAGCCGGCCGGCTTCACATTTATCAACTTATGCCTTCCCCCACTGGCGATTTTAAGTTTAAACAAAGGGACCAGTAGATAATTATTTCGGGCAACTCCATTTCGTAATTTATCATGTTTGGTTTGAGAATCCCAATTAATCAAACAAAAAGTTATTCAAATAAATGCGAGGCTTGTGAGGTATGGATCACGTAGGCCAGGCGCACGAGAATCAACGATTATCTTTCGTTTGCCGGCTTTGAAAGTGGGGGTACAGTGAAGTGAATAAATAGCGGCACCAGCTGATTACTTTGATAGTCAGCTAAAACACTTTGTTGACATAGAAAGCGAGAGAAAGCACCGGCAACCGGCTTTTTTTTCTTTGTGCCTGTGATAATTTTTTTCGGCAAAATGGAAGTATTGGCCTTTCAGAACGATTTCAACAACAATGCTAAAGGTAGGTTTTCTTTTTACATATTTTTCAACTTTAAGCTTAAGAAATTAAAAAAAAACAAAATTTCTTAAGTTTGAAGTTTCCTTCTTATAAAAAACTGCGACCTATATGGCATTTTGGTGGAAATTATATATAGTTCTTTTTTCTTTTGCTGAAAGTCCTAATGATGAAAACCGGTTTTGTTATATGGAAAAATGGATTTAGAAATCAAGAAATCCAATTGGAATAAATCTAAAAGCCGGTCGGATAATTTCCACCGCTGACCCACAATGACCTCGCAAGCGCTTAGCAACAGAGTTTCACTTCTGCAGCGCGCTTTCCTTTTTGTAAACCGGCAATATTTATTTTTCAGAAAGCATTTTACCAACCGAATGGAACTCCAGTGAAAATATGGTGGTGGAGGCTCTGTCCAAGGTCTTCACCGACGAGCTGAAGAAGGCGAAACGACAACATTTTGCCTGTGGCGAAGTCCTTCTTCCAGCTAATCTGACGAAGTCTTTGGCTAAAGACGTCTTCACCATGGCCGAAGCTGAACCCTACGGCCTTAGAGGATGCACCATCTACATCAATTTCGTGGGACCAGAAAATGCGAGGGTGCTAAGCGTCATCAACTGCGATCCCTTAACACCCTCAACATTCGAATTATTCCTAACGTTAAAACAGAACACAAATGGATGGAACAACTTCCTGCCGCAATTCTTGAAGTAAGTTTTTTGAAAAATTCACAAAAAATTTTTACTAACAGCGAAAATTTACAGAAAAATGACAAGAGGTGGCACTATGATGATTTCGTCCGAATATGATCTTCAAAAGAAGAAACTTTATCGTTCTTATGACGATTAAGCGAACTTATGTACCTTGGCGAGGTGAAGACTGAGCATAAGTATTTTTCGTTGATCATCATATCATTTCATATTTTTGTTTAGGCCTAGCGTTTAGCTTCGTTGTCATATAGTTAAGGCAATACGATAAAAATCCGTTTGAGGATTTGTCGATAGTTTGTGATGAAAATTTTTGTTTTTGTTGTCTCTTTTGTTATTTGTGATATTAGGTACGATACGATACGAGGGTGAGGAACCGATCAATTTTTCGATGAAATTGCAGTATTGGCGGTTCCCAGCCAATGATAAGCATTGTGATCTCAGTTTTCGAAGTATAAGTACTACTAATTTTGGGTAGTGTCTCATGTTCGTAGATTTTTTAATTGTTTTTCTATGACTAAAAATGTGATAGTACATGATGCTGTGTACGAGCTCTTTTTTTTAACAATCGATGTTATGTAAAAATATATTTATAGTAAATATATTAAAACATTAGAATTTTTAATGGACTTGTTTTCTTTGCTTTCGCGTCCTTGGAACTTCGCTGATGTTAGTATTCGCTTTTTTAATCTCCACCAATGAAGAGTCAAGGCTAGAGCAACAAAAATATCTCTATTGCCAATATAGTCTGCTATAAATGGAACAAACATTTAGATAATTGAGTTAAAATCCATCAACAATTTAATAAATTCATTGATTTAAATTGCCAAATTCTGAGGGAAGACAAACAGGTCCTATTTTAGGAGTGCATCCAAAGAGATCTACGAAACAATTCGTGCAATATTAAAGTAGCGGATTTTCTCAAAAGCTTGCTCTTTAAAGACAATTTTGATTTTTTCTTCAAAATACAAGCTGTTCCTAAATTCATAGTCCTGTCTCCGGGACGTTATTTCTTACGTCCTATATATGTCCGGAAATGCTTTATAGTGGAATTACGCCCCTTCAAGAGAGTACGTACTCAAAAAGTCTAATTTCTCGAAAAATATTAAGAATAGGATTTTGAAATTTGGAGCAATCGTTAGTGTTTTAAAAGCTTTCTCCTTACTTTCTTCAATTTTTAATAACATCACAGGCGTGCGTTCTTGGAGGGCCTTACACATTTTTTTACATTTTCTTTTATTGTAGCCATTTTTCTCACCAAATAATAATAAAATCTTAATCGGTGGTCGATTCTACCCAGAAAAGAGGCTCTTGTTGAATGTCGCTAAAACGCACCCTTTTCGATTAAAGTGACTTTGATTGGTTTAGAGCGCGAAAATTTCTGTTGCAAGAACTATTTTATCTACCTAATTAGTAAAAGTAAATTCATTTTATGTGGAATAGACCAGAAATTACGTTTATATTATCACTTGGCAAAAAAAAGGCCCACAACAGAAGAAAATGTAAAAAAATGTGTAAGACCCCCCAAGTACGCACACCTCTGATGTTATTAAAAATCTGAAAAAAATTGAAGAGAAAGCTCTTTATAGCCCTAACCATTGCTCTGAATATCATAATCCCATTCTTCATATTTTTCGAGAAATTTTCATGTAACTGATTTTTTAGTACCCTTGAGCTTCCTTATAAAGCATTTCCGGATATATGTCCATAGGAAGTTTTCTTCCTAGAATGATGTAAGGAACAGAACAACGTCCCGGAGTTAGGTAGGACTATGAATCTAGGAACATCCTGTATGTAATGTTTATATTTTTATCAAATTACTTATTAAATATTTCGTTTTTTGGGATAATTAATTCAATAAAATAAAAATTTGGAGTGACTTCGAGACTTTATTGATACCCACAGATTTAGATGTCATTAATAATAGCTTTAAGCGTCGTAGAATATAAACCAGGGTCGCGTAAATCATTGTTAGTGAGATGTTATTATGTAATCAATAGTGTCGATCTTAATCATAAATTTTGTTGATCGCATTGTATTTCACTGAAAAGCATCATCAACAAACACACTGAAGTGTAAAATGTCTTCGTGAAAGCAGATGTAAACTATTATTTTCCTGGCTAGGCAGGCAAATCACATTTCTCTGTACGCATGCCTTCAAGTAACAGATTATGACAATTTAAAAAACTCGCTTTTGACAGATATTTACAAATCGGTAAGTAAATTAAATATTATGCAGCATAGCCATAATAATAAACTTTACGACTTTTTAATAGAAAATAATGGATAGAAGGAATCCTCTTTCACCTGAATTGGGCATTGAGTTGCGTTAATAATCGATTCCCCAATGGAAATGTGTATAAAAATGGCGGAGGCGCAGGGATAAATTGATCTTTCCGTGCCTTGGAAAGAAAGTCAGGAGGGTGAAACTTCATCACTTTATTCAATAATGCACACGGTGAACTTAATTAAACTTTGGTGATATCAGCGGGGTGGTTGGTGATATATACATATTTGAAACTTGGGGCCTCGGAGGCGGCAAAATAAGAATAAATAATTTATCATAAATTAATGAGATGTGCGGTAGCTGTACGTAACCATTTTTTAAAATCATGTAGGTACAATTTTCAGCAAGCCATTTTCTTACTTTAGATCGAACTATTAAGCGTAATGGCACTATAAAGGAGGGTTGTTAAATATTAATAAACATCTTTTTTCTAAGTCACATTTTAAAGTTTATTCTTTGGTAACTATGAGAGAAACAGAAAGTATAAAACTGTATGGTACTATAGTAGCGTATAAAGTTGGATAGCTTATTTATTTCAATTTTAGCCAGGCTCAAACCCAGTTTTTGTGGTTTGTAAAAAAGCGTTGTATGCATCGCGAACCGAAATACGTTTTCAGTACTCTGGTGGTTACAAACCGCTTCTTCGACTTGGTATGCAATATTCTACGCTCGTACTGAAAACTTGTATTTTCGGTTCTTGACAACTTGATACATAAATAACTATCGTCCTATTAAGAGGAGATTATACAGAAGTAGAATTCTAATGGCGTTAAGGCGTTAATGAAAAGTTTCTTTTAAAAAATCAGTGAGAGGGGGTTAATTTCGATGTTCAGTTTTACCATTTTGGGATCTCGAAAATCATGAAAATACTGAGGAAAATATTGGAATTGCTCAAAATAAAAATGTTGAAAAGGAAATAATCCCAGCCAGGATTCGATCGTGTGTCTTCCCTTTACAATTTACATCAACTAAAAATATCTACGTTGAAAACATCGCCCGTGAAAGTCGTAACCATACGCAAACGGTCAACCAAAAATAACGATTTCCATTTTTTTACAGTTTCGTGCCAAGTTCGTCGAAACTCAAAATTGATTGACCTGTTGAGCAAATTAACGCATTCTGCACACGGATTAGCAGTCTATAATAATATTTACTTCATACTGTTGCATTTTGTTGCATCTTTTGACATTTTGTATGTACTTAATAGACTTCTTATATTACTAAACTAGTTTAGTAAAGTGATAGTTTACTGAGTAGAAACAATCATATTCCGACGAAGAAATGTCAAAAAAATCACGCATATAAAAATTGGGTAAAAAATGCTAGGGACCCCCGCCCCTGGCAAAATCCGCTTTGCTCTGACCCCAATCTGACGGAGCTTATTGATATGTCGGACAGTGTGTATAAAAACTCTTCACTGTAGCCTAAGCGTTTGCCGATTTATTTAATAAAAACCGAAGTTGCGAACACATGTTTACAGCACCTATTTTTTCTATGAAATATTGGAACGTTATTGTGAAACACCCTGAAACACCCTGTATGTTGAAGGTTGCATTTCCGCAGTTATAACTGTTGCATGTTGTATAAAATTTTGGATTTAACGCATGAATAAAGCGATATTATCCGCTCATTAATCTCTTCCTCTCGTGGTCAATATCTTGCTTTAATCACTTTAATTTAAGTCAAAAAATGCTTCGTAAAATAGTTACGCCCATTTAAAGGGGTGCCGAAAATTTAAGTTTTCTGTTATGCGTTTTCTACTTAAACTAAAATTCTCATCAAGTTGTCCTCAATTAAAATTTTCACTTAAACTTTCATTATCTGTTTTAACTTTAACTAATTAGGTCGATTAAATAAAATTTGACGTCAGAAATTTTCTGGCTCTGAACTATTGGAAATCATTTTATTCGAAAACCGTGCTTCCTAGCGACATTTAACAAGAGTATGTTTATTATGCAGAATAGACCAAAGATGACGATCTTCTTACTATTTAGTGTGGAAAGTTCCTGAAACTGAAAGAAAATGCAAAAAATATGAAGGTCCCCCGCAAGAACATACGCCTCTGATGTTGGATAAAAACTGAAAAAATTTCAGGAGAAAGCTCCTTATGACGGTAAAATCCCGTCATTTGTACCTACTTTTCGAGTAACTTAAAGAACACTTAAAATCAATAGGGCAATAACACCTTGAAATATCTGTACGAAGTTTGGGAACACCGTGTATAACCAATTATAATTAAGGTTCCTTATTAAAAGACATGGATAACATGTGCAACGATTCTGCACATAGTCAAGGAAGCAGTGAACATTTTTGGTATGCCATTTCAGCTTGGTTTTGCACTTTTATAGTTATTTTCATGTTGGAGATTTTAATTTTTCAAAAATTGACATCTCGAAAACGGTAACAGATACGAAATTTTATTAAATTAGAAAAAAGTTGTATTTTTCTGTGTAGATTAAGAATCTGAAAAGAAATCTAAGATATCTATACTCTGTCCGGGATCCACACCAGACCATAGATTGGTTACAGAAATATACTGAAAAGACTGAAAATTGACAACTTGTTATAACTTGGTTACTAATCGGCAAATCATGAAATTTGCTTCAATTACGTTACCTTGCACGAAGAATAAAATGAGGCGACGAAAACTTTTCTAAACCTTCTAGATTAAAATATGACATTTTTCAGTTTTTTCAGTATATTTCAGAAACCAATCTTCAATTTCTTTCCAGATTCTTAATCTACACTGAAAAACAACTTTTTTCGAATTTAATAAAATTTCTTATTTTTTATGGTATCCGAGTTGTCAATTTTTGAGAAATTAAAATCGCTGCTATTATCTACAGCATGAAAATAACTAGAAAATTGCTAAATCAAGTTCGCTGAAATGACATACCAAAAAACATTTAGAGGAGGAAACTGTCATGGCGGACTCTGTCAACCGTCATTTTACTGTCAAAAGCCCACGTCTGTACCCCAGAATAAAAGTGTATTAAGTCCAAAAATCAAGTTTTGCAGGACAGCTGTTTAAAGATTTTTTAACCTCACCACTCCACTTCACCATTTAAAAAAAAGGGAGGTTACTGCAATCACTAAAATTTTCGAATTCGAGATAAGACCGGATCTATACGTTTTGAGGTCTCAGGAGCCCAAAAAAGTGGTTTTTAAAATGTGTCTGTATGTATGTACGTACGTTCGTACGTTCGTACGTACGTTCGTAAACACGCCACAGCCCAAACTACTCGACAGATTTAGCTGAAATTTGGTACGTGTGCATGTGATAACCCAACTTAGATCTGAAAAGCTTTTGGAGCCAATCGTGAAACTAGAAATGCCATTTTGGCACATCAACTTTTAAATTTTAAATGCAAACCCCCATTTTTCACCTCACGATAGAAAAGGCCTTCAAATTCTGCTTCTAAAAATGTATTAATTTTTAGTGCCCTTTTGATCAAAAATTGAAAAAAAAATTATTTTTATCCGACTTTAAAATCGCGGTACAGCCCAAGCCCCTGAATCGATTTCGCTGAAATTTTGCACATGGGGATTGTATTGCACGTCGAAGAGCTGAACAAATTTTGGAATCAATCGGCCCACGGAAACTGCCGTTTTGGCACACCAATTTGTAACTTTAAAATTATTCACTCATTTAACCATCCAAAACAAGTTTTTGAAACATTTATTGTCACCATCAGAAAGGTCTTCAAATTCTGGTTTTAAGTAAGACAAAATTCGTTCGCATTTAGTGCTCTTTGGGTCAAAAAATCGAAATTTCATAATAACACTAAAAATACATTATAGCCCAAATTAGCGAATCGATTTGGCTGAAATTTGGTACATGGAGATTGGGTGACCCGTTGAAGACCTGAAAGGCTTTTGGAAGCAATTGGTCCACGGGAAGTGCCATTTAGGCAAATCAACTTTAAATTTTAAATACAAAGGTCTCCTTTTTATGTCGCCATTAGAAAGACGATCAAACTCTCGTTCTAAAAATGTATTCACAGTTTCTGCTATTTCAGTGGAAAATAGAGAAAAAAATATTTTTCATTAAAAGGGAGCAGGCTGACAGTGGATGACATAAAGTATCAGTTATTGTCAAAAGGGTGGCAAACTGTTAACCTTAAAAGGAACATATTGTCAAATGTGATGGGTGATGTCGGTATTCGTCAGAAAATTGCGAAATTAGTCACAGACAATAAGCATAAAAAAAATTCTGTGGAATTGACTACTATCTATACAGAATACAAAGATCCACGCGATGGGGAGGTTCCAGCCGCTTCTCTGCTGCATTTTTTACAATATAAATTAGTGAAGGTCGCCACTCGAAAAAGTGGCAGGTCCCTATTTTTTGGGAAATGTATTGTGACTAACTAGCTTCATTTTGCACATATTTTGAACCATGCCCATCTAAAATGTAGACCGCCAGATTTTTTTTTTGACTTTTTTGAGGACTTAATACTGTCTTATTTTGAATATAATTTCAACAACTGGACTTAATATATGAGTAAAGAGGATTTTTGGATTTCGAACAGATCAATAAATATCAAATAAATACAGAATTGACAGTCATTCTCCACTGTTTTTAATTATAGAAGCACTGTAAAAACATTCCCTCGAAATATGCACGATTGCACGTCACTTGAGCAGTTCTTACGGACTTAATACTCTCTATCTTAGGAAATATTTTTGGAAAAACGGACTTAATATCTAACTAATGAAAATAATATTGGGAGAAAAGTGTAAAGTTCCGTTTGGTACTGTTTTATTCCAAATAAGGAAAGGACTTAATCTTTTTTAAAAGGTTCTATTTTCTATGCCGGTTGAGATGTGACTTAAAACGGATATCGCATTGAAAAAGTGACTTAATATTATGTATTCCCATGAAAGACACCTGATTTGGCTAAAAATGGACTTGATACACTTTTATTCTGGGGTACAGACGTTAATTCTATCATCTGTCAAATTTTGCCTATATAAATGTGCAGATTCCTTGCGCATAACGTCACAGAATAGAAAGATACTTTACAAGATTGGAAATGTTTAACTGGAATTAGAGGTACTCTATGGCAATCCATACCAACGAAACTTCGTATACAGGGTCATCATTCACGAAAAGCGTCCGTTAGAAGTATCTCGAGAAGTTTTGGCGTCATAATCGCGAAAATTTGTAGCCGGGGGTATCAATGGATTCTGATTCCGATTAAACCGAAAGTCGACATCAACTTCGATTATTTTAGATGGGACATCCATATTTTCATAGCACATTCCGATTCTACATCAAATTATGGGAGTTTTGGTGTAACATTACCCTATGGCTAATATGATAAGTTTCGAGAAAAAAATATTTTTCATTTTTAGAGACGGAAAATCTCGTAATACTTCCAAATTGATATCTGTGCCAAAAAAGAGATAGAGTACAATGCCCTCTAAGGCATATCACAGCAGACAATATTTTTTTTTGTATACAATAAAATAGAATAATGACTACCAAATATAGGCACGTACATATCTTTAAAAACCAAATCTTGAATTAACACCTCTTTTAGCTTCCTGCGAGTTTTTCGTCCGGCATTCGCCCTGAACTATCTTGATTAGGCGAGTTTTTCCATTTCCTGTTCCCTCGAAGGCTGTCAGACCGCTTTGCGACAAGGCAAAAATCTCATTGAATCTGTCCTGTAACCGAGGCAGATTTGCAATGGTTCCATTCTTCTATACTGTTTTTCAACGAGAAAACAACGATTTATTACAACGTCTTGATGAAACTTAATGGCATCGAAGAACCGAGCCAGCGAGCTCGTTTTACCAGTCTCAGACTTCGTCTCAAGACTGTAAACAAATAAAAACAAGTCCGGGAACCGGTTAGAAATGGTTACTGTGCATTATACAGCCAGTACTTACTCACGATGGTACTTCTAGCTGTCTCGTCTTCCACAAACCGGACTCGATGTTTGTACCATTATCTCCGGGGATACGAAACCACGGTGAAGCATTGACTTTATTTAATATTACCTCTTTGAAGTCTTCTGATCCTGAGTAAAAATATGCTACGTGTTTTGGAATTATGATAAAAAGTCATAAAAAGTAGAGCGATCTTCAAAACAGTTATTATACCGAGGTTATTACTCATTTCCACTTCACTTTCAATACAAAGGAATAATTAATTTTGAAACGGTATGAATAATGCACAATGGTTATACACTAATAAATCGATGATTAATATTGGACGATTATCTATGGAGGATATAAACAGCAAAATAGATCTAAAGTCTGAATTTATTGACAGTCGATAAGCCCTATCACAACGGGTACATTTTTTAGACGATACCTTTCTTTTGATTTTCTTGTATGGCAAAGTTTCCTTTTGTTCTGTTTTTTAACTTGTACGCTCGCGGAGCAGCTACTAAAATCGATCGAAAAATCTAATAGCCAAAAACATCAAATACCTACGTTTTCGAGTCCGGAATCGAAATATTTTTGAAAAATGTCTGTGTGTCTGTGATCACGCAGCATGGTACACATATTCAGAGGGTACTTTGTAGGTGCTGATTAGATTTCGGCAACATCTTGCACATTATTATTTTACCTTATACCAGCTAACTCAGATTCATTCTGATTGAAACACTTCAATATTGCTTCCCATTTCAAAACTATTGGACCCTTGCAATTTTTGCAAAAGAAAATTCCTCTTAAATTGAGTCCAGGAATTTACCATTGCCGGTTTACGGGAGTTCTGAGACACCCTGTATAAGAATTCACGGCAATCAACGGCATTTTCACTATTTTTTATATATAAATAGGTATTTGCAAAATTTCATATATCTGTTACCTAAGGAATACCGCATTGTAATACTTTTATTAAATATTTTGACAGATAACTGCAAACTGACTTTTCTACATGTGCCTACTTGATCATCATACGACGATAATTTGCAAAATCAGCTCTCTGCGTTAAATCACGTTTGCGCTTATATCTCAAGAAAGAGAAATATGTCAGGGAATATATTAATTAATTGCTTGAAGAAAAATCTATTCAACCGTGTAGAAATATACGGGGTGTCCCATTTAAAAAAAGTGTAGTCTTGTGTATCGGAAAAATTTGACGTTCAATTATTTTTTTCTTCACAGATTCAAAGTCTACGGAAAAATTGCTATCAATTTGCGTCTTCAATTATTCCTCAAAAGGGGGCAGACATTTGAAATGAAGCACCCAGTACCTAGAAATCTAGTTATTTAAGAAAAACTCATCCTCAGTGGGCTTTAGAATAGACGATATTCAAAATTATAATGCGCATGTGCGTAACAGCGCGCGAAGGGCTCTGGTGTTTCACGAAATTGGCGTCCATAAGAAACGCTTACATTACAGTGCTCGTAAAATATGAAATCATTTGAAAACTGTAGCACCTACCTTCGTGTAAACTAACAGTATGAAGACAATGAACTGTTAGTATTACAACTAGTACCTCAAAATGCTAATTTCCTTAATGCAATAATTATAAAACAATATTAAAATAGTAGCAGTTTAATTCAGAACTAAACCATGCTGAACCGAGTGGGAACAGAAATTGACAAGAATGACAAGTGACAGGAGTGACAGCCTCACTTGGAGAATCATCGTAAATAATTTATTTGATGCGTTAAAAGACCAAAAGTTACTGCCAAAGTTTGTTTCTAGGCCATTAGTCAATGCCACTACCACGGTAGGATCCATTATCATAAAATTCATAACAACAAGCCACGCTAATTCTTGACAGATATAGGTTAAAGATGAAAACAATGGTTGGTGATCGAGTTGCCCCCCCGACAGCTGCAGACCGGTTTCGTTCTTATTAGAACTCATCAGTACAGCAAAGCCCGGAAGGCAACTCGATCACCAAACCAACCCGGTTATATAGCCGGAAAACGAAGTAAGTGTTGGTAAAGACCTCTAGATGGCGGTGAGCCGTCTTCACACCGTTTAAGATATAGGTTAATTTTTGGCGGCGCATTTGAATTTTTGCAGCTTGAAACACCATCTGAAGTTCGTACAACATCCGATAGATGGCTCTTTAATTTAGAATAAGGTTTATTGGTATTGATTGTATTTAATTTTTTTGGCATGACTTTCAATTCCAAGGCCGTCTCACTGAGGATGAGTTTATTTTGATCACCTGATACGTTATTATTAAAAATAAAGGTATATTAATTGTTTTTTTGTGAGCTAAGGTCAAGTTTTAGCACTCCCAGGCAACGATTGACTTACCACCATCCAATTAGTTTAGGTTATCAAATAAACATTAGGTACTAGAGCAAGCCGAGGGAAGGGACTAGAGAAAGTGCAGGTGAAAAATGACTTCATTACACTTTTAATTTCCCGGTATCGAGTGCAAAGCAAAACTAACAAGTTAGTTTACGATGTGCACTAAATACGTGACATATCGAAGGTTCATTAAACATTCTTTCTTACGACAGCACTTTAACGCAAAATTAAAAAAATATTGAAACAAATCATTACGAAATCTACCATCATTCTAGTAAACACCATTAACAGTTCTTGTAACGACCCAAGAAGGATAATGGAAACTTATCGGTGGCAGAGGAGGGTACGTGAGGCGAAACATGTGTTTTGTTCCTGATGTGAAACAGACGTGGCACATACATAACTCTATCTCTGGAAGTTGAAGAAAAAACTGACGAAACTTCTTCACCTTGACATATGCCTACAATAATGAAATAATGAATCATTTTGCAAGTTTAATATTCATTTCATGTTTCAAAACATTGAGGTTTGAATTTCAAATTTATGGTAATTCCGGGCAAACTATTGCAAATTCAGCTAGAAACATCAAATCTATTTTCAAGTGGTTTCCTGGTGTGTTTTAGTAATGAATAGAATTAATTAATAGAAGTTTGGTACATAATAATTGCTATCTAGGCTGTAGTGGAAAATTTGAGAGCTCTTGCCAGCTATTTTAGTTGTTTACTCGACATTATTGAATCAGATGTTATCAGATAAAATTAGACAAATTTGTTTCAATATTCAAGGCTTGGTGATCAACTGCTTATAATATGAATTAAATTGAGGGTAGGTACCTATTTATTGAAGGTGGACAGTTTTTAAATCGTCATATTGATGTCTACCTAATTATTTTAGGATTGGGCCAAATGTTGGGTCTAAACGTATGGTGTTCGATTTATCATTTAAACTAGACTATAGACATGAACAATAAAGTAGTAGGTAGGCACACTTTAAAAAATATTGCCTTTTAATGTTAATTGTCGACTTACCTTGAATCAAAAGATGGATAAATGCGCTATTATATACCAACTTATTCAAAATGTCACACTGTATGAATCCCTGGAATGTATGCATGTACATATCTACACCATAATCATAATTATTATTATGTGTAGGTACATATGCATACATAACATAACAAGTACTTCAATACTTAAAATAGTTATTTATTATTATACAGAGCATTCTAATGAAAAGGAGTCACCCCGAATATTTAGTAAACCAAATAAAATATGAAAATTTAACCCCCTTAACCCTCGTAAACTCTAACTTTAAAATTTCAAACAGCAAACCGCTACTTATGATACATCTACATCGCTTGGAAGCTGCAAATATTTTTTACATCCGTTCCCCCTAGCGCCCTCTATGGGCAAATTTTAAGTCATATTAAGGCCCCTGTAATACATCATTTTGAAAAGAATGAAATTTTCTAGAGACCAGTGCAAGAATTTTTCAAATCTAACCACTCGTTCAACAGTTACACTTACTGAAGAACATGCATTGGTTCTGAGCCAAAAAATAATAATTTGTTTTTGCTGTAACTTTTGAAGTTGTGTTCGATGGATTTTTCCTCAATTGAGTCAGAGAGGACAACATTTAGATGGGCCATTTTCAGTGGGCCACACTGTATATTAAAATTTGACCCGAGTCCTAACAGGCTGCAACCACCGTAGACGGGTCAAAATAGGTTCTAATATGTGGGAAAAATTTTGTACTAGTGTGTATTTTTGGGCATGAAAAGCTAATGGCCGAAGAAGTCGCTTATTTGCAAATATTTCGAAAATTAAACAAGACCAACAAAGGATACTTACATTTTTTTATAGAGCATTAAATTCTCAACAAGAGTAGTCTCAGCAATTAAAACGCCTAAATCGGTCTTTTGGTCTGGACGAGCCATGCATTAAAGTTTTAGTTCCGCCACATTGAAGCATCAAATTTCGCTGATTTACAACGCCTTTCGTTTTCAGTCATTAGGAGTCATCTGAGGACCCTAGAGAATGCTTTTCAAGACCCAATTAATATGTCAAATTTCTTTTGTTTATTTTTCAGATAAGTGAACAAACAGTATGTAAAATAAAAAATGTACCGACTTCCATTGTTGTTACGGTTTATATGCAATTCACTTGAAGCAAATTTAATCGAATGAATCATATTAATTACGAAATTTTCAACAAAGAATGACTTGTAAATACTTTTTCGTACAAGAACGGTACAAGCAACATAAACTGAAGCACCAATATATTGTAATTGTGTGCGCGGCGCAAAAAATTACAAATTTGCATCTGAATAAAGTTCGTTGAAGGACAAAAATGTAAGTTCTTTTTGTTGTAAATTTTTAATTAAATTTTCACGTAACTGCAAAATAAACACAACCTTTTGCAACATTAATTGAGTCATGAAAAACAGTCTTGAAGTTCTTCAGATAAAGTACCATTTTTTTGAATTTTTAGTGCTATCACAAAATGGCTGAGAGCGAGTTGTTAATGGCCACTTGCACCAACGTTGGTCAATTTTAAGCGACAATTCAAATGACAAGAATGACATATTTCTCATTGTTTACACGTCACTCGTGTTTGCCACTTTAACTGTCGCTTAAAGTTGACCAGTGTCATCAGTGGCCATAAGAAGCATTGTAAAATCAGCGAAATTTGACTTTTCCATGTTCCGACATCAAATTTTAATGGCCCTTAGAGACCAAAAGACTGACTTGCCGGCTATAGTTGTTTAAACCACTCTTGTAGCAAATTTAATGCTCTTTAAAAAAGGCAAGTGTACTTTGTTAGCCTATTTTGTTTAGTTTTCGAGTTGTTTGTGAGAACGCCGTAAAAAGCGTTCTTCGTTATTCTTAAAATTGCTAATAACACTTTTCATGCCGCAGAGACAAACTTATCTATCGAGGTTACAGCCTGCTAGAGCTAAGTCTCGGGTCAATACACTTTTTTTGTCTAATATGAATGGGTCAAGTTTTGAAGCAACAGAAACACAAAATTCCTAAATCCTCTATCAACTATGTATTATAAATTAAAATTACAAGATAATCTGACAATCAAAGTTATGGAACACATATCTTATATTAAAAGCCACGTATTGCCTCTATTTGCATTGTAATAACAGTTTTAAATATGAAGCATATTATGAAACTGATCCTAGTAAACTAATAATAATAGCCTAGGTATGAGTAGACTTTCTAAAAATGCGTTGATTTTTAAGCCACATTTTTCTTGAAGACATGTTTGAAGCAATCTTTAAATAAAATCGAATAGTTTTTTCAACGTAGATATTGCTCAAATAAAAATTCGTGGGGTATACAAGCCTCGACATAATACTGTAAGCTCAAGTTGTCCCGGCGCCTCCACCATTTATGCATATTCATCAACTAACAGCGTCCCGGAGTCGGATTCCTTCGAATTTCGTTTCAGGTAAGAACTTACTGAGAATATAAAAGAAAAAGCAGTTTCTGTCGTCAACACTGTTTTGTGGTTATCATTTTATTTCTGTTTCTACCCACAGGTACTACTTACAAAGTTTACAAAAACGATTTTCATTTTAAAACAATTCTTGGATGAAAAAAGATGATATCTAGAATTACATCAACTGAAACTGTAAAAACCAAAACTTCTCTTTTTCTAATTAGATATTAAACACTGAATAAAAATTATGTGGTAATTTTAATAGCCTCTAAGCAAGCATATAATCATACGACGAGTGGTACCCCACTACTGTTCCACAGAACTAGCAAATATGGAACACGGTGTTATTATTTTCTTACCACGTCGATTTAGTGACTGCAACAAGCCAGTAGTCACGTACGCATCCTCGGCGATCGATGCAAAGGGTTCTGAACTTGAATCCTGAAGTCTGTATATAATTGTTGATATATGCCCTGATTGTCCTTTCCTGGTCAATTCTACTTTCCAAAAAGTCAAAGCGATTTCTTGTAATTCAGCCCCTAACTCGCCCTTTGCCTTCAATTTTGTTTCTATCGACATTACGTCTGTGACTTAATTCTGAAAATGTTGTTATTTTTCAGGGCCTTTTTTTGACCTGGGCCAAAACTTTTGTGAAAGTGACTCAACTTTATCGATGTGGTAGAGCTACAGAAACAAAGAAAGAGCAACGAACTCAAGAGTATCAGCTGAGCGGATGCTGTATACTCCAGAAGTGCAGCCTAAAGAATTAGTATCGCCCGTTAGTAATGGCCATCTATAGGGTCGTAATGGTCGTATGCATGAATAGCCGCACAAAGAATATTCTGCAGATGTCTTTTGTTCCCTGGAATTGATCATATTTCTTACCGAAATAAATACTAACTTTGGCCTCTTTACTCTTCTCAATTGAAAAAAAATTTGGTTGTTAAAAAAAAGATTTCAAGAGCAGAAAGTCTTGAAAAATCGAAGGGACCATTCAAAATCCAATCACGAATTCGGTGTTATTCAATACGCAACGCGCACAATAAAGCCTCTTCTTATAGCTTCTGGTTTTAGTCAAGCCAAGAATAATTTATTTCGATTAATATTTTAGTCAGTCGTTAGCGAGACGTTGTTAGAAAATAAACAAGCCTCACTGCAACTAAGCCAATATTTACCAGACCCTCCTTGAGCACCAGAATCCCTAATTAGTTGGTTTCATCATGTCAATTTATATTTTTATTTATTTTAGAGGATCTCAGGTTATGCAAGATGTGGTTTCCTCGAAGATTTTACGATAAAATTATACCCGAAAATGGCCATCCTTAATTTCGTATTCCATGGTTTTGCTGCTAGCCCACATATTTACAATCATGATCGGATGCACATTAATTGATGACATAAATTTGCCTGGACTGCCTGGAGGGACGCATGAGGGTATTAACAAAACAATGAAGGGTGCATATTTATGTCTGAATTTCTTTGGGACATGCGGTTCAGTGTAAAATGTGGGTCAAATGTTTCTAAACAGCTGCAACTAATGTTTTAAAATGCGAATTTACTAGTGAACAGAATCCTATTATCTACGTTTGCTCCAGGAGGTTTAGTGGATTTGAAATGTAATGAGAGCTAAAAAGAAAAAAAAAATTCGCAATTTAACTTGAAAAGAGTCAGCTTAGCTAAACTAGTTAGAGAGCAGCTTCGAATTTTAAATACTTATACGTAATATTCTTGTACCACAAGTATTTAGACCAAGATTTTTTATAGAATTGTATCTTGTAAGGTCACAAAGAGGTAGATTAATAAAAAATCTCGGAGACGCTAGAAACTTCAACTTTTTCACAATGATAAACCTTCAATGGGAATCGAACCCGGGTTTCGGAAAAATGACCGATTTACAGCTTTGCCACCATGTCTTTACGAAGTCGATTAAACTTGAACTGAAATAAAAGAATATCGTTCTTAAAAAATATTTTTTCAAAAAAAGTACTGTTATACATTTTTTTCACGGCGTTGGAAGGGTCTTTCAAATTACGGGCCGGATGTGGTTCAAAATTAAGCACCTGCAAAATGTCCACTGAATATGTGGGCCGAATTTTAATTTTCCTTTATGTCCGCTTGTTAAAAGGCTCTGAAATAATATTTTTAGAAAAAATTGTACAAACATTTTCGGCTTGGAAGAAAATCAGCTATCGAATACTGTAAGAAAAAAGATTAAATGGGCAGCAAAAAGCGGCTGGAACCTCCCCACCACGTGGGTCTTTCTCTCTGTGTGCCTAATACCTAAGTGCTCTTCAAAAGTAAGGAATAACTTCAAGAACTTTTTAGCGAAGAATATTTCAGAAGTATTCTCGCACAGGTTAACCTTATTTTTTGAGACGCATCCGATGTTGAACTTGGATATTTTTTTGCACTTCCGGTTTAACTGGAAATGACCATAATTTTAATTTTTCAAATAGGTTCATACTTACTTTTTTCTCAATGGAATTCTGTATTTTCGATTTTTTCTGAGCTAGAAACAAGTGTCAAACCTCACCGGAAGTAGGGTCATGGTCACTCTAGATTTTCAAAAACATCGAAGAAATCGGTGAAAAATTGAGATTTTTGAAAAAAAATGCCCGATTATATACAGTTACTTTCTAGATTTTGAGTAACGATAGTCAACGATAAAAGTTTCTCTTTTTTCAGGTGATTAAGAATCTGTAAAAAATTCTTCGATACCTTGATTGTTTTTTTTGGTTGTTTTTCCAACAATTTTAGGTAAAGTGACCAAGCACCATAACTGGCAGACTGGAAATGCACGGTTTTAGCAAGCCTGAAAAATTTTAAATCTTAATGCTCTGAGCCATTGATAGAAGTTTTCATGTGATCTATCGAGTGAATGATAGTTCTCCTTCTGTTCCCAAAGCAAAATAACTAGCAAGTTTTATATGCAAAGTAAAATAAAGGAAATTAGCACTCGTCAACTAAAATTAAAAGCAAAATAACTAGCAAGTTTTATATGCAAAGTAAAATAAAGGAAATTAGCACTCGTCAACTAAAATTAAGGACTATAATAATTTTTACTATACAATAAAAAAAAAGGCGGTCTCGGAGACGGCAGGAACTTCTACGCCGCACTGCATTGGATTAATAACAGCAGCATTTATTAAATTTTTAAATATTTAAAATAAGAAAGTTGCTATGCCAAAAGGGCACTTCGGGTTGACTGATCGGCTTCAAAATCTAATCAGCTCCTCTCCCGCACAGACAATACCTATATACCAAATTTCATCAAAATCAGTTCAGTAGTTTCGGCTGTAGCGTGTCCACAGACATACGTACAGACACACGGACAGACACACGGACACACATTTTTCAAAAATAGGTTTTTTGGGTTCCTGGGACCCCGAAACGTAAAGATTTGATGTCAGTTCAATTTCGAATTTTTGATCGATTTTATACAGGGTGAGTCTAGTTGGACAAATCAGTCGCTCTAGCGTTTAAGATATTGATATTGGAAATTCTGTTTTTGGATATGCTGTAGCTGAAAAGGTCCTCTACGCATGGGACCCAGAAAGAAAGCTCCAGTTTTATTCAAACCCAAATTATTAAATAAAAATAAGGGCCTAAAATTTTTTTTTTCAATATTGTTGAATTTTTTAAAGTCATTTCGTTAGAGAATCATTTTCTCTTCATGGAAACATAATTTTTTGCAGAAAAAAGTTAATAGTGTCCGAAGGGTAAATTATTTAAATAATAAAGATTTTCAATTAATTCGTAAGGAAAACCACGAGTGCCGTGATTTTGACAACTGAAAGGCAGCTGAGATGCTAGACTGCCCACGAGACTGCATTTCAGTTGTCAAAACCTCGGCACTCGTGGTTTTCCTTACGAAATTATTAAAAATCTTATTACTTTCATAATCTATCTCTCGGATACTATTAACTTTTCTGTGCAAAAAATTATGTTTCCATAAAGAGAAAATGATGCTTTAACGAAGTAATATTAAAAAATTGAAAAAAATCGAAAAAAAAAATTTTTAGCCTTTGTTTTTATTTAATAATTTTGGTTTGAATAAAACTGGAGCTTTCTTTCTGCGTGCCATGCGTAGGGGACCTTTTCAGCTACATCATATCAAAAAATAGAATTTCCAATGTCAATATCTTAAACGCTAGACGACTGATTTGTCCAACTAGACTCACCCTGTATACTGCTCCGCCTTGAGCGTAGAAGTTAAAATTGGCAGTCTCGGAGACGGTAGAAACTTATACTTTTGCACAGAATTTGAAAATGTAGCAGTAGGAATAAATTAACTTGTGTCGATATTTTTCACACCTAAAATGACATTTTTTGAAAAAATGGCGTTAAGGTTTTTGATCCGACAATGCAACAGCTATCGAACTCCATAACAATAATATGCCCTTTTGCTAAGAAAAATTCAAAAAGGGGCAATTTTGCCCCTAAACCGTCAATTTTCAAAAAATAGTAGGTAGGTACTAAGGTTTTTGATCCGTCAATGCAATAGCCATCAAATCCTGTAGTAAGAAAATACAATTTTGCTAAGAGAAATTCAAAAAAGAGCCTTTTGCCACTAAAATGTCATTTTTCGAACAATGGGACTAAGGTTTTCGACTTGAAAAAAAATCAGCCATCCTCTCCGGTAATAAAAATATACAGGTCTACATAGATTTTTTCACCGATTTTTGGCTAAACGGGCACTAAGTGTGAAGACATTTTTAGAACCAGAATTCGGAGAGTTTTCATATGGTAAGGCGAAAAATAGGGGTTTGCATTTAATTTTTTAAAGTTGATGTGCCAAAAAGACTTTTTCCATGAACCGTTGTGTGCCAAATTTCATCTCGATACGTTCAGTAGTTTGAGCTGTAGCGTGATCACAGACAGACAGACACACTGACACACAGACAGACATTTTTCAAAAACCACTTTTTCGGATTCCCAGGACCCTACTAAAACGTAAAGATTTTATGTTTTTGGCGATTCGATTTTTCGATCTTTTTATTAACTTGCGTTTATTAACTATAGCGTAGAAGTTTTGTTCATGGAGATAAATGCAAAATTAAGAGCTGTTGAACAGAAACTTGACAGAAATACATACATAAGGAAAATGAAAAGCTGAAGCAAATAATTAAAGAATAGGACAAAGACTTACAAAAAAAAATTTTACCTATATGGAGTAACAGACAAGGAGCGGAAAGAACAAGACGAAGTGAAGGGCTAATGAGAAAAATTTAAATAGAAATAAACGTACAGGCGGACACAGTGGAGATTGCAGAATGGGTAAATTTCAACCGAACAGGAAGAGACAAGCATGGAGTAAAAAATGGAAATACACCAGCAAAATAAGAACTTAATATACCTTATTACCGAATAACACCTGTCTTTGACAATTAAAGTTACGAAGAAATATGCACTTAGGATAGTAATAATTATGGGATATTCAAAATCGAAAGGTGAACGCACAGTCGCACACATCCAACCCCCATTTACCCGCCCTCCATTGTATAATAATAATTTATGAGGTGGCCCTTTTGTTTCCAGGGGTCTGTTCCATTAAATTGCAAATGAGAATTGTCCCATTTATTTTGGTTTCCACACCAGGTGTTAAAGTCACGAAAAGGAAAATTTGAAAATAGCGCAAAGTGCGTGTGGTATACGTCCACCGAATGTGTGTATACACAAACAAAGCGAGCTTCTGGCTGGCACATTACCGAAATAGAAATATTCTGTTTGTGGTGGAAATGTGGAAAGCAATTAAGTAAACACACATCTGCACCACGTTGTAAATATCCCTCGCCGAAAAAGCTCGGTTAAAAATAAAAGCTGCCGGGGGTGCGGTGGCTTCAAAGTCAAAGATGGATGATGATTGTCTTTCAGTGTTTCACTAATTAATTTCGTAATAAGATAATCACTTATTATCTGCATATATTTTAATAAATTACGAGTTACGTTGGCTAGATTAAACACTAAAGTGAGGATATAGCGCGAGAAAGACAGAAATAACCGCTTTTTTTGATTATTGATCTAGCTGGGAAATTTCCATTCCTTTGCTAACAAACTTGTACTTAATTGTAGGCTTCCCACATAAAAAAGCAAAGGGGTGGAAAACTAGGAGGGTGTACTGAACCCATTAGAACAACAATTTAACATAATGACGGCATTTCAGACACGAACATTATTATTCGGTTTTTGATTTATCCATGAAGCATTAAGGGAGGAAATTCGTGAATAGTTAACAATATCCAAATTCTCACTCGGTTTGATTAAACATGAAAGTATGATAATTCATTATTTAAACTTCCAAAGTAAATTTATTATAGCAAGCAAGAGCCAATAGATTGATATATGTAAATTTAAAACTAATGTGTGGCTCTAGCCCGGCGCATCCGCCATTTTTGATAGGTTTCTTCCACACGTTTAGGTATTTAGAATATAGGTACTTGCATAAAAAGTTAACTTATATTTTCTGTTTCTTCTCATTTACTTATCCTTTCATCTTTCCTTGACTGTTGTATGATGGAGACTATGTACAGTATGAAAAAGAGCAAATGCCCACCCGGGAAGATGGGGGCCAACCACTACATGCCTGATCCGCTGCAGCGGCAAATCCATAAGAACTTCCTTGGACGACCAGTAAGTATTAGTGGCCGAGGAAAAACCTCCCTTTAATAATTGTGATGGTTAATGACTAGATTACATAATTTATATATTTATATTGACATTTATTTCAATACCTACGTCCGTCGTGTTGTTAATTGTAACGAAAAGTTAATAAGAAACATTGATACGACGGATTCCTAAAAGTGGTCCAGACCTCAAATTTCAATACGCGTTCTGTCTCAGGTTAAATTAAATAGGAAACTCGTATTTACCTGAAGAACCGATCAATATTTCCTTCTCCTGCTTCGAGTTGCCGCTGCAGCGGACCAGATATGTAGTGGTTGGCCCCCAGCTTGCAGGGTGGGCATTTGCCCTTTTTCAAACTGTACCAAGCAACTCGTTTTATACCTATATGTGCTTTTATTTTATTTTCGGCACCTGAGACAAAACATACGTGCAAATTTCGGTCTCTTGTTGATAGAAGTTAAATTATACTCCTGTTGAGATTGCAGCTGGCTGCTCTAATCAAACCGGCAAACGAAAACTAGTAATGTCCAGTTCTAAGCTTTATTTTTATTGGCAGACCTTGCTTCTTGTATAATGTGGGCACAATAATTCAAACGTGATAAATTATATATTATCGTTAAAGATCAAATTATTTTATCGTCAGTTAACACATAAGTTACTGTTTACCAGTCTGAACTGAAAACATTTTGTTGAAAAGAGCATGAGGGCGAAATCTTAATCTCAACTTTAAAAATTGTGGTACAATTTCACAATAAGTGGATAAGTGGACGTTTTCTTCAGAAAAGCAATTTAATCTGTAATTGAACCGCTCGTTGGTGGTGTGCTGAACACTAAATAGGACAATAATGCACAGAAATATACAGGATGTCCCGAAATTAGTGGTCAAAACTTGACCAGTAAATTCTTCTATGAAAAATATGAAAAAAAAGTCCCTATGAACATATGACGAAAAATAGTGCTAAGGGAGCAAAGGCCCCTTGACGGGGCCACTTTGAAAGTGTTTTTTTCTAAATATCTTCAAAACGGTTAAAGATAGCAAAGTGAAAGGTATCCTTACTAAGTTTTTGATGCCGAATTTACTACTGTGAAGAAAATTTGAAAATTTTGATCATAAATGTCTCGTACAGGAGGAGCTTAGGACTAAATTTACTCAAACATTTTTGTAAGTAGTTTTTTCTCAAATTTGATTCCAGAATCTGAAAATTTGAGGTGTTTTAAGTAAAAACGGTACTCTTGTTTTCATTGTACACGGCTCCAAAATTTGTGACATAAGACATCAAAATATCGTAAACAAGTTCATGGAAGGGTTTCTTACTTCATTTTAGAAAGAAAAGTTCTTATGAGTATGGGTCGAAGAATGCTTCATTAGGGAGCTAGAGTCCATGAAACAACATGCTTTCGAAGCCCCATTTGAAGGACCCATAGCTCCCTTAGGAAACATTTTTCGACCCATACCCATAAGAACTTTTCTTTCAAGAATGAGGTAAGGAACCGTCCCATGAACTTGCTTACGATATTTTGATATCTTCTGTCACAAATTTTGGAGGCGTGAACCAATGAAAAGGCATTTTTTTCGAAAAAGGCCTATTCTATCGGTGTTAAACCAGAGTACCATTTTTACTTAAAAAAACTAAAGTTTTCAGATTCTGGAATGAAATTTGAGAAAAAACTACTTACAAAATTGTTTGGCCAAAATTTTAAAATTTTCACCACAGTAGCAAATTTAGCATCAAAAACTTAGTAAAGATACAAAATTTCAAGGGGCCTTAGTTCCCTAGGGACCTATTTTTCGACATATGTTCATAGGAAATTTTTTTCATATTTTTCATAGAAGAATCTACTGGTAAAGTTTTGGCCACTAATTTCGCGACACCCTGTATAGTTTCGCATACTTTAACTTACTTTTATTCGTTCTTGTAATTTGTAAGGGAAAGTGAATAGGATCCGAGAGAGTGAGGCACTTTAGCATTAATGCACATCCATACTCTTTTTAGGACAATAATAAAAATAAATAATATTGGAACAATTTTTCTTGTATAAACCACAGTATAATCTCACAATTAGACACGTTCAATTATGAAAACTATCATCACCGAAACCCAGTTCGGCCTGCCCGAAATAATTTATTATTGTCGAGGGTATTCAATGGAACGTGATTGCTCTTTGTTCCGAAATTTAATTATCAAACCCTTACATAATAAGTAGAGTACACGACCATTATGTTTAGGAGAAGATTAAATCTAAATTGTAAATATCACCTTGACTCTCATTTTCAAGGTTCTCCTTCTCCTCGAGAACTTCGTGTTCCGCTCCGGAGCCCCCGAACAAGATTCAACTTTTTTCGCCCAATTTAATTCCACTTTGTTTTTTGTAGCCCTGTCACAATTTCACAAAATGAAAATTTCGACCTGGCACAGCGACGAATGCGAGAATGATTTGGCAGGATTTCGGGACCGTAAAATTTTTAATATCAACAAAAAGAATGCATTAACCTGCATCTAGGTGCATTAATAAAAATGGTTTTGCGTGGTTGTTTAACGGAGCGGGGTAAAAATAAATGAAGAAACATTTTAAATCGGTGGTCCGCTTTTGCAGTTGCCAGAGAACGATCGTAAAATTTCTGCTAATAATACACGATTGCTGCGAGGGTGCTTTCTTTGGGTAAAAGTTTTACGAACACGACCACCAGAGGCATTAATTTTTCCGTTACTTCACCGTCATTTATAAATAAAGAACAGTCTATCATGAGCTATAAATCTCAGGTCAGACACTATCACAACCAGGAAAGCAAATGCAGAGCAACACGAACAATTAATTTAGTTGCATTACCTCGTGAAGTCGCGAAATGTCAGGGAGAACTTGAACGTGCATATGTAAATTTCTTTTCATCTTTATGAGCGCAGGCGATGGCAATTACGTTTGTAATCTCCTACGATAGTTGCTGCACACAATTGCTAATTAATTCTGGACCGTTAGGTCTTCATAAGTGAGCCGAAATTAAATGTTTTTCTCCTTTGAAGCTCACCAAAAATAGGAGCTGAGAAAGCATCCAAGAATTATTAAATCGTAAATCATTTAACAGCAGACCTGAAAGTGTCCGAAAAGTCGTATAAAGAACTATTATTTTTATTTCATGAGTATTTTGTCATCGTTCTCTTATTTATCTCGAGGAGACCTTCCGCTGGCCGCATTGGCGCCCATAAAATTTGCCAATTGGCAGCTGTATTGACCGGATCAGGTATTCACTAACAAAACAACCCTTTCTAAAGGAAGGATTTTCATTTTTCATTTTTATTTTATGAATTCGCATTTGGAAGGCATAAAATACGTAGGCTGAGGCAGACGTTTCGGGGAGAAAATATTAGATTTTCCATGCGTTATTTATTAATTATTAACCTAAATTTTAATTCGCGGGCGTACATATGTCCTATATCTATTACCTATTTCCTAGTCACAGCCACAAGATACATTTATTCTTGAGCTTGGTGAGTGAAGGTACGATGTTGTTGTTCTTGTTGTTGTTGTTTTAAAAACGACTTCTGATCATTCTGTATCATTCTGTATCACTCTGTATCATTAAAATTTTTGTGTTCACTAACTTTTTTTGCATATTCACAATGAAAGTCGTCTTTTTTTAATGAAAAATCGTAATGAAAGTACCGCTTTTTTTAACGAAAAAATCGTAATAAAATTATCCCTTTTTTTAACGATTTTAACATTTTTTCATCTTTACATCTTAAATCTTTACTTTCATTTACTTTCATTACTAGTTGTACAAATAACCATTGATGACCACCTCAGTAATTCTTTACATATCTATTGACAGTGAAAGTCGTCTTTTTTTACATGTCATTTGTCCAATTAGTACTCAAAATTATACAAATTTTGGTAAAATATAACAACTATTTCTACTAGTGAACGGCTGACAATTTTTTATTGTTTTTGTGTTGTTATGAAAATGAAAAGTATTTTTCAAAAACACCGTGTATGCGGTGCCATTTCAAAGAAAAGTCCTCCAAATACTACCATGACCATTGCACTCGGGAATTGGACTCGTGCTGCGCACTTATTCTTATTCACAGGATCGTATTAAGGCTAAATCGGTGAGGCGACCGACTCAAGGAGCAAAAATATTGGGGCACCAAACTTGTACATGTATTGCAAAAATTAGGAATTTTTATGTAACTCCAACTACTTCGAGGTAATTCTTGCACGAATTAATTGAAAATGTGAAAATACTGAGCAAATTTTTTTGCGGGGAGCTGTTAGAACGACACTCATCAGTATTATTATAATTATTATTCACGAGTTAGTAGAATTCAAAGCAGCCGCTTGAATAGCGGAAGGTCCTGGGTTCGATTCCCAGCCGCGAGCCAATTTTTCCACGATAGTCGCGATTCAACAAAATTCGAATTCTAAGAGACTTAAGGTTACAGTTTACAAATCGTTAAAAATTACTGCAAATTTACTATTAGAATTTTTTTGTCATTAATCACTATTCAATTGAAATCGATAAGAAATCGCGTTTTATGCAAATCGAGTAGTGGGAAATTTAAAATGTTTGTCCAATGTTAAATTTAACTACGTAAGTAAACGTAGCCAAGAAATGCGGTGTTGTCAAATTGTGCCTTTCGTAGCCAGGAAACGCGGTTTGAGCCCGATTGAGCCTTTTGTCGTTGAATTCGATTAAGTTTATAGTTTTCTATTTTTGTTTTAATTTTTTTTACGTCCGCTCATGCTGGTTCCCGCGGAAAATGCTGTTTCATTGCATTTTATGCAAATCGAGTAGTAGGAAATTAATATGTTTGTCCAATGTTAAATTTAACTACGTAACTAAACGTAGACAACAAATGCGGTGTTGTCAAATTGTGCCTTTCGTAGCCAGGAAACGCGGTTTGAACCCGATTGAGCTTTTTGCCGTTTAATTCGATTACGTTTAGTCTTCTATTTTCGTTTCAATTTTTTTTGTGTGAGCGAAATTCTTTAAATCATAATTTCCTGTTTTTGCATTTTGATTGTTGTAGCGCCCTTAAGGGTGCTAATGATAATAACTACCTTTATTGAATCATTTATGGAAAGATATCGAATGACGAAAAATATTTATTAAGTGCTATTTCGAGTTTCAACCCTTAATTATTCCCACCCCACCGCCCGATTTTGTCAAAACTTCCATAATAATATATCCTCTAAATATCGAGTTTCAATCTTATGCGTGCAATATATGAAAAGTTATCATATTTTTGCTGCTTGCAACCCCGAAATTTGCATCCACCTCACCTACCGCGGATTTGAGCATCGAATGTGCCCAGCAAGTTTCAAGAAAATACCTGCACTGGTTCTCGAGTTATTGCAATTACCAGTTTTTCGGTTTTTCACCGCTAACTCCCACCCCCGTGACCCGATATGGCGCAAAACCAATCCACGCCGAGATTTTTAGTGAATACACCAATGTACAAAATTTCAGCTTGGTACCTGCTTTCGTTCTCAAGTTATGCGACGCACAGAGTGGACGGACGGCCGAACGGTCGACTGAGCGATCGATTCCACTAACACTATAGTGCCTGCACATATGCTTCGGCATTAAAATTAGTGTGGCGTGTACAACACGTAGATAATGAAAGTAACCTTTTTTACTCATTTGATTGAAATGCAAAGAAACTATTAAGTAATAATAGTCATTAATGTTCACCCTGGCGACTGATGGCTTTATGGCCAAAACTTAAGTGCAAATAATTCCTAAAAACCCTAATAATAATAATAAAGAGAACCAGTTTGACATTTTCGAAACGGTTCTACAAGAAATCGTTGTTCCTACCGGTCAAATTTAATTGGAAGTGTTGCAAACGATGCGGGAGTTAGCTAACAAATAATAATCACTGAAATATACAATTTCATGTAATTGGTAGAAACCATTACCTATAATTGCAACAGTTGTTATCTTTGGGAACCAGTATCTAACCACCCCGAAAAGGATCTAATGCAACCCTAATTATAATAATAGCTGGCCAGTTCGCAGGAACATTTTCCCATATTTACATATCAATCTATGCTACCATAAACGCTCACCACCCCAAACAAAGAAAGACCTAGAAAAAGGGTAAGTCGATAGGAATCCATTCATATGGCACCGATTAGGACGTCAATCCGATGCATCGAGTTGCTTGGCTAAGCGATCTTTCGCTTTTAAACGCACCCAACACGTTTTCACCACCGTTGGGGTTAGCAATCATATTTCAAGTTAATCATATAGCGAGATGCCACTGCCATTTTGACCTTTATGTCCAGCGCTGTTTAGAGTGATGTAGAACAAAGGCAAACAAAGGCAAAGGGGCGAAAGGACCCTCTCCCATACACGTAGCGCATGCTTTTACTGATTTCCTTTGTCCCAGCTGACTACAAACATGTAATTATGGCTTTATGTGTTTAATGTAAACGACGAATTGGGCAACATTGTGTCGAGCGAATGTCTTGAAGGAAACTGTTAACAGAATCCTTTGTGCTTGGGAATTTCGGATCAGGGGTGAATAGTAATTGACAAGCGTGGAATCAACCGAACAGGAAACACTTGAAAATTTTTGATTTGCGTCATTGCAGTAGTAGTTCTAACGATTAGGTCGACAGCAGGCGAGACAAAAAGTCTACAATTTTTCATCACGAGGTACACTCATGAACACTTTGTTTGTTCTAAGAAAAGGGCGTAAAATCGTAGGTATTTTATCTTATCTGTCAAGTGATCATGCGTTTGCCCCGAACAAATAAGAGCATTATTTGTTTTAAAAGGTGCATGAGTTATGGAAAGTTTTTGGCATAATTTTCTTTGGGCTTAATTGGCCTGAATTTCAGAAACGAAATCAATATGGACATTCTTTAAAAACTTCTCTGTTGTGAGTCAAAAGTTTACATCACGGATTTGATTTATTGCGGAAGACTTTTGAGTGTTGCAAGAAAAGCCTGGTGGTTTCTTAGAAAAGTGTCGGATTTCTTGGGTCTTCTCTACCTGCTTGGGATGTGTACGTGGGATGTGGACAGGTTTTAGGCTAGATCGTTATGAGGGTCGCCGGTCTGACAGGTTCATTTTATTATCACATATCCTTGTAATTGGAAAATTGGAAAAAAATATCCTATTGTTACACTAAATTCTAAAATAAATTTTATGGTATACAGTTTGTCTTCGAATTCGACCACGAAAATTTAGGGGCATATTCTCTGGTCAAAAATAAAATTAAATCAAAGTAAAACCAATTACAAGTATTCGGACTTTATTATTTACCAACTTGACCACTAAGCCGACGTTTCGGGGACGTCGGCTTAGTGATCAAGTTGGTAAATAATAAAGTCCGAATACTTGTAATTGGTTTTACTTTGACAATTTTTTTTTAGAAATATTGACCAATGATAACGATCCATTATTCAATTTTAGCCAATCACAACCGATTTGTTTTGACAAATTTGGGAGTAGTTCAAATGAGTGAAAAAATCCCTGTCATATTGAAAAAATCCCTGTCATATGGTGAAAAAATCCCTGTCACTTTTGACAGCTTCAGATTCATAATTTTAAAAAATCCAAAGCACTCGAAACTAGTAAATCACTTTTACAAGACTACCTGCTCACAAAATAATTCACGTGATTTTCGGAAATCATTCCTTGAGTTCAGCTGCAGTGAGTAATCTTGCGAAGAAGGGTATTTCCGAGCAGTAAGTTATAAAAATAACAGGACACGCTGCTTCTACTTCCCTAAAACTGTACATGCGACTGAATGAAGAGCATCATGCCAGTAAGAACAACATGCACATTGTAAGATTAATCAGCAATATTTTTGCAGGTGGGTGTAGAGTGTAAGGTCTAGATAATCAATGAACACTTGTTTCATAAATAAGAAGTGTTCAGTTTGATTTTTGGATACCTATTCCTTCTGACCCATTACACACTGGACACTGCATTCTGAATCTGATATTAATTATTCACAACACTACCTATTTGGGGATTAGCATCGTACGACAAGAAATTGTATTCCCAGCTGTTAATGTTGCCAGTGGGCAGGAATTTTGTGATAATGTGGTTTATCTGGGTTTATCATAATTCATAATCCAGTATTCAACGCGCGAACTTGGCCCACTTTAATATACCTACTTAGCCATCTCGTTAGCCATCATCACTCACCATTATTGCTAAAATGTAAATTATTAAAACCAGTTAAAATCCCTAATAAAATCATTAATTCTTAAATCTCAAAATGAAATAAACAATTTTAATTAAAGTCATACCCACTTATTTAGTATTTTCCTCGGTATTTCCTAACAAAATAAAAATAATGATTCATTCAGAAACGATCTGACAGCTTGTTCCTGTCATTGAAGTTAAAGTAGGTAATATTCAACTGCCACACTTATAACCTACTACCATGCTGACACGGGGAGAAGTTAGGTGCAATATTTCTTTCAAAAAATTGTCTTCCGAAAAGCACTCGAGAAATGGTAATTTTTCATGAAATGAAATAGGTTCACCCTCGATAAATGTCCCTCGGGCGTTTGCCTACTGTTTGTTTTGGAAAAAATGCAGCAGAGAAGCGGCTGGAACCTCCCCATCGCGTGGATCTTTGTATTCTGTGTAGATAGTAGTCAATTCAACAGAATTTTTTAAATCCTTGACTAATTTCGCAATTTTCTGACAAATACCGACGTCACCTCGGACATCACCCGTCACGTTTGACAGTATGTTCCTTTTAAGGTTAATCTTTTTCCACCTTTTTGACAATAACTGCCACTTTATGTCATCCACTGTCAGCCCGCTCCCTTTTAATGAGAGAGAATTTTTTCTCTATTTTCCACTGAAATGGCAGAAACTGTGAACACATTTTTAGAACCAGAATTTGATCGCCTTTCTAATGGCGACATAAAAAAGGAGGTCTTGTACTTAAAATTTTAAGTTGATATGCTTAAATGGGACTTCCCGTGGGCCAATTGCTTTCAAAGGTCTTTCAGGTCTTCAACGGGTCACCCAATCTCCACGTACCAAATTTCAGACAAATCGATTCAGTAATTTGGGCTATAATGTATTTTTACTGTTATTATAAAATTTCGATTTTTTGAACCAAACGGCGCTAAATGCGAATTAATTTTGTCTTATTTAAAACCAGAATTTGAAGACCTTTCTGATGGTGACAATAAATCTTTCAAAAACTTGTTTTTAATGGTCAAATGAGAGAATAATTTTAAATTTGGAAATTGGTGTGCCAAAACGGCACTTTCCGTGAGTCGATTGAATTCAAAATTTGTTCAGCTCTTCGACGTGTAATACAATCCTCATGTGCAAAATTTCAGCCAAATCGGTTCAGGGGCTTGGGCTGTACCGCGATTTTAAAGTCCGATAAAAATCAATTTTTTTTCAACTTTTGGTCAAAAGGGCACTAAGAGTTAATACATTTTTAGAAGCAGAATTTGAAGATCTTTCTTATGGTGACGTAAAAAATGGGGGTTTGCATTTAAAATTTAAAAGTTGATGTGCCAAAATGGCATTTGCGGTTGCACGATTGGCTCCAAAAGCTTTTCAGATCTAAGTTGGGTTACGAGATGCCTATGCTCCAAATTTCAGCCAAATCGATCGAGTAGTTTTGGCTGTGGCGTGTTTACAAACGTACGAACGTACGTACGTACGTACGTACGTACGTACATACACACAGACACATTTTAAAAACCACTTTTTTGGGTTCCTGAGACCTCAAAACGCATAGATCCGGTCTTATCTCGAATTCGAAAATTTTAGTGATTGCAGTAACCTCCCATTTTTTTAAAATTGTGTTGGGGTTGGGGAGGTTAAAAAAGCCTCGACTGCGTCTCGGCTTCTTTTCGTCCAAACAGTAGGCAAAAGCCCTCGTAGACATTATTACTCGTGTAACCAACTTCATTTCAGAAAAATTACCATTTCTCTAGTGCTCTTATATATGATAAATTGAATATGGATGTTAATGGTGAACAGAATAAAATTAAAAACACCTATAAAATTTTTTCGATTTCCGCTTCCTAAGGCAGTTGCAGCCCCCTAAAAGTGGGTTATGTTTTTGTGGATAATTCCTTAAGCTACGACAACCAAATTTGGGCCACTTATTTAGCTTATTGGGCTACATAATCTCCTATAATTTTACAGAAATCGAACAACGAGAGCCCTGATATTCTTGCCTACAGTTCTTTCAAACTTTTTGTTAATTCACTAGAAAAAAAAATGCTGCAGAGAAGCGGCTGGAATCTCCCCATTGCGTGGATCTTTGTATTCTGTGTAGATAGTAGTGAATTCAACAGAATTTTTTTTTATCCTTATCGTCTGTGACTAATTTCGCAATTTTCTGACAAATACCGACATCACCTCGGACATCACCCAACACATTTGACAATATGTTCCTTTTAAGGTTAATCTTTTGCCACCTTTTTGACAATAACTGCCACTTTATGTCATCCACTGTCAGCCCGATCCCTTTTAATGGGAAAGAATTTTTTCTCTATTTTCCACTGAAATGGCAGAAACTGTGAATTTTTAGAACCAGAATTGGATCGTCTTTCTAATGGCAACATAAAAAAGGAGTATTTAAAATTTTAAGTTGATATGCTTAAATGGCACTTCCCGTGGACCAATTGCTTCCAAAAGCCTTTCAGGTCTTCAACGGGTCACTCAATCTCCATGTACCAAATTTGAGTCAAATCGATTCAGTAATTTGGGCTATAATGTATTTTTAGTGTTATTATAAAATTTCAATTTTTTGAAGCAAACAGCTCTAAATGTGAGTTAATTTTATCCTATTTAAAACCAGAATTTGAAGACCTTTCTGATGGTAACAATAAAACTTGCTTTTAATGGTTAAATGAGTAAATAATTTTAAATTTGGAAATTGGTTCAGGGGCTTGGGCTGTACCGCGATTTTAAAGTCCGATAAAAATCTATTTTTTTTAAATTTTTGGTCAAAAGGGCACTAAGAATGAATTCATTTTTAGAAGTAGAATTTGAAGATCTTTCTTATGGTGACATGAAAAATAGGGGTTTGCATTTAAAATTTAATAATAATAAATGCTTTATTTACGCTCAAGGCATTTTACAGAAAGTACAGCTAATAATTATATAATACATATTAAAATAGCAGACTTTTCACAGAGTTTTTGAAGCTCGAAAAAATTCAAGCTGTCGTATTTATTTGCCGTTAACATGCAGCATTTAAAAGTTGATGTGCCAAAATGGCATTTCCGGTTGCACGATTCGCTCCAAAAGCTTTTCAGATCTAAGGTGGGTTACAAGATGCCTTTGTTCCAAATTTCAGCCAAATCGGTCTAGTGCTTACAAACGTACGAACGTACGTACATACACACAGACACATTTTAAAAACCACTTTTTTGGGTTCCTGAGACCTCAAAACGGATTCGAAAATTTTAGTGATTGCAGTAAACTCTCATTTTTTTAAAATTGTGATGGGGTTGGGGAGGTTAAAATTATGTGGCTCGTTTAAAAAGCGAACTTTTTCGCCACTTTAATTTTTGTCATGCGGAGCTCAGTTTTTGAGAAAAATTAAACCTAATGCAAGGATGTACTCAAACCCATGAAAATAAGCTTAGTGTTATTATGTATTACTGAAACCACGACGATCCTCTTTGTTCTAATAAGCGAAGCTATGGCGATTTGGCTGATTTTCCCGAAAATTCGTAGTGCATGCTTGCGCTTACTTTAATTTTTTTTCCAAAACGGAGTATTAACAAAATAAAATTAATTATATTGAATTTAAGTAAGGAGAACTAAAGAAATAATAGAAAACTACAATTATATAGGCATTCTTCGATTTTTTTGCTTGGCGAAAGTGTCCAGAACTCTCCAAATCTCCAAAATTATTACTATTTTAATTTTTTGTTTTTTTCTGGTCCAATATCCCATTATGAAAAAACAAAAAATTAAAATCTTTACCACGGACGTAATCATGGATTAAAAAAATACTATTATTATTAGAGGTGGTTAAATACGCCACTGTATATGACCATATATGACAGATTCCTTCAACCTATGGTCTGTCCGGGATCCACACGACCAAGATTCACCCAATTTCCATGGCGACTCATTGTTGACAACAATGTGGATCCCGGACAGAGTATAACAATAATAGTCTAGCCTCGTTCACGGTGTTGCCCATGGTGTATGTTGGGTTGCTGGCACTGATTTAATGTCCCGATTTTTTTGCGAGTGAGAAAGTGTACTTAACAATGATTTTGATTGATAGATACTGTATGTGACGATTCCTACTGAAGAAATCAGGGTTTTTTCGAATTGTAAGAATAATTATCCGACAAAATGTCAACATGAAACAAAATGGGTGTGATCCTGGAGTCGAAAACTGCCGAAGCGTGTCGATTGTACCCGAAAAATTGCCAGCCTTTGATTAAAATAAAATTTTTAAAAATTCATTGTTAAGTACCTAAGAGGAGCTGATGAACAAAAAATCTCAAGAGGTACAGTCTACACCTTTTCCAATTGTATTTGAGATCAATGAGTTTTATTTGAGAAATGTTTAATTGTAATTCAGAAATATTAATTGCATTTGAGAAAATAACAGTTGTAATTCAGAATTGCAATTTTTATTTGAGAAAACGTATGTTGTAATTAAGAATTAATCAATTATAATTGAGAATCTATCATTTGTAATTCAGAAAATATCAACTCTGCATTTTTTCCAATTGTAGGTATTTGAGAAACGGACACATTTATTCAAGAAAGTGCCATTTGTAATTAATTTTAGTTAACTATATTTGAGAATGTAACACATGTAATTCAGATTAATCAATTATATTTAGGAAAGGAATAATTGATTTTTGAAAAAAAAAACATCGAACGTGTTCTTACTTGTTTTGTTCCAGTCTAAACGGAAACAGTGATAAATTCTTGGTAGGTATTTGTTTTCCAAGCATAAATCCCTGAAATTTTCTGAATTACAATTAATTCTTTCTTAAATACAATTGACTATTCTCAATTACAATTACGGCTTTCTTAAATGTACGTAATTGATAATCTGAAATACACCTTCCTTCTACATTCTCAAATACAAATGACCGTTTCTGAATTGCAATTAATGATTTCTTAAATACAATTTGTTATTCTGAATTCCAACTATTTCTTACTTGAATATAATTGATTAATCTGAATTACATCTACTACATTCTCAATTACAAGTGGCAAATATCAAATACAAATTTCACTTTCTCAAATAAATGTGACCGTTTCTCAAATACAATTGGAAAAGGTGCAGTTCGCTAAAACTTTTGGAGTAAATTCTTGGGAGCAAGAAATAAATATAATTCATTTTTCCATGTTATTTGCCTAGGGTCGCGGGTCGATGATACACCTGGTACAGTCGGGGACTTTGAAAATGCCCACTCCACCGACTGCATCATTGTAATTTGAATGTTTGTCTGACAGGTCGGAAAACTTTAAGCACGTTGCAGCGATACAGTCGACCAGGTGATTCGTCGCAGTGCCAGTGGGGTGGGCATTTTCAGAGTCCCCGACTGTACCTACCTACATAAGAAATGTAGACAATTGGTTCACTTTTAACACCTGCATCGTACATACATGTAATAGGCACAAAAAATAGTCTTTTAGATCACCGGCACATACAACCTTGAGTACCTATTATACATATGCAAAATTGACGTAGGTTTATCTAGCGCTAAATATAAATAAGTAATAAAGATAATTAATAAGAAAAATTGTTAACGAGCTCACATAAAGTGCTCTTAGGAACATTATGTAAATGCACTTGTTTGTTCTCTCACTTCGACCCCGCAACTTTTTAAAATTCTTTTTCCGACCGATAAAGCACTTCGACGTTGATCAGAATCAGCTGTATTTACATGAAAAATCTCTTAATTTATTTCTGAGCTTCACGTAAATGTCGAATCAAAGCTGTAACCATAACATCTGGTTTTGTTTATCAAAAAATAAACTTGGAACCAAAGCATTTTTCATAAAACGTCCTATTCAAGGTTAACGACAAGTGACATGTTCAGCTTTTTTAGCATCAACGGAAATTACATTCTTTAGTCCATAAGTCATTCGCTGATCATTCAAAAAATATCTATTTATAGCTGTTATGATGAGTCCTCAAAGAAACGGTTTTAACTTCTACACTTCAGCGCAGTTAATAAAATCGATCGAAAAATCGATTCGCCAAAAACATTAAATCTTTACGTTTTAGGCTCCTGGGAATCCGAAAAAGTGGTTTTTGAAAAATGTCTGTCTGTGTGTCTGTCTGTGATCACGCTACAGCTCAAACTACTGAACGTATCGAGATGAAATTTGGTACACATATTCTGTCGGCAATTTGTAGGCGCTGGTTAAATTTTGGGTCACAACGGTTCATGCAAAGTACCTTTTTGGCACATCAACTTTAAAAAAATAAAAGCAAACCCCCATTTTTCACATTACCATATAAAAACTCTTCGAATTCTGTTTCTAATAATGTATTCACACTTGGTTCCCTTTTGGCCAAAAATCGGTGCCGTAAAAAAACCTATGTATAACTGTATATTTTTATTACCGTACAGGATAGCTGATTTTTTTTCAAGTCGAAAACTTTCGTCCCATTTTTTCGAAAAATGTCATTTTAGTGGCAAAAAGGCTCTTTTTGGAATTTCTCTTAGCAAAATTGTATTTTCTTACTACAGAATTTGATGCCTATTGCATTGATGGATCAAAAACCTCAGTGCAATTTTTTCGAAAATTAACATTTTAGGGGTAAAACTGACCGTTTTTTAATTTTTCTTATCAAAGGGGCATATTATTGTTAATGAGTCCGATAATTGTTGCATTGTCGGATCAAAAACCTTAATACCATTTTTCCAAGGAATGTCATTTTAGGGGTGAAAAATATCGACACAAGTTAATTTATTTCTACTGCTACATTTTGAAATTCTGTGAAAAAGTAGTTTCTACCGTCTCCGAGACTGCCAATTTTTTTTTGTGCACAGTCCTTTTTTACGAAATAGGTACTACCTGATGGACAAACAATGTTAAGTACTAAAGCGAAAAGAAAAAATCAAATTAATGGGTAAATACTTAAATATCAATTGCTGTTGCAATTTGCATTCTGAGCAAAAATTAACAAATCCATATAATAATAGGCTCGTATAATTGTTAAATTATTATCTCAATCGCGCATTATTGTCTAGCAAATGGAGGAGGTACAATGTAAATAACGCAAACCACTAAATGCACTTAAGATATGCAAATCCTCCTGGTAATTATGCAAATAGCCATATTAAAAATTTAAACACAATAGAAGATTTCAACACGCCGCCGATTTCAATTGTTCTCTGCCCATCAGCCCATCTTTTAAGAAAGAAATGAATAATTCACGCAGGTATGAAAACCAGGCTAAAAGGCATTAAGGCACCTGCATCAAACAAGTCAATCGGATCTAACCGTATAGGTTTATATGGAGCAGGTAGTTTCTGAAACGAGTGCACAGGTAGCAATTTTCCGTGAAGATTTTTGATAAGCAAGATCACATTGATCACTAGCTATAATTTCGTCTACTACCATTTCGTCTATTATGACTGTATGAGCATCAGTTTAAAAAAGCATACATGTCCAGGCAATTCTAAGTTTGAAATTCAAATTTAGTGATTATTATGTACATATAAATAATACACACAGATGTGGGTGTCAAGGTAGAAAATTTATTCTTATTAAACGCATTGTGTGTTCGTGGTTTGGTTTTTCACGCAAGACAAATTAGAATTAGTACACAAAATAAATTGAATAAAGGAAAATTACCGTTTTGTTCAGAGACCGGAACCTGAAAAACAATATTCGGCTATTCTGATTATATTTTTATGCTAATGCAGCCTTGTAGGTATATTGTATCCATAGTCCTGAAAACGGAAGTAAAAGAAGAAGGCAGAAGGGGAGACCTTGTATTTAAAATTTTATAAATAATTTTATAAAAACAGTTGTTTTAACGTTTGTTGACAGTTGTTGTTAAAAATGACATTTTATGATACCAGTATTAAAAGTCATTTACTTTTAACGCTGGTGTTAAAAGTGATTTACATTCTCCAGAAAAAATTGAAAATCGCGATTTAAAAAAATATTAAATCTTTCTAATGATTGGTGGTAATTAAATGAAAAGTGGAACTTTTATATTTTTGACAGTTGTCAACTCAACAGCACTGACAGTAATTTTCTAGGCCTTCTAGAGAGCAACGACAGTCAACTCTTCTTTTTCTTATGGCCGCCGTATTAGATTTTAACGGCATTAAATGTTGAATAGTTGGATAAAAAACAATTGCAAAAGAGTATACCGATTTTTCAAAGAAGTTCATATTGCTTACATTCTTGAAATGCTAATTTCTTTAAGCATCCGGTGTTGTTAAAATCCAATATGGCGGCCATCAGAAAAGGAAAAGTTGACTGTCGTTGCTCAAAATCTGGATGGAATAGAAAATTTCTGTCAATGCCATTGAATTGACAACTGTCAAAAATATGAAATTTCCAACTTTCATTTAAATTAATTTTTCATTGTCACAATCGAATCATTGCATTCACGCCACCTGTTGCTAAACAGGAGTAGTGTCGAAGCCCGGGGCGAGCTGACTTTGTCAGCCGCTAGTTTTCTTTAGATGTCTTTGACATCATGGAAGCTAGTAGTCCCCACCTCTCACAGAGGTCGCGGTTTTCGACACAACACTCTTACTATGGAAACACTGGACAACTTCGGTGGAAAAATGCACTATCACTAGAAACACCCCACTACACCGAAACACTTGATTTACACTGCTGACGCGTTTCGAACACAATGTGCTCATTATCAAAGCCGAAGCTAAAACAACCTGCCTGTCTAGAAACTGAAATATTTATAGGCCCACCCGCGTAGCTCCGCCCCTCGCCTGATCTCGGTAGACCAATCACAGGTCGAGAAATGGTCACGTAAGGGTGAACACGTATAAATACAACAAGTCCTACTTAAAGTAGCGTAAACAAGGATGAATATGCGATCGGGCCTGCATCAGCGTTCATAAGCCTATCTCTAGACTTATGAATTACGATACTCTCCCAAGCGTCGAGCATCTGCATCTTGTTAACGCTACAAACTAACTTAATATTATCACTTATTCTATGGTCATTGTGTAAAGCATGTAGGGCAACACTGGATTTCTCAGTTCTGCCATATTTTAGGTGGGCTAAGTGCTCCTTAAATCTGGTGCTGATAGACCTTCGTGTTTGACCTACATACTTTAGATCACAATTTTGACAATTGATTTCGTATATACCAGATTTTTCGCTATTCCCTACTTTATCTTTCGGGTTGCCTAAAAGGTTTTTCAGTTTGTTTTCTGATCTGAAAACTGTCCTTAAATTTTGTTGGGCAAAAAACCTTGTCAAACCTCTTGTCAACTGAGGTTCAAAAGGTAGTGCGACAAATTTTAAGTCCTGTTTTTGTTCTTCGAAGCGAAAAGTCGTGGCGTTTAACACTTGTTGTTTGAATTTTAACTTCCTAATGATGTTGTCTATTATGATAGGTTCGAACCCGTTACATCTCGCTATGTCTTTGATTGTTTTGAGTTCTTTCTGATATCTTTCCTTGTTTAAAGGAAAATTCAGAAGACGGTGTGCCAAAAAATGGAAACTTGCCATTTTGTGTTGTGCACAATGATGGGAGTCTGCCGAGATATAGCGGTATGTGCCAGATTCTTTCCTATAAACGTCAAATTCTAACTTATTATTATTTCTAATCACTAGAGTGTCTAGAAAAGGGAGTTTTTTCTCTTCTTCAACTTCGTGAGTGAATTTAATACTCGGAAAAATTGAGTTTAATTTTGAAATGAAGTCCTCTAAACTGGACTGACTAGGATCGAAAACAGCAAAAAAGTCATCCACATATCTAAACCAAACCCTCGGAAAATACTGGCCAGACTCGGCTTGCAACTCCGTCTCGAGGACGCTCATGAATAATTCTGCCAAGAATGGGGAAAGGGGGTTCCCCATGGCAGTACCATCCTTTTGCTCAAAAAAGCAACCATTGATCTGGAAGCAGTTTTGCCTCATGCAGAGTTCTGCAAGTCGAATATACTCGTCAACGACCTCTCGCGAGAGATCGTTAGACTCAAGTAAGTTCCTTAAGTAGTCGAGTGTTTGTGGGACAGGAACACTCGGAAAAAGAGAACTAACATCGAAAGAAACCAGTATTTCATCTGTTTTTAACTCTACATGTTTAATTTTGTTGATAAACTCCAACGAGTTCTTGACCGAGAAACTGGGTTGTTTAACAGATAAATTACTAAATTCTTTGACCAACCATTTTGACAGCAAATAAGTTGGTGAACCTATTGCTGAAACGATTGGTCTTACACTTTTCCCAGGTTTGTGGATTTTTGGTAGGCAATACAATTTTGGGACAGTTGGATTGGATACGTGTAACCTTCTCCTAACGTCTTTGGTAATAAGGTTGCCGCATTTATCTAATGTTTTTCTCACATCAGACACCATTTTATTGAGGGGATTCTTTCCCATTTTGACGTAAGGACCATTGCTAATTAAGTCATCGACTCTTTCGAAATAATCCTTTTTGTCCAAAATGACAACCTTATTACCTTTGTCTGCCTTTACATAAAAACAATCTTTCGAGCGTAATTGTTTAATAGTTTCCTTTTCTGCTTGATTAATTTTGTAAAACTTATTGTTTCTGATGTTTTTCGAAATTTGTTGTTTGCATGCCTCTCTTATGAAATTCTTAGACGGTTCGCTCAAGTGTCGAATGGAAGATTCAACACTTGCAACTACGTTCGTCAAACAACAATCAAACAACAATCAAACAACAATCTCTAGAATCCATAAACATTGTCGAAAATCAATCGAGCGAATCGTTTACTAGTAAAGAGTTGAGTCTGTTAAACAAAGGACTTAACTTTGCACTGCCATCGTCTGGAAATTCTTTGACGAACGTAGTTGCAAGTGTTGAATCTTCCATTCGACACTTGAGCGAACCGTCTAAGAATTTCATAAGAGAGGCATGCAAACAACAAATTTCGAAAAACATCAGAAACAATAAGTTTTACAAAATTAATCAAGCAGAAAAGGAAACTATTAAACAATTACGCTCGAAAGATTGTTTTTATGTAAAGGCAGACAAAGGTAATAAGGTTGTCATTTTGGACAAAAAGGATTATTTCGAAAGAGTCGATGACTTAATTAGCAATGGTCCTTACGTCAAAATGGGAAAGAATCCCCTCAATAAAATGGTGTCTGATGTGAGAAAAACATTAGATAAATGCGGCAACCTTATTACCAAAGACGTTAGGAGAAGGTTACACGTATCCAATCCAACTGTCCCAAAATTGTATTGCCTACCAAAAATCCACAAACCTGGGAAAAGTGTAAGACCAATCGTTTCAGCAATAGGTTCACCAACTTATTTGCTGTCAAAATGGTTGGTCAAAGAATTTAGTAATTTATCTGTTAAACAACCCAGTTTCTCGGTCAAGAACTCGTTGGAGTTTATCAACAAAATTAAACATGTAGAGTTAAAAACAGATGAAATACTGGTTTCTTTCGATGTTAGTTCTCTTTTTCCGAGTGTTCCTGTCCCACAAACACTCGACTACTTAAGGAACTTACTTGAGTCTAACGATCTCTCGCGAGAGGTCGTTGACGAGTATATTCGACTTGCAGAACTCTGCATGAGGCAAAACTGCTTCCAGATCAATGGTTGCTTTTTTGAGCAAAAGGATGGTACTGCCATGGGGAACCCCCTTTCCCCATTCTTGGCAGAATTATTCATGAGCGTCCTCGAGACGGAGTTGCAAGCCGAGTCTGGCCAGTATTTTCCGAGGGTTTGGTTTAGATATGTGGATGACTTTTTTGCTGTTTTCGATCCTAGTCAGTCCAGTTTAGAGGACTTCATTTCAAAATTAAACTCAATTTTTCCGAGTATTAAATTCACTCACGAAGTTGAAGAAGAGAAAAAACTCCCTTTTCTAGACACTCTAGTGATTAGAAATAATAATAAGTTAGAATTTGACGTTTATAGGAAAGAATCTGGCACATACCGCTATATCTCGGCAGACTCCCATCATTGTGCACAACACAAAATGGCAAGTTTCCATTTTTTGGCACACCGTCTTCTGAATTTTCCTTTAAACAAGGAAAGATATCAGAAAGAACTCAAAACAATCAAAGACATAGCGAGATGTAACGGGTTCGAACCTATCATAATAGACAACATCATTAGGAAGTTAAAATTCAAACAACAAGTGTTAAACGCCACGACTTTTCGCTTCGAAGAACAAAAACAGGACTTAAAATTTGTCGCACTACCTTTTGAACCTCAGTTGACAAGAGGTTTGACAAGGTTTTTTGCCCAACAAAATTTAAGGACAGTTTTCAGATCAGAAAACAAACTGAAAAACCTTTTAGGCAACCCGAAAGATAAAGTAGGGAATAGCGAAAAATCTGGTATATACGAAATCAATTGTCAAAATTGTGATCTAAAGTATGTAGGTCAAACACGAAGGTCTATCAGCACCAGATTTAAGGAGCACTTAGCCCACCTAAAATATGGCAGAACTGAGAAATCCAGTGTTGCCCTACATGCTTTACACAATGACCATAGAATAAGTGATAATATTAAGTTAGTTTGTAGCGTTAACAAGATGCAGATGCTCGACGCTTGGGAGAGTATCGTAATTCATAAGTCTAGAGATAGGCTTATGAACGCTGATGCAGGCCCGATCGCATATTCATCCTTGTTTACGCTACTTTAAGTAGGACTTGTTGTATTTATACGTGTTCACCCTTACGTGACCATTTCTCGACCTGTGATTGGTCTACCGAGATCAGGCGAGGGGCGGAGCTACGCGGGTGGGCCTATAAATATTTCAGTTTCTAGACAGGCAGGTTGTTTTAGCTTCGGCTTTGATAATGAGCACATTGTGTTCGAAACGCGTCAGCAGTGTAAATCAAGTGTTTCGGTGTAGTGGGGTGTTTCTAGTGATAGTACAACACTCTTAGTTCGTCGCATTTTCTGTTTAAAGGTTGGCTGGTTTGAGTTTGTGGTTTCATTCGGGGTGCACGACACTGATGAGATCCAAGAGATCGAAACAGCTGTCTGTCGTTCCCTGTTTGAGACCATGAGCTCAAACCAGCCGCTTTCGTTTTGGTTGTGGCAGTGAAGAATTTTTAATTTTTCATTGTCACAATCGAATCATTGCTTTCATTTAAATACTACAAATCGTTAGAAAGATATATAAATTTTTCTTTAAAGTCGCAATTTTCAGTTTTTTCGCGATAACTCAGGAACGAATCAAGATATCGGGGAAATTCTTTACAGTTTCTTACTTACTTAAAAAAAGCGCAACTTTCCTCTGATTTAACCTACTCTCGATCTCTTATGGTTTCTCAGTTTCTAATGGTGGGCAACGAAAAATTCACCTCACTGTATAGTAGGTTATTCAATGCAGGTGGGGGATTTAGCCCTCTGAGTAGTTGTTTCTCCACGTCATAATGATGATCGCCTTGCGATTTCCTGCAAACACTGTCAGTACACTTTACTTCACCATATTATATCACAACGTACAAAATTTCAGACAAATCGATTTAGGGGTTTGGGCTGGCTTTAAAATCCGTTCAAAATCTTTGAATTCTTTAGCTTTCTGTCAAAAGGACGCTGAGAGTGAATACATCTTTAGAAGCAGAATTTGAAGGCCTTTCTCATGGTCACGTCAAAAATCTGGGCTTATATTTAAAATTTCAAAATTGATGTACCAAATTTTACCCAAGTCGGTCTATAGCTTGGGCTGTAGTGTGTTTACAACGTGCGCACGTACACACACGCACATTTTAAAAACCACTTTTTTGGGTTGCTGCGATCTGTGGGGTTATCTCGATTTCGAAAAATTTTGTAATTGCACCAACCTCCCATTTTCTACGCTTCGCAGAGTAGTTACTAAAATTGATCGAAAAATCGAATCGCCAAAAACATCTAATCTTTACGTTTCAGGGTTCTGGGAACCCAAAAAGTGGTTTTCGATAAATGTTTGTGTGTGCCACGCTGCAGCCCAAACTACTGGACCGGTTTAGTTGAAATTTAGTTTTCGCAGCTTGTTTGAGGAAAGGGAGACCCCCGTTTGATAATGGGCCAAGTCGATCCACGAAAAGTGCCATTTTGGCACATCAACTTTAAAAATTTAAATTCAAACCCCCATTTTTTGTGCCTCTATATGAAAGCTTTTCGAATTCTGCTTCTAAAAATGTATTCACACTTGATGCCCTTTTGGTCTAAAATCGGTGCCGTGAAAACACTTTGCATGACTGTATATTTTTATTATCCAAATTGATAGCTGATATTTTACCGGGTCGAAAACCTTAGTGCCATTTTTTCTAAAAATGTCATCTAGCTTAGTGGCAAAAAGGTCCTTTTAACCTCCCCAACTCCAACAAAATTTTAAAAAAATGGGAGGTTACTGCAATCACTAAAATTTTCGAAATCGAGATAAGACCGAATCTATACGTTTTGAGGTCTCAGGAACCCAGAAAAGTAGTTTTTAAAATTTGTCTGTATGTATGTACGTACGTACGTGCGTACGTACGTGCGTGCGTTTGTAAACGCTCTACAGCCCAAACTACTGGAGCGATTTGGCTGGAATTTGGTACATAGGCATCTCATAGCCTAACTTAGATCTGAAAAGCTTTTGGAGCCAATCGTGCAACTGGAAATGCCATTTTGGCACATCAACTTTTAAATGTTAAATGCAAACCCCCATTTTTCACGTCACCATAAGAAAGACCTTCAAATTCTGCGTCTAAAAATGTATTCATTCTTAGTGCCCTTTTGACCAAAAATTTAAAAAAAAAATGATTTTTATCGGACTTTAAAATCGCGGTACAGCCCAAGCCCCTCAACCGATTTGTCTGAAATTTTGCACATGGGGATTGCATTACACGTCAAAGAGCTGAGCAAATTTTGGATTCAATCGGCCCACGGAAAGTGCCGTTTTGGCACACCAATTTCCAAATTTAAAATTATTCTCTCATTTAACCATTAAAAACAAGTTTTTGAAAGATTTATTGTCACCATGAGAAAGGTCTTCAAATTCTGGTTTTCAATAAGATAAAATTAATTAACATTTAGTGCTGTTTGGTTCAAAAAATCGAAATTTTATAATAATACTAAAAATACATTATAGCCCAAATTACTGAATCGATTTGGCTGAAATTTGGTACATGGAGATTGGTTGACCCGTTGAAGACCTGAAGGACTTTTGAAAGCAATTCGTCGAAGGGAAGTGCCATTTAAGCATATCAACTTAAAATTTTAAATACAAGGCCTAATTTTTTATGTCGCCATTAGAAAGACGATCATATTCTGGTTCTAAAAATGTATTCACAGTTTCTGCCATTTCAGTGGAAAATTGAGAAAAAAATCTTTCTCATTAAAAGGGAGCGGGCTGACAGTGGATGACATAAAGTGGCAGTTAATGTAAAAAAGGTGGCAAAAGATTAACCTTAAAAGGAACATATTGTCAAATGTGATGGATGATGTCCGAGGCGATGTTGGTATTTGTCAGAAAATTGCGAGATTAGTCACAGACGATAAGGATAGAAAAAAATCTGTTGAATTGACTACTATCTACACAGAATACAAAGATCCACGCGATGGGGAGGTTCCAGCCGCTTCTCTGCTGCCTTTTTTTTGAATTAATTCAGCAAAGGGAGCATATTCTTACTATCGGATTCGATAGCTGTTGCATTGCCGGATCAAAAACCATAGTGCGATTTTTTTCGAAAATTTTTGGTGCAAAAAGGCCCCTCTGAATTTTTCTTAACAGCAAAAGAGCCCCGATTATTATTATAGAATTCCGATACTTAGCTGTTGCATTGCCGGATCGAAAACCTTTGTGCAATTTTTTCGAAAAATGGCATTGTAGTGGTGAAAACCACTTTTATTTCAATTTATTTTAATAAATAAGCTCCCCGCTCCATGTGCACGGCAGCACCAGCGATTAGAGCATTCCATTAGTACCACCCGGCCGACTTCTGACTTACAGATTCTATTCTGACTTTAACCATTAGAATGATAAAAAAATTGCTACATTTACAAATTCTGTGAAAAAGTGGAAGTTTCTACTGTCTCCGAGATTGCTAATCTTTTAAATTGTGGAGTTGGGGAGCTCGAAATGAAAAATGCTGTTGTATTATTGACGATATTTTACGAAGGCGTAGAACGGACACGGGTAAAAAATTTTCATATTTTCGAGTTTTCACTCGAAAATTTCGACTTCAAACACGAAATTTCGACTTCGAACTCGAAATTCAATCTACTGCGCAAGTCCTACTTCCCAACTAGAAAATTTCGAGTTCGAAGTCGAAAATATGAAAATTTTTTAACCGTGTGCGTTCTACGCTTTCGTAATATATTGAATGTTTAAACGAGACCACAAAATCGCGCAGAGCAACAGAAATGTGCACTGAAATCTACCGACACTTTGTTAATAATGGTGGATGCGCCGGGATAGTGAGATATTTATCGATTGCGGTCATGCTTTCATTATAATAGCTAAAAATGGCGGATGTGTCAATGGACTTATGATGAAAAGCTTCTTCCAGAAAGGTGTTTGATCTATAAAGCATCATTAAAAACTTTCTGAGTCAAGGAGGAAAATGTTTTGAAATATACGAGATCAAATAACTTGACGCAGAAGTTAAATTACAAACTCGCTCCTTGTCAAAGGCTGAACATGTATTGTAAAGTTAAATGCGTACCTCCGATATTTCCTAAAGGTGCCTAATATTAGCACCCAAGCTCAAATATGTAGTTGATTTGGTTAAATTAAGCCTAATTATGTTAAGTAAACAGATCGACTTAGAAGTACATATATAAAAAATCATCACGAATTGTGCAGAGATGTTATATGATAATTGCAACCTGTCAACTTTCTGAAGGTTTAACATTTCTGATGAGTATGTGAAACACAATGATTTCCTTCAAAACATGGAAATTGATTGTTTAAAAATACACATGCAAATATTAATCTATTATTGACTGAATCCTTATCGATTTGTGCAAAAATTCCACCCATAAAACAAAGGAATTCCTATATCTGTATAGTTACTTATAATAAGCATGGTTCATAAATTACTTTAATCTAAAATAACCAAGTACAAGGTTGCAAAAGTAAGGCACAATACGTCCAGTTTAGTGCGATAATTGTAAGAAATTATGTTATGAAACTTCTGGAACTAATCAGGATCCATCCATTATGCTGCCCAACAACAGCAACCTGGTCGAGCGAGAGATGAGACAATCTACTGTTTTTTAGGATATATTTTGTCTCTCTTTAGTACATAAGTGATTTAGTAATAATTCTCACTTGTTTTTCATCCAACACCCACGCTCCTTTATATTAATTTCAGAAACAGGCATGAAAGGAATCAAGAATACTAATCGAAAATCCATTACTCATTTGACCCCTTGTCATTGAAGACTTTCCATCCCGCTTCAATTAGGACCAGTTTCCTAAATTGCACGGCATCATTTTTTATTATTAGGTGGCTTGATTGCTTCGCTCATGGCGTTACATAATAATTGACAAAAACTCGTTCTTTGCCAAGGCCAAGGTCAGAGAACGATGCGCATGCCTGTTTCCAACAGCTGTTATTGATTGCACGCTGGAAATGGAAGGGACCCTCTTCCTCCTTGTTGCCATTTTCGGGATAGGAAAAATCCGGGATTATAATGATTACATTCATTGGGGAAGAGGAACGTTATCTTGGACGGTCTTCAGGAACTGGATTATCAACTGTTTAATGGTTGTGGAACCGGAAGGCGGGTTTGTTTACAATTTACATGACGGTCTGATGATTCTATTAACTTTTTCTAATTTGTTTATAACTTTCTGTTTATATAATAATAATAGTGCCAAGTGATTACAAGTTTGGCTATAAAAATGTTGCTTTTATTGCCCTGCCGGATAGGAGTTCTATTTATGGATTTATCTACGAATTTTTATTGTGTTTGGAATTCAAACAATATTTTTACTTTTGTAACTCATATGGGACTGTACCTTGAAATGCGCCACGTGTCATTGTTTTTGGCTCGTAACTCAAAGAAGGTGCTAGGTAAAAGGTGAACGGCTTTCTGATTGGCTCTTGACTACTAAGTACATATTATTTATACAGAGGGTGCATCAATCCGGAGGTAATACATATTCCCAAGTCGGTTGGTGCACTGGAATTTATAAACACCCTAGATAATTGACATTGACCGATTTATCTAATTTAGGCCGATGGGCCGAATTTCATCTTAAAATGTGAAAAGTGTGCTAAAACTACGATTCTGAGACGCTTTTAATTTACTGAAGTATGGTACAAGAAGCAAAAAAACTTAGTAGAACCTCGACCTCAGAGAGAAAAAAGACTTTTGATACTTTTTCTCCGTCTGCTGTAGTTAATCAAACCATTTCATTAAAAATCACCCAAAAAAAATTCCAATCGTCTTCAGAGCGGCAGTTCTGGATTTAAGACATGAGACCACATCGAGCTTTTTATTGTTCTACCTCCATCGGAGATGGATCATTGCTTTAACTGCCTTATTTTCTGCAATTTGTTTCAGCTCGAATAAATGCAGATCCTATTTTAACAGTTTGTTTCCATGTTCGAACCCGTTGGCCAAAACCAGTACGGGTCAGCGGAAATTTCCCAGTACCTCCATAATTCAGGATATTATCCACTTTACCACTATAATTTACGCTAAAAACCCTGTTCTCGTTGGGATGTAAACTGCAGGTACTTTTTTGTTTGAAAATTTTGAAATTTCAGTACGCCACTGTGTTACTATCAAGTTTTCTCTGCGACGAGGGAGTGTTCCGAGAGCGATGAGATCTGTTCTATCTAGAGAGTAACCGGTTCTGGCCTTGGCCACCGTATTACCCGAACTAAAGTGGGCTTCTTTGTTCTTTTTAACATCAGATATAGCCTGAAGGTGTTTCTTGTTCGACATCAAGAAGAAAACGTACAACTTGCCCAAACCAGTTTCTAAATTAATAATAATATGCCTCATATTGGAATATATTCAGGCAATAACCATTTCTTCTTTCTATATCAAAATATATATTTTACAAGTTTTAGTTAATAAACATGAAAGCAGTTATCGTAGTAGAGTATCCTAAGATTGGATGTGGTGACCTACTAAATGTGAAACTGCTCCTATCAGCCATAATATCTAATCATAAAAAATTGCCACTCGTCACACTTATTTTCTTAAAAACAACCAACATCACTCGGGGCATCTGAAACAGTCTCAGGTCACTACGGGGAGTTTAGTTTTAGTGCCGTAGCAGTTTTTATTTTTAATCATTTGCTATCTCGCTCGCTCGATCTGTCGTCCACGCAGTCTGTCCGTCGGATAACTTGAGTTCGGATTGAGATGACGAGCTCAAACTTGGTGTACAGTTGTGCATCCCTAAATACTCGGGGTTTACTTTTGGGCCACATCGGAAAAAGGTGGTAAAAAAAAACGAAAAATATAGGAATTCCAACAACTCGAGAACCGGTGTCGATTTGGAAGATTAAATTTAGTGGATGGATGAAAACAACAAGTTGATAATAAAATCTTCATCCGATTCCACCAATAAATCCAGCATACCCAACGACGTGATAAATATCTACAGAGATACACATAGCTTTGATGTACACTCGAGTGCAATTGAATGTTAACGATTTGTCAAAATTAGTAGGCAATACCCCTACTAGTTTTGACAAATCGTTAACATTCATTTGCACTCGAGTGTACATCTTCATGTGTTTTTTTTTCTTAAAATATTGATCTTAAGAGTTAGTACCGCCCGCCACTGTCTTCATTTACATTTTCTATCGTTACAATTAACCTTGCACGTGTGCTTGAAGCCTAAAGCACGGCAAAGAGCATAATCTAGTGCCGGCAATGGTGCTCTAATTGTGGATGTAAAAGAACAGGTCTGCATTAAGTAGTACCAGGTCGTGCTTCAAAGAGATAAATCCAAGCTTTGTCAATCAATAAATGATTCACTATAACGGGGTTGTAAATAAAGAAAAATAATAAATACCGTTATTACCATCACTTTCGAAGTAAGATAAGTTAGTTAGAGCTTAATGAAACTTCCTAGAATATCATTTGCAGCAATAATAATGGTTCATTAAAATTATCTCTTAAAGACATTACCTTCCTACTCGTATCTCCAGAGCGAGTCTAGAACACGAGTACAAAGGAACGAAGATATCATTGTCTCAAGAGAATGTTGAAGAAAAAGGGAGCTCACTGTGGTGACTTCATCTTCTATTCCTTCCTTCCATCAAAAAAAGAATCAGAACGAACTAATTAACAAAACTGGGACTGTTGAGTATAGGTACAAATTGCATTAATTAATAATACCGAACAGCGAAAATAAAACCAGACCACGGCTTTGCCTTGATTCCAGACATTACTTTTAATTGCAGGAATCGAAAACACCTAATAATAAACCACAATGGACGCTAATTATAATTGGCCGAACGTCTGGAATCTGATATATTGAAAACGTTCTGGTAAACAAGTACCGAAGAATAAATTCAAGGATAAAGTGAAATAATAATGCAAATCAGGTGTGTGCCTTTAATTACTTATAGGACTGTTTACTAACTGTAATCATAATCTTATGATTTGCTGTTCAATTTAACGTGTTACTTGAAGGTTAGGGATTGCAAAACAATAGAAACTGTTGTGTTTTGACTGCAGGTGCAATGTTTTCATGATTAATGCAGGATAGTACTGGGTGGTTCTGTATTTTGTAAAACTGCGGGTTTTCATCATCAATGGCTAAAGGTGTTGTACATTAAGTAAAATTGTGAATAGGGACTCATATAGAACAATTATTAAAAAATAACAACTGCTATAGAATTCCAAAAAGAATTTCTGGGATGGAAAGAATAAATTTAGGACAATAAAATAAAGAAATGCCTAAAAAAGTAAAAAAGTTGCAGTTTTTGGCAAATTACGAATATCTTTTCTTCGCTCAATAACCAGTAAAGCTCAAATTTTATTAGAAAATTTCGATTAATGGTTGGTTCCATTCCAATAATGCAATAATATTGAGTCATCAGGAATTTGTTATTCAGATCAGACGCCAAATCTTAAATTTTTTAAATAAAGAAGCGTTGAACCAAGTGATTCTAGTTAACTCATTCGCATGTTTGACCTGTTGAATTTAAACTACACGTTTCTGAAGAAATTATAATTTGGTGATCCAGTTCTAAAAGGAATTTTTTGTAAGTGAAAATCCTCTAAAACGAATTGGTTGTCGAAATATACATTTTATCTATGGATTTAGTAAATGTTTAGTTTATTTTGGAATTTTTTTACCGCCCTAGACTTTACATTTCGTTTTTCTTCTTCCTTTCCCGTTTTTCTTCAATTTTCACATGAAATGATCCATAAAGTCAAAAGTCAAAAAGATGCTCCGAGACTAATAATTGATAATATTACAGATTTGAACATTTTTTTAGTCCATTATACAGGGTGGCCCAGAACGCTCGTACTTACTTTTGATTGAGTACTTATATCAACATTAAATTGTCAGTGGATCCCTGTTTTTTAATTTCCAGGGTCCAATAGTTCTCCAGTTATAAGAGATTTAAATGGATCAATCATATTTCAGCTCTGAATTGATTCATAAGGTATAATTTAATGTTAGATTCACTATTTCCTATAGGTAACAAAATACTATCATATACCTATAATATCATAAGTGAGAAAATTTTGTCCAAAAAGATTTAGTAATTGTACGAGAGTTTGTTGATTAACAATTTTGAGAGTGACATTGGAAAAGGTCACGAGCCATTGGCAAGTGATTTTTTGACAATGTCACGAGCAAAATTGGAACAAACTCGAGTTTGCAAATCAGAAAAACTTGACATGGTGTTTTGTCACTTAGAAAAACCATCGGACTTGATGGCTATTGCATTGATGGATCAAAAACGTTAGTGCCATTTTTTCTAAAATAACCATTTTAGGGGTAAAACGGTCCCTTTTTGAATTTTTCTTAGCAAGGAGCATTACTATTATCGAATTCGATAGCTATTGCATTGCCGGATCGAAAACCTTAGTGCCATTTTTTTAAAAAAATGTCATTTTAGGGGCGAAAAACATTTTTATTTAAAATTTTAGTAAATAAGCACCGGCCGAACGCAATGCTCGCACGATAGTATCAGCGATCGACAACCGAATCAACTGACGCGCCCGATTTCTGACTAGGTTAAAGTTAATTTATTGCTACTGCTACATTTACAAATTCTGTGAAAAAGTTTCTACCGTCTCCGAGACTGCCATTTTTTTTAGATGATTTGTAATTTTTTTTGCGAATACCTAGAAAGCAATTTTCTTATAGGTTGTTTTTACTGAAGATTTGCTAGGGAAGAATTAGGAAGTTGTAGTAATGAATAATTATAAGAAAGAAAACAGGTTTGGAGAAATAAAAAGAAATAAATCATTTAGAATCTATTTAAAAAATACAACGTAAACATGGCCAAAAATAAGATATGCATCACATTTGATTTTGTCGTAGCTCTGAAGAAGGAATACAAATCATTCCAAAACGTTAGGTTAGAGGAGAACAGCGTTTTTTCTTCACCAAAGTCCGCATTCCCGAGATTATACCCCCATCTTTACAAACTTTCAGAGTGGAAAAGAAAATTCACGGATGTTTTCGCCGTGAAACGATGTTCAATAACACATAAAGTGTGAGTGGACCACCAGCTTGTGCAAACTCTTGAAAAATTGATAGGCAAATAAAAAATTTCCGCTGTTTTTTTGCTATTTCTCAAGGTGATCACAGGGAAGCAATGAATAATAAGCAGATATGTATCTACCTACATATTATGATGTAATATTTATTACTAAGGGCCGGTTCTTCCATCTCATGTTAACTGTAACATGAGGTTTATCATCACCCTATAGCTTTCATTGTGACAACATTTGTTTCTATGGAAATAACCTCATGAGATGGAAAAACCGGCCCTAATAAAATAAGACACTTCATGGGGAGGAAGTTAATGCATTTATTTTATTGTTAAGTTCAGTACATCGTGCAGAGAGGTCTTCAAAAATTCTAAATTTCTTACTTTAACTTGTATATAGGTACCTAAAAAGCTGTGTTTTTTATGTTCACTGTATAACAAAAGTTAATTTAATTTAAATGCAATGGTGATAATCACGAGTATTCGACTAGAAATAGGAGCCTATTGTATTTGCCTAAACCTAAGTGAGTGCTTTAAAAAATCGCCTACCTACTTTACATGTAAATACTACAATATTTTGCCTAACGCTTTCAAAATTTTGCCACAAGAAGCCTTCAAAAGGCAAATACAGGGTGAGTCTGAACTACACCACATCCTTCATACCACAATACTGTTCAAATAATGAGGTTTGGTGCAAAAATTTTTAGGTCAATTGTGATTCATCTTGATGTTAAGCCGCCGAAGTTCTTCATTTTTAATCGTTTTTATTTAATATATTCCGAAGAGTGTATAGCAGGATTCTGAAATTTTGTATAGTATTGTTGCAGACCAAGAGGCAACTCCTGATGGTACTTTAGACATTTCCAAAAATCGGATCCCTGTTATACAGGTGGTCGTAATGTTATTTGTCCTTGAAGTTTTTTATGTTTTTAAATGTTGGTAATTTGTCTATGCGGTATTATTCTTCGATCAATTCTAAAGCTTTTTTGACTCTAAAATTTTTTTGAAAAAACTCACAATTTACCAGCAAAATTGAAAAAACCGATAACATGCTTCAAGTAATCACCATAAAACCAATGGTAAAACACTTAACTTATCGCGATTGTCATTTCTCCGGTTTTTTCAATTTTGCTGGTGAATGGTGACTTTTTTCAAAGAAAATTAAGAGCCAAAAAAGCTTTAGAGTTGATCGAGGAATAACACCGCATAGACAAATTACCAACATTTAAAAACATAAAAAAGTTCAAAAACAAATAACATTATTACCATCCTGTATAACAGGATCAGCAGTTGCCTCCTGGTCTGTAACAATGCTGTGCAAAATTTCAGAACCCTGCGATACACCTTTCGGAAGATATTAAATAAAAACAATTAAAAATGAAGAACTTTGGCGGCTTATAACATCAAGAGGAATCACAATTAAATTGACCTAAAAATTTTTGCACCAAACAGTAGATTATGTGGTATGAAGGATGTGGTGTCGTTCAGACTCACCCTGTATAATCGATGTTAACTTCCAATTGCTTCTACTCTATCAGCGAATACGAAGACTACCTACGTGGCAAATAACACTAACACAGCCCTGTAGCAAATGTTTTCTTTGTTTCATCATGTGTTATGTTTTATATAGTGTTGTGTTAATTATATATTTATCTGTTTCAGTACCTAAATGTTTTTCATATTTTATCTCTGACATGTCTCATCTACGATTGTAACTCACAAGACAAAATAAATATTATTATTATTATTATTAAGAGGCAAAATAAATTGACATGGATTGTCGCATCGCGAACCAGTTACCAGGAGGATGTGGTAGATAAAATTTCTTTAAAATAAGAGGAATATAAATACCCATATTTCAAAAATGTAACCGGAAATTTATTTTGGCAATGCACCCATCAGCAACTTGCGAAGGTCACGCACAGATTTCTAAATATTCGCAAATTTATTCCATCTGTTAACGTCAGATTAGTTCGATGCCAACATATTCACGTCCAGCAGAGTTAAGTAAACATTGCGATGAATAGCGAATTATCATGGTAATAGACATTCGCCCACATCTCATACTTAAACTGACGTCCTCTCATTATTCGGTCCAGATTTGCAAGAAACAGCTGTTGAGTGGCCGAGTTCATTGCTCTTCGGCTCACCTACTCCTAGAGCTATTTATTCAGATTGTGTGCGGACTCGCACTAGCCTATCAACTTTTTTCATGTAAGACCCAACCTACTCTCCATTCTCTTTTTAACAATAATCACACAGGATAGAGCAGTGGGGAATAAAAAATGGATTTGACAGCCTCTTTCCCATTGTTTCTCGAGCGGAAAAGTACTGGAGTACATTCAATCGGATTGATCTGCTGTTTTTTGTCCACGATATGAATAAATTATTTATTGATCGGATTGTATAGATATAATCGAATACAGTATTAAAATGTCAAAGGATTTCTTTTGTGCTTAAATAGACACGAAAGAACAAGCTACTGACCCGGCGCCTCCACCATTTATGTTAACGTTTTCATTATGACTTCTTAGACAAATCCTTTGACTTTGGACTGACATGTCTTATCTCCGATGACCTTCCGGTGATGCCAATATTTGTCATCAATCTTTGACTTTCGCAAAAAATGTCATGACGCATGTATTGATTTACAATTATTACGTTTATTATATTAGGCAGGTTTTGTTTTGTGAAATGTAGCACTATACAGGGTGGACCAACACAATTGCCTACTCCAAAAATTGCCCTTTACCTTGTAGCTAGAGTTTTGATTTTTCTACAGTGTGTATGGGTACTAAAAACCCTTCAGATGACGTAAAAAATTTTAACTTCTACGCTCAAGGCGGAGCAGTCCTATATAAAATCGATCAAAAATTCGAAATTGAACTGACATCAAATCTTTACGTTTCGGGGTACCAGGAACCCAAAAAACCTATTTTTGAAAAATGTGTGTCTGTGTGTGTCTGTCCGTGTGTCTGTCCGTATGTCTGTGGACACGCTACAGCCGAAACTACTGAACTGATTTTGATGAAATTTGGCACACATATTCAGTGGGAGATTTGTAGGTGCTGATTAGAATCTGGGCTACACCGGCTCACGGAAAGTGCCTTTTTGGCACATCAACTTTAAAAATTTAAATGCAAACCCCCATTTTTCGCATTACCATATGAATGCTCTTCAAATTCTGCTTCTAAAAATGTATTCACACTTGGGCCCTTTTGACCAAAAAATGGTGCCGTGAAAAAAAACTATGCATAAATGTATATTTTTATTACCGGATTTGATAACTGATTTTTTTTCAAGCCGAAAACCTTAGTGCCATTTTTTCGAAAAATGTCATTTTAGTGGCAATTTATTTTATTGTCTGTGCGGGAGAGGAGCTGATTAGATTTTGAAGCCGATCAGTCAACCCGAAGTGCCCTTTTGGCATAGCAACTTTCTTATTTTAAATATTTAAAAATTTAATAAATGCTGCTGTTATTAATCCAATGCAGTGCGGCGTAGAAGTTCCTGCCAAGACCGCCTTTTTTTTTAATTGGCCCAAAAATGTGACGTCACGAGATTTTCAATTGGGCTATTTTCATCGAATAAATAATTTTTGCCCACAGGTTGGTTATTTAGGGCCTTAGGATCACTGATTATTTAATTTTTTGGACATCAGGTTACCAAACTGCAGAAGCTAAAAATACCGTCAAGTTTACTCACAAGTCGCCTATGAAACAACATCTAATCATTGCGAGGTATATGTCCTTTATCGATCGGCGGATATTCAGAAATGTCAGTGTCAGCTTGTCATGTCGACAAAATCATCAAACCACATTATTCTTAATTTTCGAATTCATTTAATTAATCAATTAATTTTCCCGGAAAATTATTCAAACAAAACGCCCTGATGGTTTGTTTGAAACAAGCACGTGCGTAGTTCCATATCGAGCGTCAAACAAAATCACACATTAACCTCGTTTTGGTAGAAAAATGCGAGGCACACTTGTTGTAGCTTATTTGCTCGCTCCTAAGTCTGTCCGCGCATAACTTGAGGACGGATTGAGATATCAAGCTGAAACTTTATAGGCAGCTTCGTCTCCCGAAAAGTAAGGCGGTGGCAGTTTTGCTCTTTTTCGATAATAAATTTTACTCATATGAATTGTTCTTGCCTTTTTCACCCCCTTCACGATACATTTCAACTCCAAAAGCCAAATTTGCATAATTGGCTAATTTTCGTGTTATTTTCAGTAATTTTGTTTAATTACGATTAATTTTCATCCGCTTTTTCTTCTGTAATAATTTGAACTCATTTGGATGATGTTTACATTTTTCACTTTTTTCATCCCCCTTCGCAATATCTCAGCTCTTCAAACGCAAAATTTACATGATTGGGTTATTTTGGTGTTATTTTCTGTAATTTTACTTAACCACGGTTAATCCTCATACCTTTTGACTTTTCATCCACCTTTACGATTTTTCAATCCTCTAAGTGTTCATTTTGCAAAATTCGCATAATTTCGTTTTTCGTCGGTAATAAAATTTCGCTCTTTTGTGATTCAGTTTACCTTTTACAATTTCCCAGGTTCCTTCGCAATAGTATAAGTATGTATTTCAACACCCACAAAAGTATTAATAGCATAATTTGGTTATTTCCGTGTTATATTTCGTAATTCTACTTAATCACACTTAATTTTCATTCCTCTTGATTTTTCATCCGCTTTCGCAATTTTTGAGGCCTGAGTGTAAATTTTTCAAAATTTGCCAAATTTTGTTTTAATTCCGGCAGTTCTTTTCATTTACTCATTTGTTTTATATTGTCATTCTTTTTACTTTTCAACCCTCAAAATTTTTGTGTTTCTTCTGTTCATTTGCTACTTTTTGATTTTAAATTTTTTAACATTTCTCCTTTTTGACACATCTGCGCGTCTGCACCCGATTCCACGAGTAAGATCAGCCGCCTCTACGTACACATTAACCTGATAAACATCTACAGGGATACACATCGCATTGATATACATCTTCCGGGGGCTTTTAATTGCAGGGAAGTCTATTTCCTCTCTTTAATACGTATTTGCAATTTTTTTTGCTGCTTGTCTACTTGGAAATTCTAGAAAAATATTGAAAAAAAGATAACTAGTATGTAATTATTATTGCCACGATGATAAATGATATCTGCAGCTTGTTTCTATTTATGTAAATAATATTCAATAGTAATTTCGTGTGTCCTGAAAACATAACGGAACGACTTCCTCATGCAAAATGAAACAATAGCGGAGAAACACAATAATAATAAATAATTATACAGAGCTGTTCGGTGTAGTTACAACATGATGCATAATGCAAGGCATTAGAATAATCCTGCCGAACAGGTACACTGAGATAAATGAGTTAAACAATTATTACATAATAAACGCTTTATTATGCTAATCCAGGAAAGTGTTATTAGCATTTCAAAAAAGACATGGCATGATTTATCGAGCAAAAATACTCGAAAAAAATGCAACCTTGACTTGTCACAGATGTTTCTGTGGCTTCTGGAAGGAAACATTAACATAATCTTTTTTCCCCAGCAGGTAGGTAGTTCCAAGCCAACAGTTGGGATCCATTAACATATCTGTCACGAAGGGAACAGTATCTGCGGATCAAATTTAACAAGGGAGCATTCTTCACAAACATTTCCAGCCCTCGTCTCAGGGGAGGCAGAAATCCACGTTGAGGAATTAAATAAAGAAAAAATGTCTAGTGCAGGTATAGGGAAGGCAAAAGAGTTTTACTAAAAAACGTTTCCACAAATAAGGTCGTGAGGATTTCAATAACTTTGCCTGTTAGGCTCAGTCGTGGTCATCAGGTGCTGTCAAGGGCGACATGGGTCTCTTCTCACCCACGGTTGCCTCATTTGGATGTTTGACGCAATCACGTTGAATTGTCTTTTAAAATGAGGCAAAACAAGACGAAGTATTGAAAGTAAAAGATCGGTGTTTCGTAAACAGATTTATCAAAACGGACAGCAAATTAATGGCGCTTTGCTTTTGAAAAGCTTGAAATGTTTATAGACGGGTCCGGCTTACGCGCTGTTCCGAAATTTAAACATTGTTAATTTGTTGTCAGGCCGGGTCGTGACAAAGTTATTTGGAGAAATTATTGTTTGTTTGGTTTAAAGAAACTCGTCAAAATCTGCCACGGACGATTTCTGTTTCCACTTGTATTTTTTGTGCTCTGTTTGCCTTATTCCCTCCAGATGTGCAGCTCGGTGGAACTAAAAAGGCATTTCAAGAAACAACGTTATTCGATGGATGGATTATGGATTGATTGATAAAAATTAGACCTTTATCTTTCTAGATATTCAACGTGGCAGAAAAAAGAGATCTAGAAAACCAAGAAATTAAGAAGAAAATATGACAGGACAGAATATGTTATAGGAAATCTAATCATATTCAATACACCTCTTCGGTTTGTAAGATAAAGAGGATGCTAACACAGCGTCTAATGTGTCAACATGAATAAGAAAATAATGCACGCGTAGGTTGGTTTCCAAGTTTCCATCGAAACACACAGGTAAAAAAGATCTCATTGGGTAAAAATCAGCTGTGACAGACTCCAGCCATAATGAGTGAGCACGCAAGGGAACCAACATGCGCGCGCCGCTCAGGTAAAACTGAAAACGTTTATTATTTTCTACATTATTATACATTTTTCTTCCTCCAATCTGGATGCGGTAACAAAAGGGTTCGTCCCTGCTTTCCTTAATTCTTTATTTCTCTTTTCACGATTGCTCATCATTCCTCTCTTCTGATTCCTGCTATTTGCTTGCATACCGGGTGACGAGGCCATGTACGCTCCAATAAGTTTTTCAATTATCAAGATAAAAATCGGAAATAATTCACAGTAAATATGCTCCGGACGTCATTTTTTGACATTATTATCACTTCGGTTACGCCGGAAATAGGTTTAATTTTGAATTTTTAAATAGGCCGCTCGGCATATTTTTATGTTTTTGAAATCTAGGGGTCATTCTGAATATTGTGGTGTCATTTTGGTGAGTTTTTTCTTGTTTTTGGAGAAATTTTGGGGAAATGGTACCATGCCGTTACACCGAATCCCTGAAAACAGATATTTTTTCTGCGCTCAACGATACCACCAATTTGCCATTTTTGTCCACACAAAATGAGTAGGTAGGTACCACCATACTCCAGATCTACAATCAAATTGTACAAAACAAAAGAGAAAACTTAAAAAAATTACACTACAACACTTAGAAAGAATTCTAGATTTCTCAAAAATATAAAAATGTACCGGGTGTCCCATTTAAAGATTAAAAATTTGGGATATTACCGGCAGAACCGGAAGTGATCGAAAGTTTTATTGTATGTCAAAAGATGGCGTTTGGTGTGATTCTTTTGAGATTTTTATAATAATAATTGAAAAAGTTCACGAAAAAGTTATTGAAACGTATAATGGTCTCGTTCTCTTTCCTTCCATTTTCCTTCTGCAGCCCTTGTGATTTTCTTTGTGTCCACCATCTTAATTTTGTCCTTCTCATTTTATTTAGGTCTATTAAATAATGTCATCAATTCTTGCATTGTATTGTTCTAATTTGTATTTCTTTCAATTTTTTTTGTTGCCCCCAATGTCTCCAATAAGTTTTACTATACAGGGTTGTCAAGGAAATTGCACCCCCCCCCCCAGTTTATTTTATAACTAAAAAAGGAAAGATTCATTCAAGTCTAAATCACGGCACAGTTGAAGGTATAACGAATTTAAAAAAAACCATTCGAATGTTTTTCACTTTAGGTTTAGCCGGAAATGATCATCTTTGTCTTTTTTCTCAACGATTTTTTCTAGGTTCAAAACATGTGTCCTACTGAACCGAAAGTTTCGGACATACTAATTTTTCAAAAACATCGAAAAAATTGGTGAAAAACTGGAATTTTTGAAGAACACGAAAACACATCTACGCACTTTATTTTATTGATGCAAATTCAACTGTGTAATTACATTTATTTCGAACACTTTTTTCAATTCTGTCAGATTGTGAAATTTAAGAAATTTGAAGTACTTAAATTTTTCAATAATCTCTAATCTTCACCGAGGCCTTCGCTGTTTTTTAAAAACTAGGGTGACCGTGCCATGACCCAACTTCTGGTTATATATGACCAGAGGTATGACACATGTTTTGAACTTAGAAAATTTCTAAGATTAGAAATTCATTGAGAAAAAGATACATATACACTTGAAAAAATTAAGTTGCTATACCGAAAGTGCAAGAAAAATTAGGAAAATATTTTTGAATTCTATGCTTTCAACTGCGCCTAGGTCTCAACTTGGATGAACAGCTTTTCCTTTAGTTTTCAAATAAATAGGAGGGCATAATTTCGTTGAACCACCTTGAATCTCTAATTACTAGTAATTACATAGAATGTTTTGATGTGTTTACTGAAAATTTCCTATTATTATTATCTATTGTAATCTACCATATGAACAATAAACCTCGAGATCAATAGGGGCTAAAACTCACAACTCTCTTGATCTCAATCTTTGTTGTTCAAGTGGTGTTAAGTGCATTGCAAATTAATGATAAAAAACACGATTGCATTAAAGTAAATTTGTCAAAAATTATTAATAATAATTTGCTGTGCGCAAAATGTTTCGAAATTAAAGGATAATATCTTATCTTATCTACCATCAAAAATATGAAAGAAAAGTGAGCTAGGTCCCCCTCAAAGGGGGTAACAAAAATGATTTTTCTTAAATTTCTGAAGAACGACTTACGATAGGGTCACGAAATTTTGAGCTTTGTCGTAAATTTTTGTGCAGAATAAGACTCATGTAACGGTTTTTGGCAAAAGAGACGTGCGTGAGTGGAGGGGCCGCGGACATTTTTGTATTTAACTTTTTTGTTCGACATTTCGTATCAATTGTGAACACAAATTTGAATTACTTGTAGATTTTTATGTAAAAAAGGTGCTCTTGTTGAAACTCGATAGCTCAAGCCGTTTTCGAGAAAATTGGCATGTAATTATTATTCGCCAGAAACCATTGCATCAGTCTTATTCAGCACAGAAATGTTCAACAAAGTTCAAAATTCCGTGGCCCTATCATAAGATAGGAATTTTGAACTTTGGCGTTCCTCAGAAATTGAAGACAAACTAATTTCTTGTTACACCCTTTGTTTATGACCGACCTATGTTTATTAAAACTTTTCTTCATATTTTTGATCGTACAATACGTTCTTAAGATATTATCCTCTAATTTCGGGACACCTGTATACTCTACAAGAAAAATTCAAGAATATGAAGGTGGTCTCTAACCTCTAACAGTATATACCAGTCAAACTAACAACACGTTAATTACTGTAAATTTGACAGAACTGATAATTTGCACTAATGCAATTATCGATAATTTGCACTCAAATTTGACAGATGCAGGAAATTTTCACTCAACAAAGTATTTCGAACAAGTTTTACTTACAACATCTTTCCTGTAGGGACAATTTGTCACATCGATGTAGGTATATCAGATTTCTATACCCACTGACTTCATTGGCAATGAATAATAATTGCACACTGCATTTTATAATGAACTTAGACATAAAACAGTTACTTGTTCAGCGCTTTCTCCTCTACTTAATATTCATGGAGATAGTGTTAACGCTAATCGTCATCGTTCTAGATTATTTAACGATCAATGCTACTGTTCAGCAATTAATAATTATTCATCATCATCATCGTTAGTTTTCTGTTCGATTTAACGCTGCAAATGAAAGCAAGACCACACCAGCAAAATTGCAGTGAAAGGAATTTAAATAATTGCAGGTGTTAGTACCATAGCCTATGCATTAATGAACTAACAATTATTGTCAGCTGTGCGGATTATCTCGAGAAAAAGTCTCCTTGGCTCGGCTCTTAATTTCACGACAATGATCAACAAAAACCATAAAATTGTTAACGACGACGAATTGTGGTTTGGTTGCTGTGGTTTTATAATCAGGTCAATGATGTCAGATTATTACTGCTTTTCGCGGCTTTATCTGGAAATTAATGAACACGATATTGTGAGAGGATGTGGAAACGAGAGGAGATCCTCTCAGTGGTTTTCATACGAATGCGTAATGTAATTTGTAACTGGAACCATTCTGAGGTTGTAGCAAGTCATACAAAAAGATCAGATGATATTTTTCGTAGGGCACAGGTCCCAACCTGTTTGCCTTAACGGCTTTGATTTTAAAGGGCTTAACAAAAGAATTCGACCATCCTTGAAAATGAAAGCACCGCAATGTGTGCACCTGTGTATGTGAATTTGTGACAAAAGGGGATGAGGATCCTGTTCCTTACAAACCACTAGGGAAACTGGATGATGGATATTATTAGCTACAATGAAAATATCCATAAATACACAAAATATTAATCAATTGAGAATTAGTCAGAATTAGTAGTAGATTTATTTCTATTAACTAATCAAACTCGCCTGTCTAGCAACGGTTAAATTAAATTGAACAGTATTGTGCTACTAATAATTACCTATAGTTTCCAAGGGACTTTAAAGTTAACCGTATATTGATCAGACTGATAAAATTACACTAGAGAATGCTAAACAGCTATTTAATTGATTTTGAATAGTTCTTTTACAGCTATTAATAGCGATAATTCCTTTCAGCAGTGATCAAGTTCTCCTGGCGCATCCACCATAATTTATATTGTCCAGTGCGGTCCAAAAGTATGGCATGTAAAATAGTATATTATTATACCTATGAACGATTATGCAAGTGGCGCAAGTTATCCGAGTGAATAATGGCCATAATCGTTAAATTTAATACCATGCTTTTTCTGCTCTTATAAATAATTATTGCAAAACAAATGAGTTGGTAGTTATCTAGCGCAAAAAATATAAATAATTACAGTTTTTTTGATTCTGTGAGAGCAGCAAATTATGATTCCATAATTCACGTCGAGAATTATGAGTACCCTTATTAGGCCAGTCATATTACTCATATTAGAATTTTACACGGGACTAAGTCGTATGTAAGTAAAAAATGCAGCAGAGAAGCGGCTGGAACCTCCCCATCGCGTGGATCTTTGTATTCTGTGTAGATAGTAGTCAATTCAACAGAATTTTTTTAATCCTTGACTAATTTCGCAATTTTCTGACAAATACCGACGTCACCTCGGACATCACCCATCACGTTTGACAATATGTTCTTTTTAAGGTTAATCTTTTGACACCTTTTTCACAATAACTGCCACTTTATGTCATCCACTGTCAGTCCGCTCCCTTTTAATGAGAAAGAATTTTTTCTCTATTTTCCACTAAAATGGCAGAAACTGTGAACACATTTTTAGAACCAGAATTTGATCGCCTTTCTAATGGCGACATAAAAAAGGAGGCCTTGTGTTCAAAATTTAAAGTTGATATGCTTAAATGGCACTTCCTTTGGACGAATTGCTTCCAAAAGCCTTTCAGGTCTTCAACGGGTCACCTAATCTCCAGGTACCAAATTTCAGCCAAATCGATTCAGTAATTTGGGCTATAATGTATTTTTACTGTTATGATAAAATTTCGATTTTTTCAACCAAACAGCGCTAAATGCGAATTAATTTTGTCCTATTTAAAACCGGAATTTGAAGACCTTTCTGATGGTGACAATAAATCTTTCAACAACTTGTTTTTAATGGTCAAATGAGAGAATAATTTTAAATTTGGAAATTTGTGTGGCAAAACGGCACTTTCCGTGAGACGATTGAATTCAAAATTTGTTCAGCTCTTCGACGTATAATACAATCACCATGTGCAAAATTTCAGCCAAATCGGTTCAGGGGCTCGGGCTGTACCGCGATTTTAAAGTCCGATAAAAATCAATTTTTTTTAAATTTTTGGTCAAAAGGGCACTAAGAATGAATACACTTTTAGAAGCAGAATTTGAAGGTCTTCCTTATGGTGACGTGAAAAATGGGGGTTTGCATTTAAAATTTAAAAGTTGATGTGCCAAAATGGCATTTCCGGTTGCACGATTGGCTCCAAAAGCTATTCAGATCTAAGTTAGGTTACGAGATGCCTAAGTTCCAAATTTCAGCCAAATCGGTCTAGTAGTTTTGGCTGTGGCGTGATTACAAACGAACGTACGTACGAACGTACGTACGAACGTACGTACAAACGTACGTACGTACATACACACAGACACATTTTAAAAACCCCTTTTTTGGGTTCCTGAGACCTCAAAACGTGAAGATCTGGTGCTATCTCAAATTCGAAAATTTTAGTGATTGCAGTAACCTCCCATTTTTTTTAAATTATGATGGTGTTGGGGAGGTTAAAAGTTATTGTCAATTTTAATAACGAGGAACTCGCTTTTTTATGATTTTTCGCAGATATCTCAAAAACTAAGCAAGCGTGATATGCTAACAAGGTATAAGTACTTACCTTTTTATAGAGCATTAAATTCTCTATAAAAGTGATTTAAACAGCCATAGTCGACAAGTCAGTCATTTGATGGCATCTACGAGCCATTAAAATTTGACATCGCATTGAAAACGTCGTATTTCGCTGATTTGATAATCCCTCTTTAACAATTCGTTTTCAGTAATTTGTATAGTAACACTAAAAATTTCAAGAGAATCGTACGCCATCTAGACAGCGAAGAATGGTTTTCATGGCTCAATTAATGTTTGAAACGTTTTTTTAACCTCCCCAACCCCATCAAAATTTAAAAAAATGGGAGGTTACTGCAATCACTAAAATTTTCGAAATCGAGGTAAGACCGGATCTATACGTTTTGAGGTCTCAGGAACCCAGAAAAGTAGTTTTTAAAATCTGTCTGTATGTATGTACGTACGTGCGTTTGTAAACGCTCTACAGCCCAAACTACTGGAGCGGCATCTCATAGCCTAACTTAGATCTGAAAAGCTTTTGGAGCCAATCGTGCAACCGGAAAGGCCATTTTGGCACATCAACTTTTAAATTTTAAATGCAAACCCCCATTTTTCACGTCACCATAAGAAAGGCCTTCAAATTCTGCGTATAAAAATGTATTCATTCTTAGTGCCCTTTTGACCAAAAATTAAAAAAAAATTGATTTTTATCGGACTTTAAAATCGCGGTACAGCCCAAGCCCCTCAACCGATTTGTCTGAAATTTTGCACATGGGGATTGTATTACACGTCGAAGAGCTGAACAAATTTTGGATTCAATCGGCCCACGGGAAGTGCCGTTTTGGGTTTTAAATAAGACAAAATTAATTCGCATTTAGTGCTGTTTGGTTCAAAAAATCGAATTTTTATAATAACACTAAAAATACTTTATAGCCCAAATTAATTAATGAATCGATTTGGCTGAAATTTGGTACATAAAGATTGGGTGACCCGTTGAAGACCTGAAGGGCTTTTGGAAGCAATTCGTCCAGAGGAAGTGTCATTTAAGCATATCAACTTCAAATTTTAAATACAAGGCCTCCTTTTTTATGTCGCCATTAGAAAGGCGATCAAATTCTGGTTCTAAAAATATGTCCATAGTTTCTGCCATTTCAGTGGAAAATAGAGAAAAAATTCTTTCTCATTAAAAGGGAGCGGGCTGACAGTGGATGACATAAAGTGGCAGTTATTGTCAAAAAGGTGGCAAAACCTTAACCTTAAAAGGAACATATTGTCAAACGTGATGGGTGATGTCCGAGGTGACGTCGGTATTTGTCAGAAAATTGCGAAATTAGTCAAGGATTAAAAAAATTCTGTTGAGTTGACTACTATCTACACGCGATGGGGAGGTTCCAGCCGCTTCTCTGCTGCATTTTTTTATTTTGTAGATACTTGCACAGGAAGATTAAAAACTTTTCGTAGATCAAACTTACTGCTTGTTTAAGTTTTCACAATTCTCTTAAGGTTTTGATCAATTGCTTCGTATCTACTACTCAATGTGCAATCAAAAATGACTCTTCAATTTTTTTCATGCAAAGAACGTTTAACCTAATTATTGAAGGTGCAAAGTAATTATGCGCTGCAGACTGCAGGCGTGGCGCGGCCTCGTCCCTTACACCGAAATAATAATTTTTTTCGCCGGTAGTCATTAAAAGTGGAGGCAGTAAAAATGCACTTTTTTTAGCGACAATCGGCGAAAAATTATGTGTTCAACACGGCAAAAAAACAGATTTACTAAATCTGCAATTTTTTTGCCTTGTTAAACAAATAACTATTTATTTCACTAGTTGATGGTTTATGTTTACAAATGTACTTATTGTACATAAACAATCACATACTGGAACTTTAAAATTGGGCAGCACTTTCTGACAACTAGCTACATTTAAGGTTAATGTCTTGCCATATTTACTGCCAATCTCCATCAGTCCGCAAAAGTTTTACCGGACCGTTTTAATATTAAAATAAAATCTTGACGTCGTGAAATTATTGCCAAAATGGCACTAAGAGTCAATACATCTTTAGAAGCAGAATTTCAAAGCCTTTCTTACTGTGTTGTCAAAAATAGGGCTTTGTATTTAATATTTCAAAGTTGATGTGCCTAAATGTGGCACTTCTTAGGTTATGAGATGGCTACCTACTAAATTGCAACAAAATCGGTTCGGTATTATAAAAACTACTTTTTTGGGTTCCTGAGACCTCAAAACGTGTAGATCTGGTGTTATCTCGAATTAGAAAATTTTAGTGATTGCAGTGACCTCCCATTTTTTGTAGGGTGATCGGACTGGGGAGGTTAACTATTATTTCGGGGTAGAGAGCGAGGTCGTGCCAAAGCCACGTCTGCAGTGCATAATTATTTTGCACCCTCAATAAGGAGGTTACATGTTGTATAAAAAAAATCGAGGGTCGTTTTTTATTGCAAATTGAAAAATTTATACGATGCAATTGATTAAAGGGCCCTAGTCAATGTCATTAGTGACTGCTTGGGAGAATTTTTTGTGGTTTTAGAAAGAGGAAAGCTCAACTAATGAGTCCTTGAAAAATCAAAGAAGGGCAATTTTTAGTTTTTTAAAGACACATTTCCAAAAAACATTAATTCTATGAGTGGTTCAAATTCTGGTTTAAAATAAGACAAAATTTATTTGCAGTTGGTACCCTTGGGGTAGAAAAATCGAAATTTTGTAATAACACTAAGACCACGTTATAGCCCAAACTACTGGATCGAATTTCGAATTCGCTGAAAGGTACATGGAGATTGGGTGACCCGTTGACGTGCTGAAAGGCTATCGGGAGCAAGTCGTCTTCGGAAAGTGCCATTTAGGCATATCAACTTTAAAATTTTAAACACAAGACACGAAAATCAAAGACCCACACAATAGGGAGGTTCCAAACGCTTCCTGTTGCCTTTTTTAAATTTAGTTTATAAATGTAATTTTTGGTATCGATCCTTCCGTTAGTTTTCCCTCAATTTGTCGACCAAAATTAGCGAAATTAGGTGAATTTAACAATGGAAGTATCCCCACCATAATCACAAGCCAGGCAGGGTGAGTGTCTTCAAAAATAATTCTGATTTAAAATATTTCCACGGTTCTTTTCTTCCTGGTGCGGCAGTCACGTTATTCTGCCTTCTTTAGGAGAACTGTACTGCCGTGCTTAATGCATCAAAATAGTATAGCAGTACTTTCCTGGCAATTTCATTATTTTATGACTGTTTAATAATTAAAAATAGTAATGGAACTTCGTCTCACGACAAAAAAATGATGCAGACAATGCAATTTATTAGCATTACCCGTAAATAAACCACAGTGCATAAATAATGCATTTGCTGCACCCACGTGCAAATTTTGCTGCGCATTACGTTTTTACTTCCTAAAACACAAAATAAGTAATAATATTTGTCCTTTCGTGTTTTAAGCGAATAAACCTTTGGGTCTATTACATCAACGGTAAATATAGAAAATATCCTAATAATACCACCCGCCCCTGCACTTTTAATTAGCATAAGTTTGCGTGCGTCCGAGATATTTCAGCCGGATTTTTTTGGACGAAATTAACTTGGGCTTAACAGAATAATAACGAGTTCCTCTTAAATCAGATCCTACTAATTCCTAGTCTCAGTCTCCACAAAAGAGAGGCGGAGATAAAGAATTTTTTATGGTGTGCACACAGTTCAACCGACCGAAACCAGATTTTGAGCTTGACTTGGGTGGAATAAAACGGGTAGACTGCTTGTCGCCCAGAACCAGATAGGTATCACTTTGAAATAGAAGCAAACCAGTGTGACCGACACAGCACAATGGACGTTCCCTCATAAAAACTACACTTTATTGCCTCTGATCCGAGAGTGATGTGATAGCTTTAAACGTTTCTACTGAAAGTTATTAGATAGGCCTATGTGGTTGGATAATGTTGATGGGTCCACCAGGTATTAGAATACCTACGGAGTTTATTTGATAAAAATAGTTAACGCCGAAGCAATAAATACGGGGTCATCATTTTCGTTTTTAAAAATAGAAACCTACTGAACCATTCATTATAAGCTACAATATTTTAATTCAAAAATTTTTCTATTTAACGAAATCCTGGATTTTTAGTTAGAAATAAATGGGATTTTGTGGTATTTAATTTGAGATTGATGTCCCCAGGTTCAAATCCTCAATTTTTGCCAGCAAATAGATTCAATAAAACGACTTTATGCCCTTCATATACTTCAGCTAAATGAGTTTAGGGTGTGAGTGCAATTTGTAATAATAAAAATGAAGGGGAGGTGTGCCTAGTGCCTTCTCACCAAGTTGATCGGAGAACCGTAACGCCTATGCGGCATAAAACGGTGTGAACAAAAATTTTGCCACCGACTGACCGTTTGTTTGGCAAAATATTGTCTTCATCAAACTAATGTGCGTGAACTAATCCACATTTAACTGATCAGAATGAGGAATATACACTGAAAACCTTAAAAAAAATCGGCAATCTCGGAGTCAGTAACAAATTCTTTTTGACGGAATTTGTAAATGTAGATCATGAACTAACAATATACCTAATCAGGTTATGGCTAAAGGTAGGTATTAGATTCGAGGCGCGAAGTTTAAATAGAGTCCGCAAGTGTGACGTCACTCCGGCTTTTCTGTACGTCACTCAGGCGATATTATTAGAATATGATATGGGGGATTATCCGGTTCCATCCGTGCTGAAATTGACGTCACGACTTGTGGAATCTATTCAAATCGCAACAGAACCTGCAAGGTCAAGGGGGCTTTTGCCAATAAAATAAAAATTTTCTAAAAAATGATACTAAGGTTTTCGACCCTGAAAGATTGACATCGTATCCAATAATAAATGTTCAATTATACGTAGGTACCTAGGTATTGTTTTTCACGACCATTACGGACCCACTTTGGCTTAAAATTTAATGAGCACCTACAAAGTACTCTTGCCAAAAAGGCCCTAAAATGAAACATTTCGTAAAAACGACACTAAGATTATCGACCCGGGAAAAAATCAGCTATCAAATCCAGTAATAAAAATGCAGGGTGGCCCATATATGACAATCCATCAGTCTTTTGAACGGAATATAAGATATCGACTTACGATTTTCAACAAGTTCTTTTAGCATTAAGGTGGACATGTTTTAGTCTTACTGCACCCCACCCCTATCAACTTTAAAATTTTAAATGTCAACATACCTCGTGTCAAATGCTAAATGAAAGCTCTTAAAAAATGCTATTAATTGTTCGTTTGAGAATTTAATGAACCGCTTTCAATGTTAAAGACATAAAAATGTGAATTAATTAGAAATTAGAAATCCGTAGAAATCTTTGGAAAATTCGATGAAAAAATTATTGATATGTGATTTACTCGTTATTAGCTTTGTTTGGACAGGTCTTTGTTGGTCCTCTCGTTGGTCCATGTGTGACAGCGAAAATTAAAGTGCTAAACGAATTAACTCGATACAGTCACATTTTTAGTCGACAAATCAGCAAATTCTTCATCGAGTTTTTCAAAGTTTTCCACGAATTTATAATTTATACTTTTGCCTCTCAGATGAAAACGGTTCACTAAATTCTCAAACTATTTTGAAAAATTAACAGAACTTTTCAATAGCTTTAATTTGACATATGACGCGAGGTATGTTGTCATTTAAGATTTTGAAGTTGATAGGGGTTGGGGGTGGAATGAACAATCCGACCAAGGTCAAAACTACAGTAAAACGTGTCCCACTCAAAGAAGACTGGAACGTCTTAGATGGGCCACCCGGTATATAGTTATGTATACAGGGCGGTTCCTTTTTGACTGCTCACCATTGGCATCTCTTAAACGCTAATAGATACGGAGTAGGTTAAATTAACGAAAATTTGCTCTATTTCTTTGTGATTGAGAATCTGAAGAGAAATACGTGATATGTTAATTCGCTCATGAGTTATTCCGAAAAAACTGAAAATTGCGATTTCAACTAAAAATTATTATCTCCCTAACGCGATTGATGCTATTTAAATCATAAGAGAATCAAAAGTTTATCGTCATAACTGGGGGGGATTTCACAGTCGGCAGTGGTGTACAAATTTACGGCAGTGCCCTGAAAATTCGGCAGTGGTGTACAAATTTTTGGGGTGTGAAATGCCCCCCAGTCATAACTCAAAATCTAGAAGGTCTAGAAAAAAATTTTAGATGCCATTTCATTGACCGCTATCAAAAATATCAAAGTACCAAGTTTCATTTAAATAGCATCAATCGTTAGGGAGAAATTAATTTTTATTTAAAATCGCAATTTTCAGATTTTTCGGAATAACTCGAGAACGAATCAGGATATCGGAAAGTTCTTTTCAGATTTTTAAGCGCTGAAAAATAACGCAACTTTTCTCTAATTTAACCGACTCCGTAACTCTTATAATTTAAGAAGAGATGCAGTGCAGTGCAAGTGTAAAGTTTGACATAAAATTCCAATCTGCCAAAGTAGCAAAAAGTACTTAAGAAAATGTAATTGCGCAGTTTGTATCAAAAAAATAAGGTTGAGGTGTATTCGCCATTATGAAAATTATTGTTTTTTCACCTATTTCTTCGATATTTTTAAAAATTTAGGGTTGCCATGACTTCACTTTTTTTCAAGTATCATACATGTTCTTATCTCAAAAAAATTCGTAGATTCCGAATCGGTTGAGAAAAGGGTATGATTCCGTTTGAAAAAATTAAATTAGGGTCATTTCCGGTTAAACCGGAAGCGGAAAAAAATAATTTACTACATCGCCAAATCCGCATTAAAAAATTAAATCGACCGGTCCGAGGGTTTTTCTCAGAAATAATGGGCAAAAATTTAACGAGTTTTATCCCAGACTTTTCCCGTGCGGTTGGGTGCCCATCGGGCGCGTCCCCGGGTGGTGGATAGGGGAATGGCCAGTCCGCTGGTTAGTTACGGCCATACGTGCAGACCTGGGGCTTAAAACCCTCACGTGTCTGTACCAAAGCCGCTACCGCGAACCAACCCCTCTGAGACACCGGGCGCCCTCTCAGAGTAATAGCCTTACCCTCATGCGCCGGGCTCCATGAGGGCCAGATTTAGGAGGATACTGGAGGCCTCAATGCGGCAAATGGGGTCGACAGACACCCATAGCTGCTCTGAGACTTCGGGACCTAGCAGTCTGAACAGAGGGACTGGAAGACTGATACTTCTGTTGTCTGTACGGAGGGGAAAAAAAATATCTCGCGGTTGCGATAGGGACAGGTTGATAATAAGGCTCGGAATTTATTTCGACTAATCGACTAGTCGATTAGTCGACTAGTCGATAACCGCGGTTATTGAAAAATTATTAACCGACTAACCGATTAGTCGAATATTCGACTAGTCGACTAGTCGAAATGGTCGACTATTCGACTAGTCGCAATGTTCGACTAGTCGACTAGTCGAAATGTTCGAATAGTCGACTAGTCGAAATGTCCGAATATTCGACTAATCGACTAATCGCATTTATTCGACTAGTCGAATATTTGATGTCTGCACGGTAATTTTAAGGGGTTCATTAAAGATAAGTGACGTTTAATTCCGTAGATAGGTACGTTTGTTGACACAATGGTTTTAAAGGACTTTAAGGATCACTTAAGGAACCCCTTAAAATTACGGTGCAATCGGCCATAAAACATTGGATTATTATTTGTCACTATGGGCACATGGGACTTGTCAACTTAAACACTCTCTCCCCATGGACGAAGATAACCGACCGGTCACGATTAGGCGACAATTTGTTTAGTCGATTAATCGAGAAATTGATCGGTTGGCTATTCGATTAATCGACTAATTGATCGGTCGACTAATCGATTAACCGACTAGTCGACTAACAGGCTAATCGACTAGTCGAGTATTCGACTAATCGACTAGTCGACTATTCGACTATTCGACTAGTCGATTAATCGAATAGTCGATTAATTCTTGATAGTCGATTAATCGGTTTATTCGACTATCGGATATTTTACTAGTCGACTAGTCGACTAACGGTTTTGGCAAAAATTCCGAGCCTTAGTTGATAACTGGACCTATCAGACTTTTGTGACTAGGGACTAATTGTGACTGATGGGACTGAAAAAGACACCGCAGTTGCACAGGTACCGTGACACTGGCAGACCCTCAGGGACTGTGGCACCAACAACCAGTTGTGGCTGATGGGGCTGTCCACCAGGAACCATCGGCCACACGGGGGGAAGATGTCTGCAGTCTGTACGGAAGGGTAGTTATAGTGCTGCGCAGGACGCTAGGGACTAATTGTGACTGATGGGACTGAAAAAGACACCGCAGTTGCACAGGTACCGTGACACTGGCAGACCCTCAGGGACTGTGGCACCAACAACCAGTTGTGGCTCATGGGGCTGTCCACCAAGAACCGTCGGCCACACTGGGGGAAGATGTCTGCAGTTTGTAACATAGAGGGACATAAATTGATACCTCAACTGAACCCTGTAAGGGTACACTTTAAGCTGCCTTCGACACCAAAAAAACCAGGTGTATCCGGCAGGGCTGAAAAAGACCTGCCGGTTATAGTGGGTTCGCGGGACGAAGCATCAACGAACTCCCTAGAGAGCAGAAGTACCCGCCGTGGTATAGCAAAGCGGGGTGGCTTTTCTAGCACCCGATTAACGCTATTCAGGTTCTACAGCAGAAGTACTGGGTGTTTGCAGAACCGGGGTTCCTGTAGGAAATGGATAACTGTCACAGTGCGGGCATAATGGACCATAAGGTCTGAATGCAGCGGACCCGTCAGGGAAACGCACCGCAGAACGAAATACGAATCCCAGACTTTACCTCCGCGCTGTATGTTTTTGGGCAAAAGGACACCAAGTGCGAATGCATTTTCAGAAGCAGAATTAATGAGCTTTTCTACGGGATGTGAAAAATAGGGGTTTGCATTTAAAACTGTAAAGTTGAGGTGCTAAAAAAGCTCTTTCCGTGGACCGATTTGGCCCTTAATCTAATCAGCTCTCAATCAATGTGCACATACTAAATTTCACCTAGATCGGCTAACATAGACATTTTTCAAATACCACTTTTTTGATGTTCCCAGGACCCTAAAACGTAAAGATTAGATATTTTGGCGATTTGATTTTAGTAACTGCTCCGCGAGTGCAGAAGTTAAAAGACAAAATCAACGCGATAATTTTAAATCTTGCACACCACCTCCTATTTTTCTTCTAGAATAAATGCCATTATTTGCATTAATTAAATATTTTTTATCGCTTCCGGTTTTACTGGAACTGCATTGGGAACAAAAATTTTAATGGGGCACCATGTATATGTTTAAATTTCTGGAATCTAAATACAATTCGGAATCTAATGATGCTACATTTTATTTAGTTTAAATTCACGGTGGGTCGTTTTCATTGGAACGCTCTGTATGTAAGTATAGGGTTCCGAAATCCTCCGTGCACCATTTCCGAATTTAACATGTTTTTGTTGTTTTCAACCCTTAAATTCCATTCCTCAAAATTGACACCAGTTCACCTACAACCTACTAATTTCAAAGATTCGTAGCCTCCACTGGTTCTCGAGTTATTGCAATTACCTAATATTTTTTTGGTACACACAATTGTGTACCAAGTTTCGTCTCGATATCTCATTCCGTTCTCAATTCACACCCAAATGGGCCGACTAGACGAGCGAGCAAACGAACAAAGAAAGACATCTACTACGGCACTAAAGGGATTAGTGGAACACCCAAGACAAATCTGTAAATCTGTCTTACGCTTACAAGTTATTTCTATTGAATTTGACGATTTAAGTATTCAAAGCTTACTCATAGTTTCTAGTGCAATAAACTGAAGTAGATAAGTACCTTTCTGATTAATTTTTTAAATTTTTTTTGCAATGTAAGCTCTTAGTCACACCCGTTTTAATAGCTCCTGCCAGCAAAGCAGTTTTATCGGTTTAGAGCAGTATTCGCCTAAAATAACCATATTGTGCTGTTTGCACAAGTCGTTATACCCGCTGTGCAAATATACTTCAAGTAAACAGAGTTTGCAAATAAAACGATTCAAGGTGATAAAATTTATCTCCCGCAAATAAATAACAAGAGACATTATCGCAAAATTTCGACACGTTTTCGCGGAATTCGCTGCATTTCTCCCAGAATTGCCACTCGATGCATGAGTTGTCAGCTTTTACCTACCTACCCCAACGGATTCACTGATAAGAATTTTGCAACATTGCCATTTAGTCCAATTGTGAAAACGTTAAGTAAGCTCGAAAAGAGACGTAAAGTAGAATCTCGATAACAGCTTTAATTAGTGGTGGCGGTGGCTACCAACTTTCTCCAATTAATAATCAATTAAGCACTTATCATTTGATTCGATTTCCAACAATAAGAGATCCTTCAAGTTGGCAAAGAAAACAGCCCAGCTCATTGTCATGTAAAATCAAATATATGGAAATCACTTTTTTTCTGATTCACGTGTGATTAGTTATGTAAAGGTATTCACAAATCGTTATTATATGCAAATCGGTTGTTTTGGGCCTAAAACTCTGCCACATGGACTTCTTGGGATTTCTTCAGATTTCATCAGTAATTTTTTCATGAACCATATAATTAAACATGAAAAAGTAGGTGGAAGTGTATGATTTATTGATGCTAGCCCCTGGGGACTAAGCCACCGGATCGCCTTGAAGTGACCAAAAGACAATATATTAGTAATCAGCAAATCATTAAGGAAACCAGCGTCTTAGCAAGCGAATTTTTACTTGGACATGACAATTTTTCCAAAGCCCTTGACCTTGAAAGAAAAACAATTGCCGCGTTGTATCTAATCTAGCAGCAAGCAAGGCTACTGTTGAGTCAACGTTAATATATTTCTGACATATCGTTTTTGTTGCGGTAAATCTTTAAAAATAAAAAAGTCGTGATTGCCTGAATTATACGGCAAAACGTTGAAACTATTGATCTTGCATTCCACATACCATACAGGGTTGGAGTTGCAGTTTATGACAGCACAGTTGCCCGAACATCTGTCTGTTTAATTATTTTCAACAGCCGTATAGCAGTCGTGTTCAGGTGGTGTGTACAGCCCCCAATAATAAATAGATTCTTCAACGGCGACTATTTTCTATTTTTGGTTTTACCATTTAGGCATTATTGAAGACATAAAGAAGTTGGCAAAGCGCTTATAAAACCCATTACTTGGTTGGGGGTGAAAATTTTATTCAGGAGCATGAGCTCTCCGATCCATCTGCACAACTCGCCCTCGTTTCTGCATAATACATTATTACTTCCAGTTCCACAATTTTATGCCAAACCTCGACAGCCTCGACTTCCTTTTACATTTCATTTATTTGCCCAGTTTATGTTAGGGTGGATAAAACGGATATCATATCACCTTCCTCTTCAACGTTTTGATTCGCTTTCTTTCACAGTTTGATAACTTCTTTATGTTCTTGCACGAAAAGACAATAAGTTGGAAAATATTATAATGATTTGGGTTTTAGAGTGTACAGTAATGGGTCCCCTTGAATAGAAAACGCTAAAATTACTCATTTTTAAACTCATATTATTTCAACGAAAACTTTCCTGCCCGGGGCAAACGAAATGAAATATGAAAATTTAATGGGACAAGTTGATTTTTATATTCAACTCAATTACCCCAACTTCAAAATTTCACTCAGTCCCGAAGTTATGAGGGAGACTATTTAGTGAATTTCAAATTTGGAAGATTCAATCTAATATCGAGTCTAGTACATTACATCTTTGTCTATAAAACAGTTTATTAAATGCTCAATCTGAACAAAATCAAAGCTACAATAAACGTGTCCTTCAATGCCTCTATTTTCTTTAAAAGTCATAATTTAAAAAATTCTGATTTTAACCTCCCCACACCACCTCAATACTTACATACTGCAATCACAAAAATTTTGTTTGTAAACACGCTACAGCTCCAAACTACTAGACTGATTTGACTGAAATTTGGTATATGTAGGTATAGACATTTCATGACCCCGAATAAATTTCTATAATCTTCGTATTAAATATTCCACATGCAGGAAAATCAAAGATCCTCGCGAGGGAGAGGTTCCAGCCACTTCCTTGGCTGCCTGAATTGTGAGGTTCTTATTGTCCGAGTTTTTCTCGAAGTGGGCTTGAGTTGTTCAAATAAAAACAGTTTTCTCAAAGTCAACCCAAAAAATTGTTTTTATTTGAAAACTCTAATTCTTTTTTTCAAATTTAAATCCACATCATTTTCTAACCTCTACATTCATACCCGTCAGTCTTTTATGTAAGTGGGATTTTTTGGCCGTAAAACTATATCTATTATGCGGAAAACCGTCTCGAAATCATCAGAGGCTTGCATTGGTGTTTTGCAAACGGGTGAGCGCGCTCGATAGTTATGGAGGTCAAGAATAAAACTGGGCGGCCGCTTGGCTAGCATTCGATACATATTTCCATTTTTTGCCTTTAGCACGTTTGTCAGTTCATAGTTTAAATAACTCAAGAAAATTCACTCTTAATATCAAAATCGTTATCTAACGGACACAGGGACAGTGTCATAATATGTCAGTCGATGGTTTTTATGTAGTGGTGTTAAAAGGATTTCCCACCTTGAATTAATCATTTGATGATACACCTATCACATTTTGACACCTGCCTTCACGTCTCCCTTTTAAGGTTAACAACGTCAGAAATCATTTGTTAGTTTATGCTATTCAATCTTGAAATTTTTAGGTTTTTGCCAAAAGGGCTGAAAGTGTGAATATATTTTTAAAAACACAATTTGAAGGCCTTTCGTACGGAAATGTGAAAAATAGGGGTTTATAATTAAAATTTCAAAGTTGATGCGCCAAAAAGGCAGTAAATTTTGACCGATCTTCTGTAAACACGCTACAGCCCAAACTGCTGGGGCGATATAGCTGAAATTTGGTATGTGTAGCTTGCATGATCCAAGGAAGAACCGATTAGATTTTGGACCAAATCGGCAGTAAAGTGCCATTTTGGCATATTCACTTCAAAATTTCCTATGGTACCTAATGCGAAAAATGAGGGACGCTGCAGCCCAAGTTACTGAAGATATCGAGATGAAATTATTGGATTCGATAGCTGTTATCTTTCAAGGTCGAAAATATTAGTAACATTTTTTTTGAAAAAAGTCATTTTAAGGGGGAAAAGGCTCTTTGATCATGTAGGTTCTGTTGCGAGTTGCGATTTGAATTTAAACTTTGCGTCTTGAATCTAGTACCTGCTATCTTTAACCATAAACTCATCATATGATTAGTTGCTGTATACATTTACAAATTCTGTGAAAAAGTAAAAGGTTCTACAGTCCCCGAGATAGTCAATTTTTTCTTTATATTACATACAATAATTAATTATTTTAGACAAATTCAATAACAATTTTTATCCTATCTACCGATATGGATATATCAATGATTCATATAATAACTTTCATCAATTTTCTAAGCGAGTTAGAACTGGTAGGAAATTTCAAGTTTGACATGAAAAATTTCAAAATTTGATGTAAGTACACACTGTTCTTTTTCTATGTGACTAAAGATGCAAAAAATCCATGGCAATCCATTGTTGCAACAATGGGTTACTATGAATATATTCCACTTTTAGTCACACAGAAAAAGAACAGGGTGTAGGATGTAGATACTTGCTTTACCTACGTTATTGGTTATACATCTTTTTTCCCTATTGACGCTTGTGGATCAAAAATTCTACAAAGAACGTTCTAAAGGGCTATGAGGCTATGTAGCTCCATCTGTCTCATTCTCTGCAGAAGTTTAATGAAAAAGAGAGATGGAGATACTGATACGTTGCGTAACGCATTAATCGATTCTTAACTGAAAACCACCTGAAAACACTTCAATCTCTAACCAAAAACCATTTTACTATTTATTTTAAAACCTCTTTCAATATTGTATTTGATGTTTTCAAAATAAGTATTTCTGGCTTTAGAACCATTAGATTTAAAAAGTCTTTATTAACTACTAAAGTAACCACTTCAGCAAATGTAAGCAGGTTTCCCAACGTCCAGATTTATATAGTGTGACCTAAAATTTGCATTTGTTTTAATAAAAACACTTTAAATTACTCGAAGGCTGCATTTTACGTAGATACTAGAACTTGAATAATTCTCTTAGCATTTTCAATAATAACGATTCAAATAGGTGGGATGTGAAAATAAATGCGGGTTCAGTAAAAAAATCTTTTTATATATCTTTTCGTTTTTAAATAGTACAAAAGCATATGAGAGTTGTACAGATACTGTACTATCACACAATTAGCCAGAAACTATAAATATCTAGATCTAGTCAATTATAAAAACCTATATAAAATATCTTAACTCTTAGATATTATTAGCTTCTTATTTAAATCCATACATGTTAATTGAAAATTTGTACGATCATGCATGTCATTAATTCACAAAAACACTTCTACATTCTATATCACATAAAGAAAAAACTGAAAAATTAAGTTCCAGTAACTTTTAAATAAAATTTAAAATTACGTGAAACATTTTTAAGTACACAGGTACATCTTTATCAATGTATTATTATAACACATATCACGATGGCAAAAATCACAGACTCCTGACGGAATCCTCAAAAGAAATTAGGAGACCCTGATATGGTCCTTTCACAAAAGATCCTCGCTTGGAGAAATCGAATACTGTTAAAAAACTACAAAAAACTAAAACTAAGATCACGCTGCGCTTATAGATTTTCCATAATGCTATAAAAATAGAAAACTTATTGAATATTCGTATATATTTGCAGGTCATTCGATCAGTCTCTTATTTCCTCTGGGGCAGGATGCGGTAAAGCTTCTTTTTGGTCAGCTCGTATTCTGTGCTGATTACTACCGTACCACCCCTTGTGATTTTTCTGCAACAACAAGTTATTGTTTAATAAAAATCTCAAAATGTTTCGATTGCTTTAAATTGGGGCAAGGGTGAAAAAATTGAGATACTTACTTGAGGAATTGCGGGAGGAAGGTCCATCCTGCATTCGCTTGTTTGAAGGTGAGATAAATTTCGAAAGTCGATGGTGTCGTAGGGTCGATCTTGAAATTACTCAACCTCCTACAATCTTCTTCACCTTCGAAAAGTAGATAGAGGCTGCAGCCTTTCAGCCCACAGAGTTCAGTATCGGCGATTTTCAGGATATCTTCAGCGATCTTCTGAAGCAAACCGCAGGGCAGAAGAACTTCTCCGCAGGATAAATGCGTACGCTTAGCCGAACGGATTTCCTCCTCCAATCTTTTAGAGAGAAAGAGTGCCGGCGAACCGCAGGACAATTCTTCGATTTCTCTTGATGGATCGTAATACCATTCTGTGGACAAATTGCCGTTGAGTTTCTTGTAGCTAGCCAAGCCCTCCGACTTACTGCTAGTTTTCTGGTATTCCATATGTTGGTTGACAGGAAGAACCTCCATTTTAATAAAATTTGAAAATATAACACTTAAATAATATCACAAACAAAAACCGGAAGCGGTCGCCTTTCTCTCGAAAGCTCGACTTCCTCTTTCACAGCTGAACGAAAAACACTGCAATGTTGACAAAGCTCGCCGGCTCTTATATAAAGTATTCCCCCACCACTTTCGAACGTGGCCGAATTACGGATCGACTCGTTCCGCGGCAGCACGTACACAGGCGCAAGCGATGTTTCTTTGTTCGCTGTACCTACATGATTTTTTTCTTTTATTAGCGATTCGCTTAAACTGGGACAATTGCATGGCAACGAAAACTTGCAGCTTTCCTAAAACGATAATCGAGAGTTCAAACTGGCAGCGACATGTTTATACAAGTTGCGTCAGGTTCAAGTTGACGCGATTAGCTGGTTCCACTCGCCAAAAATCGATTAATATTGCATCAGCTCAGCTTTTCCTTGAAGTTTCCTCCGTTTTGATCTTATATCGCTCATAAACAAGCAACAAGAGATGAAACCAAAGCTTAAGTTACATCAGCAGTGCCCATCCTGGCACGCTGCCAAGTTTTAAGCTGTCGATATTGCATCATCGAGGGCTTCTCAATTGAATAATTTTTCCACACAATTCCGTACATTAATGACAGGGAATTGGCGTAATTCATGGAAGTAACGCGTACTTAAGTAATATCGTCTGATTTTGCCAGACTCTGCGGCTCGGCTTAACGGCCTTGAATTTAATGATAATGCGTGACTAAGTACACTTTACAGATACTGCTTACTTTTTATGAGCTATTTACTTAGATAAGTGAAACTTGGATGGTGTCAGCTGAGCTTATCAGCCCTGTTGTTTCTGTCAATAATTTATGAAAAATATTTTTCGTCAACATTCAACTGACCTTAGCTCAGCTCACCATAAATTGCGAATTTCTAGAAATTATGGTTGAAATAATAAAATGTGACTTATCACCGGACAAACAGATCGTGTTGCAAGTGAGTAACACGAGTAGAACCAGAGATTGCAGGTTCAAAAATGGTGAATGCGCCGGGATAGTATTCCGTTGCCGCGATCTCGATGAGTGGTTTGTGGTTTTTGGCTTTTTTAATTATATTACTGAAGCGTTGCAACTGCCCCTTTCAATAAAATAAAGAACTTGTTCGGAAGGATTTTTAAAAGCGGCGGTAATGGGGTAACGAAGCATTACAACACGAAGGGTGAAAGCCTAGCTCGTATGATGCAACACAAATACAAGTTTCGAAACTGGAATATTTCGTAACAATTTTTGTTTAATCAATGTCGTTTTCAAAAATTAGACCTTTAAGTACATTCAATTCTGTCCCTTACTATTTTTTTATAACATCAAGTTTCTCCATTCTCTATTTTTCTGGTCCATTGAAAACGGGACAAAATTCTTTTTTAATATCTTCGTTAGTTTCCCCACCAGAAAGTTTTAGTCGTCAGAATTACTATAATTTACCAAGGCAATTATAGGTCAATGGGATTTCGTTGTTCTTTGACATATGACCGTTGCGTTCGTCAATGATTAAAGTCCGTCTCTTTCTCTTTCTATAATGGCTTTCAGAATTAAAATTGATCAATCCCTTAATATTTTATAACGTGTGAACAAAAACTTTTCTAGTAGTCCTTGCCGTGAGAGACATAGGACGTAGACTGCTGTCACTCAAAAACTCCCACGTCAAGGACTACTCTTTATAAATTGCATTATTTACAACTAAAAGCAAGGGACGAAGAAAAATTGTTGTTTTTTTTTTGCTTTAAGGGCCTCTCTTTTCATCTCCAGATAAGACTAACTGCCAGTTAATTGTCATTAAAACTCTATGGCCATAGACTCTCACATAAGTTGAACTGGAAGTGTAAAGAACGACCCTGTTGTAAGTTACGCATTAAAGTGTGAATGAAGTTGTAAGATATGAAGTTAACTCATATTTTCAGACTGCTGGTTAACCGTCAATTGAAATTCTGACCCTAAGTTGCATTTCAAAATTAAAGAAGATCTAGAAAAGTTAAGTTTATCCAGTTTTTAAAGGACCCCCATTAGTACTGATTGGGGAAGTACATGAGAGAAATAGTATTGAATGGGAATCTGGTAAGAAGGGTAAAAGAAATATATGATGAAATCAAGAATGTAGTTAGAATGAATGGAATAGAGATGAGTGAATGTTTCTGGACGAGAAAAGGTGTAAGACAGGGGTGTCCACTCAGCCCAACGCTGTTTACAATTTTTATAAATGATATTGATGAGGTGCTCAAAAAGGGGCAGGCAGGAGGGATTGTGGTGGGCAGAGAGAAAGTGTGGTGTTTGGCGTATGTGGATTACCTGGTGATCGTAGCGAATGAAGACTGAAGAGAGAGAAATGAGAGAAATGATAAGAATTGCAAAGAAATATATGAAGAGCAAAAAGTTGGAAGTAAATGTGGAAAAAACCAAGATAATGGTTTTCGGGAAATGAAGGGAGAGAATTCAAATATTTAGGGTAGTTTTGGAAAAAACTAACCATTCACGAAGAAAATTGAAAAAACCGAAGACATGCCTCAAGTAATGACCGACGTACTTAGTGACCATGAAATCAATGTTCAAGCCCCCTAAAAAAAGTGAAATTATCATCCATGTCTTTTCTTACGTTGTGAACATCAATTCTGGCCACAGTGGTCCAACAACAGCTCCCTTATAAAAAAAACCGTTGAAATATGGCAATTGTCAGGGCATATTTTGAATTATATCACAACTCAATGCTTTATTTTCAAACGTCACATAACAATAATTTAAATGACTGTGTGGACAGGGTATTACCGTCATTTCTATGACACCATTTTTAGCGGAGAATTAAACTCCTCACCATTATTTGTAATTTTGCAAAGTGTCAAAGTGACACTCAACAGACGTGAGTAGAAAATTTTCGATTTTTTCGTTTGAAAATAAAATATTGTGTTTTATTCGGAGTTTAGGCGACATTATGTGACTCGTATGGGTTTAATTCGCCTCGCTCCGCTCGGCGTTTAAACCTCCATACACATAATGTTTTACTTAAATGCCTAATAAAGTAAATATCTATTATTGCTATGGTCATGTCTTCGGTTTTTTCAATTTTCCTCATCAATGGTTAGTTTCTTCAAAAAAAATTGAGAGTCAAAAAAGATTTAAAATGAAACTAGGAGTAAGGCCGCATAGGCAAATTAGCTATTTTTTCAAACATAAAAAACTTCAAGGACAAATAACTTGAGGAGCATCTTTTATAACAAGGTTTCGAATTTTGAATAATATTTAAAGTACCATCAGCACTTGCCTCTTGATCGGTAACAATGCTGTGCAAGAATTCAAAATCCTGCTATACACCATTCAGAAGATATTAGTTAAAAACGTTTTAAAATGAAGATTTTTGGCGGCTTATTAACATTAACATTAATATAAAGAGGAATCACAATTGACCACTAATTTTTGCTCCAAACCTCATTATTTGAATAGTAGATTCTGTGGTGCAAAGGAAGGATGCATTGTCTTTCAGACACACCCTGTACGGTAATGTAGCCGTGGGGTAACAATTGTAGGGGAGCCATCACCATCGAACAATTGTTTTTTCGAACAATTATTGACCGGATTCCAGTGGGATGAAAAAATAATAACATTGGTTAGAAACTCGTCCTGTAAGAAAAACATGTTTTTTTTCCTTCGACTTTTCCAGATGTTTATGATTTTAAGTCTTTTAAGAGTGTAAATGCTGATAATGTCACCAAATATTTATTTTACTGATGACAGAAACCAAACTCATCTGATTTAAAAATAGTGAAACTGGTTTCAATTATGGCGGCGAAAATAAATTGTTCTAGTCTAATGCCAATTACTCTTTGTTCCCACGTGAATACTTAGCCCTTCCAAGTGTTGCTATTTTTTGATCCCTTCGTTCGATTGGATTTCAAAAATTTTTAACATTTCATGTCCAGGATTTTGCGCCCTTCAAATATTACAAAGCAGCGAACAATATTAATATTATTTTTGGGTATCTTTATGTGACTAAAATCCCTAAATATCTAATGGATTATAATTACAACCCGCTAATTGTTTACCGAAATAGTTTATGCCAGATTATTAATGACAACATTAGCTTGCTTTAAACATTATTTATCGTACACGTTTAGTTAACACATGAAGTTAATTTTTTGGTTATTGCATCATAAAATTTCAGCTACAAAATCTCCACGTGTCCTAATGTGACCTTTCGTTTGCTAATATTAAAACTATTAAAAGTTTTGCGTAAACATTATTAAAGCGTTAAAGGCAGAGGATTGTTAAGTTTCTTGAAAAAATTCAGTCCAATTTCTTCGGCATGACGCAATGTCCACAATTTTCCTGAAAGCTGATGATAAAAGCAACGTGAAGGTAATTCGATATCCCTGTGACTAAGAAATTGTAATTATTATTTGATTTATTTGCGCGATGTGAGTAAGGTGGTGTGAGTCTGACTCACAGAAAAGCCCATGTACAATTGTAATTACGGTGGAAAAAAGCGCATTTAAAATTAACCTGGTTTTATGTTTACGTGGCTGATAACGAAAATATTTGCGATAACAATTAATATTAATTAGAATCATGTGGGCGATATTGTTCATAAACAAGGTGATAAGGGAAACCGCTAAAAAGGACATTCTTATTTTCCTTGAAAATTAGTGGGCTGAACCATACACTTAGAAGCGGAAACATTTTAAAAATCAAAATAACAATATTCAGTTTTTATTCATTATGACTTGACGCAAAGCGTTAATAATTTCTTCTTTGCAAAAAGATGTCGATCGATGGATAGTTTGACGTCTCCAAGGGGACTGTGAATTATTTCTTAGCTTTATTTTGTGAGAAACAAAAAACAAAATATACTATTTTGGCAGGATAAAACCGGATTTTGTAAGGGAACCCACCATACATTTCAATATTTTTCTTCCAACATCATCTCAATCGGTTTGCTGCAGAAAACCACTCACAGTTTAACAAATCATTTATTTTTTCTACAACGTCGAAGAATCTCCATATTTATATAACGGAAGATTACGAAGAGTTTCCAACGCGAGCCGAAGGTGAACTCATATGAAGTACTAAATGCTTTTAAACAATAATAATTTAATATAATGTAATTTAATAGCAGCCGCGAAACCATTTTATTCTATAACAGGCTCTATTCTATAATTTACATTAATTTTAACGCTTTCCGCTAAAATTTGACAGGACCAACTTTAAAAAAAAAAGAAAAAACGTATGAAGCAAAGGTAGCAAGTTCAGTCGCTGTTCCATAATGATGGCACAGCCTATACCTAGCATAAATAAAGCGTAAACAAGATTTCTGCACTTTTTCTATTTTCTCATTGTATGTGGCATCCAAACAGGGTCCATATATGGATGAACAATAATTAAACAGAGAAAGGACTAAAGTTTCACACAACATAATTTTAGACTCACGCGGAATAAGGTCCCTGCTGCCGTATAAATAAGATTTTTAGAGTGGCATAGGCTTTTTGAACTAGTAGATTAACGTGATTTTTCAACCACAATTCCCGAACTATTATCTAAGCCCAGATTTTTGGCCTCTTCTACTACATTTAAATGTGAGTTATCTGCGACTTATCGGCATCATTAATTAATAGGCAGGCAGTGAATTTTCGCAGCAGTGACAAGCTTGTTTAGATCTTCATTAATATAGGACATTTTCCGGTGAAAATTAGTTACAGATTTGAGTATCATCCACGTGAAGTTGAACTGACTAGAATTTTAAATATGTACTAACTTATTTAATATAAAACTTGTATAAACTGTATAAAGCAAATGACTCAGTTCCGAACCTTGCGGCACACCCGTTTCTAACATGCTGCATGAGAGGTAAAGAATTAAGGTTTTTAATAAAGCAGCCTTGGAATTTTTCAATATTTGCGTAAGACAAAAGTTACAGTACAGGCGGCCAATTTTTGACCGTTCGCAACTCTGAAACGTGTACGTAGTTTTGCGAAGTAGGGCGAAAGCCAAGTTTTGAGCAATCGCTACCTTGCATACGCGCTCATTTTCGAAGGGTATCCCATCGTTTCCTTGCGAGCGGAGGGTAGGTGGCGCAAACACTTTTTGCTATTGCATTTCGGTGGCTGTTTCGATGAGTTTGTGTTTCGTAATAGATTGTGTTATTTTATTGTCAAAATGTTATGAACTAATGCATATTATAATTTATAGCCATTGAAAATTTGGAAAAGCTGAGCAACGACAATTAGCAAACAACAGACACAATCCACGAGGTCCTTTTGTAGAGTTGATCGAAAGATAGTTTATTAACATGTTTCGGTTTTCAAAAGACCTTCTAAGATTTTTAGTTCAATGTTTAGAGCCGTATATGCGATATACGTCCACCCCAAAGGGAAACCAATCTGGATATCACGACGAAGGTGAAATTTCGTTATGAAGTGCGTTTTATTATTAATCAACTGATTTACTGGTTTTAATTGCATTAAAGTTTTTTGCCAGTGGTAGTTATCATCCCGACGTTGTTGCCTCAAATAGGTATTTGGATGTATGTCAGTCTACTGTGAGCAAATGTATAAGAGAAAGTCACTGATTTTGAGTCTGCTTCTACTGTTTTTCTTTTTACGAAGCATTTGCTCTTCTTTTCTTTTTTGAATCAATTTAATAATTTATTCATTCGGTTTAATTTAAAAAATTGAAATCGTCGACGCTCGAAGTGATATGAACAAGTATTTGTTAACAACTGGCATGGGTCAGACCCTTTTCACTATTTTATTGTGAAAAAGGCCGTGATTGTAAAAATTATTATTCATAAAATTTGGCGCTTGAACACATCTGTTTGAACCTGCCGGGGAAATATTCCCAGAAACATCGGCTATTTGCGGCGGTGCCAGATTCAGGGCTCGCTACTTTGCGAAGAGTTCGTTTTCAGTTGCGAAGGGCGGCCAAAAATTGGTTCAGAGATAAGTATGCGTAAAAAATCATTCGTAACTTTGCGCATTCGCGTCTAAACTACCGATGTGAAAAATTGCCTCCCAGCCCATGGACAGTAAGTACCGTATTCCCCCTTCCCCCGTGTAATAGCAACAAAATCTGACCATAGTTACCGCGTGTTTTTACATAGTAACCATATGAACAAAATTTAATGTTCGCGCGCTGGGAAATACTACAATAATATGCCGTATTTTACCGTGTATCACAAAAGGATTCTGATATTGGTCACTATGTGAAGACACGTGGTAACTATGGTCAGATTTTGTTGCTATTACACGGGGGAATACGGTAAATATTACAACCCTGTGCTTAAGGTTTAAGTATAGAGCATATTTAATGTGATTCTGACTCAGGAGATGGCTCCACACTCACAGAATTAGTTGTATTGTGGGTTGCGGGGCCGATTGCGTAGTTGCATTAAAAACCCGTCCTACGTATCGAGGATACCAAATCCCCGAAGTGTCGCTATTCGCCGCTAGGTGCTTTGCGCAGGGTAAGGTTACCGGCAGAGCACCTGCGTAAGGTTGAACTTGCCCTGTTGCCACTATGTTACTTTGATAATATACAACATAGGTACATTCAAGAATCAGACCATGGAATCAGATTTGTGTATCCATGACGTTAATAGTATTTACTGCATTACATTTAAGACTGTGATATGACTGATAACTGATAGGGGTTTGGTAAAGATTTTACATAACCAGTCAGGAATTAATCTATAATAGACAATTAGACAAGGCTATTTTTGAGACTCCACCAAAATAATTAAGATTCTCTTTAATTAAAAATTGCAAATTAAGATTTGTAATTTTATGCTGTAGTGTATTTATGCAGAAGTTAGTTTTTTGTTTTACATTATATTATTTTATTGTAAAAATAGTTACCGAATATTTGCGTAAATAACAAATTAATTATATTTTTGCCTACCGATCATGTATACATCTGCGCCAAAAAAATTGGGATACGTTCACACTATAAATTATAATAAAAAAGTGGCAGTCTCGAAGACGGTAGAAACTTCTACTTTTTCACAGAATTTGTAAATGAAGCATTTAACCAAGGTCCGCGTGCGGGCGGTTGTCGGTGGCTGTTGCGCCCGGCGCTCATTTATTAAAATCTAAAATACAAATGTTTTTCACCCCTAAAATGACATTCTTCGAAAAAATGGCCCTAAGGTTTTCGATCCGACAAAGATATTATGCCCTTTTGCTAAGAAAAATTCAAAAAGGGGTGTTTTTGTCCCTAACCGGAAATTTTCTAAAAAATTGCAGGTGATCACAGACAGACACACAGACGTTTTTCACAGTTATTAACTTCTACGCTTCGCGAAGCAGTTACTGGAATCGATCGGAAAAATCGAATTTCCAAAAATATCAAATATTTACGTTTTAGGGTCATGGGAACCCAAAAAAGCGGTTTTTGAAAAAATGTCTGTGTGTCTGTCTGTCTGTGTGTCTGTGATCACGCTACAGCTCAAACTATTGAACGTATCGAGATGAAATTTGGCATACATATTCAGTGGGAGATTTGTAGGTGCTGATTAGAATTTGGGCCACATCGGTCCACGGAAAGTGCCTTCTTGGCACATCAACTTTAAAAATTTAAATGCAAACCCCCATTTTTCGCGTTACCATATGAATGCCCTTCGAATTGTGCTTATAAAAATGTATTCACACTTGTGCCCTTTTGACCAAAAAATGGTGCCGTGAAAAAAAACCTATGTATAACTGTATATTTTTATGACCGGATTTGATAGCTGATTTTTTTTTAAGCCAAAAACCTTAGTGCCATTTTTTAGAAAAATGTCATTTTAGTGGCAAATGGGCCACTGTTTCAATTTATTTTACAAAAAAAAATATTGTTACTATCGGATTCGACAGCTGTTATATTATCATTATCGAATTCGAAAGCTGTTGCAATGCCATTTTTTCGAAAAATGTCCATTTTAGGAGTGAAAAACATTTGTATTTTAGATTTTAGTAAATGTGCATCAGCCATCCAACCGCTCCGCACGCCCGACCTTTGTTAAATAAAGTTATACTCTGCCATTGTCATCAGATTTATTCCGTTTTATAACCGAAGGATTAATCGTAAAAGTGCTAACTTTGGCTGTGGATTATTCCAAATAAAAAATTCTTGGGTCATTTGCTGTTAAAATCCTCGGACCGCTTTAGCGGTCCATCAGGCATGTAACAGGTAGCGAAGGGTGGGTTTATAGGGCAGGTAACTTAGCCATTTACCTGGGTCGAGGTCATTAGCTGGGGTTTTTCCAACCGTCTGTTAACCAGGAAATAGGTATCTTTAAAGTTTTCTAAAAATGTTGGCATGAATATCGATTTTTATTCCCTTGTGCATACCTACGGCGTGTACCCGCGGATACGCTGGACTACAGCACTGTAATTGTCTCACAAAGTTGTCTTAAATTTTATGCCCTTTCGGCGGCTTTCGAAAAACGCAAAAAAACAATAAAGACCTACATCACTTTTTTTAACTTCTTTATTTAGGTACTTATTTTTGCGTCTTTGACAAATTATACCAGTTGTTTCATCGGACCATCACCACAGGCAATTAACATAGAAGATTTAATTTTTTTTCCTGTTCCTGAGAATTTATTTACTTCAAAAGTTTTAGGGAGTGTGGAGGGTAATATGGACAAGCCTGTACCTTTTGTTGTATTTTGTTTATTTTGCAATTTCTATAGTTACAACTGCCACGAATATCTTGATATTATTGAATAAATTTTAGAGCGCGTCATGAGAGAGAAAATTGTAATAAACAGTACAGCAGTACTCTATATGTGGGTATATTAATGTTTTAATTAATTTGAGTTTAGTACTCGTGTAGATTGTACCCGAAAAATCTCCAGTCTCCATTTAAAAATCAATTTTCCAAGAATATTTGTTAGGTAAGTACCTAAGAGGAGCTGATCAACAAAAAACTGAGCATTGAAATCACGGTAAAATTACGCGTAAAACAATAATTCCAACTTTATTAAATAATGATAAATAAGCATTGCATTAGGAACTAATGGAATGTGCACTTGATCGTTGACAAGCAAACATGGCAACGCTGCAACCGGCTTCTTCCAGTGTAGTGTAGTGAGCTTGAGGTGGCCAAATTTTAGCTATTGGGCGATAGAGAGTGCATCCCTAGTTCGCTAAAAGTAGGCAGAAGCAGCACTGTGCAGACAATGAATTGCACGCATTGAAATTGAAATCCTAGTTCGGTAAATTGTTAATATTTCAGCGACATTATAAGCAAACGCCGGTTTTTCTTCACAGAAAGCAACACAGGCCCTATTAGAATAATTATAATAGTTAGATCTAACTATTTTATAAATTTATCGTACATAATTTGGCATTTTAATTTTTCATTATTTTTTATTAAAAAAACTGGAAATTCAAATAAATTTAAAAAAATTTGGAGATAGCCTCGCAGTTCCAGCAATTTCAGAAAAAAATTTTAACGAAATCTGGTATATAGTTTTCGAGAAAAAAAAATAAATCCCGTTAAATGCACCCTTTTTTCAACTTTTTATTTTTTTTTTCAAAAACTGTATACCAGAATTGTTTCATATTTCGACACAATGAATTTGATACTGAAACGAACGCCTGGTATTTTTTTTATGAAGTTTGAATTCAGAATTTTTTTTTTCTACTGTATACTTGAACCTTAAGCATAGAAACCACATAGCAACTAGTAATGTATTGTAAGATCCACTTACTGTCAGTGAATTTTGACACTAATGGACAACTTACAATGCAGGTATTGTAAAAATAGTATATTATACAGGGTATTCGCGAAACATGTAGCAGAACTCCTACCGTAGGTTCCTTACATAAAAATAAGTTGAAAAGTTCCTACTAAGGGTGCTAGGTTTGCATAGGCGACTTCATGGTCCAAAAATTACAAGGCGCGCATGATGCAATAGTACACATTTTTGTTGATTGCGCGAAATCGATGGATTATTTTGAAATTTTGCAAGAGCAATAAAAGTTTACTTATGAAATTTTACTTCTAAATATCAGTGAATAATGTTTCAAGAACTGCTTATGTAGGTTTTGCATTAAAAATACCAATTGCAGGTGTCGGTAACTGAATGTTCCCCTCCATCAATTTTATTGAAATTTTGTACATGGCACACCCTTAAGTACCTAAGTCGATGTACCAAATTGCAATATCGTAGATTAAGCCGTTTCCGAAATATCAAAAATAAACTGGTCCCCATCCTCCTATGAGAAGATCTAGCACCCTTAGGAGGCGATATCGGGCAAATCTTCATAGGAACTTTTCAACTTATTTTTATGTAAGGAACCTACGGTAGGAGTTCTGCTACATGTTTCGAGAACACCCTGTATACCAAAGGACTGATGTGCATCATTTAATCCCGAGCGTGAAAGTTTACTGCACGAGCGAGGCAAGGGCAGTAATTACGAGAGGGATTAAATGTCACTTCAGTCTTGTGGTATATACGCTATTTTTTGGACTCCCATTCAATTTAAACCCAAAATAGCCGAAAAATGTTAAATTGTCACTTTGACGGAGTTTAATAGTCAATGCAAGAATCAATGGATTCTTTATAAAATTACCTAGCAACTAGTAGCAACAGCACTTCAGTCCCTTGGGAGTGAATGACCCACTTCAGTCCCGCAAAAGAGTGCCTAAAATTGCCACTTTAGTCCCGGGAGTGCAAAAACATTTTTTTTACTTTACTGATTGAAATGATTTCAGTCTATATAGAGTTTACAGAGCTTGATTTTGGCTTCTAATTTTTAATTTAAGAATATGAACAATATGTTCATCTTTTGAAAATAGAAGTAATTTTGGTTCGCTTGAATTCTTCGAATCAAAACCGCTTCTTTTCCATATTTTTTGTAAGTACCAATTGGTAGGGATGCTAACGATACTTCGATAGTTACTTCTGAAGTATCGATATTTTGAAGCAAAAGTATCGATACTTAGTATCGATACCCTTCATGCGATACTTGTCCGGTATCGATGCGTGGTATCGGAAAATCGATATTTCAATAAATACTTAAATAGTGACCCAAAATTTGGTGCGAAGGTCGGTATCGCCGTGACGCCTGCCTACCTGCACTTCCTGCACACCGCACATCTGCACTTTATGACCAGGGAAAATCCTAATTTCTCCATTCCTAGAAAATTAGGCTTAAGCAGGATGGGCGAGCGCGAGGGTTAAAATAGTGATTTGTTATTTCAATTTAAACCATGAAGACGGTAATTTTCAAAAATAAAGCAATAAATGCCACAGTATAGGAACTCATTCACAATTCACATGAATCACGTGTCTTTTAACACCTAGTCATATAATACATTTTTTCGGAAAACAGAATATAGTGTGATTGATGAAAATTGTTAATTAAAGCAAACTTTTGTACTTTTGCTCTTTTTGGTTTCACCCACCAATGAATTCTTTAAACCGATACCGTCGATACCGATACTTGAAAGTATCGATACTTTGTTGAGATTTGAGAAGTAACGCAAGGTATCGATACCTCAACACAAAAGTATCAAACTATCAAATGATATTGGTATAGATACTTTCTTTCGAAACTAGCATCCCTACCCATTGGTGCAGCTTGGGCAGTGTAGGTACCTTTTTTGTCAGTCCACAAAATCTAAAGCAAAATAACGAATAAAAACTGGAGAAACACATGTTCTGTGAAATATGTTCGTCACATGTACATTTCATGTATCTTTAAAAGGTCTTATAGTAAGACGCCGCGTTTGTGACGAGATCCATGAAAGAGATTAATATTCGAATGGAGGAAAGTTTTTGTTTCGCTATTGCTAATTTTCTAGAATGCATTCGTACTATAAACACGAAACTTATTGCACTGATATACTTAACAAAAATAAACAATTACATCATTATAATATGGATGAGGACCCATCACTTTAGCATGAAACCACTAGAATACAAGCAGTCAACAATTTTTTTAATGGACATGCCCATTTGGGCACTAAATCTCGATAAATCGACACCAAAACCGCATAATAATTGGAGTGGTGGTAATTAACAGCGTCCAGATCATCAATCTTCCTCGATAGAAATCAAACGGAATTGGAGAAAGCCATCATCACCAGATGCACTCCAGTAAAGGACACGTTTCAATTTGAGGGGGCTGTTCAGTTGGCAGCAGTGAATCGAGTGCGGTGTGTATTTATGATATGGGCCTCGCTGTTGCTATGCAGTGAAGCTCAACATTAAGGGGATGCATTTCTGAATTAATCCCCTTCAAACGTTTGGACGCCGACCAAATTATTCAAAAAGGGTCCGACTGGTTCGATATAATGTGCACGTTCTTGTTTCCACCGGATAGTGGAATCATCGGGTTTATTTGCATAATTAATGCTGCGGAGATGCAATTAAGCTGACCCGGGGAATTTTCTCCAGGTGCTCAAACGTGAAATGAAAAAAATTATGGGAAATTTGAAAGTGTCGCGTGATGTGTTTAACAGATGTTTTTTATTTCTTATCTCTCATAGAGACATGTAGTCTCATATAACCATCCTAGCTTTATTGATATGTACACCATTGCTAAATTAAATAAAAGATAAGGAATGATTTAGATTAGAGCAACGAACTGGGTAAAAACAGGATTATTCAGTTGAGACGTTAGAAAATCCTGTTTTCGATTCGAGGCCTTTAACTGAAAGGAAAGTGGTTATAATAACGCTGGCAAAACTCATTTATTTAGTAAGTACCTACTGAAAATTAAAACTGTTTTGAACAAAATATAAATCAATTTTATACAAATCAACCATGTGAGGTGAGATTTAAGAATGTTTCTCACACAAGGAGTTAGCCCACCAAAGATTCTTCTCAAGAATAGGTACACATTTAATTCTTATAGTATTTCTCGATGGCTTTTACGGATGAGTTGGCGATACCGGGCGTGTCAAGTTCAAACCACAATGTTCATGCGCGGAGAATCTGTTAGAAAACTTGCTGCGTCCGTAAGTGAAGCGTGTATTATTTGGAGCCGCTCCATTCTACTCATGAACAAGTTTTCTATCAGATTTGCTGCGCATTTATGTGGTTTGAACTAGAGACGCCTACTCATCCGCAGCAGTCATCGAGAAATACTATAGCTTATTTGCTGTAGGTACCTACATAAACCTCATGCCGATATTTCAAGATGTGATTACTAAATTGATTTTAAATCAAAAAGTTCACATGACTATAAATGTCGGAACTGCTTCGTAAATAATAATAAAAGTAATAAAATTGTACTTAGAAAGTCACCATTCTTAAAATTACTCAAAAAATACAAATGACTATATGTATCTTGAAATTTGCTGCAATTATTAGTGTTATAAGCATCTTATGCGCAGAATAGGCATAAGAAAATGCTCGCTAGGACGCTAGGACGCATTGTTTTCGAACAAAATGACTCTAATTAGTTTAAAGTCCGAAAATTTATAACATAACATATTGTAAAAAAAAAACAAAAACAGAGAATCATTACTTATACATATATTTAGGAAGGAAAAGTTCCTAATGTTATAGGATAGAAAATGCATTTAAAGCAGCTCTAGGGTCCTTCCAATAACGTAGTTCTGTTCCTCTCTTAGGAAGTATTTTTTGCTTTTGAAGCCCATCGTGCAACCGGAAACACTATTTTGGCAAGTCAACTTTGAAATTTTAAATACAGACGAAAAGATAAAAAACTCGAGTATTTCTAACGTACTTTAAAATCATTCCAAAAATCCAAACCATTGAACCGATCACCATCAAAAAGGCCTTGAAATTCTGGTTTAAGTAAAGCAAAATGCATTTACACTTATTGCCCTTTAGGCAAAAAAATCGAAATTTTGTAGAACCATTAAAAACACATACCTACTCCTGTCGTATTAGGGGAAAATGTGGAATTAGAATTAACATACTAAAAGTCCTGACAAATCCTGTGTGTGCGTTGGCCGATATCTTCAAAAAATGGTGGAGGGCGTGGGTCCCTCCAACATTTTTCCTTTATACTTCGAAATCCATTGATCCTATGTGAATTATTCACGTGACTAAATTGAAAGAGGATAAAATTCGCAACAAAATGAGTATATACTTACATTCATAGCTTCTTCTGTTTTGCAAAAAATATATATAAATTGAAAAATTTGAGTCGTATTAGAAGTTTTTCAAGCAAATGTGGAAATAATTAGAAGGCAATGGTTTTTTGCTTTGCGATATTCTACCTTATGTCCTGTTTAACATACTAAAAGTCCTGTCAAATCCTGTATGTGTTAACCGCAATCTTCAAAAAATGGTGGAGGACGTGGGTGCCTCCGACGTTATTCTTTTATATCTCGAAAACAGAAGAAGCTATGAATGCAAGTATGTACTCATTGTGTTGCAACTTTTATTCTCTTTCAGTTTAGTCACGTGAGAAATTCACGTAGGATCAACGGTTTTCGAGATATAAATGAAAAATTTCGGAGGCACCCACGTCCTCCACCATTTTTTGATGATTGCGGCTAACGCACACGCAGGATTTGTCAGGACTTTTAGTATGGTAAGCATTACGTAAAGTAGAGCATCTCAAAGTAAAAAACCATTGTCTTCTTCTAATTATTGCTTTAAAAAATTCTAATACGACTGGACTAACCCTACAGTCCAAACTACTAAACCGAATTAGCTGAAACACGGGATGGGGAGGTTCCAGCCGCTTCTCTGCTGCCCATTTTAACCTCCCCACTCCACTTCACCATTTAAAAAAAAGGGAGGTTACTGCAATCACTAAAATTTTCGAATTCGAGATAAGACCGGATCTATACGTTTTGAGGTCTCAGGAACCCAAAAAAGTGGTTTTTAAAATGTGTCTGTATGTATGTACGTACGTTCGTACGTACGTACGTTCGTACGTTCGTAAACACGCCACAGCCCAAACTACTCGACCGATTTGGCTGAAATTTGGTACGTGTGCATGTGATAACCCAACTTAGATCTGGAGCCAATCGTGCAACCAGAAGTGCCATTTTGGCACATCAACTTTTAAATTTTAAATGTAAACCCCCATTTTTCACGTCACCATAAGAAAGACCTTCAAATTCTGCGTCTAAAAATGTATTCATTCTTAGTGCCCTTTTGACCAAAAATAAAAAAAAATTGATTTTTATCGGACTTTAAAATCGCGGTACAGCCCAAGCCCCTCAACCGATTGGTCTGAAATTTTGCACATGGGGATTGTATTACACGTCGAAGAGTTGAACAAATTTTGGATTCAATCGGCCCACGGAAAGTGCCGTTTTGGCACACCAATTTCGAAACTTAAAATTATTCTCTCATTCACCCATCAAAAACAACTTTTTGAAAGATTTATTGTTATCATCAGAAAGGTCTTCAAATTCTGGTTTTAAATGAGATAAAATTTATTCGCATTTAGTACCCTTTGGGTAGAAAAATCGAAATTTTGTAATAACACTGAAACCACGTTATAGCCCAAACTACTGGATCGATTTGTCCGAAATTTGGTACATGGAGGTTAGGTAACCCATTGAAGAGCTGAAAGGCTTTTGGGAGCAATTGGTCCACGGGAAGTGCCATTTAGGCATATCAACTTTAAAATCTTAAACACAAGTCACGGAAATCAAAGACCCATGCGTTGGGGAGGTTCCAGCCGCTTCTCTGCTGCCTTTTTTTTTTAAAATAAAAGTTCACTTTTATACATATTTTTCTCAAAAATGGGTCAAAATTCTGCCCTGCGTAGCAAAAAATACGACTCTTCTTTTTGTAAAAGTTAATGTGTCATGTTCATGTATCTATACCTACTTATTCCAATTTTTTGAATTTTTGAGCTGCAATATTGTATTGAATTGAAAGTATTGAGAAAACGGGAAAGATGACCTGTGGTCTAATAATATTATGTACACAAAACTGAATGATAAAAAAAGAAACAAATCTGAAACAAACTCCAAATGAAGTGACAAATACTTAGTTCCCTTCACCCTCATTCTTTATTTTCCCAAGGACAGTCTACGTGTTGGTTAATACGATTAGATGTTTTGAATAGCTCTATTATTTTTTCAGAAAGTTATGAGAAAAACAAAGGAATTAACACACATATACGAAAGCAGACAATAAAGCGATAAATTATTGTGTCACTACACTTCAAAATGTATCTATCATTTTTGCTCTTTGAGTTGGGAATAAATTAAAAATTAATTTGTAAAGATAAGCAATAGAACTGGAATTATCCGGTTTTCAACAATAATGCATTCAATGTTCTACATTATTTTATTATTAATAACTAATTATTACCGTTATTAGCATTGATAACGATAACAGGCGGCTTTTTTAGTCCACAGCTCAATAAACTCGGCTATTTAAAAATTCTATTGAAAGTGTTTTATTGAACCACTATTCATTGCTTTTAATTGGTGCTAGAGATACCTTAGTCTGGGCATTTCGATTTATAAATTTTATTTCGGGAAGGGTGGAAAGTTAGTAATTTTTTTTATTTATTTTTTTGGTTCAATATACAACCCTTATAATTTATATGAATAATAATATGTTAGTTATTACAGAAATGTAATTTGAATAGATTTTGCAATACAATTTCAGCATTGCGTAGCCTATGCGTAGAATTGATTATTTCACGATTGTAAAATAGTGTGCCAGGTCATTTACCCGATGCAATAGCGAGATTATGTAATCAGTACGTAAACTTATAAAAGTAAAAGAGGGGGACAAAAACACTCGATTTTTTATATTCAAGATAACTGGCACCGTGTCATACACATTGCAAAAGCTTTTCGAGGTGTTGAATATTTATAACCTCCGCAATCTATCAAAGTCAATCAAGGCTTATATGTGACACAAGTTATTCTCTTGGTTTTTTAATTTTCTCGATAGCTGTTTTTCTATTCTCTCAAGCTGTTGAGCCTTTTGAACAATTCAAATGAGCTAATTCAATTTTTGAAAAAATTCAAACAAAGTTCAGGTTGTTTGTGCACCATTAACGGTTTCCCCAAAAGATTTACAATTATTATGTTGTTCACTAAACTTTCTAAATAGAATTTATTAACGTATACCTGCAAAACATGGAAAATGTTCTGCATTTGGATTTTTCACAGCCAATAAGTTACTAACAATCTAATAATTGTTTGTGAACGTCACGCGTAATTACATTATGACTATCATTAAACTATTGGTCTAACAACATCAATATTGTTATCGGCGTTACGAAATTTGTTATTCCAATATGAATAATGCCTTGCCGAATAAGTAGATTTAATTTTCCATTGGGTAATTTTAATTGTAATGCAAACACCTGCACTGCATCAGGTGATTGTATTCTTCAGTGCCTTGAGGACCAGTGGCTTTGATTTTGTAAAAGGTTCTGAGAAGGTCGAATTTTTTCCTGTTTCACACTTTTTCAGTAACCCTGACTTGGATGGACAAATCCAAATCAGTTCATAAATAATTGACAGAACCAATCGTACAAGTGGATAAGAAACGACTAGTGAAACCGCAAAAGTAATAACGGAATGATGAAAACGAATCAAAATAGGAACCGGAACGTATTATTGTTCCCAGTAGGATGTCAGAATTAAAGATAATTAAATGGAAATCGGATAGATTGCATTAAAATCGAGCAAAACAGGTCGCAAAAACGGATTTACATTCAGCTTAATTTAGTAACTTTCTATACGCATGATGTCATCAAATTATTACTTTTCGTTTTGTTACTTAATTATAATGTAGGCATTACGAAGCGTTTAGGTACACAGGAACAATAAACGAGATAATAAACATTTTATGAAAGGCCTTATTGTTTGCAAATTTTTATTATTGTATAAGCCACAATAAGTTTTGGTTGCACTCGGAAGAAATTAGCATGATCGGTGCCATGCGTGATGATTGCATAGATTTAAATATTTAATTGTAAAACTCAACTGAGGATTCACCTGATTATTTTATTCATTAAGTATTGAACCAATCCAAAGGAGCATTTAGCATACCAGTAATCCTGATTACAGTGATAAGACTACAACGTCAACTTGACACTACTTACTCAATACTTTAATTCATAAAATAATCTGCAAAATACGATTCGTAGTCTCTTGGTTGCCTTGTTGAGTCCTCATGGATGCACCTACTTGTCAAATGGTAGATTTTTTTCGGCCAAAGAGGACTCGAGCGAGCTCTCGTCCTCTTTTTAGCCTAAAAAAATCTACCATTTTGACTCGTAGTTGACAGCCATTCGGACGTCAAAACCCGCGGCAATCAAGAGACTACTCGTCGTATTACTATTGAAAAATGTTAAATTTCAGTTTTGTATTATAATATATTCGATTTTTGGACTTTTGTAATTCAAATTTGTCTTCTGACATCACTGATTACAAGGAAACGTGGATTTTTGGGTATCAATGACCTGTCCATTTAAAATTTATATTATTGCGACAATCAGCCAGTGAACCTGTTAATCTGTTAGGGATTTTAAGCTTTTTAGTCTATCTATTCTATTGTAACAATGCCTCAAGTCATACTTTACTGCTTCTATCGATAATTGTAGGGACAACGGTTAATCACAGGTCCCTTACATGAAAATAAGATAAAAAATAAGAATAGGTTTTTATCCAAAAATAGATTATGTGGGAGTGGGGGGCTGATCACTCAAAAAAATTGTGTACAATTAATTCGAATCGGGAATTAATTCCAATAATTCCAGTTTAATTCCATTAATTCCATTCTAATTCCACTAATTCCGATTTAGTTCCATTAATTCCAAACAATTCCATATTAATTCCAAATAATTCCAACTAATTCCAGCTAATTCCAACTAATTCCTTTAATTCCTTTTAAATGATATACTTATCAATTCCAAATAATTCCACTTAATTCCAACTAATTCCAGATAATTCCACCTAATTCCAACAAATTCCAGCTAATTCCAACTAATTCCTTTAATTCCATTCTAATTCCATTAATTCCATTCTAATTCCATTAATTCCATTCTAATTCCACTAATTCCGATTTAGTTCCATTAATTCCAAACAATTCCAACCAATTCCAACTAATTCCAGCTAATTCCAACTAATTCCTTTAATTCCTTTTAAATGATGTACTTATCAATTCCAAATAATTCCACTTAATTCCAACTAATTCCAGATAATTCCACCTAATTCCAACAAATTCCAGCTAATTCCAACTAATTCCTTTAATTCCATTCTAATTCCATTAATTCCATTCTAATTCCATTAATTCCATTCTAATTCCACTAATTCCGATTTAGTTCCATTAATTCCAAACAATTCCAACCAATTCCAACTAATTCCAGCTAATTCCAACTAATTCCTTTAATTCCTTTTAAATGATGTACTTATCAATTCCAAATAATTCCTTATTAATTCCATATCAATTCCAATTAATTCCATAATAATTCCAGTTAATTCCAAATAATTCCAGCTAATTCCAACTAATTCCAACTAATTCCAACTAATTCCAGCTAATTCCAACTAATTCCAACTAATTCCGGCTAATTCCAACTAATTCCGGCTAATTCAAACTAATTCCATTAATTCCAGAATAATTCCGTAATAATTCCATAATTCCGGAATTAATTCCAAGCCGTATGTACAACTAATTCCACTAGTGATCAGCCCCCCATGTGGGAGCTATGCCCCCTCCAAAAATCAGTTTTTTCGAATTTCCTCAAAAAGTATAACTATATATATATATATAACAGTTTGAAATTTGGAACGTATAACCTGGCGGCATCAAAGGGCTTCATTCTGATTTTTTTTCATATTTTCAGTAATATCAGAGACGTGCGTTCTTGGTGGGGTCTTACACATTTTTTGTATTATTTTTTTCTGTACGCGCCTTTTTTTGCAAAGCAACACTAATTTATAATGTCCTCTGCATTCCACGATACACTAAAAAGAACTCTTGCTAAATATGGCTAGGACGCACGGTCACAGTTAACTGGTCCTCATAAATGTTGGTTTGGGTCAAAAAAATGTTTAAAGATTTTATTTGCAATTTTCATTTTTTTACTTGGACTCAAACTTAAATGGAATGTACAACCCTTAGATACAACAAACACTCGGTTGGAATTTAAAAAGACACTCTAGACCCTTACGTTTGACCGCATTTAGGTTTGATAAAATAAAACTGTTGAATTATCCCAAAATTCAAAAATTGGATTATCTAAAGTTTTTTTCTAATTAAAGTTTTCAGTTGAATTTATTTTGTAATTCTCCTGCAGTAAATTAATGGGGAGCATTTAACTCGAAAATGGTGCATCTTAACCACATGCAACTAGAGTACTTTTTGGTGAATTGTGGACTCTTCTTTTCACTTAGTCAAAAAAAAAAACGCTCACAGAGAAAAAAATCAGAAAACGTGTAAAGTCCCCCAGGAACGCACGCCTTTGAGGTTACAAAAAATCTAAAAAATAACAATAATGAAGCCTTTGATCCCCCTAGGCTATGTTCTAAATTCCAACGCGGAATTCAATAACTAAATTCTATTTAATATATAAACGCCGACTGAGAATCCTGCTCTGGTGTCACCATCTGTAAATTTTCCTGAGAGCTCCTATTTTAGTTATTACTTATTATACAGGGTGTCCCGAAATTAAAGAATAATATCTTAAGGGCGTGTTCTACGATCAAAAATATGAAGAAAACTTTTAATAAACATGGGTCGAAAAATGCCTCTAAAGTGCATTAGGTCACCAAAAAAAATGTTTTTCTTAAATCTCTGAGCAAGACTTACGTTAGGGTCAGGAAAGTTTGAACTTTGTCGTAAATTTTTGTGCCGAACAAGACTAATGTAATGGTTTTTGGCAAAAGTTTCAAGGACATGCGTGAGTGAAGACTGGAGAGTGGATTGGCCGCGGACATTTTTGTATCTAACTTTTTTGTACGACGTCTCGGATCAATTATGAACTCAAATTTGAATTCCTTGTACATTTTTACGTAAAAGAGGCGCTCTTGTTGAAACTTGATAGCTCAAACCTTTCTCGAGAAAATTGATGTTTAATTACTAATTATTTATTTGCCGGGAAACCATTGCATCAGAAGACTTATTCAGCACAAAATGTACAACAAAGTTCAAAATTTCACCAAATCGTAAGGTGATCCTCAGAAATTTAAGAAAAAATTATTTTGAGGCATTTTTGGCCTATGTTTATCAAAACTTTCATTCATATTTTTTATCGTAGAACGTAGAATACGCTTTGAAGATATTATCCTCTAATTTCGGGACATTCTGTATTAGGTAAGTACTGTAAAATGACGACCAGTTCCATAAACCGTTAGATCTTTTATAGCGAGAATGTACGTCCTTGAAAAGATTGAAAATGAAAACCGCCATCCCGAGCTTGAATGGGGAGTAGCTGGGACCCGGGAGTCAGGGCAGGGAGATCATCTGGAAAATTCCGGAATCGATGTCAGCTGAGCCCGGCCGACCCTCACGCACGCGCTCGAAGAACGTCCTTGTCCTCTAACTAACCCACCCCAAAATTCGCCCCCTGCGCCCTTCAAGAGGGGATCCGTTGCTATCCCGGAACAATGGAAAGTGAAAACAAAGCCTTCCAGGGACCTCTTTGTTTTCAGAGGATACAGATAGCTGTTACGGTACAACGGCATAATTGATGTCGTTTTAATTGAATGGTCCGATTGCTCCAATAGATCGGGTTTCCTGTTATTTCCAATGAAAAGGCTCGAGATTAAAAGCTGGATAAGAATTACTATATATTGATCGAAATAATTTGACGGAGACTTGTATGCCTCCTTCGTCAAAACCAAATAAAGAACCATAGAACCCCATTTTAACAGTTGTTCTTGAATTGAATGAATAAAAATGGGAAAAGCCGGGCTCATTCAGGACACGTACATCGAAGAATGTTCAATATTACCAAAGCAACACGTTAACCGGGAATAAAGGAAATCACTGTGAGTTTGCGCTCTCTGGAATTTCTCCGCTTTTCCTTTGTCCGGACTTCGCTTTCATCCGGACGTGATGCAAGAATAGAACCGAATTTCCACGAGCTTTTCATGAATGTATCCGTGCCCTTCGGTATTTTTGGACAAAGAAATTAAATTATCCGCGGAGTTTTACTGTTTTCCTGAAGTTTGAAGTAATTTTTGTGGCTCCGATGGAAAAGTTTCACATCGATTCAACCATAACATCTGTGGTTCTTCAAAAATTTATTCCTTTGCCATTATAACCTACAGAAGCGTAGAAATTCCACATTGTTCTCTTTTTAACCTCCCCAACCCCAACACAATTTAAAAAAAATGGGAGGTTACTGCAATCACTAAAATTTTCGAATTCGAGATAAGACCGGATCTATGCGTTTTGAGGTCTCAGGAACCCAAAAAAGTGGTTTTAAAAATGTGTCTGTGTGTATGTACGTACGTACGTTCGTACGTTCGTACGTACGTTCGTTTGTAATCACGCCACAGCCAAAACTACTAGACCGATTGGGCTGAAATTTGGAACATAGGCATCTCGTAACCCAACTTAGATCTGAAAAGCTTTTGGAGCCAATCGTTCAACCACAAATGCCATTTTGGCACATCAACTTTTAAATTTTAAATACAAACCCCCATTTTTCACGTCACCATAAGAAAGATCTTCAAATTCTGCTTCTAAAAATGTATTAACTCTTAGTGCCCTTTTGACCAAAAATTAAAAAAAAATTGATTTTTATCGGACTTTAAAATCGCGGTACAGCCCAAGCCCCTCAACCGATTTGTCTGAAATTTTGCACATGGGGATTGTATTACACGTCGAAGAGCTGAACAAATTTTGAATTCAATCGACTCACGGAAAGTGCCGTTATGGCACACCAATTTCCAAATTTAAAATTATTCTCTCATTTGACCATTAAAAACAAGTTTTTGAAAGATTTATTGTCACCATCAGAAAGTTCTTCAAATTCTGGTTTTAAATGGACAAAATTAATTCGCATTTAGCGCCGTTTGGTTCAAAAAATCGAAATTTTATAATAACAGTAAAAATACATTATAGCCCAAATTACTGAATCGATTTGGCTGAAATTTGGTACATGGAGATTGGGTGACCCGTTGAAGACCTGAAAGCAATTGGCCCACGGGAAGTCCCATTTAAGCATATCAACTTAAATTTTAAATACAAGACCTCCTTTTTTATGTCGCCATTAGAAAGGCGATCAAATTCAGGTTGTAAAAATGTGTTCACAGTTTCTGCCATTTCAGTGGAAAATAGAGAAAAAATTCTTTCTCATTAAAAGGGAGCGGGCTGACAGTGGATGACAAAGTGGCAGTTATTGTCAAAAAGGTGGAAAAAGATTAACCTTAAAAGAAACATACTGTCAAACGTGATGGGTGATGTCCGAGGTGACGTCGGTATTTGTCAGAAAATTGCGAAATTAGTCAAGGATTAAAAAAATTCTGTTCAATTGACTACTATCTACACAGAATACAAAGATCCACGCGATGGGGAGGTTCCAGCCGCTTCTCTGCTGCATTTTTTTATTTCCAAATTACTATAGAGAATGTGTAGGTAAATTTCGGAAGAAAAAACTGTAAAACACAAAAACTGTAAATTTGCACAAAAACTGTAAAACACACAAACTATCAATTTGCACAAAAGCTGTTTTACACAAAAACTGTCAATTTACACAAAAACTGTAAATTTAGACACACTGCAAGTGTAAATTTACAGCTTTAATACACACCATTTTGGCACATCAACTTTGAAATTTTAAATTTACAATTTTTGTGTAAATTGACAGTTTTTGTGTAAATTGACATCAGTTTTTGTGTTTTGCAGATTTTTCTTCCGAAATTTACACATTTTTTGTGGTAAATTTGGAAGCAAAAAAAGAGAAAAATGTGGCACTTCTACGCTTCCGTAATAACCCACCACCCACTGCGAATCAGTTTTTTAAGAAACACAGGATACAATAAACACTAATTACTGAACCAAATTCAACAATCTATTTGCGGTTTAGGTATGAATCGAATTTCGAATTGTAATTTTCCTGCTCGATTACCCATTCCAATTTCCAAAGAGCAGCTGAGCTGGCCACGATATCTAACAACCCCTTCATCAACATAACTCAATATGGGACGGACGAGATTCAATCTTTCGATAAATCGTCCAGTAAAAAACATTTCCCAGGTGATTCTGTTGTCGATATTGGAATTGATGGGATTTCTTTTACAGAAAAAACTGTTTTGTGTAGGTAAATCTAGCTGGACGGAACAAGAAGAGCCGAATCGTTAAAATTGCAATCAATGGGCTGAATACCATAAATTTAACTTTAAAAACATTTAGGGGTTGTAAAGTTTCGACGGCATGCTGCTGTGATCCATCAGTCATAGCAATTTCATCCCTCCATCTGTTCGACAGCTGTAGCTGGGAGTAGTGTTTATTAAAATATTAAATGCTATTTGCGCGATAAAGAGGCATTTATCGAATTAAAGAATAATCAGGCACATATTACTACGACCGACAAAAAAATAATTAAGAAACCTGACTTAAATCAACGCTAAATATTGACTCATATAAAAAAGCCCCCGGAAGATGTACATCAATTCGATGTGTATCCCTGTAGATGTTTATCACGTTAATGTGTATGTAGGGGCAGTTGGTCTTACTGGTGGAATAGGGTGCAGATTTTATCAATCTGCACCTAGTAGTAGTGCCTCCGCAGACGCACAGATGTGTCAAAAAGGTGAAATGTTAAAAAATTGTTGTTACAGAATTAAAAAGTAGAAAATGAACAGAAAAAACAAAAATTTTGAGGGTTGAAGAGTAAAAGGAATGACAATATAAACCAAATGAGTAAATGAAAAGAATTGCCGGAATTAAAACAAAATTTGGCGAATTTTGAAAAATTAACACGCAGGAGGCTGAAAAATTGCGAAAGGGGATGAAAAATAAAGAGGAATGGAAATTGTAAAGGTGGATGGAACGTCAAAGTGGATTCTCACACATTAACCTTACATATGTCTGTTTAGCCTTAAAAGATTATTATCACAATACGTTACTAGCCTATACCCAAATCTGTTTGTACTTTTACAGTCATCGAGAGAATCTATCACAGCAAAGAACTTGAGATCATTAGCATATAGCAGAACTTTACAAAACTTAAAAACTTCAACAATATCATTAATGTAAAGAGTAAACAGAACCGGGCCCAGATGGGAGCCCTGGGGAATTTATATTTCCGAGACTTGCAAGTTGCAACTGGAACTAATTTACAATAGGTACACACCAGTTATTTACCAATAAAACAGGAAAATTGAATTATTTCTTTTCGCAAAAATTTTTCAACAATTGCGGAGATCGAGAATCTGGTTAGGTCAAAAGATCCAAAATTACTTTATCAAGAAATTTATTTATCTACATATTACTTCTAAAAAGCTGTGAAAACATTTCGACTGAAATGTTTTCACAACTTTTTAGAATTAACTTGACTAAGTGCTGAGAAACAAAATGAAAACAAGAAAGACCATGCAACTACATTAAACAAGGAAACAAACATACCTACGTAAAAATGGTAAAATGACAAAAACTAGTTATGTTCATAATTCTAATATGTAGAGTGTTAATATTTAGTACTTAAAAAGAATTTAAAAAAATCACTGTAGTAAAAATAATAAAAGATGCACTGGCATTAGGCATATGCACCTTTAGGACACAAAATATTTCGACGCCGCCTTCTTCTCCACGTTGGAATACTTCTGTCTGGTGTTCTTAAATGCAGGCCTGCTGCGGAATATTTCATTCATGCTGGACATTAAAGCGGCAGAATATTTTTCAAAAGCTGAAGCCTCCAATAAGGTGTTGTGGATATAGGCTAAGAAATGCTCGTATTTTATACCATACTTCTTCATAGTCAAAAAGAGACACATGGCCGCGAGTAAAGATGGATTTGAGCATTGTGATTTCCAATAGAAATGTTGCAGACAAGCGTACTGTCTACAAAGAAGAAAAAGTCATCATAATACTTTTTACAAGATAATTATTTCGTTGTCCTCCAAATTTTCCTCTACCAAATAGTAATAGAGGAACGAGGTTGGCTCTGGTATGTTAACATTGAACTTAAGAAGTCTTAATATAGTTTTCTCCATATCGAGTATTTGCCTTACAGGCAATTTTCCTCGACATAAGCTGCTCAATTTCGAAGCCTGAAAAAATTTTTATATAGACAGCAAACAGTAATTAATATCCATACGGTAATTGAGCGAGTGTCGAACATTTTTGTTGAGATCCATAAGCACACAATGGCCCCTAGGTAATAGTGCTTATTTGCTTCACGTCCTTGTTAACCTCCCCAACCCCAACACAATTTTAAAAAAATGGGAGGTTACTGCAATCACTAAAATTTTCGAATTCGAGATAAGACCGGATCTATGCGTTTTGAGGTCTCAGGAACCCAAAAAAGTGGTTTTTAAAATGTGTCTGTGTATGTACGTACGTACGTACGTACGTTCGTACGTTTGTAAACACGCCACAGCCAAAACTACTCGATCGATTTGGCTGAAATTTGGAGCATAGGCATCTCGTAACCCAACTTAGATCTGAAAAGCTTTTGGAGCCAATCGTGCAACCGCAAATGCCATTTTGGCACATCAACTTTTAAATTTTAACTGCAAACCCCCATTTTTTACGTCACCATAAGAAAGATCTTCAAATTCTGCTTTTAAAAATGTATTAACTCTTAGTGCCCTTTTGACAAAAAGTTGAAAAAAAATTGATTTTTATCGGACTTTAAAATCGCGGTACAGCCCAAGCCCCTGAACCGATTTGGCTGAAATTTTGCACATGAGGATTGTATTACACGTCGAAGAGCTGAACAAATTTTGAATTCAATCGACTCACGGAAAGTGCCGTTTTGGCACACCAATTTCCAAATTTAAAATTATTCTCTCATTTGACCATTAAAACAAGTTTTTGAAAGATTTATTGTCACCATCAGAAAGGTCTTCAAATTCTGGTTTTAAATAAGACAAAATTAATTCGCATTTAGCGCCGTTTGGTTCAAAAAATCGAAATTTTATAATAACAGTAAAAATACATTATAGCCCAAATTACTGAATCGATTTGTCTGAAATTTGGTACGTGGAGATTGGGTGACCCGTTGAAGACCTGAAAGACCTTTAAAAGCAATTGGCCCACGGGAAGTCCCATTTAAGCATATCAACTTAAAATTTTAAGTACAAGACCTCCTTTTTTATGTCGCCATTAGAAAGGCGATCAAATTCTGGTTCTAAAAATTTGTTCACAGTTTCTGCCATTTCAGTGGAAAATAGAGAAAAAATTCTTTCTCATTAAAAGGGAGCGGGCTGACAGTGGATGACATAAAGTGGCAGTTATTGTCAAAAAGGTGGAAAAAGATTAACCTTAAAAGGAACATACTGTCAAACGTGACGGGTGATGTCCGAGGTGACGTCGGTATTTGTCAGAAAATTGCGAAATTAGTCAAGGATTTAAAAAATTCTGTTGAATTGACTACTATCTACACACAATACAAAGATCCACGCGATGGGGAGGTTCCAGCCGCTTCTCTGCTGCATTTTTTTGTAATAGAAGGACATAATCAAACATTCTGGTAGCCACGAAAAGAGTAGAATCCTCCAATCTCAAATGTTTCTGAGTGACATGAAAAAAACCGATTGATAAATAATAAATAACTAAATATTGAAAAATTCTTACCTGACAACTAACCAAGAAATTAATCGTGATTACTCGTAAATCAAATTTGATACCTCGGTCCAAGTAGGTTCTCCCCAATACTAAGCTTCCATCCACCGACTTCAGATATTCTAAATTGTCGTTAAAATAAATTTCATCGTACAAACAATTTCTGTAAAATTCTCCAATACCTGTAATTAAAGAAGTTCATAATTTCAATTTGTGAAGATTAATAAATTTTACTTGAAAGTTTTCTGCTCGCAACAAGAGTAAGTCGAGGCTTTTCAGGAGCTCGTGCAAGACGAGTTCGCGCTGTACCACCTTTTTTGGGAGCTAAAAAAGACGTCTATAAGAATAAAAACTAAAATTTCTTACCTTCCAAATTTGCATCAGAGACACTTTGGGAACGTTTTTTGGAGGCTGCTGAGGGTTCCCCTTGGCCTAAGTTTAAAAGGGGTTCACGAAGGCTGGGGCGACGTTTTTTGAACGTAACAACTTGAGAGTTTTCTTTATTTTCTTGGTCGCGGAGGGTTCTTTTTGTGGTCTCTCGCACACTCATGTTGAAGCAATGTCTTTACACTAAGTGAAGCACGCTACAAGGCCGATGATAACACGAACTAAATTATTTTTTGTCTAGTTTTTTGCGGATAAAAAGTAGGAAAGACAACATAACGCATTTTAATTTTCTTCTCATTTGACTTTAATTCAAAGTTTAGGTAGCCCCTCATAATAAAATTTACAATTATTGCAAGTGCCGTGGACTAACAAATTTTTTCATAGTTTGCCAAATTCTGTCCGTGAAATAAATCAGTTCGTAAATGGAAGGAACATACCGAGTTGAAACTTATGCATATGCACATTCTACTAATAATCGTAATTAATCAGAATTACAGAAAATAACACGAAGGTATGCAAATTTAGTTTTTGGGGGGTTGAAATCTTGCGAAGGGTGTCGAAAAAGTGAAAAAGGCAAACAGAATCCATATGTAAAATGTAAAATGTATTACTGAAAAAAGGCAAAATTGGGCGAATTTAACTAAATTAGCGCTCGAGGGTTGAAAAATTATGAAGGGGGATGAAAAGTCAAGAGGGGTTAAAATGAACTGTAAGTATAACTAGCGAAAATTATACGAAAAAGGAGCGGTCTTGGGGGTTCAGGAACACATATCATGAAAGGGGTTGAAAAATTGTGGATGGGTTAAAATTAATGAAAATGAGTTATCGAAAAAATCACAAAAAAGCCCGAGGAAATAAATAATAGTGTATTATTGACCAAGGTAGATAAGAACTATTACACCCATGTTTTTATAAAATATTCCGATTCTACATCAAATTATGAGAATTTTGGTGTAATGGGTAAATGATAGTTCTTCGTTAAATTTTAAACTTCAAATTTGACAATGTCAAGTCAAACGCTTTGTCCTTAAAGTTTTTCATGAGAAATTTGAATTCGCTTCATTACAATAATGGTGTAAGAACGTTTTGCTAGTGATTCAATTAAGGTAGGATTGTAAAAAGAGCTCAATTATCTTTTTTGACCTTACAAAAAAATTACGCGACAACCCTTTTGACAAACGTTTGACGGATTTCTAACATAAATTGAAAGTCCATAATTACAAAGCTGAGCGTTTGGAGGATTTATAGTTTGCGTTGCAACTGTAGGTATTTTACCTACAACGCAACGATTGTTTGACAGTAGAAACATTCATTTGTGTAATATTAAAAATATAGACCTTGATTTTGGTTAGAAATCCATCAAATGTTTGGCAAAAAGTTTGTGGCGCAAATTTCTCGTAAAGTTAAAAAAGGTAATCGGCTTCTCTTTACAATCTTATAATCAAATCAGTAGCAAAACGTTCTCACACCATTATTCTAATGAAATTCTTATTAAAAACTTTAAGAGCAAAACGTTTGGCAGACACATTGGCCGGTATGAATAAAGTGTTACAAGATGCTCATACTCACATTAACAAAAGATGCAAATACAAGTTTTTCGTGCACGAGAAAAGGATAGAACTATAAGTAAAAGCTTTGTTACTGTATATTCATACCGGCCATTGGGTGGTTTGAATAAAGTGTTACTACAAAATGCAAGGACAAAAATACAAGTTTTTATTGGAAAAGCAAAAGATAAAACTATAAGCAAAAGCTTTGTTACCGTTTATATTCTCACCATCTATTATTTGAACTTTAATTGCATTATTATAAATATAGTACATTGTAAAAGCAAGAGCACAAAATTTCACTCTGTAGCAGTTACGAATCAATAATAAATAAATAAATTAATAAATGCTTGAGTTGCACTGACTTTAAAACTAGAAAAAGATATGATTAAGGTTTACACTAGAATAGAAACAGACCCATGGATAAAGGAGAGCTGGGGAACGTAGAGAAATTATGGGTAATTTTAAACAATATATTTTAAGGAAATTGAAGCTGCTATTCTTCTTGCTTTGTGATGTCTACTGCAGATTAAAACGAAATTAAGGAATCTTGGACTTTAGGGGGTTTTGTGGTACCTATTTATAAATTGTGTACAACGAGAAAAAATAAAAATGATATACCGAATTAATGTTGTACCATACTTTATCACTAGAGGGCGGATTTCTGGCATTTTGCTTTTTTTTAATATTGTAAGCAGAACGAAATGCTCTTGTTTCTTTCCGTTTCATAAAATTTCGAATCATTTGACACTAATTTTATTTTGCTTATTTTGCTTATTTTTGCCTAAAATTCGCGTAAGTGCTTATTTACGGATTTTGTGAGCTTTTTTGAGTCTTTTCTAGCTTATTAGTGCTTTTTCTTGCTAGCTTACCACGTTTTTGGTCGCTGTTATATTTTTACTTATTTCCCGGTGAAAGCCGGACAAAGAAACCTTATTTTAAGGTTTCTTTGTCTATGGTGAGCTGCGTAGATAGAGAACAAAGCCGACCGAGGAGTGACGGAGATGGGTGACCGCGCATACAATCGGAGAAACAAGTTTTTTAAATTAAACTGTTCAATACCATTTTTGATGTAAAAGGCAAGTTTCATTTCTGTTAGGCATTTCCTGCAATTAACGAAAATTTTAATTTCCCAATTTTAAAATTGTTGAACTTTTAGGTGCTTATTTTTACTTTTTTGTAGCTTAATTTTCGATTTTTGAAGCTTTTTATAAGCGCTTATTTCTGGAAAATAAATGCTTTTTAATCCGCCCTTTATTTATCACACAGTAACTATCCCGGCGCATCCACCATTTTTACATCCCTCATTTCGCCTCATTCACTACTCATTCCGTCAACATTATGACCATCCGAAATTCATGCCCCCTCATCGTTAATGTGGGTATTTTATTCTTAGAATCTCAGCACGTCACTCGAAGTTAGAGGGACATTTCATATTTTACTATAAAACTTAGTAGTATAGTTGTATGCAAAATCATTACGAAACTTAAACGAAATGTCAAGAACATCAAAACACATAACACTTCTTGTAATCTGTTACTATTTAAAACTCAAAAATAAGTACTGAGTGTCTTTACATCTGAACATTCCAAAATGTCACATTATAATCTCGGTTTTATACTCTGAAATACCAATTAGCAGAAGGGCAATTAGACAGAAATCAACCTTACATCAAGTTAATTAGGAAAATTATGACCTAAGGTAAGTTGGTCAAACAAACATCCGAGTGGCCTTTTGGATGAAGTCGATGGCATCTAACTTTCGCAACTTGCCAGCGTTTCATCAATGTTTACTATTTGGTAAAAATATCTTTAGGGGGCCAACGAGTTTTGAAAGTTCCTCTGCAGCGCAACCACTAATGAATAAATATCATAACTTCTGCCGTCTAGTTTGATATATTTCATGTTCTCGTTCTGTGAAAATAGTAAACTTACGTAATCTTATTTTAAGCTAAAAATCACTTCAGAAGCTGACCCTCTATATTCTCGAACGTTATTGGATTGACAACCTAGTTTTGCCTGGAGAACTTTCCTTCGGGATCATTAGAAATTCAGAGTTGGATGACATTCTAGCGATAAATCAGTCGTTTATGTATTTTTCAAACAAAGCGGTTGATCCTGACCCACTTGCAGTTTTTTGAACTCGAAGCACGCGAGTCAGACCACACCACTGATTCTGTGTTTAGCAATCGTTTAATTTTATTCATTTCCTTGCCACTTTTCACTTACAATACATTGAACAAAATTATAAATCGATTTATTAATATAATTATGTTAATTGAGAGCTTTGAAGCGTAAAGACGGTCAATTATATTTTTTTTACTAAACTTATCAGGTAGTAAAGTTGTCTCCTGCATTTTTAGTGCCGTGACAGAATGCGAGGCACTCTTGTTTTAGCTTATTCGCTCGCTCGCTCCTCAGTCTGTCCGTCACATAACTTGAGAACGAATTGAGATTTCGAATTGAAATTTGGTAGGCAGCTTCGTCTCCCGAAAAGTAAGGCCCATTGCTTTTGGACCATATCGGACCTAGGGGGTGGGAGTTAGGGGTGAAACACCGAAAAATTATTAATTGCAATAATTCACTTTTCATCCCCCTTTACGATTTTTCAACCCCCTAAGTGCTAGTTTGTCAAAATTTGGGTAATTTCGCTTTTCTTCGGTAATAAATTGAACTCATTTGGATGATGTTTACATTTTTCACTTTTTTCTTCCACCTTCGCAATCTTTCAACTCTTCAAACGCAAAATTTACATAATTGGTTTATTTTGGCGTTATTTTGAGTAATTTTACTTAACCACGGTTAATCCTCATACCTTTTGACTTTTCATCCACCTTTACGATTTTTCAACCCCCTAAGTGTTAATTTTGCAAAATTCGCATAATTTCGTTTTTCATAATAAAATTGAACTCATTTGGGATTCAGTTTACCCTCAGTACAATTTTCCAGTTTCCTTCGCAATAGATAGGTATACGTATAATGTATTTCAACCCCCACAAAAGTTTTAATTGCATAATTTGGTTATTTTCGTGTTATATTTCGATATTCTACTTAATAACACTTACTTTTCATTCCTTTTGATTGATCATCCCCTTTCGCAATTTTCAAAATTCGCCAAATTTTGTTTTAATTCCGGCAATTCCTTTCATTTACTCATTTGGTTTATGTTGTCATTCTTTTGACTTTTCAACCCTCTTGTTCCTCTTACTTAATCACACTTAATTTTCATTCCTCTTGATTTTTCATCCCCTTTCGCAATTTTTCAGCCCCCTCAGTGTTCAAAATTCGCCAAATTTTGTTTTAATTCCCGCAATTCTTTTCATTTGCTCTTGGTTTATATTGTCATTCTTTTTATTTTTCATCCCTCAAAATGTTTGTGTTTTTCTGTTCATTTTCTACTTTTTAATTTTGTAACAACAATTTTTTAACATATCGCCTTTTTGACACATCTGTGGGTCTGCGGAGGCACTACTACTAGGCGCAGATTGATAAAATCTGCACCCAATTCCACCAATAAGACCAGCCCCCTACATACACATTAGCGTGATACTACAGGGATACACATCGCATTGATGTAGGTACATACATATTGCGGGGGCTTTTTTCTGGTTCCTTTCAATTGTCGTTTTCAAATTAATTCAGAGACATTTCGTGTTTAAACAAATGATAAATTATTTATGACTTAGTTACCAGAACCGCAAGATTAGCATTTGAATTGAAAACTGAAATTGTTATCCCAACATCCTATTCGCTATTCACCTCCATCCACCTGTATGAAAATGATATCCATCAACTACTAATTTAGTCCCTATTAATAATTCGAGAATAATAATCACCTGTTTTTTTAACCCAGATCTTATCATGAAACCCGAGAAACTATCATAAACTCATCAAGCATAATTTTCTTTCCTGTTTACCATAGTATGACTCATCATTCGATCTCACCTGGGCAATCAAAGGAAGCGTGAAATGCGATTTGACAGCTCTCGTCAATTGTTTTTTTGCCGGTCGGTTGTTGCGGGTAATTGCCTAGCAACAGTGCAATAATTCTGGTTGGTGCCCAGAGTCGGACAATACGAAATTTCGTGCCCTAATTACGTGGAAAACTACCGACCGGCGAACAATTACATAGGCGTGAATGCCGGGCCCATTTCCACAATAACTAACTAATAATTATCTTTTATGTAAGAGGTTAGGAGTGAACGTTCTTGGTTGTAAAATCATTTTTGTCGCACTTGAACGTTTTTTTTAAATGAAAGGTGATGGCTCAAGGTGCCTTTAGTTAGTTGTCCGATTGAGAAAGCTGGGATCATCGCAGTTTCTATTATAATTGCCGGCGTAATTTTGCCTTCAATTGACAATTATTTTTACTATTACCGTAAAAAGGCTTGTTTACTACTTATAAACAACTTTACTTACCTACTGTAATAGTACAGCAGGCTGCAATATCTAGTAATTACCATAGGTAACAAGATAAAAGATCGGAGAAAAAACTACGCGGTTTATTACTATTGCAGCTGGCTGTACGCAGTTTAAATATTATCAGTCATGGAAAATTTACCACCCTGTGACCCTGATTACCTGAAGTCTCAGAACAATATATTGTTTTCAGGGGGCGTAGCCAGGAAGGGGGGGCAAAAAGTTAGAGTTTTATAAAAGAGTTGGCGTGGTGGAAAAAGTGGTGGGGAGATAAGGGGGCAACCGTTCTCCCCCTTTGAATCACATTTTGCACTTAGACTTTATATTAATTGTTCCGCACCTGGATTTAAAGCTTAAATATGAACAATGGTTATTACTAATAATTTGACCACTTTGTTGTTATCTCATCTTGCCCCCCTGCTCCGCCCTTGCAGTACCCATCTCTATTTCACTTTTCACGTTACTTCTCTGTAAGTGGAAAGTCAAGTCATATACTTTTCACCCCTAAAATGACGTTTTACGAAAAAATGGCACTAAGGTTTTGGATCCAGCAATGCATTAGCTGTAGAATTCGAAAATAATAAAATGCTCTTTTGCTAAGGAAGATTCAAAACGGGACCTTTTTGCCTATAAAATGGCAATTTTCCAAAAAATGGGACATCCGGCAATGCAACAGCTCTCGGGTCCCATGTTTTTCGGTCAAAAAGGTACCAAGAAGCTGAATACATTTTTGTAAACAGAATTCCAAGAGTTTTCATGTGGTGACACGAAAAATTGTAATTTGCATTCAAATTTTTAAAGTTGATGTGCCAAAATGGCATTTTCCGTTAACCGATGTGGCCCAAAATCTAATCAGTTCTTCCTTTTTCATGCAAGCCGCGTAAACCAAATTTCAGCTAGATCGGTCCAATAGTTTAGGCTTTTTAGCGTGTTTACAGACAGACATTTTTCAAAAACCACTTTTTTGGGTTCCCAGATTTAATGATTTTTTGATTTTATGCCAAAAAGGCGCTAAGTGTGAAGGCCTTTCATGTTCTGATAAGAAAAATTGGTGTTCATCGGTCAAATTTCATAGATGATATGCCAAAAAGGCACTTGGCGTTTGCGGATCGGCAAGAAAATTAACTGGGCTCTTCAGTAGGCCAACACTAACCTCCTTTCCAAATTTCATTGAAATCCGTTCGAAATTTTTCGAGAAATTTTGCTCACATACGTACATACATACACACAGACATTTTTTCAATGTCAAAAAGCAGAACAGTGGACAACAATTAACAATAAAGACCTCATCCCTTGTCACTGATCTGTAAAATGAATTCAAACAATATTTTAAATAAACTTTATTGACATGATTTTATTTTACAAGTATAATTTGTTAATAATAAATTTTGATAAAGTACAAAAATTCACTGTACCATTTAGTACTATCACACAAGGACCTTATCTATAGGTGATGCTCTTGTTACATATTCCTAAATAAAAAAAGCGGATAATTTAAGTGGCGATGTCCTAAGACTACAATCTACAAATACCTAACTGTAAAAATACTGTCAAATAATTGGAGAGAAGGGGGAAAGTTCGAATCGATCATCATTCTTTTATTAATATCACAAAAGTATGAGCTTTGTTTGGAATACATACTTACAAAACACGGAAATTTATTTCCATAAAATAATATATCAAAAAAAAATAACAAAAATTCTCAACAACTAAAAGTTTTCATCCCACCTTAAACAAGCACCAAAAAGTGGGAGAAAACGTTTAGTTAGTGTTAAAATTAGTTCAGCAAACTAACAGTAACACGCAGGTACGCTCAAAATGAAATCACTCTTATTATCACCGATCTTTAGTCTCTTAACGAAGGCTTTCGTGTTTTCGTTGTGTTAAACACAATGAAAATCAGTCGCTGGATCTAAGTCTAAGCACTATACTATCACGTTTAAGGGTGAAGGGTTTAAGCGATTTGATGAATATAATGACGACAATGACGAAAATGCCGTGGAACGGCGATTTTTTGATACTTGCTTCAGTCTTTTCTTATTTTTATTCTAAGATGGAGCGGTACAGTTTTTTCTTGCTCAGAGTGTAAGCTGGACTTACGACAATGGTGCCTCCTCTGGCCAGGTTTCTGAAATAAACGAAAGGCTGTCGAGACTTTACCGGTATAGCTGGTGGAAACAATATTTGGGAGAACCTAAAAGCCGCCTCATTACGAGGGTTGTAACTGTGACAATGATGCCCCGCTGGGTGGACAAACACAGGTGTCTGGTGTACCTACTAACTAGTGCCCACCAACACATTATTAAAAAAACCGAGAACATACTAGAAAGATAAACAATTATTTATTTTTTGTAAAATGGACAAAACCATCTCCTTTTCGCCCATACTTAGAAATTTTCGTTTTTGTTTTTGTCGAGGTGTTGCAACTGATGACATAATTTGCTGCGGCTCACTGTTGTCCATGTTGTCGGCGTTATGAAAAGCGTCGGCGTCATTTTCGACGACCATTTGGATCTCCACATTCTGATTTTAGTGGTTTTAGTAGTATTTCATTATCTATAATCAATCGCTTTGTACTTGTTAGATAATGAAAATTCGCAATCCGGCCCACCTTGACAATTTTAAAATATCCACGAGCCTCAGGTAAGCCAAACATCTCGGTTTGTCCACGCAGCGGAGCGTCATTGTCACAGTTACAAGCCTCGTAATGAGGCGGCTTTTAGGGTCTCCCAAATATTGTTTCCACCAGCTATACTCACAGACGCGCTGTTTAAACTATTATTAGTGAGATGTAATTCTGTGTGTATCAGTAAAGTTTCGATGTTGATCAGTATAACAAGTGACAAGATACTTTGATGACGAGTAGGAACTAACGAATCCGTAGAATGAGTTGAATTTTACGAGCATTTTTTACAATGACTAATTTATCATTGTAAAAAAACTTACTTGAGGAATTGGGGTATGAAGTGCCACCCGGTGGAGCTCTGTTTGAGGGTGAGATTAAGTTCGAAAGTAGTGGCAGTGCCAGGATCGCACTTGACAACAGTTAGCCTCCTGCATCGATCGACGGTTTCAAAATTGAGGTAAATGAGGCAACCTCTGATGCCACAAGGCTCGGACTCGGCCATGGCAAGTATATCTTTCGATATTCGATAAAGAAGACCGCACGGCAAAAGGACTTCCCCACAGGACAGATGCGTCCTTTTTGCCGTACGCAATTCAGTCTCCAAACGATGCGTGAGCGCAGGAATGGTCAGGCAAAAACCTCCCTCGTCGGGGGTCGAAAACAGATCGTAGTTGTAACCTGCAAGAAAAATTCAAATCACAGCGAATTAATTCAAGATCGGTATCTTCACGCTCTAATAAATATACCAATATTATGCTTTTTCCAGCCATCATTGCCAATTAAGATTAATTATTTACAGCGTCGGCTGAGGTCATTTTCAATTTTAACTTTCAATTATTATTATTGTTTCATGAAAAAAGACGGCTATAAAAGTCATCATTAAATAGATATACCCACATATCATTATAGCATACAGGTAAATAAATATACACGATGAATTATTCATCAGCCTTGAATGAAGCGAACCTACACTTCAAATACTTCATTACAAATTAATCGGGTTAATTATCTGAGCTTTTTCATTATTTCACTATTGATTACATTCCAGTATGGTCTCAAAGATTATTATTGAATTTGTGTAATGGCTAGAGTGAATTCGACAGAAATAAGTCTGCAATCAGCAATCCTAACAGCAAAGGAAGAACGCATCAACAACAAAGAAAAAAAAGGCGGTCTCGGAGACGGCAGGAACTTCTACGCCGCACTGCATTGGATTAATAACAGCAGCATTTATTAAATTTTTAAATATTTAAAATAAGAAAGTTGCTATGCCAAAAGGGCACTTCGGGTTGACTGATCGGCTTCAAAATCTAATCAGCTCCTCTCCCGCACAGACAATAAAATAAATTGCCACTAAAATGACATTTTTCGAAAAAATGGCACTAAGGTTTTCGGCTTGAAAAAAAATCAGTTATCAAATCCGGTAATAAAAATATACATTTATGCATAGTTTTTTTTCACGGCACCATTTTTTGGTCAAAAGGGCCCAAGTATGAATACATTTTTAGAAGCAGAATTTGAAGAGCATTCATATGGTAATGCGAAAAATGGGGGTTTGCATTTAAATTTTTAAAGTTGATGTGCCAAAAAGGCACTTTCCGTGAGCCGGTGTAGCCCAGATTCTAATCAGCACCTACAAATCTCCCACTGAATATGTGTGCCAAATTTCATCAAAATCAGTTCAGTAGCTTCGGCTGTAGCGTGTCCACAGACACACGGACAGACACCCACAGACACACAGACACACATTTTTCAAAAATAGGTTTTTTGGGTTCCTGGGACCCCGAAACGTAAAGATTTGATGTCAGTTCAATTTCGAATTTTTGATCGATTTTATATACTGCTCCGCCTTGAGCGTAGAAGTTAAAAAAGAGACAAAACGTCAACTAATAATAATAATTGTCAAAAAATTACTTGAATATAAACAACTATTTTTGACATTGCCGTGAAATTCCAATCCATATGAGATTAATGGCAATTTTCTTGCGACAAGACAAGACAAGACAAGAGCTTTTAGAACCGTCAAAACTCCTGTTAGTGTCAATCAGCAGTAACAATAAGGAGATGGGAAGGGATAATTGTTCTTAATTATTGTTCATTGTTGTTACTCTTTGACAGTGACAGCAATTTTTGACGGAACTAAAAGCCTGTTTACAAACCAACAGTAAAAAAGCCTGACACTGACACACGCAACCCGGCGTTCGTTAGAAAGTGTCGAGACTTTATGTAGGTACACTCGATAGTGTAAGTGAATGTTAACGATTTGTCAAAATTAGTAGGCAATGACAATGTATTTCCATATGTCGTTGCCTACTAGTTTTGACAAATTGTTAACAACATTCACTTGCACTCGAGTGTACATGGTCTTTTGTAAAAATTTAAGCTACCAAATATCAAAACTTAAAACAGTTAAGGCGTCTAAGTGCATAGGTATATTATACATACGTTAAAAAGTACCTATCGTCTTTAATCTAATTTGTATTTATGAGCGTCAACGATCGATGATGTTTGTGTTTATAAATGCTATCACATATCACAACAATATAGAAGGTGGTATATTTTTCATACTTTCATAGAATAATAATCGCTGCTGTATACGCAATATGAAAACCGAGCGTGAGAGGAAAGAAAATTTTATCCTCGATGATAGTCAATAGAATCTAAACAAATTATTGTCCAGGTACACCATCTGTACAGGGAAGAAATTTATTTCAGGAACTTCTAGGGCCACTATTAAAATGTCCGAGTTATGAAAATTGACGCATATTTTTATATTTACTATAGAATTATATTCTAGGGAGTGTGAGTCAGGTCAAACGTTTTTTTCTGACGTGATGTTTAACGGGCTTTCAGTTGCGTCAAAATTCCTGTCAGTGACAATAGGTAGGTAGGTACTGTCAATAAACAGTGACAATAAACTGAGTCACACATCCCTTGTATCCGTTAGAATATATTTATTTGTTAAAGTCAATGTTTCTATAAAAAAAATGGGCAACAATTTTTCAACCCCTATAGTGTATCTTGCAAAATTCGTATAATTTCGATTTTATTTCACTCATATGGATTAAATATACCTGTTTTTCAAACCCATTCTCCGTATTTCAACCAGCCAATTTTCGTGTTATTTGTTGTAATTCTACTTTAATTTTCATTGCTTTAAACTTTTCAGCTCCCTCTAAAAATGTTTTAACCCGCGTGGGGTTCATTTTGCAAAATTCGCCTATTTTGTTTTTTTCCGTAATTCTACTTGGACGGATCATAATTTTTAAATTAACAAATTTTTTCATGTCTATATCTTACATCTCCCGTGGAAATGACGTCATCATCGATTTTTTTCATTATGGGTAATAAAGAAACTATTCATGTTCCCCATTCGGGGGTCCATTAATTTTCTATTGAAGTGACAGAACGTCAAAATTTGAATTTTAGGTTGGTATGAGGAAATTTTGCAAGGAATTTTACTAACAGGTGAGTTGGTAGAAGCGAATTCAATGCGACACGTCAGAAAACATGACAAATGTCAAAATTTTGCAATAATTGCTCTGATTTGGCACAAATTGGCCTTTGTGTGCGTGCAGTTTTAAGTAAAGTGCAAAGAAAAATATTCACGAAAAAGCCTCACACTGCTGCTAACAATAAAAATAAACCCTAGAAGATTTGGGTTACGTAATGTTTTTGCTTTCCCGCTAAATTTCGATCAAATTGTCAAAAGTACACGTCCTTACAAATTAGGGTAGTACTTTGTACAGTTCCAGAAAAATTTTAGTTCTGCGATAGAAAATGAACGGACTAGGTATATTATTTTGTGCACTTATAAAATGTATTTCACAATCCATAACCTGTTACTCATTATTAAAACCGTTAGACATATAGACATAGCTACTTTAATTAGGTGCCCAAGTGACCAAAAATAAAAATTTAACGTTAGATATATTGTATTTATTTCTATACAAACTACCAATAATTCTCAATAATCAATTAATACTGTGCGAAAATTAGTCCATTGTTACTTGTGTTATTTACACTATTTTTCAAACGGAAGCCGTTTGTGATTCGTGCTAATGATACTTACCGTTAGTCTGTCAATGTCAAAAATAAAAAGGGTGAATAAGAATTATTTATTTATCAAGGGAGAGTAAACTACAATTTTAATCCCGAATAGAAATTTTGTGAACGAGCGAGCGGAGCGAGGATTTCGGGATGACTCAGGAACGAACGGTGAATAAGAGTTATTTATTTATCAAGGGAGAGTAACGTACAATTTTAATCCCGAAGACAAAATTTATGAACGAGCGAGCGGAGCGAGATTTTTCGGGATGACTCAGGAACGAATCGGGAAATTCTCTTCAGATTTTGAATCACCAAGACTTCCTTCCATTTACCGTATAGAAAGGTTCCAATAGTAAGCACCAAAAGTAACGAAAAAGGAACCACCCCCTCGAACCACCCTGCCGAGGGGCGGTTCACTCACTGAAATGTGTACATACCTACTTCGAGTGTTTCGAATGCTGCGTTAAGTAATTACTTTGAGTACTTCGATTACCTCGAGTACTTCCGACACGTACTTCGAGTACTTCGAACTGAAATGTACCTACACCTACTTCGAGCAGTGAACCTCCCCTCGCACCCCGCATATTATGTATGTACCTATACCTACTTAGTTACAATACCTACTTTATTTTAGCTTTCCGGGATATCTCATTTATTTGGGTATTCTGTAGAATCTATGGTAGAATGTAGAAGGTTTAATTTCGTTTTCGTTTTATCTTTATTATTTTCGACTTCCCGTAATTAGTTAAAGCAATGATGAAGCTAATCTCCAAAAAATATAATTTCATTTTCATACCCATTAGAAAATATTTAAATGAGGAAACGGATAATAAATAAATAATAATTAATTGACGTGTCCAGATATGAATTTAATTGGATAAATGTAACCGTAGACAAGTAAATCCTTGCGCAAACATGTAGGTATTTTATTTATTTTACTTACATGGGGGCGCAGGAAGGGGCGAATCTCCTAGCACCGATTCAATAATATCCGAGGACATGGTCTTGGGGCTCCCCAATTCCTGGGCCTTGGGGAGCACCCCGGATAACTTGCTGAAGACCGCCTGCAGCTTCGAGCCTTTAGGAGACCTTTCCTCTTCACCCCTTTTCCTCATCATTTTAATGACGAAACTCACAGCCTCCTGATCATAATTCGGGACTTGGGAGCCCCTCGAAACCGCTTCACCGGGTGCCGGTCAACAAAGAACTTCAATTCAATTCGACACGGTATGGAGTCAGCTGATCGACCGGCGGGGCTGCTCACTGGCCTTGTTTCCACCAATAGGAAACACTTCCACTCTTTACATGACCTCCGCCTGGTAACAGCCGTCAAAATCAGCTGTAACGATCGATTGCGGGTGAGCTGCGACAAGCTTTTCTAGCTCTATCGCGCTCTGACGCCGGGCCTTCCTGATTCTCAGCCACGGTGATTTTTTGATATAAAAAATCGAATTTGGTGGCATCGCCGGGGTAGATTTAATTATTACAGTAAAAACCGTCATTTTTGCGACAAACCGGAACAAATTGTCGCGTATTTTTCGCAGAAAAGCGGGGAAACCGGGATAATTGACAAAGAACTAATTAGACGAGGGTGGGAGTAAGAGCTTCCGGACGTATGTTTGTGTTTATTGCTAGCGATGATACAATCCGGCTCGAGGTTCCTGTTTATGTTGAGAAATCTTTTCATCTTCTTCATGGGGCTCTTATTCGTTTTCTTTCATTTATTTTGCCTTGTTTGACGACAAAGACGTAGCATGACACCGCATTAATTCAATGAATTTGTGTTTCTTGAATGTTAGTTAGTAACCCCTGAACAAAACCCATTTTATTTTCCTAAGGTGCTCGGGGGAGAGGGAGTAGGCCTTGATAAGGAAAGAGTACAAAAGAGCCTCCATATATTGTATACTGTACTTAATTTAATTAAAATAATTATTTCAACAAGGGGCTGTCAGTCAACGAAACGAAAGTAAATTATTTTTGATCACATCACTGGTTATAGGTGCTTATCTAGGCAACCCTATATACTCGAAGATGCTTTTTCTGTTACGGACTATCATAGACAAACGGACTAAGCGTGACGTAAGATCCGCCATCTTTGTTGAGCTAGGCTGAGGTTGTTACCATGGCAATGAAGCTAAACAAAGTGAGAATTTCATTGGTTACATTCAATTATTTCAGTAGAAAGCTCATTGTGGACATGATGTAACCATTTAATCGATAACAATTTTTCAAATTATTAATATTAATGTCTTAAAAGACAACACATAGTACCGTAGAGTCGGGTGGCTTTGGTCCACTTTGAAACTTTGACGTTCTGTAACTTCTCACAGGATAAGGATATTTACTTGCTACTGGTGTCAGTATTATACTGCCCTGCAATGGAAAAACATCGTATGTGCATTTTTGGGCATTTTGAGTTATTGATAGATTTGAAATCCTCAATAAATTTCCTTTTATATGTAATTATATGATGTTTGTCAATTTTTTTAAGTTTTAAGTGGCAAAAATCTTGTTTTAAAAATAGCAAGTTTGTATTTTGACTGTCAAAGTCATAATAATGCAAGTCAAGAACACCGCATCTGCAAGTTAATAGAAATATAGGCCGCATGTGCTAAGAAAACCGACGATTTACTAAGCATGAACCTCTTATGTGAGCACATACGGTGTTTTTAATTTGCTTCAGTGCCTCTTTCAACAAAGTTTTACAAATGATCGTCGCAAATTTGTCAAATTAAATCTGATTGAATTCATTGCTGCAGACTAATTTTCATTATTTCATTTTTTTATTTCATTTATTTTAGTGCATAATTCCGTAAAACAGTTTCTTTTTTGTGAAGCAATGTAAGTTTTGTTTAAATAAAAAAATACTAGTTTAAATCAAATCCTAGTTACATACTGCGTTTATATCATGCAAAATGTCCGTCTTGCTAGTTAAAAATGCCGTAAGTGACATTAAATTCCAATAAAACAGTGATTTTAAAAAAATATTTTTTTTTCCTTCAAGCAAACGGTCCAACATGCATGTTTAGAAAAAAACTAGAAGAACAACATTTCAGATAAAAAAAACTATAGCGATTTGATTGCAGTCAAAACTTTGATCTTTGTTCCTCAAAAGTTGGGAAATTTCACATACGCCGTTCTTCTGTTGCACGGCAGTATAGTCTATGATAGTATTTTCAATCAGGCAAATTACAATAATGTGAAAGCAATTTTATTAGGTTTTTTTTAAAAAAAACAGAGTGGCCAAAGTTACCAGGTAAAGTTGGGTTACTTTGGCCACCCATTTGTTTTACGCGTAAATGTAAAGACAAACATGCCTAAGCATGTGTTTGGCCACCAAAAAAATTCCGTTGCCTTGCATGACGAATTGGGAGCAACAAACAGAAATTAAATGTATAAAAACAAGGGCGGGCTATTCAAAATTCAAACTTTATTAAAAAATACAAAATTTTATGCATAGGTTTCCATTTCAGGTATCTTGAAGAAGCCCTTTTGGAAGGTTGGGGGAGTTTCTATCATTACCACAATATCTAATAATTTCGGCTTCCTGCTGGTCTTTTGTAACGGACCCATTTTTCCAGAGCTATAGAAATTGCCACATTATGCCTACTAATAAATAGACTGGTTACTTATATAGTGCACTCAACAATTTGAAAACCGCCTAAATTTCATCAATTTACGACTGGCCAATGTCACCCGTTTAAGTAACAAAATCTGATTGGGCGAGTTTGGCCACCCCCTACTGGCCAAGCCGCTAACTTTTCGGTCGTAATTATGGAACAGAAATCTTCCCAGAGGTCTACTCATCACATGCTGTTAGCAAAAATTGATAGAGCTGTCGCTAGTTAAATTTCCGCGACAAAAGTTTTTTGCGCCTAAATATCGCCTGTTTCTCACAACAGGATTCTAAATTTAATTACGTTAAATTGAACTTATTAATTTATTCCGATTATTAATTTTTGGCATACCTATAGTATATATACTATCATATAAAATCATAAAACCCACAATTATTAATCAATTTAATTTGGACATGTGCAATAGTAACAAATTCCGAAAAACGGCCAAAGTGACCTAGGCAGGCCAAAGCCACCCAACTTTACGGTACCTAACTGTAAATAAAGAATTTGGAGAAAAATGTAATTTCCTTGAATTTGCACATTAAAATCTGGATTTGTTTGGCTTCAGTGGGAGGCGTTGACTATGGCAATACACAGCAAAGATAGCGGTTTCAAGTCATCGCTAATATCGCGTACAGTAATTACTTGACAAATCTTTTCATCTTTTTCATGGGGCTTTAATAGCCCGTTTTGCGTGTTAGCAGCCCAGTCAAATTAGACAAATCGAGTGAAAAAAATCCCGGAGTTTTGAAATTTGGCATGGTTGTTCGCTAGTATCTACAGAACATCATACTAAAAGTACCGGATGGTGGGGGGTGAGCGCGAGGGGGGGGAGCTGATTGAATGTGCGTTTTCTGCGTTTTTCGTATATATCTCCGTAATTACCAATCCTAGCGAAAATTATTTTATATACAAAATTAAAGCAGACTAAATTTATTATCAAAACGGTGCTATTCGTTTTTGTCGTCGGATTCATACTTTAAATGTTATAAGCTTGACAAGTTCTCATATTTACTTGGGATGGCTCCAGCCAAGGAGTTTAAGGTTTTGATCCGCACAAAAGTAAAGTAGTGCTGAAAATTGGCACTTATGCTCCACTGGCAGTCCTGAATGACGTGTCAAAAGTTCCTAAGCCTGCGGTGCCGGCGTCCCGTTTTTTTGGTACCGTAAGGCCTTAAGTGATAGTCATATACATTATTTTCCGCATAACATGATTATATATGAACCGATTTGATCGGGATTGGTCTCAAAATGACCACAACGACCTAATCAATACTGATACTACTAACAGACTCCTGAAATTTTGAGATGGAACATTCTTTTTTTTTCTTGGAGACATATCGTGCTCCAAAATCAGCTTCGTGTTGCTTTTTTGAGATTATTTCTCCAACGGCTTATCGGACGACAAAAATCTATAGAATCTTTTTGTTGCAAATTTTATCCTGAACATTTTAGTTCCTACACATTGTTGTGGTTATAGGTATAAGTAAACGGAAAAAAGCAGCGCGAAGTCGTTTTTCGGAGAAATCTTACTTCAGTACCGACTTCGCGCTGCTTTTTGCCGATTATCTCCTCAATGGTTTATCTAACCACAAAAATGTGTAGGAACTGAAATGTTCAGGAGCACGATTTTTCCAAGAAAAAAAAAAGGATGTTTCATCTCAAAATGCCAAGAGTCTATCAGTAGTATCAGTATTGATTAGGTCGTTGTGGTCATTTTGAGACCAATCCCGATCAAATCGGTTCATAAATATAATCATGTTATGCCGAAAATAATGTATATGACTATCACTTATAAGGCCTTCCGGTGCCAAAAAAAATAGGACGCCGGCACTGCAGGCTCCGGGACTTTTCACACGTCACCCAAGATCGTCAGTAGAGCATAAGTACCAATTTTCAGCCCTACCTTATTTGTCAATACCTTAAACCCCTGGGCTATAAGCCATCCCAAGGAAATATGAGAAATTGTCAAGCTTATAACATTTAAAGTATGAATCCTATGACAAAAACGAATAGGACCGTTTTGATAGGAAATTTAGTCTGCTTTAATTTTGTATATACAATAATTTTCGCTAGGATTGGTAGTTACGGAGATATATACGAAAAACGCAGAAAACGCACATTCAATTCTTGATTTTCTCAAAAACGGCGGTTGATTTTTGGCATAGCAGTTCTTAGTAGAAGTGCACCTAGAATTAAACGTAGAATCCAAAAATATCATAATAAACAGGTGTTCGATCAATTTAAATTTTAAATGATGAAAATATTTTACGTCGATTCAAAATTAACTGAAACTCCTGTGTACAAATTTTCATGACGCTAGAAACAGTTCTCATCCAGATACGGCTAAATGACGCTCGTCGAGGGATAACCTGTATACAAAGTCTCGAAACGGTCCGTTATCCGTTATTTCTTCAGATTTTACTTTGAAACTTGGTATGTACCTACCGAAGCACAATTAAATACAGGGAACACAAAACTGTTCTTAGAAATTTTCTTGGAAAGTGACCCTAAAAATAGTTTTTTTTAAATGGAATACTTTTTCTCAAAGGATTCGGAGTCTACGAATTGACCAGAAGACAAGTCGCGGCCACCTTGGATTTTCAAAAACATCGAAGAAATCGGTCAAAAAGCAAGATTTTTCAAAACCGCAAGTAGGTATACCTACACATCAACCTTATTTTTTGAATACAAATTCAACTGTGAATTAGGTACCTAAAGTCCCGTAGCATATTAACGACAGTGGGGGTTGTGTCTCAGGCTTTTTTTCTGTTGGTTTGTAAACGGGATTTCAGTTATGTCAAAATTCGTGTCATGGACAATAATTGACAACAAAGACCCCTTTCAATCTCCATTGTTACTGTTTATTGACACTGACAGTGAGTGATGGGAGTTTTGACGGATGTGAAATCCCGTTTACAAACCAACAGAAAAAAAACCTGAAACACACAACCCCCGCTTTCGTTAATATGCGAAGGGACTTTACATTTTCTTTTATTTGTTTTTGCTTTTTTGAAGTTCATTAAATTTTCACAATCAGCCAAAGTAGGATTTGGCATGTGTCGAAGTAGGTACCTACTTCAAAATTCACACATAGCTACCTACTGGACTAAGAGCTGTTCTCGAGGCTGATGTACTATTTAAAAAAAAACTATATTTGGGTCGTAACTATTTTCAAAATGTACCTTGTTTGACACTCTGCATCTTTATATTTAATCATTTTTCGCTACCTAGGTACTTCTAATATGTAGTAGGTAGGTATATAATGGAGATTTCGACCTTCGACCGAATATAGATAATTGGGACACCTGTAAGTACAAACCATATTCAAAAGTGCTATTGCAGGAAGATATATTACACACAGTATAATAAAGTTTCCTTTAAATTAAAATTGTTACAATTTGAAAATATCAGTAAAAGAACCTACTTATCACTACATAAAAATTAATGAATAGATTCTTAATAACACTGCTGATGAAAAATTTCACATACCCTTCAACCTATTGCTAGCGGTTCTACTAAAAGTTACAAACTTGAATAATGCTTTTTTTTCAAATGCGATTGCAACGAACTCTTCCATTTGGCCTTGTATGTACACAAATCGCACTGAAACCACTTAACATCACCTTCACTTAAGTGTTTATTTACTTGATGTCTGTGCAGTTCATCCCCCACTTTAGCCCTGTATGGACAAAACTCGCACTGCAACCACTCGATTTCCTCCGGACGCAAATGCTTCCTCAACATGTGCTTTCGAATATTAGAAATAAACCAGCTCTGATAACCGCACTCTGAACATTTATGCTTCTTTGCCTCACCAGGACTAGAGTGACGGCTCGCCAAGTGGCTCATTAGCGTTCCTTTTTGTTTTGCTTTATAAGAACATTGGTCACATTCAAACCATTGGATCTGTTCAGGAGTCTTGTGCATTGCTGAAATATGACTTACTAGTGATTGCTTCCTTTTACCTCTATACCCACATTCGTGACAAACAAACCAGTTATATTGATCAAATGAGGTATGTTTGTTAAATAGATGTCTTCGAAATAACCCCTTGTCTTTAGCAACATATTTACAGTGGGGACAACTAATTGGACCCTCATCTTTTATCGTAATATTATTTTTTTTAATAAAATGTCTTTCATTGTGCCTTCTCATTTTATCTCTTCGAAATGTGTGATATGAACATTGTGAACATTCCAATCGTCCCGCTTTTACATGTTCTAAAATATTGTGACAGTCCAATACCTTTTCATTGTTGGTATGAAAATTGCACACTTTGCACTTATAAGAATTATTGGTAAAAGCACTATTGCATTTAAAAGTGTGTGATAAGAGGCAGACTTTGGAGAAGGATTTGAAATCACATTTCTGGCAATAATAAACAGAGACATGTTCACTGAATAAAATTTGTTTACTTTCATCCTGAGAATCCTCAACTTTTAGATCGTGCTCCTGTTCCTCCAGTTTTACACAATTCAGGTCGACATTTTCTTGTTTGATTGAAACTGATGATGGTGATTCACAACCCTCCAATTTTATATGGGAGTAACAGCATCCAATTTTGTGTCCACTTTTGTTAATATGCGTGATTAAACTGGTCATTAAAGTTGCTTCAAAAGGGCAAAAACTACACTTGTAAAATCCTAATGAGTCCATGCAAAGGAAGGTTTTTGCATTAATTAATCTAAATTTATGTTTTTGTATGTTGTGGTGGGTTACCATAAACTCCCAGGGAGATTCATACTCGCAGTTTATACATCGATAGCTTTTCTGGAATAACATTATTGTAAAAGTTCGGTCCTGCAATAACAAAGATCACAATCAGCTTTAAATGATAAATAATACTTTTCAAAGCGGAATAATATTCAGGATTATTAAAAACAGAACCAGAACTGAACCCTTGAACTCAAAGGCAAAAGGCAATGTGAGGTTAAGTTGCAATTGACACCTGTCAAGAGTGTCAACTCAAAACAAATCCAAGAGCGATTTCTGGCGTTTCAAACAAACCGAAATAAAATAAAACGGAAATAGTCTGGGTGGCCCGAGTGACGTCACACTTGCGGAGTCACTTTCAGCAGTCTACGCCCTACGTCTCTCACGACAAGGGCTAGTAGGAAAAGTTTTTGTTAACACGTTACATAGGAACAAAAATCTTATCAAGAAAGTTTTATGTAGCAACGGAACGGATAGGTATATCTTTTAAAAATAATTCAGCTCGGCGAGGTTTACCTAACAAAAATCTTAAAATCTGAAACTTGTTTATTGAGTAAACTAAACGTTCCAAATTTTATATGTACACAAATCGCACTGAAACCACTTAATATCGCGTTCACTTAAGTGCTTATTCAACCGACGCCTATGCAGCTATTCCCCCACATACACATATGAGAACAATGGTCACATTCAAACCATTTTATCTGTTCAGGAGTCTGGTGAATCACTGTAATGTGATGATGACTTACTAGTGGCTGCTTCATATGCTTGCTTCCATTAGCTTTCTACCCACAGTAACATTGGCCACATACACAATCTAGTTTTATTGATCAATGGACATTATGCTTGTTAAATAAATGTCTTCTCAATAACAAATTGTTTGACCCAATATATTTACAATGCAGACAACTAATAGGGCCCTTTATTGTAGTTTTTTCCTTTAATAAGATGTCTTTTATTATGTTTTCTTATGTCATCTCTTCGGAATGCAAGATAGGAGCATTGTGAGCATTCAAATCATCCCGCTTTTACATGTTCCAAAATATTGTGGCACTCCAACAGCTTTTCATTCGTGGCATCAAAACTGCACACTTTGCACTTATGAGAATCATTACTACAAGAACTACTACTAGTGCATTTAAAAATGTGAGACAGGAGACAGATTTTGGAGAAGGATTTGAAATCACATTTCTTGCAATGATAAATAGGGACATGTTCATTGGATAAAATTTGTTTACTTCCATTCGAATCCTCAACTTTTACACTATGTTCCTGTTCTTCCACTTTTACGCAATTCAAGTCGATATTTTCTTGTTTAATATGTGGAGCAGAGGGTGCACAATCCTCCAATTTTATGCTCGGGTACAGTCTTTCTATTTTATGTCCACTTTTGCCAATGTGTGTGAATAAACTAGTCATTAAAGTTGTTTGGAAAGGGCAAAACCAACACTGGTGAAATCCTAATAAGCCCATGCAATGGAAGGTTCTTGAATTAATTAATGGAAATTTATGTTTTTGTATATAATGGTGCTTTATGATAAACTTCCAGGGAGATTCATACTCGCAGCTTATGCATTGGTATCTCTTCCGGGGTAACATTTTTTTGAAGTTCGGTCCTACAATAACAATAGTTAAGATATCAGCTTTAAATTACAAATTTTAATACTTTTAAATGAGGAATAATAAAATTATAGAAACAGACAGAATTGATTGCAAAACTTGACGTTATGTTACAATTGACAGCTGTCAAAACAAAACTTGGAGGAACAAGGATACCAACCTATAAACGGCAGGGTTAGGCAGCATTGCCCTCTATGCTTAAAACAAAACACAACGGAGAGCTTTTATTAACAATTCCGAAAGAAATGAAGCTGCTGGTACATGATCTTTAAAGTAAAGCCCGATTAGCAACTTTTAGGGAAATTGACGATATTCGAGTGACATAATTGTGGGTTGGCAGTGCTGTAAACGAGACCATTTTTGGGTTACCTGGAAAAGTTGACCTCCAATATTTTGTTAAAAATAAGCGATATTAATCTATAATAGTGGTTAAATTTAGAAAATGAACAACTGGAGGTGAGAAGACGAGAACGAAAATACCAAAATTGTTGAGAATTAACTGACACGCAGAACTACGTAAATTGGCAGGAAAGATGGCGAAGAATGAGAAGTTGTCAAAAGTTTCCAGAGGTTCCAAAATTAGAGGTATACAAATATCAGTGAACACAAATTGTATCAGTGAACACAAATATTACGTAGAAGTTAAAAAGTCGGGTGTCAACGAAATAACCAGGCTCACCCCCCTTTTTCCGTATTTATTAAAATATTCGAATGAAATTTGGCACACATATACATGGTGTTGCCAATTTCATTTACCACTGTTGGGCTCTCGGAAACCATTAGAGTTAGAATAGATAATCAATTAAATTAAAAAAACGTTGCGGTTTTTGAGGGATGACTATATGGCTTGAATTCTAATTGAGGCCATGGAAATTTACCTCGAAATTTACGGTACCACAAAAAAGTTAGGCGCGTAACTTTAAGATGTCGCTGGCGGTCAAAACAAGTAGATTTCTTTAATTTTACTTGTCATGTGGCGCATCCCATATGGCAAGTAATTAAAGAAATTACTTTTTTGGACCGCCAGCGTTTTTCGTTATTGAGTTATCCTGAAAAAACTGAAAATCGTGATTTTAAGGAAAAATTAATATCTTCTTGACAGTTGATACTACTAAGCAAATAAAACTTATGACTTATATTTTTGACAGCTGGGCATTCAACGGCATTGTCTATGCCTCCTAGATTTTGAGTAACGACAATCAACTTTTCTTTTTCTTATGGCCGCCAAATTGGATTTTAATTTTTAATACATGCGGGTAAAAATTTTGTGTCAAAAAATCAATAAATAGGTAAGCCCGCCGCGCCGTTTCAAAAATACGAGAGCGCTTTTTCGACGTTTTTCGCAGAGGTAAAATCCCCCTTAATGTTAATTAAGTAAATAGAATAATTACAGAATATGACAAGAAAATAGGCAAATTATACAAATTTAACTTTTGGGGGGTTCAAATGCATACTTATACCTATTGTGAAGGGGCCTGAAAGCTTATAAAAGGTAAACTGAATCCACATCAACGAGTACCTATAATTTATTGCCAAAGAAAACCGAAATTAAGTGAATTTTACAAAATTGACGCTTACGTAAGAAGGTTAAAAAATTATGAAGGGGGATGGAAAGACAAAATGGGTGAGAATTAATCGTAGTAAGGTAGAATTACAGAAAATAATATGAAGATAAGCTAATTTATGCAGCTTTTTGCGGTTAAAATGTATTGCGAAGGGGGTTGAAAAAGCGAAAAAGGCAAAGGAACATAGGTAATTCAAATAAGTACAATTTATTACCGAAGAAAAACAAAATTGCGCGAATTTTGCAAAATTAGCGCTCTGGGTGTGGAAAGGGTTGAAAATTCAAGGAGGTGAAAATTAACTGTCCTAATTGGGGTACATGAATGAATTCGAAAATGAGGAACTAAATATATTTTCTGGTTCAACAATTAATGCACACAAATGCAATTACGAAGAGAAGTTGAACAAAAAAGTTGATACATTTTAATAAACAAGCGTTTTTAAAAAATCGGATAAGTGACCATAGGCGTGTTTCAATTCATTAGAGCCGGATAAATGCCGTCATCGCTGATTTTTATTAATTTCTTTCTCCAAAACAGTGAAGCGAAATAGGTATTTTAGTGTCCTCTTTCTTTATGTGTAAATAAGCGATCTGCGAAAATTTTGCCTTTTGATGGTTCACATTCTGAAAGGGGTTGAAAAATTTGAGATGGGTGTAAAATAATGAAAATGACTTTAAATTACCGAAAAATCACAAAAATGGACGACATTTGTTTTACACTGTAACTATTAATTACTTGACAGAATTTTCAGTGTTAGTCCTTAAAGTTCATCCCCTTGTTGGAGCGTGCTTGAAAAAAATTGTTTAAATTTCTACCTTATCATTGAAAATAGCCACACTAAATTCTACCATAACATATCTTAAATGATTATTTGTTATTCTTAATTACGTGTTAGGTGTTACATGTTGAGGGTTATTGTACATAGCTCCATTAATGGGTGGTTTTCCACGAATGATGATAACTTTTTTTGAACCTTTGAAAGAAATCTATCGAATGGTATTAATTTCAACCCCACGTTATTAGGTAAAAATAGATTTTCAACCACAAAATTTCGTCCCCTTCGCTGAATTTCCTATCAAATTCACCGCGCTTTATTCGAAAATACAATGTGAGGCGGTCACAGATTGACAACAGAGATATTGCTTCTCTGTGCCAAATTACAGCATTTCGTGAACGTTTCAACCCTTAAATTTCAACCCCTCTATTTCACCACCCCCGCATGCCCTAAAGAAAATTGTGTTTTGAATTCCATCACATTTCCAATTCGTTGAAATATTGTCCAGAAAGTAAAAATATTAGCTCATAAGTTCGGAATTTTCTGTTAACATCAGATTGTGAAAGAACTTATTTTTCTGTTGCAGCCAGCTCTAGCGTGAAAAATAAGAGGCAGCTAAAATTTATAATGGAAAAAGAACTGGTGAAGGATCCGGTTCTAAAGAAATTGTTCACACCCGAATTGCGAATAATACGACGGAATCCAAACGTTAGGAAACCACCACTTAAACCAAAATATGTCATGAGAAGATACGAAAAAGTGGATCTAAAGACCATTTTTCCGCACTCTCCAAAGACTCGGAAAACAGCCACAAAACCTACTGTGAAAAATATCAAAATTGAAATAGAAGAACTACCCCCGTTGTGTGTTGTGGATTCTAAAGCACTAAATCCAGAAATTCCTTTAGAAGATTTTCAACTCGAATTAAATGTAGTCCCCAAAACTGAAATTTGCGAGGTCGAGGAAATAATTATACCCTTTCCCGACTATTTCATGAGGCCGGAAATGAGGGATCACGACTACGTTGATCTCAGCGAGTATGATGGTTACGATGGTTTTCTGCAGAAACCACTTAAAAGTGAACCTGAAGAAGTCCATCAGATACTGGGATTTGACGATCAATTTTCCGAAAACTTGCTGGAAGGCAACGAAGAAGAATTGTTCTTGTGCGACGAATGCGGTTTTGCATCTTCAGAAGTTTGGTTCGCCAAACATAAAGAATATCACTTTCAGAAAAGTGGAAAGAAAGACGATTCATATAAAGTCGATGTAAAAGCAATTGCTGAAGAGCCAAGTTTTGATATAATCGATAAATATTCTTCAGATGAAGAAGAATTACCGCCAAAGAAAAAAACCAAAATAAATAGAAACAAGAAGGTAGATAAGGCAAAGGAATCGTCCGAAGTAACAACTTTTTCTTGTGTAGGAACAGAGGACAAAGGTAACCCTGGCGCGAAATTGAAAAACGGTGTTAAAACAAATGATGATGCAGAAATCGAGAAAAAAAATAAGGGAGCAAAAGGAGTATCTACTCTAAAATCGCCACAGAAGCAGACTGGAGCAGATGGAAATGAAAATTATAAAAAATTGAAGAAAGTAATTCAGGCAAAGGAGTCGTCCAAAATTTCAGTTAAAACAGACGAAAAAAATAATATAGTACGTCTAATTATATCAACGAAAACTAAATCCGCCAAAAAAAATGTTGAAAGAAAAAATGGAAACATGAAGAAAACGCTTCAGACAGAACGAGTCTGTGTTAAAATTGACAAAAATAACCCCTTTGAAAAGCTTTATGTCCAATCTCCACCCAAAAACAAAATAAGTGAACCAAATAACGTTGAAAAACAAAAAAAAATTAATAGGGCAAGAGGTTTCCGATGTTGTGACTGCAGTTTCATAGCGGTCGACTATTCCGAATTCAAGTGTCATAAGTTTTATCAACACCCCCCTCCAGTAAACATGCCGCATCGTAAAGTCTACTGTACGTATTATAATTGTCAATATAAGACCTATCCAAAGCATTTCAATGTATGCCTAAATTTAGCAGATAATAGTAGCTTACGTAAGCCGCTGCATATTGGTTGTGATTTTTGCAGTTTTCGATGTACAACTAGGGAGGTGTTGAGGCTTCATATAAACAGAGACTGCAAACAGCTTACAAACAATAGCACTAGTTTTAGCTTTAAAGTCGTTTAGATTCTTTAATAATACTAACAGATTCTGTATGTACTACATATTAAACGTTTTATTCTTTAATAAAATTGTTACAAAGATTAGATAATTATTGTTGCACCTCTGAAGAATAGACAGTTATTGTCACCTAGAGCTAAGCAATCCAAAGAAAGTTTTTATCTAATAAATACCTATATTCAATAGAGAAGAACTGAATACAATAAAGTGGACTCATGTTCTAACAGACACAAGGACAGTGTGAATCAGGCTTTTTTATGCTGAGTATGACATGGTATACAGGGTGTTTCATGAAAATAAAAAGTTCCTATAAAATTTTCTCCACAGTAAAAAAATTCAGCATCAAAGACTTAGTAAAGATATAAAATTTCACGTTGCTATCTTTAACCGTTTTGAAGATATTTAGAAAATAAAACACTTTCAAAGTGGCCCTTTTAAGGGGCCTTAGCTCCCTTAGGACTTATTTTTCGACAAACGTTCATCATATGGACTTTTTTTCATATTTTTTATAGAAGAATCTACTGGTAAAGTTTCGACCACTAATTTCGGGACATCCTATGTTACATGTAGGGGAAAGGGGGGCAGTTTCAACCAGTTTTTGTAAAAACTTAAATTGTGGAGGTTTTATGGATAAAATATAACTTTTCTTCATCTGGTTACATGAAACTATATCTAAGGAACCGGAACCTTATGCAACAAATTTATTGAGCATATTGATTCACGCATTTTTGTAATTACAGATTTTGTGAGGGAGTGAAAATAGGTTGAAACTGCCCCATCCTGCGGCACTTTCAACCTTTGTGTGGGGCAGTTTCAACAACCATCCATGTAATATGGAATTCAAACTTTATTTTCCCTTAAACAATGCAAATTCGAAGTTAAAATTATATATGGATGACGTCTGACACTAAGAGCCACTGGCAGTTTAGCTACGACATTATAGTCTGTCCGTCCTGCAGGCGACCGGCCCGCTTCACAATGGGGAATGATGGGAAAACTTCTCTAGGCGTTTTTTCGCCAGCAGGATTTTCTGATAAATGTCAAATTCAAATATGGTAAATCTGATTGGCTTGCTTAACGCGGGAACTTTAAATTGAAATTAAGCGGGTAATTTAAAGTAATCCTTGGGGCTCATAAAATTCAAAGTAAATCTTCTTTCAGTTTAAACGATTTGGGGTTTTGAATAAATACAAAATAGTCAGCTGACAAATAAAACGATTTATTACTTTCTACATTATCGAAAAACAAAGAAATCAGCACATCAATAAAGAGAAAGTTCTTCGTCCATCGTAATCTAAAATTGTCTGTGTATCATTGAAGTTTCCCGTCCCATTTCCTGATACACAGACAATTTTAGTAATATAATTGTGCATTTACAAATCAGGACACTCAAAATGGCAATTAGCCATAAAATGGATTATTTCCTAACATTTATAAAGAATCCTATACGACATCGGCCCAGGAAAAAATTTAAATCAAACACTGAATAGTGATTTTTCGTGGGAAGGTGTATGAAAATGTTCTTAGGTGATTAAATACCGAAATATAAAAATGCTTACATGACGTTACATTATGATTAGTGTGGATGTGACATCAACACCAGGAAAGTTAATCTTTTAATCTAGATTTTTACATATTAAAAGCTTGATTGCATATTCAAAATATAAATTTTCTGAGAAACTTCACCACAGAATACGTAATCTTCACTATGGTCTAAAATTTGCAGAACACATAGGTTTAACTACGGGTGAATGTGCCCCGTCCTCCCGTCCATGAATGGTTGAAACTGCCCCAAGGCCAATTTTAAAAGAAATAGTCGTCTCTTTGAAAATGGGTTATGATAAATTATGTGGCTATTAAAATCTCAAATAAGTAATACAAATGATGTCAATTAAAAATTTATTGTGAACATAAGTCTTCCAGTTTTGCCAATAACTATAATATAAACAAAACGGAGAATTTTCCTAACTACGAAGGAATTCATAAAATAATTTTTATTTCACAAAATTCATTTTGAACTCAATTGAATCTTTGTGTGAGGTTTCAGCAACATTACTGCCAACTGTGTAAAAATTAGTGGAGCGCTAGATTCAAATTTGAATTTTTTATCGTGGATGATCCCAGCAAACACAGAAGGTCTGGCCGTGTTATGGCGACTGTCCGGCAAGTCCGGCACTGGCAATAGAATTACGGCCGTGTACTGGCCAGACGAGAATCGGCCATACGAAAGCAGCCTCAACGTGGCCGTACTATGGGCATACGAACAACGGCCAGACAAAGACAGCCATAGCACGGCCGGCCTCTGGCAGCCCTAACCCGGCCGACTCCTGACAGCCTTAGCCCGGCCGGCCTCTGGCTGCCTCATTCTGGCCGTATTCAAAATGTTTCTGTAGTTAAATAATATGCTGATAGTGATTAATTTGATAATGTAACCCTTACTATCATACAATGGGCAAAATTAAAGAGTATTACATATTTTTTAAATAATTGCCAGTTAGTTTATGAACAAGATACGAACAAAGTAAAATATGAAGTGAAGCGGCCTAGTAGCAAGAAACTCGACTGTCGTCCAAGGAATCCGGGTTCGGTTCCCGGTGGTGAAGCGTTTTATCACGTTTTTTTGGTCCCGAGGTAGTTCCGGCCTGAACGTGGCCATAAGAACGCCGTAATGTGGGCTCAAAGAGAACCAAACCCGGCCCGTGCCTGGGCAACGTAGATCGGCCGTAACAAAACCAGAGGCACACATGCGGGCCGCGCCAGATAAGGCACTCGCTTCTGGGCCGGTTCCGGCTTGTCCGGGCAGCCTCATTCCGGCCGGCAACCGGCCATAAGATTGAGGTTTGCTGGGATGGTTTATACTGCCACTGCCCCATGGTTGAAACTGCCCCCCTTTCCCCTAGAGAGAAAGAAACCAAACATTTGGTTTTGGATGAAAAATAAGCATCTTTCCATATTTAAAGTTAACGCAAGTTTTGCTTAAAAAGTCCACTATGAACTTTTCGTCGAAGTTTTATCATTATCATCCCCGAATTCAGGGCCGTGCGGTAGATTTTTTTCAGGTGGGGGGTGCACAAACATTTTTTAACTGAAAACAATCGAATTTTCCAGCTGAAAAGTGAAAAGGCAATGTAGCGCCGCAGGCAAATTTTAATTTTAAGTGGAAAAGGCGTCGAGTTTTTATGCAATAAGTATACTTACCAAAAATTTGATTCTTTCTGCCTTTATTAGAATAAAAAATGTTGCCCCTACTACGCTGGAATTATTATATTATTTAGTTAGGTATATAATGTTGAAAACCTCGGAAGATCCGATATTTTTAATTTTTTTCTGAAAACTAAATAGTTTCGGAATAATCTTTTTTTAAATGTTCATTAATTAGTAAATAAACATGCACGTTTTAGAGGACTCCTGTGGTAACCTGAATCGTAATACTTTAACTTAAAATGGCAGAAATCACAGCCTACTTAACTTTTTACGAATTGACCCTACGGCGGCCATCTTTGAAACTCATGGTGACATTTTTTTGCTATGGCGGTACAATAAAACTCCCTGTTCACTGAAGTTATTTAATCTGCTGTTTACAAAAATTATATAGCGATACTGAAATAAATATTTACAAACACCAGCATCGGAAAACAGATTTACTAGGTATAGTACTTTCGCAAATTATAGGACTTAATTAATAAATTTTAAATACAGATTTATACATTGAGAAATCAAACGGGATAAAACGATTCAACAAGAAAATTTGACAGCCGTAAAATTTGGAACGAAAATTTTTACATAATATGGCGAATTTCTATCGTAATTCACATTAATTTACATGCATTACATTATAGGTAAATTGCATATAAAGCTATCTTTAAGATTATACAATAGCATTCACTTCATGAATATTTTTACTAATATGATATAGTCGAGTCAAGGCTCCTGCATCGTGGGGCAAAATTCAGCTAAAATATTTTGATGAATAAAAAGATCGAAAATGTTTGTAGAAACGTTAAAAGAGAATACGAAATGTTCAGTAAATAAAATAAAGGCACTGTCATATGTAGAATTTTCGAAAAAGAACAAAACAAATCGAGTTTAGCACCTATACTGAACAAGTTTTGTATAAAAATTTCACTAAAACCTTTACTCTATGGCAGTAAGAGTGGAACAATTTAAATGCTTTGGTATTTTCTTTCCGTAATAAATACACAAATTATTAAACGAATATAAATACAAATAAATTAAGACTTAAAATATAAAATAACTGTCATTAACTAAATAGGAATTGTAAATTGAGCCTCCATTATTAGAATAAATTACACTTTAGACTGATTTGGCCTAACTATTATTACAGACTATATTTTTAGTTACATTATCTTTACAATTAGGTTTAGGTAAATACATCTTCACTTAACATTGCTTTAAAATGTGGAATAGAAATTTTAAATTATATTACATCCATCTCGTATATAAAATATCTGCTGATGATGCTAATGATATACAAATATGTATTTAAAATTGTTCTAGATAGTTCTTTCGGTTACTTTTACACTAATTCAACTTGTTTATTTCATTTACATTGATACAGTGACAATTATTATTCAAAACAATGAACGAATATTTTGTCTTGTCATAATGTCGACCTCGTTTTTCATTAAAATTTTGCTTCCACTAGTCTGACTTGAGATCACACGCTATAATCCTGACAACATTTAGACAATAATAATGATGTTACACAGAACAATACCCTCGATCAACAAAACACGGGCTGATATGTGTCTAAAATTACTCTACACCTTCCTCTAATTTGCAAAACATAACCAGTAGTTTAAATTGTCTACTTCGCTACATAAAACCAACATTTTCTCTAAAAAGCCATTCACGATATGAAAAATGTGAGAAATAATTTACCTAAATACTCAGTCTCTCAATAAATTAGCGTTAATTTTCGAAAAAGAATTGTGTTTGAATCCCCCGCTCTTGATGTAATCTATCGAAGCGTACGTCAAGTTCGGTTCTTGCCCCTCGCTGGACACCGACCCACTCTTAACAGCCCTCGGACTTCGGTTCCCATCGTCCAGGTCCAAACTGGCGTAATGCAACTGCACATCAGCGGAGCTAACCGAAGCCGGTCGAACGCGATCGGAATTAACCGACTCGGGCCGAGACCCGACCACGGTCGACCCCGACGACGAACACACTTCGCTCGACGCGGAACTCGGCCGCGATCGGCCACTCTCGGGGTTTGTCCGTAACACTTCGTACGTGGTCTCGTCGTCGATTGGACGAAACGCGCTCTCCGGGTTGAAATTCATGTAATCTGATTGGGTGTTGTTTTTCCCGAAGTCCATTGGTAGGTAGTCGTCAGTCTTGTCGTCTTTTTTCTTGTAGGTGATGTTGAGGATTGTGGCAGGGATTTTTAGGTTTGGCTTAACTGGGCTGCTGGGACTATTTAAACTCATTGGGAATATAGTCGAGGAACTTGAGGGGGTTGTCACACTAGAACTTGAACTGTCTTTCGAATCTTTTCTATTGTCCTTGCGAGATAGTTGTCGGGGTAAACTTCCGAAAGGGTTTGCTAAGTTTAAATGCAGGGGAGAAGTGCCTGTCGAATGCTTCCGGGATATACTAAACAGGGGGCTACCTGAACTAGTTTTTTGATTCCTGGGGGTTTGTATCGTGATTGGTTGTGATTTAGTTTTCTCTCTTTTCTTGGTTTTATTACCAAATGACATGTTAGTATAGTCTTGAATTTGGGCACTGTCCAAGCTTGCCTGTCGATGATGCCCCCCCTTGCCCAACGTCATCTCCACGTAGCCCTCGTCTGTTTTTTTATCATCTGAAATACCGTTCGAGGGCATAAACGAGGATCTTACAGGAGAGACTTGATAGCTAACGTCGCTTTTCTTAAACGACATGTCAAGATAATCGTTATTATTATTGACAGTCTTGCCTCCATCCATATTGACGTAATCGTGCGAATTCGCCTCGTTTAAGCTGTGTTCCGAAACGGAATTGTTAAAAGATCTAGCAGGCGACGACGATCCACACGTCATATCCATGTAGGACTGTTCGGGTTGTGGATTTTCTAGTATAGTCGGTTTCATTTCCACATATCCATAGTTGGTGGTTTTCGAGGGGGTCATATCCATATATTCCGTACTGTTAATACTCCCTGATCCACTGAAATCCATTTCCATCAAGTGATCCATGGGACCAATAGAATTATGGGAGCCTTGTGATCTCGTTTGACTTAACAAGGGGGCGCTCGAAGATTTATTACCAGTGTGACAGTGATATCCGTGCGGGGGTAGCACTCGACTTGGTGGTTTTTTAACCTTGGAGCCTACACTAAGAGCTCGAGTTCTTATAGTAGGTTTATCCGACTCGGTAGGGTGAATTTCGATTCCTTCGTTCTTGTTAGGCCTCGAACCCACTGAGTACGCCCGAGCGGGTCTCTCGTCATCCGTCTCGTCAGCGTTCGAAAAATACGACGACACTTTCTGCAGATGATATTCTGCAAATCTCATGTCGGTAGATGGCGTGCCAGACGTGACGCTGCTTAAACTAGTGGTCGGTGAGTTGTTGTGGTGGCGCCCCCTAGGCGACATATCCACGTACCCGTCGTCGGATCCGTGCATGTTCATGGGAACGTAATTGGGACTAGCTCCGTAAATGTTCGAGGGACTGTCGGGGCAGTCCTCCTCGGCTATAGCCTCGTCGGGTGTCAGGGAGTGACCATACCGACCGAGCGCCGTATCCGGTTCGTACACTTCCGCCTCGTCGACCAAACTGTACGACGAACCCGTCGAATCGGTTGAACAACCTGCAGACGGAGGACTGACTGGACTGCCCGTGGGAGGGCTGTGCGAAATCTCGCGATTGTACAGTGAACTGGGACGATGGGGCACCAGGTGAGATTTCGTCTGAATCCAGAGTGAGTTCGAGGTACCTTCGCTTGTCGTGCGGGCTCTAGATGGCATGCTGTCGCATCTCTCCCGCCCTCCGGCTATGCCTGCAAAGAAGAAGACGGTTTTCATTTTTTTTACTTGAGAGCACGTTTCATGTAAGGCAGCAGAAGCTGACTGTGCATTCTACGATAACGTATATTTAAAATAAAGCTTATCATGCGGCATTAACAAACACCTTTTACCTAAGCAATAAATCTCTGAAATCGTCGTTATTATTTGTAAGGTCAGAGCGAGGCACACCGTAAAAAACTTGTTTATTAAATAATGCCGTGCGAGTCGAATCTTCCAAATTCAATTAATAATGATTAATATCAAGGGTCTTTAGACAACACCATTTATTACATGCGTTTAGCTGAACTTCCAAATAAAATGTTCACAAATTGTTAGGTCCTTAACCTCATTAAACAGGTGATCATTTTAAAAACAGATTAAAGTTATTAGACTAGACAACAATACTGAACTGCCTTATTTTTTTTATAATGAACATCGGATAATTTACATGTAGGCACTATCTAGAACAGTAGAGCCACACCAAACTTTATACATAATTTCTAAAATTTTTGAGCTTTCCTTAAAAATCGTAGCAAACTACACATCAGCCAATAGAAAATTGAAATCAAGAGTGGTTACTACGGCACCAAAGAACGATTTGACATACATACATAACCAACACACGATCATTTTATTATCGTTTAAAATCCAATACGTCTTCAGTTTGTAAGATAAAGAGGATGCTAATACAGCGTCTAATGTGTTAACATGAATAGGAATTGGTTTCCAAGTTTCCATCGAAACACCAGGTAAAAAAGATCTCATTAGGTAAAAATCAGTTGTGACAGACCTCCAGCCAATGAGTGAGCACGCAAGGGAACCAACATGCGCGCGCCGCTCAGGTAAAACTGAAAACGTTTACTGTTTTTCAGATTAAAAAACTATGTATCTTTTTCTCGTAAGCTTGCGCTGACTTCAAGTCTTAAAATTTTGACGCTTTTTTACGAAAAACTAATTGTTCTGTGTATCCGATGGTCTAAAATTCAATACGGCGGCCATAAGAGCATGGCCGTCTCTAGCTTCAGCCTGAAAGCAACCATTTGGCAACGTGGCAAGAAGAGATTTAGCGTCAGTTTGACAAATTGAAATTTGACATTTTCACCATGAATTTCGTAAATAAGGTTTATTAAGAAAAGTTCATATACATACAGGGTGTCCCGTAATACACGATATTAGCGATGACGTATAACCGCCATCTTTGTTGTGTATGGTCAGTCAAAACCTCCCACTGAAGCCAAACAAAGCGAGATTTCAATGTGAAAATTCCAGAAAACTGCATTTTTCGTCTAATTCTTTATTTACAGTTACTGAGTTGCGTTTTAAGACCTTAATATTGACAAATTGAAGAACTCCTATCGACTAAATCGTTACATCATGTCCACAATGAGCTTTGTACTCAAATAATTGAATCTACACAAGGAAAGTCTTGCTTTGTTTAGCTTCATTGCCATGGTAACCAACTTAACCTACCGCAACAAAGATGGCGGACCTACGTCACGCTAATAGCCCGTATTATAATGCCAACGCTTAACCAGAGCTTTCTTACATAAAAATATGTCGAAAGGTTCCCATCAAATCAACTATATTCCAAAAGTCAATCGTTTCAGAGTATGGTTTTTCGTTAATATTCCAGTTTTGCATATTTAATTAGCTCTTGAGTACTTATGTTTTGGTACATTTTGTTTATTTGCCAGTAAACCACAAGGGACGAATTAGGAGAGTGCCCCACAAAAATATTCCTAAAAAATTTTATTCGACCGAAATAGCTGTTGGTATCCATTTTTTATGATAAAGGAACCTTCGGGGAAAAATCGAATTGTCGTCGCAAATCTTCACATTTCGAGTAGGTACTGTAAATAATGTGAAAATTTGCGACGACAATTTGATTTTTTCTCGAAACCGATTGCGTAAACGAAAAAATTTCAAGAGTGGAAAAAGTTTTGCTTTAAATTGCTTTATCATAAAAAATAGATAAGTATTTCTGTCGAATAAATTTTTTTTACGAATATTGTGGGAAACCCTCCTAATCCGGCCCTTATCGTTTACTGATAGATAAACAAAATATCCAAAACGTAAGTAGGTACTCAAGAGGTAATTTAATGTGCAAAATATGAAAACCGTAGATAAAGGGGTTTAACAAAAAACCATTCTCAATGGGTCACATTATAAACCCAATTATAAATTATGGTTGATAGTAAATTTTTCGACATATTTTTATGTAAGGAAGCTCTGGTTAAACGTTGGCATCATAATTACGGGACACCATGTATAGGTATACAAATAAATATAATGATAAACTTTGATTCTTGTGCAACTAGTTAAAGTGTAACAACGGTTCTAGCGACTGAGAAATACATTATATAAGCATACAAAATAATAATGACTAGGTATCAATTTAAATTGATGAGTTGTATACGACAATAAAGTACAGTCTAGTGCAACTGAATGTTAACGATTTGTCAAAATAAGTAGGCAATGCCAATCAATGTAGTTCCATACATCATTGGCTACTAAATTGATAAATCGTTAACATTCACTTGCACTCGAGTGTACTATGCGTCATTTGTGTCGATTTCACAAAAAAAATTAAAAAAAAAAATATTGTATTTATGAGGATCGTCCAACTTTTTACCACCACTCCGAGGATGAAATAAAAATCCTGTCTTAAATGTTTTTAGGTAATCCATCCAGTCAAAAATGGTTTTCTGGTCTTTATTTGAACTTCCTATCATTAAAAGCTCACTCAATTCCTGTGAGTATTTAATTTTTAAAACGGTGAAATCAAGTTTACAAACCCCTCTTGTCCACATAGTATTTAAATGGGACTATAAATAAAATTTATCACTTTAACTTACTGAACGCACACATCTTACATATACTTCCGTCAAAATATTTATTTCCAATGTGCTAATCATTCGAAATTGGTAAAGATTCAAATATTGTTGCCAAATGTTTATGACATGGCCTGGAGATAGAGACGGCCATGATAAGAGAATCAAAAATTCAGAGTCGCGTTGCTCAAAATCTAGAGGGCTTAGTTGTCTGAATAATGTCGTTCAATTGACAGCTGTTAATTATATCAAAGTTAAGTGTTTCATTAAAATGACATGCAATAATCACAAATACGTGAATTTTTCTTTAAAATCTCAATTTTCAGACTTTTTGGGATAACTCAGGCACGAATCAAGAAATCGGATAATTTTGAAGTTGAAAATATTCTCTTCGGTTCAAGTTACAGCAAAAATCAAGTATGTAAGGAGCTAATTTCAGGACGAGTTGCAGTGTAGTGTGCAGTGACAATTTGCGCTGTTGCTATGGTAAAACCAACGATTTGAGTTGTGCCACAATTTTGCACCAACTTAAAATCTTAAAATTGAAATTAACAAAAAAGAATGATGTTAACTGATTTAATTAGAAAATCTTAATTTGGCAAAAAACAAGCACCTACCCCATCATGGTTTAGCACGTTTCGTGTAATAATAGGTAGTTTTGTATTAGTGTAACTGTAATATTGTATTGTGGCTAGACCGACTTTTTAAAATGGGTTATTACTCTATTTTCGGTCAGTACGTGATTTTGAACTATAAATCAATAGCCAAAAATAATTCCGGCTTATTCTCAAGTTCTCTCCTTGTTCTTGTTAACTAGATGTTATTATATTTTTATCAATTATCTACTTACTTTGTTATTGTTTTAACACATCAACCGATCGAAACAAATTCACCATCTTGGAATTGAATTTAAATGTTCTTGATATTCCTTTTTCTTTGACATGATAGTAATTTTTAAAAGAGGGAAGAATAATGAGATAGAAGCTACCCTGCCTGTATATGGAAACATATCGATTTCGTTTTTCCCCGCAAAGGTCAAGAACTCAAGCCATCAAGGGTCAAAATTCTATGCGTGAATCTGTCAAATTCAAGGATTTTATCTCGCATTGGCTGTCCCAGTTACGAACCAATCAGCAACCGCCCAATAACAGCCGATAAAATTATATATTCTGATATGTTGATATTAGGCAAATTTTCTCGATTTTGTGGTTCAAACCACAAATGCTTAGCTGCTATTGGTTCATTTACCAAATTTCCTAGAAAGTTGTTTGACAAAATAGTCAAACTACTGTCAGTTTCAAACCCTCCTCCGTCTGTTGGTCTGAAACAGGCGGAATTATGACGCTGCCGTTAGGTAACAGTCTCGACAATGGATGAAAACACCAATAAGAGTTAAGTATTTGTGGTTCTAACTTTAAAATCGCGAAAATTTACCTATTTAAAATTAGAAAAGAGGTTAGGTAGTTGGAAAGCCTATGATATTCAACGTCAGTTCTGGGCATGCGCGAGCCATTTTGTGATGTCACATAATACCAACCAATAAGCTCGTATTTCCCTCACTAATAACTAATACCATTGTTTAAGTATATCTAGTTAGTCAACGCGGGGTTAGTTCGGGGTCGGGATGTGGTAGATGGCGCCATGGCGCCCTATGCCAATGCATGGTGGCACCTGGGCGCCGCCTACGAATCCCTACCCCGAACTAACCCGCGTTGACTAACTAGATATACTTAAACAATGCTAATACTAATTTAGGTTATCTTTTTGGGGATCAGGTAGCACCCTGAGTATAAAGCGTGTAAACATGTGAAACAAAATATGTTTTAAATATGTTTTCTATATACGGTCACCAAAAAGGTGCTGCATTTCAGCATTCCCCATTGGTTCCCTTCTGTGACGTCACTCCGTCTCATTCCCTAATTAACACCAGGGTGCGTGGTCCTAGAATAGCGAATTGCAGAGCCCACGACTGAGGATGAGTGTTTTTTGAATTGCTCAATATTTTTGTTTCTAATTATACCTTAATACTACAAATCAAAAAACTGCATACGGCAAGCCACAAACTACTTGTCAACAGGAACAAAACCCACGAAAACTAGTTTCTACTTTTTTCTTAAAACACCAACACACTCGATGGAATAACAAACGCAACGTCAAGATACATACATTTTGAGGACTGGTTAGAGCGCTTGGTAGCTCGCAAAGGTTGTGAGCTATTTTGCGATGTGTTTTGATCAGAAATGGGTGCATCGGGATTTGCGAAGATCAGTGATTGAGTGCGTTGATGGTTCATATTTCCTGGTGAAGTTAGGCCCCCTGCTACGGACAAACACCCGATAACAACCCTTCGGATTCTTACGTTCACACAGCAAACACTTTGAAACTCATAGGAAACGCAATTTAATTGATTTTTTGACACACAACAAACACTTTCAATGGAACTGTTTTTTTTTCGATTGAATGGCGTTCCATGAAGACAACGACATGCAAAATTCGGTGATGGTGAAACTATGAAATGAAATGGAACTGACGATGGTTAATAAAATAATTAAAATTGTTGTACGAAAAGTGATAAGATCTATGTCCTATTGGAGATATAAGATATAAGGCTGTTTTTTTCTACCCATCTTAAGGTATAGTCTCAGGAAATTGCCAAAAAAGTAAGTGACGATTTTAGCGTCGAAAGCGAGGGGTTGACCACATGGTAAATTTGTGTACACAAAATCGCTATAAAATGCCCAAAGAAGATGTTTATCGCACTGATGGATTATGCAGGGCCCAGCTGGATTTACTGGTGGAATCGGGTGCAACTTTTATCAATCTGCACCTAATAGTAGTGTCTTCGCAGACTCACAGTTGCGTCAAAATGCGAATTAGGGTTTTCAATCTTGTACGTCTCCTTCTATCGTGTGACGTCATGCGCAAGGGATCTGCACATTTCTAGGCAAAATTTGACAGATGGCAGACTTTTGACAGTATATTGAGTATTAACAGTAAAATGACGGCTGACAGTTTTCTCCTATAAATGCGCAGAATCGTTGCCCATCTTGTCTATCTCTTTTAATTAGAAACCTGAATTGTTGAAAATTAGATGTTAAAATATTAAAAAACTCAATTGAGATGGCAGAAGCTGTCATGAATAACTGTTGACCATTGTTAGAGTTTGTTACGTTACGTGCGTAAAGTAGTTATGAATAAGTTCTTAGGTCTAGAGTTTGGTTTTAGGTTGAAGAGTCCTAAAATCTTTTCTCAATTGATTGACCGAAATCTATAATCGAACAATATATCTTTTCATTTTTAATACTTTTATATACTTTTACTTTTTAATACCATTTAGGACTAGTAGAAATTTCCAGTTTCAACCATTAAAATCGCTGGAAACTTGCTAGAAAATTGCCAAAATTCCAAAGAACTGTACACCAAAATCGCTATATGGCTAACTCCTGGGTCGAAAGTGCTACCTATCACTGAAAAGTTTATGATTTTCGTAATCGTACAACTTTTTTTAGATAAAATAAAATTGCAGGCTTCGACAGCATTTTTGCAGGAAATCAACATTATCCTTGTACAGTGCAAACAAAAATGTTACTGACATCAGAGACTGACATCGCTCTCACAACTGTCAAATCGATTGACAAATTAAAAGTTTCGCTTTATCTCTACAAGTTTCTTGTTTATTTTGCCGGTTTAAATAGAAAAAAAACATAAAAATCGGGCAGGCAAGAAATTCCCTAACAGTCATATCGGGTTTGAACGCAGGGTCGAAATTGCCGTTTTCTCTAGACCATCCCTTTAACTAAACTTTAATTAGAGATGTGGTGTAAAAAACAACACGTCTATTCTTAGCAAATTAAAACAACTTTATCTACATAACCATGCGATATTCTGTAATTTATTATCTTGCTCGTTGCAATTATGTAATGATTTGATTTAGTTTATGTTTTTTGTTTGCATCAACATTTCATTTTTCATGTCAACCGCAAGCTAATTGCCCTTATTTTTCGAAATAAAAAACCCAAGTAATTTCTATTATATTGGAAGGCAAATTTTTCGCCTGGAGAACACTTTTTCTCTTCTAGAACTTCTAAAGAACAAAATGTCAAAATTTACGCTGTTTATACTGGTGGGGGTATTAGATGGTGTGAACGTGTGTGACGTCACGCTGGGGCATACAGCAGTGAACCAGTGGCAGCCACGGAATATCGTGTTTACAAATTGTTTGTAGTAATTTCCAATTCGCCCTACACCAATGGCAGAAGGGGTTGAGAATAAGGAAATAAGGAAATTTCCAATGAAAACGACTTTGGGATTGCCAATCTATTTGTGCGTTCACGATAATAGGAAGTTTGTTAGATGCAAAATGCTGGTTTGTACGATTATGTCCTAGCAATTTTATTTTGCGTCTGTTAGGCCTCATTACTAATCGAAGCAAATTTACTGTGTGTGTCGTGTACACAAATTCGCAACTAAGGGTGTAATTCCAAGTCAGTTTATGTCAGTCACGTGATGACATAAGTCTAGTTAGGTGTACAACTCAGCAGGGGTCGTTGCTTGCAAATTTTTGCAGATTTCTACAATATTACATCTCATTGGCAACTATTTTCATCCTATAACCATCTATACACGCAGGTTCCTTGACAGATCGTGAGAGTTTATATATATGGTTATAGGATGAAAATAGTTGCCAATGAGATGTAATATTGCAGAAATCTGCAAAAATTTTAATTTCTAATAAGGCGGCTAATTCCTATTCGGACATAGACACTTAATTGGGCAAAATTTTTACAGTTTCCTGTTTCAGGTTAATGGGTGGGTTTACTAACTCCATCTAGCGGTGTGAAGGCCGAGTGAGCTATGTGTAACCTTAAACCCGCCCGAAAAGAGAATGATTATTGTGGATTGTGAACGTTTTACAGACCTGATATCGAATGTCGTCTTAGCGAAGCTTTCGAAGGTCCCCATTGGAATAGGTGATGATACAAATTGGCAACACCGCTCACTGCAAGCCCCATGCATCCACATTAACACATTAAACGGCAAGTTAAGCGGTAACAGTAAAAACACAATAAAACAAACGAGGGAATGTGACGAGAAACGTGCATGCAAATGATCGGATCCCAGAATGAGTCGAGCTTTGGAAAAATAAAAATAAAAAAACGAGGAGATTTACATAATAGGCGAAGCAAATACTTGAAGTAACTCAACGAGTCCGTACCAATAGGGTGCTGCGAAGAGCTGGTGGTAGGAACCTGTGAGTCGGTAGATTGGGAAACATCTGGAAGAAGGATCGACACTAAACTACACTATCCCAACTAAATAAACCCAAAGGAATAAGGCGACACGTTTTAGGTTATGATTTCGTCAGTGTATTGTTATCGACCGGTTTTTTCTTTAAACAATACCTATTTATGCAACGGATTATCGCATAAAATCAATTGAAATGTGCATAAACTTGGGAAAATATTAATTACGAAACCATAAACGATGAAGCTAAGAAGCACAAATAACTGAAAAAGTTGTTGCTGAAGAGGTACGTTACCTGGTGGAAATATTGACTTTGGTTGGGCCCCCGTGCTGAGGGTCTGTTTTCGTCCGAGGGTTTGCGGTCGCGACGCCTCAGTTGCTGAGGACGAGCGATTTCTTGTCGTGGGGCCAAGATCTTCCTTGTCTTTGCCTTCTCGGCTGTTGGACATGGCACTGGAAATTAAATAAATGTTAAATTATCTGCAATTGTTTGTTAAAGAGAAAACGACAACTTTGGCAACAAAAAGTCAGTAGGTAGGTACCTCTAATACTGCCTTTAAGGTGTTTTTTAGGTTTTGGTAACTTAGTATGTTATTTCAGCGAGTTTGGTTTAGCACGGTTTAGCACTTTTACAGTTATTTTCATGCTGGAGATTACTAAAACGGAAGTTGCCATAAATCCTGTGGGACAGGGGCTAAGAGCGGCCATTTTAATTTTTCAAAAATTGACATCTCGAAAACGGTAACAGATACAAAATTTTATTAAATTAGTTAAAAGTTTTTTTCAATGTAGATTCAGAATCTGGAAACAAATTTAAGATATCTAGATTGGTTACTGAAATATACTGAAAAGACTGAAAATTGAGAACGTGTTATAACTTGGTTACTAATCTGCAGGTCAATATGAAATTTGCTTCAATTACATTACCTTGCACGAAGAATAAAATGAGGCGACGAAAACTTTTCTAAGCCTTCTGGATCAAAATAAAATATGACATTTGTCAGTTTTTTCAGTTTATTTCAGGAACCAAATCAGATATCTTCAATTTCTTTCCAGATTCTTAATCTACACTGAAAAACACAACTTTTTTCTAGCTTAATAAAATTTCGTATCTTTTACGGTTTCCGAGTTGTCAATTTTTGGGATTAGCCCCTGTCCCGCAAGATTTACGGCAGACTTCTGTTTTAGTAATCTACAGCATGAAAATAACTAGAAAATTGCTAAATCAAGTTCGCTGAAATGACATACCAAAAATGTTCACTGCCTCCCGGACTATTAACTCAGTTTGATCATTTCAATTTCGCATCAGATAGGGTATGAAATCAAAAAGCAAATTAGCAATCTGTAGCTATCAATTTATATCAATAAGTAAAGCTTCGATGGTTTATGGTTCAAATTTAATTGACAGTATATACGTTATTTAAGCGTATTTTCAATATGGCAACAACTAAAAACATATTTCAAAGTACAATTACTAATTACTAACTTTAGGAAAGAATAAACTCTAAAATGAAATGGGGAAAAAGTGGAGTCATTCTGTGAATAGATACTACTAAGCGGGCTATATGTATACCAACACTGCAGGGCTAGAACCGTTAGGTGTGTTACAAGATAAGATTGCCAAGTTTAAAAAAATTAAAAGATAAAAATAAAAGTAGTTTTCGTTTTATAAACCGAGAAAAGACACTGTTAAGTTGGCAATACAGATTCAAACGGTAGGTCATTTTCTGTTACAATCTTACGAAGTTGGTGAATAAATCCACACTGCCGACGGCCTTACTAAAGAGAAATTAAGTCAAAAATTACGTTTAAGCAGTAGGTGCGAAAGTAGTAAACTTAATGGAGAAAAGCTCATGATTTTCTTAATCGTAAGACTTTTGCGGTTTGAATTAATTTTTTAAAAAATTAAATAAAATTGTTAAACTTTGACAGATTTTTTGTCCCAGAATTGGTCATTGTTTGTATAGCAACCTAGTTTATCGGTAAACGAATGTTACTAAACAAGAAACTCTCAAATATAATTGGATAGGTAATTACTAATTAGAAGTTTCCCTTGGTTTCGTATTATCTCCTATAAGTTTCTTGTTTACTAATACGAGAATTGTTGACATTAATAATTTGGAACTACTTATTCTTTATTTTCACTGTTTTAAATAGAAATTATAAAATCAAGACGACAAAATGCCGGTTTTCTAGAAGCGGTTAGACTGAAAATTTGAAAGGCGAACAGGTTCGAGTGTCACCATTCTAATCGAAAATCTGTCCTATAGCCGCTTCTAGAAACCCGGTATAAGTGAAGCATTGTCCACAATAGGGTCTGCCAAAACAGTAAATAATATCCAAACACAAAATAAAAAAATAAGCAGCTACTGAAGCGGCTTGGAACCTCCCCATTTGGTGAACTTTGCCATTTCCTATACTTCCTATATTTCCTATACTTCGGCAAACCTAAGGCGTTTTCTGTGATTTTTCTAAATTTTACGATCTTTTGCCAAAAAGGGTACTAATTTCGAATATATTTTTGAAAACGTAATTTGAAAACTTTTCATTAGGCCTGTGACTTTTTATTGATATATCAATGTATCGATAAAAAAAAATGTGTTATCGATATATCGATATGACGTTTCGGCATGGCTATCGTTATACAAATTTACCGATGATTGCCGATAAATTCGCGAAATATGGATATAAAAATATCGATATATCGATATACCTATACCGATTTATCAACTTTCAATATCGCACAGCCTTACTTTTCATGTGGTGATAAAGAAAATGGGAGTTTATCAGAGATGTAAAGCCGTAAATGACGCTCTTTATTTTCGTTATTTACGAAAAATGTATTTCCAAAATTTACATTAAATTCGAGATTAAATTACGACAATTTACGAAAAATAATTTTCCCGTTTTCCTGAAAAATATGGCAATTTTTTCCATTTATTCCATAATTTCATTTCAAATTCCTTTTTTTATGTTGTTCACATAATACGTCGTCAGTTGTTGTCAGAAAAAAATGGTTTTTAGATGGAGGTTTTTAAGGTAGGTGTCAAAATAAGATAGTGTCAAAAGTCAATAGTGCCCATTTCAGGTATTTATTCCTAAGGTGTTGCTGTATGCATTTCGCAGTAAAAAAATGAATTACCGTAATTTAGGCTTCTTTTGGTTAATTTACGGTCGTATAAATTACCAAAAAAATTAATTACGGTAATCTTACAATTTCGAATTTTGGAGCGATTGAAGGATTGAAGTAACCTCCCGGGTTGAGCTGAATCAAATCACGATTAAAATGGAAGAAAGTTGTCATTGATTGACAACTGTCACTTGCACTATTTAATATCTGGTACCCATGTCAAAATTTCAGCACGTGGTTAACACCTCGATCAAAAACTTATAATTTACAGACGAAAAATGAGAAAAAAAGAACAAAGTCCACAGGTGACGTGGTTAACCCCTCGATCAAAAACTTATAATTTACAGACGAAAAATGAGAAAAAAAGAACAAAGTCCACAGGTGACGTGGTATGCTTATGGTAAATAATGATTTTGTTATTTGATGAGGAAAAGTGAGAATTGGGGACGTCCCCAGAAAAGCAAACGTTACGCAATATCGGCAGGGAACATCATAACAGGGCTTATTTATTGCTAGGCGCCAGTGATAAATAACTTTAGGTTGCTGAGCACATACAAATTTCAAGTGTATTATTATTATTACAATGAAAATAAACAAACAAATACAAGGAAAAACACCTTATCAGAAAAAAGGCGGCTTATCTAGATTGTTTGAGTTTCGAGGAGAACAAGGAGCTCATAATCTTCGAGTGGAATGAATCAACTTTTGTGAAGCCGCCCGTGGATTACGTAAAAATACAAAAAACGCCGATTCATGCATGGAACTCGACGGTTTGCCTGCTTTTGGGAAATATTCCATTGAGGTTTTAAAACTTGAGCTGTGTCCTCAAAATATTACCATTACAAACAATAATCTCGTTAAGCTTAAATGGAAGTCCTTACATCATGGTCCTTACGGATCGCTTAGCATCAGACATAATCAACTTTAATTAAAAGTCCCACGTATACTATAATTAAATCAGGAAAATGTGAGATTTAGAAAATGTTTTTTTACATTAAAATAGTAAAATAGGCATCAATGCCGTTCCTTTCCTTAATCCTGAATTTGTTCCACGCAGAAAAAAGGATGAAATCTCCGTGAGCGTACAAAAGCGTCGAAAACTCCCGAGTTTACCTCATCAATTCAGTCACGAGTCAACTCAACTCAAGCTCAATTTTATTAATTCAGACCTATTTAGATTATATTAATTCCGATATTATTCCAAAGATTGATTTGCCAAGTAGCCAACTGCGCGGAAAATAAATGCCGAACGGAAATCCGATAGCAAAATAAACAAGGGCTCTGAATGAAATTCGCCAGTGATAAGATAAGTATCAAAACAAGGACGATAATCATTGTTAATTTGGATTAGTAAACAATATCTAATAATACATTTATATCGTTATTAATACTATTATTAATCGGAGTGGTGCACACGCGATTGGCGTGATAATTTTCGCGGAATTGTTTACGTGAAAACGAACATTTCGAAATCGCGGTGACTAGGTGGAAATGTGCGTGTGATAGATACCTATTATACCATCCGATTATACTTACTGGAAAACCGTGGCGTGGATGTTGTCGGCTATGTTGAAGTCTTCCGTTTGCATCCATAACTCGCCGGCGCCCACGCTGCTCTGTCTGCCAATCTGGAAAAAATTATACATTATGTTAATGAACGAAGGAAAAACAAAGCCGTTAATAATTCTGTCCACTTCGAAATGCGACAGTAATTTCATAAATTTAAAAAAAAGTTAAAAATTATCCACCGGTGTTGCAGAATGGGCTCATACAATAATGGGTGAGATATTTTTTCTCTTTAAAACGCGTGGATAAAGCATAGTATTCTATTCGTGTGTAATGATTATTACTCCCTCGGATGATTTATGGTACGAGCCAGAGGCGTCATCCTCGGGAAATAATAGTTATTTATGATATAAGTGTTAAAAGTGGTTTCTTATTTTGTGAGAGGGGAAGTTTGGGACAGGACGCGCAGCGGAGTGGCCCATCCCTTCGAACAAAATAAAAGCACTTTTAGCACGCATATTATACACAATTTTTTCTACAAACACTATTAAAAGCAAAAATATTCAAATTATTAATTGAAAGCGTCCATCATGAAAGCTGTAACTAAGGTAGAGTGACAATTTGTTGCCGGGGCTTGTTTAATTGTTGTTGCATTGTCACTTTTAACACTAGTGTTAAAAGTAAATGACTTTTAATACTGGTACCATAAAATGTCATTTTTTCAATTGTCAACAAACGTTAAATTAAAACAACTGTTTTTAATAGTGTTCGTAGAAAAAATTTATTACACATACTATTATAAAAATCAAAAGTAAACGAAAAGAAAGTTGTTCATTGACTTGTGAGCTGTCTGTATACAATTTTTCAAAAATTGTCAGTCCCTTTTGTTTTCATTGGGCGTTCCACACTGCACATCATGAAATAAGTGTGTTTTAAAATGGGCTTGTTCTTAAGAAGGCTATCTAGACTTTCGAGAAATCATTTATTTCGTGAAATTCAATGGCTTTATTTGAAATGCAACTCTGTCGCGGCAGAGGTTATCAGTAGGTACGCATAAATGTCGAACTGTTCAGATTATGACCTTAAATGTAAGAATATTGAAACAAAAAAATTACACAAAGTGTGTATGTTTATATTCTCTAACGCTACAAACTCATATAATTAAAATTGGGACTTTCATTTCTGAGAAACAAAATCATTTCTCGATAATCAGAGAGATAAAGACAACCTGACTAGATAGCGAGGCTAAACTAAAGCGAGATTCTTTCTCTCTCGCACATATTCTTGTTTTCTTAAAGTCCTAGTTGAATTTAACAATTCTAGCTCAATAGCACCCTAGATTTAAATGTATCCTTATTTGAAGTCAGAATTTGTGACCCCAAATATAGATATTTTCAAAAAAAGAAAACTGTATACACGACATGTTTCATTATATTCTAGAGCGCTATTCGGTCAGAATTATAAAATCATTCCGTCAGCACTTTAAGAAAATAATGTGTTTGTTAAAAATGTGCAAGAGAGAAATAATTTAGCTTTAGTACAGCACAACCTTAAATTAAAGTCTCAGTGCTTCATAAATGGTGACCCGTAACATGACTTGTTTTTGTATACAAGGCCCGCAAACCATCCAAGCGCTAGAAGAATTACTTTCAAGTCTATACCTAAACTATAAATAAGGGCGCATTTCAGGAAAATATTTTGAAATGTACAGGATGCATGTTTTAGCATATTTAGAACCCCTTGTTTATCCCTAAAATATTAAGGCTCTTGCATCTTTAGTTGATGGGAGCAATAAATATTTTTGAAAAAGTTTACAGCACTCTACTTAAAAATTAATTTTGAGAAATTGAGAAAAGGTTTGTGAAAAAAAACCGTACAAAATGTACTTGCACCTTAAAAAGGTGTGTTCAAAATTTCAAGTCTCTGTTACAAAGAAATCCACTTTTTATCATTACTTCATCATAGCAATCAGCAATGCACAAGTAACAGCATCTTTCAGGACATAAGTAAAAAAAAACTGCCCTTAGAGTTTCCTTTTTACCTTTTTTGAAAGGATGTCACTTAAACGTACAGTAATGGTAACAATAACATAACCTCTTGACATAAACTGCATAAACCAAAACTAATCTTAACATAAAACAATTTATTTGGTTTCCTCTTTTTCAGAAGCCCAAAAAAATTGTTCATTTTCTATACCAGAACTAAAATTTTTCTGGAATCCTGATTCGTAAGAGCCAGTACTTTTGACAATTTAATCGTTAGCGGTAAAGCAAAAATATTGCATAACCCAAATCTTCTAGGGTTTATTTTTATTGTTAGGCGCAGTGTCACAGACAAACGTACCCGAGGCTTTTTCGTGAATATTTTTCTTTGCACTTTACTCAAAGCTGTACGCACACAAAGGCCATTTTGGGCCAATTCAGAGCAATTGCAAAATTTTGACATTTGTCATGTTCTCTGGGGACGTATCGCATTGATATTACTTCTACCAACTCACCTGTTAGTAAAATTCCTTGCAAAATTTCCTCATACCAACCTAAAATTCAAATTTTGACGTTCTGTCACTTCAATAGAAAATTAATGATTTATTTATTATAACCTTTTGGTATAGCAAAAACTCTCGGTAATGCGGCTGGGGTTTTAACTTTTTAAAGATGAAAAATGCTAGATATATTTGGCATATGCAAAAAAAAAATGAACATATATTTACGTGGGCTCTTGCACGTAGTTGCCAGCTCTTTTTGGTAATACGTGTTTGCAGTTTGAATTTTCATTCTGACAGATACGTCAAAACTAAACCATCCGACACGTTTTACAATTTACTATTACTTACACTTTTATCTTGACTAGAATTTTGACAAACTTTGACACGCTTCAAGGCGTAAGGCGTATTGTGAACGACATTAGGCCTTATTGGTACCATTGGTGGCTTTTATCCCAAATGTGACATTACCAGACGTGTAGGTTACAATCTGTTAATTACCTCAAATTTTTGGAAGTTCCAAACTGTTTTGGTCATACAAAGCCCATTTTAACCTCCCCACAACCCAATTTAAAAATGGGACGTTACTGCAATCACTCCAAAATTCGAAATTGAAATGTGTGAAAGGTCTACAGATTCTGTGTCTAAAAATGTATTCACACTTCGCGCAATTTTGGCATAAAATCAAAAAAATCGAAATTTCGAAGAAACATTAAATAACACGCTCTAGACCAAACTACTGGATCGCTTTAGCTGAAAACGGCAAGTGCTATTTTGGCATGTCAGCTTTAAAATTTTAATAATAGAGTAAAATTTTCATCAAATATCGCCAAATGTCATTGCCAATAATGTATTCAAACTTAGTACCCTTTTGGCAAAAAATTCTAAAATTTTGAAAGATCCCAGAAAACGTTTTAAGGTCGATGGAGTAAAATTTAGGTATAGCAAGTAGGAAATTTTGCTTAATTTGACTTAATGACAAGTGTCTTTTTGGCATGTTATTTATGAAAGAAAGATGTCGACCATTTGTTGCATGAAAGGTCTTCAAATTCTGTTTCCAAAAGTATAATCAAACTTAGAGCTCTTTTGGCACAAAGAGTTGAAAATTTTGGGAAAAACTCCAGAAACACTTGGAGACTGGATTGTAATTTATAAGTGATAGAAACTGGATCATTCACCAAGTGGGGAGTTTCCAGCTGCTTCCGTAGCTTCCGATATTAACATGGACCGGTATTGAACCATATTTTCAGGCGTATCGAACATCCCTAAACCAAAAGTCCATATTACACTGCTGAACGTTCAGAGGATTTATAAGTCGGGTTTCAACTGTATATGTTTTGACATGCCGTTCAACATTCACAGCCTCTTGATGTTTTGTTGTCACATCACCTATCCTCCAATTCATTTTGATAGTAAAAATAATGCAAAAAATCAAAGAGATGTATGACTTGTCTATGTAATTGTATAGCACATAAGTATTTATTAGTAAAACATTGAATTTGTAGAAATTTTACACATGAATCATTAAGATTGAATAATCAACCAGTTCAAGTTATCGTATGCTTCCTTTTGGGTCAGTTTCTGGTTGTTTACCTGCTTCGGTAATATTTGTGCGACCTCTAACCTTTATTTTGAAAAATGTATATTATAGCTATATATAAATTCACCTTTCACATTGTTTTAATTATAGAAATAACATTTAATGTAACTTGTTTACTCCGTACAGATACGAAAAATAATAAAAGACTTCGAAAATACGAGTTTATCGCGATTCCTACAATACAATACATCCAGAAAAATAACCAAACAACTTACCTCCAGAAAGAAAAAATCTTTCAAACTTCCACAGCTTCGAATGTTGGGTAGGTTGAGTCTTATGTGTGGTGATTTACAGTCGGTCTTTATCAAGCTCAAAGTCTTATCAGTGAGACATAAGTGATAGCAGCCGGTAAGCCCCAGTCTTCCCAAACCTCTGTTAAGTACGTTAACGTGCCAGACATGCTCTGCAAAAATATTTACAATCAAAAACACATACAGGGGAATGGAAAATAACAAAACATTTAACTATACTTTCGATAGGAATTGTAAAAATCAAACGCCAGACGATATTTATCTGTCTTTGGTACTTTAAAATTTTAAAATTATTATGAAATTCAAACAATGTTGTCCACATTGTTTCAATATCAATTTCATTAGCTAGTGAACATGCAAAATATGAATGATCGATCAGTCGCGTATATCAAAACAACAATAAATTAACGCTTGTCGGATACTACTTAGTACTTAAAACTTACTTACATAAATTGTGATTTTTTTACGTTTATTAATGTTGTGGTCACTATTTTTCATGGGTGTATTTACTACTAATTAACGAGTCAAATCAATTCATTGTAATTACTAAACTCCTACTATTAAGATTTTAGTACCTTTATCAAATTAATTTATTTTCATAATTTGGGAGTAATCTGGATATTCACGGCCCCCTAGAATGCCCCCTTTTCACACAACATACGACATAATCGAAGCAACGTCACAAAGTGATAAAAATGTTCAACATCACATTGACGTTAAAGTTTTATATTCATAATTATTTTTTATCAGTTGATTTGCAATTATTGGCGCTTTAAAGGGGAACTATTTTTTATTGCCAATTTAAAGGTATCGCATGGCTTTTTACGCCAATTACCAATGACGTTAGGTAAATACGTCAGGGCCGACGCAGTATCGAACTTAATTACGGAAATTACAATTATTATCTCGATTATTATTAAACTCGGACGGAAAAAAAACCAAGGAGTCTGATAATGCAAACATGTCGGTTGGTCAGTGGATTTACCCTCAACATTTTGTCTTTTGGTTGTCAAAAATCTCAGAGACGTTTCCCTTATACTTCTGGAAGTACCTTTACAATAAAGGGCTGAGAACTGGGAACGGAACGAGGCTAATAAATGTTTTATAATCGCCTTTTACTAAATTTTTATTGCATTTTATGTTCATTTATATTATACGTTTTTTTTAGAAAAATGCAAAATGAGGTGAAAGGTAGAAAACGAGGTAGAAAATCATCTTTTAAATTATGAAAAATTCGAGGAAAAATTCATAATCATAAAAGATCCGTTCCCTTTTACCCCAAATGCTTTAATCCCATGATTCTGCAACTTTTAACATCGATGTTTTAATGACAAGTGACAGAATAGACTGATAGACAAGGCATTTTCTGTCAATTTTAACATTAAGCAGTACGGAAGCGTAGAAGGGCCACATTTTTCTCTGTTTCTATTTCCAAATTATCACAAAACACACACTTACACAAAAACTGTAAAACACAAAACTGTCAATTTACACAACAAAAATTGTCAATTTTACTTAACGTAAGCATACGAAGAACAGACGAACTACGAGTCGCAACAAGTGTATCACTGCGGAGACGTCTTACTCAAAAATTACAGTTATTTGTGTATTTCATGAGGAGGTAGGTATCATAAATTGACAGTTTTTGTGTAAATCTATAGTTTTTGAGTAAATTTACAGTTTTTTCTTCCGAAATTTACACATTTTTTGTGATAATTTGGAAATAAAAAAAGCGAAAAATGTGGCACTTCTACGCTAAAAGTTGCAGAATCACCCCTCTTAATATGTTTTTTCTATAAACACTATTATATTATTAATGTATTCACACTAAGTGCCATTTTGGCATAGAATTCAAAAATGCGATATTTCGACGGAGCGCTAAACAACATGTTACAACTCAACTACTGGGTCGATTTGGCTGAAATTTGGTACGTAGAGATGTCATAATAATCAGCGAACAGGGGCCTTTTTGGCATGTCAACTATGACATTTGAAAGATGGAACACCAATTCTTTTTATCGACACAGGAAAGGTCTTTAAATTCCGTTTCCAAGAATGTATTGAAACCGAGATTGAAACCCAGTGCCCTTTATATTTAAAGGTAGAAATTGAAGTTTTGCAACTTTTGAAGAACTCGAGTGAAAGTGTGAGTCTTTGTGAAAAATAATCTGGAAAATTCCCAATCTCTGTCAAAAGCGGGAGCCGCGTAATACCCCAGAGTCAAAAATCCCATATCCATTTTTTTGCCAATAGAAAAATTCGTTACGCTGATATTTTAAAGTAATGAACTGACGTAAGTTGGCGCAGCCAACGTATTAACTACCTGAATAATGTATGAATGGAGCGGTAAGCATTTAAACACTGAAAACCAACAAATTAAGCGTTATCGATTCGGAAGGAAAATTTAATACACGTGCGGAACGAATGCGTACAATTTTGGAAAACACACCGTGAGGTTCCATTATTTTTCGGTCGGATAGCTGGAATGTGAGAATTTTGCAAAAACAACGGTATCATGCGGGTGCTAAAAATAGAAAAGCGATTGTTTTTCGAGACTAATGAAAGTTCGAAGAGGCGAAATCTGTTATTCAGGTTAAATCACCATTAATATAGCGGGCGCAGGCGGAGCAAAATTCGCACTTGTTTATATCACGGTGTATAGTAACAAAAACAACGAGCACACATACACATACGCTAATAGAAAAACAGTCTCCCGTCCTAGAAATCGATAAAATAGCAAGGTTTTATTTAATGCGTTTTATTTCATTGTAAACAAACCGTTTTCTCTTATTCAGTCAGGCCAAAAGTGGAACAAATCATTATTATTATTATTATTGTTGTGGCTGCAAGTTTTTATCTATTACCAGTTACCACACAAAGTAGAAGGAGATCCGACTAGAGAAACGGGAAAACCTGTTCATTCATGAAGAACAAACATTGGTTTAGTATTTTCAGGTTTTCATACGATCGGCCCTCGGATCGGCCGTTATGCAACAAGCAAACACCGGTTAAACCAAAAGGTTTCCGGCCATAATCTGAATGAGGACCTAATTATACTGAAGACTGGACACGATGAAATTAGAAAAAGTTCGTGATGTAACAGAGACATTGGCGAAGTTTGGTGAAAGTGATTTTTGCAATGAGATTATTGAATAAAAGAGGTCTTCAACTGAACAAGAGAATCATAATGAATATCGTGCGATCAAACAATTTAAGCAGTCTTCTACCGCAAGGGTGGGCAAAGGTTACTCGATATTTGGACGAAAATTTTCACATCTGCTTCAAATGAAAAGGTACCAGGGACTCGATCGCCAATCTACCTTCGCGAGAACCTTCATCAAACTTATTCTCAGAATCGATGGAGTCATTATTGTTTATCAGATAAACAAACCTAAACAGTAAACACGTTCTTTTTTTTTCCTCCTTTAGTTGAATAATGAAGGTTGCGTTTTTCGTTTCGGCAGTCTTGTCTCGGAATCCCCGTTTCAAAAATTGCTGTCTCAATCTCGGAATCAGACAGTCTCCTAAAAGGCCTAAAAGGCAGTCCTCGTCGGGAAATTCAAAACTCCGCGAATGTAGTTCCGGCCTCGACCTTCACGGACTTTCATTTTCATTTAACTTTTTATTCATTTCATTTTAAATTATAACTTTCTTATTTACCCATGGGCATGGTCAATACTCGTTTTGAGATAAACGCGAGGAAAAACAAAATAAACTTCATAAGGATGTGTTTCTTCACGTTATTTTAAGACCAAGACTTCTTATATGGACAATGCGTGGGACAATGTCTTAAAGTCCAAGATACAGGTGTGCAAGTTTTAAAAAAACCCGACAAAATCAGAGGAAAAATCTTTTATTGTTGATATTTCAAAAACTGTGCCTTAAATTAACTATTTTGTAATAAGCCCAGGGGCGTAGGGAAAAGTAACCAGGTACATACTGGTTTTTTGCAAATGGGAGTCGTATTCATTATTTGAAGATTAAAACGAAACCTTTCTCAACTGACTGAGGATTAAGGAAACTAGTGGCTGAACATACCTCGAAGGTATAGGCCATCCGAGGGAAAAAGGAAGAAGAAGAAGAAGATTAAGGAAACTCATTAATTAATCCTAATCAAATTTAAATTTTAGCTTTAATAGCAAAGTGAAAATAATTCCTAAATTGAATTAGAAAGGCGTGTCAAGTAGTCAGGGAAATAGAATAGGGAGTAAGCAAATTATGTATACGGACGAAACAGAAAGTATAGGAAATATCGAGGAAGGACTGGGTAGTAGAGGAAATGTCGAGGAAGTACAAAAGAAGTGAAGTATTCGGTAAGGCAGAGGACGTTTAGTGCACAGCCTAGAAATGTGAAAATGTCCACCCAGAACTGAATATTTTGAGGAATATTTAATTGGTCGCCTTGATTTGGATAGGAAAACTTCGCTTCTGCGCGCGGTCAGCTGCTGAAAAACACGATTTGACCCTAATTAGCGTCAAAAACACGTTTTTGTACTATTCTGAGCTGAAAAGCACAATTTGAGCCTAAATAGCGCCAAAAACGCGTTTTTGCACTATTCTGAGCTGAAAAGCACGATTTGAGCATAAACAGCGTCAAAAACGCGGTTAGGTCTATTCTGAGCTGAAAAGCACGATTTAACCCTAATTAGCGTCAAAAACGCGTTTTTGTACTACTCTGAGCTGAAAAGCACAATTTGAGCCTAAATAGCGCCAAAAACGCATTTTTGTACTATTCTGAGCTGAAAAGCACGATTTGAGCATAAACGTCAAAAACGCGTTTTTGGACTATTTTGAGCTGAAAAGCTCATGCGACCAGCCAAGTATTCAGTCATCCCAGGTTGGGCATTTTCATCTTTCTAAGTTGCGGTTCGCCCCTCGAGCTTTTCCTTTTCCTTCCAATTTTTTCCATTTTCTACGAAGCCAATGCAAAATTTTTGCAAAGTAAAGTTTTCCTAAACACGTAAAAAGGGGAAAATGGTTACGCACGCTCGCGAAAGTTTTCCAAAGATTGGCGAACATAAGGCTAAGATTTAGAAGAATGGATTTCGGAATATAGTAAGACGAACTTTTTGTGTCTGGTTCCAACCAGAAAGTATGAGATTTAAGAACAAATTTGCCAAGAACTATTTATAGGAAAGGAAGTCTCGGCATATATTATTGCTGTTAGTCGGTTAGCATTATGCAAAATGCCAGATAGAACCGGTTCGCACAAATGTGTCAACAATTAAAGCCAACACTCTGCCATCTGGTTGGGGTTGAAAAGTAGAGAAAAACAAACCCCCGCGACTAGGACAAGATCAAAAATAAACCGTCCATAACATTTGCGAGGAGTGGGGTTTATATGAATGTGGTCATAATTCACGGAAATATTAACACAAATAGTATTTTTCTCACACGACCACTCGTTCTCGCTCATTTAAACTGTATTATTTTATTTTTAGATGTTATTTACGTCACTTGTTTGCGTTATTTTTCCAGGACTGTCTGCCGTTCAAATTTAAAAAACATCGGCTCAGGTATATAGCCCCATTATGTCGATTAAACCAGACAATTAAAACGTCTAAAGTTAAACCCGGCTGTTGACGTAAGGAGAAACCACCATTGCAAAATATGACGAAAAAAAAAATTCGCATAAATATCCGGTCGCTCGACCCTGGGGGAAAAACGAGGAGGGGCGGCAAAAGCATTTTTCAATAATGATCGCTGACTTACTTAGCTCCAGGATGTTTTTATGAGATTTGATTATGTTGTTTACAACATACATTGTAAACAGCGTTCGAAATTAGTCACTCTTGACGAGAACTGTTTGTCGGCCGTATCAATGGTTTTGTTTTACATTAATTATTGTTTGTGTGGCTCAAATCATACCATATTTAGATAATTACTAGGCCTCTGTGTCCACCCAGGAGCTTGCTCGCATCAATTAGTGTGTTGTTAAAGAATTATCGCTTCGAGAGGAATCGTCACTCCAATCAGCGTTACGTCACACCTATAATAAACGTTGAATGTCAACAAAAAAAAAGTCAGTTCAACGGTATATTACAATCATTGTTAATTCTATTTAAAGATGGATCCAAAAATATTCCATGGGGGTTCTCATACGATACTCCCGAGTTCAGCAACATCACCGGTTACATTTGGCTGGTTTTCCATCCTTTTTGCACTCTGAATCTGACATCTACCATCACTGTTCATTATTAGGCCAGTAACATCAAGCAAAATCAAGAGGCCATGACGATTTATTATCTAATGCTTGGCAATGCCAATATCAATCTTCCTCTTACTGTCTAATCCCACAATCTATATGGGCATGAGGAGGTGTGACAGTGACACTCTGTATACAGAAACAAAAGAAATAAATTTTCAGTTTCAGTTTGCTGATGTGCCAATTTCAGTTACAATTTATGGCCCCTCTTGAAAAACATAAAAATCCCAATGCAAAGTCGTATAAATTGTTGCATCATCTATCGCACGATTAATTATTGTTCTGTTTATGCAAGAGATTCCTTAAAATAAGACATACCAAGACCTACTTACATTTATTTCAGTTATTTGCATCTGAACTATGTTAACTTCCCTTTAAGGTTCAAGTATACAGTAGAAAAAAAAAATTCTGAATTCAAACTTCATAAAAAAAATACCAGGCGTTCGTTTCAGTATCAAATTCATTGTGTCGAAATATGAAACAATTCTGGTATACAGTTTTTGAAAAAAAAAATAAAAAGTTGAAAAAAGGGTGCATTTAACGGGATTTATTTTTTTTTCTCGAAAACTATATACCAGATTTCGTTAAAATTTTTTTCTGAAATTGCTGGAACTGCGAGGCTATCTCCACATTTTTTTAAATTTATTTGAATTTCCAGTTTTTTTAATAAAAAATAATGGAAAATTAAAATGCCAAATTATGTACGATAAATTTATAAAATAGTTAGATCTAACTATTATAATTATTCTAATAGGGCCTGTGTTGCTTTCTGTGAAGAAAAACCGGCGTTTGCTTATAATGTCGCTGAAATATTAACAATTTACCGAACTAGAATTTCAATTTCAATGCGTGCAATTCATTGTCTGCACAGTGCTGCTTCTGCCTACTTTTAGCGAACTAGGGATGCACCGAGGGATGCACTCTCTATCGCCCAATAGCTAAAATTTGGCCACCTCAAGCTCACTACACTACACTGGAAGAAGCCGGTTGCAGCGTTGCCATGTTTGCTTGTCAACGATCAAGTGCACATTCCATTAGTTCCTAATTCAATGCTTATTTATCATTATTTAATAAAGTTGGAATTATTGTTTTACGCGTAATTTTACCGTGATTTCAATGCTCAGTTTTTTGTTGATCAGCTCCTCTTAGGTACTTACCTAACAAATATTCTTGGAAAATTGATTTTTAAATGGAGACTGGAGATTTTTCGGGTACAATCTACACGAGTACTAAACTCAAATTAATTAAAACATTAATATACCCACATATAGAGTACTGCTGTACTGTTTATTACAATTTTCTCTCTCATGACATGACGCGCTCTAAAATTTATTCAATAATATCAAGATATTCGTGGCAGTTGTAACTATAGAAATTGCAAAATAAACAAATTACAACAAAAGGTACAGGCTTGTCCATATTACCCTCCACACTCCCTAAAACTTTTGAAGTAAATAAATTCTCAGGAACAGCCTGTGGTGATGGTCCGATGAAACAACTGGTATAATTTGTCAAAGACGCAAAAATAAGTACCTAAATAAAGAAGTTAAAAAAAGTGATGTAGGTCTTTATTGTTTTTTTGCGTTTTTCGAAAGCCGCCGAAAGGGCATAAAATTTAAAACAACTTTGTGAGACAATTACAGTGCTGTAGTCCAGCGTATCCGCGGGTACACGCCGTAGGTATGCACAAGGGAATAAAAATCGATATTCATGCCAACATTTTTAGAAAACTTTAAAGATACCTATTTCCTGGTTAACAGACGGTTGGAAAAACCCCAGCTAATGACCTCGACCCAGGTAAATGGCTAAGTTACCTGCCCTATAAACCCACCCTTCGCTACCTGTTACATGCCTGATGGACCGCTAAAGCGGTCCGAGGATTTTAGCAGCAAATGACCCAAGAATTTTTTATTTGGAATAATCCACAGCCAAAGTTAGCACTTTTACGATTAATCCTTCGGTTATAAAACGGAATAAATCTGATGACAATGGCAGAGTATAACTTTATTTAACCAAGGTCGGGCGTGCGGAGCGGTTGGATGGCTGATGCACATTTACTAAAATCTAAAATACAAATGTTTTTCACTCCTAAAATGGACATTTTTCGAAAAAATGGCATTGCAACAGCTTTCGAATTCGATAATGATAATATAACAGCTGTCGAATCCGATAGTAACAATATTTTTTTTTGTAAAATAAATTGAAACAGTGGCCCATTTGCCACTAAAATGACATTTTTCTAAAAAATGGCACTAAGGTTTTTGGCTTAAAAAAAAATCAGCTATCAAATCCGGTCATAAAAATATACAGTTATACATAGGTTTTTTTTCACGGCACCATTTTTTGGTCAAAAGGGCACAAGTGTGAATACATTTTTATAAGCACAATTCGAAGGGCATTCATATGGTAACGCGAAAAATGGGGGTTTGCATTTAAATTTTTAAAGTTGATGTGCCAAGAAGGCACTTTCCGTGGACCGATGTGGCCCAAATTCTAATCAGCACCTACAAATCTCCCACTGAATATGTATGCCAAATTTCATCTCGATACGTTCAATAGTTTGAGCTGTAGCGTGATCACAGACACACAGACAGACAGACACACAGACATTTTTTCAAAAACCGCTTTTTTGGGTTCCCATGACCCTAAAACGTAAATATTTGATATTTTTGGAAATTCGATTTTTCCGATCGATTCCAGTAACTGCTTCGCGAAGCGTAGAAGTTAATAACTGTGAAAAACGTCTGTGTGTCTGTCTGTGATCACCTGCAATTTTTTAGAAAATTTCCGGTTAGGGACAAAAACACCCCTTTTTGAATTTTTCTTAGCAAAAGGGCATAATATCTTTATCGAATTCGATAGCTGTTGCATTGTCGGATCGAAAACCTTAGGGCCATTTTTTCGAAGAATGTCATTTTAGGGGTGAAAAACATTTGTATTTTAGATTTTAATAAATGAGCGCCGGGCGCAACAGCCACCGACAACCGCCCGCACGCGGACCTTGGTTAAATGCTTCATTTACAAATTCTGTGAAAAAGTAGAAGTTTCTACCGTCTTCGAGACTGCCACTTTTTTATTATAATTTATAGTGTGAACGTATCCCAATTTTTTTGGCGCAGATGTATACATGATCGGTAGGCAAAAATATAATTAATTTGTTATTTACGCAAATATTCGGTAACTATTTTTACAATAAAATAATATAATGTAAAACAAAAAACTAACTTCTGCATAAATACACTACAGCATAAAATTACAAATCTTAATTTGCAATTTTTAATTAAAGAGAATCTTAATTATTTTGGTGGAGTCTCAAAAATAGCCTTGTCTAATTGTCTATTATAGATTAATTCCTGACTGGTTATGTAAAATCTTTACCAAATCCCTATCAGTTATCAGTCATATCACAGTCTTAAATGTAATGCAGTAAATACTATTAACGTCATGGATACACAAATCTGATTCCATGGTCTGATTCTTGAATGTACCTATGTTGTATATTATCAAAGTAACATAGTGGCAACAGGGCAAGTTCAACCTTACGCAGGTGCTCTGCCGGTAACCTTACCCTGCGCAAAGCACCTAGCGGCGAATAGCGACACTTCGGGGATTTGGTATCCTCGATACGTAGGGCGGGTTTTTAATGCAACTACGCAATCGGCCCCGCAACCCACAATACAACTAATTCTGTGAGTGTGGAGCCATCTCCTGAGTCAGAATCACATTAAATATGCTCTATACTTAAACCTTAATTGCATATTTTAACTGTCATAGAAGAATAACAAATAACCAAATACGTGTAAACAATAAAAGCTGCAGTCACGCATTACTCACGAGCACTTACTGTCTTTAATCAAAATATCTCTTACTCATTAATAATTTTTGCGAAAATTTTCCTTAAGGTACATATCGAGATCCATTTTAATTGGATGGTAAGATTTTTAATTGGCCAGAAACGCAATTCTTGAAAACCGAAGACTTAATGGTTTTCTTGTTTATTGCCGGAAAATTCCAGAGAGAATCTGGGTAAATTTGGTTAAGTGAATGATTTAGTGCCGCTAATTGAGTTCTAGTAAAACTTCCGTTAAGTTAGACAACAATAAGGGCACCAACCTCCGTTTACTGATGGCACAATCTCCATGAAACCATAAAATTCTGGTATGCGGGAAAAATTTTATTAGAATAGGAAACTAGCGGGTTCGCGAGTGTGGTTCTGGCAACAAAATTTTATGAGGATAATCACCCAAAACGTTTCTACCTACTTATTACCAGCTATACGAATTGATTGCCTTGCATTCTGTTATCCAACAATTTTCACGTCTTGTCGCCGGTTTCTTCATGGAATGGAACCGAGGGCAGGGCCGTGCGGTGCTATGAGGCGGAGAGGCGGCCGCATCAGGCGCCACTCTAAGGGGGCGCCATTTCACCATTTTCAAAAAGTACATAGTAAATTAAAAAATAAATAACCTTGTAAAAAATATTTATCCTATCATAAGTTTAACTGGAAAACTAAGTATGAAAGTAAGATTCGTTTCTGACTTTCTGTACACAAAATTTTCTCTTTTTTCTCGTAGGTTTTGTCAGTCAAAATTTTGCTGGATGTCAAATTTACTTCGGTCGAGTGCGAGTTGGCAGTCAAAAATGGGCGCATGTTTTTTCGAAGTTGAACCCGGTGAACTTAACCTTCTTTGACTAGGAATCACTCTTTTTATATAAATAAGCGCCAAATCGGTAAAAAAATCTGCCTTACTAAAGTTAAGTTTTTCCTTTTTTTATTCTGAAGTGCTGGGAAAATGCGTGACCTTGAAATTATCAAAAAAAATTGCCTGCGGCGCTACATTAGCTTTTCACTTTTCAGCTGAAAAATTCGATTGCTTTCACTTAAAAAATGTTTGTGCACCCCCTATAGGGAGCTACGGCCCTGCCTGGAAGGGCGCCATTTCGGAGAGTCACATCACCTGAAAAAAATCTACCGCACGGCCCTGACCGAGGGGGTGAGACTTTGGTGTACAAAATTGGAGAGTATTATGCTCAAAATATGAAAACTTCCCAATCAAGAGTTTGAATTTTTTTGTTTTTGCGAAAATGTTACAGAAAGACAGAAAAAAGATAGACAAGTGAAAACGCTTTAGAATTTGAATTTGCACCTCCCTTCCCTCGTCCCTTCCTTAACATTCTACGTCACCTCGTACGTCACCTATCAACTCGGTCAAGACCAATACGAGGACCAATGAAATTGCAGCATTGAAGATGTCCCCCCGATTGTATTGAAGGCGTTGATATGCCGACATCCAATCGGTTGACTTTAAAATTTGACGCAAGCACGATGTCGGGTTGCCCTTGCGTTTTCACGCAACCTTCAATTTTTGCGATTTTAACGAGAAAATAATGTTCATAAGATAATACGTTTTACGGTTAACAACGTCGTTGGGTGTCATAACAAATGAAATACTTTCTTTTCCACCCCTTTTTGTAAAACTTTTTTGAAAGAGAGTATAATTTTGATATTTCAAAGAATACTTGTCTGAAAGCAGAATTTGAAGACGATGTGAAAAATGGGCTTCCTTCTCTCATTTTTGACATAAAAAATAAGCAGCGAATAGGGATGGTGCCATTAATGAATAATACCTAATTACTGTTCGAAACACTTGAAAATTATGGCATGTTTTATTTTTAACAGCACATTCCTAATTGCAATTAACAGAAATGACTCCTCGGGTTATTCGCTGAATGTGCGGGCACATTATTGTCTTCACATGCCACACGTGTATCGATAACTCTGTTTGTATTATTATCTAACCTTGCTTTTAATAATCGATTTAACTAGTGGAACAGCATTTTTGTCAACAGACATTGGAATTGATTGTCACATTTACCCAATTTTGGCAAGAACCGAAGCCATAATGATGTCCTTTTCCGAATAATTAATGCCAAAACGACTGAATAACAATTGGCAATTAACGAGGCAATAAAATATTTATCCGGGCATTATAACAGGTGTTAGCATAAACCGTGCAGTAGCTTTTCATAGAGAATTGAAAGAATTGAAAAAACTAGAAATTGAATTTGTATAGAAACTTTGCAATCAATATACAATACCTTGATCTCCGTGGACCAGACAATAAAAACAACAGGAGAATTCGAGGGCGAATTCTTCAAGTTTGGTGACCCGAAAGTTGCACCGGATCTGACTGCTCTGTACGAAATTCAACTCGCCGAGAAATTGCAATTCTTTCCTTTCTTTTGCTCGAAACGTTAGTTTCGACTCGGTATTTTATGACACCGATTTATTCAATTTTACAACTTCTAAATTAAATTCTTGAATAAGTGATTATTGTTTCCTGTTTCTGTTTCTATTTCTTCATAGTCACATGAGTAGTCACACAAAACTTTAAGCAGTGTACCTCTCTCGAAAAATGTTTGTTGTTATTGTCGTCATTAACGATAAGATAAAATCTTCAACAGTTCAATGATAAAATGTGTCCCGACGCTAAAAAACAAATTAATAAACTCAATAGGTATTAAATAATTATTTGGTGACGTCATAATTTCGCCATAACCTGAATTAACTGCGGAGAAAAACATGAGTGTCAACTATTCGTCCTTCGATGTCCGTTTCCCACAATTTCGCCAACCCCATGATCACTGTCACAATTTAGAATCCAATTAATCAACATTCATTTATTCACTTTCACATTTTTATTCGTACAGCTAATTTATCCTTTAATACATTATTGAAGTGCACTATGTATTTATTGACCGGCAAAATTGGGGCGAAGCGATCTGGATTTAACGAGTCCGGGGACCAATTTTCTATGTTTACGCAGAGTGCATCCGAAGGTGCTCCATTTTTTCAAACTACATACAAACGAGAAGGTTGGAGAGAATCGAGGAGAGAATGCATAAAAAATTAATCTAAATATGGCATTGTTAAACCCTCGGTTAAACCTAAAGCAGTCATGTTCATTATTGATGTGTTGTACTCTCGGTTGTACTTTATTTGACGATCAGAAAAGGTGATGAGTTAGGCTTTCTTTATGTCGTGGTATAACTTTCAGACCATCAATCTTTTAAAGCAAAAATTTTTCATTTTTTTGGCATTTCGCCACTCGAGAAATTATCTTTTCCTTGAAGCTCTCTCTACTAGCCTCCATTCAAATCCTCTCTCTACTAATTTGAAATTTGACAGAGACTCCCCCTCGGACTCCCCTCAACGGTCAGCTGTGTGATACAGAATATATGTTACAGAGCTAAACCTAAGGACCTTGTCACATTTGAAAGGTCTTATAGAGCGAGTTTACACTTTCATTTTTGATTTCACTGTTTTAGGAACTCTTTTATCAATGGGAGAGGGGAAGGGGTAAAAAAAGTTAGACTTTGGAAATGGCGGTGGAAAAGGTTATCGCGAAGGTTATTAAAAGGTTCAATATTTGATATATTACTCGATGAATATTGAATAGGTACCTCGATAGGTACGTACTGAAGCCGATTTGAAAAAAATTATCAAAAAGTCTTCAAATTCTCATAATTTCTTGTGATATAACCTCTCCCCTGGCAAATTACTATTAAAAGCACAACTCTGGTTCTTGAAATAATTCTCGCCGAGCAATGTTGGAAACTCGATCCATAGACCAAAAATAAAGCACCATTGTGCTTCTAGGTCACTTTAATTGTCAAAAAGTTACCTAACATCTCGCCTAATTGATTAATTCGCGGGCAGCTGGAAGTGCATGCGTGCAATTCATGCATTTCTGATTTAATATTTTTGAAGAACTTATCCATCATCCTCTTTATTATGGCCCTCCGAGCCAAAATCCAACGAATAGAAATATATTTCGCTGTTTTTTTTTAACACTGAAATTGTTGTATACGAAGCGGCAGCCAAGGACAGCGGCCAGAAATACGACGCCCTCGAATCACGCGTAGACGTCTTCGAATCGGCCGTCTGCGTTCCCGTAGCTGTTTTCCTCGACGGCGACGGTGTCGACGCAAGTTCGTCCTTCGTTTCCCCCCTTTCCCTCGCGACGTCTCCCCCTGAGCCAGACATTGGAGCTCCGCCCACTACAATAAATGTCACGACGGCGACGCCAACGACGAATTTAGACGTTTTCACAATCGTTATTAATTAGACGTAAAAACACCATCCAGACGAATCAAAATTTCGAGTGCTATCGTCAGTTTCGAGTGTTCGCTTTATCCGAGGCTTTATCTTTCCTGGACTCTGGCAGAATGTTGTTTTCCACACGATTGTCACGCGTCAACCACGAAAAAAGGAAAACGAACTCTGTCACTAGTTCAGAGGAAATGATTCATCTCAATAACATCTCAACAACAAGTTAGTATCCTCACGAGAGGTGACTGGTCTAATAATGAGTCAAAATATATTGTGGTTGAAAAAAGCTGGAAATTAGACCCTCGACTAGACCCCCAAACATTTTCTGTTCCTACGGTATAAATACTGCCTATGTTGGGAAAAACTTTGGAATATGGCGAAACTTATTGGAAATCCAGGAAGATATCTAAATGCTCTTAGCAAACACTTATAAATGACTAGACAATTAGCATTCTAAACCAACAAACTTGCAAATAGAAGTTTAAAATTCTTCATGACGTCAGATGTTTGCTACTCAAACGTGTGCTTAAATGGTTCTTCTGAGGGTTCATTACATGTACCAACATTACCTGCCGTTATTGAGAAGTGGTATTACTTAATTTTATTATTTTGAACTGTCCAAACCTCGGTCCAAACAAAGAATAAAACCGTGGCATATTATTTTAGTCCTCGTTGTAGTCCCAGATTACAGATTAGATCTTCTTCGAGTTAGGTACATTTACATCTCCTGAAGGTTCGTTTTTGGTCAGGTTTTTTGACAGTAGTTTTTGGGAGCGACTTTGGGTCTTTTCTCGGATCTTTCTGTTTCACTTTCTTCGAGGAATATGTTGATGAAATTTTTTACATTGTGATGCCGGCATTGTAAGCACGTATCCCGAGATAAATCCGTTCACTCTTTGCGAGATATTTTGTTAATAAATATATTTCTCGAAATAGTTTTCAACAAATTTTTATCATTATAAGTTATAACCTCCGTTAACTGAGACCACAACCTTATTCTTGCAGAGCCCGCGAGGCACAGCCCAGTTGGTATTTCCTGGAGTATTTCCTAGACTGAAAGTCGACTCAAAGCTGATGAGCTCAAAAAAGAAAGCTCGACAGAAAGCCATTTTCGAGAACATTTTTGAGGACTCTCAGCCGCCCTTTATTACAGAAAATTAATTAATTGTGTTCATAAAGCGCTGTTTTGAGTTGGTCACTATCTTAACGCCTTCCCATAATAATTATACCGGCGGAATTCATGGTAATAATGGATGATGGGCGCATAATGCACCGCAAGCAAAACGGGACTGTAAGGTGGCAATCTCCTCCAAAGCTTTGCTTCAATTCTGAATTTTCCCGGAATGTAAGAATGTCGGTTTTAACCGTGGTTTTATGAAATCTCTCCTCGAATCTCAGTTTTTGTGTTTGGTTAGTGTTTTCTTCAAAAACTTTCAAAATCAACAAAATTCTTACCATAGGTACCTGACAATATCCAGCAAAAAATGATAAACGGACAATATTCGAGGGACTATCCACTTCGGCGAAAGGTGCACAAATGTGACTGTAACTGATAGAGCAAATAGGTCATGAGGAAAATGCGAAAAAGGATGTAGGCAGTGCGGGAATCGATCCGGGAAAGTGGGTGGAGGAAACCGAGGAGGCAACGTGGGAATGCAGATATAGGAAATGTTGCAATGTGTTTCTGGGAAATGGAGCAATGGTAGGCAATTATGCAGGAATTTGAAGGCAATGCGGCAATTAGATACTAAACATTGCCGAAATAGGTAATAAAAATATCCTGGAAAATATCTTTAGACTGTGTAAATTGACTTGATTTGAACTCGAGCTGGGAACTGGTATTGTACTCTCGAAAACGAGTATAGAATAATTTTTCATGTTTTTTCTCGAGGTTTTCCTTTTACTCGCTTTTAACCCTCGAATGATTCTTTAAACTTTCAGATTGTTAACCTCCCCACAACCAATATAAAAATGGGAGGTTACTGCAATCTTCACGTTTCGACGTCCCAGGATCACCAAAAAGTGGTTTTTAAAAAATGTCTGTGTACGTACGTATGTACATAAGTGCGTATGTGAGACCGATTTCTCGAAAACTATACCGAACGAGTTCTAATGAAATTCGGTATGGAGGTTAGTGTTGGCCTTCTGGTGAGCCCAATTAATTTTGTTGCAAATCCGCAAACGCCAAGTGCCTTTTTGGCATGTCAACTGTGAAATGTGACTGATGAGCAACAATTTAAATTTTTCTTCTCAGCATATGAAAGACCTTCAAAGTCTGTATCTAAAAAATGTATCACACTTAGTGCCTTTTGGAACATAAAATAAAATTTTCGATTTTACGCGATTTTATGAGCATGTATAGGTATGTAGATTTTCATTTTTTAATGTATAGTGCTCGGTATACCGTATAGCACATATTTATCGATATTTATAATGCCCTCGATAATATAATACCTCGGGGTTATCCACTTCGGCAAATGGCAAAATGAACGGGAATTTTCGGAAATTGTCAGGAATGTATGGAAATTTTAGGCATTCCTCGGCAATGTTGCAATACCAAGGGCAATACTGACATCCCTTCGCTCGGGAATAGGTGTTCACATCTTCAGGAAATCTGCGGAAATGTTGTAGAGAGAATTTAATTTGTTAAAGTGTGTTTACACTACATGATTTGTCAATTGATTTTGCAAATGAAAAGTCATAAGCGAGGTCATAAGGTAATATTTTTGTGTTTACACTGCATTATTTTTGCTATTACTCCAGTCCGAGCTCCAGTCATAAGTAAGTCAAAGCATCAATAATAGCAAAATATTATGAAAATTAGGGAATAGGACGGTGTCTATTTCGCCATATAATTCATATGATTTTCTTGAATCGGCCTGCGATTTCTCGCAAATTTATTCCCCCTGGTGTGCAGAGGCAACTTGTTGTGACTTTTTTTACTAATTTTTTCATTGAAGCGTGTTCTATGCATATAGCGCATTATTTTTGACTTTATAAAAAATTTAGCACATTAACAAACGACCTACGTTGTTACAAAAAAGTGCATTTGAAATAAATAACTAACCTAGACCACAGAAATTCACACTGTACTGCAGTTTAGGTGATTTTACGTCGCTTTTTAGGTTATGTACACGCACATTTGACAGTAGAGTCAAGTGTAAAATCATAAGCCAGTCATAGCAGTGCAAACACATTTATACAAACCGCATGACTTTTCGCATTTTGTATTATTACCACATGATTTATCAAAGCAAAAATCATATGAAAAATCATGTAGTGTAAACACACTTTTAGCAATGTCCATGAAATGTGCGGCAATTTCGGGAATGCTTCGGAAATGACCGGCAATTTTGGGAATGATTTGGAAATGACCGGCAATTTTGAGAATGTTTTGGAAATGCTCGGTAAATTTTAGGAACGCTCCGGAAATGTACGGCAATTTCTTTTAAAAGACGTTGAAATGTCCAATTCAAAAAAATAAGGAATTGAAGAAAATTATATGGGTTAACTCGGGATAATTATTCCAATTTTTCGTTCTTGCCGCGGTTTTCGTGATGTTTCAAATTATGTAGTTAAATAAACGTAACTGGGTAGTGGGTACCTATAATAATAGCTACAATGGGTAGTTTTCACTTTTCACTCTCTAAATGTTATTAATTATTATACGTTAGCCGAATATCTTCAGATAAGTACTTAACTGATGATGTGTTTGTTTCTTGTCTTTTATTTTAATTCTGTTGTTTTGTCTTTTATTGTTAATCAGCCATCTTCACACCGTTTAATCTTCGCTTTCCGGCTATATAACCGGGTTGGTTTGGTGATCGAGTTGCCTTCCGGGCTTTGCTGTACTTATGAGTTCTAATAAGAACGAAACCGGTCTGCAGCTGTCGGGAGGGCGACTCGATCACCATCAACCATTGTTTTCATCATTGTTAATCAAGTTTACTGACATATCATTATCCGATACGTTGTATAACTGTCTTATGGAATAAAATCAAGCGGAGTTAGAAGGGTAGGCAATTGTATTATAACTAAAATATCTAAAACTGACAAAGAAATGTGATGGGAATGCCTTGCGAAATTTAGGAATGGTGGGAAATGCGACGACAATGCGGCGATTATATGTATGCTATCATTGCCGAAACCGGCAATGGTGTACAAAATTTCAGCGAATGGATAGCCCCTCGTATAATACCTAATTATATTCGTAATTTTCGTAAATCGTCCGTTGTCAGATCGTTGAGAGATCTTCTCGGAGAGCTTTGACTCTTGAGGACCTTGTCTTTGGACTTTCAGGCTAGAGTTGAGACTCCTTTCTGCTTTGGTCGGGAATTACCGAACACGCGAGGGTATACACGTGTCAATCAATGAAATCAAGGATGAAAAATTTACAACACGTATTTCTAGTGGAGCTGGAGGATACAGGAAAATATGTATAACAGGTCACCGTGTCGCCAGACTAAAGGTGTGTAAAAATAGGTTTAAAATAGGGCAGACAGCGACCAATAGCAACTCCAAAAACATCAAGTGAGCTTTGAAAATTCAAAGCGCCACAGACTGGGGCCGTTGAACCAAATAACAATAAAAATGCCAAACAAGAAATGATGTGGGGGCGATTTGATGTTTTTGATTAATCATCCCCCTCGCGCATAATTACTGAAAACCCCGAAAAAACATTAGCGTTCCCTATTCAACATTTCCCGGCTTTCCCGTCCAGTCATCGTATTTTTGTAAGTTGCAGCAACACAACAAAATTCGAATGCGGAATGCCGCATCATCATTCATACCAGCTCTATTTTCACCTAATCACCATTCAGAGTCTCTCCGTAAACAAGAAAAATATCATTTGGTAAATGTCACATGATCGTAAAATTGGCCAATCCCACATTATTTTTCGAACGATTAAACGTTATAATCGGCCTAACGAGCGCGGCTTGTCCTAGATTAACAACAGTCTGCGTGCTAATAAACATCATTCTTTGTGGTTTCAATGAAAACGTAGTAGGCTTAATTATTGTTTACGTAAAGGGGTAGGGGGCTTGGGAGACGTAAACACATGGCGGTAGTTCCGTTACGCCACTGGAGAAATCCAATGTTAACGTGATTTCCTGAATTCCTTACAAATTAATAATAATTGTTGATTATTGGGTTGTTTGTTGTAACAATAAATTCCTGGCGTTGTTGAGATAGTTACCTCGATGTTTTTGTTTGGATAATGCAATTGCAAAACATCAGCTTACCGTAGTATGGTTTCGGTGGTGGGACTCCGTCGATGATTTCTTCGCCACGCTGGAGTGCCAGCATGAACCTCAACCAAGTGTCCGCATCCTGGTCGTTTTCAAAAACAATCCCGAAATTGTCGTCTTTGGTGAACAATCCAACGACGATTTTATTTTTAACGTCCAACCGCCTATTTATATTGAAGCAATTTTTCAATGGAATCACTCGTTTAGGCGGTTGTGCGTTGTGGTATTTCCTCTCATTGTCGTAGTATTCCAGTCGGGCGGAGGAATCGACCGTCTCGGCTCTCAAAACGAAGAATTTTTTCTTGAAAGTCTTCAATTTCTTGAAATAGCCAGAGTTGACCACGCTCGACCTGCCCCCCATTTCATAATTATTCCTCATTGCGAACATTTGGGCGCACAGAGCATTGAGGAAGCATCCCCACGCGTGAAGGTGTTGTCTTCTTAATAATTACGACGCACTTCATTCACTTCCTGGTGGCAACACTGGAAAAACAAGCGAACACTACCATTACCGTATGTGATTATCATTGAGGACACAGCACACTCGAGGAGAACACAACGTCACTCCACCGTGTTTGAATACAACTGTTCGTGTGTACTACAGTCGCATTTCATCCATCTTGCCGAGGTCGGTCATGTGTTGTAGACGTCTGTGTCGGAGCGTCTATGTCTGGTACGTGAATTATTGCTGCGTCCTTGTCTGACCCTCGGTGGTATCACCAGGTGCCGCCCCTGACGTATGTCGTAGCTGTGATGCGGCGCGACTCTCGGTTGTAAACAAGACGTACGCATGCGTGGATTCGTAGTATTCGATAACGACATACACAACGAAAGAAAATAAAATGCGGCAGGGTTGAAACCTCTTTGGCGAGGATCTCGAGGGATTTCTCAGCTTTTGCCGGCGGTCACGTGATCACTTAAGACTACGGAAGTTGGATTTGACAGACCGGATGTTGTTTGTTGTTGTTGCACAATGTGGTGAAGAATGGATCTAGGTGGCGGAGGTGCGGAGAGGCAACGCAAGAGCAACGCCCTTCGTAGGTCATTCATACCATGGCCGCCTCAGGATCCCGCCAAGCGTGACGACTTAACGTGAACCCTGCTTTGCTACGTCATCTCAACTACGCAGTTAGCCCTTTCTGCACCAGTGGCGGAACACAACCGGGGGATTTAAATAATAGACATCATGTGACCCACGTGACTTTCATTCATGACATTATGTTGTGTCGTACTTAGACTCTCGTACTCCAGCGAAGCAGGTAGCAATAATCAGAAATGCAATCACTTTTTTGATCAAGAATAGAATTCTATTCTATTCTACACATTTATCTGAGCAGCAATTTGATTGGTTCATTTGAATATTGACCAACCAAGTTGCTGAGCTAAGTGAGCCTCCTCAGATAAATGTGTAAATATGGAAAGCAGCTTAAGTATACTTGTGATATAACGGACTTTTATTAAAAGTCATTTGGAGCAGGCGGGTTTGGAACAAATGAAATGCGGCACTAAAAAAACGTGTGCTTTTTCTAAATCCATCTAACAGACAGCTGACAATAACTGTCATTAGTGTCATTTGTGAAAACTGGAGCCGATTTTTGGCGATTAGTATTAACTTTACAGGAAGCTCCGCCGCCATATATAAAGTTATAACTTTAGCTGTCAAGTTATAACACAGGTCGTGAGCGTACATTGAAACTTGACAGTTGTTTAATTTGGCTTGTCATCGCTGTCGCTTGCACGGATTCACTTTATTGAAGTATTTGTTATAAAAGGGTAGGTGCAATAAACAATCATGAGTCAATAAAATTAAATGTAGGTTAACAATGGAGAAGAATACTGCAATTTTTACTTCTCCCGATATAACTTTATTATTTTGAATGATTATTTTATTCATTAAGTATTGAACCAATCCAAAGGAGCATTTAGCATACCAGTAATCCTGATTACAGTGATAAGACTACAACCTCAACTTGACACTACTTACTCAATACTTTAATTTATAAAATAATCTGCAAAATACGATTCGTAGTCTCTTGGTTGCCTTGTTGAGTCCTCATGGATGCACTACTTGTCAAATTGTAGATTTTTTTCGGCCAAAGAGGACTCGAGCAAGCTCATCTCGTCTTCTTTTTAGCCTAAAAAAATCTACCATTTTGACTCGTAGTTGACAGCCATTCGGACGTCAAAACCCGCGGCAATCAAGAGACTACGCGTCGTATTACTATTGATAAGTAAAACGATGTGATTACAAGTTTTCATTGCAGTTTCAAGATCCTGAGCAGTCTTCCCAATGTATTGAGCTTATTGTTATAGGGGACTTTCCAAACTCTTTCTTTCCCTTAAATAGACGTTTTCGCAACAAAAGCAATCAAATGTCAAGTTTATACTTGGAAAACGTCAAACATTCTGTCAAGTTTTAACTTCTGTAAACGTCATATTTTAACTTTTGCCTTCGCCAAAAATCGATTTGGTTGTGAAAACTACAAAACTATCCGATTTTTTGATTTCCGAGTTAAAGGCACTCAGGGCCGGTTTTTTCTTCTCATGTTAAATTTAACATGAGGTTATTTCCATGCATAGAAACAAATTGTTGTCACAATGGAAACTAAGGTGACAAACCTCATGTTAAAGTTAACAGGAGATGAAAAAACCGGCCCTAAGTTTAAGTGTAAGAATAACGACAGCTAAACTTCGCCACTTTCCTATTCGCGAAAATCAGCTGCTAATAGATGGCATTGCTAAACCACAAAATGGCCGTCTCACGAGACCGGGGAGCCGAAGGCGGGATTTCTAGGTAACGTATCTGACAGCGTGAGTTGGTGACATCAGTGACATCGCTACGTGGATTTTTTAAAAGCCAAGTTTTCCTGGATTTACAATGTTCCACTTAAGTACACAAAACGTAAAATTCCACAGCATTATTCCCAAAATTTCGAGTCAGCGAGAGAATGTCTCCGAACAAAACAACTACCTAACCTCGCAACTGACAACTGACTGACGTAAGCCGAAATTATGATGACGGACGTTTAAAAGTATTTCTGTATCCGATCTCTCAGTGTAGTTAAAGTATTGCCATCATATGTCAGACACTTTGCTGATTTTCGAATTGGAAATATTTTTTTTTATGGAATAAAGACGTTATTATTATTAAATCATCCTGTGATGGTGTTTTGAGAGACCGGAAGTTGGCATAGAAAACCAGGAATACTTAGATCGGGTTCGGGATTAGGTGTGTCAATGGTGTGTCAATTCGCAGAATTAGGAAAAGACGCACGGCTTGGTCACGTTTTAACTTTTTTTGTTTTTCAACGCCTTTTCCAAAATACTATTAACTTTTTTAATAAAAGCGCCTCGGAAAGTCCATTATTTTGCATTCAAATTATCTAAAAATTTGTCAGCTTTACGTATGTGAACACCTTATTACGTATGTGGTTTATGCTCGGGTTGTTGTCAGTATGGGTACCGTAGAAACGGTGCTATTTGAGAAAGACGGGACAATTTGGAGTATTTTAAATTTAAATTTGGCGCGCCTCTACTTGGAGCGGATTTGACAGAAAAGTGTTATTTAAGGCGCTTTCTTTTTACCCTTTCACACCTTTTCATTTGAATATTGACCAATCAAATTGCTGAGTTAAGTGAGCCTTCTCAGATAATTGTGTAAATGGAAAACAGCTTAAAAAATGTCACACAAACTTTAAAGTGTAGTGTACCCTTATGGCCTTGTAAAGGTGATTTATTGCTGACTGTACCTAATAACACGGATTACGTAAACTTTCATTTGAAACTCACAAATGGTAAGTGTTACAGTTTTTCAACTCTGACAACAAATTCTTCATAGTTTTGTGAGGATTATGTTTATGTTATTAATTTCATGGATCATAAAAAATTCTAAACCCCCTTTTTTTTAAAGTGAAGTGAAGTGGGGCTACTTGGACTGCTATCTATATGCTGATGCTGGGGTGAGTACCTACCCATAATTATAGGTTTTTTCAAATCCATGAAACGATCATTAAAAAACTGAAATCTCCTGTACCCAAATCACCGGAACTGACAGAAGAGTTTTCTACCGCTTTTGATGACTTTAATGCTTTAACCATTAATATTGAAGAGACCGGACAGCTCGAATATGTTTTTAAATCAATTCACCGTAAGACCTATGAATGACTGACCGAAGCAAAATTATTGATAACAAAATGGTTTGCACGAGTTGTATTTTGCAGATTGTTGCACTCGAATGTCACGTCATTTCATAGCCAAGCAACAAAGTAAATAGGCTGATACTTTTGACTTTTACTGTCACGTTTTTGACGTTAGCTTTGCGAAATTCCGCCATGGTCAAATACAAAAGTTACTGTGTCGAATTTAAACTAAAGGGCATTGAGATGGCATTTTGATAACTGAACTTCTATCGCTAGAACAGCAGGATTTTGGAATGAACATACTCCTAAATCCTTAACTCTGTTTATTTTTGCTTGTGTATGTATTGCTTCTATACTCTGTCCGGGATCCACACGACCAAGATTCACCCGATTTCCATGGCGATTCATTGTTGACAACAATGATTAGCCATGGAAATAGGGTGAATCCCGGTCGTGTGGATCCCGGACAGACCATATAGTGTGTTATCCAAATATCAGTTTGACCGTGGTGTATTTACGAAAAGCCTAACGTCAAAGCCTGATAAAAGTCAAGAGTAGCAGCCTACTTACTTTGTTGCTTTTACACGAGGGAATACGGTCATCATTTTTTCTTCCTACACTAACTGAAAATGAGATTTTCGGGATTCAGAAAGGCTGTGAAAGGACCGCTTCTCACGGCTAGTCGTGTAAAACTTATACTAACGGCTAGGCGTGCAAAATGGGTAATATGGCGACGGCGATTGGCGTATGACGGAAGACAGCACGCGCGATTTTGCCAAATTTAAATTGTAGAACTTGACGTCGAGATCTTCTTGATCTGTGATGTCACTTGGGTTCTCAAATTTCAAAATTAATTAATTATTAATTTTTAACTGATGTAGGAAGAAAAATGTATAAACCACAGTGAAAAAGTGGTTTTACGCGCCTCAGGAAATGGCCAGTCTCGGCTACGCCTCGATTGTCCATATTTACCTTCACCGCGTAAAACATCACTTTCACGCTTTGGGTTATAAACTACTATGAATAGCGAGATATGTTTCGACTATGTTCGTAAAATCGATGGTGTCGTATGCAAGAAAGAAAATGCAGCAGAGAAGCGGCTGGAACCTCCCCATCGCGTGGATCTTTGTATTCTGTGTAGATAGTAGTCAATTCGACAGAATTTTTTTTATGCTTATTGTCTGTGACTAATTTCGCAATGTTCTGACAAATACCGACATCACCCATCACATTTGACAATATGTTCCTTTTAAGGTTAACAGTTTGCCACCCTTTTGACAATAACTGATACTTTATGTCATCCACTGTCAGCCTGCTCCCTTTTAATGAAAAATATTTTTTTCTCTATTTTCCACTGAAATGGCAGAAACTGTGAATTCATTTTTAGAACGAGAATTTGATCGTCTTTCTAATGGCGACATAAAAAAGGAGACCTTTGTATTTAAAATTTAAAGTTGATTTGCCTAAATGGCACTTCCCGTGGACCAATTGCTTCCAAAAGCTTTTCAGGTCTTCAACGGGTCACCCAATCTCCATGTACCAAATTTCAGCCAAATCGATTCGCTAATTTGGGCTATAATGTAGTTTTAGTGTTATTATGAAATCTCGATTTTTTGACCCAAAGAGCACTAAATGCGAACGAATTTTGTCTTACTTAAAACCAGAATTTGAAGACCTTTCTGATGGTGACAATAAATCTTTCAAAAACTTGTTTTGGATGGTTAAATGAGTGAATAATTTTAAAGTTACAAATTGGTGTGCCAAAACGGCAGTTTCCGTGGGCCGATTGGATCCAAAATTTGTTCAGCTCTTCGACGTGCAATACAATTCCCGTGTGCAAAATTTCACCCAAATCGGTTCAGGGGCTTGGGCTGTACCGCGATTTTAAAGTTGGATAAAAATCATTTTTTTTTCAATTTTTGATCAAAAGGGCACTAAAAATTAATACATTTTTAGAAGCAGAATTTGAAGGCCTTTTCTATCGTGATCGAGGTGAAAAATGGGGGTTTGCATTTAAAATTTAAAAGTTGATGTGCCAAAATGGCATTTCTAGTTGCACGATTGGCTCCAAAAGCTTTTCAGATCTAAGTTGGGTTATCACATGCACACGTACCAAATTTCAGCTAAATCTGTCGAGTAGTTTGGGCTGTGGCGTGTTTACGAACGTACGTACGTACGAACGTACGTACATACATACAGACACATTTTAAAAACCACTTTTTTGGGCTCCTGAGACCTCAAAACGTATACAGATCCGGTCTTATCTCGAATTCGAAAATTTTAGTGATTGCAGTAACCTCCCTTTTTTTTAAATTGTGAAGTGGAGTGGGGAGGTTAAAAAGAAGAGACAAACGAGCAAAGCAGCACTTGCAGTCGTAACCGGAAATAATGATGCGTATCAAAAATTAATGCACAACGGCAGCGGCGCGATTGCGCGGCGCAGCGCCGGCGTCAACTTTCCGAACACGTCACGCTACGCGAGAGCTGCCGTATGCCGTTCCCGCAAGCACAGCCAGTTTCTACTTTGCTGACTGCGTAGACTCATGCGCAAAGTTAAAGTGTTTATAGTTATTTATCTTTCTAACATGGGACGTCCATCAGGATCAGCAGCCACTGTAACTGGTTTAAGAAGTCGCAAACTTATCCAAGCAGTCCAACAACGTCCAGCACTCTACGACCAAGGTTCCCACGAATTTAAATGCGTAGAGAAGAAAAGCGATCTCTGGTTGGACGTGGGAGAAGCCGTTTACGGACGGCGAGACATGAAAGCGGGTATGCAACCATATTTCAGCTTTTGCTGTATAAAATGCCGTGGTCGCGAAGGTTATTCCACGTTATTCTTTATAGCACGATTAAATTCTAAATTCCAGTCTGTTATTTAGTAAATTTTTAGCATGACTGCAATGGAACAGTTGAACCGTGCAAGAACTGTAAAGATTTTAATGGAAAATAGATTAAAGTAGCGTGAACGTGAAGGCTATTCTGACGTCATTCGGAGTGCATCTACCGCAAAGAATTTAATCCGAGATTAAAGAAATTCCAGTAAAAACTATTTTGCAATTTGCAATGCCGTCTTCTTCAACGACTAAAATATTGTAACATACGGAATATTTTTTTATTTCATCGATTTAAAACCGTAATGGAAAAAAATCACGACGCCTCCACCATTCTTGATGCGTAGAGGAAGGGAGGGTACATTCGACCACTTCGCCGGTTTTCATTTTTTCTAAAATATACTATTGTTGGTATTAAAATTAGTTTTACGTTATTCTGATAAATGTTCTATTGCCTGCTAATCACGGCAAAAGTTGCTCTAAAACCATGCCTTTTTTGATTTTGTGAATTTTTTTATGTTGACATGTAAAATGGTCGAGTCTACCTTCTAGCCATAGTTTAAAAAAAGATGAGGACCCGGATTTGAGCGTCAAAAAAGACAAGTCCTGTCCTCCAAAAAAAGGACATCTGGTACAGTCAGGAGATCAAATAGTGTCCCTCGACCACGAACAATGTCGACAGATTCTTAGAAAAGACACTCAAAATAGGGTTGTGAAGGCTTGTATCCCACTCGAGTCGTTTTAATAAAGAGGATTTCACATTCAATTTAAATTTTTTTGATAAAGCTTGTGAGAATCTATCCACATTGTGAGCGGTCTAGGGCCATTATTTTATCTCCTGAGTGTCCCCTGTCGAGTCTTGTCATTATTGTTGAAATTATTTATAGCTCAAGTTGCATTGTAGAGTACTTCTTATACGTACATATTTTGAACAAGACTAAGCGATCCATAATAAACTCATTCTGGACTGGAAATCATGTTGGTACCGTCAACTGTCAGAAAATTATCGTTTTACATATTACATATTATATTGACACTTACCTATGTACCTAAGGACTAAGGAAAAAGAAATACCTAATCAAAAACAAGAAGTTTCAATTACAAAACCCATAACCACACGGCGGCCATAAAATAAAGTCCGCCCCCCTCCCATGTATCTCAGGGACCGCTTTAGGTAGAATTTGTAAAGAATTCCCTGATATCTTGATTCGTTCCTGAGTTATCGCGAAATGACTGAAAATTGCCATTTTAAAGAAAAATTTATATCTTTCTAACGATTGGTGGTACTTATTCAAATGAGACTTGGAACTTTTATATTTTTGACAGCTGTCAATTCAACGGCGTTGATAAACATTTTCTAGGCCGTCCAGATTTTGCGAAACGACAGTCAACTTTTCTTTTTCTTATGACTGGCATAATTTAATACCATCACTGGATACACAAAAAAATTAGCTTTGCAAAAATATAATCAATATAATGAACTTCTTTGAAAAAATTTGGATCACACCATGCCAAGGGGTATTTTATTGTTTTCACATCTCATAAGAGATGGATAAAATCGTTCTGCCGTGTTAACTCAAAAAGGCGGATCTAACATTTTCGCCGTTTTTCTTCTTTAAGGGCATACTAGTTAAATATCCTACTAATGGTCATAAGTCATAACTGAAGTAGAGTGATGCATTTTCAGCTTAATTTTCAGTAATAGAGGATCTAATTGAATGAAAAACACAAGCGGAAGCGAATTGGAGGAAACTTAAAAGTTATTTCTGAGAATTAAGCTCTTATTGTTGCTTCATTGTTACTTTAGTCATGGTCATTCTGCATGAAAAAATGTGAAAACACATATTTTTTAAATAATCACAGAAAGTCAATGCGTGAACCAAATTAACTTCTGAAAAAAGATTCTTAAAGAAAAATAAACGTCCTTCAAAGTTAGGTGAGCCTCATAACGACTGGTTGATAATTGACCAATCCCCACGCCCCTGAAATGAACCTTTGAGACGGTATCACTAAGAGAACTATTGCAGCACCATCTGTCGTAATTTCTTAGTCATTTCGAAAGCCTGATTCCTTGGCTTCAATTTAAGGCTAGGTTCATCCAAATCGTATAAGAAATGCACGAGTTATTACCAAAAATATTTCGTTCGGTTTTTTTAGGGCACCCGTTAGAAACAGTTGACAATCTTAGAGATATAGGTATAGTTAGAAACTTCAATTTTTTTACTGTATTTGTAAATAATGCAGGGTCCTGCAAGAGTGCATCGGGCTTCCATAGCTTCCATAGGAATTTCGTTCAGGTATACATACTTAAACTATTAATGAAGGCGCATTTCAGGAAAATATTTTTAATTACACAGGGTCCGAAAAATTTTGAGGAAGAAAAGTCGTCTTTTTTTAAATTGAATATCCGGTATATTTCAGCATATTTGCGACTCCCTTAGGAGTCTTTATTCAAAATATTACGGCATTTGAACCTCTGGTTTGGGAGTAAAAAAATATTTTCAAAAAAAATGCGAGTTTACAATATCATTTCTGCTTAAAAATTTCTCATTTACGCAGGTACAGTTCTTATAAGAAAATAAGACGAGGACCTTGTTGTAGAGGCTCGAAGAAAGCTCTGATTCAATTTTAGTTGTCACCCTATGTACAGGGTGTTCAACATTTATTTTCAAAATTTGAAGTTGTTTTTCTCAACTTTTTCAAATGGAACACCCTGTATATTTTAGCTAGCGTAATGTAGAATTCATAAAGGAACGTTTTTTGTCCTACAAACTTATTGGTTATTTTCATCCGTTTTCGAGTTATTCGCAAATATTACAAATTTTCTTGCTTGCAGACAATTATGGTAAGTACTTACAAAAAAAATAAATGTTCAAAATGTTCTCTATTTTGGTTTATGAACCATTTAATTGCTTCTTGAAAAGACATTTCTTATATTATCTTTAACATTTAGTATAAAAAAAAATGAAGCAGAGAAGCGGCTGGAACCTCCCCATCGCGTGGATCTTTGTATTCTGTGTAGATAGTAGTCAATTCGACAGAATTTTTTTTATGTTTATTGTCTGTGACTAATTTTGCAATTTTCTGACAAATACCGACATCACCTCGGACATCACCCATCACATTTGACAATATGTTCCTTTTAAGGTTAACAGTTTGCCACCCTTTTGACAATAACTGATACTTTATGTCATCCACTGTCAGCCTGCTCCCTTTTAATGAAAAATATTTTTTTCTCTATTTTCCACTGAAATGGCAGAAACTGTGAATTCATTTTTAGAACGAGAATTTGATCGTCTTTCTAATGGCGACATAAAAAAGGAGACCTTTGTATTTAAAATTTAAAGTTGATTTGCCTAAATGGCACTTCCCGTGGACCAATTGCTTCCAAAAGCTTTTCAGGTCTTCAACGGGTCACCCAATCTCCATGTACCAAATTTCAGCCAAATCGATTCGCTAATTTGGGCTATAATGTATTTTTAGTGTTATTATGAAATCTCGATTTTTTGACCCAAAGAGCACTAAATGCGAACGAATTTTGTCTTACTTAAAACCAGTTCAGCTCTTCGACGTGCAATACAATCCCCGTGTGCAAAATTTCAGCCAAATCGGTTCAGGGGCTTGGGCTGTACCGCGATTTTAAAGTTGGATAAAAATCATTTTTTTTTTCAATTTTTGATCAAAAGGGCACTAAAAATTAATACATTTTTAGAAGCAGAATTTGAAGGCCTTTTCTATCGTGATCGAGGTGAAAAATGGGGGTTTGCATTTAAAATTTAAAAGTTGATGTGCCAAAATGGCATTTCTAGTTGCACGATTGGCTCCAAAAGCTTTTCAGATCTAAGTTGGGTTATCACATGCACACGTACCAAATTTCAGCTAAATCTGTCGAGTAGTTTGGGCTGTGGCGTGTTTACGAACGTACGTACGTACGTACGAACGTACGTACATACATACAGACACATTTTAAAAACCACTTTTTTGGGCTCCTGAGACCTCAAAACGTACAGATCCGGTCTTATCTCGAATTCGAAAATTTTAGTGATTGCAGTAACCTCCCTTTTTTTTAAATTGTGAAGTGGAGTGGGGAGGTTAAAAAGAAGAGACATACGAGCAAAGCAGCACTTGCAGTCGTAACCGGAAATAATGATGCGTATCAAAAATTAATGCACAACGGCAGCGGCGCGATTGCGCGGCGCAGCGCCGGCGTCAACTTTCCGAACACGTCACGCTACGCGAGAGCTGCCGTATGCCGTTCCCGCAAGCACAGCCAGTTTCTACTTTGCTGACTGCGTAGACTCATGCGCAAAGTTAAAGTGTTTATAGTTATTTATCTTTCTAACATGGGACGTCCATCAGCAGCCACTGTAATTGGTTTAAGAAGTCGCAAACTTATCCAAGCAGTCCAACAACGTCCAGCACTCTACGACCAAGGTTCCCACGAATTTAAATGCGTAGAGAAGAAAAGCGATCTCTGGTTGGACGTGGGAGAAGCCGTTTACGGACGGCGAGACATGAAAGCGGGTATGCAACCATATTTCAGCTTTTGCTGTATAAAATGCCGTGGTCGCGAAGGTTATTCCACGTTATTCTTTATAGCACGATTAAATTCTAAATTCCAGTCTGTTATTTAGTAAATTTTTAGCATGACTGCAATGGAACAGTTGAACCGTGCAAGAACTGTAAAGATTTTAATGGAAAATAGATTAAAGTAGCGTGAACGTGAAGGCTATTCTGACGTCATTCGGAGTGCATCTACCGCAAAGAATTTAATCCGAGATTAAAGAAATTCCAGTAAAAACTATTTTGCAATTTGCAATGCCGTCTTCTTCAACGACTAAAATATTGTAACATACGGAATATTTTTTTATTTCATCGATTTAAAACCGTAATGGAAAAAAATCACGACGCCTCCACCATTCTTGATGCGTAGAGGAAGGGAGGGTACATTCGAAGCGGCTGGAACCTCCCCATCGCGTGGATCTTTGTATTCTGTGTAGATAGTAGTCAATTCGACAGAATTTTTTTTATGTTTATTGTCTGTGACTAATTTTGCAATTTTCTGACAAATACCGACATCACCTCGGACATCACCCATCACATTTGACAATATGTTCCTTTTAAGGTTAACAGTTTGCCACCCTTTTGACAATAACTGATACTTTATGTCATCCACTGTCAGCCTGCTCCCTTTTAATGAAAAATATTTTTTTCTCTATTTTCCACTGAAATGACAGAAACTGTGAATACATTTTTAGAACGAGAATTTGATCGTCTTTCTAATGGCGACATAAAAAGGGAGACCTTTGGATTTAAAATTTAAAGTTGATATGCCTAAATGGCACTTCCCGTGGACCAATTGCTTCCAAAAGCCTTTCAGGTCTTCAACGGGTCACCCAATCTCCACGTACCAAATTTCAGCCAAATCGATTCGCTAATTTGGGCTATAATGTATTTTTAGTGTTATTATGAAATTTCGATTTTTTGACCCAAAGAGCACTAAATGCGAACGAATTTTGTCTTACTTAAAACCAGAATTTGTAGACCTTTCTGATGGTGACAATAAATCTTTCAAAAACTTGTTTTGGATGGTTAAATGAGTGAATAATTTTAAAGTTACAAATTGGTGTGCCAAAACGGCAGTTTCCGTGGGCCGATTGAATCCAAAATTTGTTCAGCTCTTCGACGTGCAATACAATCCCCGTGTGCATAATTTCAGCCAAATCGGTTCAGGGGCTTGGGCTGTACCGCTATTTTAAAGTCGGATAAAAATAATTTTTTTTAAATTTTTGATCAAAAGGGCACTAAGAATGAATACATTTTTAGAAGCAGAATTTGAAGGCCTTTTCTAGCGTGAGGTGAAAAATGGGGGTTTGCATTTAAAATTTAAATGTTGATGTGCCAAAATGGCATTTCTAGTTGCACGATTGGCTCCAAAAGCTTTTCAGATCTAAGTTGGGTTATCACATGCACACGTACCAAATTTCAGCTAAATCTGTCTAGTAGTTTTGGCTGTGGCGTGTTTACAAACGTACGAACGTACGTACGTACGAACGTACGAACATATACACACAGACACATTTTTAAAACCGCTTTTTTGGGTTCCTGAGACCTCAAAACGTGAAGATCTGGTGTTATCTCAAATTCGAAAATTTTAGTGATTGCAGTAACCTCCCTTTTTTTTTAAATGGTGAAGTGGAGTGGGGAGGTTAATAATTTGCCTACTCCTTCAAATAAAAATACCAAAATTTCAAATGAAGTTGTTAAGGGTAGTGGAAATGTCTTCATGAACAAATTAAATTGTTCATGTTCATAGTATTATACAATATTAGTCTGATTGCTTATGTTGCAATTTTAGAAGTTAAAACTGTCTGCATACAAGAAAACTTGTAATTTTTCCGAATAACTCGAAAACGGATAAAAATAACCGCATGTTTATATTACAAAAAATATTCGCTTATAAATTCTACATTACATTAACTAAAAATATACAGGGTGTTCCATTTGAAAAAGTTGAGAAAAACAACTTCAAAGTTCTCAAATTTTGAAAATTAATTTTGAACACCCTGTAGATAGCGGAACAACTAAAGTTGAATCAGAGCTGTTTTCAAGCCTCTGCAATAAGGCCTTCATCTTATTTTCTTATAAAAACTGTACCTGCGTAAATGGGGAATTTTTAAGCAGTACGATGTAAACTCCCATCTTTTTTGAAAATATTTTTATACTCCCAAACCAGAGGTTCAAAAGCAGTAATATTTTAGAGATGAATAAAGGCTCCTAAGGGGGCTGCAAATATACTAAAATATACAGGACATTCCATTTAAAAAAGACGACCTTTTCTCCTCAAAATTTTTCGGACCAAGCTGTATAATTAAAAATATTTTCACTTATAATCTCATAAAGAGCATTAATTCTTTCCGGAAATTTTTGGAGTGCATTCCAACAACGTATTAATCGGCCCGAGTGGAACACGAGGGCCCGATTACGTTGTTGGGATGCACGACTAAAATTTCCAGGAAATGAATTAATGCTCGAATGCAGATTCGGTAAGAAAATAGCAACGATACAGCCACAGAAATTGAATAGAAATGATTTTTGACATTTAATTTGACATAAAAATTTCCACTTATTAATTTCGTTTAGGTTGGTCTAGATAGGTATCAAAAATTTCCAGGAAATCCTTGAGTTGCCATGGTAAACATACCCGATGGTGGCTGCTAGCGCGGCGATGGCTCTGGCAATGGTCAACAGGCCCGACGAGAGGGGGGGGACAGCCGGTGCAAATGCCCCGGGCCCGGGGTGTTCTTAGGGGCCCGAGCCCGGGCCTGTCTCGCAAAATTCACCGAAAAGTCGTAAACGCCGCTTCCCGATTGGGCAGTTCGCAAAATCACTGAATTCAAAACGTAAACACGCAATAGGTTTGTTCGTTTGTGTTGCACTTCCTGCTCTGTTGAACTGAAACCGTTCGTTTGTGTTCAAGCACCTGTACTGAGGCTGTTCGTTTGTGAAGTGCAACTTGCTCCAAGCTGCATAGTTCATGCTCAACTTGCTCTTACTCTGGAGGAGGAGTAAGTTAGAGCAGGTTGCATTAGAAGCGGTGAGCGGAAAAAACCGCCTATTTCAAAGTTCAGTTACTTTTCGAATAACCTCAAAAATAAATTTGGTTCACTTGGTTATGCATTTTTGGCAATTTTTCGGATAAACTGAAGAAATCGTCAAAATGATAGACAAAGGACTAGGCATCTTTCTGCTGGAAACAATTAAGTAGGTACAAGTGATTCCGTTATGGAACAATCCTCATCACTAACATCTTCACTAGATGATTTATGATATCATGTATCATGAACACATTCCTCATCATCATGCAACAGCAACATATCTAAAATTTCTTTATTCATCACGAATCGACAACATAACCTCAAATATCAAATGAGACCTTGAACCCCTTGAACAGCAAACAAACCCAATAACCGTTCATTTGTGCCCAGAGAAACAAGTTGAACTGGACTGTTTGACATGTGAACTTGTTTGATCTATTTCAGTTTGGTTCAGTCCAGGTCTGACACAAACGAACAAACCTAATAATGTAATTTCGAGAATCCCAGATTATTTCTTAAAAAACACTGACCTTTTTTGTCGAGGAATCGCTCTTTTTAGGAAAATAATCGTAAAATCAGTAAAAAAATCGCCTTGCTAAAGTTAAGTTTTATAGGTATTTTCTTCCTTGCGTTTGTATTCTGAAGTGCTGGGAAAATGCGTGACCTTGAAAATTTCAAAAATTTTCGTCTGCGGCGCCACTTTGTTTTTTCAGTTACAATTTTTTTATGGAACTTTAAAAAAGTATTATTACTATTATTATTAAGGGGCCCGTAGATTTCAATTGCCCCAGGGCCCGCCGTGGCTCTCGACGGCCCTGATGGTCAAATGCATATTAATCCCATCCCATTGATTGAATTATCGGGATTCAGGACTAACTAATCAACCCAGTAATTAATTTAGGCTATGAAAGTGTGAAAATAAATTAGATTGAGATATTTAGTTTGATAATTTCATGACGAACGTTGGATTTTTTATTCTAACTTCTAACAGTAATTCTGAATTATTTATCGAGAAAAGTTATGGAATATTGAAATAAAATTTAAATTAACTGTTCCATTTTATTTTCAAATTCCCTCAAAAAGCCTATCGAAGAGGTTGCTTAAAAACCCCACTGCCAATCAAGCCTCTTATCCTTACACAGCGATGCACTGAGGCCCGGGTACAGTCAGCTGTACCTGCTATTTAAAATTGGCGCTTACGTTTGGTAGTCTCTGCTTTAACGACACAACTACATTTTTAATAATTTTTTTACACTTTGAGTACTTTGACAGTTTCCATCATTTTAATATGAGGGGAATTTCGAACAAGCTGTTGTGTTTAGTTTAACAGATGGATTTTTGCGTCAAACAGTTCTAAGTGTGGCAGTGGCACGTTTAGAGTGTTTGGTTTTGGTTCATTTTGACTTAAAAGTTAAGTGACTATTTGTATTTGCGATCCTCAGGCACCGTTAGGGGGCACGATTCACCGGGTGTCATCGGTGACAGTGACAATAAAAATGCCAAAAATTCAGAAATAAGACTTCACTTTGTGCCGGTGTTCGTGTGGGTTTTGCAAATAGGTTTATTGCAGAAGGGTTTTTAGTTTTTCTTGTTCACAAAGCAGCCATACGAGTCACTTCCATCACATTACTTTTGCCCGGTAAAAGTAGTTAAAGGTTCACCATCAGATCAGACACTTTGCTGAGGATCGCTTCTACAGAGTACGTGTTCAGAGCTTCATTCCTGTCTTGCAAACATTCTGCAAAAATGCAAAGCACTTTTTTCCATTTCGGTTTCCTAATGAACACTTTATAGCACCCAAACGCGTTTTCTAATGCGCTCTATTAGAGCACGGCTTTTGTTTACATCGTAACCTTAGACAACTATTGTGTCTAACAATCGAATTAACTGACAAGCCAGTCTTTGAAAATGACAATCTGAATTTTTCTTGAGAATATTAACAAGCTGGACATCCGAAATAGAAAAAAATGTACAAAAAACGTGTTTCATAAGGCTCTTATCACACTCGGATTTTGTAAAACTCGGGCTTTTCGCCCTCGTTGTCCAAACATTCTCGTGCGATAATAATTGGCCTTATGAAACGTGTTTTTTAATATACTATTATTTTTGCCATAATCCGCCGCCTAAAAACGCTATCAGAACTGTCAAATCTGTCATGCAACAGTAAAACTGTTTGTCCATCTGGTGTCGCAAAAATTATTATTATTATTATTATTATTATGAAAAAAATTTCCGGGGGACTTCCGCCCCCCAGACCCCCCCTTACCTCACCCATAGCCACCCGTGGCTGTACCAGCCTGAAACCCCGGGAGCCGCCACTGCTTAGCGCCTTTTTGGCATAAAATCAAAAAATTCGAAGTTTCGAGGAAACAATAAATAACACGCTACAGCCCAAATTGCTGGATCGATTTGGCTGAAATTTGGTAGGTAGAGATACCGTTGCCCGCCGAACAGCTGATTTAATTTTGGTGGCAACCGGCGAACGGCAAGTGCCATTTTGGCATATCAACTTTGAAATTTTAAGAATGAACTCATATTTTCTTTACCAGCACATGAAAAGTCTTCAAATTTTCTTTTCAAAATTGTATTCAATCTTAGTGCCCTTTTGGCAAAAGATCGTAAAATTTAGAAAAATCACAGAAAACACCTTAGGCTTGGTGGAGTAAAACTTAGGTATAGTAAATAGTAAAATTTACTTGATATTGGTGATAAGATTGGATCATTCATCAAGTGGGGAGGTTCCAGTCGCTTCCGTAGCTGCCCATTTTTTTTTCAAATGGAATGGATACCTTTTCATTCTCTATCTGATTATGTATGATGTTCCTATACCTAGAGATGTGAGCTTGAAAAGTTTCAGTTGCAAAGTTTCAAAAACTTTTCATTTCATTGAAAAGTTTCAGCCTATGTTGAAACTTTTCACTTTTTCTTGAAAAGTTGTTGAAAGTATCAATGCGATAATAATAAACTTCTACCGACAGCGCCGCCAATTCTAGTCGTTCTAAGTAGTATCAGTACCCACTGAGTACTGGAAATCAGTGAAATGAAGTGAAATACTACTTAAAAAATGGAAACAACGATGAATTTTAATGTTTAATGCTTTTATTTTGACTTATTAACTTGTTTACCTATACACTTACTATTTTTGTCATTTAATATTATACCATTATGTTCCCTATTCAGCTGTTGTAGATTTATTTAATTCTCCAAAATACCTTATACTACCGTAGGACAACTTTTCAATTTTTTTTGAAACTTTTCAAAATTTCATGAAAAGTTTCAACAAATGTACTTTTCATGAAAACTCACATCTCTACCTATACCCATCTCTGATAGATAAAAGGTGTATTTACCACAACTTTCTTTATCTATATTTTAATGGAGAATCCCATAAATGATCCCGTAATCCTGATTGGCTCAAACATTATCCTTGGATTAATTGTCATAATGTCCAAGCTGAGAATTTGCGGGCAAAATTTGCGTTTTTGGACGTTAGGATCCCCCACAATACAATTTCTTATTTGCATATGCCATGGTACACCCCACAAAAAAGTGTTTGATAAACATAATGTGGTAATAACCATGAATAAATTGTGATTCCATGGTTGATTCCATAATTTTTATTTTTGTTATAAATCCCACAACTATTATGGGCATCTCCACAAAACAATTACTCCCACATCTCACTAGAATAGACAACCTGGAGTTTTCTTGAATTTATAAGTGTAGTGGGACACCACGCACGGCTTCATCAAAGCCTTGCAATCTCATTTTAATGATATTATAATAAAGAAAGTAAAGTTAGCGGATTTGGACAATGCAACCAACATGTAAAATAAATAAATAAGGTGTAATTGGGATAACGATTTAATTTATAACGGGAAATACCTATAACACAGAAACAGAAATATTTCAATATTTCAACGTCACGTCTCGCTCCTCGTGACATACGGCCTTCAGTCTTTTCCCTTCGTCGACTGAAGTTTGGTTAATCTTTCGAGCAATCTGCGCCAGTTCTTCGGTTGCTTTGACGGTTCGCTGCAACAGAACATTGCCAATCCAATAAAGAGATGCGAAAACAGGGTTCTTAGGTTGCCTTAATAACTATTAACCAATCACGGCGTGCGTGTGACGTAGGGTGTATGGAAAAAAAAGAATTTTGTAATTTTGTTTTGTAATAGTCGCCAAAACTTACCTTTTACTATCCTAAGAAGAAAGTTTATTTAAGGTTTTGCTATAGTTCAACATCTTTAGCCCTCTACCGCCCCTCAAATATTGGTTATTTTGAAATTCCAAGTCTACAACGAATAATTTTTTTAAACTCATTACTTATTGTTTTTCTATCACTAGTAGGTTCGGAGTATATTTTAAAGACCACTAAAAGCCGTTTTTTTTCATCTCTAGTTAAATTTAGCTACCTACTGCCATATAGTTTCAACGACAATTAACTCTAATTAATCAAGTTGCTGGTGCATGCATGACAGAACTTATGACACTACTGGTTGCCGTCTAAAGTTCAGACGTTATATTTTCGTGCGTTTTTTATTCGAATTTCTGCCGTCCCTTTCGAGTTAATAAGAATATTTCAAAGGCAATTTACACTAGAAATAGTCTCGAGTGGCCTATATTTGGTGGGCCTTCGAAGACTAAAAAACGCACAAAAATTTAACGTTTGAACTTTAGACGTCAACCAGTACTGATTGATGAGTTAATTGTCTTTGAAACTATAATGCAATGGCCATCTAGTAGGTAGCTAAAGCTAAATTTAACTAGAGATGAAAAAACGGCTGTTAGTGATCTTTAAAATCTACTCCGAGCCTACTAGTGACAGAAAAACAATAAATGTTGCATTTCAAAAAAAATTTCATTGTAAACTTGAGATTTCAAAATAACATAATATTTGAGGGGCGGTAGAGGGCTGAACACGTTGAACTATAGCAAAACCTTAAATAGACTTTCTTTTCAGGATAGTAAAAGGCAAGTTTTGGCGACTATTACAAAACGAAATTCCAAAACTCTTTCTTTTCGATACATCCTAGTGTGACGTCACCAAGGGTTCGCATTTGAAGCGCGAATTAATAAATACAAAACATACCAGTCCGGGAGGCAGTGAACATTTTTGGTATGTCATTTCAGCGAACTTGATTTAGCAATTTTCTAGTTATTTTCATGCTGTAGATTACTAAAACAGAAGTCTGCCGTAAATCTTCCGGGCAGCCATTTTAATTTCTCAAAAATTGACAACTCGGATACCGTAAAAGATCAGAGACTTTATTAAATTAGAAAAAAGTTGTGTTTTTCAGTGTAGATTGAGAATCTGCAAAGAGATTGAAGATATCTGGTTTGGTTCCTGAAATATACTGAAAAAACTGAAAAATGTCATATTTTAATCTAGAAGGCTTAGAAAAGTTTTCGTCGCCTCATTATATTCTTCGTGCAAAGTAATGTAATTGAAGCAAATTGAAGCAAATCTCCAGAATGAAAATAACTATAAAGGTGCCAAACCAAACTCGCTGAAACGGCATACCAAAAAATGGGCAGCTACGGAAGCGACTAGAACCTCCCCACTCGACTTATGATCCAATCCTTATCACCTATTTTCAATCCAGTCTCTACGGGTTTCGGGAGTTTTTCAAAATATTTATTATTTATTGCCAAAAGGACACTGAGTTTAATATCATTTTTGGAAACAGAATTTGAAGACCTTTCATGCGCTGATAAAACAAAAGGTTATCATCTATCAAATTTCATAGATGACATGCCAAAAAGGCACTTGTTACTGGCCGATTGCCGCCAAAATTAAATGGTTAGTGCTATAAACACCTTTCTCTTCAATTTTTTTCAGATTTTTAATAACATCAGAGGTGTGCGTTCTTGGAGGGTCTTACATATTTTTTTACATTTTCTTTTGTTGTGGACCTTTTTTCTCCAAATGATAACAAATTCGTAATCTCTGGTCTATTTCACATAAAAAAGGTGCTCTTGTAGCTAGGGCGCACCATTTTCGAATAAAATGATTCCAGTTGGTTTAAGGGGCGAAAATTTGTGATTAGCATTTTGTTTTATCTACCTAATTAGTGAAAATGAAGATGGAGGATGATTACTTACATCATTTTAGGAAGAAAAGTTCATATTAAGATAAGGCAGAAAATGTTTCCTTAAAGAGCTATGGTCCTTCGAATGGAGTCTCGGAAAACATATTATTCGAAGGACCATTGCCCCCCTAGGAATTATTTACCGCCACATGTTCATATGAACTTTTCTCTCTAAAATGATGTAAGATATCATATTCTGAGTTTGTTTTCACTAATTAAGTAGATAAAATAAATCTTACAATAGAAATTTTCGCGCTCTAAACCAATCAAAGTCACTTTAATCGAAAAGGGTGCGTTTTAGCGACATTCAACAAGAGCCTCTTTTCTGAGTAGAATCAACCACCTATTAAGATTTTATTATCATTTGGTGAGAAAATTGCCAACAATAAAAGAAAATGTAAAAAGATGTGTAAGGCCCTCCAAAGAACGCACGTCCGTGATGTTATTGAAAATCTGAAAAAAAGTGAGGAGAAAGCTCTTTATATAGGTAACGATTGCGCCAAATTTCAAAATTCTATTCTTAGTATTTTTCGAGAAATTTAAAAAAAATTGACTTTTTGAGTACCCCTTTGAAGGGGCGTAACTCCCCTATACAGCCTTTCCGGATATACAGGGTGTTTTGCAACCGCGTGTAAGTTTTTTTACCTTAGATTGCCCATCGAAAATGGTAACGATTGGCACAAAATTGTTTAGGTCGAAGTCGTCTCCTAAGGAAGTTATAGGGCTTTAAAGTCAGCCATCGGGAGCAGTTTTTCTTAGTTATCTCAGGAACGGATTAACGGATTTGAATGAAATTTGGTGGACACTAGTAGCCAGTGAATATACATCTACATGGGGAATTTCGTTGGATTATGACCACGGGATCCCCAGAAAACGGAGACACCTTTGACATTTTTCTTCCGGAAAATGTTGGAAGGTCACGCGTTTTAAAAATGGTGGTATCCGTTAGAAAGAGCAATTCAAACTGCAACTTTTACTATACTTGGTGTTTTTGGATTTAATGCGTGGTTTTAGAGATATCCGTACCTGAGGTAACTGGAAATTTTTTCAAAGTCAAGCATTTTGTAAAGAGCAGCTTAAACTGCAACTTTTACTATTCTTGGTATTTTTTTATTTAATGAGTGGTTTTAGAGATATCCAAATAAGAAAAACTGCTCCCTATGGTAAAGCCCTAACTTCCTTAGGGGACGACTTCGACCTAAACAATTTTGTGCCAATCGTCACCATTTTTGATGGGCAATCTAATGTTAAAAAACTTACACGCGGTTGCAAAACATCCTGTATGTACAAAGGAATTTTTCTTCCTAGAATGATGTAAGGAATAACGCCCCGGAGTTAGGACTATGAATATAGGGACACCCTGTATAGTACTTCATTCAGACGAAATACTAAATAAAAAACACAAAATTTGCTCGAAGCAACGATAAAATAACACCTCAAAGGGTGACCTTCAAAGCTACCGCTCGGTAACTCTCCAATTGTTCCATCGCCTTCGTAACCTGAAGGTCGAGCTCTTCTGCTATCTTATGGCAGTCCTTGTTTTTACTGAAAATTAGTCTCATCACATCTCGAACAAAATCGTGGTAACTCGTACTTGTATTTTGAAACTGAAAAATCGACAAAGTTATTTTTAAATACTAACGAACAAAAATATTACGGATATAAAGATTTCCAGGGACATCTGGTTTATGACAGATATAGTTTCTTTTTCTTTGTGTGCTCTTATATCGTTTCCTAATTCTCCGGCGAGTTCATTTTTGTCGTTTGCGAGTTTCGCCAAATCTGCATGCATTTTTCCCAAATCTGCTTGCATTTTTTCCAAATTTGCTTGCATTTTTTCCTCTATTCTCGAGATTTTTCCCTCCACTTCAGCGGTATACGTTTTCTCTTCGGTAATGGCTGATTCGGCCTGAAAAAAATGGATATAACCATGAAAAATTACGGTTTTTTTAGGAATAAATTATTATTTATTAGGCGTATTTTTGAGTTCAATTTTAGATTCGTGTATCCTAGACTTTACAGACACCTACAGAATTATATTTCACTAATAAAAGTTCGAGGGCCGGTTGTACAGTCCGAGGTAACTTGGTTTAAACGTTGGCTTTAGCCTAGCAACCAAATATCGAATGGTTTCATCCATAACTGACAACCGATTCTCGAGTTACTCTCTCGCTCCTTTCAATTTTTAAATTTTTGACGGCTAGCCTAATTCTCTTTTTTTTTCTTCGGATTTTCATGGACAGAAGTACAGTCAGTTGATTCCATTTGAGTGCTCTGCTGTGTGATATTTGATTTAAAATTGTATTTTTCGTTTTATTTTACACTTTTTGTTCTTTTGAATTATTTTTAATAATGGTCTACTATGGACTACTAAAATCGAAATCATTTTTGCGATTTTCATCTTCGAGCAGAAATTAGTCTACTATGTATAACATTTTGTAAACAGCCGCAGTGTCATTATTTATGTATGATACAGGGCGACTCTGAAAGACACCGCAACCTTTATAGTTTATACCACAGAATCTACTGTTCAAATGATGAGGTATTGGTGCAAAAATTATTGGTGAATTTGTTATTCCTCTTGATAATAATAGTAATTATGATATTTGTTCAATTAGTTTGCGACGTAATTGTTCCTACATTATTCAAAAAAATAAAAACAGATCGTGACTGTAATTAGTGCGCCGAGAAGTTTAAATCAAATTCAGCCAATTAGAACAGTAGATTCGGAAAACTCCGCCTACTAACTACGTACCGATAGAGGTTCAGCCAATAACACTGAGAAGTTCGTCGCTCATTCGTCAGCATATATGACTTCGAATTTTCAAGTTTTTTTAATTAAAAAACCAAGCGCGGTTCCACAGCAACGAAAAATAACAGTGTGATTTCATAACAGCGCGCATTTAGCCAGAGCGTGGATTGTAAGTAAAACAATTGAACTGTCAAAGGTGTCAAACAGGATTTGTCTAATGGCTCACGAAAAACGTTTAAATTCGATTGTGCGAAAAATCATATAGGTAGGTATGATATACTGTACTTACCAACTCTGCATCTTGAAAACGAAGGATTTTAGGACATATTTATGTAAATAGAATAACTTTCTAAAATCCAATTTTTTTTGTGTATTAAAATAAAAAGTGAGGTCAATATTTCGTGAAATGTTTCAAAAAATAAGTTTTATGAAATTTTTACAATAGTACACACTCCACACATAATACATACGTCACCTGCAGAAGATATAAAAAAATACGCAAAACCAATAATTTATAATCATTCTGACAGCGTTTGACGTTTTCCCATAGTTACTTATATTTCTGCCGGTAGGCTGCGCATGACGGCACGGTATTTGAAACACAGTTTAGTAAATTATAGGTATAGTTACGACATTCTCGCCGATTCCTTTGTTCTTTTAAAATCCGAGCCAGTGACCTTCGGTCATTTTGTGAATTGTACAAACACGATAAATTTAAATACTATATTGTTGCATTCTAAATTCAATGGTATAGGTACTCACTTAATAATTTAGTCCTAAAAGTGTAAAGCGCATGAGTTTGTTATGAACATTAAAAAATAAGCAGAATTTTTATTATAAATGCAATCGCCATTTTGTGGATTGTATGAAGGTCACTGGGGCGGTAATTGAAGTGTCGTAACTGAAACTGTATAATTTACTCTAAACTGTGTTTATCATGCAACTGAATACCTGGAGCTCAGTTTCTTGGCTAGCCCTAGCTGTATAGATTGCTCTTTTTCGGCTTTTTGCCGAAAATTCGCGTGAAAAATTTGTGAGTACAGCAAATTTTTTCGTTTTCCTCGGCTGTCCATGGAACAGTGAAAACCGAATGCTCGCGTCTATCGGCTACGTCGAAAATTTCCAACAATTGCGTGTTTCATGTTTCGACTGCTCGCTTCGCTCGTAAGAATTTGGAAAGAAATTTGACAACTAACCTTGATCTAATTTAACGGCAAGAAGCTCAATCTGGTGCAACACCACATCTCCTGGCTGCGAAAGCCACAATCTGACAACACCGCATTTCCTGACTAACTTTAATTACGTAGTTAAATTTAACACTGTACAAACACTACCTCAATTTATCACTATTCGATTAGCATAAAACACGATTTCTTATCAATTTCAATTGGATATAGAACAAAACATTAAGAATAAGTTTGTAAACTTAATGTTTTTCGGCGAGGGGACACCCACTAATGGCAATACCTGTACAAATTGACAGAAACAGAATTATTCATGGCCAAATAACACTATGACATTACGGCGCTGATTACCTCGAATAGCAATACTTGGAATTACTCAAAGATTCTTAATTTTTGCAGCACACGTACAATTTTGCTAGACGCGGATGCCCTCTCGTTTCTGGGTGTCTTATAATAAAGCAAAATTATCGATCAGAAAGGACTCCGCACGATTTAAATGGAAAAGTGGTCTCGGTGGATTTGGTTGAATTTTTGATATACTATGTATTGTAGCCCATTGAATTCTGAACAAAAAATGTTAAGGCCAAACCACGGATGTAAGATATAATAGGTGATCCGACGGGCTATGCTGCTAGCATCGAGTCGTGTACCGTGAGTGCGGTCCGAGAAAAGGATAAATTGCGCGAGCGAGATAGAGCATGTCTTCATTCGATTCGTATACGGCGTGCTCCTAGGCGGCATTCGCTGCACGATTATTTGCAATTTTTTGCTACATATCGCGATTTCTATGAAGTTTTGGTGATTTTTTAGTGGAATATTGTAGATCAATATTTTTTAGTTGAATTCCCAAAAATAGCTTATATGTCGGACATTGGGATACGATCTTAAATATCGTAATTCGGATTGTAAAGTTCATTCTGAGCCCATTAAACCATAGAAACAATTTGTTGATATTTTTGTACGATTATTTTCAAATCTCCTTTTAAACCAATCAATCAGACTCATTTTTAAATTTCCATCCAATCAAGTTCATTTAAGGGTGATTAATGCATTTTATCGGAGTCTGCACGAGTCATTTAATCGTTTCCGATGACCACTTGATTTTAAACAATTTGTTCACTGCTGACAAAATTATAGAAAATAAAGGTCCACAAATACGACCACTCAACACAAGTCTTTCCACAAACCATATTTTAGGTGTTTTTGGACATAAAGAACGTTGATTTCTTCTGGATATATCCTAAAAATTCAATAACATTTTGTTTGCACGTTTCCTAACCTCAAACGTCATTAACGTCAATGAGCTATAAAGGCTCGTTCGCAACATCATATTGGGCTTTTGAGTATAGGCAACCCCGGCTAAAAAAATCATAATTTTATCAAAACAAAGAGTTTAATTTGTAAAATAATCTTACCGAATACCACTCGTGCATCGCTATTTCAATCGGTTAAATTTTAGAAATAATTACTCAAGCTTTGTTGCCGTATAGGTAAAACAATTCGAACTAAATTGCCATTTATTACCAAAGATTAAAGCCCTCGAGCTAAAGCTCTCGGGCTTTAATCAGATAATAAATGACAATTTAGTTCTCATTATTTTACCACCGGCAACAAGCTTTCGTAATCATTTTCAAAATTTAACCGATTAAATAGCATGCACTTGTGGTATTATAAGCGATTATTTTCAAATCTCCTTTTAAACCAATCAATTAGACTCATTTTTAAATTTCTATCCAATCAAGTTCATTTAAGAGTGATTAATGCATTTTATCGGTGTTTGCACGAGTCATTTAATCGTTTCCGATGACCACTTGATTTTAAACACAATTTGTTCACTGCTGAAAATCACCACTTAAACAAAATTATGGGAAATAAAGGTCCACAAATACGACCACCAAACACAAGTCTTTCCAAAAACCATATTTTATGTGTTTTTGGACATAAAGAACGCTGATTTCTTCTGGATATATCCTAAAAACTCAATAACATTTTGTTTGCACGGTTCCTAACCTCAAACGTCATTGATGTCAATGAGCTATAAAGGCTCGTTCGCAACATCATATTGGGCTTTTGAGTATAGGCAACCCCGGTTTAAAAAATCATAATTTTATCAAAACAAGAGTTTAATTGAGAAGTGATAGAGAGTTTTAACGCCCTCTACCGGAAGAATGGTCAAATGAGCACAAGAGAAGCGAGGGCACTTTGCAGCGACCGACTCACTTTCAAGCCCGGGACCTTCAAATTGCCAGCTACGGCAAAGGAATTGTATTTAAACCGAAGTTTTTGAATGGTGGCTCGAAAGATTCAGGTATTTAAATCGGTTTAAAAGAGTTTAATTTGTGAAATAATCTTACCGAATACCACTCGTGCATCGCTATTGCAATCGGTTAAATTTTAGAAATAATTACTCAAGCTTTGTTGCCGTATAGGTAAAACAATTCGAACTAAATTGCCATTTATTATCAAAGATTAAAGCCCTCGAGCTAAAGCTCTCGGGCTTTAATCAGATAATAAATGACAATTTAGTTCTCATTATTTTACCACCGGCAACAAGCTTTCGTAATCATTTTCAAAATTTAACCGATTAAATAGCATGCACTTGTGGTATTATAAGCGATTAAAATCCTATCAATTATTACTTATTTCACTATTTTCAACTCCCAGTTATTAAAATGGCACAACCATTAATAAAAAAACAACCTGATAAAAATGGACGACACAAGCGAAAAGCAACCGTTAATAATAAAATAATCTGTCCTTGTGACTTGTTTCTGATTGGTGACTGGTTTGAATTTTAAATTGGAAAGACGCAAGATGGATGAAAAATCACCCCACAACCAATTTTCAACCTTTGGTTTAGGAAATTTAGCATGTCATTAAGGAAGGTTTGGGCTTAACTTAAAGCTCTTGAAAACGAAACTTGGATATAGGGACATCTTATATCAAATGAAAACAAATTTAATGTTACAGCTTATGGCTATAACATTTGATAGTGGTGCCATTTAAAAATTTCGAAATTTAAACCTCTACATTTTTGAAGGTTCATAATGTTACTGGAGACGAACTTAAGAAGCTAAGACCGTTTTCAAGCGCTTGAAAGATAGCGCAAAACCACCTTAATGACATGCCAAATTTACAAAACCAAAGGTTGAAAATTGGTTGGGGGGTGATTTTTCAAAACAAGTACTGCAAAAGTAATTTTTCCCACAAAATTACCAATATCTTCTAAACCATTCGCTTCAGATGAAAACATGATTAATGAATGTTACTTGGAATTCATCATAGAATTCAATAAAAAATTAAAATACAGGGGGTTCCATTTAAAAAAACCAATGTTTGTGTTCTTACTTCTTAGTGGGACAGCCTGTATACAGGATTGTATTTTTAAAATGTGCCTTGTTTGACCCTCTGCAACTTTGTATTTAACCATTTTTCGATATCTCTAATAGGAATGGAGTTATCGACCGAATACAGACAATTGGGACACCCTGTATTTCTAACTTTAAAAAATTCTCAGATTCCGAATCCATTGAGAAAAAAGTGTCATTCCATTTGAGAAAACTAAGTTAAGGCCATTTCCGGTTAAACCGAAAGTGTGAGAAAATAACTGTCCCCTCCATCAAATCCGTATTACAAAAATAAAATTGACCTGTCCGAGGATTTTTGCCACAAATCAAGGACAAAAATTTAAGGAATTTTATTCCAGACTTTACTATATGAACTATGAAGGTAAATAGCAATATTGAACATAAAATGTCTTTTTTTTAATTTCACCCAATCATGTACTGTAAAATTAGAATATTTGCATTTATTTGGGTTGCGATTTATCAAATAAATTCAAACTTGACCGCCGCGCCGTGTGAAACCGGTGCTCTCATTGGTTTTCGAATGCCGTTACGCTACGGCATACGTTTCTTGGGCGGAAGAAACGATCGAAATGCGAACAGGCGGAGGGGAACTCGAGAATACCGTTTGGCGATCCGAGAGTCGCCCGTGCGGATTTCGATTTCGTGCGGATGTGCATTCGGATGAGATCCGCCGAAGTCGGGGATAAGGCCCCAGGACTACGTTCGGCTATTCGCTATAGAGCAGGCAGAGTGGGAATTTATCTTTGTTACACTTGTGAAGCCCGCATCTTCTGTCTGTTCTCGTTATGCTCTCGAGTTGTCATGCAGAATTGCAAGAACGTACTAGGCGAGGCTTGTCTTCTTTCTGTTTAAATCAACCAATCCTTAGTGAGGTTTGCAGTGTGCCAACCGCAAAAGTATAAATTTTTCTCATTTTTGAATACCTTGAAATATGCCTTGAATACAGTAACAGTAAGGTGAGTTTTCACTTTGCGGATTTGTGGAACGGTCCGCGATTGATAAATTTTTGAAAATTGACCAATAGTGTTGCAGTCCAAGAAAAAAAATTCGAAACCATTATTTTCGGAAAGTAGGATGAAAAGTAGATAATCTATTTGCTCACATTTGGCTAGTGTTGTAAAGCTGAAATATTTCATTTCATTGAAATATTTCACACCCCTTGAAATATTTCATGAAACTTATTTTAAAAAACGCGCGCAAAATGAGTCGACATGACATGTGAATGACATTCCACCCACCACATTTGCCCACCACCGAGGTTCGTAATAACAATCTTTGGTATAACTTCAAAAATGGGGAAATATTCCAAAGGCTATTTTATTCAAAGTTTTTTTAATTTTTTTTGTTAATATACCTAGTCCCAAATTTTGCCGAATTTCTTACAATTAAAAAGTAGTGTTGAAACCTGTGGGTTGTACCTACTTAATTTGTAACTAAAAAATATTAATTCTTGTAAATTTTTAAACTGGACTAAGTTAGAATATCTTTCATATGAAATATTTCATGAAATACTCAAAAAAATAAGTTTCATGAAATTTTTACAACACTACATTTGGCCCATTATTGGTTCGTCTGGCAATGACCTATTATTGGTTGTTTGGCGGCCAATCATGAATTTTTTCCCTCGGTGTATGACGTTATCTATATATAAATAAGGTGCCTAGACAACAGCTTTGCCCTTAAATTATGACGAAATTAACTGAATTCTTGCCAATAATTTATGAGTGGACATCATTTACGTACGAGGTTATCAGAAAATACGTTTCTAAGAACCAAAGCACGTGAAAATTTAGATGTAGATACGCCCTTTTGAATTAACACGGCAGCGTTGTACTCTTTTGCAATTGTTTTTATTCTATGTTTAGGCTGATTTTACAAAAATTATTCCTCATAGCAATTTTCAAAAGACGATCTGCCTAAAAAGTCCTTGTTAGATACATTTTAACCTCCCCACAACCATATAAAAATGGGAGGTTACTGCAATCACTGCAATCACTCCAAAATTCGAAATTGAGATAACACCAGATCTTTACGTGCCAAGTGCCTTTTTGGCACATAAACTATAAAATTTCACTGATGAACACTAATTTTTCTTATCAGCACATGAAAGGTGTTGAAATTCTGTATCTGAAAGTGTATTTACACTTAACGCCTTTTTGGCATAAAATCGAAAAATTCGAAGTTTCGAGGAAACATTAAATAACACGCTACAGCCCAAATTGCTGGATCGATTTGGCTGAAATTTGGTGGGTAGAGATACCGTTACCCGCCCAAGAGCTGATTTAATTTTGGTGGCAATCGGCGAACGGCAAGTGCCATTTTGGCATATCAACTTTGAAATTTGAATAATGAACTCCTATTTTCTCTATCAGCACATGAAAAGTCATCAAATTTTGTTTTCAAAATTGTATTCAATCTTAGTGCCCTTTTGGCAAAATATAGTAAAATTTAGAAAAATCACAGAAAACACCTGAGGTTTGGTGGAGTAAAACTTAGGTATAGTAAATACTAAAATTTACTTGATATTGGTGATAAGATCGGATCATTCACCAAGTGAGGAGATTCCAGCCGCTTCCGTAGCTGCCCATTTTTTGAAAAGCATTATTTTTTTCCATTCAATGGTGTTAATAGTTATTTATGATATAAGTGTTAAAAGTGGTATTTTATTTTGTGAGAAGGGAAGTTTGGACACGACGCGCAGCGGAGTGGCCCATTCCTTCGATAAATGATGCTGATGTGCTTATTGCCGGTTACATAATGCCTCGCTATCCCGAAATGCCAAAGTTATGACACCCAAGTCAAAAAATTTAAATGGCACAGCACAGGGCCGTATGTGACCCCTCATTCTAAACTAATTTTTTTATCCGATGTGAAAGTTTGGGTGACATTGGAATAAAAAAAAAATTGAAGTTAAATTAAAATTTGCCATTTAACGGCTTTTTATGATCAATGAAAGTAAGCACAGGCAACGCAAAAAATACATTGCATTGTTCGCAATTTATCGTTAAAAAATTCATGGGGGGGGCGGACCTTATGGCCGCAATGTATAATGACGATGACTTTTTTAGCAGAAAATTCTAAAAGCTAAAAATTGTCCATCACCCTCTGAATTAGGATTTACGGCAAAATATCCCTGAAATATCGAAGTTTGTTCCAGCCGAAAAAGTGAAAATTCGATGGAAGAGCCTCCGAGACGCTTACGTAAAACAGCAAAAGAAACGTAAAACGAGCAACATCGAAATCCGCCCCTACAAATACGAAGAAGACATGTACTTCCTACTACCCCACATCAGCTTTCGTCGCAATTACGAAGTATTTTCAGACGATTCGAGCAACCATTCCATGCAAGAAGAATCAAAAACCACCCCCGATTTAAAAACAGAGCATGTGGACATCGATGATCACATTCCCGACGCTGAAGATTCAGAAATGAAGCCTCAATTTGTGGATTCTTCAAATCCCTTTCTGTGGGAGGCGGATGATGGCCAATCTGTAGCGGCCACGTCAACGGATGAACAATGCAAATGTGACCATGATGGTAAAATGAATCATCCCGTTGACGCATTCTTCCATGGGATTGCCCAGACAGTGAAACAGTTATCACCTACGAGCATTGCGAAAATAAAAAAACTCGTGGCCAATGCTGTGATGGATGCAGAGCTTTCGGAGTTGGGTGCTGGGCCTTCTATGACTTGACAAAAACAGAATTGTGTAAAGTTTTTATAATTAAAATCAAAAATCAAAATTTTGCCGACTTACCTTCAAATTGATTATTTGCAGTTGTAAATAACGGATTATCGCGAAGTAAAACAGGGTCGTTTTTTGCAAATCGCTTGTCACTGTTGCAAGTAGGTCATCGGGTTTGCAATGTTTGCATATAAATTGGAAATTTTCTAATCGTAAGAATATGTAAAGACATAAAATAAACACTGTTTAACAGTTATCTGTTTAGTACTAAAATGCCGCCCTTGTGTTTATACTTCATATTAAGGCACCTATTATATTCTATTCATTATTAAACATTGAATAAGTGTTGCAAAAACTATCGATTTTTTAAGGCCAAAAATTTTGGTATTTTTCTGTCATCTATAAATTTCAATCTGGTGTTTCAAGTCAACTAAAAAAAGTTACTGTACTTACTTCTAACCAATAATCATGAACAACATATGGCCCAATACGAATACGTATATTTATACAGATAAAAAAACTTCAGTAGAATTCTAGTTTTTTAGGAGTAAGAACCGTAAGGCCCTAAAACTGTTATCCATATCTCCCCTACCTCCGTTATTAATGACTTTAGGAAAAACTTTCTCGGGAATTTTCGTCTTGTATTTTTGTTACTATTTGTTATTGTTAGATACATGAGGGAAAAGTTACGACATTCTGAGCGTCGTCATATTTTTAAGGACGTGATGCGTAAACCGATACACCGAACCGATTACCTGCATCACACGTACGCTCTTATTTCCACTGTTTTATAAGGAATATTAAATTACAATAAAACAATAATGACTAGTCAGTCGGGTTACGGACCCGAAACAGAAGAGACTATTGATCTAGTGATTTTGAATAGGAAAATCTAATAATTTACTTTTTATGTACAATCGTGGACTTTCAAAATGCTCACCCCATACCGTAACGATTCATTTGGTCGACTGATGTCGCGGTAGGGTGGGCATCTTCAAAGTTCCCTACTGTAGCACATACAGGATGGTGAATTTTTCGTTGCTCACCATTGCGAACTTGGAAACCGTGAGAGATGGAGAGTCGCTCGTTCCTGAGTTTATCCCGAAAAAATTTAAAGTCGCAATTTAAAAAAAATCATATCTTTCTAACGACTGGTGGTACCGTAAAGTGGGGTGGCTTTGGCACTCGGTGTGAGATTGGCCACTTTTTAGAATTTGTTAGTGGCGCTCTGTACAATTTTGATGTTTATTATTTGGCAGTTTAAAATATTGTAGCATATAGGGCAAACCTTCCTCTTACCCCCAGTATAATTTTTTTCGTAATCAATTGCTTGGTTATTGCAAAAAAGATATTTTTCAGACTACAAAAATTGAAGGTCAAAAAACTTCTCCTGCCCCCACTAGGTAAGTGACTGGAGCGGAAATTCTTCACCGCCCTTGTGATTGTACATCTTTCCCCTTGTAGTACGATCCAAATTTAATGGGGGTAAATCGCCCCCTGGCTCCTAGAGGGTGACCAAACTTACCCTCCCAACCTGTAAAAATTTCGGTCTAAGTTTGGTCACCCTCTAGGAGCCAGGGGGCGATTTACCCCCATTAAATTTGGATCGTACTACAAAGAGAAAGATGTACAATCACAAAGGCGGTGAAGAATTTCCGCTCCAGTCCCTTATTTAGTGAAGTTGAGACAGAAGTTGGGAATGAAATTTGAGGGAAATTTGTTTGTTTTTATATGAATATTGTCTATTTTTATAAATAAAGTATCTTTTTGACGTTCAATAGAATATAATGCATTTATCACACAGAAAATATGCGTTACAAGGGTTTTATACCCTACAAAATGGGCATATGCTAAAAAAAAATTTTTTTGTGACCAATCTTAAACCTAACACGGTTTAAATTGATTTAACATGCAAAATGAACACGTGGCCAATTTGACCCCCACTTACCAGGTAACATTGGCCACCATATTTTTTTGGAATATTTTTGTTCAAATTGAATAAATTAAAATATGCATAGCACAGTCTGAAAGTACGCTTCGAGGCCAGTATATACACAAAATTTGGAATAAATCGGCCAACTGTGTCAAAAGTTACAGCCTTTTAAACTTGAAAAGTGACCAATTCGACCCCAATTTACGGTATCTAAAAAAAAACGAGTGTAGAAGTTAAAATAGGAGACTCCGAATTATTTAGTTGAGAAAATTGTGGGTTTGCAAAAACAATGATGACGTCATTATGTCAAAACTGAATGTCAAGGATACTTTTGCCCAACCCTGTATAACCATCCAATTATAGGTAGTTTTTTGCGAAAAGTATGGCCAGAAACTGTGAGACTTCTAAACCTTTAAAAGACTGGTATCCACTTTATTCAAACAATATTGAATTATTAAATAATACGATTCAATCAAACAAAAATTACTCCTCAAATATCACAGCCTGAAACTTGCTTGGAACTTAAGAGTTTAACTCATTTCCACAATAAAACAACATTATGGTCCCTTTCTAGTTGATCCTCCAACTGCTGTGTAGACACACAAGTGGAGCAACAAATCTCATCCAGATGTGCCACCCCTGACAGAGATTTCTGCAAATCATGTTGCTCCCCCACCAAAATGGGGTATTTATGAACTTTCCTTATAAGTCCATGGAGAACCCCAAACTGCACCAATTTTCTTTCATTAATTCTCAGATTGGAGGGGTTGAACCTTAAACACAAGTCTCTAATTGTTGTTCCCCTTGTCATGGCAGCAAAAATTCTGAACACATCCCGAAAATAGGGTAACTGCCTTTGGGATGTTGCCACATACTGCAAGCATTTGTTCTAAAACACAAAGTGATACACGTTACAATCAAATAACATTTGATCAACAAAAGGCCATGAAAGGTTAGCGGCACGTCGAGACTTTACTGATATACGCATAGTTACATCTCACTAAGAATCATTTACACAACATAGTTTAAGTTCTATGATGCTTACCTATTATTAGTGAGATGTAATTCTGCGTGCGACTAAATCACAGCCTTCTTGAGTTCAAACTTTGTTGATCAAATAGTATAGTAGAAGCCAGACCTATAAAACCTTTCAAATCCGACAAGATAGCTCGAATTATTTGCAAATCTGTCATTTTACAAAGCATAATGAAAGCCTGTATAACACAGCTGGTGGTTGAGAGGATTTATAGACCTACTTTTTACTTAATTAAGCAATTACTTGTAAATCAATGTTGTGGGCCAAGATTTTCAAATGAGGAGTTGTACAGTATACGTTTCCATATTGAAATAAAGGAACCAAAGCAACAACCCCGTAATATACCAAATTTTGCACACAAGCCTTTACCAAATTATTTTCAACATCAGACAGTGTAGCTATTCGAGCCACGTGATTAAACCCATCGATATACGGGGTAACTTGTTGGGTGGTCAAATCCCATTGTTGATCCGGCAAATCCCGGATGAAAACAGGAACTTGATGATCGGAAACAGGTGGAGGGTCACATCGAATATGAACGACCTTCAAATGGGTGGCTGTTGGCCCCTCCGTTAATGCACATTCACCCCTCGTGTTCAACTCTTCGATAACTTGCTTCAATATTGGGGCCAACTTCACAGCACCCTTACCCCCTGATAAGAAATTGCTTTCAATCTCCAATCCCATTAAATAATCCGACAGTTTCATAATAACAGGCTCATATTGAACAGTTCTTACGTTGCAATCACATACTAAACATAAATTGAAATGATAAGCATTACGGGGGTACTTTTTATCATCAATTTTAACTGGAAAACCCAATATTTTATAATCATCCAGGGTCCTAAAAATAAAAATAAATCAAAAATCTCAGAAAAGTTAATTCTTACACTGTAATTGTGCTTCTTGGTAATTCCGCTTTTGTGATAATGTAGACGCTTACACTGTCGAAGAGTTCCTTGGATATATACTGTTCTGGTTCCTGCAATGGTAATTGAGTTTCCGTTTGTGAAAACTTGTCTACATACTTGACAGGAAATAATTGGGCCCACTTTAGGGTGAAATTCACAGAAGAAAATGCATCTTATGGGGCCCTCTTGTCCATTCAACTGGTAATTTGTTGGAACATAACCTATACTATCCATGGTCGTTCCATTCAATAGTTTGTTATTAACTATCCTCGAAAGTACTTAAAATGGCAAAAAAGAAAGTCTTCTCTTGATTTTTTTAAAATTCTAGGTTGACGACTGTTTGACACTTGACAAGAGAGAAATGTCAATTGTCAAATTCAGGGTCGCCTGCACCTGGCGCCATCTAGCCGACAAAAATCACTTCAATAATACGGTGAATGTGCCAATGAGTGGCGAAGGGAAACATTAAGGTGAGTGTAACTGCAGAGTACCCACAGTGGGAATCTGAGATGTTTTTTTTTATTCATAAGTGCAAGTAGGACATAAGACCTTTTAGATATATTTTATTTAGTACTTATTTACTAGAATTAACATTTAACGGCAGGCGAACAATCTTTTGTGATTGTATCGAATCCCTGACCAGAAGGACACGTCATCAGTTTATAATCCCACCACCACATGACGTAGATGCACTCATAATATTGAGTGCAAGAAGGTGCAGGATATTGTGCGGGTCCATCGCATGATGAGGGTGGAGTAGCTACTACGAGAGTAATTATTATACAGGTCACAGGGTGTTTCGGAAATGCAGTCATTAATTTTCAGGTTTGATTCTACATCGAAAAATATATTAAAAGTTCCTATAAATATCTGTCTAGAAATCGCCCTGCAGGAGGCGCATAGAATTCGATTTTTATTGAGTAAATTCGGGAGTTCTCGCACACTAGCACACTATCACACTATTGGATATCAATAAGCATCATCAAATTACTTTAATCCGGGCTCCACGAAACTTTGTTCGTTGTAGAATTCACCCTTGAAAATTAATGACTGCATACCTGAAACACCATGTATAATGTGAAATTATATAAATAAATAAATAAATACCTATAAGTATTATAAGTACCTATAGGATGTTTCAGAATGTTCGCTTATGTGCATATTTGAGGTATGTACATGAGTACATACTTACATATGTATTCATAAATCCTTTTGCAAAGTTGCAAGAGTTCTAAGACATCCTGTACCTCTAACCTTTAGGTGCCTTTAGGTATGCAGTGCGAGTGTAAAGTCTCTCATAAAATTCCTTCAATTTTTGCACATGATTTCTGGTAAAAACCCTCGCACAGGTCAATTTTATTTTTTTAAATGTGGACTTAGTTATTTTTTTGCATTTCATTTAACTGAAAATGACTCTAACTTCGCTTTTTTAAATAGAATCATGCTTCTTTCTCAACGGATTCGGAATTTACGGATTTTAGTGAGATAAAAACGTATGACACGAGACTAACTTTTTTTTGGTACCGTAAATTTTTACGGCATCAATTAGAATTCTCGTTAGAATTCAAGCCTAAAGAAATTTCTTATGCGTTTGAGGAGAGGGAGAAATTAGGTGCCTTCTGATTGGTTACCTTTCTTATGCCGTATGCATTATACGCTTATGCAATGCGTGTGGGTCCCGCTTACGGCGGTAAGTTCTATAGATTCAAGGCGCGAATTTTAAATTCAAATCGCACCAGAACGTACAAGGTCAAGGAGATTTGTCGCCATTAAAATAACATTTTTCGAAAAAATGGTAATAAAGCCTTTCGACCCTGAAAGCTATTCGAATTGAATAATAAAAATGTAAAGTTGTATATGTAGGTACCTACATACATGCTGTTTTTTACAATTTTCGAATTACTTGGCCTATTTGGTTCAAAATTCATGCCCCCTACAAAGTGCCCATACTGAATATGTATGCCAAATTTAATTTCAATATCTTGAGTAACTTGGGCTGTACCGTCTTTTCTTTACAATCTCTTGCCAAAATGACCCTAAAATGACATTTTTCGAAAAAATGGCACTAAGACTTTCGACTTTCTTTATCAGAAAAAATCGTAGATTCCGAATCCGTTGAGAAAAAAGAATAATTTCATTAAAAAAACAAAATTAGGGTCATTTTCGGTTAAATCCGCATTAAGAAAATAAAATTACCACACCTAACACTCACACTGGCGCATGGCGTGAAGTTTCGTTACCTGCGCTTTTTGGCGTTGTGGCTGTTGCAGTTACTTTTTTTTCAGTGGTAGTACTGGTAGTTTTTGGCGTAGTGGTGGTTGTTTTTCTCGTAGTGGTGGTTTTCTTTGGCGTAGTGGTGGTTTTCCTTGGCGTAGTGGTGGTAGTTTTTCGCGTAGTCATTGTTTTTGGTGTAGTGGTTGTTTTTGGCGTAGTGGATATTTTTTGCGTAGTGGTTGTTTTTGGCGTAGTGGTAGTTTTTGGCGTAGTGGTGGTGGTTTGGGATATTGTGGTTATTACTGTAGTAGTGGTTGTACCAGCCGTCGTAGTTGTAGTTGTTGTGGGCTTCACCTTAGTGGTAGTGTTTGGTTTTGCTGTAATTATTGCTTCCATGCACCCATTTACCGGCCTCAGTAGTGCAATAGTTATTTACGTAAGGACTACGGAAAGTGATTCTTTCCTGGATGAGTATACCTAGGTAGATTTCAGGTTGACGCTAGTGACGCCGTGAAAAACCTGAAAGACAATTCAGACAATTTCACCGAAAGCCCATTTCCATAAGAATTGTGCGGGGTCCTTTAATACGTAACTCATAATTACATAAGTAAATAATAAGTGTCTTTCCTGGACTCACAGGCTTTCAGGTTTCCCACGGCGTCAACCTGAAATATACCTACTCATCCGGGAAAGAACCACTTTCCGTACTGTTTAGGTAAATAACTGTTTCTCTCGATTAAAAACAAAAAGGAGCTTACTTGTTGTTTCCACTGTAGTTGAGGGTACTGTGGTTTCTACAGACGTTGTTGCTGTTGCTGCAGTTGTGGTGGTAGACTTCGGAACAATACATCTAAAAGTATTAATTACATCCCCTACTTCTTGGTTAATTAAAAAAAAACTTACGGTGGGTTTACGTTATCGTCACATATTGTTCCTGAGGGACAAGGATTGGTTGATCCCACAGGTCTGCCATTTCCATTGATATTAACACAAAGTTGATATGCGTTGCCACTGGCACATTGAACGCCACTAGATTTGCACGGTTCGCCAAATACATTGTACAGAAGACTGAAAAAAATTGTGCCCTAAAAATTTTATCATAATTTACTTCCAAAAATTAAATTCACTGCTTGTGCTTACTAATAAGACGAGCCTTATTTCCAAAAACATGACGTTTTTGTTGCAGACTTGGACTCTCTGCTTACTACCTACGTAATGAATTATTTAAGTAAGTAGGTTTGTAATTTTCTTGGCAACAAATATTTACTTAGGTACTTCTCGACTTATTTATTATAGGTACCTAGACATAATGTTCATCTTTAATTTTTTCCTTTGTTTGGGTTTTAGTTGTAAAGTAAAACGCGTCTTTGCGTAAAGATTTTCGAATTTTGCACCCATTGTGGTTAACTTCCCCATCTTTACCTATAACCGAATAAGGCATAAAACTGTACTTTAGGACTAAAAAATTAAGTAGGTAAGTACTTAACATAGGTCTTTATTTAAGATCTTTTGGGACAGCTAACTTCAAAGCAGTAAAGCAGTGCAATTAAACAACCTCAAATCACAAACTTTACAATTTTTATCAATTACAATCTTCAAATTTAACTACAATTAGCCACAGTTGCACATCCTGTTCCATTAAACCCTTGCCCGGATGGACAAGTTATTAGTTTATAGTCCCACCACCACATAACGTAGATACACTCATAGTACTGATTACAAGAAGGAGCTGGATAATACGCTGTTCCATTGCAGTTTGTAGGTGGAGTTACTGTAACATTACACGTTAAAAGTACAATTTACATAAATTTTGATTGTTTTACTTGGGCCTTGTACTGTTGTTGTAGGGGGTTTTGTTGTAGTGCGCGTAGTAGTGGTAGTTGGCGCTATTGTAGTGGTTGTAGTGCGCGAAGTAGTAGTAATTGTTGGCGCTTTTGTAGTGGTTGTAGTGGTAGTTGGCGCTTTTGTAGTGGTAGTTGGCGCTTTTGTAGTTGCAGTTGGCGCTTTTGTAGTGGTAGTTGGCGCTTTTGTAGTGGTTGTCGTGCGTTTGGTGGTTGTACGCGTGGTAGTTGTAGGTTTTGGAGTAGTAGTACTTGATGGGCGAACGCACCTGCAGTATTATTGTTTGTTAGTTAAAATGTTAAAGAAAAGTAGCAATCAAAGAATTCTTACGACGGCTTCACATTATCGTCACAAACTGTTCCTACGGGACAGGGACTCACTGATCCTTTAGGCGTTGCAATCCCGTCGACATTGACACATTGTTGATACGCATTATTGGCAGGGACGCATTGAACACCGGTAGGTTTGCATGCTTGAGCGACTCCACTACTTACAACGCTTAAAAAAAGTATGCCCTAAAAGAATTATCAAAATTATATGTAAGGAAATGCAATGAAAGTTTTTTCTTACAAATAAAAGGTGGTGGTTAAGCATCATTTTCAAGACAATTTTGTTTCTGTACCAAACGAGTAATGGTTAAACGGTACACATCATTATTATATGAATACGTAGATTTAAATAAAAAAATATCAGATATTTACTTATTTATATCCAGGCGGATTTTAACCTTCGCCTAAAATTGTTTGAACAAAGTTAATCCAAAATTGTAGGAATTCTTTTAATCAAATAAGTACATACCCTTTGCGAACATCCAAACCTTTTGCTTTTACTTCAATTAAGCAATAAATTTACCATTTTCTGTATTTATAAAGAATTTATTGTCTTTGAGGAAAGAACTACCTAAATAAATTGAGGTTTCTTTCGGGACGATTTGAAAAGATATTTTCGCCCTAGAAAATATTTCAAATCGGTCGTTTTGATTACGTACCACTGGAAAAGATGTCCCTTTTCAATTCTGTACTTAATAATTGTGTAAGAACTCAGAAGCTCATTAAAAAGCCACCGGAAGATGTACATCAATGCGATGTGTGTCCCTGTAGTTGTGTCACGTTAAGGGGGGATTCTACCTCTGTGAAAAACGTCGAAAAAGCGCTATCGTATTTTCGAAACTGCGGGCTTATTTGTTAATTTTTTGACACAAAATTTTTACCCACGTGTAGGCAAAAGATGGCAGACAATGCGTAAATAGAAATTTAAAAAAAGCCGTTTGGAAGAGGTCAGAAAAAAATTACAAACATCACCAAAAATAGGCAATGTTTACGCGCCAATATCTCAGGAACCATAAACAGTTATTCCAAAAAGGCGCACTAGCGCAGAATCACGGGTATGTTGGCTAACTGTGAGAGAAATTTTATAACAAAAAACTGAAAAACAAAGCTTTAATTTCGAAAATACGAAGAGCGCGATATCGCTGAGTTCCTATAGAAACCCTATGGGACGATCGGTTTTACTTACGGAGGTAAAACCTCCCCTTTTAATGGGTATGTAGGGGCCGCCTGATGTATTTACTACAAAAATTATGCGAAGTCTGTAGAATTAGCACGACAGGCAAGAAAAAATTTACTGCAGTTAAGTAGAAACACCAAAAGTAACAAGGAAAATAAGACAATTATGCAAATTTATATTTTGGAGGGGATGAAATATTGTGAAAGAGGAAAAATTGCGAAAATTTTACTAAATTAACGCTCGGGGCATTGAAAAATTGTGAAGGGGGATGAAAGGTCAAGAGGAGTGAAAATGAACTGTAGTTAAATAGAACTAGCGAAAATTACACGAAAAACAAGCGGACTGCGTAAATTTTGCTTTATGAGGGTTCACATATGAAAGGGGTTGAAAAATTGTGGATGTGGGTTAAGAATTAATGAAAATCACTTTGAGTTACCGAAAAATCACAAAAAAGTCCGAAAAAATAAATAAAATGTATTTTACTCCGCTTGCTAGGGGTAATTTAGAGTTTGTTTGTAGCCTATAGGGGCTGAAGATTCTTAAGACTATTTTTGCTATTTTTCAATGCTTGACCGAAATCTATCGAACCCCATAATTTTATTTCACCACTTGCATGAAAAAATTCCAGTTTCAACTCTTAAATTTCATCCCCCTTGTTAGATCATAATGAAAATTTGCCCATCTGACTACAGTGTCGCTGTAAATTAACACACCAAATCCAGCCTTAATACGTTAAGCAGTTTTTGAATTCTGGCATTTTTGTGTTTCGGTATGTTAAGGGTCGCTTTTCGCGAATGATGGTTGACCTTTTTTGTAGCATCACAGAAAGCTATCTAATGGTATTAATTTCAACAGTACGTTATTCACTTTCTACCTCTTTTCATCCCTTTCGATAAATTTCTTCTAAAATTCACCCCTCCTTTCTCACAGTTTCACAGAAAATATTGCTTCTCTGTGTCAAATTACGTTTCCCTAAACTCCAACCCCCTATTTCACTACCCTACATGCTCTAAACAAAGTTGCGTTTTCAATTTAACTACCCTAATCCAATTCGTTCAAAAATTGCAGCGATCTCACCCCTTTATGATTTACAGAGGTGAGTTTAATTCTCCGGTGTTACATAAGTCCTTGCGTATTTACTGACTTTCGGTTTTTCACTGTTTGTTGCGCATGTCCCAAAAGATTTTACCGATATAATAATACGATTGTGTGTACGTTGAGTTTCAAATAGCTGTGTGCAACCCTCATATTTTTTGTGGTTTTCATCCCCCGAAATTGGCACCCCTTTACCTTAAGCAGACTTGAAGTTCGAACGTACATACCAAGTTTCAGCTAGTTCTCGAGGTGTTGCAATTAATAGTTTTTCGGTTTTTCACCCCTAACTCCCACCCCCTTGGTCCCATATGGCCCAAACGCAATTCCCGTCGAGTATTTCAGGATACGCAACTGTACACCAAGTTTCCCCTCGATATCTCAATGTGTTCTCAAGTTATCGCTCGAACAGTGTAGACGAGCGAGCGAATAAGCTAAAACAAGAGTGCCTCGCATACTGCTTCGACAGATTCAGAGTTCTATGTATAAAAGAAAGTCGTTTCCTTGGACAGATTTTCCATATGCTTTACAAGCACCCATTTAATTTATTCCTTGAAAAGGATTAAATTCTGTTCATTTTCCGCGATTATTGTTAAAAACATACGTTCTGCGTCATGGCACGTGATAAATTTTATTAGGCAAATAGAAATTACGTATTCTTATGGCTCATTTATTTTTCCTCGCTCTGATTCTTAACAGATAACAAATAAATATGACTAGCTCAAAATCTGTGCAGAAACAGTTACGGTTCTTCCCAGTTAAACACTAAACGTTGCATGGTAATTGTTCATAAATCAAGCACATCCCCAAATTGCTATCCGGCGACTCCTCTCTTGCACTTGCCCCGAAGTGAACCCCAACCGTGAAAGGGATAGCACTACTTTCAATTCTACAGGGAGACTCTCCTGAGGGACACAATGATTCTCCGCAATGAACCAAATTACAGGAACCTGGTCCAGCTTCTATCGGCTAAAATTGAAAATTTAAACAATTTACTTTAATTTAAGAGTAGGTACCATTATCAAATCTTCAGAATCGCAGGGAAGAACAATTTTATCGTCACAATGATCAATATTTCGTCCTTCCTGAATATCTATAGGCCCTCCGCCTGATCCTACGTCATCGCTTTGTGTACCATTACTACCCTCTTTATTTGGCGATATTTTAAACGCATCCTCGTGACATGGTTCATAAGCAATACTGCACATTCCCTCCTCTTGTCTCATGCAAATATTATAATCCTGATCAGCTAAGTGACGTCCGTTATCAGCAAAATTCATAGTTTGTATGATTCCCGTTGTTCCTGTATGGTACTGTAGGCATCCCACAGGAACTCGTTGAGTAAAAGGTACTTGGGTTACCCTCACTTCCCATAAGCGGGATACGGCTTTTCTGTTGAGGTTCATGCTGATGGAGATTGGGATGTCGACGTCGAAGTCATCCACGTCAAAATATGCTAAAATAACGGGTTTGTTTAAATTTTTAATTGGAGCAGGCTATGTGCAGGATTACTCGTGTCGGAACTTAGTTGGATTACGTCATTAAATTGAAACATGCGTTATAGCGTACAGAGCCTGCTCCAATATTAATAAACTTACCATGTTGTCCACTGTTTAGCCCACAAAGCTTCAGTTCCCTAAGTGATCCTGCAGTAAGTACGAATATGTCTTCTTCGCACACTCCCGTGCGGCGATTTGGTTGACCCTGTTAAACCGGTGGCAAAAAAATCGATTTGGTATAATTTAGTCATTAAAAGTAAAGTGATGGCATAGATTTACTTACGAGATTAAAGTGAATGAAGTCCAGTCTCAGCTGCGAGATTTCAGGATCGATTTTCTTCACTTTTAACGAACAATCGCTCATATTCGTGGATAAATCAGGAAAGTCTGGATTGACAAAGTACGTGATGTTGTTAAATATCTCCTGATTACACGTTGCTGTAACTAAAAAAAATCGGATTAAAATTATTTTTTTTAAGTAAGAGAACTCACATACACAGCAAACGCCAAATCCTAAAGCGCACGGCCCGTGGGAAGTACCGCTTTGAATTCGGCACTCATAAGCATTCATACATATCCCTAGAATAATAAAATAGTAATAATATATTTACGTTGTTACGAGAACCTTTTCTTCGTCCATCGTTTGAAAGACATTCCTCTTCCACGGGCACGGGGAAGAAATTTAAAACTGAAAGAATTTTTAGTATTTCTATAGTAGAAAAATGTTACTTACCTCTTGCTAGTCTTGTGCTGTTAGCGGGAAGATCAATAGAGTCACTTTTTTCGCTGTTCCATATATCGATATTCTTCAAAGCCGGTAGGGATAGTACCAATTCCAAGTACATTATGAACGATGCAGATTTGAGATAACAATTCATCGTTGTCAATTTGCACAACGTACTGTTTGGTAGTACGCGCAGAAGTCGTCTTCTTTCTTTACTATTCACTCGAATTAATGTGGGTTACCGGGTTAGCACCGCGATGAATTAAGTTCGACGTAAGCAGAGATTCCGGATTGCAAAATACCTGTTCGCTTCTGTTCAGAAAGAAAATTTGGAATACTTTACTTGAGCCGTTAGGTACTTCTTTTGTTAAAAGAATACCGTCGTATGCCCAAAGTTAAAATTATTTAGGTTCAAGTAGTAAAATCGTTTAGATTAATTGTAATTGCAAAGGTTAATGTTTCCTCGTCTTTTAGTACTCAACAATATTTTATGTATTTTTATTAAAAGTTGTAATAGAACCAATATATAAATATCAAATGTGGTACCTGCTAGTCCTGCTACCATTCGATCAACAAAATTTAACATCAGGAAGACAGTGAGAGTTGAGACGTCGAGACTTTACTGATACAGAGTAATTGCGTCTCACCAATAGTAATTTTAGCCGCGTCGTTCAACTGTTACGACCCCCTTAATGTTAAATTATTATAATAAACTCGACGTACCGTTCAACTTTCACAATCTTCTAGCTTATCATCTTATTATTCCTTCTCCGTTTTCAAAAAGGAATTTATTTGATTACATTATGGGTAGATTCAAAGTCTTGGTAATTACTTACTTACTGTTTAAGTTTAAGACACGTTTGGGAATGTTACACACCTTCAGCTAGTATAGTTGCATGAAAATAAAAAAAAATAAAAAAAATTAAAATAACAGGTTTGGGTTGCACTGTAAATATATCAGAGGACCCTCAATGTTTTGTATTTTGTTTTGTGTTAATTTATGTTCTAGCTGAAGATGGAGTAACATTCCGAAACGCGTCCTAAACAGTAGGTAGTTTTTTTGCCCAATCGTGTTTAAGCACTGTAAATCCGATTTATCGATCGCGATCTGAGAAAAAAATTGACAGTCTCCGAGCCGGTAGAAAATTCTACTTAAGAATTACAATTTGATGATAACCGAAATTGCCATAATTGTTTCTAGGGTTTTAAAGATTACTTTGATTAAAAGAAATGCAAAATTAGGACCCCGCATGTACCATGTCGAAGGCGATTTGAAAGGAAACGAGTGCCCAAATGAAAAAAAGTTGTAAGTCAAAAAAGTTTTCAAATGAAATGTTACTTGAAAACACTACCAATAATGTTCATTCTCCGCAGCTATTCTAAATAAATTTAACATTAGGTGCAGCTGGAAAACTTTTTTTGTCGATTTTGATGAAATTTTTTTTTTTTTTTTTTTTAATTTAATTAAATGCAGCAACCACTTAGGGTCATGTTGCATTACACTGTAGTATTACATTTTGTTGATTAAGTACATGTTGCTTTTAAATTTGATAAAATAAATTTACTTCTTTGAGGAATTTTAAAACTTTTTCCGTGTTCCTTGGGTTGTTCGCCAGTACTGCCTTTAAATTATCTTCCAGCTCGATTCTTCTTCGTTGCTCCACGTACTGCGGGCAGGATATTAAGGCCGGGTTACACGAAGCCAGTAGAGAAGTAAGTCAAGTGAGCAAGTGACTTGACTTGAATTTATCACCAGCAGTGTCAAAGCAAGTGCCAGCTCATAAGTGGGCAAGTATTTGAAGCAAGTTCAGTAAGGTTTCTGTAATGCGCCAGTGTGATTGGTAGATTGGTAATAAATTGGTAGAAGGGGAAAGCAAGTCGGCAAGTAAATAGAACCTGGTTCTATTCACTTGACTGTCTTATCAGCTTGCCTGCCGTACTTGCCTTACCTGAAATATGAGGCAAGTAGATGTTTACACGGAGCAAGTAACAAGTAGCAAGTCACTTGCTCACTTGACTTGCTTCTCTACTGGCTTCGTGTAAACCGGCCTTTAGTATATGTTCCATGGATAGTGGGTGGTCACAGTAGTCACATGATTTTGGGGGGTTTCCCTGCAGTAGGTATTCGTGGGTGAGCCTGGTGTGACCGATCCTTAGTCTATTCAGTACCACTTGTTCTCTTCTTGTGAGTCCTGGAGCTGTCCATAAGTCGACCGTTTGTTTTATGAGGTTTAGTTTCATGGTTTGTTCTTGCCACAATTTTTTCCATTGACTGTTGATCTTTGTCTTGAAGAAGTCTTTAAGGTCGCTGTGAACTGTGGTGTTTAACGAGACAGATGCGTTTGATGTTATGGCTTCTTTTGCGGCCGAGTCAACTGTTTCGTTTCCGGGTATACCCACATGGGAGGGTACCCAGATAAAAGTGACGCTAATCTCATGCGTATGTAGCCTCATTAGGTGGTTCTGGATCAGGATGATGAGAGGGTGTAATGGGTAGAGCTTATTAATGGACTGTAGAGCACTAATAAGTGAGTCTGTGCATTGATGAAATTTTAACTTGTTATGTTTAATAATAAGATAAACGTATAGCCAAAAAATTATTTATTAATTAAAATCAGTTCCGGAGTTACTTATTCTAAATAAACCGTTATCCAACCCTCCTTTTTAGCCAGCTCTACCTCCATTATTAATGACTTTAGAAAAAACTTTGTCGCGAACTTTCGTCTTCTATTTTTGTGGAGAATAGGTGATTAAAATATCGTGCTATGTTACTGTTATAGCCTGTACATATATGTAGGTACGCAGGTACGTACATACATACAGACAGATTTAAAAACCAGTTTTTTGGGTAGGTACATACCTAAGTCCCCGAAACGCAAAGATTTGATGGAGTTATCTCAAATTCGAAAATTTTAGTGATTGCAGTAGGTAACCTTAAATTGTGGTGTGGGAAGGTTAAAACGTGAAAAATGCTTAATTTCCATTGTGAGAAAAATCCCGGCTTATGTGAAACAAGGCTTAGAATCTACCCAGTACATACGTAATACCTACCTATTATAATAATAAAAGATTGCAGCGTCAAAAAAATCCCGAGAATTATTGTTTTTAAAAATTAATCACAGCAATGCAGCAATTAATACCAAGATCTTCCCGATAAGATTATTTACCGCAATAAAGCGTTATCTGTTCCTAAGACGCTAATTGCATACTAATATATTATTTTTGCAAATAAAAAGCTACAGTTGCCAAATATTTTCCGGCTGGCTTTCGTTGTGGTGAAAAGAAATTATGAAAGAATCTGATATAGTGGTGTTTAACCTAAAGTTAGCTTTTCAGCTTCTTATTGTAGGAATATTGATTATTCTTAGCAAACAGGAATCTTGCAAATCCAATATGCACTGCATTGACTCAAATGGATATAAATTATGTGTGAACATTGATGGAAATGCTACGCTTGTTGGGCATAAAATTTTTTGCCCAGAGAACACCACATGCGATGATGAATATTTCACGTAATAAAATGATTTCGCATTTTTTAAGTATAATAATTACTGATAATTTATTTTGCTACAGATGTGTTGAAGAACCAGCGACAACTTCTTCAAAATTCGAGACCACAAAAACTACAATTTCTGACCCCATCACTTCAACACTGCATGTTACTAAAGCTATTGTACCTATTGTACCAGGAATTTCGTTGTATACTACCATAACCAGTCCACCTTCTTGTATATCTATAAAAATCTGAGATAGTACATATCAATTTTTGAAAATATTTTTCTCAGATATTTTGCCACCTTGCGATCGACAATGGAAACGTCCTGCACCCAACTGCGACCAGTTTTACGAGTGCAAGAACGATTGGTTCTTTTGGTGGAATGTTACAATCTTGTCCAGAAGGGCAAATTTTTAACAACGATACTGGGAACTGTGAACCTGCAGGAGCCAATCCTTGTGCTAATACAATTATTGCCACAGTTCCACCCACGGAAGATGATAAACCGACCTTAAGTAAGTAAAAGTCTTGGGTGAATTTTCATAATTTTGACTTTATTGTCGACTTTGACCATACTTAATTACAATCACCGAAACATCTGATTCCTTACGTTTGCATTCTAATTTTAGTTGACAAACAATGTAATGATAATTAAAAAACGCAAAGGAACAATAAGCAATAAATGAGAATTAATCAAAGCGGAAAGTTGCCCATAAAAACAGATAACTGTCATTGCGAACATGAATCTTTATTACACTTTTTACACTTTAATTGCAAATTTTTATCATATGCTTCAAAAACACCGTTGTTTAGTACTTACACAAGATTTTCTAAGGATTATTTTGTTCTCCATAATTGATCCCTACAATGCAAATGATAATTAGTTTTAACAGTGAGAGAATTGGGGCAGGATGTCAGCAATTTTCTTGGTACTACGAGTACCATTAGCTAAAAATTAACTAGTTATTTATTTTAGATAATTTTCTTCTTACAATCGGTTGTTCTCATTAAAGGCCAATTATGCAAGCCCAGTGGTTACCAGTGTTTGGACTTCTATACCTACCAAACTTGTGTGAATGTCAATGGGGTGGCCAATGTTGTGGGGAATGTTCAAACTTGTCCTGAAGGAAATATTTGTAACGACGAGGGATTCTTTCCGTAAAAAATTCAACTGTTAACTATTTTAATTTATATTTTTAATTGTAGATGTGAAGCGGGCGTGATAAGTACTACCACAGCACCAGGTTACAATTGTCAATCGGCGGGATCGTTTCCTGCCCCCGAGTGCAACAAGTACTATCAGTGCCAAAGCGATTGGTTTATTTACTTTAAAGCAACTCTTGTTACTTGTCCCACTGGTAGATTTTTTAATGAGACAACTGGTGAATGCGAAAGTTCTCCTGGCAAAAACTGCGCGACTGCAACTTCCGCACCAGTGGTAGCACCAGCACCACAATGTAGTGGTAGTGGAAATTTAACTGGACCCACATGTTTTGAATATTACCAATGTGTTAATGATTGGGTCTTTTGGTGGAATCCTGTTTTGCAACAATGTCCTACTGGTTATGCCTTCAATGGTACCGCCTGTGCACTTGACAGTCGGGTTGAATGTGCTATCACGCTTCCTCCAATCACCACTGTGCCTCCAACTACAGGTGAGCATTATAGAATTTTACTTCGGAAGAATTATCAGTACTTACGTAGTTGCATATTATTAAAAAACCACGCATTTTTAACAATTCTTGGTGGCATATCATCGGAAGCCGAACTCGGATTCTAGGGTACTTTTAGCATTTTATTTAGGACTATCAAAGAAACGTGTGAAGAAAAATTCAGCTTTCTGATAATTTTTCCAAAGTTCATATGAATTTTTTTCTATGATGACTCGACTATTAATAAAACTAATGGCCTGTTTTATTCATTCTTTTGATAGTAACAGTACTACCTCAATGCAGTGGAGGTGCCAACTTGACAGGCCCTTCATGTTTCGAGTATTATCAATGCGTTAATGATTGGTTCTTTTGGTGGAATCCTGTTTTGCAACAATGTCCCATTGGTTATGCTTTCAATGGTATCACCTGTGCTCCTTCACAACAAGTACCGTGCGCTACAACAATTGCGCCAACTACCACTACCACTACCACTACTACCACAATTCCACCTCCAACAACAGGTGAGCCAAACATTTAGAACTCAACTAACAGAAAAATTTTTAGTACCAATACTGCCTCAATGCACCGGAAGTGGCAACTTAACAGGACCAACTTGCTTCGAGTATTACCAGTGTGTTAATGACTGGGTCTTCTGGTGGAACGCTGTTTTGGAACAATGTCCCATTGGTCAAGCTTTCAATGGTACCCTTTGTCTACCACTGCAGCAAGTACCATGCGCCTCGACTATTGCTCCAACCACAACAACAACCACTACTACCACTACGGAAACACCGACAACTTGTAAGTTGTTGAGAAAATATTTGACTAATTTTTAATATATATTTTTTTTAATGAAGATGCTCCACCTACATGCACTCAAGCGGGTAAATATCCCTCTTCTTCATGCGGATTCTATTATGAATGCGTCCAAGATTGGATATTTTGGTGGAAATCTCAACTGGAACAATGTCCTGAAGGACAAGCTTTTGACCAAACTTCTAGCAGCTGTGTTCAATCTTCAGCTTGTGCTTGAATCAGCTGGAACTTCGCATGATCAAAGCTCCTTGTTTTACTTATTAATAGAGATATCTATTTACACTGATTTTTATTAGATTAGAAAACAGTCTGTGTTTCGCCTCGGCATTTTTTTCTCTACAGGGTGTAACAAAACTGGAAGGCCAAACTGTAGGTACCAGTTGATTCTCCTATGCAAAATGTTCCTATCAACATCTTCCGAAAAGTGCCTCCTAAGGGAGCTAGGGCCCCTTAAAAGTGTCACTTTGAAAATGGCATTTCCAGTTTCACGATTGGCTCCAAAAGCTTTTCTGATCTAAGTTAGGTTATCAAATGCCCACGTGTCAAATTTCAGCCAAATCGGTCTAGCAGTTTTGGCTGTGGCGTGTTTACAAACGTACATACGTACGTACACACACACATTTTTAAAACCACATTTTTTGGCTTCCTGATATCTCAAAACGTGAAGATCTGGTGTTATCTCAAATTCGAAAATTTTTTAGTGAATGCAGTACATAACCTCCCTTTTCTAAGTGGTGAAGTGGAGTGGGGAGGTTAAAAAATATAATACGTTCCATTCTATTGAAGTGACAGAACGTCAAAATTTGAACTTTATGTTGGTATGAGGAAATTTTGCAAGGAATTTTAATGACAGGTGAGTTGATAGAAGCGATTTCAATACGATACGTCAGAAAACATGACAAATGTCAAAATTTTGCAATTGCGGTCAAAAATATAATCCTTAATGCGAAACGATAAAAATTACACTGATACGTTGAAATATATGTCTTGAACTTTAGATCCATACATTTAGGCAAGAGTTCGTGCAATAAAATCGATTTTTTTCGAAATTTCAAAATGATAACTGCACACTTTTGCTAACTGCGAAATCGTATCGTCTATACTAAAAGGAAATGAAACTTTCGTCTTTCCTCACAACTAAAATCATTGCTACCGGCCACAAAACTATTTCGAATAGCTGCCAGTAAAGGCTATACGACAGCTAATTTTTCATACTATTTTTTGTAGGTATTCATATTAAACTCAAAATTCGCAACAAAGCAGGGTACGAAGTTAGTTGCGTTTGAAAGTTAAGACTTATGACGACATCTTTTGACAAAAATAATAATTTTTTAGTGAAAACTTTTTTTTATATTAACCCATGGCCCACTTACCCCATGGTCCCAGTTACCTGACCTCACCTTACGTTATTTTTGCTTGGTGGTCCTAGCACGACCATTTCAAAAATCAAATTTCCCGCGATTACGAACGAGCCCGACCAATCATTGTTAAATGTGGAATTGATATAGTCGCAAGCGTTCGTCTACGCAGAAAATTTTAAATGGATAATTATCGATTTTCACTTAAGGGGAGGCACGAAACGGTTTTAGGCAACTTTACATACACTTTTTACGGAAACTTGACTACAGGCTTTATTGTTTTACGATACGATCTGAAATTTTTGTGGCATATCCAGAATTACATTCTGCGCAACATGAGGTCAATTGCTTTATAAAGAAACACCAACTTACCAAGACAAAAATTAATTTAATGTTCTGACATTGGAATCCATTTGTAAATTATGCTGCCTACACTCAGAAATTTGGCATTTAAATTTTGTCCGTTAGTTCAGCCTCTGCAATGCAGATGACAGTGCCCAAATTGTAGTTTATTTGATTTATCTTGAAATATAAATGTCAACTCAACATTTAATTAGATTTCCGCATAATAAATATCTTGGAAGAAATAATTTGAGGTGCACGTCTTCGAAATTTTGTTGTTGCTGTTTCTTGAGATCAACATCTGTATACAATGAAAGATATAAACCGTAGCTGAGCGGCAAATTTGTTTTTCTCCCATTCTTCGACTTTCGTACATGGGTTCAAATCTTGAAAATTGACCTATAATTTTTTTGTTTTTTTTATTCTCCAAATCATTATTGATTATTGACGAGAATTATAGCACTTAAATTAAAGATAAAGGCATATTATTAAACAATGGCGATAAATAACTGCAATATATTTTATTTTCTCAAGGGGTGCGGCGCGGCGATGCAGTGGCGGCTTTCCTCAGGCGGCACGTAAGAATAAGATCAAACAGTAAGACTATTACATATGCCACATCATAATGTGATACCGGGTGTATCACAGACCCCGCCGTATAGGGAATTAACATGGGAAAATGAATTTTATTTTTTTCCTGCTCCGGAGGATTTTCTCGAAAAGTTTTATCGTGTTTGGAGGATAGTCCATACTACATATACTATATATAGTCTGATACCTCTTGAGATTTTTTTCGTTCGTCAGCTCCTGTTAGGTACTTAACAATGATTTTTTGAAAATTGAAATTTCGACGAAAACGAAAAAATTTTTCGTGTCCAATCGACCCGCTTCGAATGTTTACTTAGTTTGCTGTCTTTGTGGATAGCAACACAATACGAAATAAATGGATGCTTCGAAACGGGTCGATTGTGCACGAAAAAATGTCCCGTAGAAGCAAGACGCAACATTTTTTCGTGCACAATCGACCAGTTTCGAAGTATCCATTTATTTTGCGTTGTGTTGCAATCCACAAAGGCAGCAAACTAAGTAAACATTCGAAGCGGGTCGATTGGGCACGAAAAATTTTTTCGTTTTCGTCGAAAATTCAATTTTCAAAAAATCATTGTTAAGTACCTAAGAGGAGCTGACGAACGAAAAAAAAATCTCAAGAGGTACAGACTAGTATGGACTATCCTCCAAACACGATAAAACTTTTCGAGAAAATCCTCCGGAGCAGGAAAAAAATAAAATTCATTTTCCCATGTTAATTCCCTATACGGCGGGGTCTGTGATACACCCGGTGTATGCCATAAATAATTTTTCGTCTAATGATGGCCGGGAGGGAGGCAGAAGGGGTGGTTCAAAATGTGATTTTAGGCGAACTTGAGCAACCAAAAAAATTTAGAAATTTTTTCTTAAGAATCGGGGGTGCACTATCTCTATCACTAGTGATAGTGCATTTTTCCACCGAAGTTGTCCAGTGTTTTTATAGTGAATCGGGGGTGGTTTAAATTTTCGCCACTTTGCAGTACCCGACTCTGACGCCCTGTATATCAAATAAGGGGGGGGACCTGCTTAAAACGCCAATGAAATGGGCTTTCCGTGGAAAAAAGGCTCCTTCAAATCGATCAACTCTTTGAGGAGTTACGGCATTTTAAATTCGACTCAAATTTCCGGGTGGACCAATTAAATTGTTGGGCAGTTTATTTGTATTCAATCTTGTAAGAACACTTTATTAAATAGGTACATACCTCCACGCTAAAAATCAAAGTTTAGTGTCGCCTAGATCCTGATTTTCAATTTATTTCCTGGGCCACTATCATATAGGATCCTTTAGTGTTTGAATCTAAATGATTTCAAATTATTATAACGAAGAAAAACAAAATTACGCAAATTGTGCCAAATTAACACTTAGGGGGTTAAAAGATCGTAAAGGGGGACGAAAAATCCAAGGGAATGAAAATTTATCGTAATTAAGCAGAATTACAGTAAATGACACGAAATAAGCCAATTATGCAAATTTGGCTTTTGGGGGTGTTAAATTACAGGGCTTCATGAAAGTTTCAACCCCGAAACTCCAACCCCCTATTTCGCCACCCCCACATGCTTTAAAGAGACTTGTGTTTTCAATTTGACCACCCAGATCCATTTCGTTAAAAAATTGCGGCGATTTATTTATTATGGTTTACAGGGATGAGTTTATTTCTCCGGTGTTATATAAATAAGTCCTTGCTGATTTACTGACTTCGGTTGTTCATAGATGAATCAATAGGATCTCAGAAAAAATAAAAATAAAATGTATGTATTTATCCGCTAGCTAACGGTTAGGGGTTATTAGTGGCCTAGGTTTTGGTTTTAAATTGAAGACTCATAAGACTTTTTTTAATGGTTTACCGAAACCTATCGAACCCCCGTAGTTTTATGCCACCATTTAGGTACTTGAAGAAATTTCCAATTTCAACCCTTAAATTTCATCCCCTTTGTGAAATCTCAGCGAAATTTTGTCCATCCGTCTACAATGTCACTGAAAATTACCACACCAAATTCTGGCTTGATATGTTGAGTATGTAGTTTTTGAGTTCTTGTATTTTTGTGCTTCTACATGTTAAGGGTTGTAGCGCCTTTAAGGGTGGCTTTTCGCAAAATATGAATGACCCCTTTATAATGGAAAGCTAGCGAACGACGCCAATATCGACTAGTACTTATTAAGAGGAATTTCGAGTTGCAACCCCTAATTTTCATCCCATAATTCCCATATGTCCGAGTTTGGAGAAAATGCATACCCCATACAAGACTTCATCGAAATATGTGTGAGTTGGGTTTCAAATAGCTGCGTGCAACCCTTGCGGAGTTATTATATTTTTTGTTGATTTCATCCCCCGAAATTGACACCGCTTCATCTTCAACAGACTTGAAAGTCGAACGTACATAGGTACCAAGTTTCAGAAGGATGCCTCCACTTGTTCTCGAGTTATTGCAATTAATAGTTTTTCGGTTTTTCCCCCCAACTCCCACCCCCTGGGTCCGATATGGCCCAAGAGCAATCCCCGCCTTCCTTTTCGGGAGCCAAAGCTGCATTCCAAATTTTAGCTCGATATCTCAATGCGTTCTCAAATTATGCGACGGACAGACTCGACGAGCGAGTGAATAATCAAAGACAAATCAGGTTGCGTATTAATAAAGAGCGACTCCATACTCTAATTTTTGTGGATTTATGTTACGCCACCCTTATTAACTATTTATTATCCGACTCGCCTTTACGGAACGAAATTTCGTCAGAAAATCTCGGACCTCCCTCTTTCCGATCAATTCTATTTTTTGTACAACCTTAATTTGTAAGGGCCTGTACTTTGATAGAAATTTGGCGGGAAAGCAAAAACATTGCATAACCCAAATCTTCTATAGGGTTTATTTTTATTGTTAGAAGCAGTGTCATAGATAAACGAACCTGAGGCTTTTTCGTGAATATTTTTCTTTGCACTTTACTCAAAACTACACGCGTCGAAAGGCCATTTTGGGCCAATAATTCAGAGGGGTTCCTGTTGCCCCAAAAATTTTCCGATTTTGGCTAACTGGGACCGCCATCGTCGGGCAACTGGGACCTAGTGGTCCCATTTAACTGGATCATTTTATATGACTTATAGGATGTAAAATTAGTAAAAACCCCTAGTTATTTCGACAACGGCAAATTACGCAGAGTCACATTTCAGGTATGGCAAGAGTTTATAGGTACAAGAAAAACGAATAGGGGTGCTAAAGGAGGTGCACTTTTCAGTTTTCACAATACTGAAGTCGGTACTTACTTACTTACGTACTTTGTACTTTATACAAGGTAATTTTACTCCAATATAAGTACTTAAGTTTATTTAAAATAGAAACAAATATATTTTGGAAATTGAAATTAGTTTTTGGAAGGGTAACATTTGCTTTAAAAATGCTTCATTTAATTACCTATTTGTTGATGCCTGTTAATAAATTTTCTTTTTTTCGAAACACCTTTTAACAACACCTTCTTTCAACTACAGTTAACAAAAAACCGTAAATTCCACTGCTCTGATTTTTTTACCAGATGATGTTGATGTGATAAAGAAGGGCCCAGTTACACGCAGTTACATAAGGAAAAAGGCGGGTAGGTCCAGTTACCCCTAAATTTCTGGGTAACTGGGCCCCTTGACATTTTTAAAAAAAATATATGAATATGGAAAACCCTAGTTCTTTTATACAAAACGTAGTATGGCTGTACAAAAGGAATTTAAGAAGAAGCTATAAACTTAGTCATTACCATGGCTTAAAGTTTGCATGTTGCAAAACTAGGTCCCAGTTACCTGACCTCACCTTATATGGTTATGGTTGTACTTTAAATTATGTTATTTTATTAGTTTTCGTTAAAAAACATTAAAGGCAAAACGACTTCAAGGCAATTATCATTTTTATTGTTTAAAACTTGAGAAATTGTTGTCTAATAGGTCTTTTGAGGTAGAATTGGACTTAAGGCGAGGCATAAAAGTCGGTTTTGAAACATAAGATTCGCTTGCAGCAGGTTGCGAACAAAACTGATCTTAATTTTGCACCTTAGTTATAGATGGGGCACAGGATGGGGTTGCGATTAGCAATGATGCCGCGCCGGGCTTTCTAAAAATAGAATTGATCGGAAAGAGGGAGGTCCGAGATTTTCTGACGAAATTTCGTTCCGTAAAGGCGAGTCGGATAATAAATAGTTAATAAGGGTGGCGTAACATAAATCCACAAAAATTAGAGTATGGAGTCGCTCTTTATTAATACGCAACCTGATTTGTCTTTGATTATTCACTCGCTCGTCGAGTCTGTCCGTCGCATAATTTGAGAACGCATTGAGATATCGAGCTAAAATTTGGAATGCAGCTTTGGCTCCCGAAAAGGAAGGCGGGGATTGCTCTTGGGCCATATCGGACCCAGGGGGTGGGAGTTGGGGGGAAAAACCGAAAAACTATTAATTGCAATAACTCGAGAACAAGTGGAGGCATCCTTCTGAAACTTGGTACCTATGTACGTTCGACTTTCAAGTCTGTTGAAGATGAAGCGGTGTCAATTTCGGGGGATGAAATCAACAAAAAATATAATAACTCCGCAAGGGTTGCACGCAGCTATTTGAAACCCAACTCACACATATTTCGATGAAGTCTTGTATGGGGTATGCATTTTCTCCAAACTCGGACATATGGGAATTATGGGATGAAAATTAGGGGTTGCAACTCGAAATTCCTCTTAATAAGTACTAGTCGATATTGGCGTCGTTCGCTAGCTTTCCATTATAAAGGGGTCATTCATATTTTGCGAAAAGCCACCCTTAAAGGCGCTACAACCCTTAACATGTAGAAGCACAAAAATACAAGAACTCAAAAACTACATACTCAACATATCAAGCCAGAATTTGGTGTGGTAATTTTCAGTGACATTGTAGACGGATGGACAAAATTTCGCTGAGATTTCACAAAGGGGATGAAATTTAAGGGTTGAAATTGGAAATTTCTTCAAGTACCTAAATGGTGGCATAAAACTACGGGGGTTCGATAGGTTTCGGTAAACCATTAAAAAAAGTCTTATGAGTCTTCAATTTAAAACCAAAACCTAGGCCACTAATAACCCCTAACCGTTAGCTAGCGGATAAATACATACATTTTATTTTTATTTTTTCTGAGATCCTATTGATTCATCTATGAACAACCGAAGTCAGTAAATCAGCAAGGACTTATTTATATAACACCGGAGAAATAAACTCATCCCTGTAAACCATAATAAATAAATCGCCGCAATTTTTTAACGAAATGGATCTGGGTGGTCAAATTGAAAACACAAGTCTCTTTAAAGCATGTGGGGGTGGCGAAATAGGGGGTTGGAGTTTCGGGGTTGAAACTTTCATGAAGCCCTGTAATTTAACACCCCCAAAAGCCAAATTTGCATAATTGGCTTATTTCGTGTCATTTACTGTAATTCTGCTTAATTACGATAAATTTTCATTCCCTTGGATTTTTCGTCCCCCTTTACGATCTTTTAACCCCCTAAGTGTTAATTTGGCACAATTTGCGTAATTTTGTTTTTCTTCGTTATAATAATTTGAAATCATTTAGATTCAAACACTAAAGGATCCTATATGATAGTGGCCCAGGAAATAAATTGAAAATCAGGATCTAGGCGACACTAAACTTTGATTTTTAGCGTGGAGGTATGTACCTATTTAATAAAGTGTTCTTACAAGATTGAATACAAATAAACTGCCCAACAATTTAATTGGTCCACCCGGAAATTTGAGTCGAATTTAAAATGCCGTAACTCCTCAAAGAGTTGATCGATTTGAAGGAGCCTTTTTTCCACGGAAAGCCCATTTCATTGGCGTTTTAAGCAGGTCCCCCCCCTTATTTGATATACAGGGCGTCAGAGTCGGGTACTGCAAAGTGGCGAAAATTTAAACCACCCCCGATTCACTATAAAAACACTGGACAACTTCGGTGGAAAAATGCACTATCACTAGTGATAGAGATAGTGCACCCCCGATTCTTAAGAAAAAATTTCTAAATTTTTTTGGTTGCTCAAGTTCGCCTAAAATCACATTTTGAACCACCCCTTCTGCCTCCCTCCCGGCCATCATTAGACGAAAAATTATTTATGGCATACACCGGGTGTATCACAGACCCCGCCGTATAGGGAATTAACATGGGAAAATGAATTTTATTTTTTTCCTGCTCCGGAGGATTTTCTCGAAAAGTTTTATCGTGTTTGGAGGATAGTCCATACTAGTCTGTACCTCTTGAGATTTTTTTTTCGTTCGTCAGCTCCTCTTAGGTACTTAACAATGATTTTTTGAAAATTGAATTTTCGACGAAAACGAAAAAATTTTTCGTGCCCAATCGACCCGCTTCGAATGTTTACTTAGTTTGCTGCCTTTGTGGATTGCAACACAACGCAAAATAAATGGATACTTCGAAACGGGTCGATTGTGCACGAAAAAATGTTGCGTCTTGCTTCTACGGGACATTTTTTCGTGCACAATCGACCCGTTTCGAAGCATCCATTTATTTCGTATTGTGTTGCTATCCACAAAGACAGCAAACTAAGTAAACATTCGAAGCGGGTCGATTGGACACGAAAAATTTTTTCGTTTTCGTCGAAATTTCAATTTTCAAAAAATCATTGTTAAGTACCTAACAGGAGCTGACGAACGAAAAAAATCTCAAGAGGTATCAGACTATATATAGTATATGTAGTATGGACTATCCTCCAAACACGATAAAACTTTTCGAGAAAATCCTCCGGAGCAGGAAAAAAATAAAATTCATTTTCCCATGTTAATTCCCTATACGGCGGGGTCTGTGATACACCCGGTATCACATTATGATGTGGCATATGTAATAGTCTTACTGTTTGATCTTATTCTTACGTGCCGCCTGAGGAAAGCCGCCACTGCATCGCCGCGCCGCACCCCTTGAGAAAATAAAATATATTGCAGTTATTTATCGCCATTGTTTAATAATATGCCTTTATCTTTAATTTAAGTGCTATAATTCTCGTCAATAATCAATAATGATTTGGAGAATAAAAAAAACAAAAAAATTATAGGTCAATTTTCAAGATTTGAACCCATGTACGAAAGTCGAAGAATGGGAGAAAAACAAATTTGCCGCTCAGCTACGGTTTATATCTTTCATTGTATACAGATGTTGATCTCAAGAAACAGCAACAACAAAATTTCGAAGACGTGCACCTCAAATTATTTCTTCCAAGATATTTATTATGCGGAAATCTAATTAAATGTTGAGTTGACATTTATATTTCAAGATAAATCAAATAAACTACAATTTGGGCACTGTCATCTGCATTGCAGAGGCTGAACTAACGGACAAAATTTAAATGCCAAATTTCTGAGTGTAGGCAGCATAATTTACAAATGGATTCCAATGTCAGAACATTAAATTAATTTTTGTCTTGGTAAGTTGGTGTTTCTTTATAAAGCAATTGACCTCATGTTGCGCAGAATGTAATTCTGGATATGCCACAAAAATTTCAGATCGTATCGTAAAACAATAAAGCCTGTAGTCAAGTTTCCGTAAAAAGTGTATGTAAAGTTGCCTAAAACCGTTTCGTGCCTCCCCTTAAGTAGAGCTACATTATACAAATAAAAACACTTTATGACCTTATAATTTCAATAGGTACCTACATCGTGAAAAAACGGGTACAGTGACGCGATTTTAGACATGTTTTTCCATCTAAAACGTTAGAAAATGCTTGTGTCTAAAGTCATTCGCTGTACCTACTCGTTTTTTCTGATCACGATGGTACCTACCTGCCTAATAAGGTAAATTCTTTGAATTTCTAATTCCAGTTGGCCATGCCCGGGGTGACTCATGTCGAATCTTAGTTAGATTATGATGTCAAACGGATTAACAGCCCTTGATAACTGCACTAAAATTGAAACATGCGTCATTCCATGCACAGCCTGCTCCAATTAGAAGAAATTTAAAAAATCTCATGTTACAACAAGACGTTGGATGCTATGAATAAAGTGTTACAAGATACTCATACTTGTATTAATAAAGGATGCAAATACAAGCTTCTCGTGCACGAGAAAAGGCTAGACTTATAAGCAAAAGCTTTGTTACCGCTTATTCATACCATCCATTGGCTGACATGAATAAAGTGTTACAAGATGCTCATGCTTGCATTAATAAAGCAAATAAATATGTTTTCCTTGCACGAGTAAAGGATAGAACTATAAGCAAAAGCTTTGTTACCGTTTATTCATATCAGCCAATGAGTAAAGAGCTTTCAAAACCTTTTCATCAAAACGTAAAACTTTCAAACAAAAATTATCATTGGATATTATACCGGGAGGTAAATTGTTCAATTAGAGAAAAGTTGCGCTTTTTCAAGGTGATAAGAATACTCTATTTTAAAATTTTGATGATCTGTCACAAAAGTCCATGTGGGCTACATCAGATCTACAGCAGATCTATATATACGTTTAAAACTTAAACAGGAACATATATCTAGATGGGTATTAAGTATTTTAGAGCCCTAGAGTATACTTAACAATAATACTAAGTCATAAAAGTCAATAGGGACATACTATTTAGAGTTTGCAATGTTTCCGGCGGCAATTTGACATTACTCCTCCTCACACATCGTCCTTTTAGTGCCCTCATCTTCATGCACCAAATGGGAGTCGTCAGCTCTGATATGTATATACCTAAAAATGTTGCAAATAAGTATAATTTTCGAAAATTCCAGTGACTCACAGAATTAAAACAAATACGGCAACTTGAGTAGCAATGGTAAAATAAAAAAATGCATTAGGATTCGTGTGAATTGTCCCGTTGTACAATGTGCTGTATACTGCTCCTGAGAATAGTGGCACAGCATTATCAGCAACGGATAATACAGAAAACGCCTTTCCTAAAAAAAAATTAATTAGTAAAATTCAATTTAGTAAAATTATTACCTTTTTCCGAAGTAGCGACAATTTTTGACACCATCGACCTTATGACAGGAGCCACAATTGGGCCAATAGCAGCAAACACTCCACCTTAAATGAATTGTAAAAAAATAATAATAAAACACCTTGAAACCTGTATAAAAGACCCAATCTGTATCAGCATTGGCGAAGAATATCCTGCCAATCGAGTGAGTCGCAGCTCCTATCATAACAATGATCGTATCTCTCCACCCAAAAATTTTACTCATTAACGGAACAGCCAATAGCAGTATCACATCCTGTATAGCAGATTGGAAAGTCCTAAAATTACTGAATTTCTCCATCGTCCATTTAAATACTAATTGCACGTATAAGTAGGTCATATTTTTTTCATCCCTTTGGAACGTATAAAAGGCCATCATTGCTATTAAAATCAGAAGATAAGATCTGCGACTGTGTTGCCTTTTTTTAAAAAGGGTTTTACACGTGTTCACCACGTGGTGGTAGTCGAAAAAGTCCGTAATCACGTTAGATGCCTCGGATAAAGGTTTCTGTCGAGGATTCGTTCGCCATTTCAGCCGAACGAAGGAATAGACAATCGATAAAGCCATCAGACAAGAATTTATGATAAACATAATTGCATAGGAGCGATTCGTGACTTTGTTGAATAGGTATGAACCTGAAAAATGTTCAATGGAAACACTGGACAACTTCGGTGGAAAAATGCATTATCACTAGAAACACCCCACTACACCGAAACACTTGATTTTCACTGCTGACGCGTTTCGAACACAATGTGCAATGTGCTCATTATCAAAGCCGAAGCTAAACAACCCTACCTGCGAGAACTGAGAAATCCAGCGTTGCCCTACATGCTTTACACAATGATCATAGAATAAGTGATAATATTAAGTTAGTTTGTAGCGTTAACAAGGTGCAGATGCTAGATGCGATGGAAAGTATCGTCATTTATAAGTCTAGAGATAGGCTTATGAACGCCGATACAGGCCCGATCGCATATTCATTTCTGTTTACGCTACTTTAGGGAGGACTTGTTATATTTATACGTGTTTTTACGTTGTTTATACGCGTGACCATTTCTCGGCCTGATTGGTCTAACTTTTCACAGCCGAGGAGTGGATCTACGCGGGTGGGCCTATAAATATTTAAGTTTTCTCGCAGGTAGGGTTGTTTAACTTCGGCTTTGATAATGATCCCATTGTGTTTGAAACGCGACAGCAGCGAAAATCAAGGGTTTCGGTGTAGTGGGGTGTTTCTAGTGAAAAATGTACTTTTCATTTTTATTCTACAGGGTTGTTGGAAATTATTGTAACCATGTATAATTACCTAAGGCAATTCCTGTGGGCATTGTAGCAAGGTAGCATACTTCGAGCACAGTTACCCTCATCGTCCTGCTTTCTTGCGACGAAATATCAATGATATACGTAAAAGCTGCTGCAAAAATTGCAACATCAGCCCCCGTAAACGCCATTGGTAAAGTCGCAGTGTAAACTACATACTCCAAGGGCCAAGTTGGATTAATCGCGTTGACAACTACCATAACGGAATAGTACAGTTTTCCCACTAGTCCTATAAGGAGGGGCATTTTGCGTCCTCTTTTGTCCGACCAAGCCCCTATAAAAAACGCCAGGATGATTGGCCCCCCGGATCCGGCTATATCGTTCCATATGTGAAAAGTTGAGACCGTTATCTGTTAATTAATGTTAAAAATGAAAAACTTGAATTTCAATATACCTGGACTTGTTTTTGTATTTCTTTATTTTCATCGGCGGTAAGGTTGTCGCAAATTGTTGAATTTAGTTGATGGTTCACTCTACAAGCTTTGTCAACGAAAAATGATTGCTCTACCACAGAGGTCGTCATGAAAGCCATCATATAAAGAATAAAAGTAGGTTCCACGGTTATTAGTTGTAAATATTCCCAGAAGGTTTTTCTGGTGTTTTGAGGGGGCCATGATTCTTCGTGGTTCATCTGCAATAATTTAACTGTTTATGTTTCTTTTTAAGTGGAGCAGTCTGTATAAAAGGTAAAGGATGCATTCTTTAAAATCGATTAAAGTTTTGGTCTAAAAAATTTCTTGCCAAAGTGATACAGGATGCCCGCGAACGCTCGCACTTCCTTTTAATGCGGTTTTCAGCATTAAATTCTAAGTCGATGCGTCGTGTTTTTGAAAATTTCCAGGGGCCAATAGTTCGCCAGTTATATATAACAAGGGATTTAAGAGGACCAATCAGATTTCAGGTCTGAATTGTTTCATTAAGGTAATTTAATGTTAGATGCACTACTTCCTAGACAATAAGATTATACAGCAACATAAATTTTCATTGGTAGTAGGTATCTTATTGTTACCTAGAAAATAATGCATTTAACTATTTAACATTAATTTTTTTAAAGATATAAGTGTAAAAAGTAATTTTTTAGTGCGTGAGTGGCTCGTTTAAAACACGAGTTTACGAGCGAATGCACTAAAGAGACTTTTCACACGGGTGTCTACAAAATTTTATCCATTTGGGGTTTTTACATAAATTACGTAATTTTTTAAATGATATACCTATATTTGACTTTTTAATTTTTTGTTGCTTTGGTAGATCTTTTGACAGTCGTATGCAATAAAACTGTTATTGCACAGTTCACTAAACGGTAGATAACTTTGACAACGAAAACTAGTTCAAAAAGTACCAGCTTTGTCAACACTCGTAGATAATAAATATATAATATGAAGAAATTCATAGCTGAAATCTTATTTTGGTCCTCTTAAATTTCGCTTTGTAATTGGAACTTTGCTGATACCTATGATGAGTAATAAATAACACAATTTATTCGCTATAAGTTTTGACCCTGTCTCATTTTGGAATAAAATGCAATCCCAAAGCCGCATTAAGTTATAAGTAATATCTATTTTGCGATAACCTTTGCACTCAAAAATAATAACATGTAACACATATTAGTGCGACATACCGGGTGGTCGTTTTATCTTGAGACTGGCAAATATGTCGGAAAGGAAGCATTTTTAACCTCCCCACTCCACTTCACCATTTAAAAAAAAGGGAGGTTACTGCAATCACTAAAATTTTCGAATTCGAGATAAGACCGGATCTATACGTTTTGAGGTCTCAGGAACCCAAAAAAGTGGTTTTTAAAATGTGTCTGTATGTATGAACGTACGTTCGTGCGTACGTACGTACGTTCGTAAACACGCCACAGCCCAAACTACTCGACCGATTTGGCTGAAATTTGGTACGTGTGCATGTGAAAACCCAACTTAGATCTGAAAAGCTTTTGGAGCCAATCGTGCAACCAGAAGTGCCATTTTGGCACATCAACTTTTAAATTTTAAATGCAAACCCCCATTTTTCACGTCACCATAAGAAAGACGTTCAAATTCTGCATCTAAAAATGTATTCATTCTTAGTGCCCTTTTGACCAACAATTTAAAAAAAATTGATTTTTATCGGACTTTAAAATCGCGGTACAGCCCAAGCCCCTCAACCGATTTGGCTGAAATTTTGCACATGGGGATTGTATTACACGTCGAAGAGCTGAACAAATTTTGGATTCAATCGACCCACGGAAAGTGCCGTTTTGGCACACCAATTTCGAAACTTAAAATTATTCTCTCATTCACCCATCAAAAACAACTTTTTGAAAGATTTATTGTTATCATCAGAAAGGTCTTCAAATTCTGGTTTTAAATGAGATAAAATTTATTCGCATTTAGTACCCTTCGGGTAGAAAAATCGAAATTTTGTAATAACACTGAAACCACGTTATAGCCCAAACTACTGGATCAATTTGTCCGAAATTTGGTACATGGAGGTTAGGTAACCCATTGAAGAGCTGAAAGGCTTTTGGGAGCAATTGGTCCACGGGAAGTGCCATTTAGGCATATCAACTTTAAAATCTTAAACACAATAAGTCACGGAAATCAAAGACCCATGCGTTGGGGAGGTTCCAGCCGCTTCTCTGCTGCCTTTTTTTTATATAAAAGTTTTATGGCTTCGAGAGGGAAAATAGATGGCATCATCGTCATTTTGATTCAAGGTAAAATGAAGGCGTCAACTTAATTTTAACCTCCCCACTCCACTTCACCATTTAAAAAAAAGGGAGGTTACTGCAATCACTAAAATTTTCGAATTCGAGATAAGACCGGATCTATACGTTTTGAGGTCTCAGGAGCCCAAAAAGTGGTTTTTAAAATGTGTCTGTATGTATGTACGCACGTTCGTACGTTCGTAAACATGCCACAGCCCAAACTACTCGACAGATTTAGCTGAAATTTGGTACGTGTGCATGTGATAACCCAACTTAGATCTGAAAAGCTTTTGGAGCCAATCGTGCAACCAGAAATGCCATTTTGGCACATCAACTTTTAAATTTTAAATGCAAACCCCCATTTTTCACGTCACGATAGGAAAGGCCTTCAAATTCTGCTTGTAAAAATACATTCATTCTTAGTGCCCTTTTGACCAAAAATAAAAAAAAAATTGATTTTTATCGGACTTTAAAATCGCGGTACAGCCCAAGCCCCTGAACCGATGTGGCTGAAATTTTGCACAAGGGGATTGTATTACACGTCGAAGAGGTGAACAAATTTTGGATTCAGTGGGCCCACAGAAAGTGCCGTTTTGGCACACCAATTTCGAAATTTAAAATTATACTCTAATTTACCCATCCAAAACAAGTTTTTGAAAGATTTATTGTCACTATCGAGGTCACCATCAGAAAGGTCTTCAATTTCTGGTTTTAAATGAGACAAAATTTATTCGCATTTAGAACCCTTTGGGTAGAAAAATCGAAATTTTGTAATAACACTGAAACCACTTTATAGCCCAAACTAGTGGATGGATTTGCCCGAAATTTGGTAAATGGAGGTGAGGTGACCCGTTGAAGAGCTGAAAGGCTTTTGGAAGCAATTGGTCAACGGGAAGTGCCATTTAGGCATATCAACTTTAGAATCTTAAACAGAAGTCCCTGAAATCAAAGACCACGCGTTGGGGAGGTTCCAGCCGCTTCTCTGCTGCTTTTTTTTTTAAATGGAAACCTAGGTATATTTTTTATTACAGATTCTTATTCCCCGTAAAAGAACAAACAACTCTCATCTAAACTATTTTTGGATCCGATGAATAGGTTTCCATAAAAAAATTAAGTTGACCTTCATTTGACCTTGAATCAAAATAGCGATTATGCCATCTATTTTCCCCCTCGAAGTCATAAAATTTGTATGCAAAATTTTTTTTTAAATGCTTCTTTTCCGATTGCCAGTCTTGCCAGTCTCAAGATAAAATGACCACCCCGTATAGGGTGGGTAATTTTTCGATGCTCACCATTAGTATTTCGGAAACCATAATAGATGGAGAATAGTTCAAATTGGAGAAAAGTTGCGCTATTTTTTGGTGATTAAGATTCTGAAGAGAATTCCCCGATATTTTGATTCGTTCCTGAGTTATCATAATAAATCTGAAAATTGCCAATTTAAAGAAAAATTAATATCTTCCTAACGTTTGATGTTATATCAATGAAATCTGTAACTTTTATATTTTTGACAGCTGTCAATGAAATCTGGAACGTTTATATTTTTGACAGCTGTCAATTGAACGGCATTGGCAGAAATTTTCTAGGCCTTCTAGATTTTGAACGACAGTCAACTTTTGGTTCTTTTATGGCCGCCATATTGAATTTTGACACCATAAAATACGCAAAAAAATTGTCTTTACAAAAATGTAGTCAACATGAACTTTTTTGACAGATGTCAGAATTTGAAAATTGGTATGAACAATTTGTAAAATCAGCCTAAAGTTAGATGACTTCTTCAATCATATATACAATCAAATATAAAAGTTCCAAGTTTCATTTAAATAACATCAACCGTTAGGAATATATTAATTTTTCTTTAAATTGCCAATTTTCAGATTTTCTGTTATACTCAGGAACGAATCAAAATATCGGGAAATTCTCTTCAGATTCTTAATCGCGAAGAAATAGCGCAACTTTTTTCTGATTTAACCGATACCCTGTATCTTTTACCGTTTAGGGGATCCCAATGGTTCGAAAAATTACCCATCGTTTATCTAGGAAAAATATTAACAAACAATTAAAATTATAAACGTGTAAGGTGCAAAACTCCACCACCACCGGTGACCCCAATAATTTTTATTGCTTAAAATCAATACCTAATGTTTGTTTTGATGGTCTTGAACTCGGAAGAGCCAATAAAACACAGATTGTGCAACAGTTTTTTCTTGCACTCTACATCTGATTACATTCTCGTTTAATTTATAAAAAGATAGGTTATATAATAGTGGGGGAAAACACGTTTTCCTGCACTTTCAGACTACCATTCCTACAGTTGCAGTGTGTGTATTTTAACTACCTACCTGCTACCTACGTTATTGCCGCCTAAAATTCGACAGCTGCCAATAATTTTAGGTGGAACTAAATAATCAACAATAAGACTGTTGTACATTAGTCGTAGGAAAATGTTTAAGAATATAAGAATATTTTGGTCCTTTCGGGCAGGACTCGAAAAATAATTTCTTAAAGCAATCAAAGATATTCACTGGTTAAAACTATTATATACAAAATCGTTCTCTTTCATTTTTTCCTTGTGAGGAGCCGTTCTTGAAAAAATCGGGCGCAGGTAAACTCGAAAAAATGAAATTTAGCCACTAATGCATTAATAAATCCACATTTTGAATGGCCATAATACGTTGGAAACCTTAATTAGTTCAAGGACTTGCATGAGAAAATAAAGAGTAGAAAATGAAAGTTTGCGAATATTTGAAAACTTGCACGCCCTGTATCTTGAAAACTATGCACTCTAGGACATATATTATGTTCTCATGAAGTTTTCATCTTGGAATAATGTGAGGAATTATTTACTAAAGTTTGTCGGTGTACTTAGGGAACATCCTGTATATGTAAAATTGAATATGATAAGACAATGCATATGACAGAAAAACTTTTATTACAGATTTTACTGCTAACGGTAGGACCTACCTTATCTTCCTTCATCTCTTTCGTGTGTTGCATCGTCTAATCCGTCCCGTTCTTTAAAAATTATTTTGGCTTTAGAGTTAGGGGGTGAGTTTTGGGTGTTTTAGTCTGACCATCAGTTAATATTTGCAGTAAAATAAGTCACCGATTTCAATTAATAGGTACCTAGGTACAAAAATGAAATTACAGAAAAATATAAAATAAAGCCTACACTGAATACACTCACCACAAAACATAGCTAAGTACAACTTATTCCAGCAAAGCTATTTGCATTTCCGCAAATTTGTAACTGGAAACTACATCAACAGCATAATTATCTACCACTATGCATGAAAATTGAATAATCAGGCTGCAGACGGTACCAATCTTTCACAGGCAATTGAACTTTGACATGGGATTTCGACACGAAATAATCAGTGGCGGCATAGAGCTGAACATTTTAACTTTTAAGTTTCATTTTAAAAGAAAACTACTTACCAAAACCAAAAATACCTGTTGTGGTTCCTGTATACGGACTAAAATATTCCACGTGAAAAGAAATGAGTTTCTTGCCAAATTTTGGTAAGTTTAAAATTTTAAGAACGGCACTGATTTTATTTTTGCAAAATCAGATACTTGAAGGTTGTACATATCTTAATCGTCACGGATTAAATGATAAAACATTTTATACTAGCCGAAAACAATAGACAATTGGGTATCAACTGCATATTTTTGCTTGAAAACAAGATACCTATACGACCTGTAAGGTACATGGAATTTGGATTACTAGATACATACCTATGTACATAGTACATACCATCATCAAACTACGGTATTGTAATTTGTAGGTTGTGAGCCCGTGACGTAACTATTATTGCCTTCTCGGGGCTTGTGTTCCAAAATTATGATACCCCCAGCCTCGTACCACTACCAAATTCTTATATTTCTGTAAAAATTAACTCTACCTTATTGAAAAAAAAGGGGTAAAAAATATTTCTTACCTTTAATTCTTTGTCATGATAAGGTACAGTAGGATAATTAAGTCATGCGTACCCGGGTGCATGAAATCAACAAAAAGTGCATTATTTAGTTTCTCGACTGTACCTAACTAACCTAACGACTTATCGACCAGTTCATTTTCACTTAAGCAAATAAAAATTTAACACAAAATAACCTCTTCCAAAGAGCTATACCAGACCAGCGCTTTTGTTGCTCACACCACCGATTAAACAAAAAATCAGCTTTTCAAAAATGCAATTAATATGGACTTTTTTTGAAAAAATATGTCAAATTAAATTCAATTGTTTTCACAAGTCATAAGAAATTGAAAAAGTCGGTGCACTTTTTTGCATTGTTTTTCATCTAAGTTTAGGCACATTTTACTAAATTATTCATACCAATTTTCAAAATTTACCTGTCAAAAAAGTCCATGTTGGCTACATTTTTGAAAAGCTAATTTTTTGTGTGTCCAATATGGCGACTGTTGACTGTCATTGCTCAAAATCTAGAAGGCCTAGAAAATTTCTGTTAAGTGCCATCGAGTTGACAGCTGTCAAATATGAAAGTGCCAAGTTTCATCACCACCAATCGTTAGAAATATATTATTTATTTATATTTCGTCGACCGAAGTCTCAATTGGCTCGTTCGTTACTTATAATCGCGACTTTAGTTTTTTCGGGATAACTCAAGAACGAATCAAGATAAAGGAGAATTCTTTACAGATTTCACCTTGAAAAACGCAATTTTTTTATAATTTAATATAATGTACTCTCCATCTCTTACGGTTTCCGAGTTCCCAATGGTGGGTAACGAAAAATTCACCATCCTGTATAGAATTTCGGAAACAATGTGATTTAAGTTAAAAATAATTTTAACAATAACTGAATTGTGCAAAACGGCCAACAATGTGACAGGCTTGCAGGTGGTCTATTGTTAAGAAGATGATTTAAAACTTCAATTTCCTACCATAGTGTATCCTAGATCTAAAGAGTTTTTGATCACACGTTGTTTCAAAATGGTGGTCACGGTAACTAAGAAAATAACAATCAACTCGACAATAATTTCATTTCGCAGCTGATATTTATACATATGTAGCACCGCCCATAAGTTATTTCGCGGCCGCTACTACCGGCTGCGAAATCTAACTTCGCAGCTGGAATTGCGTAAGCAATCGGCCGTTTTGATACGGTTGCCCAATAAGCACAGTTTTACCCTCCCAAATAATAAATCAACTATCTAATCTAAAGTTGGCAAACACTTACCTTTATTATAATTTTATAATTAAGCAGACAATGATGGTTAAGTTAAAAAAAAAATCTTAAGGAACAACTATTAGTAAATCAAGCAGCTCCTTGTAGATGTTTGTGCACACATTCTTCCTTATTGATGAGATGCGTGGTCTTATTAACCAATTGCATAAGCTGCGAGAGATCTTGTGACCAATCATTGAGAACATCGCTCGGATCTTTTGACTGTTGAAAATGTACTACACCAGAAGGACGATCGGTTTTAGCATGGACACTCTTGATGACCACCATATTCGACAAAAACTCTTCGGTTTCACCTACGGAAAGGTCGAGCAATTCAGCCATGCGAGCAATTCTGATTCGGGTGTAGTATTTGGCCATTACTCGAATGTTGTGTTCTACCACACGGTTCCTTAAAAAAAATTAACATTCTTTTATTTGAACAAAAAAATTGTCAAGTAAGACGTGAAAGTTTAGACGTTTACTGACACACATATACAGGGTGAGTCTGAAAGACTCCACATCCTTTATACCACAGAATCTACTGTTCAAATGATGCAGCTTGGTGTAAAAATTATTGGTCGATTGTGATTCCTCTTGATGTTATAAGCCGCCAAAGATCTTCATTTTTAAACGTCCTTTTTAAATATCTTTCGAAAGGTGTATCGTAGGATTTTGAATTCTTGCACAGCATTGTTACAGACCAAGAAGCAACTGCTGATGGTACTTAAGACATTATCCAAAAAGCGGATCTCTGTTATACACGGTGGCCCCGATGTTATTTGCCCTTGAACTTTTTTGTGTTTGAAAATATTGCTAATTTATCTATTCGGCCGTATTCCCCGTTCAATTCTAAAACTTTTTTGTCTCTTAAAATTTTTCGAAAAAACTGACCATTCACGAGAAAAATTTAAAAAACCGAAAACATGATGCAGGTAATCACCTTAAAACCAATGATGAGTCTACCTCATAAAAAAGCGAAATTACCATCATGTTTTTTCTTCAGTTGTGAGCAATGGTTCTGGGCACAGATGTAGGACAACACCTTCAATGCAAAAAAACAGTTGAAATGTGATGCGTGTCAACGTACAATTTGATTTTTATTGAAGGTTTATCACGATGGCGATGGTCATGTTTTCGGTTTTTTCAATTTTCCTCGTGAGTGGTTAGTTTTTTCGAAAAATTTTAAGAGCCAAAAAAGTTTTAGAAATGAACGTGGAATACGGCCACATAGGCAAATTAGCAATATTTTCAAATATAAAAAAGTTAAGGGCAAATAACATCGGGGCCACCCTGTATAACAGAGATCCGCTTTTTGGATAATGTCTTAAGTACCATCAGCAGTTGCTTCTTGGTCTGTAACAATGCTGTGCAAAACTTCAAAGATATTTAAAAAGAACGTTTAAAAATGAAGATTTTTGGCGGCTTATAACATCAAGAGGAATCACAATTGGCCAATAATTTTTACACCAAGCTTCCAAGCTTCAGAGCTGGGCAAGCTACTTTTGATTTGGTAGCTAGTTACAAGCTACAGTTACTTATAATTTTAAGTAGCTAGTTACTACGTATTCAAGCTACTTCATGAATAAAAAGTAGCTAAGCTACTAGTAACTAGTTACTGTATTCGTTTTTGCAGCTACTTTTAACAACTACTTTTTTAAATTTACCGCGCCAAAAATTAAAAACTTAATGGATCGTTTTTGTGTTTGGCCCACGACAGTATAATAGTTCCCCAACGCTCTTGAAAATGATACATTTAAGGGAATAATGTCTCACATCACGTCACAAAAGCAGACTCAATTATCAATGGTTTCGGTCAAACTGGTGAATAAATTAAAAAATAAATTTGCATAAATTATGAGGTAGGAGGTAGGTAATAATCTTTCAAAGGTATCTCTAGTAGTAGTTTAGCTACTTCGAAGTAGCTTAGCTACTTTGAAGTAGCTTAAGCTACCTCAGTAGCTTTTTTTGGTAACTAGTTACCGAAAAATCGGTAACTTTCGAATACTGAATGAATTTCTCTACAGCTACAGCTACAAGTTACTCAGATACACTAAGTAGCTTAGCTACAGCTACTTTCACAGAAAAAGTAACTAGCTATACCTCATGGAAATGAAACTTTTGTCTTACGCACGGATGAAAAAATTCCCCCGTTGTCGTATTTTGAATTTTGAGTTCAATGTGAATACCTACAAAAATTGTTTGAAAAATTACCTTTCTGATAGCCTTTACTGGTAACAGCTGGTATTAATTGTATTAGCGGTAGCAATTATTTTAGTTGTGACGTAGGACAAAAGTTTCATTTCCATTAGGTATACGTAGCTAAGTTACTTTGTAGCTAGCTACTGCCCAGCTCTGCCAAGCTTCATCATTTGAACAGTAGATTCTGTGGTATAAAGAATGTGGAGTCTTTCAGACTCATCCTGTATTTAGTATTTACATCTCTGGTTTATACAGGGTGTTCCTATATTCATAGTCCTAACTCCGGGACGTTATTCCTTACATCATTCTAGGAAGAAAAGTTTCTATGGACATATGTCCGGAAATGCTTTATAAGGGAGCTGCGCCCCTTTAAAGAGGTACTCAAAAAATCAGTTTTCTGGAAATTTCTCGAAAAATATGAACAATAGGATTTTGAAATTCAGAGCATTGATTAGTGCTATAAAGAGCTTTAGGCTCTTCAATTTTTTTCAGATTTTTAATAACATCAGAGGTGTGCGTTCTTACACATTTTTTTTGCAGTCATTTTTCTCACCAAATAATAATAAAATCTTAGACGGTGGTCGATTCTACCCAGAAAAGAGGCTCTTGTTGAATGTCGCTAAAACACACCCTTTTCGATTAAAGTGACTTTGATTGGCTTAGAGCGCGAAAATTTCTGTTTAAGATTTATTTTATCTACTTAATTAGTGAAAATAAGCTCAGAATATGATATCTTACATCATTTTAGAAAGAAAAGTTCATATGCACATGTGGCGGCAAATAATTTCTAAGGGGGCGGTCCTTCGAATAATATGTTTTCCGAAAGTCCATTCGAAGGACCATAGCTCTTTAAGGAAACATTTTCTGCCGTATCTTAATATGAACTTTTCTTCCTAAAATGATGTAATAGTCCATGTGCCATGAGCTGAAAATCACCATTTTGGTACCATCTTGGCGGACTAAATGCCGTTTTCAGGGAATGTTCCTAGAGGCCCCCAGATGGCAAAAAACCATGATGGCCATCTCAGAGGAGTAGCTTTAAAAAATGGCGGGCGTTTAAAGATGGCGCCCTCGCACCTGTATAAAATCGCTCGTAACTCTGTAAATATTGGGACTATTTTCATTTTATTTGTTTTGTTTGAAAGCCCTTAAAACGTAGGTTCATATCATATATCTACTTTAACGTACAATTAATCCACAAGAGCGCTAAAAAAAATAATTCATTCAAATAAAGTTAACTTCTGGGTATTTAGTGAAATATCTCTAAGATGGCTCACTTGACGAAAATTTGTGCCCTTACCGAAAAAAAAGTACGTTAATTTGGCTTTACACTGATGTCTCAATCGTAAAGATTGGATGATAAATAACGGCATAAATGCAAAATACTTTGCCGTGCGTTTTCGTACGCCCAACGGATGCGCGCATCATGGGCCCACTGCCTACTCGTTGGCGTTGAGGTAGTATGTATAGCAATAACATAATTAACCCAAAATTTTGGTTTTTGAATGTTTTTTTTCCAAATCGCGGAGTTTTTTACTTTTGGTTATAGAGAAATTTAGATAGGTATTTTTCACCTCACTTTTTGCTTTTGCTTAATTAAGTGGCCTACCTAGTCAACATCAGACACATTCCTAGGTACACACATAGAACGTTTTTCAATAATATAAATATAATAGGTAGGTAAGGTAGGTGGTGTACGCTTTCTTTCCCATTTTCTTTTTCTGAGTATTTTCACGTAAACTCAGCACCACGACATCGACACGGTGATTGTAGATTTCTTGTATTTTGGGTTTTATGACGAGTAAATTTATATATATTTTCTTTTATTGTAAACTTTTTCAATGTTCTTCAGAAAACTCTGAGGATGTGGCAGTAGCCATGAAACGTTAGTTCAATATATTTTTTACAAATTTTGTGGAGAAAGCGTACACCACCTACCCCACTTACCCTACCTACCTATTGTGGAACTCCACCAACCCGTTCACCTGGATAATTTACTTACAAAAATATAATAATTTTTGCAGAACTCCCATCAATGAAAACCAGTCGTATATTATTTTTAAATATATTTTTAATATATTTTTTTTAATTATATTGTTGTAGATATAATGACGTAACGTCTATAGATTAAATATCATTTGCTTATGTAAATTAGTGGTAGTAACTCTTAGAACATTCGAAATAAATATATAGTTCTATTCACAAAAATCGTCATCTGAAGACGTTTCATCTTGTATAACTTCTTCAGAGTTATCTTCTTTTTCAAAATTTTGAAAGTCTTGCAATTTAAGGATGCACAAGGCGTTGTCGATTTCTAGAAGTTTCGTTATGACTGCACCCAGGTTAATAATTTCAATAATCTCCACATTACCTGAGGAAAATTTGATTTTAATAAAATTATGCAACTCTATACTTGTTACTTGTCAGAGACTTAACACTCCACGTGAGTAATACATGTTTTGGTGTAATAATCTTCCCTTTGTATACACCATATATGATGTCCTGCGCAATTGAGAACGTGGCATGGTCAGTAGTATTAGCCTCATTTCCTAGTAAATTACTGAGAAACTCAACTGACGAAGTAGGAATATCTAAATTTTAGTTTGAGGTCAATTTCTTAGGGTTTACAGATTTAGGGATTTAGAGAAAAAACATTGAAAAACCTAAATTTTGGGTTAATTATGTTATTACTATACTACCTCAACGCCAACGAGTAGGCAGTGGGCCCATGATGCGCGCATCCGTTGGGCGTACGAAAACGCACGGCAAAGTATTTTGCATTTATGCCGTTATTTATCTTCCAATCTTTACGATTGAGACACCAGTGTAAAGCCAAATTAACGTACTTTTTTTTCGGTAAGGGCACAAATTTTCGTAAAGTGAGCCATCTTAGAGATATTTCACTAAATACCCAGAAGTTAACTTTATTTGAATGAATTATTTTTTTTAGCGCTCTTGTGCATTAATTGTATGTTAAAGTAGATATATGATATGAACCTACGTTTTAAGGGCTTTCGAATAAAAAAAATAAAATGAAAATAGTCCTAATATTTACAGAGTTACGAGCGATTTTATACAGGTGCGAGGGCGCCATCTTTAAACGCCCGCCATTTTTTAAAGCTACTCTTCTGAGACGGCCATCATGGTTTTTTGCCATCTGGGGGCACCTAGGAACATTCCCTAAAAGTGGCTTTTAGTCCGCCAAAATGGTACCAATATCGGTCATGGCACATGGACTAAGATAAAACCAAGTGCTAGTCACAAATTTTCGCCCCCTAAACCAACTGGAACCATTTAATTCGAAAATGGTGCGCCCTAGCTATATTCAACAAGAGCACCTTTTTTATGTGCAATGGACCAGAGATTACGAATTTGTTATTATTTGGCAAAAAAAGGCCCACAACAAAAGAAAATGTAAAAAATTATGTAAGACCCCCCAAGAACGCACACCTCTGATGTTATTAAAAATCTGAAAAAAATTGAAGAGAAAGCTCTTTATAGCACTAACCATTGCTCTGAATTCCAAAATCCTATTGTTCATATTTTTCGAGAAATTTTCAGAAAACTGATTTCTTGAGTAAAGGGGCGCAGCTCCCTTATAAAGCATTTCCGGACATATGGTCATAGGAACTTTTTTTCCTAGAGTAATGTAAATATAGGAACACCCTGTATACTATGCAGCTTTAACTTTTATTAATGAGATGTAACTATGTAAAGCCTCGACGTTCACGACCGACTTGATATTTACAAAATGACTTACTTTAAGTCATTCCAGCGTTTCTTTGCTTCATCATTACCGCTGAAGACAGGGGTAGACTTAAGTTCCTTTTCGAAAACTTCACACAATCCCGACCATTTAATCAATTCCGACGTTGTAAACAATTTCAGCATTTGCTTGTACATAGGAACTTCTTCGAGGACTTTATCGGCTAGCACACGATGGGTTAAATCAGCTTGTTCGTTATCATACCGTGCCAATACTAAATAGAGAACGACAGCTTGAGCCGCAGCCTGTTTTTCAGCGGGATCGGCTTGAATACTCGGTGTATTCAGTACAGCCCTATAATGTTTGCACGTGGCCAAATAAGACCCTTCATGTTGATCCAACTCCATCATCAATCGATAATACTTCAACTTCAAATCCTGAGTACCATCGTCATCGAAAAATTTCGTATTAATTTTCTTCGAAATTATTTGAGTGCGAATGTAATCTTGCTTCGCAAGACATAATCTCATTTGCTCGAGGATTAATTCAACTTTTTCCCTCTTATCCATGGATCCGTAAGTTTCCACCTGAAGCTCTTGTATTATATTAGCAGCTTCAGTAATATCTCCCTCCTCTTCACGAATTTGTGCCAGTTTATGCGTCAGCCTTGCTCGTTCAACTTCCACGTAAATTTTACCCTCCGTTACTTGTCTCAAAGTATCAATCAACTTGATTTTGGTCTCCTTATCAGGTGTTTGATCGACATAGCTGCAACATTCCTGCACCATTTTCACGACGGCTTGCTTCAATTGGGATCTTCGCTTAGTTAGGAGGATAATATGCTCGTTGAGAGCCGACCAATTTTTGGCTTCTCGGCAAATCTGGACGATTGCCACCAAAACACGGCCTGTAGAAAGCATGTCGGCCCCAGTCCTCGTTTGTTTTTCCAGGGCGAGGAGTTGGTCGAGGGCATCATGCAGTTTTCCAGATTTTGCCAATTTCTGACACTCGGGGATCTTTTCGTCGCAGTTGGAAGTGTAATCGACTTCCATCTTAACGATTTTACCTGAATCTGTGGCTATTGACTCCATTTCGATGGTTTAATGCTGCAAAAATGGAGATTTGTAGGGAAGCATAACCTCAAATTTCTTTTGAGACTGAATAAAAGAAATGTTATGCGACATTCGATGCACATGCATGAGTAAATAATTCAGGAAAGCTTATTTTTAAGATATATGTGCTTAAAAACTTACTATTTATTGAGAAAATATCGAATTTATAGTCTTTTAGTTAAACAAAACCGCCAGTCATTACAGAAAAATGTCAAATTGTTTGACGTTTGACCGTTTGACGTTTGCGTTTAGTTTTTGACAATTGACAAAGAAAAGGACGGATATCAACACACAAGCTGTCCCAGAAAACAGAGATTAGTTAACTGAATCCCTAACACTTGTGCCTATCACCAACACCTAAAGGTGAGCTTTCCCTTCTCGGATTGCGCATTTGATTTGATAGGTCAACTTTTAAAAATGTTTGAAAATTTTCTAAATTTCACCATAATCACGGACCGTTCTGCAAGTCCGCAGCAATTCACAATCCGTGAAGTGAAAACTCACCTTAAGGGCCGGCATGAAGTTATAGTCTGGAAGTTCATCCTTTAAAAATTAAGACTCAAATGTTTCAATGTTTTTAAAATGAAAGTATAACAGAAATGCCCCCTTAAATAAAGGAAGGCAGGTTTATCATGATTGTTTTAGTTAAAAATTATTGTTATAGCAGGTAATAGCTATCCTGCAGGTAAAGTAATTACAAAATTTGTAACATGAGGGCGTTTAAAACGACGGTTATATTGACCTTAGGTTATATCACTGCAGATGGGGCTATTGTTCAAGTTGGGGTTGGCTCTAAGGATATCACAGAGACAAAGTATATATTACTGTCATTCTTTTACTCTTAAACACCGTTGATTTCCAATTAAAAAAGATAGGCAATATGGAGGCAAAATTTGACAGAGACCGCCACTCGCCAGTATGCAAAAACAGCGCTGGGGTCAACAAGTGGCACAACTGTTAAAAAAGAAAAAAGGCGAGTGTTTTTGACAAAAAACATGACTAGGATTAATCAAATGCGGGTTATTGCAGGTAGTTGCCGACGATTTTATTGTAGCTGAAATAAATTTGGGGGAACTTTATTACTTCCTACTATTCGCCAAAATCAGCAAAGTGTCTGACATCTGGTGGCAATACTTTAACTACTGTGAGAGGTAACCGGATACGGAAATACTTTTAAACGTCCGCCATCATAATTTCGGTTTATGTCAGTTGTGAGGTTAGGTAGTTGTTTTGTTGTTGTATCTCCAGGAAAATTTGGGCTTTTAAAAAATCCACGTAGCGATGTCACTGATGTCACCAACTGACACTGTCAGGCACGTCACTCTAGAATTCCCCCCACCGGCTCCCCGGATTCTTACTGCTACACTCTGTTCTAAAAGCGCAACAAATCCATGGCAATCCATTGTTGCAACAATGGGTTACTATGGATATTTTCCGCTTTTCGTCACATAGAAAAAGAACCAGAGGGTGTAGTTTGTTTTAATAGACGATATTCAAAATTATAATGCGCATGTGCGTAGCAGCGCGCGAACGGCTCTGGTGTTTCACGAAATTGGCGTCCATAAGAAACGCTTACATTACAGTGGTCGTAAAATATGAAATCATTTGAAAACTGTGGCACCTACCTTCATGTAAACTAGTAGTATGAAGACAATGAACCTTTAGTATTGCAACTAGTACCTTCCAAGTGCTAACTTTCCTAATGCAATAATTATAAAACAATATTAAAATAGTAGCAGTTTAATTCAGAACTAAACCATGCTGAACCGAGTGGGAACAGAAATTGACAAGAATGACAAGTGACAGGAGTGACAGCCTCACTTGGGGAATCATCGTAAATAATTAATTTGATGCGTTAAAGGACCAAAAGTTACTGCCAAAGTTCGTTTCTAGGCCATTAGTCAATGCCACTACCACGGTAGGATTCATTACCATAAAATTCATTGCAACAAGCATCAACGCTAGTTATTGACAGATATAGGTTAATTTTTGGCGGCGCATTTGAATTTCTACAGCCTGAAACACCATCGGAGGTTCGTACAACATCCGACAGATGGCTGTTTAATTTAGAATAAGGTCTATTGATTATTACATCGCTTGGGGTTAAAAATGAGTTCAAGTAATCAATTTTGGGGCTTACAGAATAACACTGAATGATAAATAAGAGTAATGGGACAGTTCAAGTTTGCACATTTTGGTAGTTCTAGTGTTCAAGGATTCTCCAGTAGTTCACATTTTATTAGTATTATTTCTATTCATCTTGTGGCTGCCCTGCATCTTGACATTTGACAATTTGATGTGATGTGACATTTGAATGTGACAGAAACTGACTTGACAGTTGTGTGGTGTTGATTTTTGGTTTATGGACGTAATTAAAATTTTATTCCGTTTACAATAATTGACACCAAACGGAAATTCGCTGCCATTTCAAAACAATTTAAAGGAGTAATTTCCTTTACTTAAGTCACAGAGCCCATGCTTTGTCACAAAAATGGAGCAAAACAAAGGTACAAGAATGATTTGCAAGTCCTATTGTTTTTTATTGTTATTTCGATTCACCTTTGCAGATTCTAATAACAATTAAATTGCTAGAAATTGGTGTGGTGACTAACAAGCTGTAGATTAGTTTTTTTAACATGAACAAAAAGAAAGGTGGTAAAATCACATTAGGAATGTTAAAAGGTAAAAGGTATATGTCTTGTGGTTGTGTGGATAACTTAAAACATTGAGTAGAATAGTTAATTGGAGCTAGAATTAATTTCAATATTTTGGGTGATTTATGTGGGATTTGCAGGTAAACCTGTCACCACGTCGGTTCCATCGATTTCTATAAAGTTTCATGCAAATGTCGAGCAACTTGAGGAGTTACATGCTAGTGATGAAGAGCAAGGGACTGATTCATCTACAGCAGCCACATCAGGTATGCACAGAAAATGAGATAATTCTTTTCAAATATGTAGTGTCAAAATTTTCAAAATTATAGTAGTAATATGGAATTTGAAGTCATACTTGTAAGCCATGAAAATTGATAACTGATTTGCTAATTAATTAAAATTTGAGCAGTTATACGAGTGTCAGAAATGCAAGGAAGCATTGACAGCCCAGGAGTTATACTCCCATATTTGTAAAATATGTAAAAAATGTATATGAAACAGATTTGATTGCTGATTTGTGTTTTTTTAGCAGTAAGTGAGCCTGAAAGTAGCCCCTTGAAGTTATTTCCAAGATTGGTAAAGCGGTCAACAAGCATTGACATAACTCCAAACACCGCTGCCGATTCTTCACCACCAACAACAGATCCATGGAGGTTTTTTTCCGACATCAGAGGGAAGATCACAAAGAGTGTAGAGGAGAAAATCACTGAAATTAAGTCGAGGAATAATGAGGAAGGGTCGCCTTTGAGAAGTAAAGCTGTCGTGAAGGACAGTAAAGATAATTCAAGTGTGTCTGATTCGGAGGAAATGTCTGAGAGTAGTATTTCAAAAACTTGTGGGATCGTTTCCACAACTGAGGGTAAGTAAATTGATGTTAGATTTTTTTCTGTTTTTAAGTTTTCTTTTGGAGAACTTTACTTTATGGGTTCAGGGCTGAATTCTAAGTTATGTCATGAGTCATGACATAAATGAGCGTAAGTGCACAAATCGTGAGATGGCGCTGGTAGAAAGATTTCTATAAGGTTACATCTCACTATCGAGAAGTTTCATCAGCAAATCGGGAGTCGTGACGGGACACCCGCGATGATTAACGTCACGACTCACAATCTACCAAATAATTTCTTTGTTGATGAAAATTCTGGATAGTGAGATGTTGTAGAAATCTTCCTGCCAGCGCCATCTTATGATTTATGCACCTAAGCTCACTTGTCTCATGACGTCATGACATGGGTCATAAATCCACATGGAATTAAGATAAAGACGACCTTTGCAGTTTTTTTACTTGACATAACTTGATGGCACCATTTTTGATGCAGTACCATTCTTATTACTGGGTTCAAACCTCAGTCTCGATTATTTTTAAAGTCTTTTTTTTCAACTTTCATAAAACAGGACTTAAAATTTGTCGCATTACCTTTTGAACCTCAGTTGACAAGAGGTTTGACAAGGTTTTTTGCCCAACAAAATTTAAGGACATTTGTCAGATCTGAAAACAAACTGAAAAACCTTTTAGGCACCCCAAAAGATAAAGTAGGGAATAGCGAAAAATCTGGCATATACGAAATCAATTGTCAAAATTGTGATCTAAAGGTCTCTCAACACCAAATTTAAGGAGCATTTAGCCCACCTTAAATATGGCAGAACTGAGAAATCCAATGTGGCCCTACATGCTTTACACAATGACCATAGAATAAGTGATAATATTAAGTTAGTTTGTAGCGTTAACAAGGTGCAGATGCTAGATGCAATGGAAAGTATTGTAATTCAAACCTCAGTCCCAATTATTTTTAAAGCCTTTTTTTTAAACTTTCATTTAGGAGTCGAAATGTCCAGCGACGATGACGCCGCCTCTATGGAGGCAGACAAGGAAAAAAAACCGGAAACGCCACTAAAATCCACACCGAGCAGTATCGGGAGTGGGTTGCGTCAGCGTTTCCGCCTCCTTAAGCAGAAAACAACCCCAAAAGAAGGAACAATCAACACAAACACGTTATCAAAGATTTACAACATAAACACTGAAAAAATCGAACAAGCTCTACCCGAAGACCTGGACATAGAAAGCGGCGTTGACGTTCTTGAAGACTCTAATTTGCAATCGAACACCGAAACTGAGACGAAAATCTTAAAGTCCATTGAAAATTTATACGACAACATCGAAGTGGACGACGAGAATGTCGTTAACGTGAAGGAGATCCATGGGAGTGATATTAAACATACAAACTGGGGGGGCTATAGACCGAAAGTTGTGTTTGCCCCTGTTGGTTTTGTAGATATGAGAGCGGATAAGACTGTTCAACAGGGTACTTATGTGTAAGTTTTTAACTTCAATTTGTATTGTTATTATTTTTATCCACGATTATTAAATAATGCCATTGTTATGTACGTAACTATGAATACATGGTCCTGTTCATAAAATACAGCGTGACTTATGGTCATAAGTGGTCATAACTCACGTTTCTGTCACATTATTTCACAACACCTGTAATGTTGGCTGCCTATCCAATGAACACCATGACGTTTCAAAATCAAGCGAAAGTGCAAAGTCAGTGAACTCTATGTTATACAACAACTGGAACGAATACGCAATGTACACAGAGTGAGGCAGGCCTAAGTATGCAACCTGCAGTACTTTAGTAAATCTATCTCTGTCTGACACAGTACATACTCTCCATTCATTTTCTATTGAAGTGAGAGAACGTCAAAATTTAGATTTTACGTTGGTATGAGGAAATTTTGCAAGGAATTTTACTAACAGATGAGTTGGTAGAAGTGATTTCAATGCAGTACGTCAGAAAACATGACAAATGTCAAAATTTTGCAATTGCTCTGAATTGGCCCAAAATGGCCTTTGTGTGCGTCCAGTTTTGAGTAAAGTGCAAAGAAAAATATTCATGAAAAAGCGTCTGGTACGTTTATCTGTGACACTGCTGCTAACAATAAAAATAGACCCTAGAAGATTTGGTTATGTCATGTTTGTGCTTTCCCGCCAAATTTCGATCAAATTGTCAAAAGTACAAGCCCTTACAAATTAGGGTTGTACAGTTCCAGAAGAATTTTAGTTCTGCTATAGAAAATGAATGGACTTTAGGTGTTCGATTTAAATAATTCTCATCAGTGAACTCTTTTCCCATGAAAAGGTACTCTTTCTTGCAACGCTTCATTAGGCAGCGAACTCTTCATTAGATTTATAATACTATAAACAGATCAAAAACATGTATTACGATTACATTAACACAAGATAGTAAAAATTGTTTAGGTAACAAGAACAAATAATAAAGAGGTTACAATAATAATTCCGAGGGGTGCTTTAAACTAGACTTAGACGGGTTCCAGTTGTCTCTTTCAATTGCCGTTATCCATTTTTTGAACACTTTCTGGGCCATCAAATTTAAACTAAAAAAAAGTTATTTTCGAAAACATACCTAGTAAACGGCAATTCCCTACCTGTAAAATGGTCTTTTAATTCTTTTATCATGCAAATTTGTGCATCCTAATGCTACACAGGACGTAACCATTAGGAATAAATATCTAATTTTGATGAAAATAATTCAAAAATTGACATCTGACCAAAATGTGCTTTCTCTATCGGCTTCACATTTGCCTATGCTGGATGTTAGGCAGCAACCCTTCCAGTTGTTGTATAACATAGAGTTCACTGGCCAAAGTAGATCAAACATCAAGCCGTTCCTACCCTCGTTCCTATCATTTGTAACATTTTGTTTTGTTGGTTTGTGTTTACAATAAATATAAAATGATAAAATTTTTTGAAGAATTTCAATAATCGTGGATAAAACGTATTTAACTCGCACATTATGAACCATTATTCACTTGGTTGTTTACAAGCCTCGCTACGCTCGGTTTCTAAACTCAACCGCGTGAATAATGGCCTTCATTATGTGCTCGTTTAATAATATACTATAATTTTTTTACAGGCCCCTCATTATGCTTTTTGTATCTGGTTTAATGTACTATTTAATTCATAGACAGTCAACTTATATTGCTGGATTACTCTTAGGAATGGCAGTGACTTATTTTTATTACTACGTCAAGTCATTACTGGATAGTCCTTCAACAGCGTCGGTTTCAATTTCAGGACAGGAAACCAAAGAAATTTTTAAGATACCCTCAATTAAAGAACATCAACCTGTTGCCAAATATGAAGTAAGTTTAAATCATATTCAAATTGACAGTTAACTGAATCGTTGAAGGGTTGGGTTAATGAACTACCAGAAGCCTACAATGCACACACATATCACATCAACCAAACCCAATCAGTTTTTCTTAGGCTCCAAGGAAACTTGTTGAGGGTCAGTCATACCAAATCCAAAGTTCCCAAAAGAGCCCTATGGAATGAGCCCAAAGTAAAGGCGGCTTTTACGCATCACCGGGTTTATAATTTGTTAGGAGCCAAAGTGTCTCTTCTACCCGAAGGTCTCGCCAAAAAAAGGTTCGTCTCATTTTTTTTTTCAAAATTATGATGCTTCCCTAATAGGCACTGGAGTAAAAAGTATCCTATATGTATAGCGTTAAGTTTTAAAAGTCAAATGGATTTTGAGGCCAGTGCCTCTTTTATGAAAGTGGACGATGAGGAGGAAGAATCTAAGGAAGAAAAGTCTTCAAAACGGCAGACAAAACCGAAAAGATCTTTTGGTTTCAAGAAGAAAAGCTATCCTGTTTTGGTAACTATCTCTTGAATCAGTCTTTGATGTTGAGTTTGTAATTACAGTCGCAGAGGTTTAGTAAATTAACTGAAGAAGAAGAGGAATACGAGTTCGATTCTGATAATTCTAGAGCTAGCACCCCCTCTCCAGAAATCGTAAGACTTTTGATTTCTCGTCTTGTTCGTATCAGGTAATTTTGCGTGTTTTTGGATATTTTTAGGGCGAGCAAGATGACGCCACGAATAAAGCTGTAGATCAAGCTCTTATAGAAAACTTGGCCAAAGATGAAGAAAACGAAGGACTCCCGTTTGAAGACGAATATGAAAGCTTACCCGACGACTGGAGCAACATTACTTCTGATGTTTGTATAAAACTTATTACTTTACACTTTACACTTATTACTCTAATTTAATCCTCATTCCTTCTACCATTGGGTGTCGCACTCGATCATTTTGTTGAGTCTTGTACTTTCTCTTTCTATCTGCATTTGCTTTCCCTACCTAATTCGTCTCGGAAATTCGCTAGAAAAAAGTTACAAAATGTTTAGAGGTAATATACCTACTACTATTTGCACAACAAAATTATTTGAAATTAAGAGAAGAGTGAAATTTTAATGACTACCGCTTCCACTAGTGTTAATGAGATGTAACTCCATGTGAGTATCAGTAAAGTGTCGACGTGCCATTAAAATTTCACGGATCTCTTGATCTCGAATTTTATTATTCGAATGGTATAATATGTTTAAAAAACAATTACATCTCGTTAACTTTGTTCTATTTTGTTTTCGAAACATCAATTTTAACTTGAAATACAACCACTTCCCCCTCCACCTTGGAGTTCCTGACTTAATGCTGTTTGCATTCGGCGTATCGGTTTTTGGACAGTTTTCTTAATTTTTTAAAGTTGTCTTAAATGTTCATAATATGTTGTGAGGTAAAATAGGTAAAAGTCCTCTAATTATTAAGATCTATATACAGGCTGGTTCCTTTTTCACTGCTCACCATTAGCATCTCCTAAATGGTAAGAGCTACGGAGTCTGTTCAATTAGAGAAAAATTGCGCTATTTCTTGGTGATTGAGAATCTGAGTAGAATTTCCGGATATCTTGATTCGTTCCTGAGTTATCCCGAAAAATCTGAAAATTGCGATTTTAAAGAAAAATTAATGTGGTTTAAATCTTTTGTTTTTGATTTTAATCCATTTGGTACCATTTAAATCATTTCTAAGTATTTAAATACTTGGCAAAGGATTTAAAGTCAAAGATACTTTTCAAAAAGATTTGAATCATAAATCAAAAATCTTTATCCGAAAAAAGTATTTAACGATGAAAGATTTAAATCAAAAAAAAGATTTAAATCTCCTTTAATGTTTCAGTTCTGATTATCAGACTACTTTCAGAGAGTTACTCTCTCCATCTTCAGTGGACAATGATAATTTTTTTTCTTTAAATAATAAGGGTTACATGTTAAATTTTGACCGAAGAAGAGGGTAATTAACCTCCAATAAAAATTAAAAGAGAGGAGCGTGAGTCTACCTTTTATATATTTTTGGTAGTTGTCAATCAAATGGCATCAACAAAAAATTTATAGGCCTTCTAGATTTTGTGCAGTGACGATCAACTTTTCATTCTCTTATGGCCGCCATGTTAAATTTTAACGCAAAAAAATTAGCTTAAAGAAAAATGTAACCAACAAGAACTTTTTTGAAAAAACATGTTGAAGTTTGAATCACACGACCTGAAAATCTATTTTATTGAATTTTGAATTTAATTGTTTTAAACCATTTTAAACGTCAAAAGGAACTAAAAAAGCTGGGGTACTATTTTATTTTATTTTATTTTTTTTCATAAACTTTTATGCTAATTTTATAAATTCATACACATTTTAAAATTTTGACGATTTTTCAAGAATGTCCATAACGATTACATCAAAATTCAATATGGCGGCCATAAGAGAATCAAAAGTTGACTGTCATTGTTCAAAGTCTAGAAAATTTCTGTCGATACTATTCGGTTGGCAGCTGTCAAAAATACAAAAGTTTAAAATTTCATTTAAATAGCATCAACCGTGAGGGAGATATTAATTTCTATTTAAAATCGCAATTATCAGTTTTTCTTGGAATAACTCAGGAACGAGTCAAGATATCGGGGAGTTCTCTTTAGATTCTTAATCACAAAGAAATAGCGCTGCTTTTCTTTAATTCAATCAACTCCGTTACGTTTACTGTTTAGGAGATGCCAATGGTGAGCAGTGATCAAAGTAACCATCCTGTATATAGGATGGTTCAACGAAGTTGCACCACCATTTATTTCATAACTAATAAAAAGAGACAAAAGATAGTCTCTGCCAAAGCAGAAAAAGACGAAAAATAACCAAAGTGTGACTAGGTAACATTTATTAACGCACTCCGATTAACGCACTGGGCGGCAATTTTTGACATCGGTAGTTTAAGGTACGGTTTCGTTCAGGCGTTTGACGGTCGCGTCTGGCAGCCGCCGTCAGACGCCTCAAAATTTATCATGGTACGCGTCCGAATTTTCAGCAGCTCCTACGAAACCGCACATTACGTTGTCAGGTATAAGCAGTGTCACGCGTCTGGCGGCCGGCCGCCAGACGCGACCGTCAAACGCCTGAACGAAACTGCACCTTTAGATGCGAATGCGCAAAGTTACGAATGATTTTTTACGCATGCTTATCTCTGAACCAATTTTTGGCCGCCCTTCGCACCTGAAAACGAACTCTTCGCAAAGTAGCGAACGCTGAATCTGGCACCGCCGCAAATAGCCGACGTTTCTGGGAATATTTCCCCGGCAGGTTCAAACAGATGATGTGTTCAAGCGCCAAATTTTATGAATAATAATTTTTACAATCACGGCCTTTTTCACAATAACTAGTGAAAAGGGTCTGACCGATGCCAGTTGTTAACAAATACTTGTTCATATCACTTCGAGCGTCGACGATTTCAATTTTTTAAATTAAACCGAAAATGATTCAAAAAAGAAAAGACGAGCAAATGCTTCGTAATTACAAAAACAGTAGAAGCAGACTCAAAATCAGTAGACTGACATACATCCAAATACCTATTTGAGGCAACAACGTCGGGCCGATAACTACTACTGACAAAAAACTTTAATGCAATTAAAACCAGTAAATCAGTTGATTAATAATAAAACGCACTTCATAACGAAATTTCACCTTCGTCGTGATATCCAGATCGGCTGCCCTTTGTGGTGGACGTATATCGTATATACGGCTCTAAACATTGAACTAAAAATCAACTCTACAAAAGGATCTCGTGGATTGTGTCTGTTGTTTGCTAATTGTCGTTGCTCAGCTTTTCCAAATTTTCAATGGCTATAAATTATAATATAATATGCATTAGTTCATACATTTTGACAATATAATAACACAAACTATTACGAAACACAAACTCATCGAAACAGCCACCGAAATGCAATAGCAAAAAGTGTTTGCGCCACCTACCCTCCGCTCGCAAGGAAACGATGGGATACCCATCGAAAATGAGCGCGTACGTAAGGTAGCGATTGCTCAAAACTTGGCTTTCGCCCTACTTCGCAAAACTACGTACACGTTTCAGAGTTGCGAACGGTCAAAAATTGGCCGCCTGCCACCCTAGTTTTTCAAAAACTTCAAAGAAATGGGTGAAAATACTGAAAATTTGAGATTTTTGGACAATGCAAAGGCACGTCTACCTGCTTTATTTTTTCGATGCAAATTCAAATGTGCAATTACATTTCTGTTTGTTTGTTTTTACTTTTTTAATTCCCACAATCTGACAAAATTTCAAAAAGAGCTTTTGGAAAATGTAATTGCTTAGTTGAATTTGCATCGAAAAAATAAAGTAGAAGTGTTTTGCGTTTTTCAAAATTCCACATTTTCACCTTTCTCCGATGTTTTTTTTGAAAAACTAGGCTGACCGTGACCTAACTGTTGGTTAAGTATGACATTTGCTTTTGAACCTAAAAAACTTCCAAGATTAAGAATTCATTGAGAAAAAGTACTTTTCCATTAAAAAAAAGACGAAGATAATATTTTCAGTGCAAAAAAAATTAGAATCATGTGCCGAGATCTAGAGTGGAATGAAAATTTTTTACCATTTAGTACTTTTTTCACGATTCAGTACCTTTTTGGTCACTATACTTGCGAAAAATATTGTCCGCTCCCCGGAGCTAACGAGTCAAATTTTTTTGTAATAATTTGAGCATAGCAAATCAACCGCATTAATTTCACCTGAGTTTTGACAGATGACAATGAATGAACTTGACAGACACTTAGGCACAGACCACAGACACAGACCGACAGGCATGATTTAAACAAACCAACCACAGAACACACGGAGCAGTACGCACTGATTTTGTTCGAAAAAAAAAGTACTAAAAAGCACTAAAAGGGCCGTGGGGGCACTAGATTCATTATACTTACAAAAAAGTACTAACTCTGGCAACACTGGAACCTTTTGTCTTTTAGTTATGAAAGACACAGTGGGGTACAATTTATACAATACTAATACTAATTCTGTATTCTATTCTAATAGCACTGCCGTTGCTCCATGCACGTCACCTTATTCTACATAATTATGATATGTCGAGTGACTATACAGGGTGACTTTTTAAAAGTTGCATTTTGATTTTAAGATATCAAAAATCGCATTTGTGAACTTTTACAACGCACTCCCTAACCCCCGCCCACCCCATCTTGAAAATATCATATGGCAACACCCAACTTGTGATACCTGATATCATCTGAAAGCTAATTTCATTGATTATTTTATACATTAATGATAATAATAATAATAACTGTATTTGTCAGTTTAAGCTTACATAATTTGCTTATCTAAACTTATAAGACACGTCAAGAGTAAAGGCACCAGGTGCCGTACACAAACAGTAGCAAAACAGAAAACAGGGACAAATTAAAACACAAAAAAATTTAGTCACAAACTTCATCTAGTGTATGCAATGATTCGATTGTGACAATGAAAAATTAAAAATTCTTCACTGCCACAACCAAAACGAAAGCGGCTGGTTTGAGCTCATGGTCTCAAACAGGGAACGACAGACAGCTGTTTCGATCTCTTGGATCTCATCAGTGTCGTGCACCCCGAATGAAACCACAAACTCAAACCAGCCAACCTTTAAACAGAAAATGCGACGAACTAAGAGTGTTGTGTCGAAAACCACGACCTCTGTGAGAGGTGGGGACTACTAGCTTCCATGATGTCAAAGACATCTAAAGAAAACTAGCGGCTGACAAAGTCAGCTCGCCCCGGGCTTCGACACTACTCCTGTTTAGCAACAGGTGGCGTGAATGCAATGATTCGATTGTGACAATGAAAAATTAAAAATTCTTCACTGCCACAACCAAAACGAAAGCGGCTGGTTTGAGCTCATGGTCTCAAACAGGGAACGACAGACAGCTGTTTCGATCTCTTGGATCTCATCAGTGTCGTGCACCCCGAATGAAACCACAAACTCAAACCAGCCAACCTTTAAACAGAAAATGCGACGAACTAAGAGTGTTGTGTCGAAAACCACGACCTCTGTGAGAGGTGGGGACTACTAGCTTCCATGATGTCAAAGACATCTAAAGAAAACTAGCGGCTGACAAAGTCAGCTCGCCCCGGGCTTCGACACTACTCCTGTTTAGCAACAGGTGGCGTGAATGCAATGATTCGATTGTGACAATGAAAAATTAAAAATTCTTCACTGCCACAACCAAAACGAAAGCGGCTGGTTTGAGCTCATGGTCTCAAACAGGGAACGACAGACAGCTGTTTCGATCTCTTGGATCTCATCAGTGTCGTGCACCCCGAATGAAACCACAAACTCAAACCAGCCAACCTTTAAACAGAAAATGCGACGAACTAAGAGTGTTGTGTCGAAAACCACGACCTCTGTGAGAGGTGGGGACTACTAGCTTTTCGTTTTGGTTGTGGCAGTGAAGAATTTTTAATTTTTCATTGTCACAATCGAATCATTGCATTCACGCCACCTGTTGCTAAACAGGAGTAGTGTCGAAGCCCGGGGCGAGCTGACTTTGTCAGCCGCTAGTTTTCTTTAGATGTCTTTGACATCATGGAAGCTAGTAGTCCCCACCTCTCACAGAGGTCGTGGTTTTCGACACAACACTCTTAGTTCATCTAGTGTATAAAATGCCTTTTCACAAAGATGCTTATAGAGGGTTTTTTTAAAAGTATTTATGTTTCCAATTTTTTTAATGTGTTGATCTAGTTTGTTAAACAGACTAACACCTCTATGGTACACACTATCTTGGCCTGCAGCTAGTCTTGAAAAGGGCAACTGAATTAAATTTTTATTTCTAGTATCATAACTGTGATAATCATTCCTCTTCTTAAAACTGGCTTCGTTTTCTTTAACAAATATTAACAAATGATAAATGTAGAGCGATGTTACAGTGAGTATTCGAAACTTTTTAAAAATCGGTTTACAATGCGTGTCATGGCTCACTCCCTCCATGCATCTAATTATTCTCTTTTGGACTTTGAAAATAGTCTGCAAATGTGTAGACGCGCCCCATATAAAAAGCCCATAAACAAGTAGAGACTGAACAACACCAAAATACAGCAATCTGAGAATATCAGGCGATACTGTAGATCTCAAGCTTCGAATTAAAAAACATGAAGAGCTAAGTTTACTTTTTAGATCGCTTATATGATCTTGCCAAATAAGTTTATTGTCAATAGTTACACCTAGAAATCGAACACTACCGACTTCCTGCAATGTTGAATCACCCAATTTAATCAGGGGACTAAAGTCTGGCAAAGGCATATTCTTAGGAAGAAACACAACAAAGTTAGATTTCTTAGTATTCAGAGCTAAGCCATTCAAGGAACACCAATTTTGTAGCTGCTTACATAAACAATTACAGTGTTCAATTAACACGTCAAGATCTGGAGTCGAAACAACAGCATTTGTGTCATCCGCATAGATAATTATTTTTATCATTTCGTATATTTCAGAAAGAACAAAATCGGGCAAATCATTAATGAAAATAATAAAAAGTAAAGGACCCATTATGGATCCTTGAGGAACACCCGTAGTAATAAGTTCGGGCTGAGATTGTTCATTTTCAACCACTACTACTTGTTTGCGATTACTCAGATAGGAATCTATCCAGTTGTAAGCCTTGCCACGAATACCGTACTTATAAAGTTTATCCAACAATAATTTATGATCTATAGAATCAAAAGCACGAGTAAAATCATAAAAAAGACATTCAGTATTCAACCAATCCAAAGCAGCATTTAGTATACCAGTAACCTATCAAATCGTGATTACACTGATAATACTACAACGTCAACTTGACACTACTTACTCAATACTTTAATTTCTAAAATAATCTGCAAAATACGATTCGTAGCCTCTTGGTTGCCTTGTTGAGTCCTAATGGATGCACTACTTGTCAAATGGTAGATTTTTTTCTGCCAAAGAGGACTCGAGCAAGCTCTCGTCCTCTTTCTAGCCTAACAAAATCTACCATTTTGACTCGTAGTTGACAACCATTCGGACATCAAAACCCGCGGCAATCAAGAGACTACTCGTCGTATTACTATTGATTATCGAATTTTGTTCATTTCCAGCGCCCTCTATGGTCAAATTTTAAATCACATTAGGGCCCTTTGTTTTTACTTCTGTTTGGTTTTGGTTTTTAAATTATCCATTTACAGGAAAGCCCGACTGAAACAAGGCTATACATTTTCGGAAGAACTGACAGAGATAAAGAAGACTGGTTTAGAAAATTAACAACAGCGACTCACAAAGGAGCCTGTGCGAATATAAACGAAACCTCTGATCTGGACAGCACGGCTTCGGATACGTTAATTCAGAAGGCCATGAACGAGGGTGAATACCTGAAGTACATGTTGCTCTTCAACACATTACAGGTTTCCATTTCAATTTTTTACGCATTTTTCGTTACGAATTTTTTTTTAAAGAAACCGGAAGCCAACAAGAATTCATCTGAGGAGGATCCGTACGCCGACACTTTATGGATGAACGTTCTCATTGGTCGAGTTTTGTTCGATTGTTTGCGTGATGACAACTTCACCCGGCGGCTTCAGGATCGGATACAAAGGAAATTGGCCTCTATTAAACTTCCGTACTTTATAGAGGAGTTGTTGATTACGGAGTTGTCTCTGGGAAAGACGCCACCCTTGATACATAAACCCAACAAACCGGTTTTGGATGAGAGGGGGGTGTGGGTCGATGTAGATGTTACTTATGAAGGAATGATAGCTGTGATCATACACACCAAATTGAACTTAATGAAGTTGAAACAACCGCATATGCAAGGTACATAGCGTTTCACTAGGAATAGTTTTTACTTAGCTTAACACAATTTCAATGAAGCGGCAAAATTTTATCAGATCGCGAACCCAACTGAATGCATCACAATTTATGAACATTCTGGATATTCACTATCACTAGATACACCCATCACTACACCGAAACACTTGATTTTCACTGCTGACGCGTTTCGAACACAATGTGCTCATTATTAAAGCCGAAGCTAAACCACCTAAGTGTTAAATGCCATGACCTTTCGCTCCGAAGAACAAAAACAGGACTTAAAATTTGAACTTCATAGTCCAGGCAACGAAAGGGTTGTAGAGAACATGGAAGGGGGGAGAACTTTTCTCTTCGGGAATGTGTTGGGGGTAGTTAGGAGGTAAACATACTAAAAGTCCCCGCCGCTACCCCGTCCGCTTCAGGCGGGGAGGGGGTGTCCCTTTTTTTGTTTTTTTGCTTATAATTCGAAAATGGTGCGTTGTAGCGAAAACAACTCAACTTTTTATTCTCTTATGGTAGCCATATTGTAGGTATTTTAACACCATCGGACACAAAAAATTAGTTTTTCAAAAATGTAATAAAATGGACTTTTTTGACAGATCGTCAAAATTTGAAAATTGATATGAGTAAGTTCTAAAATGAGCCTAAACTTGTGAAAAAAATTTCAAGAGAGTACACCAACTTTTTTCATCTCTTATGATGTCAAAAACAATTGAATTTTGAAAGATAGTATAATAAATCTAGAAGTCACGCCACGCAAACTTTGACATGTTTTTTTCAAAAAAGTTCATTTTTATAAACCTAATTTTTTTGTGTGTCCGATGGTGTCAAAATTCAATATGGCAGCCATAAGAGAATCAAAAGTTGACTACCGTTACTCTAAATCTAAAAGATCGCCTAGAACATTTCTGACGATGCCATTCAATTGACAGCTGTCAATATAAAAAAACTGTCTTTTTAAAACGTTGAATTGTTTCGAACGTTCAAGTTGGTTTTATTTTTCATTCGTGAAATTATCGTTCGTAATGACTAACAAGTGTCATCTAGTTAAGATTTTTCGTTTGTTTGTATCGTAGATTTTTTAAAATTATTATGCCTACAGGTCTTTTGATCTTTCTTTTGTAAAATAAAATTTTTTTTATTCTTTTATGACCGCCATATAGAATTTTGACTCCATCGGACACACAAAAAAATAGGTTAACTTTTTTGAAAAAAACATGTCGAAGTTCGCGTGGCACGATTTCTAGATTTATTATATTATCGTTCAAAATTCAATTGTTTTTGACGTCATAAGAGATGAAAAAAGTTGGTGTACTCTCTTGAAATGTTTTTCATAAGTTTAGGCTCATTTTACAACTTACTCAGATCAATTTTCAAATTTTGACGATCTGTCAAAAAAGAAGATTTTGATTACATTTTTGAAAAGCTAATTTTTTATGTGTTCGATGGTGTTAAAATACAATATGGCTACCATTAGAGAATAAAAGGTTGACTACCGTTAGGTACTCAAAATCTAGAAGTCCTAAAAAATTTCTGACTATGTCATTCAATTGACAGCTGTCAATAATATAAAAGCTCCAAGTGAAATTTAAATAGTGCAATATTTCTCTAGTTTAACCGACTTCGTACCTCTTACCGGTTAGATGATGCCAGTGGTGAGCAGTGAAAAAGGAACGACCCTGTATGCAGGGTGGGTAATTTTGCGATGCTCACCATTGGGATCTTCTAAACGGTAAAAGGTACGGGGTCGGTTAAATTACAAAAAGTTGCACTATTTCTATGTGATTAAGAATCTGAAGAGAATTCCCCGATATTTTGGTTCGTTCCTGAGTTATCACAAAAAATTTGAAAATTGCCAATTTAAAGAAAAATTAATATCTTCCTAACGATTGATGTTATTTAAATGAAACTTGGAACTTTTATATTTTTGACAGCTGTCAAGTGAATGACATTGACAGAAATTTTCTAGGCGTTCTAGATTTTGAATAAAGACGGTCAACTTTTCTTTTTCTTATGGGCGCCATATTGAATTTTAACACAACCGGATACACAAAAAAATTAGCTTCTCAAAAATGTAACCGACATTAATGTTTTTGAAAAAATATGAGAAAGCCTGAGTCACACGACCGCAAGACGTAATTTATTACTGTTGAATTCAATTGTTATCACATTTTATAAGAAATTGAAGAAGTTGGCAAACTTTTTTGCAATTGTTTTTCACCTAAGTTTAGGCTGATTTTACAAATTATTCATACCAAATTTCAAATTCTGACATCTGTCAAAAAAGTTGATGTTGACTACATTTTTGAAACACCAATTTTTTGTGTATTTGCCGGTGTCAAAATTCAACATGGCGGCCGTAAAACAATCAAAAATTGACTGTCGTTATTCAAAATCTAGAAGCTGTTAAAAATATAAAAGTTCCAAGTTTCATTTATACAACATCAATCGTTAGGAAGATATTAATTTTTCTTTAAATTGGCAATTTTCAGATTTTTTGTGATAACTAAGGAACGATTCAAAATATCGGAGAATTCTCTTTAGATTCTTAATCGCCAAGAAATAGCGCAACTTTTCTGTAATTTAACCGACCCCGTATCTTTTACCGTTTAGGAGATCCCAATGGTGAGCATCGAAAAATTACCCACCCTGTATATACAGTGTGTCTCATTTTAACTGGAACCACCCAAATATTTCGGTTAATTTTAACCGAATCAATGCGTTCTTTTTTCTTCCTGTAGAGAGAGCTCCAAAATCTGCACCTGTGTAATACTCAACTTTTTTTATAAACCGAAACCCCAGCCTACTGCGATTTCATAAAGAGGCCAAAAATGACGAAATCGTATTAGGCTTTTTTTAATCGAAAAATTTTATGAAGCAAAGTGCTCAGGATCGCTCCAAATGGCTAAATCCGAAGTTTCAGGAAAAAATAAAAATGTTGAATTTCTTGAGGAAGAATCATAAAATAACGAAAACGTCAATATTTTTGCAACATAACGGGTGATGTGAAATAAAAAACCAATGGAAGCGCATATGCTTGCTGTTTGTGGCACATTGCAACAGATTAGTTGGGGTGTCCCTTGAAATTGTTAAGAAAAACGAAAATCTTACACTATCTTAATAATTTCAACTTTTTCTGCGATTGTTAAGTTTTATCCATCCATAGCCGATAGCAAATGTCAAATCAATTCATTTCAATTGTTTTTTAATTTCACAGCACCCATTATGTTGCAGAAATATTGAACTTTTCGTTATTTTGTGATTCTTCCTCAAGAAATTCAACATTTTAATTTTTTCCTGAAATTTCGGATTTAACCATTTGGAGCTATCCTGAGCAACTTTTCCTTATAAAATTTTTCGATAAAAAAATGCCTAATACGATTTCGTCATTTTTGGCCTCTTTATTAAATCGCAGTAGGCTGGGATTTCGGTTTATAAAAAAAGTGAAGTATCACGCAGGTGCAGATTTTGGAACTCTACATGCAGAAAAAAAGAACGCATTGATTCGGTTTAAATTAACCGAAATATTTGGGTGGTTCCAGTTAAAATGAGACACACTGTATATTCTTGAAGGAAATTTAACGCTCTAAAATTTTCTTCCCGACGACTTTTCTGCAAAACCAAAGACTGAGGAATTAGAAGCAAAAGTTTGTTTTGACAATTGCCGTCTTTTGAGAGCGGATATCTCGAAAACGGTGCAATTTTCCTTACCAATATATAATAGCAGAGTTGTAGAAAATTTTGTAGGCTTTCATTTTTATACAAGGATTTCTTCGCTACGATGCACCATTTTCGAGTTATAAGCCAATAACCAAAAAAAGGGACTTTTCCACCCCCCTCCCCCCTGAAGTGGACGGGGTAGGGGCGGGGACTTTTAGTAAGTTTACCTCCTAACTACCCCCAACACATTCCCGAAGAGAAAAATTCTCCCCCCTTCCATGTTCTCTACAACCTTATTTTGGGCATTCGTTGCCTGGCCTACTCAGTTGACAAGGTTTGTTGCCCAACAAAATTTAAGGACAGTTTTCAGATCTGAAAACAAACCTTTGAGGTAAGCGGCAAAAAAAAGTAGGGAATAACGAAAAATCTGGCATATACGAAATCAATTGTCAAAATTGTGATCTAAAGAATGTAGGTCAAACACGAAGGTCTCTCAACACCAGATTTAAGGAGCACTTAGCCCACCTTAAATATGGCAGAACTGAGAAATCCAGTGTTGCCCTGCTTTACACAATGATCATAGAATAAGTGATAATATTAAGCTAGTTTGTAGCGTTAACAAGGTGCAGATGCTAGATGCGATGGAAAGTATCGTCCTTTTTTCGGGGTAGTGGTTTCTAGTGATAGTGCATTTTCCCACCGAAGTTGTCCAGTGTTTCCATTGTGTATTCTGGATGTTGTGCCTGTGTAAATCGCGCTTCCTTAACCCAACCATTGTTTATAGATAGCGGGGCAGCAAGTGACAGATCCGCCATGTTTAATTCCGACGTGGACGACTCTGCTGAAAGTACCTCGGATGAAGAAGGGGCCCATTTACTTAATCCTCCGGTTCTGGATTCCGCTGGGGTACCAGTGCCCGGCCTAGGTGGCGCCAGTAATGCCAGTAAGAAAATCATGAAAATGGTGGACAAAATCGCAGAATCCAAGTTCTTCCAAGCTGCCACTGAAAACAAGTACATCAAGAAAGCCATGGAAGGTGAACTATATACAGTTTTAACATTTTTCCATGAAACTTTTCAGGAGTTTCAAACACGGATCTCAAACTCAGAGTGGAATTAAAGGAACTTGTGGGTACTTTGGTGTTGAATATTCCACCGCCTCCTAGTGATAGGGTATGGGTCGGATTCAGGCCCACCCCTAATATTGCACTTTCCGCCCAGCCTATCGTTGGAGAGAGAAACATCACTTACCTGCGAATTACTAGTTGGATTGAAAAAAAGTTATTGCAGGAGTTTCAAGTAGGTACTCTTATGTTGTCAATGGTATTATTATGTACCTCCGGGCCTCGCTTCGGGCTTAAACCGGCATTATTAGCTTGTAGGCTTTAAAGTTTAACTTTAACCTTAGGTTCTTCAAGATGAATATTTGCCAAGGGTCGGTGGTACATACAATAATGCACCTTATTGAAAGCCCCACGTAGTCCGGGAGGCAGTGAACATTTTTGCGAGTTTGCTTTAGCACTTTTATAGTTATTTTCTTGCTGGAGATTACTAAAACGGGAGTCTGCCATAAGTCTTGTGGGACAAGGGCTAATGGCGGCCACTAAAACGGGAGTCTGCCATAAGTCTTGTGGGACAAGGGCTAATAGAGGCCATTTTAATTTTTCAAAAATTGACGTCTCGAAAACGGTAACAGATACGAAATTTTATGAAATTAGAAAAAAGTTGTATTTTTCAGTGTAGATTAAGAATCTGAAAAGAAATCTAAGATATCTAGATTGGTTACTGAAATATACTGAAGACTGAAGATTGACGTGTTATAATAACTTGGGTACTAATCGGCAGATCATTATGAAATTTGGTTCAACTACATTACCTTGCACGAAGAATAAAATGAGACGACGAAAACATTTCTAAGCCTTCTAGATTAAAATGACATTTTTCAGTTTTTTCAGTATATTTCAGGAACCAAACCAGATATCTTCAATTTCTTTCCAGATTAATAATCTACACTGAAAAACACAACTTTTTTCTGATTTAATAAAATCTCGTACCTTTTACGGTATCTGAGTTGTCAATTTTTGAGGAACTAAAATGTCTGCCATTAGCCCCTGTCCCGCAAGATTTACGGCAGACTTCTGTTTTAGTAATCTACACCATGAAAATAACTAGAAAATTGCTAAATCAAGTTCGCTGAAATGACATACCAAAAATGTTCACTGCCTCCCGGACTAACGAGTTTCAATAGATGTCGCCAGGGTTTTTAACAAGGCGAAAGGCTGATTATGCAATATTTAGCTTCAAATTCTCGTTGCAAAAAAATAAGCACATTTTTGCAGAAATTAATGGTGATACCAAACATGGAAGACTTCACTATACCTGTGATGAGTCCACAATTGCCACAGTAATCTTATGACTGTCTAGACTAGTACTTATATGTTGAAGGTGATAATAGTTACAGGGCACTGTTTTCTAGTTATTTTTCACATCAATTAACATTGTAAGCAAAAAGTGGTGTAGCTTCGATTTTTCAAATCTTCCAAAACTTACATTATAACTTATTTATAAAAAAGTGCGCCAGATTTTTGTAATTTTTTACCAAAGGACCAAAGCCGACGTGTGGTAAATGTTCGCTGTGAGTATATTTCATAAGTTATGTTGTTGTGTTTTTCTCATCTTCCGCCAGGGGGACAGTCGTTGCTTTGTGCAGTATTTTAATGATTTTTTAGTGAATGTTGAATTGTTTATTTATATTTTTTGCAAGTGTATGAAAAATAAAGACCTAAAGATTTTGCGTTCGGTGTTCTTTCAAGCAGTTGACGGTGCAAAATCTGTTTCCGGAGTATTCGAATGGAACCCGTCCGGAAATGTCCCCTGCGCACTGGAAGCATCTTGCGGTGACGGTGCCTGATTGGCTGAGTATACGGCGTTCTGCTGCCAGCGCCCTCTGTAAATGGCAAGGAAAAATTAATGAAAATATTGTGTATTAAAAATTTCAAAATAAGAGAAGTTAACTGTGCAGTGTGCACCTATGTAGATACCTATACATTTTTACTTAACTAGAAGAGAAAGTCACATGCGATAATGAGTATATGTATTGAAATGATCTAGGTAAATACATACAGGATGAGTCTGAAAGACTCCACATTCTTTATACCACAGAATCTACTGTTCAAATGATGGAAGCTTGGTGCAAAAATTATTGGTCAATTGTGATTCCTCTTGATGTTATAAGCCGCCAAAGTTCTTCATTTTTAAACATTCTTTTTAAATATCTTTTGAAAGGTGTATCGCAGGATTTTGAATTTTTGCACAGCATTGTTACAGACCAAGAAGCAACTGCTGCTGGTACTTAAGACATTATCCAAAAAGCGGATCTCTGTTATACAGGGTGGCCCCGATGTTATTTGCCCTTTAACTTTTTTATGTTTGAAAATATTGCTAATTTGCCTATGCGGCCGTATTCCTCGTTCAATTCTAAAACTTTTTTGGCTCTTAAAATTTTTCGAGGCAACTGACCGCTCACGAGAAAAATTGAAAAAACCGAAAACATGATGCAGGTAATCACCTTAAACCAATGAAACCATAAAAAAGTGAAATTATCATCAATGTTTTTTCTTCAGTTGTGAGCAATGGTTTTGGGCACAGATGTAGGACAACATCACCTTCAATGCAAAAAAACAGTTGAAATGTGATGCGTGTCAACGTACACTTTGATTTTTATTGAAATTGTAGGTTTATCACGACGATCATGTTTTCGGTTTTTTCTATTTTCCTCGTGAGTGGTTAGTTTTTTCGAAAAATTTTAAGAGCCAAAAAAGTTTTAGAATTGAACATAAAGTTCAAGGGCAAATAACATTGGGGCCACCCTGTATAACAGGGATCCGCTTTTTGGATAATGTCTTAAGTACCATTAGTAGTTGCATCTTGGTCTGTAACAATGCTGTGCAAAAATTCAAAATCCTACGATACACCTTTCGAAAGACATTTAAAAAGAACGTTTAAAAATGAAGAACTTTGGCGGCTTATAACATCAAGAGGAATCACAATTGACCAATAATTTTTGCACCAAGCTTCATCATTTGAACGGTAGATTCTGTAGTATAAAGGATGTGGAGTCTTTCAGACTCACCCTGTATACCTACAATAGTCATACTTACAACATAAGGTTCTTTCAAATTAATGAAAATTATGATGAACTCAAAAAATGAATTTGATGCGTCAAACGAAACTTTGTGGTTTATAAACTGAAGATAGGTATTAATACGACCGTCAAAACGATTCAACAATATTTAGATAGAGATCAGTAATTGTAAGAGGGTCAGTTGGAGAACCATTATAGAACTTTTGCTTGCTATTACTGATAAAATCATTCAAAAGGCATGAGGCTCTAAGCCTTTGTCAATAATAAGGACGCTTTTCTTATCAAACCAAATAGCTATTTAAGTTTATTTGGTGGATATCAGCAGGGGTGGTTATAAATCGTTCCATCTTATCTTTCAGGGGTTGTAAATTAACCTTCTTACTATATAAACGGCTAGATTCCAATAATTGTATATATCAATAAAATATTTCATATTAGCTTCGACTTTGAAATTTGAATGCTGTAAGTGAAATTAATTAGTGTCAATTTAGGCGTATTTGATAAACAAGACACTATGGTTCGATAAGATTCACAACCTTACGCATGAAAATAACCATAAAAAAAATGTTCACTGCCTCCTGCATATTTAATAAAACACGAGTTTTAAGATTTTAACTTCTATGAACGCGGAGCAGTTACTAAAATCGAATCGCCAAAACATCAAATCTTTACGTTTTAGGGTCCTAGGAACCCAAAAATAGCTTTTTGGAAAAGGTGTCAACTGTAAAGACGCTACAACTCAAATTACCGGACCGATCTGGTTGAAATTTGGTATGTGCACATTGACCTATGACATATGTACAACTGAATATTTTTATTATTGGATTCGATAGTTATTGTCTTTCAAGGTGGAAAACCTTAGTGCCATTTTTTCGAAAAATGTAATGACAAAGATACGATTTTCGCTCATAAAATGGTATGAGCGAAAATCGTATTTTTTAAATTTATTTAGCAGATGAGAGTGTATGTTGCTGTACATAGTACCTACATAATTATACAGGGTGAGTCTGAAAGACTCCACATTCTTTATACCACAGAATCTACTGTTCAAATGATGAAGCTTGGTGCAAAAATTATTGGTCAATTGTGATTCCTCTTGATGTTATAAGCCGCCAAAGATCTTCATTTTTAAACGTTCTTTTTAAATATCTTTCGAAAGGTGTATCGTAGGATTTTGAATTTTTGCACAGCATTGTTACAGACCAAGATGTAACTACTGATGTACTTAAGACATTATCCAAAACGCGGATCCCTGTTATACAAGGTGGCCCCGATGTTATTTGCCCTTGAACTTTTTTATGTTTGAAAATATTGCTAATTTGCCTATGCGGCCGTATTCCCCGTTCAGTTCTAAAACTTTTTTGGCTCTTAAAATTTTTCGATAAAAGTAACCACTCACGAGGAAAATGAAAAAACCGAAAACATGATCATTGTGATAAACCTATAATTTCAATAAAAATCAAAGTGTACGTTGACACGCATCAAGAACCAATGCTCACAACTGAAGAAAAAACATTGATGGTAATTTCACTTTTTTATGAGGTAGACTCATCATTGGTTTTAAGGTGATTACCTGAATCATGTTTTCGGTTTTTTCAATTTTTCTCGTGAGTGGTTAGTTTTTTCGAAAAATTTTAGGAGCCAAAAAAGTTTTAGAATTGAACGGGGAATACGGTCGCGTAGGCAAATTAGCAATATTTTCAAACATAACAAAGTTCAAGGGCAAATAACATCGGGGCCACCCTGTATAACAGAGATCCGCTTTTTGGATAATGTCTTAAGTACCATCCGCAGTTGCTTCTTGGCCTGTAACAATGCTGTGCAAAAATTCAAAATCCTACAATACACCTTTCGAAAGATATTTAAAAAGAATGTTTAAAAATGAAGATCTTTGGCGGCTTATAACATCAAGAGGAATCACAATTGACCAATCATTTTTGCACCAAGCTTCATCATTTGAACAGTAGATTCTGTGGTATAAAGGATGTGGAGTCTTTCAGACTCACCCTGTATGTATTTACAAATTCTGTGAAAGAGTAGAAGTTTCTATCGCCTTCATGATAGTCAATTTTTTAGTTATATTAGTTAAATTTTCTGATCATGTGGTAGGTATTAATTGTAGCATATTACAATGGAGGTGATATTTTCAAAATATATCGACACCGTATGGTTAAAACATTCTGAGCAAAATCAGGGTAAATCAGTTGATTACATATATTTCAATATTATTTATCAGGTGCACTTTTTCTTCCTTCTAATTGTCTACAGCTGTAAAGTAGGTACCTTATTAATGAGCCATAAACTTTACTGTTGTATTATAAGGAAGAAACTGTAAAATAAAACATAGCCCACCTTTTCTCTGTCACTTAAATGAAGAAATCGCTCTTTGTCCATCTCCTCCTGCCTCTTCACTTTGTCTTCGACTTTTTTCACTTTTTCTTTTTCTCTTTTAATCTTCCGTTGGGCCTTTTTTCTTTCCTCAAACTCTTCGGGTGTTAGGGCGTTTGTCGGAATATTTGCCTACAAGTACAAAAATTTAAATTGTGTTCTAGTGATTGTTCTCGATGAAACGAGGAAATTACGCTTTCCAGTCACGTGACTATAACATATACAGGGTTTCTACAAACGATTTTTACATTGTATTTGTTTTGGTCATAATGTGTTAAACATCAATTCTTTTGTTAACCTCCCCACAACCAATTTATAAATGGGAGGTGACTGTAATTGTTACAAAATTCTAAACTGAGATAAAACCAGATCTTTACGTTTCGAGGTCCCAGGATCATGAAAAAGTAGTTTTTAGAAAATGTCTATCTGTGAGCACGATTTCTCGAAAACTGCCGAAACGGGTTTAAATGAAATTCGGTACGCAAGTTAGCATTGGCCTTCTGAGGAGCAAATCCGCAAACGCCAAATGCCTTTTTGGCATGTCAACTACGAAATTTGACTGATGAATATCAATTTTTCTTATCAGCACATGAAAGGCCTTTAAATTCTATATTTAAAAATGTATTCACACTTGGAGCATTTTTGGCATAAAATCAAAAAAATCGAAAACTTAGGGACATTAAATAACACGCTACATGCCAAACTACTGGATCGATTTGGCTGAAATTTGATAGGTAGAAATACCTTAGCCCGACGAAGGGCTAACTTAATTTTGGTGGCATTCGGCGAACGGCAAGTGCCATTTTGGCATCTCAACTTGGAAATTTGACTAATAAACTACTATTTTCTTTATCAACATATGAAAACTCTTCAAATTTTGTTTCCAAAACTGTATTAAAACTTAGTGCCCTTTTGGCAAAAAAATTAAAAATTTAGGCATAAGAAGCAGAAAAATTGACTTGACTTTGGTGTGAAATGTTTCTGGAACACTTAGACCACAACATAGTGGACTGAAAATATCTGATAGGATCGAGGAGGGAATTGGATCATCAGTGGGGAGGTTCCATTCATTTTCTATTGAAGTGACAGAAAGTCAAAATTTGAATTTTAAGGTTGGTTTGAGGACATTTTGCAAGGAATTCTGCGTGACTTACTTTATTGTAATTGTATTTATCCGGATTCTCCCTCGCGAACTGCTTCAGACTTTCCCGAATTTCTTTACTCTGAGTGCAAGTGTAGGCAGTTAGTTGCCTCTGGTTTTTCAAGCAAGGATTGGCTCCGTTCTTCAATAAATACAAAAGAATGTCCGCCTGCTCATTAAGCGCACTCACATGCAGCAGTGTGTTTCCTTCCTCGTCTAAAACTTCATTAAAGAATAACTCTTTTACACTTTTCGCTTCATCCACTTCGTCGCTTGAGGAACCTTTAAACAACATCTCAAGATTTTCTACATCGCCACGAGACAAAACATCAATTATTTCTGATTTCCTCTTATTGTCTTCTTCTTTCTGTCTCTTCGCTTTACTTTTTTTATGATACTTTTTCTTATGTGTCTTTGGTTTCCTCTGCTCTGGTGTTAGGGTATCCTCAAACTCTTGCAAAGAGTCACCAAAAGAGATATTTTCAGTTTCTGTAAATAACTCAACAGAATTTTCATCAGAGGACTCGTCAGTGTCGCTGAGATTGACCGGTAGAGGTCGCTCGACGATTTCTCTTGACTTGGATCTGTCAACGTGAGGAGAGCGGGTTTTGTTCCTCTTGGAGGGCTGCTCTGCGTTTTTATGTTGCGAGAAATGCTCTACGGCTGATTCAAATGATTCTAAAATTATTTTGTAAAGTTAATAAAAAGAAAGTATATCCTCTCCATTCATTTTCTATTGAAGTGACAGAACGTCAAAATTTTAATTTTAGGTTGGTATGAGGAAGTTTTCCAAGAATTTTACTAACAGGTGAGTTGGTAGAATCGATTTCAATGCGATACGTCAGAAAACATGACAAATGTCAAAATTTTGCAATTGCTCTGAATTGACCCAAAATGGCCTTTGTGTGCGTGCAATTTTGAGTAAAGTGCAAAGAAAAATATTCACGAAAAAGCCTCAGCTACGTTTGTCTGTGACACTGCTGCTAATAATAAAAATAAACCCTAGAAGATTGGGTTTTGTAATGTTTTTGTTTTCCCGCTAAATTTCGATCAAATTGTCAAAAGTACACGCCCTTACAAATTAGGGTTGTACCGTTCCAGAAAAATTTTAGTTCTGCTATAGAAAATGAACGGACTTTAGTGTTCAAGTCTATTATACGCGCCAGTAGGCAATGAAACTTTTTTTCTCTATTGGCAGTACTTATTTGTCAAACTGACGGGATAATTTTTTTCAATCTGCCATTCTAGTGCTGTCAGTTGTATACTATTACGCTGTGCTAAAAGATCTTTGCTGTTCCAGTTACTTTAATAAAATCCAACTGGGGTAAGTCTGCCTTTGATTTGAGTCGATTTGGTGTGTTATTCTTTCCCTTTTTAACAAAAAAAAATCTCCTTTTAACAAGAACTTTAACCCAAAATTTAAATTAATCAATAGATACCAGGGATATTTTGCTGCAACTATCTTCTTGCCACCATCCTTCCAGATTTTCATGGCCTACTGGCGTGTAAAATAAGTTTGAATTTATAATAGGTACCGTAAATCTGGGCCAATGACAGGAGAGATTGAACTCGTCTGACTTCGGCAAAGGTTGCTCGTCTGGTCGAGAATGGAATTGTGCGCAGTCTCGGGTCCATTCTGTCAAGTAATGGGGGATTCCCTCCAAACAAAACTGAACGGTTGTATGGTCCGGACGCCCTGTATATTATTAGGCTGCTTTGGGCGATTTGTTCTTTCCATTTTTCCACTATGGATCTTATGTGCTGATTATTTAGGAAAAAAAACTAAATATCCACCTTTTTCTCATATTAGAATTCGGGAATTCACCTTATAAAAACCGCATGGAATTACGAGAAAACCGCTTTTTTTAAGTGACATGACAGAAAGTCAATAGATGTACTCTCCATTCATTTTCTATTGAAGTGACAGAACATCAAAATTTGAATTTTAGGTTGGTATGAAGAAATCTTGCAAGGAATTTTACTAACAGGTGAGTTGGTAGAAGCGAGTTCAATGTGATCCGTCAGAAAACATGACAAATGCCAAATGTTGTAATTGACCCAAAATGGCCTTTGTGTGCGTGCAGTTTTGAGTAAAGTGCAAAGAAAAATATTCACGAAAAAGCCTCAGGTACGTTTATCTGTGACACTGCTGCTAACAATAAAAATAAACCCTAGAAGATTTTGGTTATGTAATGTTTTTGCTTTCCCGCTAAATTTCGATCAAACTGTCAAAAGTACAAGGGTTGTGTACAGTTCCAGAAAAAATGTTTGTACTGCTATAGAAAATGAACGGACTTTAGTGAAGTTTTTAATAAGGTGAATTGCATTTGCTGTTAGCCAAATTCTGTTGATGGGCCATTGGCTTGAAATTAACCAATGACAACTTAGAATTTCACAAACCTGAACCAAAGCCTGCTCGTTGTACCTCCGCAAAGACGCTCCAGCACTCTTAGGGTGTGATCCCCCACTTTTATTGTCACGTGACGATTGAGAACCACCCTGACCCGCCCTAACCGTGTAACAATGGAAAGTCTTATGAGCGACAGGTTCACCCCCATCAAAAACTGCACCTGCAAAGTGTCCCCCTCCGAGCATTAAAACTGTCCACTTCTTATTTTTTACACAACACGCTTGAAGGCGACTTGACACCGTTTCATCTGTCAGGTCTTCCTGAAAATTTAACGTGATCACCCCCCATAGGCCAAGCGTGATTTGAGTTCAGAAATAATTCAATTCAAATCAAAAAAAAATGCAGCAGTGAAGCGGCTGGAACCTCCCCATCGCGTGGATCTTTGCCTTGGGTTTCTAGTCGAATTAGCAAAGAAAATGTATGACTGGTTTCCATAATGGTTTTAGAACTTTTTTAGAACATACAAATTGAAACATTCATTAGAGAAAAGTAGGTATAAGTAAGTCCTTTTTAGGCAGTTCTAAAACCGTCGTTGAAACCAGTCTTATACAATTTCTGTGCTAATTCGGCTAGAAACACAAGTCAAAGATCCACGCGATGGGGAGGTTCCAGCCGCTTCACTGCTGCATTTTTTTTGAAACCAGAATTTGAAGACCTTTCTGATGGTGACAATAAATCTTTCAAAAACTTGTTTTGGGTGGTTAAATAAGTGAATAATTTAAAGTTGGACATTGGTGTGCCAAAACGGCACTTTCCGTGGGCCGATTGAATCCAAAATTTGTTCAGCTCTTTGACGTGCAATACAATCCCCATGTGCAAAATTTCAGCTAAATCGGTTCAGGGGCTTGGGCTGTACCGCGATTTTAAAGTCCGATAAAAATCAATTTTTTTTTATTTTTGGTCAAAAGGGCACTGAGAGTGAATACATTTTTAGAAGCAGAATTTGAAGGCCTTTCCTATCGTGACGTGAAAAATGGGGGTTTGCATTTAAAATTAAAAAGTTGATGTGCCAAAATGGCATTTCTAGTTGCGCGATTGGCTCCAAAAGCTTTTCAGATCTAAGTTGGGTTATGAGATGCCTAAGCACCAAATTTCAGCTAAATCGGTCTAGTAGTTTTGGCTGTGGCGTGTTTACAAACGTACGTACGTACATACGTACGTACGTACACACACACAGACATATTTTGAAAACCGCTTTTTTGGGTTCCTGAGACCCCAAAACGTGAAGATCTGGTGCTATCTCAAATTCGAAAATCTTAGTGATTGTAGTAACCTCCCATTTTTTTAAAATTGTGATGGAGTTGGGGAGGTTAAAAAATTCTGTGAATTATTTCCCACCGAAACTGATTAAACTTCCAAACCTTTTTGTTGCAAAGAAGAGACGCGTAGAGAGAAAACACTTTTCCGTTTTGACTTTGCAGAAATATTTTGCCTTGAGCTGTGGCGTAGGTATCCACAGAGTCCTCCTTTTCAGAATCTGAGCCTGATATGCTGGAAATGTCGTCTGAAGAGAAAATGTGAAAAATTACGTAAATGATGATAAATGTAACCTTTGAGGGTTTTCTCAGTAAACTGCTCTTCTGTGATCGATGCTTTCGATAGAAGTGATAGCCTCAAATTGTAGCGATGCCAATCTAATTTATAGTGTTCTCTTTGTTGGGCTAAATCCTCGAAGTTTACGCAGCAATAGGAACATTTGAAGGAGGTGGTGGCGGATTTCCATTCTTCTATTTCGACTGGCTCTGCAGATTTCGAATAGTAAGAGGCAAAAGGGGACTAACAATTAATTAAACAAAGCAACAAAGAATGTTGCAAGACCTCATTTTAATATACAGGATGTTCCTAAATTCATACTCCAGGAGGTTATTTCTTACATCATTGTAAAAAAGTTTATGCAGTGTGTCTCACTTTAGACGGCAACACCCCTGTATCTTTGTTGTGTTATGGAATATTGTAACAATTTTTTCTTGGATGTAGTCCTCAGAAATTTGTTTTCTTGGAGTAGTTAACATTTTTTCAAAAATATAACCAAAGCCTACTAAGATCAAAAACAAATACCAAAAATCCAAAAAACCTATTGTCATTTCTTTGTCGAAAAATTTTATTAAGAAAAGTTGCTCAGGATAACCCTAAATGGGTAAGTCCGGAGTTTCAGGCCAGAATAAAAATGTTGAATTTCTGTAGGCAAAAATGAAAAATATCGAAAACGTTATTATTTTTACAACAAAAGGGTTGCTGTGTCATAGAAAACAATTGAAATGAGTCTCTTTGACAGTTGCTATTAGCTATGGCTCGGCAAAATTTAACAATCGCAGAAAAAGTTGAAATTATTAAGATTCTTAACTTTTTCTGTGATTGTAAAATTTTGCCCAGCTATAGCGAACAATAAATGTCAAACAAACTTATTTCAATTGTTTTTTCTTACGCAGCAACTCCTTTGTTGCAAAAATATTGAAGTTTTCGATATTTTTGCCTTTTTCCTCCAGAAATTCAACATTTTTATTTTGGCCTGAAACTCCGGACTTGCCCGTTTAGGGTCATTCTGAGGGACTTTTCTTAATAAAATTTTTTGATAAAAAAATGCCTAATAGGTTTTTCGAGTTTTTTTTATTTGTTTTTGGTCTTAGTAGGCTGTGGTTATATTTTTGAAAAAATGTTAACTACTCCGAAAACACAACTTTCTGAGGTATACATTCAAGAAACGAAATTGTTACGATACTTCATGGGGGAACAAAAAATTTATGGGTCCCCCTCGCGCCCTTGATAACACTAACATATGCTCCAAATTTGAGTAATTTTAAGAAAACCGACTTTTCGAGAACCCCTTTGAAGGGCTATAATTCCCTTAGGAGACATTCTTCGACAAATGTTTACTGAAACTTTTAGCCTTATTTTTGATCGTAGAAGGAACTGTTAAAATATTGCAGTCAATTTTAGGACACTTTTAAAATTCGTTTTGATGGTTTTTATGCTTAAATTTAACAATAGAAAACTTCATGAATTATGATCACTAACTTCTTACCTTCTACATCTTCACTGCCTTCTAGTAGCACATTTTTGACGTTATCTATTATGAGTGCACGGAACTGTTCATCAAATATTCTAAATACTCCCATCTGTAAAAAAGCAGCGGGTTAATAAATTATTCTTGTTTTTTAGGTAGATGAATATAATAATTTAGAAAGGAGTACCGAGTAGGAGTACTACATAAGAAAAAGATGATGTACCGCTATGACAATTTCAGTCATATCACGATTTTCGGAAAATACGATAAAAAGTAGAGTCTAACGCTATTAGAAGTATTCATTGTGAATAATTATGACAAAAAAGTGAAAAACAAGTTTAAAATTTCGCCTTTCCTTGCCTTTGCTTCGTTTTTTTTTATTTCTAAGCTCAGTGGACCATGGGTTTAGGTCACTTTCCAGTTCATTTTTTAATCAAGTTGAACGCAAAATAACACGTGGTTTTAGGACAACCTGTACACATAATTAGTCCTGCATAAAAAATTTATTGCAATGTTAGCATATTTTTACAAGTAAAGATAATTCTGACTATTTATACTATTAATTAAAAAAATAAATAAATGCTTTACATACATAAATGTTATGTATAAATAAAATTGTTGATTTGCTGCCATAAACAAAATATGAAAGAATTAAGGGTAGATTGTTTAGTTCGAGGCCCTAATTGATTATTTCATTAGCAGTTAGCCTAACATTGACCTTGGACTGAACAAAATGACCAAATTCTGCTAGATCTAGCTCTTAACTCAAAACTGAATGGAAACATTCTTCCAATACATGTAAGAAGACACCAAAATTCCAATGACAATTGCGAAAATATAATTCAAATGGAACTGATGCCCAGATCTGGCTCTGAAAAATAAATATCAAAAATAAATATCCACTCCTAATAAAAAAAAGCTTTACTTGTACTTTGTGGGTGATAATGGACTCGGGGGTTCTATGCCAGGGACATGCGAATCCAAATAAACCATCAGCCACGTAAAATATGTCACCAAACATCCACAGAGAGCCGGTAGCCAAATATCACTAAATCTGATCACATTCTTCCAAGCATACTGAAACATCTTCTGTCCATCTTCAGTTATGACGTCATAAGACACCAAACGTGTCTCAATAACGAATCCTTTGATGTCATCATCTAAAAAACGTAAAGCACGTAAATATCAGTTTTATGTTAAGAAAGTGAGTTCTACTTACGATAAACAGCGAAAACTTTTGCTGCAATCACTAATAACGACAGCACAAGCCCGAAAGCGGCTAATTTCCATTCGGATAAGAATGGCTTTTCCGAAGAGTTGAGGTTATGTTGCGAACTTCTGGGCGTTGTTTGATAAGAATTGTACGAAAATCTTTCGCTTAATTTTTGACGAAGCATCGCGATAGCTACGGTCGAATTTCGGTTAATAAAATATTCGGGTTTGATTGAGGAATTTCGTGGATATAATTGTTATAAACTTACCCCAAAATTCACTATAAAAAACAGTTGTCAACTGTCTCTGGTTGTCAACCAAACTGTCAAAGTTGAAGTTTTTCCAGGCGATGACGTAATCGCGTATGGTGAGCTCAAGCATGGCTCAAGCACACGTTTACGTTAGTGTCTGAAACTGTCGTCTGTAGTGTATGTTGTGTTGCCTGCACAACCTTCGCTCGGCGAATGTTTTCATCTTTTTTTGCAAGAAATTTTGTATTCTCCTTTATTAATTCAAATAATAATACATTAGGCCATTTAGGCATTCAACCCTTTTACCGTTTTATTACATTTTCTTTGGATATAACATGGAATTTGGTTTTTATACAAACACTGGTGCAATTCGCGATTCAAATTAATTTTGTGACGTCACACGTAGGCATATTTTGTTGGAAGCGTCCAATCAAATGTCACCAAAAATGCCTGTCAATATATTTCAGCGCTCCTCATTGGCTCTTTTCCCACAGTTCCCTCACTGTGACGTCACACACCAGAGGGCGTCCTCCTTAGCTAGAATCGCGAATAAATTTGAACTCAATATTTTAAGATATTTAAAAAAATCGACCATTGGTGTCAATGTTAGTTGCCTATCCCATACATTTGTTTGTATAATATACGTACGTCGTAGCTAAGTTCGTTCGCTGTCTGACTCTTTTTTATTTCCATGTATATTTATTTACATAAATGACACATAACCCGTAGGGTAACCATGTGGTAACTTCTTAGCCAATCGCACGTCTCGTCGGTGGTGGGGGACATGTGCATGAGTGTGCGGCAAACATAAGAACATCGCACGTTGACTCATCGGTTAGAGCGCCGGGAATTTGGATTGGAGAATGTGGCGTAGTGATTATATCGTGCAATCCTATTAATTAGTTTGATTTTGTTTCGAAAAACAAGTGAACTTCACCATGGCAACTCAAAAGGAAGTGGGTGTTGGTGATTTTGTTCTTTTGGACAAGATAGATTTGGAAAATTTCATGAAAAACTTGGAATTGAGGTGAGTGTCGCGAAATTACCTCCAATAACCTTTATCGCCAACCGTTGACGGTGAGGGGTGGGGCAGCGACCACGATGTGACGGGTGACAGGTGGCTTTGTTTAATAACAAAAGACGTTACCTGTGCACTTGATTCAAATCAATTCAAATTCTTTGAGAAAATAGGCCCATAAAATTTGTATGCCCTACCCAGCCCTATCATATTTTATAACCTTGTTAATAAGTAAATCCATCATAAAAAATTTTACAAGAGATAATTACGGCAAAATTAAAAGATAAGATTTGTCCAGAGATTTGCCATAACTCCGTGAGTGGATTACCTATCTAAATAAAGCTGTCGTGCCTTGGGCTTATTTTCATTAATCATACCTACATATTCATATTCTATGGGGTGGTCGTAAGTGATTGTCCTCTGAAATGGCAACGTTGCACACAAATCTGGTGGATTTAATTTTGCATAATGGGGGTATTCTGTTTTAAGATAAGAGGTTAACGGGATACGGTTAACGCGAGCTTACGCTGACGTCTGACGTAGTGACGTGTATCGTGTATGCGAGAGGGAGAATAATTATTGCCCAGCAAAAATTGACAATGGGCATCTCTTGCCTCGTCTGCTACTGTATGAATACAGGGAGATCAATAAAAGACAATAGTTAAATTATGAATTTCAAAGCTTCTTTTTGTTCAAAACTTAAGAATACCGTAAGTAAAAGTTAAGGATACCGTAAGTCGCAACGTTCATAATGATAGTTGGCTTATTGGAAAATGTGTTTGGAATATGTCAAGTTAGGTTATCCTTAACTTTTGAACAGGAGTTTATTAAATCGGATGAAATACGAAATTTAAATTATTCATTCAAAACAAAGAAGTACCTAATTTACTGTAAAACGAGCTGTGAAAAGAAGAAGTTTGTTCCATTTTAATTTTTTTAGATTTTTTAATTAGAAATCCTCATAAAAATTAAGCGACGCCACAGGCGAAACACAATAATTATACGACAGCGTCAATGACCTAATAATTACTATCATCATTAAATCTTTGCACGCCGGACAATGTGAATGTGCGATGGCGTTATTTGTCGAAAACAATTATTTATAATATTATAAATACTTACCACGAGGCGTTGACCACTAGGTAAAAAATTAAAAATCTCTACACCCAAATTTCAAAAAAACTTCCAAAATTACCTCGAAAATTACCAACAAAGGACCCTATACAATAAGCGACTGCCTGGGCCCATCTCTACCAATAATTTTAAATTTTGGTAAGCGAGGGATAGGTGAATGTTTGATAGAAAATTCTAGTTTCCGAGAAAAAAAATCGTGAAAATGCCATTTTCGGGGCCCAAATTGGTTTAGAGCCTAATAAAAATGTGACTGCCTGGGAAAATTTCTATATTTTTGTATTCAATGTTGTAAGAATACTTCATTATACCTCCACAGCAAAAATCAAATTTTGGAGTCGTCTAGATCTGATTTTTCCTGAGCCACTATCGTATAGGGTCCTTTTAAAAAATTTCTCATGCTTGTTTATCAAAATTTCCAATTTGTTAACCCCTCGTATGTATCGCAACAAAATGTGTGAGGAGAATATGTAATTTGAGTCTCTAATCTCAAGTTTATATTTATTGATGAGTCATGATTTTGAAAGGCACTGAAAATGTCGAGAAAAATGTAAAAAGTGTATGCTGTTAAATCGTGTTAAATTCTATATAATTTGTAATAATTTGGACGGAGCAATAAAAAATATAAAATTATAAGGTATAATCCTGTACTTTAGGGGTCCGAGATCTGTAACATGCCCTGAGCTCGAATTATTCTTATTTTCAACTTCCATTCAGGTCTATATCAGGCGAGATATCAGGTAAGGTCTGTTTTTGATTTAAACTAATTTATGAACTTCTGTCCATTATTATAAACATTTAAATACACTTACGCGCGCAGATCTCGGACCCCTAAAGTGCAGGATTACCAATTATAATAAATGTCCTATAAGAAGGTACAGCAATGTGTCGTGGTCGGGCATTATTAATTGCTGCTGCTGTACATTGTACATTGCACTAAAGTGTAGGTATTTTACTGTTTTCCCCAGATTATGCCAGTGGCGTGCTGTACAAAAATTGTATTGACAGACATCTGCATAGGCGCCGACTTAATAGGGGCTTTGAGGCCCAAGCCCCAAGCCCCACATTGCAAGATTTATGTGTTTCACAGCCGAATATGAGTCAAAGCCGAGGGGTGATCCGCAGACTAAAAACGTACACTGATGCAGTAAAAATTAAAAGTGAGAAAAAATCAAATAAAACACACCTCGGTATAGACAAATGTGAACAATTTTGTTACTTGAAGAATATATTTCACTTAATTATTAGCAAATTACTAACTGACAAAATCAATAAAAAATGTACAGGAATCTCTTAACGAAATTTAAGTTTTTCATTTTTTAACTTCTACGCTCAAGGCGGAGCAGTATATAAAATCGATCAAAAATTCGAAATTGAACTGACATCAAATCTTTACGTTTCGGGGTCCCAGGAACCCAAAAAACCTATTTTTGAAAAATGTGTGTCTGTGTGTCTGTGTGTGTGTCTGTCCGTGTGTCTGTCCGTGTGTCTGTGGACACGCTACAGCCGAAACTACTGAACTGATTTTGATGAAATTTGGCACACATATTCAGTGGGAGATTTGTAGGTGCTGATTAGAATCTGGGCTACACCGGCTCACGGAAAGTGCCTTTTTGGCACATCAACTTTAAAAATTTAAATGCAAACCCCCATTTTTCGCATTACCATATGAATGCTCTTCAAATTCTGCTTCTAAAAATGTATTCACACTTGGGCCCTTTTGACCAAAAAATGGTGCCGTGAAAAAAAACTATGCATAAATGTATATTTTTATTACCGGATTTGATAACTGATTTTTTTTCAAGCCGAAAACCTTAGTGCCATTTTTTCGAAAAATGTCATTTTAGTGGCAATTTATTTTATTGTCTGTGCGGGAGAGGAGCTGATTGGATTTTGAAGCCGATCAGTCAACCCGAAGTGCCCTTTTGGCATAGCAACTTTCTTATTTTAAATATTTAAAAATTTAATAAATGCTGCTGTTATTAATCCAATGCAGTGCGGCGTAGAAGTTCCTGCCGTCTCCGAGACCGCCTTTTTTGTTCTTGCGTTTGCATTATTCTGAAGTGTAGGGAAAATGCGTGACCTTGATATTTAAAAAAAATTTCAACTGCGGCGCTTCATTGACTTTTCAGCTAGAAAATTCGATTGTCTTGAGTTGGCAAATTTTTATACATAAAGGCAGCTGCGGCCCTGACTTTCTGTGTCATCTGAAATATTGAAAACGGGTCCAAACAGGGCGGGACGCAAATTTTTTTGAGGGGTCACCCCCCGCGTCCCCTGCTTGTCAATCTATCGCACGGGGGCCACAATGGAATTTCATAAAGTCGGCGCCTATGCATCTGAAATGTTTTACTTATACACGCCGCCACTGAAATTGAGTGCTCCAGCTTAGAGCGGACGGGCTGTACATTCTTATTTCTTACAAACCCATTTTTCTTGAAAAAATGCAAACAAATTCTAAAGAATTACCCTTTTTAATTATTATATTTATGTCGGGTTAGGTCCATATAAAATGACTAATGTGAGATAATCAAATGAGGGCATTAATTAAGAAGATTACGACCTCAAATAGTTGACATTACATACCAGCTTGACGTACGTATGCACACATTTTATGAATCACATTTGCATCATTATGCGTCATCATCTTGCATTTCCATTCTTGTACCTGTTCCCAATCCCAATAGCCAGCCCAGGAAATTAGGGTTTTAAGTGAAAAATTACATTTTTAGTCTAATTAAAATGAAAAAGAACATCGTTAAGTGCTAGATTTATGCGGAATGTGAATGTGGCTTACTGGCCAAAGGCCATATGTGGGTCTAAATGGCTTTTAAATGAAGACACGACTTGAATTGTTAGAAAAGGGAAAACAGAAATTAGCTAACTATTAGTTGGCATCCAGTTGTGTTATTTACCTACTAAAATGTGAATTTGGTATCTCCAGATCTTCCGTGGAATTTCCTCCGGAACTTCTTACTTATCTAAAACGCCAAACCTTTATTTTATGTAAATAAAACCGCGAAATCTGTTTGCAGAATTTAAATATTGGTAGCCACTAGCCTTGTTGTCTTTAACATGCCTAATTGTTATTTTATCAGTACAGTATTCATTGGTTTGATGGTTTGTTCCATTTTTTCTTATTGTCTGAAAATGCTGCCTAATTTGCTCCATTGTTTCAATTTTACAGTTACTTAACGCATACCTACGATGAAAATAATTGTTGTTGTACGTGTAAAATGGTTTCTTTGTGCGTTTTCTTACAGGAAACTTGTATTAAGGCTTTTAGTGGCAATAACTTTTACTTCCTTTTCCTCAGGTGTACCTATTGTAGGTAGGTACATTACTAGTTTAGTTACATAAGAGTTTTCACTCCATTGTAGACTCGAATGTAAACGATTTTCCGAGCGATTTTCTATTTGTTATTAATTGTTATTATTATGCATTTCTGACTGTCTCTGAAGCTAATTGCATCAAAATGTGCCGCCCTAATATACTCATGTGACAACCTGGGGCCCATTGCCAATTATCTTATCGGCTATTGCCTAGCAACACTTTTAAACTTGTAAACTTGTAATTTTTGTTGATATAAAGTCGAACGTCAAAGTAAAAAATAATAGCAATGAAACCGAAAGTGAAACAACTTTTGGACCGTTTTGGACAAATTAGTTTTAAGAGTTTGGCGCCTTAGGCCCCGTACCTAGGCGTAGGCAGTATATTATGGGGTTGGATAAATATAAAGGGTAATCCCCCTATTAACGAGTGGCATGTCAACACATGAATGTGTTGTCAGCACATGTCAACATGTCAATGTCAACACATTTACGAGTGGCATGTCATGTGTTGACATAAAAATTTACAGTACCGTAACTACAGGGCGTCAGTTAGCCGTATCTGGAGAACTGTTTCTAGCATCGTCATGAAAATTTGTGCACAGGGGTTTCAATTAATTTTGAATCGACGCAAAATATTTTCATCAATGGCGCACTTCCGGTTATGCCGGAAATAGGCACTAACTTCCTTATTTTAAATGGAACACCCTGTATGTTATGATATTTTTGGATTCTTCGTTTAATTCTAGGTGAACTTTACTAAGAATTGCTATGCCAAAAATCAACCGTTTTTGAGAAAATCAAGAATTTCACTTTTTTATGTCAAGTGCAGGCCCGAGTGCAGGCCTAACTTCAAAAAGCTGTAACATCCTTACAGCATGAAATGAGAAAACGGTATTAATTTGGAATGAAGTCTAATTTAAGGTGTATCCGCCCCTGGACTCAAATTGGGTCAAATACACACAGTTCTCTGTAAATTTTGAAACATCATCAACTTCATTGGCCAAAAAATCAATTTTTTCAAATGGAATGCCCCAACTATTTTATGGCACATCGATGCAGAATTTAATTGTCTATCATTTAAATCTATTTTCGAAAGGACTTGTGAATATTATTTTAGTGAAGTTGACAAGCCAACAACTTCATCAAAATAGAAACTAATGGGACACTGGGAATGGTAGAAATTTTATGGCACTCATGAGAGGTTAAATTTATTGAGGAAAGGGAAACAAGGACACAAATTGTTACGGCTAGGTGCGTACTGCGTTTATCTTCTCATTATAATCTGCAAAATGTCACGCACAATAACCGTTCGAACATGCCGGGGGTACATACAATTTTTATCTTCCTTTAATGTGTTTCTAGAATTCTAATCATAGAAATCCATCAATAGAAAAAATCATGATTTCAATATTTCAGTGCATAATGGGAGTCAGTCTAAGGACTTAAGGAAAGTACATTTATAAGATTTGGCAGTTACAGAAACTGACACATCGACAATCTATTAAGATTATTGGCGACTATGGGGCACTTCCGGTTATACCGGACGTAGGGTGCAACTTAAAAATTTTAAATGGCAACCCCCATTTTTCATTGCAGATTTGGATAGAGGAAGAAAAACTAAGCCTAAAACACCTAAGATGTAACTACCTAGGTTTTATTAATATTTCTAGAAGAAAAAATGCGCAATGCAATTCAAAATAAGTACTGCAAAAGTAATTTTTCCCGCAAAATTGCCAATATCTTCTAAACCATTCGCTTCAGATGGAAACATGATTAATGAATGTTACTTGGAATTCATCATAGAATCCAATAAAAAATTAAAATACAGGCTGTTTCATTTAAAAAAACCTATGTTTCTATTGTTACTCGTTAGTGGTAAGTACAACCTATATACAGGATTGTATTTTTAGAATGTGCCTTGTTTGACCCTCTGCAACTTAGTATTTAACAATTTTTCGCTTTTTATTCTTATATTAATGGAGATATCGACCGAATACAGACTATTGGGACAGCCTGTATATAACAGGTTAAAACTGACCAAACACTACCAAAAATACTAACTAATCTGTCAGACATGTCAGATGAAAGAACCCAAAACTACCAAAAGCACTAGATTTAATGCGTTAAAGCATTAAATTGGCAACACTTAAACCTCATTCACAACCACTTTACGTACGTGACATAACAAAGTTTAACAATCGTCAACAATTACTAGAAAAGTCAGAAGCTGTCATGAACAATTGTTGACCATTGTTAAAGTTTGTTACGTTACGTACGTAAAGTGGTTGTGAATAAGCTCTTAGACTAACGACCCTTATTTTTCGTTTAAGCACACGCGGATTCGAGTAAATATTGATGGATGTCCTTTTTTTAGTATCGATCATTAATCGTGCAATGTTACTAAATATAATTCTCGCCATAAACTCATCGTATGACACGATTTTTTTGATCACACGATATGTTACACGAGCGGCCGTAATGCATTATTGTTGCTCTTGTGGTGAGAATCTGATTAATATACATTCCACGTCGGTGATATTTATATAAACCGTTATTGAGGGCCTGATTACGAAAAGGAAAGACAAATGCCAAGCGTACCAAATCGGAAGACGAATATACAGTGTGGCGATAAAGTATGGAAAATTCGTAATAACTCTGCTAATTGACGTTGTTACGAAAAATCCTCGGACTGGTCGATTTTATTTTTACGGTGCCCATCCGAGGGCAATGTCTGATATTTTTCTCCGTTTCCGGTTTTAGCGCAAATTACAAAACTTTAGATTTTTTTCAAATGGAAACACATTTTTCTGAAGGAATTCAAAATCTACGATTTTTTTGAGATAGAAACATGTTATCACAGTAGACCGAAAATTAAAGTCAGTCACCCTAGATTTTCAAAAATATCGAAGAAATCGGTGGAAAATGACGTTTTTTGAAAAATGCAAAAACACGTCAACATGCTTTTTTTTTAAATTTAATTGAGAAAATTTCACCTATCTATTTTTAACTTTTTTTAGTACTTAGTATTAGTAATAACTTCTCTTACTTCCTCTCATTTTTCAATCGGTTAACTTTGTTTTTTTTTCAAGCTTTATACAAGCCTAAATTTTTTTCATGGGCAGGGGCGAATGACGACCATTTTGCATTGCCAAAAATGTTTACATAATAAGCTTTACTTCTCACTTAACCATTTTTTTAAAGGTCGTATGTTACAACAATTCAAATTATCCTTTGTTTCAGGTTCAAAAATGGAAAAATCTATACATATATTGGAGAAGTGTGCGTGTCGGTCAATCCCTATAGGTCCATGAACATTTATGACCAAAACACGATAAATCAATATAAAGGTATGGGAAATCAAATTATTCCTTAAAGGTTTATCTGCTTATTTATTATCTTTGGTGACAGAATAAGAAAATTTTAACGTCGATGGTTGCTGATTGAAGCTATGCATGAAACAGTGATAAGATTGCGTATCTTTATTAAAGCCATTTAAAAGTGATGTTCAAGTGTATCGTTTATTTTATATAATTTATTTTGCAATACTGTATTACGTTATCAATTCATATGGAGGATTTTAATGATTACTGTGGAATTTTGTCTTTCGGAAATGTTTGTTTTAGAAGATTAACCTTGAGATTATCTGTATATTATTCTTATAAGAATCAATTCGTACATCAAAATTTGGAAAAAGAACAAAATAAAAAAAGTATCGAGCTGTAAATTTTTAATAATTCTAGTTCTGTCTTTATGAAAAAGATTAACCATTTTTCCAGGCCGAGAGTTGTTCGAAAACCCCCCTCACATCTTCGCCATCGCGGATGCCTCCCACAAGGTAATGCTGCAGCAGGGCCGCGACACGTGCATCGTCATAAGCGGGGAATCAGGGGCCGGTAAAACCGAAGCCTCAAAAATTATTATGAAATACATTGCAGCCGTTACTAACAAAGGTAAATCCAACGAAAAACGTTCTGAAAACGTAGAAAACCTAATTTTTTTCTCATCCGGTTGGCGTTCACCCAATTCTCGTTTTAGATGGCCAGAAAGAAATAGAAAGAGTGAAAAACGTCCTCCTACAATCCAACGCAATCCTCGAAGCTTTCGGCAATGCCAAGACCAATAGAAACGACAACTCTTCGAGGTTTGGAAAGTATATGGACATCCATTTCGATTTTAAGGGCGATCCTATTGGGGGCCACATTAATAAGTATTTGTTGGAGAAGTCGAGGGTTATCTATCAGCAGAACGGAGAGAGGAATTTTCATAGCTTCTATCAGGTCAGTGATGAAAATGTTTCGATTATTTCATTATGAAGTGACCTTAACCTGGAAAAAAGAGGCGACCATTCTTGATCCTTGATTTTATATAAATATTCCGTGAGTTAAAAGTAGTGATGGGTTAATTTCCGTTAAAAGTTTCGGGAGACTTTCCGGGATTTTTCGAATTTGCTTTAAATGTATTCTAAAATACTAAATGCCATAAGAACTTCCAATCCAAATTTGGTTAGAATATATTTTGATTCAACATATATTTCTGTTGCGATTGACGAAAATAAATAGTAAAGTGTATTTAATGAATCTTACTCTATGGGACTTTAGGGGCTAATTTCAAGTTCGTTTATGTCATGACGTAATGACACAAGTCTGATTGGTGCATAACTCAAAAGGAGGTAATAATGTAGAACTCTGCAAAACCGTACTACTACATATAGCAACGTTTTGTGAGTTATCCACTAATCAGACTTATGTCGTTACGTCATGACATAAACCAACTTGAAATTAGCCGATTAGGTGAATATTACAACTCCCCAATTGACCTTATTATAAAAAGTGCATGGAATTATGCTAAGATATAATCTTGCACATGTTCCTTCTTTTATGGCAGATGACATGACATTTCAGAATGTTTCAATGGTTGCATTCAGCCGACGGATCTAGAACGGTAGCCGTGTGGGTCTAAACCATGTCTAAACTGTCTAAAGATAACTAAATCAAATCGTGTTATTGGTTGCATAAGTGATGCCGGTACAAATTTTCAATAGATAACAAAAACTCGGTACCTTATGTTTAAAATAAAAATCCGGCATTTCCAGTGAGAATAATAACACGTAAACCATCATTAGCGCCAAAAGTAAACGCTACTTCACCTCACCTGCACGTTAAGGTAAGGTACCCTGATTAACAAAAATAAACTGTTACATGAGTGGTTTAGTCTCAATAACAAAATTAAGTGACAAAGACAAAAGTATAATAGGCAATGAACGCTGGACGTGTTTTGATTTAAATAAATAGCTAAGTAAGCTCATGTTCAAAAGTTAGGGATATCGCCCAAAAACCCCTATTTGCATCGGTGAAATGAAATCTTTGCATTAGGCCCCTAGAATTTTTTTTGCCAAAAAGGACCTTCTTACTCTATCCATAAAGTCTGAATACGTACATTAGTTTAACTCTTCAACCCTCCATATCTAAGAAACGGTGATGTCCAAGGCCAAGTTGGCGCAATGGTAAAAATTACTCAGGGAGACATGCTCTACAACATAAATTAAAAAAAATAAATTGTTACCCAAACCCAATTTCCATAAGAAAAGTGCGGGGTTCTTTGATTTAATAGTTAAATCGCCAAAAAGGCACTTACCCAGTTACCCTTCGCCATAATTGCCCCCAAAATCAAATCAGCTCGTCGGGTTTGTGAGACCTCCACATACCGAATATCGGCCAAATCCTCGTAGTGGTTTGAGCTGTAACGTGGTTCTTAACGTTCATAAGAAATTTCGAATTTTGAAACATTTTGCCGAAAGGGCACTAAGTGTGAATACATTTTTGAAAACAGAATTTGAAGGCCTTTCATGTGCTGGTTGAAAAAATGCGCGTTTATGCCAAACGCCCTTGCCGATTAAAAATAAAATTAACTGGACAGATCTAGAGGTTAAGACTAACCTCCATACCAAATTTCATGAAAATCCGTTCGGTATAGTTTTCGCTCACATGCGTGCATACACATCAGTGGTCGGAACATTACTTTTAAAAAGTAATTCATTACCATTACACATTACTTCGTCGAAATTGTAATGCATTACCATTACTAATTACTTTTTTCAAAAAGTAATGCATTACAATTACTAATTACTTAATAAATGTAATGCATTACTTTTAACGTGTCATTTCTTAAATTTCTAATTGTAGCTGACAGATTTTGAGATCTACAGTAAATTGAAGCATGCGTCATTCCAGACACGGCCAACTCTAATTGGAATTTTTAAAAATGCCACGTTATAAAAAAACTGTAAGTGTATTATTTTAAAACAGTATATTTATTATTTAATTTTAATTTAATTTGAATAAAATTGCGTTTCAAAATTTACCACTGCTTGAGATGGCTAAAGTTAGTTTTATTTTCTTCAGCTAGGAAATTATTTCAATTTATAGAAATATTTAATCCGGAGTAATTGCAGAGAATATCGCTACTTAAAAATAGCAGGAAAACCTCTTCAGAATGCATCAATGTTTGTTTTGGAGGCGGTAGGTAAACAGAACCCCGCTGGGTTAGGGTTAATACCAGTAGTACCTAGCTACTTCCTGTGGTGGTTATTTCATTTCACATAATTACATTTTTCATAAGTTTTATTTTACTATTTAAAAAAAGTAATGCATTACAATTACTCATTACCAGCTAAAGTAATTACATTACAGTTACTCCGTATACATGCACACACTTAGCTCGAGCTAACTAAGCTCGGTACTTTTTAAACAGCGTTCCACGGGGCTTTTTGGCGGTGGTAGCCTTTGAAATATAGTTTTCCCTTCGAAATCAGATAGGCATGCTATATTTCAAAGGCTATCACCGCCACAAAATCTCGTGGAACGCTGTTTAAAAAGTACCGAGCTTAGTTAGCTCGAGCTAATAAGTGTGTGCATGTATACGGAGTAACTAATGCATTACTTCCGACCACTGATACACATACACATTTTTTTAAAACCACTTTTTGTGACCGGGGAGCTCGAAACGTAAAGAACTAATGTTCAAAAATTTCAAGAAAAACCTGACTTACACCGCCCCTGCGTTGATTAGAAAATATTCCAACTGTAGGTGAAGTCCGTGCATTTATTATGGCAGAACTAACATTTTTCTGGAACTGTACAACCCTAATTTATAAGGGAGTGTACTTGACAACATGACATAAACCAAATCTTCTAGGGTTTATTTTTATTGTTAGCAGCAGTGTCATAGATAAACGTACCTGAGGCTTTTTCGTGAAAATTTTTCTTTCCGCTTTACTCAAAACTGGACGCACACAAAGGCTATTTTGAGCCAATTCAGAACAATTTCACAATTTTGACATTTGTCAAGTTAACTGACGTATCGCTTCTACCAATTTCATATGTCAGTTAAATCATGGTAAAATCTCTTGAAAAATTTCCTCACACCAACCTAAAATTCAAATTTTGACGTTCTGTCATGTCTATAGTAAATGGACGGACTTTATATTCATATTCACAATAAAAATAACATAAAAACTTAAAGACAATCATAAAAAGTTTAGTTTAATATTGACTCTTGCGGTTGTGTTATGTTGTTTCTTGTATGGACTAATCACCGCGAAATACAGTCAAAACCAGATCTATAAATCTTTTCAGTGCACAGCTGTGTAATGCATGTAAAGTAACAGATTTGGCAACTAAATTTGGATAAGTGTTTATAGGGCTGATTTCAGGTGTAAATCAAAATTCCTGTAGAAGTCAAAAAATTGTTACATTGACAGCTGCCGAAACTGAATTTTACATTTTACATAAAAAGCTTGACTCACACTGCCCGTCTATGTCCGATAGAATTTAATTGCATTCATCATTATTTCAAAGCTTTTTGAACCTTGGTCATAATTTCAAGTTCTGGTTATAATCTTACAATTCCATTCGAATATTTTAGCTGCTGGTCGGCGCCTCCGAGGAGCAAATAAAAAAACTGCATTTAACCCGCAACCCCGACAACTACTTCTACGTAAAACAAGGAAAAGCCGCCAAAGTCGACACTATCAACGACAAGACCGACTATCGCGAAGTAAATACGTCACTCAACACCCTCCAGTTTTCCAAAGACGACCAGGACACCCTCTGGCGGGTGGTTGGCGCAATTCTGCATTTGGGAAACGTCGAGTTCAGCGTTAACGAGGAAAAACTTCAGATTAAAGATTCCAAATTGACGGATATCGTTGCTGATTTGCTTCAAGTTAAAAAGGACGAGCTTAATAGAGCCTTGTGCGAGAGGGTTATAGCAGCCCGTGGCGACATCTTGCGGAAGGAGCACACGGAGACCGAGGCTAACTACGGAAGAGATGCCTTAGCCAAGGCTGTCTATGATCGTTTGTTCAGTTGGATTGTCGATAAAGTTAACGCGGCTATAGCTGTTGATTCGAGTAACTACAGCAAGAATTATAAAAGCTCTTTGATTGGTGTTTTGGATATTTATGGATTTGAAATTTTCGACAACAACAGTTTCGAACAGTTTTGCATCAATTATTGCAATGAAAAGTTGCAACAGCTATTTATTGGTAAGATATAAAGCGCTTTCCTTTTACACATTTCTGAGGAATCTCAGTTAATCTCAGCAATTTGATTGGTCAATATTCAAATGAACCAATCTAATGGGCCTTTCCAATTAAAAAAAAATACCGATTGTTTTTTATACTTGCAAAGTTGAAGCAATTTCCATGATATTTGTTCGATTAGTTTGGAACGTAATTGCTTCTAAATTATCTAGAAAAATAAAAACAGATTGTAACTGAAATTTGTGCACCAGAAGTCGAAATCAAATTCGGCCAATTAGAACAGTACATTCGGAAAACTCCGCCCACTAACTACGTACCGATAGAAGTTCAGCCAATAACACTGAGAAGTTTGTCGGCTATTTGTCAGCATAAATGACGTCATATATGCGGACTTCTCAAGATTTTACGAAGTTTTGAAATATTTTATTTACCGACGAGGTCTTGACGAAGTGTATTCTTTGTTATTTTATAATTTTTAAAAATTGTTGGAAAGACCCATTGCTGAGGCTGAGATTAACTGAGGCTGCTCATATAAATGTGTAAATGGAAAGCGCCTTTTATTTGTTCGCCTTTTTTCCTAACGAACGCACTTTTAGAATTGGTCTTAAAACAGGAACAAGAAGAGTACAACCGCGAAGGAATCGAATGGCAAAACATAGAATACTTCAACAATCAAATCATCTGCGATCTCGTGGAAGCCCCCCATCAGGGAATCCTATCGATTATGGATGACGCGTCAAAAATGACAGCTGAGAGAATCACAGACGAACTACTGTTGGAAAATATGGATGGAAAATTAAGAACCCACAAACATTACAGTTCTAGGCAACTGAAACCTTCCGATAAGACTATGCAACATAAGGTAGGATAGTCTTCAGGAAAACATTTTTTAAATTTTATCAATAAATTTTTAGATTGACTTCAGGATTACCCACTATGCAGGGGATGTAACCTACTGCATCGTTGGATTCCTGGATAAAAACAAGGATACGCTTTTCCAAGACTTTAAAAGACTTCTGTATAGCTCCAGGGATCCCAATTTGAAAGTCATGTTCCCTGAAGGTGCACAACACATTTCTGAAGTAAGTAAACTCGCATATTGATTCACTCATTTTTAAATTGTTTAAATTCTAAAACGATCAAAATATTAATACGTAGTCTTATGGTGAATGGTACTGTTTGTCTCCGGAGACAAAACTGCGACGTTGTCATTTTCAAACAACCAACCCAACTCCAATTCTGGCAGTGACTATGTTTAAATAATTCCTTTAATTTACCAGATACAAACCCATGTAACACCTCATTATTTATTTATTTTTTGGAATATCAACTTGAAATTTTCTATAATGAAATATATGAAATGTCTATAAAAACGCTAATTATGACACATTTACAAACTTTTTGTTACTTCCAATTTTAACGGGAGTGACTTTAACTTCATTATTTTAAATAGCAAGGTTTTTTACGCTATTGGAAAACCATTTTAATTCTCTTTACAACCATACTAAAAAAGTTACCATAAGTTTCAGAGATGTCCGCCAGAGGGCCGACATGTTTTTAGTCAAGTTGGCTGTGATTTCTGACATTTTCAGTTAAAGTGATTATTCAAATTAGTACAGGAGTCCTCTAAATGCGCATGTTGTCTAAATAAATGAACATTTTCATTTTTCTAATGCAAAGTCGTTCGTTTTTGGAGAAAAAATGTAAATAAGATATCTGATTTTCAGAGGTTCTTAAAATTCTTAATTAAGAATGCTTCTCGTTTGGTATCTCCTGTTTATTGGCGTCCATTTCAGAAAGGAAGAACCAAGTTTTTGTTTTAGCTTAAAAAACATGCACCTTTCCATTTAAAATTATCGTTTTTGGCTTATAAAATCAACGATTCAACAAAAATAAACAGTGGAAAGAAATTAAAAAACGAACAACTTTGCATTAGAAAATTTATGAAAATGTTTATTATTTGCACATATTAGAGGACTCCTGGACTAATCACTAATAACTAGTCACTTTAACTTAAAATGGCAGAAATCACAGTCAACTTGACTAAAAGTATTTTAGCCCTCTAACGGTCATCTTTGAAACTTAGGTAACATTTTGTGATTTAATTGTAAAGAGAATTAAAATGTCTTTCGAAACTGCGTAAAGAAACCGTCACCTTGCTATTTAAAATAACAAAGTTAATGTCATTTCCGTTGAAACCGGAAGTAACAAAAAGTTTGTGGATTTGTCAAAATTAGCGTTTCTATACTTATATAAACCCATAAGAATTTCAAGTATAACCCATAGGTTATAGGTATATAAACCCATAAGAATTTCAAGTTGATATTCCAAAAAATAACTAAATGGCGAAGTGTTACATGGGTTCGTTGACACCCGGTATAGGCCACGGAAAATAAGGTAACGAAAGCCGCAAATGTATTCCAGTGTTACTATTAAGAATATTCGCGAAAATCAGCTGCTAATAGATGGCATTGCTAAACCACAAAATGGCGGTCTCACCCGATTGGGGAGCCGGAAGTGAGAATTCTAGCGTGACGTGCCTGACAGTGTCAGTTGGTGACATCAGTGACATCGATCGTGGGTTTTTTAAAAGCCAAGTTTTCCTGGATTTACAATGTTGCACCTTAAGTACACAAAACGTAAAATTCCACAGAATTATTCACAAAATTTCGAGACAGCGAGAGATGTCTCCTAACAAAACTACTACCTAACCTCGCAACTGACAACTGACTGACGTAAGCCGAAATTATGATGACGGACGTTTAAAAGTATTTCCGTATCCGGTCTCTCAGTGCAGTTAAAGTATTGCCACCAGATGTCAGACACTTTGCTGATTTTCGCGAATAATGAGCTTTTCAATGACATTACGACTCTATTGCTGAACATAGTTTCCGACGTTGACATAAGTACCTATATTTTTGTCAAGATTATCCCTTTAAAAACACGGTGCCTGTTATAGTTTACGTCATTTTGTCATATCGAAAGATCGAAAAATTTACCAATTATTCAAAACCAAAATTTTTAGTAGGCATTAGTTATTCATGGTGAAGCAAAAGTGAAATAATAAAATAGGTACATACCTAATAATAATTATAATAACAAATAATTTTCTGATTACTACAATGTAGCACACTAGGCAGTTCAGTGTGATATTTGTTGAAAAAAAAACAATTTTAATGACTTTTCAAAAAAAGTTTGTTTACCTGTATTTGTCAATTAGTTGTCTTAACAGTGGTGCGTGCAAGGGGTTACAGGGTTAATCACCCTGTACGTGATAGTTTTCAAAAATTTGGACATTGCCAAATCGTAAATTGTAGTTTAATTTCAAATTAATATGAATAAAAACTGATTTTAAAAATTATCTCTCTGATGATAAGTTTAGTTGCGTACATGGAATTTCGAACTTCATTTTTCTGCCATGACTGACGTTTTCTCAAAGATGCTATGATGTTATAATAAAACTAGATGGCTATTTATAACTAACCTCAAACGTGTTCCCGCATGGGAGATTTTCTTGCCTTGTCTGTGCCTTGATGTTATATAACGGAAAAGTGTGACAGAGAACAACCATAATCCTTTCCTTTTCTCACACAGTACACACACAATGAATCGCTCTCAGTTACGCTTCTTACATGTAGGAACCAATTTTCATGTAGTACTTTGTAGACTTCCGGCCATCTAGTTATATACAGGGTGTTTCAGAACTCTCGTATAAGCCTGTAATTGTAGATTTCTGGACTCAATCTGAGACGCATTTTCCTTAGCAAAAATTGCTAGAGTCCAATAGTTTTCAAATGGGAAGTTATGAGAAAAAGTTTATCTTCGGCAGGGTCTATATCAAAAACTGTCTGTACGATTTCCTTATGGCAATGATAACATTTGATCGGGACGTCGAAATCTACAACATACCAAAATTTCGGCCAAATTCGCAGAAAGCTATTTTCCGAAAGGATGATGCGGGGTCCTTTTTCATCAAGAAACTTGTGCAACTTTAGTGGCAATTCGACAAAACTTTACTAGTAACCCACAGATTTACATTCTCACAAGTTGAAGCGGCTTAAAATCTAAACTAGGTCCCTTAAATTATTGTTAGTGACTTAGTGAGATGTAATCTTGTGGAATCAGGGTGTAATTCCAAGTCAGTTTATGTCAGTCACGTGATGACATAATGCTAGTTAGGTTCACAACTCAGCAGGGGTCGTTGCTTTCAAATTTTTGCAGATTTCTGCAATATTATATCTCACTGGCAACTATTTTCATCCTATAACCATATATATAAACTCACAATATAAGCTTATCCACAGACAACGAAGCGCCCCCCAACTGCCGGCGCCCTCTTCAAGAATTCCATGCAAGCTCTAGTCCAAAACCTCTACAGCAAGGAGCCCCACTACGTTCGCTGCATCAAACCCAACGAACTAAAATCCCCAGCAGCCTTCGACGAGCAACGCGTCAAACATCAAGTCAGCTACTTGGGTCTCATAGAGAACGTGCGCGTCCGAAGGGCAGGTTTCGCATACCGACAACGCTACGATAAATTCCTTAAACGCTACAAAATGATCTCCCAATTCACGTGGCCCAACTTCAAGGCCGGCCCTGATAAAGACGGCGTGAAAGTTATCCTGGACGAGCGCAAATTCAGCAACGACGTCAAGTACGGCAAGACTAAAATTTTCATTCGCTCCCCTAAAACGCTATTCGCTCTGGAAGCCGCCAGGAACGAACTGATCCCAGGAATCGTGACCTTGATCCAGAAAACGTGGAGAGGATACGTTGCCCGGCAACAGTACAAGAAAATGAAAGCCCTGATGACGATGATCCAGGCCTACCGCCTGAAAAAAATGAGAGTTTACATAAACACCCTCCAAGGGAAGTTCAAGAACGCGAGAAATATGAAAGATTTCGGTAAAAGCATTATGTGGCCAGCGCCACCTGCGTCGCTACGTTCAACCACCAGCATTTTGAGAAAGTTTTACAACAGATGGCGCGCGCATATGATACTCAGCAAAATACCGAGACAGGATTGGCCGGAATTGAGACTCAAAATCACCGCTGCCAGCGCCCTCTTTAACAAGCGGTCGTCGTACGGAATTAACCGGAAATGGGAAGGAAACTATTTATCGCTTCATGCTGAGAATAACGACTACACTGTCTTCAGTGATGCCGTGAATAACTTGAAAAATACGGAGCACTTTTCCAAAGCATTATTTTCGTCTTTCGTTACCAAATTCAACAAATTCAATAAAAGTGCAGAAAGAGTTGTGCTGGTAACTGATAAGGCCGTTTATAAGCTGGACACTTTGAAGTTCAGAAACATGAAAGAAGTTGTTGCCTTGGAGAGCTTGACTGGGATCAGCGTGAGTCCGGGGCATGATCAGTTGATTGTTCTCCATTGTGTTGGCGGCAATGATTTGGTTATTTCTTTGCATTCGCTGAAACAGGAGGATCGGATAGGGGAGATCATTGGCTTGCTTTGCAATACGTTTTCGAGGTGAGTGTAAATTATTATTGACTAGTATGAATAAAGTGTTACCAGATGCTCATACTCACATTAACAAAGGATGCAAATACAAGTTTTTCGTGCACGAGAAAAGGATGGAACTATAAGTAAAAGCTTTGTTACCGTTTATTCATAACGGCCATTATTACATATTGGCCGGAATGAATAAACGGTAACAAAGCTTTTGCTTCTAGTTCTATCCTTTTCTCGTACACGAATAACTTGTATTTGCATCCTTTGTTAATGCGAGTATGAGCATCTTGTAACACTTTGTTCAGCCATTATTACAGGGCTTCCAGTGAAGTCATTTAAATCATTTATAGTCATTTATTTTTTTAGTAGTCATTTAAAGTAATTTTTCACATGTAGGTTATTTATTGTCATTTTTTGGGCCAAAATACATTTTCTCCTCAAATGATAAGTTATTGATGGACCCCACTCTACACTACTGATAAAGAGAACGTCACGCCACTGAAAAAACCTGTCAAAAAGCATTACTAATGACTTAGGTGGTGTTCAAGTTCAAGTTCAAGAAAAAAAAATTGGAATATGATACACTAAAAAAAAACACTCATAAATTGGAGAAGAAAATAAAAAAGAGTACTCTAATTGATAATTTTCTGGTCAAGAAACAAAAAATTTCTTAGTATTTAGTTTTAGAAAAAGTTTATTCGCAAAATGTGCAATAAAATTGTGTTAACTTGCGTTACTTATTCGAATATTATATCAGTTTTCTTTAATTTCTTGTCATTTTCTGGAACTAGTCAGTCATTTTTATCATTTATTTTTACAAATTTGGCCCTGGAAGCCCTGTTATTATTACTACGATTTTATAGTATTAATTTTGTGACGTATGAGCCACGTCCTCACGAAAAGTACGAGCCAACCTGTCTATTTCATTCTTGTTTTAATTTTGTAAATGTCAAATCTAATTTTGTAATGGAAATAAGTGGCAGTGGCAGTGGCAGAACTGTCTATTTGTCATCTGTGTTCTTTCACCAAGAAATTGTAGAGAAAGGTGAGATCGCTAGTACATTATGTCATCATCAATTTTTTAAAATTGCTTTTTGAAGAGGAATGCTTAATAAAATTTAAAACAAAAATGATGGATCTCAATCAAATTTGATTATTTTTCGAATTATATTACTGATAAAGAAATTTGTGACATAGGTACCGTAATGGCCTATTGTACTATACTGAACTTGCGAAGTTTTATCCAAAATTGTTTTAGAAAATTTAAAATTTTAACGTTTTACGTTGTATCTTAAGAACGGTACGTCAGAAATGAGCTTTTAAGGTACTTTTTGGAAAGAAAATTTAATTTTTTACAAAATGAGGTAATTTCTAAAGACGGGAAGGCTGAAATAAAGTCCTCAGCTTAATGTAATTAGAAAACATAAAAAGGGGGGTACATATGGTAGAATTGATGAAAATTTTTGATTTTTTTTAAAGAGATGAGCATACGACTTGAAAAAGGACTGAAAATTGTTTTAAATGCCGCAAACCGTACTTCTTTAAGACGCTCCATTCGTCTTTTGTGGGCAATTGAAGTTTTAGAAAATTTAAGATTTTAACGTTTTACGTTGTAACTTAAGAACGGTACGTCAGAAATGAGCTTTTAAGGTACTTTATGGAAAGAAAATTTAATTTTCTACAAAATGAGATCATTTCTAAATGCCGGACGACTTAAATAAACTCCTCAGCTTTATGGAATTAGAAAACATAAGAAGAGGGGGGTACATGGTAGAATTGATGAAAATTTTTAATTTTTTTCGAAATGACCGCAATGCATCTATCAGTTTTGACTTGCTGTGACCACAAAAGTGACATAACACTTAAACTAACCAAACCATCTCTCACGACCATCTTACGACTCACTCGCTAAACAAAATCAGAAGAAATGTCAGATGAAAACGCCCAAAAGCACTAGAAGTTAGTGTAATAAAGCACTAAATTGGCAACCCTGAGACTGACGACCGTTATTTTTCGTTTTGTGCACGCTTATAAAATTAGAGGCAAATTTTCTCGATTTTGTGGTTCAAACCACAAATGCTTAGCTGCTATTGGTTCATTTACCAAATTTCCTAGAAAGTTATTTGATAAAATAATCAAACTAATGTCAGTTTCAAACCCTCCTCGGTTTGTAGTTTGTAACAGGAAGAATTGTGACTCTGTCGTTAGGCAGCAGTCTCGATAATGGATGAAAACAGCTATAAGAGTTAAGTATTTGTGGTTCAAACTACAAAATCGTGAAAATTTACCTTATATGAACTGTAGTGGCGGACATGACGGACTCTGACACTTAACTGTCGCGTCACTGTCAAAGGCCTACGTTAATACTGTCATCTGTCAAATTTTTATTTCGAATGCGCAGATAGACTAATCTGTTTTTGAATGAGGAAACGTTTGGTCAATTATGCATTTTATTGCTTTGTCATTGGTTCTTCAAACTACTAAACTGGGTGGGGAAGGTTAAAATTAGTTTTTAAAACCAAACCAATCTTAATAAACCTTTTGTTAACATACACGCCTACATCTCCGATGTGAGTATAGAAATCTGCGTGTTAGTTTACTTTATTAACCTCAAAATATGTTACTGAAGTAACATTTTAACCGTAAGAGTTGATAAGATACACAAAGCTTCTAACAGCAAGGGTAGATATAGTACTTTTGCTAACACTTGCTATTTTCCTTCAGGTTGAAAGGTTCTGAACTCCCAGTAACCGTAAATAAGACCATTTCCTGCTCACTAGGAGGCAAGAAACGTCTAATAACCATCAACGTGACGTCAGACGTCCAAGCAGCGACCTTCAAAAAGGACGGCAATAACATTTCCTACATGTTGCCTTCAAACTACGCCCTTGATTCCGCCAACGGAAATAGTCATATAAAACAGTAACGACCTTTTTAGAATTTTTATTGAAACGCTGTGCCTTCCTATTTTTAACGATTTTTATAGATATATGTATATTTGGAGCATTTTAACGCAGTGAGCTTTTTACGTACATAATTTTGTTACCGACTGTGTTATAATTTAATTGAAACCGCTTTTAATATGTTAGGTTGAAATGAGTACTTATAAATGTTGTGATTTTTTTATAAGTCGTGTCATATTTTTATAAATGTAAATTTTACGATTTTTCCATCGAAACTTAACATTACGTTTTATTATATTTATTATGATTGTTGATGTTGATCATTCCATTGTGTTTTATTGATGTTGATGATTGATAAGTATTTTGGCTTAAAAGTATTCATACGTATTTGTACATAAGTGCCATTGTTTATATTTTTGTATCGATTTAGATACATGTAGTCATGCTAATATGTGCCTTAAGTTAAATAAAAATATTCAACATATTGAGTTTTTTGATGGTTTTATGGCTTTTAAATTGTACTTGTTGAATTGAATCACCACTAGAAGATACGTAACTAGAGCTCCTGCTATCTGTAACGTAACGTAAGTATGCTTATTTTCAAAACGTGAACATACCTTTAGAATAAGAGCATTATTGATTCGGAAAATTTTGTTGCCAGTGAGGCCCACCTCTTGGAATTTCACCGATTTTATAAATCGTTTAATCTGAAATTTTATCGTTAAATAATAATTAAAGTTTGTGTGTGAATTACCTCCACGTGAGAAATATCGCCAGAGTGTGTAAATAAAATTTTTAACAGAAGTTTAGTTTCTTGATTAATCCATGAAGCGTGATTACATACTAAAATTAGCCTTAACAATAACAGAGCTAAAGATACAAAATAATAAACTGTTTCAAGCATAGTTGCCATTTGCAACTTTAAGCTATCAAAAATGTGAAATATGATAAAGTAACAGTTGATACAAAAAGACAGTAGTATTAACCACGAAATTTTTTTGTCAGTAAAGTTGCACAAATTGCATAACTTCAGGTAATCGTTATTTAAAGAAATCCACTTGTAGCTCTCCTAAAAACAAGAAAAAATTTGTATGGAACAGATACCTACGTCAAAAAATCACCTCGTTGCACCCCATAATTCTTGCTCTTTCTTTTATTTGCCCAAAACGCATAGCTAAAGCTGTGCTTATTAGAATTATAAATAAATCTAAAAACGTCCAAGAAAACGCCATTCTCGTGTTAATCATTTGAAGAGATATTCCAAAGAAATGGTTGTATGGGAAAGTATTAAAAACTACACTGAAAGACATATTTACTGAAAAGTGTTCTAAAGCTTTTGGAAGTGTTCCCTTGCACTGGAGGGCAACCATGAATTTGTTAGCTTGAATTGTGAAATGTTCGGCTAAAATAACACACCATTTGGTCAACAAAATTGAACGTCAAGAAAGCCGTGAAAACTGATCGGCATGTCGAGACTTAACTGATACATCCACTTACCACCCACAGAATCGTGGCGTAAATTCCCGTTAGTGAGATGTAAGTCTGAGTATCAGAATGTGGTATCAGTAAAGTCTCGACGTGCCGTTCCACTTTTCACGGCCTCCTTGCTGATTGTGGTGGATTTTACGTAAAAAAAAAATTTATAACCTGCTTCAAACAATAAAAATATTGTGGAAACTAAACCTATTCGGTGGTTTAAGCCTTTCGGCCATCCATAGTTTTTCATCGAGCAGTCAACGTCTCTCCATTTTTCCATTGTTTCTCTCCATTCCTTAGCTATTTTAATAAATAAAATTGAAGATATGCAACCACTTGAGTAAAATACGATTCCATCTGAAAGATTTGTTAATTTAAATCAGTAATTGTAGGCCTCCCACACCTCCTAAAATTCCTAAAATGCTTCGATCCTCCTAAAATTCTCCTAAAAATGACAACGAAATCCTAAATTTCCTAAAATAAGGAAGTCTGAAGAATTTTATGCTAAATTTGGGGCGGAAATTTATCCCTGTAATATATATTTTACTCACACAACCGCCGCGTTTAAGTGTATCGAAACTTTATTTTATAAAGACCTCGTAAAAAAAAGATTTTTTTTTTATTGTCAAGACGCTAACTATACCGGGGTGATTCAGTTTGGTATTCGCCCAGCCCCCTGTAACTTTTTTATTTCAATAAAAAAATAGGTATTTTAGGGTGTTCTCCCAAAAAATTAAAAAATTAACTTAAATTACAAACATTTTATAATAGTACATCAACTTATTCTGTGTTATGTAAAAATGTTTTCCCAAGTTTTCTATCTTCCGCCGTATTCTTTGCTGGAAAAATATGTATAAAACGGTATAAAACCGTATTTGTAAATTGTCTGACAAAACTCTATTAAATAACTGCTTTAAAATAAATCGTCTTGTTAATGACGTGTCAAAATTTCAAGTATGTAAAGAAAGTTAATACTTGATAGATAATAGAAATTTCGAAAAAAGAAAATTTTGTTAATAAAATAAATAATTTAAATAAAATAAATAAAATAAGTAAAATAAATAAAATTAAATAAAATAAATAAAATAAATAAAATATATAAAATATATAAAATAAAAATTAGCACTGGAAAAACTTGAATAATTTTCGGTTAACTATAATGTCGCACCCACTCTAAAAAAATTATTTTCTTGAAATTTTTCTAATGAAAGTGTAAACTTTCTTTACATATTTGGATCTAAAAAAATGCATACAAGAATCCGCTAAGAAATGTACAGCATTTCATCAAAAGTTACAGGGGGAGAATACCAAACTGAATCATCCGGTAAAAACTCCTAAAATTCTCCTAAAATTTTGCTTTAAATTCTCCTAAATTCCTAAAAAAAATAGGAAAAATTGACGTGGGAGGCCTGTAATTGAAACTACCTACTCATTTGGAATTGGTCATAGCCGTCTCTTATCATTTGCCCAATAAAACCTGCAACCATTAAGATACCCCCAAAAACCGTTACTATGGAAGAAAACACACGTACGGAAATCCATTCAAAATGTAAACATTTAATATTAGTTGATAGTATACCCTGCGTTGGGAAAAAGCCAAACACTTGGGCAATTACTAGCAGAAGTCTTAGCGATTTGTGTAAATTATTTTCGTTCCTTTCGTAAAAAGAGTCTTCTGCAAATATCCATCTACAAATCCGCAAATCGTTGATATTTTTTCTCTAAAATAAATTATATTCACCTTTTAAATTTTCGCATCACTGCTTATCATATAATGTCTTCTTGCGCATAAAAGTGGTGAAAGCACTGGAAATAAGTATAGTAAATTATTCCTGTAATTATTAGAAAGACAGGAGCAATATTATTCCTAAAGGGGCTGTTTATTTTTTTTCTTACACGATGTTTTCATATCGGTGGTCAATTTTGTTTTGAAACGTTCCTATTGTGTTCATAATTTCTCATGAAAGGATGTAGCACAGTTTTATAAATAAACGTTATTTTATGTTATTCTTCTTCCACCTAATAAAAAAGTTTACTTTGCAAGTAGAGCGGAGAATAAATGAGAACGAAAGCAGATATCGAGCTGAAATTTTGTAGGTACACGTGTGTATACCCGGAAGATCTCGGCATCTGGGCCATATCGGACCAAGGGGGTGGAAGTTCTTCGTCCGATGGAACAATTGCCGATTTTTTTGGTTCAGTAGTTTTTAACATAATCACGTCATCATCGTTTTTTTACATGGAAACCCACTTTTTTCTCAAAGGATTCGGAATCTACGAATTTTCCTAGGAAGAAAACATGTATCACACTTCACACTTGACCGAAAAAGCAATCACGTCCACCCTAGATTTTAAAAAGCACTAAAGGAACCAGTGAAAACCTAAGATTTTTGAAAAAACGTTAGCTCAATTAACCTCCCCACTCCACTTCACCACTTAAAAAAAAAGGGAGGTTACTGCAATCACTAAAATTTTCGAATTCGAGATAACACCAGATCTTCACGTTTTGAGGTCTCAGGAACCCAGAAAAGGGGTTTTTAAAATGTGTCTGTGTGTATGTACGTACGTTCGTACGTTCGTACGTTCGTACGTACGTACGTACGTTCGTTTGTAATCACGCCACAGCCAAAACCACCGATTTAGCTGAAATTTGGAACATAGGCATCTCGTAACCTAACTTAGATCTGAAAAGCTTTTGGAGCCAATCGTGTAACCGGAAATGCCATTTTGGCACATCAACTTTTAAATTTTAAATGCAAACCCCTATTTTTCACGTCACCATAAGAAAGACCTTCAAATTATGCTTTTAAAAATGTATTCATTCTTAGTGCCCTTTTGACCAAAAAATAAAAAAAAAAATATTTTTATCGGACTTTAAAATCGCGGTACAGCTCAAGCCCCTGAACAGATTTGGCAGAAATTTTGCGCATGGGGATTGTATTGCACGTCGAAGAGCTGAACAAATTTTGAATTCAATCGGCTCACGGAAAGTGCCGTTTTGGCACACCAATTTCCAAATTTAAAATTATTCCCGCATTTAACCATTAAAAACAAGTTTTTGAAAGATTTATGGTCACCATCAGAAAGGTCTTCAAATTCTGGTTTTAAATAGGACAAAATTAATTCGCATTTAGCGCTTTTTGGTTCAAAAAATCGAAATTTTATAATAACACTAAAAATACATTATAGCCCAAATTACTAAATCGATTTGGTAGAAATTTGATACATGGAGATTGTGTGACCCGCTGAAGAACTGGAATATTTTTTTGAAAGCAATCGGTCCACGCGAAGTGCCATTTTGGCATATCAATTTTAAAATTTGAAATGCAAAGATTCCTTTTGTCTTTATTAACTGCTGGATTTTGGGTAGGTACATTATCAGATTAGAGTAATAGGTAAAAGGTGTGAATAGTGAAGGAAAATCATCAATTCCCAAATTTAAAATTATTTTTTCATTTGACCATTAAAAACAAGTTTTTGAAAGATTTATTGTCACTATCAGAAAGGTCTTCAAATTCTGGTTTTAAATAGGACAAAATTAATTCGCATTTAGCGCTGTTTGGTTCAAAAAAGCGAAATTTTATAATAACAGTAAAAATACATTATAGCCCAAATTACTGAATCGATTTGGCTGAAATTTGGTACATGGAGATCGGGTGACCCGTTGAAGACCTGAAAGGCTTTTGAAAGCAATTGGCCCACGGGAAGTCCCATTTAACCATATCAATTTAAAATTTTAAATACAAGACCTCATTTTTTATGTCGCCATTAGAAAGGCGATCAAATTCTGGTTCTAAAAATGTGTTCACAGTTTCGGCCATTTCAGTAGAAAATAGAAAAAAAATTCTTTCTCAATAAAAGGGAGCGGGCTGACAGTGGATGACATAAAGTGGCAGTTATTGTCAAAAAGGTGGCAAAAGATTAACCTTAAAAGGAACATATTGTCAAATGTGATGGGTGATGTCCGAGGTGATGTCGGTATTTGTCAGAAAATTGCGAAATTAGTCAAGGATTAAAAAAATTCTGTTGAATTGACTACTATCTACACAGAATACAAAGATCCACGCGATGGGGAGGTTCCAGCCGCTTCTCTGCTGCATTTTTTTTTTGATACAAACCCAGTTGCTCAATTACTTTTAGTTAAATTCTTTTTGTAATTTTTACAAATTGTAACTTCTGAGGAAATTTTGAAAAAAGGAGAAGGTATTTTAACCTCCCCAACCCCATCACAATTTAAAAAAAATGGGAGGTTACTGCAATCACTAAAATTTTCGAATTCGAGATGAGACCGGATCTATGCGTTTTGAGGTCTCAGGAACCCAAAAAAGTGGTTTTTAAAATGTGTCTGTGTGTATGTTCGTACGTAAGTACGTTCGTACGTACGTTTGTAAACACGCCACAGCCAAAACTACTAGACCGATTTGGCTGAAATTTGGTACGTGGGCATCTAATAACCTAACTTAGATCTGAAAAGCTTTTGGAGCCAATCGTGCAGTCGGAAATGCCCTTTTGGCACATCAACTTTTAAATTTTAAATGCAAACCCCCATTTTCACGTCACCTAAGAAAGGCCTTCAAATTCTGCTTCTAAAAATGTATGCATTCTTAGTGCCTTTTTGACAAAAATTGAAATATTCGGGATTGTTAACGTACTTTAAAAACACGATACAGCCGAAACCTCTGGACCGATTTGGCTGAAATTTTGTACATGGAGACTGTATTACATATACGTCGAAGAGCTAAAAAATGTTTGGAGGCAATCGACCCACGGAAAGTGCCGTTTTGGCCCATCAATTTGCAATTTTAAATATACTCCCATTTTACCACCCTAAACATTTTTTTTTTAAATTTATTGTCAGCATCAAGAAGGTCTTCAAATACTTGTTCTAAATAAGATAAAATTCATTCGCATTTACTGCCCTTTGGGTAAAAAAAAATTGAATATTGTAATAACTTTAAACCACATTATAGCCCAAACTACTGGATCGATTTGACTGTTTGGTACATGGAGATTGGGTGACCCGTTGAAGACCTGAAAGCCTTTTGGAAGCAATTGGTAAACGGGAAGTGCCATTTAAGCATATCAACTTAAAAATTTCAAATACAATAAGGCCTCCTTTTTTATGTCGCCATTAGAAAGACGATCAATTTCTGGTTCTAAAAAATATTCGCAGTTTCTGCCATTTCAGTGGAAAATAGAGGAAAAATTCTTTCTCATTAAAAGGGATATTAACCTTAAAAGGAACATATGTTGTCAAATGTTATGGGTGATGACGGTATTTGTCGAAAAGCATAACAAATTGTCTGTTGAACTGACTACTATCTACACAGAATATAAAGATCCACGCGATGGGGAGGTTCCAGCCGCTTCTCTGCTGCATTTTTTTAAAAAGTAATTGCGCAGTTGGCTTTGCGATAAAAAAGGCGGTCTCGGAGACGGCAGGAACTTCTACGCCGCACTGCATTGGATTAATAACAGCAGCATTTATTAAATTTTTAAATATTTAAAATAAGAAAGTTGCTATGCCAAAAGGGCACTTCGGGTTCGGGTTGACTGATCGGCTTCAAAATCTAATCAGCTCCTCTCCCGCACAGACAATAAAATAAATTGCCACGAAAATGACATTTTTCGAAAAAATGGCACTAAGGTTTTCGGCTTGAAAAAAAATCAGTTATCAAATCCGGTAATAAAAATACACATTTATGCATAGTTTTTTTTCACGGCACCATTTTTTGGTCAAAAGGGCCCAAGTGTGAATACATTTTTAGAAGCAGAATTTGAAGAGCATTCATATGGTAATGCGAAAAATGGGGGTTTGCATTTAAATTTTTAAAGTTGATGTGCCAAAAAGGCACTTTCCGTGAGCCGGTGTAGCCCAGATTCTAATCAGCACCTACAAATCTCCCACTGAATATGTGTGCCAAATTTCATCAAAATCAGTTCAGTAGTTTCGGCTGTAGCGTGTCCACAGACACACGGACAGACACACGGACAGACACACAGACACACATTTTTCAAAAATAGGTTTTTTGGGTTCCTGGGACCCCGAAACGTAAAGATTTGATGTCAGTTCAATTTCGAATTTTTGATCGATTTTATATACTGCTCCGCCTTGAGCGTAGAAGTTAAAAAATGAAGTTAGTGTGTTTTTGGGTTTTTGAAAAATCTTGATTTTTCATGCATTTCCTCGAAGTTGTTGAAAGTCGTAGATCCCGAAATCGTTGAGAAAAACGATGATGACGTCATTGTGTCAAAAACGACTGAGTCAAATAAATCGGCGATGGCACCGTCGGGCGCAGAATGCAAAAAAACCCTATACCCCTTCTAAAATTTTTGCATTAAGTTTTCGATTCAAGAATTACGGGCAATTCGTTACTTTTTAGACACTCTGTATATAACACAATAGAAATAAAATCACTCCTGTAAATCATAAAGAAAGGGTCGGGTGAAATCATGAGGGGTTGAAAACCTCAACTTCTAAATAACCGCAATTTTTCAACGAATTGGACTGGGGTGGTGCAATTGAAAACGCAACTTTCTTTAGAGGATGTGGGAGGTTGGAGTTTAGAGTTTGAAACGTTCATAAAACCTTGCAACTTGGTACAGAGAACAATATATGCTGTGAAACTGTGAGGTCGTATATAGTACATCTTCGAGAACGGGGGAGTGAATTTTAGGGGCTAGTTTAGGGGTGAAAACACGAATTTTTAGTGGATAATGTAGGGTTGAAATACTATATTCGATAGCTTTCTGTCGATGGTACAAAAAAGTCTTCATTCAATAAAAACCACCCTTAGTTATAAACCCTCAACATGTAGAAACGTACTTAATAGGGCACGGCAAATCAAATCATTGTTTAAAATGTTATGATAGAATTTAGATGGTAATTTACAACGATAGTGTAGAAATTAAAAAAGGGGATGAACTTTAAGCCTAAAACTGAAAATTTTTGTAGTTAATTTTAGTGCTAATTTTACAAACGCCCATTTGTGATTTTTCGGTAATTCAAAGTCATTTTCATTATTTTTCATCCCTCTAAAATTTTTCAAACCCTTTCACGATATCTGGTTCCCTCAAATAGCTATATTTACGCAGATCCTTTATTTTCCGTCTTTTCGCTAATTTTGCTTGCAGTTAATTTTCACCCCCCTTCACAACTTTTCAACCCCCCGATTTGCGTAATTGGCTTATTTTCTGTATTTCCACTTAGCTAATCTTCACCCCCCTTTGATTTTTCAAAAATTGCACCCCTAAAATTCACTCCCTTCAACCTCGAAACACAAAAAGTTGACTTGGAGGAAATCGAGGAGGAAATTTAACCCTTGAACTGTCTACCACCGAAGGAGACTAATTGGACGCAAAATAATTGCACCACCGAGATCCACCTCTTTCAAATCCCGAACACAAAATGGGCAGCTACGGAAGCGGCTGGAACCTCCCCACTTGGTGAATGATCCAATCTTATCACCAATATCAAGTAAATTTTACTTATACAAGCCTAAGGTGTTTTCTGTGATTTTTCTAAGTTTTACGATCTTTTGCCAAAAGGGCACTAAGATTGAATACAATTTTGAAAACAAAATTTGAAGACTTTTCATGTGCTGATAAAGAAAATATGAGTTCATTATTAAAATTTCAAAGTTGATATGCCAAAATGGCACATGCCGTTTGCCGATTGCCACGAAAATTAAATCAGCTCTTCGGCGGGTAACGGTATCTTTACCTACCAAATTTCAGCCAAATCAATCCAGCAATTTGGACTGTAGCGTGTTATTTATTGTTTCCTCGAAACTTCGAATTTTTCGATTTTATGCCAAAAAGGCGCTAAGTGTGAATACACTTTCAGATACAGAGTTTCAAGGCCTTTCATGTACTGATAAGAAAAATTAGTGTTCATCAGTCAAATTTCATAGTTGGTGTGCCAAAAAGGCACTTGGCGCCTGCGGATTCGCAACAAAATTAACTGGGCTCACCGGAAGACCAAAGCTAACTTCCATACCAAATTTCATTAAAATCCGTTCGGTAGTTTCCGAGAAATCATGCTCACATACGTACATACATACATACATACATACATACATACATACATACATACGTACATACGCACAGACATTTTTTAAAAACCACTTTTTTGTGATCCTGGGACCTTGAAACGTAAAGATCTGGTGTTATCTCAATTTCGAATTTTGGAGTGATTGCAATAACCTCCCATTTTTATATGGTTGTGGGGAGGTTAAAAAAAATTATGTGGATTAAATTTAACACGTTGGACCACATCTGTTATTTACTGGAGGATTCTAATTAAATGAAAAAGCTGCATCCCCGAAACTCACCCCTTTCAACCCCCAAACACAAGGAATTGAATTGGCGGAAATTTAATAATGGAAGACTTCAGAAGGATATTTACTGAATGCAAAAATCATCTGAAAATACCCCCTCTCACACTTGCTTTTATCATGAAGCATATGCTTGGGCACTACTACTAGGTGCCCAAAACCACCAATTCCACCTTAATATGAGTTATTCAGTCTTCTTCTGGATGACACTTAAAACTATTAATAATAATAAGTATTGAACAATTTTAAGAAATCCGATTGGGCGATTGATGATATTTTCACTTACTAGCGATTCTTAATAAAATAGCAATTGCAGTTATTGAGAACTCATGCAACTACTTTTACCTGTTGCCATGATTTTCAATAGAATTGAACATTAATTTTCAATTCCCCATGGCAACACCTGTAAAAATTGCTAACTAGCCAATCGGATGTCTTAAAAATTTTCAATATTGAAACGTTTTCAATGTCATCCAGATTCCAGAATAAGACTGATTCACGGCGAATAAACATCTACAGGGATACACATCACTTTGATATATATCTTCCGTTGGCTTTTTGACATGTGTCATAACTTATTCTTTTACGCTTTAGATTTCCATTCGCCGGTGGTAGGTAGGTACATATACATAGTTACTAATAAATAATTCACATAAAGTCCCGTCGCATATTAACGAAAGAGGGGGTTGTGTGTCTCAGGTTTTTTTTCTGTTGGTTTGTAAACGGGATTTCAGTTCTGTCAAAATTCCTGTCATGGACAATAATTAACAACAAAGACCCCTTTCAACCTCCATTGTTACTGTTTATTGACACTGACTGTGAGTGACGGGAGTTTTGACGGATGTGAAATCCCGTTTACAAACCAACAGAAAAAAAGCCTTCGTTAATATGCGACGGGACTTTACCTTCTGGTGTAAGAAAAACGAGAAAAATTGTAAAAAACCGCCCTAGGGTTGTTTTCGAAAAGCTTTTAGCTTGAACGGGCTTTAGGAGGGCTTAAAAAATAATAACATTAAAGTACCTATTTGAAATTTAAGGCTAAGTATTTATTTAAACGAAAAACATACAAGAATGATTATGATTAACATTTCAAACTGGAATAATAGTTGAAAAAACTTCGAGAATTACTTATTCTTTGGTTCCTGCTTCTTACTTTCAATCGGTTTGGAGGGCTGTCCAGTTTGAGTAATCGGAATATTCTTATGGTCACCACTCTGGGCGTCCACCCTCGGAGCCGTGATAGTAAGAACTCCATCCGAAGACAACTTGGACTCCACCTTGCTAATATCGTGCCCTCTTGGCAACACGTATTTTCTTATGAAATGTCTGGAGATGTATCCATGCTCATCCTCCTTCTCCTCGTGTCTACCCTCAATGGTAACGGTGTTATCGCCAGTCACCTTCACCGAGATTTCCTCCGGCTTGAACTGCTGCACGTCCAAGTTGGCCTGGAACTTATCCTTGTCGAAGTTAACAGTGGATCCTACGTCCTGCTGGGATGCGGAAGAACGCCATGGTCGGAGGTAACCGGCTGGAGATCGAAGGAGTCCTCGAAATTCCCTCGGGACGATTGGCGAGAGCAAGTCCTCGGCGTCCAAGCCCAGGCCGAAGTGTTGGTCAACGACTCGGGATGGACGGTAGTAGTCGAAGGGGTCGATCCACGGCAGTAGAGACATTATTTTAATTTGCTTCTTCACGTTCTTCACTTCAAGACAGGAATCACAAAGCGAATTACTTAGTTTATTTAATAGATCACTTGGTAACAGCGTCAGAAGCTACTTCGATAAACGCTCGAATTCAACTGTGGTGGGAGCGCTTGCCGCTCTCGTATTTACGGACTCGTAGAAAATTCTAGCGCGTTCTGGAGAACATCTTCTAGAAAATTTTTGTTTTTTCGGGAATAACTTCGCAAAATTTATTGATAATGGCAAATTGGACGCAAGTAAGTCTTATCTGGGGGGCTGATCACTCAAAAAAATTGTGTATAATTAATTCCAATCGGGAATTAATGCCAATAATTCCAGTTTAATTCCATTAATTTCGATTTAGTTCCATTAATTCCGTCAATTCCATATTAATTTCATTAGTAGTTCCATTAGATAATTAATTCTTTTCCAATACAAGCTGGTTTCTTTTTCACTGCTCACAATTGGCATCTCCTAAACGTAAGAGGTATGAGGTCGGTTAAATTAGAGAAAAATTGCACCATTTCTTGTCAATTAAGAATCTGAGGAGAATTTCCCGATATCTTAATTCGTTCTTGACTTATCCCGAAAAAAACTGAAAAATGCGACTTTCATGAAAAGTTCATATCTTTTTTACGATTGATGTTATTTAATTGAAACTTTGAACTTTTACATTTTTGACAGATTTTTCGGGATAATTCAGGAACAAATCAAGGTACGGGAGAATTTTCTTCAGATTCTTAATCACCAAGAAATAGTGCAACTTTTCCCTTATTTAACCAACTCCTTATCTTTTACCGTACCGGACCGATTTAGTTGAAATTTGGTACGTGGGCATCTGATAACCAAGCTTAGATCTGAAAAGCTTTTGGAGCAAAATCGTGCAACTGGAAACGCCATTTTGACACACCAACTTTTAAATTTTAAATGCAAACCCTCATGTTTCACGTCACCATAGCCTTTAAATTCTGTTTCTCAAAATGTCAGTGCCCTTTTGGCCACAAATTAAGATTTTTATCGTACTTTAGAATCGCGGTACAGCCCAAGCCCCTGAACCGATTTGGCTGAAATTTTGCACATAGGGATTGTATTACACGATGAAGAGCTAAATAAATTTTGGATTCAATCGGCCCACGGAAAGTGCCGTTTTGGCACACCAATTTCCAAACTTAAAATTATTCTCTCATTTAACCATCCAAAACAAATTTTAGAAAGATTTATTGTCACGATCAGGAAGGTCTTCAAATTCTGGTTTTAAATAAGACAAAATTCATTCGCATTTAGTATCCTTTGGGTAGAAAAATCGAAATTTTGTAATAACGGTAAGACCACGTTATAGCCCAACCCCAAACTACTGGATTATTATATTAGGAGCAATTTGTCCACGAGAAGTGGCATTTAAGCATATCAACTTTAAAATTTTAAACACAAGACACGGAAATCAAAGACCCCACACGATGGGGTGGTTCTAGCCGTTTCTCTGCTGCCAATTTTATCCAATAACTGTAGGAGTTTTATTATTATTATAATCGAAAACCTTAGTTTACCCAAAGATGTTAATACTTGTACAATTTTGTAAGTAAGTAGTCATTCAATTCCAGAAACAGGGTGGAAAATTCTAGACCTAATATTATTATTCCGCTCCTGTCTTGTGAGAGTGGGGAACCTTGGTATTGATTTGCGAGTCCGCTGACCTGCACAATATAATATAAGACGAGGGGTCGGGAACCACCTGGAACTTTCTGGAGTTCAAGCCGGAATTCACAGATTTTATTCAAAATCGGACTGTATGGAATTGAATAAGTACATAAATAAGCACCTATTAAACGAATTATCAATAACGATATGGTCGATATGGAACCATATTAATAACAAATATTTACATTGATGGCATAAAAATAGATTTTTTAAATGAGATAGGTACGTGCAAAATATAATGTCAAGTCTGAATTTACAGTCTCTTGACGACTTCAATTAGATAAAAATAGCAAACAAAAAATTATTGTTTGTTTACCAGGCGGTGAATTAAAAATTCTATTATTATTTGAATGATGTTCTCGATTTGTACCTAAACCTTCCAGAAGGGTCTGCGTAAGGTTAAGGTTATTGATTTGGAATGAAAGCCGGGACTGAGTTTATTCACCTTCTCTCCCTTTAATATACAGGGTGAATCAATAAGGCGACGGCGGTCCATAACTGCTGAACCTTTCCAGATAGGAAATTAATTCAAACGCCATTATAGGTACAATTTACAGTACCACCCCTTGTACAACCCAAAAATATTTTCAACTATTTATACAGGTCCTGAGAGCTCAATTTTCTATCTAAAGAGCTGAGATTCGGTACGAATATGAAGGAAGAGCTAGTTTATCTATCTAACATGATAACTATCACTATCACTATATGCAGGGTGTTCAAAATTCAATGTCAAGTTTGGAAAATTTCAAATATGCAAAACTCCATTTTATCAAATAGCACCCCCTATTGTGTCATGGGGTTCGGCTTTTGAATTACTTTTTTTTAATTAAATATGTCCTTAGTTATACCTAAAGTTGATACTTTAAGAGATACCCATTCGTTGTTTTATTACAATTCACAATGAGTTTCAACCAAGAAGAATTAATTAACCTGATTTACTGCTAAGGGTTGAAATTCATTGTGTATGTCAATAAATGTGACATACTTCTGGTAACCATGTAAATAAACAATGATAATCATAAATGTCATGCAGTCCATGGCATTATCTTTAATTATTGAGATCGTAATAAATAACCTTCCATAAAATCAATAAAATAACGAATATCTCAACTTTAGGTATAGGACATATACCTACTCGAGTGCAAGCGAATGATAAAGATTTGTCAAAACTAGAAGGTAATGGCGTATGGAATGCCAATGCATAGCCTACTAATATTGACAAATCGTTAACATTCACTTGTACTCGAGCGTATTTGATAAAAAGCAAAGTAATTAAAAAGCCAAAACTTGACACTGAATTTTTAACACCCTGTATGGTGAATAATGATAGTATCATGTTATCCTGTTATCCTTCAAATCGTACCGAATCTCAGCTCTCTAGATACAAAATTGAATCTTCAAGTTTTTTTTAAAGAAATAACGATCGAAATTTTCCAAAAAAAAATAATTTCTCTAGGACCGCGCCTTAAAACAAAGCTATGTATTGGTGATCAAAAAGGTGATGTCCGATTTAAAAAAAATCAAGTTGCATTGCGTTGCAAGTGTTTTGGGACACCCTGTATGGTTAAAAATATATTTGTTTTGTACTGGATATAATGGTGTTTGAACTTAAGAACTTATGGACCGCCGTCGCCTTGTTGGCTCACCCTGTATAGGTATTCTAGAATGGTCTGCATCGTCGTTGACACCTTTGGGCGCATCGGCTATTTTGAATTTATAATAAAAGTTGATGAATAAAATGAAAAGATCATTTAGATTTTAGATGTTGATTTGGTAAAATAATTATTATATTTTCAATTTAGGTTGGCCCCGGGCTCTCAAAATTTTTTTTTACTTTGCGAAAACCATAGTCTTTCAATGTAATAATTTTTGATTAAAGATTAAAATTAGAAAAGAAATCCTCTGCCTCTTAGGCAGCTTACAGAATATCCAAGTAAAATTAAATAATTAAAATCGGGATTAAAATATATCGAATAATAATTTATTTATCGTTAAAAGTGGACGTCTTCGAGGTCCTACCAGGCTCTTATCAAGTTTTTTCCATTCCTTCATCAAACGAAAACAAAGAAAAACACTCGTTTATCGTTAATTTTCTGGCAAATTCTGCATCGAGAAGGTGCGCGCGTCTAGAATCTTCCACGCTCCGATAAATACGACCGCTTTTAGCGCTCCGAATCAGTTTGAATTGATCCACGCATCGAAATAAAATCAAATAAAATTGAGATAACCCTTGAATTATCACTGCAATAAAATGTCTTTTCCGTTGTGGAACGATCCCTTCGATTATTATCGTCCATCCCGCATCGTCGATCAGCACTTCGGCTTGGGCTTGGAACCTGAAGACCTTTTGGCACCGATCGTCCCGAGGGAATTTCGAGGACTCCTTCGATCTCCAGCCGGTTACCTCCGACCATGGCGTTCTTCCGCATCCCAGCAGGACGTAGGATCCACTGTTAACTTCGACAAGGATAAGTTCCAGGCCAACTTGGACGTGCAGCAGTTCAAGCCGGAGGAAATCTCGGTGAAGGTGACTGGCGATAACACCGTTACCATTGAGGGAAAGCACGAGGAAAAACAGGACGAGCATGGATGCATTTCCAGACACTTCGTGAGGAAATATGTCCTGCCTAGAGGACACGATATCGATAAGGTGGAGTCCAAGCTGTCTTCTGATGGAGTCCTCACCATCACCGCACCAAAGATCGACCTGAAATCTGATCGGCAGAAGGCTGTTCCTATCACCCAAACTGGACAACCGTCGAAGGTTGTGGAAAATAAGGCTGTAGAAGAGAACAAGGCTGTGGAGAATAAGACCGCGGAGAATAAGGCCGAGGGAAAGAAGAAATAATCACTGATATGTTTCATTAATCATTCTTGTCATGTATTTAAGACTGAACTCATTTTTTCATACATTAAAAATAATTAATTGTAAGTTTATTTAATAAAATAAAATTTCGTTAGTTTCGAAAATTCTGTTTCATTTTAAAACTAATAAAAAGATGGTGAAATATAAAAAAAAGCAAAAAAATATAAACAGTAGAAAATGATTAGGTAAATGGTAAAAGGTAAGCATGCATTTTATTTTACGTAGACAGTTAATAAAATATTATTAGGTATAGTATTAGGCAAATAAGTAGGTAATTATGCCACCAGTAACTCCAGACAGTCATTATGTGTGCGTATCAAGCGATCCAAAAAAACATTCTCAATGAGTTTTGGAACTTGTTTTTCATTTGCTTGTTCTTTGATACCAATGATAACATACCTGTGTCACTACAATTTTGTAAAACAGTGGATACCCTGACATAATCAACGACATCAGTTTCAAAAAGCTCACTGAGGATGTTTTTTTTAGATCAGTTGATACACCAACCTTAGGTGGTGAATTTTAGAACCTCGGAAACCATTAGAGATGAAAAATCGGTTAAATTAGAAAAAGTTGCGCTTTTTCGATGTGATTAAAAATTTGTGAATAATTCATCGATATTTTTTGATTCGTTCATGATTCATCCCGAAATTACTAAAAACTGTGACTTTATAAAATGTATCTTATATTATAATTCCCAATGGTCTGTATTCAGTCGATAACTCCCTTGTTGTTAGGGATAGCGAAAAATTGTTAAATACAAAATTGCAGAGGGTCAAACAAGGCACATTTTAAAAATGCAAGGCTGTCCCACTAAGGAGTAAGGACACAAACATAGATTGTTTAAATGGAACAACCCATATTTTAATTTTTGTTGGATTTTATGATGAATTCCAAGTAACATTCATTAATCAATTTTCAACTTTTGGTTTTGTAAATTTAGCATGTCATTAAGGTAGCTTTGGGCTATCTTTCAGGCGCTTGAAAACAGTCTTAGCTTCTTAAGTTCGTCTCCAGTAACATTATGAACCTTCAAAAATGTAGAGGTTTAAATTTCATAATTTTTTAAATGGCACCACTATCAAATGTTATAGTCATAAGCTGTAACATTAAGGCTTTCGTTTGATATAAAATGTCCCTATATTCAAGTCACGAATTTTTCGTTTCAGTCAGTAAAATATGATTTTTAGGAATTTCCATTTTCAGCTTACAATAATATTTTTGAAAGGCTGCTCGGACACATGTCACAATAGCTGTCACAAATTCTGTCAGCCGGAATCCTGCGTTAATTAACCATAAATTGTGATCAAGTGTTTTTTTTAATGTTCATTTATGGAACGCAAGAATGTATCTACTCAAAAAAGTTGCAGCATTTTCAGCACTTAAGTACTTACCAAAATTAAATAAATAGATAACAATTGCAGTTTTAGAATAGGTACCTGTAGGTACTTTTTAATTAAATTTTTTTTAATTTTCTGTTAAAAAACAACAGGTAGGTATACTCTGTTAAAGTAAAGTGATTATAATGCCAATAATTTGGCTTTGATGATGAGCAGTTTGTGTTCGAAACATGTTAGCTGTTGAAATAAACCTTTTCGGTATAGTGGGCGTTTCTGATGGTAGTTATAATATGTTTTTACAGACACAGAATTTATTGCAGGTCCTGTTTGTAGCCCATAGACAATGAAATGTAGTCAGAGCCAACCGTCTAAAAACATCAAGAAGAAAAAGATGAATATTGTGTTTTACTGAACAAATCGAAAAATACTAAACCTGGATATAGGAACATTTTATATTAAACAAAAGCAAATTTAATTTTACAACCTATGGCTATAACATTTGATAGTATGGTGCCATTTCAAAATTTCGAAATTTTACAATTTTTCAACCCCTAAGTGTAAATTTTGCAATATTCGTGTAATTTGGTTTTTCTTAGGTAATAAATTGAACTTATTTGGATTCAGTTTACCCTCGACTTTACCTTTTGCAATTTTCCTGCCTTCTTTTTCGCTTTTTCCAACACCCTTCGCAATATTTCAACTCTCCAAATGTTAAATTTACATAATTGGGTCATTTTGGTGTTATTTTCTGAAATACCCTTTGACTTTTCAAATGCAAAGTGCAAATTTTGCAAAACTCGCGTAATTTTGTTTTTCATCGGTAATAAATTGAACTCATTTGCTATTCAGTTTACCTTTTACAATGTTTCAGTTTCATTCGCATTAGGTACATAGGTATAAGTAGGTAATTCAACCCGCACAGTTAATTTTTCATCCCCTTTCGCCATTTTGCAGTCCCGTGACCGTTAATTTTGCAAAATTAGCCGAATTTTTATTTTAATTCCGGCAATTATTTTCATTTACTCATTTGGTTTATATTGTCACTTTTTTTATTTTTCAATCCTCTTTTAATGTTTCTATTTAACTGCAGTAAATTTCCTTTGCCTTGGACTTCTCATCCCCTCCTTAATTTTTCAGCTATACCTGACTGTTCATTTTTCACTTTTTAATTCTGTAACAACAATTTTTTAACATTTCCCATTTTTGACACATCTGTGCGTCTGCGGAGGCACTGCTACTAGGTGCAGATTGATAAAATCCAGCCGCCTCTCTACATACACATTAACATGATAACATCTACAGGGATACACATCGCATTGATGCACATCTTCTTACTTTAAAATCTAATTAAGAACTAAAAGGACTAAAGAATGCCATATTTGGACACTTGTAGTGCGGAGTACCTAGTAGGTATTTACCTATTAGGTAATATTCTTCAACTTAGCAGGCAAGACAATTTTGGAAAACCTGAATGATAAGAATTTCTCCACTTTTGTTACTTTTGTATTCGGTAAAATAAAAGTCGAAATTGCGAATTACTTCATGACTATATTTACCTACTTAATTCGGCTGAGTCTCATTACAAAAAAAACATCACATAACTTTCAGTCTCACCACAGTCTATTTAAATTTTAAACTTTAGTTCTTTTCTTCATTTTTAACTTTTTTCGCTGGCTCTCCAGTCTGAATAATCGGAATACAACGATTCTGTTGTCCACCAGCTCCTAATTTCGGTGCAATCACCGTCAGCACTCCATCCGTAGACAGTTTAGAATGAATATTGCCCGTGTCGAGTCCTTTGGGAAGCACATATTTCCTCACAAAATGTCTTGAAATATAACCGTGTTCATCCTGTTTTTCTTCGTGTTTCCCTTCGACGGTTATTGCGTTTTCACCTGCAAGTTTGACGGTGATCTCGTGCGGCTTAAATTGTTGGACATCTAAATTGATCTGAAATTTGTCCTTATCAACTTCTACTGTCGATCCGACGTCTTCCTTGGACGCCGCGGATTTCCAGGGTCTCAAATATCCTGCAGGACAACGCACCGAGTTCCTGTGTTCTCGTGGTGCAATAAAGTCCTGAGGGAGCAGATCCAAGGCGAATCGTTGGTCGGGCAAATGCGTTGGACGGGAACAGTAAAATTCTGTAGGTTCTGCGAAGGACCAAAACCAGTCGGTCATTTTAATTTTTTTCTTTGTGTAACTTTGAATCGAGACTGACGAGTGAGACGCTGAGCGTCGCTTTTATTGGCGAGCGTCGTTTTCTAGAATGACTCCGCGGGTAAATATAGAAAGATGATTAAGTAAATATTATTGCTTATACAGGATGTTCCCTAAGTACTGATTCCTCACATTATTTTAAGACATAAGGAGCGCTTATTTTCCAAGATACAGGGTGTGCAAATTTAAAAAGAAATATTTTTTTTCTACAAAAAAACTTAAAATTTTTTCATCAATGACAGTGCTGGAACTGCGTGATTTTTTGCGGTGTAAGAAGTATTTTTGTGTGCGCGAAGTAGGTAATCATTTCGTGCACTAGTGCCGATTGTGATTAAAAAAGTGCATTTTTACTGCCGCCATCAGTAAACAATCGACTTTTACTGCCCCAAAAGAGGTAGTAAAAATGCACTTTTAATGACTACCGGCGAAAAAAAATATTGTGTACAATTCAGATGCGAAATGACTTTAGCGTACTCGAATATTAACCTCCCCACTCCACTTCACCTTTTAAAAAAAAGGGAGGTTACTGCAATCACTAAAATTTTCGAATTCGAGATAAGACCGGATCTATACGTTTTGAGGTCTCAGGAACCCAAAAAAGTGGGTTTTAAAATGTGTCTGTATGTATGTACGTACGTACGTACGTTCGTACGTTTGTACGTACGTTCGTTCGTAAACACGCCACAGCCCAAACTACTCGACCGATTTGACTGAAATTTGGTACGTAGGCAAGTCATGACCCAACTTAGATCTGAAAAGCTTTTGGAGCCAATCGTGCAACCAGAAATGCCATTTTGGCACATCAACTTTTAAATTTTAAATGCAAACCCCCATTTTTCACGTCACGATAGGAAAGGCCTTCAAATTCTGCTTCTAAAAATGTATTCACTCTCAGTGCCCTTTTGACCAAAAATAAAAAAAAAATTGATTTTAATCGGACTGTAAAATCGCGGTACAGCCCAAGCCCCTGAACCGATTTGGCTGAAATTTTGCAGATGGGGATTGTATTGCACGTCGAAGAGCTGAACAAATTTTGGATTCAATCGGCCCACGGAAAATGCCGTTTTGGCACACCAATTTCGAAATTAAAATTATTCTCTCATTTACCCATCCAAAACAAGTTTTTGAAAGATGTATTGTCACCATCAGAAAGGTCTTCAAATTCTGGTTTTAAATGGGACAAAATGTAATACCATTTAGTATTCTTTGGGTAGAAAAATCGAAATTTTGTAATAACACTGAAACCACGTTATAGCCCAAATTACTGGATCGATTTGTCCGAAATATCGTACATGGAGGTGAGGTGACCCGTTGAAGAACTGAAAGGATTTTGGGAACAATTGGTCCACGGGAAGTGCCATTTAGGCATATCAACTATAAAATCTTAAACACAAATCACGGAAATCAAAGACCCACGCGTTGGGGAGGTTCCAGCCGCTTCTCTGCTGCATTTATTTTTTTTGGCAAGCAGGATACCTACGCCATTTCTTTTTTGCAGATATGAGTCGTCGTATTTATTATTCACTCCTCCACAAAATTGTCCTTTTTCATTTTAACTTCTACGCTTCGCGGAGCAGTTACTAAAATCGAATGGCCGAAAGCATCAAATCTTTACTTTGTGGTTTTTGAAAAATGTCTGCATGTGTGTGTGTATGTGTGACAGGGTGTCTTTAAACACGCCAAACTACTAAACCGATCTTGCTGAAATTTGGTATGTGCACGTTGTATGGTTTAAGGAAGAACTTATTAGACTTTGGGCCAAATCGACCCCTCGGAACGTCTCTTTTTGGCACATCAAACCCCCATTTTTCACATCACCACATGAAGCATCTTCAAATTCTGCTTCTAAAATGTATTCACAGGTGGTGCCCTTTTGGCCAAAAACCGCGTTATGAAAAAAATCTATGTATAATTGTATATTTTTATTATCGAAATTGATAGCTGATATTGTAGCGGATCGAAAGCCTAGTGCCATTTTTTCGAAAAATTTAATTTTAGGGGTGAAAAGGCCCTATTTCGAATGTATTTTATCAAAACAGCATATTCTTACTATCGAATTCGATAACTCTTGCATTACTGGATCAAAAACCTTAGTGCCCTTTTTTCGAAAATTCCCATTTTAACCAGCAACCACGGCATTCCATTAGCACATCCACCGACTTCTGACTCACTTATACAGGCTGTCTCAAAACTCGCGCACTTTGGGCCTGAGGCGCTGTAGAGTAGCCTAAGGGAAAATATAAACTGCTTGATATTATTTTATTTAAGCCCCCATTACAAATGTATAATCCCCCGAAAGTCCAAAATTTATACACGTAAATGAGAATTTCATTCTTAGTCTGAAGATGATCTCGTAAGTCGAAACATGTCGCTAAAGTTCCAACCTTTTTAAGATTCTTAATAAATAGTGGCAAGACTTTGTGTCTCTTTTTCCTCGTTGAGTAATTTATCGAATTATTGGAGTTATTCATTGTGCAATTTTCTGCAAAAAGATATGGCAACCTTGTTACTAGGAATCCTAGCAACCGCAATAATCACCTACAGTAAAGTAAATATCAAGGTAGAAGGTGTAACATGTTGCCAGATTTCCTTATCTTTAGAAGTATCTATCTCTGCGGTAGTGCCTCTAAAGAAAAAAAATACTATTACTTTTATGCTTCATTCATGATCCTCCACACTTCAGCCCCGAAGTGCGCGAGTTTTGAGACATCCTGTATTTATACTTTTATGCTCTTCGAATTGTGCTTCTAAAAATGTATTCACACTTTTTTCTTTGTGATGAGCCGTTTTCGTCTATAAGGACACCAAAATTTCCGGACGTTTTTTGACATTTGCGACTGATTTCCGCAGCAAAAAATCTGCAGTAAATGTCAAAAATTATTTATTATTATTATTTCCGATATAATTTTCTCTTGTTTGGACACAATCCGTCGTAAAGATTTAAGTGGGGATTGGGGAATCAATCACTGAAGTTTATCGGTGTAGGTACCTACTTACTAAGGAACACACTGTATTTATTTTTACAACAAAATGGAAAATAATATTCGTTACAGAATTTGCAAATAATGCTATTAAGTAAAAGGTAAGTAACAGATTACAAAAATAAAGTCTAGAACAAAATGTAAACAGAATTAAGCTAAACCGTTTTCCCACCATGTTATTATTAATTTCACTTCTTCATAATGGATCTGAGATGTTATGTAAATAAACCATAATCAATAAAAAACGATAGGTGAAGTTATATAGGTGTTAAAATCTCTTCAGGGCTATAATTGCACTATTGCACTTTATTTTAGAGGTGTTTGGGTCTCTCTTTTTATACTTCTCTTGGGCGAAATACTGAAATGTGGCCCAAAAATGGATCAATTATTATTCGAAGATTTAAAATAAATAGTCCTGATTTGCTAAACTTATTTATTATTAAGATAAAAACTTTAACAATCGCAGTCTTGAGCTAAATATGTGTAGGTAGGTATAATAATTTAAATGCCTATTTACCTATAATTGATAATAATATTAACAATAAATAGATTATTTTTCTTCTTCCTTCTTATTAACTATAGGTTTCGATGGTTGACCAGTCCTGGTAATAGGAATACTTCGCCCTTCCTCCAGCTTGGCATCCACTTTTGGAGCAGTAATTGTCAGGACCCCATCTGAAGACAACCTCGATTCTATTTTATTAACATCGTGGCCTTCTGGCAACACGTATCTTCGTACGAAATGTCTTGAGATGTAACCATGTTCATCCCGTTTTTCCTCGTGTTTACCCTCAACGGTAACCGTGTTATCTCCTGTAACTTTGACTGTAATCTCTTCTGGTTTGAATTGCTGAACGTCCAAATTTGCTTGGAATTTATCTTTGTCAAAGTTCACTGATGTTCGATCCTCAGGAGTGATGGTACTTGGCTGCCTCAAATATGGACTTCGGAGAATAGCGTTGAGCGCTCCGGGAATCACTGCGCTGAGGAAGTCTTCCATTGGATGTGCAGGTCGACAGCAGGTATCGAATGGATCGTTCGAGAATATAAGAGCCATTTTCACTGTTTTGAAAAAAAATCAGGAATATTTTTGTTCATTGAAGTTGCAGTTGCTTGTTTCTTGTTTGGATTGGATTCAAACTGATGAAGATCGGATCGCGCCTTGAGGTTTTATACATGCGCGGAAAGTTCTAGAGGTGAATATTCTCGACGTGGAATATGCTGGAAGTGGGCCAGTCATACAAACTGATGCAACCAATAAAACTTCGAATGTTCTAGCAATAGTTTGTTCAGAAACTAAAAAATGTTGCACAAAATGTTGATACTTTCTGCTCTATGATGATGGTCTGAGAAACAAGTGACTTTCATCTTGCATTCCTGCAGAAAGTTGAGAATTTGACATGTTATATACGAAAATATGGTGCTTTCTTATTCTGCTTTCAAAACTTTATAATAAAATTATTAAATTAAGTTGATCGACAGACCCAGAAAGCGATATAGCTGGGAGAACATAATAAGTAAAGTCCCGTGGCATATTAACGAAAGCGGGGGTTGTGTGTCTCAGGCTTTTTTCTGTTGGTTTGTAAACGGGATTCCAGTTCTGTCAAAATTCCTGTCATGGACAATAATTAACAACAAAGACCCCTTTCAATCTCCATTGTTACTGTTTATTGACACTGACAGTGAGTGACGGGAGTTTTGACGGATGTGAAATCCCGTTTACAAACCAACAGAAAAAAAGCCTGAGACACACAACCCCCACTTTCGTTAATATGCGACGGGACTTTATTTTATATTACTTATACTGATTTAAAAAAAAACAGATTCTAATCAAATTTTCACTATAACACAGACGTGAACTAAAATAATAATCCGATAAGCTGCAATTATAAGAAATGTTAAGGTGTTGGAGAAGGGAGCCAGTATTTTTTAAATTACCATTTTGAATGTCTTTGGATGTAAAAAATATAATAAAATGAAATAAACGCTGAACAGTCCTGCATGAAGGGTGACAACTGGGCGTGTACTCGGCTAATTTCTTTCACTTCCGGTTTCACCGGAAATGATCTAAACTTAGTTTTTTCAAGTAGAATTACAACTTTTTCTCGACGGATTCAGAATTAAAAATAAGTACCTATCATATTTGACTGGAAGTGCATCAGTTTACGGCCAACCTGGATTTTCAAAAACATCAAAGAAGTCTGTGAAAAATTGAGATCTTGGAAAAACGCAAAAACACGTCAAGTTTGTTTTTTTTGAAGCAAATTCACGACCTGTGCAATTATATTTTCGTTTATGTCTTTATTTTATTCATTTATACAGGGTGCTCGTTTTATCTTGAGACTGGCAAATATCACGGAAAGGAAGCCGGCATTTTATAGGTGATTGATTATTATTTTTTGAGTCAAATCGGTTGGCAAATCTATGATCCTGATTCTTCATCTTCCAGCACCGCCAAAAAATTGTGGAATGTATATTAATTATATTTGAAGCACTAGTGTCACAGTTTCGGGCAGGTGCTGGCAATGTCCGATAGTTCTAAGTCTTACTTAATTTACAGATTATCTCTATACTTATTTTCTGTAAATTATATAAGACAAAAAAATCTGCAAATATCCTCAGGCAGCTCAACGCTTTCTTAAACCTACAAAAAAGTTCGCATTTCGGAATAAATTAAATAAGTTTATTAGGATAGGTACCTAAAACTATAAAATTAACAAACTATACCTATATTTGAAATTTCGTGCAACATTTTGTAAGAAATTTACAAAAACTATAACGTCATTCTTTCTGGACTGTTCGAGGTTTTACTGGTTGCCTCAATTCCAGCTCCACAAAACAGTATTGTAACGATTACAAGCGCACTTTATTTCGTCGAGTTTCCAGTAAATTCCACTTCGAGAATGTTCGGCTCTAGAACCTTCCGCGCACGTATATAATGCCAAGGCGCGATCCCACCTCTCCAGTTTGAAATTTGAATCCAGTCGAGACAAATCTCAATAAGACTTCAACCGCAAAAAAATCGTGAAAACAATTTTTCAAATATTTAATTATTGTGAGAAACAGTGAAAATGGCTCTTCTATTCACTAACGATCCTTTTGACGGCTGCCACCGACCATCATATCCAGTGGAAGACTTCCTCAGCGCTGTGATTCCTGGAGCACTCGACGCTATACTTGGAAGTCCATATTTGAGGCAGTCAAGTACCATCGCTCCTAAGGATAGAACAACAGTGAACTTTGACAAAGATAAATTCCAAGCAAATTTGGACGTTCAGCAATTCAAACCAGAAGAGATTACAGTCAAAGTTACAGGAGATAACACTGTTACCGTTGAGGGTAAACACGAGGAAAAACGGGATGAACATGGTTACATCTCAAGACATTTCGTACGAAGATACGTGTTGCCAGAAGGCCACGATGTTAATAAAATAGAATCGAGGTTGTCTTCAGATGGGGTCCTTACAATTACTGCTCCAAAAGTAGATGCCAAGCTGGAGGAAGGGCGAAGTATTCCTATTACCAGGACTGGACAACCCTCAAAACCTGTAGTTAATAAGAAAGAGGAAGAAAAGTAAATTCCTCTCCCACCTATTTTGTTAATTAAATATTTATTTAATACTAGCACTAAAATTATAGATATAATTAATTGTAAAAGTATTTATTTCAATTAGTAAACAAACAATGTAGCAAAATTCTTATTTTTTTATATTCCCAAAATGACTGACAATGTTTTAAAACCAGTTAACTAGTTAACCCTTTCTGCAATGAGTTCATGAAAACAACAGCAAAACTGCTGAACCCTTTCTGCCATGAGTTTTCATTAAAACTATAACAAAACTGCTGAAGGTGCCGGGAAGTCCTTTTTGCAACAAAAGGATGAAGTAGGACAAAAAGTTACCTCTACACGGTTAGAATATAACTTATTCTTCTTATCTACATATTCCGTTTCATATGATTTTAATAAAAGAAGGACATTATGAATACTTATACTCGAATCAACGTGATTAAATGAAAACAACGGACGTCAGTCTAAGGGTTGTCAATTTTGGCACTAGAAATGGTGCTTTTGGGCGCTTTGATCTTATGACATTTTGTGACAAATTATTTGTTTGTTAGTCGTCTTAGTCGTGATTTGTCAAAACTGACTGCGTAGAGTGAATCCCGTCATGCATTGGAATTATTGAAATTATCAGTAGGTACAATGCATTCCTGCAGAAAGTTAAGAATTTGACATGCTATGCACGAAAATATGGTGCTTTCTTATTATCTGCTTTCAAAACTTTATAATAAAAAATTATTAAATTAAGTTGAGCGATAGTCCTAGAAAACGATATAGTTGGGAGAACATAATAAGTACCTATATTACACTGATTTGAAAAAAAAAACAGATTCTAATCAAATTTTCACTATAACAAAGACGTGAACTAAAATTTCAATTCAACATCATACAATCCGAGAAAAATGTTATGGTGTTGGGGAAGGGAGCCAGTATTTTTTAAATTACCATTTTCAATATCTTTGGATATAAAAAATATAATAAAATGAAATAAACGCTGAACAGCCCTGCATGAAGGGGGACAACTGGGCGTGTACTCGGCTATCTTCTTTCACTTCCGGTTTCACCGAAAATGATCTAAACTTTGTTTTCTCAAGTAGAATTACAACTTTTTCTCGACGGATTCAGAATTAAAGATTTTTTCTGAGTTAAAAACAAGTAAGATCATATTTGACTGGAAGTGCATCAGTTTACGGCCAACCTGGAAAACATCAAAGAAATCAGTGAAAAATTTATATCTTGGAAAAACGCAAAAACACGTAAAGTTAATTTTTTTAAGCAAATTCACCTGTGCAATTATATTTTCGTTTATGTCTTTATTTTATTCATTTATAAGAAACTAAACTTCGGGAATCTATAAATAAGTTCCGGTTAAACCATCAGAAGCTGAAATATCAAACTGTACCATCACCATACATTTCAAAAAAATTAAGTCGATTTGTTTTTGCGATTTTCAAAAATTTTAACATTTCACCGATACTTTTGAAAATCTACAAGGGTGGCTGTGTGACTGTACTTCCGATCAGGTAGGGTACCTACATGTTTCTAACTAAAAAAAATATTGGAGATTCCGAATTCGTTGAGAAAAAGTATTCATTCTATATTATAACAAAGTTACTGCCACATCCGGTTACACCGGAAAATGTAACCGGAAAATACGCTCAGTTGTTCCCCCTTCATTTTTATAACAACATAAGAATAAGAACAATAGAAACAATTATAAATTCCCGACACTTTCTAAGGACCGCGGCAGTTGTGTGAGTCAGGCTTTTTTCCTTTGGTTTGTAAACAGAATTTCAGTTCCGTCATTATTGTTATTGTTGATTGACACTGACAGGAATTTTGACGGAACTGAAATCCCGTTTACACCCCAACGGAAAAAAAGCCTGACTCACATAACCCCCCCTAGCCACCCCCCATTCGTTAGAAGGGTGAATATGGACAGGTAAAGGACTTAAAAAATGAATTTTTGTAGTGCTAAATAGTAAAAAAACCATGAAAACCATCGAAATAAGACAAAAATACAAAATTTATTTTCGAAAAACAAACAAAGCTCTTTAAAGTAACAAAACAAATTAAGGAACTTTGAACATAGAGAAACAATTGGTAGATATAAGTACTATTTTCCTTTCGAATGCCGGAATAAGGCACTTTTTGGAATTTTATACTTTCTCGAAGCATCTCAATGATATATGATATACCATTTTGGCATTTTGCTCTAATAATATCCTCCAATGCCCCCCTAATCAAATCTGAGTTATGTTTCCTGTACATTTTTAAGCCTTTGGGCTTATATTATTTAGAAGGCATGCCTGTTGGTGATGATGTCCCTATTCACCCGAAATTACCTAAAAATTTGCAACATCTAACAAAAAAATTCAAAAAAAAAACCAAGCATGATTTCACAAAAACTACGCCACATTCCTTTACCGGAATTATTAACCTACCATCACCCCAGTGGTCGGAAGTAATGCATTACAAGTAATGCATTATACTGTAATGAAATTACTTTAGCTGGTAATGAGTAATTGTAATTGTAATGGAAAACCATTACTTTTTCCATTACTTTTTTTACCCTTAATTGATAAACTCAAAAATAAAACTTTTATGAAAAATGAATTCTGTGAAATGAAATAACCACCACAGGAAGTAGCTAGGTACTACTGGTATCAAAGTTAACCCTAACCCAGCGGGGTTCTGTTTACCTACCGCCTCCAAAGCAAACATTGATTCATTCTGAAAGTTATTTTCCTGCTATTTTTAAGTAGGGATATTCTCTGCAATTACTTCGGATTAAATATTTCTATAGAATTGAAATAATTTCCTAGCTGAAGAAAATAAAACTAACTTTAGCCATCTCAAGCAGTGGTAAATTTTGAAACGCAATTGTTATTCAAATTAAATTAAAATTAAATAATAAATTTAGTGTTTTAAAATAATACACCTAGTTTTTTATAACGTGGCATTTTTTAAAATTCCAATTAGAGTTGGCCGTGTCTGGAATGACGTATGTTTCAATTTACTGCAGATCTCAAAATCTGTCAGCTACAATAAGAAATTTAAGAAATGTCACGTTAAAAGTAATGTATAAAGTAATGCATTACATTTATTAAGTAATTGTAATTGTAATGCATTACTTTTTGAAAAAAGTAATTAGTAATTGTAGTGCACTACAATTTCAACGAAGTAATGTGTAATGGTAATGAATTACTTTTTAAAAGTATGTAATGTTCCGACCACTGCATCACCCCAAATTTGACTAAATCCATACGAAGTTTTGGAGGGTACAAACTTTTCATCATTTTGACAGTTCGGTGTGAACCTGGCTGCAAAGTAAATTTTGACAGTAACATTGACTGCGATAATGATTTTTTTAAATATACATATTCCGAACTTTCGTTCCTATTCACCTGTTAGTCCCTACTCACCCGGTTCACCTGTAGGTAGGTAGATAGGTATATTTTACTTTGATTGGATGAAGTAACGGATGTCAAGTGAAATGAATAGTCTGAGATATGGAGTTGAAATTTGGCACATATTCAGCGGGCATTTTATAGGTGATTATTATTTTTTGAGTCAAATCGGTTGGCAAATCTATGATCCTGATCCTTCATCTTCCAGCACCGCCAAAAATTTGTGGAATGGATTAATTAAATTTGAAGCACTAGTATCACCAGTTTCAGGCAGGTGCTAGCAATGTGCGATAGTTCTAAGTCTCACTTGTTTACAGATTATCTGTCGAATTAAGTACCTTTATACTTATTTTCTGTAAATTATATAAAACTAAAAAATCTGCAAATATCCTCTGGCAGCTCAACCGTTTCGTAAACCTTCAAAAAAGTTCGCATTTCGGAATAAATTAAATAAGTTTATTTAGGATAGGTACTATACCTAGTTGAAATTTCGTGCAACATTTTGTAAGAACTTTACAAAAACTATAGCGTCATTCTTTCTGGACTGTTCGAAGTTTTACTGGTTGCCTCAATTCCAGCTCCACAAAACAGTATTGTAACGATTACAAGCGCACTTTATTTCGTCCAGTAAATTCCACATCGAGAATGTTCGGCTCTAGAACCTTCCGCGCATGTATATAATGCCAAGGCGCGATCCCACCTCTCCAGTTTGAAATTTGAATCGAGTCGAGACAAATCTTAACAAGACTTCAACCACAAAAAATTCGCGAAAACAATTTTTCAAATACTTAACTATTGTGAGAAACAGTGAAAATGGCTCTTCTATTCACAAACGATCCCTTTGACGGCTGCTACCGACCATCATATCCAGTGGAAGACTTCCTCAGCGCTGTGATTCCTGGAGCTCTCGACGCTATACTTGGAAGTCCATATTTGAGGCAGTCAAGTACCATGGCTCCTGAGGATAGAACAACAGTGAACTTTGACAAAGATAAATTCCAAGCGAATTTGGACGTCCAGCAGTTCAAACCAGAAGAGATTACAGTCAAAGTTACAGGAGATAACACTGTTACCGTTGAGGGTAAACACGAGGAAAAACGGGATGAACATGGTTACATCTCCAGACATTTCGTTCGAAGATACGTGTTGCCAGAAGGCCACGATGTTAATAAAATTGAATCGAAGTTGTCTTCAGATGGGGTCCTGACACTTACTGCTCCAAAAGTGGATGCCAAGCTGGAGGAAGGACGAAGTATTCCTATTACCAGGAATGAACAACCCTCAAAACCTGTAGTTAATAAGAAAGAGGAAGAAAAGTAAATTCCTCTCATGCCTATTTTGTTAATTAAATATTTATTTTATACAAGTACTAAAATTATAGATATAATTAATTGTAAAAGTATTCATTTCAATTAGTAAATAAACAATGTAGCAAAATTCTTATTTTTTTATATTCCGAAAATGACTGATAATGTTTTTATACCAGTTAACCCTTTCTGCAATGAGTTCAAGGAAAACAACAGCAAAACTGCTTAACCTTTTCTGCAATAAGTTTTTATTAAAACAACAAAACTGCTGAAGGTGCAACAAAAAGACGAAGCAGGTCAAAAAGTTACCTCTACACGGTTACAAAAATGTATTCTTCTTATATCTACATGTTCCTTTTTATCAATCATTCAGTTTAGTAGGTGGTGTCCTTAGGGTAGGGACCAAGCACTGCGACCTAAAAGATTTATTGTGCTCCTGTACATACAATGAAAACAATTTTCACTTCAATTATTCACCCTTAACTTTCAACCCCCTGTCCTGATGGTGGAAAATTGCAGCTTCATATATCTTAAGCCGTAGGCAAGTTATAAAATAATTTTTTCTCAATTTCTTGCTTTACAAATAACTCTAATTTTGTCCCTTGTCCAGATTGTCTGTGGTCCAATTCATATCCAATCAGCACAGACCAACTGGAAACCAATCAGTAAAATTTGTCACCGTGACAGTGTCATATTCTTTGTAGGTGCGGGTCCAAAATTTGGGCTATTTTGCTTAAATCATGTTTTCTCATTTGGATTTACCTAAATTATCAGATGAATCTATCCAGGGAGGGAGGTTTGGTGATGACATGTCCCTAAATGCATACAAAAATCCCTCTCATTCTTAAAATTTTAACACGAGTTTTTTAGTTAAATTCCGTCCCTCAAATGACTTCTATCGTAGAAGATCCAGAGCGAGACAACACCCTAAATGAGATAATAGTCAGACAATCTGTGTTACCGGGACTCTCATTTTTTAAACCCGTCCTGAATGAAGAGGTGTCTGAGCTCGAATCAGTGGAGGAAATAAAATCTGTGATAACATCCATGCAAGAAGCTGTTGTAAATGAAAATTCAGCGGAATTATCTCCTGAAGATGTACTTACTGCCGACACTTGTATAATGTTTCAAATTTGGGTTTCAGCAAATTCTTAATTATTTAAGCACAACTTCGTTTGCTTCTGAAGAACTGCATGAAGAATACGAAATTCAGGAAGGAGTCGAAGACGCGCTTGCTCAGTATTTGAGTATTGAAATTATGAAATCGCAAGATAAAACCGAGGATAAAACTGTGGAAGAAGAGGAAAAACACGTTGAGGAAGAAATTAATTTTGTAGGTGAAAATGAAACGCAGGATGAAGAAAGGTTTTCAGTGGTAATAGAAGATGAAGGATCATACGACAGGAATTCAGTAATGCCGATAGTAGAACAAAACGTTGAAAAAAGCGAATCTCTTCAAAATTTAGAAAGTAAAGAACAATCAGTTGTGTCCTTCGTAATTTCTCTTTTCAGAACTCAAAGATGCCACCCAATATGTTAAAGAGGTTACGCAATTTGAACCTACAGGTTTTGAAAAAAAAAATTTCTTTACAAAACCTTGATTTTTAGATAAACTCGACGATGAAATTTCTGTCTTTAGCATAGAAGCAAGTCAGAGATTGGAAGAGATTGCGAATCAAAACCGTATTATTGAGATAGGAGCCCCCACTGACGACCTCAGCATGATTATCAATTACAGTCTTGACACTTGTAATACTTTCAAGATGCGTTTATTCGCTTGATTTTGTCCTTTTAGTGGATCCTGATGAAGATTCAGAATACGATTTTAGCAAATATTATCATTACCCGGAAGACGAAGAAAAGGCTGAAGAGGAAGAAGTGAAAGAAATAATTGATCGTGATATCTACTATGCCATTTACAACAACGCTCGCAAGCAGCTGGAATGGGAAGATTTGTTGAACAAGTGCCTGTCTGCGAGAATGGCAAATTGGTATTTAAAACGAAAGGTACCAATAAATCTTTTTTGCATATTCTCGCTTAATTTTATTCAGATGTACTATGCCTTCCAAGAAGATGAAGCAGACGCAGAAAAAAAGTACCGAAAAGCCCTGTATCAGTTCAATGAAGTCTTTCAAATTGAGAGTAGACAAAGGCAGGACCTAGAAATGGAAATCGGTTCTCTCTCCGAGAAGAAAAGAGCAACAAATAGGGCCATAAATAAAAAATACGACAAATTGTTAAAAATGCAGGATAAAGTTATGAGGGACATAATCAATCTGAGACTAAACGACAAGGCGGACAAAGTACTATTCTCGCTAATGAAATTTTCATAAAATTTTAATTGCAGATCATGGAGCGACTTTTAAAACGACAAAACAGCCAGATTGCTAATTTGTCGAATGTGTGGCTGACTTACATTAAAATTCGCAACAAATTTACCGAAGCCGACGCAGCTATAAATAAATTGATTTATAAATTTCCAGGGTACAATTTAATAGAATATGAGGAAACTTCGGAACAGAACAAAATACTTCGGGAGAAAATTGAAAAGAAGGACAATATACTTCTTGACTTTAGGGAAAATTGTAAAAATGCTTTGTTGAATCTTGCGCACAGAAAAAAGAAAACAGCTTCTGTCGAGGAGGACTTTCGGAAACTCGCATTGTTGTTGGGCGATCTTGAATTAGACTTCCAAGAGGTAAGTGCTCCTTTTATAATTTATAGTAACATGATTTTTTTAAAAAGACAGGGGCAGTGTGACTCAGGCTTTTTTTACGTTTGTTTCATTAAAACGTTGACACAGGAATTTTAACGGACTTCAAAGTCGGTTTAACACCACACCGAAAAAGCGCCTGCCCCTACTTTCGTTAGAAGTAGTCATTAGATATATCAACTCCTCGTTTTTTTAAGATGAGAGAGAAATTGCGGGATCTAAAATGCGAGAAAGAGTTGATTCGTGAAGAAACGACAAAGATGCAAGAAGACGCAAATTTCGTCGGTCCTAACGTCTGGATGGACATCAAAAACTCAGATGAAGAGAAAAAGAGGCTTGAAGGAATGGAGAGATTTATACGAACAGAGTTTGAAAGCACAACTAGACAAATTCGAAACGTTAGAAAGCACATTGAAGTTAACAATGAACGGAGGATGTTGGAAAACGAAAAATTGAGGGCTAACGAGGCAAATTTGGGGAGAAAGACAATAAGCGAGAAGAAAAGAAGTGGGATTAGCAAAACTATCAATTTGAAGTTTAGCAAGTGCTTTGATAAAGTAGGATATTTTTAATAAGTGCAAAAATTTGTTTGTTCTAATTTAAAAGTAAAATCCCTACGATTTGTTTTATATCTTATCGGTTTTATTCATTTCTCTACACGGAATCGTCGGCAAGCTCTTAGTTACTTTAATATCAGGAAGTTTTAAAAGAGATTTTTTTCCAAGTGAGTCCCAAGATTGTGACTCGCGGAGACTTCGCCCCTTGCTCTTCAAGCTTTTCTCGCAAAATTTCATATCAATCGCATCCTGTCTTAGTTCCGTTACGATCCTCCTCAAATTTGACGTAGATTTTTCTTTCGCCTCTACTTCTGCCTGAAGAGTTGACATCTGCCGTTTCAGTTCTGTCGCTTCTTCAAAAGACATGGACATATCATTTAAAATCCTGTAAGTGCTCATCAATCCCCAGTCTTCTGTAACCTTTGCCATTTCAAATCGAACCTGATCCTTTTCTCTATTAAGATAATTTAAATTTTCTCTAACCTAGAAACTGATTCAAAAAGGGCAAGAAAAAGTTTAATTACGTCTTCGAAATCTGTAGTGAGCTCGTCAAGTCGACTTTTATAAGAATCGATGCTCTTGTCTAACTCGCCGACTTTCTCGCGCCAATGAGCTAAAACCTGCATAAAATTATTACACTTTTGCCTTAATTTTGCCAATTCTAAGTCCCGTTCTTCCAGCTTATCTTTGTAATTTCTATTGTCTACTCTCAACTGTTGGTAGTCCATGATGTGGTAACCGGGGCCGAGGTGATCCAATTGCTTCATTTCGTTCTGTTTTTCTGTTAATTTAAGCCTCAATTTGATGTAAGTTAGTCGTAGTTTTATTATGTAAGCCATTTGGTTTCTCTGCCTTTTTATAAGACGCTCAACATTCTACAATTTAGTCAATGTAATAAAGCGAACGTAAGAAAAAAATTTAACTTTGTCAAAATTAGGAGTCGAACATAAGCTCTGGATTTCTTTAGCAATGTTGGCCTCGTCACGCTGCAACTTTTCGAATTTCTCCATCAATTCCACATCTTTTGTTCGTCTTTTGAAGGTGTAATTTTTGATCTCATCTTCAGTATTATTCCGTTCATTCTCGACCGATTCTAATAACTGAGAAAATTTATCCAAATCTTTTTCGTATCGCTTTTGAGCCTCTAATTCCTTCTCGTCTTTTTCGAAAACGTGGAGCATCTAAAAGTGCTGTGAGTTTGGGCCTTGGCAATGTAGGGCTCACCTTTCGTTTCGTGTAATAATGTATCATCTTCTTTCGAAGATATTGATTCGCCGCTTTTTCTCTATTAAACTGGTTAAATGCTAGTTTATACAAACCGAAGTATAAAGCCCTGTCGATTAAACTTTCTTCCCTCGTTTCTTCGGAGGAAACGCTTTCTTCTTCTATTTCAGCTTCTTCGATTTCAAGTTTCTCTTCTTCCTCAACAAATTCTAAACGAAGTAAGATAAAGATTTGAATGATGGAAGCATTTGGTACAAACCGGAACCCAAACTAAAGTCATCACCGGAGGCTGGTATGCGTTCTTTGGATTTGAAATCTCCAGTAATCAACGGAACCTTTCGATCTAAATGTTCGAGTCTAGCCTTGGACTTGAAAGTAGAACTCCGTCTACTTTCGCTTTCAAGATCTAAACTCATGGAGGTTGTATCCTCAAAGTCTACGACGGATTTCTTATCACTTTTAGAATCGACCACGATAGTAAAAGGCAAGCTTTGCTGAGTACCACGCCTGTCATCTAACACAAAATCTTCGTCTTCATGAATCGAATTGCCCTCTTCCAATAGGTCTTTTAACTCGTTGGTTGCTACCGAAAACCCGCCCATCGATATTTGCTCCTCTTTACTTCCCAATTCTTCATCTTTTGCTTCTACCGGGTACTTAAAGGAATTGTCAAAAGTTTGGTCAAAAGCTTTGCGGTCTTACTGCGTCTGCTTGATTTGGTTCTTCTTCTTCAAATTTAGGAACATCCCCATCTAAATTTTCCTGAGACATTGCGAAATTATTTAGAAATTATATGCGCATAACTACTCCTAAGTACAAAAAAAATGACAACTGGCGTTGTCAGTGTGGCAGCACGAGATAACTTGATTCTGTGTCATGTGGTTAGAATGATTTTCCTTGAATTAAAAAAATTGGCAATCTCGGAGACGGTAGAAACTTCTACTTTTTCACAGAATTTGTAAATACAGAGGGTGGTGCAAAGGTGCGTCGGGCTTCCATAGCGTCTAAACCAACCAAGGAATGTGTAGCCGTAGGTGCTGATCAGATTTTCAGCATACAGGGTGGTTCAAGAAAATTTAACAAGTCAAAGATGACTTTTTTTAAACGGAATACCCGGTATATTTTTGCATATTTACAATCCCTTTAATAGCCCTTATTCGGGTAACAGTTAGATATAGCCCCTTACTCTAGTAAATTTGCACTTTTTTAGAAAATTTCTATTAAAATCTCGTAAAATACAATAAAATGAAGGTTAACCAGCTGGAGGAAGCGCGATTTTATTCAATTTACTCGTTAAAATAAAATTTATTTTATTTAATAAACACGGCATTAAAATTGAAGGGGCTATATCTAACAATTACTAGGCAGCAATTATTAGATATAGCCCCTTCTTTTAAATTTTCACTTTTTTGTAAATATTGTTATAGAAGACACTTTCAACGGGCAGAATTAGTGAAACAATTTTAAATTAAAAAAAAACACTTGACGTAGACCTAACTGCGGTTGCTTTTCGCACTGCAAGACTGATATTTGGCGGCTACTCACTTTCGGCTCCGCCGAAAGTTCGCTTTTAATATTAAACGGGCAGCATATGAGAAACCATTTTTTGAACTTTCAACGGACAGAATTTGAGAAAAAATGGTTATTAAAAAAAACTTGACCTGACATAGGCCTGAACTGCCTCAGCTTATTCTCACCGAAAGCTCGCGTTTCACTTTCGACGGACAGAATTTGAAAAAAAATTAATTATTAATTTAAGAAAAAACCTGACCTGATATAACCTGAATCGCCTGCCAACAGTTTGTTTTGCATTTTAACATAATGAATGAGATTGTATCATATAATATTTATGAAAAAGTGGATATTTATAAGAATAATCTAACATATCTAACAATTACTACCTAGTAAATATTAGATACAACACCTTCACTTAACCTCTGGATTTTTTTTATTTAAAGCCAAAATAAAATGAAAAACTAGCTTCCGCCAGCTGTTTAGTTTCCATTTTATTACCTTAATCAATGAGACTCTATCATAATATTTATGAAAAAGTGGAAACTTCTAAGAAGGGGCTGTATCTAACAATTACCCTTATTCGTCCGCAAAATGTTACGGCTCTTGAATCTTTGTTTGGCAAGAAAAAAAATATTTTTGAGAAAAATTACAGTCTACATAACTCGCCATTTACGCGGATGCAGTTTTTGTAAGAAAATAAGACGAGGACCTTGTTGTAGAGGCTCGAAGGAACCTCTGATCCAATTTTAATTGTCACCTTATCTACAGGGTGTTCAAAATTAATTTTCAAAATTTGAAGTTGTTTTTTTCAATTTTTTAAACGGAACACAATGTATATTTTTTGTCAGTGTAATTTATAAGCGAATATTTTTCGTAATATAAACATTTTCATCCGTTTTCGAGTTATTCGGAAAAATTACAAATTTTCTCGTATGCCTCGTCGTATGCAGACAATGTTAACTTCTAAAATGGTAACATAGGCACTCAGACTAATACTGTATAGTACTATGAACAATTTAATTTTTTCATGAAGACATTTCCGCTACCCTTCCTTAACAACTTCCTTTGAAATTTTGGTATTTTTGTTTGTAGGATTAGGCACATTGTTTCTCCACTAAATGCTAAAAGTAATAGAATTGCCTTTTCAAGAACCAACTAAATGGTTCATGAACCTAAATAGAGAACATTTTGAAACATTTATTTTTAAGTAGGTCTGGAAATAAGAAAATTTGTAATATTTGCGAATAACTCGAAAACAAATGAAAATCACTAATATGTTTGTAGGACAAAAAATTTTTGTTTATGAATTCTACATTACACTAGCTAAAAATATACAGGGTTTTCCATTTGAAAAAGTTGGGAAAAACAACTTCAAAGTTCTCAAATTTTGAAAATTAATTTTGAACATTCTGTACATAGGGTGACAACTAAAATTGGATCAGAGCTTCCCTCAAGCCTCTACAACAAGGCTCATCTTACTTTCTTACAAAAACTGCATCCGGGTAAATAGCGAATTTTTAAGTGAAGTGATGTATTCTGCAATTTTTTACAAAAATTTTTTTTCTTCCCAACCAAACATTCAAGAGCCATAACATTTTAGGGACGAATAAGGGCTATTAAAGGGATTGTAAATATGCTAAAATATACCGGGCATTCCATTTAAAAAAAATCACCTTTGACTTGTTAAATTTCCTTGAACCACCCTGTATGGTCAAAATCTGATCAGCACCTACAAATTGTCCACTGAATTGAATATGTTGGCCAAATCTTATCTCGATACGTTCACTAGTTTGAGCTGGAGCCTGCGTACCAAGATTTCATGTTTTTGGCGATTCGTTTTTTCTGAATTTTCCGATCGATTCCAGTAACTGCTTCGCGTTGCGTAGAAGTTGAAAAGATAAAAATAATAGTATGAGAGCCGTTTACCTAATGAATCATGACCTTGAAATGTCGAAAGTTATGGCATATGTACACTTACTCGCAAAAAAATCGGGACAACCGAAAAATATTTCAACCCCAAAATGCACCCCTTTCAGCCCCCAAACTCAAAAAATGGCCATAGAGGAAATTGAGTGTCCCGATTTTTTTGAGAGTAAGTGTACAAGTCAAAAATTTTAAATGGCAAGGGGGGTTGAGTGACCCCTCATTTGAAAGCTAATTTGATTCTCTATACGATGTGACAGTTTGAAGAAGATTGAGGTTTAAAAAAAGTCAAAGTTACATTAAAATTTGACTTGATTGAAATAATTTAAAACGGATTTTGCCCTTTAGCGGCTTAAATTTGCAAATTATCAATAAAAGTAAGCACAGGCATTAAATACATTGAATTGTACCGGACTAATCAAACAATCCAAGGGTGTACCGTGGATTATTAGTGCAGTGGTTGCCCCCTCGTCCTGAGTATACCTTCTTGACTGCAAGTATAGTCAAATTTTTACAAAAACAACCAATAGAGAAAAATTCAGATATTTCAAAATCGCAAAAGCACACCGAGGACGCTTTTGTTGCTCACGAAAATTGAAAATTTTACTACTTTACTGCTGCCTCATATTAGTAAACTGAAAAAACCAACTTTTGATTGTTAATCAGCGCACCCCATTCGGTATGTTCCAGTTTTTAATAATCCTCCGCAATATTTATATCATGTAAATTGATTTTCAAGAATATTGTGATAACAATAATGAAACACATCGAAATGATGGATAAGTCTTCCCCCAAACTGCTTCCTTGGCTTGGAATTGGAAAGAAAAACATTGCAAAGTAATATCCATGTTACAAACTTATTTTCTTGCTCCAGAAAACTTAAAATAACTTCCCTATAACGTGAAAGATAGAAAGACGCACTCTTGCAAGTGCCATGTAACTGATTCCATAACTAACTTAACATTAACGTATCAAAAAATAAAAAAAAATCACAACTTTAGAAAACAGCTTCAGGATCAAATTCCTCAGGATCAAAGTGGTCCCTTCCCAACCACTGCGTGCACTGCTTGTGTTCGGGATTGCTGGGATTATTAATAGCGTCTACAAAATCCTCATAACTGCAGCTAAACGCCCCGCCTACGTCTTCTGGAGGGCACGCTCTTTGGCCATCAACACATTTAGGGTAAAACACGCCTTCTTCGGGTTCAAAGATTTTTTCTAATTCGAGTTTATGTTCCCACCCAAAGCCCAAATCATAAAGGTACATCCCGCATTGACCGACACCTTTAAAATATCGGAAAACATGAACCTTCCTTTCGTCTTTCTGCATGTCAAAAGGCTCCCCTATTTTAGTTTCAAACCCCACCTCGAATTCGTGCAAGTGGTAATCGTAATCGGCAGATTCCCAACCCATGGCCTTCTGGATAGCAATGTGAAACTGATGGAAGGTGTAACTTGCAGGAATTTGGATACAACGCCAAACCGGCGGTTGAATCCCCCCCAATAAAGTAACTTTAAATTGGTAAATGGAGGTTGGTGGTGTCTTCGTGGACGTTTTTTCTTCATCGCTGCTTTCGTCGAATTCACCGAAGAAATCTGTCTTTTTCTTAGCAGCGTGGATACGTTCCATTAATTTTTGGAAACAATTTTCGGGAGTCCAGCCTTTTATATCCTCCCATTCGTCAGAGCATTCTTCATCGTCATCTGCTGAGTCAGTATCGTCGTTTTCCTCCTTTTTACACTTTAACGGAACATCTGGGATAAGTTTTCCATTGGCATCAAAAACTAAAAATAAAAAATATCAATGAACAGACTCCGCAAGTCGTGACGTCAGCTTGGGATCGGGTAATCTCGACTGTTCCAAAAATCGAGTTCAGTGCGGTCGGTGACAATATTAACACTTGGATTGACATTACCGAAATTGCTAATCAATACTATTGCGAAATTGAAAATGACTTATGTCAAGACCCGCCTTAAGCATTATCATTAGTAATACGACGAGTAGCCTCTTGATTGCCGCGGGTTTTGACCTCCGAATGGTTGTCAACTACGAGCCAAAATGGTCGATTTTTGTATGCTAAAAAGAGAAAAAAGTCTACCATTTGACAAGTAGTGCATCCATGAGGACTCAATAAGGCAACCAAGAGACTACGAATCGCATTTTGCAGATTATTTTATTAAGTAAAGCATTGAGTAAGTAATGTCAAGTTAACGTTGTAGTATTATCACTGTAATCAGGACTTGATTGGTTACTGGTATACTAAATGCTGCTCTGGATTTGTTCAATACTAAATGAATAAAATAATCACGATAATCATAAACTTTCAGTAATGTTAACCTAATCAGAATCACAAATTCAGCAATGGAGCCACTTCAACCGTTCACCAAAATAATTTTTAAATTAGCAAAGAATTTATTTCTCCCTAAAAAATTTTTATTTGCCGCTGTTTTGCTGCTGCCTGATTGGAGAAAAAAATGTGGAATGACTTACGCAGGAGGTGCGTTCAGAAACGTAGCTCTGGTTAGTGGTTAACCGTAGTAAATTAGAAAAGGATGGAAGATACCCTCCCTAAAGGTAAAACGAAGATAGCGCAAATAAAACGTCATGCAAAATAAGAAAATTCCTTCAGTTTTATCAAAATCAGCAGAAAAACCGAAGTTTTGCCAAAAACTAACAAATAATAGCCCAAACGAGAGTTAATAGAGTGCCTGGAAGGTCCTCTTATGTTTTTCACGTCTACGACATACAGAGCCCAAAAATTTTTATACAGGGTGATTCACGTAGACCGTTCGTTAGAAGTTTTTCCACTTCCCAGTGGAATAGAAATTTGAAATTTGGTACTCGGCCATTATCGACAATTCTGAATTCACCTAAAATATTGGCGAGATTCCGTCACTTCCGGTTTCGCCGGAAATGATACCAACTTTGTTATTTTAAATGGAACCCTATAATTTTCATTACATATTTAAGATCTTCTTTCCAAACTGAGTATTTCTTATCTGGGTTACTTTCATCTACCTGTCATAGTTTTTGACTTATGTCAATTTTTTCGTTCAAAATGTCACATGCAAGAGTTGCTTTTAAAAATCACAGCTCCTAAACGCTTTGGAATAATGAAACGAATTTTTTTACAATTGATAGCGAAGGAATCAGAGAATCTTTTGAGTGGTCAGCAATCTACGAACATAGCTTCAAACGTTCACAATTACAATTCGAAGTTGACGATGACAAAATGTGTAAAAGTCGATTTTTTCAAATGGAACGTGCTATTTTTGACAACGGCAATCTATAGAACGATAAATTTTAGGGGCAGTTTCATCAACATGTCCTATACCCTCTACTTATCTATTCTGAGTTATTCACGAAAAAAGATATTCTGAAAAAGTGATGAGTTATCGGAAATTGAGTAGGCTTTGGAAAATTTGTCACGTCAAAAAGTGTCATTTTCATTGTTTGTATTAATAATTGTTGGCTTAATGTTGGTCTTACAACAATAAATTGTGGGCTACACGAATGAAGTTGTTTTTGATTTATTTGTGACTTATGGTCAAAATGACCTAATTGTAGACAGAACTTACCGGGCCATTAAACGCAGATTTAGCGCAGATGACAAAGGGTAAATTTGCTCGCATGAAGACGAATTGTATTAATGTAATGAATGACAAAGCTTTGTTAAAGTGTGTTACGTTTGTTTCTTTCAAAAGGGTATTAATTTTCTTAATCGTTCTTATTTTGCTGTCATTTTTACCATAAATGACAAATAAATCAAAAACAACTTCATTCGTGTAACCCACCATTGTTGTAAGGCCAAAATTAAGCCAACAATTATTAATACTAACAATGAAAATGTCACTTTTTGACATTCCAAAGCCTACTCAATTTCCGATAACTCATAATTTTCTCAGAATATCTTTTTTCGTAAATAACTCAGAATTGATAAGTAGACATATTGATGAAACTGCCCCTAAAATTTAGCGCTCTATCGATTGCCGTTGTCAAAAATAGTACGTTCCATTTGAAAAAATCGACTTTCCCACATTTTGTCATAGCCAATTTTGAATAGTAATTGTGAACGTTTGAAGCTATGTTAGTAGATTGTTGACCACTCAAAAGATTCTCTGGTTCCTTCGCTATCGATTGTAAAAAAACTCGTTTCATTATTGCAAAGCGTTTAAGAGCTGTGATTTTTTAAAGCAACTCTTGCATGTGACATTTTGAATGAAAAAATTGACATAAGTCAAAAACTGTGACAGGTAGATGAAGATAACCCAGATAAAAAATACTCAGTTTGAAAAGACAATCTTAAATATGTAATAAAAATTATAGGGTTCCATTTAAAATAACAAAGTTCGCATCATTTCCGGCGAAACCGGAAGTGACGGAATCTTGCCAATATTTTAGGTGAATTCAGAATTGTCGATAATGGCCGAGTAAAAAATTTCAAATTTCTATTCCACTGGGAAGTGGAAAAACTTCTAACGAACGGTCTACGTGAGTCACCCTGTATACAGCTGAGGCGAAGCCGAGGTAAATGAAAAAGGTTGCGCAGCAACTTTTTTGCGCGAGTTTTCGGCTTGTAGCCGAAAAGGAGAAGTCAAAGACATGCGTCCTCTTATATTTTTCACGTCTACGACATACAGAGCCCAAAAACTTTTATGTATAGTTGAGGCGAAGCCGAAAAGAAGAAGTCAAAGGCATACGTCCTCTTATGTATTTTTCACGTCTACGACATACAGAGTCTGTGACATACGTCCTCTTTCACTCAGCTTTACCTCGGCGCCGTATGTCGTAGACGTGAAAAAAGAGAAGGACGTATGTCCCGGACTTCTCCTCTTCCGCTAAAAGTCGAAAACTCGTGTAAAAATTGGCTGCGCAATTTTTTTTGTTTCACTCGGCTTCGCCTCGGCTCCGTATGTCGCAAACGTGAAAATAAGAGGAGACCTCGATTTGCCTTGTTGGGAATAGTCGGAAATACCCGACTGACGCCACACTTGCGAAGTTCAAGTAAACGTACGTTGTGACAATGATGAACTGCACGAAGGCTGTTCGTCATTCGTGCAACTTCCAGAAGGGCCACTTTCATCTTCCCCGTCTACTTCGGATTTGATCATGATTTCTTCAACCTCCATTTGTTCTTCTTTGACGGCGACATCTGCTAATTTAGGGCTCACGCAGTAAGTGTGGTCTCCGAATTTTTTACCTGGGTCCGCATTTTCTTGAAAATCTTGATCAGGCTCAGTTTTTATTTCTGGAAATGAGTTTGTTCACTGATGCGAATAGAAAATATGAATACCTTGTTTTAAGGGAATTTCTACATCGCAACCGATTTCGGGAATAACCGCTTCTACGGGGTTGGTGATAATGTCGCCTGAAAACATATTCGGGAAGTCCTGGAAAAAGATTTCATAGTTACTTAGGAGGAGTCACGTAATGTAAAAAATCTTATAAGAGGTTTTGAAGCGGGACCAAGACGTACTGGAACTGTTTTGGATATACAGGATGTCCGGGAATAACGTCGCCATATTTTGGGAGGGGATTCCATAGCTAAAAATATGAAGAAAAGCTCATATAAACAGATGTCCGAAGGGGCCTCCTGGGGGCGCTCCAGGGCTTAGAAGATGTCTCTCAAAAAACAGGTATTTATTAATTAGTTTTGAAACGGTTGGAGCTAGAATGACGAAATTAGGGTTCTGAGGTAATTTCGGGGTGACAAATTATCTGGTGGGAACAAGACAGGTGATTGACGATCATAGGCGTGCGAAACGGGGGGCTTAGAAAAAAAATTCCCAGAACTTTTTTCTCCAGCTTTCTTGAATTTTTGACTTCAGATAACAATTCTCCAAACGATTGTACATAAAAAAGGTACTCTTGATACTAAATCTTAGGATCAACTGTGTTCAAGAAAAACGCGATTAAAGCATGTCATGCCTATGGTAACAATTTATAAATGCAAAAAAACAAGTTGGCTTGCTTCACAAATGTCGTTAGTTTGTTACTAATGGCTACAACTTGTTATTCTAGCTCCAACAGATGATATGGCGACGTTATTCCCGGACACCCTATATTGGCGAAAAGTGAACGAAAAACTTCAGAAACTGACAGTTGACAGGGTCAAAACAACTGGTGTCAGGGGCACCAACTGCAGTCCTTGAAAAATTACCTTGTACAACTCTCCACTAAATAGGTCGAAAATTCCTGCGGAATTCGTATACTTGAACAGAGTTGGAACAGCGTAGGGCCTCAGTCGTTTTTTATTATCAACACGATTGCTCTCAAACTGACTTTCTTCAAAATGCTCCTAAAAACCAACAAAACATTAATTTTTTTTAATACGCTAGTAACTCACCGAACATAAACGATCGTTCTGTGTTGGGCACCAGTTTTCTCTTCCGCAGTTTATAACCCACTGCTCACGCCGATCTGGATCAGCAGGAAATCTGGAAAAAATCGCAAATATTTTAAAATAGCTATTCAATTGTTTGTCTCAGTTTGCTGATATAAAACAAACGAAACATTCTTGGGTTGACAGGTGGACTACCAATAAGTCTACTAGATTTCTTTGTCATTTCATTTAACTACTTCGTTTACCTGTAAAACTTGTATCCCTGTCTTGTGTGGTTGGAGCAGTTTGGGGCTGCACAACCGGTCATTTCCCTCTCAGAGGCACCTTATATTTTATGAGGCTCCCCTCCCTCTATCGCTAAGTAGGCATAAGCACAAGTAAATACAGTTGTCTCTAGAATTACCGGCGAAAAGAATGACTACAGCACTTATGCGTTTCCACTGAATAAGCAGAAGTTAATTGTTTATTTTTTGCACCGAAAATCTCGTTTTTAGGTTAGGAACTAGGGTTTTTCGTTTTTTTCAAATTTGTCACTAAAGGCTAATTTATAGTTCGACCATGATGTAAACGGAAGCGCAAGCGGTTACCGAATTGGATACGTAAGAAACGCAACCTCCCCAACCCCAAAATTAAGAAAAATGGGAGGTTACAGCAGACACTAAAATTTTCGAATTCGAGGCAAAACCAGATCTATACGTTTTGAGGTCTCAGAAACCCAAAAAAGTGGTTTTTAAAATATGTCTGTGTATAATATGTGCGTACCGAGGTGCGTATAGTAGATATTTTTTTGACCTGACTAACTAAATCTGGTAGGTAACTTTAGTAACTGTTTTGCTTTGATTTTGGCTTTGGTATTAAACAAGGATAGTGTTTTCCACTGTCCACTATTTGATTGAGGCTTTTGAATTTATGGTTACGTTGCATTTTGCAAATGCCAAAGTCGAACAGAATTGTTACCCAAATGACGGAATAATTTAATTCGAAAGAATCTCTGGAAAGAAAATTAAAAATCAAATTGAGGAGGGTCCCCAAAACATTTGTAATCGTGAACATAGAGGTACCCATACAGTTTTGTGAATTTTTGTGTGAAATATAAGGAGAAAATACGTCAGTTGAAGTTTAAAAAGAGCCATCGGTGTCCATCTGCAGTCTCCGATTCATTTTCATAATCTGGCTCACTTTCTGACTCGTGTCAGACTCTGCTAACGAAATTATGACTGGAGGGATGTCGGCGAAGTTATCTCTGGTTTTTGTTATCAATAGATGATTTGGGTGTTCTTTTAAAATTGCGAAGTAGATTTCGCTTTATCTAGAAACATGTTTGCAAATTTTTGAATACCTAATTGCGAATGGTCGATATACAAACATTAAAAATTTCCGCTATCATTTCAACTATCTGTGTTTTATCCATTTTCTGTCCAGTGTTTGTAGAAAAATCTCTGAACACACTTATGAACGGACTATGCTTTAGCACTTTTAAAATTACACGCGGCATTTTTTGAAAAGTGTTATCAAACCTGATTTTTATTTGTCACTTTGTCAACGATTTTGCCAACATTGTAAAGTTGCCCTGAATTGAAACTAAAATGAAAAAACAGGAATCCAATTTCAGAAATCAAAATTCCCACTTAGTTAGTCAGGTCAAAAAAATATGGATTATACGTAAGTAGGTACGTTTGTAAATACGCCACAGTCCAAACTACCAGACTGATTTGGCTAAAATTTGGTAGATAAGGCTTATGCATCGCATAACCTAACTTAGATCTGAAAAGCCTTTGGAGTAAATCGTTCTACCGGAAATGTCGATCATTTTGGCGCATCGAGGTTTAAATTTTAAATGCAAACCACCATTTTTGACGTCACGATATGAAAGAGGCCTTGAAATTCTGCTTCCAAAAGGATGTTTTCACTCTCAGCGCCCTTTTGACCAAAAACTAAAAAATTCCAAATTTTTATCACACTTAAAAATCGCGCTAACTACCCATCAGGCGCCAAGCCCGTGATGAACCGATTTGGCTGAAATATTGCACATGGAGATTGTATTACACGTCGAAGAGCTGTGGATTATACCTACAACATTTTTCTTCCTACACCAGTTCAAAATAAATAATTAATTAATTTTGAAATTTTAGAACCCAAGTGACAGATCAAGAAGATCTAGACGTCAAGTCCTACAATTTAAATTTGGCAAAATCGCGCGTGCTGTCTTCCGTTATACGCCAATCGCCGTCGCCATATTGTCCATTTTACACGCCTAGCCGTGAAGCGGTCCTTTCACAGCCCTGCTGAAACCCGCAAATCTCATTTTCAGTTAGTGTAGGAAGAACATGAACTTTTTTGACAGATGTCAGAATTTGAAAATTGGTGTGTAGGGATGGCAATCCCGAGATCCCGGGATCCCGGACTAAATTCAATCCCGAAAATCCCGAAAAGTCAATCCCGGAATTTTCGCATTCCCGGGAATCCCGACAAGTCAATCCCGGGATGGCCCATTGAGTCACGCTAATAATGAGTGCGCGTTAGCCATAACAAACTATATTGTGCTTCATTTTTCCTATATTCTACACAAAAATAATAGTTCCTGGTAAAGAATTTATAGGGTTTTGCATGGCATTTTGCGCAAGGGCAATACTAACTTATCCATTTATATTTAGTCATTCAAGCAAATTACTTCAAGCACAATTATGCCTACATATCTTGTATTTTTGTATCATTTATATTCATTATTCTAATAATTGTATAAAATTTTCTATTTCCACATTTCCATTTTATTTGTATTGGCAAAATTTGAAAACAGAGAATCCACCGCTCAATAATTTTTCCGTGAGCAATCCCGGGACCCCGAAAAATTCCGGGATTGAATTTATCGACTCTAGAATTCCCGAAAATTCCAATCCCGTGCGGGATTGTAATCCCGAAATCCCGACAGTTCCAATCCCGTCCGGGATTGCCATCCCTATTGGTGTGAATAATTTGTAAAATCAGCCTAAACTTAGGTGAAAAACAATTGCAAAAAAAGTACACCAACTTCTTCAATTTCTTATAAAATGTGAAATTCAAATTCAACAGTAATAAATTACGTCTTGAGGTCGTACGTGTGACTCAGGCTTTCATATATTTTTTCAAAAACGTTAATATGTTGGTTACATTTTTGAGTAGCTAATTTTTCTGTGTATCCGGCAGTGTTAAAATTCAATATGGCGCCCATAAGAAAAAGAAAAGTTGACTGTCTTTAGAATACTCGATTAAAATATGGTGCGAGAGAGTTCTGAGAACTACACTGTGTACACATAAAAATTAACAATAAGCAATGGTAGGTACCGTTTCTTCTAAACTTTTTTTGATATAATCGAATGGTAAGTTTCCACAAAATCACATGTTAAATTTTCTTAAATATTAAAAGAGATAGGTAAACAATAAGGTGGCAAAATTTGAGAAAGCCCGGCATTCAAAAGCAATGCAAAAGTCTGTCATTGTCAAATTTTGCCTCCATATCACGTCACGAAATAGAGAGAGACCTACAAGTGGAAACCTTCATTCGAAATTTTACCGAGACCGTTTTAGCTTATTGCCTAAAATACATTCTTTGCGAATTGCTGGCTGCCTAGCTAGATAATAATTTTTAACATAATTATTATGAAATTAAATTGGGTGGACGTAACATCCAGCAACGTCTATTATACATAGTATATTACATAACGAGCTACGAAAGTGGCTTATTTCACACGAGTGGGGAACCCCACGAATACACTGTGTAGACACTTTCGTGCTAGTTGTGTACAGTATTCTTCCTACGAACCACAACAAAAAAATTGGCAGTCTCGGAGACGGTAGAAACTTCTACTTTTTCACAGAATTTGTAAATGTAGCATTTAACTTTATTTAAATAAGGTCCTCGGGCGTGCGGGCGGTTGTCGATGGCTGATGCGCCCGGTGCTCATTTACTAAAATCTAAAATACAAGTTTTTCACCCCTAAAATCACATTTTTGGAAAAAATGGCACTAAGGTTTTCGACCCGGCAATGCAACAGCTATCGAATTCGATAATAATAATATGCCCTTTTGTTAAGAAAAATTCAAAAAGGGACCTTTTAACCTCCCCAACCCCATCACAATTTTAAAAAAATGGGAGGTTACTGCAATCACTAAAATTTTCGAATTCGAGATAACACCAGATCTTCACGTTTTGGGGTCTCAGGAACTCAAAAAAGTGGTTTTTAAAATGTGTCTGTGTGTATGTACGTACGTACGTACGTTCGTACGTACGTTCGTACGTTTGTACGTTCGTACGTTCGTTTGTAATCACGCCACAGCCAAAACTACTAGACCGATTTAGCTGAAATTTGGAACATAGGCATCTCGTAACCTAACTTAGATCTGAAAAGCTTTTGGAGCCAATCGTGCAACCGGAAATGCCATTTTGGCACATCAACTTTTAAATTTTAAATGTAAAAAATGTAAAAGACCTTCAAATTCTGCTTCTAAAAGTGTATTGATTCTTAGTGCCCTTTAGACCAAAAATTTAAAAAAAATTGATTTTTATCCGACTTTAAAGTCGCGGTACAGCCCAAGCCCCTGAACCGATTTGGCTGAAATTTTGCACATGGAAATTGTATTACACGTCGAAGAGCTGAACAAATTTTGAATTCAATCGGCTCACGGAAAGTGCCGTTTTGGCACACCAATTTCCAAATTTAAAATTATTCCCTCATTTAATCATTAAAAACAAGTTTTTGAAAGATTTATTGTCACCATCAGAAAGGTCCTCAAATTCTGGTTTTAAGTAGGACAAAATTAATTCGCATTTAGCTCTTTTTTATTGTTCAAAAAAGCGAAATTTTATAATAACAGTAAAAATACATTATAGCCCAAATTACTGAATCGATTTGGCTGAAATTTGGTACATGGAGATCGGGTGACCCGTTGAAGACCTGAAAGGCTTTTGAAAGCAATTGGCTTACGGGAAGTCCTATTTAAGCATATCAACTTAAAATTTTAAATACAAGACCTAATTTTTTATGTCGCCATTAGAAAAGCGATCAAATTCTGGTTCTAAAAATGTATTCACAGTTTCTGCCATTTCAGTGGAAAATAGAGGAAACATTCTTTCTCATTAAAAGGGAGCGGGCTGACAGTGGGTGACATAAATTGGCAGTTATTGTCAAAAAGGTGGCAAAAGATTAACCTTAAAAGGAACATATTGTCAAATGTGATGGGTGATGTCCGAGGTGATGTCGGTACTTGTCAGAAAACTGCGAAATTAGTCACAGACGATAAAGATAAAAAAAATTCTCTTGAATTGACTACTATCTACACAGAATACAAAGATCCACGCGATGGGGAGGTTCCAGCCGCTTCTCTGCTGCATTTTAACCTCCCCACTCCACTTCACCATTTAAAAAAAAAGGGAGGTTACTGCAATCACTAAAATTTTCGAATTTGAGATAAGACCGGATCTATACGTTTTGAGGTCTGAGGAGCCCAAAAAAGTGGTTTTTAAAATGTGTCTGTATGTATGTACGTACGTTCGTACGTACGTTCGTACGTTTGTACGTACGTTCGTACGTACGTACGTTCGTAAACACGCCACAGCCCAAACTACTCGACAGATTTAGCTGAAATTTGGTACGTGTGCATGTGATAACCCAACTTAGATCTGAAAAGCTTTTGGAGCCAATCGTGCAACCAGAAATGCCATTTTGGCACATCAACTTTTAAATTTTAAATGCAATACCCCATTTTTCACGTCACGATAGGAAAGGCCTTCAAATTCTGCTTCTAAAAATGCATTCATTCTTAGTGCCCTTTTGACCAAAAATAAAAAAAAATTGATTTTTATCGGACTTTAAAATCGCGGTACAGCCCAAGCCCCTGAACCGATTTGGCTGAAATTTTGCACAAGGGGATTGTATTACACGTCGAAGAGGTGAACAAATTTTGGATTCAATCGGCCCACGGAAAGTGCCGTTTTGGCACACCAATTTCGAAATTTAAAATTATTCTCTAATTTACCCATCAACAAGTTTTTGAAAGATTTATTGTCACTATCGAGGTCACCATCAGAAAGGTCTTCAATTTCTGGTTTTAAATGAGACAAAATTTATTCGCATTTAGAACCCTTTGGGTAGAAAAATCGAAATTTTGTAATAACACTGAAACCACTTTATAGCCCAAACTAGTGGATCGATTTGCCCGAAATTTGGTAAATGGAGGTGAGGTGACCCGTTGAAGAGCTGAAAGGCTTTTGGGAGCAATTAGTCAACGGGAAGTGCCATTTAGGCATATCAACTTTAGAATCTTAAACAGAAGTCCCTGAAATCAAAGACCCACGCGTTGGGGAGGTTCCAGCCGCTTCTCTGCTGCATTTTTTGTCCTTAAAATGGAAATTTTCTAAAAAATTGCTCTAAGGTTCTTGATCCAGCAATACAACAGCTGTCAAATCCGATAGTAAGAATATGCCTTTTGTAAAATAAATTGAAACACGGGCCCTTTTGCCATTAAAATGATATTTTTCGAAAAAATGGCACTAAGGTTTTCGGCTTGAAAAAAAATCAGCTATCAAATCTGGTAATAAAAATATACAGTTATGCATAAGTTTTTTCTCACGGCACCATTTTTTGGTCAAAAGGGCCCAAGTGTGATTACATTCTTAGAAGCAGAATTTGAAGAGCATTCATATGGTAACGCGAAAAATGGAGGTTTGCATTTAAATTTTTAAAGTTGATGTGCCAAAAAGGCACTTTCCATGAACCGATGTGACCCAAATTCTAATCAGCACAAATCTCCCACTGAATATGTGTGCCAAATTTCATCTTTATACGTTCAGTAGTTTGAGCTGCAGCGTGATCACAGACACACAGACAGACATTTTTTCAAAAACCACTTTTTTGGGTTCCCAGGACCCTGAAACGTAAAGATTTCATGTTTTTGGCGATTCGATTTTTTTGAATTTTCCGATCGATTCCAGTAACTGCTTCGCGAGCGTAGAAGTTAAAATCATTTTTTCATAAGTTTCTCTTTTTTTATCATCGTTGTCAACAAAACAGCAAGTGTCGAAATTTATTAAAGTTTGAAATCCAGCCTGCTGTTAGTGTCAACTTTCGCGCCTACTTAATTGTGCGATTTTTACAACTTTCTTAAGTGGTCGTAGGAAAACCTTGTTTTCGTCCTTGTCCAATTTTGATTGGCGGACTTCAATTTATTGCTTTTCATTTCAAAACTATTAGTTCAGACTGAAAAAGCAAAAAATCCAAAAAAAAACGCTAGAAAAATGGACAGTTAGATTTGGGAGCCACGAAAAACATATCAAAAGCAACCTATAAATCTTTAAAATTTTCCATTTATTTGATTCAACAGTATGGCAATCTCTTACACTATTAAATGCCCATCAACGAAATAAAAAATATTTTGGCCCACCCTGAGTTGTTTAACTATCATGTCCCTCCCCTCTTTTTCCTCCACATAAATCAGAGGCACTTTAGGCTTTTCTTCTTCGCCTTCCTCCTCCCCAGCAGAACAGCCTTCCTGTTCCGCAATTCCTGCTGGTAGCTCAAGCACTCCCTCATCTGCAGCACGGTAATTCCTCATCAGATCCCGTAAATAATCGTCAAACATCCTTGAATATCGAGCGAAAGGATAATAGCTCTTCAGGTCCGTCTTCAGGTAATACTTCTTCTGTTGGTACCCGAACAAACTCATGCAAGAATCTGGATCTCCAAGGCTTCTGTTGTCTTTGTGGTCGACATAAAACAGCTCCAAGTCCAGAGGATTCATCTTGGCAACGTATTCGTCGTCATCCGGTTTTGGACAAAGAGTGAATTCGCCGCAATTCACGAATTCGATTCGTCTCAAAGGATTCTCGTAGTATGTCGGCACTTGCTGGATCGCGTCCAGAATTTCGGCGCCCTGAATCAATTGCCTAAAAGTAGAGGTTGATACTTGAAGTTTTCTTTTTTTATCGTCCAGTATTGTTTTTGAAATGCTACGTTGGCATCGGGTTGGTGGACAGAAAGAAGAAAAATCTTTAAAAACTTAAGCATTTTGGCCAACGTTTCACAGCCCTGTGAAGACGACCACGTGAAGTGGTTGAAACGTTGGCCAAAATAGCTTAAGTTTTTAAAGATTTCTCTTCTTTCTGTCCACCAACCCGATACCTGCGTAGCATTTAAAAAGTAGAGGTTGATATTTGCAATTTGTAACTTTTAAACACCCGAAAGCTACGTATTTGTAGTCCATCCAAGGGGTGGGTTCGAGGGTCACGAAGAACTGTGTTGTGTTGTCTCGGTGTCTTTTTGCGTTGCACATGGAGAGGACTCCTCTTCGATTGTGAGGGATGGCGTAGTTTTCGCAGGGCATTTCGTTCGGCTGTTCAAGTTTCCATCCTCCGCATTGGATCCAGCTGTTCTTCGCTATTCTGAAATTCTCGAGTGTGGTAAAAAAATGTTAAAGAATGAAGACAAACCTGTGCACTCGTGTACCTTTATAGAATTTTTCTTTATTTTCGCAGCGTTTCAGGAAATTTTCGCAAGTTTCAGGAACTATGTCGTTGTACAGCTGAAGGGATACAAGAAGTAGATTGGTTTTTTGCTTCACTTACCTACCATAAACAACAATGATCCCATAATGTATTGATCAATGCCAACTGTAAAATATACGAGTTTTCGCTGGAATAGGAAAGGAGGTAGAAATTAGTATGTAGCAAATGTGATATGATATTGCAGTCAAAATAGAAATAAAAAATTGCTGTAAGTAGGAGTAGGTATGTTGTACCTACCTAAGTATACCTAGTATTTCTTTATTAGATAACTTATACATCTATTGGTCAATGAAGAGAAGTTAATTTAATTGAGCTCAGTAAAGGTTAGGTACCTATGTGCTATGTGACCAACAAATATTTATGATTTCTAAATTTTTGTGTGCCTGTCCATTTGCAGTGTTTTGATAAAGGGGGAATTAAAACGCTCGGAACGTCGGCGATAACCTAAACCTAGTGTTTTTATTTCCTCACATCCCACTTCCTGTGATTTACAATCCTTCCTGAGGAAATTATTAAAAATAGTGACGCATCCTCGAGCATTATATGGGACGTCAACTGTCAAGAAGAACCGCTAAGAAGGTAAAACAGAAGAATAAAAAAGACTCACTGGTGGACAGGTACAGTGAAAACAGCGGTAATAAATAAGAGAAGACAATAAAAAAAATGCAGCAGAGAAGCGGCTGGAACCTCCCCATCGCGTGGATCTTTGTATTCTGTGTAGATAGTAGTCAATTCAACAGAATTTTTTAAATCCTTGACTAATTTCGCAATTTTCTGACAAATACCGACGTCACCTCGGACATCACCCATCACGTTTGACAGTATGTTCCTTTTAAGGTTAATCTTTTTCCACCTTTTTGACAATAACTGCCACTTTATGTCATCCACTGTCAGCCCGCTCCCTTTTAATGAGAAAGAATTTTTTCTCTATTTTCCACTGAAATGGCAGAAACTGTGAACACATTTTTAGAACCAGAATTTGATCGCCTTTCTAATGGCGACATTAAAAAGGAGGTCTTGTATTTAAAATTTTAAGTTGATATGCTTAAATGGGACTTCCCGTGGGCCAATTGCTTTCAAAAGCCTTTCAGGTCTTCAACGGGTCACCCAATCGCCATGTACCAAATTTCAGCCAAATCGATTCAGTAATTTGGGCTATAATGTATTTTTACTGTTATTATAAAATTTCGATTTTTTGAACCAAACGGCGCTAAATGCGAATTAATTTTGTCTTATTTAAAACCAGAATTTGAAGACCTTTCTGATGGTGACAATAAATCTTTCAAAAACTTGTTTTTAATGGTCAAATGAGAGAATAATTTTAAATTTGGAAATTGGTGTGCCAAAACGGCACTTTCCGTGAGTCGATTGAATTCAAAATTTGTTCAGCTCTTCGACGTGTAATACAATCCCCATGTGCAAAATTTCAGCCAAATCGGTTCAGGGGCTTGGGCTGTACCGCGATTTTAAAGTCCGATAAAAATCAATTTTTTTTTAATTTTTGGTCAAAAGGGCACTAAGAGTTAATACATTTTTAGAAGCAGAATTTGAAGATCTTTCTTATGGTGACGTGAAAAATGGGGGTTTGCATTTAAAATTTAAAAGTTGATGTGCCCAAATGGCATTTGCGGTTGCACGATTGGCTCCAAAAGCTTTTCAGATCTAAGTTGGGTTACGAGATGCCTATGTTCCAAATTTCAGCCAAATCGATCGAGTAGTTTTGGCTGTGGCGTGTTTACAAACGTACGAACGTACGTACATACATACACACAGACACATTTTAAAAACCACTTTTTTGGGTTCCTGAGACCTCAAAACGCATAGATCCGGTCTTATCTCGAATTCGAAAATTTTAGTGATTGCAGTAACCTCCCATTTTTTTTAAATTGTGTTGGGGTTGGGGAGGTTAAAAGTCCCTACAAGCGAAAGAAAGAAATGGCTACGAGGAATACAAAAAAATAAAACAAAAAATGGCAAGTTGAGTATTAAAAGCATGAATCCGGAGAAGGTGAACATAGCGAGAACCAAAAACTATTCTTTGCTGTAATAAAATACATGAAACAAAGAAAAGCAGTTCATTAAGGAATATTAGAAATACAAAAAGAGAGGTAACAGTGGATCAAGAAGTACTTCAAAAAATTAAAGAGAGAGACTTAGAAAATAAAGGGTGGTCCATAAAAAACAAATACAAAAAAGAAATATTTCTTTTTTATTTGTTTATCTTCGTTAGTTTTTGTGCGACATTTTATCCAATGAGCGATATCGACGACCTCAACCTTCAGCTCCGTCGAGTATAAAACTAAAAAATATCGCACAAAAACTAATGAAGATCTACAAAAAAAAAACTGTCCGGTTTTTTATGGGCCACCCTTTTATAATAACTTAATAAGGAGACAAATAAGCAAAAATGGACGTTGACGACAAAAATAATCAAGAAACGAACGTGAGTCGTGACCATGAGAAATTAATAAACATGTAAGAACTTTACTAAGTAAACGAAATAGGCAGTGGCGTGCCGTCAGGGGGGCTAGGGGGGGCGACCGCCCCCCCCGCCCTTTAGGCTGTGCCGCCCTTTCCGCCCAAGCAAAAAAGGCTGTTCCTCAGAGCCGGTCGAATTCTGCCATTCTGATGTAATAAATAACTGAAGGTAAAGGTTTATTTCTCTACGAAGCATGTAGCTATTTAAGAGCTACACTATAATACAGTTGCTTGGGGGCGGGCGCCCCAAAGAGAGAAGAAACTAAACTGCTCAAAACTCGAAGTGGATCACGCCGATTTTCTGATGAAATTCAAAGTTCAATAACTTCGAAAAAAATGACTCGATTTTAACGCGGTTTTTTGTAATCGTAAGCTCAATTCATCGGGCTTAAACCCCGTAGGCGAAGATCAAACACGAGTGGTCAGTGGCGTGTCCAGAGGGGGTTGAATCACCACTCCTCAAAATTGATAAAGTTTAGACCATCCCCAAATCCAGAGAAATTTTTTTTAAATTTTTTTAACGGTTGGATCAGAGGCATAAGGTCAGTATCTCGGGACCTTTCTGACATTTTTCTTCCATGACTCCTCTTTGACCGGGCACCCCAAAAAAACTGTTTTTTCTATGACCCGCGATAATTTTCTTACGCCTCAACGGATTGTCAAGTTAGGGGGCTCTTTCTATCGCTCACAGACGCGTGTAAACGAATTCATCAACATCATCTGGTTTGCCGTTTCAAAAAGTGGTATTTAGGGCCCCCGTAACGCAAGCGAATTTTCTCACACCCATCATTTCATGATTTCAGAATTTTTTTTCCTTAAATCGCTTTAGTTTAAAAGTCCATCTTCTGAAGGACCTCTGCACACCATTGGAATCGTTTTGGAAATGAAATGGAGTACTCTTTTGTCGGAATTTTACTTGGGACTCCTGGTGAGTTTTTACATTTGTCTCTGCTGTTTCTGCTATGATTTTTCCCTCAACTGGTACGGGATAAGTTGTAAATCCATTTTAGCAACCTAAAAATGGCACACCTATCACTTTTTTTTCTATCGTCGAAGTGGTGAAAATGCTGCTGGGTTCTGAAATTTGAGTAATCCGGACATCATCCTCGCTTCCGGTTGTCAACTCGACAGTGACGGCCGTCCACAGAGCACCTTCAGCCGTCATTACGTGAATGACAATTATTGAAATGTCAACTTGTCAAATTCCCCAATTTTATATTCTTACAAACGATATTAACGTTTACCTGAAGTCCATTTGACAAGTTGTGTTTTGAAGATGAGATTGACACCCCATGATCTGGAAAGAATAATCCACCTATCTCAGTTGAATTTCAATAATTGTCATTCACATTGACGGCCGAAGTAAGTGTTCTATGGACGGCCGTCACTGTCGAGTTGACAACCGGAAGCGATGATATGGTCCGGATTACTCAAATTTCAGAACCCAGCAGCATTTTCACCATTTCGACGATAGAAAAAAGAGTGATAGGTGTGCCCTTTCTAGGTTCCTAAAATGGATTTACAACTTATCCCGTACCAGTTGAGGGAAAAATCATAGCAGAAACAGCAGAGACAAATGTAAAAACTCACCAGGAGTCCCAACTAAACTTCCGACAAAAGAGTACTCCATTTCATTTCCAAAACGATTCCAATGGTGTGCAGAGGTGCTTCAGAATCTGGACTTTTAAACTAAAGCGATTTAAGGAAAAAAAATTCTGAAATCATGAAATGATGGGTGTGAGAAAATTCGCTTGCGTTACGGGGGCCCTAAATACCACTTTTTGAACGGCAAACCAGATGATGTTGATGAATTCGTTTACACGCGTCTGTGAGCGATAGAAAGAGCCCCCTAACTTGATAATCCGTTGAGGCGTAAACAAATTATCGCGGGTCATAGAAAAAAACAGTTTTTTTGGGGTACCCGGTCAAAGAGGAGTCATGGAAAAAAAATGTCAAAAAGGCCCCGAGATACTGACCCTGTGCCTCTGATCCAACCGTTAAAAAAATTTAAAAAAAATTTGTCTGGATTTGGGGATGGTCTAAACTTTATCAATTTTGAGGAGTGGTGATTCAACCCCCTCTGGACACGCCACTGACCACTCGTGTTTGATCTTCGCCTACAGGGTTTAAGCCTGATGAATTGAGCTTACAATTACAAAAAACCGCGTCAAAATCGAGTCATTTTTTTCGAAGTTATTGAGCTTTGAATTTCATCAGAAAATCGGCGTGATCCACTTCGAGTTTTGAGCAGTTTAAATAACTGTTTATAAATTTTGAACACGGCAGCTCGTGTCTACCTCGGTGGTATCGATTTTGCCTGTACATATTGGGGACTTGGTAAAAAATATTGACCTGAATGCGGTTTAGACCGATTTGAAAAATTAAAAATGCGAAGAATGGCTTTGTAATAATTGTTCATTAAAATGTGTAGTACCTAAATGTAGATAATAATAATAAAAAAAAAATTGCATTACCAATATTTTGCGCCCCAAGAATGCCTCGCCCCCCCCGCCCCTAAGGGTACGGCACGCCACTGGAAATAGGGAAGACAAAACAAGAAAAGGCGTCAGGACACAACATAATGGCAGAGATGTTGAAGACTTTAGCTATTACATTACGAGGACATTAAAAAGTACAGTAGCTAAAATGTACGCAAGAATACTGGAAAAGAGGTTAAGATCTTTGTTGGAAGAAACGTTAAGACTCAGATACACCACAGATTTGCACCTTGAGTTTCCTTCATTTAAAAACCATTGTACAAAGTGCAATTTCTTTTGGTGCAATATCTTAGTTATTGCGGTAACCTCCCACCAGGTTAACCAGGAAGGCAGACAGAGGAAATAGTGACAGGAAGGAGAGGAGAGACGTAAAATGGCAGTGTTGTGAAATAGTTGCGCGAAACACGAGTGGATATTGTATTAGGATGAAGAAAATATTAAAAAGGACGGTCGAGAACAACTTCAAGCCTTACGCCCCTGAGCCCCTAATGGGCACACGGATTAAGTAAATAATAATAATAATTTTTTGTGGGGCTAAAATTTGATCTGATCACACGTTTCTAGAATCGGTATTTTTCTTATTTGTCCTCTTTCGAAAGAAGGATCATCATTCAAAATATTATTTTATATACTGTCTAAATGGCTAACTCACTTTGGATTTCTCAAAAATATCGGAAACATGATTGATCAGTTCCTGATTGCAGATACTCTCGTAATCCAAATTACTCTGAAATGAATACGTCTTTCCCACGTACTTCAGCAGGTCCTTATCATCGCCAAGAAACTTTCCGTTCAGGAAGACCACCACAGGTTTGAAAAGCAAATAGAAATTTTTACCGTGCCGTCTTTTCATCTGAAATTAAATTGCGTTTATTGGGGTTAATTCTTCTGATCAGTAGGTACTTTTATGAGGTATTGGTCCCAGTCTACATTCAGCATAGGACGTATTTCTGGCAGACTGAACTTCTTGGGGTAAGAGATGTGTAGCTTTTGGACTATGTAACGACATCTTTGGAAGGATTCGTTTGCGATCAGGCCGATTACGGTGAATTTCGTTGGCTCTTCGGTTTGGGAGCTGTCAGCTTGTGCCATTTTGACAAGTGTCGAAGTTTCAGGCCAGGTAGTATATACTGTCCATTCATTTTCTATTGAAGTGACAGAATATCAAAATTTCAATTTTAGGTTGGTATGAGGAAATTTTGCAAGGAATTTTACTAACAATAAGTGAGTTGGTAGAAGCGATTTCAATGCGATACGTCAGAAAACATGCCAAAAGGCAAAATTTTGCAATTGCTCTGAATTAGCCCAAAATGGCCTTTGTGTGCGTGCAGTTTTGAGTAAAATGCAAAGAAAAATATTCACGAAAAAGCCTCAGGTACGTTTATCTGTGACATTGCTGCTAACAATAAAAATAAACCCTAGAAGATTTGGGTTATTTAATGTTTTTGCTTTCCCGCCAAATTTCGATCAAATTGTCAAAAGTATACGCCCTTACAAAATAGGGTTGTATAGTTCCAGAAAAATGTTAGTTCTGCTATAGAAAATGAACGGACTTTAAGGTGATTCACCAAGATCGGCAAATAGAATATTTTTGAGATCCAGTTATACCGACGTCTTGAAAATTGACAATTTTGATGAAGGTTATGACTAAACTCTCTTCATTTTCTTTAATTCCACTGACAACCTAAATGTTCCAAGTCAAAGACCTGCCAAAAACTCATCGCCCCATAAACAGAAACCACAAAATTTAACACTCATTATTTATTTAAATCGTTAATAATAATAGTACAATATAAATATTTGATTGGGTTATCGACCCAAATTGAAAATCACATCGATTTTGATATGTATCCATCTGACATGCACAATTGACAAATTTTTGGTAAAATTATTGCGCCGAATCTGTGACAACCATTGAATGATTGGATTCTACACGAAGGATAAAATTTTACACATAGCCTAATAAAGCGCGTACAAAAATAACGATATTACTGTACAAATCGAAATAAATTATTGGAAGAGTACAATCGGAATGTGAAATTAGTATGGTCGCCACACGTTGGGGTCGTTTTGCGTCCTCTCCGTATCTTCCAAAGGATCTGGTACGTGGGCTTGAGCTTGAGCAACTTCTGTGGTTACCGTTTGAGCTAGCTCTATAGCTCTAGTAGGTGTTAAACTAAGACTGTCTGCGCTCAAAAACTGCTCCGTTTTTTCCGCTGTTCCATGAAGGTGGAAGTGGATTTGATTTTGGTTTACAGTCGAGTACAAGGGTGGGTAAAGTACCATTGTGGGTGTGTTTGGGTACTGCTGATTATTATTAGGGGTGTTGTAGTAATTGTTGTAATTACTAGAATAAGATGGGTTGGTACCCCAACTGTTAGGGTAATAAGTACTAGTTTCCGAGTAGCGAGGACTCGAACCGATCATTGAATCGAGCTCCGATTTGGCACTGTTCAACATGGGGGCAGGGGAAGTCAGAGTTGTGCTGATGAACTCGTTATGGCTCAGTTCTGGGATAACTGCAAAGCAAGATCATAAAATTAATTAATATTTTGTCCGGCAGAAAATGCAAATGAGGCTATTTACACTTTGCTCCATGAAAGGTAACAAAACGTATTATAATTACAACTTCTAAAAGGGTAAAAGGGCAACGATCTGGTAATGAGGAGCGCCAAAAAGAGAACTTCCTAAAACATCATCGCTCAAAATATTACCTGTGGGTAAATGTGGGGGCGCCGCGTGTGTGTCTTGTTCATAATACCCAGGCTGGGGGCTGTAGGGGGTGTAGGGGGTAGTATAATCTGGCCACGTAGTAGGACAATGCACTGGGGGGCCATTCGTGTGCAATCCTCCATCTGCAAAAAAAATCATTGACATCTGTTGCGGACAGGTTTAAAATATGAATATGATCATTATTTCTTGAATGAGTAGTAATTTGAGTGGCACGTAGAGTGACTCCACCGAATGTTTTAAAGTTTAATGGAAGAAATGATGGAAGGAAGAAATGTCGCAGAGAAAATCTAATTTGCACACTGCATTCCAGTCGGCTGATTTATTTTCTCAAACTAATTATATTCTTCACGGTTTTTGTTTCTGTTAATTTTTTTTCAAGTTCAATTAAAAACGCTGGAAATAATTATTTTTATTGATTTGAAAGACAACTGCAGCCAAGGATGCCGGGGTAAATAATCTTCCTAGTTCTTGGATGAAAACAATTTTCGAAACTAATGAAAAGCTTTTGAGGCCATCATGTAGATGGCCTCAAAAGTTTTTCAAATTTGAAGTCTAATGCAAGCCCAGAAAAAATGTGGGGCGGGGCTATGTTATAAAACCTTCTGTATCTAGGAATACCATCAGCTAACTTAATCATATACAGGGTGGCCCACTGAAAAGGGGCCATCCACAATTTCTGTTCTCTGACTCAAGTGAGAAAAAATCACTCGAACAGGTCGATTTTTATTTGGAGGGGGACACGTAAATCCGTGCTTGGTGAAATTTTACAACGGACCCCCTAACCCCTGCGAATCCCAACTTTAAAATTACAATTGGCAACCCCCCCCACTTTTGACACATCATTTGAAATCTAACAACATTTACAATCCAATGCTGCAAACTTTTTTTATATCCTTTCACCCACTAGCGCCCTCTGTGAAACAACATTTTAAAGAGACTAAAATCTTCTAAAAACTCATGTAAACATTTTTGAAATCCATCCAGAACTTGAAAAGTTATGACAACAAAAATATTTACTGTACTGGATTGGTAATGAAATTAACTTCCAAACGATGTATCATAAGTGGGAGGGTTGTCATTCACCTGCGCAATTTAAAAAAAAATCTTTGTTTCAGATTTCCACAATTTTGCAATCTGTTAAATCGCTAAAAGAATTTAAGTTAATGCAATTATCCAGTTGAACGTGCATCAAAAAAATAATGTTGACGACTTTTTTATTTTTCCAAAATCTTGATGTTTCGCCGATTTCTTACGGTCTTTGTAAATCTTAAAAAACGTAGGTTTTCATTTCGATTACTTCCGGTTACAGCGGAAGCAGCAAAAAACAAATATTTTTGAATCTCTTCCTTTCAGCCATGCAGTTCGACTGCAACAATTGAAAAAAAAATGGGCAGCTAAGGAAGCGGCTGGTACCTCCCCAATTGGTGTATGACCCAACCTTATTACCTATAAATTTCAATCTAGTCACGAAGTGTTTCGGGAGTTTTAATTTTTTTTATTTTTTATTGCCAGAAGGGCACTACATCGGATTGCATTTTTTGAAACAGAATTTGAAGACCTTTCAGAAAACAAATAAAACAAATGGTGGCCATCTTTCAAATTTCATTGACGACATGCCAAAAAGGCACTTGTAATTGGCCGATTACTACCAAAATTAAGTAAAATTTACTACTTGCTATATCTAAATTTTACTCCACCAACCTTATTAAAGCGTTTTCTGTGATTTTTCACAATTTTAAAGATTTTTTGCCAAAAGGGCACAGTTCGAATACATTTTTGGAAAAGACATTTGAAGGCATTTCATGTGCTGATAAAGAAAATTTCTAGTTTATTATTCAAATTTCAAAGTTGATATGCCAAAATGGCACTTGCCGTTGGCCGACTGCCACCAAAATGAAATCAGTTCTTGCTTCGGAATTTCGAATTTTTTGATTTTATGACAAGAAGGCGCTAAGGGTGAGTACATTTTTAGACACAGAATTTGAAGACCTTTCATAGAAGGTCGTAAAGTATTACAAAAAATCATGAAGACAACATGTATTTTATGGCTTAAAAATCTCGGTCTATTATATTTTCGCTCCTAACGTCGCTCAAATATAAACTACGGCCTCGATTTTTAAACTGACTATAAAGTTGTCTTAATATCTAGACCGTCATCACTAGTTCTACAAGTAAGAATTTACTCTCAATTACTTAATTTCAATTCAATACGTATTAAGTTCCTGATGAAATAAAAATTATTTTACAAAAGCCGCGGTAGTCCTTTCATTTTTGTTTCCAAATTTCCTTTCACCTCCAACAATGAAATTATGATTTTATCGGCAAACTGAACAGTTAAACGCGCTCATAGCCACGTGATTGATGTTTTATTGACAAGTATAAAATGATAAAATTATTCAACAAGCCATAACAGTGCCATAAATTCACAGTTAAGTGGTCGCCAATAATTTATTAACTATTCCAATAACATCCTGATTTTTTCGCCCTAAAATTCCCCGCAGTGACCTTGCCTGGAATTGTAACAATTAAAAATAAAAAAAGGCAACTACTGCAAGTCATTCTTATTGAAAATATAGTGTTAATTTCAGCGACGACGGTTCTTTTATAGATTGATAATTCAAATCACATCAATATTTTTTAGCACTGACCGGATGGATGTGTCAAGGACTGAATTTTTTCAGCAACTTCTTCAAGATAGATATAATCGACTGGGTTCTTCTCGGAAGGGGGGCCGAAAATTATAGTGCCATTTTTCGGTGGCCTTCGCTCTTCCTCAGATTTGCCAAACAGGTGACTAATTCGTTAGGGATTCTAATACCTGTAATATTATGCCACACACGGAGACTTTGGACCTAGAAAACGAGATTTGTACGCAAAATAAGCCCCAGATGGTGATATTAATAATAGGTTTTCCTCAAATTAAGGGTGTTTAGCCCCAATTCCCTTTGATCGCGCCGAAGTAATGCTAAATTGCATTTTGTCTTGGAAAACATCGTTGAGGTCGTGAGGTGTCTCACGAATGTCATTGTCATTGCCGGATTTTCCCAACACATGTTTCATTGCACGTATATAAGAGATCGATATGAAGATTGCACTCTTCGACTTATTTAATTACAATTCACCTCAGGTGTTTGACGTTTCTCAAACGGGAAGCCGTACGAAATTTAAGTTAAGCGTCTTAAAATATCCGGTTTCTGCAGACAAAACGATTTTACTCGAAAAAATGAGTAAATCTGATGGGCAGCATTGTGGTATTGTATCAAAACTCGAGGCAGATACTTAGTGAAGTATTAATTATTGCACACAATGGTATAAACGAGGCGAAACCTTGTCGATAACCATAGACCAAGTTTTGTGGTTTATTGGCCTGGAGGAAGGTCGCCGATTAAAATCAATTTGATGAATGAACCTGCGGTTCTCTTTACAAAAACCGAAAAGAAATCGATCTGTTAAACGGATGAAGCTTCTCATTTTCAATAAAGCTAAACCGTACATTTTTTCTCCTACAAGTTTTGTTAAAATATTCCTCGGTAGGTACCGTTATTTAGCCGGAAATAGCAATTGCACAAATCTTGATCCTACAACTTGACCTCAAAACTGTGTGCCATTTTGCCTTTTTCAGTGGAATTTTTTAAAACAAAAGACGTCCTAATAACGACAAAACCGGACGGCACCACCACGAAATTGCAAAGCGAATTTCTTTATTATTATTCTCTCGGCAACGCTGACCATTATGGCGCATTGTATGTAAATTTAATTTAGAAATGTTATGTGTCTATTGTTATTATGTAGTTCATAAAGTGTACTAATAATTTCAGGATTTTTGTTGTTTCAAATTGTTTATTTAACGACGGCACGTCTTTAATATTAATTTCAATGAAGTCAACGACATTTGAACGGGTATCTTGCACTTCAAAATATTTTGCCGACAATAATAATTGATGATCAAATATTCAGCGACGTTTTGGCGAGACAATTTTTATAGGTTTATTTTTTTAAACCCAATTTTTATTGGGCCTTGGGGCAATGTAAATCTGCAACGAGGAATACGGAGAAAAACAAGTGGAATACGATGGTTAATGAGGGGAAAACCATGGATGATAAATAAAATAAATCTAAGTTCATAATCTCGCTAAGAAAATACAAAATAATTCGTTTTTATCCAAAATATGGAATTTGTTGAGAGTAGTCCTGGCAATTTATTGGTGCACTTGTTGCTTTAGCATTTTTCAAGAAGTATTTACTTTCTAAAAAAAATATGTATTTCCCCATGTGTTCCATTTGTGGATATTTATAGGGTTTTACCACACCATGGATCAAGATTGCATTCTTGAATTTATTGTAAACTGGGGACTAAAATTACATTGCTATTTGCCTGTTTACCTGTGGTAGGTTGCACCTACGTTGCATATCCAAAATATTCCGTATTATTCGGTTATTCGAAAAACTCGGCCGAACTGATGGTGTAAAATTAGAAGCATTAGAAGCAGAAACATTTCATAAAAATGAAGTGAATTAAAAAAACAGTTAAAATTATGCAAAAATAGTCATCAAAAAACCTTCTTAGTAACTAATAGTTATTTATGATATAAGTGTTAAAAGTGGTATTTTATTTTGTGAGAAGGGAAGTTTGGGACACGACGTGCAGCGGAGTGGCCCATCCCTTCGAACAAAATAAAATCACTTTTAGCACGCATATCATACACAATTTTTTCTACAAACACGACTAAAAGCAAAATTTTTCTTATTATTAGTTGAAAACGTGCATGAAATTCGCTGTAACTAAGGTATAGTGACAATTTGTTGTCGGGGCTTGTTTAATTGTTGTTGCATTGTCACTTTTAACACTGAGTGTTAAAAGTAAATCACTTTTAACATAAATGTTAAAAGTAAATGACTTTTAATACTGGTATCATAAAATGTCATTTTTAACAATTGTCAACAAACGTTAAAACAAGTATTTTTAATAGTGGTCGTAGAAAAAACATTTTAAGGTTACCTATAGCTGATGCCGAGGTGACGTGCATCGCGAAGTATTCGACGATATTATTCCGCGAAGTATTCAGCGATATTATTCGGCCTAAGGCCGAATATTGTTTACTAATCAGTATTGTATTTGGTATTCGGCAGTACAATTTAGTCGAATATTCGATTCGATGCTGCATGATGGTGGCGCGCTGAAGAGCTGAAAGAATTTTGAAGAGAATTGGACATTGGTTCACAGGAAGTGCCATTTTGCCATATATCAACTATAAAATTTTAAAAACAAGGCCACATTTTTTATGACATCAATAGAAATATGATTAAATTCAGGTTCTATAAATATATTCACGGTTTCTTCTACCATTTCGGCCAAAAATTCATTTTCATTAAAAAGTTACGGTCTTCAGTGAACGACGCAAGTGACAATAAATGTGACAGGATATTAACCTTAAATAGTAGATCTTGTTAAACGTGATAGAAGGGGAGGTTTTACTTCTGCAAGTAAAACCGATCCTCCCATAAGATTTCTATAGGAACTCAGCGGTATCACGCTCGTCTTATTTTCATACAGTGTGTCTCATTTTAACTGGATAATATTGAGCAAATCGACTAGCTCTTTTTTTGCACATCTAGGACTCCAGAATCTGCATCTGTGTAATACTTCACCCTTTTGCTATCCCAAAATCCAGCCCACTGCGATTAATTAAAGAGGCCGCAAAAATAGCGAAATCGTATTAGGCATCTTTTACCGAAAAAGTTTATTAAGAAAAGTTGCTCAGGATGACTCCAAATGGGTGAATCCGAACTTTCAGACCAAAATAAAAATGTTGAATTTCTGGAGCAAAGACTCAAAAATATCGAAAACTTCAATATTTTTGCAACAAAAGGGTTGCTGTGAAATAAAAAAACAATTGAAATAGGTTCGTTTGACATTTGTTGTTAGCTACAGCTGGGCAAAATTTAACAATCGCAGAAAAAGTTGAAATTATAAGCTAGTAAACAATAATTTTAATATGTTCAATTTCTTCTGCGATTTTGCCCAGTTATAACTAACAGCAACTGTCAAACACTCATTTCAATTGTTTTTAATGACACAGCACCCCTTTTGTTGTAAAAATAATGAAGTTTTTGATATTTTTAATTCTTTCCTCCAGAAATTCAACATTTTTATTTTGGTTTGACACTTCGCACTTACCCATTTGGGGTCATCCTGAGCAACTTTTCTTGATAAAATTTTTCGATAAAAAAATGCCTAATACGATTTCGCTGTTTTTGTCCTCTTTAATTAATCGCAGTGAGCTAAGATTTCGGGATAAAAAAAAGGTGAAGCATCACACTCACACAGATGCAAATTTTTAAGCTCTACGTGTAGAAAAAATTAATTTGCTCAATATTAACCGAAATATTTGGGAGGTTCCAGTTAAAATGAGACACACTGTATAAGTAATATAGTAAGTGGTGTGCAGAGCTGGGAAAGTTACTTTGAAAAAGTAACTAGATACTTTTCAAGTTACTTTTCATAAAAGTAACTTAAGTTACTGAAGTAACTAGATACTTTACTGAAAAAAGAACTTAGTTACAAGTTACTTATGAAAAGTAACTAGATATAGTATCTTAGTTACTTTTGAAGTAACTTAGTTACTTTTGGTATCTAGATACTTTTAAAAAGTAACTAAATACTTCTGTAAGTAACTAGATACAGTATTTTAGTTACTTTTGGCGTAATTTAGTTACTTTCATTAATGTTATAGAAACGGTTGGGATTGAGTTTAAATTTAATTAAATACCTCGACAATTTCGGAGGAGGATAATTTTTTAAAATCTGTAGCTAGCTAATAGCTACTCATTTTGCGCTCTGTATGTTGTACCATTAAAATTCTTTTGTACCAATAGGTGCATCTAGATTTATGATAAATTAGAGCAAGCCAGTTTCATTGCGTTGCGTTACTAACCAAAGAATAAAGATCATGGTCCACTAAAATTATAAATCTTGATGATCATGGTATGTACATACAGCCCATACAGGGTTTTTTAAAACTTCCCACCTCTTGAATATCTTTGGATGTAATAAAGAAAGTTAAATATTGAATTGAAATAAAAGCTGGCCAATCCCGCACGGAGGGGGACACTTGCGCGTATATTAAGGGAATTTTTTCCACTTCCGGTTCAACCGGAAATGATCTTAACTTTGTTTTTTCAAATAGAATGACACCTTTTTCTCAACGGATTCGGAATGTACAATTTTTTTCTGTGTTAGAAACATGTATCATACTTGACCGGAAGTGCACTCACGGCCACCCTAGATATTCAAAAATATCGAAGAAATCGGTGAAATGTTGAGATTTTCGAAAAACGCAAAAACACCACAAAAGTTAGTTGTTTTGATGCAAATTTACCTGAGCAATTTCATTTTTTGATTTCTCATTTCTATCAAATTTTCTCTTACCTCACAATCTGTCAAAATCTCAAAAGTGAATAAAAAGAAAATGTAAATGGGCAGATGAATTATGGCATCAAAAAATTCTGTTTTACCCAGCCTATAGAAATACAACTTTTCTGAAAATTGTTGATATTATTGTAAAAGTATCTTATTGCATAAAAAGTAACTAGTTACGTTGGAAAGTAACTAAATACATGAAAAGTAACTAGTTACTTTTTTATGTCTTTAGATACTTACCAAAAGTAACTAGTTACAAGTTACTTCAGTAAAGTAACTAGATATAGTTACTTTTCGCAGGGACAAAAAAAGTAACTAGTTACTAAGTAACTTAGTTACTTTTTGTAACTAGTTACATAAAAGTAACTTTTTTCTAAAGTTACTCCCAGCTCTGGTGGTGTGCTTATTATCGATATTTCTTTTACAAAAACAAATTTTAATCCGAACGACCCCGAAGGGAGAGTTGTATTTTCAAAGATTGGGATTAAAATGAGTTGATTTTTAAAAAATATATCGATTTTTAAGCATTTCCGAGTTATATTTGACAAAAAAATAAAATTTTCAAGTGGATTTTAAAACTCTTCAAATCAGAAGATGCAATTGCTGAATTTAGGTTCTTAATTTATTTTTTTCACTATACTAGCTCTAAAACGAACCATTATTGACATATCTTTGACTGAGAATTCGTTTTTTTTTGCTAGTAACTGAGAAAAGTATTATATTCACCACGGTAGAGAAGATTATTTTAGCCCTCGCGTCTTGTAACCCTATTACTATTGACATTAGTTTTTGATTTATTGATCTTAGTTTTTCAGTTTTTTGTTATAAAATTTTTTATATTTTTAAGTTACAATTTATAATTCAGCCAAGATATTTTTTTTGACCTCTTCCGATGAAAATGAGTAAAACGACCGACTCGTGTTCACTTGACTGCTGCCTACACGGTAATCAAAGATCCACGCGATGGGGAGATTTTCAAGTTCTACGCTTAGGCGCAGCAAGTTTCTAAAATAGATCGAAAAAACTGAATCGCCAAAAACATTAAATCTTTACATTTTGGGGTCCTGGGAACCCAGAAAACCCCAAAAAGTCTGTCTATTCGTCTGTGGACACGCAACAGCCCAAACCACTGGAACTCGTGAAGAAAACAACTATTGTTTCGCAGAATTTCGCAATAGTTTTTGAGAAAAAAATTAATAAAGGTGAACTTTCATTTATTAAAATAAAATTGGAAATCGTTGTTGTGGAGAGAAGATCCAAAGTAGCTATTACATGAAGTGGTAAGGAAATTACCTAACCAAACAAATCGAACCCCTTGTGCTCATAAAAGTATTTACTACAGTTAGTTCACTTAAAAAGTTGATTTCGTGATGAGTATAGTGACTTCACTTGACGGGGAGAATTTTGATAGGCTACGAAAGCAACTACGATAATCTTAACCTTCTATTTTACAGAATTCAGCATAAGCCCTCTATAAAGAACCTTCCGCACAAAAAAAACGAATATACAGAAAGCTCAAGAATCCTGTCTAAATTCAGTGCAATTTATGTGAATAAAACCTAGCGATTCAGGGCGAATTTGCACACCACTGAACGCGTAAGGAGATTATCAGAAGCACCTCTTACAAAATCACATCTCCTGTATTCTGCATTTTAATTTAGATTTAGTTAATAATAATAATAAGTATTTGCTGTACTCAATCGAAAAAGACTTGCATGAACGCAGCGATGACATACTAATGAGGATATGTATGATTTACGGAAAATGACTCACAATATTCACACCACTAAACATGCAGGAAGCCCAAAATTTTAAAAAACATCATAAGTTTAAGTGGACTGCAAAATAGCATCAAAACTGTATTTGTATATTTTTTCAATATTCTTAGTGAACAAAATGATGATTTGATGTTGTCAATAAATTTTTCTTTATGATGTTAAAGTTGGCAGTAATGATTGACATCACCGTTGAACTAAATTTGAAAATTTGGGCACATTTTTAGCAAACAAGGTTTTCACCTAATCGAAAATAATCCAATAATACCTAATATTATCTACTTTGATTTCAACATTGTATAGAGTGCAAACAAAGACTTCCTCCATGTCTGAGTAATTTTCATCCTTTAATTTCCGGATAAAAACCTTCGAAATATAAACCAATCTAAACATAACCTACAAAAATGGTTGACAGCGCACAGCATTTTGAGAAATGTCATATTTATGTTATAATTGAAGCGATTTTAAGATCTAGATGCCTGGAATTTCCAGATTATTCGAAAAATTGAAATTTTATAAAAATTGTAATGCGACCATTAGATTCAGTAGACTGAAATTGACCTGAAACTGCGGTAAGTCAAAAGTCGATTTCTTGAGTTGAATCCTCCTAAGGATCTCACTTTACCAAACTTTATTAACTTACAAGGATTGGCATCGAACATGCAAATGGAAAATATTTGAATATTATTTATTACTAAATCGGGATTACTATGCTGTTACTCAATCGGGAAAATCAGCTGAAATGCCACGGCCGCCAGGGTTAAAACCATTAACATTATGCAAACAGTATCGCCGGAAATTCCACGAGACCACCACTTTTCATAATCTAAAATCTCGCAAAGTGCCAAGTTCAGCAAGTTCAAACTATAAAGAGTCCCTGAAATCATTGTGAACTTGAGACCTTATTAATTGCACTGTTAAGTTCAGCTGAAATCGTACAGGCTGCTCTGACCACAGTCTCCAAGGGTGTGTTAGTGACACCTCCGTAATTGGCCCGTAATGTAGATATTTTGACAGTGACTGCGCCCCTGTAACTTCCCCCGTGACGTATTATTAATGTGTCACCCCGTCTCTTAATTAAGCAAACGATGGAATAACCGTTCGAAACTTTTCCAAGAAAACGGAGGCGTGAGAAGAATCCGAAATCAATTTAGCATGAAATATTTTACATGCTCGATTGGAACCAAACATACGAATTAATGTATATTTTCAGGCAGCTCCTTTCAAATTATTAAAGCATTTACGTTTCCTGAGAAAGCGTAACTGACAGGACAGATCGTTATTGTTTAATAAAATTCAATGGCATGCAAAAAGATCAATAATTGTAAGATTTCACCCGGCGCATCCACCAAAATTTCAATACAATTGTATCTAATTCTGTTGCTCGGTATTCTTAGCACCAATTTTATGGAAATTTCAATTCAATCAAATATAAAAAATAATTTATAGAGCATTAAGCAACCGCGTTTTTTCAGCTACACAGACCATTTACTTTCAGTCTGTGACGTCCGCTGCATAAAGCAATTTACAATATCCTGGCTTAGCACATTACAGGTAATAATAGGTTCGAGAATATTGTTCTCCCCGTAGATTTCACATCATAATGAGACGTAAATTGAGCCCATCAACCTGTTGAATATTACATCGGAAATATTGGTCTTCGTAAGCGTTCCCATTCATAAATCCATCGTCACGACTTCTCATCTTCATTCAAAAAAACGGCTGAAATTTCGCATTTCTAGGAGGAATAGATATAATTTCCTTGGACGTGTGTAGTACATTTTTCAGTCGATTCGATTCATAAAAATTGTGGTTTGGACTAGTAACTGATTGGGAGGCAGTCAAGCAGCAAATATATCTTACATTACACCAGTAACGGATAGTAGACTACGGATTGAATTTCGGTTGCAGCCTTTACACATCAACGACTCGTCAAATAAGATGTGATTCAAAAATGCTTTATGCAGCCTGTTGAAATAGATTTACCCACTTTTACGGTAATCATCGCAATAGAGTGCGTGTCCATGTAATTTCCACACAAATTTACAGTTAAATTAATTTTTCACAAATCCAAAACTTCTATGCACAAACAACACGCCTCTGATGTTTACACATAACTTGCTTCTTGAACACCTGATGGTGCATTTTATGGTACTCACGACTATCTTCTACCAGCCAGAAGCAGTCGGATTACATGGCATGTAATGGATTGTAATATGGTTTTCTTTTTCAGAAATAATCAAATTTATGTAATGCACAAAAAGTGGCAAAATGTTGGAGTGTTGGATTTCATGAGAATTTTCAGTAAAGCAACGATTTCGTAACGTTATATCGAAACCTTAGTAGTAGAAGAAGTTGACGTAAAAAGGAAGTTCCCAAATCGCAGGTCGTTTTTTTTTAATTCAGTCTGATCGACGGTATTGCTCGCAGTTTCTCATGCTTTATGAGAACGCGAAATCCTCGTCTGCATAAAAATAAGATTCCATCGAAACTACGTCCGTAATTACGAAAACAAAAAGTTGACAAAAAGTTGTATTACGATACGCATGAACACTCTGTATTTTTAGTTCAGGTCAGTATTTCATATTTTGTTTTCTTGTTCGGCGTTTTCTCTGTTTTATTATTTAATGGAAAGGTGACGACGGCGTCAATGGACAATGACAGAGTACGGGAGCGTTTGTTCGGAGATGACTGGACAACTTTTAATAGGATTAAAATAATGAGCTTTCTATTGTGAATCGTGCATAAGATGCTTTATTATCGTGCTTTTTATGTTAAGTCGGTTTTCCGAACGATCTGAGAGGAAAGAACTGTCTGCAATGAATGTTAAATCTTTGTGTGTATAAAATGCTGATTTGTAAAGGAAAATCCTTTCAATTTCCGACAGTTTCATTTTCCTAATCAATAAAAATAAATGAATTTTTGGGTTTTAAATAAAGGTGGCCCATAAAAACCGGACAGTTTTCTTTTTTGGATATCTTCGTTAGGTTTTGTGCAATGTTTTTTAGTTTTATACTCCACGTAGCTGAAGGTTGAGGTTGTCGATACCACTCATTGGATTTGAATTCGCACCATCAGTGTCCTTCCTAAGGACTTTAATTGAACACAATTATTTAGGCCAATGGGGTTTCGTTACCCATTGACATATGACAGTGGCGATTAGACAGGATTGAAGGCCGTTCTTTCCTTTTTCCAAAATGTCCTTCAAAATGAAAGTTAATGCATCCCTACATTTTTTGTGAATTCGCTTCCAAGTACAGAGACGATGAAAACTCGGTAGCCATTTTTGTCTAGGCTGCAAATTATGCAAATTATGCAGATTATTAGCTCAATTTACAACTTAAATCAAAAATGCCTACAGAGTTTTCATCGTTTCTGTACTTTTTCTCGCAAATTATGCGATTTACAGCTTTGGAAGGAAATTCACAAAAAATTTAGGGATGGACTAATTTTCATTTTGAAGAACATTTTGGAAAGAGGAAAAAACTAACAAAGATAGACAAAAAAGAAACCTGGCAGGTTTTTCATGTGCCAGCCCTTTAGATTGCTACATACAAAATGTTCCCTAAGTACACCGCACCGACAGACCTAAGGGGGCGATTCTTCAACTTATTTTAAGACGAACAGTTCCTATCCTATGAACATTTATGTCCTAAATTGCTTAGTTTCCACGTTACAGGGTGTGTAAATTCCAAAGAAAAAATTGTTTTTCACTAATATTTCAAAAACGATTCAAGATATTTTAATGAAATTTGGTATATGTTTATACCACATAAGCAGCAATTTGGAAAGCACACCAGAAGTTTTTAACCAAATCCAGGGGCGTAAATGTAGGTAACCAGGTATATACTTCTCCCGGCAAATAGGGTACGACACTGTTTTTTGCAAATATGCGTCGTATTTATTATTGACTGGTCAAAGTCTGCACAAAATCGTTCTGTTTCGTTCTTCCTTTGATAAGTCGTTTTTGAAAAATAGAGGAAAACCCCTCGGAGGCAAGTAAATTCGAAAAAATTATATTTTAAGCTACATAATAAACTTTCATAAATCCACATTTTACGTATCAGAATGACCAAAACCACGAAATCTTTAATTAGTTACAGGACCAGCTAAAAAGAAAAATGGGAATATTTCAAAACTTGCACACCCTGTATCTTAGCACTAAGCACTTTAAGACCTAGGTCCGTAAGAACTTTTCGTCTTAGAATACGGGTGAAGAACTGTACGTAGGTACCCCTAGGGTTTTTCGGCGGACTTTTGAAGTAAGGGGAGCAAATATTTATTATTGAAAGGGTAGGTGGTTTTAGGGTTATTACAAAATTTTGATTTTTCTACCCGACGGGTACTAAATGCGAATGAATTTTGTCTTATTCAAAACCGTAATTTGAAGACCTTTCTGATGGTGACTATAAATATTTTAAAAACTTGTTTTTTTGAAACTTGATGTGCCAAAACGGCACTTTCCGTGGGCCAATTGAATCCAAAATTTGTTCAGCTCTTCGACATGTAATACAATCCCCATGTGCAAAATTTCAGCCAAATCATTTCAGGGGCTTGGGCTGTACCGCGATCTCAAAGTCCGATAAAAGTCTCAGTTTTTTAATTTTTGGTCAAAAGGACACTGAGGGTGTATACACTTTTAGAAGCAGAATTTGAAGGCCTTTATTATAGTGAGATGAAAAATGGGGGTTTGCATTTAAAATTTAAAAGTTGATGTGCCAAAATGGGATTTCCAATTGCACGACTGGCTCCAAAAGCTTTTCAGATCTAAGTTAGGTTATCAAATGTCCAAACTCAGCCAAATCGGTTTAATACTTTTGGCTGTGGCGTGTTTACAAATGTACGTACGTACGAATACACACAGACACATTTTTTAAACCACTTTTTTGGGTTCCTGAGACCTCAAAACGTGAAGATTGGTGTTATCTTAAATTCGAAAATTTTAGTGCAGTAACCTCCCTTTTTTTAAGTGGTGAAGTGGAGTGGGGAAGTTAAAAATTAGGAAATTAGTTTATTTCAGATCCCTTTTAAAAAGTTCATTATTTTTATTTAAAACATGAATCACTTTATGTCAGCAATTAAGAAAACATTAATGACCTATTAATTATTTCTACATATTAACCTTTCGATTGCTTTTAAGTCCATGCAAGTGGGTATTTCATTTATGGATTTTTCCCACATATACAATCATCCAATGGGAATTACATTTCCCCCACAATTCCAAAGAAATCTATAAATAAATAATCCCAAACGTTCATGCTTTTACTTATTCTTTTTTTGGTCGCTAATTGATCTGCCAATTTACATTAGCAATGAAAACAATAAATTGAATGATTCATAAGTAGCATCGGTTATGTTGGATGTAGTTGGGTCCTATACATGTGCTCGGCAGACGTCAAGCCTATTTAAATATTCATTTATTGTGTGATTCACTAACTTCGTATGCGTGAGACGTTCTACGAAGTCGAAAAAAATTGTAAAAAGATATGTTTGCAGTTCTTAAGTTGGGAAATTGGCATGTGCGCGAACATATTTGTTAGGTAATCTTGACCTTGGTAACAATTTTTGCGATTTTTTTTGGTTTCGGCGGCGCTTGTAGTAGAGATATACAAGAATAATACTTTTTACATCTATCAGAAATAAATTAAACAATATTATGTATGATAGCCCAGCACGTGATAAATAGGTATAAAGAATACATACAGGGTGGCTTTTTTAAAAGTTATAATTTACTTTTCTCTAGAACTACAAAAGATATAAAAAATCGCTCGATTTTTATTGCGAGGGGGACACCTAAATCCCTGGATGGTGACATTTTTCAACACACCCTCTAACCTCCCCCAACCCCAACTTCAAAATTTCAAATGGCAACCGCCCACTTGTGATACATCATTTGAAAGCTAATTTCATTACCAATCAAACGCTGCAAGAATTTTTGATATTTGTTCAACTTCACCCTCTATGGTCAAATTTTAAATACATTAGGACCCTTGGTGATACATCATTTGAAAGGGTTGGAAATTCGCTGTAAACTGATGCAAACATTTTTGAAATCCATCCACTCGTTTAAAAGTTACATCAGCATAAATTTTAAAGGATTTCTAGGCCCAGACCCATCAGAGCCAGTTACAATGAAGGACATGCTTCATTGTAACTTTTGAAGGAGTTTACAGAGAATTTCAAACCATTTCAAATGATGTATCACAAAGGGCCCTAATGTAATTTAAAATTTGACCATAGAGGCCGCTGGAATTCTTATAGCGTTGGATTGGCAATAAAATTAACTTTCAAACGATGTTCATAAGTATGGGGGTTTGCCATTTGAGATTGTAATTGTAATTTTTAAAAAAGACAGCCTGTATAAAATCTACCTGTATATCGGTACTATGGAGGTCCACATTAAACATTTTTGTAACTGCTCGCATATCGAGCTTCTGATGTGACCTCATCCTAATTCCTAACAGGTTAAGCTTTTATTCACTCTCATTTTCTTGCTTTTTTTACTGATTGGAAAAAGCATAAAGACGCGTGAAAAAATGGAGCAAAACTTATTGAAAATATTGATGGCCAACAAAAATCGATTTCGACAACTTTCCCGTTACCAAAAAGAAACATTCAGCGTGAAGTTAAAAGTGCGTAAATTCTTTTGTCGTTCATGAAAGACATCCGAAGCAGTACCGCACCGGAGTGGAAAATACACTTGTTCAATTGCGTAAATCGAAATGGTCAAGATGGAAGATTTGGTAAAAAAAATTAAATGCTTCACAGATTCAAACTTTCGATTTTCATGCTTTGTCGATTTATTTTTACTTAAGAAATCCAAGTAACTGTGTAATCAACTGGAGTAATTATCAGTCGCTCGTAATATTTACAGTTCTTTTCGACTTTTTGTCGATTTTTACGCAATGGCGACTTTTTTCAGACTTACCTTGCGAGTCCTGTTTATACGAGTTCTGGGAACCGTCGCTACTTTGCGATGAGGGCACCCCCCGTTTTTTATACTGCTCTAAGTCTCTTAGGTGGGTCGAAAACGGGCCGTCTAAAAAGGGCCGCTGTCCTAACCCTATCGCCCTATACGTGGTGTGTTGGCCAGCTGCAGCAAATGAAAATTATTTAGAAATCGGGCATAATGCAGAGGGTATTATGCAGTAATAATCCATAGGGTGCATGCAGGAAGCCATCAGAACTGCTATGCAATCATTTCCGGCCTACACCATTTCCGCCACCATTAATACTAAATTATTTGTAGAATTTTGCGTCGAGTGATGACCCGACATCTGTTAATGATTTGTCCTAATTAACCCACACCACGACACCTAGTGCTCGACGCATAACTCACGCTGTCATTGCTGCATATAGCCCTTTGGATGTACGTTTGCAGGATTATTCCAAAGCGGCACAAACTGGGTTTTTCTTTTCCTGCTTTTATCTATTACTTCAAAAACAGGATGTGTTGAAGAAAAAAATCGAAAATAATACCAAACCAGAATTAACGTGATAACGTAAAAACCGAGGATTCCTATTTTAAATTTATTGATGATGTGTGTGACTTGACTCACGTTTCATTTATGCGAGCGATAAAACGAAATACGCAACAAAGAATATCAGACGATAATGAAGCGAACAATCTACGACAAAATATAAGTCGAAAACTTGTAATTCCCACAAAGCCATCCAGACTCACATCCCCTTCCTTTCATACTTCCTCTAATACGTCAAACGAAATTCCCCAAGTTTAATTTGCGAAGAAATCATAACCAAATTGTAATCTGGTGTGAAAAAAAATCGACAAGATGCTGTGGGAACCTCGCTGTTTTTGCTGATAATCCTGTTTCCTGCACTGTACTGATAACGAACATACATTTCCAATCTTTAACGTGAAGCGTGTGAGAGAATTTACTTCATTAGTGATAATGCTAATTGGGAAGTTATCAGGGACGGGCGGTACAATTTTCTCAGAATGCTCACAAATGACTGTTCTTGGATATCGTTGAATATACCGATTTGCAAGTTTCTTATCTTTAGCTTCAAAAAGATGAAGCATAATATTCTGTTTACGAATTCATATAAAATGTAAACTTTAGTTTGACATAAACAAACTGGGAACATTGTATAAACTAAGGTTTTTAGAGAGATAACCGTTGCCGTTCTACTAACCAATGACAAATCATACTTATATCAAATCATACACGGTGTTATCCGACGAACTACATGTTCTAGAACGAAAACTTCCTTAGTGCTTAGTTTTCAAGATATAGAAGGTGAAAATTTTTAGATATCAGTAAATTTTGATTTTCTTCTTCTATCTTTTTTTTTCAAAGTATCTTTCTGATATTTAAAATATGGATTAACTAAAGCATACCTAGTATAGCGTTAAACTTATTTTTTCGAATTTATTTACCTTACCTCCTCTTTGCCTGTGTTAAAACCAGTCTTGATGGGAAAAGTATGCACCTGGTTGCCTACACCTACGCCCCTGCTCTTAATACAAAATTTTCAGTTTACGTCTCAAATATCCTTTATATGACGGAAACGTACACAAAGTTTCAACAAAATCTCCTAAACCGTTTTAAAAATATTTGCAAAAAATTTTTTTTTTGAGATTTGCCCTTACACAATACGCATCCTGTATTTTGGAAACTTAGCACTTTAGGAGCTTTTCGCTTTAGAATAAGGTGAAGGGACACCCCCTAAAGTTTGTCGATGATATATATATACACCTACTTAGGGAACACCCTGTACAATTTTCAAAGTTCTGCAAATTCCCTTAATTAAGTGAACTGCTTCTTGAAATATCTGTATACGTCGATTACCTTTATGATGGATAAAGAGGATTGGTCCTTTTCGTTTCGGAATTTGGTAAACAAGAACGTTTTCTGAATAAAAGTTAAGCACATTAATAAATAAACAATTGTAAGATAATTGAAATCTATACAATAACCGGAAATGCAAAATGAAACAAGAGTGGAATTGATGGTAAAGTGTGCGGTCATTGCATTGTTTGTTGACTCCATTCAGAAAAATGCGAGCGACAGACTTCATACTCCAACTCCACAATAAAAATTAGGTAATAACGAATGAAAAACATATGCTAGAGAGACTTTTCATAAGATCAGAGTAATCTGACGGCAAACTTCATAAGTTTCACATACACATACTCACTCGTTCTTGAATCGCGGCGGATGGAGAGCGAACGCAATACGATACGTAATTGCCAATTGCAAGAAAATAGTGGTCTCGAATAGTGTACCTAACAAGCCCAAGTTGGTCATATACAGGATGATGGTTAATTTTTCGATGCTCACCATTATTAATTATAACAGATGGAGAGTAGTTAAAATTGGAGAAAAATCTGAAGAGAATTCATCGATATTCCTGAGTTATCACAGAAAATCTGAAAATTGCCAGTTTAAAGAAAAAATAATATCTTCCTAACGATTGATGTTATTTAAATGAAGCTTGGAACTTTCATATTTTTGAGAGCTGTCAATTGAGTGGCATTGATAAAAAATTTCTAGGCCTATTCTAGATTTTGAGTAACGACAGTCAACTTTTGATCCTTATTCTATGGCTGCCATAATGAATTTTTTTTCGCAAAATATGAATAACTCCCTTTTTGAATCATTAACGGGAAGCTATCGAATGACCTCAATTTCGAGCGGAATTTTGAGTTACAACCCCTATTTTCTACCCCCTCTGTCCGATTTTGCGGAAAAAACATCCCCCGCAAGATTTTATCGAAATATGTGTGTACGTTGGGTTTCAAATAGCCGCGTTCAACTCTTGCGGAGTTATCATATTTTTCATGGTTTTTATCCCCTAAATGTCATCCCCCGAAATCGACACCCCTTCACCTTCAACAGACTTGTAGGTCGAACGTGCATACCAAGTTTCAGCAAGACACCTCCACTGGCTCTCGAGTTATTGTAATTAATAGTTTTTCACCCCTAACTTCCACCCCCTTGGTCCGATATGGCCCAAAAGCAATCACCGTCGAGATTTTTCAGGTATACACCCGTGTACAAAATTTCAGCTCGATATCTGCTTTAGTTCTCAAGTTATCCGACGGACAGACTTGACGAGCGATCGAGCGAGCGAGCGAATAAGGTAAAACAAGAGTGCCTCGCATTCTGCTACGGCACTAAAAATGCACTAATAATGCAAATATGCCGTACCTTTGTCTGCTTGAATTATGTGATGCACTCTGTACTAAACTAGAAAAAATCCTCAAACATTACGGCTTCTTGGAAATTCTCGTCGTCAATTTAAGTTTTTATTACAGCGGTCTTCTGGGAATTTATTATATTGCTTCAATTGCAAAAATGGCCTAAATAATGATGTTTTGTATACCTAAAATTGAAATGAAATAATTCAGGTTTTGATTGTCGAAAACTGTTAGTTGTAGATAAAGTATACTATTCGATTCCTGTATAATGACTATATTATACACTCATTGAATAATATACTATTCTTTAGGAAGGAAAGAAGGGCTGTAAGAAAATTACGAAAAATATGAAGACCAATAATTTCCCCACAAGAAATTTCTTATGTATACCTTTTACCTGCTTAAGTTGATATTTAGTACTGTACCTACTTATTAGAAAACGCACGATTTATTAGGTATTTTTATTATTTAGCAACCCGATTTAAAATCGATACATTTTGATCAATTTTCATTCATTCATTCAGAACCTAATCCATTTCGAAGTTTAGACCAAATATTAAATATGGAAAATATATAAAAAATACGCCCCAGAGCAGAAAAGCATAGAAGTCAGAAAGAACCTACAAATCCAGAAAAACCCTGGAAAACCTGGAAAATGCGGAAAAAACAAGGTGAGGTGGGCTGTTCTTTTTTAAAAAAAGGTAGTTTCTCTCAATCCTGACTACACATCTACATCTTTGGTATCCTATACCTACTTAAATTTGATGAATATTGGCCAAAAAAATTTTAGTCTATGTATTATAGTCAATTTCAAAAATATTTGGTATATTTTCCAGGAGTATAATCAGTAATGCAATTTTTTACTTAACTCCTTTCATGTAACTCATTTCGATCTGTTAAGCTAGAAGAAATAAAGTCCTTTAACATTTAGTAACGTAACCCGCCCCTCATCTTTAGAGCTAATAGACTGGTTCGTGGAGCGGTGGAGGATTTGAAAGATGTACCTGAACGAAAAAGCCTATAATATTGTCTTCTATTTTATTCATAAAATCAATATAAATAATATCAATAAAAAGAAACCCCCTTTCTTTCTATTCATATAAATTCTTGTTCTGTACAGCCAAAAAATTGTTCAGGAGCCCTTTCAACGCCACTGCACCGGTCCCTTACAATCCTTGAAAATACGCCCCTGTCCAAAATGTTATTCTTGATTGAGTAATTGAGTAAATTAAAAATTGTGTCCGAAAAAACGTTAAAAAGAACATTAAATATTTTTCCAAATACCTGTTTTAATTGAAAGGACGCAAAAAAAACTGGATAAGTACCTAAGTAGGATTAGAGCGTGTCGTAAATAAATTACATGTCACATGGAAAATCTATACAATCGCATTTACCCTCGTATGATGACGAGCTTTTGGTCAGTGCCACAGTGACTCCATCGACAGTAAATGGGGTAATTACTTACAAAATAATGAGCTAGTAATTGCAGCAATAGCAGATTTGTAAATTGCTAATCTGACGCATTTGTCAGTGATTGGATCTGCATGCGTGTTACGTACGCTATCACATCGTGCATTTTCGATTGCGTTTCACTGTCATTTGCATAAAGTTGCGAAAAACCCCATAATGATGATATAATGAAACTGCCAGAGAATAAAACTAAACGAAACAACAATAAAATTCCCAAACCGTAACAAATTATGATAATTTTAATAAATATCCGCACAAAGCCGTTGAAAATCACTCAACATAATGATAAATTATAGCCATATTAATGAATTGGCTTGAAAACTCCGCGATAATTCTGGAAAATTTACGGCACGACGGCAAACAACGTTAACTGCATTATTTATGTATTATCATAATCATTGTGAATCGGCAATTAGTCAAAAACTTTTACAACTGATAATTAGAAGCCGCAAAAACTGTTTTTTTTTATCAATCTAGTCTTTTAATTAAGCTTGAAAGGATGCTTAATAATGCTTTTAGCAATAAAATTAAGCAATTAAATCGTTCTTTAAAAGGAATGTTTTGCTGTAACTCAAAAAATGCTTCAAATTCAAATTAGGAATTACAGAAATTGTCGAATTATCTTTCGACCTCATTCGTTAATAGTTATTATTTTGACAAGTGAATAAAGCCAAGTGAGGAAAAGATCATCACACGAGGCCGTAGGTAGAGTGTGATAATTTCCTGGGTGGACAATATCGCTTTATTCACACAACCACCTCTTTTTACGATTTAAAGGTTGGCGATTTGTGCTACTGACGCCCGTTCTTTCCTCTTCCAATAAAAATATGAAAATTTCATTCTATTGCAATATTTACCTAAAGTCCGTTCATTTTCTACAGCAGAACTAAAATTTTTCTGTAACTGTACAACCCTAATTTAGAAGGGTGTGTACTTATGACATTAATCGAAATTTGGCGGGAAGGCAAAAACACTACATAACCCAAATCTTCTAGGGTTTATTTTCATTGTTAGCAGCAGTGTCTCAGATAAACGTAACTGAGGCTTTTTCGGGGATATTTTTCATCAAAATTTCTATCTGTCAACCAAATATTTTAGGTAAGTATGGAAGACCTGTTGACATTTTACTGTTGACAGGTTTCAACCACCGTTTTATTAAGAAAATTATTAATAACTGTAAGGTTCTGAGCTTCAGAAGTGCTTTCATTCAAAAAAAGTCCAGTTTTTTTCCGCTTGAAACTCACATCACTGCACATTTAGTAGTTCTATAGTGATATCTAAATAGTTAGTTTTAACCTGTTGCTATTTGTCAATCATGTGACAGCCGATAATACAGTCGGATTGTTTTGCCCATTTTGTAGACTGGCTCCCACCATTCGCTGGAATTATTGAAATTATCAATTATTCATTTAACCCAGAAAATATTTTGACGGAAGCGAAAGCTTCAAAATATAAATTGTTGCCAAAAAAATGGAAAAAACTTCGACTATAGTTGCAGTACCTACAAAAAATCAAATAAGTTACAAATTATTTGATTTTTTCACAATCAAACAGAACTCACCGGTTGGACACCCCCACTGAGGTAAAAAAATTTATGTAGGGGTGTTGGATAAACAAAAGTAATTTTGTTGTCAATTTGTTTGGCTCTCGTTCATTTAACATTATTACAAGTTGACACTACCGCCAATAGCGATAGGTACCTCTAATTTCAACAAAAAATGAGGTTTGCTCCTAAAAATTGTATACCTTCTTATCCTAACTTACCACTTAACGATCTGGAATCTGGAACTGATTTGAAATTTGACACTTTAATTTTTTTATTGGTCCTGTGACCTCGATTGACACGCGTAATAGTTATAAAAGCTGTCCCAGGACTAGAGGAAAGCATTTCTAACTCGGCGCCTCCACCACGTTTTCACATTATAACTATCCTGACCTGACGGACACCAGTCAGTATAATAGGTATAAACTAATATATACAGTGTGTTTCATTTTAACTGGAACCACCTAAATATTTCGGTTAATTTTAACCGAATCAATGCGTATAGACCGAAATCCCAGCCTACTGCGATTTAATAAACGGACCAAAAATGACGAAGTCGTATTAGGCATTTTTTTATTGAAAAATTTTATAAGGAAAAGTTGCTCAGGATGGCTCCAAATGGCTAAATCCGAAATTTTAGGAAAAAATAAAAATCTTGAATTTCTTGAGGAAGAATCACAAAATAACGAAAAATTCAATATTTTTGCAACACATAATGGGTGCTGTGAAATAAAAACACAATTGAAATGAATCGATTTGACATTTGCTATGCGGCTATGGATGGATAAAACTTAACAATCGCAGAAAAAGTTGAAATTATTATTTTATTAAGATAGTAAGTTAAGATTTTCGTTTTTCTTAACAATTTTAAGGGACACCCCAACTAATCTGTTGCAATGTGCCACAAACAGCAAACATATGCGCTTCCATTGTTTTTTTATTTCACATCACCCGTTATGTTGCAAAAATATTGACGTTTTCGTTATTTTATGATTCTTCCTCAAGAAATTTAACATTTTTATTTTTTCCTGAAACTTCGGATTTAGCCATTTGGAGCGATCCTGAGCAACTTTTCTTCATAAAATTTTTCGATAAAGAAATGCCTAATACGATTTCGTCATTTTTGCCCTCTTTATTAAATCGCAGTAGGCTGGGGGTTCGGTTTATAAAAAAAGTTGAGTATTACACAGGGGCAGATTTTGGAGCTCTACATGCAGAAAAAAAGAACGCATTGATTCGGTTAAAATGAACCGAAATATTTGGGTGGTTCCAGTTAAAATGAGACACACTGTAGGTATAATAGGTATACCAAATTTTAAGTAGGCTAAGTAAATTAAAGTCTCGAAGCCTAATTATTGAGTAGTGTACTAATTTTAAGGGAATCCTTCCTTGGATATTCACTTTATTGTTATTATAGTTATTATAGTTAACGTCAATAAAGTCTTAATAGCCTCAAAGCTTTATATAAAAATGTACCAAAAGAAACAGGGCGTTAAAGTAATAAAATCTACATAAATAAAAAGGGGTCCTATAGGTATAGGAGGTATACTACTCCATTTTCATAAATAAATAAATTTTGTCTTCCAATCAATCTAAACACAACAACAAACGAGCCTAGAAGTTAAAAAAGCTGCTCCGTTTCAGAGATCGTGACAAAAACCAACCATTGTTGCGTGCCGAAAATTATACCAATTTTACGAATAATATATTTTTCTGTGGGGTGTAAAGTCGCTTTCCCTGTTCCGTCTGTTTGTAGAGCCCCGAATAGCCGAAACTTTCTTTTGTGTTTTTTCGGCCAAAATTAGACCGGTATTTATCTCAAATGTCCATTATTTTCGTGAGGTAGAACATGTGTTTGTTAATAACAGGAACATGTGCAATCGCGGTTTCGCGTATCATTGTCACAATTAAAACTCAAAAATTATTCCGAAGGCAAAAAGAAACAATAATAATAAGACCGCGTCCGGTTCGATATATCACTCGGGTAATAATTTGTAAAGTCGTTCGTAAATTGGATTTCTGTATTCGTGATCGCATTCAGCTGTGATTATGAGAAGTCAGAAGCGGGATTCTATTAGCAATCGAGCTTATTTACCGAGAGTCCCACTCTATCATTACCGAGTGGTTTCGTGGGGCAATTTACTACCATCTAGTTGCTACTGGAAGTATTTCACTTGTTTTTTGCCCAGCCGGCTTGATTTTCGATATAATTAATAAAATATCAACATGGCAGATTCATTTACTATTTTGTTATAATAGCTTTATTAAATGTCACCACAAATGAAATTGATATACGGCGGGTATTATTGCGGTTTTCTGTGAAAAATGAATGAATTATTTAAACTTTTTTCAATTAACTTCTGTAATCATTCATGGTGGATTCACAAAAAGTAACGCTTTACTTACATGTTTTGGATCTGGGTTCTCTGGGCCCATCAACAGTCACTTTGATAGCTTTTGTGTACGTGGCCACTTGTGGTGGGGTCGTGGAGATGGTGATTGTGATCGAGAAAGATTTTCCTGAAAACAAAAAGCGGTGGTTAAAAAACTGAAAATACCGCAAACACCAAGGTGGGATTAAGTTAATAAACGAGCTTAAAATTACCAAACCCAAGCGTTTAACCAATATTTCGCCCGTGCGGTTACACTCGTTGACATTTTTACCAAACTGTGAAGTTGGGTATTAAGGCTTTTTTGCGTTTGTTTTCGTGGTTTGTCTCTGCGGTTTTCCTTTTTCAGCAGAGAGGCGCACATCGCAGCATCAATCAATTAATCACAATGTTTGTATACGGGAAATATTGCTGTAAAATAGCTCACATTTGTCAAATCGTCGATGTTTCTATTTTACTTTCATGTAATTAATTTGACAGCTGTTAGGGGTTTCTTTTACCTTTAAACAAACACCAAACAAAAAAAATATATGGGGCTTTGTCATCACATACATTGTTAAAGATTAGATTATATACAGGTGTCCCGAAATTAGTGGTCAAAACTTTAATCAATATGGACTTTTTCGAAAAATCCTCAAAATTCTAAAATTTGTATGATTAATTTATAAAATCAGTATAAAACTTTTTAAGATAAAAGTAATATCACTAGAAACACCCCACTACACTGAAACACTTGATTTTCACTGCTGACGCGTTTCGAACACAATGTGCTCATTATCAAAGCCGAAACGCGTCAGCAGTGAAAATCAAGTGTTTCGGTGTAGTGGAGTGTTTCTAGTGATAGTGCATTTTTCCACCGAAGTTGTCCAGTGTTTCCATAAGATAAAAGTATAAAATAGTACACCAGTAATCCCTTTTGAAGGTTAGGACTGGGGGGGATTTCACAGTCGGCAGTGGTGTACAAATTTTCGGCAGTGTTAGTGGGAAATGTTAGGCAGTGGTTGCAAAAGTTGGGCAGTGGCTGCAAAAATTGAGCAAATTCGACAGAGATCTATGAATTTTTAGGCTGTCCAGAGGACTTCACAGCGGCAGTGGTGTACAAATTTTTGGGGTGTGAAATGCCCCCCAGTTAGGACAATTGAATTGAAAATTCAATAAAATAGATTTTGAAGTCGTCTGACTCAAACTTTAACACGTTTTTTCAAAAGAGTTCTTCCTAGTTACATTTTTGAAAAGCTAACTTTTTTGCACGTCTGATGGTGCCAAGATTCAACATGGCGGCCGTAAGAAAATCAAAAGTTGAGCAGAGAAAAATGAACCATCCTATATGTATTATGTAGAATACAATTGCTAAATTCCTTTATGTAGGGAGGGCGTAAAACGAACGGTTACGCCCGGCGCGGCGGCGAGAGCACAAACGAATGAAATGAATTGCAATGAAATGCAATTACCGGTAATTTTCTCCTCAAAGATAGGTTACTACTATCATTCCAAAATTTGAAATTGAGATAGCACCAAATATTTACGTTTAGAGGCCTCCAGTATCACGAAGAGTTTTAACCTCCCCACAACCATATAAAAATGGGAGGTTATGGCAATCACTCCAAAATTCGAAATTGAGATAACACCAGTTCTTTAAGTTTCAAGGTCCCAGGATCACAAAAAAGTGGTTTTTAAAAAATGTCTGTGTACGTACGTATATGTATGCATGCACGTACGTACGTATGTGAGCACGATTTCTCGGAAACTACCGAACGGATTTTAATGAAATTTGGTATGGAGGTTAGCGTTAGCCTTCCGGTGAGCCCAGTTAATTTTGTTGCGAATCCGCAGGCGCCAAGTGCCTTTTTGGCACACCAACTATGAAATTTGACTGATGAACACTAATTTTTCTTATCAGTACATGAAAGGTCTTGAAATTCTGTATCTGAAAGTGTATTCACACTTAGCACCTTTTTGGCATAAAATCGAAAAATTCGAAGTTTCGAGGAAACAATAAATAACACGCTACAGCCCAAATTGCTGGCTCGATTTGGTTGAAATTTGGTAGGTAGAGATATCGTTACCCGCCGAAGAGCTGATTTAATTTTGGTGGCAATCGGGGAACGGCAAGTGCCATTTTGGCATATCAACTTTGAAATTTTAATAATGAACTCATATTTTCTTTATCAGCACATGAAAAGTCTTCAAATTTTCTTTTCAAAATTGTATTCAATCTTAGTGTCCTTTTGGCAAAAGATCGTAAAATTTGGAAAAATCACAGAAAACACCTTAGGCTTGGTGGAGTAAAACTTAGGTATAGTAAATAGTAAAAATTTACTTGATATTGGTGATAAGATTCGATCATTCACCAAGTGGGGAGGCTCCAGTCGCTTCCGTAGCTGCCCATTTTTTTAGAAAATGTCTGTGTGTGATGCGTATATGTGTGTACAAAGTACGTATACGACCACGATTTCTTGAAAACTACCGAACGGACTTGTGTGAAAGGTATGGGGGTTAGCGTTGAATTGTTATTGAGGGCGGTTAATTTTGTTGCCAAACCGTAAACGCTTAGTGCCTTTCCTGGCATATCAACTACGAAATTTTGACGAACACCAATTTTTTCTTATAAGCACAAATTCTGTTTCTAAAAGTCTAAAACTGTATTCACACTTAGTGCTTTTTGGCATACAATCCAAAAATTCGAAATTTGGAAGGAACATCAAATAACACGCTACTACAACCCAAACTACTGGACCGATTTGGCTGAACTCTGCTGAAATGTAGTACGTAGAGATGTCATAAACTACAAAAGAGCTGATTTGATTTTCGTGGCGATCGGCCAGTGATAAAGTGGCTTTCTAACATGTCAACTTTGAAAGATGAACACCATTTGTTTTTATCAGCACGATTCTCTTCAAATTCTGTCTCTGTAAATGCATCTAAACTGCCCTTTTATAGGCAAAAAATTGAAACATTTTGGAAAACTCCATAAACACCTTTACAAACTGATGGGATATATTTATGAAAAACATGGCATTTTTCAACTGAACATGCGATGCAGAAGTTTATATTTTTCATATTTAGCAATAAAAACGTTTTTTTAGTAACAGAAATGATGGCCATTCCCTGAGACGCGTACAACCACTTTCTCGCCGTGGTTTATACAACATTTTTCTTCCTACACCATCAGTTAACAATAAATAAATAATTTAATTTTCAAATTTAAGAACCCAAGTGACAGATCAAGAAGATCTAGACGTCAAGTCCTACAATTTAAATTTGGCAAAACCGCGTGTGCTGTCTTCTGTCACACGCCTAGCTGTTAGTATAATTTTTATACGGCTAGCCGTGCATGTGAAAATCTCATTTTCAGATAGCATAGGAAGAAAAAAAAATTGTGCCCCGTCGTCGTCGTACTATAGATCATCAAAATTAAAAATTGAAAACTATGAAATGGTCTTCCTACGTATATACCAGATTTAATTTCTAGTTTAATTTACATTTTTACATTTTCAATAGCAATATTTTGTTTCATCCACAACTTTCCAACGTTTGTACAGACAAATTTGTAAGCCGACATTTTTGGGTGTTATTTGTCATACTTAGAGAAACTTCAAATCCTTGAATTTTTAATAAAATCATCAGTCAACGTCAGTGAAATGAAAACTAGATGTCAAATTAGCTTCGAAGTAATTTTTAATTCTTTTTCTTTATTTTTCCACGATCGAAGAAAAATTAACATGTTTTATTCGGAGTAAAACGCACGTTTTCTGATGCGCCGAAATTGTTGGCTCACTTCGTTCGCCAACAAACTTTCCGGTCTCATCGCAATAACTGTCCATTTTACTTCTAATAATAAACAATATAGGTAGTATTTTTTATTACTTGTAGGACTGCTTACTCGGCCAACGACGTTGCAATGCGGCAAACCATTCCTTCTCGTGATAAAAAAGTATTATTCAGAGCTGAAGAGAACAATTTGAGCCTAAGTACATCAAAAACATGTTTTGGCACTATTCTGAGCTAAAAGCACGATTTTAGTGTAAATAGCCTGGAAGTAGATGTTATGTAACAAATGGGAAAAATGCAGAACGAGGCGAAGCTGATATTTAAAAAAAATTGACATAAGAACATTGCAGGGTCGTTTTGTATGTAGAAAGAAATGTTTAATTTCCTGCCTTGTGTGCTCAGAGAACTCGGCTTTGCCTCGTTCTGTAAAAAACACCGCGCCGAGACGCGCGTAATTAAATTATGAAGGTTTCCCACTTGTTACATAAATAGTAATAATTGTGATTTTAGAAATATAATTATTTTACGATTAATTGATTTTCCGAGAAAAGCCATATTTCCAAAAATTTTTCCCGATTTTAAATGGTTCAAGTATCTAATCAAATTATTCTCACTTATTGCCATATTTTTCAATATGTAAGACGTGTTGAATAACAATACATCAATGCAGCACTTGTAACGGTCATCCTTGACAATGATGATGACTTTGCCGGATTCCACTTCTTATTGTTATTATAGGAAGTATGAACTCAATACAAATTTTTCAAAGGTTTATTCAAGAGGAGAAATTTGGACCGCATCTGATACTGCTGATGCTACCGGGCATCAAAGTTTAATTCAGGTTTTTTTATTCTTCAATAACCCAACCTGTGGAGCAATTTCAATGAAGGTATATCCTCCATTACATCAGTTTTTCAAATTGAATAAGGCCTGTGACATAATAAGTGGGCAAATGAAAGAAAAAGCTTTCCAGCGCCACGACAATAATTATCATTTATTTGTTCTTATGCAATGTTGCTGCAATAACTTTTTATGATTTTGCGAACACTCTTACGGTAATTGTGATTTGACGCACGGCAGGATTTAAAAATAAACGATTTTATGGTGACTTGAAAAATGGCCCGATCGTATTTCACAGACGTACGTATTAAATCTCGTCAATGACATGTGAGGTGAAATAAATTCATTTTGTTACCTGACAAATTACAAAAGGCGCGTACAGCTTAAACGCCTATAAATTCTTTCGGTTTATAGGACGCGACTACAGTGTTGCAAACCTCAGGATATTAACCTACAGAAAAGTTTATTTTGGAGGAATTATTAAATGTTATTAGCTACCACAGTCGCGTGCTCCGCAAAGACACGCGGTACAATAACATTTAGCACAGTAATAATTATTAATTTTAAACACACCATATGTATGTGGTGCAAGAAAAACAGAAGAATTTAATAATTTATGGCGAACATATGTTAGAAAAAGAACAAAAAAAAGTTAAAACGGAGCGAGGAGGAAGTGGTTAACTAGCTTGAGTTTACCAAGTTTCTTAACACTAAGTAGGCATCTCTTAATTTTTCTTGGAAATCTAAGGTGGATATTACGAATAAGGGATTTTGTGGAAAAGAGTGTTTTTTGAATAGATAACATAACCACATCCAGGTTGCTGCAGTACGTTTTCTTTGTCACCACAACCGTCAAATCAAGTGATAATTTTGTTTCTAACTGTGATAAAGGCTGGAATTTTGATTAAACAACAAATCGTGTCAATACTAGCACGAAATCTTCGTTTTAAGAGCAAAAAATTCAAATTTTAGCAAATTGTATTGTAATCTTAAGGGTTGCAAATAAAGGACACCGCACAAACCTTATTACCTGGTCTAAAAATTTCTGTGAAATCTTGAAAATTTGACACTGAATACTAGATTAACACTGCACATACCTAATTAGCATAGATACAGGCTGATACAGGTCAGTCTGAAAGACACCACTTCCTTTGTGCCGCGCAGAAGCTCCCATTGAAATGTTCATGGAATTTAGTGCAAAAATTATTGGTCAATTGTGATTCATTTTGATATTATAAGCCGCTAAAGATCTTAATTTTGGAACGTTTTAAAAAAATATCCTCAGAACAACGTATCAAGGGATCTTGACATTTTGCACAGCACAAGAGGCAATACTATGCGGTACTTCAGAGTAGACATTACCCAAAAATCCAAACCTTGACATATGGCCCTAGTGTTATTTCTCTTCGAACTTTTTTATGCCTGTAAATAATAAATATTAAATATTTACGTGGATAAAATAATAATTTTTAAAAGAAGTAAAGCGAGAGGTACATCTCTATGGAATATTCTGTGTACAAAATTTTTGTAAATCCTTGGAATTCACTGAAATTCTTTGGAATTCTCTGTAATTCCTTGAAAGGCAGTTAAATTCTTTGAACTTGCTCTGAGGAACAACTACACACTCTTACCTGGTCATTTGAGATTCAAATGTTAATAAGTCGCAAAACGGTGTCATTTACACGTATACTTCTGGTCTTTTCGTTGTATCTAGAAGTAAATTTTACATCTCTGCGGTTAAGTAAATTACCCACAGATTTCTCGTTTACTGCACCAAGTAATGGTGAATGGAGGAATTAATATGTACTTATTCATTTATTTTTGTTATAATTATTTATTATTTATTTTTGAATCACACCCTTCTAATGATGTAACTACTAGATACAACGAAAAGACCCTTACCATACAGCTTTAATCATCTAAAGAGCAATAGCAAAGCGGTAACAGACCATTGATCTTAATAAGTATAAATTTGACTCAAAATCACTGTAAGTTAAGGTAACCAAAGAATTTGGTATTAAAAATGCAATGAAACAATAATATGCTTAAAACATAATAAATTTACACATTTGATAATTAGATTTCGGACGAAATTTTCCGCTATCCCGTGATTGCAACCCTGTCACGCTGACAGATTTCAGGTATAATTGCCTATTCCAAATAAAGCGGCAACGAATAGGATATGCGATTAATATTTTCATAGATTTTATTATTCCGGTTTATTTTTATGATATTGCTGTGCTTGTATATTTTCATTAAGCGGTCGAGCTGCTTTTACAGGTGTTTATTAATAACCGTTCATCAAGATGTGGTCGCAGAAAAAACTGCCATATAGGAAATCAACTTGTTTTTCAACGTTTTTTCAACAATTATGAGAAAAACAAAACTTTTTACGTGGCTTATTACTGGTGGCCGCCTAAGTGCATTTAAATATTAATCTTCAAATTCTCTCGCAAAAATATTTGAAAGTGACAAGTGTGCCGACAGGTTCTTTGAAGGGTCTCTGCCTCTAAACTGACATTTATTCTAAATTCTTTACTTTTCGATTTCTATTGCCAAATATGCACTGATCAGTAATTACCTTTTACCGATCCAATCTGCGCTCTTGCTGACAGATACCTTGTAGACAGATGAACAGCTGCCATTTCCGAACATAGATCTAACGAACCGCCTTAAGTTTATCGATTGTGTAGAAAAATTGGTTGTTGATTGGATAGAAGTTTAAAAATGAGTCTAATTTTGATTGGTTTAAAAAGAGATTTGAAAATAATCCCTTATAATACCACAAGTGCATGCTATTTAATCGGTTAGATTTTGAAAATGGTTACGAGAGCTTATTATACCGGCAGTAAAATAACGAGAAGTAAATTGCCATTTATTAGCTCGCGAGCTTTAATCTTTGATAATAAATATCAATTTAGTTCAAATTGTTTTACCCCGGTTTTACCTAAACGGCAACAAAGCTTGAGTGGTATTCGGTAAGATTATTTCACAAATTGATCTCCTTGTTTTGTTTATTTTGATAAAATTATGAGTTTTTAACCCTTAAACGGCTCTAAACGTATATATACGTTTCGCCGTTGCCTGCTCCAGACGTATATAGACGAAACAAATTTAAAATTGTTCATAAATACAAATGCGACTTTTTTTCAATTTTGGGCTGATCTCTAATAACAATTGAAGACATAGAGCTTGTTTTTTCGGTTTTTTTTTTCGAGTGCCACTAACTGCTCTAGACGTATATATACGCAGGCCAACGCCGCCAACTTAGCGGACCGGACTGAACGTTTTTTATCCTCAACGTCATCAGATCTCCGTGCATGTTTACTCCGTAAAAAACCCTTATATTTTTTATTTACGTTATCCAGTTGCATTTCAGAAATTCCACGGTGGGTTTCGTCTTAATTATCTCCCCTGTAAACGCAAATTTTATACGGACGAGGAATTAGAACAAATCATTGCGCAAAGTGTTGATGAAGATTTAATTCATTTGAATGATGACGAAGGATCTAATCATGGATCGGACGAAGAAAACAATCACAATCAAGAGCCCACGTACAAACCTAGAAACAATTAGGATTTCTCCGAGTAGAAATACAGTAAAACATAATTTTTATTTTTTTATTTTTTGTTGCATTGCGACTAAATAAGATTGGTGTTTCTTAATTATTAAAGAAAAACTTCATTGTGCTGTTTTTTTTAGTTAGAATTAATTTATAGCCCGCATTGGGCCCATATAATTTGCTGAGTACAGTTCTGATAGAACGCAACCCGTTTTCACGGTATTTTTCGACTTACCAATAGACTGCTCTAGACGTATATATACGCTAGGTGTTCTGGCTGCTCTGAACGTATATGTACAGGATGTCCCAGAACTCGCGTATAAGCCGGTAATGGTAGATTCCTGAACTCAATCTAAGACAAATTTTCCTCTACAAAAATTGAGAGGGTCCTATAGTTTTCAAATGGGAAGCAATTGAAGTCCGCCAATCAAAATGTTTCCCTAAACAGTAAGGTAAAAAATATGAAGATGCATAAGCTGTTGCTGGGATACAAAAAAAATTAAAAACACAACAATGAATCAAGTCAACAATAGATATAACGAGAATCTAGATCTGTCACTTTGACAAAAATTATTATTCTTTTACAAGCTTGTCCAAAGTTTGAAAAACGAATAGGAAAACCCAAACGTGTGACCTTTAACAGGGTTAGACGATCCAAATTGTAGCCAAAGACTGCGTAGTAGTAAACAACGACTTTTTTGGTCCCAAGACTGCAATACCTTTTCTTCATTTATTGTTGATGTAAACATTTTTGTCAAAGTATCCCAGCAACAGCATAATTATGCATCTTCATATTTTTTACCTTAATGTTTAATTAAGAGAAACATTCTGATTGGCGCACTTCAATTGCTCCCCATTTGAAAACTATAGGACCCTCGCAATTTTTGTAGAGGAAAATTCGTCTTAGATTGTGTTCAGGAATCTACCATTACCGGCTTATACGCGAGTTCTGGGACACCCTGTATATACGCAGCAGCCCTGAATAGCCGCACACAGCGAGCGACTTGAAAAAATAATTTAGCAGTTTAAGGGTTAAACCGGGGTTGCCTATACTCAAGAGCCCAATAATATGTTGTGAACGAGCCTTTATAATCCATTGTCGTTTAAGGTTAGGAAACGTCCGAACAAAATGTCGTTGAATTTTGAGATTATATCCAGAAGAAATCAGCGTCCTTTATGCCCAAAAGCACTTAAAATATGGTTTGTGAGAGAAAGACATTATACGGGCGCGTAGGATATGTGTCAGGTGAATATATTTATGGACCTTTATTTCCCTTAATTTAGTTTACGTTGTTATTTTCAGCAGTGCAAAAATTGTGTTCAAGATCAAGTCGTCAAGGAACCGATTAAATGACTCGTGCAAACTGCGATAAAATGCGTTGATCACTCTTAAATGAACTTGATTGTATACAAATTTTAAAATGAGTCTAATTGACTGGTTTAAAAGGTAATTTGGAAATAATCAGAATTAAACACAGTGATTGGTTCAATTTTGAAAAATCTAACGTCACTTAACGTCATTTGTTGAATAAGTATCACGTGATAAGGAAGCAATTAATCATAAAATACCACTTTTTTGCCGGGAGACCGGAGATGCGGCCGCCGCGGTGTAACTTGGGGCCTCGCTTGGGGCCTTCGCCAGATTTTCTGATTATTTCTATATTCAAGCGAAATATAAAAATGCCACATGCAAACGGAATATAAAACATCGGTCCAAAGGAGGGCGGCGGCCCACCGGGAAAATTCGAGGTATCTCGCCTGGCCAATTCGCCCCTGATTTTTATACAGAATTGTGTGCAAAAAATTCGGCAGGTGATTTGCGAGGTCAAAATAAAACAAAAAGTTAGAGTAACGTTTTGCGTAGAAATGCTTCATAAGGGAGCTACGCCCCTCAAATGGTAACCCCAAATTACGGTGTTTTGACGATTATCTACTTGAAAAGTATAAGTCATACGGAGTTGAAATTTAGTGTGTAGAATTTTAATCTGAGCTTTTTCAATTTTTATTTTAATCATAGGCATTGGGGTTGGGGGCTTTGACATTTTTTTGGAAAAAAAACTTCGTAAACTTTTTTTCACAAAATAACAAAATCGTGATAGTGCATCAAAATCGAAATTATCGGTTCAAAACAAAAAGGTGCTCTTGTTCGGAGGCGTTAGGGGTCACCATTTATGCGCTTCTAAGCATCTAATGTCTCAACAATGGGTACCTAATCTTAATAAATATACGAAGAGTGCGTAGTAGGGAGTATCGAAAAAAACGAATTTTAGAATTTCGTTTTGGAATAGTCGCCAAAACTTTACCTTTTACCTCGCCTTTTACTATTCTAAGAAGAAAGTTTATTTAAGGTTTTACGATAGTTCAACATCTTCAGCCCTCTACCGCCCCTCAAATATTGGTTATTTTGAAATTTCAAGTTTGCAAGGAATAATTTTTTTAAATGCAATATTTATTGTTTTTCTATCACTAGTGATGGGCACGGAGTAGATTTTAAAAATCACCAAAGGCCGTTTTTTTTTTAATCTCTAGTTAAATTTAGCTACCTACAAGATGTCCAGTGCCATATGTATAGTTTCAAAGACAATTAACTATTATCAATCAAGTTGCTGGTGAATGCATGACAGAACTTATGACAGTGCTAGTTGACGTCTAAAGTTCAAACGTTATATTTTCGTGCGTTTTTTATTCTAGTTTCTGTGCTTCGGTTTCGAGTTAATAAGAATTTTTTAAAAGCAATTTATACTAGAAATAGTCTCGAGTGCCCTATATTTGGTGCGCTTTCGAAGACTAAAAAATGCACAAAAATATAACGCTTGAACTTTAGGCGTCAACCAATACTGTCATAAGATCTGTCATAAGAGTTAATTGTCTTTGAGAGTACCTATATGGCAATGGACATCTAGTAAGGTAGCTAAATTTAATTAGAGATGAAAAAAATCGGGCCTAAGTATTCTTTAAAATCTACTCCGAGCATACTAGTAATAGAAAAACAAAAAATATATTGCATTTAGAAAAATTTTTCAATGTAAACTTAAGATTTCAAAATAACGTTGAACTATAGCAAAACCTTAAATAAAATTTCTTCTCAGGATAGTAAAAGGTAAGTTTGGGCGACTATTCCAAAATTCGCTTTTTTTTCGATACATTATAATAATACATTATTTGTAAATGTGGGCAGGCGGCTTTTCAACAACCTACCGTGTAACCTCAGGGAAGTGCGTAACATAACTGTATTTAAGAGAAAACTAAAAGAATTCCTGATCGAGAAATGTTTTTACAGTATCCAGGAATTTATGTCGGTTTAATTTGTAATGTACTGTGTATATTTATTTGTGTAACATTATTGTGTTCATTGTTATGTTCATGTTTCCTATTACTTTTTGTACCTGACTCGCCATTTTGCAATTATGGTTAAATATATATTATTATTATTATTATTATTATGCGTAGCTGATGAAACATTTCGACGCAAAACGTTACTATGACTTTTTGTCTTATTTTGACCTCCCAAATCACGTGCCGAATTTTTTGCACACAATTCTGTTACACCCTGTAGTTACTTAGTACTTACAGGTAGTAGGACTTACCCCTGCCGCTTCGTCCAACAAATCTCAAGTCATTAAATTTCGCAACTTGATTTTTCATTACAGTGCTACAGTTCCTCAACTCTGCGCAACAGTTTTCATCATTTCCCGCCCTCACAGTCACCATAGTCCCATCAGCAATGTCCCCCAACGCCACCACTTTAAACGCCACAGGTAAAGTCTTATTGGATCTCCAATGACCGGGCAAAGACGAACACAAAAAATATGGACTTCCAGTTCGAACCAGCTCTCCTGGATGTTCATTCTGGATCTCATGGATCAAATGTTCCGTCCACCATATGTCTTGGTTGCTGATGTATCCCGATGGTTCGCACATGGTTGTCTTTGGCCACGCTTCCTCCGAAACGCTGCAAGTGGTTAGAGATACTGGGAGATGCATAGATTTGGTTGTTCGAGACGAATTGACAAGAATTTTATTGGCACTCTTCAGAAGACGAGAACTGAAATGAAAATAAAATGTCGTTTAGTAATTCCTCGATCCTTTCCGGAGTTTAACGCCAAGAAGCGGCCTCCGGCGAGCATCAAAAGAATAGGAAAAAATTCAAAGAACGATCCCAGCAGGGAGGTTATCTTAGCGCTAATGAAACCATTTACGTTTGTCAGAATTTCCAGAAGTGCTAAAATAAAATTGTGGAATTGAATTAAATTATTCTACGGTTCAATCAGCGCCCAACGTAGAAGACATCATCCATCGGTGCGGTGTTGTTAAAGAGGTTTTTTGCTAGATGGCTAGAGCATTAACTGTAACTACGGACCACGGCTAATAAAAAACGGAGATGATTATTCCTTCCGAGTATCTCATTATAATTCTTTGCTTTAATTAAACTTGATTTTGTGCACCAAAATATTAATAGTACAGTGCAATTAGGTAGGACCCAGGCATAAAAAAATGATGAAATATTTTCTAAAATTCAAATTTACAATTTATCCCACCAATTGATTTTCTACGCTCCGCGGAGCAGTTACTGGAATCGAACCAATCGAAAAATTCAGAAAAATCGAATCGCCAAAAACCTTAGTGCCATCTTTTCGAAAAATGTAATTTTAGTGGCCCTTTTTTGAATTTTTCTTAGCAAAAAGCATTTTCTTACTATTGGATTCGACAGCTGTTGCGTTGACGGATCAAAAACCTTAGTGCCATTTTTTAGAAAATAAACGTTTCCGTTATTGAATTCTATTTTAGGAAAAAGGCATATTATTATTATCGAACTCGATAGCTGTGCATTTCCGAAACGAAAACCTTAGTGCCATTTTTTCGAAAAATGTCATTTTAGGTATGAAAAACATTTCAAATTTTAGTAATTGAACCCCGGGCACAATGCGCAACACAGCATCAGCGATCGACACACGGTTCACTCAGCCGATGCACTCGACTCACCGATTCTAACTTGATTAAATAATAAAGTTAATTGCTACATTTACAAATTCTTTGAAAAAGTACCGTCTCCGAGATTGCCAATTTTTAATCTTGATATAAAGGGTGTCCCAAAAAAAACCCTAACCATTAATTTTTGGTTATAACTTTATTATTATTGGACCGATTTTCCTCAATTTTATAAGGGACGTAGTCAAAAGATGAGGCTGTTAGAATCGGCAACCATTTTCCACATGGCGCCACTAATAAATTTTTTGTGGCAGTTTTTTACAAGAACAGTTTTTGATTGAACCATCTGTGAACCAATCAAAATGAAACTAGTGTTCTTGATTAATTTATAATTTTTTTGTGATGCTTTAAAACAAGGATTTTTGAAGATTTATTTTTTGTTTGGCCAGCGATCTTGGCAAAACTTGGTGGGGGGGGGGGGTCGTGGGGGGGGGCTCTTGAAAAGAAAACATTTTCAAAAAGTCTTTCACAGTTGCTGAACGCATGTACAAATAGAAATACAAATTATAGCTTACTTATATGTTGTCGATCTGACAATTATTCGACGCTCGCGTAAATTATTCAGCGCATTTTATTTTTCAAAATTAGGTAGGTTAGGACAAATTTTTGAAGGTGTAGAACGAACTGTTAGAAATTTTTCATCCAAAGCTTACTGAATTTTTTTTTAAATCGCACAAATAAATGGGGGGCTGATCACTCAAAAAAATTGTGTACAATTAATTCCAATCGGGAATTAATTCCAATAATTCCATTCTAATTCCATTAATTCCAATCAATTCTGCGTCAATTCCATATTAATTCCAAATAATTCCAACTATAATTCCAACTAATTCCTTTAATTCCTTTTAAATGATGTACTTATCATTTCCAAATAATTACTTATTAATTCCATATCAATTCCAAATAATTCCATAATAATTCCAGTTAATTTCAACTAATTCCAGTTAATTCCAACTAATTCTGGCTAATTCCGGCTAATTCCAACTAATTCCAACTAATTCCATTAATTCCTTTTAAATTCCATCAATTCCAGAATAATTCCGTAATAATTCCATAATTCAGGGTCTTTTTTATTATTGTCCCACATTTAAATTGTCATATCTCCTTTATTAGTTGAGATATTCGCCTGAAATAAAAACAGGATGGTAGACCGTACTCCCAAGTTTCGTTCTGGAGCTTACTCCCAGCGATCACCGTCGGATCTTAAGCGGTGTGGATGCAACTTGCTTTTTTTTAAACGGGACACCCGGTATATTCTTACACGGATCGATAGAGAATTTTCTTCTGCTTTCATTTATATAGGGTAGTAGATATCTGGGGTTGATAGTTTTCGAGAAAAAAATTCGTGAAATAAATTGTTTTTATGACTTCCTATGGCTATGTAGTGAAGGCCTGAGTCGAGGCCTGAGTATTCTAAGAAAATTGTAACCTTCTTTAGTACCATAGTAACAAAGTAGGTAACTGATTTATTCACCTTAAAACATTACAAATTAAAATTTCAAAATGATTGCCATTTTCATTTAGACATTCTCGGAGATTCTAATGGGCCGATTATTTCAAATTTATTTTTTTTTCTCGAAAACTATCAACCCCAGATATCAACTACCCTATATCAATGAAATCTGAAGAAAATTCTCTATCGATCCGTGCAAGAATATACCGGGTGTCCCATTTATAAAAAAAGCAAGTCGCATCCACAGCGCTCAAGATCCAACGGTGATCGCTGAGAATAAGCTCCAGAACAAAACTTGTGGGTACGGTATACCAACCTGTTTTTTTTATTTCAGGCAAATAGCTCGCGTAATAAAGGAGATATTCCAATTTAAAAGTGGGACAATAATAAAAAAAGACCCTGTACAACTAATTTCACTAGTGATCAGCACTTCACGTGTATATTTACTATTTAGGTACATATTCAATAACTTATATTGGGTATAATGTTGTACTTAAAATTAATTCCAATCAATTCCGCGTCAATTCCATATTAATTCTAAATAATTCCAAATAATTCTAACTAATTCCAACTAATTCCAGCTAATTCCAACTAATTCCTTTAATTCCTTTTAAATTATGTACTTATCAATTCCAAATAATTCCTTATTAATTCCATATCAATTCCAAATAATTCCATAATAATTCCAGTTAATTTCAACTAATTCCAACTAATTCCAGCTAATTCCAACTAATTCCATTAATTCCTTTTAAATTCCATCAATTCCAGAATAATTTCGTAATAATTCCATAATTCCGGAATTAATTCCAAGCCGGATGTACCTACAACTAATTCCACTAGTGATCAGCCCCCCACAAATAAATTAGTTAAAAATATTTTCAAAAATATTGAAAATACCAAAGTAGGGAATGCCTTGGGGAATGCTAACACTAATCTAAAGGAAAATTAATTTTGCATCTTTTGGAAGCATAAAATTATAGTATTCTTGCCATTTTTAAAATTATTTTCCGTCATACTTATTCAACGCTCCAAGCTTGGTTCCTTAATCTTCAATCTTTTGGAAGATACGAATCGCAAATTAATTTTTGGGTACAAATTTTTGCATAATTATATGTGAAAAACGGTGACAGGTAGGCAAAACGTGGGTGCGATAAACTCAACAATAATTAAGAGGCGAATATAGGAACCTAAAATGAAAACGAGGGCTTTCCATTTAAAATAACAAATATGGCGGTCACTTCCGGTAAAACCGGAAGTGCTGGTGGCTCGGCTGCATGGTCGTGGCTTACCCATAAGCCACCTATATTTTATTTTTGGTGTACGTAAGTGATACCTCTTACCAAATTTGAAAATTGTACTACGCTTCGCTTCGCTTGTTCGTTCATTCCTTTCAAAAGATCGAAATGCCAAACGTATTGTGTGGACACAATTTTATCCATCGTGCTTACCCGTGAGTCCCGTGTCCCGTGACCGTTTTACCGGACGTGCAAGTCGGTCAAAAAATCCTTGAGATCTGGATTGCCCTTAAAATGTATAATTTACAGGAGTAGGTATACCTCATAATGAAAATAAAAAATTAAAGAATTGATCAATTTTCGAGTCAATTTTAATTCTGAAAGCAATAATTATTACAGAAAAAGACAGGTTTTAATCCTTCACGAACGCCTCCGCCATTTTGTCAAACAACAACTCGAACAACAACGAAACCCTTTTGGCCTAAATAATGGTGGTAAAATACATATACGTTCTTAAAGATTACACTGATGCATGATGGGGCGAATTAAAATCTAATACTTATTAAATTGAAAAGAGCGGAATAATTCTTCAATTTATTGATTTGTTGTTTTCGCCTAATTTTTGGTCTAGGATCATCATTAACAAAGTGATTATGTGAAAATATTAAATTAAATAATTTTTCGAGATTCCTGCAAACATATAGGGCGACCACACGTTTTAGATACCTACCGAAAGCTTTCACGTGTTGTAGTAATTCCATTGATGAATCACAAAACAGTCGCAGGAATCCGGCGGGGAAATACGTCAAGCGATCAACAATATAAGAAAAGTTTTCAACAGAACACTTTGATAATCACAAAATCAGAGTGCATTTCCGTTGCTGGCAGAAAATTGGCAAATGTCAATAATTAAAACCCAAAAATCAACAAAAATCGCACCACGTGAACAAAACAATCGACAGTAACCACACACTCGCAACTCGATCGTTACAACACGACTAAGTCAACACTGGATATAAACTCATTCAACTGATCGCATGGTAGAAATGGTGAGTTTCCAATAACGCGAAGAAAGACAAAAGCAATTGTGTGTCGGCGAGTGAAAGAGAGACGAAGAGAAAATGCGGGCGCGCGTCGAGGTAGGATGGTTCCACAGCACGTTTGATTCATATAGTCTCCAGCCATAAGGCTGTCTATTGTTTTTATCGTTTACAAAAGTAGGTGGTGTTGTAAATTTGACTTTATTGACACCTAAGTTAAGGGAGATGTTTGAGTGGCGGCTGAGGCCGGAAAGGGCGGTCGAAGGCGGGGTTTGGCGCCGCAAATTGATATGATACCCTGTTTATTGTAATTTATTTATGCCTTTTGGTGATTGTTGCCAGTGATAGTGGTTTTGGGTAGGTTCTGGAGATGTCTTATCGTTTTTGGGTTAATCTGTATCCGGGCGAAATTTTTAACCTTATACTTAATTGATAGTAGATATGTACAAGTACGTAGGTATAGCAACAAGTGATGGAGAAAGGAAAGGGGATTGTATTACACGTCGAAGGGCTGAAAATTTTTTGGAGGCAAATCGACCCACATCAATTTTCTTTAAAATTATCATTTAACCATTCAAAACAAGTTATTGAAAAATTTATTGTCACCGTCAGAAAGGTCTTCAAATTCTGGTTGTAAATGAGACAAAATTCATTCGCATTTTGTACCCTTTGATCAGGTTTGGTTTAAAAAAAATCGAACTAAAAAAAGGTTTTTGGAAGTAATTGGCCCACAGGAAGTCAGAAGTGCCATTTAGGCATATCAACATTAAAATTTTAAATATACAATACAAGGTCTAATTTTTTATGTCATTAGAAAAATTATTAAATTCTGGTTCTAAACTGATACAACCCAGAGGGACCCTCCCAGCAGCGTTGTAAAAAATCACAATCGACGGGTGCAGTTCGCAGGGTGTGTATGTCCATATAAAGCAACGTATTACAAACTCCGGTTGCAAGCTTTTAACTTGCTGACTGACAGAATGGCAGTAAAATGTGGCAGGATATTAACCTTCAAACTTCGAAGGTAAATGTTGCCAAATGTGATAAATGATGTCGCTATTTGTCTGAAAGTGCGAAATTAGTTACAATGATGAGCGGTTTATATTTTCGTATTCAATCGGCTGCTAAGTATAGGTACCTTCTCTACTGTCAATTTTTTAATTGTTTTTCATCGAAGCTTATATGTATAGGCTATCTGTCAAAAAAGTCCATGCTGGTTACATTTTTGAAAAGCAAATGTTTTTGTATGTGCAATAATGTTAGAATCCAATATGACGGCCACTAGAAAAAAAATATTCACTGTCGTTGCTCAGTGCTCAAAATCTAGAAGGCCTAAAAAGTTTATGTCAATGCCATTGTATTGACAGTTGTCAAAAATATAGAAGACGCAAGTTTCATTTGAATAGCATCGACTGATGCTGTGAATTTTTCTTTAAAATCGAAATTTTAAATTTCTTCAGGATAACTCAGGAATTGATATCAACATATCGGGAAATTCTTCACAGATTCATAAATCATCTTGAAAAAGCGCAACTTTTCTCTAATTTAACCGATTTTCTAACTCTTAGTCTAAATTGGAAGGTGTTAAAGCAAGGCAAAAGAAGATAAAAGTTAGTACGTCCGTTAAATTATGGAAAAATTGCGCTTTATTTCTTGGTGACTGATTAAATGAAATCTTACAGTGACCTTGTTCCTACGTCTCCCACGGCATGGCAAGAGCTATACTTGATCGAAAGAGGTTTTGATCACACTTTACTTTATACCCGTGCTTTATACTTAAGATATAAGCCGCAAATTCACCAACGTTACTTCATTTTAAAATTGATTCGTTCCTGAGCTATTCCAAAAAATCTGAAAATTGCAATTTTAATTCACGCTATTTAAATGAAATTCAGAACCTTTATATTTTCGACAACTGTCAATCAAATGGACTGACAGAAATTTTCTAGGCCTTCTCGATTTTAAGCAATGACGATCAACTTTTGATTTTCTGATGGTCGTCATGTTGAATTTGCCACCATCCGACATACAAAAAAAATAGCTTTTCAAAAATGGAACTGGGAACAACAAAAAACATGTTAAAGTTGAGTCAGACGACTATTTTATTGAATTTTCTATTCAATTGTACTAGAAACGTCATAAGAGATTTAAAAAGTTGGTGTACTATTTTATACTTTATTTCAAAAACTTCAGACGACTGCAAAATCTATTTTATTGAATTTTCTATTTAATTGTACTAAAAACGTCAAAAGAGATTTAAAAAGTTGGTGTACTATTTTATACTTTATTTCAAAAACTTCTAAGTATAGGTACTAATAAAAAAAGTGGACTGTCATTGCCCTAAATCTAGAAGGCCTAGAAAATTTCTGTCGATGCCATTCGATTGACAGCTGTCAAGAATATAAACGCCTCCAAGTTTCGTTTAAAAAGCATTAATCGTTAGGGAGATATTAATTTTTATTTAAAATCGCAATAACTCAGGAACGAATCAAGATATAAGGGAAATCTCTTCAGATTCTTGATCACAAAGAAATAGCGCAACTTCTCTCTAATTTAACCAACTCCGTATTTCTTACCGTTTAGGAGATATGCAGTATGCAGACGCCAATGGTGAGCAATGAAAAAGAAACCATCTGAAGGTGTTTTCGTCGTAAAGTCAATATAGAAAGGGAGATAAGATTGAAAAACCGATTTCCTAACACTTTCAAGAGCTGTCAGACAATACACACCAGGGTTTATCGATGGGAACTTTTGACCCATTACTTGCAAGGTATATGTAACAATTTTCAGCTCTCTGGTAATTTTTCCGAAGTGAAATCTTAAAGTTCCTGATGGATGGACTAGAAGCTTTAGAGGCGAGAATTTCCAATTTTTGCATAAAATTAATCTTTTTTTTATAAAATTTTCCATCACCGTCACCTAGATAACCATATTTATGAGATAATTCTTAAGACATATTATTTATAACTTTGAACTTATACCAGTCCATTATTTATGTAGGATTCGTCCACATTATCTTGAATTACATAAAATACAACTGATCCACTTATACTTTCTAAAGGTGAACTTTTGATTTTATGTCGAGACCGTGTATGCAACATACCTAGTGTAAAAACTGGTCCTTTGGGTAATTAAAATTAAGGCAATGTATTTCTTAAAATACAAAATTAAAGATGAACAATCAATCAACACTCATCAGAAAGTTATTTACATAATCCTGCGAGAAGATACTTGTGACAAATCTTCAACTGTTGTATAACTTATACCTATATGTGTCTAGGCCTGCGTCTGGGTTGATTTACACCAAATAGGTTTGCATAATGTTTCCGGCATTTAAAAAAGGATTTCGTCAAAATACAGGTTTGACAAAAACTTGAAATTTGGTGGAGGAATTGTGGTATATAAACCCAAGCCTGTGTGGAATCCGCATCAAATTGATCTAATTTGAAACTACAAAACACAGAATGAACGCCAAGGTAAATATTCTTAAAATATTTTTAATTTTTTATTATTTTTAAATTTTAGTTGATCGTCGTTTTCGCCGCTTTGGCCGTTGCCACCGTTAACGCTGGAACTAGTAAAAGGGGCATAGCCTCTTTGGGCTTGGCGTCCGCACCCTTGTCCTACGCTGCCCCAGCCTTGTCCTTGGCATCACCTGCCCTTTCTTACTCTGCACCCGCCATCTCCACCATTGCCGCCGCCCCTGCTATCTCCTATTCAGCTCCAGCTCTTTCTGCTTACGCCGCCGCCCCAGCAATTTCCACCTTCGCCGCCGCTCCAGCACTTTCTAGTTATGCCGCCCCCGCAATTTCGTCTTACGCCGCCCCAGCGTTTTCGTCTTACGCCGCCCCAGCGATTTCATCCTACGCCGCACCAGCGATTTCATCTTACGCCGCCCCAGCATTTTCATCCTACGCCGCTCCAGCGATTTCGTCTTACGCCGCTCCAGCGATTTCGTCTTACGCCGCCCCAGCGATTTCGTCTTACGCCGCCCCAGCATTTTCATCATACGCCGCCCCAGCGATTTCGTCTTACGCCGCCCCAGCGATTTCATCTTACGCCGCCCCAGCTGTTCTCGCTGCCCCAGCTCTGAGCCACGCTCCTGCCCTCACAAGCTACTCAACAGCCCCTCTTAATGCGTGGTAATTATTTATAATAGCATAAATTTTTGTTAATTTGTATCTCGAAAATAAAAATTTTATTATTTTTATTAAAAATTTAAGAAATTATTTTCATACCTGTAGGTACAAAACGTCCGCTCTAAGCTGAAGTATTAAATTTCAGTGGCGTCGTGTGTCAGTAAGACATCTCATATCCATCAATAGAATTTGTTGTTTTGTTTTGTACAGCATGCCAGTGTCGCTGTCCATAATCTAGTGACAACAACAAAATACTCTCCAGTAATTTTCTATTGAAGCGACAGAACGTCAAAATTTGAATTTTAGGTTGGTATAAGGAAATTTTGGCAAGAAATTTTACTAACAGGTGAGTTGATAGAAGTGATTTCAATGCGAGACGTCAGAAAACATGACAAATGTCAAAATTTTGCAATTGCTCTGAATTGGCCCAAAATGGCCTCTGTGTGCTTGTAGTTTTGAGTAAAGTGCAAAGAAAAATATTCCAATAGAACATGAACGGACTTTTTTTTAGGTACATATTTCAATCAAATCAAAATATCGGAGCATTTCATCATCTTCAAAATGCGCAACTTTTTTGTAATTTAACCGATTTTCTTATGGTTTTCGAGACCATCAAAATGGTGGGCAACGAAATAATAAGCACTACACTTTAGGTATAGGTACCAAATTTCTTCTCTATGTCTCATGAGCAGGTCTATGATGAGCGGGTCTATGATGAGCGAGACTGTTTTTTCAGTAAAAAGTGGCAAAATCCGATAAATATTATGTGTTATGGCTCAGCAGCAGAATGAAATAAAATTATTTTCGCTAAGTCACAATAATTTATTTACAACATTACAGGCAAAGTTATTGCGTTCACAAATTATTCAAGCTTTAAATGTGATATTTTATGACAACACTCGCAACGTGCCAGACTGACGCTTAGAAAATTATTGGTGGTAAATTTTGCGGGTTGCTGATTTTTATTATCTCTCAACACTTTTCTCTGTGGTCACGACGCGAGTTCAACTACAATGTGCTCCAGTGGCGTATCAAAAAAATATTTCGGAGCCGCTTCTCAGTTGTTGGGAACAGCCTCTATATGATGCTATCATGATGATGCTAACGTGATATTCAGAAAATATGTGATAAGCGGTGGCTATGGAAACAAATGAATCGCAACCTGTCGAAAGAAAGTTTCTCTAATATTAGTTTACACGGGACATGCCATATGTCATTTTACCGGGAACTTGTTTGGGGACATGACATCTGTCATTTAATCTGAGGAACTAACTTCAGACAAGGGTCCTTTCAACAGATCATGAGTCACTTTTTTCCAGTTATCATATATTTTCTGAATAGCCCTGTACGATAGCATAACGATAATGGCTTAAAAATGAGTAAACCCTCAACAAAGCGCCACTCTGGTTTCAAACAGGATCCAGCTGCTGGAATTTCTTTTTTGCCCAAGTTTTATATGGTCAAACTTTTGAAGATCTTTGAAAACGGTCCAATCACAGACAATAATTCCGTAAATCCGCAATCAGTGCTATAGGAACTAAGTTTAATGAGCGAATTACAGCGCAACCAAACGAAACTTTTAACTAACCTCCTCACAAAATTTAAAAATGGAAGGTTACTACATTTTTCATGAAATTTGGTATGGCGGTTAGTGTTAGCTTGTAGGTGAGCCCAATTCATTTTCTTGGCAATTCGCATATCCACTTTGAAATTTGATAGATCAGCACATGAAAAAGCTTCAAATACTACCCCAAAAATATATTCACACTACGTGCCCCTTCCGCCAAAAATTGAAAACCTCGATAATTCTTAAGAAAAACACGTTACAGCCCAAACCACTGGACGGATTCGGCTGAAGCTCGGTACGCAGATATGCCATAATCTGCTGAAAAGTTTATCAGATTTTTGTGGCAATCCGCGAACGGCAAGTGCCTTTTTGGCATATCAAGTTTGAAATTTTATAGATAAATACAATTCATTTTTATTAGCACATGTAAGCGCTTGAAATTTTCCAAAAATATATTCACATTTGGTGCCCTTTCGAGAAAAAGACCAAAAATTCTGTTTCTTATGAAAATTAATAAACCGAAACCCAAACCCAAACCTGCCGAAGTGCTGAATTAATTTTGGTGGCGATTGTAGATCAAATAATATGTTTCACTATCGAGGGGTCTCCCTCAAGGAAGCATTTTGGGGCCACTCCTTTTCTCGGTATACTTTTCGGATTTGTTCGCAGACTTGCGTTATTGCTCTGTTCATCAATATGCTGACGATTCACAGCTGTATTTTTCTTTTGACGGTGTGGAACTTCAGGCAGCAATTGCAATGGTCAATGAGGATTTAGAAGTTGCTGCAAATGTTTCTAGATTACATGGTTTAACATTAAACGAAGCCAAAACTAAGTGTTTATTATTTGGTAAAAATCATGCCTCAATTGCTTCTCGGATTTGTTCTGATCCCGATCTCATGCTTCAGTTGAAAGGCTCAGCTCTTGTACCTTCACAGTTTTGCAAAAATTTGGGTGTTTATGTCGATTCAGAGTTAAACTTTTCAAAACACGTGTCTGAATTGATACGTCAATCTTTTTATAAATTGAAGGTACTATACATGCACAAAGAATCTTTAAGTTGCAGCGTTAGATTGAAATTATGCGAATCTTTGGTATTATCTCGTCTTGCATACTGCGATGTGGTCTACTGGTGGGCTTTGCGCTTCAGGGATAGATTGAGTTTGCAGATGGTACAAAATGCTTGTATACGATATAGTTATGGGCTGCGGAAATTCGATCACGTCAGTGATTATTACAAAACAGCGAAATGGTTAAGACTTGATGAGAGGGTTCGGTTGCATCTAATGTGTTTGATTCATAAAGTTAATAAATTTGAAACCCCGTCTTATCTCTATAACAAATTAGTCAGGAACAGTGATTTTCATCAACTGCATAATACTCGTCATCGAGATTTCTATGTCATTCCTTCTCACTCTTCAACTCTATTCTGTAGATCATTCAGTTATACAGCTGCAACTTTGTTTAATAAACTTCCGTCTGATATCAAGTACCTCAGTTGTGTCTCTAGTTTTAAGGTCAATTTGCGTAAAAAACTTTTGATGGATTGTTACGGCGAAGTAATGTGAATGTTTTGATTTATTAAAATTATAGTTTGGTTCCTTGATGCCTTAAGCATTAGTACTTTGGTCAATATCGTCGTTTTTAACATTAATTCTATTTCCTTTTTTTTTTTGTTTTTCATTGTTTGCATATTTACATTGTGGTGATGGGAATAAGAATATAATTTAACAAATATTTGATTAGTTGATGGTTATGTGGTAGAACAGCATTAAGCTGAACATCGCCATCTCGTGGTAGAATATGTTAAAGTTGTAGAAAAATAAAATTGTTTGTATTTATTCAGTTGCCACGAAATAAAGACGCTATTATTATTATTATTATTATCTTTTTGGTATGTCAACTTTGAAATGTTACAAAAGAAGGTAAACAAAACAAAAGAAAATCAGCATCAACCAGTTTCGCAAGTAAAGTAGGTTAACTACGCCACTGCCATATTAGCTATTTGTGTCAAAGCTTCATTAGCATTTTAGATTACTTCTTGATGATAATGTTTCATGTTAATCAGTTTATCAACACCACAAATTGAAAATATATCACTTGCGTTTATTATTGGCTCTTATAAAAAAAGAAAGAATGCTAATTTAATCTATTACAAATAATCAGATGCTGAATATCAGAAAATTAGTTTCGAAGAGTTCCAGTTTTGCATATTTGGAGGAGTCCACGTAACTGTTATCACCAACGTCAGAAGCGGCTTGCCAGTTATTTCCAGGCAATTCACTGTCCAAAATAGCCACAACGGCGTTGTTGACGTCAGCTTCCTCATAAATGAAAGTGGCAGTTCCCAAGGCCCTTTTGACGGTTTCTAACTCCTTCTCGTTCAAATTTTGAGATTCCAATACGTTAACATCTGCATTTCCATAGAGGACTTTAGTGGTTTCATTTCCAGAGTCAGTGGGAGTGATGAAGGTTTGTTGGGCAGCGAAAGAGCCTTGGCTGTTGAAATTCAGTCCTGTTTTACCATTCCTGACCCTTCCAATAAGTTTGTGGGCCAATGTTATTGGAAGATCCTTGAAATTATATTTTTTAAGAGTTTTGATCAAAATCTTACCTTGTAGTTTTTGTAGATCTTAAGAGAAGATTCTGATGAAGTGACTCCTGATGCTGGCAGATTTTCCTGAGCAGCCTGCTTAACGAAGGCTTTAACTTCGTCTTTATTTATATTCGATTGTTGTAACTGCACCTATTTTTAGAGTTAAATTATTGAAAAAATAAAAGCAACTTACATTATTGGGTGGCAGACCGAGGGACAAAGACACTGCTTCTCTAATCTTTCCGTTGCTGTGCCTGTCGATTGTTGAGAGAATGATTGTGACGTTCAACTGGTTCTCCTCCACGAGTTTAACAAATTTTTTTAGGGCTAGACTTTCGGCCAGATTTGCAGGGGGTTGTGGGTCTTGCACTAGCTAAAAAAAAATCTGCATTTTTTTTTGAACTACAATTTGCGACACCTACCTTTTCTGCTAGGAGAACATTAACATCTGCTGGTGGATCTAGCACCGAGCAGTGCATGGAAATAAAGAAAAATGTAAGAATGAAAGCAGTCTTCATGTTTGTTGTTAGTTGTGGAATGATTCTGATGCTCTACATCTTCGCCGGTTTATATTATGACTTATCACTGTTGTTTTATGGTTCAATGAGAAAACAGATGATGTTTTTACGAACTGCAAGAGGTCAACTCAAATCGTGTCTAATCTCAAAAATATTTTGCTTTTCGTGTGATTTTTCATGAATGGATTATTATGTAATGATTTGATGCTATCTAATAGACAGAAGACTAGTAAATAAAATCTAATCAAAAATAATTGCAATTTTGAAATTTTAGTTCCTTTGCAGGAAGAAAGTTTGGATGCTGGCATTTTCTCGTGGTCTATAATCTTCGTCTGTAAAGGTGCCTTAAAATTAAGCACCTGTGATTATTTATGGATACTCCCGAAAGATGGGGGTAAATCAGGTGTTTTAATTTGAAGTAAAAATGCAAAATTTGAAAAAGTTGCATCATGCTAAACACTTTGTCCAGATCGCTTTGGTTTCATTTTCACGTATACGTTATCTCGGCATTATGGACACGTAAAAAGGTCAAAAAATTATGACATCTTTGACCGTGACTCAGCAAGATTACCAGATCAAAGGATGGAACCTGATGAAGTTATCAAAATCTTTCTCTGAACGCCTTTTGCCCCCTGAGGACAAAGACATCTGTATTTTTAGGCTAAACAACATCACGTTGTTTTGCTTGCTTTGAAAGCTTTCATAAAATTGCATCATGTCCATCCCCAATAAATATGATATTGTGAGAATAACAAAGACCAGGACAAGACGACAATGCAGGTCAAGATATTTCGAAGGAAAATTTCAGATTGTGTCTCAAAAATTCTGACGTTAATCATATTATGGCATCGATTAAATCCACCCTTTTAAAGGTTTTCCTTCAAGACCAAATCTTTCGGTTGCTACGTGTGCTTAAGACACGAAATTTGAAAAAAAATTGCATCATTCCAGTTCAGTACTCTAATCATTATTATCATAAACAGAAGGGAGGAGTCACCTAAATTAAAAATATGTTTTGCAGTCATCATAATGTATATTAATTAATATTATCAACGGCCAAAAAATCTGACATCGTTAATCAGCAGTTTTTAGAAGAGTTCAAGATTTTACGAATAGGAGCTATTTTTCCTATTTGAATGCAATACCAGCGTTTCGAGTGAATTTTTCAGCCGAAATTAACAACACTGTGCTTTCCATTTGAAAATCGACTGCACTTTGAAACATTTGTTACTTATGTTATTTGCAAATAGGTACGGGTCAAGCAACAATGATTTCTAGGTAGTTTTTTTCAAAAAATTGAATTTAAAAAAATTTATGCAGGGTGTTCCATAAGTACACCGACAAACTTCAGGGTGTTATTCCTCATATTATTCTAGGACAAAAACTTTCTATGGATAAATGTCCTAAAGTGCTTAGTTTCCAAGATAGAGGGTGTGCAAATTTCAAAAAAAGAATGCATTTTGCTAATATTTCTAAAACTCGTTAAAATATTTTGTTGAAACTTGGTATACGTTTCTACCACATAAAGAGCATCCTGCGGCGTAAACTAAAAATTGTATATGTATCAAGTCCAGTGGCGTAGGTGTAGGTAACCACGTGCATAATTTTCTTGGCGAGTTGGGTTCGCCACTGTTTCTTTGCAGGTATGAGTTGCATCTATTATTTACTGGTTAAAGCTGCATAAAATCGTCCTCTTTCATTTTTTCTCTATGATGAGCCGTTTGGAAAGACCTAATCGGAGGCAGGTAAATTCGAAAAAGGACTTTCATGAAAAAATAAAAGAAGAAGAAAATCAAAACGTACACACTTAAAAATTTGCGCACCCTGTCTCGGAAACTAAGCATATAGGTCCTTTAAGGCACTGGTGGGGGTTTATTGCGCTTGGCCCCGTATGATACGCATGCGTTGATCTTGTGTCATTTCTAGTGCATTTATACGTCATTTGTCACTACTGTCAACAGAATCTGGGACCTTTCACGTTTACCACGTACTAATTTAACCTACAATGATGAAAAATGACACATAACTGACATGAGACATTCAAGTAAATTCTGTCGGCGGTCAAAAAATGACTGCGCATACGGCCATACATGGCGGCATGACGTCACGCTTAAAGGACCTATATCCATAGGAAGTTTTCCTCTTAGAATAATATAAGTAGTTACATAAATTCATAAATAGGTCTTACCCGTCCACTATTTATAAGCTGGAGCACTAAATTGCAGTGGCGGCGTGTGTCAGTAAGACATTTCTGATGTCCATCAATTCGCGAAAATCAGCTGCTAATAGATGGCATTGCTAAACCACTAAATGGCGGTCTCACCCCACTGGGGAGCCGGATGTGAGAACTCTAGCGTGACGTGCCTGACAGTGTCACTTGGTGACATCAGTGACATTGATACGTGGATTTTTTAAAAGCCAAGTTTTCCTGGATTTACAATGTTTCCACTTAAGTACACAAAACGTAAAATTCCACAGAATTATTCCCAAAATTTCGAGTCAGCGAGAGGATGTCTCCGAACAAAACTACTACCTAACCTCGCAACTGACAACTGACTGACGTAAGCCGAAATTATGATGACAGACGTTTAAAAGTATTTCCGTATCCTGTCTCTCAGTGTAATTAAAGTATTGCCATCAGATGTCAGACACTTTGCTGATTTTCGCGAATAGAATTTGTGGTTTTGTCTTGTGCAGCACGCCACTGGCACTGTCATAATCTAGGGAAAACGACAAAATACCTACAATACACTTTAGTGCTTCAGCTTATAATGAACAGTACTTAGCTGGCCGAGAATATTTTTCGTTTAAAATGAATAATGGGAAAAATTAAAATCGTCACATAAGCAGCTCCTGAATACATAGACTCGTGCTAAATTATTATTTTTGTATTTTCAGACAATTTTCTCCTAGAATTAGTTCTTTAAAGTCTTGGCGATGCTGTCATTAAGGTACTTTACAAAGTACAAAATAATTGTTCGCGGCAATAGAAAAGACGATAAAAATTCAACTTTCAATCATCAGAAGGAAAATAAAAAATGCGCGTTGGGGGTTATCGTCGGGTCACATAAAAACCAGTATAAATACAACTGAGACAATATTGCTTCAGTATAGGTACTTCCACTGCAATGGCATTAAACATCGTCATCCCTCTTTTGTTTTTGCTCGCTGCGAGTGAAGCTAAAAGTCTTTCGTCCCCTTCCAGCGAAGGGCAGGCAAATTCTACCCCCGACATCCAGATCTCCTCCCAGAACATCGCTGTCCTTGAAAATTTGGTACTCACAGCAAAACCATTACTGTAAAAACTAATTTTATTTGCAGATTCGCACAAAATGGGAGAATAACCAGAAAATAGCAGCACTTGCAAATTTCATTCAACTGTTCCTGAATTCTCCATCAGAAGGAACAAATGTCATTACAATTGTGGGTTGGCAAAACGTACTGAATCCCAACGGGAACGTCCAAGAAGTCAAAGCGATTGAATTAGTGATCCCTATAAGAAAGCAGAAAACTGAACCTGTTCCTTCATTAATTCGAGCCCTTGAAGAAAATAACATCAACACCACCTTGGAGCAAATCAATATCTTGAAGGCTGTAGCCCAACCCATCCAAGACCAGCTGGAAAGTGTTGGGGCATCAGTAACGATTTCGCTTGAAAACAAACAAGGATCCAAAAGACCTATCGCCCTCGTCGTCAATCCAAACGTAATTCATTTCGAAATTAACTTTTCTCACAATACTTTTCAGGGGGTAATTATCAACAATGACTTAATAGTTTTGAACCAAACTTCAGTAGCGTCTGGAGATGAAATTACCAGAATTATCAGAAACCTACCACAAAACCTAGGCCCTCCCACTGTGTTAAAATACGGTACCAATGGACATCTCATTCCCAGTCAAAGCCAAATTCAGCCATCGACTCTGGTAAAATAGTAAAATTTTTACAAGTTTTGAAGATTTTTTCAGGTAAATGTTCTGGACAGTTCTGAGGACATTCCCAAGAATGTTCTTCTAAATGCTCCGAAAATTTTCGCAGAAGTTGTAGTGCAGACTCCAAAGAATGCAGTTTCCAGACAGTTAGCGTCTAAATTGAACCAAGCTTTGCCAGAGTACAAGTGGAGGGTTTTGGTCAATGCCGAGAATGTAGCTGTAAATAAGGATGTTGTTATTCGATTGAAGGTAGACGATTTGGATGGGGCAGGATTAAACTTGTTGGATGAATATTTGGCTTATGGTTCTTCAAGGAATAATAGAGTACCAAACTAAACGTTTTAAGTATATAATTTATCAATGTATCATGTATTGCTTTATTGGTGTGAAATACAATTTATGAATTAAAATGCAATTTTTTGTTTATCATAGTCCAAACATCATATTATCATTATTAAATAATAAGTTAATTAACTTCAAAACATTGATAACCCCCAACAAATCTTGAAAATAGCAAATAAGTTCAAAGCAGATCAATTTCTTATCAGAATACATAAAAAGCAGACGTTGTGGGTATCGCTCAGTAGTGTCTTTGAATCCTTCGAGATGTCTTGGAAGATTCTTTCCCTGTTCCTATTGATCCTTGCACTTGGTGAAGCCAAAATTCGAGTGCCGAATTTTCCGTCCCTTAAAATTGCAGGACAACCAAGGATAGTCGAAGATATATTTCGTGATAAACGCTCAGTGGAAGACGTTGCTGATACTAGCAGTGAAGCAAAAGCGATTAAAGAATTTGTAAGAATTCTGTTAAAGGGAATAAAAATAAAAATCTTCTAGGTGGCCGAGACCTGGACTGAGAATAAATTGGAGAATTTGGTTGGACTTGTTGACGCATTGGGGGATTCTGGAACGAATTTGTCAATTGTGGGTTGGCAAAAAATTCTGAATTCTGATGGAAGTGTTAAAGAAGTTAAATCGATTCTTCTAGTGATTCCTCCTAAGGTAAGTCTAATGTTTTGTACATTAAAGTTGAAGTATTTTGATGAAGCTTAATGCATCAGAAGAAGGTGGTAGTAGTAGTGGCAGCAGCAGCAGTGAATCAACCGAAGACGATTCGAGAGTAATTCCTCATGACGATATCAAGGAAATTAGGCAAGCTGGAGAATTACTTAATGAATTGGGTATACCAACAAGTGCAACATTCGAAACTCACGACGAAAAGGGAAAAATTGAAAACGAATTTTATTTGGACGTTGACGAATTGGTAATTATTAACTCTTTGGCTCAAAGCTTTTTAACTGTGGTTACTACAGTATTTTAGTGTAGAGAACTTCACTATTTACAACAAAACGGTAACAGCAACAAAACCAGAAGTGGAAGAATTCATCAAGAACCTGCAACCAACAAGTCTGGGCACTCCAACAATTCTCCGTTTTAATGGCAATGGAGAATTGACTAGTAATCGCACCTTAATCGATCCTTTGCTTTTGGTAACATCTGAACAAAGTTTGCAAAATGATTTTGGTTTTCTTGTAGGGTAATGTTTTTGCTTTTGAAGAGGTCTCGGATGAAATTCTAATAAAAAGTCCAAAGGCGATAGCAGTAGCTTCTCAATTAACGCCACGCCAGGAGATACCCAAGAATTTGGCCAAATTCTACGCGGAACAGTGGCCTGAATACAAATGGAGGGTCTTGGTTAATCCCTCAGATTCATACGTCACCTACAACGTATCAGTTACACTTACTTACGATAATTTTGACTTCTACGAAACTAGTAACAATACCTACTATGTGTATGGAGCCTTGAGAGATAACGCTACACCCAAATAGAAAATGGGCAATCAAAATATTAGTTTTTGAAAAATGATTTATTATTGAAATATTGTAAAAATGTTCAGTAGCCAAATTGCACTCGGTGCTACCGTAAACACAATATTATACCTAATTATTATGGTGGTTCTACGTTTATACCTTAGTGGGTTCTTCAAGACTTTATCAACACCGAAATACAAAACACAAGTTTTCTTATGAAGTGTGAGCTATTATAATACTGAAGTAATTATTTACGTAGAGTATGGAATCACTTTCCATATTTTCTTGCATGAGTATGCAGATTTCAGGCTGACGTCGGAGGTGGAAGCCTGGAAGTCTGCCAGTTCAACAAAGACAATTTACATATTGCGACTGCGTATTACATTTTTCAAGCGAAAGCAATTTATTAACCTCCCAACCCCAACCCTGCAATAAAAAGAAATTGGTAGAAACTCATTTAACCTCCCACGTCCTGCGACTTGATAACCCATTAGCCACAGGCTCATGATGGCTAATCATTCTCTCCCCTTCACACTGCCAACACTCCCAAGGAACTCCATTGTCGTTCTCCCTTTCATCTCCTGGTCTCATTCTTCCTGCTAGAGGCCTGCACGGGCCGATTTTTAGGGGCCCGGCCCGGCCCGTTACTCAGAAATCACAGCCCGGTATGACCCGATCTGAATTACGTACATATTGTGTCCGACGGCCCGACTGATATATGGGCCCGGCAATGGCCCGGCCCGGCCCGGCAACTTGTATGTATGCAGAAAAATTAGGCGTTCCTTAAAAGTGTTCACGATATTCATGATAACTTTAGTTTCAGAATCCAGAATATATTTTTTACATTACCATATTTCACAATCTGAAAGCTGAATCCAGAGTCAAAACTGATTAAAGCGTAACGTAATATAATTTAGGATTTATTGTTGTTATCTAGAAACCTGAAACCTGCCGAGCCGACATCAGTAAATGCAACGCTGCGAAATCTCAGATCGACGTTTTTGATCAACAATTTGCCGTTTAAATGATCGTATATTTTAACCAAATATATTATTTTGAAAACGAGATTTGATTCGAATAATTTGCAATCGCAATAATTTTGGGCCCGGACCGGCCCGTTTCGATTCGTATGCAGGCCCGGCCCGGCCCATATCCATGATATTAATCGACAATTAGACCCGGCCCGATCCGGCCCGTATGCGGGCCCGGGCCGGGCCGGGCTTTTTCCGGGCCGGCCCGGCCCGTGCAGGCCTCTACTTCCTGCCATTCCTCCGCCATCCGCTATCTTATCTATCGGTTTTCTAGCTCGGCTCTTTCTCAGCCCCTCAAGCTCCTCTCGCCATTCCTCGGCCATTCCGTTTTTCCATCTGTACACTATATCCCTTGGGTACTGTTAGTTACTTCGTACCTCCACTATCTCTCCCATCAGGTGGGCGCTTCCACACATCGTCAATAGTCCCTTATATGTACCTAGATGACCCTTATAGTGTGTGCTTATAGCTTTATCCTTCAACCCCCATTCCTTCCTCAACACCCTCCTTAACCCTCCACTGCTTCAGCGACTGCATGTACAATTGAAGAAAAAAAGGTATAGATAGTATAACATTTTATTAGAAATCAAAATTATTGCAAAAATTCTTAGCTTAAAAATCTTATTAGTATTAGCAAAAATCCGAATAGAAATCTTTTCATTTCTTTGAACGTTCTACTTCTGGATCCATTCGAAAGCTGCTACCTGACGATGTGCGAGGGTTTATAAACTTCATTTCCATGGAATCCAGCTAAAAATATTCATATTCATAGACTAAACAAACGTAGATTAAAGCAGACATACGCGAGGTTGACTCTCGTTGCTATCTTTTACAAATACAGATCCAAGATGAGCATCCTGCCTTGAAACTCGACGCTGCAAAGTATGATGCAAGCATCTAGAAGAACTTACTGGCAACTACAATAAGTAAATGTTAGAATAATGATTTCAATCGATAAAGAGAAACCATTTCTCCAACGTCTTCCTCCCGCATCATTATATTGTACTGACTCACGTCTTCTGTTGGAATTATCAATAGCCTCGCTTCTATCTTCTTGGTAACATTTATGAGGCTGCTTTTTGTTAAAACTATTTTCTTGACTGTTCTGGGGATATAAATTGGGGCTGTGTAGAGATCTCTGGTGTTGTAATCCAAAACCAATCCTTCGATCAAAACTATATCTTCAATCATTCCATTGACTTCAAACATCTTAAACTGGGAGAGTTCTGGAACGAAAGCTCTCTCAAGGGCGAATCTGACCTTATCAACAGTGCTCGACTGATAAGCTGGGGTGTCGTTCAAAATTGGCAATGCTATGCTGATTCCAATGGACCTCCATATCCTACATTCCAGTCCATTAACAGGACTTCGGCTTAACTCCATCGCTTTTTTGATAACTTCTCTGCTGAGGAAGTAGACCTGACTGTGACTGTCAGACACAATGTTGCAATTGTAAGATCTTTCTGTTAAAGTGCTCAATTCTCCTACGCAATTTCCGGAAACGATATAATCCAAATACGGTTCGTTAAAGTGGGTGTGAGGCAAGAAATCAGCTACTGGTAACATTCCGAATTCATGCAAATCTTCAAGGGCTTTCTTCTGAGGATTATAGGATATTGTTAAAAGACCTGTAACAACGATGGAAATTCCTTGAGCTGGTTTTCCTTCCTCGCACACTTTTTCTCCAACGTTGTACCGTCTTGTGGTGACATGAGTGTAGAGGTAGTTTATGATTTGCTGTTCGTCAGCCATCCACGCCATTTCTTTAAACAGAATTTCTGGGGGACTCGGTTGGATTGAGCGGACAGTCGCCACGAATTTGTACCGCTGCTTCAGGGACTCCATAAGTAACTCGTACTCTCCTTCATCAACCCAACCTAGAACATAATGCAGTATGATGTGAGAAAAGAAAGAAAGAAGAGACAGAGTTTTTAGGAAAGAACTAAGCAAACACATTCTGACCTGACATTTTAAGCTCCTTTATAGTATCCTGCATGCTGTTCAAGATAGTTGTAATGGCCTGTCTACTTTTGACCGTGACAGCCATCCACGGTCTCTTCTCTTGTGCCACTATCAGCAATTTGTTTACTTTAAGTTTATCGCGTTCCATCATCTGCTTCATCTCTTCCTTGATCTTTTCATTGTCAACCATGTAAGGCAAAGCCATCAACATTTCTTCTTCAACATTGACATATCCCTTGCCCAGTTCATAGGCAAAAGTCCTTTTGTAATTAACTCGCGCATCAAAATATCTAATAATATTGGGATAGCAATTCTCAAAAACTTTGATCAACTTCAACAATGTCAAGAGTCTCAAGGCTCGCAGAATGGTGATAATTATGGTCATAGCGTGGTAATTCCTCTTTACTTTACCGGTAGTCCATTCAACAATCTCGAGCAATACGTCAATGAAGCTCACAAGCAAGACAATGAAATCTATAATGTTCCACTCGCTGCTGAAATATTTTTTAAGAGCTGAACCACATCCGTGGTCCCAATTCACAGCCCCAAGTCTGACAATGAATTCAAAAACATAAATGGCGACAAAACCCATATTAACACTTCCAAAGACATAATCCTCCGCTTTTGTATACGACTTTGGATGCAAACAAAACTCGGAAATAATAAAAACTAAATTGAAAAACACAATGAAGTAAATGAAAATTCTGAAAATCTTGCTGCGTGCAACGTGAAAACAAGTATATCTAAAACGCTTTCTTCGAGGGGGTGCTTGGGGTGCGTCTTTTTCCATTAGTGCCTGAACGCGACTGCGAATGAATCTGTTGAAGCAACTCCGGGATTTAAATAGTTTTTCTATCGCTGTTATATCTATAACTGGTTTTTCAGCATCCATCGCGTCTTCAGTTTCTTGCTTTAGAATTCTGGTCCCTTCCCTTCTCATCAAACCTTTCTCCTGAAGTCTTGAATAGCAGATTATTTTTGCCTTCAAGACTCTAAGACGGGCTTCTCTGGTCATTTCTTTCAGCTCTCTTGCTGTTGGTTCATTCAAAATGTCCTTCTTGCAATCTGGACATTCCGAAAATCTGTAGCCTATAAAACCGTCATCTTGGTCGTCTATATTTGACGAAGTGATCTTATAAGGATGCTTCAGAATCGTTCCTGCTGTGATAATTGGCCAGTTGGCGTCAGAAAGAAACCTGAAAAAAATCTGTAAATTTTGAAAAATTACTTTGGCAGACCTGTCGGTTTTTAATATGTTCATCGCACATGCCTTCCCTTCGTTCAAATACTGTAGACAATTGTTCATGTTGACTTGCCTAGCCATTGAGATCTCTGATAACCCTAGTACCTTCAGCAAAACGGGTGTTAAAGTTCCGTTAATGAGCAACGTTAATATGTAAACTCCGACTATGTGAGAGCACAATGGAACAATCGCTTCTTTAATTTTGTTGTCAACATTTAATCTTGAATGGAAACGTAGCATTAGCGAAAGCAAAATCGGGCTTTTCAAACCACACCAAACTAAAACCACCATATTTTCTATTGGCATTCCATAACCAATTCTGCTGAGGATTGGATAGAAAACCATGAAGCTCACAAATCGTGCAATGTTGTTGATTAAATAAGTGATAAGAATGTAAAAATAATCTGCGAAGGACATTTTAGGAATTAAGAAGACGGTTACGGCAACTCCAACTATTAGGAGAAGGACTGTGTTCAAAACGTGGGCAGTAATTTGCCAAAAATATACCAACATTTTGTCAGTTTTAGCAGGAAGTCCTTGACGTTCCAACCCCATTAAAACACCGGGAAGAATTACCGTGTACAATGAACAAGTTGCCATGAGGTGCGAGATATAGAATCCTATGTAAGGGATTGTTAAAGTTATCAAAACCAAGCTAAGGTCACTATCAGCCATGTGGCGCATTAAGAAAGATCCTAGAAGACCCATGAAATAACCCAAGAACGGACCTAAGGTTAAATACCGTAAAAAGAACATGAAATACTGGTACCACCACACCACATAACCTAAAACCTGTCCTTCCAACAGCCTAGCTATGATTACAACGCTCCCAACTCCTACAATAGCTTCTCCTTCCAGTAAAATGCTGATGTACTTCTTAGTTTGACCACCGATGTTGTTCAATAATATTAGGGAATCAATGGGATAAATTGCATTGCAAAGGGTTCCAAAGACGACTCCAAGGCCGTACGGCCAACTTTTGTCAATAACTAGCCTCATAATCAATCCAGTGAAGCAGGAATTCAATATCAAAACTGAAAAAAAAAATTAGAAGAGAAAGTTTGTCAAAGCTGACCTGGAAAAGATATGATGACAATTTGCGGGAAGGACCTGAAGAATGCGTGGGCGTCTATGCAGAAAGCTGTGCGAAACACTAAGGCTGGACAGTAGACGATATAGAAATCCATGGGATTCACGTTAACTATTATTGAGTAAATTGCTATTTTTTTGTGATATATCACTCCGATTCCCCAGAGCATTCCAGTAAAAAGGAGCAAAATGGAAGGGGGGATTGGCAAGTTGGTTTGCTGGAAAAATTTTTGAGTGATTGTTGAAAATTTTTGACGTACCTGAGTCAACCATCGAAAGAGTACAGCAATGAGAAGGCCTACGAAAATGAAGAGAAAAGTAGCTTGTTGGGGGACGTATGTTGCGGTGTTCCAATATTCCTTAACGTCGAATGGTGGTACAAATGTTGACAAAAAGACTGGAAACATGTTGACTTTTGGGCTTTAGGTAAATGCCATAAGAATGCACGTTGCCAGGTAGTTCTACCTCCCCTTATCATCCTATTGTCAATAGTAATACGACGAGTAGTCTCTTGATTGCCGCGGGTATTGACGCCCGAATGGTCCTCAACTACAAGTCAAAATGATTTCTTCGATGTATGGAATTTAAAATGGGACGCCGTCATCAGTTGGGGGAGTACAGTTGGATTATATCGGTGCTCAACATTCCACCGCTGCAGATTAGAAGGTAGAGGCCTGCACGGGCCGGGCCGGCCCGGAAAAAGCCCGGCCCGGCCCGGGCCCGCATACGGGCCGGGTCGGGCCGGGTCTAATTGTCGATTAATATCGTGGATATGGGCCGGGCCGGGCCTGCATACGAATCGAAACGGGCCGGTCCGGGCCCAAAATTATTGCGATTGCAAATTATTCGAATCAAATCTCGTTTTCAAAATAATATATTTGGTTAAAATATACGATCATTTAAACGGCAAATTGTTGATCAAAAACGTCGATCTGAGATTTCGCAGCGTTGCATTTACTGATGTCGGCTCGGCAGGTTTCAGGTTTCTAGATAACAACAATAAATCCTAAATTATATTACGTTACGCTTTAATCAGTTTTGACTCTGGATTCAGCTTTCAGATTGTGAAATATGGTAATGTAAAAAATATATTCTGGATTCTGAAACTAAAGTTATCATGAATATCGTGAACACTTTTAAGGAACGCCTAATTTTTCTGCATACATACAAGCTGCCGGGCCGGGCCGGGCCATTGCCGGGCCCATATATCAGTCGGGCCGGGCCGGGCCGGGCCTGACACAATATGTACGTAATTCAGATCGGGTCATACCGGGCTGTGATTTCTGAGTAACGGGCCGGGCCGGGCCCCTAAAAATCGGCCCGTGCAGGCCTCTATTAGAAGGTCCATATGTGATGCCTGTGTTTTGCACGCTTTAATTAATGGTACGATGGACACACCTAGTGTTTTATCCAAACTGACATTTTGGGTCCCTCAAGATGTCCGCTCTTCCAGAAGAAAAACGATTTTCAGAATAAAGCATTCTGCCACTAATCATGCCTCCAACCATCCTTTGAGAAGACTGATGGAAATGGCTAACCGCTTGTCTTGTCAGGAGAAGTTTCAGTTATTTAATTCCAGTAAATCATCTTTCAAGCGCAACATTACCACCATATTAAATACCTAACTACATACTTAATCTGTTTAATTTCAGTTAGGTGCGGGTAAATATATTCATTTCTTATTTTTATGTGATTGGAAACATTGGTATATACTTATACATATGTGTAGATATCCTTTTTCTTGTAATAATTGCATCTTTATGTTGTGCCTTATAATGTTTTATAAAAATGGAGATTTTCCGTAAATATATATTATTATTATTATTATTATTATTATAAAATGGTAGATTTTTAACCTCCCCACTCCACTTCACCATTTCAAAAAAAGGGAGGTTACTGCAATCACCAAAATTTTCGAATTCGAGATAAGACCGGATCTGTACGTATTGAGGTCTCAGGAACCCAAAAAAGTGGTTTTTAAAATGTGTCTACGTTCGTTCGTTCGTAAACGCGCCACAGCCCAAACTACTCGACCGATTTGGCTGAAATTTGGTACGTGTGCATGTGATAACCCAACTTAGATCTGAAAAGCTTTTGGAGCCAATCGTGCAACCAGAAATGCCGTTTTGGCACATGAACTTTTAAATTTTAAATGTAACCCCCCATTTTTCACGTCACAGTAAGTTAGGCCTTCAGATTCTGCTTCCAAAGATGTATTCACTGTCAGTGCCCTTTTGACCAAAAACTAAAAATATCGAGATTTTTATCGGACTTTAAAATCGCGGTACAGCCCAAGCCCCTGAACCGATTTGGCTAAAATTTTGCACATGGGGATTGTATTACACGTCGAAGAGCTGAACAAATGTTGGATTCAATCGACCCACGGAAAGTGCCGTTTTGGCACACCAATTTCCAAATTTAAAGTTATTCTCTCATTTACCCATCCAAAACAAATTTTTGAAAGATTTATTGTCACCATCAGAAGGGTCTTCAAATTCTGGTTTTAAATGAGAAAATTTATTCGCATTTATTACCCTTTGGGTAGAAAAATCGAAATTTTGTAATAACACTGAAACCACGTTATAGCCCAAACTACTGGATGGATTTGTCTGAAATTTTGTACATGGACGTCAGGTGACCCGTTGAAGAGCTGAAAGGCTTTTGGGAGCAAATGGGTGCCATTTAGGCATATTAACTTTAAAATCTTAAACACAAGTCACGGAAATCAAAGACCCACGCGTTGGGGAGGTTCCAGCCGCTTCTCTGCTGCATTTTTTTTAGGCTAAAAAGAGGACGAGAGCTTGCTCTTTGGCCGAAAAAAATCTACCATTTGACAAGTAGTGCATCCATGAGGACTCAACAAGGCAACCAAGAGACTACGAATCGAATTTTGCAGATTATTTTATAAATTAAAGTATTGAGAAGTAGTCTCAAGTTGACGTTGTAGTATTATTACTGTAATCAGGATTTGATTGGTTACTGGTATACGAAATGCTGCTTTGGATTGGTTCAATACTTAATGAATAAAATAATCGCTAAAAGCTGCTTATTTTTTGGTGCGGGAATCTGTGGTGATTGCTTCTTAATTTTTCCACCAGATGACCGTAGCTTTACATTATTTATAAAATACTGCTTAATAATACATAAAGATAAACTATCAAAGTCCAGTAATAACACAACCGTTACAGTCATGACTTCAAAAATTTTACCATCGCTCTTCGCATGCAATCTGATTATCTCCATTACTCTACCAGCAGAATCCACAGCCATCCATCAGCAAGAATTCGTTGGAACCAGCTACTTAAAGTTTGGTAGTTCCTCGGATGTGCAAGCTCTTCCAGTGGTTCCTCTTTCACGCCGAATTCGCAATGAAGACTTCCATCAAATGAGGAAACGAGAAAATACAGACAGGCCAGATTGTTTTGGGAAACGATTAAAACGTGCGGGAGAAGATTCAAACTCACCCAGTTTCAATAACCAACCTGAAAAAAATAAATTGGAGGTGGTAACACAGACGCGTAGAGGTGAGCCAAACAGAAAAACCAAAACCTCCAGTTTCATATGTACGTTAGGGTCGTTCTTCGCATCCAATTGATAAATAAATTGAGATAATATTTGTTCATCAGTGTTTTCGAGATATCGAGAGGTCAAAAATCGCTTCCACGTGCGTAACTACAATGGAATAATTTATTAAAACAATAAATAATAGTGGAATTTTATGTCGATTCTATGAAAAGTTTTACCCATCAACACTTCAAAATGTTACCGTTTTTGTTTTCTGTATTTTAGCAAAACAAATGTAAAAGTTGCGAAGAAAATAGAAAGAGAGTTAAGGAAAAGAAGTATAAACATCGGAAGTAACTGACATACCTAAAAAAAAATTAAGCAGAAACTTGTGAAGAGGCTACAGCAGGCTAAAATTTGTACACTATTTCCTGTTCATTTCGAAATGTTTTAATAATCCCATCAATTCCATTACTGCCTACTTCCTGGACCACTTCCAATATTACACCAGTACAGTAACACCACATGTACACACGCAATTTATCTGTAATACATTATTAATGTAAGTACACCAGAAATACCAGTAATAAACTCTAAATAGCATTAATATTGTATAACATCGCAATGCCAATTTTTTGTGTTCAATTAGTCCCCCTCCTATTGTAGATAGTTCATAGATAAAAAAATTTCAGTCAGTTTTTTGTATTTGGGCAGGGAAGGGGGATGAGTTTTGAGGGTGAAATTTCTTGTGTTCGATTAGTCTTCTTCTTTGAAGTTCATTCAAGGGTGAAATTTCTTCCATATCAATTTTTTGTGTTTGTGGGTTGAAGAGTTTCGGGGGTACATTTTTTGCCTTCAATTAGTCTCTTCCGGTTATAGTTCAAGGGTTAAATTTCCTTTAAGTCGTGTTTAGGGGCTGAAGGGGGTGAGTTTCGGAGCTGCATTTTTTTGCGTTCAATTATAGTCTCTTCCAGTTGTAGATTGAGCAAGTTTTAAATTTCCTTCAAGCCAATTTTTTTTGTTTGGGGGTTGAAGGGGGTGAGTATTTTTTGCGTTCTATTGGTCTCTTCCGATTGTTAGATTTCCTACAAGTCAAATTTTTACGTTTTGGGGGCTGAGTTTCGGCGGCGAATTTTTTTGCGTTCAACTCCTCCAACGATAGATAGTCCTTCATCTCAATTTTTTGTGTTTGGGGGTTGAAAGGTGTGACTTGCGGGGGTGATTTTTTTATGTTAACTTATTTTCCTTAAAAATAGTAAAACTTCCGCCATGTGAACTTGTTGTATTTTTGGGGTTGAAAGGGTGGGGTTGAGGGAGGAGACATTTTTTACCTTCATTAATCTTGACAATTTACCTATACATAGGTACAGGGTGTTTTTTTTTAAACTTCTCATACCTCGAATATCTTTGGATGGAAAATTCTGAAAAGCGAGGGTCCAGCTCAAAGGGCATTTAGGCCTTACAGAGACCTTTTCCGAAAAAGTGGCTTTAAGGGCTATCAAATTCGGGAGAGGGGGTATGTAAAAATTTTTTTCCGGCTGCACTATTCAGATGCCCTTTTCAACCCTTTTACAGTAGGCCTATTATGCCCATCTACGAACTCGTCCGAGACATTCACGGTACCGACCCGCCATCCAAATTTCAGGTCGATACCTCAACGATTTCGAGCAAGCGATCGAGCGATGGAGCGAGTCAGTCGGCCTTGGAAATACAAAGCAATAGTCCCGGGACAAGCCTCGGGCGTAAAAAGAAGTTCTAACAGTAGGTATAGATAACACTGAAATTATAGAAAAATAAAGTCGTTTTATCAAACCCAAATCGCTTTGAAGGTCAATTTAAACTACTGGGGTTATGATTACGTGTTTTTGTAAATATAAACAGTACTCTTTCAGACGGCAATCGCAGTCTGTCATCAAAATTTTTTCATTGTCTGCAATATTATTATTATTCCCCTCTTTTATAATGGCACGCCCGGTTTAGCTTCCTGCAAAAAATTCTGTCGCTGCAGAACTGCGCGCGGACATACTCATCAATCACCTGCTGTTATTTTTGTCCGAAGTTATAGATCTGTAGTGAAAATATGTCGTAACAATTCTTTAGCATGAAAATAATGTCTTAATATTGCATAATATGGAAGAGGAGGTGAATGAACCAACAAATCCTGCTAATCTACTCTCAAATGGTATGTATGCAACAATCCACTCACGAGGCCACTGTCAGTTGCCTATATGACAATTTTTTAGAGCAAATTCGCATAAATTTTAATGATTTCTTGAAAAAGAGACTGCCGATTGCAAGCTGGCTGCCTAATTACAGTATTCCAATACTACTCCAGGACATTCTAGCAGGATTTACAGTGGGACTGACTGAAATTCCACAAGGAATAGCTTTTGCAGGAATAGCAGGTTAGTTTAAAAATCGCGCCTTTTTTTTGACAGTAACTGTCGTTTTGCAATCTGTCAGTTATGACAGTGTATAGGTTGTTTTCAAAATGAATGCAGAAAAGCTATTAAATTCGTACCAAAAGACAATTCGAATAAAATTTCCGGCATCTAAACATTTTACTTTACCTCCCGAGAGCGATAATGAAGATTGCGTTACAAACATCAAGGAAGCCCTAAATCACCTCTTGGCCGAAAGAAGATCATCCAGAGCTAAAGCTATTTGGCTGCCTGAGCGAAAACTGGGACAAGTTTTGAAAAACACCGGAGCATTATCAAGTTTTGGTTACCAGAATCAAGAAGGAAAATTTCTGTTTCCTGAGGAAATTCTGGTTCTACTAGAAAAAAATAAACTGGAAATTTTTATCAACGATGTTTCTGTTAGTATTGAACATTGTTACAAGTTAGTCTTGGACACGTGCACTTTAAGCAAATATGTGGCATACAAACAAATAATTTTAAATCAGTACAAGTTGAAACATTTTCCTGGAAAGAAAAGAAAGTCTTCAGGTGGTTCGGGCATTCCAAAGAAGATTCTAAAATTGGGGGAGTGTAGTAAATCTGAGTGTCCGCAAGATTCTGATAGAAATATTTTGGAAGAATTGCGACTGAGGGGTCCCCAAAAATGTGATTTTAGTAATAGAATAGAACCTCATTACTTGCTATCTGAGTCTAAATCTAGTGAATGTAAGGATTTATTTTTGTGGAAAGACAGAGAATTTGATAGCAGTAATGTTGTTGGCGGGTTGACTGACTTTTATGCCCTTTGTGTAAAAGAGGGAGTCTTGTTCTTTAAATGTTGCAATGTTTCACTGCCAGTTCTGTAAAATAAAGTTTCTATTGCAATTTAATTCCTATGACCGTTGAGAATGTATTTTATACCACAACTGAACTAACTACCTACCTACCTAAGTAAAAAAAAATATTGCAGTAAAATTTATTGTTCCCACTTTGCTTCATCCCTCATTTCCATTAATTATTGATAAAATAGTACCTACTTAAGTATACTTATTTACGTAAATGAAAGGGATACAGGCATTATCGCACACGCATAATGTACTTATGTAAAATCTGCACGAGGCCGTACGCTGGCGAGTTGTGTAATCACAAAAATGCAATAATACTGAAATACTGTACCCTAGGCAATGGACAGTATCTATAAATAATTGTCTTTAATAATCCCAAAATAATTTGCTTTGTTTGCCTTGATGCCCTTTGTGAAAGTAAGTGTTGACTGATAGAACTCAAAAAACTTTAGTATTAATAATTATTCAACGACGTATCCTTGATCGTTCTTTAATTAATCACTCCGTAGGTATCTACAGTCGGAGACTTTGAAAAAGCCCACCTCACCGCGATGATTGATATAGGTACTCGGTGATGGACTTTTTCAAAGCCTCCGACTGTACCTAGGCATTATAAAAGAAAGCATACCATAGTAGATAAAAACACTTTCAGGTTTAACTCCTGAATATGGTCTGTACTGTGGCTTCATGGGCGGCTTTGTTTATTCCCTATTCGGAACATGCAAAGACGTAAATATCGGACCTACTTCAATTTTGGCACTCATGGTCCAGCCTCATGTATCCAGCATGGGCCCCAATATGGCCATAATCATAAGTCTTTTTTCGGGAATTATAATTTTTCTCCTGGGCCTCCTGAATTTAGGTAAAAACCAACATCGTTTTCATAGTTACATACCTAACTCAATAATTGTAGGTTTCGTCGTTCAATTCTTCTCTTACCCAGTCATAGCGGGTTTCACCTGTGCTGCCTCTCTTCAAATTGCTTCAACACAGATCAAGAGTCTTTTAGGAATTCCTGGAAAAGCGGACGCCTTTCTTGAAGCCTGGGAATCCGTTTTTGAAAATATGGGAAAAATTAGGAAATGGGACTCACTTTTGGGTGTTTTTTCGATAATTTTTCTTCTGTCACTAAAGGTTTAACTTTAGGCCTCATTCACAACCACTTTACGTACTTGGCATAACAAAGTTTAACAATCGTCAACAATAGTTAGAAAAGTCAAAAACTGTCATAAAATAATTGTTGACCATTGTTAAAGTTTGTTACGTTACGTACGTAAAGTGGTTGTGAATAAGCTCTAAGCCTTGAATAGTTTAATCAGATTTTGATTTAAAGGGAATTGGGCGCTTCGGCTCTTTGCAACACCGTCGAGACTGGTCTAGAAGACGAAATATTTTTGGAAAGGTGATTTTTCTGCTGTCATTATCAAGAAATGCGTTGGTGGTGATTGTGGGAACCACGATCTCATACTGTCTTCGCAACGAATCTCCATTTATAATAACAGGTGATTTAGTTTTTAAACAAAAAAATATATCTAACAAAAATTTCAGGGAAAGTTCAAGCTGGCTTTCCTCCTTTCGATCTGCCACCGTTTCAGTTTAATTTTAACGGAACCGAATATTATTTTAAAGATATCGTGGAGGATTATCAAGCCTCGTTGGCGTTCATTCCTTTGGTTGCGATTTTAGAAGCAATTTCGATAGCCAAAGCCTTTTGTAAGTAAATTAATATGTATTTTACGTGATATCATTCGAAGTAGGTACAGTCGAGAAAGTAAGTCATGCACCCAACTCTTGAGCGTTATGCTCAGAATGTAGAAAACCAGCCTTCGATAGTGGTGCACTTCCATGTCATTAGAACCAGCACCAATTAGGGGTTGTATTGCTGGGTCAAAAAACCTAGGACTGTAAGCCATTTAAATATTATTCGCTCAAGAATTTAGCATAAAGTGCATTATTTAGTTTTTCGACTGTACCTACAAATTTTAACCTCCCCAACTCCATCAAAATTTAAAAAAAATGGGAGGTTACTGCAATCACTAAAATTTTCGAATTCGAGATAGCACCAGATCTTCACGTTTTGAGGTCTCAGGAACCCAAAAAAGCGGTTTTCAAAATGTGTATCTGTGTGTGTACGTACGTACGTACGTACGTTTGTAAACACGCCACAGCTAAAACTACTAGACCGATTTGTCTGAAATTTGGTGCGTAGGCATCTCATAACCCAACTTAGATCTGAAAAGCTTTTGGAGCCAATCGTGCAACTAGAAATGCCATTTTGGCACATCAACTTTTAAATTTTAAATGCAAACCCCCATTTTTCACGTCACGATAGGAAAGGCCTTCAAATTCTGCTTCTAAAAATGCATTCATTCTTAGTGCCCTTTTAACCAAAAATTAAAAAAAAAATGATTTTTATCGAACTTTTAAATCACGGTACAGCCCAAGCCCCTGAACCGATTTGGCTGAAATTTTGCACATGGGCATTGTATTGCACGTCGAAGAGCTGAACAAATTTTGGATTCAATCGGCCCACGGAAAGTGCCGTTTTGGCACACCAATTTCCAACTTTAAAATTATTCACTCATTTAACCATCCAAAACAAGTTTTTGAAAAATTTATTGTCACAATCAGAAAGGTCTTCAAATTCTGGTTTTAAATAAGACAAAATTCGTTCGCATTTAGAGCTCTTTGGGTCAAAAAATCGAAATTTTGTAGTACCACTAAAAATACATTATAGCCCAGATTAGTGAATCGATTTGGCTGAAATTTGCTACATGGAGATTGGGTTGCAGGGTTGAAGACCTGAAAGACTTTTGGAAGAAATTGGTCCACGGGAAGTGCCATTTAAGCATATCAACTTTAAATTTTAAAGCAAGGCCTCCTTTTTATGTCGCCATTAGAAAGACGATCAAATTCTGGTTCTAAAAATGTACTCACAGTTTCTGCCATTTCAGTGGAAAATAGAGAAAAAATTCTTTCTCATTAAAAGGGAGCGGGCTGACAGTGGATGACAAATTCTGTTGAATTGACTACTACCTACACAGAATACAAAGATCCACGCGATGGGGAGGTTCCAGCCGCTTCTCTGCTGCATTTTTTAATCCTGCATCTGCGACTTGGGACATATTTATCGCCCTAGAGCCTAACTTACCTATTAAATCTGTGAGCAGTAATTTCGAGAAGCTAGTAAATGAAACTGATCCAAATTGAGATCAGCATTAGAAAGCTGTGAAGTTGTAGAAGTTGCTAAATTATCCATAATCCCTATTTTTACGCCCTTGACAATATAATAGTATATTGTTATTGTACAACGTGAACGGATGTGATGCCCATATCGCATGAAGGCGATGTTTGGACACGACGCGTAGCGGAGTGCCCCAAAAAAGCCCATATCCGGTTTGGGCAATCCACTCGAGTTGTACATAATCCCACTTTTTCTACGATTTTTGCGGCAATTTGTGTTAAAATAATTAAAAATCGAAATTTGTATGCTACATAATTTTGCATTATAGGTAATTGAATACCTACCTTAAAAGGCTTTCCTATCCGACACGTTGCCACCACAATAAGAGATCATTTAACAACACTTGAAACACTAAAAATTAGTTTTGATATTTGTTTGTAATTTCCTATAAAACAAGCAACTTCGGCCATGTTTTGTCAAAGTACTCTTACATCTTCTTTTGTAAGCGACGCGAAATTGTTGACAGAATACTTCTACATAGATGCTTACTTAATAAATGTTATATGCTCTATAAATGACATAAAATAAGCGTCAATACTTTTAGCAAGAGGAAGGACAGTGGATGCAACCCAGGAAATGATAGCCCTTGGTCTTTGCAATATCACGGGTTCATTTGTTCGTTCCATGCCAATCACAGGCTCATTTACAAGAACCGCCGTAAATAACGCCTCAGGAGTTAAAACACCACTAGCCGGCATCTTCACCTCTTTTTTGGTCCTATTAGCAATTGGGGTTTTAACACCCACTTTTTACTACGTACCAAAAACAACTCTCGCGTCTGTTATAATTTGCGCAATGTTTTATTTATTTGACTACGAAGCCTTTAGTCTGCTTTGGAAGAACAAAAGTAAGTAGTCCTCTTCATACTATGTATCTCTATCAAAACTCTTTCCAGAACTGGATCTGTTGCCATTTTTAACAACACTACTTTGCTGCCTCTTCATTGGCCTGGAGTATGGGATTCTAATCGGAATTGGAATTAATCTAGTATTCCTTTTATTCGCAAGCGCTAGGCCTGAATTAATAATTTCCAAACAAACCAACCCGAATTGCATTACAATCACCCCCAAGGACACCCTGTATTTTCCTGCAGCTGAATATTTGAGAGATGCAGTGTTGAACTGCGAAAATCGAGGAAGTGTTGTTGTGATTAACGGAAAATTCTTGAAGAATATCGATATAACTGTGGCTAAGGTTTTGGATTTTTCTCTGGATAAGAATTCATTGTTTCTTTATTTTAGAGCCTTGTGGTGCTAGTTGAAGAGATGGCCGTTAGAGAACAAAACATTTTATTTGTCGACTTCAGCGAGTCCATCAGACGGGTTTGTGTGGGGATTGACCCGAAATTGGGGCAGTTTTTCAAAAACGCTTTCGAAATTGATAGTAAGTGATTTGTGAAACGTTCCTTTAATTTTTCCTTTTGTAGGTGACATCGGTGGAGAAGCGGGTGCGGGGGAAGAACTATTAGTTGAATAACTCAATTATGTCGTTAGGTATTTATAGTCTTTACTTATTAATTGTTTAATGTTTTGACGGCGGAATAAACATTTTTTATAGTGATGCTTTTGTTATATTTACCTAGCCATAATAATAAACGATGAATTAGGTAGAAGGTAGATGACTGGCAAAATCACACGCGTGATGAAATTTTTGGAAACTGACACAAAGACACAAAAGTTTAGGTCCTTAAAATAATTACCATTTACCAGTATATGTATAGTAATATAATAATTAGAGCACGGTTCAATTAGTGGTGAAAAGTGGAAGAATGCATTCACACGTGTGTGGAATGAATAGTTTCTGACGAGTTGTGTACTTTTCCAGGATTCTAAAAATGTATTCACAGTTTCTATCATTTGAACAGAAAATAAAAATTACCAACTGACAGCGAATGACCTAAAGTTACTGTTGGTGACAGCATATGTGACAGGATGTTAACCTTAAGAGGAACGTGTTATCAGGTCTATCATTTTAACGGACAATAAAAATTACCAACTGACAGCGAATGACCTAAAGTTAGAGTTGGTGACAGTATATGTGACAGGATGTTAACCTTAAGAGGAATGTGTTATCAGGTGTGACAGGTGATGTCGTAATTTGTAGGAGAGTCTCAAATTAGCCACAATGACAAGCTGTCTTATAATTTCCTTGTTATTGTTGTGACTATACCACATGCAAATCAAAGGTCCACGCCGTTTGGAGGTTCCAGCCGCTTCTCTGAAGTCCTTTTTCTTAATGAAAAGTCTGTTGTCTCACTAAACATTTATCCTAGTTTAATTCGACGGTTCACTTTTTGCAAAACATAGGTGAAGAAACTCGGATTTACCGAATCCTAAACAATGAAACAATAAAGATTTATTACACCTGTCACTATAAAATAGGATTAACATTCACAGATTAATCTCAGCCAGATAACTACGTTTAACAGGAAAAAATCTCGAGTTATTAATAGTAATAGTAGTAAATTATGACGATGCAGATTGACGGGTCGACAAATATCAGTTTTGCTTCGAGCGTGGAAGCAGGTATATTAAAATAATTATTATTTCTTATAAAACAAGTAATGAAATCGTTTTCAGAGAAGAAACGATGTTTTCACATTAACTACAAGGAACTTGTTCGAAGAAGGCTACCGATATTGACATGGCTTCCCCACTACACCTTATCAAAATTTTTGCACGACGTTTTGGCCGGATTCACCGTTGGTTTAACTGAGATTCCGCAAGCTATTGCTTATGCAGTTGTAGCAGGTAATTTTGTTTTTGGCCTCCTGACATCTAGATGACAGTTTTACACACTACTGACGTCCACGGTAACTTCGATTTTACGGTTACGTCATCACCTCGGTGCGGTGCGGTAAAATTTCGAAAAAACACTGGCTCACGGGCAAACTAAAAAATTAAAGTAACGCTACAACAATAAATCTCATTTATAGAAATTTCACTTTACTTAACATTGGAACTGATTAATATCGTTTAAATATTTAAAATTTAGGTTTTTATTCCAATTGCCGGTTCGCCATCTTTCGCCAGTTGACATTATTTTGACTTTTGGCATGTAGCTTTTCACCATCTTATTACGAACAGCTGCGCAAGTTAGACAGAAGACACACTTTGGGCCACCTCCCTTAATTCTGGTGGTGTGCATAAAAATCACTTTCACTATCAGACACTTTGAAATCTAAATAATTTGACATTTGTTATCAGTGGCCACTTTGATCGGTGGTAATTTAATTACTGTGTTCGCATTTAAACGCCAAAATTTTCAAAATATTGCAACGTACTGCGTGGCGTCGGCCAAAAAGTTCAATACTAATCTCGCGCGGTAAGCATTTTACAGCGTTCGGTTAATTAAAGCACTCCGCTGCGCGTCGTGCTTCAAAAAAACCTCGCGCTGTAAAATGCAATTTACCGCACTAATATTGTAAATAACTATTACCTAATTGCGTTTTGAAAAGTTGGATATTACGCAATTAGGTAAAATGTTGTACTGAATACGTTATGAAAAACCTTAATTGTTTGACTCGCATAATGTTGCAAAACTCGCTATCGCTCGTTTTGGCAAATATTACGACTCGTCAAACAATATAGGACTTTTCATAACTAATTACGTAAATAACTATTACCTAATTGCGTTTTGAAAAGTTGGTTTTTACGCAATTAGGTAAAATGTTGTACTTAATACGTTATGAAAAACCTAAATTGTTTGACTCGCATAATTTTGCAAAACGAGCGATTCGTCACATAATATAGAACTTTTCATAACTAATTATGTACATAACTATTTCGAGATCAAAATTTCAAGTTCAATTTAAGGCTTATCACCCGAATATGGTTTATATTCCGGGTTCATGGACGGGTTTATCTACGCAATTTTTGGCACTTGCAAGGATGTGAACATCGGACCTACCTCCATCGTTTCCCTAATGTTGCAACAACACGTAGGAGTATTAGGCCCCGATATGGCGGTCTTCATGACTTTTATTGGAGGCATCATCATTTTCGTTTTTGGAGTTTTAAATCTCGGTACGAGATTTAAAACTTCTCCTTTGTTTTATATTCATTTCAAGGTTTTGTTATTGAGTTCTTCTCCTACCCTGTCATAGCAGGATTTACGTGCGCAGCAGCTTTACAAACTGGATCCTCGCAGATTAAAAGCTTGTTTGGAATTTCTGGAAAGGCAAATGATTTTTTGGAATCCTGGCAAACCGTCTTCTCAAATCTTGATAAGATCAAAAAATGGGACACTATCCTCGGTTTAGTCTCCATAGTCGTATTGGTAGCGCTAAAGGTAGACTATATTACAAAACTTTTAGCTAAGTATAATCTTTTTTACCATTTATATTTTTTTAGGAAGTCAGACGTTATGCAACACTGAAATATCGTCGAGATTGGTCGAGAAACCGCAATATTCTAGGAATTTTCCTCTTTATTTTGTCGCTGGCTAGAAATGCTATTATTGTGATTGTTGGTACAGTTTTGGCTTATTTTTTGCGAGAGGAGCAGCCTTTTGTGATAACAGGGCAGGTTAATGCCGGCTTTCCCCCATTCCAACCGCCTCCTTTTAGCACAAACTTCAATGGAACAGAATACACATTCACAGACATGGCTGGAGTATATGGAGCGTCTCTTATCTTCATCCCTGTAATCCAAATCTTGGAAGCTGTATCCATAGCCAAGGCTTTCTGTAGGTGAGAAAATTTAAAAGTCTAAACTAAATTTCTCAAAGCCAAAGGAAGAACTGTAAACGCCACTCAAGAAATGTTAGCTTTGGGTCTCTGCAACATTATGGGTTCATTCGTGAGTTCAATGCCAGTTACTGGATCGCTCACAAGAACAACAGTTAATAATGCGTCTGGTGTTAAAACTAGCCTCGCAGGGATCACAACATCTTTAATGGTTTTACTAGCAATTGGGCTTTTGACCTCCACGTTTTATTATATCCCCAAAACTAGCTTGGCGTCTGTCATAATCTGTGCCATGATCTACCTCTTCGACTACGAAGCTTTTGTTGTGCTTTGGAAAAACAAAAGTTGAGAAATTTTTACTGCTATAATCTAATACAATTTTTGCAGAACTGGATTTGATTCCCTTCCTATCAACTTTCCTTTGCGGGCTTTTTCTCAGTCTTGAATACGGAATCTTGATCGGAATTGGGGTTAATCTCTTGTTTGTTTTGTATGCAAGTGCGAGGCCCAAACTGAATGTTGCAAGGCAAAAAATGCAAAACGGAAAGTGCTTCATTCTCACTCCCCTCGACAATCTCTTTTTTCCTTCGGCGCAGCACGTTAGAGAGATGGTTTTGCAGTGCGAACCAGACGTTTTAATTGTAGTCGACGGCAAATATGTACGAGCAATCGATATTACAGTCGCAAAGGTAAATTAAAGGGACATTTCGTTTTTTAATTTTTCTTTCAGAGCATCGTTGTAATGGCGGAAGAAATGGAGATCAGGGGACAACCGATCATTTTCACGAACTTCAAGGAGTCTGTCAAAAGGATTTGTGTCGGACTGTACCCCAAAATTGAGGAGAGCTTCAAAAATGGGAATGCGGAGGACGTTTTTGATGCTTGCTGAATCTCATTCTAAATTGTTGATAGAAAATAAATTATCAGGAAACATATTCGCTATCACTAGAAACACCCCACTACACCGAAACACTTGATTTTCACTGATGACGTGTTTCGAACACAATGTGCTCATTATCAAAGCCGAAGCTAAACAACCCTACCTGTCAAAAACTGAAATGTTTATAGGAATACTCGCGTAGCTCCACCCCTCGGCTGTGAAAGTTAGACCAATTACAGGTCGAGAAATGGTTACGTGGGTGAACACGTATAAATATAACAAGTCCTCCCTAAAGTAGCGTAAACAGAGATGAATATGCAATCGGGCCTGTATCGACATTCATAAGCCTATCTCTAGACTTATAAATTACGATACTTTCTATTGCATCTAGCATCTGCACCTTGTTAACGCTACAAACTAATTTAATATTATCACTTATTTTATGGTCATTGTGTAAAGCATCTAAGGCAACACTGGATTTCTCAGTTCTGCCATATTTGAGGTAGGCTAAGTGCTCCTTAAATCTGGTGTTGAGAGACCTTTGTGTTTGACCTACATGCTTTAGATCACAATTTTGACAATTGATTTCGTATATGCCAGATTTTTTGCTATTCGCTATTTTATCTTTCGGGTTGCTTAAAAGGTTTTTCAATTTGTTTTCAGATTTGAAAATTGTCCTTAAATTTTGTTGGGCAAAAAACCTTATCAAATCTCTTGTCAACTGAGGTTCAAAAGGTAGTGTTGTGAAGCATATTCGGTTTTATCGGGCATTTTATTTATTATCTTTGCCTCAGATCTTATAACTCCTTCAAACAGAACGTACTGCAAAGGAAGATTTCTCCTCTTTATCATGTTCGACTTTACAATTTACAAGTGCTTACTCTCCTCTTCAACTATGTTTTGTACAAATAATAATATTGATAGTAGGTATAGCTAAAGCAGATATATTTCGAGAATCCTAGGTATGTATATGGGTCCCCCCTAGTCAAACTTCTTCTTTCTCTAAAATTAAATATTTAAAACGACCATATTTTACATCGTAAATACCTTTAATGCCCTCCTCCAGACTGCTGCTTTTAAATTTTGCTTCAACATTTTCATTCAATGCCGTACAAACCTTCACAACTGATTCCTTGAAATTGAAGAAGAAAAACTTCTGCCCCCTAACTTCCATTTCTTCCAGCAAGCCCACCAAGCACTAAAATTGAAAATTAATTGATGCAAACAGGGATCTTCCAACCCACCTTCGCCACTGTAACATCAATACTACCAATATACTTCCCATCAATGATTACGGTAACATCTTTCTCACATTCTAAAACTGTTTTTCTTAAATAATCAGCGGCAGGGTAAAACAGTGTGTTTTTTGGAGTAATTACAATCACTTCTTGGTCAGCAATTTTCTCTGTAGTAAGGTTCAGTTTTGGCCTTGCAGTTGGGTACAAAACAAATAGCAAGTTGACTACAATTCCAATCAAAATTCCGTTTTCCAAGCTTACAAAGAGGCAACTCAAAAAAGTTGCCAGAAATGGGAGCAAATCAGATTCTGAAAATCTGTCTTAAAACTTAAGTTTTACAAAAGCAGGTACCTACTTTTGCTTTTCCAGAGCTGTGGAAAAGCTTCAAATTCGAACAAATAAAACATTGCACAAATTATTACAGCTGCGAGCGTTGCTTTTGGGATGTAATAAAAAGTTGACGTGAGGAATTCAACTGCTAATAACACAATCAGGGATGCAACGAGACTGGATGCTGTCGTTTTGGCACCTGAAGCGTTATTAACAGCAGTTCTTGTGAATGAACCTGTAACTGGCATCGAGCTTACAAAGGAAGACATCAAATTGCTAACTCCCAAAGCTAACATCTCTTGAGTGGCATTAATAGGTTTTCCTTTTGCTAAAACTCTAGTCAATTTCTATAAACAAATAGTTGACTTACAGAAAGCTTTTGCTATTGACACAGATTCCAAAATAATAATTAATGGGTAGAAGAGAATAGCAGTATTGTACTCTTTCGCCATGTCCATGAAGCTGTAAGTGGTACCATTGACAACGGTACTGAATGGCGGTGGTTTCAATGGGGGAAGCCCAGTATTAACATGCTCTAAGATTTGAATGTTTTATCAAAATATTTAGACAATAATTACTTGTGATGGCAAAAGGTAGATTCTCGCGAAGACCGTAAGATAAAACGGTTGCAATGACTACAACAATTGCATTCCCAGCCAAAGAAGTGACGAATACAAACATTCCGAAAGCATTTCTTCGCCAACTCCAGTCTTCACGATGTTTTAAAGTCCCGAAACGTCTAACTTCCTGAATCATAAATTTCATATTTTGTTAATTTGGTTATTAAATGATTTTTTCACTCACTCTGAGGAAGAATAGAAGAATTAAACAAACAACCCCCAAGGCGGTGTCCCATAATTTTATCTCTTTCAAACTTCCGAAAACACTTTGCATAGCTTCAATAAACGTGTCCGGCCTTCCTGGGATTCCCAAAAGGTTGTTCAACTGACAGGAAGCGATTTCCAGAGACGCTGCTGAAGTAAAACCGGCAATTACGGGATAAGAGAAAAACTCAATGAGAAATCCTAAATTTAACATTCCCAAGATGAGGATGATGACGCCTGAGACAAAAGTTATGAGCACTGCCATTGCGGGTCCTAAGTGAAGAACGTGTTCTTGAAGCATAAGCGCCATTAGAGACGCTGGGCCAATGTTGACGTCCTTGCAGGTGCCCAAAAAAAAGTAGATGATACCTCCCATAAATCCAGCGTACAGGCCATATTCAGGAGTTAATCCTAAAAAATATGAATGAGGGAACATTTTTACAACGATTAACTTTAACAAGATGATTTATTTGCACAATCCGTCCTAAGAAAATAAAGATAAACAATCTATAGAAATGAACTTCAGGAATTGAAGTTCCAAAGTTGCTAAGTTTGGGTAAGTAGGTATCTGCACACAGAATACTCACTGAAGAAAATGTGTAATTGAGAGGTTAGAAAAAGCTGCAAAAGAATACAAAATTTCGTTTAATAACAGCAGGATATAATTACTTAATTGAAATCACGTTTAAGTTAGCAGGCTACTGGATCTTAATCAGAGGAGAAACACGTGATTGCTGTAAGACCTAATTAGCGGCAGAGTCAAAAAATTACGTCAAGAAATTACACTTTTGCAGTTAAGTGAATGTAGCGATAAGGCTGAAGTGCCTTGATTGATAATGTTTGCGATTTTCAAGATAATCGAATAATAAACAGATTTCTAAAATGAATGGGCAGTGGATAGAACCTGCAACAATTTTAAACACTTCTACAGAAAGATTCAAATAATTATGGACAACAAGATTAGCGAGAACAAATCAACGAGAGAAAGTGTGAATTTGCTAAATTAGAAATGAATACCTACGTAAACGGATGGACAAAAAAAGAACAAATTTAGGAATTTGTTGCAAATTATATATATTCAACACTCTTTCAAAAGTTAGGTACCTACAGTGAAAACAATAATTTTCAAGACTCAGGTTCTTCAGGAGTGCGAGTGGATGGATTAAACTTTTGGAACCGATTAAGTTCTAAGGGTTCCATAGGTAGGTAGGGTAGGTATTACCACAGCAGTATTACGTTTTAAAATGATGCATCACAAATGGCAAGGGTTCGAGGGTGTTAGGGGGTGCTGGGAAACTTCACGAAGCACGGATTTAATTTACCCCTCGAAATAGAAGTCGACCCGTCCGAACGAATTTTAATATTTTTTTCATTCATGAGATAATTGAGGTCCAACTTTTCGTTCGAACACTCGGTATTTAAATATTCGCATTAAGATATTACCTGCAACAATGGCATAAGCAATTCCTTGTGGAATTCCAGTTAAAGCCACAGTGAATCCCGCCAAAATATCATGGAAGCCCTCCGTTAAGGTATATTTCGGCAACCACTCTAAAATTGGTACCTTGTCTCTTAGTATTTGTTTCCAACTCTTCCCAAAGCATTTTGAGGCTGATATTCAAAAAATAAAAAATAGAGAACACTAGTAACACATAGTTTTTTTTTTCAAATAGGACTCACCCCTGTCATCTTCATCCACAAAATTGTTACCAGTCATAATTCTCGACCTAGATTATACTGATTAAACCAGACACTCTCATGGAAACTGTGGCAGTTTATATAAGAAAATTTGTTATCAAACATTTGATTGTATTCACAAAATACTTAATTGTACTCGTTAACTGCAAGTAGGTACGTCAAGAGATCAGATAACTGAAGATCAAACAAAATAATAATATCTCATTTCTTACTGCTGTAAACCGGGAGTAATCCGTGAGAAATACGGCTGCTGTTTTTTGATCATTTTAATCTCCACAGCCCGTCACAATTTAAAAAAAGGCAGCAGAGAAGCGGCTGGAACCTCCCCAACGCGTGGGTCTTTGATTTCAGGGACTTCTGTTTAAGATTCTAAAGTTGATATGCCTAAATGGTACTTCCCGTTGACTAATTGCTCCCAAAAGCCTTTCAGCTCTTCAACGGGTCACCTCACCTCCATTTACCAAATTTCGGGCAAATCGATCCACTAGTTTGGGCTATAAAGTGGTTTCAGTGTTATTACAAAATTTCGATTTTTCTACCCAAAGGGTTCTAAATGCGAATAAATTTTGTCTCATTTAAAACCAGAAATTGAAGACCTTTCTGATGGTGACCTCGATAGTGACAATAAATCTTTCAAAAACTTGTTTTGGATGGGTAAATTAGAGAATAATTTTAAATTTCGAAATTGGTGTGCCAAAACGGCACTTTCCGTGGGCCGATTGAATCCAAAATTTGTTCACCTCTTCGACGTGTAATACAATCCCCTTGTGCAAAATTTCAGCCAAATCGGTTCAGGGGCTTGGGCTGTACCGCGATTTTAAAGTCCGATAAAAATCAATTTTTTTTTATTTTTGGTCAAAAGGGCACTAAGAATGAATGCATTTTTAGAAGCAGAATTTGAAGGCCTTTCCTATCGTGACGTGAAAAATGGGGGTTTGCATTTAAAATTTAAAAGTTGATGTGCCAAAATGGCATTTCTGGTTGCACGATTGGCTCCAAAAGCTTTTCAGATCTAAGTTGGGTTATCACATGCACACGTACCAAATTTCAGCTAAATCTGTCGAGTAGTTTGGGCTGTGGCGTGTTTACGAACGTACGTACAAACGTACGTACGAACGTACGTACAAACGTACGTACATACATACAGACACATTTTAAAAACCACTTTTTTGGGCTCCTCAGACCTCAAAACGTATAGATCCGGTCTTATCTCAAATTCGAAAATTTTAGTGATTGCAGTAACCTCCCTTTTTTTTTAAATGGTGAAGTGGAGTGGGGAGGTTAAAAAAATGGGATGCAATCACTAAAATTTTCGAATTCGATATAAGACGGGAGCTATGCGTTTTAAGGGAACCCAAAAAAATTGTTTTTAGATTGTGTCTGTGTGTATTTTCTTACATACGTACGTTTGTAAACACGCCATAGCCAAAATTACTAGACCTATTTGGCTGAAATTTGGTACGTGGGCATCTGATAACCTAACTTAGATCTGAAAAGCTTTTGGAGCCAATCGTGCAACCGGAAATGCCATTTTGGCACATCGACTTTTAAATTTTAAATACAAATCTCCATTTTTCACGTCACCATAAGAAAGGCCTTCAAATTCTGCTTCTAAAAATGCATTCACTCTTAGTGCCTTTTTGACAAAAATTGAAACATTCGGGATTGTTAACGTACTCCAAAAACACGATACAGCCGAACCTTCTTGACCGATGTGGCACATCAATTTTCAATTTTAAATATACTCCCATTTTACCACCCTAAATAACTTTTTTAAAAATTTATTATCAGCATCAGGAAGGTCTTTAAATACTTGTTCTAAATAAGACAAAATTCATTTGTATTTACTGCCCTTTGGGTAAAAAAAAATGAAATTTTGTAATAACACTAAAAACACATTATAATCCAAACTACTAAATCGATTGGGTAACCCGTTGAAGATCTGAAAGGCTTTTGGAAGCAATTGGTATTTGTCAGAAAATTGCGAAATTAATCACAGACGAAAATCATAAAAAAAATTCTGTTGAATTGACTATCTACACAGAATACAAAAATCCAGCCGCTTCTCTGCTGCTTTTTCTCTTATTTTATTAATACCAAATGTTAACTTATTACTAAAGTAACTCTTTAACGCTCATTTCATCGGTTCCGTTTAAAGTTAAATTAAAACAAACTTCGTAACTCTTCCAAAGACACTCCATAAAAATATAGTGAAAGGCATTTGCATAACTACTCGGATCGACAATCGATCGCCAAATTGTTTAATTACAAGCGTGGAAGGAAATTAGCCACGCACATCACCTATTCTAATCAGTGATAAAATAATTAGATACCCTGAAATTTAATTGAAAACAAAAATAAAATAGATTAACTTTTTCCCAAGGAACCTCTTAATGGCAGTTTTTGCAGTAAAATCGACCTTCCATCAGAGAAGTCCTCTTTCGGAGCAAGGGTATCTACGTCTTGTGACTACTATAATATACATAGAGTGATTATGTTTAACTGTACAGGGTGTCCGGAAATTAGGGGATAATATCTTAAGGGCGTATTCTACGATCAAATAGACGAAGAAAAGTTTTAATAAACATGAGTCGAAAAATGCCCCATAAGGGAGCTAGGGCCCCTTAAATTGGGCACTTTGAATGTGGTTTTTTCTAAATTTCTTCAAAACGGTTAAAAATAACAACGTGAAATTGAACATGTTTAGTAAGTTTTTGATGCTGAATTCATTACCGAGATAAAAATTTTATAGTTTCGATCATAAGCGTCCCGTACACGGGGGCTTAGGAATAAATTTGCTCAAATAATTTTTGTAAGTTGTTTTTTCTCAAATTTAGTATCAGAATCTGAATGATTGAAGTTTTGTACGTAATTGCTAGGGCGCCCAGTTTTCGAATAAGTTGACCTTAGTGGTTTTAGAGTACGAAAATTTGTCAGATTTTATTTAGTTATCTACCAAATTATCAAAAATGACTTCAGGGGTTGATTCCTTGTGTTATTTTAGGAAGAAAAGTTCGCATGGACATATGGCGGAAAACGCTTCCTAAGGGCGACAGATTTTCGCGCTCTAAAACGGCTAGGGTCAATTTATTCGAAAACGGTGCGTCCTAGCAATTTTAAACAAGAGCATCATTTTTACGCAAGAAACTTCAGATGTTCAGATTCTGGTGTCAGATTTGAGAAAAAACGATTTACAAAAATGTTTGAGCGAAGTTAGTCCTAAGCCCCCCCTGTATGGGACGCTTATGTTTGGAACTTTAAAATTCTTCCACGATAGTGCATTCAGTATTAAGGACTTACCAAAGATACCCAACTTCACGGTGTTATCTTTAAACCGTTTTGAAGAAATTTAGGAAAAACCACTTTCAAAGTGTCCCATTTATTTAAGGGGCTCTAGCTGCCTTACGGGGCATTTTTCGACCCATGTTTATTAAAACTTTTCTTCGTCTTTTTGATTGTAGAATCCGCCCTTAAGATATTATCCTTAAATTTCCGGACACCCTGTATAGTAAATTAACGTTTTGTGAATTTGGATTGGACTGCCCAAGGGTAACAATTTTACGCAATCGGTTATATAATCGGCGAGCGCAAAACAATATAGAGTGATTCCCATTACCCGATAGAACAAAATAGTCGTCGCCTTGCCATCGCAGAAGGCCATGGTTCAATGTGAAAATGACTTTATATATACCTGTAGTTGTTGATTAGCGAAATATTTCAAGTGCGCCCATTAAATTGTCGATAACATTTTCCGAATAAAAAAGACAGTCGAATTATGGAAACTCCGTTTGTTAATTATTCATACTCGGAACATACGTAAATAATAATTCTCGTGTATCAGTTTGCGAGGCTGTGTTAATTATTTGTGCTATGAAAGGAGAAAATTTGGCGTTATTGTGGTAGTATTCAATAAATTAGTGCCGGTTAGATCTCGATTGAGTGGAAAACTGTAAGTACCTATTTATTTTTACATCATTTTCATTTTCTATAGGGTGACTTAGAAATGGGTAACCAAGAATATATCACAAATATTTTGATGATGAGTAGGCGTGCAAAAATCGCATTCTCTGCATGTAAATCCAACCTGAGAAATTGCACTTTTCCTAGCACTGATCTGCAACCTTCAAATAAAAAAAAATAACTACTTTCATCCGCTGTCATTAGTTTTTAGTGTACTGGCTTGACTTTGAAGTTTTTATAAACATTGATATAATTATGAAAACAGACAATATAACATGAGCACGACATCCTGGTGGTTAGAAATAAACAATTAAGAGTAATTTTCCAAATCTTTTGCGTCAATGTCCAAAAATATTGCCCCCCGCAGTTACTATTTTAATATTCCATCTATGTAATCATGTGCGAACCCGGAGGCTCATTAAAAATTGCAAAGATAACTTTCGTTTTATTTTCAGATGACCACTTAAGGTTTGGGACTTTCCAACTGGACCGAAGAGAATTAAACAGTGCATCACTATATCCTGTGCTATTATTTAATTTGTGTTATGTTGCTGTGAAGTGAGGACCATGCTTTTAAAATTGGTAGAGATTGTTAAAAGGGGAATTCCCATTTTGAGCTGGTCCAGAGACTATAGGGTGGACACTGCCATTTCGGATTTGGTCGCAGGAATAACTATAGGGCTGACGCTCATCCCGCAGGTTATCGCGTACGCCTCTTTGGCAGGATTGGGGCCACAAGCAAGTATTTTTTGAATAAATATGTTTGGGGCATATGGTAATTTCGTCAAGGCTACACGAAACAATTTATTACCTGCTGTCACGGACGATTTGATTTGGAAGTTTTTTGCAGTTGCATCATCAATTTGCAATTCAAATATTATTGCACTATATAACTTGTAATATTGTAGGTAGATCATTCATAATGTTGACTGAATGGCGCATCCACCATAATTTGTCTCAGAGGCGCCACGCAAATTTTCCTTCGGAAGACTCGACACTTGTTTGTCTCTTTATCTCGTCTCAAGATTATTATTTTATAATTAGCTTTACTATAATAATATTGGTAAGTATCTTTTTTTTCGCATCGCTTTGGAAGATATAATGTCCGCTTTTTTCTTGTTATTCTATCAGTTTCCGATATTTTAAGTAACCTTCGATAAACCGCTTATCATAAAATGCTTGAATATTGTCTCTATGAGTCGCATGCATTAATCTCCGTACAATCGTACAAAATAACTGAAAAGTATGTGCGAGAAGATAACATCGAAAAGTTCATGGACATTCATATTACAAATTACAAAATCATTGTTTTGACTCCTTCAAATTTCATTCTGACATAATATTTAGTTCAAAGTTAAAATCTTATTATTAATTCTTATTGGCAAAGCCATATCTTTCTGAGGTTACTGCTATCACTTAAATTTTCGAATTTGGAATAACGCCAGATCTTTACGTTTTCAGGTATTAGGTACCCAAAATAGAACCATTTGAACATCAAAACTTGAGATCAAGAGGGCCGTGAAATTTTAGTGAGTATATGACCCATCCTTACATTCTACAGGCTTCTACTAGTATTAGTGAGATGTAATAATATGTGAGTATCAATGAACGTACCATTAAAATTTCATGGCTCTCTTGGTCTCAAGTTATATTGTTCAAATAGTAGTATAGTATACGGGTGATTCAATTTGGTATTCGCCCCCCCGTAACTATTTTATTGCAACAGGAAAATATATAAAACCATATATATTTGTAAATTGCATGACAAACTCCATGAAGTGACGTCAATAAATCGTCAATATGATGACATTATGTCAAAATGACGATTGTCAACTTTTTTTCTTCAAATGACATGCTGTATATTTCTTAGCGGATTCTTGTAGACGTTTTTTTTCTACATTTAATTATGTAAAAAAAGTTCACAGTTTCACTAGAAAAATTCCGAAAAAAAATTTATTTTATTAGGCATAATTTGAAAATTTCTTGTCAATAAACGTAGTGAGCCGTGGAAAAAATTGAATTATGGTGTTGCCTAATGTCGCCCTCACACGAAGGGTCCTGTTTTTCAAAAATTATAATTGATTTACCTGTTAGATCGTTAATAGTAATAATGTTATTGTTATTCACTAGTTATAAGGTAAATGGGGTATTATTGTTATTAAAAGGGTAAGTAATAATAATTCTTTGAGAAACTACGGTCCTTGCGATGTGAGTGACTTAGACTACACTATAATTCAATTTTTTCCATGGCTAACTACTTTTATTGACAAGATACTTTCAAATTATGCCTAATCAAATCAATTTTTTTTTCGGAATTTTTCTAGTAAAAGTGTAGACTTTTTTTACATAATTGAATGTAGAAAACAAATGTCTACAAGAATCCGCTAAGAAATATACAGCATGTCATTTGGAGAAGAAAAATTGACTATCGTCATTTTGACATATGTCATCATATTGAAGATTTAATTACGTCATTTAATAGAGTTTGTCATGCGATTAACAAATATATATGGTTTCATAAATTTTTCTGTTGAAATAAAAAAGTTACAGGGGGGCGAATACCAAACTGAATCACCCGGTATACTTATATAGTATATAGTATTCATGATGTTCGTGAATCTTGAAGCAGAATTCCTACCAGTGATTCCTGACGTAAAAAGAAGACAAAATCTCCGATATCGTCTCTTCAAAAAGTCCCTAATTCATTATTTGTCATTTATTCGAAAAGTATAATCTATAAGAACCTGAAATTTGAAGTAGAGACTACTGATATAAAGGGCTTTCTTCTGGAGGGACTTTGCACATTTTTCTGTCATTTTTTCTGTAAGCAATTTTCTCGCGCAAAGCATTAGATATAAAATTGTGCTCTTATTCTAAATCGCAAGGACACACCGTTTTCGAATAAATTGGCCCTAATCGCTTTAGAGCCTAAATATTTGTCACGGAGGATTTTATTTTATTTGTCAAATTATAAAAAATAAGTTCGTATGGACATATGGTGGAAAATCCTTCCTAAGGAACCTATGGAATCTTGGAAAACATGCGTTCTTCGAAGTACCATCACATCTCCCTTAGGAATCACTTTCCGTCATAAAATAATACAAGACATCAATCCCTGAACTCATTTTTGATAATTCGGTAAGCAAAATAAAATCTTCTGTGACAAATTTTTGTTGCCAATGGTTTTTTGCGTTGTCATGTTGTACTTTACTTACTGTTTAACATACTAAAAGTCCTGACATATCCGGTACGTGCGTTAGCCGATATCTTGAAAAAATGGGGTAGAACGTATATGGGTGTCTCCGGGTGTCTTAGATGTTTTTCGTCGTTAACTTGAAAACCGTTGATTGTACTGAAATTGCTTACGTGACCAAACTGAAAGAGCATAAAATTTGCAACACAATGACCATAAAAAATTGTTTTAAAGGAAAAAAATCATTTTTCAAAATCTTGTGTTTTTTAAAATGACGAATCAGCGCTATTTCTATTCGACTACGGCGTTTTGTCTTACAAAATTGTTGCCACGACTCCGATTACAGAAATGAATAATTAAGAGAATTTAAATCTCTCCACCACTTTACGAAACAAAAGTGTTTCAAATATGATTTTTTCCTTCAAAACTATTTTAACCTCCCCAACCCCATCACAATTTAAAAAAAATGGGAGGTTATTGCAATCACTAAAATTTTCGAATTTGAGATAGCACCAGATCTTCACGTTTTGAGGTCTCAGGAACCCAAAAAAGGGGTTTTTAAAATGTGTCTGTGTGTATGTACGTACGTACGTTCGTACGTTCCTACGTACGTTCGTACGTTCGTTTGTAATCACGTCACAGGCAAAACTACTAGACCGATTTAGTTGAAATTTGGAACATAGGCATCTCGTAACCTAACTTAGATCTGAAAAGCTTTTGGAGCCAATCATGCAACCGGAAATGCCATTTTGGCACATCAACTTTTAAATTTTAAATGCAAACCCCCATTTTTCACTTCACCATAAGGAAGACCTTCAAATTCTGCTTCTAAAAATGTATTCATTCTTAGTGCCCTTTTGACCAAAAATACAAAAAAAATTGATTTTTATCGGACTTTAAAATCGCGGTACAGCCCAAGCCCCTGAACCGATTTGGCTTAAATTTTGCACATGGGGATTGTATTACACGTCGAGGAGCTGAACTAATTTTGAACTCAATCGACTCACGGAAAGTGCCGTTTTGGCACACCAATTTCCAATTTTAAAATTATTTTTTTATTTGACCATTAAAAACAAGTTTTTGAAAGATTTATTGTCACTATCAGAAAGGTCTTCAAATTCTGGTTTTAAATAGGAGAAAATTAATTCGCATTTAGCGCTGTTTGGTTCAAAAAAGCGAAATTTTATAATAACAGTAATAATACATTATAACCCAAATTACTGAATCGATTTGGCTGAAAATTGGTACATGCAGATCGGGTGACCCGCTGAAGACCTGAAAGGCTTTTGAAAGCAATTGGCCCACGGGAAGTCCCATTTAAGCATATCAACTTAAAATTTTAAATACAAGACCTCATTTTTTATGTCGCCATTAGAAAGGCGATCAAATTCTGGTTCTAAAAATGTGTTCACAGTTTCGGCCATTTCAGTAGAAAATAGAGAAAAAATTCTTTCTCAATAAAAGGGAGCGGGCTGACAGTGGATGACATAAAGTGGCAGTTACTGTCAAAAAGGTGGCAAAAGATTAACCTTAAAAGGAACGTATTGTCAAATGTGATGGGTGATGTTCGAGGTGATGTCGGTATTTGTCAGAAAATTGCGAAATCAGTCAAGGATTAAAAAAATTCTGTTGAATTGACTACTATCTACACAGAATACAAAGATCCACGCGATGGGGAGGTTCCAGCCGCTTCTCTGCTGCATTTTTTTTTCATGAAAGCAAGCATATGCTCAGTTATTCAAATTTTATGCTCTTTCAGTTTGGTCATGTGAACAATTTCCGCACGAACAATGGTTTTCAAGATAGAGACGAAAAACATCACGTTCTACACCGGTTTTTTAAGACAACGCGTAACGCATATGCGGGATATTTCAAGACTTTTAGTATGTTAAACAGTAAGTAAAGTACATCTGAACGCAAAAAACTATTGGCTTCTAATTATTTCCATTTTCCACATTCGCCAACAACAATTTTTTTGAAAATAAGAATAAAAATTCTCAAAGTCTAACCAAGCCACTTCGAGAAAATGTTGGAATTTTACTTCTTTGTCAAATTTTTTTGAACTTATGAGTATGACTAACCGGTCGGAAGTGATTTTAAAATTGTTGTGAAATTAAGATTTTTCCATGTATATGCTCATTTTATTGCAAATATGCTCTTTCAATTTAGTCATGTGAATTTCCGTAGGATTAACGGTTTTCAAGATAAAGGCGAAAGACGTCGGAGAGGCCTTTTTTTAAGATAGAGGCTAACGTACACGCCGGATTTATCTAGACTTTTATTATGTTGCATAATATACGTAAAGTAGGTACGCAAAAAACATTGGTCTTTATTCTTCAATTATTTCCACATTCGCCTAAAAAAAATTCTAATACTGCTGAACTATGTATACATACATGGTTACTTAAAAAATGTGTTTCTCTCAAATACTTCAACACCATTAGGTATTAGCAGTGCATACAAATTTATTAAATTTTGACGACCTACGTGCGCTTGTTTTGAAGTTTCTTTATTCTTTAAGATTTTCACTCTAAACTTGAACTCTATACATATTGAAGCTCGTGGTCGAATGTATGTGCAAAGTTTTACTTGAAACCTTCATATAGTTATTCATTGTTTGCCAGTTTCCCCACCCCTAACTCCCACATAATTTCATTAAAATTCACTTCAATGTCTAAATAAATCATTTGTTCATTTCTCATTTCTCTATAATAATTCGCGTAATGTCGGAAACAAAATAAGACAATTTTAGTAGGTATTTTAGTATCGTTAGGTATTTTTATTTAAAATTATACAATAGCTATTTATGTAATAAGTGGGAAAAGTACATCATTTCCTCACGCGGGTGCTTATTGCAGAACGAGGCGAAGCCGAGTTCTGTAAGCACGCAAGTAATGAAATGATGCATTTTCCCAAGTGTTACATAGAAGATTTTTCATAATCCCGATCGAGACATTCAAAAACTATAATTGGCGAAGCACTGAAAAAGATTTTCTGTTTTTTCATAACTTGCATGAAATGTTTAGCGATCACGTGGATCGTGCTGATTGAAACAAATTAAAGAAATTATATTAACATAATTACTAGGTATTCGCACTAGTGCGGAAATTAATTCACTTTTCGCACTAGAAATATGATGCATTTCCTAATTAGCGGGAAAAATAACATTTTTCGCACGGGATTATGAAAACTGATTTATTACCTTTTGAATTGGCAAATAGGTACTTTGGGAGCTAATTATCGTGTAGTGATAATGAATATTTAACACAATTTCAATGTCAAGCTATGATAGCTATTAAATCAATGAACAAGATTTTTCACCTGGCTTCAATGGTCATCGATTAAAATTTTTTCAGTTCGGGTTATACTCATCACTATGTGGAGGGATCATCTATGCCCTTTTTGGAACAGTGCCGGAATTAAACGTGGCACCCACAGCTATAGTCTCTCTTTTGGTTTATTCCTTTGTCAATAATGTCTCCTTCGGCAATGCAACCGCAGCAGTATTTCTCTGTTTCCTCACTGGAATATTCCAGTTGTGCTGTGGATTTCTACATTTAGGTTGGTACAGTTCACCAAATAGAAACTATAGAAATTTGTACAACAGGATTTTTATTGGACTTCGTGTCAACGCCTGTGGTGGCCGCTTTTACCTCTGCTGGGGCCCTAACGATAGCATCTTCCCAAATAAAAAATTTGCTGGGTTTAAAGTTCACAGCTGATAATTTCGTGAATGTTTGGATCAATGTCTTTCAACATATCGGTGAGACGAGGCAATGGGACGCTTTGCTGGGGATCAGCTGCTGTGTCATTCTCTTATTAATGAGGGTAAACATTTTTAATAAATTTGTTAAATAAATGTAATTTTTTAGAAATTGAAGGATTGTGGAAGCGCACCCTTGGAGAAGAGTGCAGCACAGAAAAAATCTCAGGGAGTTAAAAAATTGATCTGGTTCGTGTCCGTGGCAAGAAATGCCTTTGTGGTCATTTGCTGTACAGTTGCAGCATATATTTTTGCGGTTCACGATTCTAAGCCGTTCAGTCTTACAGGCAAGTTATTTAAGCCCACTATCACTAGAAACACCCCACTACACCGAAACACTTGATTTTTACTGCTGACACGTTTCTAACACTATGTGCTCATTATCAAAGCCGAAGCTAAACAACCTACCTTACAGAAAACTAAGCAATTAAAGATATCAGAAAGAACTCAAAACAATCAAAGACATAGCGAAATGTAACGGATTTGAACTTATAGTTGATAACATCATTAAGAAGTTAAAATTCAAATATTTAGTAAGTGTTAAATGCCACGACTTTTCGCTCTGAAGAACAAAAACAGGACTTTGTCGCATTACCTTTTGAACCTCAGTTGACAAAGAAGTTTGACAAGGTTTTTTGCTCAACAAAATTTAAGGACAATTTTCAGATTTGAAAACAAACTGAAAAATCTTTTAGGTAACCCGAAAGATAAAGTAGGGAATAACGAAAAATCTGGCATATACGAAATCAATTGTCAAAATTGTGTTCTAAAGTATGTAGATCACACACGAAGGTCTCTCAACAGCAGATTTAAGGAGCACTTAGCCCACCTTAAATATGACAGAACTGAGAAATCCTGTGTTGTCCTACATGCTTTACACAATGGCCATAGCATAAGTGATAATATTAAGTTAGTTTGTAGCGTTAACAAGGTACAGATGCTAGATGCAATGGAAAGTATCGTCATTTATAAGTCTAGAGATAGGTTTATGAACGCCGATACAGGCCCGATCGCATATTCATCTCTATTTACGCTACTCGAGAGAGGACTCGTTATATTTATACGTGTTCACCCTCGCGTGACCATTTCTCGACCTGTGATTGGTCTAACTTTCACAGCCGTGGGGTGGAGCTACGCGGGTGCAGTGGCGGATTTAGGGGGGGGCGAGGGGGCGATCGCCCCCCCCCCCCGAGATCCGTGCCGAATCATAAACTTCGTACATTTCACAAAATTCGTCTGTCTCAGGGCCCGCTCTACACGGTGGGCTGTGTAGGCGGCCGCCTGGAACGGCAAAATTTTAGGGCGGCAGTTTGGGTTTTCCAAAAAGTTTTTGGGGCGTCACAGTTACACAGTGTCTGTACCTACCAATTTGATTGAGCATTTCTTATAATAATTATTCAGGCATGAGGTTTTAAAATAAAATGTAGGTATACTTAAGCAAGGGCGGGACCTAGGACGTCCTAGGGGGAGTAGAGTTAGTCGCTATGATTCAAAAATTTCATGCAGAAATGTCCTATTTTACTCTTTTTGTAAGAAATGCGATCTCGATAAAAAATTCTCCTTATGGGACTTAAGTTTTTGCAAATAATCTCACTAACTTTCTGAAATGCTTAGAAAATGCGTGACCTTGAAATTTTGTGGGCCTATAAATATATCATAAATATAATAAATATATATAATAAATATTTCAGTTTTCTGGCAGGTAGGGTTGTATAGCTTCGGCTTTGATAATGAGCACATTGTGCTCGAAACGCGTCAGCAGTTTCCATTGTGAAGTTATTTAAAGCTATCTCGTGTAAAAAATATTTCAACAGGAAAGGTTCCCGAGGGTCTTCCACCATTAAACATCCCGATTCCTGATTCCTACAAGGGAAACACCACCATCACTCCTTTTGACATGATGAAAGAGCTTGGTGCAGGAATCGTCGTAGTTCCTCTAGTATCAATATTAAGCAATGTTGCCATCGCTAAAGCTTTTGGTTCGTTACTATTGAATCCTGGATGAAAGTTAACAATTTTTTTTAGCCAGAGGAAGAGTTTTGGACGCTTCCCAAGAAATGATCGCTGTTGGAATGTGCAATCTTGTTGGTTCCTTCTTCAGCTCGTACCCTGTAAGCGCGTCGTTTTCCAGAGCTGCTGTTAGTAACGCCAGTGGAGTAAAAACCCCCTTGGCGGGAATGTACACAAGTGCAATGGTTATTTTAGCCTTAACATTTTTGACCCCCTATTTCTCTTACATCCCTAGACCGACATTAGCTGCTGTTATCATTTGCGCCGTCCTCTTCATGGTAGAAGTTACTATGACCAAAATGATTTGGAAGATCAAAAGTAAGAATTTCAATCCAGAACATTTCTAAAACTATTCTTTCAGAGATCGACTTGATACCCTTTACAGTAACCTTCATCTGTTGCCTATTGCTGACTATTGAGATGGGCATTTTGGTGGGGGTTTGCGTCGACATAATTTTCCTACTATACGCCTCAGCAAGGCCCAAAATTCACGTGGAGAAGATTTCGGTAATTAACAATTAGTAAGAAAGAAATTTAAAAAGTGTTGTAGAGTGACTCAAGTGCGAATTACGTGAAAATAGTTCCATCTTCATCCGTTTTGTTCCCGTCTGCAGAATTCATTCGTGACAAAATAATGAGGAGCAATGAAGAACACGGCACCCAACTGGTCGTTATTGATTGCCAGAATATTAGTAAACTGGATTTTACCGCCGCAAAGGTATCTATTTTACTGTGCTTTAAAAAAATTAAATGGAAGATTTTAGTGTCTGGCCGCATTTGTCTTTGACGTGAAAAAAAGTGGTAAAATTGTGATATTCTTCAAGCCAAAGAAGTCCGTGGCCAGGATCATTGAGAAGGTTACGGACGGTGCGTCAAGAATTATAGAAACGGATGACGAGTTAAACATTTTTTTGAAAGGTTTGTTCTTTCTAGGGGAGCATGGGTAACAAAGGCTGGAAGACTGAAGCAGTCACTTTAAATACTAGTTGAAAGCTTAACTTTATGCCCTAGAGTATTAAATTATTTTTCGTTTTCGACTTTTGCACGTCCAAATTGTAAAAGTTGAAAAATACAAATTATTTAAATTATACGTTTGAAGTTGAGGACAGCTGATATACAGGGTATCCCTCGCCGAGCGTCAGTTAGCCGTATCTGGAGAACTGTTTCTAGCATCGTCGTGAAAATTTTTACACAGGGGTTTCAATTAATTTGGAATGGACGTAAAATATTTTCATCATTGGCGCACTTCCGGTTATACCGGAAATAGGTACTAACTTCCTTATTTTAAATGGAACACCTTGTACATTATTGTATTTTTGAATTCTACTTTTCATTCTAGGTAAACTTTTACTAACAATTGCTATGCCAAAAATCAACCATTTTTGAGAAAATCAAGGATTTCGCTTTTTTATGCCAAGTACAGGCCTATCTTCAAAAAACTGTAACATCCTTACAGTATGAAATGAGAAAGCGATATTAATTTGGCATGAAGACTAATGTAGGGTGTATCCGCCCCTGGGCTCAAATTGGGTCAAATGCATACAGGATGTTCTCTGTAAATTTTTAAACATCATCAACTTCATTGGTCAAAAAGTCAATTTTTTCAAATGGAATGCCACAACTATTTTATGGCACATCGATGCAGAATTTAATTGTCTATCATTTTAATCTACATGTTTGCCATATTTAAATAAGCAGTTTTTGTGATATTTCTAAGTATTAACCAAAATTTCACATAAGAATGAACTTTACACACTGTTAGGAGTGTGTAAGTACGAAGAATATTAGCTCATAGATTTCAGTTAAGACACTACAGTAAGCCTGGCTGCCTATATCTCATCAACAATAGTTTAGATTTATCTGAGTTTATCAATAAATTATAACCATGTCATAGAGTATCGCTCGTTTATTTGATTCTACCGGCCGAGATTCTCCGTCCGTTGTAATACGTTCCTGTTTTGCGTCTAACCCTCTATTTCATTTCACATTATCCTCAGTTTAAAAATTAAAACCAACGCGTTGCATGATGTCCTTATACTTACTCATATTTTGTATTAAATTGTGAGTAAGCTCAAATCAATTATAATAATTGAAGAAAAAACGGTTATTGGGATGGGATCACATTCAAAACAAGTTGCCCACTGAGTATGTGTGCCAAATTTCATCTCGATACAGTCAGTAGTTCGAGCTGCAGCGTGATCAGACAGACAGACAGACAGACACCCAGTCAGACATTTTCTCAAAAACCACTAGGATTTTTCTGAATTTTCGGATCGATTCCAGTACCTAATTGCTTCGCGCTGTGTAGAAGTTAAAATATTGTTATCAAATCATCTTTGATGACAATATTTTTTGAATGTGATATCGTAAAGTGGGGTGGCTTTGGCACTCGGTGTGAGATTGGCCACTTTTTAGAATTTGTTAGTGGCGCTCTGTACAATTTTGATGTTTATTATTTGGCAGTTTAAAATATTGTAGCATATAGGGCAAGCCTTCCTCTTACCTCCAGTATAATTTTTTTCGTAATCAGTTGCTTGGTTATTGCAAAAAAAATATTTTTCAAACTACAAAAATTCTACCAAAATTGAAGGTCAAAAAACTTCTCCTACCCCCACTAGGTAAGTGACTGGAGCGGAAATTCTTCGCCGCCCTTGTGATTGTACATCTTCCCCCTTGAGGTACCAACCAAAATTAAAAGGGGGTAAATCACCCCCCTGGTTCCTAGAGGATGGCCAAACTTAGACCGACATTTTTACAGGTTGGAAGGGTAAGTTTGGCCACCCTAGGAGCCAGGAGGGTGATTTACCCCCACTAAATTTGGGTGGTACTACAAGGGGAAAGATGTACAAGATTCGCAGTGTATATTAAAATAAAATAAAATTACAGGATCTAGAAACAACGACGATTTTTATTAATTATAATGCTAACACGACAAATACTGAAGCAGCAACTGAAATTATGGCACATTTTCGAAAATAAAATAAAAAATCAATAAATAATATATAAATAAGTTGTAGTCAGCAATACGGTATGCGGTTACATCAAAGCGTCACCCGTCTATCTCAGCGCATCCACCATTTTTAACACGTAGCTTGCAGTATAGGGGGTATGCTGTGTATGGATGGTGGACGCGACTAGACTCTCCTGATTAATCCATTTGTAATCAGGAATGCAGAAGTAAATTAAATGATTAATTAGTTGCATTGTGAAATAGCCACAGCGTAGCGGCTAAGATATAAAGCGATTCGTTTCTAATCAAGGCAAAATGTCGTTATTTACGTATAAATTTTTCGTTTATTTATAAATACTGATAAAAAATTCATTCCATCGCCATCCAAGCTGAATTAATTGCATATTGCGCAGCTCGATAAAGAAACGGAAATGCACTTGACTTAGAATTTTAACAATCCGGCCCTGGCATTAGATTATTGACCCACTTTTATCAAGCCGGCATGGGAATGGTGTGGCGCTGCTGTTGCACAACTTTCAATTGTCAAAAAGCACATGTTGTGAATTGATGAGTTTGAGTGTTGGCGTTTAGGTTAAAGCAGTTTTTGTTTTTTTTTCAGAATTTACGGAAACGCCGACTAACATCCAAGTAGCCTCATCCAACAACAATATTAACAACGTCTCGGATACGAAACTATGACGTGAAATGTGCATTGTGCATAGTGTTAGGACTTGCAAGTTGCAAGTGTGCTGTGTTAGATAGGTAGATAGGTAAAAATGTTTTTTCTTGCAGAATTTTGTAAATAAATTTATTTGAAATAGTGTAGAAGTGTTTAATGAATAAATAGTAGGCAAGTAATGATTAATGTGGTGCTGTGAGACATGACAAGAAATCGATTGGGAAACTGTTTTGTGGCGAAAAAAGGTGGGTAAAAATGTTTGCTTTTATTATTAATTATATTAACCTTGCACTATTCGTCTTACGCAAGTCGAATTTTTGTGACAAAAAATAGTTATCAGTCTAGTGATAAAGATTAGAAAATATCTAAATGCGAAAAAAGTTCAAGGTCGAAGGAGGGCGGAAGAATTTATTTAACCATTCAGGAATGGTCTTATTTCAAGAAGTAGGTACATACCTATTGGCCAAGGTTCTTATATTCATAGGTTGGCTGAGAAGCGTACGACGTCATCCAGGGGACAAAATTTGAGAAGCATTATTTCAGGGCCGATTTCATAAACAAACTTAATGCTTACAATTTTTTGACGACATTAACAAAAAAATTGATCTAGCAGTCCTAGCAGTACCTATATTATACCGGGTGGTCATTTTTTCTTGAGACTGGCAAATATCTCGGAAAGGAAAACATTTTAGAAAAAAATGTTCTGTATAAAAGTTTTATGACTTCGGGTGGAATTCTAAGTTAGTTTACGTTATGACTCATAACGTATCTTAGTGCGGATCGTAACTCAGCAGAGGGCGCCACTAGTACAATTTTGCAGAGTTCTTTAATGCCGCCGGTCGCTCGGTCGGGTCGAGGTCGAGTGACAAGTGACAATTCAAACACCGGACCATTTTATGCGTGATTAAGGGCCGGTTTATCGATGCTCAGTTAAAACTGGCTGTTATCTATCTGACGGTTTACTATAACTTACAGATAAATCAGATTCACGTTTATCGACATCGAATTTGTCTGTCAGTTACGTGCCTGACAGTTTAAGTTGTGTTGGCAACATTTGGGGTAGCGGAAGTTGAATTCAATTGGACAGATTTAAATTTCGCGCTAATATAGTCAACTGTTTCCATAGCAATGCCTTACGGTCTTTGTTTACTGTGGCAGGTGCTGATGCAGTTGAAATTTGTATTGGTGACAGAAAAGAAACGAGGAGTAAACTTTTCTGCCTACGATCCAGACGTGCTTTGAAAAGTAACTAGCAGGAGATGTAATTGAGGATAAGAAAACGGATGGTAGAAGCAATAGGTCTGAAAGAAAGTTGAGGAAATCTTAAGTAGTGGCAAATTCCTCAAAATAGTTTCAGGTACTTTCCTAAACTTTATATTGGCTAGATTAATGTTGAAGAAAACCAAAGATTCATCTTCTTCGTCATTTAAATGACTCTGGGCGATGCTAACCGTCGGTTTTCTGCCCTAGCTGACACTTCGAACTGTCAGTCAGTTTGCTCAGCGCTTTAGCAAAGACCTTGCAGTCAACTTGCTGTCGATAAACAGTTTAACTAGCGGATAACGCAAACTGACAGATATTTTCATTTAGCTGAGCATCGATAAACCGGCCCTAAGTAGTTGATTTCTTCGAAGAAATTGGTTCTGATTCGAGTGATGAGAACGAGGAAGACGTTGTTTTACCCCCCAGAGTGCCTGGACAATTGATGAGATCCGCGAGCAGCAATGTGTGTTTATTTATGTCCGCAAGACCAAGAGCATCGGTCCATCGCCCGAAAGATTAGCAAAAAACCCGAGACAATGGGAAGGGAGGTATCCACACATTACGTCGATGTTCAAGTTATACGTTGGTCTCGGAATTTTATGCCAGTGGTGGGTTGCAGTACTTTTTGGTACCAGTGGTCAAATCTTAAAACCGCAGAGGAATCGATGAAGTAACTCATGCTCTTGTGGATATACCACCACCAGAGTTTATTCGCAGCGCAGATGAATATCCTCAAGTTAAACAGGGCATTCGGAATGACAAAACGCGGAGCTGGATTACAATTAGTTCTTGGAGCGATCGATTGCACACACAGCATTGAGAACCCCCACTGACCTTCCAGAGCACAGTACCTCGATCGACACCTGAACAACTCTATTAACTCCCAATTTGTGGTAGGCTCAGATCCTTCCTCCCATTTTGAAACTCACAATACATATTACGAATGATATTACAGCTACAAATAAACTAAATTTTATGTAGACAAATGAATTATTATTAACATTCCCCTTACTAACAGTTCTAAATCTGCCTGACTTCTCTGAACCAATCTGCATTCTGCAACCCCAAGACAGTGGTATGTATGTACCTACTTACCAAAATTAATAAAACTAAAATCAACTCAAGAAATTGTATAATAATATAAAAATTATAACAAATTATTAAATAGTTGGTTGAAAGCTTCGTCCATTCTTCAAAGAGGAACTGATGCTTGATTACCCGAGGTAGTAATCAAATTACTAATAGTTGCATTTATCAAGAAAACAACATATTTTCCCAGATTAGCATGTCCTGAGTTTCCTAAACCACTTGAGGATATTTATCTGCCATGGGAAATCTGGTGGTGGTATATCCACAAGGGCTTGAGTTACTTCATCGATTCCTCTGCAGGCTGCGGGTTGTGAGATTCGACCACTGCCAACTGCTACATACCAACAAGCCATTGCAACCCACGACTAGCATAAAATTGCGAGGCCAGACCACTCATATAACTTGTACATCGGCGTAATGTGTGGATACCTCCCTTCCCTTTGTCTTGGGTTTTTCTTAATCTTTCGGCGATGATGTTCAGGACATAAATAAACATTGGGTTCGTTGAAACAATTCCTGCTCGCTGATCTCGTTAATTGTTCAGGGCACTCCGGGGGGTAATAAAACATCTTCGTTGTTCTCATCAGTCGAATCAGAACTAATTTCTTCGAATAAATCATTTGCGAAATCAAGGATAAAATTTCGTGCAGCAGCCATCTTTGCGACCGGTGTTTCAAATGTCAAATGTCACAACACGATTGTCACTTCATTCGACCTCGACCGAGCAACCGGCGGCATTAAAGAACTCTGCAAAATTGTACTAGTGGCGCCCACTGCTGAGTTACGATCCGCACTAAGATACGTTATGAGTCATAACGTAAACTAACTTAGAATTCCACCCTTCGAGGGGGAAAATAGATGGCATCATCGCCATTTTGATTCAAGGTCAAATAAGGTCAACTTCATTTTTTTCAATGGAAACCTATGTTTTTTAGTGCAAGTTCTTATTCCCCGTGAAATAACAAACTGCTCTTATCTAAATTATTTTTGGATGCGATGGACAGGTTTCCATTAAAACAAATGAAGTTGACCTTCATTTGACCTTGAAAAAAATAAAAACAGATTGTGATTGTAATTTGTGCGCCAGAAGTTTCAATCAAATTCAGCCAATTAGATCAATACGTTCGGAAAACTCCGCCCACTAACTACGTAACGTACCGATAGAGGTTCGGCCAGTAACACTGGGAAGTTTGTCGGCCATTTGCCAGCATATATGACGTCAAAAAACCTTGAAAATTCGAAGTCAGCATATACAGTGTTTCATTTTAATCGAGGGGTATTTCGCAGGGGAATTTTGGTGTACAAGCTTTGGGAATTAGTGGGGAATTAGAGGAATTAGTGGGGAATTAGGGGAATTAGAGAGGAATTAGTGGGGAATTAGAGGAATTAGTGGGGAATTAGTAGGAATTAGTGAGGAGTTACAAGGAATTAGTGGAAAATTAATAGAAATTGGTAGGCAATTAGCGAGGAATTACAAGAAGAATTATTGTGTACAAACAGCGTGTACAATTCCGGTATAATAAAATAAATAAATCACCAAACTGGCAACACTGCCTCGGGGTGAACCCTCAAACTGCGCACGACGACTAACGACGACGCGTGCAATCCGGATCTATACGTTTTGAGGTCTCAGGAACCCAAAAAAGTGGTTTTTAAAATGTGTCTGTATGTATGTACATACGTACGTACGTACGTTCGTAAACACGCCACAGCCCAAACTACTCGACCATTTGGCTGAAATTTGGTATGTGTGCAAGTGATAACCTAACTTAGATCTGAAAAGCTTTTGGAGCCAATCGTGCAACCAGAAATGCCATTTTGGGGTTCTTGAGACTCTATCAATACGTGAAGATCTGGTGTTATCTCAATTTCGAAAATTTTAGTGATTGCAGTAACCTCCCTTTTTTTAAGTGATGAAGTGGAGTGGGGAGGTTAAAAGGGAGCATTTGCGGCTAAAATTACATTTTTCGAAAAAATGTCACTGAGGTTTTCTGCTTAAAAAAAACAGCTATTAAATCCGGTGATAAAAATATACAGTTATACATAGGTTTTTTTTCACTGCACGGATATTTGGCCAAAAGGACACCAAGTGTGAATAAATTTTCAGAAGCAGAACTAGAAGAGCTTTCGAATGGGGGGGGGGTATAATACATAAGGATTTTATTTTTTAAGGTCCGTTAATCTCATCGGAAGTGGGCCATTTGACATAAATAACTGACATTCTCCACATTAGGACAAAAATGTTGATTTTAATGTAGATTTTGGCCAATCAGAAGCAGATCTTTTGAAATGTTGCTAGGCAAATATTTAATGGACACTTCAATTTTTTTGATTATGAAATCGGCCCTAATTACAATAACCATTTTACTTAACGTATATTCAAGGAGATATTATGTCTCGAGTTATGCTAAGAATTGCATTTGTATAATTTCTATTAATTCAATTATTTTCTTATTTTTTGCGGTTTGTTGATAAAATGTTTGCGTTTTTTACAGATTTTTAACTTCAAAGCTCAAATATATATACACATTTTTATTCTTACGTCTTTAAAAACCATGTCCGAGTTATGGAAACTCGGGGTTTGTTGCTATACCACAACCAATGAGAACGCCATTGTCGTGACAACTAACTCCGAGTTTTCATAACTCAGACATGGTAAAAATGGCCCTTAGATGTCTATATTATTATTCGTTACTATATTTTCGTCCGAATTATCGGGCATTCAGCAGTCAGCTGTTAAAAAATTTAGAAATTTCGGGAAACTGAGAATATCAGGGACATACTCTCGGACATACTTATTGGAATTAGCGAGAGAATTAGGGAATTAGAGGAATTAGCAGAATTAGTAGGGGAATTAGAGGAATTAGTAGGGGAATTAGAGGAATTAGTAGGGGAATTAGAGGAATTAGCAGGGGAATTAGAGGAATTACCAGGGGAATTAGAGGAATTAGTAGGGGAATTAGAGGAATTTTCAACAATTTGGGAATTAGTGTACAAAAATATTTTCTGCGAAATACCCCTCGATTTTAATTAAACTGCGTAATACTTCACCTTTTTGTTATCTCGAAATCGCAGCCCACCGCGATTAATTAAAGGGGCCAAAAATAGCGAAAAGTTGCTCAGGATTACTCCAAATGGGTAAATCCGAACTTTCAGGCCAAAATAAAAATGTTGAATTTTTGGAGGAAAAAATCAAAAATATCGAAAACTTCAATATTTTTGCAACAAAAGGGTTGCTGTTGTTAGATATAGCTGGGCAAAATTTAACAATCGCAGAAAAAGTTGGAATTATAAGCTATTAAATAATAATCTTAATAATTCCAACTTTTTCTGCGATTGTTAAATTTTGCCCAGCCATAGCTAACAGTAACTGTCAAACACTCATTTCAATTGTTTTTAATTACACAGCAACCCTTTTGTCGTACAAATAAATGAAGTTTTCGATATTTTTAATTTTTTCCTCCAGAAATTCAACATTTTTATTTTGGCCTAAAACTCCGCACCTACCCATTTGGGTTCATCCTGAGCAACTTTTCTTAATAAAAATTTTCGATAAAAAAATGCCTAATACGATTTTGCAGTTTTTGTCCTCTTTAATTAATCGCAGAAGGCTAAGATTTCGGGATAAAATAAAGGTGAAGCATCACACAGATGTAAATTTTGAAGCTCTACATGTAGAAAAAAAAGCGAATTAATATGCTCAATATTAACCGAAATATTTGGGTGGTTCCAGTTAGAATGAGACACACTGTATATAATATTATGCTGACTTCGAATTTTCAAGATTCTTTAATTAAAATGCTACGAAGTTTTGAAACATTTTATTTACGAAGTGGATTCTTATAGTTATTTTATAATTTTTAAAAATTGTTGGAAAGGCCCCCCATTATCGCAATTCTCTGCAAGTCGCAGGAATTGTTTGGAAATCTCTGGAATTTCCTGGAAGTCTCAGGAAGTGTCTGAAATTCCTCGGAAATCTGTGGAATTCTTTAGACATCATCTGAGGAATAGTGCACAACAATCATGAAAATTACGCACTCTGTGGAATTCTCGGGAAGTTTTGGAATTCCTTGGAAAACTGTGAAATTCCCTTATGTCCTTCCCTTGAAATTCTTGTGTACACCAAATTTTACGGAGACCTATTTCTATCTTTTCCTATCCTCAAAATAATAAGCGTGTAAGATGAAAAGGAAAATCCGAGGGAAAATCCGAGCGAGTGTAACTGACTAGTAATGCAAAATGTACTCTTTTTTGCACTGTCGGTTTCATTAATGGCTGGGTTGTACAGCTACTTTTCATCTGTCTAAATTCGGTTCGAAAAATGTTATAGGTAAGAATATTTCACGTCAAAAAATGTCTGTTTTATACACTTGTTGAAAAGACTTTTGAATAGTGTTAACACTAGGAAACGCTCGAAGACATGAGATACAAGTTTGTACAGCACAGATTATGTACCTACTTTACAAAATATTAGTGAATAGCCACTCGAAAGCCAGGTCGAAATCTCGATAGCATTTAGCGCCATATAAATACCGCTGAAAAAAAGAAAAGAGGAAAGAACAAATCAGAACCAAAATAGTTATTTAGATACTATGTTTTCGCGCACTAGCGATAGCAGGTTTGGAAACCGAGTGCGCAAAGTGCGTGAGGTGTCCAATGCTCGCGTGTGCGCGAATATTGTTAATACATTATTAACGATACTATAGGTTGGTAAGTGCATGTTAACAGAATCGAGGAATAGTTTGCAAACACGAGACGGAGCCGAGTTTCCGCAAATTCCGAGATTCTGTTAAAACGCACTTAACAAAAGTGTTTCATAGATAATTTTTCGCACAATCGAATTTTACCATTAGGTCTTAATGACACACTTGGACAAACTTTTTGAAGCCGACCTCACCAGAAATTTGAAGCAAAATGGCAGTTTTACTTACCGCGCATGTATGCCGTAATGGTTCATAACGGCACTGTTATTTTGTGTTTCTGGAAACTAAGCCGTTTGTAGTATAAGGTCAACTTTCCGCTCATTATAGTGTGTGAAAAGTATGTATTCTACTTTTTGAACTGATATTTCCAATAAAAACAAACAGAATTTCAACTCATTTGCATTGTTGGTTTAGGGTACGCGCAATTTTCATTCCCATCCAGCGCATATAAGATGGAATTGCATTTTTGTTTCCCATTTCTTTATTGCAACTATGCAACTATTTACATTGTTATTGTACTTTAAACACCAAAATTCTCCCATTTTTTTGATTTATTACCTCCACTGCTAGAAAATGTCTTGTCATTTTTGTCGTAAGATGGTAAGCAGATTTAAAGTCAAAACATTAAATTATGTTAATTTCGCCAAAATTGTTAGTTTGTAAATGCGGTAAGTTATGTTTTATCGTTGAAACTTTCTTTTAGTAATAATCACTTTGTATGGAAAGATCGGATTAGAGAAAAAAAAATGCAGTGCGCAATTCACGCACTCGTGTACAAAACGGACCGGTAGGTACCTGTAAATTTGATGTTCCCAGTTGTTTATAGAGTGCGTAATAACTTGATTTTTGTTAAAGGAGTGCAAAAAATCAATTTAATTCCGCCATACTTCAAAATTTTCGGCACAGAGAAGGATTTTCGAAATAGGTAGGGTATACCTATATATCGTAATGATGCAATCAGAACTGTAGGGTCTTTAATTTAAATGTACTTAATACAAGACAGTTAAGACACGAGAGAGGAGAAGTGGTATCTCGAAAGAGAGGGACATGGAAAAGACTATTTATTAATAGCACGTGTCGCTGATTTGTTTATTTATCGATCTTAATTCTTAAATAGATACTGAGTTAGCACTCTTTTACAGTTCGGACTCGAGATTTTTGTGAAGTGACAATGGAGAATTTTAATAGTTTACTTTGAACTTTTCCGTTCGTAGTTATTTGTGACAAAACTGGGTAAGACAACTTATTTGAATTTCTAATAAATTCCAATTCGTTGATATGTGCAACAGTGCAACCTACTTGAACTTGTGGTAGGTCACGTAGACGGGTTTTAATCTGCAATATTAATGGCGAAAATTAAATAATCAAGACATCGAAAACATGAATATGAGATATTTTATTGGCGCCGCCAAAATTTGTATTCTTCTCATTGAACATTTTAGACAAGTCATCAAGAATCAAAAAGTTACCTATTTAGCAAGTTTTGGCGCTTTATTTAACCATTTAGCTCACTTCTTAGCTGGGTGGGCCATGTCTAGATTATTAATGACTATTGACTCCGGGTCATCAACATTGAGTGGGTGGTCCTAGGCGTACCCAGTTTGTCCATTTACATTTTTATGTAATATATACAATAATGGTTGCTTTTTTTTAAATCGCAGATCATAGAGGTGAAAGCACTAAGTTATTTACTTTACATTTTCACTCTTGACATACCTACCAAGGATCTGGGATGAACCCATTTCCATTGACACGAGCATTTTCTATAAACTTTAGTAGGTCACAAACAGTCGAATTTTGGGTTTGTGTGCCTATAGACTTTACGTGCCGACATGTAAAAATGCAGTCCCCGCCCCAATACACTATGTTCTCAGGAATTTGGATTAAAAATCCGACAACTTGGTTACACTGCCGATGTTTCGAGGATGTGGATTTTCTCATCATCAAGGCTCTAACCGCTGTAACGCTCCGCAAAGTGCATATATTCTTAAATCATATTATTTAATATGATTAAATATGAATATGTACGATTTAATATGAATAATATGATATGATATGACTTTGCGGAGCGTTACAGCGGACTTTGCGGAGCGTTATAGCGGTTGAGCCTTGAAGAAGAGGAAATCCACGTCCTCGAAACGTCGGCAATGTAACCAAGTTGTCGGTTCTTTCTTTTTATCCAAAATCCGGAGAAAATAATGATAGCTAATTTCAAAAAAATGGATAGTGATGATGTAATCTTAAATTTCTGTTTCAGGACAAACATAACTTAAAATGCCGTTTTTGAAAACCGCCAGATCAATTTTGTTGAAGAGAATACCGATCTTGGATTGGGGTACCAGGTACAATTCCGAAAAATTAGTCAGCGATGCTATTGCTGGAATCACGGTAGGATTGACCGTGATGCCACAAGCTTTGGCCTATGCCACCCTAGCAGGACTGGAGCCACAGGTAAATTGAAAATTTCCAAACTATTCAAGCGTGTATTATTCATTTCTTCAACTGATATCCTTGGCATTGTTTTGTTGCCGCGAATTACTTTTTTGTTGATTAAATTATGATTGGGCAACGCACTGCCGGTTTTTGTAAGGTGTGGGTCGGAATAGCACGTTCATGTATTGTTTAGAATTTAGGTGTTTGCATAAAGCGTCAAGCTTTATTATTATTATTAGACGTTTACAGTGTATCTTTAAGACCTTTAAGCGTAAAGTACGTCATTATCTTCAAACTGCATTAAACTGTATAATTTCATAATAATTGTATAGGCTGCATGCTACATCACACGCCTTCAGCTCGTGTTGCAATCATTCGAGCGTAACATGGTTATAAGGCTTGTTTGCTTTTTTGTATTTGCGCTCTATTCGAATATTTTAATAAATATATTCGAATTTAAGATTCGACTATTTAAAAATGCTTGAATACCCAAATAGCACAGATTTTCAGGTGTTTACTTTGGAGCGTTACTAATTACTATTATTTAAATTTAAATAATCATTATAATAATAAAATAATTCCTATTTGATGGTTGGAAGTCATTCGTCAACTTATCTGATTATTCGATTATTTGATCATTCGAATAAACATTCAAATATTGAGGATTCGAATAATTCTGCTGTGAAATAATTCGAATTTTGAATATTAGATTACTATACATGCTTATCTATCACAGACAGTAAGAGCAGCAACATTAACAATTTACGTTTTTCAGTATGGTCTGTATTCTGCCTTCATCGGCTGTTTCATCTATTCGATTTTCGGCACCTGTAAAGACATCACCATTGGTCCAACAGCTCTAATGGCCTTAATGACATACCAACAAATTTCCAATAGAAACACCGATTACGCAATTCTCTTATGTTTCCTCTCTGGAATAGTGCAGATTATTATGGCGGTACTTAATCTAGGTAAAAGAAAATATACTTAAGACTGTTCAAAAAACTAACACTTTCCACCACAGGTGTGTTAATCGACTTTATTTCCATCCCCGTGACAGTCGGATTTACTTCAGCGACATCTGTGATAATTATGACATCCCAGCTGAAGAGTTTGTTGGGGTTGAAAATTTCTTCGTCGGGATTTTTGGATACGATACAAAAGGTTTTGCAGAATTTGCACGAGACGAGGTGGGCTGATTTCTTGTTGGGGACGAGCTGTATAGTGATTTTAATGCTGCTTAGGGTAAGTATTTTGGTACTTTTCCGTTTAGTTTATAACGGCGTGGCATTTTGCTCCAAAGGGTGTAATTATTATTACCTATCACAAGAAAAATTAAAGATAGGCACATTATTTTACTACAAAAAAAAACTAAAATTATCTTTTTAACTTAAGATTGCGAATTACCTATAGTAGAATTTTTATAGCTAACCCACGAGAAAACGGTGACAGTTTAATGAGATTTCATTTCGGCAAAAAATAGAAGAAATTATTGTACCAATAGAGTATTGCATCTCAAAAAAATGGGCAGCTACGGAAGCGGCTGGAACCTCCCCACTTATTGAATGATCCAATCCTATCACTAATATCACGTAAATTTTACTATTTACTATGACTAAGTTTTACTCCATCAAACCAAATGTGTTTTCTGTGATTTTTCTAAATTTTACGATCTTTTGCCAAAAGGGCACTAAGGTTGAGTACAATTTTGAAAACAAAATTTGAAGACTTTTCATGTGCTGATAGATAAAATGGCAGTTCATTATTCAAATTTCAAAGTTGATATGCCAAAATGGCACTTGCCGCTCTCGGATTGCAACCAGAATTAAATCAGCCATTCGGTGGGTGACGGTATCTCTACCTACCAAATTTCAGCCAAATCGATCCAGCAGTTTGGGCTGTAGCGTGTTATTTAATGTTTGCTCAAAACTTCGAATTTTTCGATTTTATGCCAAAAAGGCGCTAAGTGTGAGTATATTTTCAGATACAAAATTTTAAGACCTTTCATGCGCTGATAAGAAAAATTGGTGTTCATCAGTCAAATTTCATAGTTTACATGCCAAAAAGGCACTTGGCATCAGCGGATTCGCAACAAAATCAACTGGGCTCACCAGAAGGCTAACACTAACCTGCATACCAAATTTCACTAAAATCCGTTCGGTAGTTTCCGAGAAATCGTGCTCACATACGTACATACGTACATACGTACGTACGTACATACACACAGACATTTTTTAAAAACCACTTTTTTGTGATCCTGGGACCTTGAAACGTAAAGATCTGGTGTTATCTCAATTTCGAATTTTGGAGTGATTGCAATAACCTCCCATTTTTATATGGTTGTGGGGAGGTTAAAATTTTAATAGATACTACATTATAAATACGTAAAAGCCGGAAGGTTGTATAACACGAATAACACGAAAATTAATGCCGCTTGTCATCATGACTATTATTTCAAATTTTCTTACAAATAACGACTACCTGTCACGTCTGACAAGATTTTCTTGACATCTTCCTTGTAAGGCTTTTCACCCTGAGGAGACACATACAGAGTGTCCCGACATGTGTGAAGCAAGTCAACTTGTTTTTTTTTTGCATTTATAAATTACCCCGCACCATCCTTATGTCAAATGGCTTTCTGTGGATTTGGCTGAAATTTTGGTATGTTGTAGATTTCGACCCCCTGATCAAATGTTATCATATCATTGCCGCAAAGAAATCGTACGGACAGTTTTTGATAGAGCCTGCCGAAGATAAACTTTTCCCCATGAGGACATACACATTTTTGGGACCGTCGTAAAAATACTTTTTTCAGCATAATAAGCAAACACACCCATAAGACTCCTGTATAAAAGTATGTTAATAATATACGTAAGAAAAGTGCCCCTGGACTTATCATGTGGTATTATGATGGCAAAAATGCAAATAAATTTTCGCTGCATGTAGTTCTTATGGGAAAATTTTATCTTCGGCACCCTCTGGAGCAAAAACTGTCCATACGATTGCTTTGTAGCAATGATAACTTTTGATCAGGAGGTCAAAATCTACAACATACTAAAATTTCAGCCAAACCCACAGAAAGCCATTTTCCCATAAGGATGGTGCGGGGTCCTTTGTTGCATGACACGTTTTAATTGCGTTTTTCTTGAAAGCGGTTGATCCTATGACTTAGCATCAAGAGTACCTTTTTATGTAGAATGGTTTGGAGAACAGTTATCTGAAGTCAAAAATTCAGGAAAGCTCGAGAAAAAAAAGTCATCTGTATTCTGAATACAAAAACGAAATGAAAATGTCATTTAATTTCTTGTATGTACATACCATAGTTATCAGAAAAAACGAGTACAGTGACGTGACTTTAGACACACGTTTTTCCATCTAAATTGTTAGAAAATGCTTGTGTCTAAAGTTGTTCGTTGTACTTACTCGTTTTTTCTGATCACGATGGTACTTGCTCGAAAATGACTTGACTGTATGCAGCGAATGCAACAAAACAGAACAGCAATTGGAAAAAGTACAGGAAGCCCGCAAATTAGAACAATAAAACTACTAGTAACATTGGACTATATATATTTTGTCGTAAATTTTCCAAATTATGGTTTTTGATTTTAGTATAGGCAACCAACAATAATAGAATTTTAACTGTGTTCAATGGTCAGTTCCTATTGTCAACTCGATATTAAAGCATTAAACGTCATGGATTTTACAACATCAACACCTAATGGCAGGTGCATACTTGATTTCATAAAGCATTTTTCATGTAGAAATTTTAAATTTTGTTGGAAAAAATGACAAAATATGGCAATAACCGAGGCAATAACTTAATGTTCTCAGTTAGAACACACGTTAGAATTTGTAGAATTTTGATATAAGCAGTATAAGTAGATAGATGAAGCCTATACATATAATGATAATAAAATAAACTATTTTTTACAAATTAGATACAGCGTCATCCAGATAAGTGATATGTGATAAAGTGACAGAAATCATGTTGCCAAACCAGTCCCCGGTAAAATGAGGTGGAGATCACAGATGTCCTGTATGAATTAACTGTCCACAAACGTCCTGGCGACAAAATGCGATTCATTTGTTTCCATAGCCACCCGCTATTACATATTTTCTGAATAGCACTGTAGGTAGAAATCATTTTGGCAAGAGATAATTTAGCATTTTACCGTGAACGGTTTTTTTAGCTACAGAGCGTTTGTTCAGAATGATAGAAAGGCAGAAATCATTCTAATCTATTGTTGATTTTCACAAGTGGGGGATTTACAGATAATCAAAAATTCGATAAATGCATGACAATGAACAATACAGATTGCACAAACGCAAGCAGTATGCTCTGTGGCCGCAAGTAGTAGAGTTACAATGATGTTCTTCGGTGGCAACCAATCTTCTAACCGCAATGAAATTGTCAAATTGTGCACAGTTCTTGCAAAAAACGAAAACTTAAAAGCAACCATAGACAAAAGTATACAGGGTTGCGGTTATCACAGGAATCGGTGCATTTTTGGGCGGAATTTTGGGGGGACCAAGAGGCCTTGCCATTGGTAAACTGAGAATTAACTAACTTCCGGTTTATTAAAGATTCTCTAATAAATTGATTAGGTGGGGCCGCAGCAGCAGTGTTTGCCGGAATAACCAACGACGGAGAATACAAATCAGTTGTCGAAATTATCATGGACGACATGACGTCAGAACAGAGGAATGAATTGGCGGATTCCATTTTAAGCGTGGCTTTGAGTTTTAACTACGCAGACGTTATTAATTTGGGATTTCTATTGGCCCAGTGTAACACGGATTCGTCCTTTAAGGCAGCTATTGTTGAGCAAATGCGCAAATTTTTTGTCGAAAACATGAATATGTCCATATGCTGATATTGTGTAATCTTATACCTATATGTATAACCTAATAAGTATGTTATTCCCCGAGCATGTTTTAATAAACTAACTTGATGATATCAGTTCAAGTTTATAACTTTACTATTGTAATGAAAATAAGTACCACTTGAAGGGCGAATGGATGAATAAATAACAAATATTGATAAAACTCCTTTACATTTTTTCTAATAATTATTATTTTGGAATATCAGCTTTTAGATACTGATAGCTTCTTCATAAACTACAGCAGAACGGTCCGTTTTTTAAGTTTTTCGCGAATACCAAGTTCGTATTCAGTGGCGATTTGCGGGAAATTTGAAAAACAGATCATTAATTTTCATTTGCGAACTAACTAACCGCGGATAATTATTTGTCCACAATTTTTTCATGGGTAGAGGCTACAGATAGCTAAAGTCTGGAGCCTTAAAACTTCCATAAAATTAATTAGGGGAGCCAAAAAAAAATAAATGCACTGTAAAGGCCTCTGAAAAATCTGTTGGAAAAGACTTTTTTAATGTTTTTGTTTTCATTGTTGCAGAAACTCAAGGATTACAAGTGCCATTCAAACGACAAGAAACCAACGAAAAACCAGCGAGTTGGAAATCGACTTCTTTGGCTTGTGTCCACGTCGAGAAACGCTATAATCGTTATCGTCTGTTCCATTGCAGCCTACTTATCAGAGACACAAGGAAGTGGCTCACCATTTAGATTAACAGGAACCGTTCGTCCTGGATTACCAGAATTTAAGACACCTCCTTTTGAAACCACCCTCAACAATCGCACAGTAACTTTCTCAGAAATGATCTCTGATTTGGGTACCTCGGTGGTTTTGGTACCTGTCATAGCAGTATTAGGCAACGTTGCCATAGCTAAAGCATTTGGTATGTATGATTTCGTTGATTTCCATTAGGCTTAAATGATCACTAATTGCTTTGTTTGCGTGCTGTGGTATACAGGGTGTGTGACAATTGCCACTTGTAACTGACAACTGTCACTTGTGAATGGCAATTGTCACTTGCAACTGACAATTGCCACTTGTAACTGACAATTGTCACTTGCAACTGACAATTTTCACTTGTAACTGACAATTGTCACTTGTAACTGACAATTGTCAGTTGTAAATGGCAATTGTCACTAGTAACCGGCAGGCGCTTCGAACTGCTTCAGTGATGTGCGCAGAAATTTGTCATGAAAAGGAGGGGAGTCAAAAGTGTAAAAACTACTAAAAGAGCATACATTTCTGGAATCACACGAGTTGTAACCCCACTAACCCCCTCCGGCGTACGCCATTGGTCTTTTCCAATTGACAAATTATCGCCAGCTATAAGTGACAATTGTCACTTAACAACTGACAATTATTGTCACTTAACAACTGACAATTATTGTCACTTAACAACTGACAATTGTCACTTGCAACTTGCAAGTGACAATTTGCTATTGCAACAGTTTTTTTCCTGGAAATTTAAAAAACTTTGTTGTGACCCCTCTACGCCCTCGTACAGTTGCCACCAACCTTCCGCTTCATTTTTCTCCAAACTTGAACATGTCTCACTGTTCCCACTTTTCCCCTACTATTTAACGCCTTGGGAAATAAAAAAACATCATTATTTCTAGCAAGCGGTCAAATGATTGATGCAACCCAGGAACTGTTCACCCTCTCCATGTGCAACGTTTTCGGCTCATTCTTTTCTTCAATGCCCATTACCGGCTCGTTCTCCAGGTCAGCTGTGAATCACGCAAGTGGAGTTCAAACTCCCTTCGGTGGCGTTTACACGGGAGTTATGGTCCTCCTTGCTCAGAGTTTCCTCACTCCCTACTTCGCCTACATTCCAAAAACGTCTCTAGCTGCAGTCATCATCAGTGCCGTCATCTTCATGATAGAGTATGAGGTGGTCAAACCAATGTGGCGGTCGAGTAAAAAAGATTTGGTGGCTACGTGCGCCACCTTTATTTTCTGTCTCATCATTGGGGTGGAATACGGAATTCTCGTTGGAGTTGGAATTAACATCACTTTTTTATTGTATCCCTCGGCACGGCCCTCTGTCAAAGTGGATAAAATAACGACCGGTGGAGGCATGGACTACATTAGAATCACCCCTGGCAACAGTTTGTACTTTCCTGCAGTGGATTTTATCAAAACTAGTGTGGGAAAGGCGGGAGTTAGTTCGAAGCATTTGCCTGTAGTAATTGACTGTAGATATATTTTGGGTAAGTTGATTGCAGTTTCATTGTATGTTTAGGTGTTTCCATCCCTGTTCCCATTTACACATTTATCTGAGGAGCCTCAGTTAATCTCAGCAATTTGATTGGTCAATATTCAAAAGAACCAATCAAATTGCTGAGATTAACTGAGGCTCGATAAATGTGTAAATGGAAAGCGTTTTTTATTAGAAAATTTGATTTCTAGGGGCCGATTTTACTGCAGCAAAAGGAATTTCGGCGCTAATTAATGAATTTTTGATGCGAAAACAACCGTTGTATTTTGTGAATACTCGAGAGGAAGTTGTGTCAGTGTTTAGGGGCGTCCTTGATAGCGATTTTCGGTATATGAGCTCGATGGAGGAACTGGAGGCAGAGCTTGAAGGTTAGTATATCTGCTTGACCAATCAAAAAGCAAAAAGCTTTGCTTTTGCATAGGTTAAGTTAATCATGATTGGGTTAGAAGATGGTAGACATTATCAATTTATCTTTATTTGCCGCAACCAGCAGCCTAGGGTAAATATAGTTTTATGACTAGACCCGCCAGTCTCAAAAAATTCCACTATAGCATCCGTCAATACGAACTATTAGCATGACGTAGGTCCGCCATCTTTGTTGGGATAGGTTAAGGTTGTTACCATGGCAATGAAGCTAAACAAAGCGATAATTTCCTTGTGTAGATTCAATTATTTCACCATGAAACTAATTGTGGACATGATATAACTATTTAATCGAACTGTCAATAAAGAATTAGTCTGACAGAAAGATTCCTACAATACCGTCTCTCAAAACGCAACGAAACTAACGCAACAGTACTTTTTTGGACACACTGTGGAGCAAAAAAGTCATTTTGACTACTTTACGTTCTGCTAATAGTGAAAATGACTTTCAGCGGATTTGGCTGAGATTTTAATGTGTTGTAGATTTCGACCTCCTGATTAAAAGTTATCATTGGCACAAAGCAATCAGACCGACAGTTTTTTGCTACAGAGCCTCCCAAAGACATATTTTCCCATAAAAACTACATGTATTTAACTAAAAATTGATCAGCAGTTTCTTGAAACCTTTCATTTACAGTTATTTGTTTACCAAAGTTCCTACGACGAATTTTCAACGCAATGTGAGGCGCAACGCAAAAATAACAATTAATTAAACAAAACTTCAAAATTTTAAAGTCACTCTTCAAGTTTTTAATTTTTACTGTTGATGAATCAATGTTACCTATATGTACACTCGAGGGCAAGTGAATGTTAACGATTTGTCAAAATTAGTAGGGGTTGCCAATGTATTTCCATACGCCATTGCCTACTCGTTTTGACAAATCGCTAACATTTCACTTGCACCTACCGTAGACTCGCATGTAAAGTGCCTTTTAGCTAACGCTCGAGGAATAAACTTCCCACTCCTTCAAAAAAGTTTCACTTTTGACACATTGTTACATAAATAACCATTAAATATCAGAGCACTCTTGACATCGTTTATTGTGAATGACACGTCGTTTTGAGAGATGATATTGCAGAAATCTTACTTCCAGCGCCATCTAATGATTTGCGCTCGAAGCCTATTTACGTAACAAAAACTTATAGCATGCTGATGACTTAGAACTTAGAGACCTATGAATACTTCATTATTAAAATATGAAATACTTAAGGCTATTCCGTTGTTTTTGGCTGCAAAATGTAATAAACTGAACCACTGCGCTGCCCCAAGATGTTTTGCAAAAACCAATGAGCGTGTTATTTTTTATTTTTTAATACATTTAACTTTCTCTTCACAGAGAGGCGACAGGAACAATATGACAATGTAGACAGCCACCTTTTGGACACTGGAGAAATTTGCAATGCACAATGGAGACGCTCCATGGAAGAACTACGTGAAATCACCAGTGAAGACCACAAAAACATTTATCGAAGAGTGACCTCAGACCAGCAGTAACGACAATTCCGCCTCACAGCACCATGACATATTTAAAAGAGACTTTTGTACAAAATACTAATAAAATTCCTCAACTTGTTTATTAAATCAAATACTACAACTAAAATTAAGTCTACGATACCTCTACAGTTCCCCCAACTTTTTCAATGGCTTCTTTTAACTTCTCAGATTCTTCTTTCGATACATCAGCTCTAACAACCGCTGGGGCACTCTCAACAAACTTCTTTGCTTGTACTAAATTCATTCCCTCTATTAAGCTCTTGATTTCTTTAATGAGTGCGACCTTTTGCTTATCGTCAAACTTCATCAGTGTAACAGTGAAAATTGACTTCACTGCTTTTGGGGCTTCATCTTCATCATCAGCGGCAGGTCCGACGGGGGCGAAGCCTCCAAGTGGCATAACTGGGGCGTCCGGTAAGTTCAGACGCTTTTTTAACGTTGTGCTCAGTTCAGACACTTCCAGCAAGTTAAGCTGTGAAATTTCGGACACTAGTTTTTCGATTTTAGGACTGATTGGCTGGTCCGTACCGCTCGGGGGCGGAATTGTGATTTTATCAACGGGGGCTGCCTGTATTTCTGATTGACAAAGACCCGTGCTGAAAGTTAAAGGTGTAAAATTTATGAGGATAAAATGTTTGTAATACCATCTGGAAATGCTTCGATAATGCTTCAAGGAAGGGCGGATAATAATGCGAGCAGTAATCATGTTAAAACGAGGAATTAATCACAGATTTAATTATAATAAACTTGCACGCCTGTTCTAGGTTAGGTTAACTTTTGACAGATTCAAAACTGGACCTCTAATGACAGATGACAGCAAAGCAAACACTACCAACCGCGGTGAAATAAAAATGCCAGAATCGTGCACTTTTAACCATACACACAGGCCGTCCCGAAATACGCGATATTAGCGATGACGTGGAACCGCCATCTTTGTTGTGTATGGTCATAGTCAACTAAGTCAACGCCTCCCACTGAAGCCAAACAAAGCGAGATTTAAACGTGCAAATTCCAGAAAACTGCATTTGTAGTCTAATTCTTTATTTACAGTTACTGTGCTGCGTTTTAAGACCTTAATATTGACAAATTGAAGAATTGCTAATTATATCATGTCCACAATGTGTTTTTTGCTGAAATAATTGAATCTACACAAGGAAATTCTCACTTTGTTTAGCTTCATTGCCATGGTAACAACCTTAACCTAGCCCAACAAAGATGGCGGACCCACGTCATGCTAATAGCCCGTATTAGACGATTATCTAACAGGATGTATTCTACAATCAAAAATATGAAGAGCTTAGGTCCCCTCAAAGAAGGGGGTAACAAAAAATGATTTTTTCTTGAATTTCTGAGGAACGACTTTTTTGATCGACATCTCGGATCAATTATGTACACAAAGGACCCTATCGGATATGCCCCATATTTGGGCCGCTTGTAGCTGGCATGACTGTTTCAGGAAGAACGAAGCTTTCGGTTGAGGGACCTTTTTTGAATCAGTCATGCCAGCTACTATTGTTCTTTACGCCTTTAACGTATCCATTTATTGCAAAACTATTTTTCTTAAATTATGCCGAAACTTAAAACATCATATATTTTGCGATTCTCACCTAACACTATGGTTACATTAATTCATGAGGCTATTTCATATGTACCCACTAGTTTCAAACACTCGTTTATGAAAAAAAATGCAGCAGAGAAGCGGCTGGAACCTCCCCATCGCGTGGATCTTTGTATTCTGTGTAGATAGTAGTCAATTCAACAGAATTTTTTTAATCCTTGACTAATTTCACAATTTTCTGACAAATACATGACAAATACCGACATCACCTCGGACATCACTCATCACATTTGACAATATGTTCCTTTTAAGGTTAATCTTTGCCGCTTTTTTGACAATAACTGCCACTTTATGTCATCCACTGTCAGCCCGCTCCCTTTTAATGAGAAAGAATTTTTTCTCTATTTTCCACTGAAATGGCCGAAACTGTGAACACATTTTTATAACCAGAATTTGATCGCCTTTCTAATGGCGACATAAAAAAGGAGGTCTTGTATTTAAAATTTTAAGTTGATATGCTTAAATGGGACTTCCCGTGGGCCAATTGCTTTCAAAAGCCTTTCAGGTCTTCAACGGGTCACCCGATCTCCATGTACCAAATTTCAGCCAAATCGATTCAGTAATTTAGGCTATAATGTATTTTTACTGTTATTATAAAATTTCGCTTTTTTGAACCAAACAGCGCTAAATGCGAATTAATTTTGTCCTATTTAAAACCAGAATTTGAAGACCTTTCTGATAGTGACAATAAATCTTTCAAAAACTTGTTTTTAATAGTCAAATGAGAAAATAATTTTAAATTTGGAAATTGGTTTGCCAAAACGGCCCTTTCCGTGAGTCGATTGAATTCAAAATTTGTTCAGCTCTTCGACGTGTAATACAATCCCAATGTGCAAAATTTCAGCCAAATCGGTTCAGGGGCTTGGGCTGTTCCGCGATTTTAAAGTCCGATAAAAATCAATTTTTTTTATTTTTGGTCAAAAGGGGCACTAAGAATGAATACACTTTTAGAAGCAGAATTTGAAGGTCTTCCTTATGGTGACGTAAAAAATGGGGGTTTGCATTTAAAATTTAAAAGTTGATGTGCCAAAATGGCATTTCCGGTTGCACGATTGGCTCCAAAAGCTTTTCAGATCTAAGTTAGGTTACGAGATGCCTATGTTCCAAATTTCAGCCAAATCGGTCTAGTAGTTTTGGCTGTGGCGTGATTACAAACGAACGTACGTACGAACGTACGAACGTACGTACGTACATACACACAGACACATTTTAAAAACCCCTTTTCTGGGTTCCTGAGACCCCAAAACGTGAAGATCTGGTGCTATCTCAAATTCGAAAATTTTAGTGATTGCAGTAACCTCCCATTTTTTTTAAATTGTGATGGGGTTGGGGAGGTTAAAAAGTTAAGGCTGCTAGCTAAAAGGGGCCCAAAAAGCGGGCATATCAGATAGGGTCCTTTGAATTCCTTGTACATTTTCGTGTAAAGAAGGTGCTATTGTTCAAACTCGATAGCTCAAGCCGTTTTCCAGAAAATTGATGTTTAACAAGGTAGGCATATATACAGTTCATTTCAAGGGTTTAGTCCGGTTCAGGTACAACGCTCTAGGTTAGCTCCGTCTTTTTCTACACAACGTCTGGCAATTCACCCACGTTGTAACGTACAGTCCTAAGAGTGTCTACTATCGCGTCTCTGTTTAACACATATAAATGGAAGAGACGGATATATCACCCGTTAAAGTATTCTCTAGGACTCGATCGGGGCGCGAAACTATTCCACCACTCATAAACTCATTGATCATATAATATTATATTATAATATAATTTATTCTACTAATATAATAATTAGGCAGAAAATAACACGTTGAACGATTTTTCAGAAACTGAACAACACATTTTGAATTCTAATATGTATTTATACCCTTGCACCCCTAATTACAAAGTAGGATAATTCAATATACAGTCAAAACTGTATTAGCCGGACACTGGATTAGACGGAAACCTGTATATTACGGAAATTTTTGGTATTCCCAACCCTCCTCATAAGAAATACATACAAAAATGTCTGAATAAGCCGGAACCTGTCTAACGCGGAAACGGAAAGCATTTTGAGGACCAATTTTGGAGGAAAACCTGCATAACACGGATTTTTCTAGCAACTTTTAAAACGCGGAAACCTATTTCTTTTGTAAATGAGTAAACGTGACAAATAGTGCCGTTAAGGGATTTAAGAGAGGGTGTAATAAAACTGACCTGCCGCTCGAATAGTGGAAATTTGGGCTGTGCCGTGGGAATAAAGTGAGTTGCCGACAAGATTTGTAAGAACTCGTAAAATTTATTGATAAACACATTTTCTTTTTCCAGCAGAAATGCAAATTTTCAAGCGAGAATATAAAACGCTATTCGAGTTCAGTTTGTGTTTCATCGTCATTTCGTAAAGATGGCAAATCGTAAAACAAACACGTTGTCTTTAAAAAAATTGACATTTTGTAATCTTGTACACAGGAACAGATGTTAACGAGGCTAGTGGGATAAAAAACTTTTCTGAAGCTTTGGAAAGTATTGCTGCCTTAGACGATTTTTCCCAACGCAGCAATAATGAAACAATGAGGAGGAAAATTTTAGAATTAAAAACAATAATGGAATCGTCTTACGTCTTAAATAATAATAAAAAACAACTTACATTGTTAGATATGTGGGGCAAATAAACAATTTTTTCTTTTCTCATTGTATCTTTAGTTTTGTCAAAAAACATTTTCAAAACCTTGGTAAGACGGAAACCTGTCTTTGACGGAAATTTTTTCCATTCCCTTGCGATTCCGTCTTGGACAGGTTTCACTGTACCTGGAAAAGCTCATTTATAAACCACAAGTCATTATTGGGGCAATTCGAGGAAATATGAAGAAATTGCAAATAGTTTGCAGAGGATTTATAATTTTCTAATTATATTCCCGTAGAGAAATAATTCGTTTGCGCAATTCTGAGAAATCAATGGTTCGAAAGTGCAAATAGTCTGAAGCGAGTAAATAGTAAATAAACAATAAAATAATTCTAATTATATTTCCGTAGAAACACAATTCTTTTTAAAAGTAGGTACTTTGTGTTGACTGTGGTGGAATAACCAGGTTTCACTGTTACTTACGACGGTCAGGTCGAGGATGAGCGGAACTCATTTGCATTTTACGATCTAACGGACTAAACCCTTGAAATGAACTGTACTGTAAGAATCTCTTAAAAGGGTATAGCAATAAAGATTATGGCTCATTACTGGGGTATTGTACCTATTGTGCGGCATACAATGAGCCATAAACTTTATTGCTAGACACTTTTAAAAGATTTTTACAGTAATTATGTGTCAGAAACCATTGCATCAGTTCTATTCAGCACAAAAATGTACAACAAAGCTCAAAACTTCGTGACCCTATCGTAAGGCGTTCCTCAAAAATTAAAGTAAACCAATTTCCTGTTACCCCCTTTGGGAGGCATTTTTTAACCTATGTTCATTAAAAAGACTTTTCTTCATATTTTTGATGGTAGAATACGCCTTTTAAGATATTATTACACTTAATCTAATTTCAGAAATTGCTGAGGAGATTAAGTAAGGCTCATCAGATAAATGTGTAAATGGAAAGCGCCTCTAATATCCAGCTTTGGCCGAATCACGGAGCTAAATAGACTCCGCAAGTGTGACGTCACTCGGCACTCGGGCATTTCCGTAGCTATTCTGAATCGACTCTCACTACTAATAATCTACGAAACCATGAACGAAACGTAGTTTAAATTATCAATAGTCTCGACGTGCCTCAAAATAATCAAAGAAACTATAATTTCTGCTATAATAAATGAACAGTTTTTTGGAGGTTTGCTGAATAACAAAATCATAATTAATAGAATTGACTTTAATAACACTGGAAAAATAAGTTAAATAAAGTGCCGGACAAATCAGCTCCACGATAGTATATATGGTCTGTCCGGGATCCACACGACCGAGATTCACCCTATTTCCATGGCGATTCATTGCCATGGAAATAGGGTGAATCTCGGTCGAGTGGATCCCGGACAGACTTTAACATCTTTCATACAATTTAAAAAAGGTGCACGATCAACATATACAAATATTTTGAGCTGAGTGTATTAATAAATCAAATAATAGTAACAAAACAGTCGCTGCTTGTAACAACCATATACATTCTAAAAGAATTAAACAGGAAACCTTCTTATAGTCTGTTCACGCTAACAAGTTACACAGTTAATAATCTATGTGACTGTTTATCATTCCCATTCTGTTGTGCCTGGTGGTTTAGACGTTAGGTCATAGAGTACTCTCGATATACCTGGCACCTGTAAGATCTCCATCACCATTCTCTGGACCACCTTTAACATGGAAATGTTAATAACAATCGTAATTTTTTACTTGAGGCACTTACATCTAAAGGCAGCTGTTTGCCAGGTACGGCGGGCAATCCAGTCATGAAGTCCCTTGTGCAGAAAGGTCTTAGAACTATTGATCTCTGGCATGATGGAATTCTTAACGCCTGGTCCCTGTCGAAATGTAGCGGTAACAGAATCACAGGCATTTGGCTCACTGAATTCATGTGCCCGCTGTTTTGCAGCACCTGTCAAAAAAAAAACTTAGTTAACAGTTTTGACTAATCCCGATGGTTACGTCACAAGTGGGACTGGCGCAAAAATTAAAAGACGATTTCCCTTTAGCTTCCAGATGCTTAAAGTTTTAACACATATTATGACGTCACTTTAACTTATTTGTCAAACGACAGGAACAGTTGATGGGCTTTTGTTGACATTTGGTTGGCAACTGAATGCGCTACAAGTCAATACTTTATGGTTTTTATTTGCAAAGTGGTTGTATCATAGTTCTTTTACTCTTAAAAAAGATATAAAGTGGTAAAGAATGTCTCATTTATTAAGAAGCTTAATATTGTCAATTATTTACTAAATTTTTATTATTTGACCATTTACGGAAATGGATAAATCACTTTAATTTTCAGTTGCAATTTTCGCTTCCCACAGACATTAACCTCACACCTCAACGCTAACGACTTCTAAAGAACTCGGCGAGCTCTTTACTACTTGGAACACTATAGTATACGCTGTGACGTCATCGTATGTGTAAAGATGTAAAGGGAATTCAATTAAAGGGAAATCGCCTAAAGAGTGTCAGTTGAGATGTAGCCTTGACAATAAGCTCAATAAGTGCAAAACTGTTCTCCCAACTAAAAGTTGATCTTGGAAGGACGTATCAGCGGTCTCCAAAACTTCAAAGATGGCCACTTTCTTAACCTTCCCATAATGATTGAAAAGCCCAATAAAACTTACCGTTGTCGCTGCATCGTCACATTGTCTCAGCGTGGCAAGCGCATTCGCCGTAAGGTATGTGATGGTGAGATCTACTATTGGCTCTTTGACAAGTCCACCGAAAACATAGCACACCCTGTTTATGTTTCGGCAAATCCTCGGTATAAGGCAGGCAAGAAACATCAAATCGTCCCAGTCCGGATCTCTTTCACTCGAAATACCGACTACATAACTATACGAACGAGAATCACCCTGAACGCCTACACTACGGATCGGCAGTAACGTGGCCGCCAACTTCTGTTTGCTAGAAATTCTTTTTAGGGTGTTCCTGCGAAAGATTTGCAAGATATTGTCAGTATTCTTTTACAATATAAACAACTTATTTCTATGAAATTTATTATACAAGCTAAGCTTAAAGGGGAATTAAAGAGAAACGACCAATGAACGTGGCTAAAGAATCAGGCTTCGAACGCTGCACGCTACGACAGATGGCACTGGCGTAATATTCTTATTTAACAATTCCTATTGTTGATATCTGTTTTTAAGGTTTATTTTGGTGAGAAAACAACCAAACTTTAGCTTTGTAAATCGTTCTTACTTCTTCAAAAATCTTTTTTAAGAAGTTGATTTGGTATAAGAATTAATTTTCAGTGATTTTTTAATAAATTCGCTTATTTTCAGGGTTTCATGACCATGACTAAATTAAGTAACAGCTTAATTTTCAGTAATAACTCTTCAATTTGTCCCTCACTGGTAGTCGCACCTCTGTTTTCATCAAATTCCATAATTTATAACTGAAGATTGTGCATCACAACCTTTGTTCACAAGTCATTAAGGCGTAAAATGGTGCATTTTTTAAAAATCACAGAAAATTAATGCGTAAACCAAATCGACTTCTGAAAAAAGATTTTTACAGAAAAAAGAACGATCTTCATGGCCATTTAAGTTTCATAAAAACAAGTATCAATAGGTATACTACGGCAGCGCCATCTGTCGTAGTTTCTTACGGACTTACGGTTAAGAAATAGTTGAGGTATTCCTCAAAAATATTTTGTCCCGTTTTTTTTTGGGACACCGAATACTTGTAACCTTATTGCTGAACATAAGTTTTGTTAAAAGAGTAGTCTCGAGAAAATACGTCAAAAAAGGTATTGAGTGAGTTTCAGCAGCTCGCTCCATCATTCACGTCTATCGATCGAATAACATTTTTCTTTTCTTCGCGAAAAGGGATGGTATCGAGACAACTTTTTGCCTGTCCGATTTTTCTTTGGATAGAATGTCGTAGACTTAATTTTATAGTTTTCCATTTAAAACAGTAAAAATAAAGAAGAGAGCCACCAATATGTTGATAATATTCGTAAAATAAACAAGAAACTAGTAGTTTTACCTGGAAAAAAATACAGGAAAACTGAACTTTGGCAATTCGGTAGAGCTTCATATCGTGAATAACTTTCTAAATTTGCGACCTTGTAACGTTCGAGCTAACGCAGTCATCGCAATCATTTTGAGAATATTTCGTAAATATACATTACCACAGCACATGCCACACCCACAACCCGCCCGATTGGTCAGCTCAAAATATACTCGCACACAACACTTCTTCTAAAATATACTGCATTACAGCGCCTTTTACATGAATTACTGCTTATGAATAAAATGTACACGACCAAAGCAAATGTTCCTAAATCTACTGCACTGCAGCTTCTCTACGGAATATTGCTCTCTAAGTACCCTAAAACTTTCAAGTGTCTTTTGGGAATCTGATATTTAATTCCGAAAAAAACTACAAACGGGACTTAAAAAAATCATTTATCAAAGGTAATGGATCGACAGTAATGCTGTCAAAATATATATAAAAGTTTCAAAAATTGAAAATACATGAATCGTAAAAAAACGATTTTTTTCAATCAAGGCATTTGGGAATTCTTTACAGAATCTAATCGCCTTCAAAAAGCGTAACTTTTTTCTAACTGCCTAACAAAAATGAAAACTACACCACCTTATATGTATTTATAGTATGTACATTACGTAATTCTCTTTTGGTCATTTAATTATTAATAAGAATTACTAAAAATGGAAGCATTTTGCAAACTTAATGCAAATTGAAGCAAACGTTTGCCGTTGCATCGAAGCTGTGGTGGGGTAGATTTAGGAAATTTCGCTGAGGTCGAGTATATTTCATACTTATCCATACTTAGCGTATTAAAAGTCGCTGTCGGGCAGTATATTTTAGAAGCGAGGCTGTGTTTGCGTATATTTTGAACTGGCCAATTAGGCGTATCGTGGGTGTGGCATGTGCTGTGGTAATGTATATTTAGGAACTACCCGCCCCGGAGGTAAGAAATACCTGGTGCACAACTTTTTCTGTAGGATTAATAGTTTCGGAGTTATGCTCAAGTAAAATGAAGCGTACCTCTTACGTGGGGATTTAAAACAGGATCACAATTTTTTGACTCCCCATTGACTGGGCTATAAAGCGAAGCCAAACAAGACTTTGTTCTCCTGTTGCTCACCTCGTTTCGCTCGTCCCGAAAATTCAAGGCTCGTGCAGCAAAATTGTTCTTTCGGACTTTGGTAAACACAACTATTATTTATAAAAAATGTAAGTAAAATCGCAAATGTATCCCCCCCCGTTGTTCGACCCTACTGCTTAACGTAATTTTTCGAGACTATCCTTCTAAGAGCAATGTTCATTGTTTTTCTATGTCAGAGAAGTCAAAAAAATTAAGCATCTCATATTTTCTCATAATCGTCCTCCCTAACAAGGTCGAACTTCATTTTGAAATTGGGTTTCCGAAAAAATAACACACAGCACATAGGCCGAAAGTGCATAGTGGAAATTTTGTCCAACATTACTAATTTTAATTTATATGCTGAGTAGTAGCCAAAATGGAAAGAATCTTACAGAATGTCCCTAGATCAAGAAAACTCACCTTTCTTCATTATTTGTGACTCCTTCGACCCTGTTGAGCAGGGCGTGTTTTTTCTGCAACATCTGATCGAATTCCACGATGATTTTCACCAGGACCTGCGTTTCGGAGAAGTCCCTTTCCATGAACGGCTCCTCGGCACACAACACCCTAATGGCCAACCCCGGCCCCGGAAACGGATGCCTCATGACCAGCTCCGGCGTCAATCCCAAATCCCTTCCCAACGCCCTCACCTCGTCCTTGTGGAAGTCCTTCAGCGGTTCGACGACGCGTCCCTCCGACCTCAACTTCCGTATCAACTCCGAATCGTTGTGATGCGTTTTGATCGTGTCGGCCTTGGTGGAGACGAGAGCCGAAGCCGACTCGATCAGGTCCGGCCTCAAGGTCCCCTGTCCCAATATGACCTCCTCGGCCTTGAGGTTGAGGTCCGAGATGATCTCGTCGGAGATTTTCACGAAAACGTCCCCTATGATTATATTAGTGATGGGCACGGAAATTTTCCCGGGGGTAGAAAAATATATTTTTGGGAAAATACCGGGAATTTTTAAGAAATATAAATTCGTTCCCAAAGATTGGGAAAATATTCTTTCTACTACGACTTTTTCGTTTGTTTGGGACTTAAAATTTAACCAGCTTCCCAATTTTCACACAATAATTGTGTTTAAAGGGTAATTATACCTTTCAACTAATTACGTGTGGATTGACAAGCGTTATTTGCATTGATTTTGGGGTTTAGACGTCTTGATTTAGGCTACAAATGCATGTGACATTGACCACAAACTGTGGAATAATGAGTTCGTTACTCGATCCGATTGGGTAATGGGTAGCAAAAATTAGACGGTGATTAGCAACCGGGACTGTGCATATTCGGAGATGCTGCCCTCTGGTGGCAAAATTTTGAAGTTTTCGCATATAAGTGACCTGCTCAATAGAAGTGAAGCCGTGGTAAACCGTGACATTTTGGTGTAAATTTTCGTGAAATCTGGTTAAATAAATTTGAATTTGGAGGTCCACCTGCGATTAGCGCAGGTATTAGTGAGTGAACGATTTCGTTAAAACTAATTACTGTGTCGAGGAATGTCATAATAATTATTATAAGCAAACACCGATAAAAGCGAAGTACTGCCAGACCACATAAAATAGACAAGAGAATTTCGTGGATTCAAAGTGTTAGGAGAAGGTAGATAAGTACGCGCATTAAATACAAATTAATTTTTCTCCCCAGATCGTAGCGATGAACTGTGGACACCAGAACCACCTTATTCAAGCAGTTGCAGTGAACATTTTATAGGAAATCAAAAGTTAAACCATTCAATTAGTGATTCATATCTTCCAAACGTTTTTCCTGTGGTTAGTATCTAAAGCTTTCTTTACTTACCGAGGTAATTGTATAATATTTATAGACCGAACTCGAGACTGAATATAAGGAATGCAAACGAAGAAGATTATGCCAGAAAGAAAAATGACCGATTTAACAGATTTTTACCCAATTTTTTATAAGACATTAAGCAGTTGCAGCTTTGAACATGAATAATGTAATTTCCTCTACAGAAGTGGCAACAAGCACTGATTTTCCTACATTGCATTACACCACCGCAAAATCTTAAGAAACCTCTACCTAGTGAGTTTTTGTTTGAGTGAATATTAATCAAATAGTGAAGTGTCGACATTATTGTAATACCTATGTATACCTATTAGGGTGGTCCAAAATTTCGAACTTTTGATTTTCTAACAAGGCACCCCTCGAAATCATTCCTCTTGGCTAAAAAATAAATTATGCAAAATCATCTTACTGTGGGACCAAGGGAAATGGTGCCGACGAACTTCTTTATGTCAAAAAAAATGATAAAATTTGAATCAACAAAAAAAAAATTGTAATAAGAAAAAAACCGTTTTGAATGTTGCTTATTTGCAAATTGGTCGTTTTTCAACAGCATCGACGAATGTAGTGCTAATATTATACTAAAAAAGCGTCATTAGATGATTTGAAAATATTGACGTCCTCTAAAATATTAATTTTCGCGTAATAGTTCCAGTAAAATGTTAACAGTTGATTGATAAGTTCGCAAAGATAATACTTTATTAAACTAACTTTAGGAGTACATTTGCAAGACCGTTTGCACATTTGAATTTGGAAAGCGCTTCCTATAATCACTGACAATTTTAACAATGAACTGTTTTTGATCTTCATTTTTGGTCAATATTTGATTGTAATCTTCAATTAACTTCACACCTCTTTGTATGCTGCCTTGATAAATGAATGCCCAGGAGGGTATTTTTGAGGTTTTAAAGTAGAAAGCATCGCCCAGGGATTATTGACAAAAAATTTCATAAACTCACCTTCTAATTTGAGAAAGTCCGTTAGGAGATGAAGGATTTACTGGATTGAGGGACGTTGTTTAACCCAAATTATAGTTAAAATTATAAGCGTTGACCACGTCAATGGAATTACTTTAGTTTTATATTTTTTATTTTCTACGAAATATACAGGGTGAGTCAACAAGGCGACGGCGGTCCATAACTTCTGAACCCTTCCAGATAAGAAATCAATTCAAACGCCATTATATACAACACCGCCCATTCTACATCCTAAAAATACTTTCAACTATACAGGGTGTCCCAAAACACTTGCAACGCATGGCAACTTGATTTTTTTAAATGGAACACCACCATTTTGGTGCCATATTCTGGATCACCTATAACATAGCTTTACATCAACATAAGACATTTGATGTTTTAACGCTCTGTTCTAAAGTAATTAATTCTTTTTGAAAAATTTCAATCATTGCGGGTGCTTCTTAAAAAAATTCCTGAGAACTCAATTTTGTATCTAGAGAGCTGAGATTCGGTATGAATATGAAGGAAGGCTCATTCTATCTATACAACATGATAACTATCATTATCACAATACAGGGTGTTAAAAATTCTGTGTCAAGTTTGGAAAATTTCAAATATTCAAAACTCCATTTTTTCAAATGGCACCCCCTGTTATTATTGTGCCATGGGGTTCGTCTGTTGAATTACTTTATTTTTTATTAAGTATGTCCTATACCTAAAGTCAATACTTCAAAAGATATTCTTTGTCTTATTTATTTTATTGAAGATTATTACGATCTCAATTAAAGATTGCCATGGACGGTATGACAGTTATGATTAACATTGTTTATTTACATAGTTACCAGACAGTTTGTCAGATTTATTGACATACACAACCAGGAAGAAATCATTGACATGGTTTACCGCTTATGGTTGAAATTCATTGTGTATGTCAATAAATGTGACAAACTGTCTGGTAACCATGTAAGTAAACAATGTTAGTCGTAACTGTCATACAGTCCCTGGCATTCTTTAATTGAGATCGTAATAATCTTCAATAAAATAAATAAGACAAAGAATATCTTTTGAAGTATTGACTTTAGGTATAGGACATACTTAATAAAAAATAAAGTAATCCAACAGCCGAACCCCATGGCACAATAATAACAGGGGGTGCCATTTGAAAAAATGGAGTTTTGCATATTTGAAATTTTCCAAACTTGACACAGAATTTTTAACACCCTGTATAGTGATAATGATAGTTATCATGTTAGATAGATAGAGTAGACCTTCCTTCATATTCGTACCGAATCTCAGCCCTCTAGATACAAAATTGAGTTCTCAGGAATTTTTTTAAGAAGCACCCGCAATGATCGAAATTTTTCAAAAAGAATTAATTACTTTAGAACAGAGCTTTAAAACATCAAATGTCTTATGTCGATGTAAAGCTATGTTACAGATGATCCAGAATATGGCATCAAAATGATGGTGTTCCATTAAAAAAAATCAAGTTGCCATGCGTTGCAAGTGTTTTGGGACACCCTGTATAGTTGAAAGTATTTTTAGTATGTAGAATTGGCGGTGTTGTACATAATGGCGTTTGAATTGATTTCCTATCTGGAAGGGTTCAGAAGTTATGGACCGCCGTCGCCTTGTTGACTCACCCTGTATATGCGGCTGTCGGCACCCTTTCCTTTTATACTAGAATCCCGATATTTTGCCTGAATTTTTTTTCGGGAAGTGGAATAAGTCTACATGGTGCCCCGGATAATATGAGAACAAAATTAAAAACCCTACCGAGATTGGACCACCCTAATACCTATGTATACTATCGGGTGTTCCAAAAAAAACCGGACAAAATAGTCTTTGAAATAAGTCAGCCATTTCTTAATCGATTTGGATAGACTTGGTCTTAAATTAAAGCTAAAGAATCAGGCTTTCGAACTTTGCAAGAAACCTCGACAGATGGCGCTGCTGTAGTAGCCTTATTGATACTTGTCTTTAAGACTTATTTTAGGTGCGTGGGGATTGGTCGGGCAACAACCAATGGTTATGAGACCCAAATAGCATTGAAGAGCTTTCTTTTTTCTTCAAAAATCTTTTCTCAGAAGTCCATTTGGCGTAAGTACTAATTTTCTGTGATTTTTCTAAAAAAAGTGTTTTTGCTTATTTTCATGTTTCCATAACCATGACTAAAGTAACATTGATGCACATAGGGATTAATTTTCAATGATAACTGTTCAGTTGCCCCCCACTGGCATCTGCGCCACTGTTTTCACCATATTCGTTCATTTATAACTGAAAATTAAGATTTATTTGCATTACTGTTCTTTGGTCATGGCCATTAATGCGTGAAAATACTCAAAAACACATTTTTTTTTTAAATTACAGAAAATTAATGTTTAAGCCAAATCGACTTCTGAAAAAGGATTTTTGAACAAGAAAGAAAGATCTTCAAGGCTATTCGAGTGTCATACCGATTGGTCGTTGACTGACCAATCCCCATGCAGCTAAAATAAACCTTTAAAGCAAGTATCAATAGGACTACTACGGCAGCGCCATCTGCCGTAGTTTCTCATACAGTCGCAAGCCTGATTCTTTGGCCTTAACTTAAGACCACGTTCATCCAAATCGGTTAAGAAATGGCAGACTTATTCCCAAAAATATTTTGTCCGGTTTTTTTTGGGACACCCGATATATTACCAATACCAGTAAAACATATTTTGAAAACAATCTGTGAATTTGTGGATAAAAAATGTGGGCCCAGATTCTCGGGAAGAAATGTGTTCTGATTTTCACGGTTCAAGTTCGATACGCCTTGAAGAACAATTGATTAGCTTATTTAATGTAAATTCTGTCATTTTCACCATGATTTTTGTTTGGGAGATCACTTCTGCTTTTATAAAAGAGAAATTAGCGAGCCTGTTCTCCACGACATTATGAACAGACGGTCGAGAACTCACTAATTTCTCACCCTTCATTTTCTTGGCACTAGAGCGATGATTAAACTTAAATGTTTGAAACCCACACTTGACCTAAGTGTAAATCTTTCCCTACATTCATAGTAATTTATTAAACATACTCAAAATGTGTAAAAACAACCGGAACTTTATTGTCACAACCATACTACAGTGAACATTTTTGGTATGTCATTTCAGCGAGTTTTGTTTAGCATTTTTATAGTTATTTTCATGTTGGAGATTACTAAAACGGAAGTCGGCCATAAATCTTGTGGAACAGGGGCTAATGGCGGCCATTTTAATTTTTCAAAAATTGACATTTCGAAAACGGTAACAGATACGAAATTTTATTAAATTAGAAAAAAGTTGTATTTTTCAGAGTAGATTAAGAATTTGAAAAGAAATCTAAGATATCTAGATTGGTTACTGAAATATACTGAAAAGACTGAAAATTGGCAACGTGTTATAACTTGGTTACTAATCGATCATTATGGAAGTTGTTTCTATTACATTACCTTGCACGAACAATAAAATGAGGCGACGAAAACTTTTCTAAGCCTTCTAGACTAAAATATAACTTTTTTCAGTTTTTTCAATATATTTCAGGAACCAAACCAGATTTCTTCAATTTCTTTCCAGATTCTTAATCTACACTGAAAAACACAACTGTTTTCCAATTTAATAAAATTTCGTATCTTTTACGGTAACCGAGTTGTCAATTTTTGAGAAATTAAAATGGCTGCCATTGGCACCTGTCCCGCAAGATTTACGGCAGAGTTCTGTTTTAGTAATCTACAGCATGAAAATAACTAGAAAATGGCTAAATCAAGTTCGCTGAAATGACATACCAAAAATGTTCACTGCATCCCGGACTATATGCACAATGTTTGTTCATATGCAAAAACTGCTCGCGATTACCACCAGGTGGCGCTATGTTTAAAATTCGCACGGTCCCTATAGTGATCCATAAGTGGGAAAATGCTTTGTAAGCATATTTTATTTTTTGGCTAATCGCCGCCCAACTATGAAAAGTTAGCCAATGAATAATTTTAAGCTAAATACTAGTAGAAGAGTAGTAATAGTAGTAGAAAAAATATATTTTCCCTCTAAATGGGAAAAAACCCGTGAAAAAATCGGGGAATGTTCCCAAATTATATTTTCCGGAAAACAATCCATAACTACCTATGATCTTCCTCTTCTCCTCCGGATCGCACGTCATGCACAGCATTTTCGTCACTTTCGTACGTAACGTGTCCAAGTGTTTATCGACTGGTACGACGGTGGTGCCCTCGAAGAAAGTGCTGGCCGCCCTAACCACTTTCAGGTCTAGTCCGATTTTCTGCAACGAATGCAGGACTTTCTGGCTCTCGTTTTTGCGCATGAAACCGTTGTCTATGTGTATCGCGATTATTTGATCACTCTTTAGGGATTTGTGTAAGAGGGCGGCGGCGACGGTACTGTCCACGCCACCGCTGACCAGCAACAGCACTTTGTTGTTTCCGACGGTGTCTTTGATGTATTTGATGCATTCCTTCTCGCGACTGGTGATCGTGTAGTTGCCCGTTAGGCCGGCCACGTCGAACAAGAAGTTTTTCAACATTGTCTTGCCGTTGGGAGTGAGATCTACTTCGGGGTGGAACTGGACGCCGTAAAGACGCAACTTCTCGTTATAAATACCTGCGCAGAATGACGAACTCTGCGCTATTGGCCGGAAGTTTTCTGCTACTTTGTCGATGGAGTCGCCGTGGGTTAGCAATACTGTCTGCATTTTCTCCAAACCTCTGCAAAAGATGCATAACTCAAATAATGGAACAAAAGACTTCATTTAGATTTTGCTAGTCATGTAGTTTTTTAACCTCCCCAACCCCATCACAATTTTAAAAAAATGGGAGGTTACTGCAATCACTAAAATTTTCGAATTTGAGATAGCACCAGATCTCCACGTTTTGAGGTCTCAGGAACCCAGAAAAGTGGTTTATAAAATGTGTCTGTGTGTATGTTCGTACGTACGTTCGTACGTACGTTTGTAAACACGCCACAGCCAAAACTACTGGGCCGATTTGGCTGCAATTTGGTACGTAGGCATCTCATAACCCAACTTAGATCTGAAAAGCTTTTGGAGCCAATCGTGCAACCGGAAATGCCATTTTGGCACATCAACTTTTAAATTTTAAATGCAAACCCCCATTTTTCACGTCACCATAAGAAAGACCTTCAAATTCTGCTTCTAAAAATGTATTCATTCTTAGTGCCCTTTTGACCAAAAATTTAAAAAAAAATTGATTTTTATCAAACTTTAAAATCGCGGTACAGCCCAAGCCCCTGAATCGATTTGGCTGAAATTTTGCACATAGGGATTGTATTACACCTCGAAAAGCTGAACAAATTTTGAATTCCATCGACTCACGGAAAGTGTCCTTTTGGCACACCAATTTCCAAATTTAAAATTATTCAATCATTAAACCATTAAAAACAAGTTTTTGAAAGATTTATTGTCACCATCAGAAGGGTCTTCAAATCTTGGTTTTAAATAGGACAAAATTAATTCGCATTTAGCGCTGTTTGGTTCAAAAAATCGAAATTTTATAATAACAGTAAAAACACATTATAGCCCAAATTACTGAATCGATTTGGCTGAAATTTGGTACATGGAGATTAGGTGACCCGTTGAAGACCTGAAAGGCTTTTGGGAGCAATTGGCCCAGGCGAACTGCCATTTAAGCATATCAACTTAAAATTTTAAATACAAGGCCTCTTTTTTATGTCGCCATTAGAAAGACGATCAAATTCTGGTTCTAAAAATGTATTCACAGTTTCTGCCATTTCAGTGGAAAATATTGAAAAAATTCTTTCTCATTAAAAGGGAGCAGGCTGACAGTGGATGACATAAAGTGGCAGTTATTGTCAAAAAGTTGGCAAAAGATTAACCTTAAAAGGAACATATTGTCAAATGTGATGGGTGATGTACGAGGTGATGTCGGTATTTGTCAGAAAATTGCGAAATTAGTCACAGACGTCAGACGATAAGGATAAAAAAAAATCTGTTGAATTGACTACTATCTACACAGAATACAAAGATCCACGCGATGGGGAGGTTCCAGCCGCTTCTCTGCTGCATTTTTCAATCTGGCACCACTATGAGCCTTAGTTTTTAATTTGCATCTCTCATAATTCAAGATGTGAAACTGTATACCGGGTGGCGCGCATTCAAGACGATCCAGTCTTAATAACTTTTGAACGACTTGGGGTTTTCGAAAAGCTCTTTGGCATTGGAATTTTAACTTTGCTCAAATTGTGTAGTTTACCCCCACCCCCATCAACGTCAAAATAGCATTTTTGAAGAGCTTTCATTTGACGTAATTATGACACATATGACACATTAAAACAGTAATTTGGAGCAGGCGGGTTTTGAACAAATGAAATACGGCACTAAAAAGAAGTGTGCTTTTTCTAAATTCATCTGACAGACAGCTGACAACTGTCATTTGTGAAAATTGGTTCTAAAAACTAGAAAACTATCCGATCTTTTGATTTCTGACTTACAAGACACTCTAAATCATCCTGTGACCCTTTTTTGGGAGACCGAAAGTTGGGATAGAAAACCAGAAATCCATAGATCGGGATTATGTCAATTCGCAGGATCAGCAAAATACACAGGGCTTGGTCACGTTTTACCTTCTTTTATTTTTCAACGCCTCTTCCAAATGACTTTTTTTATTGAATACCCGTTATGTTGCCAACTACACAATCTGAACAAACAAATTGCCTACAAAAACTGCCAAACAACCCGAGTTTACAGATCATATCCATACAAGAAAAGAAAACAAATGACAATCGACGTTCGAGGTGTGTTTTATTCACGATTATAATACTCACTAGCGGGCCATTATACTTTTTTTTTTGGAGTTCACAGTACATACAGGATGGGTAATTTTTCGATGCTCACCATTGGGATCTCCTAAACGGTAAAAGATACAGGGTAGGTTAAATTACAGAAAAGTTGGGATATTTCTTGGCGATTAAGAATCTAAAGACAGTTCCCCGATATTGTGATTCGCTCCTGAGTTATCACAAAAAATCTGAAAATTGGCAATTTAAAGAAAAAATAATATCTTGCTAACGATAGATGTTATTTGAATAAAACCTGGAACTCTTACATTTTTGACAGCTGTCAATTGAATGGGCTTGACAGAAATTTTCTAGGCCTTCTAGATTTTGAATAAAGATAGTCAACTTTTCTTTTTCTTATGGGCACCATATTGAATTTTAACACTGCCGGATGCACACAAAAATTAGCTTTTCAAAAATCTAACCAACATGGACGCTTTTAAAAAAATATGTGAAAACCCGAGTTACACGACCGCAAGACGTATGTTATTACTGTTGAAGTCAAAATTGTTTTCACATGTTATAAGAGATTGAAGAAATCGGCGTACTTTTTTGCAATTGTTTTTCGTCTAAGTTTAGGCTGATTTTGCAAATTATTCCTACCAATTTTCAAATTCTGACATCTGTAAAAAAGTTTATGTTGAGTATATTATTGAAAAGTCAATTATATTTGTCTATTTGATGGTGTCAAAATTCAATATGGCGACCATAAAAGAATCAAAAGTTGACTGTCGTTATTCAAAATCTAGAAGGCCTAGAAAAGTTCTGTTAATGGTATTCAATTGACAGCTGTCAAAAATATAAAAGTTCCAAGTTTCACTTAAATAACATCAATCGTTAGGAAGATATTAATTTTTCTTTAAATTGGCAATTTTCCGATTTTTCTGTGATAACTCAGGAACGAATAAAAATATCTGGGATTTCTCTTCAGATTTTTAATTACCAAGAAATAGCGCAACTTTTCTCTAATTTCACCGACCCCGTATCTTTTACCGTTTAAGATATCCCAATGGTGAGGTTCGAAAAATTACCCACCCTGTATATGTTTGCCAAGTTGATAACGTCGTCGCATGGAAAAAGTTTTGTATCTGTCATGCTGTGGCTACATAATCGTAGGAGGCTTTGAAAACTAAGAATTGACGTTTTGCGTGTTTACAGATTCAATAAAATGTCAAACCGGACATCGTAGGTGGCTTTGAAAAGCAGAAGACTTAACGTTTAACGAATTTACGGTCAAGGTTCTTTTACGGCTGCACTAATTAAATATTATGATGTCAATACAGGATAATCCCCAACTACAATGTCAAACTTCAGAGGGGTGATTCTAAGAAAAAAAAAATTCCTATGGGCATATGCTCTAAAATGCTTAGCTACCACATTCTACAGTGTGTCCCACCATTGGTCCCAGTTAAGATGAAGACAGACTGATATTTTCGTAACTTTTAGGGGTAGGGGTATTTAAGTTTTGCACCATCGTAGATCCTTTGAGGTATTCATCTAAGAATCTAAGATGTAAAGATGTAAATCCAACCTACTGCGACCTTGCGAACAGCGTCATTTGTCAATATTTTGCTTCACGATCAAGATATCGAAAAAATTCACAAGAATAAATTGTTTGAGTCTTATTTTGACCCCATTATGCAGTTTCAATCCAAATTTCGAATTGTAGAAAAATCTTGGTTTCCAAAAAACTTAGTGGAAACTATAGGCATTGGGGGTAAAAATTGTATTCTGAACAATTTATTTTTATGAATTTCTTCCATATCTTGAACGCGAAGCAAAATATTGAAAAATGGCCATTATGCAAAGTTTCAATCCAAATGTCGAATTGTAGAAAATTCTTGATTTCCAAAAAACTTAGTGGAAACTAGGCATTGGGGCTAAAAATTGAATTCTGAACAATTTATTTTTATGAATTTTTTCCATATCTTGAACGCGAAGCCAAATATTGAAAAATGGCCATTATGCAAAGTTTCAATCCAAATTTCGAATTGTAGAAAAATCTTGATTTCCAAAAAACTTAGTGGAAACTAGGCATTGGGGGTAAAAATTGAATTCTGAACAATTTATTTTTATGAATTTTTTCCATACCTTGAACAGGAAGCAAAATATTGAAAAATGCCCTTATTCAAGGGATCGCAGTAGGCAGGGGTTACAACTTACAGTAGAGTTGAGTTGAGTATCTCAAAAGATGCATTTCGTTATGTAGACTTCAATTTTTATTTCATAATCGAATCTAAAATGTCCTTGTAAATGTCTTGGCTCTTTAAGGATGTATTGGACATACAATCGGAGCGAAAAGCACCCAGGATTTAAAATAAATTAATACCTGCCCTCTAACGTTGCGATAATAGCGAGAAGGTAATGAAGAATAGTTTACGCACTTATGTAACAAACACCAAGACATTTTTTGTATAAATAATTGTTGTTTCGCTAAATTAACGATATTGTCATTTTGATTAATGAAATTTTTGGGAGTGAATGTACCCAATCCCAACTTTACGAAACAAAATTTTTTTGAGTGACAGTGAAATGAACGATTAAAATAGTAAATAAACACAGCAATAATGAGATTTATAAACAATATAGTCCTATTAAAATTAGATAAAAGCCCGTGATTCAGAAGTAAGAAACATGAAAAAACCTTTGCAACACTGTAACTTCTTTTAAGTTGGCCATTCTGTCAACTACTGTCACGTTAATGTAAAAAACCATTTAAATTTACTGCATAGTTAAATCGTTACTTTGGTTTTCTCAAGACTGCGATGCCACGTTTTTGCAATGAATAATTTATTAGAAAACTTAACATTTATTCGACGAACTAAGAGTGTTGTGTCGAAAACCACGACCTCTGTGAGAGGTGGGGACTGTTTGAGACCATGAGCTCAAACCAGCCGCTTTCGTTTTGGTTGTGGCAGTGAAGAATTTTTAATTTTTCATTGTCACAATCGAATCATTGCATTAACATTTATTGATTAACAAATTAATCTATCGAGAACGAGTTCAGTAACCTTTGATGAAAATCATACCAAATTGTCCCTCAGTATTCATTCTATACACATAAAGATTAACAAAGCAATATGGTACCATTTTTTCTAAACTTTTTTTGCCAATTGTGCTAAGTTTCCTCTAGTTAGATTCGTTTATGTCGGTGACAGTCAGCATTACAAATATGGTTATCTGACAATCAGAGAAGAACGACAGAAACGCAAAAGTAAAGTGAAAGTTAGAAGTACTGGAACGAGTGCCTTTCACAGTGCAATTGGTGTTTGATATTTTTTTTGCATTTGACAATATTTTGAAAAACGCCTTCTAGACGAGGTTTTTTACTGATCATCATGTATAAATTAACTAAAAGATTTTCAATTCACTTCTAAAATAAAACTATTTGCAATATTTTTCAAGAAATGAATTGAGAATATCAAGCATATGGCTAAGGAATAATGAACTTACTTGAATAAAATGCATTTCGTGTTCACTTCTATATTAAATTGCCCATCTTCTCTGGTATCTTTCCTAATCACAGTGCCCCCAAATTCTTTGTTCATCATTTGCATTCCATAACAAATTCCTGCAATTTTACAAAAATCATCACCCAAGTAAATACTCCAATTACTAACCTAACACTGGTAAACCTATTCGAAAAATATCTGCATCATATCTGGGGGCATCTTCTGCATAAACTGAATTAGGTCCACCTGATATAATAACAGCTTTATAACCCCCCTCTTTGATGTTAAAGGCGGGTGTATCCAGTGGCAAAATGTGTGATTCCACGTTTAGCTCCCTCACTTTCCTGTCGATGACCTTTCCGTACTGCGCCCCAGCATCCAGAATAACCACTTTCTCGGGGTTAGCAGCCCCATTTGAGGTCACATACTGACCCTCCAAATTCAACATTGCTCGTCCACAACACTACAAAAGAAGACTAATTAAACACAGAGCTGATTTTATGAATACCAGGGATAGCAAGTTCATAATAGCATGGGTGTCGTGATTTGCGAATCGCTTTTTTATTGTTTGGGACTACATCCAAAGTGTCGGAGGAAGTCTAAATATAACCGAGTTAAGGTGAACATAGTGCCAGTTTCGCGTCATTTCAGCTTCGCTCACGGTTTGAATGGAAAACAAGACGCGCTTTTATGTAATTAAAGAAGAAAATTGCAATTTTTACCGAATCAATCACATGGTCGCAAAATCCACCCAGACGCCGGTGATGCGGGTAAAACCCCAGAACCGGCAAAATTTGCCCCAAAATTAGGGCAAAACAGAAGTTATCTCTAAAAATTCTCGGGTTACACGAAATTTTGAAGGGTTTTTGCCAAAATTAGCACATTTTGACAGCGAAATTAAATAACGGCGTATGGGTTTTAAAAAAATTGTTATTCCAGCAAATTTGTGGGATAAGTTATCCCGAGTTGTGAGGCTAGCGTAGGGTTGTATTTTAAGCTTACCTTTAAGGATTACAAGAACACAACAATAATAATCGGGAAAGAAATTTGTTGATGGAGAATGTCAATCACATCACTTTACTTTTGCGAAATGAAAAAGGAAACTGCCTTATCGACGGAGCGGTCATTCTCACGTCATTCTTTTCCGATTTTGCCAACATTACTCCCCAGGCTCCAAATTAGAAAGTTAAAAAATAATATACGATTCTACATTATTTTACAACCTTCACTATGTATTAGTTTTATTCGAAAAAGCTTTATTAGTGTGTATTTAAAAACTAATTTTTAATTGGTGTCAAATAAAAAACTACAAATAATAACAAAAGTACTAAACATAAAACCATTTTTGGCGAATGAGATTAACCCGAGGATTAACCGTTTCTTCCCAAAAAATTTCGAAGTGAAAATATAATCACACAAATAGTAAATTCCTGGCTTTCGTTGTCATATATCTGTTTAAAAACGATGAAGAGGATGTTGTCGAATATACAGGGTGGGTAATTTTTCGATGCTCACCATTCGGTCGGTTAAATTAAGAATCTGAAGAGAATTCCCCGATATCTTGATTCGTTCTTGAGTTATCACAAAAAATCTGAAAATTGTCAATTTAAAGAAAAATTAATGTCTTCCTAACGATTGATGTTATTTAAATAAAACTTGGAACTTTAATATTTTTGACAGCTGTCAATCGAATGACATTGACAGGCCTTCTAGATTTTGAATGAAGACAGTCAACTTTTCTTTTTCTTATGGGCGCCATATTGAATTTTAACACCGCCGGATACACAGGAAAATTAGCATCTCAAAAATGTAACCAACATGGACGTTTTTCAAAAAATATATGAAAGCCCGAGTCACACGACCGCAAGACGTATTTTATTATTGTTGAATTCAATTGTTTTCACATGTTATATGTTGCAAATGTTTTTCGTCTAAGTTTAGGCTGAATTTGCAAATTATTCCTACCAATTTTCAAATTCTGACATCTGTCAAAAAATTTCATGTTGGGTACATTTTTGAAAAGCCAATTTTTGTGTGCATTTGATGGTGTTAAAATTTAATATGGCGGCCATAAAAGAATCAAAAGTTGACTGTCGTTATTCAAACTCTAGAGGGCCCAGAAAATTTCTGTTGATGTTATTCAATTGACAGCTGTCAAAAATATAAAAGTTCCAAGTTTCATTTAAACAACATCAATTGTTAGGAAGATATTAATTTTTCTTTAAATAGGCAATTTTCAGATTTTTTGTGATTACTCGGGAACGAATCAAAATATCGGGGAATTCTCTTCAGATTCTTAATCGCCAAGAAATAGCGCAACTTTTAACAGACCTCGTATCTTTTACTGTTTAGGATATCCCAATGGTGAGCATCGAAAAATTACCCACCCTGTATGTAAAAATTTAAAACTACTTAAGTTGAGTTTTCTCTTAGCGGATTGCGGATTTGATTTGATTGGTCAGCTTTGGAAAATGCAATAACTGCAAACGACTTGCCAAAAGAAGGGTAATTCTATGGGTTCAGGTTTCATTATGAAAATACCTTTATTTTCTATAAGTAGTCTAAAATCATTTAAAATCAAGAAAACACTTATTTTTACGTTATGTGTACGTACGTGCCACCGACGCAGTAATTTTTGACAAATCAAATGTTTCCATTTAACAACGACAGCGATTGCGTCAACGACAGAGCCTTTTATAAATCAGTCTAAAGGTGTAATAACCAAATAGTAGGCCCTTTCCTTTTACACGTATCCAAGGAGCCTGAAAATAATCTCAACAATCTGATTGGGCTAAATTTAACTGAACCAATCATTGCTGAGATTAGGTTAGGTTTCTGAGATTAATTTGCAAAAGGAAAGCGTCGATTACCAACACATTTTAGACCTGCACCAGCCTGCACTCTGCAGTAAACTTCGTCTCAGTAAAGTCCACAAAGTCGGTAGTATCGACGTACGTGTCGGTTTCTCGGAGCTCTCGCGAAAAATCTTCCTAGCGTTTACGTCACACGTCTTGTGAATTCAGACATTTCGCATCTGATTTGTATTTATTTAAATTAATTTGACATTCATGAAGATGAAATTGATAAAAATTAGCTAATTTAAACAATTTTAAGAGCGATTTATTGATGACTGAAAAATGTTGATTTCGGCGACTAAATTTTTGCGTACTGCAAGTTTTAGCCAAATTCGAAACCAGAGCAGTTTGCATTTATTAAACCAACATGGGTACATCAACGGTGAGTGGGTTCCGGCGAAAAGCAAAAAGACTTTCGAAGTCAGAAACCCAGCCAACGGCGAAGTATTAAGCACAGCAGCTGATATGAACGTTGAGGATGCTGAGAATGCCATCCAAGCAGCTTCGGAGGCATTCAAAACCTGGCGAGAGATTACTCCGAAGGAAAGGGCTCGTCACCTTATTAAATGGTACGATTTACTAGAAAAAAATCAAGAAAGTTTAGCTAAAATTATGACGGCAGAATCTGGAAAGCCGTTAATTGAAGCCCGGGGTGAAGTCAGCTATGGAAACTCTTTCATTGAGTTTTACTCTGAACAGGCTCGTCATATTAACGGTGAAGTCGTAGCCAGTGCGGCTAAAAATAAGAAATATTTAATAGAAAAACACCCCATTGGGGTAGTTGGGTTGATTACTCCATGGAATTTTCCACAAGCGCTGATCTTGAGAAAAGCTGGAGCTGCGTTAGCTGCAGGATGCACTTGCATAATTAAACCAGCAGAGGATACCCCTTTTACAGCTTTAGCTTTAATGGAATTGGCTGAAACTGCCGGTATCCCGAAAGGAGTTCTCAACGTGGTTACTAGTGATCGACCTCATGCTCCAGACATTGGAAATTTATTATGCACGAGCCCCCTTGTTGCAGGAATATCCTTCACAGGATCAACTGATGTTGGCAGAATTCTTTATAAACAATGTGCTTCGGGCATTAAGCGACTTGGTTTAGAACTGGGAGGAAACGCCCCCTTTATTGTGTATAATTCTGCTAAAATTGATTTAGCAGTAAAGGGGGCCATAACATCGAAATTCAGAAACTGTGGTCAAACTTGTGTGGCATCAAATCGTTTTCTGGTACAAAACAAAATTTACGATGAATTTATCTCAAAACTAGTTGATGGAATTAAAGCTTTGAAAATTGGTGATGGAACTCAACCAGGGGTACAAATGGGTCCACTCGTCAATAAAGCTCAGTTCCTGAAAGTTTCTTCGATGGTGGATGACGCCACTGCGAAGGGGGCCAAGTTGCTGCTCGGGGGCAAACCAGCTGTTCAACATGGAGAATTGTTCTACGAGCCAACCGTTCTAACTGATCTAAAAGAAAACATGAAAGTATACTCAGAAGAGGTCTTTGGACCTGTTCTTAATGTCTTCCGCTTTGAAACAGAAGAAGAAAGTCTTCAGATTGCCAATAATACACAAAGTGGATTGGCTGGATATTTCTTTTCTGAAGATGTCGCCCAAATTTTCCGAGTCGCAAGGAAGTTAGACGTGGGAATGATTGGGGTTAATGAGGGGCTCATTTCGGCTGCTGAAGCCCCATTTGGAGGAGTGAAAGAATCTGGTTTGGGACGAGAAGGGTCTCATCATGGACTCGATGATTTTCTTTACATAAAATATATCTGTCTAGGGAACTTGTGAGGTATGTAACATATTATTGCCAGCTGGAGAAATGCTCCAATTTCCGTTGAGAATTGTGATTTTGGTCTTCCAATTAAGTGTACAAACTTTGAAACATCTTGGTTCCATAAAATAAGTAATAATGTTTATAAAAGCAGAACTAAAATAGCTTGACCCCTATTTTCCGTTGCTATGCACGCAGTTCAAAGATCAAGCTATTTTCGTTGTACCACCACAAGTTCCTATATTATAATACTTCTACAGTTTTGTGCGATTTGTGCCATTTTATATTGTTTATAATGCTCTATTATTGTTATTCTTGAATACAAATATTTGTTTTTAATCATTTCAATATTTTTATTTCGAGAATTGGGGAGAAATAGATAAAGACGAAATTCGGCGAGTTAGTTGTTTTATTGTGGTAACAGTATAAAGTGATTTGATAAATTTTCAATCTCAATTTAAATTCTAACAAATCGTCTTATTTGCCTTGATCTTGCAAATGTCAACACAAAGTTCCATCAACTGGGTGAGGGGGTGAATACAGCTTTTCTAAATCTCAGTACTTTCATTGGTAGAGATTCGAATAAGTCTGGAATAAGCCAATGAAAATGTGAGAAAGTTCAGTTATCCATGCAAAGGAGAGCGTCTATTTGATCATGATTACTTGTGCAGAAACTAACAATTTTGTAACTATGTAGAAATATTGTTATGGAGACAAGTATAGCCACCCACATTCTTTTCACAGATATGTAATTTAAGCTCTAAATCATGCAATACTTTCAAGTAACCCAACTAAACTATTAGTTTGTGCTATGGTCTATCAGTGCTATACTCTAGTATTGTCACAGTTTTTTGGTTATTGTCGAATTCTGAGCAATCATCGAATGGAAGATTCAGGTGCAGAGCGATCGCAGCGCCACAGAGGGCGCCACAATCATCACATATACATCATAAGACTTTTTGCTCCTAGTCTCTAAAAGCTCTCTAAATGTAAATTCAAAGCCTTTAAAGGTCGTATAAACCCTGGCAGAATGAAAATTTAATAACAATAAATACGTCTATCATACAAACTATTGGACTACTTTTTGATTTTAAATAATAATTGCTCATCTTGCAGTGAACCCAGCAAACGTTTAATAAAGCAAAGCGACAGAAAACACTTGCTTGTTGTCCTTAATTTGACAATGAACATGAGATTTTAAAGTGGAGTTTAAGCAGTAGCCACACTTAAAGAGAGCATTTACGTCTAACTTATTATTTAACAAAGTTTCAGTACAAATCAAATCTCATGCCTTAATTGACTTATAAATGGAATAAAACCATCTATTTGTTATAAACAATATATAATTGTACAAAGTTAGTAACAATAAGAGATTATTTGGCCATTCAAACCCAGACATAAGTACTCATGAAAACAGAATAAAATTGTTTAATATACTAAAAAATAATTTAATACAAACAAATACAACTAATAGAACTTCAAACATCTATCTTTTCGTTATAAAGGGTAGGGAAGGAACGAGACTACATGCCAGCACATAGAGCACCCCGAAAAATAGGTTTAATTTGGCAGTCTTCTTTGGGACACTGTGTATATCATTCGATCGAAACTGCTTTTCTATCTTGAAAGCCCCCGGAAGGGTTACTAGTGGTAACATGAACCACTTTGAGTATTTTAATGATGCTACTATGAACATTATGTAAGGGGTGAAAAGTAAAAATGCGTAAAGAACATGAGAGGCTGTGTGTCCAATTATAATGGCAAGGGTCACAATCCCTACTTTTTTGTCAGATTCAGAGTCTCGAGTGTTGTTGCTGTGTAAAATAGCCTCTGTATTGAGGGCTAGAGGTATGGCATAATAAATTGTGGCCCATTCTACACGTCCAGTTTGTGACATAAAAGCAAACAAGACTGAAATTGGCCCAAATAAAGTTAATATCAAAATATCACCTAATGCAATATATTTAAACCCGATTCCTCCAGTGTAGAGGAAGCTGGATGATAATCCTCCAAAATAAACCAGTGCCAGATGCTCCATTTTTGCAGGTGACAATGCGGCTAACAAGATAAATCCAACACAACCAGCAAAATATAGCAGCGCTCCCAGTGATACAACTTCGTCTTTTGTTAAGATATGGTCGACTAGAATCCTATCATCCGATTTTCGGTTGTCGATGCCTTTCACATAGTCGAAGTACGTGTTAACCACGTTGCCAGCTCCATGTACTGACACTACAGTAAATACAGTCAGCAGTAAAGTTACATAGTTGAAATCCGTAATTCCGGGGTACTTATATGCTATGGTTGAACCCAATAGGGTTGGCATCAGGCTTGCACTCAATGACCAGGGGCGTAGCGCCAGTACGTAACTCGACAATTTCATTAAACCTGATTTAGGCTTGTCCTGGGGTTTGGGGTTGTGGGCCCCATTAGTTAACAGTTTCTCTTCAGGCGCCGATTGTGGAAGGGTCATTGCAAATAATTATTGGTGCACTTTAGCTGTAAAGTTTTAAATCGTTTGATTAACTTCGATTTTTCAAGTTGTCTGTCAACATAACCAAAAACTTTGACGTGACGGCGAGTGACGTGTGACGTCACGAGACTCACTCTAGTCAGTCGGAAGAATTTTGTCTATGGTTCAAATTACATCCATCAGTTTCTTTTAAAATTAGCTCTAATTATGCAATGCAAATTCGGTTTGCGATTTATTTATAATACAAGTTCTGGCCGGTAAAAAAGTAATGTTAAAATAATAGGCTTATTTAGGGACTTTCTGGTTTTAAAGTTGTTGACTGTCATTTGTCAACGCTCGGTTACCATAGCAACAACTTATAAAAGTTCTGATAAAGCAACAGGTGTTATTTTAAAATTTATTAACAACAATGTAAGTAAAAAAGCCTTATTTTACATAAACTAATCACTAACTCCCCTTTTCGGTAAGTGGGAAACTAATTTGATCCATAAGATCATCGATCTTTGCTTGCAAAGTTTCGAGAATATCAGCTGATATAAACAGGTGATTCTCGTCCAAATCTTGAATAATAAATTTTCTTCCTAATTTTGTAGTCTCGTCCAAGTAAAGAAGGAACTGCTTCATCGCCTGGTCACTGAAATGTCACGAAAGGGCGTCAGTTTCGAGGAAAAGAAAACGAGGATGTTGCAACTCTTTTATGAGCGGAAGGAGTTTTTCCAATTGAAAGAACTTGAACGGATTGCTCCAAAAGAGAAAGGGATCATTGCCAATTCAGTCAAGGATGTTATTCAAGCTTTAACAGATGATGGTTCAATTGATTCGGATAAAATTGGTGGATCAGTTTATTATTGGTCTTTCCCCAGGTGATTAACACAATAACACTATGAATAGTTATTTTTGTCTTTTAATGCCTAGGCAGTGACCCACAAAATGTTGTCACTGCTTGTTATGAGGGTGCTACAGTGCTATTCAGAAAATATGTGGTAATGGGTGGCTTTGGAAACAAATTAATCACAATCTGTCATTTTGGAGGCTGCAAACTAACCTAACTTAAAACAAGTGTAGCCTCCTTTCAACACATTTTCTGAATACCGCTGTAGTGATCATTGTTAATGCTTAGGCAGTAAAAGTGTTAGAAACTGCTACTAAATTGTCTAATATTTTCAGCAAGACTCTTAAAATAAAGGAAATTAAGCTTGCGGAGCTTAAAAGCCAGTTGGAAACAGCTCAGCAAACTTTAAGTGAAATCAACACCAAAAAGCAAGAAGTATAATTTTTTATCCTCGACAGCTTCCTTAATTTAATTTAAAGGGTGAAGATTCAAACATTTCTGATCTTATGGCAGAACTAGAAGATTTGGAGAAGGTTAAAGAAGAACTGGTGCAAGAATTAAAGGGAATGAAACAATGTGATCCAGAAAAAGTGAAAATCATGCAGAATGAAACTCAACCACTGAAGGATGCGGCAAATCGCTGGACCGATAATATTTTTAGCGTTAAATCTTGGTGTAAAGAGAAATTCATGCTCGAAGACAAAGTTTTGAATAAGCAGTTTGGGATTCCGGAGGAACTGGACTACATCTCTTAAAGTGAGGTTTCGTTTTAATTATTGTTGTTGCTCACCATTTTACCAAGACTCCTTTCATTACGTTCACCATTTTTGTTTATTTTGGCCCCCTTGGCCCTTAGCAACCCCTTGTTTTTGTTTTGACAACAGACAGATCTGGACAGATCTGACATGACACATGACACTTCCGCTTTTGGCCTCTAGCGGCTGCTTTTCGAAGTTTCAAGTGTTAGCTTGGGCGGCAAATTTAAAAATCGAGTCGGTTTTTATTTTTCTTAAAATTATTATAGGTCGCCCACGTGTTTGTATTTTAGTATCTATCGCTCTTTGTACTTCAAGATATAAGTTATATTTACTGTTTTCCATCGACAATTAAGAAAAATAAAATGTTAGGTTAGGACTTAGGAGTTAAACTTTGGACTTTCACCTCATCCACCCTAGTCCCGTGTCTTTTATAAGCTCAGGAGTTGAGAAGTAAGTTAATTCGTAAAAATGGCCCTTCCTGTAATATTTAAGAGAAGTTTTTCCACAAGCAAAGCAATGAGTGTGGCAATTAAAAATGTAACAGTGATTGGAGGCGGCCTTATGGGTTCAGGAATAGCTCAAGTAAGAAAATATTTATGTTTAAATTATGATGTAAATACTCCTTGACCTCAATCTAGGTAGCAGCTCAAACAGGCCACAATGTAACTCTGGTCGAAGTCAATGCAGAACTTCTTAAAAAAGCCGAAGAGAGTATTGGAAAAAATTTGGTACGAGTGGCAAAGAAACTATACAAAGATGACTCTGGAGCTGCTGAAAAGTTCATTTCTGAATCCCAAGCTAGAATTAAGGGGTCCACGAGTCCTACAGATGCTGTTAAGGACAGCGATTTAGTTGTCGAAGCCATTGTGGAGAACATTGAGATTAAGCATAAACTTTTCAAGAGTTTAGACGAAGCAGCTCCTGCCAAAACTCTGTTCGCTTCAAACACAAGTTCACTGTCAATTGGAGAGATTGCGTCAGTCACTAAGCGGAAGGATAGATTCGGAGGCTTGCATTTCTTCAACCCAGTTCCGGTGATGAAATTGTTGGAAGTGGTTCGAATCCCTGAAACTTCCGAGGAGACTTATGAAGCATTCATGGCGTGGGGGAAAGCAGTGGGAAAGACTTGCGTAAGCTGTAAGGATACTCCAGGATTTATCGTGAACAGACTTTTGGTCCCATATATTGCCGAAGCAATTCGAATGCTGGAAAGGGGGGATGCATCTCCTAGAGACATTGATATTGCTATGAAGTTGGGGGCGGGGTACCCCATGGGGCCCTTGGAATTAGCTGACTACGTTGGGCATGACACTTCCAATGCAATTCTTGAAGGGTGGCATAAAAAATTCCCTGATAATCCTCTGTTTGTTCCCAATGAGTCAGTTAAAAAACTTATTTCTGAAGGAAAACTTGGAGCTAAGACTGGGGAAGGGTTCTACAAGTATGGTAAATAATTTATACCAGTATATATGCCGGACGTCGTTGACGGTCCCACACTCGGTGCACGTCATCTCGACTTGCTTAACATATGGAGACCACGTGAAAATTCCGGCAATTTATATATCGTTTATTAAGACACTTTTTTATCGCCAGTTGTATTAAGTAATAAAATGGCATTTGATTTTTGTGCATGTGCCTTGCCAAACATTCCGTTGCACTGATTTCACCATTCTGACGTTCCTGACTATTTTTGAATATAGGCTTTCATAAGCTAGAAACTGCAGATTTTCTCAAGTTCTTTAAAAGGGGCCGGTCGTTTGAAAATTGCAACATCATAACAATTTTCTGTGGTCAATACATCGAGTTCAGTACAATATATAATTCGTAGTATTGATAATTATTGAATAAATCTGAACCTTTTGAGCGATCATTTTTATTTTGTCGCTCGTAAAGCAACGTGTAGGCACCTCTTAAGGACAGCACACAAATACTGAAACTGTTTAAAATGAGCAAAATAGTAAGACGTAGCCTTATGGTGAATGTCATTGCTCGACTCACTGCAGGAAATTGCAACGTTGCTAGATATTTTAAACGACCGACACTTTCAAAAGCCCGAGGAGTTGCGGAAGAAGAAACGTTCTAAACCTAAAAAATGTAAACTAAAAATCTGTATACACGTTACTTCCCTTATTACAAATTTTCGATAAGGTGAACCTACTACAATAGATATCGACGATATCTACTTGACATCTGAAAAGCTGCCAAGTTCAAGTTTACATTAACTTGAAGTTAGTGCATAATTTTGTCCTGTTTTTATGCTAAATTGAAACCTTGAACTCCCGGCGTCCCACACTACCCAAGTAGCACAAGTGGTATAAAAGACGTATAAAAAAACATGTTACCTTTTTTGTATATAACACGTATGTGCCGACCCATTCAAAATACGCAGTATTGTCCGCCGGAAAGACGTAAATTTGATGTTAGTTCATAAACGCATTTGATACTACCAAAATTATACGTTACGAATCTACTGAATAAATCCACATCGTTATTTTTAATACCGGGAAGCACTATTATCATTCTTCCAATCTTAGATGGCAATATGTCATCTTCTTCACTTCTTGTTCTTGTGGCTTCTGCCATTCTCCATCCTCCTTAAGAAGATTGTTCGGGCTATTCACTGCCAATTGTCAATAATACTGGCATTTCTTTATAGCGATGACACCAATCAGAAGTGGTAGTGCAGAACACCAGCGCCATCTCTGAGTTGACACTAGGACTGACCAATTATAATAACGAACTCATACGGTTTAAGACGTACATCGAATGTGTCTTTAAATGAGATACGAAATACGTCTTATTAATAGACGTCAAGGATGTTTATTAAGCGTCTTCAATCTAAATATTTCAAGTTGTTATTCGCATAAGTTTCGCATCAAGTGAAATACGTATTATTAAAGTATTTGAAAGACATATTATAGTCATTTAGTTATTTATACGTCTTATTGTTGCATATCAATTACTATTTTATAAGTACAAACATTTTAATTTGCAAAAATTAGGTCGTGTATACAGGGTGTCCGGAAATAACGATGAAATATTTCGGGGGGTGATTCTGCAGCTCAAAATATGCAAAAAAGTTCCTATAAACATGTATCCGGAAATCGTTCCTAAGGGGGCTACGGCCTTCTGAAGGGGGCGCCTCAAATTGGGTTTTTATTGAATAAATCAGGAACCACTTAAGATACAGTGACGACTTTTTGCACATTATCTAACATCAGTAAGCGCCATCAGATTATGGTATCTACAAAAAGCAGATTCAACCAGGGGCGTGGAAAATAGGGGGGACTTCAGCTTTCCCCACCCAAATTTTTTTACGTATTATTTTTTAGACAATTTCTCACCGGAATATGGTTTCCTGACTAAAATTACATAAAACAGCCTCTCTTGTTATAACACCGTAGGATCAACCGTTTTCGAAAAAATTAGATTTAAAAATCCATTTGCATTTCCTAGGCTTATCAAACGATTTTTATTAAATTACAAAACTGAACGGATTTTAAAAATTAGTATCTAAAGTAATCTAATGTTCCTTATCGATGTCAGATAGTATGCAAAAACTTAATAATAAGGGTTTTCAGCATAAAAGGATGGAAGATGTGCCATGTCAGACCCCCTATAATGCGCCGCCATAAACAGTATACCATCTGCGCATAGTGCGCTGCCGCTTGATTGGCTTGACGTCACAATTAGAAAAGGACCCTCTTATACTAAAAACCCTTATTGACAAAATCAAAATCGAATTTTGAGCGCCCCCTTCAGGGGGCCCTAGCCCCCTTAGGGGCGATTTCCGGACCCATGTTTATAGGAACTTTTTTTCATATTTTGAGCTGCAGAATCACCCCCCGAAATATTTCATCGTTATTTCCGGACACCCTGTATACCTAAGTTTTTTTCGTGTAATAGCCAAATTTCTATTATTTCAGAATGATAAGGAAGTATTTTCTCGTCCATAAATGGTTGGCGTTTAGAGTAGGTTTATTAAATACGTTTTAATTTAATATATCAAATACTATAACCATTTATATACCTACCAATTTTTCGCATAAAAGACGTGTATTAAACGGTGGAGTGTTACTTGGGTACTGCTTTATTACCTGTTCTGCAGATAGGATCTATTTCGTTTCTGTCGTACATTCATTTAAGGAAGTCGCTGTTTATCGCACGTAAGGTTGGAATTTCAATTGACGACATAAAATTTACTGTATCATAAAATAGTTAACTGCTACAACACAACGCATGTTCTTATTCGTTTATGATAATTTTGTCAAATTTGGGGAATTGGTATTGCAGGAATCTTACTGCCAGCGCCATTTCAGAAGTTACGCGTTTATTTTATGGTATGTACCGTAAATTTTATGTCGTCAATTGAAATTCCAGCCTAAGTTCCTAAGTTCATATGTATGGTATAATGCCCATAATTCTTGAATCGCAAATTTTCTGCAAAAATCCTCAAAGGGGTATATTGTTTTTTTGCATTCTGCGTCCGATGGTGGTGTGACTGTCAATTATTTTGGCAAACTCGTTTTTGACATGACGTCATCATTGTTTTGTCTTAGAATAATGTGAAGAATCATCCTCTAAGTTTATCGATGTTGGAACCTACCTAGTTAGGGAACACCTATACTTATGAAGTCAAAAACGTAAGGATGGTCAATGAAACATAAATAATGTAGATATAGTATATGGTATAGGCAAGACTCGCCTCCTATGTTTGAGGGGGTGGGTATACTTTAGAAATAAGCTGTGAAATCATCTACTTTGGCCTACAGAAAAATAAAAAATGTTAAACTTAAACAAATTAATACTTAGTATTAGATGCAAAACAAACAAAATTGTCACTTGTCAGTAAGCTCTGGTGTGTACTGAGAAAAATATGGGTTATTCCGGGCTCTCTAACCATATACAAGCACGGTTTCATTTTAGCTGTAAAATCTCAACGGACGCATTTAGCGTCAGCAAATTAAAAAGTACCTTCAAGTTTTATTATCCGTAAATTGGAAGGCTGGTTAAAAATAAGAAAATGTGGCGGTCAACAGGAGAGTCTCTTTGAGTCTTTGACGTACATTCTGCTTCAATTTGTCGAATTAAATGGAAGGATCTGCGTAAAACAATTAGCGAGTGGGCGAAAACACACCCGCAAACAGTTCCGCGAACTTAGTTCTGTAAATAATTTGTGAATGGAACTAATTTTAGTGTTAATTGATTGTGTAGTATAATGAATGGGTAAATGTTTGATTCGGATGTATGTATATGTAGATAACATACCTACTTTAGGAGAAAGTATAGAAACATCCTTTTTTTCAATTAATTGCTATAATCTACTACATTGTTTGAAACAATTGGCGCATTTATTTATCCGTGAATTAAATCCCAGTTGATTGATCGTCAGATAAAGAAAAAGTTAGGTATGTACCTACTATATTTTCTAATTTTGCGTGCGGGTTTAAATGATTTTACAATTTGTGGAATTATGCCAAAGTGGTTTTTAGCAGGTAATAAATTGCTAATTTACAGGTGTTTCGCTTAATAAATAGGCCAAAGGAACTGCAACGGCCCGGCCCGATTTCTTTCTTTCTCACATGACAAAATTCTATATAAATTCAAGGTTACTACCGCCATGTAAGGCATTTTAAATGTCAAGAAGATTAACAATCAAAGCTATAGGTATTTGGCGATAAAAATGAAATAGGAACATGTCAAATACAAATACTTAGTGATAAATACTATTAAATTTATACGGAGTTGTTACATGCAAATGGTTGTCTAACAGCTTTAAAAACAAACGATACATAGTCGGCGTTTAACGCATTTACGCCGCGTTACGATCATTTTGTAACAACCCTTAGCGTAAAACAGTCAATTAGTATGCTGGTACTTTAGGTACCTACCTTACCTATAGGCTTTTTGCTCAGAAATCATATCATGGATAATAATTTATATTTTTTCGTTACGCAGTAGTTTCATTTTTATCTTCAATAATACAATGTTGCTTTAAAAAAACATAGAAATGACATAGGTATAAAAGTAGGTAGGTATGCACTTGAATTTAAGACAATTCATACCGCCTACTAAGTATAGCTGGTAGGTACTTATGTATGTTTTGATATTTATTCCAATTCCCCTTATCCAAGTAGGTAATTGATAATAATTATTAACACTTCAAATGATAAGTTATTGAATCTGTTTTGCATCATCGTGCCTGTTTCTTTTGTACCTAATTTTTTGCACGATTTGGCTTTTTTTGTAACTTACCGACATTGGTAGATAACGTGTAACGCCTATAGATAAAGGGCAAAAAAGTTTTTTTTTGAAAAATACTTTAATATGATTTTTGTTCAAGTTTTATTGTATAAAAAAATGCCTACGTATATGTTTATCAATTTATTCAATTATTACATACTTACCATTAACACACTGTTAAATAATTTCAATTTTCAATTATTATATTGTTTCTCAGAAAACTTATTATTTAGTTTCTCGATCACGATTATACATAAAAAGTTGACTAAGTATAGGGACCTATAGCTTAGTTCAAATCCTCACTATACATTACTCCCTTACAATCCTCTGTGAAAACGTAGATAGTATACTAAATAATTTGTTATTATAGGACCGGATTTTAGGTATTGTAAAATACCGTTTTGTCACTTTTAGGTACAGAAAAATAAACGTGTGTCTAGAGTCAACGTCACTGTTACTTATGTATGCCCTTCATTCTCTTTGCAACTTTAGAGATATATTTTAAGCGATATGGCCTTTGTGGGCGCGTCTAGTAAAATTTGCTAATTTTAATAGTAAATACCTACCTGATTATTGATTGTGGAGGTAAGTATAATATAAATATGTGCACGCAGTTTGGATAATATAGGGGTACAATATTTATGCGATATGCTAGATAAGTCCGCAACTGCATCAGAAAATCTAGATCCTCATTGCTTATTATTGTACCTATATTGCAACAGAAATATTGTATTATACCTACCTAGTGTATCCTTAAATAAGGTACCTACCTATCTCTGCCTTAATTTTTATGTGCTTAACCTACTGCGTGTCAGAGTTATTAGGTTTATAGGTATAACGTGAGTTTAAAAATTATTGACATCAGGTGCGGCTAAGAAATTTGAGAGCTACAGTTGCATAGGTATGTATAATTAAATAAATGAATTTTGTCAAGAGAAAAAACAATAATAGATTAGTTACAACGAATTTCATGGACGTTTTCAATTAATAATTTGAAAACTTTTGCTTTTAATGGTGTTTGTAGAGAAAATAGTGTATGATATGCGTGTTAAAAGTGATTTTATTTAGTTCGAAGGGATGGGCCACTTATACACTTATACTTATACACTTATATCATGATAATTATTTATCCATCCCTTATTCGAACAAAATAAAATCATTTTTAACACGCCTATCATACACTATTTTTTCTATACTTTTAATACTGGTATCATAAAATGTCATTTTCAACTATTGTCAACAAACCTTAAAACAACTGTTTTTAATAGTGTTTGTAGAAAATTATCTATTTTCTACAAACACAAAAACTATTAATGAACTATTTTCACATCAGTTATTGCTTTAACGTTTGTTGACGATTGTTAAAAATTACATTTTATGACACCATCAGTATTAAAAGTCATTTACTTTTAACACTGGTGTTAAAAGTGACAATGCAACAACAATATTAAACAAGCCGCGACAACAAATTGTCACTATACTTTAGTTACACCAAACATGCACGTTTCCAATTAGGTAATAATTTGAAAACTTTTGTGTTTGTACCTATAGAAAAAATAGTGTATGATATGCGTGTATTTTGTTCGAAGGGACTTCCCTTCTCGCAAAATAAAATACCACTTTTAACACTTATATCATAAATAACTATTAATATTGGTACCAGAAAATGGCATTTTTAACAATTGTCATCCAACGTTAAAACAACGACTGTTTTTAATAGTGTTTGTAGAAAAAAAAATTAACTCCGCCCGTCGGATAACAAAATCTTTCTACACGTTTTTTGTGCTTTCTACTTCGCTCTTCAAAATCACTCACTGTAGAGGTAACATCATAATGTTACGATCATTTGAAAGAACCCCGTAGTATGCTCCATTATGCCACAGCCGCCTGCTCGAAATTTTAAAAAAACGGCTATCTAGTTTTAGAAACTCTATGGCCGAGAACCATGCGCATGCGTTAGGTATTTAAAACTTGATGCAATTTGTCAAAATCTCGCATTCGTTCTCCGTCGCCTGTGTGTGGTTGTGTGTCCAGTCTTGTCGTGTGGCAATTGCTCCATTCTCCATAAAGGTGTTCTGTAAAATGAAAAACTTGCAGTTCCCATTAAGTAAATTTGGTCGTAAAGTTCCATTTAAATTTTGGTTCGAAGTCGAATAGGTGAGTGCCCCTTGGCCTTGGGAAACAAAAAAGAAACCACATACCTAACCTCATTTTTGCTTGTAACACCTTAAAAAGTGTATTCTTGCTTGCATTATTCACACCTCGATCATGCAGAGATAAAGTAGAAATGTGAAAATTACTGTTAAAATAATCAGCTGCTTAAATAAAGAAAGTGATTCATTTCTCACTCTTCAATAATAATAGAACGGAAAGTCATGTACATGTTACATTCTTCGTTTTTCATCACAGACTGTACTAAATATTATGTGGTTTGAAAATTGGCGGGTTTAAATCGTCAATCGATTTCCTATTCCTTATCTGTGTTATCAGATTAACGTGCAAAAAGCGAAATAGGAAGTTGTGGATAAGGTGAAAACAATCGCTTTGTTGGGTTGGTGGCTATGGCAACCAGAGTCATTTATAATAATATACAGGGTCTTTAAATCAGGTGCTATATTATATAATACAGGTCGACTTAGACTTAGGTATATATTAATTACAACCCATATTGAGTGTTTATTCTGTTAGTCCCACTCATATTATCAAGATTTTGATAAGACTTAAGGCGAGGGCTTAACTGCTGCTAATATAAATCATTTAAATTCTTTTTATCCTCCTTTCCGGTTGTATGTCACTACAACCACAGATATGTACAGTATGGTTCAGAACGTTCGCGTCATTATTTGACCGAGTATTCATTTATCTTAGCTTCTAGACTCCAGAGGGCCCAATAGTACCTATACACGTTCTCGAGTTGTAAGATTTCAGTGGACCAATGACCGCATTCAGCAATACGATTAATCCTTAAGTTTAAGGATAAGAAAACTCATTAAAATTTAGAATTTAACGACCAAAGGCACGTGACACGCCCTTCTAATTAATCAATCTGGGAGTTATTTTTACCGAACTCCTAACCGTGCCTTGTTATAAAGCTAAAATCTATTTTTTAACGATTAATTAATGAGTTTCCTTGGTAATGTTTGTTTCAAATCTAATTTTTAAAATTATGCAAATGAGCGCCCATCACTGTGGAAACAGTGTCACACAACAAGATGCTGTCAGTCGAGCTGTCAATTAAAATTTGTGTTGTGTTTTGTTGCTTGGGAAATCGCTCATTTAACTTTAAATCACCTTTTAAGAACTGAAATTTGATAGGTCCACTTGAATGTCTCATAACTTGAGAGCTATTTGACGTTGGAGATTAGGGAAAAGATCTGCTCAGAGTTTGAAAACGAAAAAAATTTGTACTGTTATTCAAAGGTGGCAGTACTATTTGAAAATTGCATACATTACAACTTCTATTGTAAAAAATATTCAAAAAATGCCAAATCTAAAACAAGTATTTTGTCCCATCTCATTTGCTTTCAATGTTCGTAATAACATCCAAAATTAATTTTGTAATCGCATCTAGTATCCATATTATTGCCCCCCGTAAATAAAACACAATCGATATAGAAGTGAAGGTCGAGGGGTGTGTTAACCTTGTATGAAAAAACTCTTGAAAGAGTTATTACAGTCAGTTACCGTGCCAACCATATAAAACAAATCTTCTGATTACTTTTTGTTTATGAAACTTAAAGCACTTCATATTGTTACTAGTTAGTGTTGTATGTTGAATGCAGATATAGTTGTCAGAGAACGTCTTCCCCCTGCAATAACATACCTTGGCGGCAAAAATAATTTAAAATACTTTTCATCATTATCCTCAATTTTTGCCGCCAGTGTATTTTTTTAAATTGTCATTGTTATCACGTTTTATTGGCTTTAAGGCTTGATAAAAACTATACGGGATTAATCATATCAACACAATAAAACAAAAACATTGAAAAAATGGGAAAGTCAGAAGTAGTGCCGATGCCCATCCACAGACAGGATAACTTGTATGCCGCCTGTAAGGGTGCCTATAAGCTACCCATTAATATTGTCGAAGAACATCATGAAAATGGGGAAGAATTGGAGATGCCTGAGAACATGGAACTGTTCACAAATCAAGTCGCCGGACACACAGACCTATCAAATTCTTGTGGTAACTAGACGCAGTTGCGCAATTGTTGTTTATGCAGGTTTTTTAAAGGCATGATAAAACACGATGGCACCGTCCTAAAACCAATTCCCAATCAAAATTGCGGCGAACGCGAAATAGCTTTTTACGAAGAAGTGAACAGCCCCAATTGTAGTGAAATTTTGGTGGAATTGAGGGAGTTTGTTCCGAAATATTTTGGCAAAGTGGCGGTGCCTGTCAATGGGAGGAAGATCGACTGCATCGTGTTGGAAGATCTGACGAAATGTTATAAGGAGCCTTGCGTCATTGATATTAAGGTTGGGAGGAGAACGTGGGATCCATCGGCCACGTACGAAAAGATTATGAAAGAAGAGGTAGGAGTTGTCATAATTTTTGATGATTCACACTTACTTTTTTTATTTAGAAAAAGTACCTGGACTCGAAGAGAGACTTGGCTTTCTGCATTCCCGGGTTCCAGGTTTACAAAGTGCAGAATAACCAGTTCTGCAAGTTTGACAAATCCTTTGGCAAGACTTTGAATAAGGATTCCGTGCGTGAAGGTGGGTGTTGTTAAACAACAAAAGAAAGCGTCAATTCCTTTGAACAAAATATTTATACGTCAGTAAGTAATTGTTTTGATGTAAACAGAATTGTTAACCCAAGAAAACAAAGCGTAATGGGAGAATTAGGGAAATAGAAAATTGTGTTTTTGTGTCATTGCCATAGGAATTTGATGCAAAAGAAGGAACTGTTAATAACCTTAAATCTAATCAAGCAAACTTGTGTTAAATCAATATTTAATCAACAAACATTTAGTCTTCAGGTTTGCGACATTTTTTCGTAACTTTATTTTACGAAAACGTGTTAATAACTGTAAAGTGATGCAAACTTATGTTCTGTTCCAAGTTAATTGACCATGAGGTGTAATCATGAGTAGAAAAAGAAGAAAAGCAGCACTAATATAGTTTGAACTTAAGAACCGAAAACTATAAATTAAATTTTGAAGGTGGATCCTTTTGATTTTCCGCCTTTTATCTCTTTCTTGTAGTAAACGTTTGCTTTGTGTATCTCTTTCTAACTCTACTATTGACGTCATTGCCCATAACTTACAGGTAGTTGATCATTAATCAGGTAGAAAAGGAGATATTTAAGATGCGAGATACGCAAATACCGGTTGACAACGAGACCATGCACCCTCCAATAACTTTTTTAATTATTATTATAAAACGGAAAAAAATCTCAGTAATAATATGAGCGAAACGTCATCTTTTGACATACATTAGAACTTCGTATCGCCTCCGGTTACGCCAGAAATGGCTTCAATTTTGAATTTTTAAATGGGACACCCGGTACATTTTTATATTTTTGGAATCCATGGGTCATTCTGAGTATTGCAGTTCATTTTATTAAGTCTTTTCTCTTGTTTTGGGAAACTTGGTTGTGGATCTAGAAGGCGGTGGTACCTACTCATTTTTTGTGGACAAAAATGCCAAGTTGGTAGGTGGTATCATTGCACGCAGAAAAAAATATCTGTTTTCGTGGATCAGGTGAACTGGCCAAGTATACCATTTGAAAAAATTGGCAGTCTCGGAGACGGTAGAAACTTCTACTTTTTCACAGAATTTGTAAATGTAGCATTTAACTTTATTTAACCAAGGTCGGGCGTGCGGAGCGGTTGCATGGCTGATGCACCCGGCGCTCATTTATACTAAAATCTAAAATACAAATGTTTTTCATTCCTAAAATGGACATTTTTCAGCTATCGAATTCGATAATGATAATATGCCCTTTTGCTAAGAAAAACTCAAAAAGGGGCCTTTTTGTCCCTAAAATGGAAATTTTCTAAAAAATTGGACTAAGGTTTTTGATCCGGCAATACAACAGCTGTCGAATCCGATAGTAAGAATATTTTTTTTTGTAAAATAAATTGAAACAAGGGCCCTTTTGCCACTAAAATGACATTTTTCGAAAAAATGGCACTACGGTTTTCGGCTTGAAAAAAAATCACGTATCAAATCCGGTAATAAAAATATACAGTTATGCATAGGTTTTTTCTCACGGCACCATTTTTTGGCCGAAAGGGCACAAGTGTAAATACATTTTTAGAAGCAGAATTCGAACAGCATTCATATGGTAACACGAAAAATGATAGTTTGCATTTAAATTTTTAAAGTTGATGTGCCAAAAAGGCAGTTTCCGTGAACCGATGTGGCCCAGATTCTAATCAGCACCTACAAATCTCCCACTGAATATGTATGCCAAATTTCATTTCGATACGTTCAGTGGTTTGAGCTGCAGCGTGATCACAGACAGACATTTTTTCAAAAAACACTTTTGGGTTCCCATGACCCTGAAACGTAAAGATTTCATGTTTTTGGCGATTCGATTTTTTTGAATTTTCCGATCGATTCCAGTAACTGCTTCGCGAGCGTAGAAGTTAAAAATTTAGTGATCCGCGAAAAACTTCTACAATATTTTGAAGCCATCCAAATAAGGCTTAAATGAGCCGAAACGAAATATTATTAATTTTATGAGAATACTGACGTCCATAAAAGACAAAAATAGCTTATCGCAGCACTCTAGATCCACAACAAAATTTCGCCAAAAACAAAAAAAAACTCATGAAAATGACACTGCAATACTCAGGATGACACTTAGATTCCAAAAATATACCGGGTGTCCCGTTTAAAAATTAAAGCGTAACCGGAAGAGATAAAAAGTTGTGATGAATGTCAAAAATTGACGTTTGGTGATGGAAATTAGTTGTAATATTTCGAATTATCACCTCTTACATTTCATTCATTAATCATTAATAATAAATTTGACATAGCTAACCGGGCATATACAGGGCTGTCCGGAAATAACGATGAAATATTTCTGGGGGCGATTCTGCAGCTCAAAATATGAATAAAAGTTCCTATAAACATGTATCCGCAAATCGTACCTAAAGGGGCTACTAGGGGGCGCCTAAAATTCGGTTTTTATTAAATAAATCAGGTACCGCTTAAGCTACAGCGACGAGTTTGTGCACATCATCTAACATCAGTAAGGGCCATCAGATTATGGTATCTACCAAATGCAGATTCAACCAGTGGCGTGGAAAATAGGGGGCGCTTAAGCTTTCCCCACCCAAATTTTTTATGTGCCATTTTTTTGTCAATTTCTCACCGGAATATGGTTTCCTGGCTAAAATTACATAAAAAGCCCCCCTTGTTATAACACCGTAGAATCAACCGTTTTCGACAAAATTAGATTTAAAGATCCATTTGCATTTCCTAGGTTTATCAATTAATTTTTATTAAATTACAAAACTAAGCAGATTTAAAAAATTAATGACTAAAGTAATCTAATGCTGCTTATTGATGTCAGATGGTATGCAAAAACTTAAAAATTGACTAAACTTTGAGCGCCCCCTTCGGGGACCCTAGCCCCCTTAGGAACGATTTCCGGACACCTGTTTATATGAACTTTTTTTCATATTTTGAGCTGCAGAATCACCCCCCAAAATATTTCATCGTTATTACCGGACACCCTGTATAACAAGTCACGTTTTTGAATGTAATAATGATCTTATAAATACAGCTAACCGTATGATTTCTGCACACTGTTGCTATAGCGAGGGCCATATTTGCTCACACGATCGGCAGTTGGAAAAATGGCAACATCGCAATTTGTAAGACCGAGACAAACGGTGACATTCTCCATGAGGCTACGTGATAATATTTTGCTCGATTTAAACAGTTCTGTTCAGTTTCAGTATGTTTTCGAAAAATACAGTTAACATTGAAGTTAAACATTTTGCCTCAAAATGCGAAAATGGACAGTTTAAAATAATTGAAAGATAAAATTAATATTGTCGCCCTCATAAATGTGTAATTCAATGCTAGGCACCTCGCAGCACAGTAAGCAGTTCTGAAACTGCTTAAATTAAAATGAAAATGAGCGTTCAACCTTTTCCGCTGAAGAAAATATTTGTGGAATGACCAAGTTAGGGTTCCATTTCCATTTAGTTTATCCTTGAGAAGTGGGAACTACTTAACCACCAACGATCCTGATTCTACAGCTGCTTATTTTATGCATAAAATTAGCGAATTTAACTTTCTGATTATCCAGACCATAAAAAGAGTAATACTAGTGGGAAAAAGTTCACCAGTCGGTCGCGATTCTTCTGATGGATAATTTACCCTTTTCAAGACTAGACAGGCCCTCCCTCATTAGTTTTTATTTTGATAGTTAGTGGCGCTATTGGAAAACACTGACAGTAACTTTACTTTTAGGCTGATGATGTCTAGTAACTTTAAGTTTGCCTTAGTAACCGATTCGTTAAAAAGCAAATTATCTAGAATTCGTGTCCAGGAAATTGCGACTATGGAAATTGGTGGGAAATCCCATCAATAATATATTTTTTTAAATATGGGGTTTGGGTGGAAATAACCACCAAATCTTTTGTTGGTATTTCCGACCAAATCTTGCGTTTTGAATTTTCCAACCAAAAACCGTCGATTAACCATCACAAATGGAAATTACCATGAAAATTAATAAATCTTCAACAATGGTTCCGTCAAATTCCTCAAAAAACCATACGAAAACATCTAAATTACGTGTTTTTCTGATGGTTTGATAACGTTTCTGAATGATTTTTCAATGTAAAGGCACATCGTGTATCCCTTGCCGTGCAAGACAGAGCGGATTATAACTCAGGCGACGTAATCAGAAGACTTTGTCATTCTTGTTCTATTTTCAGCCCTGAAGACGTTCCTGAACGCCGAAACAACCATCTGCCGCAGCCTGATAGTCCAATTCCTGGCAGCTCTTTGGCGCATCCAGCTCTGGTTCCGCAAACAGCGCCACTTCCACTTTTATTCTTCCTCCTTGCTATTAGTTTATGATGCGCGGAGATTGCACGAATTTTTGAAGACTGACGAAAAACCTAAAACTAAACTGATCCGCTCAACTAGTCTATATCGTCCCCTAAGCTTGGCCGTCTTAAACAACAACGAAAGCGAGAAAATCAACACCGGATTCAGTGGTCAATTGACCAATCAGGGACCAATTTTGAGAACGCCCAGGTGCAGTATTAAAGAATTTGACGTGGTGGGAGCCAAAACCAATCACAACAACAATAATGGGTGGCAAAAGTCAATTAGGTCCCTGAAGCGAACGCACTCATTCCAGAACAATTACGACAAGGATATGCAGAATAAAAGGCAGGATTACACGTTCATTTTGGACGAATTGTGCATGGAGCCGAAGTCGGAGTTGTGGGCTACGGTGAAAATGATCGATTTTGCGCACGTTTTCCCAGCTGAACGCCACAACATCGACAAGAATTACCTGGAAGGTGTCGACAATCTAGTTAAAATTTTCGAGGAGTTCTTGGTTGAGAGTGAGTGAAGTCATTCAGTCAATTATTGTCCTTTGCTATTAAGGAATTAACTATTGTTTATACATCACAGGGGAACATCGTTGTTTTTGTAATTATTATTGTTGATTGGAGTTTGCTTTAAATGAAAACAGTATTCAGATTTTGTATGAAAATTGTAATGTTTTCTTCTAGATCTATTAAAGATTTAAAAGTGCATGTATTGCTTCGGTTATTTACCTTACCTTGGACATTCGCTATGATGCACTCTGTGGGAATTATGTGCATTTCTTGCATTTTCTGAAAATTTATATCATGCCTCATTATTAACCTTCCCACAACCAATTTGAAAATGGGAGGTTACTGCAATCACTCCAAATTTCGAAATTGACATAACACCCGATCTTTACGTATTGAGGTCCCAGGATCACGAAAAAGTGGTTTTTAGAAAATGTCTGTCGATGTACGATCTCTCGAAAACTGCCGAACGGATTTTAATGAAATTTGGTGCGCAGGTTAGCATTGTCCTTCTCATGAGCCCGGTTAATTTTGTTGCCAATCCGCAAACGCCAATTTGACTGATGAATTCCAATTTTTCTTATCAGCACATGAAAGGCCTTTAAATTCTATATTCAAAAATGTATTCGCACTTAGTGCCTTTTTGGCATAAAATAAAAGAAACTGAAAATTTCTTAGGAACATTAAATAACACGCTACATGCCAACTACTGGATCGATTTGGTTGAAATTTGGTAGGTACCATAGCCCGACGAAGGGCTAACTCAATTTTGGTAGCATTCGGCTAACGGCAAGTGCCATTTTGGCATTTATACAGAGCATTCCAATGAAAACGAACCGCCCCGAATATCCAGTAAACAAAATAAAATATGAAAATTTGCTCGGTCAGGTCGATTTTTATTTCGAGGGGACACTATTTAGATCCGTGCTTGATGAAATTTCACGACTCCCCAGCTACCCCCTCTTAAAAATTTCAAATGTCAATCTCCCACTTGTGATACATCGTTTGAAGGCTAATTCAATTTGTAAAATTTTTTAATATTTGTTCATCATCAAATCCCTCTGTACTCAAATTTTAAATTGCACTAGGGCCCTGAAATCCTCTGTAAACCTATGCAAAAAAATTTAAAAGCCATCGATTCTTTCAAAAGTTACAGTAAAAACAATTATCATTTCTAGGCCCGCAGAGCCAATGTTCTTCACAAAGCGCCCTAGTGCAATTTAAAATTTGAGCATAGAGGGTGCTGAAGATGAACAAATAGTAAAGTCACTAGATATATAAAGTACCGCGAATACTCCGCCATTTTGCTCCAAATTCAAAATTGACATTTGTCAAATAGTTGAGCAATCGTGATGTTGGAAATGAGGCATGATAACAATTTTGATGCCAAAAGTTCGAAAAATTTAATTTTTCACCGCCATTAAATTATGGGCAACTGCAAGCACGTTCTGGTAAATTTGTTCGGCCGATAAAATTGCTCCAAAGAAGCCGTCTCCTGAACAATTCCTGCATCATGTAGGCACACAACATCCAGGCATAGTTAGACTTTGTTTAGTGCCTTACGGAACGCAAATAAAAGAAAAGGTAATTCAGCATTTATGTGATTTTCAAAATTATGACAATTTGAAACTTGTGACAACGTCAAATTATTTTAAACCGGAAATGCCAAGACGCCATTTTGACTCCAAAAACTAGCTGTCTCTCTCGAGCACACTGGCCTAGTCAATTGCGGTACTTTATAATATCTAGTGACTTTAACAAATAGTAAGGTCCCTTGATTTCTCTCTTTGGAGAGGTACGAAAATGACGTTACATGTCAGAAAAATTACCTAAAGTTGACAGTTGTTTGTAAAATAGCTGCTTAGGGCTTACAAAGTCTGTTTTTGCTTATTTTGCAGTATATTTCCCATATTGTTATGTTATGGTTTTATAGCGGGTCCCTTTATTAACCGTTCCGTGTTCATTTTTTGTGATTTTGGGTTTATTTGCAACAATTGGTTTTACAAAGAATAAATCAAGTTGCATTTTTGAAAAGCTAATTTTTTTGTGTATCCGGCTGTTAAAATTCAATATGGCGCCCATAAAAAAAAGAAAAGTTGACTGATGACTTTATTCAAGATCTAGAAAGCCTAGAAAATTTCTGACAATGGCATTCAATTGACAGCTGTCAAAAATATAAAAGTTTCAAGTTTCATTTAATTAAAGCCGTTTTCTGGCGGTGGCTATGTTTTCAAATACAAATTTGCATTTGGAAGCATAGGATAAACTCTTGTTTTGAATTAATATACTGTCACTTTGTTGTCAGTTTCAAATTCATTTTGGAAATGTATTCAAAATCAACATTATTTTGACACTGTTTTAATACAAAATAGGCGTTCGCCGTATGTTCTCAAATGCAAGTTTGTATTCAAAAACATAGCGACCGCCAGAAAACGGCTTAACATATCAAACGTTAGAAAGATATATTTTTTTTAAATTGAAAATTTTCGGATTTTTTGTAAAACGAATCAAAATATCGGGGAATTCTCTTCAGAATCTTAATCACCAAGAAATAGCGCAACTTTTCTCCAATTTAAGCTACTCTCCATTTATTATGGTTTCTGAGACAATGATGGTGAGCATCGAAAAATTACCCACCCTCTGTATATTGGTCATAATATTATATTGGTTATAATAATATTTTTTGAAGGATTAATTTTAATACAGGATTAAATGTTTGGTACAACCCGCCCCAAGTAGGTACCTGTTTTTCTGTCTCATGTTAACTTTAGGACGTCGAGGTTATTTCCAAATAAAATAATTGTTCTCAGACTTTCCACAGTGGAAAGAGACGACTGGAAACTATTGTGATAAAATGTCATGTTGAAGTTAACATATGAGATGGTACAACCTAGGCCCTAAGTGAGACTACTCGTAATTGTGCAAATGTCACCAAAAATGTCTCAGTTTTTCATGTGTCGTCAAACCCGAGGCCCTTGAGCTAGAATCGGGAATAATATTAAAAATTACGAAATCCTGCGGAGATGGTAGAAACTTCTACTTTTTCACAGAATTTGTAAATATAGAAATAGCCAGAAAATAAAACGTACTTACCTAAAGATTTGATGTTTTGGACGATTCCATTTTGCGATCGATTTTAATACCTACCTGGTCCGCGAGCGTATGGAAGTTAAAAATTAAAAAATCAGCCTCGTCCAGATTTGATAACTAGGGTCCAAAACACACCGCTTTCCTTAGACAGCGTGCTCCACCAGACACAACCAGCGATCCTTTGATGAAACGTACCATAATTCGGCCAGATCGGTTCAGTAGTTTGGGCTGAAGTGTTAAGACTCAGACGGACATTTTTCAAAAACCACTTTTTTGGGTTCCCAGGACCCATCCTAAAACGTAAAGATTTTATGTTTTTGGCGATTCGATTTTTCGATTGAGTCCAGTAACTCCTCCGCGAACGTAGAAGTTTTGAGTTTCTGAGAAGTGTAAATGAGTCTGCAAATTGAGATTTACATATGGAAATTTTTTCTTTCATTTGTAATTAGTTGCTTTAACATAATAATTTTACAAGGTGCAAATCTTAGATTTGTAATAAGTTAGCGAACTTAAGTACTCTTCTTGCCCGCTTTTGCTATTTCTCAATTCCTATACATTATATTTAACTCACAAACATTTCCATGCTTAGCTGCTTAAATTTGCATTGTTGAGGCTGAAAAAGCCTTACAATTATTGTGAGATCCTGTATTTTCACTTCTTTGAGAAATAAACCTGGCTGTGCCTCTGCAGTTGCTAGGTTACAGCCTGAAAACACCAAAACAACTGAACTGTCTGTTGTAGACTCTGGTTATATTTCCTACAACAACCCTATATACAAGTATTAGAAATATTAACACAGTATAATAATCACAAAAAATACAACTTTTCATCCTTAATTTTTAAAATATGGCCCAAACAATTTAGGAACATTACAAAGTTAGCCCAAAAACTTAACAAACCATCCTGTAAGATTAAACACAAATTGTGCGTAATTCCACCCTAACCTGAAAAAATGTACACTACAAATATAAGCGAATAGGTATGGTATATTTATATGGACAATACATCAAAATAGTAAAAAATAAATCCAGGCACTCTTAAATCCGGTGAACCTTTTCAGCCGCAACTAGGGGATTCTGGTGTTCCAGAATCCGTTTCCCCTCCGTTTTATAGTCGTAAGTGCAGCGGTGCACTTCCGAGTATCGATGCTGCGAACAAAATATTTTCCCACACCGACAATCGTAAATGTTCGTAATGTTGAGTTTTCTGTTACACTCGCTACACCTAGACTTCTTTTTTATCACAGGAGGCAACTCGAGCTTCTTATGTTTCTTTTCTAGTTCGGCTGAACAACCTAAATTGTAATATCCGTAGTCTATACTCTCTTCGTCATTTCTTAATCTCTCAATGTTGGAACAACGGAAGTTACTTTTAATGTCGTCAGTCTCCACCTTCCGACCATAAAGGGGTGAAGGGGAATTGTAATAAAAATCACACTCTTTAGGGGCATATTGGGGTGGAATTGCACTTGGAATGTACAAATTCCCTGAGCAAACTAATTCACCCCCAATTTCTGGTTTCGGAGGATTGTCGATACCCTCAAAACTATAGTCGAGGCTCTGCCTTCGTTTTAAAACACCAACCTTGCAAGTCGCACTATGTTTCAACCTTTCCGAGACAGGTTCGTGAATTTCCCACAAGTCCTGGACGTTCTCCTCCAGTTCTATGGTATCCGGGGGAGTTAATCGAGTTAAAACACAAACATCCTCCTTCGGTAATTCCCTCGTTTTCTTGTGTATCCTTGCGTAGTTTTGCTTCGTGTGGGACATGGCCCCCTTGTTCTCACTATATAAAGTAGGCTTGTGAGTCCGACTCCTGTGCTTGTCTTTCAAAGCCACCTCCTCTTCACTTTTCTCAAAAATTTTCAAATCCAACAAATCACTACCACAGTCACTCAATAATTTATAAGTTGGCTTATTGTCACTAGATTCAGGCTTTTGCCTTAACTGCCGTTTCAAACTAACATTTTCCATTTTCTTCCGCAGGTTGGTAATTTTCGCCATCATGTCCGTATCTTCAGCTAATTTTTCAAACACTGCATCCTTGAGGTGGGGTTTTGGTGGGGAAATTGGCTTTTCATATGGTGAATACGACCCGTCTTCATTTTCTATCACCCGCAGTAAATTTAGAATATCACCCTCTTTGAAAACTAGCACTGAAACTTTTGATCCGGGGGCTAACTTATCTCCGATTTCATCTCTGAAACTCAGCAATGAGTGTTTGAATTACGGAAGATTAACAACCTGGTTGTTTCGAGTAGCTCCTTAAGTTCTTTGAGCATCAAATGATGCTCGCAACTAACCGAAAGACGCCTGGTGGAAATTGGCCCTCCTTTCATAGCCACTATGAGACGAATAATTGACCCATTTTTAACCCCCACGTCACACAACCTGCGCGAATCCTTCAGCTCTTTAGATTGAAAAATGAGGTTTTGTTGATGGATGGGGATTCCTGAAACGACAAATCAAAGCAAGCCAAGAGGAGACAACACCCACCTTCGACTCGCTGTATTCGCTGCTTGATCTCCCGAATGGTGTCCGTAGATGAAACCCGCATATCAAAAGAAGTGCCCATTAGAGTATCAATCTGTATTTCCATGCTGGGTTCATCGAGGCAGTCAGAAAACCCATCCTCGGACATTTTTGAAACGTTGACTTGACAACTGACAGATGGCTAGTACTTCAATTGTTTTTCAATTCAAACTATTTAGCCCCAGACTCTCACCTACAAAGCTAATTTTAGCCTCAGCGAACTATTTTTGATTGCTAACAATGCTAACTTACCATTTTGTGGTCTTGTGGGGGTCGTGATAAACAAATCTGATGAAATTTTTACGGAAATGACCAGGAAGCGTTGAGGGTGTCGGTTGGGTTAATTGGAGCACTGTCGGGTTGAAAACGAAAAATAAAGGGTCGGTATGGAGGACTTTGCACTGTAATGCCCGATTTTGTTTATGTAACGCAGAAATTAACACAAATATACGTAACAGGGATAAAATTAGAGTTGGCGATGACACGGAATGATTCATCCGACAGCTGTCACCACCTTACCTAGTGGAGGTCACGTGATCAGCAAGCGCTAGCAGTGTGACCAACTCAAATCCAAATACTATGAAGGAAGAATCTTTGGAGATAAATTTTTCGCCCAACGGTTGCGAAATTTCCGCTTCAAAGTTCAAAGAGAATGTGTAGCATACATTTGGGGTGAGTGTTGTTAAAAAATTACATTTATGTAATGAATTAATATCAATATTATAGTAGGCAACACACTATACAATAATTGAATCTATCATCAGTGGCGTAGCTACTGCGGCAGCAGTGGTAAAAAGTTGTAATAACACCATAGTTGTTTGCAATGAATGTCAAAAAACGACGTTTGGTCACTCAGTATACATACAGTCGAAACCCGTTCTACCGGGTGTCAGCGAAACCTGGCTCACCCCCGTTTTTCCGCATTTATTAGAATTTTCTAATGAAATTTGGCACACATGTATACAGGGTGCGAGATGAAAACTCCATAACGCTATATAACTTGATTATTTGTGGTCCGATTTTAGTGAACCAAAAACCAAATGAAATTGCTCGTAAAATACTACAAACCAAAGGTAGGTAGCTTCAAATTGAATGCCAACTGGATGTCAACTTTTCATTATACTTATCCGGTTTTTTCTCAGTCTAAAAGCTAATTTTTTCTGCATATTTTGATGTGCAATAAGACACGTCTGGTTTATAATTAGTTCTGAAAATAATTTATAACTTTTTGTTAAAATTTGAATATATTTTTTCGTATACAATATAACGAGTGGTACTGATTTTTTCCGACAAAATTTGCGAAACACATAAATGAGTAGCTTTTGCAACGAAAATCGTCACGAGCGCTTTAGCGCGAGTGGCGATTTTCCAAAAGCAAAAGCTACGAATATATTTGCAAGCAAATTTTGCAGAAAAAATCAGACCACGAATTATATTCGGATGATTAAACAACAAAAGAAATTTCAATGGAAACAATAAGGTTGCCATGCTCGTTGCCATGACATTTCATTTGACAGAAATTTTTTCAATAGAAAACCGTCCTGCTTTTCACTCGTGGTGTTTTTCAGCTCAAAACCATGGTGATTGGTCGATTGTCTATAAATTCTGACGTTTGATTGGTTTAAAATTCTTGAGTTGCTTAATCTCAATAAATTTTCGTATGTGCTGCGGATCTGGGGGAAACTTTTAGCAAAACAATTAAAATGTGTTATTTTCTAACACCCAAAACATTTCAAGATTTTTTTTCACGGCACACTCGAAAATTTGGCATTAAAAAATTGAAATGTTGACAATAATTTTAATTATTATCAAAATTTATTATAAACCAAACCAACCAATCTCAACTTATTGCACATCAGAAGACGCAAAAAAGAAAAATGGGCAGCTACGGAAACGGCGTGAACCTCCCCACTTGGAGAATGCTCCAATTCTATGACCAAAATCAAGTAAATTTGATGTTTTACTCCACCAAACCTAAGGCGTTTTCTGTGAATTTTCTAAATTTTAAATTTTTTTGCCAAAGGAAAGTAAGCTTGAATACATTTTTTAAAACAAAATTTGACTTTTCATGTGCTGATATAGAAAATTGGAGTTTATTATATAAATACAGGATGTCCGGAAATTAGAGGATAATCTTAAGGGCGTATTCTACGATCAAAAAGACGAAGAATAGTTTTAATAAACATGGGTCGAAAAATGCCCCCTAAGGGAGCTAGGGCCCCTTAAAGGGGACATTTTGACAGTGATTTTTTCTAAATTTCTTCAAAACTGTTAAAGATAACAGAGTGAAATAGGTATTTTTGACAAGTCTTTGATGCTGAATTCATTACCGCGGAGAAAATTTTAAAGTTTCAATCGTAAGCGTCCCATACAGGGCGGGCTTAGGACTAACTTCGCTCAAATATTTTTGTAAATCATTTTTTCTCAAATCTTACACAAGAATCTGAACATCTGAAGTTTTTGCGTAAAAATGATGCTCGTGTTTGAAATAGCTACGACGGACGCACCGTTTTCGAATAAATTGATCCAAGTCGTTTTAGAGTGCGAAAATCTGTCGCAGAAGATTTTAGTTTATTTACCAAATTATCGATAACGAGTTCAGGGTCTGATTCTTTGCGTGATTTTAGGAAAAAAAGTTCGTATGGACATATGGCGGAAAATGCTTCCTAGACCTATGGCGTCCTGGAAAGCTGACGTCCTTCAGTACCCCATACCTCCCTTAGAAAGCGTTTCCCGCCATATGTCCATACGAACTTTTCTTCCTAAAACAACACAAGGAATCAATCCCTGAACTCATTTTTGATAATTTGATAAATAACTAAGTAAAATCTGTGACAAATTTTCGTTCTCTAAAACCACTAGGGTCAATTTATTCGAAAACGGTGTGCCATAGCGATTTCGAACAAGAGCACTATTTTTACGTAAAAAACTTCAATCATCTAGAATCTGTAGCAAAATTTGAGAAAAAACAACTTACAAAAATTATTTGAGCAAATTTAGTCCTAAAGCCCCCCTGTACGGGACCGCTTATGGTCTAAACTTTAAAATTTTTACCAAGATAATAAATTCAGCATCAAAAACTTACTAAAGATGCTCAATTACACGTTGTTATTTTTAACCGTTTTGAAGAAATTTTGAAAAAACCACTTTCAAAGTGACCCCTTTAAGGGGCCCTAGCCACCTTAGGGGGCATTTTTCGACCCACGTTTATTAAAACTTTTTTTCATATTTTTGATCGTAGAATACGCTCTTAAGATATTATCCTCCAATTTCGGGACACCCTGTATAGGCTTTGCCTCTGTAAAATCTCGTTTGAACAATAATAATAATAACAACTAATATACCGTTCAAATGGAAGGAAAAGAACACAAAACAAGGACAAGAATTACAAATACTTATATTCGCAATCTTACAAATAAAAAATGTACACTATCTGCCTTACACTATAATTATCTTGATTTAATATAGGTACATGGAATTAAATGGAAACAGGATGAACAGGGTAACTCTGTTAATATAACATGATAAGTCACAAAAAAAAAACGATTTAAAAACGAGAAATTACTTTTCTCCGATGATAATCAAATGGCACTACACGATACTATTGGCAATATATTACAATAATAAATTTTTCACTTTCAGTCGTAAAATTTTGTCATGTTTAAAATCCAATACATTGGCACACTTTATGTACAGTTTCAGTTAGGCCAGCCGCGCACAGCCGTTTCGTTCTTGGACATTATTCACAATTTGTCTCAAAAATCCGCATCCCATCCAGTGACGTCATCGGGTGGGGACCCATCCGCGTCTGGAGGATAGTCGTCGAAGTTGCTCGTGTCCGTCACGTGCTTTACTTGTGGCAATATTGGCGGCGACAGGGTGCGGTTTACTAGGCCTTCCCAGTTGAAGCCGTCAAACCATCTGCAATAAATAATTCGTTTCCATTTTATGTACTATTTATTTTTACGACCATTATTTGGTACGGAGCTTGAATTTATGAGAAACGCAGCCATTACGAAGTGTACATACAGTACAGGGTGAGTCAAACGGGAGAGGCCACCCTCTATAACATTTTTCGTATCAGGTGGATCCAAACCATTTTTGGTAATGCTATATGACTGCCTCTGATTTCGACCACATCAGTGGTCCTAAAATGTTTTTATACAGAGTGATTCACGAAGACCGGTCATTAGAAACTTTTGGAGATCAACTTACAGTAGGATTTTGAAAAACGCACATCAAAAATAAAATATTTCCAAGATGGTTTAAGATGGACACCTCCAATTTTTTTAAATATTTCCAAGCTCCATAGCTCTTCCGGTTTTATCGGAAGTGGCCGCCATCTTTGTTATTTTAAATGGAAAGCCCTCGTTTTGATTTTAAATTTCGACTCGTCTTTTATCGCGCCCACTTTTTGCCTACCTGAGTACCTGACTGTCACCGTTTTTGACATATGTCAAAATATGTATCAAAAAGTTGATCTGCAAACCACAATAGAAAAATGTATATATTTCGAACCGTTGAAGATTAAGGAACCAAACTGGGAGGAGTAAACTAGAAGGGCTTTCTTTTGATTACCCAGTTATTCTTGTTCACTAACAATATGATGGCAATTAATTTTCAAAAATGGCAGAAAGAAATTGTCAACAGTCAACAGATGCAAAATTAAATTTAAACTGCTATACATTTCCTATACCCATTTTTAATATTTTCAAAGATATCAAAAGTTAACATGTTTGTGATGATTCTCCAATGGGATTCGGACAGGAAATAATACAGTGAGACTTCGGTGCCGACGTTTCGGAACTATGTTGTTCCTTCTTCAGGGCCCTGGCAGAGGACAGTTTATTGTAATAAAATTCTCTTTTAATACATTTTTTTTAGGTTAAATGTCTAAATCTAAATATAAATATTTTTTTTATAAAACCATAGGATCTTACCTATAAGTCAACAATTTACCTTGGCGTTAATGTATTTCTAGCATTACTAGAACCATTGAAAATGCTGAAAATGAAACCCATGGAGTTGGCACGTGCAGACATGAGAAACGCAAAACGTGATGTCAATCTTTTCGAACCCTAGCTTTTGGTTAACGCGTTTTTAAGGTATATACAATGTAACTGGAAAAGAAAAAATGTTCAAAAGGTCTTTCCCATCTTTTAAAAATTCGTTTTTCTTCACTTCTAGCAATTTTTGGGAAAGGTAAGCCCCCCCTTGGGCACCTAATTCTATCACAGGTGCTGAACGCACGTTACGCATGTACTAACAGGGAAACAAATAGCTTACGTTGTCGATCTGTGATTCAATGCTCATAAATTATTCAACGAATTTAATTTTTCAAAATTAGTTTAGGACAAATTTTTGAAGGTGTAGAAAGAACTGTTACTAATGGTTGATCGAAAGCTTGCTGGGGTTATTTTCATTAAGTCACACCAATAAAAGTATTTCAAATATTTTCAAAACTATTGAAAATAGGTAAAGGGAATGCTAATAAAGGAAATTTAATTTTGCATCTTTTTGCCACATAAAATTATGACATTCCCATTAAAAAAGATTAAGTTTGACATTTTTAAAAATTATTTTCCGCCATATTGCTAAATCAACATGATCAAGGGAGACATCAAAAGAAAGCTCAAAGCTTCTAGTTTCAACCCTCCAAGTTTGGTTCCTTAATCTTCAATCGTTTGGAAGATACAAGTCTTTCTATTACGAATTGCAAATCAATTTTTGGATACAAATTTTGACATGTCAGAAACGGTGACAGTTAGGTAGGCAAAACGTAGGTGCGATAAACCCATTAAAAAACGAATCCGAATCTAATATTAAAACGAGGGCTTTTCATTTAAAATAACTAAGATGGCGGCCACTTCCGGTGAAACCGGATGTTCTGATGGCTTGGGAATATTTTATTTTTGGTGTGCGTGGGCGATTATGGTATAGTACCAAGTTTCAAAATTCTACTACAGATGGATCCCTAAAAGTTTCTAACGAACGGTCTTCGTGAATCGCGTTGTATATTTACTTATTTTTATATTATTATTTATATATTTTTTAATTGCATCAAGTAGCATTTTTAATTCTCTTTACAACGGTATAATAAAATCATACTCTTACATAATACAAACGAGAAAATATTAATTGAACGTGTTCCAAAGCGGTTTATTTCACAAACTATTCACTTTTTAAAAAAATTGGTCCAATAAAAGTTGAAATGTAAACTTAGGCGCATCTTTTGATGTGATTCACTTTCTCTTGATATCTTCTTCACTGAATCTCGGTGAGTAATTAGGTCATACACATTTTTTTATTGCAAGATTATGTCGAGTTAATCGCATGAATAGATGCGTCCAAGTTTACCTTTCAACTTCTATTGGAAGAATTTTTTGTAAAATCAAGGGCCAGATTCACACTTTTGGGAAAACTTTCAATTAACATTTTCTCGAAATTTGCAATATGTAAGAGTATGCTTTTTTCACACCGTTGTAAAGGGAATCGAAAATTCTTATTGATACAATAAAGAAATATACAGGGTGTCATTTAAAATAACAAAGTGACATGGCGCTAGCCAATGAAATACAAACATTTTGGGACCACTGATATTGTCGAAATGTAGTCGATAAATATGATATGTTGGAAACGAAAGAAGTTATAAGGGGTGGCCCCTCCCGTTTGACTTACCCTGTACACATAATTTTGTGAAAGAAGAAAAGAAAGAAATAACAGAAAAATTGCAATTGAAAATTATTGTGGATAGACGAGAGATGTATCACTCAGAAAATGTTGTACCTACATATTTCCCATGAAGTTCTAAGTTAAAGTCGCTCTACATTTTCCATCTATCCATTATATCGAAATATGACTTACTTGTGCTTCTGAATTTCACTAATGCCTCCTTTTTGATATCCCAGCCTCTCCGCCGGATTATCTCTACATAATTTTTTGATTAAAGCCATCGCATTCCTAGTAATATTTCTAGGAAAATCAATGGCGTCTATTCCTTTCAATATAATATTGTAAGTCTTCATAGGATCTGCGCCAGTAAACGGTGGCGTTCCCGTCAGCAATTCAAACATCAAAACCCCTAAACTCCAATAATCAGCGCTGATATCGTGCCCCTTGTTCAAAATAACTTCGGGGGCGACGTATTCAGGGGTGCCACAAAACGTCCACGTTTTCCTTCCGCTGTGCAACTTTTTCGCAAATCCAAAATCCACCAGTTTCACGTAACCTTGGTTGTCCAAAAGCAAGTTTTCCGGCTTCAAGTCCCTGTAGATTATATTGCGGGAATGGAGGTAGTCGAAGGCTTCCACGACGCAAGCCGTGTAAAATCTAGTAGTGCCATCGTCAAAATGACCTTTGTCCCTTAAGACCGTCCACAATTCGCCACCGAGACAGCTCTCCATAAGCATATAGAGATACTTCCGGTCTTTGAAGGTCTTAAATAATTTTACTATGAAATCGCTGTTGGCCTCGCCCATTATTTCTTTTTCGGACATGATGTGCTGTTGTTGGCGGGTTTCAACTATCTGGAATTTCTTCATTTGTTTTAGGGCGAAGGAACGACTCGGGTCCCCACTGATCTGCACCAGCTCGACCCTTCCAAAACCTCCCACGCCTAAAGTTGTTAACCGTGACAGGTCGGAGAGTTTTACATTGGCAAACTCCTCATTCAATCTAAGGAAAAAATAAAAATCAATAAAAGATCGTGATGAGTTTACAAAAATGTTCCAACAAATATTTACAACTTACCAATAACATCCTGGGCAAGCATAAAAGAAATATTTCATCATAAAATTGAAGATATTAAACACAATCAGAATCAAATTTGGCTTTGGGATACGATGGTACAATTTCAAAGAAACACCCTGAATAACTCCTGGAACAGTGATTTGAGGGAAGAACGCTGAAACAGGTCGATTTTTGTTCGAAATTTTCCAACGCACCCCCTACCCCCCACCAACCCCCTCTTCAAAATTTTAAATGGCAATACCCCACTTGTGTTGTGATACATAGTTTGAAAGCTGATTTCGTTGCTAATCCAATTTTGTAAAAATTTTTGACTTTCGTTGAACTCCAGCCGAATTTTGAACTACACTAGGGCCTTTTGTGATACATCATTTGAAAGGGTTTGAAATTCTCAGTAAACTGATGCAAGAGTTTTTAAAATCCACCCACTCGTTCAAAAGTTAATTGAAAAACATTAGCTGGTTCTGGGCCTAGAAATCCTTCAAATTTAGGCTAGTGTAACTTTTGAACGAATGGATGGATTTCAAAAAATTCTTGCATCAGTTTACAGAGAATTTCAAACCCTTTCAAATGATGTATCACAAAGAGCCCTAGCGTAGTTCAAACTTCGACCGTAGCGGGCGCTGAAATTCAACGAGTCAAAATTTTTTACAAAATTGGATTCGCAGCGAAATTAGGTTTCAAATGATGTATCACAAGAGGGGGTTAGTGGGGGGTAGGGGGTGCGTTATAAAATTTCGCCAAGCGGATTTAAGTGTCCCCCTCCAAACAAAAATTCAGCGTTCTTCCGTCAGGAGTTATTCAGGGTGTTTCATTTTAAATGGTACACCCCTGTATAATTTATCTTATTAACTTAAGCAATAAACACATACATATACAGGGTTAGTACAAAGTCCCGGGATGGTCAGTTATCTCCGTTATTTCTTAAGATTTTACTTGAAATTTGATACCCAGGCACAATTAAATACAGGGAATTTAAAAATGTTTTTAGAAATTTTCTTCAACTTCCGGTTAAACCGGAAATGAACCTAGAAATCGTTTTTTTTAAATGGGATCATACTTTTTTCTCAACGGATTCGGAATCTATGAATTTTTTTAAGTAAAAAACATGTATCATACTTGACCAGAAGTCAAGTCGCGGCCACCCTGGATTTTCAAAAACATCGAAGAAATCTGTGAAAAAGCAAGATTTTTCAAAACCGCAAGTACACGTCAAGTTTATTTTTTAAATACAAATTCAACTGCGCAATTACATTTCCTTTTATTTGTTTTTGCTTTTTTGAAATTTATTAAATGTTCACAATCAGCCAAAATAGGAAAAAGAATTTTTAAAAATGTAATTGGCCGGTTGAATTTGCTTTAAATTAAAAAATAAAGTTGACGTGTACTTGCGGTTTTGAAAAATCTTGCTTTTTGACCGATTTCTTCAATGTTTTTGAAAATCCAGAGTGGCCGCGACTTGACTTCTGGTCTGTTTTTAACTCTAAAAAAATCCGTAGATTCCGAATCAGTTGAGAAAAAAGTATGATTCTATTTTTAAAAACGATTTTTATGGTCACTTCCGATTTAACCGGAAGTCCAATAAAATTTTTAAAAACAGTTTGTATTTAATTGTGCCTAGGTACCAAGTTTCAAAGTAAAATTTTAAGAAATAACAGAGATAACTGACCGTTCCGGAACTTCATACTAACCCTGTATAATATGCTTATTTACCGAACTCGTTTTAGAAATTGGCCAAAGTACTTCTACAAATAAATGTAAATTAGTTGAATGATTGCGTGTGTGGGTAGGGAAAGTAAGGTTAGAACAATGTTTTTTGGGTTTCCATTTTTTTTATCATAAGCTTTCTTCAGAAGTATCATTGTTTTGAAATGCAGACGTTTAATTGTAGACCAATTTAGGTAATTCTTTTTTATAGAACCCTGAAGAAGCGAGCAACCACAATAAACGCACGAAACGTAGGTGATTTGATAATAATTGATTTGACTTCGGTCCCGGATATCTCCAATTAATTATATGGATCAAGATACGATGACGAATTTTAACTTTAAATAATCTATTTTTATTATGAAATCGACCCTCAGCCCGGTAAAAGCGAGGACAAGCACGCAAAATCTGTTAATATATGTGACTAGATTTATACAAACTCGAGTACAAACTATCTTTTGGAATTCTAAGCAAATTACGACAAAGTTGGGGGGCATTTCACACCCCAAAAATTTGTACACCACTGCCGAATTTTCAGGGCACTGCCGTAAATTTGTACACCACTGCCGACTGTGAAGTCCCCCGACTGTCGAATTTGCTCAATTTTTGCAACCACTGCCCAATTTTTGCAACCACTGCCTAACATTTCCCACTAACACTGCCGAAAATTTGTACACCACTGCCGACTGTGAAATCCCCCCCAGACAAAGTATAAAACGTTGTATGTTATAAAGAGTGGCCCATAAAAACCGGTTATTTTCTTTTTTCTACATTTTCGTCAGTTTTTGTTCGATATCTTTTAATTTTATTATGGACGTAGCTGAAAGTTGCGGTCCGAGACAGAATTGAAGCCCGTCTTTTTCTCTGTCCAAAATGTTCTTCAAAATGAACATTAATCCATCCCTCATTTTCTTCCAACCCCATGAATGGCATCATTTAGAACGAAATGCAAAAAGACGATGGAGAAAACCTTCAGCTACGTCCAGAGTATGAGATTGAAAAATATCGAACAAGAACTAACGCAGATATAAGGGCCACCCTTTGAAGAACCAGTCACGTGCCCAACCTGCATTTACTTCGCACATGGCGTCGATCACGTGACAGGTCCTTCTACTGTTCTGTTAACTCTATGCATCCAGTAAGCCTTTATTTTATACCGTGTATTTTCATAAATAATTACAGATGGCGACAGCATCGCTGTAATTAACGTTTCAGGGTATCTTTTTTAAAGCTGTGCTAAAGCTAAATTCTCTCTTTCTCTCTTCTAGCACATTTTCAACAAATATTTCACTTGCTTGGTCATGGCACAATTTTACAATTCTAGCCATGTGACTCTAGAATATAAGGAAATTATGTCGTGTTAAGATCTCTTTTTCTGAATATATCCATACTTCATATTTGAGGCCCGAATTCCTCTTGAACGAAAATAGAAATTCAGCCAGGACTTTACGATAGCACGAAAATGAACGAGAGAGAAATAATCCAGCTTTAATCCAACCTTAACACGTGGGAATTCGGTCCTTGCCAACCAATCAAAACATACCACCATGTGGGCCGTTATTTTCTCTTTAACAATAAACAGGGCATTCACCATTTTTTTAATGATCCAGTCACCATGCAATTGTTCTAATAATAACCTGACATTCTTCAGATAATAATGGCATCTTGGTATTTATTAAAATCTTACGTTTTTATAGTTTCACGATAATTTAGGTCAAAATCCTTGCTCCTGCTGTTACTAATATCAACTAGTAGGTTTGCTTGGGCATCAACGTCACGAAATGTACAGGGTCTTTTTTTATTATTGTCCCAGTTTTAAATTGTCATATCTCCTTTATTACTTGAGATATTCGCCTGAAATAAAAACAGGATGGTAGACCGCACTCCCAAGTTTTGTTCTGGACCTTACTCCCAGCGATCGCCGTCGGATCTTAAGCGCTGTGGATGCAACTTGCTTTTTTTTAAACGGAACACCCGGTATATCCGTACACGGATCGATGGACAATTTTATTCTGATTTCATTGCTATAGGGTAGTAAAAATTCGTGAAATAAATTATAACTTATGGCTATGTAGTGAAGGCCTGAGTATTCTAAGAAAATTGTAACCTTTTTAAAATCATAGTAACAAAGTAGGTAACTGATTTATTCACCTTAAAACATTATAAATTAAAAATTTCAAAATGATTGCCATTTTCATTTAGACATTCTCGTAGATTCTAATGGTCCGATTATTTCAAATTTATTTTTTTTTCTCGAAAACTATCAACCCCAGATATCAACTACCCTATATCAATAAAATCAGAAGAAAATTCTCTATCGATCCTTGCAAGAATATATCGGGTGTCCCATTTAAAAAAAAGCAAGTTGCATCCACAGCGCTTAAGATCCAACGGTGATCGCTGAGAGTAAGCTCCAGAACAAAACTTGTGGGTACGGTCTACCAACCTGTTTTTATTTCAGGCAAATAGCTCAAGTAATAAAGGAGATATTCCAATTTAAAAGTGGGACAATAATAAAAAAAGACCCTGTACATTTAATACAAATTAGGAACTGCTGCTTTAATATTAATTTTAGATATCAAAGAGTGGAAAAACTATAGTGTGAGTAAAGGACGCTGGTATTTTAACAGATTTGTTAAACTCTTGTTGTTTTTTATTGATAACAAGATTTAAGAGAACTGAACTTTTAATGTAGGACGTAGGCTATCGTGTTTAAAACGTGGAAAATTGTTGGCAAATTCTTCCATGATGAACGAACGTTAATAAACACTCTGTAGAAGGAATATTGTTTTTGTATAGTCTATTTTAGTTATTTTAAGCGTCGCGCTGGTAGGCCATGGAAGTAAAGTTTCGTCGTGCCATTACAATTTTACGGCTCTCTTGATTTCATGTTTTGTTGTGTCCATGTCGTACAAATTAGAGTTGGCCATGAAATAGTCCGTCACGTTGGCTAAACTAAGACGTTAATGTGACAATAGAAATAATTTCGATCTGTCACTTTTTGACAATGAAGTCACAGAGAAGAGAAACATACGCTGGACGCATTGCATAAGCGCATAATACATACGGCATAAGAAAAGTGACCAATCAGAAGGCGCCTAATTTCCCCCTCTTCTCAAACGCAAAAGAGATTTCCATAAGATTGAATACTTATGCCGTATGCATTTGCGCTTATGCAAGTGTGTTGCGTCCGCCTTAAAACTCTTCTTCTTCTTCTTCTTCTTCTTCTTCTTCTTCTTCTTTCTTTTTTCTACGGATGGCCTATACCTTCGAGGTATGCCTTAACACTCTTGATTTTGATTATTGACTCAGTTTACCCAACTTAACTGACAATTTCATGGCCCACTCATTTATGTTCTTTGCACGCGGATTCCGATATTACAATTACAATATTTTGTAACAACCCTGCATATAAAATATAAAATTTCTCAACGATCCCATTTTGCGGTTTCATGACAAAGATTGATTGACAAATTCAAAATAAAATTTGGGTTTATCTAAGAGTCTGTGTTACAGAGCTGAAGGTTAAGAAAGTTTTTTGTGGACAACTTCAACAATTTTTGTTCTGTAATTTTCACAAATAAAGGATTTTCAAATAAATTTCAGTTTGGAGCAGGCGTAACAAGACAAAACGTGCGTCTGTTTCCAGTATCATAACATAACCTCACATTCTTGAAATAAACTTGCTTAAGTGCACCAAATGAAATTAATTCAAACCAGAAATCAAAATCAGTAGGATAGTTTCACAACACAACCAATTTTTACACACAATCGATAATATAACGGCGGTTCGCCATATCAATGACCAGAAATGACAGTTGTCATCTATCTACTATCTGTCATTCTGTCAGCAAAAGCGCAGATGAATAATTTAGAAAACAGATACACATCTTCTCTCATCTGTTAAAAATCAACCTACTCCAAATGACTTTTTTAATTGGCAGAAAAAAGATTCACGGCCCACTGCAGCTTAAACTAAAAGTAAAACGAAACACAGAACAGAACAGTGCATTTAAGATGCGCACATAATTGATTACTTTTTAAAGAAAACTCACCTTCTCCTATCTACACCTTCATCCTTGTACTTGGTCTTGATCTCGTCCAGATTGGAGATGAGTTGATTGAAAGTCTCCCGATCTATCACCAAACAGGAGACGCCTTCGGGGTGGTCAACAATAATGTTGGCAGTCCTCAAATCGTCACCCTGCAGTGCCTTCTCTCCGAAGAAATCCCCCTTCCCCAACGTTCTTATGTATTTCTCCTCGTCAGAGCTCTGCATCTTCCTGGTGACCTGAACCGTCCCCTTGCTGATAATGAAGAAGGTATCACCCCTCGCCCCTTGCCTTATGATGTAGTCGCCGTTGGCATAGTAGGTTTCTTCCAAAACGTCCGAAATTTTGATGAGCGTGTCCTCTGGTAAGTTCTTGAAGATTGGAACGCTCTTCAAGAAATCCGTATACTCCGCTTGCCTGATGAGACCGGTCCTCATCATTATCGTCTGGAAACATTGTCTTTCGATGGCCCATAGCTTACAGTCGGTGGCTGCTTTTATCGTCGCTGTTCGCTGACAGTTGTAGAGGATGGCTAGTTCTCCCAAGACTTTTCCGGGGGTTATGGTGCTGAGGAATTTGTTCTCGCGGGACACCTCCACATTGCCCTCTGAAAAACAAACGATGCTAGTTTTATTTCTTTTTGTTAACCTCCCCAACCCCATCACAATTTAAAAAAAATGGGAGGTTACTGCAATCACTAAAATTTTCGAATTCGAGATGAGACCGGATCTATGCGTTTTGAGGTCTCAGAAGCCCAAAAAAGTGGTTTTTAAAATGTGTCTGTGTGTATGTTCGTACGTTCGTACGTTTGTACGTACGTTTGTAAACACGCCACAGCCAAAACTACTAGACCGATTTGGCTGAAATTTGGTACGTGGGCATCTAATAACCTAACTTAGATCTGAAAAGCTTTTGGAGCCAATCGTGCAACCGGAAATGCCCTTTTGGCACATCAACTTTCAAATTTTAAATGCAAACCCCCATTTTTCACGTCACCATAAGAAAGGCCTTCAAATTCTGCTTCTAAAAATGTATGCACTCTTAGTGCCTTTTTGACAAAAATTGAAATATTCGGGATTGTTAACGTACTTTAAAAACACGATACAGCCGAAACCTCTGGACCGATTTGGCTGAAATTTTGTACATGGAGACTGTATTATACGTCGAAGAGCTGAAAAATGTTTGGAGGCAATCGACCCACGGAAAGTGCCGTTTTGGCACATCAATTTTCAGTTTTAAATTTACTCTGTTTACCATCCTAAACAATTTTTTTTAAAATTTATTGTCAGCATCAGGAAGGTCTTCAAATACTTGTTCTAAATAAGACAAAATTCATTCGCATTTACTGCCCTTTGGGTAAAAAAAAACTGAATTTTGTAATAACTAAAACCACATTATAGCCCAAACTACTGGATCGATTTGACTGAAATTTGGTACATGGAGATTGGGTGACCCGTTGAAGACCTGAAAGCCTTTTGGAAGCAATTGGTAAACGGGAAGTGCCATTTAAGCATATCAACTTAAAATTTTAAATACAATAAGGCCTCCTTTTTTATGTCGCCATTAGAAAGACGAAGGAACATATGTTGTCAAATGTTATGGGTGATGACGGTATTTATCGAAAAGCATAACAAATTTTCTGTTGAACTGACTACTATCTACACAGAATATAAAGATCCACGCGATGGGGAGGTTCCAGCCGCTTCTCTGCTGCATTTTTTGTTGAGGAAAGTTTTCTTGAAATTTTTCTAAACAGCTTTGATAATTCCAAACGCTATCAACCGACCTTTTCATAAAAAAATGCTTTCTGCTTAGTGAGAAGGGCCTACTATTAAACTACGCGAAACTTCAAACAGGACTGATTTAATAAGACCTACTAACGAGACAAGGGAGACAATCGAACTAGTTAAGAGTACAGTAATAAAGACATACAAACTGAAAAATAAGGAAGTCCAAATCAGATATGAAGAAAACATAAAACGTAAAATTGAAAAAATAAGGATGCAGGAAGAAGCGAGAGGTATTAGCAAACATGGCACGGCAGTGCTTCAAAAACATCATTTAAGCTAAGAAAGTATGCGGAGTATAAAGATTACAGTGTCTAAAAAGTAACGAATATTGCCCATAATTATTGAATCGATCAAAAATTCAGAAAAATCGAATCGCGAAAAACATGAAATCTTTACATTTTAGAATACAGGGAACTCAAGAAAGTGGTTTTTGCTAAAATGTATGTGTGTCTGTAAACACCATTAAACACGCTACAGCCCAAACTACTGCTTACCACATGCTTATTTGTTACAGAACTTTCAGTACTTATGTTGAACAGTACGTAAAATACAACCTCTCAACGCAAAAGACGTTAGTCTTCTATTATTTCCACATTAGCTTAAAAAAATTTCTAATACTGGACTATAACCATGGCCGTCTCTAGTTCCAGGCCATGTCCTTAACCATTTGGCAACGCGGCTGGAGGAGATTTAGCGTCAGTTTGACAAATTGTCATAGATTGTCATTGAAGTGAAACATTTGCAAAAATTACCAATAATAATTGTATTTTTATCAATTTCGAATGATTAAGGAATTGAAATTCAATACTTTGAGAAAGCCTGTAAGTTGTGCCCTGTAAGTAAGTTTAAAATGACAAATTCTGCTTCTAGGTCCAGAGAAAGACATTTTTTGCAAAACTCTTTTCAAATTTTATCGAGATTACAGCTTGGGTTATTTCTAAGCATCTGGGTCTCAAACAACTCCCTTGGAAGCAACTGCGAGTCCTCCATGTTTTAGTGCCGACGTATAATGTGGAGACACTTTAGTTTTTGACCCAGAAAAAGAAATTTTTTACAAAATCCTTTTCAACACAAAGCAAATTCAATCGAGATTGCAGCTTGCATAATTTCTAAGCATCTGATGGACCTTAAACAATTACCTTTGAAGCAACTGCTAGTCCTCCACGTTTTATAATTTAGAGATGATTGAAATTTGACATTTACGCAGAATTATTTGTTTATTGAGAATATACGTAGTTTGTATAGAAATAAAGACAATATAATGTTAAATTTTTATTTTTGAACGCTTGGGCGCCTAGAGTTTAGCAAAGTCTTACGGTTCTATTCGAGCAACATAAAGTTTGACTGAGGAATAGATTTTACAACTGCACAAAATAATAATGATTATTAGGTATCAATTTCAATTGATAATCTTCGTTTAGCAGTTTGATTGCAGCAGAGCACGATATTGTGTCAACTTTACACAAAATTCTACAGATGAAAATGGTCCAATTATTCCTGCCTTTTACCATCAGTGATGCAACGATGAAATAAGTCTTGTCTTAAATCTTAAATGTGGTTTATCCAGCCAGTCAGGTTTTTTAAACTTCCTAATGATAAAAGCTCAATTCCAGTGTGTTTAATTCAAACACGGCGAAATCTTTTTTTGCAAAACCCTCTTGTACGCCGCATAGTATTTAAATGGGTCTGTAATCAAAATGTATCACTATAAATTTACTAAATACCACATATCTTACATACTTTCTTCAAAATATTCATTTTCAGTACGTTAATCATTTGAAATTGGTAAAGATTACACTATTTTTGGTCTTTTTTCGCAAAAGTTTCACTTTAATGACAATCAATGACAATCAGAGACAATTTGTCAAATTGACGGTAAATCTCCTCTCGCCACGTTGCCAAATGGTTAGGACATGGCCTGGAACTAGAGACGGCCATGCTATAACTCAAACTTTGACATTATTTTTCAAAAACGTTCATGTTCATTACATTTTTGGAAAGCTAATTTCCTGGACTACGACAAACCATCAAAATCATGAAAACGAATAATTTTTTGTGTATCTGCTAGTCACAAAAATTAAAAGTTGACTACCATTGGTTCAAATTTTTTCTTTAAAATAGCAATTTACAGATTTTTCGCGATAACTCAGGAACGAATCAAAATATCTCAGACTTCAGATTCTTAATCGCCAAGAAATAGCGCAACTGTTCTCTGATTTAACCGACGCTCCGAATCTTTTACCGTTTAGGAAATGCTCACCAGCAGTGAAAAGGGAACCACCTTGTATATGGCTTTCATAGATCCGAAAAAGCGTACGATAGAACACCATGAGATAATATGGAGCAGTTTAAGAGAATGAGGACTAAATCCGAAAACGATTAAAGCAATGTAAAAAGAGCCCATGTCACAAACAACTTAAATTATGTAAGTAATCAGCAGAAGTGATAAGATGAAAGAGCCGGTCGAAAAACCGAACGGAAATTGAAAGGAAACCTAAAAAAACATGGAACGAAGTGCTACGGATTGAAACTAAATAAGAACAAAACGAATTCCAATAGAACAAGCAAAAAGCTTCAAATATTTAGGTGTTACAATAAAGAAATAGTACATACATTGTATGTAGGTATAGAAAAATCGAATATAACGTTTTATGCGCTAAGCAAAAAATTCTAAGAAAATTAACCAATAGACAAAAATGAATGTTTTTTACGTCCATTAAAAAGTGCAGTTTTTGGCGAAGCAAGAATAAAACTTATCACAATTTCGATTATATTGGCAGAAAAAGTTTAGAAAAAATAGTGCCATTGCTTTGTTAATTTTTATGTGTATAGAATGAATACTGAGGAACAATTTGGTATTATTTTCATTAAGGTTACTGAACTTGTTCTCGAGATATTAATTTATTAGTCAATAAATGTTCCGTTTTCTAATTATTCATTGCGAAAATGTGGCATCGCAGTCTTTAGAAAACCATAGTAACGATTTAACTATGCAGTAAATTCAAATGATTTTTTAACGTGACAGTAGTTGACAGAATAGCCAACTTAAAAGAAGTTCTGAGTCACGGGCTTTTATCTAATAGGACTATGTTGTTTATAAATCCCATTTTAATCGCTTAACACTAATCGTTCATTTCACTGGCACTCAACAATTTTTGTTTCGTAAGGTTGGAATCGGGTACATTCTCCCCAAAAATTTAATCAATCAAATTGAAAATATCGTCTAACTTAGCGAAACAACAATTATTTATACGAAAAATGTCTTTCTGTTCGTTAGATAAGTGCGTAAACTATTCTTCATTGCCCTCTCGCTATTATCGCCCCGTTCAGAAGGCAGATATTAATTAATTTTTTTATTTTAAATTCTGGGTGTTTTTCGCTCCGATTGTATGTCCAATACATGATTCTGTATCTTTCAAATTGATGTTAGAGCACTGCTATAATGACAGATGACAGATCGGCAATGAATTTTTTCTTCAAACCAAAAGAACTGCACTTCAATGACATTTTTGACAACGTTAAACTGACACTTCTATGCCATGGCAATGAAATACATTATTTTTTCTTCGGCAGCGAAATTTTTTCAGCCGCAGTACTAATTAGTGACGTTCTTCCTTTCACACCACTTTGTGAATCTTCGGTAACCGTATCCCATAGAAAACTAAGCTTATTCTTAAAAATTTCAGCGAGCATTTCAGTTAAAGGTGTTATTCCATGTCCTCGGCGATATATCGCCATTTTTGGGAAGTTTTACAGAATTTGTGAAATCTGTCAATATTTAGTAATTTCCTAGAAATTGCGATATATTGCACATGGAATATCACCTTTCTAGATACAGAATCACGTCGTAACAACAGTAAAATAAAATACGAGCCTCGGAAGGGCTTCACCAGAAAAATGTATAACCACGGTTTAATAATCATATAAACTGTTTAATTTCTGCGGCTATAACAATTTGCATGCTAAAATGTGCTAAAAAATTATCGACTCAGTAAAATAAGGTAAATCGAGGCGTTTATTAATTGCATGTCGTGTGTTACCGTTGCACCCGTTAGCTTTACAGCTGATGAAGAGAAAAGGTTGGCGAACTGTAACTTTCGAGATCCTAAAATAACGAAAAAATTCGTGGGAGAGGCGTATATGGATCGATTTAGAAACCGAGCTACACATGTCAGAGACGTTTCAAACAACTTCCGCAGTGACCGGAACCAATTAAAAAATTTCCAATTATTTCGTAACCAATCGCTAAGACTATTCCACCGTTACTTTCGGTTAATAAACGGGCCTTCGGTGAGAAACCGAAGATTATACTGAAAGTGGAGGGTCAATTTTCCCGTCAACAATATAATTGTTATCGCACGAACACGAAGAAAGTGAATTCCAAGTTTGGAAAAACTACGAAATTGCGGGAAAGGTCTCGGCTTGACCTTAGACCTTGATTGGAATATCTTCTAACGGCTTTCCATATAACTTTCGCACAGGATGTTCACAAAAAGTGAAGAATCTCGATATAATGTAGTTTGGACAACTGATCAAAGGATGTAATTAATACCATACCGGGTGACCTTAAAAACTGGACCTACTTCGATACGTTCTTTTCGATTTCAATCGAAGGAAATTAAATCTGTTCGTCCATATGTTCGTTGACAACTTGCCCGGAGCTGTGCTCTTTAATAAAATCCTTTAAAAAGTCCTTCAATGACTTTTCTTGCGCGCCGCTCAGAAAAAGGTGAATGTTGAGAAATTACAATTGCCATTGTATAAAAGAATTATTTGAATGCAAATTAATGCCGCGTGATTATTGCAAGCAAAAGGTTAAATACAATACCAATGACATCCTAGTATTTATATAAAGATAAGGAAAGGCGGTCCTGCCTTTTCCTGTTATATAATTTGATTGTGTAACGTCTATTTTTGCAGTATTTGTTTTTGACACGGTCGGAGGATTCAATGCGAGGTAAAGACCCCTTCATTCGTGACCCATGACTATCGGTCGGTTACAGTATTTCTTTGAGTTTCGTACAATCATCTGCTTGCTGGTGGTGCGCTACTGTGTAAAGCTACTCAATTTTTTGAAATTCTGTGTCAAAATAGTAAAATACCAATAACCAAAAGAACTATCCAGTTCGACCTTTGACCAACAAAGAAATAATTAAGACATTTTCTCAAACAAATGGTCGCGGTTAATTACCAAATTCAATTCTTCGAATAGACCGAATAGACCAGTCTAATTGGCAGTTTACAGAAAAAAAATTAACCGAATGTATAATTCATCGAATGAACGATTCATATCATCGAAAATGTACTGACGAATGAAGCAATTATTTATTGGAAAAGTTAAAATTGGGATTCTCCATGCCGGGCCAGATTCAAGTCCTTGACACCATGGGATATACAAACAAATTAGCTTTTCAAAAAAGTAATAAATATGGATTGTTCGAAAAATCGTCAAAATTCTAAAATTTGTATGATTAATTTCGATGTTTAGTACAATTGAATTTAAAATGCAATAAAATAAATTTCGAAGTCGTCTGACTCAAGCTTAACATGTTTTTGGTGCCAAAATTCAACATGTCGGCCATAAGAAAATCAAAAGTTGATGGGTCATTGCTCAAAATCTAGAAGGCCTAGAAACTTTCTGTCGATGCCATGTTAATTGACAGTTGTCAAAAATATAGTTCCAAGTTTCATTTAAATAGCATCAAGGGAGATATTAATTTTAATTTAAAATCGCAATTTTCAAATTTTTCGATATAACTCGGGAACGTATCAAGATATTTGAGAATTCTTTTCAGATTGTTAATCGTCAAAAAAATAGCGCAACTATTTTCTAATATAACCGACTCCGTAACTCTTACCATTTAGGAGATGCCAATGGTGAGCAGTGAAAAAGGCACCACCCTGAATAACTATACCGATGGTTTGACCATCTTAAAATGGTGGTGTACATGCATGAGCAATTGTAGAAATTACTCGGAAATTGCTCAGAAACCGTTGAAAATATTTGAAAATTACGAGTTGTTGACCACTTGGAAACTACAAGCACGGGACATTATTTGGAAATTCTGGAAACTATTCATGAAATTATGGAAATTACTGAGAAATTATGGCGTACAGGCATGGGAAATTGTGAAAATTCTTCGGAAATTCTGGAAATTATTTGGAAATTGATGTGGATGGCCAACCCCTTGCTTTCAACTTTTTAGCGGCCGACCTAACTAAATATTAAAAAAAAAACATTTCATGTTTCACATATTAAGCAATTTTTCTCCGAGGGGTTAACCACTTGGAGATTTTGGTGTAGTTCTTTAGGGTATTTTTTGCTATTTTAACTTCCCCAACCCTATCACAATTTAAAAAAATGAGAGGTTACTGCAATCACTAAAATTTTCGAATTCGAGATAAGACCGGATGTATGCGTTTTGAGGTCTCAGGAACATGCCATTTTGGCACATCAACTTTTAAATTTTAAATGCAAACCCCCATTTTTCACATCACCGTAAGAAAGGCGTTCAAATTCTGGTTCTAAAAATGTATTCACTCTTAGTGCCTTGTTGACAAAAATTGAAATATTCGGGATTGTTAATGTACTTTAAAAACACGATACAGCCGAAACCTCTGGACCGATTTGGCTGAAATTTTGTACAAGGAGACTGTATTATGCGTCGAAGAGCTCAAAAATGTTTGGAGGCAATCGACCCACGGAAAGTGCCGTTTTGGCACATAAATTTTCAATTTTAAAGGTGCTCTCATTTTACCATCCTAAACAACTTTTTTAAAAATTTATTGTCAACATCAGGAATAGAGATGCAACGGATAGTGATTTTGGCCGGATACCGGATATCCGGCAGAGGCTCTGGCCGGATAGCCGGATATCCGGCCAACTATACGGTTTGAATTAAGCGCGCAAAAATATGTGAACTCGAGGCATGAGTAGGTAGAATCCAGGAAAAAAAGCCCCGGTAAAAAAGCTCCCAGAAAAAAAGCCCCCAGGAAAAAAAGCCCCCGGAAAAAAGCCCCATACTGTTCTGTGATGCATCAGAAGATTGAAATTTTGTGTCTTAATCAAGTCAGTTTTCACGAGTAGTTCGTATTACCTAGATTTAAAATTAAAATGCAATTAATTAAGCCAGAGTTTCATTTTATTGTACCTACTTTAATTTTCAACGCTATGCTATGTATAGAAATAAAACAGCTTATAATCTAATAGTTACTAAATAGGAATGATTCCCAAAATGAAGGATTAGCTCCAGGTACCTAGCTCTATAATTGCAAGTAAACATAATTATACCTACATGTTGGCTTGATAAAGGCATTCAGGTAAATTAATGATCGAAGTTCGATTTTTAAATATCGTTATGGACAAATCCAAAAATCTCAATCTTTTGGTGCATAACGGAGCACTAGGGGGCTTTTTTTCCAGGGGTTTTTTTTCCGGTTACCGAGTAGGTAGAGTACAGACGGCGCAGCGCGAGATAACACGATGCAACTCGATCAGGCGAATCGTGTGTGGTGAGCGGGTTAAGCGGGTAATCCCAGCCCAATAATTGTCCCTGAAAAGGAAATGCTAACAGGTGATAAAGAGAGTAATGGACGTGCGTGTGGTGTACAATGCAATTTTTCCTAAAAACTCCAGAAAAGTGTATACAAGTGTCCAATGGCATCGCTGAATCATAAAAATTTTATCCATCATAATTTGCCACTATTAAATTTCAAATATTAAACAAACTTGTAAAATAAAAAATAAAAATTAGATTTTCTAACCTTCTTTATTTTTGAAGTAAGTATCCGGCTTCGGCCGGATATCAGGTCACTATCCGGTATCCGGCCGGATAGTAAAAAAGGGGCCGGATAGGCCGGATACCGGATAGTAACCGGATATCCGTTTCATCTCTAATCAGGAAGGTCTTCAAATACTCGTTTTAAATAAGACAAAATTCATTCGCATTTATTGCCCTTGGGGTAAAAAAAATTAAATTTTGTAATAACACTAAAAACACATTATAGCCCAAACTACTGGATCGATTTGACTTAAATTTGGTGCATGGAGATTGGGTGACCCGTTGAAGACCTGAAAGGCTTTTGGAAGTATTTGGTAAACGGGAAGTGCCATTTAAGCATATTAACTTAAGATTTTAAATACAAGGCCTCCTTTTTTATGTCGCCATTAGAAAGACGATCAAATTCTGGTTCCAAAAATTTATTCATAGTTTCTGCCATTTCAGTGGAAAATAGAGAAAAAATTCTTTCTCATTAAAAGGGAGCGGGCTGAGAGTGGATGGCATAAAGTGGCAATTATTGTCAAAAAGGTGGCAAAATATTAACCTTACAAGGAACATGTTGTCAAATGTGATGGGTGATGACGGTATTTGTCGAAAAGCATAACAAATTTTCTGTTGAACTGACTACTGTCTACACAGAATATAAAAATCCACGCGATGGGGAGGTTCCAGCCGCTTCTCTGCTGCATTTTTTTACGATTTAAATAATTTTTAGCAATTTTCAACATTTTTTTTGCAACTAGCCTTTTAGAGGTACAGTAATTCGCCTAACTTTTCCCCTTCGTAAATCTTTGAAAAGTGAATATCTTATGTTTAGCCTGCCGTAGAGGAAAATCACGAAAATATGATGTAGTATAAGTACTCGATTTAATATACACAGTTATCTCCTTTTACCGCATTCCCTAGCCATGAGAGGGAAAAGGACACCAAATGCAAACTTCGCAAAAATTTCGCAAGAAAGGCCTTTACACTACCTACTAGTCCTCGTACTAGTCTATGTTCAAAATTTCAGATTAGTATCATAGTATCAATTGTATTTTTTGAGTTAATTTGAAAAGACTGAATTTTTCGAGGAATTCAACGTATTCCCTTAATTAATTCCAAGTACGAAGATGTATCGAAGAAAAGGACAGGATCGTTGATGAAATGAAGATTAAACTATTGCCTGCTATTGCAGTTTATACCAACGTCTCGCTAGCATTTATTCTAGCTTCTTCAGGGTCTACAAAAAATATACTATGTAACATTGTTTTTTAAAAATTAAATTTATAATACCTTTATTCAATTTCACTCACCTCACCACGTGGTTTAATCCATTAAATTCATCAAGATTCTCAAATTTCGTTAATGTTGACATCTAAAGATTGAAGGTTAAATTTTAAATTTTAGGTTATCTATCTATCAAATTGTAATTCGTTATTTTCCAAAACATCCAAATAGAAATTAATTTTTGGAAAAAGGATGAAATTATTTTCCAAATTTTTCCTTGGAAATAATTATTTTAGACCGTTTCATCTTTAACGCCGGGCTGGTCACCTTTTCAATGTATTAGGTAATTTCCATTTGGATGTTTTGGAAATTAACGAAGATAAATAACCTAAAATTTAAAATTTAACCTTCAATCTTTAGATGTCAACATTAACGAAATTTGAGAATCTTGATGGATTTAATATTTTAAGAAACAATGTTACATAGTATATTTTTTGTAGACCCTGAAGAAGCTAGAATAAATGCTAGCGAAGCGAAACGTTGGTATAAACTGCAATTGTTTAATCTTCATTTCATCAACGATCCTGTCCTTTTCTTCGATACATCTTCGTACTTGGAATTAATAGAAAGTTATTGTCTTGAACCAAAAAAAAAACAAAAACAAAGGAACATGAACTGTACCTACAAAATTTGGCCTAAATCGTGTGAAACTGTAGATCATATGAAAGATTTTTCCCAAGAGGAGATTTCCTACGTCTGATGCATTTTAATTGCAGCACTTTCAGACAAAAATCTCGGAACGGACGCGTACGCCAGGTGTTGTTTATATGTCAGCAACAATATTGGCGGTTTCAGTAGCGCAATTTCAAGTCCATCAATTTGAAAGAACCAGTTTTGTGTAGTCGAGAGTGTTTCGAGGCAAGGGGTCGTTGCGTTATCGCCCATCGAAGTCTCTTTAAATAATCATCAGGATATTCCATACGATGATTGCTTTATCGAACCAGTTCATCTATCATACGGTACGTCGCTCGATAAATTCCCGTCGAGTTGAATACGAGTAATTTCTTACTGTACTACAGCAACATATAATCGCCAATTGAACGCAACACAACCTTAATGGATTCGGTCTTTGAGATCCGCGAGAATTTTTGCCGGCGCTCCCATGTACTCCTTCATTTATTGAAAAACCAAACAATAAGTATAAGGCTTGGCATGTGTCGTGGGTAGTTTCGTACCCTGGAAAAACTCACCTGACGAATCCTTTCCACCACATTCCGACTGTCTGCTTTGCAGATTACCGGTTCGCCTCCTCCTCACCGCGTATGTATGAACTGGAACTATCAATTTCGGGCGTGGTATTAAAAAATCGCTGTTGCACGACACGGTGGCCACCCCCTCACCGTCTTTGTAAAGATCGTACACGTTCTCACAATCACTCGATTCACTAGAAGGATAAATGTTTTTTGGAGGAACTCTTTGCCTTTTTTCGGCTTCATAATACCCGCTGTCGTTTCTTTTCAAATCGACTTCGTCAACCAAGTACTTATTCTGATCGTCAACCCAATCACTAACTCGCTCCTCCACTTCCTCACCGTCACTATCGAAACGCACAGATTTCTTTATCTGCTTCTGCAAATCGTTTATCACGTTTTTATATTTCTCTTCGTTCAGATTACTCGCCAGTTTTGTCCTAGGTTTAGGCACGGGAACTTCCCTCTTGTCGTCTTCTTTGAAACTCCTTTCTCTCTGAACTTGCGCTTGTGATGGTAAGTAATAGTGGGGCATTAAATTATCACTGTCTTTTCTTGCGTTGATCTTTGCCAAACACTTTTCACTGTGGAACCTCAGCTTGGCTTTTTTTGGCAAAGCGTAAATTTCCTCACTGCTTTGCGCTAATTGCGAAGAAATTGTGCCTTCCATGCTGTATTTGTCATAGGAGTTGGCCCCGGAACTGTCGGAGAGATTCTTTTCGGTGACTTCCCAATTCGCAGCGTATTGACGTCCTCGTACGTCGTTTGAAATGTCCATTTCCAGCCAGGCTGGATCATCGACCACGGCTTTTCCGGGGTAGTGTTTGATCTTCATTGTTCACAGCTAATGGTATACGCGCGGTAAGAAATAGTGAAAATTGCCATGCAAGCGTTATGTCAACAAATCTTTAAGATGTGAAGATAAGTACTCAATTTCATTTATTTTTAAAGCTATTATTTGCTTCTTGAGAGAACAGCAAAAGGAATTTAAAGCCACTTATGTGGTCCACAGGATGGCGAATATAATAAATACTGGACAGAATATTCAAATAAAGCTGATAAAACAAAACTTTGTAATATGTAATTTTCAGTGACGAAAGGTGGGCCGGCCATTTAGAGTACCTACCTAATTGTGGATGAAGAATTTGCATGTGATTATGTCTATTTTTTTGTAATGTAAGAAATTGTGCCAAATTTTGATTTTCAATATAAAGGCGGTTTTTCTCGATTTTATGTTTTCCAATATAAATTAATACAAATGCCGGAGTCTCATGATTGGTCAGCTTGCCATTTTTTAAAATTTGTTTTGAAATACTGTCACTTTTACGAACAATTCAAATCTGACATTATTTTGAAGCTATTTCATCAGTACAAAACAAGATTATTTCCTACGATTTCAAATGAAAAATTTTATTTCAATTTTCAATACGCAAAATCCAGAAAAAACGCATTACGACTCCAACTCAAAATAAATAAAAATAACTAATAAATCCGCCACTTTGGAAGACTTTAGAGAGGTGACAGCTACTGTCATTTTTTTCTTTTTGAGTTCTTTATTCAGAAAAAATATGCCTACAATACTCAAGATAAAAAAAAACTAAACTTGGTTTAATTTGATTTTGCAAAACGATCATGTTCAAAACAAAAATAAATAACTGAGATCACCCAATTTTTTGGCAGATAAATATGACTCCTTTCTTCAAAATCTAAAATGACATTCTTTTTTGTATTCCAAAATTAGTTTTTTTTGCATTTTGAAAAAAGGCGTAGTTTTTTATGTATACAAGTAGAGCCGTAACAAGGATAATCACGCCTGTGCAGGGGGGCGCAATCTTCATAAAACGCAAAAGCGGGACCAAGAGGAATATTTGTGTACCAACCAATGGGCCTTTCCAATGAAAAAAAACTCTTCTTTTTGTTTTACAGGGAGTTATTTTTAAAACTTCCCATCTTGAATATGTTTGGATGTAATAAAGATATTGAATTGAAATAAACGCTGACCAATCCCGCCCGGAGGGGGTGAGTAGATAGAGAGAATTTTTTCCACTTCCGGTTTAACCGGAAATGACCTTAACTTTGTTTTTTCAAATGGAATAAAACCTTTTTCTCAACGGATTCGGAATCTACGATTTTTTTTTGAATCAGAAACATGTATCATACTTGACCGAAAGTGCATTCACGGCCACCCTAGATTTACAAAAACATCGAAGAAATCGGTGAAAAATTGAGATTTTCGATAAAACGCAAAAACACGTCTACTTTAATTTTTTGATGCAATTTCATCTGCCCATTGACATTTTCTGTTTATTCACTTTTGAGATTTTGACAAATTGTGAGGTAAGAGAAAATTTGATAGAAATAAGACAAATCAAAAAATGAAATTGCTCAGGTAAATTTGCATCAAAAAAACTAACCTGACGTGTTTTTGCGTTTTTCGAAAATCTCTTGGATGTTTTTGAAAATCTAGGGTGGTCGTGACTCAGAAAAAATCGTAATTTCGCAATATTTATTCGCTTTATTACATCCAAAGATATTCAAAGTGGGAAGTTTTAAAAATAACACCCTGTACAGGCAAAGTTTAACTAATTTCTATGAAGCTTGTTGAATTAGTTTGCAACGTAAGTTTCTACATTATTTAAAGAAATATAGGTACTAAAAGGAAATGAAACTTTCGTTTTTTCATAACTAAAATCATTGCTATTGTCCACACAATTATTATTTATTACGAATTGCTGCCAGTAAAAGCTATCCGAGTAGTAACTTATCAAACTATTTTTGCCGGTATTTATATTGAACTCAAAGGTCACAATAAAGCAACATTTTTTCAATCTTTGCGTAAGACGAAAGTTTCGTTTCTCAATGCTATAAAAATTATTATTACATATTATTAAATGGTAGGCGCATAATTCTCCTGTGGCACCGGCCGTAAAACATGCTAGTTACGGCTTTGTATGCAAGAAACACTTTACTTTTACATAATTTTAATTTTTTGGTGCAAAATTTTTGATTTAGAAAAAATGTAAAACAATTTTTTCAGAATTTGGAAACTTTTAACACGAATGGCAGCAAACCAGTTTCAGAAATTGTAAAAAAAAGCCGAGGATCGTTTTTTCTAAACAATGTTCAAAGGAACAACTTACAAGGAAAAAGAAAGTGTCCGGATTACCCAATTGGGATTCGACCGGAATATTGTTTTTCTGTTCCAGATCATGCCAATAGTGAGTTCCCAAAACCGTTCCCGTGCAAATTAATTTTTGGGATTTTTCTTAATTTTTTAAACTTTCAAAATATGACTATTTTGTGGATATTGAGTATACGTGTATAAGACAGTAAAATTTCATACCACAATGATATTTTAAGGACATAGCAATCCATTCTTTGAAGATTAAAGAATTAGAAAAACCACAACGGGAACGGTTTTGGGAATGATCTGGAACAGAAAAAAAAATATTCCCGTCAAATCCCGATTGGGTAGTCGGGACACTTTCCTCGTTAGTGAATTGATAGGAAATGACAGATTTCCTTTTTTTAGTAATTTTGAAAAAGTTAGATCGGGGGAACTTGAATTTACAGTTTTGGAAAATGCCACAAGAAAAAACTAGGATTCGAGTAAAAAGGCAACTAACTTCTACTTATTTCAAAATTTAGTTCTTTTTACTTCCAACTTAAAACATATCTCGACAAAATTTTAATTTTGGTCTTTTAGTAATTTTGCAGACGGTCAGAATGGGAACTATTAAGATTTTGAGTTTTTGGAAAACGTAACTAAAAAACCTACGTTTTGAGGTGAAGATGGCACCCAACTTCTCATATATTTCACAATTTTATACTTTAAATTCCAACCCGAAAACGGTTCGTATTAAATATTCTTGAAGTTCTTCTCATTTTAAACCCGGGAATCTGAAGTATTGTATTATATTACTTGATGCACGGCAGTTGTTTTGGAATACATTCGTAATCTACATACAATTGACGACATTGAAGGAACTTCGGTCATTTTACGTCATAGGTTGGCAATAAGGAATTGCTTATAATACTTGGACGTTCCAGATACTTATCGCTGACTGGCGGTACTATTATTTTTATAGTCTTATATTAGCAAACATAAACAATTTTGAAATTTGTTCATGTTTGCTAATAAAGTACCTACTATTTTTATGTTCGTTCAATTTATGAAGAGTTTGTTGACATTGAGTAAACTCAAAAAGTAATTATTATTCTTCTGCCGTTCTCACGATAATCCACTTAATTTTGTTTTTAAATCACATACTCGCCGTGTCACGTCAAATAAATAAATTCACCTTGAAGGTTTCACAAAAATTTAAAGAACAAACCGTAACATCACGCTCGTTGAATCCGTCATAAAGCAGGAACGTGTTTAATTAAACGGTTGGTACCACCAGAATTTGCACGAATAAAACTTTGATAATAAATGGACCAACAGATAATTAGAACCATTTCCTACTGGCAACGACAAAGACTAAACTACTTAACCTACTTAACGGCACAAAGAAAGACGCTATAGCCGTATGACATCATTTCGTACGATAAAATCCAGATGTATACATCAGTATAAGTAATGACGTAGCCTTTAAAGCCAAATTCTTGGTCAAATCCGGGAATTGACGCTCTAATTTCCACATTTAAGCCAAGGTCGTGGAAATTCTAAACACAATAGGAATTTGGTTTTAGTCTGTCGCAATGAAGTGAAGTAATTCACACACTGCAAGGTTTCGATGTTGATGCTACGATTATACAATACTTTTATGCTCTAGTTATCGTGACTCCAAACAAGCAATTTAAATATTTTTAGGTAGTCTCACTTTCGAGCGAAAGTTGAAACTAAACAGGTACGTGTTTAATTGAAAATTGATTGTTTTGAGTGACAATCAAGTTTCTCGTTTCCTTTGTTGAGTCAACAATTCAAACTAATTCAGGTGAACCCGCTCTCCTTGTATCCTTAAAATGGGATTTCTCTATGATTAATGATTGCAAAGCGATGACACGATGATGCATGGAATTCGCTTTTAGAGGGCGTAAAAAAGAAACTCGATTTTAAAGTTGCATCATTTACTAATTAGTTTTGTATGTCGTATTTTTGCAAAATGATCGATAGTACATGAAATTTTTTGTGCATTCGGACGTACGCACTTTGGGCGAACCTTTAAATGTATTCGTCTCGTCTCATAATCTCTTCTTTTACGTCTTAGCGTAGAAGGGCCACAACAAATATTTTTTCCAGTCGAATTGCAACTTCTTTTCTTACAATTGTAAGTTCTTTCTTACAATTGTAAGATTATTTTGGTTTGAGGTCAATTGTCACCCTTTCCTGTACCCTCTTGCAGCTGTAATAGAAGCAATCTTACAATTGCAAGAAAAAAATCTTACAATTGTAAGAAAAAATCTTACAATTGTAAGGAAAAAGTTACAATTGTAAGAAAAAATCTTACAATTTAAGGAAAAAGTTACAATTGTAAGAAAAAATCTTACAATTGTAAGAAAAAAGTTACAATTGTAAGGAAGAAGTTACAATTGCAAGAAAAACTAAATAATTGTAAGAAAAAAGTTACAATAGTAAGAAAAAAGTTACAATTGTAAGAAAAAAAAATGCAGCAGAGAAGCGGCTGGAACCTCCCCATAGCGTGGATCTTTGTATTCTGTGTAGATAGTAGTCAATTCAAGAGAATTTTTCTTATCTTTATCGTCTGTGACTAATTTCGCAATTTTCTGACAAGTACCGACATCACCTCGGACATCACCCATCACATTTGACAATATGTTCCTTTTAAGGTTAATCTTTTGCCACCTTTTTGACAATAACTGCCAATTTATGTCACCCACTGTCAGCCCGCTCCCTTTTAATGAGAAAGAATGTTTCCTCTATTTTCCACTGAAATGGCAGAAACTGTGAATACATTTTTAGAACCAGAATTTGATCGCCTTTCTAATGGCGACATAAAAAATGAGGTCTTGTATTTAAAATTTTAAGTTGATATGCTTAAATAGGACTTCCCGTAAGCCAATTGCTTTCAAAAGCCTTTCAGGTCTTCAACGGGTCACCCGATCTCCATGTACCAAATTTTAGCCAAATCGATTCAGTAATTTGGGCTCTAATGTATTTTTACTGTTATTATAAAATTTCGCTTTTTTGAACAATAAAAAAGAGCTAAATGCGAATTAATTTTGTCCTACTTAAAACCAGAATTTGAGGACCTTTCTGATGGTGACAATAAATCTTTCAAAAACTTGTTTTTAATGATTAAATGAGGGAATAATTTTAAATTTGGAAATTGGTGTGCCAAAACGGCACTTTCCGTGAGCCGATTGAATTCAAAATTTGTTCAGCTCTTCGACGTGTAATACAATCTCCATGTGCAAAATTTCAGCCAAATCGGTTCAGGGGCTTGGGCTGTACCGCGACTTTAAAGTCGGATAAAGATCAATTTTTTTTAAATTTTTGGTCTAAAGGGCACTAAGAATCAATACACTTTTAGAAGCAGAATTTGAAGGTCTTTCTTATGGTGACGTGAAAAATGGGAGTTTACATTTAAAATTTAAAAGTTGATGTGCCAAAATGGCATTTCCGGTTGCACGATTGGCTCCAAAAGCTTTTCAGATCTAAGTTAGGTTACGAGATGCCTATGTTCCAAATTTCAGCTAAATCGGTCTAGTAGTTTTGGCTGTGGCGTGATTACAAACGAACGTACGAACGTACGAACGTACGTACGTACGTACACACAGACACATTTTAAAAACCACTTTTTTGAGTTCCTGAGACCCCAAAACGTGAAGATCTGGTGTTATCTCGAATTCGAAAATTTTAGTGATTGCAGTAACCTCCCATTTTTTTAAAATTGTGATGGGGTTGGGGAGGTTAAAAGTTGCAATTCGACTGAAAGAAATATTTGTTGTGGCCCTTCTATACGCCTTCGTATAATCCTGATTCCTGCCAGAATTGGAACTCTTAAAATTAGCGGCACTCGAACTATAATTTCTTGTTTACACATTTAATACTATAAATTGTAGGGAACAATATTAGTATCTATTTGTACGCAAACCAGAAATTTTTCCATAGTCATATCGGATAAGTGAACATCTACCCTGCACTGTGCAAGCAGGCAGTGTCCCGATGTTTACGATTCAAATATCTTGTACCCTACTTTCTAGCCTACATTCGGAGCTAATTAACGGAAAAATGACCGCAGAACAACCGCAAATTTCTCAAGGGCGCATTTTCCATCGAGAAATCGCACAAAACTGAAACCGCAACATGTAGTTAATGCAGGTCTCGTTTCAGGATGCTTTCTACACAGTAATTGCAAAACTAAAAGCCGAATAGCAATTTGATATCAAGACTTAGCATTTCGTAGCTTTCACTGAATTATCTTGAAAATTTGATGGAAAAAGTCAGTCACTTCAATCATGATGCATAAGACACGCTACACTTTCCCTGAAGGGATAAAAATTTAAAACAATGGGGAATAAACAATAATGGTTTCTAATTCAAATCGACTGTAAATATTGATTTTCTCATTGCGAATCGGAATTTTTCAGTTTCACTCACGCAAACAATTTGAGTATCGTACCTAGATCTCTGTTTTCTGTTATTTATAACGTTACGTAAATAGCAAAATGAGGAAGCGAGATGTATCTGCGATGCTCAATGATTAGTGAAACTCGAGTAATTATCGTGACTGGTGCGAGTTAATTTAACCGTATTATATGGTTGGAATTAACATGCTGAGGAGGCACGTCAGCTATACTGGAAGCCTAATACAGCTAGAGCTAGAGGTTTTTCATGCCTGTCGTGATTTATAAAAAGAATTAGGTGAATGTATCACTCGTTCCGGCACCATATGGATTAGGTGGGATTATTAAAAAGCAATGTGGTGTAAACAATGCCGGTCTGGTTTTTTCACCTTCAGCATATCAAGCTGGAACGGTTTAGCGGTTAATTTTTACAGCAAGTACGGTGCAGGATCCGTGTTTTCACAAACAACGTTAGATAATTATTAATTGCTTTGACTACGGTTTCACGAGCAAAAAAGAATCGTAATGTTTACGTATTTAAAAGGCCTAAAAAAGGGATTTCGGCCCGAAGCATCTTTATTTGATAATCAGAAAATGGTTCAATTCTATATTATCCTACGCTCCTCAGCCTATTCCAGAAGCATAACCATTGAGCTTATGTATAAAAAAATCGCAACCCAGGGTATAAAGAGCCTAAATGTGCACCTCGAACGAACGATCGATCGTACATAAATAAAATAATGTAGAAACAGGAATTTGATAACATTATTCAATGCGTGTGACAGATAAACAAGACAACATTTTTAACGATTTCAATAGTTAAGTTACCAATCGCTTGACCCCTTTAATTGTTGATAAGCAACTCTGAACTGGAGCAAAAGCTAAAATTTCCGCTTGAATTATATAAATCACACGTTTAATTAAGGTTATTATAAATAAACGTCGCTAATTAATTCTACTTATTACGTGTTCATAAAAAGGAGACACATGCTAACTTCTTTGAAGCATGAAAACATTGAGAATTCCTGAACAGTATCCGCGTTTGTTCATATTTCGTTTACTAAATCAACCCAATTTAAACTCAACAATGGATTATTAATAATTATTTCCCAAAGGAGTTTTTTAACTTAATTGAAATACTTAATTAAAGCGATTTTTCAAGGCGCTTTTTTTTCCACGGATTTTGTAACGTAATTAAGTACACAGTTTAGTCAGTCCTTTCTGTTTGTTTAAACGAGGAAAGTCACTTTCGATGGTTTGATGACTAATTGTGTTCAAGTACAAATTAATAAGAGGACATTGAGGAAGTGTCAAGCATATTTTGAATTGTTTAACCAACGGAAAAGGTGGCGTTCAATTTTCAGAAAGTGTATGAGCTCATGTTTACAAGAAAAGTGAGACTGATTTTCTGTTTACTAATGGGACTGTTGTTAATCAAAATATAATAATTGAAAACGTCAATTATTATACATATACATGATATGTATGTGCTAAAGCGTAGAAGTTAAAAATTTCTTTTCCATCTTTTCGAGTATAAGATGAATATGCATAAAAATGAGGTGTGCAATATGTTGTTAAGCAAAATGTTTAAAGAAGCTTCAATTTTCATTATGGAATCGGGGGTAACTTTTATTATGAAATGAGAAATGAATCTTTTTTCACTACAAGCAGAGTAGATCTTGTACTATCGCGGGTAAAAAAAACGGGCCATCAAATTTTCTGTCATTTCAAAAAAGGCAATATAGTCCAAGCTTGACTGATGTTTGAAATTCAAATTGATTGAAGTTTGTGATGGCTGCTCTTTCATTGTCAAATCGCTCGTGACAGTACCTCCCAAGTCAAAATTTGAAAGTAAGGTTAATTTTACGTAAAAGCCCGTTCACAGACTATGCCAAGGATTATGTCAATGAAATGACAAGTGATGGCCCGTTTTTTTTTCGACGCGATAGTACATATTGATAATTTTGGAAGATTGCAGTTGTCAAAACATAAAATCTTTCAAATGTTGACAAGATTCTTATTTTTAGTTGAGTTCTATAGCTGTTGAACACATACTTTTGGCCAGATTTAGTTGCACATCTGTTAATGTCTAGTAATTTTAAAAATGAAAATCTGATGTAATAAGCATTTACAGAAATGTGATCGATGAAACTTTAGTGAAATGAAATTACATAACTATAATGAATGTCACTATTGGTTACACTGTACTCATCTTAATAATGTTGAAGAAACAAGTTTAGGGAATTTAACTGATTGAGCCGTGTGGTTGGCAGTTATAGATCAAATCGATGAATCGAGTTCGCGTTGCATTCATAAGTTGTATTTAACGTTGGCAACACTTATAATTACTTATTGTTTATTTTGTAATAATTTAAGAACAATTTAAGAAAGTGGAAGCCGAGTACCAACAACGAAATAGTTGAAAGTGTTGAAATATTTTGTATTCATCAAGAAAGCCGGTCACAATATTATAAGAAAGTTGTGAAGATAGTCAGAAACTATGGAGTTTTTGAGTAGGCCAAAATTCAGAGCAAAATTCTAAAATCTGAAAAAAAGCGTTTTAACCGAGGTTTGAATACATATGAATTTTTCAACTTCATTTGTTTCTCAAAAATTAGACAATAGTATATTATTCACCAACGTAAAGATAAGAACTATTTTAGCCCAAGCGGCAAGATCGTCCCTATAGGCCTCGATTTCCTAAACTGCATTCCACGTCCAGAAAAATTACACTTACATTCTTTGGTACGTAATAATATACTATTTGGACATTTTCTTAACGTTTTTACGCTATTAATAAACTCCCAAAAATACAACAATTTCTGTTTTTCAAGAAAATTGCCAGAATTTCGAATCAATTGAAAAAAACTCATTCATTCATTAACAAACCCTCGAACAAACCTTACCTAATAGCGATTCAAAATTAAAAGCAACATGCATCCTTATCTACAACACGGAAACGTCTGTGATATTATTCATGAAAATTGCCCAGAGGGTATTATTATTAGTGCAATCCTGTCTTTGATTGGAGATTTTTGGACATAATTATGACTGGACAAAATAAATTTTATTTGATTTCTACATTATTCCTGCACTATTCTGCATTATTCCCCACCGCGTGGATCTTTGGTTTTCGTGTGATAATCATATATAATACAACGAGTGGAATCGTGATTACTGATAATCAAACCACACGAAACAGTTGCCAAACATTAATTCCACGACTCCGGAGGAGGAGTGGGATTATTTGGCAACATGTTGAGTGCGTGATTCTCATTAATCACGATTTCACGAGCCGTATTCGTTAGATTATACCACGAATTGAACAAATATTAGAGCAACAATAAAGAATGTCAAATTGATATTTTAAAATACAAGCTGACAAAGATCTGGTTTCTAATTGATTACGGCTTCTTATTGGTCCAAACCAAATCAGTACGTTGTGATGGAGAATCAACAAATTTGATTTCCACTTAATCAAATGCATGCTCCTTGCTTATCACTTATTAATCGATTAATTTCATAGGGCCGTATTACATTACGAGTGGGATAATCAATTTAACCACAGCATTTAATTTAAAAATGATATTCCCGGTCTACATACCAAATTTCAGTCGGATCTGATCAGTGGTTTGGGGTGTTCACCGTTTTTAAAGTTTCTTGATGCGAAAATTGGTGGTTTGCAATTAAAATTAAAATTGAAATCAAAGCTGATGCGTCATTATGGAACTTCCTGTGGCATGACTGGCTTCAAAAGTTTTTTAGCTCTAAGTGAGGCAACGTAATGTTAACATAACCAAATTGTAAGTAATTTGGGTGTACGAACGTAATTACATACAGATTAATAGATTGCCGTAATCTTTCATTTTTTAAGTGGTGTGGGGAGGTTAAAACATTATAAAGGATTCGTAGCCACCAGAAACCAAACTTTGTTTTTGTTTTATCCCATTATTTGATGAAAATAAATTGAAATGAATTTAGCTCATTATTATTTTTTAATTCGGGGTAAAATAGGACAAAAACTAGCTATTCTAAATTCTGTGTAGCGGTAGCCTGACTGAGCGTTGAAATATTTCAAGCTTTAGATACGTAGATCCGAGGGTAGATGGATATTATGAAATATTTTAAGCTTTAGTTATAGATCGATGATACGACACAATACAATGCTACAAAACACAGCCCAATTTGCAAGTTTTTTATTTTTTAAAAAACTATTAGCAATTATATCTGATTAGTTATAAAGAATTCTTGAGTAACCCGATAAAAGTAAATGATTAGTTTCCAGGCAGGCGATCGTGTTCGACACTTTTACTTTCCGGTTTTCAAATGCAAAAAGCAGACAAATTGGCCAATCACATGCAAAAACCTATAATCCATTCTCTTTAACACCATTAACGCCTCTTTGAGCGCTTAAATGTCAGCCTTTATCCATACAGCTCACAAGCAACAAATGCCCGTTACTAAATAGAATCGGTTATTACATGAGTAAAGCACATAAATAGCCGAGCTAAGAAACCAATTAGATTTGTCACAGGCCCCAAATGACGTCTAATTAATTCATTATTCCCAAGAAGCTGCAGTATGACATAACACAAATTAATTATTGTAAAACGCCCTGGACAAAGACGTGAGAACTCAACCTATTTTTTTTCTTGGAGAAGAGCAACAAGTGTGTGCTTGCACGGCAAAAATTCACTTTTTATTTTTCGAGATCAGGAAGCGATTCGTCATACACTTAGAAATAGACGTCCGTCCAACTTTCCTGACCTACTCGCGTAAAGCACACACGCTTGTGGGTGAAACTCTGTATTTTTAAGGAAAACCAGTGCTTTGTTTCAGCAATTTTACCTTGAGACTGGCGCGAAAGTGAGAAATTATTTTCGAAAAGTGCACCAACACCCACGAAATGTCTTCGTACACGGAACTACATTTCACGAGCACGAGGTCGAAAGAGAATGCGGCTGAGTGCGACGCCGCCACTTTCGAAGCTCGATTCAGACTGCGGCAGGAAATCAAACAGTGCTCGGAGGTTCCGTGACGGTGGGGTTTAGGGGTAAACCGCCACCACCGGGTGAAAGTACCTCGAAAGATCAAGGTTGAAGTGCATGGAAACACCGCAGAAATTCGCACTATTATAATAAATTATAAATTATTACATAATTGTTTTGTTGAAATTCACTTCGGTCACTGGTGAAAAACGAGATAATTGTGGAGAAAATTGAAATTTCATCATTAATATAATTGCATTTTGATGGTCAATTAAGCCTGTTTGAAATAGAGACAGTTGCGGTCTTTATTGGTGAGAGGTCAACAACTTTTTAAAAGTTAAATTTAGATACACTGTCTGAGACTCGAGTACGTAGGCAGGTTCTTGTTTGGAATTACTGCTTGTGTGGTTGTCTACCTAAGCTTACCTTCTAAAACGTAAACGATGCTACCGACATCTCCCTCTTTGATGATTAAACTTCCCGCCTTGTACGCTTCGGGGTACATGCAGTCCACTATTTCTTTAATTTGGGTTGTTTCTAGGTTTTTCATGAAGTCATTGTCTAGGATTGCCGCTTTGATCAGCTCTCGGGAACTGGAACAAGAAAAAACACTTAAAATAGGCGAACAAGAGGACGCACTAGGCAGGGTTAATGGTAACAAACCTGGCGCATCCACCATTTTTGTAGAACTAAAAGTAGCATTTTCAAGTGCATATCAGTCATATATCATTAATCCTGAAAAAGAGTTTCAGCGGATACCGTAATCCGGTGCAAATCCGGCGCATCCACCAATTTTCTTTTACACGGCTTTAAAGACTACTTCGAAGTCAGTTTAGAATTCATTTTTGCCGTGATTTCACTTTTGGGCATGAAAAGGAAAGGCCATATACGCGTGAGCAATGCGCACTTTGAAAACGGTAAAGTTGCAACCTGGACCGCTACTAGGCCAAACAGTGATTCCCTATACAGGGTGTCCGGAATTTAGAGGATAATATCTTAAGGGCGCGTTCTACGTTAAAAAATATGAAGAAAAGTTTTAATAAAGATAAGGGGTCACTTTGAAAGTGTTTTGTTCTAAATTTCTTCAAAACGGTTAAAAATAGCAACGTTAAATTGAGCATCTTTAGTAAGTTTTTGATGCTGAATTCATTATAATAATAATAATAATAATAATAAAAGGTCTTTATTTATATTTTCCTGTCCTGGCGGGATTCAGCAGGGCTGTTCTTCCACCCAACCAGGACAAAATTAACACAGTATTTGAAAAAAATAGTAAAGAATAGTAATTACAATAAATAAAAAGATTTAGATTGAACGAGAGATCACTGTTCCAGAAATAGTTTGGATTTCATTTTTCTTTTAAATGAGGCAACTGAGTGTAGCTTTGACTGGTGGTCAACAGAGTTGTACAGTTTTGCTGCATTATATGAAAAAGACCGCTCGAACATGGCAGTGGAGTGGCGAGGTACATCTAGCATCCCAGAATGACGTAGTTTTCGGTCATGTATCAAATTTCGAGGTATAAGTTTATGTATAAGGTAGGAAGGGCAGTTGTTTTTAATAGTTTTGTGTGTGAATGAAATGAGGTGATGCCTATGTCTGTTCTGCATGTTGAGCCATTTCAGCTCCTTTAACTGTCGACTTACATGATCATATTTGCGAAGATTATATATAAATCGAATGCAATAGTTCTGTATTTTCTGAATACGGTGAGCTGTATTTTGATCTAGGCAGGGGCCATAAACGATATCGCAGTAGTTAAAGAAACTAAGTACAATACTGTCTGCTAAAATACTCTTCAATTTACTGTCGATAATAAATCTATTTGAGTAAAGTGTTTTCATTGATGCATACGATTTTCGATCATAAGCGTCCCGAGTACAAGGGAGCTTAGGAATAGATTTAAGATTGAAGCTTCGTACGTAAAAATTGTGCTCTTGTTCGAAATGGTTAGGGCGCACCGTTTTCGAATAAATCGACTCTAGTGGTTTTAGAGAACGAAAATTTGTCACATATTTTATTTAGTTATTTAGCAAATTATCAAAAATGAGTACAGGGGTTGATTCCTTGTGCTCTTTTAGGAAGAAAAGTTCGCTTGGAAAACGCTTCCTAAGGGAGGTATGGGGTACTGAAAAACGTCAGTTTTCCATGAGCCCATAGGAATCATTTTCCGCCATATGTCATAAGATAAGTCAAACGTAAAAATAGATACTTAATATCAAATATTGTAAAATAAATCACAGTCAACCCTATTCCGTAAGCTGTAACTTGGTTGATTTTAGTCAACATTGAAATGAACTGCGAGAGCTGGTTGGAGAATATGACCATTGCTTATGTTGTTGCCTTGAGATATCAGGAAATATAAATGTTTTCTTGAAATTTGTCAACATTTTAAACAAGAGTGTGGGTTGGGACTTGTTTCATGTCAATTGATTTGGGGAAAATATTGACATCAAAATTGATATTTCCTAATTTCCTAGGGAACAACGTAAACAATGGTCACATTCTCCAATAAGCTCAATTCATCTCAATGTTCACTAAAATCAACCAAGTTACAGAATAAGGCTGAATCTGAGATGTAAGTATGTAGGTATACATTATACTTAGTTTTTTATTTAAAAAATGGGTAGCTACGGAAGCGGCTGGAACCTCCCCATTTGATGATGTGATCCAGTCCTATTACCAATATCAAGTAAATTTTACTATCTACTATACCTTAAGTTTTACACCACCAAACCTAATGTATTTTCTGTGATTTTTCTAAATTTTACGATCTTTTGCCAAAAGAACACTAAGGTTGAGTACAATTTTGAAAACAAAATTTGAAGACTTTTCATGTGCTGATAGAGAAAATGGGAGTTCATTATTCAAATTTCAAAGTTGATATGCCAAAATGGCACTTGCCGTTCGCCGATTACCACCAAAATTAAATCAGCTCTTCGGCGGGTAACGGTATCTCTACCTACCAAATTTCAGCCAAATCGATCCAGCAGTTTGGGCTGTAGCGTGTTATTTAATGTTTCCTCGAAACTTCGAATTTTTCGATTTTATGCCAAAAAGGCGCTATGTGTGAGTACACTTTCAGATACAGAATTTCAAGGCCTTTCATGTGCTGATAAGAAAAATTGGTGTTCATCAGTCAAATTTCATAGTTTACATGCCAAAAAGGTACTTGGCATCTGCGGATTCGCAACAAAATTAACTGGGCTCACCAGAAGGCCAACGCTAACCTGCATATCAAATTTCATTAAAATCGGTTCGGTAGTTTCCGAGAAATCGTGCTCACATACGCACATACGTACGTACATACACAGACATTTTTTAAAAACCACTTTTTTGTGATCCTGGGACCTTGAAACGTAAAGATCTGGTGTTATCTCAATTTCGAATTTTGGAGTGATTGCAGTAACCTCCCATTTTTATATGATTGTGGGGAGGTTAAAAAGATCTTGGTCGAAATTTGTAAATAGTAGGAATGAGTGGGCAAAGCAGGAAAATTGTAATAGTTATTTACGTAATTAGTTATGAAAAGTCCTATATTGTTTGACGAGTCGTAATATTTGCCAAAACGAGCGATAGCGAGTTTTGCAACATTATGCGAGTCAAACAATTTAGGTTTTTCATAACGTATTCAGTACAACATTTTACCTAATTGCGTAAAATCCAACTTTTCAAAACGCAATTAGGTAAATATATTATACAGTCGAAATAATAATGAATCAATCAACGCAGTGGATAAATTATGTTAATGTCCATTAGACTACTAAGCCGTAAATTCACCATCGTTTCTTAATTTTAAGAGGAGCTTAATAAGACACGAATGACGTTCGTCTTATAAGAAAACTGTCACTCTTAATTTTTAAGTAGGACTTAAGGGATAAGTAACGTTGGTGCAAATGGCCCTAAGAGTAGTAGCAGGTCAAAAAAAGTACTTTTAAGCACCCTATAGTGAAAAATAAAGCGAATCTAACTACTAATTCTGGTTTCCAATTAAAAGAGACAGACGATTTTTAGGCAAAGTTTGACAGAGCCCGGTATTCAAAAGCAATGCAAAAGTCTGTCATTGTCAAAAATTACGTCAAGAAAAAGAGAGACCTATTACAAGATTGGAACGTTCTAACCCAGGCAACCAACACAACTGTGCAGCATGTCTGTAGTATAATAGTAAAGCCCATACGAAGAAGTCTTATGGCAAAACCAGCTCCCATAAAACCACCTAATAACTCATAAAGAGAAATCACCTTGTTTAAAATTAAAAATTTGAAGGAAATGACAATTCTTAGGTAACTTTATTGACGCAATAAAGCATTAAACGTAAATTCTCTTCACGTGACAACAATTGAAAACATTAAACTTATTTTACGGCTCCGTAGTATTTTTTAAAGTGATAACAAAAGCACTTATTACATATTATTTACAAGGTAATAGGTGTACTTAATTTGGCAAGAAAAACAAGGGGGTAATTTACATGCTCGTCGACAGAAAAAAGCGGTGCCTCCGGTTTCGCGGCTCCGGTAATCAATTTCGTGGCAAGTTTTTCGTGTTTATTTTTTCATTCCGAATTAACTAGGCACCTGCATGCGAACCTTCCAAATTGTGAAAAAAAAGGAGGAAAAACAATTTCTGTGGTTTAGAACACACTTGAAGGTAGGTATTTAATGACCGTGTGCAATTCTATTTTTAAACGATTCATTAAGTTATCGCTGATATATTAGGAAAATATGCAAACGCGCATGCATTAATGCTAGGCATGTGGCGCCGACATCGACAGCTATATATTATTCATCTGGAGGAATCTTGTTCTACAACAATGATCTTTATGGCTTCAACACTATTAAAATCAAGGAAAGTACTTAATTAAGTCATAGTCACGGAGCCCCTCCTAAAAATGAAAACATGAACTTGACGTACCGAGGGATGAGGGATGTTATTTCAGACGGCAAGCAAGTTCAATGTGCTGGAAAAAGATCGGTCTTAGAGTGGCGTTTTCTTGTTATAATGATTGTTGATTATGTACAACTTTATTCAAAAGGTATTTAGTATTCGTTGAGTCTAGAGACCAGCTAGCTATAGATTTACGTAAAGAAAATTATTGATACTAAATGCACCTGCTTATTCTTACAACACCTACGCCCATACGCAAACATTATTTATCATTATGGAAGAAAAACTACTAAAACGAGCCGAAAACGAATTAAGTAACTACATGTCTTGGTGTATAATCGTCCTCAATTAACGGCAAAAATAAATATTAAAATTAAATTCTTCACAATCACAACTAACACTGGTCCAAAGGTGGCGCCTGCCCTTGAAGAAGACCGAAGTATACTACCGAAACGTTGCCTTAATTTAAGAGAAGCTCTTTCATTTGTTTGTCCACTGACCTGCTGTCCATCATCGAGAGGGTAGTAAGTCAATAGGTTAGGTACACTCGACGCACCGAATCAGCTATATACAGGGTGATTCACGTAGACCGTTCGTTAGAAGTTTTTCCACTTCCCAATGGAATAGAAATTTGAAATTTGGTACTCGGCCCTTATCGACAATTCTGAATTCACCTAAAATATTGGCAAGATTCCGTCACTTCCGGTTTCGCCGGAAATGATACCAACTTTATTATTTTAAATAGAACCCTATAATTTTGATTGCATATTTAAGATCGTCTTTTCAGACTGACTATTTTTTATCGGGGTTATCTTGATCTACCTGTCATAGTTTTTGACTTATGTCAATTTTTTCGTTCAAAATGTCACATGCAAGAGTTGTTTTAAAAAATCGCAGCTCCGAAACGCTTTGCAATGATGAAACGAGTTTTTTTACAATCGATAGCGAAGGAATCAGAGAATCTTTTGAGTGGTCAGCAATCTACGAACATAGCTTCAAACGTTCACAATTACCATTCAAAGTTGACGATGACATAATGTGGAAAAGTCGATTTTTTCAAGTGGAACGTACTATTTTTGGCAACGGCAATCGATAGAGCGCTAAATTTTAGAGGCAGTTTCATCAACAGGTCCTATACCCTCTACTTATCAATTCTGAGTTATTTACGAAAAAAGATATTCTGAAAAAAATATGAGTTATCGGAAATTGAGTAGGCTTTGGAAAATTTGGCACGGCAAAAAGTGACATTTTCATTGTTGGTATTAATAATTGTTGGCTTAATTTTGGCCTTACAACAACGGCGGACTACACGAATGAAGTTGTTTTTGATTTATGTGTGATTTATGGTCAAAATTACAGCAAAATAAGAACGATTTTTTAACAAAAAATACTCTCAAGACAACTTCTTTCATTTTATAACTTGTTCTGCCTACAATTCGGTCATTTTGACCATAAGTCACAAATAAATCAAAAACAACTTCATTCGTGTAGCCCACAATTTATTGTTGTAAGACCAGCATTAAGCGAACAATTATTAATACTAACAATGAAAATGTCACTTTTTGACATGTAACAAATTTTCCAAAGCCTACTCAATTTCCGATAACTCATAATTTTTTCAGAATATATTTTTTCGTAAATAACTCAGAATTGATAAGTAGAGGGTATAGGACATGTTGATGAAACTGCCCCTAAAATTTAGCGCTCTATCGATTGCCGTTGTCAAAAATAGCACGTTCCATTTGAAAAAATCGACTTTTCCACATTTTGTCATCGTCAACTTTGAATAGTAATTGTGAACGTTTAAAGCTATGTTCGTAGATTGCTGACCACTCAAAAAATTCTCTGATTCCTTCGCTATCGATTGTAAAAAATCTCATTTCATTATTGCAAAGCGTTTAGGAGCTGTGATTTTTTAAAGCAACTCTTGCATGTGACATTTTGAAAGAAAAAATTGGCATAACTCAAAAACTATGACAGGTAGATGAAGACAACCCAGATAAGAAATACTCAGTTTGAAAAGACGATCTTAAATATGTAATGAAAATTATAGGGTTCCATTTAAAATAACAAAGTTGGTATCATTTCCGGCTAAACCGGAAGTGACGGAATCTTGCCAATATTTTAGGTGAATTCAGAATTGTCGATAATGGCCGAGTACCAAATTTCAAATTTCTATTCCACTGGGAAGTGGAAAAATTTCTAACGAACGGTCTACGTGAATCACCCTGTATAGTTAACTCTTAAAAAAATATTTTAATTTTTTTTTATTTTTTTTTTTATTTTATTTCATTTATTTATTTATCAAATAAGTAGGTACACTACCTGATTTAGCAAATGAAATCAAATTTAGGTCCCTCATTGAATAATGCAACGCAATTATAATAAAATAATATATTATGATAGCCATTATTCATGAGGATGACATTTGAGCCCAAGAGTCTTGCCGAGTGGTGCTTTTTTTCTATTCCTATAAATAATTATTGCGAAACAAATTAATTCGTACTTATAGTTCTATCCTTATCTTATGAAAGAAAATATTGTATTTCTATATCCTTCATTAATGCAAGTTTAAGCATCTTCTAACACTATTCATTCCACCCAAATCTGTCAAACTTAAGTTTTTGCTGAGTTTTTCACTTGCCATTTTGACAATTCAATCAGCCTCAGTCAATCGTCCGCCGCAGAATTATTGTTCTAAAAAAATATAATAATGCGAATATTATTAATAGAAGTGGAAAACCCGACAAATGTGATAATATGGCAATCGGGAACATGAACGATCTTTTTTACTATCTATAAAGAAAGAGGGCACCAAAATATTGTTACAACAATAGCCTTTTTTTCGCGATTTCTCCCGGTTGACCGCAAATTCATAACAGTGATTGGTGCATTTAGCCAGTTTGCAGATTGTTGTCTAGAGACAATGTCATAGCGCTGACCGTTTAAAACCTTCTCATGAACGGAGGTGTGTTAGAAACTGACATTAGTTTGACAATTTTATGAAACAAATTTCTAGGAAATGTGGTAAGTGCACTAATCACAGTTATGAACTTGCGGTCAACCGAACGAAATCGCGAAAAAAAGGCTAATGTGTTGCCAAGGATTTTTCGCACCTTTATAGTCACATAGATTTGGGATGGATATTACAACTATAGGGTTTAATTCATGAGTGCGATTTTCCTTACTGTTTTAGAGAAGATAATTAATAAAAGCAAGTGCTGACGTCATTTATACGGGTCCAATGCATGAAAACGTGTATGGTGACGTCACTTTCCAGGATTTTTAAAAAATGCTTATTTTCTTATATGTAGCGACCTTTTTGTTCAATTTTTTTTGCAATAGCGCTTGTGTGTATTAGTGAACCAGAAAACATATTTATAGTTCCTGGATTTGGCGATTCACTCATGTTTCCCATTTTCATCCTTCATTGTCACTAGGGTTGCACCGAATAGTAATTTTTGGATATTCGGCCGAATCGACTGTTCGGCTGAATTCTACAACCAAATACCGAATATAACGCCGAATATAATACAGAATAGTTAATATTCCTCGTATTGGGCCTAACGAATAGTAAATATTGCCGCTTGGGCTGAATATTTTAGTCGGTGCGGGTCATTGGTATGGTGTCATACATAAGCTGATGCGATGGCTGTTCTTCCTTGTTTGAAGAATATTAGTTCCCTGATTTACTGTTAGATAAAATTATTTCTTGAATTCGCGGGAGTTGTTTGCGGTGCGGTGCGTTCGTTCCTATTCTAGTGTTATATTTTCAATAGTACTACGACGATTAGTCTCTTGATTGCCGCGGGTTTTGACGTCCGAATGGTTGTCAACTACGAGTCAAAATGGTAGATTTCTTTTAGGTTAAAAAGAGGACGAGAGCTTGCTCGAGTCCTCTTTGGCCGAAAAAAATCTACCATTTGACAAGTAGTGCATCCATGAGAACTCAACAAGGCAACCAAAAGACTACGAATCGTATTTTGTAGATTATTTTATAAATTAAAGTATTGAGTATGTAGTGTCAAGTTGACGTTGTAGTATTATCACTGTAATCAGGATTTGATTGGTTACTGGTATACTAAATGCTGTTTTGGATTGGTTCAATACTTAATGTATAAAATAATCAATGGTAATTATTATTTATAGGCACAACTGATTGAGGGGTTAGGGAGCTAATGGAAAAACATTTTTGGCATTTTTGGCCGAATAGCCGAATATTAGACATGCTATTCGGCCGAAACGAATATTCGGATACTTATTTCAAGGAATAAGAAGAAGTGGTCGTACTCTACCTATGAATTCCGCAAACGCGCAAATACAATGTTAACTAAACGTTAAACAACAGAAATAAGGAAAGAGGCACGAATGATCACGAATGAGAGAAGAATAACGAAGAAGATGTTTGATATTTGACGAGATTTAATTAAGAAAGAAGGAGGTAAAAAAAGGAAAGAGATGGCTCAGCTACTGCCAAAACGTTGACCCCAAAGTCCTCTCACTCTCACAATAACAAATGAGTTGTAGGTAAGTATAAGCAAATTAGTTGTTGAAAACTTGTCAAACCGACTAGTAAGTAGTAATAACTACATGCATAAAACATGTAAAGATTATTAATTAAATGGACAGATTAAGTTAATACAACTAATAAATCTGCTTTTACAGTTAATTGAAGTTAGCATAACATAAACGATGACTTTGAAAAATCATTGGACCGAGGTCGCTTCTTTTTCGATTTTTGCTACCAGTGATCTCGATCCGAGATCGACTCGGAGATAAGGCTGAAAAGTAGCCAAAATGGACATGAAACGCCCAGTAAGCTGCGCTTCGTAATTGTAAAGCTTGTGCGTTCGTACGTGCTAATTGGACCTATCTGTGCCATCATATTCACGTGTTCAGTTTATTATCGTGGCGGTTATGAGATTTATGGAAACTGCAAAATAAAAATGAAGATGTCAGACGCGAGGGCACACAAACCAGTTGGAGTCCAATTATGAAAATGGATTTATCACAATATCGGTGTCTTTGCGCAAATTCCACTACGGACATATTCCCCGAGAAATTTTAATTGGAATAATTTGTAGATAACTTACGTGGTCGACTTGGCGATTTTTTTTATTTGCAGGTCATTTCCTTGAGCGTTGAGCGGCTCGGCGCTGATGGCCTGTCTCTTGGTTCTAGGTTCATTGGTTTTATTCCCTCCATCCAAGCCGAACTGTTTAGTGATAATTTTTTGAGTAATCGGACGCACGACTTGGCGAAATTTGTCGATCTCATTTTGAAGATGCTTAATGATGGCATCCTTGTCGCACAATTCCCGTTCTAGGAACGCGATCATCTCCTGCTTCGCCTTCAGCTCCTCGTTTTTATCCTGCAGGAGCCGCTTGAGGGTCTCACTCTCACTGGGAGGCATCTCGGCCTGAATCTTCCGGCGTTGCACGGATTTGGTGATGAAATTGTAGCAACTCATAAGGAATCAAGGAGCATCACGTTTTTCACTGGAACTTAGCGAACGCACTCAATCATCACTTCTTTCTTGGATTTTTTATTTACAGATCATGTGATAATACTGCGCAATGTTGGCGCAAATATTGGGTTTTCAATTAAAGCCAATAACGTGGATGTCAACTCAAATTGGTTGGTTAACCTCCTAGTAGGGTGCTCGCGAGGAGAAAAGTCGCTTAGTTTAGGAATTATGGGGCACTTACGAGTGAAAATGTATGGAGTATAAATCTTGGTTTCTAATGCCCTCGGTATGCTACTGTCAAATTCGTCCAAGGGTCGTCCAGTGACAAAGGGCACAAATCTAAATTTTCCAACTAACGCCGCCACGTGAAAGTTCATGTGGAGAAGTACCTTTCCTGAAAAATTCATGGTGATGTCTGTGCGGATTGTATTTTTTATTAATTTTGAAAGAAAAATATCTCCATTGATCCATACGGGGCCACGGACCTTTGGAGGCGATTATCTCGGTTCGAGCATCGGCAAAAACGCATCATTTTTAGGGGCATATTTCCTTTCCAACACGATTACTCCAAATCGGGGCGGTTAATCGAAATTAATTATTCTTAATAAAAGATGTGCTATTTTATTTTGTTGACGATCGTCTTTACAGAATATTTTTAGCGCAATCAATAAAGGAGTTAATTGTCTAAATCTGAGAGGAAGTAAAAAATTCATGCCGCTGTAACGCTCGGGTTTCCGTGCCCCCACCACTACTTTCGCTGCGTCCCGCCACTCCGCAACCCCCTGAGACGTCCACATCTACAATCTTAGAGAATATCCTGTATTCCTGAAAATAATAGAAATAAGACTTGGAACTCTTGAAAAGCACTTTTTATTTCATGTAGGTAAGAAAAACAATAATTTTTAATTTGAAAATTCTTCGTCGTCCTTCTCGTTGATCGGGGAACCTCCGTGATCGGGGGTCTTCCCTCATTTGAATTTCCTTCATGTTATTTTTACAGGATCGGTTTTCCCATACCGTGGCATGAAAAAATGCAGGAAACATTATTTTTATTGCATGCTTGCTTATGCAGTCTTGCTTATGCAGTCTTTAAAAATAATCTGTGGACAAATTAATACAATAATAGATGTATCTGAAACGGTTTTATGTTTCCTCAAATCCCACCAACTCCCGGAAGTACCTATTGGTAAATTTTCCAGCCCAGCAAGTTAACTTTCCAAAACCGCTTAGTAGTTTTTCTTTCAAATTAATTTGATGGACTGTGGGTTGAACGGGAATGTATCTTTATACTATTTCCAGTTCTTATTCAAACCTCTGGAGTATTCTGGAGATATTCTTTAAAATGCACGAGAATAACTGGCAAGTCTGTATCAGTATCTCGAGTCGACAGAGAATTTATATACAGAGATTTGGATGAGAACTGGAAATAGTAAAGAAACATTCCGGAAGCAAAACTTCCAAAAAATGTATATTTCATGCCCTAACAGAATTTGATGCTACAAGCTAGTTCAGAGGTGTTGGGACGCTAAATTGATGGAAAATTTACAAAAACTTATGTGAATTACTTGGCGATGTAGGATTTGACGAAAAGTTAGACCAAGAGTTGGACAACATTAAATTCAAAAACTCGTTCAAAAATATGGAAACTTTTGTGTTGAACCAACAACGATGAAGTAATAATATCTATCAACGATTTAACGGGCCCTACTTGCGTTAACTAAGTCGCTAGAAAAACTGCCTCCAACCGAAGACAGTTTGAAGCGGCATTGCTTGAGAGTTCTATTCTTTCAGACCAAAATTTGGTTGAATTAATTAAATTCTCGACCTAATTTTCCGTCACCTGAGGGTTATAGATGGGAAAAACGACGTGGGTGACAGTCTTGGGCCAGCTCTTCAAACATAGCCCGCCGTCCCAAAAAACCATTTCAGATATTATTGTCCTAATTTGTCCAAAAATTATTTTTAAAGACTGCATAAGCAAGAGTTGCATTTGCAATAAAAATAAGGTTTCCTGCATTTTTTCATGCCACGGTATGGGAAAACCGATCCTGTAAAAATAACATGAAGGAAATTCAAATGAGGGAAGACCCCCGATCACGGAGGTTCCCCGATCAACGAGAAGGACGACGAAGAATTTTCAAATTAAAAATTATTGTTTTTCTTACCTACATGAAATAAAAAGTGCTTTTCAAGAGTTCCAAGTCTTATTTCCATTATTTTCAGGAATACAGGATATTCTCTAAGATTGTAGATGTGGACGTCTCAGGGGGTTGCGGAGTGGCGGGACGCAGCGAAAGTAGTGGTGGGGGCACGGAAACCCAAGCGTTACAGTGGCATGAATTTTTTACTTCCTCTCAGATTTAGACAATTAACTCCTTTATTGATTGCGCTAAAAATATTCTGTAAAGACGATCGTCAACAAAATAAAATAGCACATCTTTTATTAAGAATAATTAGTTTCGATTAACCGCCCCGATTTGGAGTAATCGTGTTGGAAAGGAAATATACCCCTAAAAATGATGCGTTTTTGCCGATGCTCGAACCGAGATAATCGCCTCCAAAGGTCCGTGGCCCCGTATGGATCAATGGAGATATTTTCCTTTCAAAATTAATAAAAAATACAATCCGCACAGACATCACCATGAATTTTTCAGGAAAGGTACTTCTCTACACGAACTTTCACGTGGCGGCGTTAGTTGGAAAATTTTGATTTGTGCCCTTTGTCACAGGACGACCCTTGGACGAATTTGACAGTAGCATACCGAGGGCATTAGAAACCAAAATTTATACTCCATACATTTTCACTCGTAAGTGCCCCTTGGTTGAAAGATAAAGTCTAGCGAGCACCCTACTATCCGGGATGGCACGCACGTCCCTAACCTAACTCAAAGGCCTGCAAGTCGTTGACGTTTAACCCAATTTTTTTGTGTTCTCTGCAGTTTAAAATTAACCGGACATTGTGCAAACTGCAACGATGCTTGGACTACGAATTATAGGTTGGCTTAAATTAACGATTTTAATCGGGGTCAACTGCACACGGGCACTTTTGGCATACGTAAGGAGCTTTTGACTTTTTATACTGAATTCGAGCATGATCTTTTAAAAATAAACAATTAAAATTTCAGGTTTTGTACTCAGAAATAAGATTTTATTATTTTACCAATTGCGGATACGCTAGAATAACGACAACATTATTTCGGAAATACCGATCGTATCTGAAATGGAAATGGACCAACTGATGTAGAGTAAATTGTCAAACTAAAAAATTATTTATTTTTAAGCAAAAGGATGAACGAGAACGAGACAAATGTCACGTATAGTAACTTAGAAGCTACTCCTAGACACCTTAACCCCTCCGAAGACTTTTTCATGCACCTAAGGCCGAATAAAATGTAACCCACAGAAAATAATAATAATTAATCCACCATAAAAGTAAGTGCCACGATTCTATTAGTTCTCTTAGTTTAGTTAAAATCTGTCAAATATTTGACAACGTATGTTTAATACAGGGGGTCCAGAAATTGCGTTCCGAAAAAAATTATGAAAAAATGTTTCTATGGCCGAGAGTCCTAGAATCCTTCCTAAAGGAGCTAATACCCTTTGAAGATGCAGCTTTTTCAAATTGTCTTCAAAACTACCAAAACAAATGAAATGAAAGGTGGATAGGCTAAACAATACATGAGAATCTACTGGTGGTATCAACATTTATTTTCAAAAAGCAGGGGCGTCTGAAACAAGGGGGGGCTCCATGCCCTTGTTATGCTTTATTTTTTAGTTTTTACCAACTTAGGTTACAGAATATGATTTCTCAGACTGTTCTACGTAGAAAATGTGCTCTTGGTCAAAAATGATAGAATGTACCGTCTACGAGAAAAACGAAATTTTATTTGCTGGGCTAATAATTGTTCAGGAGTGCCCTCAAAAAATCAAAATGGCTCATAGTCAGCTGACAAATCAGCAAATAGCGAATTGCTAAGCAGGAAAACATTCGAAAAGCCTTTGTCTGAGGTTGTAGCCATTAATTAGTGCCATTTTGATTTTTTTAGAGCGTTACTACACAATTATTAGCGCACCACTATTAAATAAAATTTCGTTTTTTTCGAAAACGAGTCATTCTATCACTTTCGACCAAGAGCTCGTTTTCTACGTAAAATAGTCAGAGAAATCATATTCTGTAACCTGTTAGTAAAAACTAAAAAATAAAGCATAATAAAGGCATGTTTACAACAGTCCCCCCCCTTGTTTCGGACGCTCCTGCATTTTGAAAATAAATTTTAATACCACCAGTAGATTTCTCATGTTATTGTTTAGCCTATCCACCAAATTTCATTTCATTTGCTTTAGTAGTTTTGAAGATAATTAGAAAATACTGCACTTTGGACACCATCTTCAAAGGCCCCCTTAGGAAGGATTTTAGGACCCTCGGCCATATGAAAATTTTTTCATAATTTTAGCTACATACATGTACATACGTGGCGGAGTTTCGGAACGCAATTTCCAGACACCCTGTATCTTATTAAAATACTTTAATGAAATTATTAAGAAAATGTAAAACATACCTATACCTATATCAAATAATGTACTAACGAAAGAATCTCTCTAACTTATAAATCAAGAGCTCATTAGCTCATTTTTGTCGACGTAAACCTATCCTTTTAAAATAGCATGCACCATGAAGACTCGTATCCTAATTCCTAATCCAGACTTGAATTATTTAACAAATTTTGTTCATAAATTTGGTGACAACTTTATCGACAATTGAAAATGATCAAAAGAAATATGGAGAACAAAAATTACAGCAAATAAATACTTCGATAACCAATGGGTCAATACAAAAGGCTGACCAATAAGACAAGATTTTAGCATCGTCAAGACTAATATCAAGACTCAATATTTGTGGTCTTGCCACCCCTTATATTGGTGTGGTCAGCCCACATGTTAAAGTGTTGTTGTAACGACGACAAAAAAAGTGCAATAATTGCGGTTAATTTTTTCATATATTTTTCGTGAAAAAAAGAGCAGTTGCTGAGGTTTTGTTGATATTATTGTTGCTGCAGATTTAGCACGAATTTACCAAACCTCTCATTAGTGGATTTTTTGCGAGAATGCGAGTGAAATTTGAAAACCGAGAAGCGATATTTGATCGCAGAATTTTAATGTACCTTTTTGTGACTTCCGGTTTTACCGGAAGTGCCGTTTACTTTGTTATTTTACAAAGCAAGGTCACCGTTTCTTTAAGCAATTCGAAAGACATCTTAATTCTCTTTACAATCATATCAAAAAATTTTACCATAGATTTCAAAAATGGCCGCCAGAGGGCCGAAATATTTTTACTCAAGTTGGCTGTGATTTCTGGCATTTTAAGTTAAAGTCATTCAATATTAATACGAAGGTATTCTAAAATGTGCATAAATTGTCTAAATATTAAACATTTTACTAAATCTAATACAAAATTGTTCGTTTTCTTAAGTTTGTAAACTCTTTATTTTCACTGAAACGTTGATTAAGCCTTTTACGTTATGGAAAGGCACATGTTTTTAAGCTAAAACAAAAATTGATTATTTTATTTATTTATTTATTGATATAATAAACAGGATATATCTAACGGGAATAATTTTTAATTGAGAATTTTTAGACTTTTTTCCAAAAACGAACTTTGCTGTAGATAACTTATAAAAGTGTTATTCCTGTACTGATCTGAATAGTCACTACTTACTTTAACTTAAAATGGCAGAAATCACAGCCAACTTGCCTAAAAATTGTTCGCCCCCCTGGCGAGCATCTTTGATCCTTTATGGTAACATTTTTTTAACACGATTGTAAAGAGAATTAAAATTTCTTTCGAATCGCGTAAAAAAACGTTACCTTGCTATTTAAAAGCAACAAAAAGTTTGTAAATATGTTAAAATTGGTTTACGTTGTGGCCCCCGACATATCGCCCTCGACATTTCGCCCCCTGACATTTTGTCATTTGTTTTTTATTAGAGAGAGACCTTACTTGACCTTTTGAGACCTGAATGGAAAAGTGAGAAAACGACTGACTCTGCTAGCACCTATACATATGTAATGTCAATAATGTGTACACGTTTAGGTGAGCGAACAGAATATGAGAAGTAGTTTAGCTAAAAAAAAACTACCTGAAATAGACCTCAAGTTGAAAATAAAGGAAATTAACAGAATTTATGAAACCAATCACAATAATCCTCCCCGGGGACGAGAAGTACGAGGGTGAAATGTTCGGAGGCGAAAAGTCCCGGGGCGAAACGTACGAGGTGAAAGGTCCCGAGGGCGAACGTTCCGTATCTCGTCAAAATTAGCGATTTCATAGGTATAGGTATGTACCAATATAAATTTCAAGTTGATATTCCTAAAAATATAGATATGGCGAGGTGTTACATGATGGGTTCGTTGACACTCGGTATTTTAAGACGTCACCTGCAGCAAAGTCACATGAACACATTTTAAGAGGGCACCTGCAGCAAAGTCAATCGAAAAAAGTCATAGTACCTACTGAAATTTCGAAGATGAAGACGAATGTCAAGGGAAGTAGGAAAAATGTTATGGCCTTCATTTTTAATAAAATTAACATTTAGGAGCACAAGAGATTAACCTAAATTTTTACACCAATATGAATTAAATCGAGATGTGCTTCATTAATATTTCTCAAAAATTGCAGTTACGAACTTCGATTAATATTGAAGTAGGCATATTCATTAACATAATTAGGTAATAGGTACTTTGAAGGTTATAAATACGTTTTTTCTAATAAGTGGTTTTTTAGAATAATACAAGTTTTATGGCATCGAATTTGAAAAATAGAAATGACGATCACGTTCTGGGTAATTTTACGACAGTTTTGCGGCTTGCAATTAAATAAAATGAGGGAATTGTATCGTGGGGCCCTTTATTAGGCGATAAGAGCCTGGTACAACTAAGAATTATTATTGTAGCATTATTATTCCGCAAATAGCAATTATTATCCGAAGGTCGCTATTTCCAGTCGGTTACAAACAACCATCCACACATCAAAGGTTTCAAATTAATTCAAGACTCACTGGAAAAATAAATTTCAGAACAATATGACTTTTCGCACCTGAACTTTATTTTTAGCGCCTCGTCATAGCCCAACACATGCGGTGGAGTGCTGAAGCGCTTCTTCCAGCGATTAAGCGATAAATTACGTTTTTACGGTCGACATTAAAATTTTTCGCCCGAATTTAAGAATGTTTCGACAAAGCGTTTTGTCCCCCTAATTAAACGGCATTGCAAAAAGAACAGTCATCATAAATCGCGAGCAGGTGTAGTGAAAGTCGCGGCCAACAACATATGAATCGTTTTTATATGCGATTTTTCAAAAATTATTAAATGTGATGACATTGACGTGGCGCGTGTAGAATTACTGCAAATAGCAAGACTGGTTCACGGGCTCCACCAATTAATTTCCTAATTACCGTCAAATTAAATCGATGCGATTACAATCCGGTTTTTTGAAAATATGGCAGCCGGATCACGGACCTGAGTTATGTAATGGAGATTTCAAATTTAATTTTTGCAAAATCCAAGAAAGATTTGTGGTTTACCTAGCACTGATCACTACTGAAACAGAAATGGCAGCACTCGAGAAAAAAAACCGAAACTTCTACTGGTTGGGAGGAACGAAATGTGCGAACCAACCGTAGTCAAACATGAAACTAACAGCGCGGTACCGAGTATTCCATCACTTCCAAGTTTTTACACAGGGACGCGGCGGTGGGTTTTACATCCTAATCGGTATTCACTTTTGGTGTATTTCATGTTTTCCGCTGTTTTGGTATAGCGTCAGGGACGTTTTTCGTAAGGGTACCGTAGTAATTGGCTATTATCGGAGCAGTTGCTAAGAGTAATCAAGTCTTTTTAAAAACTGATGGCAAAATGTGATAAATTGTTGTTAACATATAGGTGTCAATAGGAATTGATCGGTTGTGTGATGTAATTAGTAATTACTGCCGGTGGCACGGCGGTTGTTAAGGCGCATGACGAATAAAAATTGTGCAGCTGTATTATAAAGCGGATGGAATATTTTTGGAACACAAAAATTTTGCAATTTCAAAGTTTTACAACTGCGTAGGAGAAGGATACATCATGTGCTTACACTCACCTGATCTAAGAATTTGAAAATCCTATATTTGATTCGAGGTAAGTATTTATTGTCGTCAGCGGTATTTAAGAAAACGTGAAATAAATTAAAATTAGGGGTCAGGAGTGGTATTCAGCGAAAAAACATGTTAAAGAAAATTTCTGATTCCGATATACTTTCCTCTTAATTGGCCAAAATCAGCAAGATCTTCGTCCGTAATGATGGTTCAAATCAGAATTTTCGGTACTAATACAACAAGAGCTAGTATTGATTATCGAAAACTAATGTTTTGAGTGTCCATAGTTGCCGACTAATTTATCGAGAAAATGACATTTGTTGTCCGATTTGACAACAAATGTCATTTTTGAGGTGAGTTACTGAACGGCCAACAGGCACAAGTAAAATTAATTTTGATTATTTCCATTATCTGTCAAATGTACAGGGTCTTTTTTTATTATTGTCCCACTTTTAAATTGTCATCTCTCCGTTATTACTTGAGATAATCGCCTGAACTAAAAACAGGATGGTAGACCGCACTCCCAAATTTTGTTCTGGACCATACTCTCAACGATCACCGTCGGATCTTAAGCGCTGTGGATACAACTTGCTTTTTTTTAAATGGGACACCCGGTATATTCTTGCACGTATCGATAGTGAATTTTCTTCTGATTTCATTGATATAGGGTAGTTGATGTCTGAGGTTGATAGTTTTCGAGAAAAAAAATTAAATTTGAAATAATCGGACCATTAGAATCTACGAGGATGTCTAAACGAAAATGGCAATCATTTTGAAATTTTTTATTTGTAATGTTTTAAGGTGAATAAATCAGTTACTTACTTTGCTACTATGATACTAAAGAAGGTTACAATTTTCTTAGAATACTCAGACCTTCACTACATAGCCATAAGTTATAAAAACAATTTATTTTCACGAATTTTTTTCTCGAAAACTATCAACCCCAGGCATCAACTACCCTATATCAATGAAATCAGAAGAAAATTCACTATCGATCCGTACAAGAATATACAGGGTGTCCCATTTTAAAAAAAGCAAGTTGTATCCACAGCGCTTAAGATCCGACGGTGATCGTTGAGAGTATGGTCCAGAACAAAACTTGGGAGTGCGGTCTACCATCCTATTTTTATTTCAGGCGAATATCTCAAGTAATAAAGGAGATATGACAATTTAAAAGTGGGACAATAATAAAAAAAGACCCTGTACATAAACAACCAATCAAATGCAAACTCTCAACCAATGAACCAGGATTATCTCGGATACATTTTATTGTCCTCTGGGGTCGTCATAGCGACGGGACGACACCGATTAAATTTTGACGTTTCTCTTGACTGTCAAAGCAAAAAGACGTTATGTCAGATTTCAGTTTTTGCAAAAAAGCAATATTTTTACATCTTTAGCTTAACATTTGTAAATTACTCGAAATTATGCTCGCTTTTGTATATAACTTACTTACTCCGTATACATGCACACGTTTAGCTCGAGCTAACTAAGCTCGCTACTTTTTAAACAGCGTTCCACGAGATTTTGCGCTGGTGGTAGCCTTTGAAATATAACTTACCTGTCTGATTTCGAAGGGAAAACTATGTTTCAAAGGCTACCACCGCCAAAAAGTCCCGTGGAACGCTGTTTAAAAAGTACCGAGCTTAGTTAGCTCGAGCTAAGTGTGTGCATGTAGGTATACGGAGTATCCGTTATCCCTAATGTAAAACTGAAATTTCAGGGCAAGCGATTAATGCGTGGCATGGCATGTCCTCCTTCAAAACGTCGAAAAGTTCAGACCATCAAACTATATGTGGATCGGTTTGAAGATTTTGAGTTCAAGCGATGAACTTCCAATATTTACTTATACCTATGTGCAGTTTGGACCTACATTGGCTTTGTAATATGCATTTTAGGTTTTCTTTTATATGTAAAACTGGGTTCAGTAAACCAAGTATGTCTTCGAGGCGATACTTACAATCATAAATAATTTTTACTTCCGATAGGTAGATAAAGAAATGTTGGGTATTAAGTTTGAGATTTTCAGAAATAAAATGCAAGAAAATAATTTTGATTCTCTCACGTAGATAGCAGTACAAAGTAAACTTTTGAAAAGAGAATCTTTATGGAAGTTTTTTAATAATCACGTATTAAGAGCAGTGTGATTTTGGAAATAATTATAGTAGTGACCATTAATTTTTATATCGATAGCACCACAATTTGTTGACAGGAACTGAATTTCCAGTTTGATGGAAATCTTTCACGTCGTTTTAAGTAAGTTAAAAGTTATCAAAGTAGGTAACTATACGATTATATTATGCATAGTGAACAGCTAAATGTAAATGTCAAAATGAAGAAAAAAACGAACGGGATGCTGGCAATAATCTTAGCAAATATAACGCGACCATTGATTTTTTATCAAAATTTTCCAAAGTCAGACTCTAAACTTCCGATTTAGATAATTTTGCTCGTTGAATTTGGACACTTATATTCGGAGATTAAAGCTCTAGGGTTCTAATCAGAATATAAATGCCCAATTCAACTCGCAAAATTATCAAACGGAAGATTATCGTCACTTTGGAAAATCTATCCGATAAAAAAATCAAGGTCTTGTTATATTAATGTTGATAATTAATTGTAGCGCGTGTTGTATTTGATGGGTGGATACTTTGCCGAATGAGTACTTGCAAAAAGAAACACAAGCACAAATACGACATTTTGAAACTAACGTCAGTCATAATTTGACATTATATACGTAAAGGAAATGAAACTTTCGTCGTACATCACAACTAAAATTATTGCTACCGCTAATACAATTAATACCAGCTGTTACCAGTAAAGGCTATCCGAAAGGTAATTTTTCAAACTATTTTTGTAGATATTCACATTGAACTCAAAATTCAAAATACGACAACGGGGGAATTTTTTCATCTGTGCGTAAGACGAAAGTTTCATTTCCATTAGGTATAGGCAACATGATTTTTGTAACTTAGAGATATTATAGGTGCAGCCCCCCTCCGCCCTAAGCTCGAGCACTAAATTTCTGTGGCGGCGTGTGTCAGTATTTCAGATGTCTATCACTGTCATAATCTAGGGAAAACAATAAAATAAATACACTTTAGTGATCCAGCTCAGAGTGGACAGGCTGTACCTACCGCTTTTGCCTTGATCACGTTCCTGATTGACTAGCTACTATTTATTAATCATATGACGAGATTATATTTAACGAGACAATATAATTTAAGTACTTCTGTTTCAGCAATGAAGGCATTTACTTCGCGTGTCAACGTTTAAACGTAACGTTCGTTTTATAACGTTTTACACTCTGTGTAGAACTCCGTAGGTGAAATGATAAAAGGTAGTGAAGCACAAATTAATAGACAAATATCAAAGTTAGCAGATGACAACTGTGAAACCATTATTAGGCGACGTGGTGATACTACAATTGTTAATTATTATCGCTGTGTAGTCTTTTGCTACCCCGTCTAAACCAAGAAATTTATCGAAAATGGGTCAAGGGACACATGAATTATTGTTATCCATAAAAGTAAAACCCACAAGGCAGATTATTATTCAACATTATCCACGCACGATAGTGACTTTGGAAAAAACACATGCAACCCAATGGACAGCTACGGAAGCGGTTGGAACCTCCCCACTTCGTGAATGGTCCAATCCTATCTCCAAAATCAAGAAAATTTACTATTTCCTATACCTAAGTTTTACTCCACTAAACCTAAGGAGCTTTCTGTGATTTTTCTAGATTTTACGATCTTTCGCTAAAAGGTCGCTAAGTTTGAATACATTTTTGAAAACAAAATTTGAAGACTTTTCATGTGCTGATAAAGAAAATGGGAGTTTATTATTCAAGCAACGTTGATATGCCAAAATGGCACTTGCCGTTCGCGGATTGCCACCAAAATTAAATCAATTCTTCGACGGGTAACGGTATCTCCATCTACGAAATCGATCCAGAAGTTTGGGCTGTAGCGTATTATTTAATGTTTCCTCGAAATTTTGAATTTTTCGATTGTATGCCAAAAAGACGCTAAGTGTGAATACATTTTTAGATACGGAATTTCAAGACTTTTTATGTGCTAATAAGAAAAATGTGAAATTCTATAGTTGGTTTGCCAGAAAAGGCACTTGGCGTCTGCGGATTCGCAATAAAAATTAACTGCGTTCACCAGAGGGCCAACGCTAACCCCCCATGCCAAAATGAAAATACGTTCAGTAGTTTCCGAGAAATCGTGCTCACATACGTACGTACGCACATTTTTTAAAAACAACTTTTTCGTGATCCTGGGACCTTGAAGAAGATCTGGTTTTATCTTAATTTCGAATTTTGGGGTGATTGCAGTAACCTTCAATTTTAAAATTGGTTGTGGGGAGGTCAAAAAACGCAATCTCTATTACTAAAAAGATCCCACAACACCAGAAATACTTTCAAAATTATTATTTTGCATATAGGATCTTTTGTTTTAGTAAGGCAGAATAGGTACAGTAGTTCTTTAGTTATAAGACATTTAAATAGGTCAATCATTTTGATTCTTAACTACATACAATATTTTGTAAGATTATATGCATGAAGGTTGCCCATTAAAAATCGGAAGAGCTTAAATTTCATATCTTTTCTAATTTTCTTTCTGTGCAACTTAAGGTGTTAAATCGCATAACTTGAAAACTTAAAGAGGGCGTCAACAAGGCGTCAAAAGGAATCCAAGAAAAATTTCAAACATGTAAGTATTTTCAATTATTTGTGAACGTGAGCTCATTAATGGTTCTTAATATTAAAAGAGGCATTAAAGGGCATTTTGACCAACCATTTTCAAATCTTGATACACAAAGCAAAGCATAGTCCTGAACGACTAAATACATTCTCCATTCTCCAAACGAGTATCTAAAGATTTGCCCGGCGCATCCACCATTTCTATTCAAATAATGTTGCTCACAGATTTACGGCAGTGGAAGTCGCCCTTGCACCACCGCATTTATAATCATAATCCTGTCAATAATATGTGTTCAATCCAAAAGAGGAAAACAAAATTTTTACTGAGCTATTCTCGAAGTTCATGGAAAATCATTTTCACGAATTTTACCCTCTTTTACAAGTAGGAAAAAAACCTCGAGAAAAACAGAAGCTTTGATCTCCCGGAAATAAACAACACCAGTACTTGCCAAGTGACCCCCCTGTTTACTCTCTCTCCACTTTGTTGGAACGACGGAATAATTTGGCAAACGCAATGACAAATGCGTTATTTTTAATTTGTCTGACAACTGTGCCCAAGAAATTACCGGACATTTTTCGAAGCCCCTCATAATAAGCTGATTGATTAAGGCGGCGCGTCAAGAACGGTTACGGTCACGAAGCTGATAATGTAGACACGCTGGAGGCTGTTCATTTTTTGATGAAAACGTGCGACGACATATTTGTCTTTTTGATAAATTATCGAGATTCTCATTACTGTCTATCTCTCAATCCCCGCAAATTTGATTTATCTCCTCGTCGATTTCATCTAATAGCCTGCGGTAATTGCACACCGAATAATTAGGGCCATTGCACCGGCTCTGAATGCGCTCCATGAATATTGCATACGGCAACACCTGTGAGAAAAAGTGCATAAAACGGCCGTAGGCGTAGCCGCGTTGACGTGAAGATTAAGTTACCGCATTATTATTTATTATAAAGCTACTTTGGGTGCGCCGCGGGTTTTATTATTTGACCACTTTCCAGTGATTTTTTACGCAAGAATAAGAGATGGTCGTTATTACGCTGCCAGTGCTGTCCGTAAATCGGAGTAATGTATTCAGGACGATGCTATCGGAGTGTTAATGCACAATAAACAATGCTTATCACAAAATTCAAGTATAAACGCTGTAATTAGGGAAATTTTCGTTATTTTCAACAGACATTTAACACGCCTATAACATTTTTTTTCCGTCAAGATTATTATTCCATTCAGTGTTGCACCTTCCAGAGGAAAACTATTATTACCTTGCCGCACGGAAATCCTTGAATTTTAAGTATACCTATATAATATAGTACATTTCATTAAGTATTTTCATTGCATCTTCCTTCACAAAAATGATAATTTATTAAAGAGCTGCCAAGAAAAAATCGTTAAAAATAAGACTGCCTTATCTGGATTGCTTCTAAACAATCTGATCGAGGCATCTGACAAATGAATGAAACAGATAAAGTAGGCGGGATGTATGCTTTGCAAGAAAACAGAAAATCCCTTAAACTTTTTGCACTTTTCAATAAGATGCAATATGCACGTGCAATGGCTGTCGCAATTCGTATCATCACCTTTGTATGAATGCAATAAAATTGTAATAAGTATTATAAATTACCACTATTAACATTTATTAACAAGAAAATCAGCATTTACCTACTTAATCCGTATAATGTACAGTTGGGGACTTTGAAAATGCCCACCCCACCGCGACGATTTACTTGGTCGACTCCATCGTTGCAAGTTGCAAGTCGGAAATATTAAGCATGTTGCAGCGATACAGTTGACTAGATGATTCGTGGGTGGGCATTTTTAGAATCCCCAACTGTACGTATGTATGTATAGTGTATGATTTTTTAATACCTACCACTCATTTTAATCACTTGAATTAATCATCTTTATGCTTTGGATTATGATAACATTCTGCATTAATTTTTTGTGAAGTAAAGCTAAGTTGACGTGCATGCGTGTCTTACTCTCTCATTAGTTACCTCTGGCATTTTACTGAGCTGCTTAATTTTGTGTACCTATAGATTCAATATCGGCAAAGGCAACATCAGGATTTTTGCCGTGTTTGTTTATAAAGGATGTCCCAAAAAAAACCGAGCGATATATTTTTGGTTATAACTTTATTATTATTGGACCGGTTTTCCCTAATTTTGTACAAGACGTAGTCAAAAGATGATGAGGCTTTCAGAATCGACTACCATTTTCCAGATGGCGCCACTAATAATTTTTTTATGGCAGTTTTTTACAAGGCCACTTTTTGATTGGCTGGAGTTGAACCATCTGTGAAGCGATCAAAACGAAAATTGTGTATGCTTAAAGCTGATGTTTTTCTTTCACAAAACAACTTTACGAAATTTTATTCTGAACGTTCTTGATTAATTTACAATTTTTTCTGTGGTGCTCTAAAGCGGATTTTTAAAGATTTATTTTATATTTCGCTACTGATCTTGGCAACATTTTCAGAATCCTTAGTAACCCTATAAATCTTTTGTAAAATAACGTTAGGTTATTATAAGTGTTATAAAGCACAGCACATATTTGGTTTATTTTAAAATCCAGAATTATTGTTTAATCTTCAAAAATCCTTGTTTTAAATCAGCACAAAAAAATTATAAATCAATCAAGAACGGTTCAGAATAAAATTTTGTAAAGTTGCTTTGGTAGAGAAAAGCATTCGCTTCCATACTACACTAACTTCATTTTAATCGGTTCGCAGATGGTTCAACTCCAGCCAATCAAAAAGTGTTCTTGTAAAAAACTGCCACAAAAAATGTATTAGTGGCGCCATCTGGAAAATAGTTGCTGATTCTAAAAGCCTCATCTTTTGACCACGTCCCGTACAAAATTGAGGAAAATTGGTTTAATAATATTAAAGTTACAACCCAAAAAAATGCAACAGAGAAGCGGCTGGAACCTCCCCATCGCGTGGATCTTTGTATTCTGTGTAGATAGTGGTCAATTCAACAGAAATTTTTTACCCTTATCGACTGTGACTAATTTTGCAATTTTCTGACAAATACCGACACCACCTCAGACATCACCCATCACATTTGAGGTTTTTAAGGTTAATCTTTTGCTACCTTTTTGACAACAACTGCCACTTTATGTCATCCACTGTCAGCTCGCTCCCTTTTAATGAGAAAGAATTTTTTCTCTATTTTCCACTGAAATGGCAGAAACTGTGAATACATTTTTAGAACGAGAATTTGATCGTCTTTCTAATGGCGACATAAAAAAGGAGACCTTTGTATTTAAAATTCAAAGTTGATATGCCTAAATGGCACTTCCCGTGGACCAATTGCTTCCAAAAGCCTTTCAGGTCTTAAACGGGTCACCCAATCTCCATGTACCAAATCTCAGCTAAATCGATTCGCTAATTTGGGCTATAATGTATTTTTAGTGTTATTATGAAATTTCGATTTTTTGACCCAAAGAGCACTAAATGCGAACGAATTTTGTTCTTACTTAAAACCAGAATTTAAAGACCCTTTTGATGGTGACAATAAATCTTTCAAAAACTTGTTTTGGATGGTTGAATGAGTGAATAATTTTAAACTTACAAATTGGTGTGTCAAAACGGCAGTTTCCGTGGGCCGATTGAATCTCCGTGTGCAAAATTTCAGCCAAATCGGTTCAGGGGTTTGGGCTGTACCGCGATTTTAAAGTCGGATAAAAATCTTTTTTTTTTAAATTTTTGATCAAAAGGGCACTAAGAATGAATACATTTTTAGAAGCAGAATTTGAAGGCCTTTTCTATCGTGAGGTGAAAAATGGGGGTTTGCATTTAAAATTTAAAAGTTGATGTGCCAAAATGGCATTTCTAGTTGCACGATTGGCTCCAAAAGCTTTTCAGATCTAAGTTGGGTTATCACATGCACACGTACCAAATTTCAGCTAAATCTGTCGAGTAGTTTGGGCTGTGGCGTGTTTACGAACGTACGTACGTACATACATACAGACACATTTTAAAAACCACTTTTTTGGGCTCCTGAGACCTCAAAACGTATAGATCCGGTCTTATCTCGAATTCGAAAATTTTAGTGATTGCAGTAACCTCCCTTTTTTTTAAATGGTGAAGTGGAGTGGGGAGGTTAATAAATCATTCGGGATTTTTTGGGACACATTTCAGTATTTTCAGTTTTAACAAAACGGTTTGAAAAATCAAAAATGCTGGACTGTGATAAAATTTTTCTCAAAATGTAGAATGTAGATAATCAGCTTGGCGTTCCATTGTTGCTGATATAGCACTTTTCTTTTCCAACTTATTCAAAACTCAATGCTTAATGTTTCCTTGAGCAATTTGATGAACTAACTTTAACACTTTAACCCTCAAAATTTCAGTGCCTGGTTAAATGATAATCATGATTAACTTTATTAGATACGATTGTATCAACAATGGTCTCTAGGAAAATTAATCGTGGTTATAATTTAACCAAGCACTGAACTGCCGGCCGTAACACATTCACTTCTTTTAAAGGAGGACTCAACTCAAGAAATCGGTGTTTATGTTATGGTTGATTCTAGTAAGAAAGGAGCGTGTGAGTCCAAGGGTGAACTAAGTAAGCCGTTCCTTACGCACGCAAATCTTAAACTGTGCGTAAAGAGAGAAAATCGCAGTTTTCAATTGTCATTTATCAAATGTCATTTTTTACTCAATTTTATTGTTAAATTCATTATTCTCGTCTTATTTATTACTACATTTTAAAAACCTATCGACTACTCCTCTTCCAAAATAAAAGCAGTCCAACTGCAAAATAAAATCCGAGGTAAAATTAATAAAAATCTTCTGTGCAAAAGTTAGGTTATATCGCTGGACCTTTTTGTCCGAAAATGCCTTGGGACCGGTAAGTGGTAAGTTGTATTTCTTCATATTATCTTGAACGTTTGAGCAGGTATTTTAAAGAAATTGTCATAATATAGAATACTTGCACCCAGGAACAATAAATCGTTAATTTAGTTGAGTTTAAGAAAAGTAATTCTATTGTAAGCACGAATCAATTATTTCTGCTGGAAAAAAATGTTTCAGAAACCAAAATAATAATGCAGAGTAAACTTGCATAAAATCGTAGATTAGGAATTCGTTGAGAAAAAGTATGATTTCATTTGAAAAATAAAAATTATGGTCATTTCCGATTGAACCGGAAGTGCTAAAAAATATCCGACTATACCACTGGATTCACATAAAAAATTAATGTTGACTTGTCCTAGGGTATTTCCAAAATATTCCTCTCGAAGAAGTTCTTCAATTTATTACCTACTTTTGAGAAAAGTTAAGTACCTATTGTATGGTCGTAGAAAAAGTATCGTACGCAACTCGAGTTGTAAGGCAATTACGCACTGTGGAATTATACACTCGCCGCTACGCGGCTCGTGTACAATTTCTTCCAAACGTGCGTAATATGCTTCTTACAACTCTCGTTACGTAATATACTATTACCGTTTTGAAGATATTCAGAAAAAACTGCTGGAAAGATGACGTCATCTTTCCACGATTTCTTGGCCATCTTGAAGATATTTCCAGACGTCGACTGTCCTCCTAACTCCATACGAAACACATAGGAGTTAGAACAAACCAATAATCAGCCATCGTCTGGGAATATTCTCAAGATGGCCAAGAAATGGTGGAAAGATGACGTCATCTTTCCCGCTGCTTTTCCTGAATATCTTCAAAACGGTAAAGAATTTTTAGATTCTGATAACACAATTGGACTCAGAGGCTCCTCCAGCGATTTAGTAGCCCTTGACTTGCGGAAATTATATGATGACGTCAATGATAGATTTCGTCTTTAGTGATAATTGCAGCATTCTACGCCTACGCCTTTCACGGCAAGAGCTACTAGATCGGAAGAGTTTTTGATCACACGGTACAATTCGAGTTTAGGAGCGGTTTACCCTAAGCTGTGAGTTCAAACCCTTGCCCTTGTTGATTAATTCAAATCGAATGATCTTGTTTATTTTACGAAGATTGTTGGACAAAAAATTGGAACTAACTTTTATTTTTACTATTTTAAGTAGAAATCATAAAGTTAACTCGACAAAACTTTAATCACATAAAATTGGAGCAAAAAAGAAATTCCCAACGATCATATTCGGTTCGAATCTGGGGTGGCATTTGGTCGAACTTGCTCTTTTCTCTTTAGTAGTAAAGGTAGTCTAAACATAAGAAAAGATGTAGAAAAACTTTGTTAGAGGTTCCTTAACTTTTGGTCGGTGATCTGAGGATTTTTATAAAACACCCGTTAGATTAAAGGTCAATAATAATAACTTTTAACCAGCTTGAGGTATTAAGACACGCAGAAATAGTTTTGAAAATTCTGCTGCAAGGTTTCAACATCCCTGACCACAGACATAAATCACAAATCGGTATGACATTTGAAATCCACGTTGAGGTGCGATTGGTCGCCCAATGACCAATATAATTTGCGTGCAGTTCTGGTCGACCTCAGGTGCTTTAATTTGCACGAGCCATGGCCTCCTTATAATAAACATGGATAAACGCTCTCTCTTGATAACATGGCGTCCAACAATATTTTTTGATACCGTATCATTTCCGCCAAGTGGGTCAAAGGAACAGCCCTGTTTATTAGAAAGTGCAAAAAATTTAACGAAACCGTGATCTCTTTCCAGAGCAGATCTATTGTTAATTCGGTGAATCAACTGCGTCAAGTACAGCCTTGATGGATGTTTTGTCACTAAAAATAAAATGATAATCTCTTGATTCAGCTTTCCTCAGTTTCATCTCTAACCAGTAACGACGCGTTAATGCCGTTCTAAATATAGACTTATCTTTATTAACTTCAATCAGACACAATTAGGAGTACAGTTCGGGGAAAAAGCAATGGTAAAATGTTAAAAATTTCAGGTAATTCCTCGTCGGAAGAAGATGCATCCAATTATATTAAATCTGCCCGATTGGAGCATTAGCCTCTGGAAATTCCTTGAATTGAACCTCCTCCCAGTTCATTCCATGTACGCGGCCTAATTTGCAAACAAATTGAATCCGACCATCCGAGCTTATCTCTACAATTATGCGAGCGAGTGGGTTTTGCAAATCTTAATAATTCACAAAAAGAAAAGAAATGTCTGAATCACCACGTCCAAAATAGCGAGCGGGTATGCTTAGAATTCCGGGCTATATTGGGGATAATTGGAGGCAAATTCTGGGCCAGTCTTAAAATGGACAAAACGAGGTTGTAATTGAATCAGAAAATGCGGTTGCGTTGAAAATTTCCTGAAAACATGCATTAATCATGGATTTAATTAGGAAAGACTGTATAACTTAGCTCTTATCGGTGGTTTTGTGGCTATAATGTTGAAAAGGAAGCTTGTGATAAAATTTGCAAGATATTAGCGTGTTTAGTCTTAAAATAAGTATGCAATAAAGTAAAAACAATAAAAATATGGATTATCTATCTCAGACACAAAATGAACTCAGTTTCCGATAACCCAAGGATTACTATTCAAATTCCTCAATCCTAAATAATCCTTATTGCAGCAAAAAGCGCCCAGAGCCGTTGCATTAAAACTTTAAAATTTAAATCCTCCCACCACTACAAAATGACAGCAACAACTAGGTATATACAGGGTGTCCCGAAATTAGTTGTCAAAACTTTACCAGTGGTTTCTTCTATGAAAAATATGAAAAAAGTCCCTATGAACATATGTCAAAAAGTAAGTCCTAAGGGAACTAAGGCCCCTTCAAAGTATTTTTTTCTAAATATCTTCAAAACGGTTAAAGATAGCAACGTGAAATTTTGAATCTTTACTAAGTCTTTGATGCTGAATTTACTACTATGGAGAAAATTTTGATCATAAGCTTAGGACTAAATATACTCAAAAATTTTTGTAAGCAGCTTTTTTTCAAATTTGATTCCAGAATCTGAAAATTTGAGGTTTTATAAGTAAAAATGGTACTCTTGTTTGACATCGATAGAATGCGCCCTTTTCGAAAAAAAATGACTTTTCATTGGTTCAGGGGACCAAAATTTCTGACAGAAAACATCAAAATATAGTAAACAAGTTCATGGGACGGTTCCTTACTTCAGTCTAGAAAGAAAAGTTCTTATGGGTATGGGTCGAAAAATGCTTAATAAGAAGGGAGTCATGGTCTTTCAAATGGGGTCTTGGAAAGCATCTTGTTTGTAGCACTCTAGCTCCCTCAGGAAGCATTTTTCGACTCTTGCCCATAAGAACTTTTCTTTCTAGAATAAAGTAAGGAACCGTCCCATCAACTTGTTCACGATATTTTGATGCCTTCTGTCACAAATTTTGGAGCCCTGAACCAATGAAAAGCCATTTTTTTCGAAAAGGGCGCATTCTATCCATGTCAAACAAGAGGACCATTTTTACTTAAAAAACCTCAAATTTTCAGATTCTGGGATCAAAAATGAGAAATACTACTTACAAAAATGTTTGAGAAAATTTAGTCCTAAGCCCCTCCCGTACGAGACGCTTAAGATAAAAATTTTAAAATTTTCTCCACGATAATAAATTGAGCATCAAAGACTTAGTAAAAATACCAATTTCACGTTGCTATCTTTAACCGTTTTGAAGATATTTAGAAAAAAACATTTTCAAAGTGGCCACTTGGCCTTAGCTCCCTTAGGACTTATTTTCGACGTATGTTCATAGAGACTTTTTTTCATATTTTTCATAGAAGAATCTACTGGTAGTTTTGGCCACTAATTTCGGGACACCCTGTATAGGTACGCAAGGGAATAAAGAAGGAGTTTATTGCCTGACGCGAAACCGTGTTTTATAAAGTGACTAAAAACGAAAATATGTTAATGAAATACGCAATTTCAAAAAAAATATGTTTCTGTGGCAATATTCTTTGGCGTAAAATGAAAATCTAGCTCCTGCATTGTTGCACTATGTGATAATATCAAAGAATCAACTGGTTCCAGCTAGTTATTCCACGATAATAATAAACAATGTGAAATTAATTACTCACAGGCAAGCAAATTAAAACAAGAATACAAACCGATGGTATCACTCCAAAATTACCTTTGCAACAATATTTATGAGTTAATTAAATAAATTTCTATGATTTATTATGAAATTGAGGGGAGCTGCACAATTCAAACAAAACCGCTGCTCCAAATAATGACAAGGACCGTTCTTGACGCATCAAGGACGATTGTTAAAATCGGCAATTTTTCTGACGATCTGATTAACATTTAAAGTATTATTAGTAAACAGGTCATGGAATCGCGAAATCGCCCGATAAAAGTTGCCCCAGAAGGCGATTACAATAATTCAGCGATAAAAAAATCCGGCAGTTATGGTAATTGTTGAAAAAATTATCACCGCCGTCATTTGTCACGCAATGAATGCGTTTTAAATTGCCGCGAAATACAAAACTAACTTCATTTCCATATTCATACATCAGTGACACGGAGCTATCGAATAAAACAAGTCTCGGACGCAAGTCGGTACGATTTAATTTGCATAATCAGCGGCGTTAGTTGACGGCAACAGCGGTAGCTGGCGTCACTTGCAATGGATTACCGTTTTATCTTGATGTGGTCTCAAAAAATGCATAAATTGGGCATACATGAGATAAGATAATCGAGATATCATTCAAATATGAGCCTCTTTAGCAACTTTTTAGAATAATAAATCATAAATTTATAACGGTCACTTGATTCGAAGTACCTACACCTCCTTGATGGCCATCTTGATGATGGAAAAAAATAGGAAAAAAACCTTCTGAACTTTTTGGGCAATTACATAAGTTTGTCATTTTTTAACAAAATTATACATGTTTTGGGGGTATGCGATCAATTGTTCGAAAGACAATTGCTCAAAGGGCAGTTGTTCGAAAGGACAATAAATTATTCGAATGGACAATTGTTCGAAAGGGTAATTGTCCGAAAGACAATTGTTCGAAAATAAGACTAAAGCACACTTTTCGCAATTACACATTAAGTGAATATTTCTAACGTTATTTTAGTTGATATGAAAATTAAATTGGTAAAATTACGCGATTGTAAATCGTGTGTTCTCCGTCATACCGGTTTGACGTGAGCTTTTGGCGTACCCGAAAACGAGGGTTGGTTCAAATTTTTCAACTTCCATTCAGGTCAAAGTCAGGTAAAGTTTCTTTTCTAGTTAACTGTATTTCTTAAATTCTGCTAGCTTATCCGCACACGGTCAATTGTTCGAACAATTGTGTTTCGAAAAATTATCTTTCGAACGATATTGTCCTCTCGAACAATTGTCCTTATACGAACAACTGTCCTTTCTGCCACTGTCTTTCAAATAATTGTCTTTCGAACAATCGGTTTCGAATAATTGAAACACATTCCTAAAAATTGAGTTTTTCAATGTTACATAATTTATGCGCTACAACTGAGGGTTTAGCCAACAGTGCCTCCAAATTCAATTTTGTGAGTTTAACTTTTTATTATTATTAATTATTGCTTTTATTGCTATAATGGGACATGCGATAAAAAAATCTGGTGATTACATAGTTGTTAACAACATAGTTTTAGACAAAAATCATTTTATCTACGTCAAAATTACTCTCAATTTGTCTTATTCTGTATTTTCTAAACTTTAGTTAAAATGGAAACCGACTGCGAGAAATGATGGGACAACGGACGGCTCAAGCATTTACCTTGTGTTCTTCAAACATTGTTGGCAGGGTTGGGTAAATGTCGCAATATTTAGTTTTACGGCATTTACTACATTTGTGACATTTACTGCATCGCAATGTAAATATGTCGCAAAGTTGTCGTAAATGTAGCAAAAGTAGCAAATTTTAGGTACCTAATGGCCGATCCCACGGACCAAACTTATCACTTAAGTTAGATTTAAAAATGAAGAATGACGTTTGTCTTATGGTATAAACGTCATAATTGTCATTTTAAGGCTCTCTTAAAGTTAAGTAAAGTCGGTGGAATCGTGCATAAGTGTCAAAATTTAAGGTTATGTTTTTGTAAAGAGCGCAGAGCTGACAAGTTTGTTGCTGTTAAGGATATTAAATCGTTCAAACAGTAATTATTAGTGTTTCAAAGTTAAATAAGTATAAATTAAACTAAAAACAACTAAAGTTATGGTCAGGGTTGGGGCCGTCACAAATTATACATTTGCGACATTTGCTACATAACCTAAAAGGTTTTTTCTCCGCACCATAGCTTTGGTTGTTTTAAGTTTTATTTATACTTAATTAACTTTGAAACACTAATAATTACTGTTTGAACGATTTAACAACCTTAACAACAACAAATAGCTTGTCTTCTCTCCGTTCTGTACGTTAAATTTTGACACTTACCTAAAATTTGCTACATTTGTTACATTTTGCGACATCTTTCAATTGCGATGTAGTAAATGTCACATATGTAGTAAATGTCGTAAAATCAAATATTGCGACATTTACCCAACCCTGGTTATATGGTGCATGGAAGGAAGCTTTTAGGTTATGTAGCAAATGTAACAAAGTTGATACAAATTCGTGGCAAATGTATAATTTGGGACTGCCCCAACCCTGATTGTTAGAGACAGTAAAATTCACCAAACCAAGTCAGCAAAACATAGAGATGCAGAATGTAGAAGCAGTATTTAGCATTTTCCTTGTTAAATCTCCCTCGGAGCAGCGAACGTATGGCGACTTGCACTACAATTTTATTGAAAATCGCCCTCACTTTTTTATATCAACGGAAATCACCCGGGGTGATTTCCAGGAAATCGCCCGGGGCCGGGGTGATTTCCAGGAAATCGCCCTAGGACAGGGTGATTTCCAGGAAATCACCCTGGGTCGGGGTGATTTCCAGGAAATCGTCCCAGAAATTTTCAAGTGACGCGAATAAGCATAATTGCGAAAAACTTAATTTATTATTTCATACTGCAATAAATGCATGACTTTTTATTTAATTTATTTACTTCAGGCGATTTTCTGGCTGAATATCCCTTGTGTATGGGATATTTAAGGAAATCTGCCCTTGCTGTCTGATACACGTGTTTGTTGCCCCAAGAACACAGACCTCGCGCTACGCGCTCGGTCTGTTTTCGTTGCAACAAGCACTTGTATAACAGCGCGGGCAAATTTCCGGAAATATCCCTCACACGCGGGATATTATATACGAAAACAGCAAATATAGGGTATAGTCGTATCGGTCATTTTCTAACGGACGAGAACGAACTTAAAATCCCTTTCAGAGAAATACAGTATAGTACACTGTATAGTCAAGTAAGCAACAATAACGGACTAACGAGAAGATTCCATCCGCAAAGAGTGGTTCGCAAATTGTGCAGCGAAAGAGATGAAGTCCTGCGATGTCGGCGTTTCCGTGTTTTCTCAAGTTTGCAAATGTCGTCCTCAAGAGTCGCAAAAAGCACAGAACGAAACATACAATATGCCTGTAGCTGCTTAACACATGTAAAGGAGAAACTCCCGTCTCAAGATTTATGGCTACAAGCCTTAGAAATTTCGCCGACCATCCATCTGTATTTTCCAAAAAGATAAGATACCATACGACATGATAAATTGATCGGTGTGTTAGCTAACGTGTCAAACATTAATTGGACACGGAGGAGATAAATAGATGCATTAGAAAGAACTAGTTTGGATGGAAATGGAACCGTTTGTTTTATCAGCTCAAATATTTGCCGCGGTTTATTTAAAACGTTTATAAACCCGTCGCAGTAAATCATTGGTATTTCGGCCGCGATGTGGTAACTTCACATTGTGAAAATTTAATTATGGTTTTCCGATGCAAATATGGTCCTTCGATCCGTTTTTAATCAAACCGTTCTGGGAGTGTCCAACAAATCAGAGTTCGAGATGGAACCAGTAACGGATCGTGCATGCATGTTCCAAAAAAACAATTCGAAATGGAAATCAAGCGCATCTCTTCGGTAGGTCTTGCTCCTAATTGACCATCTCGCCTGAAATATTACCAAATTATTTCAATTCTCCCGTTCCATTTGCAGGCCGGTTGCTCATTACCTTGTCTTTAGTTTTTTCCGTTGATTGATAGGCATTGATGGTGCACCCGACTGTACCATAACGGTATTCGCATAATAATTCAAGGTTATCTAATATAATAAATCCTATGCAAGAAATATCATTAATCGTGGCAAACAGTGACAATGATGAATGGATAATGCTGATCAATATGAAGGAAAATATAAGTACTTTTTGCGCAACAGAGTCGACCGGTGATATATTACGATTGTTTTGTAGGCGGAGTATTTGTTTTTCTTGCGATGCACCTGTTCTCGACCTGTTGCAACAGTGAAGCAGAGATTTTGGCTCCTCACCAGGTGGTAAAGATCTCTTTATAGTGCAATCAAAACGCACTAATTTATTACAAATTCTGACGTAGAGGAATGAAGTCAGTCGGTCAAACGAAATTCTAGAACTCTAACTTAGGCGTGCTTAGGCCAAAAATGTTCCTAAAACCAACGCTCACGTTAATTAATAATAGCATTATTTACCATTGAGGGAGATGAAAATGACATATCTACGTCATGAAGATGTGTGCTGACTGTTAGCTTCTATAATCCGTCTGTTGATTTATTGATTATTTGAGGAACAACCAATGGAACAACTAAGCAAACTACGTTAAATTCTTCCTTAAATCCACTTTTGACTGTTTTTATAAGATATCATAAAAAATCGTTCAATCTATGATCTGGAAACGAGAGTTGCATCAATTGCAACATTTTAGAAACAACCCTTTAAAAATAGCCTAACCACATAAGCAATACGGAGCTAAGAAATAAGCGTTTTAAATACAGATTTCAATCAAGCAATATTTTTTTAAGTACCTACTAACTGGTACCTTTTTGCTAGAATAAAGTTTTTGGGACTTTTCGTTAGTTCATTGACCGTTACTAATTTAGTTAGCCATCAGAGGCATGGTTCATAATGTGAGTATTGAAGATCCTATCTTAACAATCCTGCCGTCGTCAAATAACACCTTATCTTTATTAACCTCCCCACAACCAATTTAAAAAATGGGCAGCTACGGAAGCGGCTAGAACCTCCCCACTTGGTGAATAATCCAATCCTACCTCGTAAGTTTCAATCCATCCCATCAGTCTTTAAAAGTGTTTTCCATTTTTGGGTCAAAGGGGCACTAAGTTGGAATACATTTTTGGAAACAGGATTTGAAGACCTTTCATGCGCTTATAAAAACAAATGGTGATTTCAAATTTTAAAGTTGAAATGCCAAAAAGGCACTTGACGTTGGAGGATCGTCAACAGCCCAGAGAATGTTAGTGACAATCCGCAAACGCCAAGTGCCTTTTTGGCATATCAACCATGAAATTTGATTAATAAACACCAATTTTTGTTATCAGCACCTGAAAACGATAAGTACCTTTTTGGCAGCCGACAGCCTTTTTGGCATGTCAACTTTAAAATTTGAAAGCCAATCACCATTTGTTTTTATGAGCACACATGAAAGGTCTTCAAATTCTATTTTCAAAAATGTACCTATTCCAACTTAGTGCTCTTTTGACACAAAAATGGAAAGGGTTTGAAAAAAGTTTCATGGGAGCGAATACCAAACTGAATCACCCTGTATACAGGGTCATTCAGGAAGAGTGTCCATTAGACGTATCTCGGAAACTGTTTGTGTTTCAGTCGCACAAATTTGCATCCTGAGGCCTCAAGGAATTCTGGATTGAAAGAAAATATTTTCAAAATGGCCGCACTTCCGGTTACACCGGAAGTCGACAACAACTTCGTAATTTAAAATGGGACACCCTTATTTTCATATTATATTCAGATTCTACATTGAATTGTGAGAATTTTGATATAATATTACAGGTGTGATAGTTTCCGAGAAAAAAAAACATTTTTGATTTTCAGAGACGATAATACTAAAAAGTCAATATCTTTGCCAAAGAAAGAGATGGAGTACTGAAATTTTGACAGAGCTAAAACATGCCACTGAGACATCGAACTGTGCCTTCAAAACCATATAATCTTTCTAGGGAGGGTCTACGACCAGTGACGTTCGTCAGCTTATAAAAAACAATTGAAACTCAATTTTTTTAAACAGAATGTCTAGGTTTTTATTATCCCAGTGGACAGCAAATTTAATTCCCTATCAGCCAGTATTCCTATACCTATCTCCATTAGTTTTGGAATAAATAACATTAATTTACATTTTTCCGATTATTTTTCCACTTTATACTGGATATGCACTCTAATTATAAATCTTGATGATCTGTGCGTAAGCATAGAACAAATGGAAAACCTACAATGCAGATTATTGCAAAAAAATGCTCTTTTTTTCAACGTATCTTTTGTCAATTAAGTTTATTCGTTACCATACTATTTATTTTTGTGGCTAGCCAGCAAAACCAATTCTTTCTCATTAGAATCACGACAATGGCAAGAAGAAATAGCTGCTATTCACCTCGCTGAAATCTTATAAAACGAATTCTCAAAGATTGACGATATTGATGTTATGCACGCGGAGATACAGTTGTAGATATGGGTATACGTTTTTTTTTTTGCAAAAATGAAGCACACAACCGGAAACGGCAAGACAATTTTGCGACTATCTCTTAAAAGCGAATAAGATGCAATCTGGTGTATCTATAGTACATTAGCACCATATAGTATGTTATACACAGGCGATTATCTACCTGTTAAGTGCTTTCGATAGTAATGAAACCGTTTGGACTTTTTATCTCTATTTATCTGTCGATTATGTGATACTATAACCGTTTCATTGGCTAATTAATGACAAAATGTCACCGTAAAATCCCTATTTAACGTCTGGAATGGTAATAGTTAGTTTCCTCCGCGACAAACAAAACGAAAAATTTATTTTAATTGGTGGACGACTTATTCCCGGCCGCAGATTCGAAAAATTAGTATTTATCGCGCAAATTATTTTTAGAATTATTCTATTTCTAAAGTTCTGGGTCAACAGGATCGCCACGTTTTCGAAAATCGCGAACTGCAACGCACGATATTTATAGAAGTTGGCGGAATTTGTACAATTCGCTATCATTTCCTTTTATCTAAGTCGAAGTGATAAAATGCTCTTACCTTTCGTCCTTGGGGAAAGTGGGGAAGGTTTGTTTGGACAATTCTAAGATGGAGGCTTCACTTTGTGGTTCTGCACTGATCCCAGCTCTTTGTTTCCGGGGTCTTCTCATTGCCGAATTGTTGTTCAAAATGTGGTGCTTGGGGCTTGCCGGATTGTACCAAGGTAGTACACTCTGGAATTTGTCCAGTTGAGATCGTAGGTTTGAAATTTCAACATCTTTTTGTTGCAATAGTTTTCCAAGTTCTGCTATTTTTTCTTCTTTTCGACCCAGCAACGACTGCAGTTCATCCACTGAGGACGCCATCACGTCGGTACCTCCTAGACCTGGGGCAGCTTCCTCGTCGTTAGCGTGAAGCCTCGACGAGAAGCACAGAGTTCCGAAACAGACGCGCATTCACGCGGCTTCGTCGGCGACCTGGGGGGGAAGACGCGATGAGGCACCGAGATCGGTCAAGCGATTTATTCCGGCGATTCCTTGACGACGCGCTAGAGCTTAGGATCGTACTACCGGATTTCAGATTTTTATTGCGGGGTTATCGTGACCTTATCAACTGCTTCATTGACACATTTCTACCAGCGGGATTTCCCACGATGACCTGAAATTAAAAGCCTTTTTTAATTTTCCCAGGCTGCCAAGAAATAGGGGCAACATTTGTGGAAAGGAGAGTTTTTTTTGCTTTATCTAATCTATGACAACTGAACCGCAAGGAAATTACGTGGCATCCATTGTAACGAGGTAAACATGATTTTTGCAAACAATGATAATAATAACACGTATCGATACTTTTATACTTATAGCCATAAAAGGAAATTACTTTATTGTTCTAGGGGATTAGCATTATGGGCCAGAAGAATTTTTAAGGTTTGTTTTCAACCATCCCAAAATCTACAATTACTTGTACTCGTACATCGTCGACTGTCCGTTTTTTTATTCACAAAAATTGTTGATTATTTTTGAAGTGACTTAACTTTGATCGTCTGTCACCCACAACATCGGAAAAAGTTTATCTACACTCCGCGAATGTTATTCACATCCATCTGCATTTCTAAAACCATCTCGGATATAAGATCAGTATAAAAAGGTTTTTTGTTGCAAAAAGATTATTATGCATTTGAGCTCACTACAATACTGCAATTTGGAAAAACTAAGAAAGCGGCTGAAACCCCTCCATCGCGAGGATCTTTGATTTCCGTGTAGATAGTCCTATAGTCAATTGAAACGAAAATATTTAAACTTCTCGTTATTGTGACTAATTTCACCTACTACATTTCACAACATCTTCTCTTTAAGGTTAATATCCTGTCACATTTTTACTGTCACACTATAAGTTTACGTCATTCACTGTCAGTCCGCTCCTTTTTAATGTGAATCAGAATTTTCATTATTTTCCGCCGCAATGGTAGAAACTGATGTGATTTCATTTTTAAAACCAAAATTTGATCTAATAGCAACATCAAAAAGGAGATCTTGGTTAAATGTTGATGTTGACACCTGAATCGCACTTTCCGTGAACCGATTGCTTCCAAAAGCCTTTCAGCTCTTCAGCGGGTCACACATTCTCCATACACCAAATTTAAGCCCAATCGATCTATAGTATAGTTTGGGCTTTCAATATTCTTGCAAAACTTACTCGAAAATTTATAATACATTTTGCCTTATTTAAAACCAAAATTTGATGACCTTTCTGATAGACTTTTAATTCTCAACTGGCCCTTGATGCGCGTACTAATATATGCCGTTCAGGGGAAAGTTCAGAATTAAAACACTATAAGGGCCGGTCTTTCAATGGAAGGTTAACCATCAGATCTGATAGTTATCCAATCAAATAAGTCAATTTTAAAATTTTCTGATGATCTGATTGGATAACCAACAGATCTGTAGGTTAACCTTCGATTGAAAAACCGGCCCTAAGAGTGAATACATCTTTGGAAACAGAATTTGAAGGCCTTTCTAGATATGAAAATTGGGTGTTTGCATTTTCAATTTCAAAGCTACGTGCCAAAATGGCCCTGCCGGGGACTGGCTCCAAAAGCTTTTCACCTCTAATAACTTAGGCTACAAAATGCCCACTTACAAAAATTTCAACCAAATCGACGTCCGCACGTAGGTACGTACCTATACAGGAGTTACTTTTTTTTTAAAGTTAAAAGGGTGTATGTATACTTACGTCGACAGACAGATTTTAAAAACCACTTTTTTAGGATAGGTAACTATAGTTCCTCAACACGTGAAGATCTGATGTCTTAAATTCAAAAATTTTATTGATTGCAGTAACCTAAATTCATTTTAAATTGTGGGGTTAGGGAGGTTAAAAGAAATAGTACTTGAAAGATAGGTAAAGATTCATTATTGTATTTTAGTTAGACCACCGATTTATTCTAGCTTTGGGAGTAGTTCAAAAGAGTCACTGTCGCAAAGAAAAGAACCCTGACTGACTCATGGTGACATTTTCTTTACAAATATTGACCAATGACAAAATCCCTGTTTTTTAACCATCTTGTTTTCAAAAATTTTAAAGCAGTTCAAATGAGTGAAACCTCGAGTGAAATTTAAACTGGCCTTGATGGTGAAAAACCCTTGTGCCTGTACGTGAAAAAATGCAGCAGAGAAGCGGCTGGAACCTCCCCGTCGCGTGGATCTTTGTATTCTGTGTAGATAGTAGTCAATTCAACAGAATTTGTCATCCACTGTCAGCCCGCTCCCTTTCAATGAGAAAGAATTTTTTCTCTATTTTCCACTGAAAGGGTAGAAACTGTGAATATATTTTTAGAACCAGAATTTGATCGTCTTTCTAATGGCGACATAAAAAAGGAGGCCTTGCTTTAAAATTTAAAGTTGATATGCTTAAATGGCACTTCCCGTGGACCAATTGCTTCCAAAAGCCTTTCAGGTCTTCAACGGGTAGCAAATTTCAGCCAAATCGATTCACTAATCTGGGCTATAATGTATTTTTAGTGGTACTACAAATTTTCGATTTTTTGACCCAAAGAGCACTAAATGCGAACGAATTTTGTCTTATTTAAAACTAGAATTTGAAGACCTTTCTGATTGTGACAATAAATCTTTCAAAAACTTGTTTTGGATGGTTAAATGAGTGAATAATTTTAAAGTTGGAAATTGGTGTGCCAAAACGGCACTTTCCGTGGGCCGATTGAATCCAAAATTTGTTCAGCTCTTCGACGTGCAATACAATGCCCATGTGCAAAATTTCAGCCAAATCGGTCCAGGGGCTTGGCCTGTACCGCGATTTAAAAGCCCGATAAAAATCATTTTTTTTTTTGGTCAAAAGGGCACTAAGAATGAATGCATTTTTAGAAGCAGAATTTGAAGGCCTTTCCTATCGTGACGTGAAAAATGGGGGTTTGCATTTAAAGTTTAAAAGTTGATGTGCCAAAATGGCATTTCCAGTTGCACGATTGGCTCCAAAAGCTTTTCAGATCTAAGTTGGGTTATGAGATGCCTACGCACCAAATTTCAGACAAATCGGTTTAGTAGTTTTGGCTGTGGCGTGTTTACAAACGAACGTACGTACGTACGTACGTACGTACACACACACAGACACATTTTGAAAACCGCTTTTTTGGGTTCCTGAGACCTCAAAACGTGAAGATCTGGTGCTATCTCGAATTCGAAAATTTTAGTGATTGCAGTAACCTCCCATTTTTTTAAAATTTTGGTGGAGTTGGGGAGGTTAAAAATCTGTTAACAAAATTATCAAAAAAAGCGGTGTACTGGATTTTTCCTTGAAACAACTTTAGAAAATCTACCGACATTTTTTTTGCCTTTTTTGCAATTTTGCGGTTTGAAACACAAATACCCAGCTGTGATTGGTCCATTTTTCGAATTTTCTAGAAATTTGTGTCAGTTTCAATTTTCAAAGCGTCTGTCGCCAGGACTCTTGAAACAGGCAGCGCCGGGCAGCGCTGTGACATTGTCGTTAGGCAACAATCCAGAAAATGCGCAAATACACCAATCACATTTAAGCATTTGCAATTCAAAACCTAAAATCGACAAAAAACGGCTTTAATAACAAACTGTCAGTTTGACAAAAAACATAACCCTTACAAATGACATCCAGGAAAACAACCAAAAGCATTGTGGGATCATCAAAGACACTTTTTATAGCCGTCCTTTGATCGCTTTTTTATTTGATCACTCGGTACTTTCTTTGCAGAATTGAAAGTTATATTGCACAAAGGGCCTTCGAATTACGGGTCAAGTCAGTATCTACAAACTGGCCACTGAATAGTGAATATGTGTGTCAAATTTCAGCTCGCGATATTCAGGGGTTTTGATATTGTTTGTTCACAGGCCGACTGTAATAAATAAACTCTTCCTACAATTTGATGATTTATGGTTGGACAATGTCATCCTCATTAAAAATAAATAAAAATCAAACGCGTACAGAGTACATATTAGAATTCGTGACACCCCCGCTATATAGTCGTTACCTCATTTTAATAATTTATGAACGCCTATACTACTATCGAAAATCTTCGATGGCACGTTTCTGTATGACGAAAATCCACACCTTTAAGAAAGTATGTAATAAAATTTTTAACAGTGCAATTAAGATAAGGATAATGGGTAAATCGAGGCAATTCATTTTGAGCCCTGCCACTTACCACATGAATTGTCAGTAAAAATTAATCCTCCAGAACATGATGGTCTAAACAAGTGCAGAATTCTATTAACAGCCACCTATTGTGCCAACAAATTCATTTTGCAGTTAATTATCAATCTACTGGACAGGCGTATTTCTATCACATAGAAAGGTAATGGACGTAGTAATTCTTGCATATTATTGCCCTAAGGAGAATGTAATCATTTAGAGCGCAGCACGCAGCCTTTGCAAATAAAGGAAGACCGAATCATAATTTACGAGACTGTATCTGTTGCCGACTTGTAATATGCAACATAACGTTATCTGGGAAAGCAGTAAATCCTCGTTATCATCAGCGTCGTAGGCTGTACATGCACTTAGAGTAACAATATGTCAAGCGGTTTAAACGAATTTATATCCGGCTGGAAGGACCAAAATTGTTGATGTGATTTAAAGGTCGAACATCAAAACAAGCGACCGTTATTTAATTAATCCGAGTTGCGTTCGCATTATACGAAGGAACACGTAATGAACCGTGTTTTGCATATGGGATGTTATAAATAATCCAGGTAAGAGGATTATCGGACACCATCACGCATAATTGGCTTTGGGTGGTGCATAATGTGCAATTGCCGTTCATTCGAGAATTGCCTCTGATTTATTTTCACGTCTTAATCTTGGCCAGGGTCTTACTGCGGGTATAAACACACCCGAGCCATAAATTTGCATCCTTTCTAAAGGTTGGCTATCGAAAACAATACGCAGAATAACCGCCCAAGGAGTGATAATATCTAAAACTAGCCTATTGGGTAAGCACCTGAACGATTATAGTATAATTACGATTAATTATTGCGTTAGTACCATCTGATCAAGAAAATTTGAGATCTGGAGGACAGTGAAAGTTTAGTGGCACGTCGAGACTTTACTGATACCCACAAAATTCAAACAGAACGAGGGGGCCTTAATAAATTTAAGCGGGGTAGTTAGTTAGCTGCTCGGCTAGTTGCAACTTAGTCCCGAAGTATCACGGCCCTCGAGGTTGATCTCAAATCAAATTTTGTTGATCAGACAGTACCTACTATTGAAATATCCTGTATTGGGAATTTTTTATACATATCTACAATGAAAAGTTCTATTATTCGCTCTTTCCTTTGGAGTCTTATCATATTTTTTCGAGTATTTTTTTTGCAAAAATGGTTCAAGAAAACTGTAAGGGCTAAAGTTTCGACACTTTTCAACGAGCGCGAGGGTTGTGGTCCGGCTTTTCTGATGGTTTGTGAACAGGTTTTCAGTTCCGTCAAAATTCCTGTCAGTGTCAATCAACAGTAACAATATGGAAGTTGGCAGGGGTCATATTGTTATTATTGTCCTGTTGCTACTTTTTGACACCGACAGGAATTCTGACGACTGAAAACCCCTCGCGAAAACCGTTTACAAACCAATAGAAAAACAGCCTGACTCATACAACCCCGCGTTCATTAGAAAGTGTCGGGACTTAGAAAATCCAATCCCGCTTCATTTAATAAACTACAAGTGTACAAATAGCACGAAAATAGTAATACATTGAGCTCCAAAATTAATACAAAATATTTTGAAAGTTTGTTGCCATAGCTATAACCGAGGCTATAACTATTTTTTTGCGTTGGGTAAGGTCATGAAAGGAAAAACGTATTAGTCCAGATTGACAATCTTGCTACATTTAGTTACCATACTGCCATCTGCAATAGCACAGTAAAGCCTCAACTTCGGTTTAGACAAGCAGTTTAAGTCTGAAGGGCCAAATTAATGTGAGATTGAAATTATAATTTTCTATTGACGGTCTACTCTTGTTCGCTCTTAACTTCTTTGGCTATTAATGCGTTATTTGCCATAAAAAATATTAAGACCAGTATGCAATTTTCTTCCAAGAAATCACGTCATTATAACAATTACTCTCGCAATTACTGGATAATGTGAAAATCAAAGTTATCAAGACCGATTAGATAATATTGAAAGTAGTTAATTAAAGCTCGTTCTATAATATCAGTCTCGATGTCAGTTTAACGGGAAACTGACCGAGGAGTTCACCACTATGTAAATGTGGTGTTCATGACTGCTGAAATGTCGCGGAAAGGTTGGAAATATGAAATGTGGTGTACAAATTTTTGACGACTGGTCGGCCAGTGGATGTCGCATCAGTTTTTTACAGTTTCAATTGACTACTCGCGTTTGGCTCCGCCAAAAACTCGCATAATTTCGGCTTCGCCTCAGTCTCTTACATCTTCAATGGCTCCTCGCTTTTGGCTCTGCCAAAGCTTGCAAGACTTCAGCTTGGCATCAGTTTTTTACTGGTAAGGCGAAGCCGAAGTTTTGGCGGAGCCAAAATTGGGTAGTCTAGTACTAGTGGCACTGTAAAAAATGAGGCGCAGCCGAAGTTTTGCGAGTTTTGGCGGAGCCAAAAGCGAGTAGTTAACTGAAGCTCTATGTTTATTTGTGCGAATTCTCCTCTTGAATTAATAATCATTCCAACTTGATTATTTTAGTATAAACTACTGAACACTCTAAAAAACTGAGGCGAAGCCGAAGTTTTGTGAGCTTTGGCGGAGCCAAAAGCGAGAAGTCAATTGAAATAGTAAAAAAGTTCGGTTTTGTTGAAGAGGTTCACCACTATAGCAATGTGGTGTACATGGCTGCTGAAATGTCGCGGAAATGTTGGAAATATGAAATGTGGTGTACAAATTTTTGAAGACTGGTCAGCCCCTCGAAGCTTATCCTAGTCTATCTCCTGCAAAATCTGCGTAAGCGCGAGGTTCTTCACAACTTTGCGTTGAATTTGGAGAGCAGTGCATTTATATTCGTAACGACTTGTAATTTGCGTGTATAGTCATAGGAATTTACAAATTGTTACTTACTATTAGATTTGTAATCGCATTTTATTATGAATCCAATTAGCCCAGATCTATAAAAGCTCTCAACGGTCAGCTGTACGTATATGCTAAAATGACACGCAAAAGGTAGATTTCCAGGCAGATTTGCAACTACTTAAATCTAAGCAACAGTCTGTGTTACATAGTTGAAAACTGCTAAAAATTAACACCTTTTCAGATTTGAAATGTTTTATGGGTGTAAAATAATAGGTAGTATTAGAAGAAAGTCTAATATCTACTAGGGATTACTGCGAGATTACTGGGACTAGGGTGCCATATTGGATCTTGAATCAGTCCAAGTCCGATCAAGCCTGGACTAGATGTAATGAATAGATGCTGAATAAGTAGGTACCTACTTATTGAATACTTCCTACATGGTTATTCCTTCAATAAAATAAAACGCATAAAGATTTGACTCGGTAGAAGTTAAAAAGCAAAAAGGATAATAAAGTAAAAAGGTATCATTATAAGTTATCCCCGGGCGAACAAATTTAATAAAAGGGCTTACCATTGAGTAGACTGACCACCAAGGTAATGATGATGCGAAACTGACGGGCCACAGCATCGAACTGGACCAGAACGCAATCAAAAGTGCAATTACCGCCGATTCGGTTTATGCAATACATCGCACGAATTTTAACTGCGAGGTTGTTAAAAGTTAATTGGAGGTGTTGATGGTGGATGTATTGCTGTTTATTTATTTTATGAGTGCCAGGAATACATTTTAAACACCCGAAATTTAATGGAGGAACATTTTTTTTGTAAAAGGGGCGACACAAAAATTTTCAGCTTCCATCAGCTTCCATACTACTGCTTCATCTGATGCCGAAAGCTGAAATCAGCTGAAATACGTTGACATTTTAGTTTACCTATTGATCGAGCTATTGATAGAATTTTTGCTAGTCGTTCTATTCTACTATCAAACTATAGCAAACTGATCCTTTGAGAATTTAACCTAACTAGGTATAAAGAAAAAATCCCTGTAACCAAAAACATCAGAGACATTCATTAAAGAAACACCCGGAAAAGTCCCAGAAAAGCCAAGAAAAGCTAAATGTATCTCAAGATATCAGTGCGAGTGTAAAATCTGGTACAAAATTCCTTAAATATGTTTGCCCTTGATTTCTGGCAAAATCCTCGGACAAGTCAGTTTAATTTTTTTAAGGGGTGGTCAGTTATACTTTCGGTTTAATCGGAAATGGCTTTCTTTAACTTTGTTTTCTCAAATCGAATGACACTTTTTTCAATGGATTCGGGATCTACCACTTTTTCTGCGTTAAAAATATGTATATCATACTTGACCGGAAATTTAATCACGGCAACCGTCGATTTTCAAAAACAAGGAAGAAATCAGTCAAAATTAAGTTTAATACACATTTTTTTGGTACAAATCCAACTAAACCTAATGGAAATGAAAGTTTCGTCTTACGCACAGATGAACAAATTCTCCCGTTGTGGTATTTTGAATTTTGAGTTAAATGTGAATATCTACAAAAATAGTTTGAAAAATTACCTTTCGGATAGCCTTTACTGCTAACAGCTGGTATTAATTGTATTAGCGGTAGCAATTATTTTAGTTGTGATGTACGACGAAAGTTTCATTTCCTTTACCTATACCCAATTACATTTCCTTTTACTTGTCTTTGCTTTTTTCGAATTTCTCCACTTTTCACAAATAGTAAAAAAAATTTAAAATGTAAATTTGTTCTTGAAATAAGGTTGAGGCGTATTTGCGATTTATACAAATTTAGATTTTTTACCGATTTCTTCGATGTTTTAGAAAATCTAGGGTGGCCGTGACTGCACTTCCGGTAAAGTATGATATATTCCGAGATATATACTGACAAAAAATCATCGATTCGGAATCCGTTGAGAAAAAGTGTCATTCCATTTGCGAAAAAAAAGTTCAGGCCATTTCCGGTTAAACCAGAATTGGGAAAAATAACTGACCACCCCACAACGACGTAAAATAAAAAGTTTTATATTTCCGTATTTTTCTAAATATGAATAATTAATGTAAAATTGTTATAAGAAAATAGAACCTGAGGGGAATTCAAAATTTAACCCGATCGCTGTCTGGTTAATTTCATGCTTCATGATCATGAGATTCACAGTGATTCATCATAATTTTCAATTCTACGATAAAATGAGAAATGGGAGCACTGAACAGAAGTAGGTAGGTACCTTACAGTTTATGTGAGAATGTTCATCGCGCCTTGGGTCCACTATTAAAGGATTTAACCTCGTGTTTTGACGATATTTAACTGAAAATAGGTGACGTCATCTAATCTACCTATAGCCAGTTCCAAAGCATAGGTACAGTCGAGAAAGTAAGTCATGCACTCGGGTCTTGCGCGTGACGCACAGAATTTGGGACACCACCATCGATAGTGGTGATTTCTATCTGATATTAGGACCGGCACCAGTTGGGGGCTGTGTTGGTAGGTCAAGGAACTTCGGACCGTGTGCAAATAAAGAGTAAACCGGTCGACAGATCAACAAAAAGTGCATAATTTAGTTTCTCGACTGTACAACCTACTTGATAAATATTCGCAATGTGCGAAGTTGATGTAATGTTGGCGGCACTGCTTTTTGGGTTTTTAGGTTTTAACGAGAAGTCATCCACTCGAGCATTCACTACTGGGATTAGGGGTATCCCTCGGGGTATCCAGGGGCGCTTTCATGGGGGGGATGGGGGGGACTCTCCCCCCCCCACTATCAGATCAGTTGGCAAATTTGAGTTGGTATATTGTAGTTAGTTGGCAATTTTCGGCAATCTCATATAACTGTTTTATTTATTTTTTATGCCAATGTTAAAATTTTGCACCAGTGGAAACGTTGCTTTCGGCTTTCGCATCGCTTTTAAGCTTAACCGGCGCTTAAAATGACAAGTATGACCTTTAAACGATGGAAAAAATTTCCTTACGATTTTAAACTTTAAGCGCCCAACACCCTTTTTAATTCAGGGGCGCATTGTGATGGAGATGTTCAGAGTGTTCCAAAAACAGAATGCTCGGGCAATTTCAGGGGCCCAGTGAATATAATAAAGTGCTTAGAAAATGCATGACCTTGAAAGTTCTAAAAAATTTCGCCTGCGGCGCCATTCTCTTCTGCTTTGTTAATTTTTTTCCTTTGTTCTACAAAATCACACAAAAATTGTTGAGTTGGAAAATTTTCATTGGGTAGTTGGCAAATCTTCAATGAGTAGTTGGCAAATTTATGAAGCTCCCCCCCCCCACATAGGTCCTCTTAAATACGCCCCTGGGGTATCCCAAAGCTGTTTTCTATCTGTCGCTATATTTCTTGAATACATAAGGCCGAGGGGTGAGCTGCAGGGGAAATTTGGTGTACAGGTGCTAGAAAATCTTAGCGAAATCCGAAGTATCCAAGAGGTATCTCGGGGAAATCTTGGAAAAGGGGAAATCTTGCAAAAAAAAATTGGCAGTCTCGGAGACTGTAGAAACTTCTACTTTTTCACAGAATTTGTAAATGTAGCATTTAACTTTATTTAACCAAGGTCGGGTGTGCGGAGCGGTTGGATGGCTCATTTATACTAAAATCTAAGATATAAATGTTTTTCACTCCTAAAATGGACATTTTTCGAAAAAATGGCGCTAAGGTTTTCGATCCGGCAATGCAACAGCTATCGAATTCGATAATGATAATATCTCGGATAATATGCCCTTTTGCTAAAAAAAACTCAAGAAAAGGCCTTTTTGTCCCTAAAATGGAAATTTTCTAAAAAATTGCACTAAGGTTTTTGATCCGGCAATATAACAGCTGTCGAATCCGATAGTAAGAATTTTTTTTTTGTAAAATAAATTGAAACAAGGGCCCTTTTGCCACTAAAATGACATTTTTCGAAAAATGGCACTAAGGTTTTCGACTTGAAAAAAAATCAGCTATCAAATCCGCTAATAAAAATATACAGTTATGCATAGGTTTTTTCTCACGGCACCATTTTTTGGCCAAAAGGTCACAAGTGTGAATACATTTTTAGAAGCAGAATTCGAAGAGCATTCATATGGTAAAGCGAAAAATGGTGGTTTGCAATTAAATTTTGAAAGTTGATGTGCCAAAAAGGCACTTTCCGTGAACCGATGTGGCCCAGATTCTAATCAGCACCTACAAATTTCCCACTGAATATGTGTGCCAAATTTCATCTCGATACGTTCAGTAGTTTGAGCTACAGCGTGATCACAGACAGACAGACACACAGACATTTTTTTAAAAAACACTTTTTTGGGTTCCCAGGGCCCTGAAACGTAAAGATTTCATGTTTTTGGCAATTCGATTTTTTTGAATTTTCCGATCGATTCCAGTAACTGCTTCGCGAGCGTAGAAGTTCAAAATTCCGGGAAACCAGAGGAACTCTTGGAGAAATCCGAGGAAGTCTTGGGAGATTTGGGGATATCTGAAGAAATTGTGGAAATCTGAGGAAATCTTGGGGAAATCCGTATAATTTCAAATGAAATGGTCTATTAATGTTAGAAAATTTTGTTTTTTTTCCCTAAAGGGCACTGATTGTGAATACATTTTCTTCTCGATTTTCTTTATTTAGAATCAGAATTTGAAGACCTTTCTAACAGTCACATTAAATCTCTAAAAACTCGTTTTAGGGAATTAAATGACGGTTTGTTTTATGAAAACTGATTTACAAAGACAGTTCAATGTCCACCTCGACAGTTAATGGGATTGTTAATGACAGCCGTTGTCTACTTTATGTTGTAAACAAAAGAGGTGCGCTAAATGAGCACATTTGAGTAGGTACTCATTTGGGTGCTGATGTAAAATGTTCATTAAGAAATCGGTTAATCGAGGCATTTATGAATTGAATAAGTATACAAAGGAAGTGAAGAGGAAATATAGAAAGTACGGGGGAAGTAAAGGAACTACGGGGGATGTAAAGGAAGTATGGGTGAAATGGTGAAATAAAGTAAGTCTACGGAGGAAGTATCAAGGAAGTACAGGAAGTAAGTATGAGGAGGAAGTAAGGAAGTATTCGGCAAGGAGGAAGTTTAGTGTACAAATTAACATCTGCGGTTCGCTCTTCGAATAGGACTCAAGGCCGAAGCGAGGGCCGAAGTCTTTGGTTTTAAGATGTTTATTATTTATTTTTTCGACGTCACCAGTACAAACACCAATTTGACAATACACCGCTAATAACGTTAAAGATGTATCCCAACAAGAACAAAATTAGGAAATTTAGGAATGCAAATAAACCTAAACAACAAACAGCCATCCTTTCATTTTCACTTCATGGGTATAAGGGCACCTTTACAACTGACTTCAGAATTATTATTCTGATCACACTCTTTCCTCAAGTTTTTCCAAATTTTTGGGATTCATTCTAATGCTGAAGCGTGGCTTCAGCCATCTTACATAACCGGTAACCGGTTTGTTTGGTTTCTATTATCACTGGATCTTGAAAATAAATTTTCGATTCATTTTTCCGCACATTAGTGTTCACCTCGAGGTCATTTATTTTTAATCGTTCACAAAAGGAAGTACCTACAAATCCCTGTTTATAAACAAATTTACGCAATCGCATTTATGTAATTCCTCGCAGGTATGATGTGATTGATGTGAATGTTCACCACTTTCCATACCTGCAACTATAATAGCAAAGCAATAGCGCATTTGATTAATTAACGGGGATTTTGCAATTTGCGGCACCGTTTTTTTGCCCATAAATACGCGACCTGTGCGGCAATAACGTCTAAAAATAACTCAAACTGCCCATAACCAAGAATTTGACCTTGAACGGCGCCTCTTGTAAAGCCACACTGTGGATGTAATTAGAGATGCGGCGACTGGACTGCTAGGAAATTGTCCAAATAGACGTTACTTTAGTTAGTAACGGCTCGTTTTTTTAACGAAACCGTGACCGGCCGCTAGGAAGTGACACCGATCAAGGTCTCATGAATGTTAAAATCACATTTCATTCTTGATTTCTTGTATATTCCTAAAATTTCCATCATACGGCGTTATCTTTGGAAAAGCAATTTATTTATTGTAATTATCACGTATGCGATTTGATGAACCAATCAAATGGTATTATAACAATACGTCACTCGTCACTTACCGCACAAATACGAAAATAACAACCATAATTTCTCATAGAGTTAAATGCACTCTCACACGTGTCTATCATCGGATTTATAAACACCATCACACAAATCACTATAACACAGTTGCGGACAAAAGACGATCACTGACTACGTGCCGGCTAAATTCACACCCGACGTCTGTCTGTTGTTTGTTCATTGAGAATCACGGCCTACTATTGTGTTTATAACGAAATGATGAGCACAGTGCACTTAACGATCGGTCTGTACAACTCGGTTGGCCGCGACAACGTCACTTGCCCCTCGGCCCCTTTTCGTTACAAACACGCGGACTTCCCCACCACTAACCACGTGTACATTCAGCACAACAAGTGGTTGCCGTTTGCCGCGTAAGAATAATCTGGGAGGCTGCGACTGCGGTTCACAGAAAATTACTAATTTTTTCAGATTACTTACAGATAATATAACAATAATAATCGTGTCGTGACGTTATTGACTTATCGATAAAGGATGAACGTAGCCGATTTTTTTGGTTTCAATAGATTAGAAAGTTCAAAAATCGTACTCTGCTCTACTTACGCACTTTGGGTAGGAATTTCCTGAAATTTTGACAATTGGATAATAAATAGTAGTAGCCATCTTTTTGGAATTTGATCTCTCCATTTAAATTAAATCGGGAAACTATGTATTGCAAAGGCGACTACCACTGCAAAGTCTCGTGGTACCAGTGAACAGTTGTAAAAACAAAAATTTCACCAGGAGTTCAAAAGAAACTCAAACTTAAAATCGATTTTGAGTTTGATTTTGAGTTTGAGTTTTTTTGAACTCCAATTTTGCTGGTGAAATATCTTAGCCCACTTAGAGATGGATCGATACTCTTTTCAACTTTTAAAACAAAAATTGGTAGTCTCAGAGACGGTAGAAACTTCTACTTTTTCACAGAATTTGTAAATGTAGCATTTGACCGGGCATTTGACTTTATTCAACCAAGGTCGGATGTGCGGGCGGTTGTCGATGGCTGATGCGCCCGGCGCTCATTTACTAAAAACTACAAATGTTTTTCAGAACTAAAATTACATTTTTCGAAAAAATGGCACTAAGGTTTTCGATCCGGCAATGCAACAGCTATATATCCAATTCGATAATGATAATATGTCATTTAGCTAAGAAAAATTCAAAAAATGGCCTTCTTGCCCCTAAAATAGAAATTTTCTAAAAAATTGCACTAAGGTTTTTGATCCGGCAATACAACAGCTGTCGAATCCGATAGTAAGAATATGCTTTTTTCTAAAATAAATGGAAACAAGCTAAAATGACATTTTTCGAAAAAATGGCACTAAGGTTTTGGGCTTGAAAAAAAATCAGCTATCAAATCCGGTAATAAAAATATACCAGTTATGCATAGGGCACAAGTGTGAATACATTTTTAGAAGTAGAATCCGAAGAGCATTCATATGATGGTAACGGGCAAAATGGGGGTTTGTATTTAGATTTTTAAAGTTAAGTTAATGTGCCAAAAAGGCACTTTCCGTAAACCGATGTAGCGCAAATTCTAATAAGCACCTACAAATCTCCCACTGCATATGTGTGCCAAATTTCATCTCGATACGTTCAGTAATTTGAGCTGCAGCGTGATCACAGACAGGACAGACAGACAGACACAGAGACAGACATTTTTCAAAAACCACTTTTTCGGATTCTCAGGACCCTAAAACGTAAAGATTTGATGTTTTTGGCGATTCGATTTTTCGATCGATTTTATTAACTTTTGCTTCGCGAAACGTAGAAGTTAAAAAAATTCATTTTGCAATCATCTCAAAGACTTGGAGGGCTGCAACTTTCCAAAAACTACTCCCGGTTCTAGCTAAAGAAGACGCCCCTCTGGTGGGTGACGTCACAAATGGTAAAGGTGGGGAAAGGAGCCTGAAATGTTATGACAGATATTTTTGGTGACGCATTTGATGCTTCCAAGAAAATATTCCCACACGTAACATTACATAGTTCACGATATAGCTTTACTGTGCAAGCGTTAAATTTTTTGGATGTACTCCCCAAAGTTACTGAAATAAAGTTCCGACACTGTGTGAGTCAGGCTTTTTTAAACGGGTTTACAGTTTCGTCAAAATTTCTATCACTGTCAAAAAGTAGAAACAATGGACAATAATTAACAGCAATGGATCCTTTCCAACCTCCACACTGTTACTGTTGACTGACACTGACTGAAATTAACTGAATTGTAATACCCTTTACAAACCTATACAGAAAAAAGCTTTCGTGTTCGTTAACAAATGCCGGAACCGAGATCTTGAAACTTTAGGAATTTTTGTCGGCACAGAATGACATTTTGTTTAAGGTTCCACGTTGATTACCCGCAAAGTTTAACTAACTTTAACTTTATTATTATTTTACCGATTTCCTCAAATTTTGCACAGGACGTAAGAACTGACAATAATCTTCCAGATGGAGCCAATAATAAATTTTTTTTTTGAGGTTTTTTCCGAAGCCGTTTTTTGATTAGCTGGAGTTCAATCATTTGTGTAAGATTAAAGCTAATACTTTCCTCTTCCAAAAGAACTTTATCTGAGCGTTTTTTCTTTTTCTACAATTTTTTTTGCGGTATTCTTAAATACGGATTTTTTAAGGTCTATTTTTTACGATTTTTTATGTTGCTACCAATCTTGGAAAAAAGTTATTTTTAATAATTCGTAACTACAGCACTTGAGTTAAATACCTGTAAAGCAACGTTATTTTGTGAAAGATTTATAGAGTCACTTAAGGTCCGGAAAATTTTGTCAAAATCATAGTAGACAAATAAATAATAAATTTTAAAAACCCATGTTTTAAAGCATCACAAAAAAAATTGTAAATTAATCAAGAATGTCCGGAATAAAATTTTGTAAACTTGCTTTGGAAGAGAAAAGCATCAGCTTTAGCTTTACACTATTTTTGTTTCGAACGGTCCACAGATGCTTCAACTTCAGAAAATCAAAAAATGGCCTTGTAATAAATACCGACAAAAAAATTATTGGTGGCGCCAACTGGAAAATGATGGTTGACTCTAAAAGCCTCATCTTTTGATTACGTCCGGTACAAAATTGGGCAAAATCGATTCAATAATAATTAATAACCAAGCTATAGCTAAAAATAAATCTTTCGGTTTTTTCTGGGACACCTTTATAATAAATCCTCTGAAAACAAATCACAATCACGTTTTGTTAAATTTCCGGGTCTGAAATTTAGATTTTTGAAATATGTAGGTAATACTGCTAATAGTAAAGGGCTTTCACTTCAACACTGTGGAAGGTAATACCAGATTTTCCAAAATAAACCTAAAGGAAATGAAACTTTCGTCTTACGCACATATGAAAAAATTCCCCCGTTGTCGTATTTTGAATTTTGAGTTCAATGCGAATATCTATAAAAATAGTTTGAAAAATTACCTTTCGGATAGCCTTTACTGGTAACAGCTGGTATTAATTGTATTAGCGGTAGCCATTATTTTAGTTATGATGTAGGACGAAAGTTTCATTTTCTTTACGTATACCTACCAAAAAAATCGGTAAAAAATTAAGATGTTTGAGAAACGCAAAAACATCATGTGAGCACTAATTTCTTGTTTCAAATTCAACTACCTACTGAGCAGTTGCATTTTTCTAATTCATTTTTCGATTTTCACAAGTTGTGAAAGATCAAGAAATATGGAAAATACAAGAATAAATTAATTCAAAGTAATTGTGCACTTGAATTTGTATCAAAAAAAATGACGTGCTTTTGCATTTTTCAAAATTTTAATTTTTCAGCTATGATAGGTTTTTGACTCAGAGAAATTCCTAGATTCCCAATTCGTTGAGAAAAACGTAAGTTTCTATATTTGAAAAATATTATTTGTAGTTAAACCGGAACTGTAAAAAATATTTTATTAACGTCCCTAAATTGGCATTTGCTTACCATTGACGACCGCAAAATTTCAGATCGGTGACGTTCAGATACTTTTAAAGATCAGTCCTCGACACTCATTATAATATAAAATATTTATAAGTATTCATTATTGCAAATACATAATAGTATTGCTATATACTGTACCTACATAATTAAAAATTAGGAGCGGCCCACTCCACACCTTCTTACGGTGAATAATTCCAAAATACCCATCATTCTCTTGTCTACCTACTACTATTAGAATGACATTTTCAAATAGTACATACCTACTTATACAGTGTGTCTCACTTAAGACGAAGACACCCATGCAGCAGATGTTTTTCTTATTCTTGTCGGTGGAGACTCGAGTTTTTGTACACTTCATAAGGTGCATATTTTGAAGCAAGTTTTTAATGGAAGTTGTAAACCGAGCCTATTGCGACCTCGGGATAGGGCTATTTTTCTATATTTTGCTTCACCATCAAGATATCGAAAAAAGTTATTAGAAAAAGTTGTTCAGAATCCAATTTCAATTCATGGTCTGCATTTTGAGTTTTCCAAAAAAATTCTTGTACTTAGAGGATTCAACTCAAGAAGTCGATGTTGAGGTTATGGCTAATTCTATTCATTCATCTTTCCCGCTGTTTTTTCTGAATATCTTCAAAACGGTAGAGAATTTTTAAATTCTGATAACACCATCATTAGACTCAGACGCTCCTTTCTCACTAGAATCAGTCATAACCTCAACATCGATTTGAGTTGAATTGAATTATCCTTTGTTTGTTTGCGCTGAAGGTATCGAAAAAAATTACTAAGGAAAAGTTGTACAAAAGTTACTTTCGTCCTCAGGCGGTTGCATTAACGCAAAATTCGCAATTATTTTTTTTAAAACTTACATTCGAATTTGAATTGAAACTTGGCACGTGTATAACGTGTGATCAAAAACATCTATCAAGTAAGCTCTCGCCGTCCGAGTGTAAAACATTGTAGGTTCTATAAACGCTCGTGGAAGAGACATTGTGTACTTACAGTTTACAAAATTTATGTAATTTTTTCGTTTTTAAAATAAAATAATGCATCTACGTTTGAAATAACACGACAAAAAATTATTATGTGAAGAATTTGCAGAAATCCCTCTCCCTCAGCACGTAGCTACCTACCTAACGGCTTGATAAAATAAAAAAAAATATATCAAACGCTGCCTAGGGATGTACCTTATGTTTGCAGTTCTAATACTTGAATTTCTCTTATTTATTTCTTGTTTAATCAACGCGAAAAGGTCACTTTTTCATGCAACCTCCATCACTACGCGATGAAAAAGTGGTCCGAATTTGGCAATGATTAATCAAGAAAAAGTGGAACTGCAAGTTGAAGGTCTTACTTCCATAGACAATGTTTGAAATTTATTTTGTAAAATTTTATCAAGCCGCTAGGTACCTGCGGGCTACGCTTTACGGGTATTCCTGCAAATTTCAAACGTTATATTTTTTTAAATATTTGTTCGACGAGTAGTCTCTTGATTGCCGCGGGTTTTGACGTTCGCATGGTTGTCAACCACGGGTCAAAATGGTAGATTTTTTTAGGCTAAAAAGAGGACGAGAGCTTGCTCGACCATGTGCAAAAGTCTGATAAAAAACTCAATTTTTTTAGTTTTTGGTCAAAAGGGCACTGAGAGTGAAAACATCTTTGGAAGCAGAATTTGAAAGCCTTTCTTATGGTGACGTGAAAAATGGAGGTTTGTATTTACAATTTAATAGTTGATGTGCCAAAATGGCATTTCCGGTTGCACGATTGGCTCCAGATCTAAGTTAGGCTATGAGATGGCTGTGTACCAAATTTTAGCCAAATCGCTCCAGTAGTTTGGGCTGTAGAGCGTTTACAAACGCTCAAACGCACGCACGTACGTACGTACTTACATACAGACAGATTTTAGGAACCTCTTTTTTGGGTTCCTGGGACCTCAAAACTTATAGGTCTGATGTTATCTCAAATTCGAAAATTTTAGTGATTGCAGTCAGTAGGTAGGTAACCTCCCATTTTTTAAAAATTGTGATGTAAATTGGAGAGGTTAAAATGAATCTTCGCATTAAGCCCTAGAAACAATTATTGGCACAATGTGAACTTTTACCATATCGCACAAATTTTTGATTTTTAGAATAATTTTAAAGACGCAAATTGGGTTTTTTGGATGATATCCCTAACTTTTGAACATGAGTTTATTAGAAAGAAATTCAAATAAAGGTTTTTCTGTATCCTACAGAAATATTCCTGACAGTTTCTATAGTTAGGTATGGTTTCAGGTGACGAACATTTTAGTGCGGCTTTATGACTTCAACATTTGATAAAAAAGAAATTGAACAAGACGATGCAGCATCAATCATTTTGAAGGTTTACACCACAGTGCCACAGTATGTGTAGACACCAATTTTTGTCCAGTTGATTTATGAGATGCTGGATAGTCCCATCTATCTGGTCTGTAACTCCCGTGAGTATAGTTTTTAGCAATATACCAATATCCAATAATTCTTCAATTATTTTGTTCATTGAAAAGTAGTTTTTTAGCGTTTACGGAAATTTTCCTTAAGTAGGTATATCTATACCTCTTAATAATACGTAATTCTATATGCGATAATAAACATAATTTACCTGCCGACGTCACACCGTATCTACCTATCTGTAATTCAGTTGAAGAGATTGTCTATACTGATAATTTTGATTTGTCTTGACAGAATAGTAAAATTGCATTCATGGTACAAACAAGTAAATGAGATTCATGCAACAAGTATCTTCATTTTTCAGGAACTGGAATCTAGTAGCGAAAATCACTTGCTAGACAAGTCACTGGCGACAGAAAGCTTGAAGGACTTGTAGCCGTTCACAAGCGCCCAGCTTTTTCAATCGTCGCTATTACATCTAATTGCCAACATTTTTCAAAAATCAAACGGGTTTGCAAATAATATTCCCTTGAAATGGCTGCAAGTTGATGGTTTCCTTGAGCAACCGTTTTAAACCGCAGATTAATAGGGTAGGTACATATGTATTATACAGGTTATGATTTACCACTTCTTTAGCGAAACTGGAATACATTTTCTAGTTGAAGATACGATGAGAAAAGGAATGGCTAATGGTTATGTTATTGCCGATATCACCCTGACACGGTATACAAAAATGGTATACGTCTTGAAAAGGTGACAACAGAGGCAAGCAGTTTGTTGCATTGAGTCTTGACAGCTTCTGCTACTTTGAATAGACGATAAATTATTGATGAAACTACTTTGCCGGACGAAGACATCAAAATCTGATTGACAAGATCATGAGTTTTTTATAATTGGGTGAAGTCTTTTACAGACACATTTGTTTGGTAACATGAATTTATAGAGTGGCACTCTCTACTGTTTGCAGTATTTACTGCAGGAAAATAAACATTTAATTTACACCCTAAGTAGTTGCTAAATATTTAGTTTGGAAAAGTTATCGATGTTGATAAAATGAAGCTATTTTCCTACAAAGTTAACATTCGTATTTACAATGTCTTTTAAGCTGAAACTGTAATTATTTTTAGCCTACTAGTCCTACTACGCCTATCTGTATAAAAAGAATTACGAGATTTTTTTATAAATCAATGCAACAAACAAGAATTTCCACGATTATTTTATACATTAAGTATTGAACCAATCCAAAGGTAGATTTTGTTCACAGTAACCTAGCAACCTCTAGATTACAGTGATAAGACGACAGTCGTAGTTCAAATCAACTGGTAATCCTACGACATTTAACACAACTGTCATTAAAAAATGGCAAAAGTAAAAATATACTCAAAGTAAGCATTTAATCAGATTTAGAAAAAGATACGGTTACCAGATTTGTACAGAAAATTGTTGGGTAATTTTAAACTGTATGGTATCTTGTTATAATTACAACAAACTACAAAGTCACTCGCCGGAATGTAAATTTGTAGCACTTTATAATATTCTCCTAAAACTCACGAGCCAACAACAGGAACATAACATTATTTTAAACACTGGATATGAGCAGGTCCTCCTCTTTTTGAGCTATTAGTTATTTTTTCAATTTATCAAATCTCTTCTAATAAACTCTCCCCGGTGTCCTTCGGTCTTCCTGTGTCGCGTCTAATTGGTCTTCGCTTCCTATATCCTTCGTATCAGTTTTGTTTCGTCCATTCTTTTCATAGTAGGTAGATGCCCCCGAACAAGACTTCACCTAATAAGTACTCCATTGTAAAGTTTTAGGTATTCTACCAAATTTCATACCAAGAATGTTATAATGCGGTTAAAATACAATTCAATCGCCGTAATCAGCCGTAGGTACACATAAATGTTTAAATCTTGTTGAAAATAAATAATTTCACTTCTATTTTGTGACGTGACACTCAGTTGACAAGTGACTGACAACTGACAGCGATGATCCAATATTTTTACACTACCTAGATTCGAACGTCTTTGGAACTACTTCAATACTTTTAATTTACAAAATAATCTGTAAAATATGATTCGTCGTCTCTTGATTGCCTTGTTGAGTCCTCATGGATTCACTACTCGTCAATGGTAGATTTTTTTTCGGCCAAAGACGACTCGAGCAAGCTCTCGGCGTCTTTTTGACCTAAAAAAAATCTACCATTTTGACTCGTAGTTCAACCATTCGGACGTCAAACCCGCGGCAATCAAGAGACGACTTATCATATTACTAATGATACATTACCAAGTGACAGTATCGTGATTGGGATTGGTCTCCAGGTAGGCTTAGGAATATAAAATATGGCTTTTTGTTTGCTTTAATTGACTTGATGAAGAGGAGGAAGACTGGTACAAAACTATGTATGTTTCATATGTTATTAATTCATGGAATAAAATTAATTACCGGTTTCATTAACATACCTGAATATGATAATTTGACGGTGTTTGCTTAATTAAAGGAGGAATAGTGTTATTTTTTTGACCGCACTGTTCGCATTAAGTCCGACACTATTGATAATGATAAAGGCAATAAATTATTAAATCCAAGCTAATAAGGCAGGCTATAAAGTGCTGTTGAGGTGTGCAATTGGCGTGAATAAGGAAATGCAAAAGCATATAAATACGTCTAAAAAATTCATTAAGTAGTGATATATCATTGATATCACGGCGTTAGGATGCAATTTCCCCATTCAGTTGGAATTTTTAAAAAACTACCCTAAATGTATTCAATGGGCCTATCCAACATGCGGTCCCAATTTGTTTTTGATGCAATTGGTGTATTACCTCAACATTACCTACGGATCATATACCACGTCCACAGATGTAGGTAGGTACCTCAAGAGGTCAACGTAGATCAAACTAATGTCCAAAACATTTAGGTACATTGTGCCTATCATAAGAAAATTTAAAAAAAATCCTGTTTAACCGGAAATGACCCTAATTTTGTTTTGCCTAATGGAATCATACATTTTTCTATTCTACGCTGGTATCGGGTTGGTGGACAGAAAGAAGAAATAACCTTTAAAAACTTAAGCTCTTTTGCCAACGTTTCGACCACTTCACGAAAACAATACCGGACGATAAAAAAAGGAAAAACTTCAAGTATGAATACATTTTTCTCAACGGATTGGAAATCTACGAATTTTTTTTAGATAAGAATATGTATGACACTTGACCAGAAGTGAAAAAACTAGATTTTTCAAAATTGCAAATAAATGTAAACTTAATTTTTTTGCAATTGCATTTTCTTAAATTATTTTTGCTGCTTTGGCAGATTGGAATTTTATGCCAGACTTTACAAATTGGAATTATATGCCAGACTTTACACGCGCCCTGTTTGTTGGAGCGCTGCATGGTTGTTCTGATTTGGTCGATTTATCAATTGTTGAAGAATTAAGAAATATAACACATATTTCCAGATTATAGGTAATTTTGACATTTTTTACTGTTTTTTATGGTTCATGAGATGTTTCATAAATGGAAATAACTCTCTTAAAAAAGTAGCGACCTGATTTTTTTAAACTAAACTTGCAGCCGTCTCCTGGACTGGATTTGTTCAATTTTCCACTTGCCTTGGAGTTACTCCGTATTGTTAAGTTTTTGTAAAAGAGTCACATGATTCTAGATGTTTGTTAAATGTACTGCCTAGTAGCATCAACAGTGTAAGTAACCGTGTAGTCAAAATCGACGTCTAGTAGAAGAGAATTATTTGCAATAACCACTGGGCTAAGTGATAAAGTGATAAAACAGAAAATTAATACCCTATTGAAGAAAATCACAAACTGAAAAATAACATTGGTTATTATAAATCTCCATAAATAAATGGATTTACTTGTTTGAACATAACAGTAGGTTAGGTAAACATATAATAAGAAGAATAGAGGAAAAGAGAACTTTTAACCCTCAAGCACCAAGTAATTCTTTCGTTCCTGTAATAGAACTCTTATTTTCTCGATTATTTTTTGGGTAATTTGTGAAGCAAACTGGACATTATGCAAAATATTTGGATTTGCATGATTCAGTTAAACAAATAAAAGAAATAAACTGACAATCACGTTTCGCCCAAATTAAAATAATTTGAAAAGGTAGTGTCTCCAGTGACGTGCGATTCGTCTGCTGCATTAGGGCCGTATTGAAAGAAATGTTGCCGTTTAGCGGTGAATCATTTATGACCACCCGTCACCTATTACCAGTTTATCAAAAAAGTTGCAGATAAAACATAGACTGTCCCACCCATAAAAATATTTAACCATTGGTGAATTGACGGGTTTTTATTTGACCTGTCAAAAATGTAATGTAATATGGAGGTTTCCAAACTTGTAGGTTTCTCTCTATTTCGTGACGTAATATGGAGGCAAAATTTGATAATGACAGACTTTTGCATTGCTTTCACATACCTGGCTTTGTCAAAGTTTGCCTCCATATTGTCTATCTCTTTTAATTGGAAACCCTTATTACAAACGATTTTATTTTGGCTTCGAAGACGGTATGAAAGTAATGTGTAACTTTTACAAAAGAAATCACTGGCTGTGGCAATTATCATTTTGGAACTTTGACCGTTTATTCTTATAATTAATAATAATTAATATTTCTGGAGCTGTTCTACTTTCGGACTACTGCGGTATGTAACTAGGTATTTGTATGTAGGTACAATATAACCGTCTATGAGAAATTGACGTTTGATGGACCGAATTTTAAGGAATGTTTTAAGTAAACAGCGTATGTTAAATAGGTGAAAAAATCTATTGCCTAAAGAAAATCTTTAAAGTTAGACAACCAAATATACGTTATCCTCCTAGAGATCTCTTTATTTCAAAACTTCACAGTATCCTCATTGAATACGGGATGTCGCCACTAAACTCAACTCTCCGTAAGGCTATCTACAGAAAACTATAGCTCAAGATTTCCAATTCCTTTTACCATTTTACTTTGAAATTTTTCGTAAAGATCTTCTGAATTTTCCCTTATTACCATTTTATAACGATGGATAATTATTGTGAATTAATTCCTTCCATTAATTCGTAAACAAGCAATTTCGTGGCTGAATAGCTAATCCTATAAGCAGCGTAATTGGCAATAAAACTCTACTGTTCCTTAAAAAATTCACCATCCCCGACGTTAATTGGTTTCTCTTCTTTTATTCGTGGCAAGGCAATAATTAAAAAAATTATACTTGTGCCCGTGTAAGTACCCACCTAATTACTTAGAAATGTGCATCAGAGAGCGAATATCCATTATACTTGACATGATTCGATTTCACTGTTGAATTTTTAATGATAAAAGTGCAGGTACAATGGTGCAATTTAAAATGCAAATATAATCGGGTAAACATCTAAAGCAAATGGTTAATTGCTAAAAATGCACCACAAACGGTTCGGCAATTACATGAATTACGTCAGCCTGCGCTCGTTAATTCAATACTTAGCGCCCTTAACTTTTATATCTGCTTATGCATAATTTATGCTAAAAGTAGCGCGATTGCGGCGCGACGCCCTTTTTGCTTGCCGACGCCGCTTTGGGAGCGAGTCCACGGGATCTTTATACATGCATTTTGGTTTAATTGGACTGCGTTCTTTACGCTTATTATGGAAAATAATATTTTTAATTTATAAAAGATGCTAGAAAATTAAGTTACCTAACTCAAAACTAAACTAAGTATCAAGGACTATAGTCTCCCCTATTTTCCTCTCTCACTCTCACCTTCCACTGGTTTTGATTTATCGCCAATCGGACCGACTATCGGAATAGATGTGTACATACTAATGATACAGGGTTGTTACAAATTATTGTACCATCGCAGGTGGCTTAGAACAAAAAAAATGACGTTTAACGCATTCACAGCTGTGGAAATAAAATGTCACAACAAAGCATCAAAGCCACCTACAATAATTTGTAACAACCCTGTATATGTTTACACTGGGGTTACCGAAAATTGTTCGAATGCATTTGTGCGAAAACAAATTGTTCAAATTGTAAATTGTTAGACAGACAATTGTTCGAAAGGTAAATTTTTCGAAAGGTAATTGTTCGAAAATAAAAAATAAAAAAACCTGACCTGACATAGACCTTGAACTACCCCAGCTTCCTGTATACTGCAAGACCGATATGCGATAGCAAAGAACAGTAGTTGCAGACATGAATATACCCGAATTGACTTAAAGAAAAAGACTGAGGCGTAGAAATGTTCCTAAATACCAGGGTGGTACAATGGTACAATAGTTTTCTCTTCTCACTCCTGCAATACAAGAAATCTTACCCAGAAAGTATAATGCGCACTCTTTAGCTTCCATTCGCGTACTCTTAGTACGAATTTGCACCTAACCCTGTAAATGCAAATATCTTTCTTTTTAATATCTTCTGTGCTGAAATGAATTACATGGGATTTTCCTTAGTGATTATGCTCTGTACTGGTACAAAACTAACAATTTTTACGGTTCAAACAAAATTATGATCACCAAACATCCACTTGGTGCGTGCTCTTGTACACATTTACCCTACTTGTCGTATACCACTCGTGCATCGCTATTGTAATCGGTTAAATTTTAGAAATAATTATACTCAAGCTTTGTTGGCTTATAGGTAAAACAATTCGAACTAAGTTGCCGTTTGTTATCAAAGATTAAAGTCCTCCAGCTAAAAGTTCGCATTATTTTACCATACCGGCAAAAAGCTTTAGTAATCAATTTCGAAATTTAACCGATTAAATAGCCTGCACTAATTAACCTCCCATCATCAATTTAAAAATGGGAGATTGCTGCAATCACTCCAAAATTCGAAATTGAGACAACACCAGATCTTTACGTTTCGAGGTCGCAGGCTCACGAAAAAGTGGGTTTTAGAAATTGTCTGTGTGTGTGTACGTATACGTATCTACATTGAGCAAGATTTCTTGAGACCTGCCGAATGGATTTTAATGAAACTTGGAATGGGGGTTAGGCCTTCTGGTGAGCCCAGTTAATTTTACTATACCAATTCGCAAACGTCAAGTGTCTTTTTGACATATCAGCAATGAAATTTGACTAATGAACACCAACTTTTCTTATCAGCACATGAAACACCCTCAAATTATGTATCTAAAAATGTATTCACACTTAGTGCCTTTTTGGGGTAAAGTCAAAAAACTCGAAACTTCGAAGGAACATTAAATAACAACACGCTACAGCCCAAACTACTGGATCGATTTAGCTGAAATTGGGTAGGTAGAGATACCATCCGCCGAAGAGCTGATTTAATCACAGAAAACGTTTTAAGGTTGGTGGAGTCAAATTTTGTATAGCAAGTAGAAAAATTTACTTAATTTTGGTGGCAGTCGGCCAATGTTGTCAAGTGCCTTTTTGGCATGTCATCTATGAAATTTCAAAGGTCTTCGAATTCTGTTTCTAGTGGGGTGTTTCTAGTGATAGTGCATTTTCCACCGAAGTTGTCCAGTGTTTCCATTGTTCATAAAAAAAGTTGAATCCAACAAAGTACAATTAAAAAGGTTAAAACCAAACATGCTTCAGCACCTAATTCTCAAAATTTCCATTCCTGCAATGAAAATGACAATAAATTAATGTTAAGATGGTTGTGGAAAATAATCTTGTCAAATATAACGTAACCTTGAATATTTGTATATAATACAACAAGTGGTCTCAATATTGCCGGCAATTTTTGTCACTTAGATGCAACGAGCAGGCGTTGGGACGAAAATTATCACGAGGGCTTGCGCGAGCGATAATTTTCCAAAACCAACGCCTGCGAGTTGTAATCAAAGTGACAAAAATTACCAAGATATTGAGACAATGAGTTGTATTCGGCAAGACAATTCAACGACTTGACGTTTCTCGTTTTTGACAACCGCCTGGCAATCACCACATGTACAAATTGCCATATTAATCACGCTGTGATTGGCGGAAGCGGTTAATTCGTCACTTTTGATTAGTTATAATAATAATATTTATTTACACACATACATATCAGTAGGTAACAAAAAGATGGTATCGTCATAAATATAGGTATACATTATGTATAATTGAGGTAAAACATTAAAACAGACTTTTACTACATTAATTATTATTGACAACTCAGATCTATTTGGAGGTATATTCTTCCAGATCGTAGGGTTCCAATTCCAGGAGATAGTGATAAAGTGCTTTCTTGAATGAATTAAAGTTATTTTCCATTTTCAGCCATGATGGTAAGCAGTTGAACAACTTGATTGCAGCATAAAAGCAGTTTTTTTCATATTGTGACAATGTGTGGGTTGGGTATGTCAAATCGTTTTTACGAGTGTTGTGATCGTGGCATTTTCTTAGTTGGCTGAAGATGTGCTGGTGCCTGTGAGCAAATTTTAGAGTCTCCAGTATATACAATCCTGTGGTTGTTAGGATTTCATGAGCTTTGAATAATCCTCAGTGTTTTTTTCTGCATCACGAAGACCTGAGTCATGTGTGGGCTTTGTCCCCATATCATAATACCAAATCTTATTAGCGACTCGAAGTTTGAGAAATAAATCATTTTTAGCACATTGAATGAGAGATATTTTTTCAGTACTCTGATGGAATATTGTACCGATGATAGTTTCCTGCACAAATCTTCAGTATGTGCTGCCCAATTTAGGTTGTTATCGATGAGAAGGCCCAAGAATTTTGAATTCGCAGAAAGCTGGAGTTGTGTGTCATTAATTGTTAGTATTAAAAGTTAGTATAAAATTAAAATTATGAATTGTCGATACAATTTTTCTAATTTTTTTTTCATTACGATCAGACACTTAGAACCGGAGCTAAAAAAAGCTCTCGGGCTCCAATCAGTACTTGGACTACAATTGGTTGACTGGATGAATCTGACGGTGATGGAAATCATCACAATCAACGTTCTATCCCGGCGCATTCACCTTTTTTGCACACGCAAACGGAATATTGGAATGTCTTAGGCCTGAATAACAACCTAAATTACCTAGTCCTATAGAATACTGTAGCAATCAAAAATTTTTAAAGGTTATAGCGATAACCATCTCTTAGCCCCTTACTTTCACTGATTAGTGATTAATTAAAGTAAACGGAATTTAATGTCGTTTGTACAATTTGAACTGCCATAATGAGTCAAAAATTTTGGTAGTATTGCTTAGTTATTGGAATTGACTGCTCATGCCACTTTTTATGCCCTACATCTTTGACTTAACCTTCTAAAATAAACTAGAAAATCCTGATAGTTGAAATTGAGTGTTTATGGAAAAGGCTATATCTCATATTTTATGTTCGTATTTTGGTGTATCGGCCTGCATTAGATAATAACATCGAAATGACGTTTATCCGTTTGGTCCTAAAAAGGTCATAAATCGAAAGTAGGTGGTAGTGTCCGTGTCTTTGAGGCGTTACCCCGTCGGAGGGTATTTTTGCATGCGGATAGGATGAATGCCGGCGTCTGAGCGATCCAGACAGGCAATCCATTGACGTGATCTCGCGGGAACCATCCACTATAGCTCTGGTTACTCCTTCGCTTTCACTATACGTCCACCGGATCTTATCCGGATCGAGTTTTCGGCCTCCCCTATTAACCCCCTTTCGCAATGCATTAAAGTCATTTATTAAATCACCCAAACTGGATGCTTTTTGAGCCCGATATACGTGGAGCATACTAAAGGATTTTTTGATATTCACGAGAGTTTGTGCGGTGAAAATATCAGATGGATGTTTAGCTGTTCTTTATCTTATCTACCTGTTAGTATACAGCGAGAAGCGAGCTTTGAAATATGAACACAATTTTTGAATTTGTACATTTAACCTCCGGCAAGCAGCGCTCAGTATAATCGGGTTCCGACCGCAAATGAGTTATTCATTTTAGATTTATGGACATTTCACGTCGAATTTATCCGACGTCTCTTTTACATCCCGTAAAATAGCGACGCCGAGAATTGAAAGGAACATCTCTCAAGTTCTTTATCGCCCTGCGGGGGAAAAGCCACACCAAATGGATTATATTTTGTTAATGCATGATTTTCTTTCGAGTTCGTTACGCAAACTGCATCCAGGACACGACAGAGGAACAAATTCGTTTCCTCCACTTCAGAGAGGTATTCGAGGCACGACGGCAAATCGCATTGCTTTGGTTGATTGCGAGAATCAAACGCACAGTCCGTACGTACCTCAATCGAGTTTATTGAGACGGGTCCGGAATTCGTTGCGGCCGATTCCTCTTAAAATACTACAACGTAAATTGCTAAATGAATAAGGCAATATTGTAGTAGGGAGTGAAAAGTCCGGGGATGAGGGTGGGCACTCCGGCTTTGATCTCGCTGTATCTCTTACAAATGCAAATTTCATTTTGCTCTGCCGTACCCCATCAAAAATATGAACTAAACGATAACTTTATTCATTATTCATACCTCGGGCACAGACGCCCCCGGATCGAGCTACGACACACGCAATCACGTGCCGCCGTTTTGCCATTACGTGGATACACCCTATTAATAGCCGGATCGAATAGAAAGGGACGCCCTTCCGTGTATTTCGAAGACATTTGATCGCATTTATCTCTGATTGCTATAATACTTTCAAGAACTATACCGATCTATCTATCTAACCGGTGCGGTGGGACAAAAAAGACAGCGGTGCCTTTTGTCTCCCGTTTTTGTACAATATTGAAAATAGGTGAACATTTTTGTTTAAAGTCCGATTTAAGTTGCAATTTTTCCATTTTCTATCAAAATAATCGAAAATAAAACCTATAAACAAAAAGAAAAACTGTAAAGAAAAACTGTAAGTGCCTTCTCCTAACTGCCGTCGAATAATCAACTACATATAAACTATCTCCAGCATGGCTCATTCACCTTCTAAAGGGGGTTGCTTACCACCAACAAAAGAGGAATACCGGGTGTCAACGAAACCAAGCTCACCCTAATTTTTTTCCGTATTTATTAAAATAATCGAATAAAAGGCATAGAGATGTGAGTTTTCATGAAAAGTACATTTGTTGAAACTTTTCATGAAATTTTGAAAAGTTAAAAAAAAAAAGAAAAGTTGTCCTACGGTAGTATAAAGTATTCTGGAGAATTAAATAATGTACAACAGCTGAATAGGGAACATAATATAATATTTAATGACAAAAATAGTAAGTGTATAGGTAAACAATAGTTAATAAGTCAAAATAAAAGCATTAACCATTAAAATTCATCGTTGTTTTCATTTTTTAAGTAAGTATTTCACTTCATTTCACTGTTTCCAGTGCTCAATGGGTACTGATACTACTTAGAACGACTAGAATTGGCGGCGCTGTCGGTAGAGTTTATTATTACCACATTGATACTTTCAACAACTTTTCAAGAAAAAATGAAAAGTTTTTGAAACTTTTAAGCTGAAACTTTTCAAGCTCACATCTCTAAAAAGGCATAGATAATAACGTGATAAACTGCATTATTTGACACTTAGAAAGATCTTGACTCGGATTTTGAGTAATTTCCGGTTTCAGCGGAAATGGGCCCTACATTGAAATTTGAAATGGAACACCCTATACAGGGTGGTGAATTTTTCGCTGGCCACCATTGGGAACTCGGAAACCATAAGAAATCGAGAGTTGGTTAAATTAGAGAAAAGTTGCGCCTTGTAAAGGTGATTAAGAATCTGTAAAGAATTCCCGGATATCTTGATTCGTTATTGAATTATTGCGAAAAAACTAAGAATCACGATTTTAAAGAAAAATTTATATCTTTCTAACGATAGGTGGTATTCAAATGAAACTTGGAACTTTTATATTTTTGGCAGCTCTCAATTCAATGGCATTGTCAAAAATTTTCTACACCATCCGGAGTTTGAGCAACGATAGTCAACTTTTTTTTTCTAATGGCCGCCATATTAGATTGCCCAAAAAAACAGCTTTTCAAAAATGTAGTCAATATGGACTTCTTTGAAAAATTATGTCAAAGTTTGAGTCACTCCATGCCAAGGCGTATCTTATTACCGTTGAATTTAATTGCTTTCACATGTCATAAGAGATTGAGAAAATCGGTGTAGTATTTTGTAATTGTTTTTCATCTAAGTTTAGACTGATTTTACAAATTATTCATAGCAATTTTCGAAATTTCACGACCTGTCAAAAAAGTCCATGTTGGATACATTTTTGGAAAGCTAATTTTTTTTGTGCATTTAATGGTGTTAAAATCTAATATTGCAGCCATAAGAAGAATAAAAGTTGACTGTCGTTGTTCAAAATCTAGAAGGCCTAGAAAATTTCTGTCAATGTTGTTCAGTTGACAGCTGTCAGGAATATAAAAGTTCCAAGTTTAATTTGATTACCACTAATCGTTAAAAAAATATGAATTTTTCTTTAAAATCATGATTTTCAATTTTTTAAGGATAACTCAGGAACGAATCAAGATAAAGGAGACTTCTTTTCAGATTTTTAATCAAGTTGAAAAAACGCAACTTTTTTCTAATTTAAGCTACTCTCCATCAGAGCTGGGCAGTAGCTAGCTACAAAGTAACTTAGCTACGTAGCTAGTTACTTTTTCTGTGAAAGTAGCTGTAGCTAAGCTACTTAGTGTATCTGAGTAACTTGTAGCTGTAGCTGTAGAGAAATTCATTCAGTATTCGAAAGTTACCGATTTTTCGGTAACTAGTTACCAAAGAAAGCTACTGAGATAGCTTAAGCTACTTCAAAGTAGCTAAGCTACTTCGAAGTAGCTAAACTACTACTAGAGATACCTTTGAAAGACTATTACCTACCTCCTACCTCATAATTTATGCAAATTTATTTTTTAATTTATTCACCAGTTTGACCGAAACCATTGATAATTGAGTCTGCTTTTGTGACGTGATGTGAGACATTATTCCCTTAAATGTATCATTTTCAAGAGCGTTGGGGAACTATTATACTGTCGTGGGCCAAACACAAAAACGATCCATTAAGTTTTTAATTTTTGGCGCGGTAAATTTAAAAAAGTAGTTGTTAAAAGTAGCTGCAAAAACGAATACAGTAACTAGTTACTAGTAGCTTAGCTACTTTTTATTCATGAAGTAGCTTGAATACGTAGTAACTAGCTACTTAAAATTACAAGTAACTGTAGCTTGTAACTAGCTACCAAATCAAAAGTAGCTTGCCCAGCTCTGCTCTCCATCTATTACAGTTTCCGAGTTCCTAATGGTGGGCAACGAAAAATTCACCACCCTGTATGTCTTAATATTTTTTTTCATATTTCCGAGTTCATATTTTCGAAAAGCTTGTTTTTATTTCTTTATCTAGAGTGATTTTAGGCCATTTTGTATATCGTCCAAAATTCGCGATACTCATCTAATTCTTGGCTATAATTTTTTAGACTCCCCTAGTAAACTTTAATGTGCACACCGATTCTGATAGAAAATTTAATGCTCTCTCAGACCATGCCATCCGCAATCGGCAGAATTTCTGCATCAAAATTGCAACCAACTCAAAAAAATCCAATTTTCAAAAACATAACACTTTTTTTTCAACTTGATTGGCCTTAAAAAGGAGCTTATTGTTTTGACTTTTCAACAACCAAAACATTATGTTGGGATCGCCTTTCAATTTTATGCTATGATTTTTTTATTGACATAATATGTAAGTCTTAATAGTGCACAGTGTGTTTTTCAAAAATAAAAAATGTGTTAAATAACTTGTTATACATATAGGATAGTTTCTGAGAAAACCTTTGACATATTCTCTCTTTTATGCGTATGTATGGGTGTTACCAAAAGTTTTTTCCCACTTCCGGTTTAACAGGAAATGCGACCTAATTTCGTCTTGTTGAGGTAAAAACGCTCATTTTTCTAAATTTTGCCACACGCGGAATTTCAATTTTCATCTATTTCATCAGTTCTAAATTCAAAATAAAGAGTAAGAAACTTATTGGCAAAAAAAAATTTCTTTGGAAAACACACTATGTACTTGCTTTCTTGCTTACATATGTATGTCAGTAAAAAAATCATAGCATTAAATTGAAAGGAAATCCCAAAATAATGCTTTGATTCCTGAAAAGTCAAGACCAGTTAAGTCGAAAAAAAAGGGTCACGTTTTTTGAAAATTGGATTTTTTCGAGTTGGTTGCAATTTTGACGCAGAAACTGTACCTTGGGCCGATTGTGCATCAGAATCGGTGTGCACATTAAAGTTTACTAGGTGAGGCTAAAAAATTATAGACAAGAATTAGATTAGTATCGCGAATTTTGGACGATGTACAAAATGGCCTAAAATCCGTATGTGTCAAAATTAAACAAAAATAAGATATCCATTAATCATAGAAAATAGGTATCTACCTTACGCCCAAATTTCAATGAAAATGTAAAGTCCCGGCACTTCCTATAACAAACGCGGGGGTCGTGTGAGTCAGGCTTTTTTTCTGTTGGTTTGTAAACAGGACTTCAGTTCCGCCAAAATTAAAAAATTCTTTTCAGTGTCAATCAAGAGTAACAATATGGGGGTTGGAAGGGATTATTGTTGTTTCTACTTTTTGACACTGACAGGAATTTTGAAATAACTGTAAACCCGTTTACAAACCATCAGAAAGAAAACCTGACTCACACAACCCCAGTGTTCGTTAGAAAGTGTCGGGACTTTAGTTAACGCGCTTCGATTTCTCGACCACATCAAGCATTACACTTACATTCCTTATTAGTGCATAATAAACACCTATACTATTTATAGCAGGAATATTCGTACGGACTCGTCCAGCAGAGTAGCTTCTTTTAGCCCAAGCAGAGAGGCCTAAGTAAACAAGCAACTACAATGTTGCAAGCTTCAAGCATAATTTCCTTATAAAAATGGTGGAGGCGCTCTGCAGCTGCCCGAATCTCGGTTTGCGTTTCGATACCGTGGTAAATGACCGGGATCTTCACTTGAAACTTGAAAGTGATTATTGCGGGTAATGCTTGGCATTAATTAAGTAATAGTTATAAAATTCATCATTCCATAAATTGTGAACCACATAATTTCGCTTATTATAATAGTGATCTCTCGCTATCTATTGTAGCAAACGTGCAAAAGTAGCTTTGTCCCGGAATATTTTAGGTATTAAGAACCGAATAAGATTCAAAAGTAAGCCGCCAGGGCGCTTCCCAAATTGCAAAATTAATTTCTTTTCCTCGAAAGAAAATAATGAAATTATGTATAATTTATGGAAGATGAGGATTTTCGGATTACCAAGATTTAATCTGCAACTTAATTACGAACTTGTTTTGTGAATTTTTGTTCTTATTTCTTCATTTACTAATTACAAAGTCTGAATTGTTTTTAAATTATTAGCGAGTTTCGCGAGGCGGAATTTTGCGGATTTAACTCGTCCACATTTCTTTTCCGGGGCTAAACAAGAATTTTTCCGGTAACCGAATTAACTCGTAGTGAGTTAAGCACGGCAGCCCTCGATAACAAAAATAACTCCAATAAAGTAGTAACCCAATTTGGTCGTCTTTCACTACATTTCTCACTTGTTAAAGCGTTCGCATCACGGAAGCCGTCGACGCGAAATTTAGGATGGATGCCACCGGAGGCCTTCGTGTCTAGTTGCACTAACGGCCAGCCCAACATACTAATTCACTTACGTCGCAAATTACCGGTTAATTGTGTTACAGATCGAACGGGGGTTCCTCAGAGGCTCGTCCTGTGACCTCTCCTCTGCAGAATATATCGTTGTACTCATCTTATTTATTTTCAATCAATCCGGGAATCAGATACGTATCGCGCGCGGAAAATAAATTTAGAATTCCTTATGTCTTTGTGATATTGTATTTTCTCAATGCATTTCAAATGAGGAGATGTGTCTACCTGCGAGGCAACAAATATATATTCATAGGATACGCTTCAGATCCGATTTTCGGTGTGTTTCTACCTCGGATCGACTACTCACATATTTTCATTCGATTTCTACTCGACTTCTGGAAATTGCGGATTGCGGGCTGATGAGAAAGTGTTCCCGAGGAGCACTGCTGAAAAGTTGCAATGAGAATTGGCAACAAACTGGTCTAATTAAAACATCTAAAAAGACATCCGAAGAGAATAAGTCTAGTCCGGGAGGCAATGAAGATTTTTGGCATGCCTTTTAAACAAACTTGGTTTAGCTATTTTATGGTTATTTTAATGCTGCAGGTCACTAAAACGGAAGTCCTGTGGGGCAGGCAGCCATTTTAATTCTCAGAAATTGACATCTTGCAAACGGCAAAGGAAATTGTATGAAATTAGAAAAAAGTTGTTCTTTTCAGTGTAGAAGATTCTGAAAAGAAATCAAGGATAGGTTGGTTACTGAAAACTGAAAAGAAAATTGGCAGTGTGATGTTATAACTTGGTTATTAATAGACAAATCTACGGAAGCGTAGAAGGGCCAACGCATTTTTAATTTTTCTGCATAACTGCCAGAAAAATAAGTCGAACTGTCAGAAAAAAGTCTAATTGCCAGAAAAAAAGTGGAACTTTTAGAAAATAAACAACTGTCAGAAAAAAAAGTTAAACTGCCAGAAAAAAAAGTCCAACTGCGAGAAAAAAAGTCGCACTGGCAGAAAAAAAAGTGGCGGTTTGAAAAAAAGTCGACACATGAAGTCAGCTCGATTTTTTTTTTCTGGTAGTTCGACGTTTTTTTGGCAGTTCGACTTTTTTTCTGACAGTTATGCAGAAAAATAGAAAGTGCATTGGCCCTTCTACGCTTCTGTAGTAGTATCCATGAGGTTTGGTTCAATTACATTACCTTGCACTTTTCTAAGCCTTCTAGGTTAAAATATGACATTTTTTTGTTTTTTTTTTAGTATATTTCAGGATCTAAACCAGATATCTTCAATTTTTTTTCAGATTCTTATTCTACACTAAAAACACAACCTTTTTCTAATTTCAAAAAATTTCACCGTATAAGAGACATAATTTTTTTAAAAATTGAAACAGCATGAAAATAACCATAAATCAAGTTTGCTGAAATGGCTTGCCAAAAATGTTCAATGCGTTCCGGATTAGTCGATGGTATTTGTAAAGTGCAATCAGAAGTTTTTCCGATCTATAATAGTCCTTGCCGTGCGAAAATGTAGGACGTAGACTGAGGAAGTCATATGATTATTATGATGATTCTATGTCAGATTTCGTCGTGCGTGATAAATTTCAGATCTACGTTTCGCACGGTAAGCGGCAAAGGGCTAACTAGATTGAGAGAGTTTTTGATCACACGTTATGTAGTGATGAAATTAATACTTTTTTTTGTGAATCTGAAGTAGATGCACGACGCCGTAGGCAGAGTGTAGGTATTAATCAAACGAGTGAAAATAAGATATCTTCTTTACATCTAATCTTTTTGCATGCCTAAGATAGTGAAAATTCTTTTTTCTGTAAAATTACTGTTTCCGATGATTGCCAAGATTGACTTCCTTGATGAGATCCTGTTTCTGTTTAATGAAATAATGAAAAAAAGGTAGCAGAGAAGCGGCCGGAACTTCGCGTGAGCCTTTGATTTTCGTGCCTTGTGACTTTTGTGTTTAAAATTCTAAGGTTGATATACCTAAATGGCACTGCCCGTGGATCAACTGTACCCAAAAGTCTTTCAGCTCTTCAACCGGTCACCTAATCTCCATGTACCAAATTTTAGCTAAATCAATCCAGTAGTTTGGGGGGGCTATAACGTGGTTTTAGTGTTATTACAAAAAAATTCTTATTTTCTACAAAGGGCAGTGGGCACAAAATGCGGATGAATTTTGTCTTATTTAAAACCGGCATTTGAAGACCTTTCTGGTGGTGGTGACAATAAATCTTTCAAAAACTTGTTTTGAATGGTTAAATGAGAGAACAATTTTGAATTTGTAAATTGGTGTGCCAAAACGGCACTTTCTGTGGGTCGATTGAATCCAAAAAGTTTCAGCTCTTTGACTTGTAATAGGTAGGTATAATCCCCATGCACGTGCAAAATTTCAGCCAAATCGGTTCAGGGGCTTGGGCTGTATACTGCGATTTTAAAGTCCGATAAAAATCTAATATTTTTTTATTTTTCGTGAAAAAGGCATTAAAAGTGAATACATTTTTAGAAGCAAAATTTGAAGGTCTTTCTTATGGTGACGTGAAAAATGGTGGTTTGCATTTAAAATTGTTGATGTGCCAAAATGGCATTTCCGGTTGCACGATTGGCTCCAAAAGTTTTTCAGATCTAAGTTAGGTTACGAGATGCCTATGTTCCAAATTTCAGCCAAAGCGGTCTAGTAGTTTTGGCTGTGGCGTATTTACAAACGTACGAACGTACATATACACACAGACATATTTAAAAAAACAGTTTTTTAGGTTCCTGAGACCTTAAAACATGAAGATCTGGTGTAAATTTTCTGGTAAATTTTACTGATTGCAGTAACCTTCTTTTTTTAAGTGGTGAGGTGGAGTGGGGAGGTTAAAATTTTCATTTGTGATAATCTTCCTTTCAATCTCAGGGGAGGAATAATAATAAGTAGTATGGTTGATTTGTTGTAACAACAGATTTAAGGGACTTAACAATTCTACTTAAGTCATAGTTTCATATAAAATTTTCTAAGCGGAAAATTGTCGGAAAGTTATAACTTTGTAAAGCGAGGTGAGAAAAACGACGGAATCGATATCGATTGCAGCAAGAAAGTTCGTAAGCGCAGTAATTTGGTTACGATTGGTGTTTAGAGTTTACTATGTCATGAATCGACACGGAAAAAACTGCAATAAAGTGTCGAAACGCCCTTCTTACATTGTTTTCGAAAGTCCTACGCAATAAAGCTCAATGCTATAGAATTTAAAATCAAAGCTCACTTAGAGGTAACGCAATAAAGCTCGGCAGCAGCGATTCCCTCGCGAATGACATCCGAGTGAAGGGCGAAAACTGGTGACAAAATTGCATATCAATTTCGCAGTCTTTTTGATGTGCCACTTTTACAGATTAACTTCATTTATATTGTAACTGTTTTTGCTACATTTACAAAACCGGACGCGCTATCGTATCGATTCGACGGCGCGATGGCGACAAAAATAAGAAGGAGATAATTGCCTCTAAATAATAAATAATACACGGAAGCGGAGAAGAATGTAATAGAGAAATCTAAAAGAGAGATGATGATAATAAATGAAAAGGATGCTCCGGAATCTTTTTGCATCATCCAATGGCGCAAGCAAATATATCACGGCACAAAGACCTCATCATCCGTCTTGCTTATAACAAAACAAATCCATTAAAGCTCTCTCACTTTAATCTGGTCGTAAAAAAAGTGTTTAGTGTTTAGCCATAAACTGTATCGGTATCCCCCACTATTAACACAGATCCGGTATACCGGAACAGGACCTGTCGGCTCCTCTTTTTCTGTCCTGCTGCCACGCAAGACATCCTTCTCCTTTCATGCTCCGCCTCCGGAATCCGGGAACGGCGGTGCGCAAGTCCATGCTCTTCCAGCATCTGGACCTCCCCTAGCAACGTCAGTATCTCGTGTTGATCTGTCATCCGACGCAAGCCTTCTCGACATCGTGTGAGCGCCGCGACGCGGTTATGTGCGTTTGAAACGAGGGGCTTCGCCCCCAACTTCACCACCACGATTTTCGGCGACAGTCACAAGGTAATTACCACTATTTTTTCACCCCCATAATTACTATTCCGAATGCAAAATTGATTAGATTATCATCCAGGATTACTGCTAGTAAGTTGATCATGGGGGCCCTCTCGTAATTCTATTACACTTAGGATATCCCTTACTGTGGGCCCCCTCGTCGAATTAGTCCTTAATCATACGTATGGAATGCAATTTGGACCGAGCTATATGGCTGTTTGCTTATGGGGCGGCATAATATGCTAATCATGCTTAATTCAGGCAACGCACATTACGTACGGGCAATTGATATTAATCGCACAAGAGTGTCTTTGCCGCCAACGTCTGATCTTACCAAACACCTGATGCCCGATATAATGCGGTTATGCTTAGGTATAACGGGAATTTATTGGGATTTCTTCATTTGTTAAATTCAGGCCTCTTTTATTATTCATCACAAAGTGCTGGCTCTAATCCTCTTTAATTAGCGCACCCTATTTTACCCTAAATTACAGTTCCTAGATCAAATTCACTCAGTAGCGATGATTTTTGTTCAAGGTGCGGATTTTAAGATATCCCCGAAACTGCAGAAAGGCAAACTTATAAACTTTAGCTTAGCTACCATTTTAAAGCAATAAAGATTTTTTTTCCTAAGTCGTTTTTGAATGAATATAATTGAAGACATGATATTTTATCCCTGAACTATGAATGTACCCAAATAAGTACCATTAGGCATTAATTTCAAAATGGATTCATCTGTGCTTTAATAACTATCTACTTATCTTAGTGTTATCTACTTACTTATTCCATCACTTCTAGGTATATTACTGTTCCTTGAATGGTAATCGTAGGCTCTTTGTCGTAGGTAGATAAATTCTGCAACATCAGAAGACTGCCCGAATTTTATTCGAATTTTCAAAGTTGGGCAAGTTTTCAAAATACAAGTATACGAACTATATTGTACTAACCTTAACCGACTCATTTTCAAAATCTTCAGATGAATTCCGATTTTTACTTCAGGACCGCTGCGTCGAGCACGAGTCATAATAATTTTTTTCCGCACCCCTTTTTCACGTCAGGAAATAGCTAGGTGATGTGCACTTTAAACGTTCTTCAGCTCAACTATATTGAGGGTGATCACTAAAGATCCATATCAAAAAAAGATAAAACTACCACCACTATTGTCCCAAAAGTAAATTCCTAAATATAATTTAAACCAGCACCATCAGTATGAAAAACTGCAGCACTCTTTATAAAAGTGTCCTATCAAGAATTTAGAAACAACTCAACTGTATTTTTAATTCAAGATGATGTCCATCAAGGGGGAAGAGATTTTGAAAAACATGTTGGTATGTATATAGCAGTAAACTTTTTGAAATTATTTGAATTTGGGCGTGAGTGTCAGTTTATTGGTTTGTTTAAATGAAGCATGCAAGATCCCCTTTATTTTTGTGCATTTAACTGTCAGTCATTTATGACCACATTATGCATATCAAGACATGTAAAGTTTAATTTTTCCGGTCGAATAATCCAATTTACTAAGTATACAAGATCACAAACATAACTACATTTTCTGCAATATACCTGAAGCAGGAAAAGAAGAATACTGCCCACCCCTTGATGCTCTGTTTAGGTACAATACATATTACACCTTATATACAGTGTGTCTCATTTTAACTGGAACCACCCAAATATTTGGATTAATTTTAACCGAATCAAGGCGTTCTTTTTTCTGCATGTAGAGCTCCAAAATCTGCACCTGCGTGATACTTCACTTTTTTTATAAACCGAAATCCTAGCCTACTGCGAATTAATAAAGAGGCCAAAAATTACGAAATCGTATTAGGCATTTTTTTATCGGAAAAAAAATTTTATAAGAAAAAGTTGCTCAGGATGGCTCCAAGTGGCTAAATCCGAAATTTCAGAAAAAAATAAAAATGTTGAATTTCTTGATGAAGAATCACAAAATAACGAAAAGTTCAATATTTTTGCATCATAATGGGTGCTGTGAAATAAAAAAACAATTGAAATGAATTGATTTGACATTTGCTATCGGCTATGGATGGATAAAACTTAACAATCGCAGAAAAAGTTGAAATTATTATTTTATTAAGATAGTAATAAGTGTAAGATTTTCGTTTTTCTTAACAATTTTAAGGGACACCCCAACTAATCTGTTGCAATGCCACAAACAGCAAACATATGCGCTTCCCTTGTTTTTTTATTTCACATCACGCGTTATGTTGCAAAAATATTGACGTTTTCGTTATTTTATGATTCTTCCTCAAGAAATTCAACATTTTTACTTTCTCCTGAAATTTCGGATTTAGCCATTTGGAGTGATCCTGGGCAACTTTTCTTTATAAAATTTTTCGATAAAAAGATGCCTAGTACGATTTCGTCATTTTTGGCCTTTATATTAAATCGCAGTATTCTGGTGTTTTGGTTTATAAAAAAAGTTGAGTATTACACAGGTATTACACAGCTGCAGATTTGGGAGCTCTACATGCGGAAAAAAAGAACGCATTGATTCGGGATTCGGTTAAAATTTACCGAAATATTTGTGTGCTTCCAGTTAAAATGAGACACACTGTAGTATAAAGACGACATAGCAACTGGTAAAATAGTAACATTGTAAGGTCCATACTTATTAAATAGGGCCGTGCCGTGGCACTTTTTTTTGCACAACACTTTGAAAACTTCGACAGGTCAGATCGCTTTAGGGCGCCTTTTTTGAGTTCAGACGCCAAAATGGCACGGTACGGCCCTGCCCTATTGTCAGTGAATTTCGATACAAGGGGGACTTATCCTGCAGGTATTGTAAAAAATAATTTTGGATATGGAGACTCAGGAAAAGACAGTTTTTGCTCTTTCCATCAGCTTCTTCATTTTACATAAAATTCTCGCATAATAGTTTCTTCTGCTTTAGAAGCCTGACCTGTTTCTGTTTACTTTGCTATTGTCAAATGCTGAATTTTTACTGCATTGCGGCAGTAAAGTGCCACTTATTCCGCCTATAGGCCTATAAGGCGATAATATACCTAGTTATTATCTTTGTTACTAGTCTGTTTTTAAATAGGTTTAGGTTTAGTAACTTTAACAACCGCACCGCATCATAGCGACAACCTAAAAGAATATTAGAAACAATAATATTACCTAAATGTTAATTTAAAACGACCGGCATAATAGTTATTTGTTTACTACCGGCAAAAAAAGTGATATGCTCAGCACGGCAAAAATCTATCATGTTTTTGCCTGATGTAGTTAAGCAAGGATTTAATTTTAGCCACTCAAGTATATCTTTATATAGGCTTTGTAATAGAAATTCTCGTACACACTTATAAAGCAAATAAAATTAAATTGAATTGAAATAGGTAGAGAATTTATGAAAATCAATTTCAATATGGTAAAAGGTGGGCAAAATTGAAATCCCATACGAATTTCTGCGAAATTAGTAAATACTAAATTCCTTGATAAATTCACAAAGATTCAGAGAGGAAATAGATTGAATGAACTAGACTAAACCTAACTAAACTTCAACAACCGACGACTGTAGAAAATCGATCAAAAAACTGAATCGTCGAAAATACGAAATCTTTACGTTTTGGGATTCTGTCAACCCAAAAGAGTGCTTTTTGGAAAATGTCTGTTTCTCTGTGTGTCTGTGAACACGCTTCAGCCCAAACGAATGAACCAATCTGATGGCTGAAATTTGGTATGTGCACATTGTTTGATCTACGGAAGAGCTGATTAGATTTTGAGCCAAATCGGTCCACGAGAAGTGCCTTTTTATCACATCAACTTTAAAATCTTAAATGCAAACTCACATTTGTCGCATTACCATAGAAAAGCTCTTCAAATTCTGCTCATACCCATTTGGTACCTTTTTGGCAAAAAATTGATGCCGCGAAAAACCTGTATGAACTATATATTTTTATTACTGAATTTGATAGCTGATTTTTTTTCAGTTCGAAAATGTAATTTTTTCGACTTTTTGAGGAGCTTCCTTACGAAGCATTTCCGGACATGTGTCCATCATAGCTATCTGCCCATAGGAACTTTTGCTTTCATTTGTGGATGGACATCACCCATTTCAGTAGCTACTATGATCTACATATAACTATATGTATATTGGTCTTACTTTTTTATTTTTTTTTTATTTCAACCAGTCTTCCGTTTTTTTTTTAAAGTAACACCAATTTTTTCCATGCACTACATGGACTTACGCCTATGGAAATAAGCTTTTTTACTAGCCTTGAGAAAGGAGAAACTGAATCTCCGAAACGTCGGCAGTAATTAAAACTTTTCAATTATCCAACTTTTTATCCAAAATCCCGTGAAACCACATATAAACATTATTTTTAACTTAGCAATCAAATTAAGTAGACAAAAAAATAGGGCCTTAAAGTCAAAATTTCCGCGAAACGTTATCTAAAGGAAACGATACTTCAAATGCTAAAATTTACTGAATAGTTTATCGTAATCTGACTAGGGTGAATTCTCAGCCATAAGAATGAAGAACGGCACGGGAGCAGGCTGAAGGCTTCTTCTGTGCGTTGGCACTAAAATTGTTAGATTTTACGATGATAATTTTTTTAAATTTTTGTCCAGGTAAATCCGACAAATCGACCACTCTATGTGACGCACTGTATATGTACCTACAGGCTATACAGTGAGGTTCAAAAGTTGTTTCCCCCCTTTCGAACTCTATCGTGGAGGTGCACTTCGGAAAAAGCTCTGGGCCACATAACATTTACTTATTTAGTGCAGTCTGAGGGTGCAGTCAAATATTTTTTTTCACTTCCGGTTTAGCCGGAAATAACCCTAAAATTGTTTTTTAAAATTGAAACCCACATTTTTCTCAACTAATTCGGAATCTACGAATTTTTCTAGGTTAAAAACACGTACCACACTTGACTGGAGATTAAGTCACGGCCACCCTAGATTTTCAAAAACATCGAAGAAATCGGTGAAATACGAAAATTTCTGAAAATTGCAAAAACACGTCAACCTTATTTTTTTGATGCGAATTCGAATGCACGATTACATTTTTCTAATTTCTTTTTGTAAAAATCACCAATCGTAAAAAATCAGAGAATTTGAAACATTCAAAACGAAGTAAAGAAGAAGTTTAACTGCCGAGTTGAATTTGTATCAAAAAAAAAATAAGGTTGACGTGTTTTTGCAATTTTCAAAAATCTTCGTTTTTCACCGATTTCTTCGATGTTTTTGAAAATCTGGGGTGGCCGTGACTTGATTACCGGTCAAGTGCGACACGTGTTTTCGACTTACAAAAATTAGTAGATTCCGAATTAGTTGAAAAAAATGTGAGTATCAATCTAAAAAAGCAATTTCAGGGTCATTTCCGGCTAAACCGGAAGTGGAAAAAAGTATTTGACAGCACCCTCAGACTGCATGAAATTAATAAAGGTTATGTGCCCCAGAGTTTTTCCGAAGTGCCCCTCCACTATAGCGTTCGAAAGGGGGGAAGCAACTTTTGAACCTCACTGTATATTTATTAGGGTCGACTCTGTAACTTACATGTCAAATATTTAACCATCATGACGTTAAATATGCAATATGTGAGTTGTGATTGGTTTGGTATTTTCGCTGTTATAGGAACGTCAAAGCAAAGGCGTTAAATCAACACCTCCTGCTAGGGACGCATCTAATTAATCAAAGTTTAATCGCCTCAAGAAGTGCTACCAAGGAAACGAAAAACTTGCTCAATGATGCTGTCGAATTTTAGTAGAAAACGTAAAAATTAGATAATAGAGTACTTATATGTCTTACTGAGTTATTACTGTTTCTGGTTATAAATAATTTTCCTTTCCTGAAACTTATTTAAACATACCCATTGCCATCCAAAAGCGTTCGTCCTTCCAGGCATTAGCCAATTAATTACAGTGAACTGATCATGAATTGATTAAAATTACTCAATCATAAATGATGTAAATATGATTGTGTTAATCTATTTTAGGATGAAATAATTTATAGTCCGCGCTTAATCAGTGTTTATAAATTGAATCGATATACATTTCGAATGTAATTATACGCGGCTGTATACGGGCCTTTAATAGGAAGCGATACGTCTTTATCAGTCCACTTAATTTGAATGCTAGTCGTTGGAATGTAAACTGCGAGAACACCCTGTACATGACATTAATAATTGAGTTAATTCGAATCATTAAGTAGACGCGTTTTATTAAATTGTACATAATAAGCGCAGCTGTTCTCCATATTCTCTCGTCCGTAATAATTTCGAAAAATATTAAAATAAATTTCAGGTTTTCGATGAGGGCCGTCAAATGGCCATATCCATCATGTGTCCAATCACGGCGATTATTTTCTATTAAACATGTCGTCGTTCTGATTGAACGCGTTTTTGGGCTCTCCCCGTGCGTTTAAATCTTTGTAACGCGTCCCAATTGAGTTTGCACTTAATTTACACCATGCAGGATGTGTCTTATTAGTGATATGACATCCACAAACCTAATTGTTGTTAATAAACACGGGCTCTCTGCAAAACACTTAGTGGATTCATTTTATTTTCACGGATGGACGGGCTCGAATTGAAGGCGATTATATTCAAATTCGCTGGATTCAAATGAACATTCTTTGGGCGAGGGGTGAAATTTCAACGCAAGTGGCACTTCCTGTTCTTCACGCTTCCGTTTTGGTTCTGTCATCAATGGGAATTCAGATTTTTATCAGCCCTACCCGCCCCTCTTTCGATTTTACACATTAATTGCAGAGGGTTTTTGTTTGGACATTCGAACAGATATTCTGAAAATGCGGTTGGTACTTGGATACTTTTGGTTCTGGGACAGATGGAGATATTATTTTCTGTTCATTCAAGCATTTGTGTAAGAAATTACGGGACAAAGTGTTATAGTAAAGTCATTACAAAAAAATCCATATGAACTTCGGAAAAATTATGAGAGGGCTGAATTTTTGTACACACGTTCGTTTGATAGTTCAAAATGAAATGCTAAAAGTCCCCTAGAATCCAAGCTCGGCTTCCGATGATATGCCACCAAGAAGTGTTAAAAATGCTTTTCAACAAATATCTCCTAAAATATTGGCTTTTAGACAAAAGAGGTGGTATACAAAATTGAAGCCCGTCTCATGCTCTACAAAAAAGTTGCTGTCCACTTTTTTCATAGAGTCAACGGTGTGGCCGTAACGCGAAGCTAAAAGAATGCGCGACGCAATAAGTCTGCGCGCGTCGCGTAATTTTTTAATACAAATGGTGTTTAGTGATTTTCATTGTTTTTTAAATAATATTTCATTAATATGCAACTAAGTACGTGGAATGGGGTAGGTATTTTAATTTTTTTACACTGTTTTTTCGATTTGCTTTTTGATTTTACATGGAAATTTTCATCAAATTCGCTTCTAAGCCAGTTAACGGTATTAAAGACTTCACATTTTTATCCTAAACAGTGAGCAGCGTATTCGTGAATATCTCCCGTGTATAAATATATCTGGAAAGTGGAGGAGTTCGTTTTTAATGCCCTTAAAGCAGGGTTCTGCGCCGTACCGCTCGGACACTATTGCAGTCATTTTAACATTTTTGTAGGAAAACTCCAGAGGGGGCTGAAATTTTGCACGTAGGTTCCTATTATAAATAGTTCTAAATGATATACGAAAAATCCCCTAAACTCCCAGTGCCGCTTCCGATGATATGCCACCAAGAAAAGTGTTAAAAACTGCATTTCAACAAATATCTCTAAAAGCATTGAGTTTTCAACAAAAGAGGTGATATACAATATTAAAGCTCACTTCATTCTCTACAAAAAACTCTCCATCAGTTTTTTTTTCTAGAGTCGACAGTTCAGACGCAACACGAGGCGCCAGATTATACGGCGCCCTTCCTCTGGTGCTAAGCGAATTATTTCATAAAGAGATGTCGTTCATCGCGCAAATTCTCGAAAACGTCTTCTGGACTAATGTAAGCTTAGTTTATCTGTAAAAGGATCTGAAAATAATTAAGTTCAAAGGGCTGAAACTATATTTTATGGATCGTCAAGAGATCTTGATAGAGAATGAAGTAAGCTTTAACATTGTATCATCACCTCTTTTGTTGAAAACTCAATGCTTTAAGAGATATTTGTTCAAATGCTGTTTTTAACACCTTCTTGACTGCATATCATAGGAAGCGGCACTGGCATTTTAGGGTGCATTTAGTATTTCATTTAGAACTAGAATGGGAACCTGTGTGCAAAATTTCAGCCCCCTGCGGAGTTTTACTAAAAAATGCTAAAATTACTGGAATAGTGTCTGAGCGGTCCGGCGCAAAAGCCTGCTTTAAGGGCATTATAAACGAACTGCTAAACTTTACAGGTATATTTATGCATGGGTTATATTAAAAAAAAACGCTGCTCACTGTTTAAGGTAAAACTGTGAAGTGTTTAGTACCGCTAACTGGCTTAGAAGCGAATTTGATGAAAATTTGCATGTAAAATCAAAAAGCGACAATAGCAAATCGCAAAAGTGTAGAAAAAATTAAAATACCTACCCCATATTCCACGTACTTAGTTGCATATTAATGATATATTATACAGGGTGTTTTGCAACCGCGTGTAAGTTTGTTAACATTAGATTGTCCATCAAAAATTGTGACGATTGGCACAAAATTGTTTAGGTCGAATTCGTCTCCTAAGGAAGTTAGGGCTTTACCATAGGGAGCAGTTTTTCTTATTTGGATATCTCTAAAACCACTCATTAAATAAAAAAATACCAAGAATAGTAAAAGTTGCAGTTGAAGCTGCTCTTTACAACAGGCATCACCATTTTTAAAATGCGTGACCTTGAAAAATTTTCCAGTTACCTCAGGTACGGATATCTCTAAAACCACGCATTAAATCAAAAAATACCGAGTATAGTAAAAGTTGCAGTTTGAATTGCCCTTTCTAACGGACACTACCATTTTTAAAACGCGTGACCTTCAAACATTTTCCGGAAGAAAAATGTCAAATGTGTCTCCGTTTTCTGGGGATCCCGTGGTCATAATCCAACGAAATTCCCCATGTAGATGTATATTCACTGGCTACTAGTGTCCACCAAGTTTCATTCAAATCCGTTAATCCGTTCCTGAGATATCTAAGAAAAACTGCTCCCGATGGCTGACTTTAAAGCCCTATAACTTCCTTAGGAGACGACTTCGACCTAAACAATTTTGCGCCAATCGTTACCATTTTCGATGGGCAATCTGAGGTTAAAAAACTTACACGCGGTTGCAAAACACCCTGTAGATAAAACAATGAAAATCGCTAAACAATATTTGTATTAAACAAAATTACGCGACGCACGCAGATTTACATCGCGCATTCCTTTTGCTTCGCGTTACGGACACACCATCGACTCTACGAAAAAAGTGAATAACAACTTTTTTGTAGAGCATAAGACGGGCTTCAATTTTGAATATCATCTCTTTTGTCCAAAAGCCACACTTCTTGGTGGCATATCATCGGAAGCCGAACTCGGATTCTAGGGGACTTTTAGCATTTCATTTAGGACTATCAAAGAAACGTGTGTTCAAAAATTCAGCCCTCCGATAATTTTTCCGAAGTAAAATTCTATAATGACTGGACTATTATGACGAGAGGGTGGAGGCTGTAAATTGATGGAGGGTATCGTGTAGTGGGTTTGTGACATGTTGATTAGAACGATAATCGAATTAGGATGGTGTAATTCCGGAAGATATCGACGTAGAAGTCTCAAATTAAGAGCATAGCAATAATACCCGATGTATAATTACAAGCATGACGACTGTCTCGCTCATGATGTCACGTATCTACTTAATATAGTTAACTTAATCAGAATTAATTCGCTGTTAATTTAACCGATGCGGCCGACAGCGTAGGTTTCATCTAATTTGAAACTCATCCATAAACCGAACTACATGGTTTATTCAAATGGTTTTTCAACTGATTTTTCGTTTTTTCAGATTGCGGGCGGCGGAGGTAGAGGCATGTTTTGCTACCACTGCCCGCCCGCTTTACATGCAGGAGCCCCCCAGCCCAGATTACCGACGCTGGAGTACCCCTTCACCCCCACGCATCCCTGTAAGTACATACATTTTTTCTAATTCCAATAATAAACGAGATTAGTCGGTAATCACAGGTTGTCAGAAATACTTCTTTTATGAGGTCACAACTAATGCGATAAGTACAGCCACCCCTTATATTGGACATGCGGTGCTGAAATTTGCTATTAGGGGTCGTGATTCTCGAGGGAGTAACTTGCACAATAAAATCCGAATTTATTTCGAGCGGCTGTTGGTTCTATGATGTCGTGCACGGAAATTGATAACGAACACTCAAGGCAATCTGCCCCAAAACAACGTTAACTCTAACAACTTGATCACAGTATTGAAGTGGTCACCCTCTAGGTAGGTATACTCTTTGAGGATATACAGGCTACACGGTGCGTTGGTGTAAATTCTTAAAAAATTCATAGAGATTACAAGCAAGTGAAACAAAAGCCCGTGCAGGAAAAAAGCCGAAATATCTGCATTTGCTGCAACCTACAACATCATCATTTGTTATAAGCGCCTCCACCACTCCACCACTCCTGTAATCAAATATCCTCTATAAGTAGTTAACAGTATCGGTATTTTCACGTTTAGATAAGACTAACTGATGCCGGTCAATTTTCTTCGAAACTTATATGGCAATTAAGTTCTAGATAAATCGAGGTAAATTTAACTGGAGGTGAAATAAACGACCTCCAGGTAGGACTATCTGCTGGTTAATTGGCATGTATAGTTTCAAGCAGATTTAACTGGCAGTTAGTTTTATCTGGAGGTGAAAATAATATCCCGAAACAGTGGCGTAGCTAGTGTAGAACGCGCCGGGTAAGCGATGGAGGTGTGCGCCTATTATTATTATTATAAAGGCTGGCCCATAAAAAACCGGACAATTTTTTTCTGATGTATATCTTCGTTAGTTTTTGTGCGATATTTTTTAGTTTTATACTCGACGTAGCTGAAAGTTGAGGTTGTCGATACCACTCATTGGATTTGAGTTCGCACCATCAGTGTCGTTTCTAGGGACTTTCATTAAACACAATTATTTAGACCAATGGGGTTTAGTTACCCTTTGACACATGACATTTGCGTTTACACAAGATTGAAAGTCGTTCTTTCTTCTTTGCAAAATGTCCGTCAAAATGTTAATGAATCCGTCCCTAAATTTTTTGTTAATTTTCTTCCAAAGCTCTAAATCGCATAATTTGCAAGGAAAAGTACGATGAAAACTCTGTAGGCATTTTTGATTTAAGTTATAAATTGAGCAGATTAGTCTGCATTTTTAATTTAAGTTGTAAATGAAGCTATTAATCTCCATAATTTACAACTTAGGCAAAAATATGGCCACATAACGAGTTTTCATCGTCTCTGTACTTTTTGTTGCAAATTATGCGATTTAGAGCCTTGGAAGAAAATTAAAGAAAAATTTAGGTATGCATTAATTTTCATTTTAAAGGACATTTTGGAAAGAGGAAAGAACCACCTTCAATCCTGTCTGAACGCCACTGTGACAATGGGTAACGAAACCCCATTGGCCTAAATAATGGTGTTAAATTAAAGTCCTTAGTAAGGACACTGATGGTGCGAATTCAAATCCAATTGCACAAAACCTAACGAAGATATACAAAAAAGAAAACTGTCCGGTTTTTTATGGGCCTCCCTTTACATATTATTATTATGGGTAATTGAAATACTGACGTACCTATCTGAATAGTAAATGAAACACTTGATTTTTAAGGCTTTTAATTTTTACATACTTATAACTTAATAACAATAACTACTATTTGTAAAAACAGGATATACAAAATCAAAGCTAGTCAAAATACGTATTGATTTCTTTTCTGCAAGAACTATTTTTTAACCAAGTCAAACCATCATTGAAAAGTCACAAATTTTTCTTGGTTGTTCCGCCATTTCGCGCAGAATTTATGGCAAAAGTTAAAACCGTGCAAAAAGCACTAACTTTTTACAAGACCGAAGGTATAAATGTTAGGTAAGTACCTATAGGTCCTTGAAGGCACTAATGGGGGTTTATTGCGCTGAGTCCCGTATGATACGCATACGTTGATCTTGTGTTATTTCTAGTGCATTTATACGTCATTTGTCACTACTGTCAACAGAATCTAGGACCTTTCGCGTTTATTACGTGCTATTTTAAAGTACAATGATGATAAATGACACATAACTGACAGTAGACTTTCAAGTAAATTGGGTCGTCGGTCAAAAAATGACTGCGCATCCGGCCACACCATAGCGCCATGACGCTTAAAGGACCTATTATGTCTTTTAGTAACTTTACAATAAATTCAGCTTTCAGGTATTATAATTATTATTATTAATTCAATTACTGCGTATACATGTACACACTTAGCTCGATCTAACTAAGCTCGGTACTTTTAAAACATAGTTCCACGAGATTTTTTAGCGGTACACGATTTTGGAATTTTGTTTCCAAAGGCTAACACCGCTCCAATGTCTCGTGGAAAGCTGTTTTAAAAGTACCGATCTTAGCTAGATCGCCTTAGCGTGTGCATACGCAGTAAGTGTTAAGTTATGTAAGTTATGCACAGGGTGGTGCATTTTTCGTTACCCACCATTTGAATCTCGGAAACCATTATAAGAGTTAGAGAATCTGTTGAAGAAAAAAGTTGCGCTTTGAAGTGATTTAAAAATATGTACAAAATATTCCGACATTTTGATTTCTTCCTGATTTATACCGAAGAAACTGAAAATAGCGTTTTTAAAGGAGAAACTCATGTCTTTCTTACGAATAATGCCATACTTGCTATTTGAAAGTTTTATATTTTTAATATAACTGTCATTTCTGCCTCTAGATTTTAAGCAACGATAGACAACTTTTTATTCTCTAATGGCCGCCATATTGAATTTTGACTCATCGGATATGCAAACTATTAACTATTGAACTATATTCAAAAATGTAACCAACATGGACTTTTTTGACAGACGCGCAGGGGAGTGCGCCAAAATAAGTCTCTTGCCGTAATTTATATTAAAATAATTCAAAGTCGTAAAGGCTTTCCTATATCCGACCGACACGTTGCCACCACAATTAGAGATCATTTAACAACACTTGAAACACTAACAATAGAACTTTTTTCGCAATGTATTTATAATTTCTTATAAAAAAACAACGGTCACGTTTTGTCAAGGCACTCTTTCATCTTCTTTTGCGAGCGACGCGGCCGCGCCAGAAACAAAATTAAGTAATCACAATAAATTTAATTGACTTCGTAGGTTATCACGCCTTTTTGGCCGCATAAAATCACCGCATTTGTTGACAGAACAGAGTTTGTTAGCACCTGTCTTATAGACAGTAGGAAGATTTACGAATCTCTGATTGGTCGGTCTACAGAATGCCCAGCAAACAATTCGACTAATTTGAAATTGACCAATGACAGAGAGCAAATGATGAATTTCTGACCAACCACAATAATTTGCACCTGATGTACATATTTCAGCGGCAATTTTGTACTAGTCCAAATGGGGGGCATTTCACTGTCGGCAGTGTTAGTGGGAAATGTTAGGCAGTGGTTACAAAAATTGTGTCAAATTCGGCAGTGGTCCAAATTTTTGGGCTGTCGGAGGACTTCACAGTCGGCAGTGGTGTACAAATTTACGGCAGTGCCATGAAAATTCGGCAGTGGTGCACAAGTTTTTGGAGTGTAAAATGCCCCCCAGTCCAAATATCCGCTGAAATTTATGATGAGCTGTTTGATACCTTGAGATTTGTCCGATTTTTACTCCAAATTGCCTTAACTATTCTATAATAAATCGGTTTAGGACAACTTTTATTAATGATAATCGAAAGAAAACGAATGTGGGTAAAGTGTTTTATAAATATAACTACCCCATGCATTATAAAGAAAGAATCAGATTTAAAAATCAGACTTGTCTGACTCCTTACTCACAAGTATGCCTTCCGCTAATATTATCTGAATTAGCCATCAAGTCCTTGTCATAGTAATCAAAATAATATCATTAAATGTCAACTTGATGAATTTTTCAACTGAACACCGTTTATAACAACGAAATTATTACCTCGATTTGTCTGACATTTTGCAGGAATCGATCAGTTATCATTTGAAATGTACCTTTCATGTGCTGATGAAGAAAATGGAGTTTATCATCCAAGTTTCAAAATGGATATACCAAAATGGCACTTGACGCCGCGACTGCCACCAAAATCAAACCAGCTCTTCCGCTGGTTATGCCACGTACAGTATGCGTCATATACATATATTTTGCTCGATCGTTTGTTACGCAGCTGAAAACTTTACAGAACAGATTCGGTCATATCAATTATTTTGAACGAGATGACTATGATTGGATTTCAGGTAAGTATGGTTTTTAGGCGTCTTGACCGAGTCTATGTTCCGCAAAGTTTTCAGTAACGTAATAAATGATCGAGCAAAAAATATGACGCATACTGTACTTATCAACCAAATTGGCTAAGAAGTTTAGGTTGTATAGAGAGTTCACTTATTCGATGTTCAAAATGTCTAATGACGTTATCGTTACCGTCGGATACATCGCAACAGAGGATTAGGTATAGAAAGGCAAGGGCTACTAGATCGGAAAAGTTTTTATAAATGTTGTACACGTTATAATAATTCAATAGTATTTTAAGACATTATTAATTTGTCTCCTTATAGTATGTTAGAATATCGATAAGTTTTCTTGGTGGTATGCTAGTTTCTTAAGTTAATAAGTCTATTCGTTAGTCGCAGATTCCTTTATATAAGAATGTTGACAGAAAAAGGAATTTTCAGAAAGAAGTACCTAAGAAGAAGAAATTTACAATAAGTAGGCACATTACATACCTATATTCTTTACATACATTTACAGAAGATGTGTAGAATTTCTTCCCTTTTGGTTAAGCTTGATAGATCTATCATTATAATTCCATACATTAATCTCCCATTTCGAGAAAGTTGAAGCTAATAAAATGTGACCGAACAGTTAGTGCTGTTCATAAATAGAAAAATGCAATAAAAAACAAAACAAATAATGACTGTGTTTGCAGTGACACAATGGAGGCGGTAATGACAGGCCTCGCAAAAAGCAGGTGGAGATAAACAGAAAATCACATCATGACAGAGCGCATTAACGACCTATGACCCCCAATGCGCCACCCCGAGAGAAATCGAGGCTGGGCCCTCCATTTTCGATTGATTAAGCGTCATTTCATTCCGCGCCAGAGTAATAATTTCTGATTTAGCATTCCATTTGTCGAAATATCGATGTCCGCGGAATCAACATCATCCGGCGGTAATCCCCCCTTTATGCTCCGGAGTAAATCCAGTCCTACTCCGTCGTGTAAAGTAAATTAGAGGGATTAACGGACGCGTCGAGGATCGCAACGGGGACGGGGGAATATTTTAAAAAATTCAAAATGTTTGAAAACGCAATTATCCCAGTCTTCTTTCATCGTAACGTGGATGATAACTTTTCGGACGGAATCCACCAACCGGCATCTCTAAACTTTAATTTCAGTTATGCGTAATTACATTACCGCCATGCCGAGGATATATTAATTAAAATCTCATGTTTAATTCAGAGAAATTGTATATTTAATCTTATAATCTGCTCTGTTCCCCGCGAATTAAAACCGCGCAAACATCGCTTATTTCAAAACTCATCAAATATTTACTACTTTATTGATTTAATATTAAAATCGGTTTTACCGTTATAAATTGCTTTTTATTGTGGAGCTAATACTTTTTTAACCAGCATTTCCTCGCTGCACTGCTGGTTTTTTATTACTTGGAAGTATACAGGCGCAATCGGCTTAAAAGCCTTTTAAAATTTCAATTAACATTATTGTGCAAATACTCCACCGCTAAACGGACTTACGTCAGTTTTAATAAACCTCACGATTGTATTACTTCCTGCCTCAATTCGATTCAAATCAGTTTTGTGAGAATTACCTACATCAGAGCGAAATGTAACTGCTACCCATCTTTTCGACAAAATAATACAGGCATCAAGTTTAAAACTTACGGAATGCCGAATAATAGAGTGGCCCATATAAAGAACCGGACAGTTTTCTTTTTTGTACATCTTCGTTAGTTTCTGTGCGATATTTTTTAGTTTTATACTCGACGTAGCTGATGGTACTGATAAGACACTTTCCGAATTTTGTCCAGTTAGATTCGGTAAATCGACCACTGTGTGATGGGGCGAATTCAAATCCAATGAGTGGTATCGACAACCTCAACCTTCAGCTACGTCGATTATAAAAGTAAAAAACATTGTATACAAAACCTAACGAAGAGATACAAAAAAGAAAACTGTCCGGTTTATTTTATGGGCTACGTTCATCCCATTAAAAATAATTTATTAATTTTGAGTTGTTAGTTGTTACCTACTATATGATAACGCCCTATCCTATCCTATCGTCCACCCTAGGAAGTGAGCTTTGTTTATTATCGACGTTTTTTAAATTTCATATAATTGTCACAATTTTTTAGATTTCTGCAATTTTATATACGTGAACTTTGCGAGAAACTTTCAGACAAAATTTTGGCTGTGAGAGTAGAAAAAGTTTAAAATTCTTTCCCATGGTGCAACATTTCAAATACTTGGACTTTTTTCTTCTTAGAATTGCAAAAGCAAGTTTTTTTTAGCGAGTCTTCCAAAACAGGAATCCAAATTCTTTCAAATTCTTGTTTACAAATTTAGCTCATAATATTTAAGGGCTGGAAGAAAGAAGGCAGAATCATGAGATAGATATAACAAAACCTCAAATAGATTTTCTGTTTAAGGTGCTGGCACACTGAGGAGGCGCGGCGCGGCGCGGCTTTTTGCCTCCAGAATAAATTGCATGTTATCAAATGGGATGCCGCAAACTGGAGCGATGCGGCGCGGCGCGGCGCGGCGCGAAGCGGCAACGCGCGGGTTCTCCGAGTAGCATCCAAGCGACATCGCGGCGCGTCAAAACTCTGTCTTCGAGACTTCTCAATTACTTTCGGGTGCGCCTGATTGCGTCTAATCAGGTCTAGGTTGCTTTGGTCCCTTTTCATATTGATATCGTGGACCTACATAGTCCTCTTCTTCGATTTTCTTGCCTCCTCTTCCTCCTCCATGCTTTTTACGGCACAAAGAACGAATAAATCTTCGTCGGAGGAACTGCTAGACATGTCACCAGTTGTCACGCGTTTAGAAATTTGCGGTATCACGTATCAAACGAGAATTTTGTTTAAATTTTGTCGCTTCGCCACGCTCAAGTGTGCGTACACGTAGGAAAATGCCGCTTCGTGTCGGGTCGCGCCGCGTCGTTCCGCGCCTCCTCAGTGTGCCAGCACCTAGAATTAAAATGCAAGTTTCGCCAGCTAATATACATATTTGGTTCAAAATCCCTATCCGTTCTGAACGGGATAATAATTATTAATATCAGTTGCTTGTCATGCTTTAAGAGGGGCCATTGAGCGGAAAATTGAATAATTTCTCGATTCGTAAAAAATGTTTGAAATTGTTGAAAATGTTTTCATTAGAAACAGGGCATGACGTGACACTTTTCCGATTTCCCATCAGCTTACGAGGCGAGAAAAATCATCGATGAAGGAAGCATGTGTGCTATAAAGTAATGCTCAGAGTCTGGTAAGCTTCTTGTAAACCCAATAATCTTAATAGAGTTTGCGTTACATGGAGTTATCTTGTTTCGTCAGAAATCTACTTTGAAACTTTCTAACTTTGACCCAGCGGTCATTTTTTCCCGATCATGTAATAATCTCGGACATTTTGTCGATATTTCCAGACACGAGCTACTCGTATCACCCCGCCATCCACGACGACACCTTCGTCAGGCGAAAACAGCGCAGAAATCGCACCACCTTCACCCTGCAGCAGCTCGAAGAACTGGAAACCGCCTTCGCGCAAACCCATTACCCAGACGTCTTCACCAGGGAAGATTTGGCAATGAAAATCAACCTAACGGAGGCCAGGGTGCAGGTAGGGGTAATCACGGCGCGGCAAACCGCAACAGATGTCTGCCTTTGTACTCGAACAATGTTACAAGTATGTTTCAACCCCACGATAAACACAAGGGGTGGATAATAATCCCCCTTTATTACAACAGAATTTTAATTGTTATTTCGGTTACGTAATAAAATTAGTTGGAGACGAGGTCGCGTAGTGCCTAAAAGCTCACGTCAAATGAGCGGATTATTTACTTTAAATACGATAAAATGTCTCGTAAGAGACAGCACTTTGCGCTGTTTTATGAAATCACTCAGGGAAATGTGTGTGATTAAAACGAATTTGATCTCGTGGAAAAGCCTTCCAAAGTAAATTTATGTTAAAAGTGTATTAGTTCCGCGAGCGAGCTTTAAAAGTTAAGTGGTCAGATTAGCGTTCCTTTTATTATTTAACTTCGTTACTACGTTCCTAGGAGACGGTTTGCTTACCTCGTTCACCTATGTCATAATTTAATTTCAATTAATTAATTTCATATTTTGTTGATCATTGGATCAAAAAGGAGTTGTCTTGAGAAGAATATAGTTGTTATTTGAAACAGAGTTTGAATTTGAATTTAAGGTTTTTCCGTGTTCTATTATTTCATTTTTAAGTTTCAGGACTAGTGTAATAGCTGGCTATATTTACTTCCCCGTGAACTCTAACAACACCTTTAGTTAAGAGAAGAAATATGCTCATATTGTGCTCATGTGCTCATATCTATCACATAACATACAGGGTGTCCCAGAACTCGCGAATAATCTGTTAATGGTAGACTCCTGAACCTAATCTGAGACGAATTTTCCTTTGCCAAAATTGCGAGGGCTCAATAGTTTTTAAATGGAAAGCAATTTATAGTCCGCCAATCAGAATGAATTTCTTACTTAGACGGTAAAGGTAAAGTAAAAGGATATAAGATGTTGCTGGGATACACACATCCTTATTGTACCTTACCATTTAATTAAGGGATACATTCTGATTGGAGGATTTGAATTGCTTCCCATTTGAAAACTATTGATCCCTCGCAATTTTCGCAAAGGAAAACTCGTCTCAGATTAGGTTCAGGAGTCTGCCATCAACAGATTTTCCGCGAGTTCTGGGACACCCTGTATAATAATAATAACAAATAATTCATGTTAACAACTGTACAGTTTTACACACGTCAACAAACAAAATTTCGGATAAAAACAAATGAAAAAGACCACAGACAAGTACATACTGCAGTATAACTACCTAGGGGAGACTGGTGACAATTGTATCAGGGGTCAATTGTAACACAGCGTTTTTTACTGCCACCTCACCTAATAACTGAAATGGAAACTGCTTACATGGTAAAGTAGTACTCTGGTGTCATTGCTGTTGACCAGTTGGTTTTCTCTATTGAAAGTGAATTATTTCTGCAAAATTCTTAAAATAACAGTGATGTTATCGCAAATCACTTCAACTTTTCGCTTGTTGTAGGTACTTGAATCTGCATGGATTTTAAAGTTTATTTTTTATTTAATGATGTTCCACAACATTGAGGTTGAGTTTCTGAAATTAACACTAAAACAACGCATGGGCGGATGGTCTCAATTGCAACAACGAGAAAGGTGTCCATTGTAACATGTTTTTCTGTGATGTGAAGAATTTTTTTCATTTTTCTGTGATTAAAACGTTTGTTCTTAAGTTTATTATTAAGTAAATTTTCTTAAATTTTGTGTGTTTGCAATAATATTACGTTTCTGACTAAACATTATGAGACACTACTTTTTCTAAATGAGAACCTGCTTTTTTTAGGTTTACAATTATATTATTTAGTTATACTTATTACTTAGATTAGGAACGTCGGTTGAACTATTTTGCGTTTATCTACATTTAATCATGATAATAAATTCTGAACTGAATTCTCACCTTTCTTAACCTTACGTTACGTTACAATTGACACTTTGAGTGTTACAAATGACACCAGTCTGGTGTCAATAGTAACACTTTGTTTCTGAATACATATTATTTTTTTCTGCATAAATCTTTGAACTTACGTTGATAATTAATTGATATGCCTTTGCTACTTTAATTGCTATACCGGGTGATTCAGTTTGGTATTCGCCCCCCTGTAACTTTTTTATTTCAACAGAAAAATTTATGAAACCATATATATTTGTTAATCGCATGACAAACTCTATTAAATGACGTAATTAAATCTTCAATATGATGACATATGTCAAAATGACGATAGTCAATTTTTTTTCTCCAAATGACATGCTGTATATTTCTTAGCGGATTCTTGTAGACATTTGTTTTCTACATTCAATTATGTAAAAAAAGTCTACACTTTTACTAGAAAAATTCCGAAAAAAAAATTGATTTGATTAGGCATAATTTGAAAGTATCTTGTCAATAAAAGTAGTTAGCCATGGAAAAAATTGAATTATAGTGTAGTCTAAGTCACTCACATCGCAAGGACCGTAGTTTCTCAAAGAATTATTATTACTTACCCTTTTAATAACAATAATACCCCATTTACCTTATAACTAGTGAATAACAATAACATTATTACTATTAACGATCTAACAGGTAAATCAATTATAATTTTTGAAAAACAGGACCCTTCGTGTGAGGGCGACATTAGGCAACACCATAATTCAATTTTTTCCACGGCTCACTACGTTTATTGACAAGAAACTTTCAAATTATGCCTAATAAAATAAATTTTTTTTCGGAATTTTTCTAGTGAAACTGTGAAGTTTTTTTACATAATTAAATGTAGAAAAAAAACGTCTACAAGAATCCGCTAAGAAATATACAGCATGTCATTTGAAGAAAAAAAGTTGACAATCGTCATTTTGACATAATGTCATCATATTGACGATTTATTGACGTCACTTCATGGAGTTTGTCATGCAATTTACAAATATATATGGTTTTATATATTTTCCTGTTGCAATAAAATAGTTACGGGGGGGCGAATACCAAATTGAATCACCCGGTATAGTGACAAGCTTTAAGTACATTTTTATTTGAGAATTAGACGTTTGTTTTTGGACTGAAGGCCAAAAGTCTCAAATCTTTTACAATTGATCCGGGTCTACCCTACTTATTTTATTTGTATTGAAACAATTGCAAACAAACATTTTTAATATAGCCTGTCATTTAAGAACTCGTCTGAAGAATAATAGGCCCCTTGACTCAGCATTGTTTTTAATGTAAATGGCAATGAATTTATTAATTTCTAGATTTTGTAGACGATTTGGCAGGTGATTGAAGAATTTTACGCCATAGTAATTAGTCGCCGTTCGAGCTTTGTTCAACCTACAACGCCAAGGGTAAATCCTATCCCTGCTCCTGGTATTATGTTCATGTACATCACCGTGAGAAATATAATTATTACAATTCTTTTTTACATAAAGTAGTAGGCACTCCAAAATATACACCGACTGTAGTGTAAGAATATTTAGGGACTTGAAGGCGGACCGACAATCATCCCTGTAGCCTAGTTAACCCAAGATCCGCATACACTGATCTTCTTTCTTATTTCTTCTTGTATGTATGGTGAAGTATGGTCTTGTTAGTATGGGCTGTTATTATTCCATTTATTAATAGTAATTCTTGATCAATTGTTAATATATTTGAGAATGTCCGACCCTTCAATCTTACACTTCAAATTATGTCGAGAAAACGTAGTTGTGCAAAATGCGGTCTTCTACGAATGTCCCTCCTCCTTTTAAACGACAGCTCTGACATGTAACTCAATTACATTTTGAAACGAACGGTATGATGAGAGTCGGCTCTCCCAATACCAAGACTAGACGTCAGAATTAGCTATTGGAAACTATTCCACCACATCTTAAATTTTTTTTTGAGCACTTCGTTACCGGAAGCAATCCACAGAGATGTTAATTTGACGTGGGTGTAGGTGCGCGAACAGACAAGAGCTGACCTGAGGCAGGGTGTGTATTAGATTCCGTCAGCAATTAGAGCAGACTAATGAGCCTCTACGGACACAATTACACTCGTCATGTAGCTTTGTGAACGCAATCTAGTGAGCACCTGCATTACACAAACATGGAGGGTGAAAGAAAACAATAATAACACTCGGACGATTAGATTTGCTAGGTGCTAGCGGAGGGTGGCAAATCATAATGGGATAAGCACCCCATTATTCGGTGGGACTCGTTATCCGCTTGTTAGCTGTTGTAATGGACGCGATTGTCATCGGGTAATTACGAATGGAATGAGTGTTTTTGAAATGCTGGTGTGCGTCGAGCAAATTCGATTTTTTCTTAAAGGAACAGTAAAGTCAAAAATTTGTCAAATTGATAGATTATAGCATTTTATAAATGTTGCCGTAAATAAAATTGCCCCGAAGAACTTCAATTCGTTGCTAGGATCGGTTTGTGTGAGGCGCGTGACGTCATCTGTGATACGGTTGCTCGTGCTTGCCAGCTGCAGTGATCTTATGGATCTCTCGCCGTAGAAATAATTATTGTTTCTTCTGTAACTTTTGAACGAGTTGATGGATTACAAAAATTGTTGCATTGGTTAACAGAGGATTTCATACCCCTTAAAATGATGTATCACAAAAGGTCCAAATGTGATTTAAAATTTTACTGTTGTTCGGGCTGGAAGGTAGACGGATATTAAAAATATCTACAGCATTGGATTGGTACTGAAATTAGCTTTCAAATGATGTATTGCCAGTAAGGGGTTGCCGCTTGAAATTAGGAAATGCTTTGAATTTTGATGTAGCGACAATGCTTTTCAAGTGCCAACACACGCGGTTCATCACAGATGACGTCATGACGGATCTTTGCGGGGCTGTTTGGAGTTGAAAATAAACTAATTTTCTTTTTGCGGGCATGTTGGCGCTCTTTTCCTTTAATCTTCTGTTCCTTTATGCAATAAAAATACATGAGTTTTTTAGTTTTCTGTGCCTTTTTCAGAATTAGATGTTTGTTTGCAAAGTTAAAACCAAAAGATTAAAATGTGTTACAATTGATCCGGGTCTCCCCTACAATAATTGTTTTGTTACAATGTAAACGAAGGTAATACACGACACCTCATGTTAAAGTTAACATGAGATGGTTGTGCTTATGCATATCCATCCTGAATTGAACTGGATTTATACAGGATTCTTGAGCGTTCTGGATATTCGTTTTTTTGGCGCGGAAGGCATTTCCCACACGATTCTGATGAATCAATATCATGCCAAAAATGCTTTATTAGCAAATTACTTATAGTCCAGTCAAGTCAGATTTTTTAGAAGAAATAATTTATATTGTCATGGGGTAATTGCGAATGGAATGAGTGTTTTTGAAATGCTGGTGTGCGTCGAGCAAATTCGATTTTTGACCAAAAACGTTAACCGCCCGAGACAGAAATGAAGACGAGCCGGACACGTGGCCGCATTATAAAACACCGCCACCCGGAATAAGTCCCCGGAGTGAAAAGAACCGGCTCCGACATGTCCAGTGTCATATTACAGTCAGTTATTGGCCGATGTCTTCTGATGTTTTATATTTTTGTGGGGCTTTCCCCCTTCACATATCATTGTCAATTCACAGAACAAATCGAATTACGAACAAAGACAAAGGTTCACAAACCAATTAAAACTCAATCGCACAAAGAACTGGAGCGCGTGTTCCAATTAAGGCAGACTAATCACCCAGAAATAAACAATCTCACACTACCGAAAAACCTATATAAAATAAACGTAATAATAATTCCACCCCTTCGAGTAACTCGATCCCTTTTTTAATTTCCGATGATTCATAGGTTTGGTTTCAAAATCGGCGTGCGAAATGGCGGAAGGCTGAACGGTTGAAGGAGGAGCAGAGGAAGCGCGAGGGACAAGAAACTGTTAAGAGAGATGAAGAAACCGCTAAGGAGGAGAAAGTAGAGGAAAGCAGTTCGCCAGAGGTTGGACAAGAAGAGGAAATTACGAGGGAATGTTCGAGCAGAAGTAGTGGACGTGAATCTCCTGAAAGGGTGCCAGAACCTTCGCCCAACCCTTCTTCTCCGCAAAGTCCAGCGGCGGCGGAGCCACCAAGACCTTTGCCCCCTTCATTTTCGCACATGTTCCCCTTTGGAGACAGGTCAGTTCAATTTTTAATTGACAACATAGCGATTGTGTTAAAGTAAACGATTTCATTTCCTTAGTTTTTGTTAATTTCAAATTATTGAAATGGATGTGAACAAGACATAAAGTGATAAAAGTGATAAAATATTTTGCTTTTTGTGTACTTAGTAAATTACGGTCCCACCAATTGGCATCTCCTAAACCGTATAAAAGATACGAAGTATGGCTAAATTAAATTGAGAATCTTGATTCATTATCTCAAATTGAAATTTTTAAGAAAAGTTCATATCTCTGTTACGATTAATGCTATTTGAATGAAATTTGAAACTTTTATATTTTTGACGTGGGTCACTTGACAGAAATTTTCTGGATCTTCTAAATTTTGTGCAACAACCAGTCAATTTCTCTCTTTCTTATCAGCTTTTCAACAATGAAAAATTTAACGAACATGGACTTTTTTGAAAAAAATACTTATGTGAAAGCTTGAGTCATACAAGTAAGACAATGTATTTTATTACCGTTGAATTTAATTGTTTTCACGTCATAAGGGACTGAAGAAAGCGTTCTTTTTTGCAATGCTTCTCTTCTAAATTTAGGCCGATTTTACAAATTATTCATACATACCAATTTTCAAATTCTGACGACATGTCAAAAAGTCCATGTTAGGTACTACATTACATTTTTGAAAAACTTGTATTTTTTGTGTATTTTTTGTGCCAATATGGCGGGCATAAGAGAATCAAAAGTTGACTGTCGCTGCACAAAATCTACATAGAAGACAGAAAATTTTTGTCAGTTCCGTTAATCAAACAGCTGTTAAAAATATGAAGGTTCCCAATTTCAATCAAACGGGATCAATTGTTACAATTATATCAATTTCTCGTTAAAATTACAATTATCAGATTTTTCGGGATAACTCGCCGAGAAATAGAGCAACTTCTCTCTATTTTAACCAACTCTTTTACCGTTTAGAAGATGCAAATGGTGAGCAGTAAAAAAGGAGCCAGCCTGTATACCTACTCAGCTAGGTAGACCTTTCTAATACACTTGCACTTGCACAATTCGGTGCAAAAACTCAGGAGCTGATTTGGGAGCTTCAAATAAGTTAAAAATGAAGAGTCCTATAACGTCTTGCTTTTAAATGATTTCTAACGGGTAGATACTTCAAAATTCAGTCCTCAATATATTCGAAAAGTGCCTCTAATTAATACGGATCTAAAATTTGAAACAGAGACTAGTGGAATTAAGAGCTTTCTTCTGAAGTTACTACTGTCACTAGGGCCGTGGCACACATTTTTCATATAATTTTTTTGTTATACCTACAGTGGTAACGAGTGGTGTGGTACTGATTTGTTCTGACAAAATTTGCGAAACAAATAAATGAGTAGCTTTTCCAAAAGCAAAAGTTGCGAATGTGTTTGTAAGCAAATTTTGCAGCAAAAATCAAATCAATTGGCGAATCAGACGAATTGTGTCGATTGTACCCGAAAAATTCCCAGCCAGTTTAAAATTCAATTTTCAAAAAATCATTGCCAAGTAACTAAGAAGAGCTGATGAACAAAAAAAATCTCAAGAGGTACAGGCTAGTCCATACTACCCTCCACACACGCTAAAAGTGCTAAAACTTTTGGAGTAAATTCTCGGGAGCAGGAAAAAAATATAATTCATTTTTCCATGTTATTTGCCTATATGGTCTCGCTCCGGTGAAATACCTGGTATAACGAGTGGTACTGATTTTTTCCGAACAAATTTGCGAAACAAATAAATGAGTAGCTTTTGCAACGAAATTTTCCAAAAGCAAAAGATACGAATGTATTTATTTAAGCAAATTTTGCAGAAAAAATCAGACCACAAATTATATTCGGATGATAAAACAACAAAAGAAATTTCAATGGAAACAATAAGGTTGCTGGAAAACCGTCCTGCTTTTCACTCGTGGTGTTTTTCAGTTCAAAACCCTGGTGATTGGTCGGCTGTCTATAAATTCTGACGTTTGATTGGTTTAAAATTCTTGAGTTGTTTTTTAATCTCTGGAAAACCGTCCTGCTTTTCACTACTAGTGTTTTTCAATTCAAAACCAAGGTGATGAGCCGAATGTCTATAAATTCTGACGTCTGATTGGTTAAAATTCTTGCGTTGGTTTGTCACAAAAAAATATTATATAAGCTACAAAAAAGTGGTCTTGATAAGAGTCACTGTGTCACTGTTTTCGAATAAAATGGCTCTAATTGGTTTAGAGCACGGAAAACCAATTACATACAGCCATTTTATTCGAAAACCGTCTTCTTAGCGACTTTTATTACCTAAGGGCACTTTTTTGTGTCTTATGAGCCGATAACTGCGATTTTGATATTACAAGTTATAAAAAAAGTGCTTACAGAAAAAAAATATGAAAAATGCGTATAGCCCCCCCCATGAATGCACGCCTTTAGTGAAAATAGAAATTTCAGAAGAAAGCTCTTAATCGCAGTAGACTGCATGGGGCTGATTTCAAGTTGGGTCATGATACAACGACATGAGTCTCATTAGGTGCATAACTCATGAGATGGCGCTAGCAGGACGATTTTGCAGATTTCTGGATCCATCTGCTGCATTGCGTTTCATTATCGATGACTTTCAAGCTGATGCCGTTTTCTCGGTATACGCTCTAATGAGCGCCATCTCATGCGTTGGTACCTAATCAGACTCGTGTCATGCCATAAACCAACTTGTCACTCAAAAAAATAATGACCTCCATCTTAAATCCTAAAGGCCGAAATTTTTGGCGCCTGCGACAAAAAGGTTCCAAAGGGTTCCAGGAATCAGTACGCAAAAGGATTTGCTTTCATCATTAAGTGCAGGATAATTTTGTTAACGACTTGTTTATCTACTAAATTCAGACAGCGCCAATTTGTAATTCAAAACAGTCATACGAATTTGAGAATACGGTAATTGTAATTCAGAGTGCCGATTGTTTAATTGATTTTCTGATAGGATCAAGTGAAATTCAGAATCCGTCAATAATTATTGCACCCAGAAGGTACTGCCGAATTGACGCTTTCTGAATTACAATTGATGGTGCGGTAAGGGAAGAATACGAATACTTACACAAAAACTATTAATTAAAGATAGGGGTAATTATTTAGCTGGTGGTACTTTTTAGAATTAACTTTAATGAAATAAAGGCCATTAGTGGGGAAATCGTGGTGGTGTAAAGTGGTAATGAGGCAATGTTTACCAAACACTTGGCACTATTAAGGCATTTAAGCCATCACCGCCGAAACACATCGCATTATCTGGAACAAGTAGGGTAATTATTAAATAATGAATTTAAACACTTGTTAATTGATAACATCACGCACTTAAAATTAACTAACTCATCAATTCACCATTGAAATCTCCCAGAATGATGTCACGTCTTAATTGGCTTGTCGGCCCGTCATAGATTAAGCAAAACTCCAGGGTGAGCATTGAGCAAGCTCCTCGTGAATTTTGCACGCTCGAAAGTTAGACGAGAGTCCAAACTATATTTCGCTGGCATAAAGCGGATCTATAAAACATATAAATTCTATATTCTTTCTGTGAAGTGCCATATTACATCTCTCGAAAACACTGAGAGCAGCAAAGATCCTGACAAGAGGAGAAACTTAAATATTCATCAAGTAGACATAAAGATCGTAATATCATAAAACGAATTTTCCATTCGCGTTCAAACAAAAAGAAAACTGGCTAACATCTCATTTACATTTCAGAGGATGAGAGAGACCCTTCTGCAACATGACAGTGATATTTTCATTACACTAATTTCGTTGCGATGAACAAATTAAACCTATCTCTATGAGCGTCTCAACGATTCTTTTGCGCAATTTTGCAGAGCGGGGAATTTTAAATAGGACTATCAGACCGTTTTGCTACTTCCACAGCATGCATGCGATTAAGGAAGGGCTAAGTGCCTCCTTCATTTCGTATTAATCTATCAGCTTTGAGAGAATTTTTTTTCTCAAGAGTGGTAGCCTTTTTTATATATTTTGAATTCTATTTTGCTCCCATTTAAACATCCAAAACAAGTTTTTGAAAGATTTATTGTCACCATCAGAAAGGTCCTCAAATTTTGGTTTTAAATAAGACAAAATTCATTCTCATTTAGTACCCTTTGGGTAGAAAAAAGGTAATTTTGTAATAACATAACCCAAAACCCAAACTACTGGATCGATTTGGCGGAAATTTGGTACACGGAGATTAGGTGACCCGTCGACGTGCTGAAAGGCTATTGGGAGCAATTGGTCCACGGGAAGTACCATTTAGGCATATCAACTTTAAAATTTGAAACAAAATAAGACACGGAAATCAAAGACCCACACGATGGGGAGGTTCCAGCCGCTTCTCTGCTACCTTTTTGGTCATGAAGCCACAGAGGACAGATAGCCAACTTAACTGACTATTCCATGACTTACTTTAATTGAAGAGAATTGCCCGATATTGACATTTGTTCCTGAGTTATCACAAAAAATCTGAAAATTGCCAATTTAAAGAAAAATTAATATCTTCCCAACGACTGATGTTATTTAAATGAAACTTGGAACTTTTATATTTTTGACAGCTGTCAATTGAATGGCATTGAGAGAAATTTTCTAGGCCTTCTAGATTTTGAATAAAGACAGTCAACTTTTCTTTTTCTTATGGGCGCCATATTGAATTTTAACACCGCCGGATACACAACACTACTTGAACAAGAAAACAAGAACAAAGTTATATTTTTTACAAATTATAAAATCTGCAATCTGATTCCCGGGTTCCAGAAAAGTACAGACACCCAAGCGAGGCTAAGCCTAAGCGCGTATGGAATAAATAAACAAAACTCCACTTTAAACTTAACATTTTTATTTATATCCTTGAGGGCCGGTTTTTTGATCTCCTGTTAAATTTAACATGAGGTTATTTCCACAGAAACAAATTGTTGTCACAATGGAAACTAAGGTGACAAACCTCATGTTAATGCTAACATGAGATGAAAAAACCGGTCCTTAATGAGTTTAATGTAATGGGAAGTTACAAAATCAAGAAAGAACTTACAGGCAAAAGTGTACGGTGGACATATTGGTGAATGATGGACATGTTAATTGGGATATTAATGCTATATTCAAAATTTCTGACGTTGGCAGTTTCAGTTGGACATACCGTTGTCTTTGTCGCTCTCGGACCGCCTCTAGACACCTGAAAGTGAGATAGAGAAAGAGAACTATTGTTCTATTGTCCGTAGGCACCTACGAGTCTTACTGAGGCTGTCTGAGGGTGTATCAGTGAACATTGTAGGAATTTGAGCTTTATGTTAAGTTAAGATTTTGAATTTTGATTCTGAAATGGACAAAATAAAAGAATGTTTATTCGAAAGACAATATCCTCTATCTCAGTTTAGAGGCGGTCCAACTGCGAACGTTAGAAACTTTTATTATGTTTTTCAACAAAGTTTTTTTCTTTAAATTAATGTCGAGTATCTAGTGATAGTGTAATGTCGAAGTAAAAATAATTCCAAGAAAGGCAGTATAATATCAAAAATGTTATTTATTCACAACCTGTCTATTATTAAGGTACAAAATCATTGTTTGCATATCTATAATCTCTGTCATAAAACACCAGTATTTTATTTTTCATAAAACACTCACTGCTGCTTACTATAATCTATGCTATAAAAAACTAGTGTTTTATTTTTCATAAACAACAGGTACGGCAGCAAGTCGGTATCTCATTACCGCCTAGTTCTGCGATATCGACATTACAATAAATTGTTACTGGTCATGTATAATTTATAATCTATTTATGCCATAAGTAGACTGGTTGTGGATAAAACGTCATATATGGCACTCGTGTCTTATCAGCATTTTAGACATTTAAGAAATTAGACACTCGACCTTCGGTATCGTGCCTAAACTTTTCTTGCGTGTCTAAAATGCCTTATAAGACACACGTACCATAAATAACTATTATTTTCGCTCATGTCCATTAATCCACTGTGCGCTTTTCACCAAAGACCTCAAGTTTGAAAGCCAAAGACCTCTGCTTTAAATATTAGTGTCCACATTTTCGTTGTCACCATGTTTTCCTTCATTTTCCTGCGAAATGGGCTTAACTTTATCACCAGGTTTATCCATCATATGTTTTCTTTGAGGATGATTGTCTTGAAACAAAATTAATTATGGTACCGATTTGCGCTACAAATAAATATTACTTGACTTTGGGTCCGTTATGTCGTATTTTTTTTTTCCACTAATATTACCTGCAAGAAAATAACATATTATTAAGTTATAAAAAAGTTGTATTTATGTGTTGCGTTGCCAACTACAGAACAAAAATCATGGCCCACTCTAATTATAAATCTTGACGATCTCGCCGTAGTTATTAGATTCAAAAGAAATGGGTCGATATTGAAAAAAATTGTTTTCATACATTTTCATGTTAAATGAGAGTGTTTGATATTTTTAGTATATCACTTACCCATATCGAAAATATTTTATAACACAGACTTTCGTAGGAATAAGTTAACTAGAGGAATAAAGGCAATTACAGTTTTATGGCCCTATATAATACAGATACATATATCTGATAAGATAAAGTTATAAAATGCAAAACTGTCTATATTCCTGTGAATTTTGATAAAAAAGTGACCCGTTCGAGGGCTTTTTATAAGTCCCCCTCTGTGAAAAGTTGTTTATGACAATAGTGTGATACAATGTAGGCATGTATTGTACCTTTATGGAATTTACCTTATTTAGACCGTCTCAGTTATTCGTCGCGTGCAAGTCCGCGAAAAACCTCGCTTTAGCAATTCAAAACGTAAACGTTGAAGATGTAACAAAATCATAAATATAAGTATTGTTGGCTAAGAAAAGATCTACCAAAAAGTCCGCGACAGCATACAGGGTGCGATATTGAAACTCCAGATTGCTATAACTTTGTAATTTATGGTCCGATTTTAGTGAAACAAAAACCAAATAAAATTGCTCGTAAAACACAACTCAAGGTAGTCTTGATTTTTACCAACTTCAACTAGAATGTCAACTCTGGATGTAAAATTTTCATTTTCAAATGGACGTAGGTACCCAATTTTTTTTACTCAGTCTAACAGCTATTTTAACTTCTACGCAACGGGAAGCAGTTACTGGAATCGATCGGAAAATTCAAAAAAATCGAATCGCCAAAAATACGAAATCTTTACGTTTTAGGGTCCTGGTAAGTGGTAACCCAAAAAACTGCTTTTTGAAAAAATGTCTGTCTGTGTTTGTGTGTCTGTCTGTGATCAGTGATTACGCTGGAGCTCAAACTAGTGAACGTATCGAGATGAAATTTGGCATACATATTCAGTGGGCAATTTGTAGGTGCTGACTAGATTTTGGGCCACATCGGTCTACGGAAACTGCCTTTTTGGCACGTCAACCTTAAGAATTTAAATGCAAACCCCCATTTTTCAAGCTACCATATGAATGCTCTTCGAATTGTGCTTCTAATGTATTCACACTTGTGCTTTTTGGCCAAGAAAATGGTGCCGTGAAAAAAAACCAATGCACAACCGTTTATTTTTATTACCGTATTTGATAGCTGATTTTTTTTGGACTCGAAAACCTTAATGCCATTTTTTGGAGAAATGTCATTTTAGTGGTAAAAGGGCCCTTGTTTCAATTTATTTTACAAAAAATCATATTCTTACTATCGGATTCGACAGCGTGTTTTATGAGCAATTTCATCTGGTTTTTGGTTCATTAACATCGGGCCACAAATAACAAAGTTATATCGTTCTGGAGGTTTAATCTCGCATCCTGTATACGTATCTATGAAGAATAGCCTAAAACAAACACTCAAACAGATTTTCACAAAAAATTGAAACACATGCAAAAACAATTACTGTAGGTATTATCATATGCTGTGGCGGATTTTTTCCGTAGATATAAGATTTTGTTACATCTTTAAGTTTTTAGGCAGCATTTGCAAAAGAAGTGCACTTTTTTTTCCGATTTATTGGAGGCGCTCCCTATATAAACGTATGAGAAGCGCCATATAGACATCTAGATATAATGTAATCGACCGATTTAGCCCAAAATCGCATCATCATCGCACCTTCACTGAACGCGTGCGTAAAATTTCATCTCAGTATTTGGCTCAAAGTCTAATCAGTTCTTCCTTAAATCATATAATGTGCATCACATACGAAATTTCGGCCAGATCGGTTCAGTAGTTTCTTTCTTATTAAAATAATGATTATTTTTAAAATAAAAATAAGCAATAATTGCTCGTATAGTATACTACCGTACATTTGAATTGAATATAGGTCCTACTTGAATGAAACAAAGTTTTCTATGCGGGCAACCTGAAAATCCTAATTATTGTCTCACTTGGTTTGAAAGAAATGAATTAAGAAATTCGTCTTGAGGACAAGATAATTGATGAAGGGCAATTATTAAACGTATCAAACAGAAGTCGCATGTTCGCTGTAAGTCATTTATCATTAAATTAAACGAAGTAATCTTTTCCATTCGTTGCGAACAGCGTACCAAGCATTGTCTAATGTGGCCAACGACGTTAAAACATAGCAAATTGACACTTGACCCGTTGAAAGCGCTGCTTCGCAAATTATATTTGCGATCCGCTCTGACACAACACGAATTCTTCTAATTGTAACGAATGTGGCAGGCACTAAAATAGATCAACTCCCATTTGATTACAGAGCCGCCCGAACGTCGAGAAATTAATTTAAATTATTACCGCATCGATCGAAGAAACGGTGCAAGACGCATTAAATAATTCAAAATCGCATAATAACGAGATTGAAACGTTCATCATGAGCTAGAACCGGGCCCCAAGGGACGTGAGTGTGTGACATACAAATTGGGCTGTATATGGAGGCACCGCGACGAATTACCGACGGTGGATTACAGCTATATAGCAACTGAGAATAATTTCAATTAATGTGTTACACCTATTAAAGCCGGGATGGGATGGGAAAAATTTCGAGAGGGGAATCAAAACGCCCTCGGCCATCCCGGATCGTTTTTATCCAAACACGCAGCTCCCATATTGGACAGTTCAATTTGAAATATAATTTCTAACTTTCAAATATTAGCATTTCATATTTACCCTATTACTGCACATGGCGAACACAGCGGCTCTCCTGCTTCCCCGTCATAAATATTTCATATTTTTCACGAGACTTTATTGACCGACTTTACCTTCGGGCTATGTGACGAATTTAAATTATATTGCATAAGCATGCTAAGTAATTCCGCGGAAATACATTAGGCTACTTACTACGCTGGAACCGCCTTCGTTTCCAGTCACAACGCCCTCTCATCTTTTTCCCTTATTCCACAGGGGACATCAAAACGGCAAAGGATTTCAAATTTTTAAGTCAGGATGAAAAGCCACCAGAGCTGTTTGGTACCTTAAATTCTCAGCAATATTTTTTACGAATTAATGCACCTTTTTGCTGTGGATTTACTAAAATTGTTCACCGTAGGAAAAATGGCTCACCAACTGAACAAAAGTACGAAATGTCGAAAAAAATGTAAAAAGCATAGTGTATAATTCGCATGAAAATATACATTCGTACACTCGCGCGAACCTTGCATCACTCGCCTTCGGCTCGTTATACCTACTTACAATACACTATTCAATAGGTGTCGCTGCTCATTATTGTTTTCGGTTTTTTTACCATCAAAGACGTTTTCTTTACTAAGAACGTCAAACAAGCTCTATTTAAAAATGTTAATTCTCATTTGACAGAAAAAATTTTCAGAATTTTTTTAGTGGTTCGACAAGGTCAATATCTAACTATGCCTATTTTCAATGTCTTTGAAAATATTTGAAATAAATGTATTTGTGCGAATAAAGAAAATTGATCACAGCAAGTTTTGGATCAAAAATTAGTAATTGTTTCAAATATTTTCAAAAATATTGAAAATAGGTATAGGGAATGATAATAGCCTAAAGAGAATCTAATTTTGCATCTTTTGGATACATGAAAATGTTGAGTTATGGACAATTTCGTTAACGTTATTTTTACAAATTATTTTCCGCCAGTGTTAAATCAACATGATCAAGTGAGACATCAAAAGGAAGCTGAAGCCTTGTACTTTCAGCCCACCAAGTTTGATTCCTTAATCTTGAACCGTCTGGAAGATAGAAATTTTTCTATTGCCGCACAAAAATCAACTTTTTTACACTTTTGACATGTCAAAAATTATGACAGTTAAGTAGGTAAAGTGGGGGTGCAGTAACTTCACAATTAAGATGCTGGCACACTGAGGAGGCGCGGCACGGCGCGGCGCGGCGCGGCTTTTTGCCTCCAGAATAAATTGCATGTTATCAAATGGGATGCCGCAAACTGGAGCGATGCGGCGCGGCGCGGCGCGAAGCGGCAACGCGCGGGTTCTCCGAGTAGCATCCAAGCGACATCGCGGCGCGTCAAAACTCTGTCTTCGGGACTTCTCAATTACTTTCGGGTGCGCCTGATTGCGTCTAACCAGGTCTAGGTTACTTTGGTCCCTTTTCATATTGATATCGTGGACCTACATAGTCCTCTTCTTCGATTTTCTTGCCTCCTCTTCCTCCTCCATGCTTTTTAGGGCACAAAGAACGAATAAATCTTCGTCGGAGGAACTGCTAGACATGTCACCAGTTGTCACGCGTTTAGAAATTTGCGGTATCACGTATCAAACGAGAATTTTGTTTAAATTTTGTCGCTTCGCCACGCTCAAGTGTGCGTACACGTAGGAAAATGCCGCTTCGTGTCGGGTCGCGCCGCGTCGTGCCGCGCCTCCTCAGTGTGCCAGCACCTTTAAGAGGCCAATCCGAATCTAGAGTCAAAACATAGGCTTCCCATTTAAAATAACAAAGATGGCGGCCACTTCCTGTATAACCGGAAGTTCTTCAGAGATGAAACTATTTTCATTCGATAGGCAATGAATTGAAACCCCCGTGTGTGAATGTTCGTTTAGCTGCTCAAAACGATTCTCTAAATAGCGTTAACTGACTCTTTAAAAGAGACACCCTGTAGTAGAAACGGAAAGTGAATAATATTTTTTGATCAACAAGGAAATATGGAGAAGGAGAAGCGTAATATTTATTTACGATATAAGTGTTAAAAGTTGTTTTTTACTTTGTGAGAAGGGAAGTTTGGGACACGACGCGCGGCAGAGTGGCTCATTCGAACAAAATATATTTTTTAACCTCCCCACTCCACTTCACCATTTAAAAAAAAGGGAGGTTACTGCAATCACTAAAATTTTCGAATTCGAGATAAGACCGGATCTATACGTTTTGGGGTCTCAGGAGCCCAAAAAAGTGGTTTTTAAAATGTGTCTGTATGTATGTACGTACGTTTGTACGTTCGTACGTTCGTACGTACGTACGTTCGTAAACACGCCACAGCCCAAACTACTCGACAGATTTAGCTGAAATTTGGTACGTGTGCATGTGATAACCCAACTTAGATCTGAAAAGCTTTTGGAGCCAATCGTGCAACTAGAAATGCCATTTTGGCACATCAACTTTTAAATTTTAAATGCAAACCCCCATTTTTCACCGCACGATAGAAAAGGCCTTCAAATTCTGCTTCTAACAATGTATTCATTTTTAGTGCCCCTTTGATCAAAAATTGAAAAAAAAAGTATTTTTATCCGACTTTAAAATCGCGGTACAGCCCAAGCCCCTGAACCGATTTGGCTGAAATTTTGCACACGGGGATTGTATAGCACGTCGAAGAGCTGAACAAATTTTGGATTCAATCGGCCCACGGAAACTGCCGTTTTGGCACACCAATTTGTAACTTTAAAATTATTCACTCATTTAACCATCCAAAACAAGTTTTTGAAAGATTTATTGTCACCATCAGAAAGGTCTTCAAATTCTGGTTTTAAGTAAGACAAAATTCGTTCGCATTTAGTGCTCTTTGGGTCAAAAAATCGAAATTTCATAATAACACTAAAAATACATAATAGCCCAAATTAGCGAATCGATTTGGCTGAAATTTGGTACATGGAGATTGGGTGACCCGTTGAAGACCTGAAAGGCTTTTGGAAGCAATTGGTCCACGGGAAGTGCCATTTAAGCATATCAACTTTAAATTTTAAATAGAAAGGTCTCCTTTTTGATGTCGCCATTAGAAAGACGATCAAATTTTCGTTCTAAAAATATATTCACAGTTTCTGCCATTTCAGTGGAAAATAGAGAAAAAAAGATTTTTCATTAAAAGGGAGCAGGCTGACAGTGGATGACATAAAGTATCAGTTATTGTCAAAAGGGTGGCAAACTGTTAACCTTAAAAGGAACATATTGTCAAATGTGATGGGTGATGTCGGTATTTGTCAGAAAATTGCGAAATTAGTCACAGACAATAAGCATAAAAAAAATTCTGTCCAATTGACTATACTATCTACACAGAATACAAAGATCCACGCGATGGGGAGGTTCCAGCCGCTTCTCTGCTGCATTTTTTTTATACATAGTTTTAATAGTGTTTTTTATAGTTTTTAATAGTGTTTGTAGAAAAAATTATTTGGTAGTTACATTGAGAACTATTGGACAAAAAATGTGTAGCCAAGGAAGCGGCTGGAACTTCCTCACCACGTGGATCTTTTATATTATTCTTATTCTGGTTCTCAATTAAACAGGAAAAAAAATGGACAGCAGATAAGCGGCTGGAACCTCCCCGCACCCATAGCGTGGATCTTTTATTTTCGTGTGGGTAGTAATCTATTGAACACGAAAATTTTTATACCGCTCGTCTGGCAAATAACCACAGCACCTATCAAATTTGACAACATCTACCTTAATGTTCTGTTACCAAATATAACTTTACGGCATTTACTGTCAGTCCGTAACTTTTTAATGAGGATGACAATTTTCATAATTTTCCGCTGAACTGGTAGAAACCGTCATTAGATCCAGAACCAGAACTGTATCATCTTTCTATAATGATGACAAAAAATGAAGCCTTGTTTTTACTTATAATTCTGCCAAAGGTCAGTTGTTTAGTCTACAGTATGTTTATAATATTAATACAGAATTTCACCAAGTCCCCAAACATAAATAGGTATAGTTATCTCGTGTTAATTTGAAATTCGAAAATTTTAGTGATTGCAACAGTAATAATTGTGGTGCGGGGAGGTTAAAAAGATATCAGCTTATAACAAATCTAAAATACCTACAAAGTAGGAAACGTTTTAGCGGAGGAAGACAGAATCATAATGTAGGAAATATTTCGAGAAACTTTTAGAAAGAAAGGATACAAGGGCTGAAAAACGACAAGTAACTCGCATGACCCAAGAAAAATGACAAATGGGAATCATAGCGCTAATATTTAAAAATGGGGGCGCCAATAAATAATGCCAAAATTATAGACAAATCAACTCTCATCAGTACAGCCGCGAGAATCCTTGAGAAGAGACTTCGAGCTCACTAGAGGAAAGGTTGGAAGAAACACAATTTAGCATCAGACCACAGAGGGGGGTAAAACGACGCATTATTCGCAATGAAGTAAGTAGCCGAAAAATTAATTAAAGAAGAGTGAACTTCTCATTTCTGCGTTATTAATCTGGAAAAGGCATTCGATAAAATCAAGGTCCCAAACTTATGTAAGAAAGCACTAAATATCAGGAAATGTCGGATGCGTTCGGAGTATTGAGTAAGACAAGGCTACATTCTGGGCCCACTACTATTATTAGTGCTTTTGGAAGAAGATTATGGGATCAATGCACTGGAAAGAATATAAACATAAAGATTAGTAAGGAAAAGACGAAGAAATAAACAGCAGCAACAATATCAGAGGTTGGAAAAATGGAAGAAGAAATAAAAGGAAGAGTATCACCGAGAGGCAAATTATTGAGTAGCAACAAACACATTTTTTCAGAAAAGAAAGGAATAAGAGTGCAAGTTTTCAACAAAGTAGTAAATTCCATTCACATTCGTGGTGCAGAAACATGGCCGCGCGGCTAGAAATGAGATTTTTGGGAAGATTGGAAAACAAGACAAGAAAGGACAAAATTAGAAATACGACATATAGGTAGAATCAGAATATGAAGAAAAAGAAGGGCACTTATATTACCGATACGCGAAAGTTGCGTTAAGTCGCTAAAGTTAAGTGTTCGAAACAAGTCTCCAAAAATAGAGCAACAGGATTACCAGAAATGCGGAAATGCAGGTGTGAAAAGAGGAACAATAACAACAAGTCATTTAGGACAGACAAAGGTAGAGAGGACTAAGTATGGAAAAGACCAACCGGAGAAAACGCCTTAACTGTCAAGGCGACAGGATTAAGTACATATGTCAAAAAGCTATAAGGAGCATAGCACATTGCATCACTCGCCTTCAGCTTACAGTGTAATAGTTCTCTCAAACTAATTTGAAATTAGCTAGGTTGAAGTATAACGTTGATTAACATTGGTAAAAATGGGGATAAGAAACAGTTTTTCCTTTTCCACGTCTTCACCGTCTAATAACGTGACAGGTCTTTGCACGAAAGCTCTTTGAATTTGAAATCAGCAAATGATGACAGTGCGATAAATGAAGTAGACTTCTTATGCAATCGTCTAGACAATAGAAAATGCAAATTTCACAAGAAGCTCAGTTAATTAGACACCGGATGCACCAAAGAAGCCGGGTGCTGCACACCACAATTCCGCGATGTTTATGATTACATTAGGGTTTGTATAGCAGACTATAATAGGGAATTAAGGTAATTTGGTCGTGAGGCGGAAAATGAAGTTATAAAGATACGAACTCTCCTCAAAGGAGACGTTATTGTCTGTAGCTGTAATAATTTGGAATTTCGCTAATCAGATTTTATACGAAATTGTGTAACATTTTTACGACGTCATTACCACCCCGCCATCGATCACCCCATTGTCTCTTGATGATGATGCAAAAGGTCATCCGGAAGCTATCCGATCGAGAGACACAGCTTCCGTTAAGCCTAACGCCGGGCTACGTTTCCGCGTAGCGTATGTGCTGCGCTTCCGTTTCCCATTGACTTAACGGTAATCGTGCATGCTTTGTTTGCAGTTCGGCCCTTATGTATACAATCGCATATGCTACATTGATTCGCACCCCTTCGTAGGCGCCCGCTGCTTCTTTTTTTCGGGGGTAATTTCTGGATTGGTGGCGGTTTTGGAGATGTTTAATTTTTGAGATTGCTCTAAGCGCTTTTGTTATTATTCTAAAAGGGCGATTTTTATTGCAGTCGTTATGTGTATAATTAACATCGCACAATATGAATTCCAAATCAATTCGATAAAATAATCCGGGGCCTAACGGTGATATAATTTGGAAATGGAAATAGGGTATGTGTATCTCTGATTATGATACATGATGTAGCAATTAATGCAAACTATATCAAATTCAATTAAGCCGCTCTAGTCCGAGCATTTGCTTTGACCAACCAATGCATTGCAAATCCCCTCATTAAGGCGCCCTCGGGCCAGCATTCAGAGGGTGCGGATCACCCCAATCCCAATGCTAAGAAACACAGGTCCCACCACACCCTCGACTTACTTTCAATATTGTTTTTTACCACAAAATGTAGAAAAATGATGGAGATCAAAATCGAATTTGAGTTTATTATTTGGAGAAATTGCGACTGGAAAATGTCCGCTCCCGGCGAATGGCGGATGTAGTTCCGGATCCAATTAATATGTTAGTGTAGCGAATTAAGCTGTCTGAGGCATTTACGCAAATGCATTCACTTTGGCACTGCCATAATTGTATATAAGGAATCTTCTCAAATGTCACATATTATATTAAACAATGTCATGAAACGGGTTTGTGAAATTGCGTTAGCGCCGTAACGCGATCCTTCTCTTTGTGCGTGTTTCGCTACGGTTATGGGCAAATTATTCAAAAAGATGCGGGTTCTGGTCTCTCTGTGTACGTTTTTCGAAAAGTTTTTATTTTTAAAGTCCGTTGATTTTCTATAGCAGAGAAATTTGGCGGGAAAGCAAAAACATTGCATAACCTAAATCTTCTAGGGTTTATTTTTATTATTAGCAGCAGTGTCACAGATAAACGTACCTGAGGCTTTTTCGAGAATATTTTTCTTTGTACTTTACTCAAAACTGCACGCACACAAAGGCCATTTTGTGCCAATTCAGAGCAATTGCAAAATTTTGACATTTGTCATGTTTTCTGACGTATCGCATTGAAATCGCTTCTACCAAGTCACCTGTTAGTAAAATTCCTTGCAAAATTTCCTCCTACCAACCTAAAATTCAAGTTCTGTCACTTCAATAGAAAATGAATGGAGAGTACCTACTTGTCTCGTCTTATTCTTCATCTTCTTTCAAAAAAAATTAGAAAGTCAAGAATAAAAAGTTTTAGGAGAGTGCTTGCAATAATTAAAAGAGCCCTAAAACTCTCGATCAAATCGATTAATATAACTTCCAAAGGTCATCCATGGCGTCATGATATGCACAATATTTGGACCACTCAAGCGAAGGACTCGATATTAAGCAATTGTCTTCTATAAACAAGTCTTATTGAAATAATTTAATCAATTATTGTTACACTGGTAAAACTCGACATATTCCAGGTGTGCACAAGAAAGTTTTACGCGTTTTCATCCCGGAACGGTAGTTGCAGAAATTATATTGCAGCATCAAAAGAAATTACAGCACTCCTCTTTGGTGCTGTTATAAAAATTAAATCAAATTTCCCCAATAAAGTTTCGAGGATACAAGTTAGCTTTCAAGTTGACCGAGTGAATTCTGCAGGTTCTTGGGACGGAGTCTGTTCTCATGCATTTTTCAACGATCCTCGACGGTATTCTTTACGGAAATACTTTCTATATTCTGCGATTCTGGAAAATTATTCTATATTCTGCGATTCTGGAAAATTATGGAATGGGGCTTTTACAATAATTCGGTTTTTTGATTTTTGGCGAGTATGCACTGAATAATTCGTTTTATGCACCTCACTAAACCCAACTTTCAAACGAATTTACAATAATTGCCGCTTTAGCATTCATGTTATAAACATTTAAAAATTTGTTTGTTAACTTAAAGCAAGATTTTAAACCTTATGGGTTTTTATGTAGAAGCAGAGCTAACTTTGTTGTGTGATATCAAAATGCTGATGATGGATAAAGGCAAGGGTGGAGATATTTGTATCTATCTGTAGTATTAAGTATATAATAATCTACTTTATACTAGAGATATACAGGGTGTTTCACGAAGAGCGACAGTCAGCTGTCTGTCTCGGACGTGTCCCCTTATTAAATTTTTTTTTTTAGTTTTTCAAAAATGTAATCAGTATGAACTTTTTCGAAAAATCCTCAAAATTTTTAAATTTGTATGATTAATTTAAAAAATCAATGTAAAAGTTTTTGAAATAAAGTATAAAATAGCACACCAACTGTTTTAATTCTTTTTGACGTTTAGTACAATTGAATTGAAAACTCAATAAAATAGATTTTGAAGTCGTTTGACTCAAACTTTAAAAAGGTTTTTTCAAAAAAGTTCTTCCGAGTTACATTCTTTAAAGCAAATTTTTTGGGTGTCGGATGGTGTCAAGATTCAACACGGCGGCCACAAGAAAATCAAAAGTTGATTCTCATTGCTCAAAATCTAGAAGGCCCAGAAAGTTTCTGTCGATGGCATTTGGTTAACAGTGTTGTTAAAAATGTATAAATTCCAAGTTTCATACAAATTGCATCAAGGGTTAGGGAGATATTAATTTTAACTTAAAATCGAAATTTTCAGATTTTTCGGAATAACTTAGGAACGAATCAAGATATCGGGAAATTCTCTCCAGATTCTTAATTACCAAAAAATTGCGGAACTTTTTCCTAATTTAATCGACTCCATAACTCTTACCACTTAGCAGGAGATGCCAATGGTGTGCAGTGAAAAAGGAACCATCCTGTATACATTGGACACTTTGTAGGTGCCTGTTAGATTTTGGATCTAAATTAATCAACAGAAAGTGCCATAAACTTTAAAATTATAAATGCAACTCCTACTTTTTAAATCATTGAAGTGAAGGGCTACAAATTCTGCTTCCAAAAAGGTATTCACATTTGCCCTTTGGCAAAAAATCTTCAAAGACACGCTACAGCTGCAACTACTGAAGATAGCGAGATGAAATTTTATCCATACGTTCAGTCAGCACCGACTTATAGATGGTGATGCGACTTTGGGCCACATCGGTCAATTACATGTTATTCCAGATTTATGCGTTTACACAGCGCCTCTAATACATTGATTGTGTTTACATAGCGCCTCTAATAAATTTAATTGTCGCAAACGTGTTTAGCTTATTATTAGTATTATTACCATAAACAGGTCTTCAAGTTATGTCCCTAGAATGTGTCCATACCTCGTGCCCTTTATTTATTTTATTGTATTACTGAAATTATTCTGGTTTCCGGAGAAAGAGGCTCTTCTTTTGCAAACGTTGCTTAAACACTGTGGACACACAGAACGATGAAGTCCGGGGTAGCATATAATGTAAATGTGATAGGTATAAGGTGGACAACAATTATATTGTGTTTTCTTTTTTGAGAAAATCGGTTTTAGTGTTTATTGTGGGCTACCCGTCACAGATACGCAGATATACTGTCGTACAATTTTTGGTAAATCTTTATTTAGTTAAAAATTCTTCGATTTATGATTTTGTTATATCTTCAACCGTTTAGGCAGCGTTCGCGTTTTAGGTGATTTTTATATATCTTTCTTTATCACTTTTATTCCTTCATTTATGCAGTAATACCCCTGAAATTATTAAAGCCATTAACCTGGTTTAATATTATGAAGAACTTTAGCAGATTTCGTAACGTTAGACGTGGTGATACAGCGGCAACATCGGGGCTAATATTTCCCCCAACTCGGGTTCGATCCCCATTGGAAGCATGTCGTTTTATACATTTTAGCTTATATTTTTAATTTATTTCTGTGTTACTAGTTACACTGCTAATGTTAGTAGCTATACATATTTACGAATAATGTGAAAATTTGCCAATTTTCAACATTTCGTTTATGTGTCTATAAATAAAAGAAAATCTCAAATTAATGGAAAAAATAAAATTTCCACTCCCGATGCGTGCCTTAAAACAAAGAGATAAAAGAGGGTGGTCGTAAGACGGCGCACATTAGTGTATCATAATGCGCCTCGCAATGTTTTACTTATTTAGAAGGCTCTCCACATCATAAATATGCCTATTATTTATTTAAATCGCGAGGGTTGCAGCTAATGGAAAATTAAAGGGCGAATTTAAAAATCCCCCGCACGACGGATTTAATGTAATGATGTAGCAAAAGATGACGTTTCGATGCTTTCGATCGGGCCGCAGAAGCCGGAGGCAGGAACGAGCTTTAGCTTAGCTCCCAAACCCAGACTTTGATCCGTGGCAGGCTGCTAATTAACTGATTAATTAATTGCACAGTCACTTTAATTCGATGGGTATTTATTTATGAGCAACGCGGCATTAATGTAATTAGTGTTTCAGGTGTTGGGGTCTGAAGCGATCGAAGAACATGTCGCGTTGTCGAATAAATCAAAATGTCACGTTTCTTATATTATATTTCTCCGATATGGGCGCTGTGTTTGACGTCGGTAATAATGTTTGCTGACATATTTCTTCCAGGGTACTCCGCAAATCCGCCCCCAGTTAAAATGTTTAGACTTCAATTTGCTTTACAGTCTCCGAGGAGGGACTTTGGCTTATGTCTACAAATCACATCAACAAAGTCCTGCCGGCTATCTGTACCGTATGGTTCACTAGTTATAGCTTCAATATAGCAATAACTTGCTCCGATTTTTTTATTGTTATTTTGCTGAAGATGCGTGGACGCGACCTTCTGAAATGTTCAGGGTTGTGAAAATGGTGGATGCGCCAGCCGGGACGAGCCTTCCTAACAAATTTTTTCTTCATAGTGTTGCAAACCAACAAACTATAATCGATTTCAAATTTGAAAATTTTCTGTCTCTGAAAAACAGAAAAGAAAATCTGAATCAACTCAAATTTGTCTGATTGGTCCACTAAATTATAACCAGATAACCAGTTGGACTCTAGAATATATACTTTATAAATTCTTCTCTTCTCGCTACATACAGGATGTTCGTTTGGAAACTTTCTACCCTGAATATCGCGTAAACGAAATGAGGCATGAAAATTCGGTATTCTTACTCCCTAAGCTAAGGGTTACAAAATAAGAATATATTTCTTTCAAAAAATTGGCATCTCGAAGATGGTAGAAACTTCTACTTTTTCACAGAATTTGTAAATGTACCAATTAACTTTAACCAAGTCAGAATCGGCGAGAAGGCGTCGGCGCGTGGGCCGGATGTCGACCACTGATGCTGTCTTGCGCATTGTGCCCGGCGTTCATTTATTAAAAATTAAAATACAAATGTTTTTCACTCCTAAAATGAAATTTTTTAAAAAAATGACACTAAGATTTTCGGTCCGGCAATGCAACCGCTATAGAATTCGATAATAATAATATGCCTTTTTCCTAAATAAAATTCAAAAACGGTAACTTTTGCCCCTAAAATGTCAATTTTTGAAAAAATGGGACTAAGGTTTTTGATCTGTCAATGCAACAGCTAGCGAATCCAATAGTAAGAAAATGCTTCTTCCCCAGAAAAATTCAAAAAACGGCCCTTTTACCACTAAAATTAAATTTTTCGAAAAAATGGCACCAAGGTTTTCGCTTGAAAGAAAAATCACCTATCAATATATATCATATCAATATACAGTTAGATAGATTTTTCTCACGGCACCGATTTTTGGCCAAAAGGGCACCAAGTGTGAGTATACTTTTATTTCCAGATGCAGAATTGGAAGAGCTTTCATATGGTAACGCGAAAAATGGGGGTTTGCATTTAATTTTTTAAAGTTCATGTGCCAAAAAGGTATTTTCCGTGAACCGATGTGGCCCAAATTCTAACCAGCACCTACAAATCTCCCATAGAATATGTGTGCCAAATTTCGATACGTTCACTAGTTTGAGCTGCAGCGTGCTTACATACACACACATTTTTTCAAAAACCATTTCTTTGGGTTCCCAGTATCCTAAAACGTATAGGTTCGATGTTTTTGGCGATTCGATTTTTCTGCACTTTTTTCGTTCAATTCCAGTAACTGCTCCGCGGAGCGTATAGAAGTTAAAAACATATTCCAACACAAAAATATAGAAATTTTCAATTCGTGCCTCCTTGCAAATTTTGTGCCCTGCCCTGAAAAAAAAATTTCCGCCGCCGGAGTAAAAATAATTTACTTTATCGCCGCGGAGTAAAAATAATGTACTTCATCGCCGCCGGAGCAAAAATAATGTACATATTTCGTTTCCATGACAGAAATGTCACTTTAGCATTGTCAAAAATGTCATTGAAGTGTATTTTTCTGACGTTTGAAGAAAAACTAATTTATTCGAGATAAAGAATAATTACATTATGATAATTACAACGCGGATGCGGCAATGCCGACTGCCGACTCCTTTTCTGGCCTAGCCGCGTAAAATTATTTTATACGGCTAGACGTGAGAAATTGTTCCTACTTTCACAGTCATCGCTAGGCTCGAAAATTTCGCTTTTACTTAGTATAGGAAGAAAAAATTTTTTTTCTAATTCCGATTCAAGCGCAAACGACCATCATCATCATATTCATTTTACGGAATAACTCAGGAACGAATCAAGATATCGGGGAGTTCTCTTCAGATTCTTAATCACCAAGAAATAGTGCAACTTGTCTCTAATTTAACCGACTGCGTATCTCTCACCGTTTAGGACATCCCACGGTAGTGAAAAAGGAACCACCCTGTATAATATGGTTAGCTAAACTAACAGATTTATGAATTTTGTGCGGAACTTTATCATCGCTCTTTATAGGTACATATAATCTAGCGAACTCATGTCATAATGAGTGACGTGGCATCAGACCCTACCGTTCAGAATCCCAGTTCTAAAAAATTTATCAATACCTGACCCTAACCTAACCCCAATGTAAATTTAATCTGTTCGACTTGCGGTTGTTTTTTTAATCCGCTCTTAACAATTTTAGTTCCGTTTTTTCAATTTTCCATTAGGACTGGACATTTCTACTACAAAATATTTTTATTTTCAAATGTCACATAACAATTATTTAAATGACTATGTTGACAAGGTATAACCGTCATTTCTATGACACCACTTTTAGCTGTGTGTTAAACTCCGGAGGAGTTTACATTCATCATTATTTGCAATTTTGCAAAGTGTCAAAGTGACGCGCAACAGGCGTGAGTAGAAAATCTTCGATTTTTTCGTATGAAAATAAAATATTGTATTTTATTCGGAGTTTAAGCGACATTATGTGAGTCGTATTGATTTACTCCGTCACATAATATCTTACTTAAACTCCTAATAAAATAAATATCTATTATTTGCATATTTATGTTTAGCATAGAAAATATTTCAGAAATGTACTTTACCAATTTTGGCCAAGACGTTAATAATAATAGGTAGAGGTAGGCAGTAAGCACCTATAGTATTTTTTTGAAACATATCTATAGTGTTGCTGCATTGAGGCTGAAGTAACAGAATCTAGCCACTATTTTGCTAGGGTTTTGTTTAAAACTGGTTTTACACGATTGGTTGAAATTTTTAATTGTAAAACAATTTCCTTCGATTTTTATTAAGAGATTTTCTAAAGAGATCGTATTTGCTTATAAAATATTAAACGAAATAATTATTTTTCAAAACTACCACTTAGCTGGAGTCACTTGGTGATGTGAATAAAGTGTTACAAGATGCTGAAATGTACCTAAAGTTAATTAATAAAGAATAAAAATACAAGTTTGAAAAGGATCAAACTACAAGCAAAAGCTTTGTTACTGTTTATTCACACCGGCCACTATCCAAATGATTGGCCGGTAGAATAAACGGTAACAAAGCTTTTGCTTATAGTTTTATCTCTTTCTTTCGCAAGAAAAACTTGTATTTATACCCTTTATTAATTCAACATTAAGCATTTTGTAACACTTTATTCCACCACCAATTTATCTTGCTCTAGAAACTGCTCGCCGATTGTCGTGTATAATGGTGGATGCGCCTGAATAATCCTGCATTTGTCTTCATTTTCAGTGCCGGAGGGTTTCGTCCAGTGTTAGACGCCAACTCAGCCACAAGAAACACCCCGCCGCTCTTCTTCCCCCCACACCTAGCCTCCCATATATCATCGCAATTCTCGCCGCCGTTATTCCCCACATTAAAAGGTAAATATCTCAATCCCCCGATAATCGAATTTGAAACTTTCTTTATTAAATTTAAAGTCGATCGCAATCTGTGAACTCAGGTGCAAACCCGAACCATAAGTGGATCAACCTCAATTTTAAATAAATTTCCAGGTTTCCCCGGGCTCTGCTCCTGCTGCCCCATCAAGCCTCTAAGCGCCTTGAACGCGACGCTGCTGCCATCTAGCGAAAGCTCGCAGATCTCGCCTGGAAGCGATCAGAGATCGTCCAGCGTGGCGGAGCTTAGGAGGAAAGCGCAAGAACATTCCGCCGCCCTACTCCAGAGCCTTCAGCACGTGGCCAATTTTCAGCAGGCGGCGGGATTGGCTGGTGGATTGAATTTCCCGCTGTTGCCACCCCTGACTCTTCAGGCTCTGCATCGAAAACATGAAGAGGCTACCTCGAGTAAAGAACAAGCACCGTAGAATAATCTTTTCAATCTTTTCAAAATGTACTTAGTGCAACTTGTAAATAGTGTATATTACGATAGGGGTGGAAAAGTGCAATCTATGAACTTCATGCAATAAACACCAAAGCCAGTTGGTTTCTCGTCGGTGTCATGATGGAAAATATTTAAGCAATCATTAAAGTGCACATTTTGATCTTCACGTAAACTGGTCCTTTATGAACTTTGTTTGCAGGCTTAAGGCATAACTTTACGTCTCTATAACAATTCTCAAAGACAAAAATTTGTAAAAAGCCAGTACCGCAAAGTACGAAAGCGTCCAGGTGTCGCCAACTTATTTTTTATTTTCGTAAAAACGAGAATTTTTTCGTAAAAACGAGAATTTTTTCGTAAAAACGGAAAATTGGGGAAATGAACGGTTGGTGGTACCTATCTAGTGGAATATCTGTGACCGTCTTGCTGTCAAATTGAATGAAAACAAAGGAAACATGAGCATACCTGTAACTAAAAGCATGTTAAAATTTTTGACAGCTGTCAATTGAATGACAGAAATTTTCTAGGCCTTCTAGATTTTGAATAACGACAGTCAACTTTTTATTCTTTTATGGCCGCAATATTGAATTTTGACACCATCAAATACACAAAAAAATTGCCTTTTCAAAAATGTAGTCAACATGAACTTTTTTGACAGACGTCAGAATCTGAAAATTGGTATGGATAATTTCTAAAATCAGCCTAAACTTGGATGAAAAACAATTGCAAAAAAGTACGCCGACTTCTTCAATCTCTTATAACATGTGAAAACGTTAATTGTTACGGCTTTATACTGTTTGAATTTGGCGCCTTCTCCCAGCGCGCCCGCTGAGTTGTACGTTCTCACCCCGCCAGTCATCCCTCAGTCTTGCATTGGCGTTAATGTAGGCATGTCGCATTATTTAGAATAAAATTCACATGTTTTGAGTTTTACCAAGTTTTATTGTTTTCTCGTTTACCTACGATTAAGATCCGCAAAAATACAGTCCACAACATTTGTGTTTTATTGTTTTCTCGTTTACCTACGATTAAGATCCGCAAAAATACAGTCCACAACATTAATGTTGGTTACATTTTTGAAAAGCTATTTTTTCTGTGTATCTGGCGGTGTTAAAATTCAATATGGCGCCCATAAGAAAAAGAAAAGTTGACTGTCTTTAATCAAAATCTAGAAGGCCTAGAAAATTTCTGTCAATGCCATTCGATTGACAGCTCTCAAAAATATAAAAGTCCCAAGTTTCATTTAAATAACATCAATCGTTAGGAAGATATAATTTTTTTTTTAAAATGGCTATTTTCAGATTTTTTGTGATAACTAAGAAACGAATCAAAATATCGGGAAATTCTCTTCAGATCCTTAATCGCCAAGAAATAGCGCATCTTTTCTCTAATTTAACCGACCCCGTGTCTTTTACCGTTTAGAAGATCCCAATGGTGAGCATCGAAAAATTACCCACCCTGTATAATACCACGAGTGACACCAAAATTTCCGGAAATTTTTTGACGTTTACGACAGATTTTCACTTATAATCTCATAAGAGCATTAATTCTTTCCGGAAATTTTTGGAGTGCATCAAAACAACGTATTAATCGGCCCGAGTGGAACACGAGGGCCCGATTACGTTGTTGGGATGCACGACTAAAATTTCCAGGAAATGAATTAATGCTCGAATGCAGATTCGGTAAGAAAATAGCAACGATACAGCCACAGAAATTGAATAGGAATGATTTTTGACATATAATTTGACATAAAAATTTCCACTTATTAATTTCGTTTAGGTTGGTCTAGGTAGGTATCAAAAATTTCCAGGAAATCCTCGAGTTGCCATGGAAAACACACAGAAATCTATTTTTCTATTGGCTAATGATTAGTATCGTGCGATTTTCGTGGCAAAAAATCTGGAGTAATTATCAAAAATAAATTTTCGGAAATTTTAGGGATCACGAATGATATTCAGCAAGAAAATTTCACTTTAAATAGAGAATCCTGACAGTAGGAACCTGGCAGAAAAATTTCCGATATAATTTTCTCTTGATTGGCCAGAATCCGTCGTAAAGATTTAAATCCTCGTTCGTTATTGGATCAAATTTTTAAAGTGGAATTTTCGTTTTTACGAAAAAATTTCGTTTAAACGAAAAAATTTTCTCATTTTTACGAAAATATTCTCTTTTTTACGAAAGAATTCTCCTTTAAACGAAAAAATTTTCTTGTTTTTGCGAAAATATTCTCGTTTTTTCGAAAAAATTCTCGTTTAAACGAAAATAACAAATAAGTTGGTGACATCTGGACGCTTTCGTAGCAAAATGTGTAAGCGAGCGATAGTCCAATAATAAATAGTTGTTTTTAAAGCCCGTTACTTTGCAGATTCGCGAATTTTTCCCAGGTACCGTCAAGAAGCCTTTAGAAAGTCCCGTTAGTTACTGATTGTTTAAATATAAGCAATAGCATGTATATAAAATAAATAGCAGTAGAATAGCCCTTGTTACCGGAATATTGTGATGTGATTTAGATTACTGTATACCGTTACCGATCATATAAAAAGAAATAGTGTGTTCAATCAATAAAAATTGTATCCGAAACTTTGCGTTTTTTAATGAATCCGAGGGTGTTTTCATAATCCCATTTGCAGGGAATAATTCGCCGTTTAGGCGGGGGTGGAAAACCCCGCCCCCGCCAATAAGAACACTCGGCTGAAGAGCATCGATCACGTCGCGACGCCTTTCCCGTCGACCATGTCTGGGCGGACAATCTTTCAAATTTGAAGCAAATTCGGATGGTTTAATGTCGCCAATAAATTACATCAGGAGGTGTAATAATACGCTCTAATTACAAGTGGGTGACGTTGACTTATGGGCGCAATTGTGAAATTAGATATCGGTAGGTACCTGGGCTCCAGTGTAACTAAACTTACTAATGGAATTGCGTGATGATGTTTGTCAGCGTAATTTATGGATATTAATATCTTCGCTGCTGGGATTAATAAATTGAAAGCAGCTACCCTCGAAATGGAAATTTCGATAAATCCCGCGCGGTGTTTTGCAATTCGGCTATAACAAACGCAACCATGGAAGGTCGCTAATTGAAGAAAATAGCTTCAACTATTAATTTATTAGGGGATCGAATATAGCTACAGGTGAAGCCTTTCAGAAGTGTGACCAGTTTTGATCTTTTGTTATACCTAAGTAAAATCAATTATTATTTTTATTAGGATATTAATTATTTCTGCTTTTCAAATTCTTAACGACCAAGAAACAGCGCAAGTTTGTCCTGTGTGAGGATAGCCGATTTAGCAAAAGCGTTTGATCGTGTGGACTTTGGCTTGTTTTTATATAAATTAGAACTTTTCGTTATATTACAGGAGGTCTGCTGTCCTGGTTACGATGCTATCTTTTTGGACAATCTCAAATTGTACACATTGACGAGTGTGAATCTCACAAAATCGCAGTAACATCATTAGGTGTACCACAAGGAAGCCATTTAGGACCTGTGATATTTTTACTTTCTATTAACGACGTTGTTGCCGTGTTAACCTTCCCACTCCATTTCACCACTTCACAAAAAGGGGGTTACTCTGCAATCACTAAGATTGTCGAATTTGAGATAACACCAGATCTTCACGTTTTGAGGTCTCAGGAACCCAAGAAAGTGGTGGAAAAACGTGTCAGTGTGTATGTTCGTTTGTAAACAAGTCACAGCCAAAACTACTAGACCGATTTGGCCGAAATTTGGAACGTCGGCATCTCATAACCCAACTTAGAACTGAAAAGCTTTTGGAGCCAATCGTGCAACCGGAAATGCCATTTTGGCACATCAAGTTTTAAATCTTAAATGCAAACCCCCATTTTTTTAAAATTCTGCTTCCAAAGATGTATTCAATCTCTGTGCCTTTTTGACCAAAAACTAAAAAATTCGAGATTTTTATCAGAATATTTTAAAATCGCGGTACAGCGCAAGCCCCTGGACCGATTTGGCTGAAATTTGGCACATGGTGATTGTATTAATCGTCGAAGAGCTGAAATTTTTTTGGATTCAATCGCCCCGCGGAAAGTGCCGTTTTGGCACAAGAATTTCTAAATTTAAAATTATTCTCTCATAACCACCCAAAACAAGCTTTTGGTGAGCTGAAAGACTTTTGGGAGCAATTGGTCCATGGGAAGCGCCATTTAGGCATATTAACTTTAAAATTCAAATTTTTGTAGATTGTGATCCATCACTGTCCGGTGTGTATGATTTGGGAATTATGGCTGTCTTCCGGACTGGTATATTAAAATTTTAAACACAAGATACCGTAATCAAAGACCCACGCGATGGAGACGTTCCAACCGCTTCTCTGACTGCCAAATTTTTAAGTTTTGCAAGTTTCTGCTGTTTGCAGATGATCTTAAAGGATATCTGAAATTTCAAAATATTCTAGACTGCTATAAGGTGCAAAGCGACTTAAATCGTTGAGTGACGGAGTTATAAAGAGGCGCAAGCTGCATGTTAATTTGGGTACAGAATGGTGTAAAAATAACAATATGACAATGACATTAAATATCGACAAATGCAAAATCATTACCTTCTCGAAAAAAGTCACCACTTATAAATTTGATTACTCTTTGATTAGCGCTACACTTGCATATCATTGGTAAATCCTTCAGGATGTGTGGCTTTGTGAAGCGTCAGTGTCGAGATTTTCAAAACATTATTGTACTTTAATTTGGAAACCATATGTGGAAATCCACATCAATAGATTAGAACGAGTACAAAGAAAAATGGAAAACTACGAACTATACATACAGTTGCCAATTTCAATGTCGCACTATTGGGATCTCGGAAACTATAAGTTATTAGAAGATCAGTTAAATTAGATAAAAGTAGCCCCTTTTTAAGGCGATTAAAAATCTGCAGAGAACTCTTCAATATCTTCATTCGTTCCTGAGTTAAGAAAAAAATTAAAATTGACATTCTAAAGAAAAATTCATAGCTCCCTAACAATTGAAAACAAATGAAACTTGGAACTTTTATACTTTTGATCGCTGTCAATTTAATGGCATTGACAGAAATTTTCTATGCCTTCTAGATATTGAGTAACGGCAGCCAACTTTTCTTTTTCTTATGGCCGCCATATTGGATTTTAACACCATTAGACACACAAAAAAATTGGCTTTTCAAAAATGTAGCCTATAATCCGAGCTTCTTGAAAAAATAAATCCAAAGCTTGTCACACGATACCAAGACGTGTTTTATTATCGTTGAACCCAATTCCGTTCACATGTCATAAGAAATTTAACTATACTCTGTCCGGGATCCACACGACCGAGATTCACCCGATTTCCATGGCGATTCATTGTTGACAACAATGATTCGCCATGGAAATAGGGTGAATCTTGGTCGTGTGGATCCCGGACAGACCATAGTCCTATGTGAAAATTTTATTAAAATATTAGGGTGGTTTCCGGTTAAACCGGAAGTTGAAACAATATTTCAATTAACCTCCCCAATCGGTAATTTGTCTATCATTGAATGTTGCAAAATTTCAAATAAGTACCTAACCTTCATTCGTTTCAAGATATAAGACCGTTACATTCGTTCTGAAACACCCTGTATATGTGGTAACAACGAAACCATGTATGCTCCAATAACTTTTTCAATTATTATCAAGATTAAACAATTCAAGAATTTTAAACCAATCAAACGTCAGAATTTATAGACAATCGACCAATCACCATGGTTTTGAACTGAAAAACACCACGAGTGAAAAGCAGGACGGTTTTCCAGCGACAAAATTTCTGTCAAATGAAATGTCATGGTAACGAGCATGGCAACCTTATTGTTTCCATTGAAATTTCTTTTGTTGTTTAATCATCCGAATATAATTCGTGGTCTGATTTTTTCTGCAAAATTTGCTTACAAATACATTCGTAGCTTTTGCTTTTGGATAATCGCCACTCGCGCTAAAGCGCTCGTGACGATTTTCGTTGCAAGAGCTACTCATTTATTTGTTTCAGTACCACTCGTTATATTATATACGATAAAAAATCTGTCATTTTTGGACATTCATTACTACCGGAAATTATAGCCGGAAATGGCTTTCATTTTAAATTTTTAAACGGGACACCCGGTATATTTTTGGAATCTAGGGGTCATTCTGGGTGTTGTAGTGTCATTTTCACACGTTTTTTCTTTCTTTTGGCGAATTGTAGTTGTGGATCTACAATCTACAGTGCTGCGATACGTTTTTTGTCCTTTATGGAAGTCAGTATTTTCATTTTAGAATATTTCGTTTCGGTTCATTTAAGCCTTATTCGGAAGGCTTCAAAGTATGGAAAAACGTTTTTCGCGGATAACTACATTTTTTCAAATGGTACCATGCCGGTACACTTCTTAATCCATGAAAACAGATATTTTTTTCTGCGTGCAATGATACCACCAACTTCGCATTTTTGTTCACAAAAAATGAGCCCTATAGATCCACAACCAATTTACCAAAACAAAAGAGAAAAAAGTGAAAAAAATGACAATACAACATGCAGAACGAATCCTAGATTCCAAAAATATATTAAAACTCAAAATTAAACCCATTTCCGACGTAATCGGAAGTAGTAGAAAGTTTTAATGTATGTCAAAAGATGACGTTTGGTGGATCACTGTGATTTTTTTCAGATTTTAATCATAATAATTAAAAAAGTTATTGGAGCTTACATGGTTTTGTTGTCATCCGGTATGTGATCTATAAGCGTTTGTTTCACTTTTTAATACACCATAAGCACAGAATCATAAGGACGGGTTTTTACATCTCATGATTCCTAACTTTAACCAGAGGTTTATTACACTTCATGTTAAGAGTTAACATGATTCTGTAACTTTTAACATCGTTGTTAGAACACTGTTATAACAAGTGACTAAATGACAGATAAGCAATGCATTTTCTGTCATTTAATGTTATAACATACCAGTGCTCTAATAACTTCAATGTTAAAAGTTACAGAATCACTCCCTAAGGACCGGTTGTTCAGTCCGAAATTATCTTTAAAGCTTGACTGTTGTCTGTGAACCAAACCACATTTAGGTTAACCGAGGCTAACCCAGTGGTTGTAATTTATTTATGAATCGTAACCGTGCGATTATGCCGGAAATAATCGTATATCAAGAAACGTTGCCCTAGATTTATGAAGCTTTGTTACATTCATTGTTTCTGTGGGTCAGATTTAGGTAGAAAATTTTATTTGATTTATTTATTATTATGAGTATGAAATATGAGACTTTATGTGACGGAGTATGGAAGTTTAAACATCGAGCGGAGCGAGTCACATAAAGCCCTTATACTTCGAATAAAATATATTGAAAATATTAGTGTATTATTATTATTGCCTATCAAAGGATACAAAAAAAATCCGTGGTTGTACCTAATGGATTCGGAATCAAAGTTTAACTTCCGTTACTTACCACTTCTTAACCGCTTCGAAATTCACGAAATGTAAAAGGAAGCAGATATTTAAATATTTTCCTATGCGATAACAAATCTGACAAAATCCACGGGTAAGATCGACGGCTGAAATAAATCGTGTAAAATAATCCCGCCTGTACAACTTTATGGTCAAAGATTGCACCATCTGTTTACAACCCCGGCTCATTTTAATAAACTGCCTTAACCGGATTTTTCCATCCATTTTTCTCAAACCACCCACGTTTACAACAATGAAACGAGAACATTATTCCGTGAAAACAACATTGCAATTCCGTAATGCACACAAAACCACATTACTCCAGCCGACAAAACACACGACCACATAAATTTAAATTTAATGCGTCCACTATAAAAATAACGCAATTTGTTGGAACAAAAACGTATTAAGGGTAAAATACGATGGAACGTAAAATTTCTCATTTTCAACAAACTTATATTAAAAAGTGTTTTACAATCATTTGAGACTAGACACATGGATTTTTTTACGAACCGCATTGCTGTATCCCTCCTTGTATTGGTACCAAATGTCGCGCTTGAGATCCACGACGTCGTTATCTGTAACGAAAAAAATTAATTCTGTTCAAACAAGGCAAAGCGATTCAACATTAATTAATAGATTTAGACGGGTTTGAAGTGGGGTCGAAATGAAATTGAGAAACCATAGAGTAATTACGTCGTTTGTTGAAGCGGTAATTTATTGGTAATGATTGTCTGTCAGAGCGTGCCTTGCCGAGCGGAGCTACCATTAGCTCATTGTTTGCCGACGAAAATTACAATTTGGATTATGACTGTTTGCACTGTTGGCTGGATGGAGCCTTTAATCAGTTTTTTAGCCCGGATCGTATTTACCTGAATTCGGCGATGACATCGTCTTGATCCTGCCGAAAAAATCCTTGGAAACGGCCTGGAAAAAGGAAAATGAAAAATCAAAAACGTGCCGCAAAGTCATTATTCGTGATAAAAGTTTTCGGGCGGAAAATCCCATTCCAGGAATCAATTTGAACTGGAGGAATAGTCCAAGTGTTGGAAATTGGATGGAACGAAGTTTCAGAGATTGGTGAACCGAACTCGCTTAATACTATTCCCAAACGATATCACGAGTCTAATGAAAGATGACCTGGCTAGATTGCAAGCTTAGCGTTATGCTTGGAAATGGGAAAACTGGTTGCTGATAGCCCATTTTCTCGGTGATTCCATTGTTTGTCAGATTATTTCGATCCCAGGACGCAAGCGGCTTAATGGCGCGAGCATTTGTCAACGTTAAGAGAAAATGCCGGTATGGAGGAAACTGGGGCGAGTTCTAATCGAAAGACGATCTCAAATCATCTTGTTTTCTCTCAGTTTACTGCAGAAGACAAGTAATTTAAAAATTATAAAATACAATTCACGTCGTTTAACCCACGTTTCTGTTGTTACACTGGTTAGCATTTCTTTAACAAAAGCTGAATCTAAAAACAAATCTCATGGCATTCCCAGAACCAACCCTATACAAAAATATTGATTGAAGACTGCTGACCTGTCAAAAAAAGATATCTCGCGCCATTTAATTTTGCACAGCTTGACGTCATCTTGAGACTACCAGCGACTAATAACTCAACCAAGGCAGTTATGATATCAGATGATCCAAAATAAACTTATCCTCACTATGTCGTTGACAATTCTGTCAGAATCTCACTGATTTACAAAATTATTGACACAAAGGAAAAAAAAACACGGACAGGAGCTTCAATTCAAAAGCACATAATAAGCATTATTCAAAGTGTTCAGTTGAAAACTTCTCACCCTGTCGATTTTACTTCGGCTAATTTATAGGGAACCTAAAACCTAAAAGGTGCCCAGCACTGGATCATCTGAGAAATACAATTGATAGAAAGTTTAGGCCTCTTCATTCTGATTTTTGGGTTACTCAGGTACTCGTTACTTTGTTCGGCTCAAATGTCTACAATGTGACTAACTTCAGTTATTATTGGTCTTAATGCTTTAAACTAATATCTGTCCGGGATCCACACGACCGAGATTCACCCGATTTCCATGGCGATTCATTGTTGACAACAATGATTCACCATGGAAATAGGGTGAATCCCGGTCGTGTGGATCCCGGACTGACTATACTCAATAATAACGAGTATCCTAAAAAAACCGAACTAAATATTTTTGGTAATAACTCGTGCATTTCTTATAAAATTTGGATGAACGTGGCCTTAAATTGAGGCCAAGGAATCAGGCTTTCGAGCTGTCTATTACGACAGATGGCGCTGCCATAGTGGTCTTAGTGATACTTCACGCATTGATTAAGCTGAAAATGCATCACTGTTACTTCAGTTATGGTCATTAGGCGTGAAAATACGTGAAACATAAGATTTTTAAAAAATCACAGAAAATTAATGTGTGAATCAAACTAACTTCTGAAGGAAGCTTTTTGAAGAAAAGTAAACGTGCTTCAAGGTTATTTTTATCTCATAACGATTGGTTGTTAACTGACCAATCGCCATGCACCTAAAGTAAGCCTACTAAGGCTAAGGCTACTACGGCAGCGCCATTTGTCGCGATCTCTTGAAGTAATCGATAGCCTGATTCTTTAGCTTTAATTTAAGTCCATACGTTCATCCAAATCGGTTAAAAAATATTTCGTTTCTATTGAAAGTTCCTAGTTAAAATTTTTCACGTGATTTTCACTTAATACGGCACCAGTGGAATCCAGAAATTTCATGGCAGCGATAACGTGTAAAACCATCACCCGAATCTCTTCTTCCCCAACCGTGATGTCCATCATACTCCATCAAAGTTTATCGGCTATCCAGTTAGGAAACAATGACCAAGAAGGTTTTCTACTTTACAAGTTTGTGTTAATTTAGTATTGGTCCTTCCTTTAATGCCCGCTAAATGAATGAGGAGCTGATTTTTAATCGGCTTGGCATGTAATCCAAAGGAAGATGAAACTCATCAGAGTTGTGTAGGTAGCTACAATTTCCGCTTGTTTGGTAAATACAACAACTATTTATTGAAGTTAATAACAATTGAGCTAAATTTGAAAATTTTTAGCAAACAAGGTTTTTACCTGATCGAAAATATTCCAATAATACCTAATGTTACCTACTTTGATTTCAACATTGAATTCAGTGCAAACAAAGACTTCCTCCATGTCTGAGCAATTTTCATCCTTTAATTTACGCATAGAAACCTTTGAAATATAAATCAATCAAAACATAACCCACAAAAATGGTTGACAGCGCACATCGTTTTGAGAAATGTCATCACGCTGTATATTGACAACATGAAGAATATTATTGTTATAACTGAAGCGATTTTAAGATCTAGATGCCTGGAATTTGGAAATTCTTAATTTTCAGTTGATTCGAAAAATAGAGGTTTGGTAAAAATTTTAATGCGACCATTAAATTCAGAAGGCGGAAATAAGCCAGAAAATGCGGTAAGCCAAAAGTCTACTTCTTGAGTTGAATCCTCCTTTAAATAAAAGGACATGTGCTTGTACTTACTTATTTTTTGAAATTCTCAAGTTATTATCGATTTTTTGGCAATAGACAACAATTAACAACTTCCATTGTTACTGCTTACTGACACAGTTAGAAACTTTTTGAGCTCTCGCGGTGGTACAAATCCATAATTTTAGGGTCTCAACAACAATGTTCCCTTATTTTCCTTCTGGCCCAACCATTTAAAAATAACAATGTACGCTTTCAATATACCGTTTTTAACAATAACGCATTCACATCTTCCAAGTACAAGAAACGAATTTCAACTTTGGAGTTCTCTTTTTCGATGAAAAATCCGAAATTGGTTGTACAGACAGTAAATAACGTTAAACACAATAACTCCGGTCGGATCTAAAGAGGGCTCCATTAAAGATTACATTTGTCTTGCGGTCTGGCGGATGAAAGAATAAGAGATAGCGAGACTGGATCAAGTATCTGTTTAACGACCTAAATAAAAGAGTTTCGGACGGCTAAATGGAATCTGCCGCTTATCCCGGCGCTCCTCCTGCTCCATTACGGCCCGACTTCCGTTCCCTTAACATCTTTAGGATGTTCTTAGCTTTGTTCGTAGTCCTGCTAATTGCATGTTTGCAAAATCGGGAGCAGTCGACCCCCAGTACATTGTGGAGAGGCGTTCTGGAGACGTCTCTGAATAAAATTCAAATCGACTCAGGCGACAGTGGTCTTAACGCGAGACTCGTTTAAGGACCAACCCTCGACCTCACCGTATTAGTTAAATGGGGTGGTAACTGCCGTGATCTTTCGTATCGTAAAAATACTGCCGTTCTCGGACTTCCGCCACGATTATTTTATACACTGGAACAATTTTAAACACTTTTGACGCAGTGTCTTTGTGTGAGGATGTGTTCACGCCCTGCGCCACAGAAAGGAGTGAATTTGGTTCGTCGAGCGGAAACAATTCCGTTTATTTGATACTCCGACGGTCGGCAATGACACGGACGGGGGGTGGGTTTATCGAATTTCTGCTTCAATAATATCAGTCAAACAGTTGAAATATTTACAACCATCGAATGGTTTTCAATGCATTTTTAATGCAAATTGTTATTTTTCAATAAAAATTGGTATTCTACTTTTTCACAGAATTTGTAAATTCAATGCAAGAAAATAAAATGTAAAGATTTGATGTTTTTGGCGTTTCAGTACCTATCTGTTCAATTCAAAAATGCAGCAGAGAAGCGGCTGGAACCTCCCCATCGCGTGGATCTTTGTATTCTGTGTAGATAGAAGTCAATTCAACAGAAATTTTTTAATCCTTGACTAATTTCGCAATTTTCTGACAAATACCGACGTCACCTCGGACATCACCCATCACGTTTGACAATATGTTCCTTTTAAGGTTAATCTTTTGCCACCTTTTTGACAATAACTGCCACTTTATGTCATCCACTGTCAGCCCGCACCCTTTTAATGAGAAAGAATTTTTTCTCTATTTTCCACTGAAATGGCAGAAACTGTGAACACATTTTTAGAACCAGAATTTGACCGCCTTTCTAATGGCAACATAAAAAAGGAGGCCTTGTATTTAAAATTTTAAGTTGATATGCTTAAATGGGACTTCCCGTGGGCCAATTGCTTTCAAAAGCCTTTCAGGTCTTCAACGGGTCACCCAATCTCCATGTACCAAATTTCAGCCAAATCGATTCAGTAATTTGGGCTATAATGTATTTTTACTGTTATTATAAAATTTCGATTTTTTGAACCAAACAGCGCTAAATGTGAATTAATTTTGTGCTATTGAAAACCAGAATTTGAAGACCTTTCTGATGGTGACTAGTTTTTAATGGTCAAATGAGAGAACAATTTTAAATTTGGAAATTGGTGTGCCAAAACGGCACTTTCCGTGAGTCGATTGAATTCAAAATTTGTTCAGCTCTTCGACATGTAATACAATTCCCATGTGCAAAATTTCAGCCAAATCCGTTCAGGGGCTTGGGCTGTACCGCGATTTTAAAGTCCGATAAAAATCAATTTTTTTTTTGGTCAAAAGGGCACTAAGAATGAATACACTTTTAGAAGCAGAATTTGAAGGTCTTCCTTATGGTGACGTGAAAAATGGGCGTTTGCATTTAAAATTTAAAAGTTGATGTGCCAAAATGGCATTTCCGGTTGCACGATTGGCTCCAAAAGCTTTTCAGATCTAAGTTAGGTTACGAGATGCCTATGTTCCAAATTTCAGCCAAATCGGTCTAGTAGTTTTGGCTCTGGCGTGATTACAAACGAACGTACGTACACAGACACATTTTAAAAACCCCTTTTTTGGGTTCCTGAGACCTCAAAACGTGAAGATCTGGTGCTATCTCAAATTCGAAAATTTTAGTGCTTGCATAGTAACCTCCCATTTTTTTTAAATTGTGATGGGGTTGGGGTTGGGGAGGTTAAAAAAATAAGCCTCGTACATATTTGAGCTCGTACGCTTTTGTGAGAGAACAACTTGAATATGTCCTACTCCCTTCATGGAATTTACCAAAAACTAGCTGGATTCTATCGATCATCTAACAACAATGTTAAATTTAAATAATATAAATAATAGTTGCGAAATTCGTCACAGACGAAAAGCATAAAAAATGTTCTGTTGAATTGACAGAATTGACAGAATACACAGAAATCAAAGATCCACGCGATGGGGAGATTCCAGCCGCTTTTCTGCTGCATTTTTTTTTCTCGAAAACGGTTCGGAATTCAGTGAAATAAAAAAATACGACCTTTCTCATTTTAAACGTAGTAACTATCCCAATGTTTTAATTTTTGAGCTGCAATAGCGGGACGATGAAATTGACAACACACTGTATGCTATCACGGATTTTTTCGTAGATCATTTTATTGCCAACAATTTTTCTGTCTAAGATTTTGTTCTAATTCCAAGGCAGCGTTTGTGAAAGCAGCGCACTCTTTTCCCGATTTATTTTAGGTGCTCGCTAGGTAAACGCAATAAATGTATTGGAAGCGCCATGTAAATGCATAAATTTTCAATATCATGTACAGTCGGAACCCGTTCTATAAAACCTCTCAAATCTGACAAGCTCCTAAATTCCACCTGCGTAATATAAATGTTAGGCTTCAAATTTGACAATCTCAAATAATTTGTCTGTCAAACGTTTTGATCTTAAAGATTTTTATGAGAAATAGAGAGAAATTTGAATTCGCTTCATCAGAAGAATGGTGTAAGAACGTTTAGTTGCTGATATCTTTTTTGACTTTACAAAAAAAAATACGCGCCAACCCTTTTGACAAAAATTTAACTGATTTCTAACCTCTTACACAACTGGAGGATTTATAAAACAGGTTCCGACTATAATCGTCCGATTTGGTCCAAAATCGTATCGTCACCTACCATGTGTTCACGGAACGAACGAACACAGATTAATAGACACACAGACACCGCCAAAAACCACTTTTTTGGCTTCGCAGGACCTTAAAACGTAAAGATTTGTTGTTTTTGGAAATTCGATTTTTCCATCGATTTTACTACTGCTGCGCGAGCGCCGTAGAAGTTAAAAATTGCTGTGTACGTCATTTCGAAAGTAAGGTAAAGAGATGGAAATTTGAGGTGACTTCGGGAGTTTCAGGAACGTAAATATGTATAACCTTAGATTCTACCCTCAAATAAGAAGTAAAATAGGCTGCAAAGGCATCAGTCAGAATTACATATTTGAGTAACTTTCCCATTGGCCAATGTGACTGATGCTTCAGGGCTGTAGCAGGACACTACCAGGCCTGGGTTCCAACTTCCAAGCCGTTGCTGATGCCCCATTATACACTAATAATAATAATAATAATAACACTTTATTTAAAAAAGTTGTGTGCGATGAGTCAGGCTTTTTCTTCAGTTGGGGCTTTCAATTATGTCAAAATTCCCGTCGGTGTCAATCAACGGTAAATATATGGAGGATAGAAGGGATTATTATGTTGTTAATTATTGTCCATTGTTTCTACTTTGACACTGAGAGGAATTTTGACGGAACTGAAAACCCGTTTACAAACCAACAGAAAAAAGACCAAACTCACACAGTTAGAAAGTAGTGTCGGGACTTTAGCTATTTATTCTTTATCAAGATTGCAAGGGATGATAGATAGTTTTTGACCTATTGTGTTTCATAAGTATATGTTTTATCAATTCCACTTTGAAAAAGGAACTATTTCTGTGAAATTGATGCTGAGGATAAATGATTGTCAACAACAAACTTTAAGCATATCTTTTAGACATTGTTTTTTCCGAGGTTTTTTCGAAATATTACAATTCCTTATCCGCGGGCCCCCAGACGTCCGGGCCCTGGTTCCGCGGAACCTCGGTGGCTACGGTTTTGGATGCTATAGAGATTGTCACATTATGTCTGCAACATATAGACAAGGCTTTCTATCGAGGTTCGGCATCGACGTTGCCTATGTGCTAGTTTTTCTTCCGGCGGCTATGTTCTCAGTTCGTGTGTCTCAAACTACCCTTTGGTGCAACTGGAATTGCTAAGTAATACAAGAAAAATGGAAATGCTTGACAGTGAAACTCTACCAAATCAAAGACAGAAGAGGTAAATAAGAAGTAATAATAAGATTGGCATATGTGCACTCCATAAACGCCTTTTCTGCAAGCTTATGTGACAAGGACTATTACAGCTGATGGGTTATACTCTAAATTATTACGGCAAGCTCGGCGGCAGTGAACAGCTATCGCTGCTGTTACCAATAAAAAGGATTGAAGAAAGTAGCAAATTTTATTGCGCATAACGTTATTTAGCGTCGCAAATCAGAAACACGATCCCGCAGGTTATAACATTACTTAACGTGCCCCGAAAGCGGAAGTCTCGACGTTGGCACGGAGAGAGATGGCCGTTTCCTTCCGGTGGCCATTCAGCATGGGCGGCCCCGGCCCTTTCAACACATCACTTTCCAGGTTAACTCCCGTCCTGGTTTTTTTTGCGATTTTTCTCTCGCCACCACGCATTACGAATTAATAACGCTCGGTTCGGATTTATGCTCGCTATTGTGTCATCTTCTAATGATGATATAACGGCGCAATTACATTCGCACAATGATAAACTGTTTGGAAATGGTTAGCTCATTAGTTGGAGTGTGCGTGTGTTTATAACCGATGGGGTGAAACGGCGAACGGTGGCCGCGGATTGCACCCGCTATGGATCGTCGTCATTACAACCCCCATGAATATCGCCCTGGTGCAAATGAATTATTCGCCTTTGTTTGGTTATCACAATAGGATCATTGGATCAACATATGGGCAGGAGTGGGCCTCGAGGACGGCCGCACTCCGCACGAGTGCCAACCACTCGACAAACAAACTATGTTTAATCTTTATTGTGTTATGCTCTTCACGCCGTATTTGCCTATTACTATGTGATACTGTTTATTATCGATAAACAAACGGTCGTTGAGGGCCTCGGGACTTGGCGCATCCACCATTTTCGATAGCGATCAGCGCTTTCAAAGATAGTATAGTCCATAATAGTGCAGTCATTACTCATTTTATCAAAATTCATTTAAAAAATTGTCACTCTCGGAGACGGTAGAAGCTTCCATCTTTTCACAGAATTTGTAAATACAGGGTGATCCAAACTGGACGCCCAGGCCATTTTTCTAGACTTTCAACATTTTCTTTCCATGTTTTAGCCGTCAATGTAAGCTTTCAGCGAACATGCATATAGAGGAATATTTAATGCAACGACGGTCGGCATTGCGACGCCGGGAATAATATTTTTTCCACCGATATCCCACTTGCGATACACCATTGGAGAGGTCTTTTTCTGAGAGGTCTTTTTCTGCCGATTCAAAAATGCTGCTACTGCTAAAATTTCATTATATGGACCGTTTTCATCTTCTTTTCTAAAAATAAAAGAATGTCATGTCAGGCTTCTCTATGAAAAAAACTCTATGAAAAAAACATGAAACAGGACCTAGACGTCGAGTTTGGATCACACTGTATAGGATAATTTAAAGGATTATGATAAGTCAAAAGTTTACCTTTTTAAATGGAATGCTCAGTATATTTTAGCATATTTGCAGGCCCTTTAGGAGCCTTTCGGTGATTTCTAGCTCTTGTTTGGATCACACTGTACATGATGATTCAAAAAATTATGACAAGTCAAAAAAAGTTGACCTTTTTAAATGGAATGTTCGGTATATTTTAGCATATTTGCAGGCCCTTTGTTCATCTCTAGCTCTTGAAGCTTTGATTTGGGAGGGAAAGAAATATCTTTGAAAAAATTCCCCATTTACGTCGATGCAGTTTTTATGAGAAAATAAGATTGAAGACTTAATTGTAGAGGCTTTTAGGAAGCCCTGGTCTGATTTTAGTTATTCAAAATTAATTTACAAAATTTGATTGGTTGTCATCCCTTAAAATTTGTTTTATTTTTGTTTGTTTTTGAGACTAGGAACTGGATAAAAAATAATTACACTATTCCTGAATGGCCGACGTTTCGACAAATCAGTATCTTGTCGTTTTCAAGGCGATTCAGACCTGAAATGCAAATATCGACCAAACAGATCATCTCGTCAACATCATTTCTTACATTGAAATGATCGAGGAAACAGGAGCACCACGTGTTCTTTGCCTATAAAACACTTGTTGTCTTAATAGCCATAATTTGCAAAATTTTAGAGCTTTAAACTTTAAAGCTATTTTCGAGACTATTTGTCTCAATATTTTCAGATATACACTGTATATTTTTAGCTAATATTTAGACTAATATTGTCTAGGACAATAAATGTTCAAAATATCTTCCATTTTCATATGCGAGCAATTTAATTTGTTCATGAAGCTATTTCCACTTGTCATTCTCTAAACACTTCTTTTCAAATATGTAGGTTCTATATAGAACACATACATTGGTCAAGATTTATAAATGAAAACATAGAAAGCTCAAGATAAATAAAAACGAGGAAAGTTTGCGAACAGGTAGGTACTGTTACGGTTGCGATTTATTACCCCGCCACTGGTTATTACCCTGTATTACCTTCCGATTTAATTAGTACGCCACTGTTTGTCTGACCACGTGATTCATGTGTCAACGGTCGGCGCCTGGTTGCTGGCTCTTTCTCTTTGCTACGATCGTTCGTAGTGTGTGCATCGTCTCGTGTTGCTAAACGTTAATTGGAAATAGTTGACGAACGGTGGAATTATACCGGTTTCGTTCATATGGCTGTATGCCCAATAAACCCGATTAACGAAATAGTTCCAGTTTGAGGAACGTGGCTTAGGCCCAAGAAAATAGCTAACGAGCACATGTTCAAGATCTACGACGTGTAATTGTGAGTACAAGATGGCCGGTTGTTGCAATCCTAATTATTTCTTCCAGCTCTGTCTTTCTGTACCCTTCTGTACTGTCTGTACGAGAAGTACTAATTGCTTTAATTATTCATCATCGATAAATACGATCGATGTCGGGAATAATTTTCTCCTTGTAATCTGGAAACGGAAATTGACCTTGGAAGCCGAAATGAGGACATTGAGGAAAAACTGAGATCAACCACTTCAAGTTCTGAAAGTTCTGAAAGTTCTTAAAGTTCTGACTAGTTCTGAATGAGTTCACCCCTAGTTTGGTATGAGAGCGCGAGCAACTCCAAATCCCTAGTTCGAAGGAGGAATCCAATCGAAGAGGTCATCAACCTCTTTATCGAAGATAAGTGTTTTGCTAACCCTATGTTCATATAAATTTTATGTGTTTAATGAAGACTGTTTTTAATAATTATAAATAGGAACCACCACTGTAAAACCGATGGCAGTTATCAATCACGTACTTCTTGTTAGCATTTACTATTATTAATTTGTACAGAGCCTGTTGGACGAATTGAGGAGTTCCTGGGGAACGACAATCCAAAAACTGTACATACTGTGAATAAATTAGGTTTAGTTAACAGAACTACAGCTGTGTTTAAGTAAATCCTCCAATACGCCTGTCCAAGAATAATTGTTACGAGTGGCTTTATCCAGTGTTAATTTGGAACGTAACAGTACCTATTCGAAAATCATAGGGAATTTTTTGTTGATGTAACAATTTTATTTTAAAATTTCAAAGTCAAACTTTTCAAACTGTTCGTATCAGGGATTTTAATTGCTAAAACTAAATTTTGACAAAGAAAAGGGAAGAAAGTAGCAATATCTGTTAGGAAACTGTGAGGTGGTATACCTTTTGCCTTCGACTAAAGAAGGGATGAATTCTTGGGCAAATTCTTCAAGGGTGACAGGAAGGGTGGAAAAAATGCAATGATGATATTTAAAAACCAGAAAAAACTATTTGATTATTTTTCGTTTTTCTTTCGGGAATTGTAGGTACTTAAGTGACCCATTTCATCCATTCATCCTCCAAGACATTGCATCCTCTTTCGCGTTTCTCAACCCCCCAAAAGTAAATGTTGCATTTACGCATTTTTGTGTTCTTTCAGTCAGTATACTAATTGGGGTAATGTTTTCATTCCCTTAAATTTTTAAACCGCCTCCACAATATTTCACCCCCCAAGGCGGCAATTTTACAAAATCGACGCACTTTCGTGTCTGTGCAGCAATTCCGCGCATTTGGATTTTATTTTCACTCTCTTAAATTTTTCAACTCCCTACACAATATTGAAGCCAAAAAAAATCTGGAATTGTGCAATTGGCTCATTTTTAACTTCTACGCTTGGTGGAGCAAGTTGATAGCATCGATTGAAAAATCGAATCGCCAAGAACATCAAATCGTAACGTTTCAAGGTCCTGAGAATTCGAAAAAGTGGTTTTTGAAAAATGTCTGTTTGTCTGTGATCACGCTCCAGCTCAAACTACTGAACGTATCGAGATGAAATTTGGCACACATATTCAGTGGGGCAATTTGTAGGTGTTGATTAGATTTTTTGTGTTAATTTCTGTAATATTACTTCCATATGAGGCACTACTACTAGGTGCAGATTTGAATAATATACACCCAAAACTACAACGCCTCTAACATACAAGATAGTCAAACGAAAAGGAAACAGGCCGTTTTTCACAATAAAATCACTTGGTGGTAGGTGCTATTCCAGAATATAGGTAGGTACCTCCTCAACCCCATCAACCCCACTTACAAATAGGAACCTCCACTTGTGATACATCATTTGAAAGCTAATTTCATTACAAATCTAACTCAAAAAAAAATCGTAGATTCCGAATCCGTTGAGAAAAAGTATGATTCCATTTGAAAAATAAAAATTACGCTCCTTTCCGGTTAAACCGGAAGTGCTGAAAAATATCTGACGATATTTCCGAAATATTCCTCTCGAAAAAGTATTTGAATTTATTCCTTACTTTTGAGAAGTTAAGTAGTACCTACCTAGTGGTCGTATGCAACTCGACTTGTAAAGCAATTACAACTTCTTCCACACGTGCGTAATATGCTTCTTACAACTCTCGTTACGTAATATACTATTAACTTTTTAGACAAGACAAAAATACGAAATTTATAATATTACCTAATAAGCACACAAGAGCCCAAATTTACTGGGCCGATTTGGCTGAAATTTGCTATTTGGACATTTTATAACCGGAAACACTATCTAAAAATTTTTTAGAACCAGCCGGAAATGTCATTTTGGCACATTAATTTTAAAATTTTAAATCGAAACCCCAAATTTTGTATTAACGTGAGAAATTAGTGTTACAGCAGGAGGGCTCCCGCTTCCATAGTGCTAAACCAATCATTGAAGCCAGGATTATATTTCTGTGTTTGTAGATAAGAACAATTTGAATAATAATAAAATTGCACCTGTCCAGAACAATTTGATTTATAATGATCTAAACGCAAACTAAATTATTGCGACGACATACTTTAAAATCGTAACTTGCAAGTTGCAGTTATAAGCGAATTTAATTCAGATGCGAAAAAACTAAGTGCCAGACAGAGAAAATACCTAAATAATAAATAATAAGGAATGAGCTTATTTTTAACCTTGACAACTAGAATCCCGCGAATGCGCGAATTAATGGAAAATCCATTTTGATTGATATTGGATTGCGATGTTGAGAGAAAGGTGATCCATTAAACCTCCACAAGCCGATTAATAACTTCCATCAACGTCTCCCAACAATAAATCAGCGTGTTTGTTGGAATCAATAAAAGCTTTATATTAACAGTATTCGCAAACAAAAATTCCGTCGTCTCATGCAAACCATCCCTCTCGGAAAAAATGATAAATGACGGTGGTGGAAATTGGCGGGAGGGCTATCGCCGTCCACGTTTTGTTCGTTTAATGGCCGGCCATTTCCATATCAAAAGAATATGAACGAAGAATATGGTCTTAATTATGCTGGTAATGGACCGCAATCCGCCACACTTAATGGGAATCGATCACTCCCCCATAAAAAAAATGTGCAAATACACGCTAACTTCTTAGAGTTATTTCATTTCCGCCCAGTCCGCATCCGCCCTGAAGTTCGTCCAAAAAATCCATTAAGTGCGGAAGCGATTTACCCGGAGTTAACACATCAACGAGGAGGGGCGATTTCAGGGAAATGTTTCCTCTGCCAACTAGAATTGACCACTTACCGGCTTTTCCGCGCGGCTCACGCTCTTGGCTTGGAGGGTTTGTAAGTGATTCGGGAGGGCCTCTTCGTTCCTCGGACGTCCATCCGTTTTCAACATTTTTGCGGTTTCTATTTCCTTGGCGATCAGTTGCTTGTTGGAGTATGACAGCTCTTTCTTAGGGGCGAAGGAAACCACCTCGTGTATGTTGGGATCTGTCACATGAAATTTGTTTTCAATAATTGAAAGAAAAAGATACGGGGTGGTTCAAAATTGGTATTCTTGTAGTCTTGCATCTCACTACTGACAATTTTCACAAGAATCGTGAGTCGTGACATTAATCACCGCCGGTGTCAAGTGATGGACAATCATTTGATAACTGTCACTTGTCATCCGGAGTGATTAACATCACGTCACGTCAATCCAAATCACGGATGTAAACTGTTTTTTGTTTATTTTTACGTATATGGGACAATTGGGGCTAGTTGATAGGGTCCTTTTTCTGTTCACCCTGTCGGGGGTGAGACACAAACAGGGTTCCGAACTAAGGTCACTGGATTTCTCTCTTTGGAGAGGTACGGCAATCAACCGGAAGTGTGTACAAACGGACAGAGAACATACCCGTGCAAAAAGTAAGAGAGAAACGACTTACTTCCTTGTTATTTTTTGACACTAACAATGGCATTATTTGTCAGTTTGCAGTTGTTATCAAATCAACACTGAAGACAAAAATTTGCTGATTTATCGTTTATTAACAATTGTGCCACTAATGGCCAACGTCGATCACCGAGATGGATGAGTTACGTGGTTGTCATAAGTACGTGTTTTTTGGTGTTTATAGAGAAATTAAGTCTTTGACGACGGAAAACGTGCGGTTTGCAGTCCATAAAACTCAATGGTCCTCCAAGTAGAAGTTCAGTTCGATGGTGACTTTGTCTTACTCATTTTGACCGCAAATAAAGTGCATTAACTTCGAAATTTTTGTGTTTATAGTTAGTTGGGGCTAAATTCAAGCATATTGTTGTTGCTGCACTGCTGCTGTATTTAAACAATAAAACGAAATTAACTTGATTTAGTCTTTGTAAAGCCAAATTGTTGCAAGGAAACTCAAAATCACAAAAAATTAACACGGAACGGTTAATAAAGCGATCCAGTATACAGGGTGTTTTGCAACCGCGTGTAAGTTTTTTAACCTCAGATTGCCCATCGAAAATGGTAACGATTGGCACAAAATTGTTTAGGTCGAAGTCGTCTCCTAAGGAAGTTATAGGGCTTTAAAGTCAGCCATCGGGAGCGGTTTTTCTTAGTTATCTCAGGAACGGATTAACGGATTTGAATGAAATTTGGTGGACACTAGTAGCCAGTGAATATACATCTACATGGATTATGACCACGGGATCCCCAGAAAACGGAGACACCTTTGACATTTTTCTTCCGGAAAATGTTTGAAGGTCACGCGTTTTAAAAATGGTGGTGTCCGTTAGAAAGGGCAATTCAAACTGCAACTTTTACTATACTTGGTATTTTTTGATTTAATGCGTGGTTTTAGAGATATCCGTACCTGAGGTAACTGGAAAATTTTTCAAGGTCACGCCTTTAAAAAATGGTGGTGCCTGCTGTAAAGAGCAGCTTAAACTGCAACTTTTACTATTCTTGGTATTTTTTAATTAAATGAGTGGTTTTAGAGATATCCAAATAAGAAAAACTGCTCCCTATGGTAAAGCCCTAACTTCCTTAGGAGACGACTTCGACCTAAACAATTTTGTGCCATACGTCACCATTTTTGATGGGCAATCTAATGTTAAAAAACTTACACGCGGTTGCAAAACACCCTGTATATGTAAACATAACATAACAATATCGGAAATATACTGTAAAATAAGCAAAAATAGACTTTGTAAGCACTAAGCAGTTATTTTACAAACAACTGTCAACTTTAGGTAATTTTTCTGACATCTAACGTCATTTTCGAACAAACTTAAAAGAGAAAGAGATATGTTTTCTGTACCGTACCTCTTAAAAGAGAGAAATCCAGTGACCTTATTCCGTATATATCACATACGCCATCATTGTCAACCTTGTTAACGAACTAATGTGGGTCAACTAACAAAATTTTAACAAAAACAATAGGGGTTTGCATTTCAAATTTTAAAGCTAATGATCCAAAATGGCACTTTCCGTGAAACGATTTGGCCCAAAATCTAATCAGAACCTCTCAATACGTTCATAGTTTGAGCTGTAACGTGATCACCGATTCACCCTTAAAGGGGTACTAAAACAAACATATACAGGGTGGACCCTATGAAAATGAAACAGACCGCCTTTTTTCACATTTAAAACCATTTCTCCGAAAAATGCTCGAACCAGTCGATTTTTGTTTCGAGGGGGACACATTAATTCGTGGAGGGCGCTATTTCAGAACACAACAACACAACAACCCCAATTTTAGAATTTCAAATGGCAACTCCCGACTTGTGAAAGCTAATTTCATTACGAACGATTCTGCACATTAGAGGAGAAAATTGTCATGGCGGAGTCTGTCATTCTCATTCGTCATTTTACTGTCAAAAGCCTACGCTGATTCTGTTATCTGTCAAATTTTGCCTATAAACGTGCAGATCCCTTACGCATGACGTCACATTTATTGTTTTTGTCGTAACTTTTGAAAAAGTTGATGGATTTTAAAAATGTTTGCACCGGTGAAACGAGAAATTGAAATAAGCTAATAGAGAAAAGGAAAACAAGATCCGTCGTTTTATTAATTATTTATTTTCGACTTTCCAGGGCGCCATCGAGTGTGCGTTCGAATACTTAAAATAATTTAAGCTTTTATTATAGCGGTCTTTTGTTCTGGCAATCAGTCTTATATGCCATTGGAATTTTCAATAATTCGAAACTTCTCATTTTCAACCCAGCCCACCCCTTCGCACGGCTCTGGCTCGAGGTGAACCAATATCAAAAAATTTTGCACCATTGGATTCGTAATGAAATTAGCTTTCAAATGATGTATCACAAGTTGGGAGTTGCTATTTGAAATTTTAAAGCTCGGGTTGATACGGATGTATTCTGAAATAGGGCCCACCACGGATTAATGTGTCCCCGTCGAAACAAAAATTGACCTGTTCGAACATTTTTCGGAAAAATGGCTTTAAATGTAAAAAAACCGGTCTGTTTCATTTTCTTTTGACCACCCTTTGATCAATTTTTATGTAGTTACAGTTCGGCCAGTTCATTTTATGATTTTGATTTCAAGCAGTGAAAATAAAAAATTGTTCCAACTTAAAATAAACAAGAAAGTTGTAGGAGATAAAATGTTTAGTAACATTAGTTTGCCGATTAAATAGAAAATTGTACAAACAAAATGTCCAAATGCCAGATTACTGAATTCTATGTTATTTCTTAAAAAAGGTAATTAAAACAGCAAATGTATTTGTGTTTTATTATTATGCAAGCCACTAGGTTTTCGATTATGCTACTTTCTGAACATAAGTTTTAACGTATTTTTTCTTTAGGAATCTACAATCCTTAAAATCGTCAATCGATTGCGATTGCTTCATAATTTAAATTCGGAGTATAATATTGACATAAGGGCATAATGGGCATGTTTATGTTGGTTGGTATTATTATTATAACCCAATGTGTCGTAAAATAAAATTTAACCCCCACTCACCCCCTTCAACCTCCTGCACAAAAAACAAAGATGGAGGAAATTTAACAGTTTGACCCGAAGAAACTAATTGATCGCTCCTCCCTCTGCAACCCTCTAACCACTAAAAACCCTGCAATCATCTGGCCTGGACATTCAAGCCTATCGGGTGTCCCAAAAAAGCCCGGACAAAATATTTTTGAGAATACCTCAGCCACTTCTTAGGGCTTACATACTTTAATTGTGTGGGAATTGCTGAGAAGATCGTTCTTCAAAATTTGAAGAATTAATTTTCTGATGATTTTTTCAATAATGCGTTTTCCGGTATACCTAATGGAAATGAAACTTTTGTCCTACGTCACAACTAAAATAATTGCTACCGCTAATACAATTAATACCAGCTGTTACCAGTAAAGGCTATCCTAAAGGTAATTTTTCAAACTATTTTTGTAGGTATTCACATTGAACTCAAAATTCAAAATACGACAACGGGGGAATTTTTTCATCTGTGCGTAAGACAAAAGTTTCATTTCCATTAGGTATATTTTCATGCTTTCAGATCTTGACTAAACTAACAGTGATGCACAAACAGCTTAATTTTCAGTAATAACCCCCCAATTTGTCCCTCACTGGTAGTCACCTCTGTTTTCATCGAATTCGATTATAACTGACAATTTCGCTGTTATCACTACCATTACTCATAAGTTTAAGGCGTAACAAGATAAATCTTTACAACCGTCATTTTTCACCACCAAAAATTTTGCTCCCCACTTCCTGCGACTCTGTGTACAGCAAAAATTGGAGTGGATGACCTTAAACATTATGTGATTCAACTCCTCAATCATCTACAACCTGAAGAGACTAGTTGAAAGTGAAAAATTTCACCCCAAAAAATCATCGCCCTCCCTCAGCTATTAACTCTTCCTAATAATAAATTAATATTCATCTTTTCTCGGTGATAAATAGTTACAGGGATACACATCGCACTGATACACACCTTCGGGGTAAGGCATCTTGCGCGACACTACCACAAGGTACAGATTTTTTTACTGCATAAAATGTGTAGCTGAAGCTGTGTTTTACAGACTTTCATTTTGCATAGTAAAATGACAGGCATTGACAGATTTGCAACTTAATCTTGCTAACAGTCTGTGTTACATAGCTAAAATAAGAATCCGGTCTGATTTGAAAGCTTTATAGGTCTGGATTTCACTGTAGGTATACCTAATTTATAAATGTAGGTTCCAGCAGGGGTGCGTTCCTGCACATAGCTCAAGCAGTAATCCACCATAACGTTGACCACTTGTCGGAGTACCTTCTTTTCCTCTTCACTGTACAAATGTAAACTAATTGGTCGAAAAGTTGGAGAAATGATGATGGATAGAAAGGGAAGAACGTCCAGTAAAAGTGAAAAAGGCTGAACGTATGCCCTCACTGAAGGCTGCATCCCCCTCATCAGCTCTGCAATGATAGCTCTCTGGCGATTCCGTCTCGTTCTAGCCTGAAATAATAAAAAAATAAAATCACTTGACACTTTTCTCTATTACAACGCGCTGTCACTCTTCCCAAATGAACCTTTTTTAATCACGACGCACAATTTTCCAAGCAGCTCAGCTAATTACCGGGCGAGTATCGGATGATATCTTTTTAGATGTAACGAGTTTGCTCGGCCGCGTGCATAATTCACGATCTCATTAAACACGCGACGAACCCTTCAACCCCTTACAGGACAGTCTTCGAAGAAATTTTCAAAAAATTCCCTTGAATTCGTCGTTTTTTCTTGAATAATTTCACTCTATTGCATCTAAAATCTAACACCCCCACTAATGGTGACAAAAAATAATCCTGTTAAATACAACTTGCGCAAAGTCTTTTTTACGGTAAAATAAGAAAGTTTCGGTCCTGTGCTGCTAAATCTAGAAGCGCGCACTTTTTAATACGTTTTCATTTCTTTAAAAGGGTTTCTCAACAACCGGAGCGTAATTATGCCACACAATAAGTAGTCATTAATTATTCGAAAGGCGGCACTTTGTTCCCGAGTCGACTTGGAAATTATACAAACACATAAATTCGGACCGACTGTCAAAAAGTTTAACTCTTCTTCTTGGTCCGACGATAATTTATTGGAGGAATGAAATATTTTTGCCGACTTTAAGTTGTGCATTAGGAAAATTACAATCTGAAAGCGTTTTCCGCCTACGGAGTCGTCAGAACTAAAATGCGCACTCTGCTGAAGGCCGGGACATAAAGCGAACGAGTTGAAAACAATCCCTTTTATCACTTCTTAATTTTTACTTCATTGATTCGAAAAGCTCTTTGTTTGCACCATTTAGGAACCTGATACGTGCTTATACAGGGTGTCGCTCGACGAGCGTCAGTTAGCCGTATCTGGAGAACTGTTTTTAGCATCGCCTTGAAAATTTGTACACAGGGGTTTCAATTAATTTTAAATCGACGTAAAATATTTTCATCAATGGTGCACTTCCGGTTATACCGGAAATAGGTACTAACTTCCTTATTTTAAGTGGAACACCCTGTATATTATGACATTTTTGGATTCTAAGTTTCATTCTAGGTAAACGTTTACTAAGAATTGCTATGCCAAAAATCAACCATTTTTGAGAAAATCAGGAATTTCGCTTTTTTATGGCAAGTGCAGGCCTAACTTCAAAAAGCTGTAACATCCTTGCAGTATGAAATGAGAAAACGATATTAATTTGTCATGAAGACTAATGTAGGGTGTATCAGCCCCTTTACTCAAATTGTGTCCAAATACATACAGTGTGTACATCATCAACTTCATTGGTCAAAAAGTCAATTTTTTCAAATGGAATGCCCCATCGATGCAGCATTTAATTGTATATCATTTTAGTCTACATGTTTGTTATATTTCAATAAACAGTTTTTGTGATATTTCTAAGTCTTTGGAATTTGACAAAAATTTCACATTTTTAAAACAGGACTAAAATAAGATTAAATTTTCATTTGACCAGCCTTAAGGAACTCTAAAGGCTCCTAAAATCATGGCCAACTTTGGTTATTAAATTGTGCTAAATATGAAACTTTGGTCAAATTCCAAATACTTATATCACAAAAACTGTTTATTTAAATATGGCAAACCTATAGCAAATCCTACGCAAAAATTTTCATGACTTTTCCAGGTTTTCCAGGACCCTTTTTTAAAAAATCCAGTACTGTAGGTAGTACCTCTTTGCACGGAATTTTGCAAAGGGCTGACAACTGGGTAAAAATCTGTACACCAAAATTTCTAAATTCGCAAAAGGACCATCCTTATGGAAAATGGCTTTCTGTGGGTTTGGCTGAAATTTTGGTATATTGTAGATTTCGACCTCCTGATCAAATGTTATCATTGCCCCAAAGAAATCGTACGGACAGTTTTTGATATAAAGTCTGCCCAAGATAAACTTTTCCCCATAAGGACATAAAGTCCCGTCGCATATTAACGAAAGTGGGGGTTGTGTGTCTCAGGCTTTTTTCTGTTGGTTTGTAAACGGGGTTTCAGTTGTCAAAATTCCTGTCATGGACAATAATTGACAACAAAGACCCCTTTCAATCTCCATTGTTACTGTTTATTGACACTGACAGTGAGTGACGGGAGTTTTGACGGATGTGAAATCCCGTTTACAAACCAACAGAAAAAAGCCTGAGACACACAACCCCCGCTTTCGTTAATATGCGACGGGACTTTACACATTTTTGGGACCGTCGTAAAAATACTTTTTTCAGCATAATAAGCAAACGCACCCATAAGACTCCTGTATAAAAGTATGTTAATAATATACGTAAGAAAAGTGCCCCTGGACTTATCATGTGCTATTATGATGGCAAAAATGCAAATTAATTTTCGCTGCATGTAATTCTTATGGGAAAATTTTATCTTCGGCACCCTCTGGAGCAAAAACTGTCCGTACGATTGCTTTGTGGCAATAACTTTTGATCAGGTCAAAATCTACAACATACTAAAATTTCAGCCAATCCGACAGAAAGCCATTTTCCCATAAGGATGGTGCGGGTTCCTTTCCAAAATTTCAAAAAAGTTCTCATGTTTGTTTATTATTGACACTAACAGGGATTTTGACAGAAATGAAAGCCTGTTTAATAAAAAACAACAAAAAAAGCCTGACTCCCCAACCCCCGCGTTCGATAGAAGTGCTTTGACTTTAAAATTTTCTGAATTTTATTAACCGAACGCACTTGATGCAATAAACTGGATCAGCCGGAATAAAACTTCCGTAAATTCCATAATTCTCCCTGACAATTTCATGACTATTCAAGGAAAACTAAATTCCATGACTTTTCCAGGTTTTCCAGGTGTATGCTATACACTCTGTTGTACGTATAAGTAGCGACATCTCTCTACAAAAACCAGGACTTAGATCATATTCTCAGGGAGGCAGGAGCAATGTGACTCAGACGTCTTTTCTGTATCTGTCTTTGTAGTTTTAAGCGGACTGTCAATCACGTCAAACTGTCAGTCAAACACAAAAAAGAGCGATTCACACTGTCGTTATAAAACTACAACTTTTAACAAAAAGAAGGCCATGAATGTTTATTGACACATAGAGGTTTTACTGATACTCACAAAGTTATTATAACGTGTGATCAGACAACTTTTTCGAGCAGATTGATGGGATTAAAGGCTGGATTATAAAAGCCGCTGCAGTTATCACTGCAGTAGGAGGACCGTTGCAGTAGTAGTCCAAATTTCGTAGGTATTTTATAAATCCGCAACGTTCAGAGGTACACATGCGCAGAAGAGTGTTTTCTGACAGATTGCGGCGTCAATTGACATAAAACTGACATCATTAACCTAACTAAATCGACTACAATTTATATGGTTGAAATTTAATTAGAAACTAAACATAATAATACCTACCTTTCGACATTTTCATAGATCACAGGATGATCACAGGTGACACAGGTTACATTTAACAAACATTTGATGACACTTGGTCATGTCGATAAAACAGCGTGTCTTTTACTCAATAAATCCTGCCTTCTCATTGGCTGTCAGTAACAAATTCGGCTGCAGCAACGTAAGAAGTTGAATGTTGGCCAACTTTTGGCTTACTGCAACTGCACGGACTTGCGGAACGTCAATTTATAAATAGAAACGAGCTATCTTCGTATCTGAACTTCTTATTGCAAACGTTGCTGCAACGGTACGAGAACTGCAGCGGCTTTATAATCCAGCCTTAACACAAGACGATCTGTAACAGTGACGTTATTGTCATACAATTTTCTAAAACTACGCCCTACGTCTCGCACTTAAACATTTGATCAATATCTGAATCGGAACCCGTCCTACTAATCCTCCAAACGCTCAGCTGTGTAATAGGGAAGTCAAATGTTTGTCAAAAGAATTGTCGCGTAATTCTGTTGTAAAGTCGAAAAGATAATTGTGTTCTTTTTACAATTTTACCTTATCAAATCACCAGCAAAACGTTGTTACACCATTATTCTGATGAAACGAATTTAAACTTCTCTTTATTTCTCTGAAAAACTTAAGGGCAAAACGTTCGACAGACACATTATTTGACATTGTCAAATTTGAAGTCTAAAATTTACATTACGCAGGTGGAAATTAAGCCGTTTTCTGGCGGTTGGTATGTTTTTGAAAACAAACTTGCATTGGAAAACATACGGCAAACGGCTATTTTGTATTAAAACAGTGTCAAAATAATGTCAGTTTTGAATACATTTCCGAAATGAATTTGAAACTGACAACAAAGTGACAGTATATTAATTGAAAACAAGAGTTTATCCTATGCTTCCAAATGCAAGTTTGTATTTGAAAACATAGCCACCGCCAGAAAACGGCTTTAGAGCTTGTCAGATTTGAGAGGCTTTATAGAACGGGTTCCGACTATATGTAGTTGAAGCGGGATAAAATATAAACTAAGTCGCGTAAATTATTGTTAGTGACATGTAGTGCATGTAGCGATAGCCGTTTTTGACGAATTTGGGTTTGAACCACAACCAAACATTATTTTTGGGACAATTTTTTCCGCATTAATGAAAATGGAAGAAAAGTAAAGTCAGGAACTAGACAACCATTCTCTATCTCTCTCTGTACAAAATTTACTGTCAAGGGCCTGCTGGAAGTGTCTATATTAAGACAGAAAAGGCACCTTGAACGTCGCTATATGCTTGTGTTTAAGAAAATGAGGCAATTAGAATGAGAATGAGAAGTAGGTAAATTTTGGCGATTTTATAGTTTGAACCACAAATACTTAGCTCTGATTGGTATTTTCATCCATTATCGAGACAATTGCCTAACGACAGCGTCATAATTCGGCCTGTTTCAAAAACTGACAGTAGTTTGACTATTTTATCAAACAACTTTCTAGGAAATGTGGTAAATGAACCAATAGCAGCTAAGCATTTGTGGTTTGAACCACAAAATCGCAAAAAGTACCTTCTGCTTTTGATTTTGAATCGCTTTTGGACTTGTGACAGCTGTCATGGTGCCAAAAATGACGACCGTGACGTCATTGCGTTGGTTCTTACTAATAAACAAGAATTTTCAAATTGTTTCCAGAAAATAAAAAACACTCACCTCAAACCCAGCACTAGGATATTGCAACTTCTGCCAACCCCTAGTGGCAAAAACAAAATGCCAAACAACAAAAGCGTACTGCAAGTAAGTGGCAAGTGAGTAATTCTGCGAAGAATAAATAGCCGTATTCAGGGTATCCTGCAAGCAAAACCATTCCAAAGCCTCTGTGGCACCCTCCAGTGTCACATTTTTAAACTGAGCATAATTTTCAAAGACTCCTTGGGCTAATCTATCGTAATCACCAAATGAGTGAACTAAACTAACAATTCTGTCCATCCGGTCCTTTAAAGTTAATTGTTTCCCTTTGCTCTGCTCAACAAAGAAAATTTCCTGCCAGATTTGAAACAGCCCCTTTTGTACATCTTTTTCTCCAATATTAGATTTTATAATTTCAGTTAGAGTCACTCGCTTGTTCTCTGTTTTGAAAAAGTGGAGGACTGACAAACATGATCTGATATCATTGTGGGCTTTTCCAGCCAGGGCTAGCATTGCTCCTAAGTCAGTTTTAATCTGTTGCTTTCTCGAAATTTCCATTAAACGTTCAGCTAGTCTCGAGTTAGAAATTGGAGGAAAATTTATCACAAATGCCACCTGTCTTAAAGACCTCAATGATGGTACATAAGCATCATTACAAATACAAATAATTGGTCTCCTTAAAATGTTTGGTTTCTTTCCTTTTTTGTTTTTGAGGGTATTTCCTGAAATAAATTTTACTAAAAACTCAACTGAAGCTGAAGGTGCACCATCAATTTCATCAAAAATTATGCAATTCGGTCTCTTTTCCCAGTCAATGACTGAACTCATTTGGGTAGCATTTTCTAAAGTCTTCTTAAAAGTGTCTACATTACGATCATCGGAAGCATTTATCTCAATTACGTTGTAACCTGCGTGTCGGGCTACCATATGGGCCAATGTTGTTTTGCCAAGGCCTGGGGGGCCACACAACAAAGCTGCTTTATAATGCGGTCTGCCATCTTCGTCTAATTCTAAGTTTATTTCAAAACGGTTTTTCTTATCATTTTTCTCTACTTTTCTTATCTTTGGGTTTCTTTTAAATACACATTTATCCCACAATTTAACCCATTTGAGAATTATCCGATTGGTGTTTTCATCACTTAATAGTTCTACGTATCTACGAGGCTTATATAATTCAACCCATAATTGTTTCTCGCCATTAAAAACCTTTTCCTGTCTTTGAACAGGTTGAATATCCATTTGTTTATCAATTAATTGTTGAGCTTCGCCCCAAACTTTCCCCCCATCAGCCAATAATCCTTCCCCACTTATTTCCTTGACAATTCTTACTCTCTCCTCTTTTTCATATTCTTCCGAGTGAAACCGAACGTAAACTCTAACTCCATCATGTCGAGTGACTCCAACAAAAGGATATAGAGGTACTGACAAAGATAAATTATCCTTATTCCTATCTTCTGAAGTTCTCGTTGAATGCCGAAAAACATTCGGAGTATTTTCTTCCTGAGCTTGCCTACGCATCTCCAAAATGTGTTCAATTAGAGCCAACTGTTCTTCAAATTCACTGCCTTTATGTTTCTTTACAGGATTTTCAAAGAGAATATCGTCAATGTCCCCAAAGAGTTCCTCGATGGTTCTCTTCCGGGTGTTTGGTTGATCATCGACTGAAACGTTGAGGGGTGTGAAATCATCTTCCAGCGCTTCCTGGTTGATAATAGGTGTTGTTTGGGAGAAATTCTGGTTTTCTGCGGCATTTGAAGATTCTGCTAAAAATTGTCGATCGTCGCCCGAAGCTTTAAGAGGTGTAAAATCGTCGTCGAAGGTTTCTCTTGTGTTGCTATTAGGGGTTGGTTGAGAAAAATTGAGGCTTTTCCGGGCGGAATTTGAAGATGCAGCTAAAAAATATTGAAACATAACCTCACTTTTGATTGTCAAATTATACAGACCTTCTTGCTCGCGAAGTAGCTCAAATTCGTCGCCATAGGTGAGCTCGAACTCTTCGTCAGAGTTTGGAAATTCATCCATTGTTAAGGAAATATTGGATTTTCTATTTTTTCATTGAATATAATTTGGCGCCAAACTAACCAATGATAAACAATTGAATTGACATTGACAACTGACAGCAACCCAACCAATATTTATCTTGTCATTTAGGTAAATTAGCCAGGCAACCCGCCTTACACACGTAAATTGTGTGCTGCCTGGGCAAAGTAAATTTTACTATAATTTGTGACTAATTTTACACCTTCTAATAAATAGCGACATTTAAGGTTAATTTAATGTCTTGCCATATTTACTGTCATTCTCCGTCAGTCCGCAAAAGTTTTTAACTGTGAATAGATTTTTAGAACCAAAAAATGATCTTTTTAATGGTGGCATAAAGATGAGGCGTATTTAAAATCATGAAGTTGATATGCCTAAATAGCACTTCTCGTGGACCACTTGCTTCCAAAAGCCTTTCAGCTCTTCAATGGGCCATGTACCAAATTTTAGCAAAATCGATCCAGTAGTTAAGGCGATAATGCGTTTTTAGTGTTATTAAAAAATTTCGATATTTTTTGTCCAAGGGGCACTAAATGCGAAAGAATCTTCTTTTATTTAAAACAAGAATTTGAAGACCTTTTTGATGCTTACAATAAATCTTTGAAAAACTTGCTTTGGATGTTTAAATGAGAGTATAATTTTAAATTTGAAAATTGATATGCCAAAACGGCACTTGCCGTGGGTCGATTGTCACCAAAACATTTTCAGCTCTTCGACGTGTACCTAATACAATCTCTATGTGCAAATTTTTTGCAAAATCGGTCTAGATTTGGGCTGTAGGTATAGTGTTTTTATAAAGTAGGTACTTACGTACGTTAAAAATCTCGAATACCTATTTGTGTTTTTGTCAAAAAGGCACATCATTAAAAGCAGAATTTGAAGGCCTTTCTTATATAATTATATAAAATAGGGGTTTGCATTCAAAATCTAAAAGTTGATGTGCCAAAATGGCATTTCCGGTTGCACGATTAGCTCCAAAAACTTTTCAGGTCTAAGTTGGATTACGAGGTACCAATGCGCCAAATTTCAGCCAAATCGGTCGAGTAGTTTAGGCTGAGACGTGTTAACGTACGTACCTACATCCACATTTTAAAAACCACTTTTTTGGGTACGTGAGACCTCAAAACGTCCGGTCTTATCTCGAATTCGAAAATTTTAGCGATTGCAGTAACCTCCAAATTTTTTTTTAAATTGTGGGTTTGGGAAGATTAATAGAAAACAAGAAATTACAATTTTGCAGAATAGTTACTATTTATTAAGAGTCAGCTAGTTTGTGATTAAGTGATAAGTTTAAGCTGAGTTTTCAGTGGCCTCGTGTATATTATTGTCTGTAATTCCATTGATGCGTGAACTAAAAAAACAAAAACTTAATATTATGAGGTGAGGGCGAGAAATTAAGGGTGACCTCCCTCGTCGGGTCGTTGGTTATGTTCTCTGTCTAGTACATTATTACCTAAGGCTACTTTTTCCAATCTTGTTTTCAAAAATCTGAAATTAATATTAAGAAGTGCGCCTATCTATTTATTATAGTATATGTAGGTACAGTCGGGGACTTTGAAAATACCCTCCTCACCGTGACGACTTACTTGGTCGACCGTATATCGCAACGTGGTAAATGTTTGCCAATCTGTTAGGCAAACATCAAATGAATTTAAGCGCCGATGCAGTTGACCAAGTGAACCGTCGCGGTGGTGTGGGCATTTTCAAAGTCCACGACTGTACCTATGTCTCTGGCGGCTCCTCCTCCTTCTTCGATATTTTTGAAAAATTAGGGTGGCCGTGACCTAACTTCCGGTTAAGTAGTACAGATGACACATGCTTTGAACCTAAAAAAAATAGTTGAGAAACAGGTACAAACGTACGTTTCTATTTGAAAAAACAACGGCTAAACCAGAAGTACAACAAAAATTCGGAAAATATGTTTCAATTGTTTGTCTTCAACTGTACCTAGACCTAAAGCATGGATTTTTTTGCTTTTTTTTAACGGAAGAATAACTCTAAAAGTTTTAAAAAATCTGCAGAGAGACAGGATCTCATGTTGGAGTTATGGGGTCCTTTGAAAATAAAATATATTCTGTCATATTCAGAATTTAATACAGAACTCGAAAATATTAAGTTACCTATACAGGGTGTTCCATTTCAAATTTCACTGTAGAGCCCCAATGTAGATTGTAGAGTGACACAAAATCTCTCTAAATGCCAAATAATGCAGTTTATGCTATATAAAGTCCCGTCGCATATTAACGAAAGTGGGGGTTGTGTGTCTCAGGCTTTTTTTCTGTTGGTTTGTAAACGGGATTTCAGTTCTGTCAAAATTCCTGTCATGGACAATAATTGACAACAAAGACCCCTTTCAATCTCCATTGTTACTGTTTATTGACACTGACAGTGAGTGACGGGAGTTTTGACGGATGTGAAATCACGTTTACAAACCAACAGAAAAAAAGCCTGAGACACACAACCCCTGCTTTCATTAATATGCGACGGGACTTTAGGTATGTGTGCTTTTCTATCAAATATTTTAATAAATACGGAAAAAAATGGGGGTGAGCCTGGTTTCGTTGACACCCGGTATACTTACTTACACACGCCCTTATTCTTGTTGTAGGTAATTATCTATCTATCTATCTATCTTTTTAGGAGTACCTATTATTCTTATTGGATATCCACAAATAATTTCAAAAAGATAAAAATCAATCTTGACAACATTTTTGAGTAATTGACTCGCAAAGGAGAAAAATAAAAATTTGGAGAATCCATATCGAATATCAATGATGAGCCTGCGGCTCGTTACAATGGAAACAAATTATTCGAAACAATAAAGATTTCAAAAGTATAAAAATAGCCGTATTTCTCAATTGACGTAAACTTTATAGGTACCTACCTACTTCTTGTCTTGATTTTATTTAAGGTAAGGTATGCCTGACATCACCACAGTTTCTGCAAACAAGGACTAGAGATCTTATTACGCAAATAAGGTGTTCTCCATTTTGAAATCACGTTTGACCTCAGTTCTAGCATAAGCGACAGCAGATTTTCCTTCAATAATTTTTTTCTTTTTTCATTTTCAAATTTTTAGTGCCTTGCGATCAAAGTCCACCAACCTATAATAAAAATGGTAATTCAAGGATAGTGACGTGCAGAGTTAACAAGTAGAACAGACTTACTGTAAGTAACCGTATTTTAACGGTACAATTCGCAGTATTTTGTATGCAAAGACATTTTTTCAATTTCTCCAATAAGGGAAGTGTATTACATCGTCCTCTGCTGTTAATTGAATTAGAATAGAACAATTTGTGGGTTTAATCATCCACTTCCCACTCGTGGTTCAGCTACTAAACGTGAGAGCAAATCCGGTTCCCCGACAAAGAATGTGGTCGCCAGTAATGGTCTAAATATTGTCTGGTGAACCTCGAATTTTTTCCGTAAGTACGATCTTTCGATGCACTTTTTTTCGAAAAAATCGGTTTTTCAAATTTTAGGTTCAAAATGTACAGAGTGCTTATTTCAACACTGACCCGAGATAAGGAGCGAAACTTTGACCCTGAGCGGTGATAAAAACCCACCAACTACAAACACCAATCTTCAAATAAACAAATTTACGGCAATTCCAGGTGTTCGTATAAACAGTGAAATGTTATCTTTATACATTGTGCTCGCGTGGCTTCAGGGGATTTGTTATGGTTTTGTGTTAATTTCTTCGGCGGCGGGTGAGGCAAATTTCTTTCAAGTGGGTGAATCTTCCCTTTATCAATACCATTCTTTGGTGACCTTGAACGAAAACGATGAAAGTGCCAAAAACGTCGGGTTCTTCATCACTGCAGATGTCATTGTGGAGTCTCAATGGGGTTCTAATGACGAAAGAATTCTTAGGTTACAAGTAAGACTTATTAATTATTCACAAAAATTCTAAGTCAAAAATTGCAGGTCAGAGCACCGCAACTTCACGTAAAATCGAGGAAGATTCCTTCACCGGACGGATTTATCCAACATTCTTCCAAACTTCAGGACTTTCCTTTGAAACCTTTCTTTTTGGTGTGGCAAAAGGGGCGGGTTGATAAAATCCTTTTGCCACAGGAAGAGCCACTGGCTTTGGCTAATCTCAAAAAAGGAATTGCCAGTCTCTTCCAGGTATTGCTTTATTTCTTTTTTTTTACAATGGAAACACTGGACAACTTCGGTGGAAAAATGCACTATCACTAGAAACATCCCACTACACCGAAACACTTGATTTTCACTGCTGACGCTATACAACCCTACCTGCCAGAAAACTGAAATATTTATAGGCCCACCCACAAGCCGAGTGTGGCGAGTATTTTCCGAGGGTTCGGTTTAGATATGTGGATGACATTTTTGCTGTTTTTGATCCCAGTCACTCCAGTTTAGAGGACTTCGCTTCAAAATTAAACTCAATTTTTCCGAGTATTAAATTCACTCATGAAGTTGAAAAAGAGAAAAAACTCCCTTTTGTATACACTCTAGTGATTAGAAATAATAATAAGTTAGAATTTAACATTTATAGGAAAGAATCCGGCACATACCGCTATATCTCGACAGACTCCCATCATTGTGCACAACACCAACACAAGATGGTAAGTTTCCATTTTTTGGCACACCGTCGTCTGAATTTTCCCTTAAACAAGGAAGGATATCAGAAAAACTCAAAAGAATCAAAGGCATAGCGAGATGTACGAGATGTAAGGGATTTGAACGTATCATAGTAGATAACATCATTAGGAAGTTAAAATTCAAACACCAAGTGTTAAATGCCACGACTCTTCGCTCTGAAGAACAAAAACAGGACTTAAAATTAGTCGCATTACCTTTTGAATCTCAGTTGACAAGAGGTTTGACAAGGTTTTGTGCCCAACAAAATTTAAGGACAGTTTTCAAATCTGAAAACAAGCTGAAAAACCTTTTAGGTAACCCGAAAGATAAAGTAGGGAATAGCGAAAAATCAGGCATATACGAAATCAACTGTCAAAATTGTGATCTAAAGTATGTTGGTCAAACACGAAGGTCTCTCAGCACCAGATTTAGGTAAGGAGCACTTAGCCCCCCTTAAATATGGAAGAACTGAGAAATCTAGTGTTGCCCTACATGCTTTACACAATGCAGATGCTAGGTGCGATGGAAAGTATCGTAATTTATAAGTCTAGAGATAGGCTTATGAACGCCGATACAGGCCCGATCGCATATTCATCTCTGTTTACGCTACTTTAGGGACGACTGGTGGTTATATATATACGTGTTCACCCGCGCGTGATCATTTCTCGACCTGTGATTGGTCTAACTTTCACAGCCGAGGGGTGGCCGGAGCTACGCGGGTGGGCCTATAAATATTTCAGTTTTCTGGCAGTTAGGGTAGTTTAGCTTTGATAATGAGCACATTGTGTTCGAAACGCGTCAGCAGTGAAAATGAAGTGTTTCGGTGTAGTGGGGTATTTCTAAGTGCTGTTTTTTTTTAACGAAAACTCGATTTGCAGTTTCAAGTGATTGATATAGAAACGAACGAAACTGACTCTTCGGGCCTCTGCACCACCACCTACCATTCCATCGACCGCGAAAAATTCGAAAAAATCAAGACCAACTGCATATCATCCGATTTTCCCTTCTGGAAGACCAGCGATGTAATTCTGGAGACTTATGTCGCCTCCAAGCGTAGGGTTACATATGAACTAGACTCAGAGTTAAGTCACATTAAAACTATTTATGGCAAAGAAACTCATCGACTGGTGATTTCTGCCAAAGAAGACGCGGGAAGTATCGTCGAAGCCGACCAATCCTTAACCCACGTAAGAAACGAAAAGACTGAAACGATTCATGGTAGCACTCTAGAAGAAGCCTTAGCGAAAGTTAGTCGAGGTTACACTCAGGAATCTTTACAAACCGAAAAGGAAGATAATGGAGAAGATAAAAATTTGTTGAGTCTCCTTAACGAGCTTAGAAACAATTTAGAGGATGGACAGTATGGTACAACAACTTCTGCAAAAGCATTTAATCGCTTGGTTGAAGCTGCAAGAAGAACAAAGAAAGACCAGATAGTGAAGATTCTGGGAGCCAAAAAGAACAAGAAGATTTTGTAAGTATCACTGCATACGAAATTTATTAGTCATTGATAATTTTAGGCTGCAAATTTACGATGTTTTGGGATATGTCCAAAGCGAAGATTCTCACGAAGCAGTGATGAAAAAATTACATTTTGACAAAGATGATCATCAGGATCCAAGCGAGAGATATCTTTGGAGCTTGTCGTTGTGTTCTAATCCTAACCCGGAGGTTGTTAAAGATTTACTGAATCGGTACAGGAAAGTAGCTGAACTTCCACCGAAAGTTAAAGAAACTCTTTTATTGACTGTTGCTTCAATGACCAGAAGATTGAGAGGTCGAGATCATAAGGTAATGGGTGTTAATAGAAAAATTCTATAGACATTGGTTTCAGCTCGAGAAATATGTAGAAGAAACTATTTTAAACGGCTTGGATTACGCGAAAGAGGAAGAAAGATTTGTTTTCCTTCGAGCCTTGAAGAATCTCAGAAGTCCAAGCACAATTAAACTTTTGCTGGACGTTATCGAGAAAGGATCTTTAAAAGAAGGAGTTTTAGCTTTTAAAGCTCTGAAATCATTTGAACCTCAACACTGGAGTAAAGAAATTTTACAAACTGCACGGGCAGCTTTTCTTCAACTGGATCGTAAATATGACACCAGCTCCAGAACGCTAGCTATCGATATTTTACTGGAAGCAGATCCAGATAATTTCATTATCGATTTTGTGTTTTACCTGAAGAGCAATGACTCGAGTTTTGAGGTCAAGCAATATCTCTTTCAACGACTTCAATTGCTGACTGAGGAAGATCCTGATTTTCGTTTCAAACTTTGGGAGTTGATCAGTTCTGATCCTCTATTAAACAATTATTCGGGTCTTGCCCCAAAAGGATTATCGACTGCTTTTAAGAGAAGTTTTGCAAGAAATCCTTCAATCAATGGTAGCCTGTTGACGATTCAAGAGATGCACGGTGGAATTGTCAAGAGAGGAATTGTTAATGTTATGATCGATAAGAGCGGAATTACCAAAGAAATGTTTAGTGTAAGTTTGCGCAATTGAGAAATATTAATTTTGATTTAGTTGGGAATTTTTGCCGGAGGTTTAAGTGGCTTCGTGGGAGGAGAATCTGAGGATGAAGAATCCACAACTGGAGGAATGGATCTAACAATCTTGGACACGCAAATTCGTCCATTTGTTTTCTTCACAGGGCAAGGAGAGCTAATGGGACATGTTTGGTCCGGTACTGGATCGGAACGAACTCCTGCTTTCCAGGCGCTTATTCTTCTTCAAGACCACTTTCAGTTTGTGAGGCTGTCACCAGGATTCGTTGCAGAATTCAACTTGAAAGGGGCATTGTCGTTCGATTTGACTGGACAAATAGAAATCTCTATTTGGAACAGAAATGCTGAGTCACTTATTGAGAAATCGTAAGATTTGTTAGATTTTTCTTCAACCTAATTCTTCTCGTTCCAGAGCCGGAATTGTAGTTAATGGTTTGGCAGTTGTTGATACTTCCTTCGTAACTGCTCAAGTTGAATTCGTTGTCTCAATAGAGCCTAAATTGCATCTAAAATCCGATATAGACTTTTCAGGAAAAATGAATCTCTGCATGCGAGTAACGCAACCAGACGCTCTTCTCAGCCACAATATTTTCAAAACCGAGCGCATCCCCGGAAGCCAACACAAATTAAAATTAGCAAAATATAAAAAATCAACAATACCTGGAAGGACTTACGCCCTCAACAAGAAGAACAATGAAATGTGTAGTGCAATGTTTTCCTAAGTGCTGTGTTAAGAAGAATAAAATTTGTTCAACATTTTTATTTTCTAACTTTCACAGGGGACGAAATCTTCAACTTCAACGTCTATGTCTAGATCTCCTTTTACGACGTCGGTGCCTTTTTGTTTTGGGTGCATTTCTAGCCATTTCAATGTACACCATTTGTTCGTTAGCTGTCATGCACCTCCACGCATGACCACCTTCTTCAAATAGTCTCCTTCCTCCGATTCCTAAATGCCTTTTGATGAAGTCTCGCAAGAAGTTCAGAAAGGGGTTTCGAGACGGCAGTGGTACGTTAACTTTGAGGTATTTTGATTCTTTCTTTAGGACCTCGACGGGTGTAATGCGGTACCAAGACATATCCTCTGTGGAGAAGTCGTCATTGTGCATACAGGAATTTAGGATTTTATTATTCATGGAAATTTCTTCATTCTGACAATTCAATCAAAAATTGAGATGTCAGTTTGACGAGCATTCCATTTTGAGGTTTCCATGGAAGATTCTTGTGTCGAGTTTTTTCAGTTAGAGAAAAAGAAACTAGATTTGATAGTTGTATTACTTATTACCTACAACCACATTCTAACACGACCATATCCTTATAGCCATAACGATACGTTAAAACCCCTTTCTCGTCGATATACAAAATAGATATAGAATCCAGAAGGGTAGGCACGCAACAAGACCTCGACGCCTTCGATGGAGCCACGCTGTGCAAAAGAGCCTGAACAATTGCATGTTTAGTAGGGTTTAAATGATCGGCAACTGGATAAAAGCATTTTCCCTGGCATTGGTAAGCCTGAAAAATTGAAAAAATATAAAATAAAAGACCTAAAATAATTACGTCATAGCCGGGGGGTTGCACGATCCACAAGTCATACTCGATCTCCGAAAAATTGATATAGAGTGGTTTCCTGCGACAACTATTTCTGATCCTTTTAATTTTCTTCATTTGAATTTTTCTCGCGTTATCGTCGTCCCAAATATTGTTAGTTTCTTCTTCGTAATCTTCTTCTAAGCTTCTCTTCTTCCTTTTTATTGAGCGACTCACGTTTGATATGTAAGAAAGCAGCAGGACCGGATAATCGTGTTCAAAATTTTCTTGCACTGGCATCAGTGATAACTTTAAACTGTTCTCAGGGTAATAAGGTAAAAACGCACTCAAAGAAATGATGATTTTTAAATATTTTCCGTTTCTTTGAAGAATTTTAACAACCGGTTTAGTCAAATTGAATGACAGCCATGTGTTGTTCGAGTGAAAAATGTGTAATTTTTGCAAATTGTAAAACGTCTTGGTGGAATCGTCATAAACAGAAATTTTTAGTTGTCTTTCCACGCCTGAAATTTTAGAATTCGTCTCAACGAGGGTTAAAATTTTAAGTTCGGCACTAACAAACTGCTCTTCATCGCTTGAAGTTGGTAGATCGAAAATCAAAAGATGATTATTTGCTTCAATAACTTCGTTTTCGATAGGTGCTTCAACAAAATCAAACAGATTTATTAGCTAAACAGTCTTGACTTACTGGCATGTTTAGGAATTAGGCTTCGAACAATATCCGGCTGCGAGCAGTTTTCCCGAATTTCTTTGTTTTTCTCGTACAGTTCCAGCATAAACCTCGGTACGTGATACTTGGGCCTCACCCTTTGAACGTTCTTCTTCTTCAAATAATTTGTTGATATGATATTTTTACTGTCGCTAATGTTTAATTCAATCGAAGTCGGAACAAAACTGTTTCTAATTATCACCAAAACGCAAATCCATGCGATAACGAGTAAAGGGATTAGGAAAAAGCAGCTTAAATGCATTTTTCCACTTGATATTGAAGAAGCGGATTGGAAACTGAAAATCCTTAGCGTCGAGACGACGGGCGTCCAAACACTTGAAATCCATTTACGAACCTTATCAAACACTCTCGATGGCTCTATCACGAAATTATGTACCACCTGAATTAAAAATAGCCGTTCTGGCGAGTTTGACTCATTGGATAAGAAATGAAAACACGGGCAATGGCGTAGAAAAACGGTAATTTACATACATAAATTATTATTATTATTAGAGGGCAAAAATACTAAGGCTTCCAAAAGCTACCTTTTTACAGGGGTCAATTAGTTTCAATTTAACGGTTTTAGAATTTGCTTGTGACAAATTTAATTAAGTGCATTCTATTGTTTACTAATTTTGCAACAAAAAGATACTGTTGCATTTTTATCCGACAACGAACGTTAAACCTCAATATTCAGACGCGCAAAGTTTTAATTTTTTGCAATAACAAACGTCCGTTAAAAAAAGTACACTTTTTTTCATTCAAAAGCGTTCTTAAAGCGTGTGAAAAAAAGTGCCGTAGCGGTTCAATATCTACCAAATACTTACGCAGTTGCTTTTTCAATAATTTTCAAACATTTTCAAAAGTTGACCAATCAAATCAAATCCACAAACCTAAATTTGAAGGTGATTTAAATCGTGCGACAGTTTTGGTAAAGGGCACTCGACATTTAACTTTATTTCTTGTATTTTTCTCACGAGTACGAAAATTAGTTTTGTACAAATTTAGATTTTTCTTTGCAAACAGACAATGTTAGTAAATTAGTTAGAAATAGTTATTTACTTGTACAACTCATGGTGAAAGAAGGTATACATACGACCTAATGCTTTTTTCAAAGGAGTCAAAAGAAAATCAATGACATTTACAGAAATTTTCTATGCCTTCTAGATTTTGAGCAGCGACAGTCAACTTTTGATTCTCTTATGGCCGCCATTTTGAATTTTAACACCTTCGGATACACAAAATAATTTGCTTCTCAAAAATGTAACCAAGATGAACTTCTTTGAAAATACATGCCAAAGTTGGAGTTCAAGGCCATTTTATTATCGTTTAATATTCAACCCTTTTTCACGTCAAGAGAGACAAAAAAAAAATGCAGCAGAGGAGCGGCTGGAACCTCCCCATCGCGTGGATCTTTGTATTCTGTGTAGATAGTAGTCAATTCAACAGAATTTTTTTAATCCTTGAATAATACTATGGTCTGTCAGTGATCCACACGACCAAGATTCACCCTATTTCCATGGCGAATCATTGTTGTCAACAATGAGTCGCCATGGAAATTGGGTGAATCTTGGTCGTGTGGATCCCGGACAGAGTATAATTTCGCAATTTTCTGACAAATACCGACGTGACCTCGGACATCACCCATCACGTTTGACAATATGTTCTTTTTAAAGGTTAATCTTTCGCCACCTTTTTGACAATAACTGCCACTTTATGTCATCCACTGTCAGCCCGCTCCCTTTTAATGAGAAAGAATTTTTTCTCTATTTTCCACTGAAATGGCAGAAACTGTGAACACATTTTTAGAACCAGAATTTGATCGCCTTTCTAATGGCGACATAAAAAAGGAGGTCTTGTATTTAAAATTGCTTTCAAAAGCCTTTCAGGTCTTCAACGGGTCACCCAATTTCCATGTACCAAATTTCAGCCAAATCGATTCAGTAATTTGGGCTATAATGTATTTTTACTGTTATTGTAAAATTTCGATTTTTTGAACCAAACAGCGCTAAATGCGAATTAATCTTGTCCTATTTAAAACCAAAATTTGAAGACCTTTCTGATGGTGACAATAAATCTTTCAAAAACTTGTTTTTAATGGTCAAATGAGAGAATAATTTTAAATTTGAAAATTGGTGTGCCAAAACGGCACTTTCCGTGAGTCGATTGAATTCAAAATTTGTTTAGCTCTTCGACGTGTAATACAATCCCCATGTGCAAAATTTCAGCCAAATCGGTTCAGGGGCTTGGGCTGTACCGCGATTTTAAAGTCCGATAAAAATCACTCTTTTTTAATTTTTGGTCAAAAGGGCACTAAGAATGAATACACTTTTAGAAGCAGAATTTGAAGGTCTTGCTAATGGTGACGTGAAAAATGGGGGTTTGCATTTAAAATTTAAAAGTTGATGTGCCAAAATGGCATTTCCGGTTGCACGATTGGCTCCAAAAGCTTTTCAGATCTAAGTTAGGTTACGAGATGCCTATTTTCCTAATTTCAGCCAAATCGGTCTAGTAGTTTTGGCTGTGGCGTGATTACAAACGAACGTACGTACGTACATACACACAGACACATTTTAAATAAAACCCCTTTTTTGGGTTCCTGAGACCTCAAAACGTAAAGATCTGGTGGTATCTCAAATTCGAAAATTTTAGTGATTGCAGTAACCTCCCATTTTATTTAAATTGTGATGGGGTTGGGGAGGTTAAAAAAGTTGGGGAACTCATCTACTTTTTTGTATTTTATTTTTACATTTTTGAAAAGCTGTTTCGCTTGCGTATCCGATGGAGTTAAAATTCAATATAGCGGCCATAAAGAGAATCAAAAGTTGATTATCGTTGTTCAAAATCTAGAAAGCTTAGGTTTCTGCAATGAAATTCAGTTTACAATTGTAAAAAATATAGAAGTTGGAAATTTTGTTCAATTACCATTATATCAACAAGATTCATAAGAAGAATAGGCTAGTTTCACGTCAGTGACATTTCGTTTCTAACCAAAGAACAAAGATCATTATAAATTTTGTTGATCTAATGGTAGCATCAATCGTAAGAATAAAGATATAGGTAATTTATGATGAATTCAGGAACGAATCAAGATCTCGGGGAATTCCCTTCAGATGCTTAATCAATCACCAAGAAATAGCGCAACTTTTCTCTAATTTAGCAGAAACTTAGTGAAAAGGGAACCACTCTGTATATTAGTTTTGAATTTTATATGCAGTCAGATACGTAGGCAAGTAAATAAAAAAAATAAGATTTAAAGTATGTAAGTTCTTAGATGAAGACAAATTCTAACTAATGATGGATAATTGTGATTTCAACAACATTTCAAAAAAGTAACCTGTAGAAGCTGGAAAGATCCAGACAAATCCATAATCGTCCTGGTCCCGGCTGTTTGTGCATCTTCCCACACATAGTTACAAAATCTTTAGCAGTTCGTGTTCGCGCCAGTTTGTTTCCTGCAATTGTGTTTCAGGCGTCGAAATTCAACTCTTCTGCAGGCTCACAGAGGGCGGCAATAGCATCGACGGCAGCGGCGCTTTCTATATATAAATCCAGGATCCAGGTACCTAGCTAACTGTTATCAATTTTAGTCAATTTTTGCATTTTTACATCATCTTTCATGATAATTTACTGAATTCTGATAATCTGGATTTGACCAATAACCTCTTAAAGTAAGGTTCTATATTTAGGGTAAAGCTACCCTCTCCAACTTCGCTATTGACCTAGTGTAAGGTATATATGACGTCAATTATTACGTCGTAGGATTATCGCCATGCCATACTTCGAAGGTAACTGAATTGCTAAAATAAAATCTACAAAAATATAAAACAAAAGGCAAAATGCATAGAAGCAAAGAAGAAAAGGAATTTATAAATGTAATCGATAGAAAGGAAATTGGGGTCGTTTAAAAAATGATGGTAATTGGTGGTGTCATTTCCAGCAGGGTTGAAATATTAAACGCCAAAGACTTTACTAAATATTAACTGATATCACTGCTAAATATTTAATAAATGAATATTGATTAATACGCGATCCCGCCTTTCGTTCTCCCTTCTCTTGAACCGGCTCGGGGGTTAGTTTTCAGTGATGACCGTGAATCGTGCAAAGCATGGTCTTCACTCAATATGTGTTGTGACTTTATTTATTGTCGTTTGCAACGACATGTGCAGTTGATTCAGATCAATTGCCAGTGATTCAGCTAATATTTGGCTAATAAATTTTAATGCTTCGATATGAATGCGCTTTAAATTTCAATAAAAAACCGCTAATTATTGTGTGATAACAGTTTGTGATAATGCTGGGTTTATCATATTTGATAAATGCAACGACGAAGGCATCCATGCAGTTGATGCAGAAGGTGGACGTCACAAAATTTGGTAATGAAGTAATTAAGTTAAGATGTGATGTTTGTGTTGAGTGGTGACATTGCTATAGGTACATACCTATAGAATCAAAAATAAGTGTTTAGACCTCTCCACTGGCTGTAATTATGCTTTAGCCGCCCCCATCACCTACGCTATATTAGAATGACGTTTTCTCGTTTCTGGGGTGTGGAGGGCTGAGAAAGAATACTTTTTCCCGGCTAGGCATGAAACCGATTAGGCACCTTCAAAACGAACATTGGATATGTGTGCCGAACTACCTAATCTTAGACCATGGAATGTGTGCCACTTTGCACTCAATGGTCTATTAGATAGGTATAAGGTATAAGGAAAACACATTAAAAATTGTCAATCTCGGAGACGGTAGAAACTGCTACTTTTTCACAGAATTTGTAACTGAATAGATCGTGAACTAACCATATGATCAGGTTATCGCTAAAGGTAAGTACTACGCCCGAAGCTAAAATTCAAATCGCGTCCAGAGCCAACAAGGTCAAGGAGGCTTTTTGCCATCAAGGTGACATTTTTGGAAAAATGATGGTAGGTACTAAGGTTTTCGACTCTAAAGGATAACTGCTATCGAATTCAATAATAAAAATGTACAGTTATACATATTGTTTTTTTCGCGACCCTGGAATTTCGGGCCGTATTTGGCTCAAAATTTAATGGGCACCTACAAACTGCCCGCTGAATATGTACACCAAATTTCATGCCGATATCTTCAGTAACTTGGGCTGTAGCGCCTTTCGCTTAAGATTTCTCACCAAAAAGGCCCTAAGATGACATTTTTCTACAAAATTCCACGAAAGGGTACCAAGTATGAATACATTTTTAGAAGCAGAATTTGAAGAGCTTTCCTATGGTGATATGAAAAATGGGGTTTTACATTTAAAGTTTTGAAGCTGATGGGCCAAAATGGCACTTTCCGTGGACCGATTCGGCCCAATCTAAATTTCCGCCAAATCGGTTCAGTAGTTTGGGCTGTAGCGTGTTTAGAGAGACATTTTTCAAAAATCACTTTTTTGGGTTCCCAGGACCCTAAAACGTAGATTTTATGTTTTTGGCGATTCGATTTTAGTAGCAACAAAAAACGCCAACGGAAGATGTAAAAGCTGGTCCATAAAACACCGGACAGTTTTCTTTTATGTATATCTTCGTTAGGTTTTGTGCAATGTTTTTTAGTTTTATACTCGACGTAGCTGAAGGTTGAGGTCGTCGATACCTGTCATTGGATTTGAATTCGCACCATCAGTGTCCTTCCTAAGGACTTTAATTTAACCATTATTTCGGCCAATGGGGTTTCGATACCCATTGACATAGGACAGTGGCGTATAGACAGGATTGAAGGTCGTTCTTTCCTCTTTCCAAAATGAAAATTAATCCATCCCTAAAGGACCCCGCACGATTCTTATGGAAAGTGGCTTTCGGTGAAATTGTCTAAATCTTTGACATGTTGTAGTTTTCATGATTCTGAACAAAAGTTATCATTGCGCCAACCTCCTGATATGGACAGTTTTTGCTACAAAAGATCCCGAAGATAGAACTTTTCCCATAAGAAATACACGTAGCGAAAATGGAATCGGCCGTTTTGCCACCATAATTCTACATGATAAGTTCAGAGGCACCTTCCTTACACATATTACTAACATACGTCTGTATGGAGGCCTTTTGAGCGTATTTAAATATTATGTCGGGAAGTGTAGGAAACGACGGGCCCAAAAATGTGTGTAAACCTTATTATGGGAAAATTCTATCTTCGGGATTTTTTGTAGCAAAAACTGTCCATGTCAGGAGGTTGGCGCAATGATAACTTTTGTTCAGAATCATGAAAACTGCAACATATCAAAAGTTCAGACAATTTCACCGAAAGCCACTTTTCCATATAAAACGTGCGGGGTCCTTTGTTGTGAATTTTCTTCCAAGGCTCTAAATCGCAGAATTTGCAACAAAAAGTACCTACAAAGACGATGAAAACTCTGTAACCATTTTGTTTTAACTTGTAAATTATGATTAAAATATGACGATCGAGTCTACGATGAAGGGTTCATGATGACCTACAGCGAATTTAATTTTCATTTTTTTAAAGTTCACGTGTGGTATTTTCGGTCCTAAAATATTTTTGCTTTTTGAAAAAATGCCCAAGGTTTTCGACTAGAAAAATGTAAGGTTATTCAGGTTGGTGAATTTATCGTTGCCAATCATTGACAAGGTGATTAACATCTGTAAAGAGTTTTCCGATATGTTGATTCGTCCCTGAGTTACCTCAAAAAACTGAAAATCGCGATTTAAAGAAAGATTTATACCTTTCTAATGATTTCAGGTATTCCAATGAAACTTGGAATTTTTATATTTCTGACAGCTCAATTCATGGCATTGACAGGAATAGTATATTTCAAACCGAGGTTTATAACTGCGCAAAATCTGCAAGAGTACTTTTTTACCAAGGTATGAATACTATTTTTCTCCCAGCCAGCCTCATTATGGCATAATTTAACACTTTCAAAAGAATTACAAATCATTAAAAATAAAAATGTTGATAACTGTTTGATTTAAAACTGTCGACCAGCTGTCATTTTTGTAAATTTTCTTTAAATATTCACTCGTCAGTACAGTTTTACCATAAAAATCACTCATCATTTACTTTTCACACAATCGTTTCGATATTTCAACTTACCATAGTTAAGTATACTATAATGAGCGGAAAGGTCACCTTACCAAAAACGGATTAGTTTCCATAGAATCAAAAAATAACAGTGCCGTTATGAACCATTTCCTACCTAGGAGAAAATAACGCATACCTACTTTGCTACCTTTTTTTTAACCGGGAAAAAGATCCTTTTATTATGGAAATCATATTGGATGCACAAAAAGTTTGTTTTTCAAAAAAGTGATCTTATGGACTTTTTTGAAAACATGTCAAAACTTCAGACACATAGTCATGCCAAGTTGCATTTTATTACCCTTGAATTCAATTGTTTTCACATGTCATAACAGATTGAAAAAATCGGTATAGGTACTTTTTTAACTTTCGTAATTGTTTTTCATCCAAGTTTGGGTTGATTTTACAAATTATTCATACCAATATTGAAATTTTGACGATGTCAAAAAGTCCACGTTAGGAACATTTTTGAAAGCTAGTTTTTTTGTGCATCCAGTGGTGTTACAATTCAATATGGCGGCCATGAGAAGAAGAAAAGTTGACTAAAGTCTAATTTAATTACCACCAATCGATAGAAGGATATGAATTTTTCTCTAAAATCATAATTTTGAATTTTTTCGGAATAACTGAGGAGCGAATCAAGAAAGGAGAATTCTTTACAGATTCTAAATAACCCCTTTTTTCTAATCTAACCTCTCTCTTAGGCCCGGTTTTTCCATCCCGGTTTACCTAACCAACAAACCAACAGTTTGTCGCATAGAAACGAGTGTTCTGATTGGCTGTATCCTAGCAACTAACCGCTGGTTTGGTAAACTGGAGATTATCGAAGATGGAGAAAACGGTCCTTATGGTTTCCGAATTTCTAATGGTCGGAAACGAAAAATTCACCAGCCTATATACAGGGTCGGTAATTTTTCGATGCTCACCATTGGGAATATTGGGATCTCCTAAACGGTAAAAGATAAGGGGTCGGTTAAATTAGAGAAAAATTGAGCTATTTCTTGACGATTAAGAATCTGAAGAGAATTCCCCGATATCTTCATTCGTTCCTGAGTCACCACAAAAAATCTGAAAATTGACAATTTAAAGAAAAAATAGTATGTTCCTAACGATTGATGTTATTTAAATTGAACTTGGAACTTTTATATTGTTGACAGCTCTCAATTGAATGACATTGACAGAAATTTTCTAGTCCTTCTAGATTTTGAATAAAGACAGTCAACTTTTCTTTTTCTTATGGGCGCCATATTGAATTTTGACACCGTCGGATACACAGAAAAATTAGCTATCCAAAATGTAACCAACATTGACGTTTTTCAAAAAATATGTGAAAGCCTGAGTCACACGAGCGCAAAACGTACCTAATTTATTACTGCTGAATTCAATTGTTTTCACAAGTTATAAGAGATTGAAGAAGTCGGCGTACTTTTTTAGAATTGTTCTTCGTCAAGTTTAGGCTGATTTTACAAATTATTCATATAAATTTTCAAATTCTGATATCTGTCAAAAAAGTTCATGTTGACTACATTTTTCAAAAGCAATTTTTTTGTGTTTTTGATGGTGCAAAATTCAATATGGCGGCCATAAAAGAATCACAAATTGACTGTCGTTATTCAAAATCTAATAAGTTGGGCCCTGTAATTTGCTGTATAGGTTTACTGACACGAATAATTCAGTTTTTCTTATTCTTAATTAAATTACTCCCCTTTACAATAATGACACTAGGCAACTATGTATAATAGTATTTATTGACAATCTTCCATATTACATTATACGCATTTAATGTCGACTTTTATTACAAATGAAGCTGTATTCCAATGACATTTAATTATAAAGGACATGCTTGACACCATTAGCTTCTATTAGATGTCAGTTATCTGTCACTATCACATAAAAGTTATAAATGTTTAATGGGTTCAAATTTTTTAACCTGGAGCTATATTTAGCTTGATTCTAGATTCCATCCTTTCAAGTCAATATCTCGACGTTTCCGAAAGTTATCCTGGCCGGAGAAAAGGTGATTTCCTTTATTTTTCTTGTCGTGCCTCTTTTCGTCATAAACTAGTATGAGACTTGTTCGACCATTGTATATCTTTGTATGTACATTACCTATCTATGCATAACTTGTAAAAAGTGCATCAAAGTGAAAAGACAGCTGTCGCACAATCACATTAGGTACAAATGAAGTGCATCTACTGCTGGTTGCCAGATACGAGCTAATGAGATAACGCAGCACTTAACCTTTGAAACAATTTTCCTAGCACCATAATAATTATCAACAATTACAGACAGTACATTATTGTGTGAGATTCTGCCCACATCCATGTTATCATTGAGTGAGTTTATTTTGATTTTTTTCTGTCTAGCGAAATTATTTAGACACTTTTCTAATTGTTAAAATATGAAAGTCAATAGAGGTGTACCACGATGTAGGGGATGAGTGGTAAAAATGAGGCTCACGCCCACTTGAAGGAATGTCTCGAAAGCCACTCCAGGAAACGAACTTTTAAACACCCACGACAGGTGAACGTCCTGTTCACTTGGTCACTGTACCACCCTTAAAGCCGTTTCGCATAAGAGTCAACGCGACTACTGACCTCCTTGTATATAACGGGTACCAACAAGGTCAACGAAGGTACTCCATCATCCCTTGCTAAATATAGCCAAAGGTTCATCGAACCTCATCCACAAAGAAAAAAACTGGGTCGAACCTGCCTCGTAAATTCATTTCCGCATGGGCAACCTTGTATCTCTTGAAAATCTGTTCCAGTTCTTGCAAAATAGCCAGGAAACTGGTTGGATGTGTGTCGAATCTGGGAGTACCGTAATTTCAATTGTACACTTTTTTGTTGTGGTCGAAGCATCGTCTTGAGCGGTCGTTGATGTTAAAAATCATAAAAAAATCCGATTAAAATCGGTTATTGCTCCATGGCTTGATGAATTCAGTATCATTTTGCCTCTGGTGTGATCCACTTAGTCTTCTTCCTAATCGGTGATTGAAAAACGTCCCCACTCTCTGTTACCGTGATCTCGTTCACCGTTACACCAGTATTATGAAACTGTGGCCCATCTAGGGCATACATTATGAAGTGTTTGTGTGAGGGTGCCCTTTAAACATGGATACCTTCATCAGCCAAGCGAAGAGCTTCATCAAGGAGCGCAAATTGAAAAAATTGCAGACCGTCAAAATCAAGGAAAAAGTTAAAATCAACAGGAGATGGAGGAATAGTGAGTTTTTGCTTGTCACAAATTTTAGCTTTCTCTGCCTTTTAAACAAAGACTTAAATTGGTCAAATACGAGGTTGTTAACCTTTAATTTTTTTTATTTCGCAAACTACTCGTGCATAAATAATGTTTTGACTTATGCAGAGAATTTAAAAATTGACTAGGCACAAATCTACAAGTTTATTCCTATCATCAAACAGTTATTTTCTTAAAGATGACTCGCTTAGATAAAATTCTTCTTCAAGCACGTCCTACGCGTTGCTCAATTAATGATGGAATCACGCACTTGTTCCAAATTAGTTTGTATTTATTCTTCGCAAAATATTTCTCAAAATACTGCGTGACGTAAATTTTGCACATTGTGAGTTAACAACCCAATAAACAGCAAGGAGAATGATACTCTTGAATTGCTTCCAAAATACTAATTTTATGATCACAGAGTGAGGAGATTCCAGTGGTTTGTAAATAAGTTCCCAAGTAATTAAATTTGAAGCTTATTGAGTGACTTTCAGTTCATAAACATTTATGCACTCTAAATTTAGAGGTATGAGGATGAGGCAGGACTTGTTCAGAAATATTCTGTTTTACTAATAATGATCATTTTATCACACAGAAAAGAAAGAAATTTGGAAAATTCTCTTTGTTGAAGTTTAAAGGAACGTAAAAATTCATTGCACCGGAAGTTCACTGAAACCTTAGAAGATTTCAGCATGGAAAAAGGAAATTCTCCTAAATTCTTCCGAAAGCAACAGTCCTTGTGAATCTAACTCCGGACATCCATCACGAAATTCAGTTGATTGTTACAAACGCCGACAGTTGAAGATGAATAGGCTTTGGCATTCGGTAATCCCACGCATTTCATTTACCCTGCGCTTTATAATAACAATTTTGTTGTATATTGTTATGTGGAATCGGCTGGAACCTCCTCAGTTGCAATCCAATCCTACCTGCTAGAAATTGCAATCCATCCAATATCAGTCTTTAAAATCCACCGGAAGATGTACATCAATGCGATGTGTATTCCTGTAGATGCGTATCACGTTAATGAGTATGTTAGGGACCGGCGTGGAATCGGGTGGAGATTTTATCAATCTGCACCTAGTGATAGTGCCTCCTATTCGCACAGACGTGTCAAAAGGGCAACTTGTGGGAAATTTGCGTTTAGAGAATTTTGTTATATGGTGGGAGTTGAAAGGATGAGTGTGGGGGTGATTTCTTTTACAATATTAATAATCTCTTCAGGGGGGTTTGAGTTGGGGGTGCAATTTTTTGCGCTCAATTAGTATTCCCCAGTAACGAGTGGTGTCGCATAAGTGGTGTAATTCAATTAGTCTCTTCTGATGGTGGTCTAAGGGTTCAATTTTCTCCATGTTTATTTTTTGTGTTCTTGAAGGGGTGAGTTTTTGGGATTCATCATTTTGCGTTTAATTAGTCTCCTCTGATTGTAGGTGGTTCAAGAGTAAATTTTTGCCAGGATCCATCTTTTGTGTTTGGGGGTTGTAGGGGGGTGCAGTTTTTTGCAATCGATTAGTCTCCTCTGGTCGTAGGTGATCTCAGGCTAAAATTTTCTCCATGTCCATTTTTGGTGCTTCGGGGTTGAAGGGGGTGAGTTTTGCGATCAATGGGGTTTTTAGTTTGTGGGACAAAGACAGCGCTAATGTAGCGTCTAATATGTCAAAATGAATAAGAATATAATGCACGCGCAGGTTAGTTTCCAAGTTTCTAACGAAACGCACAGGTAAAAAGAGCTCATTGAGTAAAATCAGATGTGAGTGCTGTGGTAGACATCCGACCAATGACTGAACTCGCTAGAGAATTAACATGCGCGCGGCGCTCAGGTAAAACTGAAAAGGTCCATTCATCTCGTCTGATTGTAGGCGGTTCAAGGTTAGAATTTTGCCCAGGTCAATCTTTTGGGTTTGGGGGTTGAAGGGGATGAATTTTGGGGGTGCAATTTTTTGCGATCAATTACCTAGTCTCCTCTGTAGGTGGTTCAAGGGTAACATTTTCTCCATGCCCATTTTTTATGTTTTGGGGTTGAGTTTTGGGATTGCAATTTCTGGCGATCAATTACTCTCCTCTGATTGTAGGTGGCTCAAGGGTTGTTCAGGTCCATCTTTTGTGTTTGGGGGTTGAAAGAGGTGAGTTTTGTGGGTGCATTTTTTTGCGCTCAATATTATTAATCTCTTCTGGTGGTGCAAGGGTAAAATTTTCTCCACGGTTATTTTTTTGGGGTGTTGAATCTACGATTTTTTCTGAGCTAGAAACATGTGTCATACCTGACCGGAAGTACAGTCACGGTCACCCTAATTTTCAAAATAATCGAAGAAATCGATGAAAAATTGAGATTTTTGAAGAACGAAAATACACGTCAACTTAATTTTTTTGATGTCAATCCAAATGCCCGTTTACATTTACTTAAATTATTTTTTGCAACTTTGACAGGTTTTGATGTTATTATGAAATCGGCCCTTAGCTTCCAGCTTCAGTAAACCCGCAATTTTCATATTCAATCTTAGTCTCCAACTAAATTTAAGTAAAATCAATAATTAGAGATTTTAATTCCAGTGGACGACATGGAGCAGTACCTCCACTATATTGGTGGAGGCGCCGGGGCACTCGCCCTAACAGGAGTGGCAGCAGCCTCCGCCTTCTACCTCGCAAGTAGACCCTCGCCCCAAAAACCTCTCTTTCCCCTCGAAGAACAATGCCTACTAGAACAGGTAAGTCAAAAAAACGGTTGAAATTTATTTTTACCAGGGTCTCGCTTGCACAACTTTTCACAATACCCACCAACGGTATCTCTTCCAGTGGGCGGAGAGACCGAGCAGTTAATTGCCCTTCGTCATTAATTTTTTACGACATAACGGCACCTTCGTGACGTCATCGATCGCCAAATTGAACGTAAGAACGCTGAATTAAAATAAGACCATGATGGCATCGGGCCAAAACATCACGAGAAATGTCAGGGGATTTCGGTCAACACTCCAACCACGTGTTTTGATCGATTTTAAAAGTGGCTTTATTGCGGCCTTTTGCGAAAAGTGAAATCTCGCATTTGGCACTTGCCGGCCAAGAATAATTAGGGTATCGTAACAACTGGATTGTGGCCAGAAGGTAATTGAATTTTTCTTCAAATGAAACAAAATAAATGCATTTCTAGGACAGTGAAGTCCACTAATGATAAATCTATGGACACTGACGTGTTTCTATCTTTATCAGAAATCGATAATGCGCCACGTTTCGTCGACAGTGTTTCATTTGGTTCTTTGAACGTTTGAAGCATCAATTGGAAAGATCTATTCACAAACAATTACTAGCTGCCAGAGAATGATTCATCCAATTAAATGTCATGTTTTGGGGCAAAAGAACGAATCTAATTATACCTATACAAACAAATTTAGAATAAATGAGACTCCTACACAAATGCGGGACTATTATTTATGAAAATTTCTCTAAATTCCTCAATGATGCACGTTAATGATCGAATAAATTACTTTTTGATCTGTGTAAATTTAAACTGAAGCTGCAATGAAGCTTATATTTGCAATAATTTGAGGAGGTGACGGCCTTAAAATATTATTTATTTGGCAGGACAGCACTGAATGTGTTTATGCTTAATAAGATGTGCATCACCAATAATATACATACATTTAATGCTTATAAAGGATGTCCCAGAAAAAAACGTACGATTTATTTTTGGCTTAAGTAAGTTAGTAAGGGAAATCGAAATAGGTGGTTTAGTTGAGTTTAGTCAAGAGGAGTGTAATCTGAAGTTCGAATTTCGGTGGTAACATCATTAAGCTATACAATAATGAACTGTTAAAACAATAAATCAGGACTTTCGGTGAAACTCCCAACATTATATAGGTAAGGTACAGAGTGTCCCAACGGTGCGACAAAGTCACTAACGGTTGGCGCGTAAACTTTGTCAAGAAATAATTGAACAGCCATAAAGACAAACCTTTTAACTTAAGCCGACCGCCCGTTGAGGTTGACAATGCAGGGGAATTCCCTCATAAAATCTTGTACGGCGCTCTCGTAGTTGAACACTTGGCTGTGTAGAAAGTTTTATGGAGGGAATTCCCCTGCATTGTCAACCTCAACGGGCGGTCGGCTTAAGTTAAAAGGTTTGTCTTTATGGCTGTTCAATTATTTCTTGACAAAGTTTACACAGAATTTGGATAGGTATTATTAATGACGTGGACATAAATGGACTTTGTCGCACCGTTAGGACACCCTGTAGAATAAATAACGTATACATATGTATATATAATTGACCACTTTAGTTACACATTTCATTTTATTGCCCTGCTAACTTTATGTAATACGTTCTTTTAACAATAAATTTACTAACGCTGCTTGCAGCTTTCGTGCTGCTTGCTGATGTCGTTGCACTGTGCAGAGCAATAGAAATAATTGGTAATTTGAAATGCAGGTATCTTGGCAAGGGACCACTGCACCGCGCAGTGCAGAGGATAAACCTGTGTGATAGATGAAAAAGGGGCATATACACATAATACGATATATTAAAAAATAAAAGAGATGTAACCCAAAGTAAGGACAGTACAGAACTGGCTAAATAAGAATTTGAGTTTTTTGGCTGAACAAGCATATTTTGCAAAAGATTGAATTACAGTTAAGGCTGTCTGACACGGTAGCATTTCTGCTAGCCAAATTGGGATGTAAAATTTTGTAATGGTATTATTATAGGGTATTTTCGCAGCAAAGCTGGTAAATCTTTGCTACTATTAATTTTAGAACATTCCCTGGGAGATAATATGCATATATGAAAAGGGTAGTTTCGAAATGCGAGGATGGGTTACAAACTCTTACAAAAAATTCCCGAAAATCTTAGAAGCGATAAACAGCCTACCAGCCAAGGGATCTTAGGCATGGAATGGCAGCCTGAAGATGACGTACTGAAATTTCCACTCAGCCTTCATAAAGTAAATAAAGACACCATTACAGGAACAGCACTTATTTTTGGTGCAATTCTATGGTTATAGTAGGGACGCTCTTGGGTTTTACCCTGCACTTTATGATTAAGCGATGGTACTTTGCACACTTCTTACCTAGATGCCAAAGATCACTTTTTGAGGTGTTGCCAAGTTTGAAGCCTATGCGGCCACTTGCTGTGGCAGGTTGCCTATCTCCGGGGCCGATACTTTTCGGAATTTTAATTTAAAATGCAAACCCCCATTTTGCACGTCACCATAAGAAAGGCCTTCAAATTCTGCTTCTAAAAATGTATTCACTCTTTAGTGCCTTTTTGACAAAAAATCAAATATTCGAGATTTTTTAACGTATTTTTAAAACGCGATACAGCCGAAATCTCAGGACCGATTTAGCTGAAATTTTGCATATGGAGGTTGAATTACCCGTATTACAGCTGAAATTTTTTTGAAGGCAATCGATACATGGAAAGTGCCGTTTTCGCACATCAATTTTCAAATCTAGACATACTTTCATTTTACTATCTTAACAAGTTTTTGAAAATTTTATTGTCACCATCAGAAAGGTCTTCAAATTCTGGTTTTGAATAAGACAAAATTCATTCGCATTAAGTGCCCTTTGGATTAAAACATCGAAATTATGTAACAACATTAAAAATACATTATAGCCCAAACTACTGAATCGATTTGGCTAAAATTTGGTACTCCATGTGACCCGTTGAAGAGCCTTGACAGCGAAAAAGCTGGAAAAATAGGCGATTCCGGGAAGTACGCCCTAGAGATAAGCAACCCGCCAAGGCAAGTGGCCACATAGAATTCAAACTTGGCAACACCTCAAAAAGTGATCTTTGGCATCTTGGTAAGAAGTGTGCAAAGTACCAGCCCTTAATCATAAAGTGCAGGGTAACCCCCCGATTTTTCCAAGAGCGTCCGTACTATTATATTAGGTTGGTTGCGGTCAGAAGCTAAGAAGTTGCCACAATTTGTCTCTCGAAGAGTCGAAGAGATAAGAAGAGTCACAGGAAATTTTCCAAAACAAGAGACTTTATTTTTGCCAGATGTGGAGTCATTTTCTTCATTAACTAGTTTGTTAAGAAGTACTGCGATGGTTTTTAAATTTGCTCAGCGTCTACAGAAGAATCGGTTAGAACGTATAGGGGATTTTAGTGTAAAAGAAATTAAAAACAGCGAGAAATTATGGTGCCGACAAGCTCAAAAGGATTCGTTTGGAGAAGAATATAGATTATTGACCAATAGAAAGCAAATTCCACAAGATAGCCAACTGGCGAAATTATCAATAGCAATACGACCGCGACGAGTAGTCTCTTGATTGCCGCGGGTTTTGACGTCCGAATGGTTGTCAACTACGAGTCAAAATGCTAGATTTTTTTAGGCTAAAAAGACGACGAGAGCTTGTTCGAGTCCTCTTTGGCCGAAAAAAATCTACCATTTGACAAGTAATGCATCCATGAGGACTCAACAAGGCAAACAAGAGACTGCGAATCGTATTTTGCAGATTATTTTATAAATTAAAGTATTGAGTAAGTAGTGTGAAGTTGACGTAGTATTATGTAATCAGGATTTGATTGGTTACTGGTATACTAAATACTGCTTTGGATTGGTTCAATACTTAATGTATAAAATAATGACCGATAATTATTGATGGATTAATTTGTGTTAGCAGCAAATTAGCAAATAGCCCAGAGTTAGAAGAAGAGAGCAAAAAACCCATAATACTAAATTTGCACATGGAGGAGTTGAAATGGTTTTAAATGAGATAATACAAAAATTTCGGATCCTAGAGGGAAGGAAATCCATATTAGCAGCAGTGAGAAATTGTAATTTTTGTAAAATCCGACGAGCTAAGGTTCCTGAAATGCTTCAATTACCACTGGAAAGATTGAAGAAACCTCCAAGAGCATTTATTTACGTTGGGATGGACTATTTTGGCCCTGTAGAAATAAAGATTGGAAGGCGAAGAGAAAAAAGATATGGGGCACTCTTTACACGTCATCAGTTTGTCGAATAAAGAAAGTGTCAATACAGCGTCTAATGTGTTAACATGAATAAGAATATGAAGCAGGTTGATTTCCAAGTTTTCAACGAAACGCACAGGTAAAAAAGATCTTATTGAGTAAAAATCAGATGTGACAGACATCCAGCCAATGAGTGAGCACGCTAGAGAACCAACATGCGCGCGCCGCTCAGGTAAAACTGAAAACGTCAATTCTAGCGATTAGACGGTTTATAAGCAGGCGTGGACATCCACAAGTTATCTGGAGCGACAATGGCACAGATTTGACATCAGAAAATAAAAAGTTGAAGAATATATGTCTTAAAGGAAATAGATGAAGACTTGGTAAAAAGGGAGATGTTAGCAAAATAAATAAACTGGAAGTTTATACCTCCCGCAGCACCTTACATGGGAACGAATGATAAGAACCGTCAAGAAGACACTAAAGATTACTTTGAAGGAAATAGTACCAAAATAGTACTACGAACAGTCACAGTCGAAGTAGAAAATATAGTTAACAGTAGACCATTGACTTATGTGCCATCATCAAATAATGAATTCGAAGTCGAGTATCTAACTCCGAACCACTTTTTGATTGGAACGTCAAGTTCGATGAGGCCACCAGGACTTTTTCAACAACGCGGGGGTTGTGTGTCTCAGGCTTTTTTTCTCTTGGTTTGTAAACGGGATTTCACATCCGTCAAAACTCCCGTCATCTCTGCTGTCACTCACTGTCAGTGTAAAGAAACAGTAACAATGGGGGTTGAAAGGGATCTTTATTGTTAATTTATTGTCAATGGCTGGTATGAATAAAGTGTTAGAAGATGCTCATACTTGCATTAATAAAGGATGCAAATACAAGTTTTCTTGTGTAAGACAGGGATAGAACTACGAGCAAATGCTCGGTTACCGTTTATTCGTACCAGCCAATGACAGGAATTTTGACAGAACTGAAATCCCGTTTACAAACCAACAGAAAAAAGCCTGAGACACACAACCCGCGCGTTCGTTAATATGCGACGGGACTTTATGAATTGTTTTTGTTCAGTTGCTCTTTCATCTGAAGGAATAAGAACCTTATTGTCAATTCTTGGAGGTCTTTTGGGGCAAAGAAACGACCCAAGGCCCAAGTGATCAGAATCCCTACTTAGGTGTGAGTTGGGTGGAACCAAATAAAAAGAACCCTTTCCGCTTTTTGGGGAATTATTGGGAAAGGACCTAAGAAATGAAAAATGTTATCTGGCAAACTACCTTCCTGCTCGTCAAGCAGGTTGCCAGCGGATAATTTATTGTCGTGCGTCTGGCTAATAATTGAATTGGGCAAATATGCCCTAAATCTAAATCCGACATTTAGGATAATTCTAAGCTTCAATTCAATGCTGTAATCGTAATGACCTCTGGAAAATTAAAATATGCCTAAACTCCCATTCCCAAACCACATCTTTGATCTTTAGAAAGATTTTATCAACAAAGGTGCATTAATTCATCTTTCCTGATACCCATCTCATAACACCATTCAATTTAATGAAGTAATGACAGCACTATAACCAATTTTATTTACTCAACATTGACGATGGAGTTTTAGTGGACGTCTAAGAATAGCATTGCTGTTGAATAGGGTGCACAATTGCACACACCATCAGTTAAAATATCTTCTTAAGAGGTACTTAATCGGAAGTTGAGGTGAAACAACTTCATTATCCAAACTAATTGGATTATTTTCAAGCAGTCAACTTGTTGCAACGCGGAGTGGGATGAGCAACTGAAAACTATTCTCGTCCGCTTCTATCCTTCGGGACGTCAGTCGCACTTGTTTAATCATTCGAGTGACCGAAAATCCTCGCGCTGAATGATCCCGTGGGCAGTTTATCGGAATCTCGTTAATAAAACACGCGTTTCACACAAAAAAAATTCGCGGTGTTGACGCTCTAAAAAAATCCGTTCGATTTGATTACATAAAAATCTGAAATCGGGCCAGAATCAGTCACCAAGATTTTTTCGATGTTCGCGAAAAGCGATGCCCGGTTGTGATGTATTTTGACGATTTTTAATCATGTGCAACTGTTGCTGCGTCTCTGTACCGCCCATTAGCGTTCCCATCAATCTCAACAATCAATCAGACGTCTACAATTTTAGAGTAAGAAAAAAAACTTGGAAAATGTTTGTAACTGCAATTCTGTGGCAACTTGTGACTTGTTGATGTAGCATTTCACGCGTATCAATAATTATTTTTATTTATTGTAATTTTAGATTGATCCTTGGCTATAATCCAGCCACATTTTATATAACGGTGACAATAATGGTTTTTTGCAGGGACCGGATTTGATCCGCGTTTCGAGATTCTACAAAGAAGCAAAGGAAGGCAAGTTCGTGAGTTATCTCTTCTCGGATGCAAAAACCCTTTACGAGTCCTTCAGAAGAGGAGCTAAGGAGTCGAGTAAGACACCTGGAATATTTTTGGCAATATTCCCGAATTAGATTTAAGACGCGACAGCTGATTTCCGATTTGTTTTTTAGATAACGGACCTTGTTTGGGGTGGAGAGAATCGTATAGTAAGCCTTATCAGTGGCTTAGTTATAACGAAGCCTTATTAAGGGCGAGAAATTTCGGGGCAGGTTTAGTGGCTCAAGGTTTATCCCCCGGTCCGACCACCATAATCGGGATCTACTCCCAGAATTGTCCAGAATGGATCCTCACGGAACAAGCCGTTTATTCCTACAGTATGGTTCTGGTCCCTCTTTATGATACTCTCGGTCCTGATGCATGTGCCTTCATTATTAAACAAGGTGGGACGTTTTTAACTCGTCAGAATTTAATAATAAAACGATGATTTACAGCCGATATTACTCTGGTTGTTTGCGAGGACGATCAAAAGTGCAACCTTCTGCTTGAACGTTCTCCGAGATGTTTAAAAAAATTGATTGTTTTCAAAGACGTGCGTCCTGCGACGAGGCAAAGGGCGAAAAATTTGGGCATCGATGTTGTCAAGTTCCATGATGTGGAAGTTTTGGGCGCTAAATCCAGTCGCCCTGAAGTTGTAAGTATTGGGAAATGAATCAGTTTCGGTGTTTATTTCATCAATCGCCATTGACATTGGTGCCAAATATGCGGCCTTGTATCTATTATGTGAGTTTTACGGCGTGTGCGACAGGACTGTTGTAGCCTACATTCAATTTTTCGACAATATTATCCAACACCCCTAAATAAATATACAGTTTGTTGCCAATTTCATTTAAAGGTAATTAAGAATCTGCAAAGAATTCTCCGTTATCTTGATTCGTTTCTGAGTTATCCCGAAAAAATTTGAAAATTGCTTATCTTTCTGACTATTGGTGGTTATTAAACGAAAGTTGGAATTTTTATATTTTCCATACAGATGTCAACTCAATAGCTTTCAAGGCCGTCTAGATTTTGAGCGACGGCAGTTGGCTGTTGTTGCTCAAAATCTGGAAGGCCTAGAAAATTTTTGTCTATGCCATTGGATTGAGAACTGTCAAAAATATCAAAGTTCCACATTTCATCTAAGTGCCACCTAGAAAGAATTTTTCTTTAAAATCACGATTTTCAGTTTTTTCGTTATAACTCAAGAACGAATCAACATAAAGGGGAATTCTTTACATATTCTTAAATACCTTAAAAAAGCGCATCTTTTCTCTAATTTAACCAACTCTCCACCTCTTATAGTTTCCGAGATCCCAGCAGTGGGCAAAAATATTTCTTACCAAGTATTTAAATACAAATACTGCAAAAATGTATTTAAATACTGTCAAAGTGTGAGCAAAAACTTCTTCTGCAGTACCACAGTACACTTATTAATAATTATTGTCAAAACTACCTACGAAAGGAAATTTTTAAATCTGTAACTTCAGCCAAATCGATCCAGTAGTTTGGGCTGTAACGTCTTTTAAGTGTTATTACAAAATTTCGATTTATTTTTTTACCCAAAGGCAATGATCCAAACCAAAGGGTACTAAATGCGAATGAATTTTGTCTTATTTAAAACCAGAATTTGAATATCTTTCTGATGCATGGTGACAATATAAATCTTTCAAAAACTTGTTTTGGATGGTTAAAGGTGATTATAATTTTAATGGTGTGCCAAAACGGCACTTGGGGTCGACTGAATCCAAAAAAAATTCAGCTCTTCGACCTATAATACAATCTCCATATGCAAAATTTCAGCTAAATCGGTTCAGCGGCTCCGGTAAAAATCTCGAATTTTTTAGCTTCTGGTCAAAAGGGCACTGAGATTGAATACACCTTTGGAAGCAGAATTCGAAGGCCTTTCTTATGGTGACGTCAAAAATGAGGGTTTGCCTTTAAAATTTCAAAGTTGATGTGCCAAAATGGCATTTCCGGTGGCACGATTGACTCCAAAAGCTTTTCAGATCTAAGTAGGCACAGCACATACACACAGACACATTCTAAAAAACACTTTTCTAGGTCCCTGAGATCTCAAAACGTATAAATCCGGTCATACTTCGAATTCAAAAATTTTAGTGATTGCACTAACCTTCCATTTTTTATTATTGTAGGGTTGGAGAGGTTAAAATTAATCAAAAGATGATAGGGACATTTCGCTATATGTTGCCTGCAGGCGCATAATAAAAAATGAATGAATAATTCTAATACTGGAAAATACAGGGCTGTCCCGAAATTAGAGGATAATAAATTAAGGGCGTATTCTACGATCAAAAATATGAAGAAAAATTTTAATAAAAATAGACCGAAGAATGCCTCCTAAGTGAGCTATGGGCCCCTCAAACGGGGTAACAGAATGGTGGTTTTTCTTCGATTTCTGAGGAACCACTTATGATAGGGTTACGAAATTTTGAGCTTTGTTGTTTGTAAATTTCTGTGCTGAATAAGACTGATGTCATGATTTTTGGCAAACAGATTTAAATTTCTTGTACATTTTTACGTAAAAAGGCACTCTTGTTGAAACTCGATACTACTTTTCTGTCATCAATTTTAACAATCTTATTCTCGCTTTCAGTAGTTTTGACAAAACAAGTTAATAAATTTAAGAAAAACTACAATTTTTTGGTTATCCCCATTGAGGGGCCTTATAGGTAGCTCATTGGGGGGCCCGCCTATAGGTGGCTCATTTAAGAGATAATTTTCGACCCCACGTTTATTAAAACTTCTCTTCATATTTTTGATTGCAGATTAATAATAATAATAATAACTGTATTTGTCAGTTTAAGCTTATATGATTTGCTTATCTAAAAACTTATAAGACACGTCAAGAGTAAAGGCACCATGTGCAGTAAACAAACAGTAACAAAACAGAAAACAGAGACAAATTACGGCCTTAAGATATTATCCTCTAATTTCGGAACACCCTCTATACCTACTGAAATCGATTTTTTACAACTTTATGATTAAGGGCTGGTACTTTGCACACTTCTTACCTAGATGCCAAAGATCACTTTTTGAGGTGTTGCCAAGTTTGAATTCTATGCGGCCACTTGCCTTGGCGGGTTGCCTATCTCTAGGACGTACTTCCCGGAATTGCCTATTTTTCCAGCTTTTTCGCTGTCAAGGCTCTTCAACGGGTCACCCAATCTCCATGTACCAAATTTCAGCCAAATTGATTCAGTAGTTTGGGCTATAATGTATTTTTAATGTTGTTACAAAATTTCGATTTTGTTATCCAAAGGGCACTTAATGCGAATGAATTTTGTCTTATTCAAAACCAGAATTTGAAGACCTTTCTGATGGTGACAATAAAATTTTCAAAAACTTGTTAAGATAGTAAAATGAGAGTATGTTTAGATTTGAAAATTGATGTGCGAAAACGGCACTTTCCGTGTATCGATTGCATTCAAAAAAATTTCAGCTGTAATACGGGTAATACAACCTCCACATGCAAAATTTCAGCTAAATCGGTCCTGAGGTTTCGGCTGTATCGCGTTTTTAAAAATACGTTAAAAAATCTCGAATATTTGATTTTTTGTCAAAAAGGCACTAAAGAGTGAATACATTTTTAGAAGCAGAATTTGAAGGCCTTTCTTATGGTGACGTGCAAAATGGGGGTTTGCATTTTAAATTAAAATTCCGAAAAGTATCGGCCCCGGAGATAGGCAACCTGCAACAGCAAGTGGCCGCATAGGCTTCAAACTTGGCAACACCTCAAAAAGTGATCTTTGGCATCTAGGTAAGAAGTGTGCAAAGTACCATCGCTTAATCATAAAGTGCAGGGTAAAACCCAAGAGCGTCCCTACTAATGAGAAAATTAATAAATTACATGCTGTACTATTTATGACTTTTGCCAGGAACAATTCAATAAGCTGTTTAGGTAGGTCCACGCGGGATAAGCCCTGGTAATAAAGTTCTTGAAAAATATTGATTTTAACTATAACCGTGGACACGTACCAGTTTCTGTGCAAAAAATCCAATAGTTTCTTCGATTTTTCTGGTACCTAACATTTTATATGTCGAAGTTTTCGCTTCTGCCAAAATATTTTCTGCATGCGACAAATAAATCACTATTTCTTCTGTAATTGGGCACTTATTAGAAAAAATTTGCAAAAGGGGGGGCACGCTCGCCAACTTTTGTTTATTAACGATAGCAATACAAATATCGCCGTCATCGCCAACGTACTATGAAATTTTGTATTACCTACTGTTTACTTTTTTAAAGCGTGAAATTTATTAGGTGTTGGATAAAGTTTCGTATTTAACACGTCAATACTTGCCTGTCTTTGAAAATGACAATCTGAAAATTTTCTTGAAAATATTAGCAAGTTGGTTATCCGAAATAGAAAAAATTTTATAAAAAACGTGTTTTATAAGGCTCTTATAGCACTCGGATTTTGTAAAACTCGGGCTTTTTGCCCTCGTTGTCCAAACATCCTCGTGCGATAATAGTTGGCCTTATGAAACGTGTTTTTTAATATACTATTATACAACCGTAAATACGTTAAAGGCCACACAATCATTTGTGTAGTTTAGTTCTCATCACTGAACCACCCTTTCTTATTTTAGCCCCCAAAACCGTCTGATCTCTGCACGATTTGCTACACCAGTGGCACAACTGGTAACCCCAAAGGAGTCATGCTAACCCACGAGAATGTTATAGCCTCTGTGAGTGCTGTTCTGATGCAAATGGGTGACCATAGGCTCAAAACCACGGACGTCCTAATCTCCTTTTTGCCATTAGCCCATATGTTGGAGCGTTGCTGTGAGGTAAGTTTCTCTTAAAGGGATTATTTTATACATTAAGTATCAAACCAATCCACAGCAGCATTTAGTATAGGTACCAGTAACCAATCAAATCCTGATTACAGTGATAATACTATAACGTCAACTTGACACTTCTTACTGAATACTTTAATTTATAAAATAATCTGCAAAATACGATTCGTAGTCTCTTGGTTGCCTTGGTGAGTCCTCATGGATGCACTACATGTCAAATGGTAGATTTTTTTCGGCCTAAAACCTAAAAAAATCTACCATTTTGACTCGTAGTTGACAACCATTCGGACGCCAAAACCCGCGGCAATGAAGAAACTACTCGTCATATTACTATTGATTATAATTTAAAAATATTTGTTCAAGAACGCAATGTACTTAATGGGAGCAGCAGTAGGGTTTTACTTGGGAGACATAAGACGATTATCGGACGACATGAAAGCTTTGAAGCCCACAGTGACCCCAGCCGTTCCACGACTCCTCAACAGGATTTACGACAAAGTTCAAGCGGAAATCAATAATAGTTGTATAAAGAAAATGTTGTACAACATGGCGATGAGCGCAAAAGAAAGTGAAATCAAAAGGGGTATCTTAAGGAGCAACAGTTTTTGGGATATGGTGGTATTCAGAAAGGTTCAAGAAGGAATGGGGGGAAGACTAAGGCTGATGTTGGTTGGTTCAGCACCTTTGGCCGAAAATGTTCTCACTTTTGTTCGGTGTGCTCTTGGCTGTTTGGTAACTAACCCTTTTGCAAGAAATTGTAACTTGCTTCTTCTTTCAAGGTTTTGGAAGGTTATGGTCAAACAGAATGTTGCGCTCCTATCACATTGACAATACAAGGCGATCACATCCCTGGACATGTAGGACCTCCTGTAGCCTGCTGTTGCGTTAAACTTGTAGATGTTCCTGAAATGGAGTACTGGGCTAAGAATAACCAGGGAGAAGTTTGCGTTAAAGGCACCAACGTTTTTCAAGGATACTACAAAGATCTAGAGAAAACTAAAGAAACTATAGATGACCAAGGCTGGCACCACACGGGGGACGTTGGAATGTGGCTACCGGTAGTTATTGCTTAATGCTTCCAGTATCAAACAAAATCAAAATATTTTTTTCAGAATGGAACGTTGAAAATCATTGACAGAAGAAAGCATATATTCAAGTTATCGCAGGGTGAATACATAGTTCCAGAAAAGATCGAAAACGTCTATATTAGGTCACAATATGTATGCCAAGTCTTTGTTCACGGCGAATCCCTCAAGGTTGCATTATTAATGGTTAATTTATTGATCTCTATAGATTTTTTCTTGCAGTCGTGTATTGTTGCTATTATCGTCCCTGATGTGGACGTCATTAAATGTTGGGCGTCCGAAAATGGAATTCCAGGAACCTTCAGCGTTTTATGCAATAATCCCGAGGTCAAACGGTTGATTATGGATGATATGGTGGCTTGGGGAAGGGAGGCTGGGCTGAAATCTTTTGAACAGGTAGAGTTGATTGCTTATAGGTATAGGTGAAAACAAAAATATAGGTAAACTGTGAAATTAATAGTCCATAATGACGATTTTAAGTGGGCTATGTTACCTGGAAAAAATATGAAAGCTCCAAATTTTATTTCACAGCATCAACTTTTGTTAGTATCTTTAAAATTGCGACTTTCAGTTCTTTGGGATAAATCCCAAATTAATCAAGATATGAGAAAATTCTGTTCATATTCTCAATGACCCATCAAGAATATTTTCCTAATTTAACAGATTGTGTATTTTATACAGTTGTCAACAAATTAGAAACATACACTTGACCGCAAGTACAGTCACCGTCACCCTCCATTTTCAGAAACATCGAAAAAATCGGTGAAAAATTGAGATTTTTGAAAAACGCAAGAACACATTAACTTAATTTTTTTGAGACAAATTCAACTGCGCAATTACAGTTTTCCTAGATTGTCTTTTGAAATTTTGGCATTTGTGGAAATTAAGAAATAAAAGAAAATGTAGAAGACTGTTTTTGAGAAAATCTCAATTTTCCACCGATTTTTCCGAAATTTTTGAAAGTCTAGGGTGGCCGTGACTGTACTTCCGGTCAAGTACGATACATGTTTCTAATTGGGGTAAAATTACGATACTGGGTGGCCCTGAACAAAATTATCTGGCTCACCAAATAGGACCATATTTAATTAGGTTAACGTTGGGAATCACTCTTTACTGTAGGTCTTTTTATAACCACGGTACAATTCGGTCCGGTTTTTAAAATACACACGGTAGTGTTATTTCTGGTGTTATTTATTCAATTGGATTATGCTGTTTCTTCTATACTAGGTACTTTCTTTCACTGAATTAAAACTGAAAAAATTCAAAAAGCTAAATTTGAAATAAAAAAACATTAAATAATACTGTAGTTGTACAACAAAAACAATAATGATCAAGGGGCCAATTACATCCAAAAGGCAAGAGCTAATTAATGTCTTTTGGTCTTTTTCTTTATTAGGCACACCACATGATAAACAACCGAGTATTATACTCAAAATATGAAAATTTTTGTATCAACAGTTTGAATTAAAAAAATTGGCCGTATTTTGTTGCTTATGCGAAAACGCTACACAAAGTCAGAAAAAGATAAACAGATTGAAAACGGCAGGTATTTCGTTTGTTTTGAAGGCGTTGCCATGACGGCGTTCAATCAGGTTGACATTGAAGAATGACGTAAGCAACCTTCAATAGTTGCGACTAGTTGCGACCTTGTCATCAAATCATATCATCAAACATTCATTAAAAATGATTTTTATAACTAACAACGTCGCTAGGTGTTAACAAATTGAGTACTTACTGTTTCCATCCATTTTTGTAAAACTTCTTATCCGAGTATAATTCTCTATTGAAGATCAAGAAGGCTGCAAGGTTGTGAAAGTTTAGTAGCACGTCTAGACTTTATTGATATACCACCCGATAGATAGTTATACCTAACTAAGAATAATTTCCTAACCCCACAATTTCAAAAAAATGGGAAGTTACTGCAATCACTAAAATTTTGAATTCGATGTAAGGCAGGATCTATACGTTTTAAGGTCTCAGAGACCTAGAAATGTGGTTTTTAGATGTTCGTAAACACGCCACAGCCCAAACTACTGGACCGATTTGGCTGAAAATTAGGTAGCGAGGCATTTCATAACCTAATTTAGATCTGTGACACATCCACTTTGAAATTTTAAATACAAACATACAAATTCCCATTTTTGACGTCACCATAAGACAGCCTTTAAATTCTGCTTCCAAAGATGCATTCACTCTTAATGCCCTTTTGACAAAAGGTTCAAAATTCGAATTTTTTTAAGGTACATTTAAAACACGATACAGCCCAAGTCCCTGGACCGATTTGGCTGAAGTTTTGCACGTGGAGATTGTAGTACCCGTTAAAGAGCCGAAAAGATTCTGGAAGCAATCGACCCACGACAAGTGCCTTTTTGGAAAAGCAATTTTCAAAATTTTAAGTTATACTCTCATTTAACTATCACCATCAGAATTCAGAAAGGTCTTCAAATTCCGGTTTTAAATGAAACAAAATGTATTCACATTTAAGGCCCCTTGGGTTCAAAAATCGAAAGGGGTGTATAGATGGATTAGAAGTTGGACATGGGCTACCCAGTTCTCAAAATACCGCACATGCCATTTTTGCATATGATAATCTAAAGCACATAAGGAAACTATGCACAAAAAATCACGTGTGCGGTATTTTGAAAACACTGTTGGAAATAAGACAAAATTGAACATTTATTCTTAATTGAACTTTATTCTCAACTTGACGCAAGTGCAGTAACCCTATAAACTTCAATATCCTCTATGGGTTTTCTTCTTCATTGTACACTATTTTCATTCTTTCTTTTGTTAATATGACTTTGTTCGGTGTAAAGAGATACAATATTTCATTTAACCTGATATTTGGTCCAAAATACTGGCTTATCCCATACACTCCTTTTGTAAGAACATTAAAAACGCACCCAAACTACCCTTGGGCTGAGATTTGGTACCATGGAGAGTATGTGACCCGCTGAAAGACTTTTGAAAGCAATCGGTCCAAGGAGAGTGTCATCTTGGCGTAAAATATATCAAAGAAGGAATAATCAAATAAATACATGGTAATAAATAAGTTCTTAGGCGCACTGAAAAAGATTTTTTTTTAAACCATTGACATAGTAATTTGCAATAGGTACATATTATATTAACCCAACCAACCAACCAACAACAAATTACACAATATGGAGACGATCGATAATAATATACTAATTTGCCTTAAATTACCAATCACGCATTTCATTTTTTTTAGGTCAAAGATATTTACTTGCACCCGGATCCATTCAGCGTCCAAAATGGTCTGTTGACACCAACCTTGAAGTCAAAACGTCCACAACTCAAGGCATACTTCAAGCCCCAAATTGAAGACATGTATACAAAGTTGACTTAACATAGCTCTAGAACCACAAAGGAAGCACCAAAGCAACGTCAATAACTCTGCAATCTTGACATCAACAGAATGATGCCAATTTTTCTTGGAGAATGTGCAGTTTTGTTACTGTTACGAATAACTTGATCCACGATTTTGCATAATCTTGCCTTTTAGAAATAGTTTATTACATTTCCTTAGCGGTTCATTGTTTTACCTAGATTTTATTTATTGTTCATTGTTCGAAATGGTTAATAAACCATTTACAGAAATTTACGGGAGTAATAAAATAAGAACAAACCTTTAGAAATTATTTGATTTATTATGTTTTCTATTTCTTAGCCTTGACGGTCTGTTGTTGGGCCTTCAAAACTTTAACAACAATTTTTTGTTCCTCGATGAGGAAAGCTCGCACAATCTTTTCTTTAACGCACTTGTGGCACAAAACACCTCCATACGCCCTCTTCACTGTCTTCTTGCGTTTGCAGAGACGGGAGCGTTCCTGGGGCCGAGCTGGGATGATACCCCTGAGTTTATCTTTGCACTGACCACATCTGGGGACCTTCTTCGGCTTCTTCAGGTATTGGTAGACTAGCTTACCACCCGGAGTACGAACACTGCAAAAATCCCGGTATTACAACCACGAAAACTTTAAAAAGTAAAATAAATTTTGTGGAATATTCAGAAGTTGAACGAAGGAGTTGTCGTCAATATTTTCAGGACTCTAGCCTAGAATTCATCATAATCATGTCATTTCGTGACATTACACATAACCTCAAAATTGCAGGATGCTTATCCAACCATTTTCTCACAAAATTTTTGTTTGTAACAGTGAAAATTAAGAGAAACTTACATGTGCCTCCTGTTCGATTTGGTGTTGTACGACAATCGTCGTCTGAAGACCAATCTTTGGACCATTTTGGCCTGAAAGCGTCGAAATTATTATATCAAAAACTGTAAAAATATCGATTTATTATCATTATTTGGGATAAACTGAGACAGTTTCATGCAAAAATAATAAGAATCAATTAATAACAATGAGGATGATTGTAAAAATAAATTTTTAACAACAAAAGCACTTACCTGCGACTTTTGACAACACAGGAAAGGTAATGCGCATGCGTAGCTGTCGCAACAAACGTCATCGACTCATCGCCATCTATGCAAAATGTGAATAGTGATGAAACTGTGAAAATAATGGCATTAAAATAAGCTAAAAATGGTTTCTCTGTTTGAGAGCTATGAACAGCAATATTCCGTGTTAACTGCTGATATAACGGCACAAATAGGCCTTCTCGGTGCTTCAGCAACCAGTAAGTAACCACGGTTAGTAACCTGAAATCGATTCGTGTTTGTTTTTGTAGAAGATCGACGCCAACTTATTTCAAACATAGAGAAACATGTCGAGGAGGCTCAGGAATTGGTAAATATTAGATTTTTCTTTAGTATTCGTGCTAATAAAGTGCAATTTTAGTTGGAGCAAATGGATTTGGAGGTTAGGGAAGTTGAAGTTTCCAAAAGACAAAGGTGTAGAACCAAACTAGACTGCTATCGTGCTGAACTCAAGCGACTGACTTTGGAATATATCAAGGCCCGGTCGGTAAAACAGAACGCCTTAACGTATGACAGCGCGGAAGAATACAGTGATGTCAGAATTTCAAATGATCAGAAACAGAGGTTGCTTGATAATTCTGAAAGGGCTGAAAGAACGGGGAAACAACTTGAAGAAGGCTACAGAGTGGTGCTAGAAACGCAAGAACTTGGAGCCCACGTTCTAAATAATTTAAGCGAACAAAGGGAGACGATACAAAGGACGAGAGGACGGGTGATTAATTCTTGTCAATTTTTATTTTGGGTTATCAATTTGAAACATGCATTATGCAACCAAACATACAATCGTCATGTTCAGAAAATAATGTTAGTTTGACCCTATTAATAATTAAAATCGATGATTTGTTGGTTGCCTATTCTGCCTAAACTAAGATCATGCCGTTTTCCATTTACACATTTATCTGAAGAGCCTCACTCCTGCAATTTGATTGGTCAATATCCAAATGAACCCGTGAAATTGGCGAGATTAACTGATTTGATTAGTGAGGCTCCTCAGAACTCAGCAGATTAATTAATGTGCAAATGGAAAGCGACTATTTATTAATAAATCGTTGATTAACGAGGGTTATATTAATCAACGATTTTTGAAATTGATGAAGAAATGATCAAGTTAAAATGTATGGTCGTGTTTAAATGCGTTGTACATACAGCTGATTTCGTCACGTTTGAAATTTTTACACCTTGCATGTACATTGTTCAGCACTTTTATGATCAGCAGAAAATGACATGCAGACTCACAAGGCACAAATTATGTACATACAACACATTAGTGAATACGACGAAGGGTTGCACCTGCCCCTATAGGTACTAAACCTTGGAACTCACAATTTTTCTACAATTGTTTACAATTTCAGCTCAGAGAGACCAATGAGGAGTTGGGGAGGTCGTCCCGCGTAATGAGCTCAATGATCATGAGGTCCATTCAACAAAAAATCGTACTTTTCATCGTTGGTGCCTGTTTTATAATTGCTCTAATCTTGGGACTTTATTTGGGTTTGAGCAAATAGTATTTTGTGTTCAATAAGATTTATGTATTATTACCCGTGTCATATTTAATTTTACTATTTTATTGTTATTACCGTTTTTGTTGTTACATTCCTTGACTGTTAATTGTGATGCTTCTTGTTTTGCACTGATGCTGCGGCTAGCAGGAGTTTGTCAGAATATTTTATTAATATAACAATATTACCAATATTTAATTATATTATTATTGAGTTTTATTTTCAGGTGATGTCTTTGTCCGTTAGAATGCAAGGTAGGTGCCTACTTAGGGCCTATTTCATAATCAAAATTAAAGGCTTCTTTTAGTAGTTTATAACACAAAGCGTGAAAGTGATGTTTTACGCAGCGACGGAAAATATGGACAGCCGAGACTGGCCGTTTCCTGAGACGCGTAAAAGCACTTTTTCGCTGTGGTTTATACAACATTTTTCTTCCTACGCCAGTTAAAAATAAATAATTAATTAATTTTGAAATTTGAGAACCCAAGTGACAGATCACGTCAAGTAGTCCTACAATTTAAATTTTGGAAAATAGCGTGTGCTGTCTCCCATCATACGCCAATCGCCGTCGCCATATTGCCCATTTTACACGCCAAGCCGTTAGTATAATTTTTACACGATTAGCCGGTGAGAAGCGGTCCTTTCACAGCCCTTCTGAATCCCGAAAATCTCATTTTCAGTTAGTGTAGGAAGAAAAAATATTTTTCTACGACCACTATTAAAAATACTTGTTTTAACATTTGTTGACAATTGTTAAAAATGACATTTTATGATACCAGTATTAAAAGTCATTTACTTTTAACATTTATGTTAAAAGTGACAATGCAACAACAATTAAACAAGCCCCGACAACAAATTGTCACTATACCTTAGTTACAGGGAATTTCATGCACGTTTTCAACTAATAATAAGAAAATTTTTGCTTTTAGTCGTGTTTGTAGAAAAAATTGTGTATGATATGCGTGCTAAAAGTGATTTTATTTTGTTCGAAGGGATGGGCCACTCCGCTGCGAGTCGTGTCCCAAACTTCCCTTCTCACAAAATAAAATACCACTTTTAATACTTACCTATATCATAAATAACTATTGTTTAGCAACATTCCAAAAAGATTGCTCCTGATTGGTCAAAATCCCATTTAAAATCAACTTTGCCTTTAAAGTACCTTTAACTTTGATTATGAAATCGGCCCTTAGCGAATCCAAAGATACTAGGCTTTTGGCAAAGTTTTGATCCAAAGCCTGGAGCCACAAATTAAAATTTAATGAAAAATCAAAATACAGCTGTTCATAACTTTAAAACCAGATTTCAGAAAGATAAATGATATCCATTAATTTGATGATCCTGATAGCATAGTGTGCAACTAGGCATGAAAGCAATATTTAATTGCAATATACGTTGACAAAGTTAATTAATCTGGTTATGGTTGGGCTACTTTATTTTTTAAACAGTGGCGCGCGAAAAACTTCCAGAAGAAAGTCGGCAGATGTCGCTGCGGTAATTGTAATTCGTGAAACGTCAAGTCGCCATAGGTATTTTGTGTGGTGTCCGTATTTGTGCAAAAATTGATGAATTTGGATGAAATTTCGTTGTTAAAATGTCCGGTTTCGGTGAATCGGGTGTGCGAATTGTGAATTTGTTGAATAACTTTTCAGCAGAGAGCCTTGTCCAGACATGTAAGTACTTTGGTTATGTTCATTGGCCTCCTCTGGTTCTGGTATGCGTCAAGGAGAAACGGAGCACAAAATCACAGCAGCTCAGCTGTGGGAATGTTTATTCATTGTTTTGTTTTATAAACAAATGATACTTTAACAATTGAGATACCTACGGTTATGATAAGGGCAAATCTGCGCTGAATTTCATCTCCGTTATCGAATATCGATTGTGAAAGGAAGTAAGGAACCCGGGTCCGGAACAGACGTATCTGTCTCGAATGTGGGAGAAAATCACGAGAATCTCATAGAACGTTACTTTCAACCTGGTTTTCTGCCCACGGTTGTGTTTGTTGCTCTGGTTTCGAGCACGGCCAACTAGGATGATTAGTCTAGTGAGGCGAATGGACGTGGATGAAAATCGACTACATGTTTTCATTAGACAAGGTCGTGATCTTGCTTATGTGTTTGGGCAACATTAATAACCGTTGACACGATAAAATTCCAGAGGATAAACTGCCAGGAATCCCTCTAATCAGCAATCACTTGTCCACTAGCCCACTTGTTTTTTTTTGTAAACTTTTACATTTGACTTTGTCACTTGTCAAGTGACAAAGTCAAATTAACTAAATTACAGTAGTGACAACTGTCAGTTGTCACTACTGTAATTTAGTTCCAGTGGCGTACTAAAGTGCGATCAAAAACTTTTCCGGTCTAGTACCATGGTGATCAAAAAAAACGACGTGACTTTAGACACACGTTTTTCCATCTAAAATGTTCGAAAATAGTTCTGTGTCTCTATTTCCCTCTTCTTAACATTGACCAAAAATTACAATGGGCCGAGACTTCGTTCAAAAGTTTTGAATTTTTTTGTATCCTCGAAACACCCATGTTAAACTCTCCATACGTCATCAGCCATTCCACCCTAACTGTAACCGGAACCGATTTTTTCAAACTTATCAGATTATCAAAATTACTGTATCATATTAAACATGAATAATCGAATTCTCAATAAAAAGAAAGATTGTCATTGATTTTAAAGAAATGCGAATATTAGAAGCGGTTAAAATCGCGGCCGCATCTCTAAGAAGGCGCGCGGCCAAAATACACCTAAAATCTATACGGCGTAATGACGTTTCTAATTGTTTGGCAAAACAATTACTGTTTTTACTGGTTCAGTAGAAGTCAAAACTTTTGTCTGAATTCACTTAATGCTATTTTCAATACAATTTTACTTGTCCCGTCCGTTAAGTATAAATTTTTTGAAATGTGTCAAGGAAGATTTCTAATTTTTAGGCAAATGGAAACCACATAGGGTACAATCTAGAGTCAGTTTGACTATGAAAAAGTATAGAGCCAAAATTAACTAGATACCTGAATTTTTTTAAATACATTATTCTTAAATTTGAAGTGGTTTCTCTCTAAGAAAGGGGTGAAAAACTGGCGACTTTTGCAAAATGTAATGCGTCCCTCCGTCGCCATGTTATATGACGACGAAGACTATATTTTTCAACAGGTCTGCAAATACAAATGTTTATAACAGGTGTATGCAGATACAGTAACGTTTATTACAGGATGATGCTTCCATCCACAAGGCACGTACACTCAGGAGATACAATAATGGCCCTGTACCGCTCACAATGTGGATAGATTCTCACAAACTTTATCAAAAAAATTAAAATTGAACGCGAATATCTCTTTATTAAAACGACTCGAGTGGGATACAAGCCTTCACAAACCTATTTTGAGTGCCTTTTCTAAAAATCTATCGACATTGTTCGCGGTCAAGGGCCAATATTTTATCTCCTGACTGTATCTACTATTAGAGAATATTTTGAGGAAGAGGGCCGGCAAGAAGTCCAGACCTGAACATGATAGAGAACGCATGGGGTTATGTGACAAAAAAAATGTATAAAAGGGCTAAGGGTGAAAATTGGAGACCCTTTAATCGGGGTGAATTATTGGAGAAAATTCTGGAAGTTTGGGATAACATTGAGGTGGAGTATGTCCAAACATTGATCAGGAGCATGCCTTCCAGGTTCGAGGAAGTAATTAGGAATAATGGTGGCGTTGATTAGATTGTATTCCAAGATTTCCAAGTCGACCATAAATCTCAGTGATTCTTTCAAGGTGGGAATATTTTTATTTTTTCATTCCCCTAAAGTTTTGTTAGTTTTTTTATTTGCTCCTCTAATCGGTATTAAACCAAGATTCAGGATTCGAATTACCCTCGGAATTACCTCTTCCATGTAGATAAAGGAAGAGAAATAAAGTATACAGTGTGTCCCACTTCTTAAGATGAAGACAGTATCATATTTCGGTTAATTTTGGCTCGCTGCCGTGGACTCCTATTAGATGCATAGTTTCAGGTACTCAACTCAAATTTAAGTTGTATAAGCCCAGCCTACTGCGACCGTCCGAATAGGGCAATTTTTCAATATTTTTCTTCGCATCAAGATATCGAAAAAAATCATAAGAATCATAAGTGTTTAGAACCCAATTTTTACTCCCAATGCCGACTTTCAATTCAAAATTTGCACACAAAAATCTTTAAAGCTCGATCTTGTCCGGTTGCAGTAAAGATTGTAAAGATAAATTGTTCAGAAGACAATTTTAGTGCCGTAGCAGAATGCGGAGGTACTCTTGTCTTAGCTTATTCGCTCGCTCGCTCGCTCGCTCGATCGCTCCTCAGTCTGTCCGTCGGATAACTTGAGAACGGATTGAGATATCGAGCTGAAACTTGGTAGGCAGCTTCGTCTCCCGAAAAGTAAGGCGGGGATTGCTTTTGGGCCATATCGGACCAAGGGGGTGGGAGCTAGGGGTGAAAAACTGAAAAACTACTAATTGCAATAACTCGAGAACTAGTGGAGATATCTTGCTGAAAATTAGTATGCACGTTCGACCTTCAAGTCTGTTGAAAGTGAGGGGGTGCCAATTTCGGGGGATGAAATTTAGGGGATGAAAACCACAAAAAATATGATAACTCCGCAAGGGTTGCACGCAGCTGTCGGAAACTCAACGTACACACATATATCGGTGAAATCTTGTGGGGGATGCGTTTTTTCGTAAAATCGAACAAATGGGGTGGAAATTAGGGGTAGCAACTCGAAATTCCGCTTAATAAGTACTAGTCGAAATTGGCGTCATTCGATAGCTTTCCATTAATTATTCAAAAAAGGTGTCATTCATATTTTGCGAAAAACCACCCTTATAGGCGCTACAACCCCTAACATGCAGAAACACAAAAATACGAGAACTCAAAAACTACTCAACGTATCAAGGCAGAATTTGGTTTGTGAATTTCCAGTGACATTATAGGTGGATGGACAAATTTTCAAAAATATCTAACAAAGGGGATGAAATTTAAGGGTTGAAACTTGAAATTTCTTCAAGTAAATGGTAGCCTAAAATTACGGGGTTCGATAGATTTCGGTCAACTATTGAAAAAAGGTCTTATGAGTTTTCAATCTAAAACCAACCCCTGGGCCATTAACCACCCCTAACTCTTTGCAAGTCGATAATTATATTTTATTTATTTTTTCTGAAACCCTATTGGTTTATTTATGAACAACTGAAGTCAGTAAATACGCAAGGAGTTATGTCACACCGGAAAAATAAACTCACCCCTGTAAATCATAAAGGGGTGAAATCATGAGGTGTTGAAAACATGAATCTACAAATTACCTTAATTTTTAAACGAATTGGGTTAGGGTGGTGAAATTGAAAACACAACTTCCTTTAGGGCATGTTAGGGTGGTGAAATAGGGGGTTGGAGTTTAGGGGTTGAAACGTCCATAAAGCCCTGTAATTTGACACAGAGAAGCAATATCTTCTGCAAAACTGTGACATCTTACACACTGCATCTTCGAGAAGGGAAGATCGAATTTTAGGAGAAAATTATCGAAGGGGATGAAAGTTAGGGGTGGAAACTCGAATTTTCAATGAAGAATGTATAGTTGAAAATATTACCATTCGATAGCTTTCTATTGATGGTACAAAAAAGGTCTTATTCATCATTCGCGAAAAACGACCCTTAAAAGCGGTACAACCCCCTAACATGCCGAAACAAAAAAATGCGAGAACTCAAAAACTGCTCAACGTATCAGGGCTAAATTTGATGTGGTAATTTACAGCGCCACTGTAGGCGGATGGGCAAATTTTCATTAATATCTAACAAGGGGGATGAAATTTAAGGGTTGAAACTGGAAATTTTTTCATGTAAGTGGTGGAATAAAATTATGGGGTTCAATAGATTTCGGTCAACCATTGAAAAAAGTCTTATGAGTCTTCATCCTAAAACCAACCCCTACGCTACTAACAACCCCTAAGTCCTAGCAAGCGGAGTAAATATATTTCATTTATTTTTTTTTTGCTTTCTTCTAATTTGTTATTAATTTAAAGTGATTTTCATTAATTTTTGACCCATCCACAATTTTTCAACCCCTTTCATGATATGTGAACCCTAAAAGAGCAAAATTTACCCAGACCGCTTCTTTTTCGGGTGATTTCCGCTGGTTAATTTTGTAAAATTCGCGCAGTTTTGCCTTATGAATTGTTCTTGCCTTTTTCACTTTTTCGACCCCTTCGCAATGTTTCAACCCCCAAAAGTCAAATTTGCATAATTGGCTTATTTTCGTGTTATTTTCTGTAATTCTACTTAATTACGATTAATTCTCATCCCTTTTAACTTTTCATCCCCCTTTACAATTTTTCAACCCCCTAAGTGTTTATTTTGCAAAATTCACATAATTTAGTTTTCCTTCGGTAATAAATTGAACTCAATTGGATTATGTTTGTCTTTTCACTTTTCCAACCCCCTTCGCAACATTTCAACCCCCAAAATCTAAATTTGCATAATTGGTTTACTTTCGTGTTATTTTCTGTAATTCTGCTTAATTACGATTAATTCTCATCCACTTTGACGTTTCATCCCCCTTTACAATTTTTCAACCCCCTAGGTGTTAGTTTTGCCAAATTCGGATATTTTCGTTTTTCTTCTGTAATAAATTGAACCCATTTGGATGATGATTAAATTTTTCACTTTTTTCATCCCCCTTCGCAATGTTTCAAGTCATCAAATGCTAAATTTACATAATTGGGTTAATTTGGTGTTATTTTCCGTAATTTTACTTAGCCACGGTTAATCCTGATACCTTTTGATTTTTCATCCACCTTTACGATTTTTCAACCCCCTAAGTGCTAATTTTGCAAAATTCGCATAATTTCGTTTTTCGACGGTTATAAAATTGAACGCATTTGGGATTCAGTTTACCTTTTACAATTTTTCAGTTTCCTTCGCAATAGGTAGGTATAAGTGCTTATTTCAACCCCCACAAAAGTTTTAATTGCATAATTTGGTTATTTTAGTGTTTTATTTCGTAATTCTACTTAATCCACACTTCATTTTTATTCCTCATGACTTTTAGCACCACTGTGCGTCTGCGGAGGCACTACTACTAGGTGCAGATTTATAAAATCTGCACCCGACTCCACCAGTAAATTCAGCTCGCCCCTACATACACATTAACAAGGTAAACATCTACAGGGACACACATCGCATTGATACACATCTTTCGTTGGCTTTTGTCTTCGCCTAATCGCTTAAAAGCAAAATTCGCAATTTAATTTTTGGAAAATTAAGCTTTTTCAGATTTTTTAAAACTAAACATTCGAATTTTGAATTGAAACTTGGTATATGGGGTCAAAACAAGATTGCGGACAATTTATTCGTATTAATTTGATGATAACATGATCGGGAAGCAAAATATGAATGAAAAAATGGTCTTATTCGCGAGGGCGCAGTCGGCTGGGTTTACAACTTCCATTTGAGTTGAGTATCTCAAAAGATGCGTTTCATAAAGGGACTACAACAGTGCAGAAGTCTACTCCTAAAATTAACGAAAATATGACACTGTCTTCATCCTAAGTGGGACATACTGTATATACCTACCTACGTTGTATAGTTTGTTATGGATTGTTTCCCATCTCGTTTGTTGATGCAATGATTATAAAGTAGCACCTCATAAAGCAAGAGTCATCATTACTACATTTAGCATGATGCATAGTTATGGATGGTTATAGTCTCATTATGGACAGGAAGGGAAATAATACCAGTTTTGGTGCAAGTTAATGATGGTATTTCTGCTGTCCCTTGATATAGAAACACCCCCATAGTGGCCATAGTATACAAAATGGACGCCTTTTTAATGCCTCGCTGTCGGTGTTATATATTATCAGATAAACCTGTATTTTATTACATATATGGGCATTTCTTTTACGATTCACAATAAAGCTTAATATGCACTTTTACGGGTATGTTTCTCGCATTGTACCTAGAAGTGTTTCTCATAAAATAGCTATTCTGACGGGAAATTGTGTATTTCAGTCACGTAGACAACTTTATATATAGTTTTGTAGATGGTCCTCTTGCTCAACGACGCGATAATAATGGATTATGTTTATAAAGCCAGGAAATGCGGACTTTACGCCATTACGCAAGTTTATTTCTGTGTGTTTTCCTCCCCGCAAATGCCATCTTATAATTCTTTCCTTTGATTATGCAAATGTCGACAACACAATGAGTTCGTAATTTATTTAGAAATGACCCCTCGAATTCTACCTGCAGGGAAAAACGCCGCGCCGAAGGTGTTGGATTAATTGTGTTTCTGACACGTTATGGCTCCAGACATTAATTCGTGGTGGTTCTTTTTTGGTGTTTGCCAGGACGAAGCAGTGGAGAAGGATGGAAAACGTGACGTGGACGGGCGAACCAGACATTCCCAGTCTAACCATAATAAATAATTTTAAGTTTATTGTGCCATTGAGATATCTCCTTGTTAATTTGCATATCCCATTGAAAGATTAAATAATTTATTTGTTTATGATTAAAATAACCTTTATCAAACAGCAGCCGGAGTCATGCGTTAAATATAACGCGCGCGTTTAATCTGCGGTTTTGTTCATTCCTCCAATATGGTTAATTAGTTATGTCATAGGAACGCAGCATAATGGCAAATAATAACGAGGAATGGAGCAAATTTGCTCATGTTATTGAATACTGAACCACCTACGTGGACGACCGAAATTATATGTTCGTGGGTAATTGCCTCAATTATTTTTTATTACCCACAACTTTCGTATTGAAATAACAAGGTAAATAACAATTATCCAAGACCACCTCACCTGAGACTTAATTCAATTAGCGAAATGCAAATTTATGATTCGTTGAACGCTGTTTTTATAACGGAGCAAAATTGCTCAGCTTGATGCTGTTGCAGTCGATTTAAATCTGAAGCTCGTGTCCCATCGGATTATTGGCATTTGCATGCGATAATTTTTATCTAAACACGAATGCATCTGGTCGGTTTCGCAAGTGGCAAGCTGCTAACCTCATATGTGGGACATTTAGATAGTGGGTGTAACAGTGCACCGTTATTGCTGTTACTACAAGAGTTTATAATGTTTGCTCGCGATAGGCATCCTTAAGAACCGCCATAAAAACCTTTCGCGAAATGAATTTTACTTGAGAATGTAATCAAGGTGGTGCATGTTTGACTCGATTGCTTTCTAACAAAGATCAATTAAACGGCTACTTACTGCTGAAGTAATCCGCACTTAATCGTACGAGCGTTTAACACGCCTATCTTTTGTTGGCATATTTTTCTGCGGGGAGAAACGCTTCATTGTGCAAGTATATTAGCCGCAGCAGAATCCATTATAATATGCTGATGGCGCTGCTGCAGAATTAATGATTGCTGTCCCTGTTAACTTTCATTTGTCGCCATCTTTAAAATTGTCCAGGCAGATCTGATTTGAAAAGCATTGTTAACGTTTCAAGTAGGTACATTAAACCTTGCAGACCGAAGTATTGATGATTTCAATAATTCCAGTGTATGAAGGGAGTCAGTCTATACAGTAGGTAAAAAAGTCCTGCTGTATTATCGGCTCTGAAAGTTTTGAGATTGCTGTGACACAAGAATGACAGATAACAAATCTGTCACAAAATGTCATGAGATGAAAGCGCTCAAAAGCACCAGATTTAGTGCATTAAGCTCCAAAATTGACTGTCGACCGTTATTTTCGTGTTGAATAGGCGAATGTGTATGGGCATAACATTGTAAGTATATACCCTTAACTTGAAAATATTCTAATATCTAATGTTCTTTTAGGATTGTTGATGTGCCCAATTAGGCGAGTGATGCAATTTCTTGGCAACTAACGCTAAAAGTTGATTGTTTCTTTTTTGCAGCTGTAAAACTTGCGACAGTTTACTCATTCAGTGGAAGATAAAGTCAATGGAAGACCTGGTTGCTGCGTAACGGTTGTGTAAACTGATATGTGGGAGAATTTTTATAGTTTTGACAAGAAATAGAACATAATCTGCATAAACATGTCTACTACTTCTACTAGAGTAGTAATAATAAATTTATGAACACAGTTGGAGGAAACATGCAGCGTACGTTACGTAGTCGTATAACACATAGCAGTGGGTGTAACAATGGAATGGTGTATTGACAGCAGGTGCAAATTTATAGCCTACGTAACTGATAGAGAAAACGAGTTCCAAGTTTGAACAACTGGGACACTGGAATTAAATTAACGTTGGCACATGGTGCTAATCTTTCGTGGGCGATATAATTGAGGAAGCCAGAAGTTAGCAAAGCAATGTTGGTACAACTGGTAACAACAGGTCAAAATTGTGGCTGCCTGATGGATGACAATGTTTGCCTCAAAATTTACGGCTAAATTACCTCAGTCACCCCACCAGCTATACGTACATCTTCATTTCATCTCTCAACTATTGAAGCGTTAAATGAACTGGTGCAGACAATGAAGTATTAAAAAGATAACGAGCACGAAGGATAGATTTTGCTTAATGCACAACACACACCTGTCCCCTCCACCCGTAATGAGTTACGATTATACATTTTGCCATTATAGCTACTCCGGCTTTAAATGTTAATTCTTTGCAAGTTTGCAAGTCCATTTTATGGCTTGAGTAATGCTGAAAAAAAATTGTTTGACCGTCAACGAATACGCACTGGACAGGCTAATAAAACTTAAAACAATGTTGAGATGATGTCACTGATAATCATCGCAAATCTTCGGATGTTAACTTTTGTTATGTTTGCTAAGCATTGTGCGTGTTGTGGATTGTGCTATGTATTTAGAAAGCCGTTGGGATTTATATGAACAGAAAAAGAGAACTAACCAATCTTGACTAAATATTGCAAGGGTATGAAACTGCTTTGATGCAAATTGCCCCGCCTCAGGATACTGTATGAAATAAGTTATCCATTATAGAAAAAATCACTGAAGGCAATCGCCGAAGGCTTTCTCAAGTTTTGATTGATTACTAATTGCAATTTTTTTTTGTAAACCCATCACCCACCCACGTTTAATGATGATGTATGACGGTATTGAAAACCAAGTTTAAGGTTAAGATCCGACAATCATACCTTCCAAATCGTGGATCATTAGCAGGAAATGTACTATAACAATCATAAATCATCTATTTGGTGTACGCCAAAGAAACATGGACTGGACAGCCCAACAAAGCGCTTTAATTAAAGGACACCTTCACACAAACAGGGGAACAAACTGCACCTAAAAGCAATAAATTTTATGTAGAACAGTATCTCGGCGAGATGATTATGAATTAAGCAACAATGGTATAGTGATAATTTGATAATGCACGCCGCTGGCGCCGTTTGGAGAAATCACTATAATCTGTTTAAAACCACGAAAGTGAGTAAACATGATGGAATTTAGCAACCAGTTTTAAAACCTGCCAGATTTCGGCGTTAACCCAAAAAAATATAAAAACACGGTACGTCGATCAAACCGTATTTTTTTCTTTCCGCATTTGATATTCTGACATCTAAAGAGGTACAAAAACCCCAACAGGTTGGATTCGTTGCGCCTGACTCTTTTGTTGAACTGCTTTGGTTCAGAGAGACTTTTGTATCGGGATCAGCCTTGAAGTCGCATTATAATACTTCGATTTCGTGGAGTCATTTTCCTTTTTAAATTGATTGCTTTGAACTTCACGCCCGCAACGGTCATGATGTTTTTATCTTTCGCTATTTTGGCGCTAGGAAAACCGAATGCTTCATCAGGGAAGCAACGGTATGCTGCAATAAATAACAACTTGCAGATATATTATTGAAAAAAGACCACCAGAGAAGTAGCTTCATAAATAATAAGTGGGAGAATAATAAAAATCATAAATCACAATATTCTTTTGTTCAGCATCTTATTTGAATTTAATAAGAAAATCTTCCATCGTTATGTTTGTTAAAGCTACATGACCATTCAATAATCTCTCCTAAAAGGGAATGAGGATTCAGGAAATTCAACGATGTTATTTCAATAAACATTATGTTTTCAACGCTGATTCGATGCATTTACTGCTGTCGTCCGAGACACCACACATGGTTTTGTGCAATAAAACCTGAAGGTCCCCCTTATCTGAATGGTTCTTCTTATTGCAATAATGGTAAATTGACTGTGGCGCCTTAATAAAAATGTTAATACATCTCTGTTACACGTCCTCATATGGCCGAATTACATAAAGCGTCCATTTTTGGTTGTGAAAGTTTTCTACAGCCAACATCTGTTTGAGAATGCAAATATGGGTCGAAAGATTCCAGCATCCGGTGCCAGTGAGTCGGGGCAACCTGTTGCCTTACCGATAGCTCATCAGGGATTTTCAAAGCATCAGACATGTGGATTGGAGGTGTCAAAGGCACGTTCTCTATTCGACCCTCACACCGAGGGTAGGCAGACACCCAAGCAAGCAACAGGTCTGAATGTCCGCCGGCAAGGCTGTTGCTCCGGTTCTGGTGTACCTGACCGCCTCTATCTTCGACATGTTTTTTTAGTGCTACCAGTCTTGCATTGGAGCCCCACCGATTAAATGCAATTATCTTGCCCAGTTTTCTCCTAATCGAGCCATAACCGGCATGTATCTTGTCAGCTTCAAGTGTAATTTGGATTAACAGCCGGTTCTGATAGCTACCTTGTCCAAATTTGCGTTCAACTTACGAAAGTACTACAGTAGCCTCATTATTACTTGTTATTGCTTCGACACATATGAATTATATTATATTGATTGATCTACTTGGTTAATAAATTTACGTCAATAACTAATCTGCGTGACAAATTATGGATTTAGAAGTGATGCAGTTGAGTTCAATTTAAAAGTAAATTTATGCTGTACATCCTGTATGATACCTAAAGGTAGTTCCGAAACCCCAATTTTGTTATGAAGTAAATAAAAGCTAAGGAATACAATGTTCCACTTCCACTACACTACTTCTTCGCCTTCGTCGACTACAAGAAAGCTTTCAGTAGCGTGGAACACAATGCAAACTGACTGTAGAATAGATTGTAGAAACAGTTGCATAATACAGTGCGACCCCCATGATTCTAGCTAAAGAGATCACCGAAATACATGGGGTGGGATGGACTTTGTGGCTGCACTGTATAATACATATTCATATAGAAATATGACGTTCACTATCCAACTTGATTAGTAGAGAAATCGCTCATGTTCCAATTCAAGAAGGCGTTAATATCTCCCGAAATATTCACTCTGACTGTGGAACACGCTAAAAGATGAAACTGCAAACTATCACGACCTACAAACAATGTTATTACGACAAACGCAATACATACTAGAACAAAAAGGATAAAGGGACATAATAACAATAGGAATTAATAAACATCGTAACAGAAGAGTCAAGCGAAAAGTGAACAGCTACATTGGACAAGAAGTGAAAACGTTGATCAAAAAACCAAACATTACAAGCAAAAGAGAAGTAGAATGCGATGGGTTGGTTTAGTGCTTTCTGAAGACAAATTATTTGCTGACTATAAATCGATTCCACAACAACTAAAGAACGAAAGGACCTATATTTAATACATGTATCATTCATGTTCTAAACCTATGGAGTACAGACAGTAGACACGGCCTGCCAAAAAGGCAGTGTTTGAATTAGTCATGAAATGTTATAAAACAAATGAATACATGAGGATACAAGACAGAAAGAATTACCAGGTGGATACAATGAACGATAATATTCGGAGGAAAATGAAACAGATGGAAAAATTAACGAATGAAAACGAATTTAAATTATATAACAAAAGGAAAAGGAAACTGAAAGAGGAAGAAGCAGAAACGAATAAAATGGTAATCTTGTGGTGCTCGAATCATGAGGTTGTAGGTTGATCTCGGGCGCCAATTTCTTGCAGTGTTCCACTACTTTGGCAGTCTTGTGGCAAAATGCAAAGGTTGTCGTCCCCGCAAACAATCGTTATGAATTCAAAAGATCCACGCGTTCAGCACGTGTCGCAAATTACCTTAATGGGTTCCCTAATTGCCGATTCGTCTGCCATTTCGCATTGTTTTCGAACCGTCACTTCCGTCCACGTTTCGCCGGACGATGTGTAGGCAATAATTTCGGTGTGAAAGCGAACCCACTAAAAGTATTTAGTTTGATTAGTGGTTGTGCATCGTCATTATAACGCCCCCCGTCATCCGTCCTTACAACTGGTTTTAAAAATCATGCACATCACGGGGTACGAAACCTTAATTCTATAACCCGTTCGGACGAAAAACGAGGCGCCTCTGCGAGCATAAATCCTGCGGTTTCTTTGTGTTCTTCCATGCCATTTTTACTTGTTAAACTCGACAACAGTTCGGGTTTTCGGCATATATTCGACTCGTTTGTTGTCCGGTTTTTTGGGAGGATTTTTGAAATTTAGATCGTCCGCTCGGATTGTAATAATGAGGCGGGTTTTTTTACTTGATGGTACTGACACTTGAGGTGTTGTCCAGGCTGCTTCTCACGTTTAAATTTATTACATTTTTCCTATCTAGATTTGGTTTGGTGTAATGGTCTTGGAAATGCTTGGAATGGCGGCAGTTTTTGGTAACGGTAGTCAAAAAGTCGTGGTTTACAAGTTTTGAAACATTGGTTTTATTATTCACATAAATCAAAACTCTTATAAAAATGCTGTTTAGTAAATTATTATTTTATTATGTCCAACTGTATAAATGTACAACCATCATATTTCGAATCTTAATTAAGCTTAAGAATGAGAGGTTACCGAATTAATAATGTTTACGTCATTCAAATTTAAATTAGTAGCTGATAAGCAAATGTGTCAAATAATTTACTGTCATCGATACGGTCCCAGATTAATATCTGGAATTTTAGGCAAATCGCTACTTTGGAGCAATTTGTTTGAGATATTTTTACAAATGGGAAGGAGGTTGGAACGCAGGTGACCGGTAAATATGTTGAAAGTTCCATGAACCAAAACAAAAACGTTCTGGATGCTCTCCAGCTGGAATTCCAGACGGCTGGTTAGTTAATCCCGGTCGATTCTTGAACACGAGAATATACTTATGATATAGTGTCCTTGATTACACACCTGGTGCATCTTGATCGAAGAATCGAATGTGTAACGAGGTTGCTCTCACGATCTGCATAAAGAGCGCTTTCGATTTCACTCGACACCCAAACAAATGGAAAATTGGTGTATTTTCTACTGTACATGGCGTTGGCAATCTAATGACTTAATTTTTTGCGTTTTCCCCCCGACGATAAATTACGTCGCTAATATGTCTCGGTCACATGAGGCACGTTCAAATAGGTGTGAATAAACCGTCTGTACGACGAAAGTATACGTGTGCGTTTCACGTAACGCTAAATTGACCCAGGAACAAATGTCCAGTGGCATGACCGCAGACTATAAAAGATTCTTGCTCTGCAGGGGACTCGATTTCACACACGAATGTTTGTTGTTTTAACCTTTTGACCACCTCGGTTCCTTATGTAGTTACACAGCGTCTGATCAGACAATGAGATATTGTAACAATAAACTCTTGTCTCATTTCGTCGAAAAGCGATTTTTAGGATTCTTTGAGGTATGCAAATTATTTTCCAAGAACCGGCGAAGGTGTCGTAGGTGAAAATAAAAAAAGCAGACCGCAACTAACACGCGAATGGGGTTTGTGCGACCGCGAAACACCATAGCTTAATCATGTTGGTTGGGTTCACAGGTACATTTAGGTCGTTCCGAATTAAGCACGTTTCCGAGATTATACGTGTTCTGTCCAACCATAACAATGTCAAGCAGGATTTAGAAAGGGAAGAGAAACAACGGATCAAATTGAAGTTCTGACAACTTGTGTTATGAGTATAAACTTCCAGCAGTCGTGTACTCCTTGTAGACTTCAAAAAGGCATATAATTCAATAAAAAGGACTAGTTTGATGAAAATAAAAGAATCATTCGGTATACCTCCGAAGTTGGTGAGACTGTACAGAAAACAAGCGACTAAGATTCAAAGGGGAAACGTCTGAAGACTGTTCTGACTACAACAAGGGGGGGGGCAACCCTTCTCAACATTACTGTTTAAGATAGTTCAGAGATAGCAAATTGAACAGAGACGGGCTTCTAATTTACAAAAGCCACCAAGTCATAGGATACGCATATGGTTTGGCTATAAGAGACAGATACGATAACGAACTAAAAGAAGTAAGAAGAAGAATGGTAGAAGCGGCGCATACGACGAGATTATTACAAGTCAATCAAGTGAAAAGCAAAATGATGAGAATATGTGAAGCAGAACACATCATAGACTACACTAGAAGTAGTTACGGAAATAGGGAAAATTGAATTTGAAGTAATGGATGAGTTCGTGTATTTGCGTGCAAAAGCAGATGTGAAGAAGACAAAGAGAGATTTGAGAGCAAGAATAGCAAGCCGTGAAGCAGATGTGAAGGAGCAAATTTTGATTGTTTTAATTAAATAGTTAGTTTTTTTAAGTACGTGTTGGTGTTGTGTCGGAGCGATGAATCACTTCATTAGAGCCGAACAATTGTCAAGAAGCTCAAAAATAAGGAGGCACAAGACAATGCAGAGACCAACACCAGTGAATGGCTGCGAAACTGGTATTAAATAGGAATGCAGAAGAAACACTACGGAAATGGTAGAGAAAAATAATAATTAGTGAAGTACAGCAAGGCAACACGATCAAACCAACCCTGCTATATTGCAGGAACGCGAGGACTGAATGGTGTTGAAGATGCTTGAAGATATTCATAAAAAACAGCGGGAAAGATGACGTCATCTTTCCACGATTTCTTGACCAACTTGAGGCTATTTCCAGACGTCGGCTGAGTATTGGTTTGTCCTATCTCCTACGTGTTTGCTATAGAGTTAGGACAAACCAGATGGCTAAGATGGACAAAAAATCGTGGAAAGATGACGTCATCTTTCCCATTGTTTTTTATGAATATTTTCAAAACTGTAAAGAATTTTGACCCTGTCAAAATGTACTTTGTCTAAATCGATCAAATTCTCTGTCAATTATTGACCAGGTACAACTCTAGAATATAATACAATAATCATTCTTCAACCTCTAGAGTCAACGGTGGGGAAAAGTATAACAAGAACATTAGAGCGGCTCTGTTCTGTGATCTGGTAAAAATGAGCAAGGCAGTTAAGATAAAAGACAGTCATCAACAGACAACAGAATATCTTGTTTCTATAGAATTTGTTTATTCATACAGCCAAAAATGTTTTTTTTGAATGATGGAATTCGAAAACTTCAATTAACGGAGAAGAGTAACCGATAAATCCCTCCATAAGTGATGGACGTTAGTAATTAGTTGTCGCCATCAGGATCATATTTCCGCGCCAAATTTGCTATTTTAATGTGTCCAAAACAGCTTGATTTCAATTGTAGATACCTTAATGAACCACCAGTGCCGCGATTAATAAAAACATCACCAATAAATAAAAGTCATCACTACGGTTGTTTTGATATAACTATTAATTGCTCACGTCCACGTTTTGCTTAGAAATTGGAGCTTTGAGGAATTTGATGTTTATGGTAACTTGCAAATATGTTTGTTATTTACGAGCGTTTGTTTAATTAATAATTGCATAGTAACTAAAACGCCGCGGGAAGGAAAGGATGCAAGATTGGAAATTCAACGGCGAGATGAGTCGATGAAATTACGAATAAAAGTGTAAACGGTCATTACGATGAAGTTTTTTGGGAAGTAATCGAATGTCCGCGTCCGCTGAAGTGTAACCAGGCGAGAAGACCAGTCTTGGTATGCGGTTTTCGACGAACACGTGTTTCCAGATAACAATATCTTGGTGTCGAGGAATGGTCACGATTTATTATAATAAGCTGCTTCGTGGATTATATCCCCAGACCAATGAATAATATCACCTTCATCAGGGCAAATCTAAGGTGACCTATGAGGATTTCGTTTTTTCCAACGTCATTTACGTACAATAAATTAAACGAATCTGACGTGCAGGTGAAGAATAGTTGGTAACACTGATTGTCACGTCCGAGATGAAACCATGTCTAATCGCGGTGAGATGAAAGACGGACGCGACAGACCCCGACACTTTTTTGCTTATGCTCCACGCGAAATCGTTGAATTCCTAAATACAAAACGAAGCGATTGTCCAACAGCAGATTGGTATTCGAAGATTCTACCACATCCTAAAAGAGAAAAAGTTTTTTGCTCGGCTGTAGGTCTGCATGCATGGTCGCGCCGAAATTTGATATCTCTTGCGTACTTCCATCATTGTTTTCATCTCCAGTTGCAAGTTTGATGAAAACATGGGGTCAGAGTTTATTCTTCAGGTTAAAGACACGTGCCTACGTAGTTTGTGGGTTTGTTGCCCACGCCAGTTCACCTGACGGCCATCTGGTTCTTCCATAGCCTGAAGGAGCGTGGGTGATCGCGAAATTTTGCTGTTTCAGCAACACATTGCAATTATGCTGAAGAGGTTTTCTATGAACACCTACGGAGGGTCACGGCGCGTGTCAGCATCAACATATGCGTTGGATTAATCCCATTTTGTTGGGTTTCATTCCGAGGATCAAGCTGTACAAAGTCGCACCCACAAGTTTGATACTTAATTAATCCCCGATGTCTCACACCGGATTTTAGTGTTAATGTCCAACGGGGACTGGGATTATTTTTTAAATAATTATGCAATCCGTCATCATTGTAGGTCGTCATGCAATCCATCAGCAGTGATTGTAGTTGTATTTATAAATCAAAGATAAATTTGTCTATTTATATGCAAATTGAACAGTTCTGCAGAGTTTAAAACAATTTTCTCGTCATTAATCGGTTTTACTGTCTCGGGGGACTATTTTGCATTTTTGGGGCGTGAAAACATTTCGTTTCATCGAAATTGTTATCTTTACGCCCACCGAACAGCCACCGTAATTCGATTAAATTTAAATAATGGGAATGTGGATCTGTTGAGACTAATCTGAAATGGGTTGTAAAGTCATAAGCCATAGTCAGCCGTAGAACTTCACACGTTAATCCAACAATAATCTATAACCCTGGGTTGTTCACTTATGGATTAACCTCAGATTAACTTAAACGTCGTTTGATTGCCAGGCAACAGCCAATCGGATCAGAACGCTTAGGCTTAACTCTGGCATTTAAACCAGGTTTAAAGATAACCTCATCAGACTGCTCGGCCAAACCTGGTAGGGTTCGATTGGACTGTCGGAGGTTAACTTTAAATCTGGTTTAAACGTCAGAGTTAAGCGTTCTGATTGGTTGTAGCCTAGCAACCAAACCAAGTTTAGGCTAAACCGAGGTTAATCCACGACTGAACAACCAGTCCTTACAGATAGTCAATCAAAACACTTAACTATTGCTGGTTTATATTCAGTCATGGTTACCTTCGGATTAGCTTAAACCTGTTTTGGTTGCTAGGTAACTGGCTGGTTTATCTTCAGTCATGATTACCTTCGGATTAGCTTAAACCTGGTTTGGTTGCTAGGCAATATCCAATCAAACCGGCCCTATGGCATTTATTAAACTAGCCCTGTTGCCTGGCAACTAAACCAAGTTTAGGCTAAACTGAGGTATCCTCGGACTTAACAACAGACGCTTTACGGCCAGTTGTTCAGTCTGATGCAGTCCGAGGTTAGATATCTCTAAGGGTCGATTGTTCAGTCCGTGGTTGTCTCTAAACGTGGTTTAACTGCCAGAGTTAACTGTTCTGATTGGCTGCTGCCTAGCAACTAAACCAGGTTTAAGCTAAACCGAGGACAACCCATGGCTGAGCAACCCAGCCTAAACCTGATTTTAATACCAGAGTTAAGCGTACTGATTGGCTGTTACAGCCTGGCAGCCAAACCAAGTTTAGGCTAAACCGAGGATAACCCATGACTGAACGACTCCTACTTAGGGCCGGTTTTTCAATCTTGAATTAATCTCGCTTTAGCCTAAATTTGTTCTGTTGTCAAGCAACAAGAGCCGTTTGTGTTCAGTCTTCTTTCGATTAACCTCAACTGGGTTAAGTTGCCAGGCAACAGCCAATCAGCAGTTTAGCATGCATTAAATCTAAGTTTGACCTGATTTGACGGGAATTAAAGAAGGGACACTGTGGTGATATGAAAAGTGGAGGTTTTCGAAGTATCATTGTGGGAGTTTTATTTAACTCGATTCTTGGATAGATTTCAGGGACAGTAGAATTTCTAAATATGTACGAGTTTCTTAAGCTGAGATTACAATCCAGCCCACGTTATGTCAGAGCTTATAACTAGCTGCCTTGGATGGTAAAAAAACCCATCTGTGTTGTGTGGAACATAAACTGGCAAACAAATTACTTAAATCCCCTGAATCTTCAGGTTCACCTGTGAAGGATGCCCATAAATCTTGAGCAATTAACAAGTGAAGGCGTGATAACCGAGAAAGTATTTGAATAATCACCTTCGCAAGTAACACATGCGCATATCGCACAATATTATGAATGACCAGGCAAAGGTGAATTACATGGAGAAACATATTACGTGGGTCGCCCGGATTTTTCCGTTTTATCTGACCATCTGGTATAGCGCAGGTTTTTGAACTACATTTTATGATTCATGCCTTAATTTACGTTTGTAATCAGTTAATTGTCTTTTTTTACTGTAGATAAGGGTTGACGCATCCGGTGGTGGTGCGCGGCTCATCCAATTATTTTTAAATGTTGGCACGCCTGATGCATGATCGTTTTTATCTAACATCACCTCGTTTAGAGTGCGGCTTGTTAGTGACAAAACCTCACGTCCACTCGCCTACATATATGCTCGAAAAGGGTGTTTTATCACACTTGATCGAGCTGAATCAATTTTCCACGTTTCTGGTCTAAATATAGTCAAGGAACATAAGATCGCATTCGCAGACGGTTTCAAAATAAAGTCAGACATTTTAATTGGCGCGCGTCCTGCTCTTTTGTTTGTCGCTTTTTTTTTAACTTGTCACTTTACTATAAAAATTTGTGTATTTTTAGTTACGTGGGTGGGTGGAATTAATTCAAAAAGACAGGCTCGACTTATTACATCTGATGTAAATCGTAAAAAAAATATAATTTATTAAAGAGTTTTAAGCAGTGAGGACTGTTGCCAAATGCCACGGATGAGTAACAAAAATTCGTGGCGAATATATTACAGCATAATAATACAGGAAGAACTCCCCAATTCTCGTGATTTGTGGGAGATAAATAATACGAAAATGTCTGCCAAATTATTCAAAACTCTAGATAGAGTTGCAAAAGCAAATAATAGAATTTTTTTTACGCGAATTTGGAAATAATTAGGGACCAATAGTTTTTTGCGTGCAGATGTTGTACTTTATGTTCTGTTCAACATACTAAAAGTCCTGACAAATCCGGCGTTAGCCACTATCTTGAAAAAATAGTAAATATGTTTTTCGATTTTATCTTGAAAACCATGGATCTTATGGAAATTGTTCACATGAACAGACTGAAAGAGCATATTTTTGCAATTGCAACAAAATGAGAATATTCCTGTTTACATAAAAAATTTTGTTTTGTTGGAAAAAAAATAATATTTTAAATGTTTTGTTTCGTAAAATGGCGAATCAGCACTATTTCTATTCTTTTATTGCGCTGTCTACAAAATTCTTGCCAGGATCCGGATGTCATAGAGAATTGAATTATAACAAACATAAATGACCATTTTTGTGATGGACTAGTTACAAACAATAATAATACGAAAAGAATTCCCCAACTCTCGTTGCTTTGTGGGAGAGATTATAATGTATACCTAATACGAAAATGAGTTCTCTACCAAATTAATCAGGACTCCGTAGATAGAGTTGCAAAAGCAAATAATTAATTAATTTCGAACTGGCACGTCGATAAAATGCTCTTAGGCTCCCAGTGGGTAATTATCGAATAACGGTTTCATATAGGTGCTATACCGTAAATCTCATTTGGTTTTCGAAATTTTTTGCTTCTGGTATCATAAACTTGTTTTGCTCTTTGAACTTTGGTTGATTGAAATTTTACATCTGTTTTAATTGCCTGAAACTGACTGGGACGGGAAGTGGCGTCTCTGATCACCACACCAATAAAATGGTAAGAAATTTGTTAATTAGGAGGTGTTAGAAGACAGATCGCACACTTTAAATGTAAATCGGGAGATCATTCAAATTAAACTTTTTTGACCTCCCCAATCCAACCACAATTAAAAAGAAAGGGAGGTTACTGCAATCACTAAAATTTGAGATAACACCAGATCTTCACGTTTTGAGGTCTCAGGAACCCAAAAAAGTGGCTTTTAAAATGTGTCTGTGTGTATGTACGTTTGTAAACGCGACAGCCAAAACTTACTAGACCGATTTGGCTGCAATTTGGTATGTACCCAACTTAGATCTGAAAAGCTTTTGGAGTCAATCGTGCAACCAGAAAGGCCATTTTGGCACATCAACTTTTAAATTTTAAAACTCCCATTTTTCAAGTGGCCGTAAGAAAGTCTTTCAAATACTGCTTCGACCCACGGAAAATGCCGTTTTGTCACACCAATTTCGAAACTTAAATTATTCTCTCATTTAACCATCCAAAACAAGTATTTGAAAAGATCTATTGTCACCATCAGAAAGGTCTTCAAACTCTGGTTTTAAATAAGACAAAATTCATTCGCATTTAGTACCCTTTGGGTAGAAAAATCGAAATTTTGTAATAACACGAAAACCACGTGATAGCCCAAACTACTGGATCGATTTGGCTGCAATTTGGTACATGGAGATTAATGGTGTCCGTTGAAAAGCTGAAAGGGTTTTGGGAGCAATTGGTCCAAGGGAAGTGTCATTTAGGCATATAAACTTTAAAGTTTTAAACACATGACACAGAAATCAAAGACCTACGCGATGGAATTTTCTTATTTTTCTATACCTTAAGAATTTTGTTGTAAGTTTTCCCAAAAATTTCATTAATTAGGTTCGTTTTATGGACACTACGCCACACCTCTCCTTGTACGCCTGGTCGCAATAAAATTACACGCTTCCAGTCCTAAATGTTATCGCTTATGAAATCGTCGACGATGCTAATTAACGCTGTTTATGCCCGCCTCCTGGTGGACGAACGGCTCTTCTGGCACCACCGAACGTTAGCACAGACGACCCAATCACTTAGCGCACATCGAGATTTTTCCATTCGGCGGTATAATTGCCCACATTAAATCATTTTTATTGGCGACTCTTAAATGGTCTGTTTGTAAATAAACCGCGTGATTTATTGACTTTGCGTAAACTCCGGATGATTTTAAACTATATTCTGGTTTCTTTGTTGCAGGTGAGTAGGATCGATCCTAGAAGATGGTGATGCTGCCTCAACCAATGGCGTACTATGTACATAAATTCAGTGCTGAAGGTTATTATCAATATTTTATTAATAATTAGATCATTTAAGCTTAGGTCAGTTCGTGACTTTGAGCAGGGTTTCAAGTGCAACGGTCTGTTAATGTAAAATCCATAAAAGAGTGATGGCTCTTTATTGTTGATTAAAAACGTTGAGATAAAATTGTTAAGGTTTAATAGAATAATAACCCGCATATGGCTATTGAAGAGGGTGGTATAATGGCTCTAAACGGATGATTGGGTACGACCCTCAATCTACCAGTGGACATAAATCAGAAGAGGGTGTCCCTTTCCTTGAATAACCCTCAGGCCTGTATTATTGCCCTTCGAAATGAAAGAAAAGTCTCTCATTTCAGCTTCGAAGGTCACTTTTTCTATAGCTTCACAAATGCTCTCAATCCATTGAATATTTGTTTGATTTTGAAAAAAAATTGAAAAGCGTGATGCTGATCGCATTTCGAGATTCAGGTTATGGTTTATTTTCTCATTGGCTATAAATAAGTAGTGGTAAACTAATAACAACCTGTTCAGGTGATTTAGTGTAGCTGGATTCTAGATATTTAGGCTTAACGATCCACGAAGAAATCATCAAATCTCGTCACAGTTCCTTTGTACAAAGATATTACCACATATTACCTATATTATTGATGCGGTATACCTCGACACCTACGGGTATAAGAGGAGACGATTAATGTATATGTATGGAGTAACCGTGCGGTTTTGTCTTTTATAAGCAAAACGAATCAGAAATCAGGAAGTGTCCAGCAGAAGTTCTTCCCCATGATGCACCCTGAAATTGAAAATAAGTATTATACGGGCGTTACAATGAAAATTTTCCATCCTGAATATCTCGCAAACGAGGAGTTATTTGAAAATTTGTCGATTTTTATATGGAGAGGGTCTCTTTAATCTGTGCTTGGGCAAATTTTATAACGCATACCCCCTAACCCCAACCGATGATAACTTCAAAATTAACTCCCTATTTGCCATATGCCATTTCAAGGGTAATTTCATTGCGAATTCAATGATGGTATGAAACTTTTTGAGATACGCTCACCGCTAGCACCCTCAAGGGTATCCTGTGTAAGTCGATACAAAAACTTTTGAAATCAATCCATCCCTTCAAAAGTTGCATTGAAGAACATGAACTGATGGTTTAGGGCCTTAGAACTACTACTTTAAGTTTCTACTGTAACCTTTGAGGCAGTTTTTTTTTAAATGGCAGCGTATACTTTTCTCGACTGATTTCGATACATTATTGAATTCTTTTTTCAGCCATATAAAAATTTTACCAAAATCATAACATTCATAACATAAAAAAACCTTATAGATTATGAAATATTAGCAATTACCAATTACCAATACCAGCAATTTTTGAAAAAATCTGTTGAATAGGTCATATTGATTCAAATTCTTGCGAAACTTTTGATGTCATTTTTAAGCCTCTGACGTCGTCCATGTCAAACCTATTACATCATCGGTGTTTTTTTAGATGACAACGACAACCTAATACATTTCTCGACTGATCTTGATACATGGTTGAATTGTCTTTTTAGGCGCTCGACCGGAAAGTTAACCTTTCCGGTCAATTTTAGGACCGGAAAGTGGCTTTTCCCGGACTAGTCCCGGAAAGTGAAAAATTAATTTTCCCGGTCAATTTTGGGACCGGAAAATCAACTTTCCCGGACTAGTCCGGGAAAGTGAAATTTCACCGGAATATTATGGATTTTGTTATCGCGTTAATTTTTACTAGGCTCCTCACATTTTTCAGTTGTACATAATTTGAATTAAAATATTAAATTTCACACAGAAAATATGTTGCGAGCACCTAAAAAATTTAATACGTAACTCACATGTAAAGTGTCTTTCCTGGGCTCACAGGCTTTCAGGCTTCCGCCTACGGCGTCAGCCTGAAATCTGCCTATTCGTCCAGGAAATATCACTTTCCATACTCTTTACGTAAATAACTATTTCAACAATATACAAAATTTACCAAACATCACGTTTGACATGAACCGTAAGTGACGTCAGAGACTTAAAAATTGCATCAAAAGTCCCGCAATAACTTAAAATCAATTTGACCTGTCCAATTTTTTTTTAATTGCTGGTTGCAAAATTATTGCGAATTATAACATGCTTTATCAATCATTTTTTTTACATAATAATTTTGGTAAAATTTTGATAGCTGAAAGAGAATACAAAATACAACCAAGTATCAAAATCACTCGAGAAAAGTACAGGCCGCCTTCTAAAAAAACGCCGATGACAAAAAAAAAGTTTCGCAAGAATTTAAATCACCTATTCTCCTATTCAACAGATTCACGTTATGAATTATGATTTTGCATGGTAAAAATTTTATATGGCTGAAAAGAGAATTCGATTATGTATCGAAATCAGTCGAGAAAAGCATACAGACAGTTAAAAATGACATCAAAAAATTCGCAAGAATTTAAATCAATTTGACCTGTCGCAACAGTTTTTCTCAAAAATTGCAGGTTTCAAAGTTATTGCGGTTATTCCATACTCTATCACAATGGACACGCTTCGGCAGTTTTCGACTCCAGGATAAAACCAATTTTGTTTCGTGCTGACATTTTACTTTTTTGTTACTAACTTATTGATGACATCCGCTCCTTTTTTCTTGGTCTGCCTCTTTTTTGCGGACGATAGGAAAACTTTCCTTAATTATTTTATTTTGTAATTGTCAGTTTATTAATAATTATGATTAAAAGACCAGAAGACTTCGTCAATTTCCTTACTTACCATGTTCCTGCCTGTGAATTTACCAGGAATAGAAGTTCTCACGTTAACGAGAGTTAACTACAAGTTTTTACAAATCATTGGTTTGCATTTAATTACACCGAAGTCGCTAATATTTCATTGTCACGGTAGCGTTTAATTGAACGATTCTGGATTTTTGTCCGAACGGTCCAAATTACCATCTAATAGCGGAATGTACAAGTTTTTTGTGTGAATGGCCGGCGAGCACAGTATTAATCAATCATTCTTCCCACAAACATTATCATTATCATGAAGTCATGCAATAAACTACCGGTCTTTGATGAGACGATGATGCGTGAAAGTGGTCGATAGTTTTCAGCGACACTTCTCTTACCTACTTGTACCGTGTGATCAAAAACTTTTCTATGATTAATTATAAGCCGTTGTTATGCGAAACGCTAATACACATTAATGGAAGGAAGTTCAAGGAGGAGACCTGTATCATACCCCCCTTGGCTTACACTGCTGAAATTATAACGAAATCTTACATGTAGTTTCCGAAGTCTTAAGCCCTATACCTTTCGTGTGGCAGTGACTACTCAATTTGAGAAGTTTTTGATCACAGGACAGCTGAATTGGATGGAATGCAGAGGTTTATTTTGAACTCAAAAATTTGATAACGAATTCTCTAATTTTTGGGTCGAAAGTGATTTATTGTCTTCGGAGCGTCGCCAAATCCTAGAAACAACCATTACGCTTGATGAATCTTCCATTAAAATGAGGAATGGCTGGAGAGTGTGAATTTTGAGAAAAATGTGTGATTTATGTCGTGCAGACATACATGGAGTGTCAGTTTTGTACATTTACCTCAGAGTCTGGACATCTGGTCGTTTTGGTCTTGACAATCGTTAAATTTCCCACAAGAATCCATCTAACAAGCCATGTAATGGTGGAAACACCCAATTATTAGCAATTGGATGGACGCTAAGACCGGTTGATTGCCTCTAAACAGGACATAACTTTCAATCTCGTTTTAATAATATGCAACCGGATAAGCGCCTTTAGACCCGGCGGAGCAGCGAAGAAATAATCCAGGAAGGAGTCTGCAAGTGCGTCTATCATATCTGAGATCATTTTTAAATCACGTCTGCGACCCGCATGGACAAATTAGTTCAATTGAAGCACCGTGGACAATTCCTGTCAATTGGATGAAGTGGACCCATTATCATCAGATTTATGCAGGAAACGCTCAATCAATTTTTGAACAATTATTATTGTGAGACAGGCTCAAGTCCAAGATTGTTACTCCGCACTACAACCTGTTCTTCCAGATCTAGGCAAAGTTTCGATTTTTTAGCTCCATTTCCTGGGATAAGTTCCGCGTTTGTTTTTAATGCGCGGGTAATCTGGATCCATAAATATAAGTTAATGTCAATAAATCGCAAGTTTTGTTGGAGATTAAAGCATAGGATATTTTCACTTTCCAACGGTGTTTTGATAAGTTAGGTGAAATAGACGTGTTTGATATAGATAGGAAGTGCCCTATCGTCGCCGGCTGGTCTTGTTCTTGCAATTACGAGCTACATACTTGGCTTTTATTTTATTTCTAATTTATACCTATGATGGTGACGGTCGTATTTGAATTACCAACGCCCTAACTCACACTTATATACGCTTTTCCTTATGCGTGTAAGTAATCAACAGATTTACTATTCTTACCTAATTGTTTACTGATAAGAAAACAATAAACCATTTATTAGTTAACAATCGATAAGAGAAAATACTGCGTAGTTCCTGGATTTTTTGATTTTGCCAAAGTCGTGTCACTTGAGTTGAGACCAACCGATAAGAAATATTATTTTGTAAACAGTTTTAAGAGTATCCTAATTTTTTTAACTTATCAGTTGAACAAACACTCTTCTTTATATTTAGTTTTAACTTTTATGTAACATTTTTTTTTTACCTGTCCTACATTTAGAATTTTTAATTTAACCCATTTAACTTCTTCCTCTTCCCTGTTGTAGTCCACCCTCCCTTCATTAAGTATTCTAGATATTAAAAATATCGTTTGGTACAATCCAGTACTGTATTAACCTCCCCACAACCAATATAAAAATGGGAGGTTACTGCAATCAGTCCAAAATTCGAAATTGAGATAACACCAGATCTTTACGTTTCAAGGTCTCAGGATCACGAAAAAGTGGTTTTTAAAAAATGTCTGTGTGTATGTACGTACGTATGTACGTATGTACGTACGTATGTATGTATATATACTAGACGTAAGGTCCGGGGACTCCAATAATAATAGTAATATTCATAATAAATAATTTGCCGCTAGGGGAATTATAGGTTGCGCTGCTTTATTGCAGTGTTTTTTTAATTTATTTTATAGCCTATCATCTAAGTTTTATTCGCGTTGTCAGAAGTTTTTGTATACCGTTGACTTAGGGGACGTTCGTGTAGTTTGCGTCTCGGATAAGTTTTACATACCTACTTACTGAAGATTTTAATGACATCTTATTTAAGTAATATAGGTTATCGTTTCTTGCTGTCACATCTCAGTCAAAATTAACTCTCATGAAAGTACTACAACAAAGTATACTGTGGAATTGTTATAAATAATTCTGTTGCGTACTTATGTGTGTACTTAATAAATGGTCTATGAACTACCTAGGTATTTGACGCTTGATATAAATAAGTAATCGGGAATGAAACGTCGAAGAATCAATATTTCAAAATATGCCAAGAGCGCATTTTTGAAAATTTATTTTAACTGTTGACAATAATTCTTCGATTACGCAACACAAAATACAAGAGGGTACGTACCCAAAATAATCAAAGCGTGAACATTACTTGACGCATCGTAAGATTTGGGAACTTAGTTATAGGTCCCCGTTCTGAACGATACTTTAGCGACGTAAACTTTGGGGACTTTCATTGCGGTCCCCGTCCTGAACGTTGCTTGAAGCAACGTAAGTTTCGGGGACTTCGTATTTTGCTTGGCGGAGGTTATAAGATATTTATTATCCTCAAATTAGGTACATGACACATTAGTTTTTAAACAATTTATTGAAAAATATTATTTTAAGAACATGAAAACTTATTAAGTACATTATGCAAAACCCCCTTAACGTAGAAAGTTTTATGCAAAACTATTTTCGACGACATTAGCCCCCTTAATGTCGTAAAAAGTTTATGCAAAATTATTTTCGACGACATTAACCCCCCTAATGTCGTAGAAAGTTTTATGCAAAACTATTTTCTACGACATTAACGGGGGGGCCGTTAATGTCGTAGAAAATAGTTTTGCATAAAACTCTTTATGCGGAGAGGGCTTCGCAATGAGAGTGCCTCCGTTATCTTAACAGCTGCCAGGCACTCTGCTCTCGACGGATACGTCCTCCTTTCAAAATGTTTATGAAACACAGTTTTTAGGGCCGCCTTTTCGGGGGTTGTCCAACGCCTCTTTTCTGAAAAAAATAATACTTATTGCCATAACTTGTACATTCAACAGCAATAATAATAAGCAGGTTGATGGAGACAGAAATAGCGTTATCAACGCACACAAGTATTCCCCTCTTTTTCTCACCTACTTATTATTTTTGCGGGTGAGTGTACGATCTTAGACTAGTGCACGATTCCACCGACCTTACTTAACTTTAAGAGAGTCCTAAAATGACAATAATGACGTTTATACCATAAGAAAAACGCCATTCTTCATTTTTAAGTCTAACTTAAGCGATAAGTATGGTCCGTGGAATTGGCCATAAGTTTTTTTTTCAGCAAAAATTCTTTTGTTCATTCTCGTGCGCTCTAAGTATCATTTTCGCGTCCTAAAGTTGCACAAATAACTACTTATTATTTATACTCGCAACAGTCCTTAATGTGTCAGTTCCCCAAAGTTTTTCTAATGGGAATTTCAAACTCACTTTTAGGTGTTTCGAAGTTCGCCATAACCTTCTTCTTTATTATCCTCTTAGGACGCACATCCATAGGCACACCTCTCTCTTCTGGACGCACATCCATAGGCACACCTTTCTCTTCTTTATTTTTCTTTTTTGGTGGTTCACCTACGGAAGACTCACTCGATGATTCTTGATCATTATCATCGGGTTCCCATTCATCTGACTGTTCTTTAGCTGTTGATGTTGAACATGAAGATTATTAAATTCTGATAGGAGTTGTAAGCTAAGGGTCTCCAACCAATGGAATTGCCTGATCTTTCAAGCTTTCGCGCATTTTTCGAAAATTGTTACGAATTTTTGATTTGCATGAATTTTATCAGTTGGTTACCCTTCGATAAAGTCAGTAGGAAGATGTAAATTGAAAGCCTTTTGATTGGATCATAATTCTGGACAAAATTTCTAACAAATTTTTCGTGAAAAACAGTTATAGATTTTTATTTTGCATTGTTGCATTTTTGAGAGATACTTTAGGGCCTAATGAATAAAGTGTTAGCAAAAGCTTTTGCTTGAATTAGTAAGTGATAAAAATATAAACTCCTCTTGCAAAGGAAAAGGATGAACCTATAGCAAAAGCATTTGCTTAACTTTATTTATTAGGCTACCTTAATGCACCACCACCTCTAACACCCCACTAATGCCCGTTTGTACCGTTTCTAACTCTAACCAATGATGGTTAAATTTCTTGGGAACTATTGTTGAAACAATCGCTTCTATGTGACTTAACCATTGGTTAAAGTTAACTAGAAATAGCGCAAACGGGCACAACTCTGTAAAGCGTACGCGTACCTCTATCTCTTTATAGAATTCTATAATAGTTTAGAAAGCAAGGTTTACTATTACGTGATCCTTGGAGGAAAAACTCATTAATTCTGTCACCAAACTGTCGTGTCAGATGCCTTTCAATGAAATGTAAAGTTCATAATAAATATCTAAATGTGTAAGTTAAAGTGTATATAATAAAACGGGCTTCTCTACTTCCACCCTCTTCTCTACACACACCCTTTCTAACTTCTGCTTCTCAACTTCATCTACGTGCTGCGTCACCACATTGCAATTATCAGCAGCTTCATCTTCGGGCTTCTCTACTTCCACCCTCTTCTCTATCTCTACTTCCACCTTCTTCTCTACACACTCCATTCCTAACTTCTGCATCTGAACTTCATCTACGTGCTGCGTCACCACATTGCAAGGATCACCAGCTGCTTCTTCTTCAACTTGCATGCCAACTTTATCTACTTTGCAATTATCACCAGCTTGATCTTCGAACTTCTCTACTTCCACCCTCTTCTCTACTTCCACCCTCTTCTCAACTTCCACCCTCTTCTCTACTTCCACCCTCTTCTCTACTTCCACTATTTTCTCAACTTCCACGCTTTCTAACTTCTGCATCTCAACTTCATCTACGTGCTGCGTCACCACATTGCAAGGATCACCAGCTGCTTCCTCTTCGATTTGCATCCCAACTTTACCTACTTTCTGGATCACCGGATTGCAATTATTACCAGCTTCATCGTGGGACTTTACTGCTTCCAGCTTTTGTAACTTGACATGGCATTGTCTTCGACGTCCCCGCTTTAGAGGCATCTGTAATTTTCTCTTAATAATAGAAACAGAACAATAAACTAATTCAAAAAATTCTAAGGGCCGGTTTATCGATGCTCAGCTAAGTGTCAGCTAACAGCAAATTGACATTCTGTAGCCAATCAGATCGCTAGTTGCTAGGCAATTGGCTTTCAGTTTGCGATGACTGAGCATCGATAAACCGGCCCTAAATATTGCAAATATTGACAGAAATATAATATAGAGATTATAAATCGTTTCTTTTAGTACGAACATTGAAGAAATACCAAGAATTCAAGTATACACAGAGTATTAGAGTTGATGTTTATTCACGAGAATTAGAGTTAATGTTTATTCACGAGAAGAATGTGAAACAAACGAGTCCGGAGGATGAATCGGCTAATTCTGCGAGTGAATAAACATGCTTAACTCACGTGGTTTGTACAGGGTGTTCCATCCATTTTGTCACACTTTTAAATTGGAAGATCTCTGTTGTTTTAGGACCCGATTCCAAGTTGATTTACGTTATCACGTGATGTCGTAAGTGTGGTTAGGATCGTAACTCAGCAGTGGTCATTGTTTGCAAATTGTTGCAGAATTATTGCAGATTTCTGCAATATTACATCTCACTGGCAACTACTTTCATCCTATAACTACATATAAGTTCACAGGATCTCTCAAGGAATATGCGTGTATATATGGATATAAGATGAAAGTAGTTGCCAGTGAGATCTAATATTGCAGAAATCTGCAATAATTCTACAATAATTTGCAAGCAACGAGCTCTGCTGAGTTGCGATCCTAACCACACTTACGACATCACGTGATAACGTAAATCAACTTGGAATCGGGTCCTTACAAGTTAGAAATTTGATTCAGAAAGTGGATTATAAGGCACACTTTCAAATTTTGTTTGGTAGATAGACACAAATTTTTCAAAGTCAAATTACGCCTCTGCGGATATAAGTTGCATTTTTTTTTAAATGTAACGCCTGATATATTTTTGCACAGATCGATACCGATACAAAAATTAAATGCTGACGGATGCTATGAAAACTGCAAATTATTTTTAGATTCTGTGAATGGCATATGTACTGTAGATATCGTAGGTTTCATTTAAAATAATACATAGGAACAAGAAAATTTCAACAAGAAAATTTCATGCACCAAAGCACACATCAAAAATAATTCAGTTCCGCAAGGTTTAAGAAAAATCTCCACCAAAACTACAAAACTGTCTCCACCACTGCTAAAATTGAACCAAACGAAGTTAAGCACTTAAGCTAAGCTGTGAATAAAGCTTTGTTTACATCCACTTAAATTAACATAAATTAAGGAATTAAGGGCAATCTCCAAGGATATGCCATGGAAACGACACCGTTACCAAGGTTATTTGTCCTTAATTCCTTGATTTATGTTAATTTAAGTGGATGTAAACAAAGCTTAGACCTTGATAGATAAAGTTGATATTTGGGTGGAAATTTTAAGCTTGACAAAGCTGCCCCACTGTTAAATGTGCCCCACACCCCTCTACACGTAAAAAATAAATTTAATCAGCTTGAGAGATTCTTCAAAATCCTACTCCGTAAAAGATTATTTAAGATATTCCTTACTTTTGAAACGCACTGTACAAAATTGCCAAAATATTAAAGAAGAACCCCCTTGGCTAAAGGCACCAGCAAGATTCACAATACAAAGTTCCCGAAATTAGTGCAGTCCGACAGCTGAAGATCATAAAACAGTAATGCTTCCTTGTTTTATTAAACTGTATGGGCCCCGGCCCCGGCGGCCCCCGCCGCGCCGCAATCTTGATAAACTTTGAATTATTCTAATTTCTAACACGAACTGTCGAAATTTAACTGAGCATGCGAGTTTGATATTAAAATAATGTACTTACCTTAAAAGCTTCCTCACAAAAAATAATCAAACTAACAAAACAACCACCACACTATCCACCACGCTTTGTTAAAAGGAGGTGACTCGCAACCACAAAAAATTCAACAATGGAACGGTGGGGCATGCGCTTTAACAAGGCGCCAAGTCCCCAAAGTCCCCAAAATTTACGATACTTGACGCAACGTAAGATGCGGGGACTCCACTTATTTTGTATGACCACTCGGAAGAATTCTGTTGAGAGTACCTACCTTCATTCGTTCCGTTTTGGTCTAAGGGACTATCGGCTGTACGATATTTGGTGCATGTAACCTAATTTATCCCTTTTCTTGCTAAAATAGAGAAGTCCCCAAACTGAACGATACTTGACGCAAAGTAAGATTCGTGGACTCCGCTTATTTTGTTTCACGACAGGTTACGGCTTCTCTAGAGGCCCCTTCGCACCTGTAAATGGTCTAAATTGAACCCAGCTCTCATAAATTTACGAAAGACCGCAGCTACATGTCAAATTTTCTCGTAAATGTACTATTACTTCCCTTAAAACCGAGGACAGCTTTTGGAACCAATTTTCGAGAAAATTCGGGAGAATTCTGTTGAGGGTACCTTAATTCGTTCTGTTTTTGTCTAAGGGACTATCGTCTGTACGATATTTGGTGCATATAACCTAATTTACGCCTTTTTTAGTAAAATAGAGAAGTCCCCAAACTGAACGATACTTGACGCAACGTAAGATTCGTGGACTCCACTAATTTTATTTTGACGACTACTGGAGCTCCTCTAGAGGATCAACCGCTGCTGTAGATGGTCCATATTGAACCTATCTATCATCATTTCCAATAAATTGGAACAGAACGTCAATTTTTAACGAAAAAGGTCTATTTGTCCACTTACAGCCGTTGCCCGCTTTTTGTGCCAATTTTTGAAGAAATTGCTATAAATTCTCTTATCTGTACCCCAAAATGGCTCCATTTTGGTCCAAAGAACAATAGGCTAGAGAATTATTGGTAGAAGTAATGTAATTTATCATTATTTTCGAAAAATAGCGAAGTCCCCAAACTTAACGATTCTTGACGCAACGTAAGATTCGGGGACGCCACTAATTTTATTTTGACGACTACTGGGGCTGCTCTAGAGGATCAACCGCTGCTGGACAAGGTCCATATTGAACCTATCTATCATCAATTTCCCACAAATTGGAACACATCGTCTATTTTTCACAAAAAAGGTCTATTTGTCCACTTAGAGCCGATGCCTGCTTTTTGTGCCAATTTTTGAAGAAATTAGTATAAATTCTCTTATCTGTACCCCCAAATGGCTCCATTTTGGTCCAAAGAACAATAGGCTAGAGGATAATTGGTAGAAGTAATGTAATTTATCATTATTTTCGAAAAATAGTGAAGTCCCCAAACTTAACGATTCTTGACGCAACGTAAGATTCGGGGACGCCACTAATTTAATTTGGCGACAACTGGGTCTGCTCTAGAGGATCAACCGTTGCTGTTGATGGTCCATATTGGACCTATCTATAATCAATTTACCAAAAATTGGAACAGAACGTCAATTTTTTACGAAAAAGGTCTATTTGTCCACTTAGAGCCGATGCCTGCTTTTTGTGACAATTTTTGAAGAAATTAGTATTAATTCTCTTATCTGTACCCCAAAATGGCTCCATTTTGGTCCAAAGAACAATAGGCTACAAGATAATTGGTAGAAGTAATATAATTTATCATGATTTTCGAAAAATAGCGAAGTCCCCAAACTTAACGATTCTTGACGCAACGTAAGATTCGGGGACGCCACTAATTTAATTTGGCGACAACTGGGGCTGCTCTAGAGGATCAACCGCTGCTGTTGATGGTCCATATTGGACCTATCTATAATCAATTTCCCAAAAATTGGAACAGAACGTAAATTTTTTACGAAAAAGGTCTATTTGTCCACTTAGAGCCGATGCCTGCTTTTTGTGCCAATTTTTGAAGAAATTAGTATAAATTCTCTTATCTGTACCCCAAAATGGCTCCATTTTGGTCCAAAGAACAATAGGCTAGAGGATAATTGGTAGAAGTAATGTAATTTATCGTTATTTTCGAAAAATAGCGAAGTCCCCAAACTTAACGATTCTTGACGCAACGTAAGATTCGGGGACGCCACTAATTTAATTTGGCGACAACTGGGGCTGCTCTAGAGGATCAACCGCTGCTGTTGATGGTCCATATTGGACCTATCTATACCTAATCAATTTCCCAAAAATTGGAACAGAACGTCAATTTTTTACGAAAGAGGTCTATTTGTCCACTCAGAGCCGATGCCTGCTTTTTGTGCCAATTTTTGAAGAAATTAGTATAAATTCTCTTATCTGTACCCCAAAATGGCTCCATTTTGGTCCAAAGAACAATAGGCTAGAGAATAATTGGTAGAAGTAATATAATTTATCATTATTTTCGAAAAATAGCGAAGTCCCCAAACTTAACGATTCTTGACGCAACGTAAGATTCGGGGACGCCACTAATTTTATTTTGACGACTACTGGGGCTGCTCTAGAGGATCAACCGCTGCTGGACAAGGTCCATATTGAACCTATCTATCATCAATTTCCCACAAATTGGAACACATCGTCTATTTTTCACGAAAAAGGTCTATTTGTCCACTTAGAGCCGATGCCTGCTTTTTGTGCCAATTTTTGAAGAAATTAGTATAAATTCTCTTATCTCTACCCCCAAATGGCTCCATTTTGGTCCAAAGAACAATAGGCTACAAGATAATTGGTAGAAGTAATATAATTTATCATTATTTTCGAAAAATAGCGAAGTCCCCAAACTTAACGATTCTTGACGCAACGTAAGATTCGGGGACGCCACTAATTTTATTTTGACGACTACTGGGGCTGCTCTAGAGGATCAACCGCTGCTGTTGATGGTCCATATTGGACCTATCTATAATCAATTTCCCAAAAATTGGAACAGAACGTCAATTTTTTACGAAAAAGGTCTATTTGTCCACTTAGAGCCGATGCCTGCTTTTTGTGACAATTTTTGAAGAAATTAGTATAAATTCTCTTATCTGTACCCCAAAATGGCTCCATTTTGGTCCAAAGAACAATAGGCTACAAGATAATTGGTAGAAGTAATATAATTTATCATTATTTTCGAAAAATAGCGAAGTCCCCAAACTTAACGATTCTTGACGCAACGTAAGATTCGGGGACGCCACTAATTTAATTTGGCGACAACTGGGGCTGCTCTAGAGGATCAACCGCTGCTGTTGATGGTCCATATTGGACCTATCTATAATCAATTTCCCAAAAATTGGAACAGAACGTCAATTTTTTACGAAAAAGGTCTATTTGTCCACTTACAGCCGTTGCCCGCTTTTTGTGCCAATTTTTGAAGAAATTGCTATAAATTCTCTTATCTGTACCCCAAAATGGCTCCATTTTGGTCCAAAGAACAATAGGCTAGAGAATAATTGGTAGAAGTAATATAATTTATCATTATTTTCGAAAAATAGCGAAGTCCCCAAACTTAACGATTCTTGACGCAACGTAAGATTCGGGGACGCCACTAATTTTATTTTGACGACTACTGGGGCTGCTCTAGAGGATCAACCGCTGCTGGACAAGGTCCATATTGAACCTATCTATCATCAATTTCCCACAAATTGGAACACATCGTCTATTTTTCACGAAAAAGGTCTATTTGTCCACTTAGAGCCGATGCCTGCTTTTTGTGCCAATTTTTGAAGAAATTAGTATAAATTCCCTTATCTCTACCCCCAAATGGCTCCATTTTGGTCCAAAGAACAATAGGCTAGAGGATAATTGGTAGAAGTAATGTAATTTATCATTATTTTCGAAAAATAGCGAAGTCCCCAAACTTAACGATTCTTGACGCAACGTAAGATTCGGGGACGCCACTAATTTTATTTTGACGACTACTGGGGCTGCTCTAGAGGATCAACCGCTGCTGTTGATGGTCCATATTGGACCTATCTATAATCAATTTCCCAAAAATTGGAACAGAACGTCAATTTTTTACGAAAAAGGTCTATTTGTCCACTTAGAGCCGATGCCTGCTTTTTGTGCCAATTTTTGAAGAAATTAGTATAAATTCTCTTATCTGTACCCCAAAATGGCTCCATTTTGGTCCAAAGAACAATAGGCTAGAGGATAATTGGTAGAAGTAATGTAATTTATCATTATTTTCGAAAAATAGCGAAGTCCCCAAACTTAACGATTCTTGACGCAACGTAAGATTCGGGTACGCCACTGATTTTATTTTGACGACTACTGGGGCTGCTCTAGAGGATCAACCGCTGCTGTTGATGGTCCATATTGGACCTATCTATCATCAATTTCCCACAAATTGGAACACATCGTCTATTTTTTACGAAAAAGGTCTATTTGTCCACTTAGAGCCGATGCCTGCTTTTTGTGCCAATTTTTGAAGAAATTAGTATAAATTCTCTTATCTGTACCCCAAAATGGCTCCATTTTGGTCCAAAGAACAATAGGCTAGAGGATAATTGGTAGAAGTAATGTAATTTATCGTTATTTTCGAAAAATAGCGAAGTCCCCAAACTTAACGATTCTTGACGCAACGTAAGATTCGGGGACGCCACTAATTTTATTTTGACGACTACTGGGGCTGCTCTAGAGGATCAACCGCTGCTGGACAAGGTCCATATTGAACCTATCTATCATCAATTTCCCACAAATTGGAACACATCGTCTATTTTTCACAAAAAAGGTCTATTTGTCCACTTAGAGCCGATGCCTGCTTTTTGTGCCAATTTTTGAAGAAATTAGTATAAATTCTCTTATCTGTACCCCCAAATGGCTCCATTTTGGTCCAAAGAACAATAGGCTAGAGGATAATTGGTAGAAGTAATGTAATTTATCATTATTTTCGAAAAATAGTGAAGTCCCCAAACTTAACGATTCTTGACGCAACGTAAGATTCGGGGACGCCACTAATTTAATTTGGCGACAACTGGGTCTGCTCTAGAGGATCAACCGCTGCTGTTGATGGTCCATATTGGACCTATCTATAATCAATTTCCCAAAAATTGGAACAGAACGTCAATTTTTTACGAAAAAGGTCTATTTGTCCACTTAGAGCCGATGCCTGCTTTTTGTGCCAATTTTTGAAGAAATTAGTATAAATTCTCTTACCTGTACCCCAAAATGGCTCCATTTTGGTCCAAAGAACAATAGGCTACAAGATAATTGGTAGAAGTAATATAATTTATCATTATTTTCGAAAAATAGCGAAGTCCCCAAACTTAACGATTCTTGACGCAACGTAAGATTCGGGGACGCCACTAATTTAATTTGGCGACAACTGGGGCTGCTCTAGAGGATCAACCGCTGCTGTTGATTTTCCATATTGGACCTATCTATAATCAATTTCCCAAAAATTGGAACAGAACGTCAATTTTTTACGGAAAAGGTCTATTTGTCCACTTAGAGCCGATGCCTGCTTTTTGTGCCAATTTTTGAAGAAATTAGTATAAATTCTCTTATCTGTACCCCAAAAAGGCTCCATTTTGGTCCAAAGAACAATAGGCTAGAGGATAATTGGTAGAAGTAATGTAATTTATCATTATTTTCGAAAAATAGTGAAGTCCCCAAACTTAACGTTTCTTGACGCAACGTAAGATTCGGGGACGCCACTAATTTAATTTGGCGACAACTGGGGCTGCTCTAGAGGATCAACCGCTGCTGGACAAGGTCCATATTGAACCTATATATCATCAATTTCCCACAAATTGGAACACATTGTCTATTTTTCACGAAAAAGGTCTATTTGTCCACTTAGAGCCGATGCCTGCTTTTTGTGCCAATTTTTGAAGAAATTGGTATAAATTCTCTTATCTGTACCCCCAAATGGCTCCATTTTGGTCCAAGGAACAATAGGCTAGAGGATAATTGGTAGAAGTAATGTAATTTATCATTATTTTCGAAAAATAGCGAAGTCCCCAAACTTAACGATTCTTGACGCAACGTAAGATTCGGGGACGCCACTAATTTTATTTTGACGACTACTGGGGCTGCTCTAGAGGATCAACCGCTGCTGGACAAGGTCCATATTGAACCTATCTATCATCAATTTCCCACAAATTGGAACACATCGTCTATTTTTCACAAAAAAGGTCTATTTGTCCACTTAGAGCCGATGCCTGCTTTTTGTGCCAATTTTTGAAGAAATTAGTATAAATTCTCTTATCTGTACCCCCAAATGGCTCCATTTTGGTCCAAAGAATAATAGGCTAGAGGATAATTGGTAGAAGTAATGTAATTTATCATTATTTTCGAAAAATAGTGAAGTCCCCAAACTTAACGATTCTTGACGCAACGTAAGATTCGGGGACGCCACTAATTTAATTTGGCGACAACTGGGTCTGCTCTAGAGGATCAACCGCTGCTGTTGATGGTCCATATTGGACCTATCTATAATCAATTTCCCAAAAATTGGAACAGAACGTCAATTTTTTACGAAAAAGGTCTATTTGTCCACTTAGAGCCGATGCCTGCTTTTTGTGCCAATTTTTGAAGAAATTAGTATAAATTCTCTTACCTGTACCCCAAAATGGCTCCATTTTGGTCCAAAGAACAATAGGCTACAAGATAATTGGTAGAAGTAATATAATTTATCATTATTTTCGAAAAATAGCGAAGTCCCCAAACTTAACGATTCTTGACGCAACGTAAGATTCGGGGACGCCACTAATTTAATTTGGCGACAACTGGGGCTGCTCTAGAGGATCAACCGCTGCTGTTGATTTTCCATATTGGACCTATCTATAATCAATTTCCCAAAAATTGGAACAGAACGTCAATTTTTTACGGAAAAGGTCTATTTGTCCACTTAGAGCCGATGCCTGCTTTTTGTGCCAATTTTTGAAGAAATTAGTATAAATTCTCTTATCTGTACCCCAAAAAGGCTCCATTTTGGTCCAAAGAACAATAGGCTAGAGGATAATTGGTAGAAGTAATGTAATTTATCATTATTTTCGAAAAATAGTGAAGTCCCCAAACTTAACGTTTCTTGACGCAACGTAAGATTCGGGGACGCCACTAATTTAATTTGGCGACAACTGGGGCTGCTCTAGAGGATCAACCGCTGCTGGACAAGGTCCATATTGAACCTATATATCATCAATTTCCCACAAATTGGAACACATTGTCTATTTTTCACGAAAAAGGTCTATTTGTCCACTTAGAGCCGATGCCTGCTTTTTGTGCCAATTTTTGAAGAAATTGGTATAAATTCTCTTATCTGTACCCCCAAATGGCTCCATTTTGGTCCAAGGAACAATAGGCTAGAGGATAATTGGTAGAAGTAATGTAATTTATCATTATTTTCGAAAAATAGCGAAGTCCCCAAACTTAACGATTCTTGACGCAACGTAAGATTCGGGGACGCCACTAATTTTATTTTGACGACTACTGGGGCTGCTCTAGAGGATCAACCGCTGCTGGACAAGGTCCATATTGAACCTATCTATCATCAATTTCCCACAAATTGGAACACATCGTCTATTTTTCACGAAAAAGGTCTATTTGTCCTCTTAGAGCCGATGCCTGCTTTTTGTGCCAATTTTTGAAGAAATTAGTATAAATTCTCTTATCTGTACCCCAAAATGGCTCCATTTTGGTCCAAAGAACAATAGGCTACAAGATAATTGGTAGAAGTAATATAATTTATCATTATTTTCGAAAAATAGCGAAGTCCCCAAACTTAACGATTCTTGACGCAACGTAAGATTCGGGGACGCCACTAATTTAATTTGGCGACAACTGGGGCTGCTCTAGAGGATCAACCGCTGCTGTTGATGGTCCATATTGGACCTATCTATAATCAATTTCCCAAAAATTGGAACAGAACGTCAATTTTTTACGAAAAAGGTCTATTTGTCCACTTACAGCCGTTGCCCGCTTTTTGTGCCAATTTTTGAAGAAATTGCTATAAATTCTCTTATCTGTACCCCAAAATGGCTCCATTTTGGTCCAAAGAACAATAGGCTAGAGAATAATTGGTAGAAGTAATATAATTTATCATTATTTTCGAAAAATAGCGAAGTCCCCAAACTTAACGATTCTTGACGCAACGTAAGATTCGGGGACGCCACTAATTTTATTTTGACGACTACTGGGGCTGCTCTAGAGGATCAACCGCTGCTGGACAAGGTCCATATTGAACCTATCTATCATCAATTTCCCACAAATTGGAACACATCGTCTATTTTTCACGAAAAAGGTCTATTTGTCCACTTAGAGCCGATGCCTGCTTTTTGTGCCAATTTTTGAAGAAATTAGTATAAATTCCCTTATCTCTACCCCCAAATGGCTCCATTTTGGTCCAAAGAACAATAGGCTAGAGGATAATTGGTAGAAGTAATGTAATTTATCATTATTTTCGAAAAATAGCGAAGTCCCCAAACTTAACGATTCTTGACGCAACGTAAGATTCGGGGACGCCACTAATTTTATTTTGACGACTACTGGGGCTGCTCTAGAGGATCAACCGCTGCTGTTGATGGTCCATATTGGACCTATCTATAATCAATTTCCCAAAAATTGGAACAGAACGTCAATTTTTTACGAAAAAGGTCTATTTGTCCACTTAGAGCCGATGCCTGCTTTTTGTGCCAATTTTTGAAGAAATTAGTATAAATTCTCTTATCTGTACCCCCAAATGGCTCCATTTTGGTCCAAAGAACAATAGGCTAGAGGATAATTGGTAGAAGTAATGTAATTTATCATTATTTTCGAAAAATAGTGAAGTCCCCAAACTTAACGATTCTTGACGCAACGTAAGATTCGGGGACGCCACTAATTTAATTTGGCGACAACTGTGTCTGCTCTAGAGGATCAACCGCTGCTGTTGATGGTCCATATTGGACCTATCTATAATCAATTTCCCAAAAATTGGAACAGAACGTCAATTTTTTACGAAAAAGGTCTATTTGTCCACTTAGAGCCGATGCCTGCTTTTTGTGCCAATTTTTGAAGAAATTAGTATAAATTCTCTTATCTGTACCCCAAAATGGCTCCATTTTGGTCCAAAGAACAATAGGCTAGAGGATAATTGGTAGAAGTAATGTAATTTATCGTTATTTTCGAAAAATAGCGAAGTCCCCAAACTTAACGATTCTTGACGCAACGTAAGATTCGGGGACGCCACTAATTTCATTTTGACGACTACTGGGGCTGCTCTAGAGGATCAACCGCTGCTGGACAAGGTCCATATTGAACCTATCTATCATCAATTTCCCACAAATTGGAACACATCGTCTATTTTTCACAAAAAAGGTCTATTTGTCCACTTAGAGCCGATGCCTGCTTTTTGTGCCAATTTTTGAAGAAATTAGTATAAATTCTCTTATCTGTACCCCCAAATGGCTCCATTTTGGTCCAAAGAACAATAGGCTAGAGGATAATTGGTAGAAGTAATGTAATTTATCATTATTTTCGAAAAATAGCGAAGTCCCCAAACTTAACGATTCTTGACGCAACGTAAGATTCGGGTACGCCACTGATTTTATTTTGACGACTACTGGGGCTGCTCTAGAGGATCAACCGCTGCTGTTGATGGTCCATATTGGACCTATCTATCATCAATTTCCCACAAATTGGAACACATCGTCTATTTTTTACGAAAAAGGTCTATTTGTCCACTTAGAGCCGATGCCTGCTTTTTGTGCCAATTTTTGAAGAAATTAGTATAAATTCTCTTATCTGTACCCCCAAATGGCTCCATTTTGGTCCAAAGAACAATAGCCTAGAGGATAATTGGTAGAAGTAATGTAATTTATCATTATTTTCGAAAAATAGTGAAGTCCCCAAACTTAACGATTCTTGACGCAACGTAAGATTCGGGGACGCCACTAATTTAATTTGGCGACAACTGTGTCTGCTCTAGAGGATCAACCGCTGCTGTTGATGGTCCATATTGGACCTATCTATAATCAATTTCCCAAAAATTGGAACAGAACGTCAATTTTTTACGAAAAAGGTCTATTTGTCCACTTAGAGCCGATGCCTGCTTTTTGTGCCAATTTTTGAAGAAATTAGTATAAATTCTCTTATCTGTACCCCAAAATGGCTCCATTTTGGTCCAAAGAACAATAGGCTAGAGGATAATTGGTAGAAGTAATGTAATTTATCGTTATTTTCGAAAAATAGCGAAGTCCCCAAACTTAACGATTCTTGACGCAACGTAAGATTCGGGGACGCCACTAATTTTATTTTGACGACTACTGGGGCTGCTCTAGAGGATCAACCGCTGCTGGACAAGGTCCATATTGAACCTATCTATCATCAATTTCCCACAAATTGGAACACATCGTCTATTTTTTACGAAAAAGGTCTATTTGTCCACTTAGAGCCGATGCCTGCTTTTTGTGCCAATTTTTGAAGAAATTAGTATAAATTCTCTTATCTGTACCCCCAAATGGCTCCATTTTGGTCCAAAGAACAATAGGCTAGAGGATAATTGGTAGAAGTAATGTAATTTATCATTATTTTCGAAAAATAGTGAAGTCCCCAAACTTAACGATTCTTGACGCAACGTAAGATTCGGGGACGCCACTAATTTAATTTGGCGACAACTGTGTCTGCTCTAGAGGATCAACCGCTGCTGTTGATGGTCCATATTGGACCTATCTATAATCAATTTCCCAAAAATTGGAACAGAACGTCAATTTTTTACGAAAAAGGTCTATTTGTCCACTTAGAGCCGATGCCTGCTTTTTGTGCCAATTTTTGAAGAAATTAGTATAAATTCTCTTACCTGTACCCCAAAATGGCTCCATTTTGGTCCAAAGAACAATAGGCTACAAGATAATTGGTAGAAGTAATATAATTTATCATTATTTTCGAAAAATAGCGAAGTCCCCAAACTTAACGATTCTTGACGCAACGTAAGATTCTGGGACGCCACTAATTTAATTTGGCGACAACTGGGGCTGCTCTAGAGGATCAACCGCTGCTGTTGATTTTCCATATTGGACCTATCTATAATCAATTTCCCAAAAATTGGAACAGAACGTCAATTTTTTACGGAAAAGGTCTATTTGTCCACTTAGAGCCGATGCCTGCTTTTTGTGCCAATTTTTGAAGAAATTAGTATAAATTCTCTTATCTGTACCCCAAAAAGGCTCCATTTTGGTCCAAAGAACAATAGGCTAGAGGATAATTGGTAGAAGTAATGTAATTTATCATTATTTTCGAAAAATAGTGAAGTCCCCAAACTTAACTAAATAATGCTCCTAGCATTGACGTTAACTGTTTTGCTGATCACTTCTCAACAGCAGCGGGTAATATTATCAAGACAATACCAGCCTCAAATATGGCCGCAGAAGATCTCATAAACCAGAACCATTTTAATAGTTTATTTTTGGCTCCAACTGACGAAAAAGAAGTGCAACTGTTAATAAAAAAACTGAAAAATTCCTCAAGTATCGATGCATTTGGAATTAGTAACGATATTCTGAAAATGATTGGGGACATCATCGCCAAACCCATAACACATTTAGTTAATAGCAGCTTCTCTAGTGGTACCTTTCCAGACGCGCTGAAGGTATCACGTTGTGTACCAATTCATAAGAAGGGGGACATAAACGACATGGAAAACTATCGGCCTATCTCGCTAATTCCTGCTGTGGGCAAAATAATAGAAATCTTATTAAAAGTGCGTATGATGAACTTTTTCGAAAAAAATGAGGTACTCTGTAACAACCAATTTGGCTTTAGGCCCAATCGGTCTACTACACAAGCCGTTCTAAAACTCACGAATACAATTTTGCACAACTTAGACAGGGGTGTCAAAACCGAACTAACGTTGTGTGACCTCTCGAAGGCATTCGACTGTGTGTCGCATGACATTCTCCTTAAGAAGCTGGAAAAATACGGCGTAAGAGGCAACTCACAAAAACTAATTCATTCCTACCTGCAGAACAGAAAAATGTTCATCGAGATAGATGGAAAAAGGTCTCAAACAACGGAGGTTCCGCACGGGGTTCCACAGGGCTCTGTGTTAGGACCCGTTTTGTTTCTTATTTATGTCAATGACCTGCCTCAATATATTCCCAACGCGGAGGTTTTGCTGTATGCCGATGATACCTCAATCATAAACGCGGGTTCTAATCTTGAGAATCTTCTGAAACAGTCGTCTGAGTCGTGGCCGAGAGCTCTAGAATGGTTCAATGTCAACAAATTATGCTGTAACCCTAGCAAAACACAAAATATTCTTTTTAACTACTTAATTAATTCAAACAACGACATTAATGAAAACAACACTGTAAAAATATTAGGATTCCACCTAGATAAATACTTAACTTTTAAAGATCACGTCCAGTCGATCACTAGTAAACTAACAACATCCCTATTCGTTATAAGGAGACTAAAAGACAATGTATCAGCAAATGTATTAAGAACGGCCTATTTTGGGCTGGTGCAGTCTCACCTGGCATATGGGACGCTTGTATGGGGTACCTCTCCAGCAGTACCCGACCTTCTTATAATCCAGAAGAAAATTATCAAAGTAATGGCGGGCGTGGAAGTTACTCAGCATGCTAAACCGTATTTTAGTCAGTTTCAAATATTGACAGTTGTGTGTTTATATATTCTAGAGGCTGGTCTGTACATATATGACAATAAGAAAGACCTGGAAACGGGATCGGACTTTCACGAATATAACACCAGATGTAGGACAAATGTAAGACCACCAAAGGTTCGAAGTGCAAAAGTTATGAAGCAGTCAAACTGTCTTCCAATTAAAATTTTTAATCACATTCCTAAGACGATCAGGACCCTATCCCGAAGCAATTTTCGAACAAAATTAAAAAATTTTCTATTGAGCAATCCATTTTACGCAATTGGGGAATTCATGGAAACAAATTTTGACAGCGATATGTAATTATTGAACTTTGTCACAAAAGACATGTTTTATGATTGTATTTATTTCAAGTGTGAGCTCATGTTTATGCACGTCTGCGATGTAATGTAATTACATGTTGTGTATTGTTCTATATATATGTAGGTACAATTCTGTTTTTTTGTGTATGTATACCTATATTTACTATAATTATGTATGTATTATTTGACGTTTTTCGATACCAGTTTTGTGGTCTATGAAATAAATTATTATTATTATTATTATTATTATAACGTTTCTTGACGCAACGTAAGATTCGGGGACGCCACTAATTTAATTTGGCGACAACTGGGGCTGCTCTAGAGGATCAACCGCTGCTGGACAAGGTCCATATTGAACCTATATATCATCAATTTCCCACAAATTGGAACACATTGTCTATTTTTCACGAAAAAGGTCTATTTGTCCACTTAGAGCCGATGCCTGCTTTTTGTGCCAATTTTTGAAGAAATTGGTATAAATTCTCTTATCTGTACCCCCAAATGGCTCCATTTTGGTCCAAGGAACAATAGGCTAGAGGATAATTGGTAGAAGTAATGTAATTTATCATTATTTTCGAAAAATAGCGAAGTCCCCAAACTTAACGATTCTTGACGCAACGTAAGATTCGGGGACGCCACTAATTTTATTTTGACGACTACTGGGGCTGCTCTAGAGGATCAACCGCTGCTGGACAAGGTCCATATTGAACCTATCTATCATCAATTTCCCACAAATTGGAACACATCGTCTATTTTTCACAAAAAAGGTCTATTTGTCCACTTAGAGCCGATGCCTGCTTTTTGTGCCAATTTTTGAAGAAATTAGTATAAATTCTCTTATCTGTACCCCCAAATGGCTCCATTTTGGTCCAAAGAACAATAGGCTAGAGGATAATTGGTAGAAGTAATGTAATTTATCATTATTTTCGAAAAATAGTGAAGTCCCCAAACTTAACGATTCTTGACGCAACGTAAGATTCGGGGACGCCACTAATTTAATTTGGCGACAACTGGGTCTGCTCTAGAGGATCAACCGCTGCTGTTGATGGTCCATATTGGACCTATCTATAATCAATTTCCCAAAAATTGGAACAGAACGTCAATTTTTTACGAAAAAGGTCTATTTGTCCACTTAGAGCCGATGCCTGCTTTTTGTGCCAATTTTTGAAGAAATTAGTATAAATTCTCTTACCTGTACCCCAAAATGGCTCCATTTTGGTCCAAAGAACAATAGGCTACAAGATAATTGGTAGAAGTAATATAATTTATCATTATTTTCGAAAAATAGCGAAGTCCCCAAACTTAACGATTCTTGACGCAACGTAAGATTCGGGGACGCCACTAATTTAATTTGGCGACAACTGGGGCTGCTCTAGAGGATCAACCGCTGCTGTTGATTTTCCATATTGGACCTATCTATCATCAATTTCCCACAAATTGGAACACATCGTCTATTTTTCACAAAAAAGGTCTATTTGTCCACTTAGAGCCGATGCCTGCTTTTTGTGCCAATTTTTGAAGAAATTAGTATAAATTCTCTTATCTGTACCCCCAAATGGCTCCATTTTGGTCCAAAGAACAATAGGCTAGAGGATAATTGGTAGAAGTAATGTAATTTATCATTATTTTCGAAAAATAGTGAAGTCCCCAAACTTAACGATTCTTGACGCAACGTAAGATTCGGGGACGCCACTAATTTAATTTGGCGACAACTGGGGCTGCTCTAGAGGATCAACCGCTGCTGGACAAGGTCCATATTGAACCTATATATCATCAATTTCCCACAAATTGGAACACATTGTCTATTTTTCACGAAAAAGGTCTATTTGTCCACTTAGAGCCGATGCCTGCTTTTTGTGCCAATTTTTGAAGAAATTGGTATAAATTCTCTTATCTGTACCCCCAAATGGCTCCATTTTGGTCCAAAGAACAATAGGCTAGAGGATAATTGGTAGAAGTAATGTAATTTATCATTATTTTCGAAAAATAGCGAAGTCCCCAAACTTAACGATTCTTGACGCAACGTAAGATTCGGGGACGCCACTAATTTTATTTTGACGACTACTGGGGCTGCTCTAGAGGATCAACCGCTGCTGGACAAGGTCCATATTGAACCTATCTATCATCAATTTCCCACAAATTGGAACACATCGTCTATTTTTCACGAAAAAGGTCTATTTGTCCTCTTAGAGCCGATGCCTGCTTTTTGTGCCAATTTTTGAAGAAATTAGTATAAATTCTCTTATCTGTACCCCAAAATGGCTCCATTTTGGTCCAAAGAACAATAGGCTACAAGATAATTGGTAGAAGTAATATAATTTATCATTATTTTCGAAAAATAGCGAAGTCCCCAAACTTAACGATTCTTGACGCAACGTAAGATTCGGGGACGCCACTAATTTAATTTGGCGACAACTGGGGCTGCTCTAGAGGATCAACCGCTGCTGTTGATGGTCCATATTGGACCTATCTATAATCAATTTCCCAAAAATTGGAACAGAACGTCAATTTTTTACGAAAGAGGTCTATTTGTCCACTCAGAGCCGATGCCTGCTTTTTGTGCCAATTTTTGAAGAAATTAGTATAAATTCTCTTATCTGTACCCCCAAATGGCTCCATTTTGGTCCAAGGAACAATAGGCTAGAGGATAATTGGTAGAAGTAATGTAATTTATCGTTATTTTCGAAAAATAGCGAAGTCCCCAAACTTAACGATTCTTGACGCAACGTAAGATTCGGGGACGCCACTAATTTTATTTTGACGACTACTGGGGCTGCTCTAGAGGATCAACCGCTGCTGGACAAGGTCCATATTGAACCTATCTATCATCAATTTCCCACAAATTGGAACACATCGTCTATTTTTCACAAAAAAGGTCTATTTGTCCACTTAGAGCCGATGCCTGCTTTTTGTGCCAATTTTTGAAGAAATTAGTATAAATTCTCTTATCTGTACCCCCAAATGGCTCCATTTTGGTCCAAAGAACAATAGGCTAGAGGATAATTGGTAGAAGTAATGTAATTTATCATTATTTTCGAAAAATAGTGAAGTCCCCAAACTTAACGATTCTTGACGCAACGTAAGATTCGGGGACGCCACTAATTTAATTTGGCGACAACTGGGGCTGCTCTAGAGGATCAACCGCTGCTGGACAAGGTCCATATTGAACCTATATATCATCAATTTCCCACAAATTGGAACACATTGTCTATTTTTCACGAAAAAGGTCTATTTGTCCACTTAGAGCCGATGCCTGCTTTTTGTGCCAATTTTTGAAGAAATTGGTATAAATTCTCTTATCTGTACCCCCAAATGGCTCCATTTTGGTCCAAAGAACAATAGGCTAGAGGATAATTGGTAGAAGTAATATAATTCATCATTATTTTCGAAAAATAGCGAAGTCCCCAAACTTAACGATTCTTGACGCAACGTAAGATTCGGGGACGCCACTAATTTTATTTTGACGACTACTGGGGCTGCTCTAGAGGATCAACCGCTGCTGGACAAGGTCCATATTTAACCTATCTATCATCAATTTCCCACAAATTGGAACACATCGTCTATTTTTCTCGAAAAAGGTCTATTCGTCCACTTAGAGCCGGTGCCTGCTTTTTGTGCCAATTTTTGAAGAAATTAGTATAAATTCTCTTATCTGTACCCCAAAATGGCTCCATTTTGGTCCAAAGAACAATAGGCTAGAGGATAATTGGTAGAAGTAATGTAATTTATCATTATTTTCGAAAAATAGCGAAGTCCCCAAACTTAACGATTCTTGACGCAACGTAAGATTCGGGGACGCCACTAATTTTATTTTGACGACTACTGGGGCCGCTCTAGAGGATCAACCGCTGCTGGACAAGATCCATATTTAACCTATCTATAATCAATTTCCCAAAAATTGGAACAGAACGTCAATTTTTTACGAAAAAGGTCTATTTGTCCACTTAGAGCCGATGCCTGCTTTTTGTGCCAATTTTTGAAGAAATTGGTATAAATTCTCTTATCTGTACCCCCAAATGGCTCCATTTTGGTCCAAAGAACAATAGGCTAGAGGATAATTGGTAGAAGTAATGTAATTGATCATTATTTTCGAAAAATAGCGAAGTCCCCAAACTTAACGATTCTTGACGCAACGTAAGATTCGGGGACGCCACTAATTTTATTTTGACGACTACTGGGGCTGCTCTAGAGGATCAACCGCTGCTGGACAAGGTCCATATTGAACCTATCTATCATCAATTTCCCACAAATTGGAACACATCGTCTATTTTTCACGAAAAAGGTCTATTTGTCCTCTTAGAGCCGATGCCTGCTTTTTGTGCCAATTTTTGAAGAAATTAGTATAAATTCTCTTATCTGTACCCCAAAATGGCTCCATTTTGGTCCAAAGAACAATAGGCTAGAGGATAATTGGTAGAAGTAATGTAATTTATCATTATTTTCGAAAAATAGCGAAGTCCCCAAACTTAACGATTCTTGACGCAACGTAAGATTCGGGGACGCCACTAATTTAATTTGGCGACAACTGGGGCTGCTCTAGAGGATCAACCGCTGCTGTTGATGGTCCATATTGGACCTGTCTATAATCAATTTCCCAAAAATTGGAACAGAACGTCAATTTTTTACGAAAAAGGTCTATTTGTCCACTCAGAGCCGATGCCTGCTTTTTGTGCCAATTTTTGAAGAAATTAGTATAAATTCTCTTATCTGTACCCCAAAATGGCTCCATTTTGGTCCAAAGAACAATAGGCTAGAGGATAATTGGTAGAAGTAATGTAATTTATCGTTATTTTCGAAAAATAGCGAAGTCCCCAAACTTAACGATTCTTGACGCAACGTAAGATTCGGGGACGCCACTAATCTAATTTGGCGACAACTGGGGCTGCTCTAGAGGATCAACCGCTGCTGTTGATGGTCCATATTGGACCTATCTATAATCAATTTCCCAAAAATTGGAACAGAACGTCAATTTTTTACGAAAAAGGTCTATTTGTCCACTTAGAGCCGATGCCTGCTTTTTGTGCCAATTTTTGAAGAAATTAGTATAAATTCTCTTATCTGTACCCCAAAATGGCTCCATTTTGGTCCAAAGAACAATAGGCTAGAGGATAATTGGTAGAAGTAATGTAATTTATCGTTATTTTCGAAAAATAGCGAAGTCCCCAAACTTAACGATTCTTGACGCAACGTAAGATTCGGGGACGCCACTAATTTAATTTGGCGACAACTGGGGCTGCTCTAGAGGATCAACCGCTGCTGTTGATGGTCCATATTGGACCTATCTATAATCAATTTCCCAAAAATTGGAACAGAACGTCAATTTTTTACGAAAAAGGTCTATTTGTCCACTTAGAGCCGATGCCTGCTTTTTGTGCCAATTTTTGAAGAAATTAGTATAAATTCTCTTATCTGTACCCCAAAATGGCTCCATTTTGGTCCAAAGAACAATAGGCTAGAGGATAATTGGTAGAAGTAATGTAATTTATCGTTATTTTCGAAAAATAGCGAAGTCCCCAAACTTAACGATTCTTGACGCAACGTAAGATTCGGGGACGCCACTAATTTAATTTGGCGACAACTGGGGCTGCTCTAGAGGATCAACCGCTGCTGGACAAGGTCCATATTGAACCTATCTATCATCAATTTCCCACAAATTGGAACACATCGTCTATTTTTCACGAAAAAGGTCTATTTGTCCTCTTAGAGCCGATGCCTGCTTTTTGTGCCAATCTTTGAAGAAATTAGTATAAATTCTCTTATCTGTACCCCAAAATGGCTCCATTTTGGTCCAAAGAACAATAGGCTAGAGGATAATTGGTAGAAGTAATGTAATTTATCATTTTTTTCGAAAAATGGCGAAGTCCCCAAACTTAACGATTCTTGACGCAACGTAAGATTCGGGGACGCCACTAATTTTATTTTGACGACTACTGGGGCTGCTCTAGAGGATCAACCGCTGCTGGACAAGATCCATATTTAACCTATCTATAATCAATTTCCCAAAAATTGGAACAGAACGTCAATTTTTTACGAAAAAGGTCTATTTGTCCACTTAGAGCCGATGCCTGCTTTTTGTGCCAATTTTTGAAGAAATTGGTATAAATTCTCTTATCTGTACCCCCAAATGGCTCCATTTTGGTCCAAAGAACAATAGGCTAGACTGCTAGAGGATAATTGGTAGAAGTAATGTAATTTATCATTATTTTCGAAAAATAGCGAAGTCCCCAAACTTAACGATTCTTGACGCAACGTAAGATTCGGGGACGCCACTAATTTTATTTTGACGACTACTGGGGCTGCTCTAGAGGATCAACCGCTGCTGGACAAGGTCCATATTGAACCTATCTATCATCAATTTCCCACAAATTGGAACACATCGTCTATTTTTCACGAAAAAGGTCTATTTGTCCTCTTAGAGCCGATGCCTGCTTTTTGTGCCAATTTTTGAAGAAATTAGTATAAATTCTCTTATATGTACCCCAAAATGGCTCCATTTTGGTCCAAAGAACAATAGGCTAGAGGATAATTGGTAGAAGTAATGTAATTTATCATTATTTTCGAAAAATAGCGAAGTCCCCAAACTTAACGATTCTTGACGCAACGTAAGATTCGGGGACGCCACTAATTTAATTTGGCGACAACTGGGGCTGCTCTAGAGGATCAACCGCTGCTGTTGATGGTCCATATTGGACCTGTCTATAATCAATTTCCCAAAAATTGGAACAGAACGTCAATTTTTTACGAAAAAGGTCTATTTGTCCACTCAGAGCCGATGCCTGCTTTTTGTGCCAATTTTTGAAGAAATTAGTATAAATTCTCTTTTCTGTACCCCAAAATGGCTCCATTTTGGTCCAAAGAACAATAGGCTAGAGGATAATTGGTAGAAGTAATGTAATTTATCGTTATTTTCGAAAAATAGCGAAGTCCCCAAACTTAACGATTCTTGACGCAACGTAAGATTCGGGGACGCCACTAATCTAATTTGGCGACAACTGGGGCTGCTCTAGAGGATCAACCGCTGCTGTTGATGGTCCATATTGGACCTATCTATAATCAATTTCCCAAAAATTGGAACAGAACGTCAATTTTTTACGAAAAAGGTCTATTTGTCCACTTAGAGCCGATGCCTGCTTTTTGTGCCAATTTTTGAAGAAATTAGTATAAATTCTCTTATCTGTACCCCAAAATGGCTCCATTTTGGTCCAAAGAACAATAGGCTAGAGGATAATTGGTAGAAGTAATGTAATTTATCGTTATTTTCGAAAAATAGCGAAGTCCCCAAACTTAACGATTCTTGACGCAACGTAAGATTCGGGGACGCCACTAATCTAATTTGGCGACAACTGGGGCTGCTCTAGAGGATCAACCGCTGCTGTTGATGGTCCATATTGGACCTATCTATAATCAATTTCCCAAAAATTGGAACAGAACGTCAATTTTTTACGAAAAAGGTCTATTTGTCCACTTAGAGCCGATGCCTGCTTTTTGTGCCAATTTTTGAAGAAATTAGTATAAATTCTCTTATCTGTACCCCAAAATGGCTCCATTTTGGTCCAAAGAACAATAGGCTAGAGGATAATTGGTAGAAGTAATGTAATTTATCATTATTTTCGAAAAATAGCGAAGTCCCCAAACTTAACGATTCTTGACGCAACGTAAGATTCGGGTACGCCACTGATTTTATTTTGACGACTACTGGGGCTGCTCTAGAGGATCAACCGCTGCTGTTGATGGTCCATATTGGACCTATCTATCATCAATTTCCCACAAATTGGAACACATCGTCTATTTTTTACGAAAAAGGTCTATTTGTCCACTTAGAGCCGATGCCTGCTTTTTGTGCCAATTTTTGAAGAAATTAGTATAAATTCTCTTATCTGTACCCCCAAATGGCTCCATTTTGGTCCAAAGAACAATAGGCTAGAGGATAATTGGTAGAAGTAATGTAATTTATCATTATTTTCGAAAAATAGCGAAGTCCCCAAACTTAACGATTCTTGACGCAACGTAAGATTCGGGTACGCCACTGATTTTATTTTGACGACTACTGGGGCTGCTCTAGAGGATCAACCGCTGCTGTTGATGGTCCATATTGGACCTATCTATCATCAATTTCCCACAAATTGGAACACATCGTCTATTTTTCACAAAAAAGGTCTATTTGTCCACTTAGAGCCGATGCCTGCTTTTTGTGCCAATTTTTGAAGAAATTAGTATAAATTCTCTTATCTGTACCCCCAAATGGCTCCATTTTGGTCCAAAGAACAATAGGCTAGAGGATAATTGGTAGAAGTAATGTAATTTATCATTATTTTCGAAAAATAGTGAAGTCCCCAAACTTAACGATTCTTGACGCAACGTAAGATTCGGGGACGCCACTAATTTAATTTGGCGACAACTGGGTCTGCTCTAGAGGATCAACCGCTGCTGTTGATGGTCCATATTGGACCTATCTATAATCAATTTCCCAAAAATTGGAACAGAACGTCAATTTTTTACGAAAAAGGTCTATTTGTCCACTTAGAGCCCGATGCCTGCTTTTTGTGCCAATTTTTGAAGAAATTAGTATAAATTCTCTTACCTGTACCCCAAAATGGCTCCATTTTGGTCCAAAGAACAATAGGCTACAAGATAATTGGTAGAAGTAATATAATTTATCATTATTTTCGAAAAATAGCGAAGTCCCCAAACTTAACGATTCTTGACGCAACGTAAGATTCGGGGACGCCACTAATTTAATTTGGCGACAACTGGGGCTGCTCTAGAGGATCAACCGCTGCTGTTGATTTTCCATATTGGACCTATCTATCATCAATTTTCCCACAAATTGGAACACATCGTCTATTTTTCACAAAAAAGGTCTATTTGTCCACTTAGAGCCGATGCCCTGCTTTTTGTGCCAATTTTTGAAGAAATTAGTATAAATTCTCTTATCTGTACCCCCAAATGGCTCCATTTTGGTCCAAAGAACAATAGGCTAGAGGATAATTGGTAGAAGTAATGTAATTTATCATTATTTTCGAAAAATAGTGAAGTCCCCAAACTTAACGATTCTTGACGCAACGTAAGATTCGGGGACGCCACTAATTTAATTTGGCGACAACTGGGGCTGCTCTAGAGGATCAACCGCTGCTGGACAAGGTCCATATTGAACCTATATATCATCAATTTCCCACAAATTGGAACACATTGTCTATTTTTCACGAAAAAGGTCTATTTGTCCACTTAGAGCCGATGCCTGCTTTTTGTGCCAATTTTTGAAGAAATTGGTATAAATTCTCTTATCTGTACCCCCAAATGGCTCCATTTTGGTCCAAAGAACAATAGGCTAGAGGATAATTGGTAGAAGTAATGTAATTTATCATTATTTTCGAAAAATAGCGAAGTCCCCAAACTTAACGATTCTTGACGCAACGTAAGATTCGGGGACGCCACTAATTTTATTTTGACGACTACTGGGGCTGCTCTAGAGGATCAACCGCTGCTGGACAAGGTCCATATTGAACCTATCTATCATCAATTTCCCACAAATTGGAACACATCGTCTATTTTTCACGAAAAAGGTCTATTTGTCCTCTTAGAGCCGATGCCTGCTTTTTGTGCCAATTTTTGAAGAAATTAGTATAAATTCTCTTATCTGTACCCCAAAATGGCTCCATTTTGGTCCAAAGAACAATAGGCTACAAGATAATTGGTAGAAGTAATATAATTTATCATTATTTTCGAAAAATAGCGAAGTCCCCAAACTTAACGATTCTTGACGCAACGTAAGATTCGGGGACGCCACTAATTTAATTTGGCGACAACTGGGGCTGCTCTAGAGGATCAACCGCTGCTGTTGATGGTCCATATTGGACCTATCTATAATCAATTTCCCAAAAATTGGAACAGAACGTCAATTTTTTACGAAAGAGGTCTATTTGTCCACTCAGAGCCGATGCCTGCTTTTTGTGCCAATTTTTGAAGAAATTAGTATAAATTCTCTTATCTGTACCCCCAAATGGCTCCATTTTGGTCCAAGGAACAATAGGCTAGAGGATAATTGGTAGAAGTAATGTAATTTATCGTTATTTTCGAAAAATAGCGAAGTCCCCAAACTTAACGATTCTTGACGCAACGTAAGATTCGGGGACGCCACTAATTTTATTTTGACGACTACTGGGGCTGCTCTAGAGGATCAACCGCTGCTGGACAAGGTCCATATTGAACCTATCTATCATCAATTTCCCACAAATTGGAACACATCGTCTATTTTTCACAAAAAAGGTCTATTTGTCCACTTAGAGCCGATGCCTGCTTTTTGTGCCAATTTTTGAAGAAATTAGTATAAATTCTCTTATCTGTACCCCCAAATGGCTCCATTTTGGTCCAAAGAACAATAGGCTAGAGGATAATTGGTAGAAGTAATGTAATTTATCATTATTTTCGAAAAATAGTGAAGTCCCCAAACTTAACGATTCTTGACGCAACGTAAGATTCGGGGACGCCACTAATTTAATTTGGCGACAACTGGGGCTGCTCTAGAGGATCAACCGCTGCTGGACAAGGTCCATATTGAACCTATATATCATCAATTTCCCACAAATTGGAACACATTGTCTATTTTTCACGAAAAAGGTCTATTTGTCCACTTAGAGCCGATGCCTGCTTTTTGTGCCAATTTTTGAAGAAATTGGTATAAATTCTCTTATCTGTACCCCCAAATGGCTCCATTTTGGTCCAAAGAACAATAGGCTAGAGGATAATTGGTAGAAGTAATATAATTCATCATTATTTTCGAAAAATAGCGAAGTCCCCAAACTTAACGATTCTTGACGCAACGTAAGATTCGGGGACGCCACTAATTTTATTTTGACGACTACTGGGGCTGCTCTAGAGGATCAACCGCTGCTGGACAAGGTCCATATTTAACCTATCTATCATCAATTTCCCACAAATTGGAACACATCGTCTATTTTTCTCGAAAAAGGTCTATTCGTCCACTTAGAGCCGGTGCCTGCTTTTTGTGCCAATTTTTGAAGAAATTAGTATAAATTCTCTTATCTGTACCCCAAAATGGCTCCATTTTGGTCCAAAGAACAATAGGCTAGAGGATAATTGGTAGAAGTAATGTAATTTATCATTATTTTCGAAAAATAGCGAAGTCCCCAAACTTAACGATTCTTGACGCAACGTAAGATTCGGGGACGCCACTAATTTTATTTTGACGACTACTGGGGCCGCTCTAGAGGATCAACCGCTGCTGGACAAGATCCATATTTAACCTATCTATAATCAATTTCCCAAAAATTGGAACAGAACGTCAATTTTTTACGAAAAAGGTCTATTTGTCCACTTAGAGCCGATGCCTGCTTTTTGTGCCAATTTTTGAAGAAATTGGTATAAATTCTCTTATCTGTACCCCCAAATGGCTCCATTTTGGTCCAAAGAACAATAGGCTAGAGGATAATTGGTAGAAGTAATGTAATTGATCATTATTTTCGAAAAATAGCGAAGTCCCCAAACTTAACGATTCTTGACGCAACGTAAGATTCGGGGACGCCACTAATTTTATTTTGACGACTACTGGGGCTGCTCTAGAGGATCAACCGCTGCTGGACAAGGTCCATATTGAACCTATCTATCATCAATTTCCCACAAATTGGAACACATCGTCTATTTTTCACGAAAAAGGTCTATTTGTCCTCTTAGAGCCGATGCCTGCTTTTTGTGCCAATTTTTGAAGAAATTAGTATAAATTCTCTTATCTGTACCCCAAAATGGCTCCATTTTGGTCCAAAGAACAATAGGCTAGAGGATAATTGGTAGAAGTAATGTAATTTATCATTATTTTCGAAAAATAGCGAAGTCCCCAAACTTAACGATTCTTGACGCAACGTAAGATTCGGGGACGCCACTAATTTAATTTGGCGACAACTGGGGCTGCTCTAGAGGATCAACCGCTGCTGTTGATGGTCCATATTGGACCTGTCTATAATCAATTTCCCAAAAATTGGAACAGAACGTCAATTTTTTACGAAAAAGGTCTATTTGTCCACTCAGAGCCGATGCCTGCTTTTTGTGCCAATTTTTGAAGAAATTAGTATAAATTCTCTTATCTGTACCCCAAAATGGCTCCATTTTGGTCCAAAGAACAATAGGCTAGAGGATAATTGGTAGAAGTAATGTAATTTATCGTTATTTTCGAAAAATAGCGAAGTCCCCAAACTTAACGATTCTTGACGCAACGTAAGATTCGGGGACGCCACTAATCTAATTTGGCGACAACTGGGGCTGCTCTAGAGGATCAACCGCTGCTGTTGATGGTCCATATTGGACCTATCTATAATCAATTTCCCAAAAATTGGAACAGAACGTCAATTTTTTACGAAAAAGGTCTATTTGTCCACTTAGAGCCGATGCCTGCTTTTTGTGCCAATTTTTGAAGAAATTAGTATAAATTCTCTTATCTGTACCCCAAAATGGCTCCATTTTGGTCCAAAGAACAATAGGCTAGAGGATAATTGGTAGAAGTAATGTAATTTATCGTTATTTTCGAAAAATAGCGAAGTCCCCAAACTTAACGATTCTTGACGCAACGTAAGATTCGGGGACGCCACTAATTTAATTTGGCGACAACTGGGGCTGCTCTAGAGGATCAACCGCTGCTGTTGATGGTCCATATTGGACCTATCTATAATCAATTTCCCAAAAATTGGAACAGAACGTCAATTTTTTACGAAAAAGGTCTATTTGTCCACTTAGAGCCGATGCCTGCTTTTTGTGCCAATTTTTGAAGAAATTAGTATAAATTCTCTTATCTGTACCCCAAAATGGCTCCATTTTGGTCCAAAGAACAATAGGCTAGAGGATAATTGGTAGAAGTAATGTAATTTATCGTTATTTTCGAAAAATAGCGAAGTCCCCAAACTTAACGATTCTTGACGCAACGTAAGATTCGGGGACGCCACTAATTTAATTTGGCGACAACTGGGGCTGCTCTAGAGGATCAACCGCTGCTGGACAAGGTCCATATTGAACCTATCTATCATCAATTTCCCACAAATTGGAACACATCGTCTATTTTTCACGAAAAAGGTCTATTTGTCCTCTTAGAGCCGATGCCTGCTTTTTGTGCCAATCTTTGAAGAAATTAGTATAAATTCTCTTATCTGTACCCCAAAATGGCTCCATTTTGGTCCAAAGAACAATAGGCTAGAGGATAATTGGTAGAAGTAATGTAATTTATCATTTTTTTCGAAAAATGGCGAAGTCCCCAAACTTAACGATTCTTGACGCAACGTAAGATTCGGGGACGCCACTAATTTTATTTTGACGACTACTGGGGCTGCTCTAGAGGATCAACCGCTGCTGGACAAGATCCATATTTAACCTATCTATAATCAATTTCCCAAAAATTGGAACAGAACGTCAATTTTTTACGAAAAAGGTCTATTTGTCCACTTAGAGCCGATGCCTGCTTTTTGTGCCAATTTTTGAAGAAATTGGTATAAATTCTCTTATCTGTACCCCCAAATGGCTCCATTTTGGTCCAAAGAACAATAGGCTAGACTGCTAGAGGATAATTGGTAGAAGTAATGTAATTTATCATTATTTTCGAAAAATAGCGAAGTCCCCAAACTTAACGATTCTTGACGCAACGTAAGATTCGGGGACGCCACTAATTTTATTTTGACGACTACTGGGGCTGCTCTAGAGGATCAACCGCTGCTGGACAAGGTCCATATTGAACCTATCTATCATCAATTTCCCACAAATTGGAACACATCGTCTATTTTTCACGAAAAAGGTCTATTTGTCCTCTTAGAGCCGATGCCTGCTTTTTGTGCCAATTTTTGAAGAAATTAGTATAAATTCTCTTATATGTACCCCAAAATGGCTCCATTTTGGTCCAAAGAACAATAGGCTAGAGGATAATTGGTAGAAGTAATGTAATTTATCATTATTTTCGAAAAATAGCGAAGTCCCCAAACTTAACGATTCTTGACGCAACGTAAGATTCGGGGACGCCACTAATTTAATTTGGCGACAACTGGGGCTGCTCTAGAGGATCAACCGCTGCTGTTGATGGTCCATATTGGACCTGTCTATAATCAATTTCCCAAAAATTGGAACAGAACGTCAATTTTTTACGAAAAAGGTCTATTTGTCCACTCAGAGCCGATGCCTGCTTTTTGTGCCAATTTTTGAAGAAATTAGTATAAATTCTCTTTTCTGTACCCCAAAATGGCTCCATTTTGGTCCAAAGAACAATAGGCTAGAGGATAATTGGTAGAAGTAATGTAATTTATCGTTATTTTCGAAAAATAGCGAAGTCCCCAAACTTAACGATTCTTGACGCAACGTAAGATTCGGGGACGCCACTAATCTAATTTGGCGACAACTGGGGCTGCTCTAGAGGATCAACCGCTGCTGTTGATGGTCCATATTGGACCTATCTATAATCAATTTCCCAAAAATTGGAACAGAACGTCAATTTTTTACGAAAAAGGTCTATTTGTCCACTTAGAGCCGATGCCTGCTTTTTGTGCCAATTTTTGAAGAAATTAGTATAAATTCTCTTATCTGTACCCCAAAATGGCTCCATTTTGGTCCAAAGAACAATAGGCTAGAGGATAATTGGTAGAAGTAATGTAATTTATCGTTATTTTCGAAAAATAGCGAAGTCCCCAAACTTAACGATTCTTGACGCAACGTAAGATTCGGGGACGCCACTAATCTAATTTGGCGACAACTGGGGCTGCTCTAGAGGATCAACCGCTGCTGTTGATGGTCCATATTGGACCTATCTATAATCAATTTCCCAAAAATTGGAACAGAACGTCAATTTTTTACGAAAAAGGTCTATTTGTCCACTTAGAGCCGATGCCTGCTTTTTGTGCCAATTTTTGAAGAAATTAGTATAAATTCTCTTATCTGTACCCCAAAATGGCTCCATTTTGGTCCAAAGAACAATAGGCTAGAGGATAATTGGTAGAAGTAATGTAATTTATCATTATTTTCGAAAAATAGCGAAGTCCCCAAACTTAACGATTCTTGACGCAACGTAAGATTCGGGTACGCCACTGATTTTATTTTGACGACTACTGGGGCTGCTCTAGAGGATCAACCGCTGCTGTTGATGGTCCATATTGGACCTATCTATCATCAATTTCCCACAAATTGGAACACATCGTCTATTTTTTACGAAAAAGGTCTATTTGTCCACTTAGAGCCGATGCCTGCTTTTTGTGCCAATTTTTGAAGAAATTAGTATAAATTCTCTTATCTGTACCCCCAAATGGCTCCATTTTGGTCCAAAGAACAATAGGCTAGAGGATAATTGGTAGAAGTAATGTAATTTATCATTATTTTCGAAAAATAGCGAAGTCCCCAAACTTAACGATTCTTGACGCAACGTAAGATTCGGGTACGCCACTGATTTTATTTTGACGACTACTGGGGCTGCTCTAGAGGATCAACCGCTGCTGTTGATGGTCCATATTGGACCTATCTATCATCAATTTCCCACAAATTGGAACACATCGTCTATTTTTTACGAAAAAGGTCTATTTGTCCACTTAGAGCCGATGCCTGCTTTTTGTGCCAATTTTTGAAGAAATTAGTATAAATTCTCTTATCTGTACCCCCAAATGGCTCCATTTTGGTCCAAAGAACAATAGGCTAGAGGATAATTGGTAGAAGTAATGTAATTTATCATTATTTTCGAAAAATAGTGAAGTCCCCAAACTTAACGATTCTTGACGCAACGTAAGATTCGGGGACGCCACTAATTTAATTTGGCGACAACTGTGTCTGCTCTAGAGGATCAACCGCTGCTGTTGATGGTCCATATTGGACCTATCTATAATCAATTTCCCAAAAATTGGAACAGAACGTCAATTTTTTACGAAAAAGGTCTATTTGTCCACTTAGAGCCGATGCCTGCTTTTTGTGCCAATTTTTGAAGAAATTAGTATAAATTCTCTTATCTGTACCCCAAAATGGCTCCATTTTGGTCCAAAGAACAATAGGCTAGAGGATAATTGGTAGAAGTAATGTAATTTATCGTTATTTTCGAAAAATAGCGAAGTCCCCAAACTTAACGATTCTTGACGCAACGTAAGATTCGGGGACGCCACTAATTTTATTTTGACGACTACTGGGGCTGCTCTAGAGGATCAACCGCTGCTGGACAAGGTCCATATTGAACCTATCTATCATCAATTTCCCACAAATTGGAACACATCGTCTATTTTTCACAAAAAAGGTCTATTTGTCCACTTAGAGCCGATGCCTGCTTTTTGTGCCAATTTTTGAAGAAATTAGTATAAATTCTCTTATCTGTACCCCCAAATGGCTCCATTTTGGTCCAAAGAACAATAGGCTAGAGGATAATTGGTAGAAGTAATGTAATTTATCATTATTTTCGAAAAATAGTGAAGTCCCCAAACTTAACGATTCTTGACGCAACGTAAGATTCGGGGACGCCACTAATTTAATTTGGCGACAACTGTGTCTGCTCTAGAGGATCAACCGCTGCTGTTGATGGTCCATATTGGACCTATCTATAATCAATTTCCCAAAAATTGGAACAGAACGTCAATTTTTTACGAAAAAGGTCTATTTGTCCACTTAGAGCCGATGCCTGCTTTTTGTGCCAATTTTTGAAGAAATTAGTATAAATTCTCTTACCTGTACCCCAAAATGGCTCCATTTTGGTCCAAAGAACAATAGGCTACAAGATAATTGGTAGAAGTAATATAATTTATCATTATTTTCGAAAAATAGCGAAGTCCCCAAACTTAACGATTCTTGACGCAACGTAAGATTCGGGGACGCCACTAATTTAATTTGGCGACAACTGGGGCTGCTCTAGAGGATCAACCGCTGCTGTTGATTTTCCATATTGGACCTATCTATAATCAATTTCCCAAAAATTGGAACAGAACGTCAATTTTTTACGGAAAAGGTCTATTTGTCCACTTAGAGCCGATGCCTGCTTTTTGTGCCAATTTTTGAAGAAATTAGTATAAATTCTCTTATCTGTACCCCAAAAAGGCTCCATTTTGGTCCAAAGAACAATAGGCTAGAGGATAATTGGTAGAAGTAATGTAATTTATCATTATTTTCGAAAAATAGTGAAGTCCCCAAACTTAACGTTTCTTGACGCAACGTAAGATTCGGGGACGCCACTAATTTAATTTGGCGACAACTGGGGCTGCTCTAGAGGATCAACCGCTGCTGGACAAGGTCCATATTGAACCTATATATCATCAATTTCCCACAAATTGGAACACATTGTCTATTTTTCACGAAAAAGGTCTATTTGTCCACTTAGAGCCGATGCCTGCTTTTTGTGCCAATTTTTGAAGAAATTGGTATAAATTCTCTTATCTGTACCCCCAAATGGCTCCATTTTGGTCCAAGGAACAATAGGCTAGAGGATAATTGGTAGAAGTAATGTAATTTATCATTATTTTCGAAAAATAGCGAAGTCCCCAAACTTAACGATTCTTGACGCAACGTAAGATTCGGGGACGCCACTAATTTTATTTTGACGACTACTGGGGCTGCTCTAGAGGATCAACCGCTGCTGTTGATTTTCCATATTGGACCTATCTATAATCAATTTCCCAAAAATTGGAACAGAACGTCAATTTTTTACGGAAAAGGTCTATTTGTCCACTTAGAGCCGATGCCTGCTTTTTGTGCCAATTTTTGAAGAAATTAGTATAAATTCTCTTATCTGTACCCCAAAAAGGCTCCATTTTGGTCCAAAGAACAATAGGCTAGAGGATAATTGGTAGAAGTAATGTAATTTATCATTATTTTCGAAAAATAGTGAAGTCCCCAAACTTAACGTTTCTTGACGCAACGTAAGATTCGGGGACGCCACTAATTTAATTTGGCGACAACTGGGGCTGCTCTAGAGGATCAACCGCTGCTGGACAAGGTCCATATTGAACCTATATATCATCAATTTCCCACAAATTGGAACACATTGTCTATTTTTCACGAAAAAGGTCTATTTGTCCACTTAGAGCCGATGCCTGCTTTTTGTGCCAATTTTTGAAGAAATTGGTATAAATTCTCTTATCTGTACCCCCAAATGGCTCCATTTTGGTCCAAGGAACAATAGGCTAGAGGATAATTGGTAGAAGTAATGTAATTTATCATTATTTTCGAAAAATAGCGAAGTCCCCAAACTTAACGATTCTTGACGCAACGTAAGATTCGGGGACGCCACTAATTTTATTTTGACGACTACTGGGGCTGCTCTAGAGGATCAACCGCTGCTGGACAAGGTCCATATTGAACCTATCTATCATCAATTTCCCACAAATTGGAACACATCGTCTATTTTTCACAAAAAAGGTCTATTTGTCCACTTAGAGCCGATGCCTGCTTTTTGTGCCAATTTTTGAAGAAATTAGTATAAATTCTCTTATCTGTACCCCCAAATGGCTCCATTTTGGTCCAAAGAACAATAGGCTAGAGGATAATTGGTAGAAGTAATGTAATTTATCATTATTTTCGAAAAATAGTGAAGTCCCCAAACTTAACGATTCTTGACGCAACGTAAGATTCGGGGACGCCACTAATTTAATTTGGCGACAACTGGGTCTGCTCTAGAGGATCAACCGCTGCTGTTGATGGTCCATATTGGACCTATCTATAATCAATTTCCCAAAAATTGGAACAGAACGTCAATTTTTTACGAAAAAGGTCTATTTGTCCACTTAGAGCCGATGCCTGCTTTTTGTGCCAATTTTTGAAGAAATTAGTATAAATTCTCTTACCTGTACCCCAAAATGGCTCCATTTTGGTCCAAAGAACAATAGGCTACAAGATAATTGGTAGAAGTAATATAATTTATCATTATTTTCGAAAAATAGCGAAGTCCCCAAACTTAACGATTCTTGACGCAACGTAAGATTCGGGGACGCCACTAATTTAATTTGGCGACAACTGGGGCTGCTCTAGAGGATCAACCGCTGCTGTTGATTTTCCATATTGGACCTATCTATCATCAATTTCCCACAAATTGGAACACATCGTCTATTTTTCACAAAAAAGGTCTATTTGTCCACTTAGAGCCGATGCCTGCTTTTTGTGCCAATTTTTGAAGAAATTAGTATAAATTCTCTTATCTGTACCCCCAAATGGCTCCATTTTGGTCCAAAGAACAATAGGCTAGAGGATAATTGGTAGAAGTAATGTAATTTATCATTATTTTCGAAAAATAGTGAAGTCCCCAAACTTAACGATTCTTGACGCAACGTAAGATTCGGGGACGCCACTAATTTAATTTGGCGACAACTGGGGCTGCTCTAGAGGATCAACCGCTGCTGGACAAGGTCCATATTGAACCTATATATCATCAATTTCCCACAAATTGGAACACATCGTCTATTTTTCACGAAAAAGGTCTATTTGTCCTCTTAGAGCCGATGCCTGCTTTTTGTGCCAATTTTTGAAGAAATTAGTATAAATTCTCTTATCTGTACCCCAAAATGGCTCCATTTTGGTCCAAAGAACAATAGGCTACAAGATAATTGGTAGAAGTAATATAATTTATCATTATTTTCGAAAAATAGCGAAGTCCCCAAACTTAACGATTCTTGACGCAACGTAAGATTCGGGGACGCCACTAATTTAATTTGGCGACAACTGGGGCTGCTCTAGAGGATCAACCGCTGCTGTTGATGGTCCATATTGGACCTATCTATAATCAATTTCCCAAAAATTGGAACAGAACGTCAATTTTTTACGAAAGAGGTCTATTTGTCCACTCAGAGCCGATGCCTGCTTTTTGTGCCAATTTTTGAAGAAATTAGTATAAATTCTCTTATCTGTACCCCAAAATGGCTCCATTTTGGTCCAAAGAACAATAGGCTAGAGGATAATTGGTAGAAGTAATGTAATTTATCGTTATTTTCGAAAAATAGCGAAGTCCCCAAACTTAACGATTCTTGACGCAACGTAAGATTCGGGGACGCCACTAATTTTATTTTGACGACTACTGGGGCTGCTCTAGAGGATCAACCGCTGCTGGACAAGGTCCATATTGAACCTATCTATCATCAATTTCCCACAAATTGGAACACATCGTCTATTTTTCACAAAAAAGGTCTATTTGTCCACTTAGAGCCGATGCCTGCTTTTTGTGCCAATTTTTGAAGAAATTAGTATAAATTCTCTTATCTGTACCCCCAAATGGCTCCATTTTGGTCCAAAGAACAATAGGCTAGAGGATAATTGGTAGAAGTAATGTAATTTATCATTATTTTCGAAAAATAGTGAAGTCCCCAAACTTAACGATTCTTGACGCAACGTAAGATTCGGGGACGCCACTAATTTAATTTGGCGACAACTGGGGCTGCTCTAGAGGATCAACCGCTGCTGGACAAGGTCCATATTGAACCTATATATCATCAATTTCCCACAAATTGGAACACATTGTCTATTTTTCACGAAAAAGGTCTATTTGTCCACTTAGAGCCGATGCCTGCTTTTTGTGCCAATTTTTGAAGAAATTGGTATAAATTCTCTTATCTGTACCCCCAAATGGCTCCATTTTGGTCCAAAGAACAATAGGCTAGAGGATAATTGGTAGAAGTAATATAATTCATCATTATTTTCGAAAAATAGCGAAGTCCCCAAACTTAACGATTCTTGACGCAACGTAAGATTCGGGGACGCCACTAATTTTATTTTGACGACTACTGGGGCTGCTCTAGAGGATCAACCGCTGCTGGACAAGGTCCATATTTAACCTATCTATCATCAATTTCCCACAAATTGGAACACATCGTCTATTTTTCTCGAAAAAGGTCTATTCGTCCACTTAGAGCCGGTGCCTGCTTTTTGTGCCAATTTTTGAAGAAATTAGTATAAATTCTCTTATCTGTACCCCAAAATGGCTCCATTTTGGTCCAAAGAACAATAGGCTAGAGGATAATTGGTAGAAGTAATGTAATTTATCATTATTTTCGAAAAATAGCGAAGTCCCCAAACTTAACGATTCTTGACGCAACGTAAGATTCGGGGACGCCACTAATTTTATTTTGACGACTACTGGGGCCGCTCTAGAGGATCAACCGCTGCTGGACAAGATCCATATTTAACCTATCTATAATCAATTTCCCAAAAATTGGAACAGAACGTCAATTTTTTACGAAAAAGGTCTATTTGTCCACTTAGAGCCGATGCCTGCTTTTTGTGCCAATTTTTGAAGAAATTGGTATAAATTCTCTTATCTGTACCCCCAAATGGCTCCATTTTGGTCCAAAGAACAATAGGCTAGAGGATAATTGGTAGAAGTAATGTAATTGATCATTATTTTCGAAAAATAGCGAAGTCCCCAAACTTAACGATTCTTGACGCAACGTAAGATTCGGGGACGCCACTAATTTTATTTTGACGACTACTGGGGCTGCTCTAGAGGATCAACCGCTGCTGGACAAGGTCCATATTGAACCTATCTATCATCAATTTCCCACAAATTGGAACACATCGTCTATTTTTCACGAAAAAGGTCTATTTGTCCTCTTAGAGCCGATGCCTGCTTTTTGTGCCAATTTTTGAAGAAATTAGTATAAATTCTCTTATCTGTACCCCAAAATGGCTCCATTTTGGTCCAAAGAACAATAGGCTAGAGGATAATTGGTAGAAGTAATGTAATTTATCATTATTTTCGAAAAATAGCGAAGTCCCCAAACTTAACGATTCTTGACGCAACGTAAGATTCGGGGACGCCACTAATTTAATTTGGCGACAACTGGGGCTGCTCTAGAGGATCAACCGCTGCTGTTGATGGTCCATATTGGACCTGTCTATAATCAATTTCCCAAAAATTGGAACAGAACGTCAATTTTTTACGAAAAAGGTCTATTTGTCCACTCAGAGCCGATGCCTGCTTTTTGTGCCAATTTTTGAAGAAATTAGTATAAATTCTCTTATCTGTACCCCAAAATGGCTCCATTTTGGTCCAAAGAACAATAGGCTAGAGGATAATTGGTAGAAGTAATGTAATTTATCGTTATTTTCGAAAAATAGCGAAGTCCCCAAACTTAACGATTCTTGACGCAACGTAAGATTCGGGGACGCCACTAATCTAATTTGGCGACAACTGGGGCTGCTCTAGAGGATCAACCGCTGCTGTTGATGGTCCATATTGGACCTATCTATAATCAATTTCCCAAAAATTGGAACAGAACGTCAATTTTTTACGAAAAAGGTCTATTTGTCCACTTAGAGCCGATGCCTGCTTTTTGTGCCAATTTTTGAAGAAATTAGTATAAATTCTCTTATCTGTACCCCAAAATGGCTCCATTTTGGTCCAAAGAACAATAGGCTAGAGGATAATTGGTAGAAGTAATGTAATTTATCGTTATTTTCGAAAAATAGCGAAGTCCCCAAACTTAACGATTCTTGACGCAACGTAAGATTCGGGGACGCCACTAATTTAATTTGGCGACAACTGGGGCTGCTCTAGAGGATCAACCGCTGCTGTTGATGGTCCATATTGGACCTATCTATAATCAATTTCCCAAAAATTGGAACAGAACGTCAATTTTTTACGAAAAAGGTCTATTTGTCCACTTAGAGCCGATGCCTGCTTTTTGTGCCAATTTTTGAAGAAATTAGTATAAATTCTCTTATCTGTACCCCAAAATGGCTCCATTTTGGTCCAAAGAACAATAGGCTAGAGGATAATTGGTAGAAGTAATGTAATTTATCGTTATTTTCGAAAAATAGCGAAGTCCCCAAACTTAACGATTCTTGACGCAACGTAAGATTCGGGGACGCCACTAATTTAATTTGGCGACAACTGGGGCTGCTCTAGAGGATCAACCGCTGCTGGACAAGGTCCATATTGAACCTATCTATCATCAATTTCCCACAAATTGGAACACATCGTCTATTTTTCACGAAAAAGGTCTATTTGTCCTCTTAGAGCCGATGCCTGCTTTTTGTGCCAATCTTTGAAGAAATTAGTATAAATTCTCTTATCTGTACCCCAAAATGGCTCCATTTTGGTCCAAAGAACAATAGGCTAGAGGATAATTGGTAGAAGTAATGTAATTTATCATTTTTTTCGAAAAATGGCGAAGTCCCCAAACTTAACGATTCTTGACGCAACGTAAGATTCGGGGACGCCACTAATTTTATTTTGACGACTACTGGGGCTGCTCTAGAGGATCAACCGCTGCTGGACAAGATCCATATTTAACCTATCTATAATCAATTTCCCAAAAATTGGAACAGAACGTCAATTTTTTACGAAAAAGGTCTATTTGTCCACTTAGAGCCGATGCCTGCTTTTTGTGCCAATTTTTGAAGAAATTGGTATAAATTCTCTTATCTGTACCCCCAAATGGCTCCATTTTGGTCCAAAGAACAATAGGCTAGACTGCTAGAGGATAATTGGTAGAAGTAATGTAATTTATCATTATTTTCGAAAAATAGCGAAGTCCCCAAACTTAACGATTCTTGACGCAACGTAAGATTCGGGGACGCCACTAATTTTATTTTGACGACTACTGGGGCTGCTCTAGAGGATCAACCGCTGCTGGACAAGGTCCATATTGAACCTATCTATCATCAATTTCCCACAAATTGGAACACATCGTCTATTTTTCACGAAAAAGGTCTATTTGTCCTCTTAGAGCCGATGCCTGCTTTTTGTGCCAATTTTTGAAGAAATTAGTATAAATTCTCTTATATGTACCCCAAAATGGCTCCATTTTGGTCCAAAGAACAATAGGCTAGAGGATAATTGGTAGAAGTAATGTAATTTATCATTATTTTCGAAAAATAGCGAAGTCCCCAAACTTAACGATTCTTGACGCAACGTAAGATTCGGGGACGCCACTAATTTAATTTGGCGACAACTGGGGCTGCTCTAGAGGATCAACCGCTGCTGTTGATGGTCCATATTGGACCTGTCTATAATCAATTTCCCAAAAATTGGAACAGAACGTCAATTTTTTACGAAAAAGGTCTATTTGTCCACTCAGAGCCGATGCCTGCTTTTTGTGCCAATTTTTGAAGAAATTAGTATAAATTCTCTTTTCTGTACCCCAAAATGGCTCCATTTTGGTCCAAAGAACAATAGGCTAGAGGATAATTGGTAGAAGTAATGTAATTTATCGTTATTTTCGAAAAATAGCGAAGTCCCCAAACTTAACGATTCTTGACGCAACGTAAGATTCGGGGACGCCACTAATCTAATTTGGCGACAACTGGGGCTGCTCTAGAGGATCAACCGCTGCTGTTGATGGTCCATATTGGACCTATCTATAATCAATTTCCCAAAAATTGGAACAGAACGTCAATTTTTTACGAAAAAGGTCTATTTGTCCACTTAGAGCCGATGCCTGCTTTTTGTGCCAATTTTTGAAGAAATTAGTATAAATTCTCTTATCTGTACCCCAAAATGGCTCCATTTTGGTCCAAAGAACAATAGGCTAGAGGATAATTGGTAGAAGTAATGTAATTTATCGTTATTTTCGAAAAATAGCGAAGTCCCCAAACTTAACGATTCTTGACGCAACGTAAGATTCGGGGACGCCACTAATCTAATTTGGCGACAACTGGGGCTGCTCTAGAGGATCAACCGCTGCTGTTGATGGTCCATATTGGACCTATCTATAATCAATTTCCCAAAAATTGGAACAGAACGTCAATTTTTTACGAAAAAGGTCTATTTGTCCACTTAGAGCCGATGCCTGCTTTTTGTGCCAATTTTTGAAGAAATTAGTATAAATTCTCTTATCTGTACCCCAAAATGGCTCCATTTTGGTCCAAAGAACAATAGGCTAGAGGATAATTGGTAGAAGTAATGTAATTTATCATTATTTTCGAAAAATAGCGAAGTCTCCAAACTTAACGATTCTTGACGCAACGTAAGATTCGGGGACGCCACTAATTTAATTTGGCGACAACTGGGGCTGCTCTAGAGGATCAACCGCTGCTGTTGATGGTCCATATTGGACCTGTCTATAATCAATTTCCCAAAAATTGGAACAGAACGTCAATTTTTTACGAAAAAGGTCTATTTGTCCACTCAGAGCCGATGCCTGCTTTTTGTGCCAATTTTTGAAGAAATTAGTATAAATTCTCTTTTCTGTACCCCAAAATGGCTCCATTTTGGTCCAAAGAACAATAGGCTAGAGGATAATTGGTAGAAGTAATGTAATTTATCGTTATTTTCGAAAAATAGCGAAGTCCCCAAACTTAACGATTCTTGACGCAACGTAAGATTCGGGGACGCCACTAATCTAATTTGGCGACAACTGGGGCTGCTCTAGAGGATCAACCGCTGCTGTTGATGGTCCATATTGGACCTGTCTATAATCAATTTCCCAAAAATTGGAACAGAACGTCAATTTTTTACGAAAAAGGTCTATTTGTCCACTCAGAGCCGATGCCTGCTTTTTGTGCCAATTTTTGAAGAAATTAGTATAAATTCTCTTATCTGTACCCCAAAATGGCTCCATTTTGGTCCAAAGAACAATAGGCTAGAGGATAATTGGTAGAAGTAATGTAATTTATCGTTATTTTCGAAAAATAGCGAAGTCCCCAAACTTAACGATTCTTGACGCAACGTAAGATTCGGGGACGCCACTAATTTTATTTTGACGACTACTGGGGCTGCTCTAGAGGATCAACCGCTGCTGGACAAGGTCCATATTGAACCTATCTATCATCAATTTCCCACAAATTGGAACACATCGTCTATTTTTCACGAAAAAGGTCTATTTGTCCAGTTAGAGCCTATGCCTGCTTTTAGTGCCAATTTTTGAAGAAATTGGTATAAATTCTCTTATCTGTACACCCAAATGGCTCCATTTTGGTCCAAAGAACAATAGGCTACAAGATAATTGGTAGAAGTAATGTAATTTATCATTATTTTCGAAAAATAGCGAAGTCCCCAAACTTAACGATTCTTGACGCAACGTAAGATTCGGGGGCGCCACTAATTTTATTTTGACGACTACTGGGGCTGCTCTAGAGGATCAACCGCTGCTGGACAAGGTCCATATTGAACCTATCTATCATCAATTTCCCACAAATTGGAACACATCGTCTATTTTTCACGAAAAAGGTCTATTTGTCCAGTCAGAGCCGATGCCTGCTTTTTGTGCCAATTTTTGAAGAAATTAGTATAAATTCTCTTATCTGTACCCCAAAATGGCTCCATTTTGGTCCAAAGAACAATAGGCTAGAGGATAATTGGTAGAAGTAATGTAATTTATCGTTATTTTCGAAAAATAGCGAAGTCCCCAAACTTAACGATTCTTGACGCAACGTAAGATTCGGGGACGCCACTAATTTAATTTGGCGACAACTGGGGCTGCTCTAGAGGATCAGCCGCTGCTGGACAAGGTCCATATTGAACCTATATATCATCAATTTCCCACAAATTGGAACACATTGTCTATTTTTCACGAAAAAGGTCTATTTGTCCACTTAGAGCCGATGCCTGCTTTTTGTGCCAATTTTTGAAGAAATTGGTATAAATTCTCTTATCTGTACCCCCAAATGGCTCCATTTTGGTCCAAAGAACATTAGGCTAGAGGATAATTGGTAGAGGTAATGTAATTTATCATTATTTTCGAAAAATAGCGAAGTCCCCGAACTTAACGATTCTTGACGCAACGTAAGATTCGGGGAAGCCACTAATTTAATTTGGCGACAACTGGGGCTGCTCTAGAGGATCAACCGCTGCTGTTGATGGTCCATATTGGACCTATCTATAATCAATTTCCCAAAAATTGGAACAGAACGTCAATTTTTTACGAAAAAGGTCTATTTGTCCACTTAGAGCCGATGCCTGCTTTTTGTGCCAATTTTTGAAGAAATTAGTATAAATTCTCTTATCTGTACCCCAAAATGGCTCCATTTTGGTCCAAAGAACAATAGGCTAGAGGATAATTGGTAGAAGTAATGTAATTTATCATTATTTTCGAAAAATAGTGAAGTCCCCAAACTTAACGATTCTTGACGCAACGTAAGATTCGGGGACGCCACTAATTTAATTTGGCGACAACTGGGGCTGCTCTAGAGGATCAACCGCTGCTGGACAAGGTCCATATTGAACCTATATATCATCAATTTCCCACAAATTGGAACACATTGTCTATTTTTCACGAAAAAGGTCTATTTGTCCACTTAGAGCCGATGCCTGCTTTTTGTGCCAATTTTTGAAGAAATTAGTATAAATTCTCTTATCTGTACCCCAAAATGGCTCCATTTTGGTCCAAAGAACAATAGGCTAGAGGATAATTGGTAGAAGTAATGTAATTTATCGTTATTTTCGAAAAATAGCGAAGTCCCCAAACTTAACGATTCTTGACGCAACGTAAGATTCGGGGACGCCACTAATTTAATTTGGCGACAACTGGGGCTGCTCTAGAGGATCAACCGCTGCTGGACAAGGTCCATATTGAACCTATCTATCATCAATTTCCCACAAATTGGAACACATCGTCTATTTTTCACGAAAAAGGTCTATTTGTCCTCTTAGAGCCGATGCCTGCTTTTTGTGCCAATTTTTGAAGAAATTAGTATAAATTCTCTTATCTGTACCCCAAAATGGCTCCATTTTGGTCCAAAGAACAATAGGCTAGAGGATAATTGGTAGAAGTAATGTAATTTATCATTATTTTCGAAAAATAGCGAAGTCCCCAAACTTAACGATTCTTGACGCAACGTAAGATTCGGGGACGCCACTAATTTAATTTGGCGACAACTGGGGCTGCTCTAGAGGATCAACCGCTGCTGTTGATGGTCGATATTGGACCTGTCTATAATCAATTTCCCAAAAATTGGAACAGAACGTCAATTTTTTACGAAAAAGGTCTATTTGTCCACTCAGAGCCGATGCCTGCTTTTTGTGCCAATTTTTGAAGAAATTAGTATAAATTCTCTTATCTGTACCCCAAAATGGCTCCATTTTGGTCCAAAGAACAATAGGCTAGAGGATAATTGGTAGAAGTAATGTAATTTATCGTTATTTTCGAAAAATAGCGAAGTCCCCAAACTTAACGATTCTTGACGCAACGTAAGATTCGGGGACGCCACTAATTTTATTTTGACGACTACTGGGGCTGCTCTAGAGGATCAACCGCTGCTGGACAAGGTCCATATTGAACCTATCTATCATCAATTTCCCACAAATTGGAACACATCGTCTATTTTTCACGAAAAAGGTCTATTTGTCCAGTTAGAGCCTATGCCTGCTTTTAGTGCCAATTTTTGAAGAAATTGGTATAAATTCTCTTATCTGTACACCCAAATGGCTCCATTTTGGTCCAAAGAACAATAGGCTACAAGATAATTGGTAGAAGTAATGTAATTTATCATTATTTTCGAAAAATAGCGAAGTCCCCAAACTTAACGATTCTTGACGCAACGTAAGATTCGGGGACGCCACTAATTTTATTTTGACGACTACTGGGGCTGCTCTAGAGGATCAACCGCTGCTGGACAAGGTCCATATTGAACCTATCTATCATCAATTTCCCACAAATTGGAACACATCGTCTATTTTTCACGAAAAAGGTCTATTTGTCCAGTCAGAGCCGATGCCTGCTTTTTGTGCCAATTTTTGAAGAAATTAGTATAAATTCTCTTATCTGTACCCCAAAATGGCTCCATTTTGGTCCAAAGAACAATAGGCTAGAGGATAATTGGTAGAAGTAATGTAATTTATCGTTATTTTCGAAAAATAGCGAAGTCCCCAAACTTAACGATTCTTGACGCAACGTAAGATTCGGGGACGCCACTAATTTTATTTTGACGACTACTGGGGCTGCTCTAGAGGATCAACCGCTGCTGGACAAGGTCCATATTGAACCTATCTATCATCAATTTCCCACAAATTGGAACACATCGTCTATTTTTCACGAAAAAGGTCTATTTGTCCAGTTAGAGCCTATGCCTGCTTTTAGTGCCAATTTTTGAAGAAATTGGTATAAATTCTCTTATCTGTACACCCAAATGGCTCCATTTTGGTCCAAAGAACAATAGGCTACAAGATAATTGGTAGAAGTAATGTAATTTATCATTATTTTCGAAAAATAGCGAAGTCCCCAAACTTAACGATTCTTGACGCAACGTAAGATTCGGGGACGCCACTAATTTTATTTTGACGACTACTGGGGCTGCTCTAGAGGATCAACCGCTGCTGGACAAGGTCCATATTGAACCTATCTATCATCAATTTCCCACAAATTGGAACACATCGTCTATTTTTCACGAAAAAGGTCTATTTGTCCAGTCAGAGCCGATGCCTGCTTTTTGTGCCAATTTTTGAAGAAATTAGTATAAATTCTCTTATCTGTACCCCAAAATGGCTCCATTTTGGTCCAAAGAACAATAGGCTAGAGGATAATTGGTAGAAGTAATGTAATTTATCGTTATTTTCGAAAAATAGCGAAGTCCCCAAACTTAACGATTCTTGACGCAACGTAAGATTCGGGGACGCCACTAATTTTATTTTGACGACTACTGGGGCTGCTCTAGAGGATCAACCGCTGCTGGACAAGGTCCATATTGAACCTATCTATCATCAATTTCCCACAAATTGGAACACATCGTCTATTTTTCACGAAAAAGGTCTATTTGTCCAGTTAGAGCCTATGCCTGCTTTTAGTGCCAATTTTTGAAGAAATTGGTATAAATTCTCTTATCTGTACACCCAAATGGCTCCATTTTGGTCCAAAGAACAATAGGCTACAAGATAATTGGTAGAAGTAATGTAATTTATCATTATTTTCGAAAAATAGCGAAGTCCCCAAACTTAACGATTCTTGACGCAACGTAAGATTCGGGGACGCCACTAATTTTATTTTGACGACTACTGGGGCTGCTCTAGAGGATCAACCGCTGCTGGACAAGGTCCATATTGAACCTATCTATCATCAATTTCCCACAAATTGGAACACATCGTCTATTTTTCACGAAAAAGGTCTATTTGTCCAGTCAGAGCCGATGCCTGCTTTTTGTGCCAATTTTTGAAGAAATTAGTATAAATTCTCTTATCTGTACCCCAAAATGGCTCCATTTTGGTCCAAAGAACAATAGGCTAGAGGATAATTGGTAGAAGTAATGTAATTTATCGTTATTTTCGAAAAATAGCGAAGTCCCCAAACTTAACGATTCTTGACGCAACGTAAGATTCGGGGACGCCACTAATTTAATTTGGCGACAACTGGGGCTGCTCTAGAGGATCAGCCGCTGCTGGACAAGGTCCATATTGAACCTATATATCATCAATTTCCCACAAATTGGAACACATTGTCTATTTTTCACGAAAAAGGTCTGTTTGTCCACTTAGAGCCGATGCCTGCTTTTTGTGCCAATTTTTGAAGAAATTGGTATAAATTCTCTTATCTGTACCCCCAAATGGCTCCATTTTGGTCCAAAGAACATTAGGCTAGAGGATAATTGGTAGAGGTAATGTAATTTATCATTATTTTCGAAAAATAGCGAAGTCCCCGAACTTAACGATTCTTGACGCAACGTAAGATTCGGGGAAGCCACTAATTTAATTTGGCGACAACTGGGGCTGCTCTAGAGGATCAACCGCTGCTGTTGATGGTCCATATTGGACCTATCTATAATCAATTTCCCAAAAATTGGAACAGAACGTCAATTTTTTACGAAAAAGGTCTATTTGTCCACTTAGAGCCGATGCCTGCTTTTTGTGCCAATTTTTGAAGAAATTAGTATAAATTCTCTTATCTGTACCCCAAAATGGCTCCATTTTGGTCCAAAGAACAATAGGCTAGAGGATAATTGGTAGAAGTAATGTAATTTATCATTATTTTCGAAAAATAGTGAAGTCCCCAAACTTAACGATTCTTGACGCAACGTAAGATTCGGGGACGCCACTAATTTAATTTGGCGACAACTGGGGCTGCTCTAGAGGATCAACCGCTGCTGGACAAGGTCCATATTGAACCTATATATCATCAATTTCCCACAAATTGGAACACATTGTCTATTTTTCACGAAAAAGGTCTATTTGTCCACTTAGAGCCGATGCCTGCTTTTTGTGCCAATTTTTGAAGAAATTGGTATAAATTCTCTTATCTGTACCCCCAAATGGCTCCATTTTGGTCCAAAGAACAATAGGCTAGAGGATAATTGGTAGAAGTAATGTAATTTATCATTATTTTCGAAAAATAGCGAAGTCCCCAAACTTAACGATTCTTGACGCAACGTAAGATTCGGGGACGCCACTAATTTTATTTTGACGACTACTGGGGCTGCTCTAGAGGATCAACCGCTGCTGGACAAGGTCCATATTGAACCTATCTATCATCAATTTCCCACAAATTGGAACACATCGTCTATTTTTCACGAAAAAGGTCTATTTGTCCTCTTAGAGCCGATGCCTGCTTTTTGTGCCAATTTTTGAAGAAATTAGTATAAATTCTCTTATCTGTACCCCAAAATGGCTCCATTTTGGTCCAAAGAACAATAGGCTACAAGATAATTGGTAGAAGTAATATAATTTATCATTATTTTCGAAAAATAGCGAAGTCCCCAAACTTAACGATTCTTGACGCAACGTAAGATTCGGGGACGCCACTAATTTAATTTGGCGACAACTGGGGCTGCTCTAGAGGATCAACCGCTGCTGTTGATGGTCAATATTGGACCTATCTATAATCAATTTCCCAAAAATTGGAACAGAACGTCAATTTTTTACGAAAGAGGTCTATTTGTCCACTCAGAGCCGATGCCTGCTTTTTGTGCCAATTTTTGAAGAAATTAGTATAAATTCTCTTATCTGTACCCCAAAATGGCTCCATTTTGGTCCAAAGAACAATAGGCTAGAGGATAATTGGTAGAAGTAATGTAATTTATCGTTATTTTCGAAAAATAGCGAAGTCCCCAAACTTAACGATTCTTGACGCAACGTAAGATTCGGGGACGCCACTAATTTTATTTTGACGACTACTGGGGCTGCTCTAGAGGATCAACCGCTGCTGGACAAGGTCCATATTGAACCTATCTATCATCAATTTCCCACAAATTGGAACACATCGTCTATTTTTCACAAAAAAGGTCTATTTGTCCACTTAGAGCCGATGCCTGCTTTTTGTGCCAATTTTTGAAGAAATTAGTATAAATTCTCTTATCTGTACCCCCAAATGGCTCCATTTTGGTCCAAAGAACAATAGGCTAGAGGATAATTGGTAGAAGTAATGTAATTTATCATTATTTTCGAAAAATAGTGAAGTCCCCAAACTTAACGATTCTTGACGCAACGTAAGATTCGGGGACGCCACTAATTTAATTTGGCGACAACTGGGGCTGCTCTAGAGGATCAACCGCTGCTGGACAAGGTCCATATTGAACCTATATATCATCAATTTCCCACAAATTGGAACACATTGTCTATTTTTCACGAAAAAGGTCTATTTGTCCACTTAGAGCCGATGCCTGCTTTTTGTGCCAATTTTTGAAGAAATTGGTATAAATTCTCTTATCTGTACCCCCAAATGGCTCCATTTTGGTCCAAAGAACAATAGGCTAGAGGATAATTGGTAGAAGTAATATAATTCATCATTATTTTCGAAAAATAGCGAAGTCCCCAAACTTAACGATTCTTGACGCAACGTAAGATTCGGGGACGCCACTAATTTTATTTTGACGACTACTGGGGCTGCTCTAGAGGATCAACCGCTGCTGGACAAGGTCCATATTTAACCTATCTATCATCAATTTCCCACAAATTGGAACACATCGTCTATTTTTCTCGAAAAAGGTCTATTCGTCCACTTAGAGCCGGTGCCTGCTTTTTGTGCCAATTTTTGAAGAAATTAGTATAAATTCTCTTATCTGTACCCCAAAATGGCTCCATTTTGGTCCAAAGAACAATAGGCTAGAGGATAATTGGTAGAAGTAATGTAATTTATCATTTTTTTCGAAAAATGGCGAAGTCCCCAAACTTAACGATTCTTGACGCAACGTAAGATTCGGGGACGCCACTAATTTTATTTTGACGACTACTGGGGCTGCTCTAGAGGATCAACCGCTGCTGGACAAGATCCATATTTAACCTATCTATAATCAATTTCCCAAAAATTGGAACAGAACGTCAATTTTTTACGAAAAAGGTCTATTTGTCCACTTAGAGCCGATGCCTGCTTTTTGTGCCAATTTTTGAAGAAATTGGTATAAATTCTCTTATCTGTACCCCCAAATGGCTCCATTTTGGTCCAAAGAACAATAGGCTAGACTGCTAGAGGATAATTGGTAGAAGTAATGTAATTTATCATTATTTTCGAAAAATAGCGAAGTCCCCAAACTTAACGATTCTTGACGCAACGTAAGATTCGGGGACGCCACTAATTTTATTTTGACGACTACTGGGGCTGCTCTAGAGGATCAACCGCTGCTGGACAAGGTCCATATTGAACCTATCTATCATCAATTTCCCACAAATTGGAACACATCGTCTATTTTTCACGAAAAAGGTCTATTTGTCCTCTTAGAGCCGATGCCTGCTTTTTGTGCCAATTTTTGAAGAAATTAGTATAAATTCTCTTATATGTACCCCAAAATGGCTCCATTTTGGTCCAAAGAACAATAGGCTAGAGGATAATTGGTAGAAGTAATGTAATTTATCATTATTTTCGAAAAATAGCGAAGTCCCCAAACTTAACGATTCTTGACGCAACGTAAGATTCGGGGACGCCACTAATTTAATTTGGCGACAACTGGGGCTGCTCTAGAGGATCAACCGCTGCTGTTGATGGTCCATATTGGACCTGTCTATAATCAATTTCCCAAAAATTGGAACAGAACGTCAATTTTTTACGAAAAAGGTCTATTTGTCCACTCAGAGCCGATGCCTGCTTTTTGTGCCAATTTTTGAAGAAATTAGTATAAATTCTCTTTTCTGTACCCCAAAATGGCTCCATTTTGGTCCAAAGAACAATAGGCTAGAGGATAATTGGTAGAAGTAATGTAATTTATCGTTATTTTCGAAAAATAGCGAAGCCCCCAAACTTAACGATTCTTGACGCAACGTAAGATTCGGGGACGCCACTAATCTAATTTGGCGACAACTGGGGCTGCTCTAGAGGATCAACCGCTGCTGTTGATGGTCCATATTGGACCTATCTATAATCAATTTCCCAAAAATTGGAACAGAACGTCAATTTTTTACGAAAAAGGTCTATTTGTCCACTTAGAGCCGATGCCTGCTTTTTGTGCCAATTTTTGAAGAAATTAGTATAAATTCTCTTATCTGTACCCCAAAATGGCTCCATTTTGGTCCAAAGAACAATAGGCTAGAGGATAATTGGTAGAAGTAATGTAATTTATCGTTATTTTCGAAAAATAGCGAAGTCCCCAAACTTAACGATTCTTGACGCAACGTAAGATTCGGGGACTCCACTAATTTTATTTTAAAGACTACTTGGGTTCCTCTGGGGGCTCAACCGCGGGTGTAGATGGTCCATATTGAACCTATTATTCATCAATTTCCCTCAAATTGGAACAGATAGTCAATTTTTCACGAAAAAGGTCTATTTGTCCACTTAGAACTGATGCCTGCTTAATTTTTGAAGAAATTGGTTTGGATGCCCTTCCCTATACCCCAAATTATTCGATTTTGTTCAAACGAACAGGCTTTAGGATAAATTTAGTAGGAACGTACCTAATCTGTCCCTTTTTTTGAAGAATAACAAAAGTCCCCAAACTTAACGATTCATGACATAACATAAGATCCGAGGCTCCCTATTTTATGTGACGACCGCGGTGGGGCTCCTCTAGAGATCTAGCCGCATGGGATTCATTTTCCGAGGAACTGTGGAACAAATCATTCCGATAATAAATCACTTTTTGTTTTTCTTAAAACCCGGTTGAGTTGGTACCCGAAGTCATGTGCATAAAGCAACGTAAGAGGTCATTAACCTTAAATTGAAAAGCTAGAAACCTGTCGGTTAAAGCAAATAGAATGAATTAATTTTCTGGATGATAGGCAGCCAATTTTACTAGTAGGTAAAACAGGGCTTAAAAGGTAATTTGCGAATCTTACGTTAGTTCAAATATCAACCACTTGGGGGTTTAGTGAAGTCCCCGGAGTCTACATTACGTCTGTCAAAATAGGTGTAGGATTTGGGGACGTCCCCAAACACGACACGAGGTCCCCGAACTTAACTTTATGTATAAAAAAAGTCCCAGAACCTTACGTCTTGTGTATATATGTACGTATGTACGTATGTGAGCACGATTTCTCGGAAACTACCGAACGGATTTTAGTGAAATTTGGTATGCAGGTTAGTGTTGGCCTTCTGGTGAGCCCAGTTAATTTTGTTGCGAATCCGAAGAAGCCAAGTGCCTTTTAGGCATGTAAACTATGAAATTTGACTGATGAACACTAATTTTTCTTAACAGCGCATGAAAGGTCTTGAAATTCTGTATCTGAAAGTGTACTCACACTTAGCGCCTTTTTGGCATAAAATCGAAAAATTCGAAGTATTGAGGAAACATTAAATAACACGCTACAGCCCAAACTGCTGGATCGATTTGGTTGAAATTTGGTAGGTAGAGATACCGTCACCCGCCGAAGAACTGATTTAATTCTGGTGGCAATCCGAGGGCGGCAAGTGCCATTTTGGCATATCAACTTTGAAATTTCAATAATGAACTCCTATTTTCTCTATCAGCACATGAAAAGTCTTCAAATTTAGTTTTCAAAATTGTACTCAACCTTAATGCCCTTTTGGCAAAAGATCGTAAAATTCAGAAAACTCACAGAAAACACATTTGGTTTGGTGGAGTAAAACTTAGGCATAGTAAATAGTAAAATTTAAGTGATATTAGTGATAGGATTGGATCATTCACCAAGTGGGGAGGTTTCAGCCGCTTCCGTAGCTGCCCATTTTATTTTCTATGTATTTTACTAACATTTCTCATCTATTTCTAAACACGTATTTTTTTTGTCCTCTTATACGTTACCATTAATTTTTTTATACTTTAATTGGATTGTTTCTGTTGGGAAAAGATATGTTATTATTATTATTAATTGCTAATAGTAGTACCTACCATCTACCTACCAACAAAACTTAAGATCAAGAGAGCCGTTAAATTTTACATCTCACTAATACTAGTTGAAGCCGTGTAAAACAATAGGTGGCGTTTTATCTGACAAAATAATTAAATACGAAAATTACTCAAATGAAAAATTAAAAAAAAATTAAATCAATTTTAATACTTGATTCTCTCGAGCTGCCACCCAAAAAACTCTGTAGCGTCATCCAGATGCCCTCCGCTGATGAAGGCCAATAAGCCTGAAAGAAATTGAAAAAATCGGTTTAGGTACTCTTTCGCAATTGTTTTTCATCTAAAGTTAAGGCTAATTTTACAAACTATTCATAGCAATTTTCAAAATTTGACGATCTGTCAAAAAAATCCATGTTGGCTGCATTTTTGGAAAGCTACTTTTTTTGTGCATTTAATGTTGTTAAAATCTAATATGGCGGCCATAAGAAAAAGAAAAGTTGACTGTCGTTGCTCAAAATCTAGAAGGCCTAGAAATTTCTGTCAATGTTTTAGAGTTAACAGGTGTCAAAAATATAAAAGTTTCAAGTTTCATTGAATTACCACCAATCGTTAAAAAGATACCAATTTTTCTTTAAAATCGCAATTTTCAATTTTCTCGAGATAACTCAGGAACGAATCAAGATAAAGGAGAATTCTTTACAGATTCTTAAACGCCTTGAAAAAACGCAACTTTTTTCTAATTTAATGGTGGGCAACGAAAAATCCACCACAAAAATCTTTTTTGTGCTTTGAACTAAATCTGTGGAGCCGTTGTATTTCTTAATCTTCACCTTCTATACTTCTTTCCTAAATTTCTATATTTATCAGATCAGATGAACGTCGTAACGCCTCAATTTTGTGAAATCGTGTTCCGTGCAAAATTTAAAAATTCGGCATCAATTCAACAACTGGATTTCAAAAAACAAATCTGTTTCGCAAAAACTTTCATTTTGAGATTGGACTGTTCCGGACCTTTATACTGGCCCTGTAGATTAATCACCTGTTAGAATAGATACATCTCAGTAGTTGATCAGCTTAATGTGTATTATGTAGATAGTTTATCACTTAGAAGACAAACTGAACCTTGTTCACTGAATCTCATATTCTAATTAAGTATATAAATAAATATGGATTATTAGAAGTGGGTGTTGTTCTAGAAAGGAACTAGAAATTATTACCAATAAATCTCTCAAGGCAGCCATTATTTAATAATCCATAGATAAATGTGTGGTCGTAGTACGTATTAGAAGGAATTCGCTAAATATAAATTCCTTAGTATTTCTGTATTTCCGCACATAATGAGTTTCGTTCATTGAACCGTATTCAATATAATTCAATACGATCGAGCAAATGAACGTTTCATTTGCTTACTGATAAGATGTTTATAAATTCTTGGTAGGAAGATCTGAAGATGTAGAATGCAGGTAGGTATACAGGGTGGGTAATTTTCTCAGTAATTTTTCGATGCTCACCATTAGTATCTCTGAAACCATAATAGATGAAGAGTAGTTTGAATTGGAGAAAAGTTGCGCTATTTCTTGGTGATTAAGGTTCTGACGACAATTCCCCGATATTTTGATTCGTTCGTGAGTTACCACTAAAAATCTGAAAATTGCCAATTTAAATAAAAATTAATGTCTTCTTAACGTTTGATGTTATTTAAATGAAACTTGGAACTTTTATATTTTTGACAGCTGTCAATTGAATGGCAATAACAGAAATTTTCTAGGCCTTCTAGATTTTGAATTACTACAGTCAACTTTTGATTCTTTTATGGCCGCCATATTGAATTTTGACACCAACACATACACAAAAAAATTGTCTTTTCAAAAATGCAGTCAACATGAACTTTTTTGACAAATGTCAGAATTTGAAAATTGGTATAAATAATTTGTAAAATCAGCCTAAACTTAGACGAAAAACAATTGTAAAAAAGTGCGCCGACTCCTTCAACTTCTTATAACATGTGAAAACAACTGAATTTAACATTAATAAAATCCGTCTTGCGGTCGTGTGCCTCAGGCTTTCGCATATTTTTTCAAAGACGTCCATGTTGGTTACATTTTTGAAAAGTAATTTTTTTGTGTATCCGCCGGCTACGTGAAAATTCAATATGGCGGGATGGCGCCCATATAAGAAAAAGAAAAGTTGACGGTCTTTATTCAAAATCTAGAAAGCCTAGAATATTTCTGACAATGACATTCAATTGACAGCTGTCAAAAACTATAAAATCTCTAAGTTTAATTTGAATAACCATCAATCGTTAGGAAGATATGTATATGGTTTTTTGAAAATTGAATTTTAGTCGCAAACGAAAAAATTTTTCCTACCCAATCGACCCCCTTCGAATGCTTACGTGGTTTGCTGCCTTTGTGGTTGACAGGACAACCCAAAATAAATTGAAAATTGAATTTTAAATAGAAACGGAAAATTTTTTCGAGCACAATCGGAATTATTACTTTATTTTGCAAACCACAAAGGCAGCAAACAGTCGAAGTGGGTCGATCGGGCACGAAAAAATTTTTCGTTTGACTATAAAATTAAATTTTCAAAAAACTGTTGATGAGCGAAAAAAATCTCAAGAGATACAGACTGGTATGGACTATCCTCCACACACGCTAAAACTTTTCGAGAAAATTCTCGGGAGCAGTAAAAAAATTAATTCATTTTCCCTTGTTATTTGCCTACAGCGGGGTTGCTGAAACACCCGGCCTTATGTAATAAGGGGTAGTGAACTTAAAAATAATTTCTCCTAAAATTTGCCGGAAGGCAACGCCGCAAGTTGACAGGTGTCAAGCTTCATTTGAAAAATCTTGTATACTTTATCAATAATCAGGTCATGGTGTAAATATTTGAATACCCTCGTCTGTCAGTCTTCTTGACGTGTAGGCTCAAATCTCTTGTGTCCACACGGCGATCTCGAGAAATCCAATCCATTTTAGTGAAACCGTAAACCCTGCCGACGAGGAGCCATCTTTTTCTATCGTCCGACGAGGAAAACGTTTCCTGTTCTTATTAACATTTACCTTATTAAGGATCAAGATAATCGGTACTAGAATTGAAAATGAAGCTGCTTTGTTAATTTCAATTGTCAATAAATGACGAACGACAAGGTTTTTCCCAGATCGCGATGAAATCGTGGGAAATTCATAGTCGATATAATCGATCCACCTACGCCCCGAAGTCATTTTGGGCAGTCGAGTCGATTTCTTCAGCTCCTCGGGCACGCAAACCAAACAAAGGTTTGTACCGATAGAGCTATGCACGTTTATGATTCAAAGTCAATATTTGCACTGTGTTATATACACAGGATGTGTGTGCGACTCCTACACATTTTTTTTTCTTCTACAACATAATGAAGAGTAAAGTTCACCATGGAGAAACTTATGAATGGGCGGCAATGAATATGCAAAACGGAATTTTAACGGCGACAACGGGTTTCTTCGTTTAATTAGAGAGCGCGTTCGCAGGTTGAGGTGTCCTCGAGTTCTCGATTTCCATGAAGGGGATAATGCTTTATTATAAAAACGCTATTCTACGAACGGAACAGGTACGTCTCTTTTGAATACGTGGTGAAACGGCACAGGTGTTGGAGTGATTTTTCAAAATCCACCCCAGCCCAGGTAAAAATAGAGGACCAGGTGCATGAATGTATATAAAGGAATAATTTTTGTTTGGCAACACTAAGGATTCGTTGGACTGAATAAATCTCTGTGAAGTTGACACATTCTGTTCATTACATTATCAGGGCAGTATAATTGCGACTAAGATATACAATATTTGTGAACATGGGATAGGTGTGTGCACGATAAGGTTGTCGAGATGATAAAAGTGTCTTTCTCAGAACGGCATGTAACACATAATGAACAATAAAACTAGAAATCTTAATAAGTCCTGGTTTTGAAATAAAACCGTGTGGATTCTACCAGTTTTAGCACTTGTTCTGTCGTTATTGATAATTTATAAGTTAATGAGAGTTTGATGGGCGATTTTTGTGATGATGGATCATAATGCGCTTTTTCATTTTGTGAACTAGGTTCTATAGTTAGTAGGCCAAAATTACCATTAAAGCTGAGCTGCAAAATTACCGCAGGCCACAGGATATTTTGTGAACTTAGATAAACGATTTTTAATTTCCCAGTTTTTTTTCTAGTGTGTCCTAATTTTAAGATGAAGACATGTTTTGCCCTTAGAAATGATTTTTTTCCATATGTTCATATGAAATTTTCTTCCTAAAATGATGTAAAGAACTCGGTAAAGAACCATGTAAACAACTTATTAGAATAATTTTATTCGACATTCAACAATAGCAACTTTTCTGTACTTATGTAGGGTGTTTCAGAAACGTGTACAGATGCTCCAAATAAAAATATGTCAATGCATTAGTTCACATTTTTTATTAATGATACAAAATCGATCGATTATTTCGAAATTTTGCAAGAGTAGGTAATCAAAGTTAGTTTAAGAAATGCTACCTACATCTAAAACGAAGCAAGTAAAGGATATTCCATTGATGTAGATTTTGCATTGAAAATACCGCATTCACATGTCGGTAATTGATGTTCTCCTTTATCAAATTTAACGAAATCCCGCACACAAACCCCACTACAATGTCTTTCGTTTCGACCTCCCATTATGAGACGGTCTAGTTCCCTATGCAAAAGCGAACCCACGTTCATAGGAACTTTTTGACTTGTTTTTATTTGGGGAATCTACGGCAGGAATTTCTACAAATATGTCTGAAACACCCTGAATAGATCGATCAAAAATTAAGATTTCATTATTATGTATTTGGTGAAAAAATGCGATAAACGAAAAATATACAGAAAATCTGCAACGCCCACCCAAGAACTCACGCCTATGATGAGTATGATGTTAGTGAAAAAGTCCAAAAGAAGGCTCTTTGTAACACTGTTCTTTTTGCATAATTTGAAAAAAGTGAATTTTGGAAGCATTTTCATATGAAGTATTCGTCTTAAAATGAGACATAGAGTCGCCCTCAATTTTTCTGTATACATAGAACATAGGCAAGGCTCTATAGCCCTAATAGGTGAGTCATATTCGAATTTTACCCGGGACGAAGTCCTAACAGGCTATAACCACCACGATAGATGGGCCTAAACTAGGCTCCAATATCTGGGAAAAATTTTGTACCACTTTGTACCTCCTGACATGAGAAGTTATTGGCAATTTTAACAACGAGGAACTCGCCCTTTTCCGGTTTTTCGCAAATATCATTAAAACTAACCGTGATCTGCTGACAAGGTATACTTACATTTTTTATAGAACATTAAATTCTCTACAAGAGCTGTGTCTAAAGAGCTATAGCCGACAAGCGACCGACAAGTCAGTCGTTTGGTCTCTACGAGCCATTAAAGTTTCTTCAACAATTCGTTTTCAGCCATTTGTAGTAAATCCAAAAATTTGAAAAAAAAATCGTAAATCATCTGAAGACCTTGAAGAATGTCTTTCATGACTCAATTAATATTTCAAACGATTTCTGTTTATTTTGTACAGGAAATTAAAAAAGAACTTCCTTTGATGTTAAGGTTTATAAAATTGACTTGAAACTAATTTCATCCAAGGAATGGTATTATTAACTACGAAAGCAACAAAAAAACGACTTTTGTACTTTTTTCGTACATGCATCTTAAACTTTGTTATTGAATTGTGAAGTTATTATAATTGTGGGAGTGAAGCAAAAAATGACAAATTTGCATCTGAATAAAGAGGATTAATATGTTCATTGTAGGACAAAAATGAAAGAGACCTTTTTTCTTGCAAATTCAACGGACAATATGATACAACTGATTAGATTTGCAAAATAAACAATGTACGATTTCTTTCAAATTTTCAGTGATACGAAAAGTACGAGCCAACCTGCCCATTTCATCCCTGTTAAAGACTGTAGACTGTAGAAGACTTAGAAAATTTCTGTCAATGCCATTCAATTGACAGCTGTCATTGAGCTGTCATTTGAGTAACATCAATCGTTAGGAAGATATTAATTTTTCTTTAAATTGGTAATTGTTAGATTTTTTGTGGTAACTCAGGAACGAATCAAAATATCGGGAAATTCTCTTCAGCTTCTTAATCTTCGAGAAATAGCGCAACTTTTCTCTAATTTAACCGACCCCGGACCTTTTACCGTTTAGAAGATCCCAATGGTGAGCATCGAAAAATTACCAACCCTGTATTTTAAATTTTAGTAAATGAACGCCGGGCACAATACGCAACACAGCATCAGCGATCGACACTCGGCCCACGGTTCACCCAACGATCATTATTGATCAGGTTTATGTCAAATTCCAGACATGTTTTCTCTCTTATTATATTGAATGTATGAGACATTTCACTTTTTGTAGCGACTAGCATTTGCCGCGAGTGCGCCAGTCCGTCAGGCATTACGGAAATCAAAGGCGTCAAATTAAGCTGAAAGAGTGATGCAGTTGATAGACCACCGTGAAGGAAAATTTCAAAAGCAGTAAGCCGTGAAAATACCCTCCGTGTCATAAAAGAGCGGAGTTCAATTAATTTTCATGTTTGGTTTAATATCTGTAACGAGCTCTTCCGGGAACAGAAGGTGTCAAACCGGCCCCCATTTATGAAACTGTGAGAAAAGTGTTTCTTTGGAGGAACAGGAGCGCGTTTATGCCCATAAGTTTATGTAAAAAGGCTGGGATACCGTCCTTGGTAGGAAGAATATATGATGGGATAGCATTCCTTAATCGGCACAAAAAGCCACTGTTATTGAACGAGTTATGGTATTTATAGACGCGATATTTTCCGATAGGATTTGCCTAAGAATCCAACCCGTTGTACAAGTAAAAAGCACGGCTTCGCATTGTTACCAACAACTGATGACAGTCTCGTTTGGAATACATTATGCTCGATGCCATACGGCCATTGCGTTCACCTTGAATCCAAAGAGGGAAGAATTAGTGGAGCGTTGCCACTGAAGATATCTCCTAATTTGGTCAAAACGTATGCGACTTAATTGAACATAATAACCTAATATGTAGAAGTGTTTTTCTTGGACGATCCATCACACCATAAGGACGTCAACCAAATACGGGGACGCGGTATTTTTACACCACCGGATGAGGATATTTTTCCAAGAGGGCTGTGTAAATACTACACCACCATCTGTGGATGTTTTCGGATTTCCAATGTTTGTCTCCCTAATTAGCCAACTTTGTGACCGAGCACGTTCACAATTTCAACAAAACCACCATTATTCAAAGACGACTAATAAAAAATTATGTATACCATGTGCACGAATAAAATGACCGATGTGCTGATTGAAACACGACCAGTAAATGTTGGATTGCTGGAACGCTTTCAGATTCCTTTGTAAACAACCATTTTACTTATAAATACTAATTGGTGCTTATTAACACATGTTTGCCAAGCGGGATATGTCATATTTGAAAAATCAAAAGGGGCGCCCAAAAGTTTACGGTACAGCTCAATTTAATGTTGAAAACCAAACGGAAAACAGAATTATTAAAGTATCACTTTTTACTTCATGTTACAGATTTTACGATGACTCTACACCTGTCAGCAACTTTATATCCATGAACCTGTGGTGTAACTAGAGCCCTTCAATAAATTTCGAAACAAATGAGCACTGTCGTGAGGAGGGCGACTCGATCGGATTTAATTACAGGAAACCTGAACCTTCAAACGTGACAAATCAGTAAGATCTGTTCTAATGATAATACTAGAATATTTAAGTTTTAAGTAAGGTTTTAAAATTCCTGTGAAGGGAAAACCGGAACCATTACATGAACCGGAAATATTATTTTGTAAGACATTTTATTTACATTTAACAGGGTAATTAACAAACTTGAAGGGGGTACACAGATTATGTAAATTGCAGATAATTACGGATAAGTCAAGTGCACCATTCATTACAGGCAATCTTCCAATCAATTCATTGCAAATTCAGATGAACTACAATTATTTGAAAGCAGGTACCTACGATCCAAACGAGATGATGTGGAATAGCTATTTAAGTGGGAAAAATACATTCATTTCCTTACGCGCGTGGCGAGTGCTTATTGCAGAACGAGGCAAAGCAAGTTCTGTAAACACACAAGTAAGAAAATAATGGTTTTCTCACGCGTTAATATACAAGATTTTTCACAACCCCCGAGGCATTGGAAAAAATTTTGTATTTTTTCTTAACCTGCATGAAAAGATTTAGTCACGGTGGGGATAGAAAAAAATTAACGAAATTTTCTTTAGATTATGTAATTACGAAGTAATTAGGTAGTCTTTTTAGTTAATTTAGCGAGGGGGTTGAAAAAATGAAAAAAGTTAAACAATATCCAAAAGAGCAAAATTTTTTACCTAAGAAAGACAAAATTGTGCGAATTAGGCCAAATTAACGCTCGGGGAGTTGTAAAGTTGTGAAGAGGGATGAAATATCAAAGGGGTGAAAAGTAACGAAAAAGGAGTGGTCTGCGTAAATTTTACTTTTTGAGGATTCACATATCGTGAAAGGGGTTGAAAAAGTGTGGATGGGTTAAAAATTAATGAAAATGACTGATCACCGGAAAATCACAAAGAAGCCCGAAAAAACTCGCGAAAAAATAAATGTCGAAAACGAGTTTATTTAAACTGATGCTGGAAAACGATATTAGCGACAGCGCCTGTTAAATAGCTGTGTTATGGCGCAAGTGTGAAAAGTGCATATTTTTAACCTCCCCACACCACACTTTTAAAAAAATAGAAGGTTACTGCAATCACTAAAATTTCCGAATTTGAGGTAACACCAGATGTACGTATTCGTTTTGAGGTCCCAAGAACCCAAAAAAGTGATTTTTAAAATCTGTCTGTTCTGTATGCATGTAAATGTCAGCGTCGTACGAAATTCCATATGTCCGCAACTGTACCTACGTACGTTTGTAGACACACTACAGCCCAAACTGCTGGATCGATTTGATTTGGTGTACCGGGTGACAACGAGACCATACGCTCTAATAACTTTTTTAATTATTATGATAAAAATCTGAAAAAAAATCAGTTATATTATCCGCCAAATGTTATATTTTAACATACATTAGAGCTTTCTTTCGGTTACACCGGAAATTGCTTTAATTTTGAATTTTTAAACGGGATACCTGGTACATTCTTATATTTTTATTTTATTTATTATTATTATGTTTTATGTTTTTTCTTTTACTTAGAATGACCTCTACATTCCAAAAATATAAAAACATACCGAGTATCCCATTTAAAAATTCAAAATTAAAGCCATATCCGGCGTAACCGGAAGTGATGAAAAGTTGCAATAGATGTCAAGAAATGACTTCGGTGAGCATGTTCACTGTGAATTTCCTCAAATTTTTATGTTGATAATTGAAAAATTTATTGGAACGTACATGGTCTCGTTGTCACCCGGTTTAAGTATTTCATCCCGGAAATCCCGCGGGAAAAGATTTTGCCGCAAATCGTGTAACCGGAATTGCCATTTTGGCACATAAACTTTTAAATTTTAAATACAATTCCCTATTTTTGACATGACCATTAGGGGGGCCTTGAAATTCTGCTTCCAAAGGTGTATTCACTTTTAGTGCCCTTTTTTGAAAAAAATTAATAATTAGGGATTTTTAACGCATCACTTTAAAAACCCCCTAGAGGGGTTTGACTGAAATTTGATACGTCGGAAATTGTATTATTCGACGAAGAATCGGCCCAAGGCAAGTGCCATTTTAGCATATCAGTTTTGAAATTTTAAACAAACCATCATTTAATTCCCCAAAACGATTTTTTAAAATTTAATACGACTATTAGAAAGGTCTTCAAATTATGGTTCCAAATAAAGAGAATGTATTGTGTTCACAATTAGTGCCCTTTAGGCACGGATGTCACGGATCCACGTGAGGGGGAATTCCAGCCGCTTGTGTGCTGTCCATATTTAAGACTAAAGATTAAAAGGCATAGAAGAAATAGGCATCTTGCATCAATTTTGCTTTTGATGTTAAATTGAAGTTCGGGATATATTTGATCCTTCCAGATACCTTAAATTCCAATATCTTGTCGGTGGAGCTCAAAAAAAAATGAGAAAGTAGCATTTCCAAACTTCCCGCCAAAAGACCAGCCCAGCCATTCGAACATAATTTTCTTACATGTGACAACGTCGCTGTCTAACCTGACCCGACGTCTTTCATTCATAAATCTTAAATATTTTATAGTAGTCACAAGTACTCTTTGCCAGTGGGTACAAAGGTACAAGATGCCAACCCAAACAACTAATAACATTGTACTTACCTCCTTTTACAACGTTAGAGGTTACTTTTGATCCCTCTTATTGTCAACTGCCAAGGCTGACATTTCAAATTAATTATTAAACGTCACCCTCAAATAAACTGTTGTCAGATTGCATCCGCTGTACGATTTATGACGTCACAAGTCGTACAACGGCATTTCTGAATTATTTATTTATTTACAAATAAACAAACGTTTTTTAAATAAAATTGATGTTCGCTGACGATTCCTTGTATCTTTATTGATGCATTTACATTAAAATATCCCGAAATTACGAAATGTGCAAGTAGCCTATTGGAAGCAAAGAACACGGTCCACAGAAGACTGTAGAGCTAGAGGAAGAATAGAAGAAATGTTTAGAGGTAAATCGTCAGTGAGGAAGAATCTTGGGAAGAATGTATGAGAAACTCCTTTCTTGAAAAAGGCAAGGAGGATAAAGGAAACCCCGTGGAGTTGGGTATTCGATATTTAAGTAGGGAAAAACTACTATTAAAACTTAATACATTTAGAAAAAGAATGGAGGTGGAGGAAACTGAAAGAATAAGGATGTCAAAGAGAAAAAGAGAAGATGAGCTCAAGGAACAAAACAGTCAGCTTTTCTAGGCGTGCAAAAATGGTGGATGCGCCGGGCATACTCGATCCGCTGCTGATGTCTTGACGGAAGGGGAGAGGGTGTCATACTGCGAAATGTGACCACAGTGAGAATTGAAAAGTGAGGACAATTTTGACCCCATTTATTAATAACGTGGTGATTACTGATTAAACATGGAGGACGCAATTCTGGCGTCTTAAACATTAATGAGTAGGTGTCTCGGCGTCTAAAACTGAACTGGTAATTATAATTAAAACTGTTTTGGGCCCTAATTTTCAATACGTCGCACATGACATACATAATATTATGGTCGTTGAAGATCGAGGTGAAATATCGTAAAATCGTGTTTGAAACAAGACACATTTATATAAAATGCCAATGCCTGTTTTAGTCTTTGCAAAATTCCATGAAATATGCAACGAGAAGCAAGATCATCAAGTTACGAAGCGCAAGCTTGATGCAGAATTTACGACCGTGGAGATCTGTGGGAAAAATACGCCGATAATTAATTGGAATTACACTTTTGCCTGTTGGCTCTAAATCAATCTATAAAAATATAAATATGAATTTGATTTGATTTTAAGCCATTAATTGTGCCCCATCTACGTATACAGGGTGTTGGGGAAACATGTAGCCAAACTCCTACCGTGGGTTCCTTACATAAACATAAGTCAAAAAGTTCCTATGAATATGTGTCCGATATCGTCTCCTAAGGAAGCTAAACCGTCTTGTAGGACGAGGATGGAGACCAGTTTATTTTTAATATTTCGGAAACGGTTTAATCTGCGATATTGCGAAATCGATGGATTATTTTGAAATTTTGCAAGAGGAATAAAAGTTTTCTTATGAAATTTTACTTCTAAATCGCTGTAAATAATGTTTGGTTTTGCTTTGAAAATGCCAGATGTCGGTAACTGAATGTTCTCCTTCATAAATTTTAACAACATTTTGCACATAAGTACTCCGAAATATTAAAAATAAACTGGTCTCCATCCTCGTCCTACGAGAAGACCTATAGCTCCCTTAGGAGACGATATCGGACACATGTTCATAGAAACTTTTTGACTCATTTTTATGCAAGGAACCCACGGTAGGAGTTTGGCTACATGTTCCCCGAACACCCTGTACATTTCCTTGCCACACTAGGAAATGACATTGGCCACTCTTCGATTAGCCCGGAGACATCCTTAAATCCCCTAGATGTGGACTTGAATAAATCTCCACGTTAGTTGCACCAGAAGGTGCCGCCGTGACGGGCCTCCCTTGACTTTTTCCGTCTGCCTCCGGGCAGCTTCAATAAATTGTTCGTCGGAATCCCGGAAAAAATAGGCGGCCACCTGAAATGGATTTTCAAGCAGGTCGAAGACATGAAGGAACGTTTCATGGTCTACTGCTGATCCACGGATAAGGAAAGGCGAAACTAGTTTAAATTCAGCCGGTATCTCTACACAACAATGGCTGTAATAGCCGGTTTTAAAAAATCCGTCCGGATTTGAAGACCGGATGGATTTTTAAAAACCCGCTAATGAAAGTGCATCAACATTTACATAATCGCAGCTTTATATAGTATGTATTGCGTTTTTTGAGGTTTGTTGAGTCACTGGTCGCACACCTGTTGAACACCTCCATAATCCGCAGGAAAAATCTCTCATGAACACCTGGAATCTATGGGACTAATGTTGCTGGAAGGAAAATTCCAAGGTTAATAAATCATGGGGTGATATCGCAACCACCTCCATAAATTACCCTGAAGGGGAACAAATAAGTCAATATGTAATAGCATTGATATGATAAGGAAGGTTGCTCTATCAGCTAGAAACTTTCGACCTCGTCTAGCATAGCTTTTCCCGTAATCTGACAACGTCGCAGTTATATTATCAATGGTCTTCACAACAACAACAATAAATGAACCGTTTTATTATCTAGGATTCACAACTTCCCATTGTTTATATTACTGTACGCAAATTATTTATCAATGAAAGTGACAGGAAGTGTGTACGCGTGGCGTTGACGTCACGCTGTACGATATTTAGATTGATTGCAATGCAAACTCAGTTTTTCTGTCGACCTCAACAATCGTAATGAAAGTAAAATCTTGGATTTTCATTTTTGCAAGAATGAATAGAAAATCTCGTATAATTTATGGGTGACTTTAATAAATTGTGATTCGACATGTATGAGGAGCAGGCCGTTCTGATGTCTTGAAAAGGACGGGTTTATCGTATAATCGCCCATGGCCCATGGGCATAAAATGAAGCTACGGATAAGTTTTTTATTACAAATGGTCAAAAAAAGTATGTACCTAAAGTCATGAATGAGAAATGAGGCAATAACTCCAAATTTTGTTACTCGAGATTAGCGTGAAACCAGAAACGAGCGATGTCCTGTTTTGAAATACAGCTGAAAACCTGTAGACCAAGTCTGTTTCATCTAAATGGAATAAGCAAGCACCTGCGTATAAGTACCTGCATGCTAGCTATAGAAGAAACTACATCAGTCTATTTGAAATAACAGATTTCAGAAATATCTCGGAAATTATAACAAATCGGTTAAATTAGAAAAAAGTTGCGTTTCTTCGAGGTGATTACGAATCTGTAAAGAATTCTCCAATGTCTAAATTCGCTCCTGAGTTATCCCGAAAAAACTGAGAATGTCGATTTTAAAGAAAAAAATTCAAAAATAAGGCTATCGTCCAGATTTGAACTCGGGTCCAAAACATACCGCTTTCCCAAGTTAGTATACAGGGTGGGTAATTTTTCGATGCTCACCATTAGTATCTCGGAAACCATCATAGATGGAGAGCAGTTTAAATTGGAGAAAAGTTGCGCTATTTCTTGGTGATTACGATTCTGAAGAGAATTCCCCGATATTTTGATTCGTTCATGAGTTATCACAAAAAATCTGAAAATTGCCAATTTGACGTTATTTAAATGAAACTTGGAACTTTTAAGCTTTTCACAGCTGTCAATTGAATGGCATTGACAGAAATTTTCTAGGCCTTCTAGATTTTGAATAACGACAAACAACTTTTGATTCTTTTATGGCCGCCATATTGAATTGTGACACCATCAAAACACAAAAAAATTGCCTTTTCAAAAATGTAGTCAACATGAACTTTTTTGACAGATGTCAGAATTTGAAAATTGGTTTGGATAATTCGTAAAATCAGTCTAAACTTCGATGAAAAACAATTGCAAAAAAGTACGCCGATTTCTTCAATCTCTTATAACATGTGAAAACAATTGAATTCAACAGTAATAAATTACGTCTTGCGGTCGTGTGACTCAGGCTTTCGCATATTTTCTCAAAAACGTTAATGTTGGTTACATGTTTGAAAAGCTAATTTTTTTGTGTATCCGGCGGTGTTAAAATTCAATATGGCGCCCATAAGAAAGGGAAAAGTTGACTGTGTTTATTCAAAATCTAGAAGGCCTAGAAAATTTCTTGTCAGTGCCGTCCAATTGACAGCCGTCAAAAATATAAAAGTCGCAAGTTTTATTTAAATAACATCACTCGAAATTTTTTTTTAAATTGCAATTTTCAGATTTTTTGTGATAACTCAGGAACGAATCCAAATATCGGGAAATTCTCTTCAGATCCTTAATCGCCAAGAAATAGCGCAACTTTTCTCTAATTTAACCGACCCCGTATCTTTTACCGTTTAGAAGATCCCCAATGGTGAGCATCGAAAAATTACCCACCCTGTATAATAGTTTTCTGATTACTACGATGCCACGTTTTCGCAGTGAGTGTCTAGAAAATAAAACATTTATTGACTAATAAAATTAATACTTGAGAACCAGTTCATGAACCTTCCATGAAAATCATACCGAATTGTTCCTCAGTATTCATCCTCCTATATACGAGTAGTTCCTCAGTATTCACTATTCATCCTCCTATATACGAGTAAAAATTAACAAAGCAATGGTTTACCATTTTTTCTAAATTTGTTTGCTATAATACATCGAAATTGTGGTATAAGTTTCCACAAGATCACATGCTAAAGGACCCCGCACCGTCCTTATGGAAAATAGCTTTCTGTGGATTTGGCTGAAATTTTGGTATGTTGTAGATTTCGACCTCGTAATCAAATGTTATAATTGCCCGCAAGAAATCGTACGGGCAGTTTTTGATATAGAGCCTGCCGAAGATTAACTTTTCCCCATAAGGACAATACATTTTTGGGAAAATGCAAATTAATTTTCGTTGCATGTAATTCTCTGGAGCAAAAACTGTCCGTACGATTCCTTTGTGGCAATGATAACTTTTGATCAGGAGGTCAAAATCTACAACATACTAAAATTTCAGTCAAACCCACAGAAAGCCATTTTACCATAAGGATGGTGCGGGGTCCTTTTCTCTTTAAACTTAACTTTAGGAAGTCGCAATTTTCAGATTTTTCGGATTAACTCAGGAACGAATCAAGATGTCGGAGAATTCTTTACAGGTTCCTAATCTTAATTAGAGATGAAACGGATATCCGGTTACTATCCGGTATCCGGCCTATCCGGCCCCTTTTCTACTATCCGGCCGGATACCGGATAGTGACCTGATATCCGGCCGAAGCCGGATACTTACTTCAAATAAAGAAGGCTACAAAATCAAATGTTTATTTTTAATTTTACAAGTTTAATAGTGGCAAATTATGATGGATAAAATTTCTATGATTCAACAATGCCATTGCACCCTTGTACACACTTTTCTTGGAGTTTTTAGATAAAATTGTATTGTACAACACCACGCACTACCCTTACTCTCTTTATCACCTGTTAGCATTTCCTTTTCAAGGACGACTGGGCTGGGATTACCCGCTTAACCCGCTCACCACACAAGATTCACCTGATCGAGTGGCATCGTGTTATCTCGCGCTGCGCCGGCTGTACTCTACCTACTCATGCCTCGAGTTCACATATTTTTGCGCGCTTAATTCAAACCGTATAGTTGGTCAGATATCCGGCGGCCGGATATCCGGCTATCCGGCCAGAGAGTCGGCCGGATATCCGGTATCCGGCCAAAATCACTATCCGTTGCATCTCTAATCTTAATCAACTTGAAAAAGCGCAACTTTTCTCTACTTTGTAACCTATATTTATCCGCATCTTTTATGGTGTAGTCCGAGCACGTAAACCTAAAGAACTTATAATCCTACCAAGCTCCTACTTAATTTTTAGTCATGGCTGGCGATTTTTTTTTGTTGGTGACCTTTTGTGGATTTGCGGCTTCGACGGCTTTTGGCGATTTTTTGAGAAATTTTGTCGATATCTTTGTTCTTCACCCCAAAGCCTTTAAGAATCTATTTCGCCTTTACCCACCGACCCTACAACCACTGAATCCATACATTAACACTATTTTCCGAGAATCCCTATCCCTACTAATATATTCATAAAGTAATAAAATCTTAATTGAAGATTGATAAAAAAGTGGACGGCAGACTGCAGACTGGAAGGCGTAAAATCATGGCGATTTTTTTGCCAATCAGTGAATTAATCAGTCACCTAATCGTGATGGTGTGTTGGAAACTAATTTGACGTCAGTATTAGCGCCTCTGACTTCCCGTAATGCAAGTCTGTCGGACTGGCAGCGAGTCGTCGTCTGCTGTATGGTAATTGCGTCCTCTTCAAGACACCGACGTAAAAATACAACTTTTCTCTTCAAACCTTTATCGTGAATCTTCCATGTCTGAATACGAAAAAGCGCGGATTCCTTATTCGTTTCAACGAGTAGTTACCACCACCAAACTTGGAAAGTTGACGAGAGGGTGAAAATCGTAAATCTTCAAAGGAATTCATCGAGTTTCACACCTTATTGACGCGTGGGTTGGCATTAATTGTCCAGACACCTGCAAGCAAATTTGGAAAAAAGCTGTAGTAAACCATTCTTTGGACATAAGATTTCCACGTAGGCTGAGTTGATGGTATCACCACACCTGCAGATGGAAATTAAGTGGGCGGGAAAAATTTCGTATATACATGGTGAGTCTGAAAGACTCCACATCCTTTATACCACAAAATCTACTGTTCAAATGATGAAGCTTGGTGCAAAAATTATTGGTCAATTGTGATTCCTCTTGATGTTATAAGCCGCCAAAAATCTTCATTTTTAAACATTCTTTTTAAATATCTTTCGCAAGGTGTATCGTAGGATTTTGAATTTTTGCACAGCATTGTTACAGACCAAGAAGCAACTGCTGATGGTACTTAAGACATTATCCAAAAAGCGGATCTATGTTATACAGGCTGGCCCCGATGTTATTTGCCCTTGAACTTTTTTAAGTTTGAAAATATTGCTAATTTGCCTATGCGGCCGTATTCCCCGTTCAATTCTAAAACTTTTTTGACTCTTAAATTTTTTCGAAGAAACTCCACTCACGAGAAACGTTGAAAAAATCGAAAACATGATGCAGGTAATCACCTCAAAACCAATGATGAGTCTACCTCATAAAAAAGTGAAATTACCATCAATGTTTTTTCTTCAGTTGTGAGCAATGGTTCTGGGCACAGATGTAGGACAACACCTTCAATGCAAAAAAACAGTTGAAATTTGATGAGTGTCAACGTACACTTTGATTTTTATTGAAATTGTAGGTTTATCGCGATTATCATGTTTTCGGTTTTTTCAATTTCCCTCGTGAGTGGTTAGTTTTTTCGAAAAATTTTAAGAGCCAAAAAAGTTTTAGAATTGAAAGGGGAATACAGCCGCAAAGGCAAATTAGCAATATTTTCAAACGTAAAAAAGTTCAAGGGCAAAAAACATCGGGGCCACTCTGTATAACAGGGATCCGCTTTTTGCATAATGTCTTAAGTACCATCAGTAGTTGCATCTTGGTCTGTAACAATGCTGTGAAAAAATTCAAAATCCTACGATACATCTTTCGAAAGATATTTAAAAAGAATGTTTAAAAATGAAGATCTTTGGCGGCTTATAACATCAAGAGGAATCACAATTGACCAATATTTTTTGCACCAAGCTTCATCGTTTGAACAGTAGATTCTGTGGTATAAAGGATGTGGAGTCTTTCAGACTCACCCTGTATAATACCCCGAGTGACACCAAAATTTCCGGAAATTTTAGGAATCACGAGTGGTATTCAGCGAGGAAATTTCACTTAAGTACAAAATCCTGGCAGTAGGAACCTGACAGAAAAATTTTCGATATAATTTTCTCTTGATTGGCCAGAATCCGTCGTAAAGATTTAAATCCTCGTTCGTAATTGGCTCAAAGTTTTAAAGTGGAATTTTCGATCTTGTTTATTAATACACCTGGCCAACTGCAATATGAGGAATTGAGATTAACGACTTCCGCGCCTAACTTGGAACATATTCTTGAGGTTATGGGAATATCGAAACCTTAACCGATCAGAAATGAGGATTACAAAGCTCTTTGTTGTCAGGAATGTCATTTATTCACGTACAATAAAAACCTCGAAGATGTTCTTCTACCGAGAAATCTTCTTGAATAATGAATCATCCACGCCAAGCATAATAGAGACCAAATTACATTTCCAGATATTCTCTACAAATCCGATTAAACCTCCCAGCAAAAAAATGTATAAAACGGTTTGGCTGTCCGACAGCTTATAAGTTATGGATTTTCACAGTGGGTCCAACACTAAACTACTAACAAAGTGTCGGGTGGAACAAGAAGAATCGGGAACCTTTTCGTGGGGGCTGTAAGGCTCAAACTCGTCCGTGAAGGAGTCGTTTGTAAGGTGTTATGTGGGATGCCCAGATGTTCTTTTGTGATGTTCTCTTTGTTGGAACCAAAAATGCGAGACCATCTTGATTTATACCAAAGGCTAGGGGTTAGCTTATTATTTATGTAATTTTTTTCTTAGAATCCAATGATTTATCCAAAACCCCCAAATACGTTTCAGAAAACAAGACTGCTTTCCTGGGATTTATTATGATTGACAGTTTTCTCCCAACATGACAGGAAATTGCACGGTTTAATTGCTGAGAAAACGAGATCTGGTGCTGTCAAAATCGTCGCGGTGGGCGCTATCTCCAAATTAAACGTCCCGCATGTCGAACACGGTGTTTTGTGTCGGGTCAGGGGGTCCGAGGGGTGCCCCACAGCCTCCAAGAGACTCGCCCGCCGCAACAATACCTCTCCCCACTAAAGTGTCTGAGTCAAAACGCTGACTGCTACTCGCTTGTTTTTTCACAGCCTGCTATAACAACCTGTAATCTGTGGACGGAGACCTCAGTTGTGTGTACACAGGCGGCTATGGAGTGCGTTCGTCAGCGACGAGGTGTCTGCTGCGCTTACTATGATTTTCGTACTGCGTGATTGTGAACACTATTCGATGATATAGTATATATATAGAAACGGATGCGTCTGTGATATATTTATTTAAACGTTGAACAATGTGCTTTTCGAATAATTTGTGATATAGAGGATACGATGCCCAAAAGGAAAAACAGAAACATGAGGGTGAAGAAACAAAACGGTACGTGTATTCTGATTTTGATATTATTTCTAGTACGCGACCTACTGAAACTGTATCACAGCCATCACGTGTAGGTGTTCTAGCAATAACCATGGATTTCGCACACGTTTCCCTATTTCGAACTTGCAGATGTCGCGTAAACAGTGATTAAAGCAGCCTTGACGTGCTCATTAACACGAAAAGTTCTAAATTTAGTTCATTTGGAATATTGTTTTAATTATCTTCTTGATTAACCAGTCGGAAATAATATAATATTTTCCCCCGAATCAGAAAATCAAAACTGCCCTGGTAATTCTGGTATACTTCCCAATGAAATACTAATGGACAGTAATTAAGAGCGACATCCATTTCGATTGAATCAGAAAAATATCAGGAAATTGTAGTTGGCCGTGAAACAATGACTGTAATTAAAAAATTGTAAAATGCACTGTGATGTCAATTTCCACGAATTGAGGCGATTCCAAAGACACTTATCCTAACATTGCAATGGCATATTGCTCATTCGAACTGTATTTTTGGATTGGAAACGGAAATAGAATTATGGAGAGGCTATCCACTCGCTGAAATTTTGTACACCATTGGCGATTTCGGCAAATTGCCGCATTGTCGTCACATTTCCGATCAATGCCCACCATTCCCCAATTTCGCAAGGCATTCCCACATTTCTTTGTCAGTTTTAGATATTTTCGAGGATATTTTAGTTATATATACAATTGCCTACCCTTCTAACTCCGCTTCTGCCCGTTGTACCTATATTATTAGGCACCCCAGTTACGTTTGTTTAACTACCTAATTGAAACACGAAAACCGCGCCAAGAACGAGAAATTGAAATAGTTCTATAATTTTTCTCGAAATTTTCATGTCCTTATTTTGTCGAATTGAGCATTTAAACGTCTTTTTGCGTGAGAGGGTTATCCGAGGGGTTACCACCTTCAAACATCAGCATTCCTGCATTTGCCGCATATTTCCGGAGCGTTCCTATTTTCATATATTTCCAAAGCATTCCCAAAATTGCCGGTCATTTCCGAAACATTATCGAAATTGCCGAACATTTCCGGAGCGTTCCTAAAATTCCCTAGCATTTCCAAAGTATTCTCAAAATTGCCGGTCATTTCTGAAGCATTCCCAAAATTGCCGGTCATTTCCGAAGCATTCCCGAAATTCCGCACATTGCCGAAACATTCATGAAATTTTCGAGCATTTCGGAAGCGTTCCCATAAAATTAGCATACATTTTATGGACATTGTTAAAAAATTCAATTCTTTCTATAACATTCCCGAACGAAGGGATGGCAGTATTATTGCCACATTGCCGTATACTTAATTGCCGTGAAATAAAAATTTCCGAAAATTTCCCGTTCATTGCCTAAACGTTGCCGAGAATTCCCGCATTCCCTATTGCATTCCCGTCCATTCTCGTCAATTTGTACTCCTATTGCCGAAGTGGATAGCCCCTCGAGAGTTATAGACGAAATGAGTAAATCAATAAACGTATATTTAGAGTTTAAGTACAGCAGAAGCAGAATATCTGAGAAGTGATATTCTATTAGCTAATGATTAAATCGCAACGACGGACGCGGTGGGTACATAGACTATGAACGCTACGCTGTTGAGAAGACAATTAATAAAACTTTGGATCAAGTAAATAGTATGAAATTTTGAGTGCAAACTTCCCGTATGTACAGCTTAGAAATATGAACATGCCCACCCAGAGCTGAATATGTATTTAGTTGGTCGCCTAGCATTCGAATAGCAGTTAGGTAGGGGTAACTAACTTCTGCACGGTCTCTGTCGTGGCCTGGTCCATGCGACCAGGTAAATATTCAGCTCTGGGTGGGCATCTTCATGTTTCTAAGCTGTACTTCGATATGTAACCGACCGAGGTACCGACATATTATTATTACGCTCGTTGGCCCGTTCCCTATTAGGTAAATGCAAGACACAAGTACAGACACATCAATTTTATTGAAAACTTTGTCCATTTTCAAAGAGAAACTGATGTTTGATTACACTGTATAGATCGAGGTATAGATTCAAAGTCTTGTTCCACAAAAAGTACTTACCTACTTTTTATGATGCTTTTCGGAGTGTTACTCTATCTCAACTCCATCTTCATCTAGAAAACAAATTTTTCTAGAAAGTAATACAAAGTACAAAACTGAAAAGAAAATAAGGAAAAACGTTTGGGTCAAAGAAAAAATAGAATAAAAGCTGTTATTTTTCTTTGATTTTGTTTTCAGACAACTGTTTTGTTTTTTTGTGTTAATTTCTTTTCTAGCTGAATAAGATTGAGTCGCAGGGGAAAATTTGGTACACTAGATTTCCTTTTGGAAAGATTTTCCCAAGATTTCCTCTGATTTCCCGGATTTTTTTTCGCAAGATTTCGAAATATTTCCCCGAGGTTACCTCAGCTTTTCCCGAAATTTCCCCAAGATTTTCCTCTGATTTCCACGATTTCCTCAGATTTCCCCAAGATTTTTCTCAGATTTCCCAAGATTTCTTCGGATTTCCCCAAGATTTCCTTTGATTTCCCGGAATTTTTTTCGCAAGATTTCCCCAGATTTTCAAAGATTTCCCCGAGATTACCTCAGATTTCCCCAAGATTTCCTAGCACCAGATTTCCCCTGTGCCTCACCCCTCGGATGGAGTAACACTCACGAGACGCGTCCTAAAGAGTAAGTAATTTTTGTGGAACAAAACTTTGAGTCTTATTATTTAATTATTTATCATTTTATTATTAATTATTTTTAATTTAAGATGCTTTGTTGTACATAGCACCTTAAATTATTCAATAAATCAAACGCGTATCATTCAGCAAATCCAAATCGGAAGAAAATCATAATTGAGGTCTGTGGGTGGATTCGCCTGGATCACAGATTTTTTTTTAATCAAGGACAAGGTTGCTAGTTGAGATCCCATTCTATTACATAATTCTAAACAGCAAACAACATTGCTAATTAGTAATTGCACAAAATTAATTTTTGGTAATGGTCGAGGTAATGGTAAAGGATCGCGTAAGATCCTTTAAAATACATAGACTTTATCTCTCTCTTTATCTGCCTTTTCGAGACCTTTTTATAAAAATCGAAATAACAAAAAAATATAAAGTAGATAATTACGTATTGTGTGCTGAGGTTGCCTTCCCATGCAATTTTGCTGACGTTTTCTGAAGCAATGTTACTGCGAGGCCAGCAAATAAAAAAAAAGTTGACAGACGTACACTTAATTGCATAAACAAATTGTAAGAAAATCTCGAAAAATTGCTAAAAGTCCCTAAAAGTTGGCCTTATTGTTGGTTAGGTCTGACATGAGAATGTCGGAAGGCACACACTTTCACTTTGAACAGACTATACCTGTGGGGCTAGGTATATCTCTTTCATTTACCATCGACTGACTTGTAACTTTTCATGGACTGTGAAAGGGTTGAATCTTCCGGTTTTTTTTTGGCCAACACCTGACAAACCTGGCCACAACGCTCTTCAACGAAGCACTCAATCTCTGCAAAATTTGCTTGTTCACCCAAAAAACTCCAATCTTGACACTTCAATAGTAAATGAATGATATGCAGTGAGATGTATATTTAAAGGAAGTTAAAAGTATTTATGGTCAACGGGGAAACCTGGGAAAGAAAAAGCTCAAGAGAGAGGTGGAAAAGTACTTAAGTAGAAGTCGAGGTGGAAGTAAATAGTGGAAGAGGAACATAAAACTTATCGAACAACTTAATCATAATCATCAAGTGGAAGAGGATGATAATAATTGATAACAGATAGTATACTTATATAATCTTTTAAACGACAAACGAGGGGTCCAACCACTACTACCACGATAAATACCAGGGCTCATACCTGACCTATGCAAATGTTTGAAGAATAAAGATAAAGTCTCGGATAAAGTTAATATCTCCACATTGTTGTAGTAGTGCGTATCACAAAGCCATATTTACAAAATAGTTGGGGATCACGTATCAACAGAATGCAAACATATTTATGAAATATTTGAGAAACGCCTATATCTTCACAACGTCAGGACGAGTCAACAGCCATCTACCTATGTGATCTCAAAATAGAATAAAAGAAAAGTGTCTTGCCCCATCAACCCGCTACGGTTAATTTACGAGTCAAGGTGTGCGCACCACGTAATTTCGATTTACCAGAAGAACCCGTCCCGATAGATCGGTATTACGGCGTGCCTCAAGGAGGTGGTATTTTCAGAGTCATAAATTCGAAAAAGGTTATTAACAATTCGAGGTACCAGCCATATAAATTATTTTTACAACTTTGGCCCTTGTCAAATAGGTTCAGGTCTCGGTTCAGGTATTCCCAAAAATTTTAGATGTACCAAAATCTTGAATGTTATACCGCACATCCGCGCTGTGTTTTCTAAACTGCTTTGCATAAACGTTTGGAGCCAATTATTATAATTATATGATGAAACAGAGAGGACTATTACTACTACTACTAGTCTTGATAGTCTTTCTCGAAACCTGAAAAAGTGTAGGTTGAATGTTTCTAAATGATAACCGGCCCACTCGTAATGATATGTTACCGTTTCAGGTTATCCTATCATGCAAATTTCAGGTGTTAGGATATTAGACTTACGACCACGTTATGTATTAGAATACAATCCAAGGAGGGGTTTGGTGGATATTTTTTCGTCCACACACGGTTTGTATACAGACACCGTGAAAGGCGCCACAGGTATTCAAGGACCGGCCATAACGAATTCAGCGCGCCTGAAAAACAGATCGTCCAGAGAGATACAGAGGGCACATATAAAACCGGCACTTGGAATCTTGATCACGTTTAATATTTCAGTTTCTTATGTATCGCGAATGTGCTCTTCTGTCAAGTTTTCTATCCCTATTTTCTTATTTCAACTTTTAACTTTAATTAAGTGTCAGATGATGATTTGGGTTTCATACCCCGAGTACCATGATTCTTCACGGTCCGACAGTGGTTTCTTGAAATTTATGTCTAATTTGGAGATTAATTATCCACAGTCTGTGAATCACGTTATAGCTAGTTACTAACAATTTGCAAACATTAAATTGAAACCACTTTAATAATAATAAAATTACAATCCGTTTCGTAGTATTGGGGAACCTCTAATTAACGACTACTACCTGTTTAGATTAGGTATGGTATTAATCAAAATCGTTGCTTTGGAACGACTACAATGTAAGAACCGAAGTAAGAACATTTCTGACAAAGATCAGCAACTCTTTAAAAAATTTACTTATCAAAGTATAGTCTTATAGTATTTGTCTTATTTCTTGTTCTTTTTATCCAATTCTTACCTTGTTCCTTCCTCGGTTTCTTCCATACACTTAAAATACAGATACCTACCAATAAAGGATACAATTAAATTCGCTATTGTTCATTTTTCCCTGTATATTTTCCCAATATTATTGATTGTTAGCTCTTCAGAACATTATTGTTTTCATCTTTCAATTTTACAGCTTTTTGTTCACTTAGAATTACTTGTTTCCCCTTCTTCGAGCCCATCTTAAACTTATAGTGACAATTAGGGAGTAAAATAACATTTCCAAGTGAACATGCCAAATTCTTTCAAAGTGTCTCACTAATTTGAAGGTTTCCTCGGTTTAAAGGAATGCTAATCCACATCGGTCTCGAATGTTATTTTGTTTCTGATGGCGTTTTAGTAACTATACAGAATATTTTGGAGTCGCCTGCCTCTCCCTCGAGCTGTCTAAATAAAATTGTTCTAGGTCCTGAAACTGGATAAATTGTATTGTTTCTTTTTCTGAAATAATAATTGTTATCTCAGCTTGAAAGAAAGGAGCACATTGTTTATAAAATGATGGAATCACGCAGACATAACACAAACCAAAATAAAAATCACAAAAATAGAGCATTTCATATAAATAGCCACCGGAGACGGAGTCGTTTTTTTGAGTTTTGGATAGTTTGCAGGAGTGTGCAAAGCGTAAAGAGAACGCTGGGTTATTTCCGGTGTGGATCCTTGAATATTTGAATATGACGTTTATGCTCTTTCTATTTCTGTCTCAGCTGACCGACCATAAAAAGATGACATAACGAGACCAGAAATATCCGCTAATTCTTTCTGGATTATTTTTGGATCGTTGCACTGTAACAGTCCACCTGTAACAATGATCTTACGTAGCTCATTATCGCGGATCCATTGGAAACGACGCATTAGAGCAAAGTTTCTGGCAAGGGATCCGCTAAAAATTCTCTGGTGCAGCTGTGGAAGCAGCAGCACAGGTGTTCCGATAAATATAAGTTGGCGATCATTCATTAATAAACGCAAACACTGGACTGATTCATTAATTTCACATGTTTCTGTTGCAGGTGAGTTGAGCATTCTATGACCAATCGATGACTTGAGACTGCCATGTTGGGTAAGATATTGTTGCAACCACGTGATACGATAATTATTACTGACGTCGGGAGATAATTACGTGAACGTGCGGTAATGGCAAGGTCGATCACGACGTGGTACATATTGTATAATTTCGAAAATTATTGCACTTCCATCGTCCCAAAGGAAAGCTCGATGGAAAGCTAAATACTGGTTGCTGTAGGAGGTGGCTGGCTGCCCCACACATGAATTTGTCAATGTCATGGCTGATTACCATTAACACCTATTTGTCATAAATGCAAAATCGTGCCTTGATCACGCGCTTCTGATTTTCATTCATTTCAGTCGACTTTCAAACATTAACATTTTCCCTCGGATTTTTCTGGAAAAATTGCCATATGCCCATATGTAAAAACGCTCAAAAATTTGTGCACCAAAGCGCCTTTCGAAATAATCTCAAAATTTCTGCTGCTTGTAGCTAGCTAATTTTTCATGTTTCTCAAGTAGGTAACGCTTTCAGTTCTAAAGTAGAAACTTATTGCTTATCGCTATATCTGTATTTTCTACATAGAACCACATAGAACCATTCGTTGAAAATATGGATACAGCGATATGCAATAATTTTCATCATGTGTAAGTGTAATGTAATAAAAAACCAATAGCAAAATATAATAATTCAAATTGACCAATCAGCTCGCCAATCAGATCCTTTATCAGAGATTATTTCCACTCATGAGTCATTATTACCATACGACCAATAAAAAGCTGTTCCAACGTCAAACTTCCTCCAATCACGTCACGTCAGTTTTGCAGGGTGATCCGAATCATTTTTGGTAATGCCATATGACTGCCGCTGAACTACCATTTCGACCACATCAGTTGTCCCAAAATGTTTTTATTTCATTGAATAACGACGTGTCTCTTTGTTATTTTAAATGGCACCCTGTATATTTTTTTATTGTATCAAGTAGCATATTTGATTCTCTTTACAACGGTATAATAAAATCATACTCTTACATAATAGAAATTTCGGATAAACATTAGTTGAACCTGTTCCCAAAAGTATGGATCTGGCCGTTTATTTCACAAACTATTCACTTTATCAAAAAATTGTTACAATAAAAGTTGAAAGGCGCATCTTTTGATGTGATTCACTTTCTCTTGATATCTTCTTCTCTGAGTCTCGCTGAGAAATTAGGTCATACATCTTTTTTTTTATTGCAAGATAGTGTCGAGTCACAATCGTCTAAGTTTACCTTTCAACTTTTATTGCAAAAATTTCTTGATAAAGTGAATAGGTTGTAAAATAAAAGGTGAGATCCACACCTTTGGGAAAACGTTCAATTGACGTTCCCTCGAAATTTCCATCATGTAAGAGTATGCTTTTTTCACATCGTTGTAAAGAGAATCGAAAATGCTAATAGGTCAATAAAGAAATATACAGGGTGCCATTTAAAATAACAAAGTGACATGGCGCTAGCCAATGAAATAAAAACATTTTGGGACCACTGATATTGTCGAAATGGAGTCTATAAATAACCATTTGTTTTTCCCAAAAATGGTTGTGATATGTTGGAAACGAAAGAAGTTATAAGGGGTGGCCCCTCCCGTTTGAGTCAGCCTGTATATTGATAAAGGAACAGCATGCCATTTCACAGCGACTAAACACCACCGTATATCGTTTTATAGTGATAATAAAACACCAGCAAGCCTGCCAATATGAAGAAACTGACAAGAACCAATGTCCAAAGAGGAAATGATGTTTGATTACACAAGGTAGTACAAAATTAACTTACTGTTTAAGAGGCGTTTCGGAGTGTTACTCCAACTTCAGCTATAAGAGTAACATTCCGAAACGGGTTCTAGATAGTAACAGTAAGTAAATTTTGTGGAACAAGACTTTGAAATTATCTACCTTGTGTAATCACTTGAATCACTTGATATATTCTTATTTTAATTAATTTTATATCTACGGAATCTAAATGAATCTTAACTTAAGTCCTCGCTTAAGTCTTAAGTAACATCAACTACAAATAATGTTTCATAACGTGTTCCAAAATTCTAAATAATAATTTTGGGCCAGCATGATTTTACATTTACTGCGTTTGCGTTTTCTTGGCTTAGATTCATTGTTCGAACAACATCAAATAAATTCTTCGTTCTTCGTTTAAAAGACGTTCTTTCAGCAATAACAATTCTCAACAAATTTCACTCTTGCACGGGATTTTACCCCCAAATTTTCGAGTAATTTTCTTCGAGTGTTATTTGAAAATGTTAACTCGAACAAATGCTTATTAGAAAAAATATAATAAGACAGCATTTCTTCCACAGACATCACAGACAATTTTCAAAAACCACTTTTTCGGATTATCAGGACCCTAAACGTAAAGGTTTCTGAGATAGCCTTTACTGGCAGCAATTCGTAATAATTGTGTGGGCAGAATAGGAATAATTTTAGTTGTGAAGAAAGAGGAAAGTTTAATTTCCTTTTAGCATAATCTTAATTTTCCCATTGCGGTCTAGATAATTCACTATTTGACGATTTTCACTTACTCCAGTCTTTTATTTCAGACGCACATCATACTTTCTATTTTTATACAATGAGGGGTCAGTCTGGAACCCTCCAAACATTAAACCCCTCTTTTAGGATGGAGCCGCACTGCGAAACTGTTTAGACTCCACGCTAGTCATTAAATCGCCATAATTCAATTAATTATTCTTGTAAACTGTGAGACTTGGCGCCTCGTGCATGAACTGATCGTACCAAATATGTATAGGGTTAGGGTAATATGGGGAGGTGGAACAAGTAATTAGATAACTTACACTTACTATATTACTGAACACGTCGCTAATCACATATACCTTAACGTGCAATATTTTAACCTTTTTTATATTTTTCTTGTGAAATTGAGTACCACACGAAGATTAAAGGTCCATGTGTGGTGGGGAGGGAAGTTGAACTATAATAGTCTTCGTAGCTTACACTTAAAGCCCTTGTTTATATCCACATAACATAGCAAACTTTAACAATCATCAACAATAATGGGGAATTCCGGTATACACCTTTGAATTATTTGTTCAGATTGAAAGTCCTTTTAAAATAAGCTGTGACATAAGGCCATAAAATGAAATTAAATATTAATGATGTTGATGACAAGCTACGTTCTCACGAAAAGTGTGAGCCAACCCTGTCTATTTCATTCCTGTTTCGTTTCGTCATACATCCAATAATGGAAACACAAGTGACACAACTGTCATATATTTGTCATCTATGGTCTTATACACCAAGAAATTGTACAGAAAGGCGAGATCGCTAGCACATCAATTTAAAAAAAAATGCTTTTTGAAGTGAAATACTGGATAAAATGTACCTAAACAAAAACGATAGTTCTCAATCAGCATTAAGTTCAGAAATGGCTAACTTTAACTATGCAAAGTATACAATAAAGAACATAGGACCGTTGTTCAGTCCGAGGTTATATCTCTAAATTTGCTTTAACTGCCAGAGTTAAGCGTTCTGATTGGCTGTTGCCTAGCAACCAAACGAAGTTTAAAGCTAAACCGAGGATAACCCATGATTGAACATGAACAATGTACTTCCAGGGATTTTTATGACTCACTGCTAAAATCTGTTGATCACCGCGGGCATTTTCAGCGGGAAATCTTTTTTTATATAAAAATTACGCAAGTCATTATAATTCAGAGTAAAACAAGCGTGTAATTGAGTCGCTTCAACCGGAAGAGGAGTGACCTTCGAATGATCATTGCTGTGCGAGAAAATTTACATTTTTGCATTTACGTAATGAATGAGAAAAAATGGCAGCAGAGAAGCGGCTGGAACCTCCCCATCGCGTGGATCTTTCATTTCTGTGTACCTAGTAGTGAATTTAGGCACTTTTCGTGGACCGATTGCTTCCAAAGCCTTTTCAGCTCGTTCAATGTGTCACACAATATGCACCTCATAACAAATTTCAGCCAAATCGATCCAGTGGATTGAGTTGTAGTGTGATCACAATATTGTTATAAAATTTCGATTTTTATTGCCTAAACGGCACTAACTGTGAATATATTTTCTTTATTTAGAACCATAATTTTAAAACCTTTCTAATGGTGATGACGTTCAATTTCTCAGATAACCGTTTTGGGGTATTAAATAACTGTTTGTTTTTAAAATCTCAAAATTGTTGAGCCAAAATGGCACTTCGGTTCCCACGGTTGGCATCAAAAGCTACTTGTCAGCTCTAAGTTTAATTACAAAATGTCTATACATATACCAAATTTTATCCAAATCGGTTAAGGGGTTTGGGCTATAGCGTGTCTTTAAAGTGCTGTAGGTACAAATCATTAATTTTTGAACTTATTACCAAATGGGCACTAAAAGTAAATACATGTATGAAAGTAGAATTTCAAGGCCTTTCTTAAGGGGTTATCAAAAATGGGGGTTTGCATTTAAAATTTCAAAGTTGATGTGCCAAAATGGCACTTCCTGTTGCACAATTGGTTCCAAAAGCTTTTCAGATGTAAGTTGGGTTACCACATGCCCACGTACCAAATTTCAGCCAAATCGGTCGAATAGTTTGGGCTGTGGCGTGTTTACGAACGTACGTACGTACGAATGTACGTATTTTTAAGGTTATTAAGTCTCGATGTCGATTGCTTGTTATGTCTGACCAATCCTGAGTCCTAATAAAGTAAGCCTTAAAAACAAGTAACAATAGAGACACTACGCCAGCGCCATCTCTTGTAGTGTTTTACACAGTTCGAAAGCTTGATTGTTTGGCTTTAATCGAATGCTAACTTCATCCAAATCGGAAAAGAAATAGCCGACTTATCCCCAAAAACACCCCTAGGTACCATCGCGGACAAAAAAAAAGGCAGCAGAGAAGCGGCAGGAACCTCCCTTCCACGTGGATCTTTGATTTCCGCGTAGTTTAGTAGTCAATTGAATAAGATCATTTTTATACCTCTTACCATTGGGACTAATTTTAAAGTTGATATGCCAAAAAGGCACTTTGCGTATGGACCGATTGCTTCCAAAAGCCTTTCAGCTTTTTTTAGCGTGCTACACAATCTCTATGTACCAAATTTCAGACAAATTGATCGAGAAGTTTCGGTTATACTTTGTTTTTAATGTTATTGCAAAATTTCGATTTTTTTGCCTAAAGGGCTCTAAGTGTTAATATACCTTTGAGTTATTTAAACCAGAATTTGAAGTCCTTTCTGATGATGCCAATAAATTTTGCAAAAACTTGTCTAGGGTGGTCAAAGAAGAATGCAATTTTAAAAGTTCAAAATTAATGTGGCAAAATGGCACTTGCCGTGGGTGGATTGGCGCCAAAGATTTCCCGGCTCTTTAACGGACTACACAAACTTCACGTACAAAATTTCAGCCAAATCAGTTCAGAGGTTTGGGCTGTACCTTGATTTGAAAGTACGTTAAAAATCTCGAACTTTTGAGTTTTTTGTCGAAAGGGCACTAAATGTGAATACATTTTTGGAAGCAGAATTTGAAGGTCTTGCTTAAGGTGTTATCAAAAATGGGGGTTAGTAGTTAAAATTTGAAAGTTGATGTACCGAAATGGCACTTCGTCTTGCACGATTGGCTCCAAAAGCTTTTCAGATCTAAGTCGGGTTATCACATGCACACGTACCAAATTTCACCCAAATCGGTCGAGTAGTTTGGGCTGTAGCGTGTTTACGAACGTACGTACGTACGTACATACACACAGACACATTTTAAAAACCACTTTTTTAGGCTCCTGCGACCTCAAAACGTATAGATCTGGTGTTATCTCGAATTCGAAATTTTTACCGATTGCAGTAACCTCCCATTTTTTTAAATTGTGAAGTGGAGTGGGGAGGTTAAAATGCAAAAAAAAGGCGCGATTCTCCCGCTGGAGCCTGCCTCAACTATAACCCGTCAATCACTCGGGACATGTTCTTTCACGATTTTAATGAGTGCCCATAATTAAATGTCTGGGTGTTGTATTATTCAGTCCGGCCGCCGATTTTGTGTGGTGCTAATGGTGCAGACCTCGTTTGAGGCGCCAGCCTGGTGGAACTTTTGAACCGTCTGTACAGCCATCCTCTTATACCTGGCCCTAAGATGGTCTTCACTTCTGGTCGGTTTTTGTAGTCTGCTGTTGGCTGTCGTGAATAGTGTATTGTGTGTGGTGTGTGGATTTTTAATTGTTACAATGTACGTGAATTACGACGACGAAATTTCGAGTGAGTCAAAGATTCTGCTCTATATCTCTTAATGAGGAAATTGCTCAATACTTCGTGATCTATTAGTTTGCGCAAGGAAAGGCTGCTGACCGCTCAACAAAGACATAGATTGGAAAAATCGCTTTCACGCTCGCATATTGTTACCAACCAACCATTCATTCCCATTTTTTTTTCTCCCGTTCTCCACGAACACGTGTGCCTGCAAGTCCGGGTGTCGTGGAGGTATGCTACACCCACTCTTGCTTAGTCTCGACCTCGAGAGAACGGTCCATCTTGGTGAAAACGTCCAGGAAGTACGGTTTAAAATAAATACGCAGATGCTGTTTCCGGTGGTAAAATTCTAACTTTGCATACTAAGATCGTTAGACAGAACCCTACCCATTGTTAAACAAATATACAAGTCAAGATGGGAGCGGTTTGTTGATCTCGTGCTACAATAATTGACCGTGTGTTTGCAATAAGAATAACGCACCCACTCGAATGTGTTCTTCTAGAAATCGATCAAGGCAAAATTAAGAAGGGGATGCTGATGCTTAATGTGTATTTTTATTTATGAGGCAGCAGTGAGTTTCTTAAAATAGAACAAGCTGAAAATCGAATATTGTGAGAAAAGTTGGCCAAAAAATTGCCATAATTCATAATAATTGTTAAAGTTAGACGAAATCGTAAAGTGGTTAACTCCTGGGTTGACCGCAACAAGGTATGATTAACCTAGTGTAAATATGAGCAAGAAACTAAACGGAAGCCAAAGCATTCTGAAAATAATCCGCTAATCACGCCCTGAAAATAATCGCAATATTATCATCGTAGGCAGCTTCCGTCAATGATTTATTACATACTTAAAACAATGCAATAAACACGGCAATTTAAGTAAGCAACAAATTATTACTCAACTTCTAATAATTAATGACCACCAGTAGCTCTTCCAGGCATAGTTACCACCAGTAAATCGTTTGTTAACTATTTTGCGGTCGCACTGCAATATCCTATATACATATCAACTTGGAAATTATTATGTAGTGTATAGGTAGTGAATTTTGATCAATCTCCTTCCGAAGGTGCTTTTGAAAAAGCTGTTATGTTAGAGGTTGATTCTAAGTGGATTTATGTCATGACACAAGTCTGCTTAAGCTTGTACAGTCAGGAGATAAAATATTGGCCCTCGACCGCGAACAATGTCGACAGATTCTTAGAAAAGACACTCAAAATAGGTTTGTGAAGGCTTGTATCCCACTCTAGTCGTTTTAATAAAGAGGTTTTCACGTTCAATTTTAATTTTTTTGATAAATCTTGTGAGAATCTATCCACATTGTGAGCGGTCCAGGGCCATTATTGTATCTCCTGAGTGTACACAAATCATCATACCGAAACGGAGTGTCCTCGGTTAAAGCGCACCGAGGACCTTCCGTTTTAGCACGAAAGTTCTCGATAATAAGATGCATTGCTGCAGATGGGTGTAGAAATCAACGAAATCTCATGATTTCGCAGACTTATGTCGTGACGTCTTCACATAAATCCATTTAGAATGGACACATTCAAAAACTTTTAATTCTAAAAAGAGAACCCTATGATTACCTACCACCAAAATTTACCAATATAATAAGCTAGAGACCAGGCTGGATGGCAAAAATCTTCAAATGAATTATTGGGTTTTAAAGTGGCCCCTCAGCTGGTTCCCGCCAAAATATGGTTTTTTGCTTCTAATTTAAATTTGAGAAGGATCATCAACTTACAATTCCTATTTTACCTGAACGTTTACGTTGGTTAATAAATTATTGTTAAAACTACAATGGTTTTTAAGTACAATTCGACGATTTCGCGACAAAAAACAACATATTGTACAAATTTGAAAAACCAGTGTAGTTTTAACAATAATTTGTTAACCATGTGTTACAGGAGTAAATGTGCACGTAAAATAGCAATTGTGAGCTGATACCCCTTCTCAAATTTAAATTAGAACCAAAAAACACTATTTTGGCGGATCCCGGCCGAGGGGCCGCCTTAATGTAGGGATTTGTACCCCAAATTGTGAATAGCAATATTACGTGACATTTTTATATTTCTGATTACAGTTTGCAATTTCATTGGTCTTTACCGATTTGATACGTGACGTAAACTACTAGGCAAGCGAGGCACAAACTCTGGAGCGTTTTTAACGGTTTCAGTTTCAATTTGTCTTTTTCTGGCTTTTTGTAACATTTTCGCAAAAACACAGAAATATGACCCGTTTTTGAAATTTTGACTTCATACGAAAGTCGTTATACAGGGTGTCCGGAAATAACGATGAAATATTTCGGAGGGTGAATCTGCAGCTCAAAATATGAAAAAAAGTTCCTATAAACATGTGTTCGGAAATCGCTCAAAATTCGATTTTCATTTAGTCACTTATTAAGTTTTTGGCGAGGTTTTTGCATTCTATCAATAAGCAACATCCGTTCAGTTTTGCAATTTAATAAAAATGAATTGATAAGCCTAGCAAGTGCAAATAGATCTTTAAATCTAATTTTCTCGAAAACAGTTGATCCTACGGTGTTATAGCGAGACGTCTTTTTATGCAATTTTAGTCAGAGAACCATATTCCGGTGAGAAATTGATAAAAAATAATACGTAAAAAAATTTGGACGTGGGAAACTTGAGCCCCCCCCTATTTTCCACGCCTCTGCCTGGTTGAATCTGATTTTGGTAGAGACCATAATCTGATGGCCCTTACTGGTATTGGATAATATGCTAAATCTCGTCGCTGTCAAACAGTTCCTGATTTATTCAATAAAAACTGAATTTTAGTAGCCATCTTCAGAAGTCCGGAACCCCCTTAGGACCCGGAACCCCCTTAGGACACATGTTCATAGGAATTTTTTTCATATTTTGAGCTGCAGAATTGCCCCCCGAAATATTTCATCGTTATTTCAGGACACCTTGTATTTAGAGTATACTGAATATAATTTGCCAAAAAACTGTCCCAAGTTTCCGAAAATCGCTTAAAATTACTAAGAAATATTGCTAAAAATTGCCAAGGACGCTGATACTTGACCTAATAAAAAAAAAAGGCAGCAGAGAAGCGGCTGGAACCTCCCCAACGCATGGGTCTTTGATTTCCGTGACTTATTGTGTTTAAGATTTTAAAGTTGATATGCCTAAATGGCACTTCCCGTGGACCAATTGCTCCCAAAAGCCTTTCAGCTCTTCAATGGGTTACCTAACCTCCATGTACCAAATTTCGGACAAATTGATCCAGTAGTTTGGGCTATAACGTGGTTTCAGTGTTATTACAAAATTTCGATTTTTCTACCCAAAGGGTACTAAATGCGAATAAATTTTATCTCATTTAAAACCAGAATTTGAAGACCTTTCTGATGATAACAATAAATCTTTGAAAAAGTTGTTTTTGATGGGTGAATGAGAGAATAATTTTAAGTTTCGAAATTGGTGTGCCAAAACGGCACTTTCCGTGGGTCGATTGAATCCAAAATTTGTTCAGCTCTTCGACGTGTAATACAATCCCCATGTGCAAAATTTCAGCCAAATCGGTTGAGGGGCTTGGGCTGTACCGCGATTTTAAAGTCCGATAAAAATCAATTTTTTTTAAATTGTTGGTCAAAAGGGCACTAAGAATGAATACATTTTTAGACGCAGAATTTGAAGGTCTTTCTTATGGTGACGTGAAAAATGGGGGTTTACATTTAAAATTTAAAAGTTGATGTGCCAAAATGGCACTTCTGGTTGCACGATTGGCTCCAAAAGCTTTTCAGATCTAAGTTGGGTTTTCACATGCACACGTACCAAATTTCAGCCAAATCGGTCGAGTAGTTTGGGCTGTGGCGTGTTTACGAACGTACGTTCATACATACAGACACATTTTAAAAACCACTTTTTTGGGTTCCTGAGACCTCAAAACGTATAGATCCGGTCTTATCTCGAATTCGAAAATTTTAGTGATTGCAGTAACCTCCCTTTTTTTATTTAAATGGTGAAGTGGAGTGGGGAGGTTAAAACCACAAAATTCCATAATCACTGCTTGCACTAATGCGTATAATCCGCCTTTTCAATGTGATTATAAAGAGTGATCAAAAACTCTTCCGAAACTAGTAGTGCGCGTAAGCTGCGAAAATTGTATGAGATCGTCACTGTGAGATTTCGTTTTGAATGATAATTTGAGCCGTATACGACGTCTCGCAATGCACGGGCTGCGCTGCTAGATCGGAACAGTTTTTGACCACACGTTGTAAAATAACCAAAATCTCATTACAACTCCTCCATTGTCCAAAAGCGAATTATTCCCACTAGCATGGCTCCCCCACACTCATCTGTTAGCCCCCGCAGGACCCTTTTCAATCTCGAATTTTTTTTTCTTTAATTTTATAGTCTGTTTAGTTAAATAATTCTTAATATTTCCTTAAAGAATGAGGTATTTTCAATAATTTCACCTCGAATGCAAAGTAAAAATGCAATCATATTTTAAAAAATTTAAGGCGAAATAAGAAATCGCTTAGCCTACGCCTATGATTATTCCGAAAGTAAAATTATTAGAATCACGTCACCGAATAAGTCCAGGCAACTTTATGCCCCACTTTATATTTACAGGAATGCCTTATATGTATAGCAATTGACTAATGTGTACGTTTAACAAAAAATGTTTGCGATAAAGTGGGTCATTTACATCTTAATTGCACTTAAAATAAATCGGTAATTTTCCGCAATTTAACACAGCCGAAATTAGATCTCAGTCCGCCAGCTTTTCTCCCATTAATTAATGATCAATTTAATTAATGCGTCCGTAAATTCGAATTTGCCATTTCCGTTCAGATTAAATCACCAATTTAATCAAATCGCCGATTTAATCATCCGATACACGTTTAATGCAAATCATTTAAATGTCGCAATTAAAAAGGAGATCTCCGGGTTACGTAGGTCTCGAAATTTCGTATACATGCGATAGATTAGTGTCAATTGGGGATTATAGATCGGCTTTCACCACTGAATTTTAATCCTTATAATAATTATTAAAGTACTATACAATCTGATTGATCTCCGTAGAACTCTTCTTACTAACTGAAAATGATATTTTCTTATTTCGGGGCTAGACAAGAAAATAAGCAAACATTTTTATCGAGATTTTTATGGCTAGGTACGAAGACTTCTTTGTTCTTAATGTCCTATTGTCCAAATTGTCTTTCAAGCCGTAAAGCGTTCACTTTCATCATGCTTAGGGCACATAAACTAAATATTAAATGTTTCCTATTTTCAGTGAGGCGATGTTACTGCGAAGGACATTGTCCAAACGGGCAGTACAATGGGACCTGCGAGGTCAAGCCAGGGGGAATGTGCTTCACGTCGGTGGAGGCCAACTTCGACGATTACGGCAACGAAGTTCCGTACCTGACCTACGGGTGTCTTCCTAATGATGAAAGAGGATTGATGCAGGTAAATTAATTGAATTTTTCATGGTTTTTACGTTTATTTTGTATCTTCTCGCACAATTTCATAATTATAAAATATAATTTGTTGAAGAGGGTGAAGTGGGAAGTGAAAAATTGAGGTGAAGTCAAATTTTCATAAAGTTGTAGAAATATATTGCCCTAGAAATTTTTATTTTTTAGTCACTGCACCATTAAGTAAAAGTCCATTTTAGGTTATAGTCGTTTTTCTTTTTTAGCCTGATGCACAGGTCTGATGATGACCTCGTAATTAATGTTAGAAAACCTTGTTTTTCGTCGATCGTACTGGAAACGTCACATTCTTGACATGCAATTATCATCCGAAAGCTTACGTTTCCAGGACTGCGTCATTCGCTAGGCAACACGCACTAAAATATTCCTGTACTCTTAAAAAATAATTCCTTCATTATTAACCTCCCCAACCCCATCAAAATTTTAAAAAAATGGGAGGTTACTGCAATCACTAAAATTTTCGAAATCGAGATAAGACCGGATCTATACGTTTTGAGGTCTCAGGAACCCAGATAAGTAGTTTTTAAAATCTGTCTGTATGTATGTACGTACGTACGTGCGTTTGTAAACGCTCTACAGCCTAAACTACTGGAGCGATTTGGCTGAAATTTGGTACATAGGCATCTCGTAACCTAACTTAGATCTGAAAAGCTTTTGGAGCCAATCGTGCAACCGGAAATGCCATTTTGGCACATCAACTTTAAAATTTTAAATGCAAACCCCCATTTTTCACATCACCATAAGAAAGACCTTCAAATTCTGCGTATAAAAATGTATTCATTCTTAGTGCCCTTTTGACCAAAAATTAAAAAAAAATTGATTTTTATCGGACTTTAAAATCGCGGTACAGCCCAAGCCCCTCAACCGACTTGTCTGAAATTTTGCACATGGGGATTGTATTACACGTCGAAGAGCTGAACAAATTTTGGATTCAATCGGCTCACGGGAAGTGCCGTTTTGGCACACCAATTTCCAAATTTAAAATTGTTCTCTCGTTTAACCATTAAAAACAAGTTTTTGAAAGATTTACTGTCACCATCAGAAAGGTCTTCAAATTCTGGTTTTAAATAAGACAAAATTAATTCGCATTTAGTGCTGTTTTGGTTCAAAAAATCGAAATTTTATAATTACACTAAAAATACATTATAGCCCAAATTAATGAATCGATTTGGCTGAAATTTGGTACATAAAGATTGGGTGACCCGTTGAAGACCTGAAGGGCTTTTGGAAGCAATTCGTCCAAAGGAAGTGTCATTTAAGCATATCAACTTAAAATTTTAAAAACAAGGCCTCTTTTTTTATGTCGCCATTAGAAAGGCGATCAAATTCTGGTTCTAAAAATGTGTCCATAGTTTCTGCCATTTCAGTGGAAAATAGAGAAAAAATTCTTTCTCATTAAAAGGGAGCGGGCTGACAGTGGATGACATAAAGTGGCAGTTATTGTCAAAAAGGTGGCAAAACATTAACCTTAAAAGGAACATATTGTCAAACGTGATGGGTGATGTCCGAGGTGACGTAGGTATTTGACAGAAAATTGCGAAATTAGTCAAGGATTAAAAAAATTCTGTTGAATTGACTACTATCTACACAGAATACAAAGATCCACGCGATGGGGAGGTTCCAGCCGCTTCTCTGCTGCATTTTTTTTGTTGCGCGATCGACGAAAAAATAGTATGTGCAACACGAAGGAAAATATATATTCCTACTAGTTACACAATATACTATTTTGAGAGAAGATGCTTTGAGAATGAGATTGGGGAATTAATCTTGGAGGTTGGAACATGGTTAGATTAGAACCCATTCTTTTCTAAAATATTTTATTTTGCTGACTAGTTTCATCTTCAGAGATCAACTCATAACAATATTGCTATTAAGTTAAAAATATATTCCTAGAACCGAAACTCGTTCGGAATCTTTTCACAATTTCGTGGAAATTTGACTTTACCTCCGCTATTCACCATTATAAGATGTTCACGCAAAAAAATTGAGGTAGGTCAAACACTATCTGTTAGGCGATCATCGTAGGTCGATTTCTTAAAGCATTGAGTTTACACAATGTGTCACGTCAAATGTGCATACTTTATCAATTATCTGTCACTGTTCAGTTTCAATTAAAGTAGGTAAGGCCTTAGGGTAAAGGTGTAAACTGAAGATATTTCGTAACATAATGGTTTGGTGACGGCGTAGAATATACCGGGTGTCAACTAACCCATGTAACATCTCGCCATTTCTTTATTTTTATAATATCAACTTAAAATTTTTATAGATTCATACCTATAAAAACGCTAATTTTGACACTTTTCCAGTTTCACCGGAAGTGACGTCAACTTTGTTATTTTAAATAGCAAGGTGACGATATTTTTACGCGATTTGAAAACATTTACAATTATATCAAAAATGTTTTTTGTCAAGTTGGCTGTTATTTATGCCATTTTAAATTAAGGTGACTATTCAGATTAGTGCAAAAAGTCCTCTAAAATGCGCACATTGTCTAAATAATAAGCATTTTCATAAATTTTCTAATGCAAAATCGTTCGTTTTTTTGGAAAAAGTGTAAAGATATCTAATTTTCAGAGGTTCTCAAAATTCTCAATTAAGAATGCGGCCCGTTTGGTACCTATATCCAGGCTATTGACGTCCAATCAATACGTTTCAAAAATAAAGAGTTAACAAAGTTAAAAAACGAACAACTTTGCATTAAAAAAAATATGAAAATGTTTATTATTATTTAGACAGAATGCACAGTTTAGAGGACTCCTGTACTAATCTTGAAGGCTTTAACTTGAAATAACAGAAAACTCAGCCAACTTGATTAAAAACAGGCCCTCTGGCGGACATCTTTGAAACTTATGGTAACATTTTTTGATACGACTGTAAAGAGAAATCAAATGTCTTTCGAATTACGTAAACCGTCAACTTGGTATTTGAAATGACGAAGTTAACGTAACTTCCGGTGAAGCCGGAAGTAACAAAAAAATTGTAAATGTGTCAAAATTAGCGATTTCATAGATACAGGGTGTCCGGAAATAACGATGAAATATTTCGGGGGGCGATTCTGCAGCTCAAAATATGAATAAATGTTCCTATAAACATGTGTCTGGAAATCGTTCCTAAGGGGGCTACGGCCTTCTGAAGGGGGCGCCTAAAATTCGATTTTTATTAAATAAATCAGGAACCGCTTAAGCTACAGCGACGAGTTTATTCACATCATCTAACATCAGTAAAGGCCATCAGATTATGGTATCTGCCAAAAGCAGATTCAACCAGGGGCGTAGAAAATAGGGGGCGCTTAAGCTTTCCCTACCCAAATTTTTTTATGTTCCATTTTCTTGTTAATTTCTCACCGGAATATGGTTTCCTGACTAAAACTACATAAAAAAGCCTCTCTTGTTATAACACCGTAGGATCAACCGTTTTCGATAAAATTAGATTTAAAGATCCATTTGGCATTTCCTAGGTTTATCAATTAATTTTTATTAAATTACAAAACTAAGCGGATTTAAAAAATTAATGGCTAAAGTAATCTAATGCAGCTTATTGATGTCAGATAGTATGCAAAAACTGAAAAATTGACTAAACTTTGAGCGCCCCCTTCAGGGGACCCTAGCCCCCTTAGGAGCGATTTCCGGACACGTGTTTATAGGAACTTTTTTTCATATTTTGAGCTGCAGAATCACCCCCCAACATATTTCATCGTTATTTCCGGACATCCTGTATATGAAACTATAAAAATTTCAAGTTGATATTCCAAAAAAATTAATTAATAGCGAGGGTTCGTTGACACCCGATATATAACTAAGGGTATCTTAAAAAAAAGGTCGAAATACTTTTAGGAATAACTTGGCCAATTTTGATTAATATGGTCTTAAATTAGAGCTAAAGAATTAGACTTTCGAGCTCGAGCTGTGTAGGAAACTATTTTATAAAAGCTCATTTTGTGTGCATAGAGTAGAGACTGACTGGTCAGTTAACAATCAATCGTTGAAGTACGTTCATTTTTCTTTAAGAATCTTATCCTTAAAGAAAAATAAACGTACTTCAAGGTTATTTGAGTCACATAACCAATGGTTGTTAACTGACGAATCACCGTGCACTTAAAATATCGCCAAGGGGCTAATTCTATGTTGGTTTTTGTAATGACGTAATCACACAAGTCTGATTATAATTAGTGTATAATTATAGTATAAATAGAAAAGGTCGCTAGTAGTACGGTTTTGCAGAGTTCTACATTATTATTTTGCTGACTTTTGTGCGGCAGCCATTTTGAACGACCACAATTTCAATTTGTCCCGTTTCATCAAGGTAATAATGTAGAACTCTGTAAAACAGTACTAACAGCGACCTCTTCTGAGTTATACACTAATCAGACTTGTGTCATCACGTCATGACATAAACCAACTTAGAATTAGCCCCTAAGGCTATATACACTACAACGGCGCCATCTGTCGTAGTTTCTTACACAAATGTAAAGCCTGATTTTTTAGCTTTAATTCAGGACCATGTTTAATCGAGTTATTCCAAAAAATATTTACCTGGTTTTTCTTAGGACACTCATTAGATCGCGTACTACAACTACTACTACTAACACTACTGATACGTGAGTATCAATAAATAATAGTCTTAGTCTCACAAACTTTCTCGACGATAAATTTTGTCGATCAGGTGGTAGTTTGAGTTTATGTCTTCTTACTTAACAAATGTCTTACAAATGAAATTTTTCAGTGCCAGGGCCACTTGGTTCCGCACGTGGAACGCAAGTCAATCGCCTGCTGCAGTAACGAGGACCTATGCAACCGAGACCTGAGGCCGACATACCCCGAGCGGCCCACCCCCGACGCCCCCAACTTCGAAATGGGGAACCCCATGTACATAGTGATGTTGACATCAGTGACATTTTGTCTGACTCTGTGCCTGTTAGTAATAGCCTTCTTCTACTTGCGCTATCGCAAAAAGCAGGACTACAGTGCGGGTTTCCTGGAGAAGAAATTTCCATCTTCCATGAAGATCCATCGGCATCATTTGATCGATGAAAAATCCAGCGGTTCGGGCTCAGGCCTGCCAACGTTAGTACAAAGGACAATCTCGAAACAGATCCATATGGTGCGTTCGGTGGGAAAAGGACGATACGGGGAGGTTTGGTTGGCTAAATGGCGCGACGAAAGGGTGGCCGTGAAAGTATTCTTCACCACCGAGGAGCAGTCGTGGTTTAGGGAAACAGAAATTTATCAGACAGTCCTGATGAGGCACGACAATATTCTCGGTTTTATCGCTGCGGATATTAAGGGCAATGGCTCCTGGACGCAGATGTTGCTAATCACGGAATACCACGAAAATGGGTCTCTGCACGACTACCTCCAAGATCACGTCTTGGATTCTAGTTCGTTACTGTTGATGGCCCAAAGTATAGCGAACGGCTTAAGCCACCTTCACACGGAAATATTCGGAACGCGCGGTAAACCCGGCATAGCCCACCGCGATATCAAAAGCAAAAACATCTTAGTCAAAAGCAATGGAGAGTGTTGCCTAGCCGACTTTGGCCTAGCTGTGAAATGTTTCAGCGACTCTACCGAACTGGACGATCCTAAAAACGCCAACTTGATTAGTGGCACCAGGAGTGGCACTCGTCGCTACATGGCTCCAGAAATACTCGACAATACCATCAACGTAAAACATTTCGAAGCCCACAAAATGGCGGATATATATGCTTTCGGGTTGGTTTTGTGGGAAATATCGAGGCGGTGCATTACAGGTGACAAAATAACAACAGCGGACGAGTACCAAGTGCCATATTACGATTGTGTACCGAACGATCCGAGTTTCGATGAAATGCAGCAAGTGGTTTGTGTAAAGAAAATCCGACCTCATATTCCCCTAAGGTGGGATTCCGAATGCGTGCTAAAGACATTATCGAAAGTCATGCAGGAGTGTTGGCATAGCAATCCTTCGGTACGACTGACGTCACTCAGAGTGAAAAAGACATTGTCTAAACTGGACACAGATACTTGTATAAAAATTGTTTAGCTGTAAAAACGTGTACATGGTGTAAATATTATTTCGTACATTCACAGTCTTCTGGAAATCTCAATACAAGCCATTTGCGACCAATCAGTGGTGCCATAGCATTTAATCTTGACAGTATTTTAACACAAGATGCCAGGCGCTCTGAGACAATGCCTAATGAACAAAATACACTCGTTAAAATTGCACGGAATTTGGTTCTTAAAAAGTTGCTCAACAAAGTGCAATGATTTGTAAATAAGTTATTTTTTCGATAAGAAAGTTTTCTTGTTTTCATGGAAAATATAGGCCGTGTGACTGTAGTATTGTGCATTTACATTTGTAAATAATTTAATTCGTTTATCTTTTATAACTGTTGTATAATCGAAATTATGGATGTGTCTAAAATATTGCAAGACTGATATTTTGAATGTGTATACAAATAACGTGTAATAAAACATAGTTAATAGTATAGCATGATTTGTTGAGATCCCTATTCAAATCGGACGGGTTTAATGGTTTAAAACGAGGGCCAACCATGCAGTGGTGAAAATTGTGTGCATGATTGGTATTAATAAACTCAATTAAATTTAAAAGTACTGCTTTGTATTCCAAACTATCGACTCTGCTTTATAGGAGGAGTATTGAGTAAAGGCGTTTTTTCGCGATTTTATTAATTAATACAAATGGGCTTTCATGATTGGTCAGCTTACTATTTCAAATTTTTCTCGAAATGACGCTTCAAATCCGACATAATTTTGAAGGTATTGCAATACAAAACAAGATTATTTCCCATGGTTTCAAATGCAAGTTTGTATTTCAATACATAAAACCGAGAAAAAACGTTTTTACTGTATTGGCAAGCGTTGTCAGTATTGCCGTACTGACATGCATTCACTATATTTGTACACGTCTTGCAGTAGATAACCCCTCGGTTTAAAAGTTGAAATGAAAACCAAAAGTTAAGGATGGTGCTGACAGATCTAACAGAACAAAGAAAAGCCAAAACCCTAAAAGTACAGTTTAGATATAAGAATAGTGGTATTCGCTTCTGGAAAAGTTGTCTCTGTCTATACTCTGTCCGGGATCCACACGACCAAGATTCACCCAATTTCCATGGCGACTCATTGTTGACAACAATAGAATGTAGTTTACTATGGGAAACAAAATTCCAAAGGTGACTACCGCTGCAAAGTCTCGGCGAGATATTTTGTACTTTTCGTGGATCTGTGGTACAGTGTTATCAGCAAAAATCAAAAATGTCGATACGGTTTTGAGTCATTTTACTGCAAACAAACCTACGCAGATCTTTAAGTAGTACCTAAATGGACTGAATGTGGTTAAACAGGGTGAGTCTGAAAGACTCCACATCCTTTATACCACAGAATCTACTGTTCAAGTGATGAAGCTTGGTGCAAAAATTATTGGTCAATTGTGATTCCTCTTGATGTTATAAGCCGCCAAAGATCTTCATTTTTAAACGTTCTTTTTAAATATCTTTCGAAAGGTGTATCGTAGGATTTTGAATTTTTGCACACCATTGTTACAGACCAAGATGCAACTACTGATGGTACCTAAGACATTATACAAAAAGTGGATCCCTGCTATACAGGGTGACCCCGATGTTATTTGCCCTTGAACTTTTTTATGTTTGAAAATATTGCTAATAGGCATCTTGCATCAATTTTGTTTTTGATGTTAGATTGAAGTTCGGGATATATTTAATCCTTTGAGATACCTTAAGTTCCAATATCTTGTCCGTGGAGCTCAAAAAAAAATGAGAAAGTAGCATTTTCAAACTTCGCGCCAAAAAACCCCCACAGCCATTCGAACTCAATTTTCTTACATGTGACAACGTCGCTGTCTAACCTGACCCGACGTCTTTCATTCATAAATCTTAAATATTTTATTGTAGTCACCAGTACTCTTTGTCAGTGGGCACAAAGGTACAAGATGCCAACCCAAGCAACTAATAACATTCTACTTACCACCTTTTTCAACCTTAGAGAAGCCTTAGAGGTTACTTTTGACCCCTCTTTTTCCCAACTGTCAAGGTTGACTTTTCAAATTAATTATTAAACGTCACCCTCAAATAAACTGTTGTCAGATTGCATCGGCTGTACGATTTATGACGTCACAAGTCGTACAACGGCGTTTCTGAATTATTTATTTATTTACAAATAAGCAAACGTTTTTTAAATAAAATTTATGTTCGCGGACGATTCCTTGTATCTTTATTGATGCATTTACAAATATCCCGAAATTAGGAAATGTGCAAGTAGCCTATTTGCCTATGCGGCCGTATTCCCCGTTCAATTATAGAACTTTTTTGGCTCTTAAAATTTTTCGAAAAAACTAACCACTCACGAGGAAAATTTAAAAAACCGAAAACATGATCATCGTGATAAACCTACAATTTCAATAAAAATCAAAGTGTACGTTGACACGCATCACATTTCAACTGTTTTTTTGCATTGAAGGTGTTGTCCTACATCTGTTTCTCAATTTTTCTCGTGAGTGGTTAGTTTTTTCGAAAAATATTAAGAGCCAAAAAAGTTTTAGAATTGAACGGGGAATACGGCCGCAAATTAGCAATATTTTCAAACATAAAAAAGTTCAAGGGCCAAATAACATCGGGGCCACCCTGCATATCAGAGATCCGCTTTTTGGATAATGTCTTAAGTATCATCAGCAATTGCTTCTTGGTCTATAACAATGCTGTGCAAAAATTCAAAATCCTACGATACACCTTTCGAAAGATATTTAAAAAGAATGTTTAAAAATTAAGATTTTTGGCGGCTTATAACATCAAGAGGAATCACAATTGACCAATAATTTTAGCACCAAGCTTCATCATTTGAACAGTAGATTCTGTGGTATAAAGGATGTGGAGTCTTTCAGACTCACCCTGTATGTACGTTAAGAAGCTGTTGCGTCATTAGTGTAGAGACCGAAGTTTTAGATCACTAAAAAATCGAAATATATGCTTAAAATAGGTATAGTAGTGCCCGGGCTGCCGAAAGGTGTCAAAAAATTACATATTCGAAAACCTCGAAGTGAAAATATATGACCAGAATTGTAGGTTATGCCCTAAGGATCAAAATTCCGTAAGTTGTCCAAAAATCGTCCAGTGCATAAGTAAGGGCGCTGTTCAAAAAATTAGTCTGTACGATTTGTACTTTTCTTAATTATCAAAATATCTTGGATGCTCGATCGGGCGTATATGAGGATGGTTCCTATTTAGCAAAAGTTAAAATTTTGTTTGTTTCACCACCTGAACTGCTTTCAATAGCCTAAAAAATTAGCTGTTTAAAATTTAAGCTCAATTGAATAAAATTTAACCCGTGCCTCAAAGGCCCTCAAAAATGTGTTTAAATGGGGAAAAATGGATGTTTTGGTTTTTGTAGCATAACTTAATAAAAAAAATTGGCAGCAGAGAAGCGGCTGGAACCTGCCTATCGCGTGGGTCTTTATGATTTCCATATCTTGGGTCTAAAATTTGAAAGTTCACATGCCTAAATGACACTTCCCGTGGACCAATTGCTCCTAAAAGATTTTTTTTTTTGCATATGTATACTATCTGACATAAGCAACATTAGATTATACTTTAGTTACATACCTACTAATTTTTAGAATTCGTTCAGTTTTGTAATTTAATAAAAATGAATTGATAAGCCTAGGAGATGCAAATAGATCTTTAAATATAATTCTCTCAAAAATGGTTGATCCAGTAGTGTTACAAGAGAAGCTTTTTTATGCAATTTTAGTCACGGAATGATATTCCAGTGAAAAATTGACAAAAAAAATAGGTGGGGAATGTTGAATCTGATGGTTTTGGTAGATAAAAACCGATAAAAACCATAATCTGATGGCCATTACTGATGTTAGATAATGTGCAAAAACTCTTCGCTGTAGGTCAAACGGTACTTATCCGCTACCCGATTTATTCAATAAAAACCGAATTTTACCATCATGTTCAAATTATGAAAACTCAGGGTTGGTGGTCATGACATTGACATTCTCATTGGCCGTGGGATAGCAACATACCCAGAGTTTTCATAAGTCGGGCATATGGTAATGGTAAAAGAGTGGCCGTTAGGTTTTCCATTTACACATTTATCTGAGTACAGTCTCATTAATTTCAGCAATTTGATTGGTGAATATTTAAATGAGCCAATAAAATTGCTGCGATTAACTGAGGCTCCTCAGATAAATATGGAAATGGAAAGCGCGCCTATTATACACTTATTTGAATAATGGCGCCAAGGTAGGAAAAGTAGGAACGAACATCCTCATGTGCCACCGGAACGCAGGCGTACTACATTTGCGCTTGCGCATTCTCATCTACTTGTTTTGCTTGGACGGAGGACGAGTGTCGAGCACGCCGGACATTTTGAAAACTGGGTTTGGCAGTGACAACCGACGCCATTGATTGCGGGTCGTTCCTGGGTTTTTGGAAGAAAAACCACTGTAAACCTTCAAGAAAACCCTTCTAACTTGTGTGGAGTTTTGCTCTTTTGTGTAAATTAAAGGTGAGTTATTAAATTTTCCTAGGATTCCGCTTGCTTTCAAAGAAATCTAAATAAATGCGTTGCGTGTTCGATGACGCCTCGTAGATCGCTGATCCGCATTCGCATTCTTTCTGATAAATTAGTGTTAAGATAATGCGCTGCCGTTTTTCCGATTGATCTGTAGCTGTTGTTGGCCTATTTAATTGCGTTTTAAGTAAATTGGAATAAGATTGGGATGCCGCCGCCGACGCGAAGCCGACGACGAAGTCCGCCATTTTGCCAGCAAGCAAAACCGTTTTCGACTTTTCGATCGTTTTTCGTTTGTCATAAGCAACCTGATGCTTGAAGCTTTATTCTTATTGATGGGAATTTTAGGGGTATCTTGATGTATTGGAAAAGTAATGTACGTAATAATTGGCGGGAGATTTGAAAATTTAGCTTGGTATGGTGGATGGTCGTGTGTGTTCAAAGTTTGTGGCCGGAAGCCCCCGCGTTACCATTCTTTACTGAGTCGAGTTTCAGGCCGATCAACATCACGATGCCGGGTTTTAGCAGTGCGGGCACGTTCAAAATATTTATCGGCAATTTGGCCGAGAAAACGTCGGTGACGGAGCTCCGCCCCCTGTTCGAGAAATACGGGAAGGTGGTGGAGTGTGATGTCGTGAAGAATTACGGGTTCGTTCATATGGAGAACGAATCGGAAGGGCGCGAGGCGATTCAGAATTTGAACGGCCAATTAATGAACGGCCAACCTCTCAAGTGCGAGGCGGCGAAGAGCCGGAAGGCCCCTCAGACACCGACCACGAAAATCTTCGTCGGGAACCTCACCGATAACACGAAGGCGCCGCAGATCCGCGAATTGTTCAAAAAATTCGGCACCGTGGTGGAATGCGACATCGTTCGCAACTACGGGTTCGTGCACCTCGAGTCGTCGGGCGACGTGAACGAAGCGATCAAAGAACTTAACGGCACTCTGGTGGACGGGCAGCCCATGAAGGTCCAAGTTTCGACGAGTCGCGTGCGGCAACGGCCGGGGATGGGCGATCCCGAACAGTGCTACCGCTGCGGACGAGGCGGACACTGGTCGAAGGAATGTCCTAAGGGCATGGGCCCTGACCGATTCCGCGACCGCATGTTCGGGAGAGACCCCTACCCTCCGCCGCCGCCTCCACCTTTCCTGCGCGACCGGATGATGGGTCGATTTGGGGTACGCGACTGTTTTTGTTTTATTTTATCAAACCCATCTCTTGCAGCAACAGCGTCGACCCTTCGAACACCACTCCCGCATCATCCCTTCTTTAATCCACTTACCAATCACAATGCAACTCTTAAATACTAAGCAAGATACAAATGCTGTAAAAGCAAAAACATCAGGGAAGCGCCTGCATGGAACAATTTTTGTTCTCTTCCTAGTACTCACAACAACTTACTACTTTTGTAAAAAACCTAGTAGGTACGTTAGAGCCCGATCTTGGAAAGAGAATAAAATATGATCCAGCTTTTTCCCTAGTTTCTCCTTATTGTACCGTGTACCTAAAAAAAACGAATTTTTTAGTTTCGTTTTGGAATAGTCTCCAAAACTTAACCTTTTACTATCCTGAGAAGAATATTTATTTAAGGTTTTGCTATAGTTCAAACGTCTTCAGCATCAGCTCTCTACCGCCCCTCAAATATTAGGTTATTTTGAAATCTCAAGCGAAAAATTGTTTTAAATGCAATATTTATTGTTTTTCTAACACTAGTAGGTTCGGAGTAGATTTTAAAGATCACTAAGGGTCGTTTTTTTTCATCTAGTTAAATTTAGCTACCTACTAGATGTCAATTAGTTTCAGAGAGAATTGCAATCAAGTTACTGGTGTATGCATGACAGAACTTATGACAGTACTTGTTGACGTCTAAAGTTCAAACGTTATAACCTGTGAACAAAAACTTTTCCGATCTAGTTGCCCTTGCCCCCGGGAGAGACGTAGGGCTTAGATTGTTGAAACTATCATTGTCAGAACGTTATTGTTATAATTTCCAGTATCTACGCCTTGCGTTTCTCATGTCAAGCAAATGCTACTAGGCTGGAAAAGTTTTTGACCACTCTTTATTTTTGTGGGTTTTTTAGTCTTCGAAGGCGCACCAAATATAGGGCATCCGAGACTATTTCTAGTGTAAATTGCCTTTAAAAAACCCTTATTAACTCGAAAGGGAAGCACAGAAACTAGAATAAAAAACGCACGAAAATATAACGTTTAAACTTTAGACGTCAACCTGTACTGTCATAAGTTCTGTCATGCATGCACCAGCAACTTGATTGATTAGAGTTAATTGTCTTTGAATCTACAGTGTGTCTCATTTCAACTGGAACCACCCAAATATTTCCGTTAATATTGAGCTAATAAATTCGCTCTTTTTTTCTACATGTAGATCTTCAAAATTTGCATTTGTGAGATGTTTCACCTTTTTAACTTCTACGCTCGCGAAGCAGTTACTGGAATCGATCGGAAAATTCAAAAAAATCGAATCGCAAAAAACATGAAATTTTTACGTTTCAGGGTCCTGGGAACCCAAAAAAGTGGTTTTTGAAAAAATTCTGTCTGTCTGTGATCACGCTGCAGCTCAAACTACTGAACGTATCGAGATGAAATTTGACACACATATTCAGTGGGGGATTTGTAGGTGCTGATTAGAATCTGGGCCACATCGGTTCACGGAAAGTGCCTTTTTGGCATTAGGGACAAAAGGCCTCTTTTTGAGTTTTCCTTAGCAAAAGGGCATATTATCATTATCGAATTCGATAGCTGTTGCATTGCCGGATCGAAAACCTTAGTGCCATTTTTTCGAAAAATGTCCATTTTAGGAGCGAAAAACATTTGTATTTAAGATTTTAGTATAAATGAGCGCCGGGTGCATCAGCGATCCAAACGCTCTGCATGCCCGACCTTGGTTAAATAAAGTTAAATGCTACATTTACAAATTCTGTGAAAAAGTAGAAGTTTCTACCGTCTCCGTAAATGGTTTTAGGCATTTTTGTATCGAAAAATTTTATTAAGAAAGGTTGTTCAGCGCGACCTCAAAAGGGCAAATCCGAAGTTTCAGGCCAAAATAAAAAATGTTCCGAAAAAAAAATCAAAAATATGGAAAACTTCAATATTTTTACAACAAAAGGGTTGCTGGGTAATAAAAAACATTTGAAATGAGTTTCTTTGACATTTGCAATTTCAACTTTTTCTGCGGTTGTTAAGTTTTGCCCAGCCATAGCTAACAGTAAATGTCAAACAAACCCATTTCAATTGTTTTTTATTACACAGCAACCCTTTCTTTGCAAAAACATTGAAGTTTTCGATATTTTTGTTTTTTTCTCCAGAAATTCAACATTTTTATTTTGATCTGAAACTTCGGATTTACCCATTTGGGGTCATCCTGAGCAACTTTTCTTAATACAATTTTTCGATAAAAAACGCCTGATACCATTTCGCTATTTTTGCCTCTTAATTAATTGCAGTGGGCTGAAATTTCGTGATAAAAAAAAGGTGAAGTATCATACATGTGCAAATTTTGAAGCTGTACATGTAGAAAAAAGAAAGCGAATTGATTTGTTGAAGATGAACCGAAATATTTGGGTGGTTCCAGTTAAAATGAGACACACTGTATAATGACAATGGACATTTAGTAGGTAGCCAAATTTAACTAGCGATGGAAAAACGACCCTTGGTGATCTTTAAAATCTACTCCGAGCGTACTAGTGATAAGAAAAACAGTAAATATTGCATTTTAAAAAATAATTCGTTGTAAACTTGGAATTTCATAATAACCAATATTTGAGGGGCGGTAGAGGGCTATTGAACTATCCCTAAACCTCAAATAAACTCTCTTCTTAATTGTAAAAGGTAAGTTTTGACGACTATTCCTAAACGAAATTCCAAAATACGTTTTTTTTTGGAACACCCTATTGTACAAACTCGCCAAAATACAGAGGGTTACTTAATCGATTCGCAAAAATGAAAGGGGTGATTTTTCGTCTTATTTTAAAGGAATGCTCTCGAGAAAATGCGTCACGCAATAGGGTCGAAAGCAGCTTCATTGAAAAGTTAATACTTTTCGGTTTTACTTACTTACCTTGTCCTTTTCAAGAAAATTGCCGCGCTTTGATACTATTTTTGCAGAAAATAGCCCTTTTGTTGAATCCCAATCCCACTAGAGGCGAATTTTGACTTTTTATCTAACTTTCTAGGAAAGGAAAATGAACCAATTGCAGCTAATAAGCATCTGTGGTTTGAATCTCAAAATCGAGAAATTTTGCCTTAGGTCGCACCGTTTTCGGCCTAATTGGGTGGAAGGAAGCGCCAAAAATTGTGTCCTTATGAACTATGACTTAATCAAATTCAAATTAATTGTTTCAAGCAGAGGATTTGATTAATAATGACAGGATTAAAGCCAATCTTTCAATATTGGTAAATTCTCAAAACACATCAATAATCTATCAGATGTTGAAATTATGATCTACCTGATTAATGTTGTTAATATCAATAAATAATTGAAAGGTAGGTCAGGTCGATCAATAAATAATGTTTTATAGTATGTAAAAATGCTCTAAGTATGCGAGGTGGTATTTGAAATCAGTAAAATTTTCGAATTTGAGATAACACCATATCTTCACGTCTTGAGATCTCAGGAACCCAAAAAAGTGGTTTTAAAAATGTGTCTGTGAGTATGTACGCACATTTGTTTGTACTTTGCAAACATACCACAATCAAAACTATTAGACCGATTTTGCTGAAATTTGGTACGTAGGCATCTCTTATCCCAACTTAGATCTGAAAAGCTTTTGGAGCCAATCGTGCAACCAGAAATACTATTTTGGCACATCACCTTTTAAATGCAAACACCCATTTTTCACGTCGCCATAAGAAAGGCCTTCAAATTCTACTTCAGTGCCCTTTTGACCAAAAACTAAAAAAAATTTTTATCAGACTTTAAAATCGCGGTACAGCCCACTCGATGGGTAGGTTCCAGCCGCATCTCTGCTGCAAATTTTTGTGTACAACAACTACAGGCGAATTAAATAGTATAGTCAAAACTTGAGTTGGCCTGAGGGACGCGCATTTTCCGTCCTTGTTCGAAAAACCAGTAAATATAATAATAGGTGACCATGAGAACGTCCAATAGAATAGGAACAGGATATCCCATTTTAATCTTACCCTGAAAACAAAATAATCACGATTTACACTACGCACCATCTCTGTGGAGTCTAAACCAGAAATATAGGAAGAAGGGTTGACACCCACGACTACAAATTATTAGAAAAGTAGAAAGTGAAAGTTTTCCTTTTAAATTAAGACGAGGAATCCACCCCCTAAATTTGTGCGGTACCATTAACTAACACCCTGTATGTAAAATTTCACTAGATTTGCATTGTGTACATAATTAATCGCCGTTCTAATTCAATTGACTTTTAACAGGATGGCTATGATGGGTATTACGACAGGAGATTCGACGATTCACGCGATTTATACGAGCGAAGATACTCAGCTTTGCCGCCCCGAGGGGAAATGGGAATGCGAGGAGGCCGTGGAGATTTCCTGCCACCCCCTCTACCCCCACGACGCGAACCTCTTCCGCCAATGCCATCAATTGGGCTACGAGGTCCACCGTCGAGCAGCATGAGCGCAGGATTGAGAGAGTCGAGTTTCGCCCGTGGTGGAAGTGACTATGGTATGTTCAGCAGGAGGAGTCCACAACCTTCTGGAGGTGCCATGGCCAGCTCTCGCATGAGCCGAATGTATGAAGATTTCAGTAGAGATTCGTTCGACGACAGACGGTAACTGTTGGTTCCTTAAATTTTTAGAATTTTGACTTCATGTTGCAGGTGCTTCAGAGGACCGTCGCCATCAAGGAGATACGCACCGTATTAAATTCTTAGCTTTAGGTTTGACTAAATTGTACATCTTGTTTAATTTTTAGTATACCTGTAAGAAGAAGGTGTGGGGTTTCGTAAAGGAATCCGCCAAGATTCGTAGTTCGTAAGGTTTTACATGCATCGTGAGTTTAAAGCCGTACCGGCGGAGAAATCCATTGTAAATGTCTTTTTTTACTGTATTCACATGAAGAATGTCGAAATTGTTTTTTGTGTTGATTAGGAATTAGGATGATGTAAGTGAGATACTATTTGTCTTGAGATCCACAATATAATGATTTAGCCTCAAATTGTGTTTGTAATGAATTAGATTATTATTGTTAGATTACTAATGTCTAAACCCCAACGAGGTAGAAACATCGATTGACCCTTATATATTTATTTTAACATTGATATTGAACACTGTTATAATGACAAATAGACAGTATTTTCTGTCATTTAGCATTTTAACAACTAAGTCGCAGTGGTCAGGATATGTTTAGGGGGGTGTGAATTGTTATTAGTTGCTACTAAGAATATTCTTTAATTTTTGACGGCGTAAAGACTACTAGCCTTAAAACATTCCATTATTGACTATCTCTGAACTGAGAATTCGGTTTTTTTTGCTAGTAAATGAAAAAGTACTATATACAGCACGGTACAGAAAACTATTTTAGCCCTCGCGTTTTGCAGCAATCGACTCGTCGGGGTTACAATTTTGCCGTTTGAGCTAAAATTGTTCTTATCTACTTGGCCAATAATTACTATAATAGTGCCTAACATCGATGTCAAAAGTTACAGAATCGCCCCCCTAAATCGGTTTATCGTTCTTTACCTACATCGTTTAATCTATCAATCGATTATTAACGATTTTCCGGTTACTCTTGACAGATGTGATCTAAGTATTTAAAGAATTCACTTTCATAGGTACCTGACTAGTCAATTATTAGGGTGGGTTATAGGGAAACTAAGAATTTGCAAATCAAATCTTAATTCGTTCCTGAGTTATCCCGAAAACTCTGAAAATTGAGATTTTAAGGAAAAGTTATAGATTCAAATGAAACTTGGAGGTTTTATATTTTTGATATGTCAAATCAATGGTATTTTAATGCGGAGGCATTTTAGTTCCTGATTGTTCTCTCCTTTCCTCTGTACGAGCGAAAACTCGAGATCGTATTGAGGTATCGAGCTGAAACTTGATGTACCTACAGTTGCTTATCCCTAAATACTCAGCGAGAGCTGCTTTTGGGCCATTTCGGACCAAGGGGGTGGGAGTTTGGGGTGAAAAACCGAAAAACTTAATTGAACTCCAGAACTAGTGGAGGTAACTTGGTATGATGGTATGCACCTTCGTCCTAAGGCTGAAGAGGTGAAGAGGTAGCAGTTTCTGGGGATGAAAACCACAAAAAATATGATGACTCCGCAGCAGTTGCACGCAGGTATTTTAAACTGAACGCAGAGCTGGGCTACTCAGTATCGAAATGTACTTGAAGTACAGTACTGATTACTTTTGGTACTTAAAGTACCGGTACTTAAGTACTTTGAAAATTCGGTACTGGTACTGGGTATTTCAAGTACTTCTTAAAAGTACTTGATACTGGTACTTGAATATTTTTTTCCAGCGGAGTATTTGTACTTGGTATTTTAAACCATGCGACATCAAGTACTTAAGTGTCAAGTACTTAAGTATCGAGGACTTAAATATCGAGTTCGGTACTGAATCTTTTACTGAAAAATAAGGGGTTTTTAGAGTATTTATTAGGTTGGGGCAAATCCAAGAACAACTTCACTTTGTTCATTTCTTAGAAGCCTGAAATTCGCAAAACAATGCCATAAATCTTATTGAAATGGAGCACTTTTAGCGTGGTGTCGTTATCAGAACTCGAAATTATTACGGGCACGGGGTGCAGACTGCAATCCTGTCAATTTTTCATGTAAATAAAATGACAGGCAGACGGGAGCAAATGATATTCAGGGCCCCAATTTTTGTTACAAATTTGGAGCCCCCTCAATTTGAAAACGCAGCCACACCTGAGCATGATTCCTGCATTTGCTGGTTTATATTAACTAAAACTATAATACATATCGTTATTGTGGTGGAGCAAATCATATACTTACCTACCGAAATTGTCGCTAGCCCGCTGTCTATAAGAGAACTCAATAACAAGTAGATAGGTACTTGAATACTGTGTCAAGTACTTAAGTCCTGAAAGTACTGAAGTATCTTATGAAATACTCAGTCTCTTATTTTACTTAAGTACTGTGTCAAGTACTTAAGTATTTTATGAAGTACTTAAGTACTTTATTAAATACTCAGTCCCTTATTTTACTCAGTACTTTTTAAGTATTGGTATACTGGTACTGGGTACTTAACGTGTGCGCACTAGTAAAGTACTGGACTGCAATTTTCAAGTACTTCTATCCAGTACTGGTACTTGATACTTGAAGTATATTCAAAATATGAAGATACTTAGTACTTGATACTGAAGTACTTTTTTTCGGTACTTGGCCCAGCTCCAGCGGCGGACATATCACCGGGCAGTTCGGTGCGGAGCCCGGGGGCCCGGGTCTTGTTGGGGCCCACTTGCTAATAGAACACACCAGTAACATGATGCACGGGTAAAGAGATGATTCACAGAAATCGTAAACTCGGACGGACGGGTAAAATTTTTATTGCGTAGCAGGTCAGCGAACTGCATTTCGAACAACCACTGGGCCCGACAAGGGCCCTTATACCGCTACCTGCATTAGTACTAGGAACCAGGCTAACTCATCTCCTTGCAATTTTGCAGATGGCTTGCACATGTAGGTGTACCTATTTACATCAGATCCAGAATTTCATGTTCTCAGAAATAAGGCCCTACGTGCTTAAACATAAATTGTAAACATTTTAAAATGGGATTTTCTAAGCCAAGTGCGAGAGGCCTGTAGGTAGGTACGTTGACACTTCATAATTTGAAGCATTTTTATGTTTTTCATATATTTTTGGATAAATAAAGTTTTAATTTATCCTGCAGTTGTAGTGTTTGTTTTAACCAAAAAACATATCTAGGTACCTACACATACCTTTTAAACCGAATTTATTTGTAGGAATTTGGGGGGGGGGGGAATTTAAGATGTAGTAGGGCCCATGAAAATTTTTTGCACCGAGGCCCACTTATCCCTAGATCCGCTACTGCCCAGCTCTGACTGAACGTACATATATTTCGATGTAAAGTTGTGGGGGTCGCTTTTTCCGCAAAATCGTTCAGATGAGGTTGAAATTGCAGGTTGCAACTCGAAATTCCGCTTAATAATAAGTATTGGCGCCGTTCGATAGCTTTCCATTAATGATTCAAAAAAGGTGTCATCATTCATATTTTGCGAAAACCATCCTTAAAGGCGCAACCTCTGAAGAGATCGGCTATGTAACTGAATGTCATAAAAATTTCAGCCCCACAATACTTTCAACCCCGAAAATACAAAAGATCGGCATGAAGGAAATTTAACTCTTTTGAGGTACCTGAAGTCCTGAAAAGACTAGTTTAACATAAACTTCTACTTTTTCACAGAAATTGTAATTGTAGCATTGATCTTTATTTAACCAAGGTCGGACGTGCGGGCGGTTGTCGATGGCTGATGCGCCCGGCGCTCATTTACTAAAATCTAAAATACATGTTTTTCTCCCCTAAAATTACATTTTTCGAAAAAATGGCACTAAGGTTTTCGATCCGGCAATGCAAAACTGTCGAATCCGATAGCAAGAATATGATTTTTTTGTAAAATAAATTGAAGACAAGGGCCCTTTTGTCACTAAATTTACATTTTTCGAAAAAATGGCACTACGGTTTTTTCACGATGCCATTTTTTGGCCAAAAGGGCACAAGTGTGAATACATTTTTAGAAGCACCGAAGAGCATTATTCATATGGTAACGCGAAAAATGGGGGTTTGCATTTCAATTATTAAAGTTGATGTGCCAAAAAGGCACTTTTCCGTGGACCAATGTAGCCCAAAATCTAATCAGCACCTACAAATTGCCCAATGAATAAGTGCGCCAAATTTCATCTCGATACGTTCAGTAGTTTGAGCTCCAGCGTGATCACAGACAGACATATTTTTTCAAAAACCACCTTTTTGGGTTCCCAGGACCCTAAAACGTAAAGATTTCATGTTTTTGGCGATTCGATTTTTTTCATTTTCCGATCGATTCCAGTAACTGCTTGGCGCTGCGCAGAAGTTAAAAATGTCACCCCCCACATCTCACCCTTTTCAACTCCCAAGAACACTAAAATTTGACATAAAGGAGAACCTGAGGAGACTAATTGAAATTAAAAAAAGGGCAGCAGAGAAGCGGCTGGAACCTCCCCAACGCGTGGGTCTTTGATTTCAGGGACTTCTGTTTAAGATTCTAAAGTTGATATGCCTAAATGGCACTTCCCGTTGACCAATTGCTCCCAAAAGCCTTTCAGCTCTTCAACGGGTCACCTCACCTCCATTTACCAAATTTCGGGCAAATCGATCCACTAGTTTGGGCTATAAAGTGGTTTCAGTATTATTACAAAATTTCGATTTTTCTACCCAAAGGGTTCTAAATGCGAATCAATTTTGTCTCATTTAAAACCAGAAATTGAAGACCTTTCTGATGGTGACCTCGATAGTGACAATAAATCTTTCAAAAACTTGTTTTGGATGGGTAAATTAGAGAATAATTTTAAATTTCGAAATTGGTGTGCCAAAACGGCACTTTCCGTGGGCCGATTGAATCCAAAATTTGTTCACCTCTTCGACGTGTAATACAATCCCCTTGTGCAAAATTTCAGCCAAATCGGTTCAGGGGCTTGGGCTGTACCGCGATTTTAAAGTCCGATAAAAATCAATTTTTTTTTCATTTTTGGTCAAAAAGGCACTAAGAATGAATGCATTTTTAGAAGCAGAATTTGAAGGCCTTTCCTATCGTGACGTGAAAAATGGGGGTTTGCATTTAAAATTTAAAAGTTGATGTGCCAAAATGGCATTTCTGGTTGCACGATTGGCTCCAAAAGCTTTTCAGATCTAAGTTGGGTTATCACATGCACACGTACCAAATTTCAGCTAAATCTGTCGAGTAGTTTGGGCTGTGGCGTGTTTACGAACGTACGTACGTACGAACGTACGTACATACATACAGACACATTTTAAAAACCACTTTTTTGGGCTCCTGAGACCTCAAAACGTATAGATCCGGTCTTATCTCGAATTCGAAAATTTTAGTGATTGCAGTAACCTCCCTTTTTTTTAAATGGTGGAGTGGAGTGGGGAGGTTAAAAGTCGCCCCTTCAACACAATACGAATCTCAAAAAAATTACAAAAGCCATTGAATATTGGCAACCCAAATACTGTAATTTATACAAAAAAAAAATGTCAGCCCCACACTTACCCCCAAATCACAGAAATTGAGATAAATGAAATTGGATTGAATTCGTTTTCAAAACGATTTTTGCGGGTTGAGGTTTTTAGAAAGAAAAATTTTCATGGGAAGAGAGGTAAATCAGCTAAGATGGGACGAACGTTTTTTTGATCGCCGATGCGTGCACTCGTGCAGATCTAATAAAAGTTGGAACGTACCTTACGTACCCACTCTGAGATAAATCGATTAGGTACCTAGGTATTTCATTTAACATCAACTGCATTCAATTAAGAAACGGGTAATATTATACTGATAAATAAATTTTAGCAACTATGGTAAAATTTAATATACTTATTATTAGTCTATTAATATTAATGTATTATTTTAATCTCTTGGAATTTTTGAAAACATTTTGTACCTACCCAAAAAAGGCACTAAGAGTGCTGAATAACATTTTATCGACTTCTTAAGGGTACTGCTTCATATAATGGGTGATGAACTTATGAATAACCGGGTTTGATACTTTGGTATACACTCCGGGATCGTTTGGAACGGCGCACTTCCACCCAAACGAGACGATTCCTACAAGAATCTTTAAATCCTTTTTGAAAAGGTCTAGCGGGCCTCCGGAATCTCCTTGACAAGAGTCAGTGTCCTCTTCATAAGCGCATAACATCTTATCCGTGAATTTGCCCTCCTTACCAGGATTGTACTTTTCAACAAAGTCCTCACAATTGTAAATCTTGAGAGTGGTCTCCATAAGCTGAGAAGGGTTAGTTCCTTCGTTGTCCGTAGCGCCCCAACCAGCAACCACGGCAGAAGTACCATCAGAAATTTCTTTTCCTTCTGCTTGCAGTTGAATTTTGTCAATCCCCAATCCGAAAATTAATTTCTTTTTGAGGACTAAGACGGCGACGTCGCAGTCAAACGGCTTAGTTTTATTAAATTCACTACATCTTGCAACTTTCTGGACTGACAAAGTATCCTGAGGGCTTACCCAAAACTGGGTGGTGTTGACAAAGACTTTAATTTTTCGAGGATCAGTGCTATAAAACAAAAAGTATGCATCACTAGTTCATTAAACGAGTCTTAAATAAGTATAATTAATAGCTTACTTTTCATCAAAACAATGCGCTGCTGTGGCTATGACCTGACTAGATACTATTGATCCTCCGCATAGTATCACTAGGGATGCATTTTTAGGATCGGGCCTTTCTATGTGAACTAGAAATGGAAAGTCAACTATGTCAGCTTCAGTCCCATTTACTATTCTGTTATTCAGTAGATCCTGGGAGGAAACTGTGACTGCACAGGCGGTATGAAAATAAAATAAAAAAATTGTTATTTACGTAAAGAGTATGGAAAGTGATCATTCCTGGACGAGTAGGCAGATTTCAGGCTGACGCCGTAGGCGGAAGCTTGAAGGCCTGCGAGTCCAGGAAGGAAATTAGATATTTTAATTCAAATTATCTAAACTGAAAAATGTGAGGAGCCTATAGTAAAAACTATCACGATAACAAAATCCATAATATTCCGGTCCTAAAATTGACCGGAAAAATTAACTTTTCACTTTCCTGGACTAGTCCGGGAAAGGCTACTTTCCGGTCCTAAAATTGACCGGAAAGGTTAACTTTCCGGTCGGAGCGCCTAAAAACAAGATTTTTTGACTTACCTAATAGGAATTGGAGGACCAAAGCACAGGTAAGTTTGTGGCAGAACATGGTGAACATGTGGTGTTTAGGGCTAGCAAAAGTCTGCTTATAAAGGGGATCCAATTAAGAATATTTTAATTGTTTTTCTTTTATAAATTCATATTACCCATGCACGCGTAAGTTGGAAAAATAATAATTAGCGATTGATAGGAAGAATTGAATAACAATAACAAGTAACAAGGTAAATAACTAAAATGAAGTAAGGCTATTTATAAAAACTTTTTGTTACAATCGCAATCATGCTTGGACGCTGAACCAAAAGCGATAATAGGCATTCTTTTTCTCGCACATATCGGGTGTAAATGAGAAGAGGCGCCCCTTTTTTTAACCCCCTCAACCTTACAATTTAAATAAATGGAGTATAGGTTACTGCAATCACTAAAATTTTTGAGTTCGAGATAAGACCGGATCTATACGTTTTGAGGTCTTAGGAATCCAAAAAAGTGGTTTAAAAATGTGCATAATACGTACGTTTGTAAACGCTCTACAGTCCAAACTACTAGACCGATTTGGCTGAAATTTGGTACCTAGGCATCTCATCATCTAATTTAGATCTGAAGCCGATCGTGCCATCAGAAAGGTCTTCAAATTCTGTTTCCAAACATGTGTTGACTCTTAGTGCCCTTTTAACTAAAAAATTCGAGATTTTTATCGGATTTTAAAATCGCGGTACAGCCCAAGCTCCTAAACCGATTTGAGTGAAATTTTGCGCGTCGAAGAGCTGGGTTCAATCGACCCGCGAGAAGTGCCGTTTTGGCACACAAATTTCCAAATTTAAAATTATTACCAAAGATTTATTGTCACCATCAGAAAGCTCTTCAAATTCTAGTAAGTATAAGACAAAATTCATTCGCATTTAGAACCCTGTGGGTCGGAAAAGCGAAATTTTGTAATAACACTAAAACCACGTTATAGCCCAAACTACTGGATCGATTTGGCTGAAATTTGGTGCATGGAAAATAGGTAGGTAGGTAACTCGTTGAAGAGCGGAAAGGCTTTTGGGAGCAGTTGGTCCACAGGAAGTGCCATTTAGGTATACCAACCTTAAAATTTTAAACAATCGAAAACCCACGCGAGAGGTTCCAGCCGCCTCTCTGCTGCCAATTTTTTTCTCTATTGACGAATCAATTTGAATGAAATTTTGTGGGCCCAGAATAGGTGATATACAGGGTTAGTACAAAGTCCCGGGACGGTCCTTTATCTCCGTTATTTCTTGAGATTTCACTTTAAAACTTGGTACCTACTCACGATTAATTACAGGGAATTTAAAACTGTTTTTAAAATTTTTCTTGGACTTCCGGTTAAACCGGAAGTGACCCTAAAAGTCGGTTTTTTAAATGGAATCATACTTTTTTCTCAACGGATTCAGAATCTACGAATTTTTTTAAGTTATTGACATATATCATACTTGACCAGAAGTCAAGTCGCGGCCACCCTGGATTTTCAAAAACATCGAAGAACCTTATTTTTTTAATACAAATTTAACTGAGCAACTACATTTCAGCCAAAATAGGAAAAATAATTTTTAAAAATGTAATTGGCCCATTGAATTTGCTGTAAAAAAATAAGGTTGACGTGTATTTGTGGTTTTGAAAAATCTTGCTTTTTGATCGATTTCTTCGATGTTTTTGAAAATCCAGGGTGGCCCCGACTTGACTTCTGGTCAAGTATGATACATGTTTTTAACTTTAAAAAATTCGTAGATTCCGAATCCGTTAAGAAAAAAGTATGATTCCATTTAAAAAACCGACTTTTAGGTTCACTTCCGGTTTAACCGGAAGTCCAAGAAAATTTTTAAAAACAGTTTTAAATTCCCTGTATTTAATTGTGCCTGGGTACCAAGTTTTAAAGCGAAATCTCAAGAAATAACGGAGATAACTGACCGTCCCGGGACTTTGTACTAACCCTGTATATAAGTGCCATTATAAATGCACTGGGGACAAAAATTTTAAAAGTGACACCCTCTACGTGTTTATATTTTTGGAATCTAAATAAAATTCTGAATCTGATTATACCACATTTTGACAATATTCGTGACTTAAATTGTTTTTTACAAAAAATTATAAATTATTCTCGGGTCCTTCGACCCCCCGAGGATCATTTAATTGATATCAAGGAATTTTACAAACGGAGACATTTAACAACAAGCGTAGACAGATTTAAAATAAATTTTGATGGTTTTGGGGCAATATGTAAGTATTTTTGTCCAATGCAACTGTATGTAGTGGTGCACGATAATGGGGAAAGAGAATACAACAATTAATTTAAAAAAAGTTAATGTCCATAAAAATGTTCAAAATATGGTAGGTATCATCAGATTCAGAATTTCATTTATATTCCAAAAATATAAACGTGTCGCATTTAAAATTTTTGTCCTCAAAGCATTTCCGGTAAAACCGCCTGTGATAAAAATTATATAATTCGCGCAAATAATGACATGTACCGCCTATTCTGGGCCCAACTTTCATTCAAATCGATTCTATAAAGAAAGAAAAAAAAGGTGGTGGGCCTGGTCTCGTTTAGACCTGGGATATGTATATACATGGTTAGTACAAAGTCCCGGGACGGTCAGTTATCTCCGTTATTTCTTGAGATTTTACTTTGAAACTTGGTACCCAGACACAATTAAATACAGGGAATTTGAAACTGTATTTGAAAATTTTCTTGGACTTTCGGTTAAACCGGAAGTGACCATAAAAGTCGGTTTTTTAAATGGAATTATACTTTTTTCTCAACGGATTCAGAATCTACGAATTTTTTTAAGTTAAAAACATGTATAATACTTGACCAGAAGTCAAGTCGCGGTCGCGGCCACCCTGGGTTTTCAAAAACATGGAAGAAATCGGTCAAAAAGCAAGATCTTTCAAAACCGCAAGTACACGTCAACCTTATTTTTTTAAAGCAAATTCAATCCGCCAATTACATTTTTTTAAATTCTTTTTCCTGTTTTGGCTGATAAATTTCAAAAAAGCAAAAACAAATAAAAGGAAATGTAATTGCGCAGTTGAATTTGTATTAAAAAAATAAGGTTCTTCGATGTTTTTGAAAATCCAGGGTGGCCGCGACTTGACTGTTGGTCAAGTATGATACATATTTTTAACTTTAAAAAATTCGTAAATTCCGAATCCGTTGAGAAAAAGGTATTATTCCATTTAAAAAAACGACTTTTAGGGTCACTTCCGGTCTAACCGGAAGTCCAAGAAAATTTTTAACAACAATTTTAAATTCTTTGTAGTTAGTTGTGCCTCGGTATCAAGTTTCAAAGTAAAATCTTAAGAAATAACGGAGATAACGGACCGTCCCGGGACTTTGTACTAACCCTGTATAAAGTCCAGTCGCATATTAACGAAAGCGGGGGTTGTGTACCTCAGGCTTTTTTTCTGTTGGTTTGTAAACGGGATTTCAGTTCTGTCAAAATTCCTGTCATGGACAATAATTAACAACAAAGACCCCTTTCAACCTCCATTGTTACGGTTTATTGACACTGACAGTGAGTGACGGGAGTTTTGACGGATGTGAAATCCGGTTTACAAACCAACAGAAAAAAAGCCTGAGACACAACCCCCGCTTTCGTTAATATGCGACGGGAGTTTACACACATATTTCGATGATATCTTGCAAGGGATGCTTTTCCGGACAGATGGGGTGGAAATTCGATGTTGTAACTCCCAATTGCGCTTGATCGAAATTCATCTATTGCAAAAAAACTTCCTTAAAGGCCTAACGTGCAGGAACACAAAAATATGAGAACTTAAAAACATAATAATTTTTGTGGGGTGGATTTCACAGTCGGCAGTGGTGTACAAATTTTCGGCAGTGTTAGTGGGAAATGTTAGGCAGTGGTTGCAAAAATTGAGCAAATTCAACAGAGTGGTCTATGAATTTTTAGGCTGTCGGGGGATTTCACAGTCGGCAGTGGTGTACAAATTTACGGCAGTGCCCTGAAAATTCGGCAGTGGTGTACAAATTTTTGGGGTGTGAAATGCCCCCCAAATTTTTGATATTTCCAGCACCCTCTGGTCAAATTTTAAATATTTTTTTTATTTTGCAAAAATTTTTGACTTTCTGTGACTACGTTAGGACCCTTTGTGATACATCATTTGAAAGGGTTTGAAATTCTCTGTAAACTGATGCAAGAGTTTTTTAAATCCATCCATTCGTTCAAAACATTGTTCAAAACTTACAGCTTAAACTTGAAGGGTTTCTAGGCCCAGAACAAGCAAATGTTTTTCAATGTAACTTTTCAACGAGTGGATGGATTTCAAAAACTCTTGCATCAGTTTACAGAGATTGTCAAACCCTTTCAACAAAAAAAAAATTTGCCAGATTGAATTCGCAACGAAATTAGCTTTCAAATGTATCAGAAGTGGCGCATTGCCATTTAAATTTTTGAAAAGGGGTTGGCGAGGGGTATAGGGGATGCGTTGGAAAAGTCCGCCAAGCATGGATTTAAGTGTCCCCCTCCAGACAAAAATCGACCTGTTTCAGCGTTCTTTCTTCAAATCAGTTATTCAGGGGTAAGGGTGTTTCGTTTTAAATGGTACACCCTGTAAAGAAATCCTTAAAGCTGATGTTTAGGCTGTAACTTTTCAATAATTAATAGTCAGCGTTTTTCCTTCCACTTCGAGACTTGACTTAATGCTTGATGGAAGAGGGAAATGAAGGTAAAACAACAGCATTTTCTAAAATCTTATATCAAATCTTTTCTTGTATGACATAATTACAGATTTCTACACCTGTCAATCAATTTTTATTTTTATTTGCATGTGATTGGATATTGGATTACGCAAGTTTGTTTTTAAAGTCAGCCGACAGATGTTGATTGTTGATTGCAAATTACACAAACTTAACTTACCATAGGTATATTATAACATTATACCAGTAAGTAATTAACTCTCGTTTAGGTATTGTATTTAGATTAGATGTAGGTACCTAATATTTCACAATAGTTTTATTGTTTTCGGAGAAATGATAAAAATACTATAAACACTGCCCGTCTGCCGCGTGGGCCCTGGCTTTGAGATCATTCTTCATTTGTTAAATTTATAAACAAGTTGACGTTTATTTTGACGCAGTCATAAATCCCAAAGTGTCATTTTCATTTACCATTTTTCTTGAAATATTCTTTAGGCACCAGTTTATATGTACGCTTTGTTCGGTCGCCGACAATCCTTGAAATTGAAAAAGCGATTAAGCAACAATCCGCCGATGTCTGGGTCAATTTTGCGGCGCCCCCACGCCTCCCTGAATGCCCTAAAGCGGCGGAAGTATGTATTATTGCCCATGTATTTGATCTGTGTCGGTTAAAGTGGGGTTTTGAGTAAGTGCGCGCGCACGCCCTGGCCATTTTGTCACAATATTAACCTTTTGTTGTGATGTGTCTATTGCAATGAATTATGTCCATCATAATTGAATTATTATCAAAAGTGTTAAAGTGAAATCCACGGTCTCTGGTGTACGTGTACGAGTGATGGATCCCGGAGCGTGTCCGGACGATTTCGGGTGATCAGCGCCGTGGAAGATTTTTCGAGCAGGCAAGCTGCCGCCGGACAAGTCCGTTGAGTCAAGCGATAGACAACTGTCATATCAATTGCGTCATTTTCACAGCGAAAAGTAAGTGCTCGCGGTGGAAAAACTGATAAATGAAGGTGTAAATGTGTGAATTTTTGTCCAGTGCGTTTGTTTAGTGTTGGCGACGGCTTTAACACCCGCGAAAAGCTGATTAAAACGAACGGTTTTAGGCGATCCCAAGATGGCTACCGACGGGATTCCATTTCGCTCTCTTTTAGATCGACACCGCGCATTTTTACGGTAATTACGGGAAATTTGCGCGCTTGGAGCTGTTTTTTGTGGAAATTCGTCGCAGTTCGAGGGTTCTAAGTCGTTGTCGTCGCGGAGTGCCAGATTTTTCCACCGTAGATTTCAGATTTCCGACGGCTAGTAAAATCCCGTTTTTGTAGCCATGTGCGAACCTGAAGAAGTCTCTCAAGCTGTTTGGACCCGTTGGATCTTGGACGCTATTAGAAAAATTCGATCGCAAAAACAAAGGCCTAGTGTGGAACGAATCTGTCATGCCATCCGCCAGCATCACAATTACCACGAGGACGTCGTCGCCGAGCACCTGGAAACCGCCGTGAAGGAGTGCACGGTTTTGAAAGTGTTCAACAAGGGGCAGAGCTCCTACAAGGACCCTGGCGGCCTACAAAGTCGAACGTTGAGGGTGGAAAAGGGGAGTGATCTAAGCAAAGTCGTCGCCAAGGCGGTCAGGGAGCTGGGGGAGCGGGATGGATCCACCCTCAAATCCATCGAGAAATACGTCAGACAGTCGCACTCGGTGGTGGAGGCTGCCGACGTCGATTTAAAGAGCGTCTTGAGAATGGCCACGAAGAGGGCCGTCACCAGGAATCTCGTTATCCAAGATGGGAAATGTTTTAAATACAACTACAATCACAGCAGCCCCACTGCGAGGAAAAAACAGCACGACCCGTCCAGGAAAAATTGTTCTTCGGGGGAGGACCAGGAGCCGTCCAAGGTAAGATTATGAATTTCCCGCCAAAATTATTCCCGTTGGTTCACTACACGCGGACCGGTTCTTGATGTTTGATCCTCGGTGCCTCTTTGTTATTGATTCAGTGTGGTGAATGTGCAAAATTTATCATGCACAACATGTGTTTGAAAACATCTCAGAGGTTGCAAAAACTCGGATAAAAAAGTTCCTACATCTGGTGACACCTTCAGAAAAAACATGGGAAAAAACCAAGAAGGAACTGAATTAATTTTAGCTTGCTGCTATTTTGATTTTATTTTGGTTTAAATTATAATACAGGTCAACAACTTGTTGATATTTGGCAGTATTTTATTAAGGTAGATTACCGTTTGTAGGGGTAGTGCCAGCCGCCTGCTGCGTGTCATACCGAGTGCCACCCTCCAACCCTTGAGAGAGACCTAATTTGCCCCCCCCCCCCTTAGCTCTTAATAGAAAAAATTAAAAAGTAATCCTCTGTCTACCTCAATCTGCGCTCAATAGAAACCGATAGAAACTAATGACCTCAAAATATGAATATGTATATTAGTATATTCAAAAAAAGAAAACAATGTATTTCTTTATACAATTATTCTAGAGTAAATATGCAAGAGAGAAAGAATGTAGCTTTAGTACAGCCTCAAGCGAGGGGCAAATCTATGAGCAAAATCTTGTACACTGATTTAACCTTCCTTTGTGATTTCACCTGATTTCACCATGATTACACCTGGTGATTTCACCTTATTTCCCTTGATCTCACCTGGTTTTCCTCGATTTCGCCCGATTTCACCACCATGATTTCACCTAGCTTGTACACTGATTTCACCCATAGATTTACCCCTTGGCCTCAAGGCTAAATTAAAGATGGATTCTTTCTCCCTCGTACATTTTCGTCTCTTCTTAGCCCTGGCTAAATTTAAGAATTCTAGCCGTATCGCAGCGCCCTCTGTTGCAAAGTTTAAAATTGCATTTAGGCCCTTTGTGATAGAATAGACCGTTTGAAAGGTAAATTCTCTGTAAACCGGTACACGTAGAACTGTTTTTGAATTTAAAACCATCCACTCGATGAAAAGTTATACTGAAGAAGGCGAGGAAGAGGCCTAGAAATAATTACTGTGTTCGCTGTAACTTTTGCAGTGGATGGATTTTAAAAATTCTTGGCTTACATCCCGAGGGGTGATCCGCAGGCCGGAATCAGTGTACATTTTTCGGGAATACACCGGGAATAGATCGGAATACATGGGAATACATCGGAATAGATGGGAATACCCCGAATACTCTGGAATAGTTGGGAATAATTGAAAATTTCCCTGCGATATATTAAAATTTATTGATTGGATGCGTGAACTTTAAAATAAATCCTCGAATAAATCAAAACAATTGGAGAATAATTTGTAGGAATAGGTAGAATTACCCTGAATACATCAGAATAACGCGGGGTAGCTTCGGAAGCGCCTGCGCCTATTAAGGTTAGGAAATCTCGGAATACTTGGGACTCGACTTGGGAATACACCGGAATACATGGGAATACTAGGAATACTCCGGAATATTGATGGAGAAAATTGCCGATTATCTACATCGGAATACCGGAATAGCTTTAAGTCGAGTTTCGGAATACACCGGAATACATTGGAATACTGGGAATACTTGGGTATTCCCGGAATCTCGGCCTTAATGTAATCTAAAATTTGAAGGTCGCTCGAAGATAAAATAAATATAAAAAAACTTCGAAAAAAGCTTTAGACCATTGGATTTGTAATGAAATTAGCTGTCAAATTTAGCCCGGGTGGGGTTTAGAGGGTGCGTCGTAAATTTTCACTAAACACGGATTTAAGAGTCCACTATCCCGAGTGGATAGTTTTCTAGAATGGTTAAATCCAGGGGTTGGCCACATACGCAGTACTTTGTACAACGGGGGAGCAGCTATGCAGTACGAGCAGTACTTTAGCAGTATCGAACAGTATTGCGCAGTACACTGGGCAGAATCGAACAATATAATGCGCAGTATCGAACCGTACCGATCCGAGCAGTATACGGCACAAGTACCGAGCAGTACGAAGCAGTATAGATGGCACTAGAACAGTCGTTTGTACACGAAAAATCCGCTCGGTAGAAGCGGGAAAGGGAAGGGAAAATTTTGTGCACTTGATTTCCCCTGATTACCTCAGATTTCCCCTCGGATGTCCCCAAGATTTCCTCTAAATTTCCGGATTTTTTTTTCGCCAGATTTCCCCTAGATTACCTCAGATTTCTCCAGATTTCCTTGAGATTTCGCCAGATTTCCCCAATTTCCTCAGATTTCCCACGATTTCTTCGGATTTCCCCAAGATTTCCTCGGATTTCCTGGAATTTTTTTTCGCAAGATTTCCCCAGATTTCCTCGGATTTCCCCAAGATTTCCTAGCATCTGTACACCAGATTTCCCCTGCGGGTCACCCCTTGGGGTAAATTATACCTACCGAGAGGTGTACAGAGCTGTTCAAAAAATGAAGACATTGAAAACAAATTAATTTTCAGTTTCAAGTTAACTCTAGATTTCAAAGCTACAGTGACGAGGACAATGACTCTCGTAATGACTTCATGTAAGAAATGTCATATTATTTATAAATTATTAAATTATGCATGTTTTTTTAAAGAACATTAATCTTTTTGTGATGTTATTTGATATTTTTTCCTATTTTTTCTGGATCGTCCAGTAATTTGGCGATGTTTCATAATATTGTGATTGATCATGTATATTTTTCGAGATATTTTTAGTAGTTAAAAGGGTAATGATCTAACCGAGGATCTAACTAAAAATGTGCAAGAAAACCCTCGAGCATTCTAAGTAAATTTATCAATAATCATTAGACAAACATCGGTCACCATTAACGCCCCGATTAACAAACGCTCTGTTAATTGTTGATTTGTTGTCAACATTCCCAATTAGGTTTTGACGAGGACTTTTTAGGCTTTCCCGAGGACTTTCCCATGGAGAAAGTTTGTAAAGAAATTTTATTTTATTCTGTTTCATTTCGTTTCAGTGTCAGTGTCCTTTAAATATTTGCTTAGCAATATTTCAAAAGGGCGCCTCCTAATTAGTGAAAATCCCCTTTAAAGTCGACTTTAACTTTTATTATGAAATCGGCCCTTAGTCCGGTAAAATATAGGATGTCCTGGGGGGGATTTCACAGTCGGCAGTGGTGTACAAATTTTCGGCAGTGTTAGTGGGAAATGTTAGGCAGTGGTTGCAAAAATTGGGCAGTGGTTGCAAAAATTGAGCAAATTCGACAGTCGGGGGACTTCACAGTCGGCAGTGGTGTACAAATTTACGGCAGTGCCCTGAAAATTCGGCAGTGGTGTACAAATTTTTGGGGTGTGAAATGCCCCCCAGGATGTCCCAAAAAAAATACCAAACTATTTTAGGGAATAAGTCAGCGATTTCTTAACCGATTTGGATGAACGTGGTCTTGACTTAAACTCGAGCTTGAACCCAAAGAGTCAGGGTTTTCACAACGTTTCCATCTGAGTGTGAAATTGCTGTAGTAACCCTATTGATACTTGTTTTGAAGAGTTACCTTAGGCGCATGAGGTTTGGTCTCGGGTTTGGTCAAACAGCAACCAATTGTTATGAGACTCAAATAGTCTTCAAGATCATTCCATTTTCTTGAAAAAACCTTTTTCCGACTTCCATTTGGCTCAAGCCGAGGTTCAAGTATTAATTTCTGCGATTTAAAAAAAAATATGTTTTTACATCTGGGGAATTATTACTGCAAATTAAGCTCTATGTGCATCGTTGATACTTTAGTCGTTGTCATTAAAGCGTGAAAATAGGCGAAAACGTACTTTTTAAAAAATTCACAGAAAATTTATTGTTAACATTGTTAACCAAATTGACGTCTGAAAAATAATTTTAAAAAAAGAACGATCTTGAAGAAAATTTGAGTCTTATAACAATTGGTTGTTGCCTGATCAATCCTCGTGCACCTAAAGTAACCCTTCAAAATAAGCATTAATATCAATTCAAAGGAATCTTGAACACATTTCTGACATTGTTGACAGACAAACTATTGTCAAAATAAGTCCTTTGTGTCAGGTCACGACCAGGTTATGTTGTTGACAGTAAGCAAGGCACCTCCAACCTCCCAAGGCACTAATAACTAGCATTCATGATTCTAAAATTGAAAATATAAATGGGCAGGCAAGTCATTTTATAACAATTGCAATGAATCTATAAATATCAGAAGGTAAATAAGGACACACTCTTGGAAAACCCGGCTCCTCCTGTACTTTTATTCGGTTAGTATTTGGACTTTTTCTATCATATTATTATAATATTTGCATCTCGATTTGCATCGTTTATTAATACAAGTATGAGTATGGGGGGGCATTTCACACCCCAAAAATTTGTACACCACTGCCGAATTTTGAGGGCACTGCCGTAAATTTGTACACCACTGCCGACTGTGAAGTCCCCCGACAACCTAACAATTCATAGACCACTGTCGAATTTGCTCAATATTTGCAACCACTGCCTAACATTTTCCACTAACACTGCCGAAAATTTGTACACCACTGCCGACTGTGAAATCCCCCCATATGAGTATCTTTTAGCTCGAGTTTTAACTCTTTATTCATACCAGCAGCCAATGAATTATAACTTCTGACTTCTGTTGCTTTGCTTCTGAATTTAGCAACTCCCTCTTTTTGAAAATTTAATGATTGGAGTAACATCCATTTTTTTTAAATTGTATTGTTGGGGAGGTTAAAAAACTCGTTAAAAAATAAAAGAAATGGTCTCGGAAATGGGCATACACGTTATTAAAATGGGACACTGATTTACCCGTTATATTCTCTTTGTATGTTCTCTCGTTTTCTGACGAACTTTACTCGGAACTTTAACAATAAATAAAATAAATTGTTGAAGGTGTGTGAGGTCGTTTTGTTTTACATGCATTAGTCATGATAAAAGAATTTCACTTTTCCAAATGACATCCCAGAGACTAATCGGATTGTCCGATCTCTTGTAACAGCGCAGCGGTGCCACTGTTTGCCGTTGTTGTTTACGGCCGGATAATTCGATCATGACGTCCCGTTGATAATTAGAATAAAATCAATTATCTGCACTTCTCCTTCCTCTCGTTATGCTCGCCAAATATACAGCCCTATAATTAAATTTTGATGTTTTGCTTAGAAACAATGAAACTGGTTTAAATAAATCATCCGGCAGTTTGTTATCTTGATCCTTTTAGTTTTAATATGTATGTACCTAATAAGAAATGCAGGGGAAGTGACTTCTTCAAGAATTCAAGGACAATAATAATTATTTGGTTTTCCTGTGAGTGCCTTCCTCAAAAAAATTAATTTTTTCAAACGGCTTTCGCTTCGGCAGGTGATAGATAGGTCTTGGATAGGCCGGAGGGCAATCAAAAATGTGAGGATTCCGACCAGCTGTATGTTAATGTCTTGCGATTTTCTTCTTCAGCTTTGTTTATGTTGCTAATGGTATTTATAAAACGAAGGGGATCTAAAGTAGGGAGCATCAAGCCGTGACTGTTTTATATCTGCCAAATTTTTTTCACGTCGCGCTTCCTTGGGTTCTATATATTTACATTGTTGATGCGTCATCGACAACAAATTTAAATGGATCTACTCGAGGATCTACTCATTGCATGGGGTGTGTCTTCAGGGGTGTCGCGGTGGTTTAACTTCATTTTTAGCTCATGATAAATGGGCTGTATTGTGTAGGTATATACATTTTATAAATTCTTAACGTTTATTTAGATTTCAGTTGGTTTCTTTTTGATTCCATTTAGTTGGAGGATTTGGCGAATTTGGAATTTATTGTTTTTCTCTTGCAATCATTATTTACGAATCTTCTTTCATTCGAGATTAAATTCAAAGAAATTAAAGAAAACTTTAAAGGAACTGAAGAATAACCTAGTAGGGGATGACGGCTAACCTTCTCCTGAAACTTCCTTGGTAATAAGGTTGCCGCATTTGTCAAATGTTTTCTTCACGGCAACCTTATTACCAAGGAAGTTAGCAGTCGTAGCCTGCAACCAGTAATGCAGGCTAGAAATGGCCTGGCCGGCATTACCCACATGGCCGCCAATCCCCCCTCTCCCCTACCGCCGTAGTAAGTATAACGGGTGATTCAAAAAATAAATGACGTCAAGTGTTTGATACGAATGGCAGTTAATGCAGGCTGTAACTAAACTGTCATTAGTGTCAACCTTCTGTTTTACACAGCACCCTTGACGTCGGTTATTTTAAATCACACGTTATATGGTATGTAGGTGTGGCAATAAATTTTGGAGATTTCGTTGGTGTTGACTTTAATCTTCACTTTAATCCTTTCATGTTCAACATCAAAAGAAATTAAAATTAATAGCGAATAGTTAATTATCATCGATTCCATAAAACATTCCTATACAAAAATTGTAACCGTGGGAAGTTCTTGGTAAGATCATAATTTATTCATGAGTTGGAGGATAGATAGGTATACACAGTCTACTACTAAACGAAATGTGATGAATAATCCAAATTTATAGTTGATTAATGATTTCCAATGTTTTCCGATATTCGATATAGGTTCTCGAGTTGAAGTTGGTTAACGTGCACATTTTTCTGGTAGAGTTGCCGTGGAACGTTTTTGCGAGAACTGGGTACACTTTGAAGTTATTGTTACTAATTACTAATCGACTTTGGTGGTAGGCGGCTGGTGTACGGAAGTCACATGTTAGGTGTTTTAAGCTTCGTCTATACGAATCGGCAATGAAAAATGGGGGTTGCTATTTAAAATTTCAAAGTTATAAACCCTACTTCCGGTATAACCGGAAGTGCCCCATAGTCGCTAATAATTTTAATAGATTCTGAATGTGTCAGTTTCTACAACTGCCAAACCTTATAACTGTACTTTGCTTAAGTCCAGAGGTATCAATACTGTTCTATATTCGTATGTGAGCATCCCAGTGAGCATAGAACGACGTGCTATTATTCAGAAATTATGTGACAAGGGGTGGCTTTGGAAACAAATGAATCGTAATCTGTCGAAAGGATACGTTTGTCCAAAGGACTGCCATCATAGTATTGCGCGATATGCGTACTGCACTGTTCGAACTAAAGTCCCGTCGCATATTAACGAACGCGGGGGTTGTGTGTCTCAGGCTTTTTTTCTGTTGGTTTGTAAACGAGATTTCATATCCGTCAAAACTCACGTCATCTCTGCCGTCACACTATTACGTACTTAGTTATGAAAATTCCTGTATTGTTTGACGAGTCGTAATATTTGCCAAATCGAGCGATAGCGAGCTTTGCAAAATTATGCGAGTCAAACAATTTAGGTTTTTCCGAGGGTTTTTCATAACGTATTAAGTACAACATTTTACCCGAGGGGTTGGTCACGAGGGAAATTCTTGTCCCGAGCATAGGAGATGGCAGGAAATTGCAGGGAAATGGCTGGGAAATTCTTGGGTAATGGGGGAATTTTGGGGAAATGATAAGATCATTTTTGATGGGGAAATGTTGGGGAAATTAGAGGCATGCTGGGAAATACTGAGGAAATAAAAGGAAATGCTGGGGAAATAAAAGGAAATACTTTGGAAATAAAAGGAAATGCTGGGAAAATTTTGGGGGAATACAGAAATCAGAAGGACTTGACATGGAACAGGGAACAGGGAATAGAATTTGGCGTTGGTATTTAGGACGAGTAATAGAATGCGTCGACGGACAATATAAGGTTACATTTCTGGAGGAATTTTTATCTTCGTATAGGTGGCCCAGACATGAGGATGTCCAACTTGTACAATCTAAATAAAAAATTTTCAAGTAAACTTCTAATTGATAGCAAATCATTTTCAATACGAAATAGCTATTTATGTAACAAGTGGGAAAAGTACATCATTTCCTTACGCGGGTGCTTATTGCAGAACGAGGCGAAGTTCTGTAAGCACGCAAGTAAGGAAATGATGCATGAAAATAATTTTATGAAATGAGCTTTGTGACTTTATGAGGAGAAATAAGGGCGAGGTGAGAGTGGAAATTTTTAGAAAAAACAACAAACCTTTGGAAATGGGGAGATCTCGGGGGAAATAAATTGTTAGAAATGCTGGAATTAATAGGCAATTTTAAGGAAATGGGGGAATTGCTCGGGGAAATATTAGGAATTTTGGAGGAAATGTGGGAAATCATAACAAAAATGTTTGGGGGAAATGGGGAAATTTTTGGCAATGAAGGAAATTCTTGTCCCCTAAAATACATCGTGACCAGCCCCTCGATTTTACCTAATTGCGTAAAATCCAACTTTTCAAAACGCCATTAGGTAAAAAAAATAAACGTTTGGAAGACGTTAACACGACATAGGTTTTCGAGTTAGGCAGTTAGTTGTGTAATTTACCATAGGTAGTAATTAAGTTAAGTTAAGATAATTAAGTTAACTTCTAATGAAGTATCTACATTTTGAATGATGGAAAAAACTTCAATCCCAGCATCATTCTGATCTGAACTACGAACATAACACATTCACAATATAATATAAGTTTCCACACCATGTTCATATATGGACGGAGAAAATCGCATGACTAGAGAGTGAATTACTCATTTAATTTCAAGTTTTTTTAAGCACTATTGCATTGCATAGGTAAATTATCTGACTCATATTGTCTGAAAAAAAAGCACCAAAAATTGCCTTTATTTCATTGTCACTTTGCATGCTTCATTTAACAACGGTATAATAATAGAGGTTAAATTTTTTAATGTAGGTATTTTGTAGGATAAATTCCCCTCCCCTCTCCACGCCTTTCTTAAGCCGTGACTAATCAATACAGAAAAAGTGCGTCACGACGCCTGCAGCCCGTTTATTAGCATATGCACCGGGAAATACGTCAACTTGACCGTTAAAGAATCAATACAAATGGTGTTTTACTGACGCCATTTGATGTTTACGTGAAAAGTTGGATTAACATGCATTTTTTAAAATTTAATTTACACTAAAATTTTTATAAATTGCTTTCGCTAGATCGATTAGGTTCGAGTGTATCGAGGAGTCCCAGGTAGCACACCATGTAGAACCGATGTAGGTTATAAACTGATTAAATGTAGATTCCATATATTTATTTAATATAAAATCGATATAAAATGTTAACGCTTTGAGAGATGGAATGCATATAGGCTTCTATATAGAATGCATGTAGAATCTATCTCATTTCCATGTGAAAACCAATATAAGCAACATATTGCAAAATACATGGGGTAAATGTGGATATCAATATGGAATTTGTATTTTAATCTAGAGAGGACCGATATAGGGCAAAATACATATATACTTGTTAACCTTAAATCTTTTTATTGAATCAATATTTAATTTATTTTGTTAGTACAATGAAATAAAACAACACCACACTAGCTCCAAAATCCAAAGACTTTATTTTATTAACACCACACACCAGACGACAGTACAATGCGTTTTTCTCTAGTTCAATCAAGTCAAGACAAGGCAATTGAGTAGAGGGTAGGTAACAGGGACGCCGGAAAAGAACACCACACTAGACTAGCTCCAACCAAAATCCAAATTTGATTTTATTTTATTAACACACACCAGACAGCACAACGCGTTCTGATCAAGACGACAAGACGAGGCAATTGAGTAGAGGGTAACAGGGACGCGTAGGGAGCGTAGGAACACCAAGCGGCAACCACAATGGCATCCCTTCGCTGAAAAAGTAGTGCCGAAATTTTTGGCTCGAAACTTTGAAAGTGATGGCATGTCTGATCCTATATTCTCAAAATGAATATTATTGTTACATTTCCAGATACTATTGCAAGTTTAGTTTTCTCTTGAAATCGGTACTTCAAGGAACGTGATTATTTGGGATGCAAAAACGTACTGCGTAGGAATAACAAGTGACAACCGCACAGCGCACGGCACAATGGCGTTCCTTCGCCGGAAAAGTAGTACTGAACTTTTTTGCTTGAAACTTTGAAAACTATTCCACCAATACCTGGCAAATGTTTATCCACAGTCCCATTCGAGACACTTGTACATATTTCAATCTCTTGCAAAATTTGCTTGTTCAGGCAAGAAACTCAAATCTCGAACATTTTGATATTGATCCTATATATTACCATCGATATAGATTGTATTTATAGGCATGATACAGGCCAAATCAATATAAAAGTGTTCATGTCTATTCTATATAGAATCAATCTGAGAAATGCTAATGTTGATTGTATCTAGTTCATAGATATGGGTCTCATATTGATATAATCAACATAGATTTATAAATGTCTAACCTTTATTGGGCCAATAACAAAGAATCAATGTAGTTTTTTCTACTTAGCACCTATATCGGAGTTATAATGGGCAAAATATACAGGGTGAGTCTAGTTGGACAAATCAGTCGCCTAGCGTTTAAGATATTGAAATTGGAAATTCAATTTTTGGATATGTTGTAGCTGATATGGTCCCCTACACATGGGACCCATAAAGAAAGCTCCAGTTTTATTCAAACCGAAATTATTAAATAAAAACGAAGGCTTAAAATTTTTTTTTTCGATATTGTTGAATTTTTTAAGGTTATTTAGTTAGAGAATCATTTTCTCTTTATGGAAACATAATTTTTTGTAGAAATAAGTTAATAATCTCCGAGAGACAAATTATTTAAATAATAAAGATTTTTAATTATTTCCTAAAGAAAGCCACGCATGCCGTGATTTGAACAACTGAAAGGCAGTCTAGCTTATACTGCAGACTGTACCCAGAACGACAAGTGTCAGTTGGAAATGTCATTTGAGGTCGTTTGTGAAAAAATAATGCAAAACTACGGGTTTTTGCCCTTTTCTTTACAGATAATTAGGTAATTTTTATTGCTTGATGGATGTTTTGCTAAATTCGTCGAATACAAGTGTCTCGGGTTCTCACACTGGAGGGGCCCGATTAGGACAAGTTAAAGTTTACACCCTCTTCGAGTTGAATTTTCTTGGTTTCGCTTGACTCACCGCTTCTTTGTCTTTGTTCATTATATCAACACGTTGAGTGTCTTCAACATTTGCTGGGCCCCTCAACATCCGATGATAAATCTTCATTTCGTAAGTGTGAAAAAATTGTCAGCAGAAATATTAAATTTTTAATAAAACAACAAAATCACCATATTTGACAGCATGACAGCAATGTAAACTGTTAGCAACTATTGCCAATTGCTTTCTGGCTGACGAGAATAGCTTTTCTTGGTCGAACCATTCGACTCCAAAAAACATCAATCGGGTGACAACCCGAGACACTTGTATTCGGCGAATTTAGCAAAACATCCATCAAGCAATAAAAATTACCTAATTATCTGTAAAGTAAAGGGCAAAAACTCGTAGTTTTGCATTATTTTTCCTTTGATTTTTCCACAAACGAAAGCAAATGACATTTCCAACTGACGCACTTGTCATTCCGGGTACAGTCTGCAGTATAAGCTAGACTGCCTTTCAGTTGTTCAAATCACGGCATGCGTGGCTTTCTTTAGGAAATAGTTAAAAATCTTTATTATTTAAATAATTTATCTCTCGGTTATTATTAACTTTTCTCTGCAAAAAATTATGTTTCTATAAAGAGAAAATGATTCTCTAACGAAATAACCTTAAAAAATTCAACAATATCGAAAAAGAATTTTTTAGGCCTTCGTTTTTATTTAATAATTTCGGTTTGAATAAAACTGGAGCTTTCTTTATGGGTCCCATGCGTAGGGGACCATCTCAGCTACAACATATCCAAAAATTGAATTTCCAATTTGAATATCTTAAGCGCTAGAGCGACTGATTTGTCCAACTAGACTCACCCTGTATAGTTACATAATTTTGTATACGATGTCGTACCAATATCGAGTAGACATTGTCTATATAGAAACTTTATACATATATAGGTGATATATGACACCCCTTTACAACCAACATAATGTGCCACCTGGGGTGTATGGTAAAAATTTTTCTCATGGTCGGTCATGGACATCAAAATGTATAGAGACACACGGTGATTGTTAATTATTCTTATTGCGAAATATTAATTACTGAGAAGTTTTATGTGCTGTGCTTTTTGATATATTTCTACCTCGACCTGTACGTGCAATGATGGGACATAAAATTGTGACCTATGACAACTTTGTTAGAAAATGAGGCAATTAGTTACCTATTTATTAATTGGGCAATGACGAAGCGCTCCGATTCAAACGTAGCGGTCACCGAGTAGGCTACGTAAAATGCCAAGCCTGTTGGGTTTCCCAGATTTCACCGTAGCGCTACGCGTACACTCGTACACCAGGTCTGGTGAACGCTCCCATGATACTATTTAAATGGACTTTTTTAAAAAGAGACCATTATTGTATTTTTGTCGTTCACTATCACTAGAAAAACTTGATTTACACAGCTATGCATTTTTCCATTGCTTTTCCACTTTTGTCGTTGAATGTTTTCCGTGATCTCTTCATTTGCATTTATCCAATCATAATTTCGGGGTATCCTTGACTCACTTTGTTAGGAGGATACTTTTGTGAGTACTATACAGGTTGTTCGCGAAACATGTAGCAGAACTCCTTACATAAAAATAAGTCAAAAAGTTTCTATGAAAATATGTCCGATAGCGCATCCTAAGGGAGCTAGGTCTTCTCGTAGGAGAAGGATGGAGACTAGTTTATTTTTAATATTTTGGAAATGGCCTAATCTTACGATAAGGCAATTTGGCACATTAACTTAGGTACTTAAGGGTGTCTTATGTGCAAAATTCCGTTAAAATTTATGAAGAACAACATTCAGTTACCGATACCTGCAATTGGTATTTTCAATGCCACTGCCAATGCAAATTTCATAAGAAGACTTTTATTGCTCTTGCAAAATATCAAAATAATCCATTGATTTCGCCCAATCAACAAAAACGTGTAGCTTGTCTTGTAATTTTTGTATCAGTTTCACAGTTGCCGATGCAAACCAGCAGCGAAACATGTAGAGAGATCGCAGATTGAAAAGGACATGTCACGTGATAGGCGCGAGTCGACTTGTTGAAAACTGTCGTAGTCGGGAGGTGTAGTGGCAGGCGTTGCTGCGCAGATAGGCCCCGCCCACAGGTCCTTTTCAACCTGCGATCTGTCTAACAGAACTCCTACCGTGGATTTTTTACATAAAAATAAGTTTAAAAGTTCCTATGAACATATGTCCGCTATCGCCTCCTAATTTGTGATCCAAAAATTACAAGACGCGCATCATGCAATAGTACACATTTTGGTTGATTAAGCGAAATCGATGGATTATTTAGAAATTTTGCAAGAGCAATAAAAGTTTTTTTATGAAATTTTACTTCTAAATCAGAGTAAATAATGTTTCAGGAACTACTTATCTAGGTTTTGCATTGAAAATACCAAGTGCAGATATGTCGGTAACTGAATCTGTTCTCCTTCGTCAATTTTAACGAAATTTTTACACATAACACCCTTCAGTACCTAAGTTAATGTGCCAAATTGCAATATGTATAGTAGATTAAGCCGTTTCCTAAATATTAAAAACTAACTGGTCTCCATCCTTCTCCTACGAGAAGACCTATAGCTCCATTAGGAGGCGATATCGGACATATTATGTTCATAGGAACTTTTAAAGTTATTTTTATGTTAGGAATCCAGGGTAGGAGTTTTGCTACATGTTTCGCGAACATCCTGTATACACCATCCGGATTATCATGGCTTTATTCATTTTCTTAATTCGTAACTTGAATTCATTATATCCGGATCCGGACAACGGACAACCCGCAGTTACAATATAATTACACTTATCCTCCCACGGTGGTCAATCTTCTGCAGCCGCCATTCATAATTGGACAATTTCATTATTGATGCATGCATGACGCTTCATTCCATAATGAACAAATGAACAATATAATACAATATAATTTCAAACTGAAATTACCATAATAGTTTTATTTTTATTCACGCTGCAACACGGAACGCAGCTCCAGTAATATTTCAGTTGAAAATTACATGCTTGAATGTAATGAATATCACGAAATATCAGTTAATAAATTGCCAATTTTTGTGCCATTTCATAAGGTTAAATCTTTCACGCCTTACTGGAAAGGAATCTTTCACATTACATAAAGTTTATCTGTCGAACTCATCCAAGCGGAAATAATTATCTCGCTTTGTTATTTTTTACTAATGTTTATTTTAGAAACGATATTATAGCTACAATTATTGCCAGGAAAATAAACCCAATAAATTTGAAGAGTGAAAATAAATCGCAATGGCGTCGGGCGGTCCAATCGCCACAGTTTGTGTATTTTTGCCTCGACCAATGGGTTTTGCAAATCGTCTATTTCGGACGAATGACACTCATCCGTTGCCAAAAAACAAGAGGCGGCCTCCTTTGTTATTTAGCACAGATTTAAAAAAAATCCGGCAGGACCCAATATTTATTGCATTGCAATGTACATGACGCAAAATTTTCCACCACAATTTATTTTTAAATCGGGATTTTTCTAAAACCATCCCACTAGTTCATGCACATTTCATGTCACAAGTATCTGAAATACGGATTGATGCAGTATTGTTTGTGCGTGATTTTTTTTACTTTCGTGATCGCCATGGGGAGGATTTACAAGGAGATGCATCAGAGCGTGTTTTACAACCAACGTATGCATGATATCAATGCGAAATTGTTGAGGGAGTTGTTCTTAACCGGCGTGTTTTCCAAGGTGAGGTGATCAGGTTATTTGTTTTTCGGCTAAGATTAATTTTGAATTGCGGTTCAACGGAATCCGTCAAGGATAAGTTAGTAGTCACCGGCTTTATAAAAAGGCTTTGGCCAATGACTGTCGTGGGAGGGTGGGGCTAAAGCCCACGTGATATCCTACCAAAATGATGAACATGTTTTTTTTGTTTTTTTCAGACCCCAGCTCCTCTACCAATTTGTACCGAGTGTCTCGGTACGGAGGCAAAGAATCGCAATGGGGTGGCCGAAAAATTGAGTTCCTGCGCCGAGTGTGGAGCACTGGTGCACCTGACCTGCACCACGGCCGGGTCGGAGTTGGCAACACTGCTTTCCAAGGGGGGGAAGTGGTTTTGTGAGGAGTGCAAAATCTGCGACGGTTGCGGTAGGTGCTCCAGTTTTTACCAAATTATTCAAGGCTGCCAACTTGTGCTGTTAAAATTCACTGGTGGCGCTAGGGATTCCGAACATTTTGTCTTATATCCAATTCAACTGAAAATCACTGTTAACAGGTTAAAGCGGTTGCTTAAAAGTTTTCGACGTCATCCAGAATAAGAATCGGTCGTTTAAAAATGGCAACATCGCGATTCCATAGCTACTGGCATAAGAGTGCGTGTTAATATTTTGATCGTGTTAAATGTTTACTTGTTTCATAACTGATTCAGTAATTAATATCAAGAGTGTTAGTTTCAGTCCTTTGTGGATTAATTATCAAAAAGTGACAGATCGAAATTATTTCTACTGTCACATGAGCGTCACTTTCAGTTTAGCCAACGTAACGGTAAACTGTCCGACGATTGACGTCCGGAAAGAGCCGAATTCAAAATGCCATAACTTCTCAAGGTGTCGATGGATTTGAATGGTATTTTTATTACCTTATAGCACATTTTCTTGGTTATGACACTGTATATGTTGTACGTTTTGTCTAGACCCCCTTCTTTTGTATCCAGGACGTCAGATCCAGGCACACTGCAAACTAGCGAAAGTTTAGACCACGCCCGATTGTCGTAAACAATTTTTTTATTATTTTTTTTGACTGGTTGAGAGAACGTATTAGGTCTATCTCTCGAGACGTTTATTTGAATTTTACTCCAGTCCCTTTAATTAGAGCGCAGTGCTGGAAAAACAGTTTCTTCGTTGATCGTTAATAGCGCTCTTTAACTTTCGACAAATTTTTATTTTATTGAAGTCATTGTAGTCCAAAAACTTCGGATTGTGGTTTCAAAATTGACCTCAGACAAATTGTCCCAGAAAAGAGGGCCCCACTGATGATAATTTGCACTGTCTTCTAAAAGATCGTTATTTGACGTATTTGACGGCGAAACAATGCCTTCATGCTTCATACTCCTAATATTATGAATCATATTTCAGTTTTCCAGTTCATCCCATGTTGGTCGCATGCATATGATTAGAAAACAAATAATAGTTATTTATGATATAAGTGTTAAAAATTGTATTTTATTTTGTGAGAAGGGAAGTTTGGGACACGACGCGCAGCGGAGTGGCCCATCCCTTCGAACAAAATAAAATCACTTTTAACACGCATATCATACACTATTTTTTGTACAAACACGATTAAAAGCAAAAGTTTTCATATTATTAGTTGAAAATGTTCATGAAATTCGCTGTAACTATAAGGTATAGTGACAATTTGTTGCCGGGGCTTGTTTAATTGTTGTTGCATTGTCACTTTTAACACTGAGTGTTAAAAGTAAATCACTTTTAACATGAATGTTAAAAGTAAATGACTTTTAATACTGGTATCATAAAATGTCATTTTTAACAATTATCAACAAACGTTAAAACAATTGTTTTTAATAGTGTTTGTAGAAAAATTAATATTGAGTTTGATTGAAAAGAAACGGCGCGGCGCCCGCGCCTTAGGAATAAAATAATATTGAGGTTGATTGAAAAGAAACGGCGGCGGCGTGGGGCGTACGGCCTACGCGCCGTGGGCCTAAAGTCGGCCCTGCCTGGTTTGGGACAATTTTTCCTAAGTCAATCTCGAATCCAGAGTGTTCCAGAGTGAAGTTTTTGGGTTACAATGCCCTCAACAATTTAAAGATTTGTCAAAAGTAAAAAGCGCTAATAACGATCCACGATAAAACGTACAACATACAGGGCTTAAATTCTCGACTCTTCGCATATTAGCGAACACTCGCAATGCTAAGGTGCGAGTTCTGTGATTGGTTATGTCCTAGCAACAGCGACCATTCGTAAGCAAGCGAAGGGTCAAGAATTTCCCCCCAGTGTGTTAACCAATAAAATGTCCCATCCGGTAAAAAAAGGTCATTCAAATTTTCGGGTGGGTCCCGCAGTAAACTGCTCCATAACCAACTCAAATCGTTTTTTATTAGATCTCATGCACGGTACCCATATTATACTTGACTACTTAATTGTTATTTGGGTACTGGGTTAGTATTAAAATAAAGTACTTTTTAAAGGGCCTTTCAAATAACCACTACCATCACCGCATTTTGAGAGTGCTGAAAGTACCAGGAGTACCAAAAGTAATCAGTAGTGTACAGCCGGCCCGCTGTAAGCTGAAGTATATTTCGTCATAGAAAATAGTAGAATGTGACTTAAGTTGTAAATCACCTTAACAATAGGCGGATTAAGAAAGTCGAGGGTTCGGAATTTTATATGGTATCACCTGCAAACATCCGGTGGCGCCTATCAAATTATTTACCGTTTTGCGTAATTTATTGTTAAAATTATTTTTAACTTGAGTCACACTCACATTCTACTACAATTGTTTGCAACTCGGTTTGCAAAATACTATACTAGATGTTCACTAGTAATGTAGTTTAGTTTTTTAGTTAAACAGCACGCCACTGGTGAAACAAATCATCTGTGAATGAATACGCACAGTTTAGGGGAAACATTGTAATATTGAAAGTTCTCCAACTTTAGTGCTTCAGTTAGTTCAGTTTATAGTGGACGGGATGTAATTCAAGTAGATTTCTATACACTCAATAGTACACCTTTGATATTTAGGCAGAACAGTCAGAACTCAAATCTGTTTCGATTTGGTCATTAGTCATTCATTACAACAGCGTAAATTTCGGCGGGCGCAATGTGATTTGAAATTCCGGCCTAGGGTGGCATTTCATGTGACTTCTACTACAATTGAAGACCTTGCTGCAAAAAGATAAGTCCATAAAATCAGTTTTGGAGTAAAATGAAAAAACCGGTCTCTATTAAATTTCCCAAAACATGAAGAAAAAAAAATGATGTTTGTTATTTGGGTAACCCACTTACGGCCGGCTGTTCAGTCCATGTCTAGCTAACGACGGAATAATTACCGTGGATACTGATTGTGATGGTATCGCAGGAATCTTACTGCCAACGCCATCTCATGATTTACGCGCTAACTTAGTTACGGTACGATAAATCTTTATATCAACACACAGTGGCGCACCCAAAAAAATCTTTTGGGGGGGGGGACAACTAGAAAAAGGGGGCTTCTGCCTAAGGCCTATAAACTTTTTGCCGCCCCCTCGACTAATTACAGAATACAATGCGCATCCAAAGCAGAGGAAATAGCGCCGCAAGCGAAAATTTGGAATAATTTCAAGGTCGCGCATTTTCCAATCACTCCAGAACACTCATGCAAGGATGAAAAAAAGGAACTTTAAGCCCTTTTTTTACCGTAGTGGCGAAGAAGAACAATTAATTCCCCCGGGGGGAGTGCAATATTTTTAAATCCTCAACCCAACCCACCTCCCCTCTTCCATAGGTACGCGTAGGTATTGCCAGAGCGGGATGCGTTCAAGATTAGGTCAGGTAAATCCGAAATTTTGGAAAGTATGTGATTAAAAAAATGTGGAATAGTCATGGGGGGGGGGGGCGGACCTCCAGATCTCCCTCCCCTGTGTACGCCACTGTCAACACATGAAATGCCACCCTAAGACATATTTTATGAAGGCGAACGTGAATTTTATCTTCAGAATTATATTGAAGCTGGTTATTACCATATTTTGTGGCGACCTGTTCTTGTCAGTTTAACAAATGTTTTTGCATTATTTCTTTGTTTAAATAGTTTGTTGCTGATTATTTAACATCGTTTTTGAACATTTTATGATTAGGTAAGTTTTCATTTAAAACGTATATACCGAACAAATAAAAATTATTCTTCAATGTTCAATGCAAATGTACCGAAAGTGAAAACAGTGAAAATTGGACTGAGTAGCGGTGAATTCGATGTAAAACAGTCTGTCCAATTGCCAAAACACACAAACACAGAATTGTCGGTAAATGAAGATTAAATATTATTTGGAAGATGAAATTCACCTTGTAAATAAAACTGCTAAAACTTCCCATGATATCGCAAATTTCCCACGATCTAGCATCACTGACTGGTCGTATAGTGTAAAAAACCTAATGTGAAAAAGAAAAACTCTTCTCCAGTCCAGGGGGTGCTCAGAATTTTTCAGGGGGGGCTCGGCAGTCGACACCCTCCTAGCTTATCTATCCCTGCGTTAGTTTTCCCCCCTCACGTTCGTTGCCAACAAATTTGACAATAGACAAGGCTAGAATTTCAAAAAACGCTTTCTATATTATGCTAGAAGCAAATCGGATAACATTTTGACGACAAGTGTTTCTAGACTAATTGGACCCTGCTGAATCCGAAAATCACTGTCGGCAATTCGAAATCTTAACCGGAAGTCCGTAATTCTAGATGGCGCTCAAGGCAGATCGTCATATCCAAAATAGCATGAAAATTATACAGTTTTCGGCCAAAGACGTGGTATACAGAATTAAAGATAGCTTTATTCTCTACAAGAAAACCCAATGATTTTTTGCGTACAGGCGACGGTTTACCCCTAGCGCGGGCAAGAAAGTTGCGCTCACCGAGCAGCTTACGCGCTCCACGATTATTTAATCAAAAAGCTTGTTTCTTAATTTTTATGGAATTTTTCAATATATCGGGTGTCCCAAAAAAAACCGGACAAAATATTTTTGGGAATAAATCTGCCATTTCTTAACCGATTTGGATGAGCGTGGTCTTAAATTAAAGCTAAAGAATCAGGCTTTCGACTGTATGAGAAACTACGACAGATGGCGCTGCCGTAGTAGTCCTATTGATGCTTGCTTTAAAGGTTTATTTTAGCTGCATGGGGATTGGCCAGTCAACGACCAATCGGTATGACACTCGAATAGCCTTGAAGATCTTTCTTTCTTGTTTAAAAATCTTTTTTCAGAAGTCGATTTGGCTTAAGCATTAATTTTCTGTAATTTAAAAAAAAATTGTTTTTGAGTATTTTCACGTATTAATGGCCATGACCAAAGAACAGTAATGCATATAAATCTTAATTTTCAGTTATAAATGAACGAATATGATGAAGACAGTGGCGCGGATGCCAGTGGGGGGCAACTGAACAGTAATAATTGAAAATTAAGCCCTATGTACATCAATGTTACTTTAGTCATGGTTATGGAAGCATGAAAATATGCAAAAACACTTTTTTTTAGAAAAAACACAGAAAATTAATGCTTACGCCAAATGGACTTCTGAAAAAAGATTTTTGAAGAAAACAGAAAGATCTTCAAGGCTATTTGGGTCTCATAACCATTGGTTGTTGCCCAACCAATCCCCACGCACCTAAAATAAGCCTTAAAGACAAGTATCAATAAGGCTACTACAGCAGCGCCATCTGTCGACGTTTCTTACAAAGCTCGAAAGCCTGATTCTTTAGCTTTAATTTAAGACCAAGTCTATCCAAATCGGTTAAGAAATGGCTGACTTATTTCAAAGACTATTTTGTCCGGTTTTTTTTGGGACACCCGATATTTCACCAATATCCACCTAAATACATGGGATTAGTAAGATATTCTCATTTTGTTTCCGCTTTTTCAATGTGCAAACGCCGTTCGTTGTCTTTCATTGTTGGTTTCTTTTGAGGTGCGCTACAACAAAGAGCAGATCGGATAACATTTTGACAACAAGCATTATTTGAATAATTGAACCCTGCTGAATCCTTAAATCACTGTTTAAATTTCAAAATCTTGAGAGGATGTACGCTAAGGTGGCTTTCAAGCTCAGATATAGTTTATATTTTATTTTCAGGCCTCTGGAGCAAGAACCGTCCATACGATTGCTTTGTGTCAATGATAACTTTCGATCAGGAAGTCGAGATTTACAACATATCAAATTTTCAGCCAAATTGGCTGAAAGCTATTTTCCCATTGGATGGTATTTTGGATGGTGCCATCTTGAATAAAACACTTCCGGTCAAGATTTCGAAATCAAAACAGTGATTTTCGGTCTCAGCAGGGTTCAATTAATCAAAAAATACTTGTTGTCAAAATGTTATCCGATGCGACCCTTGCAAAATACGCACCTCAAAAGCAACCTAGAGTCAAAATAGAAAACGGCGTTTGCACATTGAAAAAAGGGAAGTAAATTGTGAATATCTTACTAATCCCATGTATTTAGGTGGATATTGGTGAAATATATTGAAAAACTCTATAAAAATGAAGAAACAAATGTTTTGATAAAATAATCGTTGAGCGCGTAAGCCGCGCGGCGAGCGCAACATTCTTGCCCGCGCTAGAGGTAAACCATCGCCTGTACGAAAAAAATCATTAGGTCCTTTCTTGTAGAGAATAAAGCTATCTTTAATTTTGTATACCACGTCTTTGGTCGAAAACTGTATAATTTTCATGCTATTTTGGATATAACGATTTGTCTTGAGCGCCATCTAGAATTACGGACTTCCAGTTAAGATTTCGAAGTGTCGACAGTGATTTTCGGATTCAGCAGGGTCCAATTAGTCTAGAAACACTTGTCGTCAAAATGTTATCCGATTTGCTTCTAACAAGTCGCGAAGCTCAAAATTAGCCTAGTCTACAAGGGAAGTATCGCCTTCCTTAAACTTATCTGGAAATCCATCACCATATAGTTTCAATGACAAATAAGTGGCAGTTAGCCTTGTCTGGAGATGAAGAGAGCGGCCAATAGCAGGACAAACGCCCTAAAAACGTGATTGGGTCTCGAGCCGTTACGTCAAGAATTCCTGCTTCTCCGAGTGTTTGATCGGGAGGGAAATATACCAAAATAAAAAAATATCTATATCTTTATTATTAGTAATTAAAAAAAGCGCTGTATAGACCCATTGTGAAAAGGTCTCTTTTCAGGTAATTCTGGAGTGTCAACGTGCCTCTTGTGCTGCTGTAACTGCGAGAGAAACTATCACATGGGGTGCCTAGATCCGCCGGCAGAACGCAAACCGAAATGTCCTTGGAGGTGTCGACACTGTTTGAGTCACCACGACATCAAATCCCGGAACAAAACGGAAACGCCCGGAACAAACGTCAGGAAAAAGATGGAGAAAGTGCGGGAGAAGATCAAGAACAACAACTCCGCAAAGTAAGCGTCGACTATTTTGATCCGCGGTAGTAAATCAGAGAGCTTTTGTTTCAGGTCCAAAGACGGCACGGCAACACCTACGTCCAAAACGGGAAATAGTAATAGGAAAAGCAGGATACCACCTACGCCACAGCCAATCCAGTCCAACAACGTTAGCGATAGCAGCGACAATGAGGGTACGCCATCCCCATCACATCACATTCCTGTTATCCCACATCCCAATCACAACACCACTACCACCACCACAACTAGTACCACCAACAACACGTGGCGTCTGGAAACTTCTGATAAAATGTCGAAAGAGAAACGCAAGTTTTTCAGGCTCTCGGCTTTTAACGCCGATAAAAAACGCGTCGAAAAGAAAACGGACAAGGCGAAACCCAAAAGTCAACCATCAGTTGTTGAATCGAAGGCTAAGCAGTCGTCGAGTTCTTCGGAATCGTCGACAAGTTGTAGCGACACTAACGATAGCAGTGATTTTGAGACTGATTCGTCCATTGAACCGTCCAAATCCAGAACAGGAATTAAAATCCCGAGTATTTACACTAGTAACAATAACAATAATAACAAATCGGAGGTATTCGGGAGCGTCAGTGGACTAACGATGGACAAGGATACGCCCTGGGGTTTCGCCATTGCTGCGGCCGAAGCGAAAAAGAAGGAAATGTTGAGTAAAGAGCCGCTCACTTTTGACAGTTTCAAAGATGATAAGTCTCCATTCGCCACGGAGGATAAGAATAAATCCAGTTCGGGGCAGTTGCGGGGACTATTCGACGGTTTAAGTCACTTATTTGCCGCCTCGACTGAGAACAGATCCAGCCGTTCAACCCCCAACTACAACCCCAACAGACGGAAAAACAAAGAAGGCGAAGAGGAAGAAGAAAAACCCAAAAACCGTCCCAAATCCCCACCCCTCCCTCCCGAACCCAAGCCGACCGTAGTCGAACAACCGATGACGCCCTCTAATCTAGTAAAGACGGCCGTGAATTCGAAACGGCACGAGATTGACAGAAGAAAGTTAATAAAAAGTGAAGCAGGTGGTGGTACGGTCGGGTTGACTTTAGAGGACGCTCGCATCAAAAAACGCTATCTTAATGCCGAGGCCGCATTTCCGCCTCCGACGCCGATTACAACCAACAATCAGACTGGTAAGATCGGAATCCGTACCTCTCTGCCACCATTACACAAAAAAAAAATCGAAAAACGAGCCTCCAGAGTTATTCCAGACGTCCTTCCGTGCCCACCTAACCTGAAAAGTATGCGTGACGCCCTCTCCCGCATTTTGTTGTGATTTCAGAGTCGTTCATACATTTCAGGTTAAACTTCCTTAGAGATAACCGCTTAGAATGTCCGAGCTGACCGCATGTTTTTGGTGTGGTAGATTTTCGTTTGGCACTCTGTCCCTCCACGAGACGCTGCTTTATTTATGCGACTAGGAAATTTGAAGCACAGATGGCGCTGATCACACATTAGTAACTTTCATTATTTTAGTGCACGCACCGTAGTTCAGCCAACGCGAATTGGTATTTGAAAGTTTGTTTTATTATTTTGACTTTCTGACAACAAGGCCTTAGCAAGATAAGTTCGAGAGAAATGCCCACAGAAAGATTTTCTTCATGTACACTAGTGTTCATTACTGTGTTGTACATAATTTGTCGTGTGGACTTGAACTAGTTAATTTTTCAAATCAGATTTACATTATAGATCAGAAGTATCAGATCTAGAACATATTAATGAACACCACTATACCTAGTTAGTAAATGTTTGTTTGATTTGGGTACCGTTGCATAACTCATACCTAAGCCTAATTCCAGGCCGAGGGGTTGGCCGCATGCGCAGTACTTTGTACAACGGGAGAGCAGTATGAGCAATATCGCGCAGTACTTTAGCAGTATCGAGCAGTACTGCGCAATACCTAGCAGTATTCTGCGCAGTACTTCGAGCAGTACACTGGACAGGACCGAGCAATATATTGCGCAGTATCGAGCAGTACGAAGCAGTATGACACTAGAGCCGTACTTTGTACACGAAAAATCCGCTTGACCAACCCCTCGTTCCAGACACTTGTTGAGCAGTATTAATTCAGGGTTAGTCAAAGTGTGGAAGCAACCGATGATTTCCCACCAAACTATTCTTTTTTGTTAAATAAAAGTTGAATCGTAAATACCCACCTTTTGGGAAAATAACATTTTTTTCGCATCGTCACGAAGCAATTACGTGTCATCGACTTTTTGTGACAATGTATGTTAAGTGTAGTATCATTGAAAATTTAATTTACTTATTATAATGGAAATTTCGTAGAATTGTCCTTTGAACGCGTTCCCAAAATCATGGACTTGGCGGTTTATTTCACAAACTATTTCGAAGAATTTTTCCATTTTGAAGTCTGTGAAAGTGTAGAAATTCATCACCAAATAAATTAAGAAATTGGAGCTTCTCAGACTGTTACCTACTAAACAGTTATTCTAAATCAAATATTGATAATAAAATTTGGTGTAAATATTTCTATACCATTTATTGTTTTCTTATCCACATTAATGTAGGTATGTAATTGGCTAATTCATATATCCGCTTACACCCTGTTCTTTTTCTATCTGACTAAAGGTGGAAAATACCCATAGTAACCCATTGTTGCAACAATGGATTGCCATGGATTTTTTGCACCTTTATTCGCGTAGAAAAAGAACAAGGTGTAGGTAAGTAGGTAAAGGATGAAGGCTATTATGCATACATAGAGCTGAAATAATTTCTAGCGCTACTACAATTAATACCAGCTGTTACCAGTAAAGGCTATCCAAAAGGTAATTTTTCAAACTATTTTTATAGATATTCACATTGAACTCAAAATTCAAAATACGATAACGGGGGACTTTTTTCATCTGTGTGTAAGACGAAAGTTTCATTTCCTTTAGGTATAGCACGAAAATGAATAATAGAATAAGCAATAAAATAAGTCATTAGATTGAACAGCTGCTACCGGCCGGTGTCAAATTGATGGCGACTACCGGCTTTCTCGTTGCCAGCCGTTACCGGTCGGCTAAACATTGCGTAAATGTCGATAACTTAATAATTGCTCCATAATGACGATGTGAAAAAGACTTTGATTATCCCAAAATGTTAACTATTCAACTTTTATTTGAATTGAATAGTTCAGAAAATATACGACCTTTACCATACTTTTGACTAAACCTTTATAAATTCAGTAATGACAATAAATTCTGATTAACGAGAATTTTTGTTATAACTTTACTATAAAGGGTGATAATTTTTTGTTGCTCACCATTGGGAACACGGAAACCATAATACCTGAAGAGTAGGTTAAATCGGAAAAAAGTGGTTAAGGTGACAAGGTGATTAAGAATCTGTAAAGAATGATCCTTTATCTTGATTCGTTCCGGAGCTATTATTTAAAAACTGAAAATCACGATTTTAGAGAAAAATTCATATCTTTCTAACGATTCGTGGTATTCAAATGAAACTTGGAACTTTAATATTTTTACAGCTTTTGATTCAATGTCATTAACAGAAATTTTCTAGACCTTCTAGATTTTGAGCAACGGCAGTCAACTTTTCTTCTTATGGCCGCAATATTGGATTTTAACACTATTTGATAATCAAAAAAATTAGCTTTTCAAAAATGTAGCCAAAGTGGACTGAATTGAGAATTGGTATGAATAATTTGTTAAATCAACCTAAACTTACATGAAAAACAATTTAAGAAAGTATATCTCTTTTTCAATCTTATTATGAGATGAGAAAACAATTTAATTCAACGGTAGCAATATACGCCTTGACATGGTGTAACTGAAATTTTGACATATTTTTTGAAAAAAGTCCGTATTGATTATATTTTGAGAAGCAAATTTTTTAAATCCGAGATAAGTTAACTGTCGCTCAAAACCTTGACGGCGTAGAAAATTTGTGTCAATGCTATTAAATTGACAACTGTTAAAAACATAAAACCCCAAGTTTCATTTGAATACCGCCAATCGTTGAAAAGATATAAATTTTTCTTTAAAATCTCGATTTTCAGTTTTTTCGGAATAACTCAGGAACGTATTAATAATCCGGGGAATGCTTTAAGATCAATCACCTTAAAAAAGCGCAACTTTCCTTTAAATTAACCTACTCTCGATCTCTTATGGTTTCCTAGTTCCCAAATGGTGGGCAACGAAAAATTCACCACCCTGTGTTTTGTTGCTTAACAAAATTTCGGTAATGTTATTGGGTTGCGTATCAAGGCCGTAACCAGATTTCAACCTTTTTTCTGTCGCAGAACGTTTTTCATAAATTTCACTTCATTATTGCTCATCTGAGAACAAAAAGATATGTCTCCCGCATCCGCCACATAAGTCCCTCATAGATAAAGCAGCCGTCCTTTTCGTCATTGACCTGTCAGTTCCCCTAACAGCTTGCATATTACGTTGGTGAGGGGTCAATCCGGATCGCTTGCACTTGATCACTCATTATTCTGATATTACTTGTCTGATTGGCTAGTCGAGGAAGTAATGCTGCTTTTTATTAACCACTCAAAGTTAGGATAACATCGGCATGAAATCGTCGGTTGAGGTGGCAGATATTCGCGTGCCGGCTTTTGTCCACTTTGCAAAAACCGGCACGCGTCAGCCATCCTCAAAAATGTCAAAGTCGTCTCTTCTGTTGCAGAAATGAAACCGCCCCAGTTACCGCCGGGGGTGACCCAAAAAGACGTGGAACTGTTCAAAGAGACACGAGAGAAGGCCAACGCGACCACGTCGGAGTTGTTCGCAGGAGCGCCATCTTTCGTCAGTTCCCCATCACTAGTGATGTCGGCTCAGAGTCGTTGTCCGGCGGCGATCGAGTTCGGAAAGTACGAGATCCAAACGTGGTACTCGAGTCCGTTCCCTCAGGAGTACGCGCGTTTACCAAAACTGTTTCTGTGCGAGTTCTGTTTGAAGTACACGAAGAGTAAAGCGGTGCTCGAACGTCATCAGGACAAGTGCACGTGGCGCCATCCGCCGGCCACCGAAATCTACAGGTGCGGTGACATTTCAGTGTTCGAAGTGGACGGCAACGTCAACAAGATTTACTGTCAGAACTTGTGTCTGTTGGCTAAACTGTTTCTCGACCACAAAACGCTCTACTACGATGTGGAACCGTTTCTGTTTTACGTTTTGACCAAGAACGACAAAAAGGGGTGCCATCTGGTGGGGTATTTCTCAAAGGAAAAACACTGCCAGCAAAAATACAACGTGTCCTGCATCATGACCATGCCGCAGTATCAGAGGCAGGGTTTCGGTCGCTTCTTGATCGATTTCAGTTACTTGCTTTCGAAGCAAGAGGGCCAACCGGGAACCCCCGAAAAACCACTCTCCGATCTCGGGCGAGTCTCTTACTACGCCTACTGGAAATCCGTGGTGCTTGAATATTTCCATAGCCATAGAAATGGTAAAATTAAACTAACTGGTATTAGTAAGGAAACGGGAATGTACTGCCACGACATTGCGTTAGCTCTTCAACTCCTCGGGTTTGTTCGTTGCACGTCGCCGGAGAATGGTCGAAAAGCCGTCATCAGCATCGACTGGAAGAAAGTCGACAGTCACATGGAAAGAGTCTCCAAGTCCAAGACGAGAATTAAAATCGATTCGGAATGTTTAAGGTGGATGCCACTCCTATCCAACACCGCTAATGCATTCCGAGAGGATAAATCAGACGGCGAAAAAGATCTAGTGGGTCAAACCGCAGATATCATCGTGCCACAACCCGAAAAAATCATAATAGAAACCCAACAAGGCGTCAAACTGAAGAAGGGTCGAAAGAGGAAGATTTCTTTGACGCCGAGACCTCCCAAAACTCCAAAGGTCGACAATAAACCACCCGCCACTCCTGCAGCCAATCCCCAGAAGGAAGTGGAGGTGACTTCGTCGGGTCGGAAGCGCACGAGGCCGAGCAAATACGACGAGACGACTTTCGCCGATGTTAAACCGAAACCTCATCCGACGGAGAAGAGAAAGCGAACGGAAGAACCCGAGGAGAAGAAGTCGAAAATCGAACCGGAAGTCAAGTTGGTCAAGTGCGATGAAATCGTGGAGACGCCAGTTGTCAGACCAAAACGTGCGACTAAAGAGGGCAAGGAGAAGGTGCCGGGTGAGAGGTGGTCGCAGCGACGGGCCAAGAAGCAGCAGGAGAAGAAGGAGGAGATTGTCGAAGAAGAGGCAAAACCTGAACCGAAGATTCCCGAGCCTGTCGCAACAGTGGTCGAGGCGACAGTGGAAACAAAGACGCCGAAGTTGAGGAAAAAGCGAGGGTTCATTAAGAAGAACAAGGATTTCAAGCAGCAGTTGACGTTGCCCGCTTTGATCAGGAACAAGTTGCAGCAGAAGGACAGCGAAAGTGAATCGTTGGTTTCGGAGAAATCCGAAGACGAAGATAATGCTGTTAAAGCTCCCCCCGTTGAGAAAGTTGATAACAAAAAGAAACACAAAGAAGAAAAGGTTAAACACAGGATATCGACCGAGGAGGATTCAAGTGCGGAAGCCGACGATGAAATGGAGAAGGATGAATTGGCACCGAAAGCTTTTGAAGTTTCTCCCAATGCCAAATACAAACTTAAAACTAGCCCGGCGAAGGAGAAAATCGAGGCGGTACGCAAGGAACTCCATCTGGAGAAGGAGAATAACGATACTACCAAGATCGCCGCCGATACATCCAAGTCTCCGATTTACTCGACAACGTCAGAGTCGGAGACGGAAATTGACGGGCAAAAGATTAAAACCATATCTCATAAAGAAATTTTGGAGATTTCCAAGCAACCAGTTTTGATAACGCCACAGGTGAAGAGGGAGGAACCCAAAAATGCAGTTGAGACTAAAATCGACATTAAAGAAACTAAAGCCGAAGTTAAAGAAAGTAAAACGGAAATTAAAGAAAATAAAACTGAAGTTAAAGAAAATAAAGCAGAAGTTAAAGAAACTAAAACAGAAATTAAAGAAAATAGAAGTGACGTGAAAATAAAGACCAGTGAAACTTGTGTTCAGAAAGCTGAGGAACCACCGCCGCCGCCGCCTTCTGTTCCTGAGAGTATGGAAACCGATTTCGATCAAAAATCCTCCGACATGGATATTGAGAAAATGGACGATGATAGAAATAAAATCCACGTCCAGGAGCGACCGATCTTGCCTCCCTCACAACCGTTGGTTGAAGAGAAAGTGGAGGCTCCCAAAATGGAAGTTGTGGAAGAGAAAGTCGAAGCTAAGAAATGTGAAGTTGAAGAGAAGAAAGTTGAGGAGAAACCCGTGGTCTTAGAGACACCGTCTGTGATAATGGAGAAAACACCAAAGGTGGAGTCTCCTCCAAAGCCTCCCGTTGTTATAGAACAACCTCCACCGCCTATCGAAATAAAACATAACGAACCCCCAAAGCCGAAGGAATCTCCAAAATCTACTAAGCCGGAAACTCCCAAAATTGAGCCTAAACCAAAACACGAAGAGAGGCGCCACCATGAAAAACCCAAGCCTAAAGTTCATGTCGAAAGTGAGAATTTGTTGGCGAAAAGTGATTTCGGAATGGCGGCTTCGCAGAATTACCATCACATGACGCAAGCGCAATACAATCAGTGGCAGTGGAGTAATCCACTATTATCGCACGCCAATCCGTGGGATAAGGGTTTATATTACGATCCCACCAAAAGAGATTATGCGGGTTATCACCCGATGCCGATGGCGTTTCCTTCTTTGGATATGTTGGCCAAACAACAGCAGCAGCAAGCCTGCGAGAAGGAGAAAATCAAGCACATCAGGCACGAATCCAAGCAAAACTCCAGCAAAACCAAAAGCGACAAAGTAATTTCGCCAAAGAAAGACGAGAAAGCTCGCTCCAAACCAGACCAAGACATTTCTAATAGGAGTGAGAATGTAAAAATATGCTCAATCTCAAAATCCGTTTGCTGCACTAATACAACACCCCCGGAGAAAATTGCCGTTGTGAAAAACAAAACTGAAATAGTTGAAAATGTTCATAAAGTGGAGCCTCTAGTAGAGACACAAATCCATCATCAGACACATCATCACCAACAGATGGCGCCATCTGTGAAACATACACCACCGACACCATCCAGTGATATCCCCTCCATGGGTGTGTACACTCCGGATTCGACAACGAATTCCGTGCACAGTTTGCATTATGGCCAATGCGATTTGGATGTCGCCCAATTGGGGTTGGAGTCTCCGGCTTCGATATCAAGTGACATGGCGTCACAGAATTCCGTGGAACCTGTTAGGCCCCCTTCGGTTTTACCGAATTCTCAGCCGCCCCAGACCAACTACGACTGTGCCGTGCAACACAATTTGCAACAACAGAATAATCTGCAGGTAACTATCTTGAATTTTAACCTAACATTTTTGGTGACCTTGCGCTGTTGCTATGGTAATAACCAATCAAAACGTACGATTTGGGTTGCGCTGGCGCAATTCAAGTAGAAATTGGCCCCTAGTGCATTGATTGTTACTGAAATAGGTTACTGTGACTGTGGCTTTGGAGATGTTTGAGGGATCGATTTCAGTTTACTCGTGATGATTCACTTTCTGATAAAGTGTCGTTGAAAATAGGAGTTCCTCAAAACTCGGTCTCGGTTTGATTTTAGTGGCAGCACTGCAAAGTTTATTTTTTGATTGACTCAGTCTGATTGATTGACGACAAGAATTGTAACCATAATAAAATTTGACTACATTGCTACTAAGTTAAAAGCTCGAATTTCATGTAATCTCTGTAGAAAGGTCTTAAAGCGTTGAAAAAACTCACCTTTAAAGGAATATTTGGACACAAAAATTAAGACTTTTGATGGATGTTCTAATTTTTCCAGTAAATTATACTGGTTTGCCTTTCCTTGATTGACAAGCCGACGATTCAGCTGATCCTCTTGTCAGATTTGTTGCGAAGGTGCCCGTTCACATCACACCTTTTATTCCTTTTGATTGGTTGAGGATGGAGGAAAGACGGTTATTACCCTTCTTGTTTAGCAGAAAAATGTGCCTTTCTATTCATGTCAAAAAACTCAGTCTCGTTGTAATGTTCATGGGAGCAAACAATTCCTTCTCACACTTAGGTTCTTTTTAGATCTTCATTCTGTTACTTGGCCTCCTATTTGATCAGTAACATAATTAGTCAGCATAAAGGACTTTCGTCTTTTAATTTGAGGAACCTTATTGAAGTTAAGCTGGATCCACACTTTGTAACAAAACGTTATATAACAATGTTATATACAATTTTCTAGAGATAGAGACGAAAAATCGTTATTTCTCCGACGGTTTTCCTTCGATTACAAAAAACTTATTAAGAAAAGAGAAGAAAAATCGCTATTTATATAAAGGTTTTTCTTATCATGCTGGTAGAAGATTTCTAATTTTGTTATATAACGTGTTTTGTTACATAGTGTGGATCCAGCTTTATGCTTTCACTTGTAGGCCAGTCGGCAGAGAAATTTGTGACATTGATTCTGTTAAAATCTACGAATTTCACATGACTGAAAACGAGGCTTCATGATCAGCGTAAAAGAGTCCCGACCGGAAGTTAGACCAATCACTGGCCGAGAAATGGTCACGTGTGGCTAAACACGTATAAATATGACAAGTCCTCCCGAAAGTAGCGTAAACAGAGATGAATATGAGATCGGGCCTGTATTGGCGTTCATAAGCCTATCTCTAGACTTATAAATTACGATACTTTCCATTGCTTCCATTGTGTTTAAATCCTGACTAGTCAAACATTTGCCAAGCCTCGTACGTGAATAATGCATATTAACTTTTTTAATCTAGATTATATTGTGAATAAGACGCCCCCAACCGCAACTCTCTGCGTCTAATATTGAATAACCTTCATTTATATATTGTTTCGCCAAACACGTGGAAAATGTATAAAACCTTTTTTAATAATCTATGGTTTACGAAGAAGGGAATACCGTCCACGGGAACAACCAAAAATTAACCTTATTTTACAATGTCGTACCTCCAACCCTATTGTCCATACATACCTTTATTATTCAGGTGCAACTTTTTCCTTAAAACGTCTAGTCTAAAGAAGGTTCCGGTTGACGCCATCCCCTTCTTCGTAAAGGTTTTACACATTTTCCATGTGTTTTATCGAAACAAAATTTAAAGTATTTAAAGAATGGTGATTTTCAAGGGGTTTTCGACTTTTCAGACTTTATTTTGGACCGCTATAACTCTTAAAAGTAAAAATTACGCTTATGGGAGTTAACTCATTTTTAGGACAAACTTTTCATTTTCGGGTTATTCTTTACTTGCACTAATTTATCTTTTGTACTTTGTTTTAATTTACGTTTTTATCTTGTATAAGGCGATATTCATAAGGTCAACGCCATCTATGATCAGTAATGTTAAATGTAAATTGTATTATGAATAATTTTGGGTTGGCCTAACTGATTGTACACTGTCACTTGTCAAATGTCACTTTTGCTTCACGTGTTTTAACGCTTTACCCGCTAGTTCTCGGTGTAGCGTTAATGCAACAATCCAAAAGGTAATATGCGATATTAGCGATGACGTGGAACCGCCATCTTTGTTGTGTATAGTCATAGTCAATGCTTCTCACTGAAGCCAAACGTGGCGAGATTTCAATGTGCAAATTCCAGAAAACTGTATTTTTCGCCAAATTTTTTATTCATCGTTACTGTGTTGCGTTTTAAGACCTTATTATTGACAAATTGAAGAATTACTATCGATTAGTTCGTTACACCATGTCCACAATGAGCTTTGTACTGAAATAATTGAATCTACTCAAAGAAATTCTCGCTTATTTAGCTTGATTGCCATGGTAACGACCTTAACTTAGCACAACAAAGATGGCGGACTATGTCACACTAATAGCTCGTATAGAGCACTCAAAGCAGCTCATACCGCTTGATCGTTGATCCTTTTAATAAAAGGATAACCTAAAAGTTAGTAGTAGTCAGGAGAATATAAATTTGTTGGTTGGTATTGTATTGCATCGCAACACAACTCTAAAAATGGCTCGCGCATTCCTGTGACTGACGTTGACTATTGTCTATGGACAGTAGGGCAGATTTGAAATCAGATTGTTTTCTGAATATGTTCTATTTTATCATTATGTATCATCTACGGCGTGATTCACGAAGGCACGTGTATAATTTTTTATTTCTTAAAAGGTACAACAAAATACGACGGTTCCTGCCTCCAGTCCGACTATCAACAATAGCGGTCCAATGCAAATATCGCAGCAGAACACGCACCCCCCAAATTCTAGCAAAAGGCAAATGCAGCAATCGAGGAACCGTTCAAGTACCCCGTCTGCATCGAATAAACAGCACTCGAATATAAAAATGACACCTCCGCCTAGTCAGCAGCACGTGCAACAGCAAAGCAGACAGAGGGCGACACCTCCCATCAGCCAATCCCAACATCATATATTACCTAGTCCGCCTCAGAACCAATCGGTGCAACATCAGATGCAACAACAACACCACATGCACCATCAAGTGGCCATGCATCAGGGTATCCAAGGTTACGGACATCATCCGCAACTGAGCGCAACGGCTATGCATCAACACCATCATCCTCATCATTCCGTCATCAACTCAGGAAACTACATCCCTGTCGCAGTGAGCACTCAGGGATATCCTACTCAGGCGACTAGTACTTACGTGACTGTTCCTATGACGACTGTGATTCAACATCGAATGAGTGCGCAACAGAACTTGGCGGCGACCCATCAAAAATTGGCGCCCTCACCTTCGTGCGCGGTGACTGCGGGTACTAATTTTTACATCCAGACCAATCCTCACGCTCACACTCCCGGTCCCGTTCCCACCCCCACGCCTACACCCACCCTGCAGGGTAACCAACAGGGCGGCAACTCGAGTTGCAGTCTGGCGAAACTGCAGCAGCTCACCAACGGACTTGACATGATACCTCCGAATTCGTGCAGCACGATGACGCCGCCTCCGTCTGCGGTGACGTTAACGCCGCCCCCGACTCATCATCCCCACGCCACGATGACGCCGCCACCCTCTCACCAGATGATCCAGAACCAGACCGTGAGGAATTTGGCGCCGTCCCCTTCGACGATCCAGTCGCAAGTACTCAGTTACCACAAGTACTACCAGCCGAATATGAACGTCAATCAGTTGGGCGGTACTGTCACGCCGCCTATGGGTCAGAATCTGGGCAGGTGAGTCAATCTAAGCAAGCTGTAACTGAAAAACACAACGAAAACAACAGAATATTCGAAGGTTTCTGTGCGATTACCTTTCGTCGCAAGGCGGAGGGAGGCAAAGCGAGAGCGAGATTTCGAGTCTCTCGTCTCCTCTCGTCTCGCAAAATCGAGACGAGAATCGCGAGATCTCGCCACACTCCGTATACATGCACACGTTTAGCTCGAGCTAACTAAGCTCGGTACTTTTTAAACAGCGTTCCACGGGGCTTTTTGGGGGTGGTAGCCTTTGAAATATAGTTTTCCCTTCGAAATCAAATGGGTAAACCATATTTCAAAGGCTACCACCGCCGCAAAATCTCGAGGAACGCTGTTTAAAAAGTACCGAGCTTAGTTAGCTCGAGCTAAACGTGTGCATGTATACGGAGTAAATGACTATTGGTGTGCCAAATGTTGCAAAAACCCCCGGCGTATAAGCATCTTACAAAATGTACGTACCGATAGGTAGAAATTGAGTTGCCCTTGCAAACATTGTAGCATAATAGATTTTTGATAATTTTTGATGGGTAAAATTCATTACGACATCGCAGGTTTTAAGAATAAATATTCTCATTTCTTTTCTTTAAATTCAATACAAGATCGGTACTTTTATCTATTTATTCCTTGGAATTAGCATTAAAAATCAATTCGTAGGAATTAATCTTCTCAGTAAAAACCTTGGTTTAGTATAGACATGGTTTGTCATTCCCGTGGACCAGCTTTCGTCATGCTGTGCCAAAACATATTCAGGACTGCTGACACCTCGGCTGACACGCACGCGTCAATGTCAGCCAAACAACAAATTCAAATCAAAATTCAAATACAAGCGGGAATTCAAGTCCAAGAACTAAATAAACTGGTAATTTGGTGTCTATCTCGTGAATCTTGCAGAAATATACATTAGTAGTCTACTAATTGTGGAGCTTGTGTGCATGGATGGTTGCGTGGAGCAAATGACTCTTTTCTCCGGCGGCTTTCCACGTATGCAGGTCCATCCACACAAGCTCTCAAACATTAACAATTTGGTAAGAATAATGTTTTAAATAAACTGTGTCCATTTGTCAGTTTTTGTTGTAGCTTTGATAACCCAGTCCGATAACCTCATCAACCTCCCATCTAGTACGTACGTACGTTTGTAAACACGCCACAGCCAAAAGTACTAGACCGAATTGGCTGAAATTTGGTACGTAGGCATCTCATAACCCAACTTAGATCTGAAAAGCTTTTGGAGGCAATCGTGCAACCGGAAATGCCATTTTGGCACATCAACTTTTAAATTTTAAATGCAAACCCCCATTATTCACCTCACCATAAGAAAGAGCTTCAAATTCTGCTTCTAAAAATGTATTCACACTTAGTGCGTTTTTGACAAAAATTGAAATATTCGGGAATGTTAACGTACTTTGAAAACACGATACATCCGAAACCTCTGGACCGATTTGCCACAAATTTTGTACATGGAGACTCTATTATACGTCGAAGAGCTAAAAAATGTTTGGAGGTAATCGACCCACGGAAAGTGCCGTTTTGGCACATCAATTTTCAAATTTAAATATACTCTCATTTTACCATCCTAAACAACTTTTTTTAAAATTTATTGTCAGCATCAAAAAAGTCTTCAAATACTTGTTCTAAATAATACAAAATTAATTCGCATTTACTGCCCTTTGGGTTAAGAAAAATTAAATTTTTGTAATAACACTAAAACACATTATAGCCCAAACTACTGGATCGATTTCTCTGAAATTTGGTACATGGAGATGGGGTGACCCGTTGAAGACCTGAAAGGCTTTTGGAAGTAATTGGTAAACTGGAAGTGCCATTTAAGCATATCAACTTAAAATGTTAAATACAAGGCCTCCTTTTTTATGTCGCCATTAGAAATACGATCAAATTCTGGTTCTAAAAAAGTATGCACAGTTTCTGCCATTTCAGCGGAAAGTAGAGAAAAAATTCTTTCTCAGTAAAAGGTAGCGGGCTGACAAGTGGATGGCATAAAGTGGCAGTTATTGTCAAAAAGGTGGCAAAACATCAACCTTAAAAGGAACATGTTGTCAAATGTGATGGCTGATGACGGTATTTGTCGCAAACCATAACAAATTTTCTATTGAACTGACTACTATCTACACAGAATATAAAGATCCACGCGATGGGGAGGTTCCAGCCGCTTCTCTGCTGCATTTTTTGCCTACGGCTCTATATTTACATTTTCGAAAATATTCAACCATATCAAAAGCTAAAAAGGACTATATTTTCATAATTACGTAGCTTTATTTGAGGGGCGAGTTCTTAAGGGGGGGCCGTATAACTTATTTGAAACACAGGCCCTCATATGCCTCACTACGCCACTTACGGGAGGCTATGGAAACAATCTGTCTAAAGAACGCTTGTCTAAAGCTAGTTCGCACAGTCCCCAGATAAAATAACAAATGTTTTGTCCCCAAACAAGACCTCAGTAAAATGACAGATGACGTGCTCTGCGAACTAACTTTGCACAAACATTATGTTGGCACATTGCACGCAATTGCACGATTGAGATGAGATAGGATGTATGACGTCACTAGTGATGCCGGTTGTATTTCTTGAATCTGAAACTGGATACAACGAGATGGTCGGAGGAAACTCCCACTCGTGACGTCACGAAGCTAAAAAAAGACAATTGTGACGTAATTAATGTTGTTTTTTTTCAGGTCGCGCAATTCCTCACAGGTGTCCGTGCAACACATGCAAACCACCTCGAGCAGGGTGAGCCCGAACGTGGCCGCCCTGAACCCCAACGTAATGTACAACTCCTTCAACGGGTACCGAATGGCCGCCCAGCAGGCAGCAGGACCCGTCACCAGTTACATTACAAACACGGCCGCAGGATTCATCAACAACACCCAAATTCCAATGCAAATGGGAGTGATGAACATGGCCCAAACCCAGTACCAAGACCCGGCGGCTATCCAAAGGGCCCAGCAGAACACAATGTACACGTACGGTTACATTAACAGTGGTCTGATGCAACCGTTAAACGGCACTATGAGACGTTAACCAGTGATAGAAATTTCGTTGAACAATTTTTGAGTTAGTGTTTAAAACTGCCTTATCGATATAAGGCTAGGAAGTTAAGGGCTGTGCTGGCTTGTAATAATTATAGTAATATGATCTGATCGTGTAAAAACTGTTATGTAAATACCGAGTTTGATTGTTTATTGATTTGGTCTTTAGATCAAAATGCAAATTTTATTCAAATATTTATATTCAGTTTGCAGTTTTATATGATAAGAACTATTTGTGTACATTCTAAGAACATTAATTTATTTGAACTGTAAGATATTCCTTGTATATTTGTGAATATACGGAAACATTAACGGGGGGGAGGTTTTTGAGCTTTAGTTTTTCTCACGATGGTATTCTTGTTAACAACTAATATCGTTTTTCCACTTTGCAATAGTAACTCTTGAGAATCAAAAAATTACATAGTAATAATAAAGTAAGTGTTTGATGTTTTATCACTTTTTTTTGTGTAGCACTGTGATTAGATTTGTTAGCTTGTTTCTTAACATATTGTGTAATAAGCAACTTTTCTCTGTATATTTTAAATTTGTATTACGAAATGATATTAAAAAATGTTAGTTTTTACTTACAAGTCTAATAATACTTTGAATTACCTTACCGAAATCATTGGACCGTGGAAGTTTTCAGAATTTGAAGCTATTAGTTGTTTGTGATTGAAGTGTTAAACGCGGTATTTTATTTTGTGAGAAGGGAAGTTTGGGGCGCGACGCGCAGCGGAGTGGCCGATCCCTTCGAACAAAATAAAATCACTTTTAACACGCATGTCATACAATACACTATTTTTTTCTACAAACACTATTAAAAGCAAAAGCTTTCAAATTATTACCGTATTCCCCCGTGTAATAGCAACAAAATCTGACCATAGTTACCGCGTGTTTTCACATAGTAACCATGAACAAAATTTAATGTTCGCGCGCTGGGAAATACTACAATAATATGCCTTATTTCACCATGTATCACAAAAGGATTCTGATGATATTGGCGCAGTATATTGGTTGCTATGTGAAAACGTGGTATCATAAAATGTAATTTTTAACAATTGTCAACAAACTTTAAAACAACTGTTTTTAATAGTGTTTGTACAAAAAAGAAAGTACTTCAGTGTGAGTTTTTTATGTCATAAGGCGTTTTTTTCTCGGTTTTATCTCAATGCTACGTCGTATACTATGTAGAAATCATTGTGTATTCAGTAAAAGGAGACTCCCTTAGTTCTTTAGATACTTTTTCGAGTTTTTCCTTTTTCGACATTATTGTAGTCTACGATTTGGCAACAAAGGATAGTTTTGAGTACTGAGTTCAATGTGACAAACAATTTGACAAATGTCAAAAGTACAATACCCAGTGAATTCTGTCACCCTAACAGAGCCTACTGCCGTTTTAAAACATCGTAAACGGAGTTATATTTTCAGGTGCAAGGACATCTCTTGCCCGTACAGGTCATAGCTCCCCTTCATTTTATTTAAAAACTTGTAATGAGGGTTGTTTACCGACAGCAGAATATCGTTCCAGTCCAGAATTATACTGGTCTTTTCAACGGTTGATAAGGTTGCAAGAACAAAGTTTTTGGTGATTTTAGGCAACTCTTTCCAGTCAAGGGTGATTTTGTAATGAGCTAGTAATTTCGAGAATTCAGTGAACCAGTTGTATTTGTCATTAATATCTGTTGCATTGTGAAGCTGTATTAATCTGTTAAGTGCCTTTGCTGGTAGTCTATTTTCTGACATACCACTTACCTTTTGTATGTAAGGTATCACGGTATATGCTAATTTGTTGATGTTAAGCTCAATGCGGATGATATAACCTGCTGTGTTTGGTTTTAAGTAAAAAAGTTTTTTGAAAAAGCCTTGCTGGATTTTTTCGAGGTCACTAAGGTGTTTTAATCCGCAGGTAGAAACGCAGTAAGTTGTGAGTGGTACAATAAGTGTGCTACTATAGAGCTTTGTAATGGAGTTCCAATCCGATATATTGTTTTTGCTGATAATGTTTCGGAGGAGACCCCCCGATGAGTTACATTTACTTACTACTGATTTTACGTGTTCAGTGAATGATCCGTTAAATGAGAATGTTATTCCTAAGTAAGTGTAGCTCTTAACTATTTCTATCAGATCCGTGTTGAAATAATATTTTTCTAGTTTTATTCTGGCTCCCCGTCTAAAAATTACTATTTTGGTTTTTTCCGAGGTTTTTTCTGTATTTATTTGAAGCTTATTTAAGAGTCGCGAATATTTAAACTTTTTTGTAGCGATATTGGTGAGTCTGAAAATGTAACCAAATCATCCGCATATTTCAGCATTATGACTTTGCAAGATCCGTCAAGCGGTATACCGCTTGAACCCCTGTTCATAAAGAACTGTTGAAGGTCACTTATGAAAATAATAGTGAATAGTGTTGGACTTAAACAATCCCCTTGCAGGACTCCTTTAGTTACGCGGATGCCTTCGGCGCACTCGCCATTTACATCTAGGAATATGTTAGCGTTACTGTACAGACTTTTAATGGTCCTTATACATTTTGAGCTAACGCCAAAGTTGAAAAGCTTCTGCCATAGAAGATTATGTTCTACCGAGTCAAAGGCTTTGCGAAAATCAACAAAAAGCGTGTATATTCTTCGACCTCTTAAGCCCGCTCCCTTTTAATGAGAAAGATTTTTTTCAAAAGGACACTTCCCATAGACCAATTGCTTCCAAAAGCCTTTCAGGTCTTCAGCGGGTCACCCAATCTCCATGTACCAAATTTCAGTCAAATCGATCCCGTAGTTTGGCCTATAATGTGTCTTTAGTGTTACAAAATTTCAATTTTCTTTACCCAAAGGGCAATGCGAATGAATTTTGTCTTATTTAGAACAAGTATTTGAAGACCTTCCTGATGTTGACAATAAATTTTAAAAAAAGTTGTTTAGGATGGTAAAATGGGAGTATATTTAAAATTGAAAACGGCACTTTACGTGAGCCGAATGCCTCCAAACATTTTTCGGCTCTTCGACATATAATACAGTCTCCGATGTACAAAATTTCAGGCAAATCGGTCCAGAGGTTTCGGCTGCATCGTGTTTTTAAAGTACGTTAACAATCCCGAATATTTCAATTTTTGTCAAAAAGGCGCTAAGAGTGAATACATTTTTAGAAGCAGAATTTGAAGGTCTTTCTTATGGTGACGTGAAAAATGGGGGTTTGCATTTAAAATTTAAAAATCGGTCTAGTAGTTTTGGCTGTGGCGTGTTTACAAACGTACGTACGAACATACACAGAGACACATTTTAAAAACCACTTTTTTAGGTTCCTGAAACCTCAAAACGGATCCGGTCTTATCTTGAATTTGAAAATTTTAGTGATTGCAGTAACCTCCCATTTTTTTTTAAATTGTGATGGGGTTGGGGAGGTTAAAAAATTTGCTTTCGTTTGATGTATGAAACTTGATCGGTCAGCCCCCACAAGGGGGTGAAAAAAAAAAGAAAACCATCTGAAACGCCGTTAATTGTTTATTTTCGAAGTCATTCCAATGTCTCAGCGCCACCTTTTAAGCCAACGCGAAGAGAAAAAAATAGCTTTCGTTTGATGAATAAAACTTGATCGGTCAATCCCCGCTAGGGGGTGGAAAAAATAGAAAACCACCCAAAACGACATTTATTGTTTATTTTCGAAGTGATTCCCATGCCTTAGCGCCACCATTTTAAGCCAATACGAAGAGACAAAAATTAGCTTTCGTTTGAAGTATGAAACTTGATCGGTCAACCCCCTCTAGAGGGTGTAAAAAATTGAAAACCACCCGAAACGACGTTTATTGTTTATTTTCGAAGTCATTCCCATGTCTCAGCGCCACCGTTTTAAGCCAACGCGAAGAGACAAAAATTAGCTTTCATTTGAAGTATGAAACTTGATCGGTCAACCCTCTCTAGGGAGTGGAAAAAATTGAAAACCAAATTAACCAAAACTAATCCCCGCCGAGATTTTTGGGGTATACACGTGTGAACAAAATTTCAGCTCGATATCTGCTTTAGTTCTCAAGTTATGCGACGGACAGAGTAGACGGACGAGCCGCCGCGCCGGCGGAGCCACCGAGCGACCGATTTCACTAAAATGAAAGTGCTTCGGCACTAAAAACGCATTTCTTCCGTAACAATAATATAATTGTAACGTTTTAAGCTCTTTCTGCAATCTTAACTTATGAAGCTGAAGCAACATTAACTTATGAAATGAAAAGCCTCTAGTGGATGCAACCAACAATACATGCACTTGTCCTCTCCATAGACGACGAGTCACTCTGGTGCTGCTGTGGCTGTGGCAGGCTGTGGTTATCACCGGTGTTCTGTGGTTGTCACGTGGTTGTCACAAGGTTACAAGGACGAAAGTGACCGTTGGTTTTATTAAGTTGTAAACAGAACATTTAAGTGTTTTTTAGTAGTGTGTTTAATGTGTGTTTACCGTGTGTTCTACTAGTTAGTTTTTTGTAATTTGAAAAATCTGTGACTAAGAAGAATTTTGTAGAACCAAGAATGATCACTCGAGCACAAGCTCGAAAGTGCGAAGCAGATTTGGAAAAAAATGCTCAGCAAAAGACTGCTGCACCTATAAAAACTGCATCGATTCTAGGAGTGGACCATAAGCAGCCTGATAAAAATGAGCATAAGAAGAAATCTGGACAATCGAAGATTAACAAACAAGAGTAAGTTGGTGTTGACTTTTTTCAATCACAAATGTACCCACGAATGTAGACTGTCTTTAGTTCTTTTTTATGCATATGGATGGGACACTGGGGGGGTGAGGTCGGTTAAAGATCTAATGTTTGGCAACAATGTCCCTATCAAGTTTGTAACAAAAAATAAAAAAAATAGGGTAAAACACCCATTTATTGGCACTTCAAGGAAATAACATAAACGTAGAAGAATAAGGGATATTTCATTTTATCTTTCCAGAGGGTCATACGATATGTAGAATAAAATTTATTAACCGAAAACATGAAGATTCCGCCAATTGAAACATGTTTTTAATATATTTTTAGCTAGAATCTTCCACATTGGCGAAAAGTCAATTATTGGCATGCATTCGCCTAAAGTTGGGACAGGCGCTTCCAATTACTTGGCACTAACCTTACAAGTACTTCGTGGGTACCTAGTAGGTACTTACTAATTTACCTAGGTAGGTAGCTACCCGCTTATACAGGGTGTTTCTATATTCATAGTCCTAACTCCGAGACGTTATTCCTTACATCCTTCTAGGAAGAAAAGTTCCTATGGACATATCTCCGGAAATGCTTTATAAGGGAGCTGCGCCACTTTAAAGGAGTACTCAAAAAATCTGTTTTCTGAAAATTTCTCGAAAAATGTGAACAATAGGATTTTGAAATTCAGAGCATGAGTTAGTGCTATAAAGAGCTTTGAGCTTTCTTTTAAATTTTTTTCAGATTTTTAATAACATCAGAGGTGTGTGTTCTTACATATTTTTTTACATTTTCTTTTGTTGTGGTCCTTTTTTTGTCAAATAATAACAAAATCGTAAACTCTGGTCTATTTCACATAAAAAAAGTGTTCTTGTTGAATGTAGCTAGGGCGCACCATTTTCGAATAAAATGATTGCAGTTGGTTTAGGAGGCGAAAATTTGTGACTAGCACTTTGTTTTATCTACCTAATTAGTGAAAATAAAGATGAAGAATGATTCCTTACATCATTTTAGGAAGAAAAGTTCATATTAAAATACGGCAGAAAATGTTTCCTTAAAGAGCTATGGTCCTTCGAATGGAGTCTCAGAAAACATATTATTCGAAGGACCATAGCCCCCTTAGGAATTATTTACCGCCACATGTCCATATTAACTTTTCTTTCTAAAATGATGTAAGATATCATATTCTGAGCTTATTTTAACTAATTAGGTAGATAAAATAAATCTTACAACAGAAATTTTCGCGCTCTTAACCAATCAAAGTCACTTTAATCGAAAAGGGTGCGTTTTAGCGACATTCAACAAGAGCCTTTTTTCTGGGTAGAATCGACCACCGATTAAGATTTTATTATTATTTGGTGAGAAAAATGACTACAACAAAAGAAATGTAAAAAAATGTGTAAAACCCCCCAAGAACGCACACCTCTGATGTTATTAAAAATCTGAAAAAAATTGAAGAGAAAGCTCTGAATTTCAAAATCCTATTGTTCATATTTTTCGAGAAATTTTCAAAGAACTGATTTTTTGAGTACCCCTTTGAAGAGGCGCAGCTCCCTTATAAAGCTTTTCCGGACATATGTCCATAGGAACTTTTCTTCCTAGAATGATGTAAGGAATAACGTCCCGGAGTTAGGACTATGAATACAGGAACACCCTGTATAGTCAGTGATCGGTCAAAGCAGAACATTAATTAATTTATTTTATTAAACATAATTAGATTTCTACAATATGGCGACAAAACAACAAAATCATATTTGTTGCAAAAAAATTAGGATAAAAAGATATTTATTATGGTTCTCTAGTATCATGACATTTTTGTACTTGCTTTGTATGTACGACCTTCGTGTCAGTTTTATTCTTGTTGCATTTTTGAGAAGTCGATTTGCTTTTAGGGGCCAAATTTTCGTCAACTTTTCTTTTAGTTTCGGTATTCGCATCAAGAAAGGTGAGTTGGTCCTTTGTTTGTTAACTTCTTTTTTTCCCCATTTTTCCCTTTTAATAAATATTTGCTTTTTCTCTACTGCTTTTTGTATGCTTACGAAGTCAAACCGAAAGGCAGTCTTTGTTTTTTACTTTTTCTTGTTCGCTTCTGTGTTTTTGTTTTTGATACATGCTTATTAATTTTGGTGATTTATTAGGTACTTCTTTTCTCTTAAATATTCATCTACGGCTTTGGCTTCAAGCGAGGCTTCAAGTTTTGGAGAACTTTCACTATCATAGCGCTATATTCTTTATGCTTGTCAATTGTCACTATATTGTCGTCATTTCCCTTTCTTATAATTAGCATTTTGAATAATTTTTAATTTGGTAAAATTCTTTTTTTTATTTTATGTTTTTTTTGTCTCGTCTTGTCCTCGGAAGAGAAAGAAAAGCTGCCAATAATTGCAAGCAAATATTTTGAATTTTGAGTTAATTATTGGCACTATGCCAAGTATTAGACTAATCGAATAAATTGTATGTCAAAAGTTGGCATCGAGTAAGTTTTCACCTACAAGAGATTTGATAATTAAAAGAAGAGGCAAGTGTATGAAAATAGTGTCTTTAGTAGCTTCAACTTTTTAAAATAATAACATAACCAATGAGTAATTTTTGAAAACTAAACCTTTCAAATGTGGACATGCGCCGAGCAGACAGGAGTGCAGATGAATGTTGCCAGTTTTATAAAAAATGAAACAGTAGAAAACAAAACGTCGACAAACTTAAGGAAAAGCACTAAAATTGTTAAGGGTGCCAACGTTTAGGTGTTTTACCCTATAGATATTCAGGAATAGAGAACTTTATGAAGCACAAAATAAAGCACCACTAACAAGGTATAAAACTGTTCTGTTTATTTAATTTTGGCAGAAAGTATCACCCTTTACATAGAAACATATTTTTGAATTCTTTACTAACAACTGTCCAAAGATCTGAATTTGGATGAACCTTTTTTCTTTTAGTTTGGAAATAACTAACTAGGGGGTCTTAAGAGGGGTCTTACTTGATTGAACCATCCTGTATGATTGTATTTATTGTCTTAGGTCTAGACAAAATGTTGCATCTAAGAAAAATGAGAAATCCGATTCCACGGAGGGGCAATTCAGAAGAGCAGAAAGTACCCAAAACCAGGCAAAACTGGAACATAAGTATGCATTAATAATACTCCTTTTTTTGTTAGGTAAGATTTGTATTCTTAATTTTAGTGATCAAAGATCTACGGCAACTTCCAAACATAATTCAACAAGTGCAACAAAATTGATTGGGTAAGTTTAATTTTCTAAGTTCATAATAATTGGTATTGTGAAATAATACATACTAATAGGAAGACGATAGACTGTATTGAGATTAGAGATGTGAGTTTTCATGAAAAGTATATTTGTTGAAACTTTTCATGAAATTTTGAAAAGTTTAAAAAAAAAATGAAAAGTTGTCCTACGGTAGTATAAAGTATTTTGGAGAATTAAATAAATCTACAACAGCTGAATAGGGAACATAATATAATATTAAATGACAAAAATAGAAGTGTTAGGTAAACAAGTTAATAAGTCAAAATAAAAGCATTAAACATTAAAATTCGTCGTTGTTTCCATCTTTTAAGTAGTATTTCACTTCATTTCACTGTTTCCAGTGCACAAAGGGCACTGATAGTACTTAGAACGACTAGAATTGGCGACGCTGTCGGTGGAAGTTTATTATTACCGCATTGATACTTTCAACAACTTTTCAAGAAAAAGTGAAAAGTTTCAACATAGGCTGAAACTTTTCAATGAAATGAAAAGGTTTTGAAACTTTTCAACTGAAACTTTTCAAGCTCACATCTCTAATTGAGATACTGGTCCTCATGTATCTTTCTTACTTGCACTTCCAAGTCTCGTAACTGTTTTTAACCGAAATATTCAGTGAGATTGACAAGCCTTTAAAAAATATTTTACAGCCCTCTCTTGTTGTTCATATGGCATAATATTTGATTCACTGAAAATAATGAAACTTGTGAATTTTTTGTCAGTTTTGAAAATTGATTGAAACTACGGCTGAAAAATGACACACTTTTCTCACAAATAACGACATTACCTATACCCTCGCCTATACCCATCACACAAAGCACTCACGTTTGCGTTGTCTTTCAAGTGTTTGTTATTGTAGCTAACACGTCTATCATACAGGACAAATTTCGAGACAATATTGCATAAATGTCCTTTAGTTGAGGGATATTCTGATTAGCTGAAATTTGGTACATAGCCATCTCATAACCTAACTTAGATCGGAAAAGCTTCTGAAGCCAATCGCGCAACCGGAAATACCATTTTGACTTAACAACTTTGAAATTTTAAATACAAACCCCCGTTTTAAGTGCCGTAACAGAATGCGGAGGTCGAGGTACTCTTGTTTTTAGGGCTATTTTCAATTTGGTTTATGTCATAACGTAACGACACAAGTTTGATTAGTGCATGACTCAGAAGAGGTCGCTAGCAGTACGGTTTGCAGAGTTCTAACATTATTACCTTGTTGAAACTTGAAATTATCCCCTTAGTGCAGAAGCATATGTGCAGGCACTATAGTTTTAGAGAAGAATTAGCTCGCTCGCTCTCTCGGCCGTCCGTCTACTCTGTCCATCGCATAACTTGAAAACGAAAGCAGATATCTAGCTGAAATTTTGTGCACGGGTGTATACCCAGAAAATCTCGGCGGGGATTGCTTTTAGGCTATATCGTAGCAAGGGGGTGGAAGTTAGGGGTAAAAAAACGAAAAACTTTTAATTGCAATAACTCGAGAACTAGTGGAGGTATCTTGCTGAAATTTGGTATGTACACTCGACTGCAAGTGAATGTTAACTGTTTCTCAAAATTAGTACGCGATGCCAAGTTGAAACGAAAACTACCCACCTAAAGACAAAGTCAGTTAACGAAGAAATTTCTGCTACAATACCAGCTATACTTATCCGTTTTCTTCAAGTTTTCTTTTATTAACAGTTTCGCTAAACTTTTTAAAGCATTTCTTGCGTTTCTTTATCCTTTGAAAATGCATCGACTGTTAAAATTTGAAAAAGCGTTGGCTAGGATATTGCAAAGTGCCTATTCAATGAAAAAAGACAGCAGAGAAGCGGCTGGAACCTCCCCATCGCGTGGGTCCTTGATTTCTTTGTACCACAATTTAATGATCTTTCTAATGATGACATAAAAAATGAGGCTTGCAGTTAAGATTTTAAAGTTGATATGCCAAAATGGCACTTTCCGTGGACCGATTGCTTTTAAAAGCATTCCAGCTCTTCAGCGGGTCAGACAATTTCTAAGTGCCAAATCGATTTAGTAGTTTGGACTGTATAGTGTTTTTAATGTTTTTTCAAAATCTCGATTTTTTTGCCTAAGGGGCACTAAAGGTAAACCTATTTTGCTTTACTTAAACCAGAATTTCAAGGCCTTTTTGATGGTGATAATGAATTTTTCAAAAACTTATTTCGTACTAGGTGACAAAGAAATTAAATCGTTTACGTACAATAGAAAAAGTATCGGTCCCAAAACCGATGCCTGGGGTACTCCGAAATTCATAGGCCCTACCGAAGGCAGCGCATTGCTTAAAGAAACACATTGAAGAATGTTTGTTAAATAGGACCTTAGTAGCTGGCAAAGGAAGCCCCCTATTTCCATAGAAAGAAAGTTTGCCTAATAAAATTTCATGAGAAACGCAGTGAAGTCGCATAGGGTTGCGATAGAATGTCCATGGTTGTCAAATCCCTCAACTATATCAACACTATCAAGAACTGCATTAATTGTACTTTTACCTGTTCTGAACCCAAACTGGGCCGCACTAAATAATTTGAATTTATCAAAATTTCCATGATTTTAGAAAACGGCAAAATTAATATTGGGTGATAGTTATCTAAAGTTTCTTGCGTCGCCTTTTTTAAAAAGTGGTGTCACTTTGGACACTTTGGAGCAATCAGGAAATACCCCATCGACAAAGCATCTGTTTATAAGTATAGTTAAAGGCTTATAGGTTATCTGAACAGAACCTTGCAAAATTTTTGCGATAATAAAGTAATAGTCAGGGGCAGGTGATTTTTTTAGATTATTTATCGTATTGATTATTCCACTTCCGCTTGCAGGATTTAAAAAAAAATTGCAGTGATGTTGAGATTGACCTACTATGTAATTAACAATTTCCAAATCTCTATTTGGCAGAGATAACGTCCTCAGGAACCCCACAAAAAAACAAATTGAAATCGTTGACTGACATTAATTATATTCCAACAGGCTTTAGCTTTATTATTAGATTTAATTAAAAAAATTTCGTATGCCTGTTTTTTACTAGCTAAAATTAGGTCTTGATATTCCCTATGTAGTGTTCTGTAAGTCACTCATGAGTTTGGATCTTTTGTTCCAACAGATTTTTCTTCGCCTTTAAGTCTGAATTTAACCAATTTACTGGAGGCTTGAAGGAGGCGGCAATTTTTTAGTGCCGTAGCAGAATGCGGAGGTACTCTTGTCTTTGCTTATTCGCTGGCTCGCTCGCTCGCTCGTCGTATCGATCGCTCCTCACTCTGTCCGTCGGATAACTTGAGAACGGATTGAGGTATCGAGCTGAAATTTGCTATACGGAATCTTTCCCAAAAAAGTAAGGCGGGGATTGCTTTTGGGCTATATCGGACCAAGGGGGTGGAAATTAGGGGTTGTAACTCAAAATTCCGCCTTATAAGTATTGGTCGAAATTAACGCCATTCGATACCCTTCCATTAATGATTCAAAAAGGTGTTATTCATGTTTTACAAAAAACCACCCTTAAAGGCTCTACAACCCCTAACATGAAGAAATACATAACGTCGGATAACTTGAGAACAGAGTAAGGTGTCGAGCTCAAATTTACTATACGGCTTTATACACTAAAAAGTAAGGCGGAGATTGCTTTTGGGTCATATCGGACTAAGGGGGTGGAAATTAGGGGTTGTAACTCAAAATTCCGCTTAATAAGTACTAGTCGAAATTGGCGTCATTCGATAGCTTTCCATTAATTATTCAAAAAAGGTGTCATTCATATTTTGCGAAAAACCACCCTTATAGGCGCTACAACCCCTAACATGCAGAAACACAAAAATACGAGAACTCAAAAACTACTCAACGTATCAAGGCAGAATTTGGTTTGTGAATTTCCAGTGACATTATAGGTGGATGGACAAATTTTCAAAAATATCTAACAAAGGGGATGAAATTTAAGGGTTGAAACTTGAATTTTTTCAAGTAAATGGTAGCCTAAAATTACGGGGTTCGATAGATTTCGGTCAACTATTGAAAAAAGGTCTTATGAGTTTTCAATCTAAAACCAACCCCTGGGCCATTAACCACCCCTAACTCTTTGCAAGTCGATAATTATATTTTATTTATTTTTTCTGAAACCCTATTGGTTTATTTATGAACAACTGAAGTCAGTAAATACGCAAGGAGTTATGTCACACCGGAAAAATAAACTCACCCCTGTAAATCATAAAGGGGTGAAATCATGAGGTGTTGAAAACATGAATCTACAAATTACCTTAATTTTTAAACGAATTGGGTTAGGGTGGTGAAATTGAAAACACAACTTCCTTTAGGGCATGTGGGGGTGGTGAAATAGGGGGTTGGAGTTTAGGGGTTGAAACGTCCATAAAGCCCTGTAATTTGACACAGAGAAGCAATATCTTCTGCGAAACTGTGACATCTTACACACTGCATCTTCGAGAAGGGAAGATCGAATTTTAGGAGAAAATTATCGAAGGGGATGAAAGTTAGGGGTGGAAACTCGAATTTTCAATGAAAAATGTATAGTTGAAAATATTACCATTCGATAGCTTTCTATTGATGGTACAAAAAAGGTCTTATTCATCATTCGCGAAAAACGACCCTTAAAGGCGGTACAACCCCCTAACATGCCGAAACAAAAAAATGCGAGAACTCAAAAACTGCTCAACGTATCAGGGCTAAATTTGATGTGGTAATTTACAGCGCCACTGTAGGCGGATGGGCAAATTTTCATTAATATCTAACAAGGGGGATGAAATTTAAGGGTTGAAACTGGAAATTTTTTCATGTAAGTGGTGGAATAAAATTATGGGGTTCAATAGATTTCGGTCAACCATTGAAAAAAGTCTTATGAGTCTTCATCCTAAAACCAACCCCTACGCTACTAACAACCCCTAAGCCCTAGCAAGCGGAGTAAATATATTTCATTTATTTTTTTTTGCTTTCTTCTAATTTGTTATTAATTTAAAGTGATTTTCATTAATTTTTGACCCATCCACAATTTTTCAACCCCTTTCATGATATGTGAACCCTCAAAGTGCAAAATTTACCCAGACCGCTTCTTTTTCGGGTGATTTCCGCTGGTTAATTTTGTAAAATTCGCGCAGTTTTGCCTTATGAATTGTTCTTGCCTTTTTCACTTTTTCGACCCCTTCGCAATGTTTCAACCCCCAAAAGTCAAATTTGCATAATTGGCTTATTTTCGTGTTATTTTCTGTAATTCTACTTAATTACGATTAATTCTCATCCCTTTTAACTTTTCATCCCCCTTTACAATTTTTCAACCCCCTAAGTGTTTATTTTGCAAAATTCACATAATTTAGTTTTCCTTCGGTAATAAATTGAACTCAATTGGATTTTGTTTATCTTTTTCACTTTTCCAACCCCCTTCGCAACATTTCAACCCCCAAAATCTAAATTTGCATAATTGGTTTACTTTCGTGTTATTTTCTGTAATTCTGCTTAATTACGATTAATTCTCATCCACTTTGACGTTTCATCCCCCTTTACAATTTTTCAACCCCCTAGGTGTTAGTTTTGCCAAATTCGGATATTTTCGTTTTTCTTCTGTAATAAATTGAACCCATTTGGATGATGATTAAATTTTTCACTTTTTTCATCCCCCTTCGCAATGTTTCAAGTCTTCAAATGCTAAATTTACATAATTGGGTTAATTTGGTGTTATTTTCCGTAATTTTACTTAGCCACGGTTAATCCTGATACCTTTTGATTTTTCATCCACCTTTACGATTTTTCAACCCCCTAAGTGCTAATTTTGCAAAATTCGCATAATTTCGTTTTTCGACGGTTATAAAATTGAACGCATTTGGGATTCAGTTTACCTTTTACAATTTTTCAGTTTCCTTCGCAATAGGTAGGTATAAGTGCTTATTTCAACCCCCACAAAAGTTTTAATTGCATAATTTGGTTATTTTAGTGTTTTATTTCGTAATTCTACTTAATCCACACTTCATTTTCATTCCTCTTGACTTTTCATCACCTTTTTTCATTACCTTGGACTTCTCATTCTCTTTTTCAACCCCCTTAGTGCTAATTCTACATACCTACTTCGCAAATATGATGTTTTTTTGTTAACTCTCTACTGTTTAATTATGTACGGCCAATTTTCATAATTTCGTCTTTTTAACACCACTGTGCGTCTGCGGAGGCACTACTACTAGGTGCAGATTTATAAAATCTGCACCCGACTCCACCAGTAAATTCAGCTCGCCCCTACATACACATTAACAAGGTAAACATCTACAGGGACACACATCGCATTGATATACATCTTTCGTTGGCTTTTCTTTAAAGGAAAACATTCTACTATTAATGAACGGTAGTGGTTCACTATAAATTGCGCTAATTGTTCTACGCTTGCATTTTTAGAATCTATTTCTAAAATTTTCGATAATTTTATTATTGCAGTAACCTCCGTTTTTTTAAGTGGTGAAGTGGAGTGAGGAGGTTAAAAACAGGTTGCTCAACTTAGCCACAAAATAATTCCAGTAGTTAGTCACGTAGAAAAAGAGTGGACCTACCTAGTAGCTATTCTCTGTGACTAAAGGTGAAAAATATCCATAGTAACCCTTTGTTGCAACAATAAATTGCCATGGATTTTTTGCACCTTCAGTCACATAGAAAAAGAACAGGGTGTAGTAGTCTGCATCAAAAATTCCTTGTTCTCACTTCTTATCTTGTTCTTTTCAATTAGTGATGTGGTCCTCTGTGTTTTAGGAGTAATTCGTCTCCTGTCAGCGATTCAGTTGCTTCCTGTAAAGCGCCAAAACAACGGGAGGAGCCGCCGGTATATATCAGTCCATTCGTTACATTGACAAGAGGCAAGCACAGTGCCAGAAAAGAATCCCAAGCTAGAACATCTAAAGCTGGTTAATTTATTGATCACTGTGTTTTTATTTAACTGGATATTTCTAGGGGCTGATCACTTTACGCCGATTGTAGACGCGGAAATTATCAGACTCGAAAAAATTTGCGTCGATTGGTCAAATTACAAGGTTTATTTTTGTGTTTATCGTATCCTCGAATTAACGTAATTTCAACAGGAACAGAAAAATCCACCGGAGGAGGCCGTTTCTATGATAGACTGTGCCATAGGTCAAACCAATCTATTAATTAACAAAAAATTTGTGCAATTTCGAGGTCTCATAGAAAAGTGTAAAATGGAGGGTCCAACAGCGGGAGGTCCCGTGACATGCGAAGATCTGCATGGCTTTTGGGATATGGTGTACATACAGGTTGAAAATATCGAGAAAAGATTCGACAACTTAGCTAATCTGAGGGAGAATAACTGGAAGGAGGTTATTCCAGTGCCAAAAAAGACGTCGAAGAAACGAGGCAAGTCATCTGTTAGTCCGTTAGTGAAAAGTGCAAAAGCTAGAATTTCGTCACCTGGACTAGTAATGATGAAGGTCACTCAGCATTTAAAGATCCTTGATGTATATAGTACAACACTCAAGTTAGTTACGCATTTTTAATTAATTTTCTTTTTAGACTCCCACCAAAGGCATATTAAAGACAAATGGTAGCAAGTCTGCCCGCAAAAATATTTTGACTATAGAACCGCCAGAGGAGATGTCTAAGGAAAATAATGCAAACATTCCCACTCCCAGTCGTCTCAGTCCAAAAGGTATGTTGGTCTGCTGTAAAGGTGTAAATATTAAAAATATGCTTTTCAGTGAACATTCCAAAAAGGTCCGCGCGGCTTCGAAAGCAAAATTATTTTAATCTTATTATTTAACTTCAGTACAAATCTTGTACTGTATTTGTTTTAAAGAATTACAATTCAATGTGATGGATTTTTTTTGCTGCGTACTATACAAGGCAATTTTCCCCAATTGCATAAGGCGCTTTCGATTTGCATATTTAACTGAGGGCCTTACATAATCTCAGCAGTTTGATTGGTTCGTTTGAATTTTGACCAATCACATTGCTGGGTGAAGTGAGGTTCCTCAGATTAATTGTTTCAAGACTTACTTAAGTGCGTGGGGATTGGCGAGAAAACCACCGATCGTTATGAGACTGATTTTCATCCCTCGAAGTTGACACCGTCTCATTCTCAACGGACTTGAAGGGTGAACGTGTATACAAATTTTCAATAAGATAGATACGTCCACTCGAGTTATTCAAATTATAGTATTATAGTTTTTCGGTTTATCACCCCCGGATTGATATGGCCCAAAAGTAATCCTCGCGGAGTATTTAGGGACGGGCACCAAGTTTCAACTCGGTATCTCAATCCGTTCTCAAGTTAGCCGACGGACAGACTAGACGAGCGATAGATCGAGGGAGCTGTTAGTCATATACTACGGCACTAAAATAAACCACTGAAAATCAAAATGAGATAGTGAAGCAACAGTTTTACGAAAAATTGGAAGAGGCAGGGGATATGACACCAAAACAAGACGTAATGATTGTGCTTGAGGATTTCAACGCACAAATAGGACCATTGGGAAACTGGCTAAATTCAATTAATTAATTAATTTAATAGAGTATGAAATCAAAGATGAAATAAAAATTTTAGGCATGTGGGTTACCAGTAAATATGACGACATGATCGATAGAAATTGGGATAAAACAATTAGAAGTATTCAAGCAAGATTAAATACTAATTCTTTGATATCACTAGACGTGATCCAACGCATTTGGTTCGTCAGCACCTTTGTATTGTCAAAACTGTGGTTTTTAGCACAAGTACCTACTTCCCCTAGATCAAAAACATAGTCAAAAAATTGTAATGTTATGCGGAAAGTTTATATGGACAGGTTGCCTATATAGAGTAGGGAGGACTCAGTTGTGTTTTCCGATTGAAAATGGTGGCCTAAATTTGATAGATCGACGCGTGCACGCCAGAACGACATAAGCGCCACAGAGCAAATTTTACAGGGGAGCGAAAATAGTGTTTTGATTCTGTAAAAATAAAGGGAATAAAGTGAATTTAAGGTAACAATCATGGTCAGTGAATTTTTTGCTTATTTATGAGATAATTATATCTTCAGAATTTTATGGACAATTTTCCATTATTAACGTTTTTGGCGTTTATGTCAACCAGTATATGTATTTGGCGTTTGTGTCATAATCAAAAAGGGGCTTATGCCAATTTGAAACTCTATCGGTTGTCTTGTTCGGCGCTTATGCACGCTTATTACAAATCAAAACGAAATCTGAAAATTTAAAAAATGGCACTTATGTCATCAAAATAATAGCTAACTTAGACAAAATTAACATTTTTTTTATTTTCTAATCATAGGTCTTAAATTAAGAACAATAATAACATAATTGCATGATCCTCTTTGTTCTTGAACTGATTTGAAATAATTAGAATGACATAAGCGCCAAAACTTTAATCAGGGTTTGCAAACTTTATCATGCCTTCTATTAAATATATTTATTAAAAAGTATTTACTTTTGGATATAAATACTAGATTTTGATTGTGGTAGCACCTTCAGTTGGAGTGATTCGTTACGAAAAAGAAACTTTAAGGTACCATTGACTTTGTATGGGAGCTGGCGCTTATGCCAAACCATCGTAGGAGAAGTTTGTTTTGGCATAAGTAACAACTTTCAATCAATGTTTTAGTGGATAAATCGGGGGATAAATGTAACATTTCAGTATCATATTCTTTTAAAAATCAATACAAGAGAAGCCAGGGAACTATATTAAACAACTTTATTGTATTCTTGTAGGTACTTTGCAATTACTGACCAGAAAACTACCCCATGCTATTCCTATGGAAGGTGGCGCATATGCCAAATTTTATCCATACATGCGCAGAATGAGTGGCGCTTATGCACATTTAAAGCCAAATAACTTCTAAAGTAATTTTTTGTCCCTTATGACAACGTATAGAACCGATAGGGCATAAGCGTACCTTTCCAACGGTATGAATATCTCCATTTCAGATTTTTTGGCGCTTATGGCGTGTACGCGTCGAGATGTTCATGGGAAAGCTTTGGCCCTCTTTACGAACACCCATTTTGCATCTTGGACAGTAGTAAAATATCCTATGAATCTATAGTAAATAAAATCTTTAACACGGATAATACTTCAAATAGGACCTTAGAAGAAATGTTCAAAATCTTTAAAAAGTTTGTCCACGAAAATAACTTTAGACAAGCAGATGATGGTTCTACCAAGACTTTTTACAAAATTATCTGAGATAAAATGTGTACAGTATGCGTAGGTGAAAATGCCCACCCGGGAAGGTGGGAGACAAACACTGCATGTCTGGTCCACTTCAGTTGCAAGTCGGAGTGGGAAATATCGATCGGCTCTTCAGGTAAGTACGAGCTTCCTGTTTAAGTAATTTAACCCGAGACAAGGCGCGTATTGAAATTTGCGTTCTTGATGGCCGCTTTTAGAAATCTGCCCTACGCGCATTTTTTTTTAAACTTTCCCGCATCAATGATTTGTTATTAACTTTTCGTTACAATTTAACACGAGGGACGTAGGTACTGAAATAAATCTCAACATAAAGATCATTAGGTAATCGAGTCATTAATGTCTAAATCATGATTGCGATTAGTGATTTAAATCTAATCAGGCTTGAATGAAAGTTTTCCAATCGATTTAAATCGAGGTTAAGGCGTTGAATGCGATTGGTTCGTATCGATTGCAATCGATCGCCGCGTTGAACGGCCCTATTAATCTTCACAAATTAAAGGGAGGTTTTTACGAATAATATGTTAAAACTAGGAACGAATTTTTCGCTAAAATTAGCACCTCCACTATTAACGTCTGTTTAATTTAATTTCTACCATTTTCTTTATATTGAAACCATTAATGTGTTATATGGGTCGAAATTGTTTACCATGCATGAAAGGATGGAAAAATGGTATCACTCGTGTGTCATAATTCATAAACAAATTACCTGGAGGTGTTAGGTTAACCTCTGAGAATCACACACGTTTAAATAATTCATAATGTCAGGAAGGTTTTATAAAATACCTAGTTATTCTCAAAATCAGAAATCTTCAAATTATTAATAATTGAAAACGTCCGTGTAAATTCCCTGTAACTGAGGTATACCTACACTTAGATCAGTATAAAACTTTAATAATAGATATTTATTTTATTAGGAGTTTAAGGGCCGCTTGCACCGCTGCTGCCTGATTAGCGCTAATCAGTGGCTAAACTGACATTAATGGATTGTTTCGACAATTGTAACCAGGATTTTAATCATGATTAGCATTAATCATCGGCGGTGCTATCGGGCATAATAGTAAGACATACGAGTCACATAATGTCACTTAAACTCTGAATAAAATAGAATACGTACCCTGATTTGCACGGACATTAATTAACTTTAATCAGTGATTAAAGTCCGATTAATGATTGTTTTGACAACTTCAACAATCATTAATCGGGCTTTAATCATTAATTAAATTTAATCGTTCGTTCGTGCAAATGGGCATTAATTTTCAAACGCAGAGTTAACTTTGGGGGCCCTGGGCAAAATTGCTTGGAGGCCTACCCACAGGACCGTATCTCTTTATATGACTTGGGGGGGGGAGGGGTAAATAAAAATTTGGCAATTTAAAACAATCGAATTGTCCAACTGAAAACTGAATGGGCGCCGCAGGCGCAATTTTTTAAACATTCCAAACACTTCACAATAATACTTACAAATGATGTAATGAAGAAAATGAAAAATTTAACTTTGGTAAGGCAGATTTTTGTTGCCAATTAGGTAAGTTTTATGCCTGCCAGGCCGGCTATCGAGTAAGTATTTTATAAAACTCTGCGATTTAATTTCGAAAAAGCATGCTGCCCGGTTTTAGTTTGCCGAATGTAACTGGACGACACCCGAAAGATAATTTACAGTTTATTTGTAGCAACAATGACTGCATTGTTGCTGCCCTCAAGGAGCCCCCTTCGCGGTAAAAAAAAGTTCAATGTGAAAAAAAAGAAAAAATAAATTAGGTAGGTGTAGTGTATAGCAGTTACACCCCCCCAGTTTTGCCAGTTGGCAAATTTCGGGTGTCGTCCAGTTACATTCGGCAAACTAAAACCGGGCACCATGCTTTTTCGAAATTAAATCGCAGAGTTTTATAAAATACCTACTCGATAGCCGGCCTGGCAGGCATAAAACTTACCTAATTGGCAAAAAAAATCTGCCTTACCAAAGTTAAATTTTTCATTTTCTTCATTACTTCATTTGTAAGTATTATTGTGAAGTGTTTGGAAAATTCGATTGTTTTAAATTGCCAAATTTTTATTTACCCCTCCCCCCCCAAGTCATATAAAGAGATACGGTTCTGTGATGGGTAGGCCTTCAAGCAACTTTGCCCAGGGCCCCCAAAGTTAACTCTGCGTTTGAAAATTAAGTATTCTATTTTATTCAGAGTTTAAGTGACATTATGTGACTCGTATGTCTTACTAATGCCCGATAGCACCGCCGATGATTAATGCTAATCATGTTTAAAATCCTGGTTACAATTGTCGAAACAATCCATTAATGTCAGTTTAGCCACTGATTAGCGCTAATCAGGCAGCAGCGGTGCAAGCGGCCCTTAAACTCCTAATAAAATAAATATCTATTATTAAAGTTTTATACTGATCTAAGTGTAGGTATACCTCAGTTACAGGGAATTTACACGGACGTTTTCAATTATTAATAATTTGAAGATTTCTGATTTTGAGAATAACTAGGTATTTTATAAAACCTTCCTGACATTATGAATTATTTAAACGTGTGTGATTCTCAGAGGTTAACCTAACACCTCCAGGTAATTTGTTTATGAATTATGACACACGAGTGATACCATTTTTCCATCCTTTCATGCATGGTAAACAATTTCGACCCATATAACACATTAATGGTTTCAATATAAAGAAAATGGTAGAAATTAAATTAAACAGACGTTAATAATGGAGGTGCTAATTTTAGCGAAAAATTCGTTCCTAGTTTTAACATATTATTCGTAAAAACCTCCCTTTAATTTGTGAAGATTAATAGGGCCGTTCAACGCGGCGATCGATTGCAATCGATACGAACCAATCGCATTCAACGCCTTAACTTCGATTTAAATCGATTGGAAAACTTTCATTGAAGCCTGATTAGATTTAAATCACTAATCGCAATCATGATTTAGACATTAATGACTCGATTACCTATACCTAATGATCTTTATGTTGAGATTTATTTCAGTACCTACGTCCCTCGTGTTAAATTGTAACGAAAAGTTAATAACAAATCATTGATGCGGGAAAGTTAAAAAAAAAAATGCGCGTAGGGCAGATTTCTAAAAGCGGCCATCAAGAATGCAAATTTCAATACGCGCCTTGTCTCGGGTTAAATTACTTAAACAGGAAGCTCGTACTTACCTGAAGAGCCGATCGATATTTCCCACTCCGACTTGCAACTGAAGTGGACCAGACATGCAGTGTTTGTCTCCCACCTTCCCGGGTGGGCATTTTCACCTACGCATACTGTACAGTCCCGCGAGTGGAAACCAAATATCCCCTTGTAAAATGGAAAGAGATATAAGTCCCGTCGCATATTAACGAAAGCGGGGGTTGTGTGTCTCAGGCTTTGTTTCTGTTGGTTTGTAAACGGGATTTCACATCCGTCAAAACTCCCGTCACATACTGTCAGTGTCAATAAACAGTAACAATGGAGATTGAAAGGGGTCTTTGTTGTTAATCCATGACAGAACTGAAATCCCGTTTACAAACCAACAGAAAAAAAGCCTGAGACACACAACCCCCGCTTTCGTGAATATGCAACGGGACTTTACAAAATTTTTAAAAACAGTAATTCCTTCTGCTTGGAGATCAGCTGTTTACTAAGTTGTTAACGAAGCCGTACCTGCAGCAAGTAGATTAGTTAAACATAATATTTGTGACAGCAATAAATGTGCAAAATGCAATAGGGATGACACAATGGGCCTATACAGCGATTTTTTTTTATTGGTGAATATCAATCTACATTAAAAATAAAAATACCCGTATTTTTTTATTTTGGAATATTCCCATTAGTAGACCTCTAAAAAAATGTTGAAAGTTTGAAGAAATCTGAGCCTGATCAAACGCAGGCGAGTAGGCGGGGATAGTGACGTAAAGTAGTAAGATCCAATCACCTTGTAAGCGTGATTGCTTTGCCAATTCTGATTGTTGAATAGTATACGTCACGCGCTTAACTCTCGGTGCCGAACCAATAGAAAATGAGGTCAATAGCCAGGCAAGTTGGTTCCGTTTGAATGCAAAATGAATTGCGCAGTACTTTGAATGAATTTTTTAAAGTCAGGGTTTACGTTAGGGTTGCAGTTTTGCCATGATAATTAAGAATAATTTTTAGTAATGGCCTGAACATAACGGATTCTTGAATTTACACAAAACTGTATAGGCCCATTGTACATTAGCCCAGTCAAATTAGACAAAAAAGTGGCGATCGAGTGAAAAAAATCCCGGAGTTTTGAAATTTGGCATGGTTGTTCGCTAGTATCTACAGAACATCATACTAAAAGTACCCGAGGGTGGGGGGTGAGCGCGAGGGGGGGGAGCTGATTGAATGTGCGTTTTCTGCGTTTTCGTATATATCGCCGTAACTACCAATCCTAGCGAAAATTATTCTATATACAAAATTAAAGCAGACTTAATTTCCTATCAAAACGGTCCTATTCGTTTTCGTCGTAGGATTCATACTTTAAATGTTATAAGCTTGACAAGTTCTCATATTTACTTGGGATGGCTCCAGCCAAGGAGTTTAAGGTTTTGACCAGCACAAAAATAAAGTAGTGCTGAAAATTGGCACTTATGCTCTACTGGCAGTCCTGAATGATGTGTCAAAAGTTCCGGAGCCTGCGGTGCCGGCGTCCTATTTTTTTGGTACCGGAAGGCCTTAAGTGATAGTCATACATCATTTTCCGCATAACATGATTATTTATGAACCGATTTGATCGGGATTGGTCTCAAAATGACCACAACGACCTAATCAATACTCAATGGTTTTATGTATTGAAATACAAACTTGCATTTGAAAGCATAGGAAACATCTGGTTAACCTCCCCACAACCATATAAAAATGGGAGGTTACTGCAATCACTCCCCAAAATTCGAAATTGAGATAACACCAGATCTTTACGTTTCAAGGTCCCAGGATAACAAAATAGTGGTTTTTAAAAAATGTCTGTGTGTATGTACGTATGTGAGCAAGATTCCTCGAAAACTACCGAACAGATTTTAATGAAATTTGGAACGGGGGTTAATGTTGGCCTTCTGGTGAGCCCAGTTAATTTTGTTGCCAATCTACAAACGCCAAGTGCCTTTTTGGTGTATCAACTAAGAAATTTGACTAATAACATCACCAATTTTTCTTAACAGCATATGAAAGGTCTTCAAATCTTCTCTATCAGAACATGAAATGTTTTCAAATGTCGTTTCCAAAAACTCAAACTTAGTGCCCTTTTGTCAAAAAATCATAAAATTTTGAAAAATCCCAGTAATAAAATTTAGGTATAGCAAGTAGGAAAATTTACTTAATTTTGGTGGCAAGCGACCAATAACAAATGCCTTTTTGGCATGGCGCCTGTGAAATTTGAAACATGACCACCATTTGTTTTATCAGCACATGAAGAGTCTTCGTATTTTGTTTTCAAAAATTCAATTAAATTAATGCACTTTGGCCAATAAGTAATTAAAATTTCGAAAAACTACCAAAACACTTTAGGTAGAGACTGGATTGAAATTTATGGGTGGTAGGATCGGATCATTCACCAAGTGGGGAGGTTCTAGCCGCTTCCGTAGCTGCCCATTTTTTTAACCTCCCCAACTCCAACAAAATTTTAAAAAAATGGGAGGTTACTGCAATCACTAAAATTTTCGAATTCGAGATAGCACCAGATCTTCACGTTTTGAGGTCTCAGGAACCCAAAAAAGCGGTTTTCAAAATGTGTCTGTGTGTGTGTACGTACGTTTGTGAACACGCCACAGCCAAAACTACTAAACCGATTTGTCTGAAATTTGGTGCGTAGGCATCTCATAACCCAACTTAGATCTGAAAAGCTTTTGGAGCCAATCGTGCAACTAGAAATGCCATTTTGGCACATCAACTTTTAAATTTTAAATGCAAACCCCCATTTTTCACGTCACGATAGGACAGGCCTTCAAATTCTGCTTCTAAAAATGCATTCATTCTTAGTGCCCTTTTGACCAAAAATTTAAAAAAAAAAGATTTTTATCGGACTTTTAAATCGCGGTACAGCCCAAGCCCCTGAACCGATTTTTCTGAAATTTTGCACATGGGCATTGTATTGCACGTCGAAGAGCCGAACAAATTTTGGATTCAATCGGTCCACGGAAAGTGCCGTTTTGGCACACCAATTTCCAACTTTAAAATTATTCACTCATTTAACCATCCAAAACAAGTTTTTGAAAGATTTATTGTCACAATCAGAAAGGTCTTCAAATTCTGGTTTTAAATAAGACAAAATTCGTTCGCATTTAGTGCTCTTTGGGTCAAAAAATCGAAATTTTGTAGTACCACTAAAAATACACTATAGCCCAGATTAGTGAATCGATTTGGCTGAAATTTGCTACATGGAGATTGGGTGACCCGTTGAAGACCTGAAAGGCTTTTGGAAGCAATTGGTCCACGGGAAGTGCCATTTAAGCATATCAACTTTAAATTTTAAAGCAAGGCCTCCTTTTTTATGTCGCCATTAGAAAGACGATCAAATTCTGGTTCTAAAAATATATTCACAGTTTCTACCATTTCAGTGGAAAATAGAGAAAAAATTCTTTCTCATTGAAAGGGAGCGGGCTGACAGTGGATGACAAATTCTGTTGAATTGACTACTATCTACACAGAATACAAAGATCCACGCGATGGGGAGGTTCCAGCCGCTTCTCTGCTGCATTTTTTTGTATTGAAATAGGTACCTTCAAAATAACGTCAGATTTGAATCGTTCTTCAGAGAAAAATTTGAAACTGACGACAGCAAAAGTGACAGTATTTCAATGCAAATTTGAAAAAAATAGTAAGCTGACCAGTCATGAGAGCCCATTTGTATGTATTAATTTGTATTCGAAAACATGAAACCGAGAAAAAACGCCTATAGCAAGCATGAAGCATGAATTGCTTTGGTTTCTATGGTGCTGTTTATTGTTTACATTTTACATCATTCTATGCACTTTATCAGTCAATTTATTTTCTCTACCATATTTTACAAAAATGTCTTCAAAAGCCTTGAAGCCCAATGGTTCGCACACTCTACGCACATTACGCGCCTTGCGCAACCCGTACCTCCGTTTCTTGCAAGACTTTCGAAAAGGAAATGCAGGTTTATCCTCAACCCAAATTGTCAGACAGGGCAGTGATACGTGGCGGAAAATGGATAATGAATCGAAGAAGCGTTACTATGATCTTGCCAAAGCTGTAAATGGGAATGCGTCGAGGAACCCGTACATAAATTTCCTGAAGGGATATCGGACTGACAGTTGTGACTTTGGAGCCCCTTTTTCATTCAAACGCTATGGAGAGATCTGGAGAAGCATGTCCGATGAGGAAAAACAGCGGTATTACGACGTAGCCAGAAACGCCCCCGTGACCATGAAACGACTAAAAAGAAAAAACAAAAACAAGAAAAAACAGTCCATCAAGGAAAGGCGGGTTACTGATGACATCATAGATTACTGACATGCCCTGATTTACATTTTACTTAGGTACTACTGTGTGCCTTTTACAAATAAAAATACATTATTATCGTATATTATTCAAAAAACTTAACGATGTTAATTCAGAGCTGGAAGTATCTTTAAAAAGTAACTATACCTATATCTAAGTTACTGTACTGAAATAACTTGTAACTAGTACTTTTGGTAAGTATCTAAAGAGATAAATTAGTCTGTCCGGGATCCACACGACCGGGATTCACCCTATTTCCATGGTGAATCATTGTTGTCAACAATGAATCGCCATGGAAATCGGGTGAATCTCGGTCGTGTGGATCCCGGACAGATATTAGTTACTTTTCATGTATTTAGTTACTTTCCAAAGTAACTATAGTTAGGTACTTTTTATGCAATTATATACTTTTCCAATAATATCAACAATTTTCAGAAAAGTTGCAGGTGCAGGCAATATCCATCAGTTTTAATTTTATTTTACGACGTTTATTCTCAGTATTTCTAGTCTGAGTAAAGGCATAAGCTCATATGTACCTACATACCATGAGATCATCAAGATTTATAATTACAGTGGGCCATGATCTTTATTTTTTGGTTAGTAACGCAACGCAATGAAACTGGCTTGCTCCAATTATAAATCTAGATGAACTAATGGTATAAAGGAATTTTAATGGTACAACATACAAAGCGCAAAATAAGAGTAGCTACTACCTAGCTACAGATTTAAAAAAATTATCCTCCGCCGAGATTGTCCAGGTATTTACTAAAATTTAAACCCAATCCCAACCGTTTCTATAACATAGATGAAAGTTACTAAATTACGCCAAGAGTAACTAAAATACTGTATCTACAGGGTGAGTCTGAACGACACCACATCCTTTCATACCACATAATCTACTGTTCAAATGAGGTTTGGTGCAAAAATTATTAGGTCAGGTTGTGATTCCTGTGGATGTTATAAGCCGCCAAAGTTCTTCATTTTTAATCGTTTTTATTTAATATCTTCCGAACGGTGTATCGCAGGGTTTTGAAATTTTGCACAGCTTTGTTACAGACCAGGAGGCAACTGCTTACGCACAGATGAAAAAATTCCCCCGTTGTCGTATGTTGAATTTTGAGTTCAATGTGAATACCTACAAAAATAGTTTGAAAAATTACCTTTCGGATAGCCTTTACTGGTAACAGCTGGTATTAATTGTAGTAGCGGTAGCAATTATTTTAGATGTGACGTAGGACAAAAGTTTCATTTCCATTAGGTATAACAATGTTATTTGTTCTTGAACTTTTTTATGTTTTTGAATGTTGGTAATTTGTCTATGCGGTGTTAATTCCTCGATCCATTTTAAAGCTTTTTTGGCTCTTAATTTTCTTTGAAAAAAGTCACCATTCACCAGCAAAATTCAAAAAACCGGAGAAATGACAATCGCGTCTTAAATTGCAATAAAAATCAAAGATGCGTTGATACGCGTCATATTTCAATTGTTTTTATGTAAGGGAGCCGTTTTTCGACAACGGTGTCCTGAATTCATCTTCACAACTGAAGAAAGATTTGGGTGGTAATTTCACTTTTTTTAAGTGAAATTTTACCATTGCTTTTATGGTGATTACTTGAAGCATGTTATCGGTTTTTTCAATTTTGCTGGTAAATTGTGAGATTTTCAAAAAAATTTAAGAGCCAAAAAAGCGTTAGAATTGATCGAAGAATAATACCGCATAGACAAATTACCAACATTTAAAAACATAAAAAACTTCAAGGACAAATAACATTAGGACCATCCTGTATAACAGGGATCCGATTTTTGGATAATGTCTGAAGTACGATCATCAGTTGCCTCTTGGTCTGCAACAATACTGTACAGAATTTCAGAATCCTGTGATACACCATTCGGAAGATATTAAATAAAAACGATTAAAAATGAAGAACTTTGGCGGCTTATAACCTCAAGAGAAATCACAATTGACCTAAAATTTTTTACACCAAACCTCATCATTTGAACAGTAGATTATGTGGTATGAAGGATGTGGTGTAGTTCAGACTCACCCTGTATAGTTACTTACAGAAGTAGGTATTTAAATAGTTACTTTTTAAGATATATACCAAAAGTAACTAAGAGTTACTTAAAATGTAACTAAGATACTACCTATATAGTTACTTTTCAGAAGTAACTTTGTAACTAAGTTCTTTTTTCAGTAAAAGTGTCTAGTTAACTTCAGTAACTTTTCATAAAAGTAACTTGAAAGTGTCTAGTTACTATTTCAAAGTAACTTTCCCAGCTCTGGGTGTTACCCAGAGAACACGGACCTCTATAAGAGGATTTGTGACATCCCTTTTGTGTTAACAATGTGATATCCAAACTGTAACTTCTCATAGAACTCTATGAAACGTCGCAAAGGGACTTGTGACTTCCTTTTTGTGTTAGCAACGCGATGTCCAAGTTGCAACATTTTTTGGTAGTATATGAAACATCACCGAGACAACATCTATATTTTGTTATTATCTTTGAATAATATTAAAACTGATGAAGTGACTTTTTTTGTGTTAACAATGCGATGTCCAAACTGTAAACATCTTTTGAAAGTGTATAAGACGTCACTGAGACAACATCTAAATTTTGTTATGATTGTTGAATAATATTAGCAAATAAAGACAAACTTCCAAAAACGTTACGGATAAAACTTGTATAGATCTCAAAATGGTTTGTCTTATAGATTGTTTTTGAGGATTTCATTTAAAACACTTCGCATTGACTGTGATCTTACAGTTTTTATAAATATCATTATTAAGACCTTTATAGATAGTTCTAATGAGACATTATTTTCACATCTTTGCACGATGGATCCCCTCCGATCCTGAATTGTGCGCATTTATTTAAATAATGCATACTTAAATATAATTATAAATACAATAAAAGTAAATTACCTATCCTGATGATATGATGCCCCGTTATAGTTTATCACAGTTAGGTAGGTACCATAGATATACAGGGTGGCCCACTGAAAAAGGCCATATATCCTGATTCTCTTCTCTGACTGAATTGAGAAAAAATAGCTCGAACAGATCGAATTTTATTTAGAGGGGTACACTTTAAATCCGTGCTTGGTAAAATTTTACATCGTACCCCCTAAACCCCCTAACATTCGGAAATCCCAACAAAATATTTTAATGGCAGACTCCTGAGACGAATTTTTCTTTGCGAAAATTGCGAGGGTTCGCAATAGTTTTCAAATGGGAAAGCAATTCAAGTCCGCCAATCAGAATGCATCCTTTAATTAACAAGTAAGATGGTACCTACAATAATGATGTGAAAGCTGTTGCTGGGGATACAAAAATAATTGCTGCATTTGATCCCTTATTTTTTTGGGCTTTATTATTTTTTCTGTATCCCAGCAACATCTTAGATACATCCTTTTACTTTGCCTTACTAAAATAGGCGCGTTCTTTTTGCACATTTATCTGAGGAGCCTCTCTTAATCTCAGCAATTTGATTGGTTCATTTAAATTTTGACCAATCAGATTGCTGAGATTAAGTGAGGCTACTTAGATAAATGTTCAAAAAGAACGCACCATACATCTAAGGAAGGTCTGTCCGGAATCCTCGTAACCTGATTTCCATGGCGAAGCATTGTTGTTCAGAGATTCATTCTGATTGGCGGACTGCAATTGCTTCTCATTTAAAAACTATTGAACCCTCGCAATTTCCGCAAAGGAAAATTCGTCTCCGCAATAGAGGTTTTCAACAGAACTACTGCTCTCTTCTAACAATGACGTCATGAGTGGTTTCCACCATTTGTTTGCACACGGCAAATCGGCCACTATGCTACGCGCACATGGGATACGGAACGTTCGCCCCCGACATTTCGCCCCCGACATTTCGTCCCCGACATTTCGCCCCCGGACTTTTTGCCCCCGGGACATTTCGCCCCCGGGACATTTCGCCCCCGACATTTCGCCCCCGGACTTTTTGCCCCCGGGACATTTCGCCCCCGACATTTCGCCCCCGTGACTTTTTGCCACCGGGGCGTATTTTTTTGATTTATTTCCGTTATATTTTTGATATACATAACTTTCATATACCTACATCTTCCAATGGACTGGAATTAGGTATTTTTCTCTTTTTAACAGAATCCGTCGTTTTCTCACTATTCAGGTCTCAGTAGGTCAGGTAACGTCTCTCTAATAACAAACGTTTCTCAATTAGTTACCCTCTCCCTCAATTTTTTTTTATGAGATTCAGTCGTTTTCTCACTTTTCCATTCAGGTCTCAAAAAGTCAGGCAAGGTCTCTCTCTAATAACAAACGTTTCTCAATTATTTACCATCCCCTCAATATATTGTTTATGAGAATCAGTCGTTTTCTCATTTTTCGATTCAGGTCTCAAAAGGTCAGGTAAGGTCTCTCTCTAAAACAAACGTTTCTCAAGTATTTATCCTCCCCCTCAACCATTTTTTCTAGCAGAATCAGACGTTCTCTCACTTTTCCATTCAGGTCTGAAAAGGTCAGGTAAGGTCTCTCTCTAATAACAAACGTTTCTCAATTATTTACCCTCCCCCTCAATATTTTTTTTTATGAGAATCAGTCGTTTTCTCATTTTTTCATTCAGGTCTCAAAAAGTCAGGTAAGGTCTCTTTCTAAAAACAAACGTTTCTCAAGTATTTATCCTCCCCCTCAACCATTTTTTCTAGTGGTCAGTCGTTTCCTCACATTTCCATTCTGGTCTCAAAAGGTCAGGCAAAAAGTCCCGGGGGCAAAAATTCCGTGGGCAAAATGTCGGGGGCGAAATGTCGGGGGCGAAATGTCGGGGGCGAAATGTCGGGGGCGAAATGCCGGGGGCGAAATGTCGGGGGCGAAATGTCCCGGGGGCAAAAAGTCCCGGGGGCAAAAAGTCCGGGGGCGAAATGTCGGGGGCGAACGTTCCGTAAACCCGCGCACATCTCTCCATCTCTGTTTGTTATAAACCTCTATTACTTTTTTTAAAAATTCTTTTTACAGTTTTGACAGTGTAATATTGATTAAAAAAAGATATATTGCGTATAGTTGAATTTTATATCGAAAAAATAAAGTTGATCGACGTACAAGTAGGTATTTTTGCGTTTTTCAAAATTCTCAATTTTTCATCGATTTTGATGTTTTATTATTCAATTCAAATGTAGTCACATCATTGTAGGTAATGCAGAGGGCGAAATATTACCGAAATTTCCTTATGTTTATAATAATTAGGTATGTATAGTAGTAATGATATGAACCTCTGTCTCAACATCAGCGTTAGTATTTTATTAGGTACGTAGGAACAAAAAATAAAATAATTACCTACTTTATAGAGATGTAATTTCGCGCCTATAATTTAAACTTGATTACCATTTCGAATTGGTGCTAGATACGTAAAAATCGTCCAATTAACGGGACATGTTTAGGCGCTTTTCCCATTGCGCACTCGTTTTGCGCAACATGGTGAACAAAGACAGACAAGCGCGCGCTCGTGTCGTGGCAAGCACTGGCCGCCATAATAGTGGTTCACGAAGTTGACGTTCACGGCCATTACGGCGAATGAAAGAAAGACGGCCATTATTCTAATCAGTGGGTTTTATAAAGTTTTTATTCGTTTATGTTGATTGATTGTGAAAGTGGTTGGCGAGCAGGTAAGTTGATGGATATGTTAATTTCATTAATTCGGCGCTATAACCATGTTTCTATAACGAGGACAATAAGAATAAGTAATCTATTGTTCTGATGGTTAGGTTGGCTTGGGTCAATCTCATTTAACTCAAAAATCATTGCGAAACAGTAAAAAGCAGGTAAATTATCGGGATTATAGTTTTAATCCGTCCCTAGCAGTGATCCTGATGGAAGCCGTGTCATGCTATTAAAATCTTAATCTTTTCCATCTTGATGTTGATGAAATGAAACCTACGATGAGCTTTTAGACACCTCACAATGGTGATTTTTTTCGGCTTGTTTTTACTGTTTGTAGTTTCTGGCACTTTCTGCACCGGTAAGTTCCTGTAATTTTGTGGTACCTACAGTCGTAACAAAAGTTTATTGGGCCTAATGAATAAAGTGTTAGCAAATGCTTTTGCTTGAATTAATAAGGGACAAAAATACAAACTTCGGTTGCAAAAGAAAAGGATGGACCTATAGCAAAAGCTTTTGCTAAACTTTATAAAACAGGCCCATTATGTCTGTAGGTATAGTTACGTTGTATTATTATACTTAGGTATTTTAACCACTAAGAGCGGTTTTACACATCAAAGGATTATTGCAGAAATTATTCCGAAATTTCTTGTTATAATTTTGTACAGGGTCTTTTTTTATTATTGTCCCACTTTTAAATTGGAGTATCTCCTTTATTACTTGAGATATTCGCCTGAAATAAAAACAGGATGGTAGACCGTACGCCCAAGTTTTGTTCTGGAGCTTACTCTCAGCGATCATCGTCGGATCATAAGCGCTGTGGATGCAAGTTGCTTTTTTTAAAATGGGACACCCGGTATATTCTTGCACGGATCGATAGAGAATTGTTTTCTGATTTCATTGATATAGGGTAGTTAATATCTGTTGTTGATAGTTTTCGAGAAAAAAATGAAATTTGAAATAATCGGGTCATCAGAATCTACGAGAATGTCTAAATGAAAATGGCAATCATTTTGAAATTTTTAATTTGTAATGTTTTAAGGGGAATAAACGGGAATAAATCAGTTACCTAGTTTGTTAGGATGAAACTAAAGAAGGTTACAATTTTCTTAAAATACTCGGACCATAGCCATAAATTATAAAAACAATTTATTTTGACGAATTTTTTTCTCGAAATCTATCAACCCCAGATATCAACTACCCTATATAAAGGAAATCAGAAAAAAATTCTCTATCGATCCGTGCAAGAATATACCGGGTGTCCCTTAAAAAAAAAGCATGTTGCATCCACAGCGCTTAAGATCCGACGGTGATCGCTGGGAGTAACGTCCAGAATAAAACTTGGGAGTACGGTCTACCATTCAGTTTTTAGTTCAGGCAAATATCTCAATTAATAAAGGAGATATGACAATTTAAAAGTGGGACAATAATAAAAAAAGACCCTGTACATATATTTTTGGATTCTCCTGTTTTACACTTGCCATATTTTCTTGATGATTTTCCTTTGAAGCGCATGCACAATGGGCCTAATGAATAAAGTGTTAGCAAATGCTTTTTCTTGAATTAATAAGAGACAAAAATACAAACTTCGGTTGCAAAAGAGAAGGATGGACCTATAGCAAAAGCTTTTGCTAAACTTTATTCAACAGGCCCATTGCATGATAGCTTCGCAGTTGTCAGACGAATAATGACATTTATCGAGCAAATAACAACAATACAGCCAAAACAACCTGGTTTTTGGGCCTTTGTTGGTAAATTAAAACAAATTAAAAGGAAACAGAATGTCAGAGCACAACAATTTTAGAGGCTAAATTATTGTTGTCGTTGTATGTAAGTGAGTGGCTCGCCGGTTTAGTTCAGTTGCGCACTCTCCCGCGCAAATTCTTGCCAAAAGCTGTTTTACACGGCCAAGAATTATTACGAAAATTTATGACAGAAAAATATAGAACACGTCAAATATTTGTATTGACAAAAATTTCACCATAAATTTTGTTATAAAATGAGTGTGTGACACGCACAAAAGTCCTCTGTTATAAATTTTCGTGGTAATTTTCGTAATAATTCTTTGATGTGTAAAACGGCCCTAAGGGAATATTCCATGTGCGAATTGTCGGTTTTTACGAAAATTTCGAAATTAAAATAGAAGAAACCAGAGTCAAAAGAAACTGACTGAAACACGATGCAGTGGAGTGTTTTTTTATCTAGTCTAGTTTCTTCGAGTTAGTACCTATATAATTTCTTTTTTGTTTATACATTATTTATTATGATTTATGTTTCATTGACCATTGTTCATTAATGCAAATAGTGCGATGCAACGTTCTCAGGTTCCTTTACTAGAGAATGTTTTGTTTCTGTCAAACAAAGGAATTTAATCTCTTAATAAAGATTGGAATTACTTTTAAGAACATTGCAATAAACAATTAACTCGACAATTAGGTACCTTCCTATTATGACTTCTTGTTCTTGTTAAACTAGCAAAAATTTTCAAATTTTTTAGGTTTCTACTCGGGTTTCTAGCAATAATTGTAATTATTTTTGCATAACTAGGTAAGCGACTCCAAAATTTCCGTAAATTGATATTTACGGATGATTTTTTGCCGGAGTCGAAAGTTACATTGAAGACGAGTCATGATTTTCGAGGCAATAATATCAAGTTTTGCGATTTTACTACAAGAAAATTTTACTTATATGCAAAATCTTGACGGTATAACCTATCAAAAATTTTTAAAATTCCGATGTAATTTGCTCTTTTTGGCGCCAAAATTTACATGCTCCATCAAATTGAAGAACATTTCCAGTTATTATCCAAAGTCTGATCGTTTTCCATTCTTCAAAATCTTTTAGGTACACGCGTACCTATGGTAACACAGTTACCTAATTATTACAAATTGTTATTTTGTTCTGTGGTACCTAAATTTGCTTTTACTTTTGGAAATGGTTGTGTACTTATCCTATTTGTTTCTTCTTTTCAGATTAACGTAGAGTGATTCGAATAAGTTAGTGTTCATTTTAATAAAACAACATGCCCAAAGACATAGCTTCCTTAAGTCAACGTCATCGGCGTAGGCTTAAAAAGCAATTGTATAATAATTCTTGTAAAATGTTTGATTCAGGGAGTGAAACTAATATTGAAGTAAACACTGTTAACAGAATAAGCAGTGAAAGTTCAATGTCAAACAATTTTTGTGATATCAATCAATTTTGCAGTGTTCCTAATGACAACACAAGTTTAGAGGTTCCTAATGACAACACAAGTTTAGAGATAGAGTCTGTAAGTGTTTCAATTAACAACCTCGAGGATCAGAGCAATCTTGATAATAATTATTCATCTACAGATTCGGATGACAATTTAGACTTTAATTTGGAAAACACACGTATAGGTGGACCTACACTTGAGAATGATTTAAGGTTTTGGGCTGTCGAAAATCAGGTGGGACAAAAAACATTTTCCAAACTTCTGGTTATATTAAGAAAACACAATTTAAGTGTTCCGTTGGATGCCCGAACTTTACTAAATACGCCGAGGTCTGTAGAACTGGTACCAGTCTCGCCGGGCTATTACTTTCATATCGGAATAAAACCAGGAATTCTTAGATCTCTAGAAAAATATTTTGATGAACCTCCAGATAACATCAAATTAAATATTAACGTTGACGGTCTTCCCTTATCAGAAAGTTCTAATAGCCAATTCTGGCCGATTTTAGGTTCTTTGTCCGAGCAATTTTATACTGACGTTTTTTTAATTGGGTGTTTTCATGGGGATAAAAAGCCTCTTGATTCCAACGAATTTTTGAGACGGTTCGTAGATGATATAAATGACCTACAGGAAACAGGCATTTCATGGAAAGAGAAAACAATTAATGTTTCTATCAATTGCATAATTGCAGATGCACCTGCGAAAGCTTATATTTCTTCTATTAAACTACATTGTGGATATTTTTCTTGTAGCAGGTGCATTCAAGAAGGAGAATTTATGAGGAATAGGGTAACATACCCCAAAATAGACTGTACTTTAAGAACAGATTATAGTTTTAGACGTAGATTACAGCCCGAACACCACCATGATAAAAAGTCGATACTTGAAGATATTAAAGATTTCGATATGGTATCACAATTGGCTTTAGACTACATGCATTTGGTCTGCTTAGGGGTTACAAAAAAAATACTAAAAAAAATGTTTAAAGGAAATGCCCAGCACAGAATTAGAAATCTGGAAGGAGTTGGAAATAAATTACTGTCCTTGTATAGGGATATACCGCAAGAATTTGCTAGAAAGGCAAGACATTTCTCTAATTTAGATAAATGGAAAGCTACAGAATACCGGCAATTCTTGCTATATACCGGACTGGTTGTGCTAAGAGGTGATATCTCTGAAGAAAAATATTGTCATTATTTGAGTTTATCAATAGCCATTAGGATATTTTCATCTTCTAAATTTTCACAAAATGAAAGAATATTTAACTATGCTCATACTTTGTTACTATTTTTTGTTAGGGAATTCGGATCTTTTTATGGGGATGAAGAAATTTCATATAATGTGCACGGATTGGTACATCTCCATCAAGACGTTCAGAAATTTGGCCCTCTTGATTTTTTTAGTGCGTTTAAGTTTGAAAGTTATATGAACAAATTAAAAAAATGTGTTGCCAAATCTAACCGGCCATTGGAGCAATTACACAATCGAATGTCTGAATTAAATGCATTACCTGTATCTAAAACAGGCAGAGTGTTTCCCTTTGTTACGCCTCAGAAAAAACACGTCACATTGCATTTCAAGAATTTCGTCATTATAGCTCGCCATCCAGATAATTGCGTAATATTAAAATCAGGAGAGATAGCTGTAGTATCAGATATTGAAAATAAATCAGATGTCACAGAAATTAGATGTGCCGTTTTTAAAAAGAAATACAGTTATTTTGATGTTCCATGCGATTCAATGCAATTCAATATATGTCGAGTGTTAAAATCCGATTTGTCAAAAATGAAGATAGTCGCTGTTGATGATATAGAATGCAAGTGTATTAAATTTACTTTAATTGAAAATGAAGAATTTTTGGTTTTGCCCTTGAATCATTCATAATTTTGTAACTCCTTAAAGGCGAAATCCTTCAAACTTAATACCTAACTGAAAAATGGACACAAATAAAGAATATGTGAGTGTAATTTTCATTAACGAATCCAATCCTGGCGAAGAAACTGTGGCAGGAGTGCCTCGCAAATGGTTAACTCCGCAAAAGAGGAACTGCTATTGGCCAAGTGGTCCCAATGCTTCGTTATATATTAAAAGAAGATTAAATCCCTCGAGTTCCTGGCCTGTGTTTCCCGTCAGAATTGAGGGATTTTTTGGTAAATTTTGAATTGTTACTTTTAATTTGTTCACCATTTGGAATTGTAGCGTCTCTAAATGAAGCTCAGGGCATTAATAGTCAGGACTCAGGACCGTCAGGAAGAGGACACAGACCTATTCGACCACCGTCCCCTTTTACTCCAGATGAAGACGACACTAATATGAAACGAAAATATAAAAAATTGAAAGGTTTGTGTTTTTAATATCCTTTAAAATTTATGTTGTCATATTTCCATTTCAGCTCGTGATGAATCAAGGTTACCACCCTTATTACCACCCAACCTGCCCCCATTACTTGACAATAATCCAGAAGAAATAGTCGATGGGTTTACCGACACATATGTATCGCAAATTTTAGCACCAACCTCATATATACCACCATCAGCAGCTTTCACAAATTCACGTGGATCAATGGGAAAAAACCAAAGAGATTCGGACGCAGTCGCTGTACTACTAGCATTACCAAGAGCGAGGCATGAAACACCACCAAGAACACCACCAAGAACGCCACCAAGAACGCCACCAAGAACACCACCAAGAACGCCACAAGAAACACCACTATCAAGAATGCTACAAGAAACACCACCAAGAACGCCACAAGAAACACCACTATCAAGAATGCTACAAGAAACACCACCAATAACGACAGAAGAAACACTACCAAGAACGCCTCAAGAAACACCACCAATAACGACAGAAGAAACACCACCAAGAACGCCACAAGAAACAACTCCTAGAACGGCACAAGAAAGACCACGAAGAATTCCCGAAAATAATAATGACGTTATAAGTACAGTTAATGAAACTTATGATCATGATGACCACAATGATGACATGAACTTCTCTGAAATTAATTCTCCTCATGATTATGCAAGTTTCAATGCCTCCAATAATTGTAAGCATATACTTAGTACAAATTGTTTATCACATCGCCATTTATATTTACAGCTTCAACTTCTAGTTGTAAATGTCATGATCAAATGTTCAAATTGTTGACTGATATGTCCATGAATATCAAAGAACTTAAACAAGAATTTAAAAAATCAAATGGTGACAGGATAAATGAGTATCAAATCATTGAGGATAATTTACCATGCTACACTTTGGAAGAACTACAAAATCTAGAAGAATTTATGCGGGAAAACAATAAAAACAAAAATTTGGTGGTATGTTTGACCAGTGCATGTTGCAGTTTACAATAAATGTTTGTTTCAGTATGACTTCTTCAAAACCATTGGTGGCGCAGGCAGCCGCGACTTCATCATAAGAATTATGAAGAAGATATTTACAAATCAAGTAGCGGAATTATGCTCTTGGACGGGGGCTAAATCGAATTTTAAACTACAAGAATTGATGGTCATGAAAATCACGTATGGTATGTCTTGTTTTTATGCACCTGAAAATTTTGACCTCCCCACCCCACATTTAAAAAAATCACTAAAATTTTCGAATTCGAAATAACACCACATCTTTACGTTTTGAGGTCTCAGGAACCCAAAAAAGTGGTTTTTAAAATGTGTCTGTATGTATGTGCGTACGTGCGTTTGTGAACGCGCTGCAGCCTAAACTACTAGACCGATTTTGCTCAAATTTGGTACGTTGGCAAATCATAACCTAACTTAAGTCTGAAAAGCTTTTGGAACCAATCGTGCAACCGGAAATGCCATTTTGGCACATCAACTTTGAAATTTTAAATACAAACCCCAAATTTTGACATTACCATAGGAAAGGCCTTCAAATTCTGCTTCCAAAGATGTATTCACTTTCAGTGCCCTTTTATTTGACAAAAAACAAAAAAGTTCCAGATTTTTATCGTACTTTAAAAGCCAAATATTTGTTATTCCGTCTAGCGCACGAGGGGAGGTTCATGCTCTTCTCTGCTGCCAATTTTATCATACAATAGAAACCAGAACTATAAAACATCTCAAATGTGACATGCTCCAAATTTCGCCAGTAATATAAATTTGAGACTAATGGCCGTTTGCACCAAAATTTTAAGGGGTTCCTCAAAGATACGTGACGTTTCATTCCGTAGATACATTTGTTGACACAATGGTTTCTAAGGACTTTAAGGGTCACTTATCTTTAAGGAACCTCTTAAAGTTACGGTGCAATCGGCCATAAGGTGCGTTTGACACGATGCCGGTAATAATAATATGCTCTCTTGCTAAAATAAATTCAAAAAGGGGCCCTTTCGCCCTTAAAATGCCAATTTTCAAAAAAATGGCACTAAGGTTTTTGATCCGACAATGCAACAGCTGTCGAATCCGATAATAAGAATATGTTCTTTTGCTAAAATAAATTCAAAAAGGGGCCCTTTCGCCCTTAAAATGGCAATTTTCGAAAAAATGGCACTAAGGTTTTCGACCCGGTAAAATATCAGCTATAAAATTCAATAATAAAAATTACAATTTTACATAGGTTTTTTTTACGGCACCGATTTTTGGCCAAAAGGGCACCAAGTATGAATACATTTTTAGAAGCAGAATTTGAAGAGCTTTTATATGGTGACGTGAAAAATGGGGGTTTGCATTTAAATTTTTAAAGTCGATTGATGTGCCAAAATGGCACTTTTTGTGGATCGATTTGGCCCAAAACCAAATCAGCTCTTCCGAAGGCCATAACATGCATATGTTTCAAATTTCAGGTAGATCGGTCCAGTAGTTTGGGCTGTAGCGTGTTCACAGACATACAGACATACACTTTTTTGGGTTCCCAGGACCCAAACGTTAAGATTTGATGTTTTTGGCGATTCGATTTTTCGATCGATTTTAGTAACTGCTCTGCGAGCCTAGAAGTTAAAAAGATTGTCGAATCATACTTTGTAATACAAACTGACAACGGTTTGTTTATTAATTGTTTATATAGCGCAGCGTCTGATCAAATGCATGTTGCATGATGGTTACTAAACTTAACCTTAATTATAGTAAATAATATTTTTTGGCATAACCAGTACAAACCTACTTTCTTTTTTTTTAATATTTTATTTTTGTGTTGCAGCTGCAGTTCGGGATTCCACTGGCGTAAATGCCAAAGACTTTGAAATTTACGTAAAAGAGTGGCTCCGACATGCCAAGCAGAGACGAGAACGAGAAGACCAGAGGAAGTAGTAGGTGCTCCCCTATTATTTTTTGGCGAAGCTGACAGAAGTTTGCTGTACTTCCCTGTTATTATTTTTTTTGTTCCTATCACTTTATTTTTTGGCGAAGCTGACAGAAGATTGTACTTCCCTATTTTTTTTGTTCCTATCTCTTTTTGGCGAAGCTGACAGAAGATTGTTGTACTTCCCTATAATTTTTTTGTTCTTATAGTTTTTTATTTTTTGGCGAAGCTGGCAGAAGATTGTTGCACTTCCCTATTATTTTTTTGTTTCTATCATTTTTTTTGCAAAGCAGATACAGCAAAAAAATATTGCTGCTCCACTTTATCTTTTTTATAAGTAGATTAGTCAGTAAGATTATTAATTCCCCTATCATTTCTTTGTATTTTTAGAAACAATAAATATATTGTCAAAATATGTCCTTTGATTTACTAAACGCCAACTGTTTTTTGTCGGTCGCCATGTTTTTAAATACAAATTTGTATTATTTTGAAAGTATTGGAGATACTCCTGCTTTGTGGTAAATATAGTCTCACATTGCTGTCGGTTTTGAATTCTTCTCGAAAGATTGAAAACTGACATTAATTTGACAATATATTAATACAAAGGTGGAGTATCTCCTATATGCTTTTAAATATGCAAGTTTGTATTTAAAAATATGGCGACCGCCAAAAAACAGCTCAGGTGTTATCATTTTGGGAGATCACAGTGTGAACATTTTATTAACATCTTATTAAATTCTTATTGGGGATGTATATTGCACATCTTATTAAATTCTTGTTAGGGATATATGTTGCACATCTTATTAAGTTCTTATTGGAGATGTATATTGCAGTTGCACGTCGATTTCAATCAGAGATCTTTGTAGTACTTTATTTAAGATCACAAAAAGCTTTTAATATTGCGGTTTAAAAAGCTCCAGTGGGGCGGACATTTCGCAGCTTGAAAAGGTCTAATTTTGCGTCTCGGGCGACATCGCACTGGATATATATATCCGCATTGTGAGATGCAGGCGACTTCACTGTAACGTTTTTGTGTTCTCTGGGATGTATTTGGCAATTCAAGTTTTAAGCTCAAAGGGCCGGTTTTTTCACCTTCAGATAAGAATGGGGCTCACTTTTGAGGAGCCGTAGTGACGAAACGGGGGCCCATCTAGCGAAACAAAAAAATACGGGTCTTTATGTTCATGCAAGGAATCTGTGACTGAAATTATTGCACTCTGAGACGGGACATGGTATATGGGGTAATGATGTCATCATGTTTGGCGATACGTGCATGCAAGGTATATGGAGATTTACTAGGTAGGTATGCTAAGGCTGTACTTCGCGACAGAAGCAGGATGTGACGTCACTGGTGGAACTTGAGGGCGGCAAACTTGAAATTCTCGCCCATGTTGACAGCATACATTAACGTAAAATAAAGCAATAAATATTCACTTCACTATCACTAGAAACACTCCACAACACCGAAAGAAGTTTATCAAACAGCTACAAATAGTTTCGAACACAACGCGCTCGTTATCAAAGCCAAAATTTTGTTTTGAACTGAAATTGTCAATTGCTTTTCGAGTTTCATGAGCTTGACACTGACATTTGCTGACATTACTAGTTTTCACTCGCCTCGTTTGTGAGTGTGCCGTGATCTTCCACCAATGACGTCAAAAACGATCACGTGACCGCGCTGACAGCCCCATAAGCTTTAGCATACCTGCGTGCATGTTTAAAATTCTTAGTTTGTCAGAGAACAAATTAGGTAAATACATCCGAGGGTAGTTATCGGTATTTTCTAAAACATTTGCATGTTGCACCGAGCCCCCTTCTGTACCTATAATACATATTTTTTTGACCTGACTAACTAACTGGGAATTTTGATTTCTGAAATTGGATTCCTGCTTTTTCGTCTTATAGTTTAATTTTAGGGTAACTTTACAATGTTGGCAAAATCGTTGACAAAGTGACAAATAAAAGTCAGGTTTGACAACACTTTTTAAAAAATGACGCAAATAATTTTAAAAGTGATAAAGCAGTCCGTTCATAAGTGTTTTCAGAGATTTTTCTACAAACAGTGGACAGAAAATGAATAAAACACAGATAGTTGAAATGATAGCGGAAATTTTTAATGTTTGTATCGAGGTTTGTATCGACCAATCGCAATTATTCAAAAATTTGCAAACATGTTTTTAGATAAAGCGAAGTCTTCGCAATTTAAAAAGAAGACCCAAAGCATCTACGGATAACAAAAACTGGAGATAACTTCGCCGACATACCTCCAGTCACAATTTCGTTAGCAAAGTCTACACGAGTCAGAAAGTGAGCCAGATTATTATAATGAATCGGAGACTGCAGATGGAGACCGATGGCTCTTTTTAAACTTTAACTGACGTATTTTTTCCTTATGTTTCGCACTAAAATTCACAAAACTGTATGGGTCCTTCATGTTCACAATTATAAATGTTTTGGGTACCTACCCTCCTCAAATTGATTTTTGATTTTCTTTCAAATTAAATTATTCCGTCATTTGGGTGACAATTCTATTCGACTTTGGCATTTGCAACGTAACCATAAATTCAAAAGCCTCAATCAAACGAATGGACAGTGGAAAACACTATATCCTTGTTTAATACCAAAGCCAAAATCAAAGCAAAACAGTTACTAAAGTTACCAGATTTAGTTAGTCAGGTCAAAAAAATGCAGCAGAGAAGCGGCTGGAACCTCCCCATCGCGTGGATCTTTGTATTCTGTGTAGATAGTAGTCAATTCAAAAGAATTTTTTTTATCCTTATCATCTGTGACTAATTTCGCAATTTTCTGACAAATACCGACATCACCCAATCACATTTGACAATATGTTCCTTTTAAGGTTAATCTTTTTTTCTAGAACCAGAATTTGATCGTCTTTCTAATGGCGACATAAAAAAGGAGGCCTTGTATTTGAAATTTTAAGGTGATATGCTTAAATGGCACTTCCTGTGGACCAATTGCTTCCAAAAGCCTTTCAGGTCTTCAACGGGTCACCCAATCTCCATGTAGCAAATTTCAGCCAAATCGATTCACTAATTTGGGCTATAATGTATTTTTAGTGTTATTATAAAATTTCGATTTTTTGAACCAAACAGCACTAAATGCGAATTAATTTTGTCCTATTTAAAACCAAAATTTGAAGACCTTTCTGATGGTAACAATAAATCTTTCAAAAACTTGTTTTTAATGGTTAAATGAGGGAATAATTTAAAATTTGGAAATTGGTGTGCCATAAGGGCACTTTCCGTGAGTCGATTGAATTCAAAATTTGTTCAGCTTTTCGACGTGTAATACAATCCCCATGTGCAAAATTTGAGCCAACTCGGTTCAGGGGCTTGAACTGTACCGCGATTTTAAGGTCTGATTAAAATTTTTTTTTTTTAATTTTTGGTCAAAAGGGCACTAAGAATAAATACATTTTTAGAAGCAGAATTTGAAGGTCTTCCTTATGGATGTGAAAGATGGGGGTTTGCATTTAAAATTTAAAAGTTGATGTGCCAAAATGGCAATTCCGGTTGCACGATTGGCTCCAAAAGCTTTTCAGATCTAAGTTCGGTTATGAGATGCCTACGTACCAAATTTCAGCCAAATCGGCTTAGTAGTTTTGGCTGTGGCGTGTTTACAAACGTACGTACGTACAAACATACACACAGACACATTTTAAAAACCACTTTTTTGGGTTCCTGAGACCTCAAAACGTATAGATCTGGTCTTATCTCGAATTCGAAAATTTTAGTGATTGCAGTAACCTCCCATTTTTTTAAAATTGTGATGGGGTTGGGGAGGTTAAAAAATATCGACTTCTACTTTTTCAGGATGTGCGAGTTTTTTGAGACATATCCTGTATCATGGTAATCCTGAATTTCATTGGTTTCTAAGGTGCTATTAAATTTGTCAAATTTATGTTCTATTAACTATCAGTGTCAATTCTTCTACCATATTTTATGAAAATGGCCCCAAAAGCCCTTGTCGAAAAACGTTCACACAATCTACGCACATTGGGCGCTTTACGCAACCCGTACCTTCATTTCCTGCACGATTTTCGAAAAGAACATGCCGGTTTATCCCCGACCCAAATGGTCAAACAGGGCAGTGTTGCGTGGCGAAAAATGGATAGAGATACGAAGAAGCGTTACTACGACCTTGTCAATGGTGTAAATTTGAAAACGTCGAGAAATCCGTATATAAATTTCTTGAAGGAATTCCATCAGAGCGGCAATTGTGACCTTAAAGGAAAACTGTTATTTAAGCGCTGTGGGGAGATGTGGAGGGGCATGTCCGATGCGGAAAAACAACAGTATTACGATCTTGCCAGAAACGCCCCGTTGCCCACCAAACGACTAAAGAGGAGAAGGAAGAACAAAAAAAGGAAGAGACTGCCCAAAGAAAGACAGGCGTTGAGATGAAAGACAGACGTTTATTATTGCTGATTTTTACAAATACATTATGCAAAAATAAACTTAATTGTATTATTTGACAATCATTTTTTGGTTGTTTGAGTCAATTTGAGTAGGTAAGTACCTATACAATTAATTATATTGCATTATTTGAGCTGAAACGATAGGTGAGCTTTTCTTTTATTACATAAGTGAACACCCTGTTGCAAATGGCCATTGGAATTCATTAAAAAAATATGTAATGAGTTATAAATGGATCGACGTAGGTATTTGTCTGCCGAATTCCCAGATATCAACCCATTACAGATACAAAAACTGGTTTCTAATTTAACGTAATGTAAAATCCTAGACTTCCCATCATTACATTTCTTTAGAAACTGTAATAGGATTTACCTGTAGAAGACATTACAAAAATTGCTTGAAACTGTTGTATGTAGGTATATTATTGAGTATGAGTGAGTACGACGTGTCATCCATCCACTTATTACCATTTTTTTTTCAAGTTAATAGAAAAACCACAGAGCTCTATGAATGGGTAATCTCTTATGTTTAAAAGCCAGCTAGGGAGGGGGCGAATGCCCAATCTACAATCTGAAAATTTCGCATTGGTTTCCATGGCGCTATATTTCTTTTCAAATTCTGAAAAAGATTGGAATGTCATTTTTACCGTTTTCTAAGGCCCCTTCTCAAAAGGGGGCGCAAAATTTACGTTTCGCAACCCGCACCTACCTCCATTACTTGTCTAAATTGACAAAAGGGGTAGTGACGTGACAAAAAGTGATAAAAACCGTATAAAACACTAAGATGTATTATCTCGATTCAGCCAAAGGAGTACGTGTAATAGCGAATGCGTCGAGAAATCCGTACATAAATTTCTTGAAGGAATACCGAAGGACCAAATCCGACTTTGGGGGAACCCTTTACTTTAAGTATGGGGGGGAGATCTGGAGGGGCATGTCGGATTCTCAAAAGGAGCAGTATTATAACCTTGCTAAAAATGTCCCAAAACGCCTCAAGAAAAAGGTGAAAAAGAGAAAAACTGCCAAAAGAAAAACACACGTGACTGAGCTTTTCTGATTAATATTATTTTTTATTGCCTGATTTTTACAAATATATAAAAGAAAAAAATTAATTGCGTTATTTAACAATTCTAAGTACAATTATCCGACTAGTTTTATCCGTCAGGGCCGAAACGCAGCCTTTCCTTCATAAGTGCAACCACTCCTTTGTACTATTTGTGTAGCCGCCCATATCCCGCACTTGACGCAAACATCAAGGCCATGTCCTTGAATGTATTGAGATAAAAATCCTCCAGCGAAGGCGTCCCCTGCCCCGTTGGTGTCTACGATTTTGTCTTTGTCTATAAAGTGGACTGGAAACTCGGTGATTTTTCCTTCATGGGCCAGCAAAACTGGTTCGTGTCCTTGGGTTATGACGCAAGTCCTTGATCTATTCTCGTTCTGTTTGGGTAAATTGCAGATTTTTAGGGCGATTTCTTTTAAGTCTTTGGTGCCGAAGCTTTGCTCGTTTGCGAAGGTTTCCGCCTCCTGAAAAAACGCGATTTCATGAAATTTTACAAAAACGGACACAACGTGGGTCAATTTTTTGGTTAAGTACTACTAGGATACAGCTCGTGCTATAGCAACTGCGACTGTTAGCGGACAGCGGCGACTTTTACTCAAAAAGTCACATGTTTTGAAATATTAATAGAATTTTGAAGTTTGGAACAATCGTTAGTAAAGAACTTTCTCCTCACTTTTTTTCAGATTTTTAATAACCTCACAGGCGTGCGTTCACCAAATAATAAAATTTTAATCTGTTGTAAGATTTATTTTATCTACCTAATTAGTGCAAATAAACTCAGAATATGATTTCTTACATCATTTTAGAAAGAAAAGTTCATATGGACATGTGGCGGAAAATAGTTCCTAAGGGGGCTATGGTGATGGTCCTTCGAATACTTAATATGTTTAGGATACATTTTCTGCCGTATGAACTTTTCTTCCTAAAATGATCCAAGAAATCATGCTCCATCTTTATTTTCACTAATTAGGAAGAAAAAACAAAGTGATAGTCACAAATTTTCGCTCCCTGAACCAACTGGAATTATTTTATTCGTGCTCAACAAGAGCACTTTTTTTATGTGGAATAGACCAGAGATTACGATTGTATTATTATTTGGCAAGAAAAGGTCCACAACAGAAGAAAATGTAAAAAAATGTGTAAGGCCCTCCAAGAATGCACATCTCTGATGTTATTAAAAATCTGAAAAAAACTGAAGAGAAAACTCTTTATGGCACTAACCATTGTTCTGAATTTCAAAATCCTATTCTTCATATACTTATTTCGAGAAATTTTCAGAAAACTGAGTACCCCTTTGAAGGGGCACAGCTGCCTTATAAAGCATTTCCGGACATATATGTCCATAGGAACTTTTCTTCATTATGTTTCCATAAAGAGAAAATGATTCTCTAACGAAATAACCTTAAAAAATGCAACAATATAGAAGAAAAATTTTTTAGGCCTTCGTTTTTATTTAATAATTTCGGTTTGAATAAAACTGGAGCTTTCTATATAGGTCCCATGCGTAGAGGAGCATTTCAGCCAAAACATATCCAAAAATAGAATTTCCAATTTCAATATCTTAAACGCTAGAGCGACTGATTTGTCCGGAGTTAGGACTATGAACTTAGGAACACCCTGTATAATTAACTTTGCACCCTCAATAAGGAGGTTAAACGTTCGTTCCACAAAAAAAATCGAGAGACCTATTTTATTGCATATTGAGTAATTGATACGTTGCAATTGATTAAATTTTCCTCAAGTGAATTGTAAGACCTTTAAACAACAATGGAAATTCACCCAAGAAAAAATTTTAGTTTTCCTGTTCCAAGTATCTACAAAACAATCAAAAAAACATTTCAAACATTAATTGAGCCATGAAAACCATTCTCTAGGGTCAGTAGAAGGTGTGCGATTTTTTTTTATTTTTAGTGCTACTACAAATGGCTGAAAACGAATTATTAAAGAGGCATTAGGTAAATTTTCGTGATTTTATAGATTGAACCACAAGCTCTGATTGGTATTTTCATCCATTATCGAGACTGTTGCCTAACGACAGCGTCATTATTCTGTCTATTTCAAACCTACATACGGAGGAAGGTTTGAAACTGACAGTAGTTTGACTATTTTATCAAACTTTCTAGGAAATGTGGCAAATGAACCAATAGCAGCTAAGCATTTGTGGTTTGAACCACAAAATCGCGAAAATTTACCTATTGTAAAATGAGGGGAAATTTGACATTTCCATGTCCCGATGTCAAACTCGTACAGACCAAACGACAAACGTCTGACTTGTCGGCTATAGCTCTTAGACCGTTTTCACATGATCTGTCAATGAATCTGCGTGTATATATCATAGGATGAAAATAGTTGCCAGTGAGATGTAATATTGCAGGAATCTCGAAAAATTTGCAAGCACCGATCCCTGCTGAGTTGTGCGCCTAACTAGACTTATGTCATCACGCGACTGACATAAACTGACTTAGAATTACACCTTTAGAAAAGTGTATTTGACGTTGACGAAATGAAACAGGAATGAAATATATAAAATTAACATTTTAAGACCTTAGGATTGGTTATAATCTAAAAAAAAAGGCGGTCTCGGAGACGGCAGGAACTTCTACGCCGCACTGCATTGGATTAATAACAGCAGCATTTATTAAATTTTTAAATATTTAAAATAAGAAAGTTGCTATGCCAAAAGGGCACTTCGGGTTGACTGATCGGCTTCAAAATCTAATCAGCTCCTCTCCCGCACAGACAATAAAATAAATTGCCACGAAAATGACATTTTTCGAAAAAATGGCACTAAGGTTTTCGGCTTGAAAAAAAATCAGTTATCAAATCCGGTAATAAAAATATACATTTATGCATAGTTTTTTTTTCACGGCACCATTTTTTGGTCAAAAGGGCCCAAGTGTGAATACATTTTTAGAAGCAGAATTTGAAGAGCATTCATATGGTAATGCGAAAAATGGGGGTTTGCATTTAAATTTTTAAAGTTGATGTGCCAAAAAGGCACTTTCCGTGAGCCGGTGTAGCCCAGATTCTAATCAGCACCTACAAATCTCCCACTGAATATGTGTGCCAAATTTCATCAAAATCAGTTCAGTAGTTTCGGCTGTAGCGTGTCCACAGACACACGGACAGACACACACACAGACACACATTTTTCAAAAATAGGTTTTTTGGGTTCCTGGGACCCCGAAACGTAAAGATTTGATGTCAGTTCAATTTCGAATTTTTGATCGATTTTATATACTGCCTCCGCCTTGAGCGTAGAAGTTAAAATGCAAAAACAAGTCAGAGTTCATTTTAAACGGTCTTTCAATTTGACTGTACTGTAATTCCCCATTATTATAGTAACCTCCGCGTTTTATAATAATTATTATGGTATGAGGGGGTTAAAATGCACAGCTCTATCTATTGTACCCCTAGTGTTCTAACTGGCTGTACAAGGTAGAACTGAACTTTAACAAATATTTTAAGAAATAAACATTAAGTAACTGCTGACGCAATTGATAAATTAAAGCCAACAAAGGTCAAAATTATTACCGTTTCATTGCCAAACAATACGTCAATATAGGGCATGGCCTGCATCAATTCCTTTTTGTAGAACTGGGAAATAAAAGGGGCACTAAGATTCATAATAAACGGTCGATTATGTGCAAGTGCATGTTTGGCAACCTCCAACATACTCAATGGACTCACTGTCAAGAAGAACCCCTACAAAATATCTTTTAAAACAAAATTCGGATGTGTCAAAACCTACAGAAACATAAAAATATTGTGAATTTTCAATCAACTTTTTGTTGATCGGCTTTTTAATATGATCAATTGTGAAGCAATTCGCCGCTGCCAAATTTGCACAAAGGGATCTATGAGTGCCGGTTATTAGAACGGCACAGGTCCCCGTGGGTTGCTTCTCTGTAAATTGATACTGTACATTAACGCCATCAGCCACAGCTTTTTCTTTGAGGATTTCCGAGTATTTATCAACTCCAACACAGCCAAAAAACGTGGTCGTTTTAGGTTTTTCTATAAGCCACTGGGCCACACGTAAAGCATTTTGAACACTTCCTCCGGCGATAAAATCAGCATTGTACTTTTCAATGAGGTCCGAATATAGATTTTTATGGTTGTCATCTGCTAGAATTGCGTCATTTTCTTTCATGTTATATTTAGATAAGAATTCTTTATCCACTGTGGCGGATATATCTAAAAGAGGGTTTCCCATGCCAATTAGTAGATTCTCTCTGAAAGGAAAATTGGTAAAAATGTGAAACAGGGTGCTTTTCGACTCACCTTAAGTTTTCGCGTGCCATTTTAAAATTATTTGGAATGCTGGAAATGAAAAATTTTACATAACCTCAAAACTGACGTGTTGTAACAGCAAAGCTGATTTTGTAGAATGGGAGAAGATAAAATTAAACATTAACAGATAACAATTATCTGTGTTGAATTGCAGAATAAATTAAAACAATAAACGAAAATACTTAAATCCTGACTGCCAGGGTCGAGGACATCTTAACAGCTGGAGCTGTCAAGCTCACTGACAGGGCTGTCATCATGTCATGACTCTATCTGACATTTGACATCATTGACAATATTTTATTTGGACAAAAATGGCTGGCACGTGATGATACAGCCGAACGATATTTCGGGCTGCCTATACACTAGTGCTAAGAATAACATTCTCAAGATTTTCCAACTTCAGAAAAACTGGTCGTTTTTCATACCTACTTAAAAAAATAGGGCTGCGATTTCAATGTCCATTCGTATACCGGGGGTTTCAGCGACCCCACCGCGTACGCAAATAACATGGGAAAATGAATTTTATTTTTTTCCTGCTCCCAAGAATTTTCTCGAAAAGTATTTTTTTCGTGCACAATCGACCCGTTTCAAAGTACCTATTCATTTATTTTGCGTTGTCCTGCAACTGCAAACCACAAAGGCAGCAAACCACGTACACATTCGAAGCGGATCGATTGGGCACGAAAAAAATTTTCGTTTGCGTCTAAAATTCGATTTTCAAAAAATCATTGTTAATTACCTAAGAGGAGCTGACGAACGAAAAAAATCTCAAGAGGTACCAGACAAGTGTAGACTATCCTCCACAAACTTTTCGAGAAAATTCTCGGGAGCAGGAAAAAAATTAAATTCATTTTCCCTATTTCCCATGTTATTTGCCTATGCGGCGGGGTCGCTGAAACACCCGGTATAATATAGGTCTTCCATTTCAAGATTACTTTATATTATAACGGTGCTTACGCGCGTCAACTCAGGTCCCTAAACTAAGAAGCTTACCCTGTAATGATTCAAGTACAAAAGAAAAACAACTACTCACCATTAATTACCATTCTTTGCTTCTTTTGAAATATCAGCTGAGATTCACGTAAGTAAACTCCGGTATGGTCTAGTGGCTAGGATACCTGGCTTTCACCCAGGAGGCTCGGGTTCGATTCCCGGTACCGGAATACAGTTTTTTGGTCCTTCTAACCTCCCCACTTTATTTCACCACTTAAAAAACGAGGAGGTTACTACAATCACTAACATTTTCGAATTTAAGATAACATCAGATCCTCACGTTTTGAGGTCTCCATCATGAACCCAAAAAAGTGGGTTTAAAAATGTATCTGTGTGGGTGTACGTACGTTTGTACACAGCCACAGCCAAAATTACTAGACCAACTTAGATCTGAAAAGCTTGTGGAGCCAATCGTGCAATCATAAATGCCATTTTGGCACATCAACTTTTAAATTTTAAATGCAAACCCCCATTTTTCACGTCACCATAGGAAAGGTCTTCAAATTCTATTAAAGTTGAAGAAAAAGGAATCGAATGTTGACATTTATTTTTAATTATTTGACATATCAACTCTCTTGATATATTCTATACAAATTATAAAATGCTATAATAGTTATTTATACAATAAGTGGCAAAATGAAAGTGTTTTTTTCACTAGTCGTAAATGTTGTCCAACGAGGTTTGCCGAGTATACACTAACTATTTTTTGCAATTTTCCATTAAAATTAATAAAAGATTCAAAATATTCGCAATTCTTTCATTTCTATTGCGTACAACAAAGCCAAACGGAGAATTCCGAATCCGTGGTAACGAATGATGTAAAAATGTCATCGTTTAAATTATTTGTTGACATTTTGCGAATCTTGATTTTTTGAAAATTGTGGCATAAATCTGGTGCGAGTTGTGTTAGAAGTCTATGGGAAGAATTAGTACCTACTTCACTTATTCAAGGTATAGGTAGGCAGCTAAAGTTTTTACAAAAGGATTAAGTTGCTAATAGTTTAGGAATGGACGGTAATCTAGTAGGTATATATTTTGAAGAAAAAAAGTGAAAGCAGTTTTTCATAAACACAAGAAATTATAAGAATTCGTGAAAATCTGATGTGGAGGCAGCTGCACAGACCGCAATTTCGACACTTCTTCCTGCGAAATCGAGACATTTGTACGAGGCTGCGTATGAAAAATTCGAATACTGGTGCAAGGAGCAGAAAATTAAATTGGTGAATGAAAAGGTTTTGCTTGCATACTTTACTCTGAAGCTGGACAAACAAAAAGCATCGACGTTATGGACGCAGAACTCAATGTTGAGGGCCACTTTAAATATGAAGAAGAATATCGATATTGCTAGATTCGCAAATTTGTTGGCTTTCTTGAAACGAAAGTCGGAGGGGTAGGATAGGCCAAAGAAGAAGTCACAAATTTTTACGAAAATTCAGATTGACAAGTTCCTTAAGGAAGCAGACGATGACAAATATTTGCTAATGATGGTTTGTGTACCTCATATTTTTGCATTAATTTTAAACAGAAACCATTTTTATTTCAGGTAGCTTTAATAGTAGGCGTTTTTGGTACGTGTCGAAAGGACGAATTAATCAAGATGTGTTTAGCAGACATTGAAGATATGGGGGCTTGCATTAGGATTCTTGCACCCGACACAAAAACGAAAACAGCAAGATAATTTATTATTACTGAAGGCAATGTGGAAGGAATGCATATGCTAGATATTCTTAGGAAATACTTCAGACTTCGACCGCAGACCACCAAACATTTTCGTTTCTTTCTGGGATACAGAAGTGGTAAATGCATCTCACAGCCCGTAGGTGTAAACACTGGGGGATTTTCCGAAAAAGATCGCGAAATTTCTTGGTTTGCCGGATTTTCAATAATTTACTGGACATTGCTTCAGAAGATGTTCTCGTCATGGTGGTTGGCGCTCTAGTACCGTTGCCGAAGGGTATGTGGAAAATTCGTTTGAGAATAAAAAGAAAATAGCAACCAAAATTTTTGGAGCACCTCGAGGTAGAGCTATTCCTTTGGCAGAGACAAGTGATGTAGCGGGAAATCATTTGGATTTTTTTGCCTCTTCTACTACTACAGTTACAGAAATAAATAATAATTTATTCACAAATGAAGAAAATCGTTCTTTGATTCCTGTTCACTTGAGTAATTTAACAAATTGTACTATTAATATTTATAACAAATAAATTATTCTTTAAATATGTTGATTTTGCCTCATTTTAACATCTTTTAAAAACGGTGAAAAAAAGTAATTTGAGTGAAAAAAAAGTGTTCATTTGTTCACTGTTTTAAAAGGAATGAAAAAAAGAAGGCCGTTTCGATTGTCAAAGTGGCAACTAAAAACTTGACATTTTAGTCGAAAATTGCAAAATAGTATATTAAAAAACACGTTTCATAAGGCCAATTAGTTAAGAGCCTTATGAAACACGTTTTTTATACAATTTTTTCTATTTCCTATATCCATAACCTGTTACAAAAAAATTGGTTTTCCATTTTCACAGACAGGTCAACGTTCGCTTGACAGTTGGCGATTGTTGGACACAATCGTTGTCTAGGTTATGATGTAAACAAAAGCCGTGCTCTATAATAGATCACATTAGAGAACGCCTTTGGGTGCTATAAAGTGTTAATTAGGAAACCGAAATAGAAAAAATCACTTAGCGCCACCAAATTCTGCATCTAAAAATGTATTCATTCTCAGTGCGCTTTTGGCCAAAAATTGAAAAAATTGAGATTTTTATCGGACTTTAAAATCCAGCCCCTGAACCGATTTGGCTGAAATTTTGCACATGGGGTCGAAGAGCTGAACAAATTTCCAAATTTAAAATTATTCTCTCATTTGACCATCCAAAACAAGTTTTTGGAAGATTTATGGTTACCACCAGAAAGGTCTTCAAATTCTGGTTTTAAATAAGACAAAATTCATTCATATTAGTATTCTTTGGGTAGTAAAATCGAAATTTTGTAATAACACTAAAACCACGTTATAGCCATTTTTCTGAAATTTGGGCATGGAGATTAGCTGACCCTTTGAATTTGGGCATATCAACTTTAAAATTTTGAACACAAAACACGGAACTCAAAGGCCCACGGCATGGGGAGATTCCAGCCGCTTCTCTGCTGTCAATTTTTATTTAAATTAAAAACAGAAAATTTAGAAATATACAATTCAGGATCATGTAAAATATGAAAAATCAACAAGAAGGATGTTATAATTATTTAAAAAAAAATCTTTTTTAATGTTTGCTTTGGTTGCTGGACGCCTATTTGAAGGAAAACTCGAGGAAAAGTAGGATTTTAACTCGGAGATTTTAGCATGCGAAGCAGACGTGCAACCCTTCAAATTATGATTGTTTGAAGGACAATTTCGGGGCTGTTAAAAGTAGCCCAAGCGATAAGCAATTAATTAAAAAAAAAAGAAAGAGAAAAGTACGATTAGGTTTGTGGAAATCGCGCTTGACTGTTTCTTGAAGAGGAAAATGTCGACGGGCATTTCCATAATCTGTTTTACAATCTCATTATGAATTCATAAGTTGAGAAAAATAAAAAGGAAGTTAAAAAAAAGCATCAAGCGCGGCCCCGTCACTAGACAAGAACAAGAAAATGTGAAGTACATTAAAAATTAATTAATACCCAGAGATGAAACAGAGATTTTTACATCTCCGGCCGGCCTTTTCTATTTATTTAGAGCTGCAAATCCCCCATGAACAACAGTACGAAGCAGCGTAGTATTCAAAGTAGGCTGTGGCCAACCCAACCATCTAATCTAAACTAGTTGAAACTGTAATGAAACATAATGTAATGAAATACCCCGCGTCAATATATCGGGAAAGGCCCTCGAACAATTACAGGTAACTAATACAGTTTGATACGTGTTTAAAGTTGGCTGCATTGTTTAGCGATGTGACCGCAACACCCCCAAGAATAATGGTACAAGGGAGGTCAAGTCAAACCAAGACAAATGGCATTCAGGTTAATTCCTGGAGTTGCGAACTTAAACGATCGTCGAATTCCTCAAAGTTGGATACACTGGACATACGGGGTTAAATCCTGGACTCGATCGCGGATGGACAACCTGGGATATAGCCTTTGCGGTCAATCGTTGGAATTTCATAATCAACAACTAAGACGGGGACCCCACTTGCCCAACTCAAAGTATTAATAATCGGTCTCAAGATTACCAAAGCAGCGACCTCTCGTAAATATGGACGGACATTGCACGATGACACTTCACGTCTCTGTTTCCCTTTGATAAATTAACCCATTCTCTTCTATTCCCTTCACTTGATCTCCAATTTTATTCAAGTTACAGCTCAATTCATGCGATTTTGATGAAATGTTTTGTCGTCTTTCGCTTATTTTTAATTATTTCCTTGGGTCAAAATTTTGGACGATTATAGACATTCATTATTTTCACAATATTATTTTGTTTGGCAGACTTTTCTTCTTCTTATTTCGCAAGTAGCACGCATTCAGTATTTTGAAAAATATGATGTGGATATTGCGTATGTAAGGGCACTTGTGTTGGTTCTGATGGACTTATCTTTGAAACCTCCTTAACTTTTTACAATTAATTCTCAGTGGCCTCAAGGAATTTGGGGAAACGATTACTTTCCTCAAGTATACCTATATGGAATGAAATAATCACTGGAAAACTTTAGTTACCGACTTTCTTCCCAGTTGTCAACTGTAGCGAATGTTTACCTGAAGAAAATTTTCCATTTTAAAAAGCGAAAATTACTCGAAATTATGCACGCTTTTGCATATACCTTACCATCCATTGTGAAAATTGTAAGTTATTCCGTCCCTAATGTAAAACTGAATTTTCAAGGCAAGCTATTATTAATGCGTCCTCCTTCAAAACGTCGAAAGGTTCAGACCATTAAACTATTATGTGGATCGGTTTGAAGATTTTGAGTTCAAGCGATGAGCTTTCGATATTTGCTTACCTATGGATCATCCATTTAAGTGCATGGACAACTAAACCCTTAGCAAAATATAAATAAACTCAAACAGTTAAAAATTATCAAAATAGGTAACTATACGATTATATTATGCATATTGAGCAGATAAATGTAAATGTCAAAATGAACAAACGGGATTCTGGAAATAATCTTAGCAAGTATAATGCGACCATTGATTTTTTATCGGCTAAATTTTCCAAAGTCCTCCCGTTTTAGATAATTTTGCTCCCAATTCAACTCGCAAAATCATCAAACGGAAGTTTATCGTCACTTTGGAAAATTTATCCGATAAAAAATCAAGGTCTTGTTATATTAATGTCGAAGAAATAATTTGATATTGTTGTTTCGACTATGTACTCCTGAAATGAAGTGCCGAAAAGTTTCCACGCCTAGAATGTAAGCTTCATCCCTTATTTGCCAAAGACCACCCCAAAACGTGACATGGAGCGTCATTTCGAATTTTGGAATTTCAAAATGCCTGTGCGCGAAAAAGTTGTTAATTGTTAATATTATTTTTTTACTTTAATGAAATTTTTTTATTGGTTTGCGTTTTCCACCCCCCCCCCCAAGGCCTGAATGTCTACGACGTAAAGAATCACTCTGGGGGGTTGAAAATGAAATGCAACGATTTTTTTTTATTTAAATAAAAGGCTTATATTTCCTTTTAGCAACTTTTTGGCGGTCAGGCATTTTCAATTTCCAAAAAAAAGAGAATATCATAGGAAAATTATGTAATATGCATGTAAGTATTTTTGTGTTGTAACTTAATAGGGAACATAAATTTCTCGTTTATGTACAGTAAAAAATATTAGATTCGATGAGAAACTGCTAGAACTTTTTGTAGACAATATTGATCAATATTAACAGCATCAAAAGCACATCTATGATGCAGGATGCAGTTATGCACCTCCAAACTGACCAACTTGAAACAAGCGCACTATTTCAGTTCAAAAAGCATTAATAACGCGTTGTTAAACTCAAAACACACGATCTGATTCTACTCAGCGTCAAAGCGCGCGATCTGAACATAAGCAGAGGAAAAGAGACATTTCTCTCAATGGTCTGATCTGAAAACGCATGATTTCAAATTAAACTATGCCAAAAGACAATTTTGAGCTCAGGATTCACGATTTGAGGTAAAACGGTGTGAAAAATACCATTTTGCCATGTTATAAGCTCAAAATGCACGATTTCAGCTTAAGCAGAGTCAAAAACATGTGTTTACCCTATTCTGAGTTCAAGTGGCACCATTCGAGCTTAAAGCGACGTCAGGAGAACGATTCTACCCTGTCATGAAATCAAAACTAGCTTACGCAATCGAAAACGCGATTTTGCACTGTTATGAGATCAAAATACACGATTTGAGCGGTTAAACACTTAATCATAGTCGTAATAGTATATTACGTAACGAGAGTTGTAACAAGCATATTACGCACGTTTGGAAGAAGTTGTACACGAGCCGCGTAGCAGCGAGTGTATAATTCCACAGTGCGTAATTGCCTTACAACTCGAGTTGCGTACGATACTTTTTCTATGACCACACAATAGGTACCTATTTAACTTTTCAAAAATAGGTAATAAATTCAAGAACTTTCGGAAATATCCTCGGACAGGTCAACCTTACTTGTTTGATGTGAATCCAGTGGTAGTCAGATATTTTTAGTACATCCGGTTCAACCGGAAATTACCATAATTTTTATTTTTCAAATGGAAGCATACTTTTTCTCAACGGATTCGGAATCTTCAATTTTTCTGAGTGCATCTCACACAAATTATGTTATGCACTCTGGATTACCTATTTGGTTCCTGAAATGTTTTTTTCTAGCATAAATAATTGGTTCATGGTTACAATATGAAATTACTTCTCTTAAAGTCAACTAAATTAACGGTTTATTGTTCCTGGGAATCCAGGGTACCAAAAACCTGCCAGTAGTCTATGTTATGACACTTTCTTTAAAATACCCGCTCAAAGGTTCAAGATAATATGAAGAAATACAACTTAAGGCCGATTTATAACTCGATCGTAATCGGAATCGCAATTTTAGTCCTAATCTTATCGTAAGAAATTTGTTTGTCCTATTTTATAACTTATCGTAAGGATTTTAAGAAACAACGCACTGGCAATGGAAAGCTTCGGCAATCTTCGGCCGACTCGGCTTTTTCCTCAATGCTCATTGGTCATCCTAAGGATCGGATCGTAAGAGATGAATGTTGGCCATCTTCTTAAAATCGTATACGATAGTTATACGGTCGGCATGCGATTGCGATTGAGTTATAAATGCTAACACGCAAATCGTATGTTTGAAGTTTCTTAAAATTACGACTAAAATTACGATTAGGATTGCGATCGAGTTATAAATTGGCCTTTACCGGTCCCAAGATATTTTCGAACCAAAACGTCCGCGATATAACCTAACTTTTTTTTGATTTTCTTTGATTTTTCCTCGGATTTTCCTTTGTGGTTGAACTGTAAATTTTATCCTGGAAGAGTAGTCGATATGTTTTAAAAATATCCTTATTAATAAGGGGAGAATCAACTGAATAAGAATGATAAATTCAACAATAATGAGTGAAAAATGACATTTGACAAATGACAATTGAAAACTGTGCGATTTTCACTCTTTACGCACAGTTTTAGATTTCTGTGCGCAAGGAACGGCTTACTTAGATTGTATATTGTACAAAATTGGCTATTTACAATAGTGGTCGTAGAAAAATACGTTTTTGCACTGTCAACAGCTTCAAAAACTCGATTTTGCATTGTTGTAAACCTAAAACGCACGATTTGATCTTAAGCATAGACTCAGGACCAACAATGCCAAAATTTTAAGCCACGAAAAGTTCCTCCACAGATAAAAATATTTTATTGTTTAACGCCTTTTTTTATGTCTGCTGTAAAATTTTTAAGGCTTAAACATGAAATAATTAATAATTTTTTAAATAAAAACAGACAGTTGCCACATATGCAGTCCTAAAATAAAATACGTAAGATTTTGTTGGTTAGTGTATTTGCTTCATTTCTTTTTTTTTATCCAAAGGAAAAGTGTTTTTATAATAAAGTAATGTGTTTCACAAAAAAATTAAGTAAATATAACTTTTTGACATCATGAAGCATTTTTTTACATTTTTTGAATTTGCAAATTTTTGAAGGCTTTGGGGGGGTGGAAGGGGTTTGCGAAAAATTTCAAAAAAAATACAGTTGACTTCTCTTATTGAGAGACAACTTTTACGCGCACAGGCGTTTTCATTTTTGCAAAAAAAAAAACCTCCACCTATAGCGACGCTCCACCCTAATGGACATGGCACTATAGTCTGTCCGGGATCTAGGCGACTTTTGCTACCCGGGAAATTTGAAATCCACGTCGCCGATTGGTTAAAATTCAGCCATAATTAATCGCAACAAAAATGTGGCTTGCAGGAATTAAGAATGTAGGTTTAAAAATCAAATTTACCTCGCAGGTCGATGTAAGTTACATTTTAAACCGTTTGCGCTGCATTACTTTTATAATATTGCAAAATTATTGATTTGCCGAGTAAAAATTTTGCTATCATGACAGATATACTGCTGTCTGTCATATCATTCCTGCGAAACGTAATAGCCAATGAGTGCGATAAAAGCGGCTATTCTATTGGCTTATTTAAAGTTACCGCTATGAAAGCCGCCATCTTTCCGAATTCCGGCTCCTTCATTAATAAACAGATGAAACATGGCGGCCTTCGGTCCAACAAATAGTTATCGTTTCGGAAAGGGGCATTTAACGTTGAATGAAAAGAAGATAATATTAAATGTCTATAAAAGTGTCTGTACAAATTTCCCTAACTTGAACAAGGTGCAGCTTCTGGATAAAACCGCTGAATTTACAGGTAAGGTCAAACACATTCCTCTTTCATGATAACGGTACCACACGTTGTCTTTCAGGCCGATGTTCAACAACAATTAAAGCTATATTAAAGGAAGAGCGTAGTACAAATACTCTATCACAGCCCAAAGTAGGTCGAAGGGATAGTGCATCATAAGGAAATATCGGAAATGCCCTCGGGAATGTCAGAAAGAAGTGAGGGAAAATGTCCGAATGTCCTGGAAATGTTAGAAACCCCTCGGAGATAAAAAGAAAGAAGTGAGGGAAAATGTCCGAATGTCCTGGAAATGTTAGAAACCCCTCGGAGATCAAAATTCATCAAAAATGGCACTTTCTGGTCCAAAACTTGATCAGGGCCCATTAAAAATGTAACGTCATGTAAGCATTTTTATATTTCGGTGTTTAATCACCTGAGGACATTTTCATACACCTTCCCACGAAAAATCACTATTCAGTGTTTGATTTAAATTTTTTCCTGGGCCGATGTCGTATAGGATTCTTTATAAATGTTAGGAAATAATCCATTTTATGGCTAATTGCCATTTTGAGTGTCCTGATTTGTAAATGCACAATTATATTACTAAAATTGTCTGTGTATCAGGGAATGGGACGGGAAACTTCAATGATACACAGACAATTTTAGTAATATAATTGTCGAAGAATTAATTTCTTTGTTTTTCGATAATGTAGAAAGTAATAAATCGTTTTATTTGTCAGCTGACTATTTTGTATTTGTTCAAAACCCCAAATCGTTTAAACTGAAAGAAGATTTACTTTGAATTTTATGAGCCCCAAGGATTACTTTAAATTACCCGCTTAATTTCCATTTAAAGTTCCCGCGTTAAGCAAGCCAATCAGATTTAGCATATTTGAATTTGACATTTATCAGAAAATCCTGCGCGAAAAAACGCCTAGAGAAGTTTTCCCATCATTCCCCATTGTGAAGCGGGCCGGTCGCCTGCAGGACGGACAGACTATAGTTTCTGGTATTTTTCGGCGAAACTATCTGACAGGAAACATATTCGAAACAAAAATATCCCCAATGAAATTCTGCGTTAAAAACTCCTTATGATTATTTCCCTTATTTCCACATAATTCTTACAAATGACCCGTGCAATTCGTGCAAATGACGTTCGAAGTTTAGGCGGGTGGTTTTTCGCTCGCGGCCGAAAATCAACCTAGCGCGACCTTTCGCTGCGAATACACCAAAAAAGGTTCGTGCTACAATAACAATTATAATAATATGAAATTACAATTACAAATCCAATTGCAGCGGAAGAATTAGTAGAAGCAATCAAAGCTCCATCAGGAGTGGTTACAATTACCGCAGAAATGATGAAGAACTTAAACACACAATGAAAAGAACTATTTCTTCACCTAGTAAAGGCCTGGAAAGAAAAAACCATCCCCAGAGATTGGGAAACAGCATCCATAGTACCTACCCTTATTCAATAGAGGCGACAGCCGAGAATGCAAAAAATAGAGAGGAATCTCACTTCTCAGCGTACCAGGATAAATCTACGCGAGAGTACTGATGGAAGAAAGACGTGCAGAAATTAAAAATACCTTGGAGGACGAACAAAGTGGATTCAGACCCAGAAGAAGCGGGCAAGATCAAATTTTCATTGTACGACAAATAATAGAAAAAACACTCAGCAAAGACGATAAAAAAAAGCTACCGAGAGCCGAGATCTGGAAAGCACTAGAAAATCGTCAAATTAACAAAAACCTAGTCGAAGCGATCAAAAGTTTTTATACATCTACGAAGAACATTATTAAAATTGGGAATAACGAGTCGCAGGAATTCACAACAACGCAGGGACTCCGTCAGGGTGGAGTGCTCAGTCCATTGCTGTTTGTAATTGTGATGGATGATGAAGTTATGAAAGACTGCCGAAACTGTATTAAAAAATATTGTGTGGGGTACTTCAATCTAAGCCCTGTTGAAATAGGCGCACTTGCGTTTGCTGACGATTTACTATTACTAGCAGGAAGCCCAACACAACTGCAGCACAACTTAAACGAGTGTCAAAATCGTCTTCAAAAGATCGGGCTAACAATCAACGGCGATAAAACGAAAGTATTGGCAATTACTAGAAACGAGGAAAAACTGAGAATACTGCTAAATGGTAAAGTGATCAAACAAGAAAATACCTTCAAGTAGTACCTAGGCGCTATACAATAAAAAACCAAGGCGGAATCGAAACTGAACTAAACGAGAGATTAGAAAGAACAGAGAAGCAGTATCACTCCTTAGTGAAAAAAATATACAGGAACAGAACTTTATCCAAAAATACCAAGGTGAAAATTTACAAATCATTCTTGATTCCAACGCTAACATACAGCTGTCAGTCATGTGTTAACGCAGCGAAATAAATCCAGATTGGAGGCCAGCGAAATGAGAATACTAAGATCAACCTGTAGACTAGCTCTACAGGCCTAAAAGACCCATGGCTTCACACACTAAGTCCTTCCATTTCTTTTTGAACAATGTCACTCCTTCCCATTTAAAAACATTTAGCTTCTTCAAATCTCCCTTTACTTCATTGTCCCACCTCTCTTTCGGCGTTATTTTTCGCTTCCTGCCGGAAAAATCAACGATTTATAAATTTTTGCAGTCTTCAGGGAGGAAACTAAAACCGGACGGAAAAAAATTATCAATGATGGTTCCCTCGATTGGTAATATTTTACCACTTAACGGCTGCAAAAATTCATTTAGATCACTTTCATACTTTTCAATTCAAAGTATATGAGGGTGAGACCCCTTTTGAAAGAGTCGGTATACAAAGGGTGTAATTTTTCGATGCTCACCATTGGTATCTAGGAAACCATAATAGATGGAGAGTAGTTTAAATTGGAGAAAAGTTGCGCTATTTCTTGGTGATAAAGATTCTGAAGAGAATTCTCCGGTATTTTGATTCGTTCCTGAGTTCTCACAAAAAAACTGAAAATTGACAATTTAAAGAAAAATTAATATATTCAAAATTGGCTTTTTAAAAATGTAGTCAACATAAACTTTTTTGACAGATGTCAAGGTTAGAAAATTGGTATGAATAATTTGTAAAATCAGCCCAAACTTAGATGAAAAACAATTGAAAAAAAGTACGCCAAATTCTTCAATCTCTTATAACACGTGAAAACAATTGAATTAATCAGTAATAAATTACGTCTTGCGGTCGTGTGACTCAGGCTTTCACATGCTTTTTCAAAAACGTTAATGTTGTTTACATTTTTGAGAAGCTAATTTATCCGGCGGTGTTAAAATTCAATATGGCGCCCATAAGAAAAAGAAAAGTTGACTGTCTTTATTCAAAATCTAGAAGGTCTACAAAATTTATGTCAATGCCATTCAATTGACAGCTGTCAAAAATATAAAAGTTTCATTTAAATAACATCAATCGTTAGGAAGATATTAATTTTTCTTTAAATTGTCAATTTTCAGATTTTTTGTGATAACTCAGGAACGAATCAAAATATCGCGGAATTCTCTTCAGATTCTTAATCGTCAAGAAATAGCGCAATTTTTCTCTAATTTAACCGACCCCGGACTTTTTACCGTTTAGAAGATCCCAATGGTGAGCATCGAAAAATTACCCACCCTGTATGCAGTTAGTCTTTAAAGGCATGTGATTCTCAAGAATCGATTTTATTCTTAGCAAAACCGTTCAGTGAATTAAAGTAATCGCCTTCGAATAAGTTACGGAAGTCTGGTACAAAAGCCCTTGAAATGGAAATCGGAAACATTTCAACAAGAAATTTCCCCAGATACTGATACCGAGTGAACTGTGAAGAAAACCGCTTTTTTTCGCCTCAAAATTCGTCTGTCAATTGTTTCATAATTAGCCTCGCCGCTGTGATTTTGATGTACCCCGCGGCAGATAAAGAACTCCCTCGGTGGCCGAAGTAAAAAGCGGTTATTATTGCACGGGGTAAACTTCTTAAAGACCAATAATTCAGGAAAGTCTTGGCGAATTTAAAATGAAAGTGCGTTAGAGACGATAAACAAGCAACTATGAGGGCGGATATAAAGTACGACAGCGCGGTACGGGAGAAGTCACGTAATTCTTTTTGGTTTGGAAAGCCCGACTGCAATGCCGCCACAAATCAGGTACACATACTTAATAAAGTTCTTGGCAAGTTTTTAAGTTTCCAAAACTTAGAATACGTTAAGTGGACGCGTGTGCATCCCTCTGAAAACAAATCCTCATTGAAAATAATAAATATGGTGGAGGGGAAACCGTGGCTGCAATATTAAAGAATCTGCGAAATTAAGGCCGGGGCGCTCATTAAAAAGAGAAAAGAGGAGAAGGGCGTCCGTCTCTGATTAGTTACTGTAATATAAGAATATACGCAAGACTTGATGAGTGTACAGGAATGCGAAATAAGGATGGAGTGGTGCCGGAACAGGGAGAACAAGACGGAGATGGTCGATAAAATGAAGAAATTCTATCTACATTTGCCGGAGAGAAGTTTTCTTTGGCCTGTCATGCAAAAACCTCCCTTCTTAACCATTGGGATGGGGCGGCCGGGCGAGTTCAACCCCTTTAACAGTTGGAGACAATAAAAGTAATTCTTTTCTTTTTCTCGTACATCTTCATAGATTGTGCACTCTCTGTACTCGTCTTAATTGTAATTTTGAAAGGCTCTCTTATCACTTTAAATTTCACCGATTTCGCTTTGATGTTAATTTGGCTGATTCCGGCTTCTCCAGAATAATTAACAAAATGTCCCTTTTTTACTCTTCTATAAATCAAATGTGTTTCGAGTCAGGTGCACACGCGCCCTTAAAAATCCTCCGAGCATTATTCATGTGCGAATTTCAACAACACACCCTCGTAAATTATCGCCGATATGCATATACGTAAGTCTCGGATTACGTCGTCTCCTTTCTTTCATTAAGGGGTGAGTATGTTCGTTATTCTTAAAAACTTTACGTCTTCCGTCTCGCTCGCGCGCCCCAGGAACAGAAGCCCTTAATTAAGCTCCCTGACACACATCGACGATGAAAAAGTCGAATTTGCGTCCGCAATTACTCCAGCCCACCCTTTTTTCATTAACATTTACATCAGCTTCTCAAATATACAGGATCTCTGGACGGAAGTAACGCTGAATTGTTGTTTAAAAACTTCTTAACCGTTACGATTCTTGAGCGATTCGCTGCTGAGAAAGGAAAATAATTGCTACTGAAAATAAACGTTTTATAATAAATCGACGAGAATAAAGCAACGTGAAAACTAGGATGAATTTTTTTTCATATACAGTGTCTCACTTAAGACGAAGACACCCAGATATTTTCCTTAATTTTGTAGGTGGAGGCTTTAAGTTTTTGCACACTCATAGAACTTCATAAGGCCCTTTTGAGGTAGTCAGCTATTTTTGAAAAGCAAATTTTTTTGTGTATCCTAAGGTGATAAAATACATCCTATGGTGATAAAATACAATATGGCGGCCATAAGAAAAAGAAAAGTTGACTGTACTTCATTCAAAATCTAGAAGGCCTAGGAAATTTCTGCTAATAATGCCATTGGCTTGGCACCTGTCAAAAATATAAAAGTTCCAAGTTTCATTTAAATAGCATCAACTGTTAGGAAGATATAATTTTGCCTTCTGTCAATGCTGAGGCTGTAAATTGTGTCTAAGATACCCATCGAACTTAGGCCAACTATTTAGATTATCTCAGTTATTTTGGGTTTGCATCGTACAATTACCCTCTTACTTCCCTATTTGACTTGGAAGATCGTATTACACCCTGAAAACAAAAATCAGCTGGACGGTACCTCTATTTTTGGAAATATTGTACACGAAACTTGCTTTTAGGAAATGTAGTATCTTGGGTATTTTCAAAGCTCTGTTTAATATTAAACAACGTTTTACAAAGGGACTTGATAGACATTCAATCAAGTGACTTCTTACGGATTTAAAGGGAGTAGTCAGATATTCTTTTCACTTCCGGTTTAACCGGAAATGAGCCTAATATTTTTTATCAAAAGGATATCCCAATTTTTGTCAACCAATTCGGAATCTACGAATTTTCTATGTTCAACATATGTATATAACTTAATCGCCGTTCGGAAGCGTATCACAGCCAACCCAGATTTTCAAAAACTTTCAGGAAATCGTTGTAAAATTCGGATACCTGAAAAATGCAATACTTATTTATTTTCACTTTTATATAATGTGCAAGAAGTGGGCTGAACGCTTCTGGAATTGTGGATTTTACATTGATCTTCAGAGCTCTCATACGGCCTGCGTTAAGTTTACATTAACAGGTCCTACCATAAATAAATAGCCTAATAAATAATTCTATATTTTAGGCACCTGTAAACTAATGTCCAATGGTCAGTCGACTTCGAATTCACGCTAAGAAGAAGCTTACTGAGTTATCGTAGGTTATACAGACTTTTACAGTGACCTTTTGACATTTTTTTGTAACATCAACAGATGTCGCCATTGTTTTTAACGAGGTAAAAATTGCTTATTATACAATATCTACGTAAAACTTTGTTGCATAAATCTTAATTCGACAAGATCAGCACCAAAACTAATTCACTTTTTTTAGAACCACATGAAAACTGAATGAACTCTGAGATTTACAGTTACCTTTTTTTTTGTCTTGACAAGATGCGTGTGCGCTCTTAGGTTAACAGCGTCACAATCCTCTGTCACCTTATGCCATTCAACTGACAGTATTGTGTCAGTCCTCTGTATTTTCAAAAACTAGGATTTTTTGGGTCTTAAAGGGGCAGAACAAAGGGTGGATCTTCATAGAATAATTGAAATTCTTTGGAAGTCTCTGGAATTCCTTGCAAGTGACTGCAATTCTTTGATGGTTCGTGGAATTGTGTCGACTACTTCTAAGAGACAGCGGCAGAAAATTACGTACAAATGACCGTGGAGTTCCCTTGAAGTCTAGGGAGTTCCTCGGAATCATCTGTTGCAATACTTGTGTACCCAAAATTTTAGGGAGATCTACCCCTTGAGGCATAGTTTGAATGCATTTTTAGAAACAGAATTATAGGATACCCAGAAAAAAGAAAAAATATGTGTAGGTAGGTAAAGTCCCGTCTCATATTAACGAAAGCGGGGGTTGTGTGTCTCAGGCTTTTTTTCTGTTGGTTTGTAAACGGGATTTCAGTTCTGTCAAAATTCCTGTCATGTGCAAAGATTAACAACAAAGACCCCTTTCAACCCCCATTGTTACTGTTTATTGACATTGACAGTGAGTGACGGGAGTTTTGACGGATGTGAAATCCCGTTTACAAATCAACATAAAAGAAGCTTGAGACACGCAACCCCCGCTTTCGTTAATATGGAAAAAAATGGCATCGTAGGTTAAATTCGTAGATTTCTCTGATATTCTTTTTTCTGTTATCATTTTTCTAATGAAACAACAAAATTATAAGACTCAAGAATTATCTGCTCGTTAAGGAAGACTAGCAGCTAACATGGTAAACATAATTTTAGCAGCAACAGCAACAACTCCTGATCGATGCCTTGCAAAACTGTGATGTCTCAACAGCAAAAATTTGCATTAGTCTTTATTTTCGGAGACAATAAATTCTCAATTCAAAATTTTCATTAGTAAAGTAAGTAATTTGTTAACTGGCTCATAGGATAGGTTTAGGTAATGAATGGTAATGATCACGTCATTAAAATTATTTGTAGGTATTAGGTAGGTAGGGTAGGTGGTGTACGATTTCTTAAAATTATTTATACAGGGTGTTATTTTTAAAACTTCCCACCTAGAATATATCTTTGGATCTAATAAAGATATTGAATTGAAATAAAAGCTGACCAATCCCGCACGGAGGGGGACACTTGCGCGTATATAGAGGGAATTTTTCCACTTCCGGTTTAACCGAAAATGACCTTAACTTAGTTTTTTCAAATAGTGTGACACCTTTTTCTCAACGGATTCGGAATATACAATTTTTTCTGGGTAAGGAACATGTAATCATACTTGACCGGAAGTGCATTCACGGCTACCCTAGATTTTCAAAAACATTGAAGAAATCGGTGAAAAATTGAGATTTTCGAAAAACGCAAAAACACATATTTACTTTAAATTTTTGATGCAAATTCATCTGCCCATTGACATTTTCTTTTTATTTACTTTTGAGATTTTGACAGATTGTGAGGTGAGAGAAAATTTGATAGAAATAAAAGAAATCCAAAAATGAAATTGCTCTCGTTTTGCATCAAAAAAACTAACTTGACTTGTTTTTGCGTTTTTCGAAAATCTCAATATTTCACCGATTTCTTCGATGTTTTTGAAAATCTAGGGTGGCAGTGACTGCACTTCCGGTCCGGTCAAGTTTGATAGATGTCTCTGACTCAGAAAAAATCGTAGATTCAGAATCCGTTGCGAAAACGGTGTCATTCCGTTTGAAAAAACAAAATTAAGGTCATTTCCGGTTAAACCGGAATTGGAAAAAATTCCCTCAATATACGCGCAAGTATCCCCCTCAGTGCCCGATAGGCCAGCTTTCATTTCAATTCAATATCTTTATTACATCCAAAGATATTCAAGGTGGGAAGTTTTAAAAATAACACCTTGTATGTAAAATATTGGAGAGGATTTAAACTATGCATGGATCTAGATATTGGCTGAGAAGTGGGTCAGTGTAACTCTGTCTGGCTATTAATCATTCCGCCAGAATCAAAAATTCATAGTCAACTTCGCTTGACCCGTCATAAAAAATGAAAATGTAAACGTTTCTAACAGGTGCAATTTTGGTGGATGCGCCGGGCTAGAACTTGCGGATCCCGCCTTGTACATACGAACGTCTTAATTTCGATAATATTTCTTGTAAGAATCATCAACGATAGTCCGTCAGTGATCGACGTAAGTCGTCGGCATGAGCTTAGGGTGGAATCCCAGTGGCCCATATCAATTAAAATCCGGCGGCGCTCGTTAAAAAACCTCTCCACATTCGGGCCACTGTACACGTACGAGCGCAGTCAACTTTCTTACCCAACCCCTTAAATCTTCCCCACCTCCTGCCATTAATACTTCTTCAAAGCACAAACTCGCATTTTAATCGATTTCATTTGCGCATGTGAGCCTGTGGCAAAAACTCTTGGTGACGTGGGGGGCGAGAGGCAAGTGAAAACTAAGCATCTTGGGGGGTAGGGGCTCTCCGGGGGGAGAAAGAAACGGAAGAGTGCGCGTGAATTAAGCAAAGACGCGCTCTTTACCTCATTTGCATTCTTTCTTGTTTCACTTATGTCCCAGGGTGGGGACGAAGACGTAACGACCGATAAGGGGGGATGCGGCCGCCGCCACCACGTCGTATGTGGGCTGAGCTGAATTTATAATTATTCTTTTTGACAGGCCCACGGCCAAATAGTCGATTTGTTTGTTATTGCGAGGCCTGCGGCCGCAATCTTAATTACTTCAATTTGAGAAAAACACACGCAAATGCCAATTAAAGACTTTCCAACTCTTCCAGTAATTATCTTAACACTCCTCGCTGGTACTTTTTATAAATACAGTATTAACACTTGAATATACCCAAACTCATTAAATTAAGCGAAAACTAGAGATGAAACCGTCGTCAAGCCACTAATAAGAACTAATGATGCAATGGAGGAACTGGGAGGTAATTTGGAAATATCGGTGGTGGAAAAAAGTGCCACCCTTTTTTTAATCGAGATGGAATAGGAGCTAATTTTTCTTTTGGACGGTGTTAAAACTGCCGTCAGCGAAAGAAAACGGAGGGTGTTTATTCTGTGCTTTCGTATCAACGATGGGCTCACCTGAACCTGATAGTATCTTAGGGTTTCGCTAGAGTGTATGATAGTGTTAAAACGCTAAATGGGTAATTATAAGGGAAAAGTTGCGGTGTTTCAAGTCCGTGTTGTTACACTATTAACCTGGCGACGAATACGTCAGGCACGCGTCATTTTAACTCTCCTCTTGTTCACTCTGATTGGTTTACCGAAACACACGTAATTACATTTTTTCTGCGAACTGCAGTAGATCCATTAATTTTCCACAAAGTTTAATGGCTTTATTTGTGGTAAATATCTTTTTATATTAAATCGATCTTAGAATTGATGAGACAATAATGCTCATATATCTAACAACAGGACTCAGCAGGCTCGAATCTCGGCTAGACCCCGATGGGTATCAGTATCTATATATAAGGTGATCCCAGAACTCGCATAAGAGCTTTCTTTGCGAAAATTGCTAGGGTGTCTTTAATAGTTTTAAGAATAAATAATCGGTAAAGCAAAAAAAATGTTTATTGGTGGTAAATCAAGAAGTCGGAGGGGCGGCAATTGGGGTCATTTTGCCGTTTCTTGAATATGGCTTAATTTTCCTGTTAAATTGAGTAGCTATCACACGAAAATCCAAGACTCACGCGGTGGGGAGGTTGCAGCCACTTCCTTAGCTACCCATTTTTACCTTACTGTTTAATTCAAAATTGAAGACACATAACATTGGTAACGATGTAGTTTCCATGGCATTTCCTTGGAGATTGTTCTCAAACTCTGTTAATTTAAGTGGATGTGAACAAAGCTTCAGATTGACTCTAGTAGTCATTACCGACTCTTACGCAAGTTCTGGGACAGCCTGTATATTTTTAACCTCCCCACTCCATTTCACCACTTAACAAAAAGGGAGATTACTGCAATCACTAAAATTTTCGAATTTAATAAGATAACACCAGATCTTCACGTTTTGAGGTCTCAGGAACCTAGAAATATGGTTTTAAAAATGTGTTTGTGTGTATGTAAGTACGTGCGTACGTACTTACGTTCCTATGTTCGTACGTACGTACGTTTGTAAACACGCCACAGCCAAAACTACTATAGAAAGGCTTTCTGTTAAATAAGACAAAATTAATTCGCATTTGGTACCCTTTGGGTAAAAAAATCGAAATTTTGTAATTACACTAAAACCACGTTATAGCCAAACTCGAGATCGGTTTGGCTGAAATTTGGTATATGGAGAATATTAGGTGACCCGTTGAAGAGCTGAAAGGGTTTCGGGAACAATTGGTTTTGCCAATACTGGTAAATTTTTGGTCTTATTGTAGTATTGAAAGACAACATTCAGGATAGTCTTGGTCATCAAAGTATCTCCTGGAACGATAAAGGGTAAAAAATTACATACCTACGTAAAGTCCCGTCGCATATTAACGAAAGTGGGGGTTGTGTGTCTCAGGCTTTTTTTCTGTTGGTTTGTAAACGGGATTTCACATCCGTCAAAACTCCCGTCACTCACTGTCAGTGTCAATAAACAATAACAATGGAGGTTGGAAGGGGTCTTTGTTGTTAATTATTGTCCATGACAGGAATTTTGACAGAACTCAAATCCCGTTTACAAACCAACAGAAAAAAAACCTGAGACACACAACCCCCGCTTTCCTTAATATGCGGCGGGACTTTACGTTCGCTATAAGCTGAAGCACTAGTGTTATAGGAACTTTAGGATCACAATGTTTCCCGAATTGTTTAAACTAGAATATGACTACCAACTGACAATGTATTCTTTCATCAGTGGCGTGGTGTTTAAAAATAAAATTATTAATTTTCTATTAAAAAAATAGTGCAGCAAGAATGTTTTATAATAGTACACATAGGCACTGTGAAGTAATTAAATAAAATACACTGTCTTCTATACCCGGTGCGAACAACGCGCTCTTTGACTAGAAAATTTGTAGTTTTATCTTAAACAGCACGCCACTGATTCTGTCAGTCTAGGGGAAACAGTCGGGAAACATTGTAATACCTAAAGTTCCTCCAATACAAGTGCTTCAGCTGACGGGCTGTATGTACGTGTGTATATACAGGGTTAGTACAAAGTCCCGGGACGGTCTGTTATCTCCGTTATTTCTTAAGATTTTACTTTGAAATTAGGTACGCGGTCACAATTAAATACAGGGAATGCAAAACAACCGGAAGTGACCATAAAAATCGTTTTTTTAAATGGAATCATGCTTTTTTCTCAACGGATTCGGATTTCGGATTTTAAAGTCAAAAACGTGTATCATATGTGACCAGAAGTCGACTCGCGGCCACCCTGGATTTTCAAAAACATCGAAGAAATCGGTCAAAAAGCAAGATTTTTCAAAACCGAAAGTACACGTCAACCTTATTTTTTTAAAGCAAATTCAACCGGCTAATTGCATTTTAAAAATTTCTTTTTTCTATTTTGGCTGATTGTGAACATTAATAAATTTCAAAAAAGCGAAAACAAATAAAAGGAAATGTAATTGCGCAGTTGAATTTGTATTAAAAAATAAGTTTGACGTGTACTTGCGGTTTTGAAAAATCTTGCTTTTTGACCGATTTCTTCGATGTTTTTGAAAATCCAGGGTGGCCGCGACTTGACTTCTGGTCAAATATGATACATGTTTTTGACTTTAAAAAATTCGTAGATTCCGAATCAGTCGAGAAAAAGGTATGAATCCATTTAAAAAAACTATTTTTAGGGTCATTTCCGGTTTAACCGGAAGCCCAAAAAAATTTTTAAAAAAATTTTTGAATTCCCTGTATTTAATTCTGCCTGGGTTCCAAGTTTCAAAGTAAAATCTTAAGAAATAACGGAGATAACTGACCGTCCCGGGACTTTGTACTAACCCTGTATACAGGCTGGTCCAAATATATTAATACAGGGCTCTCACGGCCAAACGGTAAGATAAATGAGTAATATAAAAAATCCAGGGTAAATTAGAATTAAATACCTTTATTTTGTCGCCATTTTGGAACTCTCCATCTTATTGTATAATTTAGCAATAAATAAACGTAATTTTTTTTAAATGGCACCATGCATGTTTCTATTTTTTTTTGGATTGCCTTTGATGCTCTCTTTATTGGGGTGATTTTATTTTTTTAATAAATTGAACAGTAAACGTAGAAATTTTTGTTGATTCAAATTTCGCGCGGTGATCCGGCAACAATGCGCTTCACCATTACTACGATGGAACCACCGTATGTCTCCCACTCCCACTAGTTGTACTGTGTACACAATGAAGTAAACAGGGGCTATTTATTATTAGGCCCAATCAGATTCTTCCAGAGGGCGTGTACACAGTACACGGGGAGACATTCGGTGAGATGAGGGTGGTTTCATCGTAGAAGCGTGGTGAAGCGCATTGTTGCCGGATCACCGCGCGAAATTTGAATCAACAAAAATTTCTACGTTCACTGCCCAATTTGTCAAAAAAATAAAATCACTACCATAAAGAGGGCATCAAAGGGAATCCAAAAAAAAATTGAAACATGCATGGTGCCATTTAAAAAAATCTATTCATTGTTTATTGCTAAATTATACAATAAGATGGGGAGTTCCAAATTGCGACAAAATAAAGGTATTTAATTCTAATTTACCCTGGATTTTTTATTTTACTCATTTATCTTACCGTTTCGCCGTGAGAGCTCTGTATTAATACATTTGGACCATCCTGTATGTACGTATGTGAGTACGATTTCTCGAAAACTACCGAACGGATTTTAATGAAATTCGGAATGAGGGTTATTGTTGGCCTTCTGGTGAGCCCAGTTAATTTGTTTTGGCAATCCGCAAACGCCAGTGCCTTTTTGGCATATCAACCATAAATTTTGATTTATGAACACCAAATGAACACCAAGTGAAAGGGCTTCAAATTCTATATCTAAAAAATTTTAGTGAATGCAGTAACCTCCCATTTTTTTAAAATTTTGTTGGAGTTGGGGAGGTTAAAATGTACTTACACTTAGCGTCTATTTGACATAAAATCACAAAATTAGAAATCTCAAATAAACATTAATTAACACGCTACAATTCAAACTACTGGATCGATTTGGTTGGTAGTATGTATCGTAAGTTCACAGTCCATCTCTACTGAAATTTTACTGAAATAGGCATTCCTTCTAATTTTATTCTCCTGAAGAATTCAACGTCAAAAAGGTATAAAAATTTTCTCGAAGTTTTATCGAATAGGCACTTTTTATTGTGAGGGTATTGTCGTTATTAAGATATTATACGCGACTAGAATGCTATTGGTTTTTTAGGACTTTTTGGTTTGTTTGGTACTAACTTTAAATATTTTCACATTTTCACACAATGGGGAACGTGAGATATTTTTTTTATTATCCATAAAGAAAGAGGGCACCTATATAGCCATTAGGGTTTAATACATGACTTTGCGGTTTTTTCACTGTTTTGGAGAAAATAATGAATAAAAATCGGCGATGGCGTCATTTACACGGGTCTAATACATTGAAACGCCTATTAGACCAGTCAAATAGGGACCGAAGGTTACAATAAATGTTGGAAAGCGGGAGATGATCTTAAACCCTTTAGTAGGCATCTAATAGAAGTATCCTAGTTTTGCAACTTCCCAGGATGTGTGCGTATGATAGGGTGTCCAAGAAACCCCGAAATTTTCGGACTTTTTTCAGTTTCTCGCTTATAATTTCTAAACAGTGCTTCCTAGTGGAAAGTTCGCTATTTTCTAAATTAAAGCGCACTAAATTCTGCGTCGAATGAGCCCCCCAAACGTTAATTTCGACCATGATTTCAAAAAGCATCACAAATTTAAATTTTGGTTGAACGTATTCAACAAACAATTTATTTATAAAAGTGAGACGAATAAAAAATTAATTTCTTCGAAATCTTTTGGACGTGGAGGGGCCAGGGTCGTTCGCAGGCTCGATCAATAGTGTGTCACCTTCAAATAGTTGAGGCTTAGGTACTGACTTATGACTGTTTATGGATTGCTCTATTTTGATTTTCTAGATCTAAAGCCTCAACTATTTGAAGGCGACACACTATTCACCGAGCCTGCGAACGACCCTGGCCCCTCCACATCCAAAAGATTTCGAAGAAATTGATCTTTTATTCATTGTCTCATTTCTTAACTCATTTATAGATAAATTATTTTTTGAATACTTTTAACCAAAATTTAAATTTGTGATGCTTTTTGAAATCAGCGATTGATGGTCTACAACTTTCAAGCTATAAGTTTTTTAAATTAGAGTAGCCGTTATTTGGACGTTACAGACGACGAAAAGTCACTACTTGTTAATTTTTCACAAAATTGTCGTTTTTGACCATGGTTTGCGGTCTACCACATGGTCGAACTTCACGTTTGGGGGGCTCATTCGACGCAGAATTTAGTGCGCTTTAATTTCGAAAATAGCGAACTTTCCGCTAGGAAGCACTGTTTAGAAATTATAAGCGAAAAACTGAAAAAAGTCCGAAAATTTCGGGATTTTTTGGACACCCTATCATACGCACACATCCTGGGAAGTTGCAAAACTAGGATACTTCTATTAGATGCCTACTAAAGGGATTAAGATCATCTCCCGCTTTCCAACATTTATTGTAACCTCCGGTCCCTATTTGACTGGTCTACTATGGAATAATAGGAATTCATTACTCAATCCGATTGATTAATGGGTAACAAAGGTATTACTAACGATAAGTAGTAGTAGAAGAAGCAAAATTAGTTAGAGCAACAGCGACAAATCGAAGATTTAACCCGGCGCCTCCACCATATTTGAATGCTGCACGAAACGTACCTTACCTGCTCTGTAAAAGCCTCAAGGCGACACTGTTCTTTTAGACGTCATTTTCAATTCAAAATTGAATTTGTATGGCGAGGTTGACCAAAATTAGAATCAAACCCAGTTAATGGGAATTTCTTTATATCTGCCTGGAATGGGGGGGATTTCACAGTCGGCAGTGGTGTACAAATTCACGGCAGTGCCCTGGAAATTCGGCAGTGGTGTACAAATTTTTGGGGTGTGAAATGCCCCCCAGCCTGGAACAAATGCTGAAAAAATTTAGCAGTTGGCGGTAGAGCTTCATATAATGAATAAACATACTAAATTTGCGAAATTGTACGTCGCAGCTTTCCCCGCAGGCAAGAAATACATGTTACAAAATTGTAGAATTAAATTATCTAGACTAGAGTAATTAGTATACAACTTTTTTCTGTAGGATTAATGGATTAGGAGTTATGGTCAAGTAAAATGAAACGTACCTACCTTTTACGAGCAGGATCAGATTTTTTTAGCAACCCTACTAAATCTCGAAAATTTGCTCGTATCTCAGGTTTTGGTTTTAATTTGTAATACATGTACATGTAATACATGTATCGGGTGTCCCAAAGAAACCGGACAAAATATTTTTGTTAATGAGTCTGCCACTTCTTAACCGATTTGGATGAGCGTGGTCTTAAATTAAAGCCAAAGAATCAGGCTTTCGACTGGATGAGAAACTACAGCAGATGGCGCTGCCGTAGTAGTCAACAACCAATCGGTATGACACTCGAATAGCCTTGAAGATCTTTTTTTCTTGTTCAAAAATCCTTTTTCAGAAGTCGATTTGGCTTAAGCATTAATTTTCTGTAATTTTAAAAAAAAATGTGTTTTTGAGTATTTTCACGCATTGATGGCCAGGCCATGACCAAAGAACAGTAATGCATATAAATCTTAATTTTCAGTTATAAATGAACGAATATGGTGAAAACAGTGGCGCGGATGCCAGTGGAGGGCAACTGAACAGTTATCATTGAAAATTAAGCCCTATGTGCCAATGTTACTTTAGGCATGGTTATGGAAGCATGAAAATACGCAAAAACACTTGTTTTAGAAAAATCACAGAAAATTTATGCTTACGCCAAATGGACTTCTGAACAAAGATTTTTAAAGAAAAAAGAAAGGTCTTCAAGGCTATTCGGGTCTCATAACCATTGGTTGTTGCCCGACCGATCCCCACGTACTTAAAATAAGCTTTAAAAACAAGTATCAATAAGGCTACTACAGCAGCCTCATCTGTCGACTTTTCTTACAAAGTTCGAAAGTCTGATTCTTTAACATTAATTTAAGACCAAGTCTATCCAAATCGGTTGGGACACCCGATACATGTAATACATGTAGATTTTCTGGTTTTTCCACTTTTTATTATATTATAAATTACCTAATTTAATTCGTAGGAGAGGGACGGATACGCTTCGACATTTTAAGATATTTATAAAAGAACGGTTCGTAACAATAATCAAAAGTTTAATGAGAAAACATCTCTATTTGTAAGTTACTTAGCGAAATGTTTACAACTGTTTAATTACAAAGTTAAAATCTTTAAAAGAAAACAGGATCAATGCAGTTGCTAGACTATTTTATAATTAATCCGGAAGAGGGCCGAAAACAGAATATTGGATAAATTGCAAAAAATAGCTTTTGCCCAGAGCGAAATTAATGATGTTAAACAATAGTTTCCCAGCAGCGCACGCCCATGGTAATGACAAATGAGAATCTAACCAACCCATGATCGATCGGAAAGATTAATGCCGTTCAAGAACTCGATGGTGGTAAACAAAGTGATCCGCCGCTCTCACACATGGATTAAATAATTATCCATGTGTGACGATCAGAGATTCTCGATTTTATCAGATTGCATCGTCACGATTCGACCTAACGAAAAAAAACAACACCGACGTCATATTTCACCAAAAATCAGTGCTGCTGCAAGTCAAATGTAATCTCCACACTCCTATTATAAAGTTTAAAAAAAGAGATTTATCAGCCGCTGTCAATCGGACCTCTTGGAGTGCTTGTAATGCTCGCGCTATTACATACGTTTAGATCGCAGATAGTGTTCTCTTCGCTTATTCATACTTTGCGCACGTCGGTCTCGACGTGTCAAGTGTGAGCCGACCTCCTTATCGAAATTATTTTATGTGGACATGGTAATTTAGTTTAGCCGTTAGAAAAAATCCCATTACTGTTAGCAACAATAGAGTGGCGATTGCCGTATCCTTTCAGCAGGTGAGGGAATTTTATACCACTTCACTGTGATCATTTTCTTGGTACTTACTTGCAACATACTAGCACCGCTATGAATGCCAAGAATGCACGGTTTTGTTGCTTATAAGTTCGTTAGTTTGACAGTTGGCATAATAGAAATCTCAATTAGTGGATAATGATCCGTTTGAGGAGATCGGAGACAACAATTTTTCCGCCTAGCCCTCTTAATTCAATAAGATTTGTAATACTCTGCAGAACATCTGTTAATGGTAGATTCCATTCTATTCTGCTCTCCCCTACCTTTGATCCAAATCTTTAGCAATGCAAAATTACATCTTCTCCTTCCCTTACTTCATGTTCGGATTTTCCCGAAAATTATAGCAGCATTTTTCACACTTGGCACTCTAATCTATTAATCTTATTCTTCGTAAAGATGGAATTACATTTGTCTTCCTATAGGTGAAAATGAATTTTCTGTATTGTGGAGGTGGTGGGAAAGAATAGCTTCACCAGGCTAGCCAAGAAAATCGGTACGTTTTACATCAAGTTTTTAATTTCTGGCTTGCGACGTTTTTCTGAACTCTTTCTTCAGTTTCAGCAATTTATGTTGACAAATTGAGGAACGGAAGATCTAGGGCCTTCATACAACCTTGAAGAATGGTTAGCTGTGTATACTGTTGGTACTATTGATACTTGTTTTTAGGTGCTTGGGGATTGGTCAGACAACAACCAATCGTTATACCACTCAAATAGCCTTGAATATCGTTCTTTATTCTGCAAAGATCTTTAGTCATATCATTAAAAGCGTGAAAATACGGAAAACACATTTTTTCAAAAAATCACTTAAAATTGATCCTTAAACCAAATCAACTTGTCAAAAAAGGTTTCTGAAGAAAAAAGAACGATCTTCAAGGATTTCTGAGTCTCATAACGATTGGCTGCTTTCTCACCAATCCCCACGCACATAAAGTAAGCCTTAAAAGCAACTATTAATAGGAATACTACGGCAGCGGCATCTGTCTTAGTTTCTTAAAGAGTTCGAAAGCCTGATTCCTTACCTTTAATTTAAGACCACGCTTATCCAAAAATATTTTGTCTGTTTTTTTTTGGGACACCCGATATTAACAGCGCTGTGTTGCCAAATTTCAATCTGCGGTTGGTTCTTCCTAGAAAAGATGCTTCTGTTGTAGGTCGCTGATCGAGGCGCAGCGTTTTCGGTTAAAATAACTTTGAATTGTTTAGAGCACGAACATTTCTGACGGACGATTTGTTTTACCAATCTAATTTGAGAAAATAAACACAAAGTAGGATTCACCATTTAGCGCGGGAAACATCTAATTAAAAATCTGAAAAAAATTAACAGGAAAAAGCCCTTTATAACACTAACCAATGTTCCAAATTTCAAAACCCTATCTACAATACTTTTCGAGAAATTGAAATTTCGAGTACACCTTTCCCCCTCTTTTAAACCTAATTTTTTTATGAAAAGCTTATGGTCATCCTGTTGTTATTCTGTTGTTATCCTGTTGTCATCTTTGTTGTTAAGACCGAATTTTCCGCCCAGTCGAAAATAATCGAATTATTTTTTACGCGACCACAAGGGTGCTAAAGTAATGTTCTAAGTTAAGCTCAAGAATACAGGGTGTCCTATCACTAATGTCCTCATCACAGTTGTTCGTAACATGTCGAGGCTTCAGTTTTGAAAATATCCGGAAAATTCTGTAGATTCTGAATCAACTCGAAAGAATGCAACATTTTTCTAATTTAAACGATTTTCTAATTCTTATATTTTCCAAGATACCAAAGTGGGAAACGAAAAAAGTACCATCCTGTATATCTCGGAAGCAAAAAATTGCTCTTCTTTTATTTTTCTTGTGGACACAAAATGTGATTTCCAAAGACGATTGAGGCTGATTGTAAAACAATTGGCCCAAGCAGTTATACTTTTAATCGAACCTGTTTTTCAAGATGACGCCCGCAAAATTAAGTAGTATAACCAGGATGGGCCTACTATTGTTGAAATCAGAGTCTTCTGTGTCATATGAAATAACATGGTGTAAATTCACTGCAAATTCACACTGTGATTATCGATTCCTAATACCACGGAAAGAAATCCATTTTTTTAAAAACCAAACCACCCCTTCAATTAATATTTTTTGAACATTTATCTTTAAAAAACTAAAAATTGCTCTTCTTTGATTTTTCAACTAGGTACTCATTAAGTGAGCTTTCCTCTTTCCAAAACCAAAAAAAAAAGAAAATGCTCCCAAGCAATCACTAATAATAACTAAGGCCCTTTTATGCTCTTTCACTTTGGTCAAGTGAACAATTTCCGGACGATCAACTGTTTTCAAGATCAGGACAAAAAACACCATAGAAACACTCGTTCTGTGCCATTTTTTCGAGATAGCGGCTAACGCACATGTCGGATATATTAGGACTTTCAGTATGTTAAACAGTGAGTAAAGTACAACATCTCAACACAAAAATCCATTCTTCTAATTGTCCGGGCGAATCACAAAAAGTGCGTTTTACTTCGAATGGAACATATGTTATTTTTTGTTCGAACGTGGAAAAATAAAGAAATAGTTATTTACGTAAAGAGTATGGAAAGTGATCTTTCCTGGACGAATAGGCAGATTTCAGGCTGACGCCATAGGCGGAAGCATGAAATCCTGCGAGTCCAGGAAAGACACTTTACATGTGAGTTACGTATTAAATTTTTTAGGTGCTCGCAACATATTTTCTGTGTGAAATTAAATATTTTAATTCCAATTATCTACACTGAAAAATGTGAGGAGCCTAGTAAAAATTAACACGATAACAAAATCCATAATATTCCGGTGAAATTTCACTTTCTAGAATATTTCGGTGAAATTTCACTTTCCCGGACTTCGACTTTCCCGGACTAATCCGGGAAAAGCCACTTTCCGGCCCTAAAATTGACCGGAAAGTTCGAGCGCCTAAAAAAGAATTAAAATTGCTTGAAAGCAAACTTGACGTTTGATGATTTTATTAAAAATTTAAGAATTCGCGAAAATCAGCAAAGTGTCTGACATCTGGTGGCAATACTTTAATTACACTGAGAGACAGGATACGGAAATACTTTTAAACGTCCGTCATCATAATTTCGGCTTACGTCAGTCAGTTGTCAGTTGCGAGGTTAAGTAGTAGTTTTGTTCGGAGACATCCTCTCGCTGACTCGAAATTTTGGGAATAATTCTGTGGAATTTTACGTTTTGTGTACTTAAGTGGAACATTGTAAATCCAGGAAAACTTCGCTTTTAAAAAATCCACGTATCGATGTCACTGATGTCACCAACTGACACTGTCAGGCACGTCACGCTAGAATTCTCACCTCCGACTCCACAGTGGGGTGAGATCGCCATTTTGTGGTTTAGCAATGCCATCTATTAGCAGCTGATTTTCGCGAATTTGAATTTTCTCAATGACAAATAACACCCAAAAGTTTCGGGTTATAAAGTGTGTACAAAACGTTGAAAGTTGTGGAAAAAGCAAAATATTGCTATTCAGTGCTATTTAGGTATTTCTTGAAATTTGTCAACATTGAAATCAATTGAGAGAACTTGATTGGTCAATGTGACTATTGTCTACGTTGTTGTCTGGGACATATCATAATCAGTGTTTGATTGAAATTTGTTAACATTTTCAGAAAGTAATTCGCGAAAATCAGCTGCTAATAGATGGCACTGCTAAACCACAAAATGGCGATCTCACCCCACTGGGGAGTCGGAGGTGAGAATTCTAGCGTGACGTGCCTGACAGTGTCAGTTGGTGACATCAGAGACATCGATACGTGGATTTTTTTAAAGCCAAGTTTTCCTGGATTTACAATGTTCCGCTTAAGTACACAAAACGTAAAATTCCACAGAATTATTCCCAAAATTTCGAGTCAGCGAGAGGATGTCTCCAAACAAAACTACTACCCAACCTCGCAACTGACAACTGACTGACGTAAGCCGAAATTATGATGACGGACGTTTAAAAGTATTTCCGTATCCTGTCTCTCAGTGTAATTAAAGTATTGCCACCAGATGTCAGACACTTTGCTGATTTTCGCGAATGGTTGGGTCTTGCTAAATGTCAATTGACTTGTGAAAATTATTGATATCAAAATCGATATATCCCGTGATAACCCAGACAACAACGTAAACAATAGCCACATTCCGCCAATTCAGTTCTCTCAATTGATTTCAATATTGACAAATTTCAAGAAATACCTGAAAAGAACTGATTGAGAATTTAAAAGGTAAAGAGGTAAATTAATTCTGTACGTAAAAAGACCATTTCATAGTTTTCAACTTTCTATTTTGGTGATCTAACTCGTCGACAGAACACAAAATCTTTTTACTCCGCCCAGCTATTTCTGTTACTAAGACAACGTTTTTATTGTGCTAAATATAAAAAAGGTAAACTTCTACATCGCATGTTCAGTTGAAAAATGCCATGTTTTTTGTAAATCCATCCCATCACTTTTTTCTGGAGTTTTTCAAGATTTTTCAATTTTTGACCCATAAAAGGGCAGTTTGGATGCATTAATAGAAAGAGAATTTGATGAGAATCATATGACGTTCGACGAAAAAATATTTTTTTTCATTGCAATGCTCAATTTTTGCAATTAAATTTTCAATTATTTTTCTTCCTCGAGATTTCTGGGCAATGTGAATGCTCATTCTCGCCACGGCCGCGGTATTTCCTTCGAGTACGTCCCTGGCAGGACCCGTTTAGCACTATCTATTTAGCCATCTCTAACTCGTTAATTACTAATGATAGATTATAGCCTTTGCATTATTACGGCTCGGTCAGATTAAACATTTGATTTAAACGCGTCATGACTACGATCCTTTTTTTCTAATCTCATCCATGTCATCGTCGCCCGAGGAATGCAGGATGCATCGGTGGCACACGCGGTCAGAGGCATTTTTGACCCGAACGACCATTGGATAAGAGATTTCCATGTCGGACGAGGAAAGTGCGGGTGTGAATTTTTGCACGGCCACACACCTACGAGTAGGCGCGCCGGTAAAGGCGGGGTCTTGGTAATTAACACGTTATACAGGTGTCAACCTGACGGACAACGCGCTAATTATTAATCAGTAATTTACCCCCCGGCGGTATTTCAATCGCGAAACGAATCTGCAAATCGCTCCCCATCAGTCATCCCCTAAAAGTCCGCATACACAATTTTCCTTAAATAAATTAAGGCTCGCATGAAGAATGCCTTTCCATTAATATTTTTAATGATAATCGTTTCAAATGAGAAATGACAATAATGTATGTAGACGTTCTCTAAGGCGGCGCTCGCGCCCTCCAAAAAGAAAAGGGGTGAAGCATCAACTTTTCTCTCACCCCTTTTATAATTTCCTTTTCCCCACATCTCTTTCGTTTTGTTTCAAGACGACGCCGTCACGTCCTATTCTCGTGCACGCACTAATTTCTTTAAGGGGTTTAAGCCCTCCGAACCATTAATGAAAAGATTGCATTCCGAAATTCCTTTAAAGTATTGGGGTGGTTGGTGCGGGGGAGCATAAAGTTACACAAATTGTTAGGTTTTCTGTCCTTTTAAATTTCATTTTCATTGCTATCAAATCAACAATTCTGGATTTTTAAAACGAGAACCTCTCCCTGCGCATTCACCATTTTCGACGTCTACCCAAATTTACATTTACTGCGTATACATACACACTTGCTCGAGTTAACTAAGCTCGGTATTTTTTAAAGAGCGTTCCAATTTGGGATGGTGATAGCCTTTGAAATATACAGGGTGAGTCTATAGTTCGACCAATCACTGGCCATAGCGTCTCAACCATTGAAGTTATAAATTTGAAAGTGTTCCCTCTGTATGGGCCAAAGAAAGAAAGCCTCAATTTTATTCTGGTAGAAACTGTTTAACTATTTAACTGGAAATTACCTTAACTTTGTTTTTTAAAATGGAATTATAGTTTTTTCTCAAGGAATTCGGAATCTACGATTTTTTCTGAGTCATAAATATGTATCATACTTGACCGCAAGTGAAGTGAAGTGAAACTTGAGATTTTTTTAAATTGGAAAAACAGGTCTACTTTACTTTTAGATGATATTTGTTTTCAGTTTCCGGTAAATCTCGTTTCTTATAAACTAATGAAATAAAGACAAATTAGAAACTGTAACTGCACGAATGAATTCACCTCAAAAAAACTAACTTGACGTGTTTTTGCGTTTTTAGAAAATCTCAGTTTTTCACTGATTTCTTCGATGTTTTTGAAAATTTAGGGTGGCCGTGACTCTACTTTCCGGCCAAGTGTGATACTTGTTTTTAACTCAGAAAAAATTGTAGATTCCGAATCCGTCGAGAAAAAACTATAATTCCGTTTAAAAAAACGAAGTTACGTTCATTTCCGGTTAAACCGGAAGTGAAAAAAACTCCTCCAATATACGGACAGGTGTCCCCCTCCGTGCTGGGATGACCAGCGTTTATTTCAATTAAATATAATTTTTATGTCCAAAGATATTCAAGGTGGGATGTTAAAAAAAAACCTGTATGTTCTTCGCGCTCAAAATTAATTATGTAAATACATATTTTATTCGAAAAAGTTGTAATGTCTAGGTGACATTCAAAAGCGCTTTTTTGTGTAAAAGAGCCCTTTCCAGAATCGAGTGTCTGTTACTAAATCTGAGAAAAAGCCTAAAGAAGACCGTTCATAACACTAAACTTTTGGGTTTTGATTTGAAAATCTTATCATTTACCTACAATTACAATTTGGAATAATTCTATAAGATAAACACATTTTTTAGTGATTACAGAAGGTAGTTTCAAAGTCTTGTTCCACAAAATTTACATATACTGTTTAGGGCGCATTTCGGAGTGTTACTCCATCTTCAGCTACAAAAGAAATTAACACAAAATACAAAACAGTTGCCTGGAAGGCGAAAAAACGTTTGGGTCAAAGAAAAATAACATCTTTTGAGGCGCTCAAACATTGAAGAAAGGCGCGAAAATTTGGGGAAACTTGGTGGGTGTAGGGAAAAGTTAGAGTCACACTAAGGTCAGAAGCAGTTTCTGCGCGCCAACCAGAAGAGGACGGTCAGGTTCAGCGCAACTGTACCCGTCTCTGTCTATGCCATAGCAAAGAAAGGAGCGCGATACAGATGCTGACCCCGACCATCGATCCCGGCGAGCGCGAAAAACCGCTCGAGAGTAGGAGCCGTGACCTGTCACCTGTCAAAGAAAACATAACCTGTAACAACCTGCAACCTGTAAGGAAAGATCGATGGGTCGATAAAATTAAGAACGTGAAGAAGGGAATTGGTGAACCTATTAAAACAGAGCTGAAATAACTGGGGTAATAAAACTAACTTGATCGTTAAGGAAGGAAAGGGAAGATTGTGGCATATTTTTAATTTCCGGAATTTCTAGATTATTAAGAAGACGGCCTTTTGGACAAACATCTAGTAGATCTACTTTGGAACTCGGGTCAAAAGAATGTCCAGCTTTTAGGAAAATTTTGTAGTACCTGTTTGGAGGGGCACAGCTCCCTTAGGAAGCGTTTGGGGACCATGGTACCTACAACTTTGAATCTCTTTTAAGGTAAGGAATCTGATTTTAGAGCGTTGGGTGCTATCAGTTGTGAATGGCTAGAATCCATATTAGAGGCCCGAATTTCTATTGAGCGCATGTTGAGCGAAAATTTTAACTTAACAGATATTCTGGTTTTAAATATCTTCAAAAAAATAATACTGAGAATAAAACTGTACTTACACGACACATTTCCTCATACATAGAGTGCTACACGGCTAGAATTATCGTTAAATTCAGTCGGGATTTTAAGAAGACACGAAAATGTACGAGAGAGAAAGAATCCAGCCTAGTATACATCATTATGTGGATAATTTGAGTTTGTAAGTTAAATTTTACTTACGATTCTTAAATACTACATGTATTATGTTTATGTACCTACATACATAGTGTAGACTATATTGAAATTGGTGGTAGGTTGAAAGAAAAGAAGATTCACCAAAAATAGTTTTATCTAAAAGAACGCCTTGTATAATGTATATCCATCAGTTGTGTTTTAAGGACTAATGTTCGTATTGTGTATTGTTATACAGAATTTTTGTTATAAATGTTGAAGACAAAGAATTAATCAAAGTTATGGCTCATTTCCAAAAACCATTGACCTCTTTGTGCCTTTACTTGAGCTGGACCCCAATCGTAATAACTTGTAGCGCGACCCAAATTTTTATTATCTAATTAGATAAATGAGGAAATAAAAATAAAAAAAAATCTTTTGATAATTTGCGGTTCTCATTCGTAAGTGAGCTGACAGTTTCTAACACATTCGGAAAGAAAAACTGTTGAAAACAGTATAATTATATCGTGATGTTGATTCCTCCCTGCTCTTCAAACTGTCCAAGCCACACAATCCTCTCATATCCATAATTTCCCGTCTGCATATGAACCACGCCCCGGATAATACAAGACTTAAAAGTTCCGCCGATGACGTCATCAAAGAAAACCACCCCTAGCTAAGATTTTTAACGGTCAGAACAATAGCCGGGTTAATCGCGAGAGTTGCAATGTTTTACATATCGAGGCGAGTCTGAAGGAGGGTGGGTGCACTCTCTTTCCGGTTCCGGGACGTTGTTTCCTGTGGCGCCGTCTTCCGCCCTACCTTCTCTGATTGAATGTATCTTCGTGTTATCCGAACGTTTATTTCTCTGTCATCGCTGGTATTTTTACGCTGTTTGTTTCATCGATTCCACAATTTTACATACACAGAAACCGATATTTTTTTAAATTAAGACGAATTAAATTTCAGTCATTATGAATTCCGGGAGCAAGTCTCGCCCCTTTTCTCGTATTCGGTCGTGTTTCTTTTCCCGCGTCGCTCCAATACATTATTGATTTTGCTTAATGAGAATTAAAAGGTAAAATATTTTCCTCCTCTCAAGACCTCTTGCAGGTAATTAAAATGAAATAATTTTCTAATTGGTTTATTTATTTTTGCGAAATCTCTTGTATGATGTATGTCTTCACCCTTCTTTTAAGTAGCCGTTCCCCTCTTTCCCGGCCTCATTTCCCTCTGCCTTCTTTCGCTGGGCTCATTAAGTCTTGTATCGATCCAGAGTCTTCTACACTTCTTACAGCGTGTGAGAATTTTAATATGCGGCAGTGGGTACGCGCGTCATTAATGCGAAAGATTGTGCTCCGGTGAAATCCGGGACATTTTTTTATTCACAAGCTTACAATTAAAGTTTTCTCCTCGGATAGTTTTCCGGAGGAAGCGCTCCGGCTGACCGGAAACAAACCCTCTCGAGTCCTCTCAGATTATTTTAAAGTATACAGCGATGAAATATTATCATATTAATTCTGGTATACAATGCGGCTGAGTTTTTGTTGTTTATTTCGGAAGGGGGACAATCCGTCCAGGGACGCCTCGTATTTTCAAATATCGAGCAAGATGGGGAGGGTTGAAATGAAAGCCTTTTACTGCTTCAACCCTTTTTACGCGTTCCATTGAATTTTCGGGATTTTTCGCAGGGGCCAATTAGGATTTTATGTTAATTGTTTGTAACTGGCTCCGATAAATTTTATGTCCGGAAAAATACAAGCCATCCCCTTTTCTGGGTAATTGACCACCTGAGCAACACCCAAGAAAAAGGGCGTGATTGTAATTCGACACCATAATTAATAAATCGAATCAAAGGGGTTAGTTTCCTGATATATGAGAACGATAATGAAAATCTGTTGGAAATTTAAAGTGAGACAACGAGAAGTGGGGCTGCAGTATTTTATGATGCAGACGAAGCGGATGGTGGTGAGGCATTTCCCAATAAAATTACTGCCCGACCCAAGATGGAAATTAATTTTTATCTGCATATATCTGAGAGTGCAAGAGTTCTTCACTCGAGTTCGCGACTTCAAGTTGAGTTCACAATCGTTATGGAGCGGAGCTCCCTATTAACCGTGCGATTGTACCGGCGCATCCACCAATTCTGTACTTGTTAATCAAACAACAAAACTGAAATAATATGGAAATATTGATCGATTTAAAGTATTGTCCAACCAGAGACCGTCGTTAAAACGGCTGATAGTAATTCCAATCCAGGTTTGCCACTCAAATGTGGGTGGCGTTAGGCCTGGAAGCGTATCGTCATCATGAGGCTCGGGTGCTAACTTCGTAACATAAATAAATTGCATCTTACCTGCACTTTTAACTAGCGAGAAAATTTGTTTGAAATTTAGTTTTCTGAGAAATATGTTGTTTACTCTCATCCGAGTAATTAGTAGGCTGGCCTCGGGGCGAAGACGCGAGTCCTGCTGACTGCTGCCATTGGAAATTAAACTTAAACGAGAAATCTCTCTCCTAGATAAATATGTATAAGAAGAGGTGTATGCGCCCGTTAATTACTGCCAATGGTGAGCGCCAATGATACGCTCCCACTTTTAAAACGACACGTTTTAATGAGTTTATTTGGTCCAGGGAGGCGACAGGCAGGGCTGCAACGTCAACCCACCTACCAACCCGGTAACTGTGAATTACAATTAGCAGAGTGTGGAGTTGCAGATGAGACCTTTGAAATTTTAATTTATAACGTAGTAGTCGCGCTTATTATCATGATCACAATGTTTCCTATTTTATTCACTTACTTACCATACCGCAAGTACATAAATTATTCTTAAGGTAGCTATCAGATGTAGGTACCATCCAGGTCCACTCTATTTCTATTTCATAGAGTGTGATTTAAAAGTTTTGTAATTAGGGTTGACCATGGAAACAAAAGATTCGAAAAACGGTTGTCCAAAATTAATCGCACAGTCCCCAAAGAAAATCACTAAATTAGAATGACCTGACCTGACGCACACCACTGAAATAAAATAAAGTGTTAGGGAGATGAAAGTTGGATTCAGAGCCAATTCGCCAATGTAGAATAAAGGGTATACATGTAAAATGCGACATGTCACAAAAATGAAAACAGAATAAGTCACACCTACCATTAGATTTATAGTCGATATTTTTTTGACCTGACTTTTTATTTCTGAAATTGGATTCCTATTTTTTCTTTTTAGAGTAATTTCAGGCCAACTTCACAGTGTTTGATGATTTCCAGTGCATGACGGAAGTGAGTACACAGTAGGTAAAACAGTCTGACTGTATTATCGGCTGTCAGTCATGACATTGGTATGAATGCTGTATAAACAAGACTGATGATAAATAATAACGTGACATTGCGTTTTATTTCTACTTATTCCCCTCATGCAGAAGAAAATTAGAATTGTAGAAAACAAATTGCGCTTACCTTTTAACCTCCCCACTCCACTTCACCAGTTACTGCAATCACTAAAATTTTCGAATTTGAGATAACACCAGATCTTCACGTTTTGAGATCTCAGGAACCCAAAAAAGTGGTTTTAAACATGTGTGTGCGTGTGTACGTAGTTCGTACGTACATATATCAGACCGAGTTGGCTGAAAGGTACGTGGGCACCTGATAACCTAGCTTAGATCTGAAAAGCTTTTGGAGCCAATACTGGAAATGCCATTTTGGCACATCAACTTTTAAATTTTAAATGCAAACCCCCAAATTCTGCTTCTAAAAATGTATTCAGTGTCAGTGCCCTTTTGACCAAAAATTATAAAATTTACGATTTTTATCGGACTTCAAAATCGCGGTACAGCCCAAGCCCGTGAACCAATTTGCCTGAAATTTTGCTCATGGGGATTGTATTACACGTCGAAGAGCTGAACAAATTTTGGATTTAATCGGCGCACGGAAAGTGCCGTTTTGGCACACCAATTTCGAGATTTAAAATTATTCTCTCCTTTAACCACCCAAACAAGTTTTTGAAAGATTTATTATCACCATCAGAAAGGTCTTCAAATTCTGGTTTCAAATATGACAAGATTCATTCGCATTTAGTACATGGAGTCATGGAGATTAGGTGACCTGTTGACGTGCTGAAAGGCTATTGGAAGCAATAGGTCCACGGGCAGTGCCATTTAGGCATATTAAGTTTAAAATTTTAAACATAAAACACGGAAATCAAAGACCCACTATGTGGAGGTTCCAGCCGTTTCCCCGCTGCCAGGTTTTATTTTATTATGAATCCAAAGGTGTAAAATTTTTTGATATTCGTTCTCCTACAGCGCCCTATACGGTCAAATTTAAAATTATATTAGGACCATTTGAAAGAACATGAGATGTAAACTGGAGCAAATATTTTTAAAATTCATCAACTCCTACAAAAGTTACGACAAAAACAATTATTATTTTTATACCCATAACCATATGATGGCCTTCAATGTAACTTTTGACGGAGTTGATGGATTTCAAAAATGTTTGCACCGGTTTACAGATACATAGTTTCACCATACCCTTTCAAATGATGTATCATAAACGGCTTTTGGACCGCATAAAATGTGTAACGATTCAAATTTCGCTTAAATTTTAATCGCCAAAACCCACGGTAATTGATATTAAAAATCAATAATTCATCCATAATCTGTTTTCATGGGTTCAATAAGATCTCTTTTCCTCTGCACTGTTTTTCTGGAAGATGCTATCAGTGACCTGGCCACCCGTACCTGAATGTGTTGTTATTGAAGTGGAATTTTAGCGGATGTTAGATTTTACCTTCTAGTTTTGGGATTTTTCCGCTGAAAGACCTTAGCTAATTGCCCTTTGTGTTGTTTGTGCTGCTGAGGTTAGCAGCGAATTATTTTGGACAAGGGAATTTGCACTTTTCGGAGGATTTTTTTTGTTTCAAGACAGCTCGTTTGGGAATCGTAAGTTCAATATTTTGCTGCAATTTATTTCAATTATTTATATCAGGACGCTCTTTGCTGGCCGCTGTTGGCCGCTCCCGATCTAATTATCGGCTGACAAGAATTATTTTTGTAACCTTTTTTTTTGGCGGAATACCACGCCACAAATCAGGACCGGACTGAGGATAATTACACGCCCGTTAAGGATTTTAAAATCATCGACCGAACCGGACCATCAACGCCTTCCTCGACCATCACAACAACGTTTTTATGTAATTAGAACCTAATTCCTTTTGCACTCTTTTCCTTTTTTTTTTTGACGACCTCATTGGGTCACTTTTCCAAATTAATATTTTGTTGTATTTAACAATTCATAATTTTTTTTTCTTTTTTTAGGTTTTATGCATTGTATATCTTATTGCGCCGTGTAAACTCAACGTGTACACGTTCGGTACTTTTGCGCCTGTTATCACTAGAGTGAAAATTACACTTACATTAATGTATGCATAATTCCTTCCAATGAATTTTACATTTGGGAATTAATTATTTAATTATTATTATTAAAATTATTTTCTTTTTTTAATTGATTGAATAATTGAGTCCAGTTTGATTAGTACCTCGCCGGACCCCTTTACCATCAGGAAGTTTCTGGCTTTTCTTGCGTTTTATTTAATTTTTAATAAAGCCAGTGGCGCCCTAAATACAAAATATCCATCCCATACGGCTATTGCTGGTCGGCGTACGACTTGTCACGCTGACGTCTAGTTAGTGAGTACTTTTTTAGATTATTTAGTTATAATATAATTTCCTTTTTTTATTGTTAATTTGTGCGTGGCAAATGCAGCATTTTCAAATTATTAATTCAAATGAAATTCAGTGTAACTGAGACATCGAAAATTTGTTGCTATGGACCTGTTTATCAACTGTTATTGCAGTGTTAAAAGTAAATCAGTTGTAACACTAGTGTAACACAAATGTAATTTACAATATCATCTGTACCTGTGGATTTAGGAGGACAAAGAAATTCTACCTTAGGGGACGTTTAATTTTGTTAATTTTATTAAGCGAGGTAGTTATGTATTGGGTTAAAGGATTACGTAAAAAGCCAATTGAAATAGGGCGACTTTTAGTGCTCTAATGTTTCAATGAATCGCTTTCGGTTTATTTTTGTAACATCATTCTTTGAACAAAACGGAAAACCTCTGTGTAGAAATGTGGAAATGTCAAAACAAGTTCTGGATAATTTTGAAAATTCCGCATAAACTGAGCTTAAAAGTTAAATTTTTTTCGAGGAAAGCAACATCTGTAGGGGACATTTCTTGTGAAGCACAACTTCCCTCCCGCTGATCCCAACCCGGAATCTTTTTTTCTTAGTTAAAGACAAAGGCACATAATCTATAATTAAGCGACGAATAAGAGTAGAGCAGCTTAATTCCTTTGTCAGTTTTACTTCTTATAATAAAATAGTAACGTCACACAAATATAAGCGGCAGCGGGTAAACATATCTTGGGTGCGCGTTTGATTAAGAAGGCATTGTGGATGACGGCGTAAGAAGTGTTCTTGTCATCAGTCTGCATCGGAAAGATACTTGCAACAATGGGGGGCGGCTGATGTATATAAAGATTGTTGTGTAAGACGACAATTAGTCCGGGGCGGCGATAAATTTTTATAGACGGGCATAAATTAGCGTAGTGTTTTGCATATGGCGACGGTGGTGGCGGCGCTAGCGCGGTCTTAAAATTGCCTTCCTACCCCTGCATGCGTAACAAGATTTTTTAATTAATGTCAGCCTTCGGAGACATTCGGGATTTTCTACAGCGGGAAAAGTGTAAAAACTGTATTGTGTTACTGTACCTACATTCGTTGCTAAGCGTTGCTAGGGGTGGGAGATTAATTAAAGAAAGGGGATGCTAAAACACAGCCTGAATGCTGGAAATAAGACGTAGATATATTGTATAGAAGAAGGATTTATAATGTGGAGGAATCGACGCGCTCGCGTTGCTCCGTGAATTTATTTTTGATGTCCCGGGGATTATAATTGTTGAGACTTTAAACTTTTCCAGCTTAGGAAAGAGGTGAACCGCAGCAGCAACCCCCTCGAGCGGCGGATTGCTCCACAATGGACATTGTGGGTGAACCGGATGTCGGACTTGGGAAAAAACGCATTTAATTTTATGGAACGTTTATTTTAAATATCTCAGGCCGCGGGACTCTGGCTCTCATGTAGAAACCCACGGTGTACGTGGCCGTCACCTGCGAGGTGCACGAATGAATCATGTAATTGTTTGTTGAGTGCGACTGCATTTCCTTTTATTTGCACCGCAGAAAGCCCCCATATCATCGCCAACTAATTATTATCGGTTCAGGAAGTGTTTGCGATAAGTCCACACATTGTTTGTTGCTTTAAAAACTTATTCCAACAGCTACGCCAACGATAATAATAAATGTTTTCTTACTGTTGTTTCTTAGAATGCTCTTCCTGGACCGCAATGCTCTGAGATCCTTCCTTGCCCAACCCTGATACTGGTTTCATGCACGATGCACATGTTTTGTTTCAAGAATAGTAATCTAAATCATTTTCTATGGTTTCTTCAGACTAGAAAAAACTGCTGAAATAAGAGGATTTGTCATTCATTACCTAACCTAAGCTTCAGTTGCTTATCTTCTATAAAATTTAGTTCTTTTATAGGTTAATATGCTACTATAGCTTTATACAAAAGCACCCCCATCAACTAACTCATTTTCGTCTATTTTTGACAACAAATTGAGGAAAAATTAATTTAAGAATCGATGCCAAAAAATTGCAGAACCTAGTTCCAAAGAATCATCTCATAAAAGAAAGTGAATGTTGCAAAATAACGTGAAGTTTAGATCCTCCTTGAGAATGTAATTTGCGCTTTCTGAAAAAATACACCTGTAATTAATTTTTACATTCGTAAAGCTGTTCGGGATTGCTGTAATAGTATATTACGTAACGAGAGTTGTAAGAAGCATATTACGCACGTGTGGAAGAAGTTGTACACGAGCCGCGTAGCGGCGAGTGTATAATTCCACAGTGCGTAATTGCCTTACAACTCGAGTTGCGTACGATACTTTTTCTACGACCACACAATAGGTACTTAACTTTTCTCAAAAGTAGGTAATAAATTGAAGAACTTCTTCGAGAGGAATATTTCGGATATATCCTCTAGCTTATTTTTTTGATGTGAATCCAGTGGTATAGTCAGACATTTTTTGACACTTCCGGTTCAACCGGAAATGACCATAATTTTTATTTTTCAAAGGAATTAAACTTTTTCTCAACGGACTCGGAATCTACGATTTTTTCTGAGTGCATCTCCCACAAAAGATGTTATGCAAATTTACACTGCATTATTTTGGTTTCTTAAACGTTTTTTTCCAGCATGATGATTCGTGCAATCAATGGAATTAATTTTCATAAAGTCAATTAATTTACCGGTTTATTGTTCCTGGGTACCAAAAACCTGCTGGTATTCTATATTCTGTCAATTTCTTTAAAATACCGGCTCAAAGGTTCAAGAAAATATGAAGGAATACAACTTACAGGTCTGAAGGCATTTTCGGACAAAAAGGTCCTGCGATATAACCTAATTTTTGCACAGAAGATTTTTATTGATTTTACCTCGGATTTTACTTTGCCGTTGAACTGCTTTTATCCTGGAAAAAAATGTCCTAATAAATAAGGGGAGAATAATGAATTTAACAATAAAATTGAGTGAAAAATGACATTTGACAAATGACAATTGAAAACTGTGCGATTTTCACTCTTTACGCACAGTTTTAGGTTTGTGTGCGTAAGGAACGGCTTACTTAGATTGTACATTGTACAAAATTGGCTATTTACAGTAGTGGTCGTAGAAAAATATGTTTAGGTCCTACAATTTTTTTTTTGGTTAAAGAATTTTGATGGTGGCATAATTTACAACTTAGGGTGGCATTTCGGGTTGACATATCATGAGATGGCACTTGCAGTTGGATTCCTGCAATACAAAACTTGACAAAACTATCACAAACCATCAGTAGCATGTTCTAAATTGTTTAGCAATTGTAGTAGAACTGCTACAAAGCATCCTTCTGATGGTTTTTGATAGATTTGTCAAGTTTGACTTGATGGTATTGCAGGAATCTTAATGCCAGCGCCATCTCGTGATTACGCGTTAACTTAGTTACCTATGAAATGAAATGCCACCCTAAGAAACGATTCAGTAACTGATGGTGAACTTAATCACTGCCATCGATAATCGGGAATTACGGTTCCTTTGAATTATTGTTTTCCTTTTTCAAATATAATCAGTTCTAATGCCGCAAAATAGAATATTCATTCTGGTGACGTAATAATATAAATTAAGAAATTGAGGACACCTTGGTAACGATGTAGTTGGATTTCCTTAGATATTGCCCTTAATTTCTTATTTCTCTTAATTTAAGTGGATGTGAGCCAAACAATAGTTAATTGTTAGACAAACAGATGAAATGTTTGTCTGGTAGACTAGATGGTAATTTATTAAGAAAAAGGCTAATAATGGAAACACGGAATTAAAATGAAATCCTCTCTCATAGTCCAGTCGTATATTAGAATTTTTTTAAGCAAATGTAGAAATAATTAGATGACAATGGTTGTTTACGTTGAGATGTACTACTTTATGTAATTGTTTAACATACTAAAAATCCTGACAAATCATGTGTGTGCGTTAGCCGCAATCGTCAAAAAATGGTGGAGGACGTGGATCCCTCCGAAGCTTTTCCTTTATACTATAAAAAGTCCGTTCATTTACTATAGACATGACAGCACGTCAAAATTTGGCTTTTAGAGAGATTTCACTGACAGGTGAATTGGTACAAGGGATTTGAATGCGATACGTCAGACAAACTGGGCAAATGTTAAAATTTTGAAATTGCTCTGAATTGGCCCAAAATAGCTTTGTGGGCGTCCAGTTTTGAGCACGGTACAGAGAAAAATATTCGCGAAAAAGGCTCAGGTATGTTTATCTGAGACACTGATGCTGCTGACAATAAAAATAGATCCTAGAAGATTTGGTTTATGTCATGTTTTTGCTTTCCCGCCAAATTCCGTTCAAATTATCAAAACTTCCTCATAAATTAGGGTTGTACAGTTTCAGAAAAATTTTAGTTCTGCTATATAGTAAATAAACGGACTTTACATATAAATTTCGATTTTGAATTATTTTAATACAAATTACGGCAAAGATCGTAGAAAAAATACGATGTACATCTCGAGTGGGTTGTCCATATCGCTTTCAAGCTATTTTGGCGCCCTCCGCTGCGCGTCGTGCCCAAACATCGCCTTCATGCGATATGGGCATCATATCAATTCCATCTCCATAGTATATTACATACCGAGGAATGTAAGTGTAATTTTTGTGGTCGAGAAATGTATTCGAGATCACAAAAATAAACCACATTCCGAGGTGCGTACAGTATTTTTAGCAATGAAGCAGGAAAAGAAAAATACTGCACACACCTTGCACCATAAGCAACACTGAGCTGAGTTCATGGACCGTCAGTAAATATTACAACCTTATGCGTAAGTATACAGGGTGTCTCAGAACGGTTAATCGTATAGGTTCCTTACGTGAAAATAAGACAGAAAGTACAGAGAAGTAAAGAGTACCTCAAAAATTCTGAAGCGTGCGTTCTTGTGGGGCCTTACACATTTTTTGCATCAGTTTTTTCTGTGCGCTCTTTCTTTGCAAGGCAACAATAATAATGTCATCGGCGTTCCACGATACCCTAAAAAGTACTCTTAGATACAACAAACACTCGATCGGAATTTATGACGGCATACTAGACCCTTACGTTTGATGGCACTTAGGTTTAATAAAATAAAGCTAAAATTGTTCAAAAAGATGCAATGCGTTCGCCAGGGTTTTATTTTAAGATTTAAGAGGATACTACTACTAAAGTTGATTCCATGTAGAAAAATTTCATTTTTCAGTTTTATTTATTTTGTTCTCCTGCAGTAAATTAATGAAGAGCATTTAACTCGAAAACGGTGCATCTTAAACCACATGCATCAAGAGTACTTTTTGGTGAATTTTTGACTGGCGATGATAGTCTTTTTACCACTTTGTCAAAAAAGCGCTAACAAAAAAAAAAATGGCAGCAGAGAAGCGGCTGGAACCTCCCCAACGCGTGGGTCTTTGATTTCAGGGACTTCTGTTTAAGATTCTAAAGTTGATATGCCTAAATAGCACTTCCCGTTGACCAATTGCTCCCAAAAGCCTTTCAGCTCTTCAACGGGTCACCTCACCTCCATTTACCAAATTTCGGGCAAATCGATCCACTAGTTTGGGCTATAAAGTGGTTTCAGTGTTATTACAAAATTTCGATTTTTCTACCCAAAGGGTTCTAAATGCGAATCAATTTTGTCTCATTTAAAACCAGAAATTGAAGACCTTTCTGATGGTGACCTCGATAGTGACAATAAATTTTTCAAAAACTTGTTTTGGATGGGTAAATTAGAGAATAATTTTAAATTTCGAAATTGGTGTGCCAAAACGGCACTTTCCGTGGGCCGATTGAATCCAAAATTGGTTCACCTCTTCGACGTGTACTACAATCCCCTTGTGCAAAATTTCAGCCAAATCGGTTCAGGGGCTTGGGCTGTACCGCGATTTTAAAGTCCGATAAAAATCAATTTTTTTTTTATTTTTGGTCAAAAAGGCACTAAGAATGAATGCATTTTTAGAAGCAGAATTTGAAGGCCTTTCCTATCGTGACGTGAAAAATGGGGGTTTGCATTTAAAATTTAAAAGTTGATGTGCCAAAATGGCATTTCTGGTTGCACGATTGGCTCCAAAAGCTTTTCAGATCTAAGTTGGGTTATCACATGCACACGTACCAAATTTCAGCTAAATCTGTCGAGTAGTTTGGGCTGTGGCGTGTTTACGAACGTACGTACGTACATACATACAGACACATTTTAAAAACCACTTTTTTGGGCTCCTGAGACCTCAAAACGTATAGATCCGGTCTTATCTCGAATTCGAAAATTTTAGTGATTGCAGTAACCTCCCTTTTTTTTTAAATGGTGGAGTGGAGTGGGGAGGTTAAAATTCAGAAAATGTGTAAGGTAATGTGTAATAACCATAATGCAACTTTTTATTCCACTAGGCTATGTTCTAAATTCCAACATCGAATTCATTATACTTTTAAGGAAATTCGGAAAAACTGATTTTTGTGGTGTCCTTTTTGGGGGGACATAGCACCCACAATTTTAGGACAAAAACCTATTCTTACTTTTTGTCTTATTTTCACTTAAGGAGGCTGTGATTAGGTGTTGTCCCCATAATTCTGAGACACCCTGTATAGAAACGACATACCAACTGGTAATGTTTTGTAAGATCCATTTACTGTCAGTGAATTTTGACACTAATGGAGAACTTACAATGCAGAGGTATTGCTAAAAAACATTTTTTTTATGTTCCCGTAATTTCACTAATGCGCCACCATGTGACAACTTGACCCAAACACTGTGTGACAATTAATCCCATTATAGTTTTCGATCTAACTTTGATCTAATTGAAAAATTTAACCATTTGCAACCTCTAAATATGTGGGGAGCCCAGTAGTAGAGATCAAAAAGTAACCTAGTACGCATATGAACTATATCAGCTTAATTAAAACGCGATTAATAAGGGGATAATGAAAAAGAAATAATTTACTTACAAGCATCAAATTCTTCAAATCGCGTTCACTTCTAGAGAAATGATAGAAATGAGTTGAAATTTCTTATGGTATTAAAGACTAATGTAAGTTAAGGGAAACTGTCACCTTTTATTTGAAATTTATACCGGAAGGTGGCACTATGGCCTCTGAGACAACTAGTACTTGAGACAACTAGACCCCTCCTCCCCTATATAATTTTTTTTCCCATCGTCTCTCACTGTTTCTTTACCTTTTGGAGCATAATACCTTAGGAGCATGTATTAATTAGTAAATAATAATTCGTAGTTCTACCCTCAAATTGTCAACAAATTGAGCAGAAGAACATGCAACAAGTCAATTATTATATATTTCAGAGAATCGCAAAGAAAGAACACTGCTTTTCTTTCATTAATTTACAAAAAAGTTTAGGCGTAATATACATATTTGAAACTTTTGAAAGAATGGAACTAAATTATTCAATAGTGTTGGTCTAAGAAGAAGTCATGCAAAACATTCCGATTTCCCCGCGACTCCGCCAACATTATTGAATCTATTAGGGGTGATTTGAGGGCAATTAGGGTGTGTAGTGATTGGCGTTCGGGTCGTTGTTTTCGACAAGTTGTAATATCGGTAATATCGTTTTGTTTAAATCGCCGGCCGTTTGATCGGGATCCATAACCCGATTATTAATCGTGGACGAATGGCGAAGCCCGCAGAAAATACTAATCGAATTATCCCCATTAGGCAGTCTTTAATAAAATTTCGAGTCTGATCCTTGTAAAACTTTTTCATTAAAATAATTCGTAAAATAACATGTCGTCTTCTCGAGATAAAAGGTTTCCCCGTGGCATTTCTAATTACGCAATGGTTTTTAATTGCATTACGGCACGTTCAAACCGTATTGATCTCTCAACTTTTACCCCTAAAATAAGAATCCGCACATCCACCACCGCCGGGTTAATCTTTTCCATTTAGGGTGGGCCGCGTCTTGGAAGATCACAACCCTTTCCCGCGCCGATTTGATTATTATTTCAAAAAGTATCGCGCCACCCCCCCTCCCCACGTATTTTGTGGTATGTCATCTTAATAAACAATCTCATAAGTGTATCTTTGATCTGAAGAACAATGGTCCATGCCGTGCGCGGTCTGTCATACCTCATCAATTACAAATGTCTTAATGTGTGGTCGCAATAGCAAGCGCACAGCTCGCCATTCTTCACTATTCTCTCATGCAAATGTACCACTCACTCACTTTTGTTTTGTGAAGCTCGTTGTCGTGTGCGGCGCCCTAATTAAGAAAACAGGATCGATTGCCCCCTCAACCACCGCACACAAGACCCTCGCTTTTCTTTTCTGTCTCGCCTTTCATACATAAATTTCTGGAACCCATAAATTTTTATTTACACATACACTTGAGGGGTATTGAGAAAGTACCTTAGTTACGCTTCATTCTAGAAGCAAGGTGGCATAATCACTGTGTTGCAAGTAATAAAAATAAGGATAATAATAATCCTTGACCTCTTACTGTTGATGCTGATGTAATGCCGGCGAGTACCAGAAACTCTTGTCATGCTTAATTATTATTAAGCGTGAGTTTAGTTCTGTGGCTTAAGATCCTATAGACAAGTTAGCCCTATTATGTAAAAAGGGCAAAAGACGCATCTTTAGAGCCTATTTGGACATATACAGGACGTTCCAACAAAAACTATTCATAACCCAGAATTTCTCGAAAATTAAACGTAGAATAAAAATCGGTGAGACAGGTAGATATTGTTTCGAGCTGCACACTTAAATTCGTGCTTATGTGAAATTTTTCAACTCACCTCCCATCCCCAGCCAACCCCAACTTCAAGATTTCAAATGCAACTCCCTACTTGTGATACAGTCGAAACTCGAAGCTTCCTAATTTTCACCTGCCCAAATGAATTTAGACATTCGATTGTTAGTTGGCAACTTTTATAGGTGTTGTCAAGGGTAATTGAAAAATTAAGTATGTCCAATTCAATTGAAAATCACGGCAATAGGTCAAAGCAGTTGCTTGAGTTTGAATTGCAATCGCTATATTATTAAGAATTGCCACAACAACCGAAAAGACCAGCAAAAGTTTTCAGTGTCATCCAGAACAACCCTAGGTGTGTCTGTCAAACGTTTTGCTCTAAAGTTTTTCGTCAGAAATAGAGATTTTGAATTCGTTTCATCAGATAAAGGTCATATTCCATGTGCGATTATTCGCGAAATTTTTTGCGATATATCGTGATTTCAAACGTTTGACGGATTTCTAACCAAGTGAAAGTCTCTATTACAGATCTGAATGTTTGGAGGATTTATAGGTTGCGTTTCGACTGTAGATACATCATTTGGTAGCTAACTTCATTAAAAATCCAATGATGTAAAGTTTCTTTCCTACGACCCTAACAGAAAGTGAACGTTTCCACCCCTTTTCTGTGAAGGAAAGTAACCGATTTCTCTCCCTTAGGAGGAAAGTGGTCATTTTCCTCCCTATGGAGGAACGTTCTCATTTTCCTCCTTTTTTAAGGACAGGGGTAGTCAGAGAGAGGGGAAAGTGGTCACTCTTCTCCATACAGAGGATCTCCTCCCTTTCCCCTCGCCAAAGGGCCGAGAGGTTATCACATGAGGTTATCTGAATTTAAATTATTGGGGAACTCCTTTTATCCCAAAGCAAACTGCCATCTAGGGGTGAATAATCTGTCTGGGCATTGATATAGTTCCGTGGATACTGAACAACAATTAATTATACACCTAGACGCCCTTTCTTATTTAAGCAAATAATCAGCGAATAATTTGGACAAGTCAACGTGTGGTCACATTAGAAACGGTGTGATATTCGAATATTTCTTATAAACTACATATACTTACCTACTAAATAACGTCGCACTTTATTGATTTTTGGACTTGTTTTTTTATATGGGATATTGGGGTCGTAAGGAAAACCATATATACATATAATGTGCCGTTCCCACTCTTTGGTACTTATTGTACATACCAGCGGGAGGAAACTTTCCTCCCTTGCAATACAAATAGCTATTATATCCGTTCGTCCCCAAGTGCCAAATTTTAAATTAGATTATACGGCTCTTTGTGATAAATCACTTGAAAAGGGCATCAAAAGCTTTATATAGGCCGAATTTTTAAAATTCTTTGAAAATTATAGAGAAAACAATACTTATTTCTAGGTTCAGAACCAGTTCTTCAGTGTAACTTTTAAACGAGTAGATGGCGCTCATAAGAAGCTTCGTGGACTATAGTTGCTCTGTAACAGCGTGCTTCCTTGCGAATAGCAACAATGACACAGAAATTCAGAAATAGATGGACAATAATAGCGTACCTACCCATGCAACAGTTAAAATTAGTCGCCAGCAACAACCATGGTCAAAATACTACATTACCTTAACATTATTTTTGACATAGGCTATAAAATAAAACAGAATATTATACACGACGATGAAGAGGCTTTATAGACTCGTGAAAGATAGCCCACTCGCTCCTTCGTCGCTCGTGACCTTTCACTTTCACCTTTCACTCGTCGATAAAAAGAAAGTCTTTATCCCCTTGTTTAATAAATCACTATTTTTTTGTTGAATACGTGGAAATCGTCATTTAAATCGAAAAATAATCACTTATAATCTCATAAGAGCATTAATTCTTTCCGGAAATTTTTGGAGTGCATTCCAACAACGTATTAATCGGCCCGAGTGGAACACGAGGGCCCGATTACGTTGTTGGGATGCACGACTAAAATTTCCAGGAAATGAATTAATGCTCGAATGCAGATTCGGTAAGAAAATAGCAACGATACAGCCACAGAAATTGAATAGAAATGATTTTTGACATTTAATTTGACATAAAAATTTCCACTTATTAATTTCGCTTAGGTTGGTCTAGGTAGGTATTAAAAATTTCCAGGAAATCCTCGAGTTACCATGGTTAACACAGAAATCAATTTTTCTATTGGCTAACGATTAGTATCGTGCGATTTTCAGTGAAGTAACTAGTCGATTATTGTACGATACAGACTGTTCCCTAAGTACACCGACAAACTTTAGGGTGTGGTCCTATGCCGTATTCTAGGACGAAAACTTCCTATGGACATATGCTTGGAAGTGCTTAGTTTCCAAGATACATCAGGATTCGAAATTTTGAAACATTGAGCTAATTAGGTTTTCAGCGCATTGGTCATTCTGATATGTAAAATGAAAATGTGGATTAATTAAAATATGGTAGTTCAACTTCGTTTTTTGCAAATTTTTCGAATTTACTTGCTTTCGATTAGTTTTCCCCTTTTTCTCAAAACGCCTCGTTGTAAAGGAAAAACGAAAGAAAACTATTTTGTGTAGTTTTAACCAGTCAATAATGAACGCCACTCATATTTGCAAAAAACCAGTGGTGTACCCTACCTGACCTGATTTTCTACACCTACGCCCCTGGACTTGGTACAAAATTTTCCGTATACTTCTTAAAATGTTCCTTATGTGATATAAAAGTGTAACAAGTTTTATCAAAATATCTTAAATCGTTTTTGAAATGGTAGCATATTAGCAACGGAATTTGCGCACCCTGTAACTCGGAAATAAGGCACTTTAGGACATATATCCATAGGAAGTTATCGTCTTAGAATTAGGTGAAAAAACACCTCTTGAAGTTTATCGGTGGCGGTGTACTTACGGTACAGCCTGTATGTATAATTAATTAATTATCATCTTCAACAACTGATCTTCAAGTCCATATTCAAATTTAATAAATAATCAAAATTGCACCATGTTAATATTATTTAAAAAATAGACTTGGTAACTTTTTTAATTTTACAATTTCTGGCACTAAAGTTCCTTTTTATCGGAAACCGGTAAATTATTCGGAAACAATAATTGTTAGAATAAACAATTCATTTAAACGCGGCAAGCTTTCGGCGGAGCCGAAAGCGAACAGCCGAAGGAATGCAAGTCCGTCTGGAGGTACGAATTGTTCATTCTAATAATTGTTCATTCTAATAATTGTCTCTTTCGAATAATGTTCCTAATTCCCTTTTTATCACCCACGGGGTCTATTTGATTCGGCCCTTCGGACCGAGGTACCCATTCGCAACGTTTTTTGGGCAACTGCAACGTTTGTAAATTAAGAAGCATCCATGTTTGTCATATTTCAAAATACTAAGGTGGTTACGGAAACTAAGGAAATAAAAATTGACTCAAAAATTACTTATGGACCCGATTCTAAGTGGATTTATGTGGTTGCTTTGTGGATTTGTCATGACGTTCATGACACAAGTTTGCTTAGGTGCACAAATCATGAGATGGCGGTAGCATGAAGACTTCTGCAATATAATATTAATAATAATAATAATAATAATATTTATTGCTTTCTGTACACAGTGTGTTTTAAGCAAGTGGTCGGGCAAAATTAACAATAAAAAAACAAAAACAGAAGTAAATCAATCTAGATGCTCATTTCGGTTTATCAGATAGGGGAGACCCGGATCAATTGTAACAGATCTCAGTCTTTTGGTTTTAACTCCGCAAGCAAACATATAATTTTTAATTAAAAATGCACCTCAAAAACAAAGTGTTACTATTGACACCGTGGTGGTGTCAATATTAACACCCAATGTGTCAATTGTAACATGAACCGAAAACAAGTAAAACCTCAATTTGTTTTAATTTATTATCATGATAATAAAACAAACGTAAGAAAGTCCAACTAACATTACAGGGTGAAAGTTATAAAAGTAACTTAAAATTGTAGATCTATTAAGAAAAGAAGGTCCTCACAAAAAAAAATGTTTACTCATTTAAATTCTTAATCAGAATCGCAATAATTATAGCAAGAATGTAAATAATTGTTAAACCTAATGGAAATGAAACTTTTGTCTTACGCACAGATGAAAAAATTCCCCCGTTGTCGTATTTTGAATTTTGAGTTCAATGTGAATACCTACAAAAATAGTTTGAAAAATTACCTTTCGGATAGCCTTTACTGATAACAGCTGGTATTAATTGTATTAGCGGTAGCAATTATTTTAGTTGTGACGTAGGACAAAAGTTTCATTTCCATTAGGTATATTAACAGATAGTGCGCCCAATCTTTACACTCCCTGCATTAAATCCATTCCTCCGTGCATTTATTACTTATTGGCCTAAGTATTAACATGTTACAATCGACACCTTTTCCGTTGTTACAATTGACACCGTCCGGTCATCTGTTCTTTTAGAATTAATATAAAAAACTTAACCTCAACTTTATGTGACATCAAGTCAAGACATCATTAAATGAAAAATAAACCTTCATCAATGCATATTAAAGTACAATGAGAAAAAAATTTAAGTGGCTTGTGATAACTTCACTGTTACTAAAAGAATCTGACAGAAAAAACTTACTTTATAGGGGAAAATCCAACATATATTGACATAAAAAACACCCATGATTATCTGCCAAATATAAACTACCACCAATGGTAGAGAAACAAAAATGCAGCAGAGAAGCGGCTGGAACCTCCCCATCGCGTGGATCTTTGTATTCTGTGTAGATAGTAGTCAATTCAACAGAATTTTTTTAATCCTTGACTAATATCGCAATTTTCTGACAAATACCGACGTCACCTCGGACATCACCCATCACGTTTGACAATATGTTCCTTTTAAGGTTAATCTTTTGCCACCTTTTTGACAATAACTGCCACTTTATGTCATCCACTGTCAGCCCGCTCCCTTTTAATGAGAAAGAATTTTTTCTCTATTTTCCACTGAAATGGCAGAAACTGTGAACACATTTTTAGAACCAGAATTTGATCGTCTTTCTAATGGCGACATGAAAAAGGAGGTCTTGTATTTAAAATTTTAAGTTGATATGCTTAAAAGGGACTTACCGTGGGCCAATTGCTTTCAAAAGCCTTTCAGGTCTTCAACGGGTCACCCAATCTCCATGTACCAAATTTCAGCCAAACCGATTCAGTAATTTGGGCTATAATGTATTTTTACTGTTATAATAAAATTTCGATTTTTTGAACCAAACAGCGCTAAATGCGAATTAATTTTGTCCTATTTAAAATCGGAATTTGAAGACCTTTCTGATAGTGACAATAAATCTTTCAAAAACTTGTTTTTAATGGTCAAATGAAAGAACAATTTTAAATTTGGAGATTGGTGTGCCAAAACGGCACCTTCCGTGAGTCGATTGAATTCAAAATTTGTTCAGCTCTTCGACGTGTAATACAATCCCCATGTGCAAAATTTCAGCCAAATCGGTTCAGGGGCTTGGGCTGTACCGCGATTTTAAAGTCCGATAAAAATCAATTTTTTTTTAATTTTTGGTCAAAAGGGCACTAAGAATGAATACACTTATAGAAGCAGAATTTGAAGGTCTTCCTTATGGTGACGTGAAAAATGGGGATTTGCATTTAAAATTTAAAGTTGATGTGCCAAAATGGCATTTCCGGTTGCACGATTGGCTCCAAAAGCTTTTCAGATCTAAGTTAGGTTACGAGATGCGTATGTTCCAAATTTCAGCCAAATCGGTCTAGTAGTTTTGGCTGTGGCGTGATTACAAACGAACGTACGTACGTACATACACACAGACACATTTTAAAAACCCCTTTTTTGGGTTCCTGAGACCTCAAAACGTGAAGATCTGGTGCTATCTCAAATTCGAAAATTTTAGTGATTGCAGTAACCTCCCATCATTTTTTTTAAATTGTGATGGGGTTGGGGAGGTTAAAAATACTACTTTACTGTGCAAACAGTTTCCATTTCAGTTATTAGGTGGCAGTGAAAAAGGCCGTGTTACAATTGACCCACGTTACAATTGTCACCGGTCTCCCCTACCAGCAAGCACGAGGAGACAACAAGAAGCCGATCAAACTAATAAGGAGCTTTAGATAACTATGAAAACTAAGGATTTCTACAATATCACAATAATTGTATCTCACTATCGAGGAAATTCATGCTGAAACGGAGTGTCCTCGGTACAGCGTACAGCGCACCGAAGAGCGCGCCTCGAAAATGTCTGCAGATTGCTGCAGAAATCTGGGAAATCGTACTGCTAACGCCATCTCATTATTTGTGCACCTAAACAGACTTATGTCGTGACATAAGTCCATTTAGAATCAGCCCCTATGTCATTTGCAAGCCGATATTAATATATAAACAACCGTAAAAGTGATTTCGCAGCCGCTATTAGTAACAACGATCGCGAAATCTGATTTCGCGTGCGGAATTGCTTCCGTAATTAATTTCTTTTTGATACATTTGCCTAAAAATAACTATTTTTTAAATCTTTCTCACTTCAGTTAAGTCGCATTGGAATTCTTTAAGCAGAAGACTTAACTTGTTAATGAATATGACAATGGTACTCAGGTGAATGAGTTTTAGAACGGCCGGAGCCCGGCGATGCAAAATGCTAAAATAGATTGCAGATTTCATGCTTTGCCTTTGCTTTGGGATTAATTAGTTTAATTCTTAGCCAGGCGGGCTCCGATATAAAGAAGTTGACGTAAACTAGGGAGTGATAGCGAGGTGAACTTAAACACGTTCATAATTTGACATTAGCCTATCTGCAAGTTGAGAAAACGGTAAAAATTCAGGCTAATTAGTATAATTTTCCCACCTCGATCATAATTAAAGGACAAATTCTTGCGCCCTGCGTCCTTGATAGATTAACCTTTCCGCTTTCGTTCTTGTCCGCATAAAGTGGGTGTTTTCTTCTCAATCTTTTCTCAACCCTTTTCCGAATCTTTCATCCCCCTCTCCGTGTGCGGAATCCGCCCCTAAAATTCATCACTGCCGAAAATGTTTCTTTCGTTCTTGCGCTCTGATTCCTACCAGGTCCTCGACCGCGCGCGCTGACCATCGCAGGATATCATGTGAAGATGTAAATTGAACGGCCAGTGTTGAGGAGCATCGAGCATGACTCTCATTGTGAACGCTACACCTGTCACACTATTTGCGGTGATTTTTCATTAGTTACACGTCACCATGCGTGGGAATCGGGGTTTATTCTTCAGATGGCGACGTTTTGTTACGCAAACAGATGCTTGGTCAGGCTTCGATGGCACGGAAATTGTAGCTCGACTGAAACTTGCGAATTTTCATGAAGATTGGTTTAACGAGACCGCCAATATTTGTCCTTCCCTCTCTTTTATTCGTTCGCGAGATATTATTCAACCGGTTCACGTCTGTACTTTTTCTCAATAACGATACGAGATAATTTCAGTTAGGAAATTCATGATGATGTGCTATTGCAAATTTTATTGTGGACGACTCTGACGTGAAGCCTCATTTATTTACATGATGATGGTACATACATAAAATGCAGATTGAGGACTTCTGCACGATCTCATTAAAAACGGCATTAAGAGACTCGGCGTGTTTCTGCTGAAGCTCAATAAAAGATGTTCAATATTTTGTTTACGTAATAAAAATACGTAATAACGTAATATCGCTTAAATACACTGATGGAGAGAAAATATATAGGATATTGATGAATAATGTTTCAAATTAGTAGCTATTTATTTGTAGTAGTCAATTAAGTGAATAAAACTAAACATTATCCACGAGCGTAAAAAACTGAGATAATTTCCGGAACTGATAATTTCGCTTTATTCGAGTGTTAAATAGAAAACATTAAACCCAATAACAGCTCTAAATTTTACGATTTAGAGAAATAAATATTAATACAAAATTGCATTGCAAAATGTTATTAATGAGCAAAAAACGTTACCCCTTTTCCACATTTTTTTTACCCAATTGCCTAATTGCAGTAGAGACGGTTGAAACAGTGATTTTTGAATCTTTTGTCACCGATAATATTTTGGCGGAAGCGAAAGCTTCAACTACATACGGAGTGTCCCGAAATTAGTCGTCAAAACTTTACCAGTAGATTGTGCTGGTAAAGTTTTGACCACTAATTTCGGGACAGCCTGTATATTATGTACAAATTGTTATCAGAGAAATCGAAGAACCCCAACTTTTGAACTTCAGGGCTCGCGGAGCAATCACTAAAATCGATCGAAAAATCGAATTGCCAAAAACATGAAATCTTTAGTTTTAGGGTTTTGGGAAACATGTCTGTCTGTGTCTATGGAAACGCTACAGCCCAAGCTACCGAGCCAATCTGGGTGAAATTTCAGGATCGAAAATCTTAGTAGGTACAGTATGCGTCATATGTTTTCGATCGTTTGTTACGCAACAGACTCGGCCATGACGCCTGAAAACTACAGTTACCTGAAATTCAATCATTGTCATATCGTTCAAAGTAATTGTCATGACCGAATCTCTTCCGTAAAGTTTTCAGTTGCCTAACAAACGATCTGACGCATACTGTACCTACCATTTTTTTGAAAAATGTCATTTTAATAACGAAAAGTCCTCTTGACCTCGTATGTTCTGTGGCGATTTGAATTTAAACTTCGTGCCTTGAATCTAGTACTTTTAGCCATAACTTAATCATGTGATTACTTAAATGACAAGTAGGGAAAGGTGATTGAATTGATTGAAATATATATTTAAATCTATTTTGGTAGTAAAGGAGCCTCAGCCTATAAGTGTAGATGCTGAGCATTTTCAAATTCTGTGAAAAAGTAGAAGTGTCTACGGTCTCCGCGAGATCTTCAATTTTTTTTTTTTAAATCGCTGTACCTAGTAGTAAGTGTATTTATTTAGGGGTGTTCGATAAAGCATTTTAAGAAATATTTATCGAGCACCTAGTCGCTAGTCCTATACAGAAATGCCTTCAGCTTCCCACGAGAAAAATTTAAAAAGGCAACCCACTTAAGTGATGATACCTTTTAAAACCCTTTAAAAATGCTTTCCAATGGTACATTCAGGGAGGGCAGATTTATCGATGTGCAACTAACTTCACAGTGACAGGTAGCCAATCAGAAGACTAGTTGCTTAGCAATGGTTCTTAGGGCATTGTTTCTCGATTTTAAGTTTTTCAAAACAAATTAATGGTACAAATTAATTTTCATGATTGGTCAGCCTACTATTTTTAAAAATTTGTATTGAAATACTGTAACTTTTGCCGTCAGTTTCAAATTTTTCTCGGAAGAACGATTCAAATCTTACATTATTTTGAAGGTATTTCAATACAAATCAAGATTGTTTCCTAAGCTTTCAATTGCAAGTTTGTATTTCAATACATAAAACCGAGAAAAAACGCCTCTGGTCAACGCCAAAAAAACCTTTAATCAGAAACTTTGTCACATGTCATCTTAACCTACACAATACAAATATGAAGATGGTAATGAGTTACTGACAGTAGACGCTTTCTGCCAGTTCTATACTGCGTTGTGCAAAAAATCTAGGAACGCCGATTGGTCCCTTCCTAAAGATGCTTTGCAAATGATCAATCGACCATGTTGTTTCTACTGCTGTGGTAGGTGCAATTGAGGACTTTGAAAATTCACTTGTTCGGCTGCATTGCTGCAATTTGATTAATGTTTCTGAGACCAGAACAGCAAGTGGGGTGAGCATTTTCAAAGTCCCCGACTGTATTAGCAGTTTTTCATTTTATGTAGTTCATTAGATTATTACACTCTAGAAGGAAGACCTTGCTGAAGAAATTGAAAATCGCGATTTTAAAGAAAAATTAATATCTTCAACAGTTGATGTTAACCAAATAAAACTTGGGACATTTATATTTTTGACAGCTGCCAATTCAATGGCATTAAAAGAAATTTTCTAGGCCTCCTAGATTTTAGGTATGGATTTTAACACTGATGGACACACAAAAATGCGAAAGGAATTGGATTCGACTATAATAAAACACGTCTTGGTATCGTGCAAGCTTTGTAATATTTTTTTCAAGAAGCCTGGATTGGTTACATTTTTGAAAAGCTGATTTTTTTAACAGCTTAGTGGTGTTAAAATAAAACATGGCGGCCATAAGAAAAAGAAAAGTTAACTGCCGTTACTCAAAATGTAGAAAGCCTAGAAAAATTTTGCAGATGTCGTTGAATTGACAGATGTCAAAAATATAAAATCCCCAAGTTTTATTTAAATAGCATCAACTATTAGGGAGCCATAAATTTTTCTTTAGAATGTTAATTTTAAGTTTTTTCAGAATAACTCAGGAACGAATCAATATATCCAAGAATTCTTCACAGATTCTTACTTATCTTAAAAAAGAGCAACTTTTATCTAATTTAACCGATCTTCTATCTCTTATAGTTTCTGAGATCCCAATAGTGGGCGATGACATTGGCTAACACCCTGTATAGCTTGTACCTATGTTAATCTTTTTCCACACTGTCACAAAAAGTGTCAAACTTGGAACAATAAGAGCACAATGGAAACACTGCACAACTTCGGTGGAATAATGCACTATCACTAGAAACACCCTCCCACAGGTTTTTTTAATTATTATTGTCTCACTTTTAAATTGGAATATCTCCTTTATTATTTGAGATATTCACCTGAACTAAAAACAGGATAGTAGATCCTAGTCCCAGATTTTGTTCTGGACCTTAGGTACTCTCAGCGATCGTCTTCGGATCTTAAGCGCTGTGGATGCATCTTGCTTCTTTTTAAATGGGGCACCGGGTTTATTTTTGCGCGGAGCGATAGAGAATTTTGTTCTGATTTCATTGATATAGGGTAGTTGATACCTGGAGTTGATAGTTTTGGAGAAAAAAAACACCAAGTGCTCATTATAGTTTCGCCTTGATGTTCGAAACGCGTTAGCTGTGTAATCCAAGTTTTCTCGGTGTAGTGGGGTGTTTCTAGTGATAGGACAATAAAAGCAATCGTAATTTTGTTGTTTGAAATGCTACTCACCTGAAGTAGGTAACAATAATTCAGCATGTTCTTGTTTCTTACATAAAACATTTTTAGACATTTTTGACAAATCTTGATGATGTCATTTATTCGACGAAACGTTTTCTGTCCGAATTTTTGGAACACTTTTGGTTATTAATTAATCGGAGATCAGAAACTTCAACGGTCGTGGATTCGCGTATGTTACCGAGTGCTTGAAGATAAAGGGAAGGGTCTTTGTGCCGCATAAGAGCAGGCCATCTCACAGCAAGTGCCAGGCATGTATGTCACAGAGGAGTACATGAGTTATATAGTAAAGTGCTGCAGGGCCGGTTCCACAATAGATAATTAGTTTTGATCGTTCAACTCCACTCGATATCTAATACTAATCTAAGGTGTTTTGCAAACTTCCACGTAAACAGCACTTGTTAGGGTCGTGTCTCACACATTATGCGATTACCAAACGATACGATCTCTTCATTCTTTTTCATCCGTCGAAAATTCGAACACGTTTTAATAGAATAGCGCGAAACGTGTGGGAAACATACGAGAAAGAGTTTTTATGTGAAACGCACGCTACTGATCGTCGGTACACATCAACGCCAATTCGCCACGGGCTTTTTGTAGTATTTCTGAATGGGTTTCGTGAGATCTTTCGAAAAAATTCAGTTTAATGAGAGACGCGACGCGCACTCATAATCTAAAATAATTGTGTGCAATATTTTACATTACTCTCCGAAATCGCGGTCTAATACTGTAGGCATTAAGAATTTCAAAATCCGAAATCCTTTCTCATTCCGTATTTAATTCAGCTAAACCCCAATGGAAATCAGAATTAAAACGTAGTTTTCTTGTAGAACTAAACCGGATCGGGAATTCCACCACGGCTCAATCGAGCCCTTAATTCCTCTCGCAGATTGCATCGAACTTATACGGATGGATGAAATTTTTCAGCTTTTCCTGAAAAATCACGTCGGGTTTCAGCAAAACGCGTTCGAGAAACACCTAAACTGTGGGATAGCCTCCGGCAAGGTTGTGGTGTAAAAACCTCGTCCCGATCGGTCCTCTCTTGACTCCTTCTTTTATTTAAATATCTCACTTGTTTTATAATCCGTCTCTGTCTCTTATTCTTAAATCTATCACAATTCTGCGTGCGTTTTATCGTAGAACTCTCCGACAAATTACTCCCAGGTCGAAGGAGGGGACGGGCGGTGGAAGAAGAGTTAGCTCCGAGCAGAATTTTCTGAAATTAATGTTTATAATTGCATTGTGTACAGGGAAAATATAATGGAAATACATTGATTAAGTCGTTGGAGCCACTAAAACTTTGTTGGAATCCATCGCGAAGTTGGCATAATAACGACTTTTTTTCCTTCGGATAAAAATCAGGATGTAACTAGTTAGATATGGTCGATGGTATGTCTGCTGGATGTGATATGATGAAAAGAACCATTCACATTAACGGCGTGAATGGTGCATGAAATTTTTTAAGTAAACTCTCGGACAACATCACCTCGAAAATTACCGGGAATTATTTCTGATTCACGCCGCATTTAAAACTATTTTCTGTGACGGAGCGTTCATTATTTTTAATTTCACTGCTTGACATTTTTTCGATTTGTCAATGGGTAAATAGCCCCTGCGAATTCTGGGCGAATCCACGTTGGCTAGTTGGCATATTTGGGCCAAATTAGAGATTTGCACCTATTAAAAACTTAATGTAATTTTAATAAAAAGTTGCATTTTACGCTTTTTCCAAATCGAATTAAAATTCCGTTGTGATTGATGCGCAAATAATCATTTCATTAGGAATTTCCATTTTTCTGTAGTTGGTGGTTTATTATCTTCTTCCACTTGAACATTTTCTTCAAATTTCAAATGTGCAGGGTGAATGTTCACGAATCACAACAGTTTGTGGCAATATTTTTAGGACCTTTCAGTATAATAGGTATGTAATCTATGTATCTTATAAAACCAGATCCACAGCAACCGTTAATTCTCTTGCGTACAATATGTGTCTCATTTCACCTGGCCTTCACACTATAGAGGGTGTCCTAGATTCAATGTGACAGGCAATATATCCGTCGTGACTCTAAGTTAAATTCTGAATTTTGGCATAAATATACACTCAGATACTACATTAGCGGTTACAGCGCATAAGTCTCCTTCAATTTTGTTATTTTAAATAGCACCCACAATTTTTTAACGTAGTCGATTTAAGCTGGTCAAATGTAGTCTGAGAAACCCAACATGTCAACTGTTTGCACCAGCTGTTTTGATTTTATAACAATTTTTTGATAATTTAATAAAATCGAGGAGGCAGGCAAACGTGATTGATTTGAAGCGTTTGAGGCAATTAAGAACATCTGGCTACTTATGCCTTTCGCGAAAACAGAGTTCAGAAAAGGCGCCTGTTTACTAGAAAAGTGAACGCAAAAGACGAAGCAGGTGAAATTTTTTTAAATGCCCATGTCAAATATGGCCAAATCTATGCATACACACGAAAAATATAAATTTTTATTACACCGGTATAAAATAAGAAAATTAATTCATTTTCAATTTTGACAGGTCAGCATGGGTCAAACCTCTATAGTCGAAATCACCGAGAGTACGCAGTACAGTCTCTTATGCGCAACGTGGTTGTCACTTAGCGTTCCCTCGAGGGGGCAACGACGCACAGAAAAAATGTACCGCGGACTAGGACTAGGCCGGACTATTTAAAGACTACATAGCAGGTCCAAATGGACTAAATTGGACTAGACTGGACTAAAGCGGACTAAATTGAACTAAAACTAACTAATATCTGTCCGGGATCCACACGACCGAGATTCACCCGATTTCCATGGCGATTCATTGTTGACAACAATGATTCGCCATGGAAATAGGGTGAATCCCGGTCGTGTGGATCCCGGACAGACCATAGACTGGACTAAATCAGGCTAGACTGGACTAAAGCGGGCTAGCCTGGGTTATATTGCACTAAATTGGACTAAAGTGAACTTAATTGGACTAAACTGCCTCCTGCGACGCCCAAAATGTGTCGCGTCCAAATTTCAGAGATGTCTAAGGAAATTGTGAGGACTTTCGTGGTCATACGAAGAACCCAATTAAAGACAATGTCTCTCAAACAGTTAAAGACTTCAGTGTCTTGTATTGAATCTAAATTTTTGAATATATTTATTTAAAAATTTTAATCTAGGTCAAACAATAATGGGTATTTAAACGTTCTTTCAAAACAAATGATTTTGACTTGACATGACAAAGCCGGAACCGAAAGTAAAACAGCTCCCTCTAGCGGACGTATTTGTAAAGGAGGGAAATTTATAATTGTTTGCATTTAAATAAAATTAAAAATTTTCAAGAAAGTGGCAAAGTTTGAAGGATCAGAGGTAAGGAAAATACTAATTGACACTCCAACTACGATATCCACCAAAAAAGAAAGGAAATATCATAGTGCAGCCCAACAGCAGAACCAAACGCCAAAAAACCAACTCAAACCCCTTGATAAAACAAAAAAGAAAAAGGGGGGGAGCAATCTTGTTTTTTTCTCCTTTACCCCCCTCCCCCCCATTAACCTCCGAGTACCTTAGCTATTTAATTAGTTACAGTTATTTAATTCCATAGTTGAGGAGGTGAGAATCTAAAGCGCCGGCATGTCTCAGAAAGTAAATTCTGAGACAGGTAATCGTAAAAAAGCTATTGTTCCTACAGTTTTAAGGAGGGAGAAATCCTGTTGTTAGAAGGATTAAAAGCTGATGAAAGCTAACAAACTGTAATCCCAGAAAGAATTTTTCGAAAAAGTGAGATTTTTTTAGTTATGCCCCACAAAATATCCACAAAACTGCTTTTGACTATACTTCAGTGAGACATGTTGGTTTCTGAAACTTTTTCTTGGTAATAAGTACTTGGGTATTATAATTTTTTCCAAATAGTGGAATGGATTCCGAAATGAGAAACCAAATATATTTTCTGATTCACCAATACATACAAGTGCTATTGCCAAGAGAAATTGAGCAAAAAAGTCGTTACATTTTAATAAACAAGCATTTTTTAAAAATCGGATAAGAGTCGTCACCTGCATTAGACTTGGATAAATGATCGCCGATTTTGAATAATTATTTTCTCAAAAACAGTGAAGAAAATCGCAAAGTTATGAGTTAAACCCTAAGTACATACAGGGTGTCTCAGAACTCCCGTATAAGCCAGCAATTCCTGGATTCAATTTAAGACGAATTTTTCTTTGCAAAAATTGCGATTGTCCAATAGTTTTCAAATGGGAAGCAATTCAAGGCCGCCAATCAGAATGCGTCCCTTAATTAAAGAGAACAGTAAGGATGCGAAAGCTGTTGCTGGGGAAATTTAAAAAAAATTGTTGTGAACCCTAATTTCTTGCACTTTATTGTTATTTTGTGTATCCGAGCAGCGGCTTACACATCCTTTTACTTTACCTTACTGACTAATTCTGATATTCATTCTGATTGGCAGACTACAATTGCTTCTCATCTGAAAACTATTGGATCCTCGAAACTTTTGCAAAGGAAAATTCGTCTTTATAATTAAGTTCAGGAACCTACCATTATTGGCTTATACGGGAGTTCTGAGACACCCTGTTTATACCTATAGAAAAAGGACAAAATGCATTACTTTCCTGTAGGATATGGACACGTCAGGATTTGATTGAAACCGTCGTTTTCGTTAGGCGAACCATTGGGATTTCGGTATGTCCTGATTTGAGAAAAGCGGACTACAGAAATGGATCAGAAGACGGCTTTTGGTGAAATGACATCCTTAACTCACTTGCGGTCACATGTCGGTTTTCACGTGTATTCACCTTCTCAGTATTTCCACTTCAATAATATTATTTTTAAAATGCCTATCAATAAGGGAGCCGGGATTTAATTTTAGTTAAGAATTTTTGCGACGACGAATTCCTGGTGACAGATTCCCAAAATCTATGAATACGGAATAATACATCCGTTCATTTCAACATCCCGATGAACCTCCACCCACAGTCTCACAGTCATGACTTATTGAGCCACCTTTAAACAACAATTCATTATAGGTAGGTACCGACTGCCGGCAGAAATACTGCCGTATTTGAAATTACTAAGTTTCTTTGGATTCCTTGGAACAAAATGTACCCTACCTACCTAAAGGGTGGCCCCTAAAAACCGGACAGTTTTATTTTTTGTATATCTTCGTTAGGTTTTGCGTAATGTTTTTAGTTTTATATTCGACGTAGCTGAAGCTTGAGATCGTCGATACCACTCATTGGATTTGAATTCGCACCATCAGTGTCCTTCCTAAGGACTTTAATTTAACACCATTATTTAGGCCAATGGGGTTTCGTACCCATTGACATATGACAGTGGCGTTTAAATTGAATTGAAAATCGTTCTTTCCTCTTTCCAAAATGCGTTCCAAATGAAAATTAATCCATCCCCAATCTATCCCTAAATTTAGGGATGGATTAATTTTCATTTTGAAGGACATCTTGGAAATAGGAAAAAACGACTTTTAATCCTGTCTAAGCGCCACTCTCATGTGTCAAAGGGTAACGAAACTCCTCTTTTTTAATCATTTAAGTAATGCGGGACAAATATTTTCCATATTTCCATCCTCTTCGATAGTTAAAACATAAGGATTAAGTAGTATACTAAAGCGTGCCACACGGCGGGAAGATAATAAACAGTATAGCTGTAGGTGCCAGTAACACATAGCAAAACAGTTTCATTCAACAAATTGAAAACCTGAGATTGTTTCTGTTCTAAAAATAAATGAAAATAAGTAATTAGTTGCGATAACAATAGTCTTAACATGAATATAGCATCGAATCAGGTGGCTTTCTACCAAGTTGAAGAATTCCGAACAGCACCCACTCGTCATTGTGCTCGCAAGTTGCACTGCACCCAGTGACCCTTGAGGCGCTACCAGACAATCCCGGATTCAAGCGTGCTATAAAAACCTCGTAACACAACATCGGTAGAAAAAGGCCATTGTTTTAATCACAACATAATTATTATTTTCGAGTCATGTGTAGACGATGATCGATTTACTTTCTATCTTAACATTTCACGATTCGCGCGTTTGAGGGTCTCTTCACATTGTTCTTGTGCGTCGGCCAACATGATTAATCGTTGTATAAATCACACCCTGTCAACACATACATGACTTTGACCATATAAGATGGCAATACTGTAAATCATCGGTATCCTGCAGCCAAGGATATACAGGGTGATTCACGTAGACCGTTCGTTAGAAGTTTTTCCACTTCCCAGTGGAATAGAAATTTGAAATCTGGTACTCGGCCATTATCGACAATTCTGAATTCACCTAAAATATTGGCGAGATTCCGTCACTTCCGGTTTCGCCGGAAATGATACCAACTTTGTTATTTTAAATAGAACCCTATAATTTTCATTACATATTTAAGATCGTCTTTCCAAACTGAGTATTTCTTATCTGGGTTACCTTCATCTACCTGTCATAGTTTTTGACTTATGTCAATTTTTTCGTTCAAAATGTCACATGCAAGAGTTGCTTTAAAAAATCACAGCTCCTAAACGCTTTGCAATAATGAAACGAGTTTTTTTACAATTGATAGCGAAGGAATCAGAGCATCTTTTGAGTGGCAGCAATCTACGAACATAGCTTCAAACGTTCACAATTGCTATTCGAAGTTGACGATGACAAAATGTGGAAAAGTCGATTTTTTCAAATAGAACGTACTATTTTTGACAACGGCAATCGATAGAGAGCTAAATTTTAGGGGCAGTTTCATCAACATGTCCTATACCCCCTATTTATCAATTCTGAGTTACTTACAAAAAAAGATATTCTGAAAAAATTATGAGTTATCGGAAATTGAGTAGGCTTTAGAAAATTTGTTACATGTCAAAAAGTGTCATTTTCATTGTTTGTATTAATAATTGTTGGCTTAATGTTGGTCTTACAACAATAAATTGTGGGCTACACGAATGAAGTTGTTTTTGATTTATTTGTGACTTACGGTCAAAATGACCGAATTGTAGACGGAACTTGCCGGGCCTTTTAACGCAAAGTATCCAGATTTAGCGCTGATGACAGGGTAAATTTGCTCGCATGAAGACGAATTGTATTAATGTAATGAATGACAAAGCTTTGTTAAAGTGTGTTACGTTTCTTTCTTTCAAAAGGGTATTAATGTTTTTATTATAAAATGAAATAAGTTGCCTTGAGAGTATTTTTTGTTAAAAAATCGTTGTTATTTTGCTGTGTCATTTTGACCATAAATCACAAATAAATCAAAAACAACTTCATTCATGTAGTCCACCGTTGTTGTAAGACTAAAATTAAGCCATTAATACTAACAATGAAAATGTCACTTTTTGACGTGACAAATTTTCCAAAGCCAACGCAATTTCCGATAACTCATAATTTTTTAAGAATATCTTTTTTCGTAAATAACTCAGAATTGATAAGTAGAGGGTATAGGACATGTTGAAGAAACTGCCCCTAAAATTTAGCGCTCTATCGACTGCCGTTGCCAAAAATAGTACGTTCCATTTGAAAAAATCGACTTTCCACATTTTGTCATCGTCAACTTTGAATGGTAATTGAGAACGTTTGAAGCTATGTTCGTAGATTGCTGACCATTCAAAAGATTCTTTGATTCCTTCGCTATCGATTGTAAAAAAACTCGTTTCATCATTACAAAGCGTTTAGGAGCTGCGATTTTTTAAATCAACTCTTGCATGTGACATTTTGAACGAAAAAATTGACATAAGTGAAAAACTATGACAGGTAGATGAACATAACTCAGATAAGCAATACTCAGTCTGAAAAGACGATCTTAAATATGTAATAAATATTACTGGGTTCCATTTAAAATAACAAAAGTTGGTATCATTTCCGGCGAAACCGGAAGTGACGGAATCTTGCCAATATTTTAGGTGAATTCAGAATTGTCGATAATGGCCGAGTACCAAATTTCAAATGTCTATTCCACTGGGAAGTGGAAAAACTTCTAACGAACGGTCTACGTGAATCACCCTGTATAATCCGGGCACTTGTCAATCTAATTATTAGAATGGTAAAGAATGTTCGTGCATCAGTGAGAAGAGCGGCATATGTGCTCGTATTGTATTTTATAATTGAATTCTTCACAATCGGAATGGTTAAATGATTAGTGGAGAACGCAAGTCATTTGGAGCTAATTAAATTTGTATGTGTGGCAAGCCGCACCCACCCACTTTTTGTTCTTGTACCGTTTTCACAAAACACGAATTGTTGCTGGAGACTCGAACGGGACGTCGCGCGACTAACCCACCGATTTTTCTTAAAACCCGCCGTCGGCCACGATCGCCATCCCGACATATATATCATTGTACCTATTATTATTGCTATTTGTTACTAATGATTGTGTATGTTGGAATCGGTCGTGCATCATTACTCATTAATACAGTTCGATTGGATCTCGACCAGCCATGAGAAACTTATGAACACGACTCCGAAACTTTTCCTGAGACGTGATTGACATCCAGGACCGGACTTTTATTCTTATTTCACAATTCCATCAATTAGGTTGGTATTTGTGTGGTATTCCTCATAAATCACTTAGGAACGTCAATTAGTAATTTTTTGCTAACATCAACACATATCATGTTCCTTTCTCCCGGCTCACGTCATATTCGCAGTTTAATAGAAATTCCTTGGTGATGTAAAAACTCCATTACTTCACTAACATGACTGTAATTATGTTACTTCAAGTAAATATCAAGATAGCTCTAGGTAACTGTTGCTCATAAATTCATAATGTTCATCCAGCGTTCAGTGTGTTATTTCTCTTACAACATGCTATTAAGTGCTATTTTTATCACATAAATATCAAAACCACTTCTCAAGGGGTGAAAATAAAACAAATTGCATCCTGACTTCTGAAATGTTTTATGTTGTCAATATTACAGATGGTGCGTAACATATCTCACAGTTTTTTATTCATTTCGTTGAGATTTCTTTTCTGTTTATACAATACCTATAGTTACTGCATGCTTTCGCGATTTTTTATGTAGGTACCTACTTTTTTCCAAATGCTCTTTTCTAGGATAAAACATCAATTTAGAGGTAAATTTCAGGAGTAGACTGCAATAAAGGCGACCAAAGGTTCCAAGCAATAGTTATATATTATAATCTCGCTGAAAATTTATAGTTGAAATTGTCATCTTCTTCAAAATAAGTAAGAAAATTGATAAAAACGAATAATAAGTATCAATCGGCGATACAAAAGAAACGTTTGAAGCAGTATTGATAATGAAGCAAATTCTGGATGTTTGTCAAAAAATTAAAGATCCTTTTTTTTCTCCTATACAGTATAGAGAGTAACAAATCTACACCAACAAACGGAATTTTTACTCTATAATTCTTCTTCTTCTTAATTTCCAATGCCAATTTATCGAGTTCCTCACAAAATGAGTTTATTTCTCGACTTCGACGGGGTTATTCGTCCTTCGTCCTTAACCCATCAATTAGCGTTTTTATAAAACATTTTATGTATTTGAATACAAATTTATTTGAATACAAATGGGCTCTCATGATTTGTCAGATCTTACTGTTTTTTAAAATTTGTATTATTGAAATACTGTCACTTTTGCAGACAGTTTCAAATTTTTCTCGCAAGGACGATTCAAACCTGAGATTATTTTGAAGCCATTTCAATACAAAAAAATGCAGCAGTGAAGCGGCTGGAACCTCCCCATCGCGTGGATCTTTGACTTGGGTTTCTAGTCGAATTAGCAAAGAAAATGTATGACTGCTTTCCATGATGGTTTTAGAACTTTTTTAGAACACACAAATTGAAACATTCATTAGAGAAAAGTAGGTATAAGTAAGTCCTTTTTAGGCAGTTCTAAAACCGTCATTGAAACTCAGTCTTATACAATTTCTGTGCTAATTCGGCTAGAAACACAAGTCAAAGATCCACGCGATGGGGAGGTTCCAGTCGCTTCACTGCTGCATTTTTTTTGAAACCAGAATTTGAAGACCTTTCTGATGGTGACAATAAATCTTTCAAAAACTTGTTTTGGATGGTTAAATAAGTGAATAATTTAAAGTGGGATATTGGTGTGCCAAAACGGCACTTTCCGTGGGCCGATTGAATCCAAAATTTGTTCAGCTCTTCGACTTGCAATACAATCCCCATGTGTAAAATTTCAGCTAAATCGGTTCAGGGGCTTGGGCTGTACCGCGATTTTAAAGTCCGATAAAAATCATTTTTTTTTAAATTTTTGGTCAAAAGGGCACTGAGAGTGAATACATTTTTAGAAGCAGAATTTGAAGGCCTTTCCTATCGTGACGTGAAAAATGGGGGTTTGCATTTAAAATTTAAAAGTTGATGTGCCAAAATGGCATTTCTAGTTGCACGATTTTCTCCAAAAGCTTTTCAGATCTAAGTTGGGTTATCCCATGCACACTTACCAAATTTCAGCTAAATCGGTCTAGTAGTTTTGGCTGTGGCGTGTTTACAAACGTACGTACGTACGTACGTACGTACACACACACAGACACATTTTGAAAACCGCTTTTTTGGGTTCCTGAGACCCCAAAACGTGAAGATCTGGTGCTATCTCAAATTCGAAAATTTTAGTGATTGTAGTAACCTCCCATTTTTTAAAAATTGTGATGGAGTTGGGGAGGTTAACAAGATTATTTCCTATATGCTTTCAAATGCAAGTTTGTATTTCAATACATAAAACCGAGAAAAAACGCCTACCTATAGTTAATCCCGGTTAATCCTATCTTAAAGTTAAATTCTTCAAAAAATTTATAGCAACAAATTGTTTGACCGCAATTGTTTCTGTGATGTCGGAATAGGTTTATCGTTTATCTATACATACGTTTGTTGAGACAATGGTTTCTAAGAGCTTATTCACAACCACTTTACGTACGTAACGTAACAAACTTTAACAATGGTCAACAATTGTTCATGACAGCTTCTGACTTTTCTAGTAATTGTTGACGATTGTTAAACTTTGTTATGTCACGTACGTAAAGTGGTTGTGAATGAGGTTTAAGGGTTTTAAAGATGACTTATCTTTAAGGAAAAAAGTCATCTCTGAAAACATCAAGCTCCCCGTGGCTATTTAGGTGAGAGAAAATCAGTTTACTCTCCATTAATTTTCTAATGAAGTGATAGAACGTCAAAATTTGAATTTGATGATGGTATGAGGAAATTTTGCAAGGAATTTTACTAACATGGGAGTTGGTAGAAGTGACTTAAATGCGGTACGTCAGAAAACATGACAAATGTCAAAATTTTGCAATTGCTCTGAATTGGTCCAAAATAGCCTTTGTGTGCGTGCAGTTTTGAGTAAAATGCAGAGAAAAATATTCATGAAAAAGCGTCAGGTACGTTTAAAAATAAACCCTAGAAGATTTAGTTCATGTAATTTGGTTTCCCGCCAAATTTCGATCAAATTGTCAAAAGTACACGCCCTTACAAATTAGGGTTGTACAATTCCAGAAAAATTTTAGTTCTGCTGTAGTAAATGAACGAACCTTATTCTTAAAATTTTCCGACGCTCTTTTCTTAGCAACGCTTAAAAACGATTGTTTTGGTATTGCTTTTGACGTTTATTTGCTTTTTGCGTGGGCTTCTCAGGCACTATTAATTTTTTTGTGCCTGAAAGTATAATGAAGAAAGTCCTTCATTGCACATCCATATAAACTGCTATTCCCGCACTTGCTTGATTCCCGTATTTCTCTTCGCCTCCCACAGGAACTTCACGCTCTTAATAGAGAATTTTTTTTTAAAATATACAGGGTATCCCTCGTCGAGCGTCAGTTAGCCGTATCTGGACAACTGTTTCTAGCATCGTCTTGAAAATTTGTACACAGGGGTTTCAATTAATTTTGAATCGATGTAAAATATTTTCATCAATGGCGCACTTCCGGTTATACCGGAAATAGATACAAATTTCCTTATTTTAAATGGAACACCCAGTATATTATGATATTTTTGGATTCCACGTTTCATTCTAGGTAAACTTTTACTAAGAATTGCTATGCCAAAAATCAACCATTTTTGAGAAAATCAAGAATTTCGCTTTTTTATGCCAAGTGCTGGCCTAACTTTCAAAAGCTGTAACATCCTTCCAGTATGAAATGAGAAAACGATATTAATTTGGCATGAAGTCTAATGTAGGTTGTATCCGCCCCTAGACTCAAATTGGGTCAAGTGCATACAGGGTGTTCTCTGCAAATTTTTAAACATCATCAATTTCATTGGTCAAAAAGTAAATTTTTTCAAATGGAATGCCCTAACTATTTTATGGCACATCGATGCAGAATTTAATTGTCTACCATTTTAGTCTATATGTTTGCCATATTTAAATAAACAGTTTTTGTGATATTTCTAAGTATTTGGAATTGGACCAAAATTTCATATGTTAAAACAGCATTAAAATAGGATTAAATTTTCATTTGAGCAGCCTTAAGGAACAATAAAGGCTTCTAAAATCATAGCTAACTTTGGTTATTAAATCGTGCTAAATATGAAATTTCGGTCAAATTCCAAATACTTAGAAATATCAAAGGCACAGTTTATTTAAATATGGCAAACATGCAGACTAAAATGATAGACTATTAAATTCTGCATCGATGTGCCATAAAATATTTGGGGCTTTCCATTTGAAAAAATTGACTTTTTGACCAATGAAGTTGATGATGTTCAAAAATTTGCAGAGAACACCCTGTATGTATTTGACCCAATTTGAGTCCAGGGGCGGATACACCATACATTAAACTTCTTGTCAAATAAATATCGTTTTCTCATTTCATACTGTAAGGATGTTACAGCTTTTGAAAGTTAGGCCTGCACTTGACATAAAAAAGCGAAATTCTTAATTTTCTCAAAAACGGTTGATTTTTGGCATAGCAATTCTTAGTAAAAGTTCACCTAGAATTAAACGTAGAATCTAAAAATATCAAAATAGACTGGGTGTTCCATTTAAAATAAGGAAGTTAGTAGCTATTTCCGGTATAACCGGAAGTGCGCCATTGATGAAAATATTTTACGTCGATTCAGAATTCATTGAGACCCCTGTGTACAAATTTTCAAGACGATGCTAGAAACAGTTCTCGAGATACGGCTAACTGACGCTCGTCGAGGGATACCCTGTATACATAGACGCATAGTTGACTAACAGAATAGAAGACATCTATTAAGAAACAACAAATCAGGTATTAGTAAGTGGAAAACTATCAAAAGTATTTTGGACAGAAGAGGGATTCGACAAGGTTGCTCGCTAAGCCTTACATTTACATGATTGATTTGGAACAAGTGCTCAGAAAGCACAAGACGGGGGAGTATAGTAGTACGAAAGATGAAAGAATGGTCCTTGCAATATGCTGACGATATAGTTCTGGTGGAACTAGAGGCAGAAAGACTAAAACAGATGATCAGCACGTTTAAAAAATATCTGGAGATCCGAAACTTACCTACGAAACTTACGAAAATTACCTAAATACCAAGAAACCCATGATTCTCATATTCAGCACAGGAAAAGAGAAAAATGAAAAGGCAAAATTTAAATGGGAAGAAGAAGAAATAGAACAGGTGGATGAATTTAAATATTCAGGATTTACCTTCAACAAGAACAATACGGAGGGGCAACATGTAAAAGAAATAGCTATACGAAAGGAATGATAGCGATGAAGCAGATCTGAAGCATCGGCGAAAGGAAGTGAAAAGTATTTTGCTGAATGATGGGGAAATATACGGATGGACCCGGCAAAGAGAAATAGAAAAACTACACGAGAAGTATTTAAGATGGTGCATTGGAGTAGACTTCAATACCCCCCAATACATAGTTCTCGAAGAAACAACAAGAAGACCACTAGGGATAGAAGCTGGAAGAAGAGCCATTAAGTTTGAAGAAAATTATAAGACATTCGTCGGCGGCAATCCAGAGAACACAGCAAATTTGTAATAATTGTAATAAATAAGCTCACAGTCCTTCCGAATGTAAGTAGTTTACAAGGAAATAAATGTTTTATCTATCTATATAAAGGAAGTTTTGGAACTGACGAAAAAAGCTTGGAGGAATGGGAGGGGGAGAAAAAGAAGAAAGTGATCACAGTGGGGAAACAACGAGATCTTTACCATGGACTATGGAGTTGCCAAATGATTTTTAGTATACACACTCACACTCTCCTTATTCAGCTTCATACTTTCTCAAGGTCCTTCTTGAACAACAAAGGGTAATGTGTTTTTTATCTTCGACTTTCAGCCGATTAAGCGATTTATTAGTTTGCTTTCTAATAGAGGGTTTACTCTCGCAGTGATTTTGTGTAGAACATCACGAATAATTTTTTTCTTCCTACTTTCGGTCACTTCAAAAACAGTGGCAATAAATGGATCCTTTCTGTGCGCAGAGCTACCAATATAATCCAACCATATACGCTCCTTGGTACTCAGAGCACAATTTCGCATTTCATATCGTGTCCGGCGTGTCTCGTTCCTTCATGTAAGCAGCTGGCATTTTGAAGAAACAGCAATTTCCTTCACAAATGTGAGAGAGTTGGCCAATTTGTACATAATATCATGCTCAGTGAGCCCTTCCACGTCATTTATGTCGTCGTGTACGACACACACGTGCTCTCCGTAATGACGAGTGGTTAGATCACGTATGAGATAGCCCGTCCAAGAACATTATTGTGCATCTCTGTGGATGCTGCGGAATGTGCACGCACAAAATAATACGACTGCAATTCCCGTACAGTACTCTGCGACCGTCTTAATTAAATTACATGCAACCGCAATTATTCCTTTATTATACGTCTTCGAAGTTAAAAAATGGAAAGTCTGGAGGCAATCCGATCCCTACCTTCCGATCAGAAAAATGATTTATTTTCCGACGGAAACATCTCAATCCATTCGTCAATTAGTCAACCTGACCGTAATTTATAGCCAAACGGACGAGCAATAAATATCGTATATCTCTAATTGTGCACTAAAAGCCATTAATACGGTACAATTACAATCAAAGGCGGCCGTGTTTAAACAGCCCCTCAACCTTACGCGCTCCCAGTATAAGAACCATTCTCGATGGTTACGTGCCCCACGACATGCATGGTGGGTGGTTATATTACATTAGAAATTTTTTAATTACCCCCAGGCGATAGAAAATTTTCTTTCTTTCAACATTAATTGGTTCGTTATAATCCGAATTTGTCCGCGCTACCGTAGTGTCACGTTTTGATTAATTTATTCGGATCATAGAGGCAATTATGTAGTGTATGCCGGCCGCTCTGTGATTTAAAAGACTGTACGCGTGCGATCACGTACAACACTCTCATACGATGCTTTTTCATTCTTCATTATACACCAGGTGGGTGCCAACGTAATTGAAAAAGTTCGAGATGAAGAACCTTTTTGTCCTCTAGAGGAAATGTTTTACCTATCTGCCAGGTGCTAACGAGAATGCACTTGACATTTTATGCAAGCCGGCGGAGACAAATAAATTATTTTCGAATAATATGTTCGATAATTATTAACTAACTGAATAAGACAGCAGATGTAGAATCGCGTGGATTTCTTGAATATAAGTGTTTTCCAGTTAGGCAATCGTTTATTGGTAATTAATAACACTGCAAGCTGTACTATGCAAATTTTATATTCCCAGGATATGAGCCAACCAAATCTCCAAAGCGTAAAACCAGAAAACCACTTGTTAATTACAATAACTCCAGGATCAGTGGAGATATCCGAGTGAAACTATAAAAATAATTTAAAAATTCCCTGAACGCCGAACCGCACATACAGACTGTTATTTTTAAAATTCCCATCTTGAATATCGATGGATGTAAAAAATATATGAAAATGAAGTAAACACTGATCAGCTCTGAAAGGAGGGGACAACTGATCGTGTATCCGGCAAATTTTTTTCGCTTCCGGTTTAACCGGAAATGGCCCTAACTTTGTTTTCTTAAATAGTTAAGAACATGTGTCTTGCCTCACTCTTGCATATCGCATCAGTCATCAGTCATAAGCTAAAATATGCCGGTTGGCTGAATATGAGTGCTCGTTTTAGATTAGTCACCGCTAATATCGCGTATTCTACATTTGTTGTACCTGGAGAAAATATTCAACTAAGCAAAGTTTCAACCGATTTCAAACACATCTATGCTCGTGCATGGTTTAATAAGACGTAATATATTATGATAGCAATTTCAAATATATTTCCTCTCTTAATTTCAATTCGCGTACCACCAAAAAAGTCCCGCACTTTGTATGTAGGTCATACCTTCACTCTACGCCCTAATTACTTGAAGAGGTAAGGAAGACAAAACTTTTGAAAAATTCTCGAGAAACTAGATGTATACAGGCATGACATATTAAAAAATAAAAGAAATCTGACCCATATTAGCCCTTATTCTGTAATTTTTGCCGTTAAAATATTTTAGCGGCCCAATAGCTGCACGTGATTGGTTTAAATATAACATAACCAAGGGAATCAAATTTAGCAGGCGTTAAAAATCATCAATCAAGAGGGTACTCAGACTGGAGGTGCTTATTTTAGCCGAAAATTGCATAGTTTTAACGTGTTTGTATCTTATTGGTATGGAAGCCACGGCATGGAACCAATCAAAATGGAAGATAGGGCCCGTTAAAATTTTTAACGCTGAAATTACAGAATAAGGGCTATTAACGACTATCCAGAAGGTGTTAAAATAGCATTGAATATACTGAAGAAATACCAACAATGGTCATCTTCAATGAGTTAGAAATGATGGCCCGCTTAATATTACGACAATATGTAGCGTTGATCATGGCGAACACAGCGGCCTTCACATTCGTTTTAACTCTATGCATTACTACCCTCTCATTTTCAACCCTCCATATCTAAGAAACGGTGAGGTCCACAAAGTTGGCGCAATGGTAACAATTACTCAGGGAGTCGTGCTCTACAACATATAGCCCAGTCAAATTAGACAAATCGAGTGAAAAAAATCCCGTAGTTTTGAAATTTGGCATGGTTGTTCGCTAGTATCTACAGAACATCATACTAAAAGTACCCGAGGGTGGGGGGTGAGCGCGAGGGGGGGGAGCTGATTGAATGGGCGTTTTCTGCGTTTTTCGTATATATCTCCGTAACTACCAATCCTAGCGAAAATTATTCTATATACAAAATTAAAGCAGACTTAATTTCCTATCAAAACGGTCCTATTCGTTTTTGTCGTAGGATTCATACTTTAAATGTTATAAGCTTGACAATTTCTCATATTTACTTGGGATGGCTCCTGCCAAGGAGTTTAGGGTTTTGGCCCGCACAAAAATAAAGTAGTGCTGAAAATTGGCACTTATGCACTACTGGCAGTCCTGAATGACGTGTGAAAAGTTCCGGAGCCTGCGGTGCCGGCGTCCTATTTTTTTGGTACCGGAAGTCCTTAAGTGATAGTCATACATTATTTTCCGCATAACATGATTATTTATGAACCGATTTGATCGAGGTTGGTCTCAAAATGACCACAACGACCTAATCAATACTGATACTACTGATAGACTCCTGAAACTTTGAGATGAAACATCCTTTTTTCTTCTTGGAGAAATCGTGCTCCAGAATCGGCTTCGTGTTGCTTTTTTGCGATTATTTCTCCAACGGCTTATCGGACGACAAAAATGTATAGGATCTTTTCGTTGCAAATTTTATCTTGAACATTTCAGTTCCTACACATTTTTGTCGTTAGATAAACCATTGAGGAGATAATCGGAAAAAAGCAGCCCGAAGTCGGTACTGAAGTACGATTTCTCCGAAAAAGGACTTCGCGCTGCTTTTTTCCGATTATCTCCTCAATGGTTTATCTAACGACAAAAATGTGTAGGAACTGAAATGTTCAGGATAAAATTTGCAACGGAAAGATCCTATACATTTTTGTCGCCCGATCAGCCGTTGGAGAAATAATCGCAAAAAGTACCACGAAGCCGATTCTGGAGCACGATTTTTCCAAGAAAAAAAAAGTATGTTTCATCTCAAAATTTCAGGAGTCTATCAGTAGTATCAGTATTGATTAGGTCGTTGTGGTCATTTTGAGACCAATCCCGATCAAATCGGTTCATAAATAATCATGTTATACGGAACATAATGTATGACTATCACTTAAGGCCTTCCGGTACCAAAAAAATAGGACGCCGGCACCGCAGGCTCCGGAACTTTTGACACGTCATTCAGGACTGCCAGTAGAGCATAAGTGCCAATTTTCAGTACTACTTTATTTTTGCGTGGGTCAAAACCTTAAACTCCTTGGCAGGAGCCATCCCAAGTAAATATGAGAACTTGTCAAGCTTATAACATTTAAAGTATGAATCGTACGACAAAAATGAATAGGACCGTTTTGATAGGAAATTAAGTCTGCTTTAATTTTGTATAAAAAATAATTTTCGCTAGGATTGGTAGTTACGGAGATATATACGAAAAACGCAGAAAACGCCCATTCAATCAGCTCCCCCCCCTCGCGCTCACCCCCCACCCTCGGGTACTTTTAGTATGATGTTCTGTAGATACTAGCGAACAACCATGCCAAATTTCAAAACTACGGGATTTTTTTCACTCGATTTGTCTAATTTGACTGGGCTATATGTTGTAGAGCACGACTCCCTGAGTAATTGTTACCATTGCGCCAACTTTGTGGACCTCACCGTTTCTTAGATATGGAGGGTTGAAAATGAGAGGGTAGTAATGCATAGAGTTAAAACGAATGTGAAGGCCGCTGTGTTCGCCATGATCAACGCTACATATTGTCGTAATATTAAGCGGGCCATCATTTCTATATACAGGGTGAGTCTAGTTGGACAAATCAGTCGCTCTAGCGCTTAAGATTTTCAAATTGGAAATTCAATTTTTGGATATGTTGTAGCTGAGATGGTCCCCTACGCATGGGACCCATAAAGAAAGCTCCAGTTTTATTCAAACCGAAATTATTAAATAAAAACGAAGGCCTAAAAAATTCTTTTTCGATATTGTTGAATTTTTTAAGGTTATTTCGTTAGAGAATCATTTTCTCTTTATGGAAACATAATTTTTTGCAGAAAAAAGTTGATAATAACCGAGAGATAAATTATTTAAATAATAAAGATTTTTAATTATTTCCTAAAGAAAGCCACGCATGCCGTGATTTGAACAACTGAAAGGCAGTCTAGCTTATACTGCAGACTGTACCCGGAATGACAAGTGCGTCAGTTGGAAATGTCATTTGCTTTCGTTTGTGGAAAAATAATGCAAAACTACGAGTTTTTGCCCTTTACTTTACAGATAATTAGGTAATTTTTATTGCTTGATGGATGTTTTGCTAAATTCGCCGAATACAAGTGTCTCGGGTTGTCATCCGATTGATGTTTTTTACATTGCCATTGGAGTCGAATGGTTCGACCAAGAAAAGCTATTCTCGTCAGCCAGAAAGCAATTGGCAATAGTTGCTAACAGTTTACATTGCTGTCATGCTGTCAAATATGGTGATTTTGTTGTTTTATTAAAAATTTAATATTTCTGTTGATAATTTTTTCACACTTACGAAATGAAGATTTATCATCGGATGTTGAGGGGTCCAGCAAATGTTGAAGACACTCAACGTGTTGATATAATGAACAAAGACAAAGAAGCGGTGAGCCAAGCGAAACCAAGAAAATTCAACTCGAAGGGTGTAAACTAACTTGTCCTAATCGGGCCCCTCCAGTGTGAGAACCCGAGACACTTGTATTCGACAAATTTAGCAAAACATCCATCAAGCAATAAAAATTACCTAATTATCTGTAAAGAAAAGGGCAAAAACCCGTAGTTTTGCATTATTTTTTCACAAATGACCTCAAATGACATTTCCAACTGACACTTGTCGTTCTGGGTACAGTCTGCAGTATAAGCTAGACTGCCTTTCAGTTGTTCAAATCACGGCATGCGTGGCTTTCTTTAGGAAATAATTAAAAATCTTTATTATTTAAATAATTTGTCTCTCGGAGATTATTAACTTATTTCTGCAAAAAATTATGTTTCCATAAAGAGAAAATGATTCTCTAACTAAATAACCTTAAAAAATTCAACAATATCGAAAAAGAAATTTTTGAGCCTTCGTTTTTATTTAATAATTTCGGTTAGAATAAAACTGGAGCTTTCTTTATGGGTCCCATGTGTAGGGGACCATATCAGCTACAACATATCCAAAAATTGAATTTCCAATTTCAATATCTTAAACGCTAGGCGACTGATTTGTCCAACTAGACTCACCCTGTATATACGAAAAACGCAGAAAACGCACATTCAATCAGCTCCCCCCCCTCGCGCTCACCCCCCACCCTCGGGTACTTTTAGTATGATGTTCTGTAGACACTAGGGAACAACCATGCCAAATTTCAAAACTCCGGGATTTTTTTCACTCGATCGCCACTTTTTTGTCTAATAGGCATCTTGCATCAATTTTGTTTTTGATGTTAAATTGAAGCTCGGGATATATGTGATCCTTCCAGATACCTTAAATTCCAATATCTTGTCGGTGGAGCTCAAAAAAAAATGAGAAAGTAGCATTTCCAAACTTCCCGCCAAAAGACCAGCCCAGCCATTCGAACATAATTTTCTTACATGTGACAACGTCGCTGTCTAACCTGACCCGACGTCTTTCATTCATAAATCTTAAATATTTTATAGTAGTCACCAGTACTCTTTGCCAGTGGGTACAAAGGTACAAGATGCCAACCCAAACAACTAATAACATTGTACTTACCTCCTTTTACAACGTTAGAGGTCACTTTTGATCCCTCTTATTGTCAACTGCCAAGGCTGACTTTTCAAATTAATTATTAAACGTCACCCTCAAATAAACTGTTGTCAGATTGCATCCGCTGTACGATTTATGACGTCACAAGTCGTACAACGGCGTTTCTGAATTATTTATTTATTTACAAATAAACGAACGTTTTTAAAATAAAATTGATGTTCGCTGACGATTCCTTGTATCTTTATTGATGCATTTACATTAAAATATCCCGAAATTACGAAATGTGCAAGTAGCCTATTTGACTGGGCTAATATATTTTTTTGAAACCCAATTTCCATAAGTGCGAGGTCCTTTTAAGTGTCAAGTTTGTTCAATCAAATAGGTAACTTAAGTGTTGAATTAATAAATAAGTTGAAAAATGACCCAATAAATTCACTGAATATGGAAAAGAGCTTTTAAATTTATAAATATAATATGCATAAACAGCAACAGATAAACGTCATAGACTTCTAGTGATTTTTTTTTAAATAAACATAGTTAATGTAAATGTCAAGTTTTAGATCAATAAATGTGCTTATAAGTTGTCTTATGATTGTTTTATTGAAAATATCGATTGCTTATATGTATTATTCTAAATATTCACAATAATAAAATATTATTCATGCCCTGCATATTTTGCCAAAAAAGCTTGCATAAATATATGTGCATAAATTTGGATTTGCATATAATGCGCTCTTTAGTAATTACATACGTGAGAAAATGCATCATAAGGAAATGATTATTTTTCCCACTTGTTACATAAATATCTATTAAGCTTTTATTTCTACTTAAGCAAAAATCAAATTTTAGGGGCGATTTTCCGACGTACCTACGTGTAACACCCTGAAGGTCTAAAAAATAAGGATATCTACTGGATCTTCGCCACTTTCGTTTAGGAGAGAATTTACTTTATTAGGGTGAAAAAACTTCTTGGAATCCTTGATAGCAGACTTTTTGAGATTCAAGGCGCGGCCAACAATAAAATATTAGTTTGATATAAGATACAAATTTTCAACAGAGTGCGGATCACTTATTACTTATTGTAATAAGTATTCATCTAGAAAATGAAGATCTCTCACTGCCGCTATCTCTCTTTCTGGTTCATTTTAACAGCGCTTTTTTTTTCTATTTGTAGATATGGCCCTTTATTATTATTAAAATGTTGTTGTTAGATATTCTTAGTTGAGAGATTGCAATTGCCTTCTCTCCGTTTGAATTTCTGTTTTCTGATTTCCTGATTTTTTTTCTAGTGGTTCCTGGATCAGTTCAGATATAATTGGAACCCTTACTATTGTCTCTTAATTTGTCTCGGATTTGTATCGTATTGATAGTTGTATGTTTATGAATTGCTTTTTATTATTATTATACAAGTCTTACCTTGTGTGAAGAACTGAACGCCCTCCGAGAGATTTGCCCATTGTGAATTCGTTCATTTTGTTAATATCTCAAAATTTGGTTGTTCATGTTTTGGCAAATAAACCTTATTATTATTATTATAGATATGGGACTCGTCAAGTGGTACTCCCAACTCTGAATAAAATATAAAATCTAAAATCCATGAAATTGGAACAAGTGAGTTTAGCGGCAAGAGTGCATGGTATAGAGTTGGTATTCGATCGAGAGGGCAAATTACCGGTGATGTGAGTTTTTGCGTCCCGCCGGGTGAGAGCATGACAGAATGCGTTTTTGTCACCCAGACAATGTAAGATTTCATGGGAATAGGAATGGACTTTTATGAGGCTTGCCAACAATAACGAGACATTCGTTATGTCCATCTGCGGAGAAAAAATGGCAGTTTTCTGCTCTAAAAGAGACCAACGTACAAAGCCGCTCTCCAGTCAATCAAGTGATGCAGTATATGAGAACGAGAACTGTAGAAGTAGAATGACTTGCAAAGTGCATTAGAAATTTTCGACCGTACGCCCGAGCTCCAGCAATGCGTGAAGTTTGACGTCAGCAGGAAAAAATAAGATCTAACTTCTCGCCGAATCTTAACTAGATATCAGGGAATAGTTAATTACCGAAGCAAAGACTGCTCGATATTAAAATCGTAAAATATGCATTAATCCTGGGGGCCCAAAGTTTTATGAAGTCCATGTGATAAAATCAAGGCGAATAATAAAATTGTGCGTTGGATCCAGGCGCACGAGAGAGAGATTTTTGTGCGTGCTTTCCTTAATTTCCTTCGGAATACGTGAAGACGATGAATTCAAAACAGTCGCTCGAATAATAAAACGAAAGGGGTAGGATTAGGGTTGGGGAAAAAACCGTCTCTACTCGATAGCACATATTTCGCATCCGACAAAAACCAAATTAGCTATTATAGAGAGCCTAATGGGCAGTGGTAATGATCCCGGTTTAATTAGAAAACAAAACTGTGAGCGAGTGAGGCGGAAGCAAAGAATGCTGAATAGGAGGAAGTTTGGGGGAAATTAACCTCGGCACGTATTTGCGCGGAAAGAAGAACACGTTACATTAAACTCCTGCTGATACTTTGTAAATAATGTACCAGCAATAATTTCCCTATTAATGATACACCCGACCAGTTTACACCGAATCCTCGATCCCTTATCGCAGATCAAGGCGAGGTGAGCGGCAGACCCTCCCCGGTCAATCAACAAATAAACATTGGATGACTGTCAGCGAATGCTTCCTTTATTGATATAAATCACGTCTTGTTATCCTCTTCCGAACGACTTTTATCACCCGATTTTTTATTGAACCCATTCTTCTATTCAGTACCGTATTAATTAACTATTATACATTCTTCTTTCAAAGTCATTCTCCAACGTCGAACAATATCTATTGCGGTTGATCAATAAATAAATACAATTTCAAATAAAAATTTTAATTAACATCCTTTTATTGCATTTCGTACAGTATTAAATAGGGATATAATTAAATGGATTGTAATATAACAACAACAAACAAATATTATGCGATGCAGTTGCTAGTTCCATATCGAATTGATTATGATTTAATTATTTTTCTGTAATTGTTATAATAGAATTGTAGTAAGTACTGATTTTTTAGCAAACGAAACCAATCCAAATTGAAGTGAAAATTCTGGATTACATTTTATGACGAATCAAATTCTTGCTCAAAGAAAGCATAACTTCGCGAGCAACAGGAACAATGTTGAATTTTGAATATTTAAAATCTGAACTTGAAATACATTAATCGGCGAGATCAAATAAAAAAACGATCCATGAGGTTCGTAAATTTTCGAAAAAACGTCGTTAATTAATTACTACATAGAGTTTTTTGAGTTCTATCAGCTGTCAGTCAACCCTTACTTTCACGAGGGACACCAACGCAAACAAAAATAGTGTTTTGGGATTACTAGAGACAATTTTTTGAACTTCCATAGCCACCCTTGATCGTTTTTTTATTTGATCACCCTGTACATTTGCCTTAGTGTCTGACTCATCCCCCAGTGGTAGACATCAGTCTTAATACACATTCTAAATTAGATTACCAATTAGTTTCTCTTCTCGTGCTACCTATAATGGTTTCATTATGCCCGTGGCAATCGTGGCATCATATCAACAATTAATATTTTTCCTTTAAAGCGACTTTCGCCTATAAATAAATTACATAAATTATTCTTTCAGATTCTTATTGCTTCTGTCAACTACAAATCCAAGCGGATCCTGTAGAAGGTGCAATTTCCAAGGGATTCTGAACTACATCAAGTATAGGTATATTAAAAATGGTGGAGGTGCCTGAAGAATGAAATTATTTATACTATACAGATGATCTCATGATCATACATATATAATTATTTTTTGTTAAATTTTTACTCCAAAAATCGATCGAAAAATCGAATCGCCAAAAACATCAAGCCCTTTCGCTTTAGTGGTTTTTGAAAAATGTCAGTCTGTGGTGAATACGCTACAGCCCAAATTACTGAGCCGATCTGGCTGAAATTTAGTATGTGCACATTCCATGATCCACGCAAGAGTTGACTATATTTTGGGTCAAATCGGGCTACGGAAAATGCCTTTTTGGCACAAACCTCACCATAGAAAGGCTCTTCTTGTAAAAATGCATTCACGCTTATTGCCCTTTTGACAAAAAATCGGTGCTGCGAAGAAACATCTAACATAACATAAACATAACATCACTTGTGATCAAAAACGATCTAGGAAGCCTTTGCCCTGCTAGTAACGAGTGACGGTATAAGGGCTAACTAGATCGGAAAAGTTTTTGATCCCTCTACAACTGTATTTTGCCATATGATTTGAAGACTGAGGTTTTTCCCGGTGGAAAACCATGATTCTTCCATTTTTTTGCAAAATGTCACTTTAGGGACTTAAGTGGTTTTTATAATATGTCTGCGGGCATGTGCGTACGCAGGTGCGTACATGTGTAAACACGCCACAACCCAAACTACTAGACCGATTTGGCTGAAATTTGGTTGACACATTCATCTCACAAACCTAACTTAGATCCGAAAAGCTTTTGGAGCCAATCGAGCGATCGGAAATATCATTTTGGAACATCAACTTTTAAATTTTAAAGGCAAACCCCCATTTTTGACGTCACCATAAGAAAGGCCATCAAATTCTGCTTCCAAGGATGTATTCACTCTCAAAGCCCTTTTGACCAAAAGCTAAAAAGTTCGAGATTTTTAACGGACTTTAAAATCGCGGTACAGCCCAAGCTCCTTAACGATTTTTTGCTGAAATTTTGCACATGTAGATTGCATTACACGTCGAATTTTTTTGGAATCAATCGACTAACGAAAAGTGCCGTTTTGGCACACCAATTTTCAATTTTAAAATAATTCTCTCGTTTAACCATCCAACACAAGTTTTTGAAAGATTTATTGTCAGGTCTTCAAATTCTGATATGGTTGTAAAATAAGGCAAAATTCATTCGCATTTAGTACCCTTTAGGTAAGAAAATCGAAATTTTGTAATAACACTAAAAACACGTTATAGCCCAAACTACTAGATCGATTTTTCTAAAATTGGGTACATGGAAATTAGGCGACCCTTTTGGAAAACTGAAAGGCTTTTGTTGTAACCGTAGGACCAACCGTTTTCCAGAAAAATAGATTTAATGATCCATCGGCAGTTCTAAGGGACAATTTATTTTTATTACATTACAAAATTGAACGGATTCTAGAAATTAGAAACTAAAGTTGATGATGCTAATTGATGTCAGATATGGTGTGCGAAAAAAATCTAATTTTAGGCGCCCCCTCCAGAGGACCGCAGCGATTTCCAGGCACATGTTTATAGGAACCTTTTTTATATTTTTCGATGTAGAATCACCTCTGAAAATTAATGACTTGAAACACTCTGTATAGTACCTACCTACCTATGCATAACAAGCTATAAAGCTGTGACGAATGATTTTCCTAAAACTGAATAGTTAGTTAGAAACCTAAAATATAACTAAATAATTATTAACTCATTTCTTATACTTATTTTTATTTTTTTTTAATTTTAAATAAGAAAAAATTAGGATAGGTAATTTTGACTAGGGAAGTAGGTATTCAAGAAAATATTTTGGCATAACTTCCGGAAGTAACGTTTTCATTGGAACGTATAGTGTAAAAAGAAGAAGATGTAAAATTGTTTCGAACTCACGACACAAAAGGTTAAGGTGTATCGGAATGGACATGGCGGGGTAATTAAATCGAAGCAAAGAAACCGAGAGCACAGAGAGAAGAATAGGGGGACATGCCGGAAGCACCGGCATACCGGAGCATTAAATCTCGTTGAGAGTCCATTATTTTAGCGCTTTCTTTTCAGTTCAATTCTCAAAAACTCATCAAATGGAAGAAAGCAATCGCAAGCAATTCCCTTCAGTAAAACTAAAAAGCTGCAATGAGTTGTCACGTAGCAATCGATAAATGAGCGAAGTGCGCGACTACTGCGCCGTGATTAGCATTTCTTTCGAGGATTGTCCTTTGCGTGCCTTCTCTTTCTCCCTCCTACACACTCTCGCAATTTTAAATCAGCCCATCGACTCATAAGACGACCCTTTCGTATCGGACTCACCCCTCATATTTATTTGTTCATGTTTTTTCCATGATTCGGGAGGTAAAAGGTGAACGCGCCAGACTTACCTTTGGGACGTATGCAAAAATATGTTAGACTGAGCTTTTGCTTACATGCAACAAACATTCCGATAAGACGACTGACAAAAAGTTTTACTATCGCGAATATTTAGGGGTTAGCGGGGGCTCCTAACGTGCGCAAGGGCTATTAATCACTCCCTTTTCTATAAATTTTCGTCACGGTTATGGAAAATTCTAAAAAAAGCACCCAATGTGAAACGAGATTGGTGGAAACGAAGAGAAAAACGTCATAGTATAGTTATACTTCTATAGCTGATTAGGGATGGGATGACTATATTTGATTGAAAACAGAACGAAAGGCTCTTAGACTTTTTGAAGCATTAGCGGTACTAGAATAATTGTGAAGGTACTTTAACGCTCTAGGACATAAACTTACATTTAAGTAAGCCTAACTTCTTTATGTTATACATGGTGGTGATAAAGTAGGGAATATTCTGAGTAACTTTGCAACCAGCAATTTTTGAGAAAAACTGTTGGACAGGCCAAATTGATTTAAATTCTTGCAAATCTTTTAACGTCATTTTTAAGTCTCTGACGTCATCCATGTCAAACATATTACGACATTGTTGAATTATCTTTTCAGCCATAAGTATAAAAATTTTACCAAAATCATAGCATGAAAAAAAAATCTTATAGATTATGAAATATTCGCAATTACTCTGCAACGGGCAATTTTTGAGAAAATCTGTTGGACAAGCCAAATTGATCTAAATTCTTGCGAAACTTTTGATTTCATTTTTATGGCTCTGGCGTGCCCTATGGCGAACCTATTATGTCATCTGTGTTTTTTTAGAAGGCGGCCTATGCTTTTCTCGACTGATTTCGATACTTGGTTGAATTCTCTATGCAGCTATGTCAAAATTTTACCAAAATTATTAAGTAAAAAAAAATATTGAAAAAGCATGTCATAATTCGCAATAATTTTGCAACCAGCAATTTAAAAAAAATCTATTTGACAGGTCAAATTGAGTTTAGTTCTTGCGGGACTTTTGTTGTAATTTTAAGTCTGACGTCACCCACGGCTCATGTCAAACGTATTACGTCATGGATGGTAAATTTTGTATATGGCTGAAAAATATTTAGCATTTCACTATTAGTTGGGGTAAAATAACTTAACAAGCGAAGAGAAAGTTGTAAATTTTGATTAGTGTCATGAGAAATGCCTTCCAAATTAACATATTATGGGTTGAAAAACGGATTTCGGACGTAAGCATTTCAGAAAATATAAGAAACACACAAGAAATCTTTCTTGGATAATCCAAAGCAAATGGAAAATATCATTTAACGGAATGCAAACGCGCAATCCAAAATAATTTAGAACAATTTTTGATGTTGTCTTCCAACCACTTCTACCGAAAAGTTGTAAAATAGAGTGAAAATGACTAAAAAGCTTAAGTAAAAAATATAGAATTAATTAATTATTTGGTATCAAATGGCTCGAAAAGTGACAAAAATGTCGTTGATGGTAGTTAAATCTAAATATTTTTTTAGCAATTTCCTACTGATATGGTATATCCTGCTATATATCACCTGAAAATAAATAGCACGCTATTTTAAATCACTATTTATAATGTTTTTTTATGTTATGATTTTGGTAAAATTTTTATATGGCTGAAAAAAGAATTCAATAATGTTTCACTCGTGAAAAGTATACACTGCCATTTAAAAAAAAACACCAATGGCGTAACATGTTTGACATGGATGACTTTTCGAATTACTCGTATTACTTTTCGAATTACTCGTATTACTTAACGAATTACTCGAATTACTCGAATTACATTCCGAATTACTCGTATTACTTCCCGAATTACTCGTATTACTTCTCGAATTACTCGTATTACCATAACATGTTCGGACTTATTCGGCAGTGATCGTTATGTTCCGGTAACAACGCATGCGTAGAATGAACCGCCGCTCCAAGCCACATGGCTGCAGAGCATGGTTACACCGCAAGGTCATCGTCGTTTTGCAGGGTGAATCCCAAATCCACTTGTTCTGTTTGTTTATTGTTCGCCGAGGTGTTCACGCCAAGAAACGTTTTCTCGAAAATTATGCCCGTTTATACAGGGTGTTTTGCAACCGCGTGTAAGTTTTTTAACCTCAGATTGCCCATCGAAAATGGTAACGATTGGCACAAAATTGTTTAGGTCAAAGTCGTCTCCTAAGGAAGTTATAGGGCTTTAAAGTCAGCCATCGGGAGCAGTTTTTCTTAGTTATCTCAGGAACGGATTACCGGATTTGAATGAAATTTGGTGGACACTAGTAGCCAGTGAATATACATCTACATGGGGAATTTCGTTGGATTATGACCACGGGATCCCCAGAAAACGGAGACACCTTCGACATTTTTCTTCCGGAAAGTGTTTGAAGGTCACGCGCTTTAAAAATGGTGGTGTCCGTTAGAAAGGACAATTCAAACTGCAAATTTTACTATACTTGGTATTTTTTGATTTAATGCGTGGTTTTAGAGATATCCGTACCTGAGGTAACTGGAAAATTTTTCAAGGTCACGCATTTTAAAAATGGTGGTGCCTGTTGTAAAGAGCAGCTTAAACTGCAACTTTTACTATTCTTGGTATTTTTTTATTTAATGAGTGGTTTTAGAGATATCCAAATAAGAAAAACTGCTCCCTATGGTAAAGCCCTAACTTCCTTAGGAGACGACTTCGACCTAAACAATTTTGTGCCAATCGTCACCATTTTTGATGGGCAATCTAATCTTAAAAAACTTACATGCGGTTGCAAAACACCCTGTATAAGGTAAGTGTATTTTTATTTCTTATTTAAGTAGGGCCGCTTGCACTGCCGCGCCGCCAGATTAGCGAATCAATGATTAATGCCTGAATGCATCATCATTTTTGACTGTTCCTTAAAGCCCTTAGAAACCATTGTCTCAACAAACGTAGGTACTGAAACGTACCTATGGAATTGAACGTCATATCTTTGAACGACCTTTAAGAAACCCCTTAAAGCTACGGTGCAAATGGCCATAAACTGACATTAATGATTGCTTTGTTTGGACAAATTTTAACCAAGGATTTTAATCATGATTAGCATTAATTTACGGCGGTCAGGGCCGTAGTTCAGGGGGGGGGGCAGGGGGGTGTCACCCCCCCTAAAGTCTTGCCAGTTGGTAAATTTTAGACGTCGTCCTGGTGCCAGTTGGCAAAATAGAACCGGGCGGCATGTTTTTTCGAAGCTGAACCTCAGAGTTTTATAAAATACCTGCTCGATAGTAGACCTGGTAGGCCATGGACCTACCTAATTGTTGATAAAAATCTGTAACTGTGACCTTGTTTATCCGGGAATCACTCTTTTTATTTAAATAATCGTCAAATCGGTGAAAATCTGCCTTACTAAAGTTAAGTTTTTAATTTTCTTCCTTATTTTGAAGTGCTGGGAAAATGCGTGACTATGAAATTTTCAAATTTTCGCCTGCGGCGCTCCATTGCCTTTTCGGTTGGAACATTCGATGATTTTGAGTTAGCAAATTTTTATGCACACCCCCCCAAAGACATATACGGAGCTACGGCCCTGACGGCGGTGCCATCTAGACAGCGGGCTAGTGACAATTTCGGTATATGATTTGCTCAACCACATATAGGTATATAGTTTTATTACTTTTAGTTAATATAAACCTGCAAATTCAGGAATCATGCTCAGGTGTGGTTGCGTTTTCAATTGAGGGGGCTCCAAAAAATGGGGGCTCTCAATATCATTTGCTCCCGTCTGCCTGTCAATTATACTGAGCGAACAGCTGACCGGTTAGTTCATAACTGAAGGCAAAAATAGTCCGTTATTTAAATTTCCCGCGAATTTGAAAGAGAACGATCGCCACTTCGTGGTATTCGCGGGAAATTTGAACAACGAACTTTTGGCCCTCATTTATGAGCTAACCCAGGGGAGCTGTTCGCTCGGTATTTTTCCACGGTTATATGCTATCGGTATCTAAAGCCTGACAGCATAAAATTTCCATTAAATTAATTAGGGAAGCAGGAAAAATAAAATCGAATTCCCCACGTAAATTCCTATATACGCGGAGATTGGGCATACCTCGGGACATACTATATATGTACCTATATGTACCTGCTACTTAAGAGGCTATTCCAAGCTATTGTCTTTCTCTCTCTCAACTTGTGCGAATTAATTTAATTTCTGGAAAATCCGTTGTCAAATTTAAATTGTGCCTAGTTACCACCAAAGAAAATTAACAAATAAGCCGTACTGCCTTCAGCTTCTCTCGATATAATTAGATTCGAAGTTGCTATTTGAAAAATACGAATTTTATTCGCATTTTACAAATAGTGATCTATAAACAAAATTGAAATTGAAATTAAAAATTATACATGGTATGGTGTATTTTACCATACTCTATGGTGAAAAGTAGTCACAATTTAGATTTGACAATGGATTTCTATTAAATAAATTCGCACAGTTAAGAGAGCGAGATGGGCAATGAGATTGGTCACGTGATGGATATGCCTCTTAATAAAAAAGCGCTGTTTGGATGGCAAAGCTGATTCATAAAATCCCCCGTCGAACTTTAGGGCAGTGTGCCGTCACGCTCCTGCCATGTATTGCCGGAAATATTTGATAGCTATCGACAACTGCGCATGCGCAAATTACTCGTATTACTTCTCGAATTACTCGTATTACTCGTATTACTTCTCGAATTACTCGTATTACTTCTCGAATTACTCGTATTACTTCTCGAATTACTCGTATTACTTCTCGAATTACTCGTATTACAGTAGAATTACTCGTATTACCCGTATTCCTCTCGTATTACTTATCCGAATTACTTCAGTAATTCGAATTGGTGTACAAAATTTAATGAGTGAATTCCCCCTCGTTATGATGTTTCCGTCTAAAGAATTTCAGTGAGTAAGGCTTTTTCCAATTATCCCATTTTTTAGTAGATATTGTCGAGATTAAAGACTCGAGTTATTTCGGAGGACCTTCGAATAAAAAATGTAGCGCCCTCACGTGCATCCCTTTAATTACATCGACGTCGCGGCAGTGGCACAATATTAGCAAGGACATTTAAGACGGACCGAAGAGACGTCGTGCGGAATATATAATCGCATGTGCTACCTGGCATCCAAGTTCGCCCCTAAATTTCACATTAACTTCGGCTCCAAGACAGATTTATGATCCTCCATCAAGTCGGGATTTTTCCCTTTGAGGGTACGTGTGTCGGTGTCGTGTAATTTCGGATTTGTACGCCGCATTAGGACCATAATGCATGTGAGAGAATGCAAATCGGTGAAGTACCAGAGGTCAACGTGGACGATGATAAATCAATCGTCCGGTGGTTGTTGGTTTATGGAAGAGGTCTTATTTGCCGATGTTGAATTTAGATTAAGGAACGCGACCATATCGAAAGTTACACGTTTAACGAACACATTGGAATTTTCATTACATGAAGTGCTCAGATTTGACGCGATAAACGGCGAAGAGATTGCCAGTAAACGATTCCACGGCGTAAACTAATAATTTAATTATTTATCATCGAATCGCTCCGGTTCGCCATTGCATTTTAAATTATCACACTGTGAGTTTCCGGGGTAGGGGAGACCGGTGACAATTGTAACATGGGTCAATTTTAACACGGCATTTTTCACTGCCACTTAGTAACTGAAATGGTAACTGTTTGCACAGTGAAGTAGTATTTTGTTTCTCTTCCAAGGATGGTTGCTTATATTTGGCAGATAATCTATGGGTGTTCTTTATGTCGATATGTTGGATTTTCCCCTCTAAAGTAAGTTTTTTCTGTCAGATTTTTTTAGTAACAGTGAACTTTATACAAGTCACTTAAATTTTTCTCTCGTTGTACTTTAATATGCATAAAGTTGAGGTTAAGTTTCTTATATTAATACGAAAAGAACACATGACCGGATGGTGTCAATTGTAACAATGGAAAAGGTGCACTGAGAAAACGGCATATTAGATGTTAATAAAATTTATTAACTATTAACAAATGCCATACTGATATATGGTCAAATAAGTATTTATTAAACATGAGCTTAGGATTTGTTAAAGGCACAATGCATAATAAGTTTCATAAAAAACTATTATTTATTAACAGTCAACGAATATTAATTTGGGATGAATATTTAATTATTTAGAGGAAATATGTGAAGTGTTGTGTGAAGAATATATTTTTCAATTATTAATAAACTGTATTAACAGTAACAACTGCATCTTTAACAATGAATGTATGTATTTTAACTAATATTAACATTTATTCATTATTAATCTATACATATTGAATATTGACTGATTTGATTATAAACATGGCAAGATAAATGTTAATCTAACCCGTTTTATAATTATTATGACATATATTTAGTACAAAGAAATTTTTTAATAGTTAACACACCTATATCAACAGTTAGGAAATATTTCCTTAGTTAACATATATTTTATGCCTACACAGACACACCGCACAAACAATGGCTGCTGGTTGATAAATAAATTTAGGGATAATATAAGAATTATAAAATCGAAGATAAAAATAAATGGTACCTATACGTACTTAACTACCTGCAACAAAAAAAAACGTTTGTTAGAAAATTCTGCAAGTTAAGTAAGTAGTTTGGTACACGACGACAACGGCGAGAACGACCGGCGCGGCATAACCAAAATACGACGAGGTTTCAGAAAAAACTTACTCTTTAAAATGTTCTTGCATCGAATCCTCCTGCTGAGGTTCCAAGCCTTCAGTAGCACTAACACTCATATTCTTTCTTTAGGCGTTTAGGTATAACAAAGATAACTATAACAAGCTCACGAACTCAACACAACACCAAACTAAAACACGTGGAGCAACTCAGTTGGTCGCCGAGGGCCGAGCATGCGCATAAGCAGCGTTATGTTACAAAATTATATTATCTTTGTTAATTGCTAACAAATATTTCTGCAAGGTAGAGATACCTTTTTTTACAAGATATTAGTTAATAGCTAATATATTCTTCATTAAAATATAAATTACCTGCTATTACATATAAACAAAGTTTCGATTGCGCAATTTGTTAATAAATAATATCTAATAAAGAATATTCTAAGTTCACTGTTAAGAAATCCAGCTATAACAAATCGTACATTAAGCCCAAACATATCGAAATTTGCCGTATAGTTATAATAAAACTACTTTTTTTTATAAAAAGCAATATTTGATAACATTAAACTAACGAGGACGAAACATATATTTGTTAAATAACAGAACAGTTTTTCTTTCAGTGTGTCGATTGCAATATGTTAATACTTATAGGCCAATAAGTAATAAATGCACGGAGGAATGGATTCTATGCAGGGAGTGTAAAGATTGGGCGCACTATTTATTAATAACAATTATTTACATTTTTGCTTTAATTATTGAGATATTAAGAATTAGTTGTTTGCTTACGGGGTTAAAATCAAAAGACTAAAATCTGTTTCAATTGATCCGGGTCTCCTCTGCTTATGGTAGACCATCATGTAGTAAAAATTTCCTCAGGTGCGTAATAAACGGAAAATGAATCCTTGGACGCAAAAATACGAGATTAGAAGGAGGAAAAGTTTATTTGCGAATATAAATGTAATGCAGGAATACTAATGCCAATTAGAGCGTTGTGTCCGATAGATCTGTGATGTGTAATCTAATATGGAGAAGGATCTGTCACGTCCGTGTCCAGTACGTGACCCCACGATTCGACCATGTGAACAGTATTTGCCTTTCAATGCAAACTGTCTCCAACTGTGGAAACAAAAACGGCCTTATATTAATAGATCCCGATCACGATCGCCGTTAATAAATCACTGGACGGTGGAAACAATGGCCGAAGAAGAGCACACGTGTGCTAAGAGAACGATCGCACGTCAACACCGCATGGACAGGTTTCATTGTCACCTTTGCCACTTAGCACGAGATAAGACCTGGCACGACAATGCAATTCAACTGATGGCCAATGACGGAAATAGAAGAGTACGCTTCCGGGAACCGGACAGACGTTTCCACGGGATGGTGAATAGGACCGGACCGTACTCACGACACGAAATTGCTCTCTGCACACAACAAAAAGTTCAGCAAACTCAGATGAGCCGACCATACTTCTAACTTTTGCGCAAAGTGTACTTAGCCTTAACAACTCGATATTTACACCCTTTCAGAAATTATTTCATATAAGTAAATATTTTCTACCATAAATTGTCGTTTGTTATAAATTGTAACCTAGCGGCTCTCTTTAAAAACATATTTGTGAGAATTATAAAACGCGAATAACAGGCACTATCGCCCGATTGATTTTATCATCCGATTTTACGGTGTTATTTCGAAAAGGATTCAGACACGGCAGCAGTAAAACAAACAAATTGCTCAAAATTACATTTTTAACTTCTACGCAGCGCGAAGCAGTTACTGGAATCGATCGGAAAATTCAAAAAAATTGAATCGCCCAAAACATGAAATCTTTACGTTTCAGGGTCCTGGGAACCCAAAAAAGTGGTTTTTGAAAAAATGTCTGTTGTGTCTGTCGGTGATGTCGGTGCAGCTCAAACTATTGAACGTATCGAGATGAAATTTGGCAAACAGACTCAGTGGGTAACCTGTAGGTGCTGATTAGACTTTGGGCCACATCGGTTCACGGAAAGTGCCTGTTTGGCACATGAACTTTAAAAATTTAAATGCAAACCCATATTTTTCGCGTTAGCATATGAATGCTCTTAGAATTCTGCTTCCAAATATGTATCAACACTTAGTGCCGCCCTTTGACAAAAAAATCATCAAAGACACGTTACAGCCGAAACTACTGAAGACATCGAGATGAAATTTTACGTACACGTTCAGTGAGCACCGTGTAGATGATGATGCGATTTGGGGGCAAATAGATTGATTACATTATATCCAGATATATACGTCTATATGGCGCCTCGCCTACGTTTACAGGAAGCGCCTCTCCGATAAATTCGGGGAAAACGTGCGCTTCTTTTGCGAACGCTGCCTAAACGTTTGGAGATGAAACAAAATCTTATATAGAAGAATTGTTGGCAACAAATAGATCTACAAAAAAGTCCGCGACAGCATATAGGTATCTATGACAGCTATAGCCTACAATAACTGTTCTTGTGTTTTAATTTTTTGTAAAACTCGGTTTGACTGTTTGTTATGGGCTATTCTTCATAGATAACTATATGCTGTCGCTGACTTTTTGGTAGATCTTTTCGTAGCCAACAATTCTTCTATTTACGATTTTGTTATATTTTCAATCCGTTTACTCAGCGTTTACGTTTTACGTTTAAAATAAAACAAGAAAAGTAATAAAAAAGGAAAAGTGGGACGAAGAAACCATCAAAGAATACAGAAAACAGCTGGAACAAGTAAAGTTTGAGGCAAAGAGTGTGGAAGATAAAATAAGAGAGCTGGAGGATGCAATAAGGGGGGCAGTAAGAGAGGAAATAATAGTAGGGGAAGGGAATAGAGGAAACGGGAGGGGATGGTTCGATAAAGAATGCAAAAAAGCAAAAAGGGAAACGAGAAGAGAGTTACGAAAATGGAAAAAAGGACAAACGAAAAGGGAAGAATACATAAAAGCCAAAGGAAGATACAAGAAGAAATGCATGGAAAGGAAAAAGCAAATGAAAGAGGAAGAAGAACAAAAAATTAAGAGAATAAGTACAGAAAAAGAAGCGTGGAAATACATAAACCAAGAGAGGAGAAAAGGGAAAGAAGTAAACAAGAGAAAGATAGAGATGGAGGAATGGAGAAGACACTTCATAGAGCTATTAGAGGGAGAAGAGCGATGGGAGGAGAAAGAAAATGAAGAAGAAAAGAAACGGCAATACATGGTAAAGAACGAAATAACAAAAGAAGAAGTGAAGAACCAGATAGCAAAAATGAAAAAAGGGAAAGCACCGGGAAGGGATGGGATAAGAAATGAAGCGTGGATGTATTGTACGGAAGAGATGACAGACAGGTTGGTGGAGGTATTTAATGAAGTGTGGAAGGGAGAGGGGTTCCCCCGGAAATGGCGGGAGGGGGTAATCTGCCCGATACATAAAAAGGGGGATGCAAATGAAGTAAAAAATTACCGGGGGATAACCCTCCTAAATACAGCGTATAAATTGTATGCCATGGTGTTAGGAGAGAGATTGAGGGAAGAAATAGAGAGGAAGGATATCTTGCCGGACGGCCAGGCAGGTTTTAGAAAGGGGAGGGGTACGGCGGACAACGTGTACATACTAAATCATTTAGTGGAAAGAGAAATAAAAAAGAAAAGTGGGAAGATGTACGCGTTGTTCGTGGACCTGAAAGCTGCGTTTGATAGTGTGGATAGAGAAAGGTTGTGGGAGGACATGAGAGTGAAAGGAGTGAATGAGAATCTAGTAAGAAATATAAAAGAGATATACAAAGAAACAAAGAATGTAGTGGCCATAAATGGAAAAGAGAGTGAGTGCTTTTGGACAAAAAAAGGGGTAAGACAGGGATGTCCACTCAGCCCAACACTGTTTACGATTTACATAAGCGATATAGAGGAGATGCTCAAAAAGGCTCAAGCAGGAGGGGTTGTGGTGGGCAAGGAGAAAGTGTGGTGTTTAGCATATGCGGATGATTTGGTAATGGTAGCGAACGAGGAAAGGGGAATGAGAGAAATGATAAGAAATTCAGAGAAATATATGAAGAGAAAGAGGCTGGAAGTAAATGTGGACAAAACTAAAATGATGATATTCAGGAAAGGGAGGGGAAGGGCAAAAGAAAGTGAGTGGAAGTGGAATGAGAGGAGTATTGGACAAGAAAGAGAATTCAAATATTTAGGATACGTATTTAATGAGAGGAACACATGGAGGGCACATATCAGAGAATTGGTTAAAAAAGCCAATAAGGCGGTACGGATGGTATGGGGAATAGGAGAGAGGAAGTTTGGACACGATTTTAAACGGAGATTAATGATGTTTGACAGCTTAGTGAAAAGTATGCTGATGAATGGAGCGGAAGTCTGGGGATGGGAGGAGCAGGAGGAAGTAGAGAGAGTGCAAGATAAGTATTTAAAGTGGGTCCTAGGAGTGGAAAGAGAAACACCGGGTTATATTATAAGAGAAGAAACGAAAAGGAGTAAGTTGAGAGTAGAAGCAGGAAAAAGGGCGGTGAAATATGAGGATAGAATGAGGGGAAGAGGGAGCTGCAAAATATTACAGCAGTGTTTTAAAGAAAAGGGAAAGGAAAGACAAAAATATTATGAAAGGAACGGGTATGCAAGAGAAGAAATAGAAAAGAGCAGAGAACAAGGGATATGGATGAACGTAGAACTGAGAGAGAGAGACAGAGACATAGATAAGCAGGAGAGAAGAACAAGAATTAAAGACTCAAGGTATAATAAAAAATATGAGCTCATATTAACCGAGGGATTACCAAGATATCTAGAGAAGGAGAGTGTGCAAGAGAAAAGAATGATAGCGAGGTTCAGATGTGGGAATGAAGAGAAAGAAAATAAGTTCTGGCTGGAGGAGGAAAGAAGAAAATGTAGAGCATGTGGGGAGGCAAGAGAAACAATAGAGCATCTACTTAGGGAGTGTGAAGAAATGAGAGAGGAGGAAAGAGAGAGAAAGAATATATTGAATGAAAAAGGAGAGGGAATAGAATGGATGAGAGAGGTGGAGAGGGCGAGGAAAAGAAGAGGAGGGGAGGGAGGAGAAGGAAGAGAAGAAGGAAGAAGGGAAGATTGAGTTAAAAGAATTTTCACGGTTGATTTAACTATGTATATATATTTTTATTTAATGTTAATTATTATTGTTAACAAAAGGATGTCAGGATCCATTACAAGCCCAAGGGCAGTAATAAAATTGGTACTACTACGTTTTAAATTGTTAAGGCGGGTTTTTTTTCGCGGACTTGCACGCAACGCTTAACTCAAACGTTTTAAATAGGGTCAGTGGTTCACTTTTATTCTATTTTTATTTAAATTTAACATTGTGGTTTAATTCCAGCTAGTAAATCCGGGTAAATTCCATGCTACTTTATACTTTAAAACACAAATGTGACAAAACACTGTTCTCGTCTTGTGTAGTCAAGAGGTCAGCCTGAGTGAGTCTGAGGCTCAAGGCCAAAAGAGAGGGCAAGACGTGAGGAAGTTTCGGACGCATACAGTCGTGGCAAAAAGTGACTAAAAACCAAAGCGATTTCTTTGTAATAATGGGGATAAGGTCAATAACAGGGTCGAAAACCTTAGATGCAGATACCATTTTTGGAAAAATTTTATTTTAATGGCGATAAGCTTCCTTGACCTTGTAGGTTATTCTGTCGCGATAAATTGGCGCCTTCAATCGATAGAATCTACCTTTAGCGATAACCTGATCATGTTCACGATCGGTACGTTCACAAATTCTGTGAAAAAGTAGAAATTTTTACCGTCTCCGAGACTGCCAATTTTTTAATACGGAAGTGCACCGGGAATTCCACATGCTCCACTTTATGAAGATAATTCAGCGGCGCGATAATCCTTCCACAATACGTTTACAGCGAAATGGAGGTTAACTCGACGAGATTAGCGTTAAAGTTAAGTGTAATAAGTAGTTGGTATAAGTACGATCTGCAATAACTATTACTTAGTTTGTAATAATGCCGTAATGTTATAGTGCGAGAAGTCGATGATGGTGATCGCACCCTGGCAGCTATTTTTATAACTGACGCGGCGTGGATCGGATCGGCATTTTGAGCACATTTACCAACAGAGTGTTGGGAAAAAATAATTTTATCGTTATTCGACTCATTTGCTCGGTTCTGGATGCAGCAAAACGATATTAGATTTTTAATCCAGTTATAAAAGCAAAATTCAACAGCTTCTAAATTGTGATAAAATTTTTTGATCAGTAGGCTATACAAAAAAGGCATGAAGCAGGACCGGGTTCAGGGGCGTGCTGGAGGAGGGTAAGAGACCCTGAACAAATCTTTGACTGTACAGAACAAGAATAGGGGGGTGCAGGGGGTGACAAGACAACCCTCCCTACAAAAAATGTTTACCCGCCCAATTGATGATTTTAGTGCCGTATTAATAAAAGAAAGACATTTATGAATACTTAACGTGATTAAACGAAAATAACGGTCGTCGATCTAAGGGTTACCAATTTTGGTGATTATTTCCCAATTGGATTTTAAACAATATAAAGCAATCAATTAGACTCATTTTAAAATTTCTAACCAATCAAATTCATTTAAGAGTGATTATTTCCAAATCTCCTTTTAAACCAATCAATTAGACTCATTTTAAAATTTCTATCCAATCAAATTCATTTAAGAGCGATTATTTCCAAATCTCCTTTTAAACCCATCAATTAGACTCATTTTTAAATTTCTATCCAATCAAATTCATTTAAGAGTGATTAATACATTTCATCGGAGTTTGCATGAGTCATTTAATCGTTTCCGCTGACGACTTGATTTTAAACACAATTTGAAAATTAACACGTAAACAACATTATGGGAAATAAAGGTCCACAAATACGACCACCAGACACAAATCCTTCCACAAACCTTATTTTAGGTGATTTCTTCTGTTCCTATTCCTAAAATTCTCATTCTCGTTTAAAACTTGCAGAGTGACAGAGAATGGCAGTAGGTGTGGCAAGATATTAACCTTAAATGTCGTTATTTGTCAAAGTGTGAAACTAGTCATTTTCAATTGGCAATATTGGCACCGAAATCAAAGACCCACGCTATAGGGAGATTCCAGCCGCTTTTCTACTGCCCATTTTTTGATATGAAATTGATTTTTTTGTGAGTAAAATAGACAACAATTCATTTTCTCTACTTTAGAGCAAAATCTTAGAAAAATAGGCAAGACACTTGTAAGAAATTAAGCGGAACAAACGAAATTTTTAGATTATCAATTAGTTTGACAGGTGTTTTGTAACATGTAATTTGCCACTAAAATATAGCGTTGTACAAATAAAATGGCCATTTTTTCCAAAAATGCTGTCAAAACCCCACAATTTCATTTAGTTTATTTAATATAACAATGTGTCTAATATTTCTATTTCTGTATGTCTTTTGAAAATCATGAGCCTTTCAATGATACCTTACCACTTTCGACCGTACTGCTTAGAATTATTATTTTTGACATAATTTCCGGGTCCTATAGACCATGCTTTTAAGTTAATAAATTTTAAAGGACTTTTTGCAACATGAAAGCATTTGATTTTAGTAAAACAAAACTGCTTCCCGATTTTATTTTCAATTCTTGAGGGTCTTTGGACGCATTCTCGTAGTCGAGTTTTGGATGTCATCTACTTGAAAACACTGAAAAGTACTGGAAACCGTTTGCAATGAGCGGAGGCGAATTTTTACAATCAAAGGGTGATACTCTGGGCGTTGGCCTATGGCGCTATCTATTCCTAATCCGCCACTAAAAGAAGACTAATATAAGTTCAAATTCCTCTATCTAATACATTTAATATTTTTTGTATAGAAAACATTATTGCTTGAGATTCTTGGCATTTGGCAATGTTCTTAGAAAGGCAAATGGAAATACCTCCTGGTACATTATCCTCTTTGTGGACCATGTCAGAAAGTAAGGGTCAAAAAAATGCGAGCTAAGCGGCAATTTTAATTCTGAATAACGAAATGGCGAAGAATCCCCATAAATCGTGTCTATGTTTGCATTTCGGCAATTTAACATCGAAGTTGGCCATTTATCCAGCATGTGCGAGAAGGATTCACGATCCGCAAAGAAACCTAAAGGGATGCAAAACGCTATGTAAACAAGACGCGCGGAATTCGAGTCGGCCACGTTAATTATAAAACAAACGAAATGTCTGAGGGTGGGTTAATGTGGGTATAATTGACTGACCTAATCAGAAAAACCGAGCCCTCAGCGATCGAGCAAGATAAGCGCATTTAAGATGACTTCATTCGACCCGAATGAAAACAATAAAACAATCGCAGGATTGCCCAATAAGCAACACAACCCTGGAGGGTGTGTAAACGAGGACGCCACTGGTCCTTTGAATAAGATGTGAGATTTTTTCAATTAGAAACAATCGAATTGGCCAGAGGCTACCCTCCTACAAGAGCCGGCGTGCGAGGACAATCGGTGAAAGGTCGATGCAAACGGGAAAAAATTGATGGATGCTCGACATATTACTTTCCGAGATTCGACGGTGTCGGCCATTTTTCATAGACAATCGTTTTGTACTACAAAGTGGACCACACATTGTCCAAGATAACAATGATCTGGAGGGCAAGAGCACTTCTTTGTCGGAGCGCCCAGCAGGGGACGGCACGCACTCATTAGCCGACGTCGATATGTGTTTATGCCTAACATCACGGTGCTTGCACTCAAAAATGTGCGAATTCTTGCCGAGCATCCCATGGAGGTAATACTTTGCGTCTGACTTAGTTCTCGATCACGTTTTTCTGCGGAAGAGATTTATTGGACAGGATATTTATACGGAAGTACCTACTTCGCGTTAAATTGCAAGTTTCATTGTTTCAATCCCTAACTTCAGGTAGAAGGAGGCAGAGGAGCACGTATTCACTTCAAAGTCTTGTTATTTTAATTGGAATTAAAATTCTCATAATCTTGCCTATGGATTTGTTGTGGGTAAATACGTAAGAGGTTGACTTTTTATGGGTTAAACTGTCGTTTTTTACGAAAATTTGATAGCTTGGCAATTAATCGAGAAGAAACTAAAGGCGATTTGCCTTTAACCTTACCATCATAGATTACTAACATACGGAATTGAATTCCCTTTACATCTTTACACATACGATCACGTCACAGCTTACTATAGTATGTTCAAAGAGGTAAAGAGCTTCCCGAGTTCTTTAGTCGTCGTTGGCGTTGAGGTGTGGTTGAACCTTTTTATGTTTATTATTATCGATATTTCAATTGAGAATTAAATTGATTTATCAGTTTCTCTAAGCAATCAAATAATAAAAAATTTAGTAAATAATTGACAATATTAATCTTCTCAGTAAATGAGACGTTTACCACTTTATATCTTTTTTAAGAGTAAAAGAACAATATACACCTAAAGTCCCGTCGCATATTAACGAAAGCGGGGGTTGTGTGTCTCAGGCTTTTTTTCTGTTGGTTTGTAAACGGGATTTCAGTTCTGTCAAAATTCCTGTCATGGACAATAATTAACAACAAAGACCCCTTTCAACCTCCATTGTTACTGTTTATTGACACTGACAGTGAGTGACGGGAATTTTGACGGATGTGAAATCCCGTTTACAAACCAACAGAAAAAAAGCCTGAGACACGCAACCCCCGCTCTCGTTAATATGCGACGGGACTTTACTTTGCAAATAAAAACCATAAAGTATTGACTTGTAGCAGTTGTAGCGCATTCAGTTGCCAACCAAATGTCAACAACAGCCCATCAACTGTTTCTGTCGTTTGTCAAATAAGTTAAAAGTGACGTCATAATTATGTGTCTGCCTTTAAGGTTGTGTTACACAAAATCGATCCCACGTACAAAATCGTATACCTATTAGCATCGTCAAAATTGGAGCATGGTTTCGGCTTAATCCAAAGCCATCTTCAGCAAACAAATAATATTACATGAAACGGGGGGGACAAAACAGTTCAATCTTGTGGGATAAAAAGGGGAACCGTGAAGCGCAGTCCACCGTGGTGTTAACGCTAACGGCAAAATAACCGCCACCTACACTTAAGTCTGCCGTTGATTTGCGTGGATTTGGTGTGGCGTTCCTTCTCTTTTTAACAGAAAAAAATCGTCTTTTGACAAGAACTTTAACCAAACTTAAATTCGTCAATACATGCCAGGGATATTTTGCTGCAACTATCTTGTTGCCACCATATCACGAGATTTAAGTTCAGTTTTTTCGATTATAATTTCTTTAAAGAAATCAAATGTGAGTTGACAGTTTATCCAGATAAAAAGTCCACCTCGAGTGTATTTTGGGAAGGTTAGTGCACTACACGGTACTAACCTTTAGAGACATTGCTAGTCCATGGCAGTCGAAATTGTTCATGTCAGGGCTGTTTTGAGAGTGTTTGAAGACATTTTCCAATAGTTATTTGTATACCAAGGTTTGAAAGAAGATATTTGCAGACTGCAACCAGAATTCGCAGCCCGAGTGAGCGCAGCTAGGACTGCGGATTGTTAAGGTCTGCAAACATACTTTTAAACAAAGGTATCATTCATTCATTCATCCTCTTCGCTCCATTGGGAGCATAGGGCGTCAACGGTCTTTCTCCATTCCTTTCTGTCTCTGGCTATATTCTTCAGGTCGGACCATGTTTTCCCTAGTTTTTTGTATTCCTTCTCCACACTTCTCTTCCACGTTTCCATTGGTCTTTCCTGTTTCCTTTTTCCGCTTGGTAGGTATTCTAGTGCTTGTCTGGTTATGTCTGTATTCTGTTTTCGGAGCGTGTGTCCTATCCATTTCCATTTTTTTCTACAGATGGTTTTGCCTATCGGTTCTTGACTTGTTATACTCCATAGCTCTTCGTTTGAAATACGTGCCGGCCAAAATATGCCCAGGATCCGTCTCAGACTTTTGTTTATGAACACCTGTACCTGGTTTACATTTTTCTTTGTTATCCTCCAGGTTTCTGCCCCGTATAGTAGTGTACTTTTCACATTGCTGTTGAAAATTCTTATCTTGGTTTTTTGAGATATTTGTTTTGCGGTCCATATCTTCCTTAACATGTTGTAAGCTCCTTGGGCTGCACCTATTCTCCTCTTTATGTCCTCCTCAGTTCAACCCTTGTTGTCCAATATGCTTCCTAGATAGCAAATGCTGTCAACTGCTTCTAATTCCTTTCCGTCAAGTGATATTGCCATTTCTCTTGGAGTGTTTATTTTCATAATTTGGGTCTTTCCCGTGTTTATTTTCAGTCCTATTTTTTGTGCAGTTTCTGCGATCCTTTCAGTCTTTCGTTGCATGTGTTGCCTTTTTTCCGTTAGAAGGCAGACGTCGTCGGCAAATTCCAGGTCTTCTAGTTGATTGAAGACGTCCCATCTTATTCCGGTTTTATTGCTGGTTACCCTATTCATTATCCAGTCGACCACTATCAGAAATATCGTCGAGGAGAGGATGCATCCTTGTCTTACTCCGGCCTGGATACTCACTTCTTCTGACATTTTCCCCTCATTTATTATGTGTGATGTCGATCTTTCGTCTAAGGTCTGCAAACATACTTTTAAACAAAGGTATACACAATGTTCTTTGTACGGACCAACAAGTATTTAATATTCCTTCTATCAATTTGCCATCATTCCTCAAACATTATACTTTTTCCCTTGCTTTAAAATTGTGTTACAAACAAAATTATTCATTAATGATGTTTTAAAAGACTACATTTTTGTGCTCCTACCAGAAATTATTCGGTATTTTTAGAATTAGGGGCTCCACTTTCGCAAAAGACAGTTCTTCTTCTAAAAGCTACCTCTGTATTATTATTTGTTTCAAGTGAGGGATGGAGAGGGGGGGAGAGATGAGAAAAACGTCTTTCATGTAAATTTGTTCTTAGATTTTCCGGTTTTCTGAAATCTGGGAAATGTCATTTTCAATTGGAAGCAGGGCCTTAGCAACGGTCTGCAAAGTATAAACTGCTTGCAATAGTTATTTATTTGTACAAGGAAAAGTATTACTTTTCCATGCGAGTGAGTGTTTAATGCACGAGGCGAAGCCGAGTGTATTAATTGAAATGAGCATGGAAAATAATTTTTTCCACGAGTTGTACGCATTATTTTTCCGTGTACTATCCTGAAATGGTGTTAACATTTAAAATCCAAAATGAGAAACCAAATGTTTATTTTCTGTCATTAAATGACGTCTCCCAAAACTGCCTTTTTTTAACGGCCGTACAAAAATAGTTTTTGAATGACATGACAGACTTGAAGTATCTGAATTACTTACAAGGCCATCTATTTTTGGAGTAAGATGCATTTTTATCAAATACAGGGTTAGTCATCAAATGTATGGAAACAGCCGATTATTTCCCAAACTATTCACTTTATCAAAAAATTGTTCAAATACTTTTTTTTAATGAGAAGATATGTCAAGTGTAGTATCATTGGGAAGGTAATTTCCTTCTCTTTACAAGGGTGTGCTCTTACATAATGGAAATTTCGAGAAAATGTCAACTGAATGTGTTAACAAAAATATGAATTTGGCCGTCTATTTCACAAACCATGTACTTTATCAAATAAAAATTGTTCCACACACCGGGCACCGCCAACTTTAATTAGAAATGTAAAAAATATCACGTCATTATAATAATCCTTAAAAAGGGCAGATGTGATCTGTGCATGCTCTTCTAGTTCTAAAACTTGCTTCTGCTCTACTCCTTTTTTATCCTTTCCAGTATCATCATGATTATCATTACTTTAATGATTGCACTTAAATTAGTGGCCTAATTTTTTGCTCTTTTTAGTTATTGACCGTACCGACCACCTGTCTGATCGCAAGAAGCTGCTTTTGAGGCTCTATCTTCCATTTTTAACAAACGTTAAAACGACTGTTTTTAATAGTTTCTGGTTCACCAATACACACAAGTGCTATTACGAAGAGAAATTGATCAAAAAGTCCATACATTTCAATAAACAAGCTTTTAAAAAAATCGGATAAATGACCTCACCATATAGGCGTTTATGAATTAGACCCGGATAAATGACGTTATCGCCGATTTTTATTAACTATTTTCTCGGTAAAGAAAATCGCAGTCATTTTGGCATTTTGGTGTTCTCTTTCTTTATGCCTTCTGCCTAGTAAAAAAAAAGCATTCATGTTTCCCATTGTGCCAAGAAAATAGTAGTTATTACAGTCCCTCCCGTCTAGTTGCGCTCAGAAATGGTGGAGGCGCCGGGATAGAGAGCAGGTTGCCTGTCACGATGAATATTTCTTTTTGACAAGTTCCGATGCTATATTGTAATAGTCCATGGAATAATAAACATTATTATTATTATTATTAATCAGCCTGCAAGTTATTTTTTTTGAAGTCGACATTAAAATAAGTCGAAATCGTCATTAAAATACTGAAATGGGCAGTGAGGTCCATTATATGGTCTGTCCGGGATCCACACGACCAAGATTCACCCAATTTCCATGGCGACTCATTGTTGACAACAATGATTGGGTGAATCTTGGTCGTGTGGATCCCGGACAGAGTATAGTACGATTCGAGGTTAAATTTTTTCAGAGGTAACCGGGTCAGACACAAAATTGTTTTGATTTTGTTGTGTTTGTGTATGTACCTCGGCACTGAAGCTTATTTGCCTCGGCCCTACGGGCCTTTGCAACTAAATTCCACTTTCGTAATAAAAACTTCAGTGCCCTGATAGACAACTAATTATTAATTAATTAATTGCTAAGTTATTCAGAATTTTCTTAACTTATTTCTTCATTCTTCTTTCCTCTTCTTTGCGAATTGTCAAATTTAAGCAGTTTTATTTTTGTTTGTCTAATTTGACTTGCAATTTGTTATAGGGGGGCGATAAATTGTAAGAATGCGCCTCCAATAGCTGACTACCTTGTTGATATTTTGTTTCTGAAATGTAAAGTTACAAAATGAATTTAGAATTTCTGATGATAGCGTGACAGTTAATAAATAGTTGAATAAGTAAAAAATCTCATGTTGATATAATGCGGTAAAACACCATATAACAAATCAGACATTGCATATGCATGTGAACATTTAAAAGTTCTTATCGTGCAATTACCGAGCTTTTTGCGCACTCCGGGCGGCCTTTTCAATTACGATTTGTTGATTACACGAACCTTGCCATCAATGCCACCATATTTTCCCCATGATCCTTCATGCATAACGCAACACTATTCTCAATCGGACACTATTAAAAATTAATCGATCCGGGGACAATAAAACCAACAATTTCGTAATTACAACCGGTTATATGATAGGAATATTTAAATTATTTACTCGCATCCTTTCGGGTAATTTCTTCATAAAGAATACATGCCACGAACAATATAACGTTTTCTTTATATTCCTACCGACTTTTTAAAGATATTTAATTACCGATGTCGTGCGAACATGCGGGAATTATTGATGCTTTTACAGAACTCTTGGCGTTAATAATTAACAGGGGATGTTCCCAAGATGACACACACTCTTACCATTGATTTTTTTAACAATTCATTCCTGGAATCGGGTGAAAAAAATTATTATCGAGTTACGCCTACTTTTCATGCTTTTGATGTTAACGAGGGTACTAGCGGAGAAAGTGAAACTATGAAGACATAATGGGAAATATTTTCGTGTTGCATTCATTACAGAGGACCATTCATTGATCGTAAAGAGTGAGTTGGAAGAGGAGAGTCGATCCAAGGAAGGCCTGGGACAAATTGAGCGTGTCCGCTGTGCCGTAACTAGTCATGAAGCAAATGAGGCTAGAATATTGATAAAAGTAATTGTTTGATAATGGTAGGCGATGGAAACGGTCGTGAGCAAACACTACAATTTGCCGGGATGCGGCGGGCGAAAACGTAAAAATCCACAAACGGGCTGTTATCGTTTTTAAAACGCCGCAATGGGGGAAAAGTCGTGTGAGAAGTGGCGAAGGTTATCGCCTCCGTTGCACTCCATCAATAAATTGTTGCAGGATTTATAAATCCTATTTAACGTTTCCTGACGACATGAAGATTTTATGAAATTTTATTTGAAACTTAAACTCAGGTGAGAATCAGTTCAATTGCTATTTAATTTATTGAATTTTCTTAAGGGGTGGAGGTCATATGAATGTATAATGCGTGTGCAGATGTAGCATTGTTCAGGCCTTAATGTGGATTATTGATTCCATTCCAGATCTCGGTCTGTGCGTGTGTGCTTCGCTATTAGTGGGCCCAACCCGGACACCAACCACCCCTCACAGCTTCCCTATGGACAATGTAAGTCTGCGACTCCACCACGGTTAGCAGGAATCGCAAGACGCAACTATTTTACTCCTCTTCTCGAGTAAATAAACTTTTATGCAAGTCGTGCTGCAGTGCTTCCGATTCTTTATTCAATTTGAGAAGTTTAGAAGAATGTTCCTTTGGGGGTTCTAAAATAACGTACAGAACACCTTCATTAGCTCTTGGTGGAATCTCATTGCGCTTCTAGGACAACGAAAGCTAGATATAGTAGTTGTGTTGTTTCCTTACAAGGGTTGCGTGGGAGGATGTTAGACTGTGGTTAACACGCACGTGCTGCTGGACCTGCTTCAGCCCTCAAACTACCCCTGCAACCCTTCGGATCCCGCAACCACCGTCCCCACCCTCTTCGATTTAATGTAATATGTATATGTTGAGACTATACTGGCGAGTATGTAAATTCACAAAGCCCCAATGACGACTCATAATCGCATGAAATTTAAGGTATTTGCGTTATTAACGGCCTTCCGACCTGGTCGTTCGGGGGGAATTTTTATCGGTTTATTTAATAAGGTCTTCGAGTTGGTTATTTTACAATTTATTAATTGCAGGAACAATTCTCCGTAAGATTAAGATATAATCCATCCCATTTAGATTTTTCTTCGATTGCTCGTTGATTTTTTTTAGGGTCCATTAACGTTTCCTGCTAAAATTCGGCAGCATCATTGTTTCCTTGGTAGCACTACGCACTACCACTAAATGGTGTCAATTCGACTGTTCTTCTTAGAAGATAAAAAATGTCCACATGTATGAACTTTTGTGTGTGTGTGTACTTTTTAAGTGACCCTAAAATGACAAAATAGTTATTTGTTTAACTAGGTAAAAACATGATAGATTTACTACCCGCGGCAGGCAGTTGACAAGACAGTAAATTTATTGTTTTTGGTAACCACTTTTACTGTTCAAGTTGCAAATGTGGAGTTTTACAGACTCTAAACGATCATAACGATCGAAGAAAATAGTTATTTGTTTAACAATGCAAAAAAATTGCAGATTTACTGCCGCGGCTGAGCCGAGACTAAGAATCCAGCCAAAGCAGTAAATGTGTTTTTTGCCGTGTTCAACACATAATTTTTTCGCCGATTGTCATTAAAAATCGACTTGTACTGCTGCAAAAGAGGCAGTAAAAATACACTTTTAATGACTACCGGCGAAAAAGAATAGTTTTTCCATTTATTGTATACTAGTTTTTAGCAAAAAAGACGTACATTAAATGGTGATGGAGTGTTACTTGAGTAGAGATTTTATGTTTTCGGCGATTCAATTTTTCGATCTGTTATAAGGCGTTTTTTCTCGATTTTATGTTTTTCAATACAAATTAATACAAATGGGCTCTCGGGATTGGTCAGCTTACTATTTTTTTTTATTTTTATTGAAATAGTGCCATTCACCGATGTGGGGCGGGGTTAACTGCTCAAAAAAAAACCTTTTAAGAAATAGTGTCACTTTTGCTGTCAATTTCAAATTTTTCTCGGAAGGACGATTCAAATCTGACATTATTTTGAAGGTATTTCCAGAGAGTATTTGAATACAAAATAAGATTGTTTCCTATGCTTTCAAATGCAAGTTTGTAATTCGCTTTGAATGATAACAGTGGCCAACATAAGTGAGAAGTAGACATTCAAAACGCGTTTTGTCTATTTCACTTAAGTTTTACAGGAGAAGCAAAAGTTTACCTCGAAAAATGTAGCCTCATCTACTATTAACTAGGCCAGTCAATAAGGGAGAGACAATAAGGAAAAAAATTGACAGCCTCGGAGACGGTAGAAACTTTTATTTTTTCACAGAATTTGTAAATGTAACAATTATAACCTTAACCAAGTCAGAATCGGCGTCCGTCGGTGCGTCGGTCTGGTGTCGACCGCTGATGCTGTGTTGCGTATTGTGCCCTGCGTTCAATTATTAAAATTAAAAATGCAAATATTTTTCACCCCCAAAATGAGAAAAAGTGGCACTAAGGTTTTCGATCCGGCAATGCAACCGCTATCGAATTTGATAATAATAATAATATGCCCTTTTCCCAGGAGGAATTCAAAAACTTTTGCCCCTAAATTGTCAATTTTAGAAAAAATGGTAATAGGGTTTTTGATCTGTCAATGCAATAGCTATCGAATTCAATAGTAAGAAAATGCTTTTTGCTAAGAAAGATTCTAAAAAGGGCCCTTTTGCCACTAAAATTAAATTATTTAGGACATATTAATTTTGTACACCTCTATCACGTGGGCATTGGCCGCCATATTTAAAAAATGGCGGTCAAATTCGTCTTCTTGTAATTATCTCGCTTAGATCAAAACGTATTACCTAGTAGAAGAATTATTCTACAGGAAATTTTCTACAAGAAATGTTCTGTATTTTTTTCTTATAGGACTTGCCGTTTAGGCCATAAAATGTTCTTTACCTCTACGCATCAGCGCAAGATGTTTCTAAAGTTACGCACATAATTTATTTGCGAAGAACATCAAATCTTGATGTTTTATAGGTTCCTAGGAACCCAAAGGAAGGATTCTTGACACATGCCTGCCTGTGTGTTGTGTCTGTCTGTATGTCTGTCCGTGAGTCTGTGTGGTCCTGAAAGCGCTACGTTTCGAATTATTGAAGATATCGAGATGAAAGTTGGTAAATGTGTTGAGAGAGTACTTTGTAGGGGTTCACTATATTTCTAAACAATCGGTCTGCAAATCGAGGGCCCTTTGTGCATTAACTCGAAAACGGTGACGATATCGAGTTGTAATTCAAGTTTTAGAGCAAAACATCTCGTTATAAGAACTATTCTACATGAAATTTGCTACAAAAAGGTTCTACACATTTTTCTTCTAGGACTTGACGTTTGAGCGCTAGAGCGGTTCGTAATTTCATAATTTTGTTCCACCTCATAGTTCGTAATTTTGCATCAGTTTACAGAGAATTTCGAACCCTTTCAAATGATGTATCACTAGGAACCCTACTGTTATTTAAAATTTGACCGTAGAGGGCGCTGGAGGTGAACGGATATCGGAAAGTTTTACACCGTTGAATTTGTAATGAAATTAGCCTATATGATCAGAATAGTGATAAGAGCAAAAAATCTTATTTATTGACAGTTTCAAGGTGGCAAGTGATACTTACCCAGGGTTGAGGCCGTCGCAAAGTATACACTTGCTACTCAATTTAGGACTGTAGCAAATGTAATTTGCGACATTGCGAATTTGAATCAATTTTGTTACATTTGCTACGTCCTAAAAGCTTCCTTCCATTGTAGTAAATGTCACAAATGTATTAAATGCAAACCAAATATTGCGACATTTACCCAACCCTGGTCGTCAAGGCTTGTAAATCGCAAAAAAACCTAGGGCGGTAAGTATCACCACACCAATCTGAAAACCTCGACGGTAAAACGAGGAAAATGATCAATCGTGCAAAAAAGTTTTTGTTCACACATTAACTGTCGTTTAAGATTTATTTTCAGATTTTAGCAATAAATTAAGAGTTCTCATTATGTCATGAAACCTGTTTCTATTGTGTATTGTGTAACCTGTTGGTATTTTTTCCAAGAAGATTTCGGCCACGTGGCAAGAATCAGTAAAGAATTCCCTCGCAAGTCCATAAAATCCTGTTGTTGATGTTGTTATAAAGACATCGCTTATCGAATAAGTGTTCTGGCGAGGGTCCGGGAGGCCGACTTTCCGGTTAATCCTCCGTTCCTTAAACCCAACATCGTTCCATTAATCTTAAACACCCTCGCCACACATCGATTGCCCTCTCACACACGTTGGTGAAATTAAGCAAATCTGCATCGGGTTCGAATCCTGCGGCGTCCTAATTATCCTTGCCAAGGATCCAAAAGGGACGGACCCGTGTCTTAGGTAAATCTTCGCATGCAGCCTTGTGTGTGGACGTGAATATGCAATGGGGAACCGAAACGAGCTAAGATTAATGGACCCACCCTAAAACAACCCTTGCCGACGTCTTCCCGGAGGTTTTTACTAGCCGTATGCAGATTAGAAGGACGGTCGAGGACGCAGGGTGCGTTCCAACTCTAGATTTTTGCTATCCGTTAATGTGTAATTTGTGATAACGAAGCAGGATTTAGCTTCTGTTCCAGCCTGTACCTGTCGTCTTACATAAACTGACGACGTCTAAACTGACGCGGACTGTACGAACACTGAGGAAGGGCCAACTAACATCAGTCAGTATGGAAATCAGTGTATGCTGGCCGATGTGTTATACATAAAGCAGATATTACGTTTGCCGCAGGATATTCTCCTTAATTCTGTTAGGTCCAAGTTCAAAATTAATATTTACAATCAATAATCGAAGCATAATTAATGTTTGAATTTCGAGAAAAAGGAAATCCTGGAATGAGGGGAAGATGCAGCTGAACGAGCGGAGGTTGGGCGATATATAATGTAGCTGGTGACATTAGCAAGTTAAGACAGTGGTTGGCAGCCTGCAGTAAGACGTCGCGAACGGACATGCTACGGGCCATCCCTGCTCTGCAGTGGCCCGATAATTAATCATACATTGTAATTAGTTCCTATGAGAGAGAGCCTAAGAGCAGTCGTGACCTCCAGATATATTCAAGCCATTGTATCATCAGCACTAGGAGCATGAGGCTGCTTGTGCCTAACCCGCAGTGTGTCTTTGTATGGCCTTACATGGCCCTTTTGTCCTTAACTCGTCGTCCCTTTTCTTGGACGGATATACATGGACTTGATAAGCACGGACGCAGAAATGCATTGTGCTCTTCAAGACAAAAAGTTTGTGTAGCAGAGGCGGACTCGGCCCTAATTTCTTTAGCGTAATACTATTAGCATCTGAATCCCTCAATATTCTTCAATTCATTTTTAAATTGCTAAAACTGTTTCTGTTTAACAGAAATCGGTTTTCTTGTAAGTAATCGTATATTTTAGAGAGTCGAAGAACAAGAATATGTTTAGAAGATACAAAAAGGAAATAGAGTCTTCCATGGAAACGGAAAAGTGCAGAATTTATGAAACTCGGCAAAAGTATACGAGGATGAAAATTTTTACAAAAAGCGCATCTGAAACGACATCTGAAGATACTGCTGTATTTGACAAAAAAGAAGCGAAAAGAGAGAACAACAATCAGAAATAAAGCCCGAAGGTAGTAAATGGGAATGAACGATGAAATCAAGAGAAGTCGAGGTTGGTTGTCTTGTCCCTGACTAAATTTCTTCCACTATTTTGATGTTTGCCTAGTATGAGTTTGTGGTGTTAGTTTTATTATTATTTTTTATTCATATTTTGGCAAATTTAATAGAGACAAGTTTATCGACTCCTTTTTGCAGCAAGGTCTTCAATTAACCCTAATTTATGTATGTATTGCTTTTTCAAATACGAGAATTCGACGAATTCGGAATCTTCAATTTTTTGTAAGTTATACCTACAACTTTACAGGAAATCACGGCCACTCTTGATTTTCAACAAAGCCCAAGAAGACTCTTAAGACAGAGGTTAAAAATTATGATTTTTGAAAAACAGAAAACTCGCTACTTACCTTTTTGTAACTACGTATAATCATATTTTAAGTACTTGTTTTTTTTTGCAATATTGACAAAAGATAAAAAAAATTAAGAACGCAAAAAGGCATAAAAGAAAATTGTGATTGTGCAGTTGAATTTGTATGAAAAAATTTAACGTGTTTCTGCGGATTTCAAAAATTTTTATTTTTCACGGATGTTTTAAAAATATTTTCGGATTTTCCAAATAACAGTTGAAAACTTGTTTTCAACTAAAGTGAGCTGAAAGTTTTGGTAATTATTTTCTGGGAAACATTACTTTCACAGTACCTACTTGTTTTAAAAAATTACCTTACTTTGAGTATCTATAACATAATTCCTATATCCATTTTCGTATTTTTCGTTTTATTCAGTAAAGTGTCGGTCCAGTAGTTTGGGCTGTAGCGTGTTTACAAACGGACGTACGTACATACATACAGACATTAAAAAAAACACTTTTTTGTGATTTTGGGTCCCTGAGACCTCAAAATGTATAGATCAGGTCTTATCTCAAATTCGAAAATTTTAGTGATTGCAGTAACCTCCCATTTTTTTTTTAATTGTGGGCTTGGGCAGTTTGAAATATCGGATTTTCAGAGATAATGTTGATTGTCTAAACCATATTTTATGTTTATTTTAAATGGAAAGGATCATGTTTTTTAAGCAGAGAATTTTGAGAACCTCTGAAAATTCGATATTTTTACCCCTTTTCCAAAAAACAAACAACTTTGCAACAGAAAATTTATGAAAATGTTTACTACTTCAATATGCGCCTTCTAGAGGACTCCTGTCCTGTACTAGTCTGAATAGCTACTTTAACATAAAATGGATGAAATCACAGCCTACTTGACTAAAAATATTTCGGCCCTCTGGCGGTCGTCTCTGAAATCTATGGTGACATTTCTTGATATGACTGTAAAGAGAATTAAAATGGGTTTCTAATCGCGTAAAAAAACCGTCATCTTGCTATTTAAATTAACAAACCCCTAAAAATTTAAAGTTGATAATCAAAAAAATTAAGAAATGGCGAGGTATTACATATGAGTCCGTTGACACCCGGTATAATCAAAGCCGCCCTCTAAAAACTTCCGGAAGAAAACAATGAAAATTCTGTTCTACTGAGGTTGGTTTTACAAAAAATGGTTTGGTTTTACTACATAAAAAGAGAAAATACGAAACTTAGACACAGGAATATAAGATGATGTACTTATCAAATTAAAACTATCATTAACATCATCAATTATCATTTATTCATGAAATGAAAGCAAATTAAATTTTACAACCGATGGTTATAACATTTAATAGTAGTGCCATTTGAAAATTTAGAAATTTTAACCTGAAGGTTCACAATATTTCTGGAGATAAACCTACCTTAATGACATGCTAAATTTCCAAAACTGGAGGTTGAAAACTGGTTATAGGTTGATTTTTTAATAAGAAGTGCTGCAAAAGTAATTTTTCCCACAAAATTGCCAATACCTTCGAAACAATTTCACTTCAGATGAAAACATGATTAATTAATTTACTTTTAATTCAGCGAAGAATCCGAAACAAAATTAAAATCAAGGGTCACCATCCGTCAAAAAGCTTATGTCTCTGTCGTTAGGTACTTATTAATCGGACAGCCTGTATACATAACTGTCTTTTAAAAAATGTGCCTTGTTTGATCGTCTGCAATTTTGTTTTAACAATTGTTCTCTATATAGTAATAGAGATATCGACCGAATACAGATAATTGGAAGAACCTGTATATAACGGACAATTAATTTGTAACGTTTCGCTCTATACATCAGGTCGTTCATTTTAAAACTGTCCACCCCGGATATCTCGTAAACAAAAACAAACATGAAAATTTGCTCGGACAAGTTGATTTTTATTTAGAGGGGGACTCTTAAATCTGTAAGTGGTGATATTTCACAACTCACCCCCTAAACCCCCAGCAACCCCAACTTTGAAATTTCAAATAACTCCGCACTTCATTTGAAAGCTTATTTCATTATAAATACATAAATGCAAAATAAAAAAAATAAAGCCAAATGAAAAGTTGACAATGGTGAACCCCTATATTGCTGAGCCAGAGCATTAGGTATTCAAGAATTGTTTCAACCATTTTCGTTTTATTGTTGATAGAATGTTGCCTCAAACAGAATCAGCTAAAAGGGTAGGTGACGGTTTTGGAAATCGATGTCCAGTAGAAGAAGATGGATTCGTTTCCCCTTTATCTAAATGGTTGAATTAAGTCCTTGGCTTAAAATCACTTTTTGATGCCCTTTTTTTTTGGGTACAAACATTTTTGAGTTACTTAATGCGTATTTAAGCGATTGCTGTTTAGGATTTATGATGAAATTCGTTAGGACAAAAGAGTATAGTGCGGGTCAGTGTTGTTTTTAAGTTGTCCGTTGATTGATGTAGTGAGGGGTGGACGGAGAATATACTGTACAGGATGTCAGAGGAAGGAGTCGAAAGATCGACAAGGACAACATCTCCTTGTACATATTCAGTAGGACTAAGGCATGGTCGTCGTACAATCAATTCCTTATTCCGCCTCACTCTCCTCCTGGTCCTTTCCGTAAGGGGTTGTTCGTCCCTCAGCTCGTGTGTGTGCATGCAGATACGGCGTATGAATCTATTGATTAGAGAGTAAGCAAGTAGCCCCTTATGTGGCCACCACCTATATCTTGGTCCTTGTTGGGTAACATATCTGTGCTGTACCGGCAGTCCGTACCCTCTAACCCTTCAGCCAGGGTCGTATTACAACTTGACTCTATCTCAACCAGATACCACCTATACGTGAGTTATTACCAACGGATATATAGTGCAGACATAAGCCCCCGACTGTCACTGTATGAATTTATGCGGCGCTACAATATCGCATTATGTTATTACACCCTCACCTTGTCATGTCGAGTGAAAAGGGCCGGATTCGCCCCGAAAAATCCACTCGATTTTTATTCGAAATCCATTCCAACTTCTCTTAATTCCTGGGAGTAATCCCTCTCACACCAGTCTCTACACACAAAATTAATTTTATGTGTACGGGGATGATGTGTTTCCGCTCAAGTTGATCCGACGATCGGACATGTTAGTCGCTTAACTTTTATATAATTGCTCCTTTGAGTCGTTTATTTTTCGAGGGCGAAAATAAAATCCGTATTGCTGCCCCTTTTCAAATTACAATTAAATTATTCCGGCGTTTTAATTAAAAACACATAACATTGAAGCGGATACTACTAATTGGACGTAAGATAAACAAAGCCGAAACACTCTCTCCACAACACCTGATACAAATTACCTAGTCGCGATGAAAATTAAATAATTCCCTTTATGTGAATCGGAGCGATTCTGGTCATGTTCCTCTGACTCGCGAGTCCATGCTGCATGATGTTGCTCTGCCTTTCTTTGATTTCCCTCCACCCTTTTGCATTTGCTGATGCTTACTCAACAGAAAACTATAATAGCCTCGGAGGTATTCTCAGTATGATGTGGTATTTAAATTTAACATTGACCAGACCAGGAATTATTTTAAGTGAGGCGAAATTTTATCACCCCTTCAATAATAATATTTCTATGAATAATAATATAATAAGTATTAATAATGCGCTGATGCTACGAGGATATTTTAGGCTGTACGAAATAATAATAGCCCTTCAAAAATTTTACCGCCCCCCCCATATTTTTAATTTTGTGAATAAAATAAGTAGAATAAGTATAGAAACCCTAAAATAGATACTTCAGGACCAGCAAGTAAAATGAGGGGTGAAATCATTAATACATAATTATACAGTGTGTCTCATTTTAACTGGAACCACCCAAATATTTCGGTTAATTTTAACCGAATCAATGCGTTCTTTTTTTCTGCATGTAGAGCTCCAAAATCTGCACCTGCGTGATACTTCACTTTTTTTATAGACCGAAATCCCAGCCTACTGCGATTTAATAAAGAGGCCAAAAATGACGAAATCATATTAGGCATTTTTTTATCGAAAAATTTTATAAGGGAAAGTTGCTCAGGATGGCTCCAAATGGCTAAATCAGAAATTTCAGGAAAAAATAAAAATATTGAATTTCTTGAGGAAGAATCACAAAATAACGAAAAGTTCAATATTTTTGCAACATAATGGGTGCTGTGAAATAAAAAAACAATTGAAATGAATTGATTTGACATATTTGCATTGGCTATGGATGGATAAAACTTAACAATCGCAGAAAAAGTTGAAATTATATTTGCCAGTTCTATCTTGACAAAACGACCACCCAGTATATATTTATTCCCTAAATCCATGATACGGAAAATTAAATAGTTTTTCTAAATTTTACTCACCTTTCTTTGCGAGAAAAAATAGTATATTATTGACCAAGGTAAAAAAAAAAGATAAGAACTATTTTAGCCCAAGCGGCAAGATTGTTACCCCGAGGTGCGAAGTACCGAGGGTTACAAGCTACAAGAGAGACGCGGGGGCTAAAATAGTCTTCTTTATCGTGGTGAATATAGTACTTTTTTCACTTACTAGCAAAAAAACCGAATTCTCAGTTCAAAGATAAGTCAATAATGGTACGTTTTAAAGCTAGTATAGTGAAAAAAAATTAGATATCTCATATTCCCCACAACATTGGGGGCTATGCACGTAAGGAATTACTGACCTTTGAGGTGCTTCTTTTTTTTCAGTTTTACCATCAGTCATCACCCATTCATCCACGTTCTTCACTCGAGGATTAGGAAAAACAATAAGTGGGTACCTAATAGTTTATTATGGTACCTACTAACTAGTCGTGGTGAAAATTATCCAGACGAGAAAGGAGTCTGCCAAGTCTGATGACAGCAACCCGCCATATAAAATTTTGTTTGTTTTGTCTTATATATACATAATTATAATAAATATGCTCTGCATCAGCCGTTTCCTTAGTAGGTAAGAGTATAACAGAAAATAAAAAGAAGACCCTGTTTAGAAGTTCTCTTACATTAATACTTTAATTTTGTAAGGTAATAATTTCAAAATTCAAAATCCGAATGTAAGTTTGCCTTCTTCAAATTTCGTGAGAATGCGTACGAGTATGCATATTAAAATTTAGGAAATGCCTTTCTTTTATGATATGTCAACGTAAATAAGATCCTTCGGTAAACTTATACAGGCTGGTCGTTTTATCTTGAGACTAGCAAATATCTCGAAAAGGAAGCATTTTAGAAAAAAATGTTTTGTATAAAAGTTTTATGACTTCGAGGGGGAAAATAGATGGCATCATCGCCATTTTGAATTAAGGTCATTTTCAAGGTCAAATGAAGGTCAACTTGATTTTTTTAAATGGAAACCTCTATTTTTTATTATAGATTCTTATTCCCCATAAAAGAACAAACAACTCTCATCTAAACTATTTTTGGATCCGATGGATGTAAATTTTAACCTTTTTCGAATTCCCTAGACATTCACTAGTAACAGCGGCAAGACAAAACAAATGAACAACCGTTGTAACTTAGCAATGATGAATTCTAGATAAATAAACGGCAAAAATTGTTGTAGATTTTGTTTTTGCCATGCCGCTGTTGCTAGGGAAGGCAATAGATTTCGAAGAAGATTAAAATTTTGATTTAAATATCTGACAAACTATCCATCGGATCCAAAAATAGTTTAGATGAGAGTTGTTTGTTCTTTTACGGGGAATAAGAATCTGTAATAAAAAATTTAGGTTTCCATTTAAAAAAATGAAGTTGACCTTCATTTGACCTTGAAAATGACCTTGAATCAAATTTGCGTCGATGCCATCTATTTTCCCCCTCGAAGTCATACAACTTTTATACAAAACATTTTTTTCTAAAATGCTTCCTTTCCGAGATATTTGCCAGTCTCAACATAAAACGACCACCCTGTATAATGTTAAGAATTCTCCGATGTCGCGACTCGTTCCTAAGTTATTGCGAAAAATCTGAAAATTGTCATTTTAAAGAAAAACTCATCTATTGCTATGGATTGATGCTATTTAATTGTAAACATGATACTTATTGTGTATTTTTGACATATGTCAATTGAATGACATTTCCAGAAAATTTCTGGACCGCCATATTGGATTTCAACACCATCTGACGCACCATATAGGTACCTAATTAGCTTTTCAAAAATGTAGTCAACGAGGGCTTTTTAGAAAAAGCATGTCAAGGCTCGGGTCACACATTTGCAAGACATGTTTTATAATTTATTGCTTAATTCAACAATACAACCATCTCCCTGCAAACCTCAAAAGTTATAAAATAGGTAACTTCAAAAAAATATTTAAAGAAGCAGTAATTAAAAATACTATTTACAATGGGCCTATACAGTTTTGTGTAAATTCAAGAATCCGTTATGTTCAGGCCATTACTAAAAATTATTCTTAATTGTCATGGCAAAACTGCAACCCTAACGTAAACCCTGACTTTAAAAAATTCATTCAAAGTTCTGCGCAATTCATTTTGCATTCAAACGGAACCAACTTGCCTGGCTATTGACCTCATTTTCTATTGGTTCGGCACCGAGAGTGAAGCGCGTGACGTATACTATTCAACAATCAGAATTGGCAAAGCAATCACGCTTACAAGGTGATTGGATCTTACTACTTTACGTCACTATCCCCGCCTACTCGCCTGCGTTTGATCAGGCTCAGATTTCTTCAAACTTTCAACATTTTTTTAGAGGTCTACTAATGGGAATATTCCAAAATAAAAAAATACGGGTATTTTTATTTTTAATGTAGATTGATATTCACCAATAAAAAAAATCGCTGTATAGGCCCATTTAAACGAATATCTATGGACATTTTTGACACAAAAACTTTTTTGTTATTATATCTGTCTTTGTAGGTTATATCTTATATGTATGTATACAGGGTGGAAGGGTGGTTAATTTCTCGATGATCACCATTGGGATTTCCTAAACGGTAAAAGATACGGGGTCGGTTAAATTAGAGAAAAGTTGCGATATTTCTTGGCGATTAACAGAAATAATCCAAAATAATCATCACAGTACCAAAAAGACGCTTTATTCTTGGCTCTTTCGCTTAATGCCAGTCGAAGCTGCACGCTTTTTTAGGATAAACTCTGATTTTTAAAAGCTAATTTCAATTTTACTCATCACGAGGCTCCATACATTTTTCAGATCTATTCTGCCTGATGCCTGTATACCAAATACAGATTTTTTAAAATTTTTTTAGCTTCCTAAGACCTCGAAATGCAAAGATCTGACGGTGTCGTCTTAAATTCGAGTTTTGGACTTATTATTGCAGTAACCTCTCATTTTTTAAAAGTGTGTTGGTGGGGAGGTTAAAACGGATTACTATAAGTAATAATTGATAAAGTGTTGAGTAAAGGACCTTCTGGAATGCTAGGAATAGTATTTTTTGATCACACAACACCTCCGATTCATCATCCTTTCTTTGTTGGGGACACCAGAAACATTGCCACTCTTTGTGCTGCGCGTTGCATAACGTCGAATTGGGTTAGAAACGATGTACCTCGTAAATCGTACAAGAACTCGTCATAAATCACCTCATACTCATATGAACCATTGACCCTTTAGCGTACCAAACAAAAGCTGGAGCAGCGTACTCGATCGTCTCGAAGACTGGCCCATTGCATTAGCGAAATTACGGTGTTTACTGGACCGTTTCGACTTATCATCTGATTGATCTCATATTAACAGTCGACATTTTTAACAACTCAGTCGTGATGTTTACGGGAAATTTTTAATAATTTGTTCGTTGTTACGTAACCGGAGGCGTTGTTGAAGAGTGTCGGAACGCACCCATCAACTGTTACACGTTACACCCTCCGGTTGCATGCAGACAATTGCACGTTCCCTTCGCCCCGCATGAAGAGGGTAGCAAACGAACATGTGGTTTGTAGTGGTGTCTTTTCGAACGTTTTAAGTGAAGAGGGTTGACTAATGTTCGGATGCATTACCTTGCTTGTTGGCTTTTTATCCTCTGTTGCGGTTTTCCTGAGTATTTCCTAGGACGGAAATTTATTGCCGAGCCAAGTCCGGCCCTGCAACACATATATGGACCGTGGGAAGAACAAAACGATCCGATTCGATAATCAGGTAAATCACTTCGGTGGCGCTCGCCGTTCTCCCATCTTCATGTGTTTCGCAATTTCTAATTTCTAATCCGCGACACGCCGGTTGCCTGTAGAAATCCGATTTGCATCGGGGCTCACCGCAAAATTTTTTCCTAGCGTAAATTTCGCTAACTATTCATACACGTTGGCGTTTTTACTACTAAACTGTTACGGAACGATGACGGAAAATGTGGGAGAAATCTGCCCGGAATAAACTTGGTTGCGTCACGACATGCATTTGATGATCCACAAGCACCCACTCGAGTAGAAAATCTCTTGCATCCTTTGCCTCCGGATTTTTACCCTCAGACCAGTGGCGTGCCCAGGGGGGGGCTCAAGCTCCTCCCGTCCTTCGTGTAGTGCGGCCCGAACCTCTATTTTCTATTTTTTCTTTAAAAAAAAACTTATATTTTCTGTGGGTGCGGTTATTCTTGAAAGTACAGGAATTATTTCGTACTTAGGCAACCAAGCGTACTGAACTCACAAAGATATTGAATGTGGACCCAATTCAAAAAAAGAAAGTCTGGTGCAGCATACCGTAAAGAGAAAAAAATTAGGTTAAGGGCACGATACACTTAAGGTACGTTTAGACCTGGAATTTATGTCGTGACATTCTGTCGGACACTGAATGTTGCTAATGTAAACGGTCAAAAATGTATGACTGACATAAATGTCGGATAAACGGGCAATATGTACGGCACTTCTACAGTGTGTCTCGTTTTAACTGCGGAACCACCCAAATATTTCGTTTAATATTGAGCAAATTAATTCGCTTTTTTTTCTACATGTAGAGCTTCAAAATTTGTATCTATGGGATGCTTCACCTTATTTTTGTCCCGAAATCTTAGCCCACTGCGATTAATTAAAGAGGACAAAAACAGCGAAATATTATTAGGCATTTTTTTATCAAAAAATTTTATTAAGAAAAGTTGCTCAGGATGACCCCATAATGGGTAAGTGCGGAGTTTTAGGCCAAAATAAAAATGTTGAATTTCTGGAGGAAAAAAGTTTGTTGTAAATGTTTGTTGTTTTTATCTTAATGAAACTAAATGATTATAATTGACATAAGGAGTTATTTTGTAAAGACTAATCGGTTGATTATTGACAGTTAATTCCTCTCGAACAATCTAATTAAAATCTGTAGCAAACTCATTATTTAACTATTTCATATATTGTTTTAATAAAGATTTGCAAGATGATCTTCAATATTTTCCTAGAATCTGGCTTAAAAATGTCAACGATATTTTCGCTATTTTCAAGTTCAAAAGTGTTTGACATAAATCGCTCAAAGTTGGATAGACGTATAATACTATTAGTAAGTACTGAATTGTCGATAATTCCGTGATGCTTACCTGCATGGATACGACTGCATACTGCGACGAGAATTGGACGAGACCGTAGGTCGAGTCCAATTCTCTAGTCAGTATGCAGGAGTATCCAGGCATCACGGAAGTCGACAATTCTGTACTTACGAATAGTATTCGGAAGACAATTCGCCGAATTAATATAAAAACTGCAACATTTCATGGAAATTGCGACAGCTATCAAAATAAATTTCAGCGGATATTTGAAATAGTACAAAATTGCCGCTGAAATACAGGTGCAAATTGTTGTAGTTGGTCGGAAATTCGTCATTTGCTCTCGTGTCATTGGTCAATTTCAAATGAGTCGAATTGTCATGAGTAAATAATGTGAATACAAATATATTGCGAAAATCGAATGACTTTTTTATGAAAACCCGTTAGTAAGTGCTTAGTGTTCAGTATTAAATTCTAAGTCGAACCATGTTTTTGGAAATTTCCAGGGTCCAATAGATCTCGAGTTATAAGAGATTTAAGAGGACCAATCAGATTTCAGCTCTGAATTGCTTTATAAGGTAATTTCATATTAGATGCACTCTTTTCTAGGTAACAAGGCGCAACAATACAAATTTTCATTGATAGCATCTTGTTATAGTGCATCTAATATGAAATTACCTTGTGAAGCAATTCAGAGCTGAAATCTGATTGGTACTATTAAATCTCTTGTAACTCGAGCACTATTTTGTACCCTGGAAATTTCCAAAAACACGGATCGACTAAGAATTTAATGCAGAATGCCCCATTAAAATTTAGTTCGAGCGTTCTGAGACACCCTGTATATTATTTTAGTGGTTGGTTTATTTTTGAAAAATAAAAACATATTGTTGGCCCTCAAATGTAAGGCAATAATCTGCAAAAGACCACTCGTGCAAACGATGTTTTCAACGAGGTTTTCAACGAGGTTTTCAACGAGGTTTTCTATAATTTGCTTCGGTCAATTTTTCGTGCGTGTTACGGTGATCATTTTATGCATTAAGTATTGAACCAATCCAAAGCAGCATTTAGTATACCAATAACCAATCAAATCTTGATTACAGTGATAATACTACAACGTCAACTTAACACTATTTACTCAATACTTTAATTTATAAAATAAACTGCAAAATACGCTTCGTAGTTTCATCTCTAGTTAAATTTAGCTATCTACTAAATGTCCATTGCCATATAAAGGCGCTTTCCTTTTACATATTTATCTGAGGAGCACGATGTTAAGAGCAGTAGCTTCAACCAATAACACGGATAATTTATCTTTTCAAAAGAAATTTTCTTGTTTATACTTGAAGCACAAGCATTTTGTTACATTTGGTTCACTCTTAACGCCGAGGAAAAAAGAGTAAATTTCGATACCCCCGGAGAATTTTGAAAATGCAACCTTCCCCCATACTTTCCTCAATAATGTTGAGCCCTCCCCCCGTCGCCGCCCCAACAATGTTGAGCCCCCCTCGCCCTAAAGGGCACGGCACGCCACTGCCTCAGACATAAGGAGTTTAACTTCGATTTCGAATGATAGCTGCAGGATCCGAAGCTTTGATTATGTTTAGAGGTGGGGAAGTAGGTACAGCAATACTTTCTGTCTATAGCCGTCTGGTCTGCAGATTGATTCCAATCGAATTTACTAAAATATTTACTACCTTCAAGACGTGGGATAGATGAAAGTTCGAGAATATTCGAAAATGTGGTTAAAAGCGGCGTCAGAAATCAATCTGGTTAATTGTTGATAACGCTTGGAGCAACAATGACAAGAAAGCCAAGAGAGTGGACGGAACTGTCAACGAAGTACAAGTCTGTATGTAAATGAGCCGAGGGTCTAGCTAAGATCCTCGCCTCACTAAACCAACGTAGCCCGGTCTTATCAAGTCCTGCTCCAGTCACACACAAGGACGAACATTTCTGTCCTGTCAGGACCCTTCTCCCGGACAATGCTCCAACCTCCACACAAGACCTGCATCATACATCAACCCCACCCCCTCAAAAACAATATAACTAGGGGTGGACCATCTCTATAATTATCGAAGTTTGATTTATTCACTTTGAATAAGTAAAGAATCCTTACTTTTTCCTGCGCTTAATAATTAAACTAGGAAACATCGTCCCTAATCAAGACCGCCACATTCGTATTCATACTTTCATAACGTGACCGCCAAATTCGATGCAATTACATACAAATGGAATAATGAAGACATTAAAATGGTAATAAGTCTAGTTTGGCAATCGGAATCTTGTGAGGTCCGACTATCACGAGTGCCTTGCTCTCTCACACAGCTTTCTTTTTACGTCTTCGGGCATGGATTTCTTATCGATTGTTGTTTTTTTTCTACATTCGGGAATCGGCGCAGTCTAATAAATCACAAGCCAAGAAGGTCCGTATCGAACCGTGGATACCAACTGCATGTTTATTAATTGTATTCACGCAAACGCTTTGTAACTTCAAATCTATTGCTGGGATTCTTTTTAACTACTTTTCGAGACCGCACCGCACGATGGAAATATTTGCTTGCCAAAGTCGTTCCTCACCTGTCGTGGAAATGCCTCCGTTTTTAAGTTTTCTGCTAAACTTTAAAAAGAGTCGTCTCTTCACAGGAAACATAACATTACATGAAGGTTAAGGATATAGGGTGTTCGCGAATCATCTATTTCTAATTTCTAAGACATTTTTGAAAAAAATGGCACTAAGCTTTTCGACCTGCAAATAAAATCAGCTGTCAAATCCAGTAATAAAAATATATAGTTATTATACAGCGGAACATAACCCCATGGGCGCCATAACTCACGTAAATGAAATTTTAGAGAACTTGTTTCAAAATTTAGAACTTGTCTCCTGCTTCTTAAACATCTCACTGTCACTTGTATTGTAAAATTTAATTCACGGGACTTATGGCGCAAGCAGCCGCCAACGAATGACCTAGAGCTTAAATTAGAAAAAAGTTGCAATTTTTCAAAATGATTTAGATTCAGTAAAGAATTCTCCTTTATCTTCATTCGTCGCAATTAAAAAAAATCATATCTTTCTAACTACTGGTTATATCTAATTAAATGAAAGTTGGAACTTTTGTATTTCTGACAGCTGTCAACCCAATGACCTGACAGAAATTTAGCTAGGCCTTCTACATAATATATTTTGAGCAACGACAGTCAACTTTTTTTTCCTATAGCCTCCATATTGGAAAGATATGGCATAAAATGATTAATTCTGGAAGGTCGGGTCCTTGAAAAATATATAGGCGGTAGAATTATTTATGGAGAAGTCACCGTTGGGGACGTTCCTGCCGCCTCACCGGTTGTCATTTTTCTTTGATTTTTCGGTTTTACAGTTGACCCTGACGTTTAGCTTTTGCCGTTTGGAAGCTGGGACATTCATTTTATTTGGATGACAGGGCTAGATGAGCGGACTGCAAAGATGTTTGAAACCATTGCTAACATAACGACAAAGTTCTGCAATGTATATAGAATTGTTACCTTAATAGTATTTAAGCATTAAAAGGGCGGAAGGTGCATTTTACCTATTGAGGGTAATACCTAAGTTTGTAGATCGTGACATCTCCATATAATAATATTACCCGAAAACCGGTTGCACCTACTGCCCGTGGTGTTTACCTACTAAATCTTTTGGGCGACCAAAAGTGATAAAAACAAAAAATCTATATACTCTTCATTCATTTTCTATTGAAGTGACAGAACGCCAAAATTTGAATATGAGGAAGTTTTGCAAGGAATTTTAGTAACAGCAAAGCTAACAGTCAGTAGAAGCGATTTCAATGTGATACTTCTGAAAACAAAACAAATGTCAAAATTTTCCAATTCTCCTTCTTCCTTTTCCCCTGCGGGTGAAAATTTTGCAATCCGCTCTGAATTGGCCCAAAATGGCATTAGTGTGTGTGTCCAGTTTTGAGTAAAGTGCAAAGAAAAATATTCGCGAAAAAGCCTCAGGTACGACGTTATTGTCTGTGCATGACACTGCTGTTAACAATAAAAATAAACCCTAGAAAACTTGGGTTATGTAATGTTTTTGCTTTCCCGCTAAATTTCAATCAAATTGTCAAAAGTACAGGCCCTTACAAATTATTGTTGTACAGTTCCAGAAAAATTTTAGTTCTGCTGTAGAAGATGAACGGACTTTTGCATTGGCAGTTTTCATTGACATGACAGTTTCAATTTTCAACGGCGAGTGATAGGCTCGTACTTAGGTACCGCCTGATCTTTGATCGTCGAGGCTTGTAAAATGTAAATCGCAAAAAAAACATAGACTGGTAAGTATCACTTTACCAACTGAAAACCTTGCCGATAAAACGATGAAAATGACCGCGATCGTGCTAAAATCTGGTGTTAGACATATTTTCATTTTTGCAATTAATAAGAATAAAAATTCTCAAAAAGCCACTTCGAGAAAATGTTGGAATTTTACTTCTTTGTAAAATTTTTGCAATTTTTTAATGAAAGTCAGATGCCATTGTTTCGTATTAGGTATTACCAGTAGATTTGAACTATTTCTCCTCGCATATTCGCTGTAATCTAGGGTTGATTGGTTACTTTACTGTATACAAAATCTAACTTTGGATTGGATACTTAATGTGTAAAATAATCGGAAAAATTCCGATGGCTTCCATAATAAGACCTGGATGGTTGTCCGGTTTTTAATGGGTCACCCTTTATATTTTGATGAGCATCAAAACAATAAAGGTACGTTTAAATCATTAGGTACATTTCTGTCGCGACATAAATTTCTTGTGTCGGACATAAAATCGCATCAACTGTTTGTTTACATTATAGGATATAGAAATTCTGGACATTTATGTCAGAGATAAATGTAAGACATCTCGTGTTTGACATAAATGTACAGACACTTTACACTTACCTATCACTTATGTCTCATACAGAGGATCCCCGTCAGAAAAATTACTGGGTAATTGAAATCAATATATTTGTTTTCGTCAGTTTTTTATTCTTTTTTATTTCTTAGTGACGATGAAATTTTAAAACAAAAAGAAACAAAGAGACAACAAAATAAGGAAAATTCATAAATCTAAATGTCGCAACCATTTATTTGGTGTAATAATCCGACATTTCGCGGAGTGGATAATAGTTTACAGATTATGAAGAGGATAATATATTTAGCTCATCACATGCTGCAAAATTAAACAATTACATCGTCTCCAAAAAATACGTCTCCAGTTCAAGAACTGGACAAAAATTTCACGACATAAATTCCAGGTCTAAACGTACCTTAACCCATAAGTGGCCAGTTGGTCCCTAGAGCTCTTTAAACGCGCATTCCGACATCATCCATCATTAATCACAAATTGAAAAAAGGAAGCAAGTCCACGTACCTAATTAAATTTTAAAAAAGTAAATATTATTATGCGAACCAAATGCTAACGCATTTACACAGCATCTTACTATTACGACCAACTTAAAAAATCGCACTTTTTTGTAACTGAATTTTAAATTATGAGTTTATGGGTTTTCAAACCTTTCTGGTGCGTATCTTCAAAGCCGACAAAAAGCAATCCATTCACTTCCTTTTTCCGGCATTCCAATCGCGCTAAATTATGCACAATTCATCCCCTTTTCTCAAACAGTAAAGAGCCACCTGTAATAGAACAATATTTTCTCCAACAATAAAATCGGCATAAAAGCAGGTAGAGAAGGTGGAAGCAAGTTTCGTTTTTTACGGTCGCATTTTTTCGCCCTGACCGTTTCAAGTCATCAACCCTTGGGGTAGGACAGGTACGAAATGGGTCGATGAACCGAACTCAATTTTACAACAACAGGTAGAAGTACCCATACGCTTCCGTCAAATTCAAATACAGGGTGAGCGTACGTACAGGGTGAGCGTGCAGTGAAAAAATCGAGCGTAAGCTCCTCCTCCGCCATGTGACAAAAACTCTGCATAATCAACGCAGGCGGCGTATTAAATCTTAAAGAATAACAATCACACGTAAGTGGAAGTAGAATCACGGCGACCAATGCTGGCTTTGAAAACAGATGAAGGCGGTCGGTTCTTGCCCAGCCAACTTCATCGTAACCCACTACTTTTCAAAACACTATCGTCTTAGTAGTTGGCGTCGACGCAGCAGATTACGCTTTTGTTTTAATCGACGCGCACCCACTGCTTTTTTGGCGCGCGCGATCTGTTAAAAAAATGTGCCTCTGTGAGTGTTTGATTGCTGTGATCGACAAGTGACGGTTGAATGGTACAGTGATGGTGAATTGATTACCTGATTGATCGATTTCGGTAAGTCGATACTTTCTTCACGTCCGCGATAATAAGGGAAAAAGTGCTTTCTTTGAAGTAGGTTTTGGAATAATCTGTTGGTTTTTGAATTGTTAGAAATTTTAATTTATTGTGAGGCTTGACCTGGTTTAATCTTATACCGCAAAAATGCATTGAGCATATTAGTAACCCTATTTGGGGAAAGCTCCTAAAAATATGCCACGGTGATAAAACAAATGAAAATCTTATAATTATTGACAGACTAATTAAAATTAAAATTAAGATAACCTATGGTTCGAAGTTAAGATAGGTGCCTATCTTAAAAAAGCAAATATTCTCTATGGGGATATTTATATAGTCAGGATAGCTGGGCCCTCCTATTAATTGCTTTTTATCAGTGTTGACCGCTAATTATCTAATTATTAATACTTATTATAAGTTACAGCTTATTTGGTTTATCTTGACAAACACTAAAGCAATAAATCAGTAGCGTTTCAGAGTATGAGCTGTGCTGCAGAAGAAAGATTTTTGGAAGCCAAAGGTTATAACAGATCTATAAATTCTCTCAACTGTCAGTTGGCTGTTGAGTATGTGTTACATAGGTATAAAAATAAGGATCTGCTCACATTTGAAAGGTTCTATGTATGTCTGGTCTCTAAGGTATGTTTCGGGTTGAAATACGCAACCATTAATTTACCAAATCTTCTATAATTAATATATAATTGTCAAAGTCCTATCAGTTTTAATCCATCGTCCATCAGCAGTTCAATCCAAACAACGGTGTGTCACTGGTCTTAGGTTACAATGGGGAGAAATAAAGACACACATCAAAATTCTACCACAAGATAAAAAATTCGCCCTGCAGTGATGTACATTAGCTTCAATCTCTTTTTCTCTTCTTATGGCAATCATCAAGCGGTATATTTGTTTTTTGGAGATGGCATTCCGTTTCCGGTATATTGATGCCAGTTTGAGGCTAAATATTTTTGCATTTGAAGAGCATTGTCTTTTTCAAGAAGGTAATAAAATGGATGTTAAAAAAGAAAACCAGGAATCCATTAGATCGGGATTATGTCAATTTGCAGAATTAGGAAGAGATCCACGGCTTGTCACGTCTTAGTTTCTTTTTTTTCAATGCTAAATAATTTTTTTATGAAATAAAAACCCTTTACTTTAATTCTGATTCCTATTGCACTAAATTCTTTATTCTATGATGGCAAAATAATATTTTTTCGAAATGGCGTCACGGCAATATGGATTGTTCATTTTTTGCATTATCACTATAGAAACACCCCACCACACCGAAATACTTTTTACTGCTTTGTGTTTCGGTGTAGTGGGGTGTTTCTAGTGATAGTGCATTTTTCCACCGAAGTCGTCCAGTGTTTTGTCATTTTTTGCATCTTTTTATGCAACATGTTTGGGATGACGGTATTGATAGGAATCTTATTACCATCAGAGTCATCTAATGATTTACGTGTTAACTATACAATGATTTTCACAAGTAGGGAATAAATTCAATAACTTTCGACAGAGGGACATTTAAAGAAAAAGCTCGAAATGATCCCAATTTCTATTTTTCAAATCAGAACATATACATTTTTCTCAACAACATTTTTTGAGATAGAAACATGATTGTGTCCACACTTAACCAGAAGTGCAGTCACAACCACCTGGATTTAAAAAAAAATGGAAGAAATCTGGGAAAAATGCGAATTTTTGGAAAAAGAAATGACAATCTCGGAGACGGTAGAAACTTCTACTTTTTCGCATAATTTGTAAATGTACAGATCATGAACAAGGTATATGTTCAGGTTATGGCTAAAGGTCAGTAGGAGGCTTTTCGCCATTAAAATGACATCTTTCGAAAAATAGTAGTTTATAACCCAAAGCGTAAAACCACTTTTTCGCAGTGGTTTATACATTTTTCTTCCTACACCAGTTAAAAATAAATAATTAATTAATTTTGAAATTTGAGAACCGAAGTGACAGTTCGAGAAGATCTGGACGTCAAGTCCTACAATTTAAATTTGGCAAAATCGCGCGTGCTGTTTTTTCACAGCCCTTCTGAATCCCGAAAATTTCATTTTCAGTTAGTGTAGGAAGAAAATTATATTAAAGTTTTCGACCCTGATGAAAGATAACAGCTATTGAATTCAATAATGAAAATGTATACAGTTAAGGTCGTATTCATCGTATTTTTCGCGATATATTGTGATTTCTAGGGAGTTATACTGAAATTTTTAGTGGAATCCGTCAATATTTAGTGGAATTCCCTAGATATCGCGATAAATCGCAAGATTATTTGCGAATAATCGTACATGGAGTATAACCTTAATACGACCCTGAAATTGCCTTCGAAATACGGGCCCTAATATTTGTCTCAAAATCTAATAAGCATCTACAAGTGCCCACCGAAGATGTGTGCCAAATTTCTTTTCAATGTCTTCAGAAACTGGGCTGTAGCCTTTCTTTTACGATCTCTTGCTAAAAATGACATTTTTTCGAAAAAATTGTAATAAGGTTTTCGTCTTGAAAAAAATCAGCTGTCAAATCCAGTAATAAAAATAAATAGTTACGTTTTCTTCTTGCGGCACTACAATGTGGTCTGATCATTTCGGCTGTAGCGTGTCCACCGACAGACACACATGGCAGACATTTTTCAAATCAGACGTTATTGGAATCCCAGGACCCTAAAACGTAAAGTATCGATGTTTTTGACCATTCTGTTTTTGGATCGATTTTAGTAACTGCTCCGCGACCGCGAGCGTCAAATTTAAAAAACAAAACATCAGCTGCGCAATTACATTAACTTAAAATCTTTTTGCAATTTTGACAGATCGTTAATTTTGAAAAAACAAGAAAAAGATTTAAAAAAAAATAAAGCGTATTTATGAAAAAATTAAAGCTGACCTGTTTGTTTTCTTTTCAAAAATCGTGACCACTGATTTCTTCGATGCCTAAAAATGTTTATATCTCAAAAAGAATCGTTAGATTTCGAATTCGTCGAGAAAAATGTAAGGTCGATTTGAAAAATCAAAATTAGGGTAATTTCCGATTAAACCGAAAGTGAAAGATAAATCTGACTACGCCATCCAATGCGCATAGTAAAAATTAATTCGAATTGTTTTTTTAGAATCTCCTTCCGTAAAAAGTTATATTATTGAATTAATTCCTTATTTTTGAAAAGCCCTATATTTATGGTGCAGTAAATGTAATGTCACAACATGAAATACCAGCCTAAGGGGGTGATTCTGTAATTCTTAAAGCGATGTTAGATACTGTTAAAATAATTTTCTCATTATTCTCTCATTTAATCATTCAAAACAAAGAAAGATTTATTGTCACCATCAGAAAGGTCTGGTTTTAAATAAGACAAAATTCTTTTGCATTTACATAGTACCCTTTGGGTAGAAAATTTGAAATTTTGTAATAATACTAAAACCATTCTATATAGCCTGAACTACTGGATCGATTTGGCTGAAATTTGGTGGCCTGTTGAAGAGCTGAAAAGTTTTTGGTAGCAATTGGTCCACGGGCAGTGCCATTTAGGAATATCAACTTTCCAATTTTAAACACAAGGCCCGGAAATCGTAGACCACGTGATGGGGAGGTTCCAGCCGCTTCCCTTCTGCCAATTTTTCTCGTTTTTATTGATCACTCTGTGTTCTTATACCTAATCTGTTCATTCGATTTCATGTATGGATAAATACCTACACTACAGCAGGGTAGGGTTATGTTAGTTTGTCGTTCTTTAGAACATAATTTTAATTAAATTCCAATATCGTGTAAGAAATTTTGTTTCAATTTTCTGATAATTTCGTTTTTGCTTGTTGATCATTTGACGAGGGACTCCTATGATCTCCCTCGCCAAGTCTACAATCTGTCCTTCGGATAACTCGAGAACGAGTGCAGATGTCGAAGTAATTTGCTAGAAAGGTTACATGCTGTACACACATCACATTAGAATATGTCAGTCAGGCGTCATATGACCGTGACCATTTTGTTCCTGGATACCTACGTATACCAATGAGTAGTAGATAGCGCTCTCTTGTGTTAAATAACAAAGGCTCCGTGTAAAATGGGAGTCAGATTAACTTCTGGCTACCGATTGCTTACAACGGCTTCCGACTTATTGTAGAGGAGTTAATTACTTTTTTAGAATCACTTTGTATGCAAAAATTTCAACAGCCTGAGAATCGATGCATATGGAAGAATCTTGAAAGCAAAATTGGTTTATTAGGTGCAGTAAAAATCTAAATGACTAAGATAGACGTCGCTAGTTAAATCCTTCTTTCCTGTTATTAGGTGTGGTAATTATAATAATTAATAACTTTATCATGACAACATGCAAATAGTTTATTTATGATATGGTGTTAAAAGTTGTATTTTATTTTGTGAGAAGGGAAAAGTTTAGGACACGACGCACAGCGGAGTGGCCCATCATTTATAACAAAATAAAATCACTTTTAACACGCATATCATACACTATTTTTTCTACAAACACGATTAAAAGCAAAACTTCATTGTGAAATTGGTCATCATTTTTACGAAATTTACGAAAAGGAGAAAATTTGAAAGGGTCCACACTCCACACAACAGAATTGGCGTAAGGAAACAAAGAAAAAGTGAAACAGAGACTACCAAAGCCCAATATCGAAACTTATTTTGATTATCCGAGGTAAATGCACAATGCGTGCATATTAGGACGAAAGCAATTTGTTAATCGTGTGAATGAAAGTAAATTTTTTGACGTTTGATTAATGAAGACGATTGTAAATGCTGTGTACATAAACATTGTCAGTGTTCTAATAACAGTTTGAAAAATTCTCACGCATGCCAAAATTACACAGAAGATTGATAAAGAGGAAACAAATAATAACATCAAAGACATTCAAAATATGTACGGGAGCGCATTGTTTCCCCTCGGTAGTAGTAATTATTTCATGTCTCGTTATTATTCGAATGTTGCTCGAGTAGGTTCATGTTTTTCGACTTAAAAATGCAATTCATTAATCGGTCACTTTTTATTCGTGCAGCGCGCCCGTAATTGCCATCGAGGATTTTTATTAGCATTTAAATAGAATTATGTATGTCAGTAGCTTAAATAAATATGTAACCTTTTATGAACACGGAAATTATTGTGATTGAAGATAATTCCCTGCGGACGTTAATTTTTCGTAACTAATTTTGGCCAATTAGCTATTCTATAACGCATTTCTAATGGGCGGGGGTAATTTAATTAAGATCGGAGATAATTCGTTACAGTATACAAATTGCCCCGGAGTGCTACCGGAATTCACTGAATTGACGTCAAATTTTGACATATCGAGATTGACATATATAGAAATCGTATATGTTTTTTGCTTGTTAATCCGTGGAATTCGGTGAGTCGTGATTCTAATTAAATGCCATCTGGTCCTTACGAAGAAAGGCTTTGACGTGGTGATAAGTACCATCGCGGTATTTACAGGTGTAGTTGCTGCCGAGTTACGCTCTCAATGGATTAATTTGATGATTGAATGACACAAAGCGTCGTTTTGTGGTCCGAACCACGCCTCCGACACTCTAACAACCTGTTGATGGGCTTTACACACTCTCAGGTGATGATGTGACGACTGCTTCGTTATATGCTTGGCATTATTTGAATTTCGTCCTTTTTAATTGAGTTTAATGTACTCACGCTGGACCTGATGCATTCCCATGAAGCTCTTTTTGCTAAAATTAAATCTCGGCTGATTCATGTGGGGAACCTCTCCTTGCCTAATTGGTATTTATACGAGGCCAGCCTGTGATTTCTCAACAAGAAGCGGATTTTGCAGGTTATTTAACCGATTATGATAGTTGTCTACCCATAAATGATTTGTGCACGGAATTTCTTTATTCTAGTATTTCATTTGTCTGAAAATCTGCAAATTACTGTAGTGAAATTTTAAGCATTGAAATGTCTTCCAATCAAGCACTAATGAAGAATTGGAAAGTACCTCCATGATACAACACTTGCATCAAAGCCAAACCGCTTATTGTGATCGTATGGTTGTTCGCTCATGGATTAACCTCGGTTTAGCCTAAACTTGGTCTGGGACTTGGTTTAGTTGACAGGCAACAACCAATAAGAATGCTTAACTCAAAAACTAAGTTCTGCATGACAAAAATGAAGGAGGCAAAAAAGTTCGCTTTTTAAACAGGTTCATTGAGAAATGAACCACATAATTCTTTCAGTGAATTAACAAAAAGTGTGGAGAAAATGAAGATCATTGTAGGCAAGAATATCAGGGTTCTCGTAGTTCAATTTTGGTAAAATTATACAGGATGGGTAATTTTTCGATGCTCACCATTGGTATATCCTAAACGGTAAAAGATATGGGATCGGTTAAATTAGAGAAAAGTTGCGCCATTTCTTGGTGATTAAGAATCTGAAGAGAAATCCCAGATATTTAGATTCGTTCCTGAGTTATCACAGAAAATCGGAGAATTGCCAATTTGAAGAAAAATTAATATCGTCCTAACGCTTGATGTTATTTAAATGAAACTTGGAACTTTTATATTTCTGAAAGCTGTCAATTGAGTCGCATTGACAGAAATTTTCTAGGCCTTCTAGATTTTGAATAAAGACGGTCAACTTTTCTTTTTCTTATGGGCGCCATATTGAATTTTAACACCGCCGGATACACAGAAAAATTAGCTTCTCAAAAATGTAACCAACATTGACGTTTTTGAAAAGATGTGTGAAAGCCTGAGTCACCCGACCGCAAGACGTAATTTGTTACTGTTGTGTTCAATTTTTTCTTGTTTTGCTTATTCGCTCGCTCGCTCGCTCGTCGTATCACTCCTCATGTCTGTCCGTCGGATAACTTGAGAACGGACTGAGATATCGGGCTGAAAGTTTGTATACGGCTTTGTCTCCCGAAAAGTAAGGTGGAGATTGCTTTTGGGCCATATCGGGCCACGGGGGTGGGAGTTAGGGGTGAAAAACCGAAAAATTATTAATTGCAATAACTCGAGAACTAGTGGACGTATCCTTCTGAAACTTGGTATGCACGTTCGACCTTCAAGTCTGTTGAAAGTGAGGGGGTGCCAATTTCGGGGGATGATTTTCGGTAATAAATTTTACCGAATTTTACTCATATGGATTGTTCTTGCCTTTTTCACTTTTTCGACCCCTTCGCAATGTTTCAACCCCCATGCAGAAGTCTAATTTGCATAATTGGCTTATTTTCGTGTATTTTCTGTAATTCTGCTTAATTACGATTAATTATCGTCCACTTTGACGTTTCATCCCCCTTTACAATTTTTCAACCCCCTTAGGTGTTAATTTTGCCAAATTCGGATATTTTCGTTTTTCTTCGGTAATAAATTGAACCCAGTTGGATGATGATTAAATTTTTCACTTTTTTCATCCCCCCTCGCAATGTTTCAACTCTTCAAATGCTAAATTTACATAATTGGATTATTTTGGTGTTATTTTCCGTAATTTTACTTAGCCACGGTTAATCCTCATACCTTTTGACTTTTCATCCACCTTTACGATTTTGCAACCCCCTAAGTGCTAATTTTGCAAAATTCGCATAATTTCGCTTTTCGTCGGTCATCAAATTGAACGCTTTTGGGATTCAGTTTACCTTTTACAATTTTTAAGTTTCCTTCGCAATAGGTAGGTATAAGTGCGTATTTCAACCCCCACAAAAGTTTTAATTGCATAATTTGGTAATTTTCATGTTTTATTTCGTAATTCTACTTAATCACACTTAATTTTCATTCCTCTTGACTTTTCATCCCCTTTCACAATTTTTCAGCCCCGAGTGTTAATTTTTCAAAATTCGCCAAATTTTGTTTTAATTCCGGTAATTCTTTTCATTTACTCATTCCTGTTCATTTTCTATTTTTAAATTTTGTAACAACAATTTTTTAACATTTCGCCTTTTTGACACATCTGTGCGTTTGCGGAGGCACTACTACTAGGTGCAGATTGATAAAATCTGCACCCGATTCCACCAGTAAGCAGGGCCGGATTTAGATACCCTGAGGCCCTAGGGCACTGACTAATTGGAGGCCCCAGTTTTAAAAATTTTCTTTAGGGTTATAATAAAGCAACAAATTGTAATCTTGCTAAGATATACTTACATTATATTTTGCTATAGTATATGATTATAAATAGGTAGGTAAATTGTTTCTAAATACATACTATAAAAATTACACATACTAAATAACAAATAAGTATCTAAATTATAGTATAATGAACAAAAAAAAAGGAACACGCGTAGGTGTTCTATAGTTTGTTCTAAATAAACGAGGAAACACTTAAACTATAGTACCCTACTGTCGACCTCTCCGATTTTCTTTAAAATTTTTGTATAATAATAATTCTCCCATTAATTATTAATTATCTCTTCCATTTCCTTTGTTTTGCATTCAAAAAATCTTCAATTACTTCATCAATATTTAGATTATTTAACAGTTCATTTTCGATAGAGAGCAACGCCAGTGAGGTTAAATTTTCGTTACCTAAAGAATTTCTTAAATAAGTTTTAATTAACTTCAAATACGAAAATGATCTTTCACCTGAAGCGTTGCTGACAGGGATAGTCAAAAATATTTGAAGTATTGTAAATACATTTGGAAATGCAGTTACAAGATTATTTAAATAAATATAATTCAATAAATCTAGCGCTGACTTGATATTTATTTTGTCTTTAATTGTAATTAAAAAAGATTTGAAAATTATACATTCTTCTGCGAGTTCGTCGTTAACATCATCTTTATAAATTTTTTGCAAAGCATCTGCTTTCTGACTTATTAGTTCGTTATCAATCTCTGCTAAATTGAGTAAAAAGCTAAAGTGGGTTTCAACAAAATCATATTTTTCTAGCCTCTTATGCATTTCGTTATTAATTTTATCGATAATAACATAAAAGGTATTTATTTTAAAGTCAGAAACGCCATCAAACTTTGTATCATGACTTCCGTGACCATCATCTTTATATTTTCGAATTTTAGGTCTCTTAAGATCTGCTTGAAATTCAGTAATTCCTGATAAAACTTTGCCCTTCTCAAGATAATTTTCAAATCTCTCCCTTAATTCGGTTACATATCGAATTATGGCTGTAAATGTAATCACTACTTGATGTAAATCCATATTAATCTTTTGTATAGTCTTATTACTTTTATTAAACAAGGTTAATAAGTCATTCCAAAAAACTGTCATGATACCAGTTTCGACTTTGCACAGTTTCTTATGTAAACTTTTGGCTTTAATTTTTACCGTTGAATTTTGAGCGTTATCATTATAAATAATTAGCAGAATTTTCTTAAAACATTCATATCCTCCGGCCAACGCTTTACAAGCGTCTGCTCTGGCAGACCAACGCGTATCTGATAAACTTTTTGGCACCATGAAGCCATTTTCTTGCAGCTCCGCTTTTAGTAAATTCCATCTAAATGTAGATGCAGAAAAAAAATTATAAATTTCTTGCACAAAAAAAAAGAATGATGTGGCTTCTAAGCAGCAATCAGCCGCTGAGTTACCTACCAAATTAAGGGAATGTGCGCCACATGGTACAAAGTGAGCCAAATCATTTTGCTGTTTAATTTTTGATTGTAAGCCACCGTAAATTCCAGCCATATTGCTGGCATTGTCATATGACTGCCCCCGACAGTTTTTAATGTCTAGTTTTAAATTATTAAGAATATCTTTAACCGCAACTTCCATATCCGCGGCTTTGTGTCCTACATTAGGAATAAATCTGACAAATCTTTCCACAATTTTACCTTCATGGACGTATCTTAAAATAAATGTTAACTGATCAGTTTTCGTTATGTCTGGAGTCGAATCCACACTTATCGAGAAGTACTTGTTGGTGATAGCCTCTTCGGAAATTTTTTCTTCCACCTGAAAATAAGTACATATAATTTACAGAATAAGCTTATCACATACTATCGACTAAGTACCTACTATGGTACTAATATGAAAATAATTTGTATAAGAAAACTTAAAAAAGAAATTAAATAAATAATTACCTTGGATGCCAAAAGGCTTAGTAGTTCATCAACAGTAGTCTTTGATAAATAAGTGGCTCTTCCACCACTCCCAGAATTGCCATAATTTTCTATATGTTGCTTTAGAAATGGATCAAATTCTGCTACAAGCTCTAGCAACCCAAAAAAGTGTCCATTTTTGGACGAACCAAAAGATTCCTTGGAGCCACGGAATGAAAGGTTTCGGCCAGCAATATACTTAATTACGGATACTACTCGTTTCAAAACTTCTTTATAATATTGTTTTTCAGAGAGTTCTAATTTTTGTATTTCACAGTCCACTCTTCCTAGGAGTTTAGTGCGAGTAATAAACGTTTCAGACGAATGTATGTGGTCCAACGTTTTCTCATGTTTATGAAGATATTCAGAGTGCTTCCAGTCATTGAATCCTTCGGCATAGTCGTTTGTTTTCTTGCAGAACAATTTGCATGGAATACAATAGACTTTTTTCGATTTTTCCGAGTAATATATCCACGAACGTCGTACGTTTTTACCATTAGGCAGAGTAGTATAAAATATATTTTTGTTTGCATACCGGCGGATCTTGGTTTTTCCCTGTCCTTGATCATATTCCCGGCCAGAAGCGGAAAAATCTAATTCATTTCCATTTTGGAGCTTGAAGTTCTTCACCACAAAATCGATGTTTTTTTCATCAAGCTGCCATAAACTGGGATCGTCTTTGAAATTAAATTCCGAATTTTCCAAAAGTATCGGCGTATCTTCCTTGTTTTTCTCGTCTTTTTTAGAATCCACTATTTGAGAATCCCTTGCAGCTTCATCTACCTCCTCGTCAAAAATTTTAGATGTGGTAGCTGCCGTCTGTGGATCTTTCGTGCTCATGATGATTTCTTCATTTTTAGGCTTTATAAAGTAATTTGTTAACTTTGGAACTTTTGCTAATAATGCTTCCTTTTTGGCCTCCCTTTCTCTGGCCTGTTTCCTTTTATAGGCGCCGCTCTCAAAAATTCGTTTCGACATAATATTTAAATAATTAATCCACTAACTACACAAAACAACACAAAACTATAATCGTAGAGTTGCGAACTTGCGACAGGTAAAGAGGAAACTGAATATTTTGCATTTTGCATTTTGGACCTATCTGGGTAGTTACCATATGATCTTAGTCGTCTCATTTTAAGATGCTTATTGTTTAGTCACGTACACCATATTTATTGAAAATCTGAAAATTTTATTATTTTACTGCTATAGGCTCGATGGTGTGCTAGCCATAAACAGCCTGGTGTGCTTATTCATAATTTTAAAATTTTGCATCCTTCAAGTTTGGTCTCATACTTTCGTTTCTTGAACTTACGGCGGTATTATATCGATTCATGATTCATGTAAATTATAGTTTTATTTATTATAGATATAAATCTAATTGATAATTCCGAAGATTCTCAGTATGAGTAGGTACACCACTGACTTAACTACATCTGGGGCCCCCCTAAGAACCAACATATGGGCCTATTTGGTGGCTGTGAATGTATAAAAAATACTCTGGTGTTGCACTACCGTCAAAAAATATCAAAAAATCAGGAGCCTTTAAGGCCCCCCTGCACCGCGGAAGGTGTCTTCATGTACGGTGTACACCTTTTCCAGTAGTAGTTCAGAAAGCGTCAATTGAATTTCAGAAAGCATCAGTTGAATTTCAGAATTGTCAATTTAATTTCAGAATCTGTCAATTGTAGTTCAGATTAGTCAATTCATATTCAGAAAGCGTCAATTGTATTTCAGAATAGTCACATGTATTTCAGAATACGTCAATTGAATTTCAGATTCGTCAATTGATTTTCAGAAAGCATCAATTGAATTTCAGAATTCGTCAATTGTAGTTCAGAAAGCATCATTTGTAATTCAGAAGGCATTTTTAATTCAGTTTATTTTTAAAGACATGACTTACATACACATGATGAGGTCCCCAAGTTCTACCAGAAGATCCCCGAGTTCCCCCAAGAGGTCCTCGAGTTCCTACTGAGGTCCTCTTATTATTGCTTGTACACCAGAGCTCCCCCGCGAATCCCGCGATCTGCCGCCCAGGTACCCTGAATGGCTTCCAAGACAGCCCATAGCAAAGTATCGATTTTCAAGTTGTCGTTGAAGCTTTTTGGTGGAAAACTTAATTTTTTTGTAGGTGAAAACTTGTTATGTACAGTCCGCAGGTTGCAGTTCTTCGTACACCTGACTGGCATTTCTTAGATTTGGTAGAAATAGGTACATAAGTAGGTACCTGGAACCTGGAGCAAATAACTCACCCAGAGAACAATGTCATTCTGATTTCCAAATGATACATTCTTAATTACAAATGATGCTTTCTGAACTACAATTGACGGATTCTGAAATTCAATTGATACTTTCTGAAAATCAATTGACCGATCTGAAATTCAATTGACGTATTCTGAAATACATTTGACTATTCTGAAATACAATTGACGCTTTCTGAAATACAATTGACTAATCTGAACTTCAATTGACGGATTCTGAAATTCAAGTGATTATTCTGAAATTCAATTGACGCTTTCTGAACTACTACTGGAAAAGGTGTAGTGTACGGGAACGGAAATTTCCGGGCCCTGTGAAGGCAAATGCAAAACATCGGACAGTGTAGTGTGGGCATCGCATCTGCGTGCAATATGCATCGTAGCGAGCAGAGAAGCCAGGTAGACATAGAAATATTTCGGGTTCGGCTATGGCTGGACCCAAATATTCTTTATAATAGAGTATCGTAAATCTGGTGTTGCCGCGGTCCGAGGCCCGCTTTTCTCGGAAACGAAACTACACCACTTTCTCCCTTTCATGCACTTCCGATCGTTTACAAAATGTTATATTCAAATAATAGAGTTAATATTTCCGAGGCCCCCTAGAAGCTCGAGGCCCCAGGGCACTTGCCCTTTTTGCCCCATTGTAAATCCGGCCCTGCCAGTAAGACCATCAGCCGCCTCTACATACACATTAACTTGATAAACGTCTACCGAGATATACATCACATTGATATACATCTTCCGTTGGCCTTTTCACATGTAATAAGAGATTGAAGAGGTCGGCGTACTTTTTTTGCAATTGTTTTTCATCTGAATTTAGGCTGATTTTACAAATTATCCATATCAATTTTCAAATTCTGACATCTGTCAAAAAAGTTCATGTTGACTACATTTTTGAAAAGCAAATTTTTTTGTGCATTTGATGGTGTCAAAATTCAATATGGCGGCCATAAGAGAATCAAAAGTTGTCTGTCGTTATTCAAAATCTAGAAGGCCTAGAAAATTTCTGTCAGCGTCATTCAATTGTCAGGTGTCAAAAATATAAAACTTCCAAGTTTCATTTAAATAACATCAAACGTTAGGAAGATATTAATTTTTCTTTACATTGTCAATTTTCAGATTTTTGTGATAACTTAGGAACGAATTAAAATATCGGGAAATTCTCTTCAGAATCTTAATCACAACTTTTCTCTAATTTAAACTCCTATAAGTGACCCAAATTTTGTTGTCGTAGCTTAAACAGTTCAGAAGTTATCCGCAAATAACTCAAACACAGCCCCATCACTTTTAGGGTGGATCAGAATGCTCGTGCTCATAATTTTAAGTAGGTTAGTAGGTACGTATTGTATTATTATCGTCCTCAAATTCTGAGAGGCCCACATAGACATAAAAAATTGATTTGTTATTCGAAGAAACGTTCCAACTGCAGCTTTGTTTTGAATAACAAAATTTGGCACTTGTGTACAGTATGCGCCATATATTTTGCTCTATTGTTTGTTACGCAACTGAAAACTTTACAGAACAGATTCGGTCATGACAATAATTATTACTTTGAACGATATGACTGATTGGATTTCAGGTATAACTATGGTTTTTGGACGTCATGACCGAGCCTGTTCCGCAAAGTTTTGAGTAACGTAATAAACGATCGAGCAAAAAATTATGACTCATACTGTATCTATATTATGAGTTTAATTTCTAGACTGAACCGTTTAGTAAATAATAAATTCGAGAATACAGCCAGTCCCATTTCTATAGTTCTATAGTTCTATAGTTAGAATTCAGAGCGGAAAATGAATCTAACATGGTTTTGGTGACAAAGAATTCCTATATAAAACCGTCAAGCTAATTAATTAAAAACGTAAACGTTTTTTGAGTATTTTATTTACTGCTCAATAATAATAAGTACATGTTTTAACCAACATGATAAAAATAGGTTTGTTTTGTATTACTTCGTGGGAAATTTTCTTCCCCTATTGATAGTTTCATTTCGTTCAATCGCTTAACGAGCCGCCGCTGACGGTGAAATTAAAAACGACACACAAAGCGGCAGGATAATGGATTATGAGAACACCGACATATGTGCGAACCTTCATAAACTTATTACGGCTAAATAATGGATGCGTTCTTTGTCAAGAAATTACTCTGCAGCTCTCCCAGCCTAATTATTTACAAATTTAGATTTATTTCTTCCCGCGACAAGTGTAAAAAGACTTGCACGAACAATAGACAAGTCTCCTCTCTAGGAGTGGCCCTTAACATATGTACTTGTTCCAATAATAATATAGATAAAGCCACATAATAATAACGTATCGATTCCTTTCCTCTCGTGGGCGTGATTTGCATGTACACTCTGTTTATTTCTTACTTACATCCATTGTGTAACATTTTTTTCCATCACGAGCACGTGTACTTGCTTATAAAGGGAAACCCGCAGCGGTCTGCGACATTTCGACCTGCACATAAATCTTAATCGGTTGGCATTTATACGTCCTTGCGGATCATCAGCAGGAAGTAAAGACGTATGTGGACAACGGGCGCAAATGCCAAAGCGGCGGAATTTTTGATGGCATTTCACACAATGGAAAGGACGTTCAATAAAGTTCGTTATATTCGGCACTACTTAATAGAAACAGAGTTAAGTGCCGCATTTGTTATTTAACTCGTTTCAAATTAGCTTATCTGTTCATCGGATGTGAAGAACACAATCAAGACCGGCCGTGCAAGGCCGCTCTTGCTCTTATGTAATTTTTTTCGGTTCACACAAGCTCCCATGAATAATCTCTTCATCATGTCACCTTACCTTTAATTGTACCTAATTATCATATCTAATCATACTATTTTTGTCGAGATGGAAAAACTCGAGGAAAACAAACGTAAATGTCTGCTTTACGAATGCATGTGCAGAAAATGGCCTTCATTTTATTTAATAGAGTATTGCAAAAAAAGCTACGGAAACGGCTACAACCTCCCCACTTGATGAATGACCCAATCCTATCACCAATAAATTTCAATCCACAGTCTCTTATTAAGTGTTTCGGGAGTTTCTCAAAATTTCTATTTAATGAGAAAAGCGCGCTAAGTTTAATTGCATTTTTGGAAATAGAATTTGAAGACTGGTGGTCACCTTTAAAGTTTCACACTTGACATGCGAAAAAGGCACTTGTAATTGGCCGATTGCCACCAAAATTAAGTAAGATGATTTTTCCTACTTGATAAAAATACTTAAATTTTACTCCACCAACTTTAAAGCGTTTTCTGGGATTTTTCAAAATTTTACGAGGGCAGTAAGTTTGAGGACATATTTGGAAACGACATTTGAAGACATTTCATGTGGGAGTTTATTATTCAAATTTCAAAGTTAATATACCAAAATTAAATCAGCTCTTCGGCTGGTAATGATATCTCTACCTACCAAATTTAAGCCAAATCGATCCAGTAGTTTGGGCCGTAGCGTATTATTTAATGTTTCTTCGAAATTTTAGAATTTTGTTTTTGTACCAAAAAGGTGCTAGTGTGAATACATTTCTAGATACAGAATTTTTCATTATTTTGTCTTTTGTCTTTTTAATATATATATAAAAAAGGAAGCCTTGCATTTAAGATGTTAAAGTTGATATGCCAAAATGGCACTTTCTATGGACCGATTTCTTCTAAAAATCTTTCAGCTTTTCAGCGAGTTACACTATTTCCATTTCAACTAAGTCGAACTACTTAGTAGTTTGCGTTATATTTATATAGTGTCTTTTTAGTGTTCTTAAAAAATTGCGATTTTTACCCAAAGGGCACTAAATTTGAATGCACTTTTTGTTTTATTTCAAACCAGAATTTGAAGACCTTTCTGATGGTGAATTCTTCAAAAACTTGTTTTCCAAGGTTAAATGAGAGAATAATGTTCCAAAGAAAGTAAAAAGACGCTTGGGGTGGGTTAATTGCCTCCAAAAACTTTTCAGCTCTTCGACGGGTAATACAATCTCCACGTACAAAATTTCAGCCAACTCGGTCCGGGGATTTGGGCTGTACCTATGCCGTGTTTAAGTCTGTTAAAGATCTTGATTTATTGCACTTTTTCTCAAGAGGGCACTAATGTGAGTACATCTTTGGAAGCAGAATTTGAAGGCCTTTCTTATGTTACCTAAAACAATAAGATATCCTAAAAGAGGGTGAAGAATGTTATTGGATAGAACCATATACAGGGTTAGTATACAAAGTCCCGGGACGGTCAGTTACCTTCGTTATTTCTTAAGATTTTACTTTGAAATTTGGCACTCAGGCACAATTAAATACGAGGAATTTAAAATCGTTTTTAAAAACTTTTTTGGACTTCCGGTTAAACCGGAAGTGACCCTAAAAATCGTTTTTTAAAATGGAATCATACTTTTTTCTCAACCGATTCGGAATCTACGAATTTTTTAAAGTTAAAAACATGTATCGTACTTGACCAGAACTCAAGTCGCAGCCACCCTGGATTTTCAAAAACATCGAAGAAATCGGTCAAAAAGCAAGATTTTTCAAAACCGCAAGTACACGTCAACCTTATTTTTTTAAAGCAAATTCAACAATTTTTAAAAATTCTTCTTTCTATTTTCTATTTAATAAATTTCAAAAAAGCAAACACAAATAAAAGGAAATGTAATTGCGCAGTTGAATTTGCATTAAAAAAATAAGGTTGACGTGCACTTACAGTTTTGAAAAATCTTGCTTTTTGACCGATTTCTTCGATGTTTTTGAAAATCTAGGGTGGCCGCGACTTGACTTCTGGGTCAGGTATGACCAATGTTTTTAACTTTAAAAAATTCGTAGATTCCGAATCCGTTGAAAAAAAAATATTATTCCATTAAAAAAAAAACAAATTTAGGGTCACTTCCGGTTTAACCGAAAGTCTAAGAAAAATTTTAAATTCCCTGTATTTAATTGTGCCTGGGTACCAAGTTTCAAAGTAAAATATTAAGAAATAACGGAGATAACTGACCGTCCCGGGACTTAGTACTAACCCTGTATAATAATATAACATTGCCTAGAACCTATAAACTATTGCTGCATTCTACTTTTAGCACCTTTTCTTGGCTTCCCCGCCGTGTTGTAATGTTCTACTTTAAGCCCTCAAATTATGTAGTTTGATTCGGGTTTCGATCGTGTGGAAACACTGGAAACGAAATAAAATGACATTGACATATTGATGGAAACTTAACCTAAAGGACAACATGCAATATAAGAAAATATCGGCGCGTTTAATTGACGATATCCGGCGTTCCGCTTCCCGAATTTACGTTAAAACTCACGATACATCAAAGATCGCCGCTTTCGTGACAGATCCCCGTGTTTCCAGCCGTCATGTTGGGAAATAAAACAGGTTCGAAAACGCACCTATTGGGAGGAAAATGGTCGTGTCACTGGAGATCGAATTTACATTGAAACTGCACAATCTACAAACGGCAATCTGACCACATGTGGGCATTTAATAACAAATGTCAAATGCAAATGCCGGAAATCGCGACTATATTATGTAAGACCGTATTAGAATCATCGAGTTGATCGTGATGTTCAGTGGCGCGGATTTGCCACAACAACGGAACTTAAATCTTTGCACACGCACTCTTTGCAAGATCCCGATAATTAGCAAACGGGCTTTTTTGTCCTCCAATCCAGCTTCTTGTCCGACACATGCTTGGGGCTTATTGTCCGTGCGACCAAATGGCCGTGAAATTGAGCAAGAAACCTATAAAGTAACTACAACCGGATATTACGATCATTATTGAAAAATTTTGTCTCTAATTGGGCGCATAGGTACTCTTTCTGAAAAAATGATGATCAGATAAAATGATGGAACGTTCATCACAAAACGCGCGTAAAATTATTGCATCAAATCTACGATGGATCTTGATAACGCCACAATTTTAATTGCGGTCAGTTAGGTTTATTAAGACATTATTTATAAATCTTACTTTTGTATTGCCGGGTCAAAATCAAAAATTATTCTCTGTTGAGTAATTGTAGTTAGAATTTGTAACATTTCCCGGGTTCATCCATACTCAGAAAATGCCACCAATCTGGGAAAGGTTTTGCCCATTAATCTTCCCCACATGAGCAGCCGCTGACCGGACCGTACAATTTTCAGCTGTCGCGCCTAATTATTTCGCCATAAATAATTCAAGTGTTGTTTAATGCAAATTGGGGTTCACACATCGTCTCGGCACTCGATTTTAAATCATTCCTCGCTAATTATATCTTATAATGAAAGCATCATCATTTCGGATTCTTCACGCCTCTGATGCGTTTTATACACATGGAGATTTGCTTGCGCGCCCCCCATCTTAATTAACTGTTTTATACGAAGAATTTCTTCAATTGGAATTGTGTGCACAGTCAGCCATATGTTTCCGAAACGAATCAGAACGATTTTCTATTAAAAACCCATCAAATGGTGAACGCTAATGAGCACGGTAGAACGGTTTCTGTTTATAACACAAATTATTACGTTTTGACGGAAATCATTTATTCGGTTCAAAATTTTTTACAATTTAACTGGTCTTTCTAATCTTTCCATTTCCAGACAAAAAAAGTAAAAACACTGCATGTAAGAAAAATGACCTTTTGTTGAAATCTTCCGTGAAAAACTTCGAAAGTTAAGTTCAGTATAGGTAGGTACAGTTTGCGTCAGATGTTTTACTCGATCGCTTGTTACGCAACTGAAAACTTTGCGGAACAGACTTAATCATGAACCCCTATTTTTGACCTCACCTTAAGGAAGGTCTTCTGCTTCCAAAAGTGTATTCACTATTAGTGCCCTTTTGTCAAAAATCTCAAAAATTTGAGATTTTCAACGCAGTTTGAAAACACGCTACAGCCCAAACCCCTGTAACGATTTGGCTGAAAATCGCTTGGTGAATTCGTGAAGATTGTAGTACCCATTGAGCAGCTGAAAGATTTTTTAAAGCAATTGGCCCACGGCAATTGCAATTATTGTGGTGCATCACTTTTTGAGTTTTGAAACAAACCGTCATTTAACCCCTTAAACAAGTTTTCCGAGAAATTTTATGTCACCGTTGAAAAGGACTACAAATTCTGGTTACAAGAAAAAATTATTCACACCTATACTAGTCATTTATAAGTACATACATCACCACGTTGAATTTTGATCCTGCGCTTGATATCACCGCCTAATCCCGGGCCCAAATATAATTGTTGGAAGAATATCCAAAACCTGATAGCCTAAAATTTACATTAAATTAATTAATGAGGCAGGAAAAAATAGGCTTTTCAAAAATATGATCAATATGGACTTTTTTCAAAAATAGTCAAGATTCTAAAATTGGTATGAATTACTTGTAAAATTAGTGTAAAACTTTCTGAAAAATATAAAAATAGTACACTAATTTTTAATCCCTTTTGACGTTTAAAATAATTGAATTGAAAATTCAATAAAATAGAATTTGATGTCGTATGACTCAAGCGTTTAACATGTTTTTTCAAAAAAGTTCTTGTTGGTTACATGTTTGAAAAGCCAATTTTTTTGTGTGTCGGATGGTGCCAAAATTCAACATGGCGGTCATAAGAGAATCAAAAGTTGATGGTCATTTCTTAAAATCTAGAAAGCTTAGAAAAATTTTTTCGATGCCATTTCATTGACAGTTGTCAAAAATATCAAAGTTTTATTTAAATAACATCAATCGTTAGGTAGATATTAATTTTTATTTAAAATCGCAATTCTCAGATGTTTCGGAATATCTCGGGAACGAATCAAGATATCAGATTCTTAGATTCTTAGGTAATCACCAAAAAATAGAGCAACTTTTCTCTAATTTAGCCGACTCCGTAACTCTTACCATTTAAGAGATGCCAATGGTGAGTAGTGATTATAAATCGTTATGTGAGCTAAATAAATTATTGCGATTTACAGATCTTCTCATTATTTAAATAAATGTTCGATTATTAATAAATTACGTTCTCATTCAAATAAAAAATCGAATATTTAGTAAATCGAAGTGCACTTTAACTAAATAATTTAGAGGCTAATTTCAAGTTGGTTTATGTCATGACGTGACGACATAAGTCTGATTAGTGCATAACTCAGAAGAGGTCGCTAGCTTTGCAGAGTTCTATATTATTACCTCGCTGAAACGGTAAAGCGGGGGACGTGATTTTAATACCACCGGTCAGCGCCGGTCGAGTGACAAGTGACAAGTGAAATTGTGGTTGTTCACGAAATTCTGCAAGGTAAGAATGTAAAACTCTGCAAAACCATACTACCAGCGTTTTGGTATATCCAACCATGAAATTTGAGTGATAAACACCAATTTTTCTCTAATTAGCTCGTGACGGGTTTCCAAATTCTGTTTCGAAAAATGTATTCACACCTTTATGGCATAACATTAAAAAATTCGAAATTTCGAAATAACATTAAAGAACACGCTTCAACTTAAAATACTGGACCGATTTGGTTGAAATTAAGTGCATGGAGATAATAATAATAATAGTAATTATAATAATAAAATTTATTTGCCGCAAAAAATGTATCACAAAAAGTCAACCAATCTAAAGAATCTGGTTTTCATAGTTGACTCAATTTTTAACTTTAACTTATATCTGACACTATAGTCACAGGTAGTCCGGAAAAAATCACATCGTAACTTGCAAGAATTAGACTTGATTTTGATCGCAATGGGCCAACGCCAAGTGCCGTTTTGGCATGTCACGTCAACTGCGTAATTTAAAAGATGAGCACCATTTGTTTTTATCAGCACATGATTCTCTTGAAATTCTGTTTCCAAAAATGCATTCAAACCTAGCGCCCCTGATGCAAAAATTGAAAAATTTTGAAAAACTCCAGAAAATATTGCGGATTGAAATTATGAGGAGGTAAGATTGGCTTATTCGTCAAGCGGAGAGGTTCCAACCGCTTCTGAAGCTGCCCATTTTGTTTATTGAAGGATTGCTCCGTTTTCAAAGTGGAGGAATTGGTGTTGAATTTCACTGAGTAAATTCAAAGTCTTATTCTATAAACTTATACTTACTATCAGTGGCGTGCCCAGGGGGGAGCTAGGGAGGCTCAAGCCCCCCCCCCACCCTTCAGGTAGTGCCGTCCCAAACCTCACTTTTTCTATTTTCTCTTTAAAACAGCATACAAGCATACTGAACTCACAAAGGTATTGAATGTGGACCCAATTCAAAAAAAAGGAAAGTCTATTGCAGCATACCGTAAAGAGAAAGAAATTAGGTTATGGGCAGCAGCTTCAACAAATATCACGGATATTTTATCCTTTCAAAAGAAATATTCTTGTTTATTATTTCGTTCACCGAAAAATGCTAAAAACTAGCACCATATCACGTTTGGGGGTGGTTTTCGCCAATTTGCTTCACTCTTAGCGCCGAGAAAAGAAAAAAAGAGTAAACTTCGATACGTCCAGGAGAATTTTGAGCATCATGCTTCCCCCCTACCATATTTTTTTCAATAATGTTGAGCCGTCCCCCCTGCTCCCGCCGCCTCAACAATGTTGAGCCCCCCCGCCCTAAAGGGCACGGCACGCCACTGCTCACTATCTAGGACACGTTTACTGCATAGAAAAGAAATCAACACAAAATACAAAACAGTTGCCCAAAAAAAAAAGAAATAGATAACTAAATAAGAAAGAGATAAAATAACAGCATCGCACAGTAAAGTCAGCCTTTTTATCCTTCATGATCGTGGTTTAAGTAAATTCCATATTCGTGACCGAAATTTGAAGTTCAGTGTCTAGGCACACAAATAACTATTTCCTGATTGCCTATGATCCTTTGAGATTAGGAGACAATTATTGAACTCCCCGGGGCAAAAATTAAAAATTCCATCGAGCAGCTTTCGTTAGTTTGCTTATCTAGCAGACAAGCGAAGGCCGCTTGTTGGTCAATTTTTAGCCCCAAATTAGTAAAACAACAGTCATGAAAGTTAATTTGATTTGCAACGGCTTGACTCACTTCCTCCCAGGTTATTATCAGGTTATTATTTCACATTCACACTAGAATATGGGTTGAAATAGAACCTTCGTCTTGATAATTGCCAGTTTTAATTAAAACCGCGATGTACATCAGATATGTCGAAATTGAGATCTCTGATCGTTCGGCTTGAAGGATGTGCGTCTTTCTTGCTACGTGGGTCTGCATGGCAAGGGTTTCCAGTGGCGTTTAACGATACAATAAATAGACTATTATTATGTAAACAACCCCCCTCGCAGTGACATTTAAAACAAAGCCACGGCAATTTAAAGTTGGAGAGCGCGCGTCTTTGGATTCCGATAATTAATTAAACGGTATGTACAGGGACGTGAAAAATTATTCCCCCATGATGTGTTGTGATAAAAATCGTAAAGTTGCAGAACAGTCGTTTCAAAGTGAGAGAAAAAAACTGGCGGGAGAGAATAATTAAAAACTTGTTCCCACGTCTTCTCCGACCGACGTTTATCACTTAACACTCGTCAAGCAAATGCACTAATAATTGCACCTTTGCCTCTTGTTGTTCGAGGTTTTGTTCAAATGGGAGCAATTAGCTCGTGGGCAAATTCATACGTTTTTTGTTCGAGTCTTTGCTTTTTCGTTTAAAAGCTTAGAACTTCCTTCACCCTTGCAGCTTTTTCAATTCTTATAATATCCTGACTTTTTACCTATAAAACCGTAATTTTCAACCAATAATCTCAGACAGAAAATGAATTTCAACCCCTAGTTTTAAATTACTTACTATTCCAAGTGTGGTTTAATATCCTAAACATCGGAAATTCTTGGATACTAAAATTGGTGATACTTAGATGTCGGTGATGTCCAAGAGTGAACGGTAGATCATATAATTTGAAAAAAAAAACTGAGACACGCCTGTCACTGAGAGCTTTCCCATTTGCGTTTAGAATTGATATAATTTAGTGGCTTTCAGTACCACTTCCGCCTAAGATAAAAAACTATTAAAACGATCCCGTTGACTAATGTGAATCTGTAGCGATGCCGTCAACCGCAAATAAATAATTAATACATCCATGGTGTCCACCGTATAAATGATTTGACGCATTCAATTCGTTATAACATTTTATTTACCAGTCCTTTCAATCCCCGATCAAGGATCGATCCGTTTACTAAAATAAATCCGAATTAACATTAGCAGACGAGGGGGATTACGCTAGGTAATAAAATCGGAGAAGGGGCCCACAAATTATACCATATTTAGTATCTTGCGTGCCTCCTGTTGAGAATTAAATTAAAGCGTATCTGGCGAAGATCAAAAATAATATATCCGAAGAACGGGTCGTGTATTTTGAATGCGTACGCGCGACCCCTGGGGCCATGTGTGTCCCCCAGAAAAGATGGTCTTGACTGCAAAATTATCCTTCAGCTGCAATTATTACGAAATTACGCAAAAAATTATTTGTAAAAAATTATCCCAGTTTGGAATCGTCCCTCGGAGATAGGCGGCGGCAATGCGATGTCATAAATTTCAGCAGGACAATTAAACAGCAAACGGAGCACTTAAACATTTCGCAGGAACAAAGTAGCAGGATACATACACACACGCAGCAGGAGAGGTGCGTGCGTGGAGGTAAACGCGCATAATTTATGTCGTCCTGGCTGCGCTCCGACACTCGCAGTTTCACTTACGCCAGTCGACCAGATGAATTATTGCCATTGGGGACTCTTCACACTGTTTCTAGTAATCGCACGTGACGTATGTATGCCTAATAAACGGCGCCCTTCATAAATCAAACACGGCAGATGGAGTTATCGGTGAAAATTTTACTTGCCAGGATCTGCACACGCCGTATCCACATTAACCACTCTGAAATTATTATTATTATTATTTATGATTTCCACTTGCCTCTTGACTGGAGAGATTTTTATACTCTCCCAGTTCTACCCAAGTTCAATAAGTTTCTATAGTCTTTTGTACAGTCAACCACAATGCTAATACGGCGAGCTGGCACAGACACAGAAAGAAATAGCAGTCTATCTGATAGATTGCGTCTCTATCGTAGATCATATCGTTGCACGCCTAAACCGAGCGAACTTACCACACCCGGCATCATTTTTGCCTCATTTGCTTCATTTTTATAATTACCATAAAACAAAAAACTATACCCTACCCGTTTATTGTTATTGCGCGGTTGGCTGTACAAAGATACCCTTAATTTGCGAGATTATACCTGAAAGTTGGGGGGCTCACGATCACGATACCATCCACTAGAATTTAGATCGTAATATCCTTGTCCTTCTTAAGAACTTTTATTTAACATTTAACACCATTATTTAAGCCAATGGGGTTTAGACAGGATTGAAGTCCGCTAAACTTAAAGATAAATGTCCACCTAGTTTCCATCATCGTCACATTCGTTTAGCAGCTTTTAGTAAACTGTAACTTATGCGTTTTATGCTGTTGGAAAAAAAATCACAAAAAATTGATGGCGGTGAATTAAAAAAAAATCTAGGTTGACCATCACTTCACTTCCAGTCAAGTGTCATACAAGTTTTGGTCTGAAAAAAATTCCTAGATTCAGAATTCGTCGTTCAAGGTAGGTAGGTAGGTTGTGAAAGGTTGGCCCACTCGTATGTTACGTAATACTGTCATTAATTTCATGTCAATACATTAATACAAATTTAAGAATATAATTTACTTATTTTACGTTAACTTTGTCCGAACTCCGAAGCCGAAGTAATTAAAACTATAAACATGAAAGGCTCCTCATTAAAACGGTCCAATTGCGACAACCTTGCGTCTGCTCTGAAAATCCATCCGCATTGTGAAGGGTAGGGCTGGGCAAAATAATCGGTTAATCGATTAATCGGAGTCGATTAAATTTGAGAATTTAATCGATTATCGATAAATCGATCTTTCGATTATTCCGATTAATCGGTCTTTCGATTATTCCGATTAATCGATCTTTCGATTATTCCGATTAATCGATCTTTCGATTATGCCGATTAATCGATCTTTCGATTATTCCGATTAATCGATATTTCGATTATTTCAATTAATCGATCTTTCGATTAGGTCTTCCAAGGAATTTTCACTCTTATTATAAAATATTGGTTGGTGCTGATATGAATGTCTCACAAATCTTTATCCCATGCTTTTAAATTTTCTAGAGAGATAATGATTTGTTCTAACTTTCAATAAGAAAATAATAAGTTGTTGTAGTTGAAAAGCCGTTTACCTATTTATCTACGTATTCTAATGACGAAAAAAATTATGCTGATTGCTGAAAAAGATAACATTATGAAAACTTTCAATGATTAAGGATTAAAGGAAACAGTATATAAAGTGATTAATTGAAGCCAATATTGGAGAGCATTTTCAATCAAGGCACCTATAATAAACAATAACAATCAGGCAATAATTGCGGGAAATTAATTATTGTAAAATCGATTATTCGACAAAATCGACTAATCGAAAAGATCAATCGATAATCGATTATGCTCGGACATAATCGCCCAGCCCTAGTGAGAGGCCTCCGGTCAAAACATAATCTCCTGAGTGTACTAGGTATCTGAGAATTATAGAGCCAAACAAAAAGTAGACAATGCTTAATAAATTATGATGGTCCAAAATGCACATAAAAAGTTGAGCTTCTGAAGTGTAAATGAAATAAGTCGGACAATTCTACTGGAAACTTCACTGGTGGTATTCCGATCCGATATCTCATGTTTGTTAGATTCAAAAATGACCACTAGTGCAAGCACTCGTGGTAATTTTGAACCAACAAGCATTCGTGTCTACCACTCGAAAATTTGCGGAAATTGAAATATCACTAATTGTGTTATACAGGGTGTTCCTCAGCCTCGTACAGAGATTTCAAGATATTCAAGATATTCCGGATTCTAGTGCCGTGAATTTGACAGTTTCGATTTATAATTCAGCAAAAAAATTCACATCCAAGTTGTTGGGATCGTTTTTTTTAATTTCCGCGCCGTTTATTTTGCATCAATTATTGACCATCAAAAAAGCGTTCCCTTTCAACAGGTGAATGGAAAACTTGTACACAGCATAAAATACGCATTGCTTTTTAGGTATAAATATCATCTATAATACAGCTGATTTTCATATTAAGCCGTTTTCTAGCGATCAAATAATTTCAAAACTAAGCGTTCCTTTCAAAACCTGCTATTTTAGCGCTGCATTAATGACGTAATCGCGAAATAGTTTTAAACCGATTCGATAAGTTTTGAAGCGTACTCCAGAGGACGGTTTGAAACGTATTTGAAGGGTGGGAAGCGAGTGGGGGAAAGGAACAGTTTTTGACGTTCCTTTTTCAGGTTACGTATATCACGATTCAGGTACGATTTGATTTAATTTTAACTGTTGATGTAGAGATAGTGTTGTAAAAATCTGATGAAACTTATTTTCATATATTTCATTTTCATATTTCATTAAATATGAAAGATATAATCTAACTTTGGTCCAGTCAAGTCCAGTTTAAAAATTTATAAGAATTAATATTTTTTAGTCAGCTCGCACATATTTATATTCCACAAAAAATAAATGGACATCCAGGTAAATGTTAATCCTACTCGTGCAAGCACTTCTTGTGATGATTTTAAAGTTTAAACTTACAAGCATTCGTGTCTACTTGTTGTATTATACAGGGTGTCCCGAAATTAGAGCATACTATATTAGGGGCGTATTCTACCATAAAAAATATGAAGAAAACTTTTAATAAACATGGGTCGAAAAATGCCTTCTAAGTGAGCTACCTCAAATGGGGTAACAAAACGATGGTTTTTCGTAAGTTTCTGAGGAACGACTGCATGATTGGCAAAAGTTTCAAGGACGTGCGGGCGTGTACATTTTTACGAAAAAAAGGCACACTTGTTGAAACTCGATATCTCCAGCCGTTTTCGAGAAAATTGAATTTTTTCTGACTACTTTACGCAGTGCTAATAAATAAAAAATAAAAGTAGGTTGGTGTCTACCTTCTGTCATCAATTTTGACAATCTCATTGTCGCCGTAGCAGTTTTGACAAAATAAGTTAATAAATTTAAGAAAAACCATTTTTTTGTTACCTGCATTGAGGGGCAATATAACTCATTTAGAGGGCATTTTTCGACTCATATTTACTAAAACTTTTCTTCATATTTTGGATCGTAGAATACGCCATTAAGATATTATCTTCCAATTTCGGGACAGTCTGTATATGAAAATTGACCTATACGAATAATTCAGGAATGTAACTATCATATTAGGTATAACAAACTTTAATAATTTGCTCCTGATTGTTAAACAGGATTGTCTCAGAACGCTCGCAAATATTAGATATTATGATTAGAAATCACTAAAATACGTAGGCTATTATGAAACAAAATTATTCAGCCTCTTAATTGAGTATACCTAGTCAGCATAAAAATCTGAGTCGATCCCTGTTTCCGAAAATTTCCGTGGTAATTTAATGTTCGATGCACAGGCAAGAGGATACTGTCAATGAAAATCGCACGATACTAATCATTAGCCAATAGAAAAATAGATTTCTGTGTGTTTTCCATGGCAACTCGAGGATTTCCTGGAAATTTTTGATACCTACCTAGACCAACCTAAACGAAATTAATAAGTGGAAATTTTTATGTCAAATTATATGTCAAAAATCATTCCTATTCAATTTCTGTGGCTGTATCGTTGCTATTTTCTTACCGAATCTGCATTCGAGCATTAATTCATTTCCTGGAAATTTTAGTCGTGCATCCCAACAACGTAATCGGGCCCTCGTGTTCCACTCGGGCCGATTAATACGTTGTTTTGATGCACTCCAAAAATTTCCGGAAAGAATTAATGGTCTTATGAGATTATAAGTGAAAATCGCACGATACTAATCATTAGCCAATAGAAAATTTGATTTCTGTGTGTTTACCATGGCAACACGAGGATTTCTTGGAAATTTTTGATAGCTAAATAGACCAACCTAAACGAAATTAATAAGTGGAAATTTTTATGTCAAATTATATGTCAAAAATCATTCCTATTCAATTTCTGTGGCTGTATCGTTGCTATTTTCTTACCGAATCTGCATTCGAGCATTAATTCATTTCCTGGAAATTTTAGTCGTGCATCCCAACAACGTAATCGGGCGCTCGTGTTCCACTCGGGCCGATTAATACGTTGTTTTGATGCACTCCAAAAATTTCCGGAAAGAATTAATGCTCTTATGAGATTATAAGTGAAAATCGCACGATACTAATCATTAGCCAATAGAAAATTTGATTTCTGTGTGTTTACCATGGCAACACGAGGATTTCTTGGAAATTTTTGATAGCTAAATAGACCAACCTAAACGAAATTAATAAGTGAAAATTTTTATGTCAAATTAAATGTGAAAAATCATTTCTATTCAATTTTTGTGGCTGTAACGTTGCTATTTTCTTACCGAATCTGCATTCGAGCATTAACTCATTTCCTGGAAATTTTAGTCGTGCATACCAACATCGTAATCGGGCCCTCGTGTTCCACTCGGGCCGATTAATACGTTGTTGGGATGCACTCCAAAAATTTCCGGAAAGAATTAATGCTCTTATGAGATTATAAGTGAAAATTGTATCTTGTTATCTAGGAAATAGTGCACTTAACATTAAATTACCTTATGAAGCAATCGAACTTAAATATGATTGGTTCTTTTAAATCTCTTTATATCTAGAGAACTACTTATTGAACCCCGGAAATTTTCGAAAGCGAGCGCGGATCAGCGGAAAGTGCGAGTAGTGTAGATTCAAGTCAATTTTGGTAGAAAATCTATCAAATCTAGAGCAAAAATTCACGAGCAATAATTTATTCCTCTAGCATCATTTTATACAAGAATTCTTTCAAAGATTGTGTGTTTTGCTGTGCATGGATACTTCACTGTTGATAGTTTAATTTTATAGTAGTGCCAGTGGTTGGGCTTTACCTTTTTACCAGTAATCTCGAGCAATAATCTCTTCCTTAGGCCCTTGATTATAATTATTAAGTATAACTATTATACCTATTTCAGATGTTTTTCAGTGCAATGTCGGTCGTCCTCGAATTACGCGCTTGAATAAACGTAGATACAGTTTGAATTCCTGCGTTGTTGAGTAGGGAATAAATAAGTACCTTTCCGATTTCAAAGAATGCCCTTTTGTGCGCATTTCAGGAATAGTTGTGGCACGACAGGCCGACCGTCAAAAATATGTTCTGTACACATCGAGCAGAGTTTGTGGGTGAACTTTTGGCGGTTTTACACACGCATAAACGGTTCAAAAGGGAGAAAAAACCTTGCAGAAAGGTCCGAAGCCGCTCGGGGTCAGTTTTCCCCTCTGAAAAATCGCCCGTTGTAATGCGAGTTCGTAATAAATCTTACTGGTGGTTGTTGTAAATAATATCGACAGCGGCATGCCTTTCAGGCCCCATCTCTCACATTCGGACAAATTTACAATCCGTTTAATAACGAAGAGGTGATTGCGGCAACAGTGACCAGTTCATGATCCTCTCTCTCGGTGAAGAACCCTTCACTGCATCATTCCGGGGGCAATTATCTATTTAGTGATGAGTGGAGAATTTTATTAAACCGTCGAGAAATTCGCAAAATCTGCATTTCCTAGACGAGTCAATAACGAGATTATTGCTCGATATTGTTGGGAAGCCAATGAAATTACGGATTTTGCTTTTAAACAACAATAAGAAAAAATCGGTTTTCCAATTATAATTTCCGCCCGGGAATTTTATTACGGGATCGTAGACAAAAGTTTAAGGAGAAATCATCGGCTCATAACGACCGGTTATAAATATATTTTTTAGTCCCGTAGCGCGGAATTAAGGCATGGGTAAGCACACCAGTAACTTCTTAATGACTTAATGGTTCTTCGGCATCAACTTATAATGCACGGTTTTATAACTTAACAGATAGAAAAAAAAACTTATCGCAACAACGACCAACGATCGTCCTTGTTTGGTTGTAGAAAAAAGCATTACTTGCGGCTGGCGACAATTAAAAATCCTATTTCTGTAATTATTGGCCAGAAAATTGGCTGATAACGGCCTTGTTTCTGGCACCGCAACGTAAACGCATTCCCGCCTCTGAACGACGTTACATGCACGGCAGGTTTTGTGCGAAGTTTATCGAAGGAAAAATTCGCAATGCAATACAAAAAAAAGACGGCAGCGAAGCGGCTGGAACGTCCCCATCGCGTGGATCTTTGATTTCCGTGTCTTGTGTTTAAAATTTTAAAGTTGATATGCCTCAATGGCACTTCCCGTGGGCCAATTGCTCTCAAAAGCCTTTCAGCTCTTCAACGGTAAATCTAATCTCCATGTACCAAATTTCAGTCAAATCGATCCAGTAGTTTGGGTTATAACGCGGTTTTAGTGTTAATACTAAATTTCGATTTTTCTACCCAAAGGGTACTAAATGCGGCTCTGGAGTTCAACGAAAGTCAAGAATTTTTACAAAATCGAATTCGCAACGAAATTAGCTTTCAAATGATGTATCACAAGTGGAGTATTGCCATTTAAAATTTTGAATAGGGGGTTGGTGGGGGGTAGGGGGTGCGTTGAAAAATTTCGCCAAGCACGAATTTAAGTGTCCCCCTCCAATCACTGTTCCAGGAGTTATTCAGGGTGTTTCGTTTTAAATGGTAGGTACACCTTGTATAATCAGTCCTATTCTGAAACATGGTTGACTTTAGTCAATGTTGAAATTGATTGAGAGAACTGATTGGAGAACGTGACCTTTGTTTACGTTGTTCTCTTGGAGATATCAATTTTAATGTCAATATTTTTTCCCAACCATCATACTTGCTCAAAATGTTGACAAATTTCAGGAAAACATTCACATCTCCTGAAATTCCAAAACAACAACGTAAACAAAGGTCATATTCTCCAATCAGGTCTCTAAATTCATTTCAATGTTGATTGAAGTCAACCAAGTTACATAATAGGACTGAATATATTTTATTCAAACTGATGCAACTAAAGCAAAAAAAAATATCAACGAATCTCACTTTTTTTCTTCTCCACTTCATTTCAGTAAAAGGCCCACAATCTAAATTCTCCTTCGCCAACGTTTCGAACAATCCTGACACCCTGGATCATTTTCGGTGTCCACATACACTTGACAAGGCCGGTAGTTTCCTTTGTGGTAGAATTGGTTATCGATTGCGGAGGTTTCGGCCGCTTCCTGAACTGCCCGATTTTTAAAATTTCAAATTCGATACTCCGCGCCAATAGGCACTTCCCATATCCCAAATTAAATCAAATTAGTGTGTAGTGTGTTTAGAACCAGAATTTAATGCCCTTGGTGACATTAAATTTTTCAACAACTCGTTTTGGGGGATTAAATCACGTTTTGTTTTTAAAATTTGAAAATTTATGAACCTAAATGGCACTTGCCGTGGGCCGATTGCCTGTAGCGTGTTTTCAAAATAGGTACATTAAATGGTATCCGGAAAATTCTTCGAACCCAATTCTTCGAAACGCAATTCTTCGAACACAATTAATCGAATCACAATTCTTCGAATACGCAGTTCTTCGAATACACATTTTTTCGAAACGCAATTCTTCGAATCACAATTAATCGATAGCCCAATTCTTCGAATACTACTATTCTTCGAAAATTTTATAAACGCTTGTGTGCCACAGGCACAGGTACCTAATACTGTTTTATGAAAACAATGGAGTTTTTTGCAGTTTTATTTTCAAAAAAAACTGCTACTCACCAATTGTAACTAATATTATGATGAGCGAAATTTCTCAAATAAGCCAATATGTCGCAATCAATATTATAATTAGTCACAATTTGCAACAATTTTTTTGCATTGGCTTTGTAAATCTTTTTCGAACTGCACTGATGTGTAATACCGGCCAAAATTTTTTCATGTGTCACGCTTCAGATGTAGGTAAAGATGCAAAATATGTATGTTAATTTTATTGCCTTGTACATACATTGTATACATTTTCGAAGAATAGTGTATTCGAAGAATTGTGCTGTCGATTAATTGTGATTCGAAGAATTGCGATTCGAAGAAATGTGTATTCGAAGAACTGTGTATTCGAAGATTTGTGATTCGATTAATTGTGTTCGAAAAGTTGCGTTTCGAAGAATTGTGTTCGAAGAATATTCCGTAATCCAGCAGTTTGGGCGGGTTAGGTAGCGTGTTTATAAACGTACATAAAGTCCCGTCACATATTAACGAGCGCGGGGGTTGTGTGTCTCAGGCTTTTTCAGTTGATTTGTAAACGGGATTTAAGTTCTGTCAAAATTGCTGTCATGGACAATAATTAACAACAGATATCCCTTTCGACCCCCATTGTTAGTGTTCATTGACACTAAAAGTGTGTTTACACTACATGATTTTTCATATGATTTTTGCTTTGATAAATCATGTGGTAATAATACAAAATGCGAAAAGTCATGCGGTTTGTATAAATGTGTTTACACTGCTATGACTGGCTTATGATTTTGCACTTGACTCTACTGTCAAATGTGCGTGTACATAACCTAGAAAGCGACGTAAAATCATCTAAACTGCAGTACAGTGTGAATTTCTGTGGTCAAGGTTAGTTATTTATTTCAAATGCACTTTTTTGTAACAACGTAGGTCGTTTGTTAATGTGCAAAATTTTTTATAAAGTAAAAAATAATGCGCTATAAGCATAGAACACGCTTCAATGAAAAAATAAGTAAATAAAGTCACAACAGGGTTGAATCTGCACACCAGGGGAAATAAATTTGCGAGAAATCGCAGGCGATTCAAGAAAATCATATGAATTATCATGGCGAAATAGACACCGTCCTATTCCCTAATTTTCATAATATTTTGCTATTATTGATGCTTTGACTTACTTATGACTGGAGTAATAGCAAAAATAATGCAGTGTAAACACAAAAATATTACCTTATGACTTTTCATTTGCAAAATCAATTGACAAATCATGTAGTGTAAACACACTTTAACAGTGAGTCATGGCAGTGATGACGGGAGTTTTGTTTTGACGGATGTGAAATCCCATTTACAAACCAACAAAAAAACAGCCTGAGACACAACCCCCGTGTTCGTTAATATGCGACGGGACTTTACGTTACAAACAGATTTTAAAAACAATTTTTTTGGATTTCTCTAAGACCTCAAAAACTTTTTCGTGACTGCTGTAACCTTTCATCTTTAAGCGTGATGTATAGGGAAGTTAAAAATGGGCAGCTACGGAAGCAGCTGGAAAAAAATTTCAAACCTGCTTCCTATTTTCACATTTTTTGTGTTCATCCTTCTTTCATAGTTACCTAATATTCAAAAAAGGCGCTTGTCTCTCGCCGATTGCCACCAAAATCAAATCAGCTCTTCGGCGGGTTACGACATGTCCATTCCATGTAGGTAATTACTAGATTTCAGACAAATCCGCTAGTGGTTTGGACTGTAGCGTGTTTGGTAATGGTCATAAGAACTTCCGAATTTTTGGACTTTTTGCCGAAAGGGTACTAAATGTGAATACACTTCTGGAAACAGAATTTAGAGACTTTTCATGTGTTGACAATAAAAATTGGTGTCATCTTGCCAATTTCAAAAAGGCAGTTTCCGTTTGTCGACCAACAAAATTAACTCGGCTTCACACCAAGTTTCATGATAATCCGTTCGGTAGTTTTTGAGGAATCTTGCTCACATACATATGTTATTACATATGTCCACACATACGTACGTACGTAGATGCGTACACACACAGACATTTTTCAAAAGCCACTTGTTCGTAAAGATTTTGTGTTATCTCAATTTTGAATTTTGAACTGATTGTAGTAACCTCTCATTTTGATTTTGGTTGTGGGAGGTTATAACAATAATAATAATGATTTATGTAACAAGGGCGTAAATAAATCACTAAAGCCCGAGGCCCCATATGAGAATAAAAAGTTGACTGTCGTTGGTCAAAATATTAGTGAGGGCCTAGAAAATTTCTGTCAATGTCATTTAATTGGCACTTATCAAAAATATAAAAGCCACGGCCATCCGGTTGAATTTTCTGCACATTGAATCTATCCGACATTATTGTTTACCATGGCTGTACCTGCACTAACTACAAGGAGGCATTTGTTTAAGGAACATCATAACAAGAAATTGGTTTAAAATATGTTCAAAATGTTTGGTATTAAATTTAATTGGAAAACAGGTTTCCTTCCACACTTCTCCAATAACTTATGGAGTAGAATTTCTTGTTTCGAAAGTTTGTTTATGTAGAAGCTCACCCCATAATCATTCTAAGAAAAAATGCCCGCAGTAAAAACAAAGCGTCGGATCATTGTATGGCCCTTTGAACCCTTTGCCTGAATTTTATTTTTCCGAAATTTCAACAGTTTTATTCACGCCTATTGAAAGGAGGTAAGTTTAAAATAACAGATTCCAGATGATGAAAGCAAACACTCGATGAATCGCTCTTCGATAATTGGAAAAAATAGGTCGTTTCAATGAAAGGGTCGCATCTTCCCCGTTTCCCTTTTGATTTTATGTATTTTTAATTATTAAGATATCGATTTCGTATTATTTTCCATTCCCTAATCGTTATAATTGCTTCGAGAGCAGGGTGCCGCTCTTGAGTTGAGTTTTTCCGTGGCGGTCGCGGGGAGAGCTATCCTTCTACTGTGGAACTTGCAGAAAGAGCGCACCGAGAGAGCGCACTACAGGTGGTCAGTTACCGAGCCAGTTACAATATCGTTTTGATTATATCTTTGACGTAAAACAAATTTTATGACTTTATAGTCTTTAAACTCTTACAATCCGTTTAAGATAGCAATTATTTTATTGCTGTGGTTTATTGCTGATACAATGTCGGATTCTACGCAATGGCCATCGACCAAAAATCACCGGGTGTGAGAAAGCGAGACGGCGTCTTTCTTTACTTCTCTTTCGACTCGTCATAATGTAAGGAAGAGAGGTCGCGAGCCCCAACTTTTAATTCGTTCACATGAAGTTTAAAGGGGTTGTTAAAACATTCGTGCTTCCTCGGCGCGTTTTTAATCAATACACAAGATTGCATTTAAATAAAATAGAGCGCGGCTGCGAATTCCGAGGGTGGAGTGCAAAAAATCATCAACCATAAGATGCATTTATGCATACATGTGGTTGTTCGCTTCATGCAACATCGAGTATTGCATATGTATATGGAATGGACAAGCTTTTGTATGCGGGACTTCGTGCTTTATGGACACATGTGGTGTATACGTACGGGGATTCCGCACAGAACCCTGCATGTATAATTGAATTAGATGTTTTCATCTTGCGAAATTTATTTCACACTGCACTGTTTAGAATTGTTTCTTAGCGGCGGATTTACGTGGGACGAATAAATCAAATTAGAACAACTTGCTGAGTTTTTCAGGTTTCTGTCCGAAGTGCCACTCAATTATTTCAAACGATAATTTATTTAGCTATCTCACAAAAACCTTTTTTTAACCTCCAAACAACCATATAAAAATGGGAGGTTACTGCAATCACTCCAAAATTCGAAATTGAGATAACACCAGATCTACATTTCAAGATCCCAGGAAGACAAAAAACTGGTTTTTAAAAAATGTGCGTAGGTATGTATATGTACGTACGTACCGAACAGATTTTCATGAAACTTATTGGTAAATATAGAGATTAGTCTGGTGAGCCCAGTCAATTTTCTTGCCGATCCGCCAACGCCAAGTGCCTCTTTGGCGCATCAGCTATGAAATTTGACTGGGAACACCAATTTTTCTTATCAGCGCTTGAAAGGTCTTCAAATTCTGTATCTACATAGAAATGTATTCACACTAAGCGCCTTTTTAGCATAATATCAAAAATTTCGCTACAGTCCAAACTATTGTATCGATTTGGCTGAAATTTGATAAGTAGAGATACCATTGTCAGCGGAAGGGTTGATTTGATTTTGGTAGCAATCGGCAGACGGCAAATGCCATTTTGGTATATCAACTTTGAAATTTGAATAATAAATACCCATTTTTTTTATCAGTACATGAAATGTCTTCAAATATCGTTTCCAAAAACTTCTTCAAACTTAGTGCCCTTTCGGCAAAAAATCGTAAAATTTTGAAAACTTCCAGAAAACGTTTTAAGATTAGTGGAGTAAAATTTAGGTGCAGCAAGTAGAAAAATTTTCCTAATTTTGGTGGCAATCGGCCAATAACAAGCGCCTTTTCGGCATGTCATCTATGAAATTTTAAAGATGACCAACATTTGTTTTATCAGCACATGAAAGCTCTTCAAATTCTGTTTACAAAAATGCAATCATTCATGGTGCCCTTTTGGCAATAAATAATAAATTGGAAAACTCCCGAAACACTTAAGAGACTGTGGATTGAAATTCATAGATGGAAAGTTGGAAAATTCACCAAGTAGGGAGGTTCTAGCCGCTTTCGTAGCTGCCCATTTTTATAATATGTGATGGGCATTTCGATAATTCCCACTCCCTATTCGCTTCAAAACATGTTTCTTGGACATAAAACCTAAGTAATGATTAAATTTTCCCGGCGCCTTCACCAATTTTAACCGCACTCATTATATGCTGACTGTCAATCAAGCAACTCTGTTCACGGTTCAGCAAAGATTTTTACACAAAATAGGCAACTAATTTGGCAAGAAATACTGGAAAAACTTAACCTCCTACTCAGTGAGTCACTGCTTTATCATCTGCAAGGATGGAAATGCTTGAAATGTATTACCGTATTCCCTCGTGTAAAAGCAACAAAGTAAGAAGGCTGCTACTTTTGACTTTTATCAGGCTTTGACGTTAGGCTTTTCGCAAATACACCATGGTCAAACTGATATTTGGTAACATTAGAAGCAATCATACACAAGCAAAAATAAATAAAGAGTTAAAGATCTGGGAGTATGTTCACTCCAAACTGTTCTAGCGTTATAAGTTCGGTTTCCAACAGCCCATCTCATGGCCCTTAGTTTAAATTCGACCGAGTAACTTTTGTATTTGACCTTGGCGGAATTTTGCAAAGCTAACGTCAAAAACGTGACAGAAAAGTTAAAAGTAGCAGCCTACTTACTTTGTTGCTTTTACACGGGGGAATACGGTATTAAATATATCATCATGAGTCATGTACCTACTCATGAAGAAGAAAATGCAGATCCATTTTACTTTTGTGAATTTTGTTTGTCGAAGAAGAATAGTTTTTTCAAACAAAGACAGCTGCTAGGACTATGCGCATCTTTCGTTTCGCAGCGAAAAATTCAAGTTAGTCGAAGTGTACCTATGGTTTGAATTGACGAAACTCACAACTCACTAGTCAGTCACAGCGTTAGCTTGGTTATTGTTAGATTTTACTTCCCTTTTTTCAGTCGAAGTTGCTATTTGTTATTCATTTAGGCTAATATACGTCTAGAGAGATCGAGAAAGGGTGAGTTGTGCCGCCTCGTCGAAAAATAAATTGGCGCGCAATGCGCAATACTAAATTAAAACATACTAAACGCAGAGGCATGTTGAGAGTTTTTTTTTTAATGAAAGACAATTTTAGTTTACAATGGTTCCAAGCCATCATTTTCGTCGCGAATTCTGTTGTAGGCAAAATAAGTTTCTAAGAAAAAGTTGTTCTGATCGGAGGTGGAAACCATTTTCTGAAGACAAAATGGTCACAAGTGTAAAGTTTATTATAAAAAAAACTGACAGACCATTTACTTACTAATACTTATTTATAGAGTCAAAAAACACTGTTGAAGGCACACGAACAGGACGTTGACTTTCTTTTTTACCAAGGTAGGAATATTATTTTTTTGGCAGCCAGTCCCATTAAAATAAAAATTGCAAAAAAAAACAAGTTGGCTACCTGCTTTTGAGAGACAACTTCTAAAGTCTGTAGTGCCCCAGGAGGCCCATTCGGACTTCTGTTCGCATGAACTTTTTTTCCTATTTTTATTCATAGAATGACCCCCCGAAATATAATAACGTTATTTCCGGACACCCTGATAAGCGGGCTGTGTTTCCATCAACTAGTTTAAAACGAGAATTTGATTAGAATTTTTTTTTACAAGTGCATATACTAGAAACCAGATCTGACAAGATCCTTATTTTTGGCAAACTTTTAAGTAAGATTCAATAGACCTATGCAGTTTGTGCGACAAGGATATACTTATGCCGACTGCTTTTAGTTAACAAGAGACACAACGTTTCTGGTTCTGTCATTTTAAAAACTGGTTCTGTCACTTTTAAAATTCGCGATGTGTTAATTGTGTTTTGGCATTTATTTGTGTCTTGTTGTTCACGTCAGAAAAGCTGGGCTTTCGTGCGGTTTTCGCCCCATGTGGGTTTTTGCCTTCCATCAGACAGGTTCCAGAAAATAGAGAGAACCAGTTTCGCACCTGTCCAAGGTAAAACTGTATAGGTCAATTAACAAATGTGTCAATGCCTGCCATTTTGCCCTGCAAAATGAACGTCTGTATTACGCAGCTAACAGTTGAAAGAATTTATAAATCTGGTTTCCACTACATGCTAAAAAATGTATACCTATAATGTTATTATAATGTTAGTCCAGGCGGCGAGGTCGAAAAATCGCTAGAAAAATATAAGAACTTAAACAGACATTTATTTGGCAAAGAAATTTCTGAGCCAGGAAAAACATATTCAAATTTCGCCCTCCGACTCAGCTTGGAACACCCCCAAAATCTGCGAATTATGGGCAATGATTAGGTGTTTGCTCCATAAATCATTTCCGATTGATGATACAAAAAATATAAAGGTAGGTATACAATAATATTGAAGATCAATAAATTCTCTACAAGAAAGTTCCTATGTACTCTCTCCAAGCGCAAACTGACCCGTAACGCCCGTACCGCGGGCGCAAAAATTATAAACCGAGCAGTCTGTATCTGTAAGAGCACTTTTTTATCAAGGTATGAAAACTATTTTTTTCTCAGCCAGCCCCATTCCCCCATTATGTCATAATTCAACACTTTTAAAATAATTACAAATATTAAAAATAAAGATTTCTGTAACTCTTTTAAAACCGTCGACTGTCATTTTTATACATTTTCTTTAAATATTATCACTCGTCGGTACAGTTTTACCACAAAAATCACTCATCATTTTCTTTTCTTAGGGGAAAATAACGCATACTTTGCTACCTCAAATGAGGTGAGCAAGGCCCACTTTATTAGCCGACCTTGAAAAAATATATTATTTAAATAAGTTGCAAAAATATTCTTAAACTTTAACCATAAAAAGTTGTCATGCCGTAGTTACTGTAGACAATACCTATCTTTTGCCGATTAAGTTCTGGCTAAATTTAACAAGCACCGTAGACTATAAGGAAATTGGTCGACTACAATCTTCTTTTTTTGAATATACTTATCCAAATTTGAAATCCAAACTTCAAATACGGATTATACTTATTCAAAAAAGGTAATGGTGTACAAGACCTATTTCCTTACATTTTAGGATACCACTGAGTTAGAGTGGTTGAATGAATTCAAGGCTGAAGCCTGAAAGTAAAGAAAATAAAAAGTTTTTTTTTTAATTATGCCAGAGAGAAAGAAAGTACAGCGGAAGGTACACCCTTAATAATTTTAAATCGAAATTAAAAGTGCTTGCTTGCAGTAATGCTGCATATGAAAAATGGTGGAGGTGCCGAGATAATGACATAATTTGTATACTCAAGCAGAGCAAGAGTTGACATTGCAGATTGTTATTTAAGGTGTTTTCTATGGAGAAATGAGGACTTAGGTAGCACTTCTTGTTATAAATATACATAAAGTGCTCGTTTTTTCACTCATCAAAATATTCAATAATTATCTAAAAATCCAGCGAATAAGGTTTTAAAAAATGTAAAACTTGCTGAAAACGATGTCGCAAGGCAGACAGTTATGATTTTTTTATTTATCAATGCAATAATCTATAAATCTAACAATAATGGAACTAATGCGCCCATAATTTACTAAAAGTTTACTAACACAAGGCTTGTGCTTGTCTTAGGTGACTGAAAATATTTCAGCTTGAAAAGAAGTTATCTGGAACGAAAGAGTCTCGCCTTATTTTTTTGGGCTAGATACGTGACTCAAACAGAGAGACATTTGTATAAGAAATTTAATAAAAGAAGAAAAACTAAAACTGAGAAGTATAGGTAAAGATCCACGAGTTGGACTCCCGCTAGCTTTAATAGGTAAAATGTTTAATTTTTAAACATTTTAAAAGCAATAAAATTGAGACCGTATTTGCTTCAAGGCAGAAATGTCGGTGCGTACATACTTATTTAAAATTTGGAGAGTCGTAAATTAGAATTCCCTCCTAAATGAGGGGTTTGACGCAATTGTAAAATATAAAATAGGCATAACGTGCATAAATAATAAACAATATCGTATGCAAATGATCGAGAGGACACCCGAAAGTTTTACGACGCGGGCGAAATGAAGGAACGGTCCGCACGCAAACGTTCATGAGGGCTGAAAAGGGGGTAAGTATTGTAAAATTCGCCAGAGAACGTCGGTGGAGCAGAGAGGCGGTGAGGTGGGGGCGGTTCATCTCATTTCGCCCGCACTCTCTTTACTGTTTTTACTCCGACACACACTGACTACAATCAGTCTTCTTCATCCCACCCCAACTTCCTTGGAACTACCCCACCAGCCGGCCCTCATCAGCATCAACCCCTTCGGTACACTCCAGAGAAAGAAGACTCTCAATTATTAATCGAAAGGAATTTTTAATCGATCCCACCCTCGAATTTTTCGAAATTTTGCGTAAACAAAAAAATTCGAGAGAGAAAGAGAATTCGCAGGCGGCGGCGAGCGTCTTGAATCCCCCCACTTCCCCGCCTCATACGCGACTTGATAATTAACAAAAAAATCGTTATCGCGGACGGCCGTGCCGTGATGCATAAACGGAGGATCTCTCCTTACCTCCCCTGGCGGCGTCCTTTTCCACCCTCTACGTCACACACGCTGGCTGGGAGCCGTCTTGATTGTCATTATAAGGGAGTTTTAATAAGGGAAGTATTGATGTTCGTTTTTAATGCACGTATTCTTATTCTTAGCGCAAGTCCCAAGTTTTCTTTCTCCCCTTTCTCCACATACGCTCCCAGGCCGCTTGATTGTCATTAAGAGGGAGGCGGCGGGGTTTAATAAGAAAGTATTGATGTTTTACGTTTTTAATTTATGCATGTATTCGCGCTACCGACCCCTCTCTCTTATCTGCTTCTCTCCACCCCGATTTTTCCTACGTGCCATGATGATTAAGAAAATGCTCGGGGGTTGTAATTAAAATTGATCACGATTCCACTGACGACAATAACGGAAAAATTTCTTGTGAATGTACGTGACTTTTCTGCGATTACCAAGGATACCAATCCTCATACGAGCATTTTTACCAGGTTTTAACGCACACGTAAATGTGTATACCTAAGGCGATACTTATTTAAATACTATAAAGATTCTGTAAACATGGACAACTCAAAAATTCTTTTTAATTAATTATAATGCTCAACTTGCAAACTAATCACTTATTTTAACTTTAAAAACGAGTAAAAAAAGATAATATGTGCATACAATAACCGACTCTAGCCTCGCAGCACTCAGCCATGAAATATGACAGCTGTCAATTATGAAAAATATATACATACCCATTCACCCGTAGCTATATGATTAAGAGCTAATATTGTAATTTACGCATTCTTCGTCGTTTATATCGTTATTACAGAATGATTATAAACAATAATAATTGTTTAAGTATACCCATTAATTATAGAAATTTTTCATACTTATTTATTTCGCGTGTCAGCTTCGCTAAACTTTCTGTTGATTTTATCCTGTCAGTTTTTTTTTGTGAATCATAGGTCGCTCCTGATCAGTTACTTTAAAACAGGGTTATAGTTTGTATGGATAATATTTTATCAACTAACTTTTCCTGAGACCATCAAAAAAGTCTAACTTGCATACCTGTATCTTGAGCCTTGAAAGTTGATTAATTCCTGATCAGTCATATTAAGTCTTCACCTGATTCTTACTACATCCCTATTAATGTAAGGCAGCAAAGACTTATTTAAAATTTCAACATGGAACGCACAAATCTGATGTTCTTTACTCGGACATTACTATTCTTTTATGTATGTACACCTGGCATTAAATGATTTTTTTTAGTAACTGAAGTATAATAACATTTGTCCCTATTTAATTTCCGGGGGGACTAATTTTTTTTATATCCCAAGCGATTAAATGCAGAAATATAAAATTTTACCTTGGTTACTAATATTTATTATTGGTTGAAATACATATTATCGAAGCTGATAATAAAATTGACAAAATGACCTACTCGATTTATCTCAGATTCGGCAAAAAACCGCTCGTCCCATCTGGGCTGATTTAGCTCTCGATTCTCTGGCAAACTTCCCATGAAAATGTTTTCTATCTAAAAACCTCAAAATGAAAAAATCGTTTTGAAAATCAATTAAAAATTATTGGATCTAAATTTGCCTTTTATGAAAGTTTTTGTACCGCATTTTCCACCTAACTTCAGTTGTGAGAGATTCTAGTATACTCGAACGATTGACTTATTGCATTTTCTTGAACTGTTTGATGGGAAAGTAGCTCCGTCCGGTCAAATACTATCAATATTTTATTAATTTTATGTCAAAAAGTGAGAAAAGCGAACTTTTGGTGGTCACCATTAGGTACCGCTTGTCACTTTTTAAACGCAACAATCCGACAAAAATTTGTCAAACTCTTATTAGCATATTATTCTTGTATCAGTTCTGCCGTTACTTTACCAATTGCGTTTTATATACGTCGTTTTCACAAAATAGTTAATTCAGGAAGACGAATTTACTATCGTAATATACTTATTAATTATTATAATGTCAAAGGAATTTTACTTTCGCCGCTAGCCAAGGAAATAACTCTGCCGTTGCCATATCCTCACCTCATTATTGATTCTTTTGTTCGAATATATTTTTTCCTGGTGTAGGAAGAAAAATGTTCTATAACCATTCAGCGAGAAAGTAGTTTTCAGGGTCTCACCAAATGGCCAGCCTCGGCTGCGCCTCAAGTGTCCATATTTTCTTTCGCCCTAGAAGACATCCTTTTTTTTATTTTTCTAGCGTTAAGAGGATAGTCATTGATTTGCTAAGAATTGTTCGTGTTTCAATAAAAACTCAGAAAGTGGTCTTATTATTTAATTTCCATTATTAGGTACATCATCAAGTAGGTACTACTAGGTGTGAAGGAAAGAAGACCGGATGTTAATGTAGCATACCAGCATTTTGCGATGTAAATAAAATAAAATTGAGTATGCAAAAAGCTACTGATTTATTGACTGATTGAACTTTCCTAACTGCCAAAACAATGCCACAACCGCCCCCACAAGATTTTGAAGGAACTAACGATTTTTGATCAGTTTGTAGGTACGCGCAACCGCACAAAGAACTATCTTCCGCTTACATAAACTAAAAATTTGGTTGTTGTACGTGTGTACGAAAATGTTTCTTTGTCAATGATAACATGAAAACAGTTGACCGTAATATTTTTCGGAATTCCCTCTTATGGAAAACTACCCCATATAACTATTTTTTAAAGATTTTTGAACAGTTATGTCTTGATATGACAAAAAACATATTATTATAATAGCATATTATTCAATGAATGTGTAATGAATTTTATTGGTCCCGAGGGAGCAATAATCATTACACACGATTAGAATACTATGCTTTATCCACGGGTTTTAAAGCACCGAAATGAGTTTTCTATAATCTTCTCTTTTAAAGCATTGCTTTAGCTGACATTGTAACATAGGCAACGTATGGTCACCAACAACCCCATTAACCTTCCTTTGAAAATGGTAATCTAATTTTTTTGAAATATTAACAAGTTGGGCATCCGAAATAGAAAAAAAATAATAAAAAATGTGTATTGCCCTCATTTTCCAAACATCTCCGTGCGATAATAATTATGAAATTTTTTAATAATCTTAATGTGGGTACCTACTATTTTTCTGAATCACATCATAAAGTGAATTTTTTGGTAACTAGGAAAAGAACAGAAAGTCGAACTTTATGGTGCTAGTACCGTAAAGTAATCACTTTATAGTACTAGTACCGTAAAGTAAAAAATACATGGTTACCTACTTTATGGTACTAGTACTTTAAACTAAACACTTCACGGTAATAGTACCGTAAAGTTGGTTTAGCTTATTTTTCAATTTTAGCCCAATTCAAACAAAGTTCAAACCGTTGGATGTATCGCGTACCAAAATACGTTTTCAGTACTCTCGTGATTACGAACCGCGGCTTTGCCTTGGTTTGCAATAATCTACACTTGTACTGAAAACTTGTATTTTCGGTATACTTGATACAAAAATAACTATTTTCGTCGATCGTACTGGAAACGTCACATTCTTAACATGCAATTATCATCCGAAAGCTTACGTTTCCAGGACTGCGTCATTTGCTAGACAAAACGCACTAGCTGTACAGGAATAACGCTTTTTCCTACCTAGGCCGGAAAAATATTCTTGTACTTTTCTTAAAAAATAGTTCCAAATTTCATTATTTCTGTCTAATTGCGCGATCGACGAAAAAATGGTATGTGCAACCCGAAGGAAAATATATATTCCGGGACTCTGATGGTTGCTGGACTCGGCTGCGCCTTGTCCATCAATCTTCCATCATCGTCCCGGAATATAATATTTTTCCTACTAGTTACACAATATACTATTTCAATATTCGAACTCTGATAATGCCCAATTTAGTATTTTGTATTCGTCCTGGTTTGAAGCCTCTAATCCGTAAACAGAACGCTCCTCGTCTGAAAAAGGTAATTATTAGGCTCGTAAAGAAAATGCAGAGTAGTAATAATTCGCTATTGAAGGAGGTTTTGGGGTGAACTCGTGTCTTGCGGTTAATTTCGAGCAAGGAAAAGCGACAGGCCCGATACACGTACCGTGGCATATTTAACTAAAGTCATTGTAAGAGAAACACAGCCTCCTGTATGTGTGTAATGAAAGACTGCACGGGTGTAGAAAATTTCGTTTTCGCAAGGGGAACTTTAATTTCGTCTCAGGCTGACGTCACATTTCCATACGCGAGCGAGAAGGAGAGTGCCGGCACCGCGGCGCTGACTAGACAGAGATGGACGATTACTAATTAAGAATCCGAAAGAAAGGGGCCGATGTTTAAAATGCGTGAGCCGAGAAAGTATATACGTATATATGAGACAAAGGAATAAGACTCCTTCAAGAAGAGAATTGAGTTAGAAAATGGCGGATTGTACACTCAACGCAAGAATTTGCATGTAATTAAAGTATGGGGAAAAATCACGGAGAGCGGAGAACGACGTCGACGACGCCTCTCTCTGACGCCCGGGATCGTCTCTTAACCCACCCCCTGCGGACGCACGTTGGACGTGGTCAGGACACGGCGATGACCGCTTGACCAATTTCTTCCACTAACCCACTCTCCCTTGTTAATTGATGCGTTCGCAGACATGACATTTTATGGATTTCTTTGTTTAGTTTTATTTTTAAAGCTCTTTAGCTTAAGTACAGAAATATGTAATTACTTTAATCAGGTTACAACGATTACGTGCTTTCAGGTGCCTAATGTTTTCAAAAAATTTCTAGATATTATTTATCGTTTCAGCTCACTGAATCTGGCGTCCCAAGGGAGGGATTGGAAGAGAATAAATCTCACACATTTAGAGAAGATAAACTGGGGGTAAGTTGTAAAAAATTCTGACGGTCTGATATACAGACCCACATTCACATTTCGTTAGAAATTGATAAAGATGAATTCACATTCAAACTACCACCTTACCACATGATGAGGTTATCGTTTGACACTGTTATAAAAATTATCGTTGTAGATATACATGGTACATGACAAATTCATTTAGCTGTCTTTGAATGCAAATTATCGGTAATTTTATCAGAGCAAATTATCCGTTTTCAAATTTGCAATTGAAGACGTACTTATTGTTTGTTTGATACCTACTGTAGTTATTTTTGAAATTAGTAATTTACATTACTGGTATAAGGTTATGAGGGTTTTTACATGACGAGGAAATAAGTTTGAAGAGCGAGCGACGAAGGAGCGAGTAATGTAGAAATCTAATAATGTTACGTATATTGTAACACTCATGATGCTATATTTCATAGTGACGAAAATCGATAATGGATACATTGTAGATACGCTCCGGTATCCCAGGAGCCTTCGTTTTTAACGCTCTCGGAGCAGTTGTTACTAAATTCGGCCGAAAAATTGAATCGCCAAAAACATTAAATCTTTAAGTTTTAGTGTCCTGGGAGTGGGAATCAAAAAAAGAGTTTTTGAAAAATGTCTTGTCTGTGTCTGTAACATCGTACAGCTGAAACTACTGCACCGATCTAGTTGAAATTTGGTATGTGTAGCTGACAAATGTAAACCCGCACTTTTCGCTCACCATCACAGGAAAGCTTTTCACATTCGGCTTCAAAAAATGTATTCACACTTGTGCCCTTTGGGCAAAAAATCGATACCGTGAAGAAAACATGTATACCGGGTGATTCAGTTCGGTATTCGCCCCCTTGTAACTTTTTTATTTGAAGAGACAAATATATAAAACCATATACATATATTTGTAAATCGCATGACAAGCTCTATTAAATGGCGACATTAAGTCGTCTCTTTGATGACATATGTCAAAATGACGATTGCCAACTGTTTTTTGTACATTTTTTAGCGGATTCTTGTAGACACATTTTTCCTACATTCAATTATGTAAAAAAGTATTTGAGAAAAAAAATGACTAGATACAATCTAAGATTTCTTGTCAATAAACGTAGTTGTTGTGTACTCTAATGTCACGTATCATAAGGACCGTAGTTTTTTAAAAAACACGGCCCCTGGGAGTGAGGGCGACATTAGTCAACACCACAAACCAACTTTTTCCATGGATAACTGCGTTTATTGACAACAAAACTACCAAAATAATTTATCTAAATTATTTTTTTTCTCGAAATTTTTCTAGTGAAAGTGTCAGCTTTTTTACATAATTGAATGTAGGTAGAAAAAGTCTACAAAAATCCGCTAAGAAATGTACAGCTCGTCATTTGAAAAAAAAAGTTGAATATCGTCATTTTGACATATGTCGTCATAGAGATGATTTAATGTCGTCATTTAATAGAGGGCTATGTTCAGTTCCCCTAGTCTTTTCTCATGTCCTAACTTCTTCTCTTCTGTTTTTAATTCTTCCTACTCCTAATAATACTTTTCTGTGATCCTTCATTTCTGCTTCTTGTCATTCTGTCATTACCCACTTGTCTCCCCTGGTATATTGATTTGTATACAGGGTTAGCTAAATGTATGAAAACAGCTAGATATGTTGTAAACAAATTATGGGAATCGCTTGAAACGTTTTCTATCCACAAATATTAAATTAAATAATCCTGAATTCATGCATATTTTATTATTATCAGCAAAACAGTGTAGATTGGTTACTGAAATATACTGAAAATACTGAAAATTGGCAGCGTGTTATAACTTGGTTACTAATCGGCAGATCACCCGCGGTCCCGCAAATGGTGGACTTTAGTTTTAGTAATCTCCAGTATGAAAATAACTATAAAATTGCTAAACCAAGTTTGCTGAAATGACATACCAAAAATGTTCAGTCTCCAGGACCATAGGGTGTTTTCACGAAAAATTGGAGACAAGACGTTCTTGCTTAGGACCGTTGTTCGACAGAATTACTGAAATAAAGCAATTTAGGCAGCTACGATTTGTTTAAATTAAAAAAAAGTAAGTTTGTAGTCATTTCCCACGAAATTTGTGTGTCAGATTAAGATCTTAATACATTTTTTAATTGCACAGCGTAATCAAACATCAGTTCCTCTTTGAAAATTGACCAAACCTTCAATAAACTATTTGTTAAAGTTTTAATAAAAATAAAATATGGATGTGGTACACCGTTGTTGCCAGAAAAAAATACCCTTTTCAAAAATATTAAATAGACCTCTAGTGTTATTTAAGAAAAATCAAGTTAGCTTTGGATCTCAAAAACTAATATAGGTAAGTAAAGATTTGGAAAAATTGCTGAGTTGATAAAATTTTAATGCTCTAAATCTAAAATAGTTCTTTCCTTGTTCGATTATTTTGTTGTCTAGTGTCTAATGTATTTAATTTAGAAATAAATTCCTGTCCTATAGCTCTAGCACTTCTTTCCACATTTTCATTCCAGTTCGTTGTCTTCTCTCGTTGTCCGTTGTGAGTCTAGTTTTTGGAATATCTAGCCTTATTCTTGCCTTCATCTCTCACCAGATCTCATTTTTTCTCTTTTCAATTCCATTCAATATTATCGATTATGTTACCTTAATGCTACTGTCCTCCTATCAAGTCTTTCTCTTTTGGCTCTCTGTTCGAATCTCAAATTCAACATTTCTATCTTTTGGGGTATAGTCATTATTTTCGAGCTTTTTAGCTTTCTGTTGTTCCAGGATTGTCAGCTGTTCTTCGAAAGTTTCCATTTCAATGAAACATGTTCTCTTATTATATCTTCTCTACTTTATTGACTTTACTTTTTCTCGAGGTTTTCCTTCAGTTTGTTATACATATTTGTTTGTTTTGCTGGCTCAATTTTTATAATACCGTTACTATTGGGTTATTATTACGTCACAGGACAAATAAGCAGTTTAAAAAAAAGTTATAGATACCCTTAATATGACCTCTTAAGAGTGGTAACTATAACTGGTAAACGAGGTACAACTTTTTTGGTGCCTCCGCTGTAAATTGCTTATAATTTGTAATTGGCGGTAAGTGGCACATCCCTTCTCGTTAAACATCGAGGTTAACGATTTTTATTGGCTTAGACGAAGAGGTGTAATGATAACATTTATCAGTTAAGCAGACGATAAGGGCAAACAATGGTGCGAGCGTTGAAACAAGTCGTAACTAAATGGGTGACGTTAAACCCTCAAATCAAGTGTCGTCATCATCACAATATAAACCGTGTGTATATACAGCGGAGAAAAGCCGTCGAAATGCTTACATGGAGCTCTCGTAGGGCCGCTGATATTGTCATTTCAGGACTTAAGCACAATTAAGACTTGAATCAATCCTGATGGGAATTATCCACATGTGTTCCGTAATTATCTCGATGTTGAGATCGATCGCTTTTTGCCGAGGATCGATCACGAATCGTCTCTAATAAGATGTGATTACTAGTTCTCTATATCGTCCTAGATTATACAGCAGTAGTCGATAAAAACAAACATGCAGGGGCTCTTCTTCCACGATGGCGATAATTCATATTCGCGTCGAAAAATGTTAAAAATAATAAACAATAGTTCATGTATGCATAAAGCGAGCGGACACAATTTGTAAGCACGTTGCAGGTTAGCCAACCGTGGAGACCTGAGATACTTGCTCCATGTAAGGTTGGTATTACACCGTGTGCTCCTCGCCACTCGATCGCTCCACTGATTTATGGCCAGCAACGGCTTTTAATGCCGGATTTGTTGAATACTAATTGTGGGATTTACGCAACGTTTTTTCTCAGAGATCATTATTGCCTTGTAATAAGTCAAAACTGGGCTTATTGACAATGGACTTGAGGAGTTAAATTCTTAGATACTTTAAGTTGCATTCACTGCACTTAATCTCTGAAGCCGCTGTAAAACCTTGTATTAAGCATACGAGTATGGAATTTGTCTCTGAATTAGTCCGAAGTCCCGAGTACAGAAATCAGCTTAATAAAATACGAAAAAATTGTAGCTATCTAAATGGAAGTCTAACCGTCAACTTTCCGAAATTGGGCTCATTTTATTAATTTGTCCAAAATACGTCTTGCAAATGGTAAAAAGATACGAAATCTGTTAAATTGGAAAAAATAGTTAAAGAGAATTCTGAAAGATATCGGGCCTGATTCCTGAAAAATTTTGAAAAAACTGAAAGTTTTTTATGCGAATTCTCGGCTGCTTTAAATGTAAATTGGAATTTGGACTTGTCTCAATAATAGTAGTAAAGTTGAGATTCAAGGTGTGTTCTTGAATACTTGCCATCGCAGTCGAGTCGACTATTTCACAATAATTTCGCGTCGGGGTATAATGGAACAATCGTCTAGGAGCTTCCTTATTGGCCGTTCCTGCCACTTACAGAACAATCGCCATCAATCAGAGATCCAGTCAAACTGAAAATTCGTTGATACACATTTATTTACTCTTAAGATTGCAGCTGATCGCTATAACAACAGCCGATAATTACGCGAGCAATTAGAGGCGTATCTAGGAAGTACCTCCAGAATACAATTATCTAGAATCATAAAAGAATGCCAATGCACCTGTTTATTTATTGTAATTCGTCTTTAAAGGCTGCCAAAAATCGTCTGGGATGAACAATGGATGGGCATTGTCTGAGGGATGGTTCGATATACATACGTTGTTCTCTCATGTACTTTATACAAATAACAGTCCGAAACGCTAACACAACAAGAACGTTCAGAGAAATGCAATCCATTATTCAGAAAGACAGCAGTAATAGCGTATGGCTCCGGGAAGGCCCTGGAACAAATAAGACAAAGAAAGAGGGGTGCCGTGAGATGGACAAGGATCAACAATTACCAGCTAGGAGGCGAGGAATTCGCATGTTACACACGCACGGACACATGCCTTCACCTGGGACCCTGCGCCCTTACGGAAACGGAAATTTCGATGTAATCTTGCATGAATTCGACCCGGTTTAAAACGGAGAATATCTTATTTTAAAGTTTCTTAATTGCCACGTCAAGTGGAGAAGATGGATAATTATCGGAAAACTAAAAATTCATTTGGCTTTCATAAATTGAAGGTAATTGGAAAATACGTTCATTTATACACACGAATAAAGAATATATCATCTTTCATATATTCCTAACGTTTCTTATTCAACAAACGATGGCGTTACCAGGTATACCAGTCACTTTCCTGCAGTGCATACTATTGAGATAGCGCTGGCAGTAAGATTCCTGTAATCTTATATCTCACTACCGTTAAGTTAGGGCCGGATTTAGCTTACCTGCCGCCCTATGCCCAAACTTTTTGCCTCTCACTCGACTAATTTATATTTCTCTTAACCGGTTTCTGTTTTACTGCCGCTGCCCATTTTTTTTACAAGAATTTTATTGTCCTGGGTTTGTCGACAATTTTCCAGGGTATTTCGAAACTAGGCGTCCATATTTTACCAGTGCCTTCCACGATCAAAAATAAGACTAAAAGCTTCAATAAATTAGGATCGAAAAATGCCTCCCCCCACGAGAGCTACAGCCCTTCAAATGTGTACTCGAAAAGTCGGTTCATTCGAATACTGTAAATGGCAGAATTTTGAAATTTGGAGGTTAGCGCTATTAGGGAGTTTATTTTACATTTTTTCAGATTTTTATTTTAGTCAGAGGCGTGCGTTCTTTATTATTTTGCTGTTAGCGTTTATTTCGTGAAATAATAATCTCTGGTCTATTTCTCATAAAAGAGGTACTCTTGTTTTCGAGTACCCTTTGATGGGCTGAGGGCTACAGCTGAGCTTAAGAGGCATTTTTCGACCCATGTTTACTGAGACTTTTAGTCATTTTTTATGGTAGAACGCACCGCGTCGGCTGAATATTGCTTTGTTCTATTTCCAAAATCAAATCATCGAACCGAGAAATCGCTATTCGAAAGTTTGAGGCTACCTCGCTAAACGCAGTCACCACCTCACGGAGCATGTCTATAGACATGTACAGTGTGCCAAATATTTCGGTTTATTTTGAACAAATAAATTCGCTCTTTTTTGTTACATGTAGAGCTTCAAAATTTGCATATGTGTTTTGCGTCACCTTTTTTTTATCCCGAAATTTCAACCCACTGCGATTAAAGAGGCCAAAAAATAGCGAAATCGTATTTGGCATTTTTTTATCGAAAAATTTTATTAAGAAAAGTTGGGTAAATCCGAAGTTTCAGGCCAAAACAAAAATGTCGAAAACTTCAATGTATTTGCAAGGAAAGGGTTGCTGTGTAATAAAAAACAATTGAAATGGGTTTGTTTGACATTTACTGTTAGCTATGGCTGATGGGCAAAACTTAACAATCGCAGAAAAAGTTGAAATTTTAAGCATCACCCAAAATCTTAATAATTCCAACTTTTTCTGCGATCGTTATGCCCAGCCATAGCTAACAGTAAATGTCAAACAAATTCATTTCAAATGTTTATTATTACACAGCAACCCTTTTGTTGTAAAAATACTGCAGCTTTCGATATTTTTGATTTTACTTTCCAGAAATTCAATATTTTGGCCTGAAGCTTCGGATTTGCCCATTTGAGGTCAGGCTGAACAACTTTTCTTAATAAAATTTTTCGATAAAAAAATGCCTAATACGATTTCACTATTTTTAATTGGCCTATCTAATTAATAGCAGTGGGCTGAGATTTCGAGATAAAAAAAAAGGTGAACCATCTCACAGATGCAAGCCGAATTTATTTGCTCAATATTAACGGAAATATTTGGGTGGTTCCAGTTAAAATGGGACATACAAGCATGTATAAAAATGGGAAATAGAGCAAAGTAAAACTAATTCAAACATGTTTTTTTTTGGACATGGGACATCAAAAATAGGACATAGAAGAAAAATGCACTTAAGATTTTGATGAAGATAGGATAGGATAAGCTCATTTCAGCGATAAGAATGGTGTATGAAACTCCATTTATCGCAAAAATGGGGATAGAACAAACCAGTAAGTATTCATAGTTCGGGAGGCAGTCAACATTTCTTATGTCATTTCAGCGAGTTTGGTGTGGCACTTTTATAGTTATTTTCATGCTGGAGATACTACTAAAACTTAGTCCGCCATTAGACTTGTGGGATAGGGGCTAATGGCGGCCATTTTAATTTTTCAAAAATTGACATCTCGAAAACGGTAACAGATACGAAATTTTATTAAATTGGAAAAAAGTTGTATTTTTTAGTGTAGATTAAGTATCTGAAAAGAAATCTAAGATATCTAGATTGGTTACTGAAATATTCTGAAAAGACTGAAAATTGGCAACGTGTGTTATAACTTGGTTACTAATCGGCAGATCATTATGAAATTTGCTTCAATTACATTACCTTGCACGAAGAATAAAATGAGGCGACGAAAACTTTTCTAAGCCTTCTACATTAAAATATAACATTTTTCAGTTTTTTCAGTATATTTCAGGAACCAAACCAGATATCTTCAATTTCTTTCCAGATTCTTAATCTACACTGTAAAACACAACTTTTTTTCTAATTCAATAAAATTCCGTATCTTTTACGGTATCCGAGTTGTCAATTTTTGAGAAATTAAAATGTCTGCCATTAGCCCCTGTCCCGCAATATTTACGGCAGACTTCTGTTGTAGTAATCTACAGCATGAAAATAACTAGAAAATTGCTAAATCAAGTTCGCTGAAATGACATACCAAAAATGTTCACTGCTTTCCGGACTATCATACAGACGACGACCGGTAAAATATGGACGTCTAATTTCGGGACACCCTGTATGTCGTTTGAGCGAAGACCTGTTCAATCTTGGCTTATTACTCTTACTCTATAAATAAACGATCCGAGAATGAAAACCGGCCGATATGATTTTTTTATATTCCGCCGATGAAGAATCAATTCGAGACAGACCTCTACAGGTGTAGTAGAACGAATGTGAAGTCGAAGGCGGTGATAGATGAACCTCGCCGAAACAAAACACAACCCCAGTAAGCGGCGAACTGGATGTCATCCGCCACCAATTAAACGTTGGAAAAAACCGTTCCACACTCTGTCTCACTCGATCAATCCGAGAAGAAGAAAATAGCTGGAGCGGTAAATGATCGTCACACATCACAGCCCCACGTATATGACCATCATGTACGCGTCTGTGATCTACCCATCCGTAACCGAAATCTGGTCGGCCGTGGCTCATCTTTTGTTTATCCCACACCTGTCGGAAAATATCTCGAGGGTGAAATAATACCAAGTCCTGCGAAATTATTATTTCCAGTCATTTGCATCGATCTTCTTAAATAATGGATTGATTCGCCGTCCTAATGATACGGAGGACTTCATATTTGTGAGTAAATGATATCGATCACCAAATGGCCATTAATAACGTCTTAGAATTAGCCGTAACGACACAATAAGGTCCGTATGTGTGTTAAGATGTAACGGTAAATACGAATGTTTCCTATCTCTCGGACTACATTAAACATCACAATAGATTTATACAACTAGTTATTCTCAGAATCGTATTAAAACGGAATAATGGACGACAAAAACAGATAAGATCGATTCTTGCTTTTTGCTAATTTACGTTTATGGGGGCACTTTGTCAAATCGACATTTTTCAATAATCCCAAAAATCTTATCATTTTTTATTGCGCTTTATTATTTATTCAATTTGAATCGTCAAATATCTTTCATAAATCGAGTATGAATGAACTCTTGGATTTGTTCCACTTTTAACAGTCTCGGTCTCCTAAAAAGTAAATTAAGTTTCTTACAGTAGCTGTGGTCAGTGGGATTCATGAAATTCCTTCGAATGTCGTCAAAAGTTCGACCTGTTTCACATTTGGTTAGAAGCGAACTTCGTAAGACCTAAACTGAAACTCTTAACTGCGCTTATGATTACTGTCATTCAATGTAATTCCCTAAACTAGCTTGTTCTGCTGGAAATGCACTTATATAATATGTTATTAGAATCAGGAAAGATCGTTATTTCAGTTGTAAGCGCGCTTATTTTGACTTGTTGTCCCGGCGCCTCCACCATTCTTAATAGCGTTTCTACTGGTATTAAGTAATTATTAGGGTACAACCATCTTTATACTATCGGACTTTAAAGGGAACAATCCATTCAATTATTAGGCTATGAAATAGGTACCTACTGATGAAAATTGTATTACTTCTTCAGTGCCATATTAGTGTAAGCAGTGGTGACTTGGAGCTGGTGTCCTAATATCTCTGATATCCCCAATAACATCAGAAGAATATCTTAATATGAATTAAGAGCAACTTTACGTCCTTGATACGACTTATTCCCACTTTATCGTCCCTTCTCGTACCGGGACCCCAAAAAGTGCTATTTTGTACCGCGACACTTTCTTGTACTTACACATTTTCCCATTTCGTACCGCGCTGGAAATGATTCATTGTCATTATTATTATCTTGTATACGGTGGTTAATTTTTCGAAGCTTTACCATTAGCATCTCGGAAGCTATAGAAGATGATGAGTAGTTTAAATTGCCATTTCTGGGCGATTAAGATTCTGTAGAGAATATTTTGATTCGTTCCTTAGTTATCACGAAAAATCAGAAAATTAACATTCTAAAGAAAAATTTATATCTAACGATTTTATATTTTTGGCAGTACGTCTGTAATTGGTTCCAAATCTTGAAGGTCTCAAAATTTGACAGATAGCAATAGACCTTCACGTAGACGTATACCTTTAATAACCACATTAAAGTGACGGATTGACAGCTGACGAATCTTTGACAGATTATAACACAAGTCACATGTGGTATTTTGAAAAAAGTTGCGTTCTATGGAAAAAATTATAGGAAATGGTTATTTATAGTTTGTTGCATCCCATTTCGGAAAACAACAGGAAATACGTTCATGTGTTTTGTATTGTTAAGTGTCAAATATATGTTAACCGTCATTCGCTGTCAGAGGTTCACGTCAATGTTATGTCAAATTTTGTCTATAAAATGTGCAGAAATACCGCACGTGTTATTGTTTCGTTAGGTTGCGTTCGATACCTTTTCTACAACTAATTCCACTATTATATTTATAGGTATTTTGAGCTGTGTCAGCTCCTAACAAGAAAAAAAATTTACTGTCTCGCAAAGACGGTAGAACCTTCTATTTTTTCACAGAATTAGTAAACGTAGCAAATAACTTTCACCATTAGCTATTATAAAAATAATGAACAAAAATTCGCTGATTTTACTATAAGAAATTTAAATTAAAATGTTTTTCGCCCCAAAAATGACATTTTTAACTTTTACGCTTCGCGAAGCAAGTTAAAAAAATCGATCGAAATATTGAATCATCAAAAACATCAAATTTTTACGTTTCAGAGCCCTGCGAACCCAAAAAAGTGGTTTTTGAAAAATGTCGGTGTGTCTGTCTGTGCGTCTGCAAACACGCTACAGCCCCAACTACTGGACCGATCTGGCTGAAACTTGGAACGTGGACATCTTATGCATTTTGGAACAACTGAAAAGATTTTGGACCAAATCGGCCGAAGGGAAATGCCATTTTGGAACATCAACTTTAAAAATTTAAATGCAAACCAACATTTTCACGTCCCATATCAAATCTCTTAAAATTCTGCTTCCAAAATGCCATTTTAAGATTTTTTTGCAAGAGATCTTAAAGAAAAGACGCTACATCCCAAGTTGCTGAAAATATTGGAAATTTGGCGTACATATTCAGTGGGCACTTTATAGGTGCTGAAGATTTTGAGCCATATCAACATATGGTGACGTGAAAGTTGGGGGTTTGCATTTAATTCTTAAAGTTGATGTGCCAAAATGGTACTTCCTCTCGGCTCATTTAGCCCAAAATATTTTCAGCTCTTCTGAAATCCATAACATGACCACGTTCCAAATTTTAGCCTGATCGGGCCAGCAGTTTGGGTTGTAGTGTGTTTACAGACACACGCACAGCCAGGCCGACACAGACATTTCCAAAAACCACTTTTTTAGGTTCCCATGGCCTTAAAACGTAAAGATTTGATGTTTTTGTGATTAGGATTTTCGATCGATTTTAGTAACTACTCTACAAAGCGTAGAAGTTAAAAACACTGGCCGCAATAATATTACTCTGGTTTACCATGTCTTAGGAGGCAAGCAGGTAGGTATACAGGATGTCCCGAAATTAGTGGTCAAAACTTTACCAGTAGATTCTTCTATGTAAAATATGAAAAAAGTCCATATGAACATATATCGAAAAATAAGTTCTAAGGGACTAAGGCCCCTTAAAGGGACCACTTTGAAAGTGTTTTTTTTCTAAACATCTTCAAAACGGGTAAAGACAGCAACGTGTGAAATTTGGTATTTTTACTAAATCCTTAATGCTGAATTTACTACTCAGGAGAAAATTTTGAAATTTTGATCATAAGCGTCTCGTACAGGAGGGGCTTAGGACTAAATTTACTCAAACATTTTTGTAAGTAGTTTTTTCTCCGTTAGGACTTATTTTTCGACATTATGTTCATTTTTCATATTTTTCATAGAAGAATCTGCTGGTAAAGTTTTTGACCACTAATTTCTGGACAATCTCTATGTAAAGCTTATCATACAAACTCCGGCTTCTAACATGCTTTTAGTTACAAATTTGTTCATTTTCTACGTTAGGTTTTCTTTGTTTTCGATTTGACAGCAAGACGGTCACAGATATTCCACTAGATTAGGTACCACTGCCGCCAGTCTTCAATCGTTAATTTCCCCAATTTTTCGCTTTTACTAAAAAATTCTTATTTACACGAAAAAATTTTCTAGCTGTAACGAAAAAATTCTCGTTTTTACGAAAATATTTTCGCTTTTTCAAAAAAAATCTCGTTTAAACGAAAATATTCTCGTTTTTACGAAAATAAAAAATTTGTTTGTGACACCTGGATGCTTTCGTAGATCCGCGATAACAGAATATCTTAATACGAATTAAGAGCAAGATGTGCCCTAAACGGACCATAATTACAAACTTTACGTCCTTGATACATACTTGCAAAGACTTTTCAAAATTCATCTTGCTAGAGACATATTATAATAAGCAAATTATTAAATGCAAATATGCACATCGCAGAAATATCTGTATGCGCGTTTCTTCATGGTTGATTGGCGGTGCAAACTGCGGTAAGGAGAAGACTTATGTTTGCCGTCGTTGTTGTGAAATTATCAAACCAAAGCAATTAATGACATTCGATTATTCGTGCCGATAAAACGCGGTGTAAATTCGTTTAGAATGCACCGGTGACTTCATATGCATCGCGTTATCACCATTATCAGTTAAAACATTTAGTTCGCGATCGGTTGCAGTAAATTACTCCGCCATCAAGAAAATCCACCGTATAGTTTCCGCAGCGATCCTTCTCCTTCCGAGTGGTGGAATGAAAGCTAAAAAGAGACGGAGCTTGCGGTTTAACAATAGTCAGATGAGTGGATCCGTTTACGTCTCATACAAATTAACCTGCCGACTAAATTTGTTTAAAGCATGCAATTATCATGGCCCGTGCTAGGTTGGAACTGGCACACCTCGTGCATGTTCATCAAACTTATATATAAAAGTTATATATGTGCACGGCTTTTAAAATAATCCTTTTCCATTAATCCCTGGGAGGAATCAAATTAATTGGCCACTCTATAGAGAAAGTCATCATGGAGGGGACAAAGACGGGCAAATAGAGCGTGAATGAAGCATAATGCACACCATGTGATGCTTACATGTCCGTTAAATCTAAGGTTAACTAAGTATTTGTACTTTTAATAGATAATTACAGGTAGCGTAACGTAACTGGCACTTTGTTGTCGAGATCTTCTTGCACGCTCCGTGTAATTACGAGATGTGCATGTGAATTACGAATATTTTCTGCTCTTCTATAGCCAGCGAGATATCCAACCGGACGAGCACTACAAAGACCTATTCAAGTCCATTTCCCATGGCTCTTCGTTCTCGATACGATAAATATTTTTAGGGGGCGGCAGACGTCGCACGATTTTGACGCGATTTTTGCATTTCTTCCCAGAGAATCTGCTACCATATGGTCAGTGTCAGAATTTTAGAGATGAGACGTCCTTGGGCAAATAATTACCCGGATTCTCTTTGTCGAGACAATACTCTTAACTTACCACGATTGCAGAATTATTGGGATTCCTTCTTTATACACCACCTATATTTCAAACTGATACTCATGTTTTATCTGAGTATCTTATACATTAAGTATTGAACCAATCCAAAGCAGCATTTAGTGTACCAGTAACCAATCAAATTCTGATTACAGTGATAATACTAGTATACTACAACGTCAACTTGACACTACTTACTCAATACTTTCATTTATAAAATAATCTGCAAAATACGATTCGTAGTCTCTTAGTTGCCTTGTTGAGTCTTCATGGATGCATTACTTGTCAAATGATAGATTTTTTTCGGCCAAACCAAAGAAGACTCGAACAAGCCATCGTCCTCTTTTTAGTCACTATTTTTTAAAATTTGTATTGAAATAGGTACTGTCACTTTTGCCGTCAGCTTCAAATTTTTCTCGAGAGGACGATTCAAATCTGATATTATTTTGAATGTATTTCAATACAAAACAAGATTATTTCCTATGCTTTCAAATACAAGTTAGTATTTCATTACATAAAACCGAGAAAAAACGCTTCAAGAGACTACTCGTCGTAGGTATTACTAGTGAATATTGGGACTTATTTTGGTGAATTTTCGTCCTCGACCACGCCAGGGCCGTAGAATCGATATCGGATCGCATGCAAAACCGCAAATCTGAAATAAATTCGAAACCTAATATCCTATAATCAATTCCATAATAATTTTTGCAATACGCTCCTTTCACTATTTTATGTTAAAGGTCATACTCGCCGTACGAGCATTTTTAAACTCGCTCTTATGAAGCTTCTAATAATTTCTTGCGGTTATGGGATGTGTGAGTGCGGTGATTTTTCCACGTCGCTTTTTCTAGGTGAAATCAGACATGAACCATTGAGCAGAACTCGCCTGGCCGTTCCTCTTCGCTATCCAACTGCAATTTGCAAATCATTCTCAAAGACCTCCAATTCACATGAGAAACACTACAAACGGAAAGAAAAAAACGCATCATTGACCACAATTCCCAAAGAATTTATTTTTGTTCGCGACAAAAATAATTAATAATGAGGTGTTTGATTAGGAAAGATCTCGGCGACGTCCCAATATTTAATGTTGACAGCGTCACGCGATTATTTTTATTCCGGAGCATACACGAAGCTTGATGTTGGAATTGATAAAACTTGAAGGGGGAGCATTCGTCGTAATTTGGCCCAGCGTGGCCCCGAGTAAGGTCATTACCATTTAATCCCTCTAACTACCTGCAAACAGTGCAAACATTCCTGACCAACATGTACCTGATAAGAAATTAACATACAGGAGGACAAAAGACACCCTTCTTAAGCGTTTTCTGGAATTTCTTCAATATGTTATTTTAGGGGTCGTAAATTACCCACCACATGTTTAATACCTTCCAATTCCAAGCAAAAGGTTTTTTGTATTGAAAATACTAATTAAACGGAGATTTATTTTTTACTTTTCAAAAAACCCAAGTAGATACTTATAGCTACTGGTTTGAGTACGGAAATAGCTGTGGTTGTTGTACAGGGTGTCCCAGAACGCTCGCCCCACCGTTTAATGGAGTATTCAGCATTAAATTCTGAGCCGATCTGTGTTTTTGAAATTTTCCTGGCTTCAAAAGTTCTCTAGTTATAAGAGATTTAAAGGGACCAATCAGATTTCAGCTCTGCAGTGCTTCATAAGGTAATTTAGTCTTAGATGCAGTATTACCTAGGAAATAGTGCTTCTGACATAAAATTACCTCATGAAGCAATTCATCAGGGCTGAAATCTGACTGGTCCTCTTAATCTCTCATAATTGGAGAACTATTGGAGACCCTATGGAAGTTTTCAAAAACAAGAATCGATTCAGAATGTAATGCTGAATACTCTATTAAAATGTGGTGGGAGCATTCTGGGACACCCTGTATGTACAGTAAAGTGGTACATAGAATACTTGTAGTAAAATAGCAGTCTACTAAAAAATTTTTTGTCGCCTCTCTTTTTAATTTAGGACTTTTTGGAACACCTTTAGCTTGAACAGGATTTGGAAAATGACAATAACTACTTATAGTCCTCATACCAGGAAAACCAATCGATATAGGTACAAGTCGTTAAATCATAATTATTTCTAAGACTAATAGTGAGTAATTCCTATATTGCTCCCTCTTTTAATTGCATAGAACGTGTATACACATGCAAGGGGATCTATTTAAAGAAATTACAGTTGTAGATATTGATTTTTGTCATGTAATGGCTCCATATAGTCCAGCTCAAAATACCAAGAAAGCTCTGGTGATAAACACATCAAGTTGTGATAGTGGCCGTATATAAAGTTTTCGACGGTGTTTTACTGTTTTATCGTCCCAGTTTAAAAGAATGGCGCGCTTTTTATATTTCGCGCTACAATAAAACCGCATCAAGTTATTACACCGGCCACTCTATTATCCGTTTTTAATACGTTTTCTTGTAAAATTCACCCATTGTTGTCCATATTGTTTAATAGAATCTTCTGAGAAACATGGTGTTCCCAAGACGGGACCGTTAGAACAGGCTCCTTCCATTGTGCATGACGGGGTGTCATAAATGTTGTAAAATTCATTTTTACAACATGTTTGCAAATTTCTCATGGGCTTTTTCTACCTGGGAGGGGTTCGTGGAAAAACCTTTCGCTCATATGCATGCGAGCCAATTATCGATTCATAGAGAGAAGAAAATTCCAAGGCGCGGTCATTAAAAGAAATCGCGGGAGAATTCGAATTAAGCGACCTTGAATGTCGAGGGGTTGAGCTCAGGTGCGATCGCGTGATATATGCGCTTGTATTATTACGTTCACATGTAGGAACTTATATCTAACTTCGGATTCATTTAAAGTTTCGAATTATTAATGAGTCAGCTTGGATACATTACTCCGCATATGCCTCACTAATGAGTTTGTTTGAATTATTAATTTATTACAATTTCATTTACGTCTCCTGCTTTTTCCGAGCCTCGTCGATCTCTCGCTGATTCATAAACCACCCCCTAAAACATGTACCCGAAATATTATTGTTGCCAGTTTATTGCGGTCTTCTTGGAAAAACTTATCCGGGAGGGGGCTGCTTTTGCTAAACTTCTTCGACCTGAACACATTCTTAGTTTATGTGTGTTGGTGCCAACAGGTTAATATATCGGTGGCTGTTAAGGGGTGACTGTCTATTGTGGCGTGCTATCAGTTAATCGTCTCCGGGTTTCGTGCTAAAAAAGGTAAACATCTACTTCTTCACACACGCTTCTTTTTTCGATTAAAAATTCATCGTGGCACCTATGTTATGTCTGGGGAAACTAAGGGTCATCCTAGGTACCTGTCAAAACAAAAGGACGATAACTCACCTGTCGAAGATGTTATCTCACCATGGCAACAGTTGTAAATACTCGCATGACAGTTGACATTATGAAACGTATAGCTTGGGGTATAAATGGGCAAATTGGCGACATGGATCTTAAACTAAAGAAAAATACAATCGCCTCGTCATGCTTGTATTTGCAAAACTATACGACCACAAATATGTGTGATGTAATTTTGTCAGCGATTATGCGATGCTTAATAAGCCGAACTATCCCGAACGAGGAAACTACGTGATCGTTATAGCTTTGTAAACCTTTTTCTTGGAAGCTGATGTCATAAATTCATAGAATTTTAGAAAACGTTTCAAACATTTGAGTTTTCTAATATATTGTACATTGTATATTGTACGTGGCACTATATGATGGTACCCTAACTAATATAGAAAAGTAACTTAAAATGCACGATTAGGCATATTTCAAAGTTACGAAATGCTTAAAGAGAAAATCATTTAATTTGAATGGTAATTGCTAAAGGAATTTAAAAACATCTTTTTGTTCATCACTTTTTACATATCAAGAACTTCACCAAAAATAGCTATAGTATATTATATAGAATTAGAATATTATATACCAAAGGACTGAAGTGCATCATTTAATCCCGAGTTTGATTAACGAGAGGTGGTGTATACACTATTTTTTGCACTCCCATTCAATTTGAATCCAAAATAGTCGAAAATTGTTAAAATGACACTTTGACGGATCAATGAATTCTTTATAAATTTACCTGGCTGGAACCTCCCCACTTGGTGAATGATCCAATCCTATCTTCTACATCGAAACTTTACTCCACCAACCTTAAGGCGTTTTCTGGGATTTTTCAAAATTCTACGATCCTCTGCGAAAAGGGCGTTAAGTTTGAATACATTTTTGGAAACAAAATTTGAAGACTTTTCATGTGCTGATAAATTCCACTAAAATTCGTTCCGTAGAATTCGAGAAATCGTGCTCATATAGGTATGTACGTGGGTAATAGGGTGGGCCGAAAGAAACGAATTTTGGAATTTCATTTTGCAATAGTCGCCAAAGCTTGCCTTTTACTATTCTAAGAAAAAAGTTTATTTAAGGTTTTGCGATAGGTCAACATCTTCAGCCCTCTACCGCCCCTCAAATATTAGTTACTTTGAAATTTCAAGTTTATATTTTTTTAAATGCAATATTTATTGTTTTTCTATCACTACTAAACTCGGAGTAGATTTTGAAGATCATTAAGGGCCATTTTTTCACCTCCAGATAAATTTAGCTACCTACTAGAAGTCCATTGCCATATAGTTTCAAAGACAGTTAACTCTAATCAATCAAGTTGCCGGTGCATGCATGACAGAACTTATGCTGTCATACTGGTTGACGTCTAAAGTTCAAACGATATATTTTTCTGCGTTTTTTAGTCTTCGAAGGCGCACCAAATATAGGGTACTCTAGTACAAATTGCCTCTAAAAAACGCGCGAAAATATAACTTTGAAGTTTAGACGTCAACCAGTACTGTCGTAAGTTCTGTCATGCATGCACCAGCAACTTGATTGATTAGAGTTAATTGACTTTGAAACTATAAGACAATGGACATCTAGTAGGTAGCTAAATTTATCTGGAGGTGAAAAAACGGCCCCTCGAACGGCCCTTAGATGATCTTTAAAATCTACTCCGAGCTTAGTAGTGATAGAAAAGCAATAAATATTGCATTTAAAATAATATTTCGTTGTAAACTTGAAATTTCAAAGTAACCAATATTTGAGGGGCGGTAGAGGGCTGAAGATGTTGAATGATCGCAAAACCTTAAACAAACTTTCTTCTTAGAATAGTAAAAGGCAAGTTTTGGTGAGTATTGCAAAGCGAAATTCAAAAATTTGTTTATTTCGGCCCACCCTAGTGGGTAATCGGAAAAAAGCCCCTGGAAAAAAGTCCTCTAGTGCTCCGTTATGCACCAAAAGATTGAGATTTTTGGATTTGTCCATAACTATATTTAAAAATCGAACAACTTCGATTATTCATTACATACAGTACCTACCTGAATGCCTTTATCAAGCCAACATGTAGGTATAATTATGTTTACTTGTAATTAGAGCTAGGTACCTGGAGCTAATCCTTCATTCTGGGAATCATTCTTATTTAGTAACTATTAGATTATAAGATATTTTATTTCTATACATAGCATATTATAATCGTTGAAATTAAAGTAGGTACAATAAAATGAAATTCTGGCTTAATTAATTGCATTTTAATTTTAAATCTAGAGGTAATACGAACTACTCGTGAAAACAGACTTGATTAGGTTCAAGTATACAGTAGAAAAAAAAAATTCTGAATTCAAACTTCATAAAAAAAATACCAGGCGTTCGTTTCAGTATCAAATTCATTGTGTCGAAATATGAAACAATTCTGGTATACAGTTTTTGAAAAAAAAAATAAAAAGTTGAAAAAAGGGTGCATTTAACGGGATTTATTTTTTTTTCTCGAAAACTATGTACCAGATTTCGTTAAAATTTTTTTCTGAAATTGCTGGAACTGCAAGGCTATCTCCACATTTTTTTAAATTTATTTGAATTTCCAGTTTTTTTAATAAAAAATAATGAAAAATTAAAATGCCAAATTATGTACGATAAATTTATAAAATAGTTAGATCTAACTATTATAATTATTCTAATAGGGCCTGTGTTGCTTTCTGTGAAGAAAAACCGGCGTTTGCTTATAATGTCGCTGAAATATTAACAATTTACCGAACTAGAATTTCAATTTCAATGCGTGCAATTCATTGTCTGCACAGTGCTGCTTCTGCCTACTTTTAGCGAACTAGGGATGCACCGAGGGATGCACTCTCTATCGCCCAATAGCTAAAATTTGGCCACCTCAGGCTCACTACACTACACTGGAAGAAGCCGGTTGCAGCGTTGCCATGTTTGCTTGTCAACGATCAAGTGCACATTCCATTAGTTCCTAATGCAATGCTTATTTATCATTATTTAATAAAGTTGGAATTTTGGAATTATTGTTTTACGCGTAATTTTACCGTGATTTCAATGCTCAGTTTTTTGTTGATCAGCTCCTCTTAGGTACTTACCTAACAAATATTCTTGGAAAATTGATTTTTAAATGGAGACTGGAGATTTTTCGGGTACAATCTACACGAGTACTAAACTCAAATTAATTAAAACATTAATATACCCACATATAGAGTACTGCTGTACTGTTTATTACAATTTTCTCTCTCATGACGCGCTCTAAAATTTATTCAATAATATCAAGATATTCGTGGCAGTTGTAACTATAGAAATTGCAAAATAAACAAAATACAACAAAAGGTACAGGCTTGTCCATATTACCCTCCACACTCCCTAAAACTTTTGAAGTAAATAAATTCTCAGGAACAGGAAAAAAAATTAAATCTTCTATGTTAGTTGCCTGTGGTGATGGTCCGATGAAACAACTGGTATAATTTGTCAAAGACGCAAAAATAAGTACCGAAATAAAGAAGTTAAAAAAAGTGATGTAGGTCTTTATTGTTTTTTTGCGTTTTTCGAAAGCCGCCGAAAGGGCATAAAATTTAAGACAACTTTGTGAGACAATTACAGTGCTGTAGTCCAGCGTATCCGCGGGTACACGCCGTAGGTATGCACAAGGGAATAAAAATCGATATTCATGTCAACATTTTTAGAAAACTTTAAAGATACCTATTTCCTGGTTAACAGACGGTTGGAAAAACCCCAGCTAATGACCTCGACCCAGGTAAATGGCTAAGTTACCTGCCCTATAAACCCACCCTTCGCTACCTGTTACATGCCTGATGGACCGCTAAAGCGGTCCGAGGATTTTAGCAGCAAATGACCCAAGAATTTTTTATTTGGAATAATCCACAGCCAAAGTTAGCACTTTTACGATTAATCCTTCGGTTATAAAACGGAATAAATCTGATGACAATGGCAGAGTATAACTTTATTTAACCAAGGTCGGGCGTGCGGAGCGGTTGGATGGTTGATGCACATTTACTAAAATCTAAAATACAAATGTTTTTCACTCCTAAAATGGACATTTTTCGAAAAAATGGCATTGCAACAGCTTTCGAATTCGATAATGATAGTATTCCCTTTTGCTAAGAAAAACTCAAAAAGGGGCTTTTTTGTCCCTAAAATGGAAATTTTCTAAAAAATTGCATCAATGTTTTTGATCCGGTAATATAACAGCTGTCGAATCCGATAGTAACAATATTTTTTTTTGTAAAATAAATTGAAACAAGGGCCCATTTGCCACTAAAATGACATTTTTCTAAAAAATGGCACTAAGGTTTTTGGCTTAAAAAAAAATCAGCTATCAAATCCGGTCATAAAAATATACAGTTATGCATAGGTTTTTTTTCACGGCACCATTTTTTGGTCAAAAGGGCACAAGTGTGAATACATTTTTATAAGCACAATTCGAAGGGCATTCATATGGTAACGCGAAAAATGGGGGTTTGCATTTAAATTTTTAAAGTTGATGTGCCAAGAAGGCACTTTCCGTGGACCGATGTGGCCCAAATTCTAATCAGCACCTACAAATCTCCCACTGAATATGTATGCCAAATTTCATCTCGATACGTTCAATAGTTTGAGCTGTAGCGTGATCACAGACACACAGACAGACAGACACACAGACATTTTTTCAAAAACCGCTTTTTTGGGTTCCCATGACCCTAAAACGTAAATATTTGATATTTTTGGAAATTCGATTTTTCCGATCGATTCCAGTAACTGCTTCGCGAAGCGTAGAAGTTAATAACTGTGAAAAACGTCTGTGTGTCTGTCTGTGATCACCTGCAATTTTTTAGAAAATTTCCGGTTAGGGACAAAAACACCCCTTTTTGAATTTTTCTTAGCAAAAGGGCATAATATCTTTATCGAATTCGATAGCTGTTGCATTGTCGGATCGAAAACCTTAGGGCCATTTTTTCGAAGAATGTCATTTTAGGGGTGAAAAACATTTGTATTTTAGATTTTAATAAATGAGCGCCGGGCGCAACAGCCACCGACAACCGCCCGCACGCGGACCTTGGTTAAATGCTTCATTTACAAATTCTGTGAAAAAGTAGAAGTTTCTACCGTCTTCGAGACTGCCACTTTTTTATTATAATTTATAGTGTGAACGTATCCCAATTTTTTTGGCGCAGATGTATACATGATCGGTAGGCAAAAATATAATTAATTTGTTATTTACGCAAATATTCGGTAACTATTTTTACAATAAAACAATATAATGTAAAACAAAAAACTAACTTCTGCATAAATACACTACAGCATAAAATTACAAATCTTAATTTGCAATTTTTAATTAAAGAGAATCTTAATTATTTTGGTGGAGTCTCAAAAATAGCCTTGTCTAATTGTCTATTATAGATTAATTCCTGACTGGTTATGTAAAATCTTTACCAAACTCCTATCAGTTATCAGTCATATCACAGTCTTAAATGTAATGCAGTAAATACTATTAACGTCATGGATACACAAATCTGATTCCATGGTCTGATTCTTGAATGTACCTATGTTGTATATTGTCAAAGTAACATAGTGGCAACAGGGCAAGTTCAACCTTACGCAGGTGCTCTGCCGGTAACCTTACCCTGCGCAAAGCACCTAGCGGCGAATAGCGACACTTCGGGGATTTGGTATCCTCGATACGTAGGACGGGTTTTTAATGCAACTACGCAATCGGCCCCGCAACCCACAATACAACTAATTCTGTGAGTGTGGAGCCATCTCCTGAGTCAGAATCACATTAAATATGCTCTATACTTAAACCTTAACACACAAAATTTCAATCTTCTGATGCATCACAGAACAGTATGGGGCTTTATTCCGGGGGTTTTTTTTCCGGGGGCTTTCTTTCCGGGTGCTTGTTTTCCTGGATTCAGGTACGTGCGTACACACACAGAAATTAAAAAAAAACACTTTTTTATGATTCTGATGGGACCTCGAAAGTCGAAACGTAATGAGCTGGCGTTATCTCAATTTCGAATTTTGAAGGGATTGCACTAACCTCCCATTTTTAAATTGGTTGTGACTAGATTAAAATAGTCGTTTGATCGAAACAATTAGGATTTCCAATTAAAAGAGATATAGACAATATGGAGGCTAAATTTGACAAAACCCGGTATGCAAAAGTCTGTCATTGTCAAATTTTGCCTCCATATTATACCTCACCAAATAGAGACCTACAAGTTTGGAAACTTTCATTGTCATAAACTCCGTAATAGGTTACTAAAACAAAGCAAAGCGTGTTTTATCAATTACTTCAATTTTAACTTCAAACCTTGCCAACGGTGCCTATTTTTGTAGTTCGTCTATTTTTATGGTAATTTACATTATAAGTAACGTTATGATACCATTCAATGGGCGCCATTACAGTATATTTCTACTTTCCTTATTATTGCTGTATGTATTTCGAAAAATAATCAAATTTGATTGACATTCATCGTTTTTGTTTTCCACTTCAAATAACTATTTCACTTCAAAAAGCAATTTTCAAAAATTGATGACGTAGGTATGTGCTAGCAATCTCACCTTTCACCTTTCTGTACAATTTTTGGTGTAAGATCACAGATGACAAATAGTTGACATTTATGTAATTTATGTCATTTGTTTCCATTAGAAGCTTGGGTTTGACATTGACGAAACGAAATAGGAATAGACAGGTTGGCTCACACTTTTCGCGAGAACGTAGCTCATACGTCAACAAAATTATTATCTCAATTTATGGCCTTAGAACTGGTTATATCCGGCAAAAACACGTATGAGCTCATTTTAAATGGTCTTTCATTCTGAATAATAATTCAAAGGTACAGTAATTCCATCAACAGCTGTCAAAAATTTAGAAGTTTAATAATAATAATAATAATGTTTATTAATACGCCAAAGGCAGTTTAAGGCAAAATCAACATTTTAAAGGTGAGTTTTCACTTCGAGGATTGCGGATTTGATTTCATTGGTCAACTTTTGAAAATGTTTGAAAATTTTCTAAAGTCAAATCCGCAATCCGCGATAAAGTATTCTTTCCAAAAAACACGATTTAAAAAACATGCCTAATGATCATAGTAACATGTATGTAATCGTCAACAAAAAATAAAATCTCGAAGAAAATGGATAGAAAATGGATCTTGAACATGACAACCACAATTTTATAAAAACTAAGACATGATCTTAGTGAAGCAGGTTAACCAATAAAAACTACTTTTGGTTGTGGGACCAAGTCGGCAAATTTTTCGACAAATAAATGTTGGAAGTAGATTTTCGTGCCAATAGCAGTGTAGAATGATGGGGGCATTTCATGTGCTTACTATACATAGAAATGTACGGTACGGTGACTAAGTTAGCGCGCAATACCATCACAATGAATGGGTGGAATGAATAAAGTGTTACAACATGCTCAAACTTGCATTAATAAGGGATGCAAATATAAGTTTTTCGTGCACTAGAAAAGGGTAGAACTATAAGCAAAAGCTTTTTAACCGTTTATTTATACCGGCCATTATCTACTCTAATCCCAATCCATCAGAAGGATGCGTTGTGCCATCTTATGACTTACGCGCTAACTACTAACTTACGGTACGCAGTTGGAATGCCACCCTGAGTATTTGAAGCCCTAAAGAAACACTTTATTGTTATTGAAGATCAAAAATGCTCGGATACGTATAATAAAGAAATATGCCCATACCTTTAATAATTTTAAACAGAGACTGGAAATTTTTCGTGTACAATCGACACGCTTCGGCAGTTTTCGACTCTTTCATCAAACCATAATTTTGTTGACATTTGTTCGATAATTATTTCTAAAATTTGAAAGAATCCTGATTGAGGGGTAATCCGCAGGCCGGAATCAGTGTACATTTTTCGGGAATACACCGGGAATATCCGGAATACTCTGGAATAGTTATGGGAATAATTGAAAATTTCCATCCAATATATTAAAATTTATTGATTGGATGCGTGTACTTTAAAATAAATGAAAATAATTGGGGAATAATTTGTAGGAATACCTAGGTAGAATTACCCTGAATACATCAGAATAACGCGGGGTAGATTCTGAAGCGCCTGATGCGCCTGCAGAGTAAGTATAAGTTGAGGTTAGGAAATCTCGGAATACTTGGGACTCGATTTAGGAATAATTCGGAATTCGGAATACTAGGAGATATTCAGGAATAATGATGGAGAAAATAGCGGATTACCTACATTGGAATATCGGAATAGTTTTAAGTCGAGTTTCGAAATAGCTTCGGAATACATCTAAATACTTCGGAATACTGGGAATACTCGGGTATTCCCGGAATCAGTGTACGTTTTTTAGTCTGCGGATCACCCCTCGATCCTGACTTCTTCAGTAGGAATCGTCACATACAGCATCAATCAATCGATTTTCAAAAAATTATTGTTCAGTACCTAAGAGGAGCTGATGAACAAACAAAATCTCAAGAGGTACAGGCTTGTCCATACTACTTCTCCACAGTTGCTATAACTTTTGGAGTAAATTCTCGGGAGCAAAAGAAAGTAATTAAAATTTTCATGATATTTGCCTATGGTCGCGGGTCGACGATACACCTGGTATATTAATCAAATCCCAATTTACTTACCACCAGATGTACGAGTATTTTGATAAAATTGCACGATTTTCCTGAAAATGGATTTCAATTTTAAGAAGTCAAATTCGCTATAAAACAACGTCATAGATCCAAATAATCCATTTGCTTGGGGAAATTAATTTCTTGGCGAGTTGGAAATTAGTTGTATGTTCAATTGTGGGTTTCTTGTTTACTTTCTGTTCATTGCTGGACAATTGAATGATCGACTGAAAGCTCGCAGGACTTTTTTAAGAGTGCCGAACCGCCCCGAAACTTAGCGATAGTTGAAAAAAAAGTGTTGGTGTATTGGGGGTGGTTGTTTTTGGGGGGAAAACGTCGTCGGATCGCGTTGGCGCGGAATCCGGCCGGCAGTTGTCCGCATCTGAGTTCAGTGTGTCTCGGAACTCCCGGAAACCTCCGCTGAGAAAAATCCGGAGAGAAATGCGACCGTTTTTTCGGGAGCTCCGGCTGCCGTGTGTGGCGTGTGTGTGCCGTAATAATTATCGGGGAGTGGGCGCTGGCTGGCGCGGCGTCTTAGTTAAAAAGAAAAGGACGGCGTCCGTCGCGGCGCGGATGATTTCTTAGTGCACTTATGCAAAACAGACGGAGATGGGGGATGATGATCGGTCCTTGTCGGGAGTAATTAGTGGTCGGCCGGGCTCGAGAGAGAGGGTAGAAGTACGTGTGTGATTCTAAGTACTCGCCGCCCCTTAATTTATATCTAAGGGTAAAACAGTAAGAGTAAAGAGAAGGGGTGGGGAGAGAGTCTTGCATGAGGGGAGGTAAGGCGCAAGCGTTCTTGCCTCTTGCCAAGCTTTGTCTAATCGGATTCATTAACGGGGATCCGGGAATTATGCGTCCATTGCGAGTCGGCATATTTTTGAAAGCAGTCGGACCCGTCGCCCCCATAAGAAAACTTCCTGCGCCGGGACCTGGTTTAAGGTGCGTTCACACTGTGCTCCGTGGTGTTTACTAAATCATTTTTAAGTTATGGTGAATTATTTAAGTTGCGCGCCTTACACAACATCACATGTGTGTGGTGGACGGCCGACGTCGCGACGCTGCTGCTTTGCAATAACAAATTGCGCGGGGCGCCGCGACGCGCTCACCACGTGCTCCTTTTAACATACACACACAATTTTCACGGACGCTTCCGGTAAGTCATTCGGAATGTTTTTCAAAAACCGAACCCCACCGAACTTACAAAAACAATTAATTATTGTGTAACAATCGGTTTTATATCTATTATTGTGGATTTTATTTTCACATTGGTTTTAGCGTTAAATTACCAATTATACTTTCACCTAAAAATAAATAATTTATATAATGTTCATTCAATAATACTAAACGGAAAACTAATCAAAAGAAATTCATTTAAATGCTACATTAATTACTCCACTGTGTCCGACAGAAACTGACAGGAATTATGTACATATTCAAACTTTAATTAGCCTATTATAGTGGCGAGAATTACTCATAATTACACAGAACTTGAAATGCAATTAATACATAGCAGGTATCACATATTATTATCAATGTCTATTCAGAAAATTACCTGTAGATTGGAATAATTTACATCTTTTAATGGGAGGAAGTTCACGAGCTTTAACAACTTCATTATCGCATTCACAATCAAATGTAATTATTTTTAAAATTTGTATCGTTCATTAAATGAAACCCTAAAAACTTCGTGAACTTCAAATTATGTAATTTCAATCTGGCATGCGATATTTTCTAACGATTTTTAAGAACTTACACCATAGGACAAGCCAAGGAAAACGAGCTGACGAATTTTCCTTAGAAATGTTTAATACAGGTTGAAGTAAAATTCAATTCTTAAAATATCTTTAAATGTTGGTCGTTATGCGCCATCTATCGAAAGTTCCGTAAACTCGAAGAAATATAAAAGAAACAAAACTCCACTTTTCCACACTGGATAAGACCGGTAGAATCGTAGATAATTTACTCACTTTAAAAATTCTTATGCAAATATCCGCGGGCAGTTGATGCAGTTTAAGTGTCCTTAACATTAGAATCAAGAAACGTAGGTAAAGGCAATATTATTAATAATGTTTGGAGTAATGCTGTTGCGAGTTTTTTCAAAAAATAGTTGAAAACATAAAACCACTATTTGTAAGTATTCTCATGGACACCTGCAATCTTGAAACTGATTCTCCTTAAATTATTATGTTTTTCTACGATCACTATTAAAAATATTTGTTTTAACGTTTACTGACAATTGTTAAAAATGGCATTTTATGACACCAGTATTAAAAGTCATTTACTATTTACATTTCATTTACTATCATCAGTGTTAAAAATGACAATGCAACAACAATTAAACAAACCGCGGCAACAAATGCCCCTATACTTTAGTTACAGCGAATTTCATGGACGTTTTCTACTATAATAATATGAAAACTTTTGCTTTTAATCGTGTTTGTAGAAAAAATAGTGTATGATATGCGTGTTAAAAGTGATTTTATTTGGTTCGAAGGGATGGGCCACTCCGCTGCGCGTCGTATCCCAAACTTCCCTTCTCACAAAAGAAAATACCACTTTTAACACTCATATCATAAATAACTATTTTTCTGCCAAAGATTTAAAAAATAGCATGTATATCCCAAGCGAAAAGTGCTATTTCCGCCTTGTACTGGTTACTACCCTCTGCCTTATTATTTACTTAACTAGGAGGAAAATCAATTTATAGTTTATTGTTTAAAAAAAGTAATCCTTCTGATGCCATATACCATAAAATTCATTCTATTTTACCTCCGGCTCTTTACATGCACATAACGAGTATAGTATTGCATAAAAACTGGACGTTTATTTTTGTTGACGTAGAATTTACGATTCTTATAGTCTGTAACCCATTACCACATCTATTACTTAATGATCGTTAACTCGTAACGCATCCCTACCATGAACAAATGCTAATAATATCGGGGTCCGTTGAATTATCAGGTTTCGCTAATTTGGAATTAAATACATACTACTATTTACGTCCACATAACGTAAGATATTATAGCCTGGAAGTATACAGGGTTTTTCAAAAGCAAGGAAGAAATCAGAGGGGTCAATTTTATTTTTGTGATGCGCATCCGAAGATATAAGGCGCGTTCCTTTTACACATTTATCTGAGGAGCCTCAGTTAATCTCAACAACTTGATAGGTTCATTTCCTTTGGATATTGCCCAATCAAAAAATGTGTAGATACTTTTTTCCACTTACAGTTTAACCGGAAATCACCCGAATTTTCTTTTTCGCAAAAACAAAATTAAAATATTTTTAATTTTTCAATAATGTTGATTTTTCACCGATTTCTTCGATTTTTTTAATGTCGAGTGTGGTTGTCACTGCCCGTCCGGTGAAGAAATTCGTAGATTGCGAATTAGTTGACAAAAATTTGGCTTTCTGAGGAATCGAAATTAGAATCATTCCCGACGCAACCGGAAGTGCAAAAAATATGTGACTACACCATCGGATGCACATTGAAAAAATTACATCGACCTGTTCGAAGTTTTTTCGAAATACAAGCAGAAAATAGTGCCTAAGTAATGCATTTTACAACAGCCGAAGGTGAGTGGTTCAAGGTTCACATGAGTTGATTGTAAAATGTATTTTTAACTTCTTTCTCTGTGTATGTATACACTATGCTTTTTATATAATTATGGCTGAAAAAGTAGTTTAGGTTTGCGTTCATCCAAAAAACAAACAACATCAATACTATTTTGATTTTCGTTCACGGTTATGTCAACAATAAATAAATAAGTTGGTGAAGGATGCTTACAGGATTGACTGGTACATGCACAGGCGTCATATAATGAAGCCTAAAGTTAAAACCCGACCTATGAAAGCTCTCAAATGAGACGAAATTCGATAATATCAATTAATGTGTCTGTCAAATGTTTTGTCCATAACATTTTAACCTCCCCAACCCCATCAAAATTTAAAAAAATGGGAGGTTACTGCAATCACTAAAATTTTCGAAATCGAGATAAGACCGGATCTATACGTTTTGAGGTCTCAGGAACCCAGAAAAGTAGTTTTTAAAATCTGTACGTACGTACGTACGTACGTGCGTTTGTAAACGCTCTACAGCCCAAACTACTGGAATGATTTGGCTGAAATTTGGTACATAGGCATCTCATAGCCTAACTTAGATCTGAAAAGCCAATCGTGCAACCGGAAATGCCATTTTGGCACATCAACTTTTAAATTTTAAATGCAAACCTCCATTTTTCACGTCACCAAAAGAAAGACCTTCAAATTCTGCGTATAAAAATGTATTCATTCTTAGTGCCCTTTTGACCAAAAATTAAAAAAAAATTGATTTTTATCGGACTTAATCGCGGTACAGCCCAAGCCCCTCAACCGACTTGTCTGAAATTTTGCACATGGGGATTGTATTACACGTCGAAGAGCTGAACAAATTTTGGATTCAATCGGCCCATGGGAAGTGCCGTTTTGGCACACCAATTTCCAAATTTAAAATTGTTCTCTCGTTTAACCATTAAAAACAAGTTTTTGAAAGATTTACTGTCACCATCAGCAAGGTCTTCAAATTCTGGTTTTAAATAAGACAAAATTAATTCGCATTTAGTGCTGTTTGGTTCAAAAAATCGAAATTTTATAATAACACTAAAAATACATTATAGCCCTCGTTATAGCCCAAATTAATGAATCGATTTGGCTGAAATTTGGTACATAAAGATTGGGTGACCCGTTGAAGACCTGAAGGGCTTTTGGAAGCAATTCGTCCAAAGGAAGTGTCATTTAAGCATATCAACTTAAAATTTTAAATACAAGGCCTCCTTTTTTATGTCGCCATTAGAAAGGCGATCAAATTCTGGTTCTAAAAATGCGTCCATAGTTTCTGCCATTTCAGTGGAAAATAGAGAAAAAATTCTTTCTCATTAAAAGGGAGCGGGCTGACAGTGGATGACATAAAGTGGCAGTTATTGTCAAAAAGGTGGCAAAACATTAACCTTAAAAGGAACATATTGTCAAACGTGATGGGTGATGTCCGAGGTGACGTCGGTATTTGTCAGAAAATTGCGAAATTAGTCAAGGATTAAAAAAATTCTGTTGAATTGACTACTATCTACACAGAATACAAAGATCCACGCGATGGGGAGGTTCCAGCCGCTTCTCTGCTGAATTTTTTAATGAGAAATTTAGAGAAATTTGAATTCGTTTCATCAGAATAATAATAAGAATAACGTTTTGCTACTGATTTGATTAAGGTAAGATTGTAAAAAGAAGCCATAATTATCTTTTTTGAGTTTATAAAAAAATTACGCGACAAACCGTTTTACAAATCTTTGTCGGATTTCTAACCAGAATTATATAATTATATTGTATAATTTTAAATTTGATAATTGATCTGCCAAAACGGCACTTGCTGTTTGCCGTCTGCCTCCAAAAAATTTCAGCTCTTCGACAATAAATAATTTATGTCTTTTGCAAGTCAATATTAATAGCAACGGCCATAACGGCTGTTAACTATACTAGCAACGGCTGCGAAATCTTACTTCGCGTAAGGAATGGCCACCGTAGGTAATGTCTTTTTGATACGGTTACCGTTGTAACGGTCACTGAAGCGTTTTCTCTTTTGTAGTTTGTCGTGTTTTTTGATTTTGACACCAACAAGCATTTTGACGGAAATTGAAGCCCGTTTAACAAAACAACAGAATAAAGCTTGACTCACGATGCCCCAGTATCCCTTATTATTATTTTCTATTTGAAATTTAATACTTTTTTATGTGTCCGTATAGACGCAAAATTTTAACTACAAGGCCTCATTTTTTATGTCATCATTAGAAAGATCCAAAGATCATTAAATTCTGGTTCTAAAAATCAATTTACAGTTCGTACCATTTCGACGGAAAATAATGAAAATTCTCATTCTCGTTTAAAACTTTTGCGAACTGACGGAGAGTGGCAGTAAATATGGCAAGATATTAACCTTAAATGTCGCTAATTGTCAGAGGCCCGGTTTTTCCATCTTCGATAACCTCCGATTTACCTAACCAACAGTTTATCGCTAGCAATGAGTGTTCTGATTGGTTGTATCCTAGCCACTAACCGCTGGGTTAAGTGAACTGGAGATTATCTAAGATGGAAAAACCGGGCCAGAAAGTGTAAAATTAGTCACAATGACGAGCGGTCTAAAAATTTTCCTGTTGAATTGGTTGCCACCTACACGGAAAGCAAACACCCACGCCATGAGGAGGTTCCAGCCGCTTCCCTGCCCATTTTTTGTTACGAAAAACAGGAACATTTTATTATTTGAAACTGAAGCAATAGAAAAAGAACAATCCTGCTACTATACAAATTTCCACATATTTTTGAAGTCTACGTTGTTTTAAAATGACTTGTTTCTTGATTTCATTTTTTTTACAAACTGGCACTTTCTTTCTTCACAGCTTGTGGAAGCAATTCTATCTTTGTAATCTACGCCGAGTTTAAAGGAAAACCGCAAGCTCTGAATGTTGTGAGTTTCGTGAAAAATCCTAGTTTGATTACAAACAATACGGTTGACTAATTATAATTATTATTTTGTATGCTTTTGTCTTCTAAACTTTCTCGAATTTTGTCAATTCATCATTGGAATGGTATACAAATTTGGACTTCCTTCTTAAGTAATTAACAAAGTAAATATCGTCGATTTATTTTATTGAGCGCCATAAAAAGTATCCGATTTCCTAGTTTCCATGACAATTATTTAAGTTTTTGTTTGGTTCAGTGCCGCGCCGTCTACACAAATCATGTAAACAATTAACCGATCAAAATTCATATTAAATTCCTAGAATAAAACTCATATGGAGGGAGTCACGAAGGAGTAAGACATGCAAGGCAGGGTAGTCGCGTGCGTATGTGACATATTACCTCACGTATACCGTAATCGCTTAATGTTGGGCTCAGCCTTGGAAGCGGAGGGTAGTTTCTTGATTATTTTATATATTAAGTATTGAACCAATCCAAAGCAGCATCTAGTATACCAGTAACCAATCAAATCGTGATTACAGTGATAATACTACAATGTCAACTTGACGCTACTTACTCAATACTTTAATTTATAAAATAATCTGCAAAATACGATTCGTAGTCTCTTGGTTGCCTTGTTGAGTCCTCATGGATGCACTACTTGTCAAATGGTAGATTTTTCGGCCAAAGAGGACTCGTGCAAGATCTCGTCCTCTTAGCCTAAAAATCTACCATTTTGACTAGTAGTAGACAACCATTCGGACGTCAAATTTGAAATTGATTGTAATTTTCCTTGCAGAAATTCAAAATTTAGACGAGGAAGGATGAGAAAAGTGGTTTGACATCGGTGAGGGATCCACATTAGAAAAAATGACCCAATCGCATTACTCGCTACGATGGAACAACCATCAGACCCACATCTTAGCCGCCTTCGAAGCTCTTCTACAAGCAGAGACGCTGGTGGACGTCACGTTGGTATGCGCGGAAACATCGGTGCGCGCCCACAAAGTCGTGTTAAGTGCTTGTTCCCCTTTCTTCCAAAGAATCTTTAGCGAAAACCCTTGCAAACACCCCGTCATAGTCTTGAAAGATTTCAGCGGGTGGGAAGTCCAAGCAATAGTCGATTTTATGTACAAAGGTGAAATTAGTGTAATCCAAGAACAATTACAAAGTTTAATAAAAGCTGCGGAGAGCCTCCAAGTACGGGGTTTGGCCAATCAAGATCCTTTCGGGATTGATAAAGAATCCTCCGCTTCCATTATCAACAACCAAACACCAACTCCATCAGTGTCGCCGAACGATTTTGACAGGAATTATTTTGGCCGATTTCCCACTCCAGGAACCACGGTCAGAACACCAGGAGAAAGTTCTTCGCCATTTTCACCGTTGTCATGTCCGAGTAGTTACGAGCCACAATTAAAACTACCCCACATGTCCCGACTGAGTTTTCCGGATACCCTCCTCCCAAGGCCCGAATGTCAGTCACCAATCCCCCGCAGGAAACAGGCGAGACCAAGAAGAAGATCCGGTGAGCTAGGTGGCCCTCAAGATCTAACCAAACCGTCCTCACCGCCTTCCGAATCCGATTTCACACCCGAGAATCTCAGTATGAAAAGATCGTCGCAGGATAAACCCAAAGACGACGAGAAATCCATTCCTGATCCAGCAGGAAGCCCCGAAATGGATCTCACCATGACAAGTAATAAAGAGTTTAGGTCTTCGCCACCTGTTTGTTTGCCGCCCACTCTTAATATGAAGCAAGAAATTGATAATCACTCGCCTTTACCGTTCCCACCCATGCCGTCGGTTTCTGCACTTGCCATGACTCCTCCGCATAGCAAATGTAAGTTTTTTTTAACGTGCTAAGGTGTGTGACTCAACAATATTTTTAAAGCTTCATTGCTGTTATATGGGTGATGGAAAACGCACCACCACGAGATATTATGCAATGTTTTCATCGCTCCGAGAAAACAATTATTTGAGATCTCAAGTCATAGGTGTGCGTGTTCATGATGCAATTATGCTAATGTCTTGTTTTAATTACTTGTAAATATGCACGCGTTTAATTTACACATAAATCACAATCACTGTCAAAATATTTCAATTCGTACGCTCTCCCGATGCTGATGCCCGTCGCTAACGGTCGTTTAGCAGAGCTACACAGACTTTGATAAAAATGGTATTGAGAAAATTTAACAGTGAATTAATTATAAATTTATTGTTTAAGGTATGCACCACGAAATTTAAATTATAATATATTAAATATAGATTATTTACCTAACAAGTAGCAAGGCGTCACATGAGTTTATTGAAATCCTTTGGAAAGCGCTGAAGATCTGGAAAATGGAATTATGATAGCCGCAAAACGCTTTCGCCACGATCAGAAAGAATTGTCTAGAGTACGGGTTCTTTGATTGGGCGTAGCGAATCTTTCATTAGTGCAATAAACGGGGCACATTTTCAGTTATATAAAACATTTTGATTTACTAAAATTGCGTAAAAACTCGTATCAGTTAATAAACATAAATAAACATATTATATTCTAACTTATTCTACACGCCAGTATAGGCCATGAAAGTTTTTTCTGTAGTGGCTGCACTAATTTGTCAAACTGACAGAAGAAAAAATCTGCTATGCCAGCGCCAGTTATACATTACGCTGTGCTAGAAGATCTATGTTGTTGCGGTTGATTTGCGTCGATTTGGTGTGTCGTTTCTTTCCCTTTTTAACAGAAAGAAATCTTCTTTTGACAAAAACTTTAACCTAAAATTTAAATTAATCAATATAGATGATAGGAATATTTTGCTGCAACTATCTACCGGCGCGGCGTACAGAATAAGTTTGAATTCAAAAACTTGTCAGTCCCCATTCCCAATGACTCGCGTCTTCCAGGAAGAAGACTTCATTTTACATTTTTACTTAATTATTATTTCATAAAAATAGCAGTAATGTTGGAGATTTTCTCGTGTTGTGTTGACGACAAAATTCATATTCAATGATAACAATTTTTCACCAAAATTTTTTGTTGCAAAAAAAGGTGCAGTGTATATGCCAAGCATTTAAAATGTTGTTATATTGTTTTGATAAACGGGCCTCAATTTACGTCAAAATTACTGTCCGTGTTAAAAGGCAGAAACAATGGGCTGCAATTAATAATAATAAATCCATCCAACTTACATTGTTACATTTATTAACGCTGACCGGAACTTTCCGTCGATGAAAGTCCGTTTGATAGCACAACAGAGAGAACGCCCGGTCTACACTGCCCCAGTATGATTCTATTTTGGATATTTTAAACATCATTCTCTAAAAAACTATTAGGTATAGTATTGGGAAGCGCAACTTTCGTCTTACTCAAAGATTGAAAAATTCCAACTTTGCTTTATTGTGAATTTTGAGCTCAATATAAATATCTTAAAATAGTTTGAAAAATTTCGTCTCGGCTAGCCTTTACTGGAAGCAATTTTATGTTGTAATGTAAAGGGCTTTCTTCTAATTTCTTTTAAAAATTTAACTTTCACCAGAGACGTGCATTCTTGGGAGGGCTGTGCATATTTTCCACCTGAATTTTTGTTTAATAGTTTTCTCAGGAAATATGAAAATCAAAATTATCTGGCCATGGTACACAAAAAAGGTGCTGTTGGTCAAAGTCGCTAGAGCTCACCGTTTTCGCATAAAACGTCTCTGATTTGTTTGGAGCGCGGAAATTTTTGACGAAAGATTTTATTTTATCCGCTTAATTATTGAAAATAAGTATATAAGTATATAAGAAAAGTTCATATGGACATGTGGCGAAAAACGCTTCCTAAAGAAACTGTGGTACCACAAAAAAAAATTTCCCCGAGCCTGAGCTATCTTTAAACCCTAGGGAAATTTCTAGTCGGTCCCCGCCTCAAATTATTCTCTATGGTTCACACTATCATCGTACAAAGCGATAATCCTGGATCAAAATTTGTAGTATTGTTTTGGCAACCTCTTAGATTATGGTCGCGTTTCCAAAAATTCGCTCAATTTTGAGCGACTCCTGCGGCCAAACCGTTGCTCTGATTTTGCTCTTATATTTCTGGAATCTAGGAGTCATTCTGCGTATTGTAGTGCCATTATATTTGTTTTCATGAATCAGGTGTACCGGCATGGTACCATTTGAAAAAATTTTGTTATCCGCGAAAAATGTTTTTCCATATTTTGAAACCATCCGACTAAGGCTTAAATGAGCCGAAACCGAATATTATTATTTTTATAAGAATACTAACGTCCATAAAAGACAAACAAAGTGTACCGCAGCACTCTAGAACCACAACAAATTCTCGCCAATAACAAGAAAAATGACACTAAGACACAGGATGATCCCTAGAATCCAAAAATATAAAAATATACCGGGTGTCCCATTTAAAAATTCAAAATTAAAGCCATTTCCGGCGGAACCGGAAGTGATAAAGAGTTGTAATGAATGTCAAAAAGTGACGTTCTGTGAGCATGTTCACTGTTAATTTTTTGAGATTTTTATCTGAATAATTGAAAAAGTTATTGGGGCGTACATGGTGTCATTGTCACCCGGTATGACTCCAAAAGTTTCGGAAATTTTTTGGCATGTTTGGAGCATTTCTTTGCCAAATGTAAATCGTTACTACATAGTCGAAAACGAATAATGATTTCCGTGGCAAAAAAAACTTGAATAAATGTCAAAAACAGGCGAAAATTTTAGATGTCACGAATTGCATTTAGTAAGAGAATTTTACTTAATCACTAAGTTGTAAGAGTAGGCGGGGTTGTATAGAACATTTAATCCAGTCAAAATTAATTATACCAAAATTCTATAATAGATAACAAAAAATTGTTGACAACAATTTGTTGCTATAGCCCTATACGTATAACTTTTAATCAATTGGTTAGCGCCAAGGGCGGATTGCATAAAAGTAACATTTTAAATCTACTGATTGGTTAAAATCCCATTTCAAGTCGACTTGCCCCCGATTCCATAATCTAACTTTTATTGCATAAAAGTAACATTTTAAATCGACTGATTGGTTAAAATCCCATTTCAAGTCGACTTGCCCCCGATTCCATAATCTAACTTTTAATGCAATAATAATCGTGTTTTATGATGCAACAGTTATGTCTGAGCCAATCAGAAAATCCGTTGCCCGTCAAATAACTCCAGTACTACATTTATTACAGGGTAAACATACAGGTACATAACATAAAAACCTAACTTCCATCAGTAAATTTTTTCGATATTATTGGTCGGAATCCGGCGTCAAGATTCAGATCTCGCTTGTAATTGGATAAAATTTTTATAAGTGTAATTGCCAGTGAAATCCTATATGAGATTGGTTATTTTGGCACACGCAGCCGTAAACGAATAAAAGTGGAATTTCTAAAAAATATATACCTACAATAAGTAATGTGTACACTGTACCTACTTAATACTCTGAAGTCGAAATTTATTTTGAAGACAATGAAAAATGCAAGTATAGCCGAATTAATAAGTATTTTACCTTCAAGTTAATGTTTAGATGAGCTTTAGAAATGAACACAAAGCGAATTAAAAGCTTTTAAATTTAGAATATTAGCACCTCAAGAAGCACACAATGAAACTAACTTTGTCACGATCTAATAATAAATAGGAGGGCTTCAATTCAGGCATAGTTTCCAGGTTTTCGAAAATACGTCAAGTGTGTTGCATTAAAAATAATAGAAAAAACAATTTGTTTCGAGTTTCGCCCATTATTACGCCAATGCCTCGCTGAATTATACCGGCGCCTTCACCATTTTTGTAAGCATCTCGCATGCTGCTTTCTGCTACTCACTGTGTTAATTTGTTATTACGACAGAAAATTCTATAAAAAATCGCACAGATATACCGGGTGTACCATGGCAGGCTGTGGAACTGCAAAACAGCCCGTCCCCACGTTCAAGCACTTTTTAGAATGTTGCATGTTGCCGTTTCTCAATGACGGCGGCTGATTTTAAATACGGCACTAAAACCGACATGACTAGTTTTTTTAAGGTACGCACGGTATAACAATTTCATAGTTCGCACTCTTTGGAGGGTTCAAAATTCAGTACATATTTATTTACTCAAAGTTAATGGATGCCTGCTTTCTAATCTTCAATCAGTATTAATTATACCATTGCAGAGAGTACCATTGTTACTATGTATACCTACTTGTATCGAAACCATTCCAACAAAAAGGAGTAACGATGATTTGACAAAAATACTGTAATGCAACCTCGATGATTTGTATAATTCATCCTGTCAGCATGCACCCCTAATTTTTTGATCGATCAGGCTCAAAAGATCTCAGCGATTTTGTTTCGGTTTATGTAGTATGTACAGTTGCGGACACGGAATTTCGTACGGTGACATTTCATTGAAAATTCCACTTTAAAAATTTGATTCACTTACGAACGAGGATTTAAATCTTTACGTCGGATTCTGGCCAATCAAGAGAAAATTATATCGGAAATTTTTCTGTCAACTTACTACTGCCAGGATTTTGTACTTAAAGTGAAATTTTCTTCCTGAATATCACTCGTGATCCCTAAAATTTCCGGAAATTTATTTTTGACAGTTACTCTAGATTTTTTGCCACGGAAATCTGTCGTAAATGTCAAAAAATTTCCGGAAATTTTGGTGTCACTCGTGGTATTATATAGGAAAATTCCACTTCATAAATTTGATCCAATTACGATCCAATTTACGACGGATTCTGGCCAATCAAGACAGAATTATATCGGAAATTTTTCTGTCAGGTTCCTACTGTCGGGATTTTGTACTTAAGTGAAATTTTCTCGCTGAATACCACTCGTGTCGTGATCCTTAAAATTTCCGGAAATTTATTTTTGACATTTTCACGATTTTAGAGTTTGTAGTTTGAACCATAAACGCTTAGCTATGATTGGTGTTTTCACCCATTATGGAAACTGTTGAATAAATAACAACGTCATAGTTCTCAACAAACCTGCTGACGGAGGAGGCGGGTTTGAAACTGACAGTAATTTGACGATTTTATCAAACAAGTTTCTAGGAAATCTGGTAAATGAACCAACAGCAGCAAATAAGTTGTGATTTGAACCACATAATCGAGAAAATTCGCCTATCATAAAAAATACAACAGAAAACGTTAGTCAATAAAAAATAATTAGTACGAAATAACATGTCCCCCACCCTCGACTGCAGTGGCGCACCCAGAGGGGGGGCCTGGGGGCCCGGCCGCCCCCCAGACGTCCTCCACATTTTTTAATCACATACTTTCCAAAATTTCGGAATTACCTGACCTTATCTTGAACGCATCATGCTTTGGCAATACTTAAGCGTACCTATGGAAGGGGGAGGGGGGAGAATAAAAAAAATTTGCACTCCCCCCCACCAAATTTAGCTTTACCGCGGGGCAGAGCGGCAAATTTTTAGGAGGTACATTTTTTAGCGCTTATTATTTGAAGCTTTCGTCTTATAACGGTCCTTGTAAATATTTCATTAATACTATTCCAAGATATTTTTTTTCGAAATTGAACTTCAAAGTGTTATAAGATAGTCGATACCTAATTTTGGTGGCAATCAGCGCTTTTTGGCATGTCATCTATGAACTTGAAAGATGACCACCATTTGTTTTATCAGCACATGAAAGGTCTTCAAATTCCGTTTACAAAAATGCAATTATTCATGGTGCTCTTTTGGCAATAAATAATAAAAATTTTGAAAAACTCCCGAAACACTACACCTTTTCCAGATGTAGTTCAGAAAGCGTCCATTGAATTTCAGAATCCGTCAAGTAAATTTCAGAATCCGACAAATGTATTTCAGATTAATCAATTGAAATTTAGAAAGCGTCAAATGTAGTTCAGATTAGTCAAATGAATTTCAGAATAGTCAAATGAATTTCAGAATACGTCAATAGTAGTTCAGAATCCGGCAATTGTAGTTCAGAATGCCGAAGCAACTGAATTAATAATGCATTCTGAAATACAAGTGATGTTTTCTGAACTACAATTGACGAATTCTCATTTTCAATTGATGTTTTCGGAAAATCAATTGACCATGATCTCAAATTCAATTGACGCGTTCTGAAATTAATTTGACTATTCTGAAATACAATTGACGCTTTCTGAATTTGAGCTAACTAATCTGAACTACAACTGACGGATTCTGAAATTCAATTGACGCTTTCTGAACTACTACTGGAAAAGGTGTAGAGACTAATGTGGATTGAAATTTATAGACGATATAGCATTGGATAATTCACCAAGTGGGGAGGTTCTAGCCGCTTCCGTAGCTGCCCATTTTTTTTTTTTTTAATTTGCTTTACGAGATATTCGGGGTGTAGACTTTTTATTGGAACGCTCTATATTGCAGGCATGTAGGCAAATTTTGCGACTTCCTCACTGTAGTTGAAACCTGAACTGTCACAATCTCACAATCAGTTGCGCTAAGATTTTCAAGCTATTAAGTATTTACTAATAAAAAAGGCCATAACCATTGTTCAAAAACTAAATAACTCACTTTCATCTCAAGTAAAAGTTCAAATCTTCATGGAACATCAGTTCCATATCCATTGCCAGTTACCATCTCAGCTATGAATTTTAAACAAGATGCAATTAACTGGGAAGCTCGTTAAAAAGAATTTCATTTCCTATAGGAAGAGTAGTTATGCCAACTTGTTAACTATGTCATTACCGCGGGCGGCACTTATTCAGTTAAATGAACGACTAAAAAATTTGCAAATGTCCTAAAACCAACGGCTGAGAAGACTTTATTTATTGTCTTCTCATCCCTTACGTGGAATAAATCGTCAAGTGCGGGCAATACCAAGAACTCTTCATTCAGTTATTCACACCTACCAATTAAAGTTGGGATTTTATTTAAACATAAGTAATTGTCTCCAAGTTTGCCGTACAACTTTCACATTTAAAAAATATCAAGCAATCAACTGATGAATTTTTTAAGTTCAATATATCTTCTATAATAACTCAGCGTAGGACGTCGTCAATTTTATTTCTCATATCAATATTAATTCGTAATGTAAGAAAATGTAGAATATAGGTACGCGTGTAGGCTTGAATAATTGATGAGAGGTAAATTTTATTCCTGTAATTACACATCGTTCAGGGTAAACTATAAAGTCTATCGCCCGTTAATAATTAATCGTCGATTTCTTATGATTGCTGGTAAAGGCTTTTAAATAAAAAAAAATGTATTACAGTTTTCGGATTGGATTCGCCCTTGGGGTTATTTCCGCCGGGATTGGATGGTTGTAGGAATCCGCTGTTTGATATGACGGATCCGAGGAATACTCCCGATTCGCAGCTTTTCGTGAAGAAAAAGAGTAAGTATGAATAATACACGGTCTTAGAGAGTTACCTTTATTTGTATCCTCAAATTGCGTACGTTAAAGGCAGATAATGATAATATTGTCATAACATTGTCATAATATTGTCTCTGCCATATTTTTTGGTCCTTTTAACAGATTTCCAACTTACATTAAAAAGGTTGGCTCAATAATAATTGTTCACATTGACAACAGTGACAGCTTAGCCACGATGACAAGTCAAGCAGTGACTCATGCCCCACAGAAGGAAACTGAAACCACTCTTATACATGGTGTCCCGTTTGTGCGTATAACGTCGATACATAGAAGTTACATATAGGATCAAACAAGGCATATTATAAAAATATAATCATGTATACAGACATAGATTTTTTTAAATGTTACATCCTGTGTATTTGGATGCTATGATTAATTACAATAAGCCCACTCATTAATTTTTCATCTGAAGTTAAGCGTTTGGAAGATATTGTCAATTTTGCGGATTTTTTTGCAGTGCTTTGTTAAACTGCTCTTTGATTACTGAAGTATTAACGCTTTTGCGACGGAACAACAGTGGGGAATGAAATTATGGCCGTCTCATCTAATCTGGCCAACTAACCCTGATGATTTACGCTAAGTTGTTGGCAGCTTTTTTACAGATACAATTCATTATTACAGTTCCTGTGCTTAGCCCAAAGACAAAGAGTGGACAAGATTCATCTCAAACCAAATTACGAAAAACGCCTCAAACATTTTTGATCTACAATAACGTGTAGTCAGAGCCCAAAAACATGAAAAATTATGATTTCGGTTCCCTAAAGTTTAAAGGTTTTCGGTTTTTACGGTTCCGATAAACAATGAAGAAAAATCCGAGCAGACGATCTTTTTTCCCGGAACCGGCAGTTTTTCTGTTCCGGTTCCGGTTAAATAAAATCCATAAGTGACACCTATAAATGAAAGCTTGTTAATCACCTCCCACATAAAAAGAACATTTAATCATTTATTAAAAGTTATTGATAGGTACAGGAACGCTGTATACAGTGAGGACCTAAAGATACAGGGGCTGTATCTTTGGAATGGAACCGCGCTAGCTAGAGCCTGGAAATTTAAACTGGATCTATTAGTTGAGAAATGCTGCCGATTGCCAATTATCACAATGTGTCGTGACCTTAAAATGTCAAAGTTATGACATACAAGTCAATAATTTTAAACGGCAAGAGGGATCACGTGACCCCTCATTTGAAAGCTAATTACATTCTCTATACGATGGTGAAAGTTTCAAAGAAATTGGATTGCCTCAAAAAAAAATTAGGAATTTTATCGAAAATTTTTATTTTAATTTTTCTTGCACAAGAACAACTTCAGTCTGAACTTCTTGGAGTTCCTTACATTAGATAAAGACGGGAAAGAGTGTGCAAAAGGACTTTTTGGGGATTATTTCTCAGTTTTGCACAGTTAATTTGCTTTTAAATTCAATGACATTTCCCTCTGTCATTCTCTTGTGTCAGGAAATGCAAGGAACATTTACCGAGACAAAATAAACAATAAAAAATAAAATAAAAATTTTCGCGGTTTCAGAGATACAGGAGGGGGGGGGGGACAGACTTTCGGTCCTCACTGTATATTAAATAGCCAAAAATTAAAAATAAAGGTTTCCGTTCCGGTATCGGTTCCGAATTTTTATGTGGTTCGGTTTTCGGTTCCAGTTCTTTTCGGTTTCGGTGGCAGCCCCTAGTTTCACTGAATAAAACGAAAAATCCAAAACTTGGATATTGTAGAGATATCAGATACCAAGGTTTGAAAATAACTGTTTGCAGACCACAAACCAGAATTCATTGCCCGAGCGTCGGCTGCAGATGGTTAAGATCTGGAAACATACTTTCTAACAGAGGTATACCCAGCTTCACAACGTTTTTGTACGGACCGATAAATATTTAACAATTAGCCATCATTCCACAAACACATCACTTTTTCTCCTTTTCAAATTGTGTTACAAACATACATAATATTCATGAATGATGTTTTAAAAGACTACCTTTTGGTGCTCTAAGTTTTAACCAGAAAAGTATATTATAAAACACGTTTCATATGGTCAATTATTATTACACGAGGATGTTTGGACAACGATGGCGAAAAGCCAGAGTTTTACAAATTCCGTGCGATGAGAACGCGTCGGGACACAACTTCACACTTCACGCTAAAATTTGTAACTTTTCCCACTTGATATTATATAATAAATAATATTTTTCAACCAATTTTTGTTGCAAATGGAAGCTGGGGAGGGATGGAAAGGACATCTTTCATATAAATTCAATTAAATGCAAACCCCTGTTTTTGACATGACCAATAGAGAGGCATCGAAATTCTGCTTCCAACGATGTATTCACTTTTAGTGCCCTTTTTGCAAAAAACATTAAAATGACGCATTTTTAACGGACTTTAAAAACAAGCTAGAGCTCAAACCCCCCCCGGAGCGAGTTGGCGGAAATTTTGCACATGGAGATTGTATTACACGTTGGAGAGCTGAAAAAATTGTGGAGGTGATCGGCTCACGGCTAGTGCCGTTATGGCACATCAATTTTCAAATTTAAAATTATACTCTCATTTAACCATCCATAACAAGTTTTTGAAAAATTTATTGTCAACATCAGAAAGGTCTTGAAATTTTGATTTTAATTAAAACAAAATTCATTCACACACTAAAAACACAGTACAGTCCAAACTACTGGATAGATTTTGCAGAAATTTGGTACATGGTGATTGGGTTGAAGGGCGGAAAGGCTTTTGGAAATAATTTGTGTTTGGGAAGTGCCATTTAGGCATATCAACTTTAAAAATTTAAATACAAGGCCTCATTTTTTGTCATTATTAGAGAGATTTTTAAATTCTGATTCTAAAAATCTATTCGCAGTTCCTATACACGGTAAAAAAAAATGAGTCAATTTTAACTCAGATTTGGCGTTAATCGAGGTCCACTAATTATTGTGTTAATATTTAACACTTCTTTTCGGTGTACACCAGGGACTTATTGAGTTAAAAAATTTACGCATTTTTGAGTATTTTTAACGAACATTTTTGAGTCACATCAACACATTCACTGAGTTAAAATTAATCATTTATGATTACAAATTTACTCTCCATCGTGAGAATTTTAACTCAAATAAGTGTTTTTAGTGAGTGAAAATTGGCGGGTATTTTGAATTTCCATTGTCAGGATTGGTTGGGTTGTAGGTAGGTGACGCCTACCCCATAGCCCTAGGATACATAGATGCTTCTTTAGAAATTAAACATTTTATTAGTTAATGACGGCACAAAAATATATCTAAATAGTTCTACAACAAAAATCGTATTTAGGGGTAGTAGTAATCGCTGCCCACGTATTGTTCGTGAAGTTCAAATCGGCCAATTTGAATCTTCGATTCCCCATTTCGGTAAACTTCTTCAAAGCTGCAAATAGAATAGAAAATAATTAATAACAACTCCCTGCAGTTTGTTTAATTAAATAAAAATTTCCTTTTCCAGATTTAGCGAAAGAAGGGTAATGAACGTTCGTATATTTCCGGAAACAATTAACTGATTTTATAGCTGTTTGAGTCAAAGAACGCAATTTTGTTTAAAATTACTCAAGTTTGAGTAAAATTTACTCCCAAAAAGATTTAAATTTTAATTCCTTATACGCCATTTTCTAACCTTTGATGCTTTGTCTTGATTCTTGAGCTTTGACTGTTGAATTATAAAATGTTATTTTGCAGAATCGATGATATAAAAACAAAACAAAACACTTTCTTGTATTGAGCAGCAAAATATTTCCCGAAGTTAGGTAGTTAGGTATCATGACATGATTTATTAGAATTTACCTCCAAAATTATACAATATCACATTAATAATACAGATAGGTATAGGTACTTACCGCCTTGTTTTAAATCCTGCTCCATGGGGGCATCAAGCTCAGCAACTCACATTTTTACACCTTGTTGATACTCCACCACGCAAAACATAGGTAATACGTATTTAGGTATCGAGCTAATCGATGGGTACAATAATAATGATTCACTTAATATCAAGAAACACACCACTGATGCACACTATCAGAGATGTAACACAAAGAACGGCAGCTGCTTGCTAGGTGCTAGTCTCAACCAGACTGATGGTAACAATAACAGATGACACTATGACAGAGTAAAAACTTTTTCTATTCACGCAGTTTTGAGTTAATTGAATCACTGGAATCCATCTTGCAATCAAACTTTTCGTTTTTCTAACACATCTTGTGTTAAATTTGACTCAACGTGTTAAAACAGCATAAATTGATATAATTTTAACACAATGATTCACTCAAAAATTTTTACACTATACAAAATTATGATTTACACCATATGATTTTTTACCGTGTATCGTTTCCACGGAAAATAATGAAAATTCTCATGTTCGTTTAAAACTTGCGGACTGACATAGAATGACAGTAAGGACCGATTTCATAATAAAAGTTAAAGGTCCTTTAAAGTTAATGTCGACTTTAAAGGGCATTTTGGCCAGTCAGGAGCAGCAATTTTGAAACGTTGCTATATTTAAAGGACACTTTAATTTTGATTATGAAATCGACCCTAAATGTTGCAGGATTTTAGTTAACCGTAATATAAGTGTAGTCAAATGTGATAGGTGATGTCGCTATTTGTCAGAAAGTCAAAAAGAACGGTCTAAAAATTGTGTTCAATTCGCTGCTATCACGGAGTAGTAAATAGGGAGGGAGCATAATAAAGCGTGTGGGTGAGGAAATTTGAAGCAGCCTAGCAGGGGAAGGGGTATCAATGAGATTTGGTTATGCGACCCACAACATAAGAACGATCGCGTCATACATGTCATTGACAAAGCAAAAGAAATTTTAATAATAATCCCTTCCTTCCCCACCTGGTAAATAGTTATTTACGTAAAGAATATTACATTTTTTAGGTGCTCGCAACATATTTTCTGTGTGAAATTAAATATTTTAATTCAAATTATCTAAACTGAAAAATGTGAGGAGCATAGTAAAAATTAACACGATATTGCAAAATCCATAATATTCCGGTGAAATTTCACGTTCCAGGATATTCCGATGCAATTTCACTTTCCCGGGACTAAAATTTTTCACTTTCCCGGACTAGTTCGGGAAAGGCTACTTTCGGGTCCTAAAAGCGTTATTTTTGGTTTATCGGAATCTTAATTTTTTCCACCACATTGACAATATCTTCTAAGTGCTTAGGTAACTTCAGATAAAAACATGATTAATGAACGTCGTTTGGAATTCACCGTAGATCCTAAAATAAATTAATCTACAAATTACACGGTGTACTGTACCTCTTTAAAAAAGCTATGTTTGCATCGTAACTCCTTATTGGGACAGCCTATATGCTTGTATTTTTAAAAAATCTGCCTTGTTTGATCCTCTGTATTTATTAGTAATTAATGACTAATGGAACCATCGACCCAATACAGACAGTTGAGATACAGTAGAACTCGATTATAACGACATTCAAGGGACTGAAGCAAAACTGTCGCTATAACCGAGTTGTCGTTATGTATGACCCATATTTTATGGCGACGAGAGATATTTAAGAATAACACTTCCAATTTATTTATAAAAAGTTTATTTAAGTATTTTTTTAGAATTTTATGCAAACTTGAATTGCCTATGGCAAACTTCCTACAGACACCTTTTTAACACCTTTTATCACTTCTTGAATGACTTGAACTTTTTGGTCAACACTAAACTGCTTTCTTTTTACACTTTTGATCGACATCTTGCGAATTCTAAAGACTGAAAGCACATTTTCAAAAATGCATCATAAGGTTGAGTTTGCATTCATTTTGATTAGGAGCGGTTATTACAGAGCCATTAGGTAGTTCGGCATTTTGGGGAAAACCCAGATTCCACTTCGGGTTCCCTCTTTGTGTTTCTACTTGTTTAGGGTTTGACTGTAAAAGATTGCTTAAACAAGATATCGATTTTGAATCACTAGAATAACCCGACAAACATCTGCATTTTGACGCTATAACCGAATTCGACGAGATGAACATTTCACATTTTATGTCGTTGTTTCCGAGGTCGCTATAACCGAGTTGTTTTACCATTAAGTTATATGGGCATCTAACGGGACCGGCAAAAAATTGTCGCTATAGCCGAGGTCGCCATAACCGAGTCCTACCCTACCCTGTATATTTTCAGTATTAAATCGACAGCCACACACACCTTTTTTTTAACTATTAACGAACGCAATTTGATGATAGTATCCAGCAACGAGCGCCTTAAATTGATTAATTTAATCGCAGTGGGAAGACCGAAAGGTCAGCATTCGGCGCCGCGGGGAGGTCCTCCTCGCTCTTGGACCAACGCAGAATTAACGGAAGCTCTCCAGCACGTGTGGAACAAGAAAATGACGACGAGTCAAGCGTCGCGCATTTTTGGCATCCCCTACAATTCCCTCCTGATGTACGTCCGGGGGAAGTACGGCAAATCGCTGAAACTAGAACAATTACGGAAAGACTGCATAGGGGGTCCCAACCCCCCCATGGACCTCCTTAACTTGGGAAATAGTAATAATAACAACAATTGCAAGGGAGATAGGGACAACGAACAAATCCAACCGAACACGAGGCCATCCAGCACCGAAGAGTCCCACCCCCAACCGCCAGTTTTCAACCCCTTCGCCCATAGTTTCTACCCCGACTTTGGGTCGTTTCCTATACCTGTGAGCATGATCCATCTGTTGCCACAGAGCGAAAAGAGTCGCGATCATTACGGACAACAACCGCAAGGCGAAGATGACTGTAATAAAAACGAGCGAGTTAAGAAAGAACTGGAGGAGGAACAGGACATGTTCAGACCGCCAACGCTCTCTGTCGACGACAGAAGAGAACTAATTCAACAAAACGGCCAAGACTAGAGGGCGCAATTAGTTCATTTTTTGTTTATTATTGTTGTTTAAATGTTTATCTTAGAGTTAAGCTGTACGTGCTTCCTCATTTCTCGTTCGTTTCCGGTATTTTAGAAGAATGCGCGTCGGGGGGCTCTCCCTGGATTCTTTTATAAGACTGAACTGATCATATTGCCAACGTTCCAACAATTTATTATTTACAGACTACCACTTTACAGTTCCTCAAATATTTTAATATACAGATCTTTATTGATATATTTATACAGACATCGGTTTTTTGTTCTCACCCCAACGGGTGGCAACCACCTTTCACTTCAACTGCGATATTAGCCTACGGTAATTTTTTACAGAAGTTTGTACAGTTACAGATTATAAATAATATAAACGTACCTACTTTGTTCTACAGAAACTCTGCTTTTAGTATTTTTGTAACCTCAACCCGATATATACAGATTTTTATACAACTCGATATACTTACAGATAGAAAGATTGTAGTTTATAAGCGTTGGAACCGACTGAAATTTATTTGTTGACTCGTGATTATTTATTAACGTTACTTCAGTTACTTTCTGGCAAATGATAAATTGAAAAAGCGGTCTCACATTTCCACCGGACGTCACAAAGCCTTTAGAATAAATTTAATAACAAATCTATATATAAAAAACGTTTGTACAAAACTATGTGTTGACAACTTAGTGTATGTATACAGAAAATTACTTGTAGAAAATTCGGTGTGTTGCATTCAACTTTGCAAGTAATCAACAAAATTTGTGGTGAACAAAAATTATATTATTAGGTCTTTATAGGTATACGGTGAACAAAATGTACAAATCTTCTCTATTTTTGGCTGCAAGTCAATACCGCTTCTCACCGACTAGGCTGCGCACGCCCTGACTTTTTCCAAACAACCTGTATACAGATTCTCTTCGACCTCGAAAAATTACAAAAAAGCAGCCCCCTGTATATTTATTTGGGCAATGTTCTTAACTTTTGTATTTCACTTTTCAATTACCTCGCTGTTAGCAAAAAAAGGATGCAAGAACTGGTCAAATTGCCTACTTGCATCATTTTCCCAATTTACAGCGACGTAATCTGAAAGATTGTGCTACTTTATTTATTATTATACTTCATATTATTCGATTCTATTTTGTCCGGTTTCACTAATTAATTTAATAAGGTTTTAGATAGCTACCGATAGAGTGAAAAAATTATTCCCGGAGTTGGTCTTTTCAAATTTCCCGCGAATACAAATGTACGTATACAGGGTATCCCTCGACGAGCGTCAGTTAGCCGTATCTGTAGAAGTGTTTCTAGCATCGTCATGAAAATTTGTACACAGGGGTTTCAATTAATTTTGAATCGACGTAAAATATTTTCATCAATGGCGCACTTCCGGTTACACCGGAAATAGATACTGACTTCCTTATTTTAAATGGAACACCCTGTATATTATGTTATTTTTGGATTCTACGTTTAATTCTAGGTGAACTTTTACTAAGAATAGCTATGCCTAAAACCAACCGTTTTTGAGAAAATCAAGAATTTCGCTTTTTTATGTCAAGTGCAGGTCTAACTTCAAAAAAATGTAACATCCTTACAGCATGAAATGAGAAAACGATATTAATTTGGCAGGAAGTCTAATGTAAGGTGTATGCGCCCCTGGACTCAAATTGGGTTAATACATACAGGGGATTCTCTGGAAATTTTTACATTATGAACTTCAATGGTCAAAAAGTCAATTTTTTCAAATGAAATGCCCAACTATTTTATGGCACATCGATGCAGAATTTAATTGTCTATCATTTTAATCTACATCGATGCGCCATAAAATAATTGGGGCATTCCATTTGAAAAAATTGACATTTTGACCATAGAAGTTGATGTTGTTTAAAAATTTGAAGAGAAGACCCTGTATGTATTTGATCCAATTTGAGTCCAGGGGCGGAAACATCCTACATTAGACTTCATTCCAAATTAATATCGTTTTCTCATTTCGTACAATAAGGATGTTACAACTTTTTGAATTTAGGCCTTCACTTAAGGTAAAAAATCCAAATTCTTGATTTTCTCAAAAATGGTTGGTTTTACCTAGAATTAAACCTAGAATCTAAAAATATCATAATATACAGGGTGTTACATTTAAAATAAGGAAATTAGTACTTACCTATTTCCGGTAAAACCAGAAGTGCGCCATCGATGAAAATATTTTACGTCGATTCAAAATTAATGGAAACCTTTGTGTACAAATTTTCATGATGATGCTAGAAACAGTTCTCCAGATACGGCTAACTGACTCTCGTCGAGGGATATCCTGTACATTTTGACATGTAGGTAGCGCTTAAAACTATAACTAATTATTTTGAAAAGAATAATCTTCTGGGATCAAATCATTGGGATGCCTTGTACAATCTGATCATACAAATTTGTTATCAAGTCGACCAAGACTTTACTGTAATATCGTAAATGACAATGACAAATGAAAAGTGACAGATTGCTAACCTGGGGTAATCAGTCTTATTCTGGATGACATTGAAAAGATTTCAGTATTGAAAACTTTTAAGACATCCGATTGGCTAGTTAGCAATTTTATAGGAGTTGCTATGAGGAATTCAATTTAATTCAATTGAAAATAATTGCAAGTCGCTTGAGTTTTCAATTGCAATCGCTATTTTATTAAGAATCACCGAAAAGATCACCAATCGGATTGATGGCAACTGATAAGATCACCAATCGGATACCTTAAAAGTTTTCAATGTCATCCAGAATAAGACTGAATCAATCAAATACGCGCTTTTTTGTTTTCATAACCTGCCTTAGGTTAAATTTCAATGTAAGCAATTTAAATTGTAAAAACTTATTTCAAGTATTAGAATGTACTAACTTATACAGGAAGTTCCATAATTGAGTGAGTCAAAGTAACAGGGCGTGCGCAGTATTAGAAATCGAATCAATTTATGTGATACCCCTCAGTTGAATCCGGCACAATCACAAAGGCTTCACGGCTTAGAACCGCACTTGTTTAACGTCCATTGCAGGGTACTAGACAAGTTCAAAGTTGCAGTTTCAAATTCGAACAAATTCAATGACACATCATTAGGATAATAATTTGGTCCTCTATTTTGATTTCCCACAGTCGCATAAATTTAGGATTATTCAAAATGTGATAAAAGCCGCTCTAGCGGCTCGACATTTGTTAGACTAGTAGTAGTAGAGGGCGGGACTGACAAAATTTTATCAAAATTTTGACAGCCTCGCCTCCAAGTGAGATATATGTTACCACTGTTTCTTCTGTTTTTAATTTATTAATCTATGTTTTCTTTATTCTCAACGAAGGTTGTGCACTAGTATTATTTTGTGAGCTTTTATTTAATGCGCTTCAGAGTTCCTTGATTTTGTAAGACTACATGGAAAGATAATGTGCAATAAACTAGGAAGTTATTTTTCCATGACATGCAGGGACACCCTGTGCAGTAATTACAATGGTGCTGGTAACTTAATGTTAAGTTGTACATATACACAGACATTCCTATGAAAGTATTATTATCCGTTTTTAAGTTCCTTGTTGTTTTCGCGCACCGTGTAGTTTATTTATTGCACGTTTTTAATTTTATCGCACTAGCACAAAATAGACAATATAATAATTTGTGAATGCAGGGTAATTTTTTGTTTAACAGGTACCAAAAACCATCTCTTGTGCAATATTTTCAGAAAAATTGTATATTCGGCATTTCTTAAATGTATATTAACGAGAATTTTTCCAAAAATTCTTCAAAAAGGAACGTATCCCTGGCATAATTGTGTATAAAAAATTTAATGTTGCAATCTGTAAATGGTGCAATTTGTAAAGAAATAGTTAAGATATGTTAATAAAATAATTCGTGGCACCTCGTACTTATTGTTGCATCTTTTCGTTTTCTAACGACCGAACAGGGTAAGATTAACAATATCCAATTATTTTATTTCAAGGGAATAATGTATACCTAACGCAAAATATACCGTATACTGATAAGGACGGAGAAGTTTGCTGTTTCTAAAAAGAAACAGCGAAGTTCTTTGTTCACGTACGAGGTGTTTATTATATAAAATGTGCATTTTACAGCACATAAATAATAAGAACTTGTATTATAAATATGTAGGTACATACATTATACAAAATAGATATTTGATATTTAGGTAGGCCTAGTTTTTGATGATGTTAAATAAAATTAAATAAAGCTTCGTGACAAGCGGTCTCACCTCATTTTAGACTTTTAAACATTTTTACGGAATTGTTCAGTTTAATAATAACGGTATTTATTTTCTCCATAAACTAACATACGGTTCAAGAGATATTTCAATGAAAAGAATAAGATTGAACCACTTTATACCCAAGGCAAAAAAACCTCATTAAAACTACTCTGAGAACAATTGAGGTGAAGTGGAAACGTGGCTAAGGAAAAGCGTAATCTGGATGTTTTCTGTACTTACTGTAGAACGTACTTAGAATTCACCTATTTCTTTTGTCGCTGCAATGCTTACCAATGTGATCTCAAAAACTGTGAAACATTGAATCTTGGTTGAACCAGAAAAAGCTTGCAATTATTTTGAGAAATTTCCTCGGAAATTCCGATGAGAATTTGGAAAACTCGATCCTTCATTTATACAGGATTGCTACAAATTATTAAAAACAACATTACTAACAGGTGAGTTGGTAGAAGCGATTTCAATGGCCTTTGTGTGCGTGCAGTTTTGAGTAAAGTGCAAAGAAAAATATTCACGAAAAAGCCTCAGGTACGTTTATCTGTGACACTGCTGCTAACAGTAAAAATAAAACCTAGAAGATTTGGGTTATGTAATGTTTTTGCTTTCCCGCTAAATTTCGATCAAATTGTCAAAAGTACAGGCCCTTACAAATTAGGGTTGTACAGTTCCAGAAAAAATTTAGTGCTGCTAGAAAATGAACGGACTTTACTTCTCCATTCTCGTTTTCCGCCTAGTTCTAGCACATAAAGTGTAAAGAATGCATATCTACCCATGTTTTTCTTTCATTATTTTTATTGTCTAATCTTACCAACGTTTTAAAACAGAATAATAGCAACCTAATACCTAATTTTTAATCAAACCGCGATTTAAAAAAGGATCTGACCGAGAAGACAAGGTTTAAAAAACAGGACTGCTTTTTTTGCAAACGCCATAACAATAATTTTTAATTTTGCAAATTACAAAAAATCGAAAAAGGCATCAGAAGCAGCAGTTTTTAGGCAAGAACCACAACAACATCCTTCAAGAATTTCATTGTCCGAGTGACAGGACCATCGAGGGAATTGGGCGTGTAGAGTTACGATTGAAGCACACCTGGTCCATGCCACCCGCAATAATATAAATTACATAAGCAGTGTGGTACGAATGATGGCACTTTTGACCTTTGATAGGCCAGTTTCACATTACACGAAAATAATGAATCGCATAACAAGACAGGGGGACCTTAACATTTGTCAAGTAATTTAATAGTGCGCGTGTGCATTCGCGTTTTACACCTTGATGGTCTGCGTATCTTTTCCTTATGAACATCTCTCTCGAATCTATATTTGTCTGGCCTTTGCATAAATAACCATTGGCGATCATTGTGTCGTTACGACTCCAATTTAAATAAATTTAAATGAAATCACATACGCAAAACGGATTCAAAGAACCTCCGTGGAACGGCCCTAATTTTACTTAATTGCACGTTCAATAGTTATGTTTGTTAAGTTATATTTGCTGTCAGAAGAGCCGGTTGAAGAGAAAAGAACACGTCGAGGTACACCGTCCACTGCCATTATTTATGAAATTTACAGTAAAACTGCGCCTCTGGGGACCATCGCGCCTAGAATCCTCGCCTGCAAAAAAATAATCCGCTCTTACTTGGGAACAATGATGTTAACTTAACATTTATGCTCATCTTGTTTTTCATTGCTTTGGTTATCAGTTATTGCTATTATTATAAACGAACTAACTTTTATTGACTAATATAGGTGTTCTAAGGATTTCACAGAACAAAGCATCAGGGTGTTCCATTCCAACATCCTTAAAAAAAGAATGAAAAATTTTAAAAATGTACAATATTGAAAAAATTACATTTCCATAAAAAATTAACATATTCAAACCATTCGAACCGTTTTAGAATTTGAGTCTCTCTTCCCCCTACCACGTATAGCCCAATGAAATTATGGCATCGTAGGAATGTAGGCGTTGACGTCACAACGTCAATTCCGATTTGAAGACAACCTTCTGATTTTTATGAAACACCCGTTAGGTATACCTAATAGTGCAACACTGACCTCTAGCAAGTTAATAATTGAAATTGCAAAATGACAAGTGAAATGATTTACGATCGACCCTAAAACTGTCTCTGAAAGCAGTGAAAGCAACAATGTATTGAATTGTCCAATCGGAAACGCAGAAAGTGACTATAAAAAATCCCTTCCGAGAAGACATCGAAGACAATAAACGAGGAATTTACGATTCAAATCTCGACATATTTCTATCGAAAATGTTGGGATTAACGTCCGATCCGCCAAAGAAAAAACCGCAGAAGTCGTCTTTGATTTATCTGTCAACTATATAAGGCGGACTTCTTTCGAAATTTACAAAAGTGTATCAATCAAAAGGTTTACAATAAATAAAACATCGGCGTTCGCGATGGGAATGGACCACACACGCATTCACCAATCCGTCCATATGGGTGCCGTAATTAATTTCACCATAAAATCGGTCGTGGTCGTAAAACTAAGAATGACCATGTAATGGTCACTCCTGGACGCGAGGGAATTAATCGGTTCTTGCCGCTGTACAGCCGATAATGAAGACGTGCATATATGATCGATAGCTATAGCATTTACCCCAATTAACTGCAATTTTTTAGTTGAAACTGTTTTATTGCGTTTTATTACCACTTTCCATTCGCTGATCAGTTTCTGTTACTTTAGAACTCCCCAGAATTACGTAATTTTATATTATTATGATAATTTAATTCCAAGTTCAATGGAAGCTAGAAAATTGCTGAAGGTTTTCCGCAAAAGTTCGACGCAATTAAATGGCTTCAGACGATCATTTTTGCTAATTTCATTGTCTGCTTCAACAAGGAATTTCCGCTAAATATATCTCGCTATTTAGGTCTAGGACACTTATCGACAACGGCTGAATCCACACGATTTTTGCAAGCTGGATAAACCTTGTTTGATGATGGCCACAAGTGCCATAAAATAAACTCAAATATTTGCAAGACAGGGTCATAAAAATTCTAAAAAAAATCTAAAGCCCTATCAGGTTTTAATTGCGTAAGTTGCAAATCTTTACTTTAGATACTGCCTACTTATTACTTTTAACAACAAATACTTATATTGAAACAGCACACAGAGAAGGAAGACACAAAAAAATGGATAAAGTATAATATAAACAGAAGATGACAAGAGAGCGAGTGTTTTTGGGAAAGAAAAGGAGTAAGACAGGCATGCCCACTCAGCCCAACGCTGTTTACAAGTTATATAAACGATATTGATGAGATGTTTAAAATGGCGCAGGCAGAGGGGGTTGTGGTGAGCAAAGAGAAAGCGTGGTGTTTGGCATATGCAGATGATGCAGATGAATGGTAGCGAACGAGGAGAGAGGAATGAAAGATATGATAACAAATGCAGAGAGATATATGAAGAGAAAAATGTTGGAAGTAAATGTGGAAAAAACGAAGATGATGGTTTTTGGGAAAGGGAGAGCAAGGGCAAAAGAAAGTGAGTGGAAGTGGAATGAAAGGAAAATAGAGTAAGAAAGGGAATTCAAATATTTGGGGTACGTATTTAATCAGAGGAATACATACAGAGCGCATGTAAGAGAGTTGGTTAAAAAAGCAACTAAGGTGGTACGGATGATTTGGGGAATTGGAGAGAGAAAGCATGATTTTGAGAGAAGAGGAATGATGTTTGACAGTTTGGTGAAGAGTGTGCTGATGAACAGAGCGGAAATCTGGGGGTGGGAAGAATAAGAGGAAGTGGAGAGAGTGCAAGATAAGTAGATAGGGAGACACCCGAATACATAATAAGGGAAGAAGCGAAAAGGAGTAAGTTAAGAGTGGAGACAGGAAAAAGGGCGGTGAAATATGAGGACACAATGGGAGAAAGAGGAGAGTGTAAGATATTACAGGTGTGCTGGAAAGAGAAAAAGAGAGAGAACGAAAAAGGAAAGACAAAGATATTACGAGAGGAACGGATACGCAAGGGAAGCTATAGAAAGACGCAGGGAACAGGGGAGATGGATGAAGGGGCGATGTTGGAAAGAGATCGAGACATAGATGTACAGGAAAGAAGAACAAAAATTAGAGAATCAAGATATAATGCAAAATATGAGAATATAACAAGGGAAGGGTTACCATGATAGCGAGATTCAGATGCGGGAATGAGGAGAGGGAAAATAAGTTCTGGCTGAAGGAGGAAGAGAGAAAGTGCAGAGTATGTGGAGGGGAGAGAGAGACACTAGAACACCTGTTGAAAGAGTGTGAGGGAATGAGAGAGGAGGAAAGGGAGAGAAAAAGTATTTTGAACATATGGGGAGAGGGAATAGAATGGATGAAGGAAGTCGAGAGAGTGAGAGAAAGGGGGGGAGGGAGAAGAGAAAACAAAAGACAACCGAGAGAGAAAGAAGTAGCCGAAGAAGATGGAACAAAAAAACTAGAACAAAATATGTAAATATGTAAATATTAAATTAGTATGTAAAGGGCAAGGCTCATGAACCGAAAGGTAGTAATAAAGTTTTGTTCCACACTTTTTTTAAATTTTTACTTTTAATCTACCAAGTGTAAAAGGGCAAGGCTCATGAACCGAAAGGTAGTAATAAAATTATGTTCACCATTAACATCCATATTCAATTATCAAGTAAAACAATTACAAGTATTCGGACTTTATTATTTACCAACTTGATCACTAAGCCGACGTTTCGGGGACAACTCGCCCCTTTCTCAAGGCTCGTAAATCTCAAAATGCGTACGGTAATAAAATAAGTATCTAAATTCTTCCTTCATCTACACTTGTGTCATAACCAGGGAAGGAAATTCACAATAAATCTAATAGACGTGGCATGACACGACAAAACAGCTGACATGTCATCCAGCGTTTTTTTCCACAAGTGTAGATGAAGGAAGAATTTAGATATTACCGTACGCATTTTGAGATTTACGAGCCTTGAGAAAGGAGCGAGTTGTCCCCGAAACGTCGGCTTAGTGATCAAGTTGGTAAATAATAAAGTCCGAATACTTGTAATTGTTTTACTTGGTAGTAATAAAGTTTTGTTCCACACTTTTTCTAAATTTTTACTTTTAATCTACCAAGTGTAATCTAACACTTACCATTTCTTCTTTGAAAATGGACAACTTTCAATAAACATAAAGCGCTACTTAAAGAAGCTGAGGCCTTTTTACCCTTTGATGGAGCGCATTTTCCCAATTTCCTCAGTTCGTTTTATCGTTTTGTTAATTTGGAATTCTTGGCAGAACACCTCGATTTAAAGTTCCAAACTGCATATCATACTTTTTAGTTGTTTTTTTTTTACTTTTTGCAATTGATGTTCTTTTTTGTAATGTAGGTATTGGTGAAGTGTACTACTGGTGGCGCCAGCTGGTGGATTAAATGAAGAATTATATACAGGATTTTAGTTGGAAGTTATTTTACCGACATTGTTTGCAGGAGATTATGACGTGGTGAAACAACTACTCAGAGGGCTAAATACCCCTACCTGCATTGAATTATACACCACGTCACGCTGTGTGGAATATCCGAACGTGAGAGACACATTAGTACATTACTAACACATTGCAAATTAAAATATTGTATGTCTCTTCATTTAATGTAGGTATGTCTATCGTTTCATAATGTAATATTTGTCTTTTTGCCTCCCCTGAAAAAATCTGTAATGACGCGCATATGGGATAATGGTAAGTATGAGGAGGTGAGCTAGCAAAGAACTGTCTTATGTTAGGTACTACTAGACGTGTAGTGTAATCGAATTCTGATATTTCATTTTAACACAGTTCAAATGAAATTATTGTTAAATTATCGTTTTAGAATAATTATGTTACGTGAACAAAACTGTTGAACTGAACCAGTTTACACATTACACAGTATCGCCATAGGCGAGGCTACGGTTTATAGGCGATAGACATGGTGGATGCGCCGATTGTTTTATTATTATTATCCAAGTTTAAAAAGTTGAAAATTGAAGATACAAAAAACCTATTAATCTGAACATTTTCTGTCCTCTTTCAGGATGGTATTTGAGACTTTACCAATCTTATATTTAAAATAGGTAAGTTCCTTGTGAAAGAGTATTTTTTTATACAAGTTTCTTGTAATGCAATGTTCCTCCATATACCATTCCTATACTGTAGGTAACTGGTATACTGTTGTTAAAGATACTGGGTGTTATAATATTTTCGTCGAAATTCTGTAATTTAGGTTGTCCAAAATAACTCCATGTTTCGGTAAATTCGTTCATTAACCTGTCAGCAAAACCCTCGTCCGTTTTAAACACATATTGCCAACCCCATCAATCCAACACATGCCCCGATTTGGTCCTGGTTTATTTACGAAAACCACATGTCCATCAAACAAACTGCAACATTAAGGCGTAATCGCACCAGTGAAAAGCGCATAAAATAAACAGAGACCGTTTAACGATTCGAAGAACGTGTGCGTATTCCTATTTTCAGTGCCCCTTGCGGAAAATATTAAAACTCAAAACAGTCGCATGCACCATTTAGGAATAATATTTGAATGAATTTGTGAAACGATGGTGGGGCACATTGTCAAAGGTGGTGGGGCAACAACTTCAACTCTCCACGCGCACTAACATTTTAATTGCAACGCTGCTGAAAGAATTTGTGTAAGCTCGCCGCTGAAAAGTGCAGGATCACGAGTAGCTGAAGGTAATTTTTTTTATCTTATCTAACAGAAATGTGCAAGTGATACACGCGGGAAATCGGTTTTCAGCCGTGTCGCGGTAATGAGATCTGGTTTTAGATAATGTGACTATCTGTAATTTTTTTTCAATTCCTGTGAAACTGAAAACACACTTTGTGAGTATTAACATCAGTTTTGTACCTTTGTTTGCAATTTGGTTTGTAGATTTTTTTCATTTGAATTGGAAATTGGCGATTTAAACTCGTTCATTTACATGAATTAAGAATGGAAGATCGAAATAGAACATTTTGCCCATATTAAAATAATTTTTGTACGACAGAGCTACCTCTGTTTCTTACGAACCTATACCTAGCAAAATACAAAATTCTCAATTTTCTGTAAAGAAATGTTAGTTTTATTGGACAGTTGATGTATTTATTGAGGTTGAAAATCAGTAGTCAATAAAGCAATACATTCATCCGAGTATGAATATCAGGCGTTCCCAAAAAAAAACTTGTCTTCTTGACTTTCAAATCGAAAATCATGTCTTTGATTATAATTCTTTTTCCTTGCGTAACAATTTCAGAGGTAACTCATGTCGATTATAAACTTGAAAACTTCTAATAATCCCGAATGGCAGAAGTATATCAATTTCAAATCCAGTCTTAAATTCATTTTCTATTGCCGGAACTAGGTATCAGTTTTCTCGCACTACCTTTTTCTGAACCAATATCTGACAAATCTCTCCACAACCCCTTTTTCCGCAATATCTTGTTTGCATGTTGAGCCAAAAAATTCAAATCTTAATGATCTGTCACATCAATAGTAAATGTGTTTGACTCCTAGAAGCCATTCAAGCTATCAATTCAAGTTAGCCGAAACTCACATCGTAAGCCAGTTTTTTCTGAAGCCCGTAACACCTATAAAAAGTTATTACGTAATTGACATCAATGTTTAATACATAAACTTTAGAGGTGCAATTTTTTAGATTTTTATTTTCTGTATCGACATCATTTCGTAAGTACTTGTTACATAATTTTGGGGCACCCTGTAGAATTTAGATGAAATGTTGGTATGGGTAGGTAGGTGTAGGTAAGAAGCCCTCAGCCGGAAAACAATTTCTGTCAAAGAAAAGTTAGCAGGGATTGAAAACTTCAGATTTTACTTTAATAAATCATAAAACTGGAACCAACTTCACAACAGCTTCGATTTCATCATTGATCAAGTTGATACGAAGGCTTTGAAGGGCCACAATAAAAAAAATCAGGCGATGAAAATTTTTCTCACGATCATCCAAATCGATTGAGAAATGGTTAGGTAACTTATTCATAAAAATATTTTGTCCGTTTTTTATGGGACACCCGATAAATTGTACGACCAATATAATTACGTCCTGGATGTTCGGGATAAGGAATGGATCATGCATGGATATCCCTGGCATATCCTGTGAGGGTATTATCCAAGAATTCGGAAATATTAATTAAGAATTCGTAGATAGCATTCAAAATTCGTAGATATTAACTAAAAATTCGTAGATAGTAACTAAGAATTCGTAGATAGTATCTAAGAAATCTTAGATATTACCTACGAATTCATAGATAGTATCTAAGAATTCATAGCTAGTATCTACGAATTCACAGATAATATCTAAGAATTCTTAGATAGCATTCAAGAACTCCTAGATGCTATCTTAAAAATACATTTGAAGCACGAGGCTTAGAAATTTTTTCATCACCCGATTTTTTTTATTGTGGCCCCTCAGAGCCTTCGTATTTTTCTCAACGGATTCGGAATCTACGATTTTTTTTGAGCTAGAAACACTATGCATACTTGACCGGAAGTAGTCACAGCCACCCTGGATTTTCAAAAACATCGAAGAAATCGGTGAAAAATTGAGATTTTTCCTAACATGTGTTTTTCGAAAATCTCAATTTTTCACCGATTTCTTCGATGTTTTTGAAAACCTGCGGTGGCCGTGACTCCATACTTCCGGCTAGGTGTGACACATGTTTATATCTCATAACAAATCATATAATCCGAATCCGTTAAGAAAAAAGTATGATCCCATTTGAAAAAACTAAATTAGGATAATTTTCGGATAAACCGGAAGTGCAAAAAAAGTATCAGAGTACATTATCGGATGCGGCTCAAAAAATAAGGTGGACCTGTCCAAGGATATTTTCGAAAGATTGCTCTCGAAAAATTTCTTGAATTTATTCCTTATGAAGAGGGCACGAGTTATGAGGCAGAAACGTAATTTTTGTACATAATTCACATATTTTAAGGGTTTTCCCGGTTGGGGCAGAGGGCGAAATTCTAGTATGATTTTCGTGGCTCCGAAATCCAACCGTTCCAATAAAAAAGACTGTGTTTCATTTTTGCAATTTGCTAGCAATTTCTCGACCCACAGCCTAGACTGTTTTATAAAGAACATCCGTTATTAAGCGAGCATTGATCCAGAGTTTATTGTTCTTCTTCCCTTATTTCTCTTTCTTCACTCATCATGAAGTTCTTTACCTAAATTATCTTCTTTCAAACGACATTCTTAAGTTTTTCAAAATATCCACCATCTTCCCCAAATGCCGCTTCTATGCCTTTGGTGTTCAATATTTTAATTTTAATGTTTTGGCATGAACCATAGTGTCGAAAATTTGGACTTGGAAACAGAATAAACTAACGCAAAGGACTAAATTTAGAGTGATGTAAAATTTATCTTTTCATGGAATCTTACTTCCAGTTTAGCTAACTTGACTGTTAATTAATAAGATATCGGTTTGGGTAATAAACCTAGTTAACGAAACTGGCGCAAACTTACCTTCTGAAAAAATGGTTTTCTATGACAAGGCCAAAGGCAATTATTGGGATTTTTGGGGAAATGTTCATCGTCTTCGTTAATTTAGTCCGCAAACATCAGTAATATGTGGTACAAAATTGTTTGGACGATCTTGACACTGTATTGTAGGAAATATAACATACGAAGTTCCTATCCCCTTACAGCCTGACGACTTCAACGCCTGTTACAATAGATATTTATTGATTTAGCAATTGTATAAATATCTAAAATGGGATAATTCTAGGCCACCTTTCACGCATTTGTAAATTAGATATAAAATTACAAGAAAATTTATGAACGGTAATGAGCGGATTAAAAATATCTTCAATGCACCACGGTTTGAATCATTGCACAATATAACAAATTAGTTTGGAGTGTCTCCCATAACGATATCAAGTGGCACTTTCTCCGCGTTTGAGTAAGGATTTCCTCGTTTCTATACCGTTACGAATTAATAAAATTTAACATTGGAATTGCAAAAAGGAATTTTGCAACATCTTCTTTGTCATTCTAAGTATTTCGTTCGCTGAAAACAAGTTTTTTTTAGGATGGCAGCAGTAGGGTTCTTCCGCGCTCTTCTAATCTTCCATATGATATCCCACCTAACCCCGACGAGCTGCAACAGGAAACATCCAGGAAGACGCTCGAAAATGATCCAACCCGTTATCCATCCAGACAACAATCTCCCCCACGACGTCCAAATCACGACTCTGCTAACCAAAGAAGAGAAGAAAAGGTAAAATGCTCAACCACAATCGCATTGGGCTAGGTCTTGACGCGATTCCTTTTATTTCAATTATTTTTAGATTCACACTGACATCTGGTCTCTTATTTAAGCGCGAAATAGACGGGAATCAATGACAAATTTGCCGTCTTTGTAGATTGTCTTTGAAGCGGCGAAAGCAAAGGTGGACCTTTGCTAATTAAGATTCGCGAAAAACTAATAAAAACGTCACATAAATTATTGTCGGAAAAAATTTTCTAAAAGCGGTGGCAGACAACAAACGTCTCTTTGTGGCTTAATTTTAGATAACGGCAAAAAGCGTCTTTTATTGTCTCTGATATTTACATCGCATCCATAATTCATTTCGTGCAATGATCGACAGAAACGATTTCTTTTTAGGTTTTTCTACACGTCCCTCATGGACCAGGGGGCTCTTTCCGTGACGGTAATACCCTGTACATCCCCTGTGCGATGGAGTATATCACCTCCGAATGTAACGATCCGCGATAGCGTCATCACCAAAGAAATGGAAACCATCCACATGGATGGGGTCAGTAAAGGAGTTTATTGCTTGGAGATTGAAGCTTTAGAAGGAAACAGCTATATCCACATCTACTTAAGTACCGAACAAGGTGGTCCTCAAACCCTCCAGAATTCAAATAGCTTGAAGTTAAGACTTCTTAAGCGGCAAAGGAGGAAACGACTTACTGTGAAGTGGAATCCGAGGTATTCCGACTGTTGGTGATGGGATATGTATGGTTATGCTAGGTCAAGATCGAGGTGATTAATATGGCGAAATGCAGTCGCGTTAGCGATTCTAATTGATTTCGTTCTCTGAATTGAAATTAGTTTATTATGATGAGACTTTTTCTTGGGAACATTTATGGGAAGCACTAAAAGGGCGATGCCGCCATGATTATGGGTTCCCGCAATATTATTAAACTTAAACCGATTTGGGGATTGTATCCATTAATCAATATTACCCGGTATGCTATAGTAAAACCTTTCAATGACGGACAGGTGTAAACCAGCTACAATGAACGGTAGACAGATCAAGAACGACTTACTCGGAATTATTTTTATTGTTTTTATTATTATTTGCACCAACATAGGAAATCCCACGTGTATAAATTTAAAGGCCATATCGTTCCAGACGCTTGGGGAAAAATTACTAAATTATTAATGTGAAGGAAATGCATTTAATAAACCGTCCAGGGAACCAACGCTGTCAACAGCCATACTCTCCAGTCATAGTCAATGCATAATATTGCTTAAGTTCTTAAATGCTTCCGTCTATCGTATAATTTGCATTATTGACTTGGTTTGCTTGTCTCAGGGAATGGGCCGGAAAAATCTCAATAAGACGAGATAAAACCCGATATCTTGATTCGATCCTGAGTTATTCCAAAAAATGTGAAAATTGCGATTTTAAATAAAAATTAATAGCTCCCTAATGATCGATGATATTTAAGTGAAACTTGGAACTTTTATATTTATAACTTTTAATCAAATGGCATCTACAGAAATTTTCTAGGCCTTCTAGATTTTGAGCAATGACAATCGACTTTTGATTCTCTTATGGCCGCCATGTTGAATTTTGGTACTATCCAACACCCAGAAATATTAGCTTTTCAAAAATGTAAACAAGAACAGTTTTAAAAATGTACTTGTTAAAAGTTTGACACACATGACTTCAAAATCTATTTTACTCAATTTTCAATTGTTTAAAACGTCAAAATATGGTGTACAATTTTATACTCTTTTTCAAAAAGTTTTATACAAATTTTGACGATTTTTCAAAAAAGTTCATAACTTTAATTTTCAAAAAGCTATTTTTTCTGTACGCCATGGTGTTAAAATTCAATATGGTGGCCATAAGAGAATCAATAGTTGAGTGTCATTGCTCAAAATCTAGAAGGCTTAAAAAATTTCTGTGGATGCCATTCGACTGACAGCTGTCAAAAATACAAAAGTTCTAACTTTCCTTTAAAAAACATCAGTCTAATGTTTTCTCTAATTTAACTGACTCCGTATCTCATACCGCTTAGAAAATGCCAATGGTGAGCAGTGAAAAAGGAACCAACCCTGTATATCATGAATCACGATATACATACAGGATGAGTCAAACAGGAGGGGCCTCCCTCTATAACTTCCTTCGTATCCGATGGATCCGAGCCATTTTTGGTAATCCCATATGAACTACATTTCGACCACATCAGTTGTCCCAAAATGTTTTTATTTCATTGAATAATGACATATCACGTTGTTATTTTAAATGGCACCATGTATATTTTTTATTGCATCGAGCAGTATTTTTGATTCTCTTCACAACGATATAATAAAATCATACTCTTACATGATAGAAATTTGGAGAAAATATTAATTTAACGTGTTCCCAACAATATGGATTGGCGGTTTATTTCTGGTATAGTCAGATTTTTTTTGCACTTCCGGTTTAACCGGAAATGACTCTAATTTTGATTTTTCAAATGCGGTCATACTTTTTTCACATCTGATTCGTTTAAATCGGAAATGAAAAAAAATATCTGACTACACCATCGGATGCACATCAAAAAAGTAAGATTAACCTGTCCGAGACTATTTCCGAAATATTCCCATCGAAAAAAAAGTTATTAAAGGACCTATACGATCGTGGCCCAGGAAAAATCTGAACTAGACGATTCCAAACTTTGATTTTTGCTGTGGGGGTAAAATAAAGTGTTCTTACAACATTGAACACAAAAATATAGAAATTTTCCCAGGCGGTCATATTATGTGGCTCTAAACCAATTTGGGTCCCGAAAATGGCATTTTCACGAATTTTTTTCTCGGAAACTAGAAGATACCACGCTTTCATTTTTCCACCAAACATTCACCTACCCCTCGCTTAACAAAATTTAAAATTTGGTAGAGATGGCCCCAGGCAGTCGCTTATTGTATAGGGTCCTTTATTCCTTACTTTTGAAAAGCACTGTATACGTATACTTAACAACAATGTGTTTCCTCAAATTACGCTCCATTTGGAAAATTCGAAGAAATGAAAGAGAAGGCTCTGTGGATGAACTAACCTTTTAATTCCACGAGAGCTTAATTTTCTAATAATTCTCGAATTTCCCAAAGGAATCAGCAAGAACCCACCTGAAAAATGAACAGTTTTATTTTTTATTAGATAATTTTAATCTTCAGTGGGTTTTGAGATGGAATCTCTTGTCTTTGATTGTTTCCTTTTCCTTGAAATATGTCTGTAATTTTGCAAAACAATATTATTCTAACATAATCAACAACATCTACATGACTTTCAGTAGAGTCGAGAATGAGGTACCTATTTGTGGATCGCTTGTGATACCTACATAATACATGATAAACATGCAGAATACAGAACGTCCACCTCGAATATGTCGGGTGTCGGTAATTTGTTCGAAAACGATTATTATTCGAAAACATTAATTTGCCACTTAAGGCACCGCCGCACAATTGTTATGGAAGTGAAATAGCCTAAATTTTTGTCATTATTTTGAACAAAAGTTATCATTGTGGCAACCTCAAGAGGCGGTCCCCAAAACGTGTAGGAACTTATGGGAAAATTATATCTTCGGGGTGCCCTGCAGCAAAAACATCCATTTCTGGAGAGGTTGGCGCAATGATAACTGTTTGTTCAGATTGTTCATAATCATGAAAATTACAACATATCAAATTGCGTCTTATGCTACATAATTCCTCAAGACTATCCAACAGTTTGAGACTTAAATTCTAATTGCAAAGGTGATTAAATGGAACAAAAGGAGGTTTTAAAAGGTTGATTATAAAAATGCGTTTTCTTCCTACACTAACTGAAAATGAGATTCGGGATTCAGAAGGGCTGTGAAAGGACCGCTTCTCACGGTTAGTCGTGTAAAAATTATACTAACGGCTAGGCGGCGTGTAAAATGGACAATATGGCGACGGCGATTGGCGTATGACGGAAGACAGCACGCGCGATTTTACCAAATTTAAATTGTAGGACTTGACGTCTAGATCTTCTTGATCTGTCACTTGGGTTCTCAAATTTCAAAATTAATTAATTATTTTTTTTTACTGGTGTAGGAAGTTAATATTGTATAAACCGCAGCGAAAAAGTGGTTTTACGCTTCTCAGGAAATGGCCAGTCTCGGCTACGTCTCGACTGTCCATATTTTCCTTTGCCTCAAAAAACATCACTTTCACGCTTTGGGTTATAAACTAACTATTTCACTTAGGGGCTAATTTCAAGTTTGTTTATGTCATGACGTAATGACACAAGCGCATTACTCAGAAGAGGCCGCTAGTAGTACGGTTTTGCAGAGTTCTACATTATCTTGCTGAATTTCGTGCGGCAGCCATTTTGAACAACCACAATTTCAATCCAGGTATTTCTTGAGAGAAAAGAGTACACATTATGCTCAAATCAGAATGCGTTAAAAAAGGATGACAATATGATTCGCGCGCAATTGGAGGCGATCGACAGAGACCGATATTCTTTTCTTTAATGGGCGGGAGAGGGAGAAATATATTTTGAGCCTCCAAATGGTCGTCTCGTGACGTCAGTCAAGAAATAGGTCCATCGTCACTTGTCACTCGACCAGCGCTGACCGGCTGTATTAAAATCACGTGTCCCACCTTACCATCTCAGCAAGGTAATAATGTAGAACTCTGTAGAGCTTTTGCACTAAACAGACTTATGTCGTTACGTCACTTTTACCGTACTTTAAAAACACGATACAGCCCAAATCTCTGGGCCGATTTGGCTGAAATTTTGCACATAGAAATTGTATTATATTGTATACGTCAAAAAGCTGAAAAGTTTTTAGAGGCAATTGACAGACGGCAAGTGCGGTTTTGGCACATCAATTTTCAAGTTTAAAAAATTATACTCTCATTTAGCGATCTAAAACAAGAAAACTTTATTGTCATCGTAAGAAAGGTCTGCAAATTCTGATTTTAAATAAGACAAAATCTATTGGGTAAGAAAAAATAATTTTTTTTAATGACACTAATGCACGATTCCACCAACCTTACTTAAGAGAGCCTTAAAATGAGAATTATGACGTTTATACCATAAGACAAACGTCATTCTTCATTTTTAAGTCTAAATTAAGTCGTAAGTTTGGTCCGTGGGATCGGCCATAAAAACACATTATAGCCCAAAACTACTGGACCGATTTGGCTGAAATTTAGGACATGGAGATTGGGTGAGCTGAAAAGCTTTTGCAAGCAGTTGAACCACGGGAACTGCCACTTAGGCATATATCAACGTTAAAATTTTAAATGCAATGCCTCTTTTGTCAAGTTATCATTAGATCATTAAATTATTGTGGGGACCAGGGAGGTTCCAGCCGCTTCTCTTTTCACGATTTTTAGGGCGTTTTTTTAGGGTAGTTCAGCGGCTACTTGGCAAGGGAAAATTCATTAAAACAAACCTTTTACCTATTTCAAAAATTCAGCACCAACCGCAGTTTCTGTTAAAAATTTTCTTATGCCTACTTAGTCAAAATTCGAGTAGGTATATAATTTCGATCCAGTGAATGCATCGCCGAAGATACCAGTTAAAATTCGTCAGAATGGCACTACCTTCTAACAAAAGAATTATGTTGGGATAAAAACCGAGCCCGATTAAACATTCGTACGTCTTTTGGAAGAGACTTCCTCAAAATGCGAAATTTTGGAGCCGCTTCGAGGCACACAAGCGCAAAAATCTTTCACTACATCTGTTCATCAAAACAAATATGAAGTATCATTAATTTTCTAACAGGAACATCGACGTGTTTAACGAGCACTTCTAATCTTTTCCAATCAATTCACGATTTATCCCAGCAAGTAATTTAGTTACCATCATTTATAGCTCCAGTTCTTTTACATTTTACGATCATTAGTATTAGTATTTTAAATACCAGTCAATAATTAACAGTATATTAACATTTACAGCCTGGTCGACCCTCAGGGCACTGACTATTGTTTAGTTGTAAGCACACAACAATATTACAACTCACTGTGCTCAGCACTTCCAGATCTACAGTCAAAGAAGGAGCCTAAAATCGCTTGCGTTGGACGCAAAACCCATTACACCCTCTCCAACATGCAACATGGGCAAAAGTACTACTTCAACGTTTTTGCCACTAATCGTCAATCGAATTTTACCTACCCACTTGGAAATGGATCGGTGATTTTCGACAGTAGCTTTAAACCTACCACTCTGAAGGACAGTAAACCGAGTTTTGCCAATTTGAAAAGGCTCGATGGAAAAGCAGTATTTCGGTATAAAGTTGGGAAAATGTCAGGAAAACGTTTGGATTTATTCGTGCTGCCTTGCGGGGGCGTGGTAGATGTTGAAATTAGCCTCAAGGATTCCACTGTAATCCGTCCGACTCGTATTGAAGGATTTGGAAATATTTCCATAACTGATCCAGTGCAGAATGGTCGGTATTACATCAAAGTTTTTGCGATGAACCGAGAAGAATTGAAGAAGACTAACGGAATCGAGGTAACTGTGCGTTTTCGGTTGCATCATCGTACTTTTGTTCACTATCGATCTTTATAGCTATTCATAACGTCAAAATCTTCCAAGAAGATTCCTTTACCCAGTATGCCAGAAGACCACAGCGTTGTAGAGTATGAAAGCCTCCGTACTTGCAACAGCGTCACGATAGGGTGGCTAATTCCTCCCCTTACAGAAGCTCTCCACTACTGTTTAGTTGTGAAAGAAGGGAAAATTCATGAATCGGAAGATTTTAGAATGCCAAATCAATGCGGACTTGAGCATCGCCTCAGAAAATCTACGGATTTTGTGGTGAAATATTGCCTGGAAGTGAAACATAACAACGAGTAAGATTTTAAAGCCGAAACCATTTTTAATGTTCTTTTTTTAGGAAGGTTAAGACGCAGAAAATTACGCAGCTGAAGCCTGGAAGGAATTATATCGTACAAGTTACTGTTAAAAAGATGAAGGGGAAGGCTCTGTCCTACAATCTACTGCAGGTTTCTACTAGAAAGTCTTGTAAAGAATGATTTGTGTTATTTATTTATTTGTATTTATTTTTTAAGTTTTGTATTTTTATATTGTATATTTCTATGAAATTAAAAAAAAATAAGAATATGTTGGTTATTTACCAGGGCCTCATTGAGAAACTAAGTTTAGAAATAATTTCAATTTAAGTTAAATTATTGCTTATTTAGAACAAGTAAATAAATAAGTACTTCAGAAAGGATTTCCTTCACAATTTAACATACATTTGCGAGCTTAACGTGTCTACCACCTCAATTTATCTTTTTTAAGTTCAAATAGGGGCTAGACTTGGTTCAGTTGCCAGGCAACCGCGAATCAGAAAGCTTAATTCTGATGGCCAATAAATTTTTTGGCACCACTATAAATTAATCTGATAATGACCTACGTTATTGTACAACTTGTCAGAACCACAGGGCCGAAACTATCTCAAACCCTCATTAGGCTATAATTATTTATTAATCAATTTAATTCGACGATCAACATTCATTAAATATCAACAAAGTGTTAAACAAATTACGTTATCAATAGGTAGTCATAAATTTTATGGAACCAAAAGCGTCATGCACAGATAGCATGCAGAAAACACGGTCCAAGACAGATGGTGCCTATTCGGTCTATTACTCTAAAAAAAATACCAAATGTTTGCTGCTAGATTAACAGCCATTATCGCTTTGTTCGTTTTCTTGTATCATTCATCAATCTATTAGTGTTATGGCATATACACTTGCAGACTGTGTCTCTAATTCGGAGGGCTACAGCAATAGTTCCTGTGCTCTTCCCGACAGTTTTCGGTATCTGGATAACGACTCTAGGCATATTTTTTATGGAACTTTCATTACCTTGGCCATTCTCTCATTAGGCTTAAATGTTGGTGCCATTTACACAATTATTAAAAGGTAAGTCTGTGTCTTTTCTAGTTAACCTTTATAGAAGTTTTTAGGAAGTATAGATGCGTTCAGAAAGCTTGCATCATTTCTCTTGCACTATCGGATACTTTGGCCACTCTTTCTAATGGAATAAATTGTATCGCAGCCTTCACGGACGAGCTTCTAATATGGGTTGGTAAGAAAAACAGGTCACAAATTACGTATTTCTGTTTTCTAGAAATTGGGTTCATTCATGTGTTCCTTCATACCAATGGCCCAAATGGCTGCAATATTGGCAAGTTCTATCGCTTTAATGCTGATTGCTATAGACCGCTACAAAAACGTAGTCAACGCTTTAAGTAAGCGTTGGGACCCTCGATTGTCCTTCTGTTTAACAGGAGTCGCAATTCTTTGGATCTTCAGCTTTGGTAACTTTCAAAATTTTCATCAAGCAGTTTAAATAGGTGATTTTCTAGTTGTCACTTCTCCGCTCTATGACTACTTCGTGGAAAAACCAGTAGGAATTATCTTCTTCGACGGGCAAAACTTGGAGATTAAACCCTACAAAGTCTGCGTTTCCTTTAAGAAAGTGCAAATCAGAACTTACTACATCGCAATGACGTTAATGATTTTCCTACCATTACTTCTAATCTTCGTTTGGGCTTACTATAAGATTGCTGCCTTGATCTGGAAACACCGCAAACCTTTTTCCACAATTTTCAATAAGAACAATGAAACCGATCACGAAAATTCTGTGAGCAACACCAAAATCACAGAAATTTCTAAAACTTCAACCTCCAACTCCAAAACTACCATAAACAAGAGTCGTGACATTCGCGTGGAGAGAAAAATTCGCAGTTTTAAAATAATCGTTGCCCTAACTGTGGTTTTCATTTTATGCCGCTTACCCTACTTCACAATGTATTTGTATAAATTGGCTTTGCCTAATCAATCTTCGACCCATACCGTGTGGGTCTTAAACTATACTTTTATAGCCCTCCATTTGGTGAATTGCGCGCTAAACCCCCTCCTCTACACTTTCTTGAATCAGACATTGAAATTTTTGGTTCACATGGAAAAGTTGCTGAGTAATTTTATTTGGGAAATCTGCTGCTTCTGTTTTTCCAACGGAGAATTTGATGCTTTTGAAAAAGAAAATCCATTTGTCGTTGAAAATTACGAGCAAAAAGAAGCGAAACCCCACAGAAATTCAAGGGTTAAGTTTGAGCAGCCTTGCAAGGCTGACACGAACATGTCTGGGACTAGCACACAACCACTGGATAAATATTAAGCATGCATTATTATTTTCAATGATTAATAAATTATTCTTTTGTTAAATCAATCTTATTCCTCGATATCCATTTTTTGAATTCCTTGGTTGAAGTTTGCACTAAACTTAGTAATTTCTCTCCTGCAGGGCTCGTTTTCTCATATTTCAGGATATTTTCAGCCTCTTCCAGGGATTGCTCGCATTCCCTGAGCGTGTTTAACATTGATTTTACTTTCGATTTGATTCCCAAGTCCCATTTACGCTTGACCAAAATCATGTTGGCTAGGTATAACTCGTGGAGGATTACACCAGAATACAGAGGTAACCTAAAATATTAACTAGTACTATAATTTCAACATTAATTACAATACCTGGCGTTTCCAGGATCAACAATTCTGGTAATTGCCAGCAAATCCTTGCACATATTAATCTTCTTAGTAACAGTTTCGTCTGAAATTTGGCTTGGAGTATAACCCTGCTGGTATCCATACAACTGAATCAAAGAATGTTTAACAGCGTAAATATGGTAATGATTCGGATGCAAGAACGTCGACATTTTTGATAAGAGAGCATCTAGGTCTCTCACACTAGGATTTGCTAACTGGACTCGGTCAACCTCTTCTCCTATTTGATTGACCAAAAAAGAGACTTCTCTGTTGTCGAGTTTCATACCACATTTGTCACAAATCCATTCGGTGTTATCGTCCAAAGAGTTCACTGGAAGTTGAGTTCCTCTGCAAGTTTCTTCAGCTCCAAGACATTTCAAAGCACTGAGATAGCTACCTAACTCAGAAGGATCGCTGCATCTTTCACATTTGCATGAGAAGTATTTTGTTTCTCGAAGGTGCTCGCGACGAGCTTGCGTCCCCCACAAGGCGTGGGTGTACATGGTGCTAAGATGGTCCCCTTTCTTAATCGGTAAAGACGCTCTTATAACAATCTTGTAGCTCTGATCTTCACCTTCAAAAATATGGGAAGTGTTACAAATGCAATTGTGTTCCAACAAATACGATGTAGGATACAAAGCAGAAATTTCTGCATCTTGATTGATCTCCAAGGAGTTAACATCAATAATGCCACTAATCTTGTGGATGGTTTCCCGTGAAGTATCTTCAAGGGCTTCTTTTCCACTTCTTGCCTGGATTACTTTGAGCGGGGTGAAGAAATTATCATCCAAATAGTCAAAGACTCGACTTTGCACGTCCTTGTATATTTCAGTGTCAGATCCTCGCCTGTCCAAGTGAGCCTCCATTTCCATCAACTGCGCGTATTTTTTTGGATTCTTTTTTTGCAACATTAAGCAACGCAAGGCTAAAAGTGTATCTTGGCTAAAATAAAAACCATGAAAATATACTCAAAACCGATTTGAGTTACCGATAGAAATCGTGAAGACCGTTAATGGCACTTACTTCTCTGAGCCTTAGAATTAAACACTCAGATCCGTGTTTATCTAAGTCAAATAAACCCGGGCATTTAGGGTTGCAAACAGGGAAATCGCAGCCATTACATCTGGGAGAATTCTCTCCAATAATCAGCCTGGAAATTAATTTTAACAAAAGATTTAAACAGGAGTTTTACCTGCAACATCCAGGACATGGCACAGGCCCTTCCTCGACCATATGAGGCCGCGGCCCATAAACCAAAGGATATTCGCTCAGTATCAGATCTCCAGGATTAAGATCACGCGTAGCCACTAAACATCTTCCCAGTTCCTCCGTGTCCACCACTTCAAAAGGTCTACAAAGGCTCTTGTGGTCCTTCCAATGCTTCTTCTGGTGTTCTTTGCCGCAATAGCTTACCAATTTGCAAGCGGAGCATTTCAATTGGGCCGGTTCTTGACATTCCGCGCACAAGTTTTCACTCATCCTTCACTCTGCTGCAAACGCTTTACGTGCATTGAACGGAACGAGATTTTCGTAAAAATAGAATTCTGGAGGGGAAATCGAGAAATGTTTTTATAATAAGACGGCGTGGTTTACTTGGAACGGTGCCAAAGATTGGTATTACTCAGATTTTCAGTAACTTGCAGGAATTTGAAACGGGAAGCCTTAAAGGGTCATGAAGAAAAGATTTAACTTTAACACTGCAAAGTTTTATTTGCAGAACTTTGCCATTCCTGAAGAATAGCAGGTTTCGTGGTAAGGGCTCCTTCTTTGGTAAATATGCAATAGTGAAAGAACTTCAAGTAATTCACTTATCAGATGTTGGATCTTCACCAAAAGTTAAGAATGAATAATAGTGTTTTAACTTTTCACTTTCTTTTGTTATTACATTACGGGCCAAACAATTCAAAGCCAGTTGTTATCATTCTTTCAATGGATAGCGATAGTAAAGTAGAATCATCTTCTAACGGATACAGGGGCAGTGTGAGACACACTTTTTCTATTGTTTTGCTTTCAGTTAAACCAAAATTAGTGCCCGCGTGATGTCAAAAAGCAGAGGACTGTTACATCCCATTCAACCTACATTAATAGCGTTTATTGACACTGACAGGAATTTTGACCTAAATCCTAAATGAAAGCCCGTTTAACAACGCAACAAAAAAAAACATTGTGAGTTAGCGAATATAACTCTACTTTACCGGTTTACAAATGAAATAGCACCTAGTTCTCTGCCAGGAACTGTAAAATCTTTCACGGATTTACTGACTAACATTAAGGACGGCGGGTGTATCCATAAATTAATTCGCTACACTAAAATGAGCCAACTATTCCATTCATTACTTTTGGTCCGGAATCGAAAATCGTCGTCGTCATCGTATGTAAACACAATTTCGCCGAAACTACCGAACCGATTTGACTGAAATTTGAACAAATCGCAAGACTGACGGCCGGGTTATCTAAAGTTGATTACACATGTTTATTTTAAACTGGAGTTATAAAGTAAATTTCTGCTAACTTTAGACTGCAGAGTCAATCAGTTTCTTCGTTTTTGCGATGAGAGCGCATGTACAGCTTGGAAATGTAAAAATGTCCACCCAAAGCTGAGTTTGTCCACTGGTATTGGAATGGTAGCGGGACAGCAATTGTTCGAAAATATGTCATTCTAATAGCCAAAACCAACTTATAAATTCGGTTTCAAATTTTCAACTTACATTCAGGTCTTTTTATGTCAGGTAAAGTTTTTTTTGATTACATTATTTCTCATATTCTGTACGCGCACCTGAACATATACACATTGACATTTCACATAGGTGCGGGTGTACGATTAGCGCTCACACTATTCTTTCTACCAATTGTAAATTCGTTGTAGTTGGCCTGCTTTTATGTTTACATCTCTTTCTTATTACTGTTTTTCGGCAGAGCCGAAAGCGAGCAGCCGCCGAAAAGCGAAGAATTGTTAATTCAAATAATAGTTTTCGAGTAATTGTTAATGTTCATCAAATAATTGTTAATTCGAAGAATTGTTCATTTGAATAATTTGTCTCTTTCGAATAATATTCATTCATATCAAGAATTGTGGATTAAATAAAATAAAGGCAACCTGTCGCAACACGCTTAATAATAATTCAATTATCCATATCAGTTTTGAAATGGCAAATAGTTATTTGTAAACAGAAATGAAATTCTATTATTCAATTACCAATCGTGTCAAGTGTTGCCGACTGATAACAAAGATATCACAATAGGTACTCCAGTAGTTCCGCTTCAGTAACGACAAAATGAAGCACGACATTTTCTACGTTGCCTTTATTTTATTACTACAATATTGTAAGGTTTAAAAGGTTTCAAAAAATTATAATTTTTAAACAGGTCTTTGTCAACGATGTCCTACCTGTAAAAATGAGGTTTGTGATAAAACTCCTTTGTCACTAGAACTCTGCGACAGCAATTCGACAGGAAAAATAATCAATAAGATGTACCCGTTTCAGAATCTCAGGCTAACTTCGGTTAGAGACTCTAAGCAAGCTAATTACAGTTGTGTTGAAATTGAGTACACGTCGAAATTAGGTAAGTAATTTGAAAAATATTTAATTACATTTTTGAAGCTCTGTGTTGCTTAGGCGGTGTTACCTACCGAATTCAAGAATGCATTGAAACAGAGAAAGGACTGGAGTATTGTGAGATGCTTCAGTCATTTGACGATGATATCGAAGTTAAAACGTGTAAATTAACCCAACCTAGAGGCAACAGTGGACAAATTAATAAATTATCTTTTATTGTGACACTTTCCATGATTTTATTTAGGTATTTTATATTTTGAAGATAAAATAAAAATTACAAGCATAACTTTTGCAAATTTCTCAACCGATTCTGGAGTACCTCGTTGAGATCAGGCTCTGAAGCTAGAATTTTTGAAGCTTCTTGCAGATACTTCACCGACTGGTTCAAAATATCCTAAAAATTGCGATTAGCCCCCTTTTATTAATAATAAACTCACCTCCGCGGCAGCTTTAGTGATTTTTTCTTGAGCAAAATCGACTTTAGCTTTAGCCACCATAGCACTTTGTAAATCGTACAAAAGCGATCCTCGAAACCTTGAAAATCCTGGTTCTAGCACCTCAGCAATCTCCAACAGCTCGTGACATAAACCAATTTTTCTCTCCAACATTTCCGGAGAAAGTTCTAAAAGAATACTTTAGAATTTCAATAAATCATACTTGCCATCCAAGTCATGTCCGGGCATATTTCCATACATTTGACTTAAAGCATACTTGACCTCTAATGAATGGGAATTTTTTTCGTGAATAAGATTTTTGTATTTCAGCAAAAACGATTCAAAAGCCTCCGGATTTGATTTGTCCAACATCGAGATTTCTTTTTTTAAGGCTTCGTTGCCCCAAATCATCTGCTTGCTCTGCATTTCATAACCACAGTCTCCGCATTTAAAAGAAGATTCACGATCAAGAGGGTTAGTGCTCAACATTTTACCCTTTTCACAATTACTACAAAGGATCGAGCCTACATAAAGCCCGAATTCAGTGGGATCTTTGCATCTATCGCAAACACAATCAAAATTTTTTGCCATTTTCAAATGGGCTCTTCTTATCAAAGTACCCCACAAAGTTTGCGTGTAACTTGTTGTAATTGCTTGTCCTTTCTTAATTGGAATTGTTGCTGTTAAAACAGCTTTGAAATCATCCCCGAAGAAATTGTGCTTAGTGTTTCTTTTGCAACTGTGGGATAGCAGAGTCATGATGGGGTACAACCCTCTAATGTTCACTAAACCTTTTCCATCCCTAACTTCAAATGTGTTTGTATCTAAGATTGAGCAAATATTCAGGATTTCTTCTTCGGAAGTATCGAGTTTCAGTACGTTAATAAAGAGAGGTACGAGATTCCTCTTTAACACGTCGTAAACTTGCGTCTTTTTGTGCTGATCCAAATGCGACTGGCAATTAATTACAGTTTCAAACTTTTTCGATTCTTTTTTTAGCAGCAGAGCTCTTAGAGGTGCAATTGAGCAATACGCCGTCTGTTTACCGCAATCCTGAATATTTGGTTTAAAAGAAGCTTTCGCGAACAAATCACATTCTTCTCTGTGATTAGGTGAATTCTCACAACCCTTGCTACATAAAGGCCATTTGCATTTACTGCAACCGTGCTTGTCTTCATTCAATCTCTTGTGACACCCCAAGCAAAGCGGGGTACTCACCATTTTGGGTCCCAAAATTAACGGCAATTTTTTCATAATAACCTCCCCCGGATTTATGTCACGCGTTGCAACCAAAAATCTCCCCATAACGGGATTGGTTTGAATCTTGTAAGGGGCACAAGACTGTTTGTGTACTTTCCAGTCCTGCTTCTGATGCTCTCTGCAGCAATAAAACACTTCATTGCACGCCGAACAAGAATTTTCAGCATTTTTCTTGCAAATTGCACATAAATTAGACATTTTAGTTCAGGCGGAAACTGTGAGAATTTTATTTAAATCACAGGTGCGCACGCAAGCTGTCCTCCGTGTCACAACAAGTTAAATTTAGTGTCGTTAATGAGGCTAGAAGAGCCAATAAGTAGGTGTGTATCTTTCTCGTTTTACATCAATTAAGTTTTTAGCCTAATTGTCGCTAATTTTCTTGGACAATGAGTGAAATTCCTGAAAATAAATTGGGCGCGTGCGAGGTTTGCCAGCAAAAAACTGAATATAGATGCTCCTCTTGTAAGCTGGCTTTTTATTGCACCCCCCAGCACCAAAAAGAAGACTGGCACAATCACAGGAAAACCTGTAGGGCTTTTGAAGTGTCTCGATCGGAAAAATTAGGAAAATTTCTAAGAGCCAAACGGGATTTGGGTGTTGGTGACGTAATTTTCACAGAACTTCCATTGGTGTTTGGACCAAAGCCTCACAGAGTCCAAGAAGGGCCTATTCCATGCGTCGGTTGCTGCTTGTAGTATACCTACTTTTATTTATTTACATTTACCTCATTTTTTTCGTAGATTAATTGATGAAAAAAGAAGTGTAAAATGCCCGGAATGTCTCTGGCCTGCGTGCAACATGATGTGTTCTGGACTAAAAGATTTTACCAAACATGGTCTTGAATGCCAAGTACTTCGATTAAGAAATCCTGCTTCCGGTGGACCGTTTTTTGAATATTTTCGCTTCGACGTTTTGATTACTTTAAGGGCTTTATTATTGCAGAAAGCTCGCAGAAATAAATGGGAGCAATTGGTACAACTGGAGGCTCACTCGGAGGAGCGCGGCCCTGGATCGCAAATTTATGAGTAAGTTTTCTGATTTCCACGACAGCATCCTGGGGTCACAAAAATACTCTTAATTTTTTCGTAATTAAGTACGAAAAAAGTTTTGTACGTAATTACGCCCACTTCTCGTCCAGGATCCCAAGAACAATCTCTAAGGACAGAATCCCACCTGGAGCAGTCTATGCAGAATGAATAAATTGTTTCACAACCACCTCCTTTTTGCCACCTAATTACGAAATTTTCTGAACGTGCACTATGGCTAAAGGTCTCTTCATTTCGTAATTACAATTTTTTTGTTACTACGACATTTCCTTGCGTTGAGGTCAAAAAGGCGTTGAGGGGACGGAAAACGATGCATCCTGGATGTGGGATTTTGCCCATAGGGGCTATTCCAGAGGTCTAAGGAAGGGAAATGTCTTAAAAATTTCTTACTAATTACGCTACTTTTTTCGTAATTACCTACTAGAAAAAAATTGTCGGTCAGGGAAGCAACTGGAACCTCCCCATATTTGATATTTGAGTATTGTGCTGTAGTCACTTGTCAGATTAACATAATATACAGGTTGGTTTTTTTTTAAACTTCTTACTTTGGATATTTTTGGATATAAAATAATATTGAAATGAAATAAACGCTAGTCAGCCCGGCATGGAGGGCGACAACTGGACGTTAATTCGGCTGATTTTTTCACTTCCGGTTTAACCGGAAATAGCCTTAACTTTGTTTTTTCAAATAGAGTAGGACACCTTTTTGTCAACGGATTCGGAATCTACAACTTTTTCTGAGTCAGAAACATCTATCATACTGGACCGGAAGTACTGTCACGAGTGTCACGGTCACTCTAGATTTTCAAAAATGTCGCAGAAATCTGCGAAAAATTGAAATTATTGAAAATTACAAGAACATGACCATTTCTTTGAGATATATCGGATGGTATAGTTTCATATTTGTTTTCAGCTTCCGATTTAACCTGGAATTAGCCTCCGATAGGTCTCGTTCGTTTCTTATAAATGAATAAAATAAAGACATACCTAAGTGAAAATCTAATTGCACAGATGAATTTGCTTCAAAAAAACTAACTTGAAGTGTTTTTGCGTTTTTCCAAAATCACAATTTTTCACTGATTTCTTTGGTGCTTTTGAAAATCTAGGATGACCGTGACTCCACTTCCAGTTTTATGACCTTAGTACTGATAGTTAATTATATTGGAAAATGCAAAAGTACGTCAAAGCTCATTTTAAAAGGTCTTTTAATCAGAACAAAAATTCAAAGGGGCCGTAATCCCCCATTGTGTATGGGGAGGTTAACAATAATATTTTCGTGACCCCAGGACGCTTTCCTACATCTTTTCGTCAATTTTGAAATATTTTTAGAATTGTCGAGGAAAAAGCAAACTTCCTCCAAGAACACATTTTGAAGCCTTTAAAAATTTTTGAAGAGAAATCTGGAAGAACCATAATTCCCGACACGTCAACCGATCTCATTCACAAAATTTACGGAATTTTGGACGTAAATGCAACGGAATTGAACGATGAAGTGGAAGCGGAGGTTCTGTACCCAACTGCAAGTTTAATAGAGCACGATTGTACTCCCAACACTAGCCAAGTTATCGAAACAAAAGGGGGTACCTTCAGAATTACATTCAGAGCAGCTACTCCTATCAAAAAAAGGGAAAATATAAAATCAACATACACCCATATTTTATGGGGCACCCACGCTAGACGCCAGCATTTAAAAGAGACGAAATATTTCTGGTGTTATTGTCATCGCTGCAAAGATCCTACCGAGTTTGGTACTTATTTAAGCGCATTGAAATGTTTGGGTACCAGTGATAATCCCTGTGATGGCATTCAATTACCAAGAAATCCCTTGGACGAAAATCCTTTGTGGGTTTGCGACAAATGTAACATTGCCTTGCCCTATGATGAAATAAGAAATTTCATAGATCACCTGGGGGGTGAGGTTGAAAACGTGCTTGAGAGCTTTCCAACGCTGCAAAAGCTCGAAGATTTAATAGAGAAATTTTCGAAATTTCTTCACCCCAATCACTGTCATATCTATCAAATTAAACATACTCTAGTGCAGATGTTTAATAGAACGGGAGGAGTAGAGTTGTCCAACAACTTTTTGATGGAAAAAATTAAAATGTGTGAAGAACTTTTGGACATCAATGAGGAAGTCGATCCAGGGTGCTCTCGTCTCACTCTGTACACGGGTGTTCTTCTACACGAGATTTTTACGGCCAAATTTGACTTGTTGATAAGAGGATTTGGCAGTGATAAAGGCGAAGCTGATATTGCCGAAGTTGTAAATATTGTTAAAAAGAACAAGAATATTCTGCGTTGGGAAGGCGCGGAAGGTGCTGGGAAAAAGTTGCTGAAGGTGGTTCAGCAGGACGAAGACACACTGAAGACATGGTTGACAGAAAACGGAATAGCGGAATAGTTTTGAGATACTCTGTATTGTTAGTAAAAATCATGAAAAAACGAAAGCTAAGTTCCTGGAAATTCCATAAGCGTCGTCCGGAAAAGGACGCTGAAATAGCAAAGCTCCGAAAAATTAGTGACTTCTTTCTTCATTTACTATTTCATTGAGGGCATTTTAATTATTATTAAAACTGAACCGATCCCCCTTAATGATGATTATAATAATAGTAAAGTCCCGTCGCATATTAACGAAAGCGGGGGTTGTGTGTCTCAGGCTTTTTTTCTGTTGGTTTGTAAACGGGATTTCACATCCGTCAAAACTCCCGTGACTCACTGTCAGTGTCAATAAACAGTAACAATGGAGGTTGAAAGGGGTCTTTGTTGTTAATTACTGTCCATGACAGATTGTCTGACAGAACTGAAATCCCGTTTACAAACCGACAGAAAAAAAGCCTGAGACACACAACCCCCGCTTTTGTTAATATGCGACGGGACTTTAGGTGCAAACCTCCATCTCTTACTCGGCGCATCCTACGCCGCCAGTAAAACGCTACGTGTATTTTGGGCTGCCTGTCACAACACCCCTAAATTTATATCTGAAATTTACACAGAAGCCGTTTCTTATATGCTTCTGGTCAATTTTATATGTATCTTTATTTCAGATCTAAAATTTTAGAGAAATAAAATAATACTTATTCACATCAATTTTATTTCTTTTAAATTTCAGTACCATACCAACCTCAAGTAATCAAAACATCCAAAGTTGACAATGCGAGCTGTCAACTGCCACATGTCACTTGTCTGCCTCATAACCTAAAAATCATGACAGCTAAGATGTGACCCAAGTTATTTACAGTTTTTTGTTAAAGTTTTAATTTAGACGCGTGAATACAATGGAAAATTCCTCGGGACCAACAACATCAACCTCTGATGCACCACCCCTCTCCCCAGAAAATCTCACAGAATGCACAAAGAAAAAGAAAAACCGAAGGAAACCTAGGCAGAGAGATAAGAAAAAGAACAAAGAAAAGGTAGCCAACGAAGACATTCTAAACAATGACCTGATTTCCCTTGAGATCAATTCCATTAAAGATAAACTGAATGCAGTTTTCTACAGACGTCACGTAGAGGGGCACATCAAGATTCATTCATTTATAAAAGACGGTTTTATTCCCCGCGTATTTTATTCAAACGGCCATCGTCCCTCCCACGACTCCGTTGTTTTAAAGAAAATTAGCGATTTATCCATAAATGGCGTGGTGAAAAAATCTGTTCCCGCAAAAGTGAAAAGGCAAAAACCTGAGAAGGCACAAAAGAACCAGAAAGATGAAAATTATCCAGATTATCTTTCGATAGAAGAAGTGGAAAAAGGATTGGCTGATGGAAGTTTGATTAAGGGGTATATCAGAATAAATATGAAAAATCATAATGTTGCTTATGTGGGGAACGAGAATGTTTCAAAATTGGATTATTTTATCAATTCCATTGTTGATAGGAATCGAGCCTTGAATGGGGATGAAGTTGTTTTAAGACTGAAGGCTGAAGAGAACAAGGATAAAAAAACTTTATCCGAAGTTGTTTATATCACTAAAAAGGTACATTTCTATTTTCAGTTTTACCAGAAACCTCCCACAACAAATAACTTTATTTAACGGACCAACGCGTTTCGAATAGCAACTGCTTATTTTATTATCAAAGCCAAACTAATGCTATACAGAGTGTTTAGGCCTTCTGACTTGGTAGCAAAATTGGGAAGTAAAATTTTGCTGTCGCATTATAACGTTTTTGTACAGCAAATCTTTATCTTTGCTACTATCAATTTTAGAAATTTTAGAAAAATTCTGAATTTGAGCGAAATTGAATTAAGAACAATCAGTCAGAAGGAAGTTAAACTTCCAGAATTTTGAGAAATATCAAAGATTTTCATACTGGAATCTGAAGACCAAACTCTCTTTGGTCTTTTTAGTCATATTTTGATGCCATTTTGACGAGTTCTATGGATTTCGAAGAATAATTTTCAAAGCTCTTAACGTGGTCTGAAAATTATGACGACGTGCGTCGGAATGACATCTCAGATACTTGAAACTTAGAAGGGAATAGAACCAGCATCACCACTTATAAACCTACCTCTAGTCCTATTCCCTTCTCAAGTTTGTTCACGTTACTATACTGCCGTGCAACAGAAGAACGGCGTATGTGAAATTTCCCAACTTTTGAGGAACGAAGATCAAAGTTTTGGCTGCAATCAAATCGCTATAGCTTTTTTATCTGAAATGTTTTTCTTCTAGTTTTTTCTGAACATGCATGTTGGACCGTTTGCTTGGAGAAAAAAATTATTTCTTTTTCAAATCACTGTTTTATTGGAATTTAATGTCACTTACGGCATTTTTAACTAGCAAGTCGGACATTTTGCATGATATAAACGCAGTATGTAACTAGGATTTGATTTAAACTAGTATTTTTTTATTTAAACAAAACTTACATTGCTTCACAAAAAAGAAACTGTTTTACGGAATTATGCACTAAAAACATTGCAGAATATAAAAAATATTAGTCTCATAAAGTTAATGAAAATTAGTCTGCAGCAATGAGTTCAATCAGATATAATTTGACAAATTTGCGACGATCATTTGTAAAACTTTGTTGAAAGAGGCACTGAAGCAAATTAAAAACACCGTATGTGCTCACATAAGAGGTTCATGCTTAGTAAATCGTCGGTTTTCTTAGCACATGCGGCCTATATTTCTATTAACTTGCAGATGCGGTGTTCTTGACTTGCATTATTATGACTTTGACAGTCAAAATACAAACTTGCTATTTTTAGAACAAGATTTTTGCCACTTAAAACTTAAAAAAATTGACAAACATCATATAATTATAAAAGGAAATTTATTGAGGATTTCAAATCTATCAATAACTCAAAATGCCCAAAAATGCACATACGACGTTTTTCCATTGCAGGGCAGTATAGGTACTTGTGAAATTTATGTGCGTGGATTTGTGAACCGCTTGAAATGCGTTAGCTCGTTAAATAAACTTTTTCTGTATTGTGGGTTTTTTCCACCAACATGTCCATTACTTTTCGTTTGTCGTTATTATTTTGCCGTCTTTAGGGTCGGTTTTTTCATCTCATGTTAACTTTAACATGAAGTTTGTCACCTTAGTTTCCATTGTGACAACAATTTGTTTCTATGGAATTACCTCATGTTAAATTTAACATGAGATGAAAAAACCGGCCCTTAGTTTCCATTGTGACAGCAATTTGTTTCTATGGAAATAACTTAATGTTAAATTTATCATGAGATGAAAAAACCGGCCCTTAGGGCCGGTTTATCGATGCTCAGCTAACTTCAAACTGACAGATTGTTGCCAATCAGAACTGTAGTTGCTAGGCAATTGGCTTTCAGTTAGGGATAACTGAGCATCGATAAACCGGCCCTTAGTCAAATAAAATCTTCTAGATTCATCCAAGAATGGCAGTGGGTTGCCTAACTCCTTCGATTGCAGCCAATAAGCGCTTTGCTATATTTTCCCCAAGAGACAGAGGCGTCCCGAAAATAAAAATTCCGAAGATTAGCTGGCCTAGTGAATTTGAATCGAAACCAAAACTTTACGAAGAGATTCTTTTTGTAGCTAAAATAACTGACTGGAAAGAAAGTAAATATCCTATAGGAACAATAATAGAAAATCTCGGTATTAGTGGAGATCTCAAAGTCGAATCGTTGGCAATCCTTCGAGAATTTTGCTTGGATCCCGCACCTTATGGTGCAGATATAAAACGGTTTCTTCCTAAAAGCACACAAATTTCCGAGGAAGAATTTAGCTATCGCGAAGACTTGAGGAAAGAATGTATTTTCACCATTGATCCTTTAACAGCGAGAGATCTCGATGACGCCGTTTCTTGCAAAGCCCTTCCAAATGGAAACTTTGAAATTGGAGTCCATATCTCTGATGCTTCGTTTTATTTATTAGAAAATACAAAACTGGACGATCAAGTGCGAAATAAAGCCACTACTATTTATATGGTGGACAGTGTCTATCACATGTTGCCAGTGGAATTGTGTTTATTCTGTTCCTTGTTGCCAAACGAGGATAAATTAGCATTCTCCGTTTTTTGGGAGATGACATCTAGTGGAGAAGTAGTGAAGAAGCGATGTGCTAGAACTATCATAAACTCCTGCGTGCAATTAGCCTACGAGCATGCGCAGATGATGATCGATGATCCACAGAGGGAGTTTTCAACTAATGAATTACCAGAAATATTCAACGAATTCACTGCCAAAGATCTGAGTCAAGTTGTGAACGATTTGCAGAAAATTGCCGTTTGCTTGCGGGAGAAACGAATGGAAAACGGTTCCCTGAAGATAGATCAGGTGAAATTAGGTTTTACTTTGGATCCCAAAAGTGGAAAACCCGAGGGTTTTCATGTTTACGAAAACAAACCAGCGAATAGGCTGATCGAGGAGTTCATGCTGTTGGCCAATATGACAGTTGCTCAATGTATTTACGATGCTTTTCCAGACGTGGCCTTCTTACGGTAAGTTTTGCTGTTAAATAAAGCACACATTAGTCCCTCTTCTTCTAATGTAAAGTTTGCCGATAGTTGCGAGAAAATGTTAATCCAGGGTGTTCCTATATATTCATAGTCCTAACTCCGGGACGTTATTCCTTACATCATTCTAGGAAGAAAAGTTCCGTTATAGGGGAGGTACGCCCCATCAAAGGGGTACTCAAAAAGTTAAATTTTTTTAAATTTCTCGAAAAATATTAAGAATAGAATTTTGAAATTTGGAACAATCGTTAGCAGTGTTATAAAGAGCTTTCTCCTGACTTTTTTTCAGATTTTTAATAATTTTCTTTTGTTGTAGTCATTTTTATCATCAAATAATAATAAAATCTTAATTGGTGGTCGATTCTACCCAGAAAAGGTGCTCTTGTTGAATATTGTTTAAACGCACCCTTTTCGATTAAAGTGACTTTGATTGGTTTAGAGTGCGAAAACTTCTGTTGCAAGATTTATTTTATCTTCCTAATTAGTGAAAATAAACTCAGAATATGATTTCTTACATCATTTTAGAAAGAAAAGTTCATATGGACATGTAGTGATAAATAATTCCTAAGGCGGCTATGGTCCTTCGAATAATATGTTTTCCAAGACTCCATGACGTATCTTAATATGAACTTTTCTTCCTAAAATGATGTAGGAAATCATTCTTCATCTTCATTTTCACTAATTAGGTACATAAAACAAAGTGCTAGTCACAAATTTTCGCCCCCTAAACCAACTGCAATCATTCTATTCGAAAATGGTGAGTCCTAACTACACTCAACAAGAGCACCTTTTTATGTGGAATAGACCAGAGATTACGATTTTGTTATTATTTGGCAAAAAAAGGCCCACAACAAAAGAAAATGTAAAAAACTATGTAAGGCCTCCCAAGAACACACACCTCTGATGTTATTAAAAATCTGAAAAAAATTGAAGAGAAAGCACTTTATGGCACTAACCATTGTTCTGAATTTCAAAATCCTATTGTTCATATTTTTGGAGAAATTTTCAGAAAACTGATTTTTTGAGTACCCCTTTAAAGGGGCGCAGCTCCCTTATAAAGCATTTCCGGACATATGTCCATAGGAATTTTTCTTCCTAGAATGATGTTAGGAATAACGTCCCGGAGTTAGGACTATGAATATAGGAACACTCTGTATACAGGCTGTCCCGAAATTAGTGGTCAAATCTTTACCAGTAGATTCTTCTATGAAGAATATGAACATTTGTCGAAAAATAAGTCCTAAGAGAGCTAAGGCCCCTTAAAGGGACTCCAAAATTTGCGACAGAAGACATCAAAATATCGTAAACAAGTTCATGGGATGGTTCCTTACTTCATTCTAGAAAGAAAAGTTCTTATGAGTATGGGTCGAAAAATGCTTCCTAAGGGAGCTAGAGTCCTTCAAACAACATGCTTTCCAAGACCCCATTTGAAAGACCATGACTCCCTTCTTATTAAGCATTTTTCGACCCATACCCATAAGAACTTTTCTTTCTAAAATGAAGTAAAAACCGTCCCATGAACTTGTTTACGATATTTTGATGTCTTCTGTCACAAATTTTGGAGCCCTGAACCAATGAAAAGCCATTTTTTTCGACAAGGGCGCATTATATAGATGTCAAACAAGAGTGCCATTTTTACTTAAAAAACCTAAAATTTTCAGATTTTGGAATCAAATTTGAGAAAAAACTGCTTACAAAAATGTTTGAGTAAAAGTCCTAAGCCCCTCCTGTACGAGACGCTAATGACCAAAATTTTAAAATTTTCTCCACAGTAGTAAATTCAGCATCAAAGCAAACATACCAAATTTCACGATCTTTAACCGTTTTGAAGAAAACACTTTCAAAGTGGCCCCTTCGAGGGGCCTTAGCTCCTCCCTTAGGACTTATTTTTCGACATATGTTCATAGGGACTCTTTTTCATATTTTTCATAGAAGAACTACTGGTAAAGTTTTGACCACTAATTTCGTGACACTCTGTATGTAAAACCTCGAGGTTTAAACACCGCTTTTACACGCTTGACAAAATTATTTTAAAGATTACACGAGCCCCCCAAGCCTACAATGATGGAGGAACTAAAGCTAAACTTGGAGACGATCGGAATGCACTTCGATATCACCTCTTCCGGAGGAATCCAATCCTCCCTCAATAAATATTATTCCGATGATTTTTTGGGTAATTAATTTTCAAATCGGGAAATTTTAAAAGACAATTTTATTGCAGGTCGTACCCGCATGGCTGTGCTAAACCATCTCTTCGCCAAGCCCATGAAACGGGCGCGATATTTTTGCACGGGTGCTCTTCAGGACGAAGAGTTAAGTTTCAATCATTTTGCTCTCAGCATACCGATTTATACGCATTTTACCTCACCTATTAGAAGGTATGCCGATATAATGGTCCATCGACTTTTAGCAGCTAGTTTAAATTATCGGGTGAAACCAGACGTGACTCCTAAGGAAGTTGAAGAAATAGCCGAAACATGCAATAGGCAGAAGTATCATGCGAAGAAAGCCGGGGAGGCCAGTTCCGATTTATATTTGGCTCATTATATAGAACAGCATCAGCCGTACGTTGCAGAGGCTGTTGTTGTGGATGTCAGGGAAAAATTTTTCGACGTAATAGTTCTAAGCACTGGAAGTATAGTGAGAATTTACATTGATGTAAGTTGATCGAATAAGATTTTAAAATTTTGAAAAAATTTTGTTTAAAACTTGGTCCATTTTCAAAGAGGAACTGATGTTTGATTACACAAGGTAGTTTCAAAGTCTTGTTCCACAAAATTTACTTATTGTTAAGGACGCGTTACTCCATCTTCAGCTAAAAAAGAAATTAACACAAAATACAAAACAGTTGCCTGGAAATCGAAAAAACGTTTGGATCAAAGAAAAATAACAGCTTTTGAGTCACACTGTAAATTCATCGAAAGACGCTCAAACGTTGAAAAAAGGCGCACCGCACCAATGAAGGAAAGAGTGAAGAACTTTTCTGGTTCCTTAGGGGGTTCTAAGAAATGGAAACATAATCTAAATTTGTAGAAAAATTTGGAATATTCCAAAAAAAGCTGGACATTCTTTTGACCCGAATTCCAATGTAGATCTGCTACATGTTTCTCCAAGAGACCGTCTTCTTCATAATCTAGGACTTCTGGAAATTAAAAATGTGCCACAATTTCTTACAGGTTAAGTTTTTTTTAACACCCGTTTTAACAGGTGACAGGTCACGGCCTCTGCTTTCAAACGGTTTTTCGCGCTTGCCGGAATCGATGGTCGGGTCGGCACCTGTGTCGCGCTCCTTTCTTTGCTATGGCAAAGACAGAGACGATTATAGTTGCTCTGAACCTGACCGTCTTCTTCTGGTTGGCGCGCAGAAACTGCTTTTGACTTTAGGGTGACTCTAACTTTTCCCACCACCCACCAAATTTCCCCAAATTTTCGGGCCTTACTTCAATGTTTGAGCGTCTTTCGATGAATTTACAGTGTGATGCAGAAGCTGTTATTTTTCTTTGACCCAAACGTTTTTTTGTTTTCCAGACAACTGTTTTGTATCTTGTGTTAATTTCTTTTCTAGCTTTTCTAGACTTTGAAACTACCTTGTGTCATTAATTTTAAAAAATGTTTTAGAAACTTGGAGATGGCGTTAAATATAAGTCTGAAGAAATAAAAAGTGCACAGGATGAAGAAACAAACAAGAAGATGTGGCGAATCCTTCTCAGTTTCCCTAAAACAAGCAAAGACGAAGAGGCTGTGACGGTTTTAGAAATTTTTACTGTCGTTCTAGTAGAACTCACAAGAAAGCTGAAGACTAATACATTGGAAGCCAAGTTGATTCGGCCAGTAAAATTAACATTGTGATTTTATTTTATTGGAATGTGAATATATTTATACTTTACTGCAATATACTGGTTTGGGGTTTTAACTTAAGTCGCCTCATTTCTCAATAACCGCTTGGATCCAATCTGCAACTTCTTGCACTCTTTGCGCACGATCTCTTCCGCCACTTGCGCATACCAGCAAATAATCGTGGGAGATACCCACCAAAGTGTTATTCACTATAACGGGGTTTCCACGGTCTCCTGCGCAACTTCCACGTCCTGGAGGGTCTAAGTAAAAAGTAGTCGTTTCAGTGCAGACGTACTCTTCACGTGCACCTCCACTACCAGTCCAACCCCTATCGCAGGCATCCACACTGACAGTTTTTGTGTTAATATATTGCAGTTGTGGGCTAGGAGGAACGTCATCTTCCTGTAAAGCTCCATGGCCAACAATAAACGCATCTTCTCCTCCGTTATAATCAGCCTCGCCCAATGCAATCGGTTGGACTAAATCATTAAATTCAATATTTTCGACTTTTATGATTGCTAAATCATTTTTGGTGGTGGCCGCATCGAAAGAAGGGTGAAAAATAATTTCATCGACCTCGTAGGATACTCCGTCGCCTACTGTCGGTTTTATAAACTGCTTGCTATATCCTTTGAGACAAACAGCTGATGTCAATATATCCCTGTTGCTTATAATAGCCCCTCCACACATAATCAAAGTGTAGTTTTTGTTAACCAGTGTGATACTGGCGAAGTAGGGGAATTGTCCCGGTTCGACTGGGGTAGACCCGTATAGTCCGCATACCGAAGATACTAATAGAAAAAATAGTAAATAATAAATACATATTGACTAAATTCTTACCAAGGGAATACACTGCTATGGTTATAAACGTAAGTTTCATTTTAGAGCGTAATGTAAGATTTTAGAAACGTGATTTTGATTTTATAATGCTGTTCAAGTGGCAGACAGCAAATTATCAGAGGATAAAATATCAAGATCAGTTTTCCGTTAGATAAGTGTTTAGTCATTGATTTATTTGAAAACGATTCGCATTATAAGTATAAGAGGATGAGAGGAAGTGTGCCTCATCAGTTATGATTCTAAATTGTTCAAATCTTCTAATAAAATAATCCACACTCCAGGTGGATTAGAGTAATTTCAATGGTAATACGGATGTTTCAAGGTCAATCCACTTTTACTAGGTATTTAAAAAAAAATTTAATAAAAAGTTTTCGTTCAAAGTTTAGGGATACTTCAAACTTACTTAAAATCTAGGTATTGACTAAAAATAAATTTTCGATTTTTAACAATAGGTTTTTGGGATATGCCCAGAAATTTTTGAATCCGCTTTTCACGAAAACGGGTTTCCCTACAGAGTAACAACAACAGGGACGTTTTTACGTGATTTTAGTCAGACAGCCATAATATTATGGCGAGGAAAAAACCAGAGGCCCCCGTTTTGAACGCCCCTGGCAAAATCCGCTTTTGGCTGATAACATGCAAAAACTCATTGCTGTAGCAGTTCCTGATTCATTATTATTAAATAAAAACCGAAGTTTGGGCACCCCCTTCAGAGGACCGCAGCACAGTGGTTCAGAATCCAAAAAACGTGAACGAAAATCCCTGCTTCCAAACTATATTGAACCAATTTTGAAAAAAATTGTACCCCGGGGCTTTTAACATCGTAGAACACACTGATGGTGTTATTTTTCTGAAAAAACCAACAATAGGTATAACGAAGCAACATTTAAAGTAAAAGGCTCAATTTTTTTAAATTGAGTGTGCAAAATGGTTCAGTTTTTTAGTCTTAACAATATTAACAGATAATAATGATAATAATAATAATAATACCCCGTGGCATTAGTCTAGCAATTTAATTGAGACATCAAAAACGAATTTAGAAAGTTTTTTTTCTTCAATTTCAGTCATCTTCCTCATCCTCTTTGTCTTTTTCTCTGTTTCTCCTTCGGAAAACTCTTCATTGTTCGAATCGATTTCGACATCCTCAGGAACTATGACGAGAGAATAAGCAACTTCGGGATCTTCGGGTCTTCTTGGATTCGTTGGAATATAAAAGGAAAAAACTGTTCAGAGATTAATAGGTAGGTATCAATCGGTGGAAGATATCTTCATTAACTTTGAGGAGGTTCACTTTCCTGGTGTGATGTTCTCTGTAACTTTTAATATCGTTATTTTTGGCCTCTTGAGCCCCTTCAGAAATCTCGCCTATTGGCACAACGACCTGATCAATAATACTAGCTCCATGTATTCAAATTTTGTAAACAGAGGGTGGCATATAATACCACCCGTACAGTGACACAAATTTTTCGGCCGTTTGCAGAGAATACTCTTCGAACTTTTCTGTTTTGATTTCAAGTCCACTATTGATGCGTTTCAGAACGATTGCAAAATTCTTAATCAGTCCTTGGTCTCTCTCCAGATAACTTGGGGTTAGAAAAGAACCTTCTTGTCGTATTTCCGTCATTTGAAGTTCCAGTACCATTGTTATCCACAATTAATCCCATTTTTGAATGAAACTCAGACTGAATTTTTCGCTTTTTTTCTTCAAATTGTTCTCTTTTGTGGCTTGGCACCTTCCACATCTTTATTTTCTTTTTTCTTTATTCTCTAACGAATGTTTCCAGTTGTTCTGTGGCGGCTTTATCATCATTGGTTTGAAATTTAAGCTTTAAAAAGTCCAAAACACAAATTTTACGAGCTTCAAAAGTTTTTTCTCGATTTTGCATCATCAGATCAAGCAACATCAGAAGCGTAATTCGGACCATGCTGAACAAATAAATTTGCAACCAAATGTGCAATGACAAAGAGAACAACAAATATAACAATAATAAGAGATATGACGCACTATGGAATTATTTTAATCACTGCGAACACTTCGAGAACAAGAGAACGCACTGAAATTAAAATTTTGCAAGAGTGCAATAATTCACTTAAACGCTCATTATGTCTAGACGCGCAAATATGCGCTGCCAAAATCGTTTTAGTTCTCTATGAGTCCCTAAGCAAACATCTGATACTAATTATAAACCGTCCTGAGGCGTCCTAAATTTTGTATAGCTTCATTTGTAAAATTTTTCTTGGAAATGTAATGGAATCGTAATGAGGGTTATGAACAAAACCCTCTATGTATATTTACATTTCTGGTGAGCTATTTTGATACAAATAGGTTCACGATAAGCACCTATAAAAAGTTTTTTGTGAAAATCTTAACTCCTTTCTGTACACAAGCTAGCGATCTTTCCGTTTTTTCCGGCAACGTAAAGCACAGCGAAATTGCTCGTTTTGTAGGTACCTACGTCGTGTAGTGGCTAGACGAACAGTAGGATTGTATTCATTGATTGCCCTAAAGTTGACCAATATTATGAAGAATAAAATATGTCAATTACTCATTCCTACGAGAAAGTTGGAAAATCCGATTTTCGTTCACGTTTTTTGGATTCTGAACCACTGTGCGTAGCCCCCTTAGGAGCGATTTTAGGACACATGTTCATATTTTTCACAGTTTAATCTTGATAAATAAATAAACAGGCAAAAAACAACACAACTTAAACCCATAAAATAATACTATAACTCATCAGCCCCTGTTTGGTATTTCTTGTTGTTTCGTTGGTCTTTCCACCCATAGGAGGGTGCGGGTTGGCAATAGCATGCCTCTTTTTGAGAATCAATGTAGGCCTTGCAGCCAAGAGTTAAGGTGCCCGTGAAGAGCATTTTAGCTGCCCCCTTACAAGCTATCAAAAAAAATTATTAAACATTTCATCATAATCTCATTATAAATACCTTTAACCATGGAAACGCCTCCAACAGATTTTTCATAGCTATCACAATATCGGTACAAGCATTTTTTAAATTCCACATCACAAACCTCCTTGTTACGATTACAAGTATCGTAACAAATGTCGTGTTGGTCACAACACTTTGTCATTTCCCCCACGGGAAGGTAATCACTGTGGATTTTTAAACCCAAAGATCCACATCCATTTGCCGAAGGTTTGTGGTTTCTATTAGGTTTTGGGGTAGCCCCTGAAATAACTTTGGTAGAACCAGCAGACATAAAAAAATAACTTACCTCCCGGACACTTAAACACGCACTCCTCTTCAACGGCTGCATCAAAAATCTCGTGGAGATTTTTGAATTTCCCTGCAACACTGATGGCATTGCTTATGATGTTCCCGAAGACAGTTTCAGCAGAAAGAACCGCTTCTCGTAAATTCGTTAATAAACCAGAACCGTAACCTGAATAAACATAACCGAGAAAGGTTAACAGGTAAACCGCAACTTTTCCATATGGTATATCCATAATTACTCAACCATAAAACATTTTTAAAAAAAATTCTAGGATAAGTTGAGGTTATGTAATGACAGATGACAGGTACCTTGGTGATTGGGCAAACTGAAGTAACCGCATTGGCTAATGCGACAACGTGGGTGCCTTCCAATCAGGAAATTGCGCGAATTTTGATTCTGTAAATATATTGCCAAAATATATTGCGTTGATTCAGGTGAATAGATATTTTTGTTGCAAGCTAAAAACAAAGTCATACTGCTAATAAAATCAATTAAAACTTTTTTGGCAATGTTTCAAGACCCTGTGAATGTTTGTCGAAAATGGCGTTTCATTTTATGATTCTTTGTTTAAGTGAAAACAATAAAAGAGCCAAAATAGAACAAGTTGATAACAAGTGCAACAACAGTGATTTTGATTTATTTAATAGTCTGTTAGTGACTGGCATTTTCTTCCAAAATTGGTGTATAATGTGTTGCCTAAACAAAGTGCTAATGAACTTAAGGTCTAATTGCGTTTCCTTTAATTAAAAATAGTAGATTTTCTGGAAATACTCCGCACTACAACAAAGATTTGGCGGCCAAGTGCGAATTTTAAAATTAGAAATCATTTTTCCCCCCAAACTTGAGGAAAATAAAATGCGTGCGCAGTCGTGCGAGAAGAGTGAAAGATGGGGAAATTCACGGGTGCAAGAGAGGTGGAAGCATTGTGGGATTATCGAGTTGTTAAGGTTAGACTGTGACAAAACAAAGAAGTGGAAAGTGATTTTGCAAATATTCTAATGTCATTTGAACTCAGCTGTTCCTGTTAGAGGGTGATTGACTTTCCAATTTCCAGTGTCTGTGTAATTGTCCGTCTGGTTTTCCACGAAAATTATCCCTTTCCACGTGCAGGCTAAGGAAATTCCAAAATGAGTGAACTTTCACAGGAAGAGGTAAGTAAATTGACAACGTGTAATCCCGAAAAAAACAATTTCTGTTTTTGTTAATAACATTTTAGATGCGAAGAAGACGCCTCGCACGTTTGGCAGTTCTTGATAACGTGTCACCCTCGAGTTCGGTGTCGCCCCCCATTACCCCCATTTCTCAGTCTCCAAATCAGGCCCAAAGTCCACCAACTACACCAATCGATGAGAAATGTTTTAGTGAGATCAAAGATGATAACAGAAACGTCAATTATGAGCCACAGAAGTGCGAGGGGGTCTTTCAGATCCCCAGCAAACCTATTGATATGCCTTCAAGTTCAAAGAGTAGGAGGGCGCCTCCTCAGCGCAGCGATTCTGAAACTAGTTCTATTCATATGGAGGTGGACGAGGCTAGTGGTTGTGCTGACAAAGCTGGGGCCAATACAGACATCGATTCAGGGTTTGAAAATATGGAGGTAAGTTTTTTGACTGGACTTATTTACTCATCATAACATTAAATAATAGAAAGCAGGCAATATTTCATCAACAGACATCCTAGAAATCTGGTTAGTAATGTGGTGTCACTTCCTTACGTGCTTTCTTGATTTTGTGTTGCCTAACTTGAGACATCAATTAGAAATTGAAAGAGTCATAATTCAAAAACGTCCATTGTTCTAAAGATCCACAGTACCACAATGCTTCAGTTAACTGTGTGCAGGGCTGCAAACCCTAACGAGAATTTCAGGGAAAGGCTATATTTTTGTCTTTATGACGTCTGAACAAAACTTTTTCCTATCTAATAGTCCTTGCCCTGAGACACGTAGGGCGTAGACTGCTGAAATTGTCATTGAAAGCGAAATCCGAGGGGCAGTTTACTCACTAAATGCTCTTATGTCTCTTTACATCAAGGGCTACTACAGGGTGTCCCTTTTAAAGTGTCAATTAGCGATATTTAGAGAATCCTTTTGAGCAACTATTAACTAAACGAAAATTCACACGAGGATTTCAATTTATTACCTATTGTATGAAAATATTTTCAGCTCTGACGCACTTCCAGTTCGCCATTTTTGTTATTTTGCATGGGAAGCCTATGTTTTGACACTATAGATTCGGATTGGCCCCTTAATTGTCAGTTTATTGCACCCCCACTTTGCCTACCTAACTGTCATAGTTTTTGACATATGTCAAAATTTGTTTGAGAGAATTGATTTTTGTCCAGCAATAGAAAAATTTGTATCTTTCAGACGGTTGAAGATGAAGAAACCAAACTTGGAGGGTTGAAAGTACAAGGTTTGAGCTTTCGGCTGATGGGTCACTTGTTCTTATTGTCAACAATATAGCGGAAATTAATTTTTTAAAATAGCGTAACGAAATTGTCCGCAAATGCGAGTACCATAATTGTAGGTATGTATCCAAAAGATGCAAAATTAAATTTACTTTAGACTAGTATACAATATTAGCATTCCCTGTACCTATTTTCAATATTTTTGAAAATATTTGAAATAATGTATTTGTGCGGATTAAAAAAATTTATCGCAGCAAGCTTGGATCAAAAATTAGTAATAGTTCATTCTACATATTCAAAAAGGACCCTATCGGATATGCCCCATATTTGGGCCGCTTGTAGCTGGCCGTAGCTGGCATGACTGTTTCTTAATTTTTTGCTCACAAACTCAGGAAGAACGAAGCTTTCGGTTGAGGGACCTTTTTTGAATCAGTCATGCCAGCTACTATTGTTCTTTAAGCCTTTAACGTATCCATTTATTACAAAACAATTTTTCTTAAATTATGCCAAAACTTAAAACATCATATATTTTGCGATTCTCACCTAACACTATGGTTACATTAATTCATGAGGCTATTTCACATGTATCCACTAGTGTTTCAAACACTCGTGTATGAAAAAAGTTAAGGCTGCTAGCTAAAAGGGGCCCAAAAACCGGACATATCAGATAGGGTCCTTTGACTTAAGGCTTGCTGGGATAAATTTTTTTAATTTGCACAATTACCTTTTTTCAAATATTACGTTACGCCATTTTTAAAACTTATTTTCCGCGATATTGTTAAATCAATTTTCTATTGCCGGTTAAATATAAAGTTTTTTAAGAGGTAGACAAAGTGGGGGTGCAATAAGCTCAATCCAAATCTAAAGTCAACACAACAAAGATGGCGGGTCACGTCCGGTATAATCGGAAGTACGTCAGAGCTGAAAATATTCTCATTCAATGGGCAATGAATTGAAGCCCCCGTGTGTGAATTTTCATTTAACTGCTCAAAACGGTTCTCTAAATATCGCTAACTGACACTTTAAAAGAGACACCCTGTAGATCGGAAGAATTTTTGATCACTCTTTAACATACCATAAAACATACCATAATATGCCATGTGTGATCGAGACTTTACTGATTCATACTGTACACACACAGTTACATCTCACTAATAATAATTTACACAACCTATTTTATATGCTACACCATTGAAACTATTTATTAGTGAGATGTAATTCTGTGGGTACAGTCTCGGCCTGCCAGCTGCCTTCTTGATGATAAGCCCACAACCTAACTTAGGTCTGAAAAGCTTTTGGAGCCAATCGTGCAACTGTGTTATTTCGACACATCAACTTTGAAATTTTAAATACAAACTCTCATTTTTGAAGGCACCATAAGGCAGGCCTTTAAATTCTGCTTACGAAGATGTATTCACTCTTAGTGCCCTTTTGACAAAAAGCTCAAAATTCGAGATTTTTTAAGGTACTTTTAAAACACGATACAGTCCAAATCCCTGGACCGATTTGGCTGAAATTTTGCACGTGAAGATTGCGTTCCACGTTGAAGAGCCAACAAGATTTTGGAAGCAATCGACCCACGACAAGTCCCTTTTTGGCAGATCAATTTTCAAAATTTTAAGTTATACTCTAATTTAACCATCCCAAACAAGTTTTTGAAAAATATTGCCACCATCAGAAAGGTCTTCAAATTCCGGTTTTAAATATAAATGTATTCACATTTAGCGCCCCTTTCGTAAAAAAATCGATATTTTGTAAAAACATTAAAAACGCTGCAGCCCAAACTACTCGATTGATTTGGCTGAAATTTGGTACATAGAGAGCTGAAAGACTTTTGGAAGCAATCGGACTACGCATTGTCATTTTGGCATACCAACTTTAAAATTTTATATACAGTGTATCTCATTTTAACTGGAACCACCCAAATATTTGGGTTAACATTGAACAAATCAATTCGCTCTTTTCTTCTACGTGTAAAGCTCCAAAATCTGCATCTCTGGGATACTTCACCTTTTTCTTATCCCGAAATCTCAGCCCACTGCGATTAATTAAAGAGGCCAAAAATAATGAAATCGTATTAGGCATTTTTTTATCGAAAAATTTTATTAAGAAAAGATGCTCAGGATGACCCCCCAAATGGGTAAATCCGAAGTTTCAGTCCAAAATAAAAATGCTGAATTTCTTGAGGAAAAAACCAAAAATATCGAAAACTTCAATATTTTTGCAACAAAAAGGTTGAAATGAGTTTGTTTGACATTTGCAGTTAGCTATAGCTGGGCAAAATTTTACAATCGGAGAAAAAGTTGAAATTATAAGCTATCACCAAAAATCTTAATAACTCAACTTTCTCTGCGATTGTTAAAGTTTGCCCAGCCCTGGCCAACAATAAATGTCAAATAAACTCATTTCAATTGATCTTTATTACACATAAACCCTTTTGTTGCAAAAATATTGAAGTTTTCGATATTTTTGGTTTTTTCTTCAAGAAATTCAGCATTTTTATTTTGGTCTGAAACTTCGGGGTCATCCTGAGCATCTTTTCTTAATAAAATTTTTAGATAAAAAAATGCCTAAAACGATTTCACTATTTTTGGCCTCTTTAATTAATCGCAGTGGGACTAAGATTTCGGGATAAGGAAAAGGTGAGGTATGACACAAATGCAGTTTTTGGAGCTCTACATGTACAAAAAAAGAGCGAATTGATTTGCTCAATATTGTCTGAAATATTTGGGTGGTTCCAGTTAAAATGAGACACAATGTATAAGACATGGAAAACGAATATCCACTTGATGAGAAGGTTCCAGCCGCTTCTTTGCTGCCCGTTTTCTAAGCCTATTTTTAGTTGAAGTTAGAGATGGCTAAATTCCTGTTTATTGAAAATTACCGGAAAGTTTGTGTTGAAAATTTCCGAAACTTTCCGGTATTTTTAGATTTTGCTTTAAATGAATCATAGGCGGAGTTACCTTCTCAAAAATACCAAATTCGCCATATTTCTTTCGACAAAAATGTGTAAATAAAGTAAATTAAATACAATAAAACTTTGGATATAATATTTTGATAAGAACGTGAACACTGTTGCTACTGCACCCGTGCTGGTCAGTCACAACAAGCATTAACAAGGTTTTTTCGATTTTTGTTACTGAGGCCAGGGCTTCTTAGGTGATAAAAAGGTCAAAAAACCTCTAAATTTGGCATTCAAAACCAGGAGAATATTTATAGGAAAGTTTCCGGGAATATTTCCTGGGAAAGATTGCCTGAACCTCGTTTATTCCTTCCCGGAAATATTTCCAATTATTTCCGCCGACCCATCTCTAGTTGAAGTTTGTTTTTTTGAAGGATTTTGTTATAATGAGGTTATCGGGCAGCATTAAGAAGATGAAATTTTAATTCTTGCTTTACGTTTCGGTTTTATTTATTATTAAACCTTCTTTAGAAGCTGCAAAATACATAACAGGCATTACTAATAAATCGCGGTCATCTGGTCATCTTACAAGAAAAGAGTTTTTACATTCTTTTACTTGAAAGGATGCACTCCATGCGGCTGTCACCCAAGGAGGCAAGGAAGGAACGTCTTCCGAGAGTACGGATAGGGTGCAACCCTCAATACACAAATTTTATCTTTTTAATGCTGTCCGATAACCTCATTATAAAAAAATCCTTTAACCAATATGGCGGACGTTACAACCAACAATTTACAAGTTTTTCTTTGATTTCTGATTTACACCCCCCTTAAAAGTAAAACTGAAAGATTTTTGAACGATTTTCGACCATTCTGTTTGTGGCAGGTGGACGAAACGGACGTGCAGAAAAAAGACGTGCCCAGACAACGAACCTCATCGTCAATCACCGAGATGACGGAAGAGCGCATCCAAGCCGCCGTGCTCAGAATCTTGCATTCCACTTTTGATAAACGTGTAGAGTCTCGCGTGTACCTCCCGCAAACCGCGGAGGACCTCAAAAACAATCCAAATCTCCCCATTAGAGATACGGTCTCGAACGCTGTGATGGAAATTTTGGTACAAATCTCGACAGGGCAGAATCCGTTCAAAGATTTAGTCGTTAACAGCGATTTGGGGGATACCAGCAGCGTGAATTCTCTGAGTCCCTCGCCCAGTCCGAGCCACGGTTCCCCCCTTCCCATACCACCAACGAAAAAACTCGAAGACGACGTTCCCATGAATTTGGCGTTGAGTTATCTGACCGACTGTTACGATCGGGTGAGTCTCGAGGAACGAAATCATCCGAAGAAATCGAGCATTCCGCCTTTGAGTGATGTGTTGACGGAAGTTAGAGCGCAATTGATTCATTTCACTACGTTATTATTGAACGGTTTGGTAATTCCCAACGATGAATTGTACAAGTTTGGCAGATCTCCACTTATGAAACCGATCTTGCAACAGTCTCTTCCTAGGGGATTCCTGACGGAGTTGGTAACAAGAACGCACACCGACGAAAAGTTGTTTTCTTCCGTATTTAGTCCAGTGTTGCAAGGACTGTTCAGAATGATGCAAAACGCTAGTATAGTGGGGGAAGAGCACAGAATCCCCATACAGACACTATTCGAATTGGCGGATATCAGGTGCGGAACTCGCCCCATTTGTACTTTAATCACTAAACAAGTGCAATTCATGCCGGAGCCGTGCACTCCTGCTCCGGGCAGGGAAATCGTGAGGACTTCTTTCCTTGGTCCGTTTCTCGCGGTTTCGGTTTTCGCAGAAGATGAACCGAAAGTCGCCGAAAAATTCTTCTCCGGCAACTCGTCCAGCGATAAAAGCCTCAATCACACCCTCCAGTTGCAATTGGAGAACACCAGAAACTTGCAACATCGCGTTTTTCACTACATGTTGGTGAATCCCGAAAGCAGGGATAGTTGTTTGAACTATCTGGCGAAGGTGTTGAAGTCTAATGAGAAGAGGTCGCAGTTGCAGATGGAGGAGCGCTCATTGGCCGGGGACGGGTTCATGTTGAACCTTTTAAGTATTTTGCAAATGCTGTCGTTCAAAATTAAACTGGACAAGATGGATTTTATGTATCCGTTTCATCCGGATAGCTTAATATGCGTTAAAAATGACACAAGACTGAAATTTACGTCACAGGAGGTTACCGATTGGTTGGAAAGTTCAGGTATGAATAGTCAATAGTCAATAGGCAACGATAGAAATACTCGGCTGATTTAATTACCATTATTCGTTAATTTACGTGTCATAAATACAGAAATTGGCGGTCTGCCAGGGTACCTGCGGGACAGGGCCCCGCAATGAAGCTTCAAGTTTGGTAAAAAACTGAAATCATTAACGCTGAAATCCTTTATATGAATTACAGACACCTCGAAGTGTTCGAAGTGGTCCTTGATATTTGATTAATAAAATTGTCAAGCTACTCCCAGCTTCAAATTATCTACTTTAGGAGGTTGTAGATTGTTGCCTAACGACACTATTATGCCACCTGTTTTACTACCTGCTAGATAATTTAAGTTTGACAGTATAGTTTGACAATTTTATTAATAAAATTTCTAGGAAATGTGGTTGGCAGATACATTTTGTCTCGCAGGCGAAGTGACAGACAGTTTTTTGGCATACTTGAGCCGCCCCCGTGGAGCGTTGTCCCGCTACTTGCATGACAGACGCGACTTTTTCGAATCACAATGACATACGTAATAGGAAAAATGACTTCAGAAAGTTAATGAAATGAGTCAAGCCAATCTGTCGCTGCCTCCAGGACTAGAAAGGTCGTGGCAATATGTTTTTTTTTTCATTAACACGTTTTACAGGAAACGTCCACCAATCCCCCAATTTTTCGACAATATGTTGGTTCTTAACTTTACACTGCCACCATTTGTCTTTGTTACCTGCGCTTCAGAAGTACCAGACTAGACTTAGGGCGATAAGAGATTTACAGAAGCTGGTTGACGAGACTGTTGCTGCGGAAGCCCAGTGGAGGAATACACCGTTCGCCAATAGGAACAAGCAGTTTATTAAGCGGTGGAAACAACAGCTGAAGAAGCTCAATAAGTGAGAAATAATTTTTCTTACATTTTCCATACAGTGAAAATTGTTTCAGATCGAAAGCGTGCGCCGATGCCGGTTTGTTGGATAAAAATGTAATTCGCAGATCGTTGATTTTTTACACTAGTGTGGCTCAGTACTTGCTGAGTTTAATGACGAACACGCCGCCAGGGAGCGCAACTCCTACTTTGCCTTTGCCCGCAAACACGCCGGAGACGTTCTCGGCCCTACCTGAGTGGTACGTCGAGGATATCGCCGAGTTTTTGCTCTTTGCCTTACCGTAAGTATCGTAAATTAATTTAGATTATGTGCAAGCTTTATACGAATTCTATACACGCACGCACCTAAATTAAAATATGCTCATGCTTCATTTATTCAAAAACAAACTCAAAAGGGGAAAAGTTCAGTACACACTGGTTTTTATTTCTATCCTAAATATAGGTAAATGCATACATGGATATAAAATAAAATAACACATAATAAACATTAACGTTTAAATAGGTTGCATTCAGCCGACGGATCTGAAACTGTTGCGCTCCAACAGTTGCGAGTCGGCTGACAGTGCTTTCTCAGAACTGCCAACGTAACAGAAAAATCCCAAGTTTTATAACTAGAAACTGGATCTAATTCTGCTCTTTCAAGTATTAAGTCAACTCCGTGATTCGAATCGAAATCATTTTGAAAGTAAATTAGGCAAGTAACCGATTGATTACTTATTGGATTATTTAAGAATTAGCATTTGTAAAGGATGGATACAGCTCGAATTATTACAATACGATGTCATCCATTAATTAGCATGTACACTCTTCTCCGACCCTTTTGCATTTAATAATTGCTTCAAACGAAAAATCACACGAGGCGATTTCCGTTTAACTTTACCATAGGTTACTAACATACGGAATTACTGTAGTATGTTCAAAGAGGTAAAGAGCTCGCCGAGTTCTTTAATCGTCGTTGGCGTTGAGGTGTAAGGTTAATGTCTGTGGGAAGTGGTGCGATGGTGTGGTTGAACCTTTTTAAGAGTAAAAGAACAATATACACCTACTTTGGAAATAAAAACCATAAACTATTGACTTTTGTAGCGCATTCAGTTGCCAACCAAATGTCAACAACAGCCCGTCAACTGTTCCTGTCGTTTGTCAAATAAGTTAAAGTGACGTCATACTATGTGTTAAAGTTTTAAGCATCTGTAAGCTAAAGGGAAATCGCCTTAATTCTGCAGTTTGACGTTTGATGTGAGAACTGGGAATCTGACACAAATGACGGTGATATCGGTAACCGTTACGAATCGAGCGTAGTTTATTTTCGCTCGAAAAAATGGCGACCGCTCCACAACTACTGTTCCAAAAGTAGCGCACGATTTCACCCGAATTCTGTCAACTGTTGCACAACAGTTGTGTCGGCTGAACACGACCATTGATTCTACTCAGAGTGCGAGCCAGGTATTCATATGCCTAAAGTTTTAAATTTGTAGCCAATCAGAAAGCAATTGGATAGACGTATCGTCGAAAATCAGATGCATGAGAAGGAGGCTTATCTCAGAAACTCTTCGGATTTAGTAGCCCTTTGAAGTGCGAGACGTAGGGCATATATTTCTGAAATTGTTGCTCAAGCAAGATGAAATCTGACAGTGACGTTTCAGAACATTTCCGCAACCTGAGCCCTACGTCTCGCACAAGGGCTACTGGATAGGAAGAGCTTCTGTCGACAATTTTTATGTCAGCTTCACGAATGGCTATTGCACATTTGAGTGCAATATTAATAATGAATGAAGTTATCGCAAAAATTTTCTCAATAACTGCGCTTCATTTCCATAATAACAGAAGAATAAGAAAAATTGTCAAAAGGAGTCTGTACTCTGTACTATTTGGTAAATTAAACCTGACTTTATGTCCCTCAAGGTAGTAATTTGGGGCCTACCCTGTTCTCTGTCTCCTCTTCTGATCTAGCAAGTGTTGAAATTTCCTTATCTATGTACTTCTATGCTGATGATGTACAACTCATAAAAGTTTTTGACCTCACGTCCTGCAACAAAGCAATTGATGAAGTTAACTTTGATCTAAGCTTGATAGCAAACTGGTTAACTGATAATGGCCTTAGACTCAATGCTGGCAAAAGTAGTGTGCTGTTTATTGGTTCTACTAGTAATTTGAAAAAACTGCCTTTGTACAATTTTACGATGGTACACATTGACAACGTTGTTGTACCAACAAATGACTACCACCGAGATTTAGGGCTGATAATTGATGGATCCTTAAGCTTTGAACAACACCTAATTACTAATCTCAAACAGTGTTATATAAAGTTAAAATCGTTATACCGGTTAAAACAGACTCTTCCTGACAAAATTAAACTCAGGCTAATTGAAAGTCTTATTTATCCTATATTTGGTTACTGCATTACTATCTACTATCCTCACTTGACCTGTGAGCTGAAGAATAAGCTACAATTACTTCAAAATACTTGTATGCGCTTTTGTTATTCTATCAATAAATATGAGCATATTACAGCTTATTATGTTGACACTCGACAATCAAAAATATCTGGGCGATATGATTTAGCTTTTGGAGTCTTGCTCTGGAATATATTTTATTGACCAAACAAATGGAGGAAGTCAACTTGAGTTGGTTTTCACTTCCCCCAGGAATAAACATAACTAGTAATAATACATTGTTATAAAAAAAAACATTAATCCTAAAGAGGTAGATTAATACAGAGATATTGCACACATTATCTTAATTTATCATCAGGTACTTTGTTGATTCATATAAAATACAAATAGTTTGCACCTAAAACTTTGCTGGGACAAGCCAGATGTTATTATTTCGATATGCCTATTGATAAGCGTAGGTGCCAAATAATATATATAATACACAATGAGTGTCCTAAGTATTTGTCTGAGCTGCTGAAGTCACGACGATCACTCACTCAATGTTGTCTCAGAGATTTAAACCTCTACGACATCCCTAAACACAACTCTGCTAAGTTTCAGCGCACTTTTTCATTTATAGCGGCAAAGAAACTTAATGATCCCGGATTAAATTACTTGATTCATTCTTATAGTAAGAATGTATTTAAAACAAAGTACAAAGAGGTGCTTCTCGGCGAAATGTGATGTACCATATTAAATGTCTTGGTGGTGTGGAAGAACGCCAATGCGAATACTGCCCATTGTACCCCATTTTTATTTTTTTGTTGTTGTATGTCTTATGTCTTTGTCTGTCTGACTGTAAGTTGCTCGGGTACAATAAACCATTTTATTATTATTATTATGTATAAACATACGCCACCACCTCTAGTGTCTCTGTCACGCCTCAAGAAGTATTCAAACATTGACGAATTTAAGTTATCATCAAGACGAGTTTCTGCAAGAGCGAAAATTTCGTATGAACTTTGACCCAATATGTTAGAAAGATCCATATAATGCCTCGGGAGCGACCGACAGTTTAAGTGTGCTACGTACATTTCGACTAGGTATAATCAGGATTACAAAAGAAGAGAAAGAGAACAAGAAAAGTAAAAAAACAAACGCGTGGTAAAATTCGAGGTCTTTAGAATTAAATGATCATTTTATTGATTGGATAATTAAGAATCGAACTTCAAACAACATGCCATACCCGCAAAATTGTATAGAAATAATATTAGGAATGTAACTAAAAAGTCAGAGGATCAAAGTTAGCAGCAAAAATTATAAATAGAGCGTTAAACCAAACACTCGCCAAGACAGGCATCAAACAGGTTGGACCATCCGTTGTAAAGTTGATGGTTAGGGGCTAAAGATCGACGACGACGACGAGGCGGGTATATCTGCAAGTTTTTGAATCCTCTTAATATCGTTACCTTGCTTTGCAAAAATACGTCCGTGAGAAGTCCACACGCTCTTGAATCAAAACTTTTCACACGACGCCCGGAACAGTTGATAACGTTGAGGAACCAGATCTTCCCTTATTGCCACTTTCGAACCTTTCAACTTGGACTTGGCTTTGAAAATCTTGTCCTTAATTTGTGTAGAAGTGAATTTAACGATAATGGCCCCTCGGCTAGCTCCACCTCTTTTTGCTTCGTATAAATAATCGATATCTTCGGGTACCATTGTTACGGGCAGTTTCTTGGTACACAACTGTATTATTTCGCCGGTCCCAACAAAAAAATCAACGAATTATACAAAAAAATTGGCAGTCTCGGAGACGGTAGAAACTTCTACTTTTTCACAGAATTTGTAAATGTAGCATTTAACTTTATTTAACCAAGGTCGGGCGTGCGAAGCGGTTGGATGGCTAATGCACCCGGCGCTCATTTATACTAAAATCTAAAATACAAATGTTTTTGACTCCTAAAATGGACATTTTTCAAAAAAATGGCACCAAGGTTTTCGATCCGGCAATGCAACAGCTATCGAATGCGATAATGATAATATGCCCTTTTGCTACGAAAAATTCAAAAAGGGGCCTTTTTGTCCCTAAAATGGAAATTTTCCGGTAATAAAAATATACAGTTATGCATAGGTTTTTTTCACGGCACCATTTTTTGGCCAAACGGGCACAAGTGTGAATACATTTTTAGAAGCAGAATTCGAAGAGCATTCATATTGTAACTCGAAAAATGGTGGTTTGCGTTTAAATTTTTAAAGTTGATGTGCCAAAAAGGCACTTTCCGTTAACCGATGTGGCCCAGATTCTAATCAGCACCTACAAATCTCCCACTGAATATGTGTGCCAAATTTCATCTCGATACGTTCAGTAGTTTGAGCTGCAGCGTGATCACAGACAGACAGACAGACACACAGACATTTTTTCAAAAACACTTTTTTGGGTTCCCAGGACCCTGAAACGTCAAGAATTCATGTTTTTGGCGATTCGATTTTTTTGAATTTTCCGATCGATTCCAGTAACTGCTTCGCGAGCGTAGAAGTTAAAATTAAAATAAAACTGGTCCTCCGACGATAAATTCTTGCTTAGTTTAACTCATTTAACACGATTTCCTAACAATTTATGTGAAAAATTGCTAATTGAGAAGATGGGGGGAGGGCTATATCTAACTGTTACCCCTTATTGATTGTGGTTCATGCAATTTTTCAGGCATTTCCCCACGATAATCACCGAAAACATGGAGGACTCGTTCATCACGTGGCTCCTGGTGACAATCTGTTCGACCCACATGGTCAAGAACCCCTATCTCGTGGCCAAACTCGTAGAAGTAGTCTTTGTGATAATCCCAACGTTCCAGCCCCACTGCGAGATGCTATACACCCGTTTCATGTCTCACGAGATATCGCGGAGCGTCCTCCCCAGCGCCCTCATGAAATTCTACACCGACGTCGAAACGACCGGTTCCAGTTCGGAGTTCTACGACAAGTTCTCGATACGATACCACATCAGCTTGATAATAAAGGGCATGTGGCATTCGCCCGTCCACCGTCAGACACTCATCAGCGAATCAAAATCCGGCACGCAGTTCGTCAAGTTCGTGAACATGCTTATGAACGACACCACGTTCCTATTGGACGAATCCCTCGAAAGCCTGAAGAGGATACACGAGGTGCAGGAGTTGATCAGCAGCGCCGACGACAAGTGGACGAAACTGACGTCAGAGCAGCAACAGACCAGGATGAGACAGTTGACAGCTGATGAGAGGCAATGTCGCTCTTATTTGACTTTGGCCCGAGAGACAGTCGACATGTTCCACTATCTCACGGTTGACATCAAGGAGCCGTTCTTGAGGCCCGAATTGGTCGACAGGTTGGCGTCCATGTTGAATTTCAATCTGCAACAGTTGTGCGGTCCCAAGTGCAAGAATTTGAAAGTGAGAAATCCTGATAAGTACGGATGGGAGCCTCGAAGGTTGCTGAGTCAACTGGTGGATATCTATTTGCATCTCGATTGTGATGAATTCGCAGCAGCCCTTGCTGGGGACGAGGTAAATAACTGTTTTGTTATCAATATACAGCGTGGTCCAACACTAGTGGCCGGCGGAAAAATGGCCCTTTGGAGCTAGATTTTGAATTTTTTGCAGGGTGCATTAGGTGGGTCGCGTAAGAGAGAAAGAGAGATCCGAGACGAAGACCACTTCTTTCACATTTTTTAATCCTTTTGTCTACTTCGCTATATTGTTATTGCAGTTCTTAGTAATACTAATAGCGTTTTCCACTGGTCGATTTAATGTGCCCTTTTTAAGAAACACATTCCACTTAAAACACTTTTGAAATCCTACGACTTTCTAGAAGCTCGAGGCGATCGTGGCAAAATTGCTTGGTAGGAAAATGAAGGCAAAATACCAAAATACAAACTGAAAAACGTAATAATTACAATAGAAATTTTGGAAACCTCCGGGAGTGATCGCGAAGATGAATAACTATTATAGCCTTCCAAAAGCAAGAAGAAAAATCTCCAAAATACCAAATTTTATTGAAAGGGTTGATGAGAACAAGCTTTGAAACGACGATAATACAGTAAACGTAGCCAAACTAAAACATAAACTGTCCAAAACAAACTTGTTGCCTTTTTTCCTAACCTCCAAATCGAAATTCAAAATAGTATCTGGTGCACGGAAAGCACAAAAATGGACTAGACAAGATACACGCGAAAAACTAGTGGAGTGGATCCCGTGACCCGCGCTGACACCGCTTACACTTTTCGTTACCAGTGGAAAATGCTATAAGACATTTCATCTCACCAATGCTGGGTCGCGTATTTATTAGGGAAATGTAACTATCTCACTATTGTTGACTTTTTAAATGGAATGTGCGGTATATTTTAGCATATTTACAACTCCTTTAGGAGCCTTTGTTTATCCCTAAAATATTACGACTTTTGAGTATGTGGTTTGGGAACAAAGAAATATTTTTGAAAAAAATTGGGATTTAAAGTCCCGTCGCATATTGACGAAAGCGGGGGTTGTGTGTCTCAGGCTTTTTTTCTGTTGGTTTGTAAACGGGATTACAGTTTTGTCAAAATTCCTGTCATGGACAATAATTAACAACAAAGACCTCTTTCAACCTCCATTGTTACTGTTTATTGGCCCTGACAGTGAGTGACGGGAATTTTGACGGATGTGAAATCGCGTTTACAAACCAGCAGAAAAAAAGCCTGAGACACAACCCCCGCTTTCGTTAATATGCGACGGGACTTTACATCACTACTTAAAAATTCCCCATTTACACGGGTGCAGTTTTTATAAGAAAATAAGATGAGAACCTTGTTGTACAGGCTTTTAGGAAGCTGTGGTCTTGTTTTCGTTATTTCTCTATGTACAGGGTGTTGAAAGTTAATTTACAAAATTTGTGAAAAGCTATCTTTCTCAATTCTTTCAAATGGTACACCCTGTATATTTTTCGATAGTGTAATGTAGAATTTGTAAACGAATATTTTTTGTAATACAAACATGTTGGTTATGTTCATCCGTTTTCAAGTTATTGGAAAATATTACTAATTTTCTTGTTTGCAGACAACTTTTAACTTTTAAAATTGCAACATAAACAATCAGACTGACTAGTACTATGTAGTACTAAGAGCCATTTAATTTGTTCACGAAGACATTTTCACTGCCCTTCTTTAACAAATCGAAAAGAAAAATCGAATTTCTTTTAATTTTTTTTTTTTTCGAATAGCCAACAACGTGATATACCTAATGGAAATGAAACTTTTGTCCTACGTCACAACTAAAATAATTGCTACCGCTAATACAATTAATACCAGCTGTTACCAGTAAAGACTATCCGAAAGGTAATTTTTCAAACTATTTTTGTAGGTATTCACATTGAACTCAAAATTCAAAATACGACAACGGGGGAATTTTTTCATCTGTGCGTAAGACAAAAGTTTCATTTCCATTAGGTATATCTACGTTTTAGAGGCCTGAGAACCCAAAAAAGTGGTTTTTGAAAAAACGTTGCCTGCGTGTCTTGTCTGTCTGTCGGTAAGCACGCTGCTCGCTGCAGCTCAAACTACTGAACGTATCGAGATGAAATTTGGCACACATATTAAGTGGGAGATTTGTAGGTGCTGATTAGAATTTGGGCCACATCAACTTTAAAAATTTAAATGCAAACCCCCATTTTTCGTGTGACCATATGAAAGCTCTTCCAATTCTGCTTCTAAAAATGTATTCACACTTGGTGCCAAAAGTCGGTGCCGTGAAAAATTCTATGTAAAACTGTTTATTTTTATCATCGGATTTGATAGCTGATTTTTTTTTCAAGCCGTAAACCTTAGCGCCATTTTTTCGAAAAAAATATTTTTAGCCGCCCTTTTTTGAATTTTCCTTAGCAAAAAGCATTTTCTTGATATTGGATTCGATAGCTGCTGCATTGACAGATCAAAAACCTTAGTGCCATTTTTTCTAAAATTCACATTTTAGGAGCAAACGTTCCCGTTTTTGAATTTTCCTTAGGAAAAGAACATTGCTACATTTACAAATTCTGTGAAAAAGTAGAAGTTTCTAGCGTCTCCGAGACTGCCAATTTTTTTATTCTAAAATAATGTTAAAGGTAGTAGAAATGTCTTTTGAGGAACCAATGAAATTGTTCATAAACCAAAAAACATTTTGAAGATTTACGTATTAGTTTGGGTGCTTATTTTATAATTTTAAATTTTATAAGTAATAATATTGTCTGCAAGCAAGAAAATTAGTTATATTTGCGAATAGCTCAAAAACGGATGAAAGTAATTAACATGTTTGTATTACAAAAATTATTCGTTTACAAATTCTACATTACACTGAGTAAAAATATACAGGGTGTTGCATTTGAAAAAATTGAGAAAATAGGTTTAGATTTCACAAAGGTTATGAATTAATTAACAGTCTGTATATAGGAAAACAACTAAAACAAGACCACAGCTTTCTAAAAGCCTGTATAAGAAGGTCGTCATCTTTTTTTTCTTATAAACAACTGCACCCGTGTAAATGGCAAATTTTTAAAAAGTAGTGATATAAACTCCAATTTTTTTCAAAACTATTTTTTTGTTCCCAAACCACATAAGTCAAAAGCCGTAATATTTTAGGGATGAACAAAGGCTCCTGAAGGTGTTGTAAACATGCTGAAATATACCGGGCATTCCATTAAAAAAAGTTAACTTCGACCTGTCAAACATTTTCGGGCCAGCCTCTGTACATTTAAAAGTCTTTTCCTGAAATTCGCCTTCATTTATAGTTTAAGTATGCACATGAAAGAAATTGCTAAGTGAAATGGTTTAGGCGCTATGGAAGGCCCACGCACTGTTGCAGAACCCTGTATAGTGATAATAATAATAAACTTTTCCAGCGATCCTTCAAGAAGGATCTGTTCGACGATGCAGCCGTTCGTTTAGAACGCATTTCAATCAAAACACCCGTCGAAATCGAACACTTTAAATCATTGGCAACGAGGGCATACCAGATTCTGGTAAACAACCAAAAATCAGAGGACTGGATGTCAGACGCACCCGACGAATTCAAAGATCCTCTGATGGATACCCTCATGACCGATCCCGTGCTTTTGCCCAGCGGACAAGTCATGGACAGACCTGTGATCATGAGACATTTATTAAACAGCAGCACCGACCCTTTCAATCGACAACCTTTAACTGAAGACATGTTACTGCCAGGTAAGACGCTTCAGAGAAGCCTCGAGATAATTAAAACTGTTTTCAGTAAACGACCTGAAAGAAAGAATTCGGATATGGAAAACGGAGAAAACGCGTTCGGCGAACTAATAATTCTTACACTATGCAGTGATTTGTTAATAAAATTTTAATCTCGAAACTAGGCTTGTTGGAAGAAAGGCTGATCTCAGATCTCAACGTTTCTTTGCATTTGTTCCTGATTTTGATAGAATAACTGCCAACAATTTCTTTTTGACCATCCCCAATCCGGCGGATTTTTTTGTACATAAACAGTATCATAAAGTGAGATGTACATTTTGTCAAGTTCAATTGATTAATTTAACGTATTAGCAAATTTGATCGTCTCTTTAGGGAAATGAACAAATTTGTAGCTAGAAAAATGAAATTTTTATATGATATAGTGTAGTTATGTATGGGCCAATAAAAGTTTATAGAAAAATTCTTTTTTTTTTGCTCCAATATCCTAGGGGGAAGTTTAAAAAAAAACACTCTGTATAAGCATTAACGATAACCTTGGCTCTGTGCCTTGGCCTCGGCTACTACGGCAGCGCTTCTGTCGCAGTATCTTCTACAAATCGATTACCTGATTCTTTACTTTTAATTTAAGACCACGTTCATCCAAATCGATTTTAAAATATCTGAGTTATTCGAGATTTCCAAGAATATTTCGTTCAGCTTTTATAGGACACCCGTTATATTAAGGTTTTGTTTCTCCTTTGTAGTCCAGTCATATTAGATCTAAAAAAGACGAATAGAAGAAATAATTTATATATTTTTGAAATTTTGGCTACGACCTCCTGTTGCCACCTGAAATGAAGGGCCGAAAAGTTCCCACCCCCCAAGTGTGCGCTTCATCCCTTATTTGGCGAAAACCACCCCCAAACGAGACATGGCGCTAGTTTTTAGCATTTTTCGGCGAAACTATCCATCTGACAAAAAATTTATTCTAATCAAAAGTGTTTCTTATGAAATGAAAGTTCTTATGATTATTTTTGCTTATCGCCACCTAATTCTCGCAAACGATGTCCGAAGTTGTAGAACAGTCAAATTAGATCTTTTAGTAGAACATATTTATTTATGAAATTTTTGCTACGGACTGCTGATGGACCCTGAAATGAAGGACCGCAAACTTAACACCTCCCAAGTGTAAGCTTCATCCCTCTTTTGGCAAAAACCTACTCCCAGACGTGGACATGGCGCTAGTTTTTAGCATTTTGCGGCTAAACTATTAAACGCACAAAAAATTACTCTAATCAGGAATATTCCTCGTGAAATTCTGCATTTAAAAAGTCCTTTTCATTATTTTGCTTATCCCCACCTAATTCTTGCAAACGACTCCCGAAGTTGAGAGTACCGCTAGAGTGATTTTCGGTGTGATCGAAAAACAACCTTCAACTTCGGATAGTCGGCCGAAAAATGCTAAAAACTAGCGCCATGTCACGTTTGGTTTTCGCCAAATAAGGGATGAAGCGCACACTTGGGGGGTGGGAACTTTTCGGCATTTCATTTCAGGTGCCATCAGGAGTCCGTAACCAAAATTTCAAAAATATACATATAAATTATTTCTTCTAAAAAACCTAACATGACTATTGTTCAAGATTCTGACGCTGAATGGCTGTAGTTCAGCTAAACAGACCAATCAAATTCTGCTTTGGTGGTAGCTCATATGCGACAACGTAGCGTAGGTCACTGTGGCGTAGATTATTTCTGGCGTAGGTCAAATCGTGAACCAAACCCCCGCCATGTCAGTGAGGTTATGTTGACAGTAGCTTCTTGCTTTGGTTTTTCGACAATTTTTTTCACTAATTGACTGCAAAATCAGCTATTTTCGATGAATTTCATTAACACCCTTTAAAGAAACATGGAAATCGAAAATGATAGTTTACCTGCGGGGCCCCACGAGACATACACCATTCGGTAAGTTTCCTTCTATTTTTCTCAACTAACTTAGCTTTCTTTAGTGCCATAAACGTCCCTCAACAATTTTTCCAAAACCGAGATGCAACCAAAAAATATTTCCGCCGTTTTGGGAAAGTCAAACTGATAATGTTCAAGCCAAAGCGTCAAGCCCTTCTTGTAGAATATGCGAGCAATGAGGGAAAGCTTAATGCTTTAGAGGTAGCCGGAGAATATAATGGTCACTTCTTCAAAGTTGTGGAGGAGAAAAATAGCCCCGTTAGAAAGAAAAAGGCCAAAAAAGACCCGGATCCTGCATGGTTGCCAGATGCAGATATTCGTGAGGAACTTCAGGCAATGGGAGGGTTTTCACCCAGGACGTTTGCTTTAAGATCAGATGGTAAGGTTTTCTTTCGATTTCTAGTTTTCACATATCAATTGTAGCGATGAATACTGATTCAGTTGAGTCTCCTGATGCATTAAAAAGTAAACAAAAATGGAAGAGTTCATCTCCCAAACCTAAGAAAATAGAAACAAAACTTACATTGGGAAGTCGAGAACAAGAGGATGATCTTTTAAGTATAATAAAGCAACAGGCACATTCCACAGAAGATAAATATAAAATTCTTGATGCAAGAGATAAACTCATAAGGCTACGGCATAAGAAATCTATGGAATTTATCAAAACGCAGGCAACTGTAGGGATTTGCCCGGATATGTGTCCGGAAAAAGAGAGATTAATGCGAGAAATTCAACATCAAGTCGCCCTTTACGAACAGGAAGAGACTGGCAAAGGGATGAACTACAAAGTTGCCGTGAAACAGTACTCCAGAAGTTCTGCCGATCAGGAAACACCCCTACCACAAGAACTCAGACCAGTTTCGGTACTGCAGATGACGATGGGTTACTTGATGCACAATATCATGGGCCTCTGCGATTCTCCCGATGTCAATGTGGGTGAATGGTACCATTTTTTATGGGATCGCACTCGGGGCATAAGAAAGGATATCACACAGCAGGAGCTCTGCAGTCAAGGTGCGGTGGAATTGGTGGAGCAGTGTGCACGATTTCACATTTTTTGCTCGGCGAGACTTGTGTCGGAGGATCCTTCTGCTTTTGACCAAAAAATCAACACAGAAAATTTGACGAAATGTTTGCAAACTCTGAAGTATATGTACCATGACTTGCAACTGAAAGGGGAGTCTTGCGGAAATGAGGCAGAGTTTAGAGCTTATATTATTTTGTTGAACTTAAATGATGGGAACTTCATGTGGGAGGTGAGTTGTTCAATTTGAGTATATTGCTTTAAAAATGGTTATTTATGTAACGAGTGAGTGTAAAGTGGAATTTTTTTCACGAGAAAGAATGTTTGTCGCACGACGCCGTAGGCCGAGTGCGCAAGTCCGACGAGTGAAAAAAAGTTACTTTACTCATGAGTTGGATACAAAAAAATTTTTACGAGGGGTTGACCACCGACGAAAAATGCGTACACCAATTTTCTAGTCATTTTAGAAATTTCTCATGCATGTACACCACAACATCCAAGTGTGCTCGTAATTTCCAAATAATTTGCGTAATTTCTACAATTTACAAATAATTTTACACAATTTTCAGGTTGAAACGCACGTCGAAACTTTACACCGATACCCATAGAATTACATCTCACTAGTAATCGAATACATTACTTCGCTCAAGATATTAGCAGTAAAGCATTGACGTGCTGTTCAGCTTCGATGGCCTTCTTGATGATCTTTCTATCTCCTTTTTTTTTGTATTATTTTGTCCTGGTTTAAATCATTTGGTGTCCTTTTTCCTCTCATGACTAAGGAATGTGATAAAAAGAGATGGCGATATGAAAGAATATTTTCGTGATCTTCCTCCAGGGCAGCCTAAACATAAGATATTCACTTCGCGATGATTGATGAAGGGGAAAAGCGGGGGGCTAACCACAAGGCAAATTAGTGTACGCACACTAAAAGGCTAATTGGAAAAAATTGTTGATAATTGCTAAAAAATAAAAATCACTAGAACCGCTATAAAATAGCCAATACCCCAAAAAACTGTGCACCAAAATCGCTAAGTGGTTAACCCTTCAGAGTAAAATAGTTTAAGAATTGGAAGATATTGTTTTTTTTTAAATTGGCAGCAGTGACTTAACTTTTAATTAGGTTTTCAATTAAGAGTTGAAGGGCACGTCGAGACTGCACTGATACGCACAGATTTATATCTCACTACTAATAGAAGACATTACGTTGCTTAAAATATTAGCAGTCTGATGTAATTCTGTATGAGTAAAACCTTAACGTACTGTTCAGCTTCCATGACCTACTTGACGTTAAATGTTGTTGTGATCTTTCAGTTTCTTTTTTTGTTACTGCAGTGTGATGGAAGGAAAGGATAAAAATACTAAACATACTTTCCGATAGGACTGCCTTGGTTTAAAGCATTTGGTGTCATTTTCTCTCTCATGGCTAGGGAGTGTGGTAAAAGGAGATTAACTACATTAAATCTGTGATTAAATCTAGTATTATAATCGAGTAAGACTTATGAAGGGGAAAAGTGAGGGGTTAACCACAAGGAAAAAGGCTAGTTGCAAAAAAAGATGTTGAAAATTGCTAAAAATCGCTAAAATCGTATAAAATGTCAAAAAATACACCAAAATCGCCAAGCGGTTAACCCCTCGGAGATAAATTGTTTGAGATTTGGAACATGAAATGTTCTTTTTAATATTTAGTTAGGTCGGCAAGCAAGGGGTTGACTACCCACGAAAAAGAAGTACATCAATTTCCTAATAATTCCGCTATTTCCGAATAATTTTCACAATTTCTCATGCACGTACACCGTAATTTCTGAATAATTTCCATAATTTCATGAACATTTCGACATTTTCCAAATAATTTCTCATGCCTGTGTTTCCAAGTGGTCAACAACAGCTCGTAATTTTCAAATATTTTCAACAATTTCTGAGCAATTTCTAGTTTCCAAATAAGTTCCTTAATTTCCAAATATTTTTCAAATAGTTTCCACAATTTCCGAGTAATTTCTACAATTTCTCATGCATGTACACCACAATTTCAAGGTGGTCAACCCCTCGCAATATTACACACCATTAGGTACCATTGCACGCATTGAATACCCCTTGTGTCCAACAATCGCCAACTGTCAAGCGAACATTGACCTGTCTTTGAAAATGGAAAACATCTTTTTTTCTAACAAATTGGGTATCCGAAATAGAAAAAATTGTATAAAAACGTGTTTCATAAGGCTCTTATCGCACTCGGATTTTGTAAAACTCGGGCTTTTCGCCCTCGTTGTCCAAACATCCTCGTGCGATAATAATTGGCCTTATGAAACGTGTTTTTTAATATACTATTTTCTATTTCCGTGTCCTAATGAACACTTTATAACACGCAAATGCGTTTTCTAATGAGCTCTGTTAGAGCACGGCTTTTTTTTACATTGTAACCTAGACAACGATTGTGTCCAACAATCGCCAACTGTCAAGCGAACATTGACTCCTGTCTTTGAAAATGAATATTTTCTTATTTCTAACAAGTTGGTATCCGAAATAGAAAAAATTGTGTAAAAAACGCGTTTCATAAGGCTCTTGTCGCACTCGGATTTTGTAAAACTCGGGCTTTTCGCCCTCGTTGTCCAAACATCCTCGTGCGACAATAATTGGCCTTATGAAACGTGTTTTTTAATATACTATTTTCTATTTCGGTTTCCTAATGAACACTTTATAGCACCCAAACGCGTTCTCCGCGTTCTCTAATGTGTTCTATTAGAGCACGGCTTTTGTTTACATCGTAACCTAGAAAACTATTGTGTCTAACTATCGAATTAACTGCCAAGCCTGTCTTTGAAAATGACAATCTGAATTTTTCATGAAAATATTAACAAGTTGAGTATCCGAAATAGAAAAAATTGTATAAAAAACGTGTTTCATAAGGCTCTTATCGATAATAATTCGCCTTATGAAACGTGTTTTTTAATATATTATTTTTTACGCCCGTACAGTTAAAATTCTTCTTGGTATAAATCCGTGATAAATCTATAGGTCCTTTAAGGCACTGGTGGGGGTTTATTGCGCTTGGCCCCATATGATACGCATGCGTTGATCTAGTGTCATTTCTAGTGCATTTATACGTCATTTGTCAATACTGTCAACAGAATCTGGGACCTTTCACGTTTACCACGTGCTATTTTAACCTACAATGATGATAAATGACACATAACTGACAGTAGGCATTCAAGTAAATTCTGTCAGCGGTCAAAAAATGACTGCGCATACGGCCATACATGGCGTCATGACGTCACGCTTACAGGACCTATAGCAACAATACCAACAAAACCTTAGCAACTATGGTATGTGGTGGGTAGCAGTAAAGTCTCGAGATGTCACCAAACTTTCACAGCCTGCCCTTTTATAAATATTTAAGTATTTTAAGTTGAAAAGTAGCAAGCTAAATATTTTCGAAATTGTTAATTTTATTTTCTGTCTCTATCTCCAGGTCCAACAGCTGCAAGGCTCCATTCAAGAGTCTAAAGAAGTAAAATTCGCCCTAGAGATATACTCAGCCCTGGACAAGAACAACTACGTGAAATTCTTCAAACTGGTGAACTCTACGACGTACCTCAACGCCTGCATTCTAATGCGCTACTTCGTTCAAGTCCGCTTAAGCGCCCTAAAAACCCTTCTTAAGTGCTACTCGCCGCGTGTATCTCAGACATCGCTCCCAATCATCTATCTCTCTCGAATCCTAGCCTTCGAAAATGTAGACGCGACAACCGAATTTTTGGAAACTTACGGCCTTTACACCACAGTAGAAAGAGATAGAGTCATACTGGACAGGCGAAGATTCTCACAGCCTGATTATCCATACGTCTTAGACAGGGCCATAAAATTAATCGAATCCAAACGACGAGTATCGATCGGAGAGGTCGTTTGTGGGAAGGACTTGCCTCCGAAGACTTTTGAATCGCATATCCTACAAAATAGTTTTGATGACAGGGGATTTTTGAAAAATTTGTCAGAATTGACTGATAAGAACATAACTGAAGAGGAGCCTGAAATGGTGGAGGATAACGAAACGCCCAAGGAAGAGAAGATTTTTCAGTTACCAACTGCACAAAAAATATTTGCACCTCCTCCACTACCTCCTCCACCAATAGTTACACATCCAGGTATATTTACACTTCCACCAGTAGCAATTCCGAGCATATTTGCACCAAAATTAGAAAAGCCGCCTGTTTTTAATTGGGCAACTCCGCCAAAACAGAGTATTTTCGGTAACGAGATTTCTGAAGAAAAAAAACATGAGATGGAAGCAGAAAAACGTAGACGAGAAGAAGAAGAAGGGATAAGGAAGCAAAGAGAAGAATTCGAAAAACGACGAGAAGAGCAAGAAAGGGAGAGGAAAAGACAGGAAGAGATTAGACACAAGCAAGAACTGTTAGAAGCACAAAGAAAAGTTTTAGAGTTGAAAATGAGGAAACTCGAAGAAGAGAAGTTGAAACTTATTGAAAAAAGGAGAAGAGAAGAAGTACAGTTAAAACGAGACGTTGCTGGGGTTATCACCGAAATAATTAACAAAGTAGAGACAAAAATCAAAGACGAAACATTGATTCGAATTTCAAAGAAAATCCACAAGCGAAGGGTTAAGAATTTCGTGAGAAAATGGAGGGAGTATGCAAGGAGAAAGAGGAAAAGAAAAGCGATAGATTTCAATCCATTTTATTTACCTGTGAGAACAACTAAGGAAGAGGCAAGGGAATTGTATACAAAGAGTCAAGACTTAGCCCTCGCCGATAGAAAACGATACAAGAGGGGTCAACCGCTTGACATAACTTTGGAGGAAAAACCCATAAATAGTATCGACTTGAGCGAGTTGACATTCAAGTTTTTGACTAAAAAAGTGACGAAAGTCGATATGAAAGTTCAGACGGAGCTGTTTTGGAAGATTACAGTTTCCCTCCCTGATGACCTTGAGTTTAGGTATGGTTTAAATCATGTCGAACAGGTTTTAAGTAGATATATTCAATGGAAGGAGAGAAAGGGGGGTACTTTTTTAATCCAGCAGTCCCAAACAAATCCCACCGTCACGTATTGTTTAGAGAAACAAAAAGGCATTGTTAGTTTAAACAAAAGCGATTCTAACGGCTATATTTTTATAGCAAACGATTTTAACGAAAAGTTGTGCAACCGTATTAACAATTGCCTAGGAAATTATGGTATTCACGCGAAAATTCCAATCGTTGTGGTTTTGCAAAAGTACCAAACGGTTGAAAATCAATCGCAGCTTCAGATAATGCTAAAAGATGGGCTAATTTCTGATTATCTAATAATTGTGGATCAATTTACAACTAGTAACTTGGTCAATGTGATAGAAGAAGGCCTCGTATTTTTGTCGACAAAAGTAGAAAAGTCGCCACCATTAGAAATGGACGTTGTAAGTGGTTTTTTATCAAGGCACCTATCAGTTTTATGGAAACGAGCCAATAGCTTCGCAAAATGGAATTCAAACTACAAAGAATGCCTGAAATCCCCCAACACAGTCATATATTTGTACAACGAAGCTGTGGATAAAATGAAAAGTATTTTAATCGACCCCACTTGTAGGGATTTCGCAGTTTTTCCAGAACTTTTCAAAACCTTTTTGAGAAGTGAAATTCCGGATTGTCTACCCTGCGATTTTAAATATTTCCCAAGTTTTTGGAGCAATCCGGTGTATTTGGGACACATAGAGGAAGTTTTAGACAGCTTAAAATTGCCGAAATTTGTTAACTGGCCCTTAAGAAGTGAACAGCTTGAAAAAAACGTGTTGGATTATTCCAAATTGGTGTCTAGAAATTCACAAGCAACATTTTATCGAATAATGAGCGTCTTGTTAAAACCTGGAGATGTACTTTGGACAGAGATTGTTGAATTGATTGTGAACGACAAATTGAATCAAACCGACTTTTCGTTTTATGGAACTGGTTTTGTTAACAAATCTATTTATAATCAACTAACAGTTGTTTATAATGTTGATAAGTTGAATGAGTTTATTCAAAGCGACTGGTTTTATGTAAATCATCCCATTGTTAGGCACCAGGTTTTAGATTTATTGGAAAATAGTACTGAAGAAGAAGTGGAAGAGGTACTGGATGAAGATGAGGGTGAAGTGGACGTTGATCAACTGTTTAAAAGTATTGTTGAAAAACCTAGGGGGGATGTTAGTAAAATTGTGAAGGAAGTGAATATGTGTAAGAATTTAATGGATGAATTGGAAGATACTGTTAATGTTAGTAGAAGGATTCTGGAGGTTTCTGGAAATATCCTAAATAAGGTTATGGGGAAATGATATACTGTGTATGTATATGGGCAGATAATTTTATGTAATTTATTAAACCACTTTTTTTAACTTTTTTTCTACAGAATTATTGTATGTTCACGTGGGATGATTATAAATACAACAGGGATGCGTTCATAAATGTCACAGACATTTGTATTATTTTCTCTGTTCCTTCCATTTTCAAAGAGCCTATTCTCTATCTCTTTTGAGCTTAGAACAGCTACTCAGGGTAACATTTCTGAACGCAGCCCAGCTGTTTGTTTTGTAACATCAACTGAAGTTTCTCGGTTAATCTCAATACCATTGGCCAATTCAGGTCACGTGACTCGTATAACTGATTATTAATTTTAAAACTTGCACCGGCTCCGTTAAAAGTTAAATGACAGTTCTTTTCCATGGAAACAATTGTGTCAATACTCGTTTCTAGGGGTTTAATCTGAATCTGAATGCACACAAAAATTGGTTTTTCAAAAATATATTCAACTTGAACTTTTTTGACAGATGTATGAATTTGAAAATTGGTAGGAATAATTAGCAAAATCAGCCTAAACATGTGAAAACAATTGAATTCAACAGTAATAAAATACGTCTTGCGGTCGTGTGACTCGGGCTTTCACTTATTTTTTGAAAAACGTCCATGTTGGTTGCATTTTTGAGAAAGCTAATTTTTCTGTGTATCCGACGGTGTTAAAATTCAATATGGCGCCCATAAGAAAAAGAAAAGTTGACTGTCTTTATTCAAAATCTAGAAGGCCTAGAAAATTTCTGTCAATGCCATTCAATTGACAGTTGTCAAAAAAATAAAAGTTCCAAGTTTAATTTAAATACATCAATCATTAGGAAGATATTCATTTTTCTTTAAATTGGCTATTTTCAGATTTTTTGTGATAACTCAGGAACGAATCACAATATCGGGGAATTCTATTCAGATTCTTAATCGCCAAGAAATAGCGCAACTTTTCTGTAATTTAACCAACCCCGTATCTTTTGCCTTTTAGGAGATCCAAATGGTGAGCTTCGAAAAATTACCCACCCTGTATATCCTTAAAGACATAAATATCAAGTATTTCTTTTTTATACAATGCGAATGTTGGTTATAGAACTTCAAACAGAAAATTCTACTGTCATCGGATAGGTATAGGTCAACCCTAATTTTCTAATACGGATCTAAGGGTGTAGTCAGATATTTTTTTCACTTCCGGTTTAACCGGAAATGACCCGGATTTTGGTTTTTCAAACAGAAACCTACAATCTTCTTAACTAATTCAGGATCTAACCAATTCTTATACGTTAAAAACTAGCTTCAAAATTTAACCGGAAGTGCGGTCACGGCTTCCATTGATTTTCAAAAACATCGAAGAAAGCGTAAGAAAATTTTTTTTGCGAATTGATTGCATATTTTTTTCACTTATTTTTGCGTTTCTCACAAACTGTGAAGAATGAAGAAATTTTGTAAAAACAAAGAAAAAGAAGTTAGGGTCATTTCCGGTTAAACCGGAAGCGGGAAAAAATTCTCACTGCACCCCTGAATTTGTATTATTTGTAATAAGGTTGACATATCCTAGAATTTTGGTGGTGGAGAATTTTTTATTTGGAGCCTACTATTCCACATAGCCAACATTCTCGATGTTCAAGAAAAAAATACCCGATACTGAAGCCCTTTAAGGTACTGAAAGCCTTATATTCAATAGTTCAGCCTTATAATTTCAGTTACTGATAATTATTTACGAATGTTTATTAGTAAAAAAAATCTCCCTACTCAACTTTTCTCCAGATCCAGGACTAAGACGTTGTTACAAAAGGAGAGCTCAACATAATAAACGCAAAGAAATACAAAAAAAAATTGTCTCGGAGACGGTAGAAACTTCTACTTTTTCACAGAATTTGTAAATGTAGCATTTAACTTTATTTAACCAAGGTCGGGCATGCAGAGCGTTTGGATAGCTGATGCACCCGGCGCTCATTTATGCTAAAATCTTAAATACAAATCTTTTTCACTCCTTTTCGAAAAAATGGCACTAAGGTTTTTGATCCGGCAATGCAACAGCTATCGAATTCGATAATGATAATATGCCCTTTTGCTAAGAAAAACTCAAAAAAGAGCCTTTTTGTAAAGTAAATTGAAACAAGGGCCCTTTTGCCACTAAAATGACATTTTCCGAAAAAATGGCACTAAGGTTTTCGGCTTGAAAAAAAAATCAGCTATCAAATCCTGTAATAAAAAAAAGGCAGCAGAGAAGCGGCTGGAACCTCCCCAACGCATGGGTCTTTGATTTCCGTGACTTGTGTTTAAGATTTTAAAGTTGATATGCCTAAATGGCACTTCCCGTGGACCAATTGCTCCCAAAAGCCTTTCAGCTCTTCAATGGGTTACCTAACCTCCATGTACCAAATTTCGGACAAATCGATCCAGTAGTTTGGGCTATAACGTGGTTTCAGTGTTATTACAAAATTTCGATTTTTCTACCCAAAGGGTACTAAATGCGAATAAATTTTATCTCATTTAAAACCAGAATTTGAAGACCTTTCTGATGATAACAATAAATCTTTCAAAAAGTTGTTTTTGATGGGTGAATGAGAGAATAATTTTAAGTTTCGAAATTGGTGTGCCAAAACGGCACTTTCCGTGGGCCGATTGAATCCAAAATTGTTCAACTCTTCGACGTGTAATACAATCCCCATGTGCAAAATTTCAGACCAATCGGTTGAGGGGCTTGGGCTGTACCGCGATTTTAAAGTCCGATAAAAATCAATTTTTTTTTATTTTTGGTCAAAAGGGCACTAAGAATGAATACATTTTTAGACGCAGAATTTGAAGGTCTTTCTTATGGTGACGTGAAAAATGGGGGTTTACATTTAAAATTTAAAAGTTGATGTGCCAAAATGGCACTTCTGGTTGCACGATTGGCTCCAAAAGCTTTTCAGATCTAAGTTGGGTTATCACATGCACACGTACCAAATTTCAGCCAAATCGGTCGAGTAGTTTGGGCTGTGGCGTGTTTACGAACGTACGAACGTACGTACGTACATACATACAGACACATTTTAAAAACCACTTTTTTGGGTTCCTGAGACCTCAAAACGTATAGATCCGGTCTTATCTCGAATTCGAAAATTTTAGTGATTGCAGTAACCTCCCTTTTTTTTAAATGGTGAAGTGGAGTGGGGAGGTTAATATACAGTTATGCATAGGTTTTTTTCACGGTACCATTTTTTGGCCAAAAGGGCACAAGTGTGAATACATTTTTAGAAGAAGAATTCGAAGAGCTTTCATATGGGAACGCGAAAAATGGTGGTTTGCATTTAAATTTTTAAAGTTGATGTGCCAAAAAGGTACTTTCCGTGAACGGATGTGGCCCAGATTCTAATCAGCACCTACAAATCTCCCACTAAATATGTGTGCCAAATTTCATCTCGATACGTTCAGTAGTTTGAGCTGCAGCGTGATCACAGACTGACATTTTTTCAAAAACCACTTTTTTGGGTTCCCAGGACCCTGAAACGTAAAGATTTCATGTTTTTTTCGATTGGATTTTTTTGAATTTTCTGGTCGATTCCAGTAACTGCTTCGCGAGTGTAGAAGTTAAAAACAAAGTAGGTATGGGCAACTGCCTGTCATGAAAATTTCTGTAATAAATACGTATCTGTCAAAATGGGACGCAGCAGAGCAGCCCCATCCAAGCCATGGCGGTCTCCTCCCCCGTCAAAGCAGCCCCCTCCATCAAGACAATATTCCTCGTAAGTTCTAGCAGTCTTTATCAATTTGTAAATATCAAAATAACACGTGTTATGATTCAGTATTTAATTCTTGGCAAAAAATCAACGTCTAGATAGAATGAGAATCCTTTTTTTTAATATTGTGAAATTTCAAGTCATATTATTAGATCAGCAAATCCAGTTATTTTGGGTAGCTACATTATAGTGCCATCGTGTCCTGAAAAAATTCAATAACTTATTTTTACTGAGACTCGATCTTATTCAAATTTTTTCTCGTCCTAACGTTTGCTAAAATGTGGAAGGAGGATCGATTTAAACAGTTTATAAGAATTGTGTAGGTACTTAATAGGAAATCAGAGAGCATTGAGTAAAACCTAAAATGATTAGCGTTTTTACGTTTTACAAATTTGAGTCCGGTCCTGTCGATCGCCTTCAAACTTTGAACCTCTGACGTCATGACACGTCATTAACTTGAACAAGTCGCGCGTTACGTCCACCGTCTATCTTTCTCTGACTCGCATTATAAAAAGAACAGAAATATCTAAAAATAGGAGAAATCTGGAAAATTCCGCGCAGGTTTATAAGTCGTATGATCCAGCAATTTTACGTAATTGTAAAAAGATTTCCCAGAGGTACTTGCTAGAATTATTAATTTTCGAAGATGCCAAGACGTGGACGTGCAAGTCCTTCGCCTACCCGGTAGGTAAACAAAAGTTTTTCGAAAAGAAAAACGTGAAATAAAAGTGAGGTTATATTAAAATATTTATTTTATTACAGGTCTTCATTGCCGGCTAGGGCCCCTCAGACAGCTCCAGCGCATCCACCACCACCTGCACAAGCTGCCCCTAGACAACCAGGGCTTTTTGGACAAATGGCAGCTACGGCTGGTGGAGTTGCAGTAGGTTCGGCAATTGGACATACTGTCGGAGCAGGACTTACAGGTACGCATTATTATTGTCAAATTACTTTTTTTTTTAATTGGTGTTTGATTTTAGGAATGTTTAGTGGAGGTGGTAGTGACCAACCAGCGGCACAAGAGGCACCTCCTCCGCAGCAACAATATGGGGGTCAAGAACCCACTGGACCCTGTGCGTGGGAAATTAAGCAATTCTTACAATGTGCATCGACTCAGTCTGATCTTACACTATGCCAAGGATTTAATGAAGCTATTCAACAATGCAAAATTAGGAACAGTAAGTTTTTTAATCCATAAAGTTATAGTTGACATCTTTTTTTGTAGATATCTCCTAAGCGTGGCCATATAGTGATGAAATTTTAGTATTACCACGCAAGATTTGCAATAAATAGAAAAATTGTCACGATTCCATTATCTGCAGTGACAAATAAAAACATTGTTCTTTTAAATGAGACACTGATGTATTTACTTAGTCGAATATGCTTTTAGCTGCAATAAAATGAAAATGTGAAAATTAAATTGTAAATCTCGTTCAATTGTTTTGAAGCTCATATGCAGCCAGTTATACATCTTGGACATGGTCGAAATGAGAAAATAAATGAAGGTTTCCAAACTTGTACTCTCCATTCATTTTCTATTGAAGTGACAGAACGTCAAAATTTGAATATTAGGTTGGTATGAGGAAATTTTGCAAGGAATTTTACTAATAGGTGAGTTGGTAGAAGCGATACGTGAGAAGACATGACAAATGGCTCTAGTCATTAGTGACTATGCTTGGGAGAATTTTCTTTTTTTTTGTAGTTTTGGAAAGAGGAATGCTCAATTAATGAATCATTGAAAAATAAAAGAAGAGTAATTTTTAGTTAAGAAAATATAAATTTTCAAAAATCAGTAATTTTAAGTATATTATCCTATGCAATTTGGTTCAAAACCAAGCTGATTTCTTGCCGTGTAGTACGAACAGATGACCATAATGTGAATTTGCAGATAATTCACATCATGCTATTTCATATATGACACATAACAACCTGATTTAAGCAACAATATAGGCCCGTCCTGGATTCCTATTCATATTACATAATTTTGACATCGCCATCTTGAAATGCAGGTTCAATTTAAAGTGTGACTGCTTGGGCCAATTTTTTTGCATTTAGTCTTAATCGATTCAGGAGATTATAATTCATGCCCATAAAAAAAATTAATAAAGAGTAATTTTTCGTTTTCAAGATATACAGGTTTTTTTTAAATCTTTGCTTCTTGAATATCTTCGGACGTAAAAAAGATATTGAAATGAAATAAACGCTGATCAGCTCCGCATGTACAGGGGGATACCTTCGCGCTTGTATTTTTGTAAAAACGATAGCTTCAAAATGAAGGGTCATGAATACGTTGCACATCGGTGTTGGGGCACCCTGTATTGTTACTCTCGACTTATAATATTACTTTAGCAAACATCTGGTCCCACTTACACTAAAAAAAAATAATTTGGTCATTTTCGACTGGGCCGAGAATTCGCCCTTAACGTATAGGGTCCTTTTAACAATTGCTATGAATTGGCTCGAAAATGGCCTTTGCGTGCGTGAAGTTTTGAGTAAAGTGCAAAGAAAAATATTCACGAAAAAGCCTCAGATTCTTTAATCTGTGACACTGCTGCTAACAATAAAATTAAACCCTAGAAGTTTTGGGTCATGTAATGTTTTTGCTTTCCCGCTAAATTTCGATTAAATTGTCAAAAGTACAGGCCCTTACAAATTAGAGTTGTACAGTTCCAGAAAAATTTTAGTTCTGTTATAGAAAATGAACGGACTTTACCTACTTCGAAATATTAACCGGAACTCCGTACCTAAATTCAAGACAGAGCGTTAGTCCTTAAGCGTTACAAGTAAGTCCAAAATAGCAGGAAAATATCGCACTTTTCGACCAAAGACGTGGTATACAAAATCAAACACCGTTTCATTCTCTAAAGAAAGATCCTTGTCCATACTTTTTTTGTACAGTCGACGGTTCACCCCTATTAGCCCAGTCAAATTAGACAAATCGAGTGAAAAAAATCCCGGAGTTTTGAAATTTGGCATGGTTGTTCGCTAGTATCTACAGAACATCATACTAAAAGTACCGGAGGATGGGGAGCTGATTGAATGTGCGTTTTCTGCGTTTTTCGTATATATCTCCGTAACTACCAATCCTAGCGAAAATTATTCGATATACAAAGCAAGTCGTCCGATAAGCCGTTGGAGAAATAATGGCAAAAAAGCAACACGAAGCCGATTCTGGAGCACGATTTCTCCAAGAAAACAAAAGGATGTTTCATCTCAAAATTTCAGGACTCTATCAGTAGTATCAGTATTGATTAGGTCGTTGTGGTCATTTTGAGACCAATCCCGATCAAATCGGTTCATAAATAATCATGTTATGCGGAAAATAATGTATGACTATCACTTAAGGCCTTCCGGTACCAAAAAAATAAGACGCCGGCACCGTAGGCTCCGGAAATTTTGACACATCGTTCAGGACTGCCAGTAGAGCATAAGTGCCAATTTTCAGCACTACTTTATTTTTGTGCGGGTCAAAACCTTAAACTTCTTGGCTGGAGCCATCCCAAGTAAATATGAGAACTTGTCAAGCTTATAACATTTAAAGTATGAATCCTACGACAAAAACGAATAGGACCGTTTTTATAGGAAATTTAGTCTGCTTTAATTTTGTATATAGAATAATTTTCGCTAAGATTGGTAGTTACGGAGATATATACGAAAAACGCAGAAGACGCACATTCAATCAGCTCCCCCCCCTCGCGCTCACCCCCCACCCTCCGGTACTTTTAGTATGATGTTCTGTAGATACTAGCGAGCAACCATGCCAAATTTCAAAACTCCGGGATTTTTTTCACTCAATCGCCACTTTTTGTCTAATTTGACTGGGCTAAAGTAGGTACTGGTATCAGTACAGCCAAATGTGATCCAATTCAGACGAAGAGCATCTTAAAATGTTCAGGATGAATGGCTCTATGACGGCATCGTTTCAATTTTGGTCCGTCTTTAATCGAAGACCATTTCAGACGTAGAATAATTTTGGGTTCAGTTCACCCCTTTACATGACATTATAAGCGCTTTCCTTTTAGGTGTTTGTTGCTCTAGAGCTACAAGCACTAAAGCAACTCCGAGCTGCCCTAAAAGGAACACGTATTTCAGGGGATTATTCACCGCGTGAGTGACACTTGCGTTGTTTGACAGATAATCTAACCGCATCAGAAGTCAATAGTAAAATAATCGCCCATTTCGCAAGCTGATGCCATAGTGGCGATGAAGGCGATGCAAAAATTTTCAAAAGGCACAGGTAAAATGTTGGAAAAAACCACGGAAAACTACTCAGCTCATAATGACAATGACAAACTACGCACTGCGCATGCGGGGGCTTGTTGCACCAGCTCCAGCGTTAGTGCTTGAGGGGAAGGGGGAAGGCAGATCGAGTAACTCTGGAGCAAAATGCACAACTAAAAGGAACACGGGGCGAATTATTCTTGAACAGTTCGGAGTTGCACCCTGTGCTAAAAGGAAAGCGACTTTTATATCAGGATAATTTTGAATTGATGACAATTTAGAGGGAAGTTCTTGCGTTACAAGGACCCCCAGGAAATTAAAATTTGTGTACAAGTATAGGCGCTATTAACCACCGATAAAAAAATATCGCCACTTTTTTGTCTAATTTGACTGGGCTATCTATAACGCACGGGCAAGAAACATTAAAACTATGGTCTGTCCGGGATCCACACGACCGAGATTCACCCTATTTCCATGGCGAATCATTGTTGTCAACAATGAATCGCCATGGAAATCGGGTGAATCTTGGTCGTGTGGATCCCGGACAGACATTAATTAAAAATCTACTCTAGTGTAGTGTTGGTATACGAATTAGGTACCTCCATTTATTATTTTTACCTACATAGGTATGGTACTTATTTTAAATTTTGTGACCATAAATTTCTGCAAACATCCTAATTTCCTTGTTTGGCGGTACATTAACAGACAGTACCACACGAGCTTCCGTTTCGTCGTTCTTTATCGCTATTGAAGGGACATAGCCGTGTTGTCTACCAAAATTTAAGACGTTCACCCAAGTTACCCGGAGACCTTTCAAATTTCTTGCATAATTCACGATGGAATCTCGATCATAGTTGATAATAGTGTCTCTGACCAGCAAATAGGCTTTGGTAGAAGGTTTGAAGACACAATTTAAATCGCCGTAATTTCCCAAATCGGCACTGGCGAGATTTTGGCTATTTGTGCATACCAATGTTGTTGGGGTTGAATTTTCATCAGAATCTTCAGAGGTCGGTTTAGGTGTAGGTGTAGGTGTTGGACCTGGTGTACCACTCATTGAACAACTCGTGACTACCAGCACAATACAAATTTTTAACAACATGGTTAAGTAAGTACCACCTATTTTAATTTTTGCGTTGGACTTTAGAGTTTAGTTGCTTATACTAACTCAAACTGTAATGAACAAAAATCATAATCAGTTGTGATATTATTGTTTGATGACCTCATCTAATCTGAACCCAAAGTACGATATTATTTGACTTATTTCATTAATAATTGGTCCTAGTGGTTACCAAAATAATACCTACTGCATTTTTTAACTTCTACGCTCAAGGCGGAGCAGTATACAGGGTGAGTCTAGTTGGACAAATCAGTCGCTCTAGCGCTTAAGATTTTCAAATTGGAAATTCAATTTTTGGATATGTTGTAGCTGAGATGGTCCCCTACGCATGGGACCCATAAAGAAAGCTCCAGTTTTATTCAAACCGAAATTATTAAATAAAAACGAAGGCCTAAAAAATTATTTTTCGATATTGTTGAATTTTTTAAGGTTATTTCGTTAGAGAATCATTTTCTATTTATGGAAACATAATTTTTTGCAGAAAAAAGTTAATAATAACCGAGAGATAAATTATTTAAATAATAAAGATTTTTAATTATTTCCTAAAGAAAGCCACGCATGCCGTGATTTGAACAACTGAAAGGCAGTCTAGCTTATACTGCAGACTGTACCCGGAATGACAAGTGCGTCAGTTGGAAATGTCATTTGCTTTCGTTTGTGGAAAAATAATGCAAAACTACGAGTTTTTGCCCTTTACTTTACAGATTATTAGGTAATTTTTATTGCTTGATGGATGTTTTGCTAAATTCGCCGAATACAAGTGTCTCGGGTTGTCATCCGATTGATGTTTTTTACATTGCCACTGGAGTCGAATGGTTCGACCAAGAAAAGCTATTCTCGTCAGCCAGAAAGCAATTGGCAATAGTTGCTAACATTTTACATTGCTGTCATGCTGTCAAATATGGTGATTTTGTTGTTTTATTAAAAATTTAATATTTCTGCTGATAATTTTTTCACACTTACGAAATGAAGATTTATCATCGGATGTTGAGGGGTCCAGCAAATGTTGAAGACACTCAACGTGTTGATATAATGAACAAAGACAAAGAAGCGGTGAGCCAAGCGAAACCAAGAAAATTCAACTCGAAGGGTGTAAACTAACTTGTCCTAATCGGGCCCCTCCAGTGTGAGAACCCGAGACACTTGTATTCGACAAATTTAGCAAAACATCCATCAAGCAATAAAAATTACCTAATTATCTGTAAAGAAAATGGCAAAAACCCGTACCCTAGTAGCACACCAGCTAGAATTGAGCTAAAATCTAGCTATGTCCTAGCTATCAATCTAGGCTTAGCTAGGGAAGCCATATTTGAGCTAGAATCTAGCTTGGATTCCAAGTCAACGATGGCCTTGGAAAACCGAGCTAAAATCAAGCTAAATTATAGCTCATATTCCTAACTAACAATTATCTTGGGAATTCCAGCTATAATAAAGATAAATCCTAGCTTCTATTCCCAGCTGACATTAATCTCGGAAATCCTAGCTAGAATGAAGCAAAGTCCTAGTTTCTATTTTAAGCTAATATTTACCTTGGAATTCCTAGCTTGAATGAAGCTAAGTCTTAGCTTTTATTTCTGGCAAATATCAACATAGGAAATCCCAAGTAGAATAAAGCTAAAATTTGACTTATATTTGTAGCTAGTATTAATCTTGGAAGTCCTAGCTAGAATCAAGCAACGCACAAATTTGAACATACAAGCCCTACCTAGAATAAAGCTAAATTCTAGCTATTTAAAAGTAAATCGATGATTCTCAGAAATCCTGAAGTTCTTTGAAGCATAGACCAGTAAAATTTCCATTTTTATTGCCGCCCGGGTTTTCAGGTAGGTAGTGCCTATGGATGGCATGGGCGATTTGTTGGTAAAGGAGATTTGTTATTTGTCGTCTAGTACTCTAGTAGACTAAAGTATAAAGTTGATCGCCAACGATTCGAGGTGTAGGTTAAGAGTGTTTACAGTTTACTACTATTAACAGTAGTCAGCAGCATTTTAAAGTAAGTATTATATATATATATATTTAATTAAATTCAATTGAAGCGTTCTTTATGATTACAACCACGGTCCAAAATTTACAAGAAGGAGAAATTAAGGCCGCGACTTAATAATTTTGGTCCATGGTCGCTTTTTAAGGACCGCCTCAATTGAACATTCCTTATAATGTTATTATTTATTTATTAAATTCGGGTCTTATATTGTTGCAGATGCCAAGAAGACGGATTCAAGGGCGACGGCGATAGGGAAATTATGAGTTCCGTCGTGATATCACAATTTCTATTCACTTCTAAGGATATAAGAAACAGAAGCAATCTATACATATTATAAGCATCACCTATTATTATAAATTTATATTCTTTTAACAATTCAATTATTGTTTTTGACTTTGCATAACTTGTTTGTCATCATTCTATATTAAATGCCTAAATATTTTAGCTTCAACATTTTTTTTTGCCTGTTATGTAAAATTATTTTTAACTTAATATACTCACGTATATTTCCTACTATGTATATTTTTTTGTAATACCCTGACTGGATTTAAAAAATTATAACAAATTGAAATTTAACTTGGAAAAACCGCTAGTTCCTGGCTAGATTTTAGGAATTATCCTAGCTACACCCTAGCGTGTTCCCCTAGCTAGATCCTAGCCTGTGTATCCTAGCTAAAATATCGATAGCCTTTCCAGTTAAAATCTAGCTACTTTTTCTAGCTAGAAACGAGCTAAACCTCATTAAGCCAATTTTGTCTGAATCTAGCTTGGATTCCTAGCTAGGATGAGGCTATGATATCTCTACAAAGTTAGCTAGGAGTCCTAGTTAGATTCGAACAAAATCCGCGTAACACATTTAGCTTGGTTCTAGTCAACAAACCTAGCTAGTTTCTAGCTGTCTGTGCTACTAGGGTAGTTTTGCATTATTTTTTCACAAATGACCTCAAATGATATTTCCAACTGACACTTGTCGTTCTGGGTACAGTCTGCAGTATAAGCTAGACTGCCTTTCAGTTGTTCAAATCACGGCATGCGTGGCTTTCTTTAGGAAATAATTAAAAATCTTTATTATTTAAATAATTTGTCTCTCGGAGATTATTAACTTATTTCTGCAAAAAATTATGTTTCCATAAAGAGAAAATGATTCTCTAACTAAATAACCTTAAAAAATTCAACAATATCGAAAAAAAAATTTTTGAGCCTTCGTTTTTATTTAATAATTTCGGTTTGAATAAAACTGGAGCTTTCTTTATGGGTCCCATGTGTAGGGGACCATATCAGCTACAACATATCCAAAAATTGAATTTCCAATTTCAATATCTTAAACGCTAGGCGACTGATTTGTCCAACTAGACTCAGCCTGTATAAAATCGATCAAAAATTCGAAATTGAACTGACATCAAATCTTTACGTTTCGGGGTCCCAGGAACCCAAAAAACCTATTTTTGAAAAATGTGTGTGTCCGTGTGTCTGTGGACACGCTACAGCCGAAACTACTGAACTGATTTTGATGAAATTTGGCACACATATTCAGTGGGAGATTTGTAGGTGCTGATCAGAATCTGGGCTACACCGGCTCACGGAAAGTGCCTTTTTGGCACATCAACTTTAAAAATTTAAATGCAAACCCCCATTTTTCGCATTACCATATGAATGCTCTTCAAATTCTGCTTCTAAAAATGTATTCACACTTGGGCCCTTTTGACCAAAAAATGGTGCCGTGAAAAAAAAACTATGCATAAATGTATATTTAACCTCCCCAACTCCAACAAAATTTTAAAAAAATGGGAGGTTACTGCAATCACTAAAATTTTCGAAATCGAGATAAGACCGAATCTATACGTTTTGAGGTCTCAGGAACCCAGAAAAGTAGTTTTTAAAATTTGTCTGTATGTATGTACGTACGTACGTGCGTACGTGCGTACGTACAGTCGAGAAAGTAAGTCATGCACCCAACTCTTGAGCGTTACGCTCAGAATTTAGAAAACCAGCCTTCGATAGTGGTGCATTTCCATGTCATTAGAACCGGCAGCAATTAGGGGTTGTAATGCTGGGTCAAGAAACCTAGTACTGTAAGCCAGTTAAGAATAATTCGCTCAAGAATTTGGCATAAAGTGCATTATTTAGTTTTTCGACTGTACGTGCGTGCGTTTGTAAACGCTCTACAGCCCAAACTACTGGAGCGATTTGGCTGGAATTTGGTACATAGGCATCTCATAGCCTAACTTAGATCTGAAAAGCTTTTGGAGCCAATCGTGCAACTGGAAATGCCATTTTGGCACATCAACTTTTAAATGTTAAATGCAAACCCCCATTTTTCACGTCACCATAAGAAAGACCTTCAAATTCTGCGTCTAAAAATGTATTCATTCTTAGTGCCCTTTTGACCAAAAATTTAAAAAAAAATGATTTTTATCGGACTTTAAAATCGCGGTACAGCCCAAGCCCCTCAACCGATTTGTCTGAAATTTTGCACATGGGGATTGCATTACACACATCAATAATGCCCGTTGTAGACCTGTAAAGATTTTCTTGAATAACGAAGACGATGTTTTATCAATTATTAGAGCCGCTAAGACACTCACTGCTCAAGATCAGTTTAAGGAAATCCGCTTCACTTTTGACAGAACACCGAAACAACAGGAGTACTTTAAAAACCTCAAACAAGTAATGATGGAAAGAACACAGAATGGAGAATCCAACCTCAAAATCCGGTACTTCAAACGGCATCCCAAAAATTGTAAATTTAAACTAATTCGCTCACTCAATTACAATAAATGCAATAAATTATTTTACCAAAACGTTCGAGGTTTACGCTCTAAGGTTACCAGTTTTTATAATTCCGTTTCAGCATCTTCATATGAATTAATTGCTCTTTCAGAGACCTGGCTGACGGAGGACATTTCTAATAATGAACTTTTTCCATGTGACTTTATGGTGATTAGGAAAGACAGAAATTATAATTTGCTTAATGTCACCAGAGGTGGAGGGGTTCTCTTTGCAATAAAAAATTGTTACAACTTCACCCAGTTGGATTTATCGACGGTCACGGAATCCTCACCTCTTGTTGATATAATCGGGATTAGGTTAACAATTACCTATCCTCTTAATCTGTTCTTATTTATTGTCTACATTCCTCCCTCCCTCTCATCGATAGAGTTAGAAGCATTCTTCGAACTACTCAACAACATTGATGAAATTCACGAAGAAAATGTTATTGTTTTGGGAGATTTTAATGTTCCACAGTTCCACATGGGCCTCCATGATAAATTCACAGCTATTTTGTCCAATTTCGTAAATTTCCATGACTTCCAGCAATTCAACGACGTCTTAAATACTAGTAACCGTATTCTTGACTTAGTCCTGTCTAACTTCCAATGCATTGTTGAACGCTCAGAGCTGCCTTTAGTAATGGAGGACAACCATCATCCTGCCTTAGAAGTTCATGTAAAGCATTCGGCTACCCCAGTGAACAATTTTAAACTGAATTGTACTGATCAATTCAACTTCAAGAAGGCCAATTTCCCTACGTTATATGAATCGCTTTTGGCCACTAATTGGGCTTTTCTGGAGAACGTTGATGATGTTAATGAGGTTTGCCGCTTATTTTATCAAAATTTGCATGAAGCGTTTCGTGCACATGTTCCCAAATTGAAGGTGATTAATACTTCGAAAAAATTTCCCCCCTGGTTCAACAGGGAAGTCAGGGAATGCTTGCGCAATAAAGCTTATTTTCATAAAAAATTCAAGTCTACTAGGTCCGAGTATCATCAAAACAGGTTCAAGCACTTTCGCTCGCTATCGAAAATTCTTATATCCGCTTCGTATAAGGAGTACTTAAACAATATTGAATCTACTATTTCATCTGATCCAAGAAAGTTCTGGTCTTTCCTGAAAACCAAAAGGGGCCGCTCCACAATCCCTTCGGTTATGAAATTTGAAAACGAAGAGCTCTCTACTCCAGTGGAAATAGTTAACTCATTTGCTTCGTTTTTTAAGAGCGTTTATCTACCTAAGACACACAGTGGCTCCTCTGACCTACCCAGTTGTACTGAGGCTTCATCTTTCACCACTATAGTAAGTCATATCACGGAGGACGAAATATTTCATACGCTGTGCGAACTTAAAAATTCCTTCACCTGTGGTGTTGACAACATCCCTAGCTTCCTGATTAGAGATTGCGCTGGAGTCTTCTCAAAACCACTGTCTGTTATCTTCAACCGTATTCTTGCTACTTCTAATTTTCCTGATCTTTGGAAGCAGGCCACTATAACGCCAGTTTTTAAGAAAGGGGATCCATCTTTGATTGAAAACTATAGACCTATCTGCCTACTAAATAACTTCGCCAAGGTATTTGAATCGGTTTTGTCTTTACTCAAGCGTAAAGAACTATTTGACTCCTCTGCAGCATGGATTTGTTGAAAAGAGGTCCACAGTAACCAATCTTGCTGTATTCTCTCAATATGTGTCCGAAGCGTTGGATCGTAAGACTCAGGTAGATGTTATCTATACTGACTTTAAGAAAGCTTTTGATCGCATCGATCATGGGATCTTGCTGCATAAATTAAAGAGTTTTGGTTTCTCCAGTTGTTTAATTTCTCTCTTCGAGTCGTACCTTCTCGATAGAAAGGTTTTCGTTAAATATCGTAATTTTACATCTAATACATTCTGTCCTTCGTCTGGTGTGCCACAAGGTTCGAACTTAGGTCCATTTTTGTTCTTGATTTACGTTAATAACGTGGTTGATGTACTTCATTGCGAGAAATTACTATTTGCTGACGATATCAAAATCTTTTATGAAATAAATACTGTAGATGATTGTCGCAGCCTCCAAGACGATATCAATAGGTTAGCTTTGTGGGGTGTTGAAAATTGCCTAGAATTAAACATAAGCAAGTGCTATGCCGCTACTTATTCAAAGAAGGACTCATCTCTTACTTTTGCCTACTCAGTAAATGATATTGCTCTGGAAAGAGTAGACAAATACAAGGACCTTGGCGTAATTTTCGATTCGAGTCTCAGTTTTACTCCACACATCACCGATTGCGTCGCGAGAGCTTTTAAGATCTATGGATTTATATATAGAAATTGCAGGGATTTTTCCAATACACAAGTTTTGTTTGTCTTGTTTGAATCTTTAGTTAGAGCCATATTGGAATACCTCCTCATCGAGTCCGTTCAAAGACTTTTTCTAAAATATGTCTCCTTTTTAATAGACAGAAGGTATCCTCTTCGGGGATTCGATCACTCCGTTTTGCTGGCTAGATTCAATTGCACATCGTTGCATACTAGGCGCATAATTATGACTATTCGTTTTCTTTACAACCTCCTAAATAATAATATAGACTGTCCATTTCTGCTGGGTCGAATCAAGTTTTTGGTCCCTCGCCTTAGTTCTAGACTCTCTTCCACTTTTTACCCTGCTCAATGTCGCACAAATGTTCTTAGGAGGGCTCCTATTACCCTTATGTGCGAACACTTTAATAATTTTTCACAACTCTGTGATATCAATAGCGATTCCATAAAGCGTATTACCTCAGCAGTTCTTACAAAATTAAAATAAACAATTGTTTGTCTTTAAATTTCCTTTTGTTTCTATGATTTTACTTATTATATGTACCAATGTACCTCAGAAGCTTGCTTAATTTCATTGCTTACTTTCTTTATATAATATCTTATATAACTTCGTTATCCTACACAATTATGTTTTTTCCTGTAATTGGGTGTATGTTTACATATGTCTGTTGGAAAATAAACTCATTATTATTATTATTATTATTATTATTATTACACGTCAAAGAGCTGAGCAAATTTTGGATTCAATCGGCCCACGGAAAGTGCCGTTTTGGCACACCAATTTCCAAATTTAAAATTATTCTCTCATTTAACCATTAAAAACAAGTTTTTGAAAGATTTATTGTCACCATGAGAAAGGTCTTCAAATTCTGGTTTTCAATAAGATAAAATTAATTAACATTTAGTGCTGTTTGGTTCAAAAAATCGAAATTTTATAATAACACTAAAAATACATTATAGCCCAAATTACTGAATCGATTTGGCTGAAATTTGGTACATGGAGATTGGTTGACCCGTTGAAGACCTGAAGGACTTTTGAAAGCAATTCGTCGAAGGGAAGTGCCATTTAAGCATATCAACTTAAAATTTTAAATACAAGGCCTAATTTTTTATGTCGCCATTAGAAAGACGATCATATTCTGGTTCTAAAAATGTATTCACAGTTTCTGCCATTTCAGTGGAAAATTGAGAAAAAAATCTTTCTCATTAAAAGGGAGCGGGCTGACAGTGGATGACATAAAGTGGCAGTTATTGTCAAAAAGGTGGCAAAAGATTAACCTTAAAAGGAACATATTGTCAAATGTGATGGATGATGTCCGAGGCGATGTTGGTATTTGTCAGAAAATTGCGAGATTAGTCACAGACGATAAGGATAGAAAAAAATCTGTTGAATTGACTACTATCTACACAGAATACAAAGATCCACGCGATGGGGAGGTTCCAGCCGCTTCTCTGCTGCCTTTTTTTTTTTCTGTAAATATCTTTCTCCCAAAACAATGCGAGAATTATAATTAGGTAGCCATTGAGCACAAAAAAGTACTCTTTGATCAAGCTCGGTAGGACGGACCGTTTTCGAATAAAATGGATCCAATTTCCTTGGAGCGCGAACATTTTTTTGACAAAATTTTATCTTATCCGGTTATTTTGCTTCATTCTGAGAATAAAAGTTCATATGGACATAAAGCGAAAAATGCTCCTTCACAGGGAGTTATGGCCCCTCGAAGAAGTCCAAGCCGTTATTATGCAGAAACAACCTATCAACCGGTACTAACACTGCATTTCATGGTCAGGGGTTGCCGTCTTGCCGACTTTGAAATTTGGGATCCAAAAGTACAAGAAATTCTTTTCACGCTCGAGTTTTTCCTTGTGTTCTTTCCGATAATTCCATTTTTGAGCGTCATCTCAAAACGGGGCCCATCTTCGATCCTAAGGAAAATTTCGAGTGGATTCCGATCTAAAATTGTTTTCTATGGTACATGACATACCATAGCAAGGCGGCACTCCATGATCAAAAAATTGGCAGTCTCGGAGACGGTAGAAACTTCTACTTTTCCACAGAATTTGTAAATGTAGCATTTAACTTTATTTAACCAAGGTCGGGCGTGCGGAGCGGTTGGATGGCTGATGCACCCGGCGCTCATTTACTAAAATTTAAAATACAAATGTTTTTCACTCCTAAAATGGACACTTTTCGAAAAAATGGCACAAAGGTTTTCGATCCGGCAATGCAACAGCTATCGAATTCGATAATGATCATATGCCCTTTTGCTAAGAAAAATTCAAAATGGAAATTTTGAAAAAAATTGCACTAAGTTTTTTGATCCAGCAATACAACAGCTGTCAAATCCGATAGTAAGAATTTTTTTTTTTTGTAAAATAAATTGAAACAAGGGCCCTTTTGCCACTAAAATGACATTTTTCGAAAAAATGGCACTAAGGTTTTCGGCTTGAAAAAAAATCAGCTATCAAATCCGGTAATAAAAATATACAGTTATACATAGGTTTTTTTCACGGCACCATTTTTTGGCCAAAGGGGCACAAGTGTGAATACATTTTTAGAAGCAGAATTCGAAGAGCATTCATATGGTATCGCAAAAAATGGGGGTTTGCATTTAAATTTTTAAAGTTGATGTGCCAAAAAGGCACTTTCCGTGAACCGATGTTACCCAAATTCTAATTAGCACCTACAAATCTCCCACTGAATATGTGTGCCAAATTTCATCTTGATACGTTCAGTAGTTTGAGCTGCAGCGTGATCACAGACAGACACACAGTCAGACACACAGACAAACACACCCAGACAGACACACCCACAGACATTTTTTCAAAAACACGTTTTTGGGTTCCCAGGACCCTGAAACGTAAAGATTTCATGTTTTTGGCGATTCGATTTTTTTGAATTTTCCGATCGATTCCAGTAACTGCTTCGCGAGCGTAGAAGTTAAAAATGTAGTGTCGGTAGGATATATTTCTGCGTCCTACCGAGTTTGATCAAGAGCATCTTTTTGTGCGCAATGGCAATGTTTTGGGGGAAAGATGTTTACAGAAAAAAATATGTAAAAAATATGCCCTTTACACTGCTAGTCTATGTTCAAAATTTCAGATTCGAATCAATTGTATTTTATGAGTAAGTTTGAAAAGACTGAATTCTACGTATTCCGCCGAGGGGCGTATCTCCCTTTAGGACTCATTTTAATGCAAAACGTTACTCGATCTCTCTTTTCGACTTATTTCGATCCAAAAATATAAGAAATTACAATCACGCATGGTGTTACTTCGTGTTTAATGATAATTCCATTTTTGAGGATGATTTTCAAAAGGGGTCACCCCCATCTTTGATCCTAAGAGAAATTTCGAGTGGGTTCCCGATCTCAAATTGTTCCTTATGGTTCATACTATCATGGTGCAAAGCAAAAATGCAGTATCGGTTCAATATTTTTTGTTGTTTTAGCTTCGGCTTTGATAATGAGCACATTGTGTTCGAAACGCGTCAGCAGTGAAATTCAAGTGTTTCGGTGTAGTGGGGTGTTTCTAGTGCATTTTTCCACCGAAGTTGTCCAGTGTTCCCATATTAACCGCTAAGGCTATAAGTAAGTATAGGTATCGTCCGCTTCGGACGATTTTTGTTTTCTTTTCGTGTAATGTGTAAGTGAAAAATCGCAAAAATTCAAATCAGTTATAACAGCAAGCCCTTATCCGGAGTCGCCTCGCAAGATGGGTAACTTTGGACACGCATGAAAAACCGCACATAAACGAAGTTTGAAGTATCTGTAACACACGTCGGACAGAGTTTTAATTTTTTAAATATTTTGGGAAAGAAAAATGAACGAAATAAATAATAAAATCTTCTGCTATAGAACATATAAAGAGTTAAAAAAAAACAAGCAAAATGTCATCCGCCAATTTCTTTTCGTCTTCTTCGGAAATAGACTTAAGGCCAACGTGTTTCAATTTGCGTTTTTCTGGTATTTCATCGGAAATTGTCGATTTTGGTACATTACAATATGTTGCTGCCTCTCTTTAACGAATTATTCTTGTTTATTACGTCATTTACTGCTCGCAGTAAATTGTCCGGTGGGTATGGCCGACCACCGAGAACTTTTTTGTATACTCGCATCCTGCCGGAAGTTGCCCCTTCAAATTAAGACATTTTATTAATTACCCTGTATAAAAAAAATGACAAAATAAAGGGATGAAATTTTGGTGGGTCATTCAAAGTTCAAACCACACCCTATCAAATTAGTTACGTTACATTGAGGGAGAACCCTCGGGCTATTCTGTGGCCCAGATACTTTTTTAATTTTTTGGGAAAGTAAAAAATTGGACTCGGTATAAAATAATTTATAAATACGCGGTGCGAGCACACAGAACTTCAATTTGGTATGCATTTTTGTCTGTCGAATTTAAAATGCAGCGCGGTGCCATTGTCCGAAGTCTACCGCACTGTCCGAAGCCACCCCGTTCTACGGTACCTAAACGAATTTATAGGATCTAAGAAATTAAAAAGTTCTTAATTAAATAGGTAATTATAAACATCGGCACTACATACTTATTCATGCCTACCCATGCCTAGCTCTAGATGCCTGCTAGTGGAAAATATCAAAATTGCGGTATCCTGTTGGCTTGTTCTATAATTATTATCAATATCAAGAATGTTTAACATAAACAAGGAGTCGTGATATCAATTTCATATGTTAACAAAAAACAAACAGTCGACCACGATCATTTAATGTTGAGTTTAATTGTACATCTAACGGTGTGTGTAACGGTGCTCTTGGACGAAAATGATGTTTATTAAATTTATTTTCGCTATTTTCTCCTTGAGTTCGTTGGTACAAGCGGGGTTTTACGCAATCGAATATAATGAGATTCCTCCATTTCCGCCGCCTACAAAACCAACAACGACTTCAACTCCTACTCCATATACAACAACAACAGCCTCACCCTCACCAGATTCCACCTCTACAATTTGCAAAAACAGCCTAAACTATGTGACCCTGGATTTAGGAAATTATGGTGATTTGATCTGCGTCACCGAGTCCGGACCATCAACAAGTGATACTTTGCTTATTAGAGACACTGCTATCAACTACGACGGGGGCACATCCATCCCTTACTCAAGAAAATTCAATAATTTTCAAATAACTTGGGTGAATGTTTTGAATTTTGGCCGATACCACGGCTTTGTATCATCAGTAGCCATCACCAACACCCGTCAAGGCTCCAGCAACGTTTCAGTCCAAATCGATGTTGGTCAGAATAAGAAGGTGAGGATGTTTGTCGAAATCTACGGACATGCAAACAATAAATAAACTAAATACTTATATTTTCTACAAACTTGTTAGGTGCCTACCACATATACCTACCTACTCACTTTAATATGTAGGTAAATAAAATTGTTTCATTCTGAAATGTTGAATTTACTGAAACCACCCTTCCTTATTATAACACGAAATTGATAGGTACCGTAAAACTGGGTGGCTTTCGTCCACTTTGAAAGTTTGATGTTCCATTACTTTTCAAGGGATAGAGATATTTATTTGCTCTATGGTGTCATTTTACAGGTCTATGACTGTATTTTCAATAGTCAACCGCATTGCAATGATGTAGAATCGAATCTATTTAGGTTTAAAAAAAAACAGGGTGATGGCCAAAGTCACAAACAAAGTTATGGGTTACTTTGTCCACTCACTTATATTCTATACGTAAAGAGAGACAAGTCTGCGTTTGGCCACCAAAAACATTTATTTGGCTTACATAAGAGATGAAATCTATAAAAACAAGTAGGTTAAAATTCAAAATTCCGCCTTTATTTAAAAACATCAAAATTTTATTCATGATTTTCTATTTCCGGTATTTTTTAAAGAACAGATTGTTGGTTCTGGTTATATTTGAAGTTTAGAATTTTCAATAAACTTAACATTTTTTAAAGAAGCCTGTTTAGACCAGTCAAATAGGGACCGGAGGTTACAATAATTGTTGGAAAGCCGGAGATGGGCTTAAACGCTTTAGTAGGCATCTAATAGAAGTATCCTAGTTTTGCAACTTCCCAGGATGTGTGCGTATGATAGGGTGTCCAAAAAACCCCGAAATTTTCGGACTTTTTTCAGTTTTTCGCTTATAATTTCTAAACAGTACTTCCTAGCGGAAAGTTCGCTATTTTCTAAATTAAAGCGCACTAAATTCTGCGTCGAATGAGCCCCCCAAACGTTAATTTCGACTATGATTTAAAAAAGCATCACAAAGGACCCTATACAATAAGGCAACCGCTTGGGCCAATCTTTACCAAATTTTAGATTGTGGTAAGCGAGGGACAGATGAATGTTTTACCGAGAAATGAAAGTTCAGTATCTTCTACTCTCTGAGAAAAAAATTCGTGAAAATTGCATTTTCGAGGCATAAACATGTTTAGAGCCACATAAAAATATGACCGCTTGGAAGAATTTCTATATTTTTGTATTCAATGATGTAAGTACACTCTATTATACCTCCACCCCAGAAATCAAAGTTCAGTATCGTCTAGATCAATTTTTTTCCTGGGCCACTATCGTATAGGGTCCTTTTGGTTAAACGTATTAAAAAAACAATTTATTTATAAAGGTAGTTAAGAAATGAGACGAATAAAAAATCAATTTCTTCGAAATCTTTTGGACGTGGAGGGGGCCTTCAAATAGTTGAGGCTTAGGTACTGACTTATGACTTTATGGATTGCTCTATTTTGGTTTTCTAGATCTAAAGCCTCAACTATTTGAAGGCGACACACTATTCATCGAGCCTGCGAACGACCCTGGCCCCTCCACGTCCAAAAGATTTCGAAGAAATTGATCTTTTATTCATTGTCTCATTTCTTAACTACATTTATAAATAAATTATTTTAACCTCCCTAACCCCATCACAATTTTAAAAAAATGGGAGGTTACTGCAATCACTAAAATTTTCGAATTTGAGATAGCACCAGATCTCCACGTTTTGAGGTCTCAGGAACCCAGAAAAGTGGTTTTTAAAATGTGTCTGTGTGTATGTTCGTACGTACGTTCGTACGTACGTACGTACGTTTGTAAACACGCCACAGCCAAAACTACTGGGCCGATTTGGCTGTAATTTGGTACGTAGGCATCTCATAACCCAACTTAGATCTGAAAAGCTTTTGGAGCCAATCGTGCAACCGGAAATGCCATTTTGGCACATCAACTTTTAAATTTTAAATGCAAACCCCCATTTTTCACGTCACCATAAGAAAGACCTTCAAATTCTGCTTCTAAAAATGTATTCATTCTTAGTGCCCTTTTGACCAAAAATTAAAAAAAAATTGATTTTTATCGGACTTTAAAATCGCGGTACAGCCCAAGCCCCTGAACCGATTTGGCCGAAATTTTGCATATGGAGATTGTATTACACGTCGAAGAGCTGAACAAATTTTGAATTCAATCGACTCACGGAAAGTGCTGTTTTGGCATACCAATTTCCAAATTTAAAATTATTCTCTCATTTGACCATTAAAAACAGGTTTTTGAAAGATTTATTGTCACCATCAGAAAGGTCTTCAAATTCTGGTTTTAAATAGGACAAAATTAATTCGCATTTAGCGCTGTTTGGTTCAAAAAATCGAAATTTTATAATAACAGTAAAAATACATTATAGCCCAAATTACTGAATCGATTTGGCTGAAATTTGGTACATGGAGATTAGGTGACCCGTTGAAGACCTGAAAGGCTTTTGGGAGCAATTGGCCCACGCGAACTGCCATTTAAGCATATCAACTTAAAATTTTAAATACAAGGCCTCTTTTTTATGTCGCCATTAGAAAGACGATCAAATTCTGGTTCTAAAAATGTACTCACAGTTTCTGCCATTTCAGTGGAAAATAGAGAAAAAATTCTTTCTCATTAAAAGGGAGCAGGCTGACAGTGGATGACATAAAGTGGCAGTTATTGTCAAAAAGGTGGCAAAAGATTAACCTTAAAAGGAACATATTGTCAAATGTGATGGGTGATGTACGAGGTGATGTCGGTATTTGTCAGAAAATTGCGAAATTAGTCACTGACGTCAGACGATAAGGATAAAAAAAAATCTGTTGAATTGACTACTATCTACACAGAATACAAAGATCCACGCGATGGGGAGGTTCCAGCCGCTTCTTTTTGAATACTTTTAACCAAAATTTAAATTGTGATGCTTTTTGAAATCAGCGATTGATGGTCTACAAGTTTCAAGCTATAAGTTTTTTAAATTAGCGTAGCCGTTATTTGGACGTTACAGACGACGAAAAGTCACTACTTGTTAATTTTTCACAAAATTGTCGTTTTTGACCATGGTTTGCGACCCTACCACATGGTCGAACTTAACGTTTGGGGGGCTCCTTCGACGCAGAATTTAATGCGCTTTAATTTTGAAAATAGTGAACTTTTCCCTAGGAAGCACCGTTTAAAAATTATAAGCGAAAAACTGAAAAAAGTCCGAAAATTTCGTGTTTTTTTGGACGCCCTATCATACGCACACATCTTGGGAAGTTGCAAAACTAGAGTATTTCTATTAGATGCCTACTAAAGGGTTTAAGATCATCTCCCGCTTTCCAACATTTATTGTAACCTCCGGTCCCCTGGAGGTCTAATTTGACTGGACTAGTTGTAAATTGCTTTTTCTTAACATAATTTTACTATAAATCTGCAGCAGAGAAGCCAGTGGCGTAGTGAGGTCTGCGAGGGCCTGTGTTCCAAATCATTTACTTACGGGCCCCTTGTTGCCAACTTTCAAAAATAAAAACAAGAAAAATTGTTAAAAAAGAACATTGAGATGGCGCCGCAGGCGAAATTTTTGAAAAGTCGAGCAAGCTCTCGTCGTCTTTTTGGCCTACAACAAATCTACCATTTTAGCTCGTAGTTCAACCATTCGGACGTCAAATCTGCGGCAATCAAGAGACGACTTATCATATTACTAATCATTAATTTACCATCCGCCCACAGTGTCGCTGTAAATTAACACATCAAATCCAGCCTTGATACGTTGAGCAATTTTTGAGTTCTAGCATTTTTGTGTTTCGGCATGTTAGGGGTTGTACCGCCTTTAAGGGTCGCTTTTCGCGAATGAAGATTAAGATCTTTTTTGTACCATCAATATAAAGCTATATCGAATGGTGTTAATTTCAACCCTACATTATTCAGTGAAAATTCGAGTTTCTAAGCATTTTTTCAATAGTTGACCGAAACACCGAAATCTATTGAACCCCGTAATTTTATACCACTATTTATTTGAAGAAATTTCCAGTTTCGACCCTTAAATTTCATCCCTTTGAATCGCTCAATATATTAATACAAAATACAAATCATCTTTAATTATATAAGTACCCGTTAGTAGGTACCCCCGCTACCATCGATAGATTGAGTTGGATTTGTGGGTTGTATAAACTATGGACAACAATCTACAAAAAGTGAACAATTGGTTGCCTATTTATTATTAGCGCTAAACTTTAAATATTAAAAAGTTTTTCATTCTTGATTTGTTAACTATAACTAATATCACAGATCGTACATTTATCAGCCTAAGCAATATTGAAGAAACCGGAAGACCTTACATCCGGAATTCAAAATTCACAACCACAATAATTATTAAAGTAGGTAGGTAGAATTATTGTAGGTAGATACAGTCGACAAACGAAATAATGCACTTTTTGTTGATCTGTTGGCCGGATAACTCTTTATCTGCACACAGTCTGAAGTTCCTTGACCTACCAACACAACCCCCAACTCGTGCCGGTCCTAATATCAGATATAAATCACCACCATCGATGGTGGTGTTCCAAATTCTGTGCGTAACGCTCAAGACCCGAGTGCATGACTTACTTTCTCGACTGTACGATTTAGCTACTCGCGAAAGTATCAAAATGTTTCGTTTAACAATTCTGATATTTATTATTTTTTGTGCAACAGAAAAATGTGTTGAATTTTGGGCGATTGCATGGATTTGTTTCTTCAGTCAACATCATCAAATCCTTCGGCTACGCCTCCCCGCAGTTAGATACGATTAATGCTGATCACTCGTGATTAGAATAAGGAAGTAAGATTATTTGTGGAAATCTATGGATGGACGTAAAGAATGACTATTTTACACCCCATTTGCAATTACTTTATAACGTTCATTATCATTAATATACCTAGGTACTTACTACTTTATGCCTTACAGCGTTACTAGAGCATTACTAGAGTTAATGTACAATGAAAAAGTAGGTACCTACCTAGTGGACAAATGTAGGTACCTACCTACTTAGGTACTTCTATTACTAGATATACCTACTGAAAAACTTTTGATAATGACCATACATGTTCAATTAGCACTAAATATCACTACATTCGAGGGCCATAATCGCTTCTTTAGCCCCTTGAAACAGAAACGATAAAATGCTCCTAGAATGCAATCTGAACTATTGCCCTTGAAAACCTATCAAACCCAAAATACATCAATTAAATTGCAGCAAAACTACAAACAAACGTCGATTAGGAAGTAAGTGTTAAAAAACAGATCCACAAGTGACGTGCACTGAGTCGCTAATTTAAAAAAAGGCAAATTCTCAGTCATGGCCTACTACACTAGAACCAAGGTAATTAGATATTTCTTCCGCGTGGTGTGGTCAATAAACTACCATGAATTATTTATCCGACAATGCAAATGACTATTGATGTATTTCTGTCAGCTACGTGTCCCATACTTTGCGACCGGCTTTTAAATTGCATTATCAACTAAAAATATACTTTTACAGGTTTTTATTGTCGTTTTTATAACGGAAAGTTTGCCGTTAGACGAGGCTCATTTAACGGTAAAAAATGGTTTAGGAAAATCGTGGAACATTGAAATTGATAAAAAGAGTCCAAATTAATGAACAAGGTAAATTCATGTAAACCAGGCGTCAATGCCGGCGAGCAATCGCGTGTAAATTTTTGTTCTTAATATTCCTTTCGAATTAGCCTCCAAAAATTTTAATTTGAAGGTTGCAAAGGTTCGACGCACTGATTTAAGGTTGGCATACATTATGTAATGCAAAAAATTTTATTAATACCTATCGTGTGATTTTCCGTAAGAGGAAGACTAAAATCTTTGTTTGAAATTCCCACTTGCGTTGTGCCCTCGGTTGTGCCGTTCACTTTTGTAGTTTTTTAGACATTAGCCTAGAAGATGTAATTATCATGCTAGGACTCTTTTTCTAGTGTGAAATTGTCCGGCGCATCCACCATTTTTACAATCTATTCCAAATTAAAATAAAAGTCGATAAGTGATTTACTGTAAAACATGATCAAAAATTATATTGTCGTCACGTCGCGGGGCTAAGGTTTCTAGTCTAGTCTTCCGGATATTTTATCTTGCTAAAAGATAATCAGTTTTAATTAGAGTTGTTGAAGAGTAATTTATCAGTCGGGCTTATCTGACAGACGGTTCTTTAAAATTCGAAAAAACTATCACTTAAAATCCGCCTTTGTTACATCAGAAAATCAGGTCCTCCAAACACAAGATACTTACTTATTAAAGGACATTTTTAAGTCGTTGTTTTTAAAGCTCTTACGCCCATTTGCACCGACGGTGCTTAACTCAAACTGACTCGGACAAGAATGACTTCTCTCAGACTTAAACGATAAGTAACGTCTGGTGCAAATGGCTCATATTCTGGATGTCAGAACTCAGAACCATAGAGTATTAAGGCACATTTTTAAAAACGTGCTTGGAAGTCAATTTTCGTCAAAATTTCTATCTGGTCAATTAAATATAAATATGGGAAACCTGCTTGCACTTGCTGATGTGGTTATTGTGGTTGCTTTAGTGGTATTATTATTATTATAATTAAGTCCAGCTGCCTTATTCTCTTTTGCTTTTCCAAATTTTAGTTTTTATGGACTTAGGGAGGGTTGCACCAAGTCTTTAAACTTGGATTTTATTTAAACTAGGATCTGTTGCTATGGAGCGACCAATGGGATTGCCAGTTGCCTAGCATTTAAACCTACATTAAATGTAAACCAGGTTTAAATGTTTGGTGCAATCCGGCCTTAGGGGCCAATTTCAAGTGAGTTGCGTCGGGGAAGCAATCCAGTTGTCACGACGATTGCCGCTGTTGCTATGGTAATGGCCAATCAAGACAGGCGATTTCTCGAAATTGGTCCTTAAGTGATGGTTAAGCTCAGTTAACGCAAACCATCGCAAACTGAAATTGTCTAGCAACTAGCGCTCCGATTGGCTACAATCTGTCAGTTTAAGTTAACTGTACATTGATAAACCGATCTTTAGGAAAAAATATTCAACAATATAAACTCGACGACTATTATTCGCTATAATTTTTAGAGAGACTGCGAGTGAAAGTACTTTTTATTTTTGTTTTAGTTAAGCGCTATGACGTGATTTGGTCCAGTTGACCAATTTAACGTTTACGACTTCCTTATGGCGAAGGAAATTAAATCGAAATGCAGTCGTTGTTCAGGCAAGTGGTTTCAAGATTTATTCGAGGTTTCAATTGCAACGTGGGCATTAATTAAAATAAACTCTCTGTTATTGTTTTTGTTTTGAACGAGCCAGATTTATAAATATTGTGGATGAGGTTGCATTTACGTCACTTTGGAACGTGTCCACGAGTAAACTTGTATCACCAGATTTTTTTGTTGTTGCTCTAATCAGACAAAATATATCAGGGTCTTGCAAAATACCTCGATTTAACTTATTTTCCGAATCCTCGTCTATGCCGCGAAGTAGGAAGATCATGTTGCGTAACATTGTGTGTAAATTGACCTTAATGTAGACGCCACGAAAATTTACACTTCAATACTTTCCCTGAACTGGGTTAATCTGCATGAGAAAGTAGGCTACGATGACAGTAGCAACTGTTTAACCGCCTTCACAGCATTCTTGGATGTTGCGGTAAATCTCTTGCAAAGGAAAGTTTGCAGTCGCATAAAAACCGGTAAATGTTAAACGCCTGCAGTTTGAAAACGCCATAAATTCGAAGCAAAGTACAGTTAGGATGCACAATTGCTCAATATTTGCCGTTCACTCAATCAAGGACAGTTCCGCCATTGTTGCTGTCAAACCCCGTCAATTTTGGCAACTGAAACAGGCTAAACAAATAATACAATGAAACCACGCTAATCAGCACACTATAAAGTATAAACCCGCCGCACCCATTTACCTACATTTTATATTTGTTTTACTTACTTACTTCTCGTCTAATCTTTTTCAAACACCATTTTTACGGCCTTGATTTTTATTTTTACTACTTATTCATCACAATTTCATATCATTGTTTCAATTAAATAACAGCGCAAAATGTTTTTACTCTTATCGCGAAATATATGTTTACAGGTGAGGCGCGTCATTAAACTTTGAATAATAAAGAATTTTTCTATACGCAAAAACTTCACAACGCCATTCTTAATCGCCAGTTATTGTTCCGTTCTTAACCTAATTTTCAATGACAAAGAGATTTGACACGTAGAACCGTTAATGTTTAAAGTTTAAGAGGTTAATTTTGATAAAAATTTTCAAAACAATAAATTAATTTGGCAGGACCAAGGTCATTTCCGTTAAATTAAGTTCAGGATTAGGAGAAATTGATCAATCATCATCGATTACTTATCGACAAATTTAATTAACACGATTTTATCGCAAATTTTTTGATAGAGACTCGAAATGAAACAATTATGGTGAATGACAAACGCACAATGGCTTTAAGAGGAAGTCGTCTGAAGCAGATTCTTGAAAAAGAGAACCGTGTTAGCTTAAAGATTAGATAAGTGCTGAATGGCATTTTTTAAATGAAAACATGGTTTTTCCTTAACATCAGCGGATAGGGTGGGAACAATGAATGAAACTGGGACTAAGATAGAACCCCCTACACTTTTTTCTTATAGCCATAAGGTCGAGAAGCGAGACAGAACCCTGCTGTAGGTATACGTATACGCTATTTATAGATAGCCACATATACAGGGTGATTCTTAAATAGTGGCAGGAAGTTCAAGGGGTGATTCCTCAAACTATTCTAGGAAGAAAAGTTCCTATGGGCATATGTCCAAAAATGCTTCATAAGCAGGTCCGGGTTAAGAGGAGGGCTGCAGCCTCCGGTCCCGCAACTTGTAGGGGCCCCCGACTAGTAGGAGCCCCGCAATTTTGTAATTCAGTAATTATTTCAAAAAATATTCCTAGCAACAAAACAACTAAGTACTTACAGTTGTGTATTATGAATTATGATGCATTATACCGCTACTATACCGCTACCGCCTTTTCTCAAAGTGTTTTGAGTCCTAGGAATCTGAAATTTGCAAGAAATGATTCTCCTTCAAATTTGAGGAAATAAGATTGCTCACACTTACAAAATTAATGCTTTCTAGTGAATTTTGCGTTTTAAAATTTATATCAGGAAAATTTGCTAGCAATTGGTTTCACTAGAGCCTTTGATAATACAAAATGCAGTTTTGATTGAAACTTTATTAGTTTTGTTCAATTTTGGAACTATAAATTAAAGAAAAGCTACTTTTCTCGAAGTGTCTGAGCCCTAGAAGTTTAAAATTTGCACCGAACGATTCTCCTTCAAATTTTAGGAAATAAGATAGGTCACACTTACGGTCGCAAAATTTTTTTACAAAATGTACGCTTTCTAGTGAATTTCGCGTATTAAAGTTTTATCAGGAAAATTACTGGCAATTCGTTTCACTAGTCTTTAATAATACAAAATGAAGTTTTGATTAAAACTTGCCGATATTTATTAGTTTTATTACATTTTGGTATTTTAAATTAAAGAAAAACTACTTTTCGCAAAGTACGTGAGCCCTAGAAGTTTTAAATTCGCTCCAATAGATTCCCATTCAAATTTGGAGGAAATAAGATGGGTCACACTTGCGGTCGCAAAAAACTTTTTCAAAATTATGCTTTCTACTGAATCTCGCGTTTTAAAGTTTTTATCAGTAAAATTGCTGGAAATTGGTTTCACTAGAGCCTTTGATAATACAAAATGCAATTTTTATTAGTTTTATTCTATTTTGGAATTTTAAACGAAAGAAAACCTACTTTTCTCGAAGTGCGTGAGTCCTAGAAGTTTGAAATTTGCACCAATTGATTCTCCTTCAAATTTGAGGAAATACGATGGGACACACTTGCGGTCGCAAAAAACTTTTAGAAAATGTAAAAATGTGTAGTTTCTACTGAATTTCTGCGTTTTAATGTTTTGGCAATGGTTTTACTAGCATCTCTTATAATGCAAGATCCGGTTTTAATTAAAACTTGCCATATTTTATTGAATTTTGAAGTTTTAAAAAATGAAAATTTACTTTTCTCGAAGTGGGTGGCTCCTAGAAGTTCGAAGTTTACGCCAATTGATTTTCCCCCAAATTTGAGGAAGCAAGATGGGCCACACTTTAGGTCGCTAACGGTTTTAAAAACAATCATCACCTTCTAGTGTATACCTCTTGCTGAAATTGGCATTTTCGGTTTTTCTCATGAAAAATTAACGGCAGTTAGTCTTTTTTAGTCTCCTGACAGTACGAAATACGCACCACACCCTAGCTATCCCACACCCAAGGGGCCATCTCATATTGATCAGCCCCCGGGCCTCACTATTGTTTAATCCGGCCCTGTTCATAAGGGAGCTGAAAAAATTTCAAAAGATAGCTCATTATAACACTAACCTATGCTCCAAATTTCAAAATCCTGTCATTCATATTTTCCGAGTAATTTTAAGAAAACTAACCTTGAAGGGGCTTAGCTCCCTTATGAAGCATTTTCGGACATATGTTCATTGTTCATAAGAACTTTTCTTCTTACAATAGTCTGAAACACCCCTTGAATTTTCGGCCACTATTTAAGAATCACGCTGTATACGCTTCCTATACCTAAATTACTGCGTTTATTTGAAGGAAAATCTGAAGAAAGTAAATCACCTCAATTCATTTGAAAATCTAAAAAGGCATTTTATACTTCAATAAAAAAATATTTGCAGTGAAAAATATAATAGTGAAACTTCCATGCAGAATACGACCAACGACCAATATTTATAGATATACCTGTTATATCGTTAATGGTCTCACTAATTAAACTACGCGATAGTTATGATAATAAAAAATCCATTTTAGGACTGTTATCGAAAATCCAGTTTGCGCCAGTTTCAGTTTTCTGCAATAAAAATTCCACCTGCTTTAATGTAAGCAAAAGTTGATTTAAGTAGCTACTTCCCGTTCGTCGTTAACATCGATTATAAAATAAATACCAAATAACTAGTTATAGCCCTGTACATTTTGTTCACCTCTTCCCATTTTTACTTTTTGCTTTCTTTTCTCCTTTTAGGGAACCCAAAACATTTTTGAAAAATGCCTTTGTCTGTCTATGGGCAAAAAACTATTAAAAAAATTGACCATCAGCTTCACTTTAATGAACAATTTAATGTAAACATGTTTACCAGTTTTAAATTCTGCGACACTGCGACGAGTTTCGAGAGGAATTTGAAAAATTGCGATTATTGCGATAGTGTGAAATATTTTATTACGCACTATTTACAATTCCGACATTGATCTTTGCTTTTTGGTGCTATGTAAATAAGAAGGCTTTCCAGCCTCGCTTTCGCTGGTCGCTGCAAAACAGTAAAAATCGATTGATGGAAATTAAAAGCAGGTAGGTATTAATTATTAAACCTTTGGATCATTAGTTGGCTAACAAAAAGTGGAAACTAAATTATTGCAATCACGCATTGCATGTCCGAATCTTCGTGCTAAGTAGTTATACTGAGTAACTTTCTTATCATTACATTATTTAATGAATGACAACTTGCAAGTGGAAACAAACGGTGAAAGTGATTGCATCACAGCATTATTGCATGGACGAAATTTCTACATTGGGACAATGCGTGATCTTTATCGCATTTTCGCATTATTTGCAAGAGTATGGAGTATGGTGACACGATGACCATGATGGTCAGAACTGTGAATTAAAGTTCATAGGATAGGTGCAAAATACGAAAGTTCAAATTCTGTCGCTGATCTTTGACTCGAAGAATTTCCGTTGATTATTTCAAGTTTTTCCTGTAGGCTATGTTGACAGGCAATTCAAGTGCACTTGCAAAATCAATTCATGATGCAAATGAGGTGTCATCATCTACCAATCACTACAACTTTCACCACAATAAAATATTACACTATTAAATTGATGATCGAATATTATCAAACTATCTAAAGTACCCTTTTCAAAACATAATAACCTTTTTAAGGCGCAGTTCTAGTAGTACTTTTATCAGGAAAAGATGACGTTGCGGTTAATTCCGTCATTCTCGAGTGCAAACGCAAAATCGAACGGCATTGAGATTATTGGAACTTTTGCAAGTTCCACGTGGCATCTTATTGATAATGTGATTATCACAAGAAAAATTTGTAATTCATAGCCATTTATACGAAACCATGAAGATTATATAATGGGTGTTTCAAGGAGATCTTTACAATAATAATAATGATGATCGTAAAAAAAATATTAAAATGAGTCAATGTTTAGCAGTAGTTGCATCATTTTGGAAAATTGCCTAAAACAGTTTGGGTGGAGTTGATACAGTCGATGTGTGGGGTCTAAATGCCGGCAATTAACTTTACGATTAAATTTACTATACCTAACTTTGTGGTATTTACAGGTTTCGTTGCAAATAAAGATGTTTTGAAAAATTCTTATTTACCTAGCTTGTTTTTGTTCTATATCGTGTTTTTTCTGTTAATCAATTGTGGTCGACAAATTATTTTTATACCATTATTATGATAAATGAACATTCTTGATTCAATATTGTTCGTTTTTATAGAACTCGCAGCATTTATAGCATATTATTAAAATACACGTTTCATAAGACAACTATCCCACGAAAGGATGATTGGAAAACGACAAAAGCCCGAATTTTACAAAGCCCGAGTGCAATAAGAGCCTATATTTTCAGAGAAAATTGGGTTGAAATTTTCAAGAACAGTTCAAGGTACGCTTGACAGATAATGAGATTGTTGCTGACAATCGTTGTCTAGTTTATGATGTAAACAAAAGCGATGCCCTAAAAGAGCACGCTAGAGAACTGTTTCGGGTGTTTTAAAGTGTCGTTTTAGAAGCCGAAATCATTGCAGACACTTTTTGTTATAAAGGGTTGGCCCATAATAAACCGGACAGTTTTTTTTTGTATATTTTCGCTAGGTTTTGTGCAATGTTTTTTAGTTTTATACTCGGCGTTGCTGAAGGTTGGGGTACCACTCATTGGATTTGATTTCGCACCATCAGTGTCCTTCCTAGGACTTTAATTTAACACCATTATTTAGGCCAATGGGGTTTCGTTACCCATTGACATATGACAGTGGCGTATAGACAGGATTGAAGGTCGTTCTTTCCTCTTTCCAAAATGTCCTTCAAAATTAAAATGAATCCGAGAATGAATCCATCCCTAAATTTTTTGTGAATTTTCTTCCAAGGCTCTAAATCGCATAATTTGCAACAAAAAGTACAGAGACGATGAAAACTCGGTAGCCATTTTTGTTTAAGTTGTAAATTATGCAGATTATTAGCTTAATTTACAACTTAAATCAAAAATGCCTACAGAGTTTTCATTGCCTCTGTACTTTTTCTTGCAAATTATGGGATTTAGAGCACAAAAACTAACGAAGATATACAAAAAAGAAAACAGTCCGTTTTTTTATGGGCCACCCTTTATATTTACACCTAATTGTCTTAATTATTCAGCACTTCTATGTAAAATATATTATGACACATTCGCCGATAAATAACTTACTTGATCACTGATGGTCTAATGGTAATTCTTTAATACAACAGTTTTGTTTCCCCCCACGGAGGCAGCTCATTTACCCTCCACTCCGAAGTTCAGAATCCATTTCTTATCTTATCTTGCTATGTCAAATTAGATGAAAGATCTTGGATTTTCAATGGTCAAACTTAACCTTCTTTTTAAATTAAAATAAAGGTTTTCAATTATTTTTATTAAAAAGCGTGAAACGGAAGACATTCAGCTTTGATTAACATAAAATTTTATGTATAATGGTGAATCATCTATGAATCACAACTATCGCTGAAATACAGTTGGATTATTATTGTTACTATAGGTTAGTACTATGTATAATAAATTCAATTATTTACTGAACGGAGAAATAAATTGTAATCAGAAACAACAGCTTCCTGGCTGAATGACGGATGCAGGGCACACCTAAACTTCCCTGATCCTTGACTACGATAGCAAAGCTGAATTCGCGATAAGCTGATATACAAATTCAGAACCACAACATAGCAAAAACCAACAAAATCCGACCTTGATATTAAAAATAATTTTACCGATATAGAGAAATTACGCTAAAAATCCCTCGAAACAGACAATAATTAATTGCCAATGACCCAATCGCTAGACCGTGAAATACAGTTATAAAAACCGTTTTGGTGGTGTTTTCAAAAATTCATCTTGCCGTTTCGAAAGCGATTGCAAAAATGTATAAGTACTGGAGTTTGTTTTAATGTCACACCTTTGTTGTGTTCCGTTAGGCGTGAAGAGTTCAAGTGCATAGAATTTGCAACATAACTGTTTCATAAATATTCGTTCCAGAAATTGATTGGGTCAGATCCACGTCAGCTCTTTGAAATATTGAGACTAGACACGGGCAATAATGGACATTCGTTTAATAAATGAAGGCCCTAATGGGTTTAGCTAACGAGTAACGATGCTCGGGAATGATATTCTTTAAATTATTTATCCGTTTTCTTTAGACATAGTGGATCGATTGAGAATGCGTAAGCGTAACCAAATGCAGACTATTAAGATAACGGGATAATGCAGCTTAACAATTTGTTTATTTTAATTAATGGTATCCAAGAATTCAAGAAATTCAATTGGGAGTTCGCTAGTAATTGCACAATCCGTTAGTTTGCTACTCTATCCCGGCGCATCCACCATTTTTACAAGAGAATATAAAACGTGTCTGACAATAATAATTATTGTAATTTTTATAAACTGAATTCATATATCAATGATTCTAAGCCGAAATTTCTAGCGTGAATAATCCATAAGTCTTTCTTCATAATACCGCGATAATAACACTAAAAATATTTTAATCAGTTCGCGGAATAATGCTCAGCGTTGGAGGAATTTGACATAGTGTTGACACTTCTATTTATCTTCAAGGACGCTTTTAGCAGCGACAAATGTATTCGATACCATTAATTCGTCGACCAACCATACCATTGAAAAGTTTATTAAAAACCATCACCAAATTGTACCGCCGACGAAGAATCCTTAACTTGATTGGCAATCTCAGAGATATGGTAGAAACTTCTACATTGTCACAAAATTTGTAAATATAGAAATGCAAGAAAATAAAACGTAAAGACTTGATGTTTTTGGCGATTCGATTTTTCGATCGATTTCAGTACCTATCTGTTCAATTCAAAAAATAAGTCTCGTCCAGATTTGAACTCGGGTCCAAAAAACCACCCTCATGGAATTTACCCGAATTTACTTGTCGTCTAACCACAATGTTAAATTTAAATAAAAATAAAATAAAAGTCGACCATTCACCCTATTTAGACCGTCTCAAGTTATACGTCGCGTCGCGTGAACGCTGAGTAAACGGTTGAAGATATAATAAAATCATAAATATAAGAATTGTTGAAAAGATCTACCAAAAAAGTATATACGTATATGTATTTTGGGACGCTCTAGCGACTAAACCATTGGTCCCACAAGCTTGCGCCCGTGAGACGTTTTGATCAGCATCGCTCCAGCTACAAAATATCCAAAAATTAAAGAAATCTATCCATCAAATTTTTCATAAGAAGTGCCCTTTGTACTAGTCGAAAAAAATTACGAAATACCATAATATGAGTAGCATTCAGGGAGTACCTAATAATAATATTGTCATATAGCTTGGCTGGTCTTTCTTCCTTACCTGGTATTGACTACCTGTTAAATAATTATCTAGAAATAAATCCGGATTAAGTCGAGAAAATCAATTTCAAATTTGTGTTTGTATTTCCGAGAAATTGCCAATAAATCTTATTTAAAGTAAGAAACAGGTAAGAAATGGGGTTTGTTTCATTTCAAATTGTTCAGTTTCTAACGAATGAGTCTTGCGAACGTTTGCAGTGTCCTTGTGTGTCTTACTCTTGTGTTTTTTAATTTTGCGTGAATATTTTATAGGCCTTAAACAAGGTAGGAGTCTACAAGTGTTATCAAATTTAAGTATTAATAATTTATTTATACTTATTTACAGTAGCTATATAAAAAATTTGTTATGACTTGTTAGTTGGCGTCCAGTAGATTTTGACAGTCTCCCAAAATCTAAAATTTTCATATTATAATTAATTTCTAGTTGTAGACACGAATGCTTGCCCGCAGTGTTGTCTTATAAGTATTTAAAAATACCTGGTTTTGCCATTTACCACTGCAACTTCCACTCTTCAACTGTAATTCAATTACTTTTTTTGCAAAGTAATGAGTAATTGTAATTGAATTACACTAACACAGTAATCGTTCCAAGCACTGCTTGTAGGTTCAGTTGCGATTTGAAGTTAAAATTATGGTTTCTTCACGATCTGTACATTTACAAATTCTGTAAAAAAGTACAAGTTCCTAGAAAAGTGACAGTTCCGTCAATAGTAAATGAATGAGATATGATATAGGTTTATAAATTGAATTGTCACAGTATTGTTATTTTGACAGGTTTTATTTAATTATTTAATATGCAAATAAATTATAAGGGAGTGCAAAAAATAGGATATTTACCACAAGGCTGAAGTGCTATTTAATCCTCTCTTGATTATTGCCCTCACGCTTGAGGTTAAGTAATTGACTTCAGCCCCTTAATATATTAGGTATAAGCTATTTTATATCAGGGGGTTGTTGTTGTGCCCATCACACGGACTTTGGTTTTTATAACATTAGTGCAGCAGAAGTCTACTTCTACGAAACAATTATAGAGAGAATATTATATTTTATTCTTAAATTCATAACGCTTTAGTAGTGCCAAGAGTAGTGCACACAGCACACGTATAGACGCTATAACATTATTTGTTGTCATTATTTACTGACAAAAATATTATGTTGCTGGCTGCGAAACGTCAATTATTCTCAGTTGTGCCATTATAGATTTTGATAAGGCTGGACCATGTAACTTCTACAAACGTTTCCAATACCTCCAACATATTCAACAGGTTTGTCGCTAGAAAACTAGATTAAGTTGCCAATGTTAAAAATAATCCTTCACGAAGTTCACGGATTTTGTTTAGGTATTTAAAAATTCAACGCAATTCGTGGATCATCAAGAACCAATTATGTTGATATTTTTAATGAAATCTCTTGACGCAAGCAAACACGATATTATTTATCTATATACCATTAGAAGACAAAAACTGAATTGTTAAGAGTGAAGATTAAGAATGAACTGCCAAAATACGTGTATTAGGACACATTTTACATTTTATCATGAAATTTTCTTTTATGTCTCGCTATGGCGCAATATAAGGAGCTATCACTCTAACTGGCCTTTGGAGCTATCCTTAGTCCCACTGGGGCGAACTATGAATATAATAAATTTTATCATACAAGGCTGAGTCAAACGGGAGCCGCCACTGTTTTTAACATAACAGAACAGAACCATTTTTGGGGCAGTCAAATGGACTACATTTCGACAGTATCAGTGGTCCCAAAATGTTTTTTAATTTTATTGCATTGGATAACGGCATGTCACTTTGTCATTTTAAATGGTACCCTGTATATTTCTTTATTGTATCTACTAGCATTTTTGATTCTCTTTATAATAATGGTGTGAACAAATCATACTCTTACGGTCTTATACAATGGATGTTTCGAGAAAATGTCTATCGAACGTTTTCCCCAAAGCTTGGATTTGGCCCTTTATTTCACGATCTACTATCACTTTATCAAAAAATTGTTCCAATAAAAGTCGAGAGGTAAATTTAGACGCAGCTGTTGAGGTGATTGACTCGACATAATCTTATAATAAAAAAAAAATGTGAATGACGTAATTACTCAGCGAGACTCGGCGAAGAAGATATCGAGAGAAAGTGAATCACGTCAAAAGATGCGCCTAAATTTACCTTTCAATTTTTATAGGAACAATTATTTTTTAATAAAGTGAATAGTTTGTGAAATAAACAGTCAGGTCCTTACTTTTGGGGAAACACGTTCAATTAATATTTTCTCGAAATTACTAATATATAAGAGTGTGATTTTATTATACCGTTGTAAAGAGAATCAAAAATGCTACTTGACACAATAAAGAAATATGCAAAAAATGGGTAGCTACGGAAGTGGCTAGAACCTACTTGGTGAATGATCCAATCCTACCACTTAATATCAATCCAGTCTCGAAGTGTTTCGGGAGTTTTTAAAAATTTTCATTTTTTATTGCCAAAAGGGCATTAAGTTTGATTTTTACAAACCGCTTTTCCTGATTCTGGGACCTCAAAACGTAAAGATCTGGTGTTATCTCAATTTCGAATTTTGGAGTGATTGCAGTAACCTCCCATTTTAACCTCCCCACAACCAATTAAAAAATGGGGTGTTACTGTAATCACCCTAAAATTTTAAATTGAGATAACACCAGATCTTTACGTTTCGAGGTCCCAGGATCACCAAAAGCGGTTTTTAGAAAATGTCTGTGTGATTTTAATGAAATTTGGAATGTTGGCCTCCTGGTGAGCCCAGTTAATTTTGTTGCGAATCTACAAACTCCAAGTGCCTTTTTGGCCTACCAACTATGAAATTTGACTGATGAATACCAATTTTCCTTATCAGCATATGAAAGGTCTACAAATTCTGTGTTTAAAAATGTATTCACACTTAGCGCCTTTTTCACACACTAACTATGAAATTTGACGGATGAAGACTAATTTTTCTTATCAGCACATGAAAGGTCTTGAAATTCTGCATCTGAAAGGGTATTCACACTTAGCGCCTTTTTGGCATAAAATCGAAAAATTCGAAGTTTCGAGGAAACATTAAATAACACGCTACAGCCCAAACTACTGGATCGATTTAGCTAAAATTTGGTAGGTAGAGATACCGTTAACCGCCGAAGAGCTGATTGAATTTTGGTGGCAATCGGCGAACGGCAAGTGCCATTTTGGCATATCAACTTTGAAATTTGAATATGAACTTCCATTTTTTCTAACAGCACATGAAAAGTCTTCAAAGGACCCCGCACGATTCTTATGGAAAGTGGCTTTCGGTGAAATTGTCTGAATTTTTGATGTTGTAGTTTTCATGATTGTGAACAAAAGTTATCATTGCGCCAACCTCCTGACATGGAGAGTTTTTGCTACAAAAAATCCCGAAGATAGAATTTTGCCATAAGGTTTATACACATTTTTGGGCCCGCCGTTTCCTGCTCTTCCCGACATAACATTCAAATACGCCCAAAAGGCTTCCATACAGACGCATGTTAGCAATATGAGTAAGAAAGGTGTCTCCGAACTTATCACGTAGAATTATGATGGCAATACGGCCGATTCCATTTTCGCTACATGTAGTTCTTATGGGAAAAGTTCTATCTTCGGGATTTTTTGTAGCAAAAACTGTCCATGTCAGGAGGTAGGCGCAATGATAACTTTTGTTCAGAATCATGAAAACTACAACATATCAAAAATTCAAACAATTTCACCGAAAGCCATTTTCCATAAGAATCGTGCGGGGTCCTTTTGTTTTCAAAAATGTATTCAAGCTTAGTGTTCTTTTGGTAAAATTTAGAACACCTTAGGTTTGGTGGAGTAAAACTTAAGTATAAATAGTAAAATTTACTTGATTTTGGTGATAGGCTTGGATCATTCACCAAGTGCGGAGTTACCAGCCGCTTCCGTAGCTGCCCATTTTTTTTTAAATTGGTTGTTAAATTGGGTGTAGGTTAAAACAACAAACGCAGCATTTAATTTTCTATTGTTTGTTTAATACCACGGAACTCGATATAATCAGATATAATAAATTAGGTGAAAGCATGTTAATTTCATTATGTATACTACGCATTTCACTCTCAAAAATAAAAAAATAATTTGAATTTGCAAGTACATGACCATGTTAAAGATATCAAAAATTATGCTGTTTTCTTCGCTAAGAATAGGTTTCATTATCAACGACCGCTTTGGACATCGGGTCCATAAATTGCTGCTTTACACCTTTGATAATAATAATAATGAGTTTTGCAGTACCTACACAATATTTCTTATCAAGAATCGGCGCCTTGCAGGGGAAGTGTATCCCGGCGCATCCACCAAGTTTAGCCGGGGAAATCACAAATCTTACTTCTAAATAGTTCAGCAATCTCGACGCTGGAAAAGAATTTAGGTGTTGTTTATTCCCCAAATTATGAAAGCCCAATAAATGCAAATTAATTCTTTCAGCAAATCAACTCGATGATTCACTATTATAGTTTACTCCGATATTAAGCTTGAGTAGGTATTCTCCTAAGTAAACTTGAAAGAAAAGTCAATATTATGGTTATTATTAAAATAACAACAGTTTTGTGTATACTATCTTTCTATTTGCAACAACTGCAAAACTGAGTACGGACAATAGTCACGATTGTGGCAAGTTATCATTGCATGATTCAGCCCTAATTATCCAAGGTAAAATCAAACATAAATAAAAATACGAATTAGTTAAATAGAAGCTAACGATGATTACGATGAAGCTTCTATGGCACGAACAAAAGTGTACGGATTAGCCCGACCCTCATAATTTCACCCCCTGATGAGCTTGTGTTGCCAATCCACGTGCAGGTAGACTAATAAAAACTGATTCACGATGGCAGTTTATTTCTTTCCACAATCTATAAAAATTACATTAATTGAAATTGATTAAACGAAAAAATGTTTTTTAATCTATGTCATGTTTTCGTGTTTACCACCGCAATTTCCTACCGCCTGTTTTTTTTGTTTTTGTTTACCAGAAACACGCGCCTCGATTTATCAGACATAAATAATAATGGTCGGAAAAATTACGTTTCCTTGTGTCTGCGTAATTAGCGGTACCTGCATGTTTTTTGGAGGTTACACTTGCGGAACAATGATGTTCCTTTGTGTTCGGAATAAAGAAATTTCTGTTATCAATTGGCATGACTAATCCAAATAGTGTGGGAGCACTATTTTGTTATTCTTATAGACATGGATTTATTATTGAGTTGGGGATCCGTGGAAATGAGCGGTGTGTGTTAGTGTTACGCTGAGATAATCCAATTCCCTTTTGTGGCAAGTACTTTTATAAATCAAGATTAGTACAGGGTTGTTACAAATGATTGTACCATCATAGGTGGCTTTAAAAACAAAAGAATTGACATTTAATGCATTTACGCTGTATATTAAAAGTCGAAACAAAGCATCACAGTCAGTTACGGTGGTACATACAATCATTTGTAACAATAAGCCTCTGTAACACCATTAAGCTGCAAATTCACCAACGTTACTTAATCTTACGAGGAACTTAAAATGACAAGAATGACATTTTTCTCATAAGAAAACTCTGTCACTCTTAATTTTTAAGGTGGACTTAAGCGATAAGTAACGTTGGTGCAAACGGCCCTAAGTATACCTACCTAAATTAAAATTCTACCAAAATACTTAATATTATTTTTGTTAACGGAGATGGGAGTAAATAATACCTAAACTTACGTAAATTAGATCAATATTACCTGAAGTTAATTAACTTTGCTAGTTATGATCTGAATAGAGATAGATAGAAAAAACTTTAATACTGCCTTTATGGCTTGTAATGGGCCCTGCCGTCCCTACATCGCTAAATTATGTACAATAAATATAAATAAACACATCATTAATTCATATAACTGAATTCTTTCTTTTCCTTCTACCTTCTGTTTCTGTCTTTTCTTCCCCCCTCTGCTACTTCTCGCCCTTTCTACTTCCTTCATCCCTTTTATTCTCTCTCCTCTTTCATTCAATATACTCTTTCTCTCTCATTCCCTCACACTCTCTGAGCAGATGCTCTATTGTCTCTCTCGCTGCCCCACACACCCTGCATCTCCTCTCTTCCTCCTCCAACCAGAACTTATTTTCTCTCTCCTCATTTCCGCATCTGAATCTCACTATCATTCTCATTTCTTTCATATTATCTCTCTCCAAGTAACTTGGCAACCTCTCCTTTATTAAGCACTTATATTTTGCATTATGTCTTGATTCTCTGATCCTTGTTCTTCTTTCCTGTACATACATCTATATCTCTGCCTCTCGCTCCATTCATCTCGTAATATTTTTGTTCCTCCTTCCCTCTTTTCTTTCTCTCTATGATGATCTGATCTGATCTGATCTGAATATGAGAATTCTAATGGAAAGAGTAAGACAAAAACAAAAAAAGCAAAAAAACGCAGGGTAAATAAATGAAAGAAACAGAGAACATGACAAAGAAAGTAAGAGAATAAATCCACCATCAAGACGGGATTGAAATTAAAGAAAAACTAAATAGGCACGAATAATTGTAGTGCTTAGATAGACACAGCTAGCACCTAGACAAGGCAGAGATAAAAATCCTGAATGATAAAAGATGCCACTCGATATTGTTCAGTACCTCTTCATCATCGTGACACGATTTCCCATAAATTCCTTAAAAATCATCAAAAAGTTAATACTCGCCTTAATTATGACGTGAATTAGCAGCACTCTGACTTAAATACTTGTACTTTTATCTCCAGGTATCTGTTGACGTCAATTACTTAATACAGAATTACTTTTTTCGTCGATCATACTGGAAACGTCACATTCTTGACATGCAATTATCATCCGAAAGCTTACGTTTCCAGGACTGCGTCATTGGCTAGGCAACACGCATTAACTGTATAGGAATAACGCTTTTTCCGGCCTAGGCCGGAAATTTCCAAATTTCATTATTTCTGTCTAGTTGCGCGGTTGACCAAAAAATAGTATATGCAACACGAAGGAAAATATATATTCCGGTACTCTGATGGTTACTGGACTGGGGTCCACATCGTCCCGGAATATAATATTTTTCCTACTAGTTACACAATATGCTATTAAAACAGCTTTAAATTTCAAATGCTGTTGACTAGGTCAGTTTGGGGATTTAAACCATCTCAAATGGAGGGGTGGACAATATTTAAACGGGGGTTAATGAGTTTCTAAGTACCTACTCGTTTTGGCTGGTCTGCAACTGAATTTAGTAACTTTTCAGTGCCCAAGTAGGTACATACCTAATGTTATTTCGTGGTAAGTTAAATTTCATTGTTCTTCTTTTAAATTGAAATCCAACCCCGTATCAGCAAGGCAAGGTTGCAAGAAAGGTCAAGAACTCCAACAAAGAATAACCATTGTTCTCTGTTTATGACAAATTATTATTAATTTGTGGTAATGATCGAGTCCTTGGAGACGCCATACACCATTGCATTCTGGACAAAAAACTTGGATGTTTAACACCTACCTACATACATAAATGAATTAATAGAATATACAAGGAGGCTACCACAAGTAAATTCCAATTGAGATCAACCACGTCAATTCGTTCATTTATTGTTTGTTGAATCGATGTCACGTATAAAGATCATCATTTCTTTTCTTACCTGCAATATAATAATTATTATTCTCTTATCGATATTTATGTTGATGTGTAATTATTAATGGATGGGCGTTTTGCGTTTGGCTTTAGGTATACATATTTGAATACGTATTAATGTATGACATGAGTGGCTAATGATTACCGACTAAGTATATAACATACCGGCTTAACATAATTTTAGAAGACCAAAGGTATTTGAATTGCTCAAAGTTCATTGTGGATAAAATTTTGACTAGGTATTAAAGTTTACCACGTTCAGGGTGATTTGATATTTAATTTATAGGTACATACAGGCGTATACCTAAATCCACGCGTTAAAATATAAATTGATTACACAAGGCAGTTTTTTGTGGAACAAGACTTTGACACTACCTTGTGTAATCAAACTGATGTTCCTCTTTGAAAAATGGACCAAGCTTTCAACCAAAATATTCTTTAAATTTTCAAGTCGCCTACGATGGTAAAATCATTTTTGTAACAACTCTGTATAAGCAAAGGCTACCCTTTGCTACAACCGTAGGTAGAGGAGAGTTCCCAATGAATGGGATGTTTTTTTAAAATCATCGATTATTTCTGAATTCAGAATTTTTTACTTTTTGACTAAAAATGGAATCTACGTCTTTGAATGGGCAACACGCGGTGTTTCAAAATCGTACTTTTATTGCACAAAAATTAATCATTAGCTTCTTAAGACCAATTTTGATATAAAATCTCAGAAAAAAGCATCAATAAGAAACAGAACTTTTATCATTTTCAAGGGGAACTTATACGACAGTTGTAGGTAGATGATGGCACATAGGAAATAAGGAATGAAATGAATTTCACAAAACCAACAAAAAAATAAGGTAGATGTCCCAGATATTGACCACTTTAAGGACGAAATAAACTTTTGTTACAACCAAATTCGTTGTTCATTTAATGTTGCAAAAATGTTTATACTTAGATCATAATAAAACAATGAATTTGTTAAAAAAATGACAAAGTGATTTAGTTCTACTTGAATGGCACGTCCCTTTCCGAAAAGATCTGAATGTCACATACAAGGAGCACAGTAATTTGAAAATCTATTTTGGCTTCCCAGAAACGTTGAATAGATTTTGGTGTGTCACAGAGGCACAAAATTATCAGATTGAAAACAATTGAATAAGTAAACTTCAAATACACCCTGTTCTTTTTCAGCGTGATTAAAGGTGGAAAATCCACCTTTAGCAGCAATGGATTGCCATGGATTTTTTGCATCTTAATAGTTGGGTATTATGTACGAAAAAACAGGTGTAATTCAGAATGTCAATTTTTATTTGAAGAAAGCCCGAGTTCTGTGCTGTAATTAAGAATTAACCATTTAAAATTATTAATTACTGAAAAAACATCAATTATAATTTAGAAAATTCCTTTGATTATTATAAATATCATTTATAAAATAATATAACTTTAACAGAGGGGTGTATTATTTCGGACAAACTCTCGAACAGGTAGCTACTTACTTATTTAATTTTTGTGATGTGGATTGATGCTCCTGAAGAAACAAGTTACCTGAAGTTATAAAAAATGCCTAATTTACGATTTCTCGATTTTTGGCCTTTTTATTGAATCGCAGTAGGCCGGGATTTCGGCTTATCAAAAAAGTGAAATATCACACAGGTGCAGCTTTTCGAGTTCTACATGCAGAAAAAAAAATTGGCAGTCTCGGAGACGGTACAAACTTCTACTTTTTCACAGAATTTGAAAATGTAGCAGTATTTTTTGAAAAAATGACATTAAGGTTTTTGATCCAACAATGCAACAGCTATCGAACTCAATAACAATAATATGCCCTTTTGCTAAGAAAAATTGAAAAAGGGGCAGTTTTGCCCCTTGTTGTTGTTGTTGTAACAACTCTGTATAAGCAAAGTCTACCCTTTGCTACAACCGTAGGTAGAGGAGAGTTTCCAATGAATGGGATGTTTTTTTAAAATCATCGATTATTTCTGAATTCAGAATTTTTTACTTTTTGACTAAAAATGGAATCTACGTCTTTGAATGGGCAACACGCGGTGTTTCAAAATCGTACTTTTATTGCACAAAAATTAATCATTAGCTTCTTAAGACCAATTTTGATATAAAATCTCAGAAAAAAGCATCAATAAGAAACAGAACTTTTATCATTTTCAAGGGGAACTTATACGGCAGTTGTAGGTAGATGATGGCACATAAGAAATAAGGAATGAAATGAATTTCACAAAACCAACAAAAAAATAAGGTAGATGTCCCAGATATTGACCACTTTAAGGACGAAATAAACTTTTGTTACAACCAAATTCGTTGTTCATTTAATGTTGTAAAAATGTTTATACTTAGATCATAATAAAACAATGAATTTGTTAAAAAAATGACAAAGTGATTTAGTTCTACTTGAATGGCACGTCCCTTTCCGAAAAGATCTGAATGTCACATACAAGGAGCACAGTAATTTGAAAATCTATTTTGGCTTCCCAGAAACGTTGAATAGATTTTGGTGTGTCACAGAGGCACAAAATTATCAGATTGAAAACAATTGAATAAGTAAACTTCAAATACACCCTGTTCTTTTTCAGCGTGATTAAAGGTGGAAAATCCACCTTTAGCAGCAATGGATTGCCATGGATTTTTTGCATCTTAATAGTTGGGTATTATGTACGAAAAAACAGGTGTAATTCAGAATGTCAATTTTTATTTGAAGAAAGCCCGAGTTCTGTGCTGTAATTAAGAATTAACCATTTAAAATTATTAATTACTGAAAAAACATCAATTATAATTTAGAAAATTCCTTTGATTATTATAAATATCATTTATAAAATAATATAACTTTAACAGAGGGGTGTATTATTTCGGACAAACTCTCGAACAGGTAGCTACTTACTTATTTAATTTTTGTGATGTGGATTGATGCTCCTGAAGAAACAAGTTACCTGAAGTTATAAAAAATGCCTAATTTACGATTTCTCGATTTTTGGCCTTTTTATTGAATCGCAGTAGGCCGGGATTTCGGCTTATCAAAAAAGTGAAATATCACACAGGTGCAGCTTTTCGAGTTCTACATGCAGAAAAAAAAATTGGCAGTCTCGGAGACGGTACAAACTTCTACTTTTTCACAGAATTTGAAAATGTAGCAGTATTTTTTGAAAAAATGACATTAAGGTTTTTGATCCAACAATGCAACAGCTATCGAACTCAATAACAATAATATGCCCTTTTGCTAAGAAAAATTGAAAAAGGGGCAGTTTTGCCCCTTGTTGTTGTTGTTGTAACAACTCTGTATAAGCAAAGTCTACCCTTTGCTACAACCGTAGGTAGAGGAGAGTTTCCAATGAATGGGATGTTTTTTTAAAATCATCGATTATTTCTGAATTCAGAATTTTTTACTTTTTGACTAAAAATGGAATCTACGTCTTTGAATGGGCAACACGCGGTGTTTCAAAATCGTACTTTTATTGCACAAAAATTAATCATTAGCTTCTTAAGACCAATTTTGATATAAAATCTCAGAAAAAAGCATCAATAAGAAACAGAACTTTTATCATTTTCAAGGGGAACTTATACGGCAGTTGTAGGTAGATGATGGCACATAAGAAATAAGGAATGAAATGAATTTCACAAAACCAACAAAAAAATAAGGTAGATGTCCCAGATATTGACCACTTTAAGGACGAAATAAACTTTTGTTACAACCAAATTCGTTGTTCATTTAATGTTGTAAAAATGTTTATACTTAGATCATAATAAAACAATGAATTTGTTAAAAAAATGACAAAGTGATTTAGTTCTACTTGAATGGCACGTCCCTTTCCGAAAAGATCTGAATGTCACATACAAGGAGCACAGTAATTTGAAAATCTATTTTGGCTTCCCAGAAACGTTGAATAGATTTTGGTGTGTCACAGAGGCACAAAATTATCAGATTGAAAACAATTGAATAAGTAAACTTCAAATACACCCTGTTCTTTTTCAGCGTGATTAAAGGTGGAAAATCCACCTTTAGCAGCAATGGATTGCCATGGATTTTTTGCATCTTAATAGTTGGGTATTATGTACGAAAAAACAGGTGTAATTCAGAATGTCAATTTTTATTTGAAGAAAGCCCGAGTTCTGTGCTGTAATTAAGAATTAACCATTTAAAATTATTAATTACTGAAAAAACATCAATTATAATTTAGAAAATTCCTTTGATTATTATAAATATCATTTATAAAATAATATAACTTTAACAGAGGGGTGTATTATTTCGGACAAACTCTCGAACAGGTAGCTACTTACTTATTTAATTTTTGTGATGTGGATTGATGCTCCTGAAGAAACAAGTTACCTGAAGTTATAAAAAATGCTTAATTTACGATTTCTCGATTTTTGGCCTTTTTATTGAATCGCAGTAGGCCGGGATTTCGGCTTATCAAAAAAGTGAAATATCACACAGGTGCAGCTTTTCGAGTTCTACATGCAGAAAAAAAAATTGGCAGTCTCTGAGACGGTACAAACTTCTACTTTTTCACAGAATTTGAAAATGTAGCAGTATTTTTTGAAAAAATGACATTAAGGTTTTTGATCCAACAATGCAACAGCTATCGAACTCAATAACAATAATATGCCCTTTTGCTAAGAAAAATTGAAAAAGGGGCAGTTTTGCCCCTAAAATGTCAATTTTCGAAAAAATGGCATTAAGATTTTTGATCCATGAATACAATAGCCATCAAATCCTGTAGTAAGAAAATACAATTTTGCTAAAAGAAATTTAAAAAAGAGCCTTTTTGCCACTAAATTGGAGTTGTTAGAAAAAATGGGACTAAGGTTTTCGACTTGAAAAAAAATCAGCTATCCCGTCCGGTAATAAAAATATACAGTTACATAGGTTTTTTCACGGCACCGATTTTTGGCCAAAAGGGCACCAAGTGTGAATACATTTTTGGAAGCAGAATTCGAAGAGCTTTCATTATGGTAATCCGAAAAATGGGGGTTTGCATTTAATTTTTTAAAGTTGATTGTGCCAAAAAGGCACTTCGCATGAACCGTTGTGACCCAAATTCTAATCAGCGCCTACAAATTGTCCACAGAATATGTGTGCCAAATTTCATCGCGATACGTTCAGTAGTACTGAGCTGTAGCGTGATCACAGACAGACACACAGACAGAGACACAGACACACAGACAGACATTTTTCAAAAACCACTTTTTCGGATCCTTAAGACCCTGAAACGTAAAGATTTGATGTTTTTGGCAATTCGATTTTTTGATCGATTTTATTAACTTGCTTCGCGAAGCGTATAAAAGTTAAAAAGGACGGATTGATTTGGTTAGTATTAACCGAAATATTTTGGTGTTTCCACTTAAACTGAAACGCACCATAGATACCTGCTGTGATCAAAAATTGGATTGAGAATCCTACTATGAATGCAAGGGCATTCTACAAATTTAGTAGGTACCCTAAATTATTGTAGAACACCCTTGCTTGCATTTTGCATAAATATATAAGGGTTCTCTTTTAAAATTCATCATGAATACCGCGGCCGAAAAACGTTATTCCAACATCGCTGCACGCCAAGGAAAGCCCCTCCAGGTCATTTTAGAATGAACTTAATTCGATTAAGTAGTAGAGGTACCTACTTTGGAAAATTGCCATTCAAGTTACGCGAAATGACGCGTATTTTCCGGCAGTTTCATCATCGGAATTACTATCAGCGGAACTTGCATGCGTCACTGCATAAACTAAAAAAATTTTATGCTGTCTCAAACTTGAAGTCTTGAACAGTCTTAAATGAGTAGAGTTCAAGTAAAGTTATCACCTTACCTTAAGTCGAAGTGTTACTTAATCCAATGAGGGGTAAGAATCTGCCATCAGTAAAAGATAAAAATAAATAATATAGTCGCGCGTCTCTAGTAGAAATAGTAAATTCGAGGCCACGTCAGGAAATCGGTATATTACAAGTGAAACTAGCGCGCGCGCCTCAGTTCGTCCCAAGATTCCGCCGTGGTGAATTCAAATAATTTTGAATGGATTCCATTGTGAGAATGAGTAGAACTTACAAGGGCCGGATGAAAATTCAAATCGACCGCCGACGCATTACCAACGTTAGACGCATCCACCGCCAACTGTCCCTAAAACACTAGCGCGCGACTGCATCATCGAAACGCCGGTATTTTTGAAGTTTTCGCGAAAAATGGACGTGATTGTTGATTTTTTTGCCAAACCTACGGTTCTTATCGCGGTTTTGTTCGGAGGCAGTGCTCTCTTCTTGTTTTACATTTTGAGACTGTTCAGGATTGAGCACGATGCACAGGAACACGTTAAAAGTAAGTCAAATTGTTCTGTCATTTTTTTCTATTGTTTTAACAACAATTACCATGGAAATGCCGACAATTTGCGTTTGTTGTTGGAAAATTCCGGAAAATGGGGTAAATTCCTGTTTTTAGAGACACGTGGTTATTGAGGTTATATTTAGAACATGCGGGCGGTTGCACTACTTGCTTGGAATTGTTGCACATTTTTATTTCAATATTTTTTGTTGCAGAAGAACCAGTTGTACAGAAGAAAGAGAGTGCTAGTAGTGGCAAACCGAAGAAGAAAAGTGACCGATGGTCTGCAAGAGACAAAAGTTTCAGCTCACCGTGGCTCCTTACCACCCTAAAGGGGCACACCGGACCTGTCCTAGACATTGACTACTCCAGCAACGGGAAATATCTAGCCTCCTGTGGAGAAGGTAGGCGTAACTAAAGTTCCCTAAGTTTTAAGCATTAAGTTGGCTTTGTTGCTTTGAGCAACCAATCAAATCATTTAATTTTCACCATCAAGTTGACTTTGGAAACAGCAATTAGTTTTCGAAATGTCATTTCTCAGCGCCAACTTGATGTCGTTTTTTCATTCACACTGTAAACCCGTGGTGGTGTCGGTGTTCATGGTCAATCGACTCTAATATGGGCTTGTTTTACGCAGAGGACCTAAACACGAGCAGCGGTTCCGAGTCGAATAAAGAAAACAGCAGCCCCCCTGAGCCGAGTCCGCAGAGACTGTCGCGGAGGCAACGCAAAAACCGCACGTTCTCTTACAAGCGCAAAAAAATGGATTCGTCCAAAGCCCCCTTTGACTTGGATATATCCGAGGAGTTGTTTCTCCAGAAGTTGGAAAGTTATATTTTGCCCGATAAATGTTATCTAGAGTGCGGCTTTCCTGTACCATTCGCTTACTATCACTCGCCAATTGTGTTTTACCACTACCAACACTTTGGGGGGAACAGCCCCCAGCTGGACATGAAGAACTTTTTGGATTCAGGTTCGGGCAATTCAAGTGATAGTGAGGAGAGTACCAGCTCAAACAGTGAAATCGATGACTTAAAAACCCCGGCGATTGAAAGAACCTGTTGTAGATGTAGAAAGGGGTTTTTTACAACCCAGTTTGAGTATTTGACCAATGAACACTGCACCTTCCACCCGGGTAAAGTGATTTTCGTGAAACAGTTTAGTAATAACAAAATCTATTACGAAGAAAAAAGGTATGATTGTTGCAATCAATTGAAAGGGTCCGAAGGGTGCACGAGGGCGAATTTGCACGTCTGGAGCGGTGTAGCCCAAGGCGCCAACGGCCCTTACTACGATTACGTAAAAACCCGTCCGAAAAAGCACAACTCAAATGAACGTCGAGACGCCTTTGGTATTGACTGTGAAATGTGTTATACCGTAGCAGGCTTGGAAGTAACCAAAGTGACAGTTGTGAACGTTTATGGCCGAGTAGTCTACGACACTTACGTCAAACCCAAAAACAAAATCATTGACTACAACACAAAATTTTCGGGAATCACTCACAAAGATTTGAACAAACCGGGTGCAGCCAAACCTTTAAAACAAGTACAAAACGATTTAAGGGGTTTCATAACGAGCGACACAATCCTCATTGGTCACGGATTAGAAAACGACCTGCGCGGCTTAAAACTCATTCACAGAAATATCGTAGACACCTCGTACGTGTTTCAACATCCGCGCGGTTATCCTTACCGCACGTCCTTGAAAAGACTCGCCAAGGATTATTTGGGAAAGACGGTACAAGACAACCCCAACGGCCATAACAGCTTCGAGGATGCGGTCGCGTGCCTAGAACTGATGTTGCACAAAATTAAATCACAGTGCCACTGATCATCATCATTCATTTGTTAATTTATTTCGCCCCATTCATTGTGATAGTGGAATCTCATTTTTTTTTAAATATACATTGTGAAAATTCTTATGTAAGACTTGCGTTGTGTAAACACGACCTGGTTTGACTGTTTTTCAGGATTTTTGTGTGAAAGTTCCTTTCAGCCCCGTTTGCTAGTATTATAGACTGTGAGCGTTCGTTTTTTGTTTTTTTTTTTTGTTGTTGAGGACTGGCAATAAGGCTGTGTGGCAGATACTTAACGTATCGATATTTTTAATAAACCTATTTTTGTATAAATCGCCGTTTGTTTTGACCCTTTAGAAAGCCGTTTGCAGCGAAAGTGGAGAAAGTGAATTACATATGCGTTATTTTTTGTTCAGACGCCACTTTTTTCTGTCTCGAGCGTGGGAAGTGAGAGTTGGATCGGAAGGGTAACGTTTAATAGAAAATACGCAACGCAATTATTGATTCTTTCGCAAGATTTGTCGATAGCGAGGTGATTATTTTCAAGAATTATTGCTAATACTTGAAATTAGCAGGATTTGTGTAGAGATAAGAACTAATTTACTGTTTTCGCAGTAATATGAAAATATCGATAATGTCACATATGCTATTAAGTAACAAGACTAACAAGTGGAATTTTCTGTAATCCTCCTGCCATTGTTTTATTAGTACTGTTGCGTCATTGATTGAATGAAACAGCCAAATGACAAGTAGGACTCTTATAGAAATGATTCAGAATAGCAGGAAGTCTACCAGGAACGTTTTTTTATTGAAGAATGCTCTCATGATGATCATTAGCAGAGCCGACTAGTGAAAGTTTGAAGAAAGAACTGGGGACCCTATTGTTACTGTTGGTATCCGACTGAACAACAAATTAAATTCTGTTTGTCACCGTTGGCGAAACACGCAATTGTAAAAAAAAACAAAATCCTTTTTTAGTGATTTGAGTCATGATAACTTATGAAATGGTTAACTGCATACCTCAGCCTTGACCTACTGATTGCACTCATTCAAATTATTTTTTTTCCTGTGACTCCAATAGCAAGGAATTACACAACTACTGCATTTATTTCTTCATATTCCATTGAACTAATTATTGTGTACCATAGAAGCGTTATAAGTTCTTTTGAACGTTTCGTAAGAGGGCTACCTGGAGATGAACAGAACCTGACTGAGAATATAAATTGGAAACTACGAGACTCGAGGAAAGCGTGACTTGACAAAATGATGATCTTCATCAATAGCTTTCTTTCTTCCTTATACTAAATATTTATGGTAAACATTGCAAAAGGACTGGTCACGACACCGTGCCATCAACCGGTGAAAGTACAAAAGATTCCCTGACGCAAAATAATTACTAGCGATATTTACACTGGGGGTGCTAAAAGCTGCTGCAACCTGACACAATCTTTAATCTTCAGATTTGAAGTCTATTCACATCCAGTTAAAATAAATGCAGCCATATTCTAACGCTAACAAGGCCAGAGTGAGTCACGCTTTTTATGTGTTATGATTTAAAGGACCCTAAAATCAGGATCTGGACTATTCCAAACTTTCATTTTTGGTGTGGAGTAGGTACTTACTTCGAGTTTGGGCCCCGAAAATGTCAATTTTCAGGAATTTTTTTCTCAGAAAGTAGAATATACCACATCTTCATTTTTCGATAAATCATTCATCTATCCCTCGCTTACCAAAATCTAAAATTTGGTAAAAATTGGCCCAGGCGGTTGCCTTATTGTACAGGGTCCTTTGGATTCGACTGTGATGGTTTTGGCAGCTGTTAATATAAAAAAAGTAACAATGGCCGTTAGATAGGATCATCGTTGTTCATTTTGTTCAATGTTTCTCTGTTTTCTGACATCAGGAATTTCGATGGGAGCTCGTTAGCTCCAGAAGCCTGACTTACACTATAGCTATATAAAGCGATGGAAAAAAGCTCATCTTAATAACACTGGTCAACACTGATTTTGCGGCCAAACGTACATATCTGAGCGATTTTAAGGTGAAATTGCGTTGCTATGCCTTGAATTTTGCTAAATAGGCTGTTTCCATGTTGGTATGGCTACATACAGAAAAGCTGAAGTTCCCCCCAATTTGCTACGCCCCTGGTAGAATCTGATTTTGGTATATAAAATAATCGGATGGCCTTTATTGATGTTAAATAATAATAAATAGTGTGCAAAAACTCGTCTCTGTAGCTCGAACGGTTCCTGATTTATTCAATAATAAACGAATTTCAGGTGCCCCCTTCAGTAGCTCCCCTAGGAGCGATTTTCGGAGACATGTTTATAGGAACTTTTTTTCATATTTTTCGATGTAGTATCACCCCTGAAAATTAATCACTGCATATACCTGTGTAACATCACTGTCGGTGTCGAGTAAACAAGTTGTAGTGAAGCAAAAAGCTCGAGCCAATTTGGCAAAACCAAAGGTAATAACATCGGTTATTTTTTTATTGTTACATTTCAAGTTATATTATTTATTTCTACACAAAGGAGCCTATGAAGTCATATTCTAATTATTAGTAAACAGAAGAAGGAAAATTGTCCCAAGCAGACAAAATGTAGTTACGTATTCATATTTGCAAGGTGTGTCATCTCATCAGAAAGTAGCTTATATCACACGAGTGGGGAATATATAATAATAAATAATAGTAATAAACCCCACGAGTGCATTGTAGACACTTTCGTGCGAGTTGTGTACAGTATTTTTCCTACGAACCACAATATTTCTTCATAAATTTCTCTTTTTTTATCATCGTTGTCAACAAAACAGCAAGTGTCAAAATTTATTAAATTTTGAAATCCAGCCTGCTATGTTAATGTGATTAATGCCCGTTGCCACGTGACGTGGGCGGAACTGTGCGATATTATATCGCACAGCACTAACACACGCGTGTGTTAATATCAACTTTCGCGCCTACTACAATTGTGCGATATTTACAACTTCCTTAAGTGGTCGTAGGAAAAGTATTTTCCCAAACTTCCACGGTTCAAAATAGATTCTCTAGTTATAACAAATTAGTGGACCAATCAGTTAATGGTGGATGCACTATTTCCTAGATAACAAGATACAACCATATAAATTTTGATTGTGTTTTCTTGTTATCTAGGAAATAGTGCACTAACATTAAGGAAAATTAGTTGCTGTTTATCAAAAAATATGCCACACTCCACAAGTTTTGTTAATACCATGGCATGACAATCAAACAATTATAAAAACAATCAAAACCGTGAAATACTACAAAAAAACAATTGAAAGAAATAATTCAATTGGTTGCACTTTTCACGGCCACCAATTACGCAATCCGGCGGAATATCCCTGATATTGGCGTATTTTTCCAGATCGCGCCGTTTTCCTTTGGGACGCCAAGGATTTGACCCAGAAAGAGCACAAATCGCTTCGGATAAATATCGAATTCGATTATCCCACCTTCGTGAAATGGAGCCCCGACAGCAAAGCTTTCATCATCCACAAATACAACGAGGGTGCCATAGAAGTGTACAAAGTGGAGAAGAAGAAAGAAGGGTGGTTGGGTCACGCAACGAAAGTGCTAACATTTCCGAAGGTGGGTGCTGAAGCATTGCGAAATGCTGGAAGGTTATACGTTATTCAATAATTTTTGGTTGACCGGAATAAGTTCGTTATGGTTCTTTTCTTTTATTTATTCGGAAATGAAAAGGAATCAGACGATTCGATTGTTGTCTATTAACTTTTTACATACAATTCATTGTTGCTGATTATTATTGGATGGCAATTACGGTCTCTTGTGACTACCGTTATGTGCAACATTAAAATAATAATTGTAAAGACCAAAGCATATGACTAAATTTTACGGTGAACCGTAAAAAGGACACGAACATGACTCATCCATGACTTTCTTATTATTATTTAAAATGTCAAAATAATAACAGGTTTACTCGCTTTCATTTTATTGCTAATGTTATTTTTAGTCGCACGAAACAGACGTTGTCGGTATAGGAATATCCAGCAATCGAAAATTCATCATATCATGCTCAAACAAAACCGATCTAGTGGTTTGGGATTTGAAAGGACAAAAGCTCGCCACCGTCGACACCTACTTGATGAACACTACGTGTGCGAAGATCTCTCCTTGTGGAAAATTCATTACAGCCTCAGGTTAGCACAATCACTAATATGTTTAATATTAAATATCGAAAGTGTTCAATAAAGTACGCGTTTAAGGCCTCAGATGTGTGCGTAAAATACGTCTTTATTGACGGCTTAGTAGCACCTCGAATTCCTCGAAATTTTACTGATAAGGATACCTACAGAATCACATCTCACTAATAATAGTTTAAGCGGCGCGGCGTAGTATCAGTAGTCTTGACGTGCCACTAAACTTTCATGATAAATAGATTTGATTATACAGGGTGGTTAATTTTTCGATGTTCACCATTAGTATGTATGTACCTCGGAAACCAATAGCTGTAGAGTAGTTTAAATTGGAGAAAAGTTGCGCTATTTCTTGATGATTAAGAATCTGAAGAGAATTTCCCGATATTTTGATTCGTTCCTGAGTTATCACAAAAAATCTGAAAATTGCCAAACGATTGATGTTATTTAAATGAAACTCGGAACTTTTATATTTTTGACAGCTGTAGGTACTTTTTCACAGAATTTGAAAATGTAGCAGTAGGAATAAATTAACTTGTGTCGATATTTTTCACCCCTAAAATGACATTTTTTGAAAAAATGGTATTAAGATTTTTGCCCTTTTGCTAAGACAAATTCAAAAAGGGGCAGTTTTGCTCCGAAAATGTAAATTTTCAAAAAAATGCAACTAAGGTTTTTGCTCCATCAATGCAATAGTCATCAAAAATCTTGTAGTAAGAAAATACAATTTTGCTAAGAGAAATTCAAAAAAGAGCCTTTTTGCCATTGACATTTTTCGAAAAAGTGGGACTAAGGTTTTCGGCTTGAAAAAAATCAGCTATCCTGGCCAGTAATAAAGATTATATAGTTATACATAGGTTTTTTTCACGGCACCGATTTTTGGCCAAAAAGGCACCCAAGTGTGAAAATATTTTTAGAAGTAGAATTCGAAGAGTTTTCATATGGTAATGCGAAAAATGGTGAGCATCGAGAAATTAACCAGAACGCTCCTACGTAAGTTTAATGGACTATTCGAAATCACAATGATTCTGAGTCGATACGTGTTTTCCAGAATTTCCAGGATCTAATATTTCTCCAGTTATAATAAATAGATTTAAGTGGACCATTCAGATTTAAGTTCTGAATTTTATTAATGTCAATCAGATGTAGTATTTCTTACGTAACAAGATAGTGTCAATAAAATCTACCTAAATGTGTTGTTTATCTTGTTACCTAGGAAATAGTGCAGCTAAATTACCTTATGAAGCAATACGAAATTTAGAACTTAAATCTGATTGGCCCAGTTACATCATAACTTATGGACAATTGATTCCTGGGCCGGTATGAATAAAAGGTAACAAAGCTTTATCTTCTAGTTCTATCCTTTTCTCGTACACGAAAAACTTATATTTGCATCCTTTGTTAATGGGAGTGTGAGCATCTTGTAACACTTTATTCATACCAGCCCTGGAAGAATTTGAGACATCTTGTATTATTGCGGTTGACTGTATAATATTTGTAACTGCATAATTGATTTTTTTAATTAAAGGTTTTGCCCCCGACGCCAAGATTTGGGAAGTTTTGTTTTCGAAAACGGGTGAATTCCAGGAGGTGAAGAGAGTTTTTGAACTTACTGGACACTCTTCTGGAGTGTATGACGTGGCTTTTGATGCTGACTCTTCCCATATGGCCACGGTGTCAAAGGACGGTACTTGGAAGTTGTTTGACACTAGAAGTGAGTAACTTTGTAAAGCATTCTTGGAATTTCTAGTTGACGCATGTCTGAACTTAAGTCAAAGAGGGACTGACAGGCTTCAGATGTCTGCACTAAGTTAAGACATGCGTCATCCTGTGCACAGGCAGAAATTTATAAACCTTTTGTTACATATCCACATATTCATATATCTTCTTCTTTAAGTTGAATATAAGAAAGGCGAGAGTCCACATTTGAAGATCACCGGGAAATACCAACAATGTGGAAGTAATTCGTTGATCGCGCTTTCGCCTAATGCCGAAGTTCTGGCTATTGCAGCCGCCGACACACTCGCCTTCTTTTCTACTGAAAACGGTCGTCAGGATTATTTCATCGATAATGTTTTTGCAGGTAAAACAGATTAGAATAATCTCTAACGAATACAAGAGCAGTGTGAGTCAGACTTTCAGTTCCGTCAAAAACAATTATCCACTGCTTATTCAGTCCTATTCTGTAACTTGGTTGACTTTAGTCAATGTTGAATTGAATTGAGAGAAGTAGTTGGAAAACGTGACGTTTGTTTACGTTGTTCCCTTGGAGATATCAATTTTAATGTCAATATTTTTCCAAAGTCAATTGACATGGAAGCAAGTTCCAACCACCACTTGCTCAAAATGTTGACAAATTTCAAGAAAACATTGATATTTCCTCATATCTCCAAGACAACAACGTAAACAAAGGTCACATTCCCCAATCAGGTCTCTCACTTAATGTTGATTGAAGTCAACCAAGTTACAGAATGACACTGCCAGTAATTTTGACGACGGAATGAAAGCTTGTTTGACACCACAGAAACACGCCTGACTCACACTGCCCATCTTTCCGTTAGAATAATAATAGTTGAATTTAGAATATTAATACCCAATTCTATTTTATCAGGAAGTGCCACAGCGATCATGTTTGACGCCACCGGCAAATTCCTTCTAGTTAGCGGTGATAAACAAATTCGAGTCTTCCACAACGTCACCGGGTACAAGTGTGACGTCATATCTGCGAAAGACAAACTGAAGGGAAATCAGACTTCCGCGACCAAAGAAAGATTGGAAAAACTGATTCAAAACTGCGAAGCTTTTATTAACTCCATTGAGAATAAATGATGTTCCATTTTTAAGTTTAAATAAAGAAATATTCTTATGCTAAGTCGAGAGACCTTCGTCTTGATACAGGTTTAATATCAGGACAAGGGTTAACAGTAAGGCGAGTAGGAGGACGGTAAAGAATATAGTGAATTTAGCTTCTCTAGAGCACCTGAAAAAATGGATTATGTATCAATTATTACAATTTGTTTGGTTCGCTCGTCCACTCTGCCCAGGCAATAACTTGAGAACGAAAATAACAAACCTCGCGGACTAACCTTGCACCTTCGCCACTGTTTTCCTTTTCCTGAAGCATCGTCTAATACGTCTAATAAATCAGAACTCAACTACTGTCAATTTTCGAAGAATTTTTCGCTTTCAGATGATTTCTGATTTTTTGACTCTTCAAACGAAATAAATCTACCAAGATCTTGATGTTGAAAACAGGGAGTAGAGGTAAAAACCGCATTTAAACTTAATGTAAAATAATTGAATGAAATGGGACCCCTTCCACGGTGCCCCTTCCTTCGGTGACGGTGTTTACTTTCTGACGTTGTCAAAATGAGTCATAATTGACAGATCAACACCAGAGAATGATCACTTTTTGTATAAAACGATTCTGAAGTTTTATTTTACTTTGATTTAGGTAAATCTACAGGAATGTGTTGTCTATGCGACGCTTTATGTTCGGGGTAAGTTGTTGATGCATTGTTACTATCAGTAGAAAATCCTTAATTTGATTTCCAGGGGTAAAACTATTGTTATTTGTCTATTAGTGATAATAGTGGTCCTTCTAGCCCTCGCCATTGCCTTCATAATTCTCTACATCAAGAATAAGGATGACTACGATGCCATCGCCAATAAGTTCTCTAAAGCTACTGGTTAAATTCTTTGTGTGCCTGTCAAGAAATAAATAATACCTATGTCCCAATACGTTCTCACTGAGTTGAAATGGTTCTATAAAATCGAGGAAATATCCTGTAAACAACGGTTGAAGTATATACAGGCAGTAAACATTGTTGCAGGAGTATATAACAAGGTGCCTATACCATGTGTATTTTAAAAACCGGAGCGAATTTTAGCGCGCCGCGCATATTAAAAACCTATACCTAGTAAAGAATGATACACCACCGTTAATATAATTAAAAAAAAATAACCCAATCGTACCTCAAAGGACCCTATACGATAGTGGCCCAGGAAAAATCTGATCTAGACGATTCCAAACTTAGATTTTTGCTGTGGAGGTACATATGTATGTATGTAAACATCCAGACAGCAATAAATTATTATTATTATTATATAATAAAGTGTTCTTACAACATTGAACACAAAAATGTAGAAATTTTCCCAGGCGGTCATATTTTTATGTGGCTTTAAACCAATTTGAGCTCCGAAAATGGCAGTTTCACGAATTTTTTTCTCGGAAATTAGAAGATTCCACTCTTTTATTTTTCCACCAAACATTCATCTATCCCTCGCTTACCAAAATTTAAAATTTGGTAGAGATGGGCCAGGCAGTCGCTTATTGTATAGGGTCCTTTCAATCCAAACTCAGTTTCAATTTCATAAGAAAATTTTTCTTAATTTTGCAAAATTTCAAAATAATCAACAAAAATGTGTACTTGTAATTTGTAATTTTTGGATCACAAAGTCTTTTTAACTTATTTTATGTAAGCGACCCACAGTAGGAGTTCTATGCTACATGTTTCGCTAGGTTTGCATAGGCGACTTTGTGAAACGGATCCAAAAATTACAAGACGCGCTACATATTTTTGCAGATTGCGCAAAGTCGATGGATTATTTTGAAATTTTGAAAGAGCAATAAAAGTTTTCTGATGAAATTCGCAGTAAATAATGTTTCAGGAACTCCTTATGTAGGTTTTGCATTGAAAATACCAATGGCAGGTTCCGAAATATTAAAAATAAACTGGTCTCCCTTAGGAGGCGATATTGGACATATGTTCATAGGAAGTTTTTAACTTATTTTTAAGTAAGAAACCCACGGTAGGAGATCTGCTACATGTACCTGTACCCTGTATACAGGGTGTCCCAGAATCTCGGCAAAATAAGGCGACAGGTTCATATAAAATTTTTTCCTCTGCGGCCTCCGTTGAAGATGAGTCTTAACATTCGTTTCTTTTCAATAACTTTTTTATTATTTAAAATTATTTCACTATTTTCGGAATTCCTAAGTCTTTTTTGACGCTCTTGCCAATGGTGAAATCGAATTCAATGTAACTTTCAAGGGGGCTCCCTGGGCGCCTGGGCGCCCTAAGCCCCATAAAAAAATTGTGAACACGGTTTTTCAATTTTTGAGGCAATTTTTGAATATGGTGGACATTTCTACATAAAAAAGGTATACTTGTCTGATGTCCATAAAATGAGCCGTTTTCCAGCAAATTCACTTTCAATGTATTCAACCGTAATTAAGAACCTAGGTAGGTGCAATATTCCAGGGAGGCCGCCTGAGGAAAAAATTTTTATATACTCGACTGGAATTCGCGTAAATCTCGAGAAAATACGTCTACAAGCTGGAATATTCCATGTACCTATAGGTGCTTAAGGACGGTTGAATGATGCGGATGAAATTTTCTCGGACCGCTTATTCATAATATTCAATAAATTATTGTACAGTTAGTACGCGTCAGATGTTTTTGCTCGATCGGTTGTTACGCGACTGAAAAATTTGCGGAACAGACTCGGTCATGACGCCTAAAGACCATAGTTACATCCAATCATTGTCATATCGTTCAAAGTAATAATTGTCATGACCGAATCTGTTCCGTAAAGTTCTCAATTGCGTAACAAACAATTGAGCAAAACATTTGACGCATACTGTACCTACCCCTAGGCCTACTAGCCATTATATTATCTATTCCACAGCCACTTTAATGTTGAATAAGAATAAGCTAATAAACAGTTTATTTAATAGATGTTAATAATAGGTATTTATAACTTCAAAGCATTGTAACAATGAAACAGAGGTACCTATTTATTATCACAACGAGAAAAATAATAAATCAAGGATGTTATTTTTTAATCATCACGTTTATAATTTCTCATTCACGACAAACTTCGGTCACGCAAACACGAGATTAAGCCAAAATCGCAAAATTTTTGATACGAATAATATTTTCGACAATAACACCAAAGACTGGCAATGGTTCTTTATATTGCTCATATTCTAATAATAAATCTCCGGATATACGTCAATTAACATTCATATCAAGAATTTGGTCTCGACGAAATCATTACTGTCGTGTTTATCAGTGGAGCTACTTACTTAAAAATACATAATGTACAAATTGTTTTTAGTACGTAAAACTAAATAAGTAATTTACTTTGAAATAATCACACTTTTTTTTTAGCTGGCCTGCATATTATCGGTTTCGTCTTATGATCCTTATAAAGAAATTGTGTGCAAACCTAGCGGTTTTGAGTGCATAGGACCAAACCAGTATCAACTTTGCCAAAATATTTTGGGAAGAGACACTCTCATTCCGCAGGTCGAAACTTGCGGAAATGGAAAAATATGTGACGACTTCAAATTTTCTCCGTAACGACTAGAATAATATTTATATTTTTCCACGTTTATTATTTCATTTCAGATGCACGTATGGGACACCGTCCAAAAAATATAACCAAGGTACGACTTAAAGTTTTTTCAACTCTTGTCAGAAAGGAAGTATCAATAATGAAGTGTTTTTTTGTATTTAGTTGAAGACCCCAAATGTAATGGTTCGGGAAATATTCCTGCAGCGGATTGCCATCAGTACTATGAATGTGTGAGGCACTGGCTTTTCTGGAGGAAGCCCGTTTTGAGATCATGTGCAAAGGATGAATCATTCAACCCTGAAAGTAAAATCTGCGAGTATGGTCCGAATTGTGCCTTAGAAAAATATTCTGCTGGGTGGAAAGGGGTGAAAACTCGACCTGGTACCAAATCTAATTATGATAACGAATATGTTACTTCAATTTATTAGTCGATGAAATCGTTGTTTAACTTAACGGATGTTAAAAAAACTGGACAATAATGAGGATGTGCTTAGAAAGTTAAATATAGAGGTGTAAATAAGTAAGCGGTTTTTTATGAAACACCCATTCGGTAATAATACATTGTTAATGATTGAATTAAAGTCTACAATAATAAATATTTAAATTTTAACAATTTGACACACACGACTCACTTTTCCTGCGACCTAAAAAAAATATGGAAAAACACTGCCGTAACTTCGCGTCAATTTATAACCCTGGGGTAAACTTATTTGAGCAAATATTTTTATTCCCAACGAGTGATAAAAGAAGATGAATAATGTTTGAAAGTACAAAGTGCAGAGTTAAAAATACTTTGGCAAACACTGCGGAAATCTAATTTTTTAGCAAGCGTTAATCAGACCACGCCACAACTAATTTTTGGAAAACAAGTTCATTCATTGGAAATAGAATAGTGACATTTGAAAAAACGGGGCCATTGACGCCTACATAGTAACTAATAATTATACTAACCCCTACCCTTCAAAGCGATATAATTTATTGTCACGCTTGATTTTCATGCACTCGCATTACGTCATCACGGCCATGTTGTAGCTCTGACAGCTGTCAACCGTCAAATCTATAGCGATTTTACGTATAATACTTTTTGAGTAATTCGTTCAGATGAGTCAGTTTAGCGAGGTAAAAGTCGAAAACTGAGTCGGTTCCAAGAAAATTGACAAAATGTAATGGTGGCATCAGCTCACCTTATATTTATACTCTGGCGCCATCGCCTACATCGATTGCTACAAAACCAGGCGGCCTGTGTTTACCTCCCATTCGTGTCGTGCGGTCTAGTCTGGTTCGTTGTGGACGGTGAAGAAGTGGACGCACCCGTTTTTTAACTCCATGTCCCAGTGGCGGTAATCGCTGTAATTTCATTTTCGAAAGTTCCAAAAAACTAGTAAATCTGGCGACTGAAATTAGATATAGACTTGGAATGCGACGAATTTTGAAGAAATTCATAATACACACATCTTCGGATCACTTCTCAGAGAACCAGTTTATTTAGTTCAAAAGACAAATTTTCTTATTTTTTTATTTTTGTAAGTGTGATTCAAAGTGTGTCTGGATTGTTTTTTTCAATTTGGTGTTGATTTTCGAAAGTGTTCTTTTCCTACTGTTATACAACAACAACCAGAAATAATGGCATCAACTACACGCCTTTTAAAAAAAGATGATTGCAGAGGTGAGTACTCAATGATGGTAATGTCTGGCACCTAATTTTTTCCATCACTTGTTTCGTCGCAATTGAATTTTTATTTCCGCTTCCTGTTCTTATATTTTCTGCTCTTGTTTTTGGTCAATAATCTGGAGTGCGCAAGCGTCGTGTTAATTTCTGACGTCAGCGTAATTTGGTATTTAAAAAACTTAATGAGAATGACGCAAAAATTGTAAAATTCCAAGTTCCTTTGTGGTTTTCCAAGGTTTCGTTTCTACTATTTAGAGCTGATAAGTTATTAAGACGATAAATGGATGCAGGTTGACGTTCTTGGCTGCTTTCCAATGTAATTTAAACATCTGCTACTTACTGCGTTTGGGACAAAGAGCTAGAAAGCCGGGAGTTAATGGTCGAAAGGACAAAGAAAAGGCTTTGGTAGCACTGTAGAATGTATCCTAGTATACATCATCTTCATGGATAATAATAATAGTATGAATAATATGAATTAAATGGAGTACCATTACCTTACACTATGACACTACTTTATTTTGTTTTCCTAACTTGCAAATATGAAATATGTAACATATTTCCTACATAAACCGCTGTATCTGCAAACAGTATGTTTATTTTGATATAAGCATAAAAATGTGTATATTTACCTACCTATGTAAATACAATAGAGTAAATATGATGTAAATCAAGTCGACTATACTAAACGCTGCTTAACGAAACAAATCAAGTAGGTAGCTAGAATTGAACGCGTGTATTTACTTCCAATAGGGTGATTCCTAAATAGTGTCAAAAAATTTAAGGGACGCACGTCTCTCATCAAAATAAATAAAGATCTGAATAAAATTCAAAAGAAAGCTCTTTAAAACACTAACGTTTGCTCCTAATTTCAAAATCCTGTCATTTATAATGGAAACACTGGACAACTTCGGTCGAGGGGTCATCCACCACCTTCAAATTTGTACACTAAATGCCGATAATGCAAATTGGCATTATCGGCATTATTGAACAATTCCTGTAGTTTTACGGCATAATACCCAATATGCTATAGATACTGCCACTAATGCCTGTTATTGTATATTAATGCCACTACTGCCGAGGCTACTGCTGGATACCACCTGTAATGCGTAACGCCGGTAATGCTAGAATAATGCTCGTAATGCCTTTAAAATGTACACCTAATGCTAGTGGTGGATGACCCAACTTCGGTGGAAAAATGCACTATCACTAGAAACACCCCACTACACCGAAACACTTGATTTATAATGTTGGAGTAATTTTAAGAAATGACTTTTCGCGAACCCCTTTGAAAAGGCGTAGCTTCTTCCTTTATGAAGCAATTTCGGACGCACCTTCATAGGAGCTTTTCCTACTAAAATCATGTAAGGAATCATCCCTAGAATTTTTTGACACTCCAGATTTATTCATAAACTCCATTCATTTTCTATTGAAGATCTAAAATTTTTCTGGAACTGTACAACCCTAATTTGTAAGGGCCTGTACTTTTGACAATTTGATAGAAATTTAGCGGGAAAGCAAAAACATTGCATGACCCAAATCTTCTAGGGTTTATTTTTATTGTTAGAAGCAGTGTTACAGATAAACGTACCTGAGGCTTTTTCGTGAATATTTTTCTTTGCACTTTACTCAAAATGGCACGCACACATAGGCATTTTGGGCCAATTCAGAGCAATTGCAAAATTTTGATATTTATCATGTTTTCTGACGTATCGCATTGAAATCGCTTCTATCAACTCACCTGTTAGTAAAATACCTTGCAAAATTTCCTCATACCAACATAAAATTCAAATTTTGACGTTCTGTCACTTCAATAGAAAATTAATGAAGAGTATGTAAAAATATGTAGGGGAGAGTCGTGTACCTTGGGACGAAATATATAAAAAATTCAGTATCTTTTTTTTTCTAATAGAAATATGGAAACCAGAACAACGTCATGTGAACTAGCGTTTATTAGAGTAACTTAAAAGAAAACAAAAATCCAACAACATTATTGAGAAGAAGTAACAACATATTTTTTTCTATCAAGATGCAAAGTGTCCCGAAGTACAAATTAGTAGTGTACCTTGGGACGGTACCCTATTGTACCTTGGGACTTACCATTTTTAAGTCTCAACGTTTATTGTATAAGGAAAAGTCAATGGCAAATGTATATTGTCCTTATTTCGTAGTTAAGTCACCGGTTTTCAGAATAATAGACAACGTTGAACATCCAGTAAATTCAAAGAATTTAGCATTTTATTTTGAAATTAGAAGTGATTTAAAATTTACCCCCTCGCGTTTAACTGGCTATAGTATGGCATTCGTAATGAAACAATAGCCATTAGTAGCCAATCACGAGAAAGTTCGGAGCTGTTTTTTCGAATGTTGCCCCTTTTACGTATGAAATGTACGTCCCAAGGTACAGTCATTTTGCTGTCCCAAGGTACACAAAAACTCAAATATCACAATGACCGCTGTGACAAGAAAATTGCGTTGGTGTTAGGCGCACTTCAATGATAGTGCGACAATCGACATTAAATAGTTACAGTAAGGTTACAAAATGAATTGACTTATCCTGAAAATTTACCGCCTTTATAGCACACGATATCTAACTGCGCAAATTTTGAGACCTTCTTAGAGCAACACGCTGTAACTTTTTTAACTTAATTTTTACATTTAAGACCAGTTAAGTAATCTAAGTACAATTTTTATTCTGTCCCGAGGTACATGCTGTCCCAAGGTACACGACTCTCCCCTTCTTAATAAAAATGGTAGTTTTAAAAACAGTATTTTGAGATTCCTTTTTCATATTATGACATTCAAGAATGATAAGGCATAAGACAAAATGGGAATTGATATTTTAATTTAATATTATGTATTTAAATTAGGAAGATAAGAAATGTCAAGTGGATGAATCGCGAGGTTAGACTATTGATTGACCCATCATAAGGCATATGGTCACTTAAAATTACGACACGAAGATGGAGGTCTCCTCTAGTACTAGAGATGTGAGCTTGAAAAGTTTCAGTTGAAAAATTTCAAAAACTTTTCATTTCATTGAAAAGTTTCAGCCTATGTTGAAACTTTTCACTTTTTTTTGAAAAGTTGTTGAAAGTATCAATGCGGTAATAATAAACTCCCACCGACAGCGCCGCCAATTCTAGTCGTTCTAAGTAGTATCAGTACCCATTGAGCACTGGAAACAGTGAAATGAAGTAAAATACTATTTAAAAGATGGAAACAACGATACATTTTAATGTTTAATGCTTTTACTTTGACTTGTTATAGCTATTAACATACCTAGGAATGTTATGACTATCATAACAGACGCAGATGTCAATTGAAATCCGAGCTCGGAGAGCGAGGATTTTAAGACATCTAAGTCTGTTATGATTCATAACATCCGAGGTTTGTTCAATAGTTTATCGGTTTAAAGCGATTAAAGCCAAAATTAAAAAAATGTTGCGTGAATTCGCGTCATTTTGACAATCGAGATGACAGCATTTGAATGGGGTCATTGTTGTCATGAATGGTTAATGGGCTTGTTGTCTAGAAACCATTAGATAACGTTATGATCTGCTTACCAGCCTATTTTTATGCATGTTAAGAACGCTTTAATCGCCTGAAACCGGTAAACTTGTTTTTCTACGACCACTATTGTAAATAGCCAATTTTGTACAACGTACAAACTAAGTAAGCCGTTCCTTACGCACGCAAACCTAAAACTGTGCGTAAAGAGTGAAAATCGCACAGTTTTCAATTGTCATTTGTCAAATGTCATTTTTCACTCAATTTTATTGTTAAATTCATTATTCTCCCCTTATTTATTAGGACATTTTAAAAATATATCGACTACTCCTCTTCCAGGATAAAAGCAGTGCAACTGCAAATCAAAATACGAGGTAAAATCAATAAAAATCCTCTGTGCAAAAGTTAGGTTATATCGCAGGACCTTTTCGTCTGAAAATGCCTTGGGACCGGTAAGTTGTATTTATTCGTATTATCTTGAGCCTTTGAGCAGGTATTTTAAAGAAATTGTCATAATATAGAATGCTGGCAGGTTTTTGGTACCCAAGAACAATCAACCGTTAATTTAGTTGACTTTAAGGCAAGTAGGTAATTCCATTGTAAGCACGAATCAATTATTTTATGCTGGAAAAAAACGTTTGTGGAACCAAAATAATGCAGAGTTTGCATAAAATCTTTTGTGAGAAATGCATGTGAGAAAAAGTATGATTCCATTTGAAAAATAAAAATTATGGTCATTTCTGGTTGAACCAGAAATGCTAAAAATATCTGACTATACCACTGATGGGTTCACATCAAAAAAATAAGGTTGACTTGTCCCAGGATATTTCCGAAATATTCCTCTCGAAGAAGTTCTTCAATTTATTAAACCTACTATTGAGAAAAGTTAAGTACCTATTGTGTGGTCGTAGAAAAAGTATCGTACGCAACTCGAGTTGTAAGGCAATTACGCACTGTGGAATTATACACTCGCCGCTACGCGGCTCGTGTACAACTTCTTCCACACGTGCGTAATATGCTTCTTACAACTCTCGTTACGTAATATACTATTACCTATACACTTACTATTTTTGTCATTTAATAATTAATATTATATTATGTTCCCTATTCAGCTGTTGTAGATTTATTTAATTCTCCAGAATACTTTATACTACCGTAGGACAACTTTTCATTTTTTTTTGAAACTTTTCAAAATTTCATGAAAAGTTTCAACAAATGTACTTTTCATGAAAACTCACATCTCTATCTAGTACTATCAAAGTTAATCAAGATATTTGCATCAACTCTGAAGAAATTGCTTTATACATAAATATTATTTCATTTCAAAAAGGAACAACTCTTTGAAATGCCACGTAATAATGGGTTGGATAATCCGTACACATCCGTAACTTAATTTTACGTTCAATTATACAGGGTGTCCAACGACTTGACTTCAGTTCATTACACCAGGCATGCGGTAACAATCTCTTTTTAATGAAATGAAGTAATAATTTGCTGTTTTTAAGAATGTGCATAATAGGGAATCTGAATCTAGTCATTTTGATGCCTGAATAGAACAATTAAAGAAGATTTTTGAAGGAAAACAGTTTGAACCGGTTTTTGATGAAGCACCTATAGCTATATCCTTTTCGTCTATTCCCGTCCCAATGTGGGCAGAGCATGTTCTTCATGAAAAATTGGCTTTTTTTGTCCACTGACGTTCCCTGAGCACGTGTAATTACGTAATCAAATCAAATCTCATCAATTATTGAGCCACATGTATCATCTTCATATATTATCAATTTAGTAAAAAATGTAAAGTGCTCAATTATTTATGAATCTTGTCACGCGCGTCGGCCGTGAACTGCAATATGTAGGTCATTGGCTCCCTCCGCCCCTCTAAATTTAATTCATTAATAATGAAATTGATAGTCTATTGTTAGCAATTCTAATTTCTAATTTCAATAATGGGTTTGTAACATTTGGCGACAGTTAGTCTGCCTAGTCCAAAGATCAATTCTAATTCGGTTGCGTGCACACGCATCTATACTTTCGAGAAATCTATATTTTTAGTCTTTATGCCCATTTTCTAAATTTATCGGCCTCTAATAAATATTGAAATAAAGTGAAAGCTATTTATTTAAAACAATCAGTTATAGTGTATAATATAGTATAAATATTATATTTATTAAATTGTTGTTTTTGTTTATGTTGATATGGTAATTAAATAGGCTTGAGAGAAATTCTGATTTTTCTTACTGATAAAATAGATAAATGATTTAAAACATCCTGCTCTTACCTTTGGCAATAAACAAATATTATTGTCACCTCACCTTGAGGATGTTTTGATGTGGTTATAAATCGTTATCTATTTTGTGAGAAACTGGTTGCATATAATTATGTCCAAGAAGATTCTTAAAGAGGTGGGCTTATGAAAGTTTATAAGCCACTTCGCTGAATTCGCATAATTTTCGTCAAATTCAAGTTGCCGGCGTTTTGAATCAAGTCATCCCCTCACTCACTCACTAATCACTAACAGTCAGTCACAGCATCCGCTTAGTTTTGTTTCTTCGCATTTTTCGTGATGCCTTCTTAAAACTTTTATTTGCAAGCTTTACCAGCTTGCTGCTTGGTTCTCACCTGAAAAACTTTATTGCAACTATAATTACAATACTATTGATGACAAATTTTAAGTCACGAGTTCCAAAATTCTGAATAAGATCATTCTTTGATCTCATCACGTGTTTTATTATATTCCAATTCACACTGATGTGCTATTTTTACTTATCGATAACAACACCTTCATTGTTTATTTTTTTCATTTTTCATAAAAACAATGATTATCTGAGTTCTTCAATTTTTACAACCTGCACTAACGAAGATAAATTAATTACGATAAGATAAAACGTGACGCGATATAATTATTGTTTATATAATTCTCAAATATTAGCCTACTTATCGAATCATTTTTATTTAAAAGAAGGCAATCCGATCAAAGTACAGCTCCATACATACAGCTCACTACAATTTCATCATTCATACAATGCGGATGTACAAATAAGCGATAATACAATTTACCCCTTGATTCTGTAACTTTTGACATCGATGTTAAGCACTATTAATGGCAAATAGCAGGTACGACAATGCATTTTGTGATTTAACATTTTAACGTCGATGTTAAAAGTTACAGAAACAGAATCACCCCCTTAGCCTTAAAAAAATTAAGGGGTAATTCACTTAGTAAGTCGCATTAAAGAACATTCTGATCTCTTGACACTCCAGATTATGGGAAAATACTAGAAATTGTTTGTACAAATTTTATCGCAAAAGTAATTTTTGGTGTTATCACTATATAACAAAGGTGCTGATTACTGTTAAGCTCAGTTTAGCATTGGACATCATGGAAATGACACGTATTTTTTACACAGGAGCTCAAGCCACCAAGAAGCCACAGTTGAGACAGTTCGCCCCTTTACTCGTTGCCATGGTGGGGCTTCCAGGGAGAGGAAAGAGTCTCATGGCCAAGCGACTTTCTAGATACCTGAACTACACGGGAGAAACTTGCAGAGGTAGGCGAAACTTTGATTTTCTACTAATATTAAGTAAAACGCTAATTTTTATGAATTTCATTCACGATGTTCAGGAGTATTACTGCGCACGCGTCGAATTTGTTGGATGAACTCCCCAAAATTACTGAAGTAGGGATTTTGTTTCGTCACAATTTGAAAGTAACACTATTGATATTTAGTGTGGTTCATTATGATTCTTATTACCTGTAAAATTTCACTATCATAAATTTTAGGCCTCAGAAAACAGATCGCAATCACGTTCTATTCAAGTTCGATAATAATTTTTTAATCAAGTTCGATAATAGTTGTCAATCTGTATCGTCTGGAATCTTGTGATTTACTAAACAAAGTCAAAAACTGCACTAAACCCCATTAATTTTCTAATGAAGTTCTAAAATTTTTCTGGAACTGTAGAACCCTAATTTGCAAGGACCTGTATTTTTGACAATTTGATAGAAATTTAGCGGGAAAGCAAAAACATTGCATTACCCAAATCTTCTAGGGTTTATTTTTATTGTTGTCACAGATAAACGTACCTTAGGCTTTTTCGTAAATATTTTTCTTTGCACTTTACTCAAAACTGCACGCACACAAAGGCCATTTTGGACCAATTCAGAGCAATTGCAAAATTTTGACATTTGTCATGTTTTCTGAACGTTCGTCTTGAAATCGCTTCTACCAACTCACCTGTTAGTAAAATTCCCTGCAAAATTTCCTCATTCCAACATAAAATTCAAATTTTGACATTCTGTCACTTCAATAGAAAATGAATGGAGAATACACCCAGCTGACAACTGGCAAGATTGACAGACGCTTCGATGTTTCTCTATCTTCATCCCTCTCCGTGTATTAGTAAGAGATAGAAGGTGACATTTGGGGTCTTTTGAACAGAAAGCTGATTCTTCGCACATTAAAGCTTCCAACCAATTATTACATACTCTCTTTAACAATAGATGGCAACAACCGGTGAATATTGTGAATTAAGAGCAGTGGCTAATAATTGGTAGGCAAAATCTAATATCAGTGGAACACGAGCCGGAGGCGCGTGGTTCAAACTAGTGGAAATATTTTTTGAGACAGAAGAAAAAGATATATTTATTTTCGCCTTTCCAGTTTACGACATAAGTGACTACAGAAGAAAACACATGAAGAAATATGCTTCCCATGAAATGTTCCGTGCCGATAATTTGCCAGCTTGGCGCATCCGTCAACAAAGCTTCCGAGAAGCCTTAGAAGAGGCCGCTTCCTGGTTGCAAGAGCCCAACCACAACGTAGCGATCCTGGACGGACCTAATGTGTCACGTGCCCAGCGTGAAGAAATTTACGATTTGGTTTATAGCCATCTTGGGTTTAGAATTATGTTCATCGAGTGCGTGTGCGAAGACCCAGTTTTGTTGGAACGCAACTTTAAGGTATTTACTCATTATCCTTAAAAGAGGATTCAACTCAAGACGTCGATGTTGAGGTTATGGCTGATTCTAGTGAGAAAGGAGCGTCCGAATGGTGTTATCAGAATTTAAAAATTCTTTACCGTTCTGAAGATATTCAGAAAAAACAGCGGGAAACATGACGTCATCTTTCCACGATTTCTTGCCCTTGAGGATATTACCAGACGTCGGCTGAGTATTGGTTAGTACTAACTCCTAGGTGTTTCCTAGGGAGAAAGGACAGCCGATGTCTGGAAATATCCTCAAGATGGCCAAGAAATCGTGGAAAGATGTCATGTTTCCCGCTGTTTTTTCTGAATATCTTCAAAACGGTAAAGAATTTTTAAATTCTGATAACACCATTGGATTCAGACGCTCCTTTCTTACTCAACTCAACTCAACTCAACTCAATCAACCACAACCTCAATATCGATTTCTTCAGTTGAATCTTCCTTGTCGGGATCCACCATTCCGCAACAATCATACCTTTAACATGAGATGGTACATTCTCGCTGTTCACTTAATTTATTTGTTACATTAAACATTTGTTTTCAGGAAATTTTGCAGTACAGCGCTGATTATCGAGATATGGCTACTGAAGAGGCCTTGAAAGATCTGACTCAGAAAATGGCTCATTACAAGGCTCAGTATGAATCACCTTCGCTTGGTAGCCACTGGGAGTTGCCTTGTCCTATGATTAAAGTCTTGGATGGCGGCGATGGAGGAGTTGTGGCTCACGGTGTCATGGGAACAAAGGAAAGCAAGATCTTGGCATACATCTCTGTCCCAAGGCCCATTCAGCAAACTTTATATTTCAGCAGAGTAAGTTCTAATTATCAATTATGTGTGATAACAGATAAGAAAACAATAACAGATGGGTTAATGAAATTTGTTTGTCGATTTTATCAAAATATTGACTATCTGTAGTTACAAACAATTTAATCGAATTAGAATACTTAGATGTTGACTGTGACAGCGGTATCAAACATTTTTCATCTTTAAGGAGGCTGTAGATTAACATTTTTCTGTTTCAGCATGGCGAGAGCGAGTTCAACGTGACTGGTCGGATTGGGGGTGACGCCCCTTTGTCCCCCCGTGGGCGAATGTACGCCCAATCATTAGCTAAACATATCCACGCATTAAATCTGCCTTCCCTGCAAGTCTGGACTTCCACTTTACAAAGAACAAAGGCCACTAGCTCCCTAATTCAAGCACCCCAACAACACTTGCCAGAATTGGATGAAATATTTTCGGTAAGATTATAAAATAAGAAGTACACCCTGCATCGGAAGTAATGTCACAGAAGGGATAATTTAAAGTTTTCTACCGACTTTACTTCTGCCGATAGCTGTACATTTCTATAGGTGCTCCAAATTTCCGACTGCTTTAAAATTGATGCAGATTAGAGAATTTAATTTGCTTTTTAATTTCTAAAGCGATTCAAGTTAGTGGTTTGATTTTTTAGTATTTAATTCGGAAAAATTGAAAGAGGGCTGACCACTGAATGCCATTGGAACAACAAAACTTGAGATCAAGAGACCCATGAAATTTTAATGGCACATCAAGACTGTACTGATTACTCACATAGTTATATCGCACTAATATTAATGGAAGCGGTGAAGAATATAAAGCATATAATAAATAACAAAGCAAAGAATATAAAGAATATAAAACTGAATATCAGTAAAGTCTCGACATGCCACCAAAGTTTTGTTGTTCATTTGGTACATATCTCGGTATACAGGGTGGTGAATTTTTCTTTGCCCACCATTAAACTCGGAAACCATAAGAGATCGAGAGTAGGTTAATTAGAGAAAAATTGAGATTTTTTTAGGTAATTAAGAATATGTAAAGAATTCCCCAATATCTTGATTCGTTCCTGAGTTATCGCGAAGAAACTGAAAATGGCGATTTCAAAGATAAATTTATATCTTTCTAACGATTGGTGGTATTCAAATGAAACTTGGGACTTTTATATTCTTGACAGCTGTCAATTCAATGGCATTGATAGAAATTTTCTAGGCCATCCAGATTTTGAGCAACGACAGTCAACTTTTCGTTTTCTTGTGGCCGCCATACCGATTTTAACACCACCGGATGCACAATATAATTAGCTTTTCAAAAATGTAATCAATATGGATTTCTTTGAAAAAATATCTTAAAATTTTCGCGCCATGCCAAGGCGTATTTTATTACCGTTGGATTCAATTGTTTTCACGTCATAAGAGATTGAAAAAATCGGTGTACTCTTGCAATTGTTTTTCATCTAAGTTTAGACTGATTTTACAAACTACTTATAGCAATTTTCAAAATTTGACGATCTGTCAAAAAAGTCCATGTTGGCTACATTTTTGAAAAGCTAATTTTTTTGTGCATTTAATGGTGTTAAAATCTAATATGACGGCAATAAGAAAAAGAAAAGTTGACTGTCGTTGCTCAAATTCTAGAAGGCTTAGAAAATGTCTGTCAATGCTGTTGAGTTGACACTCGAGTTGACAGCTGTCAAAAATATAAAAGCTTCAAGTTTCATTTAATTACCAGGAATCATTAGAAAGATATGAATTTTTCTTTAAAATCGGGATTTTCAATTTCTTCGGGATAACTCGGGAACGAATCAACGATAAAGGAGACAGAATTCTTTACAGATTCTTAATTATCTTGAACGATGGCAACTTTTTTCTGATTTAAGCTACTCTCCACCTCTTATGGTTTCCGAGTTCCCAATGGAGGGCAACGAAAAATTCACCACCTTGTATACAGGGTGTAACAGAAACACACGGCAATATTTTAACCACGCATTATCCGCAAAAATACAAGACGAAAATTCTCGAGAAAGTTTTTCCTAAGGTCATTAATAACGGCGATAGGGCTGGCCAAGGTGGAGGGATGGATAACGATTTTTTTTAGAATAACTCCGGAAATGATTTTAATTAATAAATTATTTTTGGCTATACGTTTATCTTATTATTAGACACAAGTAAATATTTCATCAAAAACGACAAAGAGGAATTATCACTAAATTTGCTAGTGTTCTCAAGTAGCACATTTCATTTGGAAACTTTTCTGTCTCTTGATTTTTTTTCATTTGGGCACTCCTTTGCTTTCAAATCGCCTTCAATGTTGTACGTGCGAGGCCCTAAAACCGTCATCCATATCCCTCCACTGTGGCCACCCCTACCTCCGTTATTAATGACCTTAGGAAAAACTTTCCGGAATTTTCGTCATGTATTTTTGCGGATAATACGTGATTAAAATATTGCCGTATGTTTGTTACACCCTGTATAAGCCGTTAATAGGGAAAAAGGGCATAATCCCGCACTTAATGATGAAAGCAAATCCTTTTGTACAGTGATTACTGGGATTATTTTTTGTAAACTGCTTTATAGCAGAATTATTGCGTGCAAAAAAATGGGAGCTGATTTGGAAGGTTAAAATAAGACAAAAAGTAAAAGCAGCGTTTTGCGATAATCACTGTGTAAAAGAAATTTGCTCTAAAATAGACTATAAAATCCGAGAGCCACAAAATTAAATCTCGTTTCATAATTTACAAAAAGGCCCTATTAATTTGTCCTATATGAAACAAATTTTTATATTAAAATTTGTTGCAGGGCGAATGTGAAAGTCTAACGTACGAGGAACTCTCTGAGCACTTCCCTAAGGAGTTGGCTAAGCGCGACCACGAAAAGCTCAGGTACCGCTATCCCCAAGGAGAGTCCTATTTAGATGTAATGCAGCGATTGGTTCCCATCCTCAATCAACTGGAATGCGAAACAAACGTTCTGACTGTTTCCCATCAAGCAGTCCTGAGGTGCATCTTGGCCTACTTTCTGGAGACCCCCATGGAGGAAATCCCCTACATGCACGTGCCATTGCACACAATTATAAAGATAACTTTACAAGGCTATCATTATAATTTGGAAACTATCAAGATGCCAATAGAGTGCGTTGATACCAACAGGGCTAAGCCCATTAATTGCTCTGAAATGAGAACGAGGGAGGAGGCTTTACTAACTCTACCTGCTCATTATGACTCCATCGCAAGCTTGAATACAGCTTTGACTTCCTGTACTTAGTTATACATGGCATTTTATTAATAATTATTCTCTTGGGATAGTTAATTAGAACTACAGTATACAGTAGTTCACACGACATTGTTCTAAATGTTTTTTAGGATTAGAAATTAACCCAGCTTTTGTGTGTTGTAACTTGTAGCTAAAGAACATTTTGCTGGATTTTTTTAGCAATAAGCTCATGTAATGGGACTATTTCCAAACATTAGTATTACTGTGATTTATAGTCCATTTTTTATTTTGAGTGATTCTGTTTAAAGAATAAATATTATTCAAAAGAAGGCTTTTTATTTACATCCACTATCACCACCTCCATTTAAAAAGCTAAGGATATCATCAAAAATTTCATCACAGGTCTGATCATCATTTTGCTTACTCGTGTCAGCTGGTGGATTTGTCGGGGAATTATTCAACGTACCTTTCTCAGAGAAACCATTCTTCACGAATACCTCGTTTACCCAGTCGTCCAGATCTTCGTCTTCTTTATTATTTGAGGCATTTATGTCATCTTTCTCAATGTCCTCAAGTTTACGTTCAACCTCTATGCACTTGAAACCAATGGGGTAACGACAGTCGAGGTCTTCACAGATGTAGACAGCCGAGTTGAAATTGATTTGTTTCAAAGACAGCGCCTTTTTGCACAAGGGACAGGTTTTCTGTAGACAAAACATAACCTCAAAGTGTGTTCTCAGCATGGAGGTAGAATATAAATTTGACAATAAGGGAAGCTTACCGTGGACATCTTCACAGGCTATTCGCGTAAGTAATTTTCAAAAAACTGGAAATTAGAAGGCAAAATTTGGAGTTTTCGGAATTTTGACGTAAAGTATTCGCAAAGAAGTAATGAACTTGACATTTTCGTTTCCTTGGCAACCAGCACATGTTACCAACACCGAGTTGGTTCCCAACATCAAATCAAAACATAAGTCCCCAAACAGTCAAACATGAAAATGATGAAAATTAACTGAGTTTATTCACAACCACTTTACGCACATAACGTAACAAACTTTAACAATGGTCAACAATTATTACGTAAAGTAGTTGTGAATAAATTCTAAGAGCTTATTCACAACCACTTTACGCACGTAACATAACAAACTTTAACAATGGTCAACAATTGTTAAACTTTGTTATGTCTCGAATGTAAAGTGGTTGTGATTGTGAATGATGTTAAGCTCTAAAAGCATAATGTGATTATGTGAAAAGAAAAAAACAGTGAAAATCAGGGAAAGAAAAAGTACCTACTCGTTAGCAGAGACAACAACAACAACAACAGTTGTCTCTGCCCGTGCCCGTAAGCCAATCGGTTGATTCGTATGCCTTCAAAGTTTTCCGTCGGAATCCTGTTTGCTGCATTTTTTTACCGAATGCGGAAGTACTTACCTAAACTGTAATAATCGTGTTGCGATGTAGTACTGTAATAGTATAGTTTATAACCCAAAGCGTGAAAGTGATGTTTTACGCGGCGAAGGAATGGACAGTCGAGGCGTAGGCGAGACTGATGGCCATTTCCTGAGACGCGTAAAACCACTTTTTCGCTGTGGTTTATACAACATTTTTCTTCCTACACCAGTTAAATAGTTATTTAACGAACAAGAGTGTTAATGAGAGCGATTAATAATCGAGAGATTTTAACGCGTGAGCGCAGCGAACGCGTTAATGATAGAGATTATTAATCGCCTATTAACATTCGAGTCAGTTACAACATTTTTCCGTGGATTGTATTATCATTAAATTGGCGAAATTTGTTTTTCAAAATTGGGTTTGATAAACGGTTATGCAACCAAACATGCATCCAATTTAAAAAGTGCCGAAGCTCGATGAACAAAATATGAGAAATTAACTGTCAGTTGCCTTGCCAAAGTAGGCCAAAAGCACTGATTCTGAGTGTCGCTGTGCATTTTTCTTCTCGCACCATGAAATGAAATCGGCATAAGTTTTTTCATAAATTTTACGGCTTTTTCCTGGAAGCAAACTTAAGCTTGCAAGATTTGCACTTTCTAGCACTTCAGGTGGTGTTAAATTAAGATTCTGAGTGTCCATTGATGGGACTTTTATTTAAATTTGCAGATTTTGAAAATTTGACAGATGGCACTTAAATTCTTGTTTAATGTCAGAACATGTATAGTTGATTGCCTATACTAAAATCGTTGATTAATAGAAAATCGTGCATTAATAGGGTCTATTAATGCACGATTTTGTATACATTAACGAAACCCATAAATGAACAATTCACGGAAAAATAAATAATTAATTAATTTTGAAATTTGAAAACCCAAGTAACAGATCAAGAAAATCTAGACGTCAAGTCCTACAATTTAAATTTGTCAAAATCGCGCGTGCTGTGTTCCGCCATACGCCCAAATCATACGCCAATCGCCGTCGCCATATTGTCCATTTTACACGCCTAGCCGTTAGTATAATTTTTACACGACTAGCCGTGAGAAGCGGTCCTTTCACAGCCCTCCTGAATCCCAAAAATCTCATTTTCAGTTAGCAATAGAGGTAATGGCCCATTGTCGGGGCCTTGCCGCACAGTAGGTACAATACCCTACTAATGAGCCATAATCTTTATTGCTAGACCCTTTTAAAAGATTCTTACAGTATGTACAGTCGGAAAACTAAATAATGCACTTTATGCCAAATTCTTAAGCCAGTACAACCCCTAATTGGTGCTGGTTTTAATGACATATGGAAATGCACCACTATCGAAGGCTGGTTTTCTAAATTCTGGGCGTAACGCTCAAGAGTTGGGTGCATGACTTACTTTCTCGACTGTACAGTGTTATTCAGAAAATTTCTGATAACGGGAGGCTATAGAAATAAGTGAATCGTAATATGTCTAAACGAAAGGACGTTTGTCTAAAGTTAGTTCTCACGGTCCCCCAGCCCAGTTCAAATGACAGATGTCATGCCCCCAAACAAATCCCCGGTAAAATGACAGATGACATGTCCCATATGAACTAATTTTGGACAAACGTCAAATTCATTTGTTTCCATAGCCCCCTTATCAGTATCACATATTTTCTGAAAAGCACGTTGGCAGTTAGGTTTCGCTTGAATTGTTGGTTGCATAACTACATTAACAGTCTTTGGGCTTCAAATATAAATAAAAAGTTGGCGGCAGAGAAGCGGCTGGAACCTCCCAATCGCGTGGGTCTTTGATTTCCATGTCTTGTGTTTAAAATTTTAAAGTTTATATGCCTAAATGGCACTTCCTGTGGACCAATTGCTCCCAAAAGCCTTTCAGCCCGTCAACAATTCACCTAATCTCCATGTACCAAATTTCAGCCAAATCGGTCGAGTAGTTTGGGCGGCTACAACGTGGTTTTAGTATTATTAAAAAATTTCGATTTTTCTACCCAAAGAGTACTAAATGCCAATGAATTTTGTCTTATTTAAAACCACCATTTAAAGGCCTTTCTGATGGCTTGGTCGACGCACATCTCTTAAAAATAAAAAAGGCGGGTGTTTTTGTTAATCACCATGAATAGAATTAAGTTAAATAGGTTTTATAAGCCGACGAGGTTTTATGGTGGCTAAAGTAACTGCCAGGCGACTAATAATAGAAACGTGTAGGTATACCAAAAAATATTGTATTTCGTAGAACAATAACCTATAAAAATACAAAAGATTAAGTAAACAATAGTCGAACAATTAATACTGTCAAATGTAAACTGTGAAATTAGTAAAAACATCAACAAAAGCTAGCCTAATAACATATTTTGCTTAAACCTAATCAGGTCTTTACCTTAAGTACTACTTACATGGCACAACCTACTGAGCAAAATGATCCCTTTTAAACGGCTCATTGAGTTTAAAGGCTAGTTTCAGATTCCAAATCAAGCCTAATCCTTTTAGCAGCACTGGAAAAAGTGCTTCCCTCATCACTTGAAAAAGAAACGCTATCAGTGAGGAGAGCATGAACCCTGTGCTGTGTTGTGACGTCACTTGCAATCCATTGGTGTTTAATGACGTCATTGACATCGAATCGCTCAACGGGATTTACCACCAAAATCTTTTTGATTAGATTTTGGGCGCTGGGGGGAATTTTTCGGCTGTTTTCCCCTGACCAGTTGATGGTTCCATTGATTATTCTCTGACAGAGGTTGTTTCCCCTAAAAATGTTGATTCGTTTTTAACATAACATAAATGCAACTTACGTAAATGGAAATGCTTTTGATAGCATGAAGAACAGTATGACTCCTGCACTCCACACATCCACTTTTTTGTCATATTTTTCCAGTCTACTGAGAATTTCTGGAGCAGTATAAAGGAGAGTACCACAGACAGTGTCCATCATAGAGCTCTGCTCTTTTATCTTACTTAAACCAAAATCAGAGATTTTAACTACAGGATATTTGAGGTCCGTAGAGAGCAAAATATTGTCAGGCTAGAAAAAAAATCGTTTTTAGGGCTTAATTGGAATAAAATCAGTAGGTACCTTGAGATCACGGTGGGTTATTCCATTAGAGTGCAAATATTTGACTCCTATCATTATCTGGTAAAATATAAACCTGCTGTCACATTCATCTAACAATGGTATGATTTTTGTAAGATCGCCACCTTCCATATACTCTAAGGCAATGAAGACGTCCATTTCTTCTTGGATTAAATCGTACATACCGATGATAAAAGGCTGAAAGCTTATTGAAAACCAGGGCCCTTGATCGTTTCAATAAAAAATGGCATCAAGTTAGTGTTGACAAGTTATGACTTTAAATTCCAAAGCCTACTGAGGATGAGTTTTTGAACCGTTTCATATCTGATTCAAAGCACACTTGATGCCATTTCTGATAGTAATCTTACATGTGATAGAGATACCAGAACCTGGATTTCAGTTCTAACTCTATCAATACCATTTATTTTATCAGAACTTGAACTTGAATAACTCACAGTAATTTTCTTAAGAGCACATGGAACACGTGTTTCCTAAAAATATTGTCACCACGTTTATAAAATATGCACCTCATACAATTTGGTCGAAAAAACTATCATATACGGAAGGCTTAATAAAACTTTAGTGACGGCTCGTCAAATATTTATATAGTTTATATCTCACTAACAACAATTTACGCGATCTTAGTAGTCTATCAGAATAATATCTAGACGTACGACCAAACTTTCACAGCCTTCTGTATGATAAATTTTATTGATCAAATAGCACAATATGTACCTTATTAAAGGCAAGTCGAACTTCTCCACAAGCCCCCCTTCCGAGCAACTTTGTGACGCAATATTTTTGTCGAACAGCATGGGGAATGTAGGTAATATGGTCGAGGACGAACAAATCGAATCTAAAAACTAATGAAGACTAGAACAGTGTACAAAAATAATATACCACACCTTTGAGTGAATTTAAACCAAATGAGATTATATCTTTATCGATTAAAATTACTTTCTTGCCCTTGCCTACCAGCCTGCCATTAACAAATGTTCCATTTCTTGAGGTATCCTTCAGATAAATCACGTTTTCTTCTTTGGTAACTTTAAAGTGCCATTTGCTCACATTGTAGAATTGAGGAAATGTATCTGTCATTATTATTTGGCAGCCAGGACTTCTGCCGAGAGCATATGAAGTTTCCAATAAATCTAGAAGTCCATTATTGTTTACTATCAGTTGTTTTTGAGTTGTCATAAAGACACTTCAAGCACTTCAACTTATATTATAGTCTGTCCGGGATCCACACGACCGAGATTCACCCGATTTCCATGGCGATTCATTGTTGACAACAATGATTCGCCGTGGAAATAGGTGAATCTCGGTCGTGTGGATCCCGGACAGACATTACAAACGAACTCAGCCTCAGTGAGCTTTGGAAATTATTGACACATGTCAAAGGAAAAACAATCAAAGCTTCAGTTAGAAGCACTCTGATGATGAGGCTGAGTCTATTAATGCAAAAAGAAATTAAATAGTATATTTCATTACCAGTTCAGAAACTAAGATTTTCCCGTGCGCTGTTTATGGACGTGTAATGAACGACTGTTTTTATTATAGGTACCTTATTATTAAACACAAAAAATTAATAGTGCATAAGCGAACAGAAATGGACGTCTTCAGTTTGTCGGATAAAGAGGATGCTAATACAGTATCTAATGTGTCAACATGAATAAGAATATCATGCACACGTAGGTTGGTTTCCAAGTTTCCAACGAAACGCACAGGTAAAAAAGATGTCATTGGGTAAAAATCAGCTGTGACAGACATCCAGCTAATGAGTGAGCACGCTAGAGATCCAACATGCGTGCGCCGCTCAGGTAAAACTGAAAACGTCCATTGCAAATTACGAGGCAAATAAACATAAAAAGCAGTGCCCAACAATTGTTACTAAGCGTTGCAACAATTACAGCGCATGTGAAAAATGGATTTTCGTAAAGGGTGTCCCAAAAAAAACGAACGATTTATTTTTGGTTATAACTTTATTATTGTGGGACCGATTTTCCCCAATTTTATACGGGACGTAGCCAAAAGATGCGGCTTTTAGAATCTGCAACCATTTTGCAGATGGCGCCACTAATAAATTTTTTGTGGCAGTTTTTTACAAGAACACTTTTTGATTGGCTGGAGTTGAACCATCTGTGAACCGATCAAAATGAGATTAGTGTAGGATGAAAGAGAATGCTTTTCTTTTCTAAAGCAACTTTACAAAATTTTATTCTGATCGTTCTTGATTCACTTATAATTTTTTTTGTGATGCTTTAAAACTAGGATTTTTGAAGATTTATTTTTTATTTGGTCACCGATCTTGACAAAATTTGCAGAATCCTAAGTAACACCATCAATATTTCACAAAATGATGTTACTTTGCAGATGGCGCCACCCTAGCAAATTTTTATGAACACATTTGATTAAAAAAAATGTGTAATTAGTAAAAAAAAATGTTAGCACTAAAATCGGCTACAGACAACAGGCTGGAATGGAATAAACAACAATTCTCGATTTTAAAATAAACCAAATATGTACTTTATAACAGTATAAGCTGAAGAGCAACGTGTCGAGTTCACAACCAAGTCAATGTTAGACCATTTTTTTTGGGTTTCATTTATTTTAACATTTTGTATAACGATATAGTATACCTAAGTTAAATTCCTGCACGAAGTACCTAGCGTTATTTTACGAAAGATTTATGGTTTTACTAAGGATTCTCAAAATTTTGTCAAGATCGGTAGCGAATTCATATCAAATAAATCTTTAAAAATCCGTTTTAGAGCATCGCAGTAAAATTTGTAAATTAATCAAGAACGTTCAGAATAAAATTTTGTAAAGTTGCTTTGGAAGAGAAAAGCATCAGCTTTAAGCTTACACTATTTTCATTTTGATTGTGGACAATCGCTCCAATAATAATAAAGTTATAACCAAAAATAAATCGTTCGGTTTTTTTGGGACATCATGGAAAATCATTTCCACTCCATTACAGAGTAGCTATGAGCTGAATTTAATTGCATTTATTTTACATTAAAATACAGAAGTTTTAGTTGCTTCCACATTTTGTCTTGCAACAAAATTATGTTGAGCTCCTCAGATGAGCACGTAGAAATTTTAACCCTTTTCCAAATGTAAAATCCTCCCCAACAAAACGTCTCAGTTTGCCTGATGATGAGAACAACTGTTCTGGAAACATGTCGCTAATATAATAATCATTTTTTACGACATTAAATTTGTAGCAAGACTTTTGGTGCTATTCTGTAAGAAATCGTTAACATAACGACGTTGTTGTTGCTATGTGTTAACCAATAAGGGAGGTCCTACCATTCCAATATCGATGTTGAATAGCACCAATGGGTAATTTATTACTACCTATTATCAATTGTTTTCCAATTATGTCACACACATTTCAACTTATTACAAAATAAACTCATATGTATACTCAGTGAGCTTTGGAAATTATTGGCACATGTGAAAGGAAAACAATAAAAAATAATAGATACGTTTCAATTACAAGGCACACTGAAGGTTTGAGTCGAGGGGCATCTGTAGCTATGTAAACTGAGTTCCATCAGAGTTTGCAGCGGTAATCACCTTTGGAATTTTGTTTCTCCATGTATAGCAAATGGGGAAACTATTTCTATTTTCAAAGGCGATTACCACTGCAAAGTCTCATGGACCATAATTTAGTAGAATTTTGGGTAAATGTGCATGGATATATGGGGATAAAAAAAGGTAATAATTTACTTCTGAAACTTAGGAAGTATAAGTATAGAAATGGCAGTCAGTGAATTGTCCCTCAGGGTGAGTTTTTTTTTGGAATAATTGATTGACAGTTATGGCAGTATTATCCTTCAGTTGTTCTCATGGAAACTACCAAAAAAATTGAGACTTACCTACTGAAGTGACCACTCCAGGCATGAATGAATGCAATTGTCCCCAAGGCACCTGATATTCCTGGGAAAAGAACAATTCTGTTGCATCATCCCTTTGGGATTGTGTGTCAGGCAGCGAGCAGGGCAATAGCAAATCTTCCTGGGTGCCCATGGCGGTTATCTATCACAGACAACAAATGAGACAATTAATAATGTGCGAAAAATTTGTTGTAGTAGCCGAAACTATTTATAACTAAAGAAAACACTTACCTTACTTGATTTCACACACTTTATTTTGATTTTCAGCAGGGATGTTTTCAGCGTTTTGTGATTATGGCAAGTCGAAGTCGCACGATCGCAGGTGGCCTTGGAAAAAAAACCGCAACAGCAACACCATCAGGAGCAGAGATAACAATGGAAATAGTGACATGACAATCACGACACGATAAAGAAAGGCCTATGTAGGGCTCAACTCATGGGACATGTACACAAATCCTGCTTTGTATCATGGGACACAACACAGAATAAAGATAAACACAAAACAAAACACGACATGGGATGGATGCATGGATATTGGATGGATGTTTGAAGAAGTGGAAGGGAGAAGGGAGAAACAGAAAACGCGGGAAAGCTGTTTCGGACGAAGACAACGCTTCGGAACAGTTCGGGATGAGTCGCTGTCTGAGTGTTGCGTTAATATACAGTCTGGTCCGAATGAATTAACCCCAGCCCAAAATTAACCATGATAAGGTATGATATTTAGCGGTCCTATTTTCGTCCGTTCTGCGCAGTGACGTCACTGGAGAGTTGCAGGCGCTGTTCCCATTCGAGGCAAGCAATATGGCGGCCGAGCTGCGCAGTGTTACAGCTTAACCATGAATATTAACGGTTTTTGATATTAACTATTAAATAAAGAAGAAAACTGGCACTAAGGAAGCGGCTGGAACCTCCCCACTTGGTGAATGATCCAATCACCAATCACCTATAAATTTCAATCCACAGTCTCGTGTTTTATTGAGAGTGTTTCAAAATTTTTATTTCTTATTACCAAAAGGGCACCAAGTTTGATTGCATTTTCGGAAACAGAATTTGAAGACCTTTCAGAAGATCTCATCATGAAACAAATGGAGCGGTTTCTGGGATTTTTCAAAATTTTACAATTTTTTGCCCAAAAGGCTCTAAATCTGAATACATTTTTGGAAATGACATTTCAAAGCATTTCATGTGCTGATAAAGAAAATTTCGAGTTTATTATTCAAATTTCAAAGTTGATTTGCCGAAATAGCACTTTCCGTTGGCCGATATTGCCACCAAACTTAAATCAGAGCTCTTAGGCGGGTACTGATGGTATCTCTACTTATACCAAATTTCAGCCAAATCGATCCAGTAGTTTGGGCTGTAGCGTGTTATTTAATGTTGCTCCGTAATTTGGAATTTATTGATTTTGTGCCAAAAAGGCGCTAAGTATAAATACATTTTTAGACACAGAATTTGAAGACCTTTCACATGCTCATAAGAACAATTGGTGTTCATATCATGTCAAATTTCATAGTTGATACGCCAAAAAGGCACTTGGCGTTTGTGTATTAGCAACAAAGTTAACTGGGCGCACCAGAAGGCCAACACTAACCTCCATTCCAAATTTCATTAAAATCGTTATCGTATCAAAAAAAAAGGTGAACGGACGAGCGAGCGATCGAGCGAGCCACTTGACTTAGTGAACATAAAGCAATCGTCTCGAAGCAAAGCTCGGGCCTAAAAAGCCTGATACACACAACCCCCACGCTCGTTATATGCGACACGATTTTACACGTTCGTAATTTTTTTTGTTCCTTTTGATGCTCTAAATGGGTAAGACATTTTTTTTTTGCATTTTTTGTTGAGAATAAATAACAATTCTTGCAGAGAAAGTTTTTCTGAATTTTCGCTAAGAAATTTTAACTTCTAGGTTTTTTTTGGAAAGAATTTTTTTTGTTTAAGTAAAAAATTTTTTGGAGGATATGGGATAAGAAAAAATTTTTAAGGCAGCAACAAAAAAAATTTTTCCTCTTTTTAGCCAACCGGAGAGAAAAAATATTTTGTACTAGATGTAGGTATACCTTTGCCAATACTCAACAAAGATGGGGCAGCTGTGTCAGTTTTCTTAAGTTTTTTTATTTTGCGGTTTTTTGGCGGTCGACTACGAAGGCGCAGAGAGGACATGACAAATATAAAAATAATTTATTTTTCTCTTTCGGCTTTTTTCTTAGAATTCCGACTTTAAAGTCAGAATTCCTACTTTAATCTCAGAATTCCGACTTTAATCTCAGAATTCCAACTTTAAAGTCAGAATTCAGACTTTAATCTCGGCATTCCGACGTTAAAGTCATAATTCTGACTTTGATCTCAGAATTCCGACTTTCACTTTAGAGTCAGAATTTTGATTTTCGTCTCAGAATTCCGACTTTAAAGTCATCAGAATTCTGAGATTAAAGCAGGAATTCTCAGATTAAAGTCGAAATTCTGAGATTAGAATGGGAATTCTGACTTTAATGGTGCAATTCTATGTCAAACCGTTAGCATAACGACATCGCGGTGTTGCTATGCTATGGTGGGACCCACGTAGCAACAGCGACGGTCGTTATACGCTAGCGATATTTATCACATAATTGCACAATATAAAAAAAATGGCAATCTCGGAGACGGTAGAAACTTCTACTTTTTCACAGAATTTGTAAATGTAGCATTTAACTTTATTTAACCAAGGTCGGGCGTGCGGGCAGTTGTCAATGGCTGATGCGCCCGGCGCTCATTTACTAAAATCTAAAATACAAATGTTTTTCACCCCTAAAGTGGAAATTTTTCGAAAAAATGGCAGTAAGGTTTTCGATTCGGCAATGCAACAGCTATCGAATTCGATAATAATAATATGCCCTTTTGTTGAGAAAAACTCAAAAAGGTGCCTTTTTGTCCTTAAAATGGAAATTTTCTAAAAATAATGCACTACTGTTTTTGATCCAGCAATATAACAGCTGTCGAATCCGATAGTAGTAAGAATATGCTTTTTGTAAAATAAATTGAAACAAGGGCCCTTTTGCCACTAAAATGACATTTTTCGAAAAAATTGCACTAAGGTTCTCGGCTTGAAAAAAAATCAACTATCAAATCCGGAAATAAAAATATACAGTTATGTATACCTACCTAGGTTTTTTCACGGCACCATTTTTTGGCCAAAAGGACACAAGTGTGATTACATTTTTAGAAGCAGAATTCGAAGAGCATTCATATGGTAACGCTAAAAATGGGGGTTTGCATTTAAATTTTTAAAGATGAAGAGCCAAAAAGGCACTTGCCGTGAACCGATATGGCCCAAATTCTAATCAGCACCTACAAATCTCCCATCACTGAATATGTGTGCCCAATTTCATCTCGATGCGTTCAGCTGCAGCGTGATCGCAGACACACAGACATAAATTTTTTCATAAACCATTTTTTTGGGTTCCTAGGACCCTAAAACGTAGAAATTTCATGTTTTTGGTGATCATGTTTTTTAAATTTTCCTATCGATTATACCAGTAACTGCTTTCGCGCTGCGTAGAAAAAGTCGGAAGAGAAAATTAAATAATTTTTATCTTTGCCATATCTTCTCTGGGCCTTCGTACTCGGCGGTTGCCTCAAAACCGGAAAATATATTTGTGTTGCCCCCAAAAAAAAATGTTCTGCCGCCGGTCAGCGCTGGTAGCTGTCAAGTGTCAACTGTCAACGCTCATGACTCAACACTGCTCAACAGCTGCCAATGTAACAAATACAAATGCCCAATTATGTAAATTCTAAATCACACTTTAGCTTTTTATTTACTTGACTAATGAAGCTCAAAGGATCACTAGAACCAGATAAATGGTAAGCCAGTTTCTAATTGTCCATTAAAATCGTTGTGCAAGTTTCCCTGCGATAATTTTTTTCAGGTTAGGTCGCCATGTTATTTTGACAACTTGAGCTTTGCCCCGATTTTAAAAATAATTTACGAATTGATTATAAATTAATTAACGGTTGTTAGCAGCGACACACTATTCCTACATGTTTTATTTATAGTTTACAAAGATTTTAAGTGAATGTCGTTTCCGAAAATCTGAACTTTGGCCCCATGGTTTTCAGTGTATCTACTTGCAGGATTCCTTGTGAAAATGCCTCCAGTTCCTCCAGCAAAAGAGTACAAGTATGTGAATTCTCTGTGGTGCACCTACATAGTTTCTGTGTTGGCGGCATGGAATGCGGAGTTAGGTAAAAATTTGGATCGTTGCCATTGCCACTAATTGATTTGATTTTAATTGCAGTCACCTATCCATTAGATTTGGCGAAAACAAGACTGCAAATACAGGGTGAAATCGCGAACCAAAAAGATGCAAACATGGTAAAAACCCCTTATAGGGGGTTATTCAAGACTGCTATAGGAATAATTAAAGAAGAGGGTGTTCACAAATTGTGGCAAGGGGCTCATGCTGCTGTTTATCGCCATTTAATTTATTCCGGAACTCGAATAGTAACATACAAGGCACTTAAAGAAAAATATTTTACTCAATCTGCATCTGAAGAATATTTTCCTGTGTGGAAGTCTGCCGTTTGTGGAGTAACTGCGGGGGCTATCGCCCAGTATATCGCTAGCCCCACTGATCTTCTCAAAGTTCAACTACAAATGGAGGGTAAGAGAAAACTAATGGGGCTCCCACCAAGGGTCACTGGCCTATTTGATGCTTTTAAAAAGACTGTCGCGACAGCAGGGTATAAAGGGTTGTGGAAAGGGTCAATTCCAAACGTCCAAAGGGCAGCCCTGGTCAATTTAGGGGACTTAACCACATATGACTCAGCAAAACGATTTATTTTAAGAAATACAACTCTGCAAGACAATCATTTCGTTCATTGTCTAGCGAGTTGTTGTGCAGGGTTCGTAGCAGCTTCCATGGGCACCCCTGCTGACGTCATAAAAACGCGCGTTATGAACCAACCTTTAGATGATAAGGGCCGGGGGTTACTGTACAAATCATCAATTGACTGTCTTCGAAAAACTGTCAATAACGAAGGGTTTGGGGCGCTTTATAAAGGTTTCTTGCCCATATGGATGCGAATGGCTCCATGGTCTCTTAGCTTTTGGATCTCGTATGAAGAAATTTCTTCAGTGCTTGGCGCTGATCAATTCTAGTTAAGACTGTTAGAAATTTTTACATCAAGGTCATGACCAAGTGATAAAGGTCATTTGTATTAAAGTCTGAACTTTGTAGTCAGTGAGGCCATAAGTCAATAATTTGTTGGAGATATCATACATTGTCTATATTTAATCTAAGCCTACATAATCGTTTTGTTTATAGCAGCAGGGTGCAGTATGTAATAAGATTTTTATTGGTTTTTAGAATTCACGATAACGTTTGATTCATTTTTTGCAGTTTGTTTATATTTGTAATAGTTCATAGGAATTTGATTTTATTTTTCCTGGTATCCTAATTATTAATTTAAGGGAAATCACCTGAACCAAACGAGTACAAAATTATTCCGATTTTCTCCTGAAAGTATTTGAATGACTTTACGAAGATATTTTTTCGTACCGAAGAAACACCGGGAGGTGCATTAGACACCAAAGCGAAAATTATTTTTTCTCTTATAGGTGCCTATAAAATCAGTAGGTAGGGAAATAGTTTATGTACCTAAGCGTGAAAAAAAACCTGATATGACACATCAGCATATCCTATTACGTATAAGCATTTCATTATTAATACAATACCTTTTGCTGAAACCTTTTACTAATCAGCAAAACCTTCTCTTTGCTTATAAGCATTACCTTGTTTTTATTAATATGACCCAAATTTCATAGCACACTTATATTTATTAATATTATTAGTATTATTAGTATTGGTATAATTCGAAAAATAACCTTTGATTGAGTTTTATTGAGTATTTCGCTTCTAAAGCAATTTAAAAAAAAATATGACGTACGTTCCAGCAATCACCTTTCTGTACAATTTCTTGGTGTAAGAACACATCTGACAAATAGATGACAGTTACGTCACTTACCATTAGAAAATTAGATTTGATATTGACGAAATTAAACAGAAATGAAATGGACAAGTTGGCTTGTCCTTTTCGTGAGAACGTAACTCATAGGTCATCAAAATTGATATTTCATTTTATGGCTTTAGGACTGGTTATATTCGAAAATGCAAGAACACTTCAGAGCTCATTTTACCGCATTTTACGGCAATTCCCCATTGCTGAATAAATTGAAGACCAATGAATGAAATCGAATTTCCCTTGAAAGTCCACTATGAACTGTTGCAAACTATACATTGCAGCTAATGAAATAATCTTGAAAAGGACATTTATACCTTTCTGTCAAGTAGGACGTGGATTTACTGATAAAAACGTATTGGAGGATTGACAAGAAACGAGGGGCAAGCCGCAGCGAGGTTAGAGTACAGGGTTTTTAGGAAATTGAACCAAATCAATTAATTAAGGTGATTCACAAAGAAAGAAAGAAGGTGAAGGCGAGGTGTACAGAGATCTATCCTGCGGTTTCCCCCTCTGCAAAATTTTAATGATTTTCAAGAAATAGTACGTTCACGCTTAAAAATAATATTCATTTGTTTTATGTACATATCTATTACGTATCTCATAAGACACGCGTATGATACAGCATTTTATCCACAACCAACCAATTATTAAGAAGGCATAATCATTATTAACGTTATTTAAAAAATATATCAGAATTTTTGAGCATTCAAACTTCGTTGCCTATAAAGTGTGTTCAAAAAGCCCTTGGGAAATTCTGTGATGACGTCACTTGTCAGATTTTGCCTTAAGTGATAATTTTAGCAGTCCACGCTTTACGTCTCTTACGGCAAGGGCTGCTAGATCGTTTCGCCCTCGTTTGTGTCAAAATTTAAATCGCGGGCCCAAGGTGTCCATAGGGATTTACGTGGTGAATTCCATTTAATTTTTTTCCTGCTTCCCTAATTAATTTCACGCGGAAACACATTTTATTAAAAAATCACAGAAAATTAATGTTGAAACCAAGTCAACTTCTGAAAAATTATTTTTGAAGATAAGGGAACGATTTTCAAGGTTATTTGAGTCTCATAACGCTTGGATATTTTCTCACCAATCCCCACGCACTTACAAAGTAAGCTTAAAAGCAAGAACGAATAGGGATACTAAGGTAGCCCCATCTGTCGTAATTTCTTACGGGGTTCGAAAGTCTTATTCTTTAGCTTTAATCGAGGCTTTAATTTAAGACCAAATCGGTTAAGAAATGGCTGGCTTGTTCTCAAAAATATTTTGTTCGGTTTTTTCTTGGTACACCCGATATTTTTTGTTTGTCATTTCTGATGCTCACCTTGTTACAATTTTCAGGGAAAAAAAATGGATTGGGATTGACATTTTCAAAGACAGTTAGTTCAATGACCACCTGCCCGTTAATGGGGTCCATAATATGATCGTTCTCTTTCGTTTTATCCTTATGATGACCCGTTTTGAGAAAACAGGAAAAACTAACTAACTGGAAGTAGGTTAATTGGAAAAAATTAAGTTAAACTTTAATTAATCCACATTTTACGTATCACAATGATCAATACGGCAAAACGCTGTAAACCTAAGCCGCAAATTCACCAAAGTTACTTAACCTTAACAGGAGCTTAAAATGACAAGAATGACATTTGCCCTATGAAAACTGTCACTCTTAATTTTTAAGTTGGACTTAAAGCGATAAGTAACGCTGGTGCAAACGGCCCTTAATTAATTCAAGAACTTGAATAATAAAACAAAGAAAGGATAGGAAACACGAGAACACCTGTAAAGTGTTGCTTAAGAAACCGAAATAAAATCAATAAATATAATACCCACTTGCATCACTTCTGGTTAATTTTAATCAGCGGATTACCTCCCATTGATGCATCAATCGTTTCTATGGAATCGAACCTCTGATTAAAGATAACCATAAGTGGCGCAAGTGAATATAAGCTTTTATGAGCCTCGTAATGCATTTGAAATCAGTATAGATAATTAAATAATTATGCCTTCTATAATAGATTGATTACGGATAAAATAATTGTTATTGGCATTCTGTACCCTGTTCCTATTTGAAAATAGTGTACTATAAACCGATCAATAAAGAACAAGAAGGCGATTGTTAAAACAATCAAAACACAACTTTGACTGATCCAGTTTTTTTCGGAGTTGGAATTGAAGGGTCCAATGCTAAAGCTGGTTAAGTCCATATTATATAATTTCTCAGGAGGCGTAGAACGTTTCATGCCGACCATGGCAATGTATAGGGGTTTTCAAATTTAAATACGCTTTCTTTGTCTCTATTTTCACATATTGTTTTATAGGACGATGCAGAGACATTTATTAAACGTATCTGCAGGAACAACTCATTTTCGCAAAAAAGTTTACATAGCCAGTTTTAGCATTGGACTCTAGAATTTCATTACCATAGCACGACTATTTTGCATTAAAATACTGTCAAGACGATTTGCGCTTTCCATTTACACATTTAACTGAGGAGCGTTACTTAATCTCAGCAATTTGATAGGTCAACATTCAAATGAATCAATTAAATTGCGAGGGGCTCCTCAGATAAATGGTTTAAATGACAGTTAAGCGTTCTGATTGACTGTTACTTGGCAACCAAATCAAGTTTAGTCTGTTACTGAACAATCGGCCTCTAGTCAACTAGTTTTTACTGAGTTGATCTGTCAATTTGACAGTTTTTCGATTCACCATGAATTCTGAGATGCAAAAACTGCGTTAAAATTAATTGAAGAACTATGTAACTAAAATGTCCTGAGACGTGTACTATGCAGACCATCAAAAAGACTCAAAGTCGCCTAGAATAAGTCGGACTCCGTTAGATTTAGTTGAAAGACTGCAAACTAGTGACGTATCACACGCACATGTATTGTTGACTAATAAATCAAAATTTTTAGCCATTTTTCAGTTTATTAGTCAAATTATATCCCACGATACCGTGAATTAGAATTAGAATTAGGACTGCCTTAAATGTTACCACATTCTAGCTCTCTGCCGTTCGAAACTATAGTGCCACTAGAGAGATATTTTTTTATATTTTATACTAAGGTTTGAACTTGAACTACTACAATGCAATATGTAAATATTTTTTTTTCAGCAGATTTCGTTGCTAATCCCATTTTAGGTGTAACTAGCTTTTATTGATTTATTTAGATATTTTATTTGTTGTTAATTTAAAGATGTGGTTTGTTGACAATATATTGTTGAAAATCGTCAGTTGTTTTAATACGCCTGCTTACTTGGAAAGTTTCTTTTTACAAACACAAGAACATACGTAATTACAGTAAATACCATTATCTCTTGTTTCCCAACCTTGTCAAAAATCTGTTAGACTATCCAATAAATTATAACGCATTGCCGTTGTCGACTTTTACGTCTATTGTATAAAGTTGTCGACAAGAGTGGTTTGTGTGAACTGCAAAAGTGAGTATTTTTGTTTAGGTCTTTCTTCTATCCCTGTCATTCAAGATTAAAGCAAAATGGCAAAACCAATGGAGCAGAAAAAAATGGAATTTTTGAGAATTGTTAAGACTCGATTGCCGATTTTGGGATGGTTACCAAAATATTCCAAATCAGATCTTATAGCGGATTTTATCGCTGGACTTACCGTCGGACTTACGATGATACCTCAATCGATAGCTTATGCGAATTTAGCTGGTCTACCACCTCAATACGGTTTATACACAGCTTTTGTGGGCTCATTCACTTACGTAATCTTCGGAACGATCAAAGAAGTTTCTATAGGCCCCACGAGTTTGATGGCTCTTTTAGCTTTATCGTATGTCGAAGGACTTCCTGTGGAGTTCATGATCTTGTTAACTTTCCTTGTGGGCTGCGTAGAGTTAGCTATGGGACTTCTCAAACTTGGTAAGATTAACTAAAATATCCCCTATGGAAAGACTGGACAACTTTGGTGGAAAAATGCACTATCACTAGAAACACCCCACTACACCGAAACACTGCTGACGCGTTTCGAGCACAATCTGCTCATTATCAAAGCCGAAGCTATACAACCCTACCTGACAGAAAACTGATATATTTATAGGCCCACCCGTGTAGCTCCACCCCTCGGCTGTGAAAGTTAGACATGTAGACTTATAGACATAAGTTTAGTGATGGAAAGTATCGTCATTTATAAGTCTAGAGATAGACTTATGTGTAGTAGGGTGTTTCTAGTGATAGTAAAATATCATCCCCTTATTCTCATTACTGCAAAAATAGGTTTCCTGGTCGATTTCATATCCCCCTGCGTCACTTCCGGCTTCACTTCGGCAATGTCAGTCACTATAACAATTTCGCAACTGAAAAACCTACTGGGGCTCAAAAAACTACAAAATCATGGAGTTTTCGACGTGATCGGAAAAGTTGTATCACGATACAGAGAGATTCAAATGGCGGATGCCATTCTGGGCTTTTCTTGCATAGCCTTCCTGTTTGCTTTCAAAAAACTGACCTCGATCAAGACTCAAAACCGAAAGATGAAGAAGTCGCTTTGGTTCTTGTCGATTTCAAGGAACGCTATCGTGGTGGCGGTTACTTCTGTGGTGGCGTACCTGTGGGTTGAGTACGGAGACGCTGTTCCCTTTAATTTGTCGGGGAAAGTGCCGCAGGGGTTTCCTGATGTTCGCGTTCCCAGTTTTAGTGCAAAAGTTGGGAATGAAACCTACGGTTTTCTGGATATGGTTGGCACGTTTCGTTCTGGGGTTGTTGTTATTCCTGTTTCGGCTGTCTTGGCTAATGTTGCTATTGCCAAATCTTTTAGTAAGTATCGAATACAGTCTGTCTCACTTTAACTGGAATCACCGAAATATTTTGGTTAATATTATAGCCAAATCGATCTGTTTCTGTGTTTCTGCATGTAGAGCTCCAAAATTTGCACCTTTTTTATAGGTCGAAATCCTTGCCTACTGCGATTAAATAAAGAGGCCAAAAATCACGAAATCGTATTAGGCATTAGGCAAAAAGTTGCTCAGGATGTCCCCAAATGGGCAAATCCGAAGTTTCAGGCGAAAATAAGAATGTTGAGTTTCTTGAAGCAAAGAGAAAAAGTTGAAGTTTTAAGTTTCTTGCTTTTTGGTAGTTTAATAATTTCAACTTTTTCTGCGATTGTTAAATTTTTCCCAACCATATAGCTAACGGCAAATGTCAAAAAAATGTATTTCAATAATTGCTGTTCAGTTCACATCACCCTTTTTGTTGCAAAAATATTTAAGTGTTCGGTATTTTATGATTTTTGGGGTCATCCTGAGCTTTTTCTTATAAAATTTTTCGATAAATGCCTAATACGAATTCGTGCTTTTTGGCCTCTTTATTTAATCGCAGTAGGCCTATTGAAGTAGGTATCACACACATGCAGGTTTAAGAGCTTTAAATTGGTTTAATTAATGTTAACCAAAATATTTAGTTGCTTCCAGTTAAAATTAGTTACTAAAAAAATTGTTGACATCTCTGGGTTCTTTAATCTTTTAAACTTAGTCTAATATACAGGGTGCTTCAGAATTCTGAGTCTTTTTGAAAATTTCCAGGGTCCAATAGTTCTCGAGTTATAATAAGAGATTTAAGAGGGCCAATCAGAATTCATTGATAGATTGTTAGCTAAGAAATAGTACATCTAACATTAAAATTACCTTATGAAGCAATTCAGAGCTGAGATCTGATATTGGTCCTCTTAAATCTCTTATAACTCGAGAATTATTGGACCCTGGAAATTTTCAAAAAGACTTATCGAATTTAATCCTGAATACTCCATTAGAAGATGGTGCGAGTGTTCTGAGACACCCTGTACTGCGTTCACGAGGCTTTGTAGTGGTAGTCCCATTTTGGGGAAGCCATATTCCAAAGGCGACGCATTGCTAGCTCTAACTCGAATACAGGGTGTCCCGAAATTAGGGGCCCAAACTTTATACTTGTAGATTCTTCTATGAAAAATATGAAAAAAAGTTCATATGAACATATGTCGAAAAATGCCTCCTATGGGAGCTAAGGCCGCTTAAAGAGGCTACTTTGAAAGTGTTTTATTCTAAATATCTTGAAAACGGTGAAAGATAGCAACGTGAAATTTGATGCTGAATTTATTACTGTGGAGAAAATTTTAAAATTTTGATCATAAGCGTCTCGTACAGGAGGGGCTTAGGACTAAATTTGCTCAAACATTTCTGTAAGTAGTTTTTTCTCAAATTTGATTCCAGAATCTGAAAACTTGAGGTTTTTTACGTAAAAATGGTGTTTGTTTGACATCGATAGGATGCGCCCTTTTCGAAAAAAATGGCTTTTCATTGGTTCAGGGTTCCAAAATTTGTTGATGGAAGACATCAAAATACTGTAGACAAGTTCATGGAACGATTTCTTACTTCATTCTAGAAAGAAAAGTTCTTATAGGCATGGGTCGAAAAATGGTTCCTAAGGGAGCTAGAGTCCTTCAAACAACATACTTTCCAAGACCCAATTTGAAGCATTTTTCAACCCATGTCCATAATAGTAAGCCCTAAATCAATGAAAAACCATTTTCTTCAAAAACAGAGTGTTCTAGCGACGTTCAACAAGAGTAAGTTTTTTACGCAAAAAACTTCAAATTTTCAGATTCTGGAATCAAATTTGAGAAAAAACTACTTACAAAATATGTTTGAGTCGTAAACCCCCCTTCTATGAGACGCTTATGGTCAAAATTTTAAAATATTCTCCACAGTAATAAATTCAGTATAAAAAACAGTTTTGAAGATATTTGGAGAAAACCACTTTCAAAGTGACCCCGTTTAGGGGCCCTAGCTTCCTTAGGAGGCATTTTCGACAAATGTTCATACGAAATTTTTTCATATTATATTAGAAGAATCTACCGGTAAAGTTTGGCCTCCTAATTTCGAGACACCCTGTATATTTCGTAAAATACAGTCGCCTTAACTTGTTTACAAGAAGCTTATATGTATGTACCTAATACTGGCCTAAGATAAGGGACAGGTAAAGCAAATATAATCTGTTGCAATGGAAAAGCGAATTGGCTTATTTGTAATACCTTATGCCTGAATGCCACCATCATTTTTGATAAAGATAAGTCATGCTTAAAGCGTAATGTATGTAATTGAACGTCACTTATCTATCTCTGAGTGACCCTTACGGAACCCCTTAAAGCTAGGGTGCAAATGGCTATTAAAATGTACTACCGGGCTTTAACGGCTACTTAGGGCCAGAATTTCAATCGATGGTTAACCAACAATCCATTTTAAAACTTTCAGACGATTTGATTGGTTAACAATTTGTTGGTTAACCTTCGATTGAAATTCTGGGCCTTAGTCATAGAACTTTATGAGGTGCGTCTTCTGTCCTGTACCTGAAACCTTTTTCAATATTTTGCTTCGCGATGAAAAAAGTTTTTATGAGAATAAGTTATTCAGAATCTCATTGTGACCCCAAATATCGAGCTTCAGTTCAAAATTCGAAAATTTAAAATTTCAGGATAATTTCATTCTCGAACACTAGGAAAAAATTGAAAATGCGGATTTTGCGGCCGGACTGGAGATATCGGAAAATTGGGAAGAAAAACAGAATTCAATTTTGACTCCATAACCGAGTTTTAATTTTCTGAAATTGCAATTCTTTTAAATTAAAAATGTGAATTTAGAATTGGAACTCGGTATTTAGGGTCGTTATCTTCATCCCGAAGCAAAATGTTAAAAAATGGCTCTATTCGCAAGATCGCAATAGCCTGGATTTACACATTTACACCTTACATTTCAGACGAATGCCTCAAAAGGTGCACTCAGGAGGTAAAGTAATGGCCCTAGACCGCTTACAATCTGGAGATATTCTCGCAAGCCTTATCAAAAAAATTAAGATCGAAAGTGAAAACCTTTTTATTAAAACGACTCGAGTGCGATACAAGCGTTCACAAACCTATTTTGAGTGTTTGTTCCAAGAATCTGTCGACATTGTTCGCGGTCGAGGGCCAAGACTTTATCTCCTGACTGTACACCTAATGCATTTGTACGACTGCACAAAACTGTAATCTCTACCTTTAGAGATCAAGATTAGGTTGTTATTTACTGCTTTTCTTTTGCACCAGAATGCATTAATTTCAGTAATTCGGTTCACCTGACTCATAAAAAATGAAATAACTGAGATTAAGTAACACGCAAAAGGAAAGTACCTTTAACTCACGACTTGAGGTTTCTACTGGTCAACTTTTTTATTGATCCTTTTGTTTCGTCTCCTTCTGCCGCACATTCCTTCTTCTGGTTGTGTTATTGATGCGAATGTTTCATATTCAAGCTTATCTTTTAGCAGGAGTATAAAATAAAATAATATATTTTGCTTCTGCATAGGCAGACACACTATTTATAGTGTCTTTGTAAATATTTTTATAGTCAACATTTTAACACGTGTGCACATTTTATTAGCTACTGGAATTGTCGTGGACGTCACTCAGGAAATGATGACTTTAGGCCTTTGTAACATCTTCGGCTCGTTCGTGCAAGCACTGCCCAGTTGTGGGGCCTTCACTCGCTCGGCCGTGGCAAGCAGCAGCGGGGTACGTACCCCATTACAAGGGGTGTACTCAGGTGAAAATCTGCGAGATTTATTGGAATTTATTGGAACTGACGAATTTACTGTTTTTAGGTACGGTCATAGTACTAGCTCTGACCTTCCTCACGCCGTATTTCTTCTACATTCCACGAGCAACGCTGGCCGCCGTTTTAATTTCGGCTATAATTACAATGTTCGATTATGAGATTTTTCCAAAGCTGTGGAAGTGCAATAGTGAGTAAAAAACTATTGGCCTTGACTTTTATTTTAAGCGCCAGTCAAAATCTTCGATTTTCATAAAGAACAACCTCAAAAAGGGTCGAATTAATAGTTTTCCAGTTACAACCAATTAAATTACAGCTCTCTAATACATGTTTTCAGTTTGTAAGATAAAGAGAACGCTAACACAGCGTCTAATGTGTCAACATGAATAAGAATATAATGCACGCGTAGGTTGGTTTCCAAGTTTCCATCGAAACACACAGGTAAAAAAGATCTCATTGGGTAAAAATCAGCTGTGACAGACCTCCAGTCAATGAGTGTACACGCAAGGGAACCAACATGCGCGCGCCGCTCAGGTAAAACTGAAAACGTTTATTGCTTCATAAGGTAATTTAATGTTAGCTGCTCTATTTCCTAGGTAACAAGATACAACAATGCTAATTTTCATTGCTAATATCTTGTTACCTAGGAAATAGCGCATCTAACAGTAAATTTTCAATAGTAATACGAGTAGTCTCTTGATTGCCGCGGGTTTTGACGTCCAAGTGGTTGTCAACTACGAGTCAAAATGATAGATTTTTTTAGGTTAAAAAGAGGACGAGAGCTTACTCGAGTCCTCTTTGGCCGAAAAAAATCTACGATTTGACACATAGTGCATCCATGAGGACTGAACAAGGCAACCAAGAGACTACGAATCGTATTTTGCAGATTATTTTATAAATTACAGTATTGAGTAAGTAGTGTCAAGTTGACTTAGTATTATCACTGTAATCAGGATTTGATTGGTTACTGGTACACTAAATGCTGCTTTGGATTGGTTCAATACTTAATGTGTAAAATAATCTTACTCATTATAACTAAACTTTGATTGGACCATTAAGTTTTGGAAAACATGTAGAGGCATCAGTCCTTTTCTGGCCGTGGCTATGTTTTCAAATACAAAGTTGCATTTGGAAGCATAGGAGATACCTATTTACTCTTGTTTTGAATTCATATACTATCACTCTATTGTCAGTTTCAAGTTTATCTCGTAAATGTATTCAAAACTGACATTATTTTGACACTGTTTTAATACACAATAGGCGTTCGCCTTATGTTTTCAAACTAAAGCCTGTATTGAAAAATATAGCGAGCGCCAGAAAACGGCTATAGAAACTGATGTTGAACACTCCGTTCCGGCGCTTAAAATAAAAGTAAACGAAATATACAAATAAAATACCGATTTCTTTTTTAGAATTCGACTTCTTCTTAACTCTAATTACTTTGATCGTTGGAGTTATGTACGGGGTTGAAATTGGGATCATTATTGGAGCGGTTTGCAACATTGCAATTTTACTCAAGTTATGGACAAGGCCGCAGATTTTGAAAGAAATTCGTTCGGTAAGTTTTCAGTTTGTAAAGAATTGTTCAAACAATATGTTGCAGGATAATGGAGGAAATAACTACGTTAGCATAAAACCGGAAATTGGGCTCTTCTATCCTGCCATGGACTATTTGCTCGACTCTGTGGCGATAGCTCATTACGAAGCGAAACATCTCCCGCTGGTTTTGGACTGTTCCAATATTATCAACTTGGACTATGCAGGATGTCAGGTAACTAAGTCTGAAGTATAGTCAAATTATTGACCAATTAATTTTTTCAGGCAATTAATGTTCTTCTGAAGACATATAACAAATCTCATGAAGTACTAACACTACAAAATGTAAAACACGATATTTATGATACTCTCACAACAACATTGAACTGTGAAAAATTACCAATATTTCAAGGGACGCAAATAGTCGTCGAGGGTGCCCCCTGTGAAAAGCCTTTATTGAGTTCCAGCCATCGGAAAATGTCTAACTACGACAATGTGTGAATTAAAAGATCTTGTGATATAATTATATTTATTTTGTTATTGTATAACGATGGAAATTGAGATCTGCAACTTGTATATACGGAAAACTAAGTATATAATTTATTTATGTTTTGCGTTGCAATCAGCTTAAGACAATTTGCTTATAAACTATAAAGTGGTCAGCCCATATATCACAAAAACAACCCACACTTAGCCTAATCGATAAAGATGGCAGTACTGCAATACAAATTAAACCCCAAAAATAAAAATCGTTCAGTGTAAAAAATAACAATCAGTCTTAAAAACCTAACAATAACAAAATTCCCTGTACTGATTAAAAAGATTCTCTTTAAAATATTACAACAGTTATGTACACGATAAAATTTGAGTCGTAACGGGGCGTAAATATGTACAAAGAAATGTTAGACCGAAGCCGAACGCGCAAAGAAAACGTCGATTATTGATTTATTTAGTAGTTGTAGCCCAGGAGCCCCCATAGCGAGGTCTAGGGCTGGGAATCGCGTCACCTTTTACCCTCCAGGCCATAAACGTTGACAGTGCAGTCGGACGTGCCTGTGGCAAGGGCCACTTTCAGGGGGTGGTAGTTGAGGCAGGTGACGTTGCCGCTGCGGTGACCCATGAAGCCTTCATAAAACTTGATCGTGTTCAAGTACTGGCCGTTGAAGGTGTAGATGTTCACGTTTTGATTCATTGAGGCGCTAAGAATGAAAATTAAGCCAATTAAGCCAACAATTATTAATACTAACAATGAAAATGTCACTTTTTGACGTGACAAATTTTCCAAAGCCTACTCAATTTCCGATAACTCATAATTTTTTCAGAATATCTTTTTTCGTAAATAACTCAGAATTGATAAGTAGAGGGTATAGGACATGCTGATGAAACTACCCCTAAAATTTTGCGTCCTATAGATTGCCGTTGTCAAAAATAGTACGTTCCATTTGAAAAAATCGACTTTTCCATATTTTGTCATCGTCAAATTCGAATAGTAATTGTGAAAGTTTGAAGCTATGTTCGTAGATTGCTAACCACTCAAAAGATTCTCTGATTCCTTCGCTGTCGATTGTAAAAAAACTCGTTTCATTATTGCAAAGCGATTAGGGGCTGTGATTTTTTAAAGCAACTCTTGCATGTGACATTTTGAACGAAAAAATTGACATAAGTCAAAAACTATGACAGGTAGATGAAGGTATCCCAGATAAGAAATACTCAGTTTGGAAAGACGATCTTAAATATGTAATGAAAATTATAGGGTTCCATTTAAAATAACAAAGTTGGTATCATTTCCGGCGAAACCGGAAGTGACGGAATCTTGCCAATATTTTAGGTGAATTCAGAATTGTCGATAATGGCCGAGCACCAAATTTGAAATTTTTATTCCACTGGGAAGTGGAAAAACTTCTAACGAACGGTCTACGTGAATCACCCTGTATAGGGTGTGCCGAAATTAGTGGTCGAAACTTTTACCAGTAGATTCTTCTATGAAAAAAAGTCCCTATGAACATTATGTCGAAAAATGAGTCCTAAGGGAGCTAAGCCCCTTAAAGAGGCCACCTTCAAAGTGTTTTTTTCTAAATATCTTGTTTACGATATTTTGATCTTTTCTGTCACAAATTTTGGAGCTCTAAACCAATGAAAAGCAATTTTTTTCCAAAAGGGCGCATTCTATCAATGTCAAACAATAGTTCCATTTTTACTTAAAAAACCTCAATTTTCAGATTCTGGAATCAAAATTGAGAAAAAACTATTTACAAAAATGTTTAAGTAAATTTTGTCCTAAGCAGATCAGCTTTAGTGGTGGTTTTCGACACAACACTCTTAGTTCGTCGCATTTTCTGTTTAAAGGTTGGCTGGTTTGAGTTTGTGGTTTCATTCGGGGTGCACGACACTGATGAGATCCAAGAGATCGAAACAGCTGTCTGTCGTTCCCTGTTTGAGACCATGAGCTCAAACCAGCCGCTTTCGTTTTGATTGTGGCAGTGAAGAATTTTTAATTTTTCATTGTCACAATCGAATCATTGCACTTTTAACATGTTTTAAGCTCTACAATTGTTTATCGGAGAACGGTTTTGATATTTTTTATGATGATTTTTCAAACAAAAGTATTCGAGCTAAGATATGTCAGTTCTATGATAGTATCATTAATCCTCTTGAATATTAGACATTTTGCACTTTAGGTCTCATATTTGTAATTTCCTATTTTGCAATTTCCTCTTTTTGTATTAATTTTTCAGTTCCTATATTTGTATTTTGTATTTTTTTTATTTTTGTATTAATTTTTAATTTTTTTGCGCTCTGCACATTTGTAGTTTCCACCATAGACTTTGATGTCTTTTGGGAAATAAACATTATTATTATTATTATTATTATTATTAAGCTCCTCCTGCACGAGACGCTTATGATCAAACTTTTAAAATTTTGTTCGCAGTAGTAATTTCAGCATAAAGATGCCAAATTTCACGTTGCTACCTTTAACCATTTTGAAGATATTTAGAAAAAAACACTTTAAAAATGGCCTTTTAAGGGGCCTTAGCTCCCTTAGAACTTATTTTTCGACATATGTTCATAGGGACTTTTTTTCTTATTTTTCATGGCAGAATCTACTGGTAAAGTTTTGACCACTAATTTCGGGACAGCCCTGTATTGACAAAAAAAGTTTAGAAAAAATAGTACCATTGCTTTGTTAATTTTTATATGTATCGTATAGAATGAATACTGAGGAACAATTTGGTATGATTTTCATCAAAGGTTACTGAACTCGTTCTCGAGATATTAATTTATTAGTCAATAAATGTTTAGTTTTCTAATTATTCATTGCGAAAACGTGGCATCGCAGTCTTGAGAAAATCATTTAACTATGCAGTAAATTCAAATGATTTTTTACATCAACGTGACAGTAGTTGACAGAATAGCCAACTTAAAAGAAGTTACAGTGCTGCGAAGTTTCTTCATGATTTCTTACTTCTGAATCACGGGCTTTTTAATAGGACTCTGTTGTTTATACAGGGTGTCCTCGAATTCGACCACGAAAATTTATGTGCCTATTCTCTGGTCAAAAATAAAATTAAAAACACCTATAAATCCTTTTCGATTTCCGCTTTCTAAGGGAGCTGCAGCCCCCTAAAGTAGGGGCTATGTTTGAGTTATTTGCGGATAACTTTTGAACGGTTTAAGCTACGACAACCAAATTTGGGTCATTTATTTAGCTTATTGAGCTACATAATTCTCTGTAATTTTATTAAAATCGAACTACGTGAACCCGGATATTCTTGCCTACCATGTTGGTAATTTCTTTTAAACTTTTTGTTAGTTCATTCGAAAAATTACTTGATTCGATTTTCAATAAGCTTGTTTAAAAGGCGAAGTTTTTTGGCTCTTTAATTTTTTTCCTGCGGAGCTTAGTTTTTGAGAAAAATGACACCTAATGCAAGCATGTACAGCTTAGAAATATGAACATGCCCACCCAGAGCTGGATATTTAGTTGGTCGCCTAGCATTCGAATAGCAGTTAGGTAGGGGTAAAAAATAAAAGTTGATTTTTGTGCGCACTCCCGCCTGGCTTTGCTAGCCTTGGTGGAAATACCAAGCATCGCTTGTTACAGACGGCGGTCACTGCGTTGATAACTGCAGCCGCTCGTTCATGGGGCTAAGTCGCGCGAACCGACTGTAACTTCTGCACGGTCTCTGTCGTGGCCTGGTCCATGCGACCAGGTAAATATTCAGCTCTGGGTGGGCATCTTCATGTTTCTAAGCTGTACCCCTTTCCGGCAAAATTCATAGCTTCGATATTGCTTAGTGTTATTGTGTATTACTGAAACCGCGACGACTCTCTTTGTTTTAATAATTGAAGCTATGGCGATTTGGGTGATTTTCCTCAAAATCCGTAGTGCATGCTTGCATTTAGTATCATCAATGTATCATTAACCTCCCCAACCCCATCACAATTTTAAAAAAATGGGAGGTTACTGCAATCACTAAAATTTTCGAATTCGAGATAACACCAGATCTTCACGTTTTGAGGTCTCAGGAACTCAAAAAAGCGGTTTTTAAAATGTGTCTGTGTGTATGTACGTACGTACGTACGTACGTTCGTACGTTCGTTTGTAATCACGCCACAGCCAAAACTACTAGACCGATTTAGCTGAAATTTGGAACATAGGCATCTCGTAACCTAACTTAGATCTGAAAAGCTTTTGGAGCCAATCGTGCAACCGGAAATGCCATTTTGGCACATCAACTTTTAAATTTTAAATGTAAACTCCCATTTTTCACGTCACCATAAGAAAGACCTTCAAATTCTGCTTCTAAAAGTGTATTGATTCTTAGTGCCCTTTAGACCAAAAATTTAAAAAAAAATGATTTTTATCCGACTTTAAAGTCGCGGTACAGCCCAAGCCCCTGAACCGATTTGGCTGAAATTTTGCACATGGAGATTGTATTACACGTCGAAGAGCTGAACAAATTTTGAATTCAATCGGCTCACGGAAAGTGCCGTTTTGGCACACCAATTTCCAAATTTAAAATTATTCCCTCATTTAATCATTAAAAACAAGTTTTTGAAAGATTTATTGTCACCATCAGAAAGGTCCTCAAATTCTGGTTTTAAGTAGGACAAAATTAATTCGCATTTAGCCCTTTTTTATTGTTCAAAAAAGCGAAATTTTATAATAACAGTAAAAATACATTATAGCCCAAATTACTGAATCGATTTGGCTGAAATTTGGTACATGGAGATCGGGTGACCCGTTGAAGACCTGAAAGGCTTTTGAAAGCAATTGGCTTACGGGAAGTCCTATTTAAGCATATCAACTTAAAATTTTAAATACAAGACCTCATTTTTTATGTCGCCATTAGAAAGGCGATCAAATTCTGGTTCTAAAAATGTATTCACAGTTTCTGCCATTTCAGTGGAAAATAGAGGAAAAATTCTTTCTCATTAAAAGGGAGCGGGCTGACAGTGGGTGACATAAATTGGCAGTTATTGTCAAAAAGGTGGCAAAAGATTAACCTTAAAAGGAACATATTGTCAAATGTGATGGGTGATGTCCGAGGTGATGTCGGTACTTGTCAGAAAATTGCGAAATTAGTCACAGACGATAAAGATAAAAAAAATTCTCTTGAATTGACTACTATCTACACAGAATACAAAGATCCACGCGATGGGGAGGTTCCAGCCGCTTCTCTGCTGCATGTTTTTTTCTCCAAAACGAAGTTCCGTATCAAAAAAATTAAAGAGCTAGAAAAGTTCGCTTTTGAAACAGGCTTTAAGAAAGTCGCATCAATTAATTTTTTTTGATGCGTTAGCAAAAAGTTTCAAATAATTTAACATCATGGTAGGCAAGAATATCCGGGTTCTCGTAGTTGTTTTTTGGTTAAATTACAGGGGGTTATGTAGTTCAGTATGCTAAACAAGTGACCCAAATTTGGTTGTCGTAGCTTAAACGGTTCAGAAGTTATCCGCAAATAACTCAAACATAGCCCCTACTTTAGGGGGCTGCAGCTTCCTAGGGAAGCGGGAATCGAAAATTTTTTGTTGATGCTTTTAATTTTATTTTTGATCAGAGAATATGCCCATAAATTTTCGTGGTCGAATTCGAGGACACCCTGTAGACCCCATCATTACTATGTTTACTATTTTAGTATATCTGCCCATTTTAATCGCTGAACACTAATTGTTGCATCGTTGCACTAAAAATTGCATCACTCAAAATGAAAATATCGTCTAATTTAGCGAAACAACAATTATTTGTACGAAAAATGTCTTGCTGTTCGTTAGATAAGTGCGCGTAAACTATTCTTCATTGCCCTCTCGCTATTATCGCAACGTTCGGAGGACAGATATTAATTTATTTTAGATTCTGGGTGTTTTTCGCTCCGATTGTATGTCCAATACATCCTTAAACGGATAGTGTCGAGAAAATAGCAAGTTCCACCAAGTTGGATTCAAAACTGATATGGTTTTCAGGAAATTTTTGCAAATTTTGCAATGTTAGTGTTGCACTTATGCAGTTATAGGTCCATTATGAATGCAAACAAAACAGATAAAACTTTCAAAATTCCTTCAAACCCAATTAATTTGTAGTAATAAAAAGATAAAAAAGTGCTGACTTACCAGGCGTAGGTACCAGTGTTTTTATGCATTGCAAAACACGTCATCGTTTGAACTTGTGACGAGGTATGCACTACTTTACTATGACGTATGTCGTACAGTTTAACGTATCCATCTTGGCTGAAATGATAAAACGCGTTAGACTGGTACCCTTGGCTTTAGGCAAAAAGTCATACCTTCCAGTGTAAAAAGTATTGTCTCCCATCAAGTAAACTCCGAAAACAGGTCCATAATGTTCCATAAACACAGCCACCTTCGCATCTGCAGGCCCGCACCGTCTGTCAAAAACTCTAACCGATCCATCCAGACAGCCAACCACCACCAACCCACTACGACTGGTGCTGCCATCGTATTCGTTTATAACAATTCCCTCGTCCAGCCTGTCGCTCCCCGAATCGAACTTTAAATCATCGTTGATACCCGCATACGTCGAATCGATGCATGTCACAGACGAATCGGTGCCAGTCGGCAGGTCAAAAACGTGCTTCTCCGATTCGGCGTCCCAAAACCGCACCACTCGGGAATCTCCGGCAGCGATGGCCGTTCTCGTGTGCTGTTCCCAGGCGACGATGGTGCCCGAATGTTTCTGTCGTATTTCTGGCAGGGCTTCCCAGGCGCTTATTAGGGTCGGTTCACGACTGTGTCCCGTGTTGGGTTTGTAAACTCTGGCGCTGCCGTCATCGGATGCCAACATTAACAATCCGAGGTCGTGTGCGTTTACCCACTGAAGGGAGGTGATTCGGCTCAGCGCCGCCTTGGATGATTTGTTTTGGTAGACCGTGGTTTTGGCACCCGTGCCCCAGTCCCAGATGCCGAAGTGGTCTCTGCCTGCCACCGCTATCTGCTGGTCGAAGGGGTGAAATTGTACGATCGAGGGAGGCAAGGACGTCCTTGTCGAAAACAACTGACTCTCCATCTTGCACGTCAAAACTCGGGAATTTTCTTCCCAAGCCTCCTTTCTGACGTTCTTATTCCTGAAAAGGAGTTTTATCGGTTGTTTCAGGCAGTGGTCGGAACATTACTTTTTAAAATTAATTCATTACCATTACACATTACTCCGTCAAAATTGTAATGCATTACAATTACTTATTACTTTTTTCAAAAAGTAATGCATTACCATTACTAATTACTCAATAAATGTAATGCATTACTTGAAACATTACTTTTAACGTGACATTTCTTAAATTTTTAATTGTAAAACTTTTATACAAAACATGTTTTTCTAAAATGCTTCCTTTCCCATTGCCAATCTTGCCAGTCTCAAGATAAAACGACCACCCGGTATAATATTCGTAGGAAATTATTTCAATTCTAGAAATATTTAATCCGAAGTAATTGCAGTGAATATCACTACTTAAAAAAATAGCAGGAAAGCTTCCTCGGAATGCATCAATATTTTCTTGGGAGGCGTTAGGTAAACATACCCCCCCCGCTGAGTTAAGGTTAACTCTGATACTTGTCTAGTACTCACTTCCTGTGGTGGTTATTTCATTTCACAAAATTAAATTTATCTGACCTTTCCTTGCCGTAAAAGTTTTATTTTGGCGTTTGTCAAATAAGGGTAAAAAAGTAATGGTTTTCCATTACAATTACTAAAGAAATGTAATGCATTACAATTACAAATTACTATTTAAAAAAAGTAATGCATTACAATTACTCATTACCAGCTAAAGTAATTTCATTACAGTAATGCATTACTTCCGACCACTGGTTTCAGGTATGCAGTCGTTAATTTTCAGGGGTGATTCTACATCGAAGAATATGTAAAAATGTTCCTATAGTATTTTCAACAGAACTTCCGTTGCACGTCATCAGTAGAATTTTAATTTTCGATTTGCACATTTATCTGAGGAGCCTCACTTAATCTCGGCAGTTCTATTGATTCTATTGTTTTCAATTTTTTCTTAGTTTATCAAAAAAGTACAAAAAATGGCAAGTTTGGTTTTCAAAAATGTATTGCTTGGAACGTGTACTACTAAAGTATTATTTTTGAATTGAATTTTGCATAAAAAAAGTAATTTTTCCCGCAAAATTGTCAATATCTTCTAAATCGTTCGCTTCAGATGAAAACATGATTAATGAATGTTACTTGGAATTCATCATAGAATCCAATAAAGAATTTAAATATAGGATGTTCCATTAAAAAAAAATGTATTGTTACTCTTTAGTGGGACAGCCTATTACAGGACTGTATTTTTAAAGTGTGCCTTGTTTCACCCTTTGCAACTTTGTATCCAACAGTAATGAAGATATTCGACCGAATACATACAATTGGGACACTCTGTATAAACAAGGTGATTTTTTTTTAAATTTCTAATTCATCAACTTCACCTTGAAACCCTCGCTTGAAAACCTTGGCCTACTACATCAAAATAAAGTTTATTTTATTCAGTGCAATGTCTTAAGAATTAAGGGAGTTTATTAAAATTTTGATTTTATCGACCTGCGGTACATGATACGCTTTTCTAATTTAATTATTAGTCAATTTATGAATTATTTTTACCGAATACCTAAGCTGTGCCTTGTTATTAAAACTAAAATCTAAAGAGGATGTCATTAATGAGTTTCCTCTTAATCCTTAAAACTTTGCTATTGTGTTCCAACCTTGCAATAAAAGCAATTACTAATTATGAACACAATATTCCCATCAAAAAAAACGAGGAGTTAGGGTGTAATTCCAAGTCAGTTTATGTCAGTCACGTGATGACATAAGTCTAGTTAGGTGCACAACTCAGCAGGGGTCGTTGCTTGCAAATTTTTGTAGAATTCTGCAACATTACATCTCACTGGCAACTGTTTTCATGCTATAACCATATATACACGCAGGTTCCTTCTCAGATCATGTGAGCTTATATAGAGTGTCTTTGTTGTTTTATGGAATATCGTAACAATTTTTTTTCTTGGATATAGACCTCAGAAAGTTGTATTGTTGGAGTAGTTAACATTTTTTCAAAAATATGACCACAGCCTACTAAGACTAACAACAAATACCAAAAATCCGAAAAATTTATTAGGCATTTTTTTATCGAAAGATTTTATTAAGAAAAGTTGCTCAGGATAACCCCAAATGGGTAAGTCTGGAGTTTCAGGCCAAAATAAATACGTTGAATTTATGTAGGAAAAAAATTAAAAATATCGAAAACGTCAATATTTCTACAACAAAAGGGTTTCTGCGTACTAGAATACAATTGAAATGAGTTCGTTTGACAGTTGTTATTAGCTATGGTTCGGCAAAATGTAACAATCGCAGAAAAAGTTGAAATTATTAAGATTTTTGGTGACAGCTTATAATTTCAACTTTATCTGTGATTGTTAAATTTTGCCCAGCCATAGCTAACAACAAATGTCAAACAAACTTATTTCGATTGTTTTTTATTACGCAGCAACCCTTTTGTTGCAAAAATATTGAATTTTTCGATATTTTTGCCTTTTTCCTCCAGAAATTCAACATTTTTATTTTGGGCTGAAACTCCGGACTTGCCCAATTGGGGTCACCTTGAGCAACTTTTCTTAATAAAATTTTTCGATAAAAAAAATGCCTAATAGGTTTTTCGGATTTTCGGTATTTGTTTTTGGTTATGGCTGTGGTTATATTTTTGAAAAAATGTTAACTACTCCAAAAACACAACTTCCTGAGCTCTACATAAAAAAAATTGTTACGACATTCCATAAAACAACAAAGATACAGGGGTGTTGCCATCTAAAGTGAGACACACTGTATATGGTTATAGAAAGTTTACGGCACACAATTTGACAGATAGCAGCTGACTATGGGCCTATACAGCGATTTTTTTTTATTAGTGAACATCAGTCTACATTAAAAATAAAAATACCCGTATTTTTCTATTTTGAAATATTCCCATTAGTAGACCTCTAAAAAAATGTAAGTTTGAAAAAATCAGAGCCTGACGGTACGTACGCGAGTAGGCCGGAATAGTGCAGTTTTGTCATGACAAGCCTGAACATAACAGATTCTTGAATTTCCACAACACTGTATAGGCACATTGACCGTCCACAGCGAAATTTCTAACATGCGCATTTCATACGGCCAAACTCCAGATATTGGTCAGCAAAAGGTGGTAGGTTCAACCCTTTTATAGTCCTAGAAAAATTAAGTCAATAGTAAATGAATGAGATATTGACTGAACTTTTCTAGGGCTACAAAAGGGTTGAACCTACCATTCTCATAGTAAATGAAGATATCTGTCAATCTGTTCAATATAAGGCGCTTTCCTTTTACACATTTATCTGAGCAGCCTCAGTTAATCTCACATTTGAATATTGACCAATCAAATTGCTGAATTAAGTGAGCCTTCTCGGATAAATGTGTAAATGGAAAGCAGCTTTAATCTAACCAAGTTTTGATATGAGACACCCCGGGCACAAACAACTACAATTAGAAATGTAACAAATGTCACGTGATCATCTTAGTGAAAAACTTACCTATTCTGTCTCCACTCCTTTTCATAGTAAGTGGTCGACTCGATATCACTGACGTCGCTTGTCTTAAAACAGGGCTTCGCGAACTGACTACACGACCACTCAACAAATTTCGTAGTCACCAAAGGTCTCCTAAACTTGAAGTCACAATCCTCGTTCGTATTCAAGGTTTGGATATTGATTTTCTTAAACCTAACCCGACTCCCCAAAGACCTTAAAATTTCTTCACCGCCCGGGTGCAAAGTAGGCGGGCTCTCCCCCGTCAGATAGCTGCTCCTGTTAGGGCTGGGTGGTAGACTCGAACACTTATTCTCGACCAACTCCTTCTGCCTCTTCACCAAATTCGTGATGTATTTCGTGATACCTTTACACATACTCTCGACTTCTGGATGAGGATCATTTTCCAAAGTGCAGAGGGCGCCCCAAATTTTCATGTAAATTGAAACATAACTTAAACCAGATAACATCCCCAGGCTGCCAGTGTGGGTTAACCCCTTCAGTTGTCCCATGCTGTTTATTGACGAACTTGACGATACCCTTTTCATTTTATCCAACGACTCGTTTGGAGTTCCCAACCTGTCTCGACTGCCAATCCTCCTCAGTCCTGTAGGGGTGGTGTTCACTTCTTGCAGCGGATAAGGCTGGTTTTCCTTCAGGGCTACCGTCACGAAAACAGATTCAAATGCCAACAAAATCCATTGCAAAGCATTGACTAGCTCCTTTCGCACCAAACAACTCATGTCATTGCTGACTTTCTTAATCAAAGTCATCACAACAGCATGATCTATGTTGTTGGCGTGTTCTGAACGCTCCGACACTGAATTTATGAAAGTCCCTAGGGCATAAACTGCGGCCGCTCTAACCTAAACACGAATAAGTTTAAAAAGAAAACAAAGGGCGCAAGAGTTTACCTCTGGGTGGGAGTCGTGCAGGAGGGTGTAAAGCTTCTCGTGGGCGATATCTCTGACGCCGGTCCACCTAGCTGTCTCGTAGTGGTCCCACAATTTTCCGAGGCAAATGGCCACCCATTGGCGTAAATGTGGGTTCGAATCGTTCAATTGTTCTAGGCATATACTAACTAAAGAACCTTGCAGGGCTGCTTCTTGCCCATCGTGGAAATTATTGACTAGGTTTGCTAATATAAAGGCTGACTGGGTTCTGCATTCCGCCTGTAAGAAAGTCACTTGCTGTCAGTTGTTTGAAACGCGCTGTGTATAAAATTGAATTTACTTTTCATAAGTTGAGCAAAATGAGAAAAGCTTAGATGCTCAGACACTGCTGCAGCATTGACAAGCTGAACATGCCATTAATAGCTTGTAGACGATAATATGATTTGGATTAGATTTTATTAATAAACCATCAACAAAAACGTCGTAGGGATCCAAAATGGCGCATATATTCATAATTTATGCCACTTAACCAAACACAAACACTAGAGAAACTTTACGAGGTGATCAGTAGTGTACTGAAAGCTGACTGTCTGTAGGAATTGAAACATTCCAATGTACGGTTTTGTAATATTCAGGATAAACGGTAAAATATACGAAATCATTAAATTAGAGAAAAGTTGATTTCTCAGTTGTTGGTTATGGTTACCTCTTTGAAAAGCTATTTTTCAACTTCTACAATGCTTGTACGCTAATCGATCGAAGACTCAAATCGACAAAAACATCAAACCTTTACGTTTTAGGGTCCTGGAAACCCAAAAAAGTGGTTTTGTAAAAGAAAAACGTCTGTCATTGGTCACGCTACAGCTCAAACTACTAAACTTATCGAGATGAAATTTTACGTACTCGTTTAATGAGCACCATCGGCCGATTACTTTATATCCAGATTTATTGCGTTTACCTAGCTGGCGCTGGGTCTAGCGACAGAAATTTTAGGCAAAAGATACTCACCGGCAATTCAAATAAAAACCTAAATTTTAAATACTTAATGCTCTTTCAGACCATGCCATCCACAATCGGCCCAAAATTCCAATTCCAATTTTCAAAAAACATGACACTTTTTTTTCGACTTAACTCGTCTTAAAAAAGAGCTTATTATCTTGGCTTTTCAGCAACCAAAACATTATGTTGGGTTCTCCTTTCAATTTTATGCTATGATGTTTTTACAACTCACATAATATGTAAGTAAGTGCATAGTGCGTTTTCCAACTGCCATTTTAAGCCAGTTGTACATATTAAATAAGTACTGCTGACCCACGCTCAAGAATATGTTCAATCGGAAAAGTCCTGGTAGTAATAAGACTGATAACACAGCCCGTCCCTGCATCCGTTAGCGTTAAAATTTGATTTTTAGATACGAAATGGAAAACAAAAGTAATGTCTTTGATTAGTTTAGTTGTCAGCAGTCAGTAGCGCTATTGACGATTTCAATAAAAGAAGGACATCTATGAACACTTAGTCGAATCAACGAAAATAACGGACGTCAGTCTAAGGGTTGCCAATTTTGGTGCTTAATGCACTAGATATGCTGCTTTTGGGCGCTTTTATCTCATGACATTTTGTGACAGATTAGTTATTTGTTAGTCATTAGGGGATTTCCCTTTAACCACACCATAGGTCATAGGTTACTAACATACGGAATTGAATTCCCTTTACAACTTTACACATACGATGACGTCACAAGCTTACTATAGTATGTTCAAAGGGGTAAACAGCTCGCAGAGTTCTTTAGTCGTCGTTGGCGTTGAGGTGTGAGATTAATGTCTGTGGGAAGTGGTACGATGGTGTGGTTGAACCTATTTATGTTTATTATTATCGATTTTTCAATTGAAAACTAAAGTGATTTATCAGTTTCTGTAACCAATCAAATAACAAAAATTTAGTAAATAATTGACAATATTAATCTTCTCAGTAAATGAGACGTTTACCACTTCATATCTTGTTTACTTTTTTTTTGTTTTTTGTTTACTTTGCAAATAAAAACCATAAAGTATTGACTTGTAGCGCATTCAGTTGCCAACCAAATGTCAACAGCAGCCCATCAACTGTTTCTGTCGTTTGTCAAATAAGTTAAAGTGACGTCATAATATGTGTTAAAGTTTTAAGCATCTGTAAGCTAAAGGGAAATCGCCTTATTTGTCATTCTTATGTCACAGCAATCTGAAAACTGGCAGAGCCGATAATACAGCCAGACTGTTTTACCTACTGAACAGACTGACTCCCTTCATGCACTGGAATTATTGAAATTATCAATAAGTATATCTATTTCTATGGTTAAAATGGCAGTGGTTAAAGTGACATCTAACTAATTAAAGTGGTTTATTTTGTTTGCCACTAAGATTCATATATGAAGTGGACAACTCAAGTCAAAATTTGAGGGTGACGTTAGTCGCTTTCCTTTTACACATTTATCTGAGGAGCCTCAGCCTCAGCAATTTGATTGGTCAATATTCAAGCGAACCAATCAAATTGCTGAGATCAATCGGAAAAGTTCTTTATCGCACGATAGGCATACACAGGGTGCCTTAGCACATTCTTTTAGTGGAGCACTGGCCTTGAAACCCTGAGACGCACGTCTTTTCCAAAACTTTCACGGCCAAAACAAGAGATTGAAGCGAACCAATCAGATTTTAAGTTCTCAATTATTTTGTATGATAGATTAGAAACCAGACCCATAACACCTAAAATGTGATCCTTATTTTTAACTTGAAGCACATTTTATTTTGTTAAGCATAGTTCATAAATTTTAAATTACTCATTAAGTAATAATGCACAAATGTACTTAAATTTCTTGTATCTTCAGGATTATGAATGGTTAGACACTGGAAGTTTTAGAAAAGTGCGAGCATAGTAAATGACAAGCAAACCCCCTTACAAATTATTAATTAAAAAACATCTTACCGAAACTGTGGAATCTTGCAGCACCCCCAGAAAGTACTTATGACCATTTTCCTTAACTACATCACTTTGGCAACTCTGCAAATCAAGTCATCAGGCAGAGAAGACAACTCTCGAGAACTTACCGTATCAACAGCTAATATCTTGGCCCAAATAAAAACTAAAAGAGGTCGCAACTCCGGAGCACAACTTTGCAACAACTTCAATACGTAGGGAAAAATACCCACTGACAGGGCCAAGTTAACAGCCCAAGGCCCCAAATCTAAAAACCGTCCCAACAACTCCAACGCTCTCATTCTATGGATTTGACTAAGCAGGACTTGTAAAACGATTGGTAGTTGTTCTGGAGGGGATCTCTCCTTACTACCGAGCTCCAGCCATACTTCGAATGCTGTAAGTTGTTCCTCAAAGAAGGGTAAATGCCGGAAAGGTTCGTTCTTTAAAATAATCCCCGGTAGCTGTCCCAGGCTTAAGTCTAGCACTAGGTCCCAGGCATGCCACATCGGATGCTTGGAAGTCGGAGGAAGAGCTGGCCAACTGACTGGACTACAGTCACATGATTTTAAAATTCTTTCAGCGAGGAGAAAGTTGCGAACAATGCTGGCAACTAGTAAATCCTGACGGAATAGTCGTTGAAACAATTCCAAATTGTCTTTGTGCAAAACATTCCAGGCAATCGTATCAGTGATGGCTGTGAAAATCCAGTTAAGTTCACCCAGCATGGTCCGTCGGTCAGTTATCTGTCCAGGGATCCTGAAATTTTCACTGAAATTATTGGACGGGGTTCTATAGTGGTTCAAAATACGATTTGATTAACAAGAAGGCTGTGAACATTTAGTGTTCACATGCTTACATCTATTTGCACAATAGTTTTTCACGGCCTCCTTGATCTCAAACATTTTTGATGATATGGTATTTACTTGTCTATCAATTCGAGGGTGACTTTGGGCACTAGCTTGGAGGTAGACTGTAGAACGAACCAGCGTAAGGCGACTTTTATTGGTGTTGTAAGGCACGACGTAAACAAATCTGCTGGCAGATCTGGGTTCATCGGTAGATTCTCCTTCAACCCACAAGCTGCCAATTGAAGACAGTGCCGATAATTGGGCATTGGAATCGGGTCAAGGTCGTGGGACTGTGCCAGTGCTTGCTCAAATTCTTTTTCATGTTGAAGAGCAAATTGCTCAAATGATTCGATGATAATTCCTGCATTCGAACAATCCCAGACGTATACTGATGGGGCTCCCATCCACGTTTGAAGATCATAGATTGACAATGGAATATATTGGGTGTATGTCTAAAATATATTAAATTAGACATGATTTTATCATAACTTTACTGACCCGATTAAAAACCCAGATCTCACCATTACTGGTGGGTTTAGGAACTCCATGACCATTATAATGAAAAAGAACCCGTTCTTCTTTGGCATTTCTCCGCAACGACGTGCATAATTTTTTTATTTCCTCAGCAGTAGGATCTAGAGACTGTTTATATCTAGCCCTCGGCTGCCATCGTTCATACTGTGCTTGTAAATTCGCCCCAATTTTTTCCAAGGCCTTGGAGGCCGACATTGTTAATGGATCTGAAAATTGTGTCAAGTATAATTTGAAACATTAGCTAATACTACCTATCCAACATTCGAGACGGGCACAAGGCTGGGTTTTTACAACATCTGGAGGGTCCACTCCCACGTTTAAACATAGAACTAGGGCCACACTCACTGTCTTCATCTACAACTCGATCCTAGTAAAATTTTTAAGAAAATTAAAGCAATTACCCTTTCTTTCATTCTCCATGACTCCGAAATGTTCTCTATTCCTTCTACTGAGAAAAAGTGGCGTTCTTCTCTGAAAGCCAGAGGCAAGTCACCTTGGGCACCCTCCACCTCCTTCTTCTTTTGATCCTCTTCATCGCCGTTGACGTTTGTTAACTCTGTCATGTCTCGTCTAGACTATTTTCGAGAATTTTTAATTAGTTTTCGACAAATTTAATAACTTTGGATTTAAAACACATGACACAAATAATTTGGAGGCATGGACAACAATCTGCCATTTTAGTTTGAATTTTAGGGACTTTTGTTCCGCTCTGACTTTCTGTCATGTAATTTCATTATTTTTTCTATTTTGTAAAAAATGTTTAATAATTTACCTTTATTTTAATACTATCTAAATTGTAATTATTGCTTTTTCATTAATCTATATTTACAAAACATTTCAAAAATTAAGACAATTTTAGTGTCAATTTACTTTTATTTATAAAAGCAGGATTTTTCCAAAGCAGGTTGGCTATACTTTTGAAAATAATTTCGCCACCAAATTTGTTTAAAAATTGATTTTAATATTTTAATGCGCTATAAAGTCTTTAGTGGCTATTTTACTAACAACAGAATTTAACAGTGTCGAATTCTTCTCTTCAACAGCTCCAATTTTGTAAACTTTCTTGATTGCAGTTAAATCATTAATTTCTCGCAGGATCTCCAAATCAACTTCCTCGCCTTTGATTTGTTTATAAATATGACTGAAGTCATCAGTACTGTTCTTGCCAACTGTTAACACAAGTAAGTCTTGGGTTTGGTCGGTAATCCCAAATTGTTGCAAACTTTTTGTAATGTTCTTCGAAATGGACAAATTATATAAAATTTCGGTAAACACACTCTTTGTAACATTTTGGATACTGACGGATTTATTTGCGGCTACAATCAACTGAAAGGGGTCCAAAATCAGCTTCGGGTTGACAAAACAACATTCCAGTTGTCCACTCATAACTTTCTTACGCAGTTCTTTGACATTTTGCACGGTCTTGTACAGTTTGATGGTTAAAAAGGACCCTGACATCGGGTCCAGAGCTATTCTTTCCATTTTTCTTATAAATAAGGGATTTAATCAAAAGTTTGAGGTTAAGCCCGAAATGACACTTATATGACAGTGCAGTGTAAACATGCGTCGGTGCCACCCTCAGCGAAATGGAAAGAAACAGAGATATATCAATTTTACGAGAAGAACAAGGACGAGAAATGTTCGGACAACTGATAACCTGGCGCCAAATTTAAAATTATAAATTAAAACCCAGTTCCCTTTTCAACACAGAAAGATGGGTAAACATAATTTAAAATAACATTTTATTTTCTAAAATTCAAGGAAAACAGTGTGCTGTGACTAATTAACCTGTATTTTAAAAGTACGTTAAAGCAAAGTAAGAATGCTTGAATTTGACAAGACTATCTTCTATCTTAAAATGTCTATCGAAATTGACGATTTAATAATTAATCTAAATAACGTCCAGCTTGAGACTTTCAGGCCCAACAATACAATCATATTTTCCTATCATATTATTTAAGAAAAATATCCAGCTAGACGTGACTTTAATACCATTTTTGGCATCTGTTTAAAAATTGTTAACTAAGCATTAGATTAGACAATATAAAACAAGAATTTACATAAAAAAAAATAGGTAAAAATCGAACAAACAACTTTAAATAGGTGATTAGAAATATACAATTCACAATAATCAGGTGCTCACACGGGAAGCACAGTTTTTCTGAACCTTATTAGTATTTACAACGACGAAAAACCAGCACCAATTGGAAAACTGAACTGTGACATTCACTTAAAGAGAGGATGTGTGTTTGTAGTATTGAATGAGACAGTTCAGTTTAATGTTGGCAGTAATTAATCCGTTATTTTGAGCTGATGTTACAGGCAATCTTCACTAGGAAATCGATAAATCAATCCCTTCGGATAAAAGTTCGCCCTCTGTAAAAAAAAATTAGCAAATAGTTGGTTATACTTAACAATCTTACGTTATAGTCTTTTTATCCGTTGACTTGTTCTCAGGTCGAGCCCTGTTCAAAACTTTAAGGAAATCAGACGTCTTGGCCCTCATTCTACTGTGAATATATGCTTTTGAACATTTAATATGGTAGTGAAGGTAGTGACGGAACATGTGAATCAAATTAATGGTGTTATCCCTAGTATTCTTCGCAGTATGCCTAGGAAAAAGCACAAAAGTGACGTAGCCCACATTATTATCCACTTTCGCATCAGTGTTCTGCAGCTCCCTCGGAGGCTCTCGATGGCTGAACAAAACTGGGGGTGCAGTGTGCGAGGCTCTTAATCCTTCTTTAAGTTCTTGCATAAAAACCTTGCCAAGCACTACATCGTCTTCGTCACGAAACCGAGTAGAAAACACTACAGTCACCCTATCGGCTTTTGCCTCAACGTACAAAGTTTCATCCTCACGATAATGAATAACAGCTCGTTTTTGGCCCTCATCGCCTTTTTCCTGAAAGTCGAAGTATTTTTCAAACACGGATGCAAAACAGTTCCGTTTCAACAATCCGATTTTTTTTACAACTTCAGGACAATTTCCAGGGATGTTTTCTAGGTCCAACAAAAGCGAAACGTTGTAACCATCCTCAGCTGCGATCAGTAAAGGCCCGTACTCCCTTTTTAACAACTGATCAGCCCCGTGTTCTTGTAGCTCTTTGTAAAACTTCAATGAAATGCTTATCTAAAAAAATATTTGTAAATTAAGAAAGATGTATGAAATACTTACTCTAATTTTGGTTTTATCCCCGTTTAGGTTTGAAATATGGTACAAGACCCCATCGAAATCAGCAACAATGATGTCAATTGACTCATTTTTCACCCTGAAAACAATTCAATGTGGTTATTGTGTGGTGATGACATGTTGGGTGAGTCATGAAGATTTTAGTGTACAAGTTTAATGAATGTTCAAATAATAAGCTTCCTGATAAAATTTAATCAACAAATGAGATAAAGAGCCCAACCCTGGAATTACCGGGCGAGAGCCGGAACTTACCCTGCTTGTGCGTTTTTTATTTTTACTGTTAACGTTTCTTCAACCACCCTGTTGTTGGTTTCGAGCAGAATCATTTTTTTTAATAGAAATTCCAACTAATAACTAAAAAATTACATTTATTAGGTTCACAGCTCATGGGAGGTGTTCGCTGTGTCAAACTGTCAACTGTCGTTTTGAACGATAAGTGAGTCGGCAAATTCGCGATCGCGAGGCTTGTTATCGACTGGTTAAACCAGTTCAAAACCAAACTAGGGTGGCGACACCGGTTTGAGCCAGATCAGAGGCCAGATTTAAAATTTATACTAACCGTCCGCTCTAGCTCTAAGCCCGTGCTCTAAGCTGAAGCTGAAGCACTAAAAGTGCCAGGTATTTTGTCGTTTTCCCTAGATTATGACAGAGCCAGCGGCGTGGTGCGCAAAACATAACAAATTCTATTAATTGATTCGATGATTATATTTGTGAGAATAATCGACGTTCGCCATTGTGGCTCTTCACTAAACACACCTAAATAAAATCGTGCTACTGGTTGCATAAGTGATACCCGATGTCAATTTGAATAAATAACAAAAAGCCCAAACCATAGCAGCCAGTTCAAAAAAGTAAACTAATATCAAAGCTAATATCATTAAACACAAACTTCACTTTATAAATCAACCATTATGAACAGCAAAATTTCAAAATAAGAATCCGCCGTCTCCCGTAAGAATAACATGTAAACCTTAATTCGCGCCAAAATAAACGCCACTTCCAAGATGGCTGTCCTTACTACGGAATGCCCACCAGAGGCCGCCTCTGTTTTTAATTTGGTCAATTCAAGTGCATGAAGGTTGCCAGTCTAAGCAGTAGACTGTATTATCGGCTCTTCCAGTTTTAAGATTGCTGTGACCATGGCATTTTTTTCTCTGATAAATAAGAGGTGATTTCTTTACAGATATTTTTACTCGCCTTGAAAAAGCGCCACTTTTTCCTTATTTCCAAATCGATCTTGTATTTTCTAAGAATCTATCTCCATTGACGGTTATTCTGGATGACCTTAAAAACTTTTTAATGTTGAAGACTGCTAAGGCAGCCGATTGGTGGTCTTTTCGGCTGTTATGGAGATTCTTAATAAAAGAGAGATTTTTGCAATTTGAAAACTTTAGCAACTACTTTAACTGTTGCCGTGATTTTCAATTGAATTGCACGTAATTTTTCAATTATTTACCTGTCTTAAAATTTTCAATAGTAATACGACGAGTAGTCTCTTGATTGCCGCGGGTTTTGACGTCCGAATCGTTGTCAACTACGAGTCAAAATGGTAGATTGTTTTAGGCTAAAAAGAGGACGAGAGCTTGCTCGAGTCCTCTTTGGCCGAAAAAAATCTATCATTTGACAAGTAGTGCATCCATGAGGACTCAACAAGGCAACCAAGAGACTACGAATCGTATTTTGCAGATTATTTTACAAATTAAAGTATTGACTAAGTAGTGTCAAGTTGACATTGTAGTATTATCACTGTAATCAGGATTTCTTTGCTTACTGGTATGCTGCTTTGGATTGGTTCAATACTTAATGAATAAAATAATCAATAGTAATACGACGAGTAGTCTCTTGATTGCCGCGGGTTTTGACGTCCGAATGGTTGTCAACTACGAGTCAAAATGGTAGATTTCATTAGGCTAAAAAGAGGACGAGAGCTTGCTCGAGTCCTCTTTGGCCGAAAAAAATCTTACCATTTGACAGTAGTGCATCCATGAGGACTCAACAAGGCAACCAAGAGACTACGAATCGTATTTTGCAGATTATTTTATAAATTAAAGTATTGAGTAGGGAGTGTCAAGTTGACGTTGTAGTATTATCACTGTAATCAGGATTTGATTGGTTACTGGTATACTAAATGCTGCTTTATTGTATTGGTTCAATACTTAATGTATAAAATAATCAACGTCATACAGAAAGATTTATTGTGAGCGGTCTCCGATCAAAACTTCATCAACTGTGTGTAGTTATGATCTACGGTTTGTAAGTGTAGGTATTTGCAAAAAATAGGGAAAAAAATTTGTAGGATTCCTTCAACACTTTATTAAAATTTAAGCCCACATCAAAGTACAGTCAACCTTCATCTTCCAACATGTCACAGAATTCCGAAGCCTTAATGTAAGCGACCCTTTGTAGATCGATGACTTCCCTCAGCAGATGCTTCCAGTTTTTGGCGAATTCATATTTGTTATAGTTAACGTTTTTACTACTATCATATAACTGGTTTGCCTTCTTATGAAAATATGCCACACTATCAATGACGTGTTTACTATTCTCCAACAGATCTATCTCCTGCGCCAGTAAATCACTTTCATTCGGACTTTCTTCAGACTCGCCAGAATTAACTTCGCAGAAATCATTTGCCACTAACTCCTTTACCCTATCGGCGTATCTTAAAGTGTTAAGGGTGTGATCCACAGAGCCCACGGAGGAGGAAATTAACGCTATCATACAAGTCCTCGATTTTTCGCCAATGAACGAGTCCCGGAGAATCTTAGTTAAAATGCTCTCTCTAAAAGGGCAGTGTTTTCCCTTTTTTCCAAGGGCTCTTATACATTCTTTCAATGCTAGCAGAGACTTGTTGATATCAGCTCCTTCTTGGCGCGTCTGTCGGTTAGTTCTTGAATTATCAGCTCCTCGTTCATTCCCAGCTAAATCAATTAATGAAAATTTTCCTTCGAGATTTCCAGTGTTTTTTCTTCTTAGGATAATCTGGAAGACTGCATGGGAGCGTGAGGAATTCGCATTAGCGGAAGTTTGGCCGGAAGTTCTCTCCAAACTTCCTTTCCTAATCAGCTCCATGATGTCGTCTACTTTATTAACCGGACGTTCGGATAGCCCTACTACGTTTACAACTTGTTTTCCATCTTCCAAAACCCTCAACCTTTGCTTCTTGGCCAGGAGATCAAACGCCAATTTGCCGTAAATTTCAAAAAAACTAACCGACACCATCAAATCTTTGCTACAATCTCGTTTCAAGAGTTTAAAGACGTCGTTTGCAACTAGGGCGTAAATACCGTTTTTGAAGTTTTGCTGTTTCCCTTTAAATTCTCCGCCCATGGTGTGAGTTTTTCCAGCTCCAGTTTGACCGTAGGCGAAGCAAGTTGCCATCCCTCCATCGAAAATTGTTTTGACCAGAGGTTGGGCCGTGAATTTGTAAACAGTTTCATTTGAACAAGTCTCATGGAAGACATAATCAAACCTAAACTGGTGATTGTCCAGATATTTAGTTAAATCAACTTTGTGTTTTGGTTCATGAACGATCATTTGATTCTTGCTGGGAACTGTGATGACGTCAACTTCATTCCTCGACATTTCACGATTATTCAACGGTCGTTTCCTAACACAAACCGTGATCTGGTTTTCAACCACAGAATCCGAATCTTTTATAGGATTGAATTCCAAGGAGCTTTTGTATTCTCTGATCATCCGAAGAAATTCAAAGTAAGGATTGTTTTGTTCCACCAAACCAATTTGGCCTTTTATGTTTCTCTCTTCTGCTTGCCTCTGTCGCCTCTCGTCTCGACTTTTGGCGATCATTTCGACTTTTCTGGCCGCTTCTGATTTATAGTCGTAAAAAGAATCCCTCTTTTGAATTTTCTTGGGGGAATCCTGGGGGGATGACGAATCTACAACCGATAGTTTGCTGCTGGAAAGCTCTATAACAACTTACTTTGTATACCTGCATTTTTCCTGGACTGCTGTGGTGATGGAGTTTCGTTTAGTAACTTCTTGTTAGAAGTGGAATCCTTGTCATGGAGGATGAATGAAAACATTTTTCCCACTGTCAAAAAGTTAAAGATACGTCAAATTTTGAAGCCGAAATCACTCACTTGATTGACGGGGATCTTACAGCGTTACTAGGGCAGAAATTACTCACCTCTATTGTCTGATTTGTCTGCACGGAATGTGTGTTTGTTGAAGAACATTTTGGGGTGTCGGGCGTTGCAGTGTCTCACAACGATTTATCGATCAAACTTTATATTAACAACAAATAATAAGCTGTTCAGGGGTGAGACTTTCAAGGCAATCGATAACAAACTAATTAATGTGAATGCAATGGTGTAATCCTACGCATTATTAAAATTAAAATTTCTAAATTAGTAATTTGAAACTTGTAGGTACACTAAAGTGTCTAGTCGACGTCCTCAAATTCTTTTTCCAAAAATGCATTTAAACTTAGTATCCTTTTGATAAAATAAATGATTTTTTTTAAATACTCCAGAAACATTTTTAAAGACTGATGGGATGGATTTAAATTTATAGGAGGTAGAATTTTATTATTCACCAAGTGTGGAGGTTTTATCTAAAAGCAATTTCAGATTTTTTCTCTCTGGCCCACTGCAATGTCTGCCGCACCAGTTTTATCACGTTTTTGTATAAATAGTTAAATAAATTGTGACCATCCTCAACGTTAAAAATGGTGGAGGTGCCGATTAAATGAACGGCCTTGCCGGTCGGTGTAGGCAATTTCTCTGCAGTTTTTTCATGCACGCTACATTTTCACTCTTGGGCTTAGCGATTATCCCTGGTTAACAGATGGCGCCATCGGAATAAAGTGAGCTTTTTGCTATCACTCAAAACTATTATTGGCAAGTTCGATTCAGCCGAGAGCGAAATATCGACGGGAAACGTTTTAATTAGCCCATAAAATCCGCACCCTTCTTCATCAGTCATTATTTATTTACATCTGTCTGGGATGAAAGGAATCATCAACCCCCTTGTGCCCTTCGCGCAACAAAGCGAACAGTGAAAGGGTTCCACGCCTTTTGGGCATGTTCGGTCTACCTTAGCGGTAACTTAGGTAACATTGGTACCTAATAGTAATCAACGGTTATTTTTTTGAGGGTAAAAGATTCAAATTGATCGATGATTGACAGGTCAGGTGTTGAGTGAATAATAGATGAGGACCCTTGGGAGATGGTAATTTCCAAAGCGGCTCCACCTTTGATCTGTTGTTTGGCACACGTCTTATAACAGACATCCTTCACACTTTGATGAATAATCATAATATTCGTTGAAATTAATTTTTTTGTAAACTTCCGAGCTATTGTGGACCTCTAGTAGCCGGCGAGGACTATTGTCCACTGTTAGTAATAGGAGATTTCAATCTTTAATCTCATATAAATAAAATGTATCGTATATCGTGGGATGTTTCCAGAAACGGACAGATTTACTGGCCAATTGTCCGTGAAATCAGATTTAGAGCTTAGAGGATATTTCATATCATGTTGCGTTTTTTGCGAGGATCTGTGGGTGGTTTGTATCTCGATTTGCTTTTGATTTTACTGAGACATAAGCAAGGAAGTAGGAGGAAAGTTTTTGTAAAATTTGGGAATATGCGGATATTTTATTACGTATCACCTAACCTAATTCGATATTGAATGAGAAAAAAAGCAACGGCTCAGCGGCTCTTAAGCTGTGCTTAGCTTCGAATAATGTCAGTGCAATCTATGGTACAATAAAAGTATCTGTCCTCTGTCCAATTTAGCTCTTCTACCATCAGCTTCTAAAAAAACATCCTCGAGGTAAAAATTTAAGTCAATGTACAGTCGGGGACTTTGAATATGCCCACCCCACCGTGATGGTTCGCTTGATCGACTGCATCGCTGAAATTCATTTATATTATAAAGAATAGTTTTAGCAATAAGAAGTCATCTATAAAGAATGTAAACTAGAAATGTATTTGTTATTGGTATTTTTGCAACAGACACAGAGCAATTTAAAAAAAAGGTTTTGAAACCATAATTTTGTTAAAATTAGTTGAAAATTATTAACAGTTTTTACTTTTTATCGTGAATAATTGTGGCAGACATATGAAGACTATAAGGGGGAAAACTATCGAATTCGAAAAAATTGAAAATCGAGATAATGCCGCCATTTAGTATAGTCATTTGCCATTCGACCACTAAAACGAGAAGTCTAAGTGCCGATTTCATAATCAAAATTAAAGTGTCCTTTAAATATTCACTTATTAGCAATATTTCAAAAAGGCTGTTCCTGATTGGTTAAAAGCCCCTTTAAAGCCGACTTTAATTTTAACTTTTATTTTGAAATCGGCCCTACCCCTAAGTCTCCTCAAATTGGTGAAAAAAAACTATCCAAGTCCAGTCAGTAGTCAGTGTTACATATCAATTACCAGTATCAAATAATAATTATTATTATTTTAGCTTTCAATTAAACCTAGTTGCAACCCTTTATCATTTGTCATTTTTTATGGACAAACTTTGAAATTTTGAATTGCGTTTATCTCGGAAACATCAAAATGTGACTAAGATCGTTCTTCTGGGGCAGCAGAAAAGCTGCTGGAACCTATACCCTTCGCGTGAGCCTTATTACCTTGTATTTAAAATTTTTAAGCTTATAAGCCTAAATGGCATTTCCCGTGGACTACTTGCTTCCAGAAGCCTTTTAGATCTGCAACGAGTCGCCCAATCCCCATGGAACAAATTTCAGCCAAATCAATCCAGTAGTTTGGGCTGTAATGTATTTTTAGTGTTATTACAAAAATTTCAATTTTTTCCTACCCAAAGGACACTAAATGCTGCTAAAACGGCACTTTTATGTCTAGTATTACAAGAAATAATTAATTTGACACTAAATAGTGGAAGTATTCAGGGTGAATAATTAATTTGGCAGTAAATTAATGGAAGTATACAGGTGGTTCTTTTTTCACTGCTTACCATTGGGATCTCCTAAACGGTAAAAGATGCGGAGTCGGTTAAATTACAGAAAAGCTGGCCTATTTCTTGGTGATTAAGAATCTGAAGAAAAATCTCCGGTATCTTGATTCGTTCCTGAATTATCCCGAAAAATCTGTCAAAAATATAAAAGTTCAAAGTTTTAATTAAGTAACATCAATCGTAAGAAAGATATGAACTTTTCTTGAAAGTCGCATTTTTCAGTTTTTTCGGGATAACTCAAGTACGAATCAAGATATCGGGAAATTCTCCTCAGATTCTTAATTGACAAGAAATTGTGCGACTTTTCTCTAATTTGAGCGACCTCCTACGTCTTACGTTTAGAAGATGAAAATGGTGAGCAGTGAAAAGGGAACCACCCTGTATTGGAAAAGAATTAAATTAGCTGATGGAATTAATAATGAAATTAATATTGAATTGATGGAATTAATCGGGAATTGATGGAATTAATCTGGAATTGATGTAATTAATCTGGAATTGATGGAATTAATCGGGAATTGACGGAATTAATGGAATTAATAAAACTAAATCGGAATTAATTGAATTAAATTGAAATTAATTTACGATTGGAATTAATTGTACACAATTTTTTGATGATCAGCCCCCCAGTTAAACCAGAAGTGCTAAAAAATATCTGATTACCACTGGATGCACATCAAAAAAACAAGGTTGACTCTCCGAAATATTCCTCTCGAAAGAGTTCTTCAATTTATTCCTTATTTTTGATAAGCACTGTAAGTATGTAGATTTTGACCACGTATTTATATGCCCTTAGAATGACATCTTGCAGATTTAATCTAAGGAAACCCTAGCAACAGTCAATGAGCTAAAAATGAGATATGTTGCTGAATGCTGAGAATGCATTAAGCCGGATTAAAGTTAGTTAATGGCTTGTGTTGTTTGAGATTTTATGTAGATGTCCTATTTAAATTGCAAATAAGCCGCCCACTCTTATCCGTCGATTGATCTATAAATATACATATATTTGGTTTAACCCCGTCGCCGTCGCCGTCGTTTGTTTATTAACAATTAATTATTAGCTATTAAGTAGACCACACTGTTCATTATTTCTGATGCTTCAATTCGAGGCGTAGGTATATCAAGAGGCAGCGTCGCGACGCTACGTCTCTCATCCTGTGTAAGGATGTGAGCAGAATTCGTTCAGGTGGCACAAGCTCTGTTCTCATTTTCCCATTAGGTGTACATTACATTAAAAGCATTCAGAAGAGCTTAGAGATTCTTTGATAGACCTTCAAAGAAGATATTAGGCCTCTAAGTACAGGATAATATGGTATCTTGTTACCTAAGAACTAATACTCTTCGGTGATGTAATGAAACCCCCACGGGAATTCTTTTTCAGTTCCGAGATTTTACGACCCCTAATTTTAGGCTAGGATTAGTCGAAAATCCCTAAAAACGGAGTAATTAACGGTTGGCAAGTGCTCTGAACGAATGCTGGATGTAAATAATAGTCATGATGTCCCTTTGTAGTAGAGTTTCCTGTGCCACCCACTGCTTTCTTGACATGACAAATGGTCTACTTAACATCTTCATACCAAAGGAGAGCACCACAGTGCGGCCAACTTGCAACCTTAACTCACCCCAACGTAAGGGACAGAAAATTTACGCGCTTGGATTTCACGCCACATTATATTTCACACTTTTATTTGAGGACTAAACATAATCTTCCTCTATTTTAGGACGCATTTACTCGCTTAATATCTCGTAGGGCGCGACGAATTTCCATCGCACAAAGGGGACTTTTTGCTTTTCTTTTCTTTCCAAACGACAATTAGTTTGGTCTAACACGTTCAGAATTTGCGGTCAACGTTTTGACCAAGAGGATGTCAATGCCCAGGACATATATCAGTCTGCAGATGGCGACAGATAAAAGCTGTCTGCATGGCTGTACTTGGACGGGTATGGGTATTGTTAATTGTTATCTAACCGCTGGTCATCAGCGATTTGCAAGGACTTCCAGGCGGAAACAGCTTCATTAGAAAGGAGCCTCGTTTTGTCGGCAACTGTGGACACACGTCGAACCAGAACGGCATGACAAAATAAATTTTGTCGCTAATTTTTGGCACTAACAGATTATCCCATGTTTTATGATGATCTCTTCTTTATGCATTGGGGTGTAAAGGAGTAGGTCCTAATTACACTGCACAACACATATTTTTGACAGAGGATTTAATTTAGGTTTTCTAATACATTTTATAAAGTTATATTCATATTTAAACTTAAAAATTTCTTATCACCCTCAGTTTAAAAAACGCATTTTTTCTGCAACAATAAGTAAGTATAGTTATTGATAACGTTTTAAGCTCTTTCTTCTGCAATCTTAATTTATGAAGCAATATTAACTCAGAAAATGAAAAGCCTACATGAAACAATAACTATAAACGTAAATCCATCAATGGAAACGCATATTTTCAATTTAACTGTTTATGTTTTAAAATTTAATAAATGTAGTGCATTCTAATAGATTCTTTTACTTTCCAGAAAAATTGGTGAGTGGTACAAAAAAAACTGAAGGCATATTTGGAAAATGTGAGCCAGAAAGAAAAGGAATCACCGATTTTTATGCTCTGCCAAGAAAAAAAAATTAAATTGTTGTCAATGATTGTTGTGCATCAGTGTTAGTGACGACTACCTGTTACAGATAATTTACCGTGAGATCTAATAAAAACGAATTTGAGTGGGACATGTAATAGTCTGTTAATGAAAATTGACTCAACTCAAATGTAAGTTGTTAACCCAGCCTATATTTTGCTCGCGAAAAAATCATAAGAACAAAGTGTTCTGAATCCAATTTTTACTACCTATGCCGAGTTTCAATTCCAAAGCACTTTGAATCTTCCCAAAAAATTTTTAAAGCTCGGTTTTGTCCGATTGCGCCAAAGATATCGAAAAAAATTGTTTAAGAAAAGTTGTTCAGAAGTAAATTTTGTCTTCACGTAATTGCTTGAAAGCAAAATTCGCAATTTAATTTTTTGAAAATTAAGATTTTTCCAATTTTTCTAAAGTTAAAAATTTGGATTTTGAATTGAAACTTGGCATATGGGGTCAAAACAAGTTTGCAAACAATTTATTCTCATGAAATTTTTTGATATCTTGATCACGAAGCAAAATATTGAAAAATGGTCTTATTCGCGAGGTCGCATAGTGTCTTTAGAAGCTCAATCTCAAGCTTCTTTACATAAAGCACACATGTTTGGATGTACAGGGATGAAAGTGTTAATAGCTGATTTTTTACGAAAAGCGATTTGTAGTGTGTTCTTGGATGGGCCGACTCCATACTTAATGCATCGTAAATTTTTTTTCGCAAAATGAAAGCCGCCTCTGAATGAGCAGAGTTTTCCCAAAATTGAATACCGTAAATTAAAACAGAAGGGTTAGTTTCTATGCTTTGTAACTTTTCCTTGTCAAAAAGTGACATCGAAATTATTACAAGAAAATTAAAGGCACTTTCCTTTACACATTTATCTAAGAAATTTCAGTAAGTTGATTGGTTCATTTGAATATTGAATTGGTGTATTTATAATTCTACAGAGTAAATTCACCAGCCGATTGTATGTATAGGGATTAATGAGTTTAACAAAAAAATCTCTCCTTTTTACTTTCTGCTGAAATTGTTGAATATTGTTTTAAAAAATTGTCAGTCATTGCTGGTCATTGTCATAGAGATTCCTTGTTTTATTTTTCTATTGCCACATGAACGTCACCTGTTTTCATCAGTGGTAGCCAACCTAACGCACTATTCTATGATTATGACCCACTCTAATTAATTTTATTAAATGAACAACAAAAGTTTGTAATTATCCTTTTGTTAGTAAACTTAAGAATAACTGGTGGATTATTTTTCCGTCTCACTTGTTGCGGGCAACCAGTGAGTTTTGTTTTATTGTGTAAAAATTCAGATAATTTGTACTGCAATACCTACGTAAAATTTCTCCGATATTTCAGGTAACAAATTAATTTGTATGTTGAAGGGTTGAAGCTTTCCTTTCGCTTCCACCAAAATATTTTCTGACTCAAAATCAATTACTATATTTTGCTCATTTCTTGTGTAATTGGGCAATTATTATAGAAAAAATGTGGAAAGCAGGGACCGCTTGTAACTTTTGTATTTCACTTTAGTAGCACAAATCGTTTTGTTGTCTTGCACATGTGAATATTTATTCTTTAAAGAGATATTATCCACTCAGGAAATTTTTCCAGTCGGCGTGTTTAAATTGGCACGTTACACCCTGCTGACTTTTAAGAAATAATTTATTATTGTTTAAAGGGAGAAGTAGAAAATTACAGAAAAATTAGATACTGCATCAGCCGAGATCTAATTTTTCTGTAATTTTCTACTTCCAGAATGGTTTACACCTGTTAACACTTTCATTATTATTATTATTATTGTTGTTCTCTTGAAGCCTTTTTATCTTATATCACCTTCCTAAGAATTACATAGCCTCCATAAATAAAATTCCACAATAAAGTTGCCGGCTTGGTTACGTAATCTTCAATAAAGTGACCATAGTCCCGAATAACTGCGATAAGGCTAAGAAGTGGGCCTCACATTTAAACGACGCGTTGATAATTTCTCAAAAAATCTCCAAGCGTCACTTGTTTGCATCCCAACAAGGACTGGGGAGAAACGAGAGCGTCGCGACGACGTCTAGAAAATCGTCTGTGACCCAGCTGCAGCTTATCTCTGTCCATTTCACATCAAGTGAACTGGGATTAAAGTTCTGGACAACGTTCGAGCTTTTATTTTATTTTGATTCTTATTTTATTTGGTGGAAGAAGTAATATGACCTCATAAAGGGGCTCGGAATGGCCGGGCGGCAGTTTGCGACTGCCATTTCAGTCTTGGTTTGTTTAAGGGTGACAACTTGGAGAATTATTATTCGGTTTTATCTTTGTAAAGTCTTTGTAATCTGGAACCAACTGTCGGTCATTAAAACCAAAATGGACCGCATTTTTCGACGAATTTCAAGTGACAAAAGACCGGCACGTGTTTGTCCCAACGGCAGTTGTAGGGTGATCTCACTACTTTCGCTAACGATTGAAAATTTCAATTAAATGTAAAATTTACCGTTTATTCGAATTCTTGATGTCCCTGTGCAGGACAGGTTGGCACAATTCCGGTACTCCGGTCACGGCTGTAATTTGGCGATGAAGCGGCAAGGGAAATTGCCAACGTGCAGCTTCCGTGACTTAATGAGCGGCAACGCCTCAGGATAGTCCGCGACGAGGCCACCTGACCGCCACCCCCTTCGATTCAGCTCAACACCCTCGTCATACACCTAAAGAAATGATCCTCTTTTTTACCTGAATGTTTATTGTTAGCCACTCTATAAAACGCCCGTTAAAAAAGATGTTGATGCCACAAAAATTCCAACGTCGAAAATAAAATTGCACCCTTTTTTCAGTCTGAATTGCAGGCGTCGTGTTTGCTTTTTAATTCATTGGCCTTACAAGATTTTAATCCGACAGGGCTATAATTCACCGAATAAAAGTGCTGTTTAATCCGGCCACCTTGGCTTCCGGTCTCTTGCTTTCAATGGTTACTTTTACGACACCGTTAATATGTTTTTGATAGAAATGGGGAGAGAATTAATCCAGAAACTTTGATGGGAGCAACGAACTTGATTAAAGCTGGACGGACACCTTTTCTTGACTGCTTCTTATGACTTCTTGAATCAAACTGAAATTTAAATGTGTGATGTAAAGATGCGGCCCAAATTTTTTAGAAACCGCGATTACTTGTACTATGATCTAATCATCACTCATCAGTATGGAGATATTTTAACTTATGGCATCAGGGGTTGCTGCATTTTATTTTCAGGTACCTAAGATGGTCTCGGTCTGACAAATAACAAAAAAGACAGTTACAGCCCAATTTGCCCGGCACCTTCACCATTTTTTACTTCTTGTACGAGTGGAAATTAATTACACAGCTTGGTTTAAAAAGATTACGAGAATTTGTTTGCCTAGGCTAGAAAGAACCATTTTATTATGCGGGCCTGGGGATAATCCAGTTTTATGCAACAGTTGCAGAAAACGCGTTGACTTAATGAAATACATTAAAAAGCGAGCTAGCCCAAATCACTGAAGCGATTTGATTGAAATTTGGTATGTATACATTTCATCGACGATAAAGAGCTGAGAAGTCTTTGAGGCCAATTGTACAACCGGAAGTGTAATTTTTGCACATCTCAGCTTTGAAATATAAATTTCAAGGCCATAATTTTCTTAGCGCCGACTTTAAGAACAGATGGAGATTTGTGCCTATTATTGTTGTTGCATTGGAGAAAATTTTCGTTGCAACTTGAGGATTCAACTCTAGAAATCGGAAGTGTCATTTTTGCACATCCCAGCTTTGAAATATGAATTTCAAAGCCATAATTTTCTTGATTACACAAGGTAGTTTCACAGTCTCGTTCCACAAAATTTTACTTACTGTTTAGGACGCGTTTCGGAGTGTTACTCCATCTTCAGCTATAAAAGAAATTAACACAAAATACACAACACAAAATCGATCGAAAGACGCTCAAACATTGAAATGTTTGAGCGTCTTTCGATCGATTTACACTGCGACCCAAAAACTGTTATTTTTCTTTGACCCAAACGTTTTTTCATTTTCCAGGCAACTGTTTTGTATTTTGTGTTAATTTCTTTTATAGCTGAAGATGGAGTAACACTCCGAAACGCGTCCTAAACAGTAAGTAAAATTTTGTGGAACGAGACTGTGAAACTACCTTGTGTAATCAAACATCAGTTCCTCTTTGAAAAATGGACCAAGCTTTCAACCAACACAATTTTCTTATCGCCGACTTTAAGAACGGCGGTCATCAAGTTCTGGTTATAAAAATATGTAAGTATTTGCAGTTAGTGCGAAGAGTGCGAAGGGTCACAGATGGAGATTTGCGCCTATTATTGTTGTTGCATTAAAGAAAATTTTCGTTGCAACTTGAGGATTCAACTCTAGAAATCGGTTTTAAGATTGTGGCTAATTCTAGCCCAAGGCTCATTTGCTGAGTCGACTGATGTTAACAAAACTTAAAAATTATTTACCATTTTGAAGAAATTTAGAAGAAACAGCGGCCATAGATGATGCCATTCCAAAGCATAGTCTATAAATATTCACAATGCTCGAAATTGTATATAATGTGATTGTGTAATATTGGTGGCAGTGCTTTTGGACGTTTTGTTTCTGTAGACGCGAATGACGCGATGCTACTTATTGTTCTTAAACGGGGAATCTCCCGGTGTGATGTGTGTAAATGCCTACCTTTATACTCGGTTATATTGTTGTATATAAAATTCACTGCTTAATTATATTTTTGGGTACAATGAGGTACCTAATAAACTTCTAGAAATCGGAAGTTGACGTCTTTAGAGATATACTTAAATTACAATTTGTGAAAACTTCAAAAGAATGGTTCAAATTTTATGACAAATGTGAATAAACTTGGTTTCTTACAGTAAAATTGCCTCAAAATCACTGAAATTAATATCTGTCCGGGATCCACACGACCTAGATTCACCCTATTTCCATGGCGATTCATTGTTGTCAACAAATAAACTAATTCCACAATACACTCAAAAATCTTAAGTTGCAAAATTATAGTTTTTTCCTTCTATAATCTGACCACTGTGCGACGCCTCAGCACGCCCCTGGATTTTAGTGATTGCGACCTTCGATTCGATATTGTATCGTAAAATATTTATTTTAATATACATATTATTTTATTATTAGTATTATTATTATTATTAAAGGAGCCTGTATTACGTGATTATTCGATTACATCATGCACGTAAATAAACATCCACCAGTGGGGAAATTCCAGTCGCTTCTCTGGTTGCCCATTTTTTGGAAGTGATAGTGTGGTAGTTTGGTAGTTATATTATTTTGTTACTAAGAGAATCCACTAAAATCGCATCTTGAGACAGTATGTACAATTGTACACACACAATTTACCCGGCGCCTCCACCTTTTCTATTTCTATTTCGAATAAGCTGAGCCTACGCTATTTACTTGCGCCTTGTATGGTAGGTCTAGATGACATTATTCTTTAGTCTGTCGCCAAAAATTTTGCTGTAGATAATCCAAAGAAAAATTGTGTTGGAAATTAATTGCTGTACCTATAATTATTGAAATTTACTTCTCAAACAACTTTTTCAATCTATGCTACAACGACAACTTGAATTTACAAATTCAACCAAAGGCACTACATTTTTTACGGTAAAAATACAGAAATAATTAATAATGCAGGGCGCATTATTTTATCTCGGCACCATTGCTAACTTTTTTAATACTGAAGATACAAAATCGGTAAAATTAGCAAAGAATTGCATTTTTTTACACTGATTACGATGGTCGATTAAAAAAAAACAAATCGACATCGTATTCGTTAAATAATCACTAAAATGATATTTTCTTTAAAAGGAACATCCTATAGATTATTAGTTCTTTTAAAAGGTATATTACTACAACAATTCTTAACACAAAAGTTTATGTGCATTATGTACATACCTAAAAACGAAAGTAAACGGTTTAATGGGGTAAGAAGATGCGTAAGTTTTAATTCATAATCCTGAATACGAAAAAAAGGCAATCTGTTAAACTAAATGAAGGGTCCAATGCTAAAACTGGCTAAGTCCATATTATATAATTTCTCAGGAGGCGAAGAAACATTTCATGCCGACTATGGCAATGTATAGGGGTTTTGAAATTTACATACGCTTTCTTTGTCTTTATTTTCGCATATTTATGCAAATTATTTTACAGGACGATGCAGAGACATTTATTAGACGTATCTGCAGGAATAACTCATTTTCGCAAAAAAGCGGACATAGCCAGTTTTAGCATTGGACTCTCGAATTGACAAGAAATTACTTAGGTACTACTAGCAAAAATGTCAATTTTTCTGATCAATCTAGATAATTTAATATTAATTTCAATCACTTCCAAAGCCATGTTCCGCCAATAAAAAAAGTTGTTAATTTACCCTTTATAAGAACTAATAATATGTATTATATGATGGGGTGTTCCGTTTAAAAAAATATCCTTTTAGTAATTATTTAACGAATACCATGTTGATTTGTTTTTTTTGAATTGACCATCGTAATCACTAATCAGTGTGAAACAAGTGCCATTCTTTGTTTTTAGAAAAATATCGTTTTAGTGGCAAAAAGGCCCTTTTTGAATTTATTTTGACAAAAGAGCATATTCTTACTATCGAATTCTTTAGCTGTTGATTTGCCGGATCAGAAACTGTGGTGACATTTTTTTAAGAATTGCCGTTTTACGGACAAAAAGACCCTTCTTTAGAATTCTCTTTGCAAAAGAGCATATTATTATTATCGAATTCGATAGCTGTTGTATTATCGGATCGAAAACCTTAGTGGCATTTTTTTAGGAGTGAAAAACATCTTTGTTGAAATTTTTTTCTGCTGTTTTGTATATGTCGCATCTCTGAGCGCGATTCTTCGACACTTTCAACCTGCTATATTTACAAATTCCTTGAAAAAGTAGAAGTTTCTACAGTCGACGAGATTTTTTTCTTAGATTTTTTTAATTTCGTATGCCCAAAAAAATTGTATTGCTAATTTCCCCGTGGATCTTTGTATTCTGTGTAGATAGTAGTCAATTCAACAAAATTTTTTTAATGATTTTCGTCTGTGGCTATAATTTCGCAATTTTCATCACATTTGACAATATGTTCTTTTTAAGGTTAATATTTTGCCACATTTTTGACAATAACTGCCACTTTGTCATCCACTGTCAGCCCGCTTTCTTTTAATGAGAAAGAATTTTTTCTCTATTTTCCACTGAAATGGCAGAAACCGTGAATACATTTTTAGAACCAGAATTTGATCATCTTTCTAATGGCGACATATAGAAGGAGGCCTTGTTTTTAAAATTTTAAGTTGATATGCCTAAATGGCACTTCCCGTTCGTTTACCGATTGCTTCCAAATGCCTTTCAGGTCTTCAACGGGCCACCCAATCTCCATGTACCAAATTTCAGTCAAATCGATCCGGTAGTTTGGGCCATAATGTGTTTTTAGTGTTATTACAAATTTTCAACTTTTTCTACCCAAAGGGCAGTAAATGCGAATGAATTTTGTCTTACTTAGAACAAGTATTTGAAGGCCTTCCTGATGCTGGCAATAATTTTTTTTAAAAGTTGTTTAGGATGGTAAAATGAGAGTATATTTAAAATTGAAAATTGAAGTGCCAAAACGGCACTTTCTGTGGGTCGATTGCCTCCAAACTTTTCAGCTCTTCGACGTTATAATACAGTCTCCATGTTCAAAATTTCAGCCAAATCGGTTCAGAGGTTTCGGCTGTATCGTGTTTTTAAAGTACGTTAACAATCCGAATATTTCAATTTTTGTCAAAAAGGCACTAAGAGTGAATACATTTTTAGAAGCAGAATTCGAAAATTTTAGTGATTGCAGTAACCTCCCATTTTTTTTAAATTGTGATGGGGTTGGGGAGGTTAAAAAATGGGAGGTTACCAGTGATGTGAGTTTACCGTAATTTATTTTTTTGGTAAATTACCACGGTAATTTACCATGGTAATTTACCAATTTAAATTCTCGGGTAATTTATTTTTATGGTAATTTACCATTTTTTTTTACCATCGTAATTAAGAAGTTTTCAAATTTTGGACTGAATGAAAGGAAAATTATCAATGTTTGTTAATCTGTATCCGTTCATTCTCTAATTTGTAGTGAGTAGTGAAAATAAATTTTTTTCAAATCAGTTTCGTGTTAGTTTCTGCAATATGACGCCATATAAATAGAATGGGACTTCGGCGGAGATTTTAGAGAAATTAAAAGCTTGTTACAGAACACGGTTACAAATTTATCTGTGATTTCGAGTTAATCCACGGACCCTTAACATTTAACAGAAACTCGGGCACACAAAAGCTTACATGCATTATTAAAGCATTGATTGAAGTGAATTGCATGCAAAGTGGATGAAAAAGTTGTTACAATGTTACAATGTAAATCTTATGGACGACATTTGTTTGCTTGTCCTCAGGGCGCCCGACAGTTGACAGCTGTCATAATTGTGGTGGGGATATGGAACTCCGTAATTTAAAATTTTCATTTTTTCTCAACGAGAATTAATGGTAATTAATTTGGTAATTTACGGTAATTTACCGTAATTAATTTGGTAATTTACGCGGTAAATTACCACCTCACTGGAGGTTACTGCAATCACTAAAATTTTCGAATTCGAGATAAGACCAGATGTATGCGTTTTGAGGTCTCAGGAACCCAAAAAAGTGGTTTTTAAAATGTGTCTGTGTGTATGTTCGCACTTGATCGATTTGACTGAAATTTGGTATATGGAAATTGGGTGACCCGTTGAAGACCTGAAAGACTTTTGGAAGCAATTGGTAATCGGAAAGTGCCATTTAAGCATATCAACTGAAAATTTTAAATACAAGGCCTACTTTTTTATGACGCCATTAGAAAGACGAATTTCTGGTTCTAAAAAAGTATTCACAGTTTCTGCCATTTCAGCGAAAAATAGAGAAATAATCCTTTCCATTAAAAGGGATATTAACCTTAAAAGGAACATGTTGTCAAATGTGATGGGTGATGACGATATATTTGTCAAAAAGCATAACAAATTTTCTGTTGAACTGACTACTATCTACACAGAATATAAAGATCCACGCGATGGGGAGGTTCCAGCCGCTTCTCTGCTGCATTTTTTTTTTACTGTTTTTTACTCTCTTTTTTTGATTTAGCAATTTGTTAAGCATGCAAATGAGGTCTAAAATGTACCCAAAACTTTTGAATGAACAATCCTACATGAAACTGAAAAAGAAAGTTTCTGGAAATGTTTAGGCAGGGAGTTATTTTTGCTTTCTCTTACTGGGACGAAAATTCGCTTTGTAAGCAAAACTGAAACCCCTCTTGACCCATTATTTTCAAATCAATTCGATGAAGAAAGCGATGGCCAAGGATCGGTCAGAATTACCACATTCTGGAGATAAATAAGAACTGTCAAAAGGTAGAAGCTTGAATGGATCAAGACTGAGATATTAATCTTCTGCTATTAAACTACCTACCTGTCCACACATTCTAAATATTTGCAAAGAAGGCCCAGCCTGTTGCTCTTTCGCTCTTTGCACACATTCAATTGTTCCTTGTCAAAGCCGGCTGTGATATATGCGCGCTTTGTGCAGCTTCCGTCCTGGTCATCGTGGCGTGTATTTTTTCTAGCCATCTGGTTGGATTTCACTTTTTTAAAGATGTGTCGATAAGTAGTGAGGGATGTGTAAGGGAAAGGGTCGTGTGCACCCCCTCAATCATATCGCACCCTCTAATATCAAGCGACGTCCTTGATAATGCAACAACACCCCTGCAAGTTTGCGAGTGGCATGCATAAGTAACTACGATGTTGCCAACTGTTTAAAATCAAAGTTTGTTCAGTTCCTGAAAAAATCCAAATCCACGATTTGAGGCTTCACGATTTCTCACGCTAGTTGTGAATGAAGCCATCAACACACCGCATAAGAAGGCAACAAAGACGTTAATAAATCAAAAGTTGAACAAGAGGTAAGTTGCGTAAGGTCAGCTTTGAAGAAAGTTTCATAATAATGGATGAATGGTGGATTTTGGCCCTCTACTTCCCTTTTCTGAGCAATTCAACCGCAACATGTAATGAGATTTATTATCGAAAATCTCCAAATATTTATTTAGGGGCTGACGTGGACTACAAAAGACGGATTTATGGAGATATTCGGTTTTTGAAAAGGTAAGAATCAGAGCACATGAAACAATGCATTACCATCAATTATTGAGGCGGCTGATAGAAACAAATTAAAACAAACAGAGAGTTGCAGGAGCGAAAATTAGCCCGGAACGAAAAAACAAGAGCAAAACGTATAAAAATCGATTCATTACAAGCGGGCGAAGCCGCCGATATTTGCAGGGTTTGATTGGGCAGGTAGCCTAACTTGATTAGCGATTAGGGCGATTGTGACGCGGACTCAAAGGCGTAATTAGCAGCCGGGCTGCTGGGAAATTGCCGCTCCGTCATGTGCAAGGCCAGTTTTCTGACTCTGGTCAAAAAGAGACGCAATGCGTGGACGTCCCGACGCCTCCACGTGATATTTGGTAACATATAATCACATGTTGTGCTCCACCAACTGCATATTGCCATCGGCTGGCGACTCTGTCCCTACTGTGTAGCTTTTATAAAGGCTAATTTTGGTGTGAATGCGTTTATTAACTCGCCAGAAACCACGAACCCTGTTAAAATTCATGTGTAGTGTGAATATTTTGTCACATTTATTAAAATAAAAAAAGCGAACGGACATTTTTTATTGCCACTTAAATTAACGCACTGCTGTCGCATAGCTCAAACCATTTTTGAAGCTCAGTGGACTCCAACTGCAGCGAGAATTAATTAGCATTTGCTATCTCTCTGTATGATTTTGTCTCTGGCTTGTTGTGACTTACGAGTTTTTTTTGCCTCCGATGCGGCAGGAAATTCCAATATGTATAGGCTAGAAAGTCTGTGTAGAAAAAAAAATGCAGCAGAGAAGCGGCTGGAACCTCCCCATCGCGTGGATCTTTGTATTCTGTGTAGATAGTAGTCAATTCAACAGAATTTTTTTAATCCTTGACTAATTTCGCAATTTTCTGACAAATACCTACGTCACCTCGGACATCACTCATCACATTTGACAATATGTTATGTTCCTTTTAAGGTTAATGTTTTGCCACCTTTTTGACAATAACTGCCACTTTATGTCATCCACTGTCAGCCCGCTCCCTTTTAATGAGAAAGAATTTTTTCTCTATTTTCCACTGAAATGGCAGAAACTATGGACACATTTTTAGAACCAGAATTTGATCGCCTTTCTAATGGCGACATAAAAAAGGAGGCCTTGTATTTAAAATTTTAAGTTGATATGCTTAAATGACACTTCCTTTGGACGAATTGCTTCCAAAAGCCCTTCAGGTCTTCAACGGGTCACCCAATCTTTATGTACCAAATTTCAGCCAAATCGATTCATTAATTTGGGCTATAATGTATTTTTAGTGTTATTATAAAATTTCGATTTTTTGAACCAAACAGCACTAAATGCGAATTAATTTTGTCTTATTTAAAACCAGAATTTCAAGACCTTTCTGATGGTGACAGTAAATCTTTCAAAAACTTGTTTTTAATGGTTAAACGAGAGAACAATTTTAAATTTGGAAATTGGTGTGCCAAAACGGCACTTCCCGTGGGCCGATTGAATCCAAAATTTGTTCAGCTCTTCGACGTGTAATACAATCCCCATGTGCAAAATTTCAGACAAATCGGTTGAGGGGCTTGGGCTGTACCGCGATTTTAAAGTCCGATAAAAATCAATTTTTTTTTAAATTTTGGTCAAAAGGGCACTAAGAATGAATACATTTTTATACGCAGAATTTGAAGGTCTTTCTTATGGTGACGTGAAAAATGGGGGTTTGCATCTAAAATTTAAAAGTTGATGTGCCAAAATGGCATTTCCGATTGCACGATTGGCTCCAAGTTAGGTTACGAGATGCCTATGTACCAAATTTCAGCCAAATCGCTCCAGTAGTTTGGGCTGTAGAGCGTTTACAAACGCACGTACGTACGTACGTACATACATACAGACAGATTTTAAAAACTACTTTTCTGGGTTCCTGAGACCTCAAAACGTATAGATCCGGTCTTATCTCGATTTCGAAAATTTTGCAGTAACCTCCCATTTTTTTTAAATCTTGATGGGGTTGGGGAGGTTAAAAATCATAAAGCGGCCGGGAAAGTCATACTTTTCGCTGTTCATACGTTTTTCTATCTACACCAGAAAATGTAAAGGGCTATATTTTTTAGTTTTATACTCGACGTAGCTGAAGGTTGAGGCCGTCTATACCACTCATAATTTGCAAGAAAAAGTTTAGAGGCCATGAAAACTGTAGACATTTTTGATTTGAGTTGTAAATTGAGCAGATTAATTGTATTTTTAGTTTAAGTTGTAAATTAAGCTAATAATCTGCATAATTTACAACTTAAACAAAAATGGCTACCGAGTTTTTTGTTGCAAATTATGCGATTTGGAGCCTTGGAAGAAAATTCACAAAAAATTTAGGAATAGATTAATTTTCATTTTGAAGGACATTTTGGAAAGAGGAAAGAAAGACCTTCAATCCTGTTTAAACGCCATTGTCATATGTCAATGGGTAACGAAACCCCATTGGCCTAAATAATGGTGTTAAATTAAAGTCCTTAGGAAGGACACTGCTAGTGCGAATGCAAATCCAATGAGTGGTATCGACGACCTCAATCTTCAGCTACGTCGAGTATAAAACTAAAAAACATTGCACAAAACCTAACGAAGATATACAAAAAGGAAAACTGTGCGGTTTTTTATGGGCCATCCTTTATATCCAAAAATAGAAGTAATATAGGCACCTAAGTTGCAATCTGATTCGGCAGCACCATCATTTTAATAATGACGATTTCTTATTTTTTTATTTTCTTGGCTTCCCAGAAATGTTAAATTTTGGGACAATTCGAATCATTTGAAATTGACCAATGACAGAGAGCAGATGACCATTTTCTGACCAACCACAACAATTTACTCCTATTATAACAATAACTCCTATTTCAATTTTCAGGCCAAAAGTCCTAAATCCTAAATCCGAATACTATTCGTAAGTACAGAATAGTCGACTTCCGTGATGCCTGAATACCTCTGCATATTGACTAGAGAATTTTCGTCGCATAGTATGCAGTCGTAACCATAGGTAAGCATCACAGAATTGTTGACAATTCAGTACTTATTAATAGTATTATACAGGGTAATTCACGAAGACCGTTCATTAGAAACTTTGGGGATCCACTTGTAGTAGAATTTTGAAATTCTGAAAAAATTAAATATTTCTAACATCCCCGCACTTTCGGTTTTACCGGAAGTGGCCGCCATCTTTGTTATTTCAAATGGAAAGCTCGTTTTGCCAACCTAAAGGCGGCGACTGACTGGAGCTGAACTTTGTAAGGTAATGCTTGTGGCGAGCAAATACAATACAATACAATACATTACAAATACAAAATTTTTAGCGGTCCGAATGCTCATTTTGAATGCTTCGCTCAACAGTGCTCCACTACTTGTTGTCAGTCTTGCCAAAATGTCGGACGTAGAAGTAGCTAGTGCCTTCTCTTGCGACCATTCCATTTTCAAGCACACACACGTCTGCCCACATCAAGGTCCTTTGCAGACTAAACGCAAAATTGAGGTTTTGGAGATGCGTAGGGGCGCAAACACGTATGCTCAAAGTGAACATGTCACCACCTGTACTGATCGGTAATGTAACAATCAAAAGGATTCGCGAAAAAACCGACAGCCGGGTGGAGCACCAGCGAGCACGAGCATGGCTCGGTTCGCCGCTCGCTTTCCTGAACTGACCACCGAATGCTCGCGTTACATTACATCGTTTTGTTACAGGTCAGTCGCCGCCTTAACTGTCACCGTTTTTACAGGCGTCAAAATATGTATGTGTAGACTGGGAGGGTTGAAACTAGCAGGTTTGAGCTTTCTTTTGATTACTCAATTGTTCTTGTTGACGTGTGACAATATGGCGGAAATTAATTTTCAAAAATGGCAGAAAGAAATTGTCCACAACTCCATGCCAAATGCTCAATTTTTTCTATTACGGATTACAAATCAATTTTTGGATACAAATTATGACGTGTCAAAAACGGTGACAGGCATGCAGGCAAAATGTGGGAGCGATAAACTCCGGTAAAACCGGAAGTGCTGGGGGGGCTTGCGAATATCTTATTTTTGGTGTGCGTGGGCGATTATGGTATAGCATAAAATTTCAAAATTCTATTACAAGGGGTTTCCCAAAAGTTTCTAATGAACGGCCTTCGTGAGTCACCCTGTATATAATTTCGTATATTTATCTATTCTTTCTATTTAATGCCGGGGAGCAACGGCATTAATGTATTCTGAATTACAATTTAACGAAATCTGAATTTCACTGCTGCTTTCTGAAAATCAATTGGCCAAAAATTGCCCTCTGGGTGCCTGTGTTGTCTTTAATTTACGTTGATTGTACTATATTGTACTCGAAATGTAAAATTCAAACAAAAGATTAAACTGATTTTAAAGGGCAAATGAAGTCCTTAAAAACCGAAAATAATTATTTATGTAACAAGTGAGTAAAGTGTCGCCCGGAGGTATACAGTTGAAATTCTTTACAAAAACTCCCATAATGAGATTCTTGGTAAATCCGTGATAGGTAAATCTGGCAACAATATCAAGAAAAGCAATAGCAACTGCTCTTTTTTCCCTCAAGAGAGTGAATAAATCAACCGCTATGACACTTTTTTTCACGCTTTGTCGTCGTTAAAAAAACACGCACTTTAAGAACGATTTTGAATGGAAAAAGTGTGCTTTTTTTATGTATCAAGGTATGAGCCTGGAATTTGCGAGACGAGCAAAGCGAATTTTATTAAGTGACTTTATCGTAACTTTGTAATGTCAAACGTCAAATGTCACGTCACATTAATGAAGAAACGATGCGTACGGAAACAGACACTCTCGGATATAGTCGACTAAAAAAAATATTATTATCACCATTTCACCTCCAGGTAAGACTGTTTCGCAGCTAATTCGAATTACCTGGAGGTGAAAATAACGCTCCGTATTCTGAAACTTATTTGATTATTCTGAATTACAATTGACGCTTTCTGAATTTGAATTGACTAACCTGAATTGTACAATTGATGGATTCTGAAATTCAACTTTTTGTACTTCCGTCATTGAAAGTACTACTTTATTGACTTTTTTTAGGGACTGAAGTATAGCATTTAATCCCCGGGGGAATACGACGTCGTGCGGCAACGGACTGACAGTGGATGACGTAAAGTGACAATTATTGTGAAAAAAGTGGCAAAATATTAACCTTAACATGTTGTAAAATGTCCTGACTTCGATTCGAGACAGGATGGAATCGGTTAATCTCGCGACTGTTCCAGAAAGATAAGTACGGGCGGTGACATTTTGATGACATTACGAAAAAATTTAAGTTTTCCAAACTATTCTGAGCGAAAATAGTCCCTGTTTTGATTCTGTGTTAAATAATTAATACCCTCTGTTGCTCGTTGGGATATTGTGTTTTGTGAAAAACGTTTAGTGTCAAGACAAGTGTTAATCTAATAACGCTAATAACCAGCCGGACTTACCTCGATTTATTTCGCTCGGGACAAATACGGAAATGGCCGAAGGGCGTACGGATATGCCCGAGTAAGCCCGAACGTGCCCGAGTGACGTCACACTTGCGTCGTCTGTTACGAAATTAGCCACAGACGAGAAGCATAAAAATATGCCTGTTGAATTGTTTACTATCTACACAGAAATCAAAGATCCACGCGTTGGGGAAGTTCCAGTCGCTTCTCTGCGGCATTTTTTTTGGATAAATTTGTAACATAAATAATTATTTTCAGGCAGTGTCTATTATATTTCCGCTGGTAAATAAATCATCCACGACCCGACTGCATTTAATTTGTTTCATAAATCCCGTCCAGTTTTTACAAGAGGCAAAGAATGCGTCGGCCGTCGTTTTGTCCGTAATGAGTGAGGGTTGCAGAGCCCCTTTTGTGCCAGATCCGCACATGAGTCACCCCGTGAGATCCACAGTCAGTGGCGGATTTGGGGCGCGTGGACGTTCGCTCCAGGGCAGGCCGCAACGTTCCCACTGAACAACCACGCCGGCCAAGAGCGGACCCTGCATCGGGGGAACAAAACCTTCATCCCCCCATCATCAGAAGGGGATTATACGCGACGGAAACAATACAAAAATTCAACGTATCTCTTCTCGGTAGCGCGTCCAATTAAATCGTAAAATCAAAGAAAACGAAACTGTGCGAGATTTACGACGGGGTTGACAGTTTCGGGGAAAATTTCTATTTCATTGGGTCAACCATAAAAACCAGGATTTGGAACAGATTGTAAAATGGGGCTCGAAAGTAGGTTAAACTGGGCAGTATTGTCCACTTGATGATGATGGACGCTGTTGATGGACGCACTTAGAATTGATTATTCACAGTTTTTACTTTCTGGAACTTGCAGGGACACAATATTTATCATCATTTTCGAGACATAACTGACCATTGTGGTGGCAACAATGAGGTCTGTTTGTGTTTTGTTTGGTTTAGAAATGTCTTGTTTTGTTGCTCATGAATTTTTTTTGAAAATGTTTTTCTCCTTTCCAAAAATGTCATTGCTATATAGGCCAGTCGGCATAATTTTGCCCTAAAAATGCGTTAATTCTCATAAGCGCGATTTTTGTATTAAATGGTTTATTTAGGTATACTTTTGTACATACAATTTAAGGATCATGTTCTTTAGAGCAAAAATTTCGAAAATCGCCCGTTAATGGCTATTTTTTAAATCTTGACTCGTCAAACATTTGCAAGGCACCGTAAGTGAAAAATGCATATTGCCTTTTTTAATGTAGACTATATTTTGAATAAGCAGCCGCCAACCAGAACTCTCTACTTCTAACACTTCCGGAGTATTAGCGGTCGAAAATTAGGTCTGAAGCGTCAAATTTTGAAGTTATTTTTCTCAACTTTTTCAAATGGAACGCCCGGTATATTTTCAGCTAGTGTAATGTAGAATTAATAAGCGAACATTTTTTGTAATACAAATAATGTTGGTTATTTTCATCCGTTTTCGAGTTATTGGCAAATATTACTAGTTTTCTTGCTTGCAAACAATAATTATTACTTATAAAATTATAAAATAAGCACGTAATAAGACGTAAATGTTCAAAATATCTTCTATTTTGGTTTATGAACAATTTAATTGGTTCTTCAAAAGACATTTCTACTATACCTTTAACATTTAGAATAAAAACTATGTGCCTATTTTTACAAAAACACCAAAATTTCAAAGGAATTGTTAAAGAAGGGCAGTGAAAATGTCTTCGTGAACAAATTAAATTGCTCTTAGTACTACATAGTACTAGTCTGATTGCTTTTGTTACAATTTTAAAAGTTAAAAGTTGTCTGCAAACAAGAAAATTAGTAATATTTGCCAATAACTCGAAAACGGATGAAAATAATCAATATGTTTGTATTACAAAAAATATTTATTTATAAATTCTACATTACACTGTCTAAAAATATACGGGGTGTACCATTTGAAAAAACTGAGAAAAATAATTTAAAATTTCACAAATTTTGAAAATTAATTTTGATCACCCTGCACATAGGGAAATAACGAAAACCAGACCAGAGCTTCCTAAAAACCTGTACAACAAGGTTCTCATCTTATTTTCTTATGAAAACTGCACCCGTGTAAATGGCAAATTTTTAAGTACAGCGATGTAAACTCGATTTTTTTGAAAAATAATTTTTTGCTCCCGACCTAAAGATTCAAGAGCCGTAATATTTTACGGATGATGAATAAAGGGTCCTAAAGTGGTTGTGCAATTGCTAAAATATACCGGACGTTCCATTTAAAAAAAGTCAACTTCGATCTGTTAAAAATTTTTAGGCCACCTGTACATTTCAAAATATTTTCCTGAAATGCACCCTCATTTATAGTTTAAGTATGATGCACTTGAAAGAAATTGCTAACTGAAATGGTTTAAGCGTGATGGAAGGCCGACGCCCTGTTGCAGGACCCAATAAGTCAAAAAATGTACCTTTTTGAGTAAAAATTACCAACTTTCGGTAGGAATTTTTTTGTGCAAAACATACTCCTTAAAATGTACCTAGGTACATCTAAATAAGCCATTTAACATAAAAATCGCGCCTATGGGAATTAACGCGCTTTTGATTTCTCTGCCGACTGGCCTAATACCTTTCCATTCCTTTTGAAACAAAAAGTCGATTAATGAAAATTCCAAAAATGTCCCGCAACCTGAATTTTGTAACAGTAAGAACCTGGAAGTGCGAATAAGATATTACCTAACAAGAAACTTCCGGTTTTTCCAGAAATTGACGTCGACAGCCCCCCAGAGATCACCGGGGGAAGTCGACATAATTCTTTTAATTTTTCGCGGATCAGTCCGACAAAGGTCACATGTCAAGTTAACGTCTCAATCAAGCCCCTGGTGCAGTGTAGCGAGCCACAATAAAAATTCCTAAACCGTGACAAACCTGAATATCATTCATATTTTAAGGGGATAACGAGTGTGTGACGTGGGAAATTTGTCAAATCGGTAACAATATTTTATGCATACGTCTGACGCATCCGACCCTCGTTACGTTTTTACAAAATAAATTTGGGATATTTTCCAGTTAAGAGATCGTTAGTTTAAGAAGCTGTCCACGTCTGAACATCCATTTGTATTCGTTGGCCCACTTTCTATATTTACAACCCCCGTAAAAATTCTCCACGCGACAACGGAATCACTTCAAGGCTGGGTCTATAATGCCTTAATTATGTGAGCCGCTCCCCCATGGATTTCACTTTCAAATCTGTAAATATTGTAACAATTATGGAGGAACTCTATGCTTTTTACGCCCTTCTCTGTCGCCGTCAATTCAGAACACTTCAGATGTAGTATAACACATATTGTTAATCAAATCACTTCACCGGGGTCATGTGCAGGGGAAACAGTAACATTAGGGGGTACATATTGAGAATAGGGAAAAAGCGACCCTCCTCGACACCACCACAAGATAGTGCTGCAAAAGGTTGGTCGATCACCTAGTCAACAGATTTATCCCACAATTTTGCAATAACCCTTCATTTCACATATACACACATTTTAATCTAAAGAAAATCAGAACCTATTTTGATATAATCCTAATGGAAAAAAAATAAGTTGTGCTGTGAACCCGCCTTTTCTCGATGCACTGAACTTGCTAATAATGATAGCTGGGCTAGCCGCCAGACCAAAGCGGTATCCCGTTTTGTAAAGCCTCGGTTAGTTGGGGGTTACTTCTGTGCAAAACAATTGATATTATGCAAACAGGAATTGTAATATCGGGTGACGCCAGTTGATTTGAAATTAAATTCTTTTCACTACAACATTTTCAAAGGTTGTTATAATTATAGCGCTGTTTGTTAGACGCGAATCAACCCAAATTTAAAAGTTAACTTTCGGCATCAAGAATTATTAATCTTTGTCATCTTTAGTAAGTGCAGATAGTTACACAGAATTATGTTCTTTAAAATACCTATCTTTCAAATCTTTCGACCTAAGTATCCCCACACAACTGATGTAAATGAAAAAAATCGTAACCTCATTATTTATTCTGTTTTACAGGGAGGTACAAAAGTCCGGCCCCTCTTTGTAACTCATCTGGAACAGCTTAGATATTAACTTTTGAAATTGGAGTGTATAGCTAGAGGGAAAATGCTGCTGATTTGACATTTGCAGGCAGGGCCAGAGCTCATGGGGGGTAGGGAGTTAAGACCCCCTCCCCAAAGTTTTGCCAATTGGTAAATTTTGGGTGTTGTCTGTGTGCCAGTTGGCAAAATGCAACAAGTCCATATTAAGGTTAATTTCGGGTAAAAATGACCGCATTCAGCTTATAATTTTCAACTGAATAGTTTAGGCACACCAAGGTTTTGATGTAATTACCTTACAATATTATGTTGACAGTTGCTGAAAACTTACTAGATAAAAAGTGAATCATTATTTTTTTTTATTTTCAAAATGTTGCTGCGGGTGGTCCCAGTTAGCCTAATTTTTGAGGTAAATGGAACCACATGATAAATTTTCCATACAATTGCAGTGGTGTTATTGTAAGCCATATGGGTCAGTGATTGGAACGTTACTTTTGAAAAGTAACTGAGATACCGTTACTCGTTATTGCAGAAAAGAGTAACGCGTTACCGTTACAAGTTAGCAACGCAAAAAAGTAGCGCGTTACCGTTACCGTTACTTTCGTCGTTACCTACATAATCGGTACTTGAAAAAGAGGGAAAAAAACATTTTCTACTAACTTTCTGAATTTGAAACTTTACCAGTTTGGTTAAGTATAGACATGGTTAGTCACTCGGCACATTTTGCTAGTCACTGTATTCGTCAAAATGACGTCACGCTGTGCAAAATTACATGGGGCGAGATATCCTTTTTTGACATGTTAGAAGTCTTCAAAATGTTTTTGCTCCGGGTTGGTTCCTGGGAATGTCTAACCATGTCTATACTAAACCAAGATTACCAGTATCCTTCTAACGGTAAAAATGACCGAAAAAGACACCAAAACATCGGTTTACGCGGAAACATGTTTTGCACTTTGACACCCACCAAAAAATAATCGGGTGCACCCATTTCAACATGGCCGACCGATTTCAATTGACTATTGCGTTTCATCGGCGGGAAATATGAAAAGTGATGTGTCGTATTAAAACAACTCTGACGTGTTATGCGGTGAAGATAAAAAATATGGTTCCAATTACCCCGTGGCTCCATTTATCCGAACTGACCTTATCATGTATGTAGTTCGAGAAACTAGGGCAGTTTTCCCGCAGATGTTCATTCGCCTTCTTGGCTTGTAATAATGTAATATTTGTAACGCGAGCTTTCGGTAGAGCCGAAAGCGATCAGTTGTCAAGAAATGGAACAAAACATCCATCCTAATCTTGCACTTCGAAAAGATATAGGACGGTTTTCTCAGGATGCTCCTTCCCTTCCTTAGTCCGTTAAGTAGGTATATCTGTAACGCGAGCTTTGACCGGAATCGAAAGCAAGTATACTGCAACAAGTCCATGTTGCATTTCCAGAATCAGTCTACATAATTTTTTTAATCCTCCTCGCTGCGAAAATGTTTTGGTCATCCTTCGCGAAATTTTCTTTGTCCCTCTCCGTAAAAATTTTTGACGAAAATTTATTAAGAAAAAATCTATAAGTAGCATCATGCGCCTAGTTTTATAACTTTTGAGAATATTGACTGCGTTTAAATCCATATTTTTTGCATTTATCTTTTCGGCGCACCGACAAAATATCCCGTGATAAAATAGCCCAGCGACAAAATAGCCCCAAGCAAAATAGCCCTCTGCCGAAAGAGCCCCCGACAAAATAGACGCCGAAACAATCTGTTTTTGTTCTTTTTTAAGTTAATGATAATTAATGGACATTTTTATGACTTACTTCTTACTATCTGTTCTTGAAATCACACAAATGTGGCATTCAGAATAAAACGTTTTTAGAATCCATAAAAAGAGGACAATATATTTCATCAATTTGCGTTTAGTAAAATAGTTATTTATCAAAAACTGAAGAAAAGTGTTGTAGCGGTAGTAGAATAAACAGAATAAGGCTTTAAATGCATTTTGATAAAAGTTAATTTTAACTTATTCAAGTTGTGATCTTTGTAATTTTTTTTCCGGGCGGGGGCTATTTTGTCGGTGGCTATTTTGTAAAGTCAAAAAAGATAATTGAGTTCTTTTTGCAATCTTACCTTGATCAAATCACCAGCAAAACGTTCTTACACCATTATTCTGATGAAGCGAAATCTTTCTCTCTATTTCTCATGAAAAATTTTACACATTACACATTACTTGGCCTTGTCAAATTTATATTACGTAGGTGGAAATTAGGAGCTTGTCAGATTTGAGAGGTTTTATAGAGCGGGTTTCACTGTATGTATGAAAGTGGTCTGCTGCCAAACTTTAAATATCGACCCTGTAAAGTAAACCAAACATAACTTTCAATGGATATTTCCTGTCAGTATTGAACTGCCATAAGTTTTTGACACTTTCCATCAAAATTCTCGTGACTAATTCAAAATTCTCAGTGAAAATGCAGAACACAATAGTACAAGGTTTCGGAAAATGCCCCAAACTGCCGTGGATGGTTGAGTTTCACAGCACCCACGGTGGAAAAGTGAAGAAAAACCAGCTAACGGCGGCTTTTGCGGAAAATCATTTGGAGCACTTGAGCAGCCTGGACGAGCGCTCCAAAGCGGGCAGAAAGCGTCTGACTCAGTTAATCGGAATAATTCCTCCTAAACCCATGTTAAGAGACATCGAAAAATTATTAATGGCAGGTATGACCGTGGCTCAACTGAGAATGGCTTACTTTTCTACAGAAGATTGTTTGAACACTATTCAGCTTGTAAGAAGGGCCGTGAAAGCTTTCGGTGAAAAAATCGGTAGGACCTACCCTCTCGCGATTGCCATTGATATAACTGAGCCTGAGATAACGACAGGGACTTTCCGACGATCATCCAAGGGAGCCGAATTGGAGAAAGGACAGACAACGAAGCTCACGACTAACCCGGAATTTAAGAATCGTTGTAGCGAAGAATATATTTTTGTAAATTACGAGAAATTACCGGAAATTGTAAAACCTGGTGATAGCGTAATTTTGGGTGACGGAGAAATCAGTTTGTCAGCATTGGAGATTGTGAGGGATATTATCGCGTGTTTGATCGAAAAAGCTGGAATTCTTGCCGATAATTTGAACGTTAAGCTACCGAATACTCCAATAAATTTGCCTGATACTGACCAGCAGGAGAAGTATTTAAATGTAGCCGGAGAAGCTGGAGTTGACATTATCTTCGTTGGTCCCACAGTTTTACCAATTGCCAGAGAAGTTTTAGGAGAGTCCGTTACGTTTATCTTGAAAATTGAATCAACATCAATCACGGAGGAATTAGACCTATACATCAAAGAAGTTGATGGAGTACTTATCGACGGTGATAAATTAATGGTGACAGCTAAGGAAGATGTATTCATTCTCCAGAAAGCCATAACAGCAAAGTTTAATAAACTCGGAAAGCCGGTGATTTCCGCGGTCAACTGCAACACCGTTTTGAAGGCTCAAATTTTCGACATTGCCAATTCAGTAATTGATGGCATCGATGCATTGTTACTACCCCCAGATGTGGATATAATGGAAAATGTTTCATTAATTTGTAAAAAAGCCGAAGCCGCAATCTATCAAAAGCAACTCTTTGACAATTTGGTGAATTTGAAAAAACCACCAGTCGAACCGATTTACTCTCTAACAATAGCTGCGGTTGAGGCTTCGTTTAATAGCAACGCAGCCGCCATTATCCTGCTGACCACTTCAGGAAGATCAGCGAAATTAATTTCCATGTTTCGACCTAGATGCCCCATTATAGCACTAACTAGGTTCGGACGAATAGCTAAACAGTTGATGCTTTTCCGGGGGATTTTACCCATTTTCTACGTCAAAAACAAAGAAGGGCCACAGAATCTAGCACAGGACATGCAACTGGGGATGACTTTTGGTAAACTCAATGGGTACATCAGGATGGGGGATGCGGTGGTTATTGTTTTTGGGGTGCGCCATGCTGTTGGATTTAAGAACTGTTTGGAAGTGGTTTATGCATCAGAATATGATAGTCTTCCGAAAGAGGACTAGAAATAACTTACGATCCTGTTTAACTAATATTGTTGCAAGCATCAGCTTAAGTAGTACTACTTGTCAGTTATTAGGAATTATATTATTAATGCAGAGCTAAGTGTTGCTAAGTTTCTCTTATTCTAATTTTTTAGAAGTTTTGATGAAAGTTTTTACTCTGAGATGGAGAGTAGGTTAAATTAGAGAAAAGCTGCGAGCTGATTAAGAATCTGCAAAGACTTCTTCTACAGGAGTCTTGACTGAGTTATCCAGAAAAATCAGAAAATTGTCATTTTAAATAAAAAATCATATCTCCGTAACGGTTGATGCTACCTAATTACAACTTGGAATTTTTGTATTATTGACATGAGAAAAACTACAAAAAAGTACACCAACTTTTTTACAAGTTTATGTCATGTGAAAAACAATTGAGCTAAGCTACAATTATTCGAACTTTGAAGTGTTTTTTCAAAAAGGTCCATGCTGATTACATTTTTGAAAAGCTAATTTTTTTGTGCATCCGATGGTGTCAAAATTCAAGATCGCTGCCATAAGAAAAACAAAACACCCCCACTTGACAAATACTTAATCCAATTTACTTCCCATATACATTTCATTTTCTTCAACCTAATTCAAATCATTACTAGTATTTTAAACTGCTTACTGGGATTTTTCAAACATTTTCAGTATTTTGCCAAAAAGGCGCTATATCATCTTTCAAATTTCATAGTCAATAATCAGCTCTTCGGTGGCTTACGCTCTATCTAGTCACGAAACTTCAGTCAAATCCTCCTGTTGGCTTTGGGCTTATTGTTCAGAAGAAACTGCGAATTTCCTACTTTTTGCCGAAAGGGCACTAAGCGTGAATACATTTTTGGAAACAGGATTTGGAGTCCTTTCATATTGTGAGGATAAAAACATTATATTTTCTTGAAAATGTCAAAGTCGATATGTTAGAAATGCACTTGCCGTTTTGCCGATTGCCGGAAAAATTAATTGGGCTCCGTTCCGAATACTTTCCGCATACTTATGTACACACATACCTACATTTTTTAAGAAGCACTTTTTGTGAACTTGGGACCTCGAAACGTAAAAATTTGGTGTTACTACAAGTTTGAATTTTGAGCTGATTGCAGTAACCTCTCATTTTAACCTCCCCAATTCCCTTCACTCTTAAAAAAAAATAGGAGGTTACTGCAATCACTAAAATTTTTGAATTTGAGATAACATCAGATCTATATACGTTTTGTGGTCCCAGGAATCCAAAAAAGAGGTACCTAAAATCTGTCTATGTATGTACGTAGTACGTAGTATGTACGTACGTACGTACATACTACGTACAAACTTCTGGACCGATTTGGTTGAAATTTGGTACGTGGGCATCTGATAACCTAACTTAGATCTGAAAAGCTTTTGGAGCCAATCGTGTAACCGGAAATGCCATTTTGGCACATCAACTTTTAAATTTTAAATACAAACCCCCATTTTTCACGTCGCCATAAAGAAAGGCCTTCGAATACTGCTTCTAAAAATATATTCACACTCAGTGTCTTTTTGGCTAAAAATTAAAAAAGTAACCCGATTTGACTGAAATTTTGCACATTAGGATTGTATTACACGTCGAGGAGCTGAAATTTTTTTGGATTCAATAGACGCACGAAAAGTGCCGTTTTGGCACACTAATTTCCAAATTTAAAATTATTCTCATTTCAACATCCAAAACAACTTTTTGAAAAATTTTTTGTCCCCCATCAGAAAGGTCTTCAAACTCTGGTTTTAAATAAGACAAAATTAATTCACATTTAGTACCCTTTGGGTAAAAAAATCGAAATTTTGTAAGAGCTGAAAGGTTTTTGGAAGCAATTGGTGAACGGGAAGTGCCATTTAGGCATATCAAATTTAAAGTTTTAAATACAAGACACGGAAATTAAAGACCCACGCGATGGGGAGATTCCAGCCGCTTCTCTGCTGCCCATTTTTTATACTGATTGTTGTTGCGGGGGGTTAAAATGGAATATTTCATGCCATCGTCTCCTTGTGCTAAAGACAGCTATGTCTACAGAGGATTTTTTAGTGCCCTAGAGCAAGAAAGTATACTTGCTATACTTACAGTAGAATGGGGGGGTTTAATAAGCACTTCACTGAATCCTAACCATATACATTTTTAGATAGACGTCGACACAGGTTATTCCGATCCCGATCCCGGCGCCTCCACCATTTTTATACAAATGTAATGTATCGAATTTGAAGTATAGGCTAGATTTCTTCAATAAATAAAACAAAATATAATAGTTTCTATGCTGAGGGCCCCAAAGGAAGCATCAACAGAGCCCAATGAGTCGGCATCTTTGACGTCCTCATCTCTTTATGTCAACATTCTGGTAACTTAAAGAAACCACCTATAGAGCAAAGGGTTAATCCAATTCATACCTTTCACGGATCTAAGTAAACAACTTTTGTGTTCTTTTCGCCCAAATTGGCTTAAAGTCTCAGGTACAAGAATGTTTAGGCGATCGACCGCTATTACAACAAGATATGGGGTAATCTCTTATAATGGCTTATCCAGAACAGCATTACATGTCGTTTAAGAGGCCTTATACGTCATCTTAATAGACACCTTAGGCTATCTACATTTGTAGGGTCGTCGGTTGGTAAGTTCAGTATTACAACCACCCTTCATAACTACTTCAGTGAAGTAATCAAGATCCCTATTGCCATTCGGCTCTTAATAGACCGTATCTTCTTAATCGGACTTGCTACACTGTAATGGACTTTCACTTATTTTCAGGAAATAACGGGGCTTGCATAACTTTTCAACCCTTTTTATTGGGGGGTCGGCCAAAACAGTTTTTTAAAGCTGCTTCTCTATTATCCTTTTCGAAACTAGGAACGGTAAAAAAATTGGGCTTTTAAAGCCCCAATAGCTATAAAATGGTTTCGTGGTTACCCATCCGATGGATAACTGTTTTGTGCAATATATCTTTATTTTTATTGGGAGCTGTAAAAATTTGTCGCTTTTGAACGTGTCAGTTTATTTTTATCCCTTATGCAAAAAAAAGTCTTAAAAAGACGCCGGACATTTACGTTTCGTTAATGATTTGTGGCTCTTAGGAAATTTTTTTTCTAGTAAAAGCATAAAAGTGTTGGGGTTGAAGTTATTAAATCAGGTTGCAAATGGAAACCGTGAATCGAAGCGACTTCACCACTTCAATAAATTGGTTCCATATTCTTTGAGTTGGATAATAGAAGCACTCGCTGTGGACAAATAAATAAAATTTTTGCATCCAACAGCGTGCTTGGAATAAATTTCGTTTTGGCGGAATAACCCAGGTTCAATTATCCCATTTCTGGAGGATTTTCTTAATCTTGTTGTTTTGTCTTCGATGGGCCCCTCGTCAAGGAGTAATAAATCCGGGGATATAAGTGGATGAAACGGCTGTTTAACAAATTAGCTACTTATCACTTTAAAGAGTTCGCCGCTTGCTTCCGGCGTCGAACAAATGAAGGGTGCTGTTGATTTCCCGTTTTCGCCGAGGATTCTTTCCTGCTTCGTTTAATCCAATTAAAACGACCGCAGAATTTTAAGCGGTTAATATTAAGGGAGCGCTTTATTGGGTTAATTCGCAAAGACGACAAGACTTGTCAGTTTTACAACACGAAATAAAAATTTCCAAGTCAAGTCCACTACCGGCGGCTCGTTTCAAAGGCAATAAAAATATAAAATTCGGACCCAGATTAAAAGAGGATGACCCTTTTACAAGCCCTCGGTTATGATTTACAGCCCTAACCTACTTTAAATATAATTAGAGAAGTGTTTCCCTGGGACTTTTCACCATAAAGCGCAATAAAATCGCCCATTTTTACGACATCAGGTAGTCGGTAGCCGCCACAAGAATACAAAGGGCCCAAATAAAATTTTGTAAATGCCAGAACAGCCGCTTTACTTTCCACTCCGATGGAGAAAGCTGGAAGCACGCTCCTGATAACATTATTTGCGACTCGCCTTTACTACAATGTTGCCCCGCTGTTGTTACCCTCACCTTATTCGATTTGGGTTATTTAGCTTGATCACCAATCTGAAAATGTCATTAGCTTGCATCAACGGCCGTGTAAACTATATGGAAAACTGTCGCGTCAACATTGTTTTTTCATAAGTTTGGCTCGAATCGGGTCTGTATCAATAATTTTCACCATCCCTGACAGTGATGTTTCAAAAAAACCATGCCAAAAATATTTTGCTAGCATCATTGAACACAAGTCGAAAGAATGTTCACATCAGGTCATGAGTTGAGCGAGAATAAATTGTTCATAAAATTGTGAAAAATTTTATTAGGACTAGTTAATTTCTTATAACGAAAGTTCCATTAACCTGTCAAATTTGAATATTGTGCCAATCAGGATATAAAAATCATCATTTCTGGGACCAACTGTTGTTGAATTAGGTATAATTATGTGCATGGTTCGGTACGTTTATACCATCCGATAAACAAAATTTGAGATCAAGAGAGCTACGAAATTTCAGGATTTACCGATACTCATTTCTTGAAAATCTAGTGTGTGATTGCCCTTGTGGTCAAACATGATACATGTTTTTGCCTTAAAAAATTTTGTAAATTCCGAATACTTTGAGTGAATTGTATAGATTTTTATTTGAATAAACCAAATTAGGATCATTTTCTGTTAAACGAAAAGTGGAAAAGAATTCTTAGAAATATTTTTGAATTCCTAGCTTTCAACTGTGCGTTGGACCTAACCCAAGTTGCAAAGTAAACCCTTACGAAATAGCAAAGAAAATGTAGTGTTTTTAATTTTTTTTGCATAAAGGGCACCAATTGTGAATACATTTTCTTTATTTAGAACCAGATTTTGAAGGATTTTCTAATAGGTATGATGACATTAACTTTTTTTCAGAAACTTATTGTGGTGGATTATTAGACGGTTTGTTTTTAAAATCTAAAAATCGATGCGCCCAACCGATTACCGCCAAAACTTTTGGGCACTTCAACAAATAATATGTATATGTACGTATATAAATATAAATCGAAGAGGAATGAAAATTCAAACTCAAAGTTTGTATATAAATATGTATTTAAGAAATAAAATTCATTTCGGCAGTTTACGGTGTCCATACCCAGGCACACTCTGGCTTGTTTAATGGCCTCTTTTTCGTTTTTATCTGCTTATATTTTGAATTTCATTGCCTTCAGCTTTGATAATGACTCCTTATGGAGAGAGCAGTATAGTGGGAACTTTGAGACAATAATCTTTTTCTGAGGGTATAGGGATAGAAGTTTGTTTTGGTGGTTATTTATTATTTGTAGACGTTCTTGACTTTTCATTGTTTTGTTGCTCTTTTTACTTTTTCTGCGATTTTAAATATTGTAAATCTAGTTGTACTCGTTTCACTTTTTGATCACTTGGGCAGAATGTAAATCAGCACATGGCCGTTTCTGTCTTTTTATGCGGCATTTAATATTGAATTATGTAGTAATAATTTTTAGGTTTTGGTTTCTTGAAATATTCTTATATATGTATATGTATTTTATTTTATTTTCTTAATTATAAAAGGCCGCTTAATAAACTTTATTATTATTATTATTATTATATTTTCAGAGAAAGAACATATTTTTTTTTAATGAATATTGAAAAAACTGATGGATTAAAGAAATACAGTGCGACGTGGAAACAAAAGTTGTTTATCTGTAAATGAAGTTTGAAAGTGTGCCTTATAATACACTTTTTGAATCAAATTTTTGACTTGTATAAGACATTTCTTTAATTCAGTCAGTTTTATCAGTATTAATTAAAAACAAAAATATGTTGTTTCTCTGAAAATATCAATCTGCAATATTTACTGTGTTATATTGGAGAGTAATCAGAAAATTATTTCCTATCGCTCTGTGCAAAAATATAGCAGGTGCCCCATTTAAAAAATGCAACTTATTTCCGCAGAGAAGAAGTTTGATTTTGAAAAATTTGTATCTACCTACCAAACACAACTTGAAAGCGTGCCCTATACTTAATCCACTTTTTGAATCAAATTTCTAACTTGTAACACAACGGAAATATTCAAATTTAAAAGTGGGACACAATGGTTGGATCATAAAGGTACATACCTACATACAGATTCTAAAATCTACTTTCTTGGAACTTCGAAACCTAAAGATCTGATGGTGTTCTCAAATTCGAAAATTTTAGTGATTGGAGACCCATTTTTTTTAAAGTGCATTTTGGCGATTTTAGAAAAGTGATACTTTCACAGTTTCATTAAAATTTTTCATTAAAAGACTACTTTTATTGAAATATACAAAATTAATTGCTCCATCATAGAAATTGAATGTTCATTCGTAAGTTTTAATAGGATTTGTATAGTTGACAAACAACAACTATTACTGATTGTGTTTCGTTTAGTTCAATCCTAATTTCGCATTTCATTAAGAAACTAATAAAACATTGCCCGGGAAAATATTTAGAAGGGTGGGTCAAATAAGTTCCATGACGGCGGCATGTAACAAGGTCCGCGACGTGTGACGGTCGCACCCCCGAAGGGACACAAAAGGTCCGGTCAACCATGAAATTCGATGAAATGCGACGGATCGCGCACATGTGGCCAATGCCAATCAAGAATTTTTTGATTTCCGCCGAATAATCGCGGGGCAACCCTTCGGACTCCTGGTGGAAAGTTGTGATACGTGTGCAACGAAGCGTACATGCATAAAAGGGCTACGACATAAACAGACTCGTCGACAGCCCTACATTAATCATAACTTGAGGGTCCAAATAGAGCCATTCTCGATCAACTCACAGGAGGAATCACAGCTGTTACTCGCCCTTTGTACTAAACACGCTGGGGTGAGATTTATTGATCTCAAACACAAAATCTATAGTAATCGTAATAATTTATTATTTCCTAAGGTTTTTAGTTTTGTACAAAAATATCTAAAGTCTATCTGCTATCACAATTGCAGTTGCCATCTTTTAAATCTCTAAATATCAACACGAATTTACACTCACTGTACATATTTACACTATTTACAAAAAATATTGCAACAATTAATAGGGTCTCCATACACTTTTTGTTGGAGTAGGCGAATGGTGAATCTTGGTACTTGGTGATTTTCGCTCGCTTTTCAAGCTTCTCGAGCTTGGAGCTTTCAGTTCTGTCTTTTTCAACTCTTTATCTTGCACTGTTGAGTCCGGATGTTGAATTTCTTGTAACAGAACACTTGCGGGTTTAATTGGCACGAAAGCTGATTTGACAACGTCGATATCTTCTTCATCCGAATTTTCAGAAGTCGATTGGTCGACTGTTGAATGGATTTTCGTTTCTTGAGGACTCACTGATGAGATTCGTACACTCAATTGTTCCATTGGATGTGGGGGTGGTGGTGGTAATTGCGGCACAATTCCGTTGGGCGGCGATAGGAAATTGTGGTGTGGTGGATGGAACTGTGGCTGTGGTAGATAGAATTCTCCCGGTTGATTGGCACCTACAACAAGTCACGTCGTGTCCCTCGTCACTTGAATTCTTTACCGATCTCACCTTTAATTAATGAGTTGTGATGTAAATTCGTGGGCAGGCTCGTCCTGCTCCGGAAATAATCGGGCCAAGTGTAGGACATATAGGCAGCGTCCAGCCACCCGGGGTTGAGTAGGAAAGGATTGAAGCCACCAGGCATTCCTGGTAGACCGTAACCGTATTGGTAGCCTAAAAATAGAAATTATTAAAATTAAGGGTTGTAAAAATAAAATTTAGCCCAAAGTTTCCATCGCGGGGAGTTTACACAACGGTTTTATTCTTGGCTTTATTCCGATACTAAATTTACCCGAATGTGCAGCATATGTCCTATAAAACTGATTTAAATGTTTGAATTCGATTGCGATAATCATAAAAACTTTATGATGTTGACTATACTTAATATGCCGACAAACCAGAAAGTCGTTACCGTTTTTATTTGTTTACCTCTAAAACATATGTTGATGGAACGCTTTATGCGATTATTCTGGCTGTTTATTAAACATTGACGGCATTATAAAATGTGTTTGTCGGTTAATGGTGCGGCTAGACCCCCAAACTGGCTTTTCCCACCAGCCCTAACTACCCCTTCATGCCCCCATTTCATATATTGAGTGGAACAAATGAAAAATTTAAAAAATCTTACTCGATTTAGTCCGAGGTTCCCTAGGTCCATCCACGGTGACTTTAATCGCTTTGTTGTAAGTAGCAATTTGATAATAAGGTGCCGAACTGATGGTGATGGTAAGTGTGAAAGATTTACCCCTGCCGCTCCGTCCAACGAATCTAAGATCGTTAAATTTTGCCACTTGATTCTTCATTACGGCCGTACAGTTCCTCAACTCCGCACAATAATTCTCATCATTACCGGCTTTGAGGATGACAGTTGTGCCATCCTGGACCTCATCCAGAGCGACCACTTTGAAGGCTATGGGGAGGCTCTTGTTGGACCTCCAATGTGTCGGTAAAACACTGCACAAAACAGCCGGACTTCCGGTTTGAACTAGTTCCCCGTGGTATTCCTGTAGCGTTTCCTGGAGACTAGTGTACATATCCATGATGTTCGCTAAAGTTTGTTGACTATTAGGTAAATGCATGAGTAGGCCACTAAGAACACCCGAGCGCTATTTTTAAAACCTCGTGCTGCACTTTTGATCGTCAGTGTTGAACTGAATTTGAAACTTTTTCGTTCGGTCGGCAATATTAGCACCCCCGCTCCTACCGAAGGAGGGTAGTTTTTATGGAGCATAAATAGGTACGCTGAATGAAAGAGAACGATGTGATTTGTCGCCTTATAATGGGTGATAGAAAGGGACAGATGTGACCCTTGCTGGGGGTCCACTTTTATAAAACGGTAGAGAGAGTTGGGGCGAGTGGTGGACTATGCGGCTAATAAAGATGGGAAGCGTCTTGTTGACTACTAGAAAGAGAAAAAATTACTGGTCTGCGTGCATGAAAGTGAGAGGGAATCGGTTTTGCATTTGACAGAGATCACTGGATCGTTTACACTCGTTGGTGGAGTGAGACGTACAATTTGATACATTCACTAGGACTAATGCAGGGGCGCATTCACCATTTTTATGCTCTTTACGTTGAAAAGCTTCAAATCTATCTCACTAGATTAAACGTCTCTATTGGTCATACCTATATCTTAGGATAACAGGTGATTTTTAAAACGTTTTTTTCTTTATTATTTTATTTATTAATATCAACCTTCCTTAATTATTCCAATAATTATGAAGTCAGGTCATGAGATTAACCGATAGAAGTTGATTTCTCAGCCCTCCAAAAGTAGAAAAAACTAGAAAATCAGTATTACATGCATATGAGTGACATTGACATTATTTTTCCTGTACTATATTTTTTTCTGGTGAAGGATATTGTAAGAGCCCAAGCGGTTTTCTAGTTGGAGATTTGGATTTAACGGCGGAGATTTAATTAGGTATACCTAAGTACTGAGTTACTAATGCACTTAAGCCAATATTTATACAAATTGGAATTATCCGAGGAATTATCTTTTAGAATTTAACAAATAAATGAAGAACTAAATAAGAAGCTAAAAACCTTATTTGAGACTAATGTCAAATTTCTTTAAAGATCCTATCGTAAATACCGGGTCAAGTTCACCCCCCTTCTTATTGGCATTTATTAAAATATTCCAATGGGTACACAATCATATATTAAATGAAAAACTGCGTTTTTTGAAATTTAGGTATAGAGAGATTTTGAATCACTTCAGGTTTTATCGGAAATGGACCTGTCATTGAATTTTTAAAATGGTGAGAGATCTGAATGGTTAAAATAAAACGTGTAACCCACTAGGCGTAAAACGTAGGTAGTAAATAAAATTAAAGAAATTGCCATGTAATTTGATAATGTTTTAATCCACAGGTCTTTGTTCCATATTTGAAAAATGAGTAGGTATACCTATAATTAAAATAAAAAATCCAGGGTAAATTAGAATTAAATACCTTTATTTTGCCGCAATTTGGAACTCCCCTTCTTATTGTATAATTTAGCAATAAATAATGAGTACATTTTTTTAAATGGGACCATGCATGTTTCTATTTTTTTTTGGATTCCCTTTGATGCTCTCTTTATTGGGGTGATTTTATTTTTTTGATAAATTGAGCAGTAAAGGTAGAAATTTTTGTTGATTCAAATTTCGCGCGGTGATCCGGCAACAATGCGCTTATCACCATTACTTCGATGGAACCACCCTCGTCGATTATAGTTTATAAAGGGATCCATAGGACTCTAAGATAAAGAAATAGAAATCAAGTTTTTCGAAAACATGAAATCGAAAATTTGAAAAAAAATTCTGTCATATTCAGAATTTAATACGAAACTCGAAAATACTAAAATATTTCTTTAAAATTTTAATGCACCTAGGGCCTATTTCCGCTGAAACCAAAAGTGACTCAAAATCTCTCTAAATGTCAAATAATGCAGTTTATCATGCCGCATATTATGTGCATATGTGAGCCAAATTTTATTCGAATATTTCAATAAATACGGAAAAAAGGAGGTGAGCCTGGTTTCGTTGACACCCGGTACATTAAAAAAATTGAGCTCCAATCTCTATTATTTCTCTTATTTCTTATTGTCTAAGTTGTTCTATTATATATACAGTGTGTCGCAGAATTATAGTGCCAAACTTTTACCAAACTATCTATTCTTATAAAAAATTTGTAGGTATAGGTAAAAAAAGAATGCTTAATAAATTGATTACACAAGGTAGTTTCAAAGTCTTGTTCCACAAAATGTACTTACTGTTTAGGACGCGTTTCGGAGTGTTACTCCATCTTCAGCTACAGGGTGGTACCTATACTAAAGTATCTATAAAATTATGATACAAGACAAAACTGATGATGAATACCTATAAGTTGCTAACATTAGGAATGTCGTTGTTGATACGGTGGGAGGTGGGACCAATCAAGATCAATCAGCAAGTTGCTCACGAGTTACAGAATAGCACCGAATTATTCCTCATGCAGTCATGAGTTAGTACTTTATCTAAAGTTACTTTCCTTTTCAGAACTTTTCTAAAGTATACTATAAACTATATGATGGAAGCTTAGACGATGGAAGATATCTGATGTACCCCTATAGGTCGAGTGGTCGAAATCGACTAAAATTAACTGAACAATTTCTCCTCACAGAACCCGATGGTATATAGGATTACGAACGATCTTTTCATTGCAGCTTAGGTATAGTTATAAATATTTCAATGCTGATTTGTGACAAAAATTCTGATTCGATTGTCATTGCAGTCCGCTTTTTAATAGACTTTAAATCTCTCCACTTTAGATAATCGACGCAAAAGAGTGGAAGTAAAAGTAGTTAAAAGAGGATTCAACTCAAGAAATCGATGTTGAGGTTATGGCTGATTCTAGTGAGAAAGGAGTATCTGAGTACAATGGTGCTATCAGAATTTAAAAATTCTTTACCGTTTTGAAGATATTCAGAAAAAACAGCGGGAAAGATGACGTCATCTTTCCACGATTTCTTGAGTTAGGACAAACCAATACTCAGTCGGCGTTGGAAATTTTCCCCAAGATGGGCAAGAAATCGTGGAAAGATGACGTCATCTTTCCCGCTGTTTTTTCTGAATATCTTCAAAACGGTAAAAAAATTTTAAATTCTGATAACACCATTGAACTCAGAAGCTTCTTTCTCACTAGAATCAGCCATAACCTCAACATCGATTTCTTGAGTTGAATCCATTATTTTTTTAAATTTACACTTACAATAAAAATTATCACTTAAGTAAATAGTGAATTGCGCTTGGATGGGCCCTCATGCTGCACGAGACATAAGATTTGAGAAACTATATACTTAAACCCCTGATTAAGTAGTGTCGAAGTTCAAGTCCAGCTAAACTTTGTTAGTCCGGCCCTGGCCGGCACTCAATTTAGCAAAGAGAGACGGCCAAACTACACGAAAAGCGTGAAGAAAAGGACAATGATTGAAAGATGGATAGATGTTGAATCCTGAAAGCCGGAAAGAGATACCGACGCTATTATCACGGTCCAGAGAAAGACAGAACATAGCCAATCCCAGACGTGGTTTTTGAGGCCTAGCCGTGGTTAGTCCCTCCCCTGACATGCCACACACCAAGCCACCCCTTACCCCCACTCCTTTACCGACTTAGAACTGTTTTCAAAGGCGACGAAGATTCCGTTCAGATGGCGTGGAGAACACAGATGACGAGGAGGCGAGTTCTGCTCCGTCCAGACAACAGACGATGATTAATTACAATGGGGTGGTTTTAATTATATATGATGGATGGGGTGAGAATAAAAAATCGATCAACTAAAATAGTTGAAATTGGAGAACATGTGTGTCTTAGGGGTGCATTTTAGGAAACACGCGTGCTAATCGACCCCCTCTGAGAATAAATCAATGCTTCTGGAAGCAAAGTTTGCACATGACAGCTTGAACGTGTTGAACACGTCGTCCTTATTGCCCTTAAATTTTTTGTCTGAACTAAGAAAGATCTGAATTAAAGATTTTAAATGGAAGAGGCAATGCAATTTAGCTATAGATAGAAGATGAAATCCAGAACTGCATTCAGTAAAATAAGAGCGGGAGTCGGGTAGTTCCGGGCGAGTCGAATCCATTCCGGTCGCGATTTCTGGTAAGCCAAAAGCCAGGATCAAGATTGGTTCGCGATATATGAGCAGATTTCGCAGACTGTGCACTGTTTTACTGAGGTTTTACCGGAATGGAATAAGATCGAGACAGTTTTATGGTGATCGGATATCGTTCACTAAACTCCTTCAATGAATTCTCGATTTATGGTCTCAAAATCAATACATTTATTGCACCAAAAGGAGGTTACATTATCAATTCATTGTATAACTTAGTAGGAGCCACTTCTTCGGCGGGCGCATTTCGTCCTCTCGATGGCCTTACCCACATCTTCTATCCATATTCTGAAGTTAATTTCGTCGTAATTCAAAGTGCCGTAGAGGAATATGGGCATGTTGTTGGTTAGTAGAATGACTTCATTTCTGCTAACTTTCACGTCGCATGGATAAATCATTCGACGGTCGTCTTTTTGGATTATTGAGGTGTGTTCCAAGGGCGTTTTGGTGTTCCAACATGCTAAAGCGTTTTGATTAACCAATCCCAAGAAGAGGACGGCTGAAGACTCGTCCAACGCTGAAGCTGAAGTTTGGGATGACTCTCCACGGTCACCTACAATCTAATTTATACTAATTATTAAAATATTTATTTATCAAAGAGGTAAATACATAATACATATACAGGGTGATTAAACGAAGTTGCAGCCCTCTATTTATTTCATAGGTAACTAAATGAAAAACGGTTCATGCAAGTTTAGATCTAGGCACAGTTGAAGGGGTAAAGAATTCAAAAATATCTTTGGAATTTCCTCTGCACTTCCGGTTTAACCGGAAATGACTATGCACACATTTTTTCTCAACGAATTCTTAATCCTAGTATTTTTTTAAATTCAAAGCATGCGGCGTAAGTTAAGTCACGGCCACCCTACCTTTTCAAAAATTTGCATCAAAAAATAAAATAGACGAGTTTTTCAAAAATTCTAAAGTTTCACCAATTTCATTGATGCTTTTGAAAAACTATAAGGGTATAGTCGTGACATAACTTCCTGTTAAGTACGACATCACATGCTTTGAAAGACAAATTCGAAGATTAAGAATTCGTTGAGAAATACATAGTTACGTTTGAACTTATTGAAAAAAAAACTGGAGGTGCAAAAAAAATCGTAAGATATTTTTGAATTCTTTACCTTCAACTGTGACTATTTCTAAACTTATTGGATGAACAGTTTTTCTTTTAGTTATATTAAATAACCATCCTGTATAGTAGCGCTACACTTATAAGAAGGTGAACGAGGCTAGCAACGAGGCTAGACGATTAGCACCCCGCTGCTTAAGAAGAGTCGTTTAAGATATTTGCACAGAGAACCAGGCAGTTTTAACACCTGCACAGTGTACATTTATCCGCGTCAGGTCTTAAAATTGCCTGGTCCTATGTGCAAATATCTTAAACGACCCTTTTTAACCAGCGGGGTGCTAATCGTCTAGCCTCGTTGCTAGCCTCGTTCACCTTCTTATAAGTGTAGCGCTACTATACCTATACCTATAGAATTAAAAAGATTTTGTTTTTTGCCGTTTGTCATTAAAAGTCCATTTTTGAGCAGTATAGGTAAAGTGCAACTTTACTAACGATTGATGCTATTTAAATGAAACTGGTAACTTTTGTATTTTTGACAGCTGTCAATCACATGATATCCACAGAAATTTTCTAGGCCTTCTAGATTTTGAGTAATGACAGTCAACTTTTGATTCTCTTATGGCCACCATATTGAATTTTGACACCATGCAATACAGAAAAAAAATGAATTTTATTAATATGAACTTTTTTGGGAAATCGACAAAATTCTAAAATTGGTATGAATAATTTGTAAAATTCGTGTAAAACTTGAAAAAAGTAAAAATAGTGAAATAACTTTTTTAATCCCTTTTAACATTTAAAATAATTGAATTGAAAATTCAATAAAATAGATTTTGATATCGTGTGATTCAAACTTTTCACGTTTTTCAATAAAGTTCTTGCTGTTACATTTTTGAAAAACTATTTTTTTTGTGCGTCGGATGGTGCCAAAATTCAACAGTTTTTTCTCAACGGATTCTTAATCTACGATTTTTTCTGAGTTAGTAACAAATATCATGCTCGACCGGAAGTGGAGTTACGGCCACTCTAGATTTTCAAAAACATCGAAGAAATCGGCGAAAAATTGAGATTTTCGAAAAAGGCAAAAACACGTCAAAAGTTAGTTTTGTTTGAGGCAAATTCATCTGTGCAACTGCATTTTCCTTTATGTCTGTATTTCCGATTAAACCGGAAGCTGAAAACAAATATCAGACTATACCATCAGATACATTTCTAAAAAATTATGAGTAGACCTGTTTTTGCAATTTCTAAGAATCTTAATTTTTCACCGATTTCTTCGATATTTTTGAAAATCTAGGGTGGCCGTGACTGTACTTAAGGTCAAGTATGATACTTGTTTCTAACTCAATTTTATGAATATTTTTAGATTGTACCTGATGATGGCTACACGTAGCCGAAACATATTGTAATGACTTCAATTTTAATTTTAATATATTTATCGGTGGCAAGACCCTTATTTAAAACCAAAAAAGTTTATATTTTAATATTGTTAAAATAGTCAGTACCCCTCACCAGTGATGGGCAATTGCATGTAGACAATTATTGTCTACATTTTATGTAGACAAATGTAGACAATTGTAGACAAATATAGAGAATTGTAGACAAATGTAGACAATAGCAGACAATTCTTTTTGAGGTTATGTTTAGGGTAAAATCCTTGCCGGTCGCAGTCTTTCCAATGTCTTTACACACGAATCACACGATAAACCAAATTAATGGCATCTCGGGGTCGTCCACGCAACAAAAGCTTTTCCTTAGGATTCGATTTGAAGAAAAATGAAAAAGGGCGGTATGTGGCCTATTCACTGATGGGCGCGTAGGCAATTAAAATGTAGATAATTGTAGACAAATCTTGTGTAGACAATTCGAATAGTCTACGTGTAGGCAATTAATTGTCTACATTTTAATTGTCTACGCGCCCATCACTGCCCCTCACCATCCGCCCAGCCTATATGGTTTAAAATTGCATGACTGTAAGTTTCTATACTAAATCTTACTTCAAAATCGTCGCCGTGATACGACCTAGTGGCCAAACTCTCATTTTTCAGAATCCTCGCAGACACCCTGTACAAGTGAGTCCCTGCCATTGAATGGAAATAAGCATCCCTGTAACCATTCCTTTGACGTCCCGAGAGAGCAACACTAAAAATGCCATCATTCCATTGGAAATTGTGACCACCAATCGAAAATTCTCCAGCCATGGGCTCAAGGTAAAAATAATTGTGGGTTATCCTCCAGGATCTGTTTTCTCTGAAGCTGTAGACAATTAAGCCATAACCAGCTAGATCTGGAATATATGCGAAAACGTCGTTGCAGTCTTCACCCACATCTACAGTAACACTTGCTAGGTTGGTATTAGGTCGTAGTAGACTATTGTTGAAAACATGGCGTCTTAGTATGGTGTCAGTTGTCAAATCCATGATGACTAAAGCTGGGGGTTGAACTTGATTCGGGTTACCTAAGGTAAAAGTTAATAATATCCTCAGTTAGAGGTTATCTAAATACCTGGAATTTCTATCAAGCCTGTATCCACAAACCAAAGACGATCACACTTATCTACAGCCACCCTGTATACGGAAACAAAACTGGCCCCACTACTTGGTCCTTCTGGCAACACGTTGGCGTCCCAATCAGGATAAGGGATAAGAGGGACATTATGACGTTTTGTACCATTGGCAAGGATATAGTTTAAAGTAGATGGCACCCCCGATCGTCTTCTTGGAACCGTTACAAATATTTTATTATTCCACCTATTAGCTCCCATTGGTACATTATTTTCTGCAAGGAAATATAATTACTTTTGTAAAGTTTTTACAAGAATTACCATAAGTGTAGGGAATATTTGATGCACCGTCATTGCTATTGTCATTTTTATGCGGTCCATTATTGTTGGTATTCCCGGGAAATGAAATAGCATCACCATTTATACCATATCGTCTACTAGTTCTTCCATTTGACCATTCGTAATTAATTCTAGTCCATGTGAATTCTTCTCTTAAACCAACGCACGTAACGGTCGATGATGCACAAATTAATAAAAAAACACAAATTAGCATTTTGATGCAGTGTTTATGCACCAAAAGATCTTGCAAGACTAGTTTGGTTGGTAAGGAGCAGCAGCGGTTTGTTCGTTATCTCCAAAATGGACAAAAACAAATCATTTCAAAATAATTAAAGAAAATAACAGCTGCATGGGAGATAAGCTGTAATTTTTTTCTATGTTTATATTCTATTGTGATTATTATGTACTTACTCATAGAAATTACAGGTTTACATGCAATTTGGAAAAACAATAAGCGAGCAGGTATCATTAAAAAAATTTATTTGTCAGAATATTATTTAAAATATTGAAAAAACGGTCCATAATCATTTCGTTGTTGCAGTTTCGTTAACTGGTCGAAATATCTCAGAGCATCATCTGCGGGTGAATAGCCTGCCATTCTACATTTCGTGCCTTCCACAGCTTTGTAAATATTTTCCATCCAAACTCGAAAATTGATCTCGTTATAGTTTAAGCCCGCGTTTAGAAAAACTGGCATTTTATTGCTTAAAACGATTATGTCATCGCCTCTTATTTTAAGATCGCTTGGGTAAACCATTCTTTGATCATCCTTGAATACTGTTGACAAATCTTTCAGAGGTGATCTAATGTTCCAGCAGCCCAGAGCGTTTTGATTCACTAAGTTTAAAAATAATATTCCAGTGGCCTCGTGTAGTCCTGACATCGAAGTTTGAGATAAATTTCCACGATCCCCTACAACTTCAAAATCATTTCCATGGTAGGATCTCGTAGCTAATCTTTTATCTTTCAAAATTTTAGTTGAAACGCGGTACAAGTGAGTTCCAGCCATGGAATGGAAGAATGCGTCTCTGGTTCCGTCTGAATAAGGAGCTGTTAAAGCAATGCTGAAAACGCCGTCGCTCCATTGAAAATTGTACCCTCCAATGAAGAATTCTCCATGTAATGGTTCCAAGTGGAAATAATTATGGTTGACCCTGTAGGAATCATCGGCTTTGTAGTTGTAAACGATCAATCCGTAACCACCCAGATCTGGCAGATATGCAAAAGTGTCGTCACAACTGCTTGCACCTTCGTCAACTGTAAGACTAACAGTAGCAGAATTCGGTAGAAGAACGTCGTTTTTAAAAATATGGCGTCTTAAAATAGTGTCTGTGTTTAAATCGATTATTACGAGAACAGTTGGTTGGATTTCAATCGGAATTCCTGAATAAGAAAACCAGTCAGAATATGGAAAAGATAAGAACTTGTTCACCTAGTGACCCAGTAACTCCAGTATCAATGAACCAGAGACGATCACAGCTATCTATTGCAGTTCTGTAGACGGAAACAAAGCTATCGTTTCTTCGTTTTGGTAGCACGTTGTAGTCCCAGTTAGGATAAGGGATAAGGGGGACGTTGTGCCGCAAGGTGCTGTTGGCCCAAACATAATTTAGGGTAGATGGTACTCCTTCGCTTGAAGTCCTTCTTGGGACTGTGACGAAAATTTTATTTTTCCATCTATTTGCCCCCATCGGAATGTTGTTTCCTACGGTAATAAGGAACACGTCTTATGGCTAATCCAGTTAAAATTTTACAAAAGATTGACAATGCGTTGCACGACGAAAGAAGTAGTTGAAAAATGTTGACTGCTGAGAGCTACTCGTTATCTTACGTCCGTGATTATAGTGTGGAATATTATTATTATTATTTATTATTATTATTTATTATTATATATTATTGTTTTTCACTTTTCATGTATCAAATTTCAGCCAAATCGATTGAGTAGTTTGGGCTACAACGTGGATCTAGTGTTATTACAAAGTTTGGATTTTTCTACCCAAAGTTCAAAATGCGAATGAATTTTGTCTTATTTAAAACCAGAACTGAAGGGACCTTTCTGATGGTGACAATAAATATTTCAAAAACTTGCTTGATTGGATGGTTAAATGAGATAATATTTTAAATTTGAAAATTGGTGTGCCAAAACGGCACTTCCCGTGGGTCGATTCAATCCAAAACGTTTTTAGCTCTTCGACGAGTTAATACAATTGTGAATAATTAATTCTTATGAATTTTTTCGATATCTTGATTGCGAAGCAAAATATTGAAAAATGGCCATATTTGCAAGGTCGTATAGTAGGCTGGTTTTACATCCTACATTGGAGTTAAGTACCTGAAAAGATGTATCTCATAAGGGTCTACGATGTGACGGTGCAAAAGTTTATGTCCCTAGTCCTAAAAGTAACCAAAATATTTGAGTGTTTCATCTTAAGTGAGACCATTTCAACTGGAGCCACCGAAATATTTCCGTTAATATTGAGCAAATAAATTCGATTTTTTTTCTACATGTAGAGCTTCAAAATTTGCATCTGTGTGATGCTTCACCTTTTTTTATCCCGAAATCTTGGCCCACGGCGATTAATTGAAGAGGACGAAAACAGCGAAATCGTATTAAGCATTTTTTTATCGAAAAAGTTTATTAAGAAAAGTTGCTCAGGATGACCTCAAATGGGTAAGTGCGAAGTTTCAGATCAAATTAAGCATGTTGAATTTCTGGAGGAAAAAATGAAAAATATCGAAAACTTCATAATTTTTACAACAAAAGGGTTGCTGGGTAATTAAAAACAATTGAAATGAGTGTTTGACAGTTGCTGTTAGCTATGGCTGGGCAAAATTTAACAATCGCAGAAAAAGTTGAAATTAGAAGCTAATAGATAATAATATTAATAATTCCAACTTTTTCTGCGATTGTTAAATTTTGCCCAGCTATAGCTAACAACAAATATCAAACAAACGTATTTCAAATTAGAAGCTAATAGATAATAATATTAATAATTCCAACTTTTTCTGCGATTGTTAAATTTTGCCCAGCTATAGCTAACAACAAATATCAAACAAACGTATTTCAATTGTTTTTTTGTTGCGCAGCAACCTTTTTGTTGCAAAAATATTGAAGTTTTCAATATTTTTGATTCTTTCTTCCAGAAATTCAACATTTTTATTTTAACCTGAAAGTTCGGATTTACCCATTTGGAGTCATGCTGAGTAACTCTTCTTAATAAAATTCTTCGATGAAAAAATGATTTCGCTATTTTTGGCCTCTTTAATTAATCGCAGTGGGCTGAGATTTCGGGATAACAAAAAGGTGGAGTAGTACGCAGATGCATGCAGATACATGTGGAAAAAAAGAGCGAGTTGATTCGCTCAATATTAACCGAAATATTTGGGTGGTTCCAGTTAAAATGAGACACACTGTATGATGTATTACATGTTTGTGGGAATAAAATTGAAACACTTTATAGATATGATTCGAAATACAATTTTTCGCCCAATCGTGTGTAAATTCCTTCTTTATGGTCTAGGTAGGTATACATAAAAAATTAGGTATCATTTAAAACATGTGTTATTTATTTAAATGATTTTGATATCTCTGGGCTCCACTGTTTTTGCAGCAAGCATCGAACTTACGGTAATTATAAAACGTCTCAGGCTCTATAGTTCTCGTCATAATTTTTGAAATAATATTGTCCAGGTATGAGTTTTTATATCCTGCCGGCAGCTCGTAACTGATGCGATCCCACGTGAACTCCTCTTTCAATCCAATGGCACTAACGAAGGCGATGCCCCAAAGTAACATCAAAATGACCACCATTCTTAATTATTAGGTTGAAACACTTCGAAAGAGATTGCAGAACTGAACAGTTTCATTAAATATTAATTAGACCTTGTTCGTACTAACAAGGTTTAATGTTTACGCACTTTGTTTGGCATTGCAGAAGAATTTCTCGGAGGAAAGAAATCTGGAGCGTAATTTCCACATTTCATTGCCCTTACCTTGAGCGATATTGACGGAAATGGGCAGCTACCATAATTTCCATAATGTCAAGTGATTAGTCGAAAATAAGAAGCCGTAGACGTAATTGTGCCAACCTTGAGAACCTGCACGTGAAATTCTGTAGAATGCATTTATGTCTTTGTCCTCAAGTTTGATGCAGCTACCCTATAGTGGGATCCTTGCATCAGAATGTATAAAGAAGTACAGTATAAATCCCAGATCAAGTGGCATAGATAAAGTGGCGATTGTTTAATTCCAGCGGCCACCAAAATTTCCAGTTTTTCAGCGTGCCCTCACCACCCAACGGGCACAGACACATCGTCGGCTGTAAAGAGAAGGGCTGTCCTGTTAACAAACACCGCAGAAATTATCCTGTACGTAATGTGTTGATTTGGTTTACGAATTTCGTATGCAGTTCTCATACAGGGTTTGTTAACCAGTAACGGCTCATTATAGACATCGGCGCCATCTATACTACTTCAACGCAACTACACAAGAAAGACACGTCATAAAGACGTCTATATAAAAACTGGTACATAACGTGAAAAATTATTATTTAATGTTGGACGTCATGACCATTTCAACACGCCTTTCTTTAAGACGTCCATATAAAAGCTCAAATAGAACGTTATAAATGCAACGTTTGTTCAACCCTCAAAAGTGTCTGTTGGTTATACGTAAGTCATGATTTGGACGTCATTTTAGCCACGACTAAAACACGTTCGTATTGCAACGTGTCAATATCGTCAAAAATTACACATTTATTTAGTGCAGAACTATTTCAGCACGTCATTAAGACGTCCATGTAAAAACTCAGATATCACGTTATAAATGCAACGTTTGTTCAACGTGCAAAAGTCTTCGATGGTTACACATAGTCGTCATTTGGACGTCATTTTAGTCACGATTAAAACACGTTCATATTATAACGTTTATGCAACGTCCAAAATCACACTGACCTATAGTTGTTAACGCATTGTCAACGTGGTTTGTATGTTATTGCATCGACGTTATTTTAACGAATAAGTTTGAACTTCCAAAAGACGTTATATTTACGTAGACGTTTCAAAATGTACCAAAAGTAAACGTAATTTTCACGTCGAAAAGAAGAAGGAATGTCGTATCAAAAATCACCAACAATTCAACGTGACTTTTTCAACCAGTAACGTGAAATCAACCGCCTTAGTGTGATTTCGACGTTAAAAAAACGTGTGTGTGTCGGTTGGGCAGTAAGTTATGGAAAATAGTACAGCACGATTATTCTTGCTACAAAGAGAAGAGAGATTTCCCGTCCAGCTGAATTTACATCGAATGGTGAACAAGATCGTAATTCGTGTCGGTGGTCGCTTTTGGGAACCTCTGGCGGCCCAAAGAGGATGTTCGTTGATAAATGCGAAGATAAGGCACCAGTTTAGTGTAACAATGCGGCTGTGGAGGTATCACGGCCGTGTCGCCCTCCATTGATCACGAGATTGCCATCCTCAAGCGGGAATTGATTCATTTTGGTACACCGAGACTTTTATTCGACATCCTTCCATTCAGCCGCAAAAAATCCAAAACTTCCACGAAATACGCGCAACAGATCGCAAACAGATCTCAAGAAAGGGGTGAACCACCCTCGGAATTAGTTGTTTAGTTTGGATGATCGAAAGCCCCTCCAACTTGGGTAGAAACATGAATTAATTATCTGACAGTGTGCTGGCAATCTCTCCCGAGGCCCCGAACTTAACAAATCTCCTTCCGGACTCCCCATGAAATATCCTCCGACGTCATCGTTTTTGGGAACAACAAACACGTGGCGTACACAATTGATCGTTATTTTTGGTCATTATTGTCGCAGTTTTTTTCTGTTTGGGGAGGCATCAGTTGGGGGTTGTTTCAATTTTACTAATGTCTCCGTTAAGACGGGGAGTAATTAAGAGAACAAGGCGAGGCATGTAAAATGCGGCTGCCGACGTAAAACAAAGGGAGCTTTTTCCGGAATTGTCGAGGCGGAAGAAGTTAACGCTTCTCTTGTTTTTTTCTCCGAGGGGATGTCGCAAATGCTGCCAACAGTTTCAATAAAATGACTCTCGGGGTTGCCAGTTTTATTAAAAATCATCTACAATAATATAGGGGTAGTGAACTCGTTTTTCGTTTTAAAATCAGAATTGGTGTGGAACGTATGATAAAACTGTACCTACCCGAGTTTTACACGCTAATGAGGGCAGGCTGGCCAGTTAACCACCGCAGGGCCCTTTCCACCCCCATTCCACCCCTTTGCATATGTAGCAAAGACTTGCAAGAATCGATCAGAGGACGTCGACGGCACGTAAGCGATTTAACTGCGGAATGGCAAAGACGAATAACGCAATTTGTAGTCTGTGAAACTAATTGCAGCTTGGACAGTGTTTTAATGAGAAGCGGCCGGAGCGGTAGCCCTGACACCTAGGGGAATATGGATGGCGATTGGTAAGCCTGACACATCACCCCCGACACTCTTACAGCCATCAGTTTGATGTGTGGCGCCCAGACAGATGCACTGGATGAAAAACACATCGCGACTCCAATTAAACCCTATTAAATGGTAATAAATGTTTACAACCCGTTACCATATGTCTGACGATTCTCGATTGTGCTACGGACTTGGAAATGGGTCAGCGGGGTAAAATGCCACCACTAAAAATGCGTAATTATTATTTAGGACCGCATTCGGGCCATTAAACCCCGTCATTTGGTGCCTCTTCCGCGGCAATCATCATTAAAAATTACTGATGCAAGGTAGGCTGCTACCTCCGGAAAGCTGTTTGTCTTAATTTTGTTTGACGGCTCGTTTAACCACTTAACGGAAGAATATTTTCGTTTTTTATACAAAGAAAAAAGCATTTGGGGAAGTAATAAATATGGTGCAATGCTTGCCACGAACAAAAATGGTGGAGTCGCCAGGCAAGGAGCACCAACTGGATGTACATACTTCATACTATTGTCATACACGCGCACGACACAAAAACTGCAGAACATAGAAATTATTTTATTTGCTAAATATAGCAAGATCGTTGCACTAGTTTATTCACTTAACGGTTCGAATAGTTCGATCACCTTTTCACCTATGATATTAAGCATAATTATAATAATATATAAGTATGTCTACTTTTCAAGGTGTCCATAGGGATTTACGTGGGGAATACGATTTTATTTTTTCCTGATTCTCTAATTAATTTAATGAAAATTTTAGGCTGTCGGGTTTTAGGTACCGATAGCCTCTACCTGTGGAAAAATACTCAGCGAACAGCTCCGCGGGGTTAGTTCATAAACGAAGGCAAAATGGTCCGTTATTTAAATTTCCCGCGAAGACGACCGAGCACGATCGACATTTCGTTAAATCTCGAGTTGATATGTCGTCAAGGATATTTGTGTACCGTGCTCTCATTTGCCGGAGTTTTGTGTTCCATAGCAACACATTAACGGGAAATTCGAATAATGGTCCGTTTTACCTTCGTTTAAGAACTAACATCGGCGAAGTGTTCGCTCAGAATTTTTCCAGGAACTCCCGCTATCGGTATCCAAAATTAATCCAAATTAATTAGGGAAGCAGGAAAAAAGTTAAATTGGATTCGAAAATTTTAGTGATTGCAGTACCTACCTCCTTTTTTTGAAATTGTAGGGTTGGTGAGTTTAACAACCTCATCCACAAATCAAGTTATGGTATGTAATTCTAATTTTTAGTTTATAAGTGTTACGTTTTAATTGTTCATACACTATTTTCTTTTTTTCTGGTGCTGGGGCCAGGATGAAAACCGAGTATGTCGACTGCTGACCATTTGAACTGTTCCTTATTTTAACAAGTTCAATAACCAGAATTATTGCTATGTTATTATTATTATTAATGTACTCCTGCTACAAACTAACATATTTTTTATTTCATTAGTCTACTATAGAAGTGACAGGTCGTCAAAATTTGAGTTTTATCGCTCGGTCAAGGGGATTGTGGAAATTGTGCAGCAAAATTCGACCCTTACTATCCAAGAAAGTAACAGTTCAGAGTTGAGTCAATTTTAAATGAATATGAGATGTAGGTGTTTTTTCGATTTACTTCTGAAAATAACCTATAAGTTTAATAATATTTTGTCTTTGTGTGACTTTTAGCAGTTTAATGTCAGACGACAATGAAAACTTGTTCTTATTTGGGCAAAATGATTTTGCTACTGTAATAAGCAAAGTATAATGTCTAGTTTGTGAAATAATCTTTCCGAATATCACTCGTGCATCGCTTATTGCATTTAACCGGAAAAGAGAAATTAAAACATGTCAAATGGGATCGAACCTTGGTCAATATCATGCGAACTCCAATCCAAAGCGCACAAAGTGGAAACCTGCGGTATACAGGGTGGTGAATTTTTCGTTGTCCACCATTAGGAACTCGGAAACCATAAGAGATCGAGAGTAGGTTAGATTAGAGAAAAGTTGTTCTGTTTCAAGGTAATTAAGAATCTGCAAAGAATTCCCCAATATCTGATTCGTTCCTGAGTTATCGCGAGAAAACTGAAAATGGCGATTTTAAAGAAAAATTTATATCTTTCTAACGATTGGTGGTATTCAAATGAAACTTGGAACTTTAATATTTTTGACAGCTGTGATTCAATGTCATTGATAGAAAATTTCTAGGCCATCCAGATTTTCAATCAATATGGACCTCCTTGAAAAAATGTCTCAAACTTTGAGTCGCACCATGCCACGGCGTATTACTGTTGGGTTCAATTGTTTTCACATGTCATAAGCGATTGAAAAAATTGGTGTATTCTTTTGCAATTATTTTTCATCTAAGATCATCTAAGATTTTACAAACTATTCATAGCGAATTGCAAAATTTAACGATTTATGAAAAGCTAATTTTTTTGGGTATTTAATGGTGTTAAAATCTAATATGGCGGACATAAGAAAAAGAAATGTTGACTGTAGTTGCTCAAAATCTAGAAGGCCTAAAAAATTTCTGTCGATGCTGTTGAGATGACAGCTCGAAGTTTCATTTAATTACCGCCAATCGTTAGAAAGATATAAATTTTTCTTTAAAATTGCGATTTTCGATTTTTTCAGGATAAGTCAGGAACGAATCAAGATAGAGGAGAATTCTTTACAAATTCTTAATTACCTTGAAAAAAAGCAACTTTTTTCTAATTTAAGCTACTTTCCATCTCTTATGGTTTCCGAGTGCCCAATGGTGGGCAACGAAAAATTCACCACCTTGCTAATAATAACGTTACTCGAGTGGGCGAAAAATTGCAAAGGCACGGGACAGAAAAAACCGGAAAATTGTGCAAACACGAAGATACACTCATACATAGGATTCGACGTGGACATAAATTCCTTTGGAAATATACCCCAGTTACTCGCAATTAAACTTAGTTCAACTCAAGAAACCAACCTTTTATAGTACACTGTCTTAATATTTAGTATCATGTCCCATAATATTGAAGTTATGGCAGATTTACAACTGTATTTAGATCTCATTAGGGTAGAGAGGTGGAAAAAAATCCAAAAGAATGCAATAGATAAATTTCCTTCCAAAAATTTTCTTCCAATCCGTGATATGCTACAATTAGTATGTAGTGTTCTATTGTTTTAATTAAAAAAAAAATCAGTCAAATAGAAATAATTATTACTCAAGCTTGTTGCCGTACATATTAAATAATTCGAAGTAAATTGCCATTTATTATCAAAAATTAAAGCCCTCGAGCTAAAACTCTCGGGTTTTGATCAGATAGGAAATGACAATTTGGTCCTTATTATTATTTTACCTAATTGCGTTTTGAAAAGTTGGATTTTACACAATTAGGTAAAATGTTGTACGGAATACGTTATGAAAAGCCTAAATTGTTTGACTCGCATAATGTTGCAAAACTCGCTATCGCTCGTTTTGGCAAATATTACGACTCGTCAAACAATATAGGACTTTTCATAACTAATTGCGTAAATAACTATTATACCACCGGCAACAAGCATTAACCGATTAAGTAACATGCACTAGTGGTTATTATACAAAGAAGGCTAAAAAATGAAATCAGGTAGCATCCAAGGAATTAATAATATGGTGCAATGTGTGACGCGAACAAAAATGGTGGAGGCGCCGGGCGAGAAACACCCAAAGATGTACTATTGTCATGATACACACGACATAAAAACTGCAGGGCATTTAATATCTCTTTGCTAAAAAGCACGATCGTGACACTACTAACAGAAAATAGCATGAAGGCAATTTCTGTATCGTGCATATCCTGACTCTGTTAAACACGAGTTGTTGTCCTTTGGATAACGTCTCGCAATTTTGCGCAAACAATTACAGGATAAGAAATGTATTTAGACACTTGGCGTGAATAAGGGCGCCCTGTGGCCACACCCGTCCCAAGCAAACAGCAGCATGCAAAATAAATTAGCTAAAAATCGTGCTCATGAGTGATACTCTGTTAATGATTATAGTGCAGCACATGGGCGCAGCCGGAAGCGCAGGTTAGCACGAACACCCACACATAAAGGCAACTTCCGCTTAGGTAATGGTCTGAGAGAGTGATGTCTGTCGAGGACTCGCTCATTTGTTATTATCCTTCCTCCCCTGTATTTTTATCCATGACTCATTTGCATACAGCAATCACGGCTGGCAGTGTTTGATTGCGTCACGACGTATCAATGACGTTAACATGGTTTGACAGCCTGCGTTCATTACAGATCCTGTCAATATTTGCCTCCAATATCGGTTTGTTCGGTCCTTCCTCAAGCTTGTCAGCTGCTGCATCAAATATTTTTTTTACTGCACTACCTGGTTTCCACCCATAAATAATTTTACACCCAAAACTGTGGTCTTATGTGATTGTTTTATAATGTAATAAAGTTATATTGGACTCAAGACTGTTTATTTCGGCAAGGCTCAAACGACCGACAACAATGTACCTCAATACTGGTGCAGTTTTCTTACCCTGGAATAAGGGGCAACAATTGGTACAATAGTTACCTACTACCAAAACTAAAGGGCTTGCGGCATTTTCTTTTATGAACATTCCGCTACCGTGGGGTGGCCAGAATCTACCTCAACCGAGCGAGCACTACAATGAAACGGTCACAGTCTAGACGCAGATGGTTTTCGGGCCAAATAAAAATCCGATTCAATAACATAAAGTAAGCAAACATTTCTATTCGAAACTGGAGTAGCGGAAGACTTGTTTCAATATTTACTTTGATTTGATTTATTCTTTAAGTATAGGTATTCTCTTCCCCTTAATCTGGAAAACATGGCGGGTTGAAAATATTCATTATTTGCATTTCAGTTCCTTTTTTCAGTTAGCGGTAAAGAAGACATCGATGATTCCTCGTTGGCTTAATTAGATGGAAAAAGGCGTCTCTTCAGAAAGTTGCCCCGGAAACAGGTTAAGAAACGAATTTCCGCGTCGGGTCTGCAGTTTCCGCTTGCGAGAATTCGTCCAGTAAGCGTTTAACGAACAGCCCTAAAAATAAATTTCGTTCGCACCTCGTGGATTTTTTTCGGGAAAGGATTGTTGGTCGTTATCGATGTTTTTAGTGGAATTGCATGTCCCGTTAATAATGGAGGGCGCGTTTTAAACCGATGGATATTTTAGTGAACTTTAGTGTGATTTTGTGTTATTTTGGTTTTATTTACCCAGCTAACTCTGCTTAATATTCATGCGGTTTACTGTAATTTGTGTTGACGGTCTCTTGTCATCCGTGATATTCGTCCATTCGGGCCTTAATATTCCTCCCAGCGAACTATCATCAATAATTAAACACGCAATTTACATTTCTCTTGTTATAAACTGGAATCATCGCAAATAAAGCAAGGGGGGATCGATCGCAAAAAATCGACAATACAGGCGTACTATTCGATGTTTTGGCATCCCGTGCATTGTTAACTAATTCTTGTAATCTTCTGCTTGACTGGTCGCCTTCAGACGTCAAGTTTGCCCTACAAGAATTACGATGGGGAGCTCAATTATTCTAATTTCATCACATATGTACACGTACTTCAACAGAAAAATATGGAGCCAACTCCAATTTAAAAAATTTTTGATTGCACATTTTTTTCAAATTAATAATTAATAAATTAATTAATAAAATAATTCTAAATAATAATATTATGGGGTCTGCTTAATTTATCACTTACCTGAGCGCACGGCGTTACTTTTTAAAGTAACACACCTTAAAAGAAAAAAGTCCATTCTGAATTTGCGTTTGACTGAACTGTAACTTTTTGGACTGTAAAAGGGTTGAATTTGCCGTTTTTTTCTGACCAGTACCTTCACTGAAGCACTTGTAGTTCACTCTCTTGCAAAATTAGCTTGTTATGGCAAAAAATTCAGATCTTGACAGGCTGTCCCTAGTCACTGTCAATAGTAAATGAATGAGATGTAAGATGTAAGAAGCAAGTATTCCTTTATAAATTGAAAATGCCCCATTCTTTGGGAAAACAATGAAAAATAGTATATCAAAACTGTTTTCCATTAGTAGAAATGTCAATCAAAAGTCGTCTTGGACGTTAGCTCCAGGGGCGTATAAATCGTGGATATTTTTGAATAAGTTATACAGGCGAAACCGATCTATTAAAACCTGTCAAATGTGACAAGCTTCTAATTTTCACTTGCGTAATAATAAAAAGAAAATAAAAATGCAGCAGATAAGCGGCTGGAACCTCCCCATTGCGTGGGTCTTTGATTTCCTGTCTTATGTAAAGGCTGTCCCAAAAAAAACCGAACGATTTATTTTTGGTTATAACTTTATTATTGTGGGGCCGATTTTCCACAATTTTATATAGGATGTAGCCAAAATATGAGGCTTTTAGAATCTGCAACCATTTTCCAGATGGCGCCACTAATAAGTTTTTTGCCGCAGTTTTTTACAAGAACACTTTTTGATTGGCTGGAGTTGAACCATCTGTGAACCGATCAAAATGAAATTAGTGTAGGATGGACGTGAATGCTTTTCTTTTCTAAAGCAACTTTACAAAATTTTATTCTGACCGTTCTTGATTCATTTATAATTTTTTTTGTGATGCTTTAAAACAAGGATTTTTAAGATTTATTTTTTATTTGGTCACCGATCTTGACAAAATTTGCAGAATCCTAAGTAACACCATCAATATTTCACAAAATGATGTCACTTTGCAGATGGCGCCACCCTAGCAAATTTTTATGAACACATTTGATTATAAAATTAACGAGAATATTGTGAATGTGTAATTAGTAAAAAATGTTAGCACTAAAAGCGGCTACAGACAACAGGCTGGATTGGAATAAACAACAATTCTGGATTTTAAAATAGACCAAATATGTGCTTTATAACAGTCATAAGCTGAAGAACAACTCGTTGAGTTCACAAACAAGTCAATGTTAGACAAGTTTTTTTGGGTTTTATGTATTTTAACATTTTGTAATAACGATATAGCACCTAAGTTAAATTCCTGCACAAAGTACCTAACGTTATTTTACGAAAAATTTATGGTGTTACTAAAGATTCTCAAAATTTTGTCAAGATCGGTAGCGAATTAATATCAAATAAATCTTAAAAAATCTGTTTTAGAGCATCGCAGAAAAATTTGTAAATTAATCAAGAACGTTCAGAATAAAATTTTGTAAAGTTGCTTTGGAAGAGAAAACCATCAGCTTTAAGCTTACACTATTTTCAATTTGATCGGTTCACAGATGGTTCAACTCCAGCCAATCAAAAAGTGGCCTTGTAGAAAACTGCCATAAAAAATTTACTAGTGGCACCATCTGGAAAACGGTTGTCGATTTTAAAAGCCTCATCTTTTGACTACGTTTCGTATAAGATTGGAGAAAATCGCTCCAATAATAATAAAGTTATAACCAAAAATAAATCGTTCGGTTTTTTTTGGGACACCCTTTATTTACAATTGATATTTAAAAGTTGATATGCCCAAATGGCACTTCCCGTTCACCAACTGCCTCCAAAAGAATTTCAGCTCTACAAAGGATCACCCAATCTCCATGTACCAAATTTCAGTCAAATCGATCCAGTAGTTTGGGCTATAATGTGGTTTTAGTATTATTCCAAAATTTTAATTGTTTTTACCTAAACGGCAGTAAATGATGCGAATGAATTTTGTCTTATTGTGCGTACGTACACAAACAGACATTTTTTTTAAAACCACTTTTTTGGGTTCTTGACACCTCAAAACGTGAAAATCTAGTGTTATCTCAAATTCGAAATAGTGATTGCAGTAACCTCTCTTTTTTTAAGTGATGGTGAAGTGGAGTGGGGAGGTTACAATTTTAGACTTCAAATTTGCAATGTTAAACTGTGTGTCTGCCAAACGTTCTGTTCTTAAAGTTTTTCATGAGAAATAGATATAAATTTGAATTCGCTTCATCAGAATAATGGTGTAAGAATGTTTTGCTAGTGATTTGATTAAGGTAAGATTGTAAAAAGGAGCCAATTATTTTTTTCAACTTTGCAAAAAAATTACTTGTCAAACCGTTTTCATCATTATTTGCAATTTTGCAAAGTGTCAAAGTGACGGGCAACAGACGTGAGTAGAAAACTTTCGATTTTATCGTTTGAAAATAAAATATTGTATTTTATTCGGAGTTTAAGCGACATTATGTGACTCATATGGATCTAATTTAAACTTTCATACTCCGTCTTACACTCCCCTTACTCTTAATAAAACAAATATATATCTTCCCAACCAAAGATTCAAGAGCCATAACATTTTAGGGACGAATGAGGGCTATTAAAGGGATTGTACATATGCTAAAAATATACCGGGCATTCCATTTGAAAGACTCACCTTTGAATTTGTCAAATTTTTTTGAACCACCCTGCATGATCAAAAGATAGAATGGGCGTCGAACGTGTGAGTAGTACCTAACCGTTAATCCTCTATTATTACTTATTTTCTAGGAAATCAGGGATTAATCTAAATTTTGATGCACCAAGATCAAGCTGGAACCAGAATAATATAGGCAGTCACTTGCCGCTGAACGTCCATTGCTCTATCCCGGCGCATCCGCCAGTTTTAATCTACATTCTACTCAACACAGCAACACTTGAATGTGACGGGAAAATAGGTATATCATATCCTCTTGATACCATACAGTATACACATGAAAGTGCTGTATTGATTCTTAAATAACTTTTTATTTATTGTCAAAACGCGTTTTAAGCTTTGTTAGTAAATGCCACTGACAGCAAAATCTGCAATAAATTCAAACGATGTTGATGTACAAACATGAAGCACACAAAAATCGGAATTATGGTTGGGGCCGGGCACACGTCCACCTTGATGTATGGCCATCCACTTTCGCACATGGTCTACCATCTGAATAAAAAAATACAAACAGCGCCCCTTTGATTTTTACGCTTGACTTTTCCCGCACAAGCAAAACGGTTGAGTTTGTATGTTTCCTTTTCAGAAGTGTCCTCCAGATTTCCATTGTGCTCGTTATAAAGATGTTAAACATCCCCACTATTGTCATTTTTTGAGTTCTGTCAACTGCAAGCGGATAAGTCGAGATATTTTATGTAATTTAGCAGAAAGGATACCCGATTGTGTTGCCAACTATGCGGACTGTTTGAGCGTATTGTTCCACAAATCTCCCGATTGTATTGTTTGTTTAGGTTTATTGGTCTAAGAATTCTGTGTACACAGAGAATAGGATTTACTCAGATTTACTTCTTTCTATTATTAACAAGAGTGCTCAAAAATAATTGAAATTCGCCCATGTTGATAAAACCGCCTTTGAACATCATTTTTCGAGAAACTACAATGAATGTGTGATGTGTTAATCCTGGGAGATTTAAAAAATCGAGCAGGGTCTGCCATCTGTGCAGCGGGTGCTGAACAACACACACGGACGTTCGCATGCTCGGTTCACGCATGGACTGAATTTTTCCGGATATCCTTTTCACGGGATCGCTAATTAGGAATCGCTTTTAAAAATACCCCGATCAATCGAACCAATGGCCACTCACGTGTCATCATTGTGTCTCTGCCATCTGTCCCAATGTCCCATAGAGCTAGTTAGTCCGGTCTACTTTGCGTTAAATAATAGAGCAGGACGTGACACACACGTTAATTTTTAACACGTGCCTTCGTGTTTGGACAAGATCTGGGCGATACGGTCCGGGACTCCAGCATCTGCTCTATATTAAATCGAGATGACGCGACGCCGACGCCACTATTAATCATCTTTTTTGCCGGCCACCCTGAGTGATTATTTAGTAACGGGAGCAATGCGGAGCACGTGGATTTCCGTTTGTTGTTTTCACAGCTTCCGGAATTTGTGTGGTCGTCTTGTATTATGACAGATGCAAACGGGGCTGGTAATTTATTGATTTCGGTGTCGTGATTATTTTGTTCTTTGATTCGGGGGAATTAGTGCGGCAGAAGTAACTGCTCGTTTTGACAAATTACCAAGGTTCTTATGGGCCATTTATTTTAGTTGAAATGTGTCATTTTTGGCTTAGCTTTGCGTTGCAGCCTGTTGAACCCGTGACAAATTGGGCTAGCAGTCTGTTTTTGGTGATGAGCTTTAACTTTACTTACTTGAACTTAGGGTGAAGTGAGTGGGTAAATATTTTCTTTATTTCTGCATTTCTACATATATTTAGGGGAGCACACTCACAAAGTACTTCTATATCGTTCTATACAGGTGTCCCGTCTCAGAAATTTCAGCCACAGATTCCTTGCATGAAAATAAAAGGCCCGTATTTTTTTGTTTTGCTTGATGGGCCCTCGCTTCGTCACTAGGGCTCCTAAAAAGTGATCCCCAAAAATTAAAAATTAGTTCCCACGTTTTAACCAATCAACCGATTTTGCTGAAATTTTCCACGAGACCATTACGAACGATGATGTCGTGGTCCCCAGCAAAGGCGCTCTCAACATTTTCGGCCCAATCTTTTTGTTAACGTTATTAAATTTTCTATTTAATTACACACCATCCGATGGGCCATTGAATTTAGAAACTGCGCTACCTCTTGCACTTTTTCTGTAAAATGTACCATTTCCGAGGAAAATTAAGGAATGTGGAGCCATACACGAATACTGAGGCGGTTATTGACAGAGTAATCAAGATAGCTATGGCACGATTAATGTCAGAATGTTGAAGAAAAAAGAATGTCCTGATTATTTGGAATCTAGGCTTGTGGTGTTTGAGGAGATGGATGAAGATCTCGCTCAACATAACGGGAGAATTTTGGATAATTGAAATGCCATCAATGACGACGAAGGATTGATCCTAATTGATGCTTTCAATCTAGTAAACTTTAACTTGATGTTAGCAAAATTAAAACATATAGGTTTTGGACCTGGTGCCATCATCAAGTGGAGGAAAGTTACTTGTTTTCAAGACGTCACAGAGTTGTCATAAATGAAATGCAATCATCACTACAATTGACTAGTTCAGGTGTGCCACAAGGTAGTGTATTTGGGCCGATACTGTTTTCTATCTACACTTTTGATTTGGCCAGTGACATCAAGTTTAGTAAAATACACATGTATTATTTATGTTGCATTGACCTTTACGTCTTTGACTTCATAAGTTTCACTTGCTATATAGCATTACTTCATTTCTTGTTTGTTATCCCGGCAGATGATATACAACTTTATAATTCAGCAGTTATTGAGCATTGATGTTTGTCAGAAACTAAGTAGTGATCTTTCTTCTGTCTCTGAATATTCAGTGAGTCATGTAACCCATGACTCACTGAATATTCAGAGAGGCACCATGGTTAAGGCTGAACAGCAGCAAACGCTTGGCGCTAACTCTCGGTCCTGAATGATACCGTTCAGTATTTGAATCTCATTATTGTGTTAAAATTAACAATTATATAATTGAGTGGAGGGAGTCGGTGACGAATTTGGGTGTTTTATTTGATAGCTCATTACTATTTGACAAGCACATTGACAACGTCTACAAAACTTCGACGCAAAAGTTGAGCAATCTTTATAAGCTAAAAGATCAATTAAACCGGTAAAACTTGTCAAATCTCTTATTTATCCTCACATTGACTATTGTTCGTTGATATACTACTACTTCCTCACTCAGCAGAATAGACAAAGACTCCAAAGAATTCAGCACGTTTGTGTAAGGTTGATACTTTTCGACTTTTCGGCTGAAATGGAATAAGAATTGGGATAGTATTGGGTGTTAAGTTACTGATTTGGGACAACCAGGAAATATACCGATAAGAGAAATCTTGTCAAGTGTTCAGAGAGTTAATAATAATATTGGGTTTATCTGTCCCATAATCGTCTTAGAAAAGAGCTGGCGGCCAATTTTTGACCGTTCGCAACTCTGAAACGTGTATACGTAGTTTTGCGAAGTAGGGCGAAAGCCAAGTTTTGAGCAATCGCTACCTTGCGTACGCGCTCATTTTCGAAGGGTATCCCATCGTTTCCTTGCGAGCGGAGGGTAGGTGGCGCAAACACTTTTTGCTATTGCATTTCGGTGGCTGTTTCGATGAGTTTGTGTTTCGTAATAGTTTGTGTTATTATATTGTCAAAATATATGAACTAATGCATATTATAATTTATAGCCATTGAAAATTTGGAAAAGCTGAGCAACTACAATTAGCAAACAACAGACACAATCCACGAGGTCCTTTTGTAGAGTTGATCGAAAGATAGTTTATTAACATGTTTCGGTTTTCAAAAGACCTAAGATTTTTAGTTCAATGTTTAGAGCCGTAAATGCGATATACGTCCACCGCAAAGGGCAACCGATCTGGATATCACGACGAAGGTGAAATTTCGTTATGAAGTGCGTTTTATTATTAATCAACTGATTTACTGGTTTTAATTGCATTAAAGTTTTTTGTCAGTGGTAGTTATCAGCCCGACGTTGTTGCCTCAAATAGGTACGTATTTGGATGTATGTCAGTCTACTGTGAGCAAATGTATAAGAGAAAGTCACTGATTTTGAGTCTGCTTCTACGGTTTTTCTTTTTACGAAGCATTTGCTCTTCTTTTCTTTTTTGAATCAATTTAATTCATTCGGTTTAATTTAAAAAATTGAAATCGTCGACGCTCGAAGTGATATGAACAAGTATTTGTTAACAACTGGCATCGGTCAGACCCTTTTCACTATTTATTGTGAAAAAGGCCGTGATTGTAAAAATTATTATTCATAAAATTTGGCGCTTGAACACATCTGTTTGAACCTGCCGGGGAAATATTCCCAGAAACATCGGCTATTTGCGGCGGTGCCAGATTCAGCGCTCGCTACTTTGCGAAGAGTTCGTTTTCAGTTGCGAAGGGCGGCCAAAAATTGGTTCAGAGATAAGTATGCGTAAAAAATCATTCGTAACTTTGCGCATTCGCGTCTAAACTACCGATGTGAAAAATTGCCTCCCTGGACTAGTAAAATTTGCTGGGATGAAGAAGCTCCAGAGAAAATAAAAGAACCTTTCTTGAAATAGCGTAAGCAGTTGATTCCGAGTAAAATGGATATACGTTTATAAAAATTGGAAGCTGAAGATCAATAGTAACGGACTATTACGTTCTAAGGAGTTTATAAACAGAAGTAATGCTTTGTATCAAATTAGGTAGAAATATTTTAAGATTAAATTTAAATTTAAATATTTTGGGAAATTGTCAGTATTTTGGATAATAAATAAATATCAAAGGATTCAGGCTTTATTTTGGGACACGGATCTCCACGTGTGGCGAGTACTTGTTTACAACAATATTACAAAAACATGTCTATAAGAATCGTCAAAGAAATGTTGACTACTAAAATTTTGAGATTATGTCATGATCACAGTCATCATGTAAAGGTTTTTTTTCACTACTAGCCTTAAAACGTACCATTATTGACTTATCTTTGAACTGAGAATTCGGTTTTTTTGCTAGTAAGTGAAAAAGTACTGTATGCACCACGGTAGAGAAGACTATTTTAGCCCTAGCTGTGGTACCTAAATAACAGGAAATAAAGTATATTCACCTGCAGAATTATTTCAATAAAGTTATATGTTGTAATTGCTTAATATACATTTTGTTATAAAACGCTTATTGTGTAAATTGATAGGGGACAGCGACCGCTGTTCGGACAGTTCTGAATAAACTCTCTACGAAAAAGGATCTGCTTTTTCCTTGCGAAACCCTTCACCCTTTTCAGGTCCCTAGCAGTGGCGTGCCGTGCCCTTAGGGGCGGGGGGGGCGAGGCATTCTTGGGGCGCAAAATATTGGTAATGCAATTTTTTTTTATTATTATTATCTACATTTAGGTACTACACATTTTAATGAACAATTACACGTGCCTACCTAATTCGGGAATCGGAAAATATAATGACTAATGAGTCTAAGAAAATAACCTTTCGAGAAATACCGAGTCAAAGAGCCGAGTAAGTACTCCTAAAAAACGCATTTTAAGGAAGTGGCTAAAAAATTTGGTTGTTGTGTTATTATTATGGGTCTGTATACGAGCGCTTACCGCCGTTCGCCGTTCCATGAACTTCTCATTGTAGCATGAATTATAGCGCACTAAACTTAAAACTTCTTCTGGGAATCACAATCACTGGCACCGTTGAATTTTACTAGGATCAATTCTTTTCCTTACCTAACCATCCTTCATCCTTTTTAAATCTTGAGTGACGGACATTATATCTGTAGGTGAGGACTGTCTTCGTGAAATTATGAGTAACTTGGTTTTGTTTAATATGAAATATCAAATAATAGAAAGGTCTGCGATCTGAGGGCGCTGACAATTTATGGAAAAGGTGCTCCAAATCCCCAATACAGGCAAAATCGATCCCGCCGAGGTAGCCACGAGCTGCCGTGTTCAAAATTTATAAACAGTTATTTAGTTTCTTCTCTATTTGGGGCGCCCGCCCCCAAGCAACTGTATTATAGTGTAGCTCTTAAATAGCTACATGCTTCGTAGAGAAATAAACCTTTACCTTCAGTTATTTATTACATCAGAATGGCAGAATTCGACCGGCTCTGAGGAACAGCCTTTTTTGCTTGGGCGGAAAGGGCGGCACAGCCTAAAGGGCGGGGGGGGGCGGTCGCCCCCCCTAGCCCCCCTGACGGCACGCCACTGGTCCCTAGTACGGGCATTACATGGCGATCCTGCTTCGCACCTCGTGGTTACAATCTTGCCGCTTGGGCTAAAATACTTCTTATCTTTAACTTGGTCAATAATATACTATAATGACGTCATTTAAAAGAGGCAAATATGATGCGATTTATAAATACTTATACCGGGTGGCCCATTCAAGATGATGCAGTCTTAATAACTTTTGAAAGGAATAAGATAAATGACTTGTGGTTTTCGACAAATTCTTTAGCATTCAAAGGGACATGTTTCTCCATAATTTTGACTTTGTTCAGATTGTGCTAAGTTTGAGAATTAGAGAACTAGTTTTATGTTAGAGAGAAAAATGTAATGTAGGTATTCGAATTGACTATAAATTAGAAATCCGTGGAAAGCTCTGAAAAACTCGATGAAAAGTTTAATGATATGTGAACTAAAGATGTGACTGACTAACTAAATCTAGCGGGTTTAATCGTTATTAGCTTTATTTGAACAGGTCTTTATTGGTTCTTTCGTTGGTCCCTGTGGGGCAGCTAAAATTAAAGCTCCAAAAAACTAACGAACAAAACTGGCTAGGCTTTTAATCAGTCACATTTTTAGTCCACATATCGAGTTTTTCAAAACCTTCCACGGATTTATAATTTAAAGTAATTCTAGTGCATTACAATTTTTGTCTCTGACAAGAAAACGGTTCGCAAAATTCTCAAACAGTGAATAGCATTTTTCAAGAGCTTTTATTTGATGTATGACTCGAGGTATGTTGCCATTTAAGATTTTGACCTTGATAGGGGTGGGGGCAATCTACACAGTCTGAACAAAGTCAAAATTGTGGTGAAACATGTCCCCCTCAATGCTAAAAGAATTTGTCGAAAACCGCAAGTCGATATCTTATTTCATGGCTGGATCGTCTTGAATGCGCCACCCTGTATGTATATGGCTTTAGCTTTACATATTTTTCCTTTGTAATCAGACAAACTGAATGACACGGTACACTAGTTAGATCCTAGTACCTAAATGACAGATGATTGGATTGGAATGATACTCCTGCTCACACCATAAAATATTAAACAGGTGCAAAAGTTGTTCCATTTCGTGCCTCACCCCCATTCTTATTTCCAACGATTTGTGTATTTTACCTTAATTCGTTTTTCATGCACGAGGAAACGATGTTTTGTCTCGCCACCTTAGATAGTTTATTTGCACCCCCGCTGACCCGTCACACATTCCTCCATCCGGGAAATGGTGCATTATCCGAAACTGGTCGAACTAAATCCGATCTTAAATCAAGTCTGAATAAGACTTTAAAGCTGCATTTTTGTGCAGCTTGTCCACCCTAGCGGTTGTTAGTTTAATTACTAGGGTAAAGCGGGAGAGCTTTGCCGCGATCTCTACGGAGCGGTACTTAAAAATGGCGAAAATAGACGCCAAGTTGTATAATTAAAGCATCGGCCAGGTGGCCTGTTGACAAACCGACTCGTTAAATATTTGCACGAAGGGTTGTTTGGGTGAATTCGCTACCTACTTGAATCCCCCAAATTATAAAATCTCTGCTTAAATTATGTTTGTAATAAAATCCGGGCTAGCCTCGTCGCAATAAGGGTTCGGACGCAAAGTAAAGGGTGGATTTAACCGGCCACTGTCCAAGGGGTGAATATATGAAGCAAGGGTTGCAACGAAAACGGACCTTGTTAGCGGAATTTCATCGCTGAGAATTTCCCCTCGGGATGGCTTCCGGGTTGCAGGACGTCCAGGATTTTTCTAACGTCCATCTTCACAATCACAATTCTATTTTTAATTTTTGTAGTTTTTAATTTCTAGTAAAATAAGAAGGCACCGAATAACTGATCGTCTTGATAATTTGCATTGTAATGAAACGAAGGGGGTGTGTTGAAGTGAGGGTCAGTGGCACTGGGGTCTTCGAATTAATATACGACGTGGGCCGCGGAATGTCGTACATCTACCGTAATTGCATATACGTCATTCATGTTATTTGTTCAAGGACCCTCTTGAAGGGATGCGTTTGAATATTAGGACCTCCGCCGGCATTAAGGACATAAATGGCGAGGTTTTTCTTGTTTTTAATTACATATACATTCGATTTTATGTGTGCGTAAAAAGCTTTTCAGGGCTTCGAAATTTTCTTTTTATCCTAAATGCTAGCAACCATGTATGGGAGTAAAACTTTCTATGTAATGTTTTTTTCTGAATGTTTCTTTTTTAACTTCCCATTTCCCAACGACCAACATAAAATGGAAGGTTACTGTAATCGCTTCACCTTCAAAATTCGAAATTAAGATAATACCAGATCTTTACATTTCGAGGTTTCATCAGGACAGGGAATAAGTGTGTGTGCGGGTGTACCTAAGTACGTATCGTCCCCCATCCTCACGTATCATCTAAACTAAAATTCTAGAATAACCTATCACATGAAATACAAATATTTTAGACATTCCCCACAACCAATGGGAATCTCTCTAAAATTCAAAATTGAGATAACGCCATCAGATCTTGACGTTTCAAGGTCCTAGGATCAGGGCCGCAACAAGGGGGGGGCGAGAGGGGCAACGGCCCCGGGCGCCAAGACGAGGGGGCGCCGAAGGCGCCCCATTTGTTGATTTTTTTTTAAATTTGTCTTTACCATTGCCACGATCTATTTGTCATCTCTCGAGTTCGTTTCGTAATCAAATATACAAAACCGCATCTACCTACTATAATAAATCACCAGTATAGAATATCTGGAGAATCTGTGAAATTTCTTGTTTGTAATCACCCTTTTTCTTTTTATATTAATAATTGCCATCAGATCGGTAACAAATCTGCCTTACTAATGTTAAGGTTTTCATTTTCTTCCTTGCATTTGTATTCTGAAGTGCTGGGAAAATGCGTGACCTTGAAATTTTCAAAAATTTTCGCCTGCGGCGCTTTATTCGTCCAAAAAGGGTAGGGGCGACAAATTATTGTTGCCCCGGGCGCCAGATACCATTGTTGCGGCACTGCCTAGGATCACGAAAAAGTGTTTTTTTTTTTAGTGTCTGTATGTTATTACGGCGAATGTACAGGTTGTACGTACGTACGTATATGTGAGCAAGATTCCTCGAAAACTACAAAACCGATTGGCATGAAGTTAGGTATGACGGTTAGTGTTAGCCTGTAGATGAGCTCAAATGATTTTCTTGGCAACAGTAAAAAGCGGACATTTAAAACTTACTCGATACCCAAAAACGTAAAGATCTGCCTTTATCTCGATTTTCAATTTTGAACCGATTGCAGTAACCTCCCTTTTTACTTTGGCAGTATTTTAATCTGAACTTCCCCATTGAAAATGGTGACCATTGGTGCAAAAATTTATAGGTCCAAGTCGCTTCTTAAGGGAGCTCCTCATGCAAAGTGCGTCATTATTGGGAGAAGTTTTTTTCACATATCTCAGGAACGGACTGCCAGATCTTATTGAATTTTGGGGACAGTTGGTACTGATGGCTAGAACTACGTCCACGCTGTTAATTTTATCGAATTCTGACAACACTATTCTCAGAAACCCGCAATGACCTTGATATTTTTCTTCTTAAACATGGTTCAAGGTCAGGAACATTAAATCTGGTAGTATTAGTTAGAAAGAGCAATTGAAGCTGTAACTTTTTTTACTAATTTTAACTTTTTATTTAAGCTGCCGTTTTAGAGATAATTGAGCTTTTGCGTTAATAAGCACCAGTTGCCCTGTCTAAAATCTATATACTATTGGTGTCAAAATTAGGAAGCGACTTCGAACTACACCAATCGTCACCATTTTCAATATGGAATCTCAGGTTAAAATAGTGCCAAGCATTATCGGGACACCCCCTATACGAAAATCGCATTTATAAAATTGTGTCCAATCGGATTAGTCAACCTCTCCACAACCAATACATGTATGGCAACTTTGAAATTTTAAAGCTGACCATCACATGATAGGTGTTCAAATTCGGTTTCCAAAAATCCATTCAAATTTTTGCACGATTCCACCTACCTTACTTAACTTTAAGGGGATTTTAAAATGACAATAATGACGTTTATACCATTGAGTCCAACTTAAGTGATAAGTATGATGGTCTGTGGGACCGGCCATCAGTGTCCTTTTGACAAAAAATTTGAAAGGGTTTGAAAAAACTCCACAAAAACAGATTTAAAGACTGAAGACTAAAGTTAATGTCGACTTTAAAAGGGATTTTGACCAATCAGGGGCAGCCGTTTTGAAATGTTCCTAGGCAAATATTAAAGGACACTTTAATTTTCCGGCCCTTGTCGCAATAACTAATGACTAATTAAATAATTTGTGTTAACTTATCTTAGAGACAAACTTGAGCCAAAACCAAATTTGTTTCTTTACTTACCAAAGCCAAGACTACAGCAAGACCAAGACCACCCCATTTCTCGTCCTGTCTTGGTCTTGCGAAACCCTAACTGCAATCACTAAAATTTTCGAATTCGATATAAGACCGGATCTATACGTTTTGAGGTCTCAGGAATCCAAAAAAGTGTTTAAAAAATCTGTTCGTATGTATGTACGTACGTTGGTTCGTTCGTTTGTAAAAGCTATACAGCCCAACCTACTAGACCGATTTGGCTGAAATTTGGTATCTAGGCGGCTCATCACCTAACTTAGATCGTGTAACCGGAAATGCCATTTTGGAACATCAACCTTTTAAATTTAAATGCAAACCCCTATATTTCACGTCACCATCAGAAAGGCCTTCAAATTCTGCTTCCAAAGATGTATTCACTCTTAGTACCCTTCCGACTAAAAACTAAAATAAATCGAGATTTTTATTGGACTTTAAAATTGCACATGGGGATTGTATTACACGTCGAAGAGCTGAAATTTTTTTGGATTCAATCGGCCCACGGAAAGTGCCGTTTTGGCACACCAACTTTCAAATTTAAAATTACTCTCTCATTTAACCAACCAAAACACGTTTTTGAAAGATTTATTGTCACCATCACAAAGGTCTTCAAAGTCTGGATATAAATTAGACAAAATCCATTCGCATTTAGAACTATTTGGGTTGAAAAATCGAAATTTTGTAATAACACTAAAACCTCGTTTTAGCCCAAATTCGAGCCCAAACTGCTGGATCGATTTGGCTGGAACTTGGTACATGGAGATTAGGAGACCCGTTGAAGAGCGAAAAGGCTTTTGGGAGCAATTGGTCCACGGGAAGTGCCATTTAGGGCCGATTTCATAATAAAAGTTAAAGGTCCTTTAAAGTGAAAATGTACTTTAAATGACCAATCAGGAGCAATCTTTCTGGAATGTTGCTTAGCAAATATTTAAAGGACACTTCAATTTTGATTATGAAATTGGCCCTTAGGCATATCAATTTTAAAATTTTAAATACAAGACCCGGAAAGGGGAATTTCCAGTCGCTTCTCTGCTGCCAATTTTTTATGTAGATACAAATGCCATGCGCGTGGTATCATTGTAAGGAGAAAAATATTTGTTTTCATGAATCAGGTGTACCGGCATGGTACCATTTGATTTAGTATTTTGTTATCCGCTAAAAATAATACGTATAACAGATCCACAACAAAGTTTCTCCAAAAACAAGAAAAGACACACGGAAATTACGCTACAATATAGTCAAGATGATCCCCCAGATTCCAAAAATGCAATAATACTTATACCGGGAGTCCCTTTTAAAAATTCAAAATTAAAGCCATTTCCTGCGTAACCTGGAACCCTCGCTGGAACCGGAAGTGATAAAAAGTTGGAATCTATGTCAAAAAATGATGCATGTTTACTGCGATTTTTTTCAGATTTTTATCTTGATAATTGCATTTACCATATCCAATCACAACCACTCTTAGTGATAAATGCACGCTTCCTGCTGAAAAAAGCACGCTTCCTGTTGAAAAATGCACGCTTCCTATTGAAAAATGCTCGTTACCTAGCGCGTTGCTAAGGATAAGATTGTGAACAAGTAGGCGATATTTTTTGACACGTCAAATAATTTGTCAAAGTGCGCCATTTTGTTGCAATAAGTCGCGAGTTTGAGTGTCGTTTTGGTGCGGATTCTACTGATTATTTTATTCATTAAGTATTGAACCAATCCAAAGGAGCATTTAGCATACCAGTAATCCTGATTACAGTGATAAGACTACAATGTCAACTTGACACTACTTACTCAATACTTTAATTCATAAAATAATCTGCAAAATACGATTCGTAGTCTCTTGGTTGCCTTGTTGAGTCCTCATGGATGCACTACTTGTCAAATGGTAGATTTTTTTCGGCCAAAGAGGACTCGAGCGAGCTCTCGTCCTCTTTTTAGCCTAAAAAAATCTACCATTTTGACTCGTAGTTGACAGCCATTCGGACGTCAAAACCCGCGGCAATCAAGAGACTACTCGTCGTATTACTATTGAAAATATTGAATCATTAATTAAAGATGCCATCCCTAAAAACACGATACGCAATAAACAGAGCATTTGGCGGCAATTTCAAGACTTTTGTGTGGCAAAAAAGTACGTCTTACCAGGTCTTACAAAGATCGACTCCAGTCGCAGAGATTGCTGGTATTTTACGTGATTGGGCCGTAATTATGAGAAAGATGAACGGAGATGACTACAAAGAAGCGACTGTGAAAACAGTTTATGTTTTCAAAAATTGTAAATTTTGCTGCAACAAAATTGTTTAAATTAAGTGCTGTCTATAATAGAAAATGAAAATATAATGGTTCATGAAATTATCTCCGCAAATATAACCCGACCTAAAATTTAAATTAGAAAAAAATGCTTGATTTTGCACTCAAGCATTCTTGCCTGAGGTAATTTAACTCGATCAAATTCGGACATTTATAATTATTTTATTATTATATATTATATATTATTATAAATGTCCTCATTCGATTTCGTAAAATTACCAGGCAAGAACGCATTCGTGCAAAAATCTCGCATTTTTATCGCTTTAAATCTTAGGTCTTGTTATATTATTATTCATAATTGGGAAAGTTATTGAAGTGTACATGGTCTCGTTGTCACCAGGTACCTGCCGCTGCTGACCATTGTTTTCGACGCTTGAAGCTTGTGGATTAATTAAACAAAAATGGATGATTACTGAAAGGATACTTTGAAGCAAAGCGAGTGCCTTGTGAATACAGAAAATGCAGCATACTTATGTTCAGCACCTTGATGATTGTCCTTCTAATTGAACATAAATAAAAAGCCCTAGGGGGTTAAATCATTTAAGATTGTAGAGCTTTGGACGTAGGTACATGAGATGTAAGGTTACAATTCCGTTCGCCACGAGAACATTTCTGCCGGCATGAATGGATCAGATTCTCGCGGCGCATCCACCATTTTTACCACAATGAGAATAGTATTTATTATTGTACGTACGTTAAATGCAATTTTGTTAAATTAAAAATCAGTAGTTTTGCATTTGAATAATTATTTCAAGTTCCAAACTTTATCGGGATGAAGTTGCGTGATCCGCTAAGGGTGGGTTTGCGTTGAGTTTGTGTCTTGGAATTAGCGTTGATGTAGAACACACAATACCTGAACGATGCGGTTGTGTAGCGCTCCGACCGACGTCTTGTCGGAGCGCCGTCACCTCGCATAATAGCATCTGTGGGGTTAGCCATCGACCGCCATCGTCTTCAGACACTGCAGTTGAAAACAACAAACAACACAATATCACCACCGTCGGGGTGCCCATCTCCATATGTGACGCTTGCGCCGCCTCGTGCACGGCGGGCCGACGATAAACCGCGCTCCTGGACGTGCTTTGTCACTCCAACGCCAATTTATATACTTCGCTCCTTTATTACCGCCAGGCCCAGCCCGCTTTGACCACAAACACGACGGTCTTCCTCGCGCCCGCGGCTCCAATCAACTATCCGTCCTCGTCCTACATGTACCCCTTTATGTTAGCTTCTGTTTTAATCTGGATGTATAGTTGTCCTTGTCTTTCCTCCTGGTGCAATGTGGAGGCGTCCTCGTCGTACTCCCCTGATAACCAAAGGGTTATCAAGCGCAAGAGTGCCGCTGCTTTTGGAAATAAACCGCGACGTGTCTCTGGTTGGTTGTCCTCGTCTTTTCAGGGGGATTTCCGCAGGGTAGTCGCTTGGTACGTAGGTTTTCTCGTGTGTTTTCGGTAGTTAATCAACAACACACTGTTAAAGCCTTTAGTTTGGTCAAATTCGTGATAGAACGAAACAGATGAAGCGGTGGTGGTGTTGGGTACACCACGCCGTGTTTACTCCATGAAACTCTACACGAGAGTTTGGCAGCAGCACAGAAGAAGCTTCTCCACTTGAGAAAAGTCCTCCATGTGTGTGTGTGTGCGTGAGGTCGCGCGTTTTATTGAAACTCCGTGTGTGGCACCGCAGTTGTTAGACGCCCGCGACGCGTTCAACATCTTTCCACCAAGCGCACCTCACATCACCATGTGAACGTGGTGGACACCCTCCAATTTTTCCACCCCACCCTTCGGAAAAAGTTTTCATTCAGAGAAAAAGTGTTGACATTACGTCATGTGTTGCTTAGCAACAGACGGATGCGTGTCAGACCACGCGATTTTTTAGCACCATGTAACCGCCGCTTCTTGCATGCATGTTCGGTGACTGGATTCCATCCGCGATGCACCTCAACACGCAGACGGCTACAGGAACGGCGTCTTCACCGGAAGGAAGTAATGTCATCAATGACACCTACACGAAGATGACCTCGGACATCCTTGCGGAAAGGACGCTCAACGACTTCTTGTCGGAGCATCCAGGAGAACTCATCAGGACGGGCAGTCCTCTTTTCGTCTGCACGGTCTTGCCGCCGCATTGGCGCTCCAACAAAACGCTTCCGGTTGCGTTTAAAGTTGTTGCACTCGGCGATATCGGCGATGGCACCGTCGTCACTGTCAAGGCGGGCAATGACGAAAACTATTGTGCCGAACTTAGGAACTCCTCTGCAGTTATGAAGAATCAGGTGGCTAAGTTTAATGATCTCAGATTTGTCGGCAGGAGTGGACGAGGTGAGTCTGACCGCAACTAACCGACGGTCACCACCCGAAGTCATAAATAAATAATAATAACTTCCATTAAAACAAATGCTCTTTGATTGTCGGAATTGCATTCAGTGTGTTTGACTTTTGAACTAGCTGCCGAAGTCAAAGCTATAGTTTTTTATACTTTAGACCATATAAAAGAGAAAGACAAATATATCATCTCAAACATACATGAATCTAGAGAAGAAAATTGTCATTAGGCGTTACTTTGCAGAAAAAGTCTTTCAAAGACTGCTCTTACGCAAATTAACCACTATATTAAGAAAACCAACCTTCACCGGAAGGACTCGTTTTTTCACTAGTGAACAGCCCCCACCAATAAGAAACCTACAAAAATCACAATTCAGAATGGCTGACTTCATCAAAATAAAACCTGACATTTGTAACAAACCCTCAATTTCTTATTTAAAAGAAACACAATTTATTGTTTTCAATTAACAAAATACCGGAGGATCCAAAAATTGTCAGAATCAGATAAAGGTAGGTATAGGAAACCAAGTGTTTAATAATAGGGCCGAGGCTAAGGGCCGGTTTATCAATGCTCAGCTAACTTCAAAGTGACAGATTGAAGTCAATCAGAACACGAGTTGTTAGACAATTCCCTTTTAGTTTGCAGTCGAACTGACCCTACTTCTTCCTTGAACTGTCATTGTTGTCAGTCCCCTGTTTTTCAATAAAATCTGATTACTTTTGGCCCGACTGAAATGGGCATTCTGACTTTTCTAAACTGTACCTAAGGAACGATTTCGTGATAAAAATGAAAGGTCCGTCGTTTTGAAATATTGCTAGGCAAATATTTAAGGGACACTTTAATTTTGACCATGAAATCCACCCTTAGTTACTCCAGGTTCCATAATAAAAGCTTTATAGTTAAATTAGAAATGTAATAAACCCCCCATTAGGAATTTTATCCAATTAATTTATAGTTAAAGTCAACTTTTGGAAGTTTTAACCAATCGGGAGCCGTCATTTTGAAATGTTGCTTTTTAAAATGTTTAAAAGAAACTTTTTTAATTTTTATTATGGGAACCTGGGGTAACTCAGAAGCATTTTTGAAATACATTTGGCAGTTCTTTGTCTTAAAACAGAAGAAAAAGTAAAAAACCATACCTTAAATATGTATTTAAAATGATGAATTCTTAGGCTCTTCTTTAACTTCAAAATTCCGTTTCCATTGCTTCCTAGGTATTTAAATTCTTAGGGATCCGAAGTGGTTGAGGGGTAAAATGATTGTTATTCCTAGGTATTTGTTTTGAACGATGCAATGGGTCAAATGCTTCTACATTCATTTATCTATTTTTATGATCTATATCAAAGATCTATCTAATTGACAAGTTTCAATTAAAAAGATAAATGGGCAACTAAAGAAGCAGCAGGTACCTCCCCACTTGCTGAACGATCCAATCCCCAATCACCTATAAATCTCAATCCACAGTCTCGAAGTATTTTGGGAGTTTTCCAAAATTTTTATTTTTTTTTATTGCCAAAAGGGCACTAAGTTTGATTGTATTTTTGGAAACAGAATTTGAAGACCAGAAGACCTAATAAAACAAAAGGTAGTCATATTTCAAATTTCATAGATGACATGCCAAAGAGGCACTTGTAATTGGCCGATTGCCACCAAAATTAAGTAAATTTTCCTACTTGCTATATCTAAATTTTACTCTACCAACCTTAAAGCGTTTTCTGGGGTTTCCCGAATTTTGGAGTGATTGCACTGATTGCAGTAACCTGAAACCTCCCAATTTTATCTAGTTGTGGGGAGGTTAATATAAATCTCGATAAAAATTTTCCTGTATCTGTAACTTTAGGTCAGATGGTTGGAGTACCTCTATTAAATGGGGTCATAAAGCCACTCACGCACATGTACGATAATTAAACATTACAGAACATTTTACTATTTTATTATGAAAACGATGGAAAAGTCATTAATGTTCACTATCATTTTAGTGTAAGCGAAAAGGTTTATTTAAAGTCACTAGTAATAATAATAATAAATCGTTGTTGCCAATGCAAAAAAAATTTCAAAAACTAGGCAACAATGTAAATTAACATACAGAACTCCTAGTTCTCTTACCGGCACTTTGCATGGCACCCTCCGTCCAAAAATGCTACCAAGTGAAGACATGTCTTTGGCATGGAACCGACGATATGACATTAAGTAGAACTAGAAATACCCAAATAATTACTAATTATACATTAACACTTATTAAGAAAATTTTTAAAAGAGAAGAAAGCTTGATTACTTAAGTCAAGGCAGTCAATTAGTAAGAATATTAAGAATTTTAAACCCAAAAAGCAATTCAAAATTTGTACATCTTAGACAATGAGTTAATACCTACAAGTTGAAGATCTTCTTATGGGATATCAGTTTTGTCGAAGTCGAGGTCGAAGTTTAACTTAAATTACACTAAAAAGCAAACTACCAAACTGAGACAAACCCAATTAAATCAGTAAAGATCTTTTTTAGATGGATACAGATAATCTAGAGTTTTAAACCTGTTGTAACAAATTTTTACTAGTCTTGAGTCGGGAATTTTTAAAACTTTAAACCACCAATTTATTGATTGCTGAAGATTTGTTTTTGTAGTTTTTGGGCTCACGCTTTGTATCTAATCCGGGAAAGTGTCCCAACCGAGGTCACAACTCACTGCAGTGGCGGATCCAGAAGACAATCTCGGTGGGGGCGAATTGATGGGAAACCATAATTTTAAACCAGTGGACGCAGGGGCCCTTAGGAAAGTTTTGCCGCCCTAGGCGAAGTAGAATTATGCCGCCTCAATAGTGGGGCTCGTTGAATGAGGGAATAATTTGTTAGACAGTAATGGTAGGGGGGGGGGTTGAAAATGCGCCGCAGGCGAAAATTTTACAAAATTTCAAGGTCACACATTTTCTAAGCACTTCAGAATGTTAGTGACATTATTTGAAAAACTTAAGTCCCACAAGGAGAATTTTTTTATCGAGATCGCATATTTCTTACAAAAAGAGTAAAATAGGACATTTCTGCATGAAATTTTTGAATCATAGCGACTAACTCTACTCCCCCTAGGACGTCCTAGGTCCCGCCCTTGCTTAAGCATACCTACATTTTATTTTAAAACCTCATGTCTGAATAATCATTATAAGAAATGCTCAATCAAATTGGTAGGTACAGACACTGTGTAACTGTGACGCCCCAAAAACTTTTTGGGAAACCCAAACTGCCGCCCTAAAATTTTACCGCCCCAGGCGGCCGCCTACACAGCCCACCATGTAGAGCGGGCCCTGAGTGGACGACAGACGAATTTTGTAAAATGTACGAAGTTTATGATTCGGCACGGATCTCGGGGGGGGCGATCGCCTCCTCGCCCCCCCCCCTAAATCCGCCACTGCAACTCAGTTTATTTCTTTCTTTTCTTCTCTTTTTAATTTCTCTATCTTTTGGTGCTTAACTTCAATGGCATTTAATTATCCTAATAATTGTGTTCTGATGTTTAAATTTTGGTTCGCAACCTGAGTTAATGGGAATTGGGAAATTACAACTTTTGATTACTGTACTTTTTTGATTACCTAGTACTCTACTCTATATTTAGCCAATGTAAATAAATAATAAGATTCCAAATCAGGAGCAATTTTCTACACCTTTTCCAGTAGTAGTTCAGAAAGCGTCAATTGAATTTCAGAATAATCACTTGAATTTCAGAATCCGTCAATTGAAGTTCAGATTAGTCAATTGTATTTCAGAAAGCGTCAATTGTATTTCAGAATAGTCAAATGTATTTCAGAATACGTCAATTGAATTTCAGATCGGTCAATTGATTTTCAGAAAGCATCAATTGAATTTCAGAATCCGTCAATTGTAGTTTAGAAAGCATCATTTGTAATTCAGAATGTATCATTTGGAAATCAGAATGACATTGTTCTCTGGGTGAGTTATTTGCTCCAGGTTCCAGGTACCTACATATGTACCTATTTCTACCAAATCTAAGAAATGCCAGTTAGTTGTACGAAGAACTGCAACCTGCGGACTTCTACATAACGAGTTTTCACCCAAAAAGCTTCAACAACAAATTGAAAATCGGTACTTTGCTATGGGCTGTCTTGGAAATCATTCAGGGTACCTGGGCGACAGATCGCGCGGGATTCGCGGGGGAGCTCTGGTGTGCAAGCAATAAGTAGTAGGAACTGGAGGACCTCTTGGGGGAACTCGGGGACCTTCTGGTGGAACTTGGGGACCTCATCATGTGTATGTAAGTCATGTCTTTATAAAATAAACTGAATTAAAAATGCCTTCTGAATTACAAATGATGCTTTCTGAACTACAATTGACGGATTCTGAAATTCAATTGATGCTTTCTGAAAATCAATTGACCAATCTGAAATTCAATTGACGTATTCTGAAATACATGTGACTATTCTGAAATACAATTGACGCTTTCTGAATTTGAATTGACTAATCTGAACTACAATCGACGGATTCTGAAATTCAATTGACAATTCTGAAATTCAACTGATGCTTTCTGAAATTCAATTGACGCTTTCTGAACTACTACTGGAAAAGGTGTAGTATTGTTCTAACTAAGGTTAAATACTGGCGAATTATCTACACTGACGTTTGATAAATAGGCATAATCAAAATGTTTGTCGAAAAGCAATTATTACCTAAGATACGAAGAGAATAACTGTTCAATCGTAATATGTAAATAGCTGTTTGTAACAAAAAAAAATAAAAACACATTGATTTCAGCAATAAATTCCAGTATTTGAAAATGCCAAAACACTGTCGTGTTTCTACACAAAAAAAATCGTCAAAATTCTAAGCTGCTGCTTGTGTTTTTATTACGGTTTGATTCAGAAAAAATCAGAAACTCATTCATTACTTCCTACATGCAAAAATATAACACAATTTAACTATTGGCCACCTCGCACACTGATATCTTGGCCCCTGTGGTGTAGTAGGTATGTTATAAACATTTGTTCTGGAAAATCTTGTGAAAATAAATTGTTGTATGTGGAATTTTAACCTCAAACAAACAAAATGCCATCAGCCACGGTGGAGGAAGGTTATAGCAATTTCGAGCCGTGCATGGTTAGAACTACGGCTACATGCAGGATATGATCTGAATAGGCTGAAACTAAACACTGAACGCGAAAACGTGGTGATGGTTATACTGCTTGGTTAAAACAAAATTGAAATAGCTGATGGCGAAAAATTGCTTTATGTTAACATTGATTACATAATCAACATTAAGAACCAAAAGTGACAGATCGAGATTATTTCTACTGTCACATAAAGATCACTCTCAGTTTAACCAACGTAACGGGCTATTCCATGCCCAACTGTAATTTCTTTCTTACGAGTTTTTTTATTAGCTCTCATGGTATTAGAATTTAGAATATCGAGAATTGCGAGAAAAATTGTGCGAGTATACGACTCGATTCTGTTTAATTGCATTTATCAATCTAATATGCCGGGTAATGACTGATGCTTGTTATAATACTATACTTTATTATTCCCCTAAAACTCTTTGGATTTGTCAAAAATTTTTAGTGAAACCTATTAGGTTTTTCTTTATGTTTATTCTAGTTTATTCAAACGAAATCTATGGAAACTGAAACTGATGGAAACTAGGTATTATGATGGAATAAGGATCGGACTAGGGGGGTAAACATTAAACAATCTTCGTTTCCAATTCAACAGAAAGAAGTCATGTCGCCAGTAGAGCTCTGTGTTAATCAATATGTGTATTGCTTATAGTTCGCTTAAAATGCTAATCAATACCTAGTTTGGAACATAATTAGATCAATTAGTCGTGGGTTAACCGTGTCTACAAACTGACAGGCGGCAAAGTAGGTCGCCAAAGCCGATATAGAGCAGTGTTAACAAAAAACCGTACAATAATCCCTACTCAAACTTTTTTGAGCGAATTCGCAGTCTGTTTAATTTCGTGACGAGAAATGAAAAGGGTGCTGTCAGACAAACAGCTCATTTTCCGGAGGATTAACTTTTATAATCTGTTGACAGTTTTCCGCGGCGACAAGTCGGTTTTCCTCCGACGCCGTCGCATAATTTTTCCAGCCATGCGCGAGACTCCTTGGCGTTTTCTTTTCCGGCGTTCAAATCTCCAAGATTCTTACGGGGGTATTTATCAGACGATCTTGGGAATTAGTGGAAATTGTATGTTAATTCCTAGATACAGTCCCGGATTAGAGTTTGAGATGATTATTTGAAGAGAACCGTCTGCCGTTAATTACTTCACGGAGCGGTGTCTCCAGATTTTGCGAATACTCTCCCAAGATATCTCTAGTTTGTCAATGATTAATGCATCGTAGGGACGTCGGCGGCGTTTCCATGATGAGGTTAAATCGATTCACTCCCTGGAATTAAGCCGATCTAATCATTGGAGAGAGCATTAAAATTGATAACAACACAAAGTGCATTAGTAAAACCAGATTAAACAAAAAGCTCCTGAAAAAAGGAGCTCTGCTGGTCGGCAATGATCAAAATAAATATTGGAGGGAAACACACACAAAGCCGGCCAGTAATCCGGTCGACCAACAAGCCCGCGTAGTTCATTTCACCATGTAAAACGCAATCGATTATGTACACTTTTGGATTTATTCGTCGGCTGGTTTAATGAGTTTCGCGGTACGAATGCCTGCAATGCATGGGCGGAGAACATAGGGATCATTTTTCGACCTAATGCAACACGCGATGCTTTGTCGCTTCGATTTGAATTTATCCGGCGCATCCACCATAGTAAGTTGCTTTAGGTAGAATACTTGTCAAATCGACGCTAAATTTACCAGGAGCGTTATTGCGTTTTGTATTGTTCTCAGTTATTAGAAGCATTGTAAGAGTTACTTTTACCATGTCCGAGTTATTAAAACTCAGGATTGGTTATTGACACTCTCATTGGTTTTCGCATACAGGGTGGTTAAAATCTGGAAATTACGATTTTTAAGAAAATTTCTTATGCCCGCCATATTGAATCGCATGTCGCATGCACAAAAAAAATTGCTTTACAAAAATGTAATCAGTATGGACTTAAAAAAAACAATGTCAAAATTCGAGTCTCCACATCTACAGGAAGACCCTATTAACGTACCCAACCGTCACAATTTAAAAAAAATGGAAGGTCACTGCAATCACCAAAATTTTCGAATTCGAGATAAGAATGGATCTATGCACTTTTTGAGGTCTCAGGAACCCAAAAAAGTGGTTGTCAAAATGTGTCTGTGTGTATGTTCGTACATACGTTTGTAAACACGCCACAGCCGAAACTACTAGACCGATTTGGCCGAAATTTGGCATCTGATAACCTAACTTTGATCTGAAAAGCTTTTGGAGCCAATCGTGCAAATGCAAACCCCCAATTTTAACGTCACCATCAGAAAGGCTCTCAAATTCTGCTTTTAAAGATGTATACACTCTTCTTCACGTCTTTTTGACGAAAATTCAAATATTCGAGATTTTTTAACGTAGTTTAAAAACATGATACCAGCTCAAACCTCTGGATCGATTTGGCTGAAATTTTTCACATGAAGATCGTATCACGTACCTACACGTCGAAGAGCTGAAATTTTTTTGAAGGCAATCGACCCACGGCAAGTGCCGTTTTGGCACATCAATTTTCAAATTTAAGAATCCTCTTATTTAACCATCCAAAACTAGTTTTGAAAAAATATATTGTCATCATCAGAAAGGTTCTTCAAATTATGGTTTTAAATAAGACAAAATTCATCCGCATTTAGTGCTCTTTGGCCTCTTTGGGTCAAAAAATCGAAATTTTGTCATAACACTAAAAATGCATTTTAACCTAAATTACTGAATCGATTTGGCTGAAATTTGGTACATGGAGATTGGGTGGCCCGTTAAAGGAAGATCTGATGTCGGTATTTGTCAGAAAATTGCGAAATTAGTCACAGACGAAAAACATAAAATATTTTCTGTTGAATTGACTGCTATCAACACAGAATACAAAGATCCACGAGATGGGGAGGTTCCAGATGTTTCTCTGCTGCATTTTTTATTGTCATTTTTTAACCTCCCCACTCCACTTCACCATTTAAAAAAAAGGGAGGTTACTGCAATCACTAAAATTTTCGAATTCGAGATAAGACCGGATCTATATGTTTTGAGGTCTCAGGAGCCCAAAAAAGTGGTTTTTAAAATGTGTCTGTGTGTATGTGCGTACGTGCGTACGTACGTGCGTACGTACTTTTGTAAACACGCCACAGCCAAAACTACTAGACCGATTTGGCTGAAATTTGGTACGTGTGCATGTGATAACCTAACTTAGATCTGAAAAGCTTTTGGAGCCAATCGTTCAACTAGAAATGCCATTTTGGCACATCAACTTTTAAATTTCAAATACAAACCCCCATTTTTCACCTCACGATAGAAAAGGCCTTCAAATTCTGCTTCTAAAAATGTATTCATTCTTAGTGCCCTTTTGATCAAAAATTTAAAAAAAAAAGGTTTTTATCCGACTTTAAAATCGCGGTACAGCCCAAGCCCCTGAACCGATTTTGCTGAAATTTTGCACACGGGGATTGTATTACACGTCGAAGAGCTGAACAAATTTTGGATTCAATCGGCCCACGGAAACTGCCGTTTTGGCACACCAATTTGTAACTTTAAAATTATTCACTCATTTAACCATCCAAAACAAATTTTTGAAAGATTTATTCTCACCATCAGAAAGGTCTTCAAATTCTGGTTTTAAGTAAGACAAAATTCGTTCGCATTTAGTGCTCTTTGGGTCAAAAAATCGAAATTTCATAATAACACTAAAAATACATTATAGCCCAAATTAGCGAATCGATTTGGCTGAAATTTGGTACATGGAGATTGGGTGACCCGTTGAAGACCTGAAAGGCTTTTGGAAGCAATTGGTCCACGGGAAGTGCCATTTAGGCATATCAACTTTAAATTTTAAATACAAAGGTCTCCCTTTTTATGTCGCCATTAGAAAGACGATCAAATTCTCGTTCTAAAAATGTATTCACAGTTTCTGCCATTTCAGTGGAAAATAGAGAAAAAAATATTTTTCATTAAAAGGGAGCATGCTGACAGTGGATGACATAAAGTATCAGTTATTGTCAAAAGGGTGGCAAACTGTTAACCTTAAAAGGAACATATTGTCAAATGTGATGGGTGATGTCGGTATTTGTCAGAAAATTGCGAAATTAGTCACAGACAATAAGCATAAAAAAAATTGTGTCGAATTGACTACTATCTACACAGAATACAAAGATCCACGCGATGGGGAGGTTCCAGCCGCTTCTCTGCTGCATTTTTTTTTTCACCTGTAATCGGTTAAAAAAGTTAGTGTAGTTTTAACCTCCCCAACCCCATCACAATTTAAAAAATATGGGAGGTTACTGCAATCACTAAAATTTTCGAATTTGAGATACCACCAGATCTTTACGTTTTGAGGTCTCAGGAACCCAAAAAAGGGGTTTTAAAATGTGTCTGTGTGTATGTACGTACGTACGTTCGTTTGTAATCACGCCACAGCCAAAACTACCAGACCGATTTGGCTGAAATTTGGAACATAGGCATCTCGTAACCTAACTTAGATCTGAAGGGCTTTTGGAGCCAATCGTGCAACCGGAAATGCCATTTTGGCACATCAACTTTTAAATTTTAAATGCAAACCCCCATTTTTCACGTCACCATTAGGAAGACCTTCAAATTCTGCTTCTAAAAATGTATTCATTCTTAGTGCCCTTTTGACCAAAAATTTAAAAAAAATTGATTTTTATCGGACTTTAAAATCGCGGTACAGCCCAAGCCCCTGAACCGATTTGGCTGAAATTTTGCACATGGGGATTGTATTACACGTCGAAGAGCTGAACAAATTTTGAATTCAATCGACTCACGGAAAGTGCCGTTTTGGCACACCAATTTCCAAATTTAAAATTATTCTCTCATTTGACCATTAAAAACAAGTTTTTGAAAAATTTATTGTCACCATCAGAAAGGTCTTCAAATTCTGGTTTTAAGTAGGACAAAATTAATTCGCATTTAGCGCTGTTTGGTTCAAAAAATCGAAATTTGATAATAACAGTAAAAATACATTATAGCCCAAATTACTGAATCGATTTGGCTGAAATTTGGTGCATGGAGATTGGGTGACCCGTTGAAGACCTAAAAGGCTTTTGAAAGCAATTGGCCCACGGGAAGTCCCATTTAAGCATATCAACTTAAAATTTTAAATACAAGACCTCCTTTTTTATGTCGCCATTAGAAAGGCGATCAAATTCTGGTTCTAAAAATGTGTTCACAGTTTCTGCCATTTCAGTGGAAAATAGAGAAAAAATTCTTTCTCATTAAAAGGGAGCGGGCTGACAGTGGATGACATAAAGTGGCAGTTATTGTCAAAAAGGTGGCAAAAGATTAACCTTAAAAGGAACATATTGTCAAACGTGATGGGTGATGTCCGAGTATGAAACACTCCACTAGGAAGACGCACTCTGTCAAAAAAAATGTACCCACTTTTTGATTTTAATTCGGGTTCCGCAGTTTCCACCAGATGTCGCGGCGTTCGTATGCGATTAAGGAAAAAAAATATAAAATTCCTCATTTCACGAAAAAAAGACTCTTTAATATGAGCGTAAGTCGGAAAGAATTAGATAAAATACGCACCAGATCAATGGATTTGATTACTTTCACATTACTTTTGTCTTTATCTAGAAAATCATCGTACAACATGCCAAAGAAAAATTACAATTTTGTGACTTTGCAAAAATACATGGGACAGCTGCTTGCCATAACAATACTCTGCCTCTACGAACTTGATCTCTTCTTGCATCAAGCAATTTTGACTCATAGTGGTAAATAATATCTTCCTCCATAAAATGTAGGTATAGCCCGCTCCACAGACCTCATTATTAGACCATAAGCAGACCTATCCGCTCCTGATTGAGCCAGCGGCCATTTGTTAATTGACCAGGATCTTCCTAATAACAACAGTTACTGTGAATTGGTCGCCTTTTAAGAATATTATTGATTTTTACCTTCGATGCCTTATGGCGTGACATTTCTCACATTTCCGTCACTGAATTTCTTTCCAGAGGCATAGAATATCCTCTGCTTATCGCTATTCTAAGTTGTCCTTTCAAAAAACCCATGAAAGCTAATAAAACTTGCAATAATTCGCTTTTGACCGAACGTTAATGTCAGAATGACAACCTCGCTGTCGCCGATTGCGCCACCTGATTATTGGAGAACTGCTTAAAAGGAGGGACGAAAATTTCCCAATTTGCGGCATGAGTTCGGCTTCCTTAGTGGAGTGTTTCATATGTCCGAGGTCACGTCGGTATTTGTCAGAAAATTGCGAAATTAGTCAAGGATTAAAAAAATTATGTTGAATTGACTACTATCTACACAGAATACAAAGATCCACGCGATGGGGAGGTTCCAGCCGCTTCTCTGCTGCATTTTTTTTCATAAGTTTTAGCTAATTTGATAAATTATCGCCATCAAAAAAGTTGATGTTGATTTACATTATTTTTAAAAGCTTTTTTCCTGTGTATCCGATGGTGAAAAAGAAAAGCCGACTGTCGTTATTTTATCTCTTATTTAACCTATTCTCTTTATGGTTTCCAAGATCCCAATGGTGGGCATCGAAAAATTAACCACCACTTGAACTTTTAAAGTACTGGCGGGGAGAAAAATTTTCAAACTAACCCCACCACGTGAAAGTTTGGGTAGAGAAGTACTTACATTAACTGTTATAAATTCATGACCATATCAACCCGACAATTTCAAAAAATGTAAGGGTGCAGTGATCACTAAAATTTTCGAATTTGAGATGAGACCAGATCTATACGTTTCGAGGTCCCAGGAAACCAAAAAAGTGGTTTTACAAATCTGATGTCTGTACGTATGTCCGTACGTTTGTAAACGCTCTACAGTCCAAACGACTAGACCGATTTGGCGGTAATTTGGTACTATCACGGCCCCCGAAAATTGGACGATTTTTCGTTACCATAGATTTTTGACAAGAAATTAATAATTTTGATCACGGCTTTGACCATCAGTGATTGTGTGTGTTAAGATGAATATAGGATGTTTCTCTACCTACAACAGTTCTTGGTTTAAAAAAATGGAGAGAGATAGTTGCCGCAGAAAGGCTTTTCACTTCAACTTTGAAATTATAATATGAAAGATTCACGTGGTGGGGAGGTTCCAGCCGCTTCTCTGGTGCCTTTTTTAACAACTGGTATTTATCTACCGGTTTTCGTAGCCTTAGAAAAGTTTAAGAAGATGATTCTAAATCAGAGCCAGGGGAGAATTTCTCGGCGCATCCACCATTTTCGATATACGGTCACACTGGATACCTACAATGCATGGAATGTGTTGTGACTGAAAACGTTACGGGACCAGTCTGTTCTGATATTTTATCCCCAGTAACGTCGACTTCTAATAAAGTGAAGTTAATCTGACTCCTAACATATTATAGTTCCAATCTCCAGTACTATTTTAGGGTCGTTATTTTCACCTTCGTCCAGGTAAGACTAACTTCCAGCTCATTATTCTCTTTGAAATTATGTGGCAATTAACCAGCAGATAAAAAAGGAGGTAAAGTAGGTTTTAAAAATAACGGCCCTTAGTGCAATTTATTTTGTAAATCTTATCACCTACCTATTCTGTGACAAATTCAATGCTTATTGTGCTTTTAGTTTCAAAGCCACTGAGGACGATTTTGCTGTATAAGTTGACCGCTGCTGATGTGTCTATCAACCTTTCTAATTACTTCAAAATGGTTTCAACAACAGTAGTAGTATGCAGCTGCATAAAATTTCTCGTACAATATGCGTCATATTTTTTGCTCGATCATTTATTACGTTGCTCAACACTTTGTCGAACAGACTCGGCGGTCATGACGTTACCTGAAATCTAATCATTGTCATATCGTTCAGAGCAATAGACCTATGCAGTTTGTGCGACAAGGGTATACTTATGCCGGCTGCTTTTAGTTAACAAGAGACACAACGCTTCTGGTTCTGTCATTTTTAAAATTCGCAATGTGTTAATTGACCAAATCAAAAACAGAGGCGGCCTCTGGTGGGCATTCCGCAATAAGGACAGCCACCTTGGAAGTAGTGTTTATTTTGGCGCGAATAAGGGTTTACATGTTATTCTTACGGGAGATGGCGGATTTTTATTTTGAAATTTCGCTGTTAATGGTTGATTTCTAAAGTGCAGTTCGTATTTGATGTTATTAGTTTTGTTATTAGTTTACTTTTTTGTAACTGGCTGCTATGGTTTATGCTTTTTGTTATTTATTCAAATTGAGTTCGGGTATCGCTTATGCAACCAGTAGCACGATTTTATTTAGGTGTGTTTCCTGGTGGCCACTCATGACGAACGTCGATTGTTGTCATAAATATTATCATCTCATAGCTATGGAAGGCCGTTTCGGGTATGTTCAGCATTTATTTCTATTGTTACACCGAAATATTCACAAATGCCATGCCACCTGTCATAAAAGAAGGAACCTGTAAAAGATTAACCTCCCATAATTCCGTGCACTTTCTAATATGGTCAATTGTGTTTTGGTATTTATTTGTGTCTTGTCATTCACGTGAGAAAGTGGGGTTTTCTTGAGGTTTTCGCCCCACGGGAGATTTTGCCTTCCATCAGACAAGTTCCAGAAGTTGAGAGAACCAGGTACACACCTGCCCAAGGTAAAACTGCATAGGTCAATTGTCATGACCGAATCTGTTCTGTAGTTTTCAGTTGCTTAACAAACGATCAAGCAAAACATAGGACGCGTTGTACAATAGGCCTGTGTGACACGAAGACACGATACAATATTTGGTCCTAAATTGCATACAATCAGGCCTATTATATTTAATATGGCAACAAGATTGTAAATGAGTTGAAACCATAGTAATGCTCATTGAACTTGAAATCCAACTTAATAAGACCAATTATTGCACTGCATTGGATACAATTTAGGACCAAATATTGTATCGTGTCATACAGGCCGTAAACTGGAGGTGCAACCAGTTTGAATAACATGTTCAATCGCCATCTTTCTAATAATAATAATAATAGCGTTTATTTCCAACAAACACATTTTGTCCATAGAGGAAACAGTACAATAAATTCATAACAAAAAATGCAACAGAGAAGTGGCTGGAACCTCTCCATCGCGTGGACCTTTGCATTACCTTTGCACTATCTGTGTAGATAGTAGTCAATTGAACGGAAAAATGTGTATGCTTTTCGTTTGTGACTAATTTCGCAATTTTCTGACAAATACCGACATCACATGGGTATTTCTTATGGTTACGTGAAAAATGGGGGTTTACATTTAAAATTTTAAAGTTGATGTGCCAAAATGGCATTTCCGGTTGTACGATTGGCTCCAAAAACTTTTCAGATCTAAGTTAGATTACGAGATACCTATGTTCCAAATTTCAGCCAAATCGGTCTAGTAGTTTTGGCTGTGGCGTGTTTACAAACGTACGAACATACGAACGTACATACACACAGACACATTTTAAAAACCACTTTTTTAGGTTCCTGAGACCCCAAAACGTGAACATCTGGTGTTATCTCAAAATCGAAAATTTTAGTGATTGCAGCAACCTCCCTTTTTTTGAAGTGGTGATTGGTGAAGTGGAGTGGGGAGGTTAAAATTATTAATAAAACTTAAAAACATAATTCTTGACTACGCATTAGCGCACACTGTAATTAACTAGCGCAGGAAAAGTTGACATAAAAGATATCAAAATCGGCAGCGATACAGTTCTAGAGTCTAAAACTCGAAATCAGGGGGCTATTGTAGTGATGATATGTGCTCGGAACAGTGTAATAAAAATTTTTAGGTACACGACTAATTAATCTTGGCACAGTAAAATTAATTTGAGATAGTAAGTTGGGACAATTTCGATGACCATGAACAAGCTTTTGTAGAAATATTAATTTGGATGCATTGCGATGACAGCCTAACGCAATTTCATCTATACTTTATTCAGCAATGCATCCTGATCACAATTTCTTATTGGGTAACGATTGAACATTTTGTAATATAAAAATTTGAAAAATTTACGTAAGACATTCTCGATTAAATGTGCATAAAAATGTTGGTGCGGGTCCCAGACCTCACTGCAGTATTCTAATTTGCTTCTTACTAAAGAGTAGAATAATAGCTTAACACTAAACAGTTTTACAAATCCAGTGGTATTACGAATTATAAGAAGCTTCATAGCAGCTGTCAATTGAATGGCATTGATAGAAATTTTCTAGGCCCTCTAGATTTTGAATAAATACAGTCAAGTTTTCTTTTTCTTATGGGCGCCATATTGAATTTTAACACCGCCGGGTACACAGAAAAATTAGCTTCTCAAAAATGTAACCAACATGGACGTTTTTCAAAAAATATGCGAAAGCCTGACTCACACGACCGCAAGACGTATTTTATTACTGTTGAATACAATTGTTTTCACATGTTATAAGAGATTGAAGAAGTCTGCGTACTTTTTTGCAATTGTTTTTCAACTAAGTTTAGGCCAATTTTGCAAATTATTCCTACCAATTTTCAAAAAAGTTCATGTTGAGTACATTTTTGAAAAGCCAAGTTTTTTGTGCATTTGGAGGTGTTAAAATTCAATATGGCGGCCATAAAAGAATCAAGAGTTGACTGTCGTTATTCAAAATCTAGAGGGCCTAGAAAATTTCTGTCGATGCTATTCAATTGACAGCTGTCAAAAATATAAAAGTTCCAAGTTTCATTTAAACAACATCAATCGTTAGGAAGATATTAATTTTTCTTTAAACAGGCAGTTTTCATATTTTTTGTGATAACTCGGGAACGAATCAAAATATCGGGGAATTCTCTTTAGATTCTTAATCATCAATAAATAGTGCAACTTTTCTGTAATTTAACCGACCCTGTATCTTTTACCGTTTAAGAGATCCCAATGGTGAGCAACGAAAAATTACCCACCCTGTATATACATAGGGTATCCCTCGACGAGCGTCAGTTAGCCGTATCTGGAGAACTGTTTTTAGCATCGTCTTGAAAATTTGTACACAGGGGTTTCACTTAATTTTGAATCGACGTAAAAAATTTTCATCAATGGCGCACTTCCGGTTATACCGGAAATAGATACTGACTTCCTTATTTTAAATGTAACACCCTGTATATTATGATATTTTTGGATTCTACGTTTTATTCTGGGCAAACTTTTACTAAGAATTGCTATGCGAAAAATCAACCATTTTTGAGGAAATCAATAATTTCGCTTTTTTATGCCAAGTGCAGGCCTAACTTCAAAAAGCTGTAACATCCTTACAGTATGACATGAGAAAACAATATTAATTGTGCATGAAGACTAATGTAGGGTGTGTCCGCCCCTGGAGCCAAATTGGTTCAAATACATACTTCATCAACTTCATTGGTCAAATAGACAATTTTTTCAAATGCAATGGCCCAACTATTTTATGGCACATCGATGCAGAATTTAATTGTCTATCAGTTTAGTCTAAATGTTTGCCATATTTAAATAAACAGTTTTTGTGATATTTCTAAGTATTTGGAATTTGACCAAAATTTCATATTTTAAAACAGGATTAAAATGGGCTTCAATTTTCGTTTGAGCAGCCTAAAGGCTCCTAAAATCATAGCTAACTTTGGTTATTAAATCGTAAACGTAGAATCCAAAAATATCATAATATAGAGAGTGTTCCATTTAAAATAAGAAAGTTAGTACTTTTTTCCGGTATAACCGGAAGCGCGCCATTGATGAAAATATTTTACGTCGATTCAGAATTACTTGAAACCCCTGTGTACAAATTTTCATGACGATGCTAAAAACAGTTCTCCAGATACGGCTAACTGACGCTCGTCGAGGGATAACCTGTATAGCAGGTTTAATCAAATTCTTTTAATTCTCTGGGATTTGCCAACACATCAACTACCCAAAATGAATAGACATTTTACAGGGTTGTTACCATCGTATGCAGCTTTAAAAACAAAACAATTGACGTTTAACACATTTACTGGTGGAAATAACATGTCAAAACAAGGCATCAAAGCCACGTACGTTGGAACAATTATTTGTAACAACCCTGTAGGCGATAGGATTGGATTCACCAAATGAGGAGGTTCTAGCCGCTTCCGTAACTGCCCATTGTTTAAATACATTATGATACATAATCTCACAACTGCAGGAATGAGTGAATTAATTCCTTTACATTTTAGCTGACCTCTTAAAATTTATTTGGTGCTAGATCAATCAAGTTGGAATTGTGTTCAACATTCAGTTAATTTAGGGACCAAACATGACAGCATAAAAATCAGCGTGAAGATTTATTATATGCGCACGCCACTGAATCCTGCGGGAATCGAACAAAAACGTCGTATTTGCCGCTCCCCGTTATCCTGACACACCGTATATGTGTAGGTGAGCTTTTGGTGAAAAATGCACACTACTTGATGTGTTTAACCCGGCCATTAGGGTTTGTGTGATACCTCAAACACACCGCCGCGTACTGTCGGCTTTAATCGCATCGATTTTCACTTTTTTCCCCGTAAAATCGCACGATTTTATTATAATTGGCGCGGATAAAAAACGTCGCGTGCCTCGACTTCTAACAGTGCGGGTGTACCGCAGGAGTGGCGTCGGTGAAGAGTATCACGCAAGCGGCCGCCGCCGGCCGGCGGCTGGTACGAACCCGGGTCGCGGTCAGGTCCCCGGTTAGCCGCTTTTAAGCCGCCACCTCCGGCATTCCGCCGCATCATGTAAGTGTTAACTAGCCCGAACCGGCGGCGGCGCCACGCTACACCGCCTCCAAGGGTTATTTGTTGGGTTTTAGGGACACAACTAATTCAATTTCGATTTCGTTACAGGCAAGAGTTTCACGCTAACCATCATGGTTTCGACTAGTCCGCCTCAAGTTGCCACCTACAACAAGGCCATCAAAGTCACTGTGGACGGTCCCAGGGAACCCCGCTCCAAAACAAGTGAGTACAGAGTTTTATAAGTATTTCCTTAATTTCTGGCAATATGTATAACAATATTATTTGAGCAAAATTTAAACATGCTTGAATTTGCCAAGCCGCCAACCAACAAACTGTGGACCGGTTTCGTGCTTCTTGGCACTCCTCAGCACAGTGTAGAAGGTTGGCGGCTTGGCAAATACGGCCGACTTCTGATGGAGGGCGCTCATGCTCTTCATCGCCTTTAAATATTATTTGAGTTACGACCACCAGTGTCATTAATTTTACAATGACAAATTGCTAGGTATACATATACTATTTTCAACAAAACTTCCGTTGCACATCATCAATAGAATTTTCGATTTGCACATTTATCTGAGGAGTCTCACTTAATCTTGGCAGTTCTAATGATTCATTTAAATTTTTAAGCATCAAATTGCCGAGAATAAGTGCAAGTGACGTGCAACGGAAGTTTTGTTGATATGACCGGCCTCCTTTGGGCCGCTTTTAATTTCCTTTTGCATGCGACATTTTCATATTTCGCTTCAATTTAAAATCTGGAATATAAAAGTCAGAAAATCTGAAAAACGATCCAAGTTAGACCGGCGCGGCGCGGCGGCCGCATCTCCGGACAAAAAAGTGCAATCCCATGTGCGATTATTCGTAATTTTTGGCGATATACCGCGATTTTCAGGGAGTTTTACTAAAATTTTTAGTGGAATCTGTCAATATTTGGTATGGAATGCCCTAGAATCCGCGATAAATCCCAAAACAATAGCAAATATCGCGCATCATATAATATCACATCTTTGTTGTCACTACTCTACTACTGTTTCCCCATCCCCCCATCCCCCTCTCCCCCCGCGGCTTAGAGTAGGCCCGCATCTCATTTCTCCCGGGCCGCGCTTTAGTTGAGCCCATCCGCCCCTAACTATAGCTTCTCAATAAGTGAAGAAAAAAATACATGATGCTTTTCGAATAATAAGAGAAAAAAATGACTTCTTCGTGTGTTTTCGTGCAGCTTCGGTTACTTTCGTAATTATTTCTTTAGTATAAAATATAATTATCTCACTAAAATACATTCGAGGTAGACTTTTTCTTTCTGTAAACTTGTTTTTGCTATCACTCAGCTTTGGGTACCATTTGGTAAAATCTCTCGAATCTTGATCATTTGGAAAATTGGTACCCAAAATTTAGTGTGAAAGTAAGATTATCGATAAAAGGTTTTATCTCTTATGTATTTAACTAACACCGATTATTTCCATCGCCTATTATAACTATGTATAATCATAACCAATAGCGAAATTATAATAAGTAATTCAAATTGACCGATCAGATCCTTACTGTTCACTTTATCAGCGATTATTTCCAAATCTCGTTTTAAACCAATGAATTTTAAAATTTCTATCCAATCAAATTCATTTAAGAGCGATTATACCACACTTGCGTTTTATCGCTGTCACCGCTTAGTCATTTCGTTGACTGACACTGACATAAAGTCAATTTTCGCGATTTTGTGGTCTAAACCACAAATGCTTAGCTGCTATTGGTTCATTTACCACATTTCCTATAAAGTTGTTTGATAAAATAGTCAAACTATTGTCAGTTTCAAATCTTCCTCCGTATGTAAGGTTTGAAACAGGCAGAATTATGTGGCTGTCGTTAGGCACCAGTCTCGATAATGGATGAAAATACCACTCAGAGCTAAGTACTTGTGGTTCAAACTATAAAATCGCGAAAATTTACCTACATTATTTGAGGTAAAATTAATTTGCGTTGTTTTGACAATGAAGACCAACTCAGGGTTACCTGAGGGGAATTAAGCTGAGCGCCTAATATCACATAGGAGCAATAATTGCTTATTGTTATTGTAAATAATAATAAATTTTTTGATTCGAAAGAAACGTGCACTTAAAACGATTAAACGGTACTTTCAATGCAAATATTTCATGTTAACATATCTTATGTTTGCCTACAAGAAAAGACACAAAATTCAATTTCAGCGCAATTTTATTTTACCCATCACCCGTATTGAATTACCCACCATATCGTCTCATCAGCACGTAACATGCTAACAGAGGCATATATTGTTAAATTTTGTATAATGTCCTTTACTGATGTTAAGAAGTAGCGGTGAGATGCAACTTGCATATTCATAGCAAACGCTTCATATCTTTAAATCAAAAAAAAAATATCGTTCTGTTTATATCAAATATGTCATTTTTAAAGCAAGGGTACACTTTTAAAGCAAGTAAATTTATTCAAGTATACGTATATATTTGCTCTAAATAAACTTTTCTATGTGTGAATTGTCCTTTGACGTTTTTGCATTTTCGAATATGACTGCAGTCCTAAGGCCATAAAATGAAATATTAATTTTGATTGGGCTGTACCGCGATTTTAAAGTCCGATAAATATCTCGATTTTTCTAGTCCTTGGTCAAAAGGGCACTGAGAGTGAATACATCTTTGGAAGCGGAATTTGAAGGCTTTTCTTGTGGTGACATGGAAAATGGAGATTTGCATTTAAAATTTAAAAGTTGATATGCCAAAATGGCATTTCTGTTTGCACGATTGGCTCCAATAACTTTTTAAATTTAAGTTGGGTTATGAGATGCCTACGTACCAAATTTCAGCCAAATCGGTCTAGTAGTTTTGGCTGTGGCATGTTTACAAACTTATGAACGTACGAACATACACACAAACACATTTTTTAATCCGCATTTTTGGGTTCCTTATACATCAAAAGGTGAAGGTCTAGTGATATCTCAATTATGATGGGGTTGGGGAGCTTAATAGCAAATTTAATTAAACTTCGACTTGCATCATTAGCATAAATTGCTATTTTTTAGCTCTCGGGCTCTATTCAGTATATGACTCATTAAATCGCTTCAAGAAACTTTCTGTAAAAAATCAGAAATCGATAAAAATTCAAGGTGTTATATTTCCATCGGTAAAAATTTAAGGTCTTGTTATTACTATTAATTATAAAGTTGAATTATTTTATTAACAAATCCTTTTATAAGCGGCAAAACTTCATAGAGTAATCACTTATAGCAGGATCAGGGTGAATTTTGATCCATTCCAGGTTTAATAAGCCGTTAAGCAGACTATAACCCGTCGGCACAGCCTTTGAAACTTATCCTCAAACGCGTCGCCGGTTTCAGAGATTTTACAGTGTTTACATTGGCATCTTCCGCGACGGTAATAATTTTTATCGCGCACGCAGTCACCGAGGCCCCCCACAACCCTACCTGTCACTACCAGAATATTCAGGCTTAATCAGACCCCCCGGTAATAAACAGCATTAAAATTACACAATAGCAGCGACACATAATCAACCATGTAAAATAATTACGGCAGGAAACGTTTCGGAGGAAATAATTACATTTCCTGCGAGTATATATTAATTAACGTCTACAGCAGTTGGTATCAGCAGGAGGCGAAGCAGGACAGGGACCTCCGCGACAGCTGGACACTTTCCTGACACGTATCGGATTCGCAGGGGTGGTGAGAACGTTGCCACTTGCTGAAAGGTTTTCGATGCAGCGAAGGAAAGTTTAATTATAGGACGGATTCTTTGGGGTTTTTTCAGGACGACCTGTTGATCCTGGGGAAGGATTCCACGGGAGACACGCGCGCGTCTTATTTACTTTCGCATTCTTACGCACCTTAAATAACTCCTGTTTTGTCTGCTTGGCGGCTGATTAATTTCGGGGGTTAAAAAAGGATGACGACGCACAGGGATTGAGAGTGAATATTCATCACAGGAGAATTTCCCTAAATTTGCAAGAGAGCTCTAGAACTGAATTAATGAATTGAATTGGTTGATTAATTAATTAGAACTAGCTCATCTGCGCCTGTTCGGACCCTTTCCAACTATTCTGCTGAGGATACTTCATTTACATCAATTCAAGATAATTAGGAACGATCCGCATCCCATTCAATGATTCTTTTTCACCGCTGACACGTGTAGGTATTCCGTTTAGAACAAACGTAATTTTCATTAATAAAATTTACAATTATTTGAAAGGAGATTAATTGAATGGTGCTCAAATTAAATTTATTACAAGACGTTGTGGTGCGGCAGGGTAATAAATTTGTCATTTTAATAAACGGACAGACCTCAGACAAGGCTGGATTACCAATGTTATTTATTAACTACGAAGAATTTTCTCTTATAATCCCTTGACTTAAGTGGATTCGAACAATTCATTAAATTGTCTAAAATGTACACTTTCTGCTTAGGTAACCACAAGTGGACGAAATTAGATTAATTATTATTAGTAGTAGTATAGTAGTAGCAAACTCCAAGCCAACATTTAATTTCACCGATTAAATGCTCATAGAGAAGTATAAATTTTCTAAAGGATGGCCCATAAAACTCCGGACAGTTTTCTTTTTTGTATATCTTTGTTAGGTTTTGTGCAATGTTTTTTAGTTATACAACTCGACGTAGCTGAAGGTTGAGGTCGTTGATAACACTCATTGGATTTGAATTCGCACCATCAGTGTCCTTCCTAAGGACTTTAATTTAGCATCATTATTTAGGCGAATGGGGTTTCGTTACTCATTGACATATGACAGTGGCGTTTAGACAGGATTGAAGGTCGTTCTTTCCGCTTTCCAAAATGTCCTTCAAAATGAAAATTAATTCATCCCTAATTTTTTTGCGAGTTTTCTTCCAAGGTTCTAAATCGAATAATTTGCAACAAAAAGTACTGAGACGATGAAAACTCGGTAGTCATTTTTGTTTAAGTTGTAAATTATGCAGATGATTAGCTTAATTTACAATTTAAATTAAAAATGAAGATTAATCTGCTCAATTTATAACTTAAATCAAAAATGCCTACAGAGTTTTGATCGTCTCTGTACTTTTTCTTGCAAATTATGCGATTTAGAGCTTTGGAAGAAAATTCACAAAAAATTTAGGAATGGATTAATTTTCATCTTGAAGGGCATTTTGGAAAGAGAAAAGAACAACCTTCAATCCTGTCTAAAAGCCACTGTCATGTGTCAAAGGGTAATGGTGTTAAATGAAAGTCCTTAAGAACGACACTGATGGTGCGAATTCAAATCCAATGAGTAGTACAGTGAGATTCAAAACGTTTGTAATTAGGACGTTTGTCCAAAATTAATCACACTGTCCGCAAAGAAATTCACTAAACTAAAATTGACAGATGTGAATTTTTAAAATTAATTTCTTTTGCATTTATTAATGCAAATTATTTCGAAAAAATATCGACCTCGCCACTTCCAGCATCTTTGGCGCCCTTCCGTGACCAGTCCCAGTGCAACCAAGAAATCTGGAAAAAGTTAGGTTATGTTAGTGATCCTCATAAAATTTTTCAACAAGCATCTTGAAGCATTCCTCAAAAACAATCTTGGAGGCCAGGTCGAATCGAAAGGTGATTTGTTTATTAAACCCAACTTGCTCATTTGAAAACCGTTTCAGAAACAAATACTGGCGAGTAAATTTGGTCATAACAATTTCTAGAGGCGAGGGCTGCCTTCAATATCCATCGAACATTCATCCTGGACCGGGGGCTGCTTTTTAGAAGAAAAAGCACCAAATGAACAGAGTGCAATGTCCTATTTACCTACATGGTGTTTAAAATTAACACCCACCTAGTTTTTATCAAAAAGAGTAGTAAATTCATAAAACAAGTAAATTTAATGGTTTTATTTTTCAATTGCAAATAACACACGACACGGTGAGAACAAAACTTTAGTTTAGATTATGAAAAAGTGTTCTGATTTTGAGACGGCGAACAAAAATTGCTGGCCCCACAAATTGATGTAAATAAATTAAAAGCAACATGATTGATCTTCTACTTCTGTGCTGCAGTTCAGACCATGTCTTAAAGCAGGGGGCCAAGTCAGGATCATCCGTATGTCACGTTAATTGGATTAAAAATTTCGCTGAAAAAATTGCCTAATGCACACAATCCTATGCACGTTATTCACATTTGTAACTTCCCGGAATCACAGACACATTGTTTTATTTTATCTGAGGGTGCACCTGAAGAGAGATAAATTATAATTCAATAAGTTCCATTCGTTAAGTTTTACCAAAATGCTTTCCTTGCAGAAAAAAAGGCTGTTTTGTGTTGTGAGAGAAAATTCACAAAAAACAGAGCATCGGGCCAATCGGAGTCTCCACTCTCCAAATATTTGTTTCCGAAACGGTTTACAAATTACAAATTAGCAGGTTGTTGATTTTAACAAATTACCTTTCGATTCGACTCGACCAGATGGAGAACTGGCCTCCAATGCTGTTTTTGACGAGTGTTTCAAAATGCTTGCTCAAAAATTCAAGATTTATGAAGAAATTCAAGAAATGGGAACACCAACAAACCTAACCTAACTTCTTCCACCAAGTTTTGTTGGTTGCAGTGGCACTGGGATTCATTACGGAAGGACGCCAAATTTGATCGAGGAAGTGGAGAGGTCGATATTTATTCTAAATATTTTGCAAAACGAATAAATTTAAAGAATTCACATCTGCCATTTTAGTTTAGTGATTTTCTTTGGGGACAGTGCGATTAATTTTGGACAAACGTTTTTCGAATCTTTTGTTTCCAAAGCCAACCCTAATTACAAACGTTTTGAATCTCACTGTATAGACGACCTCAACCTTCAGATACGTCGAGTATAAAACTAAAAAATTTCGCACAAAAACTTACGAAGATATACAAAAAGGAAACCTGTTAGATTTTTTATGTGCCACCCTTTATTTTCATTGTAATTATTCTATTTGTTCCATTGTACTTCCCATAATTGCATTTGTATCCAACATACAGGACGTTCCTAAATCTTGTACAAATATTGTATACAGGGTGTCCCAGAACTCGCGTATAAGCCGGTAATGGTAGATTCTTGAACTCAATCTAAGACGAATTTTCCTCTACAAAAATTGCGAGGGTCCTATAGTTTTCAAATGGGGAGCAATTGAAGTCCGCCAATCAGAATGTTTCCCTAAACAGTAAGGTAAAAAATATGAAGATGCATAAGCTGTTGCTGCGATACAAAAAAAATTAAAAACAACAATGAATCAAGTCAACAATAGATATGACGAGAATCTAGATCTGTCACTTTCACAAATTTTTAAATACTTTCACAAATTTTTAAATGACTATCAGCAGTTTATTGGAAATAGGGGCTAATTAATGCGAACGCTACTGCTGTGGAATACATGCTGCGATTTCCAAATCTTCCACATCCCATACACAACGCAGGCAATTTCGAAACAAAATAACGCACTTGGTGTGGATGCGCTGCTAACGCTGTAAAACGATAAACTGAGTTTTGAGACACTTTTCGGAACTGCTGCATACCTAAATGGTTTATGCGTATCGATGATTTGTACAAAGAATAGGTATACTTCAAATAATGGTGAACATGCTTATTATTTTACAAGCTTGTCCAAAGTTTGAGAAACGAATAGGAAAACCCAAACGTGTGACCTTTAATAGGGTTAGACGATCCAAATTGTAGCCCAAGACTGCGTAATACTAAACAACGACTCTTTTGGTCCCAAGACTACAATACCTTTTCTTATCATTTATTGTTGATGAAGATGCGATACCTTAGGATTAGTATTTCGCAATAATCTGCTGATGTAAACATTTTTGTCAAAGTGACAAATTCAAATCTTTATCCTAGCTAACCGTTTTTAATATCTTTTTGTATCCCAGCAACAGCATATGCATCTTCATATTTTTTACCCTGTTTGTACCTTAATGTTTAATTAAGAGAAACATTCTGATTGGCGGACTTCAATTGCTCCCCATTTGAAAACTATAGGACCCTCGCAATTTTTGCAAAGGAAAATTCGTCTTAGATTGTGTTCAGGAATCTACCATTACCGGCTTATACGCGAGTTCTGGGACACCCTGTATATTGCCCTATTGATTTTAAGTCAAAAAGTTCTTATAGACATATTTCCGGAAACGCTTCGTAAGGGAGTTACGCCCCTTCAAAGGGGTACCCAAAATTTAACTTCTTTTCAAATTACTCGAAAAGTACGAATGATGAAATTTTGAAATTTGGACCAATCGTTAGTATCATGATGCGCTTGCTCTTGGATTTTTAATAACATCAGAGACGTAACGTTGCGGGCATTTTTCACACTAAATAGTACCAAAATCATCATCTTTCGTCTATTCTGCTTCTGCATAATAAAGGTCTTATAGAATTGATCTCAAAGTCTTGCCACTAAAATTATGTTTAATAAAATTTCGTCAAGACGTAGTTGTGCTACATGTTTCGGTCTACCAGACCATCATCAAGCACTAGAATTAATGGTTCAATAAGAATTATAATAAAACAGAGTTACCATGAGATAGTTTTTAGGTTAGATGACTAGATGAGTTGCAAAAATTAATATTGTCCTAACTTGAATCTAAAAATAAAATTCTCAAATTATAGTAATGAATGGCACAATTACTTGCAATTACATAATTTCGAAGTTATTCATAGATAATACATTCAAATTTAATTGAAAACTCGGATGATTTATGGTACGAGCTGGAGGCGAGCAATAATCATTCATTCACGGGTTCTGAAGCTAAAAAATCACTCATCCATTGTATAATGAGGCTATTCTGCAATACCCGTGGATAAATAAAGTTTCTCATATTTCCAGGGTCCAATAGTTCTCGAGTTATAACAGATTTGAGAAGATCAATCAGATTTCAGCTCTGAATAATCCATTACGGTATGTCACAAATTTCCTTATCATTAGCATAATTCAAAAAATAACCAAAGATTGAGTTCCATTGTTTTTGTTTTAGATTTTATTAAGTATTTCAGAAATGAAATGGACAGGTTGGCTCGTACTTTTCGTGAGAACGTAGCTTATACGTCATATCAAAATTAATATTTCATTTTGTGGCGTACGAAATGGTTATAATATTCGAAAATGCAAAGGCACGTCAGACTTACCGTAATCCCCTGTTGCTTCATATTATAGTTATTTACATAAAGAGTATGGAAAGTGATCTTTTCTGGAGTAGGCGGATTTCAGGCTGACGCCGTAGGCGGAAGCTTGAAAGTCTGTGAGTCCAGGAAAGACACTTTACTTGTGAGTTACGTATTAAAATTTTTAGGTGTTCTCAACATATTTTCTGTGTGAAATTAAATATTTTTCTTCCTACACTAACTGAAAATGAGATTTTCGGGATTCAGAAGGGCTGTGAAAGGACCGCTTCTCACGGCTGGCCGTGTAAAAACTATACTAGCGTGTAAAATGGACAATATGGCGACGGTGATTGGCGTATGACGGAAGCCAGCACGCGCGATTTTGCCAAATTTAAATTGTAGGACTTGACGTCTAGATTTTCTTGATCTGTCACTTGGGTTCTCAAATTTCAAAATTAATTAATTATTTATTTTTAACTGGTATAGGAAGAAAAATGTTATACAAACCACAGCGGAAAAGTGGTTTTACGCTTTGGGTTATAAACTACTATTAATTCAAATTATCTAAACTGAAAAATGTGAGGAGCCTAGTAAAAATTAACACGATATCAAAATCCATAATATTCCGGTGAAATTTCACTTTCCAGAATATTCCAGTGAAATTTCACTTTCCCGGACTAGTCCGGGGAAGTTGACTTTCCTGTCCTAAGATTGACCGGAAAAATTAATTTTTCACTTTCCCGGACTAATCCGGGAAAGGCTACTGTTCGGTCCTATAATTGACCGAAAAGGTTAACTTTCCGGTCAAGTGCCTAAAATAAACTATATACGCTCGATTCGCAACGGTTACCGATATCACCGTCATTTGTGTCAGATTCGCAGTTCTCACATCAAACGTCATCAAACTGCAGAATTTGTGTGATCTTTGGTTTGAAGCAATTATTAAATTCAAAAGAGTCGGAGAAGAGCTAATTAATGAAGGTATGGATGACATCGTATTGAAATAATTCGAGATGTAGATAATCCATCCCTTACAAATGCGAATTCTTAAATAATCAAATAAGTAATCGATCGGTTACTTATTGCCTAATTTACTTTCAAAATCACGGAGTTGACTTAACACTTGACAGAACAGAATTAGATGTCTAGTTTCTAGTTATAAAACTTGGGATGTTTCTGTTACGTTGGCAGTTCTGAAAAAACACTGCCAGCCGACTCGCAACTGTTGAGTCGCAACTGTTGGAGCGACAACGGTTTCAGATCCGTCGGCTGAATGCAACCATTAAGTTACCACCTTATGAAGCAATTCAGAGCTGAAATCTGACCAACTAAGAATTTAATTCTGAATATTCCATTAAAAGGTGGTGCCAGCGTTCTGAGTTACCCTGTATAGTGCCACTAAGGATCCTGAAAATTTTGTCGTCAAGATCTGTAGCGAAATAAAACAAGAAACAAACATTTAAAAGACTGGTTTTAAAGTATTACAAAAAAATTGTAAACAATCAAGAGCGTTCAGAATAAAATTTTGTAAAGTTGTTTTGGCAGAGAAAAAGCAACTCTAGGTACACTCGACTGCAAGTGAATGTTAACAATTTGTCAAAATTAGTAGACAATGACGACTGGAAATACATTGGCATTGCCTACCTGCTAGTTTTGACAAATTGTTGGATTGGTGTGTATTTGCACTATTTCCATTTTTGATCGGTTCAAGATGCCAATAAAATAGCTTTGCAAAAAAGTATCTACAAAAAATCTGTTGTTGGTGGCATCTGGAAAATATTGGTCTACTCCAATTCAGAAAGCCTCATTTCTTGACGGGAACAAAATCAACAAAATCGGTCCAATAATAATTTGGGGCACCTCCTTTATTAGGTACCTAGTAGTAAGTGTAAAATAGTATATTAAAAAACACGTTTCATAAGGCCAATTATTATCGCACGAGGATGTTTGGACAACGAGGGCGAAAAGTCTGAGTCTTACAAAATCCGAGTGCGATAAGAGCTTTTTCTATTTCGGTTTTCTAATGAACACTTTATAGCACCCAAACGCGTTCTCTAATGTGCTCTATTATAGCACGGCTTTTGTTTACATCATAACCTAGACAACGATTGTGTCTAACAATCGCCAACTGTCAAGCGAACATTGACCTGTCTATGAAAATGGAAAACCAATTTTTTTCTAAAAGGTTATCGGTATCCGAAATAGAAAAAATTGTATAAAAAACGTGTTTCATAAGGCTCTTATAGCACTCGGATTTTGTAAAACTCGGGCTTTTCGCCCTCGTTGTCCAAACATCCTCGTGCGATAATAATTGGCCTTACGAAACGTGTTTTTTAATATACTATTATGAAACACGTTTTTCATACAATTTTTTCTATTTCGGATACCCAACTGCTTAGAAAAAAATTGGTTTTCCATTTTCACGGACAGAGGTCAATGTTCGCTTGACAGTTGGCGATTGTTGGACACAATTGTTGTCTAGGTTACGATGTAAACAAAAGCAGTAATAGAGCACATTAGAGAACGCGTTTGGATGCTGTAAAGTGTTCATTAGGAAACCGAAATAGAAAAAATATTTTACTGCTGCAGTTTACTATATTTAGTGTACAAACATTGTACACTCGATTGATTGCGTCACTTATTCTTCATCTCCAAAAAGTCAAGTGGCTTTTACAATATATTTTCGAGGGATGAAGTGACTAACTCTTCAACTTCTTTCCAAGCTCTTAAAATAGCGAAAGCGAATCTGCAAGATAAAAACTGCCAAGAATACAGAGCTATAAAATTTCAAACGGATTTTATTGAAACACTTGCAGTCAGTATATTTTAGTCTCAAACTTGTGTTGTTTTTGAGAGCAACTGTATCAACAAAGCGCACTTCATAAAATTTTTTGTAATTTTCTGCAATAACTCTCTATGTCGAGATTGGAAACATTTTGCGATTAATCTGTGTGTATTCACCCCTACACACATTTGTGTGTTTCAGATGAGAATTGCGGTCGTGTTCCACCTTAATATTTGACTTGAATGCATGTGTGTTACGTAAACTAACCGTGAATCGATAGCGAATACCTCTAGTTGCAGGTAAAATATTCATTTGTGGGAAATGAAAGTCGTAAAATTGATTCACCTTCGCATCCCCCTTTGTGCTTTGATTATTTTCAGTCTTTGTGATTTAAATGAAAAATTGGAGTGTTTTGGTGATGTTGCACGTTCTTTTTGAAGGAACTATAGAGGATGCAGTATAAATCATAGAGAGCTCCTGCCAGCAGCCGTCGTGTGGAGCATTAAGAAACCGCAAGACTTGTACGCCAGATAGCAACTTGGCACAACTTTGTGCCAGTTTGCTCTGAATTGCTACAAACTTGCTGCAATATTAGTTCACTTCAACCTTAAAAGGCAATACTTAAGACGGGCTAACGAGAGCCTCTTTACCAGCCATTTATACTGAGGTAGCAGGATTTTTACTCTTTTTTGACGGTTGTTTCAAGAATTTTGCAGGTTCAAAGGCACTTTCAAACCTAGAGCAGGACGGTTATCAAGTCTAATATAGTGCTTTCTCTTTTAGGGCAGCAGCAGCAATTTCATTTCGCTTTTGGTCAGCGGCCGTTTCCTTTCGCCGCTTCGGATCCTTTGTCAGGCTTCAGAATGCCGCCGATTGGAAATTGCAACAGTAAGTTATTTGTTTTTTCTGTCTGCTTAAACTAAGTGCGGGAAGAGAGTGAAAATTTTAACGAACAATAGAAACGTATTAAGTCGACGTGCTAAATACTTTGCATTCAAATCGTTCAGTTTGTTTGCATTCCTGTTTACAACTGTAATGAATGAGTTTTTGTTTTCATTCGGAGAGCTTCTCCCTATGGAATAATAAAAGGGGTGGCCGGAAATGAGATCGTAAGATTTAGTGGATTTTCCTCCCGCCGCTCCCGACGCAATTATAATTAAAAACGGTTGGCCTACAAAGGGATAGAATATGGAGCTTGACCCGACTCCTGCTTCTGAATAATATTAGTATTGGCCAAAGTTTCGATTCAAATTATTCACTAAACCACAATAATTCAGGAGTAATTTTATCTAAGGTCGTACTTAAGGTCGTTGAATAAGATGTTCATCTTTAAGCCTGCATGGAATAGTTATTTACGTAAAGAGTATGGAAAGTGATCTTTCCTGGACGAGTAGGCAGATTTCAGGCTGACGATGACGCCGTAGGCGGAAGCCTGAAAGCCTGCGAGTCCAGGGAAGACAGTTTACATGTGAGTTACGTATTAAATTTTTTAAGAGCTCGCAACATATATTTTCTGGTTGAAATGAAGTATTTTAATTCAAATTATCTAAACTGAAAGATGTGAGGAACCTACTAAAATTAACACGATAGCAAAATCCATAACATTCCAGTGAAATTTCACTTTCCAGAATATTCCGGTGAAATTTCACTTTCCCGGACTTCGACTTTCCGGTCCTAAAATTGACCGAAAAAGTTTATTTTTCACTTTCCCGGACTAGTCCGGGAAAGGCTACTTTCCGGTCCTGAGATTGACCGGAAAGTTTTACTTTCCGGTCGAACGCCTAAAAAATAAGATTTTAGGGCCTCACGAGGACTCTGAAAGTACAACTTCTCAGCCGGGTGCTTATTAAATTTTTTGCACGATCGGTCATTTTCATCAATTTGCGGCGATGCTTTCAGGTTGGTATGGTGATACTTACCGCCCTAGGTTTTTTTGCGATTTACAAACCTTGACCAAAAATCGGCCGAAAAATCACTTGCCATTTTGAAATTGACAATGAAAATGTCAATAAGTCTGATTTTTTGTTTTTATCACTTAGGGGCTAATTCTAAGTTAATTTAAGTACGTCCTTGCGTTATGACATATAGATCTGATTAGGTGCGTAACTCAGCAGATGGCGCTAGCAGTACGATTTTGCAGGTTTCTGGGGCTGCATCAATCAATATTGACAGCGACTGGATTGCTTTTAAGCCCGGATTAAAAGTTTTATACAATCCGCCCTTATACTTTTTCGCGAATAAGATGAATATGCAAAAATACTGCGTGTAGGTACCTACCCACAAAACATAAGCGAAATATTTTTTTGTATACTTACTGCCAATAAAGGCCGTCTTTTTTTAATGAAAAATTGTGATGAAAGTAGGTACCTACCACTTTTTTAACGAAAAATCGTATTGAAAGTTTCACTGTTTGATTAAAATTTTTTCACACAATCCTTTCGATATTTCAACTTACCAAAATTACTATAAATATAAAATCTCACTTTCTTTGCGTTCACAATCAACGCCGGTGTGTTGCCAATCATTGCAAATTGAAAAAAATGGGCAGCTACGGAAGCGGCTAGAACCTTCCCACTTGATTCAATCGTATACTTCCTATGCATTGCTCTCCCCCATCAATCTTTAAAAGTGTTTTCTGGTTCTAAAATTTGATAAATTTTTGGAAGCACAGTTTAATATATTCAAGACCTTTCATTTTGCAAATTTCATATTTGATGACAAAAAGTCACTTGGCGTTTGCGGACTGCCAACAAAATTAACTGGGCTCATCCGTAGGTCAACATTATATCAGGCACAGAATTTTATTCAGAATTTACTGTAACCTCTGCGCACAAATTTTGGTCACCAAAGCTTTCCTAGGCATGGTTAATTGCAGTTCGTTGTGAAACACCCTGTACATTCATATGGATTTGTAAAAATTGTCCCTTTATATCACCTCTTCCTTACTAATTATAGTAATATTTATTTTTCTTCAAACGTCAAAAATAGTGCACTTTAATGACATTTTTGATAATGTTAAACTGACATTTCTATGCCATGGCGACGAAGTGTGTCTTTTTACTCCGGCGGCGGAAAAAAATTTTGTCTGCCGCCGGAGTAAAAATAAAATTTAACAAAGCAATACTTTCATTGCTTATTTCCTTCCTCATATAAAACATTCCCTAGCCTTTTAAAGAACAAGAAAGTCAATTTTATTTTTCATTTACAAACTTTAAGTTAAAAGTACAGTTGCTAATACAAGCATTTTGGAAATTAAAGCCACTGGATGTTAACGTTGAGCTCACATCGGCGCTTATCGAAGAATCTCTTCTCATTGAAGCTTCGGCTGCCGCATACAATGGAGCGTCCATTCTGCTGCTAACCGGGACGTTTGGAATTGGTGACAAAATTTTCATTGCAGTATCGTTTTTGTTTGTAAGAGATTCCTCAATGTAGCCTTCAGCAACATTGCTAGATCGCCAGCCACCATGCCGCTTTAAAGACGTGATGTCGCCTCCCCCATCTACAAGCAATGTAGCCGAAGTTCTTCTTAGGCAGTGCCCCGTACCCGTATATTCATTTGGATTCGGCAATTTCAAATAAGACGCTACTTCTTTGGGTACGGCGCCAATTTTGTGTATCCCCATCACTGATCGAGTGCACTTTCCATTCGCATATTTCAAGAAAAATCGTTGTTCGTCGAATCCATTTGGTCGCAAAGAAGCATATTTTTTGAAAATGTTTATAAACATCTCTCCGACAATTGTAAATGATCTTGGCTTATTCGTTTTACTATCAGGAATCTTTATGAGAAGTAAGGATCCTAAGTTTTCTATATCGTCAATCTTCATTTTAACCATTTCATCGCATCGACATGCCCCGGATATGCCAATTAGCAGAACAATCTGAATAAAACAATTATTATGGAATTTTATAATACAGGTAGGTAGGTATACTCAAACCTTCATTCCCAAATACTGTTTATCGTCAGCTTCACACAGAAATTTTTCGAACTGCGCCTTCGTGAAAACTTTTGATTTTTTCGGGATATAGCCTACGCTTTGCTTCTTTAAAAACGCACGCAGTTTCACGTATTTACTAATATCCAATCCGTTTTTGATATTCAGCATTGATTTGATCATGGAATAGTGTGACCACATTGTAGAGCACTTCATCTTCATTTCCTTGGCCAGTTCCAAAAAATATGCCAACTGGACATTTTCGGAGTAATTAGTGACGTTTTCTTCTCAGTCCACTTTATGAATCTTCGGTAAGCTGCCTCGTAAATGCTGCTCGATTTCGTCGGCACTAAATCATCTACGGCTGTTTTGGCGGCTTCAGCTACCTCCGGTGGCGTACATTGCATAAATTCATCAAATGTCAACTCCGGCATAATAAAATCTATAAAGAACAACATCGTTTCAAACAAGAAAACTACTGGAAGTAAGAATACTTACAAATTGCCAGCTAATTTAAGAAATATGAACAATTTTTCAAACTTCAGGGGCAATTTTGTTTATAACATTGAAAGTTTGAAACCATGGTAACCGCATCCCAGGGCAAACTACTTATAGATTTTCGAAATAATTCAATCAAAAAATTAACTTTTCATGAATTTCATGCGTTTGAAGAAAAAATAGCATATGCTATTCGGAGTAAAAATGTCTTTGTGTGGCAAAGCTGGATGTTTGTCTGACGAGCGCAGCGAGGCAGACAAATCCAGCTTTGCCACACAAAGTATCATTTTTACTCCTAATAACATAATATACTATTTTCTATTTCGGTTTCCTATAATGAACACTTTATAGCACCCAAACGCGTTCTCTAATGTACTCTATTAGAGCACGGCTTTTGTGTACATCGTAACCTAGACAACGATTGTGTCCAACAATCGCCAACTGTCAAGCGAACATTGACCTGTCTATGAAAATGGAAAAACAATTTTTTTCACACAGGTTATGGGTGTCCGAAATAGAAAAAATTGTATAAAAAACGTGTTTCATAAGGCTCTTATCGCACTCGGATTTTGTAAAACTCGGGCTGTTCGCCCTCGTTGTCCAAATATCCTCGTGCGATAATAATTGGCCTTATGAAACGTGTTTTTTAATATACTAATTGTTTCGATGAATAATCCTCCGTATACCATTCGTAGTAAAAGTTAAGTAGATTATTTTTGGCGTGGTAATCACTCATGAACATTACGCTTGGGAATAGCACTCGTGCTTCGCACTCGTGCTATTCATTTCCAAGCGTACTGTCCATTCGTGATGACCACACCAAAAATATTCGACATAACTTTCACTACTTATGGTATAATATATGATTATTTTCAAAAACATAAATATCTCCAATGCGACAACGTAAGCAATAGTCACATTCGACAGTTCTCTCGTGGTTCTCTCACTTTATTCCAATATTAACTAAAGTCAACAAATGACACCGAATGTCTTTTTGCGCCCTCCTTTTAATATTCATTTTAAAAATTTTGAATGCGTTAACAATTTTTCCACGTCATTAGCTAAAATAACTTGAAAAGATGTGGACTTTGTGATTAGATTACTACATGTTCATTCTATAACAAAACTCAACTGTAATGAATTCCGCTCGCATTCGTATTGGATTCGTATTCGAACACAGTGAAAGTAAAGCAAAAAGCAATTAATCGTTTTTGTGGCCTGAAATGGATTCAATAACATGTGGACAAAACACAGATCTAATAGGTTTTATAAAAACGATAGGTCTGGTGGAGTATGACAGTTCGAGCTGCGGGCGAGCTGGTCGATATGCTCATCAAGTATATCACTCACATATGAACGAAGTAGATTCGACATCAATAGCAGCATTAACATACCAATTTATTGCATTACCCTTTGAAATTTGACAAAGTGGCCGAGAGTATTTTTAAGCGGTCAAATTCGTTACAGATATGTCCCAGTTTGGATTGAGTAGTACAAATTCCCATTGGGGGTATGGAGCGGCGGGTGCTTACTCCCCTTATTTCACACCTAGCACGCTGGGATCGTGTGCTGCACCAACGGCTTCGCAATTCAACACTCCGGCGTTAGGATTTTCAGGCGCTACTCCGGATCAGTCTTCGACGCAGGATGCCTTCGGCTCAACTACTAACACTAGCTCATGTGAGTATGTCACAGGTCGGGAATTTTATTTGATTCATCCTTCAGTACTTCCAGATTCAGCACCGGCAGATTTGGACCAGCATCTCGGATTAGTGTCTTCGCAAAACCACACAAGTCATTCTCACAGTACCATGCATACGTCGTCCCTTCTAGTCCCTCGGTACTCCACGAATCACACGGATTTCTCCTTATCAGGACCTAGGTCACTATCTGACAATTCTAGCGCAGCTGAAAGTCCCGTCCAAGACGATATCTTATCTTCTCAAACTAGTTTAGGAGTAAACCATGTCAATAACACCAACTTTCCCTTGCATCAAAATATGACAACAGGATCCTACTCGACCAGTAATTGTAATAACTCGATATATCCCGTCCTTCCTGCTAGTTTACTCTACTCACAGCTTTACTCGGCTGCCAATCAAAGCCACAATTTTCATTCCCTTCACTCGCATACTACACAAACTCACCATAACGATCTGCAAAGTGTTATGGATCAACTTTCAACAACAAATCAGAGACAAATGAACGGTAGCACCGAATTGCTACTGACCAACAATGGTACTTGTGCTGCCGCTGCTGCAAGACAAGAAGATGGACGAGGCTTGAGCAGTAACGGTGGACAAAGAGGACCTGCACCGAGCAGTGATGCGGTAGTGTGGCGACCCTATTAGTGTAATAAATTGAAATTCGTGCAATACCTAGTGCAATCGATAAGTTCTAAGGAAATGATTAAGAATATTTGCGACGATTGAAATATCCATCGATTATTTCCTTAGCTCTAAAGTCATGATGGTGTCTACATTTAAGTTTAGGCAAAGTGTCGTGTACAGAGAATGCCGCAGATTGGTTCGTGACCACAAGTGCGGCTCTGATAGCTTTAAGCCTGTAAAACTATCGTGTACAATATACTTGGACTTAGCCCCACTGTAAAAACAAAGAATTATATATAATATATTATAACTGTTATGTAACGGTTTCTGTTAAAATGTAAAATAAACAACGATATTAATAAATATTCAAAGAATGAAGTTCGAGTTTCATTAATTCTTCGAACTATGCATCAAAATTGTTATATAAATACTTCAGATGATTCCAGTGGAAATGTTGAGAATTTCTCTCCGCGTTTTGTAGTCGGAAGTTAAAGGATAAAAACGGAATGAAGCTCGGGATCCTTTTAACAAATAATGCTGCAGAACTTTTACTGAAATTGACCGCTTGCGGTCACAAGTAGAAAAGGGACAATGGAACTCAAAGCAAAAACAGCTCGGACGCGAAAAATAAAGGAATGCTCCAGCGACGGATGGAACGCCTCGAATATTTACCGAGGACCCCAGACACTGAGATATAACCTGCTTTGCCGCAGAAAGTAAATTCTGTTTACGTGCGCAAGTTGAAACGAATTTTTACTTCAATTATTAAATTGCAGTCGTTTAAACTTTATTAATGGTCACATTTATTTTTTTTTAAACATTTATTGTCTACATTCAGACTCTGGTATGCACACTCCTGTGCTATTTCTTGCGTATCCAGTTTGGCAATAGCAAGCAGTGTTGCATTGAATATTAACGCAGGGACATGGCTTGCCTAAGGAACGACAAGATCTTTGGCAGGGAGCTCCACAATCATAGATTTCAAAAGGTCCAGTGCAGCTTGGGTTTTGGATAGGTACAGTGTCACAGTCTGAGAAGCTTGGATCAACTATTACAAAAATAGAAATAAGATTAATATTCATTATGTATTTAATACATTACGGCTTGAATTGTAATTGATGCCGTAAAAATTTACGGTACAATAAAATAGTTAGGAGCGTAACTTTAAGATGGCGGTCAAAACAAGTAGATTTCTATAATTTTACTTGAAGTAGTTAAAGAAATGTACTTTTTTTGATCGCCAGCGACATCTTAAAGTTACACTCCTAACTATTTTATGGTACCGTAAATTTTTACGGCATCAATTAGAATTCAACCCTACATGTGTAAGAGTTATACTCATTTACCTGTCGCTGGTAGAGCGAAAGTTAGGGTGACAGCGTTCAGTACCACAAAGCTAATGGCAAACAACATGACGACACTTTTGTGTTTTTACTTGATATGTTATAAGGAACTTTATAACAGTAAACTTTAACTGAATAAACGTCGTCTTCTTTTCAGCTTTTATATTCTATTGAAAAGGTGTTGGTTGAGAGGATGTAGAAACTTGATGAGATACACCAAACCAGTTACAGATTAGGAATGTTTTTTTTAAATTTGCTGATTAAGATAACGATAAAATAATAAATTACCAAGATATGGATATCCGCTCAGCGAATAATAACAATCTCTCGAATTTAAAAACTATTTTGATTTATATACCTACAGCGTTGTGGAATAACTTAAATGACAAATTCACCGGTTATCTTGCCAGAATCTTCGGACAGGTCGATCTTATATTTTTAATGCGGACTCAGGAGGGGTGTAGTCAGATATTTTCTTCCAGTTTCCGTTTGACAGGAAATGATCAAAATTGTGTTTTTTCAAAAGGAACCTATTTTTTTCTCAACTAATTCCGGATATACGAATTTTTCTAGGTTGAATAAAAATCTCATACTTAACCGAAAGTGTTGTCACAGCCACCCTAGATTTTCGAAAACAATTCGATAAAAATTTTTTTCGTCGATCGTACTGGAAACGTCATATTCTTGACATGCAATTATCATCCGAAAGCTTACGTTTCCAGAACTGCGTCATTTGCTAGGCAACACGCACTAGCTGTACCTACAGGAATAACGTTTTTTCCGGCTTAGGCCGGAAAAATATTCCTGTACTTTTTAAAAAAAAATTGTTCCAAATTTCATTATTACTGACTAGTTACGCGGTCAACGAAAAAATAGTATGTGCAAGGAAAATCTATATTCCGGGACTCTGAGGGTTCCATCATCGTCCCGGAATATACTATTTTTCCTACTAGTTACACAATATACTATTCTTCGATCGTACCTTACTGGAAACGTCACATTCTTGACATGCAATTATCATCCCAAAGCTTGCGTTTCTAGGACTGGTATCACTGCATTACATTTTGCTAGGCAACACATGTACTAGCTGTACGGGAAAAAAAAATCCGGACTAATCCGGAAAAATGTTTCTATAGTATCTTTTCTGCTTCATCACAAATGCAAGCCCGATCGAAGAAAAAATAGTATATGCAACCCGTAGGAAATAGTATATTGTGTAACTAGTAGGAATATACAGGGTTAATACAAAATCCCGGGAAGGTCAGTTATCTCCATTATTTCTTAAGATTTTACTTTGAAACTTGGTACGCGGGCACAATTAAATACAGGGAATTCAAAACTGTTTTTAAAAATTTTCTTGGACTTCCGGTTAAACCGGAAGTGACCCTAAAATCGATTTTTTAAATGGAATCATACCTTTTTCTCAACGGATTCGGAATCTACGAATTTTTTTAAGTCAGAAACAAGTAGGGGAGACCGGTGACAATTGTAACATGGGTCAATTGTAACACGGCGTTTTTCACTGACACCTAATAACTGAAATGGAAACTGTTTACACAGTAAAATGGTTTTTTGTTTTTCTACCAAGGGCGGTAGCTTATATTTGGCAGATAACCCATGGGGTTTTTTTATGTCGATATGTTGGATTTTCCCCTCTAAAGTAAGTTTTTAACCTCCCCACAACCAATATAAAAATGGGAGGTTACTGCAATCAGTCCAAAATTCGAAATTGAGATAACACCAGATCTTTACGTTTCAAGGTCTCAGGATCACGAAAAAGTGGTTTTTAAAAAATGTCTGTGTGTATGTACGTACGTATGTACGTATGTACGTACGTATGTATGTACGTATGTACGTATGTGAGCACGATTTCTCGGAAACTACCGAACGGATTTTAGTGAAATTTGGTATGCAGGTTAGTGTTGGCCTTCTGGTGAGCCCAGTTAATTTTGTTGCGAATCCGAAGAAGCCAAGTGCCTTTTAGGCATGTAAACTATGAAATTTGACTGATGAACACTAATTTTTCTTAACAGCGCATGAAAGGTCTTGAAATTCTGTATCTGAAAGTGTACTCACACTTAGCGCCTTTTTGGCATAAAATCGAAAAATTCGAAGTATTGAGGAAACATTAAATAACACGCTACAGCCCAAACTGCTGGATCGATTTGGCTGAAATTTGGTAGGTAGAGATACCGTCACCCGCCGAAGAACTGATTTAATTCTGGTGGCAATCCGAGGGCGGCAAGTGCCATTTTGGCATATCAACTTTGAAATTTCAATAATGAACTCCTATTTTCTCTATCAGCACATGAAAAGTCTTCAAATTTAGTTTTCAAAATTGTACTCAACCTTAATGCCCTTTTGGCAAAAGATCGTAAAATTCAGAAAACTCACAGAAAACACATTTGGTTTGGTGGAGTAAAACTTAGGCATAGTAAATAGTAAAATTTAAGTGATATTAGTGATAGGATTGGATCATTCACCAAGTGGGGAGGTTTCAGCCGCTTCCGTAGCTGCCCATTTTTCTGTCAGATTCTTTTAGTAACAGTGAAGTTACAACAAGTCACTGAAATTTTTCTCTCGTTGTACGTTAATATGCATGAATTAAGGTTTATTATTCATTTAATGATGTCACATAAAGTTGAGGTTAAGTTTCTTATATTAATACGAAAGGAACACATGGCCGGACGGTGTCAATTGTAACAACGGAAAAGGTGTCGATTGTAACATGTTAATACTTAGGACAAAGTAATGCACGGAGGAATGGATTCTATGCAGGGAGTGTAAAGATTGGGCGCACTATCTATTAATAACAATTATTTACATTTTTTCTTTAATTATTGAGACTCTCATTAAGAATCTAAAGGAGTAAAGTTTCTTTTTTGTGAGGACTTTCTTTTCTTAATATATCTACAATTTTAAGTTACTTATCACTTTCAACCTGTAATATTGGTTGGACTTTCTTACGTTTGTACGATAGAATATCATGATAATAAATTAAAACAAATTGAGTTTTTACTTGTTTTCTGCTCATGTTACAATTGACACATTGGGTGTTACTATTGAAAACCCAGGGTGACCGTAACTTGTCTTATAGTCAAGTACGATACATGTTTTTAACTAGATTCCGAATCCGTTGAGAAAAGAGTATGATTCCATTTAAAAAAACGATTTTTAGGCTCACTTCCGGTTTAACCGGAACTCCAATAAAACTTTTTAAAACAGTTTTAAATTGCCTGTATTTAATTGCGCCTGGGTACCAAGTTTCAAAGTAGAATCTTAAGAAATAACGGAAATAACTGACCGTTTTTCGTCGATCGCGCAACTAGACAGAAATAATAAAATTTGGAACAATTTTTAAGAGAAGTACAGGAATATTTTTCCGGACTAGACCGAAAAAAGCGTTATTCCTGTACAGCTAGCGCGTGTTGGCTAGCAAATGACGCAGTCCTGGAAACGTAAGCTTTCGGATGATAATTGCATGCCAACAATGTGACGTTTCCAGTACGATCGACGAAAAATATATATTCCGGGACTCTGATGGTTACTGGACTCGGCCGTGCCTCGACCAGCAATCTTCCATCACCGTCCCGGAATATAATATTTTTCCTACTAGTTACACAATATACTATTATTTAGATTCTCATTTGTAAAAAAGTACGAAAGCTTAGAAGTAGGGCCACATCACTTTTTATTTCATGATTAGTACTCGGGTAGCTAAATAGTAACGTGTGCCTTTTATTAATTTTAAAAATAGAATTACAAAATATAAACTTGTTTGTTTAAATTTTTATTTTAGTTGTTTTCTCGTTTTGAGTTGGAACTTCCCCTTCAAATTATACTAGAGTCACTGTCCTGTGTTGTAAGTGTCATTGTCGAGTAGCGAGCAGTACGATGCTTCGTAATTTTGTAGGGGGTGCTTTAGATAATGTCCACGTTTTGTATAGGTAGATTATACATAAAGCGTTTAATACCATAAGCAAATTCATCCTGAATCGTTAAATGGTTTTCAAACTGATGCTATTTCATTATCCATATTCAGGACATAACATTATATTTCACGGGAATTGGATGTTACCCAAAACATACTTTTTGTCTGTGCCAAAGTTTCGAGAATTTATTTTGTTCTCTTTTTCAAGGCTCGATCATTAGTTAAAACTGAATTATTAACATTGAAGAACATTAAAGTTTAAAACATTTTACGTTTAAATAAAATAAAATTAAAAGGTCTGAAGGGAAGCAACATGGACCCCAATTTTGTCTTGTATTGAAACGTAGGCGCAGATAAAAAGTGTGTTTTTGGTAACATCCAATTTGCGTGTTTAATGTAGTTTTCAAATAAATGATGTATTTCACTGGATTTACACAGGATTCTTGAGCTTCGTCAATATTCGTCTTTTGTGTAGAAGGTCCCTCGCACAGTGACGTCTACTTTTTGAATGAAAGTTCACCTTTATTAATCCATTTTTAAAGCAGTGTATCTATTTGCGCTTAATTTTTTAATTATTTTAACTAAATACCAATAGGTACAGTATTGTTATAATGTACGGGGAAGCAGTTCTGTTGCTGCTGTAATTTAAAATAAGTAGGTGGTAGGGTAGGTATCTCTGATGAAGCACTTTCATTTTGTATAAAAATATCAATCATTATGATCGATTTATACTTATCAATTGATTCGTATCTGATAAATAAGTACATAATAAACAATTACTATCTTTTATATGTCACTTCACTTGGATTGATTAGATATCATTGTAGATTGTTTGAATAAATTATACGCAATGTGCCATTTGGTACATACTTATGTCTAGGGATCGAGATTCGCAGAAAAAAATATGTGGGGTCACTTTCATGACGTGCAGTCTACTGGTCTACGAGATTTATTCAGTGTCGTCGAATTTCTCGTAGAATGAAATTTAAGGAGTAAAAACCATCACAAAAAATATGAAAAATCTGCAAGGGTTGTACGCAGCTATTTGATACCCATAAATAGACACATATTTCGATGAACTGTACAGGGGATGCACAAAATGGGGCGGAAATTAGGGGTTTGTGACTCGAAATTCCTTTTAATAAATGATTCAAAAAGTTATTCATCTTTTGCGAAAAAACCCTTACAGGAGCTACAATCTCTAACATAAACACAAAAATACGATAATTCAAAAACTACTCAACGGATCAAGGCAGAATTTGGTGCGATGATTTACGTTGACAGTTAACATGGGCAAAATTTTCATTATGATCGGACAAGGGCGATCACATTTAAAAGAGCTGAAGCTTGGTTCGATAGATTTCGGTTAACCATCAAAAAAAGGTCTTATGGGTCTTCAAACCAAAACCAAACATCACCAACCCCTAACGCCTTGTAAGTGAAATTTAACAGACATTTATGGGTGGAAATTATTCGAGTTTTTGAAAAAAGGTAAGGACACAGTTATCATAACCTTAGTAACAATGTAGTTTCTATGGTATTTTGTCGATTGCCTCCAAAAAAATTTCAGCTCTTCAACTTGCGATACCATCTCCAAGTGATTTCAGACAAATCGATTCATATAGGTTTGAGCTGCATCATGTTTTTAAAGGGCGTTAAAAATCTCTAATATTTGAGTGTCTGTCAAAAAGACATTAAGAGTGAATAAATCTTTAGAAGCGGGATTTGAAGGCCTTTTTTATGGTGACGTTAAAAATTAATTAAAAATAGGGATTTGCATTTAAAATTTCAAAGTTGATGTGCCAAAATGGCACTTCCGGTTGCACTCCAAGAGCTTTTCAGATCTAAGTTAGGCTATGAGATGCCTACGTATCAAATTTCAGCCAAATTGTTCCAGTAGTTTAAGCTGTAGAGCGTATAGATCTGCTGTTATCTCAAATTCGAAAATTGTAGTGATAGCAGTAACCATCGAATTTTTTTAAAATTGTGATGAGAATTATAGGGAGGTTAAAATTGGCAGCCAGTGGCAGTAGGGAGGTGGCTGGAACCTCCCCACCGCACGAATCTTTAAATTTCGTTCGATTGTCAGAATATCATAATACTGCGTTTTCAATACAAAATTTTCAACAATTCGCCTTTTTGACACGTCTGTGCGTTTGCAGATGGTAAAATCTGCACCCGATTCCACCAGCAATTCCAGTCAGCCCCTACATACCCATAATGTGATAAGACATCTACAGGGATACAAATCGCTTTGATGCACATCTTTTGATGGTTTTCTGAATGGACGATTTTCTAACTTCAACTTCATATACCTATACACCTCTCCTAAGCCACTCGTTAAAAACAAAAATTCCTGTTGAAAATTTGAATATCAACAGCAATAAAATGGACATGTCTGTTGTATTTATAGTTTTAAACACAGTTTACATTGATACGTTGCCGTCAGCAAAAATAAATAAATAAATAGTGCAGCGAAATTAAAACTTTGTGTCTTATTTAGAGAAAGATTGTGAATTGACCTTTGGAGTACTTAATTAATCGTCCGGAAGGCAGTAAACATTTTTGGTATGTGGTATGTCATTTCAGCGAGTTTGGTTTAGCACTTTCATAGTTATTTTCATGCTATAGATTACTAAAACGGAAGTCTGCCATAAATCTCGTGGAACCCCGGCTAATGACGGCCAATTTAATTTTTCAAAAACTTTAACAGATACGAAATTTTATTAAATTAGAAAAAAGTTGTATTTTTCAGTGTAGATTAAGAATCTGAAAAGAAATCTAAGATATCGAGGTTGGTTACTGAAATATACTGAAAAGACTGAAAATTGACAACGTGTTATAACTTGGTTACTAATCGATAGATCATTATGAAATTAGCACATTACCTTGCACGAAGAATAAAATGAGGCGACGAAAACTCCCCATCGCGTGGATCTTTATATTCTGTATAGATAGTAGTCAGTTCAACAGAAAATTCAACAAAAAATTCCTTTTAAGGTTAATATCCCTTTTAATGAGAACGAATTTTTTCTCTATTTTCCACTGAAATGGTAGAAACTGTGAATACTTTTGTAGAACCAGAAATTTATCGCCTTTCTAATGGCGACATAAAAAGAGGAGGCCTTGTATTTAAAATTTAAAGTTGATATGCTTAAATGGCACTTCCCGTTTACCAATTGCTTCCAAAAGCCTTTCAGGTCTTCAACGGATTACCCAATCTCCATGTACCAAATTTCAGTCAAATCGATCCAGTAATTTGGGCTATAATGTGTTTTTAGTCTTATTACAAAATTCAATTTTTTTTTACCCAAAGGGCAGTAAATGAGAATGAATTTTATCTTATTTAGAACAAGTATTTGAAGACCTTCCTGATTCTGACAATAAATTTTTAAAAAAGTTGTTTTGAGAGAATATTTAAAATTGAAAATTGATGCGCCAAAACGGCACTTTCCGTGGGTCGATTGCCTCCAAACATTTTTAAGCTCTTCGGCGTATAATACAGTCTCCATGTACAAAATTTCAGCCAAATCGGTTCAGAGGTTTCGGCTGTATCGTATTTTTAAAGTACGTTAACAATCCCGAATATTTCAATTTTTGTCAAAAAGGCACTAAGAGTGAATACATTTTTAGAAGCAGAATTTGAAGACCTTTCTTATGGCGACGTGAAAAATGGGGGTTTGTATTTAAAATTTAAAAGTTGATGTGCCAAAATGGCATTTCCGGTTGCACGATTGGCTCCAAAAGCTTTTCAGATCTAAGTTGGGTCATGAGATGCCTACGTACCAAATTTCAGCCAAATCGGTCTAGCACTTTTGGCTGTGGCGTGTTTACAAACGTACGTACGAACGTACGAACGTACGTACGAACATACACACAGACACATTTTAAAAACCACTTTTTTGGGTTCCTGAGACCTCAAAACGTATAGATCCGGTCTTATCTCGAATTCGAAAATTTTAGTGATTGCAGTAACCTCCCATTTTTTTAAAATTGTGATGGGGTTGGGGAGGTTAATATGACATTTTTCAGTTTTTTCAGCATATTTCAGAGGAATCAAACCAGATATCTTCAATTTCTTTCCAGATTCTTAATCTACAGTGAAAAACACAACTTTTTTCTGATTTAATAAAATTTTGTATCTTTTACGGTGTCCGAGTTGTCAATTTTTGAGAAATTAAAATGGCTGCCATTAGCCTCTGCCCCGCAAGATTTATGGCAGATTTCTGTTTTAGTAATCTACAGCATCAAAATAACTAGAAAATTGCTAAATCAAGTTCACTGAAATGACACCAAAAATGTTCACTGCCTACCGGATTATAATGCAATAAGATTGTCCATCACACCTTCGTGGAAGATGGTCATTCGGCAACAAAACAGTAGCAAAGTCCTTGATTAAATTAGTGAACAAAACAGTCGAATATAAAAATGGTGAATGCGCCTCCCTCTGCCCACTGATTTCTCTTCAACTAAGCATTCTCGTTAACAATCTCGCAAAAAGGCAGGAGAGGGTTTCAATTTCGGCACGTAGGTACATGTGCCGAACCGACTATCTCATTTTCACGCAGCCAGTATATTAGGTTTAATCGACATTTGGATGGCCATTATAGCCTACTAATTAGTGGTGGCAGGTGTACCGTATAGCAACCAACAGGGGCTGTAAAATCTGGTCGAACGCAATTACATTACTATAGTCCCTTTCAATGTTGAATTACAGGGTCGTTTCATTTGTTTATAAGATTTTTGCACTAATATAAAATCACGTGGGGAGACAAGACTCAATATACGTCGCATGCCATTATACACACTCAACGAAATTTAATTAGCGCCTCATTCTAAAATTAATTTACGCTTCCTTGAAATCTAAAATCAACGCAGCAACATTTCAATAACTCGCTCGTTCAAGCATAAAGCCTTTTCACTTTACTACGAACGGACGACAAAGACGGAGTTCGATACATCTTCAAACGGAGCCATTCAAAGAAACCGCAAAATTCCTCATCAGCAGGCGAGATTTTTTGCGCCCTCAGCGCATTCTCGCGACTGTTCTTTGAACTTGTAACGATTTTCTCCACTTTTCTTACAGCGCTTCCTTAGAAAAGTCGGGGGAAAAGTCGACTAGACGACAGCGACCGGATTTGCTCGGACAACTTCGGAGCTTTTTCTCCAACACTTATTTTAAATAGTTCACCAAATACTAGTGAAAAAAAGTTAAATTACATCATTTCTGTGTATTAGAAATGTTTAAAAATAAAAAAATTATATTATTCGCAGACGTCAGTAAAGACGAAACTCTTAACGACTGCTGGCGTCTTCGTCGTCCTTAAATCTTTAAGAAACTTCTTCCCTTCTTTAACAGAGCGCGCTACTGCTATCTAATTGTAATTACATAAAAATATTCATTAAAATCGATTTTAAAAAGTGCAATGCTTAATTTATGTGTAAGATGTACAAACTAAAACGAACGAGAATAGCCAATGAAATTTTTGTCTACAGTGCAGCAACCGATCAGAACGACGCCGAATTAAGACACGTATAGACGTCGGTAAATTGACGTCTCGACGCACCTCGTCTTGCGGTTGGTTTTGTGGTTAAAAGGGCGTGGTTGTGGTTAACATCTCGCCTGCGATTGGTTGATATAGTTGCGGTTTACGCATGTGGTCGATTATTACATTTTTATTGGGGAGACTTTCCTGCTGAAATGTGGTTGGGTTAAGCAGGACCAAGATTTCTAGCGTCACCGGCAAGACCGGTGATCTGAACGCGTTCAGTGACCAATCTGGTGCTTTTATTGGCAGAAATTACTATTCATATACCTAGTTCTTAGGTATTTCATTTCGACAGCAGGATATTTCCAAATTTCCAATGATGAAAGCTCTCTAAGCTCATGAAAATCAGCACAAAATTCATAGCCGTTTAATGAAAAAGGACAAAATAATATTATTAGGTCTTTATTCTTTATCTCTTATTGTGTGTTTTTCCTGATTTTCTGAATAATTTGTAGTCTAACTCTGGTCCTAGCCATCAGCCATACTTACTCCTATAAAGTAAACGCATCAGTTATACAGAGATTTTGTATCGAGAGATTTATGTGGAACTTCGCGCTTCCTTTTAATTGAATATTCAGCATTAATGCTGAGTCAATTCGTGTTTTTCAAAATGTCCAGGGTCCGTTAGTCGAATAGGCCTGAGGGGGAGTAACCGTTCTTCATTTCATTAAAAATGCTTTTTTTGAAATCATCATTGACCCCCATTTGCACCGGTTCTGTTTAAAGGTGGATTAAAGTAAGCAAAACTGGCAGTTCTTTCCTATGGAAACAATCGTGTCAAATCGTCTCTAGCGACTTAATCTGATGAACATTAATTTAACGAAAACTTATACAAGAATACAAATGACCGTAAAATATGAGAAATAGACAATGAAGTGGTCCATTATAGTAGGATTCGACGTTCGATTGTTTCACGTAACCGAGTATCCGATAAACGTCATGACAGAAAAATAGAGCTTCACTCTCGGTCGAGATTAATCTCGATCTAGTCTCGTCTCATTTCGAATTTGAGACGAGAATCGAGACGAGACTGTCCAACTTACTTCGAGATCGAGATCGAGATTATTGAAGACGAGACGAGAATCTCAAAATATAAAAATTAATAAAAATACTTTTGATGGGGCTTCAGTTAAAGGATCGGAAGTGGCCCATAAATTAATGCACAATAAGGTCTACTCTGTAATTTACACACGCCGTTAAATGCGCAATACGCGAGCTGCCATTATTTTTGTTGATTTCACTGTTATGGCAACGTCAAAGCAAAGGAGCTGAAACAGTATTTTTTTAGCGCCTCCTACTAGAGATGCCTTTAATTAATCAACGTTTAACCGCCTCAAATAAGATTTAACGACATCAGTACCAAGGAAACGAAAAATTTTACCAATTATGTTGAATTTTAGCAGAAAACGTTAAAATTAGAGACCCTTATTGCATTTTTATAAATTCGTCGGATAAACTGCTTCTACGCTTCCGCAAAATAAGATGAGCCTTAGAGAGTAAATAATCGTTCCGTCCTGGATCACATCACCAAAGAAACTAAGTCTAAATTAATTTTTTAGGATCATTTGAAAGAAGAATACTACCCATAACAATCAATAAACTAGTGCCCCTCAAGTTACTTCTAGGAAAAGAAAAACAATTCAGAAAATTTCGCGCAAAATACGGGCATAGCCCTATTATTAATCCACACTTTAATGCATATAATGACTCAACGTCACGAAAGCCGAAATTTCTCGTCGAGACCGAGATCGAGACGAGAACAAACTTGGCGAGATTTTTCGAGATCCAGACGAGATTTAAGTTAATCGAGATTTTTCGAGACGAGGCGAGACGAGATTCAAATCTCGTCTCGTCTGGACGAGCGTGAAGCTCTACAAAAAAATTGTTTTGATTTAGACGCGTAACGTAAAACCACTTTTTCGTTGTGGTTTATACAACATTTTTCTTCCTACACCAGTTAAAAACAAATAATTAATTAATTTTGAAATTTGAGAACCCAATTGACAGATCAAGAAGATCTAAACGTTAAGTCCTACAATTTAAATTTGGCAAAATCGCGCGTGCTGTCTTCCGTCATACGCCAATCGCCGTCGCCATATTGTCCATTTTACACGCCTAGCCGTTAGTATAATTTTTACACGACTAGCCGTGAGAAGCGGTCCTTTCACAGCCCTTCTGAATTCCGAAAATCTCATTTTCAGTTAGTGTAGGAAGAAAAGCAATTTTTTTATTTCTCGATCTCAAAAAAACACACTGTTTTATTACTAATTTTGTTTACTTGCCTCTTCTCTACTGGCATCTGCAATTTAATTCCACATTCGTAATAAAAAAGTTCAACAGTGCGCTTATAACAGTGCAATAACATTTTTTTTAAATTGTTTTACAAATCTGTAATAACTTCCCTGCAGCAAAATCGTCAATGAAATTCAATTTGTCTGCCTAGACAAAAAAATGCAATTTTGTCACATGTATTTTTCACAATCACAATTTTACTCATGATTTTTTCCTTCAAGGACACAAGAGTGAGTAGTGAAAAATAATGATAGTTAATTGAAAGCTTGGTCCATTTTCAAAAAGGAACTGATGTTTGATTATACAATCAGAGTATGTTCAAATAGCCCAGGAGTTTAAGGTTTTGACCCGTACAAAAATAAGGTAGGGCTGAAAATTTGTACATATGCTCTACTGTCGGTTCTGAATGACGTGTCAAAAGTCCCCGAGCCTGCGGTACCGGCGTCCTATTTCTTTTTGGTACCGGAAGGCCTTAACTGTTTATAAACCGGTTTGATCGGGATTGGTCTCAAAATGACCACAACAACCTAATCAGTTCAAAAGTTCAAAACCGAAGTGATCAGCAAACTATCTATAATTTCTGGCGTTCAGTTGTTTTAAATACCTACAAAAAGAACCGGATTGACAAAAGTTCAACATATTATAAAAAAAGTTTCTTATTGGTCGAATAGCAGGTGAGAATAGTCAACCGTACTAAATATTTTTTTCTAATTCCAACTACTTTTAATAATAAATGACTAAAAATAAATTTCGCCCTATTGAATTCCTATTAAGCTCACTCTTGTTTTAGAATTCCGCTTTGACATGTCATCCCCAACCATATCAAATCATTCAACGGTTCAACGTTTATTGAATTTCTGATGAAATAGATTAATGTCAAATAATTTATTATTAGGTTCTGCTTGGAATATTTGCATTATTAATAAGAGACAATCGTATATGAAGTCCGTTTAATAATCGCACGACTGATATAAAAATTGAATATTCCTATATCTATCTTGAAATTAATACGATGCGAGTCCAGGTGAAAATTGCGCAACGCGTCTTAATATTAAACGTCTTTAAGAAAGGGAGGAATGAGCAGTCTCTCGGGTGGAGTTACACTAATTAAGGAGAAGGGTTGCAGGTCGCTGAATACAAACGCAAGAAAATATTTGAAAACCAAATTAACACTCGGGAAGGAACAATTAAAATGATCGCGGCCCGGCCCTCGGAAACTTGAATGAAAAAATTCCGAGTTATATCTTGGGGGATGTAATATTCAAAGGCAGAGGTTTGCGCGGCAAACTTGATATTTGGATCTCCCTCGGGAAACACAAATATGCAATATTGCCAACATAAATTGATTCCAGATACGATCCCCTCATTTAACACGTTTTACGAAACACAAGGGCTTAATAGGATCCGCTCGATCGAAAAAATTGTTAATTCGGCGCAATTAAACGATGAATCCCGATTTTTTCTATCGGGGAGTTGAAAAATCTTGTTTCATTAACTCGACTTTGAGGGTTGCCATGGAACGCACATTGATCTCGGCGTCGCGACGCTTAGTTTTTAATTCTCCTTAAGTGGCACCCGGAAGGAATCCGGGATAATGTCGGATTTGTAATTGCGTCACTGCTGTCAAGCTTTTTCATTCCTCGCGTGTGTGTAACAAGGCGAACGTTTTGTAATGTCGAGACCCTGTATCGATTGTCCTTTTCAACTCCTTCAAGGATTTGCCCGGAAAAAAGTGATTTATTCTTAACGGCGCATCTCATGTTTATTTAAAAGCACTTCTTTTGATTTTGGCTTCACTCACTGGCATCTGATTACATATTCTGCTGGCTTTCTGGCTAATGTAAAAATGCTTTTTGCTTTCCTTTACTAATAATAAATGAGCTCGGGGAATGGATTATTTTTAAAGACGATGCGAATTCCGCCAATCCCCTTCGGACCCCCGTAATTGCACCAGCATCAACGAAAATTACGTTTGTAATCTTTCTGCCAGCCGTCGCCTCACAACGACCGCTCACATTTTTCTGCATTCTTCATTAAATCTAGGAATATCCATTTTCACTGCAATTCGATCAAGGAAGAAGATGCACATTAGCACCGGTGGCGTCCTAATTAGCACGCCGCGTCAAGTTTCAAAGCATCATGTAAAGACGGGGGGCGGTAATTCGACGCCAAAGACGGTAGGCCCGACGCATTTCAAAGGGTTGCAATTGAATTCAACTCCCAAAAGAGCAACTTGAACCAACCTGGTAAATATACAGCCTACCCTTATCATATATTCATTATCGTGCATTAAATTTAAGGGGTGGAAGTGCTAATTAAATAAATCTACTTGTCTTGAGATGGTGTGGGGGAGTATGAACGATGTGAAAACGTCAATGTATTAAAAACAGGAAATTACCAGAGAAGCGTCCCTTTCAAACGAAAAGAATGGGTTACAGCTCGATTTTATTTACATATTTAGGAGACGGGCCAATTCGATTCGCTCGGTGCAAAAAAGAAACATTACTGTTGCGATAAGACAAATATGGAACGTTTGCGAAACCCCCATTAATAATTTTTAGCGACAACACATGGATCAGGGGTTAAATATTCAGCACTTCCCGAAGGAAATTTAAAATATTATCTGACTGCCATCTTTTCAATACTGCCTCCAGAAATCTTTAAGTTTACATGGCATGATACTGATTAATTGACCTTTAAACCTACAAGTTTTATAAAATTCACATTATACGAGTGAATCTATTGCCATATTATTAAATTTTAAATGGGGCTTGTATATCTTAATATTCTTGAGTTCTGTACTAAATTCTGAATTCCCCATTTCACGTTTTCAAAAAACTGGATTTTTTACTCTTCATCTAGAGTGCTATGACCCTTCAAAAACTAATCTACAGTGATCAAACATCTCATTAAAATTTATTTTAGGCTTCTGCTGCTGCTTTTATCTGTCACTTATCCATTGTTTTAAAATGATGCATAGCAGCTTTCCAAATTACAATTTTTTAAAAAAATGCATCAAGGGTGATGGCTCACATGGTCTTCTGAAAAGTAGATTTTCTTTTTTTTCAAAGTTTTGCAACTGGGTGCTTGAAAATGCACTTTTGTGAACAAATAGCTTAATTCTTCGTAAGTAGAATGATTCTCCCGTTTTTTAAAAAAAAATTTTTTAATATTTCCATCATAACATCATTTTTCAAAAATCAGATGATCACATGTCATAACCTCATTTGATTTTTGAAAGGACTGCAGTTTAATTGCTAATTTATTGTATGACGATTTCAGCCTGCCTGAAGATGACGAATTTATAAAATTTTAGTCGAAATATATATATACAGGGTGAGTCAACAAGGCGACGGCGGTCCATAACTTCTGAAACCTTTCAGATAGGAAATCAATTCAAACGCCATTATGTACAACACCGCCAATTCTACATCCTAAAAATACTTTCAACTATACAGGGTGTCCCAAAACACTTGCAACGTATGACAACTTGATTTTTTTAAATGGAACACCACCATTTTGATGCCATATTCTGGATCACCTATAACATAGCTTTACATCGACATAAGACATTTGATGTTTTAAGGCTCTGTTCTAAAGTAATTAATTCTTTTTGAAAAATTTCGATCACTGCGGGTGCTTCTTAAAAAAATTCCTGAGAACTCAATTTTGTATCTAGAGAGCTGAGATTCGGTACGAATATGAAGGAATGTCTATTCTATCTATCTAACATGATAACTATCATTATCACTATACAGGGTGTTAAAAATTCTGTGTCAAGTTTGGAAAATTTCAATTATGCAAAACTCCATTTTTTCAAATGGCACCCCCTGTTGTTATTGTGCCATGGGGTTCGGGTGTTGAATTACTTTATTTTTTATTAAGTATGTTCTATACCTTAAGTCAATACTTCAAAAGATATTCTGTGTTTTATTTATTTTATTGAAGATTATTACGATCTCAATTAAAGAATGCCATGGACTGTATGACAGTTATAATTAACATTGTTTATTTACATGGTTACCAGACAGTTTGTCACATTTATTGACATACACAATGAATTTCAACCATAAGCAGTTAGGTAAATTTTCGCGATTTTGTGGTTCAAACCACAAATGCTTAGCTGCTATTGGTTCATTTACCACATTTCCTAGAAAGTTGTTTGATAAAATAGTCAAACTACTGTCAGTTTCAAACCTTCCTCCGTATGTAGGTTTGAAACAGGCAGAATTATGACGCTGTAGTTAGGCAACAGTCTCGATAATGGATGAAAATACCAATCAGAGCTACGTACTACGTATTTGTGGTTCAAACTATAAAAAGTCGCGAAAATTTACCTAATGTCAATAAATTGTTTCTGGTTGTGTATGTCAATAAATGTGACAAACTGTCTGGTAACCATGTAAATAAACAATGTTAATTATAACTGTCATACAGTCCATGGCATTCTTTAATTGAGATCGTAATAATCTTCAATAAAATAAATAAAACACAGAATATCTTTTGAAGTATTGACTTTAGGTATAGGACATACTTAATAAAAAATAAAGTAATTCAACAGCCGAACCCCATGGCACAATAACAACAGGGGGTGCCATTTGAAAAAATGGAGTTCTGCATATTTGAAATTTTCCAAACTTGACACAGAATTTTTAACACCCTGTATAGTGATAATGATGGTTATCATGTTAGATAGATAGAATAGACCTTCCTTCATATTCGTACCGAATCTCAGCTCTCTAGATACAAAATTGAGTTCTCAGGAATTTTTTTAAGAAGCACCAGCAATTATCGAAATTTTTCAAAACGAATTAATTACTTTAGAACAGAGCCTTAAAACACCAAATGTCTTATGTCGATGTAAAGCTATGTTATAGGTGATCCAGAATATGGCATCAAAATGGTGGTGTTCCATTTAAAAAAATCAAGTTATCATGCGTTGCAAGTGTTTTGGGACAACCTGTATAGTTGAAAGTATTTTTAGGATGTAGAATTGGCGGTGTTGTACATAATGGCGTTTGAATTGATTTCCTATCTGGAAGGGTTCAAAAGTTATGGACCGCCGTCGCCTTGTTGACTCACCCTGTATATAGCAGGAAATTAGCTCCTTATTAATTTGGGATACCTAACGGACCATAACTTTCCCCTTTTTTCAACCAAAATTCTCAACGGTTCCCACGATCTTCGAAGCAAACCACAAAGCTTTAGGTTCGAATGGTTAAAACGAAATATGTAACCAATGGATGAGGAAAGAAGTTGTTGGTTGCAAACTAAAAACAATTGCCATCTAATTTGATACTGTTTTAATCCACAGGTTTGTTTGAAAAAAAAATTCAACCTTGCCCTTGCTTCACGTATAGGAGTATCTGCTTTCATTAAAAGAGCAAAACTACAAGTGCAAAACTCTAAATAATACACTAGATGAATTTAAAAGTGCTTATCGCATCTGCTTCATCCCAACTTTAATTTCAGAACATTTCCCTCAAATTACATAAAATACAAATATTTTTGTCATATTTTTGTCCATTTTTGTTTTTTTGTCCTCTCCTGTAAAATTTTTTAAAATGTAACTTACGCCTAAACTAAACGTGAAGATGAGGACGATTATAGCACTCTAGAAATAAGAGAAATAAAATAATAATAATAATAATACGAAAAAATAAGAAAAATTAAAATCAAGTCTTTCGAAAACATGAAATCGGAAATTTGAAAACAATTGTTCTGTCATACTCAAAATTTAACATAAAACTCAAAGATATTGACGTATATAGGGTCTTCCATTTAAAATTTCAATGTTGAGCTCATTTCCGTTAAGTCGAAAGTGACTCAAAATCTCTGTAAATGTCAAATAAAGTAGTTTGAGTTTACATATTGTACAGGACGGTTCATTTTTCGATGCTCACCATTGGGATCTCCTAAACTGTAAAAGAAAAGATCTTGGCGATTAAGAATCTTAAATTCCCCGATATTTTGATTCGTTCCTGAATTATCACAAAAAATCTGAAAATTACAAAAAAATTAAAAAGCAGAGAGACCATAGAAACTCGGTGGGCATTTTTGTTTAACTTAACTTATGACAGGATAGACAGGATAATATTTGCATAATTTAGAAATATAAAGAAAAATATACACACCGATTTTCCACCAACCATCTTTATGCATTTCATAATTGCAAATTAATCAATGGCGATGAAAAAAAAAATCGCAATTAAGAGATGGAATTAATCTTTATTTTGAAGGACATATTTTGGAAAGAAAAAAGGCGGGCTTGAACCCTGCCTAAACCACGTGCAGTGGATAACGAAGTTCCAGTATGGCCTAAATAATGGTGTTAAATCAACTTTTTGAAGAAGTTCAAAGACAAGGATGGCGCTATCTAAAATCTAGTTGATGGCATCAACCTTCAGCTACGTCCTGATGTGTAAGATTGAAAAGTATCTCTCAAAAACTAGCAAAATACAGGAAAAATTAAAGTGACCGGTTTTTTTTGGTCCACCCGTTATAACATAACAACATAACAATATACCAAAATGACAAATGAAAGTTCCCAAACGATAAAAATGAAATCTATGCAATGTGGACCAAAAGTCGATCTCCCCTTAACTCTGGCTTCAATTCAGATAGAACGTTGAAATTTGGAGCGTATCTTGACCTTGAACTGTCAGGGTTACTTACAAGTAAAAAAACATCATCACGTACTTTGATTATAATTAGCAGCATGCAATTAGAACGGGAAAAAACTGTTAAAGACTCAACTTGTCTGAACTTTTTGAAGTTTGTCTTAGTCAGGCCGCCCTCGGTAAGTCAATAAAGATGAGTAAAAATCGCTCGCAATTAGTAAGTTCTAGAAGCTCCCATAACTCACTCGCTGTCTTAATTAATACCCCAAACGTTGTAGCGATCGGCCCATGCGTCTTTCAAGTCCAATTGCGAAATTACTCTCCGACACATATATCATTCGAGGCTCTCAAGAGAACATGATGCATGGACGAAGGAGTTGCAATATATCTCGAGGTCGGTCTAGTGGACCCCGGAATAGGGACAGATCAAATCGGGTTTTGCCGTAAATCAAACGCAGCCCTCTCAAGTCAACAGGGATCCCAATTAAGACGAACGGTGCGGTGAGGGTGTTAATTAGCCGCGGACATATACGCGGAATCTTAAGAGGATTACGAGGAGAATTTATTAAGGATTCCCTTTTTCGCAATATGAGAGCTAGTCGAGCGAACGAGGTCTTTGAAGTTGGGAGACGTCTTTAGCAAGAGGCGATTGACCAAACAACTTTGATCTTGCTAATACTTGTGCCACTTTTTAACTGATTGCCAATATCGTGTAAAGGGGCTTCGCTTTTGAATCAATAAGGCCGCGTTTTTAAACCCGGCCCTTTAATCAATCTTAGAAGCTATGACCTCAATACGACCCTCCGGTTGCCACTTGGAATTTATAATTTAATAACGCTAATTAAATGCATATTTGCATTTCTTCTTGTTAGCCCCCGCTTTATGGGTTTAGGTGTCTTCGTCTTGTCCGATCTGTCGCGACGGACCTAACAAAGAAGGGCGACTAATCGTAACACAATTAAAACAGTCTGGAATCCTAGGAATTCTTAACGCTCTCATTGTGTCGCCTTAATTAAAAACTACCCCATGTTTCGAGAAGCAGCTCTGCGGCGTTGTGAAGACCCCAAAAGAGGATACACTCTGAAGAACTTGCATTGGGAGACTGCTCATTCTGGCGGCTGGTGGTTAGACACTGTGGTAGCTAGACGATAACGTATATGCAAACTACAATCCGCCGGAAAAGAAAGAAATATGTTCCGGTTAAAATTAAAATTCGTCCCCCGGTTTTGTTAAATATGGATTTGTAATTAGAGAACGCAAGTTTGGGAAGCTTCCGGGCGTGTACTCAATAATAAATATTCAACAGTGTTTGCTGTGTACACCGCCTCTAAAATTATCCATCAAGTTGTAAGTTCGCCCTAATCCCCCAACACACATCAGAGTTGGCCATACTCCGTCTTAATCTTGAGCGTTGCCATGAATATATAAACCCTAAAATGCTCGTATAAAGACCATCCAGTCTATGAGAATGGTCTACCAGTGTCGTAAAACACCGGGCAGAAAGTTACCGTCTAATAAGCTTGTTTGTGCTAAGAGAAGGACTCCTTTTATGGCTGCTTACTAATTTTGGACCATTTGCTTATTAAAATGGAACTCTCTCTTTAGTTTTATTTTCTGCTTCTTCTAACGGTTGCTTTATGGCGCGTTTAATGGAAAAAGAATCACCTTAAGTGGTCTCCCTCCAAATTACTGCCCCCTTTTGGAACTCCTACTTGATCGGTCTCTGAAATTTGCTGATGGAACCTTCTTATAGCATCAGAATTACCCATTTTGCTGTCGTTCTTGAGCGGTGATTCAAACTTTTTCTAGAAACTATTTTTATAAAAATCTCATTTCTTTAATCATTTCGGGTAGATTAAAAGGGCCATTTTTTCCATCTCATGTTAACTTGGAGGTATATTCTCTTTCGTGTTTACCATCAGGTGAAACGGTAAATTTTACCAGATGAGTTGGTGTTCATATTTACCAAATTACTACACAAATCAGTATAAAATTAACCATCTAATCTGGTATATTTAACCACAATTTGTGTTACTTATCTTTGTTACCGGTCGCTAAGGGTAAATGTGCACAAAAATTGGTGTAAAACCATTTACTTTTTTACTCCGCTTAGTGTAACCTGCACAAAAATTCATACATACGTCTTATTTACAGAAACATTTATTAAACATAAGTACATAAGAAAATGTGTTTAACGAAACGAAAAGCAAACAAAAAAACAAAAATTAATCTACGTAACGACGAAAATATGTTTCGGTACCAGGTACATTTGTGGGGTTTCGGGTCCGCACTTACACTTATACATTGTTGTTCATTGTTCCCTTACTGATGCTGCTACAATCACCGGCTTGGTGATTGTACACCATTTTGTGGCATTCTTGTACTTAAGTTTATATTTTATTACATCAATCACCTTTATCTGCACAATAACACAAAGCAACCACAATAAATCTGAAAAACAGATTTCTCAATGATGGCTGTGGTTGTTGCCCTTTAGTTGCAGGGGATCGACTTAAAATGAACAGAAGGAGCTGTTTTGCGCGCGCATACGTGATTCACCGTAAATATAGTCAAAATAACCACTACCATACGTGTGGACTTAACCAAAAATACAAGTATATATATTATTTATAAGTATATATAATCATTTACAGTGTAAAATGATAACACGGTGTTCCTATTTACACCTAAAAAGTAAAGTCAAGCTAAAGTGGTTACAATAAATTCTCATGTGGTAAATTCTACTCTATATTCGGTAAAATTTCTACCAAATTAATTTTACCAATACAAGGTGGTAAACTTGATAGAGAGGATTTTTACTAGTGCACAAAACTTCTCGAACGTGGCTTCTTTGAGAAAAATGACGATTTAGGGTAAACTCGGGTGAGATAAATCCCAATGTTTCAGAACCCTGTAACTTTTTAAACTTTTATTGAAAAATTACAAAATTTGTTATTGGCATACCTATATCAATATATTATGAGAATATGAAACAATAGTAAACGTAACTGTTAATTATTCTCAGAAAAAAGCTTAGAAGTTATTTTTTGATAATAGTACCATCTCTCCCATGAGAGGGTGGGTGTAATGGTTCCAACCATACAGACAGTTGGCTATTGCCCCAAGCTTGCAGAGTGGTTTAATTTTTTCAACATCAGCTTACCACAGGGGCACAGACTTCCATGTACGTGGTAAATCCATACTTTTGCAATTTTTTAATGATTCAGATTTTTTTTTTTCGTTCGCTAAACCTAGAACTGAGGAAGATCCAGATCCAGTTCGGTACGAAGTCGGTTAAATCAGACAAAAGTTGCTCTATTTTCTTCTGATTAAGAATCTGAAGAGAGCTCTCCGATATCTTGACTCGTTCCTGAGTTATCCCAAAAAATCTTAAAATTGCGATTAAATTAATATCTCCCCAACGATTGATGCTATTTAATTGAAACTTGGAACTTTTCTATCTTTGACAGCTGTGAGTCGAGTGGCATCGACAGAAATCTTCTAGGTCTTCTAGATTTTGAGCAATAGCAGTCAAATTTTAATTCTCTTATGGTCGTCGACTCGGATACAGAAAAAAAATAGCTTTTCAAAATTGTAATCAGCATGAACATTATTAGAAAAGCGTCACAATAATGGATTATTTGAATAAATCGAAGAACTAATAATTCTGTGGTTCAATCACCCACATAAGCAACTGATGACATCAGTTCTAAAACTCCCGTGAAGTTGGACTCATGTCGCTGCGATTCGATTTTATTTCACGGCCTCTTATAAAACAAAATAACTATTATTTTGTCTTGTACAGTTTTATAACCTGGCGTTAAAAAAATTAAACAATCTGGTTAACATAATCTTAAGGCCAAAAATAATCAAATAGCCACATTATGGACAAAAACTATTAATTCTTTGTAAATATTCTGACTACACGAAATTACAAATCTTGAAATCCGGTGAAGTCACATGTTTGGTCTTTGACAAAATAAAAAATTCAACTTTGTCTGAAAGGTTTTTCTAGCTACCCACACACCATGCAAAATATTGAAAACTCTAGCTTCAAAGTATAAAGGGTTATTTTGCTGCTGGACACTAATGTTGGACCACTCTGTATATATGCTTGATAGCACCACGCTAATAAAGCAAAATAAAGCAGGCTAAAGGTTCCGCTTGGGCGTACAACCCCTTTAAAAAAGTATATAAATAAAAGTTATTATAGATTATCATGTTTTTCTATGTACATGGCAAGAGAGTTTGGTAAAATATCTACCAGAGACTTTTTGAGCGAAGGCTCTGACTTCGAAGATAACTGATCGAGACATCGATTTTTCAATTATTTGCCTCATGGAGTTCGGCCCTGTCTTTGGGGCGCTCTAACGGCAAAACCGCGGGCCCCACGAGGTTGCGCCCGTGAGACGTTTTAATCAACATCACTCTGGCCACAGGCGTCTGATCCAGGGGAGCAAAGGGGGCGCTTGCCCCCCTCAAAATTTGCAAGGGGGGTAGTGCCCCCCAAGCCACGAGTTGAAAATTTACCGGAAAATTACCTATATATTTTTAAACACATCTCAACTGTGGATATTTTCTACTCCCGATTAACATTTCAATTATTCGTTAAACTGAATTTGTTTACTTATTTTTATTACTATGTCTAGGACAATAATTTGCCTTTTTCTATTTTGAATTCGCCATAAATAACTCACCCAGAAATCCCCAAGATTATTATTATTAGGTATTATTAATATTAATATTATATACTTTCCAAATTCCGGCGCCTATGTCTAGCTGCAACGTATGTTGGCCAACCTGACTTTAAATATATGAAAAAACGTTCTAATCTTGTGACGTCGCATTTTTAGATTTGCCAGGCTTCATCTCTGACGATAGAGATTTTTAGGACCCATCATCAGCATACACCCTGAAAAAAATTGTAACTTGTACCTTGAATATAAATTATTATTTGTAGTCGACACTAGTCTTGGGACACCTTAAATGAGTGTACCTGTCAAGTATTTGCTTAATTAATACTTAGGTCAAGTAAGATCCGTTATCATGGTCGAAATCCACTGGCGCCTCCACCATTTCCTCCCAGTGTTATTCTTTTTATTAGCTGAGAACTAGTCTGCTATTATTTTCGGCTGAATTACTGCAAAAAATTTTAATTAATATTCCTCTGAGAACAGTTTGAGTTAAATAAATCACGATGTTTTGTTGAAACCAGAATTAGAATTAGCATGTCGTCTGCTGCATCCTTTTTGTGTAGTCATGGAAATGTTGCATGTTTGTTTTGAGGAAGAAGAGCAAAAGGCAGCGTAGTAGTGGGGTCCGTCCTGTTGATAAACAATAATGAATTAATAAAGGCGTATGATATTAAGTCGGCATAAATTTAGTCTGATAAAGGGTATGGAATCATAGAGGCGTAAACAACGGAGACAGAATTAGGGAAAAGGGGACAAGCAAGGATAAGGGATGAAAGGCCGCGGGAAGAGCAAGGGGTCGGGGATGTAGCTCAAGCGACAATAAATCAAGACTTGGATTTAATTAAATCTTGCATTGAAGTTACGCGGGTGGCCGCTCGCCGCGCTGCGGTGCCCGATAAAGACAGAGCACCCCGAAACTGAGAGAGGGATTATTGCCTTTTTACTGCAGTCGGAGATTTGCATCCCGAAGACGACTTCATCTCCTGAATATCCATCATCTCGATTCGACGTAAGGTTCTGAAAAAATTAGCATCGGAAGTATAGTAGAAGGTGGATTCTAAGGCGGAAGCGAGAGGGAGCCCTCGTATCCGCTAAAGACTCGGCTGGTTTACCTATAAACTACCCTTAATTCCGACATCCCTCTAAATTACAATCCCCATTCTTCCAGCTTACTTTATTTTCCCTTTACCTCGCAGGGGTAACTAAATAACAGGCCCATTATGTCCTGATGGAGGGCTGTGCGAAAGAGGACCTTTTGCCCGACGATGTTAGACCACGGTCGTGATGCCACCCCCAAGCTCAATATATGATCCTGCAAAACTGCCGGATTTACATATACATGTGTTTTACGGGCCAATTGGCTTGTTTTGGGCTTCGCTCTTTTGATTTTAATTTCGTTTTATGGCTTTAAATCTTTGCTTCCCCTGGGGGCAACTTTGCGCCCCCGAAAAGCGTCTTTTTCTTTGCAACATTATGTACAAAAGTATTAAAATGAAAATGTTGGAAAAATCGACTACGTGGGGCGGCGTGTTTATATTTCAGGGCGGTTTGGGGGCCTGCTGGGAACATCTGTCGCTAGTCGTAGCAGCTGGCGTCGACACCGCGTTAAGGCGTTGCGCCCCGCCGCCTGGGATCACGACACCGCCAACGCCACCCCTTCATGGCTACCTCAGACCCCGATATGAACCCGAGCAGCCGCGATACCACTCCACAGAAAATGATGGAGCGTGCCGGAAATTGGGTCAATAAACTGAGAAAGTGAAACGTAGACAATTTCTTCAATTTTTCTTCACATATCCCACTGGTGACCTACATCCATAAGCTCTTCAAACTTTCTTATAGCCTTCTATTAAATTAGGGAAGGGAGTAACGGTGCGGCAAACTGTTAATTAAATCAGCGACTAATTGCAGCCTCGCACAGACAGTAGAACGGACTAAGGCAAAGGAAGAGCAACTTGTCAGTAATTATTAATTAACAGCACGAGCTTTCAGGCAGCTTTCTAAGCTTTTACCGGCTTCTCCGAGCTTTACGTCTCGTACAGAGAACGGAATATGTTTATATGAGACGTCGGCCAATTTCGTCCTTATCGCGTTTGGACTCAAAGCCCTCAACTTTCCGCCTCAATGTGGAATAGGGGTTATATTTCAAAGCCTTCTGCAATATACTATAAAGATTTCGAACAATTTCTCATTAAGGCGCAATGAGCTACTGATTGTCATTTATTTGCCACGCAATTGTGAAACTCTTGTCTGCAACACGGGCAAAGTCTATTCAAACACGTCGAACAAACGAGAGGAATTACCAACTAACGCATCTAATCGTATCGACAAAAGAATGTCTAAGCGAAAATGTCCCAGTATTATTGCTTTGCTAGTCCAAATTTCTAGTTGGAAGCGTGATTATAGCGCGATTTGGCCAATAGAAAGTGTCCACAAGCCCGGTCACGTGACCATGTGCTCTACTTCCGGTCAATTGGTGATGATTGTGATGATGCGCCTCCTCAAGTTCTTAATTGAGTACACTCACCCCTCACGCTCACGCGAAATTTTACAGTCAGGACGAGAAAGGCGAAAAATTTAATTTTTTGTTTTGTCCTTCACTATAACTTTTATCATTATTATTCAGCTAGCTAAAAAAGAAAAATTATAAAATGTTTTCTAACGTCCCAGAGATAACAACCCAAGTAACACAACTGGGCAAAATTACGTTTATTCGACCTTCGAATTGGTCAGAAACTTTGTTGGACCAATTCCAGATAAGGCAAATTTACCTTCAGCCGACGTCAGATTTACGTAAGTGGGGAAAAAAATCACAGTAATTTGGAAGTCGAAGCGAGGGAAAGGAAGGCATTTGGTCTATTAAGTCAAAGTCATATTAAGTCCTTTCGTCTCATTATTATGTTAAAATGTAGACCGACAGTGGTATTTTGTCCCAATTTTTGAACCTAAATTCGACCTAATTTTTTTATGGGCGAAAATTGGGATGGAGTGTGTGAAAAAAGAGGTCAAATAAATATAATATATTATACCTATAAGGTATACTAACAGCCACAAACATAAAATGGAAATGAACGTTGCTTACCTAATTGTAACTATGTAGGTATATAAGTGTTAAGCGCACTCGATCTTATAAAGCTGAAATATCGCCTTCTCCAGCGTCAGATATTCACGCGATTCAAAATTTTCTGATGAATATGACGAAGATAGTTCCAAAATCTTAACGCCCCTCAGATAAATCCACATTTTACGAAGCAAAATTTTTTCATCAAATAATTTTTTTTTTGTTTAGCGCGTGTAAAACAGTTTAATCTTGTTCTTACATTATACATTTAACATAGCAATGATTAGTTTTCAATTATACCACTACCATGTTGAGAAAAAGTAAAATACTTTTATTAAGAAAGCAGCTGATTCATCATCGCGGACTGACTAGTAATTAAAATACGGCCATGTTTTAATCTTCGACTTTAAAGGCCCTTTGTCTTCCGTTTTTTTCTTGGGGGTCAATTTTTCTTATCGGTAAGTATAAATAACCAAGTATTTCGACTTTGTGGGCATTTTTTCATATTGAGGGAATATTGACCAACTAGTAAACGACTGTATCCACGTGTCGACCACATTTCGACTTTGAGGTACAAATTCCCTAATTGGGTAGATTTGTCTTTAAAGTTAGAGCAGGATGGCGATTGCGCAACTACCTTCCGCCATACATTCGCACGCCGTTCGCACATTATTATAATTCATACCCTAAAGATACACGTGTGTTCAGTGTTCTTCCGTGGCAATCCGTGGTTGGCATTAGCTTTATGGCATTAGCTGTTCTGTAGTGATCAAAGGTGTACCTGTACGGTTTATGACACTTTCCGTAAATTTTATTTTCCTACTAGGGCTAACATCTACTGATGACTACAGCAAAATTGATGGACCAGATTCTTGTTCTGACTTTAAACAATTAATAAAGCAAATATACCTTAAGGTTAATATTCCGTAGTAATTTGGGCTTCCCAATGACCAGTTAGCCCAATAAGACGATTTTTGTGGTAAATCTGCAGTATGTGGGCAGTGTCTATAGTAGCACTAATACCAAAATATTCCCCCATGGGCGAATCATGATACAAGCCCTTTTCCTTGTTAGATCTTAGCCATTTTTACCTCTACTATATGTATAATAAGGAGACATTACCTTGAAGGCGGAATTAGGTCAGATTGTGAAGTAAAAATGACCACCCGTTCTCCCTAATTTTTCCCTGAAACTGTAATGTCGTAGAGGTCGATACTAAGGGTAAAAATTAAGCTATTTTGGACCTATGATATGACTTATAGGAGCATCGGACTATGACGGCATTTTAAAGGTCTGTTCTAAGTAATTATTACCTGACTTAATACGTACAAGGTTTAGGGATATTTTTGGGATTTTTGTAAGGAAATAAGAGGGATTTTCCAACCTATGCTGCTTTCTTTAAAGTATTTGGACTGATTGGCAAAACATTAAGTCAGAATCACATACATTTTGACCAAAATAGGTATTTCTGACGGTAGCTCTGGTATATGAGTCCTATCGTGCTGCTTGGGAAGCTCTAGATCTACAATATTTACGAGGCGGCTTCTAACGTAACAACTAACAAGTTGTACATGAAAACACCGTCCTGCTTAACAGTTTCATTTCTTCGCGCTAAGTGTGAATACATTTTTAGATACAGAATTTCAAGATCTTTCATGTGTTGATAAGAAAAAATAGTGTTTATCAGTGAAATTTCATAGTGGATATGCCAAAAAGGCACTTGACGTTTGCGGATTCGCAACAAAATTAACCAGAAGGCCAACACTAACCTCCAAATTTTACAGCAAATTTTATTAAAGTCCGATCGGTAGTTTCCGAGAAATCGTGCCCACATACGTTCATAAGTAGGTACGAACGCCGAGTCGTACACACAGACATTTTTTAAAAGCAACTTTTCGTGATCCTGGGACCTTGAAACTTGAAGATCTGGTGTTATCTCAATTTCGAATTTTGAAGTGATTACAGTAACCTCCAATTTTAACCTTCCCACAACCAATATAAAAATGGGAGGTTACAGTAATCATTCCAAAATTCGAAATTGAGATTATCAGCACATGAAAAGTCTGTCTATTTCGTTTCCAAAAATTAAATCAAACTTTTACTGTTATGGCTGAGGTGTAGTCGAAGGAGAGTAATCAAATGAAATTATGTAAACTGAGGCGAAGCCGAAGTTTTGCAAGCTTTGGCGGAACCGGAAACGATTGGTTTTTTGAAACTGAGGCCCAGCCGAAGGCGAATAATCAAATCAAACTATAAAAACTTAGGCGAAGCCAAGGTTCTGCAAGCTGTGACGGAGCCGAAAGCGAGTAGTCAATTGATACTGTTATATGACTGAGGTGAAGCCGAAGAAGAGTAATCAAATAAAATTATATAAACTGAGGCGAGGCCGAAGTTTTGCAAGCTTTGGCGGAGCCGAAAGCGAGTAGTTTTTTCAATCTGAGGCGAAGCCGAAGGTGAATATTCAAATGAAACTATAAAAACTTAGACGAAACCAAAGTTTTGCGAGCTATGGCGGAGCCGAAAACGAGTAGTCAATTGGTCCTACTGTTATGGTTGAGGAAGAGTAATCAAATAAATTATATGTATAAACTATAAAGTGAGGCGAACCGAAGTTTTGCGAGCTTTGGCGGGGGTTTTAACCTGCCTATTCCGCTTCACGAGTTAAAAGAAAGGGAGATTGCTGCAATTAAAAATAAAAAATTAAATTTCCGAATTTAAGATAACACCAGATCTTCACGTTTTGCGGTCTCAGGAACCCAAAAAACAACAATTTTTTGAAAATTGATTAATTGATGCTATACATATGTGACAATTGAGGATTCCTTAGAATTTTAAGAATAATTACCGAACAAATATTAACACACAAAAAAATGGGTTTGATTCTGGAGTCGAGAACTGCATAGGCACCCGAAAGTGTGTCGAGTGTACTAAAAAAAAATTCCACTCCTGCGTATAATTCAATTTTTAAAAATTTATTCTTAAGTACCTAAGAGGAGCTAAAGAATGAACAAAATCTCAAAAGGTACAGACTAGCATGGAGCCATGGACTATCGTCCACATATGCTGAAACTTTTACGGTAAATTCTGGGAAGCAGGAAAAAAATAAATTCATTTTCCCATGTTATCTCCCTATGCGTCCCAAAATCTGAAACGCACGGTACATATAGTTTGTCAAGAAATAATTGAACAGCCATAAAGACAAACCTTTTAACTTAAGCCGACCGCCCGTTGAGGTTGACAATGCAGGGGAATTTCCTCATAAAATCTTGTACGGCGCTCTCGTAGTTGAACACTTGGCTGTGTAGAAAGATTTATGGAGGGAATTCCCCTGCATTGTCAACCTCAACGGGCGGTCGGCTTAAGTTAAAAGGTTTGTCTTTATGGCTGTTCAATTATTTCTTGACAAACTTTACGTTTGTACGTTCGTTTGTAAATACGCATACAAAAACGTGCTTTAAAAATACGATACAGTCCAAATCCCTGAACGAGGGCTGGACGGGGACTGAAATTTTGCATGCACGTGGAGATTGTATTACCCGTTGAAGATCTGAAAATATTTTGATTGCAATCGACCCATGACAAGTACCTTTTTGGCAAAGCAATTTTCAAAATTTTAAGTTGTGCATGCTCTCATTTAACCATCCGAAACAAATTCTTGAAAAATACTGTCGCTTTCAGAAAAGTCTTCAAATTCCGGATTTAAATAAGACAAAATATTTAGCCCCCTTGGGTAAAAAAAAATCGAAATTTTGTCAGAACATTTAAAACACATTACAGCCCAAACTACTCGATCGATTGTGCAGAAATTTGGTACCATTGTGACCATCAGAAAAAGCGAGTACAGCGAATGACTTATTTAGACACAAGCATTTTTTAACATTTTAGATGGAAAATCTTGTGTCTAAAGTCACGTCACGGTACTCGTTTTTTCTGATCCCGATGTTACATGAAAAGTATGTGACCCGCTGAAGAGCTGAAAGACTTTTGGAAGTAATCGGTTCACGAAAAGTGTCATTTTGGCATATCAACTTTTATGATGGGAGGTTCCAGCCGCTTCTCTGCTGCCATTTTTTGTTTTAGATTTTAATAAGTATCTAGGTAGGTACATGCTAGCGATACCACCTCTTTGCACAATTTCTTGTATAAGACCACAGATGACAAATAAATGACAGTTACCTATCTATGTCACGTGCTTCCATTGAAAAATGGATTTGACGCGTTGACGAAATGGAACAGAAATGAAATAGCCAGGTTGACTTATGTCTTTTGTGAGAACATAGCTCGTACGTAATTATAGCCTTACCTTAGGACATGGTTGTATGCGAAAAGAAAAAAACAAAAATATTTCAAAAATACCTACCGTAATTCCCCATTTTCTCACTCGCTCTAATGAAGTTATTGTTTAAATTTCAACGATGTCCGCCTCTAATTTTCGGGTCGATGCATCCCGCCAGACATGTTTTTCGGTGTCTAAACTCCGATTTCCTCTCCAATAAATCTCCGAGACGTTGCTATAACCGAAGCAATCTCGTTAAAAGTCAGAAATGACCAAGAGACAACCTATAACAGGGGATCTCTTCGATAGCCATCGATAAATTTCTTTATCGAAGGGTCCCTTAATATCAAGTGGCTATCCTCCTTTATTGATTTCGGAAGAATTTCTGATAATTGCCCGAACATTGCGCCAGCGGAGGGAGAAATGTGGTGAGAAACGGCATATGTACATAATCCGGAAGGACCGATTAGCAATTGAAATGTGTAAAATAGGTCTAATCTGTGAATCGAACATCCTCGTATCGATGCTAGGGCCAGCGTCGCTTGGCAACCGGCGACCAAAGCCCGAGAATTTCTAATTTTATTGTCGCCTGTAATTTTCCGCTGCAGGTTTGCTTTTTTCGAAGTTTTTTACATTTTTGTCTTGTTCTTGTGGAAGCATTAAAATTCGACCCTCGTCCTCCTCTGTAAAGCCGGAATCAACTTACAAATCCAGTGGGGATGGACAGCTGGCGATGATGTAAAAAGATCCTCGTAGCCAAATTGTAAATTCACTTCCCTTGTCCGGTAAAAAGCACTCGATTCGTCTGAATTTTAAACTTGGAGGAGTTGAGATAAGCTCGCCTCGCTCGCGGTCAGATCCACCGGATTAGTTCGGACGTTACCCCATTCCGGATGTTTTTTATTACCATTCTTACAAATAAATTGCGCGACTTCCGATAGTAATAATAATAATTGTCGAGTGAGAAACAGATAAAACTAGAGAGAGAAATGGTGCATTAGCAAATTGCAATCCGTCCATGGTTTGATTTAGAACGCGGCACTTTTTGCGGGACTTATTAGGTTAACACTGCTAACTTTTCCCTCCAGCAGATATAAAATGGTGAATGGCGAGCCGCTAACTACCCCGTTAATTTGTTTGTTTTTCACCACCGATCCATTTTTCAACCAACTGAAAAATCCCCCGGTTATCGTCGAGCCGAAGCTTTCTCAAAGACAAACACGAGTTCAAATTAAAATATTTACAAAAGCAAATGAATCTCTTTGAATGCAAGAATTGTTTGAAGAAAAGACCAAAGGACGAACAGAACCTCCTCTTGACAAATTCGGTTTGCATTCCTGCTCGGAATTTCCGCGTGACTTGAACTGCGGGAGCCCCCGAGATTTATCATTTCAACCCCTTACTGTATCGAACTTAAAAATAGCCGACTTGTGTGTGCTTACGAGGCGGACTAGAAAATATCGGAATATTTCTGCGACTCGTCGGGGGAGTAGAAGAATCAACTTCGCAGCCAACCGAGCACATTTTACGAGAGATAAAGCAGAAACATTGCCGAAAGAAGGTGACGTTTCCGCTGGAAAATAAATAATATAGACGTGGCGACGACTACGCCGCATAAAAACCGCGCACTGTAAATAAGATGCACGAGTTCTCACCAAAAATCCGAATTAATGTTCCACATTTTAACAGTAGGCGGCCTTTGAAAAAATACAAATTGTGTGCCAGCGGAAAGCGGGCTTAAATGGTGATTTTACGTCCCCGTGAACACGTGCTGTCTGCACAGTCGACCTAAGAATATTTTGGTTACTCATCATGCAATGTATGTAATTCCTATACAAAATTAAAGCCAATCAATCTGCACCTAGTAATGCCTCCGCAGACGCACAGATGTGTCAAAAAAGCGAAATGTTAAAAAATTGTTGTTACCATTATTTCCCCCTGCTGCCGTTTGCACCTGATTTTCAGTATTTTCACAGTCCAAATCCAAACCAAACAATAATTTTTATCTACGGATGTTGCAGAATGAACTCATTACACATTGGGTGAGAGATTTTTTCGCTTTAAAACCCGTCGATAAAGCATAATATTAAATTCGTGTATAATAATTATTGTTCCCTCGGATGATTTATGGCAGTCCCCTATAAATGTCATCCTCGGCAGTAGTAGTATATTATTGACCAAGGTAGATAAGAACTATTTTAGCTCAAAACGGCAAGATTGTAACCCCGAGGTGCAAAGCACCGAGGGTTACAAGACGCGAGGGCTAAAATAGTCTTCTCTGCCGTGGTAAATATAGTACTTTTTTAACTTACTAGCAAAAATAACCGAATTTTCAGTTCAAAGATAAGTCAATAATGGTACGTTTTAAAGCTAGTAGTTAGAAAAATTCATTACACACTCATTGAATCATAATTGTATGTATACCTATACCTTTTTCTTCTTTTTTTCTTTCCTTCCATCTTACACAATACCTAACAGAAAAACATTGCTTTAAGACTCCTTAAAGTTTTCCTCAGGTAAGTGGGTAAGTAGGTACTTACAAAAACAATAAGAACAAGGTGAGAACGTTAAATGAAGAACCATCTGCATTTGAAACAAGAATGTGTCTTTAGCCCACTTCTGTTTTCCATAATAGTAGACGACGCAATAAAGAGGAGCAAAAGAAGGTGCACAAAGATGCAAGTAGGAACTTGGAAAATGGAAACAGTTATAGTGCAAGAATTAACGTTTGCGGACCATAATTATGATTTTAATATCAAAAAAAAAATAAACGCAATATCAAAATTAGTGGAGGTTTTAGAGCAGGTGAATAGCTACATCTATTTAGGAACAACTATAGCAGATAATGGATTGATAGATAGCGAAATAGATGAAATAATAGGGAAAACAGGACGAATATGTAACGCACTAAGATCATCATTTCTTGTAAAAAAAGAATTTCCGAAGAAGATAAAAACAGAAGTATGCAAAAATGTGGTCAGACCATCATTGATTTATGCAGCGAACCATGGACCATCACAAACAGGAATAAAAGCAGAATCATAGCCACCGAAATGAGATTGCTGAGAAAAATAGAAGGAGCTACAAGAAGAGACAGGAATACAGGAATACAGGAATACAGGAATACGACAGTTATAAGCCAACTGGAGATAAAGTCAGTCGAAAGGATAATATAACTAATAAGAGAGGCAGTTGGGATGGCTGGGACATGTCCACAGAATGGAAGATGAGAGGATAACGAGACGAATTTATAAGGCAAGAGTCCAGGGTAGGACTCGAAGAGGCCGCCCACGTGCGAAGCACGGCAGAAGAAAGAGGCTTACGATGGAACGAGGTTAGACAAATAGTTCAAGATAGAAGACAATGGAAAATAAAAATAAGGGAAAAACCACATTCATGAAATATATGTATTTTTGTAAGATATGTCCGACACCTTAAAAGGCAGAAGGACCAATGATTAAAAAAAAAAAAAATTTAAGAAGAAACAAAATTGTGTGTTCTTTTAGAGGCGGGGGAAAGGGAGCAATCAAAAAAAAATGCAGCAGAGAAGCGGCTGGAACCTCCCCAACGCGTGGGTCTTTGATTTCAGGGACTTCTGTTTAAGATTCTAAAGTTGATATGCCTAAATGGCACTTCCCGTTGACTAATTGCTCCCAAAAGCCTTTCAGCTCTTCAACGGGTCACCTCACCTCCATTTACCAAATTTCGGGCAAATCGATCCACTAGTTTGGGCTATAAAGTGGTTTCAGTGTTATTACAAAATTTCGATTTTTCTACCCAAAGGGTTCTAAATGCGAATAAATTTTGTCTCATTTAAAACCAGAAATTGAAGACCTTTCTGATGGTGACCTCGATAGTGACAATAAATCTTTCAAAAACTTGTTTTGGATGGGTAAATTAGAGAATAATTTTAAATTTCGAAATTGGTGTGCCAAAACGGCACTTTCCGTGGGCCGATTGAATCCAAAATTTGTTCACCTCTTCGACGTGTAATACAATCCCCTTGTGCAAAATTTCAGCCAAATCGGTTCAGGGGCTTGGGCTGTACCGCGATTTTAAAGTCCGATAAAAATCAATATTTTTTTATTTTTGGTCAAAAGGGCACTAAGAATGAATGCATTTTTAGAAGCAGAATTTGAAGGCCTTTCCTATCGTGACGTGAAAAATGGGGTATTGCATTTAAAATTTAAAAGTTGATGTGCCAAAATGGCATTTCTGGTTGCACGATTGGCTCCAAAAGCTTTTCAGATCTAAGTTGGGTTATCACATGCACACGTACCAAATTTCAGCTAAATCTGTCGAGTAGTTTGGGCTGTGGCGTGTTTACGAACGTACGTACGTACGAACGTACGTACATACATACAGACACATTTTAAAAACCACTTTTTTGGGCTCCTCAGACCTCAAAACGTATAGATCCGGTCTTATCTCAAATTCGAAAATTTTAGTGATTGCAGTAACCTCCCTTTTTTTTTAAATGGTGAAGTGGAGTGGGGAGGTTAAAAATTAATTAGACGTATCTTTTCTTTTCACAAGATTAAGAATTCGTTGAGAGAAAAGTACTATACCTAATGGAAATGAAACTTGTCCTACGTCACAACTAAATAATTGCTACCGCTAATACAATTAATACCAGCTGTTACCAGTAAAGGCTATCCGAAAGGTAATTTTTCAAACTATTTTTGTAGGTATTCACATTGAACTCAAAATTCAAAATACGACAACGGGGGAATTTTTTCATCTGTGCGTAAGACAAAAGTTTCATTTCCATTAGGTATAGTTAGAAAATTTACGCAATAATTTTCAGTTCTTCTGTAAATTCACCAGTTGATATTTTTGAAACTTACATTTTTTCATTTAATTTTGAAACAAAAAAGTTGAACAATGTGTCAGCTCTATACGCTTTCGGAAAATGACCAAAAGTGTACCATCGTCCATCATATTCTGTTTATTTTGTTGTTGATAGATTTGAGTTATTGTAGCAAGACAACAAAACGCCCTTGACAGAAAAACGAAATTTTTAAAATTACAAATCGATACCATCATAAGCGGGAGATTTAATGCGAAGGCTTTAATTGGCTCATTACGTCCTTGTTCTTGCAATGGCACTGAAAAATCGACAGGCGAAAGAGGAATCGCACATCGTAAACAAATTTCCTTTTAATTAATGATCAACTTCTCTCCATTTATAATGAGTCCTGTCTGTAGGTGGCCCCGTCTTGCTCTCCCATGTAAGTTGGGGGACTTTTCATTGTGACGTCACCTAGGTGATCCGTCGAGGTGAAAGGTTGCCATAGAGGTGTTCTCTCAGTCGTAAACTTGATGTCGCCAGATGCCTCTAAATATCATTAGAACCACTGATCCGAAAAAGTCCAACTTGAATAATAATAAACTTTTCTCCCGTTCCTCTCCCGGAAAATTACTTGTCACTTGGATTCCTCAAGGACGGGACCCATGTGTGATTCTGGTTGTAATTTGCTTAGCTCGCCAACAATCATTTGTTCAAATTACGCCGCTTTCGGACAGTCAGACAGCTATGTAACAACCCCCGGAATTAACCGAGATGAAGGGTAATTTTACTGGACTGCTGGGACGTTGCAGGTTCATGTTAGCGGGTGGAAAAGACCCCAAACTCAGAATTAATGATGGCTTTTATTGAAAGTTCAATTTCTTAATTAGCGCCCTTCCGACCCGATATAAATTCAATCACTCTCATTTTGTATGGTTTCCTGGTCCAACAAATCCTTCGTCTTCAGGCAGCAGATATTATTGACAGTCAGTAAAAATCTCGTCTTGGAACTCTGTAATATATCGGCGGAGCTGGAGGCGCATTAAGGGCAAACAAAAGATGAAAAGTAATCACATCAAGTCGAATCCGGGCGAGGAGAGAAAAAATAAGGCAGGAGGGATGCCGTTTTCTCATCAAATATTCATCGTTTATTAATACAGAACCGAGCCAAACTCGCGACAATAGAAGCGAAGGGGTGCAGATCGAAGAGGCCGCCATCAATCAGATTGATAACAAGAGGAAGTGACGTAACCAACACCTACAGCATCGCCAACAAAAGATCTCGTTGATGGATGAACTGCTAGAAATCACATCGCCGTTGTTGATAACATGATAAATCTGGTTTGAACACAAAATCCGCTTTCCATCCGCACTTTTCTCTAAACCATTTGTTTAAAAAATTTCAATTATTTAGTTATGCGAAATAGGCAGGACAAAATGAACAGCCTTTGAGTCATTAACTGAAACATCCCTCTGTGAGAGCACCCTTCGGGTAAAAGAAGCCGACGATTATGTTTGTTGCCTCGTTCTAATTAAAATCCATTTTTTCTGCCTATGGTCCTGAGTTATAAATCCTTTAAACAGCGGTTTAGAAGTAATAAAATAACAAGAAGCGATTAGTAATTTTCTTCCTACACTACTGGCAATAGATTTTTTGGGTCGCCGCGGAAATAGGTAAGCAACCAAACGTTTACGGCTAGCAGCGAAGATTTAAACCTATGCAGCTAGCCTAGAAAATAGTCGACAATTGCCGTAACCTCACCCGCGTTGTGAAAAGATGGATTTTTTATCTCGAAAATATTTTTTTCTGGTGTAGGATGAAAAATGTTGCGTAAACTACAGCGTGAAGATGGGTTTCCGGGACGCCCTCTATGTCCGTATCTTCTTTCAACTCGGAAAACATTCACTTTTACGCTCTCCAAGCATACTGATAAAACTGCCATTCTGGTCTATTATGTGAGGTACGTTTTTAATTGCAAAATAGGTATATTCTTAAATGCGCTATTTTTCAACTCCCCTTCTACAGGCTGTCCAGGAATAACGTCGCCATATTTTGGAAGATGATTCTACACCTAAAAATAGGAAAAAAAGTTCCTATGAACAAAAAATGTCCGAAAGTACCCCCAGGGGGCGCTACAGACTTTAGATAGGTGTCTCTCAAAAACAGGCATTAACCTCCCCACAACCATATAAAAATGGGAGGTTACTGCAATCATTCCAAAATTCGAAATTGAGATAACACCAGATCTTTACGTTTCAAGGTCCCAGGATCACAAAAAAGTGGTTTTAAAAAAATGTATCAAAATAATTAATAAATACCTCTGTTTTTGAGAGACACCTTTTAAGTCCTGTAGCGCCCCCAGGAGGCCCCTTCGCACATCTGTTCATATGAACTTTTCTTCATATTTCTCTCTCTGTATATTAGGTAAAATCTGTTTTAACCTCCCCAAACCCGCAATTTAAAAAAATGGGTGGTTACTGCAGTCGCTTAAATTTTGGAATTAGAGATAAGGCCGGATCTATTAGTCCAAGCGGTTAAGAACAAATATTGAACCGATGCTGCATTTTTTGATAATGGAATGCCACTTTGCATCGTGATAGTATGAACCATAAAGAACAATTTGAGATCGACCCACTCCAAATTTCCCTTAGGATCAAAAATGGGGGTCTCTTTCGGAAATCACCCTCAAAAATGGAATGTGCCTAAATCTTCAATTGTATGAAACGTTTTACTTCTAGATTTGAAATAAATAGGCAGGTTTTACTTTGTTGAACCAACCTGTATATTGTATATATTATGGTGAGGCTTTTTCAAAACTTTATATTAATAACTTAGGATCGGGTAATTCAATTTGGCATTCGCCCCCCTGTACCTTTTTCATTTGAATATAAAAATATATAAAACCATACAGGGTGAGTCTGAAAGACTCCACATCCTTTATACCACAGAATCTACTGTTCAAATGATGAAGCTTGGTGCAAAAATTATTGGTCAATTGTGATTCCTCTTGATGTTATAAGCCGCCAAAAATCTTCATTTTTAAACGTTCTTTTTAAATATCATTCGAAAGGTCTATCGTAGGATTTTGAATTTTTGCACAGCATTGTTACAGACCAAGATGCAACTACTGATGGTACTTAAGAGATTATCCAAAAAGCGGATCCCTGTTATACAGGATGACCCCTATGTTATTTGCATTTGGACTTTTTTATGTTTGAAAATATTGCTAATTTGCCTATGCGGCCGTATTCCACGTTCAATTCTAAAACTTTTTTGGCTCTTAAAATTTTTCGAAAAAACTAACCACTCACAAGGAAAATTGAAAAAACCGAAAACATGATCGTCGTGATAAACCTACAATTTCAATAAAAATCAAAGTGTACGTTGACGCGCATCACATTTCAACTGTTTTTTTGCATTGAAGGTGTTGTCCTACATCTGTGCCCAGAACCATTGCTCACAACTGAAGAAAAAACATTGATGGTAATTTCACTTTTTTATGAGGTAGACTCATCATTGGTTTTAAGGTGATTACCTGCATCACGTTTTCGGTTTTTTCAATTTTTTTCTCGTGAGTGGTTAGTTTTTTCGAAAAATTTTAAGAGCCAAAAAAGTTTTAGAATTCATAAAAAAGTTCAAGGGCAAATAACATCGGGGCCACTCTGTATAACAGAGATCCGCTTTTTGGATAATGTCTGAAGTACCATCAGCAGTTGCTTCTTTGGTCTGTAACAATGATGTGTAAAAATTCAAAATCCTACGATACACCTTTCGAAAGATATTTAAAAAGAACGTTTAAAAATGAAGATTTTTGGCGGCTTATAACATCAGGAGGTGTTTGTGGTGTTGGCTAATGTCACCCTCACTCCAAGGGTCGTATTTTTTATGTAATTCATTTACCTTTAAAAACGTTGAAAAGTAATAATGTTGTTGTTATTAAAAAGTATAAGCAAGTGGGGTATTACTGTTATTAACGAATTAAAGGGCAAATAATAATTATTTTTTGTGAAACTACGGGTCTTATGATGGTGACATTAGAATATACAACAATTCACTTTCTTTTCAGGGTTAACCCTACCTTTATTGACAAGAAATTGTTAAATTGTGTCTAGCCAAATAATTTTTTTTTCGAATTTTTTCTAGTGAAGTATATCATCATCATAGAGACGACTTAATGTCGCCATTTAATAGAGTTTGTCATGCGATTTACAAATATATAATTATGGTTTTATATATTTCTCTCTTCAACTAAAAAAGTTACAAGGGGGCGAATACCAAACTGAATCACCCGGTATACTTTTCTCTTCTACAAAACTCATAGTGTAGTTTAAACAAATATTTCAACTGCAGCTGCAACTTTGCATAGAGAAAATTGAGGAAGAGTCGCAAATGGGACAATAAAAATTGCATAATTCGGACGGACGGTTAGAAAAGCACAATTCCTTCGTCAACATCCGGAGCAACAACAAAAAACTCAACGACAAAGCAATTATGCAACTTGTTGCAATTTATTTCACTTTAATTAGATTCTCTATAATTCAAGTATCTCGTTAACGTTTCAGTATAAAATAAGAGGAATTTTTAGAGACGTCACTCGTCCATCCCGCACTAGATTGAATTTCGTTGTCGCCAGAAATTACTATCACCAATGCAATATTAAATTACAAGCAAAAGTCATCTACTTTAATTGCGAATGGAAGAATTCAATGCGTCCCTTCTAGATAATCTAAATAACGGCGGGACATATTTTTAAAATTTGTTAATGGCGCGTGCACGCGATACGAAGCCCTCGTGACTTTTCTTCACAATTAACCATTTTATTACAGAAAAAATTACGCGAGGGTTGAAAAAGTCCGGCTTGGACATCAAACCGGACCCTTATAATGTATTTTCCAAGGGGTCACTGAATGGCCAGCACTCGATCTTACAACCAATCAGCCCCGAACCCCTTATCTTAAATGCCAAAGGACTTAGAATGGGAAGGCTTGTTTATTAGATCAGGCGGGGGTTCACATTCTGATCATCGGGTCGGTTCACCAACAAACAACTCCAGAAGTGGGATATTTGTTATTTGGAAATTTGATTTCCCGCGTTATCGACCGCGACTATAAAAGCTAACTTTGGATTAGTTGTGCGATTTATTGCCAGTTTCTTCATTTTAGATAATGCTCGATTGTTTTGACTGGAAATTAAATTGGCACGACCCCAGGATATTGATCTAAAATAACCTGCAGCAGGAATGTTCCCTGTGCACTTGTAATTACCAGCAAAAGGAGCTTTGCATGGTAGTCATAAAATCGGTTTGAAATAAAGTTTCGGGAATTCCAATCAGTGTAAGCAGGTACTTGCTCTATTTATTGGTTGAAATAGTTAAAAGCTGGGAATAACAAAGTCTGGCAATGTTGTTAATGGAATGTTAATTATGATGCCAGTGACACATTGTAGCAAATTCCAGCACTTGCGCGCAGAATATGATCGGTTCTCCCCTGAAAACCAGCCACAAACCCCCAAAACACCCCTAAATATTAGAGAGAAGTTCATATTTGTTGCATACCTTCATGCATCCGGCGACAAATATGCATCATTGGCATGGCTGCAAGCAAAATTTTACCAGCCGAAAAATAAACCCGGCTACAATCATCCGGAAACTTTGTTTTAACTGACGTCAAAAGCGCCCTCTGCGGAGCAATAACCTGCAACTTAATTACCCTCTAATGAACACCTCATTCTACACCGCCTTCTTACTCTTTATCGCTGCTGGCAACAACAACTTATGCCTATTGATTTATATTGTTATTGCTATTACACCCCTTCCAACCCCCTTTTAATTCCCGCCTGGATTTTTACACTGATCCATTTAATCCTACAAAAACGATTGCATAAACTGCACTAAATCGCTCCACAGTCAATTTACAGTTCATTCAATTTCAACCCTTTCTTTTCCGAAGACAAAGAATCTTAAACGCATCCCCGAAAGAACACTTTGGATAATTGTCCGGAGTTTTTCCTCCTGGGGGTGCACCACCCGCTATTTCAAGGTAACCTTCAATTAGACCGCATAAACTGATGTCCGGAACGTCGAAAACAATAAAACTTAACGACCGGCAGGTATTTGTTGAGTTAATTTTCAATAGCCGATGTCATCGTAAACAAAAATGCAGTGGTTTACACTATTCTGGTTTCTAAGGGGCGCCGGTAATAAGTCCTCGTAAAATTTTATTAGCTCTAAACCACTGTTTAGGGGTTATAATTCAGGGATGGACCAAAGACCGATTTTAATTAGAATGGGCGCCTTTTTTATTTCAAAGAACTTTTGTTGGTAATTAAACATATTGGTGAGAGAGATATGTGTTTCCATTCGATTTAGCTCACCCTGAAATCGACGATAAACACGCCCACAAAATTAAATCAGCTAAACTACATTTTTGGATTTGGCACTGAATGCTGAAACAGGCTCAAGATAAAAAAATGGTAGGTATGTGCGTTTTGGAACACGACGTAAAAAAATGTTGGTAAAGATCTTGTACATTATTTGGTGTGAATAATCTGTTTAGGGACTAAAATTCATTACAGAACAAGCGTAGCGAGCTCTATACCTATATAAACTTTTTGTCTTGCGTCGAAACACTGACGTAGTGATAACTGAGAGGTAAGGGTTAAAACAGTTAATTTTAATTGCTAAAGATTCTTTTTCACTACTGGCCTTAAAACGTACCATTATTGACTTATCTTTGAACTGAGAATTCGGTTTTTTTGCTAGTAAGGGAAAAAAGTAGTATATTCACCACGGTAGAGAAGACTAAGTATTTTAGCCCAAGCGGCAAGATTGCAATCCCGAGGTGCGAAGCACCGAAATATTTTTTTTTCTTAAATGACATCCTACATGGATGAATACTGAATCTTATTCCCTTTCCAACGATACCCATAAAGTAGCCAAAAAAGGAAAGATTTAAATCCCTCTTTCTTCCTTAAGAAAAAAAAAATGTTTGTTTTATATTGGCAATATTTCAATTTTTTTAACTCAACTCTTAGACCAGTCAAATAGGGACCGGAGGTTACAATAAATGTTGGAAAGCGGGAGATGATCTTAAACCCTTTAGTAGGCATCTAATAGAAGAATCCTAGTTTTGCAACTTCCCAGGATGTGTGCGTATGATAGGGTGTCCAAAAAACCCCGAAATTTTCGGACTTTTTTCAGTTTTTCGCTTATAATTTCTAAACAGTGCTTCCTAGCGGAAAGTTCGCTATTTTCGAAATTAAAGCGCACTAAATTCTGCGTTGAATGAGCCCCCCAAACGTTAATTTTGACTATGATTTTATGAATTTAAATTTTGGTTAAACGTATTCAAAAAACAATTTATTTATAAAGGTAGTTAAGAAATGAGACGAACAAAAAATCAATTTCTTCGAAATCTTTTGGACGTGGAGGGGCCAGGGTCGTTCGCAGGCTCGATGAATAGTGTGTCGCCTTCAAATAGTTGAGGCTTAGGTACTGACTTATGACTGTTTATGGATTGGTCTATTTTGATTTTCTAGATCTAAAACCTCAACTATTTGAAGGCGACACACTATTCATCGAGCCTGCGAACGACCCTGGCCCCTCCACGTCCAAAAGATTTCGAAGAAATTGATCTTTTATTCATTGTCTCATTTCTTAACTCATTTATAGATAAATTATTTTTTTAATACTTTTAACCAAAATTTATAGCTAGTAACATACAGGGCCGTCGAGAGCCACGGCGGGCCCCGGGACAATTGAAATCTACGGGCCCCTTAATAATAATAATATTAATGCTTTTTTAAAACTTCCCTAAAAAATCCGTAACTGAAAAAACAAAGTGGCGCCGCAGGAGAAAATTTTTGAAATTTTCAAGGCCACGCATTTTCCCAGCACTTCAGAATACAAACGCAAGGAAGAAAATATAAAACTTAACTTTAGCAAGGCGATTTTTTTACTGATTTTACGATTATTTTCCTAAAAAGAGTGATTCCTCGACAAAAAAGGTCACAGTGTTTTTTAAGAAATAATCTGGGATTCTCGAAATTACATTGGGTCATATTAATAAAAATAAGGTGGTGCTTATTATCACAATTTTCTAAGCAAATCCTTAAACACATATTAATAAAAATTCAGCAAATCCTTATTGGACAATCTTTTGCTGATCCTGGTTCAGTATAAGCATTCCCTTGTCTTCGTATTAATAAAGTTAGCCATTTACTGATTTGTTTCAGTAAATCCTTGTGAAAACATAAGTGTGCTATTTTAGATACTGATTGTACGTAAATTTAATATTTCTACCATATTTAATGGCATTCGTATAGCGAAAAACTATAAAGAAAGACATCCTGAACCAAACGAGTTCCAAATTATTCAAATTTTCTCCAGAAAGTGTTGAGTGACTTTCTTTTTATATTCTTACTTTGATTTTTTCGTACCGAAAAAACACGGGAAGGAGCATTAGATACCAAAGCGAAAATAATTTTTTCTATTATAGATATAAAAGCGGTAGGCAAAGTAGTAGTAGTTTATGTACCTAAGCATGAAAGTGAATGTTTTCCGGGTCGAAGGAAAATATGGCCATTTCTTCAGACCCGGAAAACTAGTTTCACGCTCTGCTGTGGTGCATACAACATTTTTCTTCATTCACCAGAAAAAAATTAATTCGAGCTAAGAAACCAATTATTAAGTGTTTTCACAACACAGGTGAGACGCCATGGCAACTTCCGACGAATTTTCTTAGCTATTCACGAAAATAAAGTAGAATTTTCGCGGCTAGCCGAAAAAAAATTTATCCACCGCTTACTCATTTCAGCGGCTAGCCGTGCAAAATTATTTTACACGGCTAGCCGTGAGAGATTGTACTTTCATAGCCCTCGTGGGGCCCGAAAATCTCATTTTTTGTTAATGGAAAAAGAAAAAGCTTTTTTTTCTAAAGTGAAGTAGGTTACACGACAATTCTACGAAGGCGAGCATGTTGATTGTTCCTACGAAAATAATCCGAAACGTACCTATTCGGGGATTTTTTTTCCAAAACAGACTGGGGTGTAACAATTCCTTATTTCATAAAAAAAGATTTTTCTCGAGTGATTTTCGCAAGATAATTTTTTGACAAAAATATTATTGGACCTATTTTTCTTGCATTAATAGTAGCTATGTAGCTGTGTACCATTGCTCGGTAGGCTAATATTAAACGTTTAATGGAGAAATATTCTGCAGTGAAATGTACCTAATCCTTAAATGTTTACATACTGGCCTTAAAGAATCAAAAGTCTTCATGTGGCGGGATTTCAGACTAGCAAACGCTGACGCATATCAGCATATCCTATTAAGTATAAGCATTTCATTATTAATACAGAACTAAGGATTACCTTTTGCTGAAACCTTTTACTAATCAGCAAAACCTTTTCCTTGTAAGCATTTGCTTATTAGCATTACCTTATTTTTATTAATATGACCCATTATTGGAATATGGTATATGGTACAACAATGGGTCATATTAGTAAAAATAAGGTAATGCTTATAAGCAACTGCTTACAAGGAAAAGGTTTTGCTAATTAGTAAAAGGTTTCAGCAAAAGGTAATCCTTACTTCTGTATTAATAATGAAATGCTTATACTTAATAGGATATGCTGATATGCGTCAGGGTTTGCTAGTCTGATTAGGTACATTTCACTGCAGAATATTTTTCCATTAAACGTTTAATATTAATCTACCGACCAATGGTACATAGCTACTATTAATGCAAGAAAAAAAGGTCCAATAATATTTTTGTCAAAAAAATTATCTTGCGAAAAGCACTCGAAAAAAATCTTTTTCATGAAATAAGGGACTGTTACCACCCAGTCTGTTCCTTCGAGCATATTGCCTACTATGTTTGTCATCAATCAATATGCCCGCCTTCGTAGAATTGTCGTGTAACCTACTTCACTTCAGAAAAAGCTTCTTCTTCGTACATTAACTAAAAATGAGATTTTCGGGCCTCACGAGGGCTATGAAAGTACAATCTCTCACGGCTAGCCGTGTAAAATAATTTTGCACGGCTAGCCGCTGAAATGAGTAAGCGGTGGATAATTTTTTTTTCGGTTAGCCGGGAAAGTTTTACTTTATTTTCGTAAATAGCTAAGAAAATTAGTCGGCGGTTGCCATGGCGTCTCACTTGTGTTGTGAAAACACTTAATAATTGGTTTTTTAGCTCGAATATATTTTTTTCTGGTGAATGAAGAAAAATGTTGTATCCACCACAGCAGAGCGTGAAACTAGTTTTCCGGGTCTGAAGAAATGGCCACATTTTCTTTCGACCCGGAAAACATTCACTTTCATGCTTAGGTAGAGGTACATAAACTACTACTTTTTTACCTACTGCTTTTATATTTATAAGAGAAAAAATAATTTTCGCTTTGGTATCTAATGCCCCTCCCAGTGTTTTTTCGGTACAAAAAAAAAGAAAGAAAGTCACTCAACACTTTCCGGAGAAAATCTGAATAATTTTGAACTCGTTTGGTTCAGGATGCCTTTCTTTATAGTTTTTCGCTATACGAACCCCATTAGATATGGTAGGAATATTAAGTGGACGTACAATCAGTATCTAAAATAGCAGACTTATATTTTCACAAGGATTTACTGAAAGAAATCAGTAAATGGCTAACTTTATTAATACGAAGACACGGGAATGCTTATACTGAACCCAGGTTTAGCAAAAGCTTGTCCAATAAGCATTTGATGAATTGTTATTAATATGTGTTTAAGGATTTGCTTAGAAAATTGTGAAAATAAGCACCATCTTATTTTTATTAATATGACCCAATGAGGCTTGCGTGTTTACGTTTTGAATTCAGTGATTTTGCGAATTGCACAATCGGGAAGCGGCGTTTTCGACTTTTCGGTGAATTTTGCGAGCCAGGCCCGGGCCCGGGCCCCTAAGAACATCCCGGGCCCGGGGCATTTGCACCGGCTGTCCCCCCCTCTCGTCGGGCCTGTTAACATACCTAGGAATGTTATGACTATCATAACAGACGCAGATGTCAATTGAAATCCGAGCTCGGAGAGCGAGGATTTTAAGACATCTAAGTCTGTTATGATTCATAACATCCGAGGTTTCTTCAATAGTTTATCGGTTTAAAGCGATTAAAGCCAAAATTAAAAAAATGTTGCGTGAATTCGCGTCATTTTGACAATCGAGATGACAGCATTTGAATGAGGTCATTGTTGTCATGAATGGTTAATGGGCTTGTTGTCTAGAAACCATTAGATAATGTTATGATCTGCTTACCAGCCTATTTTTATGCATGTTAAGAACGCTTTAATCGCCTGAAACCGGTAAAATTTGTGATGCTTTTTGAAATCAGCGATGGTCTACAACTTTCAAGCTATAAGTTTTTTAAATTAGAGTAGCCGTTTGGACGTTACAGACGACGAGAAGTCACTACTTGTCAATTTTTCACAAAATTGTCGTTTTTGACCATGGTTTGCGACCCTACCACATGGTCGAACTTAACGTTTGGGGGGCTCATTCGACGCAGAATTTAGTGCGCTTTAATTTCGATAATAAAGAAGTTTCCGCTAGGGAGCACTGTTTAGAAATTATAAGCGAGAAACTGAGAAAAGTCCGAAAATTTCGGGGTTTTTTGGACACCCTATCATACGCACACATCCTGGGAAGTTGCAAAACTAGGATACTTCTATTAGATGCCTACTAAAGGGTTTAAAATCATCTCCCGCTTTCCAACATTTATTGTAACCTCCGGTCCCCTGGAGGTCTAATTTGACTGGACTATCTCAATAGAATGTTATCTCAACTTTACAGTGGTCCATCATTCTTAATTCTATCGTCCACGGTTTAATAGTTATAGCCATTTTTCCATAGCATTGTTTTGCACATAGGAGGCTGGTGCCAGGAATTTGCATGTTAAATGTTTTATAAGCTTATTTTTTCCTCCTCTATCCGAATCTGCAATGAAAAATGGGAGTTGCCATTTAAAATTTCAAAGTTGAACTCTACTTCCGGTATGGAAGTGCCCCATAGTGGCCAATATTTTTATTGGATTCCGAATGTAGCTATTTCTGAAAATCCCAAATCTTATAATTGTACCTTACTTATAAGGCCAGAGATATCAATACTGTTTCATATTCTTAAGACACCCTGTATAGTAGGTCGAACGTGTCGAAGAATTATCATGAGAATTATGATAAACCATGCCATGCGGGGATGAGGGTGGCATGCGGCAAATTCAAAATATAGCACAAACAAAACGAGTCCTGCTCTCTCTGTCAGGATATGCTTCTATTAGTTATAACCATACAGCAAACTGTACTCAAAGTATGGTTTGGATTTTGGAAATAAGCAAACTTCAAATTATTACAACAGTTTATTCAATACATATTTACAAACAAAACGTGACATCAAGTAAAAATTTTTAAAAACTAATTACACTCTGAATGTACACAAATTCATCTTATATACAACCCTCAGATAGACAATTAGATGATCTACTAGGCTACTGGCTTCGATAATGTGACCACCCAGCTAATATTTACATAAAGATATTAGACATTTTATTGTAACACTTAATATGGCCTCCACACATCCGATAGTCTGTTACATTTCAACTCTTTCTCACTTGAACTAACTTCCTCCTTCTGTTTCACTAACGTAATAGCAGCCTTCCTGCACCGATTCAACGATAAATTAATCCCCTCATTCTTCAATCCCTTTTTCTCTTCCTTATCGTCATCGGATTTACTATCTTCAGCTTCGGTGATTTCCACCTTACCACTGCTATCGGGATTTTGGTTCGGCGACCCACTTCTGGGCAGGAGGGAGTGTTGTCGTAGGTTCATCCAAGCCCAGTCATGGGGATAAAATTGGGAATAGAACCATTGATTTGGGGGTGGGAGGAGAGGTGCGTTCAGAAACAAACTTGCAGCCAAAGCGTTGTTGAATAGTTGGTTGTTTTGGAGTGGAGGGGGAGGCGCTCCGGGGAAGGCTGGCGGTGGTTGGGGTGATGGTGTGGGGGATGCTGTTACAGATATGTCGTCTTCGGGGGGTGATAACGGAGCGTTTGCTGTCGTTAGTAGACCGACTTGGGTCGGGGAGTTCTTGGGAGACGTCGTGCTGTGAGCCGTGGTGCAGTTTATAGATATGGGGCCCAGCGATGACGTCGGTTCTAAAAATGCAACAAAATTTTTGAAAACTTATTAATAACAAAAAAGGGAAAAAAGAACCGAAGGCGCAATTAGAGTTTGGTCCAAATGTATTATGCTTTTGAGACAAATCCGTCAAAACGTCAAAATACCTACATTTTTGTAAAGACGTGTTATTGTTTGTATTATGATTAGGGCTGGGCGAATTTGGCGTAAACATAGAGCATATTAGCAAATTATATGTCGTAAAAATTGGCATTTTTATTGAGGCAAATATAAGATATAATATAGCTAATAAAACCGCCAAATATGCAGTAAAACCGTTCAACATATTCTTAATCTATTTATCTTTAATTCCCCGACTTTTTTTCTTTTTTCCCCAAACGACACAAAAAACTACGTTTTCTTTAGTTCACTTTTTGAACTATAACCATATTTCGGCATTTTGAGGAAGTCGTAAAAATGTTGCGAAGGAAAAACACTGTTGGTCTAGTGTCAAATCTTAAAGCGACAACGGAACACACAATCAGCGGAAACAATAATTCTGGTTTCCAACTAAAAGAGATTTTTAGGCAAAATTTGACAGAGACCGGTATGCAAAAGCAATGCAAAAGTCATTGTCAAAAATGACGTCACGAAACAGAGAGAGACCTACAAGATTGGAAAGCTTCATTGCTATCCCCCATCCCCAGAAAATAGTTCTCGATGGCCAGGGTTTAAGCAGGAAACAAAAACAAACTAAAACTCAAAGGGGCAAAATTCTTGGAAGACCGTAAATGAGATTTTCAAGTGCTTTCGATGTATATTTAAGACGGAAAAATAAAAAATCCGTGTTTGAAAGTTTCAAAAGATGCACATTTATACGGCATCATGCCAAAATATGGAGCACATTATGCAGATACGCAAATATGCAGCTAAACTGTAAAATAGACACGATATGCAAAATAAAGTGACGTTTTTTAGGCGTAGAAAGTTACGTGAAACATATGAAGGTTGTTCCAATTGTCTGTATTCGGTCGATATCTCCATTACTATTAGAGATAAACTGCCGTGTTAATTTGAAAGGGCGTATCTGAAAAATTTTAGATTTGTGGCAAATGACACTATAACTAACATTCTTATGAATTTATATGCATAGATTTCCCACGAAGGCCTCCCAATAATCACCAAAGTGTTAAATAATATTTTACAAATTGAACTTAGACTGAATTAAACAAGCAGGCAGTGTTTTAACATAGATTTTTTGAAATGATGGAACACCCTGTATTTTAATGTTTTATTGAATTTTATGATGAATTCCAAGTAACATTCATTAATCATGTTTTCATATGAAGCGAATGGTTTAGAGGATATTGACAATTTTGCGGGAAAAAATACTTTTGCAGTACCACTTATTTTGAAAAATCACCCCTCAGCCAATTTTCAATCTTTGGTTTTGGAAATTGTGCATGTCATTAAGGAAGGTTTTGGCTATCCTTAAAGCTCTTGAAAACGGTTTTAGCTTCTTAAGTTCGTCTCCAAGTAACTATGAACCCAAAAATGTAGAGGTTAATATTTCGAAATTTTTAAATGGCACCACAAAAGGTTGTGAAATTAAATTTACTTTGGTTTAATATAAAATGTTCCTATATCCAAGTTTAGTATTTTTGGATTTATTCAGTAAAACACAGTTTTCATCTTTTTCTTCCTGATGTTTTCAGACCGTTGACTCTATCTATATGTCATCGTCGGTGTCAAGTGTTATCAGTCGAATTACAATTTCTATGGATCTAATATCTAAGTTTGAATTATAGATCCATTTTCACAAAGTGCATGGCTCATGATTATTCAACGAGGAAAAAGAGACACAAAGTCTTGCCACTATTTATTAAAAAATCTTTTAAAAAGACTGAAACTTTAGCGGCATGTTTCGACCTATGAGGTCACCTTCAGGCTAAAAAAAGAGGTCTACCTGGTAGTGTTAACAAAAATCTATGGCTTAGCTAAGAAAGAGATTTACATGGCAAGATTTCGAGGTTAAATTATTAAAAACTTAAAATTACATTAAAAAAAATTATAAATGACCAATTGTCTTTGGGCGACCAACAAGACCTGCAAAAAATACTGCTTCTGTAAAAACAAAGCGTAATTAAGTATTATAAATTATAATTATCACACTAGAAACGACCACTATACCGAACACAAACTGCTCATCATCGAAGCCAAAACATTTGCATCAATCACTTTATTTTAACAGAGTACCTACTTGTTGTTTTTTAAATAAAAGAAAATTTAAAAATGTTAAAGGATGGTCATTTAATGGTGACCAACATAAGAAAAACATATCATGACCCTAAATAAATATTACAACCCTGTGCGTAAGCATATAGAAACGACATAGCAACTGGTAATGTTAATGTATTGTAAATTCCACTTACTGTCAGTGAATTTTGACACTAATGGAGAGTTCTCCATTAAGTTTACAATGCAGGTATTGTTAAAAAGTATACAATTGTTAGCTATTTATTTCATATTAGTAATTACCTAAGTGCTGAAAATGCTGCAACTTTTTTTGAGTAGGTAACAGTCGAAAAACTAGATAATGCACTTTATGCCAAATTCTTGAGCGAATAATTATTAACTGGCTTACAGTCCTACGTTTTTTGACCCAGCAATACAACCCCTAATTGGTGCTGATTCTAATGACATGGAAATGCACCACTATCGAAGGCTGGTTTTCTAAATTCTGGGCGTAACGCTCAAGAGTTGGGTGCATGACTTACTTTCTCGACTGTACATTCTTGCGTTTCATAAATGAACATTTAAGAAAAATACTTGATCACAATTTATGGTTAATTAACGCAAGATTACGGCTGACAGAATTTATGACACCTATTATGACATGTGTCCGAACCGACTTTCAAAATGGAAATTCCCGAGGAGCAAATCTATGAGCAAAATTTTGTACACTGATTTCACCTTCCTGTGTGATTTCACCTGATTTCGCCATGATTACACCTGGTAATTTCACCTTATTTCCTTTGATCTCACCTGGTTTTCCTCGATTTTGCCCGATTTCACCTGATTTCACCTAGCTTGTACACTGATTTCACCCATAGATCTGCCTCTCGGAAATTCCTAAAAATCATATGTTATCGAAAAAACGAAAAACACGAAACTTACAGTTTATGGCTATAACATTTAAAGATTTCGAAAAAAATTCTACATTTTTAAATGTTCATAATGTTACTGGAGACGAACTTAAGAAGCTAAGACAGTTTTCAAGCGCTTAAAAGATAGCCCAAATCTTCCTTAACGGCATGCCAAATATCCAAAACCAAGGATTGAAAATTAGTTGTGGGGTGATTTTTCAAAACAAGTAGGTACTGCAAAAGTAATTTTTTCCACAAAATTGCCAATAGCCTCTAAACCATTCGCTTCAGATGAACGCAACTGCGCTTCTAGGTACACATTAAAACTAGTCAACATGACTAACCATTAATTTTCGTCTAAATTCCTAAAAATAACCCAATAGCGTTCTCTAGTTTAGTTTGTCCGGGCTCTGACCCTTGTTAGCTGCACTAACTCTGCTTTTAACACTAGCACTTCACTAGTTCATGCGGCTTGGTCCTCTTCAACCTTCTCTTCTGACTGTCATGATCTAGAAGCTGAATGGCCTCCACGTTGACATGTTGGTGTAGTTTAACTTCATGCTTGGCTGCGAAACGTTGGATTTCAGTAGCGACATCATCGATTCCAAGGTCCCGGTGAATATCTCTGTTGCGGCAGTACCACGGGGCATTTACTATGTTACGTAGCACTTTGTTCTGAAATATTTGAATCCTTTGGATATGACATTGTTTGGCACACCCCCAAAGTTGTATGCCATAGGTCCAGACCGGTTTTAATATCTGGTTGTATATCATAACTTTATTATGTATTGACAGTTGAGACTTTCTTCCGAGCAGCCAATACAACTTCCTATATTTAAAGCCGAGTTCATCCTTTTTTTTCTTCACATGTTCTCTCCATCGTAATTTAGCATCTAGAGTCATTCCTAGGTATTTCGCACTGTTTTCAATTGGTATTATGTTGTTATTTATACTGATTGGTAGGTCGCCCCTGATCTTTTTATTTGTAAAATTGACGTGTGTTGATTTTGGTTCATTAAGCTTGATTTTCCATTTCTTGGTCCACTTTGAGATATGCTCAGTTGCTTGCTGCAGTTTTTCCGTTGATTCTTCGACATCATTTCCCACTGCCAGAATTGCAGTATCATCTGCGAAAGTTGCAATAGTCACATTCTCTATCTGTGGAAGGTCACACGTATACAGTAGATACAACACAGGTCCTAGAACGCTTCCTTGTGGTACTCCTGCTCGTATTTCTTTCAAGTCCGAGTATTCATCTTCCTGTTTTATTCTAAATGTTCTGTTCGAAATATATGATTTCAGCAATTCCACGTGGTGCTTTGGTAGCAGGTTGTTTAATTTATGAACGAGGCCTTCGTGCCAGACTTTATCAAAAGCTTGAGCAACATCCAGGAAGATAGTTGAACAAACTTGTTTTTCTTCTAGTGCATTTTCTATGATACTGGTAATACGATGGACCTGGTCTATGGTCGAGTGCTTCTGTCTAAATCCAAATTGATGATTTGGTAGTATGTTATTTCTTTCGATTATCGGTTTTAGCCTTTTAAGAATCAGCTTTTCAAATAATTCCTTAACGACATGCCAAATATCCAAAACCAAGGATTGAAAATTAGTTGTGGGGTGATTTTTCAAAACAAGTAGGTACTGCAAAAGTAATTTTTTCCACAAAATTGCCAGTAGCCTCTAAACCATTCGCTTCAGATGAAAACATAATTAACAAGTTGAAAGGTAGGTCGATTAATGGGAAAAAAGTGGACACATTATTAATGGACCTACCTTTCATTTAAACAAAATCTGGAGTGAATACTCTAACGAATAATTAATAATTAAAAAATGTTAGTTCAAAAAAACATATGTTTGTGTTGTTACTCCTTGGTGGGACAGCCTGTATATAGCATTGTATTTTTAAAATCTGCCTTGTTTGACTCTCTGCAATTTTTCGCTATCTCGAACAGCAATGGAGATATCGACCGAATACAAAATATACGCTACACCTACCCATAAACAAAAAACATGCACATATATGCTTTTGCCCAGCCCTAATGATTATGCAATATGATCAGTAGTTCTAAATTGTGGAAAAATGAAGATCATCTTCATCTATCTTCAAATATTTTTTTTTACCCATGGCTGTTGCAGAATCGACTCATTATACAATGGGTGAGAAATTTCTTTGCTTTAAAACCCGTGGATAAAGCATAGTATTCTATTCGTGTGTAATGATTATTGCTCCCTCGGATGATTTACGGCACTCGCCTATTATGCCATCAAACTCGTGTAATGTAGGTAGGTTTGGACCAAATCGTACTTTAACTTTCGACAAGGGCGAATATCGATTCTAATAAAATTTGGCTTGAATTTGATTTCCTGGCGATAATCTTGCAGGTAAGCAACAGGATTATGGAAACATCACAGCAGTCACTTACCGTTTGCTATCCTCGGTGATGTGTTAATTGGACGGTCGAGAGCTGCAAACATGTGGTGCGGGAAGTGCGGGTGATGATGGGGAACAAAAGGGCCGGGGGGATACGGATGTCGCCCCCCCAACATCGCCCACTCTGGTGGAGGACCCGGTAAACCCGCCAGATGATGAGCGATACCTGCAAAGAAATAAAAAATGCATTCACACAGGTCGAGTTAATTAAAACATTCCAGTCCTAATTAATGGCAAGGATAAAAGAGCCGAGTTTATCCTGTTAAGTTGGCAAGTCTCGACGCGTATTCAATAATAAGCCTCATAATCCCATATTTCCTGCAAACAATAACTTGGGAAGTAGGATCCTGGGAGAAGGCAGCGGCCAGGATCTCGGTATAGATCTTGATACTAAAGGTTAGCAGCAGTCCTGTGGCGCACCAATGAGGTCTGAGGCAGCCCCGCCCGACCAATGAGGCGTCTTGGAATCAACCCTTTCCCTCATTAGTTATCCTTACTCTGCTTAAAGATGATTATTCAGCTGGTCCTCTCTAATATCATGTGCGAGGTTTATACACTTTTACGTTTCGATCGAAAAAAATTTAATTAAAAATCGACCCCGGATAAGTAACGACTAATTCAGAAAAGAAGACTGGCAAAGTAAATACGGCAATTTAAAGGCGAGGGCCCGACGAATTAAAATAGCCCTCGAAGATAAGCCGGGGGTGTAAAAAACATCCCTTTTACAACAGAAAAACTTCGTTAGAATCCCTTCACGGAAAAACTTCGTTAAGCGACGCTCCAGTGTTAACAATACCGGGGATTTTTACCAAGTCTTAGATGGATTCACGGCACAGTTGATTGCCACCGTAATGAGGGGTGGAATGACATTTATCTTGCAAGGGTTTAGCTTAGGTGTTGGCCCTGCGATTATTCAAGCCCTTTAAAATGGAGCAAGACTAATGCTCTTCTCCGTATTAAAGGGTTGCATGCTAAGGGCGACCGCTTCGTAAATCTTCGCACTATTCCGCACCCACCCCTCTTGACACGTTTAACGATGTTTTCACTTGGACAACAAATTAAAGCGAGGTGAAACTTCTTTGCGAGCTTTTGCCTCGGTTAAGTAAAATCCCACTCACACAGAGAATACATTAGCGAGGATAAGTCTGCGATGATGGCCTACTTTGCCTACCCTCTTAAGACGGAGATAAATTCAGGGTATTAACAGTTGAGGACACACTTTATTACGTCATAAAGCTTGGCTGATGAATAATTTACATTTCAAATCGAATATTTTTCTTCTTTAAAAAAGTTACAAAGGCAACGTGTAGGGAATAGTTTGTAGGTGTGTGAAGGAGTTTGTGATAAGGGTGAGTGTCGAGCCGCGGAAGGGAGGTGGGAAACTGTGTAATTGAGTTATAGTCTTGCCTTCTGTTGCTGGTGATATCTTGGGGAGTTGATATCTCGACGCTCTGGGGGTGCCGGCTACTGACACTTGCAAATATTAAGGGGTGGTTGAAATTGCACCCTGACGCCAACATAATATTCTTTTCAAACCTTACTTTGAGCGAAATTAAAACTACCCCGATGTTTTGAGAACATGTAAATGCAGTTGAATTTTTTTATCGAGGTTGATAAAACGATTATAAATTATGAAGAAATTACAAAAATTGAACATTTACGCCACCTCTCGGAATATGGTACAACTATGTGTGAATTTGTTACATGTTAATTTGAGCGGTCGTACAGGAAGGGTTGAGCGATAGGGAGAAATCGATAAAACTGCAATTGCGTGGATTATTATTTCCATTGTATGTTATTTTTAAAAATCCTGTCGAGATTTCATTTTGTATGGTCAATATTACAGTCTGATAGATTTAGTGACGTCTGGAACTACAGGAACAAACAACGGGAGGTTCTGAATTGGTTCGTTGTTTACCAAGCAACATGTTTTCTTACTTCAAGTAAACTTTGAAAATCGTCTGGTAAATGTGGAATCTCTAGACTGTCCTTTTTAACAAAATTAAAATAAAATAACAAACCTGGATCAAACTCCTGTCAATAATTAAGTAAATTGACCCCCGCTTTACAATATATAGTTTAATTGGAAAAACTATGGGAATAAAGGAGTCAAGTGGCTTAAAATCGTGTTCATTCATGCAAATTTAAATAAAACTGAAAAGAAATTAATTACCTATAATAGTAGAGCCCCAGCATACTAGCAAAACTAACAAAACTGACTTGCTTTACTAAAAGTCGCATTATAACAAAACTGATATTTACAGTTTTCTCTTTACCTTCTTTTAAAGGTGCCTACACACGTTCCGGCTTTTTATCGGATTTTTATCAATCCTGGAATGTCATTCTAAACGTTATTTGAGAATTGACGAAAAATTAAAAGTTTGTTGAGGGTGTCGGACCACTTGCGGCCGGACCACTTGCGACTCTACTGAAAATCGACCCACTTGCGACCGGGGCTGTTCTTACCTGACATCCACCGACCCACATGCGGCTCAACCCAATGTCATCACATACATTTATAAATAATATTAATGAAAACAAATCAATCCAGGTATTTCTTGAGAGAAAAGAGTACACATTATGCTCAAATCTGAATGCATTAAAAAAGGATGACAATATGATTCGCGCGCAATTGGAGGCGATCGACAGAGACCGATATTCCTTTCTTTAATGGGCGGGAGAGGGAGAAATATATTTTGAGCCTCCAAATGGTCGTCGCGTGACGTCACTCAAGAAATAGGTCCATTACTTCAGGTTAACGTTTTGACAGAACATAGCGTAGGTAATCGATAGACCCACAATTTTTCCAATCCTTGACTATTTCCATTATTTTGTTTAGTAGGTAATGCCGAGAGATATGATCATACTAATCGACAATAATCAGTTTTCCACGAAAGAATCAATTAGAATTTGTTTGCCTACTTGGGACATCGAGTAACATAACAATGTCATCCTTTGAAATATTATACAATCTTTGAAACCTATAAACCTTATTGGTGCGTTTTCATTTTAAAGCAAAAATTTTTGGCTTGAACTCAAAATAAGTATGTGAAGTCGTCCTAGCCCTTCTGCAATACATGTACTTACATAATGCTTAGGTATAGTTGTTTGATGTTTGTTTTAATTAATGTTTGCAAATATGTCATACCGATATGAGCCGCATGTGGGTCGAACGACATTAGGTAAAAATCGCGTCGGTCGCAAGGGGGTCGATTTTCAGTCGAGTCGCAAGTGGTCCGACCGCAAGTGGTCCTATTTCTTGTTGAGGCCTTTCGGTAATTTACAGAAAGAAACTTCATCACTCCTGCGAAATGACGGCCCTGCAGTCATTTAATTTTTCGTCAATCCTGAAATAACGTTTGGAACGATATTCCGGGATTGATGAAAAACCAGTGAAAAACAGAAAGTGTGTACAGCTCGTTCAGTTACTAATCACTGTTGACTGAATTGAAATGTCACTTTTCTTGGACTGTAAAAGGGCTGAATCTGCCAGTTTTCTCCGGGCAAATCTCCCCACAATCTCCTGAGGCACTTGTATTTACTTAGTTCAATAAATTGTAAAAAAAATTAATTGTTCAGCCAAAAACTCAAATCTTGACGATCTGTCCCACTTTTTTAGATTGCTTGATATAAATAATAATTTTACATTTTTCTCTGGATCTTTTCTAGTCAACTTAAAATCAGTTAGTAATGCAAAAAAACAGAAACAATGGACAACAATACTCCACTTTAAGAATTCGTACCGTTATCCATTCCTAAAGAAATCAAAATCGAAATAGTTTCTAAGTAGGGCGATACTTTAATTAATCAGCGAACAAGCTTAGGGCCTAGGACTAGGATACCACCAGCTTAAATTATTATGGAATGTATGGATTTTGAAATACGGTTCAGGGATAATTTACTTCAGAGAATATAAAAATAACGTTATTTATTAATAATTTGAAGTAAGTATGTACTATCGAGGGCAAAATAAACGGGCCATTACTTGTTAAAACGTCAGTTAGGTATAATGACAAATAAAGCATGGACTGCATAGCCTTTTTTGACGTGACAGAAAATTAGATGGCCCATTTTTTTTGCTAGCGACCGCACATAACATGAAACTTGTGAGGAAAAGCACGTCTTGTCATTAAATATTAATATTGTAACATATGTTTACCAATTTGCCATTGTTTGCTTGGAAAATTCTGATATATCCAGAGAATTTCAGAGCTTGGGTGACTATTGATTGAAATCAGGGTAAAGTTCAGGCATATTCTGACGGACACAGGACCAGTGTAAGCAGAGAGTGTGTAAGCCAGTCCGTTTCAGCTTCTGACAGGAATTTTGACGGAACTAATGGAAAGCTTGTTCAGTCATGTTTAACCTAAACTTGGGTTGGTTGCCAGGCAACAGCGAATCAGAACGCTTAATTCTGGCATTTAAATCAGCTTTACAGATAACTTCGGCAGTGACAAATATGCAGGATTTCAATGTGACCATTAGATTCAGGGACTAAGTTAAAGATTGGCCAGAAATTGAGGTACAATCTAAAATTCGATTCTTGACTTGAATCCTCTTTTAAGCAAAAATGCCCACCTATTTTTCATTGTGTTTTTGCACTTAGTTAAATTACGTATGCAACTTATGGGGTTGGAAAAAGATTCACAAAAAACTAAGGGATCGATTATAATATGATGTTATACTGTTTTGCAAAATCTTTAAATTCTTAGAATTTGCTCCGTTTAGCACGAACATTTTTAGAAGCAGAGCTTGAAGACTTTTCGTAAGGAGATTCTGAAAATATGGGTTTACATTTAAAATGTCAAAGCTTATGTACCAAAAAAAGGTAGTGGATATCGTCCGATCTTCATAAAAAACTCCTCAATCGCCACTATGCCCTGTGTCTAAGTTTCAGATAAATTGGTCCTGTGATTTCGGTGGAATCGTGCTTGGATTTTGTAAACCCTATTTTTTCGTATTCTCCAGACAGGAAAATTTCAGTAACTAATACTTTCAATATATTTTCAAGTTTAAGATAACACCAAATCTTTATGTTTTGAGGACATAGGTGGCCAGAAAATGCGGCTTTTAAAATCTGCCTGTAAGTATGTACGTTTGTACGGGCGTTTGTGAACACGGCACAGCCCAAAATTCTACTTATCCGATTACAACCGAAAAGCTTTTGGAACTAATCGTGCTACCGTAAAAAAGGTGTTCAAATTATGGTTTAAATAATGTACTCCTACTTAAAGACATTTTGTCAAATGAAACAAAAATTCGTCAAGAAATAATAAAAATCGCGCTACAGCCCAAACCACTGATCCGATTTGGCTGAAATTTGGTATGAACACATGTCATTATGGAAACAATCGTGCCAACGGAAGAGCCATTTTTGTATTTTTCGTTTTAAGTTTATGTACCATAAGAAAATCAAAGATCCACGCGGTGAGAAGGCCCTGCCGTCTCATTTTTTAAAAATTTCAAGTGGGGTGGTTAAAAAAACATAATTTCTGACAAAATTAACTCACAAAATGTGACCATTCGTGCTTCAGTGAGACTGACGTCGCGGAAGCCCAAGGAGATCATTCCACCCATCCTAATCATCAATGAAAGACAGCGACGGATGGGCGTTAAATCTTTACGATCGCATCCGAGGAATTAAGGCGCGATTCTGCACACGATGTTATATGAAGTAAGGCAATACAACAACCTCATTAGCCGTGAGCGGGAAGCGTTTGGCTCTAATCTCGCTATGGAGGATAATAACTAACTACCCTCATGCACCAGTAGCTCGGGAACACAACATATCCCATTAATTACATTAGCTAATTATCAATTAAAGTTACAGCCAGGCGAATCGCTTTAATTAGAATCGTCGACGTTTGATCGTAATATTCCCTTGAAATACCATAAAAATTTTCCAGTCTATCATTTTTTCAACCATAATGATATAATGCCACGACCACGTGACTCGTTTCCTGTGTTATACCGATCACTATGGCAACTGCACCACTAGACAAAATATTCAATCGGGGAAACTGATCTGCAATCCGCTTAACCCAGATTAAATAGAATAATAGCTCTAATATAAAAGCTAAATTGGAAATATTCACCAGGATGGAGTTGTATAAAAACGGGCGAGGAGAATGCTCGACTCTGAGTAAAATTGGTGGAGGCGCCGGGAAAGTGATATCGCAACTAGAAGGGTCAAGCTAATTAACACAAGACGGAGGGCGAATCCTTACAGGACGACGCAGATAGACTTACCATTCAATTTGAACGGAAGGCTTCCAGTTAGGGGATCAGGTGCAAAGGGCCTAGGTCCGAAGGGAAAATGATGAAAGCCCTGCTGCCTCGTTTTCGATCGCGGCTCCCTCGGTCCATCCACCGTGACTTTGATCGCCTTATTATAAGTGGCGACCTGAGGTGGCGACGTCGATACAATAATCGTCAACGTAAAGCTTTTCCCTGCAAAAACAAACACACGTTGTCATAACGGCAAATGTCCCGGAAAATCGACAAATTATGCTAAAAGTGTCATAAGAAGGGCGCCACAAAGTCGGCTTTATGCCCCTCGCCGCAACAGTTTGAATAAATTCGATTCTGATGAGCAGGAGGCTGCCGCTGACACTTTTTGACAAATCGCCTCCGACTAGATTCGAATTTAAAAATGCATCTTGAATTTCGCGCTATAACTCATCCGAGGGAGTTGTATTATTGAGAAGGAACGCAACTTAATCGCGGTTTATTTGCAAGGGAGGATTTTTAATGTTCAGGTGGTATAATGTTGCGGCTATCCCAACTTCTATGTTTCCCCTGTGAAAAGCGTAAAAGAACGAAATTACAAATGGAAATATTAATGGAATATATCCTTAGCGTATCATTTTACACATTTTTTTATGAAAAACATCAAATAAGCGGAGACATGTGAAAAGCTGCAGTTAAAAATTTATGATTTGGAAATATATTTTTCTATTTACATAAACAAAACAATAAATAATAAAAAGCATCGGAGCCAAACTAGCTGGTAATAAATAAAAATAAATCCGGGCACGCCAAACAAATTTCGGAATAAAACCGAAAATATTTTTCATTGATCACGTATTATCAATCACCGGAGGAAAACACATAACCTCTATAATATGGAATAAATAGGGACACAGTGTTCTTCGATAATCCAATATGGCGGCTTACATGTTTTATCAGTTGGTAATGCTGGGAAATATGAATGCACTGTCGATAAATCAGGGATTACACGGACACCAACATAATTCATAGATTAGAGATGTTCGGAGCTTTAATGCAAATAACTTAAATAGTCGTGTTTACTTTGCAATGTTGGTATTTAATTAAGGTTGTACGAGTCGACGTGTTCATTGTCGCCGCAAGCATATCCGCGTTTTTCTTAGCTGCGAAATGTTCGAGCTCCTGCTGCAGCTCAGTTCCTGCGACACTGCAGTAATTTATTCATTCGCGCAGATCTCTAAAATATTACAGTAAATTCTTTTGATATTTTCGAGGATATTTTACATCTTGTTTTTTTTATTGCGCAATAATGCCTGTATAAAGCTACGGATCATCATTTGCACCTTCTTACAATAATTTGATGAACTAAAATAAGTAGCTCATGAAAGCATAAATTGTAAGTGTTGTGACACGAGCGGAAGACGAGTGGTGCAAAATTTGCACAAGTGTAAAATAAACTTTTATGCGGGGTTTTTACCGTATTCTACTGATGGCCAGGAAATCTAAATAATTGAGTGGTTTGGATGCACTACTGCGAACAATCGAAAATGATCAACTTTACACGTGACTTGGGTAAATTTTAACGTATTTTAAACTTTAAAAATGTTTGTTAATCATAAAAATCTTACAGCTGAAAAGCAACCTATAAATTCTCCAAACGCTCAGCTGTGTAATAGGGACTTTTTAGAGGTCAGAAATTAGTTAAATTTTTGTCAAAAGGTTTGTCGAGTAATTTTGAAAAAAAAATTATTCCCTTTTTTTTACAATCTTACCTTCATCAAATAACTGACAAAACGTTCTTTCACCATTATTCTGATGGAACGACTTCAAATTTCTCTAGATTTCTCATGAAAAACTTTAAGAGCAAAACGTTTGCAGACACATTATTTGACATTGTCAAATTTGAAGCCTAAAATTTATGTTACAATAGTGAAAATTAGGAGCTTGTCACACTTTTTATTTTATAGAACGCGTTTCGACTTTTATGCCCGGATTTTTGAAGAAGTTATGGAACCAAAAAAGTGATGTTGCGATTAGAATAGTTGGAGTTAACACATGGGCGTCGCAGACCGGGGGGGGGGGCTCAAGGAGGAGCACTTGCCCCTCCCCTTGACTTTTGCCTTGAAAGATAAGTAATCTACAATACTTATACATATATTTTTAACTTTTTAGTTACTTTTTTGTTTTATTCTACTTCATGAAATACTGACTGGCTTATCCCTACTTGTGTTATTGATATACTGCTACGTAATAAGTAGAATATATTTTTGCCCTCTTCCCTTGATACTAATAGCCAATCAGTACGCTTGTTGCTGTTCCGTCATGTTTTAGCAGTTTAATTTGAGAACCGTTGCCTTGGTGATAAAAAAAGAGTGACTACTATGGTCTGTCCGGGATCCACACGACCAAGATTCACCCTATTTCCATGGCGAATCATTGTTGACAACAATGGAAATAGGGTGAATCTTGGTCGTGTGGATCCCGGACAGAGTATAGTTTATCAAATCTGCGAGGCAGAAATACGATTTTTTGCACTCCTGGGAATAAAGTGGCACTTTTAGGCACTATTTTGCGGGATTGAAGTGCCGTTGCACTTATAAAGAATCCATTGCTTCTTGCATTATATTGATTAAACTACGTCAAAGTGACATTTTAACACTTTTCGACTATTTTGGGTTCAAATTGCATGGGCGTGCAAAAGAGCGTATATACCACAGGACTGAAGTGACATTTAATACCACTCGTGATTACGGAAGCTAGAGGTGCCACATTTTTCTCTTTTTATTTCCAAATTATCGCAAAAAATATTTCTGCAGTTTCTGAAGTAAAAACTGTAAATTAACAAAAACCTGTTAATTTTACACGGGACTGCCTATAATTTGCAACCTGGCAGGTTCCTATAGTCCGACCGGGCTGAAATTTTCCCCAATCGTTTCTCCAGCCCCATTTATCCGAAAAAACATCCCGTTCCTGCCGCCCCCTCGAAATCTTTCCCTAGATCAAAATCTTGCAGACTGTGGTATTTTTCAGGGTCGACCGGACTGAAATGATCCCAAATCGCTTCTCCAGTCTTATTTTAACGAAAAGGCACATTTCCCCCGTGTAAGATTTTGTGGAAATTTGCAGTCTTTGGCCGAAGAAAATTACCATTTGACAAGTAGTGCATCCATGAGGACTCAACAAGGCAACCAAGAGACTACGAATCGTATTTTGCAGATTATTTTATAAATTAAAATATTGAGTAAGTAGTGTCAAGTTGACTTTGTAGTATTGTCGTATACAGGGTGGGTAATTTTTCGATTCTCGCCATTGGGATCTCCTAAACGGTAAAAGATACGGGGTCGGTTAAATCAGAGAAAAATTGCGCTATTTCTTGGTGATTAGGAATCTGAAGAGAATTCCCCGATATTTTGATTCGTTCCTGACTTATCAGAAAGCATCTGAAAATTGACAATTTAAAGAAAAATTAATATCTTCCTAACGATTGATGTTAATTAAATGAAACTTGGAACTTTTATATTTTTTACAGCTGTCAATTGAATGGCATTGACAGATTTTCTAGGCCTTCTAGATTTTGAATGAAGACAGTCAACTTTTCTTTTTCTTATGGGCGCCATATTGAATTTTAACACCGCCGGATACACAGAAATATTAGCTTCTCAAAAATGTAACCAACATTGACGTTCTTGAAAAATATGTGAAGCCTGACTCACACGACCGCAAGACGTAATTTATTATTACTGTTGAATTCAATTGTTTTTACATGTTATAAGAAATTGAAGAAGTCGGCGTACTTTTTTGCAATTGTTTTTTGTCTAAGTTTAGGCTGATTTTACAAATTATACAGACTAATTTTTAAATTTTGACATCTGTCAAAAAAGTTCATGTTGACTACATTTTTGAAAAGCTAATTTTTTTGTATATTTGATGGTGTCAAAATTGAATATGGCGGCCATAAAAAAATCAAAAGCTGACTGTCGTTATTCAAAATCTAGAAGGCCTAGAAAATTTCTGTTAATTCCATTCAACTGATAGCTGCTAAAAAATATGAAAGTTCCAAGATCCATTTAAATAACATCAATCGTTAGGAAGATATTAATTTTTCTTTAAATTGTCAATTTTTTGTGATAACTCAGGAACGAATCAAAATATCGGGGAATTCTCTTTAGATTCTTAATCACCAAAAAATAGCGCAACTTTCCTCTAATTTAACCGACCTCGTATCTTTTACCGTTTAGGAGATCCCAATGGTGAGCATCGAAAAATTACCCACCCTGTATAACAAACGGTCTCAATATTGCCGGCAATCTTTGTCACTTTGATGCAACAAGCAGGCGTTGGGACGAAAAACAACGCCTGCGAGTGTTAATCAAAGTGACAAAAATTACCAAGACTATGAGTTGTATTCGGCAAGACAATTCAACGACTTGACGTTTCTCGTTTTCGATAACTGCCTGGCAATCACCACACGTACAAATTGCTGTGATTGGCTGAAGCGGTTAATTCGTCACTTTTGATTGGTTTATAAAGTTAAAGTTAAATTGTCACTGTAATCAGGATTTGATTGGTTACTGGTATACAAAATGCTGCTCTGGATTGGTTCAATACTTAATGTATAAAATAATCACTCAAAATTGTCCTTTGTGAATTTGTTAAGGCTCTAAATCGAATAATTTGCAACAAAAAGTACAGAGACGATGAAGACTCGGTAGAAATTTTTGTTTAAATTGTAAATTGTGCAGATTATTATTTCATCGCTTCTGTAGCTACGTGTTCTTGCAAATTACCTATACGATTTTAGAGCGTTGGAAAAAAATTCACAAAAAATTTAGGAATGGATTAATTTTCATTTTGAAGGACATTTTGGAAAGAGGATAGAGCGCCACTGTCATGTGTCAAAGGGTAACGAAACCCGATTGGCCTAAATAATGGTGTTAAATGCAAGTCCTTAAGAACGACACTGATAGTGCCAATTCAAATCCAATAAATAGTATCGACGACCTCGGCCTTCACCTACTTCGAGTATAAAACTAAAAAATATCGCACAAAAACTAACGAAGATATACAAAAAAGAAAACTGTCCGAATTTTTATGGGCCACCTTTTAGATTAAGAGTTGCTACCACTCATTTATTCCAAGTTAATTTTGAAATTTTATTCACAAGTTTAAGGAAAACCAAGAGAGGGTGGAGAGGGACAACTCACCACGTCCGCTCCTTCCGACGAACCTTAAATCGTTGAACTTGGCGACTTGATTCTTCATTACGGCCGTACAATTCCTCAGCTCGGCGCAGTAGTTCTCGTCATTACCGGCCTTGACAGTGACGACCGTGCCGTCGCCGACGTCCCCCAAAGCGACGACTTTAAAGGCGACGGGCAGCGTTTTATTAGACCTCCAATGCGGCGGTAAGACAGTGCAGACCACGTGAGGACTTCCCGTCCTGACGAGTTCCCCCGGATGTTCCGCCAACAATCCATCGATGGTTCTTTCCGCCAACATCTCCGCCGTCAGATTTCCATAATTTCGGTCGTAATGACCGGTGGTGGAACTAACTTCGCCCGCTAGATGCATTCTTGTCAACTGCTCCTTTTTAAAATGGTCATCGTGCCGCTTCACTCAAAGCTTTGATCTTCTTTGAGTCGGGCCGTTTCCTTCCGTTTTTTTTTTCTAACAAATGACACGACGGCACTTGTTCGGAGGCGACCGCGCGCAAATATGATGAAAAATCACGGCTCTGATGCTGTGGCGGTGGACCACAGCTGGAAAAGTGCGCGTGGGGTTTTCCCGCGACGCTTTTCTCCCCCGCCTGCCACGGCCGCCAGTCAGCGATATGTTTTTCTAATTGCACTCTACCTCTCGCTTTGTCCCATTACCGATGCTTCCTACTCTTTTTTTAGCACCGGATCTGGAACCAAATTCGCACTTCCGGGACGAGGCCTTTATCGACGACCACCTGCAACAAGAGGTCTCAAGATAACAAAGCGCCGCAACTTCTCCACTTCATCGATTTCACTTAATAGACAGTTATTGGGGGCAATCAAAATTTGTTGAAACTCCGCTTTGCCATTATCCTAACCTCAATGGTATTGGTGCTCACCATTGGGATCTCGGAAACCATAAGAGATGCAGAGTAGGTTAAATTAAAGAGAAAAGTTGCGCCGTTTCAAGGTAATTAAAAATCTGTAAAGAATTCCACGATATTGCGATTCGTTCATGAGTCTGGAAATTCTAATTTTAAAGAAAAGTTCATATTTGCCTAAAAATTCATGCCCTATTTAATTGAAACATGGAGCTTTCATATTTTTGACATCCAACAATTCAATAACATTGGCCTTCTACAGGGTGTCTCAGAACGCTCACACTAAATTCTAACGGAGCATTCAGGATTAAATTCTGAGTCGATCCGTGTTTTTGAAAATTTCCAGGGTCCAATAGTTCCAGAGTTATAAGAGGTTTAAGAGGGCCAATCAAATTTCAGCTCTTAATTGCTTTACAAGGTAATTTAATGTTAGATGCACTATTTCCTAGGTAACAAGATACAACAATATAAATTTTCATTGATAGTATCTTATTGCCTAGGAAATAGTGCATCTAACGTTAAAGTATCTTATGGAGCAATTCAAAGCTGAAATCTGATTGGTCCTCTTAAATCTCTTATGACTCGAGAACTATTGGTCCCTGAAAATTTTCAAAAACACGGATTGGCTCAGAATTTACTCCTGAGTACTCCATTAAAATTTGGTGCGAGCGTTCTGAGACACCCTGTAGATTTCGAGTCACGTCTGCAAGTCCTATTATTGTCGATTAATTCATTTGTTTTTCACATGTCATAAACTATTTTTTCTAAATCACATCATAAAGTTTATTTTTTGGTAACTATAATGGTTATACCCTAAAGTAATAATAATTATTTTATAGTACTAGTACCGTGTGTTTAAAAAAAACTCATTCGCAGTTGGCGGTGGGCTATGGCAAACGACGCCCTTTCCCATAGCAAGCACGTGCACAGCTCGACCCAGTCCACATATTATTATACCGTAAAGTAACTATTTTTCGCACAATCGTTTCGATATTTCAATTTATTACCAAAGTTACTATAATGAGCGGAAAGTTGACATTACTACAATCGGTTTACTTTCCATAGAAACAAAAAAAGAGTGCCATTTCGAACCATAACGGATACATGTGCAGTAAGTAAAACAAATGAAAATCGTTTTTTTGTCAAGTTTGTCATTGATGACAAAATTCGATTGTGCTAAAAATGATCTACGATATACACGCTTGTTACGTGCGTTGTAACAGAATCGAGGAATAATTTGCAAAATCGAGGCACTTACCCCGTATCGTTAACAACTATTACGGTACTAGTATTTTAAAGTTGGTTAGCTTATTTTCAATTTTAGCCTAATTTCAAACTAAGTTTTTTGTGATTTAGAAGAACCGTTGTACTCCCGTGGTTAGGTACAAACGTTTTCACGCTCATACTGAAAAGAGACTCAAAAGAGGTTTGTGTGTTTGTATCCCACTCGAGACGTTTTAATAATGATCTTTAGTATTTTTAGCAGCTCTCAACTGAAAGATAAATTGGCAGAAATTCTCTAGGCCTTCTTATGGCAGCAAAATTGAACTTTAACACCACTGGATGCATAAAAAAATATATTTTCAAAGGTGCTACCGTGCTACCAGACTTTTTGAAAAAAATATGTAAAAACCTGAGTCGGACGACGCGACGGCAAGACGTATTTTTATCAGAGTTGAATTAAATTGTTTTCACATGTCGTAAGAGATTGAAGATGTCGGCGTACTTTTTGGAATTGTTTTTCACCTAAGTGAAAAGGCTGGATTTTACAAATTATTCATACCAGTTTTAAAATTCTGACGATCTGTCAAAAAAGATATTTTTTTATGAATACGATTTTGTTAAAATCTAATATGGCGGCCATAAGAGACTCAAAAGTTGACCGTCCTTGCACATAACCGGAGGCCTACAAGATTTCTGTCAATGCCGTTATGCCCGTTCAGTTAAAAGCTGTCAAATATATAAAAGTTCCAAACATTCAATCGTAAAAAAGATGAATTTTTCTTCAAAATTGCGATTTTCATATTTTTCTGGATAACTCAGGAACGAATCAAGATATCGGGCCTCTTCAGATAGCGCATCTTTTCTCTAATTTAGCCAACTCCGTATATTTTATCGTTTAGGAGATATGTCAACGGTGAGCAGTGAAAAAGGAACCCCCCTGTAAACAAAAATCTTCCCCTTTGTCTTAGGTAGGTACATAATGGCAAATTCATAATAAGTATTAGTGATTGCATTTTAGAAGTGTAAATCAAAACGAAAAGGACCTCAGGTGTTCCGAAAATTATGCTACAATATTTTACCAGTACTTTTTACGATTAAAAATGTGACTAGCTACAGCCCTCTAAATGCTGCCAATAAACTCTAACTTTGTGAAACTCTAACTTTGACTATTTTGTATCAAAGTCGCGAAAATTCTACCTAAGAGGTGTGTCTTCCAAGATTGTAATAAAATTCTGAACTTTGTTATAACTCTTTTCGGAAATTCTTTAAAATAAGTTTCGTCCAAATTTCCATTCAGGCTATTCACATTAAAGTAAGGTCCCGACACTTTCTAACTTACGCGGGAGTTGTGCATGTGAGTCAGGCTTTTTCATTCCTGTCATTCCTGTAAGTGATGTCCATCAACAGTAACAATGTAGGTTGGAAGGGATCATTGTTGTAAATTATTGTCCATTGTTTCTACTTTTTGACAGTACAGGAATTTTCTCGCAACTGTAAGCCCGTTCACAAACCAACAGAAAGAAAGCCTGACCCACACAACCCTCGCGTTCGTTTACCAAAAAAAAATGGGTACCTACGGAAGCAGCTGGAACCTCCCTACTTAATCCTATACTTCCCATAGAATCGTCTGGTAATGAAATCTCTACATAACTAATCTCAACCAAACCCACCCCGTTGTTTGAGCTGTAAAGTACTTTTTCCAGAAGGGCACTAAGCGTAAATACATTTTTGGAAACAGAATTTGAAGGCGTCCATAAAAAGGGTGTTTATCTTTCAAATTTCAAAGTTAATATGGCAAAAAGTACTTGCCGATAGCCAGCAAAATTAGCTGTGGGCCAACACTATAATCTTCATACCAAATATGAAAATTTGTTCGGTAGTTTTCGCGGAATCTTGCTCACATACGTTCAGGATGCCCCATTTAGGAGACTGTAGCTTTCTAAGAAACGTTTTTCGGCTCATAATGGATGAAAATTCAAGAAGCCCAATTTGGAAAAGTTTGTATTAGAAGAGAAAAATGAAAAATCTATCTACCTATACATATCATAGACATTGATTCAATAAAAGCGAAAACCTTGGTTTTATTAGGTAGCGATGCTTGGTGGACCCAGTGTGCGATTAATGTTTAAAAAATATAATAAATGGAGGCCAGGTTTTTTGATTTGAAAGAGTTTACCAAGTTTCAATAAAAAACCTAGTAGGTTTCACCCCAAACTGGCCAGCTACCTGGTGCGATTTGGCCCAAAATCAATCCCCGACAAGCATTTTGGAATACAAAACTCTGAAAGTATGCTAAGTATTTCTGTATCTCACCCGTTTTTTTTAAGTTAATTCATACAAATTCGAACACGATTACAGATTTTATAACCAATTTCGTCTTGAAACTTGACCGGTATATGCCAACACTATGTCACCTTCACTGAAATCTGTTCCACATTATTTTAAATAGTCTCGATTTTGCCAGACCTAGTTAAAACTTTCAAATGAAAAACCAAATCTGAAATTGCATAAGGCCTTTTTGAAAGAGATTTTTATCTTATGCAAAACCACCTACCTTCTGAACTAAAACAAATTGAAGGTAAAAATATATTTGTAAATAAAGTTAAACATTTAATTGATCGCAGCTATTATCCCTTGTCTGAATTTTTTGAATGTAAAAATTGATATATTTTGTGTTGTGTAACATTTGTTATTTGTCTGACGTCCTTATATGCTGTACAGTGTTTTTAAGAGGAATAAACTTTATTATTATTATTATTATTATTATTAAAACGGGAATATTTCTATCTGGCCTGAGTTACAAATTCGATGGTCAGTCTCTTTGAATTATATGTGCATATTTGGAAAAAATTTAGACTTGGACATTCTCAGGTACCTAAATATACTAGGAGGATAGAAACCAGTTTTAAAATTTTAACATCGACTTAACTTTTTAGGGTCGGTAACCTTTCAAAAGTGTTATAGGTGAAAAGTTGTATGTTTTGCTGCTATACAGATAGTATTTACGATATCATTTACCTCTTGATAAAAATAGCTTTCAAGCAGATTGTTGTCACCTTCTTATAATTTATATGAAAAAAATTATTGTAAAAACATTTCCAATTAGCTCATTCATAAGTTATCCAAAATCTGCACATGGAATATTTCCCAGTGCACAGTATGAAGGTACCTACTAACGTTTCTAAAACCAGCTATTGTTAATTCTCTTTTTTGGTATCTAAGAAGTGTCTGTGTGAACCGAGGTGTGAACCTAATGAACACGAATTTTTCGTATCAGCACGAGAAAGGGCTTCAAATTTTGTATCTAACTTAGCGCCTTTTTGGCAGAAAAACACAAAATTCGAAATTTTAAAGAAACATTAATTAACACGCTACAATTGAAACTACTGGATCGATTTGGCTCAAATTTGGTACGTAGAGATGTCACAACTTGCCAAAGAGATGAATTAATTTTGGTGACAAGTGCCTTTTTGCCATGTCAACTTTAAAATTTGTGTTTATGAGCACATGAAAAGTCTTCAAATTCTGCTTCCAAAAATGCATTCCAACTGAGTGACCTTTTGACACAAAAATGATTAATGTTTGAAATAACTCCACAAAACACTTTTAAAGACTGATGGGATGTATTGAAATTTCCGCGGTACGATTGAATTATTCACCAAGTGGGGTGGTTCCAGCCGCTTGCTTCCCCAATTTTTTTATCTCATACCTAAAGGCGTTTTTTCTCGATTTTATGTTTTTTATTTACAAATTAATACAAATGGGCTCTCATGATTGGTCAGCTTACTATTTTTTAGTATTGAAATACTGTCACTTTTGCCGTTAGTTTCAAATTTTTCTCGGAAGGACGATTCAAATCTGACATTATTTTGAAGGTAGGTATTTCAATACTATTCAATACAAAACAAGATTATTTCCTATGCTTTCAAATGCAAGTTTGTATTTCATTACATAAAACAGAGAAAAAACGCATAAAATATAAAACTGAATTTAAAAAAAATGTTTACTTTAATTTGGGTTATAAACTTATAAGCCCGCACATAATTTCTCCCGAAGGAATATGTAGAATCAACCCGCAATCCCGCATCCAGATTTGATCGTTCCGAATTTCAATTCCAACGTTCTGGCATACGGAAAACCTCCCTAACAAACAACTACACAGTCATGACAATAAAACACAAAGTTATTTGAAAGGGGGCGAGAAAAGATGAATCAGAAATCAGCTGATTTGCGATCCCTCACCCCCGTAGTATCCGTATAGTTAACTGGACCAAAACGTGAGCTGACTGCCAAATCTTCCGACCCCAGCAGCTTATAAGTAGGGGCGCGATACTGTGGGGGTGACAAAAAAACTAATTACGTGCCGCTCTTTCACACTAGACACAAATTCCGCAAAAAATAAAACGCACTAAATTTAAAAAAATATCTTGAAAATAATGGTGCCGGAATAGCGCACTGGGGGGGGCTGCCGAAAATTTATGTTACTTACAAAAAATAAAGGGTTGAGCGTCGGTCACTCGGTGGTGGCCGCGACGCGCGTTCGTAAAACCGTCGTCGACGTTCTTTTCGCGTCGCGAGTTATTCTGACATTAAGAAAGAGTATAAAAGTAAAGTCGCGGGGTCGTTGTGTGGGTGGTCGAGGGGTGAAGTAGGCGGGGCGTGTTGAGGTAGACCGCCACCGCTGTCGCCGCCGCCAACCAGGAAAGACGCCGGATTTTTACCCTCAAACCAGCGTCGTTTCTTAGAGGTTTACCAAGGGGTAGAACTCAAGCGCGCGCAACTTCTAAACGTCTTTCGGTCTTTTTTGTCGCTTCCGTCCTGTTCCCACTTGAAGAATCTCCATTAAGGCTTCTCGCTCCGTCGTCTTGGAAAGAATCTCCTGGAGTGGTTTTTTACTCTTTCCACCTTTCTCGCACACGCGACTAAGGAATTGCACTCTCTCCGTCGAGTTCTTGAGCCGGGGTAACGGCGTCCTTTTTCGTCAGGACGTCTTTTTTCCCAGTATCCGTCTTTATTTACGCGGCGACCTGCAAACGGCATCTACGTCGTTATACATGCAAATTACCCCAGGCTGTTTAGTGTTATTCATATTTTTATGGACGAGCTGACCTGATGATGTAAATGCACAAAAGTACGTATGGTTCTGCGAAAACATTTTATCATTGGTTTTAACTTCTACGCTCAAGGCGGAGCAGTATATAAAATCGATCAAAAATTCGAAATTGAACTGACATCAAATCTTTACGTTTCGGGGTCCCAGGAACCCAAAAAACCTATTTTTGAAAAATGTGTGTCTGTGTGTCTGTCCGTGTGTCTGTGGACACGCTACAGCCGAAACTACTTAACTGATTTTGATGAAATTTGGTATATAGGTATTGTCTGTGCGGGAGAGGAGCTGATTAGATTTTGAAGCCGATCAGTCAACCCGAAGTGCCCTTTTGGCATAGCAACTTCCTTATTTTAAATATTTAAAAATTTAATATATGCTGCTGTTATTAATCCAATGCAGTGCGGCGTAGAAGTTCCTGCCGTCTTCGAGACCGCCTTTTTTTTATAAAAAGTTTAATGGAATAAAATAACAACATTTTTCTATTTCGGTTTCGTAATGAACACTTTATAGCACCCAAACGCGTTCTCTAATGTGCTCTATTAGAGCACGGCTTTTGTGTACATCGTAACCTAGACAACGATTGTGTCCAACAATAACAGATTATGGGTATCCGAAATAGAAAAAACTGTATAAAAAACGTGTTTCATAAGGCTCGCACTCGGATTTTGCAAAACTCGGGCTTTTCGCCCTCATTGTCGAAACATTATCGTGCGATAATAATTTGTCTTATGAAACGTGTTTTTTAATACATATACTATTTTAATATTATAGGTAGGAACACAATATGATCACTATTCACAAGTAGGTAGGGCATATTATCAAAACTGAAAAACACGTCGTGTATACCGGGTGGCGCATTCAAGACGATTCAATCATAATAACTTTTGAGCGGATTAAGATATCGACTTGAGGTTTTCAACAAGCTCTGACATTCAGGGGGCATACTTCACTATACCGGGCGTAAACGAAACTCTTTTTAACCTCCCCAACCCCATCACAATTTTAAAAAAATGGGAGGTTACTGCATTCACTAAAATTTTCGAATTTGAGATAGCACCAGATCTTCACGTTTTGAGGTCTCAGGAACCCAAAAAAGGGGGTTTTAAAATGTGTCTGTATGTACGTACGTACGTTCGTTTGTAATCACGCCACAGCCAAAACTACTAGACCGATTTGGCTGAAATTTGGAACATACGCATCATTCTCGTAACCTAACTTAGATCTGAAAAGTTTTTGGAGCCAATCGTGCAACCGAAAATGCCATTTTGGCACATCAACTTTTAAATTTTAAATGCAAACCCCCATTTTTCACGTCACCATAAGGAAGACCTTCAAATTCTGCTTCTAAAAGTGTATTCATTCTTAGTGCCTTTTTGACCAAAAATAAAAAAAAAATTGATTCTTATCGGACTTTAAAATCGCGGTACAGCCCAAGCCCCTGAACCGATTTGGCTGAAATTTTGAATATATTACACATCGAACAGCTGAACAAATTTTGAATTCAATCGACTCACGGAAAGTGCCGTTTTGGCACACCAATTTCCAAATTTAAAATTATTCTCTCATTTGACCATTAAAAACAAGTTTTTGAAAGATTTATTGTCACCATCACAAAGGTCTTCAAATTCTGGTTTTAAATAGGACAAAATTAATTTGCATTTAGCGCTGTTTGGTTCAAAAAATCGAAATTTTATAATAACAGTAAAAATACATTATAGCCCAAATTACTGAATTGGCTGAAATTTGGTACATGGAGATTGGGTGACCCGTTGAAGACCTGAAAGGATTTTGAAAGCAATTGGCCCACGGGAAGTCCCATTTAAGCATATCAACTTAAAATTTTAAATACAAGCAGGGCCGTAGCTAGCGGGGTTCCGCGGGTTCCGCGGAACCCGGGCCCGGGGCTTCAGGGGGCCCGCGGCCCACGAGCGGTCGATAAGAATTTAGAAAATTTAATAATGAGATAATGAGAACATATAACGTGCAAAATTATTATCATAACGATCACAGATGAATAAATGTACCTACACGGCTACATGTATCGGGTAATGGTTAGCGGGTAAGTTTCAGAAAATAAGTAATTAAATTTTACGCAATTTAACACCCTTTAGTATGAGTTTTACGAGGGCGTTAAGTTAAAATTGTCTCTTTTTGTTTCTTTTACTTTTCATTTACTATTGAATTAAAATTGATGCCTATTGCCTTGCACCTTTTGCCTTTGTCTTTTTACTTGCATTGCTTGCTTTTTATTTTTTGTACATATATTTTTTTTAAAATAAAATATGGGTATTAGGGGTATTATTATTATTATTATTGTATGGGGGCCCGAACAGCGGGTTGGAACCCAGGCCCGGTAGAGTCTTGCTACGGCCCTGAATACAAGACCTCCTTTTTTATGTCGCCATTAGAAAGGCGATCAAATTCTGGTTCTGAAAATGTGTTCACAGTTTCTGCCATTTCAGTGGAAAATAGAGAAAAAAATCTTTCTCATTAAAAGGGAGCGGGCTGACAGTGGATGACATAAAGTGGTAGTTATTGTCAAAAAGGTGGCAAAAGATGAACCTTAAAAGGAACATATTGTCAAACGTGATGAGTGATGTCCGAGGTGGCGTCGGTATTTGTCAGAACATTGCGAAATTAGTCAAGGATTAAAAAAATTGTGTTGAATTGACTACTATCTACACAGAATACAAAGATCCACGCCCACGCGATGGGGAGGTTCCAGCCGCTTCTCTGCTGCATTTTTTTCTTTATTTATGAATCGATTTGAATGAAATTTGGTGAGCGTAGAGTTAAAGTCTACGTCACCTGATCCGAAATTTAATTGATCATCAGGCGTATAATAAATCAACAATAATAATGGACTCCTATCTTATTTTTAATTATTACTCTCCTCAGTATAAAATCACTATTATAACATTTTAACCAAAAATCCAGAATTATTGCATTATGATTTTGAATCGTTTATTAGGTATACCCTTCCAATACAGTTGAAGAATAATGATTATATCTGTAAAAGCCTGTAACCTAAAACAGATGCAACAAGTCCATTGACATAAATCGAAGCGCTTCGTCCTGTTCGAAATTCCCTCAGTTTTCAGAATTACTAGTATTAAATTGGCGAAGAGGAGATGTTCATCTTGAATGCTGGGTGGTTCAACCAAGTAAATCCCCTCCTATTTATTTCAAAACTAAAAGAAAAACGGTTCATCCAAGCAAGCAAATAATTCAAAAAAATCTTGCTACTTTTTTTGCAATTCCGGTTTAGCCGAAAATGACCATAACTTTGTTCTTTCAAATAAAAATGTCAAGATCATACCTAACCGGCAGTTAGGTTACGGCCACCTTAGATTTTCAAAAACATCGAAGAAATCGGTGAAAGACTGAGATTTTTTAAAAATCCAAAAACATATGTACTTTACTTTTTTCATGCAAATTCAATTGTGCATTACATTTTCTTTAGCCTGTCTTCGTTTTTTTCAAATTTCTTAATTTCAACAATCTGACAAAATTCCAAAAAATTTAGGAAAAAGATTACCTAATTTGGTAGTTTAATTTGGATCAAAAAATTATAAAGTTGATTTTACATTTTTCAAAAATCCAAATTTTCAATGAAGTCTTCGATGTTTTTACAGAACTAGAGTGGGCGTGACCTAAGTAACGGTTAAGTTCTACTTTTACCATGAATAATGGTTAAACTCGCGCCACGAGACTACAAATTGTAAGAAAATGCACTATCCGATGTTCTTTGCCTACTTCCTTGGCGGAAAATATTTAAAAAAATTTAAATTATGTAGCTTGTTAAAAATAATTGTTGTGCAGGTATTTATTTACACGTCATCATTAGACTCGCTGCTTTGATTTAATTCTTAGAGATGACTTCACGTCTTCTTTGAACCCAATTTAGGGGGTGATTCTTCGTCTAATTTTAAGACAAAAACTTCATAATATGGACATGCGCCGAACATATTTCACAAGGGTGTTAAGTCCCCCTTCAGACAGGCCCTCAAAAATGTCGTTTATTTCAAATGGGATTTCAAATTATCCAAAAAATGGGACAAAGGTGAGAGTCGTAAAGAGCCTTCTTGTAGATTTTTTCATGTTATTGGTAACATAGGCGTGCGTTTTTGGAGGAGGTCTTGCACATATTTTTTGCATCTCCTTTATGAACTCTGCTCACCAAAGAATAATAAAATCTTAATCTGTGATCTATTCTAAATACATAAAAAGAGCTCTTGTTTGAAATATGTAGGATACACCGTTTTCGAATAAAATGGCCCTAATTGGATGAAGGCGCGAAAATTTGAAAGAATTTTTTAGCCATAAATATACAGTGAGGACCATCATTTCTCAACTAATAACCCCATTCCGGATTTAAAAAGCTCTAGCTAAAGCGGTTCCAAAGATACAGGGAGGGGGTTGGAATTTTGGTCCTCGCTGCACTGTAGATTAGTACATATTAACTTTTTTTTCTAAAATAATTTAAACAACCATTTCCTGCACTATTTTTCGCTTTTTGAGCAAAACAAATCTATCCTTACAAATTTTCGCCCTTTCATCTAACTAGAGCAATTTTATTCGAAACGAACACACATTCCACATTTTTTGTGTAGAATAGATCGCGGATTCGGACTTTATTATTATTTAGTGAGAAAAATGCTCACAACAAAAAAAATACAATAAATATGCAAGCCCTCCACCTCACCTGTGATGTTATTAAAAATCTAGAAAAATTACTGAAGGCCCTTCATGTTCTGTTTGAGATAACACTAACTATGCCCAAATTTCAAAATCGTATTATTTACGTTTTTTGTATAATTAAAAAAAAAATTAAATTTTCGAAAAACTTGTGAAGCATTTTCAGCCACATATGTCCATATGATGTTTTCGTCCTAAAATGTGACAACTGGAACTGGAGTAATTTTATCTCGAAAATGATGCAAGAAGAGATAATACCTAATTGACAAATTATAACTTATCACTTTGCAGCATAACGACGGTTTTTGTATATCTACCAAGAATCTTGGACAAATTATTATTTTAATCAAAGGCTTTTGAACCAAAATTTCCGAAAATAAAGAGAGGACGGCAAAGCGAAGAGTGGAGATTTTATTTTTCCTAGGTAAGTACAGTTCGAAATAATCCAGGAACTTGAAAAAATAACCATGCCACTAATTCTTTAGATTAAAAATTCTAAATTAGAGTAATGAATTCTAACTTTAAGCATATTGAAAACATAATTAAAACAGACAAACTTTACCTGACATAGAGCTGAAGGAAAGTTGAAAGACGAATAGAATTTGAAAGTAGTGTGAAATCAAAAACAGACTTTACCTTGAGAAAAAAAGTTTCAAAAAATGCGCCCCGTCCAGATTTGATCCGGGGTCCAAAACAAACTGCATGCACACCCCGCTCCAGTCGACCATTGAGCCTTCGTTTGTACGTGTAGGAAAGGGATGCATCGACGTTGAGATATGTCTACGACACGATTTGTCACTTGATGAAATTTACCGGAAGGATATAGCCAACCGTTACCTGTCGTCTAGCCACAACGCATAAAAACTAAACTCTGTACGGTACTCTTACAACAGAAGGCAAATCTTCGTCCAAACTAAATGAGTAAAATTATACATAGGTACTTAGATATACAATTGTATTAACATTATGTAACAATCATTTAGGACCAATGAGGAATAAAATAATACATGAATAACATAAAAAACTAGAAGAGAACCATATGTGTTCTGGTTCTAGGTACCACAAGGCAGAGGAAAACGTAACTACCTATTATAGTAGTATAAGGCCATAATTATTATCGTCCGAGTTTTACAAAATCCGTGAGCTATTAGAGCCTTACAAGTTTTTTATACTTTTTTCTCTATTTCAAAAAAATTTTGATTGACGTTTTCAAAGACAGATCAATGTACGTTTGACAGTTAAAGGTAGGGATAATTGCTTGCAATCGTTGTCTATATAAACAAAAATGGTACGCTAAAAGAGCACATTAGAGAACTCCTTTGAGTGCTATAAGATGTTCATTATGAAACCGAAATAGAAAAAATACTTGAGAATATATTTTTTCTATTTCGGTTTCCTAATGAACACTTTATAGCACCCAAACGCATTCTCTAATGTGCTCCATTAGAGCACGGCTTTTGTTTACATCATAACCTAGACAACGATTGTGTCCAACAATCGTCAACTGTCAACCGAACATTGACCTGTCTATGAAAATGGAAAATCAATTATTTTCTAACAGGTTATGGGTATCCGAAATAGAAAAAATTGTATAAAAAAACGTGTTTCATAAGGCTCTTATCGCACTCGGATTTTGTAAAACTCGGGCTTTTCCCTTTTCGCCCTCGTTGTCCAAACATCCTCGTGCGATAATAATTGGCATTATGAAACGTGTTTTGTAATATACTATTTTCGTTTGCAAAAATAGTGGAGGTGGCATGGCCATCAAGTTAATCTACAACGCTAGTGTACGTAAATTTAATCTATTGACAGGCGTACTGGAAATTATGAAGGGTTAATAAAATTCAATGATGAAATTAAAATCTCACGTCTTTCACCATTATCGTGGAAATGACTACTGGAAACGTAGCGATAATCGTCGGCGATGATTTGGCGAAGGCGCCGGTTTCCAGTGAGGGCGCGAGAATGCCATCTTAATGCATATTTACGGTGTAGTCCCGGGGTAATATTAGCAACCCCTTGATCCCGCTAAATGCCCGCTTTCGCACCTCCTGCAGGTCCCCGGAATTCCTTCTTCTCTGTCGTTCCAATAACGCGCAATTTGTCACATAATATCGAGTCGTTCTCTTTCTACAATCTGTCCCCAGTGTGTAAAGCCTCGCAGTTTTAAGCCGATAAGACATACAAGAAGTCGCCTCGTCCTTATTCCACCCTCTTTCCGTCTTGTAGCGCGCTTTAATCCTTCTCCATTCTAATCCCTGCTTAAAAGCTCTTTTGTTTCGTTTTAACCCTTTTGTTCTCCGAGGATAACCTTTCGAGTTGAAGCACGTTGCGTTAGAATACTGTCACCATCCCCGATGTATTTGCGTTCGAGTTACCACCGACGATTTCACTTCTCTTCGTCCACGGACGGCTTCCTGAGGGAGGACACCACGACGACGACGTTGTGTCCTTCCGAATCAACGATGTGTTTCGATGCTTTGAACTTACATTGTGAACACTTAAAATGTCAGATGACAATACTTGATGGGGCGACTATTGAATTCACGAAATGCTCTCTAGCAGATTTGTTTGATGGTTTTGTCGTTTCTCTAATCGCTGACGGATGACCTCCCCTCGGAGACAAAAAAACGGAGCTTTTTTGCTAAGAGCTAAGCGCTGAAAGCTCTCGTTTCAGGTGTTTACAGTTCAGCTTAAGTTTCCATGCAAGTTCTTGTAACTAGCATGGAAACTATTACAACACGCTCTCAAAGCTCGCAGTAAGTTTCAGGCTCGCTCGCACTTGATTGGTTTTAGGCACATCACAGCAGATTTTCGAATAAGGGTGTTGGTTTTTATAAATATAGAAATAATAACAGAGGTTAATTCTCACCAAAAATCGATCAGAGACTATAGAGAGTATTTTAATAAGATAATAAACATGTGGAAAATGGTCAAGGACCTAAAATTTATTGAAAGTTTGTCCATTTTCCAAAGAGGAACTGAGCAGGTTCAAAGTTTTGTTCCACAAAAATTACTTGCTGTTTAGGACGCGTTTCGGAGTGTTACTCTATCTTCAGCTAAAAATGGGAAATTAACACAAAATACAAAACAGTTAGCTGGAAAAAGAAAAACGTTTGGGTAAAGAAAAATAATAAAAGCTTTGGGTCGCACTGTAAATTCATCGAAAGACGACCAAACAATGTTTCTAGCTGAAGATGGAGTAACACTCCGAAACACGTTATAAACAGTAGGTAATTTTTGTGGAACAAGACTTTGAACCTACCCTAGAAGAGGGTCACAGTTAAAGAATGGTCACTTTTTAGTAACGATCTACGGAAGGGAATAAAAAGGAAGAAAGAAAAATATGGAAAGCGGTAGGTAAATAAAGAAATTCCAGAGTACAAAGTCAATGTTACAAAAACAAGAGAAAATTTGAAGAAATGCTCAATGTGGAGGGGGGTGTTGGGTGTAGTTGGGTAGTGGAGATAGTGTAAAAATAGACTAGCGATTATAAATTAAAATTGGCAGTCTCGGAGACTGTAGAAACTTCTACTTCTTCACCGAATTTGTAATATGCACAACTAATGTACACCCTACTCTTTCAAAATAAATTTTTAAAATGGGCTTTTGGCTTTTAAAATGACGTTTTAGTAAAATGTCACTGAGGTTTGCGATCGTGAATCCTGAAAGATTGCTATCGAACCTAATGATACAAATTTACGGTAACGCATATGTTTTTCACGGCCATGGAAGGTCTCTCGAATTACGGATCAGATTTGGCTCAAAATTTAATGAGCACCTACAAAGGGCCCACTGAATATGGATGTCAAATTTCTTTTCGATATATTCAGTGGCTTGATGGGCTGCAGGTGTTTTTTTACGGCACTGATTTTTTGCCAAAAGGAAAGGACCTGGCAGGAATTCGGACATAAGATGAACAATATTTACCTACAAACACAGCGAAAACAAAAAACTGATCTTGGTAATAAGTCTGCATAATAAAAAATGTGAAACAAAGAAAAGCAGTGACATTAACTAGTACTCATTATAATTTAAAGAAAGAGAAGTATGTACAAAAAATAAGCGTAAAGCTTCTCCGTTAATATGACTCCTTCGAGAGATACGCCCCTCACCGGGGTACGTAGAATTCAGTTTTTCTCAATTTATTCAAAAAGTACAATTGATAAGTATTTGAAAAGAACATAAACAGGGCTTTCTTCTTTGTTTTTTTCAATTTTTATTTTCATCGTGAGGGGATTAACACATTTCTTACATATATTTTTCAATAAATATTTCTCTCACAAAATGATATCAAAATCATAATTAGCTGGCGACAGCACACAAAAAATTTCTTCTTGGGCAAAATCGCTACACGCACCGCGTTTTCGAATAAAAAGACTCTAATTTGTTTAGAGCACCAAAATTCTTGATGAAAGATTTTCTTATACAGGATGTTATTTTTAAAAACTTCCCACGTTGAATATCTTTTGATTGTAAAAAAGATTTTGAGATGAAATAAACGTTGATCAACCCTGAATGGAGGGGGACAACTGGGTTTATAACCGCCGGCAAATTTTTTTTGCTTCGCCCTTAACTTTGACTTTTCAAATAGAATGATGTTTTTTCCTCAACGGATTCTGAATCTACAATTTTTTCTGAGTTAAAAACATGTATCATACTTGACCGGAAGTGCAGTCGTGGCCACTCTAGATTTTCAAAAACATCAAAGAAATCAGTGAGAAATTGAGATTTTGGAAAAACTCAAAAACACGTCAAATATTTTTTTTTTATTTTATTCATTTATAATAAACGAGACTTATCGGAGGCTATAATTTCCGGTTAAACCGGAAGTTCAAAACAAATATTAATCTATAACATCAGATGCATCTCAAAAAAATCAAGTCGACGTGCTTTTGCGATTTTCAAAAATTTTTATTTTTCACCTGTTTCTTCGATATTTTTGAAAATCTTGGTGGCTGGTGACTGTACATCCGATCAAATATGATGCATGTTTCCAAAAATTGTAGATGAATTGTAGTGAAAACGGGATTCATGACCAATTTTATTGTCCTCCTCCATATGGGGTTGATCAGTGTTTATTTCATTTCAATATCTTTTTTACATCCCAAGATACCCAAGGTAGGAAGTTTAAAAAAACACCCTGTTCGGCCTAAATGCTGAAGAAACTAAACACAATGATTCCCTGACTCATTCTAAGAAGAAAAGTTCATATGGACATATGACGAAAAATGCTTCCTAAGGGAGCGAGCGTGGTACCTCAAAAGAATTCCAGGACCTCATTAAAAGGACCAACCCAAGGGAAGTTTTGAGTGGGTTGTGGTATCAAATTATTCCCTATGGTTCATACTATCATGGTACAAAACGGTAGTCAAAATCAAAAAATACATTATATTGTTTTCGTAACCTATTGGTCTATAACTGCGCTTCGGGAGAGTCGCTCAACATTGCAGGACTGTTGCGGTTGAACTACTTGGTCTCAAGTAAAAAATGCATAGAAACTTTCTTGTTGAGAATTTACTAGTCTTCAATATTGTATACTTTTATATTTTTCGTACCATGAAGAGGAAGCGAGTTATGAGGCAAAAACGTAATCCTTGCGCATAATTCGCAGATTTTGAGGGAGTTCCAGGCTACGGCGGAGGGCATAATTTTAGTATGAGAAACTTAAGTATTTAATTTCCTAGGAAAAAAGGAAATACCTAGGAAGATAAAGGTTTCGTAAGAAAGTGGCACTTCCTATACCTATGAGGTGTGGATACTAGTACAACGGAGAACTTCGGAGGAAAAAATGGAGGCCATTGAAATGAGATGCCTTACAAAAAATGATAATAAAACTGAAATGGACAAATAGTGGGGACACAATCTTCAGAAGTAAGCGAAATGTACATGCAATAAAAGAAGGTCAACTAAGATGATTCGGACATGTGAAGAAGATGGAAGCAAGAGGATTAGGGCATATGAAGCAAAAAGCTGCAAAAGGATCGACGAAAGAGGGACAGGAAGGTGCTCGAAACGCAGCAGAGATACTGGAAATATATTCGAATAGCCATGCAAAATAGGAATATAAGTATGGAACAGGTCCAGGACAATCCAAATCCAGGCCTTACACTTTTCAAGGTAGCTAGCCATAGGCTGGTTTCTTTTTTTTTTGTTAAATGGGCTCTCATTTTCTTCCAAATTCCTGCCATTGTCAGTAAACAGTAAAATTAGTTGTTGGAAGGGGTCATTATTGTGAATTACTGTTGTCCATTATTCTCTTTACTGACAATGACAGGATCTTTAACGGAATTGAAATCCCGTTTAACAAAACAACAGAAATAAAAATTGACTCACACTGCCCCTGCATCTATCCTCACAACCTTGACAGCTACAATCTACTTTAGACCTAGCAAGTGGCTTCTATCAAATCGAATTCGACCCTGGCATGTCTTTATAACTACGTACTCAAATTAACGTTATTTTGCTACTCACGGACGCGCTAGCAACATTCCAGCGCTCTAATTCCAAATTTGGCGTCCAGATAAAATTTGCATGGCGTTAAAATGCGTCCGTCGTATTCGGTCTGAAAATTTTCTGTCACAGCAAACCGAAGCTAACAAGAGAACAAATCGAGAGAGAACCCCAGGGAGTCGAATGGACACGGCCAGCCCAGATGCGACACTCCGATTGTCTATTGTCTGCACGGCCACCTTCTCTCTTCTGATTGAATTAAGGGCAAATTTAGCTTATTGCTCAGGGACCGGCCCTTAGACCTTGGTAGGCTTTCATTGCACCGTGTTTGCATTATTTAGCGAACCGACGCTTTATTATTACGCCCACACTAAATCCTCTTTTTCTCTGCCATTTCTATTAGTTTATTGTTCGTTTATTTAATATGACGTATGCGGGCGTCGGCGGCAAGGGTGACGTAAAGGCGTCTAAACTAACTTTGTTAATTGGTGGTAATTGGTGGTGACACTTGAAGGTGTCTCCGTTATGTGCAACTGCCTCGAGTAGTAAATTAAGTTTTGAAAAGTTAAGTGAGGGCGCCTCCCGGAGCGTGAAAAGTTATGTAACCGAATCTTGAAGTCGTAATTATTGCACACATCGAAATAAAATCGTTAAAATTTTACTCGAGTGATGTCGAACATCTTCAGCCTTCCGTGAAACATCATTAAATACGAAGCTAATGATGGCATCTGACAAAACACGCTAAGAAGCACGTCCTGACACAAGCTGCGATGTTAAGAAGCACCCGTCTAATTTGGGCACGTCGTAACTAGCCCCGGAGGGGCCCGCCTCTTAACGAGCACAATTTTTAAGATTCTTTAAAACGTTTTTGGCTTCTCAAGCAAATCTCCCCCAGACTAGATTAAGGGAATTAAGCCAACTCGAAAAATTGTAATTCGCGATCAAAGAAGGTTTGCTACATTACCGCCAATCGCGCCAAATTCAAATTTAATTAGAAGAAAGGGATTTGCGTTCAACGAACGAAATTAAATATTAAGGGCACTTTGTATAAGTTTCCCTCATGTACGGTGCATATATGATAACTTCAAGTAGTGAAACGAATGCCACCCCCAAGTTTACACTATGCAAATCCTGCGCTGCAGTTGTCCAAAAGAACCGAAAATAAACATGCAACCCCTACGTCTTGAGCGTCTGGAGTTCACTGTGCAATCAGACCAGTAAATGTTGACTGATGTACTTGTCAGCCTTCGATAGATTGTGTCATGTTTTGTGACGTGATTGTTGTTTTCTTTAAAATTTGCGTGCAGCACGCATCAGGAGTCTGCTAAATATTTACACCCTCTGAAGAAAAATACATGACTATTTCATGCAGGGCTTTTAATCCCTTCCAACTTTCTAATTTATTTTAATAATTCACCCGGGATTTTTCTTTAAGTTTTTCACCGCTAATGGACGTTGACGAGGGTGCATGTGTAGGTCAATACGTTTGTTTATTTTATTAAAAATGGTGGATGCGCCGGGATTTCGCCGTAAACTTCCACGACTCGTAAAAAGTAAAATACCGCCGCGTCTGCTTTCTAACACACATATTCCATGCTCGCATAAAATATAACGTCTGTAAGGGCGTCGCGATGCCGCTTATTCGATTCAATTCATCACGTTTGCAGCAGAAGGAGACGGAAGATGGGGATGTTGTGTCGTAGTCAGGTTGCGAGGCCACATATGGAATCCGCCGTATGACATTTAAGTTTGACGCGCCTTTTGGGAGCTGTTTACTTCGCCAATCTTACACCGTATCGGCGACGCGACGAAAAAACGAATTTTAGGGTAAATAAATTGGTGCTGTGACGTTCCCGGTTTATGAGGGACGACGGTTATTGATACGCGATTGAAAGGTGGATGGATATGAGGCGGTTGGGGGCTCTCCGGTATTCACCGCGTGTACCATGCAAAGAGGATGACTCTAGGGACTATCGTCTCCGATGTTATAACACCACGTGAAAAAAGAAAATGATTGTCGGAAGCGTCAGGGAACTTAAGAAATTTTATTTTCAAAACTACAATTATCAAACACTTACCTCATTCACATAACAAAGTTTAACAAAGGTCAACAATAGCTAGAACAGTCACAAGCTGTCATGAATAATTGTTGACCATTGTTAAAGTTTCTTATATTACGTACGTAAAGTGGTTGTGAATAAGCTCTACTCTTTATTAAGTCAAATATATCTTAAAATAGTATTGTCTAACAAGCCCCCAAAGTGATCGACGCGACGGGCAGTGGAGCGCGGCGATCTCTTGGGATCGGCAATGCACTTTATGGACGAGTTACACACAAGATAGTTTCGTCAATCGCCTTTCAATAAAATATATCGGCTAATTTTACGCTATTCTACGGAAGCAAAATCCAGATTGTTGACTCGCTGCCTTGGAAAACCATCATTATTTATTAGTTATTGTAGAAAACTTTGCGATCTATGAGCGATACGATGCATGGTCAGAAACAGTAGGAGAACAGGAAAGAGAACAGTACACACAGGATTTTTTCTCCAAACGTATACGAAAAAAAAAGGCAGCAGAGAAGCGGCTGGAACCTCCCCAACGCATGGGTCTTTGATTTCCGTGACATAGGGCGGGTTGTATAAAACATTTAATCCTGGACTTAACGCTAACCCCCTTACGATGCCATAGAAACAATTGTTGTCAACAATTTGTTGCTATAGAATTTTTGAAGGATTAGCTTTAAGGCAGGATCAAATGTTTTATACAATCCAGCCTTATTGTGTTTAAGATTTTAAAGTTGATATGCCTAAATGGCACTTCCAGTGGACCAATTGCTCCCAAAAGCCTTTCAGCTCTTCAATGGGTTACCTAACCTCCATGTACCAAATTTCGGACAAATTGATCCAGTAGTTTGGGCTATAACGTGGTTTCAGTGTTATTACAAAATTTCGATTTTTCTACCCAAAGGGTACTAAATGCGAATAAATTTTATCTCATTTAAAACCAGAATTTGAAGACCTTTCTGATGATAACAATAAATCTTTCAAAAAGTTAAGTTAAGTTTCGAAATTGGTGTGCCAAAACGGCACTTTCCTTGGGTCGATTGAATCCAAAATTTGTTCAGCTCTTCGACGTGTAATACAATCCCCATGTGCAAAATTTCAGCCAAATCGGTTGAGGGGCTTGGGCTGTACCGCGATTTTAAAGTCCGATAAAAATCAATTTTTTTTAAATTGTTGGTCAAAAGGGCACCAAGAATGAATACATTTTTAGACGCAGAATTTGAAGGTCTTTCTTATGGTGACGTGAAAAATGGGGGTTTACATTTAAAATTTAAAAGTTGATGTGCCAAAATGGGACTTCTGGTTGCACGATTGGCTCCAAAAGCTTTTCAGATCTAAGTTGGGTTTTCACATGCACACGTACCAAATTTCAGCCAAATCGGTCGAGTAGTTTGGGCTGTGGCGTGTTTACGAACGTACGTACGTACGCACGAACGTACGTTCATACATACAGACACATTTTAAAAACCACTTTTTTGGGTTCCTGAGACCTCAAAACGTATAGATCCGGTCTTATCTCGAATTCGAAAATTTTAGTGATTGCAGTAACCTCCCTTTTTTTTAAATGGTGAAGTGGAGTGGGGAGGTTAAAAATGAAAAAAAGGTCGTCATTATAGGATACGTAAAAACAAAAAAGTCGTATAGGCACCGATTCGAGCAGGTTATCCAGGGCCGTAGCTCCCTGTTGACTTTGGAGGATGTGTATCAAAATTTTCCAAATCAAAACCATCGAATTTCCAACTGAAATGCCAATAATTCGATGCGGTGTGCGGGGTGCGGGGTGCGAAATTATTCCGTTGCCCCCCTCCCCCACTGTGGCAAGAGGTTTTCGGTATTTTCACAATCCAAATCCAAGTTGAAGTACACTGGCCCGCAAAAGTTTTAAGCAGGCAGGTAGGTGAATGTTTCCGCGCGCCCGCCTCTAAATTTAACGATAGGTTAGCCTCTCACCGCATGCTATGGCTTCATACCGTGCTTTGCGAACAGAAAGTTAATTAGAGGGTACATTTTTGTTACTCCCATCAAGTCTCCTAGATATATGTCAGATTATAATAAACATTATTGTAATTAATTACTCAAAATTGAATGTTTAACACTGAAACGCTTTATGAAAATGTCAATGGAATGTTTCCAGTGTAATCGTGTCTTTGATTGTTTATTTATTAGGTATAACCATTTTCGGTAACATGGTCGTAAATCCATAAATTGTAATGAATTTATAAAAAAACTAATATTGTCATTACTGTGAGATATTAATGAGCGTGGTCATTTTATAGTTACTAAAAATTACTTCGAAACAGGGGGCCTCTGGCTTTTTCCTCACTATAATATGGTTGTCTACGACTAAAATCACATAAAATAATCCCTCTTGTTACTCCGTAGGGCCAACCGTTTTCGAGAAAAGCGGATTCAAAAATTTTTGGTCATTTCCCAAACCTTGTTAAAAACAAAAATTTATTTATAATTGATCACAAAACTCGACAAATTCAAAAGATTAGTAATATAAAGTAAATGTTCAAAATTGACAGGGCTTTACTGACAATATGTGGAAATGTATTGTTTTAGTTATGCTTATTTACAATGTAAATGTAAAATAACAATTAGTTAAATTTTTTCCATCAAATAAAATGTTTTATCTCAGTATTTATCTGTCTATACAAACAGAATGACACTTTTTTCTCAACGGGTTCGAAATCTGCAATTTTTTTGAGTTAAAAACATGTATCATACTTGACTGGAAGTGCAGTCACGGCCACCCTAGATTTTCAAAAAAAATCAGTCAATAACCAAGATTTTTGAAAATCGCATACGCGTCAACCTTATTTATTTGATACAAATTCAACTGCTCAATTACATATCCCTTTACTTGTGTTTGCTTTTTAAAATTTTTTCACTTTTCACATTCTGCAAAAGTAGCAAACATTTACATCAAAAGAATCAGGTTGACGAGTATTTGCGATTTACAAGAATCTTAATTTTTGACCCATTTCTGGCATTTCTTCTATGTTTTTGAAAGTATCGGGTGTCCCAAAAAAACCGGACAAAATATTTTTGGAAATGAGTCTGCACTTTCTTAACCGATTTGGATGAGTGTGGTCCGAAATTAAAGCCAAAGAATCAGGTTTTCGACTGTATGAGAAACTACGGCAGATGGCGCTGCCGTAGTAGTCCTATTGATACTTGCTTTAAAAGTTTATTTTAGCTGCATGGGGATTGGTCAGTCAACGACCAATCGGTATGATACTCAAATAGCCTTGAAGATATTTCTTTCTTGTTCACAAATCCTTTTTCAGAAGTCGATTTGGCTTGAGTATAATTTTTTTGTAGTTTAAGAAAAAATGTGTTTTTGAGTATTTTCACGCATGCCCATGACCAAAGAACAGTAATGCATATAAATCTTAATTTTCGGTTATAAATGAACGAATATGGTGAAAACAGTGGCGCGGATGCCAGTGGGGGGCAACTGAACAGTTATCATTGAAAATTAAGCCCTATGTGCATCAATGTTACTCTAGTCATGGTTATGGAAGCATGAAAATACGCAAAAACACTTTTTTTAGAAAAATCACAGAAAATTAATGCTTACGCCAAATGGACTTCTGAAAAAAGATTTTTGAAGAAAAAAGAAAAATCTTTAACGCACCTAAAATAAGCCTTAAAGACTAGTATCAATAAGGCTACTACAGCAGCGCCATCTGTCGACGTTTCTTGCAAAGTTCGAAAGCCTGATTCTTTAGCTTTAATTTAAGACCAAGTCTATCCAAATCAGTTAAGAAATAGCTGACTTATTTCAAAGACTATTTTGTCCGGTTTTTTTGGGACACCCGATGTATAGGGTGGCTGCACTTCTGGTATGATACATGTTTCTAACTCAGAAAAAATCGTAAATTCCGCGATTCCGTTGAGAAAAAAAAATGGGCAGCTACGGAAGCGGCTGGAACCTCCCCACTTGGTGTATGATCCAATCCTATCACCAATATCAAGTGAATACTATTTACCATACCTAAGTTTTACTCCACCAAACCTAAGGTGTTTTCTGTGATTTTTCTAAATTTTACGATCTTTCGCCAAAAGGGCACTAAGATTGAATACAATTTTGAAAACAAAATTTGAAGGCTTTTCATGTGCTGATAGAGAAAATAGGAGTTCATTATTCAAATTTCAAAGTTGATATGCCAAAATGGCACTTGCTGTTCGCCGATTGCCACCAAAATTAAATCAGCTCTTCGGCGGGTAATGGTATCTCTACCTACCAAATTTCAGAAAAATCTATCCAGCAGTTTAGGCTGTAGCGTGTTATTTAATGTTTCCTCGAAACTTTGAATTTTTCGATTTTATGCCAAAAAGGCGCTAAGTGTGAATACAATTTCAGAAACAGAATTTCAAGACCTTTGATGTGCTGATAAGAAAAATTAGTGTTCATTAGTCAAATTTCATAGTTGGTACGCCAAAAAGGCACTTGACGTCTGCGGATTCGTAACAAAATTAACTGGGCTCACCGGAAGGCCAACGCTAACCTCCATACCAAATTTCATTAAAATCCGTTCGGTAGTTTCCGAGAAACCGTGCTCACATACATACATACATCCGTACGTACATACATACGTACGTACATACACACAGACATTTTTTTAAAACCACTTTTTTGTGATCCTGGGACCTTGAAACGTAAAGATCTGGTGTTATCTCAATTTCGAATTTTGGAGTGATTGCAGTAACCTCCCATTTTTATATGGTTGTGGGGAGGTTAAAAGTATCTCATTCCATTTAAGAAAACAAAGTTGAGGCCATTTCCGATTAAACCGGAAGTGGGAATACCTAACCACTCCATCAAATCCGCATTAAAAAAATTAAATCGGCTTGTCCGAATCATCAGCAGATGACCCAAGAATTTTTAACTTCTATACATTCAGCACCTTAAAGGTGAGTTTTCACTTCGGCGGATTACGGATGGCGGAGTTGCGGAATGGTCCGCGATTGGTCAACTTTTGAAAATTTTCAAACATTTTCAATAGTTGACCAATCAAACCAAATCCACAATCCGCGAAGTGAAAACTCAACTTAAAAGGCAGCAGAGAAGCGGCTGGAACTTGCCCATTGCGTGGGTCTTTGATTCCCGTGTCTTGTTGTGTTTAAAAATTATAAGTTGATATGCCTAAATGGCACTTCCCCGTGGACCAATTGCTCCCAAAATGGTTAAATGAGAGAATAATTTTAAATTTGGGAATTGATGGTGTGCCAAAACGTACTTTTCGTTTGGCGATTGAATCCAGAAATTTTTCTGCTCTTCGACGTGTAATACATAATCCCCATCTGTAAAATTTCAGCCAAATTGGTTCAGCGGCTTGGGCTGTACCGCGATTTTAAAGCCCGATAAAAATCTCGAATTTTTTAGTTTTTCGTCAAAAGAGCACTGAGAGTGAATACATCTTTGGGAGCAGAATTTGAAGGCCTTTCTTATGGTAATGTGAAAAATGGGGGTTTTTATTTAAAATTGAAAAGTTGATGTGCCAGAATGGCAGAATGGCATATCTGAATGTATACGATTGGCTCCAAAAGCTTTTCAGATTTAATAAGTTGGGTTTAGGAGATGCCTACGTACCTAATTTTAGCCAAATCGGTCTAGTAGCTTTGGCTGTGGCGTGCTTACAAACGCACGTACGTACATACACAGACAAATTTTTAAAACCACTATTGGGATTCCAGATACCTAGTGTAGGTACCTCAAAACATGAAGATCTGGTATTATCTCAAATTCGAAAATTTTAATAATTGCAGTAGGTAATAACCTCCCTTTTTTTTAAGTGGTGAAGTGGAGTGGAGGTTAAAAAACAAGGAAAATCTGACGGTGCCTAAAATCTCATGTAAGGTGTCCTTTACCTGCATATAGCTATCTGCTCGTTTTGTGAGTCGCGTCGCCTCGTCGTACTGTATTTAATTTGCCGGGCTGTAAACTAAATTACTATTACAGAACTCTGTGATCTCTGTTTGTATCCATTACAGATACCTATCCAATTTTCTTCTTATCGTTTAGATTGGGATCTACAGTCACTGCAACCCATAAAACATTTGCTACTAACCAAAAGTTACCACTAGATGTCGCCAGCGTCACTAGCTTTGTTATCTACATTACAGCAACCTTTCTTATCTACATAATCGCCATCTAAAATGCTTTAAAAAATGACAGCTGTCAACCTAAAACAGATTAATGATTTTTGGTCTTTTATATCTTTGTAAACGGTTTTCCTATGCTGTTAAATAGTCAAGACGCAGAATTCAAGGTAATGCAATCTTCCAATTCTCAGAACAAACATTCATTAATTTCTCTAATTTGCAGTGAAGGCAGAACCTAACCTCAAAATGTCGGTTGTGATTGAAACAACTCTTGGCGATATTACGGTAGACTTGTACATGAAAAAACGCCCCCGAGCTTGCCTCAACTTCCTAAAGCTGTGCAAGATCAAATATTACAACTACAACTTATTTCACACCGTCAGTAGAGGATTTATGGCTCAAACAGGAGACCCCACAGGTAGCCGGACTGGGGGCGAATCAATATGGGGAGTCCTCGAAGGATCCCTCAAACGGTATTTTGAACCTGAAATAAACCCCCGAATTAAACACACGATTATGGGTTTAATTTCTTTTGTCGGTAATGAAGATTGCATGATTGGCTCTCAGTTTTTCCTAACACTCGGAACAGATTTGAGCTACTTAGATGAAAAGCATTGTGTATTTGGTGAAGTTGTTGAGGGACAGGATGTACTGGAAATCATTAACGAGGCAATTTGCGATAACGATGATCGACCATACCAGGACATTCGAATTACGCACACAGTAGTCCTAGATGATCCATTCCCTGATCCTGACAGGCTACGAATACCCCCTCGATCACCATCTCCTAGTGCTGAAAGATTGCAAGGGGGGCGTATAGCCCCCGATGAGGAAATCGATGAATTAGCTGGAAAGACAGCCAAAGAAATTCACGAATTAATAGCAGAGAGGGAAGCCAAAGCCCGAGCCACAATTTTGGAGATGATCGGTGATATCCCAGATGCTGAAATAGCCCCCCCGGAAAACGTTTTATTTGTCTGCAAATTAAACCCAGTCACTTCCGATGATGATTTGGAAATTATTTTTAGTAGGTTTGGTAAAATAAAAAGTTGTGAGGTAATCCGTGACAAAAAAACTGGCGATTCATTGCAGTATGCTTTTGTCGAGTTTGAGGAGCGGAAGTCTTGTGAAGATGCCTATTTCAAAATGGATAATGTCTTGATAGATGATCGTAGAATTCATGTCGACTTCAGTCAGTCTGTTTCGAAAATTAAGTGGTATGGCAAGGGAAGGTATAAGAATTTTGGGGCAAAAGACCAAGATTTGGGTAAAGGGAGTTACCAAAGAAATGAGGAAAAGAGAGACAGTAAAGATATGAGTCATAGAAGAAATGATAGACATAGAAGAGAAAAACCTAGAAGTAGGGAAAGGTACCAAGAAGAAAAACCTAGAAGTAGGGAAAGGTACCAAGAAGAGAAACCTAGAAGTAGGGAAAGGTACCAAGAAGAAAAACCTAGAAGTAGGGAAAGGTACCAAGAAGAGAAACCTAGAAGTAGGGAAAGGTACCAAGAAAAATCCAAAGATAGGCGACCTAAAACACCTGAAAACAGCAGGGACAGGAGAGAGAGGTCAAGATCACCCAGAAGACGCGATAGGTATAGAGATGACGAAAAGAGAATAGATAGTAATAAAAGGAAGGACGCCAGTAATTCAGAAAGAGAAAAAAATAAACGAATTCCAAATCACAAGGAGAAAAAGAGTAGAAAGAAAAAGGAAAGGCGTTCCAGTACTTCCGAGAGTGAAGATGAAAAAAGGAAGAAAAAAAAATCGAAGAAAAAGAAGAAGCAATCACATAAAAGTGATGATAGTTCTTAGTATTATTTCATTTCTAAATAAACCTTATTCTATTTTGATTTTTAAGTCTTTCCATGCCTTAAAGAGTCAATCAATCAATAATTCTAATTTGCTGCGTTAATCTCCCAGACTCATTAAAATGTCAATCACTTCATAAATTGCAATGAATAATTCATATCTACAATCAATAATTATATTAAACCCATGTTGCACCCCCATTATCCAAGGAATTATTTTTCTTAGACATCATTTGTCCAGTTTAGGCGTATTATTATGTAAATTGCACATTTTCGGCTCGATTAAACATGACATTTCTTCCATTTTCCAGATGAAAAAATTGTTGTTTTCTCGATTTTCCCTCCCCCAAGGAATTGCGTAGTAGGCTCGCCGCCTACGCTATCGCCCCATTCAAACAGTCGAACGTAGCCGGCCGGGTATTCAGTTGTTTTCAGCGTTTCGTCTGCAATGGAGCTTCGTTGGGGCTTCAGATGGGCTACTTTGGCTTCGTGTTTAGCAATCGCTTTTGCCATACCGCCATCATTAGTCGACGAAATCAAATCCGACGAGCTGAGGGATAATAAAGGTAAAGTTTTATGTTCTGTGTGGGGCTGGTCGAGTAGCAACAGGTAATCCTTATTGATTTTGGCGAACTGTTGCATATTTTACAAGAAACAACAAGGGCATTCCTAAGAGGGTTTCATCGTAGGTGCATTATCCTAATGGATTTGTTGAAGTGGATAATGAGCCTTTCCAAAGCAATAAAGCAAGAAGCTCTCGAGATTTTACTGGCATCGGCTCATGTTCTATTCGGATTTATTAAAGCATGGGTTGGCACTGAAAGTAAAATTCTCATTTCAACGTGAAATCAGGTTTTACACCTTTTATCGAGGAAAATGCAAAGGATAATCCGATTTTGCTGGTTTAGAAAAGCTATATAAACGGCTCAATCTGTTTCATATATTTTATTTTGTTTTCTCGCTATTCTGTACGACGGATACCTACCTATCTATTCCTGCGATCGAGTTTCGGCAGGAAATATAAAGAGAAAAAAATGTGCTGAGGACAAATAATCAAATTTTTACGGACGTTTCAATAAAATACATCAATTAGGTAGGTAAGCTTAGGTACCTACCAGTAGGTACCTATACATACTTATGCAGGGTGCCTTTAGAATATGAATTTAAGGGAGGTACAGTTATAAGATTCGGCTCTTATGGAAATGGAACCATCGGGAATCTATTAAAATTATTGGCGACTATGGGGCATACTTCCGGTTATACCGGAAGTAGGGTCCAAACTTGAAAATTTTAAATAGCAACAACTATTTTTCATTGCAGATTCGGGTAGGAAGAAAAATGAAGCCTAAAACACCTAACATGTAACTCGCTTACACCAGCCGCCTGGGTTTTATTAACATTTTTAGAAAAAAAAATCGCAAAGCAGTGCTGTGGAAAAATGGCTATAACTTTTAAACCACGGGCAAAAGAAAAATGCCACACCATTGTAAAGTAGAAGGACTGTTCTACGTTATGCATGCCAAAAAATCATATAAGAAAGTCGATTTATAGGTAGAATTTGCAATACTGGAAGTTTTATTGAAACCCGAATAACATTTTTTTCTTAAATGGCACCCTACAAGTTTTTCTACATAGATGGGTGCATAATTGCATCCTCTTTTCAACGGTAGGTAGATACCCATAAAGTATCAAAAAAAGAAACGTTTAAAATCGCTCTTTTTTCCATAACAAAAAAGAAATAAATGTTATTCAGGTTTTAAATTTCCAATATTTCAATTTCTTTAAATTGACTTTGAATCAGCTTTCATACCAGATGATTCATTCCAGGAGCCGCATAGGGAAATAACACGTGAAAAGTGATTAACCTCCCCACTCCACTTCACCATTTAAAAAAAGGGAGGTTACTGCAATCATTCAAATTTAAGAAATCGAGATAAGACCAGATTTATACGTTTTGAGCGAGGTTTTGAGTTCTCAGGTACCCAAACCCAAAACAAGAATCTGAAGATGTCTCTAATGGTACATACCTAACAAGTACCTAACAACAAATATTTCAAAAACTTGTTTTGTATGGTCAATGGTACAATGAGAGTATATTTAGATTTGAAAATTAATGTGCCAAAACGGCACTTTCCGTTTGTCGGTTTGCCTCCAGAACGCTATAACTTTGTTATTTGTGGTCCGATTTTAATGAACTAAAAACCAAATGAAATTGCTCATAAAACACTACAAACTAAAGATGGTTTTGGTTTTTACCAACTTCAACTTGAATGTCAACTGGATATCAACTTTTCGTTTTCAAATGGCACACCCAATTTTTTTACACGTCTTCTGCTGATGTACAATAAGTTGAGTTTGGTTTATAATAAATTTTGAAAATAATTAAAATTATTGTCAACATTTCAATCTTTTATGCAAAATTTTCAAGTGTGCCACAAAAAAAATTCTCGAAATGCATTTTACATGTTAGAAAATAACATATTTTAAATGCTTTGTTAAGTTTTCAACAAATCCACAGCACATTCGAAAATCTTTAGTAAAAAATATTCTAATTTTGACAAAAATTTATAATTATTTTCAGAATTAATTATAAACCAAACATAACTTATTGTACATCAGAAGACGCAGAAAAAAATTAGCTATTAGGCTGAGCAAAAAAAATTGGGTATGTCCGTTTGAAAATGAAAAGTTGACATCCAGTTGACATTCAAGTTGAAGTTGATAAAAATTTAAGCCATATCTTGACTTTGTAGTGTTTTATGAGCAATTTTATTTGGTTTCTAGTTCACTAAAATCCGACCACAAATAACAAAGTTGTAGCATTCTGGAGTGTTAATCTCGCACCCAGTAGGTATAGTGTTTTTAAAGTACATTAAGAATCTCAAGTATTTGAGTTTTTGTCGAAAAGGTCTTAAGAGTGAATACATTTTTAGAAGCAGAATTTGAAGGCCTTTCTTAAGGTGACGTCCTCGGTGACGTCCAAAATGGGGGTTTGCATCATTTAAAATTTAAAAGTTTATATGCCAAAATGGCATTTCCCGTTGCACGATTGGCTCCAAAAGCTTTTCATAAAATTTCAGCCAAATCGGTCAATTAGTTTAGGCTGTGGCGTGTTTACGAACGTACGTAGGCACATACACACCGGCACATTTTAAAAACCACTTTTTGGGTTCCTGAGACCTCAAAAGGTATAGATCCGGTTTTATTTCGAATTCGAAAATTTTATTGATTGCAGTAACCTAACCTTTATTTTAAATTGTGGGGTTAGGGAGGTTAAAAGTTTTAGTAGATACCTACTCGTCTTATTTCTGTTTACTATATCTCTTTACTCCTGAAAATAACTCAAACAAAGCAATTTTTTATGAAACTCCCCTTACAATAAAATAATACGTCTTATCGATCAATAATAGCTTCATAAAGAATTAGTTTTCTGCCATTAAAGATATTTTTAGATGAAAATCTGATCCCACAATAAATCAGTTATACAGATTAATGGGCTCTTTATTCTTAGAATAAACGACCCTTCGCAGCTGCCACTTTTCCGATCATCCATCAGGCCGTTCGTTATCTGCAAAGACACGTAGGTGAAGAAAATTATTACCCTTTGACATTATACTCTTCGCTAACAGGCCCGCTGACGTTCTCACGATTGATCGACATCGATAAAACTTTTCTAATAAAAGTAATAATTGCGGGTGATAAAACGTGTAAATACGGGCAGATAATGATGTTTATGCATGGGATATTTGCTTTGTTTTTTCTAGTACCTACATACGGGAATACAATTTGATTATTAAAGAGATAGATAAAATTATTGTTGGATAATTTTCTGAAATTTTTGTTACAGTTAAACGAGCTCATCCCTCAAATGTTGAGGAGCATCCCAGAGACGTGCCCTACTTCAACAAGCCCACCGCAATTAAGAGGGGTAAGAGTAATTAGTGTGAAGAGGATGCAGGGTTGGCTAATTCTGAAAGCTTAGGTTTGAACTTGTCGCCTTTATTTTAATTAAGGCTCTGTTTTTAATCTAAGCAAAAAGTCAATCTCTCTCATTAAAACAGAAAATATTATTCCTAACACGTGTCAAAATAAATTAAACTCTAGAGTATAAAGTTAAGTAAGTATAGTTCTTCAAACAAAAGCCAACGGAATATGTATATCAATGCGATGTGCATCGCTGTAGATGTTTATTCACCGTGAATGATTCATATATTGAGTTGGACTTGATGGTTTTAGGTGCAAATGTAGGTAATCTGCACCACTCCACCTAGTAGCAGTGCCGACGCATATGCTCATGATAAAAGAAATCGTGAAGGTAATGAATTTTTTTGCGTTCAATTAGTGTCTTCCGGTTGTATTGTACCTAAGTATCAAATTTTCACCAAGTTAATTTTTTGTGTTGGGGGTTGAAGGGGGTGCAATTTTTTCCGTTTAATTGGTCCCTATCCTCCAATAACAGTGGCCCAAACCTTAAATTCATTTGCGCTCAATTAGTATCTTCCAGTAACAAATAGTCTAAGGGTAAAATTTCCACCTAGTCAATTATTTATGTTTGTCAATTTTTCGTACTATTTGGAGATTAAAGGGGGTGGTTATCGGGGTTGCAATTTTTTGCGTTCAGTTAGTCTGTTTTTGTTGTAGATAGTCCAAGGGCTCAATTTCCTCCAAGTCAATTATTTGTGTTCGAGGGTTGAAGGCTGTGGGTTTTGGGGGTACGATTTTTTGCGTTCAAAATAGTCTCCTTTTTTGTGTTTCGGGGTTGAAGGGGGTGGGTTTTAGGGACGCAGTTTTTTGTTCGATTCAACTCTTTCGGTTGTAGGCGGTGCAAGGTGCAAGGGTTAAATTTCCTCCAAGTAAAGTTTTTGTGGTTGGGGGTTGAAGGGATCCAGTTTCGGGGGTGCAATTTTTTGTGTTCAATTAGTTTCCTTTGGTACTAGGTGGTCCAAGGGTTACGTTTCCTCTAAGTGAATTTATGTTTCAAGGTTGAAAGGGTTGAGTTTTAGAGCTGCAATTTTTTTCTCTTCTGGTCGTAGGTGGTCTAAGGGTCTAAGGGCTAAATATATGCTCAACACTTTTTCTGGGCCATTGATGAAAAGTTATCGAATGGCTTGAATTTCAAGCAACACTAATGTCAAATTACAAGTTTCAAATTTGGACCCCTTCTGTCTCATCTTGCAGAAATCCGTTATCAGATATTGTCAGACCTCCATGTGCAAAATATTTGAGAAGTTTTCGTATTTTTGTGATTTTCAACCCCTAAATTTCATCCCCCAAAATTGACACCCCCTCACCTTCAACAGACTTGTACGTCAAAAGCGCATATCAAGTTTCAATAATATATCTCCACTGGTTCTCGAGTTATTACAATTAATAGTTTTTCAGCCCGAAAAAACCTCGCATCCTCGCGCTTCTACTGCGAACGCTGCCTTAACGCTTGAAGATGGATTAAAATCGTATAAGGGAGAAATTTCGGCAACGAATAGACCTACAAAAAAGTCTGCGATAGCAAGAAATATCTTTTACGGATAGCCGACAGTAAGCCACTGAAGCTATTTTCGTCAAAAATTAAAACACATAAACGATCTCGGTGGGGTACACATAGCTACATGCCGTCGCGGACTTTTTTGTAGATCTTTTCAGTGCCGACAATTCCTCATGACAAACTTTTGCTCTAGCTTCAAGCGATCGCGTGTCTTACGTGCAAAATTTTGTTAAAATTGATGAAGGAGAGCATTCAGTCATTTGCCGACACCTGCAATTGGTATTTTCAATGCAAACCCTACATAACCAGTTCTTGAAACATTATCCACTGCTATTTACAAGTAAAATTTCATAAGAAAACTTTTATTGCCCTTGCAAAATTTCAAAATAGTTTATTGATTTCGCGTAATCAACAAAAATGTGTTGCGCGACTTGTAATTTTTGGATCAGTTTCACAAAGTGAAAATGCAAACTAGCGAAACATATGATTGTAGCAGAACTCCTTACCGTGGGTTCCTTACATAAAAATAAGTTAAAAAGTTCCTATGAACATGTGTCCGATATCGCCTCTTAAGGGAGTTAGGTTTGCATAGGTGACTTTGTGATCTAAAATACAAGACGTGCATGATGCAATAGCACACATTTTTGTTGATTACGCGAAAGCGAAGGGTTATTTTGAAATTTCGCAAGAGCAATAAAAGTTTTCTTATGAAGTTTGACTTCTAAATCGTAGTAAATAATGTTTCAAGAACTCCTTATGTAGGTTTTGCATTGAAAATACCAATTGCAGATGTCGGTAACTCGATGTTCTCCTTCTTCAATTTGAACGAAATTTTGCACATAAGTACCTAAGTTGATGTGCCAAATTGCAATATCGTATATTAAGCTGTTTCCGAAATTTTGGCCTCCATCCTGCTCCTACGAGACGGCCTAGCTTCTTTAGGAGGCGACATCGGATACATGTTCATAGGAACTTTTTGAATTATTTTTATGTAAGGAACCCATGGTAGGAGTTTGGCTACATGTTTCCCGAACAGCCTATAAATGCTTCGGCACTAAAATGCAAACGAAGCATTTAAGTGAGGTTTAATCCCGATGGTAGTATTGGTAGTGGATATACCTACCTACATAAAATAAAGCCTCCAAATAAGTAATATTTTATTGGATAAACAAATATTCTTCCATTACAACGCCGTATTTCCAAGACGTGTTTACTCCGTCGAGATAATAAATCACGCGTGAAGCCCTCCCTCTGCTTTATGTTAAATAAATCACTCATGCGAAAATAAATCATTCAGTTGAAATAAATAATAATTCCACACCACCACCAGACTAATGAAATAAAAAAAGCGATAACCGGTATTTTCCTTCGTTCAAGGGACGAATTTGAAGAGCCCTAACCCGGAGCAACAAAGTTTAAGCCAGTGGGAACAAGAACAAGCCCTCTACCAGAATCCGGAGAGCTTAGCAAACATCCAATCTACGCTTTATAACATCGGCGAGAATCCTTTCGACGATAAGACCGTTGCGGAGTACGAAAAAGGCTTCCACTATGGCACCAACAAAGAACGCCTTGACGAGGCCCTAGAAAACGCCGTTCTAAAATCCGAGCTCTACGGACAACCAACGTCCATAAACCAATATCGGTATTATGGCGAGGATAGACGCCGTCGGAGGCGTCGCAGCGCCAGGAAAACCAGGTATACGACCTATCAACGTGACTTTAACAAGAAATACGTGTGCGATTAGCAACAAGTTGGAAAATCGATAAGGTTTGCGTCATTCTCGCTATGTCTCTTCTAAAGCAGCCCTTATCGATCTTCGGTGACACGTACACTTTGCTTGATTGGCCCATTTTTTTCATCATGCTAATGTTTTTTGGCGTCGAGCGGAAGAGTTTGATTGGGTATAGTCTCTTAGCAAATTTTAATTAGAGGCCACTCGATACTGGTTGCCATTAGTATTGCAATTATGAGTGGCTCTTAATTAAAAACACTGCGTTTCTCAATTATCGTCAAGTTTTATTGAAAGCTAAATTAATTCGGTGAGAAGCGCCTCCACCATTTTTCAAGAAGCGCATCTGACTTTATCGTTACTTAATAATAATGTTCCAAAATAGGAAAGCAAGCCTTCGTTGATTTGTTGGTCTTCTTCGAGGGAGGAACTTTCGTACTGCCTATTTAAGAATTTATTGTTTCATATTTTTAGGTCAAACTTCTATCAAACCATACTTTTTTGTAGATATTATTTGTTGTTCACTTTATCAGCGATTCACTTTTTAGCAGAATAGGTTTTACAGGGTAGTGAAACAATGCGTCGGGCTTACATAGCGCCTAAACCATCCAAGTTAGGAATTTCGTTCAAATGAATACTTAAACAATAAATGAGGACGCATTTCAGTAAAATATTTTTGATCATATAGGGTGGTTCAAAAAAATTTGACAAGTCAAAAGTTACTTTTTTTTAAATTGACTGCCTGGTATATTTTAGCATATTTACAATCCTTTTAATAGTCCTTATTCGTCCCTAAAATGTTATGGCTCTTGAATCTTTGGTTACGAAAAAAAATCGAAAAAATTGTTGTTTACATCACTCCACTTAGAAATTCGCCATTTACGCGGATGCAGCTTTTTGTAAGAAGATAAGATGAGAACCTTGTTGTAGAGGCTCTAAGGAAGCTGTAATCCAATTTTAGTTGTCACCCTATGTACATGGTGTTCAAAATTAATATCCAAAATTTGAGAACTTTGAAGTTGTTTTTCTCAACTTTTTCAAATAGAGCAGCCTGTATATTTTAGTCAGTGTAAAGTACAATTATTTATAGGCGATTTTTTTTCTAAAACAAACATGTTTGTTATTTTGATCCGTTTTCGAATTATTATTCGCAAAAATTATTATTAAAAATCCAAAATAGAGACCATTTACATTTTCGCTTAGGTGCTTATTTCATAATTTTAAAAGTAACAATTGCTTGCAAGCAAGAAAATTTGTAATATTTGCGAATAACTCGAAAACAGATAAAAATGACTAATATGTTTGTAGAACAAAAAATGTTCGTCTATGAATTCTACATTACACTAGCTAACAATATATAGGGTGTTTCGTTTGAAAAAGTTAAGAAAACAACTTCAAAATTCTCAAATTTTGAAAATCAATTTTGAACGCCCGTCTTATTTTCTTAAAAAATCTGCATTTTTTTCAAAAATAATTTTTTTCTGCCCAACCAAAAATTCAACAGCCGTAACATTTTAGAAACGAAATGGGCTATTAAAGGGATTGTAAATATGCTAAAACATGCCGGGAATTCCATTTTAAAAAAGTCACCTTTGAGTTGTCAAATTTTTTTGAACCACTCTGAATGATCAAAAATATTTTATTGAAATCCACTTGAACGAAATTCTTAACTTGGATGGTTCAGGCGCTATGGAAGCCCGACGCACTGTTGCACCACCGTGTGTACAGGGGTGGTGAATTTTTCGTTGCCCACCATTGGGAATTCGGAAACCATAACAGATGGAGAGCAGGTTAAATTAGAAAAAACTTGCGCTTTTTCAAGGTGATTAAGGATCGGTAAAGAATTCTCGAATATCTTGATTCGTTCCTAAGGTATTCCGAAAAAAGTGAAAATCGGCATTTTAAAGAAAAATTCATATCTTTCTAACGATAGGGGGTAATTCAATGAAACTTGGAACTTTTATGTTTTTGACAGCTCCTAACTCTATAGTATTGACAGAAATTTTCTAGGCCTTCTAGATTTTGAGCAACGACAATCAACTTTTGTTTTTCTTATGACCGCCATATTTAATTTGAACATCATTGGACAGACAAAAAAATTTTTTTTCAAAAATTTAGCCAATATGGACTTTTTTGACAGATGGTCAAAATTAGAAAATTCGTATGAATAATTTGTAAAATCAGCCTAAACTTAGACGACAAACAATTGCAAGAAAGTACACCGACTTTTTCAATCTCTTGTGACATGTGAAAACAATTGAATTCAATGGTAATAAAAAAAGTCCACATTTAAATATTACATAGGAAAAAGAGAAGTTGTCTGTCGTTGCTCAAAATCGAGAAGAAAATTTCTGTCTATGCGAATGGATAGACAGCTGTTAAAAATTTAAAAGTTCCAAGTTTAATTTGAATACCACCAATCATTAGAAAGATATAATTTTTTCTTTAAAATTGCAATTTTCAGTTTTTACTGGATAACTCAAGAACGAATGAAGGTATGGGGGAATTTTTTATAGATTCTTAATCACCTTAAAAATGCGCAAGTTTTCTCTAATTTAACCTACTTTCGATCTCCTACGGTTTCCGAGTTCCCAATGGTGGGCAACGAAAAATTCACCACCCTGTATAGCTGTATTAGCAGTGTTTCACTTCTTTATTGATATACCTAAGTACCTAAGTACTAAGTACAAAAAATATGGAGGTTGCAAGGGATCATTGGGAGCGTTTTAAAATAGAAATAGAGAAATTGATTTTCCCGCATTCGGCTTCATCTCGCACGGGGCCTACACGTGCGCACAGGAAAGCCTAGTTTCTAAACTTAATGAAATAGACTATGTAGGTAAGTAGGGAAGGAAAGATGGAGCGATATACCCCCCACCACTTTCCACTCAGACACGCCCACCGGCTACTGCGCATCTCCCCCACCCAATCACAGCGCTTCCCCACGACTCTCCGCCCACAGGCCACGCCTCCTCACACCCTCTCGACCAATCCGACATAGTGCAGAGCAATATACCCCCCGCCACATTCTCTCTCGACCAATCGCACCATATACCTCCCACCATAACTCCACCTACCTACCTAAATTTTGTATTGTGTCATAGCGATATACCTCCCACCCTCTCCATTAGGGGTTTACCCGTGGTAGCCAATTAAACCAAAGTCAGAGCAATTAACCCCCCGCTACAATTCGGTACTGTTATTTATGCTCCGTCCTTAGTGCACGACAAAGTATGAAGTTCTTAGAGTACATCAAGAACGTTATTCGAAAATTTAAGAAACGCGAAACCCCGTCAACATCGGACGCCATCTTTGAAAACGCCACCCCAAAGTTGAAAAGAAAATTATCTCTGCTTGAGAAACGTATGACTACCAATTAATGGTATGTGTTTGGATGACGGATGTGAATTAAAACGGAGCTCCTTTCAGTGTTTCGAGGCACGTCTGGTAACATTCGAGAAGTGGCCGAAATCACAAGATCCGATAAGGTTGGCAAAATCTGGATTCTATTATATCGGTGAATCGGACATTGTAAAGTGCGTGTTTTGTGGCGTACAAATTTTTAAGTGGGAGTGCGAAGACAAACCGGACGTTGAGCACTTCAAATATTCGCCTGACTGCATTTTCATAAACTTAATACGAGGTGGGGAGAAGCCGACAAGAAGACAAAGAAATCTCTTCTTTTATATATTCGCCATTTTTTTACTGTTATACGTGGAAGTAATCCTCATAAGAAAACTTCTGGTGAATTAACATGGCAAGTACACAGGAGACGGTAATGTTGAATGCAAAAATCTTTTTTTTAAATAAGTCCAAGTCTAAATTCGTGCTGGTGGGGTTGACGGCCGACGGACAATTCTCCCCGATAATTCGGATCGCCTCCAACCGTCAGTATTTCGTGGAAATGACGCCGGAAGATTTTTCTTCACTTATTACCTGCAGGATGTATATTCTCGATTCTCTGACGGAAAATACGAATAACGTTTATCCGATTCACGTTAAAAACTTTACGTTTTCATTTCCCTTGATTAACGGATCGAATATCATGAAGATTCAGAGTAACATAGATGGGAACCACATTTACATGGCAGAGGGTACTTTGAATTCCCTGTTTGGTCTCGTCGATCTCATCGAATATAATTTGCGACGTATAAATGGCGATGATGTGAAAATTCTTTATACGCTCGTACTGAAAAAAACTTTAAAATGCGAAGGGAATGTTATAGATAAAGTCTATCAGTACTTGAATAATTCTGATGAAAAGACTTGGGTCGTAAAAGAACTTGTAAAATGTCTGCCGGATGTGGTAATTAAAGATGCCGAGGAAATTAGAAAAAATGAGGGTAACGTTTAATTTAAACCCGAAAGTGTACATGATGTACGTGTGGCAATTCGCCGCAAAAGAAGCTCGAAAAAGTGATTATGTGATGGAAGCTGTAAATAGAGATAGATTTAGGCGACGTGTTAATAATGTATCAGCTATAATTGAACCTGTATTGCAATTAGATCATAGGATGTACATTTATAAAGATAGGTTTAAGTAATAAAAATATATAATTATGGGTATTTGTTTATTTTTAATAAAAGAAAACAATTTTTATAAGTATTAATTTAAACTACGTCACTGGCATTAATCCATCCTCTTTCATTCATCCCCAACCATTGGACATACACTCGTTTATTTTTCTTCCTGAGAACTTTCTCTATCAGATATACGTCCTTGTGTTTTACTTTGAGAAGCTCCTCTTCGTAAAAGGCTCCTTTAATTTCGGCACCATTTTGATCTCGTAACAAATACGTTCTGGGATTTGTTGATTGCACTTTGGCTATTACGAATATTTCGTTTGTCCAATTCGGCTGATACCCCTTGCTGAATACGTGTCTGTATTTGGAGATTCTGACTGCATCACCTTTTCGAAATTTGGGAATTTTAAAAATCTTCAAATTAGTATAAACTTCTCTCAAAATTTTTTTCTCATTTCTCTTGTTTATATCGACCGGTTTCAACCCGGTGGTTCTGTGTCTAGTGTTATTATATTTTTTAACAATTTCCGGGAGTAGGGTTAACCATTTATAGTTACCCTGCATACTAAACTCTTTCCACATTAAATTCTTCAGGGTACGATTCACCCGCTCGACAATGCTCGCCTTCAAATTGGAGTAGGTACTGAAATGGTTGATGTTGTGTTTTTTCATTAAATTTTGGAAGGATTTGTTATAGAACTCCTTCCCAAAATCGCTTAGCAAATTTTTCGGAACATTTTTACCGTCTTCCAAAACCTGCGACATTGCCTTCGTCACTTCCTCTCCAGTTTTGTTTTTAAGCGGATACGCGTAAACTTTTTTAGAAAATACATCGATCACCACTAATATATATTTATGTCCTTTATTAAATTTTTGATAAGGAACCATTTCTACGACGTCTATTTGGAAGGTATCTAATATTCCTTTAACAATGACTCGTCTACGAGGAAAGTGCACCCTAGCCGGTTTATGTATTTCGTTTATGACGTCACGTTTAATTGATGTCGTCGGCGCCATCTTCGATTTGTAGCTTTAGTATAACTTCCAAAAAGACTTGACTTGTTTTCGGAGAGAATCTCTCTAAACCTATTTCGTCTCCTTGTTTAAGTACTAACCCCTTTGTCAAGTCTACGAAATTATCATTGATAGTGACCTTCAAATCCGTGGGTTCTTTATAAACACTGTGAACAGTTGCAGTTTTATATGGAAATTCATAAAACGGCTTGTGGTTGTTTAATATCATGTTAGAAAGGTGTTTAGAAATTTCAACGCCACTTAACCTAAACGACGTATAATAGAAAAATTTCCTATTAGCATTTTCCGTTTCGACCCTCGGCTCGAAGGTATCGCTAATGTGGTGTAAAAATTTATCCAACATGTTGCTATAAACGCAAGAGAAGACTAAGATGGAAAACCGATTGCCGTTATATTATACGATAATATTTGCTTCTTTAAGAGCATCCATCAAATTACTTATCTCATTTAAATGATTATTATTGCCGCTCATTTGCGACGCCATTAGCAAACGTAGCCGATCGACTAACGTATTAACGTCTTTATACGGGACGTATTCCGGTTCTTTATCGGTAACTTCGAGCGTTTTTAAAAATCCTTGACCTTGATGTTTTTTCGTAGGAAATATTTCATCCTTTAATCCCCTTATGACACCCATATATTTCTTCCCCTTATTACTGGCAATGCTACGATCATGTTGGTATTTTTTTCGACCGGCATTAGTGAGTTTTATAATATTTGCATATTTTCTTGAATCTTCTTCAGTGTATCCTCTAGGCTCTTTCTTAAAAATTAATTCCAATAAACCTGGCGTGAGGGTATAACGATCGTTTCCAACAATTAATTTATCGTCCTGGAAATCGATCTCACTGTCTCCTATGTGAAATTTTGCAAGTTCCGGCTCAAATCTTACGCCAAATTGATGATCGAAGTCACCTTCTACATCGGAAATCATTTGCTCGATATATCCCCGTACTTGTTCGGGCCATTGCTCGAGAAACGAGTCCCTAACCGCTTGTGACAATTGATGAAAATGCACGGACGTTTCTGTATCAGTTTTTTCTGCCTCCTCAGCTGGCGGCTCATAATTTCCAATATTTGTCGTCGGTATAAAATTGGGGGTCGACCAAACAGGTCTTGGGGGCTGATTTGTGGGTAGGGGTGTCGATGTCGGTAATTTTGGGATGGGGGATGGTGGTCTGACCTTTTTTATAGGAAGAGACGTTGTTTCCTTTTTAATTTCCACCTCTTTTATTTGTGAAATTAAGTTTTTAAGCGGTCCTGTTATGGGCTTAAATCGTTGCTCGGTGAAGAATTGTGACGATTCCTTATCTGTCTTCAGTTTAGACATTTTATTCCTGACGGAACTTCTCGCTTTAGCTAGCTCACGCTTGTATTGATTTTCCATGACGACACGCAACGAATGTATTTTATTTTGTTAAACTATCCTCTTTATAGAATCAAAAAATGGTCGAATCCCTTGCGATAACGACCGTTATTAAATGGCGACTCTTTATCAATAACCAAAAAACTGTGCTTGCTGCTCCTCCAACATTCTCGGCAAATATTTTGTAAACACTCAAACGTCATGTCGGTATTCACGTGATCCATATACACGTGTTTTAGGTTTGTCACATCTTGCGGAAAAAGGACAAGAAAATTTGCATTATCACGGATAAGTTGTTTTGGAATGGCCGAGTAGGTTTGAGCGAGATAGAAGAGGTCCGTCTTGTTATGTCGACCGAGACAGAAGAAGTCGCGGATTATGGGCATTTGACTAGGAATCGTGATTATATCATCGAAAATTACGACCGAATTCGGTTCAACCTTCTGTGGGGGTATAATGCTATCGCCTTCGTTATACTCAAAATAGCCCACATCACGTAGCGGTTGTAGGACTTGCTTTAAAAATTGATACTTGGGTTGATTTAACGTTTTGCAGTAAATGTAAACATTTTGAAACCTTAATCCGTTCGGTTCCAATAACAGACTTAATAAACTGTTTGTTTTTCCACACCCACTTCTCCCTACAATTAGTCCACGTTTAGAACAACTGCCCATTAGGTTACTATGTTTCGCTTCATCCGTCGAAGGAATACAAAAATCATAATTGGTGACATTTAATTTTTCAACTTGTGAAACAACTTTCATGGTATAATCTTACATACTAAGTTACATTATGACTGAAAATTATTCATATACTATACAAGGATGGTTCGATCCGCGGTAATCTCTAAACCTGGTCTAAATGTCAGATTTTTCTGTCAACCAAACCAAGTTTAGGGAAAACCGAGTTCACCACTTCCTAGGTGAACCGACATCGTGACTGAACAACATCAGAGGTGAGAATCTCGAGAATAAGTGTTGCTTTCAGTCCGTACATCAGTTGTTCTCGAGATTCCAAATAAAATGGAAAAAATGTTTAACAAATAAAAATCTTGAAATAATAATTACAAAAAAATAAATTTAGAAATACAACAGCTCAAAGCAGTTTATTACCAAATTCCAACAAAAAATCCGTATTTCTCTGAAATTCGATGTCATAATGACCCCAAGCTAAAGTTTTATAAGAGTTTTTTATTAGATATCTTTTATCGTCGAAATATGAGAGAGCTACTTTGCGGTGTAATTCCGTGTACACGTCATGATTTGTGGATTTGAAAACAGTCATATTGCAAAAGTACTTAAAATCTTTGTCGTGACTGTCGACGATTTTTTTATATGTTTCCAGAGATAAGGCTGTTTCCACGACATGTTTGGTAATTCCTTTAGCTTTTTTCGTAGGTTTCTCGTTATATACCGCCACGGCGTAAGCTTTACTACCTGTACCAGCATACCATTCGGGTACCTTTCCCCCATATTCGTCCTTCATCCTACCGATTACAGATTCTGAAGGAATTATTCCATATTCGTTATCCGGGGAAAAATTACTAGTGTCATATCTTTCCGGATATTTTTTAATGTCCAAATAGAAATTGGGGGTGGCAATTAAGGCACATAAGCTGTCCGTATCGCTGTACAATAGGGTTACTTTATCCCCATATAAGGGCTTTAAAAAATCATAGTAAAATTCATAAACAATAGTTTTGGAAATATCTAAAATGCTAAAACCGAGGTACAGAGGTTTAGTGTAGTTTATCATGGTGCGACCCATTTCAATTGCTGCGAAATTTTCGGTAAAAATTTTCCTATTTTTAAATTGCGGCTTAGAAATCCAAGTTTCGGCACCGTATTTTCGCCCAATTTTTTTCCAATGTGTGGCTAATTTTACATCCACCCGTTTACTAACATCTTCTAACGTTTTTCCATAAATGGAGTTGTTGAGGAGTTTCATAGTGTCCTTTTCAAATTTTGTCGTCGCGGCGTTACGTAATCTTGTATTGAGCTCGATATAGGGTCGCAACCAGTCGCTCTGTTTGAATTCTATCACTCGGTGAATTTTAGTGATTTTCAATCCGTGTTTTAAAATTTGCTTCAAACTTATGTAATGAATAATGTATTTGAATTTATGATTTAAATTTTGAATCAATTTCGAATATTTTCCGTTAGGTGGTACCATATTTTCGGGTGCAAAAGGGAACTCGTTATGGGCATCGTGGAGACTCTGTGGGTAGAAGATATCCACTTCTAAAACATATCCCATATCAGCCGTATCAGAAATTAAGCTTACATCCAAATTTTGAATTTCGTCATCTGACAACCACCGAAAACCCCCAATGGGGAGGAAATTCATCATCGATTTTCCGTAAAGATTGGTTTCGTCTAAATATGCTATATATGTCGTCTCTTTTTGGGGGTCGTAATCAGGAAGATATGGATTATTTGCTTTGGCGTATCGAGTAATAGCTGTAGCGACTCCGCCGCGAATACCGCGTTTAAAGAATAACAACTGGTCGATATCAGTGAGAAGCTCTAAGGAGACTCCAGTATATTTCAGCATCGCATCCCAAGAAAGGGATGGAGCCGTCAAAAAATGAGCCGGATCTAATTGGTAGTGTTTTAAAGCGGAGGAACGGAAATTTTCAAAAATATCTGCTAAAATTAATACGTCGGAAGTTAAGTATATGTCGCTGTATTCTCCCAGAGTGTTGCATTTAAATAAGTCCCATAATGCACGAGCCCTATTATAATTTTTATCCGAAATTGGTTCGTTATAGAGTTTATCGAAAAAATCATCTTTTGTAGGAAAAGTTGTTTCTTCCAATTTAGAGAAATCGTCCAAGTAACTATACGGGAACACATTTTTTTGTCTAATCATTTCAAATTTTTCGTCGGATGGAAAATGTTTCCTAACCTCATTACACTGATCGGGAGTCAAACTTTCGGCTAATTTTTCCAATGAACACGTATAGAACCGGAACGAGTCCACGAAGCGGAGCTTCATATACTTTTGAACAGTGTGCCCCTTTTTGTTAATGTACTGACCTACGTGAATGACCTTGGAAAAGGCGACATAATTCTCCATATTCCTTGCAATCACATCAATTTCGGCTTCGTTCTCCGCCAGTTGTTTGATAAATAAATGGCTGTCATAATTTGATAAATTATGGAAAAAAATTGGTATATAATTTGGAATTTTGTACTGCAGGTTGCAAATTGAGCAGCTGGCAGACCTAAATAGCCCAGTCATGTGGTCGTGGTCCCTAACCTTTTTACTGTCATTTTCAAAAGGTTCTTTACAAATGTGACATGATTCGGCAGTTTGAAATTCGTGTTCCTGCATAGCTGACAATTCCTCCATTGGCACCACCACGCCTAAATATTTCTCATACAACGAGACAACCTCGTTTTCCAAAGATTTTATAAAGTCTTGGACACAGTTTTCTCCTCGAAACAATTGAAATCGTGACAGTGAATCGTCAAAAGAGCATTTTAAATAGTAAGCAACGCTGTGAGGAACATGTAAATAAGTTTTAATTTGATACGGTTTCTTGGGATCACTTTCAACATAGCTTATCGGTTTTAACACACTTTCGAAATCTCCGTAAAAAACGAAAGGTAATTTTAATTGCTTTTGATAATTTTCAAATTGAAGTATATTACCCGGTACAGTCTTTCCCCGTTTGTTTATTATGGGGTTTTTTGTTGGAAGTTTGGTGTACACATATTCACAATCATGTTCGACGTGACGAGCTAACAGCTCTTTAGTTGAAAATGGAATAATGCATGCATCACAAATAAATTTTCGATTCGATCTTTTGGATAATTGAGCAGAAACTAACTTACTAAAGTCACGTATTAAACAATAATGTTTACTATTAGGAATTTCGTCATCGTTGATAAGTAATAAATTTACATGTTGAATTTTCTTACTCATGGTATAATACAGGGGGCCGATAATTTCATATCTCGGCTTACCCAAATGATATATTAATTCAATGCCGTACACGTTTACGCTTACACCCGGATTGAGCTTTTCGAAAATAGCGATCTCATGCAAATTAGTTGGAAAAGAAATACCGTTAAAATCGAATATCGTGCTGTACAGAGGATATGATCCCGGCTGATCATCTGGCCCTGAAGGTTGACAAACTGCAGCTACTAAAGAGTGGGCAAAACATCTGTTGTCTTCATTTCGTATGTTGAGTACCGCATTTCGTTTCTTGATAGGGTCCGGCAAGTCGATGAAGGACGATCCTTTTAAAGGATTGAATTGAGAGATGCCCACCTCAAGGAATAGAATTTTGACCAAGGCCCAACCTGTCAGATAAACAAGATTAGTAACAGCACAATAACTTATGATAACTAACCTGATTGCCTTTCATCGAACTCCATAATTTTATTTGATAAAATTTCTTTTACATCCTTGAGTACTTCTATTAAATTTGATGACCGGGTAATAAGTTTATTAGCAGTGGCGAAAGATTTAATTTCCGTTGTTTCCTTCGTTTCCAAAACGTAAATTGAGAAAATTTCGAAAATAATTTTCAAGCAAACGTGTCGATTTAATTGGTCGGTTAATAAATTTAGGATTTTTGACGTAGCCTCGTCGAAAAATTTGTTTAAATCTGTATAATTCTCTTGGGCCATTATTTGAAATGTAACTAATCTTTGCTTGAACGCCGTTGATACAATATAAACCCCGTTGTCCAAATTAATTCTTGTTTTTTCCTTGTGTGCCCTTGACCGTTGATGAGCCAGATATGATTTAGCTGACATCTCTAAATTACACACATGACACTTTTTTAATTCTGGAATTCAACGGGTTAGAAAGAAAAAAAAATCTAAACATAATTACCAATAGGAACATCTGGCACAGTTTCTAACTTCCGCTTCTCGCCCATCGAGGTGTTAGGGCAGCTTTCTCTTCTATGGCGAATTAAGGAACTCCGATTAGCGTATGGACGATGACATAAATCACATGTGAATTGCTTAAAACATATATTACAAGTTGAATTAACCTGTTAACCTTGAACGTGACCAGTATACATAATGTGTGCGTACATTCCGCCGAGTTACATTCATGAAATTGGATTTAAATAACTACCGAACAAGAATAAAAACCAGTTTGTAAAAATGTCGCATACTTTGAATCCCAAAGAGAATTTTGTAGGTCGAGCTTTCATGACGAATTTTAAAGACCCAATTGTTCTAATAATTTCAAACACCATAATCCGTCATCTAATAGAAACTCTTTAACCCCCGGGGGTAAATTTTGATCATTAGCAACTGGTTTTCTTTCAATTTTCTGTTTTAGAGGTTTAATTAATAAATTTTGATGAATTTTAATTTTGTCGTTAGAGAATACCGGTAAATGAATCACAATTAATTTTTCACTTACCGCGGACGGACCTGGTTGTTCTTCATCGGGGTTAAAATTTGAAAAAAAATCGGATAGACTGCGAGAAGACATAATGTAACGTACGGCTCACGCAAACACGTATACAAATGGTAGCAGGCTTGCCCGGTCCCGATGTTTTATAGAAAAGTGAAGATAAAAAAAATTCAACTTGTATGATGGGAATTTACGCAATTATAGTCATATAATGGCTAGACGACTACGTCCTGTCGTGCGATTTAAAGAGGAAATACCTTATATGTCTCGTTATAATCACCTAGTGCTTCGCAGAATCAATTTTTCTTCCATTTATGGAGCCTACTCCGAGCGGAGGTAATATTTTGTAATTTTTATAAACTCGGAATCTTAACTCTTTCATGTTCATATATGGAAGTCGAAGCATTTAATGAGAGATTCTTCTATACAAACACACTGTGAACGTCCGAGCTGATGAACTCTCTCGTTATGGAAAGGAAGTCAATACACTCTTTTCAAGTTCATGTGAGGTTGACAATAAAAATGCAACTCTAATGAAAAACTTTTATTTAAAATTATTTACAGTCTCTTGAAATTTCTGCTTTAAAAAAAATACATTGGTTAAAGCACATTTGCAATAATCTGAACTGTGACCCGTGCATAGGGGTGTAGCATGGGGTAGAGGGGGTGATTCGGGTAATTCAGTGACGATCGTTTTCTTAAGTAGCTTCCTCAGAAAAACAGCCTTTTCTCGTCCTTTGATGAAAATTTCTTCAACATTTCGCGTAATTTTTTTCAAGATCTTGTTAAAATAAATGTATGGAATGAATCCACTTTCATAAGGAATACAGTGATGATGGTTGATTAGATAATTGATAGTACATTGATATTTTGGTGGAACTGACTGAAATGGTACCGCAGGCTCGAATATGTAATGGAGTAGCTTCCCGTTTTTTATAGCTGCCAATTCTTTGACGATAAAAGTACTCTCACTTATAAAAAATCCTTGCAAATCAATAATCATCGTACTAAACCTGTTAGCGCATTATAAAAAAACAACTTGTCATGAATAATTAAGGCGCTCAACGTTGTATTCTTTGGAATTGGGGCGAGGGTGTCAAATTCAACCCTTAGAGTCACGGACTGCTGGTTGATTGTATACTTTTGATTGCTGCAGTTTATGATTATCAGTGGGTAGTCTTTTTTGTACTGATCCGGCGAAATGATACAGTCCGTTTTATTCTGGTAATAATAACTGGATTTAAAACGAGAGAACATCTCGTAAAGAGGAGAGAAATGATTTGAAGTGAAATCAATGTTTTGATTTTCATAAGGAAATCTGTCACTGTTTAGGTAAACTCTTATATTGGAAAACTCGCAATGGTCAAATTTCCCCATGTCTTTTTTTAAATCGCCATCTCTGGAATTTTGGAAACCGAAAATCAAGTATCGCGGCGTTTCAACCCTGTTTGAAGTTTTAATATTCCAAGAATGGTTAGTTGTATTAGGGAGGGCGGGGTAACTATGCAATTCCCAACTACGAAAAGCGACTGCTACATCTTTGCCCTTTTCGATAAATTTCGTCAATTCAACTTCTTCTTTAAGACCCGGGGTGACGTGTGGTAATCTCCAAAATATCTTATCAATGATTACTTTCGCTTTTTCGTCAGTCTGACAGATGAGAGCGTCGGTATCGGAATTTCCACGAATTAAAATCAACTCTTGACGTATATTGACGATAACCTAAAATATCTAATTATTGTAAAATTTCTAAGGGTTCGGATTTTTTCACCTTTTTAAAATCTTCCATAAAACCAAGTAGCATACTTAATGGAACACATACGCTGAATTTCCCATTCTGTATGCTCATATCTGTGTCTAGAGACCAGCCAGCGTTTCTATTCTTTACGGACTCCCCATAGTCGAAACTAGGTAAACCTTTCATCGTAGAAGCCAACCCTGGCTTCGTCAAGGAATCGATCACTACCCCATTCAATTCATATCTTATTTCACTAAATAAGTGCACAATCCCATTGTTGATAAATTTCGTATCGACCGCGGGAACTGTTTTCCCCTTATCTTCTGTAACTAATTGACCTTGGATATAGAGATAAGAGTCTCCAGGTCTAGTACATAAATCACTTGCAGCCGGAAATCGAATCTCATCGTTATTATTAAATCTACTATTAGAATATGGTTGGTGGGTATAATACTCGTAACTAGCTATTCTGTCGTCAAGTGATATTTCATCTTCGATATTAAGCATTCTTCGAAAGTTGTAAACCCAACGACTTTAGGAACTCTCTGTTTGCTTTACTTAGCCTATCTTTTTGTCTACTAACCCCAACCTTACACTTTCGTGGTATTTTATATGTTTTACCACTGAAATCAAAACCCATCTCCCTTTTGTAAATGAAGACCGATAGTAACCACTTCCTCTTGAAAATTAAGGACACTTCCGGTTTGATCTACTATTTTAAGGGTTATGTTCCTTATTTCGTCGACGCTTATAGGTAAATATATGATTCTCTGAGGTTTTTCTATTTGTTTAAAACCGGGTGGAGCGCTTGGAGAGAAATGGTATATGATGTGAACCGGTTTTCCATTGGAATAGCTGTTTACGGTGATGTTGCATTCGACAAATATGGAATTCACTTTCATTAAATCAGCTATTGTATCGGATTCGTGTGCCAAGTTTTCTTTCAACTTCCTAGACTTGAAACCCAACAAAGGACCTATAGAGTCAGGTATTGAGAAGTCGATTTCCTGAGTAGATTTAATATGACATTTTAACGTGTTATTATTGGCAGTTATTTGTAAAAATTCGTTTTTTCCGATAGACGATTGTAAATATTTGTTTATATCTTTTAGTTGATAGCATCCGGTGGGGATTGTGATTTCCTTTCCCCCGTAAACAAATTTATTAACCCCCGGTTCAATATTGGGAATTGAATTGTAAACTTCAAAATTGGTTAGACCCAATACATATTTTTCTCCATTTAAACTGATGGGAGGGTTAAAATCCGCACTCAAAATCGAAGATTTTCCACTTAACACAAAGAACATTTTCGTACGATTTCCGCCAAGGTAATGATTTCAATTCATTTGGAATAGTGATATAAAAACCAAACGCAAAGATGGCCACAATAGAAGGTATCGAAATTTTGATATCTATCATGGTTATAGAGAATTTTAACTTTTCCGTTGCTCGTAAAATATTTCATCGCTTCGATAGGAGGTACTAATTTCCCCAAACTATTGAAGAATAAAACCGCCCCCGGTCTCGAAACGTAAGCTGTCCAATGGGTTCCTTCCCGGCTTTCTTCGTCCATGTTTATTATTCCACATTCGTTAGTCGTAATTTTTTTGGGTAAATTGTTTCGCATAAAAACTCCGCGAAATCCGGCAATGCGTAATTTTTTAACATACTTTTCTATATCCAAATTGGTTAAAGCCCGATTAGGTAATTTTATTGGTAGAGTTTCTGATAATAATCGTAGGGTCCCACGTACAGCCCTCCCCCTCTCTTTTTCCGACTTTTTTTTAAACCGGATCCTTTGGTTTCCATTGCTTTGTTATGACGTTGCGTCTCCTCTAATAATTTTTTATCGGCTTTAGCTTTATTTACGGCTGAAGCTATGGCCGCTCCCCCTCCCCCTAACGCTCCGAGTGCACCCAACAATGGTAATAAAAATGGTAAGAAACCGCCGTGTTTAGGAGCGGCCAATATACGCGATTTAATATTTCTCTTAGATTTACGTTTCACACCCATGCCCAATTTTGTTTTTGTTTTCATAATGGCTGCAATTAAACCTGCGGCCGCACGTTGAGAAAAACCTGCTTGTGGATCCTTTAGAAGATCGAGTGCTTTCTGTATTAAAATCCTGTCGGCTTCGTGTCGTTTCGTTAGGTCACTGGTTGCCGCGTAAGCTAGGTCATGGATTTTACACGCCTCGTCCAACTTGTTTACCCCCTTGTCTCCGCGCTGTATTCGGTCAGCTAATTTAGTTCCAGGTCCGCAAAAATTATAAGTCGGTAAGTGGGCTTCAAAAGGGAGTTTATCGATTAATTTATTAAGTAAACCTCTTCCTTTTTTTAAACTATGACACCCGCACTGTAACCTCTCGGAACGCATTGTGTTGTTAAATTCCAAGTTCGTCTTAATTTATAATGAGAAAAAGCAAACATATTTATTATAAAAAATTCAAATTACACATGAAACGAATTTTATTACACCAACTCGGTGACCATAATCTTGCTTCCTCTCGGTTGGACATCCTCGACATCGTAGAGAAGACAGGAACACCTTTCGCAACTCTCCCCGTACCTCTCGACCATCCGCTTCAATTCCGCCCTGTCGCAGACCACCTCGATGACGTTGGTGATTCTCGCTTGTGGGTCCACGTCCTCGCGGTCCGTCATCTCCTTGTAGATGGCGACGAAACACCCCTCACAATACGGCTTGTAGGAAAAGTAGTCGTGCCATTTTCCAAACGCGTCTAGGTGGCCGAGCTGATTTTGGTAGACGGTCTCGTGACAGATTAGAAGACTTTTTAACGTGAACTTAAAGTACGCCATCTTGAAGGTAACTAATTTGGGTTCTATTCCCCCAACATTATATTTACCGGATGGGGGGTTAATTGCTCTGACTTTGGTTTAATTGGCTACCACGGGTAAACCCCTAATGGAGAGGGTGGGAGGTATATCGCTATGACACAATACAAAATTTAGGTAGGTAGGTGGAGTTATGGTGGGAGGTATATGGTGCGATTGGTCGAGAGAGAATGTGGCGGGGGGTATATTGCTCTGCACTATGTCGGATTGGTCGAGAGGGTGTGAGGAGGCGTGGCCTGTGGGCGGAGAGTCGTGGGGAAGCGCTGTGATTGGGTGGGGGAGATGCGCAGTAGCCGGTGGGCGTGTCTGAGTGGAAAGTGGTGGGGGGTATATCGCTCCATCTTTCCTTCCCTACTTAGGTATTAGTTAATTGTTTTTAGGGTCTCTGTTTTATTTGTCCTCAGCCTCAGTTAGATCCTCAATCGCATTTTTGAAGCAAGTTCATACCTTTTTCACACATTTTTATTTACAGCTTAGAAACATAAAAATTACCTCCCATTCTGGAAACATTTAGTTATGGCTGTATGAACCAGACAACGATAGAGACCGTACAAAAATACATTACGACTACCCGCTGCCATTTAAACTCTAATCGACCAACTAAATTTTCAGCTTTGTGTGATGGGCATTTTCATATTTCTAAACTATAGATAGAATGTTTGCCCGAGAGTCAAAAACGGCATCTCATTATAGAAAACCAAGTTTGCTTTCAAACCAAATCAAATGGAACTCATTATACTGCGGAGTGGATAAGAAAATACGAGACTGACTGTAAATTCTACTATAATATGCAAAATCAACACAGAAAAGCAGGTCGATGTGCCTTTATAAGAGAAATTCAAATGTTCTTATTTAATCCCTCGTTTTAAACCTATTATAATTATTTTTTTTTAATGCTGTAAACTGAGACATTAACCATCTCCACCATTTCGTATGATTCTTTTGCAAGGCGGGATAAAATATTCAACAAATGAGATCTGTTGATGAATGGAACAAGGAATGAAGCAAAAGCCTGATTAACTGAAAACTTAGGAATCCATTTGTACACTGTTCAGTGGCAATGAATTATCTTGGCGCCTCCACCATTTTTCAACAAAATGGAATAATTTAATTATTCGCCCACACTAAATGAGGGACCTCGGTAAATTGGCCTCGTGGGAGACTTATTCCAAAGAACTTTTAACGGAATATTCCTTTGTAAAGCCCTCAAAAACTCGACTTCTTTTAATTAAGTAACCATAGATCCACTTTGCGGTGACATTAATCCTCTGCCTCGAGTGAGTGGGCGATCTTATCGAACATATCCGTTTTCATTCCAGACCCGAAGGCAGGAAAATAAAACTAACCCCGGAAGAAATGCTCATATACTTGGGTTATTTAAAAAATGAGCGAGAGAAAAACGAATTCCTACCCTGGACATCGGACGAAGAAACCGGCGAAGAAGACGAAGATTGGATGGAAGAACCTGTTGAGCCTTTCTCCAGCAGCGAACTGCAAAACAATGATATCCCGATGTACCACCACGTGGAACCACCCTACGATGCATCACCATCATGGACGTGGGATAGGAGGAAGAGGTTTATGGTGGCCAAAAAACGAAATGATCCAACAAGAGAATTGCGATATTTAAACGGGCCCAATAAAAACGATTTCTACACTCTCTCTCAGCTGTTGAGTAACCAAAGAGAACCAAATGTTCCCCTATACCACAGGCTGGTTTTGTAAAAAAATAGCAGTAAACTTAAAACCGAGCTCATATCGTGTTTTTGAATCGTTTAAAGTCTATTCTGTGTTAAGATAGTTTATTGATGTTTGTATGTTTTATGGAATTGTAAACTCTAAGGTCAGTCAGTAAAATATTTACAATATATTTAATTCAATGTTGTATTCCGTAATAATGATAATAAAACCAATAAACTCTATGCATGCTGATTCGTTGAAATTGTAGAGATCCACCTGATGGCATCAGTAACAGAATTTCAAAAAGCAAACTGTTATTGAAAAAACAAATATTTTAAAAATATCCCTATTAGCCGATTTACTTAACTTACTTTGCTTTCTAGGTATTTTATCACCTAGCGCAGTCTACGTTTGTCACTTTACATGTTGACAATTATTAGGTATATAAATATTGCAAATGCAGGTATCTATACCTCCTTTCATGAGACGTTGCAGTGGTAGTCGCCTTTACAATATGGGTTCCCCATTTCATTTGCATGGAGAAACAAAAGTCCAAAGGGTGACTACCGCCGCAAAGTCTCGTGGAACGTAGTAGGTTCGATGATATCCAATTAATCGAATTAAGGGGAGGGCCATGGCATAATCAATTAAGTTGGCTAAACGCTTTAAGAGGGTGAAAGACTACCCTTGACAAGACTAAAAATTAAATTGATAATAATATGGTTTATTGCTTTTAAATTATACAATTTTCAGCAAGGAGTTTAGTTTGCATTAAATAAAAAAATGATATTTTTGTTCTATGACAGTAGGTAGTCAATTACCTACGACAATAAATAACTTAATTCCACAAAATAACAGTATAGTATAATCAGTATATGCATGATGGGTATGAAGAAGCAAAAAAACGAAAAGAACAAAGAAAAAGTTTACAATCATCGCTGAGGTAACAAGAACAAGGGAGGAAATTTGATCAATATTATTCGCTTAAAATAAAAGACCTTAATTTCAAGCAGCTGGGAAAGTAGTTGTATAAACTTGAAATTGTCTGTTTATCTGTGGTTGAAAGAATCTCATGGGGGTCCCGGCCCACCAACGACAAAATGTATCTGAACTCTTTATAAAGGGGACATTCGAAGAGCACATGTATAAGAGATTCTGGCTTACGTAGATTACAATTACTAAAAATTGATATAAACTATGAACGGGGTAAGCAATTCACCCCAAAGGATGAATATTTTCGCATTTACTCAAAAAAATAAGTAAAATCCTGTCTGTCTTGTGTTTCCACGTGTTTATCAGGTCATATAATCCATGAAAACACCCGAGGCAGACGTGCTCAGCGCTGTATTAAAGAATAATTTACATTTTTACATTTCTCGGAGTGAAAATGATATACATCAGGTTGTCACAGGATCATGGCACACCCCCTTTTTCCCTTATTTTTTAGATTAAAATCTTGAAATTTGGAACATCGAATGTACAGTCGGAAAACTAAGTCATGCACCCGGCTCTTGAGCGTTAAACTCATCAGAATTTGCAACGCCAGCCTTTTTTTAGCGGTGCATTTCGATCACATTAGAATCGGCACCAGCTCTACGGTTGTGTTGGTCAAAAAACTTCGGACTATGTGTCAATAAAAAATAATTCGGTCAGTAAATCAGCACAAAGTGCATTATTTAGTTTTTCGACTGAGCTCATCAAAGGCCACTTTCTGACATTACAACCAAATTCTTTCCATTTCCGGTTTTACCGGAAGTGGCATCAACTTTTTATTTTTAAATGGAACACCCTGTATATCACAACATTTTTGGAATCTACATGATTTCCTGATTCGAATGATACCACGTAAGTGACATTTCAAAGTGTAAACATAATTTTTGAGGCGAGTTTTATCTTTCAATCTAGAAGGTTGTGATCCCCCATGTTATTCTAATGGATCAACGCAGGAAAAATTGAAGACTTATGAAATGGTAAAGTTTGCCAAAACGATTTTTCGATCAAAACTCAATTTTTCCAAAGAGAGTGGCCTTTGATCAGTACATTTGATGTTCCATGTTTAAAAATTTTACTCCAAAAAGTAAGGGAAAAAAGGGGGTGTACCATGAGCCTGTGAAGTATACCTAGGTATATGATGTGCTCATCTGGTCGTAGTAAGTCGCCTTTATTTTTTGGCTGCCTTATCGACTGCCAAAGTTTCAAAAATGTGAAAAAGAATGAGGGTACCATATTATTTGCTTATGTCTGCCTCTCGGGTTAATTTTCAAGTTTGACTTAGACTTAGACTTAGAAAATTCTCAAGACAGACGTTGAATGAAAAAAGACTCTCAAGAGCGATAGCCGTTTGCCTTTGGTAATTTCGTGTTCAGAAGATCATGATGAACAGAATAAATTTGCAATCAAAGAGGAGCAAATGACTTAGTAGGGTGATCCGTACCTTCTGGGTTCTCAAGCCGCGAAGCCAAAGCCAAAGTCAAATGACTTAGTTCAGCTTCATTTTCCTACATGTTTACACCCACCCTCACCGAAATCGCGGCGATCTAAACGTCTGCCAAATGGTGTTTTGTTACATGTCTATCTCATTAACACGAAAAATAGAAAGGCAGACAGAAGCAAATTATTTAATGGACCTCCATTTTTTTACGAATTTGGAGACCCCTCGATTGAAAACGAAGCCACACGCCAGGGCGTGATCCGTGATTTTCGGGTTTATATTAATTAAAACTAAAGTATCTATCGGGCGACGTAAAGTTTGCTCCGTTTTTTTGCTCCGAAAAATAAAATTTTATTACTTACCTACTTTGACTGATGTACTTTCGTTCAGATTCGGTAAAATCAAAATCACACTGGACAATACGCCAAATAAACTCAATTAAGGTCAACTTCGTAAAGTTATTATGGTGGAGCAAATCCTATACCGGAATTAATTGTTGCTAGCCCGCTGTCTAAAAGTTGGTATCCTTCACAAAACTATAGCAACAAATGCTTATTTTCTTAGAACTGTCCTAAATTATGAGAAATCCAAAGTCGTGGTTAAATGGAGTATTTGGCAGCCGCCCAATAGCGAAGGCAATGGCAGCCTTAACAGGAAAAGGTAAGTGGTCTTTGCTTTAATTTTATAACAGTGCTTAAGTATCCAAGGATGTGGAAAGGAGATTCCTAAAAGCAGTCTATGAAGCCTCGTACAAAGATGTCAAAATCTATCTCGGACGCGGTGTGGATCCCAACATATTTTTCGAGGAACTACTAGTGGCTCCTTTGCATATGGCCGCAGAAAATGGAGACATAAACTTGGGTCGTCTTCTTCTAAACAACAACAAAATTAACATCAACTTACGAACTGGAATTGGCTATTCCCCTTTACACTTGTCTTGTCTTTTCAACAAACAAGGTTTTGCTAGATTCTTACTAGAACATGGAGCCAATCCTAATATAAAGGACGGTCTCGATAAGACTCCCCTTCATAGCTGTTGCTGTTCAGGAACATATCAAATTATTATAGATTTGCTAGAATTCAAAGCAGATCTTAATGCGATGGATTGTTTTCAAAGGACGCCGTTAACCATGGTCTTAATAGATAACCACAGTTTAGTAGCAGCAAGAATGTTAATTTCCGCCGGTGCTAATCTTCATGACGAAAGACGACACCTTCATATTTTTTTCGGTTTCAAACTAATCTCAATGATTAACTTCTGACCTAAAATATTTCAGAATGTATTCTGCAATGTATCAATCGTGGCTACATGGACTATGTCACACTGCTTTTAGATAAAGGGATTGATATCAACATGCGAGACAAAAATACCAACCGAAATTGTCTGCATTTTGTTGCTATCTCAGGCTATCTACCATTAGCTGTGAGTTTAGTTGAAAGGGGCGCTGACAAAACCGCTTTGGACGTCTTAAAAATGACACCCTTGCAAATTGCCAGGCGGCATCAGAATCATTTCGTAGCTGATTACTTTATGAAGGGCTATCGTCCACCGAATCTGTTGAGGGTTTTGATGGTCATCAAAAAGTGGAAGAGGTTGGCACACGAAAAGGCTCTACGAAGGATGCGCGAAGAAGCTGCCAATAAGGACAATAAGAATAATCCCATTTAACCAAATAAATTGTTGCAAAACAACTCACACCATCAGTGTCAAAAAAAACATTCTAACAAGAAAAAGATCAGAAAGATTATCTTTCACATTCCTGCAATATTTAAAGTTCCAAAAGGAATAGCTAGGTAAATAAGTATGTACTTGCCTATTGGGTAAAGGGCAGATCCATATTTTTGGAAACGCGTTCAATTAACAGTTTCTCTAAATTTCCGTTATGTCTGTCAATTGATTAACAGAAATTTTCTAGGCCTTCTAGATTAATAACGACAGTCAACTTCAAATTATTTTTTGGCCGCAGTATTGAATTTGGACACCATCAAATACACAAAAAAATCTACTTTTCAAAAATGTAGTCAATATGAACTTTTTTGACAGATGCCAAAATTTGAAATTTGGTATGAATAATTTGTAAAATCAGCCTAAACTTAGATGAAAAACAATTGTAAAAATGGGCAGCTACGGAAGCGGCTGAAACCTCCCCACTTGGTGAATGATCCAATCCTATCACTAATATCACTTAAATTTTACTATTTACTATGCCTAAGTTTTACTCCACCAAACCAAATGTGTTTTCTGTAAGTTTTCTGAATTTTACGATCTTTTGCCAAAAGGGCATTAAGGTTGAGTACAATTTTGAAAACTAAATTTGAAGACTTTTCATGTGCTGATAGAGAAAATAGGAGTTCATTATTGAAATTTCAAAGTTGATAAGCCAAAATGGCACTTGCCGCCCTCGGATTGCCACCAGAATTAAATCAGTTCTTCGGCGGGTGACGGTATCTCTACCTACCAAATTTCAGCCAAATCGATCCAGCAGTTTGGGCTGTAGCGTGTTATTTAATGTTTCCTCAATACTTCGAATTTTTCGATTTTATGCCAAAAAGGCGCTAAGTGTGAGTACACTTTCAGATACAGAATTTCAAGACCTTTCATGCGCTGTTAAGAAAAATTAGTGTTCATCAGTCAAATTTCATAGTTTACATGCCTAAAAGGCACTTGGCTTCTTCGGATTCGCAACAAAATTAACTGGGCTCACCAGAAGGCCAACACTAACCTGCATACCAAATTTCACTAAAATCCGTTCGGTAGTTTCCGAGAAATCGTGCTCACATACGTACGTACATACGTACGTACATACACACAGACATTTTTTAAAAACCACTTTTTCGTGATCCTGAGACCTTGAAACGTAAAGATCTGGTGTTATCTCAATTTCGAATTTTGGACTGATTGCAGTAACCTCCCATTTTTATATTGGTTGTGGGGAGGTTAAAAGGTACGCCGACTTCTTCAATTTCTTATAACATGTGAAAACAATTCAATTCAACAGTAATAAATTATGTCTTGCGGTCGTGTGAGTCAGGCTTTCACACATTTTTTCAAAAACGTCAATGTTGGTTACATTTTTGAGAAGCTGTGTATCCGGCGGTGTTAAAATTCAATATGGCGCCCATAAGAAAATCTAGAAGGTCTAGAAATTTTTTGTCAATGTCATTCAATTGACAACTGCCAAAGATATAAGAGCTCCAAGTTTCATTTAAATAACATGAATCGTTAGGAAGATATTAATTTTTCTTCAAATTGCTAACTTTCAGATTTTTTGTAATAACTCAAGAACGAAACAAAATAGCGGTGAATTCTCTTCAGATTTTTACTCGTCAAGAAATAGCACAACTTTTCTCTAATTTAACCGACCCCGTATCTTTTACCGTTTAGGAGATCCCAATGGTGAGCATCAAAAAATTACCCACCTGCATACAAAAATTATGTTTTCAAAAACGTGATCAATATATGGGCTTCTTTGAAAAAATATGTCAAAGCTTGAGTCACTTGACACCATGATGTACCTATTTTAATACCGTTGAATTCACATGTCAAAAGATTTAAAAAGTCGGTGTACTTGCGCTTGAAACTTGTTTTCATCAAGTTTAGGCTGATTTTACTACTTAATTATAATATTTATAAATGAATTTTCAGGTTTTGACGATATATACGTGGTTAATATAAGTACGTGTTTTGTGGTGTTTATAGAGAAATTAAGAACGCCTACGCCTGTTTGCCTGAGCCTTTGACGAAGGAGAACGTGCGGTTTGCAGAATTGCAGCCCTTAAAACTCAGTGGTCCTCCAAATAGAAATGAAGTTCAGTTCGATGGTGACTTTGTCTTACTCATTTTGACCGCAAATAAAGTGCATTAACTTCGAAATTTTTAATTATAAACAGTGATGAGTGTTTATAGTTAGTTGGGGCTGCTGTATTAAGCAATAAAACGAAATTGACTTGATTTAGTCTTTGTGAAACCATAATTTTTGCAAGGGAACACAAAATCAAAATTCACCCAAAAAGGATCCACTATAAAACCATAACAATGTAGGAACTATAATGCAAAATGAGCAAACATAGACTTTGTAAGCAGTTATTATACAAACAACTGTCAACTTTAGGTAATTTTTCTGACATCTAACGTCATTTTCGTACAAACTTAAAAGAGAAAGAGATATGTTTCCTGTTATATGTCCATACCGTTTTATCATTTTTTTGTGTAGCGCCCATAAGAAAAAGAAATATGACTGCCGTTGCTCAAAATCTAGAAGTGTTGGAAATTTGTGCCAATACCATTTAATTGACAGCTGTCAAAAATATAAAAGGTCCCAAGCTCGGTCCCAAGTTTCGGGCAAATGGCGATATTAAGGAGATATGAATTTGTCCTTAAAATTTTCAGATTTTTCGGTATAACTCAGGAACGAATCGAGATATAGGGGAATTTTTTACAGATTTTTAATCGCCTTAAAAAAGAGCAACTTTTATCTAATTTAACCTCCATCTTTTATGGTTTCGGAGTTCCCAATGGTGGGCAACTAAAAATTTACCACCCTGTACATAACTTTTAAGATAACTGTGGGAGCGCGGTACCAAATGGAAATTCGACATCTTCCACGGTACGAGGAATTCTCTTCAAATTAATCACCAAGAAATATCGCAACTTTTCTCTAATTTAACTGAGTCATTGTTTAGGACATCATATCAATGGTGGGCAGTGAAAAGGGACCACCTGTATCATAACCTATATGGCAAGACAAACAAAAATTGTCCAGTAGTCGAATGTCAACTATTTGATATTTTGGATTTGACTTCATCCACAGACAATAGAATGAAAAGAGGGGTAAAACCCATCAGGCGCTCAGTCCACAAAACTTTCGTCCCATCTCAAAAAGGTTTATTTTTCAATCCCAGTTTAAACTAATCGCAAATTTAAGGTGTTGCTCGTCTTGGCGATAACTTCCTGGAAGCAGCTTACTGCAACGACCTCCCCAAAATCAAGGACTGTCTTGAGAAAGGGGTAGACCCCAACCAATTCAACAAAGATTTTGGAATTACCTCACTTCATATAGCGGCGGAAAGAGGTGATATCGTCTTAGCAAAACTCCTCTTAGAACACCCCGGAACTAGAGTAGATATTCGTACATTTCACGGCTTGACCTGTATGCACTTGGCTTGCATTTTTAACAGGAAGGCATTTGTCCTGTTCCTGCTTCAAAATGGGGTCAATCCCAATCTTGTGGATAAGCATGGAAGAACCGCTCTTCATTATTGCGCAATTTGGGGGGCGACCTCAATTGTTTTTCATCTTCTCAGATATCGCGCTGATGTAAATGTTCTGGATGTATTTGGCGATTCGGCACTTTCCATATTTTTGCTTCATAATAGAAATATTTTTATCGCCAAAATTTTGTTGAGGAATGGAGCAGATTTGAGAAAAGTTGAAGCAGAAAGAAATTTGCACATATTTTTCGGTAATTCCTCCACTTATCGATTTATTCATTAAATTTTTTTTGTAGAATGCATCCTGCAATGCAAGAACGATTCAGAACTTGACTATGTTGAGTTATTAATAAACCACGGCGTTAATGTCAATATTAGGGATACGAACACTGGACGAAACTGTCTCCATTTCGCAGCCATCACAGGTTTTGTACCCCTTGTAATTTATTTAGTTACATTAGGTGCAAGAATATTCGAGCGAGATTTAACTGGAAGAACCCCAGCGCAGACAGCTATGGCCCATGGAAATTATGTGGTGGCCGTTTATTTAATCAAAAAATACCTGCCACCACTCCACAACCACAACCTCCGGATCAGATATGAAGTTGATACAATTTCCCAAAGCAAGAAGCAAATATGCTACGGCGAAAACGTAGACCCTGAATTTTAGTTTCATTGTTCCGTTTTCAATCCCTGGAGAGAAGCTATCCAGATTGGTTTTTCAAGGAAACGGAAATGCCTTATCGATTGTTGTGACAGCAGGATCTCGATTTCCTGCAGAGACAAACAACTCTACAAATTGATGTAGCTAATTAGGGGTTGTTCTCAATAAGTATTAATGGACTGTTTTATGGTTATTTTAAATGGATTACCCCCGTTTTAATTTACATTCTGAATGTGTAATGTGAATCTTCTGTACCTACAAACCAAAAGGGATGGAGTGGCTTTCGTTCGTCATATTACAAAAAACAATTGAAATTGAAAATTTTCAAACAGCGCAGAGTGACTAAGTACTTTTGTATCCAATCGATAGTAAAAAATTGGCAATATCCGATGGATCGGTATCTGAGCTACATTTCGACCACATTAGTGGTCCCAAAATGTTTTTATTTCATTGAATAACGACGTCACTTTGTTATTCTAAAAGGCACTATTTGTATACAGGATTGTTAATTTTTCCATGCTCGCCATTGGAATCTTAGAAACCATAAGAGATGAAGAGTAGTATAGGTTCAACTACAGAAAAGTTGCGTTCTTTCAGGGTAATAAAGAATCTGAAGAGAATTTTCCGATAGTTTGATTCGCTCACTTTTATATTTTTGATATCTGCCAATTGAATGACATTGACAGGAATTTTCAAGGCCTTCTAGATTTTGAGTAACGACAGTCAACTTATCTTTTTTTATGGTCGCCATATTGAGTTTTAACACCATAGAATAACACAAAAAAACGAGCTTTTCAAAAATATAATCAACATGAACATTTTTGATAAAACATGTTAAAGTTAGAGTCACACGTCTACAAGACGTATTTTATTGTCATTTAGTTCGGTTGTTTTTGGCATGCCATAAACGATTGAAAAGGTTGCTGCACATTTTGTAGTATTTGTTCCATAAGTTTTGGCTAATTTGATAAATTATAAGCACATAAATTTTAAAATTAACACTCTTTTAAAAAAATCCATGCTTGAAAAGCTAATTTATTTGTGTATCTAATGGTATTAAAATTCAGTATTATGGCCGCCATAAGAAAAATAAAAATTGCCTGTTGCTCAAAATCTAAACGGTCTAGAAAATTTCTTTCAGCGCCGCTCTATTGACAGCTGTCAAAAATATAAAAGTGCTAGGTTTCATTTAAATAGGCGATCATTTGTTAGAGATGTTAATTTTTTAATGACAATTTTCAGATTTTTCGGGATAACTCGGAAACGAATCAAAATATGAGAGAATTCTCTTCAGACTCTCTAATTTAAACTGCCCTCCATCATTTCTTGAAGTTTCAGAGAAAAATTAACCCTGCTGTATATTTCTTTATTGCATCAAGTAACATTTTTGATTCTCTGTTCATCGATATAGTGCGGGTAATCGAAAATTATAATTTTTAATTTTAAAAAATTCGGGAAAATCCTAATTTACAAAAAAAATTGCAAATTTTGCGTTAATGCGCTTACGTTACGTGAGATCAGAATTGACTTTTGAACAACTTTTAACCTACCCACAACCAACATTAAAAAATGGGAGGTTACTGATTTTGGAATTTTTAGATATCACCAGATCTTTATGCTTCGAGGTCTCAGGAACACAAAAAAATATGGTTTTTAAAATCTGTCTAAATGTTTGTAAAATAAGCTCTGCATTTGGGTGAAATTTGGTATGTAGACATCTAGTAACTGAATTTAGAGCTGAGAAGCTTTAGGAGCACCAAAAGTGCCATTTTGACACATCAACTTGGAATCTTTGAGTATAAACCTCCTTTTTTGAAGGAAGGCGTTGAAATTTTGCTTACAAAATTGTATTCAAACTAGAGTCCTTTTTGCAAAAAAAAAACAAAAATGAAGAAATTTTTAAAAAATATTACGAAACTCGCCACAGACCAAACAAGTGAACCGATTTAGCTGAAATTTGGAATATGGACATTTCATGACCGGAAATAAATCTGAAAAGCTTGTAGAACTTTCGAATTTGAAATTAAAACTCCATATCACCGCGCACCGGTGGGAATCGAGGTACTTACCGGCCGCTTTTTTCCTGCCAATCTTTTCTTAACAATTTTTTTCGATACCTAACCTTCAGCGCAGACGGACAAAATCGAGCTTAAAAGAATTTTTTTGGAAAATTTAAAATGCAAATTTTGAAGTGAAACTCGCGGCATTGGGAGTCAAAATTGAATTCTAAACAACTTTTTCTAAAATCTTTTTTCGTTATCTTGATAGCGAAGCAAAATATTGAAAATAGCGCTCGTTCGTTCTAAACTGAAGCACTAAAGTGCAGGTATTTTGACGCTTTCACTAGATTAGTACAGCGCCAGTGGCGTGTTGTACAGAACAAAATGACAAATTGTATTAATGGAAATTTTACACGACGCCACTGAAATTTAGTGCTTCAGCTTAGAGCGGACGGGCTGTATGTTTTCCTCTTGTGTGAGTGGGACACACGGTATATATAGTATCACGGCCGGCCGATACGGTGCCCGCGTTTCAAAAATGGTTCCGGGTTCCGGTCGAATTCCCATCACGGACTCTCCAACTATATCCGGCTTTGGATAATTTCAAATTTCAATTTCCCTGAAATTCAAACCACCCAGGGATTATGCTAATTTCCCTGAAATTCAAACCACCCAGGGATTTTGCTCCTGTCAAGTTGTCCTTTGATATTGACAGTTCCGTTCTGACACTTGTGACAGATACCTAACCTCCAAATTCTGTTGAAGAGAAATTCTACCAAGAATTCTCGATGAATTTGAGGTGATCGCCCCGTTTCCCCCCAAATATGTAAAACCCAGGTTCTTCGATGGCGTCTTCAGAACATGGGACAAGTCTCCTTCAATTTTCTGTGGAAGAAATTGACTATAACGAGATCGAGCGAATAGAGGTGAGTTTATCGCTTTTGCACCTGTCTGCCATCCGATTTAACGGCTTTTCGTGTTCCAGGCGGTCGGAGAAGGCAGCTTCGGGGTTGTTTATCGCGGATTATGGCGCGAGACAGATGTTGCAATTAAAGACATTGTGTCGCAGAGTGAGAAGGATGCGTTTATAGTTGAGGTGCGTCAATTATCCCGTGTAAAGCACGAAAATATCGTCAAATTGTATGGAGCCTGCACAAAGGGGCCCAACGTTTGTCTTGTCATGGAGTATGCGGAAGGGGGCTCCCTCTTCAACATTCTTCACCATGCTCCGGGGGTGCATTACACTACAGCTCATGCGATGTCATGGCTGTATCAATGTGCCAAGGTGATATACTAAATAACTGAAACATATATTTTTGTGGTAATAATTTATTATCATTTAGGGTGTAGAGTACTTACATGCGATGCAACCAAAACCCTTGATTCACAGAGATCTGAAACCTCCGAATCTCTTGCTAATCAGAGGGGGTAGACAATTAAAGATTTGTGATTTTGGTACAGCAGTCGACAAGACAGCCATTATGACCAACAATAAAGGCTCGGCAGCTTGGATGGCCCCCGAGGTAAGTTAACTCCTTCACCTGTGCAGAAGTAATGTAAAAATTGAAGGTTTTCGAAACATCGAGCTATACAGAAAAATGTGATGTCTTCAGCTGGGGGATCATTCTGTGGGAGGTTCTTTCAAGGCTCAAACCGTTTTTTCACATCCGTCCAAAAGGGAGTGCCTCTGCGTTTATGATTTTATGGGCGAAGCATCGGGGTTCCCGGCCTCCTTTGATAAGGGATTGTCCTCGACAGGTGGAGATATTAATGACGCAGTGTTGGGATCAAGACGCGACGGAGCGACCAGCAATGGAAGAGGTGGGGTCAATTATTGCCATAATCAAACTGGTGACAAAAATTAGCTTTTGCCCATATTCATTTCTTTGTTATAAGAAGAAAATAAAACACACTCAGACTTCGCCAATAGGACAATTTTTCAATATTTTGCCATGTGATGAAGATATCGAAAAAAATCATGGGAGTGAATTGTTTAGAAATTTTGACCCCCGAGTTTCAATTAAAAATTTTCGTTTTGAATTTGCCAAAAAATATCTAAAGCTGAAGAAAAGAATTCAGAGGAGTTCTTCAGAATTGAATTTAGCCGTTTTCGTGGCCGTTTTAACGCATTTGCTAATTAATTCCCTGCAAATGAAATTGTTTGTAAAATTAAGGAGTCGAATTTGGAATTGAAATTTGGCGTATGTGGCCCAAACAAAATTGCGAAAAATTTATTTTTATGAATTTCTTCGATAGCTTGATCGCCAACAAAAATATTGAAAAATGGACCTCTTTGTGAGGTTGGCTTATTGAGTTGAGTACCTCAAAAGATGCATCTCATAAAGATGTACGATGGTGCAAAAATGTATACCCCTTCTCATTCAGTCGAAAATGCTATAATATTAGCGTTTATGGTATTTTAACCTCCCCACTCCACTTCACTACTTAAAAAAATATTCAAGTTTGAGACAAGACCGGATCTATACGTTTTGAGGACTCAGGACCCCAAAAAAGTGGTTTTTAAAATGTGTATGTGCGTACGTACGTATGTTCGTAAACACGCCACAGCTTAAACCACTTGACTCGTTTGGCTGACATTTGGTACGTGGGCATCTGATAACCTAACTTAGATCTGAAAAGCTTTTGGAGCCAGTCGTGCAACTGGAAGTGTCATTTTGGCACATCAACTTTGAAATTTTAATACCCTTTTTTCAAAAACTCAAATATTCGAAATTTTTAAAGCACTTATAACATAGTACAGCCCAAACCTCTGGAACGATTTGCCTTATTCAAATAGAGAAAATAATTAATAAAAATCGGTGATGATGTCATTTAGACTGGTTTAATGCATTGAAACGTGCACAATGACGTGATAGCACTTGTGTGTAGCCGATTCCTGTAGACATATTTTTTCTGCAAAGTTTCGAATTTTGGAGTGATTGCAGTTATCTCCTAGTTTTAAATTGGTTGTGGGGAGGTTAAAAAGAAGTTTGCGTAATTTTGTTATATTTTAATACGTTTAAACCATTAATGACGTCATTTAATAAAGACTTTTCCATACGATTTTCTAATTATAGGTACAGTATATCTACCCGGCGAGGTATCCATAGGGATTTACGTGGGGAATTTGACTTAATTTTTTCCTGCTTCCCTAATTAGTTTAATGAAAATTTTAGGCTATCAGGTTTTAGATACCGATAGCCTCTACCTGTGGAAAAATACTGAGCGGTCCGTTATTTAAATTTCCCGCGAAGACGAACGAGCACGATCGACACTTCGTTAAATCTCGAGCTGATATGTCGTGAAGGATATTTGTGTACCGCGATCTGATTTGCCGTAGTTTTAGGTTTGTTCGTTTGTGTCAGACCTGGACTGAACCAAACTGAAATAGATCAAACAAGTTCACATGTAAAACAGTCCAGTTCAACTTGTTTGTCTGGGCTCAAACGAACGCTTATTGGGTTTGCTTGCTGTTCAAGGTGTTCAAGGTCTCATTTGATGTTTGAGGTTATTATTGTCGATTCGTGATAAATAAAGAAATTTTATATATGTTGCTGTTGCATGATGATGAGGAATGTGTTCATGATATCATATCATCTAGTGAAGATGTTAGTGATGAGGATTGTTCCATAACGGAATCACTTGTACCTACTTAATTGTTTCCAACAGAAAGATGCCTAGTCCTTTGTCTACCATTTTGCCGATTTCTTCAGTTTATCCGAAAAATGCATAACCAAGTGAACCAAATTTATTTTTGAGGTTATTAGAAAAGTAATTGAACTTTGAAATAGCCGGTCTTTTTCCCCCCACCGCTTCTAACACAACCTGCTCTAACTTACTCCTCCTCCAGAGCAAGGGCAGGTTGAGCATGAACTAAGCAGCTTGGAGCAAGCTGCACTTCGCAAACGAACAGCCTCAGTACAGGTGCTTGAACACAAACGAACGGTTTCAGTACAACAGAGCAGGAAGTGCAACACAAACGAGCAAACCTTTTGTGTTCCATGGCAACATATTCGCGGGAAATTCGAATAAAGGCCCGTTTTACCTTCGCTTATGAACTACTATTCGCTCAGTATTTTTCCACAGGTAGAGGCTAGCGGTATCTAAAACCTGTTAGCCTAAAATTTCCGTTAAATTAATTAGGGTATCAGGAAAAAAAAATAAAATCGAATTCCCCACGTAAATCCCTATAGACACAGTAGGCTTACCGTATAGTTTTATACCTACATACATCGTTCTGTTGAAATAAAAAAGTTGCAGTTGGTCGAATATCAGTTTGGTATTCGGCCCAAAGTAACCAATCAGTAATTAAAAAGGTTACACTGAGTGGGCAAAAATGGATGTGTCAAGGCCCAATAAAATTTTTGTATAGGTATGGCCACAAATCTAGTTAAATAGTTATTTTGCACGACTTACATAAAAATCTCCATTTTACTCCCTCAAAAGGGGGGACTTAAACGTAACTTTTACTCCTTCAACTTTAAGAAGAAAAAGTTGCCTTTATTTACAAATTGTCTAGATTACCAGCTAAACTTTCAAACTTGCATCTGCGTTTTATCATGATTTTGTCTGCATTTAAAGGATTTTTAAGATTAACGGCTTTCGGTCGTGCAAAAAATAGCGTATATAACACTGAACTAAAGTACCTTTTGATCCCTGGTGTGATTGTTGCCAAATCACACTGCGGGATCAAAGGAAAGGGTACACTTTAGTCCCTTGATATATAAAATACTATTTATGTAACAAAACAAGTGAGTAAAGTTACTTACTCACGAGTTGCATACAAAAATTTTACAGTTCAAATTCTGACCAAAAATTGGTTTCAAAGTTCACTCGCAAAAATCTCCTAATAAGAGGCTTGGTAAAAATACGGTATAAATCTGTGATAATTCTATAGCAACAGTATCAACACAGCTTTAGCAACTGCTCTTTTTTTTCACTCAATTGACCATATTAAAAACTGCACGGAATTATGGGAGGTTAATCTCTTAGAGGTTCCTTCTTTTATGACATTTGAGAATATTTCATTGTAACAGTAGAAATAAATGCTAAACATAGCCGAACCGGCCTTCCGTAGCGATGCCTTGATAATATTTGTTAGAAAAATCGACGTTCGCCATCAGTGGCTCTTCATTCAGAGGGTACTAAATGCGAAAGAATTTTGTCTTATTTGAAACCAGAATTTGAAGACCTTTCTGATAGTGACAATAAATCTTCCAAAAACTTGTTTTGGATGGTTAAATGAGAATAATTTTAAATTTGGAAATCGGTGTGCCAAAACAGCACTTTCCGATGGTCGATTGAATCCAAAAATATTTCAGCTCTTCGACTTGTACACAATCCCACATGTGCAAAATTTCAGCTAAATCGGTTCAGCGGCTGAAATTTAGTACGTAGGCATCTCATAACCCGGACTTTAAAATCGCGGTAGAGTACTGTACCGCGATTTTAAAGTCCGATAAAGATGTAAGTTGGGTTATGAGATGGCTTCGTACCAATTTTCAGCCAAATCGGTCTAGTAGTTTTGGCTGTTGCGACCAAATCGGTCTAGTAGTTTTGGCTATTGCGTGTTTACAGACTACTTACGTACATACACACAGACACATTTTTAAAACCACTTTTTTGGGTTCCTGAGACCTCAAAACATGATCTAGTGTTAGTGTTATCTCAAATTCGAAAATGTTAGTGATTGCAGTAACAGTAACCTCCCGTTTTTTAAGTGGTAAAGTGGAGAGGGGAGGTTAAAAAGTGTGCTTTTTTGAACTGACGTAAAAAAATGCAATTTTGATATTACGTTAAAAGCAAATTACATAATTCGCGATCCTCAGCAAAGTTTGATCGTATAAAAGTGATGTGACTGTTGTGTCTTGTAGTGACTGTTTTATGGACAAGAACAAACTAAAAATCCATTTTCAACAACTCTATTTACAAAACCCACACACAAGTATTGGCACAAAATGAACTTTCTGTCATTTTTACTGTCACTGATGACACCCGATGAAGTAAGGGACTATAATGGAACCGTCGGGGACCATGAAAAGGCTCACTCCACATTGACGATTCACTTTGTCGACTGTATCGCTGCAATGTGCTTGTTTACCGATCTGTCAGTAAAACATCAAGTCAAATTTCAGCGATGCAGTCGACCAAGTGAATCGTCGCTGTGAGATGGGCATTTTCAAAGTCCCCAAGTGTACCTACCTGCCAGATATTTTAATTTTTCTATTGTTATCACCTACATATTTTCAGCAGTTTCCAAACAACATTATGTACAGAGTGGTCAATAAAAACACTTTAGGTTGGAGAGTTTTAAGTCAATTAATTCTGTTGATTGCAAAATCAACAGTTTCATTGATTCTTTTCCTGATTTCAGTTAAATGATGTTGAAAGCGTAAAAATAAACAAAGCTTTTTTAATACTTGCAGTTTTATCAATAATCTCGCCACCTGCTATGAGGTGTTAATCGCAATGCCCGTAGCAGATTTCAAACCTGTTGTGATATTTATGGTAAAAGAAATAAAAGCGAAAAACAGTCATCCCGAATATAAGGAAAGCGTGACTCACCCTCAATGACTAGGATTTCCAGGGATTAAATTCGAGCTCTTCACTTCCAGATAGTAAAACGCATGGAAGTGATCTGTTCTTTACTGCCCGGTGCAGACGAGCCCTTGCAAATCACGGACGGCGACGAGGTCGTCTACGAAGAAGTCGAAGAGACCTACGAAGAAACATTCGAAGAACAAATCGAGCGCTTCCCTGTCACCACAAACGGCGACGTTGGGGTGAAGTCGCTCCCTCAGCCTTCAGCGGACATGTTGCAACCTCCCAACCTCGAGATTGACCCTGTGAGTTTATTTTTACAAAAGACGTAAATCATCCTATGCCCCGCTTTCAGAACGCCTGGGAGCTGGACAATTCCGACATGCAACTGAGGACCATGCCCGGCTTCGACAAAATGGTGCCTAAAAACTGTAAGTTCCTGTTTAAATTATTTACAGATCGCGTCCCGTATTTATAGTAGACGGGGAGCATTGCCTTGTGACTCAGCTCGAAACGCTCCACATTTTTTTCAGGTGTTGGCCGCTTAGTCACGGACGAAAAAAGATCAAAGCTCGAATTGTCTTTTGATTATTCCCTTCGCGGAAAATTTCTATGCTCGATTTGGCCGAAATTCCCGGTCTTACCCTCGGCTCCGTCGTCTTACGGCCAAACGAAGGAGGCGTCTGTTTTTAGACGCGGTGACTCAGGCGCCTCGATTTAGACGAATTTGTTTAGTTGGAAGTTTCTTGATCGCCTGAACAGGGCCGGACCGGCCAGGTCGCGCCCTGTATTCACCGCCTGGGCCCCCCAACAAAGGGGCAGGGGGCGAACGGGCACCCCTATGTGCAGGTAGCAAACTTGGGGGACGAATTGACACCTGGACCCCATTTCATAATAAACTACAAGTCTAGTAATATTAGTAACGACTTGCAATTTGCGCGTATAAGCATATTAATTTACAAGTTATTACTAATGGTATTAGATTTGTACTTTATTATGAAACCCAGCCCTGCTCGATAAAAGGTATGCTCCCACATCAGGCTGCAATATTTTACCAGTGCGTTCTACGATCAAAATTAGCACTACAAGTTTAGTAAACATTTTTCGAAAAATACATCCTAAGGGAGCTAGGGCCCCTCAAAGGGGGTAAAAAAAATACGTTATTTCTTCAATTTCTGCTTACGATAGGGTCACGAAATTTTGTTCTTTGTCGTAGATTTCTGTGCTGAGCAAAACTAATGTAATGGTTTTTGGCAAAAGCTTCAGGGACGTGCGTAAGTGCAGCGGTCGCGGACATTTTTGTACCGAACTTTTTTGTACGACACCTTGGGTCAATTGTGAGCACAAATTTGGATTCCCCGTACATTTCTACGAAAAAATGGTGCTCTAGTTGAAACTCGATAGCTGAAGCCGTTTTCGGAGAAAATCGATTTGAAAGTTCAATTTCGTGGTATGAAAGTGGGTAAGTGTGGCACTCAAAATACCTAAAATTATCAGATGTTGCGTGATCAGCAAAAAACAAACAAGTTTAACCTACTTGCATCTCATGTGCTTGAAATTCCAAAGAAAATCACAAGAAAATGGATCTTCCATACTCTATCCCATCAATTTTGCACATTTTCGGCGTGGAAAAAGAACTTCAAATCGATTTTCCCCGAAAACGGCTTGAGCTATCGAGTTTCAACTAGAGCACCTTTTTTACGTAAAAATGTACAAGTAATTCAAATTTGTATTCATAATTAACCCAAGATGTCGTACAAAGAAGTTCGATAAAAAAATGTCCGTGCCCCGTCCACTCACGCACGTCCCTGAAACTTTGGCCAAAAACCATTACATCAGCTTTGTTCAAAATTTCGTGACCCTATCGTAAGCTGTTCCTCAGAAATTGAAGAAATAACTATTTTTTTTACTCCCTTAGGACGGATTTTTCGAAAAATGTTTACTAAACTGTTAGCCCTAATTTTGATCCTAGAACGCACTGGTAAAATATTCCTGCCTAATTATGGGACACCCTATATTTTTAGAAATTGTAGGGTGAAGGCGAGTTCCTGTTTTGTAATAATGTTTTTCTTCAAACGTCAAAAAACTACATTTCAATGACATTTCTGACAATGTTAAGTGACATTTCTGTACCATGAATATTATTTTTACTCCGGCGGCGAAAATTTGTTTTTTCAGCCGCATAGTATTAATTAGTAACGTTCTTCCTTTCACACCACTTTGTAAATCTTCGCTAACCGCATCCCATAGCAAACTAAGCTTATTCTTAAAGCTTAAGTAATAATTTAATTAAAAATATCCACTCTTAATGAATTTTCGGCATTTGAAGAAAAAATATGTTATTCGGAGCAAAAGTACCTTTCCTCCTAATAACATAATATACTATTTTTCTAATCTTTGAAATGTCCTTTAGCGTTAGTGAATCGACGTGTTCTTTCTGCAGTTCTCGATTAATTAACTCGACATTCACACAGTTGTTGCCGATTTAGTTATTTTTCTGATGATTTCTCGTGGTTATGGTTTAAATTTGAGTGTTGTTACGTCCATCAGTTTTGACAAAGGCTTTACGTTTAGTTTAGTTTAGTGCGTCGTAGCCCAAAATGGTTAAGGACTTTTCGACAAAATTTGCCATGGTTTAGCCACCCTTAAAATTACACGGTACCATTCCCTTAAAATTCTGGCAAAAATGAAATTCTCTAATAGTCAAATCCGGTTCGGATCCGGGGTGGAACTTGGTCGAATTTACTCGTTTCTCTTTAGTACCCCATTAAATGTAAATAGTCAGCAACAAACTATTTAAGAGCGATGGGAAGCTCGTGACCGCGTTCATTGTCTTTCTCTCTCGAATTTCTGTGAATTTATTTAACTTCTCGAGAAGTCAAATTGAGCTGAATCAGCGAGATAGAAAATGAAAAAATCTGTAATCCTTTTTTAACTTATTCTACGCTTTAGCGCAGAGCAAGTTCGATCGAAAAATCGAATCGCCAAAAACATCAAATTTTTACGTTTTAGGTTCCTGAGAATCCGAAAAAGTGGTTTTTGAAAAATGTGTGTGTGTCTGTCTGTGATCACGCTGCTGCTCAAACTACTGAACGTATCGAGATGAAATTTGGCACACATATTCAGGGGGAAATTTATAGGTGCTGATTAGATTTTGGGCCACAACGGTTCACGGAAAGTACCTTTTTTGCACACCAACTAAAAATTTAAGTACAAACCCCCATTTTGGCATTACCATATGAAAGCTCTTTGAATTCTGCTTCTAAAAATGTATTTATACTTGTGCCCTTTTGACCAAAAATGGTACCGTGAAAAAAAACATGTATTACTGTATATTTTCATTACCGGATTTGATAGCTGATTTTTTTCAAGTCGAAAACCTTAGTGTCAGTTTTTGAAAAATTTAATTTTAGTGGCAAAAGAGCCTTTCTTGAATTTATTTTTCAAAAAGGCACATTCTTAGTAGCGAATTGGATAGCCGCTGTATTGCCGGATCAAAAACCTTATTGCCATTTTGTCGAAAATTGCCATTTTAGAGGCAAAAAGGCCCCTTTCTGAGTTTTTCTTAGCAAAATTGCTATTGTCGAATTCGATAACTGTTGCTTTACCCGATCGAAAATCTTGGTGCCATTTTTTCAAAAAATGACGTCATTTTAGGGGTAAAATGAGAATTACCATTTTTTTTTCTAACTGAGCAAATAATGACTTCGAATTCGTTCAAACCTGACTTTGAAATTACGAGTTTTCGAGGATTTAAAATTCCCAGAAATTCGAGAGAGTAAGACAATGGGGGAAGTCACGTAGTTCCCATTGGTCTTAATCAAGTAATTATGCATAAACCTGACCGGAACAGATGATGAAAAAACTCTACCATATAGGTGCTTTTCGCAGTCTACGCCCTACGTATCTCACGTCAAGGGCTACTAGATCGGAAGAGTTTTTAATCACTCTTTATCTTTATTTTAACACACTTGTAGGCACCCCTAAACAGCAAATATTCTTATGGCGAATGTCACTCTTTATCTCAGAGTAAAGAAAATTGCGATGTTCCCATTTTCACATGAGCTATTAATCTGAAGGTTGCTGATTGGTTCAGACGCAAAATTTGACAGAGAAATTTACGTATAACGTTTAAAGGTAGCTTTATGGCCGATTGCTCAAAGATTGCTTAAAGATAAGCGAAGTTTAACGGTGGTTTCTTAGGGCGGGTTGTATAAAACATTTAGCCCCGATTGCACTGCTCTACCTTAACTTTAAGTGACCCTTAAAAGCCTTGGAAACAATTATTGAGAGAATCGTTTCCACAGTTTTTAAGGGTCACTTAAAGTTAAGGAAAAGCGGTGCAATTGGGGCTCGAATTGGGGCTGGTTGTCAACAATTTGTTGCTATAGAATTTTTGAAGGATTAATTTTAAGGCAGGCTTAAATGTTTTATACAATCAGTGTTACGGACTTAAGGGTCACTTATCTTTAAATTACGGAGCACTCGGCCATTAGACGTGTTTATGGGTTAAGCAGTGAACAGCGGAAAGAAAAAGAAGGGCTAGAGGCAGCTCGAATTTCGATTGTGAATTTTTACTAGTTGATAACTGGCAACAACGTTACCAGAATAGCCGCAAATATTTCGGAATTTCAATTTTTCGCTGAGATTGGGCGCGGCCGTTGACCCGCAGTGCAGACTCGAAAGCGAGAATCGGGCGCGTCCGGCCCTGAGCCCCCGTTCCTATAGCTATTTCAGTCGCACCCATGCGGCCGTCCCGACGCCAGTTCCGTTCCAGCGGCTCGAAGTCTCGCGTACGACTTGCAATTTCTCGAGTGACCCCCGAGCATAAACAGCCATCACGTTCGACAAAAAGGGTTTCCGTCATGTTCCGGAGGGCTTGAAAGGGCCCTCGCGAACGCAAAAGATGTGCGATTGTCCGACTGCGACGGCCAGCGTCTTCACAACACACGAAACGCACCGCAGCTGGATCATATTCAAAGAGTGCAAGACTGAGAACGGTATTTTTTATTAATATTTATTATTGTTATTATTTCGGGATGGCGGAGGTTAGTCACGTTTTTATTTTTGAAAGGACGGACGTGTAATTAATCGTGTGATGTAATGTCTGGCCGGAAGTGGACGTGGCACCTGCTTTTAGGGGATGTTACCCCCTCATCTGATTGTTCCCAAACCCTTTAAAAAAAAACTAAAAAGATAATGAGAGTGTAGTAGATTCAGTGAAACATGACTGTGGAATTTGAAAACATGCCGAGAATGTCTTATTTTCGAAAATAATGTTTGCGTGAGTTTACAAATATGAGGTCTTGCTTGTTTCTTCATTCTTGACGCCGCTTCCATCAATTATGAATAGTGAAACGTCATGAAACTTTTGGAATTTTCATGGCAAATGCCGGATATAGTTTACTCAAAGTGGCCAATAATTGCGAGTAAAGTAGTCATGGAGCGTCACAGAGTATGCAGTATGGTGAATTTTTAGTTGTTACTGGAATCTCGGAAACCATAAGAGATGGAAAATCGTTTAAATTAGAAAAAGTTGTCCTTTTTCCATTTTTCTAATTTATCCCTAAGAAACTGAAAGTTGCGATTTTAAAGAAAAAATCATATAATCCCAACAGTTTTAATGCTACTCAAAGAAATTTACATTGACACTATTAGATACGCAAAGAAATATAGCTCTTCAAAAACGTAACCAGCGCAAACTTTTTTGAAAAAACATATCAAAGCTTGAATTACACGATACCAAGAAGGATTTTATTATCGTTGATTTCAATTGCTGTCACATGTGATAAGAAGTTGGAAAAGTCGGGGTAGTTTTTTTGCAGTTGCTTTTCATCTAAGTTCTCGTTGATCATCTGTCAAAAAAGTGCATGTTGGTGAGATTTTTGAAAAGCTAACGGCCCTCAGAAAATGTTTGTCAATGTCATTCAATATTCAAATTGACAGCTGTCAAAAATATAAAAGTTCCAAGTTTGATTGAAATGGCATCAATTGTAAGAAAGCATGAATTTCAGAAACTAACGCGATTTTCATTTTTAACTTCTACGCTTTAGCGCAGCAAGTTAATCAAATCGATTGAAAAATCGAATCGCCAAAAACATCAAACGTTTTAGGCCTCCGGGGATTTGAAAGTGGTTTTTCAAAAATGTCTGTCTGTATGTCTGTGATCACGCTACAGCTCAAACTACTGAACGTGTCGAGATAAAAGGACCCCGCACCATCCTTACGAGAAAATGGCTTTCTGTCGGTTTGGCTGAAATTTTAGTATGTTGTAGATTTTGACCTCCTGATCAAAAGTTATCATTGCCACAAAGCAATCGTACGGACAGTTTTTGCTCCAGAGGGTGCCGAAGATAAAATTTTCCCATAAGAATTACATGCAGCGAAAATTAATTAGCATTTTTGCCATCATAAGTCCAGGGGCACTTTTCTTACGTATATTATTAACATACTTTTATTGAGGAGTCTTATGGACGTGTTTGCTTATTATGCTGAAAAAAGTAGGTTTACGACGGTCCCAAAAATGTGTATGTCCTTATGGGGAAAATTTTATCTTCGGCAGACTCTATATCAAAAACTGTCCGTACGATTGCTTTGTGGCAATGATAACTTTTGATCAGGAGGTCAAAATCTACAACATACTAAAATTTCAGCCAATCCGACAGAAAGCCATTTTCCATAAGGATGGTGCGGGGTTCTTTGGCACACATATTCTGTGGGCAATTTGTAGGTGCTGATTAGCTTTTGAATCACAACGGCTCATGCAAAGTGCCTTTTTGGTATATCAACTTTAAAAAATTAAATGCAAACCCCCATTTTTCGCATTACCATATGAAAACTCTTCGAATTCTGCTTCTAAAAATGTATTCACACTTGGTGCCTTTTTAGCCAAAAATCGGGGCCGTAAAGAGAATCTATGTATAACCGTATATTTTTATTACCGTACAGGATAGCTGATTTTTTATCAAGTCGAAAACCTGAGTCCCATTTTTTGCCCCTTTTTGAATTAACCTCCCCAACCCCTTTTTCTTAGCAAATGGGCATATTATTGTTATTGAGTTCGATAGCTGTTGCATTGTGGCATCAAAAACCTTAATTTCATTTTTTCAAAAAATGTCATTTTAGAGGTGAAAAATATCGACACAAGTTAACTTAATGCTATTGCTACATTTTCAAATTCTGTGAAAAAGTAGAAGTTTCTACCGTCTCCGAGACTGCCAATTTTAATCAATTTTAATCCAACAAATCAACGCTGATAGAAGCAGTTGAACCAAAAATCTTTTTTTCAGATTGGTTAACAATGACATCAATTAAGTTAGTTCATTTCAAGGGTTTAGTCCGTTAGATCGTAAAATGCAAATGAGTTCCGCTCATCCTCGACCTGACCGTCGTAAGTAACAGTGAAACCTGGTTATTCCACCACAGTCAACACAAAGTACCTATTATAATATAATATTATCTGATCAATGAGTTTATGAGTGGTGGAATAGTTTCGCGCCCCGATCGAGTCCTAGAGAATACTTTAACGGGTGATATATCCGTCTCTTCCATTTATATGTGTTAAACAGAGACGCGATAGTAGACACTCTTAGGACTGTACGTTACAACGTGGGTGAATTGCCAGACGTTGTGTAGAAAAAGACGGAGCTAACCTAGAGCGTTGTACCTGAACCGAACTGACCGGACTAAACCCTTGAAATGAACTGTACTTTGACTATTCGCAAGTTCACTTGTTTTCGGAGTCAACTTTATGACCTTCTGTACTCACTATTATACAGGATTTCTTGAATCTTGATACAAATAGGACAACTGACTTTTAGCATATATATTTCTACATTAAAATTTAACTTGGGTTCCTATTTTGACGCAAAATAAAAGTCAGTATTACAAGCTGATCTTTAAAAGGATTATAGATTTGGTTTGTACTGTAATTATAACTGCTCATATTCGAAAACGCAAAAACACATCAGAGCTCATTTTAAAAGGGCTTTCAATCAAAATAGCGATTCAAAGGTATCGTAATTCCCCATTAGTATACTCTATGCTGACGCCAATTTTGTGCCAAGTCGCACAAAGCCTACCAGAGTTCGGACCAGAAAAGTTGATGAGGAAGTTCCAAAATTTAAAATTGCAACGGCCTAGTTAAAAATATTGTGTCATTTGCAATATTTTCAGGAAATACATGCTCAATTCATTTTTATTTTAAGGTCCCGGTTTTGAGGTAGTACCTTCCACCTTCTATTCCTCAAAATGACAGAGCAAAAAGTTTTGAATGTATCTTGTCAGTTACACTTTCTTTACTTTTTTAGCAGAAGAAACAAGTTTTTAAAAAAAGACACGAATTTGGTAAATTTTGATAAAACCTCAAATCAGGAATTTTTCGCTGTAACTATCTTGTTATCATAAACAATTCCATGGCCTTGTGTTGGCATTTAAATATGAAATAAAAATGAATTGAATGTAAAGGCTGTTCCCTAAGTACACCGACAAACTTCAGGGTGTTATTCCTCACATTATTCTAAGACGAAAACGTCCTATGAACAAATGTACTAAAGTGTTTAGTTTCCAAGATACAGGGTGTGCAAATTTAAAACTGAAATGTATTTTGCTAATATTTCTAAAACTCGTTAATAGTTATTTATGATATAAATGTTAAAAGTGGTATTTTATTTTGTGAGAAGGGAAGTTTGGGGCACGACGCGCAGCGGAGTGGCCCACCCCTTCGAACAAAATAAAATCACTTTTCACACGCATATCATACACTATTTTTTCTACAAGCGCGATTAAAAGTAGAAGTTTTCAAATTATTGATTGAAAACGTCCATGAAATTCACCGTAACTAAGGTATAGTGACAATTTGTTTCCGCGACTTGATTAATTGTTGTTGCATTGTCACTTTTAAAACTTTAACAATTGTCAACAAACGTTAAAACAAGTGTTTTTAATACTGGTCGTAGAAATAGTAGTTTTTCTACAAACACTATTAAAAACAGTTGTTTTAACGTTTGTTGACAATTGTTAAAAATGACATTTTATGATACCATTATTAAAAGTCAGTTACTTTTAACATTTATGTGTTAAAAGTGACAATGCAACAACAATTAAACAAGCCCCGGCAACAAATTGTCACTATAGCTTAGTTACAGCGAATTTCATGGACGTTTTCAACTAATAATATGAAAACTTTTGCTTTTAATCGTGTTTGTAGAAAAAATAGTGTATGATATGCGTGTTAAAAGTGATTTTATTTTGTTCGAAGGGATGGGCCACTCCGCTACGCGTCGTGTCCCAAACTTCCCTTCTCACAAAATAAAATACCACTTTTAACACTTATATCATAAATAACTATTATAACCCAAAGCGTAAAACCACTTTTTCGCTGTGGTTTATACATTTTTCTTCCTACACCAGTTAAAAATAAATAATTAATTAATTTTGAAATTTGAGAACCCAAGTGACAGATCAAGAAGATCTAGACGTCAAGTCCTACAATTTAAATTTGGCAAAATGGCGCGTGCTGTCTTCCGTCATACGCCAATCGCCGTCGCCATATTGTCCATTTTACACGTCGAGCCGTTAGTATAATTTTTACACGACTAGCCGTGAGAAGCGGTCCTTTCACAGCCCTTCTGAATCTCGAAAATCTCATTTTCAGTTAGTGTAGGAAGAAAAAAAATTTAATTGAAACTTGGTATACGTTTCTATGTGATTCACTTGTTTCCATAGCCTCCCGTTTTTTTGAATGGCACTGTATTATGCGAAAAATATCAAGCGATCCAATAAAACTCACTCTTTTTGCTGTTCTTGCTGAATCAACTTTCAGTTCTAGAACCTTTAGATGAGCTTTTATGGGTCGCTTGATATTTATTGCGGAGTTGCGGACCCACGTTAATAAATTAATATAGTGATGTTTCAATATTAAAACATAGAAGTAGATTGTAGCTCTCCCTGTATAGATACTTAAAATTATTTGTGAGTTAAAATTAGCCTACACAAAATCTCATTACAACACTCTAGGAATGCGAATTAAGCTAAGCACTCGTTACGAGCCCGTAAAATCGGCGGCGCCTGAAAACACTCATTTTTAATGAAATCCTCCTATTTTTACATCTCCCAACACCTGAAAAAGCACCCACAAATAAACAATGTATCGGTAATTATCGCCTCAAATTTAACTTTGGGACATCCGCTGGAACGATCTTTTGATGGTCGTCCCTGAGTCTTGCGTCAAAACAATAATTCCGATATTTATTTAATGGTCGACCAGTTGGCACCAAGTCAAACCGCGACGTCTCTTCCTTGTTTATAACAACAACCTTTTATTTTGTTTTTTCAATTGATTGCCAGGTTCCAAAAACACGACTGTAGAGGCCGGGATACAAAGTACGACCACTGTACCGAATGGTCCAGATCCAGACTTGGACAGGATGTACCTTCTTCTGGAGCCGCATCTTCGACCGGCGACTCCGGATTATGATAATGAAGAGTCGGTGATGCTCTTTGAGGAACACAAAAAACTGGCTCAGGAATATCTTAAAGTAAGTTTTTTCAAATAAAATCTTAGGGCTTGATAAGGGTGAGATTTAGGTGCAGACTGAAATGGCGTTGGCGTCACAAAAGAAAAACAGACTCTTAGCAGAACAAAGTGATGAACAACAAGCCAAAAGAAAACTGCTGAAGGAGCTCCAAGCAGAAAAGGAATCTTTGATATTAGTCAGAGAGCTCCTAAATCGGCAGAAGGAGAACAACGCGAGATCTTCCAGAGACAATTGGGTGCTAGTTCCAAGATCTAACGAAGGTGGTAATTGATAGTAATAATATTATGTATTTCCCCACTATATTATATTGTTTATATTAAACGTATTTATTAAGGCGAGTGATAGTATTTTTGTAAGTTTGCTAAGTGTTCATTTTTTATAAATAAAACTCCTATTTTGAATCTAGCGTTAAGAATTTTTGATGTGGGAGGGAGGTAGAGATGTTGAGTTTTCATGAAAAGTACATTTGTTGAAACTTTTCATGAAATTTTAAAAAGTTTTAAAAAAAATTGAAAAGTTGTCCTACGGTAGTTATAAAGTATTCTGGAGAATTAAATAATTCTACAACAGCTGAATAGGGTACATAATATAATATTAAATGACAAAAATAGTAAGTGTATAGGTAAACAAGTTAATAAGTTAAAATAAAAGCATTAAACATTAAAATTCATCGTTGTTTTCATCTTTTAAGTAGGTAGTATTTCACTTCGGTTGAAAGCTTGGTCCATTTTTCAAAGAGGAACTGATGTTTGATTACACAAGGTAGTTTCAGTCTCGTTCCACAAACTGTGAAACTACCTTGTGTAATCGTATTTCACTTCATTTCACTGGTTCCAGTGCTTAATAGGTATTGATACTACTTAGAATGACTAGAATTGGCGGCGCTGTCGGTGGAAGTTTATTATTACCGCATTGATACTTTCAACAACTTTTCAAGAAAAAGTGAAAAGTTTCAACATAGGCTGAAACTTTTCAAGCTCACATCTCTAGGGGGAGGAGAATATATTGCTCTGGGTGAATTGTATAAAACTTACTTTTAATCCGGGTTTAAAAATATACGGGATCAGTTGCTATGGAAAAGCCCAATCATAATGCTTCAAAGTAACTGTTGCCTAGCTACCTTTCCTGGATTACTTTTAAGCCCGGATTAAAAGTTTTATACAACCCGCCCCAATCTTGGAGTTAACGCTAAGCCCCTTACGATACCATAGAAACAATTGTTGTCAACAATTTGTTGCTATAGAATTTTTGAAGGATTAATTTTAAGGCAGGATAATCCTACGATACCTACCATAGAAACAATTGTTGTCAACAATTTGTTGCTATCCTGCCTTAAAGTTAATCCTTCAAAAATTCTATAGCAACAAATTGTTGACAACAATTGTTTCTATGGTATCGTAAGGGGCTTAACGTTAAGTCTAGGATTAAATGTTTTATACAACCCGCCCTAAGGGTGTAATTCCAAGTCAGTTTATGTCAGTCACGTGATGACATAAGTCTAGTTAGGTGCACAACTCAGCAGGGGTCATTGCTTTCAGATTTTTGCAATATTACATCTCACTGGCAACTATTTTCATCCTATAACCATATATACGGGCAGGTTACTTGACAGATTGATAGGACGAAAATAGTTGCCAGTGAGATGTAATATTGCAAAAATTTACAAGCAACGACCCCTGCTGAGTTGTACACCTAACTAAACTTATGTCATCACTAGAGAGCGGATTTTATGCTAAATGCATATTGCATGCATATTTTACATATTTGGTCATTTTTTGTCATTTTCGCTTATTTGGAGAAAAATCGCATATTTATGCTTATTTCGCAAGATTTCTGTTAAGACCACCTTTAAAAATGGTGGCGGTTCTTCAAAAAAACTGATTTCATAAATTTACCTACCCATTTATTACCTGCATCCCTTAAGCAGGAATGCTTAAGACAACTCGGGACAGGTAGACGGTCAACCTGTATTCATTGTTAATGACATGGTTTTTCCCTATTTGCAGGTATAGTATGATGTAAAGAGGGAAGGTGTTATAGTGGGGGTTGATTTTTGCAGTTATTTTAAGTGAAGTACTCTTGGTTCTTATCAGCCATGCCTAAGGACAAGAGTGCCCTCATTTCAAAAGCCATTCTGAGTTCATTTTTGCAGATGTTTTTTTTTTTTAGAATGATAACTCGCGTGCTTATTCAGAATTTTACGTGCTTATTTAGTGCTTATTTCGCTATTTTTGGTGCATAAATATGCGCCTATTTGGCGAAAAAATTTCGCATATAAATCCGCCCTCTAGTCATCACGTGTGACTGACATAAACTGACTTGGAATTACAAGTGACGTGCCAAAAATTGAATAATAGCAGTTGATTAATAAATTACGTTTCATTTCAACAAAGCAAAGATGCCTACTTCCCGTCTTTTAATAAATGCGAATTTAGCGATTACACGCCTTGATGCAGTAAGTGATCTTTGTTCGAGTTTGACACTAACCTACAATGCAATGCGGGGAAGAGAAAGAAGGAAAAGACGAGAAAATTGAAGAAAATTTCCTGAATGGTTTGGCTCTGACGAGTATTTCCACCTGCGATCCTTCAAATAATGTGCCTAAGAGCCCGTGGATAAGTAATGATGAGGCTAAGTAAGTGTTCATGCCGATATTTTCTGTGAAAAGTGACTCGGTTTCTGTTTTTCTTTACCGATTCAGGTACCGTCTCCGAGACTGCCAATTTTTAACTGTCCAGTTAAGTGCCAGCAGGACTCTTGCCTTCTTGACATTCTCTTAGCAAAGATCAAGAAATTAAGGGGGGAAGTTTCTTTATCCTAATTTTAAAATTGATTTAAACTACAACTGGCTGTCATCTCAAATAAGTAGAAACGAAATGTTAGTCAAATGACTCAAATGGGTTTCATGAAACCTAAAGCTACCATAAAACATTATTTTCAATTTTTCTCCAAAAAAGGCAGCAGAGAAGCGGCTGGAACCTGCCCACTGTTTGGCTCTCTGATTTCTGTCTAGGTAGCAGTCAGCTGAACACGAAAATTTTGGCTTTGGTGTATTTTACGTACAGTGGAACGTACGAACGTACGTACACACACAGACAGACAGATTTTTGAAATCACTTTTTTGGGTTACTGAGACCTCAAAACGTGAAGATCTGATGTTGTCTCAAATCAGAGCTGGATAAAATACTAACTACTAACTACTTCATCAAAAAGTTATAAATTATAACTACTAAATAATTAACTACTCGTTGGAAAAAGTAGTTAGAATAATGAGTACCTACTCAAGAATACAAATGAGTATTTTTTTAATTACTTCTTAAAATGCAAGTGAAACTCGAAGACATTAAGCCAAGGAAAAAAGAGCTTTAATCGGAGAAAAAGAAAAAGAGAAAGGGTGCGTTTTCCAAAAATCTTAATTTTTCGGCGACTTCTTCGGTGTTTTTGAAAATCTAGAGTGGTCGTGACTGCACTTCAGGTCAAGTATGATAACTGAAATTTGTAATTCCGAATCCGTTGAAAAAAATGGTTTTTATTTAAAAAAATGCAGCAGAGAAGCGGCTGGAACCTCCCCATCGCGTGGATCTTTGTATTCTGTGTTGATAGTGGTCAATTCAACAGAAATTTTTTACCCTTATCGACTGTGACTAATTTTGCAATTTTCTGACAAATACCGACACCACCTCAGACATCACCCATCACATTTGACAATATGTTCCTTTTAAGGTTAATCTTTTGCTACCTTTTTGACAACAACTGCCACTTTATGTCATCCACTGTCAGCTCGCTCCCTTTTAATGAGAAAGAATTTTTTCTCTATTTTCCACTGAAATGGCAGAAACTGTGAATACATTTTTAGAACGAGAATTTGATCGTCTTTTTAATGGCCACATAAAAAAGGAGACCTTTGTATTTAAAATTCAAAGTTGATATGCCTAAATGGCACTTCCCGTGGACCAATTGCTTCCAAAAGCCTTTCAGGTCTTAAACGAGTCACCCAATCTCCATGTACCAAATTTCAGCTAAATCGATTCGCTAATTTGGGCTATAATGTATTTTTAGTGTTATTATGAAATTTCGATTTTTTGACCCAAAGAGCACTAAATGCGAACGAATTTTGTCTTACTTAAAACCAGAATTTAAAGACCTTTTTGATGGTGACAATAAATCTTTCAAAAACTTGTTTTGGATGGTTAAATGAGTGAATAATTTTAAACTTACAAATTGGTGTGTCAAAACGGCAGTTTCCGTGGGCCGATTGAATCCAAAATTTGTTCAGCTCTTCGACGTGCAATACAATCCCCGTGTGCAAAATTTCAGCCAAATCGGTTCAGGGGCTTGGGCTGTACCGCGATTTTAAAGTCGGATAAAAATAATTTTTTTTTAAATTTTTGATCAAAAGGGCACTAAGAATGAATACATTTTTAGAAGCAGAATTTGAAGGCCTTTTCTATCGTGAGGTGAAAAATGGGGGTTTGCATTTAAAATTTAAAAGTTGATGTGCCAAAATGGCATTTCTAGTTGCACGATTGGCTCCAAAAGCTTTTCAGATCTAAGTTGGGTTATCACATGCACACGTACCAAATTTCAGCTAAATCTGTCGAGTAGTTTGGGCTGTGGCGTGTTTACGAACGTACGTACGAACGTATTTTAAAAACCACTTTTTTGGGCTCCTGAGACCTCAAAACGTATAGATTCGGTCTTATCTCGAATTCGAAAATTTTAGTGATTGCAGTAACCTCCCTTTTTTTTAAATGGTGAAGTGGAGTGGGGAGGTTAAAAGTAAAAATAATGGCCATTTCCGATTAGCACGCGTGCGATATTAAGTAAATTCTGCGAATTTTGTTCGTGATTTCTCCGAGTTTTATAAAAGGGTAATTAAATAAGGAGTTAACTACCGCTAGTAGTTAACTACTTTAAGTAAGTAACTACTACCAAAATATTATACTCAACTACTAACTACTTTTAGGAAAAAGTCCCGGAAAATGTAGTTAAAATAGTATTCTAACTACTTGGTAGTTAACTACTCGCCAGCTCTAGTCTCAAATTGGAAAATTTTAGTGATTGCAGTACCCTCCCTTTTTTTAAGTGGTGAAGTGGAGTGGGGAGGTTAAAAAGATAAATTAGTCCTATTGTATACATTTCCTTCATTTAAAACAAATGGCATTTGATGCTTTCTTTCTCAAGATTCAGAAGATTATCATTAAAGAAAGTTGCCTATCACCAAATGTGTAAACTGATTCCTAAAAGCCAATCATGTTTACAAGCCGGTTTTAGGTTTATTGATCATATTATAAAAGCGTTATTAAAGTTCAACATTTTCAATTAATCTATCGTAATTCTTTGGTAATTATCTAATAATTATCATTCAATTGTATTTTCCAGGAATTCACTTAAACCGCATTACTTGCACAGAATCAACCAAAGAGCAGTGTTGAAAAACGGCGACTGCAACGTCATCCACCACAGAAGCCCCAAACATCGCTTTCGATTCCTCCAAGACATATTCACCACTCTAGTCGATACCCAATGGAGATGGACTCTAACGATCTTCACTCTAGTTTTCGCAATCTCCTGGCTAGCCTTCGCCCTGATTTGGTGGCTAATTGCCTTCAGCCACGGTGACTTAGAACCCGACCATTTACCACCAAAACAGGCTGAAAATCACTGGATTCCTTGCGTTTTCAACATTGACGGTTTCACCTCTTGCTTCCTATACAGCGTAGAAACTCAAACTACCACCGGTTTTGGGTACAAAGCAACGACTGAAGAATGCCCAGAAGCCATTCTTTTGCTCTGCCTCCAGAGTATCGCAGGAATGACCATTGAAGTCTTCATGGTTGGAATTGTTTTCGCCAAAATGACGAGGCCGAAACTACGAAATCAGACATTACTCTTTTCGAAAAACTGCGTTGTTTGTCTTCGTGATGGACGGCTTTGTTTAATGTTCAGAATTGGTGATATGCGTAAAAGCCATATAATTGACGTTACTGTAAAGGCGCAGTTGATTCAGTCAAAAACCACAGAAGAAGGCGAGGTTTTATCAATTTACCACAGGGAGCTTTCTGTACAAGCTGATAGTTGTGAAGGAAATCTTATTCTGATTTGGCCTATGACGATTGTTCACGTAATCGGTGAAAATTCGCCACTGTTTCACGTCTCGGCAGAGGATTTAATAAAGGAAAGCTTTGAAATTATTGTGGTTCTTGAGGGTACTGTTGAGAGCACAGGGTTAACCACCCAAGCTAGATCCAGCTATCTCGCTCGTGAGATTATGTGGGGGCGAAGGTTTCAACCAATTATTTTGTACAATAATGACAAAAGAAGGTATGAAGTAGATTATTCTAAATTCAACAATACTCAACCAGTAGATACTCCTTTGGGTTCAGGAGCTCAACTGCAGGAATTTTTTAAAACGAAAAATGTGCAAGGTAAGTAAAATTAAGCACGTGGGGTCGGTATTACATATGTTTTTTAAGTTTTAGAATCAACAGTGGAGGGAGGATTGATAGAGGAACCTATGGAAGTCGTTGTTGTGTGATATTTCTAGCTGCAAAAAATGTTGTTGTTTCCCAAAAAAATTTATTTAAAAAAATAATATAAACTCTTGAACAGTAAAAGTTTACAAAATGAGTGGTACTTATTCCTCGACTTATTGCATATACCTACGTACTTACAAGTTGTTTTTTTTAACTTCCCATCTTGGGAATCGTTGGATTTGGATGTAAAACAGATGAAATAAACGCTGATCAACCCTATTTGGAGGGGGACCAGAAATGGTTTTAACTTTGCTTTTTCAAATGAGATGACACTTTTTTCTCAACGGATTCAGAATCTACAATTTTTTCTGAGTTAGAGACATGTATCATTCTTGACCACCGGAAGTAGACACACGACCACCGTAGACTTTCAAAGATATCGAAGAAATAGGTGAAGTATCTGATGGTATAGGTACTACTTGCCAAATATAACTTGGGCTCGGTCGAAAGATGCGCGTTAAACTCGCCCCACCTTCCCCGATGGAGCTCATTTCTTATCAAACCCTCTTAGGGTCAACTTCTCGCTTTTTATGCCTAGTTCGGAGACACGGCTCGAGTGCATTTCTTCCTATTCTGTTACACACCGACCCTCTCGCTTCTTTATCTGCGTATATCGAGCCCAAGTTATATTTGGCAAGTAGTAGTTTGATATTTGTTTGGAGCTTCAGCGGTTTTACCGGAAACTATAACATTATTATATAATTTATAAATGAACACAATTTGTATCAAGAAAACTAACTTAATGACGTGTTTTTGCGTTTTTCCAAAACCTCAATTTATCATTGATTTCTTTGATGTTTTTGAAAAACTAGGATGGCCGCGACTGCACATTCGATCAATTTCGATACATTTAAATTGGAGAAAAGTTGCGCTGTTTTTTGGTGATTAAGATTCTGAAGAGAAGTCCCAAATGTTTTGATTCGTTCCTGAGTTATCACAAAAAATCTGAAATTTTCCAATTTAAAGAATAATTAATGTCTTCCTAACGATCGATGTTATTTAAATGAAACTTGTAACTTTTATATTCTTTGGACGGCCGTCAATATTTGAATGACATTGACAGGCCTTCTAGATTTTGAATAACGACAGTCAACTTTGATTCTTTTATGGCCGCCATATTGAATTTTGACACCATCAAGTATACAAAAAAATTGTCTTTTCAAAAATGTAATCAACATGAACTTTTTCAACAGATGTCAGAATTTGAAAATTGTTATGAATAATTTGTAAAATCAACCTAAACTTAATGAAAGACAATTGCAAAAAAATACTTCTTCAATCTCTTATAACATGTGAAAACAATTGAATTCAACAGTAATAAATTACGTCTTGCGGTCGTGTGACTTAGGCTTTCACATACCCACATATTTTTTCAAAAACGTTAATGTTGATTACATTTTTGAGAAACTAATTTTTCTGTGTATCCGGCGGTGTTAAAATTCAATATGGCGCCCATAAGAAATAAAAAGTTGACTGCTTTTATTCAAAATGTAGAAGGCTATCAAAAATATAAAAGTTCCAAGTTTCATGTAAATAACATCAACCGTCAGGAAGATATAAATTTTTCTTTAAATTGGCAATTTTCAGGTTTTTTGTGATAACTCAGGAACGAATCGCCAAGAAATAACGCAACTTTTCTCCAATTTAACCGACCCCGCATTTTTTACCGTTTAGGAGATCCCAATGGTGAGCATCGAAAAATTACCCACCCGTATAATAAATAACTATTATTTCACGCAACGCTTTTCAAAAGTAGGGAATAAATTCAACATATGTAAAAGGTGGCAGATAATGCGTAAATAGCGATTTAAAAAGACATTGGAAAGAGATCTGTATGTAATTAATTACCTATGTCCTGTAAATGGTTTGTTAGGCAATGAATTATTATTAATATTATTATAACAGGATGAAGACAAAGAAGAAGATCCAGAATAAGATGGATAGAGGGTGGAAAAAGCCATAACGACGATGGGGGTTAAAAACTCGAAGCAACTAATAAAATATAAAAAGAAATGGACATGTATCACTGGCGGGTGAATGGATATAAATATAAAAAAGTTTTACGTATTGAATTCGTAATGACATTGAAATTATAACACTCAAATGATCTGGGTATTAGGTAAAAGAGGACGGCTGTCTTTTGAAATTACATCTCATTCATTTACTATTGAAGTGACCAGGATTTGTTTTTTGGCTGAACAAGCAAATTTTGCATGAGAAGGAACCTCGGTGAAGGAGATTGTGGAGAGATTTGTAAGGTATCGGTCAGAAAAAAAACGGCAGGTTCAACCCTTTTACGGCCGAAGAAAAGTGACAGTTCAATCAATAGTAAATAAATCCGATTTAGGTTACATTATAAAAAAAATATTCTGAATGTATCAATAAGAATTATCAAAGTATCAATCAATTATTGTTGGTTGGCTTGGCATAAAATTGGTCTCTGGTGTCGATGTGACGGTTCTTAATGTGTCAGTGTCAGTACGCGTTTTTGGAACTTCTTATGTACCTATGTATGTACAATTATTAGTAATTATTGACAATTTGGAAATTTTGCCTGCACCTGACTTTGGTAGTTTTATCTTTATCTGCATCTATGCGTCTGCCAAGTAAGTATTAAGCTCGATTTTAGGGGTATGAAACTTTCTGAATCTATCATTCGTTATTTAAAATGACAAATAGCTATTTGTAAAACTAGTAATGAAAATAACACTTTTTTCATGAGTTTGAAGTCTGTTAACAACTGAAACAAAAAAGTCTAATATACAATAACTACCCTAATGGGGAGGAGTGCATTAATCAAACAATTGAAAAAAAAATAGATATTTGTTGTTACCTTTCGTGAAAAAGTGAAAATGAGAGTTTTTGATTTCCTTGATGATGAATTCATGAACTCCAGGAATCGAAATGAAATTTTGTTTTTGTTTGCAGAAAATAGTACAGTGCAAAATCAATCCGATTTCTGGAGATTTCAGCGGATAATAATCTACTATCGCTCATTATAAATGCAAAAAATTTTATCGAAAATAAGGGCGCCAATTGCCCCTTAATTAATAATTGACACCCCCTTCGTCCGTTTCCGACGTGCCGACCCCCACCGACAATGGCGTGCCGGAGTTTAAACTTGGCGTTTTCGTCCGGCGCCTTGCGCCAGTCCTGCGGGTAATGTTCAATGTTCAACTCTCAAAATTCCCGGTGTTTTCTGGTCGAAACTCTTTAAAAGTGCCTTTTTTAAACCAAAGGTAAAACTTGCCACTTTGATTTTTCCAATTGTCCACTTTACGTAACGTGTTTGTTCAGCAACCCCAATTTATCAGCCCTTACGTGAAGTGTTAAATTAATATTTAACGAAAACAAGGTAAACAAGACTATGCAACGGGAGTAGAGGTAAAATCGCGTGTGTAGTGGTATTTCACCCTCGATTGCCTTCTTGGAACTGTCCGAACGATGTCGGTTCGATAAAATCAATTGCCAATTTGGCGGTCAAATTGAAGCATCTCCTACTATTCTCTTTGTCCGAAAGGAAATTATTGTTTTTACGTGAGGTGGAATGATTTCAGGGATTTAAATTGGACTCGAGGGATCGAATTTACCCTGCACGAACAGTGTGATTTCGGTCATTAAGAGAAACACTTTTACTGCGATTTTCATTTTTGTTACATGTACTTAGTGTGAAATTGAAAAATAATTGATTAGGTTATTTTATCGGCAGATCTTGTGATAATTCTTTTACGGAAATGAAATATTATACACATTATTATTGTCCAAATTTAAGTGGACGGATACCAACCTAATTGCACCAAATTATATTGTACACGTTCACGTTAGTTTAAATGGCTATGGGACAACAATTTATTCATGAACGAATCAGAAAATCCCTCCATATGCAATTAAGATAGATAGATAAAATTTAAATAAATCTTTAAAATGTTAAAATGCGCCTCGGCATCAGGAAAATAATACGAATTACATTAAGCACAGTCAGCGGGCTAATAGTGACAAAAACGTTTAAATTGTCTGCTCGTCTGGCAGAGGTTATTAATTATTGTGATACCATTATCGTGAGGAAGTATTACCATAATATTAATCACGTCTGCCAGCCTCTCATGGCTGCGTTTTCAATTGACAGTCCTTCAAACTTGCAAAAAAAGTACGTTTACATCTAATTTGCTCATGCCAGAGTCTGTCTCTTGTTTCAAATCAGTTTATCAAATCGTGCTCAGGGCTGCATTACAGAATAATTTATATTTCTCTAAATGAAAATGATATAGGGTGGCAACGAAACCACGCTCACCGCCCTTTTTCCGTATTTATTAGAATATTGGAATGAAATTTGGCACACATATACAGGGTGGGTAATTTTTCGATGCTCACCATTAGGATCTCCTAAACGGTAAAAGGTACGGGGTGGGTTAAATTACAGAAAAGTTGCGCTATTTATTGATGATTAAGAATCTGAAGAGAATTCCCCGATATTTTTTTTCGGTCCCGAGTTATCACAGAAAATCTGAAAATGAAACTTGGAACTTTTATATTTTTGACAGCTGTCAATTGAATAGCCTCAACAGAAATTTTCTAGGCTTTCTAGATTTTAAATAACGACAGTCAACTTTTGATTCTTTTATGGCCACCATATTGAATTTTGACACCATCAAATGCACAAAAAAATTGGCTTTTCAAAAATGTACTCAACATGAACTTTTTTGACAGATGTCAGAATTTGAAAATTGGTAGGAATAATTTGCAAAATCAGCCTAAACTTAGATGAAATATAATTGCAAAAAAGTACGAGGACTTCTTTAATCTCTTATAACATGTGAAAACAATTGAATTCAACAGTAATAAAATACGTCTCGCGGTCGTGTGACTCTGCCTTTCACATATTTTTTAAAAAAACGTCCATGTTGGTTACATTTTTGAGAAGCTAATTTTTCTGTGTATCCGGCGGTGTTAAAATTCAATATGGCGCCCATAAGAAAAAGAAAAGTTGACTGCCTTTATTCAAAATTTAGAAGTATACAAGATGGTTCCTTTTTCACTGCTCCTGAAAATAGCAATTATAAAGAAAAATTCATATCTCTTTAACGAATGACGCTATTTGCCTGAAATTCAAACACTTTTAGATACACAAAAAATAGATTTTCAGAAATGTAAGGAACATGAACTTTTTTGACAGATCGTCAGAATTTTAAAGTTACAAACAATGGCATTATTTAATAATCGTGGATAAAGTTTATAAGTATCCTCTTATTTCTATTTTCAACTTTTAATAGTTATTTGCGTTAGAAGTAGCGAAAATATAAGTTTTCAGTACCTACGAGCGTGGATTATTGCACACCAACGCGAAACCGCGGTTTTGCGACAACCACGAGAGTACTGAAAACGTGTTTCGGTCGCGATGCATCCAACGGTTTTTTATAAATCACAAAAAACAGACTAAAATTGGGCTCGAATTGAAAAAATAAGCTACAGTGCCTATTAGCAGCCGTGTATTTTTCCCTTGACTTGACGGTAGGTACTAGTACCATGAAGTTCGACTTTGTTTTTTTCCTAGCTGCCAAAAAACCTATAAAATTTTCCAAGTATTATTTTAACCCAAGCTTCAACTCCACAACCTCTTAAATCTTACTTGTACATTGTTCAGATAATTTTGCAATGAAACACAACTTTCTTTTAGCTTATTTTTTGAATTCAATGTCAAGAAAGATTATAAAACATCACAAAAATAAAACACGACGATAAAACTGAAATACTGAAAATAGCAATTTTTGATATTTTGATTAAAATAGGTGAAACCCGCATTGTCCACGTGATTTGATTTCCCGCGTCAAAATAACGATGTCATCAAGATTCGAGTAATTTTCAATGATCACGCTAATAACTTCAACGACCCCCATTGAATTTTTTTCCCAATCGAATAACATTCAATCTAATTTATTAGAATATCGATATAACCCTGAGCAAGGTGGCGGAGGTGGGAAACCGGCAGGTGCGAACTCGCATCGGGGGTCCGGAATAACCAAATTACCCCCGCCGCAAATTCGGTCGTTTCCCGAAATCCTCCAGCTCAATCATTAGTACGTTTTTTTATCGTTTCCGATGGACAATTGAGATAGAGTCCATTAAAAGGGGATGTTGAACGCCTCCCCCCCTTCCTCTCGGAAAATTATTGATCGTAGACAGTTTCAGTGGTCATTTGATGACGTCACGGCGGTCGAATCGACCGATTTTCTCGCAACCCCTTTCGCAGAAACGGTGCGATGGTGTAAAAGAACAGTGCGGTGTTCTACTTGGGACTAATTTTTTGTGTCTCAACAGGATAATGGGGAAGGAACGCTACAAACTGATTTGATCCGTCCAAGAATTTGCTCAAAATGAAACTAGGAATGGATGAGTTCCAGAAGATGGACGTCAAGGAATTATTTTTAGACGTCAGCTCAAATGGGGACAAGTCCAGGGACGGGAAGATCCTGGAGATACTCCAGGGGGTTCCCGTGGCTCAAAATGGGGAGTTCTTACCCGAAGACGTGCAAAACTGCATCGAAATTGACTCAAGCAATGTTATAAGTATTCCAGAATCACAGATTGTTAAAATTCAATATCAGAACGAAAACGGTGTTGTCAATACCGAGTATATAGTTAACGAAGACATTCTTCAAGCTCATCTCACCACTCAAAATTTAGAAAACGGCGATTTCTTAGATTTAAGTCAAGAGCAGATAATTTACGACCCTCAAGTTTTTGAGGATTTACCCTCGACTGACGCGACGGATCCACTACAAAGTTCTTCAGTTTTGAGTCCCAAAAGTGAAGGTGAGGATCCAATTGAAACCGATTTAACGAGTTTAAACTGGTTACACAACATTACCAACATTATGGCCGTACCGAATCTACCCACGCCTCCGGTTTCGCCCAAACCTAAGAAGAAGACTTCCAACAACCAGGAGGATCTCACCATCAACATCAACTACTACAAGAAGAATGGGGATAAAAAACCGCCATTTTCCTACGCCACGCTGATTTGCATGGCTATGGGGAAGAATGGTAATAAAATGACGCTGTCGGCCATCTACCGATGGATCAGGGAGAACTTTCTGTACTACAGGAAGGCGCATCCTAGCTGGCAGGTGAGTTGTTCTCGCAACAGGTTTTGTTAAAATTTTATTGAATCCACGTAATTTATGCAATATAATCGATAATTCGATACTGAAGGGAAAACTAAGAGGCAAGTCATCGTGGCGTTAAATTTATTAATGCGGTCGGGAAGTCTTTACAATGGCTCTGACCAGGCGCATCCGCCATTTTCAACAGTTCCTTATCGGTTGTCGTATTCAGATGCCTTCAATATTTACCATTATTTTCACCACTTGAAAAAAAGGGAGGTTAATGCACTCACTAAAATTTTCGAATGTGAGATAACACTAGATCTTCATGCTTTGAGGTCTCAGGAACCCAAAAAAGTGGTTTTAAAAATGTGTCTGATGTGTGTGTGTACGTACGTACGTTTGTAAACACGTCACAGCCAAAACTACCAGCCCGACTTGGCTAAAATTTGGTACGCGGGCAACTGATAACCTAACTTAGATCTGAAAAGCTTTTGGCATATCAACTTTTAAATTGTAAATGCAAACCCCCATTTTTCACGTCACCATAGGAAAGGCCTTCGAATTCTACTTCTGACAATCTATTCACTCTCAGTGCCCTTTTGATCAAAAATTAAAGAAATTGAGATTTTTATCGGACTTTAAAATCGCGGTACAGCCCAAGCTCCTGAACTGATTTGGCTGAAATTTTGCACATGACGATTGTATTACAAGTCGAAGATCTGAACAAATTTTGGATTAAATCGGCCGACAGAAAGTGCCGTTTTGGCACACCAATTTCCAAATTTAAAATTATTCTCATTTACCCATCCAAATAAAGTTTTTGGGAAATTTATTGTCACCATCAGAAATGTCTTCAAATTCTAGTTTTAAATAAGACAAAATTCATAGTAAATGAATAACATGCACACATTATTCGTTTACTATAGACGAATAACATGAACTTAAATGATATGACTGAACGTTCAACCTTTTGGCTGAACAAGCAAATTTTGCCAAGACATTGTCCTACACGCGACTCTACGGAAGAGATTGAGGAAAGATTTGCCAAATATTGGTCCGAGAAAGAAACTAGAAAATGGACAGAATGTTAAATATAGTATAGCCGGTGCTCAGTAGAATTAATCATCAAGTTGACGTTTATTATTGTTGGTTTGATTATTATAACGACCGATCGATAACGACAAAGAATCATATACGACTTGGTGACTAAATTCAACTGAACCCCTACAAACAAATACAGGATGAATCTGAACTACACCGCATCCTTGGCAGATATATCTAAAGGAAATTAAACTTTTGTCGTCATAATGTAAAGCCATTTTACTACCGCGCTAACACAATTAGGGTCCATTTATCGATGCTCGGTTACCACAAACTGAAACCCAAAGTTAGCTGAGTATCGATAAATAAATAAAATAAAATAAATAAGAACGGAAAAAACAACACCCAAAAAAAAAGAAAAACCCCGCATATACCTTATTTATATTATAAGCCGTAAGGCCAGAATTAAACTTTACGAACCCCTACCCAAACTATAAACCCCATAAAAAAAGAATGATCCCCTATATAAAACGGGTAGAATTCAAATTCCTAAAAACAACCTTATTTTAAGAAAACAGTAAACTCCTTTAAGAAAAACAAAAAAGAAATTATCCTTCTGAAACCACAAAACAAAGTCGCTTAAAAGATTTCCCTACTCCCCTAACTTACCACAGTTAATTCCCAACAATTAGACCCAAAAATCCCCAAAAAGTATCAACCAATTTTCAAGAACCTAAAAGCATTACACTAATTAAGTCCTTCTTTATAAACTTTATCCCCCAGGCCCAAAGTCAATCTAAAATTGAAATATCCAAAAAATTTCCCAAACAACCAAAATTTAAGTTTTATCTAAAACCCCAATAAGTAAGTAGTTATAAGACCGGGAACTTGTCAAATTTAAAAAGTATTTTTAACCTCCCCAACTCCAACAAAATTTTAAAAAAATGGGAGGTTACTGCAATCACTAAAATTTTCGAATTCGAGATAGCACCAGATCTTCACGTTTTGAGGTCTCAGGAACCCAAAAAAGCGGTTTTCAAAATGTGTCTGTGTGTGTGTACGTACGTATGTACGGTGGAAAATAGAGAAAAAATTCTTTCTCATTAAAAGGGAGCGGGCTGACAGTGGATGACAAATTCTGTTGAATTGACTACTATCTACACAGAATACAAAGATCCACGCGATGGGGAGGTTCCAGCCGCTTCTCTGCTGCATTTTTTTTTTAATAATTCTTATATAATAACAATTTTTTTCTGGGGTGCAATTCTTATTGGAACTCACAACCATACGTAACGTAACAAAGTTTAACAAATGAACAATGACAGGTTCTTACTTTTCTAGCTATTGTTGACGATTGTTAAACTTTGTTATGTACGTTATGTGAATGAGGAAACCCTAAAATCTGGACAAAATTCCGAATTCATTTAATATAAATGAACTAGTTACCTGCTTGTTAAGTAGACATTAGATACCTAATCAAAAAAATATTTAAAAATTTTTTATCGTCAGGGTGGTTGAATCGCAGGATGCAAATTTTCTCTGAAAAAAAATTGTATATTGTTTTATTAGGAATAAAACGGACACTTTTTGTGATGAGATCGGAAAAATTCTGGGCGAATCACAAAAAGTGCATTTTACTCCGAATGAAACATGCTATTTTTTTCTTCGAACGTTGAAAAATAATTTAAACTACTTGGAAGCAAACTTAACATCTAGTTTTCACTGACGTTTTATGATTTTATTAAAAATTTAAGGATTTGAATTTTTCAATCTATGACAAATAACACCCAAAAATGTTGGGTTACTAAGTTTGTACAAGCGTTGAAAGTTGTGGAAGAAGCAAAATATTGCTATTGGGAATTTAAAAGGTAAAAAGGTAAATTAAATCTGTACGTAGAAAGACCATTTCATAGTTTTCAACTTTCAATTTTGATTATCTAACTCGTCGACGGAGCACTTTTAAGCGCTCTTTTGAGGGACTGAAGTGCCGTTACGTCAAAGTGACATTTTAACATTTTTCGACTATTTTGGGTTCAAATTGAATGGGAGTGCAAAAAATTGTGTATATACCACAGGACTGCAGTAACATTTAATCACGCTCGGGATTAAATGATGCACTTCAGTTGCTTATTGGTATATAATATACTATTAACTCCTCCCGTCAGGGGATTACAAAATCTTTTTACTCCGCCCAGCTATTTCTGTTACTACGACCACGTTTTTATTATGCCCAATATGAGAAATATAAACTTCTACAAAGCATACTCTTCGACGTGAATACAATCTCCATGTGCAAAATTTCAGCAAAATCGGTTCAGGGGCTTGGGCTGTACCGCGATTTTAAAGTCCGATAAAAATCTCAAAATTTTAAATTTTTGGTCGAAAGGGCACTGAGAGTGGATACATTTTTAGATGCAGAATTTGAAGGCCTTTCCTATGGTGACGTGAAAAATGGGGGTTTGCATTTAAAATTTAAAAGTTGATGTGCCAAAAGGGCATTTCCAGTTGCACGATCCAAAAGCTTTTCAGATCTAAGTTAGGTTATCAGAAGCCCATGTAGCAAATTTCAGCCAAATCGGTCTGGTAGTTTTGGCTGTGGCGTGTTTACAATCGTACGTACACACACACACACACACAGACACATTTTTAAAACCACTTTTTTGAGTTCCTGAGACCTCAAAATGTGAAGATTTGGTGGGTTTAAAACCTGTGGATAAAGCATAGCATTCTATTCGTGTGTAATGATTATTGCTCCCCCGGATGATTTGTGGCACTCGCCTACGGCAATAAAATTCATTACCACTCTTTGAATAATATACTACTACATAGTTACAGACGGATATTTTTGAAAAACCATCGAGCAGGTTCTTACGTTATTTTTGTGCTGCGGGTTCGATGATCAAATATTTTTCCACTTCCAGTTTAAACGGTGACCGTGACAAATTCTTGATAAGTAACTTCGGGTAACATTATTGACTGTTGACTGTTGTTTTCCAAGCATCAAACTCTGAGATTTTCTGATTTACAATTAATTCTTTCGTCAATTGATGCCTTCTTAAATACAAATTTGCTATTCTGAATTCCAATTATAGCTTTTTTTATTCTCAATTACAAGTGACAAATATCAAATAAAGATTGCACTTTGTGACCGTTTTCTCAAATACAGTTCTAAAAGGTGGAGTTAGAATCAAATTACGCTAGAACTGCTTTGTCAGAATAGTCCCATTGCCAGTCACAAAAAAATTTACTTTTTTTTAAACCCAGATTCATCCGCTCGTGGTTGCTAGTTGCTATAGTAATAGTTGTTGATTTGTCACAATCTGTCTGAAAACTGTCTTCTACAGTCTTAAATCAACGAAAATGCCTCTGTTTCGTACTCTTCTATCAAGAACATATACGCCTTCTACCAGGCAAATGTCCGTAACAACGGGACTCGCGACAGAGAAAATATCCATCGTCGAAAAAGCCGCCCACGCAGTCGTCATCGCTGTTTTTTGTTTGAGCGTCCCAGCCTGCGTCTTGGTGAACCTCAAACATTTGGGCAAATCGGCTGCCACCCCGCCTGCCACCGAAGAAAACACTTGTGAATAATATGTCAATAAATAATTAATTGTTGGTATTTTCTTGTAGAACTCGATAAGGCATAACCTTTCCCTCAACAAATGCTTCGTGAAAGTGGCGCGATCAAAGGACGAGCCTGGCAAGGGCGGTTTTTGGAAACTCGACTTGGAGCGCCTCGAAGAGTCTCGGAGGTCGAAACGTCGGTCCAGTTTAACGGTTCGAGCGCCCAGAAACCGGCAAGACGCACCGCAAAAACCGGTGCGAAAAACGAAGCGGTATCGACCCTCCCAGAGCACCGGCGAGCGCAAACACAACATTTTGTCCAACATTTCAATTTGCGGTGAAACCGATATTGAGAACTGCGAAGAAGAAACGAAGTCTGACGTCAAAGATGAAGAAAAGTTGGAGAAACCCACGCCAGTGCCGAGTCAAAACGTTATAACCGAACCGGTTGGCCAAATGTTACCTGAAGATGAGTTAACTGGACTGTTATTAGCGACAAACGGTTGGGATGAATGCCAGTTGGAATTGTTGGATTCGCTGCTGGATTCGTTGTAATTTTTCAATGTCACACAGAGTGGTTTGTGCCTTCTTCTGTAGCACAGTGTGAATTTTATCAATACGTCTAGAGTAGATTTTAGACGATTTTGTGTACAGTTGCTCTCGAAACTCTTCCGTCCAAATAATCTGAGATAGGATTTAAGATTGTAAAAGTATATTTTAATAATGTGTCCGTCCATCAATAATTGTATTATATGGATCTAGTCGAATTTAAGTTGGTTTTCTCTCGTCTGATGAGGATGATTCTTTACCAAAGGGTATTTTTTGTAAGTATTTTAATTATAAAAGGTTTAGTGATAGTGTTTTTGAACAAACTGTAAAGATATATAAATATATATTCTAGTCTTTTGCAATATTTGTAATTTTACACAGTTTGCTCAAATGTGCTGGACAGCAATATTGACTTGTATTCTGAATCTTCAATAGAAGTGACAATGATGTAAAATTCTGGTGTAATTTTGAATAAAGCCACTAACATCAAATATAACTCAAGTTTCTACTTTCTAGTTGACTCTACTCCTTGATAAAAATAATGACAAAATAAATCAATTTTCTGGATTCGAGCATTTCAAAAGAAAATATAAGTTCAGAGATTAGTTTTTAAAAGGTTCAGAAATGAAACGCTGCGACTATAGAATCGCATATTTAACTTTAAGGTTCTTCAACTGTTGAAAAGTTAACAGTAGCAGCCCTCATATTTTTTATCACTGCAAAGACAATAACAGCCAGGTGTATCGCTCCGCCAGGTGCACGTTGATAAAATTATATAACAATTCCACCCCTATATCGGAAAATCGCTCATGCATGCTAAAACAAATGCTGCGATATACACCGGCCAGGAAGGCGGACGCACGCCAGAAATTATGGTGTTATGCACAATTTGCATATAAATGGCTAAACAAAGGTCTTTACTATTTATTCGTTATTTACTTTTGCTTTCAAGAGGCAATCGCGTCAAGCAGGCACTACCAATAGGACCATATTATTAAAGTTACCGAACTGCAATAATATGTGCAAATAAAAATCCAACGGAAGATGTATGTCAAAGGGATATGAATGATTTATATCGACGTGAGTTGGGTACAGATTATTCAAATCTGCACCTAGTAGTGCCTACGCATATGCTTCATAATACAAAAAGTGAGATATAAAGAATAGTCAACGAAAAAGCACCGTTAAGTAAAATTACAAAAATTACAAAAACTAAAACAAAAATGCGCCACTTGCACAAATTCTGGTTTTTAGGTGAAAATATAAAGGCTGGTCAAAAACTCTTCCGATCTAGATAGGGTCACAATTCTGGTTTTTGGGTAAAAATATAAAGGGTGATCAAAAACTCTTCCGATCTAGATTAAAGTCACTGTCAGACTCCGCTTTGAATGATAATTTCAGCAGTCTACGTGTCATGACAAGGGCTACTAGATCGGAAAAGTTTTTGTTCACACGTTATTATCACTAACGCTACAACGCTACAAACTTTTGTTAACACAGCAACAGTAGATAGAAAATTTCAAAAATATTCCAAAGTTTAAAGATTTCAACAAAAATTAAATAATTTAAATCAAATGTATTTGCACAGGTAATAAACGCATTTCTACCGATAGTACCTCCAAGAAAAATAATAACTGGCCATACAGATAATCTACACTTGAAAATTAGCCCACAAAGCAATACTAAGCCCCGATTGCACCGCTCTCCCTTAACTTTAAGTGACCCTTAAAAGCCCTGGAAACAATTATTGAGACAATCGTTTCCACAGTTTTTAAGGATCACTTAAAGTTAAGGAAGAGCGGTGCAATTGGGACTAAGGGGAGTTAAGGTATAAGAGCAACTTTAGGGCAACTGCGATCATGTCCAATAGTTTCGTAAAAAATGTATAACGAGGTCGCTTCATCATAGACAGGTGTAAATAGTGCCAAAGGTAAAGTCCGTTCATTTACTATAGACATGACAGAACGTCAAAATTTGAATTTTAGGTTCGTATGAGGAAATTTTTCAAGAAATTTTACTAACATGTGAATTGGTAGAAGCGATTTGAATGTGATATGTCAGATAACTTGACAAATGTCTAAAGTTTGAAATTGCTTTGAATTGGCCCAAAACAGCCTTTGTGTGCGTCCGGTTTTGAGCACAGTACAGAGAGAAATATTAGCGAAAAAGCCTCAGATACGTTTATCTGTGACACTGCTGCTAACAATAAAAATAAACATTAGAAGATTTGGTTTATGTCATGTTTTTGCTTTCCCGCCAAATTCCGATCAAATTGTCAAAAGTACACTCCCTCATAAATTAGGGTTGTACAGTAGGGTGTATCGAAAAAAAAGAATTTTGGAATTTCGTTTTGTAATAGTCGCCAAAACTTACCTTTTACTATCCTAAGAAGAAAGTTTATTTAAGGTTTTGCTATAGTTCAACATCTTTAGCCCTCTACCGCCCCTCAAATATTGGTTATTTTGAAATTCCAAGTCTACAACGAATAATTTTTTTAAATTCGTTATTTATTGTTTTTCTATCACTAGTGGGTTCGGATCGGAGTAGATTTTAAGGACCACTAAAGGCCGTTTTTTCATCTTTAGTTAAATTTATCTACCTACTGCCATATAGTTTCAACGACAATTAACTCTAATTAATCAAGTTGCTGGTGCATGCATGACAGAACTTATGACACTACTGGTTGACGTCTAAAAGTTCAGACGTTATATTTTGGTGCGTTTTTTATTCGAATTTCAGTGCTTTCCTTTCGAGTTAATAAGAATATTTCAAAGGCAATTTACACTAGAAATAGTCTCGAGTGACCTATATTTGGTGGGCATTCGAAGACTAAAAAACGCACAAAAATTTAACGTTTGGACTTTAGACCAAACCAAACCAGTAGGTACTGTCATACATAAGTTCTGTCATGCATGCACCAGCAACTTGATTGATGAGTTAATTGTCTTTGAAACTATAAGGCAATGACCATCTAGTAGGTAGCTAAATTTAACTAGAGATGAAAAAACGGCTGTTAGTGATCTTTAAAATCTACTCCGAGCCTACTAGTGACAGAAAAACAATAAATGTTGCATTTCAAAAAAATTTTCATTGTAAACTTGAGATTTCAAAATAACATAATATTTGAGGGGCGGTAGAGGGCTGAAAACGTTGAACTATAGCAAAACCTTAAATAAACTTTCTTTTCAGGATAGTAAAAGGCAAGTTTTGGCGAAAAACGAAATTCCAAAATTCTTTTTTTTCGATACACCCTATTGTACAGTTCCAGAAAAATTTTAGTTCTGCTATAGTAAATGAACGGACATTATCTACAAAATCGGCCTGGACCAATCAGCAATGAGCAATGTGCACAACATATCATGTGACCTGATAACATGTGCTTATAAACTAGTTCGTGCAAGCCTTATTTATAGTTATAAAATTTCATTTCCTCATCAAATTCAAAAAATCTGCAGGAAGTTTGTGCGCCAAAATTGTTATTTTCATTCTTTCTTATAAAATTGCAAGAAATATCGACTAGGTAACACATCTTTTTTTTTAACAAATCGACTAGGTACCTAACACATCTTTTTTTTACAAAAAAACGTCTGCAGTTCCACTTAATCGATGGTAGGCAATTGCACAAAACTTGTAGGTAATGGAAAAAGAGACCATTCCATAGAATTTGAGCACCTTCAACTTAAGACTGAAAGTCAACTTAAGAGAGTTTGGGGGTGCCCTTACCCAACTCAACTTATTCCATACCGGCAAATCAGGCAATGAGTTAGAAAATAATGAATATCTACGGATTCACAAGTGACAGCAGTGATATATAAACAATCGAATTACGAATTATCTTAAGGTCACACACTTACCCCGTATTCGTCCTTACCCCACCTTACCTTAATGGGTATCTAAAGGGTATCGGTAGCCTCTACCCAAATAATTCCCTCAAGTGTAATCAGATGACTTTCGGGTATTTCGCAAGGATTCGTTTCACCTGTGAAGAGGCTTCTATCTTTTTCTAATTTACCCCAGGATTTACTATGTTTACATTTCTGAACGCAGCTCTGGCAACATCAACCCGAGAATTAACGAAATGATGCTCGTGCTCGTTCGTATTCGCGTGAAATTTGGAAAGTCCGTTATTCAATTTTCCTTTATGAATTAACCGCGGACAATTCAGAATTAGGATTTCCAATTAAAAGAGATAGACAATATGGAGGCAAAATTTGACAAAGCCCGGTATGCAAAAGCAATGCAAAAGTCTGTCATTGTCAAATTTTGATTCCATATTACGTCACGAAATAGAGAGAGACCTACAAGTTTGGAAACCTTCATTATTTATACATTATTTTTTCATGGGTAAAGACTATAAGTACAGGGCGGAGAATTTTTCGATGCCTACCATTGGTAATTCCAAAACTATAAGAGATAAAGATTAGAGAGTAGGTTAAATTAGAGAAAAGTTGTGCTTTTTTCCAAGACGATTAAGCATGTATAAAGAATTCTCCGATATCTTGACTCGTTCCTGAGTTATCCCAAAAAATTTGAAAGTTGCGCGATTTTGAAGAAAAATTGATATCTTCCTAACGACTGGTGGTACTTAAATGAAGTACATAGGTACATTTATATTTCTAACAGTTATTAATTGAATTGACAGAAATTTTCTAGACTTTCTAGAACATCAACGACAGTCAACTTTTCTTTTTCTTAGGGCCGGAAAGATCGGAAATGAATCAATATATTGGAGAATTCTTTATACATTCTTAAAGTGCAACTTTTTCTAATTTAACAGATTTTCTATATCTTATGGATGGTTTTCGAGATTCCAATGATGGGCAACGAAAAATGCACCACCTGTAGCTCTGGATTTCAATTTGTTTATTTTTCGTGACATTAATTAGTGGGCGAAAACAAATCGAATTTCCCCACGTAAATTCCTACGAAATGTTATAAAGATAGGCATCCTGTAAGCACCAGTAAACTTTCGCGGTCCTCTTAATCTCAAATTTTATTGTTGAGATAGTATAGGCCTCCCTCAATTTAGAGTAAGATATAGGAAGTGTATAAAACATTAAAAATTAAAACTTTATTAATGAACAAAGACATCTTTGGCTCTACATGAACTATTTTCAGTCTTACGATGATCTTTGATAACATCAGCAGCCTTCTCAGCCATCATCATTATGGCAGCGTTAATATTGCCGCTAGGTAAGTTGGGTAAAACTGACCCATCGACAACGTACAGCCCTTTGGCACCTATCACCCTAAATTCATAGTCCACCACTTGACCCATGCTGCAAGTACCAACTGGATGATAACTCGTCACCGTCAAATGTCTCACATAACACTCCCAATAACCCCCCGAATCAAATTCATATTTTTCACAACCAGGGAATATATTGTCGTTAAGTTTAGCTCCCAGTTTGGCCATACTAGGAGTGGCCACAACTCTTTCAATAATGTTTATTCCCTCAATCAAAGTCTCCACGTCGGACTTTTCCGATAAATAGTTTGGATCTATTAAAGGTGGGGTTTGGAGATTTTTATCTTTCAGTCTTACAGTGCCCCGACTCTTTGGGTGTAGCACAATTGGCAATATTGTAATAGCAGTCTGGTTTATTTTAGAAAAATATTTATCCCAAGATTTATCACTGATCCCAGCGAGCGTGCGCAGATGCCAACCTCCATCACTAGAGACACCTACAGGCAGCACCATAAATTGCAGATGAGGTGCTTCTTCTTCCTCGGCGAAAAAGGCAACATTTTCGCAACCAGTTGAAGTCCATGGACCATTGCCATTGAAAAAATATTTAAAAGCTGAAGTAGGCTTTAACAAATCTTCAATACTCAATCCTAGAGAGGTGTTTAAAAGTACCAAGTCAAATCCAGTACTAACATGATCTTGAAGATTATCGCCCACGGGCAAATCAATCTTAAGACGAACCCCGACAGACTTTAGGTGTTTGGCAGGACCAATCCCTGACAGCATAAGAATTTTAGGAGAACCAACAACTCCAGCTGATAAAATCACCCCTCTTGTAGCCTTTGCCACATATTCTTCACCCGACGCTAAATATCTTACCCCTCTGGCTTCGTTTTCTTTCAACAGAACTTTTTCCACCAACACATTAGTTCTTGCAAATAAATTTTTGAATTTCTTCAGCTGGTGCGCGGGTGACGATCGACGGCCTTTCTTCATCGTTGCTTTAGGAACCCCAAAACCTAATTAAAATCAATGTTATAAGTTAAAAAATGGATTTTAACTCACCGGAAATCGCGTGCAAGACGTCTTTTTTTACAGAAAATCCTAGGAGAAATGCTGCTTCTAAGATATATCCCGATAATTTGGAAGTAAATGGAAGATTGCTGATGGTTATGGAAGAATTCTCCAACTTTTTGAAGTATGGAAGAATGTCGGTTTCATAATCGTAGTCTGGAGAGTTAAACCAAGACTCGAAATCGTCAGGGTGACCTCTGGTGTAGATCATGTTATTCAAAATGGAAGTTCCCCCGAGAACTCTTCCCATTGGCCAGAAACTTACCTGTGAAAGAGGCAGAACCTGATTCTTTCTCCGACAGAGTCAGTTAAATAAGGTCGTTTTGTATTCGTCATTATGAAAATTGTTTTTTTTAACCAATTTCTTCGATGTTTTTGAAAATCTTCACTTTTGGTTAAGCATCATACATGTTCTTATTTCAAAAAAAATCGTAGATCCGAATCCGGTGAGAAAAAAGTATGATTCCATTTGAAAAAACAAAATTAGTCATTTCCGGTTAAACCGGAAGCGGAAAATAATTATTTACTACACCATCAAATCCACATTAAAACAATAAAATCGACCTGTTCGAGAGTTTTTGCCCGAAATTATGGGCAAAAATTGAAAGAATTTTATGCCAGACTTTACACTCGCACTATACAGGGTGTCCGGAAATAACGATGAAATATTTCGGGGGGTGATTCTGCAGCTCAAAATATGAAAAAAAGTTCCTATAAACATGGGTCCGGAAATCGCTCCTAAGGGGGCTAGGGCCCCCTGAAGGAGACGCTCAAAATTCGATTTTGATTTTGTCAATTATTAAGTCTTTGCATACTATCTGACATTTATAAGCAACATTAGATTACTTTAGATACTAATTTTTAAAATCCGTTCAGTTTTGTAATTTAATAAAAATCGTTTGATAAGCATAGGAAATAGGAAATGCAAATGGATCTTTAAATCTAATTTTTTCGAAAACGATTGATCCTACGGTGTTATAACAAGAGGGGCTTTTTTATGTAATTTTAGACAGGAAACCATATCCCGCTGAGAAAATGTCTAAAAATTAACACGTAAAAAAATGTGGGTGGGGAAAGCTGAAGCCCCCCCTATTTTCCACGCCCCTGGTTGAATCTGCTTTTGGTAGATACCATAATATGATGGCGCTAAAGCTAGGGATTCCTAGGAAAGCGGTACCGCACTTTAGCGGCCGTAATATGACGGTGCCATGAAAGCAAAGGAATCTGGTTTCTTAGGAAGCGTTGGCCGCCACCCCCACGTAAAATAGCGGTGCACCCTATGGATGACGGTGGTGAGTGCGGTGGGAAACAGTTTTATCAACGTTTTTGTACGGAGCGGTGGCAAGTGCGTTGAAGTTTTTATTCTTTTAAAATCAAAAATGGCATCTTGGAGCACCGAAGAAGACGAGCAACTGATTGATTTCGTTAAAGACCATCATGAACTTTTATATAATACAAAAAAATTAAGATTATTGAAAAGCACACAAATGAAAAACAATTTCGTTAAAGACCATGAACTTTTATATAATACAAAAAATAAAGATACTAGAAAAGCACAAATAAAAAACAATCTGGGGCGTGAAATTGGGAGTACGCTAAATTATTTTAATGATTTAATAATTAATTAATTATTTTACAACTCGTACACCTACAACACCAGACTACGGTCACTGACACATCTTTATAGCTTTACAAGATTGTTCACCGTCAAGACGGCCGTCTGTCAATTGACGTCACTCACCGCCATGTTACGGGAAAATTTGTGACTAGCACTTTGTTTTATCTACCTAATTAGTGAAAATAAAGATGAAGGATGATTCCTTATATCATTTTAGGAAGAAAAGTTCATGTTAAGATACGGCAGAAAATGTTTGATTAAAGAGCTATGGTCCTTCGAATGGAGTTTCGGAATATATATTGTTCGAAGGACCATAGCCCCCTTAGGAATTATTTACCGCCACATGTCCATACGAACTTTTCTTTCTAAAATGATGTTCATGATGTAATATATCATATTCTGAGCTTATTTTCACTAATTAGGTAGATAAAATAAATCTTACAACAGAAATTTTCGTGCTCTAAGCCAATCAAAGTCACTTTAATCGAAAATGGTGCTTTTTAGCGACATTCAACAAGAGCCTCTTTTATGGGTAGAATCGACCACCGATTGTGATTTTATTATTATTTGGTGAGAAAATGACTACAACCAAAGAAATGTAAAAAAATGTGTAAGACCCCCCAAGAACGCACACCTCGGATGTCATTAAAAATCTGAAAAAAATTGAAAAGAAAGCTCTTTATAGCACTAACCAATGCACTGAATTTCAAAATCCTGTTGTTCATCTTTTTCGAGAAATTTTCAGAAAACTGATTTTTTAAGTACCTCTTTAAAGGGGCGCAGCTCCCTTATAAAGCATTTCCGGACATATGTCCATAGGAACTTTTCTTCCTAGAATGGGTAAATGGTAAGCAATAACGTCCCGGAGTTAGTACTATGAATATAGGAACAGCCTGTATGCTTTACCTTATATGGCATAACGTATAATGTGTTGCCTATCTCCCTTGTTATTAAAGCTAAAATCCAAATTTTAGGGTTTATAAATGAGTTTCCTTATTATTAAGACATAAATTTAAGCATTGTGTCACAACATTAACAGATATTTCAGGTGCCTTTGCTCCTTTATCCAAACCCTGATAGTACTTGGTCTTTATCAAAAATAACATGGATAAAAATTTAAAAATTCTTGCATACCTGATTTTCTAGGCCTCGACAAGAATGTTGTTGAGGCACAGTACGATACTCCCAGTCAAGAAGGGTCCTTTGTAGCGTCAGTCCAAAAGAGGGGATCTCAATTAAGCTACTTCCAGGAGGCCCAGCTTCCAATAAAAGCACTTTGACGTGTTCATCCTCCACAAGTCTGCTTGCTACAATACTACCAGCTGAGCCACTTCCCACTAAATATAAAAATTTAAATGGACTTTTCCCTGTTTTCACGCTTACCCACGATGTAATCATAGCGATTATTTACAGAATCCATCTCTTTACATGCGTAACAGTACATAAAATCAATGTAAGCCAAATATCTAACAAATATTTGCAAACCATAAAGGGATATAAGATACAACCCCGTAACAAACCAACCTCCGGCACCAAACAACATATTCACTCATTTAAACTGAAATTTTGACAAAAATTATCATAGAACTTGAAACATTTTCAAAAAAAGTGAGGTTATGTTGTTATGTCACGGATGACGTGGGATTTTAAGGTTAGGTTCACCCAGAGACGTCACTGTCAAATATGAAACTTTATGAAAGGTTTTTACGTTTTCATCCAAGAATTTTGAAAGATCTTTTGTAAAATTGTCTGTAATAGAATTTCTGCTTTGTATAAAAGCTGTGACGTGGGTACGTATTTTAATTGAATTACCCTTAATTCTATTATGATGAAATTGCACTGGTCATGTCTGACTTGAAACCTCATTAATATGATTAAAGAAATTTATTATTATTTAAGAAATTGAATTCACAACATAATGTCAAAAGAAGAGATCATCAAAGAATTGAATGATAAATACGGGAAAGAGTTGTTGAGCTTTGATAAGTGTCAGGAAATCTATCAAAACCTTTTAAAGGAGAAGACAGAAATTCAGGCCGAAGTAAGTTTCTACTAGTTGTTAAAGACACCTGACTGTTTGATAGTTAAATTTTAGCAATGGAGACTCTTCTATTGTGAACGTAATTAAGAATGCGGAATCTGTGATAGAAAATACCCATGAACTTCTAGAAAAATCCACTGAAGTTGTTGATGAAATCAACGCAAACTTATCCGAAGTTGAAGATGTTAGAAGGAAGGTCCAGGAGAAATTCGATGAGTTGCATATGCTGCAAACTACATTACAGTACTTGAAAGTGGTGCAAAAAATCGAATTTTTAAGGTGGGTACATACAAAGTGTCCCAAAAATAGCATATGTACAGGATGTCACAATACTTAATATTGCAGCCACGAGCTTGAGCGCGAGTTTAGGAAAAAGGATGATGAACAGTGTGCCACAATATACGCGAATTTATGTGAAATAAGTCGAAATTTAGCGGACTCCATTGCTGCCAATCTAAAAAAATATCTCAAGGAAACCATTCACTACTGGCACAATGTACTTAAAGATAAACTATCAAAGTATGTTTACAACTCTTAGGCAATGCTTTACTGTTTTTATAGGGATTTCGATGATATTTTAAGCGCCATTAAGTGGCCGTTTGTCAACGCCAATTTTAGTTTACAAACACCGTCGCAGAACCACATTCAAAAGTTGCAGATTGTCGCTGAATATTTGCTTCAAATCGAATTGCCAAGTGAAACAGTTGATCCTCAAATAACTTCAGCTCTATTGAGCGATTTTCCGCCTCTTTGCTTGCCAATAATGTTATTAGTGAAGCCTTTGAGGAAGAGATTTTTATTTCACTTTTATGGGGCCAAACAAACTAATAGACCTGATAAACCCGAGTGGTACTTTACTCAGATTTTGACGTGGATTAGGGACCATGAAAGTTTTGTTGTCAAATGGATACAACCAGTTATTGATAAGTTAGGACTTCATCACATTGATGCAAAAGTAAGGCTAGATTTCATAAGTAACATCTAGTAAGGAAAAAAATTCTAGCTGGAGTTAATTCGAGGTTTAGTCCAGTTGACAGTGGAAAAACTAAATTCAGACTTGCCAACCCTACAATTTGACGATTTTATATTTTCACACTCCATTGATGAAGCACTAGGATTTGACAAAGAATTGCGCGAAACTTACGACTACCCCTCAACTCAGCCCAGCATTTTGGCTGTTTTGACCCAAGGGAAAGTGTTAATGAAGTGGATGGCAATGGAGAAAAAATGTAAGAAAAACCCAAAATGCCAATTTCTGATCTAGGTATACATTTAGATGCGACTGAAAAAATGGATTCCATGCTGTCACTAAACATTGGAGACCCGTTCGAAACAATCACTAATGATGAAGAATTAAAGATAACGACCGCGGGTGAGGCTTTTATAACGCTCCTGCAAACCATAACGGATCGTTATGAATCGTTACCTCAGCCAGGTCATCGTTTGCAGTTTCTGGAACTTCAGTTGGAGCTTTTAGATGATTTTAGGATAAGATTGTTGCAGCTAGTCAATGCCGAACACGAAAATATTATAGAATCTAGAGTTCCCATGATTGCCAACACTGTATACCACATTGAAAGCGTTTTGATTGACTGGAGCTCCATGTTGGTATGAAATATTCATACTAAATTTACGCTTTATACAGGGTGTCCCGAAATAACGTCACAATATCTCGGGGTGATTCTACACCTAAAAATAAGAAGAAAAGTCCGAAAGTGCCTGCTGGGGGCGCTACAGGCCTTAGAAAGTGTCTTTCAAAAACAGGTATTTGTTAATTATTTTTGAAACTCTTGGAGCTAGAATAACGAAATTTTGGTTCTGATGTAATTTTGAGGTGACAAATTATCTGGTGGCAACAAAACAGAGGATGCTTAGGAATAAAATCCTCACAACTTTGTTGTCTCCATCTTTCTTCAATTCTTGACTTTAGGTAACAATTCTCCGAACTATTTTACATGAAAAAGGTACTCTTAATACTAAGCCATAGGATCAACCGTTTTCAAGAAAAATAGGATTAAAGCATCTCATGTCTATGGTAACATTTATAAATGCGAAAAAACAAGTTGACTTGCTTCACAAAAAATGTCGTTAGTCTGTTACTAATGACTACAACTTGTTATTCTACATACCTCCAACCCTTTCAAAAATAATTTGTAAGTACCTGTTTTTGAGAGGCACCTACCTAAAGTTTGTAGCGCCTCCTGGAGTCACTTTCGGACATTATGTTCATATAAATTTTTCTTCCTATTTTTGGGTGTAGAATCACCCCCCGAAATATTGTGACGTTATTTCCGGACACTATATGCTTTTTGATGGTTCAAAATATAGCCTATCTTATTCCCTAGAGTTTAATTTATTTTTCTACAAGCATGAAATAAGTCATTTTTCAGCACTACCTCGGCCTCTACTATTATAAAAGTCAACTGGAAAATGCTGCAGCACCCTCATCCCCTCAACACGACTACGACGACTTAACTGAAATCGAAAGTGAAACGGTATTTGGCGAAACCTTATCCCTCTACGGACATATGAGGCGAGACTTACTGATGAATTTGTCAGAATACGTTTTGTTGGAAGTAAAATCACAGAGTAGAGGGTATAGGAGAGAAAACTGGTCCAAGATGAAAACGGGCTCAGATTTTAAAGCACTGTCTTTGACACCGTCAGCCTGCCCTATATTTGAAATAATCGCCAAACGATTACACCAACTTCAAAAGGCTTTAGCAGCTAAACTGTTTACTATTGTCTGGCGATCTATAGCACAACAACTTGACAATTATTTATTCGAGGATTTGGTGATGGACAATCGGTTTAACGACAGTGGAGCCCTACAGTTCAAATATGATGTAGTAAGGAATTTGCTGCCACTGTTTTCCCAGTTTAGTGAGCGACCTGACAGCTATTTTACTCAGTAAGTTAAAAGGATTGAAGGGTGGTTCTTGATTATTGGTTTTCAGGTTAATAGAAGCGGTTAATCTGCTGAATATTTCAAAAGGGTCCGCTTTGTTGCTGAGAGAGACACTTTTGGCGCTAGAGGGAGCCACAGGAGTTGAGGATACGAGAGGTCGTGCCTTGAAAGAAGTGGGAGTACATAATTTTACGTCAAAAATGGCTGTTAAGATATTAAATCAACGCACTGATATTACTGTTAATAGGATGAACGTGGATTAAATTATTACATTTACAATTTAAAAAATATTTTGTAAGTTATAACATTTTGTAATAAAACTGCTTACAAGAAGTAATAATAATAATATTTGAAGTACTTAATCGGCAGATCCTCACGTTTTATACACTATAATTGCTATTCAAGCAACTCCGTGAATGAAATTTTTCAAAAAGCCCACTATGGTGCCAGTTTAGTTATTTTAAGGAGCAGGTTGGTACTGCAGTTGGCAGCAGTGCTGCTGAATGCTGATTTGTCGATTGACATAAAGCGTCTCTTGCGTTGGTGGTTATAAAATATCCTAAAAAAACGATTTAAAATAACAATTAACACATATTTACCACAAATAAGGGATTAAGCAATGCCTAATCCATCGAAATTCAATAAACCATCGTGGAAAAACCAATACAATGGTAAGCCGCCATGATACTGTTTGGCCACATTTTATCCTTATTGCGTCTTGTCTTTAGAACATGATTTTCGTGCTGGAGGCGATACAAGAAGGGTAAAATTCAAACACAACAAATTCAACAATAAAAAGGGCAACAAAGATTGGGGAGATGCCGTTCGATCCCACCTTGCGGATGAGGACATTGACATGGGGGGCTCATCCGAGGGCCGAGGTTACAACAATAGAAAATACTTCAAAAGAGGTGGTGGACGATCAGGGTCTCCAGCCCCTAACTATGTTAAGAGAAAACTTTTGGAAGGGCCTATGAGCTGGTTTAGGATTACGGTAATTATCCATTTTTTTAAACAAAATTTAACTATATTCTTGTAGCTTCCATATGGAAACAAATATGAGAAGAGCTTTATTCTTAGGACACTTCTAGAGAAACTTGAACCTTTGCCGCTGTGGCCAATTACGGTTAGCACTAATTTTCATATGATTATAACATCATAGATGGCTTTAGTTTTGTTTTGGCATTTAATTAAACATTAATTATTCTTTTGTTTGTAAAGACATGTATGATGTTACAATCATTTCCAATAACCCCATAGAATCACTTGTTTAAATCAACAGTGGAAAGTCAATGGAACACTGGTGACCTTTTATGTGGATGACTATAAAGTAGCGGAAAAACTTCAAGATCTCGATCGTCAGATCCAGATGCCGGATGGATTTCGATTGGTGATACGAGTCCACAATGGTATCCCTAATGTCGACGTCACCCAAGAAATGAAAGAAAAAATCAAAATGACCATGGCTAAGCGATACAACGCCTCTACAAAGGCTCTGGATTTGACCAAATTTCATGCGGATGCAGATCTTCAAGACTGCTTCTGTGCACTGTTTAAACCAATTGTTTTCATGACAGCGTTGGATATAATTGCAGAAAATATTCCGGAAATAGAAGCAATCAACCTGTTTGATAACAAAATCGCCAATTTGTCGTTCTTGAAACGGATGAAGGAGAAGGTCCCGAATCTGAAAATTCTACACCTGGGCAACAATAAGGTATGTAGTTGGTGTTAGTTATACTTGCGGATGACACTTTGTTTTATGTTATTTTTGTTCCTGTAGATGCACATTGATACCATTTAATTCGAAAATTCTAAATAAACACTAAAATGACAGTTAAAGCATGCATTAACTGTCATTAGTGTACTCTCTGTGTCAAAAATTTGTATTACAAAGCTGCCTGTACGTAATTTTTCGTCAATCATGTTTTCTTCATAATAATAATAATAATAATAATAATGTATATTGAGAAATAGGAAATACCCTAATATACAAACTCAACTAAATAATAAGTAAATAAAGATATAAAGACAAAATAAAATAAAAATGCATCATTTTACATAATACGTATTTTTAACAAATTCGCCTAATTTATACTTAAAAGTTAATTCTGATGGACTTAACCTAACATAGTCTGGTAAATGATGAAAATCATTTAAACATTTAAAAAATAAATTGTTCATGGTTAATTTTTTATTTACATTTTTTATATAAAAATTATCTTTATTTCTGGTATCATAACCATGAACATCATTTACCTTAATCAAGAAATCGCTAAAGTAACTTGGCATTTTATTATTAACTATCTTATAAATAAATTTCATTGTCAATACAAACAACCTTTTTTCAATTGACAGCCATTGGAGTCATTAACATATTTTTTATGGGCGTGTATATGTTGCACTTGAAAATGATTCTCATCCCTCGATTTTGAAGGTTTTGCAAAATGGCTAAAGATGTTTTGTCTCGTTTGGTTCCTTTTTCACTACCCACCATTGGCATCTGCTGAACGGTAAAACATATGAAGATTAAGCTGAAGAAAATTCTCAGATATCTTGATTGGTTCGTGAGTTATCCTGAAAAAAAATTGAAGATTGCGATTTTTTACAAAATCATCTTCCTTTTGACTCATGCTAGCATAAGGCGTTTTTTCTCGGTTTTATGTATTGAAATGCAAACTTGCATTTGAAAGCATAGGAAATAATCTTGTTTTGTATTGAAATACCTTCAAAATAATGTCAGATTTGAATCGTCCTGCCGAGAAAAATAGTAAGCTGACCAATCATGAGAGCCCATTTGTATTCATTTGTATTGAAAAACATAAAATCAAGAAAAAACGCCTTTAATGAAAGTTATATCTTTGACAGCTGTCAATTGAATTGAAATTGTCTAGGCCTTCTAGATTATGAACAGTGATAGCTAACTTTTGATTTTAACACCATCAGATGCACAAAAAAAATTATCGTTCAAGAATGTAACAACATGGACTTTTTTGAAAAAACAGGTTTGAAAGTCTAGACACCCCATGGCACCACAATTTTTCTTAATATCTTTTCTTCTCATCACTTTTCACTAAAAGTTTGAATTTTTTATAGATTAACACTTTTTTGACGTGCACGACTCGTTGAAGAGCCTAGTGACAATGGCTGGTATGAATAAATTGTTACAAGATGCTCATACTCACATTAACAAAGGATGCAAATACAAGTTTTTCGTGCACGAGAAAAGGATAGAACTATAAGTAAAAGCTTTGTTACAGTTTATTCATACCGGCCAATGATTGAATACGCGATATTAGCGATGACGTGGAACTGCCATCTTTGTTGTGTATGGTCATAGTCAACGCCTCCCACTAAAGCCAAACAGCGAGATTTCAATGTGCAAATTCCAGAAAACTGCATTTTTCGTCGTAATTCTTTATTTACAGTTACTAATAATAATAATAATAATATTTATTTCCATAAGACTGAGTACATGTCAGTGTTGGAAGTGTCAATAGAGAATTACAATAAAAAATATATAACAAAAATATGTACAACAAAACAGAAAGTGCACAATTCACAAACAGTCACAATTAAAATATTCATCCAAGGAGTATAAATTCTGTTTTAATAACAATGCTTTAGTCGTTCTTTTGAACTGCTGTATATTGCCAGCCATTTTGGTCTGGAAAGGCAAACCGATTGAAAAATTTTATACCCATCACTAGGGGTCCATTGGCCACCATTGACAACTTATGTTGCGGAGGGGAGACATTATAGCTTGATCGCATGTCGTAAGTCAGTCCTCTACAAAATTTGTAGTTTTTAATGTGTAATTTCACATAACATGCTGAGTGATAAATATACAAGGAGGTTACAGTGAGCACTCCAAGGGTTTTAAATAGAGGTCGACATGATTCGTGCATCATTTTATGTGTCATCGTGCGTAATGATTCTCTTCTGCATACTGCATACTTCAAGAATACGTGAAGAATTACATCAGCAAATAACACCATAACTCAGTAACGAGTTGACGTGTGGAAAATAAAATGTTCTTAGAATTTCTGGAGGTATGACATCCCTTATTCCTCTTATCAGATAACACCGACTAGCCAAACTACTCAGAATTTTTTTAAGACCTTAATATTGACAAATTGAAGAATTGCTATAGATTAAATCGTTACAACAATGAGCTCTGTGCTGAAATAATTGAATCTACACAAGGAAATTCTCGCTTTGTTTAGCTTCATTACCATGGTTACAACCTTAACCTAACCCAACAAAGATGGCGGACTGACGTCACGCTAAGAGCCCGTATTGACATTGATTAACGAAAACGTCAACTTTAATAGTCCCCCAACAGTTCTGAGTATTGATACCCACAGAATTGCATCTCACTAATAATAGTTTAAGCTGCGTAGAATATAAACTTTCTTCTTAATTTCGTATTTTCATCACCTATCATCACGTATTTGAAGTAAAACTTAAAATAATAATAATACAGGATTGTTACAAAATGATTGTAACATTGCTTTGAAGTTTTACGTAAAAAAATACGTTAAACCCTACTTTTCATAGTGCCGGACGTGAAGAATAACGTTATTCAGACAAACTTTGAGAAATTTAATGTTTCTTTTACATGAAGAAAATAAATCTTTTCTGGTTTTATTTCCACTTTTTTTTAATGAGTTAATGACTTACTCCATACAGCTGAGAGATCTCTCTCTATTGGACCCATTCATCGGCCTGCCAATCGTGGATCTGGTCCTCAATGGAAACCCTCTGTGCTCGAAATACAAGGATCAGGAATCTTACGTAGGGTAAAGTTGACTCAATTGCTCACTCTGAATTTCGTCAAGATTTGGGACTGTTTGCGCCGGGATTTTGTTGAGAACCGAAAATGATTGATGTCGCCAGTTTTCACGGTTAATTTTTGCGCGGTGCAACTGCTTGAAAACTGGATAAAATTATGTCGACGTTTAATTCTACATTCAACACGTTTCACCCTCAAATATTACTGTTTTTACAAAAATGTACAAAAGCGAAAAAGAAAACAAAAAATATCGAAAGGTTTCTGTAAGATTTATTTTCAATGTACTTAATAATAAATTTTTGTGGTGTTGTGAGGAGAAACTCCGGCTTACGTTGAAGTGCAGCACTTTGGAACGAATTATGTGGGCGAGCATTGCAAGAATTTGCCCCACAACGTTGCAATATTGTACCAACAAAATACTTACAGGAATGAAGAATGTGGGATAAAGTGGCAGTTGCTACTAAACCACGGCAGAAAGTGCAAGGCTACGATAATTTTGGATGTTCATTCCTCACAGAAACCAAAAACGTCTACATCAATCACTAATACCAGTAAAATCTTACAGGGATCACACAGACCAACAAAAACAAGAATTGTGCATTTTTGCAACATTAGTGTTTCCAAAAAAAAAAGATGTTTAATGTAGAATTTCGAAAAAAAAACGTTTAATTTAATCTAGTTTTCAATCAAACGAGGGGTGGACAACTGTTGAAGTTTGGTGTACAACAATCATACGCCGCTTTCGGGCGGCTGCTGCACCGCGCCTGAAAGCGGCAATAAATTCGCGACATCTGCGAACAGTCACTTGAGTAGAAATAGTGAAAAACGTCAAGTAGAGTGGTTTTAACTGACGCATGTTGTTTTTTCCATCCGCCTTGACGTAATGCGAGTGCGTCGTTGTTAACGCCTTCGGGTGACTCTTCTTTCCGCAGTGAAGTCCGTAAGCGTTTTCCCAAAGTACTCAAATTGGTAAGTGAGAATTTTTCGCAGTTTTTGTACAATTTCGGAAAATCTAGGATGGAGTAGATCTACCGCCGCCAATTAGTTTCGATATAAGCGAAGAAGTACATTTGCCAAACCCCCAACAGACCCTCTTGTGCAATCCAGAAGGGGAAGTTATAGTAAAGCAGTTCCTCGAACAGTACTATCTAATCTACGACACAGACAATAGGCAACCACTGATACAGGCATATCACGAAAGCGCCATGTTCTCCTTGACCATGGCCTATCCATATGGACAGAAAGATAAAAATTCAAACTGGTTGCACTGGTATACCACGGATAATAGAAATTTGGTGAGAGTAACAGATTCGGACAGAAGGCACAAATTGTTGAAGCAAGGGCAGGTGGCTGTGGTTTCGTTTTTGCAAGACATGCCCTTGACGAAACACGACATTAACAGCTTTACAGTTGATCTCGTTGTTTTCACGGTAAGATTTTTTATGGCATAATTGACTTGGTGCACAAATCGTGAGATGGCGCTGTCAGGAAGATTCCTGTAAGTAATAATACAGAAATCTTCCAGTCAGCGCCATCTCACAATTTGTGCATCAAAGTTAATTTACTTCGTCAATTAGACAACGAAAATAAATTGACGTCATTCCAGCCCCAGATGATATGTTTGACAGTCACTGGTATGTTCCGGGAACTCAAAAGTGGCCACAAAGTACCACCCCTAAGGTATTTCTTCAAAACCTTGGCTATAGCACCCGTGGGATCAGGATTTTGCATAGTTAATGAAACTTTGCATGTTTCAAACGCAACAGAACATCAAGCCAAGGTACATTTTGACCGTGGTGACTTTAATAATCAAAAAAAAAATTCACAGCATGCCTTCAAGTCGCCTGTAGTGTCAGCTCCGTCAACACCAGTGGCGACACCTTCGTCCACTCCAGTAACCTCACCTCTATCAAGTATACATCTCGATGATGCAACGAAACAGCAAATGATCCAAGCCATGTCTGAACAGTCCGGAATGAATCAAGAGTGGTCTGGAAAGTAAGTACTTTTCAGTTGTTTAATTTTTACTTAACGTGATTGTTCTCAAAGGTGTTTGCAAGAAACAGAATGGAACTTCCCGAGAGCCATTTCAGCGTTTGGGGATGCTCAGAAGCAAGGATTGATACCACCTGAAGCATTTGTCAAATAATACTTTATCTGAACTTTAACTTTTAAGTAGTGTTTGAATTGTATGAGAATGAAGGAAAATAAGAGTCAAAACATGTTATCGATTTTACGTTTTTTTCCAACTTACAATTTAGGAATTTTAATAATTTGTAAGTTATTGTAAATATTTATAAAAGCAAGTTTTTCTTATAATGTTTGTTGTTTCTTAAGAACGTATGTTTGGAGAACACGTTATTTTTTAATAAAGTTAGAACTTTTTAACCTCCCCAACCCCATCACAATTTTAAAAAAATGGGAGGTTACTGCAATCACTAAAATTTTCGAATTTGAGATAGCACCAGATCTCCACGTTTTGAGGTCTCAGGAACCCAGAAAAGTGGTTTATAAAATGTGTCTGTGTGTATGTTCGTACGTACGTACGTTTGTAAACACGCCACAGCCAAAACTACTGGGCCGATTTGGCTGCAATTTGGTACGTAGGCATCTCATAACCCAACTTAGATCTGAAAAGCTTTTGGAGCCAATCGTGCAACCGGAAATGCCATTTTGGCACATCAACTTTTAAATTTTAAATGCAAACCCCCATTTTTCACGTCACCATAAGAAAGACCTTCAAATTCTGCTTCTAAAAATGTATTCATTCTTAGTGTCCTTTTGACCAAAAATTTAAAAAAAAATTGATTTTTATCAAACTTTAAAATCGCGGTACAGCCCAAGCCCCTGAATCGATTTGGCTGAAATTTTGCACATAGGGATTGTATTACACCTCGAAAAGCTGAACAAATTTTGAATTCCATCGACTCACGGAAAGTGTCCTTTTGGCACACCAATTTCCAAATTTAAAATTATTCAATCATTAAACCATTAAAAACAAGTTTTTGAAAGATTTATTGTCACCATCAGAAGGGTCTTCAAATCTTGGTTTTAAATAGGACAAAATTAATTCGCATTTAGCGCTGTTTGGTTCAAAAAATCGAAATTTTATAATAACAGTAAAAACACATTATAGCCCAAATTACTGAATCGATTTGGCTGAAATTTGGTACATGGAGATTAGGTGACCCGTTGAAGACCTGAAAGGCTTTTGGGAGCAATTGGCCCACGCGAACTGCCATTTAAGCATATCAACTTAAAATTTTAAATACAAGGCCTCTTTTTTATGTCGCCATTAGAAAGACGATCAAATTCTGGTTCTAAAAATGTATTCACAGTTTCTGCCATTTCAGTGGAAAATATTGAAAAAATTCTTTCTCATTAAAAGGGAGCAGGCTGACAGTGGATGACATAAAGTGGCAGTTATTGTCAAAAAGTTGGCAAAAGATTAACCTTAAAAGGAACATATTGTCAAATGTGATGGGTGATGTCGGTATTTGTCAGAAAATTGCGAAATTAGTCACAGACGTCAGACGATAAGGATAAAAAAAAATCTGTTGAATTGACTACTATCTACACAGAATACAAAGATCCACGCGATGGGGAGGTTCCAGCCGCTTCTCTGCTGCATTTTTTTAAGATGTTTTTTATAGTGGCAGAAATGTTTTAAATAATATAACTTGAAGCCTGCAAAACACGACCTATCAAAAATAAAATCCATGCATGTGGAAAATTTGGGCTATTCCTTGACATATCTTGATTCGCTCTTAAGAATGTGAAAATTGCGATTTTGAAGTAACTTATTGGAACTTACATATTTTTGACAGCTGCCGATCGAATGGCATTGATCGAGGCCTACGTTACTTATAGCCGGTTTACGATGCTCAGTTATTGCAAACTAAAAGTAATCGCCAAAAACAAAATTTTTACGTTTTTATAGGATATAGACCAGGCTAGTTTTGAGTTTCGAGACTTGTTAAAAGCAAATCGGATAACATTTTGACGACAAGTGTTTGTAGACTAATTGGACCCTGCCCAAGTAACAATTTAAGTTTTATTTTAATCTACGAGACAGCTATAAAACTTACTAACAAGAGTTCCTTTAAAGCTACTCTCCCTTGAAGCAGTATTGAACACTGTAATAAATCAGCTATAAAGTAAAAAAGGAGAATCTTATGAGGTTCTTCCAGTATAATTTTTAAAGCTTCTTAAAACCTTTCCATCTTAATGCAACAGTGTTGCTAACATTGTCAAGTAATGTATAAAACTTTGCTTAAAACTTTAATAAAACCTTCGAGTCTTAATAAGATCTTCAAATTGAATTCAATAAAACCTTACCTATATTACTTAAAAAAGTTCCACGCAGAGAAAAAGGTTTTGAAAATAGCATCTATAATTCTTTGTACCTTTATTAAGATTTTAACTTTGCCGTTTATATTCTTTTGTATCTACAATGGTGAATCCTGTTTAAAATGTACGCTGTATTAGAATTGTAGGTTCCGTATATATACCTATATAATTACGGATTCGTTGTCTTCGAATCCAAAAAACGTAAACAAAGGATTGTTTACTGACAAAATTCTACAAAACAAGCATAAAAAACTTACGCGCCCTGATAATAAAGATTCCTTTAATTAATAAGTTTTAATTATAGAAAAACAAATTTTTATATAAATGCTAAATGTTGTCCAAAACTTTACTTATTCTGTTGCAGATTGAACAGCTTTGTAAGTCGAGCACATTTTTTCTGTCTATCGCTCAAATTCAGGGACAATAAATATATTATATTTTTTCCACATTTCATTTCAACAATATGGCGGCTGAATATTTCAGCTGCAATCATGGCGTATTTGTTCATAAAACTATTAACTACTGAATTATGTTTTAATAAGTCTAGCTTGTTTTGTAAAAACTTTTTTAGAAACATTAAAACGATTTGTAATTGAAACAGATTTGCTAAATGCTATCTTAAGGGCAAAGACCGTTATCTGAGAGTAAATAACCTGTAGAGCTTTTACATTTAAAAAACAGTTTTTAAACCATTTGTAAAACTCTCTAATAAAGCAGCCATAAAGTTAAGCTCTTATTTATTAATTTAACAAGTCCATTTTGACTTCAAGAATTTCTTAAGATGAAATACATTTAACGAGGTATTTTACATAGCAACAATAAAACAGCATTAAGAGCTGTCGGCGTTGAGACCATGTAGTTTTATAATTCATTCTTAAGGATGCAGATAAAACTTATTTATAAAACATTTTTGTCTTACAGTATTAACGCTATTTAAGACAACTTTTATAAAACTGCTGACTTCTGTAAGTCCATTATAAACCTGTCATAAAACTTAGGCAAGACTGGTTATTCTTAAAATTGTTACTTGGGTGCTGAATCCGAAAATCACTGTCGACACTTCGAAATCTTAACCGGAAGTCCGTAATTCTAGATGGCGCTCAAGGCAGATCGTTATATCCAAAATAGCATAAAAATTACACAGTTTCGACCAAAGACGTGGTATACAAAATTAAAGATAGCTTCATTCTCTACAAGAAAGGCCCTAATGATTTTTTCGTACCGGCGACGGTTTACCCCTAGCGAGGGCAAGAAAGTTGCGTTCGCTGCGCGGCTTACGCGCTTAACGATTATTTAATCAAAACACTTGTTTCTTAATTTTTATGGAGTTTTTCAATATATTTCACCAATATCCACCTAAATACATGGGATTAGTAAGATATTCACAATTTACTTACCTTTTTTCAATGTGCAAACGCCGTTTTCTATTTTGACTCTAAGTTGCTTTTGAGGTGCGTCGGATAACATTTTGACAACAAGTATTTTTTAATTAATTTAACCCTGCTGAGTCCGAAAATCACTGTTTTGATTTCGAAATCTTGACCGGAAATGCTTTGTTCAAGATAGCACCATCCAAAATACCATCCTAATGGGAAAATAGCTGCAGCCGATTTGGCTGAAATTTTGATATGTTGTAGATCTCGAGTTCCTGATCAAAAGTTATCATTGACACAAAGCAATCGCATGGACGGTTCTTGCTACAGAGGCCTGAAAATGAAATAGAAATTATATATCTGAGCTTGAAAGCCACCTTAACTAGCGTACATCCTCGAAGATTTTGAAATTTAAACAGTGATTTAATGATTCAGCAGGGTTCAATTATTCAAATAATGCTTGTTGTCAAAATGTTATCCGATCTGCTCTTTGTTGTAGCGCCCCTCAAAAGAAACCAACAGTGAAACACAGAAAATGGCGTTTGCACATTGAAAAAGCGGAAATAAAATGAGAATATCTTACTAATCCCATGTATTTAGGTGGATATTGGTGAAATATATTGAAAAACTCCATAAAACATTAAGAAACAAGCTTTTTGATTAAATAATCGAGGAGCGCGTAAGCCGCGCGGCGAGCGCAACATTCTTGCCAGCGCTAGGGGTAAACCGTCGTCGGTACGAAAAAAACATTAGGACCCTTCTTGTAGAGAATAAAGCTACCTTTAATTTTGTGTACCACGTTTTTGGTCGAAAACTGCATAATTTTCATGCTATTTTGGATATGACGGTCTGCCTTGAGCGCCATCTAGAATTACCGGACTTCCGGTTAAAATTTCGAATTGCCGACAGTGGTTTTCGGATTCAGCAGGGTCCAATTAGTCTGGAAACACTTGTCGTCAAAATGTTATCCGATTTGCTTCTAGCATAATATAGAAAGCGTTTTTTGAAATTCTAGCCTTGTCTAATACTGGGAACCCAAAAAATGGTTTTTGAAAATGTCTGTTGGTGTGTCTATGAATGCGCTACAGCGCAAACTATTGGACCGATCTGGTCGCAATTTGGTATGTGGACATTGTATGATTTAAGGAAGAACCGATTAGACTTTGGGCCAAATCGGTCCACATGCAAATAACCTTCATTTTTCACAACACCATAGGGAAGCTGTTTGAATTCTGCTTCCAAAAAAGTTCCCGTTGGCAAGAAATCCTTACAACCGAAAATAGATGCTTCAAAATTGTGAAAATCGGTTGGAGTGTTTGTAATGTGGGCTATTCTTTATAGATTCGTATATGCTGTCGCCCTGTCGCGGACTTTTTGGTAGATCTTTTCTTAACCAACAGTTCTTATATTTATGATTTTGTTATTTCCTCAACTGTTTACTTAGCGTTCACGTTTAAAATTGCTAAACCGGGGTTTTACGCGGACTTGCACGCGACGGATAACTGAGACGGTCTAAATAGGATGAATGGTTGACTTTTATTCTATTTTTATTAAAATTTAACATCGTGGCTACTGGCTAGACGTGGCAGTATCCAGCCACTAAATTCGGGTAAATTCCATGATAAGGGAGTAGGACGTGTGCAAATAGCTCTTTCACATGCGCTAACTGGGGAAAGCGGTGTGTTTTTGACCCGAATTCAAATCTGGACGACGGACGCTTATTTTTTGAATTTTTAACTTCTACCCTCATGGGACAGATACAGTACAGATAGGTTTTATTTTCTTGCTATTTCTATATTAACAAATTCTGTGAAAAAGTAGAGATTGTCATTTTTTTAGCTTCCCCACACCACATTTAAAAAAAGGGATGTTACTGCAATCACTAAGATTTTTGAATTTGAGATAAGGACAGGGGCCCAATTCTCGAATCGTTTGCGATGTTGCTAGGCCGCCGCCAATCATATTGCGCCTACCTTAGTGATTCCGTTTACGAAATCGTTTGTCAGATTCCAAAAAATTTATAATAACTCCGAAACTAATGGAGATAGGTATAGGAATTAATAGCGAACACAGGCTGACAGGGAATTAAATTTGCTGTCCACTGGGATAATAAAAAACTAGGCATTCCATTTGAAAAAATTGAGTTTCAATTGTTTTATCTGAGCTAACGCGCCACTGGTCGTGGACTCGTGGACCCTCCCTAGAGAGATTTTATGGTTGTTTGTGAAAGCACAGTTCGATGTCTCAAGGGCATCTTTTAGCGCTGTCAAAATTTCAATACTCATCTCTCTCTTTGGCGAAGATATTAATTTTTAAGTATTACATACTAGATTTTCGAAAAAAAAAAATTCCCGGAAACTATCAACTGGCTAAGGGTATTATATCAAAATTCTCGTAATTCAATGTAGAATCTGAATATGAATATAATATGAAATTAGTGGCGTCCCATTTACAATTACGAAGTTGTTGTCGATTTCCAGTAGGTATAACCGGAAGTGCGGCCATTTCGAAAATATTTTCTTTCAATCCAGAATCACTATTTAAAACCTCCGGACACAAATTTGTGCGATTGAAACATGAACAGTTCCCGAGATACGTCTAATGGATACTCTTCCTGAATGACCCTGTATAGGGCTATAACACGAAATGATGGGAGGAAAAACTGAGCCTCTCTTTTCCCTCAAGTGTGCGTCGAGCGATCGAAAAATGCATCCTCCCCATGGTTTGGAACTAAAACTCATCTTCGATTACTAACTTCTTTTCTTTCCCTACAATTTTGTAACAATGATATTTTGACGGAATATACGACATGACTCTGTAGACATGATGACTTTCAGTTCCAAAGATCCATCACTGATAAACAAGGGCCATCCTAGCTCAAAATTTGGGGGAAGGTTAATCTGTAAGACAATTGTGACCGGGACCCCGGAGGGTTGAAATTGCGCCGCAGGTAAAAATTCTTCAAAATTTGAAGGTTACGCATTTTCTAAGCACTTAAATGTATGGATGAAATTATGTGTACATAAACCTTAACTCCCATAAAAAGAATTTTTTATCGATTTAGCTCTTCAAACTTTTGAGTCATATCCATACAGCAGGAACAAAGACAAAGGAGTCGGATATATTTATATACATATGTACTCTTTTTTCTAGGTGTTGCTCTGGCCTTTACCCCCCCCCCCCCCCACACACACACACACTTGAACTGCCCTTGATGATTGATAAATTATAAGGATGAGTTTTCAAAGATCCAGCTGCTTCTCGGTTGCATTTTTTCCAATGAAGATTCGTGGCAGAGTTCGTATGTGCCCCTTGAAGGAACCTTAAAATTACGGTGCACCAATTATCAGACAATTATCGTGGGAAATTAATTATCGAAAACATCGATTAATGGGAAAAATCGATTCATCGAGAAAATCGATTATTTTCAGTAATCGATCAGATCATACTCGGCCGAATCGCTAATAAGTAACTGAAAAGTGGGGCGGGCGGTCATCCTCTTGCATTCTTTTAAATTTATTATTTTTCATTGAAAATAAACGTCCGTGTTCGGAATATTTATGGGAGAGTAAGTTCCAAGTACCTACTTACGGGCGCACAGAAAATAATATTAAGTACGTGAATGTTGAAATGGTTAACAAATAACAGAAAAGTGATTACTTATGTTGTTAAAAATAAATCGCCCGTATTCCTACTAAACGCTTCATCAAATCGTTAATAAGTAATTAGGAAAGTGGGGCGGTCAGCTTCTTTTGCCACTTTAAATTAATTATTTGATGTATATAAAGTGATACTTACACAGCAGTTTTTAAATTTCAATTTTTAACAGTAAATATTGTTAGCTTATTCTTAAATAGCCTTTAGTCATAGCTTCACTTTATGCTCCCTTCCTCTATTTGGTTGGTATAGTTATTTTTAATGTGAGCGATTAGGTAGGGTAGTCGCTAAGTCAAATTAACTTTGTGCGTAGGTCATCATAAATAATAATTAATAATAATAATAATGAGTTTATTTTCCAACAGACATATGTAAACATACACCCAATTACAGGAAAAAACATAATTGTGTAGGACAATGAAGTTATATAAGATATTATATAAAGAAAGTAAGCAATGAAATTAAGCAAGCTTCTGAGGTACATAATAAGTAATATCATAGAAACAAAAGAAATTTAAAGACAAACAATTATTTATTTTAACTTTGTAAGAACTGCTGAGGTAATACGTTTTATGGAATCGCTATTGATGTCACAGAGTTGTGAAATAAAGATATCATTCCATGTTCCCACTACTTGTCCGGCAGTTATCTTTAGCGCGAGCTTTTGGCGGAACGGAAAGCGAGTAGTCGTCAGCATACTTAATAAATATCTAATTAAATTTAAAGCGACAAAAGAAGCCTGACACCCCACCACTTTCTGTTATTTGTTAACGAAAAATTGAACCAACGCGTAATAATACTCTTAAAAGTCGGAAAATAACATGCGTCCGTATAGGTAAGGAACTTTTACTCCCCCGTACTGTCGTAATTATTCCGAACACGGACGTTGATGTACTTGCGACGCTTTACTAGACTTAATGAAATCTATCATAATTGGCAGAACCCAGTATGTAGAATATAGTGGTTATGTTTCTTCTACCTTTTGTGCTTATAGTGGTGTTGCTCAAGGCTCAAATTTGGGTCCGCTATTGTTTATAATCTTTTTTAATGATGTTGTTAAGTGTATTAAATCAAGTAAATTTATATTCGCGGATGACTTGAAAATTGCAAGATGCGTTGAAAACTACTCTGATTGTTTAGACTTACAGTCTGATATTGACAATTTGGTTCGATGGTGCAAGGATAATCAGCTCACTTTGAATATTGACAAATGTCGAGTGTTACCTTTTTCTAGGAAGAATAGTAATGTTGCATTTTACTACAATGTAAATGGTGTTGTCCTTACACGTTGTAGTGAGTACGTCGACCTAGGCGTTGTTATGGATTCCAAATTGACTTTTGTTCCCCATATCCTTAAGGTTACAAACTTTGCTCTAAAGACTTTGGGTTTCATCATCCGAAATTCTAAGGACCTCACTGATATCTACTGTATTAAGCTACTGTTTTATACCTTGGTGCGACCGAAACTTGAATATTGTAGTGTTATTTGGTTTCCTGTCCAACAAGTATATATATCCACCATAGAATCTGTACTTCGTAAGTTCTGTAAATTCTGTTATTTTAAAACTTTTGGTTTATATCCAACTCGTAACTTTAGTCAGCGAAATTTACTCAGCATTATGAACGAGTCGTCGATTACTGCTAGGAGGAATCTGTCCTGTTTGATTTTTTTGCAAAACATTATTAATGGTCGCGTAATCAGCTCTGCTCTGCTTGAGCAAGTAACATTATGTGTACCTAGACTCACCAGTAGATCAGCTTTAGTGTTTTATTATGACATACCTAATACGTATCATTATTACAATTGTTCACTTTTAACATGTTTTAAGCTCTACAATTGTTTATCGGAGAACGGTTTTGATATTTTTTATGATGATTTTTCAAACAAAAGTATTCGAGCTAAGATATGTCAGTTCTATGATAGTATCATTAATCCTCTTGAATATTAGACATTTTGCACTTTAGGTCTCATATTTGTAATTTCCTATTTTATATAATTTTTCAGTTCCTATATTTGTATTTTGTATTAATTTTTAATTTTTTTTGCGCTCTGCACATTTGTAGTTTCCACCATAGACTTTGATGTCTTTTGGGAAATAAACATTATTATTATTATTATTATTATTATTATAATAATAAGTAATGCTACGAGTGCATACCATGTTATCGATAATTTTTCTTCCGTCAATTTTGGATGCCTGTTACTTTCGTGTGAAAACTGCACGTGTGCGATTTCAAAACACGCATGAAAGATGCACTCTTTTTCAGATTACTGCACTCGAATGTCACGTGATATTTGATAGCCAACAATATGTTTTTATTTTTCAAAAATAAGCCAATCGAAAATTTAAGTAGCTTTCAGTTAGTTCTAGTGCAACAATAAATAACAATAAAAATAAAACAAATCATTGTGTCATCACATCATCATGATTGTCATTCCGGGTAAGTAGGTATACTCTGTTCTTTTTCTATGTGACTAGAGGTGGAAAATATCCATAGTAACCCATTATTACAACAATGGATGTCCATACAATTTTTGCACCTTTAGTCACAGAAAAAGATCGGAATCGGAATCTTTCTAGCAATACACGTAGATACTCCGATGTCAATATAAAATAATAAAATTGTTATTGTCCAAGCTCTGCGTGAAAGATCACGACTCTTCCATTTTCTTCCATCACAAATATCTTGGGCGTTAAACTGCTGAAAGCAGCGTTATAAAAATGGTGGAGGCGCCGGGATAGTCGAATCAGCGCGGATCATCTCATCTCTTAATCCAGCAGTGATAGTTTCAACTTATCAACTTAAGCCCATTTCAGTTGCCGAGTGCATCGCATCCCTGTCCACTAAAGCATCCCCCGTAATCGCTTCAGCCGCTTACTATCCCCGCGGGCACTGAAACTTTGATAAAAGCCCGAGCTTCGATCGAGCTTCCGAATTGCGCGCAAAGATGCGCGCCGCCAACCTCAGCCGGGCCACCTCTCAATGTTTACAGACTTAATCGGTTTATTGCCGCATTTTATTGTTTTATCGACGCTCCGACGGCACTTCTTCAGTGAATTCAACGATGCGTAAACACAATTTCTGACCTTCATAATGTGAGTGTTTGATGTGAAACTTTCCGAATGTTTTTTCAGGTTTTTCAGGACCTACGCTACGGCCACGTTCCTGATGGCCGTCGCTTGCACCCCGTGCCAAAAAACTGAATTTCAATGCAACGACGACGGGTGCATACCCCGCAATAAATACTGCAACGGAGTGCAAGACTGTCAGGATGGGAGCGATGAAGCCATCGACTGCTCTCGTAAGAATAAAATATTTTAACACTCAATTTCTCCATTTCCTTTTCAGCCTGCAATCAAACTTATTTCGGTGAAACGGGCAGAACTTACGAGATTGAAGTCAAACGACCGTCAGAAGAGCAGATGCCCTTTTTGTGTTATCTAAATTTTACAGCAGGTGGTGGCAACTTAGGTGAACTCGTTCAGGTAATAATAGTTTTGATTTAAACGTTATTACTCCGAAGGGGATTGGATTTTTGAATTATTAATTTAATCGTCGAGGATTTGCCGCGTTCCTTAATTGACTTCAGTATTAAAAGCCCCCGGAAGACGTATATCAATGCGATGTGTATTTATCCGCATGCAAAGAGTTAGAGGTGGTTAATAGCCTAGGGGTTGGTTTTAGGTTGAAAACTCATAAGACCTTTTTTCAATAGTTGACCGAAATCTATCAGACCCCGTAATTTTATGCTACTATTTACTTGAATAAATTTCAAGTTTCAACACTTAAATTTCATCCCCCTTGTTATATATTAGTGAAAATTTGTCCATCCACCTACAATATCACTGAAAATTAACACACCAAATTCTACCTTGATACGTTGAGTAGTTTTTGAGTTCTCGTATTTTTGCGTTTCTGCATGTTAGGGGTTGTAGCGACTTTAAGGGTGGTTTTTCTCAAAATATGAAGGACGCCTTTTTGAATCACTAATGGAAAGCTATCGAATGACGCCAATTTCGACCAATACTTATTAAGCGGAATTTCGAGTTGCAACCCCTAATTTCCACTTCAATGTTCGATTTTACGAAAAACGCATCCCCCGCAAGATTTCACCGATATATGTGTGTACGCTGAGTTCCCGACAGCTTTTTTTTAGCCCTCGAAATTAACACCCCTTCACCTTCAACAGACTTAATGGTCGAACGTGCATACCAAGTTTCAGCAAGATACCTCCAGTAGTTCTCGAGTTATTGCAATTAATAGTTATTCGGTTTTTCACCCCTAACTCCCACTCCCTTGGTCCAATATGGCCCAAAAGCAATCCCCGCCTTACTTTTCGGGAGAGATGAAGTTGCCTACCAGCTCGATATCTCAATCCGTTCTCAAGTTATGTGACGGCAGACTGACGAGCGAGCGAGCGAATAAGCTAAATCGAGAGTGCCTCGCATTCTGCTACGGCACTAAAATGGGTATGTTGCAACTACTGACTGAGATAAATTATTCAAAGCGGCTATTAAGGACTATTAATATTTCATTCAGAAACTTGGGTTTATAATTGAAACTTTGTAGATTGATTGTTTTTCGATGAAACTAACTTTACTGTTTACTGCATTCGCTCAGGGTTTATTGCAGCATATTCAGGTTTGCTTTGAAATTGAAAGGGTACTTCATCCCTCTAATGGCTTTTCAATCAGCAATCGCCTGAACGATATCGATTGAAAAATTGAGAACAATAAATCTTTTAAATCGTACAACTAAACTTCTTAATGCAGTCGTTGATTTTAGCCCTTATCTCCGACTTTAAACTCTGCGAAGTAAATGCGATTAATGTGCTAAATTGTTTACTCGTTATTGGTATGTCATTACTGGTTCTGGATCTTTAACTTCTAGGCATAGCGCAGCAAGTTACTAAAATAGTTTATCTCATTATGAGTTTAGAAACTAGGTTTTTCCCGTGCTCGCGTGAAGCAAGTGCGGGAAAACAATTTATTAACGTGTAATCAACGACTTTTTTCATCATATTACGTTCAGACACAAAAACGTTAATAGTACACGAGGGCACAGAAATGCAAATAAACGTCAAAAGCAAAGCTAAATTATATTTGTCAAGTGAAAAAAACGCACGGAAAATGTGCACGTGAAAATGGATTTTCTCTGTCTGACCCTGACCTTTGTTAAAAAATGGTTGTCTACCTGTAAACACGCTACAGCCCAAAACTGCTGAGGCGATGTGGCTGAAATTTGGTATGTGCAATTTACATGACCCAAGGAAGAACTACTTGGATTTTGGGCCAAATCCGTCCAAAGAAAGTGCCATTTTGACTCACAAACTTTAAAATTTCAAGAGTTAATTTCCATTTTTTTCATTCGAAAGCTCTTGAAGTTGTGCTCGTAAAAATGTATTTACATAGCGTGCACTAGATGTTCATAACTCTTACATATTATATTCATCATACTATTCTGTACAGGGTGTTGCCAATTTCATTGCCCACTATTGAAATCTCGGAAACCATTAGAGTTAGAAAATCGGTTAAATTAGAAAAAAGTTGCGCATTTTGAGGGTGATTAAGAATCTGTAAAAAATTCTCCGATATCTTGATTCGTTACTGAATTATCCTGAAAAAACTGAGAATCGCGATTATAAAGAAAAATTAATATCTTCTTAACAGTTGGTGCTAAGCAAATGAAACTGCTGCTCAAATTCGAAAATTTTCGTGATTGCAGTAACCTCCCATTTTTTAAAATTGTGATGAGAATTGGGGAGGTTAACTCATATCTTTCTAATGATTGACGGTCGACAGTAAACTTTTCTTTTTTTATGGCCGCCATTTTGGATTTTAACACCATTGGATACACAAAAAAATGTAGCTAACATGGATTTTTTTTGAGACATCGCCAAAGTTTGAAAAATTAGTACCTATGAATAATTTGTAAAATTAGCCTAAACCTAGATGAAAACCAATTGCGAAAATGTACACCGACTTTTTCAATCTCTTATGACATGTAAAAGCGACTGAATTCAGCGGTAATAAAATATGTCTTGGCATGGTGTAACAAGCTTTGACATATTTTTTCAAAATTTTGCAAAGCTGTTTTTTAATAATTAATAATAATAATAATAAAGTTTATTTCTGTATCCATTGGTGTTAAAATCGAATATGGCGGCCATAAGATAAGGAACAATTGACTCACACAAAAAAAATAATAGTTCGAATGAACATAATTATAGCATTAAGAACCATTATTTATGATCATCTGGGAGCCAACAATTTATGTAGTTCCGTGAACAATAAACTTTTGGTCGATTTGTTTTAATTCGTTGAACAATACATTTATAGTCACGATAACTATAATGTTTATACTGGAGAAAACTACATTAGGTATGTGGTCGGTTCCACAAATAAAATATAATCCCAATAACCTAATATTTATGTTTTGGCGAACTATTTGTTATAGTTGTTGTTACGTTTAGGAAACTATACGATTATAGTTGCCGTTACTAAAATATTATTTTTAGAAATTGTGGCGGGATATTTAAAATGATAACTGTGGATTCACAGAAACACTTTTTTATTTAAAAATCATCTATAACAAAAAATATACATTATACATATACTTATCATCAGTCCCATGGATTGAACATCATCGGCTTCAACAGCATTACTGATTTCAGAGGTGTGGATGATCAAAGATTCACTTCTCTCTTCTTCAGACAGACTTTCTTGTAATTCTTTAACAGGATTGGCTGGCTCCTTAAGAGCGTGTTGTATGCTTACACATGGTTTCTGCTGAGGGGCAGCGGTGAGAGACGAAGGTCACTCAACAGATAAAGTGGGAGGAGCCTCGAATCTCCCACTTCTTCTAGAGCTACCAGCTCGCTACTCGCACACAGGGTGTTCTTTAAAGTTTCCACCTTGAATATCTTTCGGACCGCGGACGTAAAAAATATATTGAAACGAAATAAACGCTGATCAACTTGGCTTAAGGGAGGGCAATTACACTTGCAGTGGTGTACTTTTTTTCACTTTCGGTTTTTTTACCGGAATAACTTTAATTTATACTTTTCTCAAATGGAAACCTAGACTTTTCCAGAGGTGCTTTCAAAAGTCACACTTTACGGTTTATTTTTGGGTTTTCTAGATTTCAACATGTTACTTATAAACTGAAATAGTTGTACCTGGTTAAATATCCGTAATCACAGATTACACCCATCGTGTTTGTATTACAAAATTCTTGTCTTCAATACTCCAGTGGCTTATCTAGCTAGAAAATTGCTGTAAAGGACAGATATTCATAACGTTAATATAAATAAGGAGGAAGGACTCTCTGGACATAGGTACCGGTACATTGGTCTGTGACACAATTAAATTTTTTTTTATCTGCATTTACTGCTGTGGGGAGATATTTTTTTGCCCTTCCTGTTTAAGCGAAAATGACCGTCATTTTGATTTTTCAAATTAAGTTAATCATTTTTCGCAACGGATTCGGAGTCTACGTTTTTTGACCTGACCAGTAGTGGAGTAACTACACGACCACCACCTTAGATGTTCAAAAACATCGAAGAAATCGGTGAAAAATTGAGTTTTTTGAAAAACGCAAAAACCTTTGCTTTTTCGATAATATAAATTCAACTGCGTAATTAGTTTTTCAAAACATTTTTATCTCTTTAAAAATTTTTCAATGTTAAAACATGTCAAATTTGCAAACATAATCTAGGGTGGCCGTGACTGTACCTACTTCCGGTCTAACTTAGAAAAAATCCTAAATTCTGAATCCGTTGAGAAAAAAGAATGAATCCATTTGACAAATCAAAATTAGTTTTACATTTCGACTTTAGACTGACCTAAGGGAATTACGTTCCTTCAAGGCGTCCCTAAAAATTCAGTTTTTTTAAATTTATTTGAAAAAAAATAATTTAAGTATACAAATCTGGGAGCGGAGACCACCGGCTCTTTTCCGTTTTTTTTTCAAATTATTATTATTGCATTCCTAGGGCGGCCTTTACATATTTTTTCTACAATTTTTTCTGTAGGCAGTTTCCTCACAAAACAATTTCGAAATGATGATTAGCGGTCATAGTCATTTATGATATAAGTGTTAAAAGTGGTAATTTATTTTGTGAGAAGGGAAATTTGAAACACGACGCGCAGCGGAGTGGTCCATCCCTTCGAACAACATAAAATCAGTTTTAACACACATACCTATCATACACAATTTTTTCTACAAACACGATTAAAAGCAAAATTTTTCATATTATTAGTTGAAAACGACCATGAAATTCGCTGTAACTGAGATAGGTATACTGACAATTTGCTGCCGGTGCTTGTTTAATTGTTGTTGCATTGTTACTTTTAACACTGGGGGTAAAAAGTAAATTACAGTATTAAAAGCATTATTGTTTTAACGTTTGTTGACAATTGTTAAAAATGCCGTTTTCTGACACCGGCATTAAAAGACATTTACTTTTAACACTGGTGTTAAAAGTGACAATGCAACAACAATTAAACAAGCCCCGGCAACAAATTGTCACTACACCTCTGCCTCAGTTACAGCGAATTTCATGGTCGTTTTCAACTAATAATATGAAAACTTTTTCTTTTAATCGTGTTTGTAGAAAAAATTGTGTATAATATGCGCGTCGTGTCCCAAACTTCCCTTTCTCACAAAATAAAATACCACTTTTAATATTTATATCATAAATAACTATTTGACAGCAGTGTTAAAAGTAAATGACTGGTGTCAGAAAATGCCATTTTTAACAATTGTCAACAAACGTTAAAAAAACTGTTTTTAATAGTGTTTATAGAACAAGGTACTTAATCGCTATAGGACGCACTGTTTTCGAATAAATTGACTAATCGTTTTAGCGCGCAAACATTTGTTATTGTCACAGAGTTTATTTAATTTACCAAATTATCAAAAATTACTTCATGGACTGATTCCTTGGGAAGGAAAGTTTTCCCGTAGGAAGCATTTTTCGCCATATATGACCATAAAAATTTTTCTTCTTTAAATAACGTAAGGAATCAGCCTCTAAATTTATTTTTGATTAATTTTCCCTAAATTTGCCCTAAAACAATTAAGTTTAATTTTTTCGAAAACGGTGCGTTCTGATTTCGAAATTGTTTGTGAGGAAATTGTTGCAGAACAAAATTATAGAAAAATGCGTAAAGCCCCCAAGGCTTGCACGCACCAGAAAAAATTCAGTATACAGCTGTTTATATCCGTACAGTTTCCGCTCTAAATTTCAGATTCGTATCCATAGCTCAGTATCGGTAGCTTCCTTATAGGGAACGATATCGAACCCAACTTTTATCTCCTTTTTACCTTTTTTACCTTTTAAATTTTACGCAAGGAGTCAATGGTAAGAATTCTGCTACAAGATTTGGGAACACACTGTATTGGTTGTCGACTTGTCGGGAGGTTACAAACCATCTGAATCGATCAACACGTACGCGCATTTATTTACAAAGTCGTGCACTAGAAAGGAATAGACATAAAATCGTATAGACAGAACTATTCGCGACAGTGTTTATCCAACAAAGACAGCTTTATACAGAATAGACCTAGATGAGAAAGACATAAAATTATTTCCTTGAGCTGCCACGCATAATAGGGAGGGCAGCACTTGACGCTGGCTCTCCAAGACAATATTTCGGGAAACAAAGGTATCGAAGAAAATTCATAACGCAGTTTGACAAAAAATTATGATTTTGCGTTAGGCGTCAGTTTAAAGACGAAGCTTCAATTTAGGTTTATTGTTTGCCAGATTTTAGATTTACTTCATAATAACTCGCGCAACGGAGTGAGAAGTTCAATGATTTTGAGCCAACTTTTAACAATGACGGAAACTCCATTTTCAAAAAATAAAAAACAATAAACCTGGGTTTATGTTTTGTCTAAAGGGTAAAAATATTTCCTAGTCTCTAAGTCAATCCCTTGAGGAGCTAGACGTTTTCGCTTTGCCCCTGTTCTTAGCAGATCTGGACAAGGATACTACACGCTCTTAAGTCCAAGAGGGCTTCGTCATCAACAGCTTGTTCTAAAATTTACATTAATGCGAATTAGTTGATAAATATTAGTTTGTGAACATGTTTATGATGCTAATTAAATTTAGAATTAAATTATGGGCACTGACACGTATACCCCCGTTCCCCGTTTGAAAGTCAGAGTTTTTTTTTTTTCAAGGAAACATGATGGTCGGTATAGTTGTCTCTATAGTGGTGTAACTTGAATAAGAACAATTTAACTTTAATAAGTGCAAATGACCGTAACTCATTAAGTTTCAATGGATATTGTAAAAACGGCAAATATACTCTCAGGTGTTGTTTTGCGTCACGCGCCGCGCGCGTATAGTTATTCACCGCGTTAATAAATCAAGGATTTTCTTACCTTCAAGTTTAGGCAGAAGATGATGGTCCAGTCCCCAGTGAGCGAGGAAAATGTTCACATCCTCGGTTTAATCAAAACTTTTCACTACTTTTATCACTACATACTTTTCAACAAATAGTGAATGGGAGCCGCGCCAGGAGAACAAAACAAGACGAAGCGAAACCGAAGCGTGCATAACGTGGCATACGTGAGAAAAACAGGTAGTTTTGCGGGAACCTCTTCTATTGGTCACATTTCAGCGAGTTTTTTAAATTTCACCACATGCAATGGTTAAGATAATTACAATTTATAATTGTATAAATCTTACCAAATTATTGGTTACAACAAATATTTTTTGTAGTCAACGACGTACATTAACACAATTTATAGTTTCAATAACCACATGTGAGGTTACAACAACTTTTGGGTTAGACGAAACATTTCCTTTTTTATATGTGATTGCTCAAGATCTGAATGGCCTAGAAAATTTGGATTGGCAGCTGTCAAAAATATAAATGTTCCAAGTTTCATTTGAATACCACCAATCTGACCAATCGTTAGAAAGATATGTAAATTTTTCTTTAAAAGCACGATTATAAGTTTTTGCCGATAACTCAGGTATCAACATCAAAACATCAAAATATCAAAATATGTGTGTGTTGGGTTTCAAATAGCTGCGTGCAACCCTTGCGGAGTTGATATTTTTTATGGCCATCACCTCCTAAATTTCGTCCTTGAAATTGGCACCCCTTCACCTTCCAACAGGTCGAACGTGCATATCAAGTTTCAGCAAGATACCTTGACTACTTCTCGAGTTATTGCAATTAATAGTCATTTATGTTTTGTTTTTCATCCTCAACTCCCACCCCATTGGTTCGATATGGCCCAAAAGCAAACCCCGCCTACTATTTAAGAGTGCACAACAACACAACTGTATACCAAGTTTCAGCTCGATAGCTCAATCCGTTCTCAAGTTATCCGACGGACAGAGTTGAGGAGCGAGCGAGCGAATAATCAAAAAGAAGAGTACTTACCTCGCATTCTGATACGGCACTAAAAGAAAATATGCCGTATACCGTTTCCTTTTAACCTCTCCACAACCAATATAAAAATGGGAGGTTACTGCAATCAGTCCAAAATTCGAAATTGAGATAACACCAGATCTTTACGTTTCAAGGTCTCAGGATCACGAAAAAGTGGTTTTTAAAAAATGTCTGTGTGTATGTACGTACGTATGTACGTATGTATGTACGTATGTACGTATGTGAGCACGATTTCTCGGAAACTACCGAACGGATTTTAGTGAAATTTGGTATGCAGGTTAGTGTTGGCCTTCTGGTGAGCCCAGTTAATTTTGTTGCGAATCCGAAGAAGCCAAGTGCCTTTTAGGCATGTAAACTATGAAATTTGACTGATGAACACTAATTTTTCTTAACAGCGCATGAAAGGTCTTGAAATTCTGTATCTGAAAGTGTACTCACACTTAGCGCCTTTTTGGCATAAAATCGAAAAATTCGAAGTATTGAGGAAACATTAAATAACACGCTACAGCCCAAACTGCTGGATCGATTTGGCTGAAATTTGGTAGGTAGAGATACCGTCACCCGCCGAAGAACTGATTTAATTCTGGTGGCAATCCGAGGGCGGCAAGTGCCATTTTGGCATATCAACTTTGAAATTTCAATAATGAACTCCTATTTTCTCTATCAGCACATGAAAAGTCTTCAAATTTAGTTTTCAAAATTGTACTCAACCTTAATGCCCTTTTGGCAAAAGATCGTAAAATTCAGAAAACTCACAGAAAACACATTTGGTTTGGTGGAGTAAAACTTAGGCATAGTAAATAGTAAAATTTAAGTGATATTAGTGATAGGATTGGATCATTCACCAAGTGGGGAGGTTTCAGCCGCTTCCGTAGCTGCCCATTTTTTTGAATAGGTATAGGTATGTACATGTATCCATTTGAAGCCAGAAATTCTATTGAGCAAAAGCGTTCAATAGAAATTGCAAATTGTAGCCTCAAATATGGATATACATCTCATTCATTTAGTATTGACTGAGCTGTCACTTTTATTGGACTGTAAAAGAGTTGAATCTGCCGTTCTTTTCTGACCAATACCTGACCAATCTCCCTCACCGAGGCATTTGTGGTTCAATCTCTTGCGAAATTTGCTAGTTCAGGCAAAAAACTCACATGAACCTGTCACTTCAATAGTAAATTAATGCGATGTAGGTAGGTATTCAAATAAAAAGAAAACTGTACACTACGTAATGACGTATTTATTTATATTCTCGAGTGCTGCGCTGCTAAAATAATTAAATTCCGCCAGAAAACAAAATATTTCTTGAAAATAAGCGAGAGATAGAATTTAGCTTTAGTGCAGGACAGGCTTAAAAGGGTGCAAGCGGCTATTAATGCGGATTAAACAACCGAACCTTAGCTGATATGGAGGATATGAAACAAAGACAGATTTGAACGCTTTTACTTTTTATTTCATCCACGGTCCACGGTCAAGTCCGAAACAAGAATTCCCCTCAGGAAAAGGAAATTATGACAAACTTTGATCGATGGTTATTCCTTTCATTCAATCAACACAAAAATCCATCCCTTCATTGTCAGAACCAGAACTTTTTCGCATTAATCTAATCGATATAACTTAAAGTAAAATCCCCAATGTAATCAAACAAAAAGCTAAAAGAAAGCTCTAAAATAAACTGACGAAAAACGAAAACTCTCACCCTCGGAGGAATAAACAATAAACTGGAATACTTTGCTCATTTTTTAAATATTTAATGGGTGTTCCAGTTGACATTCGAGTCTTTCGCCGTTGGCACGTTTGAGTCTTTTACAACCGAAGGCTGCCCCGACGGTTTCATTTCAATTAAGGAAGGAAATCGACCGAGCTCTGGTGGCAAATGGTGCGGAAGTGCTTGGGGCTACACGGTATACTACAGTGAGACTTCCAGCGTTAATCTCACCTTCCAGCTAGAACGATTTCCGCAACAGGTAATTCCACGTTTTTTAGCCATAACTGTCGGTGCGCCAACCACCTGTTATTAAATTAACAGTAAAAACTGTTCCAGCAAAGCTCGGGTTACTCCTTCGAATTCAAACTTCATTACAAGTTCCTAAAATTAAGCGATGCCCGTATACGTTACGGGAACGCAACGCAACGCTCCTACAGGGGGAAATTAAATCCTGGAACATATTGCGATCGGTTATTGGAGGGCTGTGCCCGTCGTCCTTGCAGGATTCAATCCCCTAATTACCCCGGGATTTATCCCAGGAATGTCAACTGTCAGTACAAAGTGCGGGAGAGGAACGTTCCTGCGGGGAAGCACGCGCTCATCGCTATACGTCAGGCCAATTTTCACTATAAAGAACATATCCCCAAATTTGATAACAGTGATAGGGTGTTAAGGTCGGTACGAGATCCAAAATAAACTCATTCTCAGTGGGCTTTGGAATTTTGACTTTCTTATCGTTTGATATTGCTTTTTCTCACAATGGAGAACTTCAGAGAAAAATGCACTAGACCTAGACCACAAAGAAAAATTTTATTTAAACAGCTAATTCGTTTTCCTTGACGTGTTAAGTCAATAATTTTGCAAAACAAAGATCTTTCAAAGAATTGACGACATGACTTTCAGTTCCAAGGCCCAACGAGGATTTTTTTTGAGTCGATTGATACTTCTGTAAATGATTAATGAAAACTTTCAGGATTTGGGATCAGTGTAATATGATGCAGGATTATATCGAGATTTTGGACGGATGGGGAGTTGGCGCGGCTACGTTGGCACACCTGTGTAGTGGAGAGACAATACCTGAGATTATAAGCAGTGGGCCGGAGCTTTTAGTGAAATTTCACACGTCACCCTTTGGCAATCCTTTCCATCCGTTGCCACTGTCGTACCTTCCAGGATTTGAGCTTATTATAGAGGTATTTAGTGACTTGAATTATTAGGTTGACAACGAATTAGATTTAAAACGAAACTTGGCCATTGTCACTGACAGGAAATTCGAAAATGGCAACGTCTCAATTTTCTTTACGAGGACAAACAGTGACATTCATTTTTTATTGAAGTGACAGAACTTCAAAATTTGAATTTTAGGTTGGTATGAGGAAATTTTGCAAGGAATTTTACTAACAGGTGAGTTGGTAAAAGCGATTTCAATGCGATACGTCAGAAAACATGACACATGTCAAAATTTTGCAATTGCTCTGAATTGGCCCAAAATTGCGTGCGTGCAGTTTTGAGTAAAGTGCAAAGATAAATATTCACGAAAAAGCCTCAGTATCTGTGACACTGCTGCTAACAATAAAAATAAACCCTAGAAGATTTGGGTTATGTAATGTTTTTGCTTTCCCGCTAAATTTTGATCAAATTGTCAAAAGTACAGATCCTTACAAATCAGGGTTGTACAGTTCCAGAAAAATTTTAGTTCTGCTATAGAAAATGAACGGACTTTACATGTTAATATTTTGATCGTTTAAAAAAGTTTCAGTAATTTTTTGATGTGCTTTAAGGAACCTACAAAGCCACATCTTCCAAATAATACTTATTTTAAACTACGGTTATTTCCGTATCTTGTGGCCATCTGTTCCGGTCTTTGTTTAAGTAGTTTGTTGCTGACTATTTACATACATCGTTTTTGAACATCTTATAATGTTAGGATTTATTCATATTATCAACTCTAGAAATATAGCTTGACATTATTATTTCTAATTGCAGTTGGCGGTGAAACAAGTTTACGAATGTTGTTTTCTGCACTAAATTGAAACATACGTTGTTACAGACACGGGACACGGCCAGTTCTAATTAGAAATTTAAAAAATGTCACGTTACATGTTTTTACTAGATTTACGTCGCTATTTTGAATAGGAAAGTAGGTACAGTTTATTTTTTCTTTATGCGATTCAAAAGACACTTTAATTTTCTTTAAAGCCATATCAAAAAATGTTACCATAAGTTGCAAAGATTTCCGCCAGAGGGCCAAAACACAAAACATAAAAACGGAAGTCGAAAAAAAAACGATCATCAAGGCAGCAGAGGAAACGATGGGTAAAAAGCAAAATGTAAAGAAATGGTACTGGTTTGACGAACAATGCGAAAGAATAATAGAAGATAAACAAAAAGCACGAAATCAGTGGTTAAGAAATAACAGCACCGAAGACATGGAAAAATACAAGCAAAACAGAAGAGAGGCAACAAAACTGTGCCAAAAGAAAAAGAAAGAATGGATAGAAAAAACGATGGAGGAGACTGGAAACGTAATAACACTAGACTAGAATATGTGTTTCGTTTTAGTGTTATGTATTACACCGTCACAGAGAGTAAAAAAGATGCAGATGCTGCCAACCGCAATAGCTTACTGCGTCCGGCAGTATCTGCATCATTTTTCCTCTTGTGGCAAGGTAATACGTAACACGTGATAGATATTATCAGATATACTCCGTCAGTACGGTAAAGGCATGACAGGTCGAAATCGGCATTAAAGTACTACGAATTTCAAGTTCCTCTTCCAAAAAATTAAGAAATTGTGTTACATAATGGGTCCGCTGATATTCGATATAACGGGTGTCCTAAAAAAAAGAACGAAATATTTTTGGGGACAACTCATCCATTTTTTAACCGATTTGGATGAACGTGGACTTAAATTAAAGCTAAACAATCAGGCTATCGATTCATTCAAGAGACCATGATAGATGGCGTTGCCGTAGTAGCCTTAGCCATGCTTGTTTTAAAGGCTTACTTTAGGTGCATGGGGATTGGTCATCAACCAATGGTTATGAGAGAAAAATAACCTTGAAGCACGTTTACTTTTCTTCAAAAAGCTTCTTTCAGAAGTTCGTTATGATTCACGAATTAATTTTCTGTGACTTTTTAAAAATCATGTTTTCCCTTATTTTCACGCCTAATGACCATAACTGAAGTAACAGTGATGCATTTTCAGCTTAATTTTCAGTAATAGAGTATCTAATTGAATGATAAACACAAGCGGATGCGAATTGGAGAAAATTTAAAGGTTATTACTGAGAATTAAGCTCTTGTTGCTTCATTGTTACTTTAGTCATGGTCATTCTGCATGAAAAAATGTGAAAACACATTTTTTTAAATAATCACAGAAAGTCAATGGGTGAACCAAATTAACTTCTGAAAAAATGCAGCAGAGAAGCGGCTGGAACCTCCCCATCGCGTGGATCTTTGTATTCTGTGTAGATAGTAGTTAATTCAACAGAATTTTTTTAATCCTTGACTAATTTCGCAATTTTCTGACAAATACCGACATCACCTCGGACATCACCCATCACGTTTGACAATATGTTTCTTTTAAGGTTAATCTTTTGCCACCTTTTTGACAATAACTGCCATTTTATGTCATCCACTGTCAGCCCGCACCCTTTTAATGAGAGAATTTTTTCTGTATTTTCCACTGAAATGGCAGAAACTATGAACACATTTTTAGAACCAGAATTTGATCGCCTTTCTAATGGCGACATAAAAAAGGAGGTCTTGTATTTAGAATTTTAAGTTGATATGCTTAAATGGGACTTCCCGTTGGCCAATTGCTTTCAAAAGCCTTTCAGGTCTTCAACGGGTCACCCAATCTCCATGTACCATATTTCAGCCAAATCGATTCAGAAATTTGGGCTATAATGTATTTTTAGTGTTATTATAAAATTTCGATTTTTTGAACCAAACAGCGCTAAATGCGAATTAATTTTGCCCTATTTAAAACCAGAATTTGAAGACATTTCTGATGGTGACAATAAATCTTTCAAAAACTTGTTTGTAATGGTCGAATGAGAGAATAATTTTAAATTTGGAAATTGGTGTGCCAAAACGGCACTTTCCGTGAGTCGATTGAATTCAAAATTTGTTCAGCTCTTCGACGTGTAATACAATCCCTATGTGCAAAATTTCAGCCAAATCGGTTCAGGGGCTTGGGCTGTACCGCGATTTTAAAGTCCGATAAAAATCAATTTTTTTTTTATTTTTGGTCAAAAGGGCAGTAAGAATGAATACACTTTTAGAAGCAGAATTCGAAGGTCTTCCTTATGGTGACGTAAAAAATGGGGGTTTGCATTTAAAATTTAAAAGTTGATGTGCCAAAATGGCATTTCCGGTTGCACGATTGGCTCCAAAAGCTTTTCAGATCTAAGTTAGGTTACGAGATGCCTATGTTCCAAATTTCAGCCAAATCGGTCCAGTAGTTTTGGCTGTGGCGTGATTACAAACGTACGAACGTACGTACGAACGTACGTACGAACGTACGTACGTACGTACGTACATACACACAGACACATTTTAAAAACCCCTTTTCTGGGTTCCTGAGACCTCAAAACGTGAAGATCTGGTGCTATCTCAAATTCGAAAATTTTAGTGATTGCAGTAACCTCCCATTTTTTTTAAATTGTGATGGGGTTGGGGAGGTTAAAAAGATTCTTAGAGAAAAATGAACGTCCTTCAAAGTCATGCGAGTCTTATAACGACTGGTTGATAATTGACCAATCCCCACGCCCCTGAAATGGACCTTTGAGACAAGTATCACTAAGAGAACTATTGCAGCACCATCTATCGTAATTTCCTTGACAGATCGAAAGCCTGATTCCTTGGCTTCAATTTAAGGTCAGTTTCATCCAAATCGGGTAAGAAATGCACGAGTTATTACCAAAAATATTTCGTTCGGTTTTTTTTAGGACACCCGTTACTTACCGAAAACAGGCTTATTAATGTCGAGTCCGATATAAAACTCTCTTAAACTACAGGAAAATACTAACACAGACAAAATACTCTTTAAACATACTTTAAATATTGTTTCGAAGATGGCATGAATATCATTCGAATCCAATTGGTAGGCGCCTCAAAATACAGCAAATAGGAATTACCAAAATTGCTTAAATCGAGCACGTAGCCTTATGGCGAATGTCACTGTTTGTCTAGGTAGGGAAATTTGCAGCATTACAATTTTAATACAACCGTCGTAACTGCAAGCCCGTTTAACACCACAGCAGCGACAACGCCTGACTCACACTGCCCCTGTGTCCGCTAGAGCATAAGTCTATATTACCCTTCTTATTTATCTATTGAGGATGGCTAATTTTTCGATGCTCACCATTGGGATCTCGGAAACTATAAGCATCAGAGATGGAGAGTAGTTTAAATTAGAGAAAAGTTGCGCTGTTTATTGATAATTAAGAATCTGAAGAGAATTTCCCGATATTTTGATTCGTTCCCGAGTTATCCCGGAAATTGCCATTGCCAAGAAAAATAAAAATACAATTTAAAAAAAGAGCGTTTTATAAAAAACTACAAAAAATACGGCAGCTTAAGGTACGGTTTCGTTCAGGCGTTTGACGGTCGCGTCTGGCAGCCGCCGTCAGACGCCTCAAAATTTATCATGGTACGCGTCCGAATTTTCAGCAGCTCCTACGAAACCGCACATTACGTTGTCAGGTATAAGCAGTGTCACGCGTCTGGCGGCCGGCCGCCAGACGCGACCGTCAAACGCCTGAACGAAACTGCACCTTTAAGAAAGAGAAAAGTTGACTGTCGCTGCTCAAAATCTAGAAGGTCTAGAAAACTTCTGTCAATGTCATTGAATTGGTAGATGTCAAAAATATAAAAGTTCCAAGTTTCATTTAATTAGCATAATCGATGGGAAGATATTAATTTTTGTTCAAAAGCGCAATTTCCAGATTTTTCGGCATAACTCCGGAACGAATTAAGATATCGGGAAATTCTTTTCAAATTCTTAATCACCTTGAAAAAGCACAGCTTTTCTCTAACTTAACCTACTCTCCATCTCTTATAGTTTCCGAGATCCCAACGGTGCGCATTGAAAAATTAACCACCCTGTTTTCTAGTCAAACTTAGTTTTATTTCGTAATTTTCTACCTTAAAACCACTATTAATTGGCCATTGCAGGTCTTTTACGTCAACAAGGAATCTCCAACTTACATCGAGCACGGAAAAAAGTGCGAATTTCTAGTAACCAATTTCGACAGCACCTCCGGAATCTTGGAAAGCCCCCTTCACTCTCTCCCACCTAACACCACCTGCCATTACCACTTCCAAGGCCATCCCAAGGACATAGTTTGGATAAGTTTCATAAAGTACCACGTGACCAACGAAAGACTGACAGACTTCAACACGGGCGAGTGCGACGTCCAATTGCAAATCTGGGATGGTGACGTCAAGACCGTCAACACAGTCCCTCTGATTGGTCAGTTTTGCAAAGACGACAAGCCAAAACTATGCGATCATTCGTTGTTAACAAACTCGTCGAGGCTCACTAGACCTTGTGGATTATCTGAAAGTTACGTGTCTTCAGGATCAGATTTAACAATCTCGCACTCGATTCGATATGGCAGCGTTTTGTATCCAGTGAGCTTTGTGTTAAGATACGAATTTGTCGATTTGTCGCAAGAAGGGGTCCAAATGTCCCGTAATCCGTGCGACAGATTGTTAAAGGACCAATTGGGTCGATTTTATTCCCCGAAAATAACATTCTTGTATGGGAGAGGCGGGCAAAGTGAGCTCACCTGCAATTATCACTTTGAATCTGAAGAAGAACAAAGATTAAAAATCACTTTTTCTAAAGCCGGATTTGGTGCTAAAGAATGCTCAACTGTTTATAACCACGAGACTGGAAGGTGGATGTGTGAAATGAAAAATTTCAAAGAGGGTTTCGCGTCAATAAAAATTTACGAACATCCTTGGCCTGGAATTGAAATCATGAGAGACTGTATCTGTTCAAACATATCAGAACCTTTGACTGTAATAACAAAAACTGCGAGAAAAGTAGTCGTGAAATTTTCAATAACAAAAATGAAGATAACTGAAGATTATAAGAGTTACTTCTTCGATGCGAATTACGAATTTATTGCGCCTCAAAGCGATAGTAGTTGCCTGAATCCTTGGAAAAACCGTCGACTTAAAGGCTCTAGCGGGGAAATAAACGTTAGAAACAACGCGCAAACGTTGAAACAGAACGAAAAAAATTTCGAGCAAAATCAGACCACGCAGTTTTGCATTCATCAACCCTGGTTGATAGAACCTGAAGATTCGCTCGGAAGTTTCATTTATTTGAAGATCAGAGGCGATAATAAAAGGGACTCTCGGCTTTGCCCGAACAAAAATCGAATTCTCGTATATCCAGCAGGGCGAACCGAAGACGTTCGGATCGTATGCCCCCACTACGAGTCTCTAGTAGAAATGTTTTCAGAAGGTTGGAATATTAATTCATATCACAAAAACACAAACTCCCGGAGTTTTATCATTGAATTTTTGCAAAAAGAAACTGGAAACTTCGTGGTCACCTGGATGGAAGTTTCCAAAAATCCGGCGTTAACTTTACCAAGCACTATGCTACTTCTCAACCCCCCAGAATGCCCCCACAGGTAAAAATAACGAAAAGAAAACGATTAATTTCAAGTTTTAGTTGCCCAGAACTCAAGGCTTGTATAAGTTCGGATCTGTGGTGTGATGGATTGAGGCACTGTCCCTCTGGAAGTGACGAGCAAGAATCCAACTGTTCCTTCCACGGGGAGTTTCCCATATCGTTCCTCAACTCCGTGGCTCTCTCAGCTATAGCAATAGCACTGATCACCTCAGTAATAATATTAAGTTTCTACTTTTTCAGACACTGGAAAAAGGAGCAGAAAAACGTTATTGTATCAGTAACTGAACATACTTTCCTAGAGTTTAAGAGTGGTTTGTGTTAAGAAGTTACTCAGACACTTCACTGACTGACAATATATATCTGTTGTAAGAATTAAGTAAATGTATAAAGTTTTTATGGTGAAATAAAGCTCAGTATACGTATAAGATCAGAATTTTCTTGAACGGAATTTTGACACCAAAGGTAAAAGTAGAATTATTTATTTATTTATGCTTTAACAGACTGGGGTAAACATTTCGGCGCCACCTAAACCTCGAAGAATATTTTGGGACGTCAACTGAGCCATCGCATCCCTCGTTTGAACTGTAGCACTACCCAAATGCGGAATCAGAACTATTCAAAAAATTAACCTTTCAATTATTTTACAAATATTTACTTACCGACGTTGGGCAAATTAGCTAACTCGTGATCGGAGGGCAAAGGCTCTGGCGTCATTACATCCAATCCTGCAGCAAAAATTTTACCTTGCTTCAAAGCCCTTACCAAGGCTCCCTGATCCACGACATCTCCCCTAGCTACGTTAACAAAAACCGAAGTTTTCTTGAATTTCGAAAAAAGATCATCATTGAACATGTACTTGGTCTCGGGGGTTAATGGTACAACTGCAAATACAAAGTCGCTTTCCTTCACCAAAGTATCCAAAGAGACAAATTGAGCTCCTAATTCTTTGCCCTCCTCTTTTTCTCCATGTCCAGTGTAGAGGAATCTCGCAACTTCAAAACCCTTCAATCTTTTGACAATTGCTTGTCCGATGCCCCCAAGACCAACAATTCCGACAGTAGATCCAGCTATGTCTTGCCCCAGCATCCATGTTAATCCAGGAGTCCAACTGTTACTAAAATAACTGTTTAAAAACGAATCCACAAATTCGTTTCTTACGAGTGAATTTTTAGCCATCCTTCGTGAAGTCTCCTCGAGGCTCCGAGGGCTAAAAGAACCGCAACGTCGGCAACGGCGCTGTTTAAAACTTCAGGAGTGTTTCCGAGTTTAACTCCGCGTTTGTTAAGCTCATCTACATCGATGTGGTCAATGCCGGCAGACATTGTACCTACAGTTTTCATTTGAGGTCCTGGGAATACAAAATTGAGTGATAAAAAGGGAACACGTGATTTCTACCAGCTTTATCTAGGATTTCTGCATCTAATCTTTCCTTAGTTGCCCAGAAAATGGCATCGACTCCGGCCACTTTAGCCAAAATTGACTTTCTTGTAGGGTTATCTGCTATGATCAATTCGCACCTGAGAAAATGTGTGGTTATTTATATATTAAGAGCGTAAAGAAGAAATTATGGATCCGATTTGAAGTGGCAGAAAATAATAGATATTTTAAGCACCCAAAGGAAAGCCCTACCGGGTGGGAGCGATTAGAGACTACGTTTCTGAAATATAGAGGTTTTTCAAAAAATTTGTATTTTAAGTCCAGAAAGTAAGCATAAAGTAAAAGTAATTGGTAGTTATTTGTACGCCAAGGTTTGAAAGAAGATGTTTGCAGGCTGCAACCAGAATTGCTGCGGATGGTAAGGTCTGCAAACATACTTTCAAACAGAGGTATACACGACGCTTTTTGTACGGACCAACAATTATTTAATACAGTATCACTAGAAACACCCCACTACACCGAAGCTTCGGCTTTGATAATGAGCACATTGTGTTCGAAACGCGTCAGCAGTGTAAATCAAGTGTTTCTGTGTAGTGGGGTGTTTCTAGTGATAGTGCATTTTTCCACCGAAGTTGTCCAGTCTTTCCATAGTGAATTATTTAATAATTATTTAACAATTTGCCATCTTTCCACCATTATTCTTTTTCCTTTACCTATACTCTAAAATTGTGTTGCAAACATAAATATTCATCAATGATGTTTAAAAGGACTGAAAAGTACCATTTTGGGGTTCCAACCAGAATTAATTTGATATTTTAGAATTGAGGCTCTATTTCCGCAAAAGACGGTTCTTCTCCTAAAAGCACACCCCCTATTACCCATTTTGATGCAAATGGTAGCTGGAGCCGCCGGAAGAAACGGGGAGAACGTCTTACATGTAAATTCAGGACGAATTTTTGCGACTTTCCCGTGTTTCTTCTTATAGTTGACCTTGACGTTTAGTGTTTGACGTTTGAAAACTGGGAAATATCATTTTTGGTTCATTTTCTGTCATCAAAATGACGACTCCAAAGCTGCCCTGTTGTTACCGAACATACCACAATAGTATATTAAAAAACACGTTTCATAAGGCCAATTATTATTGCACGAGGATGTTTGGACAACGAGGGCGAAAAGCCCGAGTTTTACAAAATCCGAGTGCGGTAAGAGCCTTATGAAACACGTTTTTTATACAGTTTTTTCTATTTCGGATACCCAACTTCTTAATATTTTCCAGAAAAATTCAGGTTGTCATTTTCAAAGACAGGCTTGACAGTTAATTCGATTGTTAGACACAATAGTTGCCTAGGTTATGATGTAAATAAAAGCCGTGCTCTAATAGATCACATTAGAGAACGCGTTTGGGTGCTATAAAGTGTTCATTAGGAAACCGAAATAGAAAATAGTATATTATTAACCAAGGTAGATAAAAACTGTTTTAGCCCAAGCGGCAAGATTGTAACCCAGAGGTGCGAAGCACCGAGGATTACCAGACGCGAGGGCTAAAATAGTCTCCTCTACCTCTACCGTGGTGAATATAGAACTTTTTTCACTTACTAGCAAAGAAAACCGAATTCTCAGTTCAAAGATAAGTCAATAATGGTACGTTTTAAAGCTAGTATTGAAAAAACATATTTTTTACTTCTAAATGTGGAAAACCTATCCCAACTCTTCAAGGCTGACGATTTAACATTCCACCAAAGTACGGTCACCACACTTAACCAATAACAAGTCACTTACTTATCGTCGAAAACATCTAATGCTATTTTTGGTAGGGAAGGATTCGTTATCAAAACTCTGGGACGACTCATTTCGAGAAACTTGGCGGCCACACTTGACTTTAGACACAACTAACGATTTTTATCTGAAACAAAATAATTTATGTGGTATAGGTATTACAACTTATCTTATCAGAAGTGCACAGTGGCGTCACTCATTAAAGGACTTTTTCTACAAACACTATTAAAAACACTTATTTTAACGTTTGTTGACAATTGTTAAAAATGGGCGTTTTCTGACACTAGTATTAAAAGTCATTTACTTTTACCACTGGTGTTAAAAGTGACAATGCAACAACAATTAAACAAGCCGCGGTAACAAATTGTCACTACCTTAGCTACAGCGAATTTTATGGACGTTTTCAAATAATAATTTGAAAATTTCTGCTATTAATAGTGTTTGTAGAAAAAATAGTGTATGATATGCGTGTTAAAAGTGATAATATTTTGTTCCCTTCTCACAAAATAAAATACAACTTTTAACACTTATATCATATAAATAACTATTAGTGCCATATGTTCTAAACAAGTAGGTAGTATTTTTGTATTTTTCGATTTTTTTATAAATTCTTTCTTAGATCGAAGTCGAAACATTGTAAAGTCCGAACAACATTTAGACTTTATACTAATCTAGTATTCAAATGAGATTTGTGGTAACATTAGAAAAGTTGCATTTCCATTCTATCTGAAGTCACAAAAAATTCATTGTTGAATCGTAATTTTTTTCCTTTCTCATTTATTTTGTGAAGCTGAAGCTACAAAAGTCGAATAAAGTAGAAAATAATATTGCACTTTTTTTCACTGATTACGGAAGATACTCAATTGAAATAGACGACTCAACGTACCATTCATTATAATCGTAAAAATGATATGTTTTAAAATGGGGCCATTGCAGATTTTTGTGATTATTTAACATATGCGCTGTTGAATAGTTTTTTTGAAGCCAGTACCATCTAATCAAAATTTGAAAAACGCAAAGATCTGTATCACAGAATGTTTCTGAAAAATAATAAAATGGTTTGATTTCGTAAATACTCATAGAATTGTCGATTTTTAACTTGTACGCTGGCGGAGCAGTCATTAAAATCGATCTAAATAGCCAAAAGCACCAAATTTTTACGTTTTAGGGTCTACGGAAGTGAAATAAATGGTTTTTGAAAAATGTCTGTATGTCTGTTTGACTGTTCAGCTTTGGACACACTACAGCTCAAACCACTGGAGCCAATCGTGCAACTGGAAGTGCCATTTTGGCACATCAACTTTGGAATTTTAAATGCAACCCCCCATTTTTTACGTCACCATTGGAAAGCCCTTCAAATTCTGCTTCTAAAAATTTATTAATTGTAATAATTAAAACATTGTATAACTGTATAATTTTATTATTGGCTGATGGCTGATGTTTTGCCTAGCCGAAAACCTTTTTCTCCATTCCCATTTTTTTGAAAAATGTCATTTTCGGGAGGAGTTTTAGATTCATCATTATTTGCAATTTTGCAAAGTGTCAAAGTGACGCGCAGCAGACGTAAGTAGAAAATTTTTGATTTTATTGTTTGAAAATAAAATATTGTATTTTATTCGGAGTTTAAGCAACATTATGTGACTCGTATGGATTTAAGTCATAAAGTCATAAAATAAATATCCTTTATTGTCACATTTTTCCAAAAATATTGTGTGCGAGTAGCTAAGCAAGCATCAGGGACAGATCTTTTAGACATTCTTGGTTATAGAATTTTTCAATTTTTCCTGAAATCACGTTATTGTTAAATTGTAAAATATGTAAAAAACAGTCCTGAATACTTTTAAATAGTAAAAATAAGTAGAATCTAAATATAAATAATTTACAAATAAGTATTCAGCTACGCCACTGGGTTATGTAGAAAGTGATTTCAGCCGAAGCCTCCTGTAAAACCCTGTGAATAATCTCGGATTATCAGGATTCCAGTAGAAATAATAAGATTAGGAATCAATGCGAAAAACAATTTATTGAAAATCCAGAAATTAGTACACGGGGGTGAGCAATTCTTCTCCAGCTATTCCACGTAAGATATTTTCAGCACTTAGCTTAGCCATGGCATCTCGTGTTTTAATAGTGGCGCTTCCCAAATGGGGCATCAGCACTAAAGAAACTTATTAGTTAAAATCTATAATCAAAAATATTTACCGAGGTTGGGCAATTTCAACAGCTCGTGGTTTGAAGGCAAAGGTTCCGGTGTCATGACATCCAAACCAGCTGCAAAAATTTTCTCGGATTTCAAAGCTCTGATTAGTGCGTCTTGATCGACGACTCCTCCTCTGGAAGTGTTGATAAAAACGGCTGTTTTCTTAAATTTACTAAAGAGATCATCGTTGAACATATGTCTGGTTTCGTTAGTTAAAGGCACGGAAACGAAAACAAAATCGCTTTCCTTCACCAAATTGTTAAGAGGGACAAATTGGGCTCCAAGTTCAAGCCCTTCCTTTTTCTCTTTGTGCCCTGTGTACAGGATTTTACCAACGTCAAAAGCTTTCAGTCTTTTAGCAATAATTTGACCAATGTTGCCCAAACCCACGATGCCTACAGTAGATCCAGTGAGATCCTGTCCCAACAACCATTGTAACCCAGGCTTCCACTTATTCCTAAAATTTGGTAATGGCAAAAAATTAAGGGGTAAACTATTACGTTTCTATAGCTAGTCGTCCTTCGTGGAGTCTTCTAGAAGCAGCTAAAGCCAAAAGAACAGCTGTATCCGCAACGGCATTGCTAGGTACTCCTCGCCCATTTGCTAACTTAATTCCTCGTTTCTTAAGTTCAGTTACGTCAATATTGTCATATCCCACCGAAATCGAGGAGATAGTTTTCAGTTGAGGTCCTAAAATTTAAGTTGGGTACTAAGCTCAAAATTTTTTAATAGTGAAATTACCAGCTTTATCCAATACTTCGGCGTCTAAATTCTCCTTCGTTGCCCAAAGAATAGCGTCCATACCCGCCAATTTGGGTAGAATGGAATTTCTCTTGTAATCATCAGTCACCGTCACATTACACCTAGAAGATAAATCAGCAAAAAAAAATCGATTGCAACTCACTTTTCGCTTAAAATGTCAATGGCGATTTTAGGAATCGTCGGATTTGTTACAAGTACTTTCGGCCTGTCGCTCGAGGCTGCACTTAACACACATAAAACGAGGAAGAGAAAAGACGGTCGATGGTCTGAAATACCTGCAATATTTAATTCAAAAAGTGACCATATTGCTATTAATAACACAATAAACTTACGGCTCATGCTGGTAATTTTAATGACGGTGATTAACGGATGTTAAAACTGGACGAGGTCCGAATGCGGTGGTACTTGCGAGACTTGTTAATTGCAAATTACCTAAATGTTTGCTTAAGTTACCGTTAAAGAGATAAATCGACACGCACTGGCGCCATCTGATAAACTTTCTAAAATGGACACTGGTTTTATTGCACAAGCGATTTTTGTAAATTGAGTGATACAAAAGAATACGACCGTGGCGTGTTTGTTTATGAAAAGGGGAATTTTTTAAAACTGATAAATGCCACGGTTATAGGAACGCGATTTCAAATTAGTAAGATCTCTTTTTTTATAGTGAAGACTTACTAATAGAGCCCACACCCACATTGATTCCTCATCCAATACGATCGCTAATCGCAAAATAACACTGCCTCAGAGACGAACCTTGAAATATGTCGAAGTTAAGGCCTCTCTCTTATGTGCTTAGATTGCTTCATTTTCTATGTGAATTTCTTTCATAAGCCACGCTTTAGAAAAATTAAGCTTGCAAGGATACTAGCCCGAAGCATTTGCATTCAAAAAGTTCTTGATTTTTTGATTTATTAGTTGATTGTAAGAGCCCTTCAGACCATAATGGTATTAGTAACGGTGTTCAATCTCTGAAAGATGTCAAATTCTTAGGAAAAACCTATTATGACCAATTAATTAAAATTTTATCAACTATACCTACCCATCCAGTATGTCCCTGATACAAATTTCCCATGAATCTAAAAAAAAATATCTCTAAACAATTCTATTTTTGAACCTCTTCTCCGTAATTCATTATCTCCCGCACATGGGAAACGGATTATTCACATAGGAATTTTCTGAGTAAGTAATTATATAGGCTGTGTAACATGTCCCAACCCAAAACACAAGCCTCCACCTCGAAGATAAAAGTGTATTTCGAAGCTACGATTGTGAAATCCTTAATGGAGGTAGGTAGCTATCTATAACAAATTGTTTAAATGACCACTATTCAGTGTGAGTCTGAAATCATAGTAGTTACTGAAACGGGTGATAGTCCTTCCAAAAATAGAAGCAAAAGTTCCTAAGGAGACATGTCCGGAAATGCTTCGTAAGGGAGCTCCTCAAAAAGTCAGTTTTCTTAAGGCTGTAATGCTCCTAGTGATTTGACACGGGTTCGTAAAAACAATATTTCTCCCTTAATTCTAGCTCTAGGACATTGCAATAAAAAGTAATAAATAGTAAAATGAATATCGGAGGTACCTATAGAGAGTTATTTTTAAAGTTGATGCTAGTTATTTAAAAAAAAAATCGCGGATCTAGTCGATATTGGCGGCATTATTGGCCCATTATTTTCAGCAGTGAAGAAAAAATCGTTCTATAGGTACTTCAAACCAACCTTTTGCAACATACTCCCCCTTAGTCTACATTGATACGACGATTGGTCTTTGAGAAAAACCGATGTTACAAACCGATGTTTTGCCTGATTTTTCAACACAATTGCATACATTTCAGGCGCAAGCAAAGTAATATTCGATATGTCCGACATCTTAAACACGCCCCTTTTATGACTTTTAGGATTTATGAAGCTACACTGTAAAAATTTAAAACCTGTTTGCCTGACCTACTGTTATCCACGTTTTGCAAAATATTAAAACCATCCCTAAATTTTATGGTGAATAGGACAGTTATTATGAATCGAGTGCCATTCCCCCCTTAATGCAAAAAGCCAACGGAAGATGTATATCAATGCGATGTGTATCCCTGTAGATGTTTATCACAGTGAATGATTTATTTTAAAGTAGTTTTGGGTGCAGATTTTACAAATCTGCCCCTAGTACTAGTGCCGAGGAATATATGCTTCAAAGTGAAGCCAAGGGAAGATGTATATCAATGTGATGAGTAGAATTACAGCAAATGATGCGAAATTAAGCCAATTGTGAAGAGGATTGAAAAATTGAAAAAGATAAACATATAATCCAAATGAGTGATATTTCAGAAGAAAAACAAAATTGCACCAATTTTGCAAAATTCATAATTAGAGGTGAAAACTCTAAGGGCGTGAAAATTAACTGATGTTAAAGTTAGCTTTTTAAGAACACGAAAAATAGGCTTTTGTGAAAGAGAATTTTCGGGGGATGAGATCTAAATTTCATCCCCCAAAATTGACACCCCCTCACCTTCTACAACTTGTACGTCAAAAGTGCATACCAAGTTTCAGTAACACAGGTTCTCGAGTTATTACAATTACTAATTTTTCAAAAACGCGCCTTCCCACCATTCTACTGCGAACGCTGACTAAACGCTTGAAGATGGATTAAAATCGTATAAGGAATAAATGTCGGCAACGAATAGATGTACAAAAAAGTCAGCGACGGCATACAGGGTGGGTAATTTTTCGATGCTCACCATTGGGGTCTCCTAAACTGTAAAAGATACAGGGTCGGTTAAATTACAGAAAAGTTGGGCAATTTCTTGGCGAATAAGAATCTGAAGAGAATTTCCCGATATTGTTATTCGTTCCTGAATTATCACAAAAAATCTGAAAATGGCAATTTAAAGAAAAATTAATATCTTCCTAGCGATTCATGTTATATAATGAAACTCGGAACTTTTGCATTTCTGACAGCTGTCAATTGAATGGCACTGCTAGGAATTTTCTAGGCCTTCTAGATTTTGAGTAGAGACAGTCAACTTTTCTTTTTCTTATGGGCGCCACATTGAATTTTAACACCGCCGGATACACGGAAAAATTAGCTTTTCAAAAATGTAACCAAGATGGACGTTTTTAAAAAAATATGTGAAACCCCGAGTTACACCACCGCAGGACGTGTTTTATTACTGTTGAATTCAATTGTTTTCACATGTTATAAGAGATTGAAGAAGTTGCCGTACTTTTTTGCCGATTTAGGCCGATTTTGCAAATTACTCCTACCAATTTTTAAATTCTGACATCTGTCAAAAAAGTTCAAGTTGAGTACATTTTTGAAAAGCCAATTTTTTGTGCCAATTTAATGGTGCCAAAATTCAATATGGCGGCCATAAATGAATCAAAAGTAGACTGTCTTTATTCAAAATCTAGAAGGCCTAGAACATTTCTGTTGATGCCATTCAATGGATAGCTTTCAAAAATATAAAAGTTCCAAGTTTCATTTGAATAACATTAGTCGTTAGGAAGATATTAATTTTTTTTTTATTTGGCAATTTTCTGATTTTTTGTGATAACTCAGGAACGAATCAAAATATTGGGGAGCTCTCTTCAAATTCTTAATCAGCAACAAATGGCGCAACTTTTCTGTAATTTAACCGACCCCATATCTTTGACTGTTTAGGAGATCCCAATGGTGAGTATCCAAAAATTTTTGTAGATTTATTCGTTGTCGACATTTTTTCCTTATACAATTTTAATCTATCTTCAAACGTTTAGGCGGCGGAAGCGCGAGAAAACGCGTTTTTTTTCTCTCGAAACCGAAAAACTATTAATTGTAATAACTCGAGAACCAGTGGAGGTATCTTACTGAAACTTGGCATGAACTTTTGACGTACAAGTCTGTTGAAGGTGAGAGGGTGTAAATTTTGGTGGATTAGATCTCATCCCCCGAAAATTTTCTTACACAAAAGCTTATTTTCCGTGTTATTAAACCGATAACTTTAACGTCAGTTCATTTTTACGCCCTTACAGTTTTCATCCCCCATCACAATTTTCTGACCCCTAATTAAGAATTTTGCAAGGGACAGATTTGTACAATCTGCACCCAAAACTACGTTAAAATAAATCATGCACGGTGATAAACATCTACAGGGACACACATCGCATTGATATACATCTTCCGTTGGCTTTTATTTAAATTTCTACCATCTACCTCCTCCGCGCTCCTCCCTGCAAATCGTTTAAAAAGCTGGACAAGATTTTAAAAAGCCCTAAAAAATTAATTTTTTTAAATTTTATTATAATTTTTTAATCGGCTACCTGGTCGCAAATCGCTTAAACTCAAAAATATTTTTAAACGTCCAAAAATCTCGTCCCAATTATGGAAGGGAATCCCGGACGGGATTGGACCTTTCGGGATTTCGGGATTAGAATCCGTACGGGATTGGAACTTTCGGGATTCGATAAATTCAATCCCGGGATTTTTCGGGGTCCCGGGATTGCTCACGGCAAAATTATTGAGCGGTGGATTCTGTTTTCAAATTATGCCAATACAAATAAAATGGAAATGCGGGAGTAGAAAATTTTATATAATTAGAATAATGAATTTAAATGATACAAAAATACAAGTAATCTGCTTGAATGCCTAAATATAAATGCCAAATGTATAAGTTGCGCAAAATGCCATGCAAAACCCTATAAATTCTTTACCAGAGTCTTTTATTTTTAGGTAGAATATAGGAAAAATGAAGCCCAATAGTTTGTTATGGCTAAGGCGTGACTCAATGGGCCCGAAAATGGTTCCACAAATATCAATTTACACCAGTGTTTTATTTATTATTTCCTGACAGGATTTTACAGTAATGGCAGCAGCTGATTTTTGCTCCGAAATCCCGAAAATCCCGGGATTGGCTTGTCGGGATTTTCGGGACTGCGAAAATTCCGGGATTGACTTTTGGGGATTGAATTTAGTCCGGGATCCCGGGATTGCCATCCCTAGTCCCAATGCAAATAGTATTGGCGCTCCGGCTAAAGCTCCAAGGTGGAAGGGGAAGCGGCTTTATGCACGTGCTTCAAGGCCGCTCAAGATAAAAAACTAGAACCATTTTCTATAACAGCGTGCTCTCGCATGCGGTATAGAACAATGGACCTCTATCCCATAATGGTTTTTGGTGGGGATTCCTTACCACACGTCGTCCTACACGTAAGCCATTTGAATGGGATAGCTTCATCCTTGTTCGAACTTTACGTTCCTTCTCGCGAAAATTTTTACGAACAGGAGCATTACAGCCTTATTCGAAAAGTATAAACGCAAAGGTTTTATAATTTGGAGGAAAGGTTTTTTCTGCAATTTTTTCAGATTTTAATTTCAATCGGAAGCTGGTATTTTTGAGGGACATTACGCATTTCTTTCAAAAAATTTTGGTGGGGTCATTTCTCACACCAAACAATAATAAAATCTTCATACGCGATTTATTCTACATAAAAAAGATGCTCTTGTTGCATGTCGCTAGGAGTCCTCATTTTCGAATAAACTGACTGAATAGTGTCGAGCGCGAAAATTTGTAACAGAAAATGTTATTAAATCTAGGTATGTACTTAATTAGTGAAAATAAGTTCATGGAACGATACCTTGCTTAATTTGGAGAAGATAAGTTCGAAAGGGCATCATAGGGGGAAAATGCTTACTTTCTAAGGGAGCTATGCATGGTCTTTCAAAAAACAAGACCCTATTTGAAATGCCATAATTCCCTTGTGAAGCATTTTTCGTCATGTCCTTCCGAACTTTTCTTCCTAAAATGATGTAAAGGATCGTTCCAGAACCGAATTTTCACCAATTAGGTACATAAAATAACATCTTCCGGCAGAAACTTTCGCGCTCTAGAAAATCAAAATCGTTTTATTCGGAAACAGGGTGTCCTAGCGACGTTTAACAAGAGCACCTTTTTTATATAGTTTATTTCCTTCATATGTGAAATTTACATAAACAACCAATCAAATGCAAACTCTCAACCAATGAACGAGGTCGTCATAGCGATGGGACGACACTGATTAAATTTTTACGTTTCTCTTGAGTATCAAAGCAAAAAGGGGTTATGTCACATTTAAGTTTTTGCAAAAAAGCAATATTTTTAGGTAGATCTTTAGCTTAAAATTTGTAAATTCCTCGAAATTATGCTCGCTTTTGCATATACCTTACATCCATTCTGAAAATTGTACGTTATTCCGTCAACAATAATATCAATATCCCTAATATGTAAAAATGAAATTTCAGGGCAAGCTATTATTAATTTTATTATTGCGTCTGTCATATTAATGTTGATTATATCCCTAGTCCTACGATTATCACCCCTGAAATCATCGATAGCTGAGAGCTTTTGAGAAATTTTGGTTGTCAAATGTTTGAAATCAAATAATTAATTTATTGCCTTTTTTGCAAAATATTGAAAAACCCCAGAAAGTACTTTTAAAGACTGATACGGGGTGAATTGAAATTGATAGGGGGGTAGGGTAGGTTACTGCCTATTCCGCAGCTGTCCATTTTTTAAAACAAATATTATATTAGGTTTCGAGGAATTGACGAAGAATTAGTTTCAGTTTCTTTCGAGCGCTTTATGAATAGAAAATTATCATTTTACGCAGGAAATAGGCAACTTATATTTCATTTATCATTTACAATAATTTCAAGGATAAACAGGCTATTTGCTTCAGTCAGCGAAAAAAAAATTTTAATCGGCACATTATTATTATGTGGCTGATGCGAAATTAATTAAACCGAGAGGTCAAGGTCAAGACTTGAAAACAAGACACCGGTGTTATCGTAGATAGTCCGTTGTTATTACAATTATTACATAAATATGTACCATTGAAGTCGCGGTCAAGATAAAATTACAGGCACTGGCGCCATCTCCATGTCGGTGTAACCTTTCTTTCCGGGCTTTATCCATTACGTCAGCATTCCGGTTGGATGAATGAAATATTTGGAAAATAAAATCACAAGATCACAAGTTTCCATCATATTTGTAAAGAAGCTGAACATGGCACAGTAGTTCCCCTAAACAGCAGTTCCCTAAACGGAAGCATGCCAACAGTGACGGGAAAAATATTGAAAAAAATAAAAATATTTCTGGGCCAAATGGAGGGGCTCTGAAAAAATGGTTTTTTCCTAAAATTATAAAACTTGTAGGTTTTGTCAATCAACTGACGGCTAAACCGAAACATTTTTTTTAATAAATTAAATCGATTTTGGGAGTCAATTAGGGGAACTGAAAAAATTGTTTTTCTCCTAAAATTATGAAACTTGGGGGTTTTGTCAATCAAATTGGGAGTGAACGAGAGATGAACAATATACAAAAAATTACGTGTGCAACACGTAATGAAATTATCTTTTTTTCACTCGTTTGATTGATACACTCCGCCTTCGGCGGCATGAAAAGAGTTAGGATAGGTACTTTCACCACAAGTAGTACAAATAATAACTATTCAAATCTTATTTTGGACGTATCCCTATTCGTACTTGTTTATTTAAGTATAGCCTATCAGCAAAAGGGCAAAAGGGGGCAGCTAATCTTAGTTCAGGATTTAAGTACCGTAAAGTGGGGTCGAATTGGCCACTTTTCAAGTTTAAAAGACTGTAACTTTTGACACAGTTGGCCGATTTATTCCAAATTTTGTGCATATACGGGTCTCGATGCGTACTTTCAGACTGTGCTATGCATTTTTCAATTTATTCAATTTCAACAAAAATATTCCAAAAAAATTGGGTGGCCAATGTTACCTGGCAAGTAGGGGTCAAATTGGCCACGTGGTCATTTTGCATGTTAAATCAATTTAAACCGTGTTAGGTTTAAGATAGGCCACAAAAAAATTTTTTTTACCATTTGCTGGGGGGCATTTCACACCCCAAAAATTTGTACACCACTGCCGAATTTTCAGGGCACTGCCGTAAATTTGTATACCACTGCCGACTGTGAAGTCCCCCGACTGTCGAATTTGTTCAATTTTTACAACCACTGCCCAATTTTTGCAACCACTGCCTAACATTTCCCACTAACACTGCCGAAAATTTGTACACCACTGCCGACTGTGAAATCCCCCCAGCATTTGCCAATTTTGTAGAGTATAAAACCCTTGTAAGTTGTAACGCATATTTCCTGTGTGATAAATGCATTATATTCTATTGAACGTCAAAAAGATACTTTATTTATAAAAATGGACAATATTCACATAAAAACACATAAATTTCTCTCAAATTTAATTCCCAACTTCACTAAATAAGTGACTGGAGCGGAAATTCTTCTTGATTGTACATCTTTCCCCTAGTAGTACCACCCAAATTTAGTGGGGGTAAATCACCCCCCTGGCTCTTAGGGCGGCCAAACTTACCCTCCCAACCTGTAAAAATGTTGGTCTAAGTTTGGCCACCCTCTAGGACCCAGGGGGGTGATTTACACCCATTAAATTTGGGTGGTACTACAAGGGAAAAGATGTACAATCACAAGGGCGGTGAAGAATTTCCGCTCCAGTCACTTGCCTAGTGGGGGCAGGAGCAGTTTTTTTGACCTTCAATTTTGGTAGAATTTTTGTAGTCGGAAAAATATTTTTTTTTGCAATAACCAAGCAATTGATTACGAAAAAAATTATACTGGAGGTAAGAGGAAGGTCTATAGTCAAATTTTAAATTACATTAGGGCTCTTTGTGAGACATCATTTGAAAGGGTTTGAAATTCTCTGTAAACTGATGCAAGAATTTTTGAAATCCACCTACTCGTTCAAAAGTTACATTGAAAGATATGAGCTGGTTCTGGGCCTAGAGATCCTTCAAGTTTATTTAGGCTGTAACTTTTGAACGAATGGATGGATTAAAAAAATTCTTTCATCAGTTTACAGAGAATTTCAAACCCTTTCAAATGATGTATCATTTAAAATTTTGAAGTGGGGGTAGGTGGGGGTTAGGGGGCGAGTTTTGAAATTTCGCCAAGCATGGATTTAAGTGTCCCGCTCCAAATGAAAATCGACCTGTCCGAGCGAATTTTCATATTTTATTTGGTTTACGAAATATTTGGGGTGGCTACTTTTCATTGGAACACCCTGCATAAACTTAATTTTATCGTGCGGAAAGAAAATAAATGTCGATGAATGTAATAATCTGAACCACTGTGCATGGGCAGGATCAGGAACACGATGGCATGCAGGAATCTCCTAACACCAAAAATGGTGGCGGCGCCGGGCGAGAACTTTAATAATCCGTTGAATAAAATCGTTTTGGGTGAAAATTAAGAGTGGAAATTAGTTTTATTAATATCTTTTGATATGCAGCAAGGTGTCCCTGCAGATGTCCCCCATATTAACGAAATTATCGCCACAAAATCTATTGTGGAGTTCTTGAACGGCTGCGACAAGCACAGGTGAGCCTTATCGAGATAATAGCGTAATGATAGCGATGGGTAGTTCAAGCAGGTTGTGTTTGCACGCCTGTTACTAGCACAGGTGGACGGTTCGAGCCAGACAGGTGCGGTACATCTGCCAAACCTGCAGCAACCATCTGCTTCCGAGCATCACTTTTAACCTCACCTGGATATTGAAACCAAGTGAAGCGCGAAAATTTGAAACGATCGCCCTCATTCTGTCTGATCGGATGTAATCCGATAACAAGGTCATTTTCTCCTGCCTTTTGTTTATGCTGTGAAATAGCCTTTCCAATTAATGCGGTGTTGTTGATCAAATAACACGTGTGCCACCTGCTAATTTAACCATCACGGACGTGTGTGCATTTGTTAAGGCAATCTCAGCATTTATGGGGCTGAGATATGGGGGGTCGTTTTGATTCATCGTTCCGTTCGCCAGTTTTCAATCTAATGATGAGAGAGACTTGTGATCAAGGGTGGGGTAGCAAGATGAAATAACTTATTAATAACATTATTTAAAAAACAATAAAGTGGTTAATTAATAGTTAATAGCCCTTGTATTGTTCTTGCTGAGTCAGAATGTGCAAAAAGTGATGATCCAAAGTGAATGGAGTAAAAACATTTCGCCACCCCCTTCCATTTTTTCAATCTAGCCACTAATTTTTGGATTTTCTAGATTTTTGTCCCCCCTCCCTCCACTGAAATCCTGGGTATGCCATGTGATTGCGGTAATTTTTCGTAAATTGTAGTTGTAGAGATTCTTACCCGAATTATTATTAGTCCTAAGGCAATGGTACGGAAGCGCCACATTTTTCTCCTTTTTTTTATTTCCAAATTATCGCAAAAAAGTTTTAGAAACAAAAATTGTAAACCTACAGAAAATCTCGAGATTTTTTAAAACTTCTAAATAAAAATAAAGAATGTTTACCTACAGTTAGTCAAATAGTTCTGGGTAAAATACTGTTTTCAGGACTATTTTGTGTTTTATTTACAATTTGCTACATGATTCGTCCATCAGGCTAACAATTTTGATAGAACTTGGAACATTTAATTTTCTTATTTGAATAAAATAAAAAAAGGATGATTGAACCCTCAATTGATTTGGTGTTAAATTTAGGGTCGGCGGCCATCCCGGTGGAAGGAGTTTGGTCAGCTAATCCCTCCTCAGCAAATAAAATGTTTCGAAAAATAATCTTCTATTTCCGAGTCCGAGTCAGCATGTTATGTGACGTCACATGACTCACATGACCAGATAAAGTACTCACGTGTTATTGGTTTCATCTCTGTCGAATGACCGACAGATTCCGCTGCGCTGTACCCCCACCTCATGTTAACTTTAACATTTGTCACCATAGTTTCCATTGTGACAACAATAGCTTCTATGGAAATAACCTCATATTTTTTAATAAAAACACTGGAAATTCAAATAAATTTAAAAAAATGTGGAGGTATACAGGGTGGGTAATTTAATTTTTCGATGCTCACCATTGGGATCTCCTAAACGGTAAAAGATACGGGGTCGGTTAAATTAGAGAAAAGTTGCGCTATTTCTTGGTGATTAAGAATCTGAAGAGAATTTCCCGATATTTTGATTCGTTCCTGAGTTATCACAAAAAATCTGAAAATTGACAATTTAAAGAAAAATGAATATCTTCCTAACGACTGATGTTAATTAAATGAAACTTGGAACTTTTATATTTTTGAGAGCTGTCAATTGAATGGCATTAACAGAATTTTTCTAGGCCTTCTAGATTTTGAATGAAGATAGTCAACTTTTCTTTTTCTTATGGGCGCCATATTGAATTTTAACACCGCCCGCCGGATACACAGAAAAATTAGCTTCTCAAAAATGTAACCAACATTGACGTTTTTGAAAAAATATGTGAAAGCCTGACTCACACGACCGCAAGACGTTATTTATTACTGTTGAATTCAATTGTTTTCACGTGTTATACGAGATTGAAGAAGTCGGCGTACTGTTTTGCAATTGTTTTTTGTCTAAGTTTAGGCTGATTTTACAAATTATTCAGACTAATTTTCAAATTCTGACATCTGTAAAAAAGTTCATGTTGACTATATTTTTGAAAAGCTAATTTTTTTGTGTATTTGATGGTGTCAAAATTGAATATGGCGGCCATAAAAGAATCAAAAGCTGACTGTCGTTATTCAAAATCTAGAAGGCCTAGAAAATTTCTGTTAATTCCATTCAATTGACAGCTGCCAAAAATATTAAAGTTCCAAGTTTCATTTAAATAACATCAATTGTTAGGAAGATATTAATTTTTCTTTAAATTGTGAATTTTCAGATTTTTTGTGATAACTCAGGAACTAATCAAAACATCTGGGAATTCTCTTCAGATTCTTAATCACCAAAAAATAGCGCAACTTTTCTCTAATTTAACCGACCTCGTATCTTTTACCGTTTAGGATATTCCAATGGTGAGCATCGAAAAATTACCCACCCTGTATATAGCCTTGCAGTTCCAGCTAAATATTACAGAAAATTTGTTCAACGAAATCTGGCATACAGTTTTCGAGAAAAAAAATCCAGTAAAATGCACCCTCTTTTAAACTTGTAATTTTATTTTTCAAAAATTACATACCAGAATTATTTCATATTACATTACCTACACAATGAATTTGATACTGAAACGAAGGCCTGAAATGTTTTTTATGAACTTTTAATTTATCAATTTTTACTGTTGATTTGAACCTTAAATTTAACGTGAGATGGAAAAACTGGCCCTAAACTTTACAAATACAGGGTGTCTCAGAACTCCCGTATAAATCGGTAATAGTAGATTTCTTAACTCAATCAATTGCCAGAAATGCCAGAAGTCATCATCATAAACGCTTCGAGGTCCCAGGATCACGAAAAAGTGGTTCTTAAAAAATGTCCTTGAAACTGCCTCCCCTGGTGTAGGTATACCTATGTATACAGGGTGTCTCAGAGCGCTTGCACCACCTTTTAATGGAGAATTCATCATTAAATTGTGAGTCGATCCGTGTTTTTGAAATTTCCAGAGTCCAATAGTTCTTCCAGTTATAAGAGATTTAAGAGGGCCAATCAGACTTCAGCTCTGAATTCCTGGGTAACAAGGTACTATCATTGAAAATTTATATTGTTGAATGTATCTTGTTACCTAGGAAATAATGCATCTGACATTAAATTACCTCAAGAAGCAATTCAGAGCTGAAATCTGATTGGTCTTCTTAAATCTCTTAACTGGAGAACCATTGGACCTTGGAAAATTTGAAAAACACGAATCGAATTTAATGCTGAATACTCCATTAAAAGGTGCAATGCGAGCGTTCTGAGACACAATGTATGTAAACAAGTTTCCGCCAAAACTACCGAGCGGATTCTCATGAAATTTGGAATGGGGGTTAGTTGTGCTTCGTGTAAGATCCCGGTTGATTTTAGTTACAATCGGCAAATCAATTAAATTTTCAACGGCAACCATCATTTTTCTAATTACCATCAGAAAGATCTTAAAATCCGGTCCTGCTTCTAAAAATACATTCATGCTTAGTGCCTTTTTGGTATAAAATCTAAAAATTCGAAAGATGTATTTAAACTCCTTTCGAAAAAACATTAAAAAACACCCTATAACTTAAATTACTAGGTCGTTTGGCTGAAATTTGATATGTAGAAAGGCCACAACCCACTGACTGTTTTTATCTTGGTGATTATTTTATTCATTAAGTATTGAACCAATCCAAAGGAGCATTTAGCATACCAGTAATCCTGATTACAGTGATAAGACTACAACGTCAACTTGACACTACTTACTCTTCAATACTTTAATTCATAAAATAATCTGCAAAATACGATTCGTAGTCTCTTGGTTGCCTTGTTGAGTCCTCATGGATGCAATACTTGTCAAATGGTAGATTTTTTTCGGCCAAAGAGGACTCGAGCGAGCTCTCGTCCTCTTTTTAGCCTAAAAAAAATCTACCATTTTGACTCGTAGTTGACAGCCATTCGGACGTCAAAACCCGCGGCAATCAAGAGACTACTCGTCGTATTACTATTGATAATCGGCGAACGACAAGTACGTTTTTGGCATATCAACTTTGACATTTGAAAAATAAACTACAAAAAATGTATTCGCACTTAATGCCCTTTGGCCAACAAATACTTGGATTTTGAGAAAACACCATATAAAAAGTAGGCAGTAGAGAAGCGACTGGAACCTCCTCATCGCGGGGATCTTCTAGATTTCTGTGCAGATAGTATAGTCAATTTCAACACGAACATTTTTAAACTTCTCGTCCACAATTCTCGTCATTTTTTTTTCTGACAAATAACGACTTATCACTTCTGACAATATATATCTTCATTTTAAGGTTATGTACTATCCTGTCGTATTTACTATCACCAATTGTAACTTTACGTCATTCACTGTGAGTTCGCTCCTTTTTAATGAGGAATGAAGATTTTTATTATTTTCCGCCGAAATGGTAGAAACGATGAATATGTACTCCTACATGTTTAGAACCACAGTTTGACCGTCTTTCTGACGACATAAAAACGGAGCCCCCTTTTTTAAAAAGCCTTTCAGCTCTTCAGCGGGTCACATATAATATTCTTCATCTACATACCAAATTTCAGCCAAAAGGTAAAAAGAAAAAAAAGGAATTGCCTGAAATGAAATGTTTCGTTTATTTGCGATAAATTCTTTTAAAACGTCGGTAATAATAACCCTTCCTTGTACAATACAGTAATTGGGATTTGGGAACTTCCACCAGTGATTTTTTCATTTGCCAGATGGTGAACCGAAGACAGAACAGATGGACTTTTACAATTAAAAAAAAGAGAGATGTTGCTTGGATTTATTCAGCGGCATCCGTTTTGTGACTTTTATAGTTCCAGTAAACCAAAAGCGAATGAAAATACAAATGTAAATCGTACAACATGTGAATCCAAGAACTTTATCAGATATTTCTCACGGCCTTTGGAGAGAGAGCAATCTGGAATCTGGTAACGCTTCCCCGAAGGATTTGTGATTTTTATCCAGCTGACTGTACCGAAGTTGTGCAAATCTATCCCTGACCCAATTCTCTAAATCGGAGCTATGGTGTCAACAATAAATAACGAAGGATTTAGTTGCGTGTAGCGAAATGCTAATGTGCGAATTTCCTTTTCGTTATTAAAAGCGAAACTGGAAAGATTTAATGCCGGCGAGGAGGTGATAAAAAAGTCGGTATAAATAACGCGTTCGCTAACGCTGAACCCGGACCTGTTTTTCATCCATTTTTGGAATGAATTCTGTATTAGGAATGCGAGTCCGCTCCCTGCAGGTGGTGTTCTGTAGTAGTCGGCGCTGCAGATCAACATCTGGCGCCAGGCGACCGCGCGCTTATATGGTCAGGCGGCCAACTTCAGCCTACCGGTTGTCCGCGGCTCCCACGGCCTGTCCCGCCACCTCACCACCGATTTATCCAACCCCTGCAGTCGCGATTCTGCCAATTATTCGTAACACGACCTCGCATTGTGTCTCATGATCTCTATTTTCTAAATATGGTGCCAGGTGCATGGATTTCGTTTCCTTTGTTGCATTATGCATCGCGTTTTTATGACTCATTTATCAAGTGCTTTATATGGAAACTGAATGCTTGACCATTGCGGCGCCGCATAAAAATTTGTTATCCTCTTGTAGGCGGGCTTCAATAGGATTAAACGCTTTCAAAGGGTACCTTTAAATGGATGCCTGCCTTTGTGTTTCTGGGTCCATAGTCTCTTTAATTAACATAAATTCCAATGCTAGGCTGGGGCCTTTGGAAACTGTCCCTGCTAATTAGCGATCGTGATTTTCCCATGCATCACTTCTTGCTCGTCATGAGCCGCCTTTGCCGTTTATTCTTATTTTTAGTTTTTTAGAGCTGTAGTGTGACTAAAGGGTCAAAAGCATTTTTAAATCGTTGGACCGAGAAAACTATGCGAATTAAATTATAAGGCTTGAACATCCCATATTGGGATGAAAGCCGCTCCTTTACCAGATCTCTTCCCGGTTTCTTGCTGTGAATCATTCGATTTCCTTCTCGTTTCATCGTTGGTTTTTTGTCATAGTACGGGGAGCTGATCAAATACCGACTCTAATATACAAGGCCTAAGCGCTCATATCACGACCTTGTGACGTCAATATAAGAAGGCTGCGGTATCTGTCAGTTAAATTTGAAAATGATCAACAGTAATTCCAGTGCTAGGCTGGGGTCTTTGGAAATTTTTAGTTTTTTAGAGCTGTAGTATGACAAAAGGGTCAAAAGCATTACCAACAGTAAATTTTTAAATCTTTGGACCGAGAAAACTATGCGAATTAAATTATAAGGCTTGAACATCCCATATTGGGATGATAGCCGCTCCTTTTACCAGATCTCTTCCCGGTTTCTTGCTGTGAATCGTTCGATTTCCTTCAGCAGTTCTGCAGATCTCTGCCTTATTTTATTCTTTTTTCTCGCATCTGACCTTCATCGTTGGTTTTTGTCATAGGGGAGCGGATCCAATACCGACTCTAATATAAGGCAAGCGCTCTGATATCACGACCTTGTGACGTCAATATAAGAAGGCTCGATATCTGTCAGTGAAATTTGAAAATGGTTAACAATGCTGAAAATTTTTCGCCGTTCTGCGCGGCGGATTAAATTAATTCAAGCGCCGGGATTTGTGTTGTATTTGGGTTAATTTCCTATTCGTGAATGTATTATTATGCACAACAAGTGTTGCGTTCCAGGCTGTAACGGCAATTCACTGGTGAAAAAGTGCACATTTTCAGTTTTCCCGTGGACGATAATTTGAGGAAGAATTACAAGCCATTAAACGCGAGGGCGGTTAAAAGTATGTAGTATGTATCTAGATACAGGTACAGATACATACTTTTCTATAAACGTTATTTTAAACTTAAAAACTTAAATGAATCAAAATGTTGTAATTTGTATTTAAATGACGTATATTACAATTAGACGATTAATGCATCAAAAATGATTAGTATACTTATAGGGGAAAAGCGAGGAGAAAACTGTTTATCCGTATACATTATTATATCAAACAGCAGACTGCCAAGCTACCAGAAAACGAAAGCACTACTTATAAAGGGTGGCCCATAAAAAAGCGGACAGTTTTCTTTTTTCTATATCTTCGTTAGGTTTTGTGCAATGTTTTTTAGTTTAATACTCGACGTAGCTGAAGGTTGAGGTCGTCAATACCACTCATTGGATTTGAATTCGCACCATCATCAGTGTCGTTCCTAAGGACTTTAATTTAACACCATTATTTAAATCAATGGGGTTTCGTTACCCATTGACATATGACAGTGGCGTTTAGACAGGATTGAAGGTCGTTCTTTCCTCTTTCTAAAATATCCTTCAAAATGAAAATTAATCCATCCCTAAATTTTTTGTGAATTTTCTTCCAAAACTCTAAATCGCATTTTGCAACAAAAAGTACAGAGACGATGAAAACTCGGTAGCTATTTTTGTTTAAGTTCTAAATTATGCAGATCTATAGCTTGATTTACAACTTAAATTAAAAATGCTCAATTTACAACTTAAATCAAAAAAAATTCGTACAGAGTTTTCATCGTCTCTGTTATGATTTCGAATAATTGTCTATCGAACAATTTATTGTCTTTCGAACAATCCGTTTCGAACAATTGACCGTAACTCAAAATTTTAAATAGAAGGCTTTCCGATCATTAGAAAAATGATTAAATTCAGATTTTTAAAAAATGTATTTACTGTCTCTGCCATTTTGGAGAAAAATTACTAAAATTCTCATTCTCATTATTATAGTATGAAATTAATCACAATGACAAGCGGTCTAAAAATTTTCGTATTCAATTATACGTTGTTAAACTGTGAAAACCATATGCATATATGCATATATGAGCTGTCAAATTTTGATACCCCTCTCCCCAATCATACTGGGAGCTACACCCCTGGACCAAGAGATGCGATGAAACTTACGGGCTAAAATATGAAAATAAAGGCATTTTTAACTTTTCAGTAATATAGACGAAAATTATGGCAAGTGTTTGGGACATTATTATCATCCAATTGCTATAGGTAGGTACCTAAACTTTTCAATGATTGAAGAGAAAACAATAATTTATTGTGGGTTGTGGGCCGTCAAATATAGAAGGACCAACCTTTGATAGGCCTTTCTTATTTCGCCTAAGTACCGTCAAAAACCCCAACAAAGTCATTTCTGTGAGGGGTGTGTTCCATTGTTACCCTCAATTGGTTCTGGCCCGTCCACTTAAAATCCTCTTCATGTGATAATAGGGGAATAGGTGTGGTGTGATACCCACCTTTTCTACCTGCTCCTCCAAAATCGATTGTTAAACGGTCGTTTCAACTTAACCACCTTCTGCCGTAACTGCCCCATTATCGCTAATTATTATTCGAATGTTGTTCACAATTTATTTTCTCTTATTCTTATAGAGTAACCAGGAAGAGAGACGGGGGCTTCCAAATTTGGAAACTAGACATACTAAACCCAGTTCTGTTGTAATGATATTGTAATAAAATAGATAATCTGGCAGTAAATTATGATTTTACAGCTATTTTATGGTCATTCGATTATGAAATTTTTATGGACGGTGGTCAACAATCGGAAGTGAAACGCGCATACCACAACAGCTGGGTTTATAATACATATTTACATATTTTCATTCATACATATTACTGCGCTGTTTAAATATAATAATAAATATGATTCGTCCGAGGCCATTAGCTGCATTTTAATGATAGGAAAATGACAGGAAGGCGAGTAGGAAAGTAGAAAAAACTGTAATGAGAATGGTGCTTCTGCTTTAGCGATTTTATATTTGTTTGTCTCGCTACTCAAATTTCTGGGTATTCTGTATTTTTAATCTGCTCATGTAGAAATAGAACTAGAACTGTGCTCACCAGATGAAGAAAGAAGTTAAATTAAATAAAAGTTGCAGAAAAGTAGGTACCTACATACATACCTACCCCCAGAATGATAAAAGAGATGGAAATTGGGGGGAGGGGGTAATCACTAGTGGAATTAATTCTACATCGGACTTGAAATTAATTCCGAAATTGTGGAATTAACTGTGAATTACAGAATTGTTTTGGAATTGAAAAGGAATTAGTTGGGATTGTCTAGAATTAATTGGAATTACTGTCGAATTATTTAGAATTGTTGAATTGATTGGAATTAATGTTGCATCATTATAATTTTATAATTATTATACCTAATTGAGCTTTCAATTCCAGCTAATTCCAAGGTTCATTCCCAATGACGAAATTAACGTAGAATTAAGGAATTATAGGCAAAATACATTGGAAACGGTAGTTTTCATAGAATCGCCATGGATATAATTTTTCTTAATTTCCTAATTCTACTAATTCCTTAATTCCAACTAATTGCACTTACTTCCATTAATTCCTTTTCAATTCAGTTTCAATTCACAATAATTAATTCCGAAATTCCCGAATCAATTCCGATGTTATGGCTGATTCTAGAACGCGGGGCGTCGCTGGCGCTGACTTGATTTTATCGTTTTGAAGATATTTAGAAGAAGGCCATAGATGAGTCTAGATTGAGATATCAAGCTTAAAGTTGGTATACAGTTGTGTCTGCCAAAAAGACTCGGCGGTGTTGCTTTTGGGCCATATCGGACCAAGAGGGGGTGGGAGTTAGGGGTGAAAAACTGCAAAATTATTAATTTCAATCTTGCTGAAACTTGGTATGCAAACCATAAAAAATATGGTAACTCCGCAAAAGTTAAACGCAGCGATTTGAAACCCAATGGATACACACATATTTCGATAAAATCTTGTATAAAACTAATACTTTCTTGTAGAGCCAAATATTCGAACTTGCTCTTGTTTCAAGATGCGTAGCTAGTCGTCTTGTTTAGCCAACAACAACTTTTCCTCTAGTTTTTCTGGGAGCAGCGACAGTTTTTGAGAGATATGAGCAGAGTTGGGAAGAACTGATGTAACATAGGTACTTTTAAAGTATCTGAGATACTTTTACACTCTCACAAAAAGTAACTTTATCTTATAGTTACTTTCCAGAAGTATCTTGTATCTAGACACTTTTAAACAGTATCTCGAATCTCGATACTCCAAAAGTATCTTAAGGTATTTAGGAACACATTAGTGAAGTATTATAAATGAAAAACTCCGCAAAAATTAACGAACAAGTTTTTTGTTTAGTCGGGAAGCGTGTGAAGATGCGCGTGTTGTAACTGAACCGTCGAATCTTGAATCTACGAAAAAAAAATTCAAAATGGTTCTTGTGTTACCTACTTCGGATATAACGCTGTCTTGAGCGCAAATCTCAAAACTAGCGGTCTATTGAATGGCGTTGAATAGTGAGCACAGATGGCGCTGCATTTACTAAGTGACTCTAATAAAAGCTCGCTTTACCGGTTATAAGAGGTCCAGCCGTTCTTCCTCTTCGCCTAAATAGCCCGTCAGGAAACCAACGTATTGACCTGACCTTTTCAGATCGCATAGGGTTGTTTTGCTATTGTAGCTTTTCTCCCTTCAAAAGAAAATACAATGTAACAAAACGTAATTCTTGACTTATTGTTGAATCTTGAATCTTCATCCTTCATCTTCAATTTTGTACGACGGGTTGGTCAAATGAAAATGAATTTTTCCGAAAAATGCTCGAGCAGTTCGATTTTTGTTTCGACTTTCAAGGCGGACACATTAATTCACTCCAACTCCAACCATTTATACTTAAAACAACTTTGCGAAACATGAATTCCTCCGTTATGTTCAAAATATTTTTGCCATTGCAGATCTGGTCACCTTAACCACTCTCAATCCAGTTTAAGATAATTAGATATAGAAAACAAAACGAATATATAATTTTCTCAACGGTCAGATGTGTAATACAGACTATTATTTTGGTTAGAAATCCGTTAAAGGTGTGTCAAAATAGGAGCTTGTTGCGTTGGAAACGTTTTATGAATCTGTTTTGACTGCATCATGCAATAAGGGTATGTCGAGACATAATAATTCGATGATAAAAGCCCGACACCGACGGTGGAGGCCTTTTATCACGCCATATTAAGTCGAGAACATTTGGTTAAAAACAAAATTTTAAGAAAACTTACCTTAGCGAAATTTAACAGGTAAAACTCGGGAACTCTAGTGGTATATATTTTAAGATTAATTACCGACACGTGTGTCTTTGATGTTAATTAGGGTTCTTTTAGTAATATTTTCATACAATGACCGAAACGCGCCATGTTCGATTTTTTTACTTGATGTTTTTCGGTCCAATTTGAAATTTGTGTTTTAATATGTTTTAAGACTATTTTAGGGTTGAGAAGATGTTTACGATCAATGCTTCCATTAAAAATGAGAGCAAGGGATCATTTTCGGTAACACACAACCGTGCTTTTAGCTACATAATATTACCTCAAAAAGCTATAGCTTCAAATTTAGCAGTAGCACGGTGCAAATAATGAACATTGATATAACAAGATCTTGATTTTTTATCGGATAAATTTTTCAAAGTGACGATAAACTTCCGTTTGATGATTTTGCGAGTTGAATTGGGCTAAATTATCTTTGGAAAATTTTGCCGATAGAAAATCAATGGTAGATTGGTAGCGTTATATTTGCTAATATTATTTCCAGAATCCCGTTTGTTTTTTTCTTCATTTTGACATTTACATTTAGCTGCTCAATATGGATAATATAATCGTATAGTTAGGTACATAGACTCAAACTGGTTTCGAAAGGACATGGGCTGGATTTCAGATCTGCGCAGCTCCGCCTAAATTCCCGCCACCTCTCGTTGCTCAGTGGCGCACGGTGGCATCAACGTTCGGACAGATTTACGAAGGAGGAATACGGAGAATGTAACGACGCGCCACTGTTCATTTTCATGGGAGGCTCCACCTTTGCACCGAAACTTGGATTTGCGCAGCTTTATAGCGATGTATTTTCGAAACCAGTTTGAGTCTACCTATCTACAATTTTGGCGGAAAATGAGTTATCACCGGAATCTTGTTTAGAATATCTTAAACTACCATCAAGGCAAGAATTTCTTTTTGTTGACATCCGATCACTATTTTAGTCAAAATTCGCGAATGAATTGAGCCAATATGCATTGGGTCTTATGTGCTTTAAAATATAAAATCGTCAAAATCTCGTTTCCATCGAAACTGTAGATGCGCCTTTTGATGGGCTTGGCACGGCCGTATTATTGTTGACGGAATAACTTTTTTCACAATGGATGTAAGGTATAATTATGCAAAAGCGAGTATAATTTCGAGTAATTTACAAATGTTAAGCTAAAGATGTAAAAATATTGCTTTTTTGCAAAAACTGAAATGTGACATAACCTTTTCTTGCTTTGACAGTCAAGAGAAACGTCAAAATTTAATCGTCCTGTCTCTATGACGACCCCAGAGGACAATAAAATTTATCCGAGATAAACCTCGTTCATTGGTTGAGAGTTTGCATTTGATTGGTTGTTTACGTAAATTTGACAGATGATGGAAATAATCAAGGGACAACAATTTTTGTTATACGTACCTATTTAAAATTACCACATAAATCCGTGACAACAAATAGGCACCTTATAGTTGTCCCTTCGATATAGGGGGGATATGATCTCCGCTGAGCTATTCGGGATGCGAGGTAGGTGTAGAAAAACCTGCTTTCGAGACATATTGAAAAGGTTTAGTGTTTTTAGGATTCTTTCATTGTAATTCAAGGATCTCGTCAGGTCATATTTTCTATAGACCCTAGGAGTAAATTATGGAAGAAACGAAAAGAGAAGATCGTAAATTGTCACCCCATCCCCACAATTGGTTATTTAATTAAAAATAGCAGCGGTCCCCCGTTCGCTCCGTTTCCATTAGAACGGATTATTACTCGCCCCGTCCAGATGTTGTACCGTAATCTAATAGTTCAACGTTCAACCTAAACAGAAGAGTCAAGTGCACATCTGGGATTCTTTGAGGCGCGACACATCTGGCGGTGGCGATGGCGGCTGTAGCGATCATTTCCGTCTGCCGCCTCCGAAGACGTTCTCGGAACGGTCGGGCCAGCGACTGTCTGTCGCCGAAGGAACGGCCAGACTCCTTTGTCCGCCCGTTTTATTTGAGCGGGTATTTCTGAGAAATTGCAGCGATATTGTATGGCATGCCAAATGAGCAACAAGTAAATAATAAAACATAATGCAAAAAATTAAAATTTTAATAATAATAGCTAATTGGAAAAAAATTTAAAAAATTGAGAGGAACTAATAAAATTTCCCAAAATTATATCTGTCCAAAAAATATATTTATGCAATTTTTGTAAAAAAGCATAAATGCTTAAAAAATAAAAATTAAAAAAAATCAATGAAATTAAAAATTTCAACAATAAAAAACAACAAAAAAAAAGAAATATTAAAATTACCGGAAATTATACCGATTTAAAATATATTTATATAATTTTAGTAAAAGAAAAGAAATTATAAAAAAAAAATTCAAATAGAAAAATTAAATGTTGTAAAAAAATACATCTACATAACAAATTCATTTTTAAGCGCCCCGAAAAATAAATACCTACGGTTAGCGGGAAGAAATGTGAATAGCGAAAACAAATAGTTTCTCGTTCAGAAATATACCGGGTGTTTCAGCGACCCCGCCGTATAGGCAAATAATATGGAAAAATTAATTTAATTTTTTTCCTGCTCCCGAGAATTTTCTCGAAAAGTTTTATCGTGTGTGGAGGACAGTCCATACGAATCTGTACCTCTTGAGATTTTTTTCGTTCGTCAGCTCCTCTTAATTACTTAAGAATGATTTTTTGAAAATTTAATTTTAGACGAAGACGAAATGTTTACGTAGTTTGCTGTCTTTGTGGTTTGTAGGACAACACAAAATAAATGGATACTTCGACGAGGGTCGATTGTGCACGAAAAAATTTTCCGTTTCTATACAGGCTGGTCGTTTTATCTTGAGACTGGCAAATATCTCGGAAAGGAAGCATTTTAGAATAAAATGTTTTGTATAAAAGTTTTATGACTTCGAAGGGGAAAATAGATGGCATCGACGCCATTTTGATTCAAGGTCATTTTCAAGATCAAATGAAAGTCAACTTATTTTTTTTTAATGGAAACCTACATTTTTTATTACAGATTCTTATTCCCCGTAAAAGAACAAACAACTCTCATCTAAACTATTTTTGGATCCGATGGATAGGTTGTCAGATATTTAAATCAAAATTTTAATCTTCTTCGAAATCCATTGCCATCCCTAGCAACAGCGGCATGGCAAAAACAAAATCTACAACAATTTTTGTGGTTTATTTATCTAGAATTCATCGTTGCTAAGTTACAATGGTTGTTCATTCGTTTTGTTTTGCCACTGTTACTAGGGAATGTCGAGGGATTTCGAAAAAGGTTAAAATTTACATCCATCGGATCCAAAAATAGTTTATTTGGGAGTTGTTTGTTCTTTTATGGGGAATAAGAATCTGCAATAAAAAATATAGGTTTCCATAAAAAAAAATCAAGTTGACCTTCATTTGACCTTGAAAATGACCTTGAATCAAAATGGCGATGATGCCATCTATTTTGCCCCTCAAAGTCATAAAACTTTTATACAAAACATTTTTTTCTAAAATGCTTCCTTTTCGAGATATTTGCCAGTCTCAAGATAAAACGACCACCCTGTATACTCTACGGAACATTTTTTAACCTCCCCACAACCATATAAAAATGGGAGGTTACTGCAATCACTCCAAAATTTGAAATTGAGATAACACCAGATCTTTACGTTTCAAGGTCCCACGATCACAAAAAACTGTTTTTTTTTAAATGTCTGTGTGTATGTACGTAACAGATTTTCATGAAATTTGGTAAGGTGGTTAGCGTTGGCCTTCTGGTGAGCCCAGTTAATTTTATTGCCAATCCGCAAACGCCAAGTGCCTTTTTGGCACATCAACTATGAAATTTGACTGATGAACATCGATTTTTCTTACCAGCATATAAAAGGTCTTCAAATTCTGTGTCTAAAAATGTATTCACACTTAGCGTCTTTTTGGCATAAAATCAAAAAAATCGAAATTTCGAAGGAACATTAGATAATACGCTACAGCCCAAACTGTTTAATCGATTTGGCTGAGATTTGGTAGGTAGGGATACCATAGTACCCGCCTAAGACCTGATTTAATTTTGGTGGCCATCGGCCAAAGGCAAGTGCCATTTTGGCATAACAACTCCCATTTTCTTTATCAGAACATGAAGTGTCTTTAAATGTCGTTTCCAAAAATGTCCTCAAACTTAGTGCACTTTTGACAAAAACTCACAAAATTTAGAAAAATCCCAGTAGTAAAATTTAAGTTGGCAAACAGGAAAATGTACTTAATTTTGGTGGCAAGTGCCTTTTTGGCATGGCGTCTATGAAATTTGAAACATGACACCCATTTGTTTTAGGTACCACCACATCAAAAGTCTTTTTGTTTTCAAAAATTCAATCAAATTTAGTGCTCTTTTGGCAATAAGTAGTAAAAATTTTGAGAAACTACCAAAACACTTAGGTAGAGACTGGATTGAAATTTATGGGTGGTAGGATTGGAGCATTCACCAAGTGGGGAGGTTCTAGCCGCATCCGTAGCTGCCCATTTTTTATTGTTAAAATTTTTAATTATTCCATTGTTATTTTTTAATCATTTATGCTTTTTTACAAAAATTGCATAAATATATTTTTTAGACAGATATAATTTTGGGAAATTTTATTATTTCCTCTCAATTTTTTTTGATTTTTTTCCAGTTAACGCTATTAACATTTTTATTTTTTTGCATTGTTTTATTATTTATTTTTTGCCCATTTGGCGTGCCGCAATATTGGGACATCTCGACACCTGCGGGTTATTTTCGAAAATAGAACGCCATTGGTTTTATAATCCAAGAGTTTTTTTCTGGACGACCACATTCCATTATTTCTCAAAGGCTAATTATACACCGCATTGTGTGGCGGTGACAGGAATGAGTGAACGGCGAAGGTTCAAGACGGCGCCGCTTCGACGCCGCCGTCGCTTTATATTTACATACTGCCAGTTTATGCACACCTGGTGCGCGGCTTCGCGAGGTATTTTCGCCCACCAGGCACCTTTTTTAACCGCCGAAAACACGCGCTTCCGGCATTGTCGTGAAGAAGGCTCACATGTGCTTCCGCTGCATACCCAAATAAATAGATAATGAACATGGAGGAAGTTAACCGTAAACAATTCTGCTCGGAAATAGACGCGGTACTTTTCAACTTTGTTGGAAATAATGCGAACCATTGGTAAAATACAGGTAAGAGGCTAAGGTCAGACGGGACGCAACAGGTGTCTCCAAGCACTGCTAGCTTTAACACCCCTCCCAAGTCGACCAAACAACAATTTAGACAGGTGCCATGGAGCCGGCCGCACAGGTGATGCTATCGCGAGCCCGCCCGGTTCCATTCGTTACGATCCTCCATAATTTTAATTATTTGGGCCATTAAAACGACAATGATCGACTGGATTACGATAAGGATGGTCACCAACTTTGTTCAGATAATTGAATAATTTGTTGGGATGGCAGCTGGAATTGCAATCAAACGCATTTTGACTTTGAGATAAAAGTAATGTGGCTAAAATTGCAAAATTACCAGGAGACTTGACTTATGACTTCCATCTGCTAAAGCAAGAAGTTGAAAGATTACTGCCATCTTCACAATCACAATCGCATTTATTGAAAACAAAATAATAGCCCTATAGAGAATTAGACAGGGATTCAAATGTTACCTACTTTCAACGTTGTTATAACTTCGAACAACTTTTGATTCTTTTCATTTTAGGCGTATGCTGTTTATTGTCAAAAAAAAATGCAATTAATGACCTAGTTGTTAAAAAATTGTTATTTATGCAACAAGTGAGTAAAGTTTGCCGCACCACACCGTAGGCAGAGTGATCGCCTCGGCTATGAAACTTCATTCGCGGCAGTAAATCTGTTTTTTTGCCGTATTGAACACATGTGCGGCAGTAAAAATGCACTTTTAATGACTACCGACGAAAAAAGTTACTTTACATTTTAAATTCTGGGGTCTACTACCAGTTTTCAAAGTTCATTCGCAAAAAATCTCCTTAAGAGGCTTGGTGATGGCAAATCTATAGCAACAAAGAATTAAAAAAAGAACCGCTACGGCACTTACTTTCACGCTTGGTCGTCGTTAAAAAAACACACATTTCAAGAACGCTTTTGAATTAAAAAAATTTAGGTAGGTACTTTTTTTATTTGCAATTTTGCAAAGTATCAAAGTGACGCGCAACAAATGCGAGTAGAAAATTTTCGATTTTTTCGTTTGAAAATAAAATACTGTATTTTATTCGGAGTTTAAGCGACATTATGTGACTCGTATGGATTTAATTCACCTCGCTCCGCTCGGCGTTTAAACTTCCATACTCCGTCACATAATGCATGTCTTACTTAAACTTCTAATAAAATAAATATCTATTATTTTATTAACATATTTTATTTTATTGATTGTGGTAGCGGTAGGTAGTATCAGCGGCATCGATGAATCATCACCCTGAGGCGTCTGACGTCACACAAAGGTCCCGCCTAACAAGAATAGACCTGTTTGAGGACAACAATGCATCGGACGGTCACTTATGAATTATGATTTGCATAGTTTATTGGTTTATTGCTGTTCATTCTTAAGTACCTGCAGTAATTACGCAATGAGGATTTCTTAGGTATATTACGTTAATTTCTGTTTTATTGGTAGCGGCAATGACACGAACTAACATGTATGCGAATCCTCCGGTAATACTGCTTTGTTTAGAATGCTTACAAAATTTAGTGCACAATTTTTAAGTTCCCTCTCATATTGGGATCTGTAATTGGTTTATTTTATTAAATAACGGGTTAAATAAGTAAGTACTTACCCAATAGACGAGTACCATCAAGCAATAATTTATTATGAGCAAGGATTCAAATGGTTGTACAGTCGAGAAAGTAAGTCATGCACCCAACTCTTGAGCGTTACACTCAGAAATTAGAAAACCAGCCTTCGATAGGGGTGCATTTCCATGTCATTAGAACCGGCAGCAATTAGGGGTTGTAATGCTGGGTCGAAAAACCTAGGACTGTAAGCCAGTTAAGAGTTATTCGCTCAAGAATTTAGCATAAAGTGCATTATTTAGTTTTTCGACTGTACGTGGGGACCCAGCAATTTTTCGCGGAAACTTTTATTGCCCCCTAAAAGGTTGTGATATTTGCAACTTAGGGCCCTAAACCAGCTGTAAAATTTATTAATTTTATTACTCCTGTCCAGACCGGCAAGCATATTTTATTTTATTCGGAGTTTAAGCGACATTATGTGACTCGTATGGATTTAAACTTTCATACTCCGTCACACTTACTTAAAGCTCCTAATAAAATAAATATTTATTTTCGCCGATAGTGCATTTTTATTGCCTTTTTTTTGACAATCGGTGAAAAAATTATGTGTTCAACACGGCAAAAAAACAGATTTGATGCCTTGGCTGGATTCCTAGCCTAGACTATGAAACTTCAGCCGCGGCAGTAAATCTGCAATTTTTTTGCCTTGTTAAACAAATAACTATTTTTGTCGATAGTCATTAAAAGTGCGTTTTTATTGCCTCTTTTGCAGCAGTAAGACGCGACTTTTACTTCCGCACTGTTTTAATGACAATCAGCGATAAAATGGTCGTTAATTATTTGAATGATTTTACTGGCCAGTCATTTGGGCAAAGCAATTCACTTGAATTGCAAAAGTCGTGAATTTTGTTTGGGGGTAACGTCTGAAAACAACACCTAAGTGTCATTATGCAACCTCCTCCGAGGTCCGCGACATTACCAAAAATGCAGAAAGCGTAATTTCCTTATAATTTGCTTTAAAAAATACAGGCAACAGCCTAAACTATTTGACCGATTTGGCTTAAATTTGGTACGTGGGCATAACCTAACTTAGATCTGAAAAGCTTTTAGAGCCAATCGTGCAACCGGAAGTGGCATTTTGGCACATCAACTTTGAAATTTTAAATGCAAACCCCTATTTTTGACGTCACCATAAGAAAGGTCTTCAAATTCTGCTTCTAAGGATGTATTCACTCTTAATGCCTTTTTGACAAAAACTCAAATATTCGAGATTTTTAACGCACTTTAAAAACATGACAGAGCCCCAACCTCTGGGTCGATTTGCCTGCTGAAATTTTGCACGTCCAAGAGCAAAAAATTTATTGGAGGCAATCGACAAACGGCAAGTGCAGTTTTGGCACATCAATTTTCAAGTTTAAAATTATACTCATTTAACCATCTAAAACAAGTTTGTGAAAAATTGATTGTCACCATTAGGTAGAAAGGTCTTCAAATTCTGATTTTAAACAAGACGAAATTAATTCACACAATGCCCTTTGGGTAAAAAAAATCGAAATTTTTAATAACACTAAAAACACATTATAGCTCAAACTACTTGATCGATTTGGCTGAAATTTGATACGTGGAGATTGGGTGACCAGTTGAAGAGCTGAACGGCTTTTGGAAGCAGTTGGTGAAAGGGAAGTGCCATTTAGGCATATCACATTTAAAATTTTAAATACAAGACACGGAAATCAAAGACCCACGCGATGGGGAGGTTCCAGCCGCTTCTCTGCTACATTTAAAAAAATATTAAAACAAGATTACGGGCGAAGAGAACGGCCTTAATATAAAAGGCTGCAAATTTGCATAGCCCTTGGGAACAATCACAAACACATTTTATTTTCAAACGTCACATAACATCTATGACACCATTTTTAGCGGAGTATTAAACTCCGGAGGAGCTTAAATTCATCATTATTTGCAATTTTGCAAAGTGTCAAAATGACGCGCAACAGACGTGAGTACAAAATTTTCGATTTTTTCGTTTGAAAATAAAATATTGTATTTTATTCGGAGTTTAAGCGACATTATGTGACTCGTATGGATTAAACTTCTGTACTCCGGTCACATAATGTCTTACTTAAACTACCAATAAAATAAATATCTGTTTGTCAGCTTACAACGCTTTTGCATCTTTTCCTGCCAAGTTAGAAAAAAAAAATTCAAGAAAAAAACATGTTGCGGACTTACAAATTGGTTGCAAACTTAACTAAAACTGGAAAATAAATGAAAGAATGTTTGCAACACTTTTGTATTTTTTCTCTGCAAGCTATAAGGAAATTAAGTTCGCATGTTGGGGACCTCGGAGGAGGTTGCAAAATGACGCTTATTGTTTTCACACCTTACTCTAGCATATACCTCAAAAATTCAGGACTTTTGCAATTAAAGTGAAATGAGCCATTTTTACGGCTCATATGACTGGCCTAACAGCTAATCGAGCAGCTAATTGTTGAGATGATTTATAGATCTGATTTGTACTTTATAGCAAAAACTATAGGCCGTGCCTTACTATATCTAACAATAATAAAAGTTCTTAATTCCACATCAAATGTTACATAGTACCAATGAAAAACAGTTTATTGTGATTCTTTGTTCGCCCTTTTAGAAACCCAATTGTTTTGTCCCATTTTTCGAGAATTTGAATTACAATTTTATCAACACGATATCAAAATTAATTAATTCTGACTCTCCTCTTCTAGAAGTTTGGAGATAAAATAATTTGACTGAAAGGTGAGCCATTATTCACCTTACTCACCTTACGCTGACCCTGATTCACCAGCTGCTGGTAGTGAGCGATTTATTATTAATCACTATTACGACCTCGTCAACAGGATATGAACAGGGTGGCCCATTAAAAACAGAACAACCCCCATTTTCTTACGAGGGCTGATGTAAATAAATAAATAAATCCCGGAAAGTAATTTTTTGTGTGCAGACGGACACAAAATGAAGTAAGTATATAAACTTGCTTTACTTTGAAGTTTGAACAACTTCAAAGCACACAAACAGATAACGAGATAGATAGTCACTTTGAGTCCTCTGAGAAAGTGGAGGAAAAGAAATGCGAATATTCCTGGTCTGCATCAGTTACTATGTGTACACTTAGCTCGATCTAATTAAGATCGATGATTTTAACCAGCGTTTCACGCGATTTTGGAACGGTAGTCACGCTTGGAATTTTATTTCCCCATAGAAATCAGAATGGAAAAACTATATTCCAAATGCTGCTACCGCTGCAAAGTCTCTTGGAACGCTGTTTAAAAGTCTTTTAGTTAGATCGAGCTAAATGTGTGCAGGGCATGAACGCAGTAAGTTACTCCGTTATACATGCACACACTTAGCTCGAGCTAACTAAACTCGATACTTTTTAAACAGCGTTCCACGGCATTTTTTGGCGGTGGTAGCCTTTGAAATATAATTTTTGCTTCAAAATCAGACAGGTAAGCTATATTTCAAAGGCTACCACCACCGCAAAATCGCGTGAAACGCTGTTTAAAAAGTACCGAGCTTAGTTAGCTCGAGCTAAACCTGTGCATGTATACGGAGTAACTGTCTACTATTCAGAACATTCAGAAAATTCCGATCCTAGTTGCAGAAACAAATCCACCAAAAGAACAATTTAGATACACACATGATCAAAATAATTGCATATCGCGTACGCGTAGTAATTTTAGAATGGTCTGTAGGTAAACTTTAACAAAAAGACGTAAATTGTTTGGCAAAATTTATTACTTACATACGTTTTTAAAAATAGTAAAAAGGCACAATCACAAAAAATAATTATAAATAGATCATTAGTATATAGCAGCTAAAAATTCTGTTGCCTCTTTCGTTTCCTATCCATGGCATCTAAGATTGGCTGTCTTTTGATGAGGTACCGCGTCCTAAGCTCATCAATCTCCCTCTCCATATCAAAATCTAGCCTAGCAAACCTCTGCTGCAGTTCATCGCAGCTTAAATATTTGAGAAACTCAAAATCACCAGGACCATGGAACTGGAGGTGATGGAACTGAGGTGCTAATGTTTCCTGGTTGAACGAAGCCTGCTGATTAATTTCAAACTGATTTTGATAGGGTTGTTCCTCAATGTCGGGTCCATCCATGGCTGGCGTTTTAATGGTGGTACCTCCTGGGTCTTTATTATCGAAATGTTCCAGGAACAGTGGTCGCTTGATCGTTTCGTCTACGTCGCTGTTGATCACCATTGTTCCCAATTCCACCATGGTACCGCTTTGCGAATTGGCGACAAGAGTACCACTTTTCGTTGGTACTAACGTGTTGTCGTTGGGTACCATAGTTTTGGCGATATCATCATCTGATTCCTCCACAATCGCTTGTTTGTTGGGCAAGTTTTTTCCAATCTGTACATTTCTGAAATTCTGATGTTTTCGAATGTCTTGGGCTTCTTGGATCATCTCGTTGAGGATACTAGGATTCTTGGCGTTTCCAATAAAGACGTGGTTCAGTAAATCAGTGGCGCTTGCCCGTTCCTCGGGGTTTTTCACCAAACAAACACTGACGAAATCAATAAATTCACTAGACCACTTGTCAGGTTCACGAAACGAAGGTGGAGGCTTTGTAGGAATCATAAAAATGGCTCTCATCGGATGAATATCGCCGTAAGGAGGTTTTCCTTCGGCCATCTCAAGAGCTGTTATTCCCAAGCTCCAAACATCAGCCACGCAATCATACCCGATCTCCTGGATCACTTCTGGAGCCATCCAAAACGGAGTACCAATCACAGTATTCCTCTTGGCCATTGTATCAGTCAGTTGACCGGCGACCCCAAAATCAGCAAGCTTGGCATGCCCTTCCGAGTTGAGAAGAATATTCCCCGCCTTAACATCCCGATGAATCTTACGCCTCAAATGCAAATATTCCAACCCCTTTAAAGTGTCACAAAGAATCGTAGCGATTTCATCTTCAGTCAAAGTCTTTTTCCTTAGCCTCATTATATCAGAGACAGATCCGGCTCCACAGTATTCCATCACGATCCACAAATCGGTGTTCTTGAAGTAGCTACCGTAGTACTTCACTATGTAGGGGCTGTCGCACTGTTGCATTATTGAGATTTCTTTGATGATTTCTTGGAGATCTGTGTCTACAGGTACCTGTTTGATCGCTAGAACTTGGCCGGATTCTTTGTGAAGTGCTTTGTAGACGCTACCGTAGGAGCCTTCGCCCAATTTACAGATTATGTCGAAGACTTCCTCGGGTTGGCGGGTCAAACTCTCCTCCGAGAGCTTTTTCAGTTCGCTTTTGGACGACATTTTAGTTAATGGATATGGATCTTAGGGGGAGTTGGCAATTTCCTGCAAGAAAAATAGCAGACTGTAGACATCTGGTAGGTACCTAATGTTTAGTGTTTTTTCTTACAAAAAAAAACATTTTTGTTAGTTTATGTTCATCTTCTAACCTGCTACCAGTGTCCTATATTCATAAGTTGTCTAATGTGACGTCATCCAGGGGACGAGGTTATTTGCGGCTACCGTACCAGGTGTTATGTTATCGTTATTTCGAGCAAACTTTGTGTTGTTTATGTTCATTATTTAAGTTATTCGCGGCTTGAAATAGGTCCTCTGAATTACGTTACACGTTTATCAGGCAACCTATGAATATAAGAACCTTGGCACCACGGTGCTTCTACAAAAACCTGCTCTATAATATTTCAGTTTTATTATCCATATTGCTACAGCAACAATAAATTTAAGTTTCCAAGCTGTAAAAAATAATTCTGGTCCTTTGAAGCTTACTGGTATATATAATACATATTTTATTTTCCTATATGAAGAACGTCAGTCGTTAAACTAGAAACAAAGCAAAAAACCCATACGCGCGCCGTTAATCATACCCATCCCACGTCAAAACAAAACCGATCTAACATCAATTTCCTGAAAAATTCCGATCTGAAAATATCTCGAAACCTGTGGGAGCCGAGGTAAAAATAAAATCGCACAAGGCGGCGCCGAATACCCACTAAAATAAGTTTTAACGCCAGTTTATTGTCTCCTTTGGAATTGCGTCAATGACAGTTGATGACGCCATCCAATTATTTTTGACAGCACTTCATGACATTTCACGTGAACGGGCGAAAAATGCGAGTCTATTATTAGTGCGGCCACCTACTTCATCAGGGTATGACGTGGATCTCGAACGACCACATGGTCCCGTTATCCTCTACAAATTGAAAACAAATCGCTAAAATGTAGATCCCTCTGGGATGACTGTGACATGCACGTGTAGCAGGGAGGGGGGGTCAACAGATGCAATGTCGTAAATCAGCACTATGGACGGATTCGTAGGAGCGGGGACAGCGAGAAGTGCTCTGGACGACCAGTTGTTTGCACCAACATTACTGGACAAAATCTTACTTGCTTTTATTATACATAACGGCCATATTCAGCAACGTTGATTAACTTTAAAGGACAGTTAACATTTTAACAAGAGTTAATAGGAGATGTTATAAGTGCTCTTAATATGGCAGATCGAGTCTAGACTAAAAATGTTGAATCTGGATAGAATCACAAACTACTAACTCTCATTGTCTTTAGGGGTACCAGACGTCCTCTATTTAGAGGACATTTTTATTGGACATGAGCTTTTTTCGAGTAAAAATCTTTCTTTATATTTTTTTATCCTAACTGTCACTATCCATTATATCTATGATATTGTGCTGTTATCAGTAAACTGGGAATTCAAGAGGTATTTGGATATCCAATCAAACAACTTATTCAATGGCGATTGAATAAGTTGTTTGATTGGATATTCAAAGACCTCGTGAATTCCCAGTTTATCTTTTTTGGTGAAACTCCTCTTTTGCCCTCTTTTTCAAGCAAAAATCTTTCTTTAACTATCTTTTTTGGTCCTCTTTTTCAAGTTCTATCGTCTTTCGCCCCTCGGGGTTACAATCTTGCCGCTTGGGCTAAAATAGTTCTTATCTACCTTGGTCAATGATATACTATTAAAACCTTCGTTTATAGCTACACTTCTATCTTCAGCTAATATGCAATTGTCCAGCCAGATTTCTTTGTAACAAGAGAAAGCAACGTGCCAAACAGACCACCTGGCGCGGCAGGGTGCATATTGCTTCATGATGTGCAATTAGGGGTCATAAACAACGGCGTGTTTGTTTTAGCCGCCCGTGCAAATTCCCATAAGAGTTTTGGTGACTTATTAATTCATAGCGTTCAAACTATTGCTCCTGGGAAGTTGGCGCAATGATATGAATTGTTCATAATTTAAAGACCTATCTAACGATATTAAAATTAAGAAAATTAACTGGTCTTTAAAAATGCATAAGATGTGTGCGTTGTCCTTTGTCACAATTCGAAAGTTTTTAAAGGTTTCTGACAGCGATCGAGACTCCAACTCAGGAGTCAGGACCACCGCTCTACCAAATAAATTTTCTGCAACTTTCTACTTCCCTCTGAGGTTTGTCATAATCTGCCAAGATTTCAACATGGCCGTGATGACGTAACGTTTGCGTAACGATCGCTGTTGGTGCAAACGGAGCGCGTGAGATTTCTGACAGGCGACCATCTGGCCAGTGGCATTCCTCCGTTGTAGCACTACTTGTGCGGTATTATTTATGGCGCGACTATGGCGCCAGCTGGCCACGGTCACTGATCCAGCCAGTGGCGCACAGAGCATCTCAACGTCCTCATCCCACTTCACACCTCTCTTGGTGCAACTCACCGCTCCGATGAAATGTTAAGAGAAGCGCGCCCATCTTTTATTAATCGAGGACATGACAAGGAATCACTGTTGGCACGCATTTAAACTGAAATCGTTATTTACGACGAACCATTTAATGGTTTCGAAAAGGTCGAATTACGGAGACGGCGACAGGTGGATGATCCAACAGATTGGTTTTTAAATAACCGCTTTATTGGACGACGACGGCAGCGAAAATTCCACGGGAATTGATCACGGGGATCTACCGAACCTTTTTTTAGAGTTATTGATAAATTTCGGCAGATAACAAATAAACCAACAAACTGTAACACGCGTAGTCTGAAAGAAAATGTTTATTGTTTACGATTTAAAATACCTCCGAAGTATAGGTACCTACGCCTCAGAAAAGAGTAATTTAAATTGCAGTGAATCCATCAATGCTTTTTTTAACCTCCCCACTCCACTTCACCATTTAAAAAAAAAGGGAGGTTACTGCAATCACTAAAATTTTCGAATTCGAGATAAGACCGGATCTGTACGTTTTGAGGTCTCAGGAACCCAAAAAAGTGGTTTTTAAAATGTGTCTGTATGTATGTACGTACGTACGTTCGTTCGTTCGTAAACACGCCACAGCCCAAACTACTCGACCGATTTGGCTGAAATTTGGTATGTGTGCATGTGATAACCCAACTTAGATCTGAAAAGCTTTTGGAGCCAATCGTGCAACCAGAAATGCCGTTTTGGCACATCAACTTTTAAATTTTAAATGTAAACCCCCATTTTTCACGTCACAATAAGAAAGGCCTTCAGATTCTGCTTCCAAAGATGTATTCACTGTGAGTGCCCTTTTGACCAAAAACTAAAAATATCGAGATTTTTATCGGACTTTAAAATCGCGGTACAGCCCAAGCCCCTGAACCGATTTGGCTAAAATTTTGCACATGGGGATTGTATTACACGTCGAAGAGCTGAACAAATGTTGGATTTAATCGACCTACGGAAAGTGCCGTTTTGGCACACCAATTTCCAAATTTAAAGTATTCTCTCATTTACCCATCCAAAACAAATTTTTGAAAGATTTATTGCCACCATCAGAAGGGTCTTCGAATTCTGGTTTTAAATGAGATAAAATTTATTCGCATTTATTACCCTTTGGGTAGAAAAATCGAAATTTTGAAATAACACTGAAACCACGTTATAGCCCAAACTACTGGAAGGATTTGTCTGAAATTTGGTACATGGAGGTCAGGTGACCCGTTGAAGAGCTGAAAGGCTTTTGGGAGCAATTGGTTAACGGGAAGTGCCATTTAGGCATATTAACTTTAAAATCTTAAACACAAGTCACGGAAATCAAAGACCCACGCGTTGGGGAGGTTCCAGCCGCTTCTCTGCTGCCTTTTCTTTTCATGAATCAATTACGATATTTTACAGACAAATATTTTGTTTTCGTATATTTTATTAATCATGAAATAAATATCATTACAATGAGATAATGGGCAGTAAATTAAAGAATGACAGACAAAATATGTATATGGTTAGCCATACAACAATTTAACCAGGGCCAATTTGTCTATTTTTGGAGAGACCTGAATGAATCGAAATCTTTCACGCCGGTAAACAAGCCGGATATTTTTGCATTCGATTTTCAGTTTATTTTGCACTACCTAGCTGCATACCGACAGATCGCATTCCCAAATTCACGAAGCAACAATAACACGTTAAAATTAGCAGATGCCATTCAAAAAAAAACAATTTTTGATACAAGGGTGAAACATTTATGTGTAAGGGCTATAAGCCATGCGTGTGAAAGTTCACCACGAGCGTAGCGAGATACAAGATCTTTTTTTTTACAAACAGTGAAATATAATCAGTCCTAATATTTAGCTTTTTAACCTCCCCACTCCACTTCACCACTTAAAAAAAAAGGAGGTTTCTGCAATCACTAAAATATTCGAATTTGAGATAACACCAGATCTTCAGATTTTGAGGTCTCAGGAAACCAAAAAAGTGATTTTAAAAATGTGTCTCTCTGTGTATGTGTACGTACGTTCGTACGTACGTTTGTAAACACGTCACAGTCAAAACTGCCAGACCGATTTGGCTGTTTGGTACTTAGGCATCTCATGACCTAACTTAGATCTGAAAAGCTTTTCGAGCCAATCGTGCAACTAGAAATGCCATTTTGGCACATCAACTTTTAAATTTTAAATGCATACCCCCATTTTGACTGTCACCATAAGAAAGGCCTTCAAATTCTACTTCCGAAGATGTATTCACTTTCAGTGCCCTTTCGACCAAAAACTAAAAAATTTATCGCCCAAGCCCCGGAACCGATTTAGCTGAAATTTTGCATATGGGGATTGTATTACAAGCCGAAGAGCTGAAGATCATTTGGATTCAATCGACCAACGGATAACTGTCATATTTTTTGACTTAATGTTAATAAGTTTTTTAGCATTTAAAGCAGAAAGTCTTGTGGTGAGGACCTAATTCATGTCAACTGAACAATTCAGGCTGCCTATTAGTTTTTCAACATCATTTTCTTTCATTAAAAAATTATTGCATATTATGATAATGCAACTCGAACTTGAATTAAATTTGCTATTTTTTAGAGTAATCCGTGATGTTTTTCGTCATGTTCCAAAATTCATAGGCAGCCTATTGTTGAGTCGGCATGAATTATGTCCTCATCACAAGATAGATGATTTGGGTTTCTTGATCTTCTTGATCTTCAACCATTTCGGAGATATTAATATTTTTCAGAACCCCTGCAAATCGATTTTCCTGTAACCTCTTTGACAAAAAATATGACAGTTAACTTGACATAAGTCAAAAAATATTACAGTTAACTTGACATAACCTAGGTCGAATGAACACAATTCAGTGGGGGTTCCAAGTGTAAAAAAAATTATTTCAATTTAAAGTAATGAAAATGACTTCCACTTGAGTATAGTGAATAGATGCATGAAAATATTTTCTTCTCAATCTACGTGGTGGATAATGGTAAGCCACTAAATCACAACGGTTTTGTAAAACTTGATCGGCAGTTATGGACCGATCCCCCCACTCACCCTGTATAATTACATACCTATAATAGAGGGTGGTGAATTTTTCGTTGCCATAGCGGAAACCATAAGTGTTAGAGAATCGGTTAAATTAGCGAAAAGTTGCGGTTTTGGAAAAATCGCGATTTTAAAGAAAAATTCATAGCTTCCTAACAGCTGATGCTATTTATTCAAATGAAACTTGGAAATTTTATATTTTTGACATCTGTCAATTTAATGACATTGACAAAAATTTTCTAGGCCTTCTAGATTTTGAGAAACGATAGTCAACTTTTGTTTCTCTTATGGTCGCCATATTGGATTTTAACACCACCGGAAACAGAAAGATACAACTGTAAAAACTACACCGACTTTTTCAATTTTTTATGACATGTGAAAGGATATAATAAAACACGTCTTGGCATCGTGTGACTCAAGCTTTGGAATTTTTTTTTTCAAAAAGCCCGAATTTTTTACATCTTTGAAAAGCCGATTTTTTAAGAGAAACAAAAGTTGACTATCGTTTCTCAAAATCTAAAAGGCCTAGAAATTTTTTGTCAATGTCATTGAATTGACAGATGTCAAAAATATAAAAGTTCCAAGTTTCATTTGAATAGCATCAACTGTTAGGGAGCTATGAATTTTTCTTTGAAATCGCGATTTTCAGTTTTTCCAGGATAACCCAGAAACGAATCAAGATATCGGAGAATTCTTTGCAGATTTTTAATCACCTTTAAAAGGAGCAACTTTTGTCTAATTTAACCTACTCTCCATCTCTTATGGTGGCCAACGAAAAATTCATCACCCTGTATGTTTTCTTCAAAGGGCCCCAAGTATGAATACATTTTTAGAAACAGAATTTGAAGAGCTTTCCTATCGTGATGCATTTACCATCTTAGGGCCGATTGTATAAAAAATAATCCCTGTATTAAATTTAATACCGGCGGGATTAGTCGCTAGGCAACGAGTCTTCTGATTGGCTCAGATCACGCTCAGACATAGAAACTGTTGTATAAAACGCGATTATTCCCACGATTATTTTTTATACAATCCACCCTTAAAGTTGATGTGCCAAAAAGGCATGACATGCCCCAAAATCTAATCAGCACCCACAAAGCGCATACTGCATAGTGACTTTCATCTCGATATACGTAAATACTTTGAGCTGGAGCGTGATCACAGACCAATAAACAGACCACTTTTTCCGATTCCCAGGACCCTAAAATGTGAAGATTTGATGCTTTTGGGGATGCGATTTTTCGATTGATTCCAGCAACTGCTCCGCGAGCGTAAAAGTTAAAAATGGTGGATGCGCCGGGCGAGTCTGGAAATAGAAAAATTTTCTTGTTTCCAATACAGTACAGATTATCCAATTTCGGCTAAGGCAATTTCGAGTTAAGGACGTGAAGGGCATCCCAACCACTCTCTCCCTAATAAATATCGAACAGAAGACTAAAGTTTTTCAACACTTGTTTTACTCCTAATTATAATAATTTCGTAGTTCCTGAATCTGTTTGACAAATGCGGCATTTAGCTCCCCGAAAAAAATCGATAGCTTCCAGATGCGTCCTACATTTTGTAACTTCCATCAGAACGTCGGCTTTCATAGGGACAGAGGGAACAACTCCATTACCCTTTTTTATGTTAAACAAAGCGTATGATTGGATTTTTCCCTTCGGCCCACAAAAAGTATTCACCACTTGATCCCTCATCGGTTTACCTGACTTTTAACCGTAAACACTTTGATAATAACTCCAGGCGCGCAATTCCACAATACCTGCAATAAAAAGGGAACAAATAAACCGCCGGCGGGGCAGATGCCAAACACCTGCTAAACCTCTAAAATTTTATCGCAATCCTTTGACGTGGAAAAATTCAATTCCCATCTGCTACGAATTTTTTTCCGACTGGCGGGCGACTGTAAAATTCCCAATTAGCATTAGGAATGTCATTAGAATCAAGGCCGGAATATCGATAAAAGCGCACTTTCATCAGAATAATAATAATAGTAATTCGGGCGTTTAAGATAATCGTTTTTTTGGAACACCTGTGAGATAATTATAATTACGAGGTTCCGCCAATTCGTCGGCTAAGATTATTAGGGTGCTTTTTATAATCTCGGAGGTAAGCACCTGCTGCCAGAAGCATACATTCCAAGCCCAGCAAGACTGTTACTTCTCACACTAACAGCGGCGAGACAGCTGGCGCCAACATAGGGCGCCCACACCCCTCCTATTCACATTTACTACACAACATTTCATGTCAACTTAGTATAGTTTCGACCTCCGACAAGTCGACGTCGGCAAGTGCAGCGCTTTGTTTGATGAATCTCACTGTATAATATGATGACGAATGGAATATCAAGAAAGCAGATACCTTCTTCAGGTAATTATAGCCACAATTTCGAATTTTAAAAATAATTTCTCGACTATTGCAGAGTCCATGGCCTCTGATTACTACTCGGAGGTGCATTCCCCAACCGACTCCAGCGAGGACAGCGTGGAGGTGAAGATCTCCCCCATATCCGTCCGCAACAAACGTAAATGTGCGGAACCCCGCAAAGTCCAGGACTCCCCTTTCACGGGGCCACTGAAAAAACGGATGTGCCTGAAAGTGAAGGCCGAATCAGAAGCGCACCCTTTTAGGCCGTGGAGTCCCAAACCCCCAGAACCTCCCAGGGAGTCCTATTTTCGGCCACCCTCCCCCGTAAAGCCCTACGAAGACGAGGAACCGGTAGCCTTAGTGAAAAAATGTGATACAACTGTGCCAAGAGTACCCGTCCATCCCGAAGTGGCCACCCTATCCACCGCAGAAACAGAACGGATTATCCTAAGTTCCGCGGAAGTGTTCCCAAACTTAAATCAACCAAGAAGGGAGCAGAGAAATTACAAGAACATGACGAGAGAGAGGCGGATTGAAGCGAATGCGAGGGAAAGAACGCGAGTGCATACGATTAGTGCCGCTTTTGATACCCTCAGAAGGTCCATACCGTCCTATTCGCATAACCAAAAGTTGTCGAAATTGTCGGTTTTGCGGATCGCCTGTTCTTACATCATGACATTGTCGAGTATTGTGAATTGTGATGAGCCCTCCACGGCAGAGTGCGTGGATTTAGTGAGCAAAACGATACAAAGGGAGGGGAAGCTGAGGAAAAAGAAGGAGGATGGTACTGACTGAGTTTTTGTGTTTCTAGTTCCTAATTTTTGATCTGACGACCTGAATTGTATTGCCATTTTTGTACTTAAGTAGGTACCATTGTTTGGATCTTATAACAGTGGAGATGTGAATATTTTTCAATTTTATTTATTTGAAGAAAATTTTGATTTATTCCTTGTTTTTCTTAAGTCGAAGTCCCAGAAACGTGAAGTTAACAACATCATTTTGTTCTGGGTGCTGGACTGGAACCTTTTCTCCTTCAGGAAGACCAAAATTTTAGAATATTGTAGTTTTTAAACTTATTGTCAAAAATTTACCGACTTTGGTTCTTTGGTGCTTGAATATTGGAAAAAAAGATCTTGCGGCAGGTTCCATTGATTGATGAATGTCTTCAAACCAAATCTTTAAAAAATCTTTGGTTGGTCGAGAACGATCTATCAACCTATCAAAAATATCGGAAATAAAGGACCTCTCCTCGATTATAACTCATGTGAGATGTGATCAATTTACTTTAAGTGCTCGTGCTTACCTTCAAAAATGAGCACTGAATTTTCTTTGAAAATAGCGGCCAAAGGAATTCGAATTTTCTTCCATTGTTCATTTGCTAACCAGATATGACCCTAATATTTTATTTTAATAGAAAAGCAGGAAAGTTAAGACCTATTCCCACTTTGGAGTTTGGAACGTCCCATTTAGTACCGCGACTCCAGATAGTCCCATTTTGTTCACTCAGGAGATAAAGTAATGGTCCTAGACCGCTCGCAATGTGGATAGATTCTCACAAGCCTTATTAAAAAAAAATAAAATTGGAGGTGAAAATCTGTCGACATTGTTCGCGGTCGACGGCCAAGACTTGATCTCCTGACTGTACCACGAACCTTCCTCGTATTTGATGGTCTTCGTATTATTGTTGCCCATTAAAATACAAGTCCGAATCCCTGTAATGAGGGTGGATTGTATAAAACTTTTAATCCGGGATTAAAAATATCCGGGATCAGTTGCTATGGAAAAGCCCAATCATAATGCTTCAAACTGTTGCCTAGCGATCTATCTTGAATTACTTTTAAGCCCGGATTAAAAGTTTTATACAATCCGCCCTTACCGTATGTATTATTTAAGTCGCTGCTTGAATTATCCACTTTTCTACTAATTTTACACAATTTTAACCTCCCCAACCCCACAATTTCAAAAAGTAGTAGGTTTACTGTCTTAAAATTTACCTTTTAAAAAAACTATAGCAACAAATTGTTGGCAACAATTGTTTCTATCAGGGGCGAATTTAGGCACGAAATAAAACAATATAAATTTAAAAGTTAAGAAAAAATAAATTTTCTTCCTTGCGTTATATTATTCTGAAGTGCTGGTAAAATGCGTTGGACAATTCGAAAGCCATACAAAGAGATACGGCCCTGTGGGTAGGCCTCCAAGCAACTTTAGCCCAGGGCCCCCAAAATTAACGGTCCGCTTCTGGTTTCTATATAGTATCGTAATGGGGTTAGCTTAAGCCCAGGATAATGTTTTATACTTACAAAAGCGGCCCTTATAGGTGCCCAAAAAAGTGGTTTTAAAAATCTGTCTTGTCATTAAGGCTGGCGCTCGAATCGTTTAAAATTGACATTTTCGCGGCTCGGGAATTCCTAGTCACAGGAGGCTACGAGTGGCGTAACGAAGTGGTTGAAAGTACATTTTGTAGATGAAGGATCAGACTACAGGATGACATTAATTTAAAACTCATATTTTGAAAAAAAATTTATACGGACAATTTTTTTTTCAAAATATGAGTTTTAAATTAATGTCACCCTGTAGTCTGATCCTTCATCTACAAAATGCACTTTCAACCACTTCGTTAGGCCACTCGTAGCCTCCTGTGACTAGGAATTCCCGAGCCGCAAAAATGTCATTTTTAAACGATTCGAGCGCCAGCCTTAACGCTCTACAGCCCAAAATAAAGGCTGGCCCACAAAAAACCGGACAGTTTTCTTTTTTGTATATCTTTGTTAGGTTTTGTGCAATGTTTTTTTAGTTTTATACTCGACGTAGCTGAAGGTTGAGATCGTCGATACCACTCATTGGATTTGAATTCGCACCATCAGTGTCCTTCCTAAGGACTTTAATTTAACACCATTATTTAGGCCAATGGGGTTTCGTTACCCATTGACATATGGACAGTGGCGTTTAGACAAGATTGAAGGTCGCTCTTTCCTCTTTCCAAAATGTCCTTCAAAATGAAACTTGATCCATCCCTAAATTTTTTGTGAATGCTCTTCCAAGGCTCTAAATCGCATAATTTGCAACAAAAAGTACAGAGAAGATGAAAACTCGGTAGCCATTTTTGTTTAAGTTGTAAATTATGCAGATTATTAGCTTAACTTACAACTTGAATTAAAAATGCAGATTACTCTGCTCAATTTACAACTTAAATCAAAAATGCCTACAGTTTTCATCTCGGTTTTCATCGTCTCTCTACTTTTTCTTGCAAATTATGCGATTTAGAGCTTTGGACGAAAATTCACAAAAAATTTAGGGATGGATTAATTTTCATTTTGAAGGACATTTCGGAAAGAGGAAAGAATGACTTTCAATCCTGTCTAAACGCCACTGTCATGTCAAAGGGTAACGAAACCCCAATGGCCTAAATAATGGTGTTAAATGAAAGCCCTTAGGAACGACACTGATGGTGCGAATTCAAATCCAATGAGTGGTATCGACGACCTCAAGCTTCAGCTACGTCTAGTATAAAACTAAAAAATATCGCACAGAAACTAACGAAGATATACAAAAAAGAAAACTGTCCGGTTTTTTATGGGCCACCGTTTACTTTTCAATTTGACTGAAATTTGGCACCTAGGCATCTCATAACCTAACTTCAATTTGATAAGCCTTTGGAGCCAATCATGCAACTCGAAGTGAAATTTTGGCACATCGACTTTGAAATTTTAACCACAAACCCACATTTTTACAACAGCGTAAAAAAGCCTTGAAATTCTGCTTCCAAACATGTATTCATTCTTAGAGGCCTATTGGCTAAAATTCGAGGAAAATTTCAAAAATTCTAGATTTTTAGCGCACTTTAAATACACTACACGGAAATCAAAGATCCACGTATGGAGAGGTTCCAGCCGCTGTCTCGGCTGCTCATTTTTCGTAATTTGAGCGAGCTATGAACGACACGTAATCTGCCAGGAAAAAAAAATTGAAACCTTGTCTGGCCGTTTATTAATTTTGCTGCAGGTATACCCGAACAAAAAGTTCTTAAGAATAAGTACACCGATTTTTTAAATCTCTTATGACACGTGAAAACAATAATTGAATTAAACGGTAATAAAATACGTCTTGGAATATTGACATATTTTTTCAAAAAAGTCCATATTGATTACATTTTTGAAAGTTAATTTTTTGTGTTCGGCAGTAAGAAAAAGAAAAATAAAATATCTATCAGTATCATTCTGTATGTCATTGAATTGGCAGCTGTCAAAAACACAAAAGTTCCAAGTTTCATTTGAAATACCATCAATCGTTAGAAACATATAATTTTTCCTTTAAAATCGCGATTTTCAGTTCTTTTCTGGATAACTCAGGAACGAATCAAGATATAGGGGAATTTTTTAGATTCTTAATCACCTTGACAAAGGACAACTTTTCTCTAATTTAACCTCCGTCTCTTATGGAGTTCCCTGGAAGCTGTCGAGATAGGCAACCAGTAATACGCATGCTAACAATAAGTGTGCGCGGCTACAAGGAAGAGACGGTATTAACAAAGCAGTAAAGCACCTGGTCAAAATTGTGGAAATATTTGTAATAAAAAGGTTGTGCAACACTTCCGCATTTTTATGAAACGATTTTTCGATTCATTATTCCTCAATAGAGGGGTTAAAAACAAAAATTATCTTTCATAATCGGCAGCATAATTATTAATCAAAACTGATAACTGTCTTGATAATTATTGCTTTTGGCTGCTATTTCTAATTACTTATTCCAGCAATTTCCAGATTCAGATTAAATTTGAGGTCTACTTTGATAAAAGACAAGTGAAGTAGGTAGATGATGTTAATGAAATTTTACTTACGAACTAGAATTCCTCCTTTGTTGGATCTCTCTGGCAATATTTACGGAAAACAATATACTGCAATGAAAAGACGACGAAAATGTAATAAATTCATAATACAAATTAATGGAATAAGCAATTACCTTGAAAAATCTCTTGTAAAACTCTCAGAAATGTTAGGTTAGACTATCACAACACAACTGATCACAGTGTTCACAGTTATACATACAGGAATCAGACAGAATTTTTAAAGCACACTAAATATTGGTAATGTCGCAATAATAATAAGTTATGGCATAACACCCCAAAATAATCACAAGAACACAAGGTTTCTTGCACTTGTTTACTTGTCAACTTGTCTGGAGGAGAAGTTTGAACTTTTCTGGGATCTTCAATTGGAAAATGTTGGTGCCTTGCCTTGCCTTATATCTGCGGTGGTTGGTACTACTGTTAGTAGTGTTCAACTATCGAAGGCGCGAGTTTTGATTTGCTGGATCTGCGTGTATTTCTGGTTGTCTACGTACTTGTAGCCAAAGACCGTAAATGGAAGATAATTATTGAAATGAATGTAATTTTAACTCGCTTCATCCCTCGTCGTTATCGAGTCAGTCCGTCGTGTCGGATAACTTAAGAACGAATTGAGGGCGGATTGTGTAAAAAATAATCGTAGGGGTAACCGCATTTTATGCAACAGTTTCTATGGCTGAGCCTATCCAATAACTACGGTATTAATAATAATAATAGCAATTTATTGTCCAACAACTACTCCCCTGGCAAATACCACGCCGGGCATTGAATTACACACCACGACAGCCACCCTAACGGCGCGGCGGGCGTCTGTACTGACGACAGCAAAACCAGAAAAAGTTTCGCTCCCCAGATGGGTTTCGCCCTTATTAGGGCTCATCAGTGCGAGATATTGTCTTCACCCCACCAGGGGCACATATTTTAGAAGGCACTCCAAAGCCTAAATACGAGGCTTCTAATGGGGAGTTCTCTTCAGATTCTTAATCACAAAGAAATAGCGCAACTTTTCTCTAATTTCACCGACTCTATATCTCTTACCGGTTAGAAGATGTCCAGTGTTGTTAAAAATACTTTTTTCTAAGTATTTAAATACAAATACAAATACTTATCTAAAAATGTATTTCAAATACTATTTAAATACATTTTTTACAGATGTAATTAAATACAAATACAAATACATTTAAAATGTATTTAAATACTTTTAAATACTCATAGTCAAAAAAATTAAAATTGGTCTGTAGGTCTGTTGGTCTGTAAGAATTAAAAGGGCGAAAAATTTAATATAGGCATAATCAATTACATTTTCATTCTTCTATTGAGGGCAACATCAGCTATGGAGAATGGACTCGTGGCACTAACAGGTGGATTTAATTTTTGAAACCTTTTAATTTTATTTAAGAATAGGTAGGTAACAAATTAGAGGTCTTGTCACTTGAAATTATTTTAAAAATAGAACCATTTAGTATTGGAGGGAGTAAGGCAGCTTTTTGCAGTTAGGTATCCATAATAATGTTAATTCAAAAAATTATGGCGCTCGACACTTATAAACAGAATGTGGCAGCGAAGGCACTTCAATGAAACAATGACTTTTTTATTCATTTGACTTACATTGAAACACCACGTTACCGCTTGTGATTCATTCTGAGAAAAGAAATAAATTTTGCAGTCCGGGTTAATTTCCGGTGGCCAGATGATGATTACCTACATCCTGTGCTGTACTTTTACCTGGAATTCAATAAGCCTTTTGCGTCGTCGAGGGTTAAGCCTCAGGTAATATTTCTTAAAAATTCCAGGATATCGATTTTAACCGCAACGGTAAAATTTCCATCTCGCAGTTGAGAATGTATTTAAATATGTATTTAAATACATGACAAAAAAAAGTATTTGAAATACTTTTAAAATACAATGTCGGCAAAAGTATTTAAATACGTATTTAAATACATCTGAAGTATTTAAAATACATTTTTAAATACTTGTATTTAAATACTTAACAACACTGAAGATGTCAATGGTGAGCAGTGAAAAAGGAACCATCCTGTGGTGGCCTTTTTAAAAGTTGCAATTTGGTTTTTCTCGGGAACTACAAAAGAAATAAAAAATTGCTCGAACAGGTCGATTTTTATTTCGAGGGGGGACACCCATATGGTGAAATTTTTCAACGCACCCCTTAACCCCCTTAATCCCAACTTCAAAATCTCAAATGGGGCAACCCAGTGGCGTATTTAGAAAATTTGCTTAGGGGGAGCACACAATAACATTTCACTGATAGATGGTGGCAACGACGTGCGGGTGGGGGGTGGTTAGCGCCGCAGGCGAAATTTTTTTTCATAATATAAGTAATAATAATAATAAGTTTTTCGCCGGTAGTCATTAAAGGTGCATTTTTGCTGCCTCTGTAAAAATGCACTTGTTTAATGACAATCGGTGAAAAAATGATGTGTTCAACAGGGCAAAAAAAACCAGATTTACTACCTTGGCTGGATTCCTTCAGCCGCGGCAGTAAATCTGCAATTTTTTTGCCTTATTAATAAACAAATAACTACTATGGATGGAGTAATACCAAAATAAAATGAATAATATCGAATTTAAGTAACCAAAACTAAAAAAAAATAAAAGAAAACTACAAATATATTCGCATTCTTCGATTTTTTTGCTTGGCCAAAGTGTCCAGAACTCTCCAAATCGATTTTTCTTGGCGATGAACTTTTTCTATGTGTACCATGTTGATTTATATTTATTTACCGAAATAAAAATTCGTTTTTTAAACGTCATTTGAAAATTATAATTATTATTACTATTGGAGGGCGTTAGGGGGGGCACAGGCCCCCCGTGCCCCCCCTCTAAATACGCCACTGGGGCAACCCCCCATTTAGCGCCCTTTGTGATACGCCATTTGAAAGAGTTGGAAATTCTCTGTAAACTGATGCAAAAATTTTTGAAATCCATCCACTCCTTCAAAAGTTACACTGAAGAACATGAACTGTCTGGGCCTAGAAATCCTTTTAAACGAGTGGATGGATTTCTAATATTTTTGCATCAGTTTACAGAGAATTCCAAACCCTTTCAAGTGGCTCTCACAAAGGGCACTAATGTAAATTAAAATTTGCCCATAGAGGGCGCTTGAATACAACAATTATCAAAATTTCTTACAGTGTTGGATTGGCAATGAAATTAGCTTTCAAATGATGTATCACAAGCGGGGAGTTGCCATTTGAGATTTTGAAGTTTTGGTGTTGGCGAGGGTTGGGGGGATGCGCTCAAAAATTTTATCAGGCAGGGATTTAGGTGTCCCCCTCGAAATAAAAACCGATTTTTTATATTTTTTGTAGTTCCAGAGAAATGTCAATTTGCAACTTTTTAAAAAGTCACCCGGTATGATGTAGCTAAATAAAGTATTCAACTTTTAAACTTAATCCAGAGTTTAATCCATTTAGGCCCGGTTGTACCATTAAGTTTAGGAATAGTTTGTCTGAACTTGGTTCAGTATCTTAGCAACTAGCTCTCTCACTTAGTTCAAGTGAACCTCCATTGAACTTGCATGGTACAACATGGTACAACCGAGCCTTAGGCATCTATATGTATATTTAATAACAAAAAAGTGAAACAAAAATTTCGTAAAAATTTAACACAGCAATAAATTGGTCCGTTTTACTTATAATTGGCTCGGTACTTCTATTGGATAGCTCCTACTGCTTAATCCACTTTCCTGAAAAGATAAATGTTTCGCATACTTATATTTTTTCCACTGTCAACTCACAATAATGTCAAAGTATTGGTATGGCCAACTCCTTGCTTCCATCCAGTTACCATAATCACAAGATCCCCCTTCTTCACAAATCCCGAATCCTTTCCAAATTTGATTCCTGCCTCTACTCTTGCATCCACATTGTTCCTCCAAACCTCAGTTTTCTCTCCTAATTGTTAACACAGAAGAACGTTTTACCTATAATCCTGCAAATACATCACTTACCCTCGTATTGTAATGGCAAAATGGCTCTATAAATCTGTAAGTGGCGACTAGTGTACGGACTTCTGGTTACTGCAATAATGGGGCATTTAGGTCTGTATCTTGAAATTAAATGTGCAGAATTTCCTGTTTTGGTCACGACTATAATAGCTGCTGCCATGCAATTTATGGAGGCTTCTACGGTTGCGATAGCTGTGGTGTGAACTACATTAACCGGGGCTCTTAGCTACAATAAATTTCGAATATTACCAAACATTCGTTATATCAATTTATAAGTAAGTACCTGACTTGTAAGGTCATAGAAAAGTTTGATTTGCCAAACAGCAGCCTCCGCTTCTTTACAAATGCTTGCCATGGTCTTGACGCATTCGACTGGATAAATTCCTTTAGCTGTCTCTCCAGAAAGCATGACGCAATCAGCCCCATCCAAAACCGCGTTCGCAACATCCGAACTTTCCGCTCTTGTTGGTCGAGGCTTATCAATCATAGACTCCAAGAGATGCGTCGCTATTACAATAGGTTTTCCAGCCTTATTGCATCTGGCTATGACAGCTTTCTGAGCCAAAAACACTTTTTGGAAAGGAATTTCCATTCCCAGATCACCACGATCAACAAGAATACCATCAGCTTCCTCGATAATTTCATCCATATTTGCCATTCCTTCCTGATTTTCTATTTTAGCGATTACTTTAACATTGCTGTTTTGGCCAAGGATTTTACGAATCTCCTGCACTTCGTTTGCGTTTCTGGTAAAGGACGCAAATATAAAATCAACATCTTGCTCAGCGCCGAACTTCAAGTCTGCTTTATCTTTTTCACTAGTGGTGGGTAGATCTTTCTTAACTTCTGGCAGGTTCACGCCTTTACTACTTCCCAAAATACCACCATTTTCAGTAGTACAACTGATACGATCGCCTTCTATTTTGCCGCAACGGAGAGATATTAAGCCATCGTCAATGAAGATTCTATCGCCAGGTTTCAAAACTTTTGTAATATTTTTGTAATCTACGTAGAGAAGGGTTTTGCTGCTTTTCTTGGAGTAGTCTTCATTGGTTGTCACGGTTATGGAGTCTCCTTTTTCCAGTTTAACTTCGGCCGTAGAACCCTTAATAATTGATAATGAATATTACTATTTACTAGCTGTTCTTGTAAGAGGTTTTTATGACTGAATGCGAGCAGTGAAACGCACGTGCTTAGGGCCATAATTGCCATAATCTGTATGCTACGCTCAAGATTGTATGTAGGTACAATAAAACCATTTTATGATGAACGCAGATGTTGTGTGAGTCAGGCTTTTTTCTGTCAAAATTCCTGTCAACGCCAAAGTGCAGCAACAACAATTAACAACAATGATTGCTTCCAACCTTCATTGATATTGTTTATTGACAATGCCAATGACAGGAATCTTGACCGAACTGAGAGCTCATGCATTTAACAATACACAGGAAAAAGCCTGATTCACACAGGCCCTGCATTCGATAAAATTGTTATTTCAAAAGAGCTGCCGATATGTTCAAATAAACAAGAAAATTGCATTTCCACTTCAACGCCAGAGGGCATAAAGTTTTACCTACTTTAAAGTGACAGTTCATGGCCGGTGGTACAGAAAAATAATGAAACCAAGCGGGTGCTTACCCCTTCCAAAACTCCCGTTCTGATTTCCGAACCTTTAGTATCGAGAGCTATAGCCAAAGGAAAAATTCGTCCAATTCTTTTGCTGTAATTTGCTACAGCTGCCCGTAAATTTCTAATAACACCAGCGTGATATTCGTGGGTCCCGTGGGAAAAATTTAATCGTGCGACGTTCATTCCCGCATCCAGCATTTCCTCCAGGATGCTGGGATCCTGGCAAGCAGGCCCTGGAACATTTCTTTGATAATCCGAATATCCCGTGTATACTCACCGATTGTGCATACTATTCCTGTGAGACGAATTGGAAAAGGTTTTCGGTTGATACTGAGATCACTTACATGGTTTATGTAATTGTCCTCCATTGCACAGAATTGATTTTGTCAGAATAAACGCTTTAGAGGTCAATGCTATCAGAACTTATCTAAAGAACGGGATAAACACAACTGTTATCGGAAGTGCCGTCGGAGAGATTTTAAAATAAAATTACATTGGTTTAATTTAGGAACGTGATTCTCGTTGAGCTCTGACGCAGTTGCCAGCTCCCGGAAAATTCAAATTTTAAATTGACACTGCTTTTTGGTTTATTAAAACACAAAATAAAGTTGTTTACCTTGACGAATACATTATTCATCCAGGCAGGTAGATAAAAGCAAAAGTAAATAATGGCATAATAGATCGATTTATTCATTATGTTTCAAACACAATATACTAACAGGATTACAAAGAAATTATATTGCGTCTGCTATTATGGTGATTGTCGCAATTTTTCCGCGCATACATTTCGGTAGATCTCATCCTGCCCATTTTACATACTCGGATCCATGTTTTATTGAATGGAAAGCTACAACAGAGAAATTGACGGTCGCATTAGGACGGTTACGGATATGTCTTCTGCCTTCGGAATATTGCCTCATCGAGCTCTAAATCTACTTTTGACAAATATTATTGCTACATTTTCTACCGTTTATTAAAATAGTGCTCACCCGTAAATACTTTTTGATTTTGAGTACGAAAATATTACATTCAGATGGAGAAAATACCGGTTGGTCCAAAAATTTGGCCGCAGTTCCAGTTAAAGCCTTAACACAGCACACATTGCGTTGAGGCAGCATTTTAACAAGTATCTACCGTCTAGCTAATCTACTACCGAGTATCACTGGAATCACTGTCTTCGTTGTCTTCTTCTATTATATCTTCTAAGCGCCTCTCTTCTATTATCACCACTACGTCTTTTCTAGAATAAAATACGTCCTAAATTTTAAGTACTACGTTCTAGGATTAAAAGCAGTGCTAATCGTTACCTTTCATGCAAACCAAGAATCTAAATCATCGGAAAAGTGTCGACTGCATGCAGAAAAAAATTAAAAGTGCTCCAAGTTCTTGTTTTTCTTACCGGCGAACTGGTAGTGGACAAATGGGGTTTCTGACAATTTCCAAGAGTTCGATAACATCAGGTGGCGAGCCTAAATGGACCAAACTAGCCCCTCGAAGCTCCCGCAACTCCACTCCTCTGAATAACTCGCAGCAGACAAGTTCCTCCAACGAAGGAGTTCTGGTGTTTTGAAAAATTAACTCAAGAGCTTCTGCAACTTTGGGTGCCCTCTCCAGTTCGAGTTGAAGATGGGCAGGGGTTGGCGGCGTCGGTAATTCGTACCCTGCCGCCATTTCAAACAGTAAATACCCAAAAGCCAAGGTTTCTGGAGCACTTGGTGCCTTAGGTATTAACCCCAAAAGAGCATTTTCCAACCCGGCCAATCGAGCGACTCCGTTCTGTATTATAACGTTGCCGGAGTGCAAATGGTAGAATGGAGGGAAAGAACGGTTTCTTAAAAAAAGAAGACCTTCGAGAATCTGACGGCCGAGACATTGAACCTAAAACAGCAAAGTGAACGTTTGAAGTATTTAGATTGATATTACCGTTCGTGACGGTAGGCCTTCACCCTTGGTGGTGTACTTTTTGTCGTAATCTTCGTGCCAAGGACTTCCGTAGATTAGGTCCTTCAGGCTTCCGGACGGATTAAGAGGGCTAATTATAGCGACGTCTGATTCCCAGAAGTCGATATCGAGGACGGGGTGAATGTAGGGGTGTTGTAATCCTCGGAATAATTCGATTAATGTGTCTTTCGTATGGTGGGATGAATTTAAAGGGCACGTGGGCGGTAGGGTTACTAAAGTTAGCAGTCTTTCAGCTCCTAGCGTATTATCCTGGACTGTAAACCTATCAGGAGGACGAAACAAAATGCCATTATAATTATTTTGCTGTTCAATCAAGTTTGGTGTTAGTCCGGCGCCTCCACCATATTTCGCATTTGAAATCGAAATACGGTAAAAGCTATGATCGGATGTTAATTTATAACTTTTATTACCTTTATATCTTGGAAAGGATAACCGAAATGTAACCTAATCCACTTGTTTGTTATTATTTGTTATCGTTATTAAAAATATAATGTATTTCATGACTGCGGGACATAATAACTGCTGCAGTTATTATTACAGACGGACTAAATCAATACACTAATACGGTCCTTAAAATTAGTGTAGGTATACGATCACTTATTAGTGACTTGCGAACATACATAGTTCACTAGCTGTATTAGCGTAGTAAATGCAGGAGTTAATATCGTGTATACGTATTGGGAGTAACACCTACCGTTAATACCAGCGCAAATTAAAGAAAACAATCACTAAAAATAGATATTAATGATAATAGATAATAAATAAAAATAGACAATCAGTTGACGAAGTGACGTTTTGAGCGGTTTGGCGTATTTTGTGAGAATTGAATATGATATTTTGAGTATTTTCTCAAACACCCACAAAATGCAAACAATTATTGCAGAAATCGTTTAATTACAAATTACAATGCCCAATTAGTGTTAGCAAATGGACAGAATTGTAAGTAATTATGCCTCCTTCCTTCTTAGAAACGGGTAAAATAGCTTACGATGATTAGTCAAATTCTAACTCACAGATTTTCTGACTTAACTTTAGTTCGGTTTTGGAAGAGAGTTGCCCGCGGCTTTTTAACCTCCCCAACTCCATCACAATTTAAAAAAAATGGGAGGTTACTGCAATCACTAAAATTTTCGAATTTGAGATAGCACCAGATCTTCACGTTTTGAGGTCTCAGGAACCCAAAAAAGGGGTTTTTAAAATGTGTCTGTGTGTATGTACGTACGTACGTTTGTTTGTAATCACGCCACAGCCAGAACTACTAGACCGATTTGGCTGAAATTTGGAGTATAGGCATCTCGTAACCTAACTTAGATCTGAAAAGCTTTTGGAGCCAATCGTGCAAGCGGAAATGCTATTTTGGCACATCAACTTTTAAATTTTAAATGCAAACCCCCATTTTTCACGTCACCATAAGGAAGACCTTCAAATTCTGCTTCTAAAAGTGTATTCATTCTTAGTGCCCTTTTGACCAAAAATAAAGAAAAAATTGATTTTTATCGGACTTTAAAATCGCGGTACAGCCCAAGCCCCTGAACCGATTTGGCCGAAATTTTGCACATGGGGATTGTATTACACGTCGAAGAGCTGAACAAATTTTGAATTCAATCGACTCACGGAAAGTGCCGTTTTGGCATACCAATTTCCAAATTTAAAATTATTCTCTCATTTGACCATTAAAAACAGGTTTTTGAAAGATTTATTGTCACCATCAGAAAGGTCTTCAAATTCTGGTTTTAAATACGACAAAATTAATTCGCATTTAGCGCTGTTTGGTTCAAAAAATCGAAATTTTATAATAACAGTAAAAATACATTATAGCCCAAATTACTGAATAGATTTGGCTGAAATTTGGTACATGGAGGTTGGGTGACCCGTTGAAGACCTGAAAGGCTTTTGAAAGCAATTGGCCCACGGAAAGTCCCATTTAAGCATATCAACTTAAAATTTTAAATACAAGACCTCCTTCTTTATGTCGCCATTAGAAAGGCGATAAAATTCTGGTTCTAAAAATGTGTTCACAGTTTCTGCCATTTCAGTGGAAAATAGAGAAAAAAATCTTTCTCATTAAAAGGGAGCGGGCTGACAGTGGATGACATAAAGTGGCAGTTATTGTCAAAAAGGTGGCAAAAGATTAACCTTAAAAGGAACATATTGTCAAACGTGATGGGTGATGTCCGAGGTGACGTCGGTATTTGTCAGAGAATTGCGAAATTAGTCAAGGATTAAAACAATTCTGTTGAATTGACTACTATCTACACAGAATATAAAGATCCACGCGATGGGGAGGTTCCAGCCGCTTCTCTGCTGCATTTTTGTTGATGTATCGATATATCGATAAAAGTGTGTTATATACCGATAAGTTACCGATAGGCGGATATATTGTCGATATATCGATAAATACTCACTGCATACTTGCATACTTATCGATGTAGGTACAAATTTACCGATAGTTACGGACGACTCCTTGTAAATTCGCGATATTTTTATTTTTTACAACATAATGAGCATCTGAAACGACATCAATATATCGATGATATATCGGCATATCGATACTATTTGTAATATCCATAATAGATATTCAAATCTCACGTTTTTAAGATGTCAGCACTTATAACTTATAACAATCGTTAGGAAGATATTATTTTTTCTTTAAATGGGCAATATTCAGATTTTTTGTGATAACTCAGGAACCAATCAAAATATTGGGTAATTCTCTTCAGATTCTTAATCACCAAGAAATAGCCCAACTTTTCTCCAATTTAAACTACTCTCCGTCTATTAATGTTTCCGAGATACTATTTATTAAATGGTGAGCATCGAAAATTTAACCACCCTGACCCAGTATAGTTATTAGTATTTACTACGCTTGGCGAGGACTGCGTTTTTGCGTCATGTTTGCGTGTATACGCATAATTGATAATAAAGGGTATTTAGTTCGACTGCAGCAGTCGAGGGCCTCGGGCCTACGTCGTATACCCAAAAATTTTAAAAGTGTATAATTACCTACCCTGAAGAAAATCAAAGAAACACGCGTATTCATTTAGAAGTTACCATCAGTAAAAGTTACCTATACGTAAGTAAATTAATTTTTTTAAATAAAACTGCTAGGTATCTGTTTCCAAGGCAGGACTGTCTATAATCTACATAACGACGGTGATATTCCGCACACGGTCCGGCAATTCTAAAAAGTCGTAGTGTCAGGGTATTTTTCATGTGCAGCATATACAGACAATAATTATGAGTTTTCTTCCTACACTAACTGAAAATGACATTTTCGGGACCCAGGAGGGCTGTGAAAGGACCGCTTCTCGCGGCTAGTCGTGTAAAAATTATACTAACGGCTAGGCGTGTAAAATGGACAATATGGCGACGGCGATTGGCGTATGAAGGAACACAGAGCACGCGCGATTTTGCCAAATTTAAATTGTAGGACTTGACGTCTAGATTTTCTTGATCTGTCACTTGGGTTCTCAAATTTCAAAATTAATTATTTATTAATTTTTAACTGGTGTAGGAAGAAAAATGTTGTATAAACCACAGCGAAAAAGTGGTTTTACGCGTCTCAGGAAATGGCCAGTCTCGCCTACGCCTTCGACTGTCCATATTTTCCTTCGCCGCGTAAAACATCACTTTCACGCTTTGGGTTATAAACTACTATTATTTTATTTTATCCCCGTACTATACAACAAGGCTGTTGATGCCCAGGGTGGTTCTATTGGAAGTTTGTTATAAAAATGAAGAATAAGTTCTTCAAAAATGCTTCAAACTGATGCAATAAATGATAAAAAATGCAAACGCAAATTCGACCTATAGCTACAACATTGGAAATTTTAATTTTTAGTGTTTTGAAATCCACTTTAAAAATGGGCTGGAACCTCCCCACTTGGTGAATAATCCAACCCTATCTCCTATAGATTTCAATCCACCCCATGACAGTCTTTGAAAGCGCTTCTGGAGTTTTTCTTTACATTTTTAAATTTTTTTGCCAAAAGGGCACTAGGTTTGAATGCATTTTTGGGAACAAAATTTGAAGACCTTTCACCAGCTGATAAAAATAAATGGTGATTATCTTTCAAATTTCGCAGTTGATGGGTAGTGTGATAGAAGAATGACAAATAACGACTAACAAATAACTAACCTTCCACAAAATGTCATTAGATGAAAGCCCCCAAAAGCACCAGATTAATTATTATTAATTAAGCATCAAAATTGGTAACCCTTAGACTGACGACCGTTATTCTCGTTTAATCAGGTTGATTCGAGTAAGTATTCATAGATGTCCTTCTTTTATTAAAATCATATCATCAATTACCACAAAAATCAAGTAGGTAAATTATACCTAAATTTTATTACACAAATCTGTTTTTTTTGTTTTGGGATTCTTGATTTTTTTTTGAATACTTTCTTGGAAACAAACTTTGAGAACTTTTCATGTTGTACTGATAAAGACAATGAGAATTTATAATTCTAATTGCAAAGTTGAAATGCCAGAATTGGCACTTGCCATTCGCGGAAAGTGCCATTCGCGGAATCCCACGAAAATTAAATCAGCTCTACGGTGGATTAATGGTATCTGTACCTACCAAATTTCAGCCAAATGCTGCTATCAGAAATTTCCAATTTTTCCATTTTACGCCAAAAAGTCGCTAAGTATGAATACATTTGTGAATACAAAATTTGAAAACTTTTCATGTGCTGATAAGAAAAATTGGTGTTCATCAGTCAAACATAGTTGATGTACCAACAAGGCACTTGCCGTTTGCGAATTGGCGATAAAACTAACTGGGCTCACCAGAAAGTCAACACTAACCTCCAGATAACAAATTTCATTAAAATCCGTTCGGTAGTTTTCGAGAAATCTCGCTCACATACGTGATCCTGGGACCTCGAAACTTAAAGATCTGGGGTTACATCAGTTTCGAAATTTGGAGTGATTGCAGTAACCTTCCATTTTTGTATTGATTGTGGGGAGGTTAATTAGTTCTTCAAAAAGTAACCAAATGTAGGTAATCAAAATGAAAAAATGGACCTATATGATGTTTTCGTTTTGATTCCATTTGGTAACAGTTTGTAACAATCAAAGTTTTATTATTGGTGGTAAGACTTGGAGTAAATCTAACCCTGGTTTCACCATCAAAATGAAAAAAATGAGGGTTTGCATTTAAAATTTAAGTTAATGTACCATTTGGCCCAAATTTTAATCAGCTTTAATCTTAGGTGTAAATAAACTATGGGAACTTTTGCAGGTCAAAGTTAGGTATTAAAAAACCGCAAAAAAGCCAAATAAACTATGTAATTTTATCCCCCCTTCCCCATTCCCCTTAATCCCTATAGCACAGGTCTGCAGGTCAAGGTCAAGATGATTTAGATTCTCTAAAGAATTCTCCTTTATCTTGATTTGTTCCTGAGTTATTCCGAAAAAGATGAAAGTCGCAATTTCAAAGAAAAACTCATATCTTTGTAACGCCTGGGGGTAATTAAATGAATCTTTTTGACAGCTGTCAACCCAATGGCCTTGACAGAAATTTTCTGGGCCCTCTAAATTTTGAGCAACAACAGTGGACTTTTCTTTTTCTTATGGCGGTCATATTGGATTTTAACACCATTGGATACAGAAAAAAATTATTTTTCAATTTGACCAACATGGACTTTTTGGACAGATCGTCAAAATTTGAAAATTGGTATGAATAATTTTCTAAAACTAGCCTAAACTTAGATGAAAAACAAATTTTCTTTTTTCATTGACATGTGAAAATAATTGAATTCAACGGAAATTAAATGCGTTTTGGCATCGTATGACTCGAGTTTTGACATATTTTTTCAAAAAAGTCCATTATATTAATTGCATTTTTGAACAGCTATTTTTTTTGTGTGACCAATGGTGTTAACATCCAATATGGCGGTCTTAAGAAAAAGAATCAAAATCTGGAAGGTCATTGAATTGAGAGCGCTCAAAAATATAAAAGTTCCAAGTTTCATTTGAATACCACCAATCGTTAGACAGATATAAATTTTTCTTTAAAACCGCAATTTTCAGTATTTTCGGGATAACTCAGAAACGGATCAAGATATTGGGGAATTCTTTATAGATTCTTAATCGCCCTGAAAAAGGACAACTGTTCTCTTATTCAACGTACTCTCGATCTCTTATGGTTTCCGAGTTGCAAGTAGTATATCCGTATATTACGGCGTGAGAATTTTTTGTTAAAAATCGACTGTTTTCGTGTTTTCTCTGTAACTTTTGAACGAACAAACACTTCTCAAGTTTCTTTGCAGATTCTTGAGCGGCATCAAATTCCACAGGTTTTGTCTAATTTAACCGTGTCTGTATGTCTTATGGTTTAGGAGTTACCAATACATGCACCATGGAAAAATTTACCACCCTGTATACCTACTCAATGTTGCATGCGTCATATTTCCGCACTAGTGCGAAAGAGAAGAACAGCGCGAGAACTGAATTAATTTCCGCGCTAAGGAAATTATATATTTTTCCCATTTCCTAAATGAAGCTTTTTGTTATATTTCTTAGATTCGAAAGATTATTGTCTTCCATAGAGAAAATTTGCGGGAGCTGTGCTATTAATAACTCCTCAACTCGGAAAAGGATACCCAATTAATTAACTTTTTGCTGAAGATTTCAAAATGCGTCGAATTTAAATGGTGGACCTCTCATTGTTTCTATGATAGATATGTCTCTATTCGACATTTCGCGACCCACACACGACCCTACTTTATTTTGTTTTCGCCCCAAGCATTATAAAAGTTTTATTAGGTGTCATTACCAGTGTTTATCAGCACGACAGCCGATATCTCCCAACTGCGTTCTCAGCTCATATCGCTCGTTATTAGACAAATGATGTTTACAGACCATAAAACTCCCATCGCGAATGAGCTTCTCTGGCTTGAGTTTGTCACTACCTCCTTCCGTTTTCAAGGCGCTGTACTCGTGTTTGGATGTGCCGGACGACCTGGAAATCAATTTGTTTAAAAATAAAAATAACGATCGAACTTCGATGAATTCTTAATAACAATCGATAGGTACCGCCTGAACAATATTCTTGCCAAAGAATCGCTTCTTGGAGGTGTCGATTTACCATCTTCTTGCTTGTTTTCAGAACTGTGACTTCGCGTACGGAAAGCTTCCCGTTTAGCGGCTGCCAGAGTTTTTGCAGGAAATTCTGATGCGCTGTTAGTTCGTTTTAGGGGTTTTTTCCTGCGGCGAGAGCTTCTCTGTTGATAGAATCTTTCGTGACCGATCACTTGAGACTCTTTTTCTTCCTCTTTTTTACTAATACTTTGGTAAAGATTGAACATGGTTCTACTTATGCAACTAATAGAAGACTGAGATTTTGTATTTATACGGCTTTAATACTGTTAAGAGTCTTTAGGGGATTCCCCGCTAATTTACTTAATGGTGAACATAATATTTAATATCCGCAAATTCACTTACCTACATCTCCTGATCCAAAAGACAGCGAGTACAAGTGCGCCCAATCCTAGAATGATTAATGACGCGGAAACCTATCAACAAAGTGAGGAAAAGGCGCAAAATTGGTGGATGCGCTTACCCAAGGTTGTGTTGTGGACGGATGCAACGTTTTTTGCATCTTCACACATTTTTCTGGTGATTGAAGGGGTTGTTAATGCACGTTCCAATTTTGGAGCAACACATTGGTGCATAAAACGAATTACACAAAAGAGCAAGGGAAATATCAAAACCGGAACTGAAATAAACGCCTGCAAGCACGCAAATTTCACACACGCATGGTGAAGCAGTTGCCGCTGGACGACAACCAGTCGATAAACAAGAGGTGGGCGCAGCCGCACCACCACCGCACAAAGGCGGGAAATTGGGACAGGAGAATCTGACGGCATTAGGAAAAGTGGGTCACAGTCACGACTGACGTCATTGCTGCACTGCTGACGCCATAAAAGTGAAAACGCACTTGGCCCTTACTGATGCGAACGGGTCGGGCGTTAAAGGCCATTTTATGAACAGTAATTTTTCCGGTAATTTTACGATTGGTCTTTTAAATAGAAGGAAAAAGACAAGAACAAAAGGGCAGAAGCAAACAAAGACGTCACAAGGGAAGATAAAAGAAGAATAAGTGCGAAAACGAAAAAAAGACTCAATCAAAGAAAGCAGAAATGCGATCAAAGATCAAATACCTCCGATCTAGTAGCCCTTGCAGTGGGAGATGTAGTGTGGATGGGGGAAATTATTTATGATAACATCACTGTCATATTCCGTCTACTAGGCCGAGAGGGTTTTTGGTCAAAAAAAGTTATAAAAATACAGGAAGTTCCATTTTGTTCCAAAAAAAATCCATTCTTTTACTATTGCCGGAACTGTAATTTTTCTTTGGAATTTTTTGGCTGAATAAGAGAATTTTGCAAGAGATTGTATGTACAATGTAGGTACATTTATTCTGCCGTCGGAAGGAAAAAGGCGGTAACTGCGATTTTTTGGGATTTTTGGTTTTTTGCTTAGTTAGGTTGGTATACGTGGCTTGCACCTTCTATGGCAAGATAAAGGCCGTAATTTAAGCATAAATAGGAAAAAATCGGAAAATAAAATAGACGTAACTTGACTACGTCACGGTTTTCTTTAGTATAAAGGCGGCAAGTTGAAATAAGTAGAAAGAAGGCGGCATCTTTGACGTATGGTGCTATATGGATGCCGCCTTTTTAATTCATGCTTTACACGATTTCCCAGTTTTCTTTTTATTATTATCGACTGTCGAGTAATTAGCAGCTAATTATTCTACCTATTGTACCTATTTCTTGTGTTCGCGATCAGTTTCTTGGTAGCAAAAGCTATTAAAAATGGAGCTGTAAACCAAAAGCCCAAACCTGCCCCGATGAACAAGGGGTATATACCACAGAATAAGTTAAACATAATTTTGTCGAAACTTTGTCCCCTCATGCCCCTAAATCGAAGAAAGTTTTGGGAGGAATTTCCTGTCGGCGAGGAAGCCGATTTGCAAATAACATATTTAAGTAGGTATAATAAGATATAATAAGATATTTAGTTTTACTTTTAATTTTTTGAGCACATTACCCCATGCACGGGTATAATATGTAATGAATAATTGAATAGCTGTCATTGACACTAAAGAGTGAAAAGAGTCTTTTCATTTAGAGAAGTTAAACTTTTCTACATTATAGCAACATTTTTCCACATAGCAACGCTTTTCTAAATAATTCTTTTCATCGGCAGCAAACATTTTCAATGACATTATTTGTTAATTTTTATTTTGTTGTTTTCCGTTCCTACCATGTAAATGAAGTTTTAGAAAGTATTTGACCCTGCACAAATAATTTTTAATTTTAAATGTTAACGCCATTTCAGGATAGTACACGGAAAAATAATGGGCACAACTCGTGGAAAAAATTCTTTTCCATGCTCGTTTCAATTAATACACTCGCATGGAAAAGTAATACTTTTCCTTAGTTGTTGTACAAATAACTATTGATGAATACCGAAACCAACAAACTAACCCATGCCTGCCCATTATTAATTGATTATATGCCAAAATTTAATTTACCTACGAAGGATAAAGGCGGTAAATAGCTGTACTTTACATAGTTGCCGCTTTCTTACTTCATACGTAAAGGACTTACGACAGATTTAGCGGCGACAAGAAAGCATTATGTCATTTTTATAGATATTTATGAAACATAAATCAAAAATTCAATCGCAGAAATCCAATTACAGCCCTAACCTTTAAAGAGAACGTAAAAAAGGCTAAGTCTGATAGCCCTTTGATAACGCGATCGAGACTCAAAGTTTTTCGCAAATATCTCAAAACATGCCGAGGGGTAGTTACCGCTTTGTTCCTTCCGACGGCAGTATTTATATATAACCTATAGGTACCAAACCACTAACGATAAAAATCTCTAGGCAATTTAAGAGAAGGGGGTGTACTTACCACACGTGAGCCAGAGAAAGGGATTGTGGAGAGATTTGTTAGAGGTTGGTCAGAAAAAAACGTTAGATTCAACCCATTTGCAGTTCAAGAAAAATTACAGTTCAATCAATAGAAAACGAACAGCATCATTTATGTCTATACGTAATCATCAATAAGATAGAATTCCATTCTCTTAAATGAAGAAGGTGTAGGTGACTACGTGACGTCACACAACTGGGAACGGAGCCAATGGTATTTTATGGAGCTATAGTGGGGAAGGTTGAAATGTAATGACAGACACTTTCGGTGTCATTACTCATTAGGTTACTGACATTTCTAACAAAACATCCCCCATCTGACGTCACAAAAAATTTGTTTGAATTGTGATCAGGGATTTGTTAAAAAAATCGACCTATTACCTAGGTATACGGTGGAAAAAAATTCAAGATCATTCCATTGGAAATTCCTGAGACTGTCTGCTGTTATTTCTGTAAGTATAGAAAGGAGCACATTTGACAAGGGAAGTTTCTTGCCCAAATTGAGCTCATTCCTCATTTACAGAAGTTAATCATGAATTTTTAATCTGAATCGTCAGAAAAAAATTGTGAATGTTGCAAAATGTGAAGTTTAAATCCTCCTGGTAGGTAATTGGTACTTTTTGAAAAATCTACTCTATAACTAAATGGGGGCTGTAACCCTGTAACTCTGTTTGGGGGCAAATTATCATAGAACAACATCGTATAAGGTTTTTTCTTAATTTTTAATTGTAGGATGGATTGCCATGTCCAAGGCCTTAAAAAGACCATTGTTGTATTAAGTTTTACTGTCTTATACTCAGTATCCACAAAATAGTCAGTTCAAAATTAAAAAAATTAGAAAAATCACAAAAATGAATTTGCAGGAGAACGGTTTGCTTTGGGGATCACTATTGGCATGATCTGGAACAGAAAAAAATATTCCGGTCAAATCCTGATTGGGCAGCCCTGACACTTTCCTTGTGTTTCTGGAGTTTGAAATTTTTTTTTATTTTTGCCAAAAGCAAAAGTTTGATTGCATTCTGGGAAACAGAACTTAAAGACGTGCGTTTCATGTTCTGCTAAAAAGAAATGGTGGTGTGGTCCTCTTTCAAATTTCATTTGACATGCTAAATATCAAGAGAATTTTCCTACTTCCTACACCTAAATTTTACTTTACTCACCTTTTTTCTGGAATTTATCAAAATACTCGATATTTGGTCAAAAGGGCACTAAGTTTAAATAAGAACATTACTGGAAACAAAATATGAAGACTTTTCATGTGCTGATGAAGAAATTGGGAATTTATTATTCAAATCTCAAAGTTCGGGTCCCACCACCCTTCAACCATCAAAAATTATACCCCCTGAAATTTTGCTGAACAGACGCATTTTCGACAGCTGGTCGTTAAAATTAGTGTAGGTAGCATCCCTCGGATCTACCTTAAAATGGCAAATTTGGGTTCCACCGCCTTCAAAACCCCGGAACTGTCCCCCGAAAGTCCTTAAACAAACACATCGATTTTGCTGAATTTCGCTGAACTATCTCATTTTCGACAGCTGGAAATTAGTGCAGCATCCCTCAAAGAGAACTTAAAATCTTAAAAAGCCAAGTTCACGGTTCCACCACGCTTAATTTAATGACGACCCACAGACATAGAAAGGGCAAAATTCGGGTTCACCACTCTTCAACCCCCAGACACTTCTAAAATGTGCAAAGTTCATCAAGATTCGAGAAATGTTGAAGCGTGAAGCGAAGAAAATAGAAGAGTTGTGGCTCCTCTGCTTTTCCGTAGAAATGCCAGATAAAAATGTTGAAATTTTAAATTCTTGGAAAAGATAACGTGAAAGACAAGAATAGGACTAATAATAAATATAAATATAAAAATAAAAAGATAAAATTAATTAATATTGTTAGCTTGTTGTCAACGCTCCTTCCATCTTAAGAAAAACAGCGATTCATTTCCTAACCGCAAAGCCTTTTTAATAAAGATAAAGATAATAATCAACATAGGTACTTGGCTAACTTATAGATTAATGTTAATTATGACTATATAAATTACATTTTACCACTTAACCAGGTATTATATTAAACTGTAAATGAACAGCCAGCTATAAATATAAAACGCAATTATGCCTACAAACAAGATAATTAATGCTTGTATCAAACTCAAACCTAATGAAAATTGCATCGTTCGTACTGTCCGATCCGATTATAAGTACAAAGACGTTAGTGAAAAACAATTTATTTGTTCTAAAATAGTGGCCAATAAATAATAAGCAAGCTCCCCAAGCCATAAACTTGAAAGGCGGAGAAAACAAAGCATCTGTGTGTTTTGGTGCGCCGCAAGGAGCATATCTAGCCCCCCTTCATTTCAATTGAAAGCACCTGTTTGTTGTTGGGCCTCTGTATGGCGGTGTACCGCGTGATATATTCCTTTGTAGGCGCCGTAATGTGATCCGTCTACCGAAAAATTTACCAACAATGCCGCAGTTTCGTAAAAAACAAACAAGAAAAAAGCGCTCGGCGTCTTTTATTCCCAGGTTCCAATTAAAAAGGTACCGCGCTGTTTAGACAAGCCTATAACTACCATACATCAACATAGAGATAGGTACCAAAAAAAGGAGCGCTTTAATCATGATTTATAAAACAAATATACGGTCGACAATTTGCATACTTCTCCGGTATAATAAGGGAAGAGAAGCCCGCCTACCCATCGTATACCCGCAGCAATACACAAATAAATAACGAGATAAGTTGAAAACTCGTTAACTCCGGTGTTATTATTCTTTGTTGACATACAAATTATATGTTACGGGATGAACACACCCATCCGAGCCGTAGGATATCGACCCTGCATGGCCCCGACGATCGAGACGGACCACACAGCATTTTTAACATCGTCCGATGGAAGATTTCAGCTTCAATAGATCGAAAAGTCAATCAGTGGGTAGGATCGTTAATTTGCTCCGGTTTCTTGCTCAATTTCAATGCAATTTTCTCAAATCACCGTGCTCGCTCCACGATTGTTATGCTCGTTTTGCTGCTGAAATTCAATCTTCTGCTCCGACAGCTCTTTTCCACTCTTCTACGCCAATTAACACACCACCAGAGGCTCTCAGCTTTGAAGACAAAAATAATAATTATCACGCGAGCTCATGGGCCATTATGATCGACTGCGTAACCAGAGTAGGTATCTACCTATCTTACGCGTTGATATATTTTGACTTCTCCATATTATTAACAAAACAACGTGGGTGGAAATTGCTCAAGTTAAAATTAAACAACAAGCTTTCCACCCTAGCTTTTATATTTTTCAAGGAACAAAAATGAAAAGAGATGCAATTGAATCCAGCAAAAACTGCTTTGAAAATATCTACGTCCATTCTTAACATTCTTTTGTCACTCATTAATACGAAAAAACATAAATATAATGCCAAGGATGAACATGAGGCAAAAACTTCGGTTTCACTTTCAAGTTGACAAGGTTTGGAAAAGATCTTGATATCTTGATCTTGGTAGGCAAACGAAGGGGCAACCTCTCGCAAGAAAAATGTACCACGAACTAGGACTAGGCCGGACTATTTAAGGACTAACAGGACTAAATAGACTAAATTGGACTAGACTGGAATAAAGCGGACTAAATTGAACTAAAGCTAACTAGACTGGACTAAAGACGGGTACATATTGAACTAAATTAGACTTAAGTGAACTTAATCGGACTAAACTGGACTAAATCGGACTACATTGCCTCATACGGCGCTTAAAATTTGTACTCTACCGCGTGCAAATTTCAGAGATGGGTGCGATTTAGTTCAATGTAGTTCAGTTTGTCCCAGGTTAGTCCGCTTTAGTTCAGTCTAGTCTGTTTTAGTCCAGTCTAGTCTAGTCCTATAAAAATCCTGCCTAGTCCTAGTCCGTTCTTATATGTATAATGGAAACAAGCTTTTTGACCCCCAATTTTTCCTGTAATTGATTACGAAAACGTTTATACTAGAGGCAAAAATGTTCGCCGTATGCTACAATTATTGTAAAATGCGAAATAATGAAAATCAAAATTTTACAGAGAGCCACTAACAAATTCTAGAAAGTTGCCAATTTCACATCGAAGGCCAAAATCATCCTACTTTCACTTTACAGTTCCTAAGTTCCTAAAAGGTTTTTCTAATTTCATAATATTGTTTTTCTTTACAAAATATAGACGCTATAAAACAGATTATCAAAAGTTGCCTACTACTTCAAATGATTTTTTTCAATTTCCATGAATTTTACATCATCTAGCACTAAACTGTGCCGGACTAACGCAAAATAAATCGGACTAAACTGAACTAAATTCACTAAGCTCTTGACTAAATCGGACTAAACTGGACTAATTCGAACTAAATCTGGACTAAATGAGACTAGTTGGTTGAAAGCTTGGTCCATTTTTCAAAGAGGAACTGATATTTGATTACACAAGGTAGTTTCACAGTCTCGTTCCACAAAATTTTGTGGAACGAGACTGTGAAACTACCTTGTGTAATCAACTAAATGAGACTAAATAGGACTGAATCGGACTAGCATACTGAAAGAAGAGTAAATCGAACTAAAAGCGGACTTAATCCAAGGGTGTACCGCGGACTAACGCAGTGGTTGCCCCCTCATAGGCAAATCAAGTATCACAGACATACATACACCAAGAAATTTCACCTTTACTTATTCGAAAACGAAAACTTCCCATGGACATACTGTCCAAAACGCTCATAGTTTCCAAGTTACAGGGTGTCCAAATTCCATCAAAAATAGATATTTATTTTATTAGGAGAATAAGTGGGACTTTTACTTTGCTGGTCTATAACTAGCCTACAAGCATTATTTTATAAGCAGCTCGAACATACAAATATGAGACAGTCAACGCAGTCATTCAAGCAAAAACGTTTAAAATATTTTGATGAAACTTGGTATACCTACCAGGTGAATACTTTTTCCGTCAAGTAGGGCATCTTCTGTAAACTGATGCAAGATTTTTCTTCGCAAAAAGCATTTTCTAAATATTGGATTCGATAGCTGTTGCATTGACGGGTCAAAAACTTAGTGCCATTTTTTCGAAAATTTACATTTTAGGGGCAAGAGTTCCCGTTTTTGAAGTTTTCTTAACAAAAGGGCATATTATTATCGAATGCGATAGCGGTTGCATTGCTGGATCGAAAACAGTGCCATTTTTTCAAAAAATGTCATTTTAATGGTGAGAAACATTTGTATTTTAAATTTTAGTAAATTAACGCCGGGCACAATGCGCAATGCGTCTACTCACCGATTCTGACTTGGTTAAAGTTAATTGCTGTGAAAAAGTAGAAGTTTCTACCGTCTCCGAGACTGCCAATTTTTTGAATTGAACAGAAACTGAAATCGATGAAAAAATTGAATAGCCAAAAACATTAAATCTTAGTTTTATTTTCTTACTCTTTCTAAGTATAAATATTTACAGGTCTGTGAAAAAGTAGAAATTTTTACCATTTTCGAGATTGCCATTTTTGTAGATCCATTTATTCCTTCAATGCCTCTGGAAGCAATTTATGTTCTTTAGTGTAACTTTTGAAGGAGCTGATAGATTTGAAAAAATTTTACATGAGTTCAGAGATGATTTCATATGCATTAAATTGACGTATCATAAAAGGCCTTAATGTGATTTAAAATTCGTCCATGAATGTTTAACGAATATCAAAAAAGATACAGTATTTGATTCATAATGAAATTAACCTTCAAATGATCTATCACAAGTGGGAGGTTGTCATTTGAAATTTTGAAGTTAAGGTTGGCTGGGGTTAAGGGGTGCATTGTAAAATTTCCCATTAAGCGCACATATTTTCAGAGTCCCCCTCGAAAAAAGAAATCGATCTGTTCGAGCAATTTTTCTCACCTGAGAAACAAAGTGAGTCACCCTGTATGAGTTGTAAGTATTGGTTAGAGGTATTTTTTGATATTTATTGCCGGAAGCTGAACAAAATCGTTCTCTTAAATTTCTTCTTTAAAATGAGACATTTTTGAGAAAACAGGAAAAAACTAATTGGAGGCAGCTAAATTCGAAAAAATAACGTTGAAAATCTTCAACATTTCAAGAACTTGCATAAAGTTTTTCCAGAACTTTTTTAAAAGTGTAAGATTAACGTTAAGCGACGCTAAGGGCCGATTTCGTAATCCTGATTGGTTAAATTCCCGAATAATTCGAAAATAACAAAATTAATATTCTATTAATGATGTGTTGAGTCGAAATCACCGTATGCAAGAACATAAGCTGTAGGGAAAAGAGCCAATGGAACCAGAACCAAAGGAGAATAAAAGCGTATTTATTTTCATCTCTCACTCGTTGTTTATGATACACTATACACTGTATCTTATAAACAATAAACTTTATTATTATTATTAAATTCCCGAATAAATTGGACTTTAAAGGACTTTTAACTTTTACTATGAAATCGACCCTTAAAAATTGTATGGAGCGATATTTTTTTCCTATTGTTTAAAGTCCATTTTTGTCATTTTAAGGATGGTTGAAGTTAATCATCAAATTATCATTATGCTACGATAATCCGTTCACATCCAACTAAATTAAGAAAAAAAATTAAGAGAAATATCCACAGATATAGAAATAGATATTATAGAGACTATATCATTATTTCTATCCTACTATCCTATCACAGATAACAAAATAAACCGGAAATAATAGAGGAAAAGGATAAGGTCTGTAATGTACACAAAGTGAAGATTAGTAGTATAGGTATTAATAGTATATTATTAAACGAGCACATTAGGAAGGCCATTATTCACGCGGTTGAGTTTAAAACCCGAGCGTAGCGAGGGTTGTAAACAAACAATTGAATAATGGCCCATAATGTGCGAGTTAAATACGACGTTTTATCCACGATTATTGAAATATATGTAACCAAGATTATTGAAATTCTTCAAAAAATTTTATTACTTTATATTTATTGTAAACACAAACCAACAAAAACAAAATGTTGACAAATGATAGAAACAGCTTGATGTTTGATCTACTTTGGCACATTTTCGCTTGATTTTGAAACGTCATGATGTTCATTGGATAGCCAGCCAACATTACAGGTGCTGTATGCTGTGAAATAATGTGACAGAAGCGTGACTTATATCCTTATATCCATAAGTATATCCATATAGGTATGCTAAGGCTGTACTTCGCGACAAAAGCAGGATGTGACGTCACTGGTGGAACTTGAGGGCGGCAAATTTGAAATTCTCGCCCATGTTGACAGCATACATTAACGTAAAATAAAGCAATAAATATTCACTTCACTATCACTAGAAACACTCCACAACACCGAAAGAAGTTTATCAAACAGCTACAAAGAGTTTCGAACAAACGCGCTCGTTATCAAAGCCAAAATTTTGTTTTGAACTGAAATTGTCAATTGCTTTTCGAGTTTCATGAGCTTGACACTGACATTTGCTGACATTACTAGTTTTCACTCGCCTCGTTTGTGAGTGTGCCGTGATCTTCCACCAATGACGTCAAAAACGATCACGTGACCGCGCTGACAGCCCCATAAGCTTTAGCTATGTCCATAAGTCACGCTGTATTTTATGGACGGGATTATGTATCCATAGTTACGTACCTACATAACAATGGCATTATTGAATAATCGTGGATAAAATAATTAAACAGGCGGAAGCAAATTTAAAACAAGGTTGAAAGATGAGATATATTCCATATTATAAATAATAAAAGAAGCTAGTAAATTTGATTGGCTCTATCCCAAAAACTGGTCTAATCGCAAAACCCGTAAGGCCGTGTCGAATTTCCAGCATGAGTTATACCTACTTAGTGCAAAATTGGTGGAGGCGCCAGACAGATTGAGACACAATTTATTCTGATTCTAATTTAGTTCAACTATTAACAATCCTCAATTCGTTGACTTATACAGCTTTGTGTGTCAATTAAATCCAAGGAGTTTTCCAGAAACGGCAACTTGTAAATAATATTTATCGAGTTCAAGAGATTTATGAGATCGCTGCCTTCGCAAAGAAAAATATTTGAAAACCATAAAACTAGTCGATCGTTTACAGCCGGACAGATGTTCCTTGACGTTATAAATTATACACAGGTAAACGGCACCCGTTTCATATAACACTGACAGACGAATGAATAGAACCAACAGTATATATTATGCAATTTTAAAGTGTTTTATAATTTCTATTTCTAATCATATAATCATAGTTAAAACTGTAATTGCTGGTAATAAAAATTAACCGGGCCAGCGTTTGTCGGAAAAACTCATCTCTAAAGCTTATCCTTATCGTCATAATACCTACCCATTTAGTGTTATAAATTAGAGATAAAAGTTAAAACCGACGATTGTAGTGTCATTTGTTTACATAAAGCGCAGCTTGGAACAATTGTGCGAATTTTATTGTAATTCGTAGACCAAACAATAACATTTTCTGCAGCTGCCGCTACTTGCCAAAAAGCAAACTGAGCTTCTGGTTTCAAGCAATTGTGGAAAACGGAAGACGTTATCTGGTCTGGATATGTTTAAAAAGTAAATAGAGCCCGAAATGTTTATAAGCACAAGGTGCTGGAATTACAACGACAGACCACTCTAAGCATGTGTTATATCCGGTTGGTCTTCTTGCCTTAAAAATATCTCGAATCTCGCAGGGATTCCTCATTTAAATACTCGCACAATCTCGGTTCGGCTCGACTCCGTTTCGGTATAACAGCATTCCTCGGCCGTCTACCTACTGAGCCAAACAATCTGTCGGAGGTAGTGAGTGGAAGTGGTGTGTTTCGTTTAAAAGTCGTCGGTATGTTCTCGGTGGTCTTTTTCGTAGTTTTGGGGGTGGTTTCTACAGAACCCTCTCAGCGAACGTGCGAACCGATTAAAGTGGATCTTTGTGCTGGCTTGGGGTACAATATGACCAGCATGCCAAATTTGGGAGGAAACGATTTGCAAAAAGATGCTGATTACACCCTCAAGTCGTTTCAACCCCTAATTCAATACGGGTGTAGTTCGCAGCTCAAACTGTTCTTGTGTTCCGTTTACGTGCCGATGTGTACGGAGAAAGTTTCCAATCCAATTGGTCCTTGTAGAGCATTATGTGAAAGCGTCAAGAGTAGATGTTACCCCATCCTGCAAGGGTTCGGGTTTTCTTGGCCGGATGCGCTAAATTGCTCCAGATTTCCGGTGGAAAACAACCACGAACATATGTGCATGGAAGGACCTAAAGACAAGGGGATTGATATTACAGCTCCTGTCGATCCTGCGGTGCAGAGATACGAATGCGGGAGAAATTACAAGCCCGATGGGTTCGGGGGTTGCACCCCTCTGTGTGACAACACTCTCTTTTTCGACGATTCCGAGAAGAACTTTGCCGAGGTACGATTTACGGTTTTATGGCCTTAATTTATTGGTTCAGCCACAATTCCCTAAAAAAAATATATTTATTGATTGTTGATTTTTCAGGTGTGGGTAACGGTTTGGGCTATGATCTGCTTCGTGATAAGCCTGGGCACTGCTTTGACTCTGGCGGTAGGGGGTGGAAGAGTCAAGGCTCGTCCTTTAATTAGCCTGGCCTTTTGCTACTGTATGGTGAGCGCTGGTTGGGCCCTGAGGATGTTTTCCGGTCGGATGCCGACGTTTTGTCAATCGAACGCGGGGGATAATCCGGAAGACGGCTTGTCCAACGTGAATTGCGCCTTTGTATTCCTCCTCATTTACTACTTCGGCATGGCGGCCAACGCCTGGTGAGTACCTCGATTGGAAATTAATTTTAATTTCATGCAAATTTCATGCGTTGTCCCCTTAGAATTGTAGGCCGCATTCCGGTGGCGGGTGAAGGGCGAGCCTTTTACCTGCCAGACTGCTGTGACAGCCCGTTCTTCTGTAATTTATGACCCGAAGTGGTCCTGCCCAAAAAGAAATATTGATAATTCTTTATAATTTATACTTTTACGACTCGGCTGTTTATTTACTTCTCTAATTGCTCCTTGCGACACGTTTTTGGGAGTAATCCGCTTAGGTCTTCCAGGTAAACAAGAATCTTTTCATGGTCGTTACACATGCCATAAACGTCCCTCGGAATCTATGGACAAGTTTAACGCTCCATTACCATCCGGATTGTTCTTGAAAAATGAATTTTATCGTACGTGTCTTGGGTCAGCGAAGGTCAAGCCGCACCAAGAGCTGGTACTATTATTTTTCAGCATTACCGAGCCCAAGTGTAAAGTATTCATAGTTGGTTTTTGCCCCTAACAAGGCGTTAAGCAGGTACGTTCTCGACAGGTTGTCGATGGCGTACCCCGGTCGATGGTATCTCTTGCCATGCATCCTTATTCAAATGTCTTTTGTTCCGTCGCCGACCACTTTCTACTCGGACCTGTTAATTGGATTCTCGTTTAATGTAAACCCACTTGTTGCCAACCACCCCGTGGTGCAAACCAATCAAACCGTCTCTTCATTTATCATCGCGATACCATCGGTAAAACGAGCTGTCGACTTTTTTACCCTACTCAATATTAATTATCCGGCCTCTTGATTAGTGACAGATGCATAAATCGACAGGTTCATAATCGAGTTAGACGTGATTGCAGAGTTGTACTCAGAAGTGATTCATTATTCATTAAAGTACCAGTGAATGCCGTAATTGGCTGGCTGGGAGGCATTTCTCGTACTCGGTTTTTGTTTTATAGCAAAGCGGAGAGGCTTACCTATGCAAGAGCCTGGGTGGGAACTTTTCTATAGACAATTTTATTTTGAAAGAGAGCAGGCCTCGCCGAAGGGAAAAATTTGGTAAAATAAATCGATTTGGGTTAATGTACGTGAAACTTGTATGTATTTCTAGAATCGATATACCTATACGCTATATCACGAAAAAGAACACTTTTCTTATACCAACTCATAAAAAAGTATCACTTTTCTTTATAAAGCAACACCCTCAAAATGCTAGTAATAATCAATCCGCTCTGCGGCTGGTAATGGTATCTCTACTTACTAAGTTTCAACCAAATCGATTCAGTAGTTTGGGCTGTGGCGGGTTATATTTATTTAATGTTTCTTCCACATTTCGAATTTTTTGATTTTATGACAAAGACGCGCTAAGTGTGAATACACTTTTAGATACAGAATTTGAAGGCCTTTTATGAGTTGATAAGAAAAATTGGTGTTCATCGGTCAAATTTCATAGTTGCAATGCCAAAAAGACACTTGGCGTTTGCGAATTTTGGACTGATTGCAGTAACCTCTCATTCTTATATTGGTTGTGGGTTACAGCTATCACTCCAAAATTCGAAATTGAGATAACACCAGATCTTTACGTTTCGAGGTCCCAGGATCACGAAAAAGTGGTTTTTAAAAAATGTCTGTCGGCCTTCTGGTGAGCCAAATTATTGTTGTTGGCAATCAGTAAACGCCAAGTGCCTTTTTGGCATATCAACTATGAAATTTGACTAATAAACACCAATTTTTCTTATCAGGCAGGTCTTCAAATTCTGTATTTTGGCATAAAATCAAAGAACCATTAAATACCACGCTACAGCCCAAATTGTCGGATCGAATTGACTGAAATTTGGTAGGTAGAGTTACCATTACCCTCCGAAGGGCTGATTTAATTTTGGTGGTAACCACCGAACGGAAAGTGCCATTTTGGCATATCAACTTTAAAATTTGAAAAATAAACAAATAAATCACATGAAAAGTTTTTAAATTCTGTTTTCAAAATAAGTGCCCTTTTGGCAAAAAATCGTGATATTTGGAGTACAATTTAAATATAGGTAATAGGAAAATTTACGTGATTTTAGTGACAGGATTGGATCATTCACCAAGTGGGGAGGTTCCAACCGCTTCCGTAGCTGCCCATTTTTTTTCATGAAGTACGAAGTACCTACCTCAAATATCCGTAAAAATAACATGTTTAAGTCGAGGGGGTATTCACTAAGAAAAATTGTGTACACCAAATGCCGATTCGGCATTTTTTCGGCATTTAATGCCAATTAATGGCAAAAATGTAAAATAATGCCAATTAATGCCAATTAATGCCAATTAATGCCAACTAATGCCAAAAATTCCAATTAATGCCAAAAATGCCAATTAATGCCGGTTAAATACCAAAAATGCCACTAACAAGAAAGACGGCGAGTAAGATCATTCAACGCAACAAATTCGATCCCACCACTAGAAAAATTTTAAATCAACTCTCGACATTTTCAAAATAGGATGTAAACTCCTGTATACCTATATTGTATATAATAAGTATGAATTCGCAGGTACAATTATTTAGAGTGAATAAACTATACCTGCCTAAACACATACTGATGTGATCAAATAAAAAAAGTTACATATAGACGGTAGAAACTTCTACTTTTTCGCTCTCTCCATCAGTTAAAAGATATTTAAAAGGATCAATCAGATTTCAGCTCTGAATTGCTTCATGAGGTAACTTAATGTTAGATGCACTATTTCTTAGGTAACAAGGTACATCAACAATATTAAATTTTCATTGATAGTATCACGTAGTATCCTGTACCTAGGGAATAGTGCATCTAACATGTCGCAATTCAGTAGAGCTAAAAGATTAGTCTACTCCACTTAAATCTCTTATAACTCGAGAACTATTGGACTCTGGAAATTTTCAGACATAAATCGACTAAGAATTTTATTCTGAATGAATACTTCATTACAAGGTGGTGCGAGCGTTCTGAGATATATTGTAATAATTCGGCCAAAAATTTTAATAAAACCGAAATTATTTCTGAAACTACTTATTGGCCAGACAATAAAATAAAAGGAAATAACGAACAATAATTATGTTTCTACAAACATTATTAAAAACAGTTGTTATAACGTTTGTTGACAATTGTTAGAAATGACATTTTCTGACACCAGTATTAAAAGTCATTTACTTTTAACACTGGCGTTAATTGTATATTATATACCAAAAGACTGAAGTGCATTATTTAATACTAAGCGTGAAAAAATCACGAGGGATTAAATGTCACTTCAGTCCTCTGGTATACAGAGGGTGGTGAATTTTTCGTTGCCCATCAGCATCAGGAACTCGGAAACCATTAGAGATCGAGAGTAGGTTAAATTAGAGAAAAGTGACCCTTTTTTAAGAATCTGTAAAGAATTCCCCGATATCTTGATTCGTTCCCGAGTTATAGAGAAAAAACTGAAATTTTAAATTTAATAAAAAAAAAAAAATTATGTCTTTCTAACGATTGGTGGTATTCAAATGATCAAGGACAGTCAACTTTTATTTTTATTATGGCCGCCATATTGAATTTTAAGAACACAGGATACACAAAAAATTTGCTTTTCAAAAATGTAATCATATCAATATGCACTTACTTCTTTAAAAAAATATGTCAAAGTTTGAGTCGCACCATGCCAAGGCTTATTTTATTACCGTTGGATTAAATTATTTTCACATGTCACAAGAGATTGAAAAAATCGGTGTAGTCTTTTGCGATTGTTTTTCATCTAAGTTTAGGCGGATTTTACAAATTATTCATAGCAATTTTCAAAATTTGAAGATCTGCCAAAAAAGTCCATATTGGCTACATTTTTGAAAAGCTATTTTTTTTGGGCATTTAATGGTGTTAAAATCTAATATGGCGGCCATAATAAAAAGAAAAGTTGACTGTCGTTGCTCAAAATCTAGAAGGCCTAGAAAATTTCTGTTGTTAATGCTGTTGAGTTGACAGCTGTCAAAAAAATAAAAGTTCCAAGTTTCATTTACTTGCCACCAATCGTTAGAAAGATCAATTTTTGTCAAAAATCGAAATTTTCAATTTTTTCGGGATAAGTCAGGAACAAATCAAGGTAGAGGAGAATTCTTTACAGATTCCTAATCACCTTGAAAAAACGCAACTTTTCTCTAATTTAAGCTACTCTCCATCTCATGGTTTCCGAGTTCCGAATGGTGGGCCATGAAAAATTCAATACGCCATTTCTTGCACTCCCATTCAATTTGAATCCAAAATAGTTGAAAAATGTTAAAATGTCACTTTGACGGAGTTTAATCAGACAATGCAAGAATCAATGGATTATTAACCTCCCCACAACCATATAAAAATGGGAGATTACTGCAATCACTCCAAAATTCGAAATTGAGATAACACCAGATCTTTACGTTTCAAGGTCCCAGGATCACAAAAAAGTGGTTTTTAAAAAATGTCTATGTGTATGTATGTACGTATGTACGTATATACGTATGTGAGCACGATTTCTCGGAAACTATCGAACGGATTTTACTGAAATTTGGTATGCAGGTTAGTGTTGGCTTTCTGGTGAGCCCAGTTAATTTTGTTGCAAATCCGCAAATGCCAAGTGCCTTGTTGGCATGTAAACTATGAAATTTGACTGATGAACACTAATTTTTCTTATCAGCGCATGAGATGTCTTGAAATTCTGTATCTGAAAATGTAGTCACACTTAGCGACTTTTTGGCATAAAATCGAAAAATTCCAGGAAACATTAAATAACACGCTACAGCCCAAACTGCTGGATCGATTTGGCTGAAATTTGGTAGGTAGAGATATCGTCACACGCCGAAGAGCTGATTTAATTCTGGTGGCAATCCGCGAGCGGCAAGTGCCATTTTGGCATATCAACTTTGAAATTTGAATAATTAACTCCCATTTTATTTATCAGCACATGAAAAGTCGTGAAATTGCGTTTTCAAAATTGTACTCAATCTTAGTGCCTTTTTGGCAAAATATCGTAAAATTTAGAAAAAATCACAGAAAACACATTAGGTTTGGTGGAGTTAAACTTAAGTATTGTAAATTACGAAAGCGTAGAGCTGCCATGATTTTTGCTAACTTTTTTTTATTTTGTAATTTACAGAAAAAGTGTAAATTTACAGAAAAAAGTGTAAATTTACAGAAAAAAGTGTAAATTTACAGAAAAAGTGTAAATTTACAGAAAAAAGTGTAAATTTACAGAAAAAGTGTAAATTTACAGAAAAAAGTGTAAATTTACAGAAAAAGTGTAAATTTACAGAAAAAGTGTAAATTTACAGAAAAAAGTGTAAATTTACAGAAAAAGTGTAAATTTACAGAAAAAAGTGTAAGTTTACAGAAAAAGTGTAAATTTACAGAAAACTGTAAATTAGTTTCCATTCTGAGAGCACCATTACCGAGTTGTACAGGGTAGTTCAAATGTATTAATACACGGCACTCACGGCCAAGCAATAAGATAAATAAATAAAATAAAAATCCAATGTAAATTACCTTCATTTCGTCGCAATTTGGAATTTGCATAATTTAGCGATAAACAACGAGTAATATTTATTTTTTTAATGGCACCACCCATGTTTCTATTTTTTTGGATTCCCTGTGAGTCCTTCTCTATGGTGATAATTTAATTTTTTTGATAAATCGAACAGTAAATTTTTTAATTTTCATTAATTCCAATTTCGCGCGGAGATCCGGCAACAACGCATTTCATCATATGTGCAACCGATGCAATCGTCCTCGTCTTACCACATGCCTCCCACTAATTGTACACGCCCACTAAAGGATTTTAACGGGGCCTAATTATAAGTTTCTTTACAACAAATGGCGCATTTCGTTACAAAGGAAAAAATGTTTCTTCAGAGTGCAGGATTACGAGCCATTTTGCTATATTTTTTATCGGGCTGTTATCAAGCTGTTAATTAATAAAATGACCAAAAACAACAAATCTTGCATTCTGAAAAAATATTCTTAATAATGAAAATTTAAATTTAAAAATTTATTGCTCAATTTGTGTACTTTTTATTTATTGCTAAATTATGCAAGCATTTACCATGGATTTTTTATTCTATTCATCTTAAAATTTGGCCTTAGGTAAGAGCCGTGTATTAATGCGTTTGGACTACCCTGTACAACTCGGTAACGGTGCTCTCAGAACGAAAACATAAATTTACACTTTTTCTGTAAATTTACACTTTTTCTGTAATTTACACTTTTTCTGTAAATTTACACTTTTTCTGTAAATTTACACTTTTTCTGTAAATTTACACTTTTTTCTGTAAATTTACACTTTTTCTGTAAATTTACACTTTTTCTGTAAATTTACACTTTCTTCTGTAAATTTACACTTTTTCTGTAAATTCACACTTTTTTCTGTAAATTTACACTTTTTCTGTAAATTATAAAATAAAAAAAGTTAGCAAATATCATGGCAGCTCTACGCTTTCGTAGTAAATAGCAAAATTTACGTGATATTAGTGATAGGATTTGATCATACACCAAGTGGGGAGGTTCCAGCCGCTTCCTTAGCTGCCCATTTTTTTATAAAATTACCTAGCAACAGCACTTCAGTCTCTTGGGAGAGAGTGATCCACTTGCCTGTTAAAAGTGATTTTATTTTCTTCGAAGGGATGGGCCATTCCGCTGCGCGTCGTGCCCCTAACTTTCCTTCTCACAAAATAAAATATTACTTTTAACACTTTTAACACACTAAGATAAATAACTACCTATTATAGCAAACGTATAGTGTCTTTCGCAGATGTTCCTTCTAAAGTAGGGGACACAGTTACATGTGTCACCATATATCCTGGTAAAACAACTACTCCCCTGGCAAATACCACGCAGGTCATTGAATTACACACCACGACAGACACCCTAAGGGCGTCTGTACTGACCTCGGTACTGACGCACAGCAAAACAAGATACAGTTTCGCTCCCCCGGTGCATGGGGGAAATACAAACCCACAGGCACGTGTTTCGCCCTTATTAGGGCCCATCAGTGCGAGATATTGTCTTTACCCTACCGGCGGAACATATTTTGAAAGACACTCCAAAGCCTAAATGTGTAATTCAATGCCTGGCGTGGTATTTGCCATGGGAGTAGTTGTTTCACCACGACATAGGTATGGTGACACATGTAACTGTGTCCCCTACCCTGGAAGGAACATCTGCGAAAGAGACCATACGTTCTAGCCGTACCCAGAAAGACTTTCTTCACTTTTAATAATTATTTATGCTGCACGCTCAGAACTATGGTAGGAACAGAAACCGATAATAATTAATTTTACAACACTATACGTAGGTCATCTGCACCAATGAGACGACTGACGAGACTTCGCGACCTTTAGAGCATTAAATTCCGAAGACGTTCGATTAATGATGGACGAAAAATGCCAAAATAATGCCGATTAATGCCAAAAAATGCCGATTAATGCCAAAAATGCCGATTAATGCCATCAATGCCAATTAATGTCATCAATGCCGGTCGAGTGTACACCAAATGCCTCTAGTGAGTAGCCCCTCGGTTTAAGTTTAACTTGTAAAGAAGTGTTTTCATGGAAATAGTGGGTGGCAGCCATGTTTCTCACATTCGCTTCTCAGACGTCAACTTAGGCTCTGAAAATAAATTAATGACCCATTTCTAATCAACAGTTGCACAAGAATGAATGCGTACGTGGGTAATTAAAGGATCCATTTTTAGATTTTACATTTTAGATATGTATTTTGCCATCGATGTAGGTACGTGTACCTTCGGAAATAATTAAGTGCTTCTTTGTATAGGTACGACCAAAACCAAAATTTTAGCAATATACCTTCACTACACTAATTAGTAATTAACAAGACTTTTTCAAAACATTGTACATAGTTCGGTGTTCTTCAAAGCCCGAAAAATATCCCAACATTATTTTTAAGGCGAACTCAATAAAATTGCTTCGTTAGATTTTTTAATTTTTTCTAAATTTATTCTCAATATCTCAGTCTGAACTCCGAGGTGAACTCGGTGTCCAGGGTCAAAAACTGGCTATTACTAGTGTGGCTAGTTAAAGAAAAAACAAAAAGAAAACGTAAAAAAAATGTGATTTATGCAATTTATTTGACACCTTATAACAATATCAATGGGGCGGACTAAGACGAGAAAATTCCAGAAAAGTGTAGATACACCAAAGTCTCTGAGCGGTTAACCCCTCGTGAAAACTAATCCAAAACGGTTATTTAAAATTGCCGTTCAATAGTTTCTTACTTTTATCTAGTTTATTACGTACTGTATTTTTAACCTCTACGCTTTAGCGCAAAATATCAAAGGGATCACCGACCGCAGGTATACACTTATACAGGGTGCGAGATAAAAACTCTACAACGCTATAACTTTATTTTTAGTGAACGAAAAACCAAATGTTTCTCGTAAAACACTACAAACCCAAGGTTACTTTGATTTTTACCAACTTCAACTTGGATGTCAACTTTTCATTTTCAAATGGATATCATACCTGTTTTTTTTACTCAGTCTAAAAGCTAATTTCTGAAAATAATTATACCTTCTTGTTAAAATTCGAATAATTTTTGCCTACTCAAAATTTTCGAATGTGCTGTGGATCTGGTAGAAATTTACCAAACAATTAAAATGTTATTTTCCCAGACGCAAAATGCATTTTAAGAATTTTTCTCACGACACTCGAAAATTTGGCATCAAAAGATTGGAATGTTGAAAAGAATTTTAATAATTTTCAAAATTTATTATAAACCAAACTCAACTTGTTGCACATCAAAAGACGCAGCAAAATAATTAGCTGTTAGACTGAGTAAAAAAAACTGGGTATGTCCATTTGAAAATGAAAAGTTGACATTCAGGTTGAAGTTGGTAAAAATCAAGACTATACCTTGAGTGAGTTGGTAGTGTTTTACGAGCAATTTCATTTGGTTTTTGGTTCAAGTTATAGCGTTATGCAGTTTTAATCTCACACCCTGAATAGTTTTTTGAAGTATGGAGTTGGAATATAAATATCTCAACGCGAATGGCCAAAAACTGGCTGTTATTAGTGCGTCACTTCAAAGGTCCTGGCAAAAAGCAAAAAGAAACATGTGAAGTCGCATAAAAATTAAATTTTTTGCTAATTTTTTTGTCACCTTTTTTGTACCAAAATCCCTCGCCAAATCGTGTATTCAGAATGTAATGCTTATGGATAAAGATTTCCGACAGTCAGTAGGCTATTAGTTGTTGGGAATAAACATAAATTTTTTGCTGACCTTATAATGGATCATTACAGAAATTAAAAGAATTCCACGGTAGTTACAGCGTAACGTCCGATTAATTAATGAAGTAGATCTCTACGACTCTACCTATACTCGAGGATTACATTTAACAATTAAATGTTAATGTTTATTGAATTTATGGTGGTCTCACTCTCAGTGAGAAACATCCTAGAATATTTAAATTGAAAAACACTTGTAATTATTAGTTTGAGTGAGTACATGTGCTATGTAGCTGTAGGTAGGTACATAAAACACAAAAGCAAGCTTGTAGACTGCAGGGTTTAGGTAGATCAATAAAACTTGAAATTTCGGCTTTACCCAATAAATTCAAATTGACCAAAGCTTTCGAATTTAATGATTACCAGGAACGCGTTTCTGGTGCTTGTCACTTGTAAACCTCGATTTTAATAGCCCCAAAAATATAAACGGGTTTATTTATTTTGTAGCTCCTACCATATAATGGGCATTTAATGCCACCGTTTGGTCGCTGTAAACAATTTTCTCGTCCGTCCTGTTTATAAAAGGGTCCCTTTTTGACAGTTCAATATTTACAGACGGTCGACTTAACGAGCATCTGCTCCTAAAAAGTCGAGTCATCACTGCGTTATAATCATTTTTCCATCGACCTCTTCAGAATGTGTTGAGAAATTGGAGAAATTCCTCTTAACATGGCTGGAAAATAAATATTTAGGCCCAATAATCCGACACTATATGTCCGCAGGTAACTTGTAGTCTAGTTAAGAATGAGTCAGGTAAAGAATTTGAAAATGTTCAAGCGAGTTAGCCGTTGCGTGGCGGAACAATGGAGCATCTTATTAACTCGGCGAGGTCGCTTCTTTTGGTCTTGTTGCTTTCTCCAATCGTAAATCTGCTTGTAAACTGTTTTGAATATGCCTCGGATTCTTGTTAGGTCCATCCATGTGCGTGATGGTTACTCCTTTTTTTGCCTTCGTGCATGTAATTGGAGTGTTATTTATTTAAATAATTTCCATTCGGTTCATTGACTCGTCGATGGCCCCCTGTCATCACATCAACGAGCAAATAACCCTGAAGCAGGTGAATGTCAACTCAAATATTTGAGGGAGCTGCTTGAATTATCTTTACCTAACGATGTATTGACGCCTCGCACTTTAACGGGGGCTCGGAACATTCGTTTGACGAGAGTTAATAGACTGATAATGCTCCTTGTCGGCACTTTCGCCAAATATCTTATCAATCGGCACCTTTTGTTCTATTAATAAATAATAACTGATGTTTTTATTGACGGACGTTGCTCTTTTCCAGGTGGGTTTGTTTATGCGCTTGGTGGGTTGCACGTGTGGGGCTATCATGGGCCCCCGAGAAGCTTAGAAACTTGGGGTCGGGGTTGCACGTGTGCGCTTGGGGGCTGCCCGCAGCCCAAACCGTTGCTGCCTTGGTACGGAGGGACGTCGATTCCGATAAACTGACGGGTAAGTCACTAATTTATAAAAAAATTCAAAAATCAGGACTGGGGAGGCCAGGAAGGCCCTTTAGAAAGGTTAACATTTGTCGGTTCATAAGAGTAATGGAATTTCAAGTCTTTTCCAAATTAACAGTAACAGTAATCTAAAAATTTAAAGTACAGCACATTAACAATAGTTCGTATTTTACAGTTCTCCAATGCCTTTGTTTGTTTTGTTATTTCTAGCTTGTCTCGTTTATTTATGCTCTTGTACTTCTCAATCATGGGCGAGGTTCTAAGTCCATATACTTTTGTTTCTTACTACTTCCTTTTTCACTTCTTTATTTATCCTCTCATATTCTACATTTTACTTTTCACTTTTGTTTTCTGTGAATTTATTTAATTTCTCGAAAACTTAATTCGACAGTCAGATTTGGACGAATTAGCGATATAGAGAATGAGAAAATTTGTAACCCTTACATTTTTGATGACGGTTTGAGGTTCTAGTTTGAGAATTACGAATAAAAAATTAAGGATGGCGTATTTTTTATTCTCAATATCTCGCTAATTCGTCCAAACCTGACTCTCAAATTAAGTTTTCGAGAAATTAAATAAATTCACAGAAATTCGACAGAGAAAGGCAATGGGCGTGTTTCACATTGCTCTTATAAGATGGAACCATTTTTATTGAAATTTTAATAAAATCGCACCATTCTGAGGTTTCCATGTTAGTTTTTCTAGTCTTGCATTTACATTTGCATTTGCATTTGCATTTTCTTGCATTTACAGCTTGTTTACCAGCAGCATCGGAAGATCTAACCTGCCATTTTTTCAAAGGCAGTTTGTATGAAAGATGCAACAGACTTTCGAATAATCGAATTCTTGCATGCAACACAGATAGGCCAAACTTTAAATTATCGGTTTTGATTTCACCCCTTTTTGCTAAATTATTAAAATCTTTTGATGTTAAATTACAAATATAACATCTCATAGTAGAAGTAGTCTGTGTAGCCGCATTACACACTTTTCCGTCTATCATAGTAAGCATCAATGTGTGTTTAACAGTGAAAATTTTTTCTTCCATTACAACTTCTGTATTCTGTAACAACCTCGTTGAGTTTTCCACGTAATTTACTTCCTCTTTAGTCACATCTACTGATTCTTTCACAAAACGGATTCGGATGGGACGACAATATCGCGGCGAAGATGGCGTCGAGTTCTGCCAAACTACTTTACGGTTATCCTTATTTGTATTGCAAACTAATTGAAGTGGCACAAAAGAACTTTGAAAAATATTGGAATCATCGGAATCATTTTCAATCTTCTGCTTAAATTGTGTTTGTTGGGAGCCATCACAGCCCCATTTGCAAATTAATTCTAATGTCTGTCGCTCTTTTTCATTCAGAGTGAGCAAAACCTCTTCTAAGCTTAACAGCAATCGTTTCACAGTGTGGTCCATCAAATCTTGTAATTTTACCTCCGCACAGGTTGCAGTTACTCGATATGCGTCTTGAATGGGATAACAGTCTTGTTTTGCCCGTTGCAATACACTATAGCATGGGTAAAAATTTTTATTCGTACTTCTTATAATTTCGTACTGTCTTCTGGACAAATCAGCATCAACAAACATTGACAGTGCGCCAAGAGCTGTCATCTGTTTGTTATCATTACCGCTCAGATTTTTGGAATATGCTTTCTTGTATTTTTTTGCTCTGTTTGGCGAACTGATCATGTGTTTTAACATTTCCGAGGCAATTCTTTTTCCAGAAGTTTGTAAACTTATTTGTGCAGCATGAAGCAATATTTCTTCTTCAGTTGAATTTCGAATTTCTTCTGTTTTTCTCCTTTTCGTTCTTTCGCTCAAATCTGTAAATGCCTTTTGTGGCCGACCCGAACGTTGTAATACAACGGGAAGCTCAAAGGTTCCTTGCAACCAAGTATTATTTAGTGTCAAAAAAATATCACTTTTCCTATGTGCATTAACCCATCTTTGTTTAAATTGTGATTTAATGTATGAAAATCTGTGCTTGATTTCCTTTGTTTGGTCCACTGAATAATTATCATAAGTTAAAACATAATTTTCAAGAAATTCCAATTTTTCTTCAAAAGTTGGCAAATCTTGCTCTTCCATTTTGTGAAACAAAAATTTCCGGGTCAGAATTTTAGTATTTGATGGCCCTAAAACAAAATGCAGCGTCTTAGAATCAAAAAATATAATGTTCTAAAATTCCGCATTTATATAGTACCACTCATTAAAAATTCTGAATTTTAGTATTCCGCAAGTATCCGCAGCCAATTTCTTAATAATTCTTTTCCTTACACTGCCACCTGTATGATGAAGCAAATATAATAACAGGGACGCACCCTGAAGTATAACAAAAACCTTCGACTTTGTCGCAAAGTATTGAAAAATGAAGCATACAAAATTCTTTTTTTTATCAAATTTATACTACAGCCAAAGAAGATGAAAATAAATGAGTTACATCTTAAATGCATGTATACTTACCAGCTCTATCGGGATCCATAAGATGGTAGTTAATTATATTATGCAGAAAAAAAATATTCGACTTTTAATAGGAGGTATTCACAAACCCTGCCGAGAAAAAATATGTTCGCATAAAAAGACCATCAATTTCAGACTAATATTACGGTATGTAAACATCGCTTAAATGCGCGGAAAGGGCCGTATACTTGTTCTCTAGGTATTCCAGGATATCACTGACCGGTTTTTTCCGGCTTTCAGTGAATTCTAGGAAATCGACTTTTGGCCGCCTAAATCTGCAAAATACCCCTATGTGCGACGGTCCGAAAAATGTGTATGTCCTTATGAGGAAAAGTTTATCTTCGGCAGACTCTATATCAAAAACTGCCCGTACGATTTCTTTGGGGCAATGATAACATTTGACCAGGAGGTCAAAATCTACAACATACTAAAATTTCAGCCAATCCGACAGAAAGCCAGTTTCCATAAGGATGGTGCGGGGTCCTTTATGCGGTACCACAGTGGCGGATTTAGGGGGGGGGCGAGGGGGCGATCGCCCCCCCCGAGATCCGTACCTAATCATAAACTTCGTAGATAGTGGGCTGTGTAGGCGGCCGCCTGAGGCGGCAGTTTGGGTTTTCCAAAAACTTTTTGGGGCGTCACAGTTACACAATTTACCAATTTGATTGAGCATTTCTTATAATAATTATTCAGACATGAGGTTTTAAAATAAAATGTAGGTTTACTTAAGCAAGGGCGGGACCTAGGACGTCCTAGGGGGAGTAGAGTTAGTCGCTATGATTCAAAAATTTCATGCAGAAATGTCCTATTTTACTCTTTTTGTAAGAAATGCGATCTCGATAAAAAATTCTCCTTATGGGACTTAAGTTTTTCAAATAATGTCACTAACATTCTGAAGTGCTTAGAAAATGCGTGACCTTGAAATTTTGTAAAATTTTTGCCTGCGGCGCATTTTCAACCCCCCCTACCATTACTGTCTAACAAATTATTCCCCCATTCAACGAGCCCCACTATTAGAACGGCATAATTTTACTTCGCCTACGGCGGCAAAACTTCCTAAGTGGCCCCTGCGTCCACTGGTTTAAAATTATGGTTTCCCATCAATTCGCCCCCCCCGAGATTGTCTTCTGGATCCGCCACTGCGGTACCATTGCATAACCTAACACTGTATTTTAACTAGATGCATGCATATACAGCCAAATTTCGTGTCACTTATAGTTTAGGGATTGTTAAAATGGTTGTAGGTATTTGAGTCATTTTGAACAGCCCTGTATAATCTGCTATGAGATCTCGTATGTAGAAGCTGGTAAATTTATTAAAATTTTATGAAGCTTCTAAGTAAGTCACTTCAGCCTTTTATGGAGCTTCCGCTCTAATTGAGAGCCGTCAGGATGAGTTTTTGTGGGGCCGAGCTCTTCCAAACCCAGATACAGTCATTACAGGCTGAAAGACCGCTCGGAATGTCACTTTAACGCATGTTTGGAGAGTCGACCGTTTTTGTTATTATTTATATTCCCAGTTGATATTCCAATAGCCGTAATAGCCGCAGCACCCAGTTTCCTGTATACCGCATGAGTCCACGAAAAATCCGCCCCGATAAAATCTCAAAAATATAAATTACAAACGTCGCCGCATTGAAATTATAACGAACGAGTTTTCGATCTTGATAGCGCCGGTTCGCCGAAGATGCTGGACAAGAGCCTCGTTATTCCAGGCAACATTTTGTGGGTCGCTGGATATTCCCGTGATTAATGAGGCGGTGCATTCTCGGCCTGCTCGACTGTCACCAACCCGGGGTCGTAACAAGCGCGAATCGCATGCAAAACAGCTGCCCTCGCCGGCTTTGTCTGAGCCGACTTATTGAATAAATCTCGAGACAATCGGACTGGGCCCATAGTAAACTAAAGCGTAGTTCCTTCTTTTTCGCGGATTTTCTTATTTTCTCAAAGTTCCTGGCGAATTTAACAATAAATTGTAGCAAAATAGCCTCTTTTTCCGATTTAATCCAGGGTTCTACAGGGTTGGGTAAATGTCGCAATATTTAGTTTTACATTTCCTACATTTGCGACATTTACTACGTCGCAATTGAAACTGCGTCGCAAACTGGTCGCAAATGTAGCAAATTAGGTCATGCGCCAAAATTTATGTTTTCGTACAGAACGCAAAGCGGATAAGTTGTTTGTTGTTTTTAAGGATTTAAAATCGTTGAAACATTAAGTGTCAGTGTTTTAAAGTTAAATGAGTATAAAATAAACTTAAGATTACAAATTTATAATGCGTGGAAGAAAGCTTTTAGGTTATGATGGTAACAAATGTAGCAAATTCGCAACGTCGCAAATTAGGGTTTCCAATTAAAAAAGATAGACAATATGGAGCCAAAATTTGACAAAGCGCGGTAAGCAAAAGTCTGTCAATGTCAAATTTTGCCTCCAGATTACGTCACGAAATAGAGAGAAATGAGTCGCAAATGCATAATTTGCCTTCTTCCCTCTGCACCAAGTTATAAAATGTTCGTAGGTTTTTTCATACTTGAAGCGCGATTTTGAAGAAAGTAGGTTTAGTGTAACATTTCTTGCCATTTCTGCAATAATCAGGCGGTGTGCATAACTTATTTCTCCATCATTAACGTCTTCCATCATTTTTCACAGTCTTTAATTACGTTTTAACACTTTTTACGATAGTAGCTCTAAGTCCGGTTGTGAATAAAGCGTTGTATCTACTACGGGCGCAAAGGCTATTCCAGTCCTTTGGCTGGCCCTCGTGCATCAAATTTCCAGTCGCGGCCTGGAATAGCCTTCTTTGCATCCTTAATATAAATGTAGAAACTGTAAAAAGCTGAGGGGTTGACCACTATGGAACTTTGTGTACATACCTGCTGAAATTTCAATTGACTTCTCGCTTTTGGCTCCGCCAAAGCTCGCACAACTTCGGCTTGGCCGTAGCAATAAAAATTAAAAATCTGCGAGGCGAAGCCGAAATCTTGCGAGCTTTGGCGGAGCCAAAAGCGAGTAGTCAATTGAAACTCTAAAAAACTGAGGCGGAGCCGAGGGGTTGACTAATATGGAAATGTGTGTACATGGCTGCTAAAATGTGGTGAAAATGTTGGAAAATATGAAATGTGGTGTACATTATAATGGTTGATGACTGGTCAGCCCCTCGGGCGAAACCGAAGATTTCTACTATTTCAATTGACATCTCGCTTTTGGCTCCGCCAAATCTTGCGAGCTTTGGCGGAGGCAAAAGCGAGTAGTCAATTGAAACTGTACAAAATTGAGGCGGAGCCGAGGGGTTGACTAATATGGAAATGTGTGTACATGGCTGCTAAAATGTGGTGAAAATGTTGGAAAATATGAAATGTGGTGTACATTATAATGGTTGATGACTGGTCAGCCCCTCGGGCGAAACCGAAGATTTCTACTATTTCAATTGACTTCTCGCTTTTGGCTCCGCTAAAGCTCGCAAAACTCCGGCTTCGCCTTAGCAATAAAAATCTGAGGCGAAGCCGAAATCTTGCGAGCTTTGGCGGAGGCAAAAGCGAGTAGTCAATTGAAACTGTACAAAACTGAGGCGGAGCTGAGGGGTTGACCACTATGGAAATGTGTGTACATGGCTACTGAAATTTAGCGAACATGTTGGAAATATGGAATGTGGTGTACAGATTATTGATTCGCCCGCCGGGCGAAACCGAAGTTTTTTACTGTTTCAATTGATTTCTCGCTTTAGGCTTCGCCAAAGCTTGAAGACTTAGGTTTTGCCTGAGCATAGTAAAAAATTGTGGCGAGGAAGTTTCAAGTTTCCATCGTCTCTCTAGAGCTTTTAGCTGTAAATTATTCGATTTATGGTGTCGGAAGAAAATACACAAAAACAAAAGGGATGAATAAATTTTCATTCTGAAAGCCATTTTGAAAAGAGAAAAAGACGGACTTCAATACTGTCTAAAAGCCATTGACCTAAATAATGGTGTCGTGTTAAATAAAAAGTTCTTCAGAAGGGCACGGACGGTGCGATCTACAAACTAATGGGCGGTATAGAGACTACTAATTTTTCTGTTTATTTTTTCCTGGCTTAATAATATGATGAGTTTATTAAAATATTTAAGTTCTCAAAAAAGGACCTGATTACTGATAATCAAACCACACGAAACATGTTGCCAAACATTGATTCCACGACCCCGGAGGAGGAGTGGAATTATTTGGCAACATGTTGAGTGTGTGATTCTCATTAATCACGATTTCACGAGCCGTATTCGTTAGAATACACGAATTGAACAAATATTATAGCAACAATGTGAATATCTACAAAAATAGTTTGAAAAATTACCTTTCGGATAGCCTTTACTAGTAACAGCTGTTATTAATTGTACCTACTAGCGGTAGCAATTATTTTAGTTGTGATGTAGGACGAAAGTTTCATTTCCTTTACGTATACCTGTTCAATTTGGCCGGAGTCTTTGGCGAAGCACTTCAAAGCAAGTGAAACTCAGAAATATTCAAAACTTTCCATTGTCGTCTCCATCATCGATTTCGGGAGGATGTTAGGATTTCCACTATATCACGCCTGAAGACTGCAAAGGGGCTTACGGAGGTCGAACATTTCGAAATAGTTCAAAATTCACAAAAATCTTACAAAAAAACCTTAGTTAGGCTTGATTAAAATTTTAATAATGCGTTACTAAAGTTAGCAAAGGTATTTCTATACAAAACAAGATTATTTCCTATGCTTTCAAATGCAAGTTTGTAGTTCAATACATAAAAACGAGAAAAAACGCCTTCTCTGAATTGGAAACCCTAAAGGCGTTTTCTGGCGGTGGCTATGTTTTCAAATACAAACTTGCATTTAGTAGCATAGGATAAACTCTTGTTTTGAATTAATATACTGTCACTTTGTAGTCAGTTTCAAATTCATCTTGAAAATGTATTCAAAACTGACATTATTTTGACACTGTTTTAATACAAAATAGCCGTTCGCCGTATGTTTTTCAATGCAAGTCTGTTTTCAAAAACATAGCGACCGCCAGAAAACGGCTTAATTGTTTACGTAGCACAACGGCTTGTTATTGGTTCAAATCAGTACGTTGTGATGGAGAATCAACAAATTTGACTTCCACTAATTAATCAAATGCATGGTTCTCGCTTATCACTTTATTAATCGACCATTTTCATAGGGACTTATTACATTGAGTGGTATAATCATTTACAGTAAATCCTATGTCCTATGCCTAATTCTTTTTATACCACATCGGCCTGAAATTTTTAAAAAAGAGAGCAAGTCCACAGCAAATCAACAAATCGCGTTAAAAAAGTCGTGCACGGAACCGTTTTCGATTACACATTTCGAAGTGTCAAGAATAGGCGAACAAATGGGAGCACGCTTTTTCGCGTTCGCAAATCATACATGCGTGTGGTGTCGAGTATAGATCCCCTGGACTTCTAACGGGTGGATTTTTATTTATTTTAACCCGCAGCTGGAAGCCTTTATTTATTCAAACTTCTTTTCCAGGAACCTGTTATATTGGTAACCGCAACTCGACGACGCTGCTAGCACTGGTTCTCGTCCCACATCTGATTTATTTCCTCCTGGGAGTCGGTCTGCTGGTCGTAGGCTGCGTTTACGTCGTCCGTAAACCCCGTCCTTCGGCTGCAGCCCCCCTCACCGCCTCGACTCCGAGGAAAGAAAACGATTTCCTGGGCGCCATCTGCACCCTTTACGCCATCCCCACGTTCTGCGTCTTAGCGAGCATCTACTACGAGTACAACAACCGCGACGAGTGGCTGAATGGGGACAAAAAACCGGCTCTTTGGGCTTTTCTGCTTCGACACCTCATGTCGCTTTTTATCGGTGTCAGCACGATTTTCTGGATTTGGTCCATGAAGACTGTCACGGCTTGGAGGGCCGTACTCAGAAGGTTGGGACCCAGGAAGCAACTGCCTCTAAAAGTGCAAACGATGCCTGTAATCAGATATGTGCCAACGCCACAAACCGTGCCCAGTAATCTGAGCACGAGCAGTCGGCACTCTACTCGATCTCATCCTCATCGAAAGCCTCGAGTGCACCATCTGCGGAGCGGCGGCGAGACTGTTATTTAATCTATCGTCGTATCTTTATTCCATGCATTTTCTGACTGAAGGTTAATCAGATTAACTCTTTCTTCATGTACATACGCTGAAACACAAAGGAATTGTGGAGGGTTAGAACCTGGGATTGTTATTCGACTTACCAAAACCTAGGCTGGATCTAGAAACCCAGATTGGGGTAATTTTTACTTGTTACTGCCGCTTTACATCTCTTCTATAGGAGAGGGTTTCAACAGACTATTGCCATTCCCTAAATGTGCCTTAAAACTCTTGTACATATGTGCCATTATTTTATGTTTAAGTTGCCCTTGCTTACTATGGAGGTTCATAGTATGTTGCCATCAGGAGTACAATCTCTTATTCACTATATTTCTAGTATTTTATTTATCTTAGGTAAGATTGTTAAATTGTGATATGTATTAATTAGTATCGTATTTTTTGTAGATAATGTTTGAATATAACATTACTTTCGTAAGTTTTCAGTTTTAACCTCCCCAATCCAACCACAATTTAAAAAAAAAATGGGAGGGTTACTGCAATCAGTAAAATTTTCGAATTCGAGATAGGACCGGATCTATACGTTTCGAGGTCTCAGGAATCCAAAAAAGTCGTTTTAAAAATGTATCTGTGTTTGTACGTACGCGAGTACGTTCGTTCGTAAGTTTGTACGTTCGTTTGTAAACACGCCACAGCCAAAACTACTAGACCGATTTGGTTGAAATTTGGCACGTAGGCGTTTAGTAACCTAATTTAGATCTGCAAAGCTTTTGGAGCCAATCGTGCAACCGGAAATGCCATTTTGGCACATCGACTTTTAAATTTTAAATGGAAATCCTCATTTTTCACATCACCATAACAAAAGCCTTCAAATTCTGCTTCTGAAGATGTATTCACCCTTTTGACAGAATGCTTAAAATTCGAGATTTTTTAAGCAACTTTTAAAATACGATACAGTCCCTGGACCGATTTGGCTGAAATTTTGCACGACGAGATTGTATTACCCGTTGAAGAGCTGAAAAGATTTTGGAAGCAGTCGACCCACGACAAGTGCCTTTTTTGCACAAAAATTTTCAAAATTTTAAATTATACTCTTATTTTTAATAATAATAATAATAATGTTTTCTCGGCCTTTCACCCTTTTTGGGTATCGCCGGTTTCACCATTTATTCATATTTGTACACCAATAATTGTACTTACATTAATAATTGTATTTACATATTGCGGTGAAAAGACGCACACAAACACCCAGCAGCTAGACAGGAATCGAACCTGTAACCTCCGTGTCCATAGTCGGAGCGTTCCCCGCTGTGTCACGGGGCCTACCAAACCATCCAAATCAAGTTTTTGAAAAATTTATATTCGCCATCAGAAAGATCTTCAAATGCCGGTTTAACATAAGGCAAAACACATTTGCATTTAGTGCCCTTTGGGTAAAAAAATCGAATTTTTGCAATAACAACAAAAACACATTATAGCCCAAACTACTGAATCGATTCTTCGGACAGATAACCTTTATTAATTTAATGCAGTCTGAGCGTGCTGTCAAATGTTTTTTTTCACTTCCGGTTTAACCGGAAATGGTGTTAACTTTGTTCTTTAATGTAATCATACATTTTTCTCAACGGATTCGGGATCTTCGAATTTTTCTGGGTTTAGGAACTATGGAAACACTGGACAACTTCGGTGGAAAAAGCTTTGATAATGAGCACATTGTGTTCGAATCGTGCTCATTATCAAAGCTAAGCTAAGCTTTGATAATGAGCACATTGTGTTCGAAACGCGTCAGCAGTGAAAATCAAGTGTTTCGGTGTAGTGGGTTTAGGAGCATGTATCATACGACATGACCAGAAAGTGCAATCGCACGGCCACTCTAGATTTTCTAAAGCATTGAAGAAATAGTTGAAAAATAGTGATTTTTGAAAAACGCAAGAACACGTCAACTTTATTTTTTCGTTACAAATTCAACTACCTAATTAGATTTAGAAAATTTTGAAACAAAGGAAACAGATTTAAAAAAAACGTATATGTATAATTGTATACCCATAGTTGAATTTGTGTACCGATTGCGCCGCTGACTGAAAAATTGTAAAAGTTAACTGAATCCAAATGAGTTCAATCTATTACCGAAGAAAAATGAAATTACGCGAATTTTGCAAAATTATAACACTAGAGGGTTGAAAAGTCAAAGGGGATGACTGATGAAAATGAATCAGTGGCGGATCCAGAAGACAATCTCGGGGGGGGCGAATTGATGGGAAACCATAATTTTAAACCAGTAGACGCAGGGGCCGCTTAGGAAGTTTTGCCGCCCTAGGCGAAGTAGAATTATGGCGCCCCAATAGTGGGTGAATGGGGAAATAATTTGTTAGACAGTAATGGTAAGGGGGGGTTGGGAATGGGCCGCAGGCGAAAATTTTACAAAATTTCAAGGTCACGCATTTTCTAGGCACTTCAGAATGTTAGTAACATTATTTGAAAAACTTAAGTCCCGTAAGGAGAATTTTTTTATTGAGATCGCATTTCTTACAAAAAGAGTAAAATAGGACATTTCTGCATGAAATTTTTGAATCATAGCGACTAACTCTACTCCCCCTAGGACGTCCTAGGTCCCGCCCTTGCGTAAGTATACCAACATTTTATTTTAAAACCTCATGTCTGAATAATTATTATAAGAAATGCTCAATCAAATTGGTAGGTATAGACACTGTGTAACTGTGACGCCCCAAAAACTTTTTGGAAAACCCAAACTGCAGCCCCAAAATTTTGCCGCCCCAGGCGGCCGCCTACACGGCCGACCGTGTAGAGCGGGCCCTGAGTGGACGACAGACGACTTTTGTGAAATGTAGGAAGTTTATGATTCGGCACGGATCTCGGGGGGGGCGATCGCCCCCTCGCCCCCCCCCCCTAAATCCGCCACTGAAATGAATCGTAATTAAGTAGAATTACAGAAAATAACACGAAAATAAGCCAATTATGCAAAGGCTTTGGGTTGAAATATATTGCGAAGGGGGTCGAAAAAGTGAAAAAGGCAAAAATAACAATCCACATGACCGCATGAGTACAATTTATTACCTACCGAAATAATTGTGAAGAGGGGTAAAAATTAACTTTAATTAAGTAGAACTAGCGAAAATTACACGAAAAAGAAGCGGTCTACTGCGTTTTTGCTTTTTGAGGGTTCACATACCTCTATATTCTATCACGAAAGGGGTTGAAAAATTGTGGATGGGTTAAAAATTAAAGAAAATATTCTTTGAATTACCGAAAAATCACAAGAAAGTCCGAAAAAATAAATAAATTGTATGCACTATAGTAAACCCTAAATTAAAGTCCCTCTTACACAGCTAAGCGTTTAGTTTAGGCGATTTATGGGATGCGTTTCAACTGTATATGGATGTGGATGTAGGTAGGGTACTTAAATATCTCCCTATCTTACAAAGTTTTGGACGTACGACACAAATTTCAAATCTTCCATATGAAGATATTCAAATGATCAGGTTGTAGGAATGTGCTGTGTCCATAAATACTGGTGCATAAAGCCAGCTTTGTCTGTATTTAAGTCGGTATGATGATTAGCAACAGAATAAAATTGGTAACGTTACCCCCTACTATGTGAAATAGTAACAATTTTCGAATTCTTTATGTATATTAACAAAACAAAAATCACATGTTTTCTATGAATTAAATATCTATTTACACAAAAATGAAGCACAATCCCTTAGATGTTAAATCCGGCCTTCCGCATGCATTCCTTATGCGCCTCTATCAATTCTTTGCAATTTTCTTCTCCATTTTCGATAATACTGCAAACGTCAAGTAAGCAACGATAACACAATAAAAAACAAGACATTACCAAGCATCTCTAACTTTTTTGGTCTCCGGACATGCACAGCAAGGCTTCAGCTTTTTTGGCTGCTCTTCAGTGGTGGCCGGAGGTTGTGGAGTCGAAGCCGCCTCCACTTTCTCATTTACATTACCCATGGGACACGAAAATGCAAACAGGCACCTTTTATTATATAATATTCTGCGAACTACGGCTTGGAAATGTTTTCCAACTTAACCTCACTTAACTTGACGTTTTCTTGACATTTGACCGCATGACATTGACACTAAATTGATTTGACAGGTTTCAAATGGGCTGCGTTCAGTTACGCCGGGGTACGTATTTTGTCCCTGTTGGGTGTGCCAAACTGCGATCTGCTATCTTTCGTCAGTTTTTCATTTATATGAACGCAACGAAAGCATGCCGCATGCGCATTAATGGGGCTCTTCGCCCCCTTGAACCAGATTACCACGGAATATAATTAAATATGCATTAAAGGATGAGTCGACTAATTTAATTCACGAATTCATAAATCAGTAACATGGCGAAAGTACGAGAGAACAAGGTAATTTCCTCCAACTAAATTTTAAAATAATTTTCTATTTTAGAGCCACAAAAAGTCCATTAAAGCTCGTAGAATAACTTGTCAGTTTCTAGCAACAATGTTGGGTTGGATAAGATATGGTTTTGATTTAATCATCGACAAAATTTTTGGACTCTATTATAATTCATCAGTGGAACCTCTTAAAAAAGTCTCCAACCCTGTTGTGCTTGAAAGCGCCACGTCTCTTGCTCGAAAGATCAGGAAACAAGAACTGAAGTCGGAGGAAGTTGTCCAGGCTTTCATTGCCCGAATTCACGAAGTAAATAAATTGTTGAATGCAGTAGTAGATGAACGTTTTGAAGAAGCATTGAAAGAAGCGAGAAAGATTGATAAGGATATCTCAACAGGGAATCTAATAGAACCGGACTTTCAATTTAAACCGTTCTTGGGGGTTCCATTTACAGTAAAGGATTCTACTGCAGCTAAAGGAATGTCCAATACTTTCGGTTTAGTTAAAAGGAAAAATAAGAAATCAAGTTTTGACGCAGAAGTCGTTGAAAAAATGAAGGAAGCGGGGGCTATTTTAATTGCAGTGACTAATGTCCCCCAGCTAAATTTATGGCAGGAGACTTCAAACCCATTATATGGAGTTACCAATAATCCTTATAATAACACAAGAAATGTGGGGGGCTCATCTGGGGGCGAAGCAAGTATTATTGCAGCTTGCGGTTCACCCTTTGGAGTTGGAACAGATATTGGAGGCTCTGTAAGAATTCCTGCGTTTATGTGTGGGATTTATGGACATAAACCAACTTGTAATTTGGTTTCAACAAAAGGTTTAACGTTCAGAACTGGCGAAGAGAAAGACTCGATGGTGGTAGCAGGCCCAATGACAAAACATTCCGAAGACATTATTCCAATGTTGAAAGTTCTAGTTGGAACAAATGCCACAAAGTTAAAACTAGACGAGCAAATAAGTATTAAGGATATTAAAATTTATTATGTGACTGACCCAAAAGACCCATTTATTAGCCCGTTTAGGGATGAAATGAAAAAAATTTTTAAAGAGGTTATCAGTTATTTCACCGATAATTATGGACCACCCAAAGAAGTGTACTTTAAGCAGTTGAGGTTTGGTGGTAAATTGTGGAGATATTGGATGACCCAAGAACCCGAGGCTAATTTGAAACGAGACTTAGCTAACCGACAGGGGGAAGTGAGCGACCTGATGGAGATAATCAAGTTTGCTGTGAGATCCAGCGAGTACAATTTGGCAATTATTTTTAATCTAGTCAACGGGTTATTACCTAAGGAGAAAGCTGATTGGGCAAAGGAACAAACCAGCCTACTTCGCTATAAACTGAAGGTGATTTTTTTGTTATAAAAGATTATGGTGGCTTTAAAAACAAAAGAATTTACACTTTAAGACACATGATGTTTATTGTACTTAAATTATTGACAACTGTTTATTTTAGGATCTCTTGGGTGATGATGGTGTTTTGTTATATCCCTCCGCCCCATGGCCTGCTAGTTATCATCACACAGCATTTTTGAGGCCTTGGAATTTCAATCTGTTTTCAGTATGGAACGCTTTGAAATTTCCGGTGACTCAAGTTCCACTGGGGTTGAATGCTGAGGGTCTGCCAATGGGGGTACAAGTGGTGGCAGCACCTTTTCAGGATCATTTGGCTATCGCAGTAGCGAAGGAGCTGGAACGAGCTTTTGGGGGGTATAGGCCCCCTGCTTAATTCAATTTGTGAATTGTGAGACCTTTAATTATTATTTTTGGGTGGGGGGGATATGGAAAGTATTTGATTTTTATTTATTTTATAAGTTGTAAATAAAATTTTGCGGTTATGCAACCAATGATATTTATGCGTATAATTGGGTGTCGCAACAAAAAAGTGGAATCGTCTGAAGATCAATGCAGAGTGCTTGGCTTTCAATAATTCCAGTGAATGAAGGGAGTCAGTCTATACAGTAGGTAAAACAGTCCGGCTGTATTGTCGGCTCTGCCAGTTTTGAAATTAAATTGCTATGATACGAGAACGACAAATAGAAATAGGTGACTAATCTGTCATTAGATAAAAGCACCAGATCTAGTACCTTAAGCATCAAAATTGGCAACCCTTAGACTGAAGACCGTTATTTTCGTTTAATTACCGTAATTGGAGTAAGCATTCATAATCATAGATGTCCTTTTATTAAAATCACAATAGGACGTGATATTTTCCATAAACAGTTTGAAAGTTTCGTACCACGAAGGTTTTCTGTAGGATTTCTGCGTATTTGCCGGATTGTTGGGACAGTCTGTATAACGTGATATTCGTGATGTGTTGCGTGGTTGCTAGGCAACAAAACTGACAGTGACATGACAGTAGACAGGACAGCGATCTGACAGGGGTGCGTTCATAAATGACACTCGAACGCGCACTGTGCGCTATGAGACGCGCAAGACCGTTCATAAATTCCACTTGCGCGTTACCACTCTTCAGAGCGTCCGTTCATAAAGCACACTCATGAGACCGCAATGAGACGCTCGGAGCGCCCGAAAAACGCCGGATTCAGGACCCCGGCGAAAAACACTCCGCATGCGCATTGTGTACCATGACTATTATTTGTGCAAGAATCAGTAGAAAAGCGGAAAAACAGTATCGCCGGAAAACTTTATGGTGATCATGAACGTCGAGGGGTTATGTTTTGATTTGTTATTGTTTATTACATTTCATCCCTTATACCCGGACAAGTGATAGTGACATGTGAAGTGACAGATTTGACAGATACCCATCGATGTCGTTCAAAAACTCTTCAACACTCTGTGCGCACTCCTGCTTAAAATTCACTCCGCTCTGACGTCAAACACTCTGCACTCAATTTCAGTTTATGAACGCACTCCTGGAGTGGCAAGAGAGCTATAGGTCATGTGTCACTGATGTAAGTGGTTTATTAGAAATTAATTTTGTGCAGTATTTTCCGAAAACAATTACTGAAAGAACTTAAAAGAAAATGTCCAGTCCCAGTTTAGTTTATTGGACCTCAAGCAGTGGTCTTCACAGATGCGGCTATTGCAAAAATGAAAAGGGCAACTTATCTGACGGTGGGATTCCCATTTTTCCTCAAAATTTGCTTATTTATATCTTTTATCTCCTAACTAGGCATGTGGGCTAAGTCCTTAACAGTCGAGGATTATCAAAATTTGATTGACAGAGGCTGGCGAAGATCGGGGGTGTATTGCTACAAACCAACAATGGATGAAATCTGCTGCCCCATGTACACCATCAGGTACGTTAATTAACAAATAACGAAAATTTTAACTAATATTCACAGCTGTGACTCCCAAAATTTTCATCTCTCTAAATCACAAAAGAAGGTAATTAAAAAAGTGAACAAGTTTTTGAGAGATGGTCAGCTCGTTAAAAATGATCAACCACAAACAAATAGTGAGGATGGAATTAGTGAATTTGTTCAGAGAGACGCCCCGAGGTGTTTTTATGATACAAAAAATGATTTTAGTGAAGATGTTGTTGATTGTGGTAATATTGCTGTAGAAGATAATGAACAAAGTACGAGTCTTGAACACAATAAAAATTGTCATAATTCTGAGGCGGAAAAGCAAATCAAACAGGCCTTGAAACAACCAAAAGATGGTACTGGTGCTGACCCTAATAAGCCACCCTGCAAAAAGGCCAAGCTGATAAGACTAGAGCGAAAGCAGCAGAAATTGCTAAAACGCGGAATGAATTTGGATGTGACTAAAACTGAGCAAAAAAATTTGGAGGATTTTTTGGGAGATACTGGGACTGATTTGAAACACAAATTAAAGGTAAATAAGATTAAATGTTCTCAGGTATTTAATGCTGGTTATTCTTTTCCTCAGCTTGAATTTATTAGTAGCCATTGTCTCACAGACTCAGAAAATGTTAGAAATGTAGAATATGAACTCTTCCATAAATACCAAACGAGAATTCATAATGACCCTCCAGGAAAGTGGTCGATGGAAGGTTTTATAAGGTTCTTGGTCCGTTCTCCCTTAGAGGTAGTTTAATGTTTAGAGTATACCCTCCCTAGAGCAAAAGAATAACCTGTTGTGGTGTTCACTTTACTTTACTTTTTTTATCAACAGATTACAATAGAAAGGATAGAAAAGGGTCACCGGTATTTTCAATTGACGGCTGATTTGTGGGCCAAATATCAAATAGCTGTTCACAATGATACTCCTAGTGAATGCAACGAGGTGCACTATTACGATTTTTTGATAGATACACCACTTCAGGTATGTTCTAGTTCTAGTGTAGATCAGTTATAGTGAAAGAGTTTGTGCCCCCCCCCCCTTGTTAAAAAAATTCAAATTGTCAGAAAATGGTTAATTTCCTACATTTTGATGCTAATGTACAAATTGTAACAAAAAAAGCATCCTCATAAATTGCACAACGGTATTTTGCAACTAATAAAGTAGCTGCCACGTACTTGTCATCACAAGCACACTGCGTACAATAGAAAAGGAATACTGTAGACTTTATACCTAGAAAATTACTCCAGTATAAGCAAAAACATCCCAAAACGAGACTAGAAAAATGAGGAGTGGACAAAACCTTCCGAAATCTCCCAAAATAACAAAATTTGCATCCAAAAGTTTCAAAGATCGGAACTGTCAAGAATTATCTAAAAGGACTAAAAATTATAGAAATTTTTTTTCTGGACAAGGTTTCTTCTAAATCGCAGAAAAAACCCATAATTATTTCTAACCCGTTCACGTACGTCACTGTAACTTTTTAAGAAGTGCATGATTTAAAAAATATATTGCACAGGTTTACAGAGGATTTCATATACTTTAAAATGATGTGCCACAAAGAGCTGTAAAGTCATTTAAAATTTGACCATAGAGGGCCTGTGGGTTAACGAATGTCAAAAAAGTTGGCAGTCGCGGAGTCGGAGACTGTAACTTCTACTTTTTCACAGAATTTGGAATTGTTAACCAGCAATTATAACGGTTATAAACAAAAAATGAATGATTAACATAAAATTACACACATTTATAGTAAAATTTAGAATTATGATAACACGTGCAGTGTGCAGTGCGAGTCGATCGACCGACCCGCAAACTGACCGCTCTCCGCTTAGTGGGACTGAAAGATGCGCAGTTTGAGGACGCGGCAAATATAAAACAACAGAAAGAGTTAAAATTGGCACTAAGGTTTTCTATCGGCAATACAACAGCTATCGAATTCTATAATAATAATTTATGCTGTTTTGATAAGAAAAAAATTGAAAAACGGCCTTTTTGCCCCTAAAATGGCAATTTTCGAAAACATGAGACTAAGGTTTTCGATCCGCCAATGCAATAGCTATCGAATCCTATAGTAAAAATATGCTCTTTTGCTGCAATAAATTCAAAAACGCCTTTCTGCTACTAAAATGACATTTTCAGAAAAAACAAACACGTCAGGATTCATTTTAGAAGGTCTTTCAATCTGAATAATTCCTCATTATTTCTAAGCCCAGAATCAACTTTTTAACGAGTGGATGCATTTCAAAAATTTTCTGCATTAGTTTGGACTTTATAGTTTATACTATACCCTATAAAATGATGTATCAAATGTCATTTAAAATTTTAAAATCGAGAGCCCTGGAGGTTAACGAATATAAAAAATGTTTCATTGGGGAAAGAAATTTTGAAGCCGGGCCTGCGAAGCTACCAAACGTGCAGTGCCGGAAAAACCCCAGGTAATGACCTATTAGGATTATTTACAAATTTTATTGCTGCCATATAACCTTACAGCATTTGGACTACTATACAATGTTTGGATTCACAACGAAATTATGTTCAAAATTTATGTTATCCCTGCTACAAAAATGTCTGATACGAAACAATTTTGATTAATCTGAATGTTATTGTACAGTTGCGGACATGGAATTTCGTACTTAATTTTTCTGTCATTTGATGTAGATTATGCTTAATTGTCATGACTGACGTGTTTTTTGTCATTTTTTATTTGTTTTATTTATTTTATGCATGAAATTGTTGTCAGTAGGCGTGTTTTATAGCTATTGTCAATGAAATGTCACCGTTGTACGAAGTACGAAATTCTATTGGAGCATATTGATATTGATCTCTTTGGATATGGTTGGATTCTGCTTTTGATTTCAATTGTGTTCTATTGGGAATTTACAATTCAAGTTTCCAATCTTGTAACTCTCTTTCTAATGTGTGAGGTCATGTGCAAAGGTTCTGCATGTTTGCCACTATTAACGTAGGCGTTTGACAGTATAAAGTGACGGCTGACGGACATTAATTTGACAGGAGTCTATCTCTTTAAATAATAAACCTGAATTATGGTGGAATCTATTGTTTATCTGAGGAACGTTATTTATAATACGAAAAGTTTTTGGTCGCACTTTCGTATTTTATTTGGAATATGTTGAATGGAAACTTCTACTGATCTACCTGCGTTATAATATTGCACTTTGCGACATTTCCTCCCCTTGTCGAGGACATCTTCAATATATCATAAATATTTTGACTCAAGGCAAAAATCTCAAAATTGTCAAAAAAGGTCCATAAAGGAAAAAAAAGTCCGACATTTCCCATTTTCTGACGACTTTCAGAAATTTTTAGCTTTCTATGTAGTTCGGTTTCAACGTCATGTTACATTTTTCTAAAGCACAAATTCTCTCACTAGTGACACCACAATTAGACTTCGCAATTTAAGATTTATTTTGTGATTCGGAAAATTTTAGTACGTAAAATTCCCTGGAGAAAGCGTCTTGGGCTTTGGATCGTTTCATCAGTTGTACTGGCTAGACGATAAATTAATAGCAGTGGGCGTGATCGATATTTTACCAAAATGCGTCAGTGCCGTCTATTTTTTCTACGATCCAGATTATAGAAACCTAACACTAGGAACTTACGGATGTTTGAGAGAGGTAGAACTGGCACGCAGTCTTCATAAAAAAGTGCCATCAATCCAGTACTATTACATGGGCTATTACATCCATTCCTGTCCAAAAATGAGGTACAAAGGTAGACTAATCCCTTCATATCTGCTCTGCCCAGAAACCTACACCTGGGTTCCAATCGAGAAATGTATAGAAAAACTTGAAGTTAGCAAATATTCGAGGTTTGCAGATCGCGAGGTCGATGAGAAGAACGCGGTAAATTCACAAGATGTTAAGATGATGCGAGTGCTGGAGGATAGAAAAGTTGTTTTGCTAAAAAATTGCAAACAAAAAAATACGCAGAAGAGTGTTTTCAGCAATATCGCCTCGCTGGTCGGAAAGAAGTGCTGTAAATCTATTATTTTTATTACGACTTATTAATTTATTAATTTTTGCCAAATAAACGATTTTCTGCTGGCATCAAATGCATTTTGTTTGGGGGTCAAAGTGTCAATGTGTAGATTAAAGGTCAGAAGATAATGAATTGTAGACAATAATCATAATGTAGCTTCTGGGTTCCAAACAATTCAATCATAAAATTGTCAAGGCAAGAAACGGCAGTTCTGTGATCTAGGTAAGTCTAATTAAAGTCTTAAAATAGTTATTTATGGTATAAGTGTTAAAAGTGGTATTTTCGAGGGGTTATCCACATGGCAAATTTGTGTACACAAGATCACGAATTATAAGAAAATCGCCAAAATCTCTAGAAAACTGCCAAAATCGTCAGATTTGCTACAAAATAGCCCACTAGGAAATCGCCAAAAACGCTAAAAGTTAACAACACCGCTGAAAATCGCTTAGGTTCACACAAAAATAATAAAGCTCGACGGTAATTGTCATAAATTTTCTGATATTGATAAAAAGAAAAGCCACCGAAAGATGTACAGTCGGTTGCAAAATTGTCTGGGACGTAGAACTTTTTATAAATTAAGTTTAAAGTGTAATATTTGGAGTTGTTATTGTTAGGGGTTGTTGGAATGGTTCATGATGGGGAAAGAAGGCCTCGATTCGAATAGCCTCTACTTTATTCTATGAACCCATCTTAAGAACTAATTAACAAATCATTGCGCTGCGATGATCGACACCGTCAGCGTACCTACTACTTATAGAGATGGGCAGATCGACTCTTTTAAGCGAGTTGAGTCAGTCAACTCACTCACAAGTGATTAGTCGACTCAGTGATTCGACTCATATTTAGCGAAACTACTCTCCTGGCGAAACTAAATAAAGCAAAAGTGTAAACCATACTGTATTTATTTAGTTGAGTTGAGGCGACACCGGCATTTATGAAAATTACGTCGATCGCTGCGTTTGCGGTTGAATTTAAATACTAGATCTTGGCGTCTTGAGCTGAATCGAGCGAAAATTCGACTCATCGATGACTCGACTCTTTTCTTGCGAGTGAGTTGAATCACTCATTGCCGGTGATGAGTGGCTCATTTGAGTCGACTCACCAACTGAGTACCCATCTCTAACTACTTACATTACCCGATTTCCTAACCTAATGACTCGACAATATAATGCAATCTAATGTGTAACAATTAATATCAAATCTTAACTAAAACCCTAAAACATCCTATTTTATTCACTACAAAAGAATGAAGAGGCCAATTTTCTGGTCAAAGGCAATGTCTGAGGCTGGTAGACTACTCTGCCTATTGGAACATAATGTCTCAGAAAGGTAATTTGGCTCCATTCTTTACCTAAACTAAGTGTATAAAAAGTTATACGTCCCAGACAATTTTGCAACCGACTGTACATCAAAGCGATGTGTAGCGGATGTGCATCCCTGTAGATGTTTATCGCATTGATGAGTTGGGCCTGGATTACTGGTGGAATCGGGTATAGATTTTATCAATCTGCACCTAGCAGTAGTGCCTTCGCAGACGCACAGATGCGTCAAAAAGGTGAATTGTTGAAAATTTGATGTTACAAAATTAAAAAACCGGTATGGGATTAGAGTTTCATCAAGACAAGAATCTTGTCAAAAATCACGAAAAATGTTATAAGAAGAAGTTTTAGGCAAAAATAACCGCTTTGACTTAATTTCTTGAAAACTTGCAACAAAAAGGGTGTTGTGAAATAACGAACAATTGAAATGAACTATTGTTTCGGTAGGTATTCATTTTTCCTCAAGAAATTCAATTCAATTTGTTACCTATAAAATTTTTCGATAAAAAAATGCCTAAAACGATTTCGTGATTTTTGGCTTCTTTATTGAATCACAGTAGGCTGGGATATCACTCTAATTATAAAAACGGTATCACATATGCAGGTTTTGGAGCTATACTTGCAGAAAAAGAACAAATTGATTCGGCTAATATGTTAATATTAACCAAATATTTCTGTCCCAGTTAAAGTCATACACACTGTAGATACCGATAAATTTCTCTTGGAAGAATGACAAGAAATATCAAGATCTCTTGATAGAACTGTCAAAAATCTTGAGTCTTGACGGGACACGTCTTGTCTTGAATTTTGAAAAAAATTCTTGTCGACAAAATTTCTAGAAAAGTGCCAAAATTCCCGTGAACTGTAGGTACACAAAATCGCTATATGGTTAAACCCTCGGGTATTTTATTTTAACACGCATATACCTAAAGGAAATGAAACTTTCGTCTTCCGCACATATGAAATAATTTCCTTGTTGTCGTATTTTGAATTTTGAGTTCAATGTGAATATCTACAAAAATAGTTTGAAAAATTACCTTTCGGATAGCCTTTATTGGTAACAGCTGGTATTCATTGTATTAGCGGTAACAATTACCTATTTTAGGTGTGATGTACGACGAAAATTTCATTTCCTTTACTTATATATCATATACTATACTATTTTTTCTACAAACACTATTAAAAGCAGAAATTTTCAAATTATTATTTGAAACACTGAGGGTAAAAAGTATTACTTTTAACACCAGTGTTAAAAGTAAATGACTTTTAATACTGATGTCAAAAAATGCCATTTTTAACAATAATTGTCAACAAACGTTAAAACAACTGTTTTTCATAGTGTGTACAAGTGAAGTGGTTGGAAAACGGAAAACGGAAAAGTGGAAAACGGGAATTTTTGCCCCTAAAATGTAAATTTTCGAAAAAATGGCACTAAGGTTTTTGATCTATCAATGCAACAGCTATCGAATCCAATAGTAAGAAAATGTTATTTGCGAAGAAAAATTCAAAAAAGGGCCCCTTTGCCACTAAATGACATTTTTCGAACTTGAAAAAAAATTATCTATCAAATCCGGTAATAAAAACATTGGTTTTCTTCACGGCACCGATTTTTGACCAAAAGGGCACGAAGTGTGAATACATTTTAAAAGCAGAATTCGAAGAAATTTTTAAAGTTGATGTGCCAAAATGGCACTTTCCGGGAACCGATGTGGCCCAAAATCTAATCAGCACCTCAAATTGCCCACTGAGTATGTGTGCCAAATGTGTGCTGCAGCGTGATTTCAGACACATTTTTCAAAAACCACTTTTTCGGATTCCCAGGACCCTAAAACGCAAAGATTTGATGTTTTTCGATCGATTTTATTAACTTACTGCACTGAAGCGTAGAAGTTAACATATTAAAATTTGTAACTTTTAGAATCAAGATGAAACTGGGACTGATACAGCTAACGTGTCTTGTAACCTCCTTAACCTGCAATACGACGAAGTCAATCCTGGATTTTCTTCAAGAAGGGGATAGAACCATCAAGTATAGTCCTGGCAAAAACGTAGTACTAATACTAGGGGTGACAGGTTCTGGTAAAACGACTTTAACTCAGTTCATTTCTGGAAATGACAATCTGATTTCTCAAGAAGTTGGGCAAGACACTGGTAATTATATAATAATTGATCGCGACAACAAGATTAGTTCAAACTCTACAATCACCTCAAAAACCATTTTTCCCGACCTAGTACTAGATCTAGAACGAAATTCTATCTTTTATGACTGCCCTGGATTTAGCGATACAAGAAGTCCACTTCACGATATATCGGCAAATTATTTCATCAAAAAAATAATTGACCACAGCAATGGGATCAAACTAGTTTTCACGATTAGCTATCCGTCGGTTAGAGAAGGGGTTGATCGTCAAGGTTTCATACTTCTAGTCAAACACGCCACTAATTTAATTAAGAATGTTGATAAGTACAGAAACAGCATTATCTTAGTCGTGACTAAAGTTGACAATATATACGTGAAGAAAGGTAAAAGCGTGACTCTAGTACCCGATGAAAAAATAATAAGCAGCATAGTTAATTTCATACAAAGAGTCAAAGAGGAGCTAAATAATAAACTAGAAAAGCCCAGGAACGCAATAATATTCATCGAATCTTTGCTTAACCACAGAATAGGAATTTTTCGAAGACCTGAAGAATCTGGAAAATTGAGCAGTATAGGATCCTTCCAGAACTCCAAGAAATCCTTGCAAAGTCTAGTTCATGAAGCAACTAACTTTGAACAAGTAAACCAAAGTGATTTTGGATATACTATATCAGAAGAATCCAAGTCATTCACTCAAGACTTGTTGCGAGAAATTCATGAAACCAGAAGATTAGAAATTGCTAAGATTGGGGCAAGAATAATTGAGCATTATTTAAGCAGAGAGAAGCGATCCCGGGACTTGCAGCAACTCGACAATAATCTGAAATCAGCTGTTGCAATTCTTGCATCAGTAAAAGACGAATTTGATTTGAAACGTTTAGAAACCGACCTGAAACTTCCCATTTCCAGAGAAATTCTATTTCGCATTTTTAACCAAGGCTATTACCTGAAGTTCTTTGAATCAGTCGCGGGAATATCTGTAAGTGATGCTTCAGAATTAACAGGATTAACAAATGTTGAAGAGTTCCTCGCCAATTCCCAGAAGTGGTACACTTTTCTAGACGGTCTTTACAAACTTTTATCTGGATATGAAATTCAATGCGAGAAGGGCAAGTACAAAACTGATGTGTATATTACCAACGGAAAAACCACGGTTAATGCAACGAATTTAGAAGCTTTGACGAAAAAAATTGGTGTAAGTTTGAGTGGCATTGAATATATGGAGGTCGATGAAGAAAAACTTCAGAAACTAAAAGCAGTTTTGGATCTAACGTTGAATAGTAAATCAGAAGCTTCTTGCGTGGGAAACAAAATAATCCTACGAGGAAATTTCGTTTTCTTGAGCGAAATTCTGCGAATATTCTGTGAAAATGTGAGATTTATCGAAGTTTTTGCGACAGATACCGTTTTTGTTGATAAAGATTTCGTCAAAGAACATGTTCAACTTTCTATAATAGCTCCGACCTGGGTTGTTGTTGGCGAAAGAAGCATTAAACTTGATGGTAGTCCTGGAAAAACTCACAACCCCGTTAAAGCAAGTAACGGTATTGGTTTTAGCAGTAGAGGAAGAGATGGTGAACCTGGTTTGCCAGGAAACTCTGCTGGAGTTTTTTTAGGAGTCGGCTTGGCTGTTAAAGGTGAAAATCTTTGTGTATCAGCCGATGGAGGCAGGGGAGGGCCTGGGCAATGCCAAACTCGGGGAGGATCCTCCATTTTACGAAAGAGAAGGTAACTGGTGGATTTGGCAGCAAAAATGGTATGTTTCAGCCCAATGGAAGCGCAATGGATTTATTCAAAAGCGAGTTCGAAGATCGAATTCAAATACCTACATAGAAACTACTTATCGCGGAAAGAAAGTTTATGAAGTTAACGGCAAACTGGCAAGAGATGGAGGTGAGGGTGGCAACGGCGGCAGCGGTGGGTTAGGAGGGCGTAAAGGCAACGTTTATTTGTATGGTCCTTTAAAATTTCGAGTTTCTACAAAAGAAGGAAGCAGTGGTGCCGACGGCAATCCCGGACTAGGAGGAATTGGAGCACCACATGGAAAGCTTTTAAAAGTCGAATGCACTGACCACGATTATAGACTTAGCTTTACTACTCTCTGCGAAGAAGTTGAATCAAGATCTAATGGATATTCTGATTCGGGAAAACCAGGAATTGCAGGCTTTAACACAGTTTACAGAAAAGCTCCTGAAGCAGAAGTTCAAATTATTAATCCTTCGTTTACAATTAACAGTTACAAAGCGTTTCTAAGGAAGAGTTTGGCAACCACAATAAAAAAATCTGTTCTTGAAAATTTTTTGAACCAACTAGAAAACGATCAAGGCATTTCATCCATGTACGACACTTTGGGTTTAGTAAACGACTTACAACAGTTAGAGGATCAGTTCTACGAACTTCGTGATGTACTCTCACGATTTTATTCTTCATTGCTACTGAGAATTAACAAATATTCATTAAATCTTAAAGCAAAAGAAAAATCTTTGGAGTATAAAAAAGTACTTGGCTATCTGTACACTGCAACATTAAGCAAAATTTGTAGCATTAAAAACGGTGCCCAGAGCAATTTAGTTATAGATTTACGGGCATATCTAGATTTTGCAGTAAATGACATTGGTGTGCTGCAAAAACTTAACAACCAAGTGATCATCAACAAGCATCACGCTGAGTTTAAAGCAACTCTGGATGAGAAAATTTTAGAAGTGAATAATTTCGTGGAGAAAACAACAACGGAAGTGAACAAAATTTTTGGTGAAATTGATCACCAAATGCAGCTGTTAGTTGATGAAACCGTCAGTTATCAAAATGCAAGCAAAGAACAACTTGGTGAAATTGCCAAAAAACGGGAAAAGCTACAGGAAACGTTGACGTTGAAATCAATCATGGGACCGTTAAATATCATTAGTCAAGCTTTGAGTTTCTTTGGACCTGCTGGGGCAGCTTTCGGTGCAGTTTCTGAAGGTGTGACAGGTTTGGGTTCCCTTCTGATAAACGACGTAGATTCCAAAGTCCAAATAATTGCACTACCGTCATCTTTAGTAAAAATTTCTCAAAACATTAGAGACAAACAGTTGCTATTCGATCGACAGTTGGAAGACATCGAAAAACAACTTGTGAGTGGTACAATGGACGATTTGAAAGTGAAGATCAAGAGCATTAAAAGAAGCAATTTCACACTTGAACAAATCAATTACGAAAGAAAAGAATTTGAAAGGATTCTAGACGAAAAGAAGAAGACTCTGAAGAATGAGAAAGCTCTGAGGCTAATAAATAAATTTCAGAATACCATCAGAATTTGGGATATTTCACTGCAATTTTATGAACAAATAAGAGAAGATGAGGGTAGGATGGATGAAATCAACCAGGCTATGAGAAACGTTGAGAAACAATTGGATGATCTCTTTAAATTTGAAACGGAGATATACAATGATTTGCTTCCGAAGTTCAGGGATATTGAAAATTACTTGAAATCCTTCAAACTCCAAGGGAAATCTCCTGCAAGCCTTGACGTTAGCAAGTGGAAAATTCAAGAAACGCTAAGAGACTTGAAGGTTTATATAAAAAAAATTATAAAGGGATTTAACGTGGAGGAAAATATAGTGCGATGCATTGAAAAGTTAGAGGAAGGAATGTCAATAATGATAGGCTTGTATAATCGTATAGAAGATTACCAAGACCGGGGCAAACTGGTCACTTTTATCTCCGATATTTGTTCTGAAAGAGCAAATTCTATAGCTGTAAATTCTGAATTGAAAGCAGCCATTGATGTCCTGGACCTGGTAATAAAATCGAACATAATTCTAGGACGGTTTGAAAACGTTTTGGCTGCTTTTAAACAACACGTATTTCCATTTGCACACTATTATCTGCAAGAATTCAATTTACCACCATCCCTCAGATACTCCGACGGAGTCAGAGATTTAGTATTATCAGCAACTGAAAAAATTAAAGCGATGAAATCGAAGATAGAGGAAAGCACGATTACTATTGGCAAATACGATAAATACATTCATAGAAACATAGAATTTAGTAGCAGAAATTTTCAACCATTTTATGTATGGAAGAACAGTGAAAACAAAGAAACGATCGCAAATTTGTTATCAGGTCAAATGGTAGTGTTAAAAGCTGATATAACCAAAGGCTTTGATCACAATGCCATCAAATTTAACGTAATTGCAATTCATTTAACTAATGAAAAGTTTCAGGAAGAATTGAACAGAGCTTTGGAAAGCTTCCAAGTTACTTTAGTTCATTTGGGGACTTCATATTACAGATGTGGAGAGAAATTTTATGTTATTACAGGCGAAAATCAAACCATAAATTATCATTTCAAAAAGGACGATGGGGTACCTGTAAATAAAAATTTGGTTTATGAGAAGATTCAAAGAAACGACCCAGTATTGAGTCCATATACACTGTGGTCTATTAAATTGGACAGCGTTCAGGGTTTGGAGGGTGGCGTTAATGTCTTGGAGAAATTTAAAAACGAAACCATTGATTTGGAGCTCGAAGGGCGAGGCCAATATTTGGAGAAGGGAGTTTTTAACAGCGTTTGTGATGAGTTGGACCTCTATTATCAAGCAGATGTCTCCGTTGTGAAAGAGGAATACAGCTTTCCAAGCGAAAATTTCAAGCTGTTGGGTGGTGAAAATTTTCCTTAAAATTGTCAATTTTAATAATAAAGTCTGATTTTGTTTCTTTTTGGTAAATACGTGGGTACCTACCTAAAGTACATACCTATAGAAACAGTCAAGGTAAGTTCTGATGTACGTGCCAATAACGTGAAATAGAGAAAAATGAATGGGCAGAAAGGGAAGTATAATAATGAAATAATAAATAAATAAAATAAAAAATAAATAATGAAACCATTGAGGAGATAATCGGAAAAAAGCAGCGCGAAGTCGGTACTGAAGTACGATTTCTCCGAAAAAGGACTTCGCGCTGCTTTTTTCCGATTCTCTCCTCAATGGTTTATCTAACGACAAAAATGTGTAGGAACTGAAATGTTCAAGATAAAATTTGCAACGAAAAGATCCTATACATTTTTGTCGTCCGATAAGCCGTTGGAGAAATAATCGCAAAAAAGCAACACGAAGCCGATTATGGAGCACGATTTCTCCAAGAAAAAAAAAGGATGTTTCGTCTCAAAATGTCAGGAGTCTATCAGCAGTATCAGTATTGATTAGGTCGTTGTGGTCATTTTGAGACTAATTTCGTTCAAATCGGTTCATAAATAATCATGTTTAAGCGGAAAATAATATATGGTATGACTATCATATAGGTACTTAAGGCCTTCCGGTACCAAAAGAAATAGGACGCCGGCACTGCAGGCTCCTGGACTTTTGACACGTCACTCAGGATCGTCAGTAGAGCATAAGTACCAATTTTCTGCCCTACCTTATTTTTGTGCGGGTCAAAACCTTAAACTCCTTGGCTGGAGGCATTCCAAGGAAATATGAGAACTTGTCAAGCTTATAACATTTAAAGTATGCATCCTACGACAAAAACGAATAGGACCGTTTTGATAGGAAATTTAGTCTGCTTTAATTTTGTATATAGAATAATTTTCGCTAGGATTGGTAGTTACGGAAATATATACGAAAAACGCAGAAAATGCACATCCAATCAGTTTCCCCCCTCGCGCTCACCCCCCACCCTCCGGTACTTTTAGTATGATGTTCTGTAGATACTAGCGAACAACCATGCCAAATTTCAAAACTCCGGGATTTTTTTAACTCGATCGCCACTTTTAACCTCCCCACTCCACTTCACCATTTAAAAAAAAGGGAGGTTACTGCAATCACTAAAATTTTCGAATTCGAGATAAGACCGGATCTATACGTTTTGAGGTCTCAGGAGCTCAAAAAAGTGGTTTTTAAAATGTGTCTGTATGTATGTACGTACGTTCGTACGTACGTACGTTCGTAAACACGCCACAGCCCAAACTACTCGACAGATTTAACTGAAATTTGGTATCCAACTTAGATCTGAAAAGCTTTTGGAGCCAATCGTGCAACTAGAAATGCCATTTTGGCACATCAACTTTTAAATTTTAAATGCAAACCCCCATTTTTCACGTCACGATAGGAAAGGCCTTCAAATTCTGCTTCTAAAAATGCATTCATTCTTAGTGCCCTTTTGACCAAAAATAAAAAAAAATTTGATTTTTATCGGACTTTAAAATCGCGGTACAGCCCAAGCCCCTGAACCGATTTGGCTGAAATTTTGCACAAGGGGATTGTATTACACGTCGAAGAGGTGAGCAAATTTTGGATTCAATCGGCCCCACGGAAAGTGCCGTTTTGGCACACCAATTTCGAAATTTAAAATTATTCTCTAATTTACCCATCCAAAACAAGTTTTTGAAAGATTTATTGTCACTATCGAGGTTACCATCAGAAAGGTCTTCAATTTCTGGTTTTAAATGAGACAAAATTTATTCGCATTTAGAACCCTTTGGGTAGAAAAATCGAAATTTTGTAATAACACTGAAACCACTTTATAGCCCAAACTAGTGGATCGATTTGCCCGAAATTTGGTAAATGTAGGTGAGGTGACCCGTTGAAGAGCTGAAAGGCTTTTGGGAGCAATTGGTCAACGTGAAGTGCCATTTAGGCATATCAACTTTAGAATCTTAAACAGAAGTCCCTGAAATCAAAGACCCACGCGTTGGGGAGGTTCCAGCCGCTTCTCTGCTGCCATTATTTAGGGCAAAATTTTTTGTCTAATTTGACTGGACTATCGGATCTATCGAAAACGAACAAAGTTATGGAGGGTGGCCCGTCCCGTTTGATTCACCCTGTATAACCATTATCCACGGGTGTTGCAGAATTGACTCATTATACAATGCGTGAGAGATTTTTTCACTTTAAAACCCGTTGATAAACGACAAAATACCTACACTTTAGTGCTTCAGTGGAAGTCTATGTGACGGGGAGTATAGTAGGTATACATATTTAGTGTGTATTGATTATTGCTCCCTCGGATGATTTATGGCACTCGCCTACGGCTTGCTCCATAAACGTCATCCTCGGAATAAAGTGCATTACACACTCATTGAATAATATACTATTAATGCTTTAATATGTGGAAGACTAGAATAATAATGTCAATTTTTTTTCAGTCAAATTCAAACTGGCGCCATTCGGCATTGTTTTGTTGGTTGCCTACATTCGCGATAATACACCGCGAACCCGTGCGCACACTCATAAATTGTTTAATGTTGGGAAACGTGTGTTTCTTGGTCAGTCAACAAATCATCACCGAATTTCCTGTCGTGGTACCACTGCCGTTTGACAGTGCGAACTACAATTTAAATCAACCAACCACAAGCCGGTTTGGAAGTCAACCCGGAGTGGCACCAATCAAAAATTTTCAAATCAAGGTCAACTATATTTGCCTTTGCCTTCTTGATTTTTGTTTTTCTGACAGGATCAACTAATTAAAGCTGTAAACACCTCAGGTAAACATCACGTTTTGTTATAATTATTAGTGCTTAACAGGGAGTTTTTTAGAGAAATCTGAAGAAATGGAAACAGTAGATATTCAAGCAGTAGAATCCAAACTGAGCGATGTGACAGTAACTGCCATCCCGATGACCCCCAAAACCAGTCAGTCCCAACAGCCGGGACAGTCCAAATACGCCCAACTTCTGGGAGTAATTGAGGAAATGGGCAGGGAAGTCCGACCCACATACGCTGGGAGCAGGAGTTCAGCTGAACGCTTAAAGCGGGGCATTGTCCATGCTAGGATATTAGTGAGAGAGTGTTTGATTGAAACGGAGAGGAGTGCACGACAATAACCACAGTTACCTTCAAAGCCAAAACGTCAATTCCAAATATTTCAGGTGAACGAGTACAAATAATGCACGTGGCTGTGAAATACTCACAGCCACTTATTTTGCCACGTGTGGTTGTATACGACTTAAGTCATAATTACCTCAGTTACTTAAGCTTGTATCACTCAGGTGTAAATTAGGAACATAAATATTTTTACATAGGTTTGAATAATGCACATTTGTATGAATAAAAGTTTTATATTTTAAAGCTTTAATATAAAAGTAAATAAATTAACTACTGCTTGTGCGTTCCTCAGCTGGAGACTCACTCGAAGCATTTACGGAAACTGGTGGCACATAGTGTGCCCTAATTAAGCCATGTAGTCGTGCAATCTCTGTGTCTTCTCTCTCCAAGGCTCGCAGCATCTGTGCAAATTTTACTATTCCCTCACGGCTTTGTGGGAACCCAAAGTCTTTGATAATGTCCATTTCAATCTGCATAACAATTGGGAAGAGGAACTGCATCATTTTTAACATTTCATTTCCAACGTTGTCTCGGGCCTCCTCTAGTTTTTTCACGTTTTGGGGCGTCTGCAATTCCTCCAACGTTTTATTCAGAATTTCCGTGGCTATTTCTGCTGTTAACGTCGGTATAGACTCCGATCGAGCCATTTTTTAAATTTATTTATTTTGTTAAATCAACATAACCTATCTTTGTAAACCATTTGTAAACTTAACTGACAAACCCAATCAACAATCAGCTCAGCTGGCCATTGACAGCAAGGGTTGCCAAAACTACCCGATTATCAAATCAAAATAAACTATGGGCATATTCATCCATATATGATTCATCATTATGTATTCATCCGTGATTCATCAGATTCATCGTTCCGCTGGTCGACACATCTGGATAAATCCTGTAATTTTTATCAAAGACAAAAATCCTGAACCTGACCTGATTAGATTCAGGCAGAAATGCCGGGGCCAGCAATGCCACTCGCGCAAAACGCGAAAATTAAAGTTACTAGCCACACGCGACGGAAAGTAACCAAGTCTTTTTACCGGTAAAAACTTTTTCTTAAAATATTAATCGCTTGATTTAATTTAAAAATCCTTGATTTTAACATTAACGGATTTCATTCTTACATGAACGGCGATGGAGAGAGATATGAAGGCAGTTGTAAGTGTTGATGGGAAAGTGAGGTTACGTTTTAATATTTGTTTATTTTTAAGATTATTCCCAATGATTTATGCAAAAGAGCCGGAATCGCGGCTTCTTTTTTTGCTGTAGGCGATCTGGGAGTGTTTCCTCATCAAAAGATTACTTCTGGTGTGGACAGAACAAGTCCATTTTTTCCCTCGGATGCCTCCGTCTTCCACCTGAGACAAGACGTTGTTTTATTTAAACCCATTATTCGAAAGCTCGTGAATGAAGCTAGTGGAACCTTTTTAAATCTCCAAGCTCTAATGAAAAATGCTGATAATAAATCGGAGCTGGTGAAGTTGAGTCGTGAATATCGGTCAATAATTAGGGCTTGTTTGGAAAGCCTGCAGGATGAAGTAATGATAGCTGATGGTGACTATCGTGATGACTTACAGAATTATATCACAATTTTTTATTCCGTCGAATGCACTTGGCATCTGTGTGAAATTTTATTTGTTGATAGCCTTCCAGGTGAGTGTTATTACAGTTTAATTTTTTCCTGACAATATTTTTATAGGGAACATTGTTTTGTCCCATTTACTAGATTGGATTCGCTTTCATTTTCCAAAGTATGAACGAAATGCAGCCATCATGCTGTCTGGAGATCTAGGTGGCGTTGATTCCAACCCGGAATATTGGGAAACAGTCATCGGTTCCTTACTTCAAGGACGGATTAAAGTTGTTCGTGGACTTTTAAGGCTACACTCGGACTCAGAGTCACCGGCTTTTAAATTAGTCGATCAATGCCTGAGAGCTATGCCTGTTTATAATATATTTGGGGGTGCTTCAGTGACTGAATTTAACATGCAATGGAATCACTGGGTAGTCGATGTCCAGGCTAAAATAGATGCAAAGCTATTCGTTTCTTGCTATAATTTAAACTTAATCATGAAGGTGAGTTTCTAGTGATTTTTGTTTTAATTACAGTTTGCTTTTTAGTTGACGGTTGGTAATGAGATCGCCTGGAGTGAAATTCAACAGTACTGTGAGACTTGGTATGAGCTATTGTGTGCGTGGTTGTTTTTTACACAGCCTACTGCCAAATCTTTCGAGCTGGGGGGCTATGCCAAGCAGTGTATGAATAAAATGGCAGTTGGTAGCAGAATTAAGCACTTGGATCGAGTTCTGTTGGCTGCAATGGAATTCGACATTTTGCAGGTACCTAATACACAAAAATGTATTTTATTTTTCAGTACTCAGTAGTCACTAACTTTAACGGTTTGGTTTTGTTTCCTTTCAATTACGAAATATGCAAAAAATATACTAAACCAAAAAATCTGTATCTCTGCTAAAATACCATAGTTTCTTCAGAGAATTATGATGATAGATATGTATACAGGATGTTCCATTTAAAACGAAACATCTTGAGTAACTGCAAAAGCTTATTAAGTGTTCCCCTTCAAATAAAAATCCATCTGTTCGAGCAATTTTTGCCTAAATCACCGTTTCAGTAATAATCATTCAAGATGTTTTGTTTTAAATAGAACACAGTGTAATTTGCTGGAATGGATTATCTACATAATTTGAGATCATTCTCTGAAATTGCATTTTAATGTTTTTTTTCAGGTTCTCAAAGAAATTCAGTACATGAATGAAAGTGGGTGGTTTGTGAGTCATCTGACTGATCTATTGTATCATTCAGGCCAGCTTCAAAATCTAAATGTTGAATCAGAAAATTTGTAAGTATAATAACAAGTGACTTAAAAAAAAACGCCCCAGTGGGCTTTGGAATAACTCTTGTCTTGGATTATTTCTTTTTCTATGACGTGACAATAACATTTTGATGGAATGATATTTTGATATTATAGGCGCTTTCCTTTTACACATTTATCTTAGGAGCCTCAGTCAATCCCAGCAATTTGATTGGTCAATATTCAAATGAACCAATCAAGTTGCTGAGATTAACTGAGGCGCCTCAGCTCAGATAAATGTGTAAAAGGAAAGCGCCTTATATGACTTTCATTTCCAAAGCCTACTTTTCCAAAGCCTACTGAATATAACTGTTTTCTTGATCGCATGATATAATCACTTAAAGCTGCGCGCAGACGTGTTGCGCGACAGTCGAATTTGAACACGTAACAGCATAACTGGTGCGGAAAAGCCAGTTTTACGCTATTTCATTGTCGATTTTTGACAGTTGCCTTGATTGCAGCTGCCCAGACAAACTGAGAGAATCATTCCTCATTGACTATGGAACATTGTTGATGAGCCACACTTCGTTATGGGAAGTGGGCTTAAGCTACCTCGACCATTGCCCCCAAGGCGGCTTAGAAGTAACCGACGTTCTTCTTCAACGCCTACCTTTAACATCTGAATTGAGGACTCTAAAAATCGTTCGGGAAGCTTTAATCAGAAACCTGAACGAAACCGCTCAGAATATTTGTAAAGTTCAGGGGATGGTCTGCAAAAACAATGGACGGATGGGCAGCGCCCTTTCTTGGGCCCTAAAATCACAGGACGGAACTTTTGTCACCTCTCTTGCCGAGGCTTTCCTGCAGCTTTATTCAAAAAATGGGTTTTTGGAATCGCTGGATCTTCTGGACAGCCTTGGGGCGGGCATATTGGCCAGTGATCGTTTAATATTTTTAGGTTTGTTTGAAGATGACGACGTCAGTTTCTATTTGTTAACAAGTTGAAATAATGACGTCATTGCTTCATTTTTTGAAAAATTTATACCGGGTGTATCGACGATCCGCGACCATAAAATAGCATGAGAAAATCAATTAATATTTTTTTTCTGCTCCCAAGAACTTACTGCAAAAGTTTTAGCGTGTGGGGACGGCAGTTCATGTATGCACCTTATGAGATTTAGTTCATTCGGCTCCTGTAGGATACTTAAAGGGGGTGTGAACCAAAAAAACTTTTTTCGTTTAATAATAGCTAACAAATATCTAAGAGCTGTAGTGAAAACCTAATTTTTCTAAGCGCAAAAGTTTCAGAGATCTGAGAGTTTTAAATCAGCAGTCCGAACATTGTGACGTCATACCAACACGGGTATACTGAGCCAACACACGTATTAGCCCGGCGTAAGAAGTTAAAAAACGTTCATTATTCGGGTATAGAACTAAATGAGTGATACCTCGAATTGTTCGTCTTGCATCCTTCTATACGTGTGACGCTTTTAAACATCTGCCTGGTGGTAGAGACAAAGGTTATTGCAAAAAGAAACCCTGATGACGGAAATTTGTACTTAAATATTTCTAATTATTTCTCGGGAACCAATAGGGCTACAGACATCGTTCTTTGATTGTCTTGTAGCCCTTTTCATGTGCTCTTCAATTATGTCAATAAGTTTGGAATTGCAGTGTGTTTCGGTCCCGAAATCTAGGACGGAAACCAATTCCCACCAAATTGTGACTTCCGAAATTGCACTTTTTTCGCGCATAACTTTGTTATACAATCGAATATTAAAAATCGCTACACGTGACGGGTTGCGGAATTTTATTAGCTGCAGATTATTCGCAGCATGTAGGGACTTATTTTTGTAAATAAAGTCGTACGGGCAGCAGATCTGTAGCAAAAGCCGGCGCGCTCCACTACTTTTGTCGTATGGCGCTAAGTATGATGCATGTCTGATAAAATACAATTAGCTAATAACAATTTTTTTCAATTCTTGTCTCCCTTGATCGACGTAATTTCCTTTTCTGTGCTTTTTGATCCAAATTTAAATGCAAATATGAAAAAATCTCATTGTTTGTTACCGCGCTGCTGAAATTGCAATGCTGCGCAGCGAGCCAGCGAGGCCGTGGATGTTGTTATGACGTCACACCTGCAATTAGTTTCTTCTATAAATTGCTCTAATTCTAAAACCGTTTTAACCAGAAACGCTGGGTTTTCATTTTTGTTCTTAGAATTTTTTCTACTATATTTTTCATTTTTGGTTCACACCCTCTTTAACAATGATTTTTGAATATTGAATTTTAAAAGAAATCAAAATTTTAGGTAAATATTTCGAGTTCCACAAGCTGTACAATGCAAGAGAGTATCGAGAAGCAGCTGAGATTCTAATATCACTACTGGAAAGCAAAATTATTCCAGATTAGTACGTAATCACAACCGATGAGTAATCAAATAAAAAAATCTATCACGGGTGGCTATGGAATTTCAAAAAAATTGTGACGTCACATGGAGGAAATGTTTATTGGCTCCTTTCTCATCTGTGACGTCACGCAGTTAGTACCACCATAGAGCGTCCTTAGCTGAAATCGTGAAATCGTTTGACAGCTGACAGAGGCCCCCCTGATCGATTTTTTATTTGATCACTTTGTATTAGGCCCTTTTTTAACTTCTATGTTACAGCTTCTGGAGCATCATCTTAATGGATGCAATTCCCTTATTGGAAGCTGAAGAGCTGGCATTTTCTACAACTGACACCTTCATAATAATGCAATGTATTGAGAATAAGAAACATTTGAAAGAATTAGCAGACAAACTGCCACTTTTACGATTAGGAACTACCAGGAATATGGCACGAGCACTTATTTACGAAGCACAATAAGTTTAATTTATAAAGTATTTTTCACAAGTCTTGTTTTATTCTTAGAATCGTTAAGGCATTACTTAAGTCACTATGTTCTTGAATGTCAAATTTGCTAATAACATCCTGTGAGTAGATAATATTGGCGGAGAAGAATTTTTCTTCCAACATTATAGGGTACCATAACTTGGCATCAGGCCACATCTGTGAGAAAGGTATTTCATTATAATTGTACCACTGAATGGGGTTCATTTCTTCACTTGGAGAGGCCTCGCCGTTGAATTTTGAGCAAGTGAAAACATGCACTACTGATGCTGCTGGACCTTCGTAATCTGTTTCATATTTGATCACTCCAATATGTCTTAAGTCTGTTGCTAGTAAGTTGCATTCTTCTTTAAGCTCCCTTCTGGCGCAGGTTGTTACAGGCTCATTTTTTTCGAGTTTGCCCCCAAAGCCATTCCAAAATCCTTCACCTAGGCCTCGGGTTTTGTAGCCTAAGAGAACAGAGTTGTTCCTTTTTAAAAACACAAGAGTGAACAGTTTTGTTGTCATCTTGAGGACATAAGGCTCCACTGCTTTGATCATGAGATATCTTTGGTTAATTGTTGTGTGGGATTGTTGCAAATGCCGGTGAGAACCCTATTATGTTAATGAGAATTATAATTTTCGAAGAATTAACCTATAGCGAGATGATTTCACTTTCACTCGATTCAGGGACCGACCGTTAAGACCGTTTCAAATGGTTTCAAAGTAGATTTTTTGAATATTCCCGGTATTTTCTGACGGATGTCGTAGTCTGTGACAGATGGTTGACAGATCCCATGCATATTTAGGGGCTTGTCACATTCAAAATTCTTGGAAAATTCATAGTCACGTTAACCACGCTGGTATCAAAAGAATTTGTGCCAGGGCAACAGAAAATTTTCATATAAATAGAACGAACATATTTCAGACGAATGCCTTGTGACTTCTGAATGCTCGAATTTTCTACCTTTCTTCGATTTTAATGTAACAACGGCAAGGTAGAAATGAATTTTGGCGTTTCGCGACGCACCGCGCCGACGCCGAGCCTAGGCACAGTTGCCACGTTGAAGGTATGTCCCGGAGGTTTTAAATTAAATAGGTCACGTGCTGAACATTCCCAATGTTCTTTTCGTAAAATAAATTAAACGGTTCACTCAAATCAGAATAAATCATTGCGAATCAGTTGGGGATAAAATTTGAATGGTGGAAAAATTTGGGTGGAAATCCCTGCTGAAATTGGCAACGCCGCTTCGGTGTCATTAAACTCCCTGCTGTCATCCTGAAAAATTTCCAAAAATCGCGACTATCCCGATTTTTTCGGTAAAACTGATTCATTAATTAAGAATCCTAGTTGTGAAAATTCGAAATTTTCTCGTTAAGGAACTTGAAAATCGTTTTAATCTCTCGACGCCATGTTGAATTGAGTGAAAATGATAAAGTGTAGTGTCATCATTTCGGACATAAAAACAAATTAATTCGAGTCAAATAAATCATCAGAGCTGTAACAGCACTGTTACAACACCCCTGTGCTTTTTTTTGACAAATAAGTGTGTGCCCCATTCTCCGATAGAAATCCATTTCGGAGTTGTCAAATTAATTGGGTGAGTTTGCAAGTGAATTATTCTTTATTTATCAGCCTTTTCTATTTTTATTAGTTGGCTTTTAGTTTTTGCATTGCTGCTCGTTAAGAACCGAATATTAAAGAAATCGTCCCCCAGTTAGGGGTAGTTGTCAGTCAAGGTCACTGTTAAAATAGAACACAATCCAATAATGCATTTTTAAATCTAATTAAAGTAGGCTAGTGGGCTTGTTTCCATAGATGAAGTAGATTTGCATGCTGTGTTATTATTTATCATAATACCTATTTTGTTATTTTAATGTTTTCGCAGAGGCAGTTATTGGAAATCTAACATCGAACCAACTAATATTGCCAAAGTAAGTTTATTTTTAAGATTACAAGAGTGCTTTTTGTGCTAAACGCTTGCTTTCCAATCGTCATTATAAATAACAGGTGTCTGTCTTTTGTTTTCATAGGTGACCGCGTTTATCGCTATCACTATCAACGTCATTTTGTGACGTAGAGACGTAGGGCAATCTGACTAATCACAATTCGGGGTAAATGCCAAAATCCATAGATAACTTTATTTAAACACATTATATATGGTTTAAACAAATTTTGTAATGGTCATATTTTACTATGTACAAACTCGACCATGACCTATTACCCTATAAATTTAAAAAAAAGTATCAAGAGAGCCCTGAAGTTTTAATGGCACGTCGAGACTTTGTTGTTAACCCCCATGGCACATACGTCTCACTTACTAGTACCTAAGTAGCCTAACTCGCCTAAAATTTTGTGAGTGCCATTAAAATGCCAGGTTTTGTTGTTTATATGGTACCTTATGTTACTAATGTTATAGCGTTTTCGACTTAGCTACAATCAGACTGTTTGTCTTCTTGCTTTGTGCTTCCTATGTATACAAAGAGGGTCACGTTTGGCCTAAATCTTTATGACCTATAGGTAAGATTTTGTTATAGGTCTATCATCATTTTCCTTGGAATGGTTAGATTTCGGAGCCACGATAAACATAATAAAATTTCTCCCTCCGCCCCAGGCGGGGACACCCCAAAAATCTGCGAATTGTGCAAGAATACATTTCTGCCCTATAAGTCGCTTCCGCTTCCTTTTCATGGTACGAAAAATGTACAAGTATACAATATTAAAGATTAATAAATTCTTAACAAGTAAGTTCCTATGCCCTTTTCACCTGAGACCAATGATTTCGCCGCAGCAGTCGTGCAAAGTTGACCAAGCGTAATTATATTCCAAGAGGTTAACCATGGAATGCCGCTTTGCACCATAGAGAACAATAAATTTGAGAACGGAACTACACGAAATTTTCCGTAGGATTATAAATTGTCCTTTCAATGTGGTCCTGGAAAATATATGTTCTTTAGGGTAGGTACCACCTTTAGGAAGCAATTTTTGGCCACATGTCCATATGAACTTTTCTGCTTAAAATGATGCATGGAATCAACCTGTGTATTTATTTTGAACAATTAACCAGGTATACTAAAATCTTCGATAAAAAATTCTGGGGTTCTAAACTTTGGTTAATTTTATTCGAAAACCGAATCGATCACATGTTCTTGTGCGTCATGGTCATGGACAGCTAATTATAATTTTCCTATAATTTTAGAAGAAAAATGTTTAAAGGAAGGTATGAAAGTTAATTCCTATTCCTACATCAGGTATGCACGGCTCTGATGAAAATAACAAATTGGAAAAACTTCAAAAAAGGACTTTTCTAAATTTCAGATTCGTAACAATTGTACTTTTTCAATAAATTGAAAAGAACTGAATTCTACATATCCTGATGAGGGGGCGGGGGCGTATCTCCATAAGGAGTCGTTGTAACGCAAAGCGTTACTCTTAATTTTTCCCTTATTTTGTTCTCATTTCTACCCCAAAGTCAACCTTCCAGGTCGGTCTATTTCTTACCTCCATGGTGTTACGCGAGTTCGCGCTTGGAGAGAGTTGCTCAACTTTGCGCGACTGCTGCAGCGAAAAGTGCATCGGAACTTTCTTGTAGAGAATTTATGAGTCTCTATTAATATTGTATACTTCAACATTTTTCGTACCATGAAGAACAAGCAAGTTAAAATTTAGTAGTTTTCATAGCACCGAAACCTAATCATTCCAACAAAAAATCTTTTTGTTCAATTTTTTCATTTTCCTAGAAATTTTTCGACCCTCCACTTGGATTATAGTAGTTTCTATACAGGGTGGATAATTTTTCGATGCTCACCATTGGGATCTCCTAAACGGATCGGTTAAATTACAGAAAAGTTGGGCTATTTCTTGGCGATTAAGAATCTGAAGATAATTCCCCGATATTGTGATTCGTTACTGACTTATCACAAAAAATCTGAAAATTGGCAATTTAAAGAAAAATTAATATCTTCCTAACGATTGAAGTTATTTAAATGAAACTTGGAACTTTTACATTTTTGACAGCTGTCAATTGAATGGCATTGACAGAAATTTTCTAGGTCGGCTAGTCTTTCTAGATTTTGAATAAAGACAGTCAACTTTTCTTTTTTTTTTGGGCGTCATATTGAATTTTAACACCACCAGATACTCAGAAAAAATAGCTTTGCAAAAATGTAACCAACATGAATGTTTTTAAAAAAATACGTGAAAACCGGAGTGAAAACCCGAGTTACTCGACCGCAAAACGTATTTTACTACTGTTGAATTCAATTGTTTTCACATGCTATGAGAGATTGAAGAAGTCGGCGTATTTTTTTGCAATTGTTTTTCATCTAAGTTTAGGCTGATTTTGCAAATTATTCCTACCAATTTTCAAATTCTGACGTCTGTCAAAAAAGTTCGTGTTGAGTATATTTTTGAAAAGCCAATTTTTTTGTGTATTAGATAGTGTCAAAATTCAATATGGCGACCATAAAAGAATCAAAAGTTGACCGTCGTTATTTAAAATTTAGAAGACCTAGAAAATTTCTGTCAATGCTGTCAAAAATGTATAAGTTCCAAGTTTCATTTAAATAACATCAATCGTTAGGAAGATATTAATTTTTCTTTAAATTGCCAATTTTCAGATTTTTTGTGATTACTCAGGAACGAATCACCAATATCGGGGAATTCTCTTCAGATTCTTAATCAGCAACAAATAGCGCAACTTTTCTGTAATTTAACCGACCTCGTATCTTTTACTGTTTAGGTGATCCCAATGGTGATATTCGAAAAATTTGAGAAAAATTACCCACCCTGTAGACCCTTTAATGTAAATATAATGTAAAATATAAATTTATCTGTTGTAATACCTACATTCTCACCTTGCATCTAACTTAGTTAAAGTGTCATGTCTTTCGTTTTTCAAAAAAATCTTGTACAAAAAGAAATTCTGAAAGACGAATAATTCCCGAATCCCACAGGATATCTATTGTTTTGCATCACTTGATGTAGTTCTGTGATTTAAGTCACATAACCTCAGATAGTGTTTCGCATTGATTTCATATCTGAGTCAATTTGTAAAAATTAATTTTTTCACAGCTATCTCGTTATAAACATCGCATTTTATTACTTGTTTATTCTAGTCGAGTATGCGAAGTATGTTTCGACGCGCTAACGCAATTCAATCCGTCGTTTAGGCCGTCCATTACCCGCTACTTCTGGCATTTACCCTGAAAACCGAGGCAAGTGTTAAATCGTTTTTTTCTCGACAGATGAGAAGAGGTTCGCACGATATGCAAGTGAATGTGGCGGGGATTAGGCGAAATATAAAAAATTTCGCCCATAATTATTCGGATGCCCAGAAAAAGGTGCGGGAGGCGACGTCGAACGACCCATGGGGGCCCAGCAGTACCATCATGGCGGAAATAGCCGACCTTACTTACAACGTGGTGGCTTTTAGTGAAATTATGCAAATGGTGTGGAAGAGATTGAACGATCACGGCAGGAACTGGAGGCACGTTTACAAGGCACTCGTGCTTCTGGAATACTTGATCAAGACGGGGTCGGAGAAAGTGGGGCAGCAATGCAAGGAGAATATCTTTGCGATTCAGACTCTGAAGGATTTTCAGTATTTGGAGGAGGGGAAGGATCAGGGGCAGAACGTGAGGGAGAAGGCTAAACAGTTGGTGAATCTTTTGAAGGACGATGAGAGACTGAAGAATGAAAGGGCGAGAGCCTTGAAGGCTAAGGAGAGGTTCGCTCAAAGTGCCAGTGGTTTTGGTAGTGACGGGGGATTGGACACTCCTTGCAGCCCAAAATACCCCGCTTTTAGGGGTGATTGGGGGAGTACTGGCGATGTGCACGTGAATAGAGAAATGGAGAATGCGCGACCTCAGACTGCTGGAGAGGAGGAGTTGCAGTTGCAGTTGGCCCTTGCCATGTCCAGAGAAGAGGCGGAGCAGGAAGAACAAAAACGAAAATCCGATGATGTCAGATTGCAGCTTGCCCTCAGTCAAAGCCAACAAGATTTCAAGTAAGTCCATTAGAGAAGTTCATTTTAGTCAAAGTTTTAAAACCCAAGGGCACATGAAGTCAAACCTAAACCTAGCCATATGGTGGATCTACTGGACGTCAATTTAGGGGATACTGCGTCTGCCGTGGACCCGTGGGGGATGCCTCAACCGCCTCGGCCGCAGGTACATAACAAATTTTTCTCGATTTTTATTTCTTCATTTTTCTTAATTTTACTTCAGTATCCGGATTTGAATCTCTTAGATTTGCCGGTGGTACGTATCTTGCTTTGGGGTTTTCGTTTTTCTTTGTCTGCTTTATAGTTGTTACACTAGTGCTTTCGTTTTCCTACAGTAAGTAATGTCTACCTGCAAATTTTTGCGTTGAATATGAGACGCTTCAACGGCGTCAAGGTCGGTTTTTTGTTTAAAGTTTAGTTCTCAGGTGGGCAAACTGCAGAAAGCTAAAAACGCCATTTTTTTCACAAGCACACTCAAGCAGAACAGAAGTATGTAAATTATACGGTAATTTTAGTGAACATTGAAATAAATTGAGAGAACTGATTGGAGAATTTGATCATTGTTTACGTTGTTGTCTTGGAGATATCAATAAATATAATTTTTTTCTTGAATTTTGTCAATATTTTAAACAAGTGTGGTTTGGGACTAGGGCTGTGCGATATTTAAAATTATACCGATACAGGGTGGGTAATTTTTCGATGCTCACCATTGGGATCTCCTAAACAGAAAAAGATACGGGGTCGATTAAATTACAGAAAAGTCGCGCTATTTGTTGCTGATTAAGAATCTGAAGAGAGTTCCCCGATATTTTGATTCGTTCTTGAGTTATCACAAAAAATCTGAAAATTGCCAATTTAAAGAAAAATTAATATCTTCCTAACGATTAATGTTATTTGAATGTAACTTGGAACTTATATATTTTTGACCGCTGTCAATTGAATGGCATCGACAACAAATTTTCTAGGCCTTCTGGATTTTGAATAACGACAGTCAACTTTTGATTCTTTTATGGCCGCCACATTGAATTTTGACACCATCAAATACACAAAAAAATTGGCTTTTGAAAAATGTACTCAACATGAACTTTTTTGACAGATGTCAGAATTTGAAAATTGGTAATAATTATTTGCAAAATCAGCCTAAACTTAGATGAAAAACAATTGCAAAAAAGTACGCCGACTTCTTCAATCTCTTATAACATATGAAAACAATTGAATTCAACTGTAATAAAATACGGATTGCGGTCGTGTAACTCGGGCTTTCACATATTTTTTTTTTAACGTTCATGTTGGTTGCATTTTTGAAAAGCTATTTTTTCTGTGTATCCGGCGGTGTTCAAATTCAATATGGCGCCCATAAGAAAAAGAAAAGTTTGACTGTCGTTATTCAAAATCTAGAAGGCCTAGAAAATTTCTGTCAATGCCATTCAATTGACAGCTGTCAAAAATGTAAAAGTTCCAAGTTTCATTTAAATAACAGCAATCGTTAGGAAGATATTAATTTTTCTTTAAACTGACAATTTTCAAACGTATCACAATATCGGGGAATTCTCTTCAGATTCTTAATCGCCAAGAAATAGCCCAACTTTCCTGTAATTTAACCGACCCCGTATCTTTTACCGTTTAGAAGATCCCAATGGTAAGCATCGAAAAATTACCCACCCTGTATATCGATATACCGATTTATAGAATACCGACATATCGGTACCTATGCTATATTGTATCGGTATTATCTGTAATCCAGTAACATCTTAAAGTTTAAAGAGCTAATTTAATCGACCTTCTTCTGTATTTTGTTGATTGAATCGATTGGAGCGCCTCAAGCATTATTGCTTACGTTTTGCCCTTGGAAATAACGTGGGATTCGAAATAAACGACATTAAGTCCCAAGCAGGGTTGGCATGTTTTAAATATTTGTTTTTAATCAAGTGTTTTAAACATGTTTTAAACAAGGCCGTTTGTTTTAAACAAATATGTTTTAAACGTGTTTTTTTATTCAATGTTTTTTTTAATTTATGCATGTCAAATTTCAAATTTCTATTAAGTTCATACTTCATATAGCTTCATACGTTCAGAATTCATATATGCCACGATTGACGCATAAGAAAAGATGCAAGGGCAATATTTAAGAAAATTGTATTATTAAATAATATTATGATTGTTGAGATTAAGGTAGATAGGTACCTCCCAGTTTGATAATCTTTGATTCACTTTTATTCACATATCATGTTAGATATAGATATAAGATTAATAAGATATACAGGGCCGGTGAATTGTTCGAGTTGCGTCTTTTCAGGCTGATTAGGAATCTGAAAGAATTCTTCTTTATCTTGATTCGTTCCTGAGTTATCCCGGAAAAATTGAAAATCGCGATTTTAAAGAAAAATTCGTATCTTTCGTATATTCGTATTGTTGGTAATTAAATGAAATTTGGAACTTTTATATTTTTGACACCTGTCAACATTGACACACATGTTCTAGGCCTTCTAAATTTTGAGCAACGACGGTCAACTTTTTTTTTTCTTATAGCCGCCATATTAGGTTTTAACACCATAAAATGCAGAAAAAAATAGCTTTTCAAAAATGTGTCCAACATGGACTTTTTTGACAGATCGTTAAATTAAATCAAACAATGCTGCGCTATGTCCATGAGGGGACAATTTTACAGATGCCTGTGAAAAAAAACTGTTATTTTTGCAACCCTGGTCCCAAGGGTGCTTTGTGAAACAACAGTTATTAGTTGTGATGTCAATTTTCTACAAGTCGATTAAATAAGTATAGTAATTCTTAAATAATGCTTAAATTGTTGCTACACTGCACGAAAATATTGATTTCTCCAAGACGTACGTAAAGATTCCCCAATTTTCTCAGTTCATTTCATTGAATCAGGCCGAATAAGTACATTTAGCAGAAATCAGAACTTCAGAAGTGTCAGAACTAAGAACTTCGGTGTCTTTGTCAATTAAACATTGTATACATTATGTGTATCGATATATCGGTATATCGATATATTTTCGATATATCAATTAAAAGTCGCAGGCCTAGTTGGGACTTGTTTTATGTCAGTTGAAAATGTGGACAAATCTCAAGAAAATATTGATATCTCCAAGACAACAACGTAAACAATGGTCACATTCTCCAATCAGTTCTCTCAATTCATTTCAATGTTGACTAAAGTCAACCATGTTACAGCATAGGGCCGATTGTGACTAATGTCAGTCTTTCTGACAAATAAGGACATCACCAATCACAGTTGACAACTCATGTCACTCACCAAATGTAACTTTACGTTATTCACTGACAAATCACAACTTTTTAATAAAAATTTTAAATTTTCATTTTCCGCCGCATTGGTAGAAACTGAAGAGATTTTTAGAACCACAATTTAATCATCTTTCTAACTATGACATAAGTTGATATCCGAAAATGGCACTTCCCTTGGACCAATGGCTTCTAAAAGCCTTTTAACTCTTCAACGCGCATCTCACAATTTCTATGTACCAAACTTCGGCCAAATCTATGAATTAGTTTGGGCTATAATGTTCTTAATGTTATCACAAAATTTCGATTTTTTTGCCCAAAGAGCATTAAGTATGAGTGCATTTTGTCTTATTTAAAACCAGAATTTGAAGTCCTTTCTGATAATGACAACGAATTTTTCAAAGACTTGTTTTAGATGGTTAAACAAGAGTTCAATTTAAAAATTTCAAAACATAAACCAAAAAAATGGTATTTGCACCTGGTCGATCCACTTACAAAATTTCAGCCAAACCGGTTCAGGGGTTTGAGTTGTAGCGTGATTTTAGAGTACTTTAAAAATCTCGAGTTTTTTTATGCTGACGTCAAAAACTGGGGTTTGTAGTTAAAATTTCAAAGCTGATGTGCCAAAATGCATTTTCGGTTGCACGATTGGCTCCAAAACCTTTTCAGATCTAAGTTGCGCTATGAGATGCCTACATACCATCGTGGTCAAGAAAAACGAGAACAACGACGTGACTTTAGACACGCATTTTCCAACTGAAATTTTGGAAAATGTTTGTGACTAAAGTCACGTCGCTGTACGCGTTATTTCTGATCACGATGGTACCAAATTTCAGCCAAATCGGCTCAGTAGATTGAGCTGCAAGCGTTTACAAACATACACAGAGACAAAAACTACTGTTTTGGGACTCTGGGACCTCGAAACGTCTTTATTGGTGATAAGTAATTTTCAAAAATTTTAGGGATTGCAGTAACCTCCCATTTTTTTGAATGGTTAAATGTGCAATATGCGTACGAGAATGTTTGAGTTTTACAAAGTCCGTGTACGATAAGAGCCTTAAGATTAAGAAAAACGTTTTTTATATGTTTTTTTCAATTTTGGATGCCCACCGTATTAATATTTTTAGAAAAAAATTGGATTACTATTTTCAAAGACTGATCAATGGCCGCTTGGCAGGTAATGGGATTGTTGTATAGGTTACGATGTAAACAAAACGGGTGCACTAAAAGAGCACATTCGAGAAGTCATTTGAGGACTGTAAAGTGTTCATTACGAATTACGAATTAATCAATGAAAATTTAATTGCTTGAAAGTGGCCTTCGGTATTTTCACAGTCCAAATCCAAATTGAGGTACAGTCAGGAGATAAAGTCTTGGCCCTCGACCGCGAACAATGTCGACAAATTCTTGGAAAAGACACTGAAAATAGGTTTGTGAAGGCTTGTATCCCACTCGAGTCGTCTTAATAAAGAGGTTTTCACTTTCAATTTTCATTTTTTGATAAGGTTTGCGCATTGTGAGCGGTTCGGGCCATTACTTTATCTCCTGAGTGTACCTATTGAAATGAGCGCTTCTTATCTAATTTATTATGACTTTTTGGTTGTGAGACGTTCTCGGCCGTTGTCTGCGAAATACCAATAAGTCAATGGAATGTCAGCTTTTCTTGGTACAATGGTATATTTTTGGGGTGGACATTGTTTGTGGTGTACACTGTTTGTAACATATGAACAATAAAACTTGCGATCAAGGGCTGTGGAATTTTAGTGGCACGTCGAAACTTCAGTGATACTCACATATTACATTTCACCCATCTCACTAACAAAATGTTGAGATGAAAATATGTGAGAACAGTAAAGTCTCGACGTGCCATTAAAATTTCACGGCTGCCTGTTTCTCAAGTTTTATTCGTGATTGTCCTATAAACTGTGTTGTCTGTCAGTCGTCGCCGTGGCAACAAAACTCCTCCATATCCTCACCACCCGGCAACACACCATCCCCGGGAGATCCTTGGAGACCGCCACAGTCGACCCCCAAAGCTGATCCCTGGGGTGCCGCCACTGCTTCTCCAACGACGAGACAGGATCCATGGTCGCCCGGCAGTCACGGTTCCTCCACAGATCTGGACGAGTTCGACGTGATAACGAACAGAAATCGCACCTCTCCGAAACCGACCACAACGAACGGAAACCATTCGAGCGATCCATTCGAATTGAATTTGTTGGGGGACGCCCTGCCGGCCACGACGAACACCTCGACGGGCGCCACGAAGAAGACACCGCAAAGTTTCCTGGGGGAGAACTCGTCTCTGGTCAACCTCGACAATTTGGTGACTGCAAGTAAGTACTTTTACAGTGTTTTTTTTCTTTTTTTTTGCGATTGGTGAGTATGCACTGATTAAATAATTTAGTTTTTATTGTAGTGAATTTATGCACTTCACCACAATAAAAACTAAATTACTTTTACAGAGTGGTTGATAATGTTCGTGAATCTGGCTGGCCATAAATCGGTGAAAAAATGAGAACCTTTTGCTTGTTTTGCATTTCTCAAATTTACTCATTCTTAAATATGTAACAAAATAAAAAAAAAATATTGTAGGAAAATGTAATGGGGGTTTTTAGTTTGTGGAACAAAGATGATGCCAATACATCGTCTAATATGTCAAATTGAATAAAAACATAACGCACGTTTCCAACGAAACACGCAGGTTAAAAAGATCTCATTGGGTGAAAATTAGCTGTGACAGACATCCAGACAATGAGTGAGAATTTTCGAGAACCTAAGGTCACTGGATTTCTCTCTTTGGAGAGGTGCGGCAAACGGTATGGAGATATAACAGGAAACATATCTCTTTCTTCTTTTACATTCGTACGAAAATGACGTTAGGTCTCAGAAAAATTACCTAAAGTTGACAGTTATTTGTAAAATAGCTGCTTACAAAGTCTATTTTTTGCTTATTTTGCATAATATTTCCCATATTGTTTATGGTTTTATAGTGGATCTCTTTATTAACCGTTCCGTGTTCGTTTTTTGAGTGAATTTTGCAGCAGTAGCAGCAACAATATGCTTGAATTTAGCCCCAACTAACTATAAACACTCATCACTGTTTAGGTATAATTAAAATTTTCGAAGTTATGCACTTTATTTGGGGTTAAAATGAGTAAGACAAAGTCACCATCGAACTGAACTTCATTTCCATTTGGAGGAACACGAGTTTTAAGGGCTGCAAACCGCACGTTTTTCTTCGTCAAAAACACAGGTAATCAGGCGTACAGCCATCTTTAATTTCACTATAAACACCACAAAACACGTAATTATGACAATCACGTAACCCATCCATCAGGTGATCGACTTTGGCCATTTAGTGCACTTAAAAATACAATTATTAATAAACGATAAATCAACAAATTTTCATCTTTAATGTTGATGACAATTGCAAACTGACAAATAATGCCATTGTCAATGTCAAAAAATTACAACAGAAGCAAATCATTTCTCTCTTACTTATTGTAAGGATGTGTTCTCCGTCCTTTTTACATTTGTCCACATTTCCGGTTGATTGCCGTATCTCCCCAAAGAGAGAAACCTTAAATCGTATATTGCTATAAGAAGCCACAAAGCAGAATCTCCAGGAATCTCGAAAGAGGAAGCATTAAAATGTCAAATGCAACTTCTTTTCGGGTAAATGCAGTACTTATAATATAAGCGAATGCGTGACTATTTTAAAGTAGAATACCTTACATTACAGGGTGTTCCCTAAGTACACTGACAAACTTCAAATGTTGTAAAGTGCTTAGTTTCCAAGATACAGGGTGTGCAAATCACAAAAAAAAAATTTGGTAATATTTCTAAAACTCGTTAAAATATTTTGTTAAAACTTGGTATACGTTTCTACCACATAAAGAGCATCCTGCGGCGCATTTATTATTTACTCGGTAAAGCTGCATAAAATCGTCCTCATTTTTTCTTTATGACGAGCTGTTTTTGAAAAAACTAATCAGAGGCAGGTAAATTCGAAAAAGCAAAGCTTAATATACCGTTCGTTTCATTCCAGGCGCCGTATAGGAAAATAACACGGGAAAAGTGTTTTTATTTTTTGTTTGCTCCTGAAACTAGTTCCGGCCAAATCTCAGTGATACGGTCAATGGGCCTCAATGTCCTCTACGCATGAAAAAAAAATGGCCCTGAAATGCCCCCTTGTTAAAACGGGAGGACCGGTTGAAAATTGGAATTTTAAATTTCGCGGGCGTCAATTCAGCGCTGTTTGACATCTCCGAAAACTAAACTTCCAGGGGCGGCTTTCACAATTTCTTGCGTTTTCGCTAACGTCATTTACTTACTTTTTTGGAATTTCTACAAATTATTGAGTGAATTCTGAGACGAAATAAACCAGCGCATTTTTGCAATAGTCCCAGAGAGTCTTGGTGTCAGAAACTTTACTAAAGAAAAGACACTATGAGGGTAACTTCACAAAAATTTTGTCTTTGGTTCCTTCGCTAGACCCAGACCGCATTTATTAACATTTTAATTCTCGAGGCAAGTCTCTGTTTATAGTTAAATCTGTCTTAATCGTTGTTTTGCTTCAGTTATGAATATTTTCACTGGAAGCACAGACTACGAGAAGCGTTGGTCGAATGAGGAAATGGCCAATATTCATGAATATTTTGCAACCTACCACCGTCCCCTTAATTATGTTTTGCTATATTTGTTTTGTAAATTGAATCCTCACGAGGAACTTTATTACTTTCTCACCTTACAGTCCAGTCTAATAACAAATAAAAAGGCAGCAGAGAAGCGGCTGGAACCTCCCCAACGCATGGGTCTTTGATTTCAGGGACTTCTGTTTAATATTTTAAAGTTGATATGCCTAAATGGCACTTCCCGTTGACCAATTGCTCCCAAAATCCTTTCAGCTCTTCAACCGGTCACCTCAACTCCATTTACCAAATTTCGGGCAAATCGATCGACTAGTTTGGGCTATAAAGTGGTTTCAGTGTTATTACAAAATTTCGATTTTTCTACCTAAAGGGTACTAATTGCGAATAAATTTTGTCTCATTTAAAACCAGAAATTGAAGACCTTTCTGATGGTGACCTCGATAGTGACAATAAATCTTTCAAAAACTTGTTTTGGATGGGTAAATTAGAGAATAATTTTAAATTTCGAAATTGGTGTGCCAAAACGGCACTTTCCGTGGGTCGATTGAATCCAAAATTTGTTCACTTCTTCGACGTGTAATACAATCCCCTTGTGCAAAATTTCAGCCAAATCGGTTCAGGGGCTTGGACTGTACCGCGATTTTAAAGTCCGATAAAAATCGAATTTTTTTTAAATTTTTGGTCAAAAGGGCACTAAGAATGAATGCATTTTTAGAAGCAGAATTTGAAGGCCTTTCCTATCGTGACGTGAAAAATGGGGGTTTGCATTTAAAATTTAAAAGTTGATGTGCCAAAATGGCATTTGTGGTTGCACGATTGGCTCCAAAAGCCAAATCGGTCCAGTAGTTTGGGCTGTGGCGTGTTTACGAACGAACGAACGAACGAACGTACGTACGTACATACATACAGACACATTTTAAAAACCACTTTTTTGAGTTCTTGAGACCTCAAAACGTATAGATCCGGTCTTATCTCGAATTCGAAAATTTTAGTGATTGCAGTAACCTCCCTTTTTTTTAAATGGTGAAGTGGAGTGGGGAGGTTAATAAATAGTAAGTAAATAATAAAATTTTTGCTGCTTATATTTTTGATGTGTTTATCTTCAAGAGATATTGTAGTGACAATAATTATCTAAGTTATATTGTTTCATTTATATGAGCAGTCGGTACAGCATATAGCGGTCATAAAATCGCTAATTTGATTATTCAAGAATTTATTCAAAATTTCAACATTAAATTGTGAATTATCAACTAAAATATCTAGAAAATAAGGCCCATAAGACCTAGGTATGCTATTTTATTAATTATTAACACTTTTTGAATAAAACAATTAAAGTTTGGCAAGCCAGTTACATATCTTCGTCCACACTCCAAACACGCACTCCGCGGTTAAATAACTGTTGGGGCAAAGGCACATCTTGTCCCAGGGGACAAGCAGGGCATGGTAACTCCTGCAACAGATTCCTCGGCACAGCCGAAGCCACTAGTCTAGGCAAGGCCATCACCACCAGCTTCCAGGCCTTGGAGTGGAGACTGCAGGTGAATTTTCCATCAGCCTTACAGGTGCTTGGTAAGGCGTATCCACCCTAAATATCAGAACCATCCTTGTCTTTGCTGTGACTCGTAAGGTCTATCGACACACCAACTTTTAAGCAAGACCTTCGCCTAACCTTCTGTGCTACCTAACCTTTAGTGGCTCTCCATATTGTTATTCTTTAACAGAATTTGGTACCAGGTTCATGGTAACTGAATATTGGCCATTTCCTCATTCAACCAACCCTTCTCGTAGTCTGTGATATTCCAGTGAAAATATTCATAACTGAAGCAAAACAACGATTAAGACAGTTTTAACTATAAACAGAGACTTACCTCGAGAATTAAAATGTTAATAAATGCGGCCTGGTTGTAGCGAAGAAAGACAAATTTTTGTGAGGTTACCTTCATAGTGTCTTTTCTTTAGTAAAGTTTCTGACACCAAGACTCTCTGGGACTATTGCAAAAATGCGCCGGTTTATTTCATCTCAGAATTCACTCAATAATTTGTAGAAATTCCATAAAAGTAAGTAAATGACGTTAGCGAAAACTCAAGAAATTGTGAAAGCCGCCACTCCGCCACTGGAAGTTTAGTTTTCGGAGATGTCAAACAGCGCTGAATTGACGCCCGCGAAATTTAAAATTCCAATTTTCAACCGGTCCTCCCGTTTTAAGAAGGGGGTAATTCAGGTCCATTTTTTTTTCATGCGTAGAGGACACTGAGGCCCATTGACCGTATTACTCAGATTTGGCCGGAACCAGTTTCAGGAGCAAACAAAAAATAAAAACACTTTTCCCGTGTTATTTCCCTATACGGCGCCTGGAATGAAACGAACGGTACTTAATGGAAATGAAACTTTCGTCTTACGCACAGATGAAAAAATTCCCCCATTGTCGTATTTTGAATTTTGAGTTCAATGTGAATATCTACAAAAATAGTTTCAAAAAATTACCTTTCGCATAGCCTTTACTGGTCACAGCTGGTATTAATTGTATTAGCGGTAGCAATTATTTTAGTTGTGATGTAGGACAAAAGTTTCATTTCCTTTACGTATACTATGCGTTAATTAATCTACATTTTAAATATCAGAATGACCAATACGCTGAAAAGCTTCGTTAGTTTAAGATCTTTCATAAAAAGATAAACAAAGAAGAAAATCAAGACGTACAAACACTTAAAAATTTCACAATGGAAACACTGGACAACTTCGGTGGAAAAATCAGCTATTAGCTTCGGCTTTGATGATAATGAGCACATTGTGTTCGAAACGCGTCAGCAATGAAAATCAAATGTTTCGGTGTAGTGGGGTGTTTCTAGTGATAGTACTTACAAATTTGCACACCCTGTATCTTGGAAATTAAGCACCTTGGGGCATATGTCCATAGGCAGTTTTCGTCTTAGAATCATGTAAGGACTCACCCCCTGAAGTTTGTCGGTGTACTTAACAAACACCCTGTGTATCCAAATATTTGTTTTTTATACCTTAGAACGGACTATAGCCTACGACTTTGTCATTTCGCCCGCCGAAAACTTCAAAAATTCTTAATTACATTTGATACCCTTAGTGACGCTGCGGGATTTTTAAAATAGTCAATTGCGCAGAAACATTTGTATCAAGAAAATAAATATGACGTGTTTTTCGTTTTTCAAAAATCGCAAATTTTCACCGATTTCTTCAATGTTTTTGAAAAACTAAGGAAAAACGGTTAAGTATGATATGTGTTACACCTAATGAAATTTGAGAGTAAACTTAAGAATTCGCTGTGATAAGGTAGGTGCATTCCACTTGACACAACAAAAGTTGGATATCTGCAAAAATAGTTTGAAAAATTACTTCTCGGATAGCGTTTACTGGCAGAAATTCGTAATAATTGTGTGGACATTAGTCATGATTTTAGTTGTGATGAAAGACGAAAGTTTCATTTCCTTTTAGTATATTTGTAATATTTACGTTTAACTAGCGTCTTCGATCTCAGCTTCGATGAACCGTTTATTTTAGTTCTCAAATAAACAGGGGGTACTTCTGCTATTAACCACTCCGTATACAGTGCGAGTGTAAAGTATGGAATAAAATTCCTAAAATTTTTGTCCTTGATTTGTGGCAAAAATCCTCGGACAGTTCGATTTTATTTTTGTAATGCGGACTTGATGGAGGGGACAGTTATTTTCTCACACTTCCGGTTTAACCGGAAATGGCCTTAACTTAGATTTCTCAAATGGAATGACACTTTTTTCGCAACTGATTCGGAATCTACGATTTTTTCTGAGTTAGAAACATGTATCACACTTTACCGGAAGTACAGTCACGGCCACCTCAGATTTTCAAAAACATCGAAGAAATCGCTCAAAAACCAAGATTTTGGAAAATCGCAAATACACGTCAACCTTATTTTTTTGATATAAATTCAACTGCGCAATTTAATTTCCTTTTATTTACCTTAGTTTTTTCAAATTTTTTCACTTTTCACAAGCTGCCAAAATAGCAATAATAATTTTTTAAAAATGTAATCGCGCAGTTGAATTTGTGACAAAAAACTAAGGTTGACGTGTATTTGCGATTTTCAAAAATCTTGATTTTTAACCGATTTATTCGATGTTTTTGAAAATCTGGGGTGGCCGTGACTATACTTCCGGTAAAGTATGATACATGTTTCTAACTCAGAATAAATCGTAGATTCCGAATCCGTTGAGAAAAAAGTCATTCCATTTGAAAAAACTGAGTTAAGGCCATTTCCGGTTAAACCGGAAGTGTTAGAAAATAACTGTCCCCTCCATCAAGTCCGCATTACAAAAATAAAATTGACCTGTCCGAGGATTTTTGCCACAAATCAAGGACAAAAATTTAAGGAATTTTATTCCATACTTTACACTCGCACTGTACAATGAAATCATCAAGATTTTTAATTAGAGTAAGCCAGTTTCATGTCAGTTTCAGTTTCTAACATCCGTTAACCATGTTATTTTGAATAGGTGATATTCACCGACCTTCTGCGCATGCGCAGAAAAAGCTGATGTTGATCCTGCGACATCCCTATCTTTCCCCATGTAAATTCATGGTTTTGAATAAATTATAAAACATGAAGCAAAGCATTTGATGCTTTGAAACTATGTTGCAAAAAAAACTCAATGTTTTCCCCTCAAATGATGGTTGTCATCGAGCTTAAAAATCGCTTTCCAATGGCAATACAAAATGGATTTGCATATTGGAAGCGTGATTTTAAAGTTGCCGCCATTTTATAGTGTAATTTTCCCCTAGGGGTCAGATTGACGTGAGATTGAGATTTGTCGTTGAGGTTATGCCTCGACATTCGACTGCATCGATTTGCAAAATTATTGAAAATGGCCATTGTTTGCTGTGTACACCAGCTTGCAAAAATAATTCAGTTCGTAATAAAAATCATGATTGCATCTTATCCCATAACCACATTCGTCTGCCTCGCAGTAGTGACAACATTACTCTAAACACCGAAAGTCACTGAAATTATCGTTTTCTTTGTTTGAATTGTATGCGTCGTTTGGCTATCTTTCTCTAGCGCATATCACTAGAGGTAGACTAAAAGTAGACGTATCTCGGAACTCATAGCAGCTGTTTTCATCAGATTTCCTCCGAAGTACGCATGCCTGAGCGATGAATATCGTGAATTAAAAGTAGAATCTGTCATTTTAGTGACATTCACTTGCTCGGAAACGAATAAAATCTCAACGCAAACCTAAAACTGGTGATAATTTGAAAAAATTGGATTAGGTTAACCTAACCGTTACCGGTCGTCTAACCACATTGAAAGGTTTTACTTTTAGTTCTATCCGTTTCTTTTATTCGCGAAAATCAGCAAAGTGTCTGACATCTGGTGGCAATACTTTAATTACACTGAGAGACAGGATACGGAAATACTTTTAAACGTCCGTCATCATAATTTCGGCTTACGTCAGTCAGTTGTCAGCTGCGAGGTTAGGTAGTAGTTTTGTTCGGAGACATCCTCTCGCTGACTCGAAATTTTGGGAATAATTCTGTGGAATTTTACGTTTTGTGAACTTAAGTTGAAACATTGCAAATCCAGGAAAACTTGGCTTTTAAAAAATCCATGTATCGATGTCACTGATGTCACAAACTGACACGTCACGCTAGAATTCTCACCTCCGACTCCCCAGTGGGGTGAGATCGCCATTTTGTGGTTTAGCAATGCCATCTATTAGCAGCTGATTTTCGCGAATAATCCTTTATTAATTCAAAATTACATATGATCTTGTGATACTTTATTCTTTCCGGTTAAGTTGTTCTATACACATCACTCGTTTTAAGGTTAGATGTTACTGTGGTGGCTGTGCAAGTTGTGCACCAATCAGCTGCCACTTGGTAACATCTGGTAACGTTCTATATTCCGATTGGTTAATATTTCAAATTAGAGTAAACGGGACTACCAAAGCAACACGATAAGCCCTAGTGTACCTAGTTGGCAACACGTCTCATAAATTGTTGTGAATCTAGTCGTGTACTAATAAGCGAAAGGGAGGCACCTAACCTAATATGACATTCACAATTTCAATTAGAAGGAGGCGGCAAAAGGACCCTATACAATAAGGCGACCGCATGGGCCCATCTCTACCAAATTTTAAATTTTGGTAAGCGAGGGATAGATGAATGTTTACGGGAAAAATAAAAGTTTAGTATCTACTAGTTTTCGAGAAAAAAATTCGTGAAAATTGCCATTGTCTCGGCCCAAATGTATTTAGAGCCACATAAAAATGTGACCGCCTGGGAAAATTTCTATATGTTTGTATTCAATCTTGTAAGAACACTTTATTATACCTCCACGCCAAAAATCAAAGTTTAGTGTCGTCCAGATCTTGATTTTCAGTTTATTTCCTGGGCCACTATCGTATAGGGTCCTTTCATGTTGGTTTGATGTACTGGAATTCATAAACACTCTGTAATTGTATGCTGGACACTAAAATGATTTGATTTTCGTAGGTAAACCCGTAAATTCGTCGCCACTGGCGGCAAACCCGTTCTCCGACGCGCAGGCCCAACAGCAACAGCGGAAAATGTTCAACACGCAAGCTCCGAAACCGTCGATAAACGAAATCAAGCAAGCCTCGTTCGCGCCATTTACAGCGCCGGCCTATAGCGCTCCTGCATTTGGAGCGCCGGCCGCCTCATTCGTCCCCCTTCAACCCACAAATCCCACATTTGGATCAAACGGAGCTTTCGGAACAGTGCCTGTACAGCAAGACCCTTGGGCACCGGCGCCCAGCAACCAATTAGGAACGCCCTGGATGAAGAGCGGGGAACCAGCCAATCCCTTCTTGTCGTAACCACACTGAAAAAAATTATGGTGCTTTTGTTTTACACGAAAATTTTCCTTGTGTAGCGAATTTTTCTTGCGATTTAAAGTTTTAAAGGATGGAAACACTTGGATTGTGATGGAATTATTGCTCATTTGTTTCAATATATTGTAGCGTTATACACTTGTATATTTTTGATCAGATTCACTTTTAACGGGGTCATTTACACCCACCAAATTCAACCAAATTAATTGATTTGATTGCTTGAAGCTTTATTCAAAAAGGAATCCGTCACATGATAGACTGATAACTGTAAATTTTCTAACAGTAGAACAATGTTTTACCATTAATTTACTCTGTGCCTAAAGCTGTATGGTTTTATTTTTGTTTAAGTGCAAACAGTATTCAATACGAATTGTTTTGTAGCCGATTAATGCGTATAAAAGCCTCTATCAATAATATATAATATAAATATGTTTGATTGTTTAAGTATTTAATTTTTTACTAAATTTGTATATATCAGATGCATATTAAGAAGGTTCAGTGTTTTATGCAATAATTTTATTTTGAGAAATGTAAATAGATAGGGTAGAGTTTTGTAATATAAGGTGGAAACTGGCGCGTTTCTATAAAAGGGTATTGGAAATTTATGTATCGTGATAGATATTTTCACTTACATTCATAAAAGAAATAAAAGTATAAAATTAGTGAAGTGTTTTATTAGTTATTTTTTCTAAATCACATCAAGTTTATTTTTTAGTAACTAGGAGATGAACAGAAAGTCGAACTTTATGGTACTGGCATCGTAAAGTAATCACTTTATGGTTGTAGTACCGTAAAGTAGCTACTTTATGGTACTAGTGCCGTAAAGTAAAAAATACATGGGTGCTTTGTGCTACTAGTACTGTAAACTAAAGATTACGGTACTTACTACGTTTTCAGTACTCTCGTGGTTACAAACCGCGGCTTCGCGTTTTTTTGCAATAATCCACGGTCGTACTGAAGACTCGTATTTTCGGTAGTTGTACAGATTTTCAGTACGAGCGTGGATTATTTTGTTTGCAACCACGAGAGTACTGACACGTATTTCGGTACGCTATGTATACAATGGTTTTTTATAAATCACAAAAAACAGTTTGAAATTGGGCTAAAACTGAAAAATAATCTTGTCAACTTTACAGTAGGTACTAGTACCATAAAGTTCGGCTTTGTTTCTTCTCCTAGTTACCAAAAAATGTATACTATGATAAAAAACCTTTTACTGTATTAATCATCCCACAAATTCTATTAATAGTTATTAGTAGTGGGCAGCGTTAGCAGCTTAGTAATTTCATTTGTTTTTAATCACCGACCGCAGTACTAAGTAAACACTATGCTATCGGCACAGATGTTTTTTAGTGATAAATCGTATTGTCATTCAAAGAAGTGGAACCGCAAATGATCTTTTCGAGAACTTTATTCAATCCACCATACAGTATGTTAACTCACAACTTTAACCTAAAACGAAATATTTAGGACGCTATTTACATAAGTTTTGTAGAGTATAATAAATAATAATTATAAACAGAAGTACATTTCCCCTGCATAATTTAGAAAAATATAGCCAAGTTGAAAATTTCGACACTATCCCCTACTAAAAACTGAAAAAAAAAGTTCTTTTCGATGAACCCTTAAGCTGTCGAGGCCCTAGGAAGACTGCACATTTCGCAATTGCTGACGTCAGAGGTGTTCAAAAAAGTACAGTGCGAGCACGTCCACTTTTGCCCATTTGAAGAGCTAGCACCCGCTGCCACACTGCCGGACGCCACACTTCCAGGCCTGCAATTAGATGGCGCTACTAGGCAAACTGGTTGAAAAATACTTACCTAGATGGCGGTGGTGAACTCGCGGCAATCAATTGTTCTATGGTCGCCCAATGTTCAGATCGCGACCACTCCAGGGCAGCAGTTACGTCTTTGTTTTTAATAGCTTCTAAAAGCGGTCCCATATATTCTCTCATGGGTAACATGTCCATTGTGGCGATGTAGATCAACAAATGGAAATCGTTAACGGCACTGAAGAAATCGCTTGGAACGAATTGGGAGAGGTAATGGTTTAAGGCGTTGAAATCTTGGATTTCGCCATCGATTAGTCGATTTTCTATAGGGAAGGGTTGCTTGGTCGTGTCAATGTTGAAGGTGAAGTTGGGGGTAACTGGAGTTGATGCTGGTACGTCTACGAGAAGATACTCCACCGGTAGAGGGCGCGCCAGGCGCGAAACTTCATTCCCGTAACTGTCCTTCTCCTGCAACAATCTTAAAGTTTACAATCCACGTTGACTAAGATCAGCGTCTTTTTAATCAATCAATTTAATTTGGACATTAGACATTCTGACACTATCTGTACCTATAGTTTCCGATTATCCCTAATGCCAGAGAAATTAATTTTCAGCTGGTAATCCTGCCCTTTAGCTGTTCGAAGATCGAAGATGGTCTTCCTATATTTAAATCTCGTAGTTTTTTGAGTTATTAGTATTATATTTGTTTACTTTTTTCGTGAATCGTGACCATCTAAATAAATAAAGTAGGCCTATGCTTTTTCACAAAGATTTATAATTTTGTCCGCGATTAATTTAAGCACAAAAGAATTTTGAATTTAAGTTTATTCATTATTCATTTCGTCCACTGCAGCGGGTCATGTTGCAACATTGGTGGAAATGCAAAGCTTTGTATTTTGCTTTGAATTTCCACCAATGCAACGATAACGTCGACTGCTGTAGGGTCAACTATGAACGTCCTGTGAATCTTCCAGAATTCCAATGAGACAGTAGTGGATTCGGAAAATCGCAGTTAATGGTTGCATTCAGCCGACGGATCTAAAATGGTTGTCGCTCCAACCGTTGTGGCGCAACAGTTGCGCATTGGCCGTCAGTGCTATGTAGCGCACAATTTCAGACGAATTAAGTCAACTGTTGCACAACAGTTGTGTCGGCTGAACGCCACCAATGTTAGAAGCTGATAGCAGTGCGCCTAGCGGTGACATTAGAACAGCCGGCAATTTCGGTATAGGAACACCATACATGGATAGATAGGAAATTACATTTTCTATCGATTGGCATAAAACAAAAATTGTCGCTCCATTTGAAAAAAATGAGTTTTAATTGTTTTTCTAAGATGGCGAACGTCACTGACTGTAGGCCCCCCATAAAGGAATTTTCTGATTTTGATGCCAAAACGATCTCTTAGTGCTGAAAAAATTTCAATGCTCCACCCCTCTTGGTACCGCAGATATGAATATTTAAGTTGATCGACTTTTTCCTGTGTGAAAACGAAAAATACTTTTTTGTCCCAAAACCTTAACATTACTTTCAATTTTCTGTTGTTAACGGATTTGCTTCAGATAAGCCAATGGGAATTTGTGACCTTGGCATAAGCCAGTCCGTTTGCGAGATTTGTTGCCACTGGCCTAATAAAAATGAATCACGTGGTCAACGACTCCATTTTCATTGGTCGTCTTCAATTGATATAGATCAGGAAATCCGCATAATGAATGCGGATTTCTGTTTCTTTTTTTCCGATTTCCGGGTAGTTAAAGCGGATTTCCGGAAAAGACATTCTCAACACCATAATTTTTCGTTGCCCACGATTGGGAACTTGCAAACGGTAAAAGATGAAGAGTAGCTTAAATTAGAAAAAAATTGCGCTCTTTCAAGTTGATTTAGACTCTGCAAAGAATTATCTTTTATCTTGATTCGTTTCTGAGTTATCCCGGAAAAATTGGAAGTAGCTCAGGGCGGGTTGCACCAAGCCTTTAAACCTAGATTTTATTTAAACCAAGATTTGTTGCTATGGAGCGACCAATGGGATTGCCAGTTACCTAGCATTTAAACCTATATTAAATATAAACCAGGTTTAAAAGTTTGGTGCAATCCGGCCTCAATCCAATAGCCTTGACAAAAATTTTCTGGGCCTTCTAGATTTTAAGCAACGACAGTCAACTTTTCTTTCTTATGGCAATATTGGATGCAGAAAAGAATAACTTTTCAAAAGTTTTACCAACATGGACTTTTTTGACAGATCGTTAAAATCTCAAAATTGGCACGAACAATTTTGTAAAATCAGTGTAAACTTAGATAAAAAACTATTGCAAAACGGTACACCGACTTTTTCTTTCTTTATTGACATGTGGAAACAATTGAATTCAACGGAAATCAAATGCGTCTTGGCATCGTGTGAATTAAGCTTTGACATATTTTTTCAAAGAAGTCCATATTAATTACATTTTTGAAAAGCAATTTTTTTATTTTATTTATTTTTTTAAAACCCAAAATGGCGGCCATAGGAAAAAGAAAAGTTGGCGATCGTTTTTCAAAATCTGGAAGGCCTATAAAATTTTTGTCAATGTCATTGAATTGAGCTGTCAAAAATTATAAAAAGTTCCAAGTTTCATGTAAATACCACCAATCCTTAAAAAGATATAATTTTTCTTTAAAACCGTAATTTTCAGTTTTTTCGGGATAACTCAGAATCGGATCAAGATACTGTTGAATTCTTTACAGATTCTTAATCGCCTTGAAAAAAAGAGCAACTTTTCTCTAATTTAACCTACTCTCGATCTCTTAAGGTTTCCGAGTTGCCAATGGTGGGCAACGAAAAATTCACCACCCTATTATATAGCTCTATGGATCCATATTCAGTTTAATCATAAATTACGGTTTCAACTCCCGCACACGCAAATGTCGAAATTTGAGGGCCAACAATTATATTTTCAAGCCTCCCCCTTTATTTACCATCTGCTGGAGGTTTAAGCTCAGCTGAAATCAGTTAAAATTTTCTTAAAATAATATATTTTAGCAATTCACCGTACATGAAATAAATACAGTGCAGGATTACCTTTCAGCTTAACATCTTCAGCACGATTCCCACGTAAAATGGATTCAAAATTTGCAAGTTCCCGATTGGAGGGTGAATTGCGACGTAAATTATCGATCGCGATTCGAATTTCCCGCGCGGAAATCGCGCCGTGACTGCCGTGAAGTTCGCCGCAGATGTCAAAAAGTCGAACAACAAGAGCGCATCGCGACCAACTTCACTGCGTACATTCAGTCGTCAACATGATGTGGCACATCGTCCGGCCACCACAATAATTAAGTTTTTTCGTAAATCCGCCGCTATTGTCGGCTCGAAATAATTATGTAATATAAATCTCGATTAGTTAATGCATCGTTAACCGTACCCGTTCTAAACGCTAAATAGTACAAACACGCAAAAAACCGTTGCCGAAACACCCGAGTTTTTATAAAGAAAAATTCTAGACCGACGACCAAAAAGCGAATATCCCCCCGTTCGTAATTATCGGATTTACTTAAGGCTGTGCTACACATCGTAAACAAAATACAATTCACTAACGGTATGTATGAAAAGTTTCAGCAGACCACCATCGATGGTAATGACAAGAAGTTATGTTTTTCGCACCGAAGAGAGCCACGTTGCGTTTGTCACGACGACTGGGGCGTCTGCCACGGACTGAACCACCCCCACATCCATAAGGCCCAGTTTCAACACCCCCTTTCCTAGGTCAAGGGTGGCTTGGGTGATGCTCGTTTGATTTCTCAACCCCCCCAAATGATGGAATTTCCCCAAGCAAAAGGGGTTGAAAATGGAAGTTTTATCTTGCTTTTTGGCTGAATGTGCTTAAAACACCTCTTGGCATTACCAGAGATGGATTATGATTGTGTACTTAAATTGGTTTACAAGTGACTATTGCCAACCTTACAACTGAGATTTCACCGTAACTGGGACCGTGTTGGGTTTTTCACAAAAAGGGTACTGTGCCAGCGACTCTATTTGTTTATTTTGCACCAAAAGCAAGTCTTTGCGTTACCAGGGATGAGTTACGGGGGCTTAAGGTTCTTCATTGTAAGTAGCTGCTTGCTGATTTAATAAATTCAAATTTTTCATAAAAGTAATAAGCTTCCGCAGCGTGACGTCAGTGTGCCAAAAAAAACTGAAAAAGCAAAAATATTGCCAATTAATTATAAATTACAGTAATAAGTCTGGGCTGACGTCACCACTTGCGGAGTCTATTAGAGGCCATTTCTGACGAAAGCGGTTTGTTTATTCTCTCAAATGGAAAAAAAATAAATAGCTAAAAATGCACAAAGAGCATGTAGTTAAAAATAGAAATTGCAGTTTTAGTTCGCAATAAAAATCATTATTGTTGTTTTGGGCTCAATTTAAAGTACTTAGGTACACTCGCGGACTTTGAAAATGGCCACCCCACCGCGACGATTCACTTATGGTCGATTGTATCGCAACGTGCTAAATGTTTGTCAATCTGTCAGGCAAACATTAAACGAATTTCACTGAACCGTCGCGCTGGGGTGGGCATTTTCAAAGTCCCCGACTGTACCTACTGACTGTCCAAAATTTCAGCCACCTGCCTCTTAAATAAATTGCATACGTTTTCAATTTGTTTTCACATTTCACTGAGTAGGTAGGCTAAGATTTCTCATTTCGTCCTAAAAATAAAATTATTCTTGTTAATCAAACTGTCAAGAAATCAAAATTTGCGGTTGAATATAACGTCTATAGTTGAATACGCGCTATGTAACACGTTATGTAGCAGTTCTAGCAGTTATAAAATTTGTTGTAATTACTTTTAATAAGAGAAGAAAAACAGGGGGTTTATGATTGTAGACCCCAAGTTGTCAATCCCTCGGAAAAAAACTGTTATTCATAGAAGTAACAATTTTTGTTCTGTAACATTTTTTATGTAATAGTTCTAGACAGTGTCCAATTGGAAAAGTCATCAAGCTGACGTTTATTATTGTTACTTGACTAATTTCATTGAAACTAGTTATAACATGTTTTGTTGCGTAGGTCGGATCAAGCTTAAGTCACAAAAATTAAGAAAACAAAGACAAAACAAGGCAACCAAAACAAACCAACATTAAACGTGTTTCAACAATGAAAAGTTACTTTTTTCGTTCCGGTAAGAATAATAATTGTATTTTTGTGCAAATTAATTATCCTGATTGCCAAATTTACTTTAGAAACCTGCATCACGTCAGGAAAAATAAATTATAGTACAAGGTATTGATGTATCGTAGGTGGCTTTGATGGCTTGTTTTGACATTTTATTTCTACAGCCATAAATGCGTTAAGCGTTAAACGTCAATAGTTCTCATGCTACAATATCATTTCTAACAACTCCGTATATTATTCAATATAAGTATAGAAAAATGTTGTTTTCTAAGGTGTCAATGTACACACCTGTACACTTTTCACATTTTTTATGGAATTGTAAAATATTTCATACAGTTTGTTTCACTTTAGACGGCAACACCCCTGTAACATTGTTGTTTTATGGAATATTGTAACAATTTTTTTGTCTTGGATTTAGACCTCAGAAAACTGTTTTCGCAGTAGTTAACATTTTTTCAAAAATATAACCACAGCCTTATACTAAGATCAAAAACAAATACCAAAAATCCGAAAAACCTATTAGGCATTTTTTTATCCGAAGATTTTATTAAGAAAAGTTGCTCAGGATGACCCCAAATGGGCACGTCCGGAGTTTCAGACCAAAATAAAAATGTTGAATTTATGGAGGAAAAAGGCAAAAATATCGAAAACGAAAAGGGTTGCTGTGTAATAAAAAACAATTGAAATGAGTTTGTTTGACAATTGTTGTTAGCTATAGCTGGCCAAAATTTAACAATCACAGAAAAAGTTGAAATTATAAGCTATCACCAAAAATCTTAATAATTTAAACTTTTTCTGCGATTGTTAAATTTTGCCGAGTCATAGCTAATAGCAACTGTCAAACAAACTCATTTCAATTGTTTTCTATTACGCAGTAACCTTTTTGTTGTAAAAATATTGAAGTTTTCGATATTTTTCATTTTTTCCTACAGAACTTCAACATTTTTATTTTGGCCTGAAACTCCGGACTTACCCATTTGGGGTTATCCTGAGCAACTTTTCGATAAAAAAATTTTCGATAAAAAAATTTGGTATTATTTGTTTTTGGCCTTAGTAAGCTGCAGTTATATTTTTTAAAAAATTTTAACTACTCCAAAAACACAACCTTCTGTGGTCTACATCCAAGAAAAAAAATTGTTGCGATATTCCGTAAAACAACAAAGATACAGGGGTGTTGCCGTCTAAAGTGAGACACACTGTATGAAAGTGACATAATATGAAAATTGTTGATGCATAATATAATGGCAGGTTAAGGGTGTTTGTTCTACGAGTACTTTGTTTCAATACATTGATTACAATAACACACTAGCGACCTTCTGAATGTCGGTAAAGTAGAAATCTATCTGAATTTTGCAAGTGTAGTTTAAAAAAAATTGGTTCTAAAAACTAAACTAGATTGCGGCGAGGGGTTAACCACCCACGCAAAATGTGTACCTGGGTCTGTACCCCAATTTCGAGAATTTTCAAGCAATTAATATCAACCGCCCGTAATTTTTAAATAATTCCCAAAATTTCAGGATTTTTTCCTAAAGAAGTGTTTTAGGTACTTTTGCGAATTACAGATAATGTCACCTAGCTTTCTAGATGGTTACTAGGTACTGCCAGTGGAAAAATTCATTAATTCATTGCATTTTTTGTTTCTTTTCCGTTGCTATGTGGTTATGTTAGTTATGGGCATGCGCGGTTCATTTTGAGAGCTGTATTACAATGTTATGTAATGCCAATCATTAAACTCATATTTCCCTTATTATTGCAAATTTTTAGGTGTTTTTTTGGGTATGAGGTGATATGAACAGCCTCTCACTTGCGTTTTGGGTGCATCACTCCTTTTGGATTGTTTCATTAGCGTTCCAGAAAAGTGACATTTGACAGTGATAGTTGTAATCGGTTAGACCAACTCAAACGCTATCCGGAATACAATTTACATTCCTGATCATAGATGACGCTGATCTTGTAATATTGTCTATAAGACGGAGCTGAGTAAAAAGCAAAATTACCTAGTATTCGTGAACGTGAGTCTTTAGGACGTAAAAAGATCTACAAAATCGACAGTAAAAATCCATAACAAACTCAAAAATCGGCGGAAAGATGTACACATTTAAAATTCTACATGAATACTTTTCTGTTCAGAGGTTTTCTTGCAACTTTTAATGATTAGATGAGATCTTAAATGAGGAAACGTAAACTTTTCTTTGCAGAAATGGAATCTGTGGTCCCCGAATTCGAAGAGTTGATGTTGTGCGGATTCTGCAAACAGAAGTTCAACGACTCCGACCAGAGCCCCAAGTTGCTCTCCTGCAAGCACTACTTTTGCCTGCAGTGCATGCGCACGAACCTGAACAAGGGCCAGGAGTTGTACTGCATCTATTGCTGGAAGCGGACGGAGATCGGCGACATGGGCCCCGAATCGCTGCCCACCTACGCCCCCGTCCTGTGTCTGACGAAGAATTTTTCCCAACTGAAACTCGGACCGAAGCCGCCCGACAAACCCACGAAGGTGATATCGGAGAACTGTCACACGCACGCCATGCCATTGGCGCTGTGGTGCACGACGTGTTGCTCACCGGTGTGCCGGGCGTGTGCCACCACGAGCGACCACGCCACCCACCAGATCAAATCGCAAATCGAGGCGAAAGATCATCTCATCTCCGAACTGCAGGTGGACTTGGCGTCGATGAGTAAGATGCTGCAGGAAACGCAAAAGTTGGCCATGCAACAGAGGGAGTTTCTCTTGAAAATCTTGGAGGCTTGTGTCACTTTAAAGACGCACGTGGAAGCGGACTTGACCAATAACGCGTCGCATTTCGAACTGACCGAAACGAGGGACACTTTAGCCAAGCTACGACTCAACTTGTCCATGGCCGAGAATCTAATGGACGTTCACAATCTCTACTCGAGCGTAAACATCGAAAAGCAGCGACTGCAAATGCGTTATCAGGAGATGTACCTCCAATGCCAGCTCGACGATCTTATTCGAAATTCAACGGTGATCTTCGATTTTCAACTGTTGAAGCAGGCGCTGGGCAACATTCACAACGGTGAAGTCGCCTACGCAGGCAACTCTCGAATTCTACCTCCGTCACAGCAGAATCCGATTCTGTTTCTGGCCAATTACTGCATGTCCCAGTTGTATTCGCGACACGTGTTAACGAAACAGACGGTCAACGGCAACTTGGATTATCACAACCACAACGTGGCTCCGACCAATTACCTCAACCACTCGGCGCAGCACCTCATGTTGACCACCCCCAAAAATATCTACCAGGAGAACAACCTCATGATGCAGAACGTGATGCACTCGCCGCAAATTCGCAATCCGGCCAATATGTGTCCACTTTATTTCTTCAACATCGAGGTGAACGGCATTTCATTGGGTGAGTAGGACCTCGAGGGCGCCACCGTAACGCCCAAGAGCTTAAAGCATAGTATAAACAGTGCAACAGTAGAAAATCTTCATAGACCATTTGTTGGCCAATTCCAACCGGTCATAATAATCAACATTATACATTTAAAAATGACGTAATAAGTTCCCAGTCGAACCATTTTAGAAATAAATATTCAAAAAAGTGTTGGATGGATCAAAAGTTGTTCGCCAGTTTTCCACAAATTTTGAAGTGGTATGTATTTTAGACCCTGTATATCTCACAAAAATTCTAGTTCGAGTCATGTTCGGCAAGATTGTTTCTGGAACCATATGTTACGAATTATTATAGAAGTGGCGCTTCACTGTTTCATCGTACATAACTTTCAGTATTTAAAATCGGTAGCCACCTATATTAACCATTCTTTTTCTATATGACTTAGTCACATATAAGATAATTAAAGTTAAAGAAGAAGAAATTTGATATCAAGTAGGCCATGGAAATCTGGTAATGTAGGGGCACCAAGATATTTGCAGCAAAATATCCCTGTCATTGTAATAAATTACCACTTAAATTCTACCATAACATCTTAAATAATGATTTGTCATGCTTTATTACGCATTTTTACATTTTAAGGGTTGTAACACCATTAAGGGTGTTTTTTCGCGAATGATGATTAAGACCTTTTTTGTACCATCGATATAAAGCTATCAAATGGTATTAATTAACACCTTTTGGAGTATCAGCTTAAAATTTTTTGGGTTTATAAACCTATAAAAACGCTAAATTTGACATACTTACAAAATTTTTGTTACTTCCGGTTTTACCGGAAGTGACGTTAACTTTGTAATTTTAAATAGCAAGGGGACGGTTTTTTTATGCGATTCGAAATTTAATTCTCTTCACAATCATGTCAAAAAATGTCACCATAAGTTACGAAGATGGCCGCCAGAGGGCCGAAATATTTTTAGTCAAGCTAGCTGTGATTTCTGCCATTTTAAGTTAAAGTGGTTATTTAGACTAGTACAGGAGACCTCTAAAATGCGCATATTGTCTAAATAGTAAACGTTTCCATAAATTTTCTAATGCGAAGTTGTTCGTTTTTTGGAAAAGGTGTAAAAATATCGGATTCTCAGAGGTTCTCAAAATTGTCAATCCAGATAGCTTCCCGTTTGGTATATCCTGTTTATTGACGCCTATTAGAGAAATGAAGAATCAAAATTTTGTTTTAGCTCAAAAACATGTACCTTTCCATTTAAAATTAAAGTAAAACTTGGCTTAAAAAATCAACGATTTAGCAAAAACAAGAGTTAACAAGGTTAGGAAACAAACAATGTCGTCGCAAAAAGTAACGGAACAACAAAGATCTTCTATGTAGCACAGCGTAATGTATAACTGACATCACTGACATGGCAGATTTAGAAAATTTTATCCCGTCAGTTTGACAAATAAGTACTGCCACTACAGAAAAAAAGTTTCATGGCCCACTGCGGCGTGTAGAATAAGTCTGAATATTATAAATTGACAGAGATAGGCAAAATGACAGAACTTGGAAGTATTCAATTCAATATAGGAATTGTGTCATAGTATTCATATTCACAACATACAGACTGATTATGCAAGACCGTTTATTAGAAAATTTTTGGTGTCCAATTGTCTAAAATAAATCAATACAAAAACGTCTTAATTTGATGATGACATTTTAAAATGATGGCTGTGTATTAGCTATTGCCAACTCACTTTATTCCCTAGTGAAAATTTGGATCAATTACGTTTCGCTGGTAATAATCAATATCAATTATATCAAGAGTACATACTATGGCTTTAAAATAACTCACTTTATGCCCTAGGGAAATTTGAATCTATTATTTCAAACCGGTAATAATAATCAACATTACATATTAAAAAATGAGGTTAATAAGTTCCCGGAAGTGAACAACGTATTGTATGCAAATCAAGGGACTGAAATGAATCGTTTAATTCCTAGGAAATGCTATTTTTTGCCCTCCGATTTAATTTTAACCCAAAATAGACGAACAATTTCAGTCCCGGGTGTGCAAAAATAAACTATTAGCTTTCTAGCTCTTCCGGTTATATCGGAAGTGACTGATGACATCTTATTAATGCCAAATTTTCGACCAGAAAAGTGATTTGCGTCATACCGTACAAAAAGGACCCCATACGTTAAAACCGAATTTAAATAATCGAGTTATTGCTAAAGTAATGTTCTAAGTTAAGCTCAACAGTAGTCCCATCACTGATGTTCTCATCACAGTTGTTCATAACATGGCGAGGTTACAGTTTTGAAAATATCAGGAAAATTCTTTACAGATTCTGAATCAGCTAGAAAGAACGCAACTTTTTTCTAATTTAACCGATTTTCTAATTCTCATGAACGAAAAAAGTACCACCCTGTATATCTCGGAAACAAAAAATTGCTCTTCTTTTATTTTTCTTGTGGACACAAAATGTGATTTCCTAAGACGATTGGCCGAAGCAGTTATAGTTTTAATCGAACCTGTTTTTCAAAATAAAGTAGTATAGCCTACTATTGTTGAAATCAGGGCGTATTGTGTCATATATGAAATAATATGGTGTAAAATCACTGTAAATTCACACTGTGATTATCGATTCCTAATATTACGTAAAGAAATCCATTTTTTTTAAAGCAAACCACCCCTAAAATTAATATTTTTTGAAAATTTATCTTTAATAAAGGAGAATAGAGTTGAACTGGCGTTTATTCTGTCAAAAAGAATGATTCAAGCACAAATGAGGACGCAATCAATCAAAGTCTAGTCGTTGAATTCATATTATTAACCGTTTATGTTTTGTTTGAAACTTCACTTTACTTTATTTAACGGCCACTTGGGTAGTGGAGTTATTACTTTCGTGTGTTATTGCGACCACCACACGCAAATCAAAAATCCCTGACTGCAATTTTTTTTTACGCATTCACTGTTATAATAATCGGACGCTTATGGGGCACATATTACACAATAAACTATTAACTATTGTTACTACAACAGTTTCTGAACTCTACAAGGCAAAGGCATGGTTCGCAATGGCCGCTACGCCGACAGTGTTGCCACACCGTAACCGTAAGCGGCCTTGAGAACAACCAACGACATGCGCACTAGGTGTATTACGGGTTGCATAACATCCAAAGCCAGACTGCTAACAACTGTTCATGCTATGCTCTGAGTCAGTGCACATACAGGTCGTACTAAAACGTTTATCGCAGGTCGCATAGTCATCGAGGTGCGCGCCGACGTGGCCCCCAAGATGGCTAAGAACTTCGGCCTATTAACCACCGGCGAGGCCGGCATGGGCTACAAGGGCTGCCAAATATTCCAGTGCTGGGAGGGTGAGAGCGTCATCACGGGCGATTTCGAACTGAACAACGGACGCGGTGGTCGATCGATATTCGAGGATTCGTACTTCCTGCCGGACGACACGAAACTTATGGCCGTTCGAGGTACGGTCGGTATGAGGAGGACCCAGAAACGACACGACAACCTCGGCATGGTGGGGTCGCAGTTTCGCATAATCCTGCAGGAGATGCGCGGCTTCACCGGCATCTTCGGACACGTCATCGAGGGACTCGAGCTGGTGGAGAAGATCAGCACGTACGGGGACACGGCCGGTAAACCAACCAAAAACATATTGATTTCCAAATGCGGCAAGCTCTAACCGCACTAGTTTAGGTATATCATCGAAATCTCTCTCTTCACCGCCGCACGGTGGTGCCAAATCGCAAAAATCCGGTCAAAATTTTGAAATTCTCTGCGTGCATTTGTCGGGCATAGAGTTTCGGAGAAAATTATTAAAAAATTCATGAACCCCCTAGGGGTGGATTGTAGGGGTTGAAATAATAAATTTTACACAGTAATTACAAAAATTTGGCAATAGATTCAAGAAATAAAGCAGATTATGAAGCGGCTGAAAATATAAATTTCAATCTTTACTCTAATAGAGTACGAATTATATGAGGGATGAACATAGAAATTTAGTTGCTACATTGCAAAAAAGTTTTCAGTAAACCTAGATATGCGAACAAGATTCTGGAAGCATGGCGAATCGCGTTTTATCAACAAACAACGGCAGAACGTTCATTTTTGCCCGCAGCCTGCAGCCAAATTTTATTGCACCGTGAACTCGGCAGTCCTTTTACGAATTGTATCCCAGTTCGTACCAGAACTTTTGAAACCTTAAAGAAATATTCGATTTTATCCTAAAATGTCTGCAATATTTTTATTATTTTTGCTAGTCCTCAGCTACAAAAACAATTGAATACCCTTTTAGGCGAAGCTCAATTGCCGAGACACAAACATATTTCAGTTTGCCCTAATCTGTTTAGTTGAGTACCCGAGAAAAATGTTACTAAGTTTGAATTTACTTTCACGTTAAAGTACTAATCAGACAACCCATAATGCCAAAAAATTTAAAATCCAGCTACTTTTGAAGATAGGAATTTTGCGATTTGGGAGCATTGTGCGCCGGGGCGACGTCAGGTGGGGGGGTCGCGTCAACATATCGACGGAGCGAATTGATTCGGCGGGGGTAAATCGCCCCTATTGACAACTAGATTGGTTTTAACGTAACTAAAATTCAGTGGGCTTTGGATCTGTCAAAATTTTACGATTGACATTTTCGTCGTGCACCCCTATGGAAACGAAACGAAGGTGGCTGTGACGTCAATTGTGATTTGATTTACCCCCGTTCCTGGCGAATCATAGTAGGTTACATTTTTATAATTTAGACTGATTTTTTTTAACGCACGGAAGGTTTAACCAATCGAATCTTTCGCCTGACACGCTCTCGGCGAATGAAAAATAATCTCTTTGATGTGTATGAATCAAATTCTGCTTCAAATGAAAAAGGATAATTGTACAAAAAAAATATATATCTAGGTGTTTTATAAGTGTAGCTTCAAGCAGTGCGTAGCTGATCACACGAAATGAAACGTAAGAGATACCGTCTTAGCTTAGTAGTGTAACTATCGAATTCCGAAATAACTATATTTTCGTATCGTCTCAAAATATCGTGTAAGAAAGTAAACAAAATACGAACGAGATATTTTTTATTGTTGTCGTTTTTCTGCTGAGGGACTTTTTAGCTTAGTGTTGTTTGTTTGTTTTTTGGTGCGAAATGTTAAAGATTACAGAGTTTAAAAATTTTAAATGGTGGAATTGAGCGAGAAATTTTTATTTTTAATGCTTCCCCATCTCGATCTTTATAATTTAGTAGTCTAGAAGTTGTCGTGCAATGTTGATATCAGATGCACTATGCATTGTAATATCTCTTCTGTGCTTTACATAGGAAACCAGAGTTTTCCGTTTAAATCAATGGGGTGAACTTGTGAGGTTCTTGAATTTTCATTTCCACACGTCCTTTTATGTTTTTATTCACCGATGTCTAGTTTTTAAGTGCGGTAATTCGGTAAACTGTTACAATATGTATGTTTACATTAACTGTGCGTTTAATTGGATCGTCTTTCTTCAATAAACCCACAATTACTGTAACTCATGTAGGTTTTAAGTTATTAATTTAGTCGCAATCGGGTGTATTTTATCGAAGTGAAAAATATAACATGCTAGATCGCTGTCAATGTTATAAGATAAAAATTATGAAAAAAATTAAATAAAATCTATATTTTTAACGTTTAACTTGTTGGTTTCTTGACCCTCGCATATAAACATTAACATTCTTTGAAAACTTATGACAACGCATGTGGTTTTATATGAGCAAAAAAATTTGGAGCCAAGACATTTGGAGTCGAGACTATGTTGATACTTAAACGCCTTAACTGTGGGTTTAATTCAAAGTTGATTTATGTTGTCATAGATGAACTTAATCTCCGCGACAGACAAGTGACAGTTGTCAGTTGCCAGTTACGAAACTTCTCGCCAGTGAAATTCATTTATGTCACGATACAAATTAACTTGGATTAATTCCAATCTGTCAATAGGAATAGGCAAAGATGACTGAGGCCCCAAACGCCAGTTTATCTATATCTGAAAATTGGAAGGTTTAACATCACCTATCTGAAAAAATTTGGATATAGAGCGTGTAGGAAAAAAGTAATATCTGATTAGTTTGGATGTTGTTTTTAACTGTGTCATCATAAGGGGTATGACGTAATAAACAGTACTTACAAATTTGCTATGGTAATGGCCAATCAAAACAGGCGATTTGAGATGCGCCACATTTTTGCACCGAAGCACGCTGCTTCGAGTAATCATATCATCTTCTTTTGTCGCATTCAGCAGCTTACAAAATGGCTAAGCGCTCTGGTAGCGGCGAGTCTTCTGAATGCGACCTTTTTCAAAATCATCAATTTTTGACGTTCATTGTTGACGATTCGACACACTTCATTTCATTTGTTAAGTTAGAGGACACCGAGTCACACTGAGGGCCGGTTTATCGATGCTCAGTCAAAACTGACTGTTATCTATCTGACAGTTTATTATAGCTGACAGATAAATCCGATTCACGTTTATCGACATCGACTTTGTCTGTCAGTTACGTGCCTGACAGTTTGAGTTGTGTTGGCAACATTTGGTGTAGCGGAAGTTGAATTCTATTGGACAGATTTAAATTTCGCGCTAATATAGTCGACTGTTTCTATAGCAACGCCTTACGGTCTTTGTTTACTGCAGCAGGTGCTGATGCAGTTGAAATTTGTATTGATGACAGATAAGAAACGAGGAGTCGACTTTTCTGCCTAAAATCCAGACGTGCTTTGAAAAGTAACCAGCAGGAGATGTAATTGAGGATAAGAAAACGGATGGTAGAAGCAGGAGGTTTGAAAGAAAGTTTAGGAAATCTTAAGTCTTAGCAAATTCCTCAAAATAGTTTCAGGTGCATTCCTAAACTTTATATTAGCTAGATTCATGTTGAAGAAAACCAAAGATTCAACTTCTTCGTCATTTAAATGACTTTGGGCGATGCTAACCGTCGGTTTTCTGCCCTAGCTGACACTTCGAACTGTCAGTCAGTTTGCCCGGCACTTTAGCAAAGACTTTGCAGTCAACTTGCTGTCGATAAACAGTTTAACTATCGGATAACGTAAACTGTCAGATATTTTCATTTAACTGAGCATCGATAAACCGGCCCTGAGTTTAGTTTTGGGTGTTAGTACATGAATATGAGGGTAATTATTCGCTGAAACGGTTAAAAACTTACGTTTTCACATTAATTTTCTCGCTTGTGATATCGTCGCCGAAAGGGAATATTATACCATAGAATAATACCTACTACGATTTAAAAACATTTCATGTTTTTCATAGTACCACCCTCTTTACCACAGTTATCATGTTAACGTGAAAAGTTGACACATGTGCAAGGGCGGTTCTAGGCTCAAAATTGGGAAGTATACCTCCACTTCTGTTAGAGAAATTTTTTTAGAAATTTCAAAGTCGCGCACCTGGTCACAGGATATTACGTTATGACACAGACAGAGGCAAAACAACTTGTTGCCAAAAGATGAAAAAAACATCTAGTGCCCGCCAAAAAAACAGCTAAAAACCACTACATCTAAAATTTTTCCCATTCAACCTACCTACTGCACTTCTAGTATTTTAACCAAAAAGGTTTTCAGTGCCACAGATCTGTTAAAGGATGCTAATATGCAATATATTGAAAGTATCCTTTAATTTAACATTCTAATACCGGCGGAACAACAAAATTTGAGGTGAAGAGGGCCATGAAATTTTAATCGCACTTCGAGACTTCATCTTAATAATTATGTCATAGTTGCAACTTAGGTTTCACTAACAACCGCCTAATAACAGTAAAGGGGTACTAAAGAGAAATTTCGTCAAAAATTATGATTTTAAAAGTAGCAAAAATTAATTCAGAGGTTGATTCCTTGCGTTATTTTGAGAAGAAAAGTTCTTACGGACATATGGCGGAAAATGCTTCCTAAGGGAGATATGTTAGTTTGAAGAGTACAAGAATTTATCCCCATATGTCCATAAGAACTTTTTTTCCTAAAATAATGCAAGGAATTAGCTTCTCAACTTATGTTTGATAATTTGGTGAATAAAATAAAATCTGTGACAAATTTTCGCTATCTCGACGAAAACGGCGATTTCGAACAAGAGCGTCACTTCATGTCTAATGGAGTGCTAATCATGATTTCGAAATTGTTCTGTGAGAAAATTGCTTTCGGAAAAAAATAGAAACATGCGTAATCAAGGCCCTCCGGGTCCCAGGAATGCACGCTTTGGTGAAAATAAATTAAGAAAGAGGGAATTTCGAAGGACTTTCTGACGGGGCGTAGCTCTAGGAGACTATATCGGATCGGATCCAACTTCATAGGAACTTTTTAACTTTCTTTTACTTAAAGGGGGACTTAAGTGAAAATAAAAGTTGTAGAGAATTTTTTTCTAAGAATTATGGCGAAAAAAATAATGTGTTACTACCAATAATAACCTAGATACCGCAAATTTTATGTTTATTCCTACAACGGTGTGTCGTCATAGGGGCATAGAAGCATGGACGGGCGGCCGTGCGCTTGGTCTTTACGTGCAGTTTAAATGTGGTTTAAATTCGAACAACATGGCTTACGGGTTTGGGCCTCTTTTTCACTAAGAAAATGGAAAAGTTGGAAGCTGAGAAGAGGAAACAGCTGCTAGATGCTGATAAATTTGTGAATAGAGGCAACAATAGATACTGGTGTCTTTATAACAATAATTGTTGTAAGACAGCGAATGATTCGGAATGTTTTTGTTGCCAAGAAAGCACTCTGAGGGCGGGTTCTATTAAAACATTTAATCCTGTCTTAAAGTTAATTCTTCAAAAATTCTATAACAAGAAATTATTGACAACAATTGTTTCTATGGTAGACTGTGGTAATTACATGGAAACGTCACAGTCAGATTTCGCTTTGAATGACAGTTTCAGCAGTCTACGCTTTACGTTTATCACGCAAGGGCTACTAGAACGAAAAAGTTTTTGCTCACACGATATTTTATACAACCCGCCGTAAGGGGTGAAAATGACTGCGAACATGATTGTTTATTGTAAGCTGTTGTATTCTCGATTCGGAAAAATAAGAAATGTGAAGGAAATTCCCTCCCGTATTGGTATTATGGCAGCCGTACAACAGGACACCATACCCGTGAAAAACGCTCGATTAAAGCAACTCGAAATTAACACAAACAAAAGTGATTCATCGAACTAAGCACAGGCAGATTTTTTGAGGCCGAATTTACTATTAAAACGAAGGAAATGAAGGAATAAATAAACCAAGCGGAATGAACGGCCAAAACTGCATTGTTTATATGGGAGGCGCGCGTTACAATGACCAGATGACGTCATCAAGTTTACAATCTACGGTTTAAGCGGCTGTAGCTCAAAAACTATTTGCGATAAAAAAAATTGTCATAACCATTGTTCTTATAATTTTCTACACTTTTTATTTAGGCAAAGTTGTTTTTTTGCTTAAGTCCCCCTTTAAGAGATCGATGGTAGGAATCCTGCTACTTAAGCTGCTTTCCATTTATACATTTATCTGAGGAGGCTCACTTAACTCAGCAATTTGATTGGTCAATATGCAAATGAACCAATCAAATTGCTGAGATTAACTGAGGCTCCTCAGATAAATGTGTAAAAGGGAAAGCGCCTTTAATTTCGATGCGCCATTAAACATTCACGGCCCTCTTGCTTTTAAATGCTGTTGTTCAAATGGAACGTAATAGGCTTTCATTAAAAAAGTTCTGAAGCAGGCGGGTTTTGAACAAATGAAATACGGCACTAAAAAGACGTGTGCTTTTTTTAAATTCATCTGACAGACAGCTGACAACTTTCATTTGTTAAAACTAGAAAATATCTGATTTTTAACCATCCTGGGACCCTTTTTTAGAAACTGTTTGAATAGAAAACCAGGAATCCATAGATGGGGATTTGTGTCAATTCGCAAAATTAAGAAAAGATGCACAGCTTGATCACGTAGCTTCTTTTGTTTTTCAACGCCTGCTTCAAATTACTTTTTTAATGAAAACACGTTAGTGTGTGGATCCTTTGTGGATCCTATTAATTGATGTGTTAGACAAAGACAGCAAAACATTTTAGACCTGTAGACAGACTTACCTTGTAGTAGACATCAGGGACATACTGTTTATCGGAAGACTCCCGAACGTACCCAAGTTCAGGGGCATCCTTCGTCGGCAACAAGCAATTGTCCCTCACCAGAGCCATACACTGATTTGACACCTGATATCCCTCCATGTGCACTTGATTTTCCTTATCCCCTAAAACAATCACATCATCTCAATTCAAAAAACAAGTCTTACTAACCTGTCACACACACAGTCGCGATTTTTGAACCAAATGCCCCACTAGAGGCATATCTGCAAGGATTGGCGTGCTGATTCTGAAAATAGCCAGCCATGATGCACTCCTCAGCCGACAAAAAATGACTATCAATATTCCTACTGTGTTTCACAGTCCCTTTTTGAACATCCTCTGGAATAAGATCAGTGAAAATCCAGCCAACCCGCCTCAGGCCTAAACTTTCTGCCAATTGTTCGACTAATTCCTCCTTGTCATCTCTTTGAAGATGAATTGAATCACGACTGCTCTCTTGAGGCGGCTCATAGATAGCTATAACGTTGGCTTTTATACCCAAGGGCACATCTGAGTGGATTTCATAGGTTCCGTAAAGAAAACCGATTCTTTGATGCCCAGTAACTCGCCAGTAATTCAAGAAACGTTCAACAATACTTGTGTTTTCAAAAGTAACATTGTCAACGTGTCTGTAGATCTGTCGGTTTAGGGTGATTGCGTTTGGTTGGCATTTTGAGCAAATCCCTTTGGGCCATGGCGGGTGGTCCTTGCAACCATTTTTGATGCGACATGAGATGTCTTCAAGGGCCAAAAACTTGCCTTTATCTACCCCGGATGTCATTCTTCGTAAAAATGAGTGGAAAGATAAGTGCTTGATGTTGTGTTCTCGAAGATAGGTTTCGTCGAAAGGCTCCAGGGGCGAGCAATGGATGCAACGGGCGTTGTTGTTGTGGCTGCACCTAAATTCACTTTTGAGCCACAAACTGTGGAAAAAGATCTCAACTTACAGCTTTGGGTCCCGTTCCCTTTGAACTTTACCGTCGATTTTATACAATTGAAGATCAACATCATCCTCTTTTATGTTGCTCGAAAACCTCGTGCTGGTAATACTGCTACTTGGTCGAGCTCCACTTATTGCTGAACTGGTGGAAGCAGTTGCTTCCAAAGGAACAGGCTCGCCCGATGGCGTATTATTATTCTACAACTCCAAATCAGCGTTGCTAATTTAAAACAAAACTTACAGAAGAAGTCGGGAATAACACAGCCCCATTTAGTGGTAACAAATAAATCATGTCTCCATGCTTGAGCCCTTGGTTGGTCACCGTCCTGGATTTGCTACTGGCAATCTCATTTTTCTGATTTTTTTCTCGGTATAAGGCGAAGGCAAAACTATTCAATCCGAAAAGTTCGTGCACCTGCTCGAAGAGTTTACAAGTGGAGGCGGCTGCACTGACCTGTAATCTTTTAGTACCTTCGGGCGACTGCACCCTCAACAACTGGAATAAGAAAAAATCGTCAATTTTCCGTTTAAATTTTGAGGTTAGGTTGCGATTTATTTTTGTAGCAAAATAACTGAGGGTTTAATTAAAATCTGGATTGGACCAGCTTTTAGAGGGTATTTAGAATAATTTCGACTTACTATTGCTTTATCTCTGGACATCCTAAAACATTCAGTGGGATATTTTTAATAGCTTAGTCAGTGCAATTTTAAGTTGATCTGTCAAGCTGGCAGGGGAGGCAACCGTGACAAGCGAAAAGCACCAAGATTTTTCGACGGTGGATATTTGTCTGCGCTTTCAACTGAGTTTCTCACATGAGATAACTCTACAATTCAGGTCATGTGACTGATTAATCAACCCAATAACAGTACATAACTTATGGGATTAATGCCATAGGTGAGGGTGGGAGGGTTTTGCGGTTTTGGTTGTACAGTGCTATTTAGAAAATATGTGATAACGAGTGGTTACGGAAACAATAATGAATCGCAATCTGTACGAACTGATTTTGAACAAACTTTCCGTCCTACGTCCTTCTGGATGCTTTCCATTCTACGTTGTTCTCGAGGTTTTCCGTTCCAAGTCCTTCTGAATACTTTCCGTTCTAAGTCGCTCCTAAGACTTTCCGTCCTACGTCGTTCTGGATGCTTTCCTTTCTACGTCGTTCTGGATGTTTTCCGTTCCAAGTCTTTCTGAATACTTTCCGTTCTAAATCTTTCCGAAGACTTTCCGTCCTACGCCGTTCTGGATGCTTTCCGTTCTACGTTGTTATGGATGTTTTCCGCTATACAGATTTTCGGTTCTACGATCGATCTATAAGTTTTCTCTCCGACGCCTATGACTGTCTAGACTGTCTATGGAGTACAGACCGCCCGAACACGACGTGGGACGGAAAGTCTTCGGAGCGACTTAGAACGGAAAGTATTCAGAACTACTTGGAACGGAAAACATCCAGAACGACGTAGAATGGAAATCATCCAGAACGACGTAGGACGGAAAGTCTCCATAGAGGCGTACGACGGAAACTGACAGCAAACCCAAGGTCTTCCGAAGATACACGAGTTCCGTCCTACGTCGTTTCCTTCCTACGGGTCGCTCCCGATTGAATGTTATTAGGGCAAATTAATCCCATATTTCTAAGTCGAAAGAACGCTAAAAAAAATAGCATATTTTGCATATTAGCATATTTAATAAATGACGAATTTCTTTGCAAACTTGCACAATGTCATACTTATTCTTCTTACCTTGGTGCGACTACTGCGACTAATTTTAATTATACGCCAGCGTTCTTTCGACAGATTGCAATTCACTTGTTTCCATTACCATTTGATATCACATATTTTCTGAATAACACTGTACATAGTTGTACAAAACCCAAACCGGACGTCGAATATTCCCTACACCAACCAGTAACACTTGAGTGTCCAACCACTAGCAACTAAAATCACTAAACATTCTCTACCAACTGCAGTTGTTGAAATCGATCACGTGATTTCTTTCATTTGTTTTGTTCTGTGGGGGCGTTTTGATGACTTTTATTTGAAAGTTGGGTTAGGGTTGGGGTCAACGTTGGGTCACGAATAAATTACGTACAGCATCGTGCAGCAGCCCCTGGTCCTTTTATTTAAACGTAATTGGGGGTTATAACGGATCTAGCGATGGATTCAAAAGAAGTTGCAGCTGATTAAGAAATGATCTTTGATCCCTGGTCATGGTCATTAAATGGCCTTGCGTACGTAATTCAATTAAAATTAATCGAAGACAATTTGAGATACTTATTACTTAAAAGTATGAACTGAAGTTGTTCGAAGGAGGTGGGAAGAAGCTGGGGTTTGTTTTTGTTTATCCATAAATTGGTAAGTTCTCTATTTTCTTGAATTATATTAGAGATAAGTTTAACAATAAAAGTTAGAAACAGATTAAGTAATAAGATTATAAATGAAATTACAAGTGTTTAGTCGTAGTGTACAAGCAGGTTATAGAGATAGGGGTAGGTAGGTAGTCGGTAGGTAATTCGGTCATAAGTTATATGTACCGATTTAATTCTAAGCTTTTTAGTTTTTGCCACTGCGTTGAAAGTCCCTATCTAATAATGAAATTTTTACAGCTGTTTATGTTCTGAACTAGGATAAAAAATGGAAAATTCCATGCAAAATTCATTGCTGGTTATTCACAATCATTTCTGAGCAGTTTAGAATACATACATACCTATCTTTTAATGATAGATTGTTTGAATAAAAGATTGTATAAATAAGCAGTCATAATCATAATTTCCATACGCCATTGGCTTGATGCCAAGAATCTTTGTGATTGATTTGTTGATACTTAAGTATTAAGTGATTAGTGATCTAAAATAAATTTTGAATTGAACTAAAAGTGATGTCATTCTATCAGAAAATCTGTTTTACAAAATGATGGACATATGTCGAGGAAAAGAAACAACACTGATATAGGCTGGTTTTGTTTTTTTATGAATACGGATGATACACTCGGCTGGTTTATGTGATCCTTTTTTCTGTTCACCACGATTTCCATGGTGAAACGTGTGGCTGAGGACACATCACACATCATTTTCAACGGTCCATTAAAAAAATAGTGTCTTGGTGTTCCTGTCAAGTTTTTTATAAAGAAAAAAGAGGAATAGATATTCAGGAACAGAGAACTTTAGGAAGCACAAAGTAAAGCACAACCAGCAGCGCACGGTTTATTTAATTTTGGCAGAAAGTACGATTTTTGAGAACTAAAAATAAATTACTTTTTCATGTTGAGTAAGTCGAATATTTCCGTTGCTATAGGCAAAAACCGGGACCAAACAAATCGCCTACAAACTGCCCAAGTTTCCAGTGCTTTCATGGAAACCGAGGTGAAAACAACCAAAGACAAGAGTTTCAATTCCAAAGCTCACTGTGGGATGAGGATCAATTTATTTTGGATCACTTAGACTTCTGTAAATTAACCCTGTGTAATATTCCAATGCTTTAGTTTTCTGTCAAATGGTTCAAAAAGTGTTGCTTTTCGGTCGTGTGATAGTTTATTTTATATTTATGCGATAAGTTTAGGTTCTAACTTATGGAACAGATACTACTTTTAAAAAGGAAAGATCTTATTTTTTTGGTTTGCTGAATTCCAACACCATTTTTAAGAAAAAAATAATGAATGTGAACATTAATTCAAAAAGTTGGTTTCTTCATGTTTCTATTTTGCTGGAATCATTAGAAGCCTTCTTATTAACTGAGTAAGAACCTTTCACACAAAAGAAGAAACCTGTCTAAACCCAGTGTAATTTATGTGAAGAGAACTTAAACGATTCAAGCTGGATTTGCAGGGCAACCATGATAAATCGTGGAATGTATGTGTTCTGAATGAAAATGAAAATTTCATTTAATCGAAAAAGACTTGACCGTATGCAGCGATGATACTTACGAGAAAGCGAAACAGATGGTGGATGATAGCGGGGCAGTGGGGTTGTGGATGTTACTTTGCCACCATTATTCGCAGTAATAGTACGAGAGCCAGTGAAAATTTTTACCCATGATTTGGTTCAGCGGTTACATGAGGGTGCAGTTAAAATTGTTGAATTTTTAATAATTTTTCGTGTTAACCTACAAGGAAAAACTTGTTTAGTTACTTTGTTCGAATAATTTAAAGTGTCCAAAACACAATGCCGAACTGTCTAGGCGGTGGAAAGGGGGTACTATACTGAAGTGAATGTGTAATAATATTTGTTGGTATTTGGGCGAAATAAAAGATTTCAAATTTCGTTCATTCCTTTTATTCCGCCACTTGCATGAGACACATCTGTATCCTTCGGTTACATAAAATCAACTGAAATCAACTAACTCGAATATTGTGAGAAACATGAGAAACTAATAAATTCCCTAACTTTGGAACACATCGTAAGATTTCACACACAGATAATTAAGGGCTGAAAAGCGAGAAGACAGTCTTATCATCATAACGTAAACAAACGCCTGAAAGCTTTTAAATACTTGACTTATCCCTCCGTGACTTATCCTAAAATATCGATTCCTTTTTGCATATATTTCTCAGGATAAATCTAACAATATTGAAGTGAAGAAATCGTGATAACCTACCGAGTGTAGAAGAATTATTTAGACTGTGAAATATGTAGAAACGAAACTGCCATACCGATAGGGTGGAGAGAAGGACTTGCCATACTCGCACAAACTTTCTATATTTTTGCTATTTTGAGATAATGTTCCGTACTAAACGACCGTACGGCACTTGGTTGATTTATTATTGGTTATCTATGATTTATTACATTTGACAATGGCAGAAATAGAGAAAGTTTGTGCGAGTATGGCAAGTCCTTCTCTCCACCCTATGGGTATGACAGTTTCGTTTCTACATATTTCACAGCTTAAATAATTTTTGTACGCCTAAACCAGCCGGTAAGTTTTCACTTGAAAATTTACATGTTCACTTCAGTATTTCACCCCCTTTCCACTGCGTAAACAGTAAGGCATTGTGCTCACTTTAAATTATTCGAACAATGTACAGAAGCAAGTTTTTCCTGGTAGGATATGACGAAAAATTATCAAAAATTCAACAATATTAACAAAGGACTTCCCCTCATGTAGCCACAGAACGGCTGCCAGACTTGCATTTTCACGATCACATCATACGATGTGACAAACTAATACGCAAGTTAAACGGTAGCAAATCGAGGGTAAAAATTTTCACTGGCTTACGTACTATAAACAGGATTAAATTAATAACGTTGGACTATCTACTTGTCTTACTTTCAGAAAACTATGTTTTTTCCGATTGCAGTACTTTATAGCCTTCTGTAACGATTAAAAACCCTTATCGACATCTAGAAATTGGAAATGTCGGTTTTCTCATTGTCTGTGTTTTTTTGGTAAAGTAGGCTCTTTCTGTCAAATATAATATTAAAGTAGATATGAAAATGCCACTTGTGCATATTTTATGAGTTAATTTATTATCTTTTGCTATGCGAGTTTGTGAAATATTCTCCGCAAATGTAGTTCGCGCAACATATTTTTCGTTTTGTTAAGTTTTAAAAATTTGTGCCAAACCTATAATTAAGCTCGTCCGTTAGTTTTGTTATCAACTGATTAAACCCCAATCGGTAAGTCTCCGCGCGTGTGCAAATTTTTTTGAAAACGTGATAAGGCGCGAAATACGTAATCAATTTAAGTGTTTTCTTGTTCATCAACTTGGCAATGGAAACGAATCAATTTCCATTCGAGATTAACAAGTCGGAATGCGAGTCGTAATAATAATTAAAACTTGTGTCTGTTGCAGGCATGATAAAGGAGTCATCCAACTTGACTTTCGCCAAACTGACATGCCCAGACAGTTGGAAAAGCATAAAATGGATGAACAAGAAGGCCCCGTCCTACGAAGCGTACGTTCCCACCCCAATTGAACAAATAGCAAATGTCATAACACACGGTATTTGGATAGTACCGAGTATTCTGGCAACTCTAAAGCTGTTCCAAAGAGCTGGTGATGGTGCTCAAACGCTCTCAGCTGTCGTTTATGGGGCGACTTTGATATTCCTCTTTACAGTGTCGACCTTCTTCCATTACAGCTCTTTCTGCAACAAACATGGGTAGGATTTTTAAGTTAACTCAATTTCACGGTACTTTTTAGACAACTCAAAGATGTTCTGCATAGATGTGATAGGGCCATGATCTATGTTTTCATAGCTGGCTCGTATTTCCCGTGGTTAACTCTAGAGAATCTTCCACAGCACGGATGGGCTTCCGTCATGAAGTGGTTTGTATGGTTCTTAGCTTTCTTGGGGGTTGCTTACCAGCAAACCTTCCACGAAAGATACAAAAGATTGGAAACGTGCTTTTACCTTGTGATGGGAATAGGACCTGCGCTTTTTCTAGCCTCAGAGGTACATATCCATTGCTAGCCTTTAGTTTTGCATTGTTGCTTTTTAGCATAACTTTTCCGGATTTACGGAACTCGTCGTTGGTGGACTGTTCTATGTTGTGGGTGTCTTATTTTTCAAATGTGATGGCGTCATACCCTGTGCTCACGCGATATGGCATTTGTTTGTCGTCTTGGCTGCCGGCATACATTACTACGCTATATTGTATTACCTCTATCCCATTTTCCACGAGGAACACTTCCATATCGACAACTGACGAGACGATCTACAAGTTAGACATTGATTTTGATTGTCGTTGTACCTCTAGGTGATCGATGCCAAATGGTTAGTCCTCCAGGCTCCAAGAATGTAGATGCAATAACAAAGTGTGATAAATATAAAGATTTTGCAAGTCATTTGTTTATGTTTGTAGTTGTGTTTTCCCTTTTTTATGTTTTATTTGTAACGTGTGATTCAAAATAAACGACGTGAAGGGTGCTTTGTAAGAAAGAATGGTTTAACACTAATGACAGGTAATGTAGGCTTTAACTTCCATTGTTAGTGTCAAACACTTGTTTTGCACCCTTGACGTCGTTTATTTCGAATCGCACGTTAGTAGTTGTTGACAATGCCTTCTCAAAATCTGCCTATCTAGAAGGCCTAGGCTTTTGATCACAAAATCGAAATAGAAAGCTCTTAGAACGACGGGACAAACGGAAGAAAAATAGACAAAGAACTTTAATATTTTTGACAACTAAGTACCTATGACAATTGAATTTCCTTGACAGAAATTTCTGGACCTTCTAGAATCTATGACCAATGGCAGTCAACTCTTATGCCCGCCATACTGAATTTTAACAGCATCGGATAGGATAGACAGTATGTACAGTCGAAAAACTAAATAATGCACTTTATGCCAAATTCTTGAGTGAATAATTCTTACTGGCTTACAGTCCTAGGTTTTTTGACCTAACAAGAAGTATACAACCCCTAGCTAATTGGTGCTGGTTCTAATGACATGGAAATGCACCACTATCGAAGGCTGGTTTTCTAAATTCTGAGCGTAACGCTCAAGAGTTGTGTGCATGACTTACTTTTTCGACTGTACCTACATAAGAAAAGTATGGCTGTTAAAAAATGTGATCAACAAGGACTTTTTTGAATTTAATTCAGTGGTTTTCCTCAAAAAGTTGTAAGAGATTAAAAAAGTTCGGTGTACAACCTCCATCACACTCCACTTCACCACTTAAGAAAAAGAGGGAGGTTATATTCTGCAATCACTAAAATTTTCGAATTCGAGATAACACCAGGTCTTCACGTTTTGAGGTCTCAGGAACTCAAAAAAGTGGTTTTTAAAATGTGTGTGTGTGTATGTAGGTACGTTCATACAGTCGAGGCCTTCGAAGATGCCCACCCCACCGCGACCATTCCAGGATTGGGTAAATCTCGCAATATTCACTTTTACGACATTTACCACATTTGCGACTTTTACTACGTTGCAATTGAAATATGTCGCACAGTGGTCGCAAATGGATCAAATTTTAGAAAAGTGTCAAAATTTAAAGTTATGTTTTCGTACAGAGCGCAGAGTGGACAAGTTGTTCCCAGACAGCACAAAAACGTCCAATGTACGTACATAAGTCATACAGGTCTGGATAAACTGATGTCCACTGTACATCCAGGTACGGAACCATGGACGTACAAAGGATGTCCATCGTATGTACAAATGTCTCCTAAACGGACATCCATAGTACAACCGCAGTGTACGTCTAATGGACGTACACACTGTACGTCTAATGGAGGTACACAGTACACACACAATTATCGCTTACAGCTTCTTTATTCATTATTTACAATTATAGGTACATTTTCTCTTGAATTAAACCTTTCATTGGCTCTCCGTATGTACTTTCCTATGGCGTCTTCTATCTCTTTCACATCCTTGGCCTTGCCCGTTCTCATGATTGATTCTACAATAGAAAAGTGAAATAACTGTAAAATTGTTTCTGTAAGTATATACCTACCAATGCACAGATTTAAGCTTTTGAAAGCTGAATAATTGCCCAAAGGGGTGGGTGGGGGTGGGCTTCTTTCTAAGAATCCGAGGTTAGGTTTACTTCAATTCTGTAAATTACAGTAATTATAACACTTTTGTATCTAAGTTTATATATACCTTAAAAACTTACTGTACCTACTGCAACAAAGCAAAGGCAGGGCAAATAATAATGTACACAACACTCCCACGAGTTTGAGGCGATTGTTAATAAGGGTTTTTAGTATAAGAGGGTCCTTTTCTAATTGTGACGTCAAGCCAATCAAGTGGCAGCGCACTATGCGCAGATGGTATACTGTTTATGGCGGCGCATAGGGGGTCTGACATGGCACATCTTCTATCCTTTTATGATGAAAACCCTTATTGTAGTTTGTGATTGTAGTGACTAGTGAAAGAATAAAATGGCGAGAAACCTTGCGCCTGTCAATAGTATCAATTGTCATTTATGTAGTGGGGAAAAGGAAATCCCCAGGAAACGGCGCGCACTTTCAAAATTCGTCTAGGTTATGTGCCCCCCCCCCTCGTCAACTGCAAGTAATAATATTATTGACTACTTGTGATTTACTAAGCAAAGCAACTAAAGGGTATTATTACTTTTAAAAAACTTTGTACCATAGTAGGTACGACGCTGTACGTAAATAGTACGTACAAGGAAATGCATCCACTGTACGTCCATAACGGTACATTGTCAGTACGTCCGCAGAATGTACAGGACGGACAGTACAAAAGCTGTACCAAAAATGTGCATCCAGAGTATGTACATGAAAATGCATCCAGTGTACATCCACAGCGGTACATTCTTAGTACGTCCAGAGAATGTCCAGGACGTACAGGACAAATGCTGTACCTAAAATGTACATCCACTGGACGTCTTGTGCTATCTGGGTTTGTTTTGGTTGAGGATGTTAAATCGTTGAAACAATAATTATTAGTGTTTCGAAGTTAAATAAGCGTCAAATCAAGCTTAAAACAACAAAGTTAGAATGCGTGGAAGAAATCTTTTAAGGTTATTGCGATTCACTTGGTCGAGTGGAACGCTGCATTTCATTTAATGTGTGATATGTGTTATGTGTGTCTAGACATTAACACGTTGCAGGGATACAGTCGACCAAGTGAATCGTCGCGGTGGGGTGGGCATTTTCAAAGTCCCCGACGTACGTACGTTTGTAAATATACCACAACCAAAACTGCCAGACCGATTTGGCTGAAATTAGCTACGCGGGCATCTGATATCCTAACTTGGATTTGAAAAAGTTTTTGTAGCCAATCGTGCAATCTAAAGTGCCATTTTGGCACATCAACTTTGAAATTTTAAACACAAACCCCTATTTTTGACGTCACCATAAGAGAAAAGCCTTCAAATTCTGCTTCTAAAGATGTATTCACTCTTAAGTGCCTTTTTGACAAAAATTCACATATTCGAGATTTTTAATGTAGGTACTTTAAAAACACGGTACCTACAGCCCAAACATCTGGACCGATTTGCCTGAAATTTTGCACATGGAGCTGAAAACGTTTTGGAGAAAATCGACAAACTTCAAAGTGCTGTTTTGGCATCAATTATCAAATTTAAAATTATATTCGTTTAACTATCTAAAACAAGTTTTTGAAAATTTTATTGTCACCATCAGAAGGGTCTTCAAATTCTGGTTTTAAATCAGACAAAATGCATTGACACTTTGCCTTTTGGGTAAAAAAATCCAAATTTTGTAATAACACAAAAAACACATTATAGTCCAAACTACTGTATCGATTTGGCTGAAATTTGGTACATGGAGATTGGGTGACCAGCTAAAGAGCTGAAAGGCTTTTGTAAGCACTTGGTGAACAGGAAGTGCCTTTTAGTCATATCAAATTTAAAATTTTAAATACAAGATACGGTAATCAAAGATCCAAGCGATGGGGAGGTTCCAGCCGCTTCTCTGTTGCGTTTTTTTGTACTGTTTTTCATAGGTTTTACTCTGCAAACGCACGACTATTCGCGATTCTATCTAAGTGTGTGACGTCACACGTGGAAAACCAGCCAATGAGGAGCGCTGGAATATAATGATAGACTTTTTAGTGACATTTGACAGTTGATATAATTTTAAATCAAGATTGATTAGTTCGTTAAAAAAAGTTATATTTCGTCCATAAAACAATTAAATATTTTACATAAATTGGTTGAAACTGCCCCCTCTGTACTGCCCTATTTTGATAGACCGAATCAAAAAGCCAACGAAAGATGTATATCAATGCGATGTGTGTCCCTGTAGATGTTTACCTTGTTAATGTGTATGTAGGGGCGAGCTGAATTTACTGGTGGAGTCGGGTGCAGATTTTATAAATCTGCACCTAGTAGTAGTGCCTCCGCAGACGCACAGTGGTGTTAAAAAGACGAAATTATGAAAAAAAGGGGGATGAAAAGTCAAAAAGGGTGAAAATTAACCCAAGTTAAGTAGAATTACAGAAAATAATACAAAAATAAGACAATTATGCAAATTTAGCCCTTGGAGGGTTGAAATATTGAATTTAGTAAAATGGGTGCTTAGGGGGTTGAAAAATTGTAAAGGGGGATGAAAAGTCAAAGAGGATGAAAATTAACCCAAGTTAAGTAGAATTACAGAAGGAAACTGAAAAATTGTAAAAGGTAAACTGAATCCCAAATGCGTTCAATTTTATGACCGACGAAAAACGAAATTATGCGAATTTTGCAAAATTAGCACTTAGGGGGTTGAAAAATCGTAAAGGTGGATGAAAAAATCAAAAGGTATGAGGATTAACCGTGGCTAAGTAAAATTACGGAAAATAACACCAAATTAACCCAATTATGTAAATTTTGCATTTGAAGACTTGAAACATTGCGAAGGGGGATGAAAAAAGTGAAAAGTTTAATCATCATCCAAATGGGTTCAATTTATTACCGAGGAAAAACGAAAATATCCGAATTTGGCAAAATTAACACCTAGGGGGTTGAAAAATTGTAAAGGGGGATGAAACGTCAAAGTGGATGAGAATTAATCGTAATTAAGCAGAATTACAGAAAATAACACGAAAGTAAACCAATTATGCAAATTTAGCTTTTGGGGGTTGAAATGTTGCGAAGGGGGTTGGAAAAGTGAAAAAGATAAACATAATCCAAATGAGTTTAATTTATTACCGAAGGAAAACTAAATTGCGTGAATTTTGAAAAATAAACACTTAGGGGGTTGAAAAATTGTACAGGGGGATGAAAAGTTAAAAGGGATGAAAATTAATCGTAATTAAGTAGAATTACAGAAAATAACACGAAAATAAGCCAATTATGCAAATTTGATTTTTGGGGGTTGAAACATTGCGAAGGGGTCGAAAAAGTGAAAAACTCAGTAACAATTCATACGAGTAAAATTCGGTAAAATTTATTACCGAAAAAAGGCAAAACTGCGCGAATTTTACAAAATTAACGCTCGGGGGGGAGAAAAATCGTTAAGGGGGATGAAAACTCAAAAGAGATGAAAATGTACTATAGTTAAGTAGAACTAGCGAAAATCACACGAAAAAGAAGCGGTGTGGGTAAATTTTGCTCTTTGAGGGTACACATATCATGAAAGGGGTTGAAAAATTGTGGATGGGTTAAAAATTAATGAAAATGACGTTGAATTATTAACAAATCAGAAGAAAGCAAAAAAAAAAATAAAATGTGTTTACTCCGCTTGCTAGGGCTTAAGGGTTGTTAGTAGCGTAGGGGTTGGTTTTAGGTTGAAGACTCATAAGACTTTTTTCAATGGTTGACCGAAGTCTATCGAACCCCATAATTTTATTCCACCACTTAGATGAAAAAATTTCCAGTTTCAACCCTTAAATTTCATCCCCCTTGTTAGATATTAATGAAAATTTGCCCATCCGCCTACAGTGGCGCTGTAAATTACCACATCAAATTTAACCCTGATACGTTGAGCAGTTTTTGAGTTCTCGCATTTTTGTGTTTCGGCATGTTAGGGGGTTGTATCGCCTTTAAGGGTCGTTTTTCGCGAATGATGAATAATACCTTTTTTGTACCATCAATAGAAAGCTATCGAATGGTATTATTTTCAACTATACATTCTTCATTGAAAATTCGAGTTTCCACCCCTAACTTTCATCCCCTTCGATAATTTTCTCCTAAAATTCGCTCTTCCCTTCTCGAAGATGCAGTGTGTAAGATGTCACAGTTTCGCAGAAGATATTGCTTCTCTGTGTCAAATTACAGGGCTTTATGGACGTTTCAACCCCTAAACTCCAACCCCCTATTTCACCACCCCCACATGCCCTAAAGGAAGTTGTGTTTTCAATTTCACCACCCTAATCCAATTCGTTGAAAAATTAAGGTGATTTGTAGATTCATGTTTTCAACACCTCATGATTTCACCCCTTTATGATTTACAGGGGTGAGTTTATTTTTCCGGTGTGACATGACTCCTTGCGTATTTACTGACTTCAGTTGTTCATAAATAAACCAATAGGGTTTCAGAAAAAATAAATAAAATGTAATTATTATCGACTTGCAAAGAGTTAGGGGTGGTTAATGGCCCAGGGGTTGGTTTTAGATTGAAAACTCATAAGACCTTTTTTCAATAGTTGACCGAAATCTATCGAACCCCGTAATTTTAGGCTACCATTTACTTGAAGAAATTTCAAGTTTCAACCCTTAAATTTCATCCCCTTTGTTAGATATTTTTGAAAATTTGTCCATCCACCTATAATGTCACTGGAAATTCACAAACCAAATTCTGCCTTGATACGTTGAGTAGTTTTTGAGTTCTCGTATTTTTGTGTTTCTGCATGTTAGGGGTTGTAGCGCCTATAAGGGTGGTTTTTCGCAAAATATGAATGACACCTTTTTTGAATAATTAATGGAAAGCTATCGAATGACGCCAATTTCGACTAGTACTTATTAAGCGGAATTTTGAGTTACAACCCCTAATTTCCACCCCCTTGGTCCGATATGACCCAAAAGCAATCTCCGCCTTACTTTTTAGTGTATAAAGCCGTATGGTAAATTTGAGCTCGACACCTCACTCTGTTCTCAAGTTATCCGACGTTATGTATTTCTTCATGTTAGGGGTTGTAGAGCCTTTAAGGGTGGTTTTTTGTAAAACATGAATAACACCTTTTTGAATCATTAATGGAAGGGTATCGAATGGCGTTAATTTCGACCAATACTTATAAGGCGGAATTTTGAGTTACAACCCCTAATTTCCACCCCCTTGGTCCGATATAGCCCAAAAGCAATCCCCGCCTTACTTTTTTGGGCAAGATTCCGTATAGCAAATTTCAGCTCGATACCTCAATCCGTTCTCAAGTTATCCGACGGACAGAGTGAGGAGCGATCGATACGACGAGCGAGCGAGCGAGCGAGCGAGCGAGCCAGCGAATAAGCAAAGACAAGAGTACCTCCGCATTCTGCTACGGCACTAAAACTGCTTGAACAATAAAGGACGGATAGAATTGAAAAATAGACAAAGAAATTAAAATATTATATGGGGAGGTTTATACCTATGTACCTAATATATGCACATTAAAGTGAAGCCAATTTCCGGATTAGCCTTCTAAATAGATAATTTAACACAGCCCACCGCAAACTCATTGATTTATAATTTTCCCATACACATCTCATTTTCCTTGTCATCAAACCGATTAAATACAGAAGTCTGTAAGCAAAATCAGGAAATCCTCTGTTTATTTATCAATTTCAAAAAAAATCTTACATAAATTACTCACCTCAATATGAATCTTACAATTTACGATAATAATAATAAACAGACAAATGCTAATTATCACATTAAATTTTTCCAAGAATTTTTTCCCAATTCCTGATTTTAACGAGAGCGTCCCTGGCGGCCACCCCCATCATCCCTTCCGAGGAATTTTCCGGCTCGTAACCAAGAATGAGGCTGGCTTCTTTCAAACAATTCACAATTTTCCTCAACTTGCTTTTGAGTTCATTTTTCGAAACACTTTGACTCTCAAATTCCCTCGTCAGGAGTACCATTAGAGGTGCGTGCATTTCGTATAGAGTCACTCCACGTAATCGAGTATAACCTGGTTCTATTATATCGAAAACTTTCATTATTTCCTCGCAAATTTGCTGTTTTCGCAAGAGGAGGGTTTCGTTGAGCTCGTAGATCATGTAGTCGTTGATTTTGCCATAAAGTTGGCTTAGGCTCAGTTTCACCCCCAGGCAGAGGTAGTGTGTGGGGTGGAGGACGTTGCGGTATTTGTGCAAAAAGTTTTCCATTCCTGCTATGTCGTTACTGTCGAGATTATCAACTTCTTCCGTTATTCTGAAATTTTAAATGTTATATGAATGTGAATTGCCAAAATCTTGGGGTGAAGGTACAACATTTTTCCTACGATCGCAAAAAATAATAAGGTTTGGTCACTATAGAAAAAAAGTACTTGCTGATTGCTTATTTTCTTGGCTAACCAAGAAGCAAAAAAATATTAAATATATTCTAGCACTTCAAAACTTACCGATCGATGAGTAAATGCGTCGATTGAGCCGACAGCCTGTACCCAGAACATTCTGTAGAATTGCACGTCCAATCGGCCTCAGGTTCTAGAGGTTTCGTCGATAGAACCAAACCTGTTTTACATTTAGGACACCTTAAGGCGCCACTGCAACTGCCCAATTCTTCAGGATCCCTACACCTTTCGCATTTGCATTCGAAGAATTTGTTCTCGAGAAGATGTTCCCTCCTCTTCAGGGTGCTTTGAAGGGTGTAAGCATAACTGAGGGTGATTGGTTGCCCAACCAATATCTCCGTTGATGCCCTAACTGTTAATTTGTAATTTTCTTCGTCCGAGTGATTTGTGTTTGGGACGCAATCGTGCGACATTAGAAAAGCTGTTGGATACAACCCCCGAATATTCACCCCTTGCCCAATTTCAAAACAATTCACTTCTAGAATTCCACAAATGCTGTGAATCTCCTCTTCTGAATATTCGGTTAATCCCCATTGATTCCTTATTCTTTCCACGATGGTTTCCTGGTTAGTTTTCCACAAATCAGGAATTTGACTTCTAATTTTATTGTGACTTTCCATCTTGTGTAAGTCTTGGTAAACCCCCGGATTTTTAATCTTTAAAAGAAGACACCTGAGGGGAACTATCGCGTGAAAATTCACCCGCATTTCCTCAAAATCCCCGTAATTGAGGGTGTGACATGACTTTGAGTTTTTAAGAATTGTGCATTCTTCAAGGGAGTGTCCATATTTTTGCCCCAAACCTGGACATTCGTAAGAGCAGAGTGGCCAATTGCAGCTTTTACATCTAAAAAAAATATTTAACAATAATTAAAATCGTCCAGGATTTACTTGAAATAAGATTCGTTTTCTAGAGTTTTATAGCACCCCAAACATTGCACTAAACAACCAGTGCAAGGGCCGACAACTATCGGCTCTTCAGCGAGAATCACGGCGCCAGGTTTGAGATTCCTCCTCGACACCATGTACCTAAAAAAGCAATTATTTACAAACAAGCAAATGAAAATTAAATTTAGCGGGTTATAAATTTCTTTGCTATAAACATAATTGTTTGTACCTTCCCATCGACTGCGAGGTTTTTATCTCAAAAATAGGTCCATCGTCATTGTCTTCGAGAGCTTCGCTGTTTGGGCGACTCTTGGAAGATTTGCTTTTCTAAAAAAAAATCAATCGAGGAAAAAAAAATTCGACTTACCCTTCTCCTGTGCTTGCTCATTCTCACGCGGGTGGTTTATTTTGAACGACTTGTCCAAGCCGCGTCGGGAGTCGCAGTGAGGAATTTATTGTGCTCCACCAGCTGGTGGTGTTATTTTTAACGTAATTTTGGAGAAGTTTGCCAAACGATTCGCACGCCAATGACAATTACTCAAACAAAAAAAAGTTTTTCGCGTAAATTGGCGAGTTTTTCGCTTTCTATTGCCGCATCCTGCTGACGGATTGGTAAACAGACGTCTCGTCAATTGCCATTCAACGCCAATTTCACGAAGAGTTTTCACTGTGTTTATTTGTGTTACGTTAAATGAATTTCAATTAAGCTTTTGCGTGATTTTGTAGGTATCTAAAATAGCGTTTGGTAATAAGCTACGGCGATATTTTTACGATATAATAAAATTTCTGTGTTTATTTATAAAACTTTACGAGTAATTATGGAAAATGACGTTGGGAGTAACTAGAAATTCAAGGCAAAATGTGTTTGAGGGACGTTTTATTGCAAGTTCATGTGCAGATTAAACGGTCATGGCAGATTGCACAATGATTTTTTTGATCGAACCTATACCTACAGAGTGGTTCCTTTTTCATAGCTCAATTTGTGTCTTCTAAACTGTAACTTTGATGTAACTTCTAAACTTACCAACTTACCCCCTACCATCCCTCACTTCAAAATTTCAAATGGCATCCCTCCACTTGCGAATTTTGTTGCGAATTCAACTTCGTAAAAAATTTTTGATATTCGTTCGAATTCGGTCGAATTTTAAATTACATTAGGGCCCTTCGTGATACCTCGTTTGAAAGGAGATAAAATTCTGTGTAAATCGATGCAAGAATTTTTGAAATCCATTACCTCGTTCAAAAGTTACAACATAAACTCGAAGGATTTCTATAGGCCCAAAATCAGCTCCTGTTCTTCAATGTAACTTTTGAATGAGTGGATGGATTTCAAAAATTCTTGGATCAGTTTATACATGGTTTATACAGAATTTTATCTTCTTTCAAATGAGGGTATCACGACGGGCCCTAATGTAATTTAAAATTCGACCAAACAGGTTAAGAGCGAATATCAAAAATGTTTACAAAGTTGAATTCGCAACGAAATTATAACAAGTGAAGAGTTGCCATACGAAACTTTGAAGTGGGGGGTTGGTGGGGGTAGGGGGTAAGTAGAACATTTTCGCCGGGCACGGAGTTAAGTGTCCCCTCGAAATCAAAATCGACCTGTCTGAGCAAATTTTCATATTTTATTTGATTTAGGAGATATTCGGGGTCGCACTTATAATAAGTGTTTTGGTCGTAAAGTCAATAAAAATGGAGATATGATTAAAGAACCGATTCCTTAACACTTTCAAGAACTGTCAAATGATGCGCACAGGGTTTATTGATGGGGATTTTTGACCCATTAATTGCAGTCACTGTACCTGTACCAATTTTCGGCTTTCTTGTAATTTTTCCTAAGCTTTGCTGTATTTTTGTCTAAAGTTCCTGATGGGCTTTAAGTCCAATACATCCTTAAAAATGGGCAGCAGAGGTAGCGGCTGGAACCTCCCCATCGCGTGTAGGTAGCAGCCAATTGAACACGAAAGTTTCTAGGCCGCTCGTCATTGTGAATAATTTCACACTTTGTCACAGCGACATTTTTTTGCGATATTTTTATTAAATTACAAAATTGAACGGTAAAATCGAATTTTACTCGCCTTATTCAGAGGGTCGTAGCCCCCTTCGAAGCTATTTTCAGACATGTTTATAGGAACTACTTGTTTCCCATTTTTTAAAGTAGAATCACGCCTGAAAATTAATAACTTCATTGCTGAAATACGTACCCTGTGTAATGAAATTAGTAAGACATTGCTGATATACGTATCCTGAGTAATGAAACTAATAAGACAAAACATTTAAAGTTGACAAAAAGTACAAAGTTTACCTATACCTACATCTGTGGGTTGAATAAAATATGCTAAAGGGATAACAATAATGACTTAAGCTAGGCATTGTGACCATTAAAAATAAGCAATCTGTATCTCAGAGTGAGGGTTGGATAACTATGAAAAGATCAAAAAACGTTTTTCTAGCTTCAGAGCGACTGAGCGAGATACAAATTAAAGACAAAAGTACCTTCGCTATAATGTTTGGCAGTAAAATCTGATTGTAGAATATTGTTGTGTTAGGCGTCCTTAATGTAATAATCGTTTATATTTAGAAATTTGGCACTAGATTCCTTAACTTTTTTATGCATTTTCGGTTTTGCAATGTGCCCTTGGGAATGTCCCCAAATGCTAACTTTATCATCTTTATGCTTTGACTAAAAAAGTTACTTAATGCTGATCGCTCATGCCGTGCCTTTGATTGGTCATTTCATTTGTGAGACACCTTAGGGAGCAGTGTTGTTAAGTATTGAAATACAAGTATTTAAAATACATTTTACAGATGTATTTAAATACGTATTTAAAAACTTTTGCCGACATTGTATTTTAAAAGTATTTCAAATACTTTTTTTGTCATTTATTTAAATACATATTTAAATACATTCTCAACTGCGAGATGGAAATTTTACCGTTGCGGTTAAAATCGATATCCTGGAATTTCTAAGAAATTTTACCTGAGGCTTAACCCTCGACGACGCAAAAGGCTTATTGAATTCCAGGTAAAAGTACAGCACAGGATGTAGGTAATCAATAATCATCATTTGGCCACCGTAAATTAACCCGGACTGCAAAATTTATTTCTTTTCTCAGAATGAATCACAAGCGGTAACGTGGTGTTTCAATTTAAATCAAATGGATAAAAAAGTCATTGTTTCATTGAAGTGTATTCTTCGCTGTCTTATTCTGTTTATAAGTGTCGAGCGCCATAATTTTTTGAATTAACATTATTATGGATACCTAACTCCAAAAACTTGCCTTGCTCCCTCCAATACTAAATGGTTCTATTTTTAAAATAATTTCAAGTGACAAGACCTCTAATTTTTTACCTACCTATTCTTAAATAAAAATAAAGGTTTCAAAAATTAAATCCACCGGTTAGTGCCACGAATCCATTCTCCATAGCTGATGTTGCCCTCAATAGAAGAATGAAAATGTAATTGATCGCCTATATTAAGTTTTTCGCCCTTTTGTAGTTCTTACAGACCAACAGACCTACAGACCAAGTTTGCTTTTTTTAACTTTGAGTATTTAAAAGTATTTAAATACATTTTAAATGTATTTGTATTTGTATTTAATTACATCTGTAAAAAATGTACAGGGTGGGCCCGTAAAAGTTAGAACAAACTTTGTCTGTTAATAAACGTTTTATTTATAATCCGATTTTAATGAAAATTTGTGAGGTTGTTAATTCAACCTTTCTACGTCGAGGCCAATCATTTAATGTACCAACACTCACTTAGTTTTTGAAATGTTTTTCATTAAATGGAGAGGTGACGTTTAGGGTCGCTGCAAAATTAAACCAACGGTGATGGGCTGCTCTTCTTTATCTTAGAATCATATTTGGAGCTTTCTGAGCGAAGTAACACCGAGAAATTAAGACATTTTTTGTTCTCTTACTCAAAAACTAAGTTAACTAAAATCTGCAATGTTTCGCGAGAAACCTGAAATTGCAAGTCAAGTTGCCCTTGGAATTTACTTTTGTCGCATTGACAAGAAAATTCTAATCATTTTAAGATGGCTCGATTATCGCTAGAAGAGAAATTTTAATCAAAACGCTCCAAGAGCGTAATTCTAGAGCCATCAGAAAAGTTGCAGTAATGCACCAGATTCTTCTGGCTCCAAAATTACGCTCGTGGAACTGGAGGAGATTAAAATTTTATCTTCTAGTAATAATCGAGCCATGTTAAATAGATTAATTTGCTTGACAATGTGACAGAAGTGAATTCTAAAAGGCAACTTGACTTACAATTTCGAGTTTTTCGCGAAACTGCAGATGTTAATTAATTAATTTTTGCTCTGCTCAGAAAACTTCAAAATGATTCTAAGATAAAGAGAAGCAGACCATCACCGTTGATTTAATTTTGCAGCGACCCTAAATGTTACCTCTTCATTTACTGAAAAATATTTCAGAAACTAAATGAGTGTTGGTGTATTAAATGAGTGGCCTCGACGTAGAAAGGTTGAATTAACAACTTCACAAATCTTCACTGAAATCGCATTATAAATAAAAATTTTATTGGCAGCCAAAGTTTGTTCCAACTTTTACGGGCCCACCCTGTATTTAAATAGTATTTGAAATACATTTTTAGAAAAGTATTTGTATTTGTATTTAAATACTTAGAAAAAAGTATTTTTAACAACAGGTTCTGGTACTAACTTGTAAAAATAAATGTTACTGATGAAACCATCCCTGTTGAAATAAAAAAATTGGCTGTCTCGGAGACGGTAGAAACGTCTACTGTTTCACCGAATTTGTAAATTATTGTTGTTGAACGTGTCGAAGAATTATCATGACAATTATGATAAACACGTTGACAGCGTAAAACATTCCCAGTCGGAGAGACATGCGCATCGCTGTACGAACCAGGCGGACGAGTATGGAATGCGGCAAATGTAAAATACAGCAGCACATACAAATTAACAAAGAACCGGTTTTCGCCGTAGTCATTAAAAGTGCATTTTTACTGCTTCTTATGCGGCAGTAAAAATGCACTTTTTTAATTCAGCACGGCAAAAAAACAGATTTACTGTCCTGGCTGGATTCCTGGCTTCGGCTATGAAACTTCAGCCGCGGCAGTAAATCTGCAATTTTTTTGCCTTGTTAAACAATATAGTATATTACGATATTAGGTTGGTAAGTACAGTATAACAGAATCGAGGAAAGGTTTGCAAAAACGAGTCGAAGACGAGTTTTTGCAATTTCCGAGATTATGTTAGATGTACTTAACAACCGTGTATCGTATATGATTTTTCGCACAATCGAAATTAACTTATTGAACATTTTTCGTCAGCCATTAAACAAATCCTGTTTGACAGATCGCCGAATTTTCCTAATGCTCTCGCTACCTTTGCCAGTTCAATTGTTTTACTTACCATGCCTGTGTCAGATATGCGTGCTGTTATGAATTCATAACAGCACTGTTATTTTTCGTTGCCTGGGAAACCAAACCGCGCTTGGTAAGTTGAACTTACACCTTATGTTAACTACGTCGGTAAGAGAGTTATAACATACGATTGTGCGAAAATAACTATTTTCACCCCTAAAATGAAATTTTTCGAAAAAATGGCTCTAAAGTTTTCGATCCCCCAATGCAACAGCTACCGAATTCGATAATAATAATTAATAACATGCCTTTTTGGTAAGAAAAATTCAAAAAGGGGCCTTTTTGCCTCTAAAATGGAAATTTTCGAAAAAATTGCGCTATACAACAGCTATCGAATCCGATAGTAAGAATATGCCTCTTTGTAAAATAAATTCAAAAAAGGGCCCTTTCGCCAATAAAATGAAATTTTTCGAAAAAATGCCACTAAGGTTTTCTACTTTAGTAGAGTGCTATGTGATATAAATTGTGACTTCTGTGGGGGAAACGGTGTTAAAAGATGAAACCTACATTGATTCGAAGCTCATATTATATTATATCTAAATCCAAAAGTAATACAAAATTGGACCGTGGAAAAGGGCACTATGACCGAAAACTGAGATAATCACACCATCGTGTAGAAGAAACAAAGTCAATTTTGTAGTGTCAAATTCATAAAGACTTCTGTACGAAATATATATTTTTTTAATTTCCCGAAATCCAATAATACATTGGGCCTTATGGGCGGAAAAAGTTAAATAATGGTTTATCTCGGTTCGAAGCCGGCAAAAATTTAATACAAATCTTCCTATTGTCATGTTTACACAGCGATTGCTTTTAAACGAGGCCGAAAATCGAAAAAAATTATTCTATGAAAAAGTTTCGTTCATGTCTTAGGAACGTGTCGGTGAGCTACTTATATTTTTATCATGAATATGAAGCAAGATATGAAATTAAATGTAAGAGAAGTGCATTTTTTAAGTCGCTGCGGACCGGGCGTAGTGGCTCGCGGCCTGGCGTCCCCACTACTGTCAAACACATCTCGCATCTCATTTTATCACCATAGCATAGCTATCCCTTTCAATTTTACTTACATGGTTTTACGATGATATTATACCATTCAATCTTTGTGCGAAAAATTAAACAAAATATTTTTGGGTTGTTACTCGGGTTGTTATTAACAGACAATTAAAAAAATACATGAAACTGAAAATTATTTAATTATTCGTTAATGTCTTCGTCTTCCATTGGCGTCTCAATTTCAATTACTGTAGTTGTAATTAATTTGTTTTCACATGATTTTTGTGCCATGCATTTGCAAGATCCAATGCAGCCCATTTGATTTTTTCTGTAGATGCAGGTTTTGCCTTTGAAGTCTGCAAAATATTTTTTGTAATTTTCAATTTACCAATAAGCAACAAAATTTTACCTTTCTTGCATCCACACGACGATAAAACCTTTAACTGTTGGGGGACAGGAAGAAGACGGCTGAAATTTTACCATCTTTAATTTTCCATCCAAAACTTTCAAAACTTGGTAGCTGTTGACGAGGTTCTAAAGAATGGTACCACACTTTTGCCTGATAATACGCTCTCAAACTGTGAAGTCATAAAGAATCTTCCTTAGGGGGTAATTTTGAAATTGTTGCAGACGCTGCCAGTAGTCCTCTTAAAACGTTAATAGAAGTTATATCGGCGTTTTTTGAATTTATTTGATAACAAAATTTTGTATACTTTGGAACGTATCTAGTGAAAAATCTGCGATTCCGACACCCTCCAAGTATTCATAATAATCCATCAGGTAAGTTTTCCAGCAGCTCTTTTTTCCGATTCCTGAAAACTGGCTGGTGGTGTCACATCCAGTCAGAGCATGAAGAGACTCGTCCAGCTATATACCCGTTCATGACATTCAGCTTCAAGAAAAACTTACAAGAAACTTACCTGCATTTCATGCTCTGACTGGATGTGACACCACCAGCCAGTTTTCAGGAATCGGAAAAAAGAGCTGCTGGAAAACTTACCTGGATTATTATGAATACTTGGAGGGTGTCGGAATCGCATATTTTTCACTAGATACGTTCCGAAGTATACAAAATTTTGTTATCAAATTATATTCAAAAAACGCCTATATAACTTCTATTAACGTTTTAAGAGGACTACTGGCAGCGTCTGCAACAATTTCAAAATTACTCCCTAAGGAAGATTCTTTATGACTTCACAGTTTAAGAGCAGGCAAAAGTGTGGTACCATTCTTTAGAACCTCGTCAAAGCTACCAAGTTTTGAAAGTTTTGGATGGAAAATTAAAGACGGTAAAATTTCAACCGTCTTCTTCCTGTCCCCCAACAGTTAAAGGTTTTATGGTCGTGTGGATGCAAGAAAGGTAGAATTTTGTTGCTTATTGGTAAATTGAAAATTACAAAAAATATTTTGCAGACTGCAAAAGCAAAACCTGCACCTACAGAAAAAAACAAATGGGCTGCATTGGATCTTGCAAATGCATGGCACAAAAATCATGTGAAAACAAATTAATTGCAACTACAATAATTGAAATTGAGACGCCAATGGAAGACGAAGACATCAACGAATAATTGAATAATTTTCAGTTTCATGTATTTTTTTAATTGTCTGTTAATAACAACCCGAGTAACAACCCAAAAATATTTTGTTTAATTTTTCGCACAAAGATTGAATGGTATCATCGTAAAACCATGTAAGTAAAACTGAAAGGGATAGCTATGCTATGGTGATAAAATGAGATGCGAGATGTGTTTAACGGCAGTGGGGGCGCGAGGCCGCGAGCCACTACGCCCGGTCCGCAGCGACTTAAAAAATGCACTTCTCTCACATTTAATTTCATATCTTGCTTCATATTCATGATAAAAATATAAGTAGCTCACCGACACGTTCCTAAGACATGAACGAAACTTTTTCATAGAATATTTTTTTTCGATTTTCGGCCTCGTTTAAAAGCAATCGCTGTGTAAACATGACAATAGGAAGATTTGTATTAAATTTTTGCCGGCTTCGAACTGAGATAAACCATTATTTAACTTTTTCCGCCCATAAGGCCCAATGTATTATTGGATTTCGGGAAATTAAAAAAATATATATTTCGTACAGAAGTCCTTATGAATTTGACACCACAAAATTGACTTTGTTTTTTCTACACGATGATGGTGTGATTATCTCAGTTTTCGATCATAGTGCCCTTTTCCACGGTCCAATTTTGTATTACTTTTGGATTTAGATATAATATAATATGAGCTTCGAATCAAGGTAGGTTTCATCTTTTAACACCGATCCCCCCACAGAAGTCATTTTTAAGCATCTTTAAGCGGCTCCGGCTCTCTACTACTTGAAAAAAATTAACTATCAAATCCAGTAATAAAAATATACAGTTATGCATAGGTTTTTTTTCACGGCACCATTTTTTGGCCAAAAGGGCACCAGGTGTGAATACATTTTTAGAAGCAGAATTCGAAGAGCATTCTTATGGTAACGCGAAAAATGGGGGTTTGCATTAAAATTTTTAAAATTGATGTGCCAAAAAGGCACTTTCCGTGAATCGATGTGGCTCAAATTATAATCAGCACCTATAAATCTCCCACTGAATATGTGTGCCAAATTTCACCTCGATACGTTCACTAGTTTGGAGCTGCAGCGTGCTTACAAACAGATACACGGATATGTATATTTCAAAAACCACTTTTTTGGATTCCCAAAACTAAAAACGTAAACATTTGATGTTTTGGCGATTGAATATTTTATTAATTTGCTCCGCGAAGCGTAAAAGTTAAAAATTCACGTTTACAGAGCGAAAGTTATCGTGGCTAGATGTACTGGTTTAAGCGCGAAGCGGCACAATAAAATAAAATGGTGGATGCGCCAAGATTATATTTCAGTTTGTACCTCTGATCCGAAACCAAAAATTCAGCCTGTTTTGGGAAGCACGTCTCATTGACAGAAATTTGAAAAAGGAACTGATGAACGCGATCAATCAGAAAAGTGGAAGTTGCGATTTCCTTCCGATTAGATTGTACATATTTTTTCTTAATTACAACTTTTTGGGGTACCTGGGCGAGAGGGATTTCACCCCTTACCAGCTCTAATAAGACATGGCTTTCTAGCAGGGAACGAAAATAACATTGACCTCGCCTAGCCGTCTTTTCCGGAATTGTGTATTTTTAAACGAGCAATGAAAGCAGTGTTTGTTGGCAAGCGAACAAGTAGACACGCATAATGGATTTATTATTTAAGGTAACATCACAATAACAATAAAACCCAAAATCTGCTTTCTTTAGGTAAACACAGATGAAACTCTGGGGCGCCACCTAGTCGCTGCACGCGATATACAACCTGGTGAAATTATAATCAAGGAATCGCCGTTAATATGGGGCCCCTTTTTGCACACCGTTCCTGTATGTTTGGCGTGTGGTAAAGTTTTAACCGAGAAGAACAGCAACCCCTGCAGTAAGTGCGGATGGCCTGTGTGTAACCCAGAATGTGAGGCATCTCCATTGCATGCTCCAGAGTGTCATTTTACTGCCTCACGAGACAGCAAGGTAAACTCTCCGATCATTTTCAATCAACTTTTTTAAATTTCAGATTAACATAAATAATTTTGGGATAATTCACCCAAACTACCAGTTTGTAACCCCCTTGCGTTGCCTTTACTTAAAGCAATTTTGCGAGGAAAAATGGCAGAAGTTGATGAGCCTTCAAAGTGAAGGGGCTTCAAATAATTTTCCTTCTGATTTTATGAAAAAATTCTTTAAATTCGATTTCACTACTGAGGAAATCGAGAAGGTTTGCGGGATTTTAACGGTTAACGGACATGAAGTACCATTATCCAACCCCCCATTTCTAGCAATTTACGAAACAAGCTCATTTTTGGAGCATAACTGTCTGGCAAATTGCAGCAAAACTTTCACAGATGATGGTGAATTATTGATTTTAGCAGCTGCTTCTATCAAAAACGGAGAACATTTAAGCATTTGCTACACAGATCCTTTATGGGGAACTGTAAATCGAAGAGGATATCTTTACCAAACTAAACAGTTTTGGTGTAAGTGTTCTCGATGTAAAGACCCCAGTGAAAGAGGCACCCATATTAACTCTTTGATTTGTCCAAAATGCGACGGTTATTTACTTCCAGCAACTTTCTTGGAGGATAACGAAACTTGGAGGTGCACAAAATGCGACCAAGAACTCCCCGAAGAAAACGCAGTGGAACTTCTGAACAGAATCGGATTGCACCTCTCGGAAATGACGAAAGGATCTCCTGAGCCTTGCAAAGACTTTCTTAAAAGATTCAGGAATCTGTTGCACCCTCATCACTACTACATGCTCGACGTTAAAATGGCTTTGATTCAAATGCTGGCGTCTGATAATTTACAGAGTTTGGTGGATGACGATTTAAAGCTTTTGCTGGAGTTAGCTGGAGAACTGAGGGAGATTGTGGGAAGAGTTGCTGTCGCTGAAAGGAGGTTAGGAGGATTGCTTCAGTTTCAGTACGTTAAAGGGCTGCTTGAAGTGTCTCAAAGAGAAGATCGCGTGGAAAAAGAGCAACTTCTGGTAGGTTTGAATGTTTTTTCCAGGAATTAATTGGTTTAATTGAAGAAATGTAAGAAAGGCTTCGAGGAATGTGAAGAACTTCTGCGGAATGAAGCGAGTAGGAGTCAGGAAGGGATGATTTTGCGGCAGGTCAGATTTCATTTGCGAGGCATTGATGCTTTGTTGGAAGAAGTGAATAAATCATAATTTTGCAGTGAAAAATGTTTTTTTATTATTCAATGCAGAAAATTATTGTAATGTTTGGATTGTGTTATTTCTGGTAATTAAATAAGGTACCTGAATGAACCTATACGTACTTTAACGCATATAAAAACATTTACTTTTAACAATCATTTATTGCCAGTATCTTTTGGGGAATTCCCCTTCCCCTCGCCCAACGATTCGACAGTTCTCCTCACGCCCAGTTGATAGCCAACAGAGGCGTCCGCACTGCTATTAGGGTTTTTATTATTTTTTGGCATCAAACACCGCATCAAACAATCATTTTCTTGAAGCACTTCTGTAGCTATGCTCGGATCGTTTTCACTGCCCGACACAATATCTGTCAACGAAGTCTCCCACATGTGTCTCACATAATATGCCCTTTCGTGCAAGTAACCCACGTTGCTCTTCCACTTTTTTAGTAGTCGAAAATTTTCTAAAACAGAAAGTCAAAAATTTAGCTCGCCTAGAAGTTTACGTACCCCTAGCCCGGCTTTTGCGTCCGTCGCGCTTTTGATCTGTGGTCATTTCCTTGATCATTTGGCTTCTTACACTCTGCTTCTCGTAGAAATGTTTAATAAATAATAAAATGTTGTTCATGTATATGATGATAATCGATAATTCTTCTTCTGCGATGATTTTATTTCTCACCAGGTAATGAGTTATGTATATGATGATCATCTAAAAAATATGGAGGTGGTTAATACAACACATTTTTCATTTACAGGATGTCTCAGAACGCTTTCTTATTTTAATGGGATATTCAGCATTAAATTATGATGGGACACGTCTTTTCTAAAATTTCCAGGCTTAACTATAGTTATCAATTTAACCAGACATTTTTTTAATTTCTAATTAGAGTTGGCCTTGCCCGGAGTGACGTACGTTTCAGTTTAGTGCATATTAAAGTCTGTTAGCTTGTTTGATATAACCTAACTTACTCTCCATTCATTTTCTATTGAAGTGACAGAACGTCAAAATTTGAATTTTAGGTTGGTATGAGGAAATTTTGCAAGGAATTTTACTAAGAGGTGAGTTGGTAGAACCGAGTTCAATGCGATACGTCAGAAAACATGACAAATGGCCTTTGTGTGCGTGCAGTTTTGAGTAAAGTGCAAAGAAAAATAGTCACGAAAAAGCCCCAGGTACGTTTATCTGTGACACTGCTTCTAACAGTAAAAATAAACCCTAGAAGATTTGGGTTATGTAATGTTGTCAAAAGTACACGCCCTTACAAATTAGGGTTGTACAGTTCCAGAAAAATTTTAGTTCTGCTATAGAAAATGAACGGACTTTAGTTTCGAAATGCACCGCCAACTGCAATTAGAAATTCAAAAATCAATCAGATTTGAGCATTTGAGTTCCGAATGGACGTCTTCAGTTTGTGGGATAAAGAGGATGCCAATACAGTGTCTAATGTGTAAACATGAATAAGAAAATCATGCACGCGCAGGTCTGTTTCCAAATTTCCAAGGAAACACACAGGTAAAAAGCATCTCATTTGGTAAAAATCAGCTGTGACAGACATCCAGCCAATGATTGAGCACGCTAGAGAACCAACATGCGTGCGCCGCTCAGGTAAAACTGAAAACGTCCATATAAGCCGTTTCCTAGGGAACATTGTATAAAATTTGAATTGTCGTATCGTGTTACCTCGGAAATAGGACCTATATCTGACATTAAATGTCCTTAACAAGTAGCTTAGAACTCAAATCTGATTGGTCTACTCGAATCTCTTGAGTTAGTTGAGTATTATTGGAACCTGGAAAATTTAAAAAATAAGTGTCAACTCAGCATCTGAAGACGAATATTTCATTAAAATTCAGTGCGAGCATTCTGGGACAGCCAGTATAACGTCTGATCAAAAGAATTTAAAATCTCAGTTAACAAAGTTTAGCGACTTCTTTTGATCACACGGTATTCTATACCTGGAAATCTGTAGCTGTCACTTCAAAGAGGGCGTGGCTGACCACAATTTGTTTCAAGTAGTCTACAACTGCTGCTTGATTACCGTTGATTAGGTATTCAACGGTATCTTTGATGACGTAAAATACCATGACAAAGTGATCAATGATCCTCTCTTTCACGAATTTACGGTTATTGCTATTGGTGAAGTCATGGAATTTAGTGAAGAGGTCTTCGTGTATTTTCGTGGTTCTAAGTAAAATTCTTTAGACATACCTTGGTCGGTCTTTTGAAAATGACAATGTCGCAATTTTCACAAACAATGACATTCGCCATCGCCATAAGGCTACGTGTTAATATTTTGCTCGATTCAAGCAGTTTAACAATAACTTATTTGTTGTTTCTATATTCATAGGTTGCCTGGTAAGTGACGTCATCCAGGGGATGAGGTTAATTGTGGCTACTACATACTACTAGCTGCATTTGACTCGGCTAATTATTTCATTGCTAAAAACTGATAATAAAAACATCAATATGTAGCTTTACGGCGAATTTAAACTATTTGTACCGGTAAAGAAAATTGCGACGTTGCCATTTCCAAACAATACCTTTTTGATCACAAATATCTCTGCATCTCTTGTCTTCTTAGTTCTTATGCAAAAGTATGTAATAAGAAAAAAAAAACTAAATTATGTTTACTTACAACTACTTGTGTGATGTGGCTAGAAAAACATACCTATGTTGCCATTTGAAATTAAAAAAATTCACTATAACCGTTTGATGTAAAAGAAATCGCGATTAAAGATATTTTGCATTTTTAGAACAGTTTCATTTGGTTTTTCATTCACTCAATAGGATAATAAATAAAAAAGTAATTTTTCGCATAAAGCCCTGTTCTGTATTATGAAGCAATAGAAATGTGGTATGTTACCAGAATTGACCATAAATTGCATAAAATAAAACAAAAAACTAAGGAAAAAAAAGAATGAAAATTAATTTTCTTAATGCTGTCGATAAAATAGGTAGGTAGGTATGTATCAAATATTTAGTAATTTCAATAAGTTGAATCTATCCCTATTATGAGCGGTCTCTGGTCAAAACTTTATCTCCTGACTGGGTGTTCCAGAAAGCTCACACTTTCTTTTAATGGAGTTTTCAGCATTCAGTTCTGAGTAGGTTCGATTCGTGTCTTTTAAAAATGTCCAGGATCCAATAGTTCTTCAGTTATCAGACGACCAATCAAATTTCAGCTCTGAATTGAGAGTGGGCACTACGCCTGAAATGCATGCAACCCAGCACTCTGGTGGAGCAACATACAACAAAACTTTACTTTTACCTCGTTGACGTTGTTAACTCAATACGGTAAAAAGTGAGGTTTTGTTCTATGTTCGTCCACCAGACTGCTGGGTTGCATACATTCCAGGCGTAGTGCCCACGTTGAGCGTGGGCACTAAGCCTCATAAGGTCTAATAAGTTTGTTACATGCACTATTTCCTCGGTAGCAAGATATAATATAAATTATTGGCTGGTATGAATAAAGTGTTACAAGATGCTCATACCTGCATTAATAAAGGATGCAAATATAACTTTTTCGTGATCGAGAAAAGGATAGAACTATGAGCAAAAGCTTTGTTACCTCATGGAAATGAAACTTTTGTCCTACGTCACAACTAAAATAATTGCTACCGCTAATACAATTAATACCAGCTGTTACCAGTAAAGGCTATCCGAAAGGTAATTTTTCAAACTATTTTTGTAGGTATTCACATTGAACTCAAAATTCAAAATACGACAACGGGGGAATTTTTTCATCTGTGCGTAAGACAAAAGTTTCATTTCCATTAGGTATATAATATGTAAATACATTTTCATTACTAGTATCTTGTTACCTAAGAAGTAGTGCATGTATTAGTAGACCTTATAAAGCAATTCAGGGCTGAAGTCTGATTGGCCCTCTTAAATATTCTATAGCTGGAGAACTATTGGACCCTGAAATTTTTCAAAAACACGGATCGACTCGAATTTAATGCTGGATACTCCACAAAAGCAGGTTAGAGTGTTCTGGGACACCCGGTATTACTAAGTTTTATATTATTGTTGTCACTTTTGGCTAGATTTTAGATGCATTATTCAATCGATAGTTGTAGGTATGAAATAAGTAGTATTTTATTCGTATGGCGATTAATACTGAACTCAAATGGCTGAACACTGAACACTCGTTTTCAACCTGAGTTGCAAACTTCATCCTTGTGTAATTTAGGTAGCCTGCATTATACATTTTTTAAATAACATAGGGACTATGGAGTGATCAAATAGAAAAAACGATTAAAGGGGGCTAATTATTCCTCCTGGTGGTTTTTACATTTGATCACTCAGTGTTAGTCATACTCTATGGGGATAAAACGGTTTTTTTACTCAAAGTGAAAATCTGCACAAATCTTCCCCAGCTGAGTCTCCAAATAATCCAAAATTTTGGCCGAATCGATTATAATATCAGATGTAAGCCCACTCTTCTCACCGGAAAACCTCCTCTCCAAATACTCCGGTGGGGCTTTACTCCAACTGAATTTTTCAGTCGAAAATGAAGGCAATTTCTTCAAAACAAAAGTCTCTTCAGGCACTTCACCCTGGTGCACAGGAAAATCAACTGAAGTCACCGAAAAAGCTTTCGTGGTTCGCCGAGAAGATTTTGGACAAAACAAATTACCCATACCTACTGTCACAATTTATTGACATTTTACTCCTTAAAAATATCCTTAACATTCAATTTGATCTGACTATCTCTTTCTGCTTCTTTGAAATCTGAGGCTACACTTACGTGAGTTTCGTGTAAGTCACGTTCATGTTTTAACAAGTCGAGAGCCTCGTCATAAAGCTGTTCCTGGGGGCAGTTTCCTTGGTATTGTCCCTCAAGTTTTTTGTAATTGTCTATGAATTTTTGCGTAAGAGATTTATATTTTGTATCCAACAGGTTCACAGACCCTATTTGCTTGGTCTTTGCATGAAAGGTCCTATAAATAGTCAACTTGTTTTATAGTCAAAGCAAAAGAAAATATTTACGCTCTGATTTTGTCCTCGGGGTAGAATATTTTTCTTAAGGGCAGTTTTGGTACTGGACGATCAAATCTTGGCTCTTCTTTAGGGGGAAAGGCTTCATAGACGTCGTACCAAATGGGGCGATCGTCCCAAGACAGGGCCCCAGATTTCAAAAGGCCCGTCGTTCTAAAACATGGTTAAATCATAAAATCAAAACAGAAATCCTACCTGGTATAAATAGTTCCAATTTTTTCTAGACGACTCCCAGCCATGGTTTTTGAGGTTATGTTGTGGTTATGCAACTCAATGCAACTGTCACACTCACTGTCATATTCGTGATTTCGTGCTGTCATAGACCTAAGCAGTTTGTGCGACAAGGATACACTTATGCTGACTGCTTTTAGTTAACAAGAGACACAATGCTTCTGGTTCTGTCATTTTTAAAATTGGTTCTGTCATTTTTAAAATTCGCGGTGTGTTAAGTGTTTTGGCATTTACTTGTATGCTTGTGTTTTGTCCTTCCGTCAGAAAAGCTGGGCTTTCGTGCGGGTTTGGCCCCATGTGAGATTCTGCCTTCCACCAGACAAGTTCCAGAAATTGAGAGAACCAGGTACGCACCTGTCAAAGGTAAAACTGCATGCGTCAATTGATATAAGAATCTGAAATTTTGAACATAAAAGTAGTGTAAAAGCCTTTATCCACGAATATTAAATAATGCCACTGATACGTACGTAATTGTGGATACATAATTCTGTTCATTAAAATACAGCGAGACTTATTGTAAAAAGTCACGCTTCTGTCACATTATTTCACAGCACCTGTAATGTTGGCTGCCTATCCAATGAAGATCATGACGTTTCAAAATCAAGCGAAAGTGTGCCAAAGCTGTTCCTACCATTTGTCAACTTTTTGTTTTTGTTGGTTTGTGTTTACATACAATAAATATAAAGTGATAAAAATTTTTGAAGAATTTCAATAATCTTGGGTAAATATATTTCAATAATCGTGGATAAAACGTCGTATTTAACTCGCACCTTATGGGCCATTATTCATGCACTTGGTTGTTTACAACTCAACCGCGTGAATAACAGCCTTCATAATGTGCTCGTTTAATAATATACTATTATCTACATTCTACAACTAGGTATTGAATAATATACGCATAAGTATAATGTATTCAACACTAAATACTGGGGGGCAAACCGCTGGGGATGTCAGGTGTACAATTTAGGGGGAAGTCCGACGATTTCAGAGGATCTCTGGTGTACAAAATACGGTTAGCGGTTTACCCCCCACTAAATACATAAGAGGCGCTTTCCTTTTACAGATTTATCTGAGGAGCCTCAGTTAATTTGATTCGTTCCTTTGAATATTGACCAATCAAAGCGCCTAATGTTAGTTGTTTTGAAAATGTTTTGAAAATTTTCAAAAGTTGACCAATCGCGGACCGTTGCGCAAATCCGCAATCCGCCAAGTGAAAACTCGCCTTTATTGGGCTTGGCTTTTTGGGTTCCAGGCCCATAGCACAGTACTCTAAAGACCCTTCAGGTTTCAGGAATTAACAATAAGGTCGACTGGCATGACGTATAGGTATTTTCAAAGTAAATATCCCATAATGCACACATCCAGTTTTTTGCGCAATGAAATTTGAGACACGTGTGTTTTTTACATATTTGGGCGAAGATTGTACAATTGTTTAATTAATTTATGACTGTTTTTCTTCGTCCATCTAGCTTACAAATTAGTTTTAAGAATTGATCCTTACCTTTTTCAATTTCCTCTGCGGTTTCTGAAAATGAAATTGTATTTAACGGTTGTGAATGCCAAAAATTGGCGCTCTGCGTGCCCCTTAGGTAAGGTTCACCCTTAGGGGCCTCTGCACCGGGCCCATCCGCTCCTTAAACACGCCCTTGGGCCCCATTTTCGATCCTAATTAAAATTTCGAGTGGGTCCCGATCTAAAATTGATCTCTATGAATGGTACATACCATCATGGTGCAAGGCGGCATTCCATGATCAAAAAAAACTGTCATGTCGGTTAGGATATATTTTTGAATCAACGCTTAAATTTTTTCGAGGGGCCGTAATAACTTCCTGAAGAAGCATTTTTTGCCCTATGCCCATATGAATTTTTCTTCTTCCAATGAAGCAAGGAATCATCCCCTGTGATTAATGCCAGACAAATAATCGGGTAAGAAAAAATTTGTTCTAAAAAATGTTTGCGCTCTAAAGAAATTGGATTCATTTTATTCGAAACGGTGCGTCCTACCGAGCTTGTTCAAGATCAGCACCGTTTTGTGTGCAGTGGCCACCAAATTATGATCTCGATGCTGTTTTTCGAGATTTTTTTTTTAAAGATAACAAACTATGTAAAAAATAAGTCTTAAAATCGTGGACCGCTTTTTGCGGTAAATTTGAAGATGTATCTAGCCTCCCATAGAAACAGAATGGATTTTATCTGGGAGTACCAGTTGTATTTTATTGAATTTCCCGCGGGGATGAATCTAAACAAATGAAACGTTTTCGTACCAGACGATTTTCACTTAAGCTGTATATTTTAACCTCCCCCCAACCGTATAAAAATGGGAGGTTACTGCAATCACTCCAAAATTCGAAATTGAGATAACACCAGATCTTTACGTTTCAAGGTCCCAGGATCACGAAAAAGTGGTTTTTAAAAAATGTCTGTGTATGTACGTACGTATGTACGTATGTGAGCACGATTTCTCGGAAACTACCGAACGGATTTTAATGAAATCTGGTATGTATGTTCGCGTTGGTCCTCTGGTGAGCCCAGTTAATTTTCTTGCGAATTCGCAGACGCTAAGTGCCTTTTTGGCATGTAAACTATGAAATTTGACTGATGAACACTAATTTTTCTTATCAGCACATGAAAGACCTTGAAATTCTGTATCTGAAACTGTATTCCCACTTAGCGCCTTTTTGGCATAAAATCTAAAAAATCGAAATTTAGAGGAAACATTAAATAACACGCTACAGCCTAAACTGTTGGATCGATTTGGCTGAAATTTGGTAGGTAGAGATACCGCTGCCCGCCGAAGAGCTGATTTAATTTTGGTGGCAATCGGCGAACGGCAAGTGCCATTTTGGCATATCAACTTTGAAACTTGAATAATGAACCCCCATTTTCTCTATCAGCACATGAAAAGTCTTCAAATTTAGTTTTCAAAATTTATTCAAGTTTAGTGCCCTTTTGGCAAAAGATCGTAAAATTTAGAAAAATCACAGAAAACACCTTAGGTTTGGTGAAGTAAAACTTAGGTAGCTTTAGTAAATAGTAAAATTTACTTGATATTGGTGATAGGATTGGATCATTCTCCAAGTGGGGAGGTTCCAGCCGCTTCCGTAGCTGCCCATTTTTTTAACATAAGAAAGCTTAATGCAGACGTACGAGACTCTGGGAACCCCAACATAAATTCCAATGAATGGATAAACACCAGAAAGTAAATACGGAGCAATTCTTGGAAAACCCATCTCCATACCTCCACCTGTATTTTTATTTGGTTAATATTTGGCCTTTTTTATAATGTTTTAATAATGGCTACAACATCTTATAATACATTATAAACATATAGGTACAGAGCGTACCACTTGAACCTTTAACATACTTTGGAGTTCTTTTTCCTCTTAACTATAAAATCGTTGTTTTTGGTATAAACTGATGGAACTTATCTCAGGATGCTAATAAACGTGCTTCTAATTCTAATTTTATCTAATTATCTGTGACTTTCAGTTTAAATGACATAACGCCGCCATTTTGGGGCAAAAATCTTGCAGTCTCCTTCAGATACATGGGCCCAAATGGATTGCGCTATATTAGGTACTGCCTTTCTGCCTTTATAGTTGTAACGTTGCCATTTAGCTGTAAATCATTTTATGACCACCCGATAGGTGCAGCTGGGTGCAGCTGTAGCCAGAAGGCATTATCTAACTAGGTACAATGAGTAAGTACATTTTTAGAAGCAGAATTTGAAACCATTTCGAAAAAAATTAAAATTTAAAAGTTGATATGCCAAAATAGCAATTTCCGCGGACCAGCACCTAAAGTGTTCACTGAATTCACACATATTCAGTGATATACGTTCTCGATTCGTTCAGTTGGTACCCACGTCACGTAACATAAATTTATCCTTTGCACATTCATCAGTGAAAGTCGGATTTGGAGACAGGTAGGTAACCTCACGTCCAGTGGACATCCAGGTTTTCCGAAAAGCAGTGCGTTTGGATGTCCATCCACCCACATCCACTTGGACCTCCTTCCGACATATGAAATAGGTACCCCTTTGTTGACGACCTTAATATTCCATGGACATCTGAGGATATCCTAGAGGTGTACCTAGAAATTGACCGTAGATCCGCTGGAGATGTTTGAGCTCAGCGTGTCGTGACTACAGGTAGGCAGGCATTTTTCAAAAAACACTTTTTTGTGTTCCCATGCAGGATCCTAAAACGAAAAAAATTGATGTTTTAGGCAATACGATTTTTTGATCGATTTTAGTAGATAGGTACATCCATAGTGTCGCCAAACTTAAAGGTAGATGCTTTACAAACATTTTATACCAATGGGGTTTCGTTACCCATTGACATATGACAGTAGCGTTTAGACAGGATTTAAGGTCGTTATTTCCTCTTTCCGAAATGTCCTTCAAAATGAAAATTGATCCATCCCTAAATTTTTTGTGAATTTTCTTCCAATCGCATAATTTGCAACAAAAAATACAGAGACGATGAAAACTCGGTAGCCATTTTTGTTTAAGTTGTAAATTATGCAGATTATTAACTCAATTTACAGCTTAAATCAAAAATACCTACAGAGTTTTCATCGTCCCTGTACTTTTTCTTGCAAATTATGCGATTTAGAGCTTTGGAAGAAAATTCGCCCAAAAATTATTGATGGATTAATTTTCATTTTGAAGGACATTTTGGAAAGAGCAAAGAGCGACTTTCAATCCTCTCTAAACGCCACTGTCATGTGTCAAAGGGTAACGAAACCCCATTGGCCTAAATAATGGTGTGAAATGAAAGTCCTTAGGAATGACACTGATTGTGCGAATTCAAATCCAATGAGTGATATCGACGACCTCAACCTTCAGCTACGTCGAGTATAAAACTAAAAAATATCGCACAAAAACTAACGAAGATATACAAAAAAGAAAACTGCCCGGTTTTTTATGGGCCACCTTTATAATGGTGGCATTGGGTTTAAGCGTGGTTCGAAAAATATTCTGTACGCAGTATAGGTGTTTACATTGTTATAATATCACCTCTTAGTTTTCTGAATAAAAATATACCATATTTTTGCATAGCGTTGTCTTTGTTGCGTCTTGGCTGTAGGCTAAATTATGAATATTCCATAATTATGTGCAGTGCCGGATTTAGTATCTCAGGGACCCATGACGCATGTTGTTTTTGAGGCCCCATCATCCCCCCAATAAGATTTTTAACCACATGGTTTTAAATAAGCAGGCACTTTCTTTATTATTTTAGAACAATAATAGTATGTATTTCTGTATTACAAGTGCGAGACTTTACTGTTATTGTAATTTGTAAGGGGCCAATTGCTGATTTAAAGTAAGTAATCAAAGACGTGCTTTTCTGTTTTCGACAGGTAGGTACCCGAGTGGAAATTTAAATGATCAAAATGATACTTATTGCATAATGGTTAAAGTGTTAATGAGCTACATTGATTTACACATTTTTTTACCTTTTTTGCCCTTGGGCTATCTACATCCGCAATTAAAATTGGTCACATGTATGGAAAATTTTGCCCTGGCGGGATTTAGCAATTATTCTACCTGTGATCGAGTGAAGATTTTCGTTCAATCGAAATTCTGGCTTCTATTCTACAATTGATACCTACCTAAATTCAAGAAAGAAAATTGGGCACAAGATATTTCCTTAAGTATATTTATTTCAGGCTGCTATTCTGTTAGAATTATTAAATTGAAAAATTCAGCAAGGACTCTAAGAAAACAAGAAAATGTGCGAGAGAGAAAGAATCCACCTTAATTAGGAATGCAAATATTTATTAAATTCTTTAAATTGTCTACTTCAATATCTTTTCAATTTTTTTTATTTATTACCTATTTTTATTACTACTAAGAAGACGAAGAGCCGAAGACGTGGATGCCGAAGCCCCCTTTGAGGCCTGCGGCCTTATGAATATGTATTTTAAATTAGCTTCCAGCTCCAATTTAATAATTTGGTGAAACCGAGTTTTTGTTGTTAATCCAAATACGTAGCCTCGCAAACATTTGTATTCTCGAAACACCTTCCCGCTGTCCTTATAATTATCTTATTTCCAATGTTGGCCGGTAGGAAGTACGTCGAACCATCCCACCAGGACCGTACTAAACAAATCCACAGCCGCTTTTGTCAGAACCACACCAACAAGGTCGCAGTTTCGACGCTTTTTTCACCAATTTAACAACCGTAGAAATAATAACAATTCACTTTGTGCTCGGAACAAGGCCGGGCCTGGTGCGCAGATCCTCCGCAGAACCTGAATTTCAGAACCCGTTCATCGGCGAGTGAAAATGTGATCGCGGTGAGAGTGCCAGTGATTGTGGCCGTTTTCTAAAATGAAATTACTTAAGGTAAGGAAAATGCTCTTAATGTCAAGGCCTGTGATTTGAATTTTTTCCAACCTTGAATCTCAAAGTTATTAACACTGTTTAGATTTTTCTTTTTATTCCAAATTAATTTAAGTACATAATGAAATTAATTTCAAAATAGTGAGATGATGGCTAGCGGAGCATTGAGGACGCACATAAATTAACATTTCAAATCAATACCGTCACACCATTATTTACTCAATTTAAGCAAATACCAAAGTATATTTAGAAAATTAGTAGGTTGATAAATCGCATCCTGAAATGACTTGTGTTTTCTGTTGGCAGTAATATGGTCCCGTTGTTTTTTACGTTGGCAACCTTGATGGCGACAACGAAGGCATACCTCCCTTGCAGTGGAAGTTTTTGCCCCCCAACGGCTACACCGACTAAAGAACAATTTGGGAACGATCCTCATAATTCGATTTTTTTGGGCAGGGACCCTGAGACTGGATGCTCCTGCCGCGACTATCCTTCCGAATATATCGTCTGCTTCGGGCGAGATACTTGCCGAAAATTCCCAAAAAACTTCAACTTTCAATTAGGAAAACAGCTAAGAGTTAAAGGCACTCAAATAGTTGAACTGAAACCAGGAGACTTAAAGAACCTCACTCACTTACAAGAATTCCACCTTGAAGGCAACCACAACTTTAGCCGAATCCACAAAGGGAGTTTCTACAACATGACGAAGTTAATTCAACTTACAATTTCTTACAACGAAAATTTGAGGGCTCTCCACGAAGGATGCTTTGACGGACTCGTGAACTTACAAGAACTGTTTCTAGTTAAGAACGCGTTTGTTAGTGTACAAGACTTGGCTGTAGCACTTACCAAAAATAGCCTACCAGTTTTGCAACAGCTGTATTTGAACGAAAATAATTTTTTAAACATTACCCAAAAAGATTTTCAACCAATGATGAACAGCAGCTTGACGGAGCTCAGTTTAGTTTTGTGCCAAATTGAAGAAATTCACGCGAGGGCTTTCGTTCCACTCCGAAACTTGCAGGTTTTACATTTGGGGGAGAATAACTTTAACATAACAACTTTGGTAAACGTTGTAGAAGAAACCACTAAGAAATTACAGCTAAGAGCTCTAAATCTGTATTCTACAGGCCTTAGAAGATATCATTTGAAGTATTTGCTGGAAGTTGTAGCAAAATCAAACATCACAAGTCTTTGCCTTGCCAAGAATCAGTTTGAAATAATCTCGTCCGATACTTTCCCAAAAATGCCCAATTTGCAACTCCTGGACTTGAGTGAAGTTCTAGCTTTGAACATTACTACGAACGCCTTCGTTGGACTTCCAAACTTGAAAACTCTCGTCCTGAACGGAAACAAGTTATCCTCAATTCCAGAGGGAGTTCTTTTGGAGCAGCTCTCTTACCTGGATCTTCGACAAAACTCCGGCAATGAATATTCAGTGTCTTATTTGTCAATTTTCGGGCAGAAATTTGCGCAAATGAAGAAGCTGGAGTGGCTAGACCTCAGTTACAATAGAATTTTTAAGATCTACAACCACAGTTTTGAGGGTCTATCAAATTTGAAGACATTGGGGTTGAAGAATGCCACGATCTTTCAAATTGCCGACAACAGTTTTTCCATGCTGGGAAATTTAACTTTCCTCACTCTAGAAAATAACCATTTTCTCAGTGAAAATCGAGGTGAGATGCAATCGGACTTGTTTCGTGGGTTGTTCAATTTGGAAGTGCTCCTTTTGGGAGCTTGCGATATTCGTGTTATTAAGAAACCAAACCCGTTTCGAGAACTCAAGTCTTTGATTCGTTTAGGGTTGGAGAAGAATAAATTGACAATGCTTGAAGGTTTTCAAATTATGCCTCATTTGGTTAGCCTAGATCTGTCTTATAATAACTTGCTTCCTTGGAGGGAGAGGTTATTTAAACAGATGAAAGATTTTAGAGGCAATCACAATAAATTCGCATATTTAACATCTGCGATGATAGAAGATTTCCAGAATTTGTCCGTGTTGGAGCTTAAAGACAACCCTTTTACTTGTGACTGTCGCGTGTTGTGGAAGAGTGACTGGATTTTAACTCTACTCGAGAATCAATCGGTTCTCTGTGCTTACCCTGAATCTGCTTCAAACATGACAATTGTGGATTTCTACAGAAACCAAAATCTAGACTGTAAGTCCCGGAGATTCCTTAAACTGAGTGTGTTAATCCCCTCCTGTGTTTTCATAGTGCTAGTGCTAGCCCTAGGGATAATTATATATCTCTACAGATGGCATTTGAGGTACTGGATATTTCTGACACGGCTCTATCTCAGCAGAAAAGGCAAAACTAGGAACAAAAGCGAAGAAAAATCCTACACAAACTACTTGTACGACGCTTTTGTATCTTACAGCAATGAAGATAGAAATTTTGTGATAAGACTAGTGACGATGTTGGAAAAATATCCTCCGTTTTTGAGACTCTGCGTCTACGAACGTGACTTTCAAATAGGAACAATGATCTCAGAAAACGTGCTTGAAAGTGTGGCTCGGAGTAGAAAAACTTTGCTGATCATCAGCGATTCGTACGCTAAATCCCAATGGTGCCGCTGGGAATCCCAGATAGCAGAACACCACCGATTATTCCTTCAAAACGACAACGGGGAGTACGTCGATGATAGCCTGATTTTGATCAAACTTGGGCCTGTCAGCCAAGCTCATTTGACTCCAACCTTGAAATTTTTGCTCAGAACTAGAATTTACTTGCAATGGGACGTGGAGGATAAGAAGCAGAAAGTCTTCTGGGAGAAGCTGCGTGGGACGCTGGCGCCTCCCGAGGAAATAATCGAGAACACGTACTTGTAAATTGTTACAATATATTATTTTATTGGTTTTACAATATTCTACTTAAATTAGTAATAAATAATCTTTATGTACAGTCAGACTGGGAGATTTTAGGTTCTTTGGCTTAGGAAATTGTGCGGGGGGGTATCACGAGTAGATCGTCATCAAGATCATCTGAAAACAAATTTATATTAGACAAAATAATAATTATGGGAGATGGGCAATACTTCTTCTAGTGATAACGGGTTGGACTTCATTTTAGTGTCGATGTTGTGGTAACGCTCTGAAATTTTTATCGGTAAATATTTGATGAAACATGATTTCTGGAAAGATTTTGTCCTTTGGAGCTTTCAAATCTTACTCCTAACCCAAAATACACTTCTTATAACACAAATAGGTCATAGATAGTCAAATCGCAGTTATCTAAAATAGTTATGGGTTAAGGGATGGGCGTTAGTTCTCAAACGGGTCTTATCTTTAAAATGTTGATACGTACCATAGACTTTAAAGTAAAAGCTGGCGGAAAATGTACATGAAAATGTAATATGTATTCCCAGAAATGTTTGTGTTACTTTGTACGTGTATAAAGATTGTGTGAATCTACTATTTTAATTTTGGGTGCAGATATTAACAATCTGCACCTAGTGGTAGTGCCTCGCAATATGTTTTAGTACAATTACCTACCCAAAAGATGTTTATCAATGCGGTTTGTATCCCTGTAGACATTTGTCACCGAGAGGAGGTGAAAATCTACTACGGAACGTGTTGTTTTCATGATTTTTTCTAATACTAACCATATGAACACGACATTTTCTTTTCAATTTTCTTGTCAATTCAAGTGATAAACGTCAAATTTTTTTTTCACGTTTGATTTGAAACACGTCATGGGCGACGTGCTTTTATAGAATGGCGTGTTTTATAGCAAACATAAGAAGCTAATTCAAATGCACCATAGAAAAGGTAGGAATAAGATGTTAGTGTTAGTGTTAGATGTTAGGGGTGACTTGATCCGATGCCGCCGGGATAACAAACAAGAAATGAAGTAATGCTATATAGCAAGTGAAACTTATGAAGTCAAAGACGAAAAGGTCAATGCAACATAAATAATAAAGTATTAAAAAAAAGTATTTTTGTGATACTTAACTGTTATTGTTCTATATTAGGACTGATATAACCCTTATAACGGCCACCGCCGAGATAATGAAACAGCCAAATTTTGTCAAAAATCTCACAATCTGTCATCTGTCATGGTTTTTATTTCCGTTTTTATGTTTGCAAATTGTCTCTTTTGCAAACAACCATTGTCAACCGTTGCTACGCTCCCAAATCATGCGGGGCATAGCTTACTTTACTTCAGCTTCATTTCAGATTTTTTTTTATTTTTCTATACCTATGTATGTATCACGAAAACTATAGAACAATATACGGCCGATATTAAGCATGATAACTGACTCGGATAATTTGACAGCCTCGGCTAACGCCTTGTCCACAAATTTTTTAGCAATACTGTCCCTATCTTCCATTGCAATATTTAGTGTTTACGGAGATACAGGGGTGAAATTTCAATCTAATTGTTTATAGAGGGTTGCAGGGAGCGTGGGGTGAGTTTTTGGGGATGAAAAAAGTCACCTTTCTGAGTGGTAATTCGAATATGGATGTGTGCCCCTAAAATTTTAAACATCTATCTAAATCTGTTTCACCCCAACTTCCACTTCCATGGCTCAAGAGCAACTCCCGCCGAGATAATCGGGATGCGAGGGCTTGCACGAAAGGTTTAATCTTTTTATCCTTTCTTAAGTTATCGTCTGGATAGAGTGGACGCACTAAAACCAAAACCTTTAATTATTACTAGAGACCTTTCTCACCTGTTTTGATTGATTAAGGGTACATATTACCAATTATCAGGATTTTAAAGATAATCGACAAAATATTTTAAGATTCTTCAAACATAATAAGTACAGTATGCGTCGGATGTTTTGCTCGATTGTTTGTTACGCAACTGGAAAACTTGACGGAACAGATTCGGTCATGACAATGACGATGATTGGATTTCAGGTAACTGTTCCGCAAAATTTTCAGTTGCTCGAGCAAAACATCTGACGCATACTGTACCCAAGTAGGTATAACGGTTTTGGTTTCTAGAACTTTGATATGCTTTTGGAACTGACGTGTTTTCAAGCGTGTCTATCTCAAAAACGAACCTACTTTAACTTCAAGTGTAAATTATTGTAATTTTGGAATGGACGTGTTTATAGGTCAGTAGGTGCCTCTATTGTTTTCAATTTATGAGATCCTAGGCAAATTTGATGTTAAGGATTGTAAAATGAGTTGCATATACCATAGCTTCTTGAGATATACTGACGAAAGAAAGACTGAACATTTTGAGATTTTCCCTCGGATTTTCCTAGATTTTTTTATAAGTTTCTTTTCTGTGAATATGCTGATTGGAAATGTGATAGAGGTTCTGGAAATCAAAATAAGTTTAAGAACTTAAAATATTTTTACCGTTTTGGCACTGTAGCGATTTCATCATGCCCTGATTCTGAGACGATTGTGAGTCGCAAAATAGATGTTCTAAGCCCAAATACTTTGAACATAACCTTTAACTGCGCAAGACTTGAAAGTAATCCAAAGGACAATTTTTTTTGTCAAACCTAGCCACTCACCATGGGCCAAATGAAGCCGTACCAAAGCCATCACATAATTCTCAGTAGTCAAAATTCTATTCTTGGCAAACCTCAAGACGAGGCACTCCAAAACTTTATTGCTCACCGTACACCCGGCCTCCCACAGCAGGGCTCTGAGATGGTAACTAGAAGACTTTCCATTACTGTACCCTCGCTCAAATTTTTGAAAAGCCACCTGCAACGAGTTCAACAGATTTTCTCAAGAAACATTTACCTACCCTCCAAAACTGAAGCATGTGCATCAACACAGGGATATCCATCAGACTGATTTTACCACTAATATTATAGTCCCTTAGCATAATCAGACTCTTGCACAGCTCCAAGCTCGGCTTTTCGCTCAAATAAATTTTCCAATGGGCCCTCAGAATTTTCTGTAACTGACTAGCATCGACTTCTGGGGGAAATTTCGAGATGAGTTTGTTGACGACCGATTTACCCTCGGGCTGCAAATTTTAATCAATTATATCCTTTGAAATTTCACTCACAGTTATTAAGGCTGCATCTTCCATGAATTCCGTTGATATATTCCTAATAATCATATTGTCCTCGTTGACTTCCCAAATATTGCTTTGCTCGTCCGTGAAGATTCTCAACAAAAATCTTCCGTCGAGATTGGGAATGTTGGTTTGAGGTACGACTATGTAATCACCTGGTGGCAGGGTGAAGAAGGTTACCACTTCCCTGGCTATCGAATGATTCGTGACATCTAACGGTTTCTGTAATAGGAAATTTGAATTTCGCTTTGTACACTTTTCTACTAACTTGTTCGGAAACGAAATGAGGAGATAACCGCTGCATCGAGTGTGGAACTTCATAAACGGCAAAACCTATAGCATACAAAGGCTTTTTTTTCCTCGCATCTAAGATGTACGTCTCGTAAAATTGAGTAATAGAAACCACAACGTGGCACTTGTTGCTGGAAGTCCTAGGAATTTGGACGTGGAATTGAGGGTTCATTGCTGTGGTATCTACGTAGGAAGGTCCACCACCGGCGTTATAACCTGCCCTCCATCTTCTCCTCGCCAAAACCGCCCTCCAAGGTTGCTTAGAATGCAACGCCGCCTCCATCATCCAATCGTCAGGTCCTATATGGACCAAGTCCAATTGAGTGAAATGCCTGGAAAAATCCTCAAAGGACATCCAGAATTCCCCGTCGTTGGCCACCCTAACGCTGAGCAATTCCTTATCGCGATTGGAGAGACCGTCCCATTCCCAGGAGCGTTCACTCCAAGCTCCCGTCCATTCCCCTCGTGCCCACGGGTTCCTCAATCTTACCAAGGGAGTTTCTCCCTGGGGACCCCGCACTCTTGCCAGCCCTGTCACGCTATACGCGTGCTGAGTTATCAAACCATTTCTTAACCTAAGCTGTCTTTTATTTTCCTTCTCTTGAGTGATAGTAGCAATTAATAGACTAGATCTGGGGACGGCACTGTTCAACACTTGGAAGGTTAAAAACCTGTCTTGGTGGGTTAATCCGAAACTTTGTACAATCCCTCCGGTTAAGTCCTGAAGGGCTCTCGTCGTGGATCCTTGCGATAAATTCTCGTAACACCCATAAAATCTGTAGGAAAAAAAGAATAAGCATTAAATCGTACACAGAATGAAATACTTGGCGTAGGCTTTTTCCAAGAGGGCGGCCCAAAATTCGGTCGAGTTGGTGCAGTGGAGATACACGAGGCGTCCTTTAAAGGTCGGTAGTTTATCGTCCACGATGACATCCCTCCATTCACCAAAGTGCCAGAAGCGGAACCTGCAAAAAATCGCAGTTATTTCGCATTGGAATTACAAACGAGCCTGAGTTAGACGTCAGGATGGACCAAGTCCGAGTTTTACAATGGCAGATATCTCATAATTTTTACCGCGCCAGAACTCGATCTTGGCTTGTTTTCTCGGACTATTGTCCACTCAATGGCACGCAGGAGACTACGCAGTAATTGACTTGTTTATGGAGGGATGGCTGGGAAAGCGTTCAGAGGCTCGGGGGTCATTGTAACGTTTGCTTTGAAAAGTTACGAACGATCTGTGAATGTGGAATTTCACTCAGATCTATATTTTTGGGTGTTCATTCACTTCAAATGATATTATCATTTTTGCTACAAAAATTGAACGATGTAGTGAAGAAAATAGTGACAAATTCTTTGAGAGGAATATTACGGGGTTGACATTCTAACTTCCACACAAAATTAAATAAATGATTTGAAGTAAGAGGAGCATAGGGATTAATAATAATAATAATAATAATAATAATACCCCTTATTGGCATTTAAATAAATAATAATAAATCCTTAAATCTATATTACTTAATAAGTATAGCCAAAGGGCGAAGTTCAGGTGGCAAGTTTCTCAGAAATTTGCCCCTGCTCTTCCACTTAACGAAATGTTTTCTAATTTGTCTCTGCTTAGAAGAAACCATTAAAATACTGCGGCGAGATTGAATAAAAAACGATCAAGGAAGGACAGGGGCCACGAATTTAGGAAAATACAACGTTGATTAATTACTACTAGAGTTTTTTGACTTCTATCAGCAAACAGTAGTATATTATTCAATGAGTGTGTAATGAATTTTATTGCTTCCGAGGATGACCTTTATGGTACGAGCCGTAGGCAAGTGCCACAAAAATGATCTGAGGGAGCAATAATCATTACACACGAATAGAATACTATGTATGCTTTATCCAACGGGGTTTGAAGAAAAAAAATCTCTCACCCATTGTATAATGAGTCCATTTTGCAACACCCGTGGATAAAGCTTGTTTTGGGATTATTAAAGACAATTTTTTCAATTCACATAGCGGTCTTTGATTTTTTTTATTTGATCACTTCATATGTCTACTCCTCTTCTTCATTTTAGATTCATGTGTCTTACTCCTAGGTGGTTTTAGTGAGAAGAGAAGAAAAGAAGAAACAAATTATTCTCAAAACAACTTTCCTACACTCTTTTTTCAAGGAATCAAGGGAAAAAATGCATCCCTCTCTCTGGCTCATCTGCCATAAGGTTGACATTGCGCGTCGAGGTTTTTCGGCCTTTTTTAGTCTTTTCGAATTGTTTAAACAATTTTCGACGTGGTGGTGGATTCAAATAGTATTGAATGAACTGTGGAAATAATAATTGGATTTATTAAAAAATATATTTTTTATTCAATAATTATTACTTAGTGCTTTTACCTATTTTAATCCACCACCATGTCCTTCAAGGTGGAGGGGGAAGCGGCTCCAGGCACGAGCTCAATAAGTATTGGGTTGTAACATTGCTGCAGTGTTTGCCATTACGACGTCGTCAACAAAAACTACGTTTATGAATAAAACAAACAGCAGCGGACTTAGCACTTCTTGCCTTGGTACAGTAATAAATTTTTCAGTAACCTCGTTTGCCGCTGTTGGTACAGTTTTTGTACAGTGATTTAATTCCTCCAATTAAGTTCCTGTCTAATTTATATTCTGCTAAGTGCTAATGTTCTCCATATACAGGCTGTATGTTTTCCTGTACGTTTCCTTGGAAAACGAAAACAAAGATTTTTACTGCATTTTAATTTTTAAGTATTATTCTATTAAATTTCGTATAGTAAATATCTTGCACACTATAATAAAAGGTATCTAGGCCTGAAGCCATTTTGTGCCCTTGTACCTACAACCATAGTCTTTTTTTTGAGTGTTCATTCCTTCCTCTCTGTTCCCATCGTCATCTCTTTTAATTGTAAACCAGAATTTAGACAGTTGAAATTCTACCAAAAAAATTAAGTTAACAGTGTTTTTATCTTTTTTAAAAACCTTGCATATGCCAGCCCAGAGCCAGAGGTGTAGTTACAAAAGTAACATGTAGGTAACTAAGTACCTCATTTAATTGATTGACTTACAAACACTTATGAATAATTTGGAATTAGTTGAGCATAATAATTAGAAATCGATCGAGGAGTAACCTACTGCTGGTGGTGTAATTGCGTTAAAAAAATTGTATAAGACGGTTTGTAAACGCTTACAAATTTTCTTGTTGGGCTTACAAACCTTTACAAACGACTTACAAACGTCCCATAACTATTTTAACTTGGTTTGTAAGAAACGCACTGCTACCGAAAGTTGGCAATTGATCAAATTGCTATTACAAATACTTACTAACCACTTACAAACGATTGTCGTGAGCTTTTTTCGAAATTACAAAAAGCTCCTGCCTTCTTTACGGAGCATCCACTCTTTCAGGAGCTACACTCCTACACTGAAAAACATGAATTGGTTTTGGTCTTCAAATAATTTATTGTTTTTACTGTAACTTTTCAAAGACTTTGACCATGATAGAGATAGAGGTCGCTGGAGATGCACGAATGTAAAAAAAGCAAAATTGTATTCACAGCGAATCTATCTTTATTGGGGTTAGGGGGTGCGTCACTCAAGTGCCCCCCTCGAAACTAAAATCAACCTGTCCGTGTCCGAGCAAATTTCCTCGTCTCATTTCGAGATATTCGGGGTGCATAGGAACTTGCGTTTCTTTTCTACTCTGCAAAATGTTTTTTGGCCAACGACTGATTAACACTAAAAACGCGACCGTGAGAACGAACTTATTTAACGGTACGACCCGTACGTACAAGTGAGATGAAGCCTTGCAATCGGCTTTCACGAGTAACTTTCATGTATCAGATAGAAGATGCATCTTCAGGGAAGTTTACGAGCGAGCAATTATCACCCCGCGTTTACGACCTCCGCCGGTGCGGTACCAAAGTCGTTAATAACGCAATAGAAAGGAATCCACGTGGGGGTGCACCAAATCAACATCGTTGGCGAAATTAAAGCCGTTGTAAACAATATTGGTTTTGTAAGTGTATTATTTCAACGCCTACCAGGATATAGAACACAATGGAGCTTCCACCCACCAACCACCCCGAGATCTTTAACGAGATCCAAAAGCTCGACGCCCATCTTCAACGGAAACCGTCCCATTGAATACCAAATTAAATGTTTATTTGTAGTCGCTTTGATGGTAATTTGCCTTAATATATTTGTCATGGGTATCTTCTCATAAATTATTTATGGTGCGACCGGCGATAACAATGAGAAATAATTAACGGAGATTTTTCTTGTGAGTGAATGCGCACGCGCACCATCTTGATAATTCCAGCCGTTTGGAAAGAATTTATGTTTATGATATTCTCTCTGTGTGTTTCTTAGAATCTTCGCATGCGAATGCTTCGCTAACCATTTAATTAGATTTATTAGCTATTTAGATGCTGATAAAGGCGAGCTTCTGAAAGCGAAAGACACGCCAACCTGGCCCGAGCGGCGCAGATGTCTCCTATTAATTAATAATTCCGCAATATTGGAACAACGGCTGAAATGTTATTAACATTAACATTCAGACGTACCTGAATACGCCGCAGTAGGAGTTTGACACGTCGAAACCTTGGTCTGGGGGCACTATTCGATCCAGGAACCTTGGTGTTAAAGCCAGGGACGCCACTGCTGCCAACAGCCACGGATCTCCTAGGTCTCCGGCCTCCACGGCAAATTTTTGGGAATCCACGTTGCTCTCAGAGATGAAGTGCGGCCTCTGACACATTTCCTGCAAGGCCAAACTTAGAATATTGTTGATACAACATAAGCAAGTAGAGGTCAAGAGAAGCCTTTCTGTTGGTTTGTAATAGCAGAAAACGAATTACGGGGTGGGACAAAAAGAACGATCACTTTTATTTCCTCCTTTGTTTATGATGATTGTACTGTATTTTTCAATCTTACACATTGGGGTATATACAGAGTGTCTCAGAATTATAGGGACAACGGCTAATCACAGGTTCCTTAAAGAATACGTTTTTGTCCTAAAATGGGTTCTGTGGGAGTTATGCCCCCCCACAAAAACAGTTTTTTCGAAAAAAGTATAACTAATATCAGTTTGAAATTTGGAACATAACTTGGCGGCATAAAGGTCTTCATTCTCATTTTTTTTCAGATTTTCAGTAACATCAGAGGCGTGCGTTAATTGGATTTTATTTTGTGATTCTCCTGCAGTAAATTAATGAGGAGCATTTAACTCGAAGACGGTGCATCGTAACCACATGCAACAAGTGTACTTTTTGGTGAATTGAGGACTGCCGACGATAGTATGTTGTCAAAAAAAACGCTCATAGAAAAAAATAATCAGAAAATGTGTAAGCGCCCCAAAGAACGAACGCACGCCTTTGATGTTACTAAGAATTTGAAAAATAACCATAGCAAAGCCTTTTATCCCACTAGGCTATGTTCTAAATCCCAAACAACGAATTAGTTAAACTTTTTCAGGAAATTCGAAAAAACTGATTTTTGGAGGGGCATAGCTCCCAAATAATCAATTTTAGCACAAAAACTTATTCTTATTTTTTGTCTTATTTTCACGTAAGGAAGCTGTGATTAGCTGTTGTCGCCATAATTCTGAGACACCCTGTATACCTGAGGTTAGAGCGCTGGATACCACTCATTGGAGTTTACATCGCACCATCATTGTCCCATTATTTAGACCAATAGCCACTAAGTCTTAGAATACGTAGGAAGCAATACATAACTAGAGACCGGATAGTTAGAAATCATTAACCCGGATTTGCATTTCTGGAGAAGAGAACTTATGATGGTGATAAGCTTTTAGGCAAATTCAAGAAAATTATTGTCAAATTAGGGATGATACGCAGAATATATGATTTTAGGCGAAATACGACAAAAAACAGCATTTTAGGCAAAATAGGCAGGCATGCACCAGGTATTTACCTAACTATCCGGTCTCTACAGGGTGAGTCTGAAAGACTACACATCCTTTATACCACAGAATCTACTGTTCAAATGATGAAGCTTGGTGAAAAAATTATTGGTCAATTGTGTTTCCTCTTGATGTTATAAGCCGCCAAAGATCTTCATTTTTAAAAGTTCTTTTTAATTATCTTTCGAAAGGTGTATCGTAGGATTTTTTCAACTTTTCTCGTGAGTGGTTAGTTTTTTCGAAAAATTTTAAGAGCCAAAAAAGTTTTACAATTGAACGGGGACTACGGCCGCATAGGCAAATTAGTAATATTTTCAAACATAAAAAAGTTCAAGGGCAAATAACATCGGGGCCACCCTGTATAACAGAGATCCGCTTTTTGGACAATGTCTTAAGTACCATCAGCAGTTGCTTCTAGGTCTGTAACAATGCTGTGCAAAAATTCAAAATCCTACGATACACCCTTCGAAATATATTTAAAAAGAACGTTTAAAAATGAAGATCTTTGGCGGCTTATAACATCAAGAGGAATCACAATTGACCAATAATTTTTGCACCAAGCTTCATCATTTGAACAGTGGATTCTGTGGTATAAAGGATGTGGAGTCTTTCAAATACTTGTAATGATTAGGTGATAAATTTTTATTCTATTATTCCAACTATATTCCTTATAGGATAGCTTATTTTATTATGAAGCATATGTTTTCGCACTACTACTAGGTGCAGATTAGAGTGATTTGCACCCGAAACCATCAAGCCCGCAGGAATACATATTACAGTAGAATGAATTTTTCCAATTTTTGTGAATTTTTAATTTTTTTCCAGAAACCAATTTTTCCGGAAAATTTGAAACTCTGTAAACGACTAAAGATAACAATCTGGAATTCTGATGAATCTCTACGAAACTGGCAAAGGCGAGGGCTAGCAAAGTAAAATTTCTTATAACGTCACATTTTTTAAAGTTCTAATTGCAGTTGGCGGTGCCCGGAGTGACGCATGTCGAAACTTAGTTAAATTATGTCAAACAAGCTGACAGATTTTGATATCTGCACTAAACTGAAACATACGTCATTCCGGCTAAATCCAGTTAGGAATTTAAAAAATGTCACGTTACCTATGTCACTTTCCTCTTGCATCTACTTACCTATGTCACCATAAGAGGAAGATAAATGTGCAAAAACATGTAATGTTCCTAGCTGAGCAAAGCTTCGAATTTTTGTCTTTTTTCTTCGTTTCGTACCTATTCGATTGTAAATTTTAATGTGTTTTTTGTTTGTCAGACGACGAAAAAATTTTGGCATTGACCATAATTATTTTATTAAGACAGTGGTATCATGAAATAGAGAAAATTAAAGGAAAACAAGATTATTTAAAGAAAAGCTATCGGTGCACCGACACGACAGCTATAAAAGGAAAGAAGCGGCAGGTTGGTAGATCAGAAAAAGAAAAACTTATTAAATCAGGAAAAGAAAAACTTATTTGATGATCAACGGCACTAGTTTTTGCATAAAATCAAAGACGGTTGTTGACGTCTCGCATGGTGGCTTGGCAGTTCCATAAAAATCTCCTTGCCAGTTATTCATAAATACGTGAGCTAACGACGAGATTCCTGAACGAGAACGATTAACGGCGCAAATGTCGGCAAGTTGCTTAGTTGGTCATCGTGTCGGGTCAAAGTTGTCCAGGACACTTGTCTCCCGAGGAACGAGTCGAGAACGTGCTACTTATCGTGACGCAACAATTGATTTTTGCTCGGCCGAGAGTAAATATCCAATTAAAATTTCCGCCCGAGATCGTTAAGTGCGAATTCTCCACGTCCGTCGTTATTTTTCCTTAATAAACGTCGGAAACGGCTACTTTGTCGATAGCATCGTCGCGCTATTGATATAATCGCGATATTATCGTGCCGAGTGCTGAAAAAATTCTACCCACTCGTAATAAATTATGACTGCAATTTGATAGCTGGAAATTCTCTTGGGATCATTTACTCACGTGAGGTCTCATCCATACGATGGGGTGAAGGGCCGGCTTCTTGTGGTGGTAAAGGGCTCGAGAATTGGCTGGAAAATCGGGGTCCTCAAACAGAGCGCCTCTTTCACGGCAGGCACGGCGGATTGCGTGGTAATTTGTGGCGTGTCTTTGCCTCTCCGTGGTACAGTATCTGAAGAAAGTTACAAATTACCATCATCATTCGGTTTAAAGAGTTCTTAATATGGTCATGGTTGCCGCTCTGATCTACTATTGAAATCACCAACTAACAAAACCTTTTTGTTCCTTTAGTTATTTGTCAGAGAAAACTGTTATTTTCGAATTTATACTTTATGTATGTATGTATGTATGTATGCTGAGGCATGACCGGAGGCATGATCGGAGGGTTTCAATATGTACCATTCAGGAATACGAAAAGAGATGCAATTATCTTAAATTCTTGAACATCTGTGGTCTTGAGATATATCAATAGCTAAATAAAGTTAATGAAAGCATCTAGAAATGTAAGTAAAGTAATAAAAATTAAACAGGACATTCAACAGGGAGGTAGCTTAAGCCCCTTACTGTTCATATAATACTTAGTGGCAGATAGAGTGAATAGCTACTTAATGAAAAATAAAAGAAGTAAAACAAACAATAGGTGCAGATGGTTAAGAAGAAAAGTACTCAATGGGAGGTGGATCGTTGTTCAGTGGATAACACCAAGAAAAAATGGGATAAATCTAGAGAACTGATTTCAAAGAAGAGAGGAAATTGGAAAATGAGGAGATTAGGAGCAATGGACTGAAAGATAAATAGAAAGAAACAATTCGACACCCTTAAGGACAAAAAAATTGACAAGAAAAAATTCGACGAACTAAGAGTGTTGTGTCGAAAACCACGACCTCTGTGAGAGGTCGTGGTCGTGGTTTTCGACACAACACTCTTAGTTCGTCGCATTTTCTGTTTAAAGGTTGGCTGGTTTGAGTTTGTGGTTTCATTCGGGGTGCACGACACTGATGAGATCCAAGAGATCGAAACAGCTGTCTGTCGTTCCCTGTTTGAGACCATGAGCTCAAACCAGCCGCTTTCGTTTTGATTGTGGCAGTGAAGAATTTTTAATTTTTCATTGTCACAATCGAATCATTGAAGAAAAAATTGGCAACAGAGAAACGGCTGGAACCTCTCCATCGCGTGGGTCTTTGATTTCGGTGTTTAAAATTTTAAAGTTGACAATTGCTCCCAAAAGCTTTTCAGCTCTTCAACCGGTCATCTACCAAATTTTCGTCAAATCGATTCAGTATAGTTTGAGCTATAACGTGGTTATAGTGTTATTACAAAATTTGGATTTTTCTACCAAAAGGGTAGAAATAAATAATAATAAATGCGAATAAATTTTGTCCAGAATTTGAAGACCTTTCCGATGGTGACAATAAATCTTTCAAAAACTTGTTTTGGATGGTTAAATGAGAGAATAATTTTTAAATTTAAAAATTGGTTTGCCAAAACGGCACTTTTCGTGGGTCTATTGAATCCCCATACATGCGCAAAATTTGAGGTAATTATATAAAAATTCGAATTTTTTAGTTTTTAGTGAAAAGGGCACTGAGAGTGAATACATCTCTGGAAGCAGAGTTTGAAGGCCTGTCTTATGGTGACTTGAAAAATGAAGGTTTGCATTTAAAATTTAAAAGTTGATGTGCCAAAATGGCATTTCTGTTTGCACGATTTGCTCCAAACGATTTTCAGATCTAAGTTGGGTTATGAGATGCCTACGTGCTAAATTTTAGCCAAATTGGTCTAGTAGCTTTGGCTGTGGCATGTTTACAAACGTACGAACGTACACACAGACATTTTTAAAACCGCTTTTTTGGGTTCCTGAGACCTAAAACCGTGAATATCTGGTGTTAACTCAAATCCTCCCTTTTTTCTAAGTGGTGAAGTGGAGTGAGGAAGTTAAAAGAAGAAAACCATCTCAATTTTCAAGAATTCATCTCAGCAATCCCTGAACAGTATTCAAAATTCTAAATTTCAAATGTCAAATCCACAATGTCACTGCTCTTGTATTTCCTAATTCTAGTCGCATGCATCTCCTTCTGCGTGGTGGCTTTCTTGCTAATATCGGCCGGGGATTTGACCGCCTTCCGAAATATGTACGAATCCAAACCGAAATCGTTCCTGCCGGTGATCTCCAGGTATGGAGATGTTCTTTCCACGCCACATGACATCGACTACAAACTGACCAATCTGAAGGCGAAGCTAAAGGAGAAATATCAAGAACTCGACAATTACAAGAATAAAATGACGTGTCGGTTGGAGAGCTTGCAGAGAATGGAGAACTACAGGAAGATTTGTCTTGAGATGCAGGCTGAGTTGATTAGAATCGAGGAGGAGGCCAACGATTTGCAGAACAAAGTCGAGTATTTTAGGAGATTGCAGTTGCGGATTCAGGAAGACTTGGTGCCGTCTACGGGATACATGGGGGATGCTGACTGGATAAGGGAACATCAGAGCAGGGTTGTTATGTAAAATTAATTTGAAATAAAATTCGGTCTTGACTTCTCAATGTGAGTCATTCATTAGTTATTTTATTGGAACCGAGCATTTGGTACTTAATTGGTGGATTATTATGTATTTAAAAAGAAGAAAAGAAGAAAATGTCTGTCTATATGTGTTTATACAGGGTGTAACAGAAAGATACGGAAGTACCTATTTTAACTAGGTATTCGTCACACATAAAACATGACAAAAAAAGGTGCAGAGAAGCGGCTGGGCTGGAACTACCCCATCGCGTGGGTCTTTGATTTTCGTGCCGTGTTTAAAATTTTCAAGTTAATATGCCTAAATGGCACTTCTCGTGAACCAATCGTTCCCAATAGCCTTTCGGCTCTTCATATCTCCATGTATCAAATTTCAGCCAAATCGATACGGTAGTTTGGGCTATAGGTAACGTGGTTTTAGTGTTATTACAAAATTTCGATTTTTCTACTCAAAGGGTACTAAATGCGAATAAATTTTGTCTTATTTAAAACCAGAATTTGAAGGCCTTTCTGATGGTGACAATAAATTTTTCAAAAACTTGTTTTGGATGATCGTTAAATGAGAGAATAATTTTAAATTTAGAAATTGGTGTGCCTCCCTTTAAAACAATTCTCGAGATAGACATTCCGGTTACACCGGAAATGACTTTAATTTTGAATTTTTAAATGGGGCACCTACATTATTATATTTTGTGGTATTCGTAACAAATACATATTAAACAAAAAGCAATTGCTTTAGCCACTTGCCCGATGACCTCTTCCAAAGCAATTGATGACAGCAACCAAAATGCATACGTCAAAATGGCAGGTTAATGCATTTTTGGAAAAAATTTCAGGAAATACTTTGAAATCTCTAGGAAGTAGAAGTAGACTTGGGCTATTTTCTTATTTATACCAAGTTCGGAAGGTTCCAGCTACTTCCCTATCTGCTCATTTTCTTTTATAACGCAAATGCATTAAAGTAGATGCCTTACGAGTTGGGTAACTGTATTGTTGTTTAACATGAAAGACGATTAACATTTGTAAAACCAACAAGTGATTAACACTTGCATCGAAAAGAAAGTACAGTTAATTGTAGAATAAGCTGTTCAAACAAGATCACAAAAAACGCAGTTAACACGGCGATGTCACTAATAGCGGGTGTGGTCTCCGTTATTAACTCTGAGAACATATGCCGTTTTCTATCAAAACAACTTATCTTGGAAATCTAACTATGTAAGATGTCTCCTTTTATAATAATTTATAATTTGTGTTCTGAAGAAGTAGGGTTTGACATCTGTCATTATTTTATCTATACGGATAAGATAGAGGTATTAAGTATTAACCAAAAAACAAATTGAAGGTTGCACGAAAACACATGAGCAACACCTTTGTTCATAACAGCACGTATGGTCGGTAAGGGATGATTGTTGGATGCGAATTTCCTTAGAAAACCCAAATCTGACAATGCCCACCATTTATTTATGCAAAAAATTGTAGGTACCTACCTATACAGTATAGGTACGGTTGTTAAGTGCACGTAACAGAATCTTGGAAATTGCAAAAACAACCTAGAATTGTAATTCCGCGAATAATAAAAACCGAATTGGGGTCCAGCCATGGGGTATCCCACTGTTACTTGGCTAAACTGAGAGTGACCTTCATGTGACAGTAGAAATAATTTCGATTTTTCCCTTTTTGGCAATGAACCCACAGAGAACAGAAACTAACAACTAACAACTCTTGATTTTGATTAACTGACTATTCCATGGCCCATATCACTCTTATTCGCTTTTTATTAAATCTCACGGTACCTGCATAATTTTTTTACACCCTGTTCAAGAAGCGGCTAAACTGACGACATTGAGCCTTCTACCCGACAAATCGAAGCATAAATACGAATTAGCTTTCAACAAATTAATAAAATTTGGTACGTTCAGAATAATAATTGTTAAGTGGCGGTATTTGATACGATTTGAAAAAGCATATGGTTAATTCGTGAGAATGACTAGGTATTTCCACTCGAATGAATTGCTATTCACTATTTCAAATACAAAAAGGTACCATAATTTTATGTCGCCAAAAGATGCAAAACTAAATTTCCTTTAGATTAGTATTTGCATTCCCTATACTTATTTTCAATATTTTTGAAGATATTAAACATTAATGTGTTTCTAATAATTTTTGAAAAATTTAACTTTGGGAGGTCGACTAGAGGAGAAATGTTTTTCCCACTTTTCAAAATTTCATTTTTCTTCAATTTTATCGAATTTCAGTACAGATAAACCTCCCTCGGTCACAATTCTTTTACAGTCGCTGAACGCATGTATAAGTAAGTATACACAGAAGAAAAACAAACAAGATCTTTTCAAGGGTTTAGCCAAGATTCAATTTTTTTTAACAAGTTTGAAGAACCGTCAATTGAAAACGCAGCCATGAAGGGTTGGCAGACGCGCTGATTATGGTTTCTCATGATAATGTTATCACAATTAATAACGTCTGTCAGAGGAGCAGATCATTTAAAAAATTGTGTCCTGAATTAAGGCAGAAGAATGAATTAAATCAGAGTTGAATTGAAATGTTTGATGAATATTTATTAGGTATGAAAATCCAGCGTTGCCGTCAAAGCTGAAAAGTGGGCTAACCCATTCCCATGGATCTTTAACCCAGTTGCGCGCTAATAGATCGTGCGTCACGAATCCGTTTACCACCGCTTTTTCCAAAAACCAGCCCTATTACTTCTAAGATGATCTCGAATGATCCGGAAATCGAATTCCCCGGATAATTAATGAATCCAACAACAATCCCGAAGCCAATCCAAGGATAATGGCGATATTAGGCGCGGGCGCGCGCCGCTTTTCCCGCACGTTTCGATTCACACGTGACGGCATCCACTTCCTCATCATCACCATTTCCTCGTCAAGGTCAAGACCAACTGATACATCGATGATAATTAAGACGGGTTCACCACCCCGATGCAGCTTTCACACAGCCGAAGATTTATGATCGCTAATGGCGCGTTCACATTGGCTTTAATTTAATAATAACAAACCGTTTTCGACACGTTTTCCACATATGTGGTGACCCCGGGACCTCCCGACGTTTCGTTACCTGGACAATGTGGATTGTTTATCCTCCGGCTTGGTTGCGTGTCCGTTCATCCACACTCTTCCGCCTCCATTCGCCGCTGCTGGAAAAAACATTTTAGTTAAAAAAATGAATTTCATTAAAATGGAGAGCTTGTTGCATTCTTTATGGACGAGCGTTCGTGTGCATGCTAACATAGATGTAAACATCATAATAAAATGTTAATACAAATTCTCGTTTGTTGCTCGAAAACCGGAAGCTTTAGATATAAACGTCATATCTTTAAGTATTAACTAGCCGTTGATCGACAAGGATCTGATGAAACTGTAGATAATTCCCAGTTTATTGACCAGGCGATGCTTGTTTTATAAGTTTATTATACCCGAGTTAAGTTTCGACGAAATAAAGAACATTTAATTGACAGTTTGGTCGGTTTGGTTTGCTCTGATCCAGCTTAAAGGACACTTTCAAGTACAATGGAAAAGTAGCAAATTTTTTTGGTGGAATAGGCCCCAGGTCTAACAATTACTAAACAGTTTAGAACTGCTACAAGTCATGTTATTGATGGTTTGTGATAGTATTGATACCATCAATACTATCATGAGATGGCGCTGACATCGGGTGATGGTATTGCAGGAACCTTACTGTCAGCGCCATCTCTTGATTTACGCGCTAACTTATTAGCTACGGTACCGTAAAATTTTGTCAACTCATGAAATGCCAGCCAAAGACATTACTTTCAATCCCAATTGTTAACGTGGAGCGTTCACAATCAGACACACATCAAGTCACAATCCTATTTCAAAATTCTACCCTGATTACGGGCGCAGAGAACTTCCTTAAATATGTCGTACCTCACGTCATATTGGAATTTACCGGGTAGATATAGCCAGACGTTACCGGTCATTTAACCACAATGTGTAACACCAGGATCCCAAAAATTTGCAGAGAACACCCTGTATATATTTGACCCAACTTGAGTACAGGGGCGGATACACCCTACATTAGACTTCATGTCAAATAAATATCGTTTTCTCAGTTCATACTGTAAGAATGTTACAGCTTTTGAAGTTAGGCCTGCACTTGACATAAAAATTCTTGATTTTCTCAAAAAATGTTAATTTTTCTCATAGCAATTCTTAGTAAAAGTTTACCTAGAATTAAACGTAGAATCAAAAAAATATCATAATATACAGGTGTTCTATTTAAAATAAGGAAGTTAGTACCTATTTTCGGTATAACCGGAAGTGCGCCATTCCATTGATGAAAATATTTTACGTCGATTCAAAATTATTTGAAACCTCTGGGTACAAATTTTCATCACGATGATAGAAACAGTTTTCCAGATACGGCTAACTGATGCTTGTCGAGGGATACCCTGTAGACCGTCTCATATTATTCGAGATGTGCATTGTCCATGTGCATTGTCCATGTGCATTGTGCAAATAAAAATAATAAAAAATCATAAATAAAACAATTGTTAATTGTCAATTTTAAGTTAAATTTTTTGTCCGTCTGCGTTGAAGGTAATCATCGAAAAAAATTGTTAAGAAATCCTGGGAATCCGCCAACAAAAAAAATTGTTTCTTAATATTTCTGTCTAAATGGCGTCCAATATGAATACGTTTTTTAGAAGAAGCACAAATTGAATACCTTTCTCCACGCAGTGATACAGTAATTGGAGTTTTAATTTAAAATTCGAAAGCTGATGCGCCACAGTGGAACTTCCAATGGCACGACTGGTTCCTAAAGCGTTTCAGATCTATTTTCGATCATGAAACGTCCGTATAATAAATTTCACACAAATTGGTTCATTGGCTTTGGCGAGTTTTCTAATCTTTTTTGAAAATCTGTTAATTTTAGTTTTTTTTGCCAAAAGGGCACTGGGTCTGAATATATTTCTGTAAGCAAAATTTCAACGCCTTGCTTATGGTGACTTCAAAAAAGGGGGTTTGTATTTAAAAATTCCATGTTGATGTGTCAAAATGGCACTTACGGTTGCACGATTCAATCAGCTCTAAGTTTAGTTACGAAATGTCCACATACCAAATTTCAGCCAAATCGAATAAGCAATTTGGACTGTAGGGTGTAGAGCGTTTACAAACATACGTACGTGGTACGAACAACGTACGTAAGGAAGGTGATCCAACCTTGACGTTCACGTAATTTTTCCTGAAAACGATTGGACGCGTACTCTCGAAACTAGAACATTTCGTGCAACGACGGTCGGCGTCGCGACGACAGGAATATTTTTTCAACCCTCACCCTACTTACTAAAATTTCATAAGTTGAACCGTTTTCATTTTATTTTCTAAAAAAAAAAAGGCAGCAGAGAAGCGGCTGGAACCTCCCCAACGCATGGGTCTTTGATTTCCGTGACTTATTGTGTTTAAGATTTTAAAGTTGATATGCCTAAATGGCACTTCCCGTGGACCAATTGCTCCCAAAATCCTTTCAGCTCTTCAATGGGTTACCTAACCTCCATGTACCAAATTTCGGACAAATTGATCCAGTAGTTTGGGCTATAACGTGGTTTCAGTGTTATTACAAAATTTCGATTTTTCTACCCAAAGGGTACTAAATGCGAATAAATTTTATCCCATTTAAAACCAGAATTTGAAGACCTTTCTGATGATAACAATAAATCTTTCAAAAAGTTGTTTTTGATGGGTGAATGAGAGAATAATTTTAAGTTTCGAAATTGGTGTGCCAAAACGGCACTTTCCGTGGGCCGATTGAATCCAAAATTTGTTCAGCTCTTCGACGTGTAATACAATCCCCATGTGCAAAATTTCAGCCAAATCGGTTGAGGGGCTTGGGCTGTACCGCGATTTTAAAGTCCGATAAAAATCAATTTTTTTTTAATTGTTGGTCAAAAGGGCACTAAGAGTGAATACATTTTTAGACGCAGAATTTAAAGGTCTTTCTTATGGTGACGTGAAAAATGGGGGTTTACATTTAAAATTTAAAAGTTGATGTGCCAAAATGGCACTTCTGGTTGCACGATTGGCTCCAAAAGCTTTTCAGATCTAAGTTGGGTTTTCACATGCACACGTACCAAATTTCAGCCAAATCGGTCGAGTAGTTTCGGCTGTGGCGTGTTTACGAACGTACGTACGTACGTACGAACGTACGTTCATACATACAGACACATTTTAAAAACCACTTTTTTGGGTTCCTGAGACCTCAAAACGTATAGATCCGGTCTTATCTCGAATTCGAAAATTTTAGTGATTGCAGTAACCTCCCTTTTTTTTAAATGGTGAAGTGGAGTGGGGAGGTTAAAAAATGATAACTCAGGCTTCTGTATCAAAGAATAGATTAAATACTGACTACAGGAAACATAATGGTTTGTTAATAACTATATTAATCTTTCAAGAAAAATCGTTGGACGTCGAGTTTGGAACACCCTGTACACTCGAGTGTAGGTACGTATGTACATATGTACAGCATACGACAGATGTTTTGCTCTATCGTTTGTTACGCAACCGAAAATTTTACGGAACAGATTCGGTCATGAGGCCTAAAAACAATAGTTACCTGAAATCCAATCATTGTCATATCGTTCAAAGTGGTTGTCATGACCGAATCTGTTCCGTAAAGTTTTCAGTGAAGTAACAAACGATCGAGCAAAACATTGTCGCATACTGTACATTACATACATGCCGGCAGATTTTGAAAACAATTTTTTTGAATTCCTGGTACCTCGAAACGTAAAGATATGGTAATATCTCTAATTTGAAAATTTTAGTGATTGATGCGTAACCTCCCATTTTTTATATTCGTTGTGGGGAGGTTAAAATTAATACCACAGACATCCAGGCACAGAGACAGATCACACGGATATTTTTCAAACATAATTTTTTTGGGTTTCAGTACAGATTTAATGTTTAAGAGGATTTAGTTTTCGGCTACGCCAAAAATGGTAAAATGAAGTTATAAGAGTCATGTGAAATTAACTTGTCCTATGGTGCGAGTGGCCCTAAAATGATATTAGTCGTGTTAGTCACAGTCGGCGCATTCTCTCAGGCTCAATTTGCTAAATCGTTAATCAGGAAAATTGCTGGAGGACGCCATCAGCACAAAATAGCGGAAACCGCTTCGTCTGCCAACCTGGAGCTTACAGTTATAATTGTATTCAAATATAATTCGAAACATATGCATGGGAATGCACTCCCGACCGTTTTACTTTCACTTCGTGACTAAAGTTTACCAACATTGCATCCACCGGCCGCAAATTCGATCGCCATTGATTATGTATGCACACCTTGGATAATCATTAGGAACGCTAATGAAAGTAAACGAATCAGCGTGACGACAACAGATGGCGCTAATTATCCAAATTAACTCTGTCATCGCTCTGATAAATTTCAAGGTTAGATTTAATCCAATTAAGATAGCTGTTGTTTTATTGTTAAAATTCGTTACAGTTTTATATGTAAATCGTCACCTCTCCCTAACCTGGTTCTCAAAAAAATTGTTTATTTATTATACCGTGAGAGCCATGTAAATCCCCCGCTTTTCGATAACGTGACCTCACACACACACACGCGCAAATTTTATTTACAACCTCCAGACGAGCTCTGCCCTGAAGTTGTCAGTAAATAATAGCCGAGATTTGTCAAATATGTAGTTGATGTTTTCATTTGCAAAACGACACGAACCCCAGTCGCTATTACAGTAATCTGCAAAATCTAATTTATCGATGGAGAGATAAAATCCAATGCGTAACTTGGCAAGGAAAATTGCCCTTTATTTTTCACTCCGATAGACTGAGACGGTTATTAACTCCTGCTGATGGCGTTGTTATTAGTTTCGATCGTGTATAAGAGGATATTAATTGGTGTTGTTATTTATTGTTTTAATTAAACACATTTGGAAGTTGTGTCATTCTGTTAATGGAATGCTTAATTATATACCGCCAGTAAATGGGATCTGGTTGCGTTATCTTATGATTCATCTTAATCTCAATGTTATCATTAATTTGCCGTCATAAATGCTTCTTCTTGGTTTAAAAACAATCTTATTATCTGACGGACGTCCTTGTCAATCGGAGGAAATAAGCGATGCAATTAATGTAGTTGAAGAATGTTTTTTGTACCTCGCAAATGTTTAGCGCAAAACAAACCTTAATCTTAGAAAATATAATATGCAAACAAGTTCATGTGGAAGGACATTTTCAGTCAATAGAATATTCTGCAAATAAAAGGAAATTTTCCAAGTCGAAAACGGATAATTAAATAACTAAAATCCTGCTAAAATAATTATTAATAACCTTCTAAACAGATGACGAATATCGAACCTATCCCGGCGCATCCACCAAATTTCATCGGCAGATAACCGTTTAATTCTTTCAGTTCCTTTGCATTAGTTTTACGGCTAAACCAGATGCAGGAAAAGCATTATTTCAATCTAATTATCCAGTTAAAATGCCAAAGTAAATGAAATAACTGCAGTAAATGGCGCGAATTTACGCGTCGATCATGCAAAACCTCTCGTATTCAACAGGCAATTATTACTGCTGACTTTACAGTAATATGTAACAGTTGCGTGATGCGTTGATAATTATTTAAATAAATGGTTTATTTATCAAACGACGATTTCGTCAGCACAGCAAATATTTTGCGTTTATAACAGGCATTTGATAATTAAAGATAAAAGAGAGCTGCAGCTCAAAAATTAAAAATTGAAATAGATTTTGAGGAAAAAAAAATAAAGGTGAACTTTCTTTCAAAGTGCTGATTGTGTGTGATTGGTTGTTAAATCAATGGAATAATAGGTACACTCGAGTGTAAATGAAAGTTAAAGATTTGTCAAAATTAGTAGGCAATGACGTATGCAAATACATTGACAATGTCTACTAATTGTAGCAAGTCGTTAACATTCACTTGCACTCGAGTGTACCTTACAGCATTTTTGACATAAATTATTCTATTTTGATGGGGCCAAATTCTTCTTGTAAGAACCTTCCACACAAAAAACGAATATCGAGGAGGCTCAAGAGTTCTGTCTAAACCCAGTGCAGTTTATGTAAAGAGAACTTAACGACTCAGGCCGAATTTGCACCGCATTATTCGCTCATGTCAAATCACGATAAATAGATTCATTCGGTATTTCGTTATCTGACTTGGAATTAATTCCGGCATTATGGAATTATTACGGAACTATTCTGGAATTGAAGGAATTTAAAAGGAATTAATGGAATTAGCCGGAATTAGTTGCAATTAGTTGGAATTAGCTGGAATTAACTGGAATTATTTGGAATTGATATGGAATTATTGAGGAATTATTTGGAATTAGCTGGAATTAATTGGAATTAGTTGGAATTATTTGGAATTATTAGGAATAATTTGGAATAATTTGGAATTAACATGGAATTAACGCGGAATTGATTGGAATTAATTTTAAGTACAACATTATACCCAATATAAATTATTGAATATGCGCCCAAATATACACGTGAAGTGCATGGCACAACTGGTTGACACGATAACTTTGGTAAATTTTGTCTTTTTTCGTTTGAAAATAATAGATATTTCTTTTATTAGAAGTTTAAGTACGACATTATGGGAGTATGCGGTATGGAAGTTTAAAAAAAAGTTTAAAAAATGTTTTAAATTCATACGAGTCACATAATGTCGTTTAAACTCCGAATAAAATACAATATTTTATTTTCAAACGAAATAAGACAAAATTTTCTACTAACGTCTGTTGCGCGCCAGGTCAAGCCTTCTGAAGACACCAAGTCGTGAAAATTAAGAAACGTACCTTGGTGTTTGGCTCTTACGAAAAAAACCACGAAGACCATCTACAGATCTACTTCGGCGATACATTAATTAATTGTTCTTAACTTAATAATAATTAAAGTGTTTCCGTTTTGAGAGTTTTGTATAAAACATCTAACGAAACCTGACAGTACCTCCATGCCTGAAAATTGAAGGTATTTCTATGTCTATAGTATTACAAGATAGAATTAATTTTGCACTAAATAATGGAAGTATACAGAGTGAAGAATTAATTTGGTACTAAATTAATGGAAGTATGCAGGGTGGTTCTTTTTTCACTGCTCGCCATTGGGATCTCCTAAACGGTAAAAGATACGGAGTCGGTTAAATTAGAGAAAAGTTGCACTATTTCTTGGTGATTAAGAATCTGAAGAAAATTCTCCGGTATCTTGATTCGTTCCTGAATTATCCCGAAAAATCTGTTAAAAATATAAAAGTTCAAAGTTTCAATTAAATAACATCAATCGTAAGAAAGATATGAACTTTTCTTGAAAGTCGCATTTTTCAGTTTTTCCCTAGTTTTTTCGGGATAACTCAAGAACGAATCAAGATATCGGGAAATTCTCCACAGATTCTTAATCGACAAGAAATAGTAAAACTTTTTTCTAATCTCACCGACCTCCTACCTACTACGTTTGGGAGATGCCAATGGCGAGCGGTGAAAAAGGAACCACCCTGTATTGGAAAAGAAGTAAATTAGCTAATGGAATTAATATGGAATTGATGGAATTAATCGGGAATTGATGGAATTAGAATGGAATTCCCGATTGGAATTAATTGTACACAATTTTTTTAAGTGATCAGCCCCCCATCTTTTATAACACTTAAGAACCAACTAATCTGACAACGAAACAGATGGGGTGGATGATGTTTCTCGGAAAATGAGTTCACAATCCACACCCCAATAGAAAAAAGGGTGCAGGAAACCCCAAATTAGAAACTGTTTTTCTCTTTTTTGCTACGGTTGTTTACAATAAAAACTACTAATCTACGTATAATTTTTTTTAAGATATCGCCAACGTATATTTAACGTTGAAATTAGTTTATAATAGAATAGCTAGAGTCAGGGTGGCCTGGGGTGTAGCCCACCTTCGCGCTATCTAGCGGTGACATTGATATTTATTTTAATTACGTGTAGAGGTAGGGCGTGTCGAAAGTAAAGCACCGCTCGCATATTTATGTTAATGAGAGCTCATTGTGCAGAAAAGTCGTTTCCTATTTTGCCGGCGAGGTTGTTGGTCGCACACAGAGTAGTCCAGCTCCCATCTCCGTTACATGGAAACGGCCATAAAAAGCGGAAACATTTCCAACTAAAATATGACGAAGGTAGAGCCGCATTAACATTGCAGCAAAGAGAGCCGGCCGGATCAATTTAATGGTAATAGAGACGGGAACGTGTACTTCATAATTTAGATAACGCTATTGGGTCATTTCTCTGCCTAACGGCCAATTATAAAAACGGATTTATTTGCACGATCGCCCCGCCATCTGCCGCCTGACAGACGTGCGTGCCTTATCAAAATCAACGTCGACTCATGTTAAGCTACCTTAACGCGTTATCTGGCGACGCGCATCTTGATTAATGAATTGCCTCGATCTTATCGCGTCGGCGGAAATCTTTTGCATAATTATTTACAATTCGGCATACGGAAGACTTGTTTGACATCAATATTCCGCCACCGTATTCACGGATTTAAAGGTATGCGCCGATTCATTGTCGCTTTCAAGGCTCCTTTTGTACGGAGTCGTCTTTCATTTACATGAAATTTTGCATTGCAATGCCACTTTGTGTAGGTGCGAAATCAATCTGAAAGTCACTCTTGAAAATAAATCAATTCGACACTCCTACAGCTGTTTTTTCTGTTTTACATTTTGAAATCAGTTTCTTTATGTTCTGCATGTATGCTGTAAAGATTATTATTATAATGCGATTGGTCAGGGATTTCCATTAAAAGTGATGCTGACAAAGGGTCGTTTGCTTAGTTTGCTCATAAGATTCTTGCTCATTGCTCAATAACACCGTCATCATTGCAAGCAGTATGTGTTCAACAATATTTCTTTTCTGTGCTCTTTTAGAATCATCCTGAGTAGACCTGGATAATAGGCCAGTCGTATTAGAATTTTATCGGTGACTAAGTTTTAACTACTTTTAACAGGCTGCGACCACGATAGATGGGACACACACAAATAGGCTCATTCTATCAGTTTGTATTTACCTCTTTCTCTGGGCGTCATAAAAAGTTATTGGCATCATCAATTTCAAGAACGAGGAACTCGCTTTTTCCGATTTTTTGCAAATATCTCAAAACTAAGCAAAATGGGCTAACAAAGTGCACTTAGCTTTGTATCAGAGCATTAAATTCTCTACAAGAGTAGTGATATCTCAGCAGCTGTAGTCGTCAAGTCAGTCGTTTAGTCTCTACGAACCATTAAAATTCTTCCGGGACTCGGAAACGTCAGATTTCGCTGATTTTCCAATGCTTCTCCCAATTCATTTTCGGCACTAAAAATTTGAAAAAATTCATCGGAGCACCTTCAAGAATGTTTTTCTTGGCCCAACTGATTTACATACATACATACGTAAACAGAAAAACAAAAATTAACTTCCTTTTATTTTATAAGTGCTTTTCGAAGTAAGGAATTTTAAGAACTTTTTTGAGACGAATATTTCCCAGTGATATAGTTAGCTATTTTTTAGCACTTCCGGTTTAGAAAATGGAATCATATACCTTATTCTCAGCGGATTCGGAATCTACGATTCTTTCTGACTTAAAGCCATGTGTCATATCTGACAGGAAGTGGAATCACGGCCACCCTAGATTTTCAAATACATCGAATAAATCGGTGAAAATTTGAGATTTTGGAAAACCCTAAATTAGACTGCGCAATTACTTATAAAAATATTTTTATTTATTTAAAACTTCTTCAACGTTCAAACCTGTCAAAGTTCCAAGAAAAATTTCCGGATAAACCGGAAGCGCAAAAATGCAAAAAATGCAGCAGAGAAGCGGCTGGAACCTCCCCATCGCGTGGATCTTTGTATTCTGTGTAGATAGTAGTCAATTCGACAGAATTTTTTTTATGTTTATTGTCTGTGACTAATTTCGCAATTTTCTGACAAATACCGACATCACCTCGAACATCACCCATCACATTTGAAGAACGAGAATTTGATCTTCTTTCTAATGGCGACATAAAAAGGGAGACCTTTGTATTTAAAATTTAAAGTTGATATGCCTAAATGGCACTTCCCGTGGACCAATTGCTTCCAAAAGCCTTTCAGGTCTTCAACGGGTCACCCAATCTCCATGTACCAAATTTCAGCCAAATCGATTCGCTAATTTGGGCTATAATGTATTTTTAGTGTTATTATGAAATTTCTATTTTTTGACCCAAAGAGCACTAAATGCGAACGAATCTTGTCTTACTTAAAACCAGAATTTGAAGACCTTTCTGATGGTGACAATAAATCTTTCAAAAACTTGTTTTGGATGGTTAAATGAGTGAATAATTTAAAAGTTACAAATTGGTGTGCCAAAACGGCAGTTTCCGTGGGTCGATTGAATCCAAAATTTGTTCGGCTCTTCGACGTGCAATACAATCCCCGTGTGCATAATTTCAGCCAAATCGGTTCAGGGGCTTGGGCTGTACCGCGATTTTAAAGTCGGATAAAAATCATTTTTTTTTAAATTTTTGATCAAAAAGGCACTAAGAATGAATACATTTTGGGGGTTTGCATTTAAAATTTAAAAGTTGATGTGCCAAAATGGCATTTCTAGTTGCACGATTGGCTCCAAAAGCTTTTCAGATCTAAGTTGGGTTATCACATGCACCCGTACCAAATTTCAGCTAAATCTGTCGAGTAGTTTGGGCTGTGGCGTGTTTACGAACCTACGAACGTACGTACGAACGTACGTACATACATACAGACACATTTTAAAAACCACTTTTTTGGGCTCCTGAGACCTCAAAACGTATAGATCCGGTCTTATCTCGAATTCGAAAATTTTAGTGATTGCAGTAACCTCCCTTTTTTTTTAAATGGTGAAGTGGAGTGGGGAGGTTAAAAATAAGATTGACTTGTCCGAGGATATTTCCGAAATATTTCCCTCTAAAAATTTCTTGAATTTATTCCTTACTTTTGAAAAGCGCTGTATAATTCAATCGACTTTTCTTCAACAGCTAAGGTTAGTTTTTTGAATAACCAGTATCAATTCCAATTTTAGGATAAAATGTAATGTAATTGAATAAATGCACTATAGCTACGAGAAAAAAAATTCATCTAAAGTGAATGAAAGAAAAATTATCGGGTGTCTCCAAAAAAACCGCGGACAAAATACTTTTGGTAATAAGTCAGCCATTTCTTAACCGATTTGAATAAACCTGGTCTTAAATTAAAGCCAAGGAATCAGGCTTTCAAACCTCACAAGAAACTACGACATATGGCGCTCCGCGCTACTGTAGTATTCCGATTGATGCTTGTTTTTAAGGCTTATTCTAGATGCCTGATGGGGATTGGTCAGCAACATTCAATCGTTATGAAACTCAAGTGGCCTTAAAGTTCGTTCTTTTTTCTCTAAAAATCTTTTTTCAGAAGTCATTTTAATTTACGAATTATGATTTTCTGCGGTTTCTTAAAAATGTATCTTTTTCGCCTTAACGACTTATGAGTAAAGTTTGTGGTGCACAAACAGCGTAATTTTCGGTTATGAATTCTCGGAATTGAGGAAAACATAGCTGACTGCTAATTAGGAACAAATTAGAGAGTTATTACTGAAAATTCGGCTGTGTGTGCATCAATGTTAGTTTAGTGCCGGTCATGAATAAAGCGTGAAAATACGCGAAAACACATTTTATAAAAAAAATCACAGAACATTAATTGTAAAGAAAAATCAACTTCTGAAAAGAGATTTTTGAAGACAAAAGAACGATCCTCAAAGCTATTTGAGTCTCATAACGATTGGTTGTTCTCTCAGCAATCCCCACGCATTTAGAATAAGCCTTAAATACAAGTAACAATATAGGAATACTATAACTAAGACAGTGCTATCCGTCGTAGTTGCCTACGGAGGTTCGAAAGTCTGATTCTTTAGCTTTCATTTAAGACCATGCTCATCCAGATCGGTTAAAAAATGGTTAACTTATGCCTAAAAATATTTTGTTTTTTTGGGACACCCGATATAATTGCCTGGTAACGAAGTTATGGGAACTCTGAGATATCTGCCCTCGTTTCGCATCTAAAATACAATAAAAACAGACACATAGCAAATTTTTTGTCAATTCGTAGATTTTCAAATGGTGATGAGGGTAGTCCCCAAGTTGTCTCTCTCGTTCATACCAAACGACTGACTTGACGACTTTAATTGTTGAGACCACTTTTGTAGAGAATTTTGATGCTCTATAGAAAAGATGAGAATACCTTGCTTAGTTTTTCAGATTTTTGCGAAAAAACGAAAAAATGCGAGTTCTTCGTTCTTAAAATTTACAATAACTTTTCATACAGAGATGTAGAAGCCCAGATATTTGAAGCCCATATGTCGAGGCTCCAATTTGTTGGGACTTTTTTTTGTCCATAAATAATATTAATAAATAATATTGACATTCACTGACTCTCACGCACATTTTTCACATGAGTATTTTTTCGATTTTAAGTTTTGAGATATCTTGAAACGCTTTTTCAGAACAACTATGAACTGAAAGTAGAATTTTTCACAAAACGTGGTTGTTGCCCTCACGTCCTTCCGGTAACATCTGCCCACAGCTCCCACAATCTACAATCTTCATTGATCATCATCTAACGATCGAGTTGTTTTCCTACATGCGTGAGCAATAATTTTAACGAATACCTTTCGTGCCTTTATGGCTGTTAGTTAATTTGAGTGGGGATCGTTACGAAACAAAGTTCCCCAAGTTAACTCGAGGAAATTGTTATTGGTGACCATTAAAATACAGTTATGGATAAAATGGTGTGGCAAATTAGCCCCGCGATTTTATAATGTTGACCATAACAGACGCATTGTCCAATTTTTGCATTTCCTGAGCGGAATAAAAATCAAACGGTTTACACCGAAGTATATGGTGTCATAAATATCATCGAGTTGGTAACCCGAGGGCGCGATTTTATCTTCTTAATTAACATCGGTGTTAAATTTGATCGGGGGACGATTTATCGGTTGAGTTTCTCCGTTTTTAACTTCCTGCCAACCATTACTCAAGCGTTTAAATCACAGACCATCTTTCTCAAAGATTCCCAGCGCCCAATTCATTCATACGACTCCAGTCGGCGGCGCCTCAAACATCGCCATTTTTTTTTGCCAACCAAGCCGACTTTGATGTGCACCTGACGGCTGCTTAGACAGATGAAGATGCACGTATTCGTGATTTATCGATCGAGAATTTTGCCAGTCGATCATAATCAATTATCGACTTCCGCTATTTCGTTTTGATTTTTTAATTTTTTTTTTTTTTTGAGGAAAACATGAACTAGGGACATATTTTCCCATGGAAGGTAGAGAGAAAAAAGGTAATTGCGCGTTAGAATAATGGGCTAGTAAACCCTATAACGAAATTGCACAATAAAACTGGGATTTCTCGTGTAGTGTTAGATGAACTCTGCAGATATTATGGGAAGTGTTTGTGTATAGTCTTTCTTTTCTTTCGTGTGGCGCGAGAACCGTCATAAATTATTTTTATAATGTCATAATGCAGCACTAAACTGTTCCGAACGAGATACCATGAAATACAACGTCGCTTAAACAGACACGAGAAGTTGTAAAATCCAATCGTTAATGGGACAGAACATGGTAGTCGCACCATCACGGCTGCTACCATCGGCGACCCGACATGGATTTTTTAATGCCACCTCCGCACGTAGGTCATACACGAATCCAAATTCCAAATGTTTCCCATCGACGTTAAATAAGGTGCCCGGGGGTAATGAGGCCCCGTTGGGTTATAAAGGCCGTCTGACTCGGTCCCATTTCTGCTAGCAGATTTGGAATGACGGGAATTTTGCTATAGCTTTACTTGCGGCAAATATTTATTTATGATGCATTGACCATTACGTTATTGTAAATATGTCGTAGCAAAACGGCAAAATAGATGACACCTTGGGTCCACACTCCACATTGTAGTCCCTAAATCTTATGTCCTTAGGCCTTATCACCTTATCCCTGTTGATAATAAGGTCCTAATGCAGCTTTCATTAAAAAAAAAAACATTCTAAATATAGTTTATTTTTTAAATTTTTGCCTTTAGGTACCATCCTGTAGAGGAGAACATTCACTGAAACTGAATGCATCTTCATATTTAGATACTTTAATTCGTGTTTATTACTCACATACTCTCTTCTTCGTTCTGTGGGCCTTTATAACCACCGGTTGCCTTGTGTTTTTAAAATCAATTTCAAAAAATCCACAAGCTTCAACTATTGAAATTTGATTTGAGAATATGTTGAAGACAACTAACAATAAGATCCAAAAGTAATCAGTAATCACAAAAAGAATGCTTCAGTTTAATCCTAAGACAAACTGTTACATAAAAACAATAAATAAAACTGTGTCATTCAATAATAGTATGTCGAAGTGTGTACTAGTCCAGTCGTATTAGAAAAATCTGTGAAAATAATTAGAAGACAATGTTTTTTTGCTTTGAAGTGTTCTACTTTATGAAGTGTTCTACTTTATGTACTGTTTAACATACTAAAAATCCTGACAAATCCTGCTTGTGCGTTAGCCCCAATCTTCAAATAATGGTGGAGGACAGGGGTCTCCGAAGTATTTCCTTTATATCTCGAAAACACAAGAAGCTATGAATACAAGTATACACTCATTCTGTTGCAAATTTTATTCTTTTTCAGTTTAGTCACGTGAGAAATTCACGTAGGATCAACGGTTTTCGAGATATAAAGGAAAGATTTTAAAGTAAATGAAACTTGGAACTTTTATATTCTTGACATCTGTCAATACTCAACAGCATTAACTAGATTTTGAGCAACGACAGTCGACTGTTCTTTTTCTTATGGCCGCCATATTAGATTTTAACACCGTTAAATGCACAAAAAAAATTGTCCTTTCAAAAATGTAGCCAATATGCTCAGCCGCCAATTTTTGATCGTAGGTAAGGTACCTACTTTTAGAAAATTATGGGTTAAATGTTTTTTGAGTGCGGCATGCGGCATAAAATTCTGAGTTTCTTTCCAAAACTTCCATGGTCAGACAGTTCTCCACTTGTTATAATAAGATTTTAAAATAATTATGTGCGAGCGGCTTGAGACAAGCTGTATAATCGGAAAATTATTTTCTCTTTGCGGCAACATCAAGGTAAACAAAATTATAGAAATTAATCATTGGAATAATGAATAATAATTTTCTTCATTCTGATTAAGGAGATGCAGTTAACGCCAACGCACATTTTGCTAATCCTAATTCACAATAATAAAGTAAGATATTGATCAAAAAACTACAAGAAGAAATAGTTTTCGAGTTTTAGAGAACTCACAGTTGTAAATTGAAATTACCTGAACACAATTTTCTCCAAGAGCATTTTAACAAGTTTCCATAAAATGCAGGGACCATCCATCATGTCTTCTGACAATGAGACTTAAATTACGATCGAATTACAGCGCGGCCTTGACGCATTCCTGACGATTTCGTTTTTATTCCTCGAACCATCATCAGTGATGTAACACTTAAAAAAATAATTACCCCCATTTCGAAGGTCGCATTAGCAAATTTTTCTCTGCACGTGCCTGATGCGAAGACGTCAACAACTGGTAATTATACGTCGAACGTATCCTCAAGGTTTTGATTTTTATGCAGTGCTCACCTGTGCATTGAAAAATATAAATTGCGCGATTCACGCCCACATCTTTAAAGAGAAGTTCGCTTTTCGATCGATGAATGGATCGATGGCTGCACGCGTGACATTATGCAAAACGCGGTTTGATTTCAGCCATTAATCATTCACTCGGAGCGGAATATTGTTGTAATTAAGTAAATTGTCCCGCAATTTTCTTCTTCCGTCCATGTAACGTTATGTAACGTTAACACTCGTAAAAACTGCAATTCTGTCCGGATTTTGACTCAAAAGATTATAGAGGACAAATGAGGTAAAGAATATTATTTTACGTATTTTAAGCTTCGAAAACACTGTCCAAAGCCCATCAACAATCGAAAAATATGTAGGTGAGCCCTGTTGAGTGATGTGGCCGTGATGATTTGTGGAGGTGAAGTGAAGACTAGAACGAAAGTGGGCGTTGAAGGAATCTATTGTTTGAAGAGCTTCTTCCACCCACAACGGCCAGCACGTTATCAATTCGGCAGGTTGGTCGTGTCATCGACCGTCGGAGTCTCCGTGCGTATCCGTCGTTTTTTCTCTATTTCCCCGGTTACAATGTTGCCAATCGAAAACTAGCACCTGCGGGTTCTAATTGAGCCTTTATGGCCGCAATTATTTGGTACCGAGAATTTTCCAACATTTCCCCTGCGCCTTGTGGAGTCCGGATTCTTGGCCGCAACAAAGCACTTAATGATACTAACTTACGATATTATGTTCGGAATGCGCGCCTTTTCCATATTCGGCGTAATTTATACCATCAGACCTAGTTTCATGCCCTGTCACTAACTCGCAACGCAAATAGGGACTTTATTGTGGACGAGGGCCGTAAACAAACCGTTACGCAAAATGGGCGCGCGTTTCCCAGGACTCTCGGTGGGAAATTCGTGGGCGTCGCCTCCGAGCTTCAGCACTGACCTACATCAAAGTGCTTTTCACTCTTCAAATTACTATTGTATTCCGGATATTGAACTCTATTAAATTTCACTTTAAAGATCAAAATACTCTCACTGGAAATCCAATAACGTGTTCCCACAGAATGTGTGCTCTTGCGAAAGGAAATCGTGAAGCGTATCCCTGATGTTAACGGCTGCGTTATTGATTTAACGATAACATATTTGACCTATTGCCTAATTTTACACGCTAAGTTGCCAGTTATTTTTTAAAATTATAAGCAACCACAGGACATATCGAGGCCTTAGTTCAACTGGACAATTGTTACTTTATGTTGCAGGGGACCATAAAGGAGCTATTGTGGCCAGAGGGCATGTTTAAGGAGTACTTATCATTCTGAAATTTTGACTTCACTCAACATAATTGACTCTTGCCACGAAAAGAGAAAGGTTTTGCTCTAAGTAACCTACTATGTATCAATTCTAAAGTTACGTTATCCTATTCCTATATGTATTCATATTTCGTTTAAACGTTAATAATTCTCTCTGATCTACAATTACAGAGCTGTTCAGGGTGGTTTCCTTTTTCGCAGCTCAACGGTGAAAGATACGGAGTCGGTTAAATGAGAGGTCATTCAGAATCTGCAGATAATTCCCCGATATACACGGCAATTCTTAAATAGTGGCAGAAAATTGAAGGGGTGGTTCCTCAGACTTTTTTTAGAAGAAAAGTCCCTGGATATATGTCCTGTCCGAAAATGCTTCATAAGAGAGCTAAGCCCCTTCAAATATGGGTACTGGAAAAGTTAGTTTTCTTAAGATTACTCGGAAAATATGAATGAGAGGATTTTGAAATTTGGAGCATAGGTTAGCATTATAAAGAGAGAAATTTTTCAGATTTTTAAACTAACTTTTCGAGTAGGACCCCTTTGGGCGTAGCTTCCTTAGGAAATATTTTCGGAAACTTTTCTCCTTAAAATAGTCTGAGGAATCACCCCTTGAATTTTCTGTCACTATTTAAGAATCACCCTGTATAAGCATCTCGAAAAATCTGAAAATTAGAATTTTAAAGAAAAAATCATACTTATATTGTATTCAAAGTTATTCTACCTATCTGCCAGGTCAGTGGATGTCAATGCCAGTTACTTTAAAAAACCCAACTGGGGTAAGTCCGCCTTTGACGTTCGTCGATTTGGTGTGTCGCTTTTGCCTTTTTAACAGAAAAAAAATCTTCTATTGACAAAAATTTTAAACTAAAATTTAAATTATTCAATAGATGACAGGGATATTTGGTAACTGTCTTATTGCCAATGCCGGGTGATTCAGTTGGGTATTCACCCCCCCCCCTGTAACTTTTTTATTTCAAGAAAAAAAATATAAAACCATACATTTGTAAATCGCATGACAAACTCTATTAAACCATGTCATTAAATCGTCTATATGATGAAGTATGTCAAAATTACGATAGTCAACTTTTTTTCTTTATATTACATCCAGCAGATTTCTTAGCGAATTCTTGTAGATATTTCTTTTCTACATTCAAATATGTAAAGAAAGTTAATACTTTCGTTATGAAAATTCCGAGAAAAAAATTTTTAATAAAACAATCTGGTAATGTTGTCACTAAACGCAGTTAGCCATGGAAAAGAAATGAATTATTTTGTTTGACTAACGTCACTCATTGTAAGGACCATAGTTTCTCAAAAAAATTATAACTTATTTACACTTTAATAACAATAATACCCCTTTTGCCAGTTAACTTCTTAATAAGAATAACGTTAGTACTATTAACAATAAAAAAGATAAATGAACCGTAATTTAGAGAAAAACACTTTCCTTAGAATAGGTAGGTACGACAATAGTGCAACTTTTTCCATGGCTAATTAAGTTTATTGAAAAGAAAAATTGTAGAATTGCTTTATCAAAATTATTTCTTTCTCGGAATTTTTATAATGAAAGTATGAAACTGAATCACCCGGTATATCACCAGATTTCCATGACCTACCGGCGTGTAGAATAAGTTTAAATTCAATATAATGTCTTTAATGATTGATGTTATTTTGATTACACAAGGTAGTTTCAAAGTCTTCTTCCACAAAATTTACTTACTGTCCATCTTCAGCTATAAAAGAAATTAACACAAAATACAAAACACTTGAATGGAAAACGAAAAAACGTTTGAGCGTCTTTCGATGAATTTACAGTGTGACTCAAAAGCTGTTATTTTTCTTTGACCCAAACGTTTTTTCGTTTTCCAGGCAACTGTTTTGTATTTTGTGTTAATTTCTTTTATAGCTGAAGATGGAGTAACACTCCGAAACGCGTCCTAAACAGTAAGTAAATTTTGTGGAACAAGACTTTGAAACTACCTTGTGTAATCAAACATCAGTTCCTCTTTGAAAAATGGACCAAACTTTCAACCAACTTGATGTTATTTTCATGAAACTTATAACTTTTATATTTTTGATCAAGACACCCAACTTTTTACCCTCTTATAGCCGCCATATTAAATTTTAAGCCATCATCGGATAGACAAAAAAAAATTAGCTTTTCAAAAATTTAATCAATATGCAATGTTCTTATAGGTAGTCATAGTTTACTTGATAAGCGTGCTGTTTTAATGTTTGCTGACAATTGTTAAAAATGGTATTTTCTGACACCAGTATTAAAAGTAATTTATACTTTTAACACTGGTGTTAAAAGTGATTTACTTTTTACACTCAGTGTTAAAAGTGTCAATACAACAACAATTAAGCAAGCCGCGGCAACAAACTTTTGAGATAGAAACATGTGATGTGTCGCACTAGACCGAAAATTAAATCACGGTAATCGTAGATTTTCAAAAATCTGGAAGAAATCGGTGTAAAATGACGTTTTTTGAAAAATGCAAAAAACGTCAACTTCGACATGTTTCTATCTCAAAAAAATCGTAGATTTTCAATTATTTTAGAAAAATGTGTTTCCATTTGAAAAATTAATAACATAATTAATAACACCGTACGAGAATTTTTCGCAATAACGTCAATTAGCAGCTAGTTATTGCGAATAGGTATTCCATACTTTATCACCACACTATACAGGATGTTTTTTTAAACTTCCCAAATCCGTATCTCCGTATCTTTTACAGTTTAAGAGTGAAAGAGGACCAGCCTGTATGCCTGTTAAAATTTTGAAAAGCTCAAAAAGAAGACAGAGTGCCAAAAATTCAGAATTTAGTATACTTATAGGTATCTTAAAATTTTATCAAACCGTATATGTACCTGTTTTTTGGAACACCCAAGTAGCTTGTATTAGGCAATAAACGAAAATATTTTTTTATAGCTATTGGTAACTAATAATTTATAAACACAGTGTTTACATTCCAAGGTCATGTTTAATAATATTAGTAACATTGCGATAAATCAAATTCCGCCTTGCGAAATGATGATTTATAGCCAAACAATGTGTTATTATTGACTGATTGCCTCCTACTGGGCCATTGTGACGTAATTTTTTTCTGAATAAATCTGCAATGAATGTCACCGACACCTCTGAACTGACGTTTTTTAATTCCGTGCACCGATAAATCAGAAAGATAATTAAAAGCCGACGAGATAGCATCGATCCCAATGACAGAATATGCTCTGGCTAATTACTCGCTTAAATGCCGACCGATGTAGATTCGCTCCGAAAAAGGCGATTCTTGTGAAAGTTTTCGAAAAATTTCAGTTTCGATACGGTCGGACACCTTATGGTACTGTTAGACATTCCGTTATCTCTTTGCGTACGCTGGTTTTGTGCAATCTTAATGGATATTAATAGATATAATCAATTTGGGTGCTCAAAATTCAGAAATCCGTTATCGCCAGGTTTCGGTATTGCGAATAAGAAGGAAAGATTGTAAACGGGAAACGCCAGCGATGGGTACCGCTACGGTTGCGATATTTCATATAAAATATATTTAAATTATTTTAATGCGATTGTTGAACTTCGGGCATCATATATTTTGGTACAACAAATTCCTCCAGAGTTCAAAAGCTTGTGTTTAAAATCCTTTTGGACCGCACTGTACAGGTGGTTAACTAGCAATAAATAAATCAAAAAAAATATCATAGAGGATCTTCAGTTAAATTGCGTTTTATTTTCTTGAGTGATTTTAAACCAGCAGCAATAAATGCAAATTGAGGAAGAGACATACATTTATGACTTAATAAAAACAAACTCCTTCCACAAACATAATGTCAGAAAATTGAAATATAAATTACGTCTGAGAGATTTACGTTTTAAAATATGTTGTTAATGTTCGCTTTGAGTTATTATTGCGTGAAATTTTATTAGAATTCCAGGGAATTTAAGAGCTGTGAGTTGAAACAAAGGTGAGATATTAATAGCCATTTGCAGATGTACCTGTGGCTGGGGTTGGTACCCTTTTTATGTAAACCGGGGCATGATAGCTTGTTTTATGCACAAGCGTTCAAAAATTGCCCGTTTAATCCCTCATACACAGTTACATATTTTATCATGCATCATATTGAATGATATTACCATGCACTCACATGCACATTTTAAGATGCAAAAGACAAAATATAATGAGATATATTCAGAATAATTAAAATAATCTGTGTCAGTGTACTGATTTATTTATTGTTAATTGGTAGTTATTGATTTTCTTATTATTTATTATTTATTTTTTATTTTATTTTCTCTATTTAACACTAGATAACATTTTGTTTTGAAATGCAAGCAAAACTGAGGCAGGTACCTATATACAGGGTTGGGGAAAATTATTGAATAATCAATCGTAAATTTTCAGTAAAAGTCCTCGAAGGGGTACAGCGTTTTTTGCTTTCTGCGTCCGATGGTGTGACTGCCAATTTTTTGGTTCAGCCGTTTTTGACATAATGACGTCGCGTCGTAATAATTTTTTTTTTAAGTGGAAACCCACATTTTTCTCAACTTAGTCGGAATCTACGAATTTTTTGAGATACAAACATCTGTCATACTTGACCGAAAAATGAATATTTTTGAAAAACGCAAAACCACGTCAATTTCATTTTTTTTTTATTTTAATTAAACTGCACTTTTTCAGTTTCTTAAATTCGTTTGGCAATTTTGTGTAAATGTAAAAATTGGGGAAATTTTAAAAAGCAAAAGCGAATAAAACGGAATGTAACTGTACGGTTTTTGTATCAAAAAAATGAAGTTGACGTGTTTTTTCGTTTTTCAAAAATCTTCATTTTCACCGATTTCTTCGATATTTTTAAAAATCTAGGGTGGTCGTGACTGCACTTTCTGTCAACTGTGACACTTGCTTCTATCTCAAAAAAATTCGTAGATTCCGAATTAATTGAGAAAAATGTGGGTTTATACATTTAAAAAAACAATGATGACGTTATTATGTTAAAAACGGCTGCGCCAAAAAAATTTGCAGTCACAAAGTCGGACGCAGAATGCAAAAATAGTATACTGTATAACTAGTAAAAAAAATATTATATTCCGGGACCATGATGGAAGATTGCTAGACGAGGCACAGCCGAGTGCAGTAACCATCAGTGTCCCGAAATATATATTTTCCTATGTGTTGCACATACTATTTTTTCTTCGATCGCGCAATGCATCGGGCTTGCATTTGAGAAAAATTTTTTTCTTCGATCGTACTAGAAACGTCACATTCTTCACTTGCAATTATCATCCCAAAGCTTGCGTTTCTAGAACTGTGTCACTGTGTAGGCAACACATGTACTAGCTGTACAGAAAAAAAATTCCGGATTAATCCGGAAAAATTGTTCTAATAGAAATCTTTTCTGTTTCATCTCAAATGCATTGCGCGATTGAAGAAAAAATATTATGTGCAACACGTAGGAAAATATACATTCCGGGACTCTGATGGTTACTGGACTCGGCTGTGCCTACTAATTATACAATATACTATTCCGGATTAGTCCGGAATTTTTTTTTCTGTACAGCAAAATGTCATGCAGTACCTAATACAGTTCTAGAAATGCAAAAAAATTATTTTTTAAAATCTGTCGGTATATTTATGCACATCATTCAGGAGATTAACTTTTTCCGGAGGCCCTTCACACTGCAGAGCAGACGTTCAAGGTAGACTGAGACAGATTGTCTCATTCGTAATTCCATAACGATGTCATGATTAATATCAATAAATTAATAAGTTGAAGAATTTAACTTGTAGTAAATAAGTCATATCTTACTAATTACTGTGTTAAAAGAGATTTATCTTGAGTGTCTGCTTTGAAAATCCATCCGGTCAAAACTTAATCTCCTGCAGTGTAGGTAGGTACTGTTGTAATTTAGGGTGTGGACAGAAAATTCTAAATGCCAACCCCCCAATTTGCACGTTACCGTAAGAAAAGCTCTTAACATTCTGGTTTTAAAAATGTACTCAAAAATAAAAGAAATTGAAAATTTCAAGGACCATTAAAAGACGCACTACAGGCTAAACCACTAACTCAAACGGTTTGGTTGAAATTTGGTATGAAGGTAGACATTTTATAATCTGAAATAGATGTGAATAGCTTTTGGAGCCAATCGTGCGATTTTATAATTTTCGTGTTAAATTGAGTACCACGCGAAAATCAAAGATCCCGGCGAAGGGAATGTTCCAGCCGTTTTCTTGGCTGCCCATTTTTTATTTCCAAGTTGAGTATGAAAAAAATATGTTTAAGTTTTGAAAATAGAAAAAACTGCAGAACAGAAGATATAACACGGCTGATTTTTTAACAGTAGTGTGGTAGTACTGAAAAACGGTGTCTTTTCTATACCGTTGGTTGGGGGTAAACAAAACCCCCTTTATGGTGGAGATGGCCGTCGGTATAGTTAATTTTTTAACGTTGGTGTCTTTTTGGGGCAGTAGAAGCGAAAAAAACGAAATCGTTCTCTTTTTTTTTGTTAATTTGTGATTGAAGGTATTGAGAGCAGTAGTCGTTTTGGGGGCGGTACAACTCAAAAGTCTAAAGTTTTTGCGTCGTTCAGACATTTTAATTATATTTTTGCTAAAAATTACCTTTGCAGAGTACTTTGATCCCTGGTTACTCGGTCGCATTAAATGAAATGAAGCGTGATTTCCACCCTTCAGTACTCGTCGAATAAATTTGCAAAAGCGAAGTAGCTCTCAATGTTCGTTGAAAATTGATGAGCAATGTCTTTGCGGCAAATTTCACAATTGAATCGTTCCAAGAGGATAACGAAGCTTGACATGGAACGTCAGGTTGGACATTTATCTGTAAATACTATCTGGACTTAACTGTTTCCACCGGTTGTAAAAATTTCGGGTCACACACACACGTCGAACTTTTATTATTTCTAACGGCTAATAGTTGAAAAGTAAATATTGAACTATTGTTCTATTATTAAAAATAATAATAATGGGTGTTTGGACCGCGACCACCGGAGGCGGCATTATTTTCGAGCCTACGATGCGTCGACTTAATTATCCCGACTTATTAAAGCAAGCGGCGTCAATATATTGTAGCTCATTACCGAAGACCTTCATTATCCTTGCCTCTATTGTTGATAATTATCCATGTGAATGCACTTTAATCACCTTAGAAAAAAAATTGTACTCACCTCCATTAGTTTTGACATGTCCATTCTGGTGGACGTAATGATGGGTATAACCATTGGGGTGATGGGCGCGCAAGATCGTGTGAGGCATCTCGGCGACGTCTTACATCTTTCGACAAAATCTATCTTCGAGCACGCGATCCACCAGCACCAAGAGAACCACCAACTCGAAGACCTGCGGACGATCACTGAAGAAAATGCATTGCCTTACCTTATTCCTAGGATAGATGCGTGTCCGAGTTTCCTCGACTAGAACCGGAGCTCTACGGACACCTGTTGCACGGGTGATTTCAGGGGCGGGTCAAGAGAGTAAAGCCTCTTGACACCGATTACAGGAAAAAATTAAGAAACGGTTCTTGTGGAAATACTCTGCTTGTTTTTCTTCGACCGCATTTCCAGAGTTCCAACACCGGATTCTGGTTCTGATGGAAGTAAGATGGTTTGGTTTCTTTGGGTGGAAATGGCCAAATACGGCTCTGGAGGACTTTCCGCTCGGTTGCCCAGAGGGTGGCTACAAGTTTTTGGCTGTTGAAGTTCGTTAAATTCCTTAATGAGGCTTCAGAATCAAAAAATTTGTTTTTTGGTTCAAATTTTTGTTGACAGGATGCACCTTTTCTCGTTTTTGTTGGTGACTAAGATCCTGCTCAGCTGCTTGCACGAAATATTCCGGTCATAAAAATATTTTATCGTGGATAAATTAATTGTTAGGAATTTTTGTCGTATCTCTACCTAATGAATTAATCTCTGTGTAATTTAATAAAAATGTGGAAACACGACAACGTTAATTAATTCCATTAAAGTGTTGAAATTTCTGTTAAGTGGTGATTCTTTATTATTAATTTGTTATACATATACAGGGAGTCCCAACAATCAATCGTACCTTAGGAGAAGTACATAGGGCGAAAATCATTCATTGCTTGTCATAACCGATTTTTTTTTGGATATTGACTACGGAAATCGTCTTTTTTTAATGAAAATTTTCGCGTATGAGGGAGATGAATATGTATACAAAAAAATTACTTACGGGTACAACCAGGGCCGTAGATTCCTATACCTATGTCTTTGAGGGGGTGTGCATAAAAATTTTCCAACTCAACACAATCGAATTGTCCAACTGAGCCAATGGAGCGCCGGAGGAAAGAAATTTTTGAAAATTTCAAGGTCGTGGATTTTCCCATCACTAATATAAACGCAAGGAAGAAAATTAAAAACTTAACTATAATAAGGCAGATTTTTACTGATTTTGCGATTATTTATAGATAGAGCTACGGCTCTGATGGGTACAACACGTAATGAAAGTACCTATTTTCGCTACGACGTCAAGCATCCCAAACTCATGAAAATAAGCATTAGGTATACTTTCATCAATAGTTGTACAAATAACTATAAATAGTAGTAAAAGATACTATAAAGATTCTTCTTTTGCAGTTTTTCCATACCTATGTAGTTATCATAAATTCATGAATATGAAAAAAATGTGTACAACACGTAATGAAAGATGAAAGCAGGGGCGGATGGGACAGGCGGGAGAACGGGAATTTTCCCGGTGGGCCGCGGCTTGGTGGGCCGCTTGGGCCGGCAGCGGCGGCCGACGACGTGTCGCTTTTCAATTTTCATGACATTTTCAAACAGTGGCGCAGTGTGGGGGTGTTCAGGGTGTTCCAAATACACGGGCCCGGGCAGCTTTGAGGGCCCGGTGTGTATTCTAAGTGCTTGGAAAATGCGTGACCTTGAAAGTTTTCGAAAATTTCGCATGCGACGCCATTTCAATTTTCTTTTTTAACAATTTTTCTTGTCTTTATTTTTGGAAGTTGGCAACAAGGGAGCCGTAAATGATTTGGAACACAGGTCCTCACAGATCTTACTAGGGCACTGTTTTCAAAAATGTAGATTATCGAACATCAATGAGTCCGCCGCCGTATTTCTGCACCGAACCTGACAAAGCAATTAAAAGTAAAGCGATACCTAATTTTTATTTGACAAAAATTTTTCGCGGGGGGCTGCCCCCTCTTCGTAAAATAATTTTGCAGCCTCAAAAGTTTTCCCGGGCCGCTTTAGTTGAGCCCATCCGCCCCTGGATGAAAGTCTCTTGCTACTCGTTTGAAGCTTCAAACTATGAAAAAATATTAAAGTCCTATTACCTTCATTACATTTTCTTATTTGCATTATTTAGGTACAACTAAAACCAAGGGGCGATGGAAAATTGCCTGATTCTTTGGTTTAAATTGTAAATTATGCATTTTAAAGTGTTACATACAAGGAAATTCATAAAAAAATGGGGGATGGATCAATTTTAATTCTAAAAGCCATTTTGGAAACAGGAAAACACGGACTTCAGTCGAATGTAAACGTCTTTGTTATACATAAAATTTTAGCCCCACCCCAATGGCATAAATAATGGTGTTAAGTTAGACGATCAATTAAAATCTGGTGAATGGCATAAGGCATAGACAATAAATTGCAACCCTCAGCTATGTCAAGTATAGGATTGAAAAATGTCTTACAGAATCAAACAAAAATATCAAAAAAAAAATCCGCTAAAAAGTGTAAGATTCGAGTTCTCTTCAAACACATATAAAAAAATTGGGCAGCTATGGGAGCGGCTGGAACATACCCACTTCGTCAACAATCCAATCCTACCTCTTAAAGTGTTTTGTGGAGTTTTTTCAAATCTTTTCATGTGCTCATAAAAACAAATGGCGGTTACCTTTCAAATTTCAAAGTCTACATGCCAAAAAGGCACTTGTTGTTGGCCGATCACCACCAAAATTAATTGAACTCATTTGCAGGTTATGACATGGCTAGGTACCTTTGTGGCAAATCAATCCAAATCTGGATTGATTTGGCACAAAGGTTGTAGCGTGTTAATTAATGTTCCATTGGAACAGGCCTGTATAGTCAGAATTAGATTTTAGAGGGTGCTCTGGGCATTTCAGGGGGTGGGGATGCGGATTAACAGTTGCTTGGCTAGCGGAAAGTTGGGGGGTGCTCTGCGAAAACTTTTTGCCCTCTCCTCCTCGCTCCTAGTTCTCAGTATTTTACCAGTCTAAATCCATTGGGATGAATCAAAAAAGAAAAATCAAGAGGATTCCAACTTCATATTTTAACCACATACGTATACGTACGCACACAGAAAATGTTTAAAAATAGCTTTTTCGTGATTCTGAGACCTCGACACGTAAAGATCTGGTATTATTTCAATTTCGAATTTTAGAGTGATTATTGTAACCTCCCATTTTTAAGTTGGTTGTGGGAAGGGTAAAATAAAGTCCTCACCCTGATGTGTACCCTGGAACAAACAGCTTTAGCGAGAACTTCGTTTAGAATGCATACTAATGCAGTTTTTCCCAATGTGTTCTATTTATTTAAGCGGTGGACACGTTTGAATGTGCGGATTCGTTAAATTAAAAGCCAAAAATTATTCTTTGGAATGTTTTATTTTAGTGCTAATGCCTTTACTATCCTCTCACATCTGTACTTACAAATTTTAAAAATTATGTACAAAAAAATCGCTTAAAACCTACACACATTTACATATCTTCAAATAAAGTTTTTACAAGAATCATGGAAAAGGCACGGTCTGTGTATATTGTATACACTATTTCTCTATTATAACAATAATAATGACATCAATAATAAAAATAAACAATCAAGAAACATGGTCGGGTGATAATTTCTACAACACAACAAAACGATTTATTATCTTACATAAGACTAGATGCTATTATTAATAGAGTTACGCAACGTCGTCTAACACCAAGTTTCTTGATTCTTGCACCTGAACAAAATCGAATAAATTAGTATGCAACCAGTTTAACGTGAATTACATTCAGTCATTTTGTTACAATTGCTATTGGACTGGTTTTTTTTATTCTAGTGCAGTTTTGTTTTTTTCATTTTTTTATCCGTCATTTTTCATCACATTTTTTCTTACATAATTACACTAATTGTGATTTCTATCACTATCACAAGAATTGTGATTAAAATCGGGATTCCAAGCCCACCTTTTCCTCATACTAGGGCTTGAGTCGTTTGAATCCAGCGCCGTCTTGGCCCAACTTTAATTCTTCGTAAAGGGTCGGGTTCACTTCGGTGCTCGGGACGTGAAGGGGTTCATTTTTCCAGGACTGTCCCGAAGCTGATGATACTGATACCCCATTGGAGGTGCCGTTGGCGATGGGCGTGGCTTCCGACTGGCCCTGAGGCACCTGGAAGTTGCAGAAAATGTTCGGTACTCTATTGCGTGACAACAAAAGTAATGTCCAATTCTAAGTACGAAGATGTATCGAAGAAAAGGACAGGATCGTTGATGAAATGAAGATTAAACTATTGCAGTTTATACCAACGTTTCACTAGCATTTATTCTAGCTTCTTCAGGGTCTACAAAGAATTAAACTATGTAACAATGTTTAATGGTTAGTATCCACATGGCAGAAACGGAAATATCACTTGAATTAATCAATGACATTATTTTTGTTTTCCGTAGTCCATCAAAGTATACATATTGGCCGGTATGAATAAATGGTTACAAAGCTTTTGCTCATATACTCTGTCCGGGATCCACACGACCAAGATTCACCCAATTTCCATGGCGACTCATTGTTGACAACAATGATTCGCCATGGAAATAGGGTGAATCTTGGTCGTGTGGATCCCGGACAGACCATAGTTCTATCCTTTTCTCGGTCACGGAAAACTTATATTTGCATCCTTTATTAATGCAAGGATGAGCATCTTGTAACACTTTATTCATACCAACCATTGTCACACGGCATACCAAATAGATCTTCTAGCACAGAGTAATGTACAACTGACAACACTGACATGTGCCAGATTTAGAAAGTTTTCTCCCGTCAGTTTGACAAATAAGTACTGACACTAATTACAGAAAAAAAAGTTTCATGGGCTACTAGCGTGGGGAATAAGTTTGAATGCTTGAATTTTTGTTATAGATGTAAAATTCTATGATCGCAATGACTCTTGACGATAACTTTGAAACGAATAAAAATATGAAGGTGAGATTTTACCTGCATATGGTCCATGTTCACTTCTCTTAAGTAACTGGGGTTCTCGAAGGCCACCCCATTGGAATTCTTCAGCCCTATTTTCTTGTTCCTCATAAACCAAATCGCCGCAACCACTATTGCGGCAACTACCACAAGAGCCAAGACCACAGCAACAGCAACTCCAGCATGACTACTTTCATCACTCCGACTTGCCTCCAAAGTGACATGTTTATCGCCCATTGTAAACTTGACTGGTTCCGTCAAAGTGGAGGTACCCTTAATGTTGCCAGCCTTAATTACGCATTCATAGGTAGCCCCATCTTTTAGCTCAGTTATCTTGAGATGAGTTTCAGCAGTATCGCCCTTATGCCCCGATCTACCCTGAGAATCCACCATTCGCCAGAAAACCCTATACAATTCCACAGTATGCGGGTTTTTGATTGGTGGATCCCAGAGGACATTCACAGAATGCGAATCTATATATTCCACTCTGACGTTCTGGGGAGGCCCTGGTAGTTTCTCTCGTCCTTCATGGAAGCAACTCATGATCTGCTTGGTATAGGACAGAACGCAGATTTTGCTGTTCAGGATTGGTTCACCTCGACACCAATCAAGGCATCTTCTGGGAACCCCCCATTGGGTGCAGCAGGACCTATGATCGGAGCCATCAGCAGCGCACTTCATTAACTTGTCGAAATCGTTGATACATTCGGGTTTGTCGATGACAGCATCCATGTCGAGGTAGAAAGAGCAGGCGTCCATACACTGTGACGTCACGTTTTGCTCTATGCAACATTGAGTGACGTTGTGAGTGGCCGGCACGTTTCTTATTCTGACAGAAACTGGTTGCGTGGCGCTACCAAAAGCATTTTCTGCATGACAGAAGTAATCTCCAACGTCCATGTCAGTTATTTGTTTTATTGTTAAATGCATTATATATTTATCTTCTTGATCTTTCACAGGCTTCGTTATAATATCATATTTGCCGCCTTGTATCACAGGGGTGCGATCTTCGTGGTTCCTCCAGAACATCATTTTAGGCTCTGGTTGGGCGTCAACTCGACATTCAAGTGTTACAGAGTCGCCTAAAGCCGCCATTGTGATACCACTAGCTTGGATGTGAGGACCATCTGCAAGAATTTAATTGAAAACATGGCTGATCGAAAGGATACTTACAGCTAATCGTGATTTTTCGTGAAGCTTGCATGGGGGTGCCATACCCATTATCGGCGTAACAAGAAATCTGGTCCATGTCTCTCGTAACGTTGTGTATAACAGTTACCATATGTCTTGTAGTCTCTTGCCTAACCAATCGACCGGAAATGTACAAGGAAATAGTAGGCATGGGTGTACCCATTGCGATGCACAGTATCGTCATACTGCTTCCTTCAATCACCAAGTTTATAGGATGAACAGTTGGAGGTTCCACAAAAGCAGGATAGGCAGGATCCGTCCAAGCTATTAGAGTCTCAGACGGCATACTAACTCCCTTTTCTGTAACAGCACTCACAAAAACTATATACTGGGTGTTTGGCAGAAGGGCAGTGATCATGTGTGAAGTTACAGTCAGGTTCGTTACGTGGAAGACGTCTTCGGCAGTGGATTTGTAGTGGAGCTGATATGTGAATTTTTCAGTTGGATGGCTAAATTCGGGTGGTTGCCAGGAGATGGTCACCCAGGTGGCACTGTGCGCTATCACAGCCAGGGAATGTGGCGGTGAGCTTACACCTTTAACTATTTCACCGCCTGCAAAAAACGGTTGAATTATCGGTTCTTGAGGGGTGATTTGATACTTGATTTTGTGAGGTTAATTCTGATCATGGAAGATGGAAGGGAGCTTCCGTGTTGGTTTCTGGCCACTACGAAGATGTGGTATAAGGCTCCTGGTTCTAGGTTGGACAAGGTCGCGCTGGGTTCGGTCACGTTGAGTTCCTGAAAAAGATGATATTCATAGATAAATTCATAAAAAAGGATTTAATACGAAAAAAATTATAAAAATGGCACAATGAAATGTCTAAATATCAAGTTTCAGCCAAATTGGGTGAGTGTAATTCATAAATTCATACGAAATATGTGACATCGAAATTGTGAGGTTAGGAGTGCTTTTGCAACAGCTCGGCTTAAAAAGCCCATGGTCTGCCTAATATTTTTTTTATTGAAGCGACAACCTACTACTTAATTTCAAAGTTCATTTTATTATTTTACAGTGGTTATAAAAAAAAGTATTGTATTAGGTATACAGGGTGGGTAATTTTTCGATGCTCACCATTGGGATCTCCTAAACGGTAAAAGATACGGGGTCGGTTAAATTACAGAAAAGTTGCGCTATTTGTTGACGATTAAGAATCTGAAGAGAATTCCCCGATATTTTGATTTGTTCTCGAGTTATCACAAAAAATCTAAAGAATCTAAAAAATTTAAAAAAAAATGTATATCTTCTTAACAATTGATGTTGTTTGAATGAAACTTGTCACTTTTATATTTTTGACAGCTGTCAATTGAATAGCATCGACAGAAATTTTCTAGGCCTCCTAGATTTTGAATAACGACAGTCAACTTTTGATTCTTTTATGGCCGCCATGTTGAATTTTGACACCATCAAATGCACAAAAACATTGGCTTTTCAAAAATGCAGCAGAGAAGCGGCTGGAACCTCCCCATCACGTGGATCTTTGTATTCTGTGTAGATAGTAGTCAATTCAACAGAATTTTTTTAATCCTTGACTAATTTCGCAATTTTCTGACAAATACCGACATCACCTCGGACATCACCCATCACATTTGACAATATGTTCCTTTTAAGGTTAATCTTTTGTCACCTTTTTGACAATAACTGCCACTTTATGTCATCCACTGTCAGCCCGCTCCCTTTTATTGAGAAAGAATTTTTTCTCTATTTTCTACTGAAATGGCCGAAACTGTGAACACATTTTTAGAACCAGAATTTGATCGCCTTTCTAATGGCGACATAAAAAATGAGGTCTTGTATTTAAAATTTTAAGTTGATATGTTTAAATGGGACTTCCCGTGGGCCAATTGCTTTCAAAAGCCTTTCAGGTCTTCAACGGGTCACCCGATCTCCATGTACCAAATTTCAGCCAAATCGATTCAGTAATTTGGGCTATAATGTATTTTTACTGTTATTATAAAATTTCGCTTTTTTGAACCAAACAGCGCTAAATGCGAATTAATTTTGTCCTATTTAAAACCAGAATTTGAAGACCTTTCTGATAGTGACAATAAATCTTTCAAAAACTTGTTTTTAATGGTCAAATGAAAAAATAATTTTAAATTTGGAAATTGGTGTGCCAAAATGGCACTTTCCGTGAGTCGATTGAATTCAAAATTTGTTCAGCTCTTCGACGTGTAATGCAATCCCCATGTGCAAAATTTCAGCCAAATCGGTTCAGGGGCTTGGGCTGTACCGCGATTTTAAAGTCCGATAAAAATCAATTTTTTTTTATTTTTGGTCAAAAGGGCACTAAGAATGAATACACTTTTAGAAGCAGAATTTGAAGGTCTTCCTTATGGTGAAGTGAAAAATGGGGGTTTGCATTTAAAATTTAAAAGTTGATGTGCCAAAATGGCATTTCCGGTTGCACGATTGGCTCCAAAAGCTTTTCAGATCTAAGTTAGGTTACGAGATGCCTATGTTCCAAATTTCAACTAAATCGGTCTAGTAGTTTTGGCTGTGGCGTGATTACAAACGAACGTACGAACGTACGAACGTACGTACGTACGTACGTACATACACACAGACACATTTTAAAAACCCCTTTTTTGGGTTCCTGAGACCTCAAAACGTGAAGATCTGGTGCTATCTCAAATTCGAAAATTTTAGTGATTGCAGTAACCTCCCATTTTTTTAAAATTGTGATGGGGTTGGGGAGGTTAAAATGTACTCAACATAAACTTTTTTGACAGATGTCAGAATTTGAAAATTGGTAGGAATAATTTGCAAAATCAGCCTAAACTTAGATGAAAAACAATTGCAAAAAAGTCCGCCGACTTCTACAATCTCTTATAACATGTGTGTATCTTTTACGGTTTAGGAGATCCCAATGGTGAGCATCGAAAAATTACCCACCCTGTATACACCCGGGGAGAAGTTCATTTTAGCGCTCACACCTCGCGCTAAAATGTGTTACATCTCCCTCTTGTAATAAATAACTATAAATATAATAATTATAATAAATAACTATTACCCCTCTCGCAGTTCGTGAAGACTCTAAAAAAAAATAATGAGAAATCAACGAAACGAGATCTGGGAGCGGATGGCGTGCAGATGGCTGAGTGGATAAGTTGATAAGTATTCAGTGTGTACTTAACTATAAAAACACGTACAGAGCGTACAGTAGTCAATAGTGGACAGTATCCACTATCGCCAGAAGTGCAGCTTTCTTCATCGGAAAAAATAAATACATTTTTTGCACCAACGATATCAAGCTGAGCGATAGACAATACTTTGCTTCATTTGTCGGGAGGAGGATTTATACTTTTCGCTCACGATTGGTTTCTCATTAAATTATTTGATTTTCTTTTAAATTTTCCAAGTATTTTTTCTTTAAATATATTTTTGAAAAACTGTTTTACTTTTCTATACAGGGTGATTCATTTGTCGGTGCTCACCATTGGGATCTCCTAAACAGTAAAAGATACGGGGTCAGTTATACTAGAGAAGAGTTGCGCCATTCTTTAGCTATTAAGAATCTGAAGAGAATTCCCCGCTATTTTGATTCGTTCCTGAATTATCACAAAAAATCTGAAAATTGACAATCCGGGCGATTATTTTGCGGTTTTTTAAACAAAATTGTGGTAATACGATACGAAGGAAGCTGGACAAGATTTGTGAATGTGCTTGCATGGTGATTGTCTCAGTCTGTTTCAAATAAGCCTGGATGTATAAAGCGAACTGAAATAATGTATTTGAAACAAAATTGCGACTGGTAGATAAATCTTTTTACTTTACACGGAGAAATGTCAATTTTATTTCCCTGTATAAAACATTTATTAATAGTTTATGAAGCGATGGGAATATTGCAGTTGCAGAAAAATTGGATACTGGCCGGGAATCGAACCCAGAACATGCCGCGTTCTAGGCGGACGCTCTACCGCTGAGCTACGAGGCACCCCTGGATTCGATTCCCGGCCAGTATTCAATTTTTCTGCAACTGCCATATTCCCATCACTTCACAAACAAATTACCTGGAGGTGGCTGGTAACCTTCGAGGATCACACATTCAAAATTTATTAATAGTGTGAAATATGTAGTTATCGAACTGTGATGTAATGGAGCGTTTTTGGGCATTTTCAGTTTTTTTTAACCCGGTTGTGGTGTTTCTTTTAAACAAACTGCGGCAACCACTATGCAAATGCATTTACAAATTTTGTCCAGCTTCCTTCGTACATATCAACACAATTTTGTTTCAAAAATCGCTAAATAATTGCTCGGTTTTCGCCGGCTATTACCGCCTTCTTAAGGATGTATAGAAGGCTCTCTGATAGGAGGGAAGCAAAAATGATACCAAGTTAATGAAAATTTCACAGATGATTCTTATAATTGTTCTAAAGCCTTCGTTTAAAAGTTTCAATTCAAGAAAATTTAACATGCGATCTTACCACAATTTCGATTATATTGGCAAAAAAAGTTTAGAAAAAATAGCACCATTGCTTTGTTAATTTTTATGTGTATAGAATGAATATTGAGGAACAATTTGGTATTATTTTCATTAAAGGTTACTGAACTCATTCTCGAGATATTAATTTATTAGTCAATAAATGTTTCGTTTTCTAACTCTTCATTGCGAAAACGTAGGCATCGCAGTCTTGAGAAAACCATAGTAATGATTTATGTAACTATGCAGTAAATTCAAATTATTTTTTTACATTAACGTGACAGTAGTTGACAGAATAGCCAACTTAAAGAAGTTACAGTGCTGTGAAGTTTCTTCATGATTTCTTATTTCTGAATCACGGGCTTTTATCTAATTTCAATAGGACTATGTTGTTTATAAATCCCATTATTACTGTGTTTACTTACTATTTTAATATACAGGGTGGGTAATTTTTCGATGCTCACCATTGGACTCGCGGAAAATATAAGGGATAGAGAGTAAGTTAAATTAGAGAAAAGTTGAACCTTTTCTTGGCGATTAAGAATATGAAGCGAATTTCCCGATATCTTGATTCGTTCCTGAGTTATCCCGAAAAAACTGAAAATTGCGATTTTAAAGAAAAATTCATATCTTTCTTACGATTGATGTTATTTTAATGATTATTTTATTCATTAAATATTGTACAGTCGAGAAAGTAAGTCATGCACCCAACCCTTGGGCGTTACGCCCAGAATTTAGAAAACCAGCCTTCGATAGTGGTGCATTTCCATGTCATTAGAGCCAGCACCAATTAGGGGTTGTATTGCTGGGTCAAAAAACGTAGGACTGTAAGCCAGTTAATAATTATTCGCCCAAGAATTTGGCATAAAGTGCATTATTTAGTTTTTCGACTGTACTAATCCAAAGCAGCATTTAGTATACCAGTAACCAATCAAATCCTGATTACAGTGATAATCCTACAACGTCAACTTGACACTACTTACTCAATACTTTATAAAATAATCTGCAAAATACGATTCGTAGTCTCTTGGTTGCCTTGTTGATTCCTCATGGCTGCACTACTTGTCAAATGGTAAATTTTTTTCGGCCAAAGAGGACTCGAGCAAGCTCTCGTCCTCTTTTTAGCCTAAAAAAAATCTACCATTTTGACTCGTAGTTGACAACCATTCGGACGTCAAAACCCGCGGCAATCAAGAGACTACTCGTCGTATTACTATTGAAAATTGTCAGTTTTATATTTTTGACAGCTGTCAATTGATTCTTTTATGGCCGGCGTATTGAATTTTAACAACATCGGACGCGCAAAAAATTGAAGCTTTTCAAAAATGTAATCAAAATGGACTTTATTGACAGACCGTCAAAATTTGAGAATTGATATGAGTAATTTGTAAAATCAGCCTAAACTTGTGAAAAAAAATACAAAAGAGGACACTAACTTTTTTCATCTCTTATGACGTCAAAAACAATTGAATTTTGAGCGATAATAAAATAGATCTAGAAGTCGTGTCACGCGAACTTGACATGTTTTTTCAAAAAAGTTCATTCTAGTCACATTCTTGACGTGTTTAATGGTGTTAAAAATCCAATATGGCGGCCATACGAAATAAGAAAGTTGACTGTTGCAACTCAAAATCTAGAGGGTCAAAAAAAAATTCTAATTACGCCATCGAATGCCCCATACTAAATAATAATAATAATAATAATAATAATAAGTTTATTGTTCTTCATACTTAAAATAGTATATGAACATATGCAAATAAACAATAATGTTTAACAAGCGTACGCCGCACGTTTGTAAAAATGATAAAATAACTATAATTGTTAATGATACATATTATCAGAAAAAGAAGGGAAAAAAAAACCGCCAATACATTATAAATATAAGCTATAGTTTATAATCATGTTGTTACAACCTACATTACTTATTCCTCTAAAAAGAACTCCCTAGTCAACGCAAAATTTAACATAAATTTATAGATACAATTAATACTTGCAGAATCCATAGCACATAACAGTTTATGAACATCCTTATCTACGAACATTTGTAGCAAGAAATATCTATGCTGCGCATAAGTTGGACAGTCAAATAGAATATGTTTCAGATTCTCGTCGGATCCGCCATTGCATGTCTGACAGCGTTCCCGCAATTTTAATTTCACTACGCAACCTTTCAAAAAAACACAAAGGGATTCGTTGTCTGCAGTTCGCAGTTGAATCATAAATCTTTTTAGAGATAGTGACATGGAATTATTTTGATACAAATTGTACGGTTTAACCGTACTATTTATATGTTTGTAGTTATCATTGTAAGTTGACAGTAAAATTCGATTCCAATCCCATTCCCAAATTTTTCGCTCAATGGAGGCCAAGACATCGTCAACATCGTCCCAACTCACGCCGTGATCCCAAGTGCCAAGTTTTGATGAAATCATTCCATTAATGGCGACGCAATTAAATTTTATCTTAAATGCAATGTTTCAGTTTTCCGCCAATATCTTCAAAAGTGGTCGAGATATTCAAGATATCTTTTCAGATTATTATTCAGCATAAAATCGTGCAACTTTTCTCTAATTTAACTTACTCTCCATCTCTTATGGTTTCCGAGATCCCAATGGTGAGCATCGAAAAATTAACCATTTTAATTGCTTAACACTGATCCCTCATTTCACTGTCACTCAAAAAATTTAGTTTCGTAAGGTTGGAATCGGGTACACTCGCCATTAAAAATTTTATCAATCGAAATGAAGAGATCGTCTAATTTAGCGAAACAACAATTATTATTTGTACGAAAAATGTTTTGCTGTTCGTTAGATAAGTGCATAAAATATTCTTCATTGCCTTCTCGTTATTACCGCAACGAATTTATTTTAAAGTCTAGGTGTTTTTCGCTCCGATTGTATGTCCAATACATCCTTAAATGAAACATGGAACTTTTACATTTTTGACAGCTGTCAATTGAATGGCACTGACATACATTTTGTAATCCATCTAAACTATAATAAAGATAGCTAACTTACCAATTTTCAAATTCTGACATCTGTCAAAAAAGTTCATGTTCATGTTCAAAATTCAATATGGCGGCCATAAAAGAATGAAAAGTTGACTGTCGTTATTCAGAATCTAGAAGGCCCAGAAAATTTTTGTTTGTTAAGATAGATGGTTAGACATATTTTTTTTTTTAATTGGTAAATTTCAGATTTTTTGTGATAACTCGGGAACAAATGAAAATATCGGAGAATTCTCATCAAGAAATACCGCAGCTTTTTTCTAATTGAAACTACTCTCCATCTGTCATGGTTTCCGAGATACTAATGGTGAGCATCGAAAAATTACCCACCCTGTATACCAACACCCAAAAATCGAAATGAAAAAGAAAGGGTATGCTTACGTTCTCCAGTTTAGACAGCGTTTCGTGCATGGACATATTGTCGACTTTCTGATAATGCACCGCGTAATAGGTAGCATTGTTCCCTTCCTCCGGAGGATCCCACATCAGTCCGATCGAGTGGTCATCCAAAACCGTGGCGTGGAGCTCAGAAACCGGACCCGGAAGCAACCCCGTCCCCTCCTCGAAGCACTGCGCGATGTTCCCAATAAAAGGAACGCAAGTGGTCACAGTAATCAAAAGGGAATCCAGAATCACCCCGGAACAAAGCGACAGACAAGCCGAAGGCACTCCTCTCCTGCTGCAGCAGGCTCCGTGGTTTCGACCTCCTGCACCGCACCTCAGCAACTTGTGAAATTCTGCTCCACACAAGCCCGCCAGCAGTTTAATATCGCTCATGTTCGCATTGTACGAGCACAAAGGTAGACATACGTTGCTCAACTCAGCATCCACACAACAGGCGGTGACGTTGTAAACCGAGGCTTCCTCGATCTTGTCTTCGATGAGTTTGCTTTCGGTGCGGAAAGTTATGCGACTGCTGGGAATCCCAACCCCGTGCAAATTTACGGCTTCGACGTAGACCTCGTAGTCGGTGTCGCTTTCTAAGTTTTCTAAAATGTAGGGAGTTTGAACTTTGGGGATGGACTTGTATTCGTTATCGTATGTGGCGAAGTTGCGGTAATGGAGGTTGTAGTGGAGAACCGTATCCCCGAGGGTTCTCGGAGGGGACCAGTGGATTATTGCAAATTCCGTTTCGATATTCGTAATGTGCACTAGAGTGGGGGCGCTCGGTAGCACTCCGTATCCTTGTAACAGACAGTTTGTGTAGTCCTCCATGTAGCGAAGGCATCTACAGTTTCAAAAAATCATTTATATATGTCTGTGTCCCCTTAGGTAATCAATCTAAATGACATGATATCCGAGTCCCTATAGATACTCCAGTCAAATTAGACAAAGGCGGACTTGTAAATAAGTCCCAAAAGCCCACAACCACGACACGAAGATAACAATTAGGCTTTAATAATAATTAGGGCAGACTGAACCGATTTGTACTTCTCGCATAAAAATGTATCAATAGTTTCTCTTGGTTATTTCGTAATATCAAAAACTAAGCAGAATGGGCTAACAAACTATGCCAACTTTTTGACCTCCCTATTCCACTTCACCATTTAAAAAAAAGGGAGGTTACTGCAATCACTAAAATTTTCGAATTTGAGATAACAGGCCACAGCCAAAACTACCAGACCGATCTGAAAAGCTTTTGGAGCGAATCGTGCAACCAAAAATGTTATTTTGGCACATCAACTTTTAAATTTTAAATGCAAACCCCCATTTTTCACGTCACCATAGGAAATGTCTTCAAATTCTGCTACTAAAAATGTACTCACTCTCAGTGCCCTTTTGACCAAAAATATAAAAAAATTGAAATTTTGATCGGACTTCAAAATCGCGGTTCAGCCCAAGCCCCTGAACCGATTTGGCTGAAATTTTGCACATGAGGATTGTATTGCACGTCGAAGGTCTTCAAATTCTGGTTGTAAATAAAACAAAATTCATTCGCATTTAGTACCCACGATAAAATATTCAAAGAATCTAGCGCCCCACCAATTTTTATACAGGGTGAGTCAAATGGGTGGGTTCCTCATCTCAAGCTTCCTTCGTATCCGATGAATCAGAGCCATTTTTAGTAATGTCATATGACTGCCTCTGAACGACATTTCAACTAAACCAGTGGTCCCAAAATGTTTGTATTTCGTTGAATAACGACATGTGACTTTTTTTATTGAAAACGGAACCCTGCATATTTCTTTATTGTATCAAGTAGCATATTTGTTTCTCTTTACAATAAAATCATACTTTTATGTAATAGAAATTTCAAGGCAGGTACCCCGCCACGCATTTTTCTTTTTTTAACTATGTTTTTTTATAGAACTTTTTTCTCAACCTACGAATTTTCTTGAGTTAAAAAAATGTATCATACTCCGGAAGTGCAGTCACGGCCACTCTAGATCGAAAAAAATTGGCGAAAAATTTTGTTTGCGGTAAATGTAAAAACACGTGAAATTTGGCTTTTTGATGCAAATTCATCGGTACAATTAAATTTTTATTTCTTTATATCGTTCATTATAGAAAACGAGATCTAAAAAAAACGTAGATTGCGAATCCGTTGACAAAAGAGGAAAAAAGTTGGAGAAAAACGAAATAAAGTAATTTCCGGTTAAACTGGAACTGAAGAAAATTACAAGTTGTTCCCCTCCACGTGTGGCTAATCAACGTTATTTTCATTTCAATATTTTATTTAAAATAATTCGTAAAGGTTTTATAATTTTGGCAATTGTATTTTTCGATCGATTTTAGTAACTTGCTGCGTGCACTAAAGCGTAGAAGTTAAAAACACCCTTATGTATACGGGTGTCAACGAACTCATGAAACACCTCGCCATTTCTTTATTTTTGGACTATAAACTTGAAATATTTACGGGTTCAAACAACTATCAAAACACTTTTACAAACTTTTGGTTACTTCCGGCTTGACCGGAAGTGACGTTAATTTTGTTATTTTAAATAGCAAGGTGACGGTTTCTTTACACAATGGGAAAGACATTTTAATTATCTTTACAATCGTACCAAAAACTGTTGCCATGAGTTTGAAAGATTGCCGCCAGAAGGCCGAAATATTTTAAGTCAAGTGACTTTGGTCGTACTAGACGGTGTGGAAGAGCCGGTGGTTTCACTCGGTGTTGTTGGAGTGACTTTGGTCGTACTAGGTGCCATTTTAAGTTAAAGTGATTATTCAAGATTAGTACAGGAGTCCTCCAAAATGTGCATATTGTCCAAATAATAAACATTTTCATAAATTTTCTAATGCATAGTTGTGCGTTTTTTAACCTTGTTAACTCTTCATTTTCGCTGAAACGTTGATTTTCTAAGCCAAATTTTACGTTAATTTTAAATAGTACAGATACAGAGGGTCTTTTTTTATTATTGTCCCACTTTTAAATTGGAATATCTCCTTTATTACTTGAGCTATTTGCCTGAAATAAAAACAGGTTGGTAGACCGTACCCACAAGTTTTGTTCTGGAGCTTACTCTCAGCGATCACCGTTGGATCTTAAGCGCTGTGGATGCAACTTGCTTTTTTTTAAATGGGACACCCGATATATTCTTGCAAGGATTGATAGAGAATTTTCTTCTGATTTTATTGATGTAGGGTAGTTGATATCTGGGGTTGACAGTTTTCGAGAAAAAAAAATAAATTTGAAATAATCATACCATTAGAATCTACGAGAATATCTAAATCAAAATGGCAATCATTTTGAAATTTTTAATTTGTAATGTTTTAAGGTGAATAAATCAGTTACCTACTTTGTTACTATGATACTAAAGAAGGTTACAATTTTCTTAGAATACTCAGGCCTTCACTACATAGCCATAAGTTATAAAAACAATTTATTTCACGAATTTTTTTCTCGGAAACAATATACCGGGTGTTCCGTTTAAAAAAAGCAAGTTGCATCCACAGCGCTTAAGATCCGACGGCGATCGCTGGGAGTAAGGTCCAGAACAAAACTTGGGAGTGCGGTCTACCATCCTGTTTTTATTTCAGGCGAATATCTCAACTAATAAAGGAGATATGACAATTTAAAACTGGGACAATAATAAAAAAAACCCTGTACTTACATGTTTTTTAAGCTAAAATGAAAACTTGGTTCTTCCTTTCTCTAATGGACGTCTAAACGGGAAGCATTCTTAATAAAGAATTTTGGGAATCTCTGTAAATTCGATATTTTTACACTTTCCAAAAAACTTCTTATTAAACAGTTTATGAAAATGCTCATTATTTAGACAATATGCGCATTTTAGATGACTCCTGTACTAATCTGAATATGAACTATGATTTAAAATGGCAGAAATCACAGCCAACTTGACCAAAAACATTTCGGCCCTCTGGCGGACATCTTTGAAACTTATGGTCACATTTTTATATGATTGTAAAGAGAATTAAAATGTCTTTCGAATCGCGTAAAAAAACCGCTACCTTGCTATTTATAATGATAGAGTTAACGTCAGTTCCGGTGAAACCGGAAGTAACAAGAAGTTTGTAAATATGTCAAAAATAGCGTTTTTATAGGTACATGAACCCATAAAGTTTCAAGTTGATATTCGAAAAAATTAAGAAATTGCGAGGTGTTAGGTATTTCTTGAAAACAGTTTGATATCTCATGTCAAAGTTACTCCCAATTTTTCTGTGTAGTGCTGTGAAGTGGATGGATATGATGTCTTGAAAATCTCAGGTCGATATATCAAACCGTTTCAAAGTTATTCCCGATTTTTTCTTCTTTGCAAGGGTGCTGAATTCAGGGAATAAATAAATAAATAATTAATAACAGATAGTTGCAGACAGTCAATATATCAGTATTGCACGGTTTCAGATATCGACTTGAACTGTATAGGTATATATTGAGAATTTCAGTCTGATATATCAAGTTGTTTCACAGTTTTTCCAATTTTTCTATGCAAGAGGGTTGAATTTAGGGATTGAAAATTAAAAATTTAGAATAACTTAAAACCGGTTTAAGATATGTACTTGAAACTTTGTAGCCTTAATTGTGAGCTGTTGTGGTTGCTATCTGGTTAGGACTTATTTACTTAAGAAGCGATAGATAGTTTTGACGCCCTCTACCGGAAGAATGGTTAAATGAGCACAAGAAAAGCGAGGGCACTTTGCAGTGACCGACTCACTTTCAAGCCCGGGACCTTTTTTGAATGGTGGCTCGAAAGATTCAGGCATTTAAATTTGTTGAAATACCATTCGTTTGCTCATTTGACCATTCCTCCGGTAGAGGGCGTCAAAACTCTCTATCGCTTCTTAAACATCGCCGTCTTGTAATAAAGACTTTGAGGGCCAATTAACCCCAAACCGGTCCGAAGTTTTTGAATGGTGGCTCGAAAGATTCAGGTATTTAAATTTGTTTAAACTTATTTACTTATCTAAGCTAATTGGAGTAAGAAGGGGACATACTTACTTGAAATAATTGAAGTCTATGCTGGAAACATTCCCGGTACACAACTGCTGGCAGAGATCAGGCAACCCTCTCGCCCTACAACAGGGAGTGTGATCCATCCCATTCGTCAAACAGCTGAAGGTATCGGTAGCCCACGGTGCGCAAATCATCAAATCCGTAATTTCTGCCGTGTCGGCCTGAGACGGATCGCACAATTTATTCAAGCAAGTTTTATGCGCGATGCCTTTATTCTCACAACAACTTTTAATATCCGGAAGTTGAGGGGCCTGACCCACTTTCGTCGACTTCATTTTACCGGGAGTTAGCGTCAAGGATCGCACTGTGTACTCGGGCAGGCTCGAGCCATGGTGGTTGAGGGCTGTTACCGTCACCTCATACATCGTGAACGGTACCAAATTATTTAAAGTAGCTGAGCTCTCAGACGCTGGCACCTTAACTTGAATCGTATGCAAATTGAGTTGAGGCTTCTGAGTTGATGAACCGTCCGCAAGTTCCAGGATGTGCTCGTCGAAGGAGCGAAGCGACGTCGCGTTCACGGAGTATTCCGTGATGGTTTGAGAGTTGGATTTGGGGAGGGACCAGGAGACTTTGAGGGATTTTTCGGTGAGGGCTTCGACTTCTACGTTTTTAGGAGGGCTTGGGAGTAGTTCTGGAAGAAGAAGTATTATTGTCCTGAATTTTTAACAATTTTAACAATTTTTACCGATGCCTTCGACGATGCAGGCCAAAGTTTGTTCGGTGTAAGACGAGCAGGAGAAGTGGGTTTTGATGTTATCTGTTATCGCTGTATATTCGCCTCGACATACGTCCTGGCAAATGTCTGGGACTCGTTCCTGGACGCAGCAGGGGACGTGATTGCGACCATCTGCCATGCACCGCACGATTGATGGGAAGTCCGACTCGCAGTTTTCGGGGTCTTGTCCAGTGCTTCCTGGATTAGAAACTCAGTTATACCTATCACATTTTCTCAACTTTTTTCAGAGGTTTTGTGAAAATCTTAACGCATCTTAGGATTTTTAGGTATGTTTTTTATTAATTCTTTAATAACTATTGGATACACAGGTTGTCCTGAAATTAGGGGGCCAAACTTTATTAGTAGATTCTTATATGAAAAATATGAAAAAAGTTCCTATGAACATGTCAAAAATGCCTCCTGAGGGAGCTAGAACCCCTAAAAGGGGCCACCTTGAAAGTGTTTTTTTCTAAATATCTTCAAATTGGGTATCTTTAATAAGTCTTTGATGCAGAATTTATTACTGTGGAGAAAATTTTAAAATTTTGATCATAAGGGGCTCGTACAAGGGGGGCTTAGGACTAAAACTCAGACATATTTGTAAGTAGTTTTTTCTCGAATTTGATTCCGGAATCTGAAAATTTGAAATCTTTTACGTAAAAAAGGTACTCTTGCTGAACGTCGCTAGAACACACTGTTTTGGAAGAAAATGGTTTTTCATTGATTCAGAGTTCCAAAATTTGTTATTGAAGACTTCAAAATACTGTAAACAAGCTAATGGGACGGTTCCTTGTTTCATTCTAGATGGAAAGGTTCTTATGGACATGGGTCGAAAAATATTTCCTAAGGGAGCTCCTTTAGGAAGCAGTTTTCGACCCATGCCCATAAGTACATTTCTTTCTAGAATGAAGTAAGGAACCGTTCCATGAACTTGCTTACAGTATTTTGGTGTCTCCCATCACAAATTTTGGAGCCCTGAACCAACGAAAAGCCATTTTATTCGAAATGGGCGCATCCTATCGATGTCAATGTACCATTTTTACGTAGAAAATCTCAAGTTTTCAGATACTGGAATCAAATTTGAGAAAAAACTACTTACAAAAATGTTTAAGCAAATTTAGTAATAAGCCCCGCCTACAAGACACGCTTACTGCCCTTTTAGCAAAAAACCTCGTGAAATTTAAAAAAAACTCAGAAGACGCTTTAAAGTTGGTGGAGTAAAATTTAAAATTAGTCACAATGACGAGTGATCTAAAAATTTTCGTGTTCAATTGGCTGTTACCTACACCGAAATCAAACACCCACGCGATGGGGAGGTTCCAGCCGCTTTTTTAAAGAAATTTTAGTGATATTTAACAATTTTACTGATCAAAAACATCAAATTGACGGTAACTCAAGAACGGTTGAATCGAAATATCATAAGCATATGATGGGGTGTTCCATTTAACAAAATATAATTTTGAGGTGCCTCTAACAGCCGCCCATGTGCGTTTATAGGTAGCATTTTTAAATCATGCACATTTTCGTTCATTAGCGTTTCGCGTGCTTCAATTTTTGTCATAATTAATGACATAGACATAAACGTTCTTAGTTGGGACACTCTGTATTTTGGAAGCAGGTGATTTTAATTGCACTAAACGACGGTACCCCAGCTTTGAATGCCATATATTATGATCTCCCTCAAAATGCGTAGAAAATCCTATGTGACACATTTTGCATCGCAATTTAATTATAGTATAGCTTAAAAAGCAAAGATTGAAAATGACGGAAAAATCCCATCACATTATAGTGTAAGCTGATTTCATCCGATTTCATACAACCTTTTACATGTTTATTTCATAAAATAATAGAATAAATTATAAAATCGTCGCTTTTATAACTACAGTGAAAACTTTACTCACTTTACTGAGGAAAATGCCATATTTTAATCTAGAAGGCTCGCTTTGTTCTTCGTACAAGGTAATGTAATTGAACCAAATTTCACAGTGGTCCGCCGATTAGTAGGACCAAGTTATAACACCCTGCCTATTTTCAGTATATTTCAGTAACCAATCTAGATATCTTTGATTTCTTTTCAAAATCTTAATCTACACTGAAAAATACAACTTTTTTCTAAATTAATAAAATTTCTTATCTTTTACCGTTTGCGAGATGTCAATTTCTGAGAAATTAAAATGCCTGCCATCCCCTGTCCCACAGGATTTATGGCAGACTTCCGTTTTAGTGAACTCCAGCATGAAAATAACCATAAAATTGCTAAACCTCTCGGACTAATATTACGGAGTAAGGGAGCGCTATTTCTAAGCCAAAGGTGATGACCACACAAAGTTAATTTGGAACTCTTTTATCGCTGTTGGAAATTTTATTTATTTCTATTATTGTTCCTGAAAACCTTTTCTGATGAAAAATTCATTTTCTTTTTGTGATTTTCACTTGAATCTACTCGTAATATGGAAATTTCGATTCTCGATCCGTAAGATAACGATATATTTGGAGGGAAGGTATAGAATATTGATGGAAATTGTTGAGGCGGACAACACAAAAGAACTGCAAAGTCATAATATGATGATACCTTGGGACTACCTGAAACTAGGTCTCTATTTTCATAGCGCCAAAGATGGCTGACATGACGTCGTCTTAAAAATGAAAAATTACCTTCCAATATGCTTTGAATATTGCAGAATCCCAAACAATTAGACGAAACATTTTTGCTGAGGCAGCACTCCGTGTAGTTGTGATTTTTGCTGTTAAATGTCTGCTTCTGGTCCTCAAACAGCGTCGAATCCGTGGAATTACCATTGGCAGGTGGAAGAAGAGCCTTCGACAGAACTAAACTAGAGCTTTAATCGCCGTCCACGTGCAATCGTAAATTACTTACCACTGAGTTTGTGGAAACTGCGGACGATTGGGATGCTGTTCAGCTCACATACGTAAATCCCTGAGTCGGAAGGTTTGCTGTTTTTTATGACGAGGACCCAGACATCGCCTCCAGACGGTACGTCGTAGGGTTCATCGGAAGACACCGCTGCAGAAAAATTATGCCTTCAGCTCGGCGTCTCTGTTTTGACTAAAGCTTAAATTTGACTTGGAAATGAAGCTTTTCTTTAAAGCTTCATAAAACACGATAGAGAGATCAGTAAATAAAAGACACGAAAACAATATAAAACCGTTTTTAAAAGTTTTTAAAATTGAATTGAGCCATCTCACAGAAGTAATCCGGCGAGCTTTAATCTCGAAATCAATGCGCGGTTATAAATTTCATCCACAACTTTCCTCGCTTGAAATAATTGAGTGAAGCGCAATTGTAACTTTTGAAAGCTTCCAGTTGAACGTTCACTCACGATGTCAAAGTGGAAATCTCATTTCATAGATTCGAGTTTTTTTAATTCTCGGGGTTGTAGAACAAGCTCTTTGCATTTTTACGACTTGGAGGGGTTTTATTAAAGCCCCCGCATAATATCTATCCAACTCGGTCAGACTTATATTAATTTCCGCGATTGTCGTAATGGGGAGGGCACTAAATCGAACGCAATATAAATTCCATGCAACGATTGGAATTCAGTTCGCTTATGAGGCTCCATATTACTGAAAGTTTTCAAATAAAAGCCGGTGCGTAACGACGTTAAGGTACGAGGGTCGAAAGCTATATTGACTTTCGCCTCGTTTTACTTTCAAATCTATCAAATTCGAGCGCTTAATTTTATTTTCTCTGCAAGATTCTTTGCATTCCCTAAATTATAACGCTGCTATGCGGGGATTTTAATGGACATTGGAGTCAATTTGGGAGTTCTTTTGATGGGAGCGGCAAATATGAATCATGTGTGAGTCATTAATTAAGGGATCGTCTAGACTCTACAGCTTTTCAAAGCCCTCAAACGAACATGAAGTAGTGTGCTACAGATCGGTAGTAAGTACACTCGAGTGCAACTGAATGTTAACAATTTTTGAAAACTGGTATAGGCAATGCCAATTCAATTAATTACATGAAGTTAATAGTTATTTAAATTTATTACACCGGGTCTTCCACAAAAATTACTTACTACTTAGGACATGTTTCGGAGTGTTATTCCATCTTCAACTAGAAAATAAATTAACACAAAACACAAAACAGTTGACTGAAAATAAGAAATATGAATATATTTTCTTATTTTCAGGCAACCGTTTTGTATTTTGGTTTATTTTTTTCCAGCTGAAGATGTAGTAACCCTCTAAAACGTAAAGTCTTGATGTGGCATTAGGTACAATTTCACGGCTGTCTTGATCTCAAGTTTTGCTGTTTATATGGTATGTACTTCCAATACTATAAATACAAAAACTCTAAGTTCATACTGCACACTTTAATAATTTTTGTTCTTTCAAGTCATTTTGTTAATCGAATGTTTAAATCAAATTCTTTCAAAATTAGCCTATTAGCTATTGTGAAGTTCAACTCACTTTATTCCCTACGGAAAATTTCAAAATATTACTCCCTACCGAGGCCGGTAAGAGAATCAACATTATCGGAGAGGGGTACAACTCAAAGTCTTGCGACGAACTGAAGGTACTTGTAAAATTTAAAGCTTTATTGCAACATGTTTCGGCCTCAGTGCCATCACCAAGCTAGGCTAGTTCTCAAATCAGGAATTAATAAAAAAATTTAGGTCATGTTACATAAAATTTAAAGATGACGATGAATTTATATTATAATCTTTAAAATTAATGCTTGATTTTGGAAAAATTTAAAATTAACGAGGGCATGGCTTTGGCTGAAGGACATAACCTAAAAATATGCCAACATCAGGCTAGTAATCAATTCATGAGTTTTTTAAAATTTTCGTGGCAAGACTTTGAGTCGTACTCCACTCCGTTAACCTTCGAGAAATGCGCCTTTACTTCAATTTAAACTCAACATTATGTATTAAAAACAAGTCACTTTATTCCCTAGGGAAAATTTGAATAGGTACATATTACCTATATACTTGAAAACGTTAATTTCAAAAGGGACTAAGGGACTAAGTGCCAAAAACACGTTTAAAAGTTGTAAAGGAAAGAGTGAATTATGCAAAAGATGTCAAGAAGAATTCTTTCGAACAACTTTTATTCAAATAGAAATGGTTCAAGAAGATATAAAAGCGATATAAAACATAAATAAAGTTAACCAAAGTCTCATGGATAATTAACAATCTATGAGATTAGAAAATGGGTCTAGGTTCAATGACATGTTTACTCGAAAACGGTAGAACCTACCTACCAGCAATGGAAATATCGAAAGAAAAATATCGTTGTCGGCAGCTTGAGGCACATACTTATAGATACAAAAAATTTATAATGCCTATCATATTGAACATACAGGGTGGGTAATTTTTCGATGCTCACCATTAGTATCTCGGAAACCATAATAGATGGAGAGTTGTTTAAATTGGAGAAAAGGTGCGCTATTTCTTGGTGATTAAGATTCTGAAGAGAATTATTCCGATATTTTGATTCGTTCCTGAGTTATCACAAAAAATCTGAAAGCCAATTTAAGGAAAAATTATGTAATATCTTCCTAACGTTTGGTGTTATTTAAATGAAACTTGGAACTTTTATATTTTTGACAGCTGTCAATTGAATGGCATTGACATACATTTTCTAGGCCTTCTAGATTTTGAATAACGACAGTCAACTTTTGATTCTTTTATAGCCGCCATATTGAATTTTGACACCAAGAAATACACAAAAAATTGGCTTTTCAAAAATGTAGTCAACATGAACTTTTTTGACAGATGTCAGAATTTGAAAATTGGTTTGAATAATTAGTAAAATCGGCCTAAACTTAGACAAAAAACAATTGCAAAAAAGTTCGCCGACTTCTTCAATCTCTTATGATATGTGAAAACAATTGAATTCAACAACAACAACAACAACAACAACAACAATAAATTACGTCTTGCGGCCATGTGATTCAGGCTTTGACATATTTTTTCAAAAACGTTAATGTTGGTTACATTTTTAAGAAGCTAATTTTTCTGTGTATCCGTGGATGTTAAAATTCAATATGGCGCCCATGAGAAAAAGAAAAGTTGTCTGTCTTCATTCAAAATCTAGAATGCCTAGAAAATTTCTGTCAATGCCATATAATTGACAGCTGTCAAAAATATAATAGTTCCAAGTTTCATTTAAATAACATAAGTCGTTAGGAAGATATTATTTTTTCTTTAAATTAGCAATTCTCAGATTTTTTGTGATAACTGAGGAACAAATCAAAATATCGAGAAATTCATATTCTTAATCTCCAAGAAATATCGCAACTTTTCTCGTTTAGAAGATCCCAATGATGAGCATCGAAAAATTACCCACCCTGTGTACAAATAATAGCGTTTGTTGTTCAACAGTTTTAAAGCACAATCATTTGAATCATTCACTCAAGAATTAGGGGTGTGGAAAATTTGACAAAAACTAAATTCTCGACGGATAATTTTTCTGAAATCTTCCACACCCTTTGTAATTTATAAATAATAAACCAGTTGTTATCTTTAAAATGATTCTATGGTCTGTCCGGGATCCACACGACCGAGATTCACCCTATTTCCATGGCGATTCAATGAATCGCCATGGAAATAGGGTGAATCTCGGTCGTGTGGATCCCTGACAGATTTATAGAAGCATGTTACTGCTCATGGGCACTTAGACCCTGGTAGTAGTAGATACCGAAAGGCTTGGCATATACGACCTTACTTTTGGAAGAAAACTTTCAATTTCCTAAATTTTGGCACGTAGACCCTTTTGAAGTTAAGTTAAGGTTTCATTTTATTCCCGGTCGTGAATGAGGTTTTGTGACGCTTTAGCCCGCACAAAAGTAATCAATAAAGAAGTTTCAGACAAAATTTTCATAACGAGTCCTGTCAATGTAGCGACGATGTACCTCAGAAAGTACAGAAAACTATTGAAAAAACTGAATATGCGGACGAGAGCGAAGCATTGAATAAATCTAAAGTTGGTCGATTTGTCTTTTTTTGTAAAACAGTAAGAAAATACACAAAATAAGAGCGATGGAATTTTTATCTCTCGAAATTCAATATCCGGCGAGAACTAGACGAAATTTTTCACGCTGGAAGTTTTATTGCGATCTTAATGCAATTTCTGCTGGAAACTCTTAAAATAATAGCATTAGAGATTAATGCAACTTTCTCGAGTTCCCCGTTAAAATGAAATAAAAAATTTTCGACTCCCTTACACGAATCGTGCAGGACCGTGAATCTCTTATCAGCGGTGACTCTCTTATCCCCTGCCGTCAGAATCCTCGTGCTATGCCTTTCCCTATCCTCCCTCTTCCACATGACGGTGTTCTCCTCGATGTCGCGGACCACGCAAGTAATGAGAGCATCGTCACCCTCGTAGACGTGGACGGGGTTGGTCAGACTGTCTCGCATCGACGGCAGTCCTGCAACAAAAAAAAATTCAGTAAAGCTTTCATAAAAATTTATAGCTCGCACGACCATTTGTATCTTTCCAACACCTAAACACTCCTCTTTTCGGTTTATGGAGCTGTCAACGACCGCATTCATCATAATAACAGTATTTACAGTTATCCATTTGTCTCCTTTCTTATTTCGATCCCATTTCCTGGGAATATAACGAAACTGTCAGGGCGTTTCAGTGTCGATATTTCAAGAAATTTAATTTAATCGAGGATTATCCCGACGCATCCGCCATATTTACCCGCAAAGGTGACCGAACGTCGCTTTGATTCCTTTCAGAGCTGAAACGAATTTTGATGTTTGAGTTGGATTGCTTCAGGAGTTCATGAAATTGCAAATACCATTAGTGCACAGGAGCTTTTGCTGCAACTGTCGAGTTAGCTTGGGCTGCCACTTAATAGGACAGTGTTTTTGAATTAAAAATGTGATTGAAAAGCCCCGTGACGTCAGTTGCTTTTGTTCAGTTTTCATTAGCCACACATATTTTAACCTCCCCACTCCACTTCACCATTTAAAAAAAAGGGAGGTTACTGCAATCACTAAAATTTTCGAATTTTTCACCTCACGATAGAAAAGGCCTTCAAATTCTGCTTCTAAAAATGTATTCATTTTTAATGCCCTTTTGATCAAAAATTTAAAAAAAAAAGATTTTTATCCGACTTTAAAATCGCGGTACAGCCCAAGCCCCTGAACCGATTTGGCTGAAATTTTGCACACGGGGATTGTATAGCACGTCGAAGAGCTGAACAAATTTTGGATTCAATCGGCCCACGGAAACTGCCGTTTTGGCACACCAATTCGTAACTTTAAAATTATGCACTCATTTAACCATCCAAAACAAGTTTTTGAAAGATTTATTGTCACCATCAGAAAGGTCTTCAAATTCTGGTTTTAAGTAAGACAAAATTCGTTCGCATTTAGTGCTCTTTGGGTCAAAAAATCGAAATTTCATAATAACACTAAAAATACATTATAGCCCAAATTAGCGAATCGATTTGGCTGAAATTTGGTACATGGAGACTAGGTGACCCGTTGAAGACCTGAAAGGCTTTTGGAAGCAATTGGTCCACGTGAAGTGCCATTTAGGCAAATCAACTTTAAATTTTAAATACAAAGGTCTCCTTTTTTATGTCGCCATTAGAAAGACGATCAAATTCTCGTTCTAAAAATGTATTCACAGTTTCTGCCATTTCAGTGGAAAATAGAGAAAAAAATATTTTTCATTAAAAGGGAGCAGGCTGACAGTGAGTAACATAAAGTATCAGTTATTGTCAAAAGGGTGGCAAACTGTTAACCTTAAAAGGAACACATTGTCAAATGTGATGGGTGATGTCGGTATTTGTCAGAAAATTGCGAAATTAGTCACAGACAATAAGCATAAAAAAAATTCTGTCGAATTGACTACTATCTTCACAGAATACAAAGATCCACGCGATGGGGAGGTTCCAGCCGCTTCTCTGCTGCACTTTTTTGATAAACTTCTTAGACTTGGTTTGGTAATGAAATATTTAAAAATAAATCAAAACAAGCTTAAGTAGGATCACGGAATGCTTTGTGTACAATCCTATTTAAATTACGCTTCAGCACAGCAGTTATTAAAAAGTTACTAAAAAAAATTGGTTTTTCAAAAATGTCTATCTGTAGGTATGTTCGTGTGTTCGCATATCTGTGACGCTACAGCTCACACTACTGAACTTATCGAGATGAAATTTGACACGCATTCAGAGGACGCTTTCTAGCCAAATCGGTCCACGAAAAGTAGTGCCATTTTGACACACACACGCAACAAATTTAAGAGCTTCAAATTCTGGTTCCAGAAATATATTCATACTAGTGCCTTTTGGCGAAAAAATTATCAAACTTGTTACGGCTGAAACTACTGAAGCAGATTTTGAGGAGAAAATTTACGCACAGGTTCAGTGAGCGCAGGTGATGATGGTGATTTGGCCGATTACATGATACTTCATGCGTTTACAGAGCGCCTTCAATACTTTTATTGCGTTTACATAGCGTTTCCAATAAATTTATTTGTCACAAACGCGTATAAATTACAAAAGATCTTCAAATTCTCTTTCTAAAAATGTATTTCCTTTCAAGAGGACGGCATGTTGCCTTATGTATGTTGGATTATTTATGGCATAGGAGGCCAAATAACAAAGAAAAAAAATTTGTTACAATTTGGTCAACTTGAACATTAATAGTAAAGAATACCAAACATCTCAAACTGTTTCTGTAAGAGCTGCTGCGTAAATAGATTAATATTATTTATTTCATTATAACGTGTGTTTCATAAAAATGAATGTTCTTGGGAATACGTCAGCCATTTCTTAACCGATTTGAATGAACCGGTCTTAAATTAAAGCTAAAGAATCACGCTTTCGAACCTCGCACAAGAAATTGTGTCAGATGGCGCTACCCTAGTATTCTGATTGATACCCGTTTTTAAGGCTTATTTTAGATGCGTGGGGATTGGTCAGACAACAACCAATCATTATGAAACTCAAGTGGTCTTGAAGACCGTTCTTTTCTCTATGCAAATCTTTTTTCAGAAGTCGATTTCGTTTACGCATTAAGTTTCTGTGATTTTTTAAAAATGTATCTTTTGTGATGCACAAACATCAGCGCAATGTACGATTATAAATTGTCGAATTTGATTGGAAAACATGGCTGACTGCTAGTGAGGAACAAATTAGAGAGTTATTATTGAAGATTACGTTGTTTGTGCGTAACAAACTTTACTCAAAAGTCACTATGGCGTAAAAAGATACATTTTTTAAAAATCACAGAAACTTAATGCGTAAACCAAATCGGCGTCCGAAAAAAGATTTGCCTAGATTTGCCCGTTATTACTAAAAGTATTATTCAAGTTTTCCGAGGAAAAGTGCGCTTCTTTTGCGAACACTGCCTAAACGCTTGTTTGAGGGGCTGATCACTCAAAAAAATTATAATAATTCCAGTTTAATTCCATTAATTCCATTCTAATTCCATTAATTCCGATTTAGTTCCATTAATTCCAATCAATTCCGCGTCAATTCCATATTAATTCCAAATAATTCCAACAAATTCCAACAAATTCCAGCTAATTCCAACTAATTCCTTTAATTCATTTTAAATGATGTACTTACCAATTCCAAATAATTCCTTATTAATTCCATATCAATTCCAAATAATTCCATAATAATTCCAGTTAATTCCAACTAATTCCACCTAATTCGAACTAATTCCCGCTAATTCCGGCTAATTCCATCTAATTCCTTTTAAATTCCATCAATTCCAGAATAATTCCATAATTCCGGAATTAATTTCAAGCCGGATGTACAACTAATTCCACTAGTGATCAGCACTTCACGTGTATATTTAGGTACATATTCCATAACTTATATTGGGTATAATGTTTTACTTAAAATTAATTCCAATCAATTCCGCGTCAATTCCATATTAATTCCAAATAATTCCAACTAATTCCAACTAATTCCAGCTAACTCCAACTAATTCCTTTAATTCCTTTTAAGTGATGTACTTATCATTATCAATTCCAAATAAATCCTTATTAATTCCATATCAATTCCAAATAATTCCATAATAATTCCAGTTAATTCCAACTAATTTCAGCTAATTCCAACTAATTCCGGCTAATTCCAACTAATTCCATTAATTCCTTTTAAATTCCATCAATTCCAGAATAATTCCATAATTCCGGAATTAATTCCAAGCCGGATGTACAACTAATTCCACTAGTGATCAGCCCCCCACGCTTGTTGGCAATAAAAAAAACAGCAAATAGTTATTATCTATGATAGGTAGTTTACAATAATTTCGGTAGTAAATGTGGCAGGTGCTGTCAAATGTGATAGGTGATGTCGCTATCTGCCAGAAAGTGCGAAATTAGTGACGAGCGGTCTAAAAATTTTCGTGTTCAATTGGCGGAAATCAAACACCCACGCGATGGTGAGGTTCCAGTCGCTTCTCTGCTGCCTATTTTTTCTCAACAAGGAAGACCACATTTTTTAATTTCCATCACTGGATTAGCGTCATTAACCTGGTCTTACAATTATGTAGAACTTTAAGTCTTTCGTGGAGGTAGGTGCATTCAGGAAAATGAGTTTTGACCGGAGACCCTTCACACTGCGGTTAGATTCTCAGAGTTGACGTGCAGCATAAGTTGTGAAAGGTTGTCTCACTAGCAATTCCATAATAACATCAATAAATTAATAAAAGTTGAAGGACATAACTTAAATATTATTTAAAATAGCCATCTCCTGAGAAATGAGAGATTAAAATTAAACTTAAAAGGCTCCTAGTTAAAACGAGTGGGATAAACTTCCACAGCCTACCTTGAGTGTCTGCTTTGAGAATCCATCCTCATTATGAGCTATCCGATCAAAACTTAATCTCCTGAATGTACCGTATTTTCGTAGTTGCATTTTTTTATAATCAAGATTCAATTTAGCACCACTAAAGTACTTGCAGACCGATGCTGTGTTATAAGACTACGAGCTTGCTTCTTCAAATCTCCATTTTAAATTTTATGCTCCTCCAGTTCATATGAAATTGGCAACAATTCCGAACGAAGAACATTTCGTTCTGTTTATAACACTACGTTCGCGTTTCAGAAACTTCAATATGAGTAGCCATAAAGATTCAGTTTTAAATTTTGCATCGTAGATGATCCTCGTCCGTTAAAAAAACAGTGATGACATCGTTTGGACGACATTAATATGTGTATGATGGTGACGGAAGAGTAATGGCGCACACAATCTCCTCGGATGTTTGCGTTTTGGTAAAATGTGTAACATTTGCGCAGTGTTTGAATATCGTTCTGGAACGGCAACAAGTGTCGTTTGATTTTATTGAGAGCCATTTCCTCGGACTCAAATTGGAAAACGACGATGGTAACGATCAAGACACGCCGAGATTATGGGTTGATTTGAATAGAAACAGCCCCGCTTGTCCCTTATTTATAATTATGGTAATCTGGAAATTATTCAATTGGAACGTACCAAGTTAGAATCAGGAATCAGGAAAGTGGCTACCCGTTCTCGATCACTCCGGAGGCACCGTTTTTGAAAAAATAAATAATAACGAAGGTGAACTTTCATTCAAAAAATTGATTTTGTGATGACGTCACTCTCCGATAGACTATTTTTATAATAATTAGGAAACATGATGACTCCAAATCGATTCAATGAATTCATTAAAATAAAGTGTATGTTTCAGCCTTATACGGCCAGCATCAGCACCTACAGACCCTGTAGGTCGGTGGTCCCACTACTGACCACCCGAGAGACTATTTTTATGATTGGTTACAAAACCAACACAGCTCAAATCATTTTTGACATAAATGTTAACCTTAAGCTCAAGAATCCTGTCTAAATCCAGTGCAATTAAAGAGAACTTAAGGATTCTGGTTGAATTTGCACGGTATTATCCTTTTATATCATTCACGAAAAAAAATGGGATTCATTCGGTATGTACCTGTTTCAAAGACATTCTCAGAAGGACCCCTAACAAAACCGGGAAACATCGTCTGTTAACTTGCTGATTTGACTAAATGCTGCGATAAACAACTGACACTGACCACGAAACAGATGGTGGATGATAGCAGGGCAACAATTACAATAATTAAATAATTGTCAATCGATACAAAATGGTAGGCGGAGGGCATTCTGAATTGCTGAAGTAAATTGAAGAAGTCTCAACGAAAAATGTCAATCTGCCTCAGCCCCTCAGAACTTTGTAAGCGTCAGTTGCAAACGTCGAAACAGATAAAGTTTTAATTGCGCCCTTAATAACGTTGGCAGCATTGTCAGTCTTACCAATATTTTACCAGGTGACTAACTGCAAATTGCCTACCCGCTGTTATAAATTCGGATTTTGTTTTGACGTTTTTCCATTTCGCCAAGACCGGGATGGATGGTGAGGGCTTCGCCACCATCCGTGTTAATCATTCCCCTGCGCCATGATAATATCCGTCTGTTACCAACAATGACGCTTAATTTATAACTGCATAATTGCATACGTGCCACAGACAACTATGAACGTTATCATGACATAGCGATATGCATACTCCAAAACGTCGATTTTAGTGTTTCCGTGCCCGGGGAATTCTTCGCATTGCATTGCCGAGTGCAGTTGCAAAAAATCAATTAACAGTGCGACAGGGGTGGCAGGGTTAATTCGTCTTTTTCCTCGAATAGGATGTTCTCGACAGTCCATCTTTCATTACGCAATCATCCATCGAAACGGCAATCATTCTTGTGCAGGGTGATATAGTGCGGTCGAATGAAAACGATGAAAAAAAATGGGCAGCTACGTAAGCGGCTGGAACCTCCCCACTTGAATGATTCAATATTATCACCAATATCAAGTAAATTTTACTATTTATACAAGCCTAACGTGTTTTCTGTGATTTTTCCAAATTTTACGATCTTTTGCCAAAAGGGCACTAAGATTGAATACAATTTTGGAAACAAAATTTGAAGACTTTTCATGTGCTGATAAAGAAAATATGAGTTCATTCTTAAAATTTCAAAGTTGATATGCCAAAATGGCACTTGGCGTTCGCCGATTACCATCAAAATTAAATCAGCTCTTCGGCGGGTAACGGTATCTTTACGTACCAAATTTCAGCCAAATCAATCCAGCAATTTGGGCTGTAGCGTGTTATTTATTGTTTCCTCGAAACTTCGAATTTTTCGATTTTATGCCAAAAAGGCGCTAAGTGTGAGTACACTTTCAGATACAGAGTTTCAAAGCCTTTCATGTACTGATAAGAAAAATTAGTGTTCATCAGTCAAATTTCATAGTTGGTGTGCCAAAAAGGCACTTGGCGTCTGCGGATTCGCAACAAAATTAACTGGGCTCACCGGAAGACCAAAGCTAACTTCCATACCAAATTTCATTAAAATCCGTTCGGTAGTTTCCGAGAAATCGTGCTCACATACGTACATACATACATACATACATACATACATACATACGTACATACGCACAGACATTTTTTAAAAACCACTTTTTTGTGATCCTGGGACCTTGAAACGTAAAGATCTGGTGTTATCTCAATTTCGAATTTTGGAGTGATTGCAATAACCTCCCATTTTTATATGGTTGTGGGGAGGTTAATAAAGACCACGCAGAGTAGACGTGTAAACATACATACAGGACGGTTAATTTTTCAATGCTCACCATTAGTATCTTGGTAACCATAATAGATGGAGAGTAGTTTAAATTGGAGAAAAGTTGCGCTATTTGCTGATGATTAAGAATCTGAAGAGAGTTCCCCGATATTTTGATTATTTCCTGAGTTATCACAAAAACCTGAAAATTGCCAATTTAAAGAAAAATTAATATCTTCCTTTATTGACAGCTGTCAATTGAACGGATTCGACAGAAATTTTCTAGGCTTTTAAATTTTGAATAACGACAGTCAATTTTTGATTCTTTTATGGCCGTCATATTGAATTTTGACACCATCAAATACATAAAAAAAATTGGCTCTACGAAAATGTAGTCAACATGAACTTTTTTGACAGATGTCAGAATTTGAAAATTGGTAGGAATAATATGCAAAATCAACCTAAACTTAGATGAAAAACAACTGCAAAAAAGAACGCCGACTTCTTCAGTCTCTTATAACATGTGAAAACGATTGAATTCAACAGTAATAAAACACGTCTTGCGGTTGTGTGACTCGGCCTTTCACATATTTTTTAAAAAACGACCATGTTGGTTACATTTTTGAGAAGCTAATTTTTCTGTGTATCCGGCGGTTTAAAATTCAATATGGCGCCCATAAGAAAAAGAAAAGTTGACTGTCTTTCTTCAAAATCTAGAAATGGTGAGCATCGAAAAATTACCCACCCTGTACAATTTTTAGATTTTTTCAGCATCGATTTTAAACGTTAGAATTTCGTTAAACATTACGTTGCTTACCAGATCCACCGATTTCACTGCCGCGGCTAAATATACTTCTTTTGAGATAGACAAATAGTCGATTTTTATTGATTGGTTTTATTCAGCCGAGGTGAAAACGCCTAGGTGGGGTCACCGGTGTCAAAATAAACGCTTTAACTTTGCATCCGAGTTCGTAAAAGTTCAATTCAATTAGCACTGATTCGTATCAGGGGCAAATTATCTACCGACAAGGGTTTGACAGGCGTCACCTCGCCTAACTTCAACTAGCCCTGAGTAAATCCCGAACTTAACTTGTCCCATTAACTAAATCGCCGAGTTTTAATAATGAAGTGGTGGATGGTAATAATCAAGGATAATGGGTCCAACATTTCCTTCGTCACTACCAAACTTTACTAAGATACGGCGGCCGAAACAATTGCTTCGTAAAACAATACCGCAGCAGTTTAACTGAGACTCCCGGGACCGGATGAATAAGCTTCCAACCACTTTCAACAAATTATCAATCTGTCCGAGAGAGCCATTGATTACCGCCGCCGTCTTTCAACTTGACACACCTGAACCGCATCGGGATTAAATTACGATCCTGGATCTTATTTCCCCCAATAATTACGTCTTGTTAAGGGAACGGGGGTTGGGGGGTGGTTTTCCCCCTCCAGGTTGGAGGAGAGGAGTTCCTGCATACCTCTTTCTCGTCTGTGGTTGCATACGCAATTACTCGGTTTAATTGGTTGTAGGTGTAACAAGTAAATCAGGGAGTTGAACATGCTGAATTTGGTTTGTATTATGAATTCAAACTTATTCTACACGCCGGTAGGCCATGGAAATCTGGTGATATATTGGCAACAGGACAGTTGCAGCAAAATATCCCTATCATGATTAATTAAAATTTTAGGTTAAAGTTCTTGTCAGAAGGTGATTTTTTTCCTGCTAAAAAGGGAGAAAACGACACCACCAAATCAACGCAAATCATCAAAAGCCAACGAAAGATGTATATCAATGCGATGTGTGTCCCTGTAGATGTTTACCTTGTTAATGTGTATGTAGGGGCGAGCTGAATTTACTGGTGGAGTCGGGTGCAGATTTTATAAATCTGCACCTAGTAGTAGTGCCTCCGCAGACGCACAGTGGTGTTAAAAAGACGAAATTATGAAAATTGGCCGTACATAATTAAACAGTAGAGAGTTAACAAAAAAACATCATATTTGCGAAGTAGGTATGTAGAATTAGCACTAAGGGGGTTGAAAAAGGAAATGAGAAGTCCAAGGTAATGAAAAAAGGTGATGAAAAGTCAAGAGGAATGAAAATGAAGTGTGGATTAAGTAGAATTACGAAATAAAACACTAAAATAACCAAATTATGCAATTAAAACTTTTGTGGGGGTTGAAATAAGCACTTATACCTACCTATTGCGAAGGAAACTGAAAAATTGTAAAAGGTAAACTGAATCCCAAATGCGTTCAATTTTATAACCGTCGAAAAACGAAATTATGCGAATTTTGCAAAATTAGCACTTAGGGGGTTGAAAAATCGTAAAGGTGGATGAAAAATCAAAAGGTATCAGGATTAACCGTGGCTAAGTAAAATTACGGAAAATAACACCAAATTAACCCAATTATGTAAATTTAGCATTTGAAGACTTGAAACATTGCGAAGGGGGATGAAAAAAGTGAAAAATTTAATCATCATCCAAATGGGTTCAATTTATTACAGAAGAAAAACGAAAATATCCGAATTTAGCAAAACTAACACCTAGGGGGTTGAAAAATTGTAAAGGGGGATGAAACGTCAAAGTGGATGAGAATTAATCGTAATTAAGCAGAATTACAGAAAATAACACGAAAGTAAACCAATTATACAAATTTAGATTTTGGGGGTTGAAATGTTGCGAAGGGGGTTGGAAAAGTGAAAAAGATAAACATAATCCAATTGAGTTCAATTTATTACCGAAGGAAAACTAAATTATGTGAATTTTGCAAAATAAACACTTAGGGGGTTGAAAAATTGTAAAGGGTGATGAAAAGTTAAAAGGGATGAGAATTAATCGTAATTAAGTAGAATTACAGAAAATAACACGAAAATAAGCCAATTATGCAAATTTGACTTTTGGGGGTTGAAACATTGCGAAGGGGTCGAAAAAGTGAAAAAGGCAAGAACAATTCATAAGGCAAAACTGCGCGAATTTTACAAAATTAACCAGCGGAAATCACCCGAAAAAGAAGCGGTCTGGGTAAATTTTGCTCTTTGAGGGTTCACATATCATGAAAGGGGTTGAAAAATTGTGGATGGGTCAAAAATTAATGAAAATCACTTTAAATTAATAACAAATTAGAAGAAAGCAAAAAAAAATAAATGAAATATATTTACTCCGCTTGCTAGGGCTTAGGGGTTGTTAGTAGCGTAGGGGTTGGTTTTAGGATGAAGACTCATAAGACTTTTTTCAATGGTTGACCGAAATCTATTGAACTCCATAATTTTATTCCACCACTTAGGGCCGGTTTATCGATGCTCAGTCAAAACTGACTGTTATCTATCTGACAGTTTATTATAGCTGACAGATAAATCCGATTCACGTTTATCGACATCAACTTTGTCTGTCAGTTACGTGCCTGACAGTTTGAGTTGTGTTGGCAACATTTGGGGTAGCGGAAGTTGAATTCTATTGGACAGATTTAAATTTCGCGCTAATATAGTGGACTGTTTCTATAGCAACGCCTTACGGTCTTTGTTTACTGTGGCAGGTGCTGATGCAGTTGAAATTTGTATTGATGACAGATAAGAAACGAGGAGTAAACTTTTCTGCCTATAATCCAGACGTGCTTTGAAAAGTAACTAGCAGGAGATGTAATTGAGGATAAGAAAACGGATGGTAGAAGCAGGAGGTCTGAAAGAAAGTTGAGGAAATCTTAAGTAGTGGCAAATTCCTCAAAATTGTTTCAGGTACATTCCTAAACTTTATATATTGGCTAGATTCATGTTCAAGAAAACCAAAGATTCACCTTCTTCGTCATTTAAATGACTCTGGGCGATGCTAACATTGCTAACCGTCGGTTTTCTGCTCTAGCTGGCACTTCGAACTGTCAGTCAGTTTGCCCGGCACTTTAGCAAAAACTTTGCAGTCAACTCGATGTTGATAAACAATTTAACTGCCAGATAACGCTAACTGTCAGATATTTTCATTTAACTGAGCATCGATAAATCGGCCCTTACATAAAAAAATTTCCAGTTTCAACCCTTAAATTTCATCCCCCTTGTTAGATATTAATGAAAATTTGCCCATCCGCCTACAGTGGCGCTGTAAATTACCACATCAAATTTAGCCCTGATACGTTGAGCAGTTTTTGAGTTCTCGCATTTTTTTGTTTCGGCATGTTAGGGGGTTGTACCGCCTTTAAGGGTCGTTTTTCGCGAATGATGAATAAGACCTTTTTTGTACCATCAATAGAAAGCTATCGAATGGTAATATTTTCAACTATACATTCTTCATTGAAAATTCGAGTTTCCACCCCTAACTTTCATCCCCTTCGATAATTTTCTCCTAAAATTCGATCTTCCCTTCTCGAAGATGCAGTGTGTAAGATGTCACAGTTTCGCAGAAGATATTGCTTCTCTGTGTCAAATTACAGGGCTTTATGGACGTTTCAAACCCTAAACTCCAACCCCCTATTTCACCACCCCCACATGCCCTAAAGGAAGTTGTGTTTTCAATTTCACCACCCTAACCCAATTCGTTTAAAAATTAAGGTAATTTGTAGATTCATGTTTTCAACACCTCATGATTTCACCCCTTTATGATTTACAGGGGTGAGTTTATTTTTCCGGTGTGACATAACTCCTTGCGTATTTACTGACTTCAGTTGTTCATAAATAAACCAATAGGGTTTCAGAAAAAATAAATAAAATATAATTATCGACTTGCAAAGAGTTAGGGGTGGTTAATGGCCCAGGGGTTGGTTTTAGATTGAAAACTCATAAGACCTTTTTTCAATAGTTGACCGAAATCTATCGAACCCCGTAATTTTAGGCTACCATTTACTTGAAGAAATTTCAAGTTTCAACCCTTAAATTTCATCCCCTTTGTTAGATATTTTTGAAAATTTGTCCATCCACCTATAATGTCACTGGAAATTCACAAACCAAATTCTGCCTTGATACGTTGAGTAGTTTTTGAGTTCTCGTATTTTTGTGTTTCTGCATGTTAGGGGTTGTAGCGCCTATAAGGGTGGTTTTTCGCAAAATATGAATGACACCTTTTTTGAATAATTAATGGAAAGCTATCGAATGACGCCAATTTCGACTAGTACTTATTAAGCGGAATTTCGAGTTGCTACCCCTAATTTCCACCCCATTTGTTCGATTTTACGAAAAAACGCATCCCCCACAAGATTTCGTGTGTACGTTGAGTTTCCGACAGCTGCGTGCAACCCTTGCGGAGTTATCATATTTTTTGTGGTTTTCATCCCCTAAATTTCATCCCCCGAAATTGGCACCCCCTCACTTTCAACAGACTTGAAGGTCGAACGTGCATACTAATTTTCAGCAAGATATCTCCACTAGTTCTCGAGTTATTGCAATTAGTAGTTTTTCGGTTTTTCACCCCTAGCTCCCACCCCCTTGGTCCGATATGGCCCAAAAGCAATCCCCGCCTTACTTTTCGGGAGACGAAGCTGCCTACCAAGTTTCAGCTCGATATCTCAATCCGTTCTCAAGTTATCCGACGGACAGACTGAGGAGCGATCGAGCGAGCGATAGAGCGAGCGAGCGAGCGATCGAGCGAGCGAGCGAGCGAATAAGCTAAGACAAGAGTACCTCCGCATTCTGCTACGGCACTAAAAGCGAACTTACCCCATAGTTGGATTTTATTAAAGTACCTAACTGATGGAACAACACAGATACAACTGACGGCAGATTTAGAAAATTTTCTCCCGTCAGTTTGACAAATAAGTATTGCCACTACAGAAAAAGTGTGTCATGGCCTACTGCCGTGTAGAATAGATTCGAATATAATATATTGAGCTAACTACTATTAATATTAATTTTTTCTTGTTTCACTGCGATTTGTTTTTTATAAAACAAAACTGAAGAATGTTTAGATTTGAATGGAGACTTCCACGGGTGAAGTTGATTGTTAGATTTTGGATTCCGGAACATCTTCAGCCCTGAAGTTAGTTTAGTTAGTTTAGTGAACAGCAGAAAGCCCTGACCAAGTGTTACAATTTATTTATGTATTGTACTGAATGTCACTGAATACATTTTTGCGAGAGTTGCATAATCATTAAGTTTAAATAAAGCCAGTCACAATTTTTTAGGACGTGTTTGTTTGTATTCTCAACGAGATAAAATGGTTTCAAAAGCACATACTTACACTGTTCAAGATGTTCCTAAATTCACAACCCTGACTCCTCCGTGACGTTATTCCTTACTTCATTCTAGGAAGAAAAGTTCCTATGGATATATATCCGGAAATGCTTTGTAGGAGAGCTACGCCCCTTCAAAGGGGTAGGTACTCAAAAAGTCAATTTTCTGATTTCTCGAAAAATATGAAGAATATGATTTTGAAATTGAGTAGAGCAATAGTTAGTGTTTTGAAGAACTTTCTCCTCACTTTTTTTCCGATTTTCAATAACATCAGAGGCGTGCGTCATTTTTCTCACCAAATAATAATAAAATCTTAATATGTGGTCGATTCTACCCAGAAAAGAGGCTCTTGTTGAATGTCGCTAAGTGACTTTGATTGGTTTAGAGCGCGAAAATTTCTGATGGAAGATTTATTTTATCTACCTAATTAGTGAAAATAAGCTCAGACTCAGAGAATGATTTCTTACATCATTTTAGAAAGAAAAGTTCATATTGACATGTGACCGTAAATAATTCCTAAGAGGGCTATGGTCCTTCGAAGTTCGAATAACATGTTTTCCGACTCCACTCGAAGGATAGTTCTCTTAGGAAGCATTTTCTGCCATATCTTAATATGAACTTTTCTTCCTTCCATCTTTATTTTCAACTAATTAGGTAGATAAAACAAAAGTGTTTTGGACCACGAACCAATGAAGAGCTATTTTTTGCGAAAAAGGAGCATTGTATAGATGTCAAGAGACCCATTTTTACTTAAAAAACCTCAAATTTTCAAATTCTGGAATCAAATTTGAGAAAAAACTACTTACAAAAATTTTTGAGTAAAAGTCCTAAGCTTATGGTCAAAATTTTAAAATTTTCTCCAATAGGAGTAAATTCAGCATCAAAAACTTAGTAAAGATACCAAATTTCACGTTGCTACTGGTAAAGTTTTGACCACTAATTTCGGGACATTCTGTATGTAAAAGATAAACTTTAGTTAGTTGAAATATGTCATATTTCTATGACGCTCGACCTCGACGAGAAAACGTTTTGTTTGTCGCCTTACAGAAAATTGCGACGTTGCCATTTACGACTGGCAGCTAACAGCCAACCTCCAGGGGCTGTGGCTGTGGCTGTGGAATATAGCCAACTTGCGTACGTCCAACTTGCGTACAAGGATTATTTCTTCCAATTTGCGTACACATTTCGGGTCGTGCCGCGAGTCAATTAAAAGTGTAACGATACATATTCCAACTTGCGTACACAAACTATCTTACGGTAAATTTATTTAAACTTTCCTTCACACTTTTTTCAAGCTTAGGACTGGCAGCGATTTGCTGGCGTGTTTAAAAGTTTTTGTTTTCGGAAAGAAAATATTTCCTGCGTCAAATTTGAAAATGCAGAGGGTATGTACAGTCTTTTACTCCAACTTTCCCACATATAAGCTAGAGATCTTAGGCATTTTTTAATGTCTTTAGTTTGTGTATATACCTCTAGTAATCCGATGGACGGTCCAAATTGATGTATGCTTTTTTCCTTCTCTCCTTTCTCTATTTTGCAGCCACTGATCAACGAAATAATCGTAGAACTATTGAAGTTTTTCGTTTACAGGTGAATTTTCTTGAATGCTGATTCAACCGTTATCCAAACCTTCAAGTGGAATGTACGCCAAAACAGCACACCATACGAATATGTAGAAAAAGTGTGAAGGAAAGTTTAAATAAATTTACCGCAAGATAGTTTGTGTACGCAAGTTGGAATATGTATCGTTACAATTTTACCTGACTCGCGGCGCGACCCGACCCGTGTACGCAAATTGGAAGAAATAATCCTTGTACGCAAGTTGGACGTACGCAAGTTGGAAGACACCCGTAGTGTGTGGGGGACCCGAGCAGCTTCAGGGGCCCCGTGAGTATTCTAAAGTGTTCGGAGTGCGTAACAAAGGCTACAAAAAGTTATTTTCATAACTATTAAGACTTTTCAAAAGCTTTTGATTGAAAGGGTCGCGTAAATGACTTGAAACACAGGCCCTCGCATATTTCACTACGCCCCTCTATTATCACAAATACATTTTTTGGATTTGAATTGTTTTAAATCTGGAGCAAGACTTTTGGAAGGAAAGTAAAACAAATTAGCGTTTTGATCCAGGGCCTGATTCTTTTGCACGATCCCGACATCAGGACAATTCGTATAGAGCCGACGCACTCAATTAGTGTTACTTTTTTTTGCATTGCAACAAAAATCGCGGCAGGATCGATTACGGGAGTAAATTAAAGCGTCTACCGGATTGATTCGAACAGGCTTTTTCACTCAGGCTCGCTCTGACAAATTAAGCAGATCCTATTAGTCGGCGGCGACAAGTCGAATTAAGATTTTTCGATTGGTAAATTCCGTTCGGATCCACCTGGAGCGCGCTTTAATTAAAGTACTGCCAGGATATAATTAATAATGAGCTTACGGTCCAATTAGTCGTCCCTAAACGAGCGAGTGATTGCTCTTAGTTTAATAAAACGCAGATCAAACGAGCGTAATTTGTTCCGGCGTGTAAAAGAGCGATTAAAGAAAGCCCGAACGCGCTTAATTGTCATTGTGGCAACTCCCGGGGGCGACTTCCAGCTTATTTGTTGTTGTAGCCGTTTTAATTGATTGATTAAATTCAATCGGATGCTGCGCGATGATTAAGCGAACTCGTTACCTGTCCGGCACGCAAATGCAAATCCTTCTCTAATTAAACTCGATACAAAGTTTTGGATGCCAAAATGTAAATGTTAAAAAATCGTGCGGAATCAGCACCAAAGAGAATTTGCAGAGTTGGATCGAGATGAGGGTGCCGTCTACATATCATTGTGGTGGCGGTATTAAATACCCCGCTCGCAGACAATATTTATGGGCGACGCTGTGTTGGTAATACTGCGCACGTGAACAATTCATCTTGTGTTTTCCTGCAATATGTGTTTAAAACTGGGATTTTGTCACTGTGTTTTTGTTATTAAAAGCCTTGTTTTGGCAGATACGCGTTTTCGAAACTGTCGATAACATAATATTCCTGTTGGAACGAAGTGATGGATTGTTTTGATTCGAGGCAAATAGCGCTTTAAATTCGCCCTTTCGACCCGGAATACGTCGGCAGATCTGTTAAAAACGGGATTGATCTGACAAGTAAATATTGGCGGAAGCACGAATGGCGTCTTCATCTACATAGAAAGGATTTCTTATCATTATATCGGAGTCGAGCCGAAGAATTCGATGGTAAATGATCAGCTGTTGAATAATTTTAAAGCATTCTTAAAACTTTTCATTTAATAACTTTTGTCCCTTATTTATCGTTACTGTTTAAAATCGCTCAAAATATTTAGGAATGATGAACGATATAGCTAGGATTGTGATGATCAAGGATTTATGGCTATGATAATGAACGCAAATATCAATTGGAATCCGAGCACGAAGAGCGAGGATTTGAAGACATGAGACTACTGAGTCGGTTATGATTTATGATTCATAATTGATAACATTTGTGGTTTAGTTCAATAGTTTATCGGTTTATCGGGTTGTCTTTTGTCTGTCTGTCTATAAAACACTTGTTGCCTTAATAGCTATTTTCTCATATACTAGCCATATTAACAGATATTTTAATGTTTCTTTTCCATTTTCTTGTCAATTTAAGTGAAAAATGTCAAAAAACTTTAATTTATTAGCTACAAAATACGTTGTGAAGTACGACGTACTTTATAGCGAACATAAGAAGCGAATTGTATAATATATTGGTACCTATATGTTATATGTATTATAAAATTTCTTTTTATTACAGTCCTAAGTATAAAAAAATTGTCATTATCAGTTTAAAACATGTGGGCCACCAAAGAGCCGAAACCTGAAATTATAAATTAAACATAATTCCCGCTTTGTACGCGCAACGTTTTAAATTCTACGCTCGCGGAGGAGTTACTAAAATATTTAGATCGAAAAATCGAATCGCTAAAAACATCAAGTCTTTACGTTTTGGGGTCCTGGTAACCCAAAAAGGTGGTTTTTGAAAAATGTTTGTCTGTATGTCTGTGGTCACGTTACAGGTCAAACTACTGAATTTGGTAAATTGTGATCCATTTCACTAACCGGTATACTGAACATATCAAGATGAAATTTGGCATACGTATTCAGTGGACACTTTGCAGGTGGTCATTAGATTTTGGGTCCATAAAAATTGCCATTAATAATAATAATAATAATAATATTTATTACCATCCATGAAATGAATACAAAATTATCATGATAAATATGTACACTTGTCGGACTCGTCTGATAACAATTGGCGTATAGATCGTAGAATATAACTTTAGGTCAAATAAATTATTGTTGGTGATATGGAGCGTATCAATCGTCTTTTGTAAATAAAAAATTCTAATGAAATTAAGAAGTTGATATGCCTAAATGGCACTTCCCGTGGACCAATTGCTCCCAAAAGCCTTTCAGCTCTTCAACAGATTACCTCACCTTCATGTACCAAATTTCGGACGAATCGATCGAGTAATTTGGGCTATAACGTGGTTTCAGTGTTATTACAAAATTTCGATTTTTCTACCCAAAGGGTGCTAAATGCGAATAAATTTTGTCTCATTTAAAACCAGAATTTGAAGACCTTTCTGATGGTGACAATAAATCTTTCAAAAACTTGGTTTGGATGGGTAAATGAGAGAATAATTTTAAATTTCGAAATTGGTGTGCTAAAACGTCACCTTCCGTGAGCCGATTGAATCCAAAATTTGTTCACCTCTTTGACGTGTAATGCAATCCCCATGTGCAAAATTTCAGCCAAATCGGTTCAGGGGCTTGGGCTGTACCGTGATTTTAAAGTCCGATAAAAATAATTTTTTTTTTATTTTTGGTCAAAAGGGCACTAAGAATGAATACATTTTTAGAGGCAGAATTTGAAGGCCTTTCCTATCGTGACGTGAAAAATGGGGGTTTGCATTTAAAATTTAAAAGTTGATGTGCCAAAATGGCATTTCTGGTGGCACGATTGGCTCCAAAAGCTTTTCAGATCTAAGTTGGGTTATGAGATGCCTACGTACCAAATTTCAGCCAAATCGGTCGAGCAGTTTGGGCTGTGGCGTGTTTACGAACGTACGAACGTACGAACGTACAAACAAACGTACGTACGTACATACATACAGACACATTTTAAAAACCACTTTTTTGGGTTCCTGAGACCGCAAAACGTATAGATCCGGTCTTATCTCGAATTCGAAAATTTTAGTGATTGCAGTAAACCTCCCTTTTTTTTAAATGGTGAAGTGGAGTGGGGAGGTTAAAACCTCCCTTTTTTTTAAATGGTGAAGTGGAGTGGGGAGGTTAAACTTGAATCGCCAAAAACATCAAATCTTTTTCTTTATACGTTTTAAAGTCCTGGAAATCCGAAAAAGTGGCTTTTGAAAAATGTCTGTCCGTGTGTCTGTCTGTGATCACGCTGCAGCTCAAATTATTGAATGCATCAAGATGAAATTTGGCACACACATTCAGTGGGCAATCTGTAGTTGCTGATTATCGGGTGTCCCAAAAAAAAACGGACAAAATAAGTCTTTGAAATAAGTCTGCCATTTCTTAACCGATTTGGATAGATTTGGTCTTAAATTAAAGCTAAAGAATCAGGCTTTCGAACTTTGCAAGAAGCGTGAACAGATGGCGCTGCTGTAGTAGCCTCATTGATACTTGTCTTTAAGGCTTATTTTAGGTGCGTGGGGATTGGTCGGGCAACAACCCATGGTTATGAGACCCAAATAGCCTTGAAGATCTTTCTTTTTTCTTCAAAAATCTTTTTTCAGAAGTCCATTTGGCGTAAGCATTAATTTTTTGTTATTTTTCTAAAAAAAGTATTTTTGCGTATTTTCATGCTTCCATAACCATGACTAAAGTAACATTGATGCACATAGGGCTTAATTTTCAATAATAACTGTTCAGTTGCCCCCCACTGGCATCTGCGCCACTGTTTTCACCATATTCGTTCATTTATAACTGAAAATTAAGATTTATATGCATTACTGTTCTTTAGTCATGGCCCCATTAATGCGTGAAAATACTCAAAAACACATTTTTTTTTAAATACAGAAAACTAATGCTTAAGCCAAATAGACTTCTGAAGAAGGATTTTTGAACAAGAAAGGAAGGTCTTCAGGGCTATTCGAGGGTCATACCGATTGGTATGCAGCTAAAATAAACCTTTAAAGCAAGTATCAATAGGACTACTATGGTAGCGCCATCTGCCGTAGTTTGTCATACAGTCGAAAACCTGATTCTTTGGCTTTAATTTAAGACCACGCTCATCCAAATCGGTTAAGAAATGGCAAACTTATTCCCAAAAATATTTTGTCCGCTTTTTTTTGGGACATCCGACACATTTTGGGCCACAGCGGTTCACGGAAAGTGCCTTTTTGGCACATCAACTTAAAAATTTTAAATGCAAACCCCCATTTTTAGCGTCACCATATGAAAGTTCTTCAAATTCCCCTTCTGAAAATGTATTCACCATGGTGCCCTTTTGGCCAAAACAAGGTGCCGGAAAAAACCTATGCATAACTGTATATCTTTATTACCGGATGTGATATCTGATTGTTTTTCAAGTCGAAAACCTTAAGGCCATTTTTTTTTCGAAAAATATAATTTTTGTGGCAAAAGAGCCCTTTTTTGAATTTATTTTACAAAAAAGCATATTCTCACCAGATCTGCCCCTAATTCGAAAAAACGCCCCCACCAATCTTCGACCTCCTGTCTGTGACGCTCGACCAAGCGCAACGCCCCAAACTCACACCCCTGGTATAAATAGCCAAACTCACCTAGCAATCAGCGCCAATCCAGCCCTGAAGATGTCACCTGCAACGGCGTACGAAACGTCGGAAAGAACAAACGATTTGACACAGGATCCATCCGGAATTCAAAATCAACCATTTGTATTTTAGATTTTAGTAAATGAGCGCCGCACCTCTGACCCACAGATTTTCTGACTTGGTTAATGTTACATTTACTAATTTTGTGAAAAAGTAGAAGTTTCTACCGCCTTTGAGACTGTCAATTTTTTTAAACAAAACAAAATCTCACCTTGGAGTTTATCACCAGGCTACCCATTGTTGCCAATCATTGCAAATAGGAATTCCCCTATCAGATATTGAAAAATCCTCTTTTTCACGTATGCGGAAGATGTTCAAAGTCAGTGAGTATAGTTTAAAGAAGATTATCAACAGGGACTTCCTTATTTTTAACAGTCGTGTCAACTTGAAAACTTTAAAATTACCAAGTACCTATAGTGCAAAGAAGATAATTTTTCACTGTTGCCAACAACAAAATAACAAACCTGTAAATAACCTACATTACGATTTTTATCTTATCAACTGAAGCATCTGGAAGTGTCAGAATGACGTCATGTGCTTTCACCATCAAACGTCAATCGACCAAGTGAATCGTCGCGGTGGGATGGGCATTTCCAAAGTCACCGACTGTATATAAGTAAGTTACGCGTATGATGTTCGTATACATTTGTAAATGGGTTGAACTGTTCAAGCCGTACCATATAGCCCATAGTGTAACTTAGCCAATCCTGCAACTGGAAATGCCAATTTGGCACATCAACTTTGAAATTTTAACTGCAAACTCCGCTTTTTGAGGTCAACATAAGTGAGGCCTGCAAATTTTGCTTCCACAGTAGTATTCATTCTTAGTGCATTAGTAGTATTCATTCTTAGTGCATTTTTGACAGAAACTCAAATATTCGAGATTTTCAACGTACTTTAAAAACACGCTACAGCCTAAACCTCTGGATTATTATTATCCTGCTGTAACTCCTAACTCAGCAACACCGACCGTTTTCGAGATATTTCAAAAATGATCTTGGTTGATAACGTCAGTCTTGGCAACCAAGTGGAAGCAGGAATGACGGGACTTGCGTCTGCTTGTGTTGCTATATTATCCTGCTGAAAGCCCCAATTCAGCAACACCAACCGTTTTCAAGATACTTCAAAAATTATCTTGATAGATGACGTCACTCTTGGCAACCAAGTGGAAGCAAGTCGGTACCTGTTCCAGTTATAATTCCTGTATTCTTGTTTTATATAAGTAGTACAGTCGGGGACTTAGAAAATGCCCACCCCACTTGGTCGACTGCATCGCTGAAATTCGTTTAATGTTTGCCTGATAAATTGGCAAACATTTAGCACGTTGCAATACAGTCGACCAAGTGAGTCGTCGCTATGGGGTGGGCATCTTCAAAGTCCCCGGCTGTACACATTCAAAGTTGAGTGATAAACAAGTTTTTTCAGAGAATATCTCAGAGACTACCAGAAATCTTGAATTTCATTTCAGATGTTAATCCACACTGAAAAGTTATAACGTTTTGTTACACAGTAACGATTCACTTGGTCGACAACGTGCTCAATATTTTGCCGATCTGTCAGATAAATAACAATCGAATGGCAGTATAGTGCAGCTGACAAAGTAAATCGTCGCGATGGGGTGGGCATTTTCAAAGTCTCCGACTGTATTATTAATATAAAACAAGAAAACTGATTAACTCTACGCAGAGAATGATAATACAGGAATACAACTGGAACAGGTACCGACTTCTTGCTCCCACTTGGTTGCCAAGAGTGACGTCATCTATCAAGATAATTTTTGAAATATCTTGAAAACGGTTGGTGTTGCTGAGTTGGGGCTTTAAGCAGGGTAATACAGGCATATAGCAACACAAGCAAGAACATGTTCCAATATTCCTGCTTATACGTTGTTGCCAGATGTGAAGTTAGCAACAATAATATTTTTCAAAATATCTCGAAAACGGTTAGTGTTGCTGGCTCCGGGTTCTCGGCAAGATAAAGCAGGAATGTAGCAGCAAAAGCAGGAATAGGTCCCAACATTCCTGGTTACACCTTGTTGCTAACTTCACGCATCTGACTTTACCTACTATATAGGACCTACAGTATAAATTCAATTTTATTTTATTGCCACATCAACAAAACTTCCGTTGCACTTCCTCAATAAACGTCTACTATTTGCACATTTATCTGAGAAGCCCTCGGAGGAGCCTCACTTACTCTCAGCAATTTGATGCCTAAAAATTTTAATAAACCAATAGAACTACTGTACTATTGATGAAGTGCAAAGGAAGTTTTGTTGAAAATTTAAACTTATTGTTCGTTTGGCAAAAAAAAAAATAGAAAAATGGTCGAACAGAAAGACTGATGGATTGAAAATAAGTATAACTATAGGAAGTAGGATGGATTATTCACCAAAAAAAGCTTTTTCATAATATGTATTCACCGATTTTGACAGTCAGCAAAATCAAATGTCATCCATTCTTTCCAAAGTTAACTGTCAACAACAATAAAAAAGCAGGTATGTTTAAACTGTAACCAAGTTAGTCTGTAAAGCGTTGCTATGGGCCTTTACAAGTGAGCCTTGGAGGGGCATGTAAATACGAACTTATCAAAGCATAAACACAACTGTCAAGAGCGTTCTACGTAGTAAATTACAATTCGCGAAAATAAGCTGCTAATAGATGGCATTGCTAAACCACAAAATGGCGATCTCACCCCACTGGAGAGTCGGAGGTGAGAATTCTAGCGTGACGTGCCTGACAGTGTCAGTGACATCGCTACGTGGATTTTTTAAAAGCAAAGTTTTCCTGGATTTACCATGTTCCACTTAAGTACACAAAACGTAAAATTCCACGGAATTATTCCCAAAATTTCGAGTCAGCGAGAGGATGTCTCCGAACAAAACTACTACATAACCTCGCAACTGACAACTGACTGACGTAAGCCGAAATTATGATGACGGACGTTTAAAAGTATTTCCGTATCCTGTCTCTCAGTGTAATTAAAGTATTGCCACCAGATGTCAGACACTTTGCTGATTTTCGCGAATAATAGTAGTTTATAACCCAAAGCGTGAAAGTAATGTTTTACGCAGCGAAGGAAAATATGGACAGTCAAGGCGTAGGCGAGACTGGCCATATCCTGAGACGCGTAAAACCACTTTTTCGCTGTGGTTTATACAACATTTTTCTTCCTACACCAATTAAAAATAAATAATTAATTAATTTTGAAATTTGAGAACCCAAGTGACAGATCAAACACTAAAAGATCTAGACGTCAAGTCCTACAATTTAAATTTGGCAAAATCGCGCGTTTCGAAACCTTTTTTTTTTGCATTCTGCGTCCAACTATCAATTTTTTTAGTCAAGTCGTTTTTGACATAATGATGTCATTATTGTTTTTTTAAATTGAATTAAATTTTTCTCAACTAATTCAGAATCTATGATTTTTTTTGATATAAATATACGTGTCACACTCGACCTGAAGTGCAGTCGTTGCCACCTTAGATTTTCAAAAACATCGAAGAAATGGACAACCAATCAAGATTTTTGAAAAACGCAAATACACGCCAACTCTATCTTTTTGAAACAAACACAACTGCGCACGTATATTTTGTAAATTATTTTGAAAAATATTGATTTTTCGCCCATTCCTTGGATGTTTGTAAAAATATAGGGTGGGCACGACTGCACTTCTGGTCAAATATGACAGATTCCGAAATAATTGAGAAAAATGTAGGTTTCCATTTAAAAAACAATGATGACGAAAACGACTGAATAAAAAAAATTGACAATCTTACCATCAGATGCAGAATGCAAAAAAACCCTATTCGGGATTCTAGTTAAGCAGGACGCCTCTGGTGTGTGACGTCATGCTTGGTAAATTGTGAAAAACGAGCCAATGAGCCGCCAATTTTTGGTGACATTTGATTGGACGCTTTGAATTTGAATTTTTGCAGAAAATTTACAATTCAAGACTTACTGCATTATTGCATACTTTTGCCCAACCCTGTATATTGCACATTGTTGCTGACGGTTGTCGCCCTGTCGTTGCTAGGGTTTTTCGTGGTATCAATTTAATTCCTAACAACACTAGATATTTCGTAATAATCAAAGTTACCTGCGCTGCCTCTAATTAGCTTTCGCATGTGCGCGTCCGGTGTTCGTTGTGTAGAAAAATGAAAGAAAACCGTGAAAATTGGGCCGTTTTTAGCTAATTTCTTATTCATCTAATGAAATGACAGTTTTTGTAGTGATTTTCCATCGAAAAGTGTCTAAATTTCGAAACCTAGAAAAGCAAGAATGGACCAAAAAGTAAGTTGTTCATAAATCATAATAACGTAAAACCTGGATTAGCAGTCATTGTTGCATTTTGCAGAGATTTTTAAATAAATTAATGTTTCAAACTGAAATGTTAGGTAATTAATGATACCAATTCCAAAATCAAAGGAGGCTTGTGGCGAAAAATTGCCTCAGCCCCGCCCACTTATTTTCACAACAATTTGATAGAAGATCGCGTCGGCTTCGGGTGCGTTTTGTCGAAAATTCTGGGTGTTTTTAGTTAAATTTTTATGAACTGAATCTAAAAGGACGTTATTTTGTAGTGATTGTGGTGTGGTTTATGATATATTGTCATAAGTTCCTCAGAAAAACACAAATTGGCCAAAAAATTTAAGGTATAGTACCTAGGTATAGGCTTTAACTTTAATAATTACCTAAAACCTAAAACCACGATTTAATTCCAAATTCACATTCCTTGTCGCATTTTGCAACGATTTTTCCAATCAAACTCAATACGTAATAATATTCACAAAATTAAAAGTAAGGAAGTGCGTACCTAGAGGGCTCTGAGCAACTCCCAACAGCTGTTGCGGCGTAGTTAGTTGTGGCGGTGAATGTAAGAATTTGGGTGCGTGCTGTGTTGGTGCAATTTTGTGGGAAAAATCATGCAATTCCATCTTTCCATCGTTTCGGCAATATTTATGGAATTATTTCGTTTTCATTGTGCTTTGATGGAGAATTTTTCAAGTCGAAGCTGGCTATCCACCACCAAAAATTCGAGGTACTTATCTACAACTTCTCAGTACCTATTTACTATATAATGCAGAAAAAACTTGCTTTAAAATCACTGTTCTCACTTTGCACGGATTATTGATTTAAAAGATTATGCTTTGTTGTAAACCTCTTTGTCAAATTAATTCCCGAAATCGGAGTTGTCAGCTGTAACAAAAAAGCATCGCAGAATCGAGAAATGACGATGACATCTCGCAGGTTATAAGAAAAACTGCTTTTATTTTGTTTTAGCTGCAGGTAAGCACCTAATAAAACTTATCTATCAAATATTTTATAAAATTATGTAAGTGAGGTTGAAGAAACGCAACTCCACTCACAAAAAATGACAGTATGAATGTCCAGACTTGTTTTGTAGGTAGGTACAGTCGTAGCAAAATGTGCGCGATGTTAGGGCTACTACTTCTTCGGGTTTGGGTTCTCTCAGGTTTGGGGGTTGTGTTTATTCATTATTGTGTTCAATTCCGCATGGCATGACAAAATGTTCGGGCTAAGTGAGTTCAATGCGAGGTTGGTGCGAATTTTACGTTCAAGTACGTATAGGATAGAGGTGGGTAAAATCATCCCCTTAACAATCAAGTCCTTTATTTTTGGACGTCCAGCTCTTGCGACTTTGACAATCGATCTGTTAAGTGCCGTAAAGTAGAGTGACCTTCGATGTGAGATTGGCCACTTTTTAATGTTGGTTATTTGGCGCTTTAGAATATTGTAGCATACAGGGTGTTTCAAAAACATGGTGCCAGCACTCAACCGCAGGTCCCTTAGGTGAAAATAAGAGGAAAAGTAAGTAAAACTTTTTGTCCTAAACAAGATTCTCTGACAGCTACGTCCCCACGAAAGGGGGTCCCCAAAAATGAGTTTTTTATAATTCGCGTACGATTTCGAAATTTGGAACATAGTTTGCTCTTTATTTTGTATTAACCTCCCCACAACCATATAAAAATGGGAGGTTACTGCAATCACTCCAAAATTCGAAATTGAGATAACACCGGATCTTAACGTTTCAAGGGCCCAGGATCACAAGAAACTGATTTTTAAAAAATGTCTGTGTGTATGTACGTACGTACGTATGTGAGCACGATTTCTCGGAACCTACCGAACGGATTTTAATGAAATTTGGTATTGGGGTTACCGTTGACCTTCCGGTGAGCCCATAGTTAATTTTGTTGCGAATCCGCAGACGCCAAGTGCCTTTTTGGCACACCAACTATGAAATTTTACTGATGAACACTAATTTTTTTTATCAGCACATAAAAGGTCTTGAAATTCTGTATCTGAGAGTGTATTCATACTTAGCGCCTTTTTGGCATAAAATCGAGAAATTCGAAGTTTCGAGGAAACATTAAAAAACACGTTACAGCCCAAATTGCTGGATCGATTTGGCTGAAATTTGGTAGGTAGAGATGCCGTTACCCGCCGAAGAGTTGATTTAATTTTGGTGGCAATCGGCGAACGGCAAGTGCCATTTTGGCATATTAACTTTGAAATTTGAATAATGAACTCCTATTTTCTCTATCAGCACATGAAAAGTCTTCAAATTTTGTTTTCAAAATTGTATTCAATCTTAGTGCCCTTTTGGCAAAAGATCGTAAAATTTAGAAAAATCACAGAAAACACCTTAGGTTTGGTGGAGTAAAGCTTAGGTACAGTAAATAGTAAAATTTACTTGATATTGGTGATAAGATTGTATCATTCACCAAGTGGGGAGGTTCCAGCCACTTCCGTAGCTGCCCATTTTTTTTTTCTGATTTTTCATATCATCAAAGTCGTGCGTTCTTAGGGGGGGTGGGGTTAGACATTTTCCGCATAGCATAGCACTCGTAGGGACACCAAAAAATATTCGTGTTGAATTTTGATAAGAGACATGATTTTCGAGCAAAATTTTGTTCATTTTAGGACAAAAAGTTGTTTCCACTTTTCGCCGTATTTTTGTCTAAGGATGTTTTTAAAGAACCCTGTAAATGGCAAACGTTCGTCTTGCGTCTAGAATAATCGTTTACGTAATCAATCACAACTGGGAACTGGGCTATTGATGCAAAAAAGTCTTATATCATCTAAGTATGTAAAAATGTAAAAATTCTACAAAAATGAAGTGTCCTAAATGTCAGTACCTAGGTATTTCATAGACGGAATTATAACCTCCAAACGTTTTTCTTCGGTAAGGATTTATTGGTCGTATTGTTTGCAAATTACCATTTTTTTAAGTTTATTTTTGAAGAAAGATATTTAGTCCCATTCTGTAACTTGGTTGAATTCAATCAATATTGATGAATTGAGAGACCTTATTGGGAAAAGTGACCTTTGTTTACATTGTTGTCTTAGACATATCAATGTTTTCTAGAAATTTGTCAACATTTTGAGCAAGTGATGGTTGTGCTTCCATGTCAATTGACTTGGGAAAGATATTGACATTAAAATTGATATCTCCAAGAGAACAACGTAAACAAAGGTCACGTTCTCCAACCAGTTCTCTCAATTCATTTCAACATTGACTAAAGCTCAATCAAGTTGCAGCATAGGGCTGATTGTCTACGTGTTTTTGAGAGGAATTTGTTTTTTTTAAGAGCCGGTTTTTTTTACGGCCGGTTTCGAACGATCTTTTTCATACGTCATTTGCAAATATTTAAATGGATTGCCGCAGAGACTAGAAATATGAACCCTCCACAAATTAAGATAAGGCGGAAAATGTTAAGTGAGCAATAAGTACCTACCGATTGTCGGATATGAGTTTTTTGGTGTATTCGTGCTGCATGTCATTCTCTTCGCTGTGTGTACTATGGTACTCTCCCTAGTATTTTCTAAATTATTTTTTTATATGTATATTGTAGTGATGTTATGTTGTTAGCAAAATGTGTAACATTCTCCCAGGGGTTAGATATTGAAATAGGCCCCCAGCATTAGTGTTGGTGGCACTAAACCTCGCCCTTTCTTTACGGAATACAGGCTATTATTATTATTATATTGTCAATTTCTAAAAATAAAGCATAGATTTAGAGTTTAATAGAATGAAGGATGAAGGTTTCCAATCTTGTAGATCTCACTCTATTTCGTGACGTCATTTGGAGGCAAAATTTAACAATGTCAAACTTTTACATGCTCTGTTAAATTTTGCCTCCATACTGTCTTATCTCTTTTAACTGGGAAACCTAATTGAATATGCATTTGTCACACAGAAAATATGCAATACAAGGTTCTTATAGCTGGTTGGCCATCCAAATGAATTTTGTGACGTTGCACATGGGAATATTTTGTTGGAAGTGTCCAATCAAATGTCACCAAAAATGTGTGTCATTTCAGCACTCCTCATTGGACAATTTGAGAGGTCATTAGTGGAGCAGCTGTTCACATTCGAAAGAGATGGATTGGTTAAACTCAAATTACGGTGAGAGATGAATTGGCACACACGTTCACCCGACTTAGCCCCGTGTGACTTTCCAAACTTCCATATAGCAATGTTTGCCTTAAGTGAGTGTTACTCCACGAAAAAAGTTTTGCTGAGGATATTTTTTCAGAAATTGAAGAAATTGGGCTGCTTCCAAGTAGAGTCTCTGCCACCGTCTTTGACTTCGCATTATTGTAAATTTCGCCAGTTTTTCCGTAAGTATTCTGTTTACAAATCCTGAAACCTTTAACACTCGGATTTCTAGTTTGGATTGATGAGCAGACTGGCGTAAGGTAAGTGTCTTTACTGTTTTTTGGGTGGTGGAGTTCTATGCAGAGTTTTTGTGTGAAAAGTGAGTCTGCAACTTCACCAGATGTGTAAGTACTTAACTGATTTATTTTCTTCCGAACTTTAACTTTTTCCACAGCAATAATCGTGTTCGTTCAGTGTTTCAGTAGTGTCGTTCGGTAGTGTTTTCTTTCCTCGCGTTACAGTAGTGTCGTTACGGGTATCGGAGTGTTAAAAAAGTGATGTTCGTTTTTGACGTTGTGTTTTTGAAAAGGATAGCTGGAGGTCCGGAAACGATTCTTTGCCAGATTTGGAGGTAATTTTTTCACTTCTCTCCTTACTGTGTAGCTATAATAATACTCTTCATTGTTGCAGATCGTCGAGAGGAACAATCTGGCGCTGGTGAGTGATATCTCTGTCTATAGCTTTGTTGTCTCTGCATAGAACTTTCTTAACACAACTTATTGTGATAGTGGTAGTGTTAAAATAAGTGAAGTGTGTGCGTGACTTATAAGTGATGTGAAAACTAACAAAGCATGAGTATCTACATAAATAAGTAAGTTAATTGGGTGTTCCTGGTAATGACCAGTATTTTTTCAGAAAAGAGTCAGCAATAAGGGCAATTTATGTAGGAAAATTTGGAATTAGAATGAACCTTCAATATTTTATAAGCTTTAGGTAAGTAAAGGCACTCTAGGAATAGTGTGACTGTATTTACATATTTTACTTATTTATTCCAGAGTCTATACATAATGATCCACTTCGGTAATGATTATTCCAATATGGTGAGGATATCCAGTTCAACATTTAGAAAAGTTTGGTAAAAGTGATGAATTTGCCTACACGTACACTGGAAAGTGAGTGGAAATTTCGTCTTAAGTGAGTGTTATTCCACCAACAAAGTTTTGCTGAAAATATTTTTTTAGACTGAACGAAGTGGGCTACTTTCCCTTGAGGATCCAAGTAGAGTCTGCCTCCGTGGCCTGCCGAAGTCATTTTGTTATGGATTAAGATATTTCACCCAGAACGGTATGTTCAAGAGACATTTTCATTAAATCTTTTTGCCTTGATCGCAGGTTTGAAGGGACATCGGTGGAACACTCGTTCACATTCGAAAGAGATGGATTGGTTGGCCTAGTGTGACTTTCTTCGGCGGATGTTCGATCGACTTGAAGCCGCTAAACTTCCATAGTGACTGAAATATTTTGTCTTAAGTGAGTGTTACTCCACAAACAATAGTTTTGCTAAGAATATTTTTTCAGATCGAACGAACTGGACTGAATGACTGCAACAGAGAATTTCAAGTAGACCCTATGCAATCGACCTTCATCCGATGCAACATTCTATTTGGGCAGTGTTGTCTTAAGTGAGTGTTAGTCAACGATCAAAGTTTTGCTGAGAAAAATTTTTTTTGACCGAACAAATTTATACTACTTTATGTTGAGGATCCAAGTAGAGTCTATGGACTTGAAAGTATTGCAAAATTTCTCCAGTTCTGTAAGTATTCTGTTTACAAATCCTAAAATGGAGCAAGGGGTGCCAGGGAGGTAGGTAATTGTGATTGATCCTGATTAATACTTAGAAGAATAATTAAGATTTGTATGACGGTATGTTCAACAGCCATAACATTTTCATTAAATCTTTTTGCCTTGATCGCAGAGCACAATTTGAAGGGACATTAGTGGAGCACCTGTCCACATTCGAAAGAGATGGATTTGTTAAACTCAAATAACGGCGAGAGATGAATTGGTGGCCTACACGTTCTAAACGTAGCTAAACTCCCTACTGCAAAGTGACAAACATATTTGCCTTAAGTAAGTGTTTTGCCACGAAAAAAGTTTTGCTGAGGATATTTTTTCAGAGGCTGAAGAAATTGGGGTGCTTCCAAGTAGTCTCTGCCACCGTCTTTGACTTCGCATTATTGTAAATTTCGCCAGTTCTTCCGTAAGTATTCTGTTTACAAATCCTAAAATCTTTAACACTCGGATTAGAATTAGAATTAGAATGAACCTTCAATATTTTATAAGCTTTAGGTAAGTGAAAGCACTCTAGGAATCGTGTCACTTTATTTACATATTTTACTTATTTATTCCAGAGTCTATACATAATGATCCACTTAGGTAATTATGATTCCAATATGGTGAGAATATCCAGTTCAACATTTAGAAAAGTTTGGTAAAAGTGATGAATTTGCCTACACGTTCACTGGAAAGTGAGTGGAAGTTTCGTCTTAAGTGAGTGTTACTCCACCAACAAAGTTTTGCTGAGAATATTTTTTTAGACCAAACGAAGTGGGCTACTTTCCCTTGAGGATCCAAGTAGAGTCTGTGCACTCCGAACTATTGCCCCCATCAAGTCAGCCTGCCTCCGTGGCCTGCCGAAGTCATTTTGTTATGGATTAAAATATTTCACCCAGGACGGTATGTTCACGAGACATTTTCATTAAATCTTTTTGCCTTGATCGCAGAGGATTGAAGGGACATTAGTGGAGCACCCATTCACATTCAAAAGAGATGGATTGGTTGGCCCCGTGTGACTTTCTTCGGCGGATGTTCAATGGACTTGAAGCCGCTATACTTCCATATTGCTAAGTGACTGAAATATTTTGTCTTAAGTGAGTGCTACTCCACAAACAATTTTTCAGATCGAACGAACTGGACTGAATGACTGCAACAGTAGACCCTATGCAATCGACCTTCATACAATGCAATATTCTATTTGGACAGTGTTGTCTTAAGTGAGTGTTAGTCAACGATCAAAGTTTTGCTGAGAATATTTTTTTAGACCGAACAAATTTAGACTACTTTCCGTTGAGGATCCAAGTAGAGTCTATGGACTTGAAAGTATTGCAAAATTTCTCCAGTTCTGTAAGTATTCTGTTTACAAATCCTAAAATGGAGCAAGGGGTGCCAGGGAGGTAGGTAATTGTGATTGATCCTGATTAATACTTAGAAGAATAATTAAGATTTGTCTCAGAATGTTAATAATTGGTTGATTTATACAGGTACATTAAGGTTTACTCATGGAATGGAGAGCCAGAGTTCACATTCTTTTAACTTTCGAAAAGTTCGAGCTTTGGCGTGCCGCTGCCCCCATCAAGCCAGACCAGCCTGCCCCCGTGGCCTGCCGAAGTCAATTTCTTATGGATTCAAATATTTTACACAGGACGGTATGTTCAACAGCCATAACATTTTCATTAAATCTTTTTGCCTTGATCGCAGAGCACAATTTGAAGGGTCATTAGTGGAGCACCTGTCCACATTCGAAAGAGATGGATTTGTTAAACTCAAATAACGGCGAGAGATGAATTGGTGGCCTACACGTTCTAAACGTAGCTAAACTCCCTACTGCAAAGTGACAAACATATTTGCCTTAAGTAAGTGTTTTGCCACGAAAAAAGTTTTGCTGAGGATATTTTTTCAGAGGCTGAAGAAATTGGGCTGCTTCCAAGTAGTCTCTGCCACCGTCTTTGACTTCGCATTATTGTAAATTTCGCCAGTTCTTCCGTAAGTATTCTGTTTACAAATCCTAAAATCTTTAACACTCGGATTTCTAGTTTGGATTGATGAGCAGACTGGCTTAAGGTAAGTCATTTTACTGTTTTTTGGGTGGTGGAGTTCTATGCAGAGTTTTTGTGTGAAAAGTGAGTTTGCAACTTCACCAGATGTGTAAGTACTTAACTGATTTATTTTCTTCCAAACTTTAACTTTTTCCACAGCAATAATCGTGTTCGTTCAGTGTTTCAGTAGTGTCGTTCGGTAGTGTTTTCTTTCCTCGCGTTACAGTAGTGTCGTTACGGGTATCGGAGTGTTAAAAAAGTGATGTTCGTTTTTGACGTTGTGTTTTTGAAAAGGATAGCTGGAGGTCCGGAAACGATTCTTTGCCAGATTTGGAGGTAATTTTTTCACTTCTCTCCTTACTGTAGCTGTAATAATACCCTTCATTGTTGCAGATCGTCGAGAGGAACAATCTGGCGCTGGTGAGTGATATCTCTGTCTATAACTTTGTTGTCTCTGCATAGAACTTTCTTAACACAACTTATTGTGATAGTGGTAGTGTTAAAATAAGTGAAGTGTGTGCGTGACTTATAAGTGATGTGAAGACTAACAAAGCGTGAGTATCTACATAAATAAGTAAGTTAATTGTGTGTTCCTGGTAATGAACAGTATTTTTTCAGAAAAGAGTCAGCAATAAGTGCAATTTCTATTATCACGACCGCGCATGTATGAACTGCGAGTGCGACAGATAATGTATTTTCAAGTGGTACGAAAGAGAAAGATGACAACCCAATGGGCCAATGGCGTATTTTCATTATCTCTCCGAATTACTGTTAAGTGAAATTCAATTTCTATTATCACGACCGCGCATGTATGAACTGCGAGTGCGACAGATAATGTATTTTCAAGTGGTACGAAAGAGAAAGATGACAACCCAATGGGCCAATGGCGTATTTTCATTATCTCTCCGAATTACTGTTAAGTGAAATTCTATTTCTATTATCACGCCCACGCATGCTCGAGTGCAACAGAAGATGTAATTTCAATTGGTCCGAGAGAGAAGTAAGACAGTCCAATAACGTATTTTCATTATCTCTCCGAATTACTGTTAAGTAAAAATAAATTATTCTTAAGAGAAATTGTATTACTGTTAACAGAAATTGAATTAGTGTTAAGAGAAATTCTGGGAGTGATAATAGAAATTGCATTTCAGATAATAAAAATAGGTTTATTTTCTCTTAACAGTATTTGAATTTTAATTATCAGTACTTGAATTTTAATTATCTCATTTCTTTGGCTACCACAGCGTGCTGTTACATTAAAAAGTAAAACGGCGTTCCATAACTTTCCGTTGAGGATCCAAGTAGAGTCTATGGACTTGAAAGTATTGCAAAATTTCTCCAGTTCTGTAAGTATTCTGTTTACAAATCCTAAAATGGAGCAAGGGGTGCAGGGAGGTAGGTAATTGTGATTGATCCTGATTAATACTTAGAAGAATAATTGAGATCTGTCTCAGAATGTTAATAATTGGTTGATTTATACAGGTACATTAAAGGTGTCGTGAACTCGTTGGGCAACTTTTTATCAAAAAATTCTGTAAAAAATTACGATTCTTAGGCTGCAAGTAGAATTTAAATACGATTAGTAATAAATGAGTTATAAGCCTCTGAATGTTGAAAAATTCGATCTGTGACGTCATTGGTGCAAGCCACTGCAAGCGCTGCATAAGAATTGCACTGTCTCGATCATAATAAATCGATGGAAATGCCCCAGTGCTGTGATTACGGTGGCAGTAACAACGAAAAATCCAGGTAATATAGTTTTTTTTGCTTTTCCCGATAAGAACAAGCATCGGAAAGTTTCCAAACAGTAGTGGTTGGATAAAATTAAAAGATCAAATTTCGTTCCCGCGCAAAGAATACTCGAAAATGCGCGGCTCACTGCAGAGTGCAGAGACAACGATTTCGAGAAAACTTCATTGTCGAAACAAGAATTAGGTACCTACTTGGTGGTAAAACGTAACTATTTTTTTAAAGAAAGATGTTGTTCCTTCGATACAATATTAAATGGAATTGATAACGACAAAGACAAGAAGCAGCCATTACAAGAACGAGCATATAATAATTACGCGAGAAGGCAGAGGAAGGACTGAAGGAGTTAATTGATAGTATGTTCAATCGATTCGACAAGTGAACAGGTGAATATTATCAAATTCTAAAAAAATAAGTGCAAAATAATGCATTTTTTTTCTACACGAGTAAATTGGCGAGTAAATCGGTTTAAATACGGCGTGTTAATGTTCTAATAGTTATTTACGTAATTAGTTATGAAAAGTCCTATATTGTTTGACGAGTTTTGCAACATTATGCGAGTCAAACAATTTAGGCTTTTCATAACGAATTCCGTACAACATTTTACCTAATTGTGTAAAATCCAACTTTTCAAAACGCAAGTAGGTAAAAAATGTTTATAGTTTAAAAGTGCCTAAAATAATTATTTGTTATTTATATTGTATATTTTAATATTAAATTAGAACGATCTGTTCAAATCGAGCCGTAACAAACCCCAACAATATTGTTAAAAACCTCAGGTTGCGCTACTCCACGCTTCGATGCTTGCACCAATGACGTCACCGCGAGCCGCCAGCAACGAGTTCACGACACCTTTAAGGTTTACTCATGGAATGGAGAGCCAGAGTTCACATTCTTTTAACGTTCGAAAAGTTCGAGCTTTGGCCTGCCGCTGCCCCCATCAAGCCAGACCAGCCTGCCCCCGTGGCCTGCCGAAGTCAATTTCTTATGGATTAAGATATTTTACACAGGACGGTATGTTCAACAGCCATAACATTTTCATTAAATCTTTTTGCCTTGATCGCAGAGCACAATTTGAAGGGACATTAGTGGAGCACCTGTCCACATTCGAAAGAGATGGATTGGTTAAACTCAAATTATGGCGAGAGATGAATTGTTGGCCTACACGTTCACCCGACTTAGCTAAACTCCCTACTGCAAAGTGACAAACATATTTGCCTTAAGTAAGTGTTTCGCCACGAAAATAGTTTTGCTGAGGATATTTTTTCAGAGGCTGAAGAAATTGGGCTGCTTCCAAGTAGAGTCTCTGCCACCGTCTTTGACTTCGCATTATTGTAAATTTCGCCAGTTCTTCCGTAAGTATTCTGTTTACAAATCCTGAAAATTTTAACACTCGGATTTCTAGTTTGGATTGATGAGCAGACTGGCTTAAGGTAAGTGTCTTTACTGTTTTTTGGGTGGTGGAGTTCTATGCAGAGTTTTTGTGTGAAAAGTGAGTTTGCAACTTCACCAGATGTGTAAGTAAGTACTTAACTGATTTATTTTCTTCCAAACTTTAACTTTTTCCACAGCAATAATCGTGTTCGTTCAGTGTTTCAGTAGTGTTGTTCGGTACTGTTTTCTTTCCTCGCGTTACAGTAGTGCCGTTACGGGTGTAATTCGGAGTGTTAAAAAAGTGATAGTCGCTTTTCGCGGGTGTATTTGAAATGGATAACAGGAAGGCCGGAAATGATTCTTTGCCAGATTTGGAGGTAATTTTTTCCATTTCTCTCCTTACTGTGTAGCTACAATAATATTGTTTTCTTTGTTGCAGAGCGGCGAAAGGAACAATCTGGCGCTGGTGAGTGAAATATCTGACTATAGCTTTGTTTCTCTGCATAGAACTTTCTTAACACATCTTATTGTGATAGTGGTAGTGTTACCTAAGTGTTAAGTGTGTGATGCGTGACTTATAAGGGATGTGAAAACTGACAAAAGCGTGAGTATCTACATTAATAAACGAGTTAATTTGGTGTTCCTGGTTATGAACTTTGTATTTTTTCAGAAAGGAGCCACCAATGAGTACAATATTATGTAGGACAATTTGGAATTAGTGAGTAATCTCCAATATTTTTTTCTATAACCTGTATGAAATGTAACATTTTACCTCGCATTTTACCCTTTGAGATTGTTGAAGTAAATTATTAATCTAGTAATCATGCACTCTTATTTTAACACCAAGGGAACTCTCAAATTAAACTGCTATAACATGGCGGAACTTGCTATTTATACAAATTAATGAAATTTTTAATGTTTCACAGCGGTTATAGAAAAAAATATTGTATTATACACGGGGGAGAAGTCTTTTTTAGCGGTTTTTGTGATTCGTCGGGAGACAACTTCATAACTCATGCTAAAATCTTTAACTTCTCCCCCTTATACAGTGTCCTTCTTAAGACGAAGACACCCAGGTATTTTGCTTTCTTTTATAGTTGTAGACTTGAGATATTGCGTACTTATAAAGCTTCATAAGGTGCATCTTTTGAGGTAGTCAACTCGAATGTAAGTTGTAAACCCGCCCTACTGCGACCTCGGAAAAGGGCCATTTTTCAATATTTTGCTTTGTGATCAAAATATCGAAAAATATTATTAAGAAAATCTGTTCAGAATCCAATTTTGACTTCCTATGCCGAGTTTCAATTCAAAATTAATATTTTGAATTTTGAAAAAATCTAACCTGTTTTGTCCGTTTGCGTTGAATTACTAAAAAAGTTGTTGCATTAAAGCAAAATTTGCAATTTAGTTTTTTTAAATTAAAATTCCGGATTTTTCGAAAATAAAAAAAAATTATTTTGCATTGAAACTTGGCATATGGGGCAAAAATAAGATTGGCAACAATTTATTCTTACGAATATTTTCGATTTCTTGAAGTTGAGAACCTCAAAAGATGCGCCTTAGTTGTATGAGTGTGCAAAAACTTAAGTCTACACTTACAAAAATAAGGAAAATCTATGGATGTCTTTGTCTTAAGTGGGACACACGGGACACACCGTATAATAAATAACTATTATAACCTTTAGGTAGTGAAAGCACTCTAGGGATAGTGTATTACTTATTTGTTGCATATACATACTACAGGGTTATTACAAAATGATTGTACATACAATGGTACAATCATTTGTAACAACCCTGTACAACGGTTCACTTAGGTAATGACTATTTCAATATGGTGAGGATATGGGTGGCTATAGGGGGTGTTGGGAGGCCACTTTTAAATTTTTAGAAAATCAATTTAGAATGCACTATCACTAGGATGTTGATAAATTCGATGTAGATGGCATAGGGACGATTGAGGGGGGGGGGGTGTGCTGGGACTCTGGGAGGCCACTGTAGGTCGTTCACCCACCCCCTTCAACATTTAGAAGAATAATTTAGATTTGTTATTTAGAGTGTTAAGTAATTGGTTGGTTCATAAATCACACTAGATTTATTCGCGGAGTGAAGAACATTCTTCTAGTGTTCCAAAAGTACGAGTCTCTTACGGTCTCTTGCGAAGCCATTTTTGCACAGAACGGTATGTTCAACAGCCATAATTTTCATTTTCATTAAATGTTTTTGCCTTAATCGTAGGGGACAATTCGATGGGTCATTAATGGAGCACCTGTTCATTCTGAAAGAAGTGTACTATCAGTTAAATTCAAATTACAGTGAGAGATACATTGATCTACACGTATACCAGACTCCAGCCCCCTATGACTTTTTCATTTACAATCAAGTGCCGGAAAACAAGGTGAGTGTATTGTGTATTGAGATTATTGGCTTACACTTTGAAGATTTGCATTTCTGAACCCCAGAATAAAAGTGTATTAAGTCCATTTTTAGCCAAATCAGGTTTCTTTTATGGGAATACATAATATTAAGTCACCTTTTCAATGCGATATCGTTGTAAGTCACATCTCGACCGGCATAGAAAATAGAACCTTTTAAAAAAGATTAAGTCCTTTCCTTATTTGGAATAAAACAGTACCAAACGGAACTTTACACTTTTCTCCCAATATTATTTTCATTAGTTAGATATTAAGTCCGTTTTTCCAAAAATATTTCCTAAGATAGAGAGTATTAAGTCCGTAAGAACTGCTCACGTGACGTGCATGTTTCGAGGGAATGTTTTACAGTGCTTCTATAATTGAAAACAGTGGAGAATGACTGTCATTTCTGTATTTATTTGTATTTATTGATCTGTTCGAAATCCAAAAATTCTCTTTACTCATATATTAAGTCCAGTTGTTGAAATTATATTCAAAATAAGACTGTATTAAGTCCACAAAAAAGTCAAAAAAAAAATCTGGCGGTCCACATTTTAGATGGGCATGGTCCAAAATATGTGCAAAATGAAGCTAGTTAGTCACAATACATTTCCCAAAAAATAGGGACCTGCCACTTTTTCGAGTGGCGACCTTCACTAATTTATATTGTAAAAAATGCAGCAGAGAAGCGGCTGGAACCTCCCCATCGCGTGGATCTTTATATTCTGTGTAGATAGTAGTCAGTTCAACAGAAAATTCAACAAAAAATTTCTTTTAAGGTTAATATCCCTTTTAATGAGAACGAATTTTTTCTCTATTTTCCACTGAAATGGTAGAAACTGTGAATACTTTTTTAGAACCAGAAATTTATCGCCTTTCTAATGGCGACATAAAAAGAGGAGGCCTTGTATTTAAAATTTAAAGTTGATATGCTTAAATGGCACTTCCCGTTTACCAATTGCTTCCAAAAGCCTTTCAGGTCTTCAACGGATTACCCAATCTCCATGTACCAAATTTCAGTCAAATCGATCCAGTAATTTGGGCTATAATGTGTTTTTAGTCTTATTACAAAATTCAATTTTTTTTTACCCAAAGGGCAGTAAATGAGAATGAATTTTATCTTATTTAGAACAAGTATTTGAAGACCTTCCTGATTCTGACAATAAATTTTTAAAAAAGTTGTTTTGAGAGTATATTTAAAATTGAAAATTGATGTGCCAAAACGGCACTTTCCGTGGGTCGATTGCCTCCAAACATTTTTTAGCTCTTCGGCGTATAATACAGTCTCCATGTACAAAATTTCAGCCAAATCGGTTCAGAGGTTTCGGCTGTATCGTATTTTTAAAGTACGTTAACAATCCCGAATATTTCAATTTTTGTCAAAAAGGCACTAAGAGTGAATACATTATTAGAAGCAGAATTTGAAGGCCTTTCTTATGGCGACGTGAAAAATGGGGGTTTGCATTTAAAATTTAAAAGTTGATGTGCCAAAATGGCATTTCCGGTTGCACGATTGGCTCCAAAAGCTTTTCAGATCTAAGTTGGGTTATGAGATGCATATGTACCAAATTTCAGCCAAATCGGTCTAGCACTTTTGGCTGTGGCGTGTTTACAAACGTACGTACGAACGTACGTACGAACATACACACAGACACATTTTAAAAACCACTTTTTTGGGTTCCTGAGACCTCAAAACGTATAGATCCGGTTTTATCTCGAATTCGAAAATTTTAGTGATTGCAGTAACCTCCCATTTTTTTAAAATTGTGATGGGGTTGGGGAGGTTAAAAAATCTTTAAACAGCTCTCCTGCAAAACTTGATTTTTGGACTTAATACCCTTTTATTCTGGGGTACAGATTTGTGTTAAGGTAAGCGGACAATTGAAGACTTTTTTTTGTAGTTAGGTGTAGACAGGGTGGTGAATTTTTCGTTGTCCACCATTGAGAACTCGGAAACCATCATAAGATATGCAACTAGGTTAAATTATTAGAGAAAGGTGGCACTTTTTCGAGGTGATTAAGAATCTGTCAGGAATTCTCCGATATCCTCATTCGTTCCTGATTTAACCCGACAAAGAAATAGAAAATCGCATTTTTGAAGAAAAATTCGTATCTTCCTGATTGATGAAATTTTCTAAACTTTCTAGATTTTGAGCAACGCCAACGACAGTCAACTTTTCTTCTTGTTATGGCTTCGATATTGGATTTTAACACCATTGGATAGGTACACAAGAAAGTACCTACTCAAATATGTAAACAACACGGACTTTTTTGACAAAACACCAAAATTATATTAGCTGAAATTTGGTACATGAGCGTCTCATAGCTTAACTTAAATCTGAAAATCTTTTGGAGCCAATCGTGCAACCGGCAGTGTCATTTTGGGACATCAACTTTGAAATTTCAACTAGAAACCCCATTTTTGAGGACAACATAAGAAAGGCCTTCAAATTCTGCTTCTAAAGATGTATCCACCTTTGTTACAAAAACCGAGACAAAAACTCAAATAATAGATTTTTAACGTACTTTAGAGACCCGATCTGGACCGATTTTGCTGAAATTTGGCACATTGAGATTGTATTACACGTCGAACAGCTGAAAATTTGTTGGGGTATTCCCACGGCAAGTGCCGTTTTAGCACATCAATTTTCAAGTTTAAAATTTATTACTCTCATTTAGGTAGCCATCCAAAACAAGTTTTTCAAAAATTTATAGTCACCATCAGAAAGATTTTTAAATTCTGGTTTTAAATAAAACAAAATTAATTCGCTTTTAGTGCCCTTTTTGGCTTTTGGCTCATCAACTTCAAAATTTTAAATGCAAACCCAGATATTTCACATCAGAATAGGATAGCTCTCCAAATTTTGCTTCAAAAAATTTATTAGCACTTAGTGCCTTTTGGCAAAAAAATCATCAAAGACACGCGCTACAGCCGAAAATGAAATTTTACGCATAAGCTTTACATGGAGCGAACGCTGCCTAAACGTTTGGAAATGGAACAAAATTTTATACGGAAGAATTGTTGGCAACAAATAGGAAACCTGAATCACCATGGAAATTTCTTTCATATAAATTTCCCTCGAAGTTTCCCATATTTCTAGTATATTTCTCATATTTTCGCGTATATTTTCAGAATATTTTCATATTTTCAGTATATTTTCATATTTCCAGAATATTTTCATATTTACAATATATTTCCATATTTTCGGGCCCTCGTACACCATATTTTCGCCGTTGTTAACCCCTCGCAATCGTGGCAACAATTTTGTAAGCCGAACGCCGTAAAATAATTCTGTTTGGTTATTAACTGCAGAATTTCGGTAGAATCAAGATATAAGAGAAAAAGTTAGGAAGGGACGCTCGTCCGTCGTCGCCTACACCATTTTTTCAAGAACTGCTATCGCACCGCCCGCGACTTAAGATACTCGCGATGAGTAAGATCTTTTTAAAAAGGATTTATTTAATTATATAAAAAATACAAAATAAGATTGATTTTGAATAATAGGTATAACAATATAATTTTAGTGAACAAGAAAATAAAAGATTGATTTTCAATCTGACATAAATTTGGTTCTTTGGCTCGATGCAAAGTGAAGTGATGCCCCCCAAGATTGGTTCTTATATCGGTTGCAGATATCGCTAGTGGAATAGAAGTTTGGACGCAAATATTGGTGATGATAGCACAATGATCGGTCCAAACTCCTATTGTTGTGTGGTTCCCGATAGACTAATTATAATAATATAATAATAATAATAATAATTTATTACCATACAGAAAGAAATTCCAAAAATGGTAAATCATTATACAAAATTTTCTGAGTAAGCAACAAACTTAAATAACTAAAAATAGAACTAAAATTTGAGTTATAATTTAGAGCGCAACGACAATAACGAAATATTGAAAATGTCCACATCTAATCCTAAGTTGTTTATGGATCGAGAAACATTGTTAACAACAGAACAGTGATACGCATGATTGGTCCTAAAGAACTGTGGAATAAAAGTTGCAGTGTCGCGACTATTTACCCGAGGAACTCTTAAGTTTAACAATTGAGTGAGATCATTACAATCAATAAGGCCACTAATCAACTTGAATCCAAAAATAATGTCACCCTTAGCCTTTCTGGAGCTGAGGCTTTCCAAGGCTACAAGAGTTAACCGATACTGATACAAGTACATGTTTTTGTCTATTGACATTTTATAGAGGATATAAACTGCTCAACAATTCAATTGGTCCAGCCGGAAATTTGTGTCGAATTCAAAATGCCGTAACTCCTCAAGCAGTTGATCGATTTCAATGAACCTTTTTTCCACGGATAGCCCATTTCATTGGCTACGACATGACATGTTCCGCATTTTATGCAGGTATCCATTATTTGATATACAGGGTGACAGAGCCGGGTACTGCAAAAGGACAAAAATTTAAACCACCCCCGATTCTGAAAGAAATTTTTCTAATTTTTTTTAGCTGGTTGAGAAGACGTCTCAGATCCATACCTCCAGACGTTTTTTTGATATTTGCTCCATCTCCTCTAATTAGGGTGCAGAGCCGAAAAAACTGTTCTTTCATCGGTGGTTAATAGCGCCTTTAGTAGTACACAAATTTTAATTTTCTGGGGGTCCTTGTAACGCAAGAACTTCACTCTAAATTGTCATCAATCCAAAATTATCCTGATATAAAATGTCACAGAAAAGGGGGCCCACTGAAGTGAACCCAAAATTATTCTGCGTTTAAAATGATCTTTGATTAAAGACGGACCAAAATTGAAACGATGCCGTCATAGAGCCATTCATCCTGAACATTTTAAGATGCTCTTCGTCTGAATTGGATCACATTTGGCTGTGCTGATACCAGTGCTTTGGTTGAAGGATTTCGGACAAAAAGCAGGCATTTCGCACATCTGTAATTTCGTGAAACCAAGGCGACAAAAATTTTGACAAAGCCTGAAGGATCGTTACCTTGTCAACGAAATATGGCACTTTGTTTTCATTTTTGTCACCTTGGTTTCACGAATTTAAGGGGCTGTATTTTGTCTAAAAACGGTCCTTTGAAGAGTTGCGTTGAACACCGGTGATTCTGATCCGATTCTGACGAAGAACATCTTAAAATGTCCAGGACAAATGGTTCTATGAAAGCATCGTTTCAAATTTAGTCCGTCTTTACTTAAAGATTACTTCGAAAGCAGAATAAAATTGGGTCAATTTCAAAGGGCCCCCTTTTCTGGGTTACCTTGTTTTAGGTTAATTTTGACCCCATGATGTCCTAGAGTAACGCTTTTACGACACAATGACCTCAAGAAATTAAAAATGGAGTGGAAGTTAAAGAGGCTATTAACTACCGATGAAAAAACAGTTTTTTTGGCCCTGCACCCTAATTAGAGGAGATGGAGCAAATTTCAAAAAAACGTCTGGAGGTATGAACCTGAGACGTCTTCTCAACCAGACAAAAAAAATAAGAAAAATTTCTTTCAGAATCGGGGGTGGTTTACATTTTCGTCATTTTGCAGTACCCGGCTCTGACACCCTGTATATCAAATAAGGGACACCTGCATAAAACGCGGAACATCCCGTGTCGTGGCCAATGAAATGGACTATTCGTGGAAAAAAGTTCATTCAAATCGATCAACTGCTTGAGGAGTTGCGGCATTTTGAATTCGACTCAAATTTCTGGGTGGACCAATTAAATTGTTGAGCAGTTTAGTTAACAAATTTTCTTTGAACTCTCTCTAAACGCTGAACGTGAACATCATAAAATGGAAACCAAATTAAGTTACCATATTCCAAAATAGGCCTAACGAACGAGATAAATAACTTTCTAATAACTTCAACGTTGTTAAGATCGGAAGTCTGCCTCTTAATGAATCCGCAAATCCGGGAAGCCTTGCTAACCAAGACATCAATATGCCTATCGAACCTAAGCTGAGTATCTAACAGGATTCCTAAATCATTAACCTCAACTGCTCTGTCCAGAGCTACACTATCACAAGAGTAATTATAAACAAGATTTAAACATTTGCGTGAAAAAGTAATTGTCTTGCATTTTTCAACATTGAGAAGCATGTTATTTTCCCTGCACCAGACCTCCACAATGTCCAAACCATTTTGTAAAGTGATGGCATCTTCCATACAAGAGACAGAGGAAAATAACTTTAGGTCGTCGGCAAAAAATAAGAAATTGAAAGGAGCCAATTTGAAACTAAGATCGTTTATAAACAGCGAAAATAAAATTGGTCCTAGATGGCTGCCCTGCGGACGCCTGAAGGAACATCGAAAGGTCTGGACAGTGTACCATTAAGATATACAACTTGTTTGCGCTGGTCAAGGTATGAGCAAAGCCAATGATAGAGATAACCACCAACACCATACAGATTGAGCTTCTGTAACAGTGGCCCGTGATCCACTCTATCGAAGGCCTTGCTAAAATCGGTATATATAGCATCAACCTGAAGACCACGCTCCAGCGCATTGATTATATAATTTGAGTATACAGCCAAATTTGTTACAGTGCTACGACCCGGAAAAAAGCCGTGTTGATGAGGAGTTAATGTTCCACTATAAGTACTAAGAAGATGATCAGATACAATAGATTCAAGTATTTTACAAAAAGACGGTATAATACAGATCGGGCGATAGTTTACAACATTTGATTTGTCCCCAGACTTGTGCAAAGGTATGACATGTGATGTTTTCCAGATCTGCGGACAAACTCCAGTAGAAAGAGATTTTTTATATAAAATACATAGCGGCCACACCAAACTTGAACTACATTCTTTAATAAAATACGATGGAACACCGTCCGGGCCAGGACTTAAGCTAACTTTAATGCCAGTCAGCTTTTTTAACACACATTCAGAGGTGACAGAGATGGTATATAAATTATTATTGTTAGCATAAGGGGTACATTCAATAGGAGGTATACTATTACTAGGTTGAGTATAGACAGATTGAAAAAAATTTGCAAACATGTTACAAATTAAATTAGGGCTGGATGAGCTTTCATTATTGTAATACATTGAGTTTGGAATACCAGAATTCGAGCCTCGAATTTTGGAGTTGAAAAATTTAAAAAATATCTTTGAATTGCAGTGAACATTTTCTTGGAGGTAAGTAACGTATCTATTGTAATCATTATTAATTGCTCGCTTTGCAAGCTTACGTATTTCTTTATATTGATGAAGTTGTGCCGCACAAGATGATTTTTTGTAATTGGAATAGACTTTATGCTTCTTCTTAATAAGTTTAACTGTACTCACAGAATACCAATATGGATACTTGTTATTACTTTTTCGTTGTTTTGGAGTAAAACTGTCAATAGCATAATGCAAAATTTCATAAAATGAAGTGACCGCCTCCTCGCAGCTGGAAGAATTTAGGAGAAGTTCCCAATTTAAGGAACACAAGTAGTTATTGATTGCATTGTAGTCTGCCTTTTTGAAGTTATAAAACCATTTGTCAGCGTCGGGGATAACTTTGAAGTTGCATTCAACGAAGATACTGATTTCCAGCGGAGGGTGATGCGGATCAACAGGAACCAGTTCAAAAGACTCACAGACTCACAGAGGATGAGAGCACTAAATCTAAGATTGTGTTGTTGAAATTTGTTACATGATTGTGCTGATACATCCCTAAAAAGTCTAAAGAATCACAAAACTGTTTATCTGTCTCACTAGTTCCCGAAACACGATGATTAACAAAGTCAAAATTTAATTTAGGCAAGTTGTAGTCACCCACAACACATCAACTTTAAAATATTAAATGCAAATAACCACCTCAGTAACGAGCTTCAAATTCTGCTCTCAAGAATGTATTAACTCTTAGGGCCGGTTGTATAAAAAATAATCCTCGGGATAATCGCGTTTTATGCAACGGTTTCTATGTCTGAGCGCGGTCTGAGCCAGTCAGAAGACTCGTTGCCTAGCGACTAACCCCGGTATTAAATTTAAAACTGGGATTATTTTTTATACAATCGGCCCTTAGTGCCCTTTGGCAAAAAATCATCAAAGACACGTGACAGCCGAAACTACTGAAGATGCGATTTTGGGCCAAATCGGCTGCTTACAATACAATGTATTCAGATTTATACCCTTATATGGCGCCTCCAATATATTTATTATACAGGGTGTTATTTTTAAAACTTCCCGCCTTGAATATCTGTGGATGTAATAAAGATATTGAATTGAAATAAAAGTTGGGCAATCCCGCACAGAGGGGGACACTTGCGAGTATATTGAGAGAATTTTTTCCACTTCCGGTTTAACCGGAAATGACCATATCTTTGTTTCTTCAAGTCGAATGATACCTTTTTCTCAACGGATTCGGAATCTACGATTTTTTCTGAGTTAGAAACATGTATCATACTTGACCGGAAGTGCATTCATGGCCACCCTAAATTTTGAAAAACATCGAAGAAATCGATGAAATATTGAGATTTTCGAAAAACGCAAAAACACGTCAAGTTAGTTCTTTTGATGCAAATTTACCTGAGCAATTTCAATTTTTGATTTCTCTTATTTCTATCATATTTTCTCTTACCTCAGACACTGTCAAAATCTCAAAAGTAAATAAAAAGAAAATGTCAATGGGCAGATGAATTTGCATCAAAAAATTAAAGTAGACGTATTTTCGCGTTTTTCGGAAATCTAACTTTTTCACCGATTTTTTCGATGATTTTGAAAATCTAGAGTGGCCGTGCACTTCCGGTCATGCATGATACATGCTCCTAACTCCTAAAAAATCGTAAATTCAGAATCCGTTGAAAGAAAGTGTCATTCAATTTGAAAAAACTAAGTTAAGGTCATTTCCGGTTAAACCGGAAGTGGAAAATATTCCCTCTATATACGTGCAAGTGTCTCCCTCCGTGCGGGATTGGTCAGCGTTTATTTTAATTCAATATCTTTGTTACATCCAAAGATATTCAAGGTGGGAAGTTTTAAAAATAACACCCTGTATATGTAATAACCTACATAGCGAGCACCTTCAATAAATCTAAAGTAAAAGTGCACTTCTTTTGCGAATGCTTAGAGATGGAACAAAATCTTATATGGATAGCTTACAATAATATTTTTTGTGTTTTAGTTTTTTGTGAAAATCAGTTTTGAGTGTTTATTGTGGGCTTTTATACGTATACGTTGCCTCGTATTTTTTGGTAAATCTTTTCTTAACCAACAGTTCCTTTATTTATGATTTTGTTATATTTTTAACAGTTTAGGGAACGTTCGCGTTTTAAAGCGAGAAAGCTTTTTTTTTCGAGTTGACATGAGCTGGTCTAGATAGGATGAGAGGTTGACTTTATTCCATTTTAATTCCAATCTTATAAATAGACATTATTCCTGACTATTATTGTGACTAAACGACCGGTAACTGCTGGCTATATCTAGTCGGTAAATTCCATGACGTAATTAATTATTGATATGGTACTTTCGGTGTTTGTGTGTTCTGTCGAGTGAAATAATAAATAGATCAAGCGCGGCTGTCAAGAGCAAAGACAAATTCTGTCGCATTTTGAGCCTACAATACATTGCAATCATAGGCGCCGGAACCATGGGTGCAAGGGACCTTTGCATTCTACTTAAAGGGGGTGTGGACCAAGGAAACTCTCTCCTGAAAAATAGTTTAAAAAAAGCTAAGAACTCTGGTGAAAAATGTTTATAAGTGCAATAGTTTCAAAGATATGAGCGTTTTAAATCACCATTCCGAAAAATCTAAGAGCTCCACTGGTGAAAACCTCATTTTTCTAGGTGCAATAGTTTCAATAAGGTATGAGCGTTTTAAATCAGCATTCCGAATATCGTCAATTTTGTGGTCGAGACAAAAGTTATTGCAAAAGAAAACAAAAAACACTGATTTGGGAAAATTATGCCTAAATATTTCTAATTATTCTTGGGAATCAGTAGGGCTATAGACATCGTTCTTTCAATACCTGTTAACCACTTTCATCTACTCTCCAATTATGTCAATACGGGAATTGTAGTGTGTTTTAGACCCGAAATCTAAGACGGAAAGCAATTCTCTCAAAATTGTAAATTATTGGTTGCTGATAAATCTAACTATCTTCTAAACTGAGCCATGAACAGTAACGTAACTACATTTGGTGGCCCCCCCCGCAAGATTTAATTGGGGCCCCTCACTTTAAACAGTAGTTACGCAAAAATGAAATGCGCCGCAGGCCATAATTTTTGTAAATTTCAAGGTCACGCATTTTCTAAGCACTTCAGAATAAAACCGCAGCATGAAGAGGTAATTTTTTAACCCCCCTCCCCCCATAGCAGTTTTCAGTGTTTTCGGGGCTTTTTCATTAGAATTGATTTCGTGAATTTCAGAGGACTTGTAACTTGCATTAAAAGTCTTTTATTGAAAAAATTAATAGTTATTTATGATATAAGTGTTAAAAGTGGTATTTTATTTTGTGAGAAGGAAAGTTTGGGACACGACGCGCAGCGGAGTGGCCCATCCCTTCGAACAAAATAAAATCACTTTTAACAAGCATATCATACACTATTTTTTCTACAAACACGATTAAAAGCAAAAGTTTTCATATTATTAGTTGAAAACGTCCATGAAATTGGCTGTACATAACTAAGGTATAGTGACAATTTGTTGCCGGGGCTTGTTTAATTGTTGTTGCATTGTCACTTTTAACACTGAGTGTTAAAAGTAAATGACTTTTAATACTGGTTTCATAAAATGTCATTTTTAACAATTGTCAACAAACGTTAAAACAACTGTTTTTAACAGTGTTTGTAGAAAAAACAAATTAACTCACCAACACAATAACACAAAGTTTCTAACAAAAATAGAACATATGCTGAGGCAAGAAAAGAATCGCCCCCTATAATGAATAAACGCAAAAGGTTTTTTTGTTTAATATTAATTAATAAATTGCATTTAAAAAAACTAAAGTGGCACAATGCTTATGTCACATCCCATAATTCGCATAAATGAATTCATGGAATCCATTCAAGCCACCAGACCAGACACCGCGTCGCCGCCGCCGTTCGTTGCCGCACTGTTTTAAATGTTTCACGGGGAAATAAGGAATGAGTATTGAGTTAGGTGACAGAAAGCTAATAAATAATCCTGATACAGCTGCCGGACTTAATTGTTAAAAAACAAAAATAAGACATTTTCTGTATTATCATTTTGGTATTGGTTTTTATTAATTTCTAAATACAAAAACAATTAGTATTGACAGTGCAGGGAACAACAGGGGCCCGGGGCCCTCCCGCACCCGCGGGATCTGCGGGGCCGTTGTTTCGTCACTGGCCATGAAGTAAGTTTTAGTTAAACGTCAGAAATAAACTTGAAACTCATATATTCCTATTAGGGCTTTCAAACTAACTCGATCATCACGGACACGTGGACGTTAGTTAGAAGGTAACTGAAGTTGTTTAAAAGAGACAAATACTTAAAAGTACTCTTTTTACACCCAGTTTTGTCCGGCTTTTCCCTAAAGTGGTAAGTGCACGTCGTGTTTAAGAAATATTATACCTACCTACTAATTATTATTAAAAAAATTGTATTGCATTGACTCAATTGTATAAACCGAGTAACTTGAATATCTTCCTGGCGAGAGTCTAGAATAATATTAATCTAATTCCCCCTGAATCTTCTTAACGTGTACGGCGAAGTTTCTAATAAAACGTCGGCCACTTTTTTTGCATTCTTTATGGAGTGTTATTAAATTTCATGCATTTCACACGCTTTTATTAAATTTAAGGAGCTTCTTGGAAGCCGCTTATTTGTACAACAGCATGTACAGGCAAGTCTTTTAGGCTAAATTGGAGATTTTCTCACGGATCGCTATTTTGAAAATGTTCAGAGGAAATATGGGAAATTACATAAAGCGACGTGCTTGATAATGAAAACTGAGCAGCTCGGAAAAAGTTCGTGCAGTGGCAATATTTGCCTTTAATATTTTCCGAGTCGTGAAATGTTAACTTTTCGAATGTCACTCGCGACTGTTTAACGAAAGGAGCTTTCATCAGTTTCCAATGCAATTATTTTCTTATTACAAGTCCTAAAGGATAACTGACGGGCGGAACTCTTCCATTTCAGTTCCTCCAATTGAGCGAAATCTTAAAAGCTCGGGATTCAAAGTAGGTTGTTATTCTCATGCACGACCACTTTTGAGATTTATGGCAATTGGAAACGTACGTGGCCAGTAATTGCCGAATTTTCGGTTGAAACTGTTTTAATGGTCCGAAAAGGTCGAGACGTAAATTCCACTGGATTTGGAACGAAAAATATTTGGTCAGTAATTTTTGGTTGTTAAACGAGGTTTCGTGAATGGAAACGCGGGGCATTAATATACTCAGGATTGCCTACAACAAGCCAAATCCGCCTGTAAATGACGCTGCAAACCAGTAATAGACAAATCCTAGCTCTGCCGGCCTCCAATTTACACTGTCGTGGCTGGCAGCGGCCTGATTGAGCTTAACCACGGGCCAATTCCCGCGATTAAGCTCGCCGATTTCATTTGTAAAGCTCTCCAATAAGATTTTTTAGAAATACTTCTACAATAACTTTAAAGTGTTGAGGGTCATTTCGAGTTAATTTTTTTCCTGCTTCCCTAATTAATTTACTGAAAATTTTAGGCTATCGGGCTTTAGATACCAATAGCCTCTACTAAATACTAAATGCTCTAAAATACTCAGCGAACAGCTGCCCTGGGTTAGTTCATAAACGAAGGCAAAATGGTCCGTTATTTAAATTTCCCGCGGAGACGCCCGAGCACGATCGAAACTTCGTTAAATCTAGAGTTGATATGTCGTCAAGGATATTTGTGTACCGTGCTCTCATAGTTTTGTGTTCCATAGCAACATATTCGCGGGAAATTCGAATAACGGCCCGTTTTACCTTCGTTTATGAACTAACCCCGGAGAACTGTTTGCTCAGGACTTTTCCAGAAACTCCTGCTATATCGGTATCTAAAACCTGATAGCTTAAAATTTCCATTAAATTAATTAGGGAAGCAGGAAAAAATTAAATCGAATTCACCACGTAAATCCCTATGGACACCTTGGAGAGTAGGCATACTGTATAAAAAGCATAAACGGTCTAAAGCGAAAACTTATACTTTATGCCCGCAAACAAGCATATTAATCGGTCGTTTAAGCTCGGTGGTTTATAAAGTTGTTTAACAAAAAACACGCGGCCTATTATTAACTCAACATGACAACAAAACCGTTGTGCTTTCAACACTGCACATCACCCGAAATTGTCGCTCCGAATTAGAAATTGGAGGATCAACCGGAAAACGAGTTCCAAACTGACATAACCGAAACAAAGCGAGGAAATGACAAATGATTCAAACTTTATCCAACAATCGCAAACTATTTTATCGAAACTTGGGGAGAATTGCTGCTGTCGAAAAATCCTCGACAACCCGATATATAATCCTCGTCGCTTTGCTGCGAAATAATCACGAATATGTAATCCAGAAATCGATGAAATCTGCACTGAAATAAATGTTAGTTTCAATTCGCTCCACATATGCGTCGCTTCCCAATTACGATTCACAATCCTGCCGCCTAATGTAGAATTAGAGTTGCGGGTTTATAATACCGTTGCGACGTGATTAATATGCAGACACGTAATGTTACAAATATGTCGTACGACATGTTTTTGCGACAAACGCCCTAATTGCGCGGGGAATCGAGAAAATTTCCAATATTCTATTCGTAGACAAATATTTATTTAGGCCAACTTTATTGTCGATGGTGCGGAGATTAAAAGATCAATGTTTAGTTTCGATTTGCAAAAAAATAGATTAAAGGGATTCCCGGGGGGTTGTCTCTTGTTTACTTGTGTACCTGATGTCCAGGTGGAAGGGATTCGCTTTTGATGGTTCTTGAATAAAGCTAAATATTTACTTACCAAAAGTTAGGCCGAGCACAGAAGCGCAGACTAGCAGAAAGAGCATGCTGACGATCCACTGTAACAAGGAAATAAATTAAAATTTTATTTTTTAATAAAAAGTAAACATGACAACTTTTTTGGGTAGAAAGTATCCGATTTCATCAACATGTTTATTGTTTACATAATCTGGCTACCATCCAATCAGTAGATCAAGTCGTATATGTATGACAGTTTACTTTAAACTTATTTTGCTTTATTTCTAGTTGTCTATTTCATCAACCCAATGAGAGTAATCGGTCGGAAGGACGCCAAGGATTTATATTTATTTATGCGGCTCTCGTTAAACTTAGAGCTTTCACAATTAATAAGTAGGTAAGAGTGTAAACCTCAAGACATTTTTACTTAATTTATTGGCCGTAATTTGTCTAATTTTCACGCAGCCAGTCCGCTAGAGAAAAAGTGATTGGACAATTTGAAAGATTATCCAAAACAATAGCGAATTATGGATTTTTGACCTCACAAGTAACATAAAGAATGGATGTTACTGTAATCAATCCTCGAATCAATCCAAAATTATTCGAAATTGAATTTCCCGAGATCACGAAAAAGGGGTTTTAAAAAAATATCTTTCTTTCTCTCTCTCTCTCTCTTTCTCTGTGAGTATGTATGTTTATATGTAAATCCACCCCATCCAGTCTTTGAACTGGAGTGGTTTTTATAAAACACGCTACAGCCCAAACGGCTGGAGCGAACTGATTGAAATTTGGTACGTAGGCATTTCATAACCCGGAATAGTGCCAAATTGTGCAACCAGAAATGTCATTTTGGCACATCAACTCTGAAATTTTTGACATGACCATTAGAGTGTCCTTGAAATTCTGCTTCCAAAGATGCATTCACTTTCCGTTCTTTTCCCAAAAAAATTAAACATGTTTTGGAGGCAATCGATCCACGGCAAGTGCCGTTCTGGCACATCAATTTTCAAATTTTAAATTATGTATACTCTCAATTAGGTAAGCATCCAAAGAGAATTTTTAAAAAATCTATTATCGCCATCAGGTTTTCAATAAAAGAAAATTTGGGATGCAATTTGTCCACGGGAAGTGTAATTTGGGAATATCAACTTCAAAATTTTAAATACTAGGTCATTTTTTTTTAATTACGATAAGTAGGTATTTAGGTACTCTATTGTTATGTTAAATAATAATTTTCATCTTCAACTTGTATTTTCAACGAACGTCATGTCATAGTCGTGAGGCAAGGGCGAGAAGCAATATAATCGATTAACTAATTACACTTCTCGCGTGTTGAAATATCTTCCTATTTTTTTCCGTAATTAGTAAGTTCTTCAAGGCCAAAGTAAATCACAATGTGCGCCATATTTCAATGAAATTTAAATTTTATTCATTAACAATATTATCTCGAGGTTAAAATGAAAAAAAATCGTTTATCCTCCCGCTTCAAAGCGACCTTGGACAAGACAGATTATTATTTATTTTAACTCAGAAAACTTATATTTCAGACACAGAGCTACCTGCTTGCTATTCCGATGAGCGTGTTTCTTTTGTTTGAATTTCGCAAAGGGTTCATTTCCATTCATCGTTACCAAAGTAGGCCACGGGATCTCTTCATATCTGTCGGAAAATTCACGGGCCGGAAAGGACCTGATTATGCGATCCTGCGTTGAGAAACAAACAGAATGACTTGATTGTAAAGCGCCGAGCAAGGAGCTTTTTCAGATTCGAACTGATGATGAGTACATAGGCGAAACGTGTGAGGTATCCAAGCGTGGGACTTTGGATGTAATGCACTCGAGCTGCAAAATAACGAACGCTAGCAGACTGTTTTCTTATTATTTTCGCCTCGAGAGAGTGCTAGAAACTTATTCCCTCAATCTGCACAATTGACATGTTAATGCTTCTAAACCGACGGGAGATGGCCAATTTATTAGCAGCGGATTTTCCATCCTCTGTTTTCGGACATACACATAATTAGTTTTGTATTCACTACAGGGTGTCCGGAAATTAGAGGATAATAACTAAAGGGCGTATTCTACGAAAATGTGAAAAAAAAATTAATAAACATGGGTCGAAAAATGCCTACTAAGGGAGCTAGGGCCCCTTGAAGGGGGTCACTTTGAAAGAGGTTTTTTCTAAATTTCTTCAAAACTATTAAAAATAGCAACGTGAATTTGAGCATCTTTAGTAAGTTTTTGATGCTGAATTCACTACCGTGATAAAAATTTCGGCTTACGACTAAAGTTCAATTTTTTAACCTCCCCACAACCATATAAAAATGGGAGGTTACTGCAATCACTCCAAAATTCGAAATTGAGATAACACCAGATCTTTACGTTTCAAGGTCCCAGGATCACAAAAAAATGGTTTTTAAAAAATGTCTGTGTGTATGTACGGATGTACGTATGTACGTATGTATGTACGTATGTGAGCAAGATTCCTCGAAAACTACCGAACAGATTTTCACGAAATTTGGTATGGAGATTAGTGTTGGCTTTCTGGTGAGCCCAGTTAATTTTGTTGCCAATCTACAAACGCCAAGTGCCTTTTTGGCGTATCAACTAAGAAATTTGACTGATGAACACCAATTTTTCTTATAAGCATGTGAAAGGTCTTCAAATTCTGTGTCTAAAAATGTATTCACACTTGGCGCCTTTTTGGCATAAAATCGAAAAATTCGAAATTTCGAAGCAACATTAGATAATACGCTACAGCCCAAACTGCTTAATCGATTTGGCTGAAATTTGGTAGGTAGGGACACACAGTACCCCCCTAAGAGCTGATTTAATTTTGGTGGTCATCGGCCAACGGCAAGTGCCAATTTGGCACATCAACTTTGAAATTTGACTAATAAACTCCCATTTTCTTTATCAGAACATGAAATGTCTTCAAATCTCGTTTCGAAAAATGTCCTCAAACTTAGTGCCCTTTTGTCAAAAAATCATAAAATTTTGAAAAATACCAGTAGTAATATTTAGGTACAGCAAGTAAGAAAATTTGCTTAATTTTGGTGGCAAACGACCAATAACAAGTGCCTTTTAGCATGGCGTCTATGAAATTTGAGATATGACCACCATTTGTTTTATCAGCACATGAAAAGTCTTCGAATTTTGTTTTCAAAAATTCAATTAAATTTAGTTCCCTTTTGGCAATAAGTAATAAAAAATTTTAAAAATTACCAAACAGGTAGAAACTGAATTGAAATTTATGGGTGGTAGGATTGAATCATTCACCAAGTGGGGAGGTTCTAGCCGCTTCCGTAGCTGCCCATTTTTTGTAAGTTGTTTTTTCTCAAATTTAGCATCAGAATCTGAATGACTGAAGCTTTGTTCGTAAAAATGGTGCTCTTGTTCGAAATCGCTAGGGTGCACCGTTTTCGAATAAATTGACCCTAGTGGTTTTCGAGCACGAAAATTTGTCATAGATTTATTTAGTTATTTACCAAATTATCAAAAATGAGTTTAGGTGTTGATTCCTTGTGTTATTCTAGGTAAAAAAGTTTGTATGGACATATGGCGGAAAACGCTTCCTAAGGGAGGTATGGGGTACTGAAGAACGTCAGCTTTCCAGGACCCCATAGGTCCCATATAGGTTTGGTAAATAAACTAAAATCTTCTGCGACAGATTTTCGCACTCTAAAACGACTAGGATCAATTTATTCGAAAACGGTGCGTCCTAGCGATTTCAAACAAGAGCATCATTTTTACGTAAAAAACTTCAGATGTTCAGATTCTGTTGTCAGATTAGAGAAAAAACGATTTACAAAAATGTTTGTGCGAAGTTAGTCGTAAGCCCCACCCTGTACGGGACGCTTATGATTGAAACTTTAGAATTTTCTCCACGGTAATGAATTCAGCATCAAAGACTTACTAAAGTTAAACAATTTCAAGGTGTTATCTTTAACCGTTTTGAAGAAATTTAAAAAAAACACTTTCAAACTGTCCCCTATAAGCCCTAGCTCCCTTAGGAGGCATTTTTCGACCCACTTTAAAAAAATTCTGTTCCTACGTCTTCTTGATGAGAACATAATTAATCCAGCGACTCCACCAATTTTGCAGCCAAACACACATTAAAATAATTTCCCCGAAACCTGCACTTGCATATGCACGCCTCGTTTTAGATTCTGTTGTGAATTAGCCCTGTCCTCATTAGTTGCCTAATTATTCACGAACTGAGTCATTCAGAAAGCAAGCAAACAAAGTTCGGTATTGTTACCCGCAAAATTGCATTTAACACACTCCGAACATTAATATAAATTAGAATTGATCAGTTTCAGCAACCTGCCTGCTAAATGTTTTCAATAACCGTAAAATTCGGTTAATTAAATCCATCCCGGAATAACATTCAAAAATTTTCGCCCCCAAGCGATCGAGTGAGTGATTATTAATTAGCGCGAAGACAGCAGCGATCCGAAAATTTATTCAAACTTGTCTTACTCACCCTTTCGTCATGTTAAAACGACTAACAAGAAAGATATCAAGATGATGGCGTATTTAACACCACGACCCGGTGGAGTATTCATGCCGGTGAAACTCATTATGCAAACGGCCCTATTCCAACATAAATACAGAGAGGGACAGAAATTATCGCGCCCCCAACCACCTCAAGTTATACAATCGCGAATTTAACTGTGGCAGAATCACAAAAATGAAAGAGGGGTTGGAGAAGGGCGTCGTTTTTTTTCATATCAAGATGAAATATTTGGACAATCGGCGTCCGTCTTTTTGAAATTTATAAAGCCAGGTGGTGACGGCGGAACGCTTTATTTCACAATTAAGAAAATGAGGCAGTTTTCACGACTTTCAGTCTCATTATGGCTTCAAATATACTCTTCTACCTTTAATTTGATGTAATTAAAGCTCTCGCGCGTCGTTTATCCACGTCGCTGTTGTTGAAGGCGCGTAAAATGTGATGGCTTGCCTGACTTTGAGGGGGGGTGCAATGGAGGTTGTAAAACATCCGTTTATTACTTTAAAAAAAATCACAAAAACTTGTGGAGGTCGCACTGGCTGAGAAGATGATTTTGATCTTTATGCAAGCTCATGTTTAGTTTTTTCAAGAAAAGAACAAAAGTTGAAAGTTTGTGTTGTTTTAGAATACCTATCTTCGCGGTTAAAGTGTTACTTTATAATAGTCAAATTAAAATTATCCATGAACAAGCTGTTTTTAATGTACTGTACCTACTTGTCTAGTCCTTATGTTTAATAAGAAAAAAAGTTTGTAGGCAAACCGTAACAGATATCAATAATAGTGTTCTTTCTTACAAAAGATATGCAGAACGAAAATACCTATCTATTGATGTATGGGCACACAATAATTGACATAACTTTGAAGTTAGGGTAGTCATTTTGTTTATGAAGAACCCAGTTAATGAGATTATCGGATCATAAATGAGAAAATCTTTCCAGTTTGAGCTTAATTTTTCTATATTTATTGTATTCATCAGAAGCTAATAAGAACACATTACATATGGATACAAATTATTATTAAATTAGATTAAACCTAATTTCCGAAGCTTCTGATGAAGACATAATAAATGTCTAAACGTTAAGGGCAAATTGGAAAGATTTTCTCATTTAAAATCCGATAACCCAGCCTGCAAAAGCCGTAAAATAATAGTAGTTTATTTACCTAGGCGTGAAAGTGAATATTTTCCGGATCGACTGTCCATTTCTTGAGACCCGGAAAACTACTTTCACGCTGTGGTGCATACATTTTTCTTCCTGCGAAAAAGGGAAATATTATAATGCGACGTAAAAAATCAACTAATAGGTAACTGATGTTGGCTAGCTGGAAAAAAACTGTGTCTACTATTTACTTATTTCAGCGGCTAGCCGTGCAAAATGATTTTACAAGGCTAACCGTGACAAATCTTACTTTCGCAGCCCTGGCGGGGGCCGAAAATCTTATTCTCAGTTAGAGTACCAAGAAAATAAATATCAAAAATTTGAGACACAAATTACCAAATGTCTTTCATTCCTGCCAGGCTTTCACTCAACTTCTGCACTTTTTAAGAAAGCATTGAAGAAAGGTAAGAAGTTTTGAATGAACCTTTTTTAAGTAAAATGTAAATAAGGAAGATCAAGTTAAATATTAGAAAACACTACTTTGAAAACCCCTTAAGTGCCTGTAACCACATTTCACAGGAGAAACAAAACACTTATTCCTCCTAGATTAATTCAAATTGTTATTTGAATCCATCCTCCTAGTTATTTGTTTACTTAAAATTGGATGAATGCTTTACTTTGGTTTCAACATCAAACTTCATCTACAAAATAAGTAAAATAATAATACTTACTTTGGGAGTTATTCATCTACAGATACTACTAAAAAAAATGGCAGCAGAGAAGCGGCTGGAACCTCCCCATCGCGTGGATCTTTGTATTCTGTGTAGATAGTGGTCAATTCAACAGAAATTTTTTACCCTTATCGACTGTGACTAATTTTGCAATTTTCTGACAAATACCGACACCACCTCGGACATCACCCATCACATTTGACAATATGTTCCTTTTAAGGTTAATCTTTTGCCACCTTTTTGACAACAACTGCCACTTTATGTCATCCACTGTCAGCTCGCTCCATTTTAATGAGAAAGAATTTTTTCTCTATTTTCCACTGAAATGGCAGAAACTGTGATACATTTTTAGAACGAGAATTTGATCGTCTTTCTAATGGCGACATAAAAAAGGAGACCTTTGTATTTAAAATTTAAAGTTGATATGCCTAAATGGCACTTCCCGTGGACCAATTGCTTCCAAAAGCCTTTCAGGTCTTCAACGGGTCACCCAATCTCCATGTACCAAATTTGAGCTAAATCGATTCGCTAATTTGGGCTATAATGTATTTTTATTGTTATTATGAAATTTCGATTTTTTGACCCAAGGAGCACTAAATGCGAACGAATTTTGTCTTACTTAAAACCAGAATTTAAAGACCTTTTTGATGGTGACAATAAATCTTTCAAAAACTTGTTTTGGATGGTTAAATGAGTGAATAATTTTAAAGTTACAAATTGGTGTGTCAAAACGGCAGTTTTCGTGGGCCGATTGAATCCAAAAGTTGTTCAGCTCTTCGACGTGCAATACAATCCCCGTGTGCAAAATTTCAGCCAAATCGGTTCAGGGGCTTGGGCTGTACCGCGATTTTAAAGTCGGATAAAAATCATTTTTTTTTAAATTTTTGATCAAAAGGGCACTAAGAATGAATACATTTTTAGAAGCAGAATTTGAAGGCCTTTTCTATCGTGAGGTGAAAAATGGGGGTTTGCATTTAAAATTTAAAAGTTTGTAACGGTCTTTGCTGCGGACAGCTCAGCGGTGACAGAATCTTGAGAAATAAACTAAATTTCTAAAGAGGTTTATTTAGTTACAGATATGTACAAAATAATAATATTAATTCGTGGTGGTTTCTGGGATGACAAGGGGGGTGGTCCTCTCTGGAGATGATGTTCAATTCCTAATTCGGTGGTAATTCCCTTCAGAGGTGATCGGAGATGTTTTCAGCTGAAAAGAATTATTAATGTGGTAGCGGAGTGAGGGATAGACCAGGCAATTTCCAATGGTCGTTTGCAGGAGGAACCTTTGAAGAATGCCTTTGGTTTGCCAGGCAGTTTCCGTGGCAAGCCAAAACACTTCGTAAAATATTGAATTAGCTGGGCAGTTTCCGACAGCTAATACAATACTCCTCGGTTTGGACGGGATTCTGGAGAGTGCTTCGTGATTACCCGGCAATTTCCGAGGGTAATACCTGAAGAGCCTCTCAAGCGTATTCGTAGCTGGGCAGTTTCCGACAGCTGCAGAATACTGGCGATTAATAACACTGCAGCGCCTTTTATAGTCCTTATTCGGATGCGCTCGTGCTCTGATTCGGAATCCAGGAGTAGGGAGCACTGGTAGGGAGCCGCGAAGAACATTGCGCGCTGCCTTAGATTCGGTCGTCAACCCTCAATACACCGACTGTGTTTATTGTTTTGTTACACACCCCCCTTACTAACAAAAGTTAATATTGGTTTCCCAAAACCACAATTTAACTTTCAACAATCGGTTAATTCAAACTAAAATTCTGAAAATAATAAAACAAAATAAGGTTATTCCTGAGGTTTTGCTGGCAGACTGAGCCAGGTCTTCGTGTCTTTTCCTCTCAAACAGAATCGGAATCGGCCTGTCGGTTTATTCTCAGGTCTGAGACGCCATAACGGTATTGAGACAGGAACAGTTAATTCTCCACGACGGGGTATGATAATCACTGGAGCGGTTAACTTAATAACACCCTTCATAGACATTGATGGTTCATCCACAGGTTCAACTAGGCAGTCCCTAGAAGTTGACGGTGGACAAACAAAGTCTCGAGATGTTGACGGTTTGTCTTTGTCTTGGAAATCACTAGCGGATAACTGCTTGAAATAGCGATGAAGAGTTTTCCCAGGCGTTAGCGGAAGGTCGTCCTTAACATTGGAAACTCCAGTAGTCGTCAATGACGGTGGCGGTGTCGTAGGTAACGGCGATATGAGTCTCGGCACCGGGGTCACACAGAACGTTGACGTTGCTACACTTGGTGGTGTCGTAGGTAACGGCGACAGCAGTCTTGGCAATGGAGTCAGAGATATTGGGGCTCCATAACTCGTCAAAGGTGATATGACTCCGGGTGTCGGTGATGAAACCGGAGTCGTCGGCAGAGGTGACGTGTCTAAATCTAACCACCATTCCGGACTTGCGGCATTCCTGTTTTCCTGATACCTAGCTTCAATAACATCCTTTATTGCTTCAGACCGGATTATCTTTGCCGGAGGTGTTGACGGCTCCATATTGAATGAAATTAATATGCTGGTTTCAAGTCTTTTATATGTACGGGTTTGGACAGTTTCTTTCCAGAGTGTACATCTTTAAGACAAAAAACCACAGGGGACTTTACGTTTATAACTAGGTACGGTCCAGAATATTTGGGTGCTAATTTCGCATTAAAACCTCGGGCTGCAGATGACAACGGATGTTCTCGCTTCATCACTTTGTCTCCAACATGACATGTCCAGGGTCGTCGCCGGAGATCGTAATATTTCTTCTGCCTGTTGAACGCTTTAGCGAGGTTCAATTTCACCAATTCCATAACTTCCTCAAGTTTTGTCAGTCTGGATGCTTGATCGGTGTAATGGTTAGCATGAAGTTGTTCGGTTGGCTCATCTTCCAGGCCAGCAATATCATTACAGATACGATTGGAAATATTTATTTCTCGGCCAAAATTCAAGAAAGACGGGGTAAACCCTGTTGATTCATGTTGAGCGGAATTAATGGCAACCATAAAATCTCCCAAATGTTTATCCCAAGTGCGCTGGTTATCCTCCGAAAACTGCGCGATCATCGTTTTAACAACCTTATTGGCTCTCTCCACTGGATTTGCTTGCGGCGTGTAGGGAGGAGTCGATAGTTGCTTGATTCCGAAATCTTTCAGGAGAGTCTTCAGGGATCGGCTTTCAAATTGCCCTCCATTATCGCAGATAACAACTTTTGGGCAACCAAACCGCACAATTATTCTGTCATAAATACTCTGGGTTACAGCGTTAGCGGTTGCGGTCCGTAGAGGTTGAATTTCTATCCATTTTGTAAAACGATCCTGTATTACCAGCACAAAGGTGTTTCCCTTCGTCGATCTCGGTAAAGGACCAACTAAATCCACACTGATTGTGTGCCACGGGTAATGAATCTTATGACTTTGCATTTCTCCGGGAGTTTTCTGTTGACTGCTTTTGAACCTCTGGCATTTGTCGCAGGATCTCACGAACTGAGCTATTTCTCTGAACATGCCAGGCCAAAAGTAACTACGGGCAATCTTCGCAATTGTCTTGGATATTCCTAAATGACCTGCGGTTGTTTGATCGTGATTCTCCTCCATAACTTTGAGACGGTCAGGCTTTGGGACGCACAGTTTCCATGGTTCAGCCAATTCTTGTTCGGTAAAATCGGAACGATCAAAGAAATGACGAAACAGCTTGCCGTTCATGACTGAATAATCCGGGTATAAATCTGAGCGTTCTTTAACTTGATCTAGCATCTTCTTATACCAGTTACAAAGTGGTTCTTCACTGTCCTGTTGGGCAGAATCACCGGGCGTTTCTTCAGTGACGGCGCACAGATCGATCCCTACAGGTTGACGTGATAAGGCATCGGCCACTTTGTTCAAAACTCCCTTTTTGTACCTTATGTCAAAATGGAATTGTTGCAAAGACATGATCCATCTAGCGAGTCGTCCAGACGGATTGGGGATATTGAAGAGCCATCTTAAAGATTGATGATCGGTTTCAACCATAAAATGATATCCCTCCAGATATGGCCTCATTTTCTTGATTCCCCATACGACCGCCAGGCATTCTTTTTCAGTCGTTGAATAGTTCTTTTCCTGAGGTGTTAGGGTTCTACTAGCGTAAGCTATTACATGATCAGCACCTTTTATATTCTGGACGAGTGCTATACCCAAGCCGTAATTTGAAGCATCCGTTTGAAGAATAAACTTTTCATTAAAGTCCGGACATGATAAAATTGGAGCTTCGCTAAGGCACGTTTTAATCTTCATAAAAGCGTCTTGTTGTTCCTGACCCCACACCCACGGTTGCTTTTTATGGAGTAATTTTGTTAACGGAGCGGTGATTTCAGAGAATGTCGGCACAAATTTTCTGTACCAAGAGGCTATTCCGAGGAAACTTCGCATTTCTTTAACGGTTTTGGGTTCGGGGATTCCCCAAATTGCTTCTACCTTTTCAGGATCGGTTGAAATGCCGTCTTTAGAAACTACGTGTCCTAAGTATGTCAAGGAATCCTGCAGAAATTTACATTTGTGTATGTTCGGTACCAACTTCGCTTCATATAGTCGTCTGAAAACAGTTTTCAGGTTCACTAAATGCTCATCTAGTGTCTGTCCCAAGACTATGATATCATCCTGGTAAGCAAAGGCATGCGGTTCCATTTCAGGACCAATTACTCTATCCAGTAATCTCTGAAATGTAGCTCCACCAGAATGCAATCCAAATGGTAGGACTGTATACGGAAACAATCCTCTTGTCGGAACGGTGAAAGCTGTTATCGGCTTACTGTCTTCCGTCAATGGAACCTGGTTATATCCGTTCTTCAAGTCGATACTAGAGAAGAATTTCGCATCTCTCAGTTTATCCAGAATTGAGTTGATAGAGGGTAACGGGTACGCATCTTTCACAGTAATCTGATTGACCTTGCGGAAATCAATGCAAAATCTGTATGTGCCGTTCTTCTTTTCCGTGAGAACTATCGGTGAACTCCATGGGCTAGAAGAAGGTTCCACTACGCCCTCTCTTAACATACGGTCAAGTTCATCATTAACGATCTGTTGCATTGCGGGATTATATTGTCTATGACGCTGCTTGATTGGTGTTGGATCAATCAGCCGTATTTGGTGTGATAACAAATCAGTCGGACCTCGAATTGTTTCAAATCTGCTGAATTCTTCCTCGATAAAGCTATGGATTTCAGGTTGCGGATTTCCAACAGGTCCTGCGGGCTTCTCCGTTGATATGCCCATACACTCAGCATACTTGTGTATGTACAAGCATTTGTTTCGAATTTCTTCAAGCAAATAATCGAGAACTGCTTTATCAATCGCTAGGAAGTCCATTCCCAACAACACACTTTTCGGCAAAGTTGGTAATATTAGAAAAGTTGCTTCTATTTCAGTATTATTGATCCCAACTTTTAGGTGTACTTGATATTCAATGGCGGATGTATTTCCGTTGGCCATGTGAATCATAATCGGCGGAGATAGCGGTGTAAATTCTATCCCATTTTGTCGGCAACGTGCAGCGGTATCTTCGTCTATGAACGACGTTACTGATCCGGGATCAACTAACGCTGAAAATTTCATATCGGCCATGTGTATTGGAACTTCCACTCGGTTTTCTAAACGAAGATCTTCTGTCTCGGTTGACCTCGCGTTAACGGTTTTCGAAGTCGTGGCAGAATTGTCGCTATTATTGCCTCCGGCTAATGTGGACTGGTGGAGGGCTAGTTGCGGTTTCCAGTCCGGTTGGAGTTTTCCGAATTCTGCTGGGGTTGACGGCAATCACAATCCATAGTTTTGACACCCTCTTTTCTACAGCGTGAGCAAAACAACTTAAAGGGTCTTTTGCATCCGAAACGCACGTGTCCAGTCTCACCACATCTCCAACAGAGGATATCATCCTTGGCGGATCCCTGAGGCTTTGGTGTAAACATTCTCTTAGGTGGTGGTTGATCTGGTTTTCTCGGTGCACTTGCAACCGCGACGGGGACATTAAGTCTTTCAGTCTTCTCGGGTTGCTTCAGTTTCCTCTCCTCTTTTAACTCGACTTTCAGCTGCTCATAATCCTGAATACATCTCATTAATTGAGGAATGTTCAGTACATCTTGGCTTTTAATGTACTGGCGGTATTCTGGACGTAAATGCTTGTAAATTGTAGTCAAGGTTCTCTGTCTGGTGTAACCACCATGTCGCCGCATCAATGTTTGCATGTGAATAATGAAATCCACCCCAGATTCGTTCTCTTTCTGCATACGACGTCCAATCTGTTCCTCCAAATCCTCTCGCAATTCGGGCGGATAAAAGCATGTTTTGAAGTCGGTTAGAAAATCATACCATGTGCCCCAACTGGCTCTATTAATTCTGTACCACAAAATTGCTTGTTTTCTCAGTAGTTCAGGAAGCGCTCTCAGCATTTGTTCTTCAGTGATTTCATAGCTTTCCGCTAGTTCCTCTACCCTTTCTATGAACGAGACTGCATCACCTTTGCCATCAAACCACACACCCCATTTGCGGATTTGATTCAAAATTCTTCCCTCGAATGGTGCATTGTTTACATCTGGAGACGCCGGATCTTGTTCAAAAGTAGCATCGTCCCTCACTGTTGTCATTCTCGACTTTGTATGTTCTGCACTGCCTTCTTTCAAGAATTTGCTGAATCTTCTCCGAAGTTCTTCTATGCTTCCACCGGTGTCAAGTTGAAATTTCTTCAGCTCGTCAATTAATTCAGTTTTCTTCAGACGGTATATCCATCCCACTCGAGAGTCAGCTATTTCTAAGCCTGCTCTCGCCTCTTCTTCTCCATCCTTGGTATCTCCATCTTTGGTGGCCATGTTTCCTCTTTTATCTCTCTTTATTTAGTTTATTTCGGTCCCTGCTCGGGCGCCAAATTTGTAACGGTCTTTGCTGCGGACAGCTCAGCGGTGACAGAATCTTGAGAAATAAACTAAATTTCTAAAGAGGTTTATTTAGTTACAGATATGTACAAAATAATAATATTAATTCGTGGTGGTTTCTGGGATGACAAGGGGGGTGGTCCTCTCTGGAGATGATGTTCAATTCCTAATTCGGTGGTAATTCCCTTCAGAGGTGATCGGAGATGTTTTCAGCTGAAAAGAATTATTAATGTGGTAGCGGAGTGAGGGATAGACCAGGCAATTTCCAATGGTCGTTTGCAGGAGGAACCTTTGAAGAATGCCTTTGGTTTGCCAGGCAGTTTCCGTGGCAAGCCAAAACACTTCGTAAAATATTGAATTAGCTGGGCAGTTTCCGACAGCTAATACAATACTCCTCGGTTTGGACGGGATTCTGGAGAGTGCTTCGTGATTACCCGGCAATTTCCGAGGGTAATACCTGAAGAGCCTCTCAAGCGTATTCGTAGCTGGGCAGTTTCCGACAGCTGCAGAATACTGGCGATTAATAACACTGCAGCGCCTTTTATAGTCCTTATTCGGATGCGCTCGTGCTCTGATTCGGAATCCAGGAGTAGGGAGCACTGGTAGGGAGCCGCGAAGAACATTGCGCGCTGCCTTAGATTCGGTCGTCAACCCTCAATACACCGACTGTGTTTATTGTTTTGTTACAAGTTGATGTGCCAAAATGGCATTTCTAGTTGCACGATTGGCTCCAAAAGCTTTTCAGATCTAAGTTGGGTTATCACATGCACACGTACCAAATTTCAGCTAAATCTGTCGAGTAGTTTGGGCTGTGGCGTGTTTACGAACGTACGAACGTACGTACGTACGTACATACATACAGACACATTTTAAAAACCACTTTTTTGAGCTCCTGAGACCTCAAAACGTATAGATCCGGTCTTATCTCGAATTCGAAAATTTTAGTGATTGCAGTAACCTCCCTTTTTTTTAAATGGTGAAGTGGAGTGGGGAGGTTAATTAACCACCTTCTCCCCATAGTCTCAATGGAAATATTAGAACTTAGGTACGAGCCTTCCATTTTCTGAATTAGGCACATTGCACACATTCGAGAATTGCAAATACGTTCATTGGGGTAATATTCAAATATTTTTCAGAATACACGCAAGAGTTATCCTTTATTACATTCTATCGGGTGGTCATAAATGATTGACCGCTAAATGGTAACATTGCTTTCAATACAACACTGATGCAGTGAGAGGACAATAAAACTGGACGACACTGCCTTTTGAAACTATTTGAATTAGCTCGAATCCGTCAGAAGGTACCATCAGTTTATTGGTTGTTTAACTGAAGCATCCCCTATATTTTTTGCAGTTGCCATTTCGGTCAATCATTTATGAGCACCCGATACCAAAAATTAACCAGGGTTTTCAAGGTAGGGTATCGATTGAAGATGTACATATATTATGGAGCTGCAAAAAGGACCCAAAACCTTACACTCACGAAGATATACAGGGTTAGTACAAAGTCCCGGGACGGTCAGTTATCTCTGTTATTTCTTAAGATTTTACTTTGAACAGTTCTTAGAAATTTTCTTGGACTTCCGGTTAAACCGGAAGTGACCCTAAAAGTCGTTTTTTTTTAATGGAATCATACTTTTTTCTCGACGGATTCGGAAACTACGAATTTTTTAAAGTTAAGAACATTTATCATACTTGACCAGAAATCAAATCGCGGCCACCCTGGATTTTCAAAAACATCGAAGAAATCGGTCAAAAGCAAGAGTTTTTAAAACCGCAAGTACACGTCAACCTTATTTTTTTAATACAAATTCAACTGCGCAATTACATTTCCTTTTATTTGCTTTTGCTTTTTTGAAATTTATTAAATGTTCACGATCAGCCAAAATAGGAAAAAGAATTTTAATAAATCTAATTGGCCAGTTCAATTTGCTTCAAAAATATAAGGTTGACGTGTACTTGCGGTTTTCAAAAATCTTGCTTTTTGACCGATTTCTTCGATGTTTTTGAAAATCCAGGGTGGCCGCGACTTGACTTCTGGTCAGGTATGATACATGTTTTTAACTTTAAAAAGTTCGTAGATTCCGAATCCGTTGAGAAAAAAGTATCATTCCATTTAAAAAACCGACTTTTAGAGTCACTTCCGGCTTAACCGGAAGTCCCAGAGAATTTTTAACAACAGTTTTAAATTCTCTGTAGTTAGTTGTGCCTGGGTACCAAGTTTCAAAGAAAAATCTTAAGAAATAACGGAGATAACGGACCGTCCCGAGACTTTGTACTAACCCTGTATATAGCACTGTACGGTGCAAAATTTTCAGGCGTAAAATACACCTTACAGGTCGAAAAATTTCCGGATATAAAAGGTTCACTTATTGGATTATGTACGAAAATTCCAATTATAAAATTTGGTCCAACTAGGAACGAAGATTTAAAAATCTTGGCGACTGCTTCTGGCCAATCAAGAGAAAATTATATCCGAAATTTTGCTTAAAACGTCTAATGCCACGATTTTGTACTTCATTGAAATTTTCTCGCTGAATAAATACCACTTGTGACCTCTAAAATTTCCGCAATTATTTTTTTAACATTTTCTCTTTACTTTTTGACGCGGAAATCAGTCATCAACATTTCTGGAAATTTTGGTGTGACTTATTGTGGTATTTATTATAAATGTGTACAAACGTTCAATTAATTTTAAAATTTGCTTGAAAATCGCACGATACTAATCATTAGCCAATAGAAAAATTGATTTCTGTGTGTTTACTATGGCAACTCTAGGATTTCCTGGAAATTTTTGATACCTACCTAGACCAACCTAAACGAAATTAATAGGTGGAAATTTTTATGTCAAATTAAATGTCAAAAATCATTTCTATTCAATTTCTGTGGCTGTATCGTTGCTATTTTCTTACCGAATCTGCATTCGAGCATTAATTCATTTCCTGGAAATTTTAGTCGTGCATCCCAACAACGTAATCGGGCCCTCGTGTTCCACTCGGGCCGATTAATAACGTTGTTGGAATGCACTCCAAAAATTTCCGGAAAGAATTAATGCTCTTATGAGATTATAAGTGAAAATCGCACGATACTAATCATTAGCGAATAGAAAAATTGATTTCTGTGTGTTTACCATGGCAACCCTAGGATTTCCTGGAAATTTTTCATACCTACCTAGACCAACCTAAACGAAATTAATAAGTGGAAATTTTTATGTCAAACTAAATGTCAAAAATCATTTCTTTTCAATTTCTGTGGCTGTATCGTTGCTATTTTCTTACCGAATCTGCATTCGAACATTAATTCATTTCCTGGAAATTTTAGTCGTGCATCCCAACAACGTAATCAGGCCCTCGTGTTCCACTCGGGCCGATTAATACGTTGTTGGGATGCACTCCAAAAATTTCCGGAAAGAATTAATGCTCTTATGAGATTATAAGTGAAAATTCGTTTCCGCAACTTTGCCCACCCCGCCAAACAGCATAATATATACATGGTGTCTCAGAACGTTCGCACCAGCTTCTAATGAAGTATTTAGAGGATTAAATTCGGGGTCGATCCGTGTTTTTTAAATTTTCAGGGTCCAAATAGTTTCGAGTAAAAAGTAATTTAAGAGAACCAATCAGATTTCAGCTTCGAATTGCTTTATAAGGTAATTTAATATTTCATGCACTATTTCCTAGGTAACAAGATACTATCAAGCTGAAATCTGATTGGTCCTCTTAAATCTCTTATAAACGGAGAACTATTGGACCCTGGACTACTCCATTAGAAGGTGGTACGAGGGTTCTGAGACACCCTGTATAGGAATTCAGAGTAGATCTACAAGTCCAAAGTCCAAGAATGATTAGGGCACATTAGGGCATCCTAGTTTGCGATTCGTTCAAACAGAAGAGCCATGAGCCTCCGAAGAAAATTTAAATCTGATTTATTTTAAGTGCAAAAATTTTATTTGTGCCAAAGCTCGTAGATGCAAAAGATTAATGTTTATGTAGAGCAACGTGATTACAAACAAGATGAAAATAATGAAAATATCGAGTGAAGTGAGCTGTTTTTTCGCAAATACCTGATGCACTAATTTAATAATAGTAAGGTTTATTTAGTCTGTCAACAAACCAATAATGTGTTAACAGCCACCAAAGCACCCCGCACGTTTTATATGGAAAAGTGGCTTTCGGTGAAATTGTCTGAATTTTTGATATGTTGTAGTTTTATGATTCTGAACAAAAGTTATTATTGCGCCAGCCTCCTGACATGGACAGTTTTTGCTACAAAAAATCCCGAAGATAGAATTTTGCCATAAGGTTTATACACATTTTTGGGCCCGCCGTTTCCTACTCTTCCCGACATAACATTCAAATACGCTCAAAATAGGCTTCCATATAGACGCATGTTAGCAATATGGGTAAGAAAGGTGCCTCTGAGCTTATCATGTAGAATTATGATGGCAAAACGGCCGATTCCATTTTCGCTACATGTAGTTCTTATTGGAAAAGTTCTATCTTCGGGATTTTTTGTAGCAAAGACTGTCCATAACAGGAGGTTGGCGCAATGATAACTTTTGTTCAGAATCATGAAAACTACAACATATCAAAAATTCAGACAATTTCACCAAAAGCCACTTTCCATAAGAATCGTACGGGGTCCATCCATTGACTTTTCTGTAGATTTTCTTCTAAATAAAACAAGCATTGCGTTCAATTAATTTTTTTGAGAAAATTTACATGAAAAGTATGTATCGTCAGTATCTCTATCACCTGTAACCTCGAGCGACTGCTTTCATTTGATTCTGTTTTTTTGTAAGACCACTGTTATTTATATCTCTTTTTACGGTTCTTTTATAAACTAAAAAATCTAAATTTTCAACTTGGCGTATACTCATCGTAAGCGAACTTTTTCCCGTTAAAAGGAATTACAGTAACAAAATGCTTGTTAAATTGCTTCCATCCTCGGATCTTTTTCAAGCTAATTTAACCGTACAGTCGCGGGTTTTGAAAATGCCGGCCACCCCGCTGTGATGTTTAAGTGGTCTATACCGCACCGCTGCAATGGACTTCTCTATGCAAAAATGAGACAGAAGATACAAGCAGAGTGCCTGTAATAACATTTTGGTCTTTCATTTTCCTTTCCAAACGTCAATTGTCAAGCACTGAATGAGCCATAGGCAGAAGGCTAGCCAAGAATCCCATTTTCGAAATTTCATTAAAAAAAAGAAGTCAATAATGGTGGATGCGCCGGGAATTCATCGAAGCTGCCAGAAGTAGGTGGCCTCTTCACGCGACAATGGCTCAAGTGACGCGTGGTTATTGTTTAGAATTGCGTTCTTATCGCCCTAGTGCATGACGTTCGTTAAAGTGCCGTCCGGATGTTCCATTCAGATAAATAAGAGTTTTCGCTGCGAAACTTGGCGCCTCCTTGTTCCCTGACTAATGCCGACTCGGACAATGCGCGGCTCTCGTATTTTATCGCCGGACTTTATTGCTTTTTTCACACGGCTTTCATGAAAATTAATTTGGGCCGTGGAAGATTTATTTTTTCTGACGTGAAGATGAAGGTTCATACCCTAATGGTTAAGAAATCCCCATCCAATTACCAAGGAACTTTTATTTCGTAATTCATAAACTAGACAGAGCCAATTTACTAACAGCAGATTATAATAGTTGCCAGAGCTTAATCCAATAAAATCGAATAAGGGTTTTCATCAATTTCCATTAACCGTTATAGACTCTGATTATTTCGGGGACGCTTTTTCGTTAATGAACCTTGCTCTACATCTCAGGCTTGAGCTTTCAAGATTTAATGCTATTTCCGTCACAAACTTTAATCCCCTGAAACGATACTCATCGAAATAATCCCTTTAATTTCTTTAAATAATTTGCGAAATTAATGGTTTTTTTTAACTAGACCTTATTTGGGATGACATTGCGAATCATAAATTGGCTCGAATTGTATGTAAATTTTAATCTACCAACAGTAAACATGAAAATTTGCAACTGCTGTTTTAATCAGTCCGCTGGTTACATTGTAACCTGTATATGCAATTTTCAATTAATTCCGATTCAGGTGCAGATGACAAACGGGATTTTATTTGAACGTTTCATCAGAATTCGATTTTAATTGCTTCCCTTATGCGACGCAATTTTTGCCGGTGACTTCCCTCATAAATAGTCCAATCATGAAAAGGATCCATTATGTACTTCGGAAAAATCGAGAACTTTTAATTTCGAAATGAAATGCTAAAAGTACCCTACAATTCGAATGCCGCTTTTCAATACCAAATATGTCCAAAAAATGGGCAGCAGAGAAGCGGCTGGAACATCCCCATCGCGTGGGTCTTTGACTTTAGACACTTATGTCTAAAATTTTAAACTTGATATGCCTAAATGGCACTTCCCGTGGACCAATTGCTTCAGTTCTCCAAGTTCTCCAACGAGTCACCATGTACCTACTATGAAGAGTATAACTAATAGTTGAAAAAGAGGACCAGATTATATCCAGTTTTTAACATAATGTTAAGTTCCTTTTGTTTGCTCGTGATTTTTAGGGTAATATTACAATGTTGCAAAATTACATTGCGAGAGATGATCGTCGAGTGAGTTGGTTGTAATAATTATAACAAGATACCCACAGTTTAAAATTACCCAACATTTTTCTGTACAATTCGCGTATTCATATTTTTATTTTTGCAACATTTCAATGATAGTTTCATTAAATGTCAGTTTTCGTAGTATTACCAGTTGATTTGAAGTATATCTTGCATCACCACTGTAATCTAGGGGTGATTGGTTACTGTAAACAAAATCTAGCTTTGGATTTAATCAATACTTAATGTATAAAATAATCCTCTGAAATACAAAATGAGAAATAATAATTCAATCAATGGTGGATAAAAACACACCTGTAATGTGGCTATCTGCTTGAAAAAGGGATATACTAAGGCTTAGGGTGGACGTAAAGGATATAAACGTGCAAGCCCTAAAAAGACTCGGTGGATGGAAACTATTTGCTGCAGCAGAAAGCCAGGTACCTACCTACTTAATTTTTGCAAATTTTTTCACCAGTTTTTCTTTAATGTCAACCCTAAAGTGACAATTCATATAAATAACTCAGCCCAAGAAGTCCTATCGTGTAAAAAAGTGGAATATTATAGGCAATGTGTAAGAATAACTCCGCAGCTGCAAGAATAAAACAAAAAGTATCCGAATGAAAGAGAATTTTATCTAGAAACTGGTTTGTCCCCGTAATATGGAAATCACGCTACTCGTCTCCACAAAATCGCATTTTTCCAGGAGCAACATTTTTCATCATTAAAATTCATAGACCAGTAAACCGATTTTAATGGACGGGAAATATCCTAAGTTGAATTTACGGTAGGGCCTACCAATTCCGTGAATATTCCCCTAGCGGGCCTCAAAACCGTTTTATTGCCCTCATTTTATTCGTATTCGTAATACTGCAGAGATTTATCCCGACAGTCCTCAAAGAATCAACGAAGCAAGCTAAACAATAAATTTTCGGTTTATTAAAGTATCTCATTAAACCCCGTTTTTCTATTGTTTCGATTCCCTTGTCGAGAACTGGCGTACAATGAAAATTCCACTACAATGAGCCAAACAAAGCGCCCACATATGAATGCATTAATTTTCCCGGCGCATCCACCATATTTAAATAGCTTCAGGGATTTAACGTGTCTCATCAACAAGTGCAATTCGGGACGTGCGAGATATTTCTCAAAAACTCCGTATTTTGCAATGATTAATGGCGACGGTGTAATTAGAATTTTTCCGCGTTAATGCCGAGCATGCCTCAGTGGAGATCACAACTGTTACGGCTGGATCTGTTCAACAATCCGTGTACTTATGTGCCACGTCACGAGACACCCTGGTTATGTGCGATTAGGGCTGGAGCGAGGACTTCTTCAATGGCGATGAAAGCAAACGCTCCATACGCAATTCCCTCGATTAATTCAATCCTTGTTTCGTTTGCCTCCACTTCTGACATTCCACCAAATTAGTTTGTGTTTGCATTTACCGGCCGCATCAACAGATGTCTGTTTTAGTGGTTTGAGCATTTCGAAAAATGAACAGTAGGCTGAAGTTTTATAGGCACGCTCATCTGTTATAGTTCCACGATCAAATGTTAGGAATAATTTTAAGGGAAAAGCGAGGGGAAAAGGTTCTATTCATTCTTAAATTAATCAAATTTCATCTCGATATCGCAATATGTATTTAAGTTATCGCCTGGTGAGGGTTGACGCGCAAACGAACGGGTCACCCAATCTCCGTGTAGCAATACAATCCCCATGTGCAAAATTTCAGCCAAATCGGTTCAGGGACTTGGGCTGTACCGCGATTTTAAAGTCCGATAAAAATCAATTTTTTTTTATTTTTGGTCAAAAGGGCACTAAGAATGAATACATTTTTAGAAGCAGAATTTGGCCTTTCTTATGGTGACGTGAAAAAGGGGGTTTGCATTTAAAATTTAAAATTTGATGTGCCAAAATGGCATTTCCGGTTGCACGATTGGCCCCAAAAGCTTTTCAGATCTAAGTTAGGTTACGAGATGCCTATGTTCCAAATTTCAGACAAATTCAATGGTGTTAATATCCAATATGGCGGCCATAAGAAAAAGAAAAGTTGACTGTCGTTGCTCAAAATCTAGAAGGCATAGAAAATTTCTGTTAATGTCATCGAATTGGCAGCGATTTACAGTTTTTTCAGGATAACTCAGTAACTAATCAAGATATCGCAGAATTCTTTACAGATTCTTAATCACCCTGAAAAAGCGCAACTTTTTTCTAATTTCACTGATTTTCTAACTTTAATGGTTTCCGAGATCCCAATAGTGGGCAATGAATCTGGCAACACCCTGTATGCCCTATATTAAAAAAATCGCAAGTCGGGTACTAATGGAAAGTGCAAAAAAACTCCTATGCTACATGATAGTACTAGGTGAACTCTCCAACTGTGCGGAAGTTTTTAGCTGTATAAAGTACGTAGTCGACTGTTTATAACTTTGAAACAATCTAGCTTTGAGCTTTTTTCTTTCATCCAGGAAGAAATGTGGAAATTTACGTTCTTCTACAAATTTTCGCAATTGTCACGATTCTAGAGCATGAGATTATAGGCAAAACCTTGAACTTTCAAGTAAACTTTGTCTCAATGCGATATCTGTTATACATTAGAAGATATGATTTTTTTTAATACTATGTTTTGCTGATCAAGAGAAAATTTCATATTCTTCATATTCACTACTCGTCAAATTGTAGATTTTTCCGGACAAATAAGGTCTCGTCTTCTTTTTAACGTAAAAGATGTAGCATTTTAACTCGTAGTTCAACCATTCGGATGTCATATTTTCTATTGAAAACAACCGTCGAGAGCTTACATGCTCTGATTTGCATATTATTTCAAAGAAATTAATTTTACCTAATTGCATTTCAAAAAGTTGGATTTTACGCAATTTGGTAAAAGGTTGTAGTCAATACGTAATGAAAAGCCTACATTGTTTGACTCGCATAATTTTGCAAAACTCGCTGTCGCTCGTTTTGGCAAATATTACGGTTCGTCGAACAATATACGACTTTTCATAACTGATTACGTAAATAACTATTCTATAATTAGAGTCCTGTACAAGTTTGTTAACGTTTATTAAAATCGATCCTCAGTAACTTACAAAATACAGACTTCTTTAAATGATCTTGAAACGAATCTCGAGAATTGGGATTGTTGAGGTTTGTTCTTCGGAAATGGCTGGAGCGGTTATCAGGAAAAGGGTCGGTTCAGGAGCGGGATTATAATCAGGAATAACGATAATGCGGCCGCGTGTTGCGTGTCGAACTCTTCCTGATTTATGAGAACATATCGGAAACCCGGAGACTGAATTACTTCGAGGATCGCCCAGTGAATAGCCCTTCTCTTGTGAAATATAGCCCGCGATAAGCCGAAAGACACACGCCTGGTATCCGAAATATGGACAGAAGCGACTTAATTACAGTTCACCGCAACGTCAAGACCCCGCATTCCCGGTTCATAACCCGAATAATTGTTTGGGTCGCAAAAACCGCGATTCATCTCCTTGACATCAGCAAAATGTATCCAAAATTGAAAGCACAATACAACCCCCGAGAAAAAGTCGTGAGCGATGATCGTCTTCCTGGTTTGTGCGTAAACCCACGCACATTTTAATGCTTCGTTTTTCGATACAGCAGTTTCATTGTCGTGATTCTGGGAGATTTAAAGGTGACATAATGAATTTATTAATCGCAATAATTAGAGCGATAATTTATCGGGGAAAAACCGCGCTTTTGTTACGTTTAACGAGGTGATTTATCGAACGACATACCAGGGAAAAGGGATGACTCAGTGTGGGAGGTCGGCCCATATTGATCAAGCTGCAAAATTTGCATCCGCGTCTCGTTCCACCCGGGTATCATTATGTTTTTCAATTAACAAGGACGATGGAATGTCAGTTTAATTACCACTAATCCTTTTTAAACCGTTCGATGATGATTAGGAAGTCACAATGCTCACGGCCTTGTTTCATCATCACCTACGAAATCGTAATCGAATTAAGCGACTCACGAAAACTCTGACCTCACCGTGTCGGGTTTTCTATATTTCACGTGATTTAAAATTTACGAGCGAGTGGATTATTTCGGATTTGATAGGATGACGTTTTATGTGGTCCGATCTATATTTGATAGCAATTTATTTAAATTATGAATTTTTGGAATTATTTCTGTCACGTCCACACAGGGCTTGCATAATTAATAAAAATTGCAGCAGAGAAGCGGCTGGAACCTCCCCAACGCGTGGGTCTTTGATTTCCGTGACTTGTGTTTAAAATTTTAAAGTTAATATGCCTAAATGGCACCCATTTGCTTTCAGCTGTTCAACGGGTCACCTGACCTCCATGTACCAAATTTCAGACAAATCCATCCAGAAGTTTGGGCTATAACGTGGTTTCAGTGTTATTACAAAATTTCGATTTTTCTACCCAAAGGGTAATAAATGCGAATACATTTTATCTCATTTAAAACCAGAATTTGAAGACCCTTCTGATGGTGACAATAAATCTTTCAAAAATTTGTTTTGGATGGGTAAATGAGAGAATAACTTTAAATTTGGAAATTGGTGTGCCAAAACGCCACTTTCCGTGGGTCGATTGAATCCAACATTTGTTCAGCTCTTCGACGTGTAAATGTGCAAAATTTTAGCCAAATCGGTTCAGGGGCTTGGGCTGTACCGCGATTTTAAAGTCCGATAAAAATCTCGATATTTTTAGTTTTTGGTCAAAAGGGCACTGACAGTGAATACATCTTTAGAAGCAGAATCTGAAGGCCTTCCTTATTGTGACGTGAAAAATGGGGGTTTACATTTAAAATTTAAAAGTTTTCAGATCTAAGTTGGGTTATCACATGCACACGTACCAAATTTCAGCCAAATCGGTCGAGTAGTTTGGGCTGTGGCGCGTTTACGAACGAACGTACGTACATACATACAGACACATTTTAAAAACCACTTTTTTGGGTCCCTGAGACCTCAAAACGTACAGATCCGGTCTTATCTCGAATTCGAAAATTTTAGTGATTGCAGTAACCACCCTTTTTTTTTAAATGGTGAAGTGGAGTGGGGAGGTTAATAATACATTCCTATACCAAATAAAAAAATTGGAAGCAGCATTTGAGGAACTTTCAAGTGCCGATAAAAGAAATGGGAATCTATCTTTCAAATTTCAAAGGGCCCTTGTCAAAATGAAGTGTGAATTCAATTTTAGAAACAGTAAAGAGAATTTTGAAAACATTTCGTGTGTTATTGCAAAAACAGGGGTTTACATGATATTCCAAAAAGGCACTTGTTCTTAGCGGATTGCAACCACAATCATCTACACACGAATCAAAACTGACTCCCATTCCAAATTTCATGAAAACTCGTTGCGTAATTTTCAACATTTTTTAAAAACAACTTTTTCATAATTCTGGGACCTCGACCGATTTCAGTAACCTCCTGCTTTTATGTTGGTTGTGGGTGGGGAGCTTTAAACAATTAGTGGACGAGAAATGTTACGATTTTGTACCACCAGTGAGACCAAGAGTAGGTACCCCAAAATTTGGCGAAATTCTGAAACTTCACTGCTCTATTTTCTTTTGGGTACTGAATCCTGAAAAAATGCTGAAAAACGTGTGAAATTAAAAGCAAACCTCATAGGCGATGAAAGGTATTTTTTCCCAGTTGGTTAAAAAAGTGGGCTTTGCTCACCTCATTTAGGGCCTCTTTTACCATTTCTGAGTTATGAAAAACTTGGGATATGTTGCTATACCTCGACCAATGGGACGGTCAATGTCATGACAACCATATTTTCCCCTAGGTAAGAAAAGTATGAGTGATTTTTATGGTAAAACTGTACTGACGAGTGAATATTTAAAGAAAATTTACAAATATGGCAGCTGGTCGACAATTATCAAAATTTTTATTATCAATGATTTGTATTTATTTTGAAAGTATTGAATTATGACGTAATGGGGCTGGCTGGGGAAAAAGTAGTATTCATACCATGGTAAAAAACTGCCCTTGCAAACCTTGCGCAGTTATAAACCTCACCTTCAGCCTGCGGTCTACAAGAGAGCACTTTCTTACCTTGGTTTGAAATATACTATTTTGTCAACCAGTATATAAAGTTCATGCTCATGTGCAGAGTATCTTTTTTACACTATTGTTCCATAAGTAACTATTAAAATTGAGGAAGTTATGAAATTTTACTGAAATGTCAAATGAGGGTCGTCGACTAAATAATGATGTACTAAAATAAATAACAATGATTTGCAGCAATTTTTTGCCATTTTTTTTACGACCGTACGCAAACTTTAATAAAATATTTAAAAGGTCGATCCATCATGGATCATGAACATCATTCAAATTGCTTCCTGTACAAAGGATACAGAAGACGATAATATATGAAATTTTTGATTATCATTTTGTTTCCAATTATTTTTTAAATTTATCAAAAAGTTTTGCCCTCGAAAAACATTGCAGTTCGTGAAATATTGCATAACTAAGCATCATAACTGAGGGCCAAACTATTTTTATAGCCAATATAAAGAGGCGAAGAATAAATGTGAAAAGCCTACCTTACTTTGAGGCACTTCACCTTTAAAACTTTAAATACAAACCTACATTTTTCGCTCTTGGGGCCTTTTTGGCAAAGAATCGGTGCCGCGGAGAAAACAACTATATTTTTATTACCCGATTTGATAGCTGATTTTTTTCAGGTCGAAAGCCTAATTCGAAGGCCCTTCGAAAGCTGTTATCTTTCAGAGTCGAAAACCTTATTAGTACCTACCATTTTTTCGAAGAATGTCATTTTAACGGCGAAAAGCTCCCTTGAGTTTCTGTTGTGATTTGGTTACTTGATCTGGTTACTTGTAGTAAAGGAGCCTCAGCCCATAAGGTTTATTGATGGTATGCCTAAGTTTACAAATATTGTGAAAAAGTAGAAGTTTCTACCGTCTCCGAGACTGTCGAAGTCTACCCCACCCCTTGTTTCCAGGGTGTAAAGAAGCGATAGCAGCCCAAGGCGCGGATTTAAACAATGAGATTATAATTCAGTTATTCTAAAAAAATGAATCGGGAATAAGTGAATATAAAAGACACAAAGAATTCTTTATGCTTTTCAGAATCTCCACGAAGACAAGACACTTGTTTAATATTAAACGAAAAATAACAAGAATTTCCACCGACAAGGGAGATCTCCAGAACGAAGGCAAATTAAAATTTGTGACGTTAAATAAACTCCGACATAGTCTCTGTTGAATTAACAAGCGCTTGTAAAGGGGCCTGCCACAGCTCCCGTGAGAGATGAACAAGGCCTGTCACCTCTTGATTTCTGATACCGAAGCGGATTCTTTCGATTTTGCGGTAAACTTAACGATCGTTTCGAGGACGAAGAGCCTGTTTACTATTCGACAACGGTTCAAAAAATTTAATAAAACCGTCCGAGTCGAAGACAGTGGAAATACAATAACATTGTGGTTGACATTTGATCGGAATCATCTTTTAATTGGTTTCCGAAAATGCTATTTTCTGAGCTTTGAAGGTACGAAACGAGACTTCCTTTCCGAATGTATCTGAATTGCTAATTCGATTTAACTGAATACCTGAATAATGGAGACACAATTGAAAATTAACCGATATTTAAATCAGTTAGGAATTATTCTTCCAGGTTTTATTTCGTCAAATATGCTACACGAGCGATGTGTTTGCAGTTTCCGCAGTGAAGAACGGATGAATTTTTTAAAACTTGCACTTAGGGGAAACCTCCATTGTGCTACTTTAAAAGCCTCAAACTCTCGAGAACATAAATTATTGTACCTGCAGAACAGTTGCTCCAACATACAATGTTCTGTTTTATCCCACATTATGACATGTTTATAGGTTTTTGCTCGGTTAATTCCTCCTAAATCTACAGCGAGGGTGTACTCCCTCCGTTACTCATTAATCGGGATTGTTATAGCACCCTCTGTTTAACTGTTACATAATGAGTTTTTTTTTCTTTTAAAAACGACATTCTTTGGGGTCAATGAATCGGAATAGTAAAATCTCAGCCCCTGGATACTTCTTGCGAGTTGTTGACCTTAACTGACTTGACTAGTTCTTGATTTTATTTTTGCAACATTGCGGAGATATTTAATTGGAGTGCTGTCCGATACACATCTGCGCGGAATCTGCAGGGTCTTGATTTAACACTGATCAGATATCACGACTTTTGGCTTTTAACATTCGGCGAGGTTGGGTATAAAATACCTGGCTGACCATGTTTCCTATTTTTACTATTTCAACATTCCATGCTCAAAGTAAATATTGAAAAATGAGATATGCTCCTGAGGGTATTGTCATTGTCGCTTCACAATGTTACCACACAATTCAGAGATAATAATTTTTACAGCCGGTCAATTGTTCGAAAACCAATTATTGTTCCAAACTCCAATTGTTCGAAAATAAGATTAATGTCTGTATACTCTTCGCAATTACACATTGTCAAGATTTCTAATGAATTAAAGTTGATATGAAAATAAAATTAGTAAATATTGCTTCTTCATTTATTTCTGTCAGACAAGGTTCTTTAGTTTTTGTTAAAACTATACATATTTCTCAAATTCTGTCCGCTCATCTGATCTGAACAGTTAGGTAAATATATACATACAGAGGGTTCCATAAGTAAACCAACAAACTCTAGGGGGTGGTTCTTCGCCGTATTCTAAGCTGAAAAGTTTCTATGGACATACGTCTTATACAGTGCTTAGTTTCCAAGACTCAGGATGTGCACGCGTTATACCAAAACCGAAATTAAAAATATATTAACTGTAAAATTGGACATGACTTTCAGGCACATCTTATTAACATTATACAATACAGGGGGATTCACGAAGGCCGTTCATTAGAAACCTTTGGGGATCCATTTGTATTGTAGTAAGGAATTTTGAAATTTGGTACTACACCATAATCGCCTTCGCACACCAAAAATTAAATATTTCCAATCACTTCCGTTTTTACAGGAAGTGGCCGCTATCTTTGTTATTTTAAACGGAAAGCCCTCGTTTTTATTTTAGATTTGGATTCGTCTCTTAATTGTGAGTTTATCGCACTCACTTTTCGCCTACCTGACTGTCACCGTTTTTGACATATGTCAAAATATCTATAAAAAATTGATAGGCAATCCGCAATAGAAAAATTTATATCTTCCGAACGGTTTAAGATTAAGGAACCAAACTAGAAGGTTTAGGCTTTGTTTTGATTACTCAGTTGTTCTTGTTGACGTAACAATATGGCGGAAATAAATTTTCAAAAACGACCACAATTTTAAGCAGCCAAAAGATTCAAAATAAAATTTTCTTTAGACCCCTATTAGTATTCCCTGTACATACCTATTTTCAATATTCTTATATTATTTTATATATATTATATTATATTATTTTATATTAAAAATTAACGCTTTTTAAGGTTTAAACAATGCAACTTTAGAAGCTTTAGAAAAGAAGAAATGTTCAAATAGCCTTTCCCGTCTTTCAAAAATTCGTTTTTCTTCACAAATTTTTGAAGGTGTAGAAAGAACTGTTACTAATTTTTGATCCAAAGTTTGCTGGGATTATTTTTTTTAATACCACAATAAAATTGAAAAGTGTACAAACACCGGCCAAAATGGTGCCAGGATATACGTTTTTATTTTATTTCTTGCGAAAGGTTAGTAAAACCGCAAATGTATTCCTGCTTTTCTATTAAGTCATGAGCTTTGCATTGATAGATACTACTTTTGACCCTCTTGCTGGACATAATTTTTGACGTAATTTCTTTGCACTGCCCCTTTAAAAGCTCGAAATAGTTCTAAAGGGCGTTTTTGAAGCTAGGAGCCCTTTCTTACGTACCTAACCTTCTTTTTCGCAAATATTATGGTGCATAGTGGGTAAATTTTCTACATTTTCAGAACACTGTATTTTCTACCAATCGAATTGATAAAGATAAAAGCCATGAAGGAAACGTAAATAGCGCCTTTGAAGAGTCACCCCACCAATCTTTCTGGGGAGATGCTTTTTATCGACACGTGTTCACATTATTTGTGTTGTTCCCCCGAGGTCAGAATCTGGCGGTTGTTCGACTTGAGACCCTTCCATTACTTCAAGCAAATAGAGGATAAACCACCCTCATTCCCGAAATGGTGGTTCAAAGAAAATTCAACAACAATTTATGCCTGCATAATGGCTGCCCTTATAAATCAAATAGTAACCCTGCAGACTTAGATTTGATGGATCGGCGGCTTTGATTTGGGGATAATCCGGTCCTGTGTCGTGGTTTGCCTTTTCCACCCTATCGATTCAGCACATGGCAATTTTCAGGTAAAATTGGCAAGAAAGCCGTGAAATTGAAAACATCAAAAGCGAATTTTCTATTTTTCCACCCCCGCGGGACGACAAAGTGTTGTAATTAATCTGCGAAATTTTTGCGATAAAAGTTTTCTCGGCATTATTGCAGAACTTCATCCGTGACTGGGGGGTAATATTGACCGAAGATGAAGTGCGCTAAAGTTCTCGCGAAATATGCGATCTCTCATTTTTATCTTTCCAACGGTTTTACCGGAGATCCTGCAAGTACACGGCTTCGCCTTTAAGGATTCTACTCGGAATTTAAGCACATTGTCGCTGAAATATATGTGGATTAGCATTATCCAGTTGGGAAACTAAGTGCTCTTAGGTAATCCCGCTCGCTAGTCTGGGCTTTTCCCATCGATAACGACATCTCGTTATTTTTTCCATTATCCTTTTTGTTTGTCGGGCGCAAATTTCAATATAAGATGAAAAAATTATGCGGTCCGCAACATGTGCCGACAAAATATTCCCCTGTTTCCGGCGTCTTATATTGACGTTTTCTCCTTTGTCAGGCACTTCTCGGTTCGCTAAAAATTTCGTTCTGACCCCAACCAAGGATAACTAGTGCCGACGGCGATTTTGCGAAATTTTTATTAGAAACTCGTCCAGATTTGCATAAAATAACAAACGGGGTGGAAAAGTAAGTGATGAGTCGTCATCTCGACTAAATTCGCACATAGGGGCATGTAACTAAAACTGATTAAAGTTTCTGTTTGTGTTAGAACATTCATATAAGCACGAACTTCCGCTTTGCCGCAACGGCGGAAGATAATTCCTCGAGATGAAAATCTCGATTCAGAGGCGCCGTTAATAGTAAATGCAATCGAGGAAATGTTCATTCTCGGTAAGTAAACGAAGGAAACCTTACTGTTTATTCCAGGCATTCGTGAGGGATAATTCTCATTCTTCCGTGTGTGAACTCGTGTCCTTTTACTGAAAGGCAGTCTCGAATTCCTATCAAATAAAAAAAATCTTTTGTAGCTCATTTTCAAGGATTTTGCTGTGAGGGATCCTGTGTCTAATTTATGCTAATCTTGGCACTGTAATAACACCTAATGTCGGTAATTTAGTTGTGAGTCAGTTAACTTCGGGTTTGCCTTCAATCGTGGAAATAAAATATGATGTAACACACAGATCAGATTGAGAAAAATTCATATTTCAGAATTCAAAGAGCAATTTAAAAAGATTTTATTATCAACTAAAATAATACAGGATATATTGCTGATGAAGATTTAAAAAATTGTGCGTAGTTGTGGCAGTCCATAAAAAACCTATTATGCCAATGAGTGGTTAATTGTGTCGTTAAAAATTATCATCGACAAAAATATTCAAATCTACAGAATACAGCTGAACTTTTTCATTTATTCAGTAGGTCTATTCTGACAATTGTCATTGCCTTCACCATATTAAAAAAAATGGTGGCATTATTAAAATTATAGGATGTACCTACCTAATTTTTTTAAAATCAAAATCATATAAATTTAATTTTTTGTTTCTAGTACCTATCAGAATATTTGAAAAAATTACTATTGCTTCATGATGCCGTGTCGCATTTGCTTACCTATACTGCATTTACATTCGGTAAGTGTTACTAAAAGTAATTTTGATATTGTTATATCGAAATGACTAGTATTTGGATAAAAAAACCTCTAGAAATTCCATTACGAAAGAAGACGAAAAGAAATATTTAGGGTAGAAAATCACGGAGAAAATCGTTAAAATGTAAAAGCAAACAGATATTGTAAATTTATAGTGGCCCACAAACAGCTGACAGAAACGCTAACCTCTGAGACTTCAAAGTAAGTAAGCAGTTTTAATTTTAAAAGTCCGAACAATAGGTTACACAGCTTAAATCAAAAAGTTACCAAATCTAGTAAGTTTTATTAAACGTAAATAGACTATACCGGAATCATTAGTCCGGTAAGGTAAGTGACACTTTACAGCGAAAATAAATATATAATAAATATAAAAAGTAAATCGTTGCTATATGGAAATTATATAAAAAAATGCAGCAGAGAAGCGGCTGGAACCTCCCCATCGCGTGGATCTTTGTATTCTGTGTAGATAGTAGTCAATTCAACAGAATTTTTTTAATCCTTGACTAATTTCGCAATTTTCTGACAAATACCGACGTCACCTCGGACATCACCCATCAGGCTTGACAATATGTTCCTTTTAAGGTTAATGTTTTGCCACCTTTTTGACAATAACTGCCACTTTATGTCATCCACTGTCAGCCCGCTATTCTCTATTTTCCACTGAAATGGCAGAAACTATGGACACATTTTTAGAACCAGAATTTGATCGCCTTTCTAATGGCGACATAAAAAAGGAGGCCTTGTATTTAAAATTTTAAGTTGATATGCTTAAATGACACTTCCTTTGGACGAATTGCTTCCTAAAGCCCTTCAGGTCTTCAACGGGTCACCCAATCTTTATGTACCAAATTTCAGCCAAATCGATTCATTAATTTGGGCTATAATGTATTTTTAGTGTTATTATAAAATTTCGATTTTTTGAACCAAACAGCACTAAATGCGAATTAATTTTGTCTTATTTAAAACCGGAATTTGAAGACCTTTCTGATGGTGACAGTAAATCTTTCAAAAACTTGTTTTTAATGGTTAAACGAGAGAACAATTTTAAATTTGGAAATTGGTGTGCCAAAACGGCACTTCCCGAGGGCCGATTGAATCCAAAATTTGTTCAGCTCTTCGACGTGTAACACAATCCCCATGTGCAAAATTTCAGACAAATCGGTTGAGGGGCTTGGGCTGTACCGCGATTTTAAAGTCCGATAAAAATGAATTTTTTTTTAATTTTTGGTCAAAAGGATACTAAGAATGAATACATTTTTATACGCAGAATTTGAAGGTCTTTCTTATGGTGACGTGAAAAATGGGGGTTTGCATTTAAAATTTAAAAGTTGATGTGCCAAAATGGCAATTCCGGTGGCACGATTGGCTCCAAAAGCTTTTCAGATCTAAGTTAGGCTATGAGATGCCTATGTACCAAATTTCAGCCAAATCGCTCCAGTAGTTTGGGCTGTACAGCGTTTACATACGCACGTACGTACGTACATACATACAGACAGATTTTAAAAACTACTTTTCTGGGTTCCTGAGACCTCAAAACGTATAGATCCGGTCTTATCCCGATTTCGAAAATTTTAGTGATTGCAGTAACCTACCATTTTTTAAAATTTTGATGGGGTTGGGGAGGTTAATTATATAAATTATGATAGAACACGATAGATAGATTGATACAATTTTTTTTCGGATTCCTTCAAATACCACATACATATCCATAGCTCGATCCGTGGCTTGTTCAATAGATTATAGAGTTACGGCGATTAAGGCCAAAATTAATAAAAATGTCCATAAAGTGTCACGATTATCACGTTGGGGTTGTTGGGCTTGCTTTTTAGAAACCATAGAAATAAGGTTATCATCTGCTTACCAGCCTCTTTTTATGCGGGTTTTCACAATCGCCTGACCTGTAAATTACTATCATACACTGGTTATTCCTAGAAGTATTATCAAATGTTATAATTGAACGCGAAAAATATTGTTTATTGGACATATTAATTTGCAAAACTTTGTCTATTAATACATAATGGAGAATTTACTTGGCAGTGTTCAATAATAGTTATTTATGGCATGTGTGTTTTACAAAGGTCGAGTGTCTATTTTCTTAAGTGTCTAAAACGCTGATAAGACACGAGTGCCATATAACGTTTTATCCACAACTGGCCTACTATTAGGGCATAAAAAAATTAGAAATTATAGATGACAGTGACAATTTATTCTAAGGTCGATATCGCCGAACTAGACGGTCAAGAGATACCTATTTGCAATTGTTGAGGGTTTTGTGAAAAATAAAACACTAGTGTTTTGTAGCAATAAGTGTTTTATGAAAAATAAAACACTAGTGTTTTATAGACAGGTTGTGGATAAAACATTTAATCCAGTCTTTAAGATAATCCTTCAAGAATTCTATAGCAACAAATTGTTGACAACACTATTTGTTTCTACGGTATAGTAATAAGGTTTAGCATTAAGCTTAGGATTAATGTTTCATGCAACCGGCACTAAGGGCGGTTTTCATTTTCTGTAATTCTCCTTAGCTACAGTTAATTTTCATCCCTTTTTAATTTTCATATCCCCTTTCACAATGTTTCAATCCCCTGAAGCGTCACATTTGCAAAATTCGGCAAATTTGGGTTTTCTTTGTACTTTTTTACTTAACTGCGGGAAATTTTCATTGCCTTAGTTTTCATTCACATTAATGTTTTACGATTTTCTAGGTACTCTAAGAACAAATTTTCCACATTTCGCCTTTTTAATACATCTGTGCGTCTACGGAGGCTGTACCACTAGGTGCAGATTGACAAAATCTGCAACCGGTTCCACCAGTAAATCCAGCCGGCCTTTACATGCACATCGCTTTGATACATATCTTCTGGTGGCTTTTGATTATTTATCTGGCAATATCAAATACATTTATGGAAAACCTGTTTACATTTGTTAATTGCTGGTTGCTGTAAATGCTTTAGTGGTTAATAAAGGAAACGTTTTATAAACCACCGTGTGGCTCTAAGGTCCAGACTTATTAATTACTTTTTCATTATACCTCTCTGAAAAACGTAGGTTTCGAGTACGTTTACGAATTTTGAAAATACAGTTTTCCCGTGCGCTGCACCGAAAAATGTTTTCCCGTGCACTGCACTGAAAAACGTTTTCCGGTGCACTTCACCGATTTTATACATAAATAAATACATTGTTATAGAGAACTTATTTTTTTATTTTGAGAATTTTGAGAATTTATGATTAGACAACAAATAACTAATTTTTATTTAGAAAACTTGCCATCCAAGCTAATGTTTATAGTGCAATTTGTGTTCTTACAAATATTTAATCCGCCAGGCGGTATCTGACCTTCCAGAATCGAAATTTGTTTCATGGACGTAGAAGTTGAAGCCGCTTCTTCACAACCAGCAGAATCTTCCACATTCAGCTGAGCGCTGACCTGTCCCTGAACGACTGAAATGGTTTCCTTTGACGTTGATGCTTGATTGTCTTCTGCGTTGGCATAAGTGGCATAACTGAACAATTTACGAGACACTTCCACCTTTCTCCGTAAAGACTCTTCAACGTAGCCTTCCGCTACTGCCGAGGAACGCCATCCTCCATGTCTTTTGAGTGTGAGCAGATCCCCTCCTCCTTCCACCAACATAGATGCTGAAGATCGCCTTAAGCCATGTCCGGTGTATTGTTCAGGTTTCTCAAGCTTCAAATATTCCGCAATTTGCCTGGTAACACCACTAATGGTATGGGATCCGACATTCTGAGCGTAACATCTACCATTACGATAGGAGAGAAATAGTCTTCCACTCTTCATCTTTGCAGGTCGCAAACTGACATATTTACGGTAATATGTGCATGGGCGAAAGGGACATCCTTCATCTGTAATAGTGAAACTTCTTGATTTGTGAGTTTTGCCATCTCGAAGAAACACCACTAGGAAACGTCCATTATCTTCAACGTCATCCACAGTTAAGCGAATCAAATCATCTCTTCGACAGGCGCCGAAAACCCCAAACAACAAAATTACCTGCAATGTATTTTTAATGTATTGCAAAAGCTAAACGGCGTAGGTACCTTGGTCAATAACCATTTCTCATCTGGGGCTTCACATATAAATTTCGTAACCTGCTCTGCAGTTAGCACTTTGGACTTTTTCGGCACGTAGCCAACAGCTTGACGTTTCAGGAACGCGACAGTTTTAGGAAACCTGCACATAATAAAATTTGATAAAATAATTTATGCAAAATGTACTTACTTGCTGACATCCAGATTTTCTTTTACGGCCAGACAACTTTTTATCATGGAAAATCGACTCCAAAGAGTAGAACATTTCATAACTTTGGCTTTCTCAGACAAATAAACAAGCAGAACATCATCATTTGGTATCTTCACCTTCCTTTGCTTGCACCATTCGCAAAATAAGTGATACTCATGTTCGTATCTTTCCCTGGACTTTTTAGGCAGCAATTCTGTACTTACTTCTGCAGCTTGCTTCAGTAAATCGTCCGGAATCTCCAAATTGCAATCCATATTAGAAATGAAAATTACGCGCACTGACAAGTAAACAATTTTAAACAAGCGTTGCTACTCGCGTTGCTAAGACTGTTTCACGTGTTTTCATTACGCTCTAGATAGATAAAAATTAAATAAAAATCATTACCTGTTTTACTTTTTATGCAGTGTTTTCAGAGAGGTATAATGAAAAGCATCGTTCATTACACGGCTTGAAACTAGCTTTTCCCGAGCTCGCACGACTTCCCGTGTTCGGCTGCGCCTCCCACGGGAAACTGTCACGCTCGCACGGGAAAAGCCTTGTTTCAAGCCTGGTAATGAAATATACTATTACAATCTAAAATTGTGAAGTTATTAATGAGTTTACTTAAAACCCCTATGGATTTAAGTCAAGCATTGTGTTACAGCCTTAAGGAAGCTTTATTACCACAATTAAAACCAAAGCCTACGTTTTCTCCAATTGAAAACCTGCACGTTATCTAGTGGCAACGGAAAGTAACCAGTTTTATACAAGTAAAGCTTAAGAAGATATATTTTCTGAGCTTTCGGATCGTTCATTAAATTTCAGGATCAGCGAAACTGTTAAACTAGTGCATTTTTGTTGCATCAAACAGCAACGGGCAAAGACTCAACATTTATTTCCCCATTTTCGGCGTTTCAGTGGATTGTGTGCTGTTTAATTAAAACACTCAAAAATACAAAACCAATAAGCCGCTCGTTGATGGCCGACCGTCAAACGGGCACTTAAACCGACGCTTCCCATACAAAACCATTGAGAGGAAAGTTATCTCGTTGTTAATTTTGCTAAATTGGCGTTAACGAATTGGTTATAGAGTCAACAAAGTCTTGTTAAGGTTTTTTGTACAGTTATAAAAGCTGTACAATTTTACTAACTCGCGGCGCCACCACCATTTCTGCTCCAGAAATAAGCGCTCCAAGAATTATTTTTCAATTTTCTTGAAGGTTGAACGTATTACATATCTTTGAAAAACAGATTTCATTATTTGGTTAATTGGGTAAACATTTTTTGCTAACAAGTACGTTAAAACGATTTCCTAATATTACATACGCATAATGGCGAAACCGTGATGTCCAGCGTGATAGCTTTTCGTCATTTATCATGTCTAACCTTCGTAAAACTAGAGAAAATATTGCAATAGCACCCACTTCCAGTTTTTGTGAAAACTTTTTAAATCTGGCCCAAAAGTAACGTCTTGTAACAGCGCCCGAAAATTCAAGTCGCCGACTAGTAATTATAGTTTCCAATTACGGCAGCTTGTTTATAGGTAATCAGTCACGTTTGATTGCTGGTGATACATAGAGATGCTAGATTCTTTGTTGTTTGCATACAAATGCGTAGGTTACTGGGTTAAAAAGTCCTTATGTTCGGAACGGTGTCAAGGGACAATACGTAATCAATATGGTACCGTTTTATTCCGATTTACAGCCTGGGGCAACCATTAAATCACCATGAATGACAAACTAAACAGTAAACTTACCATCGGTGATGTATCAGTGCCTCTTTAGCCCTGAAAAAAACGACAAATTGTTTAGACAATTCTTCCAGAGGTTGTTTATTAAATAAACGCGTGTACCTCCTAATGGCTACTTGGAACAAGTAAATGATAAATGAACGATAATCTTCTTATCATGCCATTATGTTGGAGTAGATTTAAAGTTCGTTCGTCTTATTTACGGAGAAATGGAATTATTTCAGTTTATAGTCGCCATGATTTAATGACTTTTCGGTTGGGTGAGTCGCAAGAAGTTGCCGACTCGCGCCTTGTCTTCCAGGAATAAAATAAAAAGGATCTTCCCAGACGAGCGCGAGTTTTGCATAAAGATTAAGGGCGAAAGTTCTTAAGATCGGATTTCATTAGAAAAATTGCTTGATTGTTGCAGTGATCTTTTAATTTTTCGATTTACTCATTCGGGTCTTCCCGCGGGACTCCGTCTTTATATTAAGCGATCCAAAAAAAACTCATTCTCGGCGGGCTTTGGGACTGACATATGTCAGTAATTTTGTAAAACAATCAGTTACTCATGTTTTGGCAGTCAGCCTGTCAGTTGCCAAGCCCACTGAAGATGAGTTTTTTTTTGGATTCCTTTATTGATATTTATACAGTGAGAACCAGAAGCCCGACCCCCCTATACCAAGAGCCTCGAAATTTGGAACGGGGCTATTAGTCGAGAAATGATGTCGATTACCATTTACGTAATGTGTCGTGACCTTGAAGTGTCAAAGTTTTGTGACATATAAATCAAAAATTTTAAATGTCACTGGGGGCATGTGACGCCTCATTTGAAAGCTAACTTAATTTTCTCTACGATGTGAAACTTTGAAAAAGATTGGTACCTACTAAATCAAAATCAAAGTTAAATTAAAATGTATCTTACTGAAAAATGATTTAACATAATGGAAATTGCCGTTTAGTGGTTTCAAATTGCGTAAAATCATTGAAAGTAATCACATACAACACATTCCGGCATGAAATACATTGAATTGTTCATAATTCCTCGCTAAAAAATGAGATTGAATGCGCAGTATATTTTTTCAATTTCTGTCATTTTGCAAAGACAATTATTTTTTAAATTTAACCATTGAGTCTAGCATGAACATATACAACTTAATGGAAATGAAACTTTTGTCCTACGTCACAACTAAAATAATTGCTACCGCTAATACAATTAATACCAGCTGTTACCAGTAAAGGCTATCCGAAAGGTAATTTTTCAAACTATTTTTGTAGGTATTCACATTGAACTCAAAATTCAAAATACGACAACGGGGGAATTTTTTCATCTGTGCCCCCGTAAGACAAAAGTTCCATTTCCATTAGGTAAAGACAGACATTTTTGAAAAACCACTTTTTTTGGTTTCCAGAAATAAACTGAAGGCAGGTGCTACGATGTTAATGCACTTTAATTACTAAGGACTTAAAGTTGTACAAAAACAGAGCACATAAAGTGACTGTTTAGGCCCGACCCATAAAATATTATTTTTACACGATTAATTCTAAGCCGCTTAGGAGGAAGCCCGTCTATCTGCCATTTGATTGCTCGTAATTGGATCGGAGTTGGCCTTTTGTGTTGCACAACAATCCAAATGGGCCGAATTAACCTATCAACGCGCTAACGCTATTATTTATATCGGACTTGATTCGGCTTTATTGTGACTGTGAATCATCGCCAATTCGTTGGGGATAATCCGTTTACGATAAGCGAGGGTCAGGGCGCATTTTAATACAATTACCGCATCATAAGCGGTGCAGTAATGAAGTTGACATTAGACGAGAACAAAACAAAGAGCTCTTAATTGCTTCCTTTCACTATCCTCCGTGGAGATGCTTGCAAAAAGGGCATTTTCACGAAATCGCCAGCACCCACTTTCGCATTCCTGCACGGTCATTGAAACAATGGAATCGCAGCTATAATAAGTCAATCGGATTCTACACGATTTTCCTTTTAAATGGAAAGTGAATAATTTTACTCGAGTCGATTACCTCCACGAAAATGGACCTTCAGTATTCTGAAGTGACCCTGGAATTACACCTACGTGCTCATCTGAATACCTTAAGGTAAATAACAATGCAAGGAGTGGACGGCAGTATGATCCTATTAAATATCACAAAAAGAAGGTTGCCATTCCAAAGTGATCTGCGTTGTAAACTGATTTACTGTGCTGAAAATGTCGCCACTTTGTAGAGAAAACATGAAACTATGATTGCACAGTTTCATTTTCCAAAAATTAATTAGAAAAAACTGCGAAAATCTCGAGGAAATCTAATCAAAATTCGCCGTCTGATATTTGAAGAACTATGCGATTATTGGTATATTCGCAAATTGGGACACACGGAACTAACTTTTAAGTTAAAAAAATGATGAAATATATTAAAATTTTTAAACGTTTTTAAACAAATGAAAAGAAAGCCGTAGTCCTCACGTTCTGTAACGCGTGAAAAACGGAAACTGTCGCTCGAAAGCGTCGACTTCCTGCGTAAAATCGATTTTTTTGCAAAATTAAGACCGCAGCTAATCGGTTCATGAAGAGAAACGATCACACCCACCCACCTCAGTCACAGAAACCTTGACAATTGGAATTTTTAAATATCGATGTATCGACCTTGCTCTTCTAAATGAGCCCTCGCGAACTGGTTCGACTGACTTGAGATGCATCGTTACGCAAGCGATTGCATGATGTTCAAGTTTACAGTGGGCTTGGCTGAGAAATAAAAGAGTCCAAACATTTTGCCGATCCCGTTTTGTCGAAAACTTCAGGGCCAACATTTTCTTCCGGTTGACAGGTGAACGAGCGATTTTTTGTCCAATTTTACGTTCTATTGCTCAAATGCTCATTGTGTAAACTGTTGTCCTCAAAAATTTTCACTTTCTAACTGTAACGATAATAATTGTTTTGAAACATGTGCACGGCGGAAAATCGAGTGGAAGCAAACGGGCGGCTCAAAACTTTTCCGGATAATTATAAATTCATAATGATGGCTTCGGAAGAATCCGCGCCCGGAATTTTAAGTCTTTAATTAATTTAACACCCATCTATTACCGAAGTTTTGCTCCGCTGCCTCCGGGAAATTATCCTCAAATCAATCATTGCTTATAAGTGTAACTAATTCAAATAAGTACTCGATTTTATCTCGTTCTCGTTTAATTCTGAAATAGCATTAATTATTACGTGGGCGGAATCAATATTGATGGAGTTGAATTGAAATTTGGGGGCGAAGATGGAGAAGGCTACAAAAATTATAAATAAGGAAGGAGACAAAGCTCTTATTATATTCGATATTCTATTGTCAAGGCGTAAAATGATATTTTAAGTTAAGACCAAGTCATCGCGTCTCGGCTCCCAAAACATTTTAATTGTCGCGAATGAATTAAACGAAAATTAAACAACAAACCGGTCACGGATAATTAGTGTTAAATTAAGCAATTAATTCAACATTTACAAATACCCCGATTTTACTTACTACAACAGAACAGATGTGGTAAATACCTACAAAATACACAAAAAACTTTTTTCTTGAAAAGGCGGATTTGCAAATTCGTAAAAGACAGCTTGTATAATAATAGGTAGCAAATGTGACATTAGATTTCTAATTGACATAATCTACGTTTCGACGAGAATTAAAAATTTAAGAAATGTCACATTATTTATGTAACAAGTCGGAAAAACACATCATTTCCTTTAGCGAATCCTTATTGAAAAATTTTACGAAATTTTGTTTTAATTAATTCACTAGGAAGTGCGAAAAGTAAAGTCCCGTCGCATATTAACGAAAGCGGGGGTTGTGTCTCAGGCTTTTTTTCTGTTGGTTTGTAAACGGGATTTCAGTTCTGTCAAAATTCCTGTCATGGACATAATAATTAACAACAAAGACCCCTTTCAACCTCCATTGTTACTGTTTATTGACACTGACAGTGAGTGACGGGAGTTTTGAAGGATGTGAAATCCCGTTTACAAACCAACAAAAAAAAAGCCTGAGACACACAACCCCCGCTTTCGTTAATATGCGACGGGACTTTAACTCTCTTTAATTAATTTTTTGCAGTGCGGAAAATTTGCGGATAATATAACATTTTTCGAAGAAAATTATGATTATGAAAATAACAATTTTTGACACCCATTGCCATTTTGTATCCTCGAATTTCATAACTTTTTGCATTCTCTTTGTTTTTCTTCATTCTTTTTATTGGAACAATGTGTCAAAACATAAACTGACAAGTGGTAGATAACTGATCGGCATCTAACACTAATTCCAATGACTTTCAGTTTTATTTACAAGAAATGAGCAGCGGAAGTGAATATGTAAATATGCTTAATTTTAGGTCATAACAAGGACGTGACTTAGTAATATGTAATGTAAATGTTTACATTACATAACTATATTATGTTTTAAGATAACAAAATTAGGGTTGGGAGGTGGGTGTAATAAGTTTTTTCTGAACCGTTTTGATGACAATTATTTATTGTTAAGTAAACAGAAATCCCGCCAGGGATCTGCATTAGGTCCTACATTTTTTTTATCACTGATGATGCTGCTAACGTTCTGGGAGGTGAAACGTTCTTCTACTTACATAAAAACGTATTTTTAATGTTTTTACCATCTCCACTGTTTCAAAAAAAATTGATAAGTCAAATTTGATTTTTTTTAATGAAATATTTACAGCCTCTTACCATTATTCATCCCTAAGATATTACTGTTCTTGAATCTTTAAGGAATTGGGGGCAAGAAATTATTTTTGAAATAAATGCCTTAACAATTCACCATTTACCTGGGTGCAGTTTTTACAAGAAAATAAGATGTAGGCCTTATTGTAGAGGTTTTTAGGAAACTCTGGTCTGATTTTAGTTGTGTTCCTAAGTACAGGGCGTTCAAAATTAATTTACTTACAAAATTTCGGAATTTCGTAATTTTTCTCAAATTTTTCAAGCGTAACACCCTATATACTTTGGAGTAGGGTTATGTAGAATTTGTAAACGAATGTTTTTTATTTTCATCCGTTTTCGAGTTACTTATTCGCAAAAATTACAAATTTTCTTGTATGCAGACAATTTTATCATAGGCATCCAGAATAATATTGTATAAATGAATGTTGAAAATATCTTCCATTTTGGTCAATCGACAACTTAATTTGAAGATATTAATTTCAAACTATAGTCCAGTAGCCAGAGCGAGAAAATGGTCATTTTAAAATTGAAAAAATTATTTTTTGAACAAAAAGGGAAGTGAAGAGATCTTTTTGATTTGTGCATAACCTAAAATGGAAGACATTTTGAATATTTATTATATATAGTAAACAATTTAGTCCTGACCTTGCATTTTTGTTAGTAGGCAGTAGAAAAGTTTTTTCAAGAAGCAGTTAAATTGTTCGCAACCCAAAATTACGAAAGCGTAGAGCTGCCATGATATTTGCTAACTTTTTTTATTTTGTAATTTACAGAAAAAGTGTAATTTACAGAAAAAAGTGTAAATTTACAGAAAAAGTGTAAATTACAGAAAAAGTGTAAATTTACAGAAAAAGTGTAAATTTATGTTTTCGTTCTGAGAGCACCGTTACCGAGTTGTACAGGGTAGTCCAAACGCATTAATACACGGCTGTTACCTACGGCCAAATTTTAAGATGAATAGAATAAAAAATCCATGGTAAATGCTTGTATAATTTAACAATAAACAAAAAGTACATAAATTGAGCAATAAATTTTTAAATTAAAATTTTCATTATTAAGAATATTTTTTCAGAATGCAAGATTTGTTGTTTTTGGTCATTTTATTAATTAACAGCTTGATAACAGTCCGATAAAAAATATAGCAAAATGGCTCGTAATCCTGCACTCTGAAGAAACATTTTTTCCTTTGTAACGAAATGCGCCATTTGTTGTAAAGAAACTTATAATTAGGCCCCGTTAAAATCCTTTAGTGGGCGTGTACAATTAGTGGGAGGCATGTGGTAAGACGAGGACGATTGCATCGGTTGCACATATGATGAAATGCGTTGTTGCCGGATCTCCGCGCGAAATTTGAATTAATGAAAATTTAAAAATTTACTGTTCGATTTATCAAAAAAATTAAATTATCACCATAAAGAAGGACTCACAGGGAATCCAAAAAAATAGAAACATGGGTGGTGCCATTAAAAAAATAAATATTACTCATTGTTTATCACTAAATTATGCAAATTACAAATTGCGACGAAATGAAGGTAATTTATTCTAATTTACATTGGATTTTTATTTTATTTATTTATCTTATTGCTTGGCCGTGAGTGCCGTGTATTAATAATTTGAACTACCCTGTATAACTCGGTAATGGTGCTCTCAGAATGGAAACAAATTTACAGTTTTTCTGTAAATTTACACTTTTTCTGTAAACTTACACTTTTTTCTGTAAATTTACACTTTTTCTGTAAATTTACAGTTTTTCTGTAAATTTACACTTTTTTCTGTAAATTTACACTTTTTTCTGTAGATTTACACTTTTTCTGTAAATTTACACTTTTTTCTGTAAATTTACACTTTTTCTGTAAATTTACACTTTTTTCTGTAAATTTACACTTTTTCTGTAAATTACAAAATAAAAAAAAGTTAGCAAAAATCATGGCAGCTCTACGCTTTCGTACAAAATAGAGAGCATTTTGAACATTTACATTTTAATTTGGGTGCTTGTAAAGGGTGGTCAATAAAAAACCGGACAGTTTAATCCATCCCTAAATTTTTTTTCTCAATAAAAAATTAAGATAAATTAACTTATTCTCCTAAAACAAAGTTTAATATTCTAGAGCGTTAGTTGTTATACTTCAACAAAGCATTTAGGCGACTGTTTTTTTGTCCATGTTTCCTTTAATAATTTAGGAAAGTTAATCTCGAGTTAAACTTCTTCCCGAACTTCGTCGTCGGCCACTGCGACCAGAGTAGTTAAAATTGTATTGTGCAGGTCCTACGAGGTCTAAAAAGTCCGAATAATAATTAATGTCGTTAGTGAAGCAGCAGTCAACCCCCTGTCAATTGGGGTAAAATTATAACGAGTCCTGGAGAAACTTTGGCCGTAAAACGCTTTACAGAGCCGCATTCGGGCCGTGTCACCTGGGAAAAGTGGTCAACTGGAATGACTTAACCATGCACAGGATCGATTTTCTCTAATTTCGACCAAGGAAACCTCGAAGGAAACGATACTTTTAAAAATCAAGGTGAGGGACGCCGAAGCTGCACATTTCATTCCGCGGAGAAATAATCTTGACCTTCAATAAATTCATTGTTGCTTCATCTTAATTAATTAGTTTTTTAAAAACAAACACTCTCAGGTAATATTGCATTATAATATGAGATGGATAACACTCGAGTCGTCCGACCTTAAGTCGTCTTTGAGCTGCCTCGCGTTGATCCATCGAGCGAGGCGGCATGAAAATTGCAGTTTTCCAAGATACAAACTGTTATGGCGTACTTCCGCGCAATTTCCACGGATATTTTGCATAATTGTCTTTATGGAGGTTTTTATTCCAGCAATCACACACGCCTTCTTAATTTCGAAAGTTGGAAACTCTAACGCGCGACCGTTAATTTAAATTGCCCAAAGTGCATACGAATTCACGTTCGGGCTAGAGGAAATAAGAGTTGTTTAATTATTTTTTTCTTTTGAATCCCAGTTATTACGATAAGTATTACTAAACTTTGTCGTGTGTCTGGCAATTTATTTTTAAAATACTATAGCTACACATATTTCTGACGATAGAATGTCATACATATAATAAAATTGTTATTCCATAACAAATATGGCAACTGAAGTTCGTTCATTTTCTATAGCTGAACTAAAATTTTTTGAAATTTAGCGGGGCAGCAAAATCATTACATAAATCAAATTTTCTAGGGTTTATTTTTATTGTTAGCAGCAGTGTCACAGATAAACGTACCTGACGCTTTTTCGTGAGTATTTTTCTTTGCACTTTACTTAAAACTACACCCGCACAAAGATCATTTTGGGCCAATCCAGAGCAATTGCAAAATTTTGACATTTGTCATGGTTTCTGACGTATCGTATTGAAATCACTTCTACCAACTCACCTGTTAGTAAAATTCCTTGCAAAATTTCCTCATACCAACCTAAAATTTAAATTTTGACGTTCTGTCACTTCAATAGCAAATGAATGGACAGTACCTGAACAACTGAAACAGCTGAAAAGATGAAAATATTTTATTTTTGGTGCACGCGGGCGATATAATGTAAGTCTACTAAATTATATAAATAATTGGATGATGGATCTCCAAGCGCTTCTAATGATCAGTCTTCTTCAACCACCCTGTATATGTACAAACATGTATAGAATTTGAAGGGCTCCTCCACCAAATTTCACAAGTATGCTCCCAGTGGTTGTTTATTTGACGGGGAAACATTGATATTGAAATCCCGAGAATTTTCGCACAAATTCCAATAGAGGCAGCAGTTCATAAAAGTAGAGGATGCAAATTAAGTGCCAGGAAATGTCACGATCGTGTCGATGGTACCAGTCATTTCGGTCTGTTCCAATACGCAATCACAGATCCATCACGTCTAACATTATCTCTTTTCAGCCGTTAAAGTCGTCTTGAATGTCTTTTTAATGGCTGTTTTACCACCATTAGACGTGCCATAATTAGGCTGAGGATCAATAGATCGTAAAAATCCATCGATATGACAGATGATGCAAAAATTTCAAACGCGAGCGATCGTAAAACGGAACGTAAATATTTTCTGCAAAATTCTTTAAATTTCTAATTTTTAATATTGTCTCTTTGTTAGATGAAGGAACACACCTAAAGGATATAAAAAAGTGGCCAAGAGTAAGTGTTGCTTACCTTCAAATAGACGCAACGTTTCCTATAAGTAAAACAACACTACATGAACACAGGTGTGCGGTCGATGGAATGCCGCATCGAATTTTAAGGTGACGCTGTAACTAAGCAACGTTTTTTTGACAACAATGTGAGCGTCGCGACGCCGATGCTGTTGCGACTCCAGGCGCCTACTGGAAGGACGCGACGAAGACTGATCGCAACAGGGATCGCAAGCTGGATGTCAACAATAATAGTGGGCAAACGACGCCGCGCTTCGGCTAGGATCGGTTGTAGTGGTCGTGCTCTCGTCCTGCAGCAGGAATTCAATTAGCAGGATTGACTGGGTCGGGGTTTTTTAACGCGCGCGATTCGGTGATTACATGGGACGACATGGATGGGTTCAAAAAGGCGCCTTGGATACCTGTTGCTCCATAAATTAATTTCCTTGGATGCCCGATATGTACACTCGACCTACATCTGATATAGAGCAACAATAATTGTCATTCATGAGTTGGTATGAATCATTTTCTTTTTTAGAGGTACTATTGAACTTTTACTTTTACTATTATTGCTCTTTTGTAATAACGATAATATTGGCAGGTCTCTTAATAGAAACGCGATTGACAAACTTTTGCTGAATTGTTGCGATTGTAAAATATTGTTTCTTCGTTGGGACCAAGGTTTAGGTATATTTTCACTCTCGAATTTGTTTTTTGAACTCCAATTGCGAGAGCTGAAAACAAACAGAACTGTTCTTCTTCGAAAAAGCTCAAGGTTTTTCTTTGTTTTCAAAAATTAAATCTCTGGTTTGCTGCTTACAAAAATGGTTCGGTTCTTAATTTGGTTAAGTTAGGTCAGTCAGAAATAGAACACTAGAAGCATAGTTAGAAGGGTATAATTGAAGAGCAAACATGCAAAAACCGATACGTCCACTTCAAGTGAGGTATGAATTTTTGTCTTTTAATCCTACAGAAAATCTTAAAGGGAGACTTAAGTGAAAATAAAAATTGTAGAGAATTTTTTTCTAAGAATTATGGTGAAAAAATTAATGTGCTACTACCAATAATAACCGAGATACAGCAAATTTTATGTTTATTCCTACAACGGTGTGACGTCATAGGGGCATAGAAGCACGGACGCACGGCTGCGCGCTTGGTTTTAAATGTGGTTTAAAGTCGAACAACATGGCGTACGGGTTTGAGCCTCCTTTTTTCACTAAGAAAATGAAAAAGTTGGAAACTGAGAAGAGGTTTTTCACTAAGAAAATGAAAAAGTTGGAAACTGAGAAGAGGAAACAGCTCCTAGATGCTGATAAATTTGTGAATATAAGCAACATTACATACTGGTGTCTTTATAACAATTGTTATAAAACAGCGAATGATTCGGAATGTTTTTATTGCCAAGAAAGCACTCTGAGGGCGGGTTCTGTTAAAACATTTAATCCCGTCTTAAAGTTAATTCTTCAAAAATTCTATAACAACAAATTATTGACAACAATTGTTTCTATGGTATCGTAGCGGGCTTAGCGTTAAGTCTAGGAATAAATAACGAGTGGTCAAAAACTTTTCCGATCTAGTAGCCCTTGACTTGAGAGACGTAGGGCGTAGACTGTGGTAATTACATGGAAACGTCACTGTCAGATTCGCTTTAAATGATAATTTCAGCAGTCTACGCTTTACGTCTATCACGCAAGGGCTACTAGATCGAAAAAGTTTTTGCTCACACGTTATTTTATACAACCCGCCCTAATGGGTGAAAATGGCTGCGAACATGATTGTTTATTGTAAGCTGTTGTATTCTCGATTCGGAACAATATGAAATGTGAAGGAAGTTCCCTCCCGTTTTGGTGAGTATTATGGCAGCCGTACAACAGGACCATACCCGTGAAAAACGCTCGATTAAAGCAACTCGAAATTAACACAAACAAAAGCGATTCATCAAACTAAGCACAGGCAGATTTTTTGAGGCCGAATTTACTATTAAAGCGAAGGAAAGGGCCACGGAGGGATGAATAAACCAAGCGGAATGAACGGCAAAACTGCATTGTCTATATGGGAGGCGCGCGTTACATTGACCCGATGACGTCATCAAGTTTACAATCTACAGTTCAAGCGGCTGTAGCTCAAAAACCATTTGCGATAAAAAAAAATTGTCATAACCATTGTTCTTAGAATTTTCTACACTTTTTATTTAGGCAAAGTTGTTTTTTTGCTTAAGTGTAATTCACGCCAAAATCGTAAATTCAATAAAATTCAGACGCATAACAGTTAACCCTTTCAAAACTCTATAGCAACAAATTGTTGACAACAATTGTTTAAATGGTACCGCAATGGGCCTGCCTAGCGTTAAATTCAGTATGAATCCTCAAGCATCAGATCACAGGGGGGGAAAACGATCTAAGTTATACGTTTTTAAACTTTTGAGATAAATGCGACTGCACGTTGGTTGCGAAAATTCAATTAAATAGTCGGGACTTGCTTTTGTTGTATGATAAAAAGAATGATAACACTCAGTGGAAAACACAATGATTTCCATGGCGTTTTCTGGATAATGATGAAAAGCCTGCTGTTCCTGAATCGTTGTTTGCCTTAATTGGTACGGATTTAGGTCGCTACTTCTAAAAGACCGACGTATATGCTATTAATTGCTCGTTTTTACAAATTTCGAACGGTTTTCCGATAAACAAACGAGAAAACCAGAGGCAAATGAGTATTAAGGTAGAAACATAGGACAGCAGCGATACTTGACTCAATTAAGCGTCAATGCTAGAAACGAGTTTTTAAATCGATTTTTGTGCGGTTTTGCACATTTATGTTGGAATCTTAGCCAGGCTGATGCATCACAAGATCCCATTAAATATTCTTGCAAACAAACAATATCAATAAATAAATATGAGTACTATACTTAATAGAACGCATTATTTGTTTTCCAAATCATTTACTGGAGTATTTTCAATTATCTGTCATTCATGTGATACATATCATTTAACTATTTATAACTAGCTTATATGTGGACCTCAGAGCGTTACAGTATTAACTATATTAAAGTACGATTTTAGAAATATTATGTAGTCATTTTAAAACTTTGGTAGATTCTTCAAAATTTCTATCTGTCGACCAAATATTTTAGGTAATAAATAAGTATGGAAAAGTTGTTGACATTCTGCTGCTGACAGGTTTTAACCATCGTTTTATTAAGAAAATGACTAATACTGTAAGGTTTTGAGCCCCAGTGATGTGCTTTCATTAACTTTAAAAGAAAAAAGCCAATTTTTGCGGTGCTTCGGAAAAAAACGGAAAAAAAGTTAGTTTTTTTCCTACTTTTCCGGTTTTTTCCCGACCGCTTGAAACTGTGCAGTGCCGCCATTCTAGTTTTTGCATCTTTTAAAATAATTCGAAATTTTTCAATATTTTTCGATTTTCGTACTTTCCAAAATGAAAAATTTTGTTTGAATAGGACTCGGAGGGAATACAACGACTATTACTACTACTACTACTACTACTACGACGACTGAGGTGTCGACGTTTCGGAAAAAGTAATTTCTTCATCAAGTCCCGAAGTCCACTATTTAATTTGCAAGACCAAGATTTATGTTTTTTCATAGTTTGACAGTGGTTCTTTATTGTCTTAGTACATCCTCATGCCCATCAGAAGGTATAAAATTTTAAACAATTTCAATAGATTTACGGTAGAGATTTTTTAACGATTTGAAAATATTGAAAATAGGTATAGGAAATGTTAATATGTAGCAGTCTAAAGGAAATTTAATTGTGTATCTTTTGACTGCATAAAATTGTGGTACTCGCATTAGGAAAAATGGAGTTGTGAACAATTTTTTTCCACCATTTTTGAAAATTAATTTCCGCTATATTGTCAAGTCAACAAGAACAATTGAATAATCGAAAGAAAGTTCAAACCTTCTAATTTCGACCCTCTCAGTTTGGTTTCTTAATCTTCAAACGGTTTGGAAGATATAAATTTTTCAACTGTGTATTGCAAATCAATTTTTTGATATATATTTTGACATATGTCAAAAACGGAGACAGTTAGGTAGGCAAAAGTTAGGTGCGTTAAACTCACAATTAAAAGATGAATCCGGTTTTACGACACACCCACCACCGCTCTAACGGCGGTGATGTGGCAACAGTGCCTATTGTTTCCAACCAATCAGAGTGGTCGACCGCGCTTTCTACGTGCTGAAAGCTTTTTTATACGGCTACATTTTAGATCAACATTAAGGTGCGCCCTTTGAGATACATTAGTTTTTCTACTCCTATGGAATAATGTTGGGATTATTATAATTTTTTCAAATAATAATGGTGAATTATGGATGGTCCTGGCAATCAAAATAATTTCCGTTTTTGATGTAACTTTTGAAGCAGTGAATGGATTTCAAAAATTCTTGCATCCATTTACAGGGGAGTGCGCCCCTTTAAAATGATATAGCTCAAAAGGCGTTAAGGAATTTCAATTTTGACCATAGAGTGTGAGGGATTGAACGAATATTAAAAAGCTTTACAGCATTGGATTGACACTGAATTGAAGTTGGGGTTTCCGGCGGTTAGGGGATGTAATTTCATCGAACATCAACGACCTGTTCGCACCAGAAGAGTCAGAAAGGAGAAAATCTGAATGGCCCCTTTTCAGTGGGCAACCCTGTATAACACTTGGAACGTTTTATTTATCAAAAATAGAACCCAAATAGAAATCAGCAGAGTAGAGGGATTACCTAATACCTACCTGCAAATAATACTTTTTGCAAATGTATAAAAGATGACTTCTGATGTGTAATTTTTTAATAATTAGCGGAATTCAACAATTTGCCTGTCTAATATAATTTTCTCTTTGTATTAAAGGAGTATACGCTAACCCATGTCAAACAAACTGCTCCCAATGAGTCATTAGCCAGACATTCATCAAATATTCATTATGTACAGGTTCATAAGGGGTGAATTTTATTCCCCCTTTGCAAGAGAAGATTGTTGATAAATTGCTCGAACGTAAATTAATCGTCTGAGAAGGGGAAGAAAATTTAAAATTATTTACACCATTTAAGGAATGTATAATAGTTATCTGTTTTGTGATTATTAAACGAGCGCATCCACCATTTCCATATGAAATATTCCTTCTGCTGGAGAGGCCTATCCTGAAATAGTCAAGTTTTTTACTTGAATAGAAACTAAAAACTGTATTAATTACTTAATCAATACTGCTGCAGTAAGTCGATGACCCTAAAAATTGAATTACGGATGACTGGAATATTTTTAACGAATAAGAACAAAGTGACAAACTTTTTCTCCTATATTTCCTCAGCACACACGAAATAAAGTTGGCAACACTGAGACAAATAAATAAACCTCAAACAAGATCGATGGTCAATGCAGACAACCTGTTCCTGCTTGCAGGATCACCAACATAAATTTTCCAATATCTGTCATATTTTGCGAAACTACATTCGTCACCAACTAGTTATCTTGTAAGAGCATCCAGGAAAGATCCAAATGGCCCATGAGCGAGGCCAGCACACCCAGATTAGAATCTCGGTTCTCATCAGAAGAAATGGTTTTAAATGCATGTTTGAAAACAAACGAATGGCGACGACCTTGCGCTCGAAAACCATGACATATTAACGTTTTGCGTTAAAACACTGCAATTTTTTCAAAACCAACTCTGTTTTCTATCGGTTACACTTTGCCAATAATTAGATTACAAAACAGTGGCTAAATTGTGGACGCGTGGTCAGCCTGCTAATTATTTCAACAGTCGACCCTCCGAGAAAGTGTCCGCTGCCTGACCGTGATTGAATTCTTCAATCTTCACTTTCCCTCATTGATTTTTGATCTTATTAATTAAATCCTCGAAGAACCTTCAAAGCAAGCACGTGCGAAGACAAAGACGTCAATCGATGTGAACATTTCGAGCACGGAACTGATCTATGTAGCAATTAGAGGAAACCTTGGACCTGAGACCTAAATGTACATTACATAAGTGTAGGAGACGGATATTTTTCTTATTTTTTTCGATAAAGATGATTCTCGTCACAGCTTTCAATTTTATTTGTGCGATGAAAACGATCAGAAAATATCTTTTCGGGCCATTGTCATCGTGATTGTCCTCTCCGGCTGATATTAAGCGAACCCTTTGATATTAAGGGACCGCATAATATGTGGAGTAGTCTTCCTCTTTATTAGTACTCCTCCGAATTATCCCCAGAGCCTCTTTAATTAAAACGATAAACAACATTGTCCTGGGAATGTCACGCAGGCTCTAAGTTAATTTTTTCTAGCTCTAATTGTTCAGGCAGATGAGACGCTCGCGCTCCGCTAAATCGTGTTAAATGTGAATAGCTGGCAACTGTCTGAGAATTCCAGAGAAAACTACGAATTCTTTGTTTTAAAAAAGTAGAGAAGCGTGGATCTTTGAATTTAATAATAATAATATTAATAATTAGCTTATTGATTTAATATACATATACAATCAATTGGCTTTTTAAATCAACTTTCCAGTGAACTGGGTGCTGCTGAGCCAGAAATTAAGGAAAACAAAATAATATTAACAATATTATAAAAATAACATAATTCGATTCTTAAAAGCAATATAGAAAAAGGGAAAAATGCATGAAAATGCTCTCGATGCTATTCCGGACAGTTTAAACACAAGATCCTTAACAATCTTAGTACTAACATAATACTAATACCGAGCACAATACCTACAATATCACATTATATCACAATATAGCATTATTATGATATTCTGAAAATGGCACGAAATTCAAATATCCACGCGATGGGGAGGTTCAAGCCGCTTCCCTGGCTGCCAAGTTTTAGAAGAAAAATTAATTACCTTTGCGTTGGAAGTCAAAAATGGAGGGTTTGCATTTATCCTCGGACAGGTCAACCTTATTTTTTTGATGTCCATTTTTATAGTTTTTTAAGTTTTTTGAGTAAATGTAATTGCGCATTTGAATTAGCGTGAAAAAACAAGGTAGGCGTGAATTTTCGTTTTTCAAAAATCTCAATTTTTTATCGATCTCTTCCAGGTTTTTGAAAATCTATGGTGCCCGTGATTCCAATTCCGGTCACATGTTTTTTACTTAGAAAAAATTGTAGAATAAGAATCTTGAAGATTTTCTCCCCCGAACTTGTGTCGCATCCTAAAGAAAGGTCAGAGCTACCTGATGACGCACTTGGATGTAAAATTTCATGCACAGGATGTGCTATAAGTTCGAAAATATTAGTTTTTAACTGAAGTCTTGTTTTCGCCAATAGAGTATTGCAGTCGAGTAAAAAAATTTATGAAACCATAATTTTCGGAAAGGGGGATAAAAAGTAGATAGTCTAACGTTATTGGAACTATTCATTGTGACTAATTATGGCAAAAAAGTGAAAAAGAAGTTTAAAATTTCGAATTTCCTTGACTTTTTTGTATTGGTGTGACGTCACTACCCGTTATCCATTCCTAGCATCATTCACCATGTGCTTCGTTTTCAAGTGTCAGTTTTTGTCATCAAATTGTCATCTCGCGTTCAGCCATGACTTTTTCGATCGAAGAGAACAAATTTAAACGAAATTTCTATCCTGTATCATATTCCTGCTTTTCTAAAGGGGTTTCTGTTAATATCCTTGAAATGTAGCTACCGAATGAGCCCCAATTTGAAGTGTGTGGTTTAGTGTTGCACAAGTTCGTCGGGAATCGTTAAGTTCTCTTCACATAAATTGCGCTGGAGTTTCTACAGGCTGTGACTACAGGAATTTTTAGCTTCCTCGATGTTCGTTTTTTGTGCGAAAATCGGCAAATTGCTTAGAAGAACACTTTTAATGAATGAAGCAAAATAGAAGGTTATATTTATGTCAAAAATGATTTGCTCACGTCTGGCTCATTATTGGTTCGTCTGGCAACGACCAATTATTGGTTGTTTGCCGGCCAATCATGAACTTTTTTCTTCGGGTTATGACGTCATCTAAAACCAACTTTTTGACCGGAAGTTCACTCTTATTAATTTTTTTCTCGCCGCAGGCGAAAATTTTTTGAAAGACTATAGGCATTGATGTTATTAACACTATTATCTGAAGGGTTGCTTTGCTCTACTTGGTCAATAAAATGTTATAAAAGTGTGGAATATGTATAGGTAGGTATACAGTAACATTATTTTAACGCGCAACATATCCCATTGTATTTCCTATGGTGCATCTTAAAATGTTCATGTCAATGCATGGGAAATACAGTGGGATATGTTGCGCGTTAAAATAATGTCACTGTACCTAATACTTAAAGTAATTATCAACATTTTATTGTTCAGCAAGAACCACGAGAAGGTGTAGAGATTGTGCAGATTTCATTTTAAAGAAAAATCTACGACTCTTGCCGGGGTCGGGATGAGATCGATGGATGGAATAAGTTAGAGGTAGAAAAAATAAAGGGACAAGCGGTTTTCGGTTTAGGATTTCGGTTAGACACTGACTGATGATATTGCACTTATGAAGTAAAAATTTGATAAAAAAAACACTAAAATAAACTTAATTTCAAATGAAGTAACAATACCTATAACTAAATAATGATGTGCATGCCAAGTTGATACGAAATGAAGCACTACTTACCTATACTTATCTTATCTTAAATTGAAAGCAAAACAAGAATATTATTTTATGAGCGCTTATAGACTAAAGGAATTCGACGATTTTTTTGACTAGCAAAGTAGTCAATTACTTTGTCATAAAATACGTCATCTTTGGAAAGGTCTTTGGTCAATTTTCTTTCTATTGCAATCATACACATACTACTTAATCTATGGTATTTCGCGAAAAGGTTTTGACTCTCTTTAGAGTTGAGAAACTTCTCTCAACTGACGACGAAGTGACAGGAATCGTTACAATGAGACAAATTAGTTTAAATAGATCAGGCACACAAGTCTGCAATTCATTATCGTAAGCAAATTTGAGCTTTTCTAAGGGCGTTTTACTCTCTCCAAATATTTTGTCAGAGTACAAAAGTGACAGCTTTTAAGACGAGCTGCATCGAAGCAATTGTACTGTTTTACCAAATTTTGTAGCAAATTTTCAGGAAACACCTTTGAAAACGATTCAAATTTACTTACGTTTAACAAGTCGAACATAATTAGCTTATCAAGATCTGCGAATTTCTCTCGAATTTGTAAGATGGTCGTGTCTAATATTTCGCAAAAAAGCTGCTTGTAACGTTCACCTCGATCTTGTATATCGCTAATTTTTCTTCGCTTGGCTTCAGTTTGTTCCGGGGACATCTTTTCAAAAATTTTCTCAAAGTGTATTGGTACATTTCTGAACTCAGTTAATTTTTGAATAAGTGACTGTAAACGGCTTCTTGAATACAGAATATCTGTAAATTTATTTTGAAGAATTGAATAGACAACATCAGTTTGTTCCAAAATTAAATTGAAAACATCCGAAAAGAAGAGAAATGTACTGTCTTGCAAGAGATTTCGTAAGGCTACTGCTTCTCTTACCGAAATGGCATCGAACGAGGCGTCATTGATGATAAAATTAAAAACTTCAATCAATTTCTCTTGATTGGAATGAACGGTAGATACAATTCGAGATGTAAAATTCCAACGAGTTGGCGCTGTTGTTGGTAATCTGCTTTTACAAATTGTATTTAAAACATTGCTCCTTTTTGTGGATTTTGAAAAATATGAAGAAAACCCGGTCAGATTAGAGAAAAAAATTCTGACCTCTTTAATGCAACTGCATGACTGACTCAAAACCAAATTTAAAGAATGGGCATAACAATGAGTGAACAACGCTTGAGGAGCAACCGATTTTACTTTAGCCTGAAGCCCATTTAAATGACCAGACATTACCGCTGCTGCATCGTAAGTTTGGGCTATCAATTTATTTTTCAAATCGTACTTCTCAAACGTTTCTGTTAACAATTTAAACAAATCTTCCGCTGTCCGACCTGAGCTCCCATCAAAAAATCCCAAAAATCTTTCAACAACAGCTCCTTCTTTTACATATCTTATAATAATGGACAACTGTGAATGACAACTATAATCTGTCCGGGATCCACACGACCGAGATTCACCCGATTTCCATGGCGATTCATTGTTGACAACAATGATTCACCATGGAAATAGGGTGAATCCCGGTCGTGTGGATCCCGGACAGACCATAATATCTGTTGTCTCATCTACTTGCCAGGAGAAAAAAAAAGAGTTTTTTATTTCTTCATCAATTACCTGCCTAATAATGACCGCACTGGATTCTATTAACTCGTTTTGAATTGTTTTGGAAGTCCCAGAAAAAACAGGACTTTTTTAAAAAATCTTGCAAAATTTCATCCCTCTTGCTCATTAATGAAACAAGTTCTTTGAAATTGCCCTGATTTACAGATTCACTACTTTCGTCGTGCCCGCGAAAAGCTAACTCTTGGTTGCACAAATACAAAGAAACATCAATTAAACTTTTCAGAATTTCCCGATTTTTTCTCACTGACTCATTAAAATTTTTTATTTCGGTTTGACGGGCTGTATCCATTAAAGCTGCAATGTTCTGCCTTCCTAAAGAATGAAGTTTCAATGTAGCCAATACATGTTGTTTTCGTGAATTATGTAATGTAATTGAACGCGACAAATTTTTTAGATCGGTGTACCCAGACTTAAACCAAACATCTTCACCAGCGGTTGTAAAAAGAATACAGGGCCAGCAATATAACTTCCCGCGTATAGCACTGCCAGTTAACCAATTACACCTGTCATACCATGAATTTTGAAACCCTCGATTTGATTGTTTACGAACTCCAGATCCACTACCGATATTAACTAATATTTTGCCGAGATCTGGGTGGGGAACTCCCAGTTCTTTAACAAAAATTTTATCATCGTACCTATGACAGGGAAGAAAATGAAACTTTCAATAAAAAATCAACGACATCCTCACCACATTCTCGAACGGATATATCTGCTTCTTGAAACATGTTTGCACTTTGCTGCTCACTTACTCAAGGATTTGAATAAAAATACCTTCGCAATACAAATGCACCAGCACCCACTACACGATCTGTACCTATAAGTACCAATTTTCACTACTCAATGAAAAAGAGGAAAAGAAACCAGCAAACAGGTTGCATTTTACAGCATGTGCACGACCTTGCAACCCTTATTGTAGTGCATGTTACAGTTCTAGATTCTAAGGCCGTGATTGGTTAGAGGCTTTTCGAGATTTGCCTCATAGGCTTCTTAAATCTTCGACTACTAGTCGAGCAAAAAAAGTCCGAGATTTACTACGTTGCGTACAGAAAACATCAGGCGGTGTCCACCCCGGTGTGCGGCAAATTTACTGGTGCCTCTCGGTCCTCCTCGGTCCATCTACTTTCGGCCAGTTTCGGCCCCTAACGGGAATTCTCAGCTTGGCTTATGTTATGACAACCCAGACGTTGAGCCGTGCAAGCCGGTGGCGCGGTAAAATTTCGAATTGACAATAATTGGTAATTTTTAATTGATTTTAAAAAGCTCAGGTGAGGCAGTCTCAGGTGAGGCACTGCCTCACCTGCTTCATGGGACCAGCCGCGCCTGATGGAAACCTACCTATGAGGTGTTCAATTTAACAAAATTTGATTTTGTGCCGTTCATAGTATTTTTATATTATGCACATTTTCAGTCACTAACGGTTGGCGTACACAGATTTTCGATATTATTAATGACGTGAACAATGGACGTAGATAGACTTTGACGCACCCTGTATAGGGTCTTATACCAAATTCGAAAATTTTAGTGATTGCAGTAACTTCGTTTTTTTTTAATGTGGCGTGGGGAAGTTAAAAAGTTTGTGTTCTGCTTTATAGAACCAGAAAAAATTGAGAAAATTTATTTAAAATTCATTCTAGTTTGCAAATAGAAGGTATGTTTGCAAACTAAAGCGTAACTTTATATCTTTTCGGGTTGCTTTGGTTGCTTCCAAGAATTCTAACAAGTTATACCTACCTGTTTTAATTATTATTAAGAGTTGAGACTCCAGATTTTATCATTATTCAAGGTTTTTGTGACACGACTAGGTATCACGAACAAATAACTTAAAAGATTTTCTTTACATTAATACCCACCAAGTAAACAATATGACATATTTATTAAAACCATTAGATTGCATCAAATTGGCCTCTAGCAGGAAAACGATTTTGAAGCACTGATACGGTTAGACGTAAGAAGTACCTACCTATTCAAAGATTTTAATTTTTAATGACAATTCCATGCCTGTCATACATCCTGCCGGAGGAAAGAATCGTTACTTCTTTATTTATGATTCTTGTTCCCCAGCCATCATTAAAAATTTACCGGAGTAGCGAATACGTGTTCATTTAATAAAAAAAAAAACAACTACCGAACATAATTCTGTTCGCTGCTAATTATACTCTCGCCGCCCATTCATACGTCCTTAACACCAACCCCATTTAACTGAAACCCCTATTGTTTAGAATTGGGCACAAACGCCTCTGTTGGGTTTAAATGAAGTTGGGATTACATTTTCGAAATGGAATATTTCGGCGAACACTGATAATGGTCGCGTAAACTGTCCTAATTGCTCTCATTATTAAGCGGTGCATAATTTAATAGTCGCCGTTTTGCTGGTTCATAAGCCCCAGGTAGGGTTAAATGACGCTGGAATCGTTATGAATGCTCAGGCAAATGAGGCAGGAGCTTAATGGACTATAAGTCAGGAGGTCCTCGTCGTCGTCTGAAATGACCCTGCTGGTGATAAATGGACTATTAAAGAAATTCAGAACTCCACCAGGTGTTATTTGGTTATTTATGAACCGAGGGCGTAAAGGAGCGATTATGAGCTGAGGCTGCAAAAGTTGGGCAAGAAAAGTTGTACAGACGAGAAAGTAAGTCATGCACCCAACTCTTGAGCGTTACGCTCAGAATTTAGAAAACCAGCTTTCGATAGTGGTGCATTTCCATGCCATTAGAACCAGCACCAATTAGGGGTTGTATTGCTGGGTCAAAAAACCTAGGACTGTAAGCCAGTTAAGAATTATTCGCTCAAGAATCTGGCATAAAGTGCATTAATTAGTTTTTCGACTGTACCAGCAGAAAAATAATCAAATTTGATTGAGATTCATCGTTTTTGTTTTAGATTTTATGAAATATTCCATTTCAAAAAGCGATTTTAGCGATCTCACCTTTCTTTACAATTTCTTAGTGTAAAAACGCAGATGACAAATAGATGACAGTTCTGTCACTTGTTTCCATTACAAAATTAGATTTGACATTGACGAAATTAAACAGGAATGAAATGAACAGGTTTGCTCGTACTTTCCGTGAGAACGTAGCTCATACGTCATCAAAATTAATATTTCATTTTATGATTTTAGGACTGGCTATATTCGAAAATGCAAAAACACGTCAGGGCTCATTTTAAAAGGTCTTTCAATCAGAGCAATAATCCGTAATCCCCCATTCCCATTCCACAAATTTGACATTACATTGACCCAGCAATTGCAGGCGTAGAGTTGACTTGACTTTTGATGGACAAAGATTAATAGATTACAAGCATAAATGCTTGCAAGTAGCAACAAACAACAACATTAATGCAAATTTTCTGTCTAAGCTAATATTAGACGTTTTGCGATTTTAAAACATTTCACCGGGTTAAGGTGTGCATATTACATAATTTGACATAACTAAGATATCAAAAAAATTATTTGTAAGAAAAATCCGAGGAAAAATCGCAACATAAAATTAAGATTTTCATTTTTAACGAGGGATTATTTCCCTTCAGAAAATATTTTTATCGAAATTTGTATCGTTATAGTGTCTTAATGTTGTTGCTTAGTTGCCTGTTAAATACATCATAATATTACAGGAGTATTGTCAAGGTAAACAAATCATAACATCATAGTTACCGAATCTTAATAGCATAGTTACCGGTCCATAATAACATAGTTACCAATAACCCAAAGATAATAATGCAAATATTTATTTTTTTCAAAACTTAAAGAATAGCCACCTAGTAGGTAACAATTAATAAAAATTCAATACATACAAAATAAGATCAAGTACAACTTTCTCCCGGCTTCATATTGATCGTAACATGGCAGTTACTAAAGTTGAAATTAATTGGATCGTTTTTGGTCGAGCAAAGTGTCATCCCCTTGGTATCTATAGTAGAATTCATAGTTTCTTCAGCCATCAATGAACCTGAAGCAGCGGCATTGTCAAACACACCAAATCTTGTAGAATCCGAAGTGGTTAACGTAATTGCTTTGGTAGAGGTCATCCTTTCAACAATGTGTCCAGAATTTATAGATACATCATCAACTAAGATGTTTCTGGTAGTTTTAATCTTCTCGGCAATGCTATCTTCCACATATGACTCGGCAACTTTGCTGCTTTTCCAGCCGCCAAGCCGTTTTAGTCGCATAATATCTGCTCCGGAGTTTGCCAGCAACGTGGCAGATGACCTACGCATGCTATGCCCAGTATATTTTTCTGCTTCTGGAAGATTCAGAAATTTCGCAATTCGCTGCGGAATACTTGCAAAGAAATGCTCTCCGCATACTTGTCTAGTACATTTTCCATTTCTAAATGACACGAAGAATCTTCGATTTTCCATATTTGGAGGACGTAATGCAATGTACTTTCGGTACAACTCGACAGCATTAACATTGCCTTCAGAAATTACTGTGAATACACGTTTGACGTGTGTTTTTGACTTCGAGATAGTAACCACAAGCAGAGTATCCTTATCCTCAATGTCGTCAATAGTTATATACGCCAACTCCTTTCCACGCAAAGCGCCAGAAATGGCGAAAAGAAAAGCAACCTGCAAACAATACAAGAACCAAGGCTCAATAATCTCATTGAGTGCATTTCTAAATCTATACCTACCTTTATCATCAAAAATGATTCATCTGACGCAACGCGCAGAAATTCATTTATTTCGTCCCTTGTCAACACCTTTGCCTTCTTTCCCTCATAACCAACATTCTTCTGCTTGATGAATGCAATAAGACTGCCATATTCACTTATCTTGACCCTCTCCTTTATCTCTAAACAAGATCTTAGCATGGAGTACTTAGTCCATAGCGAAGACGCAGCATAATTTTCTGCCTAGGTAATAACAAAATGTCACCAACAACAATAATTGGTAATAGCTAAATTAAAATTACCTTCTTCTTGAAATACGCGAGTACTATTGGCTCTGCAGTTCCTTTTACACCTCGCGATTCCCGCCACTTACAAAATTCGAGGTACTCCTTCTCGTACAATGTTCTTGATTGTACTGGCAACAAATTCGAAGTAACTTCGTTGGCTTCCATCAAAATATCCTCAGGAATAATATCAGAATCCATTACGTTTGAAAATTCAAAACGGCAGAAAATTTAACGTCAAAATTTCACACTTTTACCATTTGTCAAACAAAGGCAACCTGCGATTTCGATAAAGCCTTGTATTCAATTCGGATATTAACAATTCATAATAGACTCGGACGTTACTAAGGCGACTCGGCTTTCGCCTCGTCGTCGTTAGGTAACGTCCTCGTCAATTATGAATATCTTAATATCCTTCTTAAATAAATAGCTATTAATCGAAGAAAAATCGGGGCATAAAATTAATATTTTTTAAAATAAGTTGCATATTTTGAAGAACTCCAATTTTGCAACAAAAGAAAACATTTATTGGGCCTTTTTGTTTTCCAGAACTGTTTTTACGGATGCCATAAATCATAATAGGACCATCTTAATATCCCACTTCGACAATAGTCATATTACGATACTCGTTACGATATTAGGTTGGTGAGTGCAGTATACAGGGTGGTCGTTTTATCTTGAGACTGGCAAATATCTCGGAAAGGAAGCATTTTAGAAAAAAATGTTTTGTATAAAAGTTTTATGACTTCGAGGGGGAAAATAGATGGCATCGACGCAATTTTGATTCAAGGTCATTTTCAAGATCAAATGGAGGTCAACTTAATTTTTTTAAATGGAAACATAAATTTTTTCTTACAGATTCTTATTCCCCGTAAAAAAACAAACAACTCTCATCTAAACTATTTTTGGATCCGATGGACAGTTTGTCAGACATTTAAATCAAAATTTTAATGGTATACCTCCCGTGTTCTTCAAAAGATGTGCGATGGTTCTGTCAACTCCACTTGCTCTCATATTCAAACAATCATTATCCTCCGGCATTGTTCCGTCAGAGTGGAAAAAGGCTTACGCTGTTCCGGTTTTCAAGAAAGGCGATAAGCACAACGTAGCTAATTATAGACCTATTAGCATTCTCTCTACTCCCGCCAAAATTTTGGAATGTATCATATCTGGCAAACTCTTTGAGTCGTACAAGAACATCATCTGCCCTCAGCAACACGGCTTTACTAAGGGACGATCAACTGAGACCGCTTTATTGAAGTATGTAACTGATGTCATTGAATCCTTATCCAGTGGCAGTGAGGTTCATTCGGTGTATACAGACTTTTCTACCGCATTCGACAAAGTAAACCACAAAATTCTGCTGCATAAACTAAGTGAATATGGCCTATCAGGGAACTTGCTCAAATGGTTCAATAGCTTTTTGTCCAGCAGGGTGCAATGTGTAAAAGTGAAAAATTTATTATCTAGTCAATACCATGTAACGTCCGGGGTGCCTCAAGGCTCCAATCTTGGTCCTTTTCTTTTTACTATGTATATAAACGATATCGGTCTCGGACTAAATTCTGATTTTTTATTGTATGCAGATGACGCTAAGCTTTACAGAACTATACGTAACAATGTAGATTGCCAAATGTTACAACAGGTTTTAAATCTTCTCCTAGAATGGTGTTTGGCAAATCATATGACTCTTAATTTAAGTAAATGTGAGGCGATATGTTTCTCTCACAAGTTACAAGTAAGTGATCCTCACTATAAGTTAGAAAACTGTCCTCTTAAAATAGTACAAAATGTTAAAGATTTAGGAGTCCACCTTGATGCAAAAATGTCCTTTACAGTGCATTATGACTATGTAGTTTCCAAGGCAAATAAAATGTTAGGTTGCATCAAGAGATGGACAAAAGACTTCAAAAATGAGAAAACTATTCTTATACTATATTGTTCCTTAGTTAGATCGATTATGGAATACTGCTGTGTTGTGTGGGATCCATACTACAATGTTCACAAAAATAGAATTGAGAATGTACAACATAGGTTCTTTAAGTATCTGCAGTACAAACTGTCACTTAATAAGATATATTTGAGTTTGGATCAGGTCCCATTATACATGAGTGTACCCTCCTTAAGTTGCCGTAGGGAATACTATCGATTAATGTTTATTCACAAGTTAATTGTCAATGTAATACTTTGTCCTGAAATTCTAGGTAAACTAAGATTTCAGGTGCCCTCCTACACACTTAGAGAAAGGGACGTTTTCAGCATCATCCTTGCTAGAACAAATTACGGTCTGTTCTCCCCTTTGAACTGCTGCATGTTAACGGCAAATAAATACGACAGCTTGAATTTTTTCGAGCTTGATACAAATAAGTTCAAAAACTCTGTGAAAAGTCTGCTATTTTAATATGTATATTTAATTATTAGCTGTACTTTCTGTAAAATGCCTTGAGCGTAAATAAAGCATTTATTTATTATTATTTATTTATAATCTTCTTCAAAATCCATTGCCTTCCCTAGCAACAGCGGCATGGCAAAAACAAAATCTACAACAATTTTTGTGGTTTATTTATCTAAAATTCACCGTTGCCAAGTTACAACGGTTGTTCATTTGTTTTGTCTTGCCGCTGTTACTAGGGAATGTCTAGGGATTTCGAAAAAGGTTAAAATTTTGATCCATCGGATCCAAAAATAGTTTAGATAAGAGTTGTTTGTTCTTTTATGGGGAATAAGAATCTGTAATAAAAAATATAGGTTTCCATTAAAAAAAATCAAGTTGACCTTCATTTGACCTTGAAAATAACCTTGAATCAAAATGGCGATGATGCCATCTATTTTCCCCCTCGAAGTCATAAAACTTTTATACAAAACATTTTTTTCTAAAATGCTTCCTTTCCGAGATATTTGCCAGTCTCAAGATAAAACGACCACCCTGTATAACAGCTTTACTTTACACCTTTATACCTTTAATTGACATAAAAATGCTCATGAATCGGGGCGAAATGAATACTTTTCAAATTTTATTTTACAGGTTTTAGTGTGAAAATACACCAAAAGCGATTTATTCACTTTATACAAAACTTAAAAAAACTTATATAATTTGGTATATCCTGCATCCCACAGCTTGCTTGGTGTAAAAAAGGGATGCGATTATAGTTGTTTTTTCTTTTAAATTTATTTACTTTACATTAAAAAAAATTGATGGAATCAAATAGTATTTTCTAATAGTTTCCATCTTTACCGACCTAGGCGTTTGATAAAACGCGTATAGCTCCGAAATTGAAAATTATTGACATATCCCGATTCAACCAATTCGCCCCAGTTGACGGTAACTTACCTACTTATGACTTACCTACCTCAATAATACATCATTATGGAATAATTTGTCATTTTTCTTGTTTTACTTCGTAATTTCTGGATAATTCTACTAAACAAATCGTAAAAAAATTTAACTTCATTAAATTGTATTTTTTTAAAAAAATGAGAAAAGGAAACTTGACCATAGCTGACTGTTCCCTTCTTTCAAATTTTTTGTTTTTAACTTCTACGCTCGCGGAGCAGTTACTAAAATCGATCAAAAAATCTAATCGCCACTAAAAGCGATCAAAAAAATCTAATCGCCAAAAATACTAAATCTTTACGAATCCGAAAAACTGTTTTTTCAAAATTTATCTGTCTGTGATCACGTTGCATCTCAAACTATTACTTATACAGGGTGCAGTCATTCATTTTCAGGGGTGATTCTACATCGTAAAATATGAAGAAAAGTTCTTATAAACATATGTCCGGAAATCTCTCCTAAGGGGGCTGCGGTCCTCGGAAGGGGGCACCCAAACTTCGGTTATTATTGAATAAATCAGGAACCGTTTAGGTTAAAGCGATGAGTTTTTGCACACTGTCTGATATCAATAAGCGCCATCAGATTATGTTATCAGCAAAAAGCGAATTTTACCAGGGGCGTTCCAAACAGGGGGGGCCTGTGGATTTTTTCACATAATTTTTTTGATGAGCCATTTTTTGACATTTCCTCACCGGCATATGGTTGTCTGACTAAAACTACATAAAAAAGCTCCTCTTATTGTTACTCCATCATAGGACTAACCGTTTTCGAGAAAAGTGGAATCAAAAATTTATCTGTATTGACCGGGCTGATCAAGAAGGGACAATTTATTTTTATTAAATTACAAAACTGAACGGATTCTAAAAATTAGTAACTAAAGTAATCTGGTGATGCTTAATAATGTCAGATAGTATGCAAAAACTTAATGAGTGACTAAATAAAAATCGAATTTTCGACGCCCCCTTCAGGGGGCCGTAGCACCCTTAGGGGCGATTTTCGGACACTTTTCTTCATATTTTTCGATGTAGAATCACCCCTGAAAATTAATGACTGCATACATGAATCACCCTGTATATCGAGATGGAGTTTGGCACACATATTCAGTGAGCACTTTGTAGACGCTGATTGGATTTTGGGCCACATTGGTATACGGAAAGGTCCTTTTTGGCACGTCAACTCTAGAATTTTAAGTGCAAACTCCCATTTTTCGCACCACCATAGAAAAGCTCTTCAAATTCTGCTTCCAAAAATGTATTCACATTTGATGTCCTTTTGGCAAAATATCGGTGCTGTGAGAAAACATACACGTATATGTATAATTATGTGTATATTTTGATTACCAGATTTGATAGCTGATTTGTTTGCAGAAACTTTAGTGCCCTTTTTTCGAAAAATTTCATTTTGGGGTCTTTTTGGCGGTTATTGAAGATATTGAAATGAAATTTGTCATACCTACCTATCCTATTGTAAGTGCTCATTAATTTTTGAGCCAAATAGGTAATTCGAAAATTCGAAAAAACCAACATGTAACTGTACATTTCCATTATTCAATTCGATAGCTGTACTTTTCAGGGTCAAAAAACCTCAGGTGCCATTTTTTCGAAATGGCAAAAAACCAAAGCCAAAACCCGAAGGTCCTGTTGCGATCTGAATTTGAAATTCGCTCATTAGGTAAATCTATAGAACCTACCTATGGTTAGCTCACGATCTGCACATTTACAAATTGACCATATTAAAAAGTGCACGGAATTATGGGAGGTTAATCTTTTACAGGTTCCTTCTTTTATGACATTTGAGAATATTTCAGTGTAACAATAGAAATAAATGCTGAACATACCCGAACCGGCCTTATTTAGCGATGCGATGATTATATTTGTGAGAATAATCGACGTTCGCCATTGTGGCTCTACACTAAACACATCTAAATAAAATCGTGCTATACTGGTTGCATAAGTGATACCCGATGTCAATTTGAATAAATAACAAAAAGCCCAAACCATAGCAGCCAGTTCAAAAAAGTAAACTAATAACAAAGCTAATATCATCAAACATGAACTGCACTTTATAAATCAACGATTAACAGCGAAATTTCAAAATAAAAATCCATCATCTCCCGTAAGAATAACATGTAAACCCTCATTCGCGCCAAAATAAACGCCACTTCCAAGATGGCTGTCCTTACTACGGAATGCCCACCAGAGGCCGCCTCTGTTTTTAATTTGGTCAATTCTGTGAAAAAGTAGAAGTTTCTATGGTATTGGTCTTTTCGTTGTATCGTATATTTCATTGTACCTATCTTAATGATAATGTACGACTAGATACAACGAAAAGAACAATACCATACCTACCATCTCCGAGATTACTTTTTTTTTTATTTTATAGAATGGTAGTTTTTTCACCAGAGTCAACGAAAATAAATAATAGTAAAGCTTCGAAACGTCCACAAGTCTTTTATTCACCGGTATCCGAGTCGAATTTTCGAAATTGATGTTAAACTTAAACCGATAAATTGGGGTATTATATTATTACATATTTATTATTAAATAAGTTGTTAGAACGGCTAAGCGACTGAACGGCTAAAAACAGTCGTCTTTGGTGCTTGATTGCCATCTATGACCGTGCGTTTGAACTAATCACCAGGAATAAAGTAAACTGCACCTTAAGCAAACAATAAACGCCCACCTAATTAATTCTGATATGATACAACATTGGTGATTCACTTCCGTAATTACTAAAAATAAAATATGGGCGTAACATGCAATAATCATATTTCTCAAAAATAGCCGCAAATGTAATCTAAATAAATCCCGTACTACCTCAACCTCTTAATAATCTATTTCAAACCCATCACTTATAAATAGACAAATAAACCGCAAGCAGTAAAATGTAATAGTTAACCTACTAACTATCCTCAGTAGTTTTCGTTCTATAATAAAGCGTGGGCCGCCTGTTTATTACACAAACAGAAAACGCGCAATTTGGATCGAATCCAAGCATGAACCACGAATTTTTAGAAACTTGTGAGATTTGCCAGAAACCGGCCAGGAATAAGTGCGGAGCATGTCGCAGGATCTTCTACTGCAGCAAGGAGCATCAAAGGGACGGCTGGAGAAGCCACAAAAAGCGATGCAAACCTTTCAAGGTAACAAGTTTTTTTTACCAAATTTAAAAAGCCTTTTTCAGGTGAGCGAAAGTGATGTTTTAGGTCGCTTTTTGAGGGCCACTCGTTCCTTGAAGCCTGGAGAAATCCTCATAAGGGAACCTCCTGTGATATGGGGACCGTCATGCGATTCTATCCCTATTTGTTTGGGGTGTGGAAAAGCCGTGGATGAGGTGAACAGCAGGCCCTGTTTTAAATGCGGATGGCCGGTTTGCGGAGAGGTTTGCGAAAAATCACCCGCACATTTGCCAGAATGTCGATATACGACTCAAAAGGTAAGAATTAACATTGAAATTTTTCCAAAGAAATGTTTTAGGTTTCCATAAAAAAATTTGGAATTCCTCATCCGATCTATCGCTGCATTACTGTTTTACGGTGTTTGTATCAAAAACAGTTTTTGACAAAAGTTTGGAAAAAACTGGACGTTTTAGAATCGCACGGAGAAGAAAGAATGAAGTGTCCAGGATACGAAAACGAACGAATTGCAGTTAGTGAGTTTATCCGACGTTTCTTCAAGCTGTCTTCTGTTTTCTCTGAAGAAGAAATCATGAGAGTTTGTGGGATTGTCACGGTAAGCCTTGAAATAGTTAACACTACTAAAAATCTAAGAATTTTAGGTCAACTGCCATGAAGTTCCCTTAACGGAACCTCCCCATATCGCGATTTATTCCACAGCCTCTTTCCTGGAACACTCCTGCATTCCAAATTGCAGCAAAACCTTTACCAGTGACGGCCAAATCGTCATAGCAGCAGCCCAACCAATCCAAGAAGGGGACCACTTAAGCATCTGCTATGCAGACGCGCTTTGGGGAACCCCAAACCGACGACATTTCCTCCACGAAACGAAATTCTTCTGGTGCAATTGCCCCAGGTGTGAGGATCCCACAGAATTTTCAACATTTTTCAGTGCCTTAAAATGCAAGGATGCCACTTGCAAAGGACTTGTCCTTCCTGAGCAATTCACTCAAACTAAACTTTCGGACTGGAAATGCAACGTTTGCTCAAAAAATCTATCGTCGTACTCCGTCCACGATATTCTCGACAGAATCGGACGCGATTTAAATGAAATCGATAAGAAAAACAGGGAGGAATGCAAAAACTTTTTCAAAACCTACGAAGGTTACCTGCCGGAAAACCACTTTTATTTCACGGAACTAAAATATGAATTGTCTCAAAATTTGGGACACGAAAATGGTTTGGAGGGATTGTCCAATGATGATCTGCAGCTGAAATTAAAGTTGTGCAGAGATTTGAAAGAATTGGTAAATGTTTTGGCGCCAGCTGAAAGACGTACTTTGGGAATGATTCTTTTCGAAATGCACGCGGCTTCAGCCGAAGTTGCTAGGAGGAAAGGAGCATTTTCAATGGAAGAAGTGCATGGCGATCTTACGGTACTTAAGAATGGATAAGTAGATAATAATAATTAAAGGAAATTTTTTGCAGGAGTGTAGAAAATACTTGGTGGAGACTATAGAGATTCTTAAAAATGAACCGGAGGTGCTCGCGGAAGGGAAGGTTTGCAGACAGGCGCAGGAGAATTTGAGAAAAATCGATGTTATGTTAGGAAATGTTAAAAGTTAAAATTGAAAGAATTGTAAAATTAGTTTTTTTCTGGTTTGGATAATATCTGCCTCTGGTTTTCTCTAGTAGCTTGGTTGAAGGGAACTTTTGGTAATGTTAGAATTGCCAAGAAGACTTTTACCTTTTGTAATTATACCTAACATACGCGATAACTTTTGAGAAAAACTGGAGTTACAATCTTTTCCGAAGCCTTGACGAGACCAAATCACTGTCAATAAGCCTAATACTTGTAGACTTAACCTAAGAATAAAAGTTAATACAAGATGCCACCTATTTATTTGAAAGTTTACTGGTAACATTTTGTGGTTAGGTAAAAAATCCATTTTTTCAATTCTCTTACTCAAAACAGTACCATGTCATACATATAAAGGATGTCCCAGAAAAAAACGAACAATTTTGTACCGGACGTAGTCAAAAGATGAGGCTTTTAGAGTCAACCATCATTTTCCAGATGGCGCCACCAACAAATTCTTTGTTGGCATTTATTACAAGGCCATTTTTTGATTGGCTGGAGTTAAGGCATCTGTGAACCGTTCAAAATAAAAATAAATGGTGTAGTGTAAGTGTAGTGTAGTGTAGCTGATGGTTTTCTCTTCCAAAGCTACTCTACAAAATTTTATTCTGAACGTTCTTGAATAATTTGCTATATTTTTTGTGAAGCTCTAAAACATGGATTTTTAAAATTTATAATTTATTTCTCTACCGATCTTGGCAAAATTTTCCGGATCTTTAGTGATACTATAAATCTTTCATTAAATAACTTTGCTTTACAGGTATTTAACTCAAGTACTGTAGTTACGAAGTATTAAAAATAACTTTTTTCCAAGATTGATAGCAACATAAAAACTAGACCTTAAAAAATCCGTGTTTAACAGTACCGCAAAAAAAGTTGTAAAAAAAATAAAGAACTCCCAGAATAAGATTTTATAAGGTTCTTTTGGAAGAGGAAAGCATTAGCTTTCATCCTACACAAATTTCATTTTGATCGGTACATAAACGATTGAATTCCAGCCAATCAAAAAATGGCTTTGTAAAAAACCGCAAAAAAAATTAGTGGCGCCATCTAAAAAATGATTGACTGTAAAGCCTCATCTCTTGGCTACGTCCTGTACAAAATTTGGGAAAATCGGTAAAATAATAATAAAGTAATAACCAAAGATAAACCGTTCGGTATTTTTTGGGACACCCGTTATATATAGGATGGTTCCTTTTTCACTGCTCACCATTGGCATATGGCATCTCTCTTAAATGGTAAGAGTTACGGAGACGATTAAATGAGAGAAAAGTATGTAGCGCTATTTTTTTGGTGATTCAGAATCTGAAGAGAACTCTCCGATATCTTGATTCGTTCCTGAGTTATTCCGAAAAATAAAAATTAATATCTTTCTAACGATTGATACTATTTAAATGAAATTTGGTACCTTGATATCTTTGACAGATGTCAACGAAATGGCATCGAAAAAAATTTTCTAGGCCATGTTGAATTTTAGCACCATCCGACACACAAAAAATTAAAATTTTCAAAAATGTAACCAGAAAGAACTTTTTTGAAAAAACATGTGCAAAGCTTGTCACACGACAATTCAATTATTTTAAACGTCAAAAGGGATTAAACAAGGTAGGTAGTGTGAGTACTATTTTTACTTTTTTTCAAAACTTTTTACACTAATTTTACAAATGCATACCATTTTTACAATTTTGACGGGTTTTCAAAAAAGTCCATATATTGATTACATTTTTGAAGTCAGTTTTTTTCTGTATCACATGGTGTCAAAATTCAATATGGCGGCAATAAGAGAAACAAAAGTTGACTGTCATTTCTCAAAATTTGAAAGGCTTAGAAAATTTCTGTGTAGATCATTCGATTCACAGTCGTCAGAAATACAAATGTTACAAGTTTCATTTAAATGGCATCAATTATTAGGGATATATTAATTTTATTCGAAATTGCAATTTTCAAATTTTTCGGAATAACTCAGGAGCTGATTAACATATCGCTGATTTCTCTTCAGATTCCTAATCACAAAGAAATAGCGCAACTTTCCGCTATAATTTAACCGACTCCGTATCTCTTACCGGTTAAGAGATGTCAATAGTGAGCAGTGAAAAAGGAACCATCTGTATAGAGTATATGTAAGTATATACAATTGTACACACATACATACCATATTGTCAGCAAAAATTTAAGATCAGGAAAACCAAGTTTAGTGGCACGCCGAAACTTTTCTGGCACTTACATACTTATACATACTCAGTTACATCTTACTGACAATTATTTACGTGGCTAAGGACCGATTTTACAATCGATGGTTAATGGGTATCAGTAAAGTCATACATGGTGCAGAAAATAATCTAGAGATGTCATGATTTTCGGGTGGGGTGCCAAGGTTTTGTCACCCTTAGCACCTGGTGTCAGAGTGTCAAAAATTGTTTGACGACACCCTTTTGGCACCCGGATGTGACACCCTGACCCCCTTTGACATCTCTAAAATAATGTAATTAATTATGATTAAATAAGTTGGTTTACCTTTTTAAAATTGGTATCTATTCTTGCCACTTCGATAACCTTTAGCCAATTGCTTTTAGAGTACAAAGTCTTTGAGTGCAAATTCTTAAACAATCTTCTTTTTTCCGTGAGGACTCCTTTCGCTTTTCTCCAATCAGCACCTACCTATAATTGACCACCGTAACCAGTCAAAGCACTTTTTAAAGGCGGTATAAATTTTGAATTGACATCATTTGAAAATAACAATCTTTTCCTTGTTCATACTTATTGATTTATCCGGAAACAAAAATTTGATAGCAGCAGTCTTTGGGAGTTCCTCTCCTCAATCTAAGCAGTGCAACAACATAGATAAGAGGTTTATTTATGTTCAGAGAAGTTTAAATCCAAATCATTTCGTTTACAAGCATGAATTGGTTAACATTGAGTGTGGTTTTTACAGTGATAATCTGCATTACATCAAGTGAAACGGAAATCACTTCAGAATTGAGAAAATGTGTTCAATGTCTTTGTCATGCAAGAACCGGTTGCTATAGGCGACAAAATTGCGCCAGTTATTCCATCAACATGACTTATTGGCAGAATGCTGGAAGACCAGTTGTCGATTCATCAGACGATCCAAATTCTTCCCAAAGCTTTACCAAATGCATGCACAATGAAGAGTGCATTATTACCACCATAATCAACTACACCAACAGGAACCAAAATGTAACGCAATTCTTGTTTTAATTTTCTTTTAATAATTGTTTTCAGGATTGTAACTGCGATGGACAGTTCGACTGCAAAGATCGTCTCGCCATTCATTTATTTGGGGCCGAAAAGTGTTTTAGTCCCAATTTTGGGACTATATATGCAACGAGGTTTAATCAATGCGCCAAAGGAATGGGAATCGATGAAATGTTGTCGCAAGAAGGGGGCTCAGACTGCACCCCAGAACCTTTATAAATTTTGTGCAAAAGTAAAAATAGATAGATAATTTTTAGTTTGATTCAAGTGCATGAAATTGACCTTTAATGATAAGTTTTCCATGTATCACGACCTTTGGGATTTCCAGAGATGCAGCAGTTCCTGCTTTTAACTTGCATAACAGTTTCTAATCAAAATTAATATCAACAGATAAAAAAATTAAAATCGGAATTATTAAAACACTTCTCAAGAGAAACATTTAAAACCTTTAATAACAACAAGAAGCACAGGAAGGTGGTTCAAATTGTCCTATCAGTTAATTGAGAATTTTGTGAGAAATTAAAAGATTAAATGTCAGTATCTGATGTTGCCTTTAAATAAGGAGCTGAAAATTCCGAATTACCTATGTTATAAAAAAATCTAATCCGGCATTTTTTCCTTAACTGACCGAAAACTACATAACCAAACAAGGCACCGGAAGATGTAGATCCCTGTAGATATTTGTCACATTAATGAGTATATGTGCCTGGATTTACTGGTGGAATCGGGTGCAGATTTTATCAATCTGCAGCTAGTACTAGTGCCTCCAGAGCAGGCGCGCAGATGTATGAAAAATTCGGTGAATTTTGCAAAATGACGATCAGGGGAGTTGAAAAACTGTGAAGAACGATGCAAATTTAAGGAAGGGGGGAAATTAACTGTAGTTAAGTAGAACTAACGAAAAACATGAAATATAAACGGTCTGCGCAAATTTTGCTTTCTGAGTGTCCACATCGTGAAAGGGTTTGAAAAATTGTAGATGGGTTAAAAATTAATGAAAATGATTTTGAATTATCGTGTACGAATAACAAGGGATATATTCGGTAGTCGGTAGATCGGAGGAGATCTTATAGAAAGCTAATGTCTTCGGCAACAAATAAGGGTAGATTGTGAATAAATTTTTACAAAAAATGGGAAGAAAAATATTTTCTTCGCTCTACTGGTCTAGATAACACATAACGACGTGCAGTGGCCGATTCCTTGACAATAATTTTCTTTCATTCGTTAATCTGACATGCCCTAAGTCGTCTTAATCAGTTTTGAATAAAATATCATTCACCTACCTAAACCTACCCAAACTCAACCATCCTTTGCACCTACCTCTTATCTTCTGACTATAAAAACTGAAACCTCTGTAATAAGCAACAACGTAAAATAATTAATTAAAAATTTATTCCAATTTTACCTGGGTCATTAAAATTATCTAGCACCATACATCTAAGGTTCACGTTCACGTGGATACCGGACAGACTCTTAGCACGATTGGTTTATTTCGAAGTTTTCCGAAAAAAATGCATTCTGCTTTGAAGAATGGAGGGAATCGAAACGTGAATGTCACATTAAAATTGTCGCATTTAAAAATGAGTTGGTTTATCCCTTGAGCTGAAAGTAAAATTTAAACAGTTTGTTTGCTACTTTGTGCTAGAAAAACTGAGCCATTACTCTTCCTAGTAATCCTAGTAAAGCACCTATTTTAGGGCGTTTTTCCGGTCTTCCACCAGATAAATAGAGATCCGTGGTTTTTATTACAAATAAGAATACAAATGAATTATACACGGAATTGAGCAAGGAATTAACAAAAACATGCAATTCTTCCTAAACAGTGATAACTCCTGACACTGATCTCGAATTAAACCTACTGAATTTTCAACCATCGATCTATCGAGTACTCGAGCGCAGCAATCCACCTGCAAAATTCACGTTTTTATCCTCACACTTTTTACTGTTTCACCTTTTTCTGTCTGCGTCTGATTCGGTGTGGAAGTAAAAATGTTTCTTGCTTGGGTCTGGCGGGATTATCTCGAAGGCGTGTTTCTTACTACCACTCAAAGACTGTTGGACTCTATAGCCTTGCAAATAAGCAACACCTGCAACAATTTATTTTCTTTCATTTCAAACGGAAAAGTCTCACCAAACGCTTTCTGAGAACTCGCGTCTTGATAAAAGTACAAACAGGCGTCTTTCAGGACGCAATATCGTTTACTCCACGACTTCCACTGAGTTCCCAGTTTGACTAAATAACCGAAGCAGTCAGGATTGGGGATAGCGTTCGGGGGTGAGGTAAGATTCTTCTTCGTTTCTTCTAGAAATTCGTCTACTGTTTGACTCTCGTTTATGGCTTTTGATATAACCTCTGTCCATCTGCTAAGGGCGGATGTGTTGTCGGCTGCCAGGCATAAGGGCACTGAATCAGCTTTGGAGATGACGAACCGGAAGGGTTTCGAGCAGCCGTCGTCGTCATCGTTCTGACTTTTGACTTCGTGGTCGAAGAGCATTACTACTCCCACGGGTTGTTTTTCCTGAAAAAAGTTTTTAGGGGTGGAAATTCAGGAGTTGACGTACAGAATCAGTCTTATAGTAGTAAAGGCAGTTGTTTTGCTTCAAACAGAACCATCGGCGGATCCACTTGTTGGAAGTTGTTCCACTGGCGTAACCACTGAGCTTCCAGAGGTAGCCGCTGTAGAGGGCGGAGGAGGAATGGTCGTCTTGGGAGGTGTTTAGGGCGTAACAGGTTCTGGCTACCTGGAAGCGTGTGAAATGTGCTTCAGGATAAATTATCACAATGGAAACAGTGGACAACTTCGGTAGAAAAATGCACTATCACTAGAAACACCCCACTACACCGAAACACTTGAGTTTCACTGCTGACGCGTTTCGAACACAATGTGCTCATTATCAAAGCCGAAGCTAAACAACCCTACCTGCCGGAAAACTGAAATATTTATACGCCCACCCGCGTAGCTCCACCAAGTTAGACCAATCACAGATCGAGAAATGGTCACGCATGGGTGAACACATATAAATACAACAAGTCCTCTCTATCTGTATCAGCGTTCATAAGCCTATCTCTAGACTTATAAATTACGATACTTTCCATTGCATCTAGCATCTGCGCCTTGTTAACGCTACAAACCAACTTAATATTAATACTTATTCTATGGTCATTGTGTAAAGCATGTAGGGCAACACTGGATTTCTCAGTTCTGCCATATTTAAGGCGGGCTAAGTGCTCCTTAAATCTGGTGTTGAGAGACCTTCGTGTTTGACCTACATACACAATTTTGACAATTGATTTCGTATATGCCAGATTTTTCGATATTCCCTACTTTATCTTTCGGGTTGCCTAAAAGGTTTTTCAGTTTGTTTTCAGATCTGGAAACTGTTCTTAAATTGTGTTGGGCTTTAACCTTCTCAAACCTCTTGTCAACTGAGGTTCAAAAGGTAATGCGACAAATTTTAAGTCCTGTTTTTGTTCTTCGGAGCGAAAGGTCGTGGCATTTAACACTTGTTGTTTGAATTTTAACTTCCTAATGATGTTATCTACTATGATAGGTTCAAGTCCGTTACACCTCGCTATGTCTTTGATTGTTCTGAGTTCTTTCTGATATCTTTACGTGTTTAAAGGAAAATTCAGAAGACGGCGTGCCAAAAAATGGAAACTTGCCATCTTGTGTTGTGCACAATGTAGCCCAGTCAAATTAGACAAAAAAGTGGTGATCGAGTGAAAAAAATCCCGGAGTTTTGAAATTTGGCATGGTTGTTCGCTAGTATCTACAGAACATCATACTAAAAGTACCCGAGGGTGGGAGGTGAGCGCGAGGGGGGGGGGAGCTGATTGAATGTGCGTTTTCTGCGTTTTTCGTATATATCTCCGTAACTACCAACCCTAGCGAAAGTTATTCTATATACAAAATTAAAGCAGACTAAATTTACTATCAAAACGGTTCTATTCGTTTTTGTCGTAGGGTTCATACTTTAAATGTTATAAGCTTGACAATTTCTCATATTTACTTGGGATGGCTCCAGCCAAGGAGTTTAAGGTTTTGACCCGCACAAAAATAAAGGAGTGCTGAAAATTGGCACTTATGCTCTATTGGCAGTCCTGAATGACGTGTCAAAAGTTCCGGAGCCTGCGGTGCCGGCGTCCTATTTTTTTGGTACCGGAAGGCCTTAAGTGATAGTCATACATTATTTTCCGCATAACATGATTATTTATGAACCGATTTGATCGGGATTGGTCTCAAAGTGACCACATCGACCTAATCAATACTGAAACTACTGATAGACTCCTGAAATTTTGAAATGAAATATCCTTTTTTTTTCTTGGAGAAATTGTGCTCCAGAATCGGCTTCGTGTTGCTTTTTTGAGATTAATGCATTCAAACTATTTAAACCAATAAAATTGCAGAATTTTCTGGTTTTCTGCCAATGACATGACATTTTCTTGAATAAAAAGCGACTAGCATTTTATTCACGGAAAAAATACCAGGTGCTTTTTTACAATAAGGCTAGGTAAAGTTAGGTTTAGAAAAATATTTATTCGGTATCTACTTGTATTACCTACCTAACTTTAGAACAATTAATAAAAAATTAACAGTTAGTAAAAGTAGGGTGGTTTTTGAGATCGTTTCCAGTGATTTGGTTTGTTATCATAGAAGACACAGTGATAACAGTGGCATTGCTACTACTGTCGTGATGAGCCCCAAGTGTAGGAACAGGATCTGAAACTGCTGCAGTTGTTGGAGATCCACTTCTCATCTGCCGCACGATTCTTAAATGATGTTCCTGGTCAATTTGCAGATATGGTTTAATGGAGCTGGAGGCGGCGTGGCCGGTTATCTTGATTAATTGTTCTTCACCTATTCCAGATTTGGCTAGCTGGGTTACGGCTGTCGCTCGATTAGAATGACTTGTTATTTTTTTTGATACGACGTCCAACCCAATCCGTTCTGCAGCGTTTTTGGTCCATTTTGACACCTCATTCTTGCCAACAGGCATGTTCTTATACCATCCCATGAGTTCTCCCTGTTCCACGAAGGATTCACTGTTAAAAATAGTCGAGACGTTGAAATCTTCGTAGTTCTTTTGCTCATCAACTTTTTGAATAGTCGAACAGGACATATATCAGCATTTTTGTTGGGAACCAGCCACTTATTGTCAGCAGGCCGATGAGCACCCCCTTGAGTAGTTTTGCTGAACAGCGGATTGTATTCTATTCTTCCTATAAATCACAATTAATTCAAATCAGTTTTACGAATAGTTTTCCACTAATACTCGTACCTGTCGGTGTACCGTCGTTTCTTGTCTCTTCTTTATATTCGTTGAAGTATTTTTCTTGTAACATTTTTGCAACAAGGTTGAACATGGTTTTTACTGCGCCCTCTTTATAATCATCTCCGTTAGTCTTCTTCATATTTACTGCCCAATCCTGAAGAATTTCACAGATTCTCTCCGTCGTGGTCTGTTCCTCCAGTTCGTATTTTCTTTGGCCACAAAACTCCATGAACTGGCTCCAAATAGATTTCCGAGTGTTAATCGTATTCGCAGAAGTTGCATTTGCGATAATAGCTTTAATAGAACTTGCAGGGACGTCTCCAAATCTTGCTTTTTTTGCTGAATTCATACTTTCACTGGTTTGTTGTTATTTTTTACACTTTTTTTGACAACCACAATAACAAATAGGCATGTTTCCCTAGATACGGTAAACTCAGTCACTTGATGCTTTAAATTTGCTGGAATTTTCTCTGCTTCTTTCATGCATTAATCCGACGAATATTATTCGAGCTCAAGATTTTTTCGAAATAAATCTTCAAGGTTTTGCACTCAAACGCGTCGTCGTCTGAAAAACCACTCGCGCGGTTGAACGCCATCTCTAAAAAACCTCGAGCTATGCTCTCGGTTTTTTAAATCGAGACGGCGTCCAGCCGCCCTCGTAGTTTTTGCTAGACAACGCGTTTTCGCGCAACCTCTCCATTTATTTCGAAAAAATCTTTTGCTCTTATGATATTAAGTATGATTATTTCTCCAACGGCTTATCGAACGACAAAAATGTATAGGATCTTTTCGTTGCAAATTTTATCCTGAACATTTCAGTTCCTACACATTTTTGTCGTTAGATAAACCATTGAGGAGATAATCGGAAAAAAGCAGCGCGAAGTCGGTACATTATTTTTCTCGGAGAAATCGTACTTCAGTACCGACTTCGCGCTGTTTTTTTCCGATTATCTCCTCAATGGTTTATCTAACGACAAAAATGTGTAGGAACTGAAATGTTCAGGATAAAATTTGCAACGAAAAGATCCTATACATTTTTAACGTCCGATAAGCCGTTGGAGAAATAATCTCAAAAAAGCAACACGAAGCCGATTCTGAAGCACAATTTCTCCAAGAAAAAAAAAGGATGTTTCATCTCAAAATTTCAGGAGTCTATCAGCAGTTTCAGTATTGATTAGGTCGATGTGGTCATTTTAAGACCAATCCCGATCAAATCGGTTCATAAATAATCATGTTATGCGGAAAATAATGTATGACTATCACTTAAGGCCTTCCGGTACCGAAAAAATAGGAAGCCGGCACCGCAGGCTCCGGAACTTTTGACACGTCATTCAGGACTGCCAGTAGAGCATAAGTGCCAATTTTCAGCACTATTTTATTTTTGTGCGGGTCAAAACCTTAAACTCTTTGGCTGGAGCCATCCCAAGTAAATATCAGAACTTGTCAAGCTTATAACATTTAAAGTATGAATCCTACGACAAAAACCAATAAAACCGTTTTGATAGGAAATTTAGCATGCTTTAATTTCGTATATAAAATAATTTTCGCTAGGATTGGTAGTTACGGAGATATACAGGGTGTTTTGCAACCGCGTGTAAGTTTTTTAACCTCAGATTGCCCATCGAAAGTGGTAACGATTGGCACAAAATTGTTTAGGTCGAAGTCGTCTCCTAAGGAAGTTATAGGGCTTTAAAGTCAGCCATCGGGAGCAGTTTTTCTTAGTTATCTCAGGAACGGATTAACGGATTTCAATGAAATTTGGTGGACACTAGTAGCCATAGTGAATATACATCTACATGGGGAGTTTCGTTGGATTATGACCACGGGATCCCCAGAAAACGGAGACACATTGAGACATTTTTCTTCCGGAAAGTGTTTGAAGGACGCCGTTTAAAAATGGTGGTGTCCGTTAGAAAGGACAATTCAAACTGCAACTTTTACTATACTTGGTATTTTTTTATTTAATGCGTGGTTTTAGAGGTATCCGTACCTGAGGTAACTGGAAAATTTTTCAAGGTCACGCATTTTAAAAATGGTGGTACATGTTGTAAAGAGCAGCTTAAACTGCAACTTTTACTATTCTTGGTATTTTTTATTTAACGAGTGGTTTTAGAGATATCCAAATAAGAAAAACTGCTCCCTATGGTAAAGCCCTAACTTCCTTAGGAGACGACTTCGACCTAAGCAATTTTGTGCCAATCGTCACCATTTTTGATGGGCAATCTAATGTTAAAAAACTTACACGCGGTTGCAAAACACCCTGTATACGAAAAACGTAGAAAACGCATATTCAATCAGCTCCCCCCCCCTCGCGCTCACCACCCACCCTCGGGTACTTTTAGTATGATGTTCTGTAGATACTAGCGGACAACCATGCCAAATTTCAAAACTCCGGGATTTTTTTCATTCGATTTGTCTAATTTGACTGGGCTAATGATGGGAGTCTGCGTTGTGATCTAAAGTATGTAGGTCAAACCAGATTTAAAGAACACTTAGCCCACCTTAAATATGGCAGAACAGAGAAATCCAGTGTTGCCCTACATGCCTTACACGTGACCATAAAATAAATGATAATATTAAGTTCGTTTGAAGCGTTAATAATGTGCGGATGCTAGATGCAATGGAAAGAATCGTAATTTATAAGTCTAGAGATAGGCCTATTAACGCTGATACAGGCCCGATCGCATATTCATCTCTGTTTACGCTACTTCACCCACGCGTAACCATTTCTCGACCTGCGATTGGTCCAACTTTCACAGCAGAGGGGTGGAGCTACGCGGATGGGCCTATAAATACTTCAGTTTTCTGGCAGGTAGGTTGTTTAGCTTCGGCTTTGATAATGAGCACATTGTATTCGAAATGCGCCAGCAGAGCAAATCTAGTGTTTCGATATAGTGGGGTGTTTCTAGTGATAGGATAAATTATGATTAGTGGTCTGGCATTAATACAGAATTAACATAGACTGGCTTCTGTTGCTTTGGGGGCCCTGGCGTGACACTTTTTATTTGTTTTAGGCAAGCAGCCGAGAGTTGAGCTACAAATCAAATTTTACGAACTTCCAAAGTTGGCTCACCTCTAGCGACAATGTGTCACTCCCTGCATGGGCGATTTTCACAACTTCCGAATGGCTTTTGTCCAACACGCTCACCCCATTCACCGCCAAAACTATGTCGCCGACTTCAAGACCTGAAGTTTCAGCGGGAGTTCCAGGTTCGATGGCTGAAACGACAACGGGCTTCGATCCGTGAATCCGAAAGCCGAACTCGCCGGACTCTCGACGAACCACAACCGTTTTGTCGCACTCTGCAATCATCGAAAAAAAATTAGCAGTGTTTTTCACGTAATCGCCACTTCGGAGTTATTAGTTTCGTGTTAATGGAGACAATAATACCGTTTTGCTGCGGAGAAATGAGCTTTAAAGCCTGGTTCTCCCGACACCAAATGACCAACATTAGCTTTAATATCTCCTCTAATTTATTGCGTAATTGTGCGTCGCCGGATGGCTCATCTGGCGGTGAAATTCCATTCGCTGAATTGAAAGAAAAATTTTAATAGTGCTGACAAGGTTAAGGTAACTGGTGTACTTAGGTCTAAAAATAAGGAAAGATCGTACCTAGAGCCATCGTGTCGCGGCGAGGTTTGTAAACACTGTGATTGAGACAGAAATATTTCGCTAAATGTTGGTCATAACCTGAGAATACGATTTCGTTTTTGTGGCGGTGAGTACTGAACGCCTTTCGGTTATTTTAGACCAGCGCATTCTTAAGAGTTGGCTAAAAATATCGCGGTTTACACATTTATAAGTATGAATGCAATTCTCATTCACGACGTGTAGCACGGACAGATGTTGTGAAAATCGAAAGTATTTTCGCGTTTTCCACTGAGAACTTCAGCTTAATTCTAATGAATGATGAAGATTTTGCATATTGCATATTAGGCGTAAAGGGCAGTTTCAGAAAATTTCTGTAAAAACTTTAATTATGGAAGTTTTATGAAGGAAGTTTTTTTCGAATGTCTAATTGAAATTGTATCTAAGGAAAGTTATGCAACAATTATTAAGCATATTAATTCACGCATTTTTGTAATTACAGGTTTTGTGAGGGCAGTTTTAACCATCAATGTAGGTAATATGGATACAAAACTTTATTTTTCGTTGTAGGTGTAATTCTAAATCGAAGTTTAAATAATATAAGAATGACGTCTGCCACTAAGGGCCTTTGGCCACAATATCAGTATGATCAAGTTAGGATGTATCATCAATATCAGGAATCTTAATGATTTGATTGCATGTTCAAAATTTTATTTTTTAGAGAAATTTCACCTCAAAATAAACAATCTTCACTTTGGTCGAGTACAACACATATGAATGTGCCGCGTCCGTGAATGGTTGAAACTGCCCCAAAGCGAATTTTTAAGAAAATAGTCGTTTTTTTGAAAATGAGATTATGTTAAGTTATCCCCAACCCCACAATTTAAAAAAAATTAACTGCTAAATTACACTAAAATTTTCGAATTCGAGGCAAGATCGAATTTAGGTACGTTTTGAGATCTTAGGGACCCTTAGAACGTGTGTCGTTTCGCGCTTAAATAGACTGCTCTTCCTAGTCGCAGATAAGCACCAACATTGTAAAGGATGGCCCTCTCAAAGCAACTGCAAATCTCATTTTGACTTTGAAATTTTAAATATAAACTCCCATTTTTGATGTCACCAAAAGACAGGCCTTCAAATTATACTTCCAAAGAATCAAAGATGTCACTCTTAGTGCCCTTTTGACAAAAAGCTCAAAATTCGAGACTTTTAAGGTACTTTTAAAACACGATACAGCGCAAATCTCTGAAATTTTCCACGTGGAGATTGTATAACCAGTTGAAGAGCCGAAAAAATTTTGGAAGCAATCGACCTATGACAAGTGCCTTTTTGGTAAAGTAATTTTCAAAATTTTAAGTTTAACCATCCTAAGCAAGTCTTTGTAAAATATTGTCACCATCAGAAATTCCGGTTTTACATGAGACAAATTGCATTCACATTTGCCCCTTGGGTAAAAAAAATCGAATATTGGTTGTGGGGAGGTTAAAATGGGAGGTCCTCAAAATTATGTTGCCAAAAATGCAATGAAACTTAGAGCTCTTTGGGCAAAAAATTGGATGGTTCATCAAGGGAGGATATTTCAGCCGCTTCCGCAGCTGCCCATTTTTTCCCATTCACTTTCAAGACAAAGGAATCTTTGCATGACGTTTCACCAACAGTACTTCAACTATACTAAAATTAACCATCAAGACACTAAATTCAAATTTGAATTTTTTATCGTGAATCGTTTATTCTGCCATGGTTGCCCCCCCTTCCCCTATAAAATGGCTCATCCCTCAAGCCCCACATCAAATATCACCGTTTTACTCTTTTCAGCATTCTAGAGGGCTTCATTGAATTTTACTTGACGGTCTTTATTGAGACAAATATTTTATAAAAACTTTTAAACTTGTGTATTAACGGTGACATTTGATGTGTTCATAAAAATTTACGGAACTAAAGTTAGCGCTGACAGTAAGATTCCTGCAATAACATCTCTCCAAAGTCAACAAAACTACCGTAAACCATCAGGTGGATGTGGTGCAGCAGTTCTCCTACATTTACTAAACTATTGACTGCTTGAACGCATGCTACTGATCCTTATTTGTGACAGTTTTATCAAGTTTCGAGAGGTGGTATTACAGGAATCTTACTGCCAGCGCCATCTCAAGATTTACGCGGCAGATACCGGAAATCTTATGTCAGTATTGTCTCTTCTCAGGAATTCTCGAGTAAGTATGTTTCTACCACTGTACTGATTGTACAGAGTGATTCTTCTATAATTTTGGCATTCTTTACCGTCTCCGTTTTAAAATATAGGGAGTATTTACTCAATCATTCTCTAACGGGCTCATGGGCAGTGTGAGTAAGGCTTTTTCTGAAGTTTTGTTAAACGGACTTCAATTCATGTCAAAATTCGTATCAACGTTAAAATGAGAAAAAATGGACAATAACGAACCCAAAACACTGCCTTTATTATCACTGCTTATTAACACTAACACGAGTTATGAAAAAAATTAAAGCCTGTTTAACACCACGATAGAAAAACTCACACCGACGCTGTGTTCGTTAGAATATAATTCTATTTTAGATGAATGGTAACTGCCAGAGATATTTGCTTAATTTCTTCTGGATAATAAAATAGTTGCAGAGGTAGTAGCCAAGACGCCACATTGCAGGAATAGCAACCTTTCAAAATTAGTTGAAATGATACTGCTTGCAATGAGTGTGGAGTTGGCACCTTGTCGCATAATGGCGTGTAATTAATAATTATATTGATTGGGAAGTTGAGTTAGCTACATTGATGAGTGAAAGCGGTTTCAATAATTCATCTGAGTTTAGTGTAGGTAAGTACATTAGTGTTCGTTCGCTTAGCTAAACACGACGCAGTTTAGGTTTTGTAACTCAGTCTCGAACTTAGCGAACAATACAACATTTCGATAAATTGGCTTTTTTTTAGATTAAGTTTACTTTTCGAACAGAAGTCAACTTGCCAGTCGTTCCAACTTCACAGCGATACAATAAAATATACTCTCCTAACGTAGAATTCAAACCAATTTGTGTGTCGGTCATTTCAGCTAAATATTTATCGATTCCCGTTGCTGCAAACCGTAAATTTTACTTGCCAATATGCAGCGCAGCGCAGTAATATCTCCATTTCCTTTCTTATTACAGTTTTATTAAACTATATTTAAGTATCCTTTTTGTCATTAGAAATTGTCAATAAGGATATTTCTATGCTCTATACGTTTCACAGACAAAAAATTCGATATATGACTGCTTGAATATGAATACATCGGCTTGAAAATTTATAACTTAGAGCAACCTGACTTGAGGTCTGTTGCAGTAAGAGCATAATGGATTTAGGCTTGGCAACAATTTTCTAATAATAATATACAACTTACCGAAAGATTTGGAGGTCTGCCTCTTGTACATCTCCAGGCAAGACTTTCGATGCACCATTCGATGGGTAACCGCCTGATACTTTTTCCGAAACTCCTGCTCGGATTCTGTACTAGAAACGGATCCTCGCCGAGGAGGCTCTTCTATAAATCAAATTTTTACCTTCCTCCCACGCCTTAGCTCACCTGAAGTCGATTTATTGTGAACTTCGTCCCTTTCGTCGATGTAAATCCAGTAACCCTCCAAATAAGGCACGTCGTACACTCCCTGATCGTCCTCATCCTCTGGAGCCCCCGGCAAAACACTGGGGCTCGAGTCCGTAGCTTTCAGAACCTCCTGACTGTTCGTGGTCGACTTCGCCATCGGCCGAAGTTTTCCCCTGTAAGATTTTGCTCCACGCTCTTCTGACTGTTAGAATGTTAGTCCAAAATTTAAAGAAAATTCTCGACTTACCTTAGCCCTTACGTCGGGTTTATAGACGTTCCTTTTGTGGTCAACGTGAGTTCTGTCTTCGGAACGAAACCTTCGATCGAGCTTTTTGTACAGACGACCTGGGGGATGTTTACTTCTAGGGGAATCCTCGAAGCCCGCAGGAGGTTGCACTATGTCTTGAGTGCCATTACTACTTAAGCTTTTGTCAGGATCGTCCGTGGTTACTATATCAACTTCTTTTCCGCAGTGAAGACAGTGAACCTGGTGGTCAGCAGTGTGACTACTGGGATCGCTGTAGAAGACACTGTCGCTTCCTGGACTGACCGAGCGTAAAGACTCGGCGCTTAAAGCTTTCAACTTTGTGGTGTCAGGGCTTCGTTGTGCGCTATTCCTGTTCTTCCCTGGGGAACTTGCTGGACTGCTAACCCCTTCCGGTTGGAGTCCTCGATGTTTCGATCGCCTTCTCGAAAGGCTTCCAGGTAAACTCGACGGTTTGTCTTCGCTGTTTCTCTTGGATCCTCGTTGGCCTGTTGGTGAACGTGGCAGAGATTTTCTGCGACTGTTCTCTTTGTTCTTCTTGGACTTTCTGGGGGAGTTCTGGTTATTCGTTGTACAATCGCAACTGGACTCGTCCGAGGTAACCTTGTTCACTTCTTCCGGTGACACGGATTTTTTTACTTGGTAGTGCTTCTTGTGGGACTGCATGGGACTTCGTGTTCGAGACTTGGATCGCTTTGGTTTTTCCTTGGAGGGGGAGAGCTTCGATTCCTTCTTTTGGTGCTTTCCGTTCGGAGATAAGGTATAATTTTCTTGGTGTTTGCTAATTTCCAACGTAAAGGGCCGTCGTTTGTGTTTGCTTTCACGACCCAACTCTTCGTTCTTCCGTCTGAAATTTAGGTTTAAGTTTTGGAACCCAGTATACAGAGATTTCATAAATGGGAGAAAGCTGTGGAATGGCTAGAGCATGGGACCTTAGAAATAGAAGAAGCTGTGGAATTTAAAAGAAATTCTGGAGGAACTACTTGGCTAAAAACGCGCATGGAGCTATGGGAAGTATAAAGGAATAAAATTAGTAGTAAATATGGAGAAGACATATTGTGGATTCCGACGGAATAGGGGGACAGGGCCACATATTTATCCTGGGGCGAAAAAGCTATAGGTATGAACGAGAATAGACATAGAAAAAGCATTCGACACAGTTAAAAGCGAAGATGTATGGAAAGTTTTACAGAATGGAGGGGTGGAACAGGACCTAATAGAATGCGTTAAAACTTCTGAACAATGGGGTTAAACGGACACTTAAACAAACCGACCCTTAATATACATATTCCTATGTATTTAGTAAATAAACTATTTCATAACAGGCGTATTCAAAGCAGAGGGGCATAAAAAAATTTCTTTTCTTATCTGGAGACCTCTTATTTCAGCTTCCAACAACGGACATCTCTATACAATGGGCGCTTTCTACTGTACGGCAACTGTCTGTTGTACAGACAGAGTACACTGTATTTCTTCGATATTCGTTTTCTGTGTCAAAGCTTCTTACAAGCCCAATCATAAAAAAATTATCGGAGAGTGAAACACCCTATTGATGTGGGTAAGGATGAGATTCAAAAAGAGAACTGCAAAACGTGTGGATATTTTTTTATTGTATACAGGCTGTCCCAAAACTCGCGGAAAATCTGTTAAATCTGTTAATGACAGACTCCTGAGCCTAATCTGAGACGAATTTTCCTTAGCGAAAATTGCGGGGGTGCAGTAGTTTTCACATGCGACGCAATTAACTCCGCCAATCCCAATGAATCTCTAAATTAGGTAGGAAGGTAAAGTAAGAGAATGTATACAGATGTTCCTGGGATGCACAAAAAAAAACAATAAACAGCCTCTCATTTTACCTTCTTATCTAATTTAGGGATTCATTCTAATTGACGGTCTTAAATTACTTCCCACTTGAAAACTATCGAACCCTCGAAATAAACGAAAGAAAATCAAATTTCCTCAGTAGATGTCGGACGTCAAACGTCAAGTTTTTGGATGATTTTTGGTTTTTTAAGCTATGTATTATTAAATGCAGAAATGCTCGGAAAAACTAGCCAGGGTGGTCTACCAGCCTCAGACATTGCTTTCGACCCGCAAATTGGCCTCTCCATTCTTTAAACTTGGTTCATAATAAGTTATATTCAATTTATTTTATCCTATAATGTTATACTATGAATAACTCCTTGGTAACGGGTTGTGTTAAGACACATTTAACAGCACTCAGAGTTCTGTCAAATAACAAAGTGAAATAAACGAATTTCTAGGATACCGCAGGGTATCCATTGTCGGCTTTCCGTCATTATGAAAGGTAAGATGTGTCATCCAAATTCATCTTAAATTTTTTTAAATATTTAGGACAAAATAAAACGTGTTACAACACACGTAACGTTATTAAGTTTCTACATTACTCGGGAATTTTAAAGCACTCGCTCCTTTCGTCGCTCGTCCTTCAAAAGTATTCCCTCGTAATGTAAAAACCCTAATAACGTTACTTGTATTGTAAATTACTATTATGACTTCAAACATGATTATGTGAAAATGAAAAAAATTAACTTACGTAACTACTGATAACCTCTATGCCACGACAGAGTTGCAAATAAAGCCATTGATTTTCACGAAATAAAATAATTTCTTGAAAATCGGAGAGAGAAAGACAACCTGACTAGAATCCCAGGGGAGGATGAGGCAGGCGGGAGAACGGGAATTTTCCCGGTGGGCCGCTTGGGCCGGCAGCGGCGGCCTACGACATGTCGCTTTTCATGACATTTTCAAACAGTGGCGTAGTGTGGGGGTGTTCAGGGTGTTTCAAAGAAACGGGCCCGGGCAGCTTTGAGGGCCCGGTGTGTATTCTAAGTGCTTGGAAAATGCGTGACCTTGAAAATTTTCAAAAATTTCGCCTGAGGCGAACACAGGTCCTCGCAGATCTCACTAGGGCACTGTTTTCAAAATTCGCGGGGGGCTGCCCCCTTAAATTAAACTGGGCCGCCTCAAAAGTTTTCCCGGGCCGCTTTAGTTGAGCCCATCCGCCCCTGGAGAATCCTCTAAAACTCCTTCCCTTACAAATGCTAATTCTCGGAAATCCAAAATGGCGGATTTGAGATGGGAATTATTGATTGCACATAATCCATAATTATATCATCGCAACGTTTCACTAATAAAATATTCGCATAATGCAGTGATTTACCATCAATTGGGACAAATATCTGTACCTATGCAAGTTTTTGATTTCATTAAGATTCTTGTAAATAAATATAAGAATCAGAACCCAACCGTAGCCCAATTCCTCTGGGACCAACAAAATTCGCAGGCGCCAAGTTATGTCAAAGGTGCCATGGCACTTGATTTCAAATAATTATAGAGAATTTTAGTATTTTCGTAATGAACACTGAACACACATAGATAATTACGTTTATGATGGATGGATGGATGGTAAACGAAAGAAGTGACGATTTTAATGACAGATCCATGTCAGACAACTTGTCGTTGTTGCCATCTTTTTTTGCTACTGTTTTGCCATAGGGGATGCCAAAGCATGGCCGTGCCAAAGTGACGAAATGCTCCCGTGACCTACAGCCGGAACCCGTTCTATAAAACCTCTCAAATCTGACAAGTGTTCTTAATTTCCACCTGCGTAATATACATTTTAGACTTCAAAGACAATAGGCGTGTTCCTTTTACACCGATTCTCAGATATTCTCACCTCAGTTGCACTTTCCTCAGTTCGCAACGCGTTTCTTTTACATGAACTGAGATGAGAATTTTACCTCCCCCCTTGCCCCTGAAGCACATGTTGCAGAGCAAGTGCTTGAGTTACATTTTTAGCTCATCTGTCAAAGCGGGTAAGTAGGGTTAAGGCGCGGTTATTCTATCACGGATTAACCTCGGTTTATCCTAAACTTGGTTTGGTTGCCAAGCGAGAGCCAATCAGAACGCTTAACTTTGATCTTTAAATCAGGTTTAAATAACAATCAGCCCTAAAAGCGCTTTGTTTGGGGTTATGAATTTCTGTCGCAACTGAGGTGAGTAAAGTATGTTCCTTTTAAAGACAAAACTGAGGTGAGAATCTCTGTTTCGCAGTGAGGTGATAATTTTCCCTCAGTTGAAAAAAGGAAAGCGCTTAATGTCCAGCAATCCCATCCTCGTCCCGGAATATAATACTTTTTCCTCTAGTTACACAATATACTATTTTATGTAGAAATACGTCTTCTTAGATGCATAAAAATCGATTTCAATCCAATAAGAATTTTGGCCGCCTAAATTACCAAAAAACCCATATGTGCAGCGGTCCAAGTGTTTGTGAATAACTAATTGTCCTACGTAAGGTGCTGAAAATCCACAGGCCTAACCGAATAAGCAACGCCGACCAATTAGAGCGCACGAATCAAGAATAAATTGAGGCTGAAATTAAGAACAGGAGATGGGGATGGATAGGCCACAAACTGAGACAACCAGTGAATGAGATCACGCGCCAGGGCATTGAATGGAATCGTACAGAAACATGGAGACGTTCAGAGGGAAATAGAGTAATGCAGAGTTAAGTGGAGTCAGATTAAAGTGGACAAGGCAGAAATGGGATACCGCGCGGAGCGAAGAAGACTGATGATTATGATGAAATAAGTTTTTAGGATGGAAATGGGGGCTTACCCGTGGGTGGGTGAATCGCGGTAACGCGCGCTCCTCTCCTCTTCTGCACCGGGACAGGGTTTCGCTGAAGGCACTTTGGATCTCTCCAGTAGATCAGGGCAGGATCCGTCTACGCTGTAACTTCCACATGAAGAGCTTGAGTCGGACGGAGATGAGCGGCCAGTACGTACTTCAGGCACTGGGGTGTTAGATAAACTGTGAGCTTCTTCGAGAATCAGCGGGGGAGAAAACGAGGGCACCACCATGTCATCACCCAAAATGTCCGTTTTGTTGCTTTCGAAAGAACTACCGTCGTGGACGTGCGTGTGCAAGTTGTAAAAATCAACGCCTTTATTCGATCCACTCTTTCTGGAACTGTCCGTTCCGGAGTTGGCAGTGATGTAGTCATCCGTGGTCGTACTTTCAGACACGTCAGTGTTGGTCCGACCAGAATCAGTTCTGGCCAGCAACAAATCTGGAACGACTGCGGGAAGAGGGGATTCTGAAGGCGTCTCTGGGACGCGGCGACGCCAAGATGGGGACATCGCCCTTTGCGGAGTCAAGTACTGCTGTTTTGCAACCGGGGGCTCGTATGTCTTCGTCGGCTTGTCGATGACGATCCTCGGAGACGTCTCACTCTAAAAAAATTCAATCGAAACTTCAATTCTAGCAGGTAGAGCTAAAATAGCCGAAAGTCCTACCTGTTCAATAAATTCTTCTTCCAAGGCTTCTGTGTCCATCGATGATCGCTGCTGGTGTTGCATCATCAACAAATGCCGTCGTCTAGAAGAAGGAGTGAGGAGGATCACGGAACCTGGTGACGTCACTGAGGTCATCTCGGAGCTGCTCAGAGCAGTTCCGTTGTCGGTTCCAGAGTCTGCCTGAAGGACGGTCACCTGGGATTCGTTCCATATCTCGTCGGAATGGTCCCTGGAAAATGAATAATCGCAGTGCCAATGAGACGCGGTGAGCATCCAAAAATATCTCTGTAAAATGAAGTTCTTTAGAGAAGTTCTAAAAATTAATCGTGCAGTTAATGCATAAGATGACTCAGGGTCGTAGGGTAGATTTTTTCCGGGCTGAAAAGCCTGGGAAATATCTTTTGAAAACTTCAAGGTCCCGCATTTTCCCAGCACTCAGAATAATACAAACGCAAGGAAGAAAATGAAAAACAAAACTTTAGTAAGGCTGATTTTTTACCGATTTGGCGATTATTTATTTAAAAAAAAAGAGTGATTCCTAGTCAAAGAAGGTTAAGTCCAAAGCCTGCCATATGCGGGATGTCGAGTAAATATTTTATGAAACTCTAGGTTTCAACTTCGAAAAAACCAAAAAAAATTGACTGGCAAAACCTACCTGAGCTACGGCTCTGCTTTCAGAAGAGAAAAGGGAACATTTTGTGTACAGAAACGAATCGTATCTTAGTTTTCCAGTCAAACTTACGCTAGCAATATTTTTAACTTCTACGCTTCGTGTAAAATCGATCGAAAAATCGAGATCGCCAAGAAAATCAAATTTTTACATTTTAAGGTCCTGGGTAGGGATGGCAATCCCCCCGGGATCCCGGACTAAATTCAATCCCGAAAATCCCGAAAAGTCAATCCCGGAATTTTTTCAGTCCCGAAAATCCCGACGAGTCAATCCCGGGATTTTCGGGATTTCGGAGCAAAAATCAGCTGCTGCAATTACTGCAAAATCCTGACTGGAAATAATAAATAAAACACATTGGTGTAAATTGATATTTGTGGAACCATTTTCGGGCCCATTGAGTCACGCTAATGAGGGCGCGTTAGCTATAACAAACTATTGGGTTTCATTCCTCCTATATTCTACACAAAAATAATAGTTCCTGGTAAAGAATTTATAGGGTTTTGCATGGCATTTTGCGCAAGGGCAATACTAACTTATCCATTTGGCATTTATATTTAAGCATTGAAGCAGATTACTTGTATTTTTGTATCATTTATATTCATTATTCTAATTATATAAAATTTTCCATTCGCGCATTTCCATTTTATTTGTATTGCCATAATTTGAAAACAGAATCCACAGCTCAATAATTTTGCCGTGAGCAATCCCGGGATCCCGAAAAATCCCGGGATTGAATTTATCGAATCCCGAAATCCCGAAAGTTCCAATCCCGTGCGGGATTCTAATCCCGAAATCCCGAAAGGTCCAATCCCGTCCGGGATTGCCATCCCTAGTCCTAGGAATCCGAAAAAGTGGTTTTTGAAAAATGTCTGCCTGTGTATCATCTGTCTGTCTGTGTGTGTCTGTCTGTCTGTAAGCATACTGCAGTTCAAACTACTGAACGTTTCTAGATGAAATTTGGCACACATATTCAGTGGGCAATTTGAAGGTGCTGATTAGATTTTGGGCTATATCGGTTTACGGGAAGTGTCTTTTTGACACATCAATTTTAAAATTTTAAATGCAAACCCCCATTTTTCGCGTTGCCATATGAATGCTCTTCGAATTCTGCTTCCAATGATGTATTCACACTTGTGCCCTTTTGGACAAAAAATGGTGCCGTGAAAAGAAATCTATGCATAACTGTATATTTTTACTAGTGGATTTCATAGCTGATTTTTTTTCAAGTCGAACACCTTAGTGCCATTTTTCGAAAAATTTCATTTTAGTGGCAAAAGGGTCCTTGTTGGAACTTATTTTACAAAAAAAAGTATTTTCCTAGCACCCGATAGCTGTTGTGTTGCCGGATCAAAAACCTTAGAGCAATTTTTTCGAAAATTTCCATTTTAGGGTCAATAACCAATAGGGATATAAACTTTTGCGCCGTTATAGACCCATATGAGACGTACCTTTTGAAGTACTCAACTCAAATGTAAGTCTTAAACCCAGCCTACTGACCTCGCGAATAAGACAATTTTTCTATATTTTGTCTCGCGATCAAGATAAAAAAAATTCATAAGAATACATTGTTCGCAATCTCGTTTTGGCCTCATACGCCAATTTCAATGCAAAATTCGAATCTTTAATTTTAGAAAAATCTTAATTTTTAATTGCAAATTTTGCGTTAAAACTACTACGTGAGGACAAAATTGACTTCTGAAAAATTTTTGTTTCAATTTTTTTTTCGATACCTTCAGCGCAACGAGACAAAATCGAGCTTTAGAGATTTTTTCAGGGAAATTTCAGTGCAACTTTTGAATTGAAACTCGACATACTGGATTCTAAACAATTTATTCTTGTGATTTTTTTCGATATTTTGATCGCGAAGCAAAATATTGAAAAATGGTCCAATTCGCAAGGTCGCAGTAGGCTGGGTTTACAACTGCCAAAATTGACCAAAATATGACACTGTCTTCATCTTAAGTGGGACACTCTGTATAATAATAATAATAATAATAATAATAAATTTATTTTGTTACAATTCACATGAATTATACAAAACAGAGCGATGTGTCAATTTACTTATCTAATTACATAATCACAATCGAAACAAATTCCTAAATATTACTGGCTTCGAAAATCGTTTGGACTCGGCGTCAGTGTTGTTTATCACGAGATTTATCAATATAGCTACCATGTCACTTAAAAGTCTTCGGTTAGAACCAGCTGGCGTAATTTCAGGGCATTGTCTAAAAAGTTGAAGAGACCACACACCACGGAAGGGCTCTGCGACTCGAAAAGAACCAAAATATCTGAAGGCACCAAATCCTGTAGGTATTTGTTCCTGAACACTCTGTTGAGTTTGAATGAGTCTGGGAGTTTTTTGAAGCGAAGGAAGTTTGAAAATGCTACTTTCTCATTTTTTTTTTGAGCTCCACGGACAAGATATTGGAACCTAAGGTATCTGGAAGGAACTTCAATTTAACATCAAAAACAAAATTGATGCAAGATGCCCATTTGCAAAATCAAAGCACTCTGCATTAAATCACGTTTGCGCTGTTTCTAGACTTGGAAATGTCCCCCTAAAAAATTAAAAATTTCAAGTCTTTTCTATTGCGAAAATCCGAAGGGGTGAAAAGAACGCTGAACGATTGTTTGGAGCGAAGGGAGCAGTGTCCCCTAATCCTCGCTGCATGATGAATTGATGAATATTGTAATGAAATTAATTCTTAAGCTATTATTTCCGAGAAAAGTTCGCTCCGAGATGAATTTCAATGAAAGATTGTAATCAAATCCCCGCAAAGAAATTCACTTACCTTAAATCGTTTGCCAGAGAATCGCTGGAAGCAAACGGCGACAATCTCCGATCCGCCAGTAAACAGACCGATGGCACCACACATTCGTCATTAGGCGAGCAAATCCGGGGGATCTCGTTTTCGTCCGCCTCGTGAATATAAATCCTATTATAGATTAAATTTTCGTGAAACTCGTCATCGATGGAATCCTGGGGGTGGATGTTGTTGTCGTCAAAGGAGAGAGAAGAGTAAACGTCGGCTTCGAGTGGCCTGCAGATCCCCTCGTGCCTTATTGGCGCCCTTTGAAAATACGGCGTGAAGATTCTATGCTCCTCCAGGGGGGCGGCGACGTTCTCGTGGCTGAACGAGACCACGGGGGGCTCGCTCGACAATTCGTCGATCTTTTGAGATTTCCTCGATTCGATGAGAATCTCTCCGTCGGAGACGGTTTTGGTGAGGGGCCTCTTAACCGCTTTTATTCCCATCGGCGATATTTGCGGTTTGAAATCGATGAAGATTTCCTTCTTGCACTCTGAGTCTTCTGAATCGTGATCGGAACGCGACAGGGAGGAGGAATCGCTGGGGATTATTTCTGGGAGAATTGGGGGAGGGGAGGTTACTATGTAGGGAGAGCGAGGAGGTTCGTCGGATTGGGTTCGTTGCAGTGGTTCGTGGTCAGAAATTATTTCAAACGGAGGGAATTCTGATGGCTTGAACTTGGTGTTGGCCTCCGAGAAGGATTTCGTGAGTTTTCGCCCGTTGATCACGAAGCCGTTCGTTTGGGCTCCTTGCGATACCATCTTCACCTACAAATAGAAATTGTGAGGTAAGATTTATTCTGAACTTTGCAGAAAGTACAGTCTAGAAAACAGCAAATGCCCACCCGGGAAGCTGGGGGCCTGGTCCACTGCACTGCAAGTCGAGTAGTGGGAATATCGCTCGGTTCTTCAGGTAAATACGAACTTCCTGCTTTAATTTAACATCAGACAAGGCGCGTATTGGAATTTTAAGTCTTCACCACTTTCTTGAAGTCTGTCGTAGGCTCGTAGCTACACTTTTTTCGAACAAAAAGTTAATAACAAAACATTGATGGAAGTGGTCAACCGATCGATATTCCCACTACTCGACTTGCAGTGCAGTGGACCAGACATGTTTGGCCTCACCTTCTCGGGTGGGCATTTGCTCTCTTCTATACTGTACCTAGATAGGTTATTACGTTATTCGTTTCCCATTGTCGTGATCGACAGAAGATTTTAATTTTTTGCCCGAACGAGCAAATTTTGCATGAGATTGACTACACGTGACCCGGAAGAAGGGATATGGAGAGATTTTCCAGGTGCGGGTTAGAAAAAAATTTAATTCCGGCAATATAAAATCAACAGCATATAACTAGTACATACGTACCTATCTATTAAGATAACGTGACATTTTATTTTTAAAATTTCTACTTAGGGTTGGCCGGGCCCGGAATGACGTTTGTTTCATTACACAGGTTAGGTTCAAAGTCTTGTTCCACAACAATATGTACTTACTGTTTAAGACGCGTTTGAGCGCCTTTCGATGAATTTACAGTGTGACTCAAAAGCTGTTATTTTTCTTTAACCCAAACGTTTTTTCGTTTTCCACGCAAATTTTGTATTTGTGTTAATTTCTTTTCTAGCTGAAGATGGAGTAACACTCCGAAACGCGTCCTAAACAGTAAGTACATATTGTGGAACAAGACTTTGAACCTACCCTGTGAAATCAAGCATCAGTTCCTCTTTGAAAATGGACCAAGCTTTCAACAAACGTATGTTTCAATTTAGTGCAAATATCAAAATGTGTCAGCTTCTTTGACATAACCTGACTAAGTTTCGACATAAGTCACCCTGGGCACCGCCAACTGCAATTAGAAATTTAAAAAATGTCGCGTTATAAATATAAAGATGTACACAGGGTTGTTAATTTTTCGATGCTCACCATTAGTATCTGGGAAACCATTATAGATGGAGGGTAGTTTAAACTTAAGAAAAGTTGCGCTATTTGTTGGTGGCTATAATTAAGCATCTGAAGAGATTTCACCGATATTTTGCTTCGTTCCTGAGTTATCACAAAAAATCTGAAAACTGCCTATTTAAAGAAAAATTAATATATTCCTAACAATTGATGTTATTTTAATGAAACTTGGAACTTGTATATTTTTGACACGCCTTCTAGATTTTGAATAACGATAACGATAACTATAAAATTGGCTTTTCAAAAATGTAGTCAACATGAACTTTTTTACAGATGTCAGAATTTGAAAATTGGTAGGAATAATTTGCAAAATCAGCCTAAATTTAGACGAAAAACAATTGCAAAAAAGTACACCGACTTCTTCAATCCCTTACAACATGTGAAAACAATTGAAATAAACAGTAATAAAATACGTCGTGCGGTCGTGTGACTCGGACTTTTACATATTTTTTTAAAAACGTTCATATTGGTTACATATTTGGGAAGCCAATTTTTCTGTGTATCCGGCGGTGTTAAAATTCAATATGGCGCCCACAAGAAAAAGAAAAGTTGACTATCTTTATTCAAAATCTAGAAGGCCTAGAAACTTTCGATAATGTCATTCAATTGACAGCTGTCAAAAATATAAAAGTTCAAAGTTTCATTTAAATAATAACACTTATCAATCGTTAGGAAGATATTAATTTTTCTTTAAATTGGCAATTTTCAGATTTTTTGTGATAACTCAGGAACGAATCACAATATCAGGGAATTCTTTTCAGATTCTTAAGCGAGGGTTTCAATCGTTAATAAATAACCGAAAAGTGGGGCGGTCAGCTTCTTGTCGCTTTAAATTGAATTTTTGGCAAGTTTTCTCACGACTACCTTCTCGCTCTTGGCTTCACAGAAAGCTTATGCTAAATGCAGTAAGTATATTCTTAATTATCAGCGTAATGTATACAGGATGGTCTAACACTAGTGTCCAGCGGAAAAATTACCCTTTCCTTTGCCTTTTGAATTTTTTACAATGGGTAATAAAAACCTTTCAGATGGTGCTAATCTCCTTTTATTGGTCCAAAAACCTGACGTCACGAGATTTTAAATAGTTGTTTTCATGGACTAAATAATTTTTGCCCATCAGATGGTTATTTTGGATTTTCGTTATTTGGGCCCCTGTCAAAACATGACAAGCAACTGACAGTTCTAAATGTCCGATGAACTCAGGTTGGACACACGGCGCATCGATCCGATTTATTTCAAGGTCCTACGGGCAAGAATTATTTATTCCGTGAAACTAGCTCCACTTAAAATCCCGTGTCTCAGTCACATTTTTGGACCAATAAAAAAAATAACGTCATCTGAAGGGTTTTTAGTTTTTACTACCACCCTGTATGTATTCCAAATGCAGAGAGTTTATTTTCAACAACATAAGTAAATAATATTTTTCAAAAACTTGAAGCCTAAGCTAACTATTTTCTGTTAAAATTCGAAAATTTAAAGCGACAAAAAAGCTAACCGCCCCATTTTTCGGTTATTTGTTAATGATTTGAACCTTCTAGCGTGACATTTCTAAAATTTATAATTAGAGTTTGGAGTTGGCCATGCTGTAAACCTGTTTGTCATAACTCATAACCTGACTAAGTTTATTAAGTTTCAACATGAGTCACCCCGAACACGGCCAACTGCAATTAGAAATTAAAGAATTTCACGGCCGTAGGTAATAATATTTGCTGTTAAAAGTGAGAAAACATAACGTGGCGTGGGTCTGTACCTACAAGGGAATAATTATTACCAAAACCAAGTGAATAAATAATAACGATAATTGAAGGGGGCTACCGCTACATCTTTCCAATAAATTTAGATTTCTTCACAAATATTTTGATAGAATCTAATTTATGAAGGTAAAATGAAAACAAAACAGCCGGCGGAAGGCAGTTACATATTTATTATAATGTTGGCTCTTAAATGAGTCGAAAAAATGGTCTCCTCTAGGAATTATGCTTCAAAAATAAGACTTTTATTACTTCATAACTTTATAACATTACTTTATAACTTCTCGCACTGCAAGACCTTAGCGACCATTAGCTATCGGCTCCGCCGAAAGCTAGTAATACAGAAATTGACAAAAAAATTAAAATCGATATAGATAAATCTCTAAACGCGCAAAACTAACATCATTTCTGAACAGCTATATCAATTCTTAGGCGAAGCTCACGATAATCATTCTTATTGATGAAGGTAAAAGAATTCTGCAAATTACATAGTATCGTTTTAAAATTTAATTTTGCAGGAAATGACTATTTTGTTTGTACCTACAGCGTTCTATTTTATCGATTATCGGCAATACAGTTTTATTTTGCTGGCTTGGAAAGCAGTGCTTCCCATTCCTACCCCAGAAGAAGATTAATAAGCCAGTAGTGCCTTTGTCCTAAAATTCTAAATTCTCAAAGCAACTGTGAAACATTAACATTGGCCACATAAAAGTCGTGCAAAAATTGAATTCCATAACAATCAAATCTGCTTCGAATTCGGGGTAGAACTTGGTCGAATAATTACAACCAAATAGTGGAGGAAAAAATCCTATTGGAAGTTTTCCGTTGAAGATATCAACTTATATGAAAAAAAATCCTAAGGCTTTCACTAGTCGTGTCTTGATTCATAATAATATTTTTGCTCCCATTGTAGTCGTGAAAAGATTGAAAATGATTGAAAGTCCTATTGTTGAAAGTATATACGTTCAAGAAGACAGGAATTTCAATCTTTTCATTATCACACTTGAACTGGAAATTGCTTTACCAAGCTGACCTGTTGTAGTCAATAAATGTTTGGATCCCTTATAGCAACGTTGGTAAGTAACTAAACCGCCCGATCGTGCAAAAACTAATTTTTGGCTATTTAAACTGAAATTCATTTCAAATTCATGGAATAACAACCCTGCATCGACCATAAAGTGGCTTAGAGAGTAATTAAACCATTAATTTAACATTTGTTTGTACAGGTCTCCGCTGGAAATTGCTAACAATCACTAAAGCAAACTCACCCGATGTATAGTCCTGGGACTCAAATTGATATTGCCAGGTGGTAGCGGTTTTCTTCCTAAGCAAGCTTCGGTTTGCGTCGCTTGCGTTTTCATTGGAGCCCTCTTAACTTTGTCTGAAGCAGATCGATTCATTTGTCAAAAAATCACCCAATCAGGCTAATGGAGTTACTGAAATTAACCGGAACTCACCTATAATTAATAGGTTATCGGAGGGTTCGGGCTGTCGGGTTATTGGAAGTCCGTCCGCTTTCCTGACGTCTAATAAACGTTCCTGACTCCTCGTCATCCGGTTGATGTTACTGGACGAGGAACTCAATGAGGTCATTGCGTCGTCAAAAGACGCCATGGTATGAGATCTGGCGAAACTGACGTGCTTCTTGCTGATTAAAAAAAATTAAAATTTCTTTGTTGAGGGTTATTATACCTGGACTGTACAGGTGGTGAAATGGGTTGATGGATAGCGATAGGCTCCATGATCGATTTAGGTTTTTCCATCCGCACCGATTCATCATCCGAAGTCATCCACGTATACCGACTCGGATCCACGTGCATCTTCCTTCGGAAATACGAACTCTTGAGATCCTCATCATACCGGTAAATTTCCGGAGCCAGCGGACCCCACGGATATCTAAATCTTTCAGTTTTCAATAATTCAAAAGCGAATCTCAAACCTGGACCGCCTCGGATAGGGCGCATAGTCCGCCGGATGTTTCTTGTACAAATCGTAAAGATTCTCTTCTGATGGCGCTTTTTGACGAACACAGGCGGTGAGGAATGACGCGCGATTTGAGCAAGGGGAGCTTTGATGAGACGATAAACATCCGAACAGACTTTGACGATCAGACTCCAGGGCTCCAAGTCCTCGATCCGAGATGCAGTATTGCTCTCTGATGTCCTGTTTGCTGTAATGAGCGGTGTTGCGTCTACCCCTGTTGTGCATTCTCGCCATGATTTCGTCTTCGGATTCGTAAGCGAGGGCCACGTGCTGGATGTCGGCCTGGAAAGCAGAAACGATCTTTGGGGACTTCTGCAGAGATCGCCAATTCAAATAATGGAAGCACCGTAAAAGTCGAGCATTTTACGACGTCAGTAAAACGCGAATCCGGACGAAAGAACATTGGATTGTAGCAATTTCAATCATGGAATGATTGGTGTCGAAATTTAATTCAAACTGCTCAAACTAATTCGACTAATTAAATGAAATACAAGAAGGAGCTTTATTGAAAACTCTTTTTTATCACTGAAAAATCGCCGGCTCTATTTCAAACATAATTTAGCTTCAGGAATCGATAAAAGCTTCTATCATTGTAAATTTTCATTAAAACTCTTTTGAAAGAGCAGAAAAGCGGCCAATTCTGCTTTAATATAAACGCAAGTGCAAGATTACAAGCCCCCATTCACGAGCTTAGTTATTTTAGTGAGAAAGACAACCAGCGACATTACCTCAGGATATTCCCAAATTTGGATTCGACGAACTTTCAAGGCTTACCTACGTGAAAGTTGGATCGCTTTACCCACCGCAGAAGTTAATTGTTATGATAACACCTACAAACTTGCGTAATAACTGTCGCTCAAGATGAAATCTGCAAGTCACGAGGTCGAAGTCTCAGGTTGTGCGCAGAAATAATGGGAAGGTTAAGTGACCGAGATCGTTTCCTCGCCGACCGAAGCCACGTAACTCCAATTTCTACTCCCTGACAAAAGCAAAATAACGACGCTGCTACTTTATCTGGCATCATTTCGGATTTATGGGGCTTTTAAAAGCGTCATTTGAAAACGTCGTTTTATAAAGTGATCATTTATGAATGAGAGTGCGATTCTGGGAAATGAAACGCGTTTGTGTGAAAAAGCTATGATTTTCTCGTAGAAAAGAATCTGGACAATGATTTCAATAATTAGGTGCTTCTCCTCTTTCACTAGTACATTAAAAATAATTTATGTTCCTTACCTGAGTCGAGGCGTCATAATGGTTAAGCACAACGCGAGAGTTTCCGAGATATCCTGAAAAAGTTATAATTGAGAAAGGATCTGGCGAAAGTGAAAATCTTACCGGTGTGTTCCATGGGATTATCCTTGCGGATAGAATGCATGTTGCGGAAGTGTAGCGGCTGGAACACACAGATGTGCTTGAACTAAATAGAAAAAAAATTAACCGCAGAGTTTGTGTTGTGGAAATTAGACCACCAGCATGGAAAATAATTGCTGTTAATATTCTGGAAGCGACAATCGAAATCGTTATGGCGCGAGATGCGACGCTCTCAGTTATTTGGGTTTATTGCAGAAATGGTGATAAAAGGGTTTGCCTTAATTATTCTATGCTAATGCAAGGTGCGTTTGAATATCGGGAGTTTTCATCTCAAGTGCAAAAATTCTCTATCTAAAGTCGAATCAGTGTCTAACGAGCACAGGGATAGTGTGAGTCTTTTTTCTGGTGATTTGCGAAACGAGCCTCAATCTATTACGTATTCCTGTCAGCGTGAAAAAGCAGAAACAATGGGCAGTAATAATTAAGAACAATGATCCTATCCAACCTCCGTTGTTATGGTTTATTGACACTGACAGGAGTTTTTACACCACAACTGAAAAGGCGCCGGATTTACACTACACCGGTGTCCATTAAAACATGATTCTACTTTACGTTCCATTATAATGCAAGCGGTAAACGCCATTTTTAGGCCCGAGTTTTAGTGTCGCTCGTCTGTTTACTTTTTTCCGGGCACGATACCTTTCGAAACCTTTGAGGCAGGTCTTGAGTATCAGGAAGTACTGTGAATATCTCAGACGAGTTCGCAGATGGGCATAATCGCTGAAAAAAACGTGCATTTTGATTACGGGATTCGACAGACCTAATCCTCCAGTGTCGGTCGAAAACTTTAACCCATTTTTTTTTTGGAAAAGGTACTTGTAAACCCGAAAATGCCCTTTGAATTGTCCAAAAATAAAAATCAGATTGGCTATAACTCATGAACACTTGATGGTACCGTCGTGATCTTTTCAAGGTTTTATTGCTATGGCAATGAATATCTCGGACAAGTTCGTACATCATGAGTAAAATCGGCCTACATGAAAGAACATTTAAATTCGCTAGGATTCATGAATCCTTGACTGTATAGGCGTCTTTTTTAGGCCCACGTTTTGGCTCGGGGCCATTGCTTTGTCTTTCCATTGTCGCTCACTCGGCCGTCCGCTCGTCCCTTCATTTCCTTTCGGACTCTATAACTTTCGAAAGCGTTGAGAAATCGACTTTAAATGTAGATGGCGGATAGGTTCGATAAATGTCTCGGATGAGTTCATAGATGAGCATAATCGGTCCACAGGAAAGAGTCAAAAGGGCCGCTAAAAACATATACAGGGTGTACCATTTAAAACGAAACACCCTGAATAACTCCTGGAACAGTGATTTAAGGGAAGAACGCTGAAACAGGTCGATTTTTGTTTGGAGGGGGCCACTTAAATCCGTGCTTGACGAAATTTTCCAACGCACCCCCTACGCCCAACCAACCTCCTCTTCAAAATTTTAAATGGCAATACCCCACTTGTGACACATCATTTGAAAGCAAACTTCATTGCGAATTCAATTTTGCAAAAATTTTTGACTTTCATTGAACCCCAGCCCCCTCTACAGTCGAATTTTGAACTACGTTAGAGCCCTTTGTGATACATCATTTGAAAGGGTTTGAAGTTCTCTATAAACTGATGCAAGAATTTTTGAAATTGATCCACTCGTTCAAAAGTTACATTGAAAAACAGCTGGTTCTGGGCCTAGAATTCCTTCAAGTTTATAGGCTGTAAATTTTGAACTAATGGATGGATTTAAAAAATTCTTGCATCAGTTTACAGAGAACTTCAAACCCTTTCAAATGATATATCACAAATGGCTCTAACGTAGTTCAAAATTCGACTGTAGAGGGGGCTGAGGTTCTCTCATTAACCATCCAAAACAAGTTTTTGAAAGATTTATTGTCGCCATCAGAAAGGTCCTCAAATTCTGGTTTTAAATAAAACCAAATTGATTCGCATTTAGTACTCAGTGGGTAGAAAAATCGAAATTATGTAATAACACTAAAACCACGTTATAGGCCAAACCCAAACTACTGGATTCATTTGGCTGAAAGGTACAAGAAGAGCTGAAAGGCTTTTCGGAGCAATTGGTCCACGGGAAGTTGTCATTTAGGCATATAAACTTAAAAACTTTAAACACAAGACACGAAAATCAAAGACCCACGCGATGGGGAGGTTTCAGCCGCTTCTCTGCTGCCAATTTCTTCTCAAAAAATTTTATTTTAAGTGATGAACATTCATGTCGTGGCGTGATATATTCAGGGCATCTCCAATAATGCTTTTTTGACAAATCCCATCTTAGTGCCGTTATGGCCATTAGAAATCGAAAATCGTCTCGTCAATTTAATTTTTTCGATAGAAAATCAACTGCGAAATTAGGTAAATTTTTTTAAAAGGGCGGTTTTTTAAATTGTCATAGGTACGGACAGTCATAGGTGCTACGGCTCCTCGCGAAATATAGGTAGGTATAATAAGTGAGTATACATTGCGAGTGTAAAGTATAGAATAAAAATCATAAATTTTTTACCGTTGATTTCTGCCAAAATTCCTTGGACAGGTCGATTTAATTTTTTTGATGGCTATCTAACGGTAAAAGTTTTTTTCACTTCCGGTTTAACCGGAAATGACCCCAATTTTGTTTTTTCAAATTGAATCATACTTTTTTTCAACGGATTTAGAATTAGGAATTTTTTTGAGGCAAGAACATGTACGATGCTTGCCCAAAAGTGAAATCACGGCCGACCTGCATTTTCAAAAATATCGAAGAAATTGGTAAAAAAACAATAATTTTCAAAATCGCGAATACACGTCAACCTTATTTTTTTGATACAAATTCAACTGCGCAACTACATTTTCTTAAATTCTTTTTGTTACTTTGGCAGATTGGAATTTTATTCCATACTTTATACTCGCAGTGTATTTATCCAAAATTTCCGATTGAGAGTTGAAAAAAATATTTTAAACAAGTAATAAGACTCAACTTTGGTATTTATTTCTCTTTCTGTAAACTTTGGTAGGTATTTTATTTTATTCTTTCAGAATCAGAAGGCAAACACTGAAAGGTAAACTGTCATGTCGGATGATTTTACTCAGCTGTAACTGATTTCAACTCCAATCATATGTAACAATCTATTGGGAAATGTGGTAAATCAATATTTTCCATCAAAAATATTTCTCCATCCGATGTTTCCGCGAGCAAAATTGACTGCGTAAGCTCGTTATTTATTGAATTCTTGAGATAGAGAGCTGACTTGAATTATTTACGTCAAACCTACTGCACAGTGCACTGAACAAATTTAAACTTCATGTTAACACGAGTTTTACGGCCGTATAAATTTAAATTCCCTTATGAATTCGTAGCGGAATCGATAACACAATGAATTTGCTAGTTTATGTTAAAATAATGTTGAATTACAAACATAAGATTTATTTAACGGTTTTCGCACGAGTAGGCTTATGGTCTCACAAGCCGAAGGCGAGTGGTGGTGGTAAAAGGATAGTACGATGAATTAATATGAATGGGCGAAAACTACCGTCTACCATTTTGATTGATCATTGCTGTTGTACAGGCTGTCCCAGAACGCTCGCACTTTCTTTTAATGGAGTATTCAGCATTAAATTTGAAAACGGGAGAACTATCATTCATTGTACACTGGAAATTTTCAAAAACACGAATTTACTCAGAATTTAATGCTGAATGCTCCATTAAAAAGAAGCGCGAGCATTCTGGAAAACCCTGTATGTAATAAGCAGGCTTCATTGATTCGTGACACTTACGCAATTAAGTTGTGGATCAGCTCATCTAGAAAATGTGCCTACTGCATTTATTAAGACTTAACTTCAAATCAGAAAAATCATTTAACTTAGGTAAAAACCAACATTTTTCACTTGCTTCTAACGTATTTTTTCCAACTCTCCACTCTGCCGCCTTTATATTTATAAAATTAATTTCTATACAGAAGACCCTCATCATCACACATGAGGGATTGCACTTGGTATTTTTAACTTTTGCGCCTCTTTGAATTGATTTCCCTTAACATGCGTATTAGGTGAACATAAATACGAGAATACCTGCAATAAAACGAGCTTTTTGTGTATTTTAATGGCTTCTTTCACCCTGAAATCACTCTCGCATCTCATTTCCGACTATAAAGAGTCCTTTAGAAACTTATGTCGGTCAAGTCAGGTCAAGTTATTGCCAACTGACTATTAGAAGTAGGTATACAGAATGAGATCAGGTTAAAAATAGTCGTTGATTACAGCCTCGCCGGGGTCTGCACAACACACGACAAAGCAATTTCCAGTCAATAATTGCGTTCGACAGTAAATTAATGAGAGAAGACCCAAGGCTGGCTATAACCAATTACTAAAGTTAAAAGGATCAGGCAGCAAATTGGGGCCTAACAGGAGCTGTGCGATAAAGTGATCCTTCATACAACTCATTTTTCAAAAGCAGAAGCCTTTCTGAATTATTACGTATCTCATTTTGATGGCATTTCTTCCGCGTTAGATCCTACGGTATTTGGAGGGTCAAGACAGGCGTGCTTGTGATTCCCAGGAGAAAACGGGTGAGGAATGCGATTGCGGCTTGTGTCGGAATTTTTAAGGGGATTCATTTCAATGGACGCTTGTTTCATTTTTCGTTCTCCTGCGTTCTCGTGTTGTTATTCTACCTCGGAAAAATCAGAATCTCCATTTCAATTGGAGTTGTTCTTTCAGTAAATTGGGTGGAAATTGCTCTTGGGGGAAATTCTAGACAGTGGAGAATGGCAGAAGAAAAAATGTAAATAAGGAGGAAACAACGGATTGGCAGGAAACAAGATTAATTGCATTTTCTGAGATAAATAAGAACACGTTGTGATTTCAACAGTTTCTGTTCAATTTTCACTGGTGCAGGGCCGCCACCATCTCATTGTCACATTTGAAACTATGCAAGTAAGCCCTAGTTTTTACGATAAGTGCCGAATGATAAAATACCTACAGACCAAACAAAGTAACTTCAAGTAAACTGTTCTGTGGTTATACCTTTAGAAATAACAAAATATTTTGTGTAGTTCAAAAAAATGAGTCTTAGGATTATTCCGCCCTATATTGAAATTCAAATTCAGAAGATTTGTGGGCATTCAGCCGAAATGTCAATCATGTTATAACCATAAAAAGTTTAAATAGCCAACTATCGATCCGCAACCACGAAAGATTTATTGTTAAAAATTATGCGGCCTCCCTCGTGAGCATCCCTTTTGACCGCAAATTTGATTAATGCATCCCATGCTGTATGTATAATGTACATAAAGTTTGGATCAGAAAATGAACGCAGCTGATTTTAAACTTACCTTTCTCTAACAACAGTCCTTAATATAGTCTAAAATCATTTTCCACGTTTCACTATTTTAATTTAGAATATATCTTTTGTCTATTGGCCCCACGATAGTAATTATCAAATTACAAACGAGCAAGAACTACTAAAAGCCTTACTAAATGGACATATATCAACTTACGTAATATTACGTTCGAATTTTGATTTCTTCGACTTAATTATTTAATAAAATTTTTGATGCTCTCAATATCTCCAACGAAGCCTTTAAAAATCTTTATTAAACGTAACTCTTTTATCGGATATTTATTTAAATACGCCTTTATATAAATATTATCTCAGTTACAATATTTTTTATGTATAATTTTTTAAACGGTCTTTGTTATATAATAAATTTTTAGTAATTCACTTAGTATTAGGTATATTTTTATTTAAATTAGTAGCACCAATAAGTCGATATAAGAAGAGTCCACGCGCACAGACACCCCGGAGTAAACTCCGGGAGATGCCCCCGGATACAGGATTCTGCAGCCCGCGCGCGCGCACTTGGCGATGTGCAAATTCAATTCCACAGCTCCGGCTGCAAAAGTTTTCGCAAGTTTCTAACGTTTCTGTTGACGTGACGGCGCACTCATCGTGGGATCATCAGGGACTGGAAGTTCAAAAAAAGAGTTGTCTGAAAACTTCCATTCACTCAACCCCCTTAATTATTTAGCAAACCAACCAAATTCGTTGACTAAGAATATTGTAGGTTGAACTCGGTCACACAAAAGGGTAATAAATGCGGACGCTTTAAAAAAAACTTTTTTTGTCGACTATATCCGAAAGTGTCTTGTATTGTCCATTGAGTGAAAATATTTTCAGCTCTGACGCACTTCCGGTTATACAGGGTGAGTCTGAAAGACTCCACATCCTTTACACCACAGAATCTACTGTTCAAATGATGAAGCTTGGTGCAAAAATTATTGGTCAATTGTGATTCCTCTTGATGTTATAAGCCGCCAAAAATCTTCATTTTTAAACGTTCTTTTTAAATATCTTTCAAATGGTGTATCGTAGGATTTTGAATTTTTGCACAGCTTTGTTTTGAATCTAGATTCAGAGCTGAAAATATTTTCATTCGATGGGCAGCCCGTGTGTGAATTTTCGTTTAGCTGCTCAAAATTATTCTCTAAATATCGCTAACTGACACTCTAAAAGAGACACCCTGTATAATAAATAGTAGGTACCGTGAGATCTGATAAAAAAACGAATTAGAGTGGGCCATATGGAATGGAATAACCAGTCAAGTTGAATAAACTGATTCAAAATCAAGAATGTTAATTTTCTGTCCTCTGCGGCTTCATCATTAAAAATTGACAGATCGAAATTATTTCTATTGACGCGTGAATGTTATTCTCAGTTTAGAAAACTTAACGGACTATTCCATGACAAACTTTAATTCATTATTAGATCTCACGGTACTTATTTTATTATGAGCGACTATGATTATGATTAACGTGGATGACTTTTGAGTGTACGAGGGTTGCTGAGTGGCGCAAGTCATCCGATTGAATAATAGCCATAACCGCGAGTATACCTACGTAATACTATGCTTTTTCTAGTCCTATAACTAATTACAGCAAAACAAATGAGTTATTGCCTACACTGCAAATCGTCGGAAGGAATTCCAAGTGTACCTAAATTACTGGTTTAGGCACGAGATATAAAAAAGTGGCAATTTGCTTTTCCATTATTCATTTTAGGACGATTTGAAATTTGATTGGCCAAAACAGCAGTAAGGAAACTCGGCCTCGCCTCGTTCTGCAATAAGCACCTGCGTAAGGAAATGATGTACTTTTCCCACTTGTTGCATAAATAGCTATTTTTCAAGTATCATAGTTCCGATCGAAAAATTCAAGAACCATGTTTGGCGAATCAGCCGAGAAATTTTAGTGTTTTTTGCATGAAAGGTTAAGTAATCATCGTAGCGTGGTGAAAAAAATCCAGATTCTTTAGATTCTTTAGATTTATTATTTTTCTCGCTTGTGGGGAAACTCATTCTCTTTTCGCACTAAAAATAACATTTTTCGCACGAAAGTATGAAAATAACTAACTAATGAAGTATAACCAGCACAGGAAAGCTATAAAATATTCGAGAAACATTCCGAAATAACACTGAAAATCGCACGATACTAATCATTAGCCAATAGAAAAATTGATTTCTGTGTGTTTACCATGGCAACTCGAGGATTTCCTGGAAATTTTTGATACCTACCTAGACCAACCTAAACGAAATTAATAAGTGGAAATTTTTATGTCAAATTAAATGTCAAAAATCATTTCTATTCAATTTCTGTGGCTGTATCGTTGCTATTTTCTTACCGAATCTGCATTCGAGCATTAATTCATTTCCTGGAAATTTTAGTCGTGCATCCCAACAACGTAATCGGGCCCTCGTGTTCCACTCGGGCCGATTAATACGTTGTTGCAATGCACTCCAAAAATTTCCGGAAAGAATTAATGCTCTTATGAGATTATAAGTGAAATGAAAACGTACTTAATAAGATATTGATTGAAGTAAAATAAAGGTTGGCCCAAAAAAACCGGACACTTTTCTTTTTTGTATATCTTCGTTAGTTTTTGCACGATATTTTTTAGTTTTATACTCGACGTAGCTGAAGGTTGAGGTCGTCGATACCACTCATTGGATTTGAATTCGCACTATCAGTGTCGTTCCTATAAGGGCTTTTATTTAACACATTATTTAGGCCAATGGGGTTTTGTTAACCTTTGACAAATGGCAGTGGCGTTTAGACAGGATTGAAAGTCGTTCTTTCCTCTTTCCAAAATGTCCTTCAAAATAAAAATTAATCCATCCCTAAATTTTTTGTGAATTTTCTTCCAAAGCTCTAAATCGCATAATTTGCAAGAAAAAGTACAGAGACGATAAAAACTCCGTAGGCATTTTTGATTTAAGTTGTAAATTGAGCAGATTAATCTGCATTTTTAATTTAAGTTGTAAATTAAGCTAATAATCTGCATAATTTACAACTTAAACAAAAATGGCTACCGAGTTTTCATCGTCTCTGTACTTTTTCTTGCAAATTATGCGATTTAGAGCCTTGGAAGAAAATTCACAAAAAATTTAGGGATGGATTAATTTTCATTTTGAAGGACATTTTGGAAAGTGAAAAGAACGACCTTCAATCCTGCTTAAACGCCACTCTCATATGTCAATGGGCCAAATGTCAATTGGCCCAAATAATGGTGTTACATTAAAGTCCTTAGGAATGGTGCGAATTCAAATCCAATGAGTGGTATCGACGACCCCAACCTTCAGCTACGTCTAGTATAAAACTGAAAAACATTGCACAAAACCTAACGAAGATATACAAAAAAGAAAACTGTCCGGTTTTTTATGGGCCACCCTTTAGTAATAAGTAACAGAAAAGGAGCATAAAAGAAAAATAGAAAATGTAACTCTCGAACATAAGTAAAAAGTTTAAAAGGAAACTCTTTAGTGGTAGGCACAAAAAACTCCTTTTCGGCTGGGATTCCGGAGCAAACAGAGAAATACTTACGGAAACAAAGATAAGTTAAGTAGGTACAAATGTTTGAGAAAGCAGCTAAGCATCATTAATAATTAATATTATGGTTCTATGCGCAACAACGGAAAATCAGAAAAAATAGAGAAAAAAATATTAGACAGGATCAGGAACACAACACACAGAGAAAATTTGAAAACGAAGCAACAATACAAGGGCAATTACGATGGTTCGGACGAGAACAATCTGGAGAGGAAAGTGTTCAAACCGCAACGGTTAAAAGAAATATAAACAGGTTCAAATTCCTCTCGGACAGATTCATAGCTGATAAGGATTTCTGTCGTAATTTTTCAAAAAATCCGTTCACGAATGAGCCATGTTAGACAAAAATACAAGGAAACATCACTTATGTGCACCTAAACTAAGTAGGAAGATGTGAAATAGGTGATTTGGACTTGAAAGAGAACCAAAGCTCCCATAGTATATGGTACTGTGGCTTGCTGCTCCTAAAGCTACAATAATATGAAATACCCTTTAATTCCTGCAATTCTCAAGCTTCTGTGTGTGGTAAATTAGATAAAATTTCGAACTTTGCCTCGAACATTAAGAGCAGCCTAATTTTCAAAAGAGAAATCCACCCTCAAACCAACTCGAAATAAGATTAAGCCATTCTATACTATCATAAGCAGTAAACACGAAAACACAGCTTCGAGCCACTCATTACTAATGGAATCGTACAACATCCTAATTAGAAACACTTTATAGGTCTGCCACAAATCCTCACGCGCGTGTAGGTAAATATTCTCAATTAGTTGATGTTGCGGGGGGCTCAACACGACAATCCCCTATTATCCCATTCAGTTTGATTCTGTGACGTTAAACGTGGATGATGTGCGGCCCACGTGAAAACATCTTGGCGTACGTAAAATCAATAGCTTTCCGTGGAAAATGGACGTGCGCTATCATCATTCTGGATTTTCCCTTACACATATTTTAACGGGGTGATCCGGTAATTACCCCCGGGTGGGTTTTTCTGCAGTGGAAAATGCGGCGGGGCTTTTAATCATTTTCCGGCGGCGTGAACACCAAAGGAAATATAATGAAAAGTCCACGTTGATTTGCTTTCAATTGCGAAAAAGATAAATATGCCACGGAAGCTGAAAATAAATATTTGAATACCGCTCACGCAGTTTTTTATTCGCAGGTATTTTTGGTTGCCTATGCGTGTGGGTGTACAATAATCACTTTACATATTTATTATTTTAACAAGTGAGGAGGTGGTTGGTATTCGTACTCGCTCAGCAAAAAAAAAGACACTACAACATTTTTGTCTTCCTAGACCAACTGAAAATGAGATTTATTTGCTTCTGATGGAGGTTTGGCAAAGAATAGTTTCTCCTTGCCACGAAACTTTGCTTTCACGGCTAGCCCAGGAAATAAGTAGGCAGTCGTCAAAGTCTCAACTCGCAATGTCAAAATAGTTCATAATAATTTTTTTGACCACTACCTGTGACGTCTTCAAGTGTTTCGTTGCCCATTTTGCGTAGCGGTACTTACCTATACTGAAAGTTAAAATTTTCAAGCTCCTTGCGCCGAAAGTAACAAAAATTACGTTTCTGTCCTGTAAAACACTTTCGGATCACTCGTGCTTCTATATTGATTAATAATTTATTGACCGATTGTTTAGTAATATACAGGGTGTTCATTAGAAAACTTTTCACCCTGAATATCTCTTTAAGGAAATGAGGTGTGAAATGAGGCATGAAAATTTGCTCTGATAGGTCGATTTTTATTTCGAGAAGGACCGTGCGTAGCGATGATATTACATAGCTATAGGTAGGTACGTAACGCACCCCCTAACCCCCAGCAACATTGAAATTTCAAATGGCAAACCCCACTTGTAAAGCTTTTTTCTGTTCGGCCATCTCCAGCGCCCTCTATGGTCAACTTTTAAATTGTGGGAAGGTCCTTCGTGTTACATCATTTAAGGGCGGTTTGTATAAAACTTTTAATCCGAGCTTAAAAGTAATCCAGGATAGGTCGCTATAGGCAATAGTCACTTTGAAGCATTATGATTGGGCTTTTCCGCATAGCAACTAATCCCGGATTAAAAGTTTTATACAATCCAGAAAATAAATTTTAAAAAAATAATGGAAGCCTCCTGCTCCTTCGACTCTATCAACTATATTTTGCGAGGGAGCAGGAGGTTCCCATTATTTTTTTTTAATTTTTTTTCTCTGGATCTAATCGTTGGCGTTGCCTCTAAGTGTTTCGCGCATTGCCTTGATCTACGTTGACCTCCTTGTCCTGTTTGGGGCCGCTCCCATGTCTTCGAGTCTATCAACTATATTTTGCGAGGGAGCAGAAGGTTCCCATTATTTTTTTTAAATTTTCTTTCTCTAAATCTAATCGGTGGCGTTGCCTCTAAGTGTTTCGCGCATTGCCTTGATCTACGTTGACCTCCTTGTTCTGTTTGGGGCCGCCCCCATGTCTTCGACTCTATCAACTATATTTCGCGAGGGAGCAGGAGGTTCCCATTATTTTTTTTAAATTTTCTTTCTCTAAATCTAATCGTTGGCATTGCCTCTAAGTGTTTCGCGCATTGCCTTGATCTACGTTGACCTCCTTGTTCTGTTTGGGGCCGCCCCCATGTCTTCGACTCTATCAACTATATTTTGCGAGGGAGCAGGAGGTTCCCATTATTTTTTTTAATTTTCTTTCTCTAAATCTAATCGTTGGCGTTGTCTCTAAGTGTTTCACGTATTGGTTTGATCTACGTTGACCTCCTTGTTCTGTTTGGGGCCGCTCCCATGTCTTCGACTCTATCAACTATATTTTGCGAGGGAGCAGGAGGTTCCCATTATTTTTTTTAAATTTTCTTTCTCTAAATCTAATCGGTGGCGTTGCCTCTAAGTGTTTCGCGCATTGCCTTGATCTACGTTGACCTCCTTGTCCTGTTTGGGGCCGCCCCCATGTCTTCGACTCTATCAACTATATTTTGCGAGGGAGCAGGAGGTTCCCATTATTTTTTTTTAATTTTCTTTCTCTAAATCTAATCGTTGGCGTTGTCTCTAAGTGTTTCGCGTATTGGTTTGATCTACGTTGACCTCCTTGTTCTGTTTGGGGCCGCCCCCATGTCTTCGATTCTATCAACATTTTTTGCGAGGGAGTAGGAGGTTCCCATTATTTTTTTTAAATTTTTTTTCTCTAAATGTCATCGTAGGCGTTGCCTCTAAGTGTTCCGCGCATTGGTTTGATCTACGTTGACCTCCTTGACCTGTTTGGGGCCGCCCCCATGTCTCGATTCTATCAACTATATTTTGCGAGGGAGCAGACGGTTCCCATATTTTTTTTGTAAATTTCTTTATGAAAATGCCATCATATTCAATGCACCTAAATGTTTTGGACATTGGTTTGATCTACGTTGACCTTATTACGCAGATTTGGGGCCCTGACACGAGCAACTTTAAGCAGTGATTTTGTTAAGTAATTTTTGCAAGACACCTACGAAAGTGGACGTGGTATGATCCATAATGTTCAAATGGAACCATTTTCAGTGAGGTAATTGCCTAAAAGTCCTCTATATCGTGATAAATTGCGTTTTTAATTTTGACATTTAATTGTCATCTTGGTTTACAACAATCAGGCAGGTGAATTTGCTGCGTTGCCGGACGTACACGGCATCCATTTTTTGGAGCAATTTAGCGGAGCAAACTTCACATCCACAAAAAGTTTTACATTGTTGAATTTGTAATGAAATTACCTATTAGCTTTCAAATCATATATCACAAGTGTTGCCATTTAAAACTTCAAAGTTGACGTAAGGGATGCGTTATGTAATATCACTACGCACGGACACTTAAAGTGTCCCTCTATCTTCAGCTAGATCGAGTATAATAGTAAATTATTAAACGAGCACATGATGAAGGCCATTATTCACACGGTTGAGTTTAGAACCCGATCGTAGCGAGTTAAATACCACCTTTTATCCACGATTATTGAAATTCTTCAAAAAAAATTTGCACTTTATATTTATTGTAAACACAAACCAACAAAAACAAAATGTTGACAAATGATACTTTGGCACACTTTCGCTTGATTTTGAAACATCATGATGTTCATTGGATAGGCAGCCAACATTACAGGTGCTGTGAAATAATGTGACAGAAGCGTGACTTATGACCATAAATCGCGCTGCATTTTATGAACAGGATTACATGTATCCGTAATTACGTACATAACAATGGCATTATTTAATAATCGTGGATAAAATTGAAAAACATCGTACAAAAACCATTGAAGATATACAAAAAAGAAAACTGTCCGCGGTTTTATATGAGCCACCTTTACAATACATACATTTTTCATACTTTTACCTTTCTGACACGGTATTTTACGTTCTGGCGAGTCCTAAAAGAAACCAAAATAGTAGGTATAAGTACACGTCATCATAATGTGCCAATACAACCTACGACCTGTATTATTATTATAAATTTTTTAACAAGTATTGTCGTTAGCTGAATGATGATCGAAAGTTAATGAAGCAATCAAAAATTATTTTCAAATTTGCATTACGGACAATGATGATTATCGACGCATTCGAGCTAGCAGTATCCCATTAACAAGATGGAAAAAGTGCCTCCAAAAGTTTTAACAAAGAAATGTAAGAGTTACAGAAAAGTACTATTTTTAACAATATTTCAGGGATTTCTTCAACCATAACTTATCACATCATCATCACGGTTGGTTTTAACAAGAATCTGGCCAAACTTCTTGACTTTTGTTTTATATACCAAACTTTAACCCTTCTGACAGAACTATTTTACATTTTTGTGAATCCTAAAAGACACCCGAATAATATTCACGTCGCCCTAATGGCAATACAAATTTTCGTAAGTTAGCAAATCAATTTCAATACTATTTGGAATGAGAACTCTAAGTCTTGCCACCAAAAATTATATTGAAGTACTAAATAAACTTTTGATGCCACTTTGAGACGATGGATTATTACCTATTAATTTCAATACTGTTGGACAAAATTTTAGATAACTGCTGGTGCGAGACTCTACAGCATCTTTCAAGATCCAATAAAAGAATTATTTCTCAAAATGCGACACATAAATGCTTCAAATTTGGAGGGAATTAGAAAAACGATCGACAAAGAAAAAAAGTTTTTTAATTTCCTGGTGTTCGCTGGAGTAGCATCCTGGTTTTCCGTTTGTGTGTGTGCCTTCTTCTTCATGTCATCTTTTTTCCCTTGGGAAGTCTTCCGCTGTTATTTTGGTCCTTGGTCTTTTCTGTTTAACGCAATTTTTTTCGCCACTATGTATGCAATGGGTTATGCGGTCATCACGATTACTTTCTTTTTGGCCCTGTTCTTTAAAACAACAGAAACTCAATTGCGTTCCTCTAATGAGCACTTCAAGGCTACGCTGTGTATGTCAAATCCAGAGGATAACAGTGAAGAATGGCAGAATAAAATTTATGGAAATTTATGTTCCTGTGTGGAAGAATATCTAGCACTGGCCACGTGAGGCAAATAGTAACTCCTTTCTCGAAGCTTATCGTTGCATTTCAGGTTCACGAAAAGGTTCGTAGAGAAATTTTTTCTGAAAATTGGAAGTACATTGATATTCTTCGGTGCATTCTGTTTTCTGAGCATTTACTTTCAGTGCCTTCAGGTTGTAATAATTAAGTGCCTACCTAATATTTATATTTACTAACAACTCTTTTGCAGTATTTGAGGAACAAAGAGTATCTTCTGTTGGTCAGCGATTTTTTTTTGCTGTTGTACTCCATTATAGTTCTATGGACAGCGAGTTTCAGACGAGGTTAATAAAATCTTTCCCTTTAACTTTTCACCAGATATTTTTCAGTCCCAAAGATTAACGGATATAGCCCTTAATTTTCCTTGGCTGACCTGGAATACCAAAAATCGCAAGGCTCTCTTACTCGTATTGACAATGGGCACTAGGTCCATAGACATTTCCGTGAAGATTTTTAAAATTGATTACGTATTGGCAATGCGCGTGAGAAAGATTTTTGGTAATTCGTAATTCTTTTACATGAATTTTTAGATTATGCGATCGTCATTTTCGTATGCTCTAGCGATTTATCAAATAAAAAATTCATAATTTGTAAGGACACCAAGTTTTTGCTTTGAAAAACGAATGATTCGGAGGACAGCTGAATCCCGCCTCTAATCATAGTTAATAAATTATATTTAATTAATTCAATTGTTACAGGTTGTAATACTGTTGGGCAATAAATTAGTATTATTCTGAAATCCTGTTGATTTATTTATAAATAACCACTGTAAATCATAAGAAGGTGAAATCATGAGGGGTTGTATACATGAATCTCTAGGTCGGCGCAATTTTTCAACGAATTGGATTAAGGTGGTTAAATTGAAAACACAACTTTCTTTAGAGTATGTGGTGAGATAGGGGGGGTTGGAGTCTAGGGGTTGAAACGTTCATGAAGCCCTACAATTCCAAAGGATCAAAGATTTGGGAAAAAATTTGTTTAACCACGAAAACTTGACTTTCGCGGTTATAGCCTTTAGAAGAAAAGGTCAAAACTGTTGATGCAATTCTAAAAAGAGTAGGTACCTATAAATAGCCTTTCGACCGCCTCGTAGAGGAACTGTTCACAATTAATTAATTTTTTTGTTATAGAATTTTTTCTGGTTTAGGAAGGAAGACACTTATTGTATGAACTGCAGCGAGAAAGTGGTTTTCTGCTTCACGTCTGAAGTGAACATGTATCTAATTTTTGCTTAACGCTTCGATCTTTCCTTATGGCGTGTTCCGAAGAAATCAATAAAATTTTCCAATTTCATCGCCTCCAATAATCAATTGTTCGCCCGTCATGGACTTCGCAGAAACAATAAAGCTGTTCGTGACACTTTGATAAAAATTCATGCGGGTCGTTCTGCGGTGAGGCCATCATTTAGTATTAAAATTTCGAAACAGCATATTTATATCCAAACAAACTGCAAACGGTGAATGAGTTCAATAAACGGTGGTCGCGACATAAAATATAATTCAGTGATCATTGTAAGCTGATACCAAACAGGTTCCCTTCAACCTATTTACGGGTTTTCCAGAGATGCGATTTCAGTGTGGAGTAAACATGAGTCTGAAAGCAAATTCTTGTCTTTTCCTGTTGTTATTCTCAAAGTGTCTGGTCAGAATTGCTGAGTGTAGGCCACAGATTAGCTTGGGTAAGTAAATTTTTGTCTGTCTCCTAAAAAAACATTTTATTTATGTCTTCAGAATATAAACCTATGCGTCCATTTTACCATCCGAACCCTGGAAATAATGTTGGACAAATAATCCCACCTGGGCAACCTTGGCCAGACAGTCCAGCGGGATATGCCAACTTCAGTCAATCGATTCAAAACAAACCCAATCTTGAGAACAGAATTGAGGCAACTACGTCCACTATTGTTCTAACTTCTCCAAGCCTAGGTACAGAAATTACAGAAATAGTAGGTTTACAGACTTTAATTCAAATTCTTGCAGAATTCCAACCTGCACGTCCGTCTTTTCACCCTAACCCAGGCAATAATATTGCCCAAATTGTTAAACCTGGACAACCTTGGCCCGAGAGTCAAGCTGGATATAATATTACCCAATCGATTCAAGGTTTTAAACCCAACCTAGAAAACAGGGTCGAAGCTACCACTTCAACAATTGTACAATCCTCCCCAAGCCTAGGTAAGAGAAATTCTGCCAATACTAGGTTTATAGAACCTCAAGTCAAATTCTTGCAGAATTCCAACCAGCACGTCCGTCTTTTCACCCTAACCCAGGCAATAATATTGCCCAAGTTGTTAAACCTGGACAACCTTGGCCCGACAGTCAAGCCGGATATAATATTACCCAATCGATTCAAGGTATTAAACCCAACCTAGAAAACAGGGTCGAAGCTACCACTTCAACAATTGTACAATCCTCCCCAAGCCTAGGTAAGAGAAATTCTGCAAATACTAGGTATATAGAACCTCAAATCAAATTCTTGCAGAATACCAACCTTCACGCCCGTCTTTTCACCCAAACCCTGGTAACAATGTAGCTCAAATTGTTAAACCTGGACAACCTTGGCCCGACAGTCAACCTGGGCACAATATTACCCAATCGATTCAAAGTATTAAACCGAACCTAGAAAACAGGATCGAAGTTACCACTTCAACAATCGTACAATCCTCCCCAAGCCTAGGTAAGCGCAGTTTTATGTTAAAATACAAAAGAAATTCTTGCAGAATACAAACCCACTCGTCCCTTCTACCATCCAAATCCTGGAAATAACGTTGGACAGATTATTCCACCAGGCAAACCCTGGCCAGCCTCCCAGGAAGAGTATCAAAATTTCAAACCAAACCTTGAAAATCGGTTTAAGGAGACTACGCAAAGTCCTGGATTCATTTGGCCTGATGAAGTCGATCAATTTACGACCAAACGATCAACGGCAACAACCTCGAAATTGTATACGAGCGCCGTTTTTCCCAATCTGGGCAATAGGTTTAAGGAAACTACATCCACCAAACCTACGAAGACGACAACAGTAATAAGTCTGGGTAAGAATAACTTGCCAGTTGGCAATATTTCTTAGTTGGCTAGAAAAGATTTGTAATTTGAGGTTGTTAATACAAGATTAGGTCCAGTAGTTAGTTTTCTCAACAAAAGTTACACACAAATTCATATAGGTACTACAGGTACTTAATTATTGAAAAAAGTAGCAAAGATCAGTACTAAGTATATCAGTCTTCTTCTCTGCTTCCTGTTCTTCCTGTTTCTTGCCCGTTTCAAGTTTTACATTTCCAATTCCTTGTCTAGACTTCTTCTTCAGGTTTTCTTCGTGAAAATTCGGGTTTCCACCCCTAACTTTCATCACCTTCGATAAATGTCTCTTAAAACTCACTCTTCCTTTCTCGAAGATGCAGTGTGTAAGATCTCACAGTTTTGCAGAAGATATTGCTTCTCTGTGTCAAATTACAGGGCTTCATGGACGTTTCAACCTCTAAACTCCAACCCCCTATTTCACCACCCCCACATGCTCTAAAGAAAATTGTGTTTTCAATTTCACCACCCTAATCCAATTTGTTGAAAAATTGCGGTGATTTATGACTCAAGTTTTCAACCCTTCATGATTTCACCCCTTTATGATTTACAGGGGTGTTTGTTTTTCCGGCGTTACATAACTCCTTGCGTATTTATTGACTTCAGTTGTTCAAAAATAAATCAATAGAGTTTCAGAAGAAATAAATAAAATGTATTTATCCGCTTGCCTCAGGGATCCATTCTGGGCCCCTTGCTCTTTTTAATCTTCATAAATGATTTGCCCTCTTTCATCACTGATTCTAAAGTCATACTATATGCTGATGACACAACGATTATTAGCAGGGGCTCGGAATTGGGTGAGGTAGACAGGGAGCAAGAAAAATCACAGTCGAGGGCCTTCGAGTGGTTGAATACGAATCGCCTAAGCGTAAATAAGGATAAGACTAGCGTAGTGCTATTTACTCTAAAAAATAGATCTTCGGCGGATGCAGAAATTTATAGAGATAGCTCGGTAAACTTCCTAGGCGTCACTATTGATGAGGGACTATTGTGGGATTCCCAGGGCGAAGCACTAGCAAAAAAACTAACAAAGAACGTATATATTCTAAGGCAGTTATCTGGATGTGTATCACTTAATGTGTTGATGATGGCATACTATTCTCTTTTTCAGACAAGGATGACGTACGGGATCCTCCATTGGGGTCATTCGTCATGTAGGCACAGAATTTTTTCACTTCAACGAAAAGCAATTAGAGCAATCTTTAATCTACCCTATCGAGCTGATTGCAAAGAGTATTTTATTAAACATAAAATTTTAACATTAACAGCTTTGTATATTTATCATTGCTTGAAGTACATAAGAAATAACTTAAGTAAATTCAATCTGACATCTGAGCTCCATACCCACGACACACGTAACAGGGACAATATTTCTTTACTCCCACTTAGACTAACCCGAACACAAACGGGCACTAGGTACTTCTGCGTAAAGTTTTACAATGTTCTTCCGACAGAATTTCGGAAGCTCCCTTGTAGGATTTTTTGCAAAGAACTCAAGTCTTTTCTAATATACAATTGTATATATTCTATTAGTGATTATTTTGACTGTGATTTAACTCAATTGTGCAAGCAGATATAGATGTTATTAAAATGTATTGACTTATGTGTTACTGTTTACTCAGTTGTTGCATCAATAAATCTTATTATTATTATTATTATTATTATTAAAGAGTTAGGGGTGGTTAATAGCCTAGGGGTTGGTTTTAGTCTGAAAACTCATAAGACCTTTTTTCAATAGTTGACCGAAATCTATTGACCCCCGTAATTTTATGCCACTTGAAGAAATTTCAAGTTGCAATCTTTAAATTTCATCCCCCTTGTTAGATCTTAGTGAGGATTTGTCCATCCGCCTACAGTGCCACTGAAAATTAACACATCAGATTCTGCTTTGATACGTTGAGTAGTTTTTGAGTTCTCCTATTTTTGTGTTTCTGCATGTTAGGGGTTGTAACGCCTTTAAGGGCTTTTCTCAAAATATGAATGACACCTTTTTTGAATCATTAATGGAAAGCTATGGAAAGACGCCAATTTCGACCAATACTTATTAAGTGGAATTTCGAGCTGCAACCCATAATTTCCACCCCATTTGTTCGATTTTACGAAAAACGCACCCCCCGCAAGATTTCACCGATATATGTGCGTACGTTGAGTTTCCAACAGCTGCGTACAACCCTTGCGGAGTTACTATATTTTATTGGATTTTCATCCCCTAAATTTCATCCCCCGAAATTAGCAGCTCTTCACCTTCAACAGACTTGAGGGCCGAACGTGCATACCAAGTTTCAGCAAGATACCTCCACTAGTTCTCGAGTTATTGCAATTAATAATTTTTCGGTTTTTCACACCAATTCCGATTTGGGCCAAAAGCAAACCCCGCCGAGGATTTAGGGAAACACAACTGCACACCAAGTTTCAGCTCGATATGTCAATCCGTTCTCCAGTTATCCGACGTACAGACTAGACGAGCGAGCGAGCGAATAATCAGAGACTAGAGTAACTCCGCATTCTGCTACGGCACTAAAATATGCAACAAAATGTATCGTATCATTTAGGTAGGTATATTTTTTGGATGATTTGAAAAACACACATTTTTGAGGACTATTTGAGAGGGCGTAACTTCCTTGTAAAACATATTCGGTATGAAGTCTTATAATTTATAAAATACAAAATGCATGAAATTAAAGAAGTGTTGCAAATACAACGGCCAACTACTGAACCCATTATCAACTGAAAGATAAAAAAATCTAAAATTTCTTTGCCAATTTTACGAAACCTTGAGTTCTGATAGTTCATTAAAAATATAGGTATACAAAAGGTCCTATGTGCATATGTCCGGAAATGCTTCGTAAGGGAGCTACACCTCTTCAAAGGGCACCTAAAAAAGCCGATTTTCTTAAAATGATTGGGAAAGTATAAAAGATGAGGTTTTGAAATTTGTATCAAAAGTTAATAATAGAAAGAGCCTTCTCTTATTTTTTTTTTCATATTTTAGTCTCAATAGGAATCTTGTTTTTTTGAGGGGTCATTTATTCCGCATTTCTTTAAACAAATTTTTATATGGTCATTCCTTAAACCAATAATCAAATAAAATGAATGGTTTAGAGCGCGAAAATTAATTAGTGAAAATTAGTTCATGGGATGATTCCTGACTTCATTTTGGGAACAAAAGTTAGAAGGGACATACGGCCGAAAATGCTTCCCAAGGGTGCTAATTTATGGCCTTTCAAACAACACGCTTTCCATGTTTCCATTTAAAAGCCCATAGTAAGCATTTTTCGCTGTTTGGAAACTTTTGCGCTCTAAACTAAAATCCTTTTAAACGAAAACGTCCCAGCGATATTCAACAAGAACACCTTTTTTATGTAGAAACCACAGAATAAGATTTTCTCGTTATTTGGTGCGATAAGTCACCACGTCAAAAATTTTTGAAAGAGATGCGTAATGACCCTTCAAAAACATGTTTCTGATTCAATTTGAAAAAGCCCTTTATAAAGCTAACATTTGCTCTAAATTTCAAAGAACTATCATTTGTGCTCTCTGAATAATTTAAAGAAAACCGACTTTTTAAGTACCTTTTGAAGAAGCGTAGCGCACTTACGAATTTCCGGTCCATATGGAAATTTTGCTTCTACATATTTTTGGACTTTGAAAATTCATTTTGTTTTAGGTTTAAACGGCTTTTTGTTGTGATTTCAGAGTATAAACCCATGAAACCATTTTATTACCCAAGCGGTGGGGTCCAAGTCGGGCAAATTATTCCACCGGGCAAACCTTGGCCGGATAGTGCGGCAGGATACCAGAATTTCAGCGCCAGTGTACCCAAACCCAGTTTGGTAAACAGGTTTCAGGAAACAAGTAGGCCTAGTACTACCAGTCCAGGTTTCGTATGGCCAGAGGTCCGCACTAAGGAAGGCACGTCTTAGCATACCGTCTCGTTATTGTTTATTTGTAATATTTGTAGAAGAAGAAGGTAGTATCACCGAAGAATCAACCACTCCACAGAGTCAACTACCAGATAAGTTGAAAAGAAAAAAGCGAAATCTAGTCGGTTCATAACCCAAACGTTCTTGGTACCATTTCCTCCTTTCGTGCCCTTCGAGCCTTATCAGCACAATCAAAATGTATAATGTAGACAATAAAACTATATCATTGTCTTAATAAATGTGTGTTAAATATAGACGTGGATTAAGGAACCGTATCGAATTCCTCATGCAAATAATATCCGTAACAATTCATAAACACATTTCCTAATTAACATAAAATAAGAAGCGGTGAACGAGTAGGTGTGTTAAGTGAGTGGGGTTATATCGTACCTCTCCACTGAACCCAACAACTAATGTCACACAGTCGTGATCGAGCGCAACACGGTTCAAAAGTGCTCTGTGAAGTACTTCGAGGAAGACTCATCAGTTAAAGGTAAACAGACTCGCACCAATTTTTTTTTCCAATCGAAATTCGAGAAAGCACCCAAAAACGCTGCTTAAATGTCATTTTAATCTATTTAGCATTCGGAGAAAGTAAAATTTATTGAAACTTTCAGATGGGGCCCTGGATGACGTGACCATGTCGCTGCTAAATTTTTCATCATCTTTCCTGGCGACGCCGAACCCCCCCACCACCAGCTACTACCAACCCCCGGTGTCCTACTCGTACCCCGCGCCGCAGAAGCCCTTTTTGGCGGAGGATTATGGGGGGATCCAACATCAGCTGCCCCAGCAACCCCCGACTCAGTTCCAGCAGCAGCCTGCTTATACCAAAGTTACCGATGACGGTACTAAGACTAAAGTGCACGCTGTTATAGATTACGATTATGACGAAGACGAGGAAGGGGGTAGCGGTCTACCCCCTGTGACCCCCATTCAGGGGCCGATTTATATTAAAAATGGTTCTGTTCCTGTCGTGCCGCTGTATTCACATCCGGTTCTCAACAATGGCACTTTCGTCCAAATACCGGTGAGTAACCACGGATTCTAAGAAATATCGCGCCTCGTCAATCAAGAGTGACTACACTAATTTGGTTTGCAATCAGTCGATGGGCATGAAAAAGTTGTTTGTTTGAGAAATTAATTGAAACTACTGAAATCACTTAATGACTGCGAAAGGAAGTATGGAGCATCCACCATTTTTAAACGTTTCCCCAGCATTTATCCTGCAATTATTTATTATCTTTTTGGCAAGCTGGTAATAGTTACTTATTGTACAACTATTAATGAAAATAGCACTTTTTTTTCGAATATGGAGTTTGATAAAGAGACGAGTAAAAAGATTAGTACTTTCATTACGTGTTGTACACGTATTTTTTTATATTCATATCACGACGCATTATACGCGAAAAACAGAGATCTTTTCAGTGTCTGAGGGAATTTCTATTCGCAATTATTGGCAACACTAAATGGCCCTTGACTTCCTTGATGAGATTTTGTTCTTGTTTACAAAGAATATTAACAAAGCAGGCAAAAAAATTATACTGACGTTTCGTTAAAAAAGGGGTGTGTACCCACTTTCATTGCGATTTTACTTTCATCTACATTCGGGAGGTCAAAATAAGATAAAAAGTAAAAGTAACGTTTTTCAAATGGTCACCCCAAATTACGGTTTTTTGACTATTTATTACTTGAAAAGTATACCTAAGTCATACGGAGCTGGAATTTAGTGTGTAATATTATCTAGCAATGCCAACAAAGAATTTTAATATCAGCTTTTTCAGTTTTTATTTTAATCATAGGCGGGTTTTCTTGGGGGGTTGTCATTTTTTGAAAAGTAAGCTTTTTCCACAAAATATCAAAATCGTAATTACCGGTTCATAAAACACAAAAAAGGTGCTCACCGTTTACATGTGAAACGTATCTATGGAATTGAACGCCACTTATCTCTGAGTGATCTTTGAGGAACCCCTTAAAGCTACGGTAATCTTAATAACAATACGAAGGGTGCGTAGCTCCCTTATGAAGCACTTAAACGCAAAACGTTACTCTTACTTTCTGTCTTAATTTGGCCTCTAAAATCACCTGCAGAATTCTTTGCATACAATTTTGTTACACCCTGTATAATATAACAAGTGATATGATTATTAACGATAACATGTTACGAGTTGAAACAGAGCGTCCCGTCCGTAGGATGAGTTAATCTTCAAGCTTAGGTTTTTTTTGGATTTATTAATCATATTACAAGATTATATTTAAAGAGACAGGCTGTCCCAAAATATTATTAAAATATTTCGAGCGGTGATTCTACAGCTGAAAGTACTTCCTAACAGAGCTATTTTTGTCGTCCTACAGCCCTGATCGGAAATTTTCAATTAGTTCAAATGGTTTAGAGTACTCTTAATTATACAAAATTTTGTCGTGATATCTCTAATATTTAGAACAAAGTTAGATAATACTGAAAATCTAGTTTTAGGGATCCATGGTCTTTGAGGGGCCATAGATCCTTTAGGAAGCATTTCCCGACGCATTTTAATAGGAGCTTTTTTTCATATGTTGAGCTATAAGATCGCCCCCCGAAATATTTCAATTTTATTTCCGGACACCCTGTTTAATGAATATCGGTACTTTCTTACTGTTTTAGCTACCTATTGAGGAATTTATTTGACTGCTGTTAACAGGCCCCCAACGATTAATGCTCGTTTTATAACGTTTTTCACTCTAGAATTCCGTAAATGAAATGATAAAAGGTAGTGAAGCACATATTTATTAGATTATTTTATACATTAAGTATTGAACCAATCTAAAGCAGCATTTTGTATACCAGTAACCAATCAAATCCTGATTACAGTGATAATACTTCAACGTCAACTTGACATTACTTACTCACTATTTTAATTTATAAAATAATCTTCAAAATACGATTCGTAGTCTCTTGGTTGCCTTGTTGAGTCCTCATGGATGCACTACTCGTCAATTGTCAAATGGTAGATATTTTTCGGCCAAAGAGGACTCGAGCAAGCTCTCGTCTTCTTTTTAGCCTAAAAAAATCTGCCATTTTGACTCGCAATTGACAACCATTCAGACGTCAAACCCCGCGGCAATCAAGAGACTACACGTCATATTACTATTGACAATAATAATTGCCAATGTTGACAACTAATGAAACCATTAGCAACGTGTTGATATTTTTCAATTATTAATTATTGTCGCTGTGATGGTCTCCTACTACCCCGTTTTGCCAATGGCATTTATAGAAAATAAGTCTTACGACACGTGAATTGTAGGTATTGTCATTTGTCATTACGATTTTTTATTAAAAATTTCGTCAGTAGGCAAAAATATGTTCTTAAGAGGCAATAATTTCGGAAGTCTTTGGTTCTGTAAAATCGGCAGCAGATACTCATAAAATGAAAACATTAGGGTGGTACTTATACAGAAAATCTTTATTAAGAAACTCATGTAAAATGAAAAAAACATTCTTCAATTTGCTGTTTGTTGACACAGAGGAATTTTGACGGAACTAAAAGCCCAATTAACTCGAGAACAGAAAAAATGCCTGATTCACACTGCTCCTGCGTCCATTTAGAACATGATTCTGTTATACTTGAACAAGAGTTAACAGATTTTCTATTTTACAAAACCGAAAGCTTGTCAAAAGTCAAACCTGTGAACCAATAGCGTTCTTCCCTCGCATTTTTTTATTTTAATAACAATTTTATTAACTATACAGGGTGGACCACTGAAAGGACTTTCTCCTCTCTGACTCACGTGAGGAAAAATGGCTTGAACAGGTCAATTTTTGTTGGAGGGGTACACTTAAATCTGTGCTTGGTGAAATTTTACAACTCACCCTGTACCTCCTGCGAACCCCTTCTTCAAAATTTCATATAGCAAATTTATGATACACCATTTGAAAGCTAATTTCATTAACAATGCTGTAAATATTTTTTTAGTTCCTTTCACCCACTAGCGCCCTCTATGGGCAAATTTAACACTAAGGCCCTTTGTGGCACCATTTTGAAGGGAATTAAAACCTATGAAACTGATTCAAGAATTTTTGCAATCCATCAACAACTTCAAAAGTTACACCAAAAACAAATGCTTATTTCTTGGCTCAGAACCAATGCATGTTCCTCAGTGTAAGTTTTGAACAAGAGGATGGATTAGAAAAAATTTTGCATCAATTTTTAGAGGATTTCATACTCTTCAAAATGGTGCATCAAAAGGGACCCTAATATGATTGGTAATGAAATTAGTTTCGAAATGATGTATCATGGGTGGGAGTCGCCTTTTGAAATTTTAAATTCGGGGTTCGCGGGGGTTAAGGGATGCGTTGCAAAATTTCACTGAACCCCTCCCAATAAAAATCGACCTGTTCGAGCGATTTTTCCTCACTTGAGTCAGAGAGGAGACAATCTGGAAGGCCCCTTTGCAATGGCCAGAATTCGGCCTCCCCCTGTATTAGCCGAACAGTGTAGATATACCCATATACATACCATTAACAGGACAAAAAGAAAAAAGAAAAAAATATTAATATAAATAATAGGCGGAAAAAGAGATTTTAGGTTTTTAGGGTCTTTAATTTTATTTGTGCACTTCACAAAGATTTTCTGAAAAATTATTGTTTCAGTTGGTACCTATACCATATCGAGTCTTAGACGTTGGCAGGACTTACATTAGGTTTCTCCTAGAATAACTACAGACCCTATTCATGAGTTGCCGTTTCTGCTAAATTGGCAACATTGAATTGTTTTATATCGAATCCCCTTAGTTGGTCAATTTTCGTAAAATCTTTTAATTTCGTTAGAGAAGGTCCATGGAATCTATTTTTAAAAAGTGAGTTGCCGACGAATAAAAAGTCCGAAAAATAATACTACCCTGCTTGAAAAATCTAGAACGATCGATAAAAACCAACCCCAATTCCGGTCTGAGTGCAATAAATGTCAAAAATGATAACCACAGTTAGTTATAAATTATTGCTGTTGAGAAGTAATCTTGTGTCGCTTTTATATTGATCAGACTCTACCTGTCAGGAAACAGGTGTTTTTCTTTTTTTATAGATAAGTACCTAAACTTTTTCCAATTAAATAAAAAGAATTACCTACCACGAAAACAGGGACAGATTTTTCTTAAGTTCAATCAAATCTTAGTTGTTTCAGTTTAATCCCGACACTTTCTAACGAACGTGGGGGTTGTGTAAATCGGGTTTTCTTTCTTTGCTATTGTTAACGGGATTTCAGTTTCGTCAAAATTTCTGTCGACGTCAGAAAAATAAACAACAACAATGGATAATGTTAATTGTTGTCCATTGTTTCTGCTTTTCGACACTGACAGGAATACTGACGGAACTGAAAGTCCGTTTAATAGCACTCCGAAAAAAATCCTGACTCACACAAGCCCAGTGTTCTACTTTAGGTATGTACTACATAAATACCCAACTACTCTTACCAAGGATAACAATCACACGAATTTGCAAATATATTTCAGGGAAATCTGTGTATAGGAGGACCAATTTTAATTCTGATTCTGAAAGCAATTTTGAAACAGATTGAGGCAGACTTCAGTTTCAGTCTGTATAACCGCCCCAATGCATTGGCTTAAATTAGCTAATGGCGTGAAATTAGACGTTCTAAAAAAGTGATCGCAAATCTAATTAGAACTGATTTAAAGCTGGAAGAAATGTAAAGCTACAAATTTTACTAAATCTTTATAAAAATTTTTCTTCCTTTCAAAAAATAAGAGTTTTCCCTGATCTGATGATGGCGTTTCTAGACAAACGAGATGTCGGAAATCAATTTAGTTTTGTTCCACAATCAAAGCGAACTCGATCTTGACATTAAAAAGAGTGATCGGCAAAATGCCATGAATTTTTTGGTAGCCCAAGCCATCATCGCAAAATTTACGACCAATTCAATGTCAATCGCTCTTGGACGTATCAGTGTGGCACCAAATTCGGACTTTTTCTTCCAAATCCAAGATTATGTGAACCGATCTCAATGACGGCGAGTTATTTTTTTCTTGCGGGGTGTTAGGTCAGCGTCCTGCGAATTTGATAAATGTCCTGACGAGCATTCTTGTGCATTTACGTATTCGCAACTGGATTGAATCCATATAGAACGAGGTCAACTACGATTAAATAATTAATCGGAGTGCTTGAGAAAAACTAATCGTGCATAACATATCGATCTTTGAGGCCTTTCATTCGCGAAAAGGTTAAGGCGTTTCCGGCCCTACTGATGAAAAATCAAAACTGCGCTATAAAAAATCGACAAGAGATGGGACTAATGTGTGTACAAGGCCTGTGAAAGTTTCGTTTCCGTTGCGTAATTTTGTGCGGTTACCTAATGGGTCATCTCGGTTTATGGGTCTTTCACATTCTGTTACATATTCCAACGACAGGAAAGACAAAGGAAACAGCAAATACCAGGACGAAGGTCGCGGAGAGTGAAAGGATCAGTTCTAACAGTGAAAACCAGACCAGACCGAATTTGCTCCAAAGAAAAATTTTTCTTTCTCACCCCGAATAACAGTGGAAGGTCGCACACGTGATGATACAGTTAACTGGTATTTGAAAAAAACAATGAAACACGTGGTGAATTTCTCACGGGACTTTCTTGCACGTGGAAATATTTTTCAGATCAACCTTCGGACACGAGAAAAATATTAAACGAAATCGCGCGCGACTTTCTAATTCTTGCGAAAGTGGTTTGAATCAGCCCAAAATTTTTGGGAGTTACGGATTCGCCAAAACGATTTTTTACAAAAGACATTAAAGCACGTGACGCCATAGGTCAAATACATAAAAGCGAAAAATGAGGACGGCTAATGCAACGCGATTTCGTGACTGATGAGCGTCTGGGGTAACTGCAGAAAATGACGTGGCCACTAAATAAAAACATTAAAATCAGTTGATGTTAAAATCTTCTTACGGTAACGAGGCTTTTAAGTGTATTCGAACTCCTTGTGGAAATTACCTACGAGCAATCTCTTTGAATTGCTAGGTAACAGTCATTTTCTTTCCTCATTTGCAACGTTTTAGACATCACGTTTTCCTATCAATTCTATTTTCCATAGCAAACACATAAGTAGGCAAAATTTGATTGGCAGTCGTTAAGTTAGCTTAATCAATTATACTAATCTTTTGTTGCTTTTACACGACTCACGACTTTGATAAAATAGACACCTACATAGGTACATAGGCAACAATCCACTAGTGCTGAAATCGATTAGATAGGTACCTACTTTCTGCTCTTATTGTTTTATTAGGTATAGGAACCATACAAAAGCGCCCTCTAAGGTCAAATTTTTAATTACATTAGGGCCCTTTGTGATACTTCATTTGCAAGGGTTTGAAATTCTCTGTAAACTGGCTCAAGAATTTTTTAAATCCATCCACTCGTTCAAAACTTACATTGAAAAACATGAGCTGGTTCTGGGCCTAGAAATCCTTCAAGTTTATGCTGTAACTTTTGAACGAGTGGATGGATTTAGGGAATTTCAGTCCCTTTCAAATGATGTATCAGAAAGGGTCCTAATGTAATTTAAAATTTTACCAAAGAGGACGCTGGAGTTGAACAAATATCAAAAATTATTACAGCGTTGGATTGGCAATAAAATTGTCTTTCACATGATGTATCACAAGTGGGGGGTTGCTGTTTACAATTTTGAAGTGGGGGTAGGTGGGGTTGGGGGGTGAGTTTTGAAATTTCGCTAAGCACGGACTTAAGTGTCCCCCTCGACATAAAAATCGACCTATCCGAGCGAATTTTTATATTGACGAGATATTTGAGTTCGAAGTTTTCGGGCGGACACACTGGATATACTGGATACGACCAAAAATATGAAGAAACAAAAAAGAAATAGGTTTTTCCTCAATTTCTTTGGAGCGCCTTATGATAGTCACGAAATTTTGAATTTTGTTGTACATTTTTGTGCTGAATAAAACTACCCTGTTAAATCAATTTTCTGGAAAGAGCTATCGAGTTTCAACAAGACCGCCTTTTGTACATAAATATGTACAAGGAATTCAAATTTTTGTGTTTACAATTGATCCGAGATGTGGAGCAAAAAAGTTAGATACAAAAATATCCGCGGCCCCTTCACTTACGCACGTCCCTGAAACTTTTGTTAAAAAACATTACATCAGTCTTATTCAACAAAAAAATTCAAAATTTCGTGACCCTATCGTGAGTCGTTCCTCGGAAATTGAAGAAAAAACTTTTTTTTGTTACCCCCTTTGGGGGACCTAGCTCACTTAAGAGGCATTTTTCGGCCCATGTTTATTAAAATTTTTCTTCATATTTTTGATCATATAGAATAGGCCCTTAAGATATTATCCTCTAATTTCTTTACACGAAGTGCTTTATATTCTGTTGTCAAACAACTCAAGTTTTAAGCCGGCTTTTGAACATTATTTCCCTTTTTTGACAAGTACAATATTCTGGAAGTGTTTCTCGATTAAATTTTCAGATCTAGGTACAATTTATCATGATCTGCCTTTAAATTCCAGATACAGGGCGTTCCGTAAGTACACCGACAAATTTCAGGGGCTAGTTTTCAAGATACAGGGCATGCAAATTCCCAAAAAAAAAGAGTCTTAATATTTCAAAAACGATTTAAGACATTTTGATGGAACTTGGTATACTTTTACCACATAAGGAGCAATCTGTTAGGGCATAGTAATAAATAGTAGCTAACCAGATGCATACTCTTCCCGTGAAGTAGGGTGCGCCACTGAATTTTTGCAAATATGATTCGTATTTATGATTAACTGCTTAAAACTGCACCTGCAAAATCGTTCTCTTTCGAAAAACCAAACGGGGAAAAATTACTATGATATGCTTTTATTAATTTTACATATCAGAAGGACGAATAAGCTGAAAACCTTAATTATGGAGACTTGCAAAAAAAATTAAATAAAAATGTGGTATAGGTAGTTTAAATCAAAAGAAGTAGAAGTCGATCATTTCTCAAAGTACCTAGCTTGATTGGATGTTTCGAAATTAAAATTCTCACCAAATTAACGAATACATACGTGGCAAGACAATGAAAATTTTAATTTCTAAAGTTTCCATCAAAGCTTACACAAATACACACCCTATGCCTATCTTGGAAACTAAGTAATCGAGTAAGCAATACGGCGAAGAACAAATCCCTAAAGTTTTGTCGGAATTCTTAGGGAACACCCTGTAGAAACGATTGTGTAGAGATTTTAAGGACAATTTAAGTTAAGAACAATGACAGACCGACGGACGGCAGACAGAATGACAGATGCCCAGTAAGTCTTTATGACAGCTCTTTCAGCCAGATTCACACAGGTCGAAAGTAACTGTTCAAGACTTTAATTAACACAATTGTCTGTACATACTGCCATGACTAAAGTCTTTTTTTCCCAGTCGGTTAAAAAAGTGGGCGCTGCTTACTACATTTGAGGTAGCAAAGTACTGTAAAATCTTTTAAAAGTGTCTAGCAATAAAGTTTATGGCGCATTGTCGGGGCCTTGCCCGCACAATACTACTAATGAGCCATAATCATTATTGCTAGACCCTTTTAAAAGATTTTTACAGTATGCGTTATTTTCCCCTAGCTAGGATGAGTGATTTTTGTGGTAAAATTGTACTGACGAGTGAATATTTAAAGAGAATTTACAAAAAGACACTTTCGACTGTTTTAAAAAGAATTTATCAAAATTTTTATTTGTAATGATTTGTAATTATTTGGAAAGTGTTAAATTATGACGTAATGGGGCTGGCTGAAAAAAAAATAGTATTCATACCTTGGTAAAAAAGTGCTCTTGCAGACGTTGCCCGCGGTCTACAAGAGAGCACTTTCTTACCTTGGTTTGAAATATACTATTTTCTTGATTTTTGTGACGTCATATACGTCGTTTGTCAAACTAAAGCATGGCGACTTCCTCGAAATGCGAGGGGAAAAGGGCGTTGGTATTCCTGGCTAGCCTTCACATTTTAAACGTGACATTTTCTCAAAAAATCAGGGTCGAACTGTATGTACAACAATGGTTTTTGTCTATCATCGTGGTACAGTTGTGGTACAAATAAAGTTCGAGCCAGACAATGAACAGTACCTAACGGTAACGCGTGTTTTAAACCCTAACACCCACCCTTAGCCAGCGTAGAGTACTTTAATAGGAAGTTCACCTGTACTTCCCATATAGTAATGTTCAAAAATAGCAACCGGGGTTGCGGAAGCTGCGAACTACTCGACAGCTTCACGCAAGGAAGACGCCGCAACCTTGGCATAACCACCCGTACATCCATCGAATTAATTCCTGTACTTAAACGTCATGCTTAGAATAAACAGTCGCCGTAAAAATGTTGGTATAGTCGCGCGCTCTCATCTTCGCCTCCCGATGAATACAATTTCTGGAAAAAATACTCAAAAACGAGATGACAACGTTAAACACTTCCATAACCAGACTGGTATGTACACAGAAATTACCATACATTACGAAACAGCTATTTATGCACGCCCCCGTTTCGGTCCTTGGGCGGTCCGCATCAATGAACCACGCATCCATGTTACAGTTTCATCCGAGTTTCATGTCATAATCATAAAATAAGTGTGACATGCGCAACTTTCCAACCTTGGCTTAAGCTGGCCTCGTCGCTTGTGCAAACAGAGCGGGCGAGGACGCGACAACTCGCCCTTACGTTTTTCCAAGGGTCCATTTTGCGATTTTTTTCATTCGGGTGGGGCACCATGAAATACGCACAGACCGGAAAGTAAACCCGGTACTACGTTCGGGCGTGTCAAGGTCCCGGTGCATTGACTTTCATTTGACAAAACCTTCGCCTAAAGGTGTCAACACGCGTTTCGCACACAAGACTGGCTTTTATCGATTGTCTGAAACTCGGATAATTGCACAACCCGATTTTTATTTATTATATTTCCTGTCATTAACAATTTTTACAATGTCAAATGTTAATTCTGATTGATGCCCATAAATACAGGGTAATCGACGTCTTTCTCAACTCGCTACATAATTTATTTCCTACAAAACTAGTCGATGATAAATGAAGGGCGGTAGTTCGAACCCCTGGGCGACACCGTCCGAAATTCGATACTAATAAATTACCAGGCAGGCCAATAATTGTCAAACTACGAGTGATTTGCATTTACTTACAATAAACGGTGACTCAGTAGGCGGATATTTCCTTTAATCCATTATCTCAGCCACGAAAACAAAAACGTTATCCTAATTCATATCAATACGATCGATTTTATATATTATTAAAATCTATATCCGGGTTTGAATTTATGACAAGTATTATGTAAAGTCTATGTTGCTTGCTTTATGCTGACGGTCACATATCATAAAGCGATCAATTAAAAGAATTAAGAGATTCTTATTCGCAAGTCAAAGGCCAAACCGATCTTGGCTAAAAACCAACTTCATGTTTTTTAATGATCGCTCTATATCCTGATAACCAATTAACTAAAGTCCGTTCATTTTCTACAGCAGAACTAAAATTTTTCTGGCACTGTACAACCCTAATTTGTAAGGGCCTCTACTTTTGACAATTTGATCGAAATTTAGCGGGAAAGCAACAACATTACATAACCCAAATCTTCTAGGGTTTGTTTTTATTGTTAGCAGCAGTGTCACTGTCACAGATAAACGTACCTGAGGCTTTTTCGTGAATATTTTTCTTTGCACTTTACTCAAAACTGCACGCACACAAAGACCAGGGCATTACATTTTGGGCCGATTCAGAGCAACTGCAAAATTTTGACATTTGTCATGCTTCTACAAACTCACATGTTAGTAAAATTCCTTGCAAAACTTCCTAATACCAACCTAAAATTCAAATTTTGACGTTGTCACTTCAATAGAAAATGAATGGAGAGTAGGTTGCCTTTCACCTTCACAGAGCACTTGAAAATTTTGCGATTCGATAGAATTGTAAGATCAAAGTGCGTTTTCGCCGAAAATTTTAACATTTCTTTTAAAGCAATGTCAACTTGTTAGATATCCTTGAATTCAGAAAAAAATCTTCTACCTGATGGGACTAAAAAAAATATACCATTTGAAATAAAAAAACACACTTTCGTTTGAGGTTAAAATCGATGTTGAAAAAAATCACCGCCAGTCATTTCGTAGTATTTGTTGAACACCAGTTTCATCTGGTTTTTGATTCTATCAAATCGGACAATAAATAAAAAAGTTACGGATCGGGGCGTTTTTGCGTGGCACTCTGTAAGTAGTCATGAAGTCATGTATGTACCTAAATACCTAAACAATCTATTGAAATATGAATTTGAATAACAAAATTGAAGAAATTGCCTTAGGGGGTTGACGTATTTTCGTAATGTTGTGTGAAATAGGGAATATAATACTAGCATATTTGGTAATTAAGTGTTTCCAGATTGAGAATGAGATACGTACGCAATTTTTTGGCGCCTCAACTTTGAAGTCCTCACTGTACCGAAAAATTTTAATAAGTATAATTACTATAACACAGTTGTAATCAAGCAATTATTGATGTGTCTTTATAATATGGGAAGCCCTTTTAGTTTCTATCATTCCAATGGCTTTTCATTTATGGTATGCGACTTGAATGGACTCGTTTTCTTTTCAATTTGATATGTCAGGCAAATTCTGATTCTAATTTAGCATAAAAAGCCTTTTAATTCTCATTTTCATCTCGTTTTAGTTCAATTTGTTGAGTTTCTACAACCGTCGAATTATCATTTCATTTTGATTTGTAATGAAAGACTGAGCACATAAAGTTTTTAAATTATTCGGCCTTAAGCTATAAGACGAATTAAAAAGAGAATTGACATGGACACGCACATCGAATTGAAATGAAAATTACGCATCCACACACATAGAATTGGAATGAAAATGCATGTACCCATACATCGTATTCAAATTAGAACTCGCATCATAGATAGATCGAAAACAACTTATCTCTTCACATAGAATTTGAATGACAATTACATCGAATTTAAATGATAACTCAACTAAGGTGTGTTCACGTGGATCCCGGACAGATCTTAGAAATTTTACTGACGATGTTTTCTAATGTTAGAGTAACAGCGTCAGATCGTTGGAATTATCTAGCTAAATTCCACTCTAGATTTTACAATTTCCTAAAATTTTTATCATTTCTGATCACTCATTACTTTGTTGGGTTGAACCAACAAGCTTCGTCTCTACAATTCCAAAATTTCCAGAAATTGCAGTCGCTCTGCAATCATGTACATGAAATTTAAATGGAAGGCGCCTCCCTACACATCGAATTACATTAACAATTGACGCATACACACATACAGTCTGTCCTTCTTAAGATGAAGACATTGTCATATTTTCGTTAATTTTAGGTGTAGGAATATAAACTTTTGTAAACTCTTATGAGACGCATCCTTTGAGATACTCAACTCAAATGGAAGTTGTAAACCCAGCCGACGGACGGCGATCTCGCGAATAAGATCATTTTTCAATATTTTGCATCGCGATCAAGATATCAAAAAAATTCATAATAATAAATTTTTTTGGTCGGCTGATATGGCTTTAACTTTGACCCCTCCACTTTCCCTCATTGGAATCACAATATGTATCACGCGCAACACCCCATTAAAAATAAATAAAAATAAAATTATTAAGAAACAAAAGAGTCCGGTGAGTGGAGAGAATGATATTTTTGATAACAAATTACCATTTCAGCCCGAAAATACACCATTCTAGTTCCTATTGAATTGTAAGTTATAAATAAGTGTAACTCGTATTAATGTAAATAATTTAAGGCCCTAAGAAGCTCAAATATATTGGGCAAAACGTCGCAAATCAACAAATCGAGACCAACAGCCAATCAAAAAAAAATCACAACAAGGAGGAAAAAAGACAACCAATTAATAATAATAAGTTGTTCGTAATCTTGTTTTGACCACATATGCCAAGTTTCAATTAAAAATGCGAACTTTTAATTTTAGAAAAATCTGGAAAAACCTTAATTTTAAAAAAATTAAATTGCGAATCTTACGGTACCGTAACTAAGTTATCGCGTAAATCATGAGATAGCGCTGACAGTAAGATTCCTGCAATACCATCACCCGACAGAACTCAATATATCATCAGGAGAATGGATTGTTTAAGTTATTTTTATGAACTTTTCTCCCAATGGACGTCTTCAGTTTGTGGGATAAAGACGATGCCTATGTGTCAACATCATGAATGAGAATATCATGCACGCGCAGGTTGGTTGGTTTCCAAGTTTCCAACGAAACACACAGGTAAAAAAGATCTCATTGGGTAAAAATCAGGTGTGACAAACATCCAGCCAATGAGTGAGCACGTTAGAAAACAAACATGCGCGCGCCGCTCAGGTAAAACTGAAAACGTCTATTGTCCACACTCACATGTGCAATTACAAGCCATTGGGTAATCATTGATTTTCGTTTTTCACTCTTAACTTCCTCCCTTGTGGTTCAATATGAAAAACTTACACAAAGTTTCAGCTAATACCTCAATCCATTCTCAATTAGTCGACGACCCTTTGGTAGTGAAAGGGTTAATTCTACCATGTACCCCGCCTTCTTATGTTTTCTAATTCCATAAAGCTGAGGAGTTTATTTAAGCCATCCGGCATTTAGAAATCATCTCATTTTGTAGAAAATTAAATTTTCTTTCCAAAAACTACCTTAAAAGAGTTCATTTCTGACGTTTCGTTCTTAAGTTACAACGTCAAACGTCAAAATTTAAAATTTTCTAAAAGATTAATGGAACGTCTTAAAGAAGTACGAACAAGCGAGCGGGTCGAGCGAGCCAATAAATAATAGAATGCTCAAACATTGAGATATTTGAGCACAACAAATGCAAACTTTCATTTTAGCTTTGCCTTTTATTCCAACTAAACCACATTTAACCCGTAAAATTGTTAATTTCACGCTATCAACTCGTAAAATTGGTCCTGAGAATTCACTAAATAACAGTAAAAAAAAAATGGGAATAATTTGGTCCCGGTGCGAATTGACGTCCTCACGATGCGAATATCCAAGACACCCGTTCACCTTTATGCGTCATCTCATCAAAAACGCCTCTGGAAGATGGGTTGGTTGACATTTTTAATCGAATTGTAATTAACCGCCATTTATGGAAGTGGCTCAATTATTCATCCCAACGAAGGTAAGAAAATCGATTTTGTTGAAATATTGGCGCCTTAGAGGACAATCGGATTGTCTGGACAGCGCGACCGGAAAATACACCTTTACCTATATAGGCGACCTTGCTCTTTAAATAACAATGTTAGTCACTGAATTGTTATAGTTCTTTAAATAAATAACACAAGCTGCAATATTAATGTCATAATTTCAACAGGACACAAAGCAGCTGATCCTTGGAAAAGAATTTCCATAAACAAATGACAACACGCGGATTTACGTCCTCATTATTTCTTTGAAAAGGATGGCTCGCTGGTAACTAGGCCGGATTCACACCCAATCGATCGATCGATCGATATTTACGATCAATAACGCACATCCGCCTTGTGAATCACTTTTTCTCCTTTTTTCAGATTTTGTGGACGGCACTCTCCGTAGCTTTAGGTTTAGAATTGCGTGGCGAGTACATAAGAGGCGTCCCTTGCATTAAGCGTCATCAGCAGTTGTACTGCCCGACAGCAGGAAATTCCTATCCATTGTGAGTCGGCGGACATTATGCAAACGATTCGTTGACCAAATCTCGTTTTCCAGAGATCGTATAGAATTATTCATAGACGAGAATAAGGCACTGATGAAGAGGATGTACGGGGAGTTCGATATGGGGCCTCCCGAATACGGAGCCGGATCCAGCGCGAAGCGGAAGCGCTCCACCAAACCCGGAGTGCCGGATCTACACTTCGAGCCCGGACCCGATCCGGGCGGCCGTACCACCGAGAGCTTCTTCAACAAGATTAGGAGCCCCCGACAGAATTTCAGGAACAACCAGAGCTCGGAGAGCGGCAGGTAGGTACTTATTTTCATTTTTAGGTTTCATATCAACACAAAATTCCTTAGAAATACAGGGTGTCCGGAAATTAGAGGATAATGTCTTAAAGGGCGTATTCTACGAAAATGTGAAAAAAAAATTAATAAACATATGGGTCGAAATATGCCTCCTAAGGGAGCTAGGGCCCCTTAAAAAGGTCACTTTGAAAGTGTTTTTTTTTTAATTTCTTCAAAACGGCTAAAAATAGCAACGTGAAATTGAGCATCTTTAGTAAGTTTTTGATGCTGAATTCATTTTAAAGTTTCGATAATAAGCATCCCGTAAATTTGTTTTCTTCCTACACTAACTGAAAATGAGATTTTCGGGATTCAGGAGGGCTGTGAAAGGACCGCTTCTCACGGCTAGTCGTGTAAAAATTATACTAACGGCTAGGCGTGTAAAATGGCCAATATGGCGACGGCGATTGGCGTATGACGGAACACAGCACGCGCGATTTTGCCAAATTTAAATTGTAGGACTTGACGTCTAGATTTTCTTGATCTGTCACTTGGGTTCTCAAATTTCAAAATTAATTAATTATTTATTTTTAACTGGTGTAGGAAGAAAAATGTTGTATAAACCACAGCGAAAAAGTGGTTTTACGCGTCTCAGGAAATGGCCAGTCTCGCCTACGCCTCGACTGTCCATATTTTCCTTCGCCGCGTAAAACATCACTTTCACGCTTTGGGTTATAAACTACTATTATTTTCAAACGTCACAACAATTATTTAAATGACTGTGTTGGCAAGGTATAACCGTCATTTCTATGACACCAAGTCGTTTGAAAATAAAATATTGTATTTTATTCGGAGTTTAAGCGACATTATGTGACTCGTATGGATTTAATTCGCCTCGCTCCGCTCGGCGTTTAAACTTCCATACTCCGTCACATAATGTCATACTTAAACTCCTAATAAAATAAATATCTATTTTTCTCAAATTTAGCATCAGAATCTGAATGATTGACGTTTTGTACGTAAAAACGATGCTCTTGTTTAAAATCGCTACTGACCCTACTGATTTTAGAGCACGAAAATTTGTCACAGATTTTATTTAGTTATTTACCAAATTATCAAAAATGAGTTCAGGGGTTGATTCCTTGTGTTATTTTACGAAGAAAAGTTCGCATGGACATATGGCGGAAAACGCTTCCTAAAAGAGGTATGGGGTACTGAAAAACGTCAGCTTTCCAGGACCCCATAGGTCCCATAGGAAGCGTTTTCCGACATATGTCCATACGAACTTTTTCTCCTAGAATCACGCAAGGAATCAGACCATGAACTCATCTTTGATAATTTTATAAATAAACTAAAATCTTCTGCGACAGATTTTCGCGCTCTAAAACGACTAGGGTCAATTTATTCGAAAACGGTGCGTCCTAGCGATTTCAAACAAGGGCATAGTTTTTACGCAAAAAACTTCAGAAGTTCAGATTCTGGTGTTAGATTTGAGAAAAAATGATTTACAAAAATGTGTGAGCGAAGTTGGACCCTGTACGGGACGCTTATGTTTGAAACTTTAAAAATTTTTAAACGGTAAGTAATGAATTCAGCATCAAAGACTTACTAAATGTACCCAATTTCACGGTGTTATCTCAGAGCTGAAACTTTAACGAAGATTTAACTCTTTTTTTGATTTAAATCTTTTTTTAACCTCCCCAACTCCAACACAATTTTAAAAAAATGGGAGGTTACTGCAATCACTAAAATTTTCGAATTCGAGATAGCACCAGATCTTCACGTTTTGAGGTCTCAGGAACCCGAAAAAGCGGTTTTCAAAATGTGTCTGTGTGTGTGTACGTACGTATGTACGTACGTATGTACGTACGTACGTACGTACGTACGTTTGTAAACACGCCACAGCCAAAACTACTAGACCGATTTGTCTGAAATTTGGTGCGTAGGCATCTCATAACCCAACTTAGATCTGAAAAGCTTTTGGAGCCAATCGTGCAACTAGAAATGCCATTTTGGCACATCAACTTTTAAATTTTAAATGCAAACCCCCATTTTTCACGTCACGATAGGAAAGGCCTTCAAATTCTGCTTCTAAAAATGCATTCATTCTTAGTGCCCTTTTGACCAAAAATTTAAAAAAAAATGATTTTTAGCGGACTTTTAAATCGCGGTACAGCCCAAGCCCCTGAACCGATTTGGCTGAAATTTTGCACATAGACATTGTATTGCACGTCGAAGAGCTGAACAAATTTTGGATTCAATCGGCCCACGGAAAGTGCCGTTTTGGCACACCAATTTCCAACTTTAAAATTATTCACTCATTTAACCATCCAAAACAAGTTTTTGAAAGATTTATTGTCACAATCAGAAAGGTCTTCAAATTCTGGTTTTAAATAAGACAAAATTCGTTCGCATTTAGTGCTCTTTGGGTCAAAAAATCGAAATTTTGTAGTACCACTAAAGATACATTATAGCCCAGATTAGTGAATCGATTTGGCTGAAATTTGCTACATGGAGATTGGGTGACCCGTTAAAGACCTGAAAGGCTTTTGGAAGCAATTGGTCCACGGGAAGTGCCATTTAAGCATATCAACTTTAAATTTTAAAGCAAGGCCTCCTTTATTATGTCGCTATTAGAAAGACGATCAAATTCTGGTTCTAAAAATGTATTCACAGTTTCTGCCATTTCAGTGGAAAATAGAGAAAAAATTCTTTCTCATTAAAAGGGAGCGGGCTGACAGTGGATGACAAATTCTGTTGAATTGACTACTATCTACACAGAATACAAAGATCCACGCGATGGGGAGGTTCCAGCCGCTTCTCTGCTGCATTTTTTTGATTTAAATCTTTTTTATGGTTAAAGATTTTTGATTTATGATTTAAATCTTTTTGAAAAGATCTTTGAACTACTAACAAGTGATATGCACAAACAGCTTATTAATTTTTCAGCTGTAAATAATGAAAGATAAAAACAGAGAGGAACAAATTGGAGTTTTTACTGAAAATTAAGCTCCAGCGCATCACTGTGTTTCTTTAGTCGTGACTCGTCAAGGCATCAAACATCGGAAAAAAATAGTGCGCAAACCAATAAAGATTTTTAAAGAAAAATTAACGGTTGGTTGAAAGTTTGGTCCATTTTTCATTTTTGTGTAATCAAAAATGAAAGGTTTGCAATGCCATTTCTTCAACAATTTCAAAGCCTGATTCGTTATTAACCTCCCCAACTCCAACAAAATTTTAAAAAAATGGGAGGTTACTGCAATCACTAAAATTTTCGAATTCGAGATAGCACCAGATCTTCACGTTTTGAGGTCTCAGGAACCCAAAAAAGCGGTTTTCAAAATGTGTCTGTGTGTGTGTACGTACGTACGTACGTACGTACGTACGTACGTACGTTTGTAAACACGCCACAGCCAAAACTACTAGACCGATTTGTCTGAAATTTGGTGCGTAGGCATCTCATAACCCAACTTAGATCTGAAAAGCTTTTGGAGCCAATCGTGCAACTAGAAATGCCATTTTGGCACATCAACTTTTAAATTTTAAATGCAAACCCCCATTTTTCACGTCACGATAGGAAAGTCCTTCAAATTCTGCTTCTAAAAATGCATTCATTCTTAGTGCCCTTTTGACCAAAAATTTAAAAAAAAATGATTTTTAGCGGACTTTTAAATCGCGGTACAGCCCAAGCCCCTGAACCGATTTGGCTGAAATTTTGCACATAGACATTGTATTGCACGTCGAAGAGCTGAACAAATTTTGGATTCAATCGGCCCACGGAAAGTGCCGTTTTGGCACACCAATTTCCAACTTTAAAATTATTCACTCATTTAACCATCCAAAACAAGTTTTTGAAAGATTTATTGTCACAATCAGAAAGGTCTTCAAATTCTGGTTTTAAATAAGACAAAATTCGTTCGCATTTAGTGCTCTTTGGGTCAAAAAATCGAAATTTTGTAGTACCACTAAAGATACATTATAGCCCAGATTAGTGAATCGATTTGGCTGAAATTTGCTACATGGAGATTGGGTGACCCGTTAAAGACCTGAAAGGCTTTTGGAAGCAATTGGTCCACGGGAAGTGCCATTTAAGCATATCAACTTTAAATTTTAAAGCAAGGCCTCCTTTTTTATGTCGCCATTAGAAAGACGATCAAATTCTGGTTCTAAAAATGTATTCACAGTTTCTGCCATTTCAGTGGAAAATAGAGAAAAAATTCTTTCTCATTAAAAGGGAGCGGGCTGACAGTGGATGACAAATTCTGTTGAATTGACTACTATCTACACAGAATACAAAGATCCACGCGATGGGGAGGTTCCAGCCGCTTCTCTGCTGCATTTTTTTAATTTAAGACTACGTTGGCTGACTTATTTCAAAAAATATGTGGTCCCGTTTTTTTGGGATACTCGATATTTTAAATTTTTGTAATGGGTGGTTATAAATAACGCTCCAGATTTTTCTGACAGATATTTGTTCATCTTTGTCCTTTAGTGGTCAATAATTTATGACCACCCGATAGGTAGGTAGTCAGCCACAGGTATTGTGTTTGTTTTGTCAGATATCTACGAACGATCCTCTTAAAAGAGAATTATCTATTTTAAACCTATCTTGGTTTACAGCGAGGGGTGAGCCGCAGGGAAAATCTGGTATAGAGGTGCTAGGAAATTTTGGGAAAATCCGAGGAAATCTGAGGAAATCTTGGGGAAATCTGAGGAAATTTCGGAGAATCTGAGGAAATCTCGGGGAAATCTTGCCAAAAAAATCTCCGGGAAATCCGACGAAATCTTGGGGAAATCTGAGGAAACCTCAGGGAAATCTTGATAAATCTGAGGAAATCTGGGGAATCTGAGGAAATCTCGGGAAATCTTGCGAAATTATTTCCGGGCAATCCGAGGAAATCTTGGTGAAATCTGAGGAAATCTTGGGGAAATCGGAGGAAATCTGGAGAAATCTTTCCAAAATGAAATCTAGTGTATGTACAAAATTTTCCCTTGCGGCTCACCCCTCGGTATACAGGATGGATTCAAGAATAACTCCCCGGGGTTGGCACAATGAAAATTTAAAGCTAAATTTTTTTGTTTTCCCACGAATACACAATCTCGATCTCGATCATATTCACAGGAAACATGTATTACGAACTAAATCTGCTATTGCGTACACTAGATGTCCCAATACGGTGCGATGTCTGATATTTCAAAATGTCGTCTCTGTGTTTCTTATAGTGCCACTTTTCGAAAAATGTCATTTTAATGGCAAAAGGTTGCTTTTTGAGTTTTTCTTAGCAAAAAAGCATATTATAATTATCCAATTCGATAGCTGTTGCATTGCCGGATCGAAAACCTTAGAGCAATTTTTTCGAAAAATGTAATTTTAGGGGTGTTAAATGAGCACCGGGCGCCATGCGCACGACAGCACCGTCAATCGAGTGCGAGAGAGGACATTCCATTAGCACACCCGGCCGACTTCTGACTCAAAGATTCTGCCTTTATCCATTAGATTGAAAAAAACCAGACAGCTCGATTTAAATCAATTTTTGTTTATAATTGCTATAATAGCTGGTTTAAGTTAAATGCTACATTTACAAATTCTGTGAACAAGTAGAAGTTTCTACTGTCTCCGAGACTGCTAATTTTTTCCTTTCGCCGCCTACTGAGCGAACACTGAACATGGCTATTTTAACGACGTAGACATAAATGGACTTTGTCGCACCGTTTTGTGTAAGCTGTTTACAAAGGGGCCAAAAAAGAATGTAATAAGTTCAGAGTTTTAGTACAGCTAACTAATTGTAAATAATCAATTGTATGCCGTACCAAAATATATGCATTATTAAACTAACCGCCCCCTTATTCCGAAAAGTGATTTAATTGATCTCGTGGTAGGGTGGACGCCTGCGAGAGCAAGGTCGAGATAGTAACCCCCTACTGGGCATCGAATTCCGCCGGCAAAGTCCGGGCCATCGTCAACACACAACACTTCGAGCAAGCCATTCACCAGGAAGTCTGCACGTGAGTTATGTCACCTCTCTGACGACAGAAATAAAACCCAAATTTTCAGGAAAGTCCGAACCAATCGGTGTTCTGGGGATTGCGGCTGCGAGCAAAAATATAAATGGCACCGACTCCTCGCCTACGACCCGGATAACGACTGCAAGGGCATCTTCATGGACTGGTTCCTATTCCCCTCCTGTTGCGTCTGTCGATGCAACCCGACTTAGTCTAAATATTATCCCAAATTCACGGTCGCAATGTGCCAAAACCATATTCAAATGACCCCACGATCAAATTCCACATCATTTTCTTCAGAGTGCGTGAGAGCTCGACTGATGATTTTTAATAATAATATTATCGAGTGTTTTTTATTTTTGTATGTTACCAATCAGTCTTGTCTTTTTTATTATTATTATTACCATTATTCTTGTAGTTACCATTCTTAGCAATTGTATTTATAAAGATATCATCCATTAATTTGTTGCAGATATGGCTGCCATTTCCATCAGATTATTTTTAATAAATTATTCGTAAAAAACAATAAATCATCACGATTATCTTTTGTATTATGTATCAAGAAGCGTTTTCGATTTGCAAATTTATGAGGAGCCTGACTTAATCTCAGCTTGTTTCGTTAAAATTCAAATGAACCAATTAAACTGTCGAGATTAAGTGAGCCTCCTCAGGTAAATGTGCAAATCGAAAACGGTTAATGAAGCACCAAAGCGTCAAATTTTAAATTCTGAAACCCCATGAGGAATGTACTGTAAACGATTTCGCGCCATTAGGATTGTCAAACCACCAAGAAGATGGACAACGTATTTTCTACTCTAAAGCTGCACAATGGCGAAATGTAAGAATAATACCGACTCTACAAGGCTTGAGCGCTTGCGCGTGACGTCATGAGAAGTGGGCCGATATTGCCGACCTGATCAGCATTTCAAATTTACAATAAATTACCGATGTAACGTCCCGTCGCATATTAACGAAAGCGGGGGTTGTGTGTCTCAGGCTTTTTTTCTGTTAGTTTGTAAACGGGATTTCAGTTCTGTCAAAATTTCTGTCATGGACAATTAACAACAAAGACCCATTTCAACCTCCATTGTTACTGTTAATTGGCACTGAGAGTGAGTGACGGGAGTCTTGACGGATGTGGAATCCCGTTTACAAACAGAAAAAAAGCCTGAGACACACAACCCCCGCTTTCGTTAATTTGCGACGGGACTTTAGGTAATTCCATGGCCAGCTCGCATTTTAAACCGGTTAGAAGAAAGTCCTAAAATATTGATAAACCTGTCATTTTTTTCGGCTCTTCATGATTGGCTAAAACTTTTTAATGACGTAAATTCACCTCTTTGCAATTAACTACCGCTTCAGCCTCGTACACGACACTTTTTGGCATGGAAAATAAAACAAATAACAAATTGATGACTGAAAGCACTAAACTGGCTGAAATAGATTTGAAAATTCACGGGTTGTCCGGAACAGTAAAAAAAATTCAATTCTTGACAGTAACTTGACAAGTGTTCCTATGCTGACGTCCCAAGGACGTGACGTCAGAGCGCCGAGGTTTCGCAATCTTCTGTAAAGGGACAAAGTAATCGATATCCCCTCACAGCTACGTACCTATAGTCTTTTAATTCGAAACTGGCACCTGAACGACGCATCAGGGACCAGTTTCGATTTAAAAGACTATATTAATATTTTGTCAATTTAAACAGTTTTAGTGGTAGAAGTAATTTCGCTCTGTCACTTTTTGACAACGAAGCCATCAGAGAGAAACTATCACTAGAAACACCCCACTACACCGAAACACTTGATTTACACTGCTGACGCGTTTCGAAGACAATGTGTTCATTATCAAAGCCGAAGCTGTTTTAGCTTTAGCTTTAGCTTAGGCATTGTGTTCGAAACGCGTCAGCAGTGTAAATCAAGTGTTTCGGTGTAGTGGGGTGTTTCTAGTGATAGTGCATTTTTCCACCGAAGTTGTCCAGTGTTTCCATACTAACACTTTTTATTTTCAAATGTTGAAAATTGTCCATACTTACTTGATAATGTATTGAATCAGTTTAGCCGACTTAACTGATTATTCCATGGCCCACTCTAATTCGTCTTTTTATTAGATCACACTGTATAAGTACTTTCCAAGTTCGAAAAAAAACGCACCTTTGGTGATTCGCCCGAAAGGGTTGACTCATTTCGTTCGTCATGCACCCTAGATTTTCAAGAACTTCGAAGAAATCGGTGAAAAATGGACACTTGAAAAACGAAAATACACGTCAACTTTGTTTTTTTGATGTCAATTATTACCGCCCAATTACATTCACTTAAATTTTATTGCAACATTGACAGGTTGAACATTGAGAAATTAGAAACAAATAAAAAGAATTTGAAAAAAGTAATTGCACAATTAATTTTAAATCGATTAAACAACTCAAGAATTTTAAGCCAATCAAACGTCAGAATTTATAGACAGTCGACCAATTACCATGGTTTTGAACTGAAAAACACCACGAGTGAAAAGCAGGACGGTTTTCCAGCGAAAAAATTTCTGTCAAACGAAATGTCATGACAACGAGCATGGCAACCTTATTGTTTCCATTGAAATTTCTTTTGTTGTTTAATCATCCGAATATAATTCGTGGTCTGATTTTTTCTGCAAAATTTGCTTACAAATACATTCGTAGCTTTTGCTTTTGGAAAAACGCCCCTCGCGCTAACGCGCTCGTGACGATTTTCGTTGCAAAAGCTACCTACTCATTTATTTGTTTCGCAAATTTTGTTAGAAAAAATCAGTACCACTCATTATACCTATTATACATATACGAAAAAACAATGTTGACGTGTTTATGCGTTTTTGAAAAACCTTAATTTTTCACCGATTTCTTCGATGTTTTTGAAAATCTAGGGTGGCCGTGACTCCACTTCCGGGAAGGTAGGTATGTCACAATCACGTTACTAACTCAAATCAAAGTTAGGATCATTTCCGGCTAAACCGGAAGTGCAAAAAAATATCAGAGCATAGGTAGGTATATGTACGTCATCGCGGATATGCGACCCCGGATGCGACTTAAAAAAAATAAGGTTGACCCGTCCGAGTAGATTTCCGAAATATTCCCCTCGAAAAAGTACTTGAATTTATTCCTTAGTACATCATCGAATTCAATTCCTTTCACATCTCATAAGAAATTGAAAAAGTCGCCAGGGTGCACTTTTTTACAGTTGTTTTTTCCTTAAGTTTAGCCTGATTATTAAATTATTCACATCAAATTTCAAATTTTGACGATCTTCCAAAAAAGTAAAAGCTGGTTACATTTTTGAAAGCTATTTTTTTGTTTCTAGTGGTGTTGAAATCCAATATGGCGGCCAAAAGAAAAAGAAAGGTTGGCTGTCGTTACTCAAAATCTAGGAGCTTTAGAACATTTCTTTCAATGCCATTGAATTGGCAGCTGTCAAAAATATAAAAGTACTGAGTTTCTTTTGCTTAGCATCAATAACTGTTAGGAAGTTATTAGTTTTTCTTTAAAATCGCGATTTTCAGTTTTTTCAGGATAACTCAGTGACGAATCAAGATATCGCAGAATTCTTTACAGATTCTTAATCAGCCTCAAAGAGCGCAACTTATTTCTAATTTATCCGATTTTCTAACTAATGGTTTCAGAGATCCCAATGGACCTATTTCTTGAGTGACGTCACGCGACGACTATTTGGAGTTGGAGCCTCAAAATATATTTCTCCCTCTCCCGCCTATTAAAGAAAGGAATATCGGTCTCTGTCGATCGCCTCTAATTGCGCGCGAATCATAGTGTCATCCTTTTTTAACGCATTCAGATTTGAGCATAATGTGTACTCTTTACTCTCAAGAAATACCTGGATAGTGGACAATGAAATTTGGCAACACCTGCATATAATTTTTAATTCTTTATGATCATTTCCACTTATTATACTCTGCAACTGTGATGTGCAGATATATTATCACTTTATGAACAAATAAATAATAAAATAATATCAAACTTTTTACCTTTTCCGCTGCGTCCCCTTTCCACCAGAAAATCTTGTAGGAATTTCATCATTCCATGCCCCAATTTGCTGTTGGTGCCCCTGTTTTTTGACGTTTCCAAATGACAAATCGTCAACTGTCAATTGTTATCTTTTTGAAAGGTTTGTTTACATGAGAATTCAAGTTAAATTCATCAAAATTTAACAATTCTCCATCAAATGACTTCATTGGACACCTAACTTGAAAAACAAAATGTTTTCCATTCATCTTCTGTGGTGCTTCTGTCTTCTGTCCAGCACATTATGTTACCACGATAAATGCAGCCACCAGGTACTTAATTTCCCTCCCAGACTCAATTTTTTACAAATTCGGTTAATTTCAGAACGTTTTGACTGAAAACGACTGCCAAAATTTAGACTTTGAACAAAAGGATAAGGACTGGAACCATGCAAACTTCCATCTGCAACTACGTGACAACATATTGAACATTTCTTCCGAGGCCTCTTGGAAAAGTAAGTTCAATCATTTTCACCGCCTGTTTCAATTAATTTGGTTCCAGGTGCATTCCTGCGGGTTTCTTTTAACAACTCAAGGTCGTGCTTAGGGTTTGTCAATGCCAGGAATAACCCTTATTTTAATTATGACTGTTTAACATTCCCTCCAATCACCAGTGAACCCGTAGTGCTTGAATACAGGAGCAAAATATCACTAGAACAATTCACGAAGAAGATTACTTTTTTCATTCCCAACGCTGCAAAATACCCTGTTTTTTCTTATGTGGATTTTACAAACACCTATCAGCTGGTTATGAAAGCACAAAATCTCCCAACTAAGTACAATGTGAGTTTGTATAAAGTTGAGGCGTTTAAACTGAGGAATGAAGAGGCTCGCCTCGTTGATTTACGCCTCTACAGTGGGCATGAAGACATTTCATTTGAACTATTTACCTACAACGACGAGGGAGATTATTATTTTACAATTTCTGTCATAACTGATTTCTGCCCTGAAGATTATTGTGAAAAATCTTCCACTCCAAGGGTTTATATTGGTAATTTAATCGTTTATTTACTAGTTCTAATATATGATCAAGAAGGCCATGAAGGTTATATGGGACGTCGAGGCTTTACTGATACATTATTGCATCTCACTAAAACATCGTACATCGCGTAAAATACAGAGTGTCTCGAAATTAGTGGTCAAAACATTACCTGTGGGTTCTGGTATGAAAATATGAAAGAAAGTCCCTATGAACATGAGCTACGGCCCCTAAAAGGGGCCACTTTGAAAGCGTTTTTTTCTAAATATCTTAAAAACGGTTAAAGGTAGCAACGTGAAATTTGATATCTTTACTAAGTCTTTGATGCTGAATTTACTACTGTGGCGAAAATTTAAAAAATTTTATCATAAGCTTCTCGTACAGGAAGGGCTTAGGACTAATTTTACTCAAATATTTTTGGTTTTTTAAGTAAAAATGATACTCTTGTGACATCGATAGAATGCGAACTTTTCGAAAAAAATGGTTTTTCATTGGTTCAGGGCTCCAAAATTTGTAAATATCGTAAACAAGTTTATGGGACGGTTCATTACTTCATTCTAGAAAGAAAAGTTCTTATGGGTATGGGTCGAAAAATGCTTCGTAAGGGAGCTAGAATCCTTCAAATAAGATGCTTTCCAAGATCCCATTTGAAAGACCATAGCTCCCTTAGAAAACATTTTTCGACCCATGCCCATAACAACTTTTCTTTCGCGGATGAAGCAAAGAACCGTCCCATGAAGTTGTTCTCGATATTTTGATGTCTTTTGTAACAAATTTTGGAGCCCTGAATCAATGAAAACACATTTTTTCTATGGATGTCACACAAGAGTACCATTTTTACTTTAAAAAACTCAAATTTCCAGATTCTGGAATCAAATTTGAGAACACTTACCAAAATATTTGAATAAATTTAGTCCCAAGCCCCTCCTGTACGAGAAGCGTATGATCAAAAGTTTAAAATTTTCTCCACAGTAGTAAATTCAGCATCAAAGACTTAGTAAAGATACCAAATTTCACGTTACTATCTTTTTAGAAAAAAAACACTTTTAAAGTGGCCTCTTTAAGGGGCCTTAGCTCCCTTAGGACTTATACTTTCTTTCATATTTTTCATGGAAGAATCTACTGGTAACGTTTTGACCTCTAATTTCGGGACACCTGTATGTGAGATGTAACCATCTGAGCCTTGATGTGCCCCTAAACTTTCAAGACCTTGAGTATAAATTTTGTTATAGGGCGCAAGAGTACTCGCCTAGTTATTGGCATAGTCGGAGCTAGTTTTATTCTACCCTTCGTTCTATTCATCTTCCATATTTTAACGAGAAAATTCAAGTTAAATGGTAAGTTGTAGGTACAAGAAATTACCAATAACATCAATTTTTTCCATAGATAGTCAAATTGAATCGGGCGACGAAAAAATCGTGATAATGTACAAACCTTCATTCAAACAGCACAATGACGTCGTGGCTTCTCTCGCCAAACTTTTCCAGACTGCTGATATCATTGACATTTCAAAAAAAAACGAAAAGATCTGCAGTGATTTCTTAAAATCAGCCCATCATTTAATATACATAGCTGCACCTATTCAAGAAATTGACACCAATTTCGAAATTGTCAGTGAAGAACTGTTCAACAAAGAAGTCTGTACGGTGGTATTTGACTATTGCACCAACACTCTACCACCATTCCTTCGACAATATAAAACTTACAAACTCATGGACGAGTTTGAAAAGTTTGTGAAAATTTTCTGTTCTGAAGCCTCAAAAGACGCCATTTTGGAGTTGAAAAAACGCGTTGAAGAAGCCAAACTTGCGGCAGATAAATATGCAACCGGGGATGTACCCAAAATCGTCGTCACTGATACAGTAGAACCCCGTGAATGTGATTTCTTGATTCCAAGTTTCGTACTGTGAAGACTGACTGATCTTTGTACGGCTGTACTTATTTTTTAATAAATTATAGGTAGATCCGTCATTTTCCTAAAAAGTTTAATGTGCATAAAAACTAGTTACAAAATTGATATCCTTAAAGTTAAGTTTCTCACTCGTTTGCTGAGTACTCAAGGCACACTCGTCATTCACGACATATGACTAGATCATAGTAACCATGGTAACAATAAACAACCAATCATTGGTTTGCGTCTAAACCTAATCTCTCCTGTATGTGATTGAACCTTTCCAGATAATTTGACAGCAATCCGGGACTGTTTAAAGGCGGCTGTGAACTTGGTCTAAAACAGGTTATTTTTCAGTTGCGGTAGGCTTTGGTGTCACAATTGTGCATCGAGATGAGACTAAAATCGGCCATTTGATCGTAACGGAAAATAGTATTTGAAAAACAGTTTTCATTATTAAAAGAAATTGTTATTGTTTGTTGCAGAAAAAGTGAATTCCGACCGAGATTCAAACCCGGAACCTCGGCGATAAAAATGTCCTGCACTCACGCACCCATCTCTATGCACAAACGTGAGCTATTTTTAGTTACCTGGCAGTGTCTTTGGACGGCGGAGAATCACCAAACCACGACATGTCAGCATGCGATCGATTTAAGGCACCTTGTGGCAATTGAAACCTCACGTTCCCCGATCTAGTAGGCGTATTCGCGAAATTCTGACTGGATACCGGCTGTCCCACTTGAAATTGAGTCTTGTTTCTCTGCTGCACGATTCGTTTCCCCGAGTGCCACCTTCTGACCAAAAATTGCATTCGATTGACGGCTATCACGGCCAAAACCACAGATCTAGAATGTTAGATTTGAGTCAACTTGAAAATTTTGGCCATCAAAACCTGAAGCGTTTAACGCCGGTGGTTTTTCTGGAAGAAGCGTTTTGTAAGGTCTCGTTTTCGAGGTTTTGGTAACTTTCGAGGAGGTACACCAAGTAGCGTTTTTGCCAAATCAGCGCTTTGCGGTAACTTTCCGATCTTAGATATTTGGCGAAGAGGTAGTTGGCCCTGGCGGCTGGATCGTCGAATGGCAGGTTGGAGGGTTGTTGGTCCTCCAACTGAAGGATTCTGTCTTCGAGGACCTGCTTTTCATTGGTCAACCTGGAAATTATGTCCACCAGCTGCATGTTGTCCATCACAGCTGAACGTAGTTCCTAAATAGAAAAGAGAAAGCAAAGTAATGACGGAAAAAACATTGTTTTCGAGAAAGATTCAAATTAATGCTAAATAAGTACATCATATTTTTGCTGCAAAGTTGTCTAAATAATAATAACAAAATTTATTGTAAATGCAATTAAATAATTACATCACAAAAGAAAGCAGATACAATCTGATAAAAATAAACCTGAATGTCATCAACATATATTTGTAATTTACAGTGCTTCACCACTGAAATCAAATCGGCAGTGTAAATGTTAAAGAGGAGGGGTCTCAAGACCGAGCCTTGAGGAACTCCTGTTTCCAACGACAGTTTGTCAGAAGTTGAATCACCACAAGAAGTAAACTGAAATCGACCTGTCAAATAATTCCGAAGCCACTGTAATGTATTGTATACCAAAAAAACTTAAAAATTTTGATACATTGGAGAAAATAAATCATTAAAAAAAGAGAAGTTGACTGTCCCTACTTAAAATCTAGAAGGCCTAGGAAATGTATGTCATTCAATTGACACATGTCACAAATCAAATATAAAAGTCCAAAGTTTCATTTAAACAGCATCAATCGTTAGGAAGATAATCTTTTTTCTTTAAAAAGATAATTTTCAGATTTTACGAGGTAACTCTGGAACAAGTCGAGATGTTGGAGAATTCTTTACAGATTTTTAATCACCTTGAAAAGGCGCAACTTTTTTCTAATTCAACCTACTTGGTATCTTTTATGGTCTCCGAGATCCCAATGGCGGGCATCAAAACATTAACCACCCTATATACATAACTATTAACTTGATAGGTAAGCCTGACAAGCTTGAAAAATTCATAACTAAATTGGTAACACTGGAAAACTTTACAGAATATGTAAAAACAACAGTCCATTTATTTATTTGGTAACGCAACTGAAAACCACAATCGGTAAATAACGGACATTTATTCCCATCAAGAAAATTTAAATATTGACAGGACAGACCTGTCACCGTTGGTAACACAGATGCGCAACATGAAAAAATATCAAACGGATAATGAGCAAAACACTCCATTAAAATCAAGTGAGAGCGTTCTGAGACACCCTGTATATCGAAACTCACCCGAATTTTCTCCATTAGCTGCTCCGGCAGTGGCAACCCAGAATCCATCATCTTCACCCTCTGGTTCAGTTGATCCATTTGCTTCTTCATCGCCCTACGATCCCCTTCCATTTCATCCTGAAACTGCCGTTAAAAAATTATCGCGAACCACTTCACCCACCATCATTCTCTTGCTATTCTCCACTTCCCTCGACTTCTCCTTCAATTCCGCCTTCACTTTCGCCAGATTCACCCTCAACGTTTGCTCGCTGGCCAGAAAACCGCTAACTTTACTCTCCAGTTTCGCTATTTCGTCGTTCTTCAAGCCGATCAGGTCTCGATTGTACTTAACGTTTTTCCCATTTTCCAATCGCAACTCTTTTAGTTCGTTCTCCAGCTCGCTTTTTGCGTTAGTGAGAATCGATAGTTCTCTTTTCAGGGACTTCATCTTTTCTTGTTGATCAATTTCTTTATAAGCCGTCGAGGAATCCGTGCTGTTCGCAATTTGTATCTTCAAATTCTGAATTTGGTCTTCAAAAGTGCAACGCTCTCGTTTTTCCTCCTCCAAGTGCTTTTCACATTCCGCTTTATCCTCGATTGCGCCGTCTAATCTTATCCGTAATTGCTCGATCAATCTCGCATCTTCCAGTTGCGTGTATTTGAGCTGTCTTCTTTCTTTTTCCAGCAAAACTTGACTTTCTTGGAGGATCAACTTTAACTCTTCGTGTTTTCGCTCTAGATCTTCCAATCTTCGATCCAGCGTTTCCTTGGCTTTGGACAGCTGTTTGTTGACTGCTTTTTGTTTCTTAATTGCTAATTGCAAGGCAGCGACGTCTTGATTATCGATTGAGCTATCGCTAATTGCCCCTATAAGAGTCGAGTCCAAGTAAGCTGAATAATCCAACTCTTTCTGCACTTGTCCGGCTATATCGTCCAACTCTCTTCCTTCGACCGATAAAAGTTGAACTTTAAGATCGTGCAGCTCTTCTAAAAGCTCGGAATTCTTCTTTTGCTCCTCGCGTAATTTCCTCCCCAAATCTATCACGTTTCCCGTTTCCTGTAATTTCGCTTGGATCGTCTCCAAATTCACGTGGAGACTCTTACTGTCTTCACTCATCTGAGAGATGATTTTGTCTTTTTCCACCAATAAATGCTGGGAGTGGAGAAAATCCCTTCTGGCATCTTCAAGCTGCGATCTAAGTTCATCGATCTTGCTTGCTCTATTCGATTTTAATTCGCTTATTTCTTCTCGAAGAATCTTTGATCTAGCTTCAAGTTCACGTACTTCGTTAGTTTTAGCCTCCAGTTGCATAGCAGCTTCTTCTACTTTAGCTCGGTGCGCTTCCAACTCCTCGTCTTTCTCGTCGAGTTCTACTTTTTTAGCTGCTAGTTCTAGACGAACGTTCTTTCCTTTTTCTTGGTTTTCTTCAAAAGTTTTCGTGGTTTCTTTCAAAACTTCTTCGGTTTCGTCGAGTTTTTCTTGGAGTTGTCCAACTTTCGCTTCCAAATCGTGAAGGGAATTCAGCCGAGCTTCCAAGTCTTTTATAACCTCAACTTTTGACTGCAACTCCTTTTCCAAATCGTGGAAGGATTTCAATTGACCTTCTAAATCCTTGATTCTTTCAGATTTTGTCTCCAATTCTTTCTCCAAGTCCACAATTTTCGTTCCAGCAACTTCATCCTCAAAATGGACGTGTTTAGGAATTGAAGTTTGCAACGAATGGAACAAATTGGGATGGACTTTCTCAATTCTCGATATTTCTGGTTCGGGAGTATCGTTGGGGTTTTTCAGAAGTAATTGTTGAGACAGCTGAAGACTTTCTTGAGGCTCCGCCCTTCGCACTCTCTCGGAGTTGCTGAGGTCCAACAAATCACTGAAGGAAACTCCCGCCAGTCTCAATTGATTCATCACTTCCAACTCCCTCTCGTCGAGGTTCCAAGACGAAAAAAACTCCAACAACTTCTCGGTTTTGTTTTCGTTGCCCTCGTGATTAATTTTGGATTTGAGCTTCAGGTTTTCCGCACGCAGCATCTCCAGCTGTTCCTGCATGTGGGCGATGATTTCCGCTTCCGGATTCGACGAGAGTTCTTTCTCGCGATCCTCGAGGCGTTTTTTGGTTTCGTCGATGTCGGCGTGGAGTTGAGCGATGGTTTTGTCGCGTTTCGCTATTTTCTCGTCTAGCGCGACAATGGTGTGTTTCAGGTCGTAGTTTTGTACTTCCAGGGATGTGTTGGTCTGTTTCTCGATGTGCTCGGCGCGGATTCGTTGCTCGTCCAAGCGTATCTGCAGGTTAGAGATGAGCACGATGTGGTCCGAGATTTGCTTTTTTAACATGTCGCGCTCGCCTTGGCACTCCTGCAAAAAAATGGTACTGTGATAGTAGGTTTTGTTAATTTTTAACAGTTTGGCCAACGGCTGGTGTATTACGGTGTACACCGACTTGGTATTACAATGCACATACATACAGACTGTTCCAATGAAAAGGAGCCACCCCAAATATTTCGTAAACCAAATAAAATACCAAAATTCGCTCGGACAGGTCGCTTTTTATTTGGAGGGGGACACTTAAATCCATACTTGGCGAAATTTCAAAACTCACCCCCTAATCCCCGCCTACCCCCACTTCAAAATTTTAAATGGCAACCCTCCACTTGTGATACATCATTTGAAAGCTGATTTCGCTGCCAATCTAACGGTGATCAAATTTTAAATTACATTAGGGCCCTTTGTGACCCATCATTTGAAAGGGTTTAAAATTCTATGTAAACTGATGCAAGAATTTTGGAAATCCACCCACTCGTTCAAAAGTTACATTGTAAGACATGAGCTGGTTCTGGGCCTAGAAATCCTTCAAGTTTAGGCTATAACTTTTGAACGAATGAAATGGAAAAGCAACAATATTATCACTTCATTACGATCATTTGAGGCAGAAAAACGTATCTTATAGTCCAAAAGTGTCAAAAAATTTACTTTTAATGACTACTACAAAAATGTATAATGATTGATGAATTAATGATTTAAATGATTTCACTGGTAGTGCTGGACTGCCATAATAGTACCGATGCGCCACTTGAAAGTAAAATCAATAAGGCATCTACATAAATGCTTCTTATGTTTTTCATAGCTGATGACTTACCTTACCTATTGCTATTCAAGTAATTGCTGCAATGCTGCAATTTCTCTTTTTTTAAATTGAAAAGTTGATGTCACTTCCAGCAAAACCGGAAATATAAAAAAGTGGATGGTTTAAAGTTTATCCCAAAAAATGCGCGGATAAAAGGGTACCATGAGGCTGTGACATCCTGTATAGTCGTAAATCGCTTAAAATAAGAACATTTGTACTGTCAAAATTTAAAAGTACTTTAATACTGTCGTCTGTCAAATTTGCCTATTAGTATGCACATACCCTTGCACGATAGAAAGAAACCTACAAAATCGGAGGTCTGGATTTATCGTAGCGCGTTTTGAAAATTTGTAAAATATAATAAGCCTGCATAAAGGGGTGCTAAAGAGAAATTACGTACGATTTTCTTAATCGTAATACGGGAATAAACTTGCGGTTTTACTCACCTTCCCTTTAAAATAAAATAAGACAAAATTTTTGCATTCTGTTGTAACTTTTTGCACAGTTCGAAAGCATGATTTTTAATTTAAGACAATGTCCATGCAAATCGGTTAAGAAATGGCTGACCTATTGCTAAAAACATTTTGACCGGTATTTTATGGGACACCCTACACTTGGCATTTCTGGTATATTAGTGATATTAGTGGTGTATTATTGGAAGCGTACAAATTTTAGTCCGCGGTTTGCCCCTCGCTTTTAACGCCAATAAATAATTAAATTAATTCTACAATGGCTAAACATCTGTTAGTTTTCGAGATGTCAATTTTTGAAAAATTAAAATGGCCGCCATTAGCCCCTGTCCCACAAGATTTATGGCAGACTTCCGTTTTATTAATTTCCAGCATGAAAACGACTATAAAAGTGCTAAACTAAATTCGCTTGGTATGACATACCAAAAATGTTCACTGCCTCGGCCCGGACGATAAGATTGAAGTAAGGCTTAAAAACAAGTATGAATAGGACTCAGGCCTCCCACGTCAATTTTTTTTAGGAATTTAGGAGAATCTAAAGCAAAATTTTAGGAGAATTTTAGGAATTTTTACAGGATGATTCAGTTTGGTATTCTCCCCCTGTTAACTTTTGATGACACGCTTTACATTTCTTAGCGGATTTCTGTAGGCATTTTTTTTACATTCAAATATGTAAGGAAAGTTTACACTTTCATTAGAAAAATTTCGAGAAAATAAATTTCTTAGAGTGGGTGGGACGTTATAGTCAACCGAAAATTATTCAAGTTTCTCCAGTGCTAATTTCGTTTATTAACAACAAAACTGCCAAATTGTTTTATCAAATTTTTTTTTCGGAATTTTTATAATCCATCAGGTATAAACTTTCTTTACGTACTTGAACGTAGAAAAAATATGTCTACAAGAATCAAAAAAGTTGAGTATCGAAATTTTGACACGTCATTAAAAAGACGATTTATTTTAATGCCTTCATTTAAGAGTTTTGTCATACAATTTACAAATATGGTTTTATACATATTTTTCCAGCAAAGAATACGGCGGAAGACAGTTAAACCTTTGGAAAACGTTTTTACATAACACAGAATAAGTTGATGTGCTATTATAAAATTTTTGTAATTTTAAGTTAATCTTTTGGGAGAACGCCCTAAAATACGTATTTTTCTGTTGAAATAAAAAAATTACAGGGGGCTGAATCACCCGGTATAGTTAGCGTCGTGACAATAAAAAAAAACATCTTTTTTTACGAGGTTAAAGTTCCAATACGCTTTAACGCGAGTATTGTGTGCAGGGCCGTAGCCAGGGGGGGGCCAGGACGGGCAATGCCCGCCCTGAAAAATATTTTGCCCGTCCTGGGCCGGAAGACGAATATAAAAATTGAATCACATTTCCCATTTAATTAAAAAACGAAAAAACATTGTGTGATTTATTAAAAATATATCTTTATTTAAATATGCTATGTGATATGGACATAAAAATATAATAATTAAGGCCTGGCTTCTGATCTTTACCAATTACTAAGAGGTGATGCATCTAGACTGTATCAGGTGTAGACCGCTATACCGCTGTTACACAATAATTCTTTAAACTGCCCCGCGCCCCATCTTAATTATTTTTCTTAGGATACATTTCTATTATTGAACCCCGAAAAATGATGTTATTGAAAAAATTTCCGCGAATCTCAGCTAATTTACGATCTTTGCTTTTGCAGTCACGGCGGCCACTTTTTTCTCTGGAAACTGCCTGGACAATTTTCCTTTTCTAAATCAGTTTATTTTACGAACTGTCTGCATAGGTGGTAGGTGTACTTAATCACTGCGTGGATGGTGAATGTATAGTGATAATAGTGATCAAACCTACTTATAAAGATGGATATAGGAAAGTATTTTACTACAAACAATCGCTCAGAAAATTCGATCCAGGTAGATTAATCGGAAGCTGATGTAAATTTTTTTTGCATACCCCCCCTGAAATAGAACGTGAAAGGGGGGGGTAAAAATTTTCGCGGGGGTTACCGCCCCCTGCACCCCCATTATCCGCCTGCCCACCCAACATTTCCCATTGCCCGTCCAACTATTTGCACCTGGCTACGGCCCTGATTGTGTGAGTAAAATATATATTCCAGGGATAAATTTCAGCCCTAAATTTAACATAAAATTCTTCAGACTTCCTTATTTTAGGAAATTTAGGATTTCGTCGTCATTTATGGGACACCCTATTCTTGGTTTATTAGTGGTATTAGTGGTGTACAAATTTTAGCCCGCGGTTTGCCCCTCGTTTTTAACGCCAATAAATAATTAAATTAATTCTACGACGGCTAAAAGGGAGAATATAATGGTTATCCAATCATTTTAATTTTTCCATATTTGTGCAAAAATCTGCATACCTCAAATTCCGACTTGAGACCACATATCTGCAGCTCCAGGTCCCTTGTGCGCTTCATGGCCGCATCCTCAGCCCTCGAATGCCTCACTAACTTTTCCCTCAGGCGTGCCAACTGCTGCAGTGGTACCTCGCACTCATCATAAACATTAGAGACATTGGGATGCACCACGTCTCTTATGGACATATCTTCACTAGGTGAACTGCAAGTCGTGGAGAGGGTCGAATGCAGTCCTTCCAAATCCTTCGTCCTCTTATCCAAAGTACTCTCGAAATCACAGAGCTAAAAACACAAAAAATGACAGAAAAAATCCATCGAGGAAAAAATTAAATTACGAGATTTTTGATCTGTTGTAAAGCACCCTCGCTTCCGGCGATCTCAGTCGTCAATCGAAGCCTCTGAACTTCACCCTCCAGATCGCCGATATATCGGTGGAGATCCTCCACGGAGGGTACATCACCAGGTCGGTTCGAATCGCTCCTCGAACTCTCCTGTTGCTTGACGATCACTTCCAGCTCGTTGACGATGTTCCTCAGTTCCTCTTCGCCTGCAGTTTTACTCTTAAGTTGCTCCTCCAAGAGGCTGATGATGTCACGCAGCTCGAAGATCTTCTCCACGGCCGCCTTGAGCTCTTCCTCGAAGCCACCGCAACGCCTCTCCGCCTCTTCCAGGGATTTGGTGGAATCGCGAAGTTGCTGTTCCAGACTTTCCACCTGGAACGGTTAATAACACGAAACTGTTTTGTTGCCAAACATTAAAGCGAGGAATAAGACGGGAATAACTCGCCGCCGAAAATAAACGCACCGCCGTCTACCTTCCTGTTTCGATAAAAATAGAACGGTGAAGAGGGAAATTCGAGCCACCCTCGATTAAGATTTGGCCTAAGAAGTGCCATGTGATACAAAATAAATCAGATAACGAAGGCTTTGGAAAACAAGTGATAGTAAAAGTCTGACATTAGTGTCAAACATTTGTTTTCCAAAGCCTTAGGGTGTAATTGCAAGTCAGTTTATGTCAGTCACGTGATGACAGCAGGGGTCGTTGCTTGCTATATTTTGCAGATTTCTGCAATATTACATCTCACTGGCAACTATTTTCATCCTATAACCATATACAGGGTCCTGCAACAGTGCGTCGGCGTTCCATAGCGCCTGAACCATTTCAATTAGCAATTTCTTTCAAGTGCATCCTTAAGCTATAAATGAAGGTGCGTTTCAGGAAAATACTTTAAAATGCACAGGGTGCCCCAAAACTTTTTGACAGGACGAAGTTAACTTTTTTAAAATAAAATGCCCGGTATATTTACAACCCCTTGAGGAGCCTTCTTTCATCCCTAAAATATTACGGTTTACATCACTCTACTTAAAAATTCCCAATTTACACAGGTGCAGATTTTATAAAGAAATAAGATGATGTTGTTAAGTACAGGCTTTTAGGAAGCTCTGATCCTGTTTTCGTTATTTCCCTATGCACATGGTGTTCAAAATTAATTTTCAAAATTTGAGAACTTTGAAGTTGTTTTTCTCAAGTTTTTCAATGGAACAGCCTGTACATTATCAGCTAGTGTAATATAGAATTTATAAACGAACATTTTTTGTAATACGAACATGTTGGTTATTTTCATCCGTTTTCCAGTTATTGGCAAATATTACTAATTTTCTTGTTTGCATACAACTTTTAACTTTTAAAATTGTAACATAAGAAATCAAACAAGTACTAAGAGCTATTTAATTTGTTCACGAAAACATTTTCACTGCCCTTCTTTAACAGTTCCTTTGAAATTTTGGTATTTTTATTAGTGGGAATGTGGGAAAAACAACTTCAAAATTCTCAAATTTTGAAAATTAATTTTGAACACCCCGACATAGGGAAATGACGAAAACAAGACCAGAGCTTCCTAAAGGCCTGTACAACAATGTCCTCATCTTATGTTCTTATAAAAACTGCACCCGTGTATTTATAAATGGAGAATTTTTGTGTGATGTAAACTCCAATTTTTATCAAAAATATTTTTTTGTTCCTAAACGACATAAGTACTCAAAAACCGTAATATTTTAGAGATGAACAAAGGCTCCTAAAGGGGTTGTAAATATGCTAAAATATACCGGGCATTTTATTTAAAAAAAGTCAACTTCGTCCTATCAAAAACTTTTGGAGCACGCTGTACATTTAAAAATATTTTCCTGAAATGCCCCTTCATTTATAGTTTAAGTATGCAATTGAACGAAATTCCTAACTGAATTGGTTTAGACACACTGTTGCAGGACCCTGTATACACGCAGGTTCCTTTATATACAGGCCTGGTCGTTTTATCTTGAGTACTGGCAAATATCTCGAAAAGGAAGCATTTTAGAAAAAAAACGTTTCGTATAAAAGTTTTATGACTTCGAGGGGGAAAATAGATGGCATCAACGCTATTTTGATTCAAGGTCAAATGAAGCTCAACTTGATTTTTTTTAATGGAAACTTATATTTTTTATTGCAGATTTTTATTCCCCGTTAAAGAGCAAACAACTCTCATCTAAATTATTCTTGGATCCGATGGATGTAAATTTTTAATCTTTTTCGAAATCCCTAGAAATTTCCTAGTAACAGCGGCACTACAAAATAAATAAACCACAAAAATTGTTGTAGATTTTGTTTTTGTCATGCCGCTGTTGCTAGGGAAGGCAATGGATTTCGAAGAAGATTAAAATTTTCATTTAAATATCTTGCAAACTATCCGTCGGATCCAAAAATAGTCTAGATGAGAGTTGTTTGTTCTGTTACAGGGAATAAGAATTTGTAATAAAAAATGTAGGTTTCCATAAAAAAAATAACTTGACCTTCATATGACCTTGCATCAAATTGACGTTGATGCCATCTATTTCACCTCTCGAAGTCATACAACTTTTATACAAAAAATGCTTTCTTTCCGAGATATTTGCCAGTCTCAAGATAAAACGACCACCCTGGTTATAGGATGAAAATAGTTGCCAGTGAGATGTAATATTGCAGAAATCTGCAAGCAACAACCCCTGCTCAGCTGTACACCTAACTAGACTTATGTCATCACGTGACTGACATAAACTGACTTGGAATTACACCCTTAGGTAATAAAATACTCTGTCTAAAGCAAATCAAAAGAGCGAGGCTGGCGGCGAACGTAGGCAAAGTGTCTTCAAATTTGGTTTTAGTTAAATCAAGTGGCCTTGTACCATACTAAGTTCAGCGACATCTAGGGGCAGCTTTTGTAATATAACATATGACAAAAAAGGTCAATTTTATTGCGGTTACCATGGCATTTCTCATGAGGTTTTTAATGGATTTTCCCCATCACACAACAATCAACATCGCCTACATTGACCACTTTAGCACCAGTAATAAACGAAAACATAGCACCAGTAATAAACGAAAACACACAAACACCAAAGCGGCACTCACATGATCCCTACAACTACCAAAACGGTGCCTCCTCTCCCCTACCTAAAACCAAGAACAACAATAATAATCCCGCCTACTAAAACATGCACTACACAGAAATCCCATTAGTACGAAAAAGCTCGTGTTAAGGGTGCAACAAAAGCGGTGATAAACAACAAACAAACGTCAAAACCACACAAACCTCATTTGCGATTCTTTCGCAGTTGGCCCTATCCTTATCCCCCTTTTTCAATTGTTCTCTCAAACCGTCGATATCCCTCTGGGCCTCGTCGCGTTCTTGTTCACGTTCGGCGGCCTGTTCCTCCAGGAACCGACAAGTAATTTTATATTTCTTGTCGGCGGCCTCGATCTGAGCAAAACACGACGAGTTAGGTCTCAAATGTAAATGAGTTTCGGTCATTTTTTCACAAACAAAACAACAACATTCTTACTGTCACTTTTTTGCGGTAGCTCATTATCAAGGTGGCGGTGAGGAAAAAAAACACCCAAGTTTCTTGCAGATGGTCCGTGCATGCACGAGAATTAATGACTGTTGGGGGGAGTGAAATGTGCTGCAGCAGGAGCGAAAATATTTGTTTTCGTGAATCATAGAGATAATGGTAGGTACAGTAATGACTGGCAAGAGGAGATAACGATGGACGGTTAAAATTCTTACATTACCAAATTAAAGGGCGTTTTCTTGACTATTACCGATTCGATCCAAGACGAACGAAAACGCTACACAGTTTTTCGGGGGGATTTGTAAGCCTTTTTGGTACTCTTTGCAAGTATTCCCAAATAACAATTTCAGTTTTTAGGGTGGCATTTAATGTGTAGACAAAAAAATTTACGGTACCATAAGTCATAACTATAATCATAATATGGCGCAATACAATTACGCCAAACTTGGCAAAAACTATCACAAAACAACAGTAACATGAGTTGTAGGTTGTAGCAGTACTAAATTGTTTAGTAATTGTAGAAGAATGTATACAGGATGGTGAATTTTTCGTTGCCCACCATTGGGAACTCGGAAACCATAGCAGATGGAAAGTAGCTTAAATTAGAAAAAAGTTGCATTATTTATATCTTTCTAACGATTGACGATAATTGAATGAAACTTCGAGCTTTTATATTTTTGACAGCTGTCTCATCTCAACAGCATTGACAGAAAATTTCTAGGCCTTCTAGATTTTGAGCAGCGACAGTCAACTTTTCTTTTTCTTATGGCCGCCATATTAGTTTTTAACACCACTAAATGTACAAAAAAATTAGCTTTTCAAGAATGTAGCCAACATGGACTTTTTTGACAGATCGCCAAATTTTGCTAATCGCTATGAATAGTTTGTAAAATCAGCCTAACTTAGATGAAAAACAATTGCAAAAGAGTACACCGATTTTTTCAATCTCTTATGACATGTGAAAACAATTGAATCCAAAGGTAATAGAATACGCCTTGGCATGGTGTGACTCAAACTTTGAGATATTTTTTCAAGGAAGTCCACATTGATGACATTTTTGAAAAGCTAATTTTTTTGTGCATCCGGCGGTGTTAAAATCCAATATGGCGACCAAAAGAAAAAAAAAGTCGACTGTCGTTGTCAAAATCTGGATGGCCTAGAAAATATTTATATATATATGTATAATATTTGTTTCTTGTTAGTGTTGGGGGCAATGAAAACCAGTTCATAACTGATTGCCTTCCTTTTGTGTATTATTGTATTATGAATGCACAATAAACTTATTATTATTATTATTATTAAAATTTATGTCAACGCCATTGAATTGTCAGCTGTCAAAAATATAAAAGTTCCAAGTTTCATTTGAATACCACCAATAGTTAGAAAGATATAAATGTTTCTTTAAAATCGCCATTTTCAGTTTTTTCGCGATAACTCAGGAACGAATCAAGATATTTGGGAATTCTTTACAGATTCTTAATTATCCTAAAAAAGCGCAACTTTTCTCTAATCTAACCTACTCTCGATCTCTTATGGTTTTCGAGTTCCTAATGGTGGGCAACGAAAAATTCACCATCCTCTATAGGTATATGAAATGCCACCCTTAATACACAAGTGCTCACAACGCTGTCATGTCATCAACAAAACCTTGTTTAAAACTTTATAAAACCTTTGTCTTAATAAGGCCATCAAATTAAATTCAATAAAACCCTTTAAATGCTTAAAAGAGTAAAAGGCTGTGATGGGTAAATTCTCGGAAAGTTTCCAAATGAAAATTGGCGAAATTTTCCAGGATTTTTCGATTTTGAAATATTAATTCAACGTGGAGACTTTTTTAGGATTGATATTCACCCGCTCTATATTTTTCACCGCTTACACCAGTATTAGTGAGATATAACTCGTGAGTATCAGCAAAGTCTCGACGTGCCATTAAAATTTCACGGCTCCTTTGATCTCAAATTTTGTTGTTCCAATGGTACGTTATATTTCTTTTTCATGCCTCCTCTCCTATTTCTCCTAAAGTCCCGTCGCATATTAACGAAAGCGGGGGTTGTGTCTCAGGCTTTTTTTCTGTTGATTTGTGAACGGGATTTCACATCCGTCAAAACTCCCGTCACTCACTGTCATTAACATTAACAATGGAGGTTGAAAGGTGTTTTTGTTGTTAATTATTGTCCATGACAGGAATTTTGACAGAACTGAAATCCCGTTATCCCGTTTACAAACCAACAGAAAAAAAGCCTTAGATACACAACCCCTGCTTTCGTTAATATACGACGGGACTTTATTAAAACGTACACTAGAAACCAGACCTGTAAAACTCTTTAAAAAATCTGATATGGATACAGGATCCTTATTTTTAGCTCTGTACGTAACACAGACTGTAACCATTGTTACCTAAATTTAGTTGTCAAACTGACAAAATCCTAAAAAAAAGCCCTGAAAATAAGCGTTTCTTATCGATAACTTGTATAATTAGGAAATTAGGTATACAAGTACTTTGTTTAAACAAACAGTAAACACTAAATTTTGCAAAAAAAATGTACTTATTCTGTTGCAGGTTGAGTAGCACATTTTTTCTATATAGGTTAATATTATAAAATATATATAATAATATAAATAAAATATAAAAAAAAAGAAAACAGCCCAACAGTGCTAGGAACCGATTCTGTGTTGCTTCTGTAATTCCATTATAAATCAGTTATAAAACTCCAAAAAAAAAACTTCAAATTGTTCTTGCGATAGGCCTCATGAATAAAATTTTGATGCAGAAGTTGATAAGGACACTCCGAAGATTTCCTAAGAAATAACCACTGTGGTTAAAATGAAATCCAAATCGAAAATCAAATCAAACTATTGTTTGAAAGAAGTAACAAGATTTGGAATACCTACTTCAGTGATACTTCAAGTAAGTGTGCCACGCCATAACACCTAGGGGTGAAATATGAAAAAAAACAACAAAATAACAGGTGATCATTATAAAAATTTAGAGGATTTAAAAATCATGTATGTGACATTCAGAACTTACTCTAACTAGTTTTTATAATGATCGCCTGTTGCCCCCTGCCCGAACCCAACCTGTTACACATTCACAGAAACATCAACGAAAACTCCAACCCCTGTAAAAGAAATCACAGCCAACCTGTTGTTTAAGATCATCACAGTCCTTGGAAGCTTCCTCCACCACTTTTTCCCCAATTCTCGCCAGATCTTCCAGCAAATGAAGAATATTTTGGTCCAAACTCCCCGCATTCTCCGCAACATTGCGAGTCTTCTCCTGCAGCTCCCTTAACGTACCAACAGCATTTTCTACAAACATCCCTTAAATAGATTGTGGAATTTTTTTTATTTTCATTTACCCATCCCCTTCACACTTTTATGTCCATCTTCTCCGTAACCCTCCGACACGATCTCCTTGTGTCCATTCTCGATCAACTCTGCAATTTTTCCTCTGGCACTCAAAAGATCTTGCTCGAGCACCTTTTGCCTCTCCATGAAATTGTCAACTTGATTTTCCAACAGCCCGCGCTCCCCTTCCAACGACTTTATCACCTCTTTGGCTTCGTCCAGTTGCTCAATTAACTCGTTCTTGATTTGAGTCATGTTTATTAACTTTCTGGTGATGGAAGAAACGTCTTTTTCGATGGAGTTACTCCTAGTCAACGGCAAGGAAACTCTGTCAGAATCATTTTTTACATTATTCGACAGTGCAAGAATGGCGTTCGCGTCCGATTTCAACTTTTCCAAGCACACCCCGAGCTCCCCTCTTAAATTAATCGATTCGTTGTCGTTTTGGGAGCTGTCGATCAGATTTAAAATTTCGCTCAAATTCGGGGTGATATGGACGCGTTTCGTAAAAGTGTCGGAGTTTTCGGGGCTGTGCGTTTTGTTCAACAGTTCTTCGATTATCGTGTTGTTGAGTTCCTCCTCGCATTGCGTAAAGTATTTGCAAAGTTCCGCGAGCGATTTCTTCAAATTTAAGTTTTGTTTTTTCAACCCGTCTCTTTCTTCCAGTAGTTCTATCTCGGTTTTGCTTAGGCTGTCGTCGCGCAGGCTGCGTCTACGCGCACGTTCCAAAGCGCTGTTTAGATTCTTCACGTGTTCTTCTTTCAACTTGCAGATTTCTTGTTCGTGTTCGAGATTTAATCGATCGATTTGCGATCGGCATTTTTCGGAGAAGCGTTGCTTTAGTTGGAGGAGCTCTTCTGGCCAATCGTCGTCGAGGTTTTCCGAAGAAACCAATCGCTAAAGAATCAGTTTTATCAGAGATGAAATAGAGTATAGTTTGCCAATAATTGGAAGGAACGATTCATCGATTACCAAAAAACCGGATTCGTAACATTTGAACATTTATCGGAAGCAGTTCGGAAAAGGCAAGGATACTTATTTTAAGCTACTCATATTTAAATCTAGCCAGTCTTCCATTTTGCTCCAGATTCTTACAATACGCTCACAATGGAAACACTGGACAACTTCGGCGGAAAAATGCACTACCACTAGAAGCACCCCATTTCACAGAAACACTTGATTTTCACTGCTGACGAGTTTCGAACACAATGTGCTCATTATCAAAGCCGAAGCTATACAACCCTAACTTCCAGAAAACTGAGATATTTCTTGGCCCACCCGCAGCTGCACCCCTTGGCTGTGAAAGTTAGACCAATCACAGGTCGAGAAATGATCAGCGCGGGTGAACACGTATAAATATACGAGTCCTCCCTAAAGTAGCGCAAACAGAGATGAATATGCGATTGGGCCTGTATCGGCGTGTCTTATCTCTAGACTTATAAATGACGATACTCTCCATCGCATCTAGCATCTGCACCTTGTTAATGCTACAAACTAACTTAATATTATAAGTTAGATGAACTAGATTTTGTAAAATGGTGTGAATTCCAGAGAAAAATGTTTCTTTCTATTAACGCGAAATTTCAGAAAAAGATAAATGTACTGGATAAACTGTCCAAAAGTAAAGAAACAACAATCTCTAGAATCCATAAACAATGTCGAAATCAATCGAGCGAATCGTTTACTAGTAAAGAGTTGAGTCTTTTTAAACAAAGAACTTAACTTTGCACTGCCATCCCCTGGAAATTCTTTGACGAACGTTGAATCTTCCATTCGACACTTGAGCGAACCGTCAAAGAATTTCATAAGAGAGACATGCAAACAACAAATTTCGAAAAACGTCAGAAACAATAAGTTTCACAAAATTAATCAAACAGGAAAGGAAACTATACCTAATGGAAATGAAACTTTTGTCCTACGTCACAACTAAAATAATTGCTACCGCTAATACAATTAATACCAGCTGTTACCAGTAAAGACTATCCGAAAGGTAATTTTTCAAACTATTTTTGTAGGTATTCACATTGAACTCAAAATTCAAAATACGACAACGGGGGAATTTTTTCATCTGTGCGTAAGACAAAAGTTTCATTTCCATTAGGTATATTAAACAATTACGTCAAAATGGGAAAGAATCCCATCAATAAAATGGTGTCTAATGTGAAAAAAACATCAGGCAAATGCGGCAACCTTATTATTACCAAGGATGTTAGGAGTAAGTTACACGTATCCAATCCAACTTCCCCATTCCTGGCAGAATTATTCATGAGCGTCCTCGAGACGGAGTTGCAAGCCGAGTGTGGCGAGTATTTTCCGAGGGTTTGATTTAGATATGTGGATGACATTTTTGCTGTTTTCGATCCCAGTCAGTCCAGTTTAAAGGACTTCACTTCAAAATTAAACTCAATTTTTTAGAGTTTTAAATTCACTCATGAAGTTGAAAAAGAGAAAAACTCCCTTTTCTAGACACTCTAGTGATTAGAAATAATAATAAGTTAGAATTTGACGTTTATAGGAAAGAATCCTGCACATACCGCTATATCTCGGCAGACTCCCATCATTGTGCATAGCACAAGATGGCAAGTTTCCATTTTTTGGCACACCGTCTTCTGAATTTTCCTTTAAACAAGGAAAGATATCAGAAAAAACTCAAAACAATCAAAGACATAGCGAGATGTAACGGATTCGAACCTATCTTTTCGCTCTGAAGAACAAAAACAGGACAAAATTTGTCACATTACCTTTTGAACCTCAGTTGTCAAGAGGTTTGACAAGGTTTTTTACTCAACAAAATTTAAGCAGTTTTCAGATCTGAAAACAAACTGAAAAACCTTTTAGGCAACCCGAAAGATAAAGTAGGGAATAGCGAAAAATCTAGCATATACGAAATCAATTGTCAAAATTGTGATCTAAAGTATGTACGTCAAACACGAAGATCTCTCAACACCTGATTTAAGGAGCACTTAGCCCACCTTAAATATGGCAGAACTGAGAAATCCAGTGTTGCCCTACATGCCTTACACAATGACCATAGAATAAGTGATAATATTAAGTTAGTAACTGTTGCGTTAACAAGGTGCAGATGCTAGAAGCGATGGAGAGTATAGTCATTTATAAGTGTAGAAATAGGCTTATGAACGCCGATACAGGCCCGATCGCATATTCACAGGGGCGTCGAGAGTCACGGCGGGCCCCGGGGCAATTGAAATCTACGGGCCCCTTAATAATAATAATAATGCTTTTTTTAAACTTCTTTAAAAAATCCGTAAGTTAAAAAACAAAGTGGCGAAAATTTTTGAAATTTTCAAGGTCACGCATTTTCCCAGCACTTCAGAATACAAACGCAAGGAAGAAAATATAAAACTTAACTTTGGCAAGGCGATTTTTTTACTGATTTTGCGATTATTTTCCTAAAAAGAGTGATTCCTCGACAAAAAAGGTCACAGTGTTTTTTAAGAAATAATCTGGGATTCTCGAAATTACATTATTGGAATATGGTACAGTGAGGGTGTTGAGTGTTTACGTTTTGAATTCAGTGATTTTGCGAATTGCACAATCGGGAAGCGGCGTTTTCGACTTTTCGGTGAATTTTGCGAGACAGGCCCGGGCCCCTAAGAACACGCCGGGCCCGGGGCATTTGCACCGGCTGTCCCCCCCTCTCGTCGGGCCTGCATATTCATCTCTGTTTACGCTACTACTTTAGGGAGGACTTGTTATATTTATACGTGTTCACCTATGCGTGACCATTTCTCGACCTGATTGGTCAAACTTTCACAGCCGAGGGGTGGAGCTACGCGGGTGGGCCTATAAATATTTTAGTATTCTGGAAGTTAGGGTTGTATCGCTTCGGCTTTGATAATGAGCACATTGTGTTCGAAACGCGGCAACAGTGAAAATAAAGAGTTTGGGTGTAGTGGGGTGTTTCTATTCACCGTTTCATTTGCCTTTTATAAAATTCATTAATTATCCAAATGAACCTTTCTTCCAAACATTGGCAAATTTTACCATTATTCGTGCATAAAGGAATTCGCCCCACAGTCGACACCATTGTTAGCATTACCTGTATCTGACTTTCGAGCGCGGCAATAATGTCGATCTTAGCTAGAGTGACTTGTTCTTGCAACCGTCTCTCATAGCTCTGCACCACTTCGTCGATCTCGAACTCGCCAGAATTCGCCTGACCACAAGTTAGTAAACGGACAATTATTAGACACACAGACACTAAGACTCACCACTTCCTGTACCGTAGTGCTGATCCTACCCCTCAACTGGGCGTTCAAATCCTCGATCTCCTCCCGATACTTCCCCTCAACGTCCCTCAAATTATTCTCGTGTTCCACGTTCAGAACATCGACTCGATTGTCGAAATCCTCGCGCAGGATCTCCAATTCCGCATGGTATTTGTTCTGTATTGAGGCAAAATCGATTTTCAACAGATTTTTGAAGTCGCATTTGTGGATCTCGTCCTTCAACTTTTCGAAATCGTCGTCCGGGAGGTCGCTCAAGTTGAAATTGTTGAAGACGAGAAGAATTTGTGAGAGATCTTGATGGATCTTGAGCAAGTCTTTTCTGGTGTAAGCGGGTTTGGTATCACCGCCAGGGCCGACTTGGTTGAATATGAAGTCTGGGGGTAGTTCTGCGTCGGAACAGGAACTAGATCCTGACAGTTTCCTGCTTTGATGGCTGAAGATTTCTTCCGAATAGCTGCGACAATATTTAAAGATTTGGTATTTAAATAATGTTGTCGCGAGCGAACGAAAAAGCTAAGCAATAAGAGCTGTAATACCTTCTGATCAAAAAAAAATTATCACCAGAAGGCCGTGAAACTTTACTATGGACGTTTGTCCAAATTAGTACAGGACATATTACATTTTACATGTTACATTTTAACGGTGCACTTGTTTGGGGACATGACATCTGTCGTTTTATCTGGGAACTGTGCGAACTATCTTTAGACAAGCCTCCTTTTGACAAATTTCGATTCACTTATTTCCATAGTCTCCCGTTACCACATATTTTCTGAATAGCTGTGTACTCTCCATTCATTTTCTATTGAAGTGACAGAATGTCAAAATTTGAATTTTATGTTGGTATGAGGAAATTTTGCAAGGAATTTTACCAACAGGTGAGTTGGTAGAAGCAATTTCAATGCGATACGTCAGAAAACATGGCAAATGTCAAAATTTTGCAATTGCTATGAATTGGCCCAAAATGGCCTTTGTGTGCGTGTAGTTTTGAGTAAAGTGCAAAGAAAAACATTCACGAAAAAGCCTCAGGTACGTTTATCTGTGACACTGCTTCTAACAATAAAAATAAACCATAGAAGATTTGGGTTATGCAATGTTTTTGCTTTCCCGCCAAATTTTTATCAAATTGTCAAAAGTACAGGCCCTTGCAAATTAGGGTTGTACAATTCCAGAAAAATTTTAGATCTTCAATAGAAAATGAATGGAGTTTACTCAATAGTACTCCATAGGTAGTAGGTAGAGTTCACCTTTTTTCGAAAGTAGATAGTAGACAGACACATTTTAAAAACCACTTTGGGTCCCTGAGACCCCAAAACGTATAGATCTGGTCTTATCTCGAATTGTACGCGATATTAGTGATGACGTGAAACTGCCATCTTTGTTGTGTATGGTCATAGTCAACGCCTCCCACTGAAGCCAAACAAAGCGAGATTTCAATGTGAAAATTCCAGGAAACTGCATTTTTCGTCTAATTCTTTATTTACAGCTACTGTGTCGCCTTTTAAGACCTTAATATTGACAAATTGAAGAATTTCTATCGATGAAATCGTTAAATCATGTCCACAATGAGCTTTGTGCTGAAATCATTGAATCTACACAAGGAAATTCTCGCATTGTTTAGCTTCATTGCCATGGTAACAACCTTAACCTACCCCAACAAAGGTGGTGAACCTACGTCACGCTAATAGCCCGTGTGGGAGGAGCTAAGTGGAAAAGTTCTCTTCTAACTTCTACTACCTTTCTATTATAACCTGGGTAACGTAATGTCACGATACTGCAGTCTTGATTACTACAATTTCTTTTCACAGCTAACGGGTTTCACAACTTTATAAAAAATCTAAAATCAACTATCCTAACTTACTTTTTCTCCAAATCCACGCATTTTTTCTCAAAATACGTGCGAAGCTCTTCCATCTCCTTTGAGTGTTTGGCATCAAGTTCCAATCTTAACTTCCCTACATCATCTACTTCATCGGACCGCAAAAGTAAATTTTGCAATTGGGCAATTTCCTCTTCATATTTTCGCCTGTCAGACTCCAATTTAATCTAAAAACAAATAATTTTAATCCCAAACACCCAAAATTCAAGAAACCTTTAAATTTTCAATCTCATTGCTGAAATTTCTTTTGCTTTCCTCGATTCTTTTCCTCAAGTGACATTCGACAGCCATGTTTAAATCATTTACAAGCCCACTTTGATCAGGAAGCGCATCTTCTATTTTCGAGACAATCTCCATAAAGTCTTTGTTTTGGTGGCACTTATGCTCCCGCAGTAACTTTGATGTTTCCACGAGTTGTTCTTGCAGCTGATTGACTTCATTCTTAAAATGTTGCTTCATTTCTTCCCGTGCTACGATTGATTGTTGCAAGCTTGTTGTCAATTTTTCAATCTGCTCGTCTTTGTGTATGATGGCATCGTGAAATTCAACTAACTGAAAATAAACCTTAAAAACTGAAATTTTATCAAATCTACCCACTTTATTATGGCACTCTTCTTGGAACTGTTTATATTCGGTAGTATTAGTACCGAAACTACTAGACGGATTACTGACAAGCTCCCGTAAAGAATCCAATTCAGTCTGTAATGCCTCAATAGTGGTCTCCTTTACAGAAATTAACTCTTCTAAATCATTCACACGCTTGAAAACATCATCAAAATTTCTAATACTGTCATTCAGGTTAAAATCAGGATTTAAAACTCTATCGTCTAAATTGATATTAGCGAAAATATCTAAGTCTGTCATTTCACTTTCCGATTTAAACTGTTCGTTGCTTAAAATCTCCTCGAGGATGCTTTTCACGTTATTTTCCATTGAACTATTAAAACTAGAGTTGAAAGAGGGCCTTGGCTCCTGTGACAATCGCACTTCGTCCAAGGGCAATAAAAGGGAAAAATTGTCGGGAATCTCAATTTCCTGCAAGGATCGATCATTTTCCACACTAAAATGCTCCGAGATTGGGGCGTCAGATAAGGGGGGCGTAATTGACAACGTTAAACTGCTGCTGGATTCCTCTTCTTCCCTATTAGGCCCCAAGGCCTGTAATAAAGTCTAAAATTAGCTCAATTGCATTCTTCAGCTCTAAATTTAAAACTACTTACAGGAACGGAATTCGTTGAGTGGATTTTTTCCATTTTACCTTAGTTTATTTGTTAAAAACTATTTTTCCGAAAAATAACCTCTCCTGACATTTTTAACAACTTGTTTTGATTGGTTAATCCACCTGACAACGCTCACTTGATTTAACTGTTTTGGTACAATAAAAATCGATAATTGAACGTTTTCACACAACGACGTCGATTCCAGGCGCCGCTTTTCTTGTAAACTGAGAAAATTCGGATTTTAGCCACTCTTCTATAGAAGTTTTCAATGTTTTGAGCAGTTTTCAGTTCAATTCAATTTTCAGATTTTTGACATTTGAGAATTGACATTGACATTAATGACAATTATGACAATAGCGCTGTCGCGCCCTCTGCAGGAGAAAGAGTACATGAAGTGCCCGCGAAAATACGAAATATTCTGAAGAAATGTTAGTTATTAAAATTGGGCAATTTCTTACTGACGATTAACGAGATGCAACATTTATTTATTTTACTGTCTTAAATATTTTGAAATGAAATCATTTATTAAAGTATTGTGAATAAAGTCGTTGTTTTCCCCATTTTAACCTCCCCACTCCACTTCACCCCTTAAGAAAAGGGAGGTAACTGCCACAGGTTACTGGAAATGCCATTTTGGCACATCAACTGTTAAATTTTAAATGTATCATTTTTCACGTCACGACCATAAGAAAAGCCTTCAAGTTCTACTTCCAAAGATGCTCCTCATTTAAAGGACCTTTAACTTTTATTATGAAATCGGCCCATACCTAGTAAACTGATAGCATAAAATAAGGTACAGTCCCGGCGCATATTAACGAAAGCGGGGGTTGTGTGTTTTGTCGCTACGGTAACGGAACTTACCATCTCCCTTACTTAAATAACAATAAAAATCCTCGTAAAAATCCATTACAATTATAATTCTTCAATAAGGAATTCCCATTAGGTAACTATTAGAAACGTTACCCGCAAGAATGTCAACTAGCAAGACCAAGTATATCATCAGGATTCCACTACACTCTAAGCCCATTAAAGACATTAAAATAGATCAGTCTAATGGTTCCATTATAAAATCTAATGCTGTCAGCATAAATGGTCCTAAAACCTATGAATTTTAAAAATATTTCGGATCTTAATAATAATAATAATAATAATAATGTTTATTTCCCAAAAGACATCAAAGTCTATGGTGGAAACTACAAATGTGCAGAGCGCAAAAAAAATTAAAAATTAATACAAAATACAAATATAGGAACTGAAAAATTAATACAAAAAGAGGAAATTACAAAATAGGAAATTACAAATATGAGACCTAAAGTGCAAAATGTCTAATATTCAAGAGGATTAATGATACTAATCATAGAACTGACATATCTTAGCTCGAATACTTTTGTTTGAAAAATCATCATAAAAAATATCAAAACCGTTCTCCGATAAACAATTGTACCCAGCAAACACAGAAGGTCTGGCCGTGTTATGGCGACTGTCCGGCAAGTCCGGCACTGGCAATAGAATTACGGCCGTGTACTGGCCAGACGAGAATCGGCCATACGAAAGCAACCTCAACGTGGCCGTACTATGGGCATACGAACAACGGCCAGACAAAGACAGCCATAGCACGGCCGGCCTCTGGCAGCCCTAACCCGGCCGACTCCTGACAGCCTTAGCCCGGCCGGCCTCTGGCTGCCTCATTCTGGCCGTATTGAAAATGTTTCTGTAGTTAAATAATATGATGATAGTGATTAATTTGATAATGTAACCCTTACTATCATACAATTCGCAAAATTAAAGAGTATTACATATTTTTTAAATAATTGCCAGTTAGTTTATGAACAAGATACGAACAAAGTAAAGTATGAAGTGAAGCGGCCTAGTAGCAAGAAACTCGACTATCGTCCAAGGAATCCTGGTTCGGTTCCCGGTGGTGAAGCGTTTTATCACGTTTTTTTGGTCCCGAGGTAGTTCCGGCCTGAACGTGGCCATAACAACGCCGTAATGTGGGCTCAAAGAGAACCAGACCCGGCCCGTGCCTGGGCAACGTAGATCGGCCGTAACAAAACCAGAGGCACACATGCGGGCCGCGCCAGATAAGGCACTCGCTTCTGGGCCGGTTCCGGCTTGTCCGGGCAGCCTCATTCCGGCCGGCAACCGGCCATAAGATTGAGGTTTGCTGGGTAGAGCTTAAAACATGTTAAAAGTGAACAATTGTAATAATGATACGTATTAGGTATGTCATAATAAAACACTAAAGCTGATCTACTGGTGAGTCTAGGTACACATAATGTTACTTGCTCAAGCAGAGCAGAGCTGATTACGCGACCATTAATAATGCTTTGCAAAAAAATCAAACAGGACAGATTCCTCCTAGCAGTAATCGACGACTCGTTCATAATGCTGAGTAAATTTCGCTGACTAAAGTTACGAGTTGGATATAAACCAAAAGTTTTAAAATAACAGAATTTACAGAACTTACGAAGTACAGATTCTATGGTGGATATATATACTTGTTGGACAGGAAACCAAATAACACTACAATATTCAAGTTTCGGTCGCACCAAGGTATAAAACAGTAGCTTAATACAGTAGATATCAGTGAGGTCCTTAGAATTTCGGATGATGAAACCCAAAGTCTTTAGAGCAGAGTTTGTAACTTTAAGGATATGGGGAACAAAAGTCAATTTGGAATCCATAACAACGCCTAGGTCGACGTACTCACTACAACGTGTAAGGACAACACCATTTACATTGTAGTAAAATGCAACATTACTATTCTTCCTAGAAAAAGGTAACACTCGACATTTGTCAATATTCAAAGTGAGCTGATTATCCTTGCACCATCGAACCAAATTGTCAATATCAGACTGTAAGTCTAAACAATCAGAGTAGTTTTCAACGCATCTTGCAATTTTCAAGTCATCCGCGAATATAAATTTACTTGATTTAATACACTTAACAACATCATTAAAAAAGATTATAAACAATAGCGGACCCAAATTTGAGCCTTGAGCAACACCACTATAAGCACAAAAGGTAGAAGAAACATAACCACTATATTCTACATACTGGGTTCTGCCAATTATGATAGATTTCATTAAGTCTAGTAAAGCGTCGCATAGGCCAAATATCTTGAAATTCAGAGGTACCTATACCTACGTTGAATTGTCGAAACTTTACCTAGTCATGCCAGAGCTCATATACATAGGGTGTCCAAACGGTGCGTCAAAGTCCATTATGTCTACGTCATAATATCAAAAATCTGTGTACGCCAACCGTTACGTCATAGTGACTGAAAGTGTGGATACTCACAAGAGGGCGTCTCGTGGAAGGGAGGACAGAACAAAATTGTATTTTGTTAAACGGAACACCCCTTTTATCAATGCAGTTTTGGTTCCTTCGTGTTAATGTGCAGAATTTGTCGAAAATATAAGGCTTTGGTCAAAAATTCATATTCTTAACACCTTGAAATTTTTCTCTTCCGCCGGACTTTTATGTTTTGTCACATCCTAAAGGTGGTTCAAGGCTACCTAGTGACACATTTGTGCACAGAGTGTCACGGGTAAATTTTCAAATTCACAGAATTTAGAAGAATAACAAAATCTCAAAAAATTCAAATGGAATGGCCTTTAAATTTTTTCGCCATTTATTGGAGAATTAGATCATAGATCGACTTTCTTAATAAATGCGATGCCTAAATAGCAATCTTTAAAAGTTCCTTCAATTTTTTGGGTTTATCGTGGCTTAATCCGTTGTGGAGTTAATCACCTCCTTTAATTCAAATACCTATCGATCTTATTGTCACTGTCAAGTTGGAAATGAATTTGTTAATTATTAACTTTGATATTAAAATTATTTTTATTCACTAGAAAATATTTCCGAATTAATCATTTTTTTCCCTATTGTAAATAATTGTAAATTGCTTCACCCGATTTTTGTTACAAATATTCAAACATCTGTTAACCGTAATATTTTGAATTACATGTTGTTATAGACTGTCGTTTTAGAGACATTCACTTGTTCATTCGCTCTCATCAATAACTCGGAAACGAATAAAACCGTAACGCGAACCTAAAACTGATGGTGATAATTTGCAAAACATGCAATTTAGGTACTTATAAGGGATTTGTTATGAAAGTTGACCAGGAATTAAATTCTCTAGTATAGGGCGAAAAAATTTCAAGGTCATTCATTGAAATTTTAGAGATTTTGACTTTTTAATTTTTATGAACTCAAGAATTTACCCGGGACACACTGTACACGAAATTTGACATTTAAAAAGCTTGGTCCATTTTTCAAAGAGGAACTGATGTTTGATTGATCAAATCAATTTAAATGTATCGCTATAGGCAGCCCTGAACCTTCTTTATCATGTGACGTAAGTTCCGAAAAGAAAAACTTCAAGACTTCAAAAATATGAATTTTTAATAATAATAAGTCTTTTCAAGTTGGTTGAAAGCTTGGTCCATTTTTCAAAGAGGAACTGATGTTTGATTACACAAGGTAGTTTCACAGTCTCGTTCCACAAAATTTACTTACTGTTTAGGACGCGTTTCGGAGTGTTACTCCATCTTCAGCTATAAAAGAAATTAACACAAAATACAAAACAGTTGCCTGGAAAATGAAAAAACGTTTGAGTCAAAGAAAAATAACAGCTTTTGGGTCGCACTGTAAATCGATCGAAAGACGCTCAAACATGCTCAAATGTTTGAGCGTCTTTCGATATTTTGTGTTAATTTCTTTTATAGCTGAAGATGGAGTAACACTCCGAAACGCGTCCTAAACAGTAAGTAAATTTTGTGGAACGAGACTGTGAAACTACCTTGTGTAATCAATAAGTCTTTTCTTATTTTCGTCAAATTATTTACATATTTTATTGAATAACTCGAAAACGGTTGATTATAAGTATTATAGGACACCCCTTACAAAAATTGCACAGAATGACACGTAGAGACTATAAAAACGCATTGATATACAACAAAGTATAATTTTCGGCTGGCCCCTGCTCGAGCCGCCCATGTGAGTTCATAATATTAATATTTTCAGATTATGCACTTTTTCAGTCACTAAGGGTCGGCGTGGCACTAGAGACCGGATTTTTAGTTACAAAAATTCGAAATAGGTGCCTAAAATAGGTCGTTAAAATATTTATATCAAATAGGTTACTAAAACACGATTTTAGGGCGCTTAATTTTAAATTATTTTATCAATTCAGTAGGAAACCTACTTATATTATGTTTTAGTGAAAAATAAACTGAGATTTCTTTTCTCAAATTCGATAGATAATGCAGAAAACCTATTTTAGACAGTAGAACTGATCGATTAGTCGGAAAATAGTCGTTTAGGTTGTATAATGCATTTTAGGTAATAACAAGTAGGAGGCATCAAATTGCTTAATTTCATAAAATACGGTCTCTAGACTAATGAGTTTAGGAAAATTTGTCGCCATCACCAACAATTCGTCGCCAGCAATTATTCGCCGCCCAAAGTCATCACCCCAATTCATCACCGTATAACATTTCGTTGCTCCAAAGAAAAAAGTCTGATAATTTCCGAATTATGATAGATCAAGATTTTCAAAATTCTATTTTATTTACACGAAAATTGTAGAGCAAGACCTTCGTTTTATTACGTTACTGGTTACGTTGAAACTAGTGTCAAGTGTTGAAGTCAAAGCCTTCCGTCCTTCCACCTATTTACATCCATATTTCAAGCGGAATCAAGCATGCCAACACTATTTAACAAGCTTATACCGACCCCGATAACACGATATATAAAGAAACGAAAATATTCTTCCAAGAAAATGCCGAATCATTATGGAGCCCAAAACCGATAACTCCCTAGAAGAAGTGATCTACAAACCCACCACAACAAACCAAGAAGCTCCCGAAATCTTAAGAGCCTCAAACAAATCGAGCAGCTGCTTCTTGTTCACTTCAGCCTCAACCGGTAAGAAAAACGTGAAATTATTTTTAAAAACGAGAATTTTAGCTAACCTAATCGCATTCGTGGGTGGGATAACTTTCTCATGGACCTCTCCCGTCATCCCTCGCCTGAATGGCAGCGTCGATCCTGCCAACAACCCTTTGGGAAGGGCAATAACAATTTCCGAAGAGTCTTGGATTGGAGCTTTGACATCTCTGGGGGCGGCTATTGGACCAGTGATTGCTGGTAGCAGCGCTGATAGAATTGGTCGCAAAAGAACTCTACTATTCCTAACGATACCTTTAATAATCGCGTTTTTTATGACAGCGTATGGAAAAACGGTTTTAATTTTTTATGTAGCAAGACTTGTTATGGGACTTGGTACTGGAGGTGTTTTTGCAGTCCTCCCCATGTATTTAGGGGAAATTGCTGAAGATCACAACCGAGGGCTTCTAGGATGCTCCTTGGGTGTTTTTGTCGCTGGTGGTGTTCTATTTTCGTTTCTAATCGGGCCTTTAATGACCGTTTGTGAGTTTTCTCTTCTTTGTCTGGCACCGTTGACTCTCTTTATTCCAATTTTTGCTATTATAATACCAGAATCTCCTGTTTTTTTGGCGTCGAAAAAACAAAGTTATGAACTTGGGGAAACTTTAGCAAAATTAAGAGGTAGATCGAAAAGTCAGATTGATAAAGAAGCCCTCGAGTTATTGGAGGCTGCCGAAAAGAACGACAAGAAAGCAGGGGTTTTGGATTTACTTAAATTGAGGAATCTTAGAAACGGTTCAATTATAATTCTAGGCCTAATCCTTCTCCAGCAATTTTCAGGAATTAACGTAGTCGTTTGTTATATGCAATCAATTTTTAGTGCAACCGGAAGCGAAATGGCACCGGAAACTTGCGCGATTGTTATAGGCGCAGTTCAGCTAATCACAGTCGTTTTTACTTCTTCAGTAGTTGAAAAACTAGGACGAAAGATTTTGCTGCTTGTATCACTAGCTGGTTGTTGCGCTTCCTTAGTAGCCCTCGGCGGATTTTTTTACCTTAAAACTCAAAAATATCCAACCGAAACAATTTCTTGGTTACCCGTTGCAAGTCTTTTGGTTTATATAATTGCGTTCAACGTAGGTATTGGCCCATTACCTTGGGCGATAATGGCGGAATTATTCCCGTCAAACGCACGATCTACCGCTTCGTCTTTAGTAAGCTTCACCAACTTCTTCCTTTCCTTTGTGATAACTTTAATCTTCCCTCCGCTGTCTCTAATGATCGGAATGGGCAATTCCTTCTGGATCTTCGCCGGTTTATGTTTCTTTGGTTTCCTCTTCGTCTATTTTGTTGTACCAGAAACGAAAGGAAAGACGTTGGATGAAATCCAAGAGCTTTTGAGTGGCAAATAAAGAATTAATTTAACATCGCCTTATCTCTTTGACGTTACCTAACAAAGATTAGAGGTTGTCCTCCAACTAATTCCTCAGTTCACTGAAACATTTCGCATCACGATGATGAAACAAATAAATTTTCGTCTGCTGTCCACGGCTTTAATAGGTAAGTTAACGTACCAAAACTGTCTCTAAGGGTTGATTTCAGTTAATTTCTGCTCTTTGAGTGCTGGCATTGCGTACACGTGGACGTCTCCTGTTCTTCCAAAATTAAAAGACAAGGCTACGAGTCCATTCGGACGCTCCGTGAGCTCCTTCGAGGAATCCTGGATAACGTCTCTGGTCAGTCTGGGGGCATCTATTGGACCTATCTTGTGTGGACTTCTAGTTAATCGCATTGGAAGAAAAAAAACTTTCTTTATCCTTTCCCTCCCTATAATCTCTTCGTATCTAATCCTCGCGTTCGCTCACAAAGTGGAGCTTTTTTATTTCAGTCGATTTCTGTTAGGGATTGGTGTTGGTTGCGTTTATTCTTTACTTCCAATATATATCGGAGAAATTTCGGAAACTAGAATTAGGGGAACACTAGGCTGTATTATGAGCATGGGGGTTGCAAGTGGTACAATTTTTACGAACGCCATCGGTCCTTTTGTTAGCGTAAAAATATTTTGCCTTATCTGCCTTGCACCACAACTAATCTTTCTTGGTCTTTTCATTTTCGTACCGGAAAGTCCGTACTATTTGGTTAAGTGCAACAAGGAGGATGAAGCGAAAACTGTGTTGAAAAATCTGCGAACAGACAAGGACACAATTGAAAAAGAATTAGAACAAATCAAGGTTTTGCATTCGCAAGGTACTTCTAGTATTAGAAATATGCTTAAATCAAAATCGACAGTTAGAGCGTTATTGATTGGCGCAGGTTTGCTATTTTTTCAACAGTTTTCGGGAATCTCAGTTTACGGGTCTTACCTTCAATCGATACTAAAATCCTCTGGAAGCGTAATTCCCTCAGAAATTTCTGCAGTTTTTGTAGGGGTAGTTCAAGTTATTACGAGTGTGGTAGCTTCACAACTGATCGAAAGACTTGGACGAAAGTTGTTGATAATCACCTCTTTATCAGGAATGTGCATTTCTGAAATCCTCTTAGGGCTATATTTCTTTTTAAAGATTCACAACTATGAAGACGCAGTAAATTTCTTGTACTGGTTGCCAACTGCGTCTTTAATTCTTTGTACGATCATGTATAACGTCGGGATGGGGTCAGCAGTTTGGGCACTAATAGGCGAACTATTTGTTCCTAACTTCAAATCAATAGCGTCGACTTTTTGTACCGGTCTGTGCCTGTTCTCGGCTTTCTTGGTGACTAATTTGTTCGCAATTTTGGTGAATATTGTCGGATCTGACGTAATGTTTTGGAGTTTCAGCGTCTTCTGCGCGCTTGGAGTGGTTTTTGTTGTGAGAGTTATGCAGGAGACCAAAGGAAAGAGTTTCCAAGAAATTCAGCAGATGTTCGAAAAGGCTTAATAAAAAATAATGATTTCTGATTTATAAATAAAAATTATTTCAATTCTCAACAATTACCTATTATGTAAATGAACAGCTCTTACTAGGATGAAAAAATCTAAATGATCATATATGGAGGTCAAGAGTGCCTTTGACTGATAGGAGATTAGTGTAGTCGCAACAATAAGAGAGAAAGCGGCCACTGATCTGTGAAGTGCAGTTAATAGAAAAGAATAAAAGATTTTGATGAAAACATTGAAGTTGGTAATACTGAAAACTGCTTCCTTGGCAGACTTCAATACCCTTGAAATTAATCTAAATGGCATGCAGAACAGAACACATTGGTGATATGTTATCTACTAAGTTGGCCAGACTGAAGACCTATCTATGTCCTCAAGGTCATAAACTTACCTACTACTTCCTATTCTTCTCTTCTTAATGGGAATGGAATATAGGTAGGTACCTACCCGAGTCATAAATTATGTTTGCAGAACGATAAATATAAAACAAACTCGGCTTTTGTGGAATTAACAATACAATTGAAACTGTAATCTGTGTCCCTGAACATGAAATTTTAATTTTTCGTGGTGCAATTAGAAAAACAAGAAACGTCTTTGTTCATGATTTAATGATCCCCGCTAACATGGTTTGTATTTCCTGAAGACTTTTGCCCTTAGTTTCCGGCACAAAAACAGCCGCGAAAGCTATTCCCAATCCGCAGGATCCAGTAAAAATCCAAAAGGTTCCAGTCATTCCAATAATCTCGACCAAATTCGGGAAGAAGGCTGTTAGAATGAAAGCCTGAAAGAGACAAAATGTGGAAACGGAAGTTGTCGCGATTGATTTGTATTTTGGAGAAAACAATTCTCCTGTCATCACCCAAGCTACAGGTCCAATTCCTGCCGTGAACATGAGAACATACAAAATTAGGCTAATAATAGGTAGCCAAAATATTGCATTTACCAAATGGTCAAAACCCTGACTCTTTAGAAGAAAAAATGTTGCAAGAGATAAATTCGAAATGAACATTCCAACGAGAGAGATAATTACAAGAAGTCTTCTGCCAGCTCTATCTACCAGTTGGGATGCTATTAAATTGCTGAACACTTGAATGATTCCAATTACTATCGCAGAAACTTCTGGTTGAATTTTGCTACCGGAAGCTTCGAATATTGATTGTAAATTAGAAACGATGACAGTTATTCCTGAAAATTGCTGGAAAAACATCAAACCACATACTATAAGCAACCCCCTACTGATTTCTTTACTTCTAAACAAATCCATAAATGTGGCTTGGCCATCAAATCCTTGAACGCTATCCTTAATCTCTTCAATTTCTTTTCCAATCGACGAATTGGTTAATCTTATTCTACTTAAACATTTTCTAGCCTCTTCTTCATTATCTATTAAATCATATGGACTTTCTGGTGCGAAAATTGGGAATAAAATCACGAACAAAACAAGAGGGATTAGAAATAGAAAATTGAAGACTTGTACAGTTACAAATGGACCGATGCAGAATGTAAGTAACGATCCTGTAGTTGCTAATGTACTAAAAACACACCCTAAAGCTCCTCTGTTGGAGTTTTCAGATATCTCCCCAACGTAGGCAGGTATGATTGAAAAAACGCAACCCACTCCAAGTCCAAGAAGAAAACGACCGATAAAAAAATACTCGACTCTCGTGCCAACGGCCATTATTAAATACGAAATTATCATCGGCGCTGCAATTGATAACAAAATCTTCTTTTTGCCAAATCTGTTCAAGAGAGGTCTTGCAAGGAGTGGGCCTATGGCAGCCCCCAAACTCAGCAAAGACGTTATCCATGACTGCTCAAACGAGGTGATTGGTCGGTCCAAAGGGTTGTCGGTGGTACTCTTAAGTTTAGGGATTACTGGAGACGTGTAGGAGTAGGCACCTCCGACGATTAAGCACACGATATTAGCTAAAAAAATATATTGTATGTCAGCGAAAAAATAATTGTGTTACCAGAAAGAACTGCTGTTAAAAGAGGAAAGTTGATTTTCATTGCGGTTTTAGGTGAACTGCGAATGATCGCTTTAGTTTCTATAGTTGAGAGGTTGAGATAACATCAATCAAAGAAGAATAGGATCGGGAAGTAAATATTTGCAACAATAATAATGGTGATATGCGCAAAAGGCTGGCTGTCTCGGCAGTTATTTATTTCTGTTGAATTAGATATACGTTGAACCAAACTACTGTAGGTAGGTACATACCTATAAATATATCAACACGTGAATTTTTGCTTTTTATCGAATTTTCATTAAATTTTATCGTTATGATTCTTCGTTTAAGTATGCGGTATTATATAGCGCTTAATAATAAAAATTAAGTTTCGTGACCAGTGAGCTGTAGGACCGAGTCTTGACAGTAAGATTTTTGCAACATTACATATACTTACAGCGTGCCTACTCTCCAAGTTGTCCACAGGGATTTAACGTGGGGAATTCGATTTTATTTTTTTCCTGCTTCCTTAATTAATGTAATGGAAATATTAGGCTATCGATAACCTCTACCTGTGGAAAAATACACAGCAAACAGCTCCCCGGCGTTATTTCATAAACGGAGGCAAAATGGTCCGTCATTTAAATTTCCCGCGAAGACGACAGAGCACGATCGACACTTCGTTAAATCTCGAGTTGATATGTCGTCAAGGATATTTGTATACCGTGCTCTCATTTGCCGTAGTTTTGTGTTCCATAGCAACATATTCGCGGGAAATTCGAATACCGGCCCGTTTTACCTTCGCTTATGAACTAACTCCGGGGAACTGCTTGCTCAGTATTTTCTATCGGCATCTAAAAGCTGGTAGCCTAAAATTTCTATTAAATTAATTGGGGAAGCAGGAAAAAATTAAATCGAATTGCCCACGTAAATCCCTATGGACATTTTGGAGAGTAGGCACAGGTACTATAGATATATGCAGAACAGAATATTTTGGTAATGTTACTAAGTTGCCTTCAAGGTCATGAACTTACTTCCTTCCGATTCTTCTATTTTGAATGGAATATGGAAAGAACCATAAATCCTGTTTGAAGAACGATAACTAAAATAAACTAGTCTTTTCTCAAATTAACAATAATTGCAATTGAAATTGCAATCTGCGTCACTGAACATGAAACATAAATTTTTCGTGGTGCAATGGGCCTCTCAAATGAAAAAAAATATCGCCTTTTTTAACCTCCCCACTCCACTTCACCATTTAAAAAAAAAGGGAGGTTACTGCAATCACTAAAATTTTCGAATTCGAGATAAGACCGGATCTGTACGTTTTGAGGTCTCAGGAACCCAAAAAAGTGGTTTTTAAAATGTGTCTGTATGTATGTACGTACGTACGTTCGTTCGTAAACACGCCACAGCCCAAACTACTCGACCGATTTGGCTGAAATTTGGTACGTGTGCATGTGATAACCCAACTTAGATCTGAAAAGCTTTTGGAGCCAATCGTGCAACCAGAAATGCCGTTTTGGCACATCAACTTTTAAATTTTAAATGTAAACCCCCATTTTTCACGTCACAATAAGAAAGGCCTTCAGATTCTGCTTCCAAAGATGTATTCACTGTGAGTGCCCTTTTGACCAAAAACTAAAAATATCGAGATTTTTATCGGACTTTAAAATCGCGGTACAGCCCAAGCCCCTGAACCGATTTGGCTAAAATTTTGCACATGGGGATTGTATTACACGTCGAAGAGCTGAACAAATGTTGGATTCAATCGACCTACGGAAAGTGCCGTTTTGGCACACCAATTTCCAAATTTAAAGTATTCTCTCATTTACCCATCCAAAACAAATTTTTGAAAGATTTATTGCCACCATCAGAAGGGTCTTCGAATTCTGGTTTTAAATGAGATAAAATTTATTCGCATTTATTACCCTTTGGGTAGAAAAATTGAAATTTTGAAATAACACTGAAACCACGTTATAGCCCAAACTACTGGAAGGATTTGTCTGAAATTTGGTACATGGAGGTCAGGTGACCCGTTGAAGAGCTGAAAGGCTTTTGGGAGCAAATGGGTGCCATTTAGGCATATTAACTATAAAATCTTAAACACAAGTCACGGAAATCAAAGACCCACGCGTTGGGGAGGTTCCAGCCGCTTCTCTGCTGCCTTTTTGTTATACTTGCAAATTTTAACCAATTTCTATGATATTCGTTCAATTAGTCTGCAACGCAAATATTTTTACATTATTTAAAAAAATTAAAACTAATCGTAACTGTGATTTGTGCGGTAAAAGTTTAAATCAAATTTAGCCAGTTACACGAGGACATACGGGAAAGTCCGCCCACTAACTACGCACCGACAGAATTCAGCCAATAGCCCTAAGTGGTTTGTCGGCCATTTGTCAGCATATATGACGTCATATGACGTCATATATGCTGACTCGGAATTTTTAAGATTTTTTTATTAAAAAACTAGGGAGTTTTGAAACATTTTATTTACTGAGGACGTCTTGACGAATTGTATTCTTTATAATTTTATCATTTTCAAAAATTGTTGGAAAGGCCCATTAGAAAAACAATAAACTTCTTTATTCACATTTTATTGATCCCCGCTAACATTGTTTGTATCTCCTGAAGACTTATGAAATAGAATTAAAGCGGATGTACAAACAAAATGGAACATTTTCTGCTGTCAGATGCTGATGCAATTTTATTTTTAGGCGCTCGACCGGAAAGTTAACCTTTCCGGTCAATTTTAGGACCGGAAAGTGGCCTTTCCCGGACTAGTCCGGGAAAGTGGAAAATTAATTTTCCCGGTCAATTTTAGGACCGGGAAATCAACTTTCCCGGACTAGTCCGGAAAGTGAAATTTCACCGGAATATTCTAGAAAGTGAAATTTTACCGGAATATTATGGATTTTGTTATCGTGTTAATTTTTACTAGGCTCCTCACATTTTTCAGTTTAGATAATTTGAATTAAAATATTTAATTTCACACAGAAAATATGTTGCGAGCACCTAAAAAATTTAATACGTAACTCACGTGTAAAGTGTCTTTCCTGGACTCGCAGGCTGCCTATTCGTCCAGGAAAGATCACTTTCCATACTCTTTACGTAAATAACTATTTTGTACGTCCGGTAAAAAAAGGCAGCTTTGGAAACGTAATTTGATGACAGAAAATCAACATTTGCAAGCAGTTTATACTTTGCAGACCGTTGTCATTAGCAACGGTTTGCAAAGACTTTGCAAATCGTTGCCTCCAGTTAAAATGACATTTCCCAGCTTTCAAACGTCAACGCTAAACGTCAGGGTAAACTATAAAATAGCAAAATCAAAGAAAAAACCGGAAAATCGCACAATTTTAAAGTAAGGAAAAAAGAATAATGCTTATGGAACGATGCCAAACTGTTAAATAATTATTAAATAATTGTCGGTCCGTACAAATAACGTTGTGTATACCTCTGTTTGAAAGTATGTTTGCAGACCTTAACCATCCGCGGCGAAAATTTAACCATTGGACCACTACTAATTGAACACAAAAAATCTGGTTGCGGTCTGCAAACATCTTTCAAACCTGGGTATACAATTAATTCCTCCCGTTTAATATAAAACCTCCGATTAATCGGTTATTTGGCCTAGCACTATAGGCTATAAATTGAAAAAGAATATTCAGATCAGAAGCCGGTGAGAATATATTAGTACAAAAGATGGAAATCTAATTTAAAAAATGGGTAGCAGAAAAGCGACTGGAACCTTCCCACAGCGTAACATAATATAATTTCAAAGTCGATGCGCCAAAATGAAACTTCCGGTGGCACGATTGGTTCAAAAAGCTCTTCAGATGTGTTTCCGGTCATGAAATGCTAATGTATCAAATTTCAGCGAAATTCTATGGCGAAATCGGTTCACTAGTTTGGGCTGTGGCGAGTTTTTTTATATTTTTTGAAAATCTCACAATTTTTATATTTTTTTCAAAATGGCGCGAAGTCTGAATACACTTTTGGAACAAAATTTCAACAATTCCTTATAGTGATTTAAAAAAGGGGGTTTGTATATAAAAAGTACAAGTCGATGTGTCAAAATGTCACTTTGCGTGACAGGATTCACTCCAAAAGCTTTTCAGCTCTACGTTCAGTTACGAGACGTCTACGCATACTAAATTTCAGCCAAATCGAATGAGCAGTTTGTGCGGTATACGTACGTACGAACAACGTTACATACATACACTCATACAGGCAGATTTTAAAAACTACTTTTTTGAGCTCCTTGGACCTCGAAACGTAAAGATTTGGTGATATCTCAAATTCTAGTGAATGGAGTAACCTTTTTTTTGAAGTGGTGAGGGGAGGTTAAAATAAAACTTTAAATTTTATAACAGGTCCAACAGAAGACGAAAAAAATATAGAAAAACAATAATTTATTTATTGTAAGTACCATCGTGATCAGAAAAAACGAGTAGAGTGACGTGACTTTAGACACACGTTTGTCCATCTAAAATGTCTTGGTTGAGTATATGTATACCTAATGGAAATGAAACTTTTGTCTTACGCACAGACGAAAATATTCCCCCGTTGTCGTATTTTGAATTTTGAGTTCAATGTGAATATCTACAAAAATTGTTTGAAAAATTACCTTTCGGATAGCCTTTACTGGTAACAACTGGTATTAATTGTATTAGCGGTAGCAATTATTTTAGTTGTGATGTAGAACGATAGTTTCATTTCCTTTACGTATACCTAGACAATCATCGTTAGTAACTCCGCACATTTTGGTAATCACTGTATACGTCTAAATAACGTCACGCTGTGCAAAATTACATGGGGAGAGATATCCTCTTTTGGCATGTTAGAAGTCTTCAAAATGTTTTTGCTCAGGGTTGGTCCCTGGGAATGCCTAACCATGTCTATACTAAAAAAAGCTATAATGTTAAAAAATGCTTGTGTCTAAAGTTATTCGTTGTACTCGTTTTCTCTGATCACGATGGTACTAAAGTCCGTTCATTTTCTATTGAAGGTTGGTATGAGAAAATTTTGCAAGGAATTTTACTAACAGGTGAGTTGGTAGAAGCAATTTCAATGCGATACGTCAGAAAACATAACAAATGTCAAAATTTTGCTTCGAATTGGCCCAAAATGGCCTTTGTGTGCGTGCAGTTTTGAGTAAAGTGCAAAGAAATATATTCACGAAAAAGCCTCAGGTACGTTTATCTGTGACACTGCTGCTAACAATAAAAATAAACCCTAGAAGATTTGGTTCATTTAATGTTTTTGCTTTTCCGCCAAATTTTGATCAAATTGTCAAAAGTACAGGCCCTTACAAATTAGGGTTGTACAGTTCCAAAAAAATTTTAGTTCTGCTATAGAAAATGAACGGACTTTACCAAACAGGGGCTGAATATCGATCCCGGCACGGTAACATTCTAAGATGCCGGATTTCTTTGCGGCCAAGTGTTCGGCAGCGGTTTGCGTGGAGTTTTCTACCTGAATTGAAATGAATGTTGCCGTGCAGGGATCTAGCCCCTGTTCATTTTCAATTACTTCGGCTGTACCTGATGTTAGTAAAATTCCTTGCAAAATTTCCTCACACCAACATAAAATTCAAATTTTGACGTTCTGTCACTTCAATAGAAAATGAATGGAGAGTATTCATAAATTGTTAATTTGACAACGTCATGGATGACAAATCCCATTTGGTATTGATCCTCAGAAATTCCTCGTTGGACAGCCTCATAATTTCAACCGGTTCTTGGGTCCGCGCTCTAGCCCACCACGTCTACTTCCACAAAAGAGTCAAACCGGAAATGACGGCCGAGGAAGTGAAAGCAATGATCGAAAGTCACCTCTTCAGGGCCCAAAACGTCGCTGTCAAACTGTCACCAAGGGAGCTCCTTCAGGAACTGAAAACAGTCGACGACTGCGAAGAGTGGACTTCCATGATTACCAGCGTGCAAAATCTGTATAAGTAACGCTAAATTTACAATAAACTCTTAAAAACTTGGCGTTAAATGAAATTAGACGTAATTAAAATTTAGTTTTACCAAACCGTGTCCAATTAGGAACGAAATGGTAGTCAAAACAGAGCCGAATTATCAAACCGCAGAAATTGTTATTTCGTGGAACTGAAGATGATTTACCGTTAGATCGTGTCTCGTCCCATATGAGTATAGGAATTTTTCAAACCGACGCTAATTAATTAACGAAATTGAGCGACTCATTTCCCATGTCTGCTCGAATCAGACTGTGAATTGTTAGGATATGGAGAAACGGTTCTTCATTTCATGGTCAGTGGAGGACATGCTATAGACCAGCAATTATTCTTATCAATTTCAAATCAAGGTTTTAAGCGTAACGCGTCTGCCAGAATTGAAGAATGGCGAAGGCGCCAATTCTACGAACTTTAAGGAAATCCAAAGCAGTCGAGAAGGCAAACGTCGGACGAATACACGATGAGAGCAAGGTTAAAGCGTCATGTCCGTTGTCAAAATTAGAAAAAATGGCAAATTTTTATTGTGATAGACTTAAATTGGGCACAAACCTGCCCCAGCATCACTTAATGCAAAATCTTTTAGGAACGCTTCCAAGACGGAGGCATCGCCCGCAATTGACCAAAAGCACTCAGACTGAAACGCCTCGAAGGCAACGCTCGGAAATTATACGAAAACCAAGCGGAGAATCAATCAAAAGACGGATTGTAAGTGACCACGACTGCTGCTGTGCCCCTCACGGATGCTGCAGAAGAGAAGAAAATTTGGTCAAAAGTTTGGCGAGCAAAATTGAAGAAAGGTCCAAGTCTGCTGCAAAAGCACGACTGCGCCAACCGAAGGATATCATAAATCTAATGGCTAGGATCAAGGACAATCTCGAGCAGGAGGATCACTGTTCTTGCACAAACGGTAAAGTCGGATTTTGAGGATATAACGTTATCTTCAATCTGCATCGTAACAATTAACCGAAAATATGAAAAGAACAATACCATTCTTCTTATTTACTTTCACTGAATCACAAAGAGCGACGAAGAACAAACAAAATACCTCCGCAATTCTTTAATTCGAGTCACGACCCGAACATTTTATGCAATTTACCTCTTTTTATTCTCATTGTTAGATGAAAGCGACGGATGGAGCGACGCAACCACTAGCTACAGCAGCCATATCGTTTTCCCTAAAGAAACCAGAAACGCAATTTCGATGTTGAGAAGCGGAAAACCGAAGACGTACAAACCGAAACCGCCGCCCCCGCCGCCGTTGCGTGAAGATGATTGCAAAATCAGATTAGGAGTAAGGAAATCAAAGTGCGGTAAGGTAGATTTAAAGCGAGCGTTAAAAAAATATTTACAGAGATTCAGTTTTTAGATTGAGTGATAACCGGGATCCGATGATGGACAACAAGATAACTAGGAAGCTTTCTAAAAATAAATTAAACGTAAATTAATATTTTTCCTGTGTTGGTTTTGACCGGTGAACACGAGTAGGTAGCGCATAATTTATGAATGAAATGCTAAAAATTCGGCGGAAACCAGAGCGTGCTTGAGGAGCCCGATGGTCTGATTAACGCACTTATCTGATGAAATAACAAATCAACTTGTTTAAGACATCATTATAGTGACATTAAGGGCGGATAGTAGGTATAATATTACTTATACCTATTATACGTTATACGGAATACGGAGTGATCAAATATCAAACTCAAAAATTGGCAGTCTCGCAGACAGACGGTAGAAACTAGAAACTTCTACTTTTTCACACAATTTGTAAATGTAGCAATTGCTTTTAGCCAAGTCAGAATCCGTGAGCGGCGTCGGCACGCGGACTGGGTGTCGACCGCTGATGCTGTATTGTGCACTGTGCTCGGCGTTCATTTGCTAAAATTAAAAATACAAATGTTTTCACCCCTAAAATGACATTTTTGAAAAAAATGGTTTTCGATCCGCCAATCGTCAATGCAATCGGTATATCGAATTCGATAATAATAATAATATATGCCCTTTAGCCCTTTTCCTAAGAAAAATTCATAATCGGGAACTATTCCCCCTAAAATGTCAATTCCCGAAAAAATGGCACAAAGGTTTTTGATCCGTCAATGCGACAGCTATCGAATCCAATAAATTCAAAAAAGTGCCCTTTTGCCACTAAAATTACATTTTTCGAAAAAAGGGCACTAAGGTTTTCGGCCTGAAAAAAAAATCAGCTTTCAAATCCGGGGATAAAAATATTCAGTTATACATAGGTTTTTTTCACGGCAACGATTTTTGGCCAAAACGGCACCAAGTGTGAATACATTTTTAGAAGCAGAATTGGAAGAGCTTTCATATGAGGACGCGAAAAATAGAGGTATGCATTTTTTTTTAAGTTGATGTGCCAAAATGGCGCTTTCTGTGGGCCATAAAATGTCCACTCTCCAAATTTCAGCCAGATCGGTCCAATAGTTTGGGCTGTAGCGTATTTACAGCACACAATATACACGATTCTAGTACCTAGCATACCTATGGTTTAGAGATTCAAAAAGTTGGTGTTTTTTTTCATAAAATTTTATGCTGATTTTATAAATTATTCATATAAATTTTAGAATTCTGACTCTTTTTCAAAAAAGCCCATGCCGATTACATTTTTAAAAGCAAATTTTTTTCTGTATCTGGTGGTGATAAAATTTAGTATGGCGACCATAAGAAAAAAGAAAGTTGTCTGTCACAGTTGCTCAAAATTTAAAAGGCCTGGAAAAACTTCGGATCTCTTACTGTTTAGGAAATGCCAATGGTGAGCAAAAACGACACAAACAATACCATTTTCAGTATTTTCACTCTTTGCAGTTCGGTCCATTTAAGTATTTAGTTTTATCGACAAAACGGTTGTCGTTCGGGAATCATAATTACCACAATAAAACCGAAAAAATGTGGCAGTAGATCCTGATCGAAAACTCACCATCAATCCAGTCCAGATTGGTTTGCGGCGTGAAAGGTGTGTTCTGCATTTCCAGTGTCTTTTTGCGGTTATTAGTGCCCTTTAAATTTTAAAGGTGATTCTGGATCATTGTGGAGACGGTAAGCGTCCTTTACAAAAAAAAAAAACAAGTGGGCGATCACTTTTTAATACAACCTTATCGCAATAACAACAACAAGCATTTAAAAGGTGAATCGCTCCGCTTTTGGCTGGCCGGTCCCGATCTCACTGATTTACGGATATTGTTCGTTCATTCCGTCTTTCTGGCTTTTGCGGTTGCTTTTTTTTTTGCTTTAAAGCGAACCCAACACCATCGCAAGAAGTTGGGGGTGCCCGCCTTAATCAGAAAAAAAAAATCTTTTTATTTTTTTTTGTCTTCCTTTAATTAAACATTACCTACTCACATTACTCACGCAAAAAAAAAATATATATATTCCTTAATTTCTTCTTTAAGCAAAATGTCGCAGGCCGCTGTTTGTGCTGACTGTTCTAGAGGAATGAGCGAGGCGGATTGCCAGATTTCTTGCTCCACGTGCGCACTATCATATCACGCTAACTGTGCTAAAGTAAAAGATGCGGACATTAAATTTCTCAAGGATAACAATAAGGTATGGACATGTACTTATTGCCTCCACAATCTGAGGAAAACTCGCAGCACTTCGTTGTCTTCGCTTCCTCCTCTGCAGCAGCTTTTAACCAGTGGTGCGGCGGATTCCACTCCTGCAACGGCGGTTACTCCTGATCCTTCTGATGGATCGGATGCTCCTCTTACGATCGTGCATTTTCACTCTATCATGGCCGCTATACAGAATATTACTAGCTGCCATGTTGTAATGACGGAAGACATTAGGGAAATTAAGGAATCTCAGCAGAGACTTTCAGAAGATGTTAACAAACGGTGTGATGACTTGCAATCACAGCTGAATAAGATTTCAGCCACGCTTGGCCATCATTTGCACAAAATCGATACTCAGAATATTGCTATCCAAACTCTTGAGGGTAAAGTCACTTCTGTTCAATCGAATTGCAATACAGTCACCACAAAAGTCAATGATCTGCAGATTGAGTTGCAACAGTCCTCTTCTTCCATTAACAACACAATTCAAGAGCTTCAATCTCGCATCAGTACCTCGGAGATACTTGAACGTCTTGATCGTTCTTCCAATGTTTTGCTATATAACATTCCTGAGTTGGACCCAATCGACTCAGAATCGGATTCTCTAATCGTATCTCGAGTGGTGGATTACATACAGTCAAAAGCTTCTTCCAACTCCAGGGGACAGATTCTTTCCGTGATGAGACTTGGACAGGCTCAGGGTGACCGGCCGCGTCCTATCAAGGCTCACCTTAATTCCGCTGAATTTGCAAAATATCTGCTTAAACACAGCGGAACCTTAAGCTTTTCAAGTTCCCTAAAGCACATTTCTATAAAGGATGACAAAACGCCGTTACAAAATCGGGAGCTGCAGGAACTGCGGAAGGTGCTGCAGGGAAGAGTTGCGTCCGGAGAGGGCGACCTAACAATTAAGTATATTCGTGGCACTCCGACTATTACTAAGATTCCTACAAAAAAGTAATTTCCGAAATGTTATCTCTTTCATTTCTGTACACCAACATCGCTTCTCTTCACTCTAAATACAATGAACTCCTTGTAAATACCCAAGCCAGACGGCTCCATTTGTGATAATCATAAGGAAGTCGCCGATTTATTTGCCGAAAATTTTTCATTTTACTTACTGAAACCTGGCTTTCTGACAAAATTCCTGACGCTATTTACTCTATTCCAGAGTACTGCCTTTATAGGAAAGACCGTCACGACAAGAGGGGCGGAGGTGTCTGCATTTACATACACAAATCGGTTTCATCAAAATTTAATATCACCGATTTGCACATAACTATTGAGAATTTGGAATGCTTATGGTTATGCTTGTCTAACACTGATTTTACTTTTCACTTGTCCTGTATATATAGACCACCAAACCCCACAATGGCCGCCGACTATTCTTTGGTCGACATTATCAAACAACAAACAGAATCTCTAGATAACCTAGTAATTTTTGGGGATTTCAATTGCCCGAATATTGATTGGAGAACTTTGACTCCATGCTCGTCGGCTACACGAGCTGAATGTATGTTTTTGGAGGCAGTTGTAGAAAGTAGTCTCTCACAGCTTGTGGAGGACCACACACGATTCAGAACAAATCAAAGACCATCTCTTCTTGACCTTCTTTTAACGTCTGATTCAGAGTTGTTCTCCGCAGTTAACTATCTTCCCCCTATAGGCTCCTCGGACCATGTAGTCTTGCTGGCCAACCTACAAATATTGATGTCTGGCAACAAGGCTCAATCAGCCACCAGTCGACGTTTAATTCAAAAAAACAAATTTTGCTGAAGTTAGGAATCTGCTTGCCATGTATAACTGGGTTGAGCACAGCTCACAATCTGTCACTGAGCAGTGGGACATTTTTAGAACTAAGACTTCCGAGTTCCTTTGCAGCAACACCAATTATGTTTCTATAAGAGTAAACTCTGCCAAACCTTGGATTTCTGAAACTTTGTTTCAACAAATACGACTCAAAAAATCTCTTTGGAGAAAATTTAAATCCAGCCAATCTCAAGCGGACTATGCAGAGCACCGCCGATTTTCAAACGAACTTAGTTCTAAAATTAATTCCGCCAAGAAACAATATGAGGATAGGCTTATTTCTAGGCCAAAATCTCTGTTCGCTTACACTCGCAGAAAATTATCATCCAAGGTGTCTACTCCCATTCTACGTAAGCCAGACGGCTCCATTTGTGATAATCATAAGGAAGTCGCCGATTTATTTGCCGAAAATTTTTCTCAAAATTACACAATCGAAAACTGCACCTCAATGCCTTCAATTTATCATCCATTTGCAAGCGGCGCCACGTTGTCTAATGTCGTCATCACAATCGACGCCGTGCTAGAAGGGCTAAAGAATCTGAAGCCAGATACTTCTGCTGGTCCGGATAATATATCGGCCGCCTTCCTGAAAACCTGTGCTGAAGAAATTGCGTTACCACTGTTTCAAATTTTCACTGCGTCGATGTCATCGGGGTCGGTACCCGGTGATTGGTTGTTGGCAACAGTTAAACCTATTTTTAAAAAGCTGGATAAGTTGAACCCCCACAACTATCGTCCTGTCAGCCTCACCTCCTTGGCGTGTAAGTTGATGGAGAAGATTGTTACTAAACAACTCTTGGACTTCCTCATTGAAACGGGAATTATTCCCAGTCAACAACACGGTTTTGTTCCAGGTAGATATATTGTTACGAATCTTCTTACTTGCCTTGATAGCTGGAGCTCAGCCCTGGATAGGGGGGAACCGGTCGACGTGGTCTACCTGGACTTCTCCAAGGCATTTGATAGAGTTCCCCATCAACGTCTTCTTTCTAAACTCCACTACTTTGGGGTTAGAGGCTACCTTCTCTCTTGGATATCCGCATTTCTTACTAACAGATCTTTTTGTGTAAAAGTTGCAGACGAACACTCAGATTTGTCCCCTGTCACTAGTGGAGTCCCCCAGGGCTCTGTACTTGGTCCTGTTCTATTTATTGCATATACTTCAGACATGTTCCACCAACTAAGATGCTGCCACTCTGTATACGCCGATGACACAAAACTATATGCAAATCCCATATTGGAATCAGGAGCTTTGCAGGATGACCTTAACTGCATTTATCAGTGGACTCAACAGTGGTTGTTGCCTATCAATGTGGACAAATGCACGGTACTTCACATAGGTAGAAACAATCCTGGGATGTCCTATTACATTGACCAGAACATCATCACGGAAGTACCTTTCCAAATTGATTTAGGAGTGATCATACACCAAGATCTTAGCTGGAGCCCGCAAGTCAACAAACTGGCAAACAAGGCCAAATCCGCCTTGTACCTCCTAAAGAAATCGTTTCCATCGCCGAGCCCACAGTTTGCCAACAAACTCTACACCACGTATATCAGACCAATCCTGGAGTTTTGTAGTCCCGTATGGTCTCCATGGCTTTTGGGTGACATATCGGCTCTTGAACGAGTTCAACGTGCAGCGACCCGCTGGTCCCCCGGGATAAGGCAACTAACGTATGAGGATCGACTTGACTATTTACAACTTCCATCTCTTGTTGCTCGAAGAAAAAGGGGCGATCTAATTCAATTATTCCGTCTTACTCATGGTCTCTTTCCTACTGGTGGGCCTATAGTGCAACTAAACTTGGACAGCCGTTTGAGAGGGCATAGTTACAAATTGAAAAAGGATTCATTCCATACGACACACCGACAACACTTCCTAACCAACCGATCTTTCGCCGAATGGAACAATTTACCAGACGAAATGGTAACGTCACCAACCATCGCAGCCTTCAAACATCGGTTAGACTCGCAGTCGCAAATCAGAAATTAGGCCAAATTTCATTCATATTTAAATAGTTTTTTAATAATCTATATAATTTACTTTCATTTTAATTAGATATATATCTATTATTGTTCACTTACTCTGTTTTTCAAAGCTTTATAGTTCTTAGAACTCAAGCTTGTATCTTTCTTAATAATAATAATAATAATAATAATAATCCCAGTTGGTTATAAGTGGGGGGGAAACCGCTGGGGATGTCAGGTGTACAATTTAGGGGAAAGTCCCAGCATTTCAGGGGGAAGTCCGATGATTTCCGTATCGTGCCAGATGCGTACGTGCCATTTGCGTATCGTACAAGGATTATTTCGTGCCAGTTGCGTACAAGGGTGCGATTAAGAAAAACTGATATTAACTGTTAGTGCCAGATGCGTACAATTACCTGCTTAGGGGGAAGAATTAACGTGCAGTCAAAGCAATTAACAATATTCTCTCGGTATCAAATTAAAATATTTATGCAGATCATACCATACCTAAGAAGTGAGAAAAAAGCTTCTTCATTGTTATTCTTTATTAAAATTTTGCGATATAAGATAGAGATTTTAAACTAGTTCTGATATCCTTCGAATCAAGGTATCTAGCTGTCTTTGATCCATTTTAACATATTTCTTCTTTCTTATCTTTCCTTACAAATTTAGTTCGACTCTTCTTTAAAAAAGATTTTACATGGATGTTTCCTGACCCTACCCGTGTACGCAAGTGGAACTGCCGGTAATTTCGTTGTATTACCTGGTAATATCACTACCCTGACTCTGTACGCAAACGGCACGAAATAATCCTTGTACGCAACTACTGGACCGGATTCGATGATTACAGGGGGAAGTCCGAGGATTTCAGGGGGATTTTCGAGGATGTCTGGTGTACAAAATACAGTAGCGGTTTACCCCCCAGTTGTAAGGTACCCTAAAACCATCAGGTGTCAGTCGGTGGAACAATGGGTTCACCGTTCCGAAGATATTGAAAAAAACATTTCGAAATTGAGGTCTTTGACTTCTTATAACAATAAGAGGAATTACAATTAACCAATAACCTTTTCACCAAACTGTCATTTCAACAGTTATAAAATTATAGGTTTTGCAATATTTTTTAAAGAGGCTATTGGTACCTACCTTTCAGGCTCATTCTGTATATTGACTTTTTAGCTTCACTTTTATGAAAGTGTGAGACTTATTACTAAGGCTAATCCAATGTTTTTATTTCTCTGAGGCAAAATTAATGTAATAAGAGCGTTTCCATAGAACATTGAGGAATTATTTATTGCGACGCTATGAATAGAAAAATCGAAAGTCCAAGTCAATAATTGCTTTCCTTTGCTAATTTCCAACCTACACTGCAAAACAAACACTCCCTACTGACAGCAATTTCCATCCTCAATGAAACATTTCGACATTATCTTGAATCTTATTTGCGAATTCTCATCTTCAAACCCGTACAATGTCATGATGTCCAATTAGACCCTCGGAAATTTTCTGGTCCAACCAATAGCAATCGCGTTATTCTTCCCGTATCCTCCAGAAAAATTGTTGTGCCCGTTAAAGTTCATGCCAAGGAATGTAATTTTTCCGCCCCCAGTTCTGGTGTAGTGTGATCCTGACTCGTTCTCTCCCCAATCGGAGCTCCCCACCAAGAGATAAAGCCCCAGGTCTGCGCTCTCGGTCCTCCGCGTTTGCAGTTCTTCGATCGGTGCCAAGGCGGACGGCAGTGCGAACAATACAAAAAGCCGGCAATAAAAAGAACATTCGTGCCGTGTTTATACCATTTTTTCAAGTGAAAAGTGTGAAGCTTGCGTGTGTATCCGGATATTTTCCTTCCTGCCATTCAAAAAACAGCTATCAAGGTATGAGTAGAAGGCAGATGCCACTCCTCGCCTTATTTACACCCCCGAAAAATCTTTTTTTTGGAAGAAAAACCTAACCATTAACAAGCTGCAACTTTTTTTATAAAAATTCATTTGTGACAACTTGACAAAATATGAAATTAGATTGGGTGTATGTCTAGACGAAGAAATAAAAAAAGCTGATTAGCATAAAAACAATAGTGAGGTGTACCTCTTTTTCTGGTGAAACATAATCTGCTACCAAAGAAAACGTGTCTTGAATTAATTCTGAATTTGAATGGGTTGAAGACCGGAAATTAAGAATCCTAGAGGAAGAAAACAGGAAATCATTCCATAAATTCTTCAGTTTACGATAACCAATAATAATAAAAAAGAAATAATGGGAAAATTAATGAGCCTGACAGTGATTTTGACCACAATTAAACCCCTCGTTTCTTGAGATTAGCCTAATTACTATATTTTTTTATCGATAAGTTGCTTTGAATGCACTTTTATGTCTTCGTTGTGTTATATGTGGCTTCTAGAAACGCGATAGCTACACGAAGAACAGACTTCCCCTTTAGATTTTTTTCAACATTTTCAATTATTATCTTTGTAATGAGCTTGAAATTTCTTCTAAGAAACTCGTGAGAATCAAACCGTCCCATGAATAATTCATCTTTTCAGCAAAATTGCGGTTTGGACCGACAATAATACCAAAAATCCATTATTAAACCGTTGCGAAATAATCATAAACGGCGGTCACTGAAAAATTACAGTACTGCACCGACCTTTTGAGTCAACTACCTGGAAATAATAGTGATATATGTATAGTAAAGGTTCTTTGTGATTGATCAAGAGATAGTGACCTTGAAAGAGCGGTGTCGTTAACCTGCCAGTCGGGGCTCTTATAAATAAATCGCAGAAATGCACCTTGTGTGGAAAAATTAATTATAACTCCTGGATTTAACTCTGCAGATGGTTAATTACGTAACCGAAATTACCGACAACCGAATTGTCTCGATTGCAATTAAGGTGAATTATTGCTCTTGAATTATTTTTTATGTTACAATCTGTTATTTTTGGTGATGCGATGGGAATTTGCCAAAAATTTCCTTTGTACCAGAGATACAACGGTTCTGCATTATTGAAATACTTAAACAATTTTATGCAGTGAAGGTATATAGCATTTTTTCAGGAACTGTTATGGATTTTTCCATTCAGAACTCCAATTATTACATTTTTACCCGAGTAGGTCGATAACATATCGACATGTTTCTATGACACTTTTTGTACAAACACCGTTGCCTTTTAAGGATGAAAATGGCAAGAAAATTGAATGAATTATAGCCCATGATTCGCCATGATTTTCTAAAATCAACGCCGTTAACTCTCAGCGGCTGCACTTTTAAAGACTGCAAATCATAAACAAGTTTTTAGTTGCGGAAATAATTGACATGCAGAAAAAAATTGATCAAACTATAATCCAGATATTACTTCTTATAATCGAGATATTACAACAGTGAAATGGGTTATTGGTAACCCACATCACATTGGTCCGAGCCTAGGTCCGAGCATTATTCATATATTCATAAATCATCAGAACCTACCCCAAATACGAGCCCAAATAGCAGTGAACAGAAACCGGAAATTAAATATTCGGGGACAATGGTTGACAACTTGGAATTTTGATGTACAAGCATGAAGAATTCAACAATTTATTTACAAATTTTTGGGAATTTTTATGCTACTTGACTTGTGGAGGTCCGCGAAAGTACCGTTGTTAACGACTAACCGCGAAAATTTTACTTTCACGGCTAAGCCAAGAAAGCAACTAACCTGATGACTCAACCTCACAATCAAAACACCTCAAAATTACATGATTCTTTACCTTATTAACCTCCCCCAACCAATATAAAAATGGGAGGTTACTGCAATCAGTCCAAAATTCGAAATTGAGATAACACCGGATCTTTACGTTTCAAGGTCTCAAGATCACGAAAAAGTGGTTTTTAAAAAATGTCTGTGTACGTACGTATGTGAGCAAGATTTCTCGAAAACTGTCGAACGGATTTGAATGAAATTTGGAATATGGGTTAGTGTTGGCCCTCTGGTGACCCCAGTTAATTTTCTTGAAGATCCGCAAACGCCAAGTGCCTTTTTGGCACTCCAACTATGAAATTTGACTTATGAACATCAATTTTTCTTATCAGCACATGAAAGGTCTTCAAATTCTGTATCTAGAAATGTATTCATACTTAGCGCCTTTTTGGCACAAAATCAAAAAAATCGAAATTTCAAAGAAACATTAAATAACACGCTACAGTCCAAACTACTAGATCGATCTGGCTGAAATTTGGTAGGTAGAGGTACCATTACCAGCCGAAGAGCTGATCTAATTTTGGCTGCAATCGGCGAACGACAAGTGCCATTTTGGCATGTCAACTTTGAAACTTGAATAATGAACTCCCATTTTCTCTATCAGCACATGAAAAGTCTTCAAATTTTGTTTTCAAAATTGTATTCAAGCTTAGTGCCCGTTTGGCAAAAGATCGTCAAATTTAGAAAAATCATAGAAAACACCATAAGTTTGGTGGAGTGTGGAGTTAAACTTAGATATAGTAAATAGTAACATTTACTTGATATTGGTGATAGGATTTTACGAGGGGTGATCCGCAGACTAAAAAATGTACACTGATTCCGGGAATACCCAAGTATTCCCAGTATTCCGAAGTATTCCGATGTATTCCGAAACTCCACTCCGGTATTCCGATGTAGATAATCGGCAATTTTCTCCATCAATATTCCGGAGTATTCCCTAGTATTCAGGTGTATTCCTAGTATTCCCATGTATTCCCATGTAATCCGGTGTATTCCCATGTATTCCGGTGTATTCCCGGTTATTCCCAATTATTCCCAAGTCGAGTTCCAAGTATTCCGAGATTTCCTAACTTTAACCGGCGCAGGCGCATCAGGCGCTTCCGAAGCTACCCCGCGTTATTCTGATGTATTCAGAGTAATTCCACCTATTCCTACAAATTATTCCCCATTGTTTTGATTTATTTTAAAGTACACGCAGTGGTACACGCATTCAATCAATAAATTTTAATATATCACAGGAAAATTTTCAATTATTCCCAACTATTCCAGAGTATTCCGAGTATTCCCATCTATTCCGATGTATTCCCTTGTATTCCGACGTATTCCGATGTATTCCCGTTGTATTCCCGAAAAATGTACACTGATTCCGGCCTGTGGATCACCCCTCGGGATTTTATCATTCACCATGTGGGGAGGTTCCAGCCGCTTCCGTAGCTGCCCATTTTTTTTTTGTTTTTTTTAAAAACTGAATAATTGAAAACGGTTAAGTAAATTTCGGTATAGGCGAGGGTACAGGGCGTCCCAATGTACAATGAACCCTCTTTTTTTAAGGCTTTCAAATGAAGTAAAATTTTCGCAGCTACCCGGAGAAATTTGTATTTACTGGGTTTGGCGGCTAGAAATGAGAAATTGTATAAAAAATTGGAAAACAATAGAATCGGGTAGATGTCGTCTACCGGGTGTTTCACAATGGGCTCGCGGCCTGATATCTTTTAAAAGCATGAAATTTAAGCATTTGAAATTTTGCAGACGTCAATGACATGTAAATACCGATTTAGGGAAGTTAGTAGATTATTTTTCCCGCTTCCGGTTTAACCGGAAATGACCCTAGTATTGTTTTTTTTTAAATAGAAACCTGTTTTTCTCAACGGATTCGGAATCTACAATTTTTTCTGAGTCAGAAACGTGTAACCGTGCGTAATCCTTAACCGGAAATGCAGTCACGGCCACCCTAGATTTTCAAAAACATCGAAGAAATCGCTGAAAAATGAAATTTATGAAAATTGCAAAGGCACGTCAACTTTATTTTTTGATACGCAATTACCCTTCACCTCGCCCTTCACTTATTTCTTTTTCGATTTTCCACAATTTGTGAAAATCGAAAAATTAATTAAGAGAAATGCGAGGAGAAATGTAATGGCCTCGGTAATGGGCCAGTTGAATTTGCAACAAAAAATTAGAGATGACGTGTTTTTGCGTTTTTGATAAATCTTCATTTTTCACCGATCTTTTTGATGTTTTTGAAAATCTAGGGTGGTCGTGACTGCACTTCCGGTCAAGTATGATACATGTTTCTGACTCAGAAAAATTAGTAGATTCCGAATTCGTTTAGAAAAATATGTTTCTATTTGAAAAAATTACATCAGGCTCTTTTCCGGTTAAACCGGAAGTGGAAAAAAATTGCTTTACCTTCCCTAAATCCGAGAATCGGGACTTGCGTTCCACTGTCGTCTGCAAAATTTCAAACCTGCAACTTTCATACTTTTCAAGTTATCAAGCCGCGACACTCATTCTGAAACACCCGGTATACATAATTCTTAAGAAAAATTGGCAGAGGTTGGCAAATTGGGAATTTTAGAAATGTTTTACAAATTTTTGGGAATTTTGGAAGTCTGGAAATGTTTGAAGAAAATTTTTAATGAATCCAGCAAAATAGAAGATTGACTTAGATTTATGTCAAAAATGCTTTATTCACAAGAAACCCAAACAGAACTTATCCTTCTTGTTAAAAATTCGACAGTAAAATAAAATATAATATGCATAGCTGTTATTCATTCCATAATCCATAGTCTCTTGCTAGAATTTAACAGGAATTCAACCGGCATGCCAGAAAAATTTAGTCATTACCGCACCTCAAATTCCACAACGGATGCACCTGCGATTTTATTAAATGAAAATTTAATTCAAGCCTCACATATTTGCAACACTGTCACGCATCGGAAACTAATGAGAGACAGGTTTTGTTTGCGTTTTCAGACAAGAACAGGAAGACGAACGTACCTGCATCGATTATTCCTCAACTGCACATTTATACATACAAGCTCCCCCTTGTTCTACACGTCATGTATTGTAATTGTATTCATAATTTATGGGACGCGCTGTATCTCAATCGACTAGGGAAGGTCCTGATTCTAGCGCTCACATTTCTAACAATATACTTAACCGCCGAGTACTTATGAATTTTTCCAAGAGTGATAATAACAGTTAAAAATTACCTTATAATGGATCTAATTGGATGGTATTCGAGTCATAAGTGAACAAGCTACTCCACGCTTTATAATTCTATCTAATTATAAAGCTGTGGGATGAGTTATTAGATCGTTTACCTGCTATTTTCATTTTTCCTATCTTCTAATTTTGACTCGGAAGAGGCGACCGCAGCTTTCTTCGAGATGTTCCACTCGACATGCTTTGCATAAAGCAGGGAAAATTCAAACCACAAAATATTCCAAAACCAAAGATCTTATCGTAACTTCTCACAGAAAAGTCGCGGCTAATTACAAAATGTTATTAGTCGCGCTTTTGGACATTGCCCGAACTTTGCACTCGAAATAAATTTATTTAAGATTCGAAAAACAGGAAATGTGGTAGGTTATTGTTCTGCTTGAATTCTCTGGCATTCTCACGAGACTTGCTGCAAATATGTAAGGTCGTTAAGTCATGAATGGTCCCTTTGAGGGCAAGATCAAGGTTACAACTGTTTATATTTATAAATAGATGGATTAGTCATAGGCGCCCCTTTTGGACGAATTTGACACAAATCTGGCACCACCGTTATATTTGAAAGTGCTGGCTTTGTGTTTTGATTAAAATTACGTTAATTACGTTAACATATGGTCGGTGGGGACTCGAAATCGGATGATGCTAATCAAAGCTACAATATTTGTTTCTTCTCTAGAATTTCGAATTACTTTCGTACTAAAACCAGTCAACTAACACAGACTTTGTCTTAGATTAGAACGCTCGTATTTAGTTAACCTGTCCATACACAAGCAAAACATAAAAAAATTGTCAGTCTCGAAAGTTATCGCTAAAGGCAGGTTCTATCGATTGAAGGCGCCAATTTATCGCAACGGAATAACTTACAACTTCAAGGAAGCTTATTATCGCCATTAAAATAACATTTTTCGAAAAAATGGTATCTACATCATCTAAGGTTTTCGACCCAATTATTGACCTTATCGCCATTATTACAAAGAAATTAAAACGCTGTAGTTTCTAGTCACTTTTTGCCACGACTGTATACGTCCGAAACTTCCTCACGTCTTTTGCCCTCTCTTTTGGCCTTGAGCCTCAGGCTCACTCAGTCAGACCTCTTGACTACACAAGACGAGAACAGTGTTTTGTCACGTTTGTGTTTTAAAGTTTAACGTAGCATGGAATTTACCCGAATTTACTAGCTGAATTTTAACCAGAATGGTTAAATTCGAGGTTAAATTTAAATAAAAATAGAATAAAAATCAACAACTGACTGTGTTTAAAACGTTTCAGTTATTTGTTGCGTGCATGTTCGCGAAAAAACTCCGCTTTAACAATTTAAAACGTGGACGCTGAGTAAACGGTTGAAGATATAACAAAATCATAAATAGAAAAATGGTTAGCTACGAAAATAACTACCAAAAAGTCCCCGACATAGGTATCTATGAAGAATAGTCCACAACAAACAGTCAAACCGATTTTTCTCGGATTTTTACAAAAAATTAAAACACAAAAACAATTATTGTAGGCTACCTAAGATACTTATATGCTGTCGCGGACTTTTTTGTAGACCTATTTATTGCCAACAATTCTTCTATATAAGATTTGGTTCCATCTCCAAACGTTTAGGCAGCGTTCGCAAAAGAAGCGCAATTTTTCCCCGGATTTATCGGCGGCGCTCCCTATGTAAACGTAGGCGAGGCGTCATATAGACGTATAAATCTGGATATAATGTAATCAACCGATTTGCCCCAAAATCGCGTCATCATCATCTACAGGTTGCTCCCTGAACGTATACGTAAAATTTCATCTCGATGTCTTCAGTAGTTTCGGCTGCAGCGTGTTTTTGATGATTTTTTTGCCAAGTATTGATGCATTTTTGGAAGCAGAATTCGAAGAGCATTCATATGGTAACTCGAAAAATGGGGGTTTGCATTTAAATTTTTCAAGTTCATGTGCCAAAAAGTCTTATCAGCACCTACAAGTTGTCCACTGAGTAGGTGTGCCAAATTTCATCTCGATACGTTCAGTCGTTTGAGCTGCAGCGTGCTTACAGACAGACATTGCGACGTTTCAAGCGAGAAATGTGGTTATTAAAAATGTAATATCAACTGTGAAATTTGAAAGATGACTGTGATTACATAACAAAGTTTCAAGTTTTCCGGAAAAATTTGGTTCTGGAAAAAAAACGGGTTTTTTCCGGGAAAAATATGAAAAATTCAGAAAAATTCATTCTCGAATTAATTCTACATATTGTAATATTTACCTACTAGCCCTATTTCTATGCTGTAAAATTAATTAAAAATGTGCTTTTTGCATTTTTTCACATCTCATTTTAATTTTATTTAATTATATTAATTATTAATTTTATTTAATTATTTTCTGTGTTCAATCTATTCAGCCAAATTTAAAAATATGTGGGAAAAATCCAATATCCAATTGTTGATTGACTACCAAAAATGTAAAAAGCAGGCTAGGATAATATAAAATTATAATTTCAATTATTGCAGGTTATTGTCAGGCTGACCTAACAATGTCAGCAAGAAGTTTCAATTAGATCAACACCTAACTACCGATCCACACGTTAAATCTAAGCCAGCTGACAATTATGCAACAACAGTTAATGCAATGTCTGAACAAAACAGAAAAAGTGACATATTTTAACAAAACTTTGTCTAAAATGATGACTGAGTGCAATATTCCTGCATATTAATAGAGCATAAAAATTAGTTTTAGTGCATTTTTGGCTACGTTGGCGCATATTTTGTTGCTTATTTTATGTGATTTTTAAGGCATTCCCATGAGTACGAATTATAGACACAAGAACAGACAATCCTAAAGCACCCTCACAAACAGAAAAAGTAATAAAAACCATACAAAAAAAATATTCACCTCTTAAAAAAGAAAGAAAATAAAACAAACCAAAATACAAAGACAAAACCATATACTCCATTCTTAACAAAACAAGAAGTAAATGTTTACGACTAAGAACAAAAGAAACAAGCCCTGAAGCAAACAAAAAAAAAACAATTATCATTAGTAGCTTCAATAATTTAATCAAAGTATTGGTCTTGTAAACCAAACTTAGGAAAACCCTTTGAATCATCAGGAAAGAAAGAAACTTCATCTTCAATATCCAAAATTAAAATTTTATTAAACTACATCCTGATATTACACTTATAATCACATTAAACATTATCCTCTCAATCTCATTTAAATAGTGTGCATGCATATTTTTAGACTTCTTTACGGCATGTTTGGCCAGCCCTAATAATAACCTCGAATTTGAACTGTATTTTTGATGAAAGTTAATGCACCCCACCAACCCCACCTTCAAATGGCAACCCCCCACATCATTTGAAAGTTAATTGCCATTTGAAATTTTGAAGCTGGGGTTGTTGGGGGTGAGGTGCTAAATTTCATGAAGCACGGATTTATGTATCCCTCTTCAAATAAAAATCGGCCTGTTCGAGAGTTTTTTTGGCTTAGATCACAGTTGCAGTAGTTATTCAAGGTGGTTCGTTTGAAATGGATAAGTAATAATATATAAAATGTAATTTTACGATTTGGTAAATAAAAACATTATTATTGTTATTATTTTGAAATTGTTAACGATCATAACTTATAGGCAGAGATGTTCTGAGTAGGGCTGTGCGATATCGGAATTTGAATATCGAATATCGATATTTAAAATTTAATCGATATACCGATATATCGATAAACCGATATATCGATATACCGATGTATCGATATATCGATATACCGATGTATCGATATATCGATATACCGATATATCGATATATCGATATACCGATTTATCGATATATCGATATACCGATACACCGATTTATCGATATATCGATATACCGATAACTAAATATACCGATTTATCGATATATCGCCTTATCGGTACTTATATTTACAATTGTATCGACATCGTTACTGTGGTATTATATCTGTAATCGAGTAACATCTTAGTTTTAAGAGCTAGATAGGTATGAATAGGTAATAGTCCTTTTTCTGTAGTTTCTTGATGTTAGTTAGTTAATAATATTGGAATCAATTATTGATTGAATCGATTGGATTGGAGCGCTCAAACATTATTGTTTACGTTGTGCCCTGGAAAATAACGTAGGATTCGAAATAAACGATTATGGACCCAAGGGTGCTTTGAAAAACATCAGTTGCGATGTCCAATTTTCTACAAGTCGTTTAAATAAGTATAATAATTCCTACCATCACTTGTTTAAATTGTTTATATACTAATTGTTTATACACTGCACGAAAATATTGATATCTCCAACGCAAAGATTCCTCAATTTTGTCGATTCATTTCAATGTTAGCCAGTTGTCAACAAATGACTGAATCAGGCCGAATACCTACTCCTACATTTAAAAGAAGTCAGAACTTCAGAAGTGTCATTATAGGTATCGATATACGGGACACCGGTTATCGATATACCGGTATATCGATATACCGATATATCAATATACCGATATATCGATATATCAATAACTTATCGATATATCGGTATATCGATATATCAATATATCGATATATCGATATATCGATATACCGATATATCGATATATTATCGATAACTTATCGATATATCGATATATCGATATTTCGGTATATCGATAACACACTTTTATCGATATATCGATATATCGATAATCGATATATCGATATATCAATTGAAAGTCGCAGGCCTAGTTCTGAGCATTCTGAAACACTCTGACCCTGTATATCAAGCCTACCAAAATAAACTCCACACAGGTGGACTTTGGAACTGCAAGTCATAAATGCGTTGATTCTGTCAAAAAACAATTATTTTACAAAATTAAATGAAATAACTACCTAAACCTAACTACAAACAAGCGAAGAAAATTTAAATTAAACTGTTGTCTACTTAAAAGTTAATACAAATTCAAGCTGGAATAGAAATAAATGAGAGGGAAGAGCCAAACTCTGTAGATTTTCTGTGAAATCTAAAGATAACTAGATATTGGTTTGGGTTTGGTTTCTATTTTTATAAAAGTAGACGAAACTAAAGTACTAATTGCTACGTTTTAATTAACATACCGGCTGTGTCCTTGACAGTGATTTACAAAAAACCGTCTCCCGAAATGTCGCGCCTATCTCAAGCTCGCGGGAGAGCTCCAGATGCTTCTTAATTTGATAGTAAAAAAATATGCAGTAAAAGCCAAGAGCATGACATGTGTTGGCATACACATTTCTTCGCTCCATCAGCGACGATGATCGGCTTTCAATGACCGCCTTTGAAAAAATCACAACTAGTTCTTGTGTAGTAGAATCTTCTGCAGTGTATGCGTGCGAGTAGTTCAGGTCAACTCAGCTCGTAATGAGTCAGTAATTACGTAAATATGACGATAAAAAGCCTAATAACAATTGAAGCGTTTCGAGTTTTTGTAGAATTTCTAGGATAGCTTCGTGGGGAAGAGTAATGCACGTAATGACATCATTAATTTGAAAGAACGGTTTATTGAAGAGAGAACGGAAATATTGGTCAATTGACTGGAAATATGACGTTCGCGACAATGGCAGCAGGTTGTCAAAATGACGTTCAGAAACCAATTCTTCTAGCATTTGCATTTTTTTTTTTGTGAGAATCGTCCTATACAAAAAATGGGCAGCTACGGAAGCGGCTGGAACCTCCCCACTTGGTGAATGATACCATCTTATCGCACAATCAAGTAAATTTACTACCTACTTCCAATACTTATAAGTTTTACTTGGGGGGTAAACCGCTAACCGTATTTTGTACACCAGAGATGCTCTGAAATTCATTATTTTACAAAAAGCTTTTCTTATAACGTAGGTACATAGGTACCTATATGACAATTTTTTTTTTGAATTATTAACCAGTGAATCAGTGATAGACATTGGTCGAAAGTTTCGAAACCTAATTTATCTAAAGTCACGATAGTTTCTAACTAACGCGGGTATGGTGTGAGTCACGCTTTTTTTCGGTTGATTTGTTAAAGGAGCTTCCAGTTAACCTACTGAAAAATTGACAGTTGAAACCAGCGTTCAGCTGTGTAATACAAACTTTCATTTTGCACAATAAAATGACATTGACAAAGTTGGCATTGTTGGCATTTAAATCTGTACAGTCGGAACCCGTTCTATAAAACCTCTCAAATCTGACAAGCTCCTAATTTCCACCTGCGTAATATACATTTGCCTTTGAATTCGTTTCATCAGAATAATGGTGTAAGAACGTTTTGCTGGTGATAAGATTGCAAAAAGAACTCAATTATCCTTTTTAACTTTAAAAAAAAAATACGCCTCAACCCGTTTGACAGACATTTGACGGATTTTTAACCTAAGTGAAAGTCGCTATTACACAACTGAGCGTTTGGAGGATTTATAGAACGGGTTCCGACTGTAGCTAAGAGGTAAAAACAAGGATCTTGTCAGATTTTGAACGGTCTCATAGATTTGGTTTCTAGTATACCTACATCTCATTCATTATGTTGAAGTGACAGATCGTCAGATTTGGATTTTTTGGCCCAAAAAGCAGATTTTGCAAGAAATTGAACTGGAGGTGCCGCGGTGAAGGAGATTGTGGCGCGATTTGTCAAATATTGGTCAGCAAAAAACGGCAAATGCAACCCTTTTATTTTAAACGATATATTATTTGAAATATGTTTCCTGTATTATACTCATATTGTTGCATCATATAACACTGAAAAATGATGACAATTTTTATTTTTATTATTTAATGCCAAAAATCCTTACGCAAGTTTTTCGTTACATTCCGGGAAAATGACTGATCGTAGGAAAAATTAACAAGATAAACTCCATTCATTTTCTATTGAAGATCTAAAATTTTTCTGGAACTGTACAACCCTAACTTGTAAGGGCCTGTAGTTTTGACAATTTGATAGAAATTTAGCGGGAAAGCAAAAACATTGCATAACGCAAATCTTCTAGGGTTTATTTTTATTGTTAGAAGCAGTGTCACAGATAAACATACCTGACGCTTTTTCGTGAATATTTTTCTTTGCACTTTACTCAAAACTGCACGCACACAAAGGCCATTTTGGGCCAATTCAGAGCAATTGCAAAATTTTAACATTTGTCATGTTTTCTGATGTATCGCATCGAAATCGCTTCTATCAACTCTCCTGTTAGTAAAATTCCTTGCAAAATTTCCTCGTACCAACATAAAATTCAGATTTTGGCGTTCTGTCACTTCATTAGAAAATGAATGGAGAGTACCTTATTCGTAGAGAATTATCTTAGTTTTATTTTGGTACATAAGTGTTGGGTCTTAAAGTCAATAGAAAGGGAGATACATCATGATTAGAGACCGGATAGTTAGGTAAATACCTGGTGCCTGCCTATTTTGCCTAAAATGCTGTTTTTTGGGTTATTTTGCCTAAAATCATATATTCTGCTTATCATGCCTAATTTGACAATAATTTCCTTGAATTTGCCTAAGAGCTCATCACCATCATAAATTTTCTTCTCAGAAATGCAAATCCGGGATAATGATATCTTGATAATGGCCCATTAGGTATCAGCAAATCATTATTTCCCATTATTATTGGGACTCTCAGCAAAACACATTATCCTAATTATGCGATCATTATTTCCCATTATTATTGGGACTCTCAGCAAAACACATTATCCTAATTATGCGATTAGAGCAGGTACCTACCTACCTACCGACCCTCCCCCTTAAATTTTAAATAAAAATTTTCAATTCTAAATTCGAGAAGTTAGAAACCAGAGGATTGACCTTCTTGGAGAATTTACAAATTCTTGGCCAAGTAAAAAAGTGTTTCTGACGCACCTGGGCCAATAGGCAAGTCGGTGCAAACTAAGTTTAACAAGATTTTCAGCAACAACTCTTGGCTTTTTCTCGGAACAAGGACGTCTTGACCGACAGAGGAACCAACCTCAAAACCAAAAATATAGAGAGGCTGCTTGTATGTAGCTGGAATTGTAAATAAATCGTAAATTTTTGCTTCTGTTTTTGCCTATTTTGTTGCCTAAATTGGCCATTTTATAATGCCTAAAATAGGGTTTTATTTTGCCTAACTATCCGGTCTCTAATCATGATTAAAGAACCGATTTCTTAACATTTTCAAGAGCTGTCAAACAATACGCACAGGGTCTATTGATAGGGGCTTTTGACCCATTACTAGCAATCACTATATGAAGGTCTGTACCAAGTTTCAGCTCTCTGGTGATTTTTCCGAAGTTTTGCCGTATTTCTGTTTAAATTTCCTGGACTACCAGTTACTTTAATAAAATCCAACCTGGTGCCTTTGTTTTGCGTCGATTTGGTGTGCCGTTTTTTCTCTTTTTTGTTTGAACTACGGCTGTGCACACAAAGGCCATTTTGAGTCAATTCAGAGCAATTGCAAAATTTTGACATTTGTCATGTATTCTGATGTATCCGAGGATGTATCGCATTGAAATCGCCTCTACCAATTCACTTGTTAGTAAAATTCCTTGCAAAATTTCCTCATACCAACCTAAAATTCAAATTTTGACGTTCTGTCACTTCAATAGAGAATGAATGGAGTGGAGAGTACCTTGGGTGAAATGAATAAAGTGTTGCAAGATGCCTAAACTTGCATTAATAAAAGACTGAAATATGAGTTTTTCTTGTGTAAGATAAGGATAGAATTGCAAAAGCTCGTTACCGTTTATTCGTGTCAGCCCTTGACATTGCAATATTTTTTTGCCTCAAAATGACAATTCCTGCCAATCTTTCATAACTTGTCAAATCTACACCGGAAAAATGGCGGGAGGAGATAATCCATTCTTCTTTCTTCTTCTAGAAGACGAAATGAACGGAATCAACGGCCACCACGCCAACGGCGACTTGAACGGCTGCGGAGACATCATCACTCAAAACCAGCAAAAGGGCTGTTGGACCATCGGCCTCATCAACTCCAAGCACCGGTACCTAACAGCGGAAACATTCGGTTTTAAGATAAATGCCAACGGAGCATCGCTCAAGAAGAAGCAGATATGGACCCTGGAGCCGGAAAACTCCGGAGATAGTACGACTTTATCGATTTTCCTTTTTCTGCAATTTTGTGCTTGTAGGTGCGATCTATTTACGCTCCCATTTGGATAAGTATTTGGCTGTGGATTCGTTTGGAAACGTGACTTGTGAGAACGAGGAAAAAGAGGCGGGTAGCAAATTTCAGATTAGCGTGGCAGAAGATGGAACAGGAAGATGGGCTTTTAAGAACGTGGTGAGGGGGTATTTCCTGGGGGCCTCTTCTGATAAGTTAACTTGCACTGCCAAAGTTCCCGGTGACGCAGAATTATGGCACGTTCATCTCGCCGCTAGGCCTCAAGTAAAACCTAATAATCTTGGCAAATCTAACTCCAGCTTTTAGATGAATTTGCGCTCAGTCGGGCGGAAACGCTTCGCGCATCTGTCTGAAAACCTAGACGAGATCTACGTAGACGCCAACGTGCCCTGGGGTGAAGATACTCTTTTCACTCTAGAATTCCGCTTGGACGACTCCGGAAAGTACGCCATCCACACGTGCAACAATAAATATTTATCGTTTGGTGGTAAGTGGAGATTGGTTCGCGGAATTTTACAGGTCAATTGCAGGTAAATTGGTGGATAGCTGTACTAAAGATTGCCTCTTCACTGCCGAATACCACAGTGGCCAATTAGCTCTAAGAGATCGTAACGGCGCATATCTCAGTCCGATCGGGTCCAAAGCGGTTTTGAAGACCCGTTCCAACACCGTCACCAAAGACGAATTGCTTTCTTTGGAGGATTCGCTTCCTCAGGCCAGTTTTGTCGCCGCTCTTAATTCCAAGTTCGTCTCCGTCAAACAGGGTAAGTGGAAAAAAGAAAAAATTGGCAGTTTCGGAGACGGTAGAAACTTCTACTTTTTCACAGAATTTGTAAATGTAGCATTTAACTTTATTTAACCAAGGGAGGGCGTGCGGGCGGTTGTCGATGGCTGATATGCCCTTTTGCTAAGAAAAATTCCAAAAGGGGCCTTTTTGTCCCTAAAATGGAAATTTTCACTTATAATCTCATAAGAGCATTAATTCTTTCCGGAAATTTTTGGAGTGCATTCCAACAACGTATTAATCGGCCCGAGTGGAACACGAGGGCCCGATTACGTTGTTGGAATGCACGACTAAAATTTCCAGGAAATGAATTAATGCTCGAATGCAGATTCGGTAAGAAAATAGCAACGATACAGCCACAGAAATTGAATAAAAACGATTTTTGACATTTAATTTGACATAAAAATTTCCACTTATTAATTTCGTTTAGGTTGGTCTAGGTAGGTATCAAAAATTTCCAGGAAATCCTCGAGTTGCCATGGTAAGCACACAGAAATCAAATTTTCCATTGGCTAATGATTAGTATCGTGCGATTTTCTAAAAAATTGCACCAAGGTTTCTGAGCCGGCGAAACCGATAGTAAGAATATGCTTTTTTGTAAAATAAATTGATACAAGGGCCCTTTTGCGAGTAAAAAATGGCACTAAGGTTTTCGGCTTGAAAAAAAATCAGCTACCAAATCAGGTAATAAAAATACACAGTTATGCATAGGTTTTTTTTTCACGGCACCATTTGACCGAAAGGACACAAGTGTGAATACATTTTTAGAAGCAGAATTCGAAGAGCATTCATATGGTAACGCGAAAAATGGGGGTTTGCAGTTAAGTTTTTAAAGTTGATGTGCCAAAAAGGCACTTTCCGTGGACCGATGTGGCCCAAAATCTAATCTGCACCTACAAATTGCCCACTGAATATGTGTGCCAAATTTCATCTCGATACGTCCAGTAGTTTGAGCTCCAGCGTGATCACAGACAGACATTTTTCAAAAACCACTTTTTCGGATTCCCAGGACCCTGAAACGTAAAGATTTGATGTGTTTGGCGATTCGATTTTATTAATTTGCTTAGCGAAGCGTAGAAGTTAAAAATTGCGCTCTGCAGATGGCGATTTTTGACCCGGGGTCATTCCGTTGTTGAAGGTAACGGGAAGGACAGTTTCGGGCGATAACGTGAAGCCGCTTCATTTTCGCTTTTTTGTGAAAGGATGTTAATCGCCCGCATTGTGAATGTCAATTGCCACGATAAGGAAACTCGTTATAGAATTATTGCGTTTTACCATTTAACCGTAGTTACTTATGGCCCAAATGGACGCTAGTTAAAACGCTAATACAGTTTTCTCGCCCATAGGCCATCGGGTTGATGGCTTTCCTCATTGATTGTTCAATGTTCATTAACTGTAATATCATAAACCTATGTGCGACAGTGGGCGAAAACAACATTTCTGCTCGAATCGAACGATTACTAGGAAACTCAATCCAATCCGCAATCCTTAGTTTATTTCGTTAGGTACTTGGATCCGCTCGAGTCCAGTCAATAAACACACCGGCCGGCGGTTCGGGCCTAATTATATAATTGCTGCAAGAAGAAAAATTTAGTTTAGACTAATAATTTTAGTAGCAGGTTCAATTGAAATTTTTTTTTCGAATTGAAGCTCATTTCATCAGTACAGGGTGGTTCCACCATCATGCATTGGCATTTCCTAAACGGTAAGAGATACAGAGTATGGTTATATTAGAGAAAAGTTGCGCTATTTCTTTGTGATTAAAAATCGGAAGTTATTCCGAAAAATGTGAAAATTGCGATTTCAAATAAAAATTAATATCTCCTAACGATTGATGCTATTTGAGCTTTTATGTTTTTGACAGCTGTCAATCGAATGGTATCCACAGAAATTTCTCGTATGATGGCCAACAGCAACATATTGCTTTTCAAAAATTTAATCAATATGGACTTTTTCGAAAAATCGTCGAAATTCTAAAATTTGTATGATTAAGCCAGTATACTTCTTGAAATAAAGTATAAATCATACACTAACTTTTTAATCTCTTTTGACGTTTGGTACAGTTAAATTGAAAATTCAATAAAATAGATTTTTAAGGCGTCTGACTCAAACTTTAACATGTTTTTTCAAAGAAGTTCTTCGTAGTTAAATTTTTAAAAAGCTAATTTTTTGGTATATGGGATGTGCCAAAATAAAAAGTTCATCGTTGATAGTTGTCGAAAATATAAAAGTTCCAAGATTCAATTAAGTAAATAGTAAGAATAAAAATTCTCTCGAGAAAATGTTGGAATTTTACTTCTAAGTAAATAGCATCAACCGTTAGGAAGACATTAATTTAAACTTAAAATCGCAATTCTCAGATTATGGGATTATCGGAATAACTCAGGAATGTCAGATGTCAGGGAATTCTCGTCAGATTCTTAATCACCAAAAAATATCGCAACTTTTTTCTAATTTAATAGACTCCGTAACTCTTACCATTTAGGAGATGTCAATGGTGAGGGCAATGAAAAAGGAACCATCCTGTAACTGCGCTTTATACCAGGTGATTCACGAAGAGCGTTTATTAGAAATTTTTGGGGATTCACTTATAGTAGAATTTTGAAATTTGGCACTTGGTATACCATAATCGCCAACGCACACCAAAATAAAATATTTACAAGCCCCCAGCACTTACGGTCCTGTTGATTTTAGATTCGGATTCGTCTCTTAATTCTCTCTCCATTCATTTTCTATTGAAGTGACAGAACGTCAAAATTTGAATTTTAGGTTGGCATGAAGAAATTTTGCAAGGAATTTTACTAACAGGTGACTTGGTAGAGGCGATTTCAATGCGATACATCAGAAAACATGACAAGTGTCAATTTTGCAATTGCTCTGAAATCTGAATTGGCCCAAAATGGCCTTTATGTGCGTGCATCAGTTTTGAGTAAAGGGCAAAGACAAATATTCATAAAAGGGCGTCCAGGTACGTTTATCTGTGACACTGCTGCTAACAATAAAAATAAGCCCTAGACTCTTTGACCCTAGAAGATTTGGTTCATTTAATGTTTTTGCTTTTCCGCCAAATGATCAAATTGTCAAAAGTACACGCCCTTACAAATTACGGTTGTACAGTTCCAGAAAAATTTTAGTTCTGCTAAAGTAAATGAACGGACTTTACCATACTGTTGGCGTCAGTTAAGTGTCAGATCCATATTTCTGCTTTATTGGTTTGTTTCATTTAAAAGAGCACTGGGCCTTATGACCCACCCGGGCCTTATTACCCCTGGACACCTTATTCCAGCCTTTAGCGCCCTTTGTGGTTACCTACATATTGTGTTTAATTTATTATTTGTGATCAAAAACCATTTCGATCAAGTAGCTTTTGCCGTAGGGCGTAGGCTGCTGAAATTATCACTCAAAAGAGAATTTGACAGTGACATTATCTGCAGTCTACGGCTCTACGCCTGGCAGGGCAAGGGCTGCTAGATCGAAAGAGTTTTCGATCGCCCTTAATGCATAGCAGGCATAATCATGTATTATTCCTACTTTATAATAGTGTTCGATCAGGATCAATAAAAAGCGACATCAAGTTGTCATGACAACATTTCTGTTGATGGCCCTTCACTTATTGATGTTCCGTATTAACGTTCGAGCTTTTTACAGCATTCATTGAAAACCACCGTAATAACCCCGATTATGAATTTCATGACACACAACAATAATTAAAGAAAAAACAATTATTGATATCCCTTAGTATTATTAAACAGAAACAAAGCTTTATTAATTCCACCCCTCGTTCCACCCATTATATACTTTAAAAACAAGTTATAGCGATGACTATACGAGAGGGTGCTTTTTTGGCTTCCCTTTGGGATCTCGGAAATCATAAGAGTCAGAAAATCGATTGAATTACAAAAAACTTGCGCTCGTTCCTGATTCTTCCCGAAAAAACAGAAAATTTCGATTATTGATAACACTTAAATGTTGCGAACTTTTTAGTTTTTGACAGCTGTCAATTGAATATGGTACTGACATATTACAGAAATTGTCTAATTCTTTTGGATTTTGAGTGGTGCCATGTTGGATTATGACACCATCGCTCACACAAAAATATTATTATAGCGATTAGCTTTTCAAAAATAGACGTAACCAAAGTGGGCTTTTTGAAAAAATTTGACAAACTTTGAGTCGCACAACTTGAAGATCTATTTTATTGTCGTTTAATTCAATTGTTTTTCACACGTTATAATAAAATAAATAATTTAAAAAGTGGGCGTACTGTAATTTAATTTATTTAGTAAGTAGATGAATGTTACCTAAGAGTATATGTTACTTTATTATTCATAGAAATTCTTCACGCTCTTTCAAAAAATCCATGAATGCAAAATTTTTGAAAAGTTGTTTTTTCGTATAGCCGATGGTATGTTAAAATCCAGTGTTGGTCACAAGAGGAAGAAAAGCTTTGCTGTCATTACTCAAAATCTAGAAGGCCTAGGAAACGATATTTAGACATTAGAGAATTTTTCTAGTTATCACTGTTCTCAGGAATTTGGATTAAAACAAAGAAACGACAACTTGGTTACATTGCCGACGTTTCGAGGATGTAGATTTCCTCTTCTTCAAGACTGTAACCGCTGTAACGCTCCGCAAAGTGCATATATATTCTTAAATCATATTACTTTTATCAATTAACAACATTAAAATTTTTAACAATTTAATCTAAACTCCAATTTTGATGGCCACAGGGTCAACCAGTGATGTGAGGTGGTAATTTACCGCGTAAATTACCAAATTAATTACGGTAATTTACCGGTAATTTACCAAAAGTAAATTACCGTAAATTACCAAATTAATTACGGTAATTTTTCGGTAAATTACCAGCATAAATTACCATTAATTCTCGTTGAGAAAAAATGAAAATTTTAAATTACGGAGTTCCATATCCCCACCACAATTATGACAGCTGTCAACTGTCGGGCGCCCTGAGGACAAGCAAACAAACGTCGTCCATAAGATTTACATTGTAACATTGTAACAACTTTTTCATCCACTTTGCATGCAATTCACTTCAATCAATGCTTTAATAATCCGAGTTTCTGTTAAATGTTAAGGGTTCGTGGATTAACTCGATATCACAGATAAATTTGTAACCGTGTTCTGTAACAAGCTTTTAATTTCTCTAAAATCTCCGCCGAAGTCCCATTCTATTTATATGGCGTCATATTGCAGAAGCTAACACGAAATCGATTTGAAAAAAATTTATTTTCACTACTCACTACAAATTAGAGAATGAACGGATACAGATTAACAAACAATTGATCACCTATATAATTATTGTTTAAGTATTTACGAGAAATTGTGATTTTCCTTTCATTCAATCCAAAATTTGAAAACTTCTTAATTACGATGGTAAAAAAAAATGGTAAATTACGGCGGTAAATTACCATAAAAATAAATTACCCGAGAATTTAAATTGGTAAATTACCATGGTAAATTACCACGGTAATTTACCAAAAAAATAAATTACGGTAAACTCACATCACTGGGGTCAACGTCTTGATGAGTTTCGTAATTAAATTGTTAAAAATTTTAATGTTGTTAGTAGATAAAAGTAATATGATTTAAGAATATTTGCACTTTGCGGAGCGTTATACAGTGGTTGGAGCCTTGAAGAAGAGGAAATCCACATCCTCGAAACGTCGTTGGCAGTGTAACCAAGTTGTCGGTTCTTTCTTTTAATCCAAATTCCTGAGAACAGTGATAGCTAATTTAAAAAAAATGGATTGTGATAATACAAACTTAAAGAATTTTTCTAGATTACATCGAAAAAGCGCATTTTTCTCCACAACCAATAACGTAAAAATCGGTAACTACGGAAGCAGCTGGAACCTCACCAATTCGGCTATAAATTTCAATGCATCATAGTCTAGTGTTTCTGAATTTTTTACATTTTTTTGCCAAAAGGGCGCTGATAACAATAATTGTGGTCAATTGACATGCCAAAAGCGCACTTGTCGTTGGCCAATTGCCGCCAAACTCAAGCAAATTTTCCCTCTTCCTATGGGTACCTAGATTTTACTCCACCAACCTTAAGTCGTTTTCTAGGATTTTTCAAAATAATGTCGAATTAAATAACTTGTGTCTTTAACCGATCCGCGTTTAATTATAAAATAATAATAAATCCTTCCACCAACAATAAAATAACAGTACGCACGCGACGAACAAGTCCCTAAGCACCACATAAAACTTGTTCTTTTACACGTCAAATTAAAATGCAATTTACAATTAGAACACGTGTAGCCTTAACTCTTCTTAACCTAATGAAGACATCAATCTCTTTTTTTTAATGAAATATTGAACTTTGACTTAATCTGTTACTCAGACAGAAGAGACAAGGTGGGGCCGGCCTAGGTTTTATTTTTATACACCCACGCTCGCAGACGGCCTTGAATCACCATTAGGGGGCCTCGGAGGACTCTATTGATCCTCGAAGGGTGACTGTCCCGCCCTACCTTAATGCGCCAGTGTTGCCGTTTCGGTAAATGGAAAATGAAATTTTGTAACACGTCTTAATTAGCGGGGCTTCCATGGCAACAATATGGTTATTAGCGGCGTAACCGTAAACGACGAACATCTGCGAATCGGGAACAGTTGGTTGCTTGGAGATGAGTGTTTTCCCATCGACAAACAATCCCTGGTCAATTGTTTTCTTCGCCTTGTTGAATATAAAACACTTATCGCACAAGAGGCAATATGGTCAATGAAACTAGCTCTAAAAATAAAGTTCTTATCGACAGCGAGGAGTGCATCAAACGGGAAGTTACCACTTCCGATAACAATATCGATATTTTGTTACAAATTACTCAAATGTATATTTTTTTCGGGATTCTCACAAAGTCAAGGCGGCTAAGTATGTGATTTAATTGCTTCCTACAATCTAGTATGCGTTGCGTGTGTTTTCAAACACGCGTTCTCCAAATAAGCGGAACGTTTATGGTGCAATTATCTGTGATTGAGTTAAAAGGATTTGTTTGTGGGAACTGACTAGTTCTGTAGTTTGATTAATAAAAGAACTTCAGTCGGAACCATTTATTTTATTGCAAATTTCCTCGACCAAGACCAAACTAATCTTTTTCGGTACGTTGCCCAGGAATTCAAAGGTGTTTTTTAAAAAGCCACTGGAAAGCGATATGTATACAGTGTCCCGAAATTAGTGATCAAAACTTTCCAGTAGATCCTTCTATGAAAAATATGAAAAAAAGTACCCATGAACATATATCTAAAAATAAGTCCTAAGGGAGCTAAGGAGCCACTTTGAAAGTGTTTCTTCTAAATATCTTCAAAACGGTTAAAGATAGCAACGTGAAAGGAAAATTTTAAAATTTTGATCATAAGCCTCTCGTACAGGCTAGGACTAAATTTACTCAAACATTTTTCTAAGTAGTTTTTTCTCAGATTTGATCCCAGTATCTGAAAATTTGAGGTTTTTTAAGTAAAAATTGTACTCTTGTTTGTTATCGATAGAATGCGCCTTTTTCGAAAAAAAATTGCTTTTCGTTGATTCAGGACTCCAAAAGTGACAGAAAACATGAAAAACTTAGTAAAGATAACAAATTTCACGTTGCTATCTTTAACCGTTTTGAAGTTATTTAGAAAAAAAAACACTTTCAAAGTGGCCCCTTTAAGGGGCCTTAGCTCCCTTAGGACTTATTTTTTCGACATATGTGTTCATAGGGACTTTTTTCATAATTTTCATAGAAGAATCTACTGGCAAAGTATTGACCACTAATTTCGGGACACCCTACCCCTACTGTATCCCTGTAGAATATTTATCACATTGATGAGCATTATAGGGGTCTTCTGGATTTAATATTCAAAATTCGACCGTAGAGGGCGCTGGAGTTATCGAAATTAAATTTTTTTTACATAATTGAATTCGCAACGAAATTAGCTTTCAAATGATGTATCACAAGTGGGGTATTACCATTTAAAATTTTGAAGAAGGGGTTGGTGGGGGGTGAGGGTGCGTTGGAAAATTTCGCCAAGCACGGATTTAAGTGTCCCCCCCCAAACAAAAATCGACCTGTTTCAGCGTTCTTCCCTCAAATCACTATTCCAGGAAGTTATTCAGGGTGTTTCGTTTTAAATGGTACACACTACACCCTGAATGTATGTATGACTCGAGGTATGTTGCCATTTACGATTTTGACTTTGTTAGGGGTGGGAGTAAATTGCACAATCTGAACAAAGTCGGAATTACCGTGAAACATGTCCCCCTCAATAATAAAACAACCGTCGAAAACCACGAAAGTTCAAATATTTTCAAAAATATTGAAAATAGGTATAGGGAATGCTAATACTAGCCTAAAGAGAATTTAATTTTGCATCTTTTGGATACATAAAATTATGGTACTTGCATTTGAAAAAGTTGAGTGGTGGACAATTTCGTTAAGCCATTTTAAAAAATTAATTTCCGCCATATTGTTACGTTAACAAGAACGAGTGAGCTATCAGCCGAAAGCTCAAACCTTGCACTTTCAACTCGCCAAGTTTGATTTCTTAATCTTCAACCGTCTGGAAAATACAACTTTTTCTATTGCCGGATAAAAATCAATTTTTTTACACAAATGACATATGTCAAAAAGTATGACAGTTAGGTAGGAAAAGTGGGGGTGCAATAAAGTGACAATTAAGAGGCCAATCCGAATCTAGAGTCAAAACAAGCTTACCATTTAAAATAACAAAAATGGCGGCCACTTCCGGTATAACCAGAAGTGCATCACAGCTAAAAATATTTTCATTCGATGGACATTAAATTGAGACCCCCGCGTGTGAACTTTCGTTTAGCTGCTCAAAACGATTCTCTAAATATCGCTAACTGACACTTTAAAAGAGACACCCTGTATATTGAAATGGGATAGCGCACTTCAACAGCAAAATGACTCACACAATTTCCTTTAACCCCGTCGCTGCATTTTAATCGATTCTCGCTGCGAATTTCAGGAAATCAAACGACGGAAACGCCATTTTCACGTCGTTTATTTTTTCAGGCGTCGACGTGACAGCCAATCAGGATGAAATCTCCGACCACGAGACATTCCAGCTGGAATTCGATTGGAGCACCAAACGCTGGTACATCCGGACCATGCAGGACCGATATTGGACCCTGGAAACGGGCGGCGGGATCCAGGCGGCGGGCGATAAACGCTCATCCAACGCCCTCTTCGATCTCGTCTGGCAAGACGACGGATCCGTGGCGTTCAGGGCCAACAACGGCCGTTACGTCATCACCAAGCGATCGGGACATCTCTACGCCACTGCTGACGTCATCGATGACAATTGCAAATATTTCTTCTATCTCGTGAACAGGCCGATTTTGGTGCTGAAATCCGAGCAGGGGTTCGTGGGGTACAAGTCGTCCAGCAGTCCTAAACTCGAATGCAATAAGGCCACTTATGAGACTATTCAAGTGGAGAGGGGGGAGAAGGGAATTGTGTTTTTCAAAGGTAAATGGCTCGAGAAAATGATTATAATATTTAAAGAAATTTAAATAGCTGAATCTGTAGAGCCACCATTCAAAAACTTCGGACCGGTTTCGGGATATTTATCCCTGATCACTTCATCAGCGAAGTGCATTTGAATTGTGGCTCGAGAGATTCAGCTTAAAAGTCTTTATTAGAAGACGGCGATGTTTATGTTCATAATAATAATAATAGTAATTTCAGGACAAAACAACAAATATTGGCACGTGGACAGTGAAAGCGTCACAGCCGACTCTGACACCCCGGAGAGCTTTTACTTGGAGTTACGGGAACCCACCCGTCTGTCCATTAAAACCACGTCCGGCAATTACTTAACTGCCGGGAAAAACGGTTGTTTCCGTTTAGGTGATTCCACCATTGAAAACGCCACCCAATGGGAGTACTAAAAAAAACATTCGGCTTTTGTTATTTTAAAATGTTATTTTGAAAATCTATTTATTATTTATTAGTATAATTTACTCCTAGGGATTAACGTGATGCTGTAAACCGTGTACTAGCCAAATTTTACAGACAAAACTGCCAAAAGATATGGCCTTCATTAACAATAAATTGATTTCGTCGTTTTTATATGTATATATCAGTAATTTGAAATGGTTTTTCCAATGTACTTATTGATGTTGTACTGTGTTTCTACTAAAGGTTTTACCAGGTAATGCATTTATGTGTCCAAGCTCAAATACCTCTTAGTTTTACATATCCTAGGTATAGGAGCTTGAATTTAGCTTAAGGAATTATACGGTACGTCCTTCCACATGTATACATTTTTGTATGATAAACGTAGTTGAATAAAATTAGTTGCTGATTTTTTGTCGTCGGTGTTTTCATCAAAGTGCAAACCAGGAAATCCTAATTTTCTGATAAAGTGGTTTAGTAATTTCATCTAACTGACAGCCAGTAATTTATCCAATAACAAAACAAGATTACACGCCGTTTATGCTATTTGTAGAACTGAATAAAGCTGAGCAAAAACTCAATATCAAATGATTTATAGTTTCGCTTATTAATAATTCTGTTTGTTTTGTACGCTATACGTAGTCTTTTAACCTCCCCAACCCCATCACAATTAAAAAAAAATGGGAGGTTACTGCAATCACTAAAATTTTCGAATTTGAGATAGCACCAGATCTTCACGCTTTGAGGTCTCAGGAACCCAAAAAAGGGGTTTTTTAAATGTGTCTGTGTGTATGTACGTACGTACGTTCGTTTGTAATCACGCCACAGCCAAAACTGCTGCACCGATTTGGCGGAAATTTGGAGCATAGGCATCTCGTAACCTAACTTAGATCTGAACAGCTTTTGGAGCCAATCGTGCAACCGGAAATGCCATTTTGGCACATCAACTTTTAAATTTTAAATGCAAACCCCCATTTTTTACGTCACCATAAGGAAGACCTTCAAATTCTGCTTCTAAAAGTGTATTCATTCTTAGTGCCCTTTTGACCAAAAATGAAAAAAAAATTGATTTTTATCGGACTTTAAAATCGCGGTACAGCCCAAGCCCCTGAACCGATTTGGCTGAAATTTTGCACATAGGGATTGTATTACACGTCGAAGAGCTGAACAAATTTTGAATTCAATCGACTCACGGAAAGTGCCGTTTTGGCACACCAATTTCCAAATTTAAAATTATTCTCTCATTTGACAATTAAAAACAAGTTTTTGAAAGACTTATTGTCTTCTGGTTTTAAATAGGACAAAATTAATTCGCATTTAGCGCTGTTTGGTTCAAAAAATCGAAATGTTATAATAACAGTAAAAATACATTATAGCCCAAATTTCTGAATCGATTTGGCTGAAATTTGGAACATGGAGATTGGGTGACCCGTTGAAGACCTGAAAGCTTTTGAAAGCAATTGGCCCACGGGAAGTCCCATTTAAGCATATCAACTTCAAATTTTAAATACAAGACCTCCTTTTTTTATGTCGCCATTAGAAAGGCGATCAAATTCTGGTTCTAAAAATGTGTTCATAGTTTCTGCCATTTCAGTGGAAAATAGAGAAAAAAATCTTTCTCATTAAAAGGGTGCAGGCTGACAGTGGATGCCATAAAGTGGCAGTTATTGTCAAAAAGGCGGCAAAAGATTAACCTTAAAAGAAACATATTGTCAAACGTGATGGGTGATGTCCGAGGTGACGTCGGTAATTGTCAGAAAGTTGCGAAATTAGTCAAGGATTAAAAAAATTTGTTGAATTGACTACTATCTACACAGAATACAAAAATCCACGCGATGGGGAGGTTCCAGCCGCTTCTCTGCTGCAATTTTTTTTATTTTGTATAACGGGAACTGATAGTACTTGTTTAGTCAAAGATCGAAACCTTTGACTCTCACGTGTCAAAATCTCATAAAGACCATTAAGTACCTACAGGGCAGTTCTAAATGATTGTACCATCATAAGTGGCCCGGATAAAAAGGAGCAAAGTTGTACGTAGGGCTAGCAAGTTTGGCAAGCTAAAGAAACGAAAAAAGGACGGAATAGACAATGACGAAAACGGAAATGGATACGCGAAAAGTTAGTTTATTACACGTTGGAAACGTAAGATTCCTGAATTTAACTAGCAAGGCCCACCAGGTAGCGAAATAGATGGAAAGTGTTTGGATTATGGAATCAATTTATCAATTAATAGTTTAGTTTCTGCAAGACGTAGATAACTACCTACCTATGCATAAAATGGTGTTTCCGCAAAATTTAACACTCATTGAAGGGCTATAAAATGAGAATACGAAAAATTCTTCAGTTTTGAAACGAAATATTCTTTATTTTCTTGGAGAAGACTTTCCTCGCATTACCTACCGACCGACGTCGCGCAGTGATAGAAAAGGAAGAAAACAAAAAACTTGCATTTATAGGTAGGGGAAGGAGGGTATCAGTGAGACACGGGGAACAGTGAGACTTTTCAAATTTCGCGGCTTGTGTACAAGTTACAGAGTGCTACCAACCAACCCTTTAAACAGTACCTAGATCCCATGCGCTTAACGTGATTTAGCGGGCATAGCTGTGAAAGTCTTTGTTCAAGATAATGGTGACTGGTTTTTGATAAGTGAACTAAATTTCAAGACTTTGAAACTGAAGTCCACTATTCTTTAATGATACATTTTATAAATATTACACTGGCATCAACTATCAGTCCTATTTTATGGATAAATGTGGTGATGAAGTTTTCCGTATTATTTTTGTAGGATAGACTTTAATCATTTATTTTTTGTTTTATGGACCCCTGGGTAACAGTGAGACAAAGTTGTGTGGGGCACACTGAGACAATGTGGGGAACAATGAGACATGCTCAGATTCTGATATATTTGTGGGTTGGCTGGCAAACAACTTGCAATATAAAGTAGACAAGTTGTCTTATAATTATTTTGAGCCTGCTGATGCACTACCTAAGTAAAAAATTTTTACACTTGAATCTATAGTCACCACCAGGCCCCAAAAATTATTCTACGCGTTTGAATTAAATCTCAAATGTTAACATTTTTTAATTTTGCAGGTTTTCTATTGAATAAAAAATAAATCACTTATTTTTAAAGATATTTTGTAACAGCTTATACGACACGTCTCACTGTTCCCAACACCCTGTCTCAGTCTACCCCAGGGCATTGGGGTACAGTGAGACAGAGCCCCAATCGGGTTTTAATTTTTTAAGTAAGGTTAACAGTAGCATTATTGCTTTTTTGTACCATTATTATTAAATAGTGTCTTCAAGGAAGGCGCATGCAAAGTTTCAAACGTCTAGCGCGTTTTCTAACAATAAAAAGTGGGGTTCAAAAAAAAGCGTCTCACTGTTACCCTCCTTCCCCTACCTTAACAAGTTCTGTTTTGTGCTGGATATCAGCAGGGTGGTGAATTTTTCTTTGTTCACCATTGGAACCTCCTAAACAGTAAAAATGAGGTCGATTAAATTAGAGAAAAGTTGTGCTATTTCTTGCTGATTGAGTATCTGAAAAGAATTCCCCGATAATTTGATTCGTTCCTGAGTTATCACAAAAAAATCTAAAAATTGATAATTTGACGAAAAATTAATATCTTCCTAACGGTTGATGTTATACTTGGTGCTTTCCATTTACACATTTATCTGAGGAGCCTCAGTTAATTCAGCAATTTGACTGGTTCATTTGAATATTGATTCACTGAGGCTCCTCAGATAAATGTGAATGGAAAGCGCCTTTAAATGAAACTTGGAGCATTTATATTTTTGGCAGCTGTCAATTAAATGACATTGACAGAAGTTTTCTAGGCCTTCTAGATTTTGAATAAAGACATTCGACTTTTCTTTTTCTTATGGGCGCCATATTGAATTTAACACCGCCGGATACACCGAAAAAATAGCTACTCAGAAGTGTAACCAACATCAACGTTGTTGAAAAAATATGGGAAAGCCTGATTCATTCGAGCATCAAGACGTATTTTATTAGTTATTACTGTTGAATTCAATATTGTTTGTAGGTAGCTATACTTTTTTGCAATTGTTTTTCATTTAAGTTTCGGCTGATTTTCCAAATTATTCATACCAATTTTCAAATTCTGACATCTGTCATGTTGACTACATTTTTGAAAAGACAATTTTTTGGGTATTTGATGGTGTCAAAAAAGGATCAAAAGTTGACTGTTGTTATTCAAAATATAGACGGCCTAGAAAAATTCTGTCAATGCCATTCATCGTTATAGGAAGATATTAATTTTTCTTTAAATTGGCAATTTTCAGATTTTTTGCGATAACTCAGCAATGAATCAAAATATCGGGGAATTCTCTTCAGATTCCGTCGTAACCAGCAAACACCAGAAGGAAAGGCAAGAAATGTATCATCTGTGTCTTTAAGACTGAACCTATAGACTTTTTTGATTTGTAAATGAATAATCTGACATAAGTTTTTTTTTATGGAAGACATGATGTCTGTATGTAACGTGTTAGAAAAGTTTAGCTTGGTTAATATTTTTACGGTATCCTCTTCCATATGTATACATTTTTGTAACTAAGATAAATTCGTATAGTGAATAAAGTTAGAGTTGATGCATGGTGTATGTATCGTCGTCAGTGTTTTCATGAATAGCAACGATCTAGATCATAATTTTCTGAAAAGTGGTTTAGTAATTTCATCCAATTTACTGCATCCAATACCATCACAAAGCAAAAAGATTAAACGCAATATGCGATATGCCGAACCGAATAAGCTGAACAAAAACTCATCAAATAATTTATCAACAAGCATGTGATATAATGCTGTTTTCCCACTCATTCAAATCATGAAATGATTTAGGTACACACCTACTTTACCGCACGCGCGTGCAATAAAAAGTTGGCAACAGTTATTTTGATTGTATGGCGAAATGTGAATTACAGGGGGAAAAGTGAATTAATTTCCGCAATTAATCTAAAATAATTTCGTTAATTATTTTCAATCACCATGATCCGCTTGATGGCTGGATTCTTTCATGCAGGTTATGAAAAAACACGGTAATGTATTGGGTTTCTTCAATTTTGCTGGTGAATGCTGAGTTTTTCAAAAAAGAGTTTTAGAATATTGATCAAAGAAAAACACGGCATAGGTGAATTAAGCCCGCAATATGTTAAGTAACAATTAGAGAAAATAACAGAAAATTAGCGATCACGTAAATTTAGTTTTTTAAGGGCTCACATAATTGAGTTGAGAGATTTAAGAGGGGTGAAAAATAATGAAAATGACTTTGAATTATGTACCGAAAAAAGGCAGCAGAGAAGCGGCTGGAACCTCCCCAACACGTAAGGTCTTTGATTTCCGTGACTTGTGTTTAAGATTTTAAAGTTGATATGCCTAAATGGCACTTTCCGTGGGCCGATTGAAATCCAAAATTTGTTCACCTCTTCGACGTGTAATACAATCCCCATGTGCAAAATTTCAGCTAAATCGGTTCAGGGGCTTGGGCTGTACCGCGATTTTGAAGTCCGATAAAAATCTCGATCTTTTTAGTTTTTGGTCAACAGGGCACTGACAGTGAATACATCTTTGGAAGCAGAATCTGAAAGCCTTTCTTATGGTGACCTGAAAAATGGGGGTTTACATTTAAAATTTAAAAGTTGATGTGCCAAAATGGCACTTCTGGTTGCACGATTGGCTCCAAAAGCTTTTCAGATCTAAGTTGGGTTATCACATGCACACGTACCAAATTTCAGCCAAATCGGTCGAGTAGTTTGGGCTGTGGCGCGTTTACGAACGAACGAACGTACGTACGTACGTACATACATACAGACACATTTTAAAAACCACTTTTTTGGGTTCCTGAGACCGCAAAACGTACAGATCCGGTCTTATCTCGAATTCGAAAATTTTAGTGATTGCAGTAACCTCCCTTTTTTTTTTAAATGGTGAAGTGGAGTGGGGAGGTTAAAAAACACTTTTTTGTCTTCCCGAAACCTCAAAACGTAAATCCTGTTCTCATCTCGAATTCGAAAAGTTTGGTGATTGCAATAACTTCCCATTTGTTTTAAATTGTGGAGAACTGTCCTTATATCTTTCTATTGCAGTATTGCATTTTTTGCTTAAAATTTATTTAGGCACAACTACGCAGAAAACGCGGAACAATTATTATTGTAGTTATTAGGTAGGTACGCCATGCACACTGATGGTGAGTGCTATAAAGAGTGTCGTTTAATAAACCGAAACAGAAAAAAAAGATGTCAAGGAAAAATCGAAGGGAAAAATAGATTATCAAAGACATGAATTTCAGTTCCAAATGTCATTTAGGATGTTTTTTTGCCTTGCTTTTAACAAGTAGATACCTCTAAGATTCTACTGATGCACATTTCCGACCCGAAGCGAAAAAACGGTTAAAAATGAAACTTCAGGTCAAATAAAAACTAATATTGATAGAAATTGCCATCGGAATCCTGTCTGGAATACCCGGCATTCGTCTGCGGCGAATGGTGAGAAGAATTCATCAGCTTGACATTGCTCGGATGTTTCCTCTCTTTAACACCTCCAACCACCACGGGATGATACTAAAACAGATTCCGTTATTCCAAACATTTCGATATTTTATACACGAGGTATACTTTGTTTATTTTGTACGGAAGTTTTCCGACTATTTTCGGATGAATTGGTTCGAGCCCGGATTTGAACGGAATATTTGCCCGTGCCTCCACCGCCGGCTTAAATTCTGAGTAGTTCCTCAATTTCCTCCAGCTGGGCAATCCGACGGTCTCTGGTTGCAAATAGGGATCGATGGGATCGGGGAACATCTCGTAGGAGTGGTCGTAGGGAGAGTTCAAAACAATGTCGAGAGCATCTTTGGGGATTAATCCGCTATGGAAGAAGACCGAAATATTACGAAGGCGTAGAGGGGTCACATTTTTAACATTTTTGCTTTTCATCCAAAATTGTCGACTTGCACTTGTCCTTTATTTTACGAACTATTCACTTAATCAAAAAATTGTTCCAATAAAAGTAGAAAGGTAAATTTAGACGCATCTGTTGATGTGAGACCCGGTGAGGAAGATATCAAGATAAAGTGAATAGCATCAAAAAGATGCACCTAAATTTACGTTTCAACTTTTACTGGAACAATTTGATAAAGTGAATAGTTTGTAAGATAGGGATAGGATCCATACTTTTAGGAAGACGTTCAACCGATTTTTTTTTTTCTAAATTTACATTACCTAAGAGTATGATTTTATTACACCGTTGTAAAGAGAATTAAAAGTGCTACTTGATACAATAAAAAATATACAGTGCGCCATTTAAAATAACAAAGTAACATAAGTCATTAGCCAAATGAAACAAAAACATTTTTGGACCACTGATAATGCGATTGAAATGTAGTTCAGAGGCAGTCTAGAATATAGATATTATCAGTTCACCAAAATTTTTTTAAATCCATCGGAAACGAACAAGGTTATGGAGGGTGGCCCCTCCCGCTTGACTCACCCTGTATGTGTATACCCATCATCATTGCAAGTTTTGTAATAGCATATAATTCAATGAGTGTGTAATGAATTTTATTGCTCGTACCATAAATCATCCGAGGGAGCAATAATCATTATACACGAATAGAATATGCTTTATCCACGGGTTTTAAAGCGAAAAAATCTCTTACTCGTTGTATAATGAGTCCATTCTGCAAGGACCCGTGGATAATAGTACCTATATTATTAAACGAGCACCTTATGAAGGCCATTATTCACGCGGTTGAGTTTAGAACTCGAGCGTAACGAGGGTTGTAAACAACTAAGTGAATAATGACCCAGAATGTGCGAGTTAAATACGCCGTTTTATCCACGATTATTGAAATATATGTAGGTATCCAACATTATAGAAATTCTTCAAAAATTTTTATCACTTTATATTTATTGTAAACACAAACCAACAAAAACAAAATGTTGACAAATGATGATGCTTGATCTACTTTGGCACACTTTCGCTTGATTTTGAAACGTCATGATGTTCATTTAATAGGCAGCCAACATTACAGGTGCTGTGAAATAATGCGACTGAAGCGTGACTTATGACCATAAGTTACGCTCCATTTATGCACAGGATTATGTATCCATAGTTACGTACATAATAACAATGGCATCATTTAATAATCGTGGATTAATAGTTATTTATGATATAAGTGTTAAAAGTGGTATTTTATTTTGTGAGAAGGGAAGTTTGGGACACGACGCGCAGCGGAGTGGCCCATCCCTTCGAACAAAATAAAATCACTTTTAACACGCATATCATACACTATTTTTTCTACAAACTCAATTAAAAGCAAAAGTTTTCATATTATTAGTTGAAAACGTCCATGAAATTCGCTGTAACTAAGGTATAGTGACAATTTGTTGTCGGGGGCTTGTTTAATTGTTGTTGCATTGTCACTTTTAACACTGAGTGTTAAAAGTAAATCACTTTTAACATAAATGTTAAAAGTAAATGACTTTTAATACTGGTATCATAAAATGTCATTTTTAACAATTGTCAACAAACGTTAAAACAACTGTTTTTAATAGTGTTTGTAGAAAAAAATGTTTTCTGTAGAATCCAAAGCGCCTGGCCTGGAAAGGCAAATTTTTAGTCCTTCTGAAAAGTTCTAAATGATCGAAGATCCTAGTCAAAAATCCAAAAATATTGACCGTATTTGGTATCGAATTACTCGTAAATTGCAAAAAAGACGCTGATGATAGTTGTAACTCGATTTTTTTTAGCAAATTCCTGGTAATATACTTAGGTATTTTTTGTCATTTTTGAACAAAGAAACCACCTGTTCTGAGAAATTTGAATCCCCTACTTAGGAGGGTACATTTCTCTAACACGTCGTTGGCTTTTAGTTATTTCACTGCCCCATTTGCGGCAACTATTTTACAGATTCTTAATCCATAAAAACGCGAAAAAAACAATCTTTGCGATTGTTTGCCTGGACTTACCGGAAGGGCCTGAAATAGGCGAACCTCCTAGCACTGGCCAACGTGTGGTGCGCATGCACCCGATCGAAAGTCTTCAATTTGAAAAAAGCCTCCTCATCCTTGGGGGCGTCCAGGGGCTTCAAAAACACCCCCTCAGTCTCCAAGTCGGGGATGCAAAACCGATTTCTAAAGCTGCTCGGCATTGTAGCAAAACACGATAATTTGTCAACCGCTAATATGTAACCATGTCAACAAATAAATTAATTACGTCACGTTGATATTTTGATCAATAAACGTCGAGAAATTCAAGTGCATTTTCGAAATGGCGGACAAACCAGCGGCGGAGAAGGAAAAGGAAAGGAAACGACTCGACGTTTACGACTACGAGTTCATAACCAACCTGGAACTGGCCAAAAATTTAATCGATGCCGTCCAGAGACCTAGAGGTAAATCAAAAAACAGGTTAAACATAGAATTTATTAAATTTTTTATTACAATCTCTACAATTAGAGAAAAAATTGAAAAATAACGAAAGCTTCTGACGCGTTAGTTCAGGGAATAACGAGCGAAGCGGAACTGATATTTATCCGGGAACTAAAAACAAAATTAACTTATTTACAGATAAAATGATTTGCAAGAAATGGGTGAACAAGATGTGCTCTTTGAACAAGAGCAACGATGTCACTGTAAAGAGAAACAGAAATAGTTTCTTCAAATACTTCCTGCAAATCCTGCACAAAGGGGTCCACGGTGAAGATGATTTTATATCAAGGCCAATTGTATATTGTGATATCTGTAAAATTGCAATTAAAAAAATTTGCGAAATTTTAGGACGAGGACAGGGACTTTACATGTCGTTGGTCGGATGATAAGAGGACGTACGTGGCGGCTAAGCCCTTACCAGGACACGGGACTCTAATCTACATGGCTGTGTCTAAGGATCCTAGGTTGGGGTGGGAGATGGAAGGAGCTACAACTTATATTAACTGCTAAAACTTACCCTAAACTTAAATAAATCGGTCGAGGGGATGATCAGCGTCGCTTTCGACCACCAGCCACTTTTCCCTTCCTGGGTCGATTGGCATTTTTTGGCTTCTTTTTCCCAACCCCCGTATTTTTCGACTTCTTCGACGTGGACCGCTTCGGCCGATCCGATTTCTTCTCCGAGCGTCTGTAGAAACAGTTTTTTTTAAATATAAAGTTGGCACTCTTAACATTTTATTAGATTTTACGTCCTATACACAAATTAACTTTTCCACGTGTTGCATTAGGTAAGTAAGAACTTTTCTATTTTGCGGATAAAGGTTTAAAATATTCTTGATGTAGGTATCTGGTTTCAGATACATTAAACAACATTTTGAGGAAGACACTTCGCTATGAAAGGAAAAAAATGGTATTTGCTTATTTTCCTTAGTATGACAGTTTGCAAGAATAAGCCCTGACTAATACACAATCAAAATCCTGATGGGATCCAAAATGGAAGATATTTCGCGAAGGGGGTGTTTTTAAGTCATAATATACCTAACATATATTATTATAATCGACTATAATCAGCAAAATTTGAGACCAAAAGGAGGCTGACACGTCGACTTTACTGATTCTCGCGTAGTTACATCTCACTAATAGTACAGTGCAATTAGCATTTGACCCCGGCATAAAAAAGAGAAGATGAAACCTTTTCTAAAGTGATCGGGACACTCTATTTAACATGTCATAAAAAGTCCCAAAAAATTCCGCGTCGGGTTTGGTCGTAATGGCCGAAGAACCAGTTCAACAGTGAAAATTCTCAAATTTAGCCTATTTATTCCACCAATTGTTTTTTTAATCTTGACGTACTTTTTGTCAATTTTGATTCATCACTATAAAATTTCAGAGAATTGACCGATTTTGATGAAACTTTCAATGTCGACGCAGGTCCATCTGATGCCTATTGCTTTGGAGGCCGAGCGGAAAACTTAAATTACTCGAAAATGCAGAAATGTTAAAAACTTTGAGTTGCAAATATCTCGGTTATTATTAGATTCAAGCCAAAACATCCTTATGCAATGGCCCATTTTTCAAATTTTCTTAGGAAAAGGGCAGATTATTATTATACAGGGTGAGTCAACAAGGCGACGGCGGTCCATAACTTCTGAACCCTTCCAGATAGGGAATCAATTCAAACGCCATTATGTACAACACCGCCAATTCTACTTCCTAAAAATACTTTCAACTATACAGGCTGTCCCAAAACACTTGCAACGCATGGCAACTTGATTTTTTTAAATGGAACACCACCATTTTGATGCCATATTCTGGATCACCTATAACATAGCTTTACATCGACATAAGACATTCGATGGTTTAAGGCTCTGTTCTCAAGTAATTAATTCTTTTTGAAAAATTCCTGAGAACTCAATTTTGTATCTAGAGAGCTGAGGTTCGGTACGAGTATAAAGGAAGGTCTATTCAAGCTATCTGACATGATAACTATCATGATCACTATACAGGGTGTTAAAAATTCTGTGTCAAGTTTGGAAAATTTCAAATATGCAAAACTCCATTTTTTCAAATGGCACCCCCTGCTATTATTGTGCCATGGGGTTCGGCTGTTGAAGTACTTTATTTTTTATTAAGTATGTCCTATACCTAAAGTCAATACTTCAAAAGATATTCTTTGTCTTATTTATTTTATTGAAGATTATTACGATCTCAATTAAAGCATGCCATGGACTGTATGACAGTTATGATTAACATTGTTTATTTACATAGTTACCAGACAGTTTGTCACATTTATTGACATACACAATGAATTTCAACCATAAGCAATAAACCATGTCAATGAATTCTTTCTGGTTGTGTATGTCAATAAATGTGACAAACTGTCTGGTAACTATGTAAATAAACAAGGTTAATCGTAACTGTCATACAATCCATGGCATTCTTTAATTGAGATCGTAATAATCTTCAATAAAATAATTAAGACAAAGAATATCTTTTGAAGTATTGACTTTAGGTATAGGACATACTTAATAAAAAATAAAGTAATTCAACATCCCAACCCCATGGCACAATAATAGCAGGGGGTGCCATTTGAAAAAATGGAGTTTTGCATATTTGAAATTTTCCAAACTTGACACAGAATTTTTGACACCCTGTATAGTGATAATGATAGTTATCATGTTAGATAGATAGAATGGACCTTCCTTCATGTTCGTACCGAATCTCAGCTCTCTAGATACAAAATTGAGTTCTCAGGATTTTTTTTAAGAAGCACCCGCAATGGTCGAAATTTTTCAAAAAGAATTAATTACTTTAGAACAGAGTCTTAAAACATGGAATGTCTTATGTCGATGTAAAGCTATGTTATAGGTGATCCAGAATATGTCATCAAAATGGTGGTGTTCCATTTAAAAAAATGAAGTTGCCATGCATTGCAAGTGTTTTGGGACAGCCTGTATAGTTGAAAGTATTTTTAGGATGTAGAATTGGCGGTGTTGTACATAATGGCGTTTGAATTGATTCCCTATCTGGAAGGGTTCAGAAGTTATGGACCGCCGTCACCTTGTTGACTCACCCTGTATAATTCGATAGCTGTTGCATTGCCGGGTCGAAAACCTCAGAGCCATTTTTTCGAAAAATGTCATTTAAGGGGCGAAAAACATATTTTGCATTTGCCGCATTCCATCATCGTCCTCACGATTCGAGCATGGACATCTCTTTCCGACTCGGCTGGGGATGTCTTAGGCATTTTTTCGCGTAGGTGGCATTACAGTAATTTTAATTTTAGACAAAAACATAATAAGCAACCCGGCTCAATTATCAAGGACTCGTTGGGCTGACATCATATTTTATAGTTGTTCTATACTCGCCATTAGATTGAAAAGACCGGACAGCTGGATTTACATTTTTAAATAAATTTTTGAATTCTAGGCTTTTGTTTATAATTATTATTGATATAATAGCTGCTTAAAATCAATTGCTACATTTACAAATTCTCTGAAAAAGTAAGTTTCTACCGTCTCCGAGACCGAGACTGCCAATCTTTTTTTGAGAATTAGAAATGAAAAGTTTGAATTGAAACTCAGCACAGAGAGCAAATATTGGATTCTAAACAATTGATTTTTATGAGTTCTTTCAATGTCTTGATCACGAAGAAAAATTGTAAAAAATGTCACTATTCGCGAGGTCGCAGTAGGCTAGGTCATAGAGCTAGGTTTAGAACTCTCATTTAAGATGCTTCTCTTAAAGGCCTTTTTTATGACGGTGCAAAAATTTATATCTCTACTCCTAAGTGGGAACACTGTGTATGATAAAGTGTGATCAAAAACTCTTCTTAAGTTGCGTAGACTGCAGAAGTTATATCATAACGTTACTGTCAGATTTCGTCTTGAATCAAGGCTACATTAGACGATTAAACTTTTGGCTACCGCTTGCATGACATCATCAAGTGAACAATTTTGGGCGCGCGATTTAAAGTTTGACATAAATAAGGACGAGATGGCCTATGGAATTCAATTCTGTGGCATAGTAGGGTTTAATGTTCCAGCTATGAAATTCCAGCAGTACCAAATATGTTTTTCCACTTACGCAGTGTCAAACGCAAATTGTTTGATAGTAAATCAATAGTTATACGTAGAGATGGGCAATTCCCGGGAATTTATTTTTTAGGAAAAATTCCCCATCTTTTCCCGGAAACTTTCAAATACGTTTCCGAAAGGCAATTTTCCCTAGGTAAAGAAAATTTCCTTGGAAATGTTTCCTGGAAATTAGGAGAGATAATGGGTAGATCCCAAGGGAATAAATTCCCAAATATTTGTTTAAGAGATTAATGGAGAAAAATTTCTTGGAAATCTTTCCCCTTGGAAATGTTTTCTGGAAATATTTCCAACAAAATTTCAGTAAACTGACTGATCAACGTTTATTTTTTTATTTTTGTTCACATTTTCTGGATGGCCTCATTATATTTTATTAATGTTGACATGACACCAGATTGACACTGCGCATCATTAGAAAACAGTGCCGCGTCTGTGCATTTGACGTGGGAATATTCCCGGAAATATTGCCCAAAAAGTTTCTGGGAAAGTTTCTTTTTAGCGATTGATTTCTTCCCGCCGGAAAGTTTCCAATTTTCCTTTCCCATCGCCCATCTCTAGTTATATGTATAACAAGGTTTGAAAGTACGTGTTTGCAGAACAAGGCTAAGCAAGGTCGGCAAACTTCTTTCAAACAGAGGTATACACACACTATTTTTTCTTCGACTTTTGTGATTAAATGCGCCAGATTCTTAAAATAACTATAGACAGCAATAATATCAGCAAATGTCACAAAAATTGTCATTGTCGTGAAATAAAAAACACCATCGAAAAAAAAGAATTTTGGAATTTCGCTTTGTAATAGTCGCCAAAACTTGCCTTTTACTATCCTGAAAAGAAAGTTTATTTAAGGTTTTGCTATAGTTCAACGTTTTCAGCCCTCTACCGCCCCTCAAATATTATGTTATTTTGAAATCTCTAGTTTACAATGAATTTTTTTTTTGAAATGCAACATTTATTGTTTTTCTGTCACTAGTAGGCTCGGAGTAGATTTTAAAGATCACTAACAGCCGTTTTTTCATCTCTAGTTAAATTTAGCTACCTACTAGATGGCCATTGCATTATAGTTTCAAAGACAATTAACTCATCAATCAAGTTGCTGGTGCATGCATGACAGAACTTATGTATGACTGGTTGACGTCTAAAGTTCAAACGTTAAATTTTTGTGCGTTCTTTAGTCTTCGAAGGCCCACCAAATATAGGCCGCTCGAGACTATTTCTAGTGTAAATTGCCTTTGAAATATTCTTAGAAAAACAATAAATAATGAATTTAAAAAAATTATTCGTTGTAGACTTGGAATTTCAAAATAACCAATATTTGAGGGGCGGTAGAGGGCTAAAGATGTTGAACTATTCGCGAAAATCAGCAAAGTGTCTGACATCTGGTGGCAATACTTTAATTACACTGAGAGACAGGATACGGAAATACTTTTAAACGTCCGTCATCATAATTTCGGCTTACGTCAGTCAGTTGTCAGTTGCGAGGTTAGGTAGTAGTTTTGTTCGGAGACATCCTCTCGCCGACTCGAAATTTTGGGAATAATTATGTGGAATTTTACGTTTTGTGTACTTAAGTGGAACATTGAAAATCCAGGAAAACTTGGCTTTTAAAAAATCCACGTATCGATGTCACTGATGTCAGCAACTGACACTGTCAGGCACGTCACGCTAGAATTCTCACTTCCGGCTCCCCAGTTGGGCGAGATCGCCATTTTGTGGTTTAGCAATGCCATCTATTAGCAGCTGATTTTCGCGAATAACAAAACCTTAAATAAACTTTCTTCTTAGGATAGTAAAAGGTAAGTTTTGGCGACTATTACAAAACGAAATTCCAAAATTCTTTTTTTTTTCGATACACCCTAACCATCATGCACTGAAAATAGGCATAGCATGCACTGAAAGTAGAAGCGGAGCATGCACTAAAAGTGATTGGTTGCTGTGGTAATCCAGAAAAATGTAATATGTGTTAAAAACAGACACTTTCAGCATAGAAAACAATTTATGAAACTTAATTTTCTATATTAGGGGCAGAAAAACCATCTTCCAACTCAATTCAGTAGCCCAAGCCCTACAAGTACAAGCAAAATAAGGGCTCCTAAATCGGAAGAGTTTTTGTTACATGTTATAAAATCTAAACCTAACGGCTCATGTGTGATGATTCGCATGAAGTCCGTGAATATTCCCCAAAAATCGCAAAAAAAAAACTGCAAATGAGCAGACCCTATCTATGATTTTGACATTGACTGCAATAACCAAAAAGAAGCCTAACTCACCCTGCCCCAGTATCTGATAAAATATAACTGCACACACCATGACAATGTGGTCCAATAGAATGTGAGATTCAAAATGGCGCCAAAATTTCACATAAACACCAATAACTTGCAACTGCGCCATTTTGGAGCCTTTTTTAAGTTAACAAAAAAGTGCTTACTGAACCTGCTCTTCATTTATCTGCCTCGACACAGCTTTCTCAATATTGATCTTAGGCCGCTTATTTAAAACAGCCTCCATGATATTCAAATTCTGCTCTTTTTCAACACTCCCTGCAACTGGGGGCAATTTGCGCTTCCTAGAAGCACCGGGAGTGATTGCTGTAACCCCTCTCGCTTCCTTCTCCTTTGGCAGCTTGTTTTGAAATTTCCCTAAACTCGCAGTCGAAGACTTCGCAACAGTAACTGCAGCTTGCAACTAAAACACACATTGAAACCACTGAAAAACAAAACTTCACATACATCTTTTGAAGAAGACACCTCTGATGAAGAAAACCCAAACCTAGGAACCTTCACATTCTTCGCCTTGGCGATATTCCTGAGCCTCTGCAACTCGTTCTTCGCGACTCGCTCGGACTTTGCCTCAGTTTTCTTGGCAAATTGATCCTCCATTGGATTGGCATTTTGGGGAACTTCAAGCACCCAATCTTTATCCTTTTGAGCTTGACTGCGCTTAAATCCGTACAAAGGAACCCATTTCTGCAGCTGATCATCCCAAGACAATTTGTCCCTTTTCCGCTTATCGATTCCTTTTTCCTTCGCGAATTGCTCCCATTTCGTCAAGGGGCGAGGCTTCGGTACTGGTTTATAGCGAGGGAGGAAGAACTTGCGCTTCGGCAACTTTGCCACAATTGCTTCTTCAATTCTATCCGTGGGCAATTCCCATATTTGATTGAAAAGTAACTGAGTGTTTTCTCTTGTTACTTGCAACAAATATTCATTTGAATCGCTTCTAAAATGAAAAAACTTGTAAAAACAAGTCTCGAAGGTTTTTTTTGGGCAACTCACCTTAGAGCTTTGGAGTCTATTTCATTTACATCCGTAGCGATTAGGGCCCCTATATCGAACTCAATTAACTTATTGACGTCCGTAGATTTATATTTTTGAGCCTCTTTCGCCGTTTTTTCCAAAACATCTTTCACAACATCCATGATGTTGGGATTGTTGAGAGACTATAACCTAACTTTTCAACAAACGGTTACACGTGGAACTAAAATCCCTAAATGCTTGTGACGTCACTTAATATTAGTTCGGGATTGGTGCCCCTGTCTGTCACAACTGTCAATGTAGGAAATTCAAATTCCAAAGTTTTAAAACTAGTTTTCTTATAAATTTTAGTTACAATATGTCCAAGAAATGGATGCATTGATGTTTTTGCTCAAGCTGGGATATGTATCTCGCTACCGAGTTCCTTTTTTAATCGTGCTCATGTGTGTACTCCTCGACATCCGAATGCAACTGAACGTAACAGTTCAAACGATTGAAATCCCACGAAACCACCCCCCGCCGCAGCCCCCTGACACAGCGACTTAAATTTTTAAAAATTTATTTGACCAAAAATACATTGAACCCTTAAAAAACAATAAAAACCAGCTGTAAATGCTAGTGGAATCGGTGATTTATAATTTACCTCGACAGCTTAAATTTGGCAGTTTAAAATGCTGGTGTTCTTTCCCCATTCACACAGACTTTCATTCCTCCATTTACAAGACTTAACCACTTTCGATTTACTGACAAACTCAATTACAACTAGGGCTGCTCGTGATTGTTACTTCTTGCATAACTTCCGTAAGTGGACGACTATATCCTCCCTTCGATGGCTGCAGATTCTGAACCACAGGGGTCGTACTCGGCGAGTTCTGGAATAATAAAAAATTAATCGAGTGCTTGGAGCTTTTTTTTACATCACTGACATTTTTTCTAGGATTTACGAATGAAATAATTAAACGTTTGAAAAAGGCGCGCCCAAGACTGTTCGGGTTTAAAATTAGAATGTCGACGTCGCAGTTTGTATTTAAATTTGGAATGTTCAACATCATGAAGCGGCTTCTACTGGTTGTCGTTTGTTTTCTCGCCCTACATTCAGGTACGTCCACTTTTTCGTCATGTGTCAATAATTTGTAAAACAAATTAATGTATTTAGACCTAGATTTAGACAGAATCACTAGAAACACCCCACTACACCAAAAAATAGTATGTAGATTACAAAACGAGGTTGGAACAGTGTTTCATTACAGGGGAGGGCAAGATTAGTCGCAATAGCCCGACGCTGGAATGAAGCCATCCAAGGAGCTTTTTATACTACTTTATTCACAATCAGAAAATAATCGTTTAAAGACTGAAAAAATAATGTTGAAAATAACCATGTTCTGTGTGCGCTTAGTAGTGAAAGGTGAAAGGAAAAAATTCCGCGTTTATCAAAATTTTTTATACATATTTGTTTGTATTATGACATAAGTGAGCAACTGAGCGCCGCGCCAATCAGTACTGACCGGGTGGGAAGTGATGTCTGACCGTCTGACAATAGCCTACTCCAAATTGTTTATTAATAATCAATTGACATATTACAGACAGATTGTGAATTAACTTCATTTATCCAATTTTGACGTTTTAAACCGTCATTATTAGCTCCAAAAGAACAGCCACAAGCAGGGTTTTATTCACTAGTGAATTCAATGTCTTTATAACATTCTCATTGCTCAGCACTTTAACTCACTCTTTCTAACAAATAAATGTTTTTTTTACGACTATGAATACGAACATTGTTGGTGACTACTAGGCCAACAAACCAAAAACCACCGCTTCCGACTCATTTTCATTGATTCCTAAAAATCGAATATTTGAGATAAAAGTTTATTTTGGTAAAATTAAATAAAATATTGTATAAACCATGTTTATTCATTCGAAGATTTAGCCCACTCATCCTATGGGCTCGTGGACTAAACATTTTTCTCGTAAATAAACATTAACTAAACTCACTTGGTGTATAAATAACTATTACAGAGCTAACGCGTTTCGAATACAACGTGCTAAGTATCAAAGATCAAAGCATTGATAATGACCATGTTGTGTTCGAAACGCGTTAGCTGTGTAAATCAGGTTTTCTGGTATAGTGTGGTGCTGCAAGAGATAGGTCAGCAAAAAAGTAGGCTCTGAAGATAAGGTTAAATGCTAAAGCCAAATAACGTGAATTGCTTTTAATAAAGTTAGGTAAAACGTTTTTAGAAGAATAAAAGTTGTATTTTCTACTAGGTGCTGGCCTTAAGTGCAAACGATGCATGGACAGATGCGAAAAAGAAGAAATCGAATACTGCCTTAGCCCCGGTCACCAACAAAAAATTGCATGTCTTACGGCAACCTACACTTATGCAGGTAATTTAAGTCATTCATTACTCACTTCAGGGTTTTAGCAAAAACGTCTTTTAGATGCCCCTTCCAGGCAATTGAAGGAAAAAAAGTGTGTCCTCTTTAGTAAAGACATCCCAAAATACAAGTGTCTCCTTCCACCAGGAGGTCGACAAATCACCTGTGACACTTGCAACACCGACTTTTGCAACTCGTCGCCATCAACAACCACCCGAACAATCTTTTTTGCGATACTCCCAATTATTGTCACTTGTAAATTTCTGTAAAGCGTTATTTATTTCATTCGCATAAACATCTCAAGAACTAAACTAAGGATCTAAACACCAAATTAGTACACCCCTAAATCCTACCTAATATTAGTAGTTTTAATCTAGATTCTCTATCACTAGAGGTCTCCTGAAGATTAAAATAGGTAATAACTAAGAATCGATTTTTAGTGTAACACACAAGAACACGTCCATCGCTAAACTTACTGCGGCATTGAGAGCAAACGCTTTTCAGTGTTGCCAATATGAAATTTCTCGCCTCGACGGACAAATAAAAAATGCTCAGTCAAAATACAAATCACGGATTGCAGGGCTCGGAAAACAAAAGTCTCGTCGACAAAAATAGGATATTATTCAATAAAGTGCATATAGGCTACAGTTCACGAAAATAAGATGAACCTTATAACACGAATCGAAGGTGAGTGCTGTAATCATCTGATAACCACATGGCGAATGAAATTGTAAGGGAACAATACTATGTCCTTTACAACATCATTTGAGAAAGAAAACGTATTTAGCCAAAAAAATAAATAAATTACGTTGTTTAGCCCTGAGTAGTCTTGACTTGCCGTTTTCCTAAACTAGTGTCAATGCGAAATTTAAATGACCAAGTTGTACCATTTGAACAACAAAACACGAGATCAAGAGGACCGTGAAATTTTAGCAGCATTTCGAAACTTTACAGTTACATCTCACTAATAAAATGATACACGACATACCTCATATTCTACACGGCTTCAACTAGTACTAGTGAGATGTAAATATGTGAGTATCAGTAAGGTCTCGACGTGTCATCTAAATTTCACGGTTTTCTTGACCTCCCCACAACCATATAAAAATGGGAGGTTACTGCAATCACCCCAAAATTCGAAATTGAGATAACACCAGATCTTCACGTTTCAAGGTCCCAGGATCACGAAAAAGTGGTTTTTACAAAATGTCTGTCGTGTATCTTATCTGTGTATTGTAACATAGCCCAAAGATTAATAAATATTATTATTATTATTATTATTATGTACATACGTATGTGAGCAAGATTCCTCGAAAACAATCGAACAGATTTTCATGAAATTTGGTATGGGGGTTAGTGTTGGCCTTCTGGTGAGCCCAGTTAATTTTCTTGCAGATCCGCAAACGCCAAGTGCCTTTTTCTTATCAGCGAATGAAAGGTCTTCAAATTCTGTATCTAGAAATGTATTCATTCACACTAAGCGCCTTTTTGGCACAATATCAAATCATTATTTCCAAGAAACATTAAATAACACGCCATAACCCAAACTACTGGATCGATTTGGGTGAAAGGACCCCGCACTTCTCTTATGGAAATTGGATTTGCGTCAAAAAAATCTATGTTGTAGAGCACGTCTCCCTGATTAATTGTTACCATTGCGCCAACTTTGTGGACCTCACCGTTTCTTAGATATGGAAGGTTGAAGATGAGAGGGTGGTAATGCATAGAGTTAAAACGAATGTGAAGGCCACCATATTCGCCGTGGTTAACGCTACATATTGTCGAATCATTAAGCGGGGCATCATTTAGATTTCTAGATAATCGTTAATTTGGGTCAGATTTCTTTTATTTTTTAATATATCATGCCTGTATACATCTAGTTTCTCGAGAACTTTTCAAAAGTTTTGTCGTTCTTACTTCTTCGAGTAATTAAGGCGTAGAGTGAAGGTGTGCTCTACATACAAAGTGTGGGACTTTTTTCGTGGTACGAGAATTGAGATTAAGAAAGGAAATATTTTTGAAATTGCTACATATCATAATATATTACGTCTTATTAAACCATGTCCAAGCATAAAAGTGTTTGAAAACGGTGAAACTTTGCTTAGTTGAAAATTTTCTCCGGACACAACAAATGTAGAATTTGCGCCCTACTCTGTCGAACAGGTAAGGGCGAAGTAACTTTTGAAAAATAATCGACAGGATACATGCATTTCCCAAGTAACACAAACGTATTTATAAAAGCTGCAAGAACATCTACACAGGTAATTTATAAAGGTTTAAGTTTTATAAGAAAGCTGTAAGAGCAATTACTCAGTACTTATAAAGCACTTATATACCCAAAATAGGCGCAGCTTATAAAGCAAGTTTATAAGAGTTGCACCTACAACACTTAAACAACTTAAACACTCGGTGGTTACGTTTTTACAGCATCTATACAGGTGTTACAAAGTATTTATACAGTAGAATACCTGTATTATAGCGAACTTTAATACAGCAAAAATGTGTCAATTGGACAGTAATATAAAACATTTTAGCTGTATATCTACTGTACAAAGATACCAATTTGTTTTATTAATAATTATTCATCAATATGGGCTTCCATCTTTAACAGGGAGCTTTTGTTATAGTACAAATAAATTTTAAAATACACTGACTGTCAAAATTTGCATCAGAAGGCAGAATCTAGGTGCGAAGAAAATTTTACTGTATAAATATACTTCAATACTCGTAAATCTAACAATGCCCCTCGAAAATTGTGCGGATTTTGTGGTCTTTAAAAAAAAAATTAAAAAATTAAATCAGCAGGCGGAGACCAAAATAAAACTGACAATTAATATAGTATGTCCTTGTTATCAGAAAAAAGTATATTAAGCAAATTCACGGAATTTACGACAATATTTTTAAATAATTTGCTTGATTTTACTGCAATAGCAAAATGGCCGTCACCATATTCCACTCATTGAGTCCAAAAAATATGGCCGTTGCGAACAACGCAGGTAAATTAATTTATAAAGGCATTGAATACAGGTAAAAACCTCAAACAGAGCATTATACCTTTATAAGACATTTTTAAAGTATGCGCCTTACTAGTGTAATACAACATTTATAAAGACTCTTTTTAAAGCCTGCTGCAAAGTGTATATAGCTTAAGGAGCCTAAAAGCTGCAAAATTAAGTTGTAAGAATATTCTTACGACTCTATTATACAGCTTTTATACGGAAAATAATAACCTCTATAAAAGGTTTATTAAATAGCATATAAGAGCTTATACAGGCATTGTACAGGCACTATAAATCTAAAATGCTAACGTGGAAGGCTAAGACTGTATAAGCATAGTCACGTGAGCCTTTATAAAACTGTAATAAAGGCTTTATAAAGTTACTTTATATTTTTGCTCGGAGAATGTTCTAACAGCTTGTATACAACACCAAATTGTTGTTTGCAGTAAATTGCCTCCGAAATAAGCTTTAATACAACCGATAAGAGACTTCTGCAGTTATTATAAAATAGGTATACAGCTTTAAGTGTTATGATTGTGGCATCTGTGTTACTTGGGTTAGGTGCCATATATTAAAAAAATGCAGCAGAGAAGCGGCTGGAACCTCCCCATCGCGTGGATCTTTGTATTCTGTGTAGATAGTAGTCAATTCAACAGAATTTGTCATCCACTGTCAGCCCGCTCCCTTTCTATGAGAAAGAATTTTTTCTCTATTTTCCACTGAAATGGTAGAAACTGTGAATATATTTTTAGAACCAGAATTTGATCGTCTTTCTAATGGCGACATAAAAAAGGAGGCCTTGCTTTAAAATTTAAAGTTGATATGCTTAAATGGCACTTCCCGTGGACCAATTGCTTCCAAAAGCCTTTCAGGTCTTCAACGGGTCACCCAATCTCCATGTAGCAAATTTCAGCCAAATCGATTCACTAATCTGGGCTATAGTGTATTTTTAGTGGTACTACAAAATTTCGATTTTTTGACCCAAAGAGCACTAAATGCGAACGAATTTTGTCTTATTTAAAACCAGAATTTGAAGACCTTTCTGATTGTGACAATAAATCTTTCAAAAACTTGTTTTGGATGGTTAAATGAGTGAATAATTTTAAAGTTGGAAATTGGTGTGCCAAAACGGCACTTTCCGTGGGCCGATTGAATCCAAAATTTGTTCGGCTCTTCGACGTGCAATACAATGCCCATGTGCAAAATTTCAGAAAAATCGGTTCAGGGGCTTGGGCTGTACCGCGATTTAAAAGTCCGATAAAAATCTTTTTTTTTTTAATTTTTGGTCAAAAGGGCACTAAGAATGAATGCATTTTTAGAAGCAGAATTTGAAGGCCTGTCCTATCGTGACGTGAAAAATGGGGGTTTGCATTTAAAATTTAAAAGTTGATGTGCCAAAATGGCATTTCTAGTTGCACGATTGGCTCCAAAAGCTTTTCAGATCTAAGTTAGGTTATGAGATGCCTACGCACCAAATTTCAGACAAATCGGTTTAGTAGTTTTGGCTGTGGCGTGTTTACAAACGTACGTACGTACATACGTACGTACACACACACAGACACATTTTGAAAACCGCTTTTTTGGGTTCCTGAGACCTCAAAACGTGAAGATCTGGTGCTATCTCGAATTCGAAAATTTTAGTGATTGCAGTAACCTCCCATTTTAACCTCCCCAACTCCATCACAATTTAAAAAAAATGGGAGGTTACTGCAATCACTAAAATTTTCGAATTCGAGATAAGACCGGATCTATGCGTTTTGAGGTCTCAGGAACCCAAAAAAGTGGTTTCTAAAATGTGTCTGTGTGTATGTTCGTACGTACGTTCGTACGTTTGTAAACACGCCACAGCCAAAACTACTAGACCGATTTGGCTGAAATTTGGTACGTGGGCATCTAATAACCTAACTTAGATCTGAAAAGCTTTTGGAGCCAATCGTGCAACCGGAAATGCCATTTTGGCACATCAACTTTTAAATTTTAAATGCAAACCCCCATTTTTCACGTCACCATAAGAAAGGCCTTCAAATTCTGCTTCTAAAAATGCATTCACTCTTAGTGCCTTTTTGACAAAAATTGAAATATTCGGGATTGTTAACGTACTTTAAAAACACGATACAGTCGAAACCTCTGGACCGATTTGGCTGAAATTTTGTACATGGAGACTGTATTATACGTCGAAGAGCTGAAAAATGTTTGGAGGCAATCGATCCACAGAAAGTGCCGTTTTGGCACATCAACTTTCGCTTTTAAATATACTCTCATTTTACCATTCTAAACAACTTTTTTTTGAAAATTATTGCCAGTATCAGAAAGGTCTTCAAATACTTGTTCTAAATAAGACAAAATTCATTCGCATTTACTGCCCTTTGGGTAAAAAATTTTGAAATTTTTTAAAAACACTAAACACACATTATAGCCCAAACTACTAGATTAATTTGACTAAAAGTTGGTACATGGAGATTGGGTGACCCGTTGAAGACCTGAAAGGCTTTTGGAAGCAATTGTTAAACGGGAAGTGTAATTTAAGCATATCAATTTAAAATGTTAAATATTAGGCCTCCTTTTTTATGTCGCCATTAGAAAGACTATCAAACTTTGGTTCTAAAAATGTATTCACAGTTTCTACCATTTCAGTGGAAAATAGAGAAAAAATTCTTTTTCATAAAAAATGAGCGGGCTGACAGTGGATGACATAAAGTGGCAGTTATTGTCAAAAAGGTGGCAAAATATTAACCTTAAAAGGAACATTGTCAAATGTGATGGGTGATGTCCGAGGTGATGTCGGTATTTGTCAGAAAATTGCGAAATTAGTCACAGACCAAAAGCATAAAACAATTTCTGTTGAATTGACTGCTATCTACACAGAATATAAAGATCCACGCGATGGGGAGGTTCCCGCCGCTTCTCTGCTGCATTTTTTTTTTTTTTAAATTTTGTTGGAGTTGGGGAGGTTAAAATAAAAGAAATCCTACCCAAATTAACGACAGTGTTAAAATAACATTGAATATACTGAAGAAATAACAAGAATGACGATCTTCAATGACTTTCAAAAGATTAATGCTATGACAATCTGTAGCGTTGACCATGGCGAATACCGCGGTCTTCACATTCGTTTTAACTGTATGCCTTACCACCCTCTCATCTTCAACCCTCTATATCTTAGAAATGGTGAAGTCCACAAAGTTGGCGCAATGGTAACAATAATTACTCAGGTGCTCTAGAACATAATTTTTTTGAAAAACATCTGAACCAAACCCAATTTCCATAAGAGAAGTGCGGGGTGTTATGCGTGTTATTTAATGTTTCTTGTATTGTGCCAAAAAGGCGCTTAGTGTGAATGAATACATTTCTAGATACAGAATTTGAAGACCTTTCATGCGCTGATAAGAAAAGGCAAGAAAAGTGCGGGGTCCTTTGATAGGTAGAGATATCATTACCAGCCGAAGAGTTCATTTGATTTTGGTGGCCATCCGCGAACAGCAAGTGTCATTTTGGCATATCAACTTTGAAAAGACCCCGCACCATCCTTATGGGAAAATGGCTTTCTGTCGGATTGGCTGAAATTTTAGTATGTTGTAGATTTTGACTTCCTGATCAAAAGTTATCATTGCCACAAAGCAATCGTACGGACAGTTTTTGCTCCAGAGGGTGCCGAAGATTAAATTTTCCCATAAAAATTACATGCAGGGAAAATTAATTTGCATTTTTGCCATCATAATAGCACATGATAAGTCCAGGGAAACTTTTCTTACGTATATTATTGACATGCTTTTATACAGGAGTCTTATGGGTGTGTTTGCTAATTATGCTGAAAAAAGTATTTTTACGACGGTCCGAAAAATGTGTGTCCTTATGGGGAAAAGTTTATCTTCGGCAGACTCTATATCAAAAACTGTCCGTACGATTTCTTTGGGGAATGGTAACATTTGATCAGGAGGTCAAAATCTACAACATACTAAAATTTCAGCCAATCCGACAGAAAGCCATTTTCCATAAGGATGGTGCGGGGTCCTTCGAGTAATAAACTCACATTTTCTTTATCAGCACGTGAAATGTCTTCAAATATCGTTTCCAAAAATTTCCTCAAACTAAGTGCCCTTGTTTTATCAGCATATGGTTTTCAAATTCTGTTTACAAAAATGCAATTATTCATGGTGCAGTTTTGGCAATAGTTAATAAAAATTTTGAAAAACTCCCCGAAAACCTTAGACTGTGGGTTGAAATTTATAGCTGATATAGCACTGGATAATTCACCAAGTGGGGAGGTCCTAGCCGCTTCCGTAGCTGCCCATTTTTTTCTTGATCTCAAGTTTTGTTGTTGAAATATACACCCATTCTATACTCGTATGGGCAATGTCAGGAAACTTCAACACGCGTGCGCCAACAACTTCAAATTAGGACGTAAAAATGAGGAATACGGACAGGTCGTCCCCGGACGACTGGTCCCCGGGCATGTCGTCCCTCGGATATTTCATCCCTTGGATTAATTTTTCCTGCCAAGTCCAGTCGTGCCGTTGCTAAATTGTGGCGCTTCTCATATTGTCTTATTTTGATTGCTTATTTCCGTATAAACTGCACACTTTTTGGACTTTGAAATTCGCTTCTAAATTATTTTGTACGCCTTTTCGCTATTTACGCAAACATTTTTTGAAGGTCTAAACAACGTAAAATTAAACTTAACTGTTTGCAAATGCCGCGCTATTAGAAACATTTTGCATGTAGATGACGGCCCTCGCGTTTTGACCACCGCTGTTTCAATTTATGGTTATTGAGCGTTGCGACTTGCTACATAAGATTAAAGAGGAAGACCACCCGTTGACAGGACGGATTAAAACTCGTAGGTACATCTCCCGGTTTTAACCAAATAATGATAGATTCATTTCTTAGAACGAGTATAGTGTCATGGCCACATCCTATTTTGGTTTATTTTTAATGAGGGTTGGGACCTGCTACCTAGCTATAGCTCCAGAGCATTGTTCAATGTCTAAGCGGGATGGGCGGATAACAGTTCAACAGGATGTCGTGTCATTTAAGTAATTAAGTCGTAAAAAGATGAAAACGAAATATAACATATTTTGCTCGATTTTAGGTAATTTTTGCTGGATTTTCACTGTTTTTTATATTTTATGAGAAATTTTCTTATTTATCTTGAAAATTATATTAATTTTTCGCTTTATAATAAGTGGTCGGTATTTCCTAAAAAAACTAGCATACCGATTTTTACCTAAAGCACCGATTTTTTAACAGCTTTTCAATTGGTAGTCCCAATTTTCGATAATCGAGACCTGGCAACCCTTTGACCGAATCATCAATTTCTTCAATTATAATGTGTCTACATAAAATTGACAACAGCAAAATTCGCAGAAGCGCATTCCTGCACCCTCATCAGCATAGGATGTTTATTCAAATCTTAAGAAGGAAGACGCGTTAGTGGGTTGAGCCATATAAATAATTGTATACCTGGAATTTGTCCCGGAGAGAGGACATCCATTTCTATAAAGTAAAATTTTGGCTTTAAGTACTCTAGCTTCATTATTTAAAAGAAAAAAATTCAGTCCAGTTGGTGTTTCATCATCTACCTACAATGAAAAATGTGTCTGCGGCGATGCAAAATGTTTCTAATAGCCGTGCATTTGCAAACAGTTAAGTTTAATTTTACGTTTTTAGACCTTCAAGAAAAGAATGTTTGCGAAATTTAGAGACGAAATTAAAAGTCTGAAAAGTGTGCAGTTTATAGGGAAATGAGCAATCAAAATAGGCAATATGAGCGGCGCCACAATTTAGCAACGGCACGACTGGTCTTCGCAGGAAAAATTAACCCGAGGGACGAGACGTCCGAGGGACGAGTTGCCCGAGGGACGAGATATCCGAGGGACGACCTGTCCGTGTATCAAAAATGAATGTAGACGTTAAAAACTTCCGAGCCCTGGGATCATCGAAACCAAACCGAACTCACCTTATCAAGGGTGCTATGCGGTGCAACCTTCAAGTGCACTTTCTCGGCGCACAGCGACCTCAAGCGTTCGATCCCCGAACTACGATCCGTCTCGTAGTTCGCCTCCCACGCGTCGAACAGCCTATTATAATACCTCGGCTCCATGAAATCCAAATACTTGTAGGTCTGGGACGTGGGGAAGATCCTCTCGAACCTCCCCATCACCGTGAACTCGTCCTCGGCCTGCGTCAACCGTCTGACGTCATCGCCTGTCAACTCCGTCAAAATGTCCTCTATGTACTCGGAACGTTTCTCGTACTGCAGGTAGAGCTCGTGCTTGTGGCGCTCTTTTTTCGTCAGCGTGGTCGTGTACAGTCTCGAGTCGTAGCATTGCGGCGTTTGACGGGCGCTTTGAGCCAATCGGGGTGGGAAATGGAACTGGGCGAGATCGAAAAGGGTCTGGACTAGGGGGCCCTTGACGTGGGTGTCGAGGGGGCTGGCGCTGTGCAAGCTGGGGGAGATGTTCACCTCCAGCAGCCACGGTTTGAGTTGCTCGTCGAGGAGGACGTCCACGCCGAACAATTCGTAGCAGTTGTACCGACTGAGCATGTTTTCCTCGCAAAGACTGCGTATGGGGGCTTCCCCGGTGATGATCGTTTTTATCACCAGTTGCTGCAGTTTCTTCCAGAGAGATTTCGTGTCCACCCCGTCCTTCTCCATGTATTCGAACAATTTCGTCAAGGTCCTGTCAGGGATGTTCAAATGTTTCCGAAATTGACGAATGATAACTCACCATTTGTGGCCTTGACAGGCGTTGGCGTCCTCGTTCGCAGTATACTGACTGGAAAGTTTGTTTATGCTGTAGTTGGTTAAATGCACGTATCTGTCCTTCAGGTCCTTCGTATCGTCGCTATATTTGGCTGAAAGAAGGTTCAAACTTCATGTAAATAGAAATTGACATTAAATTAGTACTTTGTTTGATGTGTTCATTTTCAGATTTTGAATAGGCACATTTTTTCAAAACTTACAGGCCTCAATAGTTTTCAAGTTATAAGAAATTCGCGTGGCTATACATATATCAATATTTAAATTGATTCGTCAGCAAGTTTAATTGAATGGTGTGCTGACGACTCTGAGTGGAATTAAGGTCTGATTATGTGTATACAGGGTGTCCCGAAATTAGTGGTCAAAACTTTACCATTAGATTTTTCTATGAAAAATATGAAAAAAAGTCCCTATGAACATATGTCGAAAAATAAGTTCTTAAATGGGCCACTTTGAAAGTGTTTTTCTCTAAATATCTTCAAGACGGTTAAAGATAGCAACGTGAAATTTGGTATCTTTACTACGTGTTTGATGCTGAATTTTTATACTGTGGAGAAAATTTTAAAATTTTGATCATAAGCGTCTTGTACAGGAGGGGCTTAGGACTAAATTTACTCAAACATTTTGTGTAAGCAGTTTTATCTCAAATTTGATTACAGAACCTGAAAATATGAGATTTTTTAAGTAAAAATGGTACCCCAGCAGCACCAAATATGGGGCCAACGTAGAGCCTACGTTGGGCCAATATATTAATCGTGGCCCAATATTTCAAACTTTTAGCCAATATTGGCTATGCATTGGTGGAAAAATGTTTGCCAATATATATAATCCATGTTTGACCAATGTAGGTCCTATATAGTATCTTTGCATGTTGAAATCATAAACATGCCCCCAATATGGGTAGAATGTGGTAGAATATTATTTCATAAATAGTAATTAATGCACTAATTTAATTACTCAGAAAATGAATAGGTACCATAATACATGCACATGAAAATTACCGAATGCAATACATATATTACATATTTATTAAAATTTTATTTGATAATAAAGATGAATTACGGATATGGGGATCGGGAGGTTAGAAGCAGGATGCAGTTTATTAATAAAATTCGTTCGGTACCTATGTGCAATAAATATTTGATTTCATTAATCAAACAGCACATATACCTAAATTCTAAATTCTAAAATATTTGTTAGGGCCTGCATTGGCCATTATGCTTGGACGATGCATGCAGGCTGGTCACAGCTGTGCGCGCAGTCGCAGATGGTGTACGTGACTTGCTGGTCGGACACTCCAGTCAAGTCCAGACAGGAAAAAATTGCGCTAACCTAAAAGCCGGGGTGTGCATTAAGTGCATTTGTCTGGTTTTGTTTTAGTGCTTGTGGTATTGAATCTTTTGTGGGGTAAGTAACTCTTAAATAACGATGTTTTAAGCCAGACAGCATGTAATTTTGTTGGGTTAGAGTTGTGCCAGTTATCAGCTATTTAAAGGCTATTTTGCCATTCAGTGCTTTAAATATTGTGAAGCTGCTTTATTAGGATATCTAATTATTGTATGTTGTACATAAAAGTACATGTCATTTACGTACTTTTTGATTACTCTTTTATATACAGGGTGGTTTTGAAAGGGTTCGTTGGAAACTGTTTGACTTCCTAACAGATGACGTGATGAGGATCTTCGAATTTGGTATGCGACCATAATCGATCATGACGAATCGAAGTCAAATATTTTCAAGATGGCAGCAGAAAAGATGAATACATTGGTAACTATGAGATATTGTTTTGCAAAATTCTTCAATAATGTGTTTTCAGGTGAATCATCTTTACCTTTGTGGAGGTGACACTGTCCACAAGGCTGTCTTTTACCAAATGAGATGCCGTGGGGCCACACTACGTAAGTTAATTTTTTGCAAATCTACTTGACAGTTGCTGATTTTTCGTTCTAGGTGCCGTTAGAAAGAGGTGCCCGGAGGCTACAGAGGTCGAGGTGCAACGATCAATTTCCCTGCACTTACCTGGCGAGATCTAAAGACCGTGAAGGGGGAATGGGGGAGCGATAAAAATCAAAAATTTGTAATTTTTTATACAAATTAATAATAGTAATTAGTAATAATATATTTCTAATGATTTCCTATTACATTGCTCCTATGAAAGAAACCAATCTGGGGCGAATATTTAAGATATATTGGCTAATGATTATTAAACAATGTTTCTCCTATAAAACAAAGGCACGTTGGGCCAATATTCCTGTAAATATAGGGCCATTAAAAAAAAATCTGACGTTTACATGTTGCCCCAATATTTGAGAAATATGTTGGGCCAATAAAAGTGTGCTGCTGGGGTACTTACTCTTGTTTGACGTCGATAGAATGCGCCCTTTTTGGAAAAATAGCTTTCCATTTGTTCAGGGATCCAAAATTTGTGACAGAAGACATCAAAATATTGTAAACAAGTTCATGGGACGGTTCCTTACTTAATTCTAGAAAGAAAAATTCTTATGGGTAAGGGTCGAAAATGCTTCCTAAGGGAGCTAGGAGTCCTTCAAACTTGTTTTCCAAGACCCCATTTGAAAGACCATAGGAAGCATTTTTCAATAAGAACTTTTCTTTCTAGAATGAAGTAAGGAACCGTCCCATGAACTTGTTTTTGTTTACGATATTTTGATGTCTTCTGTCACAAATTTTGAAGCCCTGAACCAACGAAAAGCCATTTTTTTCGAAAAGGGCGCATTTTATCGATGTCAAATAAAAGTCCCATTTTTACTTAAAAAACCTCTATCTAATTTGCAGATTCTGTAATCAAGTTTAAGAAAATTTGAGTAAATTTGGTCCCAAGCCATTCCTGTACCGGACGCTTACGGTCAAAATTTTAAAATTTTCTCCGCAGTAGTAAATTCAGCATCGAAAACTTAGTAAAGATACCTTTTACGTTGCTATCTTTAACCGTTTTGAACACATCTAGAAAAAAACACTTTCAAAGTGGCCCCTTTAAGGAGCGTTAGCTCTCTTAGGACTTATTTTTAGACATGACATATGTTCATAGGGACTTTTTTTCATATTTTCCATAAAAGAATCTACTGGTAAAGCTTTGACCACTAATTTCGGGACACCCTGTATATCACGAGATTACGCCAGCAGTAAGTTTTCAGGTAACATCATCATAATTGCACCTCACTATCGAGAAAATTTGTGCTGAAACGAAGTGTCCTCGTCAGAGTGTAAAGAGGACCCTCTGTTTCAGCAGGAAAAGCCTGCAAAAATCTGCAAAATCGTACTGCTGGCGCCATCTCATGAGTTATGCACCTAATCACATCTACACGTCCTGACATTAATCAACTTGAATGATGCCCTTAGTCAGTGCTTTTCAAAAGTAATCACCAAAACTAACCTGACTTTTGATAAGAGTTGAATTGTTACTCCCAATTTATTATAAAATACTGACAAAGTTTAATACAATAGAAACAAATAAATAGTTCTCGATTTACGAGAACTAATCAGGTTCAAGTTTTGAATTACTTCAAATTGTCAGTCTCGAGAAAATAGCAAGTTTCACCCTGGATTCAAACCTGATACAGCTGTTATGGAATTTCTTGTCCGTCCGAGTTTTGTTATCGAGTGCCGTCGAGTTGATTGTATGTAGTTTTCTACATATAAAACAGTGAAAATTGAGGATAATTCCAACTTTATGTCAACAATCTTCGCAATAAACAAGAAACGAAACTGAGGGCCGGTTTATCGATGCTCAGTCATCGCAAACTGAAAGCCAATTGCCTAGCAACTAGCGATCTGATTGGCCACAAACTGTCAGCTTGCTATTAGCTGACACTTAGCTGAGCATCGATAAACCGGCCCTGAGCGTTTGTAATTTATCAATCGATTTGACAATCGACATGGTAACATTTATTTGACGATAAAATAGAGCGCTGTACAAACAAATGAGTACCCTGCAATTTTATTTTATTACAAAAAAAAATGACAGTCTACTTTTTCACAGAATTTCTAAATATAATTAGGTGTTTGGGACTGAACTGATTTAGTCCAAAACATAATTAGCTCTTCCGAAGGTCACATAATATCCACACATCAAATTTCTTCAGTCAGATTAATCCAGTAGTTTGGACTGCACACAGACACAGATATATTTTCAAAAACCACCGCTAATTAATGAGTTTTGTTAACGTATAACAAGTCATGCATTAATGACAATCATACTTCAACGCATAGAATTTAAAAAGGTAAGTAAAACCACAAATGCATTCCCATCTTATGAGTAAGCAAACATATGACCTTTAAAATGATACCACTTTGTGACAGTAAAAATGCCAAAAACCTAGGAAAGCAACATTTTGAATTTTTAACTCCTACGCTAGCTTTAACTGTTTTGATTTCTTGAGACTGCTGCTGTTTTCCTTTTGCAACAAAATCAGTAACGTTATTGGGCAATTCGTGTCATCTGACGTGTAACCATCTAAATAACTGGAGATTAAATGAGTAACATGCAAAAGCAAAGTACCTTATATCTCGGCATGAATCCTTGTTACAATGTTAATAATTGGGTTATTATTATAAAACAAAACCCAATTGCTAAAATAACACTCACCACTAGCAAACCTGGCCAATCCTTCGGGATACAAATAAATGCGAAGCGGACAGAAGCTCGTCACCAGAACGTATAACCTGAGATCGAACTTGCTACCATTAATGAGGTAGGGGTTTGAAATGTATCTTTGCACCACTAGCGACATCTTTTTCGGTAACTGAGACCATTTATTGATCACCCTAATGCCGACTCCACGAGCTGACGCTGGCTATAATTAGGTAAAAAAGTAAAATACAGAAACTTTCGTGGAAAAATGCACTAGAAACGCTCCACAACTTTATTTAAGCGGTTCGCGTTTTGACCACGAAACGTTCATTATCAAAGTCAAACTAAACCTAACGGATGTTTGACCCCAGAAGTGCGAAAACGAATGTTTGACTAATCACAGGTCAAGGAATAGAGATGGGCTCTCTAGTTTGTTAACATGTATTGGTTCATTCCTTGATCTGTGATTGCCTCCGTGTTGTAAGGTATTTCTAGTAATACAGGGTGTCCCGTAATTAGGCTGCAATATTTTACCAGTGCGTCCTACGATCAAAATTAGGACTAAAAGTTTATCAAACATTTTTCGAAAAATCCATCCTAAGGGAGCTAGGACCCCTCAAACAGCTTACGATACGGTCACGAAATTTTGAACTTTGTCGTAGATTTTTGTGCTGACGCAATGGTTTTTGACAAAAGTTTCAGGGACGTGCGTGAGTGGAGGGGCCGCCGACATTTTTTTCTCGAACTTTTTTGAACGACATCTTGGGTCAATTATGAACACAAATTTGAATTCTTTGTACATTTTGAGGAAAATCGATTTGAAGTTCTTTTTCCACGCCCAAAATGTGCAAAATTGATAGAGTATGGAATATCAATTTTCTTGTGATTTTCTTTGGAATTTCAAGCATTTGAGATACAAGCAGGTTAAACTTGTTTGTTTTTTGGTGATCACGCAGCATCTGAAAATTTTTAGGTATTTTGAGTGCCACAGTTATCCACTTTTATACCAAGAAATTGAACTTTCAAATCGATTTTCCCCGAAAACGGCTCGAGCTATCGAGTTTCAACTAGAGCAGCTTTTTACGTAAAAATGTACGGGGAATTCAAATTTGCGCTCACAATTGACCCAAGGTGTCGTACAAAAAAGTTCGACACAAAAATTTCCGCGACCCCTCCACTCACGCACGCCCCTGAAGCTTTTGCCAAAAACCATTACATTAGTCTTGTTCAGCACAAAATTCTACGACAAAGTTCAAAATCTCGTTACCCTATCGTAAGCCGTTCCTCAGAAATCCAAGAAATAACTATATTTTTCACCCCCTTTGAGAGGCCCTAGCTCGCTTGGTTGGATTTTTCGAAAAATGTTTACCAAACTTTTAGTCCTAATTTTCATCGTAGAACGCACTGGTAAAATATTGCAGCCTAATTACGGGACACCCTGTATGTAGTACAGAAACCTTTATTACCGGCTTGATTATCCACGTTTCACTTCCGCTTCCGTTCCGATATTCCCAGTTCTGTTTAAGCAGTCTTAGCTCTTGAGGTAGCACGAAGGTCTGTGGAATAAAACCGAACCTGCAACGACATAAACTTTAGGGGAAATGCGTCGAGGCCGTAAAAGTACTCTTTATATCCGTGTCTGTTGATGAGTTTCTGGAAATTCCTCCAGAGGCGATCTTTGCGCCCCAACTGGAAGGTGCCTGGGAAATGGTTGAGTTTTTGAGTATCTTTGAGGGTCTTGAACATGGGAGACTTCATGTGCTTGCCCCAGGTGCCTAGCCATTGGTTCGATTCTAAAAAAATTGAACGTCAACGGGAGTAAAGCCATGGAAAGTGGAGCGGACAGGAATAAAGGGTAAGGGGGGCACACCTCGACTGAACTCACTTCGGACCATTGCAAAACCAGTATTGGATAAAGTGTTTCTCACTACTATGGGGGTGATTGTACTTAGTTTCCACTTGAACAAGTGCCTGCATGCTGGAACTTTAACTGCGACTTGGGCGTCATGGGGGGAAAATAGAATGTAGGGGGGAACGTTGGGGAAGAGACTGGCTCGAACGGGCCACCCCAAAGTATCTCCAGCACCTGAAAAAATGGCTTTTTGTGCAGAATTTTCTGGCCTTTTTAGTCCAGGCAAAATAGGAAAAATAGAGGAACTAAAACATGTAGTTCCAAAAGTTTCAGAAATGTGTAGGGATAGGTTCCCTGAACAACGTAAAATAAAGTCCCATCGATTTTCGGCTCCGCGGGGGGTGGGGGGGACTTTTAAGAGTCCCTTTTTCAATTTTTCGCTGATCATTCGAAAACCGTGCGTCGCACAGGAAATTTATACCAGAGAAAAATGAAAGAGTATTAAATTCCCTACAAAAGAGTGTATATAAGTTTGTTCCTATCTGTTTTAGTTTCCGCGATATTCGCCAGCAAAAATGGATAATTTTTGAAAAAAGTTGTATCGAATCACGTTTTTCGTCAAACTTGCCCTTCTAGCTCTTCGCTCTTTCGTTTTACAGAAACATCATCGGAAAGAAAGTTGTACAGCATTAATTAACTTCAAAAAAATATATTATATACAGGGTGTAACAGAAACATACGGCAATATTTTAACCACGTATTATCAGCAAAAATACAAGACGAAAATTCCCGACCAAAGTGGAGGGATATGGATAACGGTTTTAGGGCCTCGCACGTACCACATTGAAGGTGATTTGAAAGAAAAGGAATGCCCAAATGAAAAAAATTTAAGAGACAGAAAAGTTTCCAAATGAAATGTGCTACGTGAAAACACTAGCAAAAGTGATAATTCAAACGCTGTATCTTTTATTTGGCCAGCCCTACCTCGAAAGTTAGAGCGATTTGATTTTATAAGGTACATTTCGAGCTTCTGCTAAAAAATTGCTCATTCCTGTTTTTCATTTTTGAGGGCTATAACTCTCTACATAACCTTATATGTATATTGGTTGAAAGCTTGGTCCATTTTTCAAAGAGGAACTGTTTAGGACGCGTTACTTACTCCGAAACGCGTCCTAAACAGTAAGTAAATTTTGTGGAACGAGACTGTGAAACTACCTTGTGTAATTATATGTATATGGTTTATGAATGTTACCGATTTCTCAAAATTTGAATTTTTCCTATATTGACGCGGCGTATTTTTGGATGATTATGTAGGCATTATGTATGTACGGGACATACCAGGCAGTGCCCTTCATTTCCATATTACTCACTTTATAATACCCGTTGAACCGAACAAAAATCACGAACTTTCGACCAGTTGAAGATAAATAAAATAAATAAACCTATATATTTTGTTCTTTTGAAGTAAATTTACTTAATGCTCTACAATTTTCTTTCCGATGATTTTTCTCTAAAACGAAAGAGAGAAGAGCTAGAAGGGCAAGTTTGACGAAAAACGTGAGGCGATACACCTTTTTTTAAAAATTATCCATTTTTCATTTTTGCTATCGGATATCTCGGAAACTAAAACAGATAGGAACTCTTTGTATGGAATTTAATACTCTTTCATTTTGCTCTCTCTTTGCGAAAAACTAAACCTCCCTCCCACCCCCCGCGGAGCCGAAAATCGATGGGGCTTTATTTTACGCTGTTCAAGGGATCTACCCCTCCTACACATTCCTAAAACTTTTGGAACTACATGATTTAGTTCCTCAATTTCGACTTTTTTGGTCTATTTTGCCTGGACTATTTTTGATTTTTTTCGAAATCGAAACCTAAAATTTCGAAGACGTCTCTCACCTGCTTGCGGTGATGCCACTTTCTCCTTCTCCTTCTCCTGCCCCTGAACCTCATCGCTGACGCTCTCCGACTCGTCCTCGGCGTTGATCTCTTCCGAATCGCTGTCGTCGCTGCACTCACTGCACATGGAAAAAAAAATTAACTCATTTCAACGGAAAATCTACTGCCAACTATTCGAAACATTTCCCGTGTGACTAAGCGCCGAAACTTAAAAATAGATGAGACAAAACTTTTATTAAGTGAAATCTATAAATCACTCACGCAAATTGCTGGCGCACGTTCGCGCTTTCGGGGCAAACACAAACACAAACTGTTTCGATACAGAAATTGAGGAGGGCAGAGAGAAGACGGCACAATGAGGAAAGGCGCAGTTTTGGCATAATTCGTACGCAATAGCGGACGTCGACTGAACGGTAAACATATTTTTCTGGCAGGAGTTCAAAAAGTGCGCCCCAATTTGTGTTGTTTTCCTTTTTGCAGGGAGTTGCTGGGAAAGTGTCCTAAGCTTGCCTATTTAAGTCTTGTTTATCTTCTTCACGAGACAGTTTCTTAACATTCTTATTTTTGTAGCAAGCCTTGAAACGTGTGGCACACGTGTTCACTTGTGTTTACTCAAATTACACATGAAAAATTCTCTAGTAAAGGCTACTAATATGAAGGAAGTTGGCTATTTTAATAGTGGTGTAAATCTCAAGAACTGGGATGTTTTGTGTGAAATTTAACATTAAGTTTGGGGGGTTCTTATTTTCCCCTTTATCAAGGTTCTATGGTTCGACACAAGGATTAAAAATACTAAAAATAATAAAATAGTCAACCTACCTAACCTCCACTACGCTGAATTAAATAGATGTTATAACATTGACGCAAAGGTGCAACGAACATAAACAGATTACATGAGACCGTGACAAAGAACAATTTTAGTATTCGCGAAAATCAGCTGCTAATAGATGGCATTGCTAAACCACAAAATGGCGGTCTCACCTCATTGGGGAGTCGGAAGTGAGAATTCTAGCGTGACGTGCCTGACAGTGTCAGTTGGCGACATCAGTGACATCGATACGTGGATTTTTTAAAAGCCAAGTTTTCCTGGATTTACAATGTTCCACTTAAGTACACAAAACGTAAAATTCCACAGAATTATTCACAAAATTTGGAGTCAGTAAGAACATGTCTCCTAACAAAACTACTACCTAACCTCGCAGCTGACAACTGACTGACGTAAGCCGAAATTATGATGACGGACGTTTAAAAGTATTTCCGTATCCTGTCTCTCAGTGTAGTTAAAGTATTGCCACCAGATGTCAGACACTTTGCTGATTTTCGCGAATAAATTTGGACTTTATTGAAAATTAACGGACACCAGAAGCCCCACGAGCAGCTGTCAAGACGGTAGAAGTAGGCTATGACACAAATAGGTGTCAAAAACTATAATAACGCTCTTCTTTTTCTTGCAAATAAGAAAAAACAATAACAAAAACTATAATAACGCTCTTCTTTTTCTTGCAAATAAGAAAAAACAATAATAGTTTTCAGTTTTACGGCGGCGCATGTTGGTTCCACAAAGCAACCACTAATAGAGTTGAAAGCAAGTCTGGATACCTGGGAAATTGTTTAATGCCCGGCCCACCCGCTTGAGGTCACCCAAAGTAGATTCTCACTATTCTCACTAATACGTTTGAACCGGTTTGAATGAATTTTAAAAGAATCGAACTGGTACCTTTGTTAAGACGTCAAGTGTGTCGAAAATTTTATCAAAAAATTCTTGAGTTTTTCTGCTGCACAATCTTCGTAATCAGGTATTCTTTGTTCAACCGAATGAAAAAAATACATAAAAACGTGTTGCGTTCCTGGCTGCAAGGATGTTATTAGCAGGCGTCATAGGTTTCCTAAAAACCATTCTTCGCATTTCAAGTTATGGATTATGGGTTGATCATTTCAACGATCCCATACTGTTTTATCTGAATGTAGAACAAATTTGACTTAAACTGCAGTGTAAGTGGAACGCGAAGAGGTTTGAAGCACCACTGCTCATTTTCCACGCTCGATCTTTTTGCCGCCGGGTAAGTAATCAAGAATTTAAGAAAAGTCATGTTTTAGAACCATTGGAAGAATACGTAGTTGGACAAGGCCAAGACTGTTCTAATTCTTAATGATCTGCCCACCTCGTTCTTCACCTACAATTGCAGAGGCACAGACGTGTTGCAGAAAGCTGTTAGCAACTCCGAATGACGGTATACCCATATATTGATGACTAAGCCAGTCCAAAAAATTTGATTAACCATCTTGTTTCTAGGTCGCAAGTGCAAAAAAATTCTAAGAGGAGCTGGCGTTTCTAGGCAGTCTTGTCTGTCTCCAAAGGCGAAGCATTTTTACAAAAAGGTGGTGGACTCCGCTTCCAAAATGGCAAAGATTAAGGGCAGAATATCTTCTTATCAAGCCCGAATATTACTGCCGCCTCTTAATAGTAAATTCTTCGTGATCCTGGAGATCACCAAACGTAAGGATCTCGGCTGCCACGATTTCGAGTTTCGAACTGCTTTCTTTCTTTCAGCCACATTTTCATTTTTATAATGGTAGTACAGTCGGTTGCAAAATTATCTGGGACGTATACCTCTTCATATTAGGTAAAAAACGGAGCAAAATTACCTTTCTGAGACATAGTCTTTCAACAGCCAGGGTGGTCTATCAGCCTCAGACATTGCTTTAGACCAGCAAATTGGCCTCCCCGTTCTTTAAACTTCATTTATAAAAAGGTATACGTCCCAGATAATTTTCCAACCGACTGCGACAGTACCTATACGATACGTATTAAGTAAGTCCAGACGAAAGCGCTCTTGGCCAGTAAAATCAAAACTACTGCCTACCTAGTTTAGTATTTTTCTGGTACTTATTAGAATATTTACGCAACTTTTATTGTTGTTACATTATTAGTAGTATGTACCATATCGTCATTATTAATTGTTATTTATAATTGTATAATCAATAAAGAATAATTTTAACATTATTGCTCGTACTCTCTTTTCAAATAAGGACCCCATTAAAATGGTCTAGTTTAAATTTCCCGCCGCTGTCACCTAGTGTTCGGCCCACCCACTGAAGGCGCTGAAACTTTTCCCCAAATGTTGTCATGGCAGTTGCAACTCTATTAGTGGTTGCTTTGTGTGGTTCCCTTGCGTGTTCACTCATTGGCTGGAGGTCTATCACAGCTGATTTTTACCCAATGAGATAATTTTTACCTGTGTGTTTCGATGGAAACTTGGAAACCAACCTACGCGTGCATTATATTCTTATTCATGTTGACACATTAAAGCTGTCTTAACATCCTCTTTATCTTACAAACGGAAGACGTGTATTCTGAAGAAGCAGCTTTTTATACTGCCGGAATATTAAAATTTCACCACTTAAGAAAGAAAGAAAGCGTTTTTTAGATCAGTTCAGTCCAGCTTCAGTTCAGTTCAGCAAAGACCAAATGAATCGTCGCTGTGGGGTGGGCATTTGACTGTACAAAAGTATCCATATAAGTAAAAGACAAAATGCATGAAACAAAAGTGATTTTAAGTGGCAAAATTATAGTTATTTATGGTACGTGTGTCTTAAAAGGCATTTCAGACACGCCAGCAATGTTTAGGCACGAGAGCGAAAGTCGAGTGTCTAATTTCTTAAGTGTCTAAAATGCTGATAAGACACTAGTGCCATATAACGTTTTATCCACAAAACTGTCTACTTATTAGGGCATAAATTAAATTAGAAATTATATGAAAACAGAAAACATAATTCTAATGTCGATATCGCAGAACTAGGCGGTCATGAGATACCTATTTGCTACCGTAGCAACATGTGGAGTGTTTTATGAAATTTTTATAGTATAGATTATAGTAAGTACTAAGTAGTAATGAGTGTTTTATAGCATAGATAATAGATGTGCAAACAATGATTTCATTCCTTAATAATAGACAATAAGTTGTGGATAAACGTATAATTAGGTATGTATAGTTTCCATGCAATCTTCATGCCCATTTTTTCATTTTTTTTAACCTCCTCCACTCCACTTCACCATTAAAAAAAAAGGGAGGTTACTGCAATCACTAAAATTTTCGAATTCGAGATAAGACCGGATCTGTACGTTTTGAGGTCTCAGGAACCCAAAAAAGTGGTTTTTAAAATGTGTCTGTATGTACGTACGTACGTTCGTTCGTTCGTTCGTAAACGCGCCACTACTCGACCGATTTGGCTGAAATTTGGTACGTGTGCATGTGATAACCCAACTTAGATCTGAAAAGCTTTTGGAGCCAATCGTGCAACCAGAAATGCCGTTTTGGCACATCAACTTTTAAATTTTAAATGTAAACCCCCATTTTTCACGTCACAATAAGGAAGGCCTTCAGATTCTGCTTCCAAAGATGTATTCACGGTCAGTGCCCTTTTGACCAAAAACTAAAAATATCGAGATTTTTATCGGACTTTAAAATCGCGGTACAGCCCAAGCCCCTGAACCGATTTGGCTAAAATTTTGCACATGGGGATTGTATTACACGTCGAAGAGCTGAACAAATGTTGGATTCAATCGACCCACGAAAAGTGCCGTTTTGGCACATCAATTTCCAAATTTAAAGTTATTCTCTCATTTACCCATCCAAACCAAATTTTTGAAAGATTTATTGTCACCATCAGAAGGGTCTTCAAATTCTGGTTTTAAATGAGATAAAATTTATTCGCATTTATTACCCTTTGGGTAGAAAAATCGAAATTTTGTAATAACACTGAAACCACGTTATAGCCCAAACTACTGGATGGATTTGTCTGAAATTTGGTACATGGAGGTCAGGTGACCCGTTGAAGAGCTGAAAGGCTTTTGGGAGCAAATGGGTGCCATTTAGGCATATTAACTTTAAAATCTTAAACACAAGTCACGGAAATCAAAGACCCACGCGTTGGGGAGGTTCCAGCCGCTTCTCTACCGCACATTTTTTTAACCTCCCCAACCCCAACACAATTTAAAAAAAATGGGAGGTTATTGCAATCACTAAAATTTTCGAATTTGAGATAGCACCAGATCTTCACGTTTTGAGGTCTCAGGAACCCAAAAAAGGGGTTTTTAAAATGTGTCTGTGTGTATGTACGTACGTACGTACGTTCGTACGTTCGTTTGTAATCACGCCACAGGCAAAACTACTAGACCGATTTAGTTGAAATTTGGAACATAGGCATCTCGCAATCTAACTTAGATCTGAAAAGCTTTTGGAGCCAATCATGCAGGCCTCCCACGTCAATTTTTCATATTTTTTTTAGGAATTTAGGAGATTTTAAAGCAACATTTTAGGAGAATTTTAGGAGTTTTTACCGGATGATTCAGTTTGGTATGCTCTTGTATGATTCTTGTACACATATTTTTTTACATTCAAATATGTAAAGAAAGTTTACACTTTCATTAGAAAAATTTCGAGAAAATAAATAATTAATTAATAGATGTCTTGCAAAAAATGAGTTATGGTTCGAACTAACGTCACTCTGATTGTAGCACTATAGTCTCTCATGGGATTTCTCGAAAAATAACGTTATCCTTTATGCGTTAACATCACATTTGCCTATTAATATTGAAAAGGTAAATAACTATAATTAAAAATGAAAAACACCTTTCTTAGAATGGGTGCGACATTATAGTCAACTGAAAATTATTAAATTTTTTCAATGGCTAATTTCGTTTATCAACCACAAAACTGCCAAATTGTTTTATCAAAATTTTTTTTTTTCGGAATTGTTATAATCTATAAGGTATAAACTTAATTTTGACACGTTATTAAATTTATTTTAATGACGTCATTTAATAGTTTTTTTCCTGCAAAGAATATGGAGGAAGATAGAAAACTTTGGAAAACGTTCTTACATCATAACACAGAATAAGTTAATTCTTTGGGAGAACACACTACACCACGGTGTGGTAAAAAGTTGGTGTGATTAAATAAAAAGAATACGTATTTTTCTGTTGAGATAAAAAAGTTACAGGGAGGGTGAATACCAAACTGAATCACCCGGTATAGTAAGCGTCTTGGCAATAACAAAAAAAAAATCATTTTTTACGAGGTCTTTACAAGATATAGTTCCGACACCTTAACGCGGAGGTTGTGTGAGTGAGATAATCACATTCGTAATTATTGTAAAATTAAGTCAAGCTAGCCAGAAAAATATCCCAGGGATTTTCTTCCGCACGTTTAACATAAAATTGTTCAGAATTCCTTATTTTAGGAAATTTAGGATTTCGTTGTCATTTTTAGGAGAATTTTAGGAGGATCAAAGCATTTTAGGAATTTTAGGAATTTTAGGAGGTGTGGGAGGCCTGATCATTCAACCGGAAATGCCATTTTGGCACATCAACTTTTAAATTTTAAATGCAAACCCCCATTTTTCACTTCACCATAAGGAAGACCTTCAAATTCTGCTTCTAAAAATGTATTCATTCTTAGTGCCCTTTTGACCAAAAATACAAAAAAAATTGATTTTTATCGGACTTTAAAATCGCGGTACAGCCCAAGCCCCTGAACCGATTTGGTTTAAATTTTGCACATGGGGATTGTATTACACGTCGAGGAGCTGAACAAATTTTGAACTCAATCGACTCACGGAAAGTGCCGTTTTGGCACACCAATTTTCAAATTTAAAATTATTTTTTTATTTGACCATTAAAAACAAGTTTTTGAAAGATTTATTGTCACTATCAGAAAGGTCTTCAAATTCTGGTTTTAAATAGGAGAAAATTAATTCGCATTTAGCGCTGTTTGGTTCAAAAAAGCGAAATTTTATAATAACAGTAATAATACATTATAGCCCAAATTACTGAATCGATTTGGCTGAAAATTGGTACATGCAGATCGGGTGACCCGTTGAAGACCTGAAAGGCTTTTGAAAGCAATTGGCCCACGGGAAGTCCCATTTAAGCATATCAACTTAAAATTTTAAATACAAGACCTCATTTTTTATGTCGCCATTAGAAATCAGTCAAGGATTAAGAAAATTCTGTTGAATTGACTACACAGAATACAAAGATCCACGCGATGGGGAGGTTCCAGCCGCTTCTCTGCTGCATTTTTTTTAATATACGTTTAATAAAGTGCAGCTCAAAAATGAAAACCTTGGAACAGTTTTCACTTCTTTGTCACAATTATTTAAGGAAGTATTCACAATGATACTGCTAATAATAAATAACGTTAGACTATCTACTTTTCATCATACTTTTAGAATGTTATGGTTTCAAAAATATTTTTCTTTGATTGCATTAGAAAATCTGTTAAAATTGTGTTGAATTAAAATAACGTTGTCGTTTTCCAAGACGACTCAGAGAATATACAGGGTGTCTCAAAACTCGAGCATTTCGAACCCGAGGCGTTGTGGAGGATCATGAATAAGGCATAAAATAAAAGTAACAGAAAATTTTTTTTAGAAGCACCGCAGAGACAGGATGTTCCAAAGATAAGGAAATGTGGCATCGTTACATATTCTTTTACCTTGATATTATTACTTACAGTAAAAACCAAGGTAACAAACAATATTCGTAATAGCATTAAGTTAGGTTGCTATATGGTTTTTGTCCAATTTGCAGAAAATTGGACAATGAATAACTCCAATACTTCCGAAAAATGACCCGAATTTCGTCAGCCATTATTCTTCACGTTCATGCACGACTTCATAAACACTGATAATTAAATCAATTGGATAACTCATTATAGAGAAATTTACGTGTCAATTTTGGCCTTTAGGGGGGTTATACCTTTGTAACGGGGCTCAAATGAAATAATCTCAAGCAGTCTATTTTTTTTCCCTTAGGCTACTCTACAGCGCCTCAAGCCCGAAGTGCGCGAGTTTTGAGACACCCTGTAGAAAGTGGCTCAACGAAGTTGCATAACTAAACGAGGTAAAAATGTAAAGAATTCAAAAATATGATTAGAAGTTTTTTTGCACTTCAAGTTTAGCCAGAAATGACCATAATTTAGTTTATTTTAAAAATGTACCCTTTTCTCAGCGAATTCTTAACCTGTCTCACACCCACCCTAGTTTTTCAATAACTTGGAAGAAATCGGTGAAAATTTGACATTTCTGAAAAACGCAAAAACACGTCTACTCTATTTTCGATACAAAGTCGTAAGAAAGATTTTTTTCAGAATGGGTCAGGAACGAATCAAGATATCGGAGAATTCTTAACAAATTCTTAATCGCCTTGAAAGAGCGCAGCTTTTTCTAATTTTAACTCTTATGGTTTCAGACATCTCAAAAAGAATGAGAAAAGCACCACCTGTATACAATGAAATGATTTAGAATAAAGATCACATATAGCGGAGCAATAATTAACATTCTTCATTTAGCTATTCAAATAGCATTCTGAGACTAACTAGCCAGGTAAGATCTAAAACTTCAAAAAAAATCTATAACGAAAAAGCACCATAACTGACATTATCGGACACGCTCCAAAAAATGCATTTGTCACAATCCATCGCGACAAAGATCCGTACCTACTTTATGTTAAACACAACATCTTTTACGCCAAGTTCGAGGCCAAGGGGTAGTGATATTGAGCATAGTAGCGAAATTTCAGGGGTAGTGATATTCAGAATAGCGAGATTTCGCGCATGTTTCCGGAAAAACCCGAATATTCACGAACTATTTCAAAATGCGCTGATTTCCTCGTATTTCCAGCAAAAGAACAAATTTTAAATTACCTCTCTGCACATGTTTTGCTTGGATTGACAACAAAGGGCCCCCTTGAGGCACTCATCCTCGCCCTCCGAGACTTGGCCGAACCACTCTTTGCTTTTGTTTTCACAGTCACTCTCTTCAGTTTCGCCCCCAGATCCCCAGCATCCCCCTTACTCTTCGCATAAGAATCCAACTTGTCCCTCATTGCTGCAACTCCCTTCTCGTACTGCTCATGAAACTTCGGCTGTGTAATACTAATACTTTTAACCTGACTCCGGCTCTCCTCCAATCTCTTGCAAGAATTTTTATAAGCGGCAATTTTTTCCCTCACTGACTCGATTTCTTTGGCATATTTCTCCTGCAAATTCTCTGCGTTCCTGATTTTATCGAAGCAAGTTCCAGTGTCAAAGTTTAAATTGTTTAAATTGCTATAGTATTGGGGTGCAGCATCCCTCACAGGCCTCCTGCCAAACCCATTGACATTTTTGGGTCTCTCCATGCGGAATGACTCCATAAAATCTTCCTGTTTCATCTTTAAAGCCGGATCGTAGCTGTTACTGGCATTTTTCTCACTGTCAGATTCTGAAGTTGACAGTTTTGAAGTCTGGCAATTGTTTGTTATATACGAAGTTGGCAACTCGCACAGCTGGCTTGATGGGTAGTAGTTTTCCTTGGGATCGTACCAGAACCCACTAGATTCACATTCCAAGTCCATGTTGTCATATTGTCGGGGGTACTTCCGGGGGGAGAAGCACTTCATTTCTTTACACTTCTTCCGGCAGTCGTTGGGATCACTTTTCAGTCGACGTTTTGGCGAACTTCTGTCACAGTTAGGACACCAACTTACGTAGGAGTATTTACAGAATCGGTCTTCGCATCGGTGGCTCCTGTAATTTAAATGGCAATCTCCCATTTCAGCTATGATCTGCAAAAATACATTTTATTAATTGTTTCATTCATAAAATCAGAAAATCAGAAGAAATTAATTTAAAACCCACTCCAAAATGGAGTTTTAAATTATGCGTGGACGTCCTACCTTAATGAACCGGAATCTAGTTGGCTGAGGAAACAATTCATATCCGGAAAATGCAAAATGGTAATCACTCACCTATTTGCTGTGGGAAAGCGGTATTAATGAAACACCGTTTTTCGGGAAATTGCCATTACATATCAGATCAAGACAAACGGAGAAAACGGATCATACTTGACACAGCATGAGATTTCCTTATTCCTTGGTTCCTTTTCGTTCAGACAGCAGACAGACTGAATCGAGTTAGGTGGGACGTGAACTGTCGCTATCCTTTGTTAATTCGTGCGTAAAAGAAGATGGAGGCAGAGGCATTTCACTGTTTTTGTGCGCATGTCTGATATTGCTTCTGAGATTTAAAAAATGGAGGAATAGGAGGCGGATATTATGGCGCCAAATTAGTAAAAAAATGTAATAAGTTAAAATCGAGGCGTATTTTAATTATTTTGGGTGATGATTATGGAACATTTAGTTTTTTCGGTTTATTTCGAAGCTGAATTCGAATAAATAACCTTAATTTTGATTATTAGAACTCGTGGTTCATGGATTTAGTACGTATATTATTTCTATACAAATTGTTCCATAAGTACCCGAACAAACTTTAGGTTGACGAAAAAGAGAACGAAAACACAAACTGCCTAGGGAGTCCTAAAGTGTTTAATTTCCAATAAGTATACGTAGGGGAAGGCGGGGTTACATTCGACCACTTAGTCGTTTCTCATTTTTTCTAAAATAAACTATATATTGTTGATATCAACATTACTTTCACGTCATTCTGATAAGTGTTCTGCTGCCTGCTAATCACGGCAAAAGTTACTCTAAAACCGTAATAACCTTTTCTGATTTTATGAATTTTTCTATGTTGACATGTAAAATGGTCGAATCTACCCCCTAGCTAGGGTAGTTTCAACCACGTAGAGACATACTTTCGACCTCCTCGTTGACAGAGTGCTTTAAACATCTTATTTCACAGGGTAATTTTTTTACTATTCAAGACTGAAATATTATATGTATTATTAAACAGAAAAGTTAAGAAATCAAAAAAAAAAAACTTTACAATGAGATTTCCAAAATTATAGCTAAAATTAAATAGCTGAAGCTTGCAAAATTGCAACATAACTTTATTGGTATACATACCTAAGAAACATTTCCAACATCGGGAAAATAAAGAGTAGATTATTGCCTTTTCCTCTTGAAAAAGCGGTCGAATGTACCCCAGCTAGGATAGGTGTCGAATGTGTTCACGGCAAATAAAAATTTTCAGGGTCAAAAGTTGATCAAGTGATGCTATATGTTGACACCTGATATTAGTAGGACATGAATCAACGAAAAAAAGAATGTGTAGCGATTGGCCAAAATTTCGTTCCAAAATTGAAAGTTTAACAAGAATTAAAACTGTAATAACTTAACTTTTTAGACGCGATTCCAATACTTTTCATTCAACTAAACGTTTATGCATTAAATGTCGGCCTACTATGCTTTATGAGAAGCATAGTGGTATATTTAACTACCAACGGAAGAACAGGGGCCAAATTTCAAAAATTGAGATTTTATTGGGCATGTTTGAAAGTAAACCGTGGTCGAATGTACCACCATTTCCCCTATAGGTACCTATACTTAGGAAGACTCCTACTTTTTCGCAGAATTTTTATTATGGAATTTGATAGCTGATCGATACTGTACCGGATCGAAAACCTTAGTGCCGTATTTTCGAAAAATGTCATTTTAGTGGCAAAAAGGCCCTTCTTTGAATTTATTGCAGCAAAAGAGCATATTCTTACTATCGGATTAGTTAGCTATTGCATTGGCGGATCAAAAACCTTAGTGCATTTTTTTTGAACATTGTCATTTTAGGGGCAAAAGGGTCCCTTTTTGAATTTTTCTTAGCAAAAGAGCATATTATAGAATTCGATAGCTGTCGTATTGCCGGATCGAAAAATGTCATTTTAGGCATATGTATATGCCTCATCAGATTGCGCATCCTCCCAGTTCCACTAAGCGTAGAGCGGTCAGTTTGCATTTATTTAGTCTGCGGGTCGGTCGATCAACTCGGAGCTGTTTTACGTACTGCACACTGCACGTGTTATGATAATTCTATTATAATTGTACTTACTTACGATAGAAAAACGCACGAATCTACATACATACAGACGGATTTTAAAAACCACTTTTTTGATTTGGGGAGGTTAAAATCGGTAAAAACGTGAAAACCCCTAAAACAAAATTCCAAGATTTCTCTGAAATTTTAAGGGGTTCCTCAAAGATAAGTCAAGTTTAATTCCGTAGATAGACTCATGCATTCATGCGACAGAGAAATAATTTAGATCTGTCATTTTTTGACAATGATAAAGTCACAGAGGACACTCTTGATTGAATCAGTTTACCAAATTTAATTGATTATTCCATAGCCAACTTTGAATTAGTTTTTTATTAGATTTCTTACGGTAGGTACGGTCACAGTATGTACGGTACAATAACGCCTATAACATGAAGAATCGATTTAATTTTTACCTACTAAAGTGCGCTGTTTCGCTAGGTTTGTTTTTGCATGGAAAAGTATAATTCTTATGAAAATTTTCTGCTAGTAGGTAAATGAGAATGAAGGATGACGAAAGAAGCATTAAGAGGAAAAAAGTAGAAAATAAAAAAAAACTCCAATATGATTTTAACATTAATTATTAGTCTATCAACATATCATTCAAGACATTTTGTGCATTACAATAACAGAGACACAATGCATTGAAAAAATAACGTTTCCTAAACCTAAATAATTCCGGACAAACAATTTTATTTACATATTTTAATTGCACCAGAGGTACTTATTTACAAACTTAAATATTTTGTACTGAATAAAACTCAATATATTTATGATATGATCTAACATTTAGGCTCTAACAATCATTAATACTTTTGGTGTTCGTAATCCTCAAACTAAAACTGAGCAAAATGGACGAGATAAGTTGGTCGTTGCCATTATTGCACCCCTTGGATGGATTACTAAATTAACATTTTGATAATAATAGCATCACAGTAAAACTTGCCTTAACACTGAACATGGATCTAGCACTAAAGTAACAATCATAAGACATAGATTTCTAGCACCATTTTTATGACTAAGAATTTTAAATGATCGCACTGTGCTTGCTGCTGTGCTCCAGAGCGGCGAGCACGTCGTGCTTTTGTCTCACGTACAACCTCCCCTTTTTCCAGGGATTCTGCAGCTGGAGGGGCTTAAAGTCATCTCTTAGGCACCTCTCCCTCGCACCAATCACAGCTACCAGGCAGAAGTTTTTTAACTTGTCGGCTGGATAAATTGGTCCCTCTTTACCCTTAAGTACCACCGCCATATTCAACTGTTTAACTACCAAATCCACAACTTCCCTGGCGGTAGTTCTGGGAGTTACGTGCAACTTCAATGAAGTTCCACTAGCTAAACCAGTTTCATACGCGGCGTAAACTTGTAAAATGCCGGCTTGTTGGTCTTTAGAAGTTGATTGCACCAACTCAGGAACTTTGAAATCCTCGTCGACTCTCGTTCTGATATTCGATAGACTTTTAGAAAGACCTGTTTCTAAGTTAGAATGTAAATAGTGAGGGCTTAAGTGTTTTTGTTCTTTAACTTCGTTCTGTTTAACACTTGTCATGCTTCTGGACGGTACCATTTTTGACTTGTGTTTGGGAGTTGAGGAACTCACGGGATGTCCATCACTGTCAGAGCTTAAACTGTGCAAACTGTCGGTGTTAAGAGTATTCACACTAACTAAACTCCCCCCGTAAATAGGTTTAACACTTAGTAAAGGACTAGTTGAGGTACTTGAAATGGTACTGGCGCGACACCTGTGAGAAGTACTGGGGGGTGCAAACAACATATCTTCACTTCTGGAGGGTGGTAGACGTTCGTTGAAGAAATCACTACCACTATCACTGTTTTTGCGCGACTCAATATCACTACAAGCGCTCAAGTACTGCGATGAAGTTTGATTGGTACTTAACTGCTGTTCACTTTTACTAAACTCGTTGATTAGAGACGTGGTAGAAATGAGACTGGTACCAGGTCCTGGCCAAGATCCCCTGCCAGGAGTACTTTTCACGATTTTACTCGGAGGAATTTGCAATAAACTATGTTTGGGACTAGAGTCCATCTCTTTGTCCAAAATATATTTCATAGAAACCCCGCAAGTGATTCTATCCCTCGCGAAAGTGATAACATCCATTAACCATCTAACAGTCTTCCAGATTAGATTCAGCTTCGATTGAAGGTCTTGCAGTCTCGATAATCTCTCCTTGGCGATTGCCACTTCACTGTTGGAGAAGGCCTCGCGGTGCAGGTGGTTGGCTGTGGCCGCATCCAGCTCCAGGAGGCAGCTCAATTTAGAGTATTTCTTGATGATGTTGTTCTGGTAAGTGTTCAAGTGGATCATTTCGAACACTTGTATGGGGAGGCTGAGAAGGTCACCGCGTTGGAGGAGGATCTCCCTTTGGCCAGGGACGGAGCAGGAGAATTCCGCAGAAGGACAGACCACTATGAAGCTGACTTCTTCGGTTAGGTCGATGACTTCTGTGTCGTAGAGGCGGTGGTTGCTGGCCTCTTCGCCGCCGATTTCCATGTAGTTGAAAAGGCGCTTGGCGGCGCTGGTGACGAGTTCGAGGAAGGTGCGTTGTTGCTCGGTGGCGTTGTCGGTGAGGTCGGGGAGGTGCTGCTGCTTGAGGTACTCCCATTCCTCCCTGGAAGAAGGAATTCAAAATAAATTGGAATATCTTTTCAATGGTTTAACAAAAACTGAGGAAGGAAGTTAACATCGTGCAAGACTTGTCTTGCACGTCTCAATATCTTGATATTGAGACGATGGAGAAACAGCAACAGACATATTGCAGGTTGATGGTGTTTGAAGATAACCTTATAGGTCGAAAGCGGTAGTGACAAAATATAGATTTAAAGCAGGAGTAAAGTAATTTTACCTACAGCCCCCCTTTTTCAGAAACATAAATAATTGAAGATATTGGATATACACGGTGGTGCAACAGTGCGTCGGGCTTCCATGGTGCCTAAACCATCCAAGTTACGAATTTCGTTCAAGTGGATACTTAAACTATAAATGAAGACGCATTACAGTAAAATATTTTTTCGACAAGTCAAAGGTAACTTTTTTAAACGGGAATGCCCGATATATTTTAGCACATTTAGGGTCAATTTCATAATAAAAATTAAAGTGTCCTTTAAATATTTGCTTAGCAACATTTCAAAAGCCCTGCTCTTGATTGGTCAAAATCCCCTTTAAAGTCGACATTAATTTTAAAAGACCTTTAGCTTTTATTATGAAATCGGCCCTTAGAATCACTTTAATAGCCCTTATTCGTTCCTAAAATGTTACGGCTCTTGAATCTTTGGTTGGGAAGAAAACAATTATTTTTTATAGTACCGTATTCCCCCGTGTAAAAGCAGCAAAATCTGACCATGGTTAGAGCGTGTTTTCACATAGTAACCATGAACAAAATCTAATATTCGCGCGCTGAGAAATACTACAATAATATGCCGTATTTCACCATGTATCACAAAAGGATTCTGATATTGGTTACTATGTGAAAACACGTGGTAACTATGGTCAAATTTTGTTGCTTTTACACGGGGGAATACGGAGTTAATAACCCAAAGCGTAAAACCACTTTTTCGATGTGGTTTATACAGGCTGGTCCAACACTAGTGTCCAGCGGCAAAACGACATTTTCCTTTGAAGCTAGAGTTTTGAATTTTTTACAGGGTGTATGGGTACTAAAAACCCTCCAGATGGCCTTAATTTTTTTTTGATTGGACCAAAAATGTGACGTCACGAGATTTCAAATTGAGCTATTTTCATGGAATAAATCATTTTTGTCCATAGGTTGATTATTTTGGGCCTTAAGATTATGTTGACCAGATTTTTAATTTTTTTGAACGTCAGGTTAGCAAACTGCAGAAGGCAAAATAATCGTCATTTTATTTCATAAGGAGGCCGTGAAACAATATCGAAACGATGCGCCGTGTGTCCAACTTGAGTTCATCGGAGATTTAGAACTGTCAGTTGCTTGTCATGTTTTGACACGGGTGATTGAACTCCAGAATTATTAATTGATTGATTTACTGAAATAATCTGATATTTTTACAAAAAACTTATGCGAAAGTCATGAATATTCACGGCGAAGTTTTTGAACGCGCAGGCGCAATCGCAATGCGTGTTTACATCTCGACAGCTGATGCCGGCAGTCCGACACGATTAATAACCTTTCTAGCAGTTTATTTCCTTGCAAACTCGTACAAAGGTTTACCCTATTTAATTATCTGTGAATTGGGTAAGTTTTTCAACTTTCATTGTATCTGTAAAAACAACCCTGTTTAATTGAAGGTGATGTTGAAGATTTGGACTCGGATTTAAACGACAAGATTATGGCATCTACTACAAATAATTGTTGATGATTATCACGTTCTGATCCAAGACTGTTTACATTTTACAAGGGAAAAGTGTGGATATTGTGCACCAGTGTCGGTTTGAGGAACTCGTGTAGTGACTGCGATGATTAGTGTCAAGATTGCAGTGAAACCTTACTACGTTTAACTAAATAAACTACATTGTTGTTGAATTAGTAATGTGAAATAAATTACTAGCTAGGAATTTGGGGCATTTTGTTCCAAGTGAATATTCAGACCATTTCATAAAGATGCGTGTGTACCTTACTTAAAATAAATAAGTTTAGTGGTGCTTTATTCATAATTTAATCCAACAGAAATTGTTACTGTTTTGCTGATTGTTTTACAAAGACAATACGTATGATTTTGAAACCTGTCCCAGATTCATTCGCATTGCATTTCACCAAAGTTCGGGCACTTCGACAGACAGGGTTTCGGTTTCTCGTTCTCATTACTAACACTGACGAATAATTCTGCTAGTCTTGCCTTCGTTATTCCTTTATCTTGTAATTGTAGTAAACAACTGCTTCTTGTAGATTGTGATGATCCTATCGTCCAAATCTTCACACCTTAAATTAACCAGTATTGCTTATAATAATACAAAGAAAATTGAAAAACTTACTCTATTCACTGATAATTAAATGAGGTAAACCTCTGGAGAGCGTTTGCAAGAAAATAAACTGCTAAAAGGTTCATTAATCTTCACATCTTCCATGGCATCAACTGCCAAGAGTCGAGGATGTAAACAACACGCTTTGCGTCTGCGCGCGTGTTTAAAACTTCGCGGGACAGACTCGATGATTTTCACATAATTTTTTTGTAAAAATATTAGATTATTCGAATAAATCAATCAATTAATAATTCTGGGGCTCAATGGCCGCTGTCAAAACATGACAAGCAACTGACAGTTCTAAATCTCCGATGAACTCTAGTTGGACACACGGCGCATCGTTTCGATATTGTTTCACGGCCTCCTTATGAAATAAAATGACGATTATTTTGCCTTCTGCAGTTTGCTAACCTGACGTTCAAAAAAATTAAAAATCTGGTCAACATAATCTTAAGGCCGAAAATAGTCAACCTATGGACAAAAATTATTTATTCCACGAAAATAGCTCAATTTGAAATCTCGTGACGTCACATTTTTGGTCCAATGAAAAAAATGTTAACGCCATCTGAAGGGTTTTTAGTACCCATACACCCTGTAAAAAATTCAAAACTCTAGCCTCAAAGTAAAAGGTCGTTTTGCCGCTGGACACTAGTGTTGGACCAGCCTGTATACAACATATTTCTTCCTACACCAGTTAAAAATAAATGGTTAATTAATATTCAAATTTGGGAACTCACGTGACATCAAGAAGATCGAGACGTAGTTGTGAAATTTAAATATATTTATTTTACACGCCTAGCCGTTAATATAATTTTTACACGGCTGGCCGTGAGAAGCGGTACTTTCACAGCCCTTCTGAATCCCGAAAATCTCATTTTCAGTTAGTGTAGGAAGAAAAAAAATTACAGTTCACATTGCCTCCGCACTTCAAAATTCGCCATTTACGCGGATACAGTTTTTGTAAGAAAATAAGATGAGGACCTTGCTGAAGAACCTCGAATGTTACAGAGGATGTTCAAAATTAATTTTCAAGTTGCTTTTCTCAACTTTATCAAATGGAACACCTGTATATTTTTAGCTAGTGTAATGTAGAATTGATAGACGAACATTTTTTGTCCTATACAAATATATTAGTTATTTAGAAATATTATAATTTCTTGCCTGAAGATAACGTTTAATACTAAAGTTATAGCAAGAAAGCAAACCGTAACTGCAACAAATGCTCAAAATGTCAAAATTGAACAACCAAACTCCTTAGCCTTCTACGTTTTCAGGTATCCTAACACTGCCAATTGGCAAAAGTTAGTATTTCATCTTCAATGTTAAGGGAAGTGCACAGATCCTTTGAACACGGTGCTAATTTGTGTTCTGATCAAAGTGGAAGACATATTGGGCATTTGTTGTAGCTACAATTTGATTTTTTGTCATAACTTCAGGCAACAAATTTATAATATTTGTAAATAACTCAGAAACGGCTGAAAATCACTAATATGAACTAATATGAATTCTACATTACACCAGCTAAACATATACAAGATTTTAAAGAGAAAGTTGAGAAAAACAATTTCAAAGTTCTCAAATTCTGGAAATTAATTTTGAACAGCCTGTGACAACTAAAATGGGATCAGAGCTTTCTTCGAGCCTCTACAACAAGGTCGATCCTTACATACCGTATTTTCTTACAAAAACTGCATTCCGCGTAAATGGAGAATTTTTATGTAGGGTGATGTAAACTGCAATTTAAAAAAAAAAAAATTTTTTTTCTTCAAAACCAGTTTCAAGAGCTGTAATATTTTAGGAACGAATAAGAGCTATTAAATGGATTGTAAATATGCTAAAATATACCCATCATTCCATTTTTTTAAAGTCAGCCTAACTAGTCAAATTTTGTTCGAACCACCCTGTATGATCAAAAATATTTTACTGAAATGCGTGTAGTTTAAGTATCCACGCACTGTTGCACCATCCTGTTTATTTAGGTCTTTATTTAGCAAAAATTAAAATTTTATTTGTCTTACCCCCTGAACTGATTTCAATAGCCTAAAAAAAGAGCTGTTTGAAATTTCAGCTCAATTGAATAATGTTAACTTGCTAAAAGTATCGTAACAAATTTTTCCGTGAATTATTCATTTATGGGTTTCGTTAATGTATACAAAATCGTGCATTAATAGGCTCTGTTAATGCACGATTTTCTATTAATCAACGATTTTAGTATAGGCAATCAACTATACATGTCCTGACAATAAACAAGAATTTAAGTGACATCTGTCAAATTTTCAAAATCTACAAATTTAAATAAAAGTCCCATCAATGGATACTCAGAATCTTAACTTAACACCACCTGAAGTGCTAGTAAGTGCAAATCTTGCGAGCTTAAGTTTGTTTCCAGAAAAAAGCTGTAAAATTTATGAAAAAACTTATGCCAATTTCATTTCATGGTGCGAGAAGAAAAATGCACTGCGACACTCAGAATCTGTGCTTTTGGCAAGGCAATCGACATTTAATTTCTCACGTTTTGTTCATCGAGCTTCGGCACTTTTTAAATTGGATGCATGTTTGGTTGCATAACCGTTTATCAAACGCAATTTTGAAAAACAAATTTCGCCAATTTAATGATAATACAATCCACGGAAAAATATTGTAACTAACTCGAGTGTTAATAGGCGATTAATAATCTCTATCATTAACGCGTTCGCTGCGCTCACGCGTTAAAATCTCTCGATTATTAATCGCACTCATTAACACTCTTGTTCGTTAAATAACTATTTACGAAAATATTATGAAAGCTCAGTCTATTCTTAGTAAAAGTGACTAGTTTTTTCTTTTTCGAGTTACCTTAACCTTATATAATTTTATCAAGTTAATCTACGAAAACCAAAACATCCGTTTTACCCCATTTAAAGACCAAATTTGAAGGATTTTGAGGCACGCGTTTGCAATTATTTTTTGAAAAATCACTATAATTGTTTTTTTTTTCAAAAAATATCAGTCTGAAATGCCTAGTGTGAGTAGTACCTATATTGTATATTCCATTTTAAAAAACGCAAATTATATTCATATCTTTTAAGCTCGACCTTGAAAAATTAATGTCTGTACGTTGAGGTGAACTCCAGGCCATGCCCTACAATTCGCTTTTTCGTTCAAGTCTCTATCTTAAAAGACTTGGGAGATATTCAAATTTAAAGGGGATACAAAATCGATTAATCACCTTGTACAATCAGGAGATAAAGTTTTGATTCTTAGAAAAGATACTTATTTAAGATAGGTTTGTGAAGGGTTGTTTCCAGTGTTGCTCTGCATTTAAATACGAATACAAACACTCTAAAAATGTTTTTAAATTCTTTCAAGTAACTCGTTTATCACCGTAGTTTCGTTATTTGCTGAAAATCTCCTTAACAGAAAGGCGCCAACACCTTATGAAACTTATTTCAGTCCTTGAGATAACTTTTTGCATGTCATCCGTAGGAAAAAGGAAGGAGAAGAAGAACTATTTTGCATCAACGAAGCTTTCTTCAGTTGATACACAGGAAACCTTTTGTATCCCTGACCTTCCGAGATTCCTGGTGATAATATTTATTTAGGTGTTCCCTCCAAGATTAACCCAAAGGAAACACGATAATAAACGAAAAAATATTAAACACACACACGTTTAATGCAAATACAATTCCCGCTTCCGTTCATCCCTCAGCGGTTACTTCCTATAACAGGATTATTCCGTTCCCCCCAATTCTCCCTCTTTGCTCCAGACACACTAATCCCGAGAAAAGAAGTTGGGAACTAGTTATCGGCTTGAACGTTTGATCCAATAAAAGTCGACGTTTATTGAAAATGGATTCTCTTAAAATTCGGAATTTCAATGGACGTAATTACCATCGATCACGCACGCGAAGCGGACACTAATCCGCGATTCAATCCGGCCCGGTCAACTTGCAAATGAGGTACAAACTGCGGGCAGAATTTGCAAATTTATGATGGGAACTTGGAGCTGACGGGTAATAATTCTTCCCAACCCTAGTGGAAATATTATTTTTGGAAAATCAAACAGTAAAACACAAACCTACATCCTACATCAACGTCTTCAGATTTTCGCAAATATTGTTTTAAGGGCTTTTCTGATTTCCGATTGTTTACTATCATTGAAAGACCCGTTAAAACTCCAAAAGAACGCCGGTAAAAAAAGAGTGCGGACAAACCAAACAGAGGTGTCAATAATAAGCGCTTCTATTCACTGTTACGGCTTAATTACGACCTTTGATTTTGCCAAAGATTTTGTTCATTTAAAAAAAAATTAAAAATTAAACATGTTTTTATGTAACGAGTGTAAAGTGAGACTTATTTGAACGATTAGGAAGGTTATTAAGGTTAACCTACGAGTAGGTAATACAGCTGATAGTTTGAAATGAAGGTTTCCAAAGTTGTAGGTCTCTCTCTATTTCGTGACGTAATATGGAGCCAAATTTGGCAGTGACAGACTTTTGCATACCGCGCTTTGTCAAATTTTGCATCCACATTGTCTATCTCTTTTAATTGGAAACCCTACATCAGTCAAATAAGTAAACGTAACTTTTCTCCCTCACAGTTTGAAAAACTGAAAAAAGGAAAATTTTCAGTTTTTGGTGAAACTTCGAGGTGCCTCATGTCGAAATTTAGCACCTATGTCAAGTAAGTTTCATATCGGCACTAAATTGAAACTCCAGTTATAGAAATTTTAAATGTCGCGTTAAGAGTGCGTAAAGTTGACGAAAAAAGGACAATTTTCATTTAACAAATAATATCAGATCTCGTAGAAAAATTTGGAAATGAACTAACTTTTGGCAGATACTGTCTCTCTGCCTCTAAAGTCACACGAGACTATTGCCAATTTTAGCATATGTTGTACACTCAACCACAAAAATAATAAAATAGTAAGACGAGGAGGGAAACACCTGCGTGAGTAAGTGCTATTTCTGTTTAAATTAATCTGCTTATTAAAATACATAGTATTATTGACTGTACCTACCTAGACGACATTAAGCAAGCGACATTTCCTTCCTTAAGCTGTTGCCAAAATGAAACGTCAAATCAAATAAGTGTGTAAATGCGAAATAATGCACAAATGTATTCTAACGGGCAGTGATGTAAAAATACGGTACTCAATTTTTCTGGTAAAAAACCGCCGTAATTTACACAAATAATTTACCAATTTTTAATATCGCGTATTTAATAATGATGGTAAATTACCATTTTCGTAAAATACCTTGTGTTTTTGGTATACCGCATTTTACAATGTATCTTAATTTTACATTGCCAGTCAAATGTTACCAGCTTTAAATGACCTTAAGTCCTGTTAACTCTAACATGAGGTTTATTTCCATAGAAACAATTGTTGTTACAATGGAAACCAGACGACAGAAGAAATTTGATTGGTCCTCTTAAATCTCTATGAAGCCTAGGGGGTTTTTCATGTCAAAACACTGAAATTAAGTACGAGCGTTCTGAAATACCCCGTATACTAAAAACCTAATTTTAATGGTCTAAACGTAATAATGGCTGCTGAATCGTATAGCTAGAATAATCCTGTATACCTACCTATATCCCTCAATAATTAACGCAAATATACATATTTGAAAATGTTTGTACTTACGCCGAGACATGTGGATTATCTCTGATCTTGCAATGAGGCAGCATATTCGGCGACTTGGCAGACACAACCACTTGAATCAAATCCACAGAACTCTGCATTTTCAAATAGGCCAGATACAACCCCTTGCTCAAGTTCAAACTGGAAACTTGATGGTAATTAATCTGCTCCTGAATCGATGCCATCAAAACTTCAGCAATGCTGTGATCGTCGCTGAAAACGGTCTTCTTGACCACTTTGTTCATCGGCAGCCACCGCGAGTTTAAAACGGACACACTCTTCGGAGCCTTTACGTAATTCACAGTGCTCAAAACGACGGTCCCCTGCGAATCTCTCAAGGGCTTAAAGTACAGCTGACCCAGGTCCTGGAGGCCCAGCGAGGACTGCATTTGGAGGACCGCCGACAGGAGTTTGGTGCGGAAGTGGATGGCCGAGGAGGCGTTTTTCTCCATGTCCGACTTGAGGGATTTAGTGTCGTCCCAAGTGCACGACACCTTCATCAGCCAGTGAAGGTCGGTGTGGATGCAGCTGGGGAAGGTCTCGTCGATTTCTATCACAGGCAAAAAGTCTTCGTTCGTCACCAAAACCTTATCTTCGTGGTACAGGATGCACGCCAAGTAAATTCCTCTGAAAGATAAATCAAATTTTCGTATATAATACTACTAGTAACTCCAAAATTTCCGGAAATTTTTTGACATTTACGAATGACTTTTTGCCGAACGGAAATCAACACGAGTCGAAGACGAGTGGAGATTTCCGCGGCAAAAAGTCACGAGTAAATGGCAAATATAAATTTCCGGAAATTTTGGAGAGTTACGAGTAGTATTCAGCGAGAAAATTTCGACGAGCAAAATTTTACGAACATTTTTATGTAAAAAATGAAACAGGTAGGTAGGTTCTGAAACAAAATGACGTTTGATGTCTTAGTAACAGTAATTTGTTGATTTCATTCAAAAATTGTTGAACAAAAATGTCACGAAGATTTGGCGATGTTCCTCAACAAGATATCGACGCTGCAATTGACCTAAAGACACCAATTAATACAAGGAAATAGAGAAATTCAGTATGGCTTCAATTTATGCAGTTCTGTGACGAGCGGCAGCATCGCTTGAGTGAGTCGAGCACCAAGGTAGAACTCGCAAACATCATGCAAGATTGGGCGTATAACATGAGAAAACAAGACGGTAGTGAGTACAAGGAAAGCGTTGTTAAGGTCATGTGGAATAGTACTGCCAAGCAACTGCAAGAGCTTTACTACACGAAGCATGGTGTAAATTTGAATCCATTCAGCGATATAGAATTTAAGAAGGCACGGGACGCTAGAGACACCAAAAGAAGACATCTTCAGTCCGACGTAGAAAAAAGAAAAAGAAGCTCAGCTGCATTGACTGAAGATGAATATAAGAAAATTGTGCTCAGTTTTGCTGAAGACAACCCAGAGGGATTGCAGAAAAAGTTTTTCTTTCTGGCGTCATATGAACTCTGTTTTCGGGGCGGAGAGGCATTCTCGTGCCATTTACATTATTTCCTGGAAGAAAAAGACAATCAGGGCATGCTGACGAACAGAATAGAATACAACCCCCTGTTCAGTAAGAAGAGTCAAGGAGGAAATAAAAAACTTACTGAAAGTAAATGGTTGACATCAAATGATGGGAATCCCGATCTTTGCCCCGTCAGGTAACAAATCAGTAAGCTAAACAACACGAGTTTTATTGCTTTTATTTTTTAGGTTGTTCAGGAAATTAGTATCAAAAAGGACAAAATTTATTAGCACTACCAGACTGTTTTTGACTCCAAATCCCGGATGGAATGGCACTGGTTCGAGGGGGTGGTTCAAAAATTGTCCTGTTGGTCAGCACGAGATTTCAAAGTGGGTGAATTTGGCCGCCATGAAAATTGGTGTCGATACTGCGAACGTCAAGATATCAAATCATTCAATTCGTGCAACAACCATCTCGCACCTCGCAAAAGCTGGAGTAGACACCCACCAACTAATCAAAATTAGTGGGCACAGCAGCGCAACTTCTGTAAAGCCTTATCTTCAGCTGGATGCCGAACATCACGCGCAGCTAATAAAGAGGCTAAGAAAAGACCACCCTGAATCCTCGCCTGCACCTGTGCCTGAATTTCACCCTGAACGGGAATCATCAATGCCAATAAATTCTTATTCTAGTCAATCCTCTAGTGAGGCTAAAGTAGTCTATAATAATTGTACTTTCAATAATTATCATTAATAAATAAATGACTTAAAAGTGTAACTTTTGACAATCTTAATAAAAACCTGTCAAAAAAATTTCCGCTGAAATTTTTCTGTCAAACGAATTTCCGATGTAATTCTTCTCCTATTGGTCACATTACGTCATCAAACTCGCTCGTGATTGGATAAAATTTTGAAAGTCAAATTTTCATTAAAAGTGAAATTTTGTCAACACTTTTCAGTGGAAATGATTACTAACTCTGCCCTGATAAAAATGCCTTATTGCATTATGATTAAAACCGATTTGAAAACATATTTGGTTTAATAGGTTTTCATCAGTTTCATCGGTTTTAATGGGGAACGTTAATGAAATATATTAGGATTAATCTGGAATTCCGCATTTAAAATTATACGATAAATCACTATTGGATAGCCGATTAAAACCCATAAATCTGTCTCTTATTGTGAAATCCAGATAAGGTACCCGAGAGTTACGTTGGACCAATGATTGTAGACCATAATGTCACGTCACATGATGGCAACGCCACAGTTTTGAGAAACTGTAGCATCATTTATTGGTGTAGTCTGTGTGTTTTGTGGTTGTTAGTATGTAAGCTAGTTATCTTCCATTTCCCTCAAATAACGTCTTTATAAGAATAAATTTAGATTTAGGGTTTACGACGCGACGACGGACGGCTTGAAACTGTTCGCGAAAACATTGTCTAGCTTTGGCAGGTAAATATTATAAAAGACAAAATTAAATAAATTTGTAGGCACTAAAGAAGTTAGGAGAAACGGGGATTGGAGGAAGGAAGCTGATGAAGAAACTCTAGTTTAAATGAAAATGAATTATGTGAGTACGTGACAAAATTCAATTGATATTGTATATCAGGAATTCCGCATAATTTTTTACGGATTTCCGGGAAAGGCGTTCGGTACACGTATCTGGAATTCACGATATGGATCCATATATGGTTTAATCATGAATTCCGGTTTCAACTACCTCATATAAATACGATAAAAACCCATTAATTTTTTATCGGTTTTAATGCGGAATTTTTGTCTTCTAGATGAAATCTTTGTTTACTGAAACCTGAAGCTGTAACTTAACTTCTTTTGCTTGTAGGTAACCTTATAAAGTAAATAGTGACACTTTTACTGCTTAGGCATTGAAAATGTTGTCATCTCAGAGAATAATAAGTTTTTTTGAGGAAGTCAATGGCTGTCTTCTATAGGACATCTCTATTTACTGAAACTTAAAACATAAACTTGACTTCTTTTTCTTTTGGGTAACCTTACTTTAGGAAATAGGAAATAGAAAACAGTGACACTTTTACTGCTTAGGCCTTGAAAATGTTTACTATTTCAGAGAATAAGAAGTTTACCTATCTGAGGAAATCAATTGGTGTCTTTTAGAGGGCATCTTTTTTTACTGAAATCTAAAGTTGAAACTTAACTTCCTTTTCTTCTGGGTAACCTAAGCCTTGAAAATCTTTACTATCTCAGAGAGTGAAAATTTGGAGGGCATCTTTGTTTACTGAAATCTAAAGCTGAAACTTCTTTTTCTCTGGGTACGTAGGGGAGAGTGGTACAAAATGATCCCCCTAACGGAAGAATCGCTGTAAAACCGAATTAACTGGTTCTTTTAACTATGGAAACACTGGACAACTTCGGTGGAAAAATGCACTATCACTAGAAACACCCCACTTAGCTTCGGCTTTGATAATGAGCACATTGTGTTCGAAACGCGTCAGCAGTGAAAATCAAGTGTTTCGGTGTAGTGGGGAGTTTCTAGTGATAGTGGTTCTTTTAATCTGATTCTTTATGGAAACAAGATACAACCTTTGGTAGCTTACATAATTTTTTTGTGAATTAAATTTCGAAAAGAACGACGATAAAAAAAATTTTCTATTTCGGTTTCCTAATGAAGACTTTATAGCACCCAAACACGTTCCCGAATGTGCTCTATTAGAGCACGGCTTTTGTTTACATCGTAACCTAGACAACGATTGTGTCCAACAATCGCCAACTGTCAAGCGAACATTGACCTGTCTTTGAAATTGGAAAACCAAATTTTTTTCTAACAAATTGGGCATCCGAAATAGAAAAAATTGTATAAAAAACGTGTTTCATAAAGCTCGGATTTTGTAAAACTCGGGCTTTTCGCCCTCGTTGTCCAAACATCCTCGTGCGATAATAATTGGCCTTATGAAACGTGTTTTTTAATATACTATTGTACCACGAGCATGCAAATTTGTCTGTGCTTTTGACTCATCGCTTTAGCACCATCAGTGGAACCAAAAACTCCTTACTTGCTGGTTTAATTGGTAACATTTCTTTGCTGAACGGCTTCTAAGGTGTTATACGCATATCACTCTTATCTGGTAGTTTTTTTCACACAAATGATGTGGCACTTTGATTGGATAAAGAAATCTATTTATAGTAATTTTAATATTAAAATATAAAGAACGAAAAAAGTTGGGATCATTTTACCCCAAACATTTGGGGATCGTTTTACCCTTGTTTTACCCCAAGTGCATGAACAATACATAAGGCTTTATGTTAACAAAACATATAAGGGAAACTTTTGCAAAATGTTCTAACCTGACACTTTGATATCCGCTAAGTTCAGCTCTACATTTAAAATTTTTCTTAGATGTTAAATAAAATATCTAAAGCTGGTTGAAATAGCACCTACCTTAGATCAGACCTGCAAAATTTAAAAAAACGTGAAGACTTCTGTCAAAAACAATTGGGCGCATAATCTGTCATAGCTAGAAAGTCACCTTATCGACGTAGAGCAACTTTTACAATAATTTTGTGAGATAGCACCATTCATGTTTATTTTAAAGCGGGGGATCATTTCACCTCCTGGGATCATTTTAGAGCACTTTCTCCTACCTAATGTTAGAAAGTAAATAGTGACACTTTTACTGCTTAGGCATTGAAAATCTTTACTATCTCAGAGAATAACAAGTTTATCTGAAAAACCCAATCTTTTAGAGAACATCCTTGTTTACTAAAATCTAAAGCTGAAACTTAACTTCTATTTCTTCTTTTTCTTTTTCTAGAAAGTAAATAGTGACACTTTTTCTGCCTAGGCATTGAAAATGTCTACTACCTAGTATACCTACTACCTCAAAGAATAACAAGTTTATCTGAGAAAACCATCAATTGCTGTCTTTTAGAGGCCAGTCTTGTGCAAGACATTCATTGCGTTTAAATTGTTTAAATGTTTAAGCCCCAATTGTCCCGGTCTCCTTTAACTTTAAGTATGACTCTTAAAAACTTTGGAAACGATTGTCCCAATAAATAAATATTTCAGTTTATGACTCCAGGGTCTGTATTTTTGAAACGTGGGAGCTTCTCCCCGGGGAGAATACAACCGTAGGCTCTCAAATGGCGCTCCCCCTCCATTAATTTTTCGTAGTAGTGGCGAAGGCTACGATTTCACGTGGTGCCGAGCATGTGAGAACCGATCTCCACCGATTTTCGACAACCAATTACCACGATTGTATGGCATGTAATCACTTGACTTATAGTGAGTGACACTTTTTCTGCCTAGGCATTGAAAATGTCTACTACCTCAAAGAATGACAAATTTTTCTGAAGAACTCAATTGTTGCCTTTTAGGAGACATCTTTGCTTACTGAAACCCTCGCTGAAACCTAAAACTGAAAGACTTTTTTCTTCTGGGTAGCCTTAAAAATTAAACAGTAACACTTTTACTGCTTAGGCATTGATAATGTTTACTATCTCAGATAATAACAAGTTTATCTGAGGAAATCAATTGTTGCCTTTAAGAAGACATCTTTGTTTATTGAAACCTAAAGCTGAAACTTATTTTTTTTCTTCCAGATAACTTTTAGATAGAACGGACGGCCAAAGACAGAATATTCGAAAAAAGACAGCGTAGGAATAAAAATCAAAACACACCTACCTTCGCAGATTTTTCTGAAATTTACTGGCGGCCGTAAAGAGCTGTTTGATTGTAGTCTTTTTTCTCTGAGTTCGTCTTTGTGGTCCTGGAGTCTCCAGAATTTCGCTGCCCGGACGCACCTGCCTCACCTCCTCCATCAGCTGTTCCAGCTGCTTCAGCCTCCCCTCAAACCTGGACGTCTTATTATCGATCTCCCTCCAGCTCGAAGGAACCACCGAAGAAGGAGTCGACGTCAGAAACGCCCCAAACCCCTTCAAATTCCCACACGCAGCCCTAAAAAAATATCTTCTGCCCTGCGTCAGGTCTATGCAGCAACTGGTTTTGGACATGTCGGAAATGTCTTTTTCTCCCGAAATAATCGTGAAATCCGCCCTCGTTGACCATTGGACTTTAAATTTTGTGGTAAAGGGGGAGTCGTGAAGGGACGGTTCGTGAAGACGGAGAGTAACAGAAGAAAACGAGGTGATGTCAATGGCTACTAGAGATGGGGGGTCCGGGGGGCGCGCTTGGGCAAAGCCTAGGACTAGTCTTTTGAGGGTTTTCGCCCTGCGCCCCCAGGCTATCGCTTGTTTATCCGTGTCACCCCCAGCGCACCCTAAAATTTTCTGTTTCAATAAAGAAAATTTAGTTTTATGCACCACCGGGCAAAAGGGTTGGTGATACATAAAGTTTTGTGTAAGATAGCAATTCTTTTTTACGCCCTTGGCACAAAAATAAATTATTACCAGTCATGGCTGAGCTTGGATATGAATTCCCGATAATACTGGAGAAGGAAGCCCTCGTGTTGAGTGGTGCTCCACAGGGTTCATCCAGCAGCCCCCCCAGTTCCTGCAACCTCATTTCAGCCTCCCCCAGCAGCTGCTTTAGGTGACATCCCAGCTTTTCAGGAGTAGAAACTGCAAGACAATAACGAACGAAAGTAGTCGACATTTACTTTCTCGAAAAAATCCCACAATTTAAATATTTATGAGCAGCAATTAGGATTAAAGACGTGCTGATGAATAACTTACATCTGTGGCCCTCTCTGGCACCGAAGCTGATGAGCATTTTCACGAGGGGGCGGTTATTGCTGAGGACGGCGATATCGAGAGGCGATAGACCGTCGTTGTTTAAACTGCAAATAAAATGTTGATTTTGTGGAGGAATTAAAATGGGGAGAACCTAATTCTGAAAGCCGCTGCTTGTTGGCTTAATTTAAATTGGCCACTGTGGTTGTCTGGAAATGAAGGTTCATTTGCAAAATCGATTGTTCTTCGCGGCTTAGGGGATCTGCTTGTCTACGAACATTATTACAAAGGTAGATTTGGGTTTCATAAGTTCACTTTTAATTAAATTTATCCTTTGGAATTGAAACTAATATCTGCGATTGTTTGTTTTCCATTAACATACCTATGTCAATGATTTTGTAAAGACTATATATTATTCTCGATTATTCTGAAGTCCACTGAAGATGAGCATTTTTTCGATCTCTTGATATAATGTATACATCAGATAAAGCGCTCAATAACGTTGAAAAAAAATAGGTAGGTATTGAAATATTGTCGTTAACCTCACCGAGCAGTTGAATTTGTGTCGAAAATATAAGGTTGACGTGTATTTGCAATTTTCAAAAATCTTGATTTTTGACCGATTTCTTTGATTTTTTTAAAATCCAGAGTGGCCCTGACTGTACTTCCGGTCAAGTATGATACATGCTTTTAACTCTGAAAAAAATCGTAGATTCCGAATCCGTTGAGAAAAAAATTTATTTCCATTTGAGAAAACAAAGTTAAGGTCATTTCCGGTTAATCCGGAAGTGGAAAAAATCTGACTGCAGAATCTGATCCGCATTTAAAAAATTAAAATTGTATTAGGAATATTCCATAGCCAACGTTCGCACTGTATAGTGGTCGTCCCGTTCTTTTCGAAAATGGCAATGTCGCAATTTCCTTTACTAGGAGTACAGACAATATTGACAAGGTCAACGCCATCTATGATCAGTTAGGTTAAATGTAAATTGTATTCAGTCTTGGGTTGGCTTAACTGAATGTAAACTGTCACCTGTCAAAAGTCACTTTTGTTTCACGTGTTTTACTCGCTTTGTACGTCAATTTTCATTGTAGCGTTATTGCATCAAACCAAAAGGCAGTAGTAGATCACTCAAAACGCAAGTGAGGAAGAGCTCATATCGCCTGATCGGCAAAAAGATAATAATAATACCCTTTATAGTAATAGTTAATATACATAAATATGAAAAAGAACAAAAAAGCAACAATATTGATTTAAAAAAAAAAAGTATTTCCAAAAAAAAAACCTAAAAGTTAGTAGTAGTCAGGGGAATATGAGTTTATGTGTTGGTATTATGTGGCAGCGCAATTCAACTCTCAAAATGGCTCGCGCATGCCTATAATTGACTTTGAATATTGTCTACTAGGTCAAGTAAATAAGGCATTTGCGATAAGACTGCCTGTTAATATTTTGATAATTTTGAACGGTTTCAGTAAATGCTGGGTATGTTTTGACCTCCCTACAAGTGGATTAAAACCTAAAGATTACAATGTGGGTGTTTTCAGGCAGTTAGAGAGACTGTTTTACATCGAATTTTACGTTATTCTGCCTATTTATCACTGCTTTCGGTAGTATTTTTTAATAGGTAAATTTGATTCGAAATACAGTTTATAAAAGTAAGGTTTTGTTCTACAATTCTAGACAAAAACTGTTAATCACTTAAAACCGCACTGCGTAATGTTCAATTTTCATAAAATATTCAAAAACTGTAAATTCTCAGCAAGAAACTATTTAAACAAAAAAAAAATGCATAAACCTGACCGGCACAGATAGCCACAAAATGCGGAAATAAACGTTTTGAATATTATTTGGAAGATAAGATTCACATTATGGCCTTCATACTTGTAAACACCTCAAATAGTCACTAAAACTCTTCAAATCGAAAAAAATATTAACACGTAGTCTTAAGGGGAATGCCTTTGCTTGCGCAATAGAAGAAATTGCGACGTTGCAATTTTCAAAGGAACGCCTCATATTTACAACACAACAAAAATTGGAACCAATTAGAAATAACACACGCAATCTTCCGACCAACCTCAGGACCTTTTTTGCGCGCCAATCTTAAAACACATTGATTCTCCACACAATATACGCCATAGAACGTCTCAGTTCCTAAACAATCCCCGGGATTTGTCTTCAAAATCAGGAAAATCTCGCAGTTATTGTCACAATTACGGTGCAATGCCCTGGATTTTGTCAGATTTTCTTGAAATTGAAAAGACTGCCGTTGTCACTTCCTTGCTCGTATCTATTTTATTGAACTAAAACATTTGTGAAATAATTGAGCACGGACGCTTCCATCAATTACCTACAAATTTGCGTAATATGCAGTCCATTGGATTGATTGAAGCTGATAAAATAAAATGTTGAAGTAATAGAGGATGTAATTGAAGTGACGTCAGCGGTATTATGGACGGTCTGACCTTTTTCTGTGCGATATCGTCTTTAATTATAGAATAAGGGAGTGTAATAGGTTACTGAATTTCAAGCAGGATCAAGGGCCGGTTATATGTTGAAATTAATTTAATATTCAGGAAATTAATAAGAACTAAGTTCTCGGGCTATACTCATAGTAACATTAATTAATAAATAAGGACTAATTTTGGCAAAGAATATCAGTATTATAATAGTACCTACCTACCTACATTATACATACATATATATCAAGGGACTGAAGTGAAACATTTAACCCTGAGCAAAGCGCGGATTATAATCACGAGAGGAATTAAATGATACTTCAGTCCTCTAGTATACAATACCTACGCTATTTTTGCATTCCCCTATTTGCAAATTAAATTATCATATTAAATCTGTCAAAATGGCAATACTCTGCGATTCAATGTATAAAGCATCAAAATTAAAATCGTACTTTCTGGTGGTGACAAAAATGTTCGGTAGGTGTTTAGATGAATTATAAGCAACGGCAGCCACTTAAAAAAAATCGTTTCTCAAATAGTTATTTTGTAAAAATAAACTGCAACTATTCCTGAAGCGATGTCGAGTAAAATTTAAGAGTTTGTTGAAAAAGTAAGGACAAAACTATTTCAATGAGATGAAATCGGATGGAGACATGTTGAAATTTTTACCCTGGCGTGGTTTGCCGTTGTTGCATCAAGTTAAGTATTCTTCGTCGACGATAAAATTGGCAAAATCGTCGAAGGTCCACGCGAAGGTCGGATTGTTGGGTTGTCGACAACAAAAAGTCAAAAAGTGACGAGCCGCAATCCCGCCTCGCAAGAGGTTCGTTTTTTTAATTTTTTGCCATTAAATGTATAAAATATTGATATGTTTTGGCCGGACGGAAGTTTTCCCGTCAAACAGTCCCAAAAAAATGCAGTGAGTCAATATATTCGAATGATGGAATCTCTCACAACTGAGGTTAGCTTGAATTTGAAAAATGCGGAATAAACCTTTTTTAGAAAGAAAAATTTTTCATCAAAAGTTTGCCTGAGAGCCGAGCAGAGAGTTTTTTAAATCAGCTGAGGTGCGACGAGCGTTTTTTGAGAATAAATGCGTCCAATAGATTTTACAAAAGATCGTGGATTCCGCCGACTCTCCAGATAAATTGATTAGGCATTTAATTTTGCTATCCAGGAGCAATAACGTACCTACAAACGTATTTCAAATTACAATTATAAACTATGGTAAAATTAATATTTTTATATTGAGTTTATTCATTGGGATTTTTGAAAAAACAACAAAGCAAACAACAAGCAACAATTAGAAAGAAAAAGCTAAGTCGAACACTTTCTAAAGAACATCGGGGTTGTTTTTTAAATTTTACGCTTTTTCTGTTGATTTGCTTAACGTCAATAAACAGTAACAATTGTTGTTAATTACGTCCATTGTTTCAGCTTTTTGACACTTACAAGAATTTTGATAAAAATTGAAGGCCCCTTTAACAAACCAGCAGGAAAACCCTGACTCACACAACCCCTGCGTTCTTTAGAAAATGTTCCGACTTTACAATTGCTTTATAGTGGGGTAGTTTAACTGTCCTTGACAACACTAACCAGTTTTCTTTAGATTACAGTGCAGCCAACCAGAAGCGACGAAATTTGTATTCAATGAATATTTTATAAAATGCTTTTAAAGAGAAATGAAAGAAAATAATTAATTAAAATAGACGTCTTTCGTTTCTCCCAAATTTAATTTTCATCTAACTAATTTGCAATTAATCTCAACATTTTTGGTGATTTATTATTGCTTTTATCCTGCAGTATAGCCAACATAAAAACAACGGCTTTTGTTTTAAGACGGCATCACTAATTTAAATCAGTGCAAGCAACCTAAAAAGACGAAATATTCCCATGAATCTTTTAATAACGGCTTTTAGCGACTCCGACTCTCATTTTTGCGAAAGAGAAATGAAACAGAAATTAATTAAAATAAACGAACCGTCAAGAGCTTTGATTTCCGGCCATATTTTTCGGGGTGGTTTTTCGGGGACGTTATCGTCTCTTAGGTACTTGATTAACTCCACTTCTGGTGGCAACGTTAATATAACCCAGGAGCAGAGTTCTAATTTTAATTAAATAAAGCAGCGGTTTACTAACGAACTCGTTAAGCCCAACAAGAAGCGACTGGGATTAGAATTATTTTACGTAAAACATCGACAGTTTTCAAAAGATTAATTACCTGTTGACGTCGACATCGGTCGATTCCAATATCGTCCTCGCTTTTTCGAGATGTCCGTGCTCCACAGCCGCGAATAAAGCTGCAAAAAAAGTCGAGAATTAACTTTTTGAGGGGTTAATGGGGTTCGGTTAGTAGTGTCCAGTTAATGGCAGAAGGTCAAAGATGGTGGCATTAATTAACGCAGCGGTCAATTAGACTACATCCCCTAATTAACACATCGCTTGCCAATTATCGGACACAAGCTCGTCTCACCCTCAATTCAGACACCAATAATTATTGCAACGTTGCAAAATATTTCTCGTAAAGTTCGGGTTTCACATTTTACCACCCCAGTTTTGTATTTTATTGCAATTTCGACGAGTGCTACAAATGTCACTGCATATGAGCAATTTTAACTTATCTTCGGTTTTATTATTCCCGTTTGATCCACCGAGAGATTTTCAGCAGAGTTTTTCCCTTTCCATTAAGAAAACGTTCGACGAGGAAGAATTTGACGCCCTCAACATTTCCGTCAGATACACTCCGAAACAACAATGTTATTATCTATTCGCAGCATGTTCTCATAAATTACGGTCGGGCTGTTAAAGTTGAGAGAAGGAAAGTGCACGGAGTTCTCTCGAAATGCTGGAATTGCTATTGAACTCGTAAAGTTATTTTTTGCCTGGGAGTCTTGACAAGAAACGTGCCGTGTTGCTTTATTATTATTTGCTGGGATAACGTAAATGGATGCAAATGCCTGAGATTCATGGGCTTATGTAAAAAAGGTTTCGTTTCTGAGTGCCTCAAAATAGGTAGGGATTTGAAATTTTGAAAAGCACAACCTCCTCCAGACTTATTCTCAAGTACTCTTAAGTAAGTAATGATTGTAGTAGGCACATTTACTTAGCAATAGCTAATGTGGCAATATCATTTACCTAACTGCGTTTTGAAAAGTTGGATATTACGCAATTAGGTAAAATGTTGTACTGAATACGTTATGAAAAACCTAAATTGTTTGACTCGCATAATGTTGCAAAACTCGCTATCGCTCGTTTTGGCAAATATTACGACTCGTCAAACAATATAGGACTTTTCATAACTAATTACGTAAATAACTATAATCTCATTTTTTTTGAACTTCAATCGTGAAATAGTTATTTACGTAATTAGTTATGAAAAGTCCTATATTGTTTGACGAGTCGTAATATTTGACAAAACGAGCGATAGCGAGTTTTGCAACATTATGCGAGTCAAACAATTTAGGCTTTTCATAACGAATTCCGTACAACATTTTACCTAATTGTGTAAAATCCAACTTTTCAAAACGCAATTAGGTAAAAATTATTAACAAACTACACTGATTTATCGAATATTCTATGCTGCGCATTCATAGAACATACTGTGTATGTGCCTCATAATATATCCACGCGTTTGCATTCCCCCCCCCCCCCCCCGCATTGTGTTGTGTTACTGTATATTCATTAAACATATACTTCAGAATAACAAACTGTATGGTATATGCAGTAGGTATTCCTAGCACATATGGATGTCTTTTGGGTATAGGTACGGCAATATGTTAAAATATATTAATTTGGGTTCTTCACGATTCAATTTTAACACAACCTCAGATATTCTTGATTACCTACCACCTACCTCTTAGATATCCTATATGGATAACCTCAGATACGAGCATAAAAAATAAGAAAATTTACAGAGTTTGCCTCAAGATAATAACCTCAAGAATGCCTTTTAAGAGTTAAGATAACCTGTGTTAACCCGATTTCCTCTCGATGACTTAAGATATACGTTAGATTTCCTTTGATATCCTCTGAAACCTCAGATACTAGCGAATGTCTTAAGATAATCGCACATTACCTCAAGTCTTTCATGAGCCCTTAGACTTTCTCTAGGTTTCCGTGGGTAACCTTAGGTAAGTAAAAAAAATAAGAACATTTCCATGATTTACCTCAACATTCCCAAGATAATTTTAGATTATTATGATATGACCTCAGATTACCTCTAATCGAATCCTCTAATGAACCTAAGATATATCCTCTAATAACCCCAGATTTCCTGTGGATGACCTTGGATATTAGCAAAAAAAATCAAGAAATTTTCCGTGGTTTGTCTTAAGATAACTTTTCGTCATACCTTTTTCTCAACTGGTTCGGAGTCTATGATTTGTTCTGAGTTAGAAACATGTCATCTCGTGTGTCATAATTGGCCGGAAGTGGAGTCACGGCCACCCTAGATTTTCAAAAACATCGAAGAAATCGGTGAAAAACATAAAGATGACGTTCATTTTCGTTTTTTGAAATCTCTATTTTCCACCGATTTCTTCGATGTTATTGAAAATCTAGGTGAGCGTGACTTTAATTCCGGTCAGAAAATCGTAGCTTCCGAATCCGTTGAGAAAAAAGTATGATCAGATTAGAAAAATCAAAATTAGGATCATTTCCGGTTAAACCAGAAGTGCAAAAAAATATCAGAGTACACCATTGGATGCACCTCAAAAAAATAAGGCTCACCGGTTCAAGGATAATTCCGAAATATTCCTCTCGAAAAAGTTCTTGAATTTCTTACTTTTGAAAAGCACTGTATTATAATAATTATGGTTAAGCAATGGGTTAAGTGATTCGCTTAATTTTTGAGAATCTATTCGTCGATTTTGTTATATTAAAATCTAGTATCGTAATATTAATATACTATTTTTACACATTTTATTTTGACAACTGAATCAATGTATTTTCTTTGAGATATAAGGGCTAAAAACAGAGTACGCAATGCAGTGGTAATCAAACCGAGAAATTCGATTGCCATGATAAAAAACTAATGAAAAAAAACAGAACAAACCTAAACAGTAAACAAAAAAAATAAAAAAATAAAAACTAAAATAAAATCTTTTGCCGTGCACCCTTATTGGCTGAGATATGATGGTTACATTTTCCAAGGGGTCCCTAAAAAGAATGATGTAGAAATCACATAAACTTAATGAAGCATCTAAGAAACGGCTACTTTACCACGGCTTTGCCTTTGAACCAAGGCAGATCTTAAATTATATCCGCAACAAGGAATCGGTCCTCCATTATTTAAGGCTCATAAAAGATAAGCTCTTCTTTATATAACTACCTCTGACTAAAGATAGAGCGGTGGAAAAGCCATTCGAGATGATATAATTGGAAAACTCAGTGAAATTCCCATTTATTCGTGCAATCATGTTTGACATTTTTATTTTGCAATTAGTGGAAACCCAAACACAAGTTTATTTTTCCGCTAATCGCTATCACAAAACCACTCCGAGTTCCTCTTATTGATTTCGAAATTGAATGGCAACTACTGCGGGCGAATTCAAACGTGGAAATGCACTCGATGCAGCCTTTTGTTGCCACGAAATCAATACCTAATTTTTTTGTGGTAATAAAAACAAGAACGAAATTGCTAGTCCACTGAATGGTCCATAGGGAAGCACTTTTTAGTTTTCTCTTACCGTGCAAATGTATGTTGACCTTAGCTAAGCGCTCGAGCCGTTGCTGCAACAATTTCGCCTCTTTTTTGCTGGGCTTGTGTCCCATGGGTGGCAAGTTCGAGGGGAGGCTTGCCACCTCCATTTCCGGCTCCCTGGGTAGACTGGGAAGCTCTGTTCCCAAAAACGGAAGAAACAAAAAATAATTAACAAAAAATAAAAGAAACAAAACATAAAATAATAGAAATTGGATAAGTGGCTCGTTTATTAAATTTAATTCACGCAATTTCCTGCAAGGGGTCAAGCAATGCGCTGAATTAACTTAATATTACACAATTGTTCCATCAAATGAGATGTGTACCAACCTAACAAGCTGAATTGGATAAACACCTGCATTTACCTACGCTAATTCTGTTTAACATCTTCTTATTTGCCCACTCGGCGATGCTGCAATAGATACTGGGAGGATTTGCTCAATGGGATATGTAGAATACGTGATTAACAATGAAATGATCAATATTCAACACTGATGATTAAACTGTTGCAAGGATTTTTTAACACAATTCCAAGCAAAAGAAACTTATGACAAAGGACGACCAAGAAAAGCTTTCTGAGAACGTCAAGTGTGCAGCAGATGTCAAAAAATTATAAGCAATGCATATAAAAAGCTGTTGTGGAGTTTTTACAACTTCCCATTATACATTTAGTTCAATATTTTCGGCAAATGTTGCCAACCTAAATGTGTTTGAGAAAGAGGTAGACAAGTGGTACCAAACCAAGACATTTTCGGCTAGCAATAGACGTTGTGATTGGCTGTAACCTTCGGCTAGCAATAGACGTTCCAAGTGGCTGTAACCTAACAACTAACTGTTAAGCGCTGAAACGTAATGACTGACATTTTTGAAGACATTAGATCAGTTGTATTTCCAACGAAACATTCCCCCATGTGACGTCACAAAAATTAGTTGCACTTACGGGCTCACATTATCATGTGAACTTACCACACCTCACTATTATTCAGGTGTCCCAAAACTCGCGCACTTTGGGCCCGAGGCGTTGTGGAAGATTATGAATTGATCATAAAACTGATAGTAAATTTTTTTTTAGAGGCACCACCGTAAATATAGAATGTTCCGAAAGTAAGGAAATCTAGCAACATGTTACATCTTTCACCTTGATATTTTGCCCAATTTGCAGAAAATTGGACAATGAATAACTCCAATAATTCGAAAAATTACCCGAATTTTGTCAACTTGATCTTATTCCTCGACTTATTCTATTATATGTATGTGTAATGGGTGTTCAAATAAAATAATCTCAAGCAGTTTATTTTTTCCCTTAGGCTATTCTGCAGCGCCTCGGGCCCGAAGTGTGCGAGTTTTGAGACTCCCCTGTATGTAGAGTGCAGGTAAATGTTAACAATTATTTGTGAAAACTAGAAGGCACCATTGCCTACTAAAAAAGTTAATATATTCACTTGCACTCGATGTACATAATTGAAAAAGGACAATGAATTTTTGGACTTCTCTGGACTCTTACTTGAGGAGCAAACAGGAAAAAAACGGTAAATCCACTTTTATCAATTTGTGGAAAATCTCCAAAAAATCTCAACCATAAATCTCCCGCCATAATCATAAATTTTCTCCTCGTTTCTCAAACAGTTATTTATCGGTTTTGTATCATTTTGTCTCCTGTTATTTTAATAACGATAAATTTTTGCAAACAGGTAACATTAATATTTCAGTACGAAAAATATTTATATGAAAAATAAGAGTGTAGGTATGTACCTACATAAAATTATTTTAAAAGATGAAGAAATACCTAACTTGAATCTTGAATGGCCATGTTGATTTCTTCAAAAAGTCGCATTTCTCCTCCCATTTCACTGAGATTACAAGAAATCACCCATGTAAACACATCGATAGAAGAAGAGTAGATGGCAACATTGAAATTGGTATCTTGATTTCGATAGTTATGTGAACAACAACTAGAGATTAAAGTATAAAGCTTGAATGTGTCTGAAGTTTGACGACGCCGCGCCGTAGGCGCAGTTTATCAATCAAACCAGTGAGAAAAAGATACTTTCATTTTTCTGTATATTCATCTCTCATGAATATACGCGGAAAAGTAAAAACTATATTGTTTAATATCCGGGGGAATTTCTATTTGCAATGATTGGCAACACTGCTTAACCTCACCCTTAACTTCCTTTGATGACGCACCCCAAGGGATGCGGTTCTGTTTTTGTTCACAAATAATAAAAGAGTTAAAAACATGATACCTACTGTCATCACGATTTTTCGTAAAAAACTGGTACTCTCTACACGATTTTTCTTTAAAAAAACTAAATAGACGACTTCCAATGCTAATATGCAAAAAAATTGTTATTTATTTAGGGAATTATTTGCACTTTGAATGTTACTTTATACACGGTGTCCTGAAATTAGGTTGCAATATTTTACCAGGGCGTCAAAAATAGGAGTAAAAGTATGGGTCAAAAAATGTGTCCCAGGGGAGCTACAGCCCCTCGCCTCGATTACTGTAAATGACAGGATTTTGAATTTTGGAACATAGGTTGGTGTGAGGGTTGGTGTTATAAAGAGCTTCCACACATTTTTTGTTTATAATTTTGCGGTTAGAATTGATTTTATGAAATGGTACCTAATGACATCATTGTCTCTACTCTATTCCACATAAAACGGTCGAGAATCTAGCTAGGACACACCGTTTTCGAATAAAGACGTCAAAATACTATCAATTATTTCAGGGAAGGATTCCTTACTTCATTCTAGAAGGAAGAGGTCATATGGACAAACCGCGTAATTTGCTTTATAAGGGAGCTATGGAAACGTCCCATGAACTAAAGTCCTGTCGCATATTAACGAACGCGGGGGTTGTGTGTCTCAGACTTTTTTTCTGTTGGTTTGTAAACGGGATTTCAGTTCTGTCAAAATTCCTGTCATGGACAATAATTAACAATAAATATCCCTTTCAACCTCCATTGTTACTGTTTATTGACACTGACAGTGAGCGACGGGAGTGACGGAGTTGACGGATGTGAAATCCCGTAAACAAACCAACAGAAAAAAAGCCTGAGATACAACCCCCGCGTTCGTTAATATGCGACGGGACTTTAGTATACATTAAGGTATATAGGAAATAATAAATCCCTCCCTCTTGGTAAAAACTCTGTATTTAAATTGTGACTAGTTTCGACATTTCATATGTCATCTTCAGACCGACGATGTCAAGAAGAGGAGATTTCCTCTTCTACTACAAAATGGAGATCTGTTGACATCGTCGGTCTGAAGATGACATATGAAATGTCGAAACTAGTCACAATTTAAATACAGAGTTTTTACCAAGAGGGAGGGATTTATTATTTCCTATATACCTTAATTATGGACCCTCTTTACACTACATCCATTATTTACAAAATTTAGTATACATTATTTTGACGTCTTCCATCACAGATTTTGGAGCTCCGAACCAACCAAAGCCATTCTTTTCCAAAACGGTGTGTCCTAGCATAGATTCAAAAAGAGTACCTTTTTTATGTGAAAAATAGATCTGATATTATGATTTCACTACTATTTCATTAAATAAACACTAACGGCAAAATGATATACAAAAAGTGTGTGATACACCCCTGATTAAAATAAAAATTCGAAAAAGTTTAAAAAGAAAGTTCTTTATACATAACACTCCTATCACAAGCCTGTCAATTACGATATTCGAGTAAAAGAAAACTGACTTTTTGAAGGGCTGTAGCTCCCTTTAGGATGCATTTTTCGATCGACCTATGCTTATTGAAACTTTTACTCCTATTTCTGACCGTAGACAAAAGCCGAATCTAGACAGGGTTTAGGTACATTTACATAACGATATGTAAGTAAACTGGTGTAAGTCGAATGTAACAATAATATAGCTATATCCACAATACACAATCATAGCCTTTCAGCGCTTCCTTAAAACAGAGATTGGAGGGTTGAACCTCGATCCGATCGATTGATTTCGAAAGCAAACAATCTCAATTCACCTCTCACGTCACGATTTTCTGACCTAAACAGCGTGTCATCCAATTATTCTTTAAAAATTTATGAAGAAAGACCTCTCGATAGCTCTGCGATTTCAGGCAATAAAAATTTCCTCACCGTTTCGTTATCTTCACATAACATTATTGCGTCAGTTTGTTTACTTTGCGACAAAATGTCTAATTAATACCGATTTCTTCTTTTCCGTGAATGGGATTGTCCGTAGATAGTAAGGCGACTTTTTGCGAATTAATTTACGGCGTCAATTAAATAAAAGAAAGTTCTTGTTTTCACTTCTCATGCGTTGGTGAGAACCGCATCCAATTTACAGATGGATATTTGAATAATTGTAACTTTACCTACTTGAGGGTAGTCAATAAGTTATCTATTCTGAAAAATTGGAAAACAGTAAGAATGGAAATACGTACTTATCGATAATGAATTCCTGTTGCAATTTTTATTCCTCTTATTCATGGACAATCTCAGAGAATTTCGGTAAAAACCGTTTTGTCTATAGTCATAACCAAATTCCTCAAACCGACCTTGGCGTTCCATTCCATAAAACCCCCGATCTGGTTGTAAACTGATTGCTTCCGTAGGAATTTGTAGAATTTGAGCCGCTTTTGGTGCCACCATCTGCGGTGGGGTGCTAAACATCCGCAGTTTTGGTACCTTCGTTTTTTGGTCCACCCGTACCATCGGAGTTTTCAAAATGGTCTCGACTTCCGTGAAGACGTACGGTTCGTAGTAACCCCTCTTACATTCATGCAAGCTGGACAAGGAAGGACTCTTCTGCATGTTATTGTTGACGTTCTTGTAACTCAAAAATTTGGTACCGATGTACCGTAAAGAGGCGCGCACCGATTTCGACCTCTTCAAATGGCCGCTTTTGCGCCTCTCCGTGACCACTTCCGACATTTTCTTTTCTTTTTTCGCACTTTTCTTAATTTTGCCCATCACTTATTTAAAATTAGCGTCACATCGTCCAAACACGCGTCGTTCGTCTTTCACTGCGCATGGTTGACTGCATTTTAAATTACAAACAGCTGTGTAGATCTGTTACGAGAAGGGGACGAGGATTGTGTGAAAAACGCTACTGCAGTACTGGTGGTACTGTCTTATAGCAAAAGAGGATAAGGTCGTTTTTGGCATGACGCGGTTTGGATCAGGTAAAACACGACGTGATGACTGTGGATGAGGAAAGTCGGGTGGATTTTTTATTTTTTTCAGCTACTATTGTGTGGTCGAGTGTTCTTCTTCACTCTTCCTGTTACGTAAATGTAGGCTTAAGGTTGCAAAGCGGTTTCGCAAGCCAAGAGTAAATTTCCGATAATTATTTCATGAGTTGTTGCAACCGCAACGCCTAATAAGTAAGACTTGCAATATATCCTAGTACATTTCAGTTTTCCGCCTTCATCAGGACTAATTTCACATCATAAGCCTAATCGGCTAAAAATTTGTCAAAGCGAAAAATCTATACCTACAAAATAAAAAATTGTCACAAAGTTTTAAGACCAAACTGGCTTATCCATTTATTTTTAGTGATGCTACTTTTGTAGCATAGACTCTTATTTAGCAAAATCGTATCCTAAAAACTATTGTCCAAAAGTTATGAATTAAACGGCAATGATATTTCAGATTTGCCATTATTTCCTGGTCAAAATTTCATCCCAATTTCTCATTAAGTTATGACCACTATGTTAGTTAAAGTTATTAAGTTTAATGTAAACAGCAGTTCAAAAGTCATGTAAAGTCAATTCATAAAATGTTTGAAAGAATTAATTTTAGCAGAATAATCTGTTCAAAAAGGTATACCTATAGCCCAGTCATGAACAGGATGTCCTGAAATTAGGCTAAAAGTTCCAGAAAACATTTTTGTCGAAAAATGTCTCCTAAGGGAGCTTCAGCCCTTCAAAGGGGTACTCGAAAAGTAGGTTTTCTTAAAATTAGCAGGATTTTGAAATTTGGTTAGTGTTGTCAAGGGCTTTCTTTTGGGAGCTACAGCCCCCCTTAGGAGGGATTTTTCGACAAACGTTTACTAATAATAATAATAATAAATTTATTTCTGATTGGCAAAATACATTGCATGGAGAAAGTCAGAGACATAATCAACAAAGAGACAAAACAATGGAACACAGACGAAATACATGTCTGAAACTTTTAATCGTAGAAGGCTCTGGTAAAATATTGTAGCCTAATTTCAGGACGCACTGTACATAGAGAGTGAAAAAGAGGGTCACCTGGAAAAAAATAACGGAATTTTGCAATTTGGCACTTTGACAGATCGATAGAGCTTCATACCGTGAATAGTATAGTAAATTAGCTACCACGTAGCTTTCGAGCTAAAGCCGCCATATCGAAAACATGGCACCCGCACCCATAATTAGTTTTATAGGAAATATCTCTTTCTCAGCGTCCTGTAGGTAAAAAATTTCTGTCACAAAAAGTATTGTAGAGGATGGTAGAGGACTAAATTTTGCACAATTTTTGCATAATTATACAGGCTGGCGCTTTTTTCGTTTCCCTCTATTAGGATCTCAGAAACCATAAAAGTTAGAAAATTGGTTAAATACAAAAAAAGTTACACTTTTTTGATGAAAATCGGGTTTTTTGAAAAAAATTAATATCTTCCCTGCGGTTGATGCTATTTAAATGCAACTTGGAACTTTTTTATTTTTGACAGCTGTCAATTGAATGGTGTTGACAGAAATTTTCTACGCCTTCTCGATTTTGAGCAACGACAGTCAACTTTTCTTTTTCTTATGGCCGCCAAAATAAATGTTAACACAATTAGATACACAAAAAAAATTACTTCAAAGATGCTTCCAATATGGACATTTTTCAAAAAATATTTAAAAATTACTTCAAAGACGCTTCCAATATGGACATTTTTCAAAAAATATTTCAAAGTCACAGGACTTCAAGACCTAGGTACTTTATTATCGTTTATTTCAGTTGTTTTTTTCACGTCATGAGAGATTTAAAAAGTTGGTGCATTTTGTTTGCAAGTGTTTTTCATAAGTAAATGGTAAAATTTCATTGATATTGGTGATAGGATTGGATCATTCACCAAGTGGGGACGTTCCAGCCGCTTCCGTAGCTGCCCATTTTTTTACACGACCATCCCAGATTTTCAAAAACATTGGAGAAATCAGTGAAAATGAAGATTTTCGAAAAACAAAAACACGACAAACTTAATTTTTTTGATACAAACTGGCTTTCGAACAATTGACCGGACACCAAAATTTTCATATGCTTAAAGCCATAACCTAAAAATGGTTTGAAAACTCAACAGGAAATTTTAGTCCAAGCCTCTTCCCTCCATTCCATCACTTTTGATATTCCTGTGCAAGACAATCATGCGCTTTATCCAGGGATAAAGGAAAAAACAAATCACGTTTGAAATAACCAAGATGACACAGGTATACTTTGATGTTTTTTAATAATTCCTCACGGATTTTCCTGCTTGTACAAAAAATTTCCCCGGGAGCATACCGGCTTTCCCGAAATCTTACAACGTAATTCCCGTAGGTTGGTATAACAGTTTCGTGGAAACCTTTCATTACAGGCAAATTCAATAAAGGCCAAAGGAAAGATCATCACCTCCGTTTTTACGTAACGAACGAAAATTGCAGGAAAATTATTAATCGATGTAAATTGTAGCCGTCGGGAGTTTCTTTAAATGTATAATTTACGGCGGAAGTGGGTCCATTATCGATTAGCTAATTAATTTACGGCACACTAAACATTGCAAACACACAAATCATCTTTACGTATCTGGTATAAACACTTATTACTTGCAAGCTTTTAACTAATTAATTGATCTGCAATTTCATAATAATTAATTGGTTGCCGCACGTGACATAAGCCTATTAATTCAATTAATTAAGTTTAGGGCTTTCATGAGGGTCTTTTATTCTTTTCCAAGGACTAACATATGAGAATATTTTTGGGTTTGATGTGGAAATGTTACGTAAGTGTGCAGCTATATAATTGGTAATTAAATGAAGCCTTCCTCTCATATTTATGTCTGCCTTATATGTCTCAGAATACAAAGCAATCCCACAATGTAATGCAATTCAAGCAATGGCAAATTATCTAATTTATAGTGGATCGGAGTGGATGGAATTCCTGTCTCTGTAATATTACACGTATATGAGTTACCCACAACAAACGCGCTTATTATATCAAACTAGTGTTAAAATTATACATAATACATAACAATACATACTCGTAATAATAGGTTAGCTGTTATTTGCATCTATTGATTATTCGTAATTTTGCATCGTATTTTTTGCCAAATACTCAAATAGTAAGGAAGAAGTACCTACCTATTACTTATTAACTTCTAAACAGGCGATTGGGTTCAAATCTCTTTTTATTCCTTGCTACTCTTCTCTCAATATTAATTTCCCATTCAGTTTTTCTTTATCTAACAGCCAGATCAAAAAATATCAAAGGGCTTACTTTACAACCTTGCCTCAAACCAGTATTACTTTATCAGTTTATGTCATCTTTTCCGTTCTTTTTTATCTTTCTTAATTTTTTCCAGCAGATTTTTTAAATAAATTCTTCCAACCTTCCATCCTCCTGAATTTTAATTTTTTCCAGCAGAGTTTTTAAATAAATTCTTCCAACCTTCCATCCTTCTGAAGTTTTAACTTTTCTACCAGCTGGCCTTCCTCACGAAATATCGAAACTCGAGGAAAATCGCGTAGATTTCATCTCAAAGCCCCGCGAAAATATGCATTTCCTTGGCTTTTAAAGCTGAACCCGCTATTGATATGCAAATTCCTGAATACCGTTTCCTTCGGTCCCATTCCACTTTCGCGAAGGAAAAAACCGATGTCAGCTCAATGGGGATAAAAAGTCGGGTGTCTCGAATTATTAGAATTAGGGAATCCGAGCGTCTTCCGCACGATTGAATGGAATTACAGTAAAGAAAACAAATTAAATCGGCCGACAACGACGGTGGCAACAAAGAAATTTAATTACTTCTTCTCTAACTCGTCCGGAAAAATAAAGAACTTTTGCGAGCTTGCAATTAAAGCTTAAGATGCAAAGTGAGCTAACGTATTTGTGAGGAAATTAATCCACTCAGTCTGTGCAGTAATCGCGTCAGTTTTAGTCTCGAAACAAGGCGATTATGGGGATAATTGAAATTTCAATGATAATGGATGATGGATGCAATATGTAAGGAATGTGAATTTGGTGGTTTTAAGATGGTGGTAACTGGGAATAGATTGGTAAATGGACATCAGGCACAGGTTTGTCCTTCCCGCTTCTTATAGGATAATCTACGGAAGCGTAGAAGGGCCAACGCACTTTTTATTTTTCTGCATAACTACCAGAAAAAAATGACGAATTGCCAGAAGAAAGTCGAATTGCCAGAAAAAAAATTCGAACTGCCAAAAAAAAAGTCGAACTATCAGAAAAAAATTGAACTGTCAGAAGAAAGGTCAAAAATAATGTTCCAGGTTTCATTTAGGTAAATAGCATCAATCATTAGGGAGATATTAATTTTTCTGTAAAATCGCAATTTTCAGACTATTCGGGATAACTTAGGAACGAACATATCGGGAAATTCTCTTGCTTCACCAAGAAATAGCGCTAATTTAACCGACTCCCTAACTCTTTACTGTTTAAGAAGATGCCCAATAGTGAGCAGTGAAAAAGGAACCGCCTGTATAGTCTGGGGATTATTATGCAGTGCCTAGCTATTAATATTCTGATACAATTACTGCTATTCTGTACCGAAGTGAGCAAAATATATATGATAAGCTTATTAATAATAACTAATTTCGAAGTTATTGGGCCATTGATTTGAGTTCCTCCATGTTGGCACTTACAGTAATCGTCACTTCAACGGTCACAATCATGCACTGCACTTCCTTCATATGTCGACTTTGTTTTCAAGACCGCCACTTTTTTTTCTGGCAGTTCGACTTTTTTTCTTGAAGTTTGACTTTTTTTCTGGCAGTTCGACTCTTTTTTCCGACAGTTCGTAATTTTTTTTGGAAGTTCGACTTTTTTTTCTTGCAATTCGACTTTTTTCTGGCAGTTCGACTTTTTTTTCTGGCAGTTATGCAGAAAAATAAAAAGTGCGTTATCTAAATATAGTTAAAAAATTAAGTGTTACTTGTTAGGTGTGTGGACTGTGGATAAGGAAGTTTTCAAACTTTAAGGCATATCTACATTTGCAAGTAATACGTTTGTTGATTTTCACGAGGCAAGGAAAACATCTTATCAACATTGATAAGGTCGAGGATAAAGTTTAATCTCGGTTTTAACGAGGCTGCGAGCTGCGACGGCCCCATTTCATTTAATCCATTATTTACATTTCTTTCATCCGGGAAATGCATCATGTATAATCTCACGTCCGGATGATAGAGGATTCCTTTTTTATAATTCGACATAAACTTTACTGTTACTAGTGGTCAAAAATTTATGAATTCGTGGGCTTTTCAGCTCAAAACTCTCTCAGGTGAATAGTCCAAGAGACCGACTGGAAATTAAGAAGATAAAAAACAAATAATTGACATATTTAATAACAATCCACTTCAAAGTGTAAAGTCAAATCATTTGAACTACCTGAACCTATCCAATCTGGGAGTTAGAGCGCTTGAAGGCCTAGTTCATATCGTATATTTATTTGACCACTCAGTATATTAATATTGTTTATTTGTCTACAAGTTTCCACCGGCTACCACCCATAGGGGTCTGCCTTTACGTTACGTCGTAATTTTCTGTATAGGTAACGGAACAAACAGTGGCATTCGCCATAAGGCGAGGGGTATTTCGGAAATACTTAGAAATACTGCGAAAATATCTGAAAATACTCGGAAATACGATGGAAATGCAGTCGCAATACCTCAAGCAATACCATGGAAATATTAGTCCTAAATACGCGCACCAAATGTAAAAATAATAAATTTTGCTGGTGGAAATCAATGTACACTTTGATCAAAAGTAGTTCGGAAATAACTTGGAAGCGTCAAAGCAAAAAAAAAACAATCATAAGTTGGCTTAAAGCAGTTACCTCGGCAGCTACGCACGATTTAAAACCGTCAGAGGAGCATGCGAAACTTCTTTTTAATTTTAAAAACTTAATTGAAAAACTAAAAATCGAATTCCCTAAGTATTATAAATCTTTATGTAGTGGCGGAGCGTAAGTGGAAGTACTTGGAAATACCGAGGAAAATACTTGGAAATACATGGAAATATCTGGAAATACACGGTAATACACTCGGTAATACAAAAGCTTTTTCAAAAGTATTTCTTCGAGTATTTCCGGAAATTGGAAATCGATGTACATTTTTTAGAGGTGGGTGACCCCTCGCTATAACGTTACATGATAATATTTTGCACCTTTTGAACATCTTCAGTAATGAGTCTGGTTTACTATTGTCTACAAAATTTGAGACAATAATATAGTTTACTCCTCGGTTTAGGTACTCCAAAAAACTGCCAGATATAGACCCTGAATGGAAGCAAAATAATAGGATATAGTGTACCTATACCTATAGCATTATCCATGGAAAATCGCAATGCTTGTCCCGGTATGCAAAATTGCAATGCTGCCTTTTTCAAACAACCGATCCCTATAGACGTGCCCATTTCTTACAAATTTACTATATCAGCAACCCAAGGTTTCCAAATTATTAAAAAAATATATAGGTATGTAGGATTGTAGAAGAAGAGACCATGGAGATTCGTCATTCAATTAGCTAATTATGATTTAACAATTTTATTTGGTTAATAATTACCAAAAAGGGATGATCGAAGATAGTCAAAATATTTCTGAAATTGTTAAAAAGCCACAGATGTGAAATTGACTGAATTCTTACTCGATTCTTATGTTGTAGTTTATGAACTCCACGAGTGAACTCATCTCTAGTTCATTGTAAATAAAAGTTACAATTGCTTCGTCGACTAAAAATGCAGTTTTTGCAGCAGAGCGTCCCGAAGACAGAATTTTCTCATACGGTTATACACGAGGTTATACATATTTTTGAGACTTTTCCCGACAAAATGCTCAACTCAAATGCACCCAAAAGATATAAACGTAGATATGTTTGTTGAATGTGTAAGAAAGGTGCCCCTGGACGTTTTGTAGTAAACAACTTTCCATTTTTGGAGGTTGACGCAATGATAATTATAAAAACTATAGGTAATATATTAAAAATTCTGTAGCTTTGAAAACAAAAGAATTGACGTTTAACCCATTTACAATAGTAGAAATTAAGGCTGCCCCTCGGCCGGTTCCCGCCAAAATTGTGTGTTTTGCCTCTAATTTAAATTTTAGAAGGACTATCAGCTTATAATTGCTATTTTACCTGCACGTTTACTCCTGTAACACGTTGGTTAACAAATTATTGTTAAAACTACACTGGTTTTTCAAATTTGTATAATTTTCCGATTTCGCGCCAAAGAACAACATTATTGTACAAATTTGAAAAACCGGTGTAGTTTTAACAATAATTTGTTAACCAGCGTATTACAGGAGTAAACGTGCAGGTAGAATAGCAATTGTAAGCTGATAGTAATTCTCAAATTTAAATTAGAAGCAAAAAAACACTATTTTGGCGGGAACCGGCCGAGAGGCCGCCTTAAATGTCAAAATAAACCATCAAAGTCCACCTACAATAATTTGTAGCAACCCTGTACTTATCTGTCAAGTTGAGTGAAAAAAATTTAATCTGTTATGTCGGATGTTACGGTTTGTCAGTTGTACATAACTCTGTGCCAGAACCAGAAGATCGATATCGAGATTAATTTTGTTCCAGGTATTTTAAGAAAATTTAATAGGCGTGTGATTTGCTTCGAATTCCTTCGATTCGGTGAAAAAAATCTAATCGAACGACAAAAATCAACCTGAAATTTTAATTTAGGTATAAGTACTAGTACGAGGGTATAAGTACCTACCTAGGTAATAACTAGGTATAGGTATATTAACAGATCTCCATGGCTTACCATCAGAGTTTGCTTTAATAAAAATGTATGGATAATAACATTAAATTCTCTAAAAATGTGAATCAAGTGCTATTTTTCCAGATTACAGCCCATCTACCTACATATCCATTATCTCGTCCATAATCCATTCCATCCAATTTTGCCAAAAAAAGTAGAAAGTGAATTACCTTCACCTTCTACCTTTTTTGGACCTCCTATAGGACCTCCCGAAATTTTTATTATTCGAATCTCTAAATACTGATCGACCCTTAAATACCTACTTATAAGTGTAGGTACTTGAATACCCATATCTAAGTATATCTAGTACCCACCTGACAGGTGGGTAGGTTCTGTTAACACTGGTTGCCATAACGACAGTTGTTTGATTGGTTGTACGCAATAACTTAATCAGTTGCATTGCATTTGACTTAAGTCTAATGTCAAATAAAGTGCTATTTCTTACCAAACTTTTTTCTGGAGCAGATTATCTTCCCTTGTAGAATATCCACGGTACCACAACTTAAGAGAGACAACAAAGAACCACAAACATAACCTCAAAGGTCCACCTGTTTCATGAGAAATAAACAAAAACCACCTGTCCTCGCCGCTTTCTCACAATAATCCTTGGCGGGCGGACCAAAACAGCGTTTTTCCTCCGTGCAATTGTTTAAATGCGGAACTTCCCACACTAATTCACACCCAATTTAACCGCAATCGATTGAAATTCGCTAATAACGAAACAAACAAACAAGCCTTCCACAAGTTCGGATTGTCTCTCCGAAGTCAACGTGAAAAGAAACAGGTAGGTATGAAAACGTTAACAGATGGTATCTCCGACCTTGTTCGCACCATTGATGGTACCTTTGGGCGTCTCTTTTTAAAGCGACTTTAAATGAGTCACTTGTGCGGGCTTAGTAGTTGTTGCCGACGTAATGTAAAACGTATACCTAACGGAACTGGCGAAGACTCGAAGAGCAGTGGCGTAGCTAGGTATTAAGGGCGGGGGGGGCAACCCGGAAAAAGGCGCATAGAAAATTTAAAATACAATTTTACCTCGTATTAGTGAAAGAATTTTCATCGCTATTTGAACCTGCTGATTCTCTTAAGTTACAGTCACCAGTACTAACTCTGCCACTTGTACAAACACGTGAACTACCATTCTTTGCGAACTAGTCTAAAATGTTATTTTTATTGGCTTCCGCCAACCTAATTAAGGTTGTCTTTTGTTTTTGAACTCGGTATATGCATGTCCAGATTTTTTTTAAACAGAACAGATCATAGGTACTTAATCACAAACGTTAACGGGAAGTGTAAAAGAGATACTGACATGCTAAGACCATTCTTGTAAACGTTTATTCAAAATTTGCCAGATGGCAAAGGTTATAAATATGCGAAATATATCTCCTCATAGTCACGAAGGACTAATCAAGCAATAAATTCCTTCAAATCTTCGCAGACCCTCGGCCAAAGGCAGAGGTAATGCCATAAAAATACAAAAGCCCTAATAAAAGTTGCTTTGCTGGCCGTGCGACCTAGCGCTTTAGAAATAAATTTGTGGGCGAGTTAAAAACTTATTGTAAGCAGTGCGGCAAGGGCGCCGAAGGCATAAGGGCGGGGGGGGCGACCGCCCCCCCTCGCACCCCCGTGGCTACGCCACTGTCGAAGAGGCGACAAAGTTGGGGTCTTTGAATAGAACCGGGTCAATGCCTAAATCCTCCGTGACACCGCGTCACTTGCTACCTACTGCTATTATTTACTTTTTTAATCCTGTTGGATTCCTATATTCCTTCTTCTTTATTCTACCTTGTGGTGCATGTGGTTGGGGTAATTTAATTATATCATGGATTCAAGTAGCTAGCGTTCTGACCTATAATTGAAGTCTCCAAATTTTTGTAGACAATAACAGTTTGTACAGTTTCAATAAAAAAAGTGTTGGGTTGGGGTTGTGCAATAAACAGACATTTGTTTTCCTACCTAGGCTAGAAAAAGCGACTTTGTTGTAGGAAAAGGACAAGCCTGCTTCTAAGAGAAGGAAGCCATCGCATGAGGCCAACAAAAAAGCGTTTTTATATTTTGGGGTCGAGCATTGCAAAGGCACAGTCAAGTTGAAAACCAGTGGAAATGTCAATTAGAGGTGAAAAACATAAATGTTTACTTTAACATGATGTTTATCACCTTAGTTTCCATTGTGACAACAATTTTGTTTCTATGGAAAAACCGGCCAGCACTTTTCTTCTTCCTTCTAATTTTTCAGCTCTCTATATTCAAACTTAGAACTAATTCCTGCCTTTTTATATATTTTTCGTCAACTTTAGGTACTCGTTTTCATTGAATTTCACCCTCGCAAATTTTTCATCCCCTTTTTCAACCGATCGAAGGCTAATTTTACATAATTCTAGCATTTTGCCATCTTTCTTTCGGTGGTTATTTCTAGTAAATCCTCATCCTCTAAAATTGTCATCCCCATCCCCCTTCACAATTTTTGAATCCCTAAGCTATTTTGAACAGTTTTCGTTTTTTTTTTGTTTTTTTCGGTTATTATACTTTTTTCGTGTTAAATCTTCACCCTAACAAATTTTTGCAATCCCTCACATGCTAAAGGATAATTAGGGTTTCCAATTAAAAGAGATAGACAATATGGAAGCAAAATTTGGGAAAGACCGGTATGCAAAAGTCTGTCATTGTCAAATTTTGCCTCCATATTACGTCACGAAATAGAGAGAGATCTACAAGTTTGGAAACGTTCATTCTCACTTATAATCTCATAAGAGCATTAATTCTTTCCGGAAATTTTTGGAGTGCATTCCAACAACGTATTAATCGGCCCGAGTGGAACACGAGGGCCCGATTACGTTGTTGGGACGCACGACTAAAATTTCCAGGAAATGAATTAATGCTCGAATGCAGATTCGGTAAGAAAATAGCAACGATACAGCGACAGAAATGGAATAAAAATTATTTTTGACATTTTATTTGACATAAAAATTTCCACTTATTAATTTCGTTTAAGTTGGTCTAGGTAGGTATCAAAAATTTCCAGGAAATCACCGAGTTGTCATGGTAAACGCACAGAAATAAATTTTTCTATTGGCTAATGATTAGTATCGTGCGATTTTCTGGGTAATTTTACTCCACTGTAGCAAATTTTTACTTTCTGACACATTTCATCCCTTTTCAGAATTTTTCAACACCTTCCTACAAGTTCGCGTGTTTTTGTGTTTCTGCTTTCAGTACCGAATACCACTCATTTGTATTAAAATGAAATACTTAAGCATTTGTAGTACATTTCACACACCTAGTTCTTTATACCCTTTTCTGATTCTCAACCACCCCAGAAGACAATTTTGACATTTTTTTTTGTCTTTCGGCAATTCTGCCATATTATTTGATCAACAAAATTTGGGATCAAGAGGGCCATGAAAGTTTAGTGGCACGTCGAGATTCTTCTCAAATTTTGTTGTTCATATTAATAATAATAATAATAATAAAATTTATTGTATATGCAATTCCATACTTAATTAAACAATTACATCACAAAAGAAAGCAGATATACAGGGTGAGTCTGAAAGATTCCACATCCTTTATACCACAGAATCAAATGATGAAGGTTGGTGCAAAAATTATTGGTCAATTGTTGTTGGGGGGATCACCAGGGTGATCCGATGTTTTGTTTGTGTGTGATGGTTGAATAAACCACTGTTTAATATAAGAAAGTATATTGTAAATAAAACTACATGGTTCTGGCTTGAGAGCCGATATGATACTGTTGTTGGGCCTTTACACCCTTACAAAATGAAAATACAAAATAGTGGTGGAAGTAAGAGGGGGCACAGGGACGCGGCGCTCCGACATCCCGGCCACCTTGAAAGACACTTTCAAAAAAAAAAAAAATAACAATAATTAAAATAAACAGAAAATACAATAAAATATTAAAGTGCATAACTGTAGAATAGCGGATTCAATGTTCAATGGGTAAAACACAAATTTTAGTCAGGGGTCGCAGAATTTCCCCACTGGACACTTTCACGGTCACAACGCGCGTTAACTTGTCCTTGCCGGGATGCAGCTTGATTATACGACCCAGCTTCCACACGAGGGACGGTAAGCCATCCTCCTTCACCAGGACCATCGCACCTACTTTGATGCCATCTGGAGTAGAGGTCATCCATTTGGAGCGTTGCTGCAAATTATTTAAATATTCTCGCGACCACCGACGCCAGAACAGCTGCTGCATGCGGGTGACTCTTTGCCACCGAGATAATCGGTTTTCCCTTATATCCTGGAGATCTGGTTCTGCAGGAGCTACTAGTGGACGCCCAATAAGGAAATGACCAGGAGAAAGGGCGGACAGATCCGAGGGGTCACTGGACATAGGAGTGAGGGGTCGAGAATTGAGGCACGCCTCGATTTGACATAAGAGAGTACACAATTCTTCAAATGACAATAACGCATTTCCCACCACACGCTTCAAGTGAAATTTGGTGGATTTAACACCGCTTTCCCACATCCCACCCATATGGGGTGCCCTTGGAGGAATGAAACGCCATTCAATGCCCTGGGGGCTCAAGTTATTATGGATGTTATTTTTAAATGACTCATTTTCAAACATTGTCTTAAGATCCTGCAGTTGCCGATTTGCGCCTACAAAGGTAGTGCCATTGTCGGAATAAATACGAGCAGGTTTTCCGCGACGAGCGATAAACCTTTTTAACATCTCTATAAAGGAATTTGAAGTACAATCACTTATTAACTCCAGGTGTACAGCTTTAGTTGAGAGACAAACGAAAATTGCTATATAGGATTTTTGAATTTTGCATCTTCCTCGAGAACGACCTTCTTTAATTTGGATAGGGCCGGCGTAATCAATACCGGTATGAGTGAAAGCTTGAGCTTCTTGTACTCGGACAGAAGGTAAGTCGCCCATTAATTGTTGCTGAATTAACGGACGGGCTTTGAAGCACGATAGGCATTTTCTAATTACATTGCGGGTCGTTCCCCTACCAGCTATGATCCAAAATTTGCGGCGTAACCCATAAAGAGTCGCCTGGGGTCCTGCATGTAGTTGACATAAATGCTCTCGTTCAATTATTAGTTTGGTTACATGGTGCGATTTCGGAAGTATTATTGGATGTTTTGCATTGTAGGAAAGATTCGCATTAGTTATTCGGCCACCAACTCTAATTAATTTTGCGTTATCTAAAAAGGGGTTTAGAGAAACTAAGGGGCTCGTCTTAGCCACGCAACCGTTTGATTCTAAAGCTGAAATTTCGTTGGGAAATGATAGGACTTGTACCATTCGGACAATTACCATCAACGCATCATTTAATTCACTCACGGAAACAGGTCCCAACACCCGTTCTGGGGGGGTAAGTTTGGTATTTTTAGCAAAACGTAGTAAATATGCGAATAATTTTTGTAAGTCGTAAATGCTGGAGTGCATATTGAGAAGACGGGTTTGGAAATCGGGGGAAGTAGCAATTAAACTGACTCGCGCGTTCTTTTCTTCTAATAGTTCCGTATTTACCGTAGAATTTGAATCTCCGCCTAGCGAGGGCCATTTATGTTCCGGTAATACAAGCCATGATGGTCCGTGCCACCATAATTTGGAATTAATTAGGTCTTGAGGAAAGGCTCCACGTGAGATTATATCGGCAGGATTATCGGTACCGGGAACGTGACGCCATTGTGAATCTTTTGTTAAATCTTGTATTTCACTAACCCGATTTGCAACAAATGTTTTCCAACGATTGGGGTCGGAAGCCAGCCAGGCCAGAACAATTGTGGAGTCCGTCCAATAAAATTTCTGTGATATTGGTAGATTAAGGATTTTCAGTACCTTGTCCATGAGTTGCGCAAGAAGGACAGCGCCACATAGCTCTAACCTGGGCAAGGTGACTTTCTTAAGGGGAGCTACCCGTGATTTAGCGCTCAAGAGCTGCGAACAACTCTCACCAGATTCATTGGTGGTTCTTATGTAAACCGAAGCACCAAAGGCTGATTCACTGGCGTCACTGAAGCCATGGATTTGAATATGTTTATATGGATATAAACTAATCACGCTGCGCGGTATACTAAGTTGATTAAGATGGATCAGACTATTGTATAGTTGAATCCACTCGGACTGTAAGTCTTGACTTATTTGATCATTCCAATCCAATTTTGACGCCCACAATTTTTGAATTATTAATTTCGCCTTGACTATTACCGGATTTATCAATCCCATAGGATCAAACATCTGGGCCGTGATTGATAAGATTGTGCGTTTCGTAATTTCTTGATTGTCATCACTGTCAGGTTTGAATTTATACTTAAACACGTCCAGTTGACTGTTCCAATGTAAACCTAGTGTTTTAAAGTCAGATTGATTGTCGAAATTCACCATAGAATGTACAGCTTCCAAGCAATTCGCTGTCTGCATCAACTAGCTAATGAGGAAATGGAACGGTTTCCAATTGCCGCCCCCGTAGTACAATCTTGTTTTTATGTGGACGATATCATAACTGGAGATGTTGGGGGGATCACCAGGGTGATCCGATGTTTTGTTTGTGTGTGATGGTTGAATAAACCACTGTTTAATATAAGAAAGTATATTGTAAATAAAACTACATGGTTCTGGCTTGAGAGCCGATATGATACTGTTGTTGGGCCTTTACACCCTTACAAAATGAAAATACAAAATAGTGGTGGAAGTAAGAGGGGGCACAGGGACGCGGCGCTCCGACAATTGTGATTCCTCTTGATGTTATAAGCCGCCAAAGTTCTTCATTTTTAATCGTTTTTATTTAATATGTTTCGAATGGTGTATCGTGGGATTTTGAATTTTTGCACAGCATTGTTACACACCAAGAAGCAACTGCTGATGGTACTTAAGACATTATACAAAAAGCGGATCCTTGTTATACAGGGTGGCCCCGATGTTATTTGCCCATGAACTTTTTTATGTTTGAAAATATTGCTAATTTGCCTCTGCGGCCGGATTCCCCGTTCAATTCTAAAGCTTTTTTGGCTCTTAAAATTTTTCGAAAAAACTAACCACTCACGAAGAAAATTGAAAAAACCGAAAACATGATCATCGTGATAAACCTACAATTTCAATAAAAATCAAAGTGTACGTTGACACGCATCACATTTCAACTGTTCTTTTGCATTGAAGGTGTCCTACATCTGTGCCCAGAACCATTGCTCACAACTGAAGAAAAAACACTTTTTTATGAGGTAGACTCATCATTGGTTTTAAGGTGATTACGTGCATCATGTTTTCGGTTTTTTCAATTTTTCTCGTGAGTGGTTAGTTTTTTTGAAAAATTTTAAGAGCCAAGAAAGTTTTGGAATTGAACGGGGAATACGGCCGCATAGGCAAATACAAATATTTTCAAACATAAAAAAGTTCAAGGGCAAATAACATCGGGGCCACCCTGTATAACAGGGATCCGCTTTTTGGATAATGTCTTAAGTACCATCACTAGTTGCATCTTGATCTGTAGCAATGCTGTGCAAAAATTCAAAATCCTACGATACACCTTTGGAAAGATATGTAAAAATAATGTTTAAAAATGAAGATCTTTGGCGGTTTATAACATCAAGAAGAATCACAATTGACCAATAATTTTTGCACCAAGCTTCATCATTTGAACAGTAGATTCTGTGGTATAAAGGATGTGGAGTCTTTCAGACTCACCCTGTAGAAAAAATTTTTATTTAAAATCTGCCCTACTGTCCATTCAAGAAAAGATGAATGAAAGAAAAAGAAAAAATACAGACGATATAACTAATAAGGGTTGCCAATTGAAAGAGATGGACAATATGGAGGCAAAATTTGACAGAGCCCAGTACGCAAAAGCAATGTCATAATCGAATTTTGCCACCAAATTACGTCACAAAATAGAGAGAGACCTACAAGTTTGGATACCTTCATTGTAAATTAAACAAGTAATAAATAAACAAGAAATAAGCGCAAGTACCTACACAATATCTCGAAAATGAGACTCAAAACAAATTCACTAACATTCACTACCTACCAAATTTCAGTCAAATCGATCTAGCAGTTTGGGTCGTAGCGTGTTATTTAATGTTTCCTCGAAACTTCGAATTTTTCGATTTTATGCCAAAAAGGCGCTAAGTGTGAGTACACTTTCAGATACAGAATTTCAAGACCTTTCATGTGCTGATAAGAAAAATTAGTGTTCATCAGTCAAATTTGAAAGTTCACATGCCAAAAAGGCACTTGGCATCTGCGGATTCACAACAAAATTAACTGGGTTCACCAGAAGGCCAACGCTAACCTGTATACCAAATTTCATTAAAATCCGTTCGGTAGTTAACGAGAAATCGTGCTCACATACGTACATACGTACGTACACACAGACATTTTTTAAAAACCACTTTTTTGTGATCCTGGGACCTTGAAACGTAAAGATCTGGTGTTATCTCAATTTCGAATTTTGGAGTGATTGCAGTAACCTTCCATTTTTATATGGTTGTGGGGAGGTTAATAATTTTCTTTTTGCGGGCATGTTAGAGCTCGTTTCCAGTATCTAATCTTCTGTTCTTTTAGGCAATAAAAAATACATGGGTTTTTAGTTTACTGTGCCTTTAATAAAGTTCTTCAAACTAGAGGAAGAAAGATCTTTATGCTGACAAATCAAATTATTGATCAGATAGGATGCCAAATAAGAGAAAAACGATCTAAAAAGGTAAATATTATGGTACACTCAGGAGATAAAGTTTTGATAGGAGACCGATCACAATCTGGCTAGATTCAAGACGCTCAATGTTTGTATCATTGGTTTGTATGAAAAGTTATTGTATCCCACCAGAATCATTTTAACAGAGCTTCTCACGTTAATTTTTTTTGACAAAGCCTGCGAGAATCTATCCACTGTGAACGGTCTCTGTTCAAAAGTTAAATTTTTTTGAAAAAACATGCCGCGTTTGAGTTGCGTACTTATATTTTATAATGGTGTTTAGTTGAATGGAAAACCCTCGGGAAAACCTATTGTATTGTCGTATAATTTAGTTTCATTTGTTCAAATTCATATCAAATTTTTTTGTGTTAATTTCCGTGATTACGTATTTGTACTTATAATAAATTTTCTCTCTTCAAAACCGTTCATCCCCTTTACAATTACTACCTATGCAAGTCCCTAAAAACTAATTTAGCCAAGTTAGTTAAAAAGCGCATTATTTTGACGTTTTTGTAGTTTGTATTAAATTTTTACACTCTCAAAGTTAATCCCTTTAGCCTCTTTATAGTAGTAAAGTTTCACCTGCAGTCCTTGATAAATATCCAACTATTTTATAGATTGATAAACATCCTCCAAGACTTTATTATAAAGCATAATGTGAGACCTCGTAAGAGTGTAGCTTTCATTTTTAAAAACTACACTTAGCCACTTTTTAAGTAGTACCAACTTTCTAGACGGACAGGTAAGTAATTGCGGAGGAAATTGTTAATATCAAGTTCCCAGCCAACATATTTATATTTTATATCCATTATGAGTAGCGTTTTATGGTTAGAAGTTTAAAACGGATTTTAATCACCGCCACTAGTTTTAGTTAAAGTTGTTTGTCATACAAAACCGGCCTTATGGCAAGCATTTAATTGCAATTTCCGCCCTCAGGGAGCGAAATTTCGCCAAAATTTACTAAACTACAAAGTGGCTGTTCAAAGTCCAGTCCCGGTGCGGAAAATCCCAGTTGTTATCCAACTCTACATTGTAAGATCTCAACTCAAGTTTTATGCATTATTTAAACCGGACTGCGGCCTTTATCCGCCGTGATCTCTTGATTCGATTTTCTTTCCAAGCGGAAAAGCACTCCCTAACCCTTTGAGATACGAGTAGACGACAATATTACGTTATCCCGACTCACCGTTAATCCCACGTTGGCCCTTCATGCGGCGTCCGACGGAGGGCGAGACTAGCGCCAAGGGCCTGTCGGCTCTAAAACTAGGCCTCTTCTCAGGTGTCACGATTATGGGTTCCGGCACTTCCACGTTCTCTGTCCATACCGCCTCCACCATGGAATCGATGCTGGAAGAGCGTGGAAGGCGAGAATTCACCGTGTTTCTCCTGTAATCAACGTCAACGGTCAACTGAAAGTTCACTAACTTCGATGGAAGTTTCATAATAGCTTCGAGGAGTTGAGAAGAATTGGACCCGAAAGAGAACTTTTCGCATTACTAGTTTTACGTTGTCCTTTGCGCCAATCATGTGCCATTTTATGGGCCGTTGACAGTTTTTTACCTTTTCAGAATACAAAAAAGATGTTTGGTTGTTCACCTTCTGCTCCAGTTGCGCGGCGAACTCGCATATTTCTTTAATATAATCGATGACAAGCTGAAGTTTTCACGTTCCCATTCAAGCGGTCTTGTTTGTTTTTCTGTTTCGATTTTTCCATTGTTTGTGTTTGAGAGAAAGGATGTGGAACTAAAATCAGTAAAATCAAGCTTGAAGTGTGAGAGACGTGTGAAGAAACAGTGCAAAAAATGTTTTCTTCGCTCTTTGATTTAGGTATACCGGGTGCGGTTGCTTCTTCACTGCTCACCATTAATGACATCTGTTAAATGGTAAGAGTTACGGAGTCGGTTAAATTAGAGAAAAGTTGCGCTATTTTTGGGTGATTAAGAATCTTAATTCGTTCCTGAGTTATCCCGAAAAATCTGAAAATTGCATTTTAAATAAAAATTAATCTCCCTATGCTATTTAAATGAAACTTGGTACTCTCCATTCATTTTTTATTGAAGTAACAGAACGTTGGTTGGTATAAGGAAATTTTGCAAGGAATTTTGCTAACAGGTGAGTTGGTAGAAGCGATTTCAAGAGGATACGTCAGAAAACATGACAAATGTCAAAATTTTGCAAGTGAAATAAAATTAGTAGTTATCACTTACTATATTGATGTTGTCAAAACGAAAAGGGTTGGAAAATTTTAATTTAATGTAATAAGAGAGAGAGCGAGAGAGATTCGTATGTAAAGTCCCGTCGCATATTGACGAAAGCGGGGGTTGTGTGTCTCAGGCTTTTTTTCTGTTGGTTTGTAAGCGGGATTTCACATCCGTCAAAACTCCCGTCACTCACTGTCAGTGTCAATAAACAGTAACACTGGAGGTTGAAAGAAGTCTTTGTTGTTAATTATTGTCCATGACAGGAATTTTGACAGAACCGAAATCCCGTTTACAAACCAACAGAAAAAAAGCCTGAGACACACAACCCCCGCTTTCGTTAATATGCGACGGGACTTTATGTACCATCGTGATCAGAAAAAACGAGTACAGTGACCTGACTTTAGACGCACGTTTTTCCATCTAAAATGTTAGAAAACGCTTAATCTAAAGTCACTCGCTGTACTCGTTTTTCCTGATCACGATGGTACAGGGTGATAAAACCGTTTTGTCCCACTTTTAAATTGGAGTATCTTCGTTGTCTTATAAGTTAGCAGGTTGAATCAAAAAGTGGATCATAGAGTAGACCTTCAAGTTTTGTTTGGTATATACATTCAAATTTTTCAAGATCAAACTTTATTGTCTCGGCGGAAAAAAGCTACATTTTTTAAAATGGAACACCCGGTATATTTTGCATGTTTTGGTTAGATCTGATCATTGTAAACAAGTTTTGTATAGCATACTATAGCTCTAATTCTAACCGTTCGGCGGAGATTTTGAAATTTGTAGCGCGAACGTTGGCATTTTCAAGATCTCGAGAAAAGAAATAAAACTAAAAAAATTTAAAAATTGATGCCCTGTTAATGAAGAGTATTTTAGATAATTTATGTGGTAAATTTCATTTTGAAATCTTAAGTGGTTAGCCCGGTACAGTCCTTCAACGTGCCAACGTTCGCGCTACAAATTTCAAAATTCCCGCCAAACGGTTAGAAGTAAAGCTATAGTATGCTATACAAAACTTGTTTAGAATGATTTAAGAAAATGTAACTTTTTTCCGCAGAGACGAAGTTTGACCTTGAAAAATTTGTTTCTATATACCAAACAAAACTTGAAGGTCTACTCTATAATCCACTTTTTGATTCAACCTTCTAACTTGTAAGACAACGAAGATATTCCAATTAAAAAGTGGGACAAAACGGTTGGAGCACCCTGTACATTCGAAAAAATTACCGATAACAGTTAATGCACTAGGAGATTATATTTTACGCGCTTCAACCTGCAATGATATGATTGTAGTCAAAGCTACCCTCTAAAAGCATCACAGTAATGAAAAATGAAAAACATTCTTTTGTTTTTTTTGTTTTACTTTTTACTAATTAAAACGAAAAATTGGAAACTTGGAAAATTGGAAAAATAATTTAATTCTACAACCGATGGCTATATTATATCACTTGATAGTATGGTGTCGTTAACGTAACAATATTCCAAAGCTCATCATAATGTTATAGGAGACGAATTGCTTTCAAGAGCTTGACACGCCAAATTTCCAAAACTAAAGGTTATAAATTGGTAGTGGGGTGATTTTAAAACAAGTAGGTACCTACTGCAAAAGCTTTTTTTTGCAAAATAAGCAATATCTTCTTATGATGAAAACATCATTAATGAATGCCGCTTCGAGTTCATCATAGAGTTCAAAAATAAAGAGAATAAATAATCCTTAAACAATAAACAATAACAATAATGAAGGTTGGAAAGGATTATTGTTGTTAATTTATTGTTCATTGTTTTGCTGCATTTTGACATGAATTCTGACGGAACTGTAGTCCGTTGAAACAAACCAAATGTTCCGACTTTATTTATGCTGTCTTCGAGGACCAAGAATTGTGTATCTTTGAAGCTTTTGTTACAAAAGATTGGCCTCTATAATTTCAATTGCCCGAAACTGAGGGAAAACTCACTCCAAAAATACCGCTCTCAGCATAATTTTTGACATGATCCTTTTGCCGGCAGTAAATTTCGATCACCCTGAGACTCCCGAAGCTTTATTCCCCATTTACTCTAATATCAATCTGAGCGTTTGGAGGGAATCATGGCAATCCTTGCAACATATTTTATCATTTCATTAGATCGTTTCCTCGTCCAAACAGGAAATAAAAATTTATTATTCCCAGCGGACGTCTATCTAGAACAGTAGGGAATAACGCAGCATCTGTGCTAAATTGAAAATTTCCCATTAATTCCCCAGATTACGGGAACGAATCAAAAATTCAAATTTCTCAGTTTTTATCTTTCCTAAACTCAATTTCTATTCGAGTTCATTGTTTGGGTGGGATTTTTGCGCGCTCGGGGGAAATTCTCGCGGAAGTAAACTAAAACCTTTAAAGTGCTGTTTTTCGCGAAAATTGAGACAGATTTCAGGCAGCATCAATGAGCGGTTTATTAGGAAAAAGTGGAACAACAATAGTTCGCGGCGCAGAATTTGATTGGAAGAGAAATGGCCACTGCTTCCCTGGAGAAAATAGCGAAATCAGTGTGACAAATGGAAAAGTGACGTTATTTGATGGAAAGGAAAATGCAATTCATCTTGCGTAACACGACGTTTTCTGCATTACCCTCATTTTTTCCTCATATTGATCCAGGTAATAAAAATTTTACAGGTACGAATCGATTGCGGTCGTTGCCCGAGTTTTAAAATTGCCGGGGATCAAAACAAATACAAAATTTAGACCCTGAGAGTGTCGGTAAAGCTTCGACGTGCCGTTTAACTTTCACAACCCTTTTGATGTTAGATTTAATTGGTCAAGTAATTGGAGAATGAAAGTACTTTGTTTGAATCTCCCGCGCTAATTTGCGTCACGGTTGCATGACTCTATTGGTCGGAGGACGTAGGCAAAGTTTTTAGCTTTACCCGCTATAAATCAAACAATAAATTTATGTAGTTGGCATGTATATTATGTGTCGCCGGCAGCGGTTTTCCCTGATTTATTGTCAGACATGTAAAGCACGTGTACCAACCTTTCCCAGCTTAATCTCCTCGTGATATTTGAATCGTCGACAATCATCTCGTTCTTGGATCCGCTCTGATTGAGGAGTTTACCTAAACGATACAACGTCGTATTGCTATTGCTTGTGCCCTGCATACGGTATGCCCTTGCCGCTACGACGTGAGGGGCTGGCACCCTGAAATAATAAAATACCAGATCGTTATAAAGAAAATTATTCATATCGCGTCTAGCGACCTGACTGGAATTCTTTGCTCGCGTTACAAAATTAACGAATTAAGGGGCATTACCTGAGTAATAAAGTGCCATCAGCACCCCGTTCCGGCCCGTAACTCCCCGAGCTGCATAGTTTGCTGACGGCCGACTTTCGGCGAGTTTCTAAACCAGTGGCGTCGTCTCGGCTGAATGAAACTCGTGCGGAAAGGAAGCGCGATGAGAGGCCTCGAGGTTGGATGTCTGGGGTGCAATTGCCGAGTTGGGCTTGCAGGATGCTTACTCCGGGCACTACGATGGCTGGGAGGGTTCGAGATCGGAGTAATGGCGGAGGTTGTTTTCTTCCGGTGCGTCCGGCGCCTTCTAAACCCGCGCATGACGCTCTTTGGTCGATTCGACTGGCTGCTAATTGGGCTCTGAAATAGAAAGATAGATAATTTATAAATAGATAGATAGAATAGATACCAATGTATTTATTTACCACTTTTTTACATATATTTAAAAGAATATATACCTATTTATGTGGCAAGTCAAAATAAGAATAAAAGGAACAATAATTTACTGTAGACCTATACAATAAAATATACATACTTAGATATATAAGAATAGAAACAACAGACAAAAGGAAGCATTAAATGCCTAATTGACAACAAATCAAATAGGTTTGTGTGTATTTTACAATTACAAAACAGATGCTTGGTGGATGAGCCAACAAACAGTTAAACTCCAATAATAGGACGAATACCTTCTCATGTGTTCATTTACACAATACGATAAGTAGGCAAAGTTATGTCGAAGAGTGCGTAGCACGAGTACTATTCCCGAGAGCAACAGGCATGTGTGAAGCAATCGCAAAAAATATATTCATATCTTGAGACCACGAATAGGGGGGCTGGAAGTTTATACAGGGTGAGTCTGAACGACATCACATCCTTCATACCACATAATCTACTGTTCAAATGATGAGGTTTGGTGCAAAAATTTTAGGTCAATTGTGATTCCTCTTGATGTTATAAGCCGCCAAAGTTCTTCATTTTTAATCGTTTTTATTTAATATCTTCCGAATGGTGTATCGCAGGATTCTGAAATTTTATACAGTATTGTTGCAGACCAAGAGGCAACTCCTGATGGTACTTCAGACATTATCCAAAAATCGGATCCCTGTTATACAGGATGGTCCTAATGTTATTTGTTCTTGAACTTTTTTATGTTTTTAAATGTTGCTAATTTGTCTATGCGGTGTTATTCTTCGATCAATTTTAAACCTTTTTTGGCTCTTAATTTTCTTTGAAAAAATTCACCATTCACCAGAAAAATTGAAAAAACCGGAGAAATGACAATCGCTATAACGCCTTAAATTGCAATAAAAATCAAATATGCGTTGATACACGTCATATTTCGATTGTTTTTATGCAAGGGAGCCATTTTTCGACAACGGTGTGCTGAATTCATGTTCATCATAACTGAAGAAAGACTTGGGTGGTAATTTTACTTTTTTTAAGTGAAATTTTACCATTGGTTTTATGGTGATTCCTTGAAGCATGTTATCTGTTTTTACAATTTTGCTGGTAAATTGTGAGTTTTTTCAAAAAAATTTACGAGCCAAAAAAGCTTTACAATTGATCGAAGAATAACACCGCATAAACAAATTACCAACATTTAAAAACATAAAAAAGTTCAAGAACAAATAACATTAGGACAGGGATCCGATTTTTGGATAATGTCTGAAGTACCATCATGAGTTGCCTCTTGGTCTGCAACAATACTGTACAAGATTTCAGAATCCTGCGATACACCAGTCGGAAGATATTAAATAAAAACGATTAAAAATGAAGAAATTTGGCGGCTTATAACATCAAGAGGAATCACAATTGACCTAAAATTTTTGCACCAAACCTCATCATTTGAACAGTAGATCATGTGGTATGAAGGTTGTGGTGTCGTTCAGACTCACCCTGTATAGACCTTCGTATGTACAGTGATTAAAAATAGCAGCCAAAACACTATATGCACATCAAAATAAAGCTAAGAGAATCCTCTACAAATAAGATGGTATGAATACGATCAGCCATTTTGTCAGAATCAAGTGCTAAAAGTGTTTAAGGGTAGTTGCCAATAAAAAAATAAAACAAGAATTGTCCAGATTTCTCAGTGTTATAACGTGTGAACAAAAACTTTTCCGATCTAGTTCTTGCCGTGAGAGGCGTATAGGGCGTAGACTTCTGAAATTATCATTCAAAACTAAATCTGACAGTGACGTTATCAAATAGTTTCCGTAGATCACTCTTTATTATTATTATTAATATTAGGCCGATATTAAGCTTGTAACGGACGAGGATACGATTTGTGGCCGAGGCGTAGCCGAGGCTATCAAATTATCCGAGTCAGTTATCACGCTCATTATCGGCCGTATATTATTGTGGTAGTTTTCGTGATACATACGCACAAAACGGTATAAAAAAATTTGGCAGCAGAGGAGCGGCTGGAACTTCCCCATCGCATGAATTTTTGATCTCCGTGTCTTGTGTTTAAAATCTTAATAATTACGGAAAATGAATACGTAATCAAGGAAAACAGATTCGTAATTACGGAAAAAATGCGCAATTACGAAAAAAAATGGGGAGATGGAGTGGAGAGGCCAACACGTGTCCCTGGTACCCATCAGGGTACAATACTTCTCATGCGTAGAACTCTCTAAAAACAGGTATTCCAAAAATCCGTAATTACGGAAAAAAAATTCATAATTACGGATTTTTTAAAAGACGCTTATTTTGTACCAAGAGGCCCATCAGGGTGCGTTTCATGCTCTCTACAATACCGATCACGCGTAGAAATGGTGAAAAACAGGTGTTTAAAAAATTCGTAATTCCGAAATTACGGATTCTTTTTCCGTAATTACGGTTTTTTTTCGTAATTACGGATTGCTTTTCCGGAATTACGGATTTCTTTTCGTGATTTTGGATTCTTTTTCCGTAATTACGAATTTTTTTTGCAATTACGGATAATTAAAAAAAACGTGTGACCCCAGGACGTTTTCGTACAAAATAGATCAATGCCTATAGTAATCGTGTTATGGAGATTGTGGACTTCAAGTACCTGTCCTTTTCGCCATGATTAATCAAGAAATAAATTATTGAAACTGTTAGGTACGTACTTAAGTTGAAGATACCTTCTGGAGCAGTCTGTAATTTTTTGTATTTTCTTTTAATTTATCATACGTTAACATAATAGCACTATTATTATACATTTTTTGCAGGGGCCGCTCTACACGGTGGGCAGTGTACGCGGCCGCCTGGGGCGGCAAAATTTCAGAGCGGCAGTTTGGGTTTTCCAAAAAGTTTTTGGGGCGTCACATAGTGTATTCTGTACCTACCAATTTGATTCAGCATTTCTTACAAGAATTATTCAGACATGATGTTTTAAAATAAAAAGTAGGTATGCTTAAGCAAGGGCGGTCCTAGCAGGAGTAGAGGGAGTCGCTAAGATTCAAAAATTTCATGCAGAAATGTCATATTCTACTCTTTTTGTAAGAAATGCGATCTCGATAAAAATTGTCCTTATGGGACTTAAGTTTTTCAAATAGTTTCACCCTCACACTCACATTTTGAAGTGCTTAGAAAATGCGTGACCTTGAAATTTTGTAAAATTATCGCTTGCGGCGCATTTTCAACCCCCCACCTACCATTACTATCAAACAAATTGTCCCTCCATTCAACGAGCCCCACTATTGAGGCGGCATAATTCCACTTCGCCTAAGGCGGCAAAACTTCCTAAGCGGCCCCTGAATTTCGGTTAATAAAATACAAAAAATGTATCATCTCTATTACGTCGAATTCAGCTAATCTAAATCACTGACGATATAAAATATGTAGGTATATGAACAAATTGCAATGTCAACATACAGGATGTTCCAACTAAAACTATCCACCCCGAAAATTAAATATGAAAAATCGTTTGGACAGCACGATTTTTATTACAAAGGGGACACTTCAATCCGTAATTAGCGAAATTTCACAATACACCCCCTAAGCCACATCCAACCCAGCTTCAAAATTTCAAATGGCAAGTTGTCCAATTGTGAAACATCATTTGAAGACTAAGTTCATTAGAAATACAATTATGTAAAGCTTTTTTATATCCTTTCTTCCACGAGCGCCGTCTATGGCCAAATAAATTTTAGATAACATTAAGTCCGTCTGTGATACATACATCATTTGTAGCCCGATACAAAAATGTTTAAAATCCATCGTTCAAAGGTTACACTGAAGAAGATGAACTTCGGTTCTAATAGGCTTAGAAATAATTATTCTGTTCACTATAACTCTTGAAGAAGAGGATTGATTTGAAAAATTCTTGTATTGGTCTACAGAGCTTTTGCTACCCTGTGAAATGATGTATCACAAGGGACCTTAATGTCATTTAAAATAGGGGGCGATCTTTCGTATTTCATTCAATTTAGGAGAAATTATCGGCGTGGATAGTTATCGTTGGAACACCCTGTATTCATCAGCCAGTTATACATTTTATTACGTTATCTTATCAGATATAATGCATCGTAAATACTGTTAATTTACTTTATCCAGTTAACTCTTGGCTGGAAAAAACAGTTACAGAAGATTTGTCAATATGGGTAAGAAATTGTGCTTTCTTCAATTTTTAAGCTTAAAACAAAATTCTCTCCATTGAATTTTAACGAATTTTTATTTCAGGCAATTCAAAAAGCAGTAGTTATAATATGGCATCAGAAAAAAGTAGATCAAGTAATTACAATTGTAAAAATTCAGAGGGCTAATAAGCTGTTTTTAAGGTAGTGCCTCTACTACAAAAACATTAAAAATTGACGACTACATGAAGATGAAAGATGAGGGAAATGAAGAAGCAAGCAATAGTCCGGATAGTCAAACCAGAAATGATTCACAGGTACCTCAAAGTGAGATAGATAAGTCCGAAACGGGAGAAACCAAAAGTACGAGAGAGATAGAGAAGTCCGAAACGGGAGGAACTAATATTAAGAGAGAGATAGCAGAAACAAAAACCGATGGAGAAAGCAGTAGTGAAACTGTAATCGTAGAACCAGAAATAAAAAATGATTTGGGCTTCCCAGTTATGGAAAGTAAAGAAGAAAGCAGGGAGAAAATTGAGAAACACAATTTTCTAGAAAATGAAGAAACAAAAATCGTGACAGAAAATGAAAATCACAACGATTCTAAAGACGGTTTTTCTTCTATCCTCACAAAAACTGAGGGAGAAGACAAGGACATTGCAATGGAGCCAGAAGAAATAGACACATTGGTACAAGTAGACAACGAAAAAGAAGACAATGAAGCTGAAGTTGCAAGAAATCTTTTAGATACTGGTGATGAGATGGTGGAAGAAAAGAAAGAAATTGGTGAAGAAAACCGAGAGGTAATAGAAGAGCCTCACGCGGAAATAAACAATCCCACAGACACTGATGGAGAAACCAAAGATGAAATTAAAGAAAATGAGGCAATAAATACAGATTTGTTCACAGAAGATGCAGAAGAAAAGAAGAATTTGGAACCTGAAACAAATAACGAGATTAGCTCCTCACTCACGGGAAATAAAATTGAAGAACAGATGACTCCGATAGAAGCAGAAGTGAAAGAGAAAGCAGATGAAGTATTTGATTCTGAAGCGCCCCGGGACTTAGCTACACAATCTGGCGTGGAAATTACAACGGGGAAGAAAGAAGAGGCAGAATCTGGTGAGAAAGACGAGGAGGAAGACGTAGAAAAAGAGAAAGAGGAAATAGAAAAGGCTAATTTCCAACGCGAGACCACAGCAAGAATCGAAGAAATCAGGGAGAAGGTAGAGAGTGTTGCTGATCGGGTTCAGAAATTCGACAATTCGAAAAATTCCAAAGAATTTTATGTACTGGACGAAGCACTTCTTAAAAATATCGAAACTCTGGACAGGATTGATATAAAAGATGACCTTGAGTTGAAGCAGATCAGGAAAGAAGCCATTAAAAGAGCTTATCAGTTGCTCGAAGCACTAGATAATAATGCAAAAGATTAAAATTTTCAGTTCCTATTTTAAAAGCAATAATTGCAATTTGAACAATCTGTTAATCAATGTAGGTATGTTGTATGTACAAAATGTTATAAAATTATATGTAATATGAGATCTTTTTTTTTTCGATTATTCGACATTGTCTTTCAATATGGACTACTAGATATTTCAATATGTTGAATAAAATAGCTTTCAAATGAAACATAATAGTTTAACAACAATAATAATAGTACTTAACTTTATTTAGCATAACTATACATATTTTTTGTGTACAAATCATCGCCAAATAAGTGAAATTTACAATGTCTATATAATTTCGCACTCTAATGTGTAAAAGAAATATGGTACTGGCCCCAGTATGCTACCTTGAAGTGCTGCTCGCTTGACGTCATGCATCCATATAATATAATTGGTCAAACGCGGCTTTGCTTGGGTCCCAGGATGACCTGCATTGGCTGTTTCGCTGCCCCGACTATAGGTGCAAATATTTTAGGGATTTTAGTTCATCAAGCATAGGCAACTTTAAATTCAGCCTTGTTGCCGTGTGTACCGTACCTACTATGTACATATTTATTGCAAATGTGACAACTTGTCAGATTGTGACAGAATGTTTCTGTTGTTTTCACTGTGGTTTTTAATGATATGTGCTGGAGTGCGTTCATAAACTGAAATTGAGTGCAGAGTGTTTGACGTCAGAGCGGAGTGAATTTTAAGCAGGAGTGCGCACAGAGTGTTGAAGAGTTTTTGAACGACATCGATGGGCATCTGTCAAATCTGTCACTTCACATGTCACTATCACTTGTCCGGGTATAAGGGATGAAATGTAATAAACAATAACAAATCAAAACATAACCCCTCGACGTTCATGATCACCATAAAGTTTTCCGGCGATACTGTTTTTCCGCTTTTGTACTGATTCTTGCACAAACAATAGTCATGGTACACAATGCGCATGCGGAGTGTTTTTCGCCGGGGTCCTGAATCCGGCGTCTTTCGGGCGCTCCGAGCGTCTCATTGCGGTCTCATGAGTGTGCTTTATGAACGGACGCTCTGGAGAGTGGTAACGCGCAAGTGGAATTTATGAACGGTCTTGCGCGTCTCATAGCGCACAGTGCGCGCTCGAGTGTCATTTATGAACGCACCCCTGATATGACAAGGAAAAACTTTTTAGAGGCTGTCGACCCAAAACCCAAATTTAATGATTTTAAACATAACGCAAAAGTGAGTAAAGTAGGTGGGCACCTACCTATAGTGATAGCATTGTTGTGATAGTGAAAGGTGAAAGTGAAGAAATAATGCCTTATTGGCTTGATTGTATAAGACCTCATCAAGAAAATAATTATAATAAGGTAAGAACGAGAGTACCCGGACTTTCATTTAGTTAGAAATTCGTCAAATGCTTGTTAGCTTTATGGAAAAAAATTGGCAGCAGAGAAGCGGCTGGAACCTCGCCATCGTGTGGGTCTTTGATTTCCGTGTCTTGTTTTTAAAATTTTAAAGTTGATATGCCTAAATAGCACTTACCGTGGACCAATTGCTTCCAAAAGCCTTTCCGCTTTTCAACGGATCACCTAATCTCCATGTACCAAGTTTCAGCCAAATTGATCCAGTAGTTTGAGCTATAACGTGGTCTTAGTGTTATTACAAAATTTCGATTTTTCTACCCAAAGGGTACTACCTAAGTGCGAATGAATTTTGTCTTATTTAAAACCAGAATTTGAAGACCTTTCTAATGGTTTCAATAAATCTTTCAAAAACTTGTTTTGGATGGTTAAATGAGAATAATTTTTTGAAAACGGTATTTTCTGTGGGCCTATTGAATCCAAAATTTGTTCAGCTCTTCGACTTCGATTTTAAAGTCCGATAAAAATCTCAAATTTTTTAATTTTTGGTCAAAAGGGCACTGAGAGTGAATACATTTTGACGTGATAAATGGGGGTTTGCATTTAAAATTTAAAAGTTGATGTGTTAAGACGGCACTTTCCGTGGACCGAGTTGGCCTCTAATCTAATCAACTTTTCCTTAAGTCATACATTATTGTGTATGTACCAAATTCGGCCAGATCGGTCCGGTAGTTTGGGTTGTAGCGTGTTAACACTTTACAGACAGAGTTTCCAGGACCATAAACCGAAAAGATTTGATGTTTTCGGCAATTCGATTTTTCGGTCGATATACACAAAAAATTGTTATTATGATACCTTATTCTTTGTGCCAATATTATTTTTTTGTATCCCAGTAACATCTTGCACATCCTTATTTAAATATTTTACCTTACTATCTAATTCAGAGATTCATTCTTTTTGGAGCACTTCAATTGCTTACTATTTTTCGTTCGTTTGTCTTAGATTGAGTAAAGGAATCTACCATTGCCGGTTTATACGCGAGTCCTGAGACACCGTGTAGATATAATAACCAAAATGTTCTATTGTTTTTGTCAGTCTTTGTTTTAATTTGTCATTATGTCAAATATAATATACGTAGATCATAATCTAGGGGCTAATTCCAAGTTGGTTTATGTCATGACGTAATGACACAAGTCTGATTAGTGCATAACTCAAAAGAGGTCGCTAGTAGTACGGTTTTGCAGAGTTCTATAATATCATTTCGCTGAATTTCGTGCGGCAGCCATTTTCAACAACCACAATTTCAGTTGTCAATTGTCACTCGACCGGCGCTGACGGGCGGTATTAAAGACTTTTGTCGTTACGTCATGACATAAACCAACTTGGAATTAGCCCCCTAGTTACAACCGAGCAACAATTCAGTTTAATTCCTAAAGTTTGCCCCTTTAGTTGGACTTGGAAATAAAACCTCATTCACAACCACTTTACGTACGTGACATAACAAAGTTTAACAATCGTCAACAATAGCTAGAAAACTCAGAAGCTGTCATGAATAATTGTTGACCATTATTAAAGTTTGTTACGTTATGTACGTAAAGTGGTTGTGAATAAGCTCTAAGTTCTAACAGCGCGTGAAATTCTCTACAAGAATGATCAACCTATAATTATTGCGACCCTTCTGTCGCGGTTGTTACGATACTAATTTACATGTTCGCCCCATTTGACAAAAACTGCCATCCATTTTGAAAGTAACAAATTTTCATAACACGCTTTTTTTTGTTGCAGAAAATAAGAAAACAAGTGGAATTTATGGCAAGTTTAGATCAACTAGAAGAAGGGTTGGCCAAAAATAAGGACAAGTCCTCAATGATGGGGTACTTTCATTGGTTCACTGAAATCCAGCAAAAAAGTGATAAATACGGGACGATGCCACAGATTCAGAGCCGATTGGATTCCATCTATAATCAATATTTTGCCATAGAAAACGAAACTGTGCGATCTGTTGATTTGAGAAAGGCAGCGCAAAGAACTGGCGGAAGATGTTTTGGACTTCTTCCTTCATTTCAGCGCAGGGTTACGGCATCAACGCCCGTGGATCCTAGGAGGTCTAGGGTGAATTCTGCAGGGGTTTCCCAGGTCAATTCTAAGGGTATCTGGTATGCCGGAGACAATACGAGGTCTGGAAGAAACAATAATTTCGCTACTGTCTATCCTCAAACGCACCAAAGAAGAGATATTAACACTGGAAACTGGAATGAAAGAAAGAATGTTTCAAGTATGACGCAAAAAACATATAAACCAAGCGATAAACAAGGTGAAATTTCTCAAAAAGCGACTTATTTGTTTAATTCTGGTAGCACAAAAGTTTCACCAGTGAATTCTAACACTAACTACGAAAAACAGAGACATGAAACGAGCAATTATTCCTCTGTCTTTGCTCCCAATCGCCAAAGAAGTGAGAATGAGACCCAACATTCGATAGAATTAAAGAGTGTTTCAAGTATGGCTCAAAGGAGAAATAAAAGTGAATCTTTTGAACGAGATGAAATAGTTTCAGCTCAGAGAGGTTGGGATGTATCACCACCACTTGGTAAATCTCAAAAACCAACTTTGCTTTATTATGAACCCGTACAAACGCATAATATAGAAGAACTAAGACATGGAAGTCTAAGACCAAATAGGTTTTCAGTAGAATCTGAGGAACAACACCAAGTTGGTAGATATTCTGGTCAGCCTTTGTCTTATTCTGAAGTCACCAAAACCGCGTTACAAAAAGAGGAGGATTCTACAAATTCCAAAGAAGTTGAAGAAGAACCAAGAACAGAACTAATCGACATGCAACAGCATTTTGATGACGACTTCAATCCAGAGAATTTAGGCGTCCCCAAAAACAGCATCGCCTTCTTCGAACTCATAAAAGCAGAAGCCCAAAAATTTGAAGACTCGGTCAAAACCTTCTCCGGCACAAACTACTCCATAGAATATTTCGTCCTCGATGAGAAACTCCTCCGTCTGATCGAACACCTGGACAAGACCAAAACCAAAGACGACTCCGAACTGGCCTCCAAGAAGAACTCTGTGATCACTTACATCAAGAATCTGCAATCAATTCTAGACAGTCGTGCCGAAGATTGAATTTATTGAGATTCAGTTTTCACATTGACGGACTTATCCAGGATATCCAAACAGTTCTGCGCGTACAGGATAGCCGCCTTCCGGGCGTCCCTTAAGTTATCGTTGTTTTTCGTGTCGATATTGTCAAGTTTGATTATGATTTGTAATAAATATTCTGCGAATTTTTCATGCTTGCCTTCGTCTCCGACGCTGCCAATTTGTTTCTCGACGTTTTGGACGTCAATGCGGATTTCTTCGATCATTTTGAGGGTTTGGTCTTCGTAATTGTCTTCTTCTGGTTGGCCTACGGTCTCCATGCTCGATTCGTCGTCGGAGTCGTCTGTTAGAGTGGACAAGACGTATTCTGTGTTCTCCCTGTTAGCGCCAAATGTGCTTTTTTCTGCCATTACTTGGAGTCGACCGAAACATGATGACAGTTTTGTCAAAAATTTTGACGCTTGATCAGTTCTCCCAACGTAACATTTTAGTGTAGCTTTATGATACATATATGGCTTTATGTATAGAAAATTCACTCGCTCGCTTGTCTAGCATAACTTGAGAACGAAAATTTTGTACACAGTTGTTGCTGGGAGTTAAGGATGAAAAACCTAAAATTATTAATTGCAATAACTCAAGAACCATAGTTAAATCGGACAGATACAAGAAAAATAATTGGAAATTAGGGGGTGCAACTCGAAATCCAATGGTACAAAAATTGTTATTTATTATACAAGACGATAAAGACATTCTTTATCGACGACTGAAGGATCGAGTGGGCCATCTTTCACCAATCTGTAAAGCCTCTTTATTTTTAAACGTCACAACAATTATTTAAATGACCGTTGACAGGGTATAACGGTCATTTCTATGAACCATTTTTAGCGGAGTGTTAAACTCCGGAGGAGTTTAAATTCATCATTATTTGCAATTTTGCAAAGTGTCAAAGTGACGCGCAACAGACGTGAGCAGAAAATTTTCGATTTTTAACCTCCCCAACCCCATCACAATTTTAAAAAAATGGGAGGTTACTGCAATCACTAAAATTTTCGAATTTGAGATAGCCCCAGATCTTCACGTTTTGAGGTCTCAGGAACCCAAAAAAGCGGTTTTCAAAATGTGTCTGTGTGTATGTGCGTACGTACGTACGTTTGTAAAGACGCCACAGCCAAAACTACTAGACCGATTTGGCTGAAATTTATTGCGTAGGCATCTCATAACCCAACTTAGATCTGAAAAGCCTTTGGAGCCAATCGTGCAACTAGAAATGCCATTTTGGCACATCAACTTTTAAATTTTAAATGCAAACCCCCATTTTTCACGTCACAGTAGGAAAGGCCTTCAAATTTTGCTTCTAAAAATGTATTCACTCTCAGTGCCCTTTTGACCAAAAATAAAAAAAAAATTGATTTTTATCGGACTTTAAAATCACGGTACCAGCCCAAGCCCCTGAACCGATTTGGCTGAAATTTTGCACATGGGGATTGTATTGCACGTCGAAGACCTGAACAAATTTTGGATTCAATCGGCCGACGGAAAGTGCCGTTTTGGCACAACAATTTACAACTTTAAAATTATTCACTCATTTAATCATCCAAAACAAGTTTTTGAAAGATTTATTGTCACCATCAGAAAGGTCTTCAAATTCTGGTTTTAAATAAGACAAAATTCGTTCGTATTTAGTGCTCTTTGGGTCAAAAAATCGAAATTTTGTAATAACACTAAAAATACATTATAGCCCAAATTAGTGAATCGATTTGGCTGAAACTTGGTACATGGAGATTGGGTGACCCGTTGAAGACCTGAAAGGCTGTTGGAAGCAATTGGTCCACGGGAAGTGCCATTTAAGCATATCAACTTTAAACTTTAAATACAAGGCCTCCTTTTTTACGTCGCCATTAGAAAGAAGATCAAATTCTGGTTCTAAAAATGTATTCACAGTTTCTGCCATTTCAGTGGAAGATAGAGAAAAAATTCTTTTTCATTAAAAGGGAGCGGGCTGACAATGGATGACATAAAGTATCAGTTATTGTCAAAAGGGTGGCAAATAATTAACCTTAAAAGGAACATATTGTCAAATGTGATGTCGGTATTTGTCAGAAAATTGCGAAATTAGTCACAGATGATAAGCATAAAAAAAATTCTGTTGAATTGACTACACAGAATACAAAGATCCACGCGATGGGGAGGTTCCAGCCGCTTCTCTGCTGCATTTTTTCGTTTGAAAATAAAATATTGTATTTTATTCGGAGTTTAAGCGTCATTATGTAACTCGTATGGATTTAAATCGCCTCGCTCCGCTCGGCGTTTAAACTTCCATACTCCGTCACGTAATGTCTTACTTAAACTCCTAATAACATAAATATCTATTATCGTCTTGTATAATATTCTGCTTTATTTTATGGCCAATTTTCACGTTTAGAGTCCTGTGAACCCAAAAGAGAGGTTTTTAAAAATGTCTGTCTGTCCAAACTACTGGACTGATGTGACTGAAACTTGGTATGTACACATTGTATGATCTAGGAAAGAGCCGACAAGATTTTGGGCCAAATCGGTCCAGGGAAAGTGCTTTTTTGGAACCAAAAATGTATTCACACTTAGTCCCCTGTTGATAAAAAATCGGTTCCATAAAAAAACATCAGGTGTCCCGAAATTAGTGGATAATATCTTAAGGGCTTTTTCTGCGATCAAAAATATGAAGAAAAGTATTAATAAAATGCCTCCCAAATGAGCTATAGGGCCCTCAATGGGGGGTAACAAAAAATTGTTTTTCTTTTTCTTAACTTTTTTTATCAAAACTGCTGAATGCGACAATAAGACTATCTAAGTTGATGACAGAAAGGTAGATACCAACTTACTTTAATTTTTTTATTTAATGGCACTGCGTAAATTACCAAAATTTTCTTAATTTTCTCGATATCGGCTTGAGCCACCGAGTTTCAACAAGAGTGCCTTTTTTACGTAAACATGTACAAGGAATCTGTGTTCATAATTGATCCGAGATGTCGTACACTAAAATTAGGTGTAAGATTGTCGACGGCCCCTCCACTCACGCACGTCCCTGAAACTTTTGCCAAAATCAATCTTATTCAGCACAAAAATTTACAACAAAATTCAAGATTTCGGGACACTATCGTAAGTCGTTCCTCAGACATTACAGGAAAACAATGTTTTGTTAGGCACTTTGAGGGGCTCTTCCTAGCTCAACTTTTCTTGATATTTTTGATCGTGGGATACGCCTTTAAAGGTGTTGTGAAGTCGTTGGGCAACTTTTTATCAAAAAATTCTACAAAAAATCGACTTTAGTGAAATTTGGTGGGAGCAGAACATTTGATAAATGCCATTATTTGCACTGTTTAAATAATTTTTATGATTTCCTGAGGTCCTATTTTACCGCAACTGTCTTGTGGACAAAAATTTTATTTTGAACAGAACGCCCTCCTGTATATCTTCATATTTTTGGAGTCTAAATATAAATCCTGATTCTAATGGTAACACATTGAGTAACGTAACAATGGCCCCGCAGACCACGCAGTGGGGGGGGGCTGCTCTTTTAATAATAATAATTTATGTTTTCAAAAATTAATAAGAACTAATACAATGCCAATAAGAATGCAAAAAATATCTTTTTGTTTTTTTACAATAATCCAGGTATTTCTTGAGAGAAAAGAGAACATTATGCTCAAGGCTGAACGCGTTAAAAAAGGATGACAATACGATTCGCGCAGTCTTCTTTTATGTTTCAAAAATCTTTTAGTAATAAGTGCGAATTTGATAAATTTATATGAGTTAAGTTTTTCACGTAATTTCTAACATGTTGAAGTACGTGACCTTGAAAATTTCAAAAATTTTCTCCTGCGGCGTACTATTTTTCAGTACTTTCAATAAACATCGTTATAAATAGTAATAAAATTAATAGTGAAGGGTCTCAATTAGATCTTGCGGGAATGACCACCGAATGTGGTTACGTCACTGAACACATATAAACATATACTATCCAGCCCCATTCAAAAAAATTTCCCATAGGTCAGTTCCAATAAAACCGGAAGCGATAAAAATTATTTAATTATAGCAAATAATGACATTTACCACCTAATCTGCGCCCACCAAATTTCATTCAAATTTTCCGATATTTATGCTTTTTGTCAGTATTGATTCTATTTTCACCGAAACCTAACAGGTATTTAGCAAACTTTCACTTTCTGTCTTGGTTGATTCTATTGTTTAGATCACTTCTTTTACCTATTATGAAGCATAATGTTTTGGGGCAATGGGCATTACTATTAGTTCACGTAAATACAAATAAACATCTACAGGAATACACATCGCTTTGATATACATTCTCCGTTGGCTTTTTTAGTAAACCTAGGCATTAACCTGGTGAATTATTGTTAATTGCCGTTAGCAAAATGACCAATCCACTCCTACAGCAAACGTAGTCTCATGAAAAATGGTCAAAAAAAGACCTCTGCTGAGGCACGTAAATAGAGTCCAAACTTTTGGGATCTCTTTCTTCAAAATTCAAAAGATTTACGATTTAAAATTTTTCAAAGGTTAAAATATCCAGACAAAAAAACATAATATAGGTACCTCTCAGGATAATGAAAATAAAAATACAAACAAAAAAATAAATTATACTTCCAACTAAAAACATTTAAATATATGTCGTCCTGACAGTTCTGGGCGATAAAGGCCCAGCCTCCTCATAAAAGCTCTTTCGATCAGCAGAAGCCGGAGGGGTAAACACCTCATCTTCAATCTCCTGCTCAACCTCAACCGCCTTGTCATCCAAAAACGTCCCACAGCTTTTAATATAATTGCTGCAGAGCTTAATTTGTTCTGCAATCTCTTCGTCTGTGGTTCGAATATCACCAAGCTCATCAGAAAAAATTCTTAACTGCTCCATAATTTGGTTATAGTGTTTGCCGTATTTTTTGCCAACAAACTGACTGATAACCACCTCCACGTTCTCAATTCCTGCTCTTATTTTACTAATTTTGTTTTCAAGCGAATCGTGACTATCGAAATCCCTCGATTTCCTGTTCATCGCTTCCATTATACTTTGCGGCATCACGGGAACTCCCATTTTTAAAATCGACATTCGTTTGTCAATCGGAGTTGGCTCGGTTGACTGGATTTGGATCAGGTTCAACTCCACGGTTTGCCTCTTATATTCGCTTTTCTCCAATTTCTCTTCTTCTTCTGCTTTCGCTGCTTGTGCTTCCTCTGCTTCTTCACTCTGTTTCTTCGCAGCCTTCTCCAGATTTTCTTTCAGCTTCGCTTCTAGCACACCAAAGCATTCCTCAGTCTTTTCGCGAGTATCTCTATAAGTAACCCTGAGCTGTGGCTGTAAATTCTTGCATTTAATCTCCAAGTCGCGAAGCATTAATTCAATCTGCTTCTTTATTTCTTCGTAATTTTCGTCTTCTTCAGTCCCTTTAAATTTCTTGATTTCCTTTTTGATGTTTGCAATTTTTGAGTTGATGTTGTTGATAGATTTCCTTTGAGACCTCCGAGCGACGGTATTGCGTCTTTCCAGAGGCGATTTTGAACCAACCCCACCCATAATAGCTTAACCTAAAATTCCAGTGAGATAACAGTTTTATATTTATTTGACTTACTTGATTTTCGAGAGCTAAATTCAAAGGGTTTGAACTGGAAAAAGGTTTGTGGAATAATGCGGAGCTTTATCTACAAAGACAACGAGAGATAATCGGCGATAATAATATTTACATTACAAGTGATAAATTGGAAAGTTAGATAAGCCCTTTATTTGTTCTTGTACTGAAACTTGTTGATTAATATTGGTAGAGTAAAAAGATTCTTACAATTACATCCACTATGCGAGGTTTTGTGTCTATTTCTTCTTCTTCTTCTTCTTCGTCTTCTTCAACAATTATTAGAGAAGGGGTGGAAAAATTTTGATCTAAGAATCCATCCAAAGTGGAGGAAATCACCTTTTTCTTCTTCCTCAAGCTATTTTCTCGTTTTTTCACCGGTTGAGCCTCCACTGGAATATTAGCAGTAATTTCGTCTTGTTTCTCCAGGAATTTTTCCCAATCTTCCAAATATTTCATGGAAGAATTCTCGGCTCGACTAATTCTATTCTCCCTCCTATGCACGCCCTGCCCTTTGCTAGGTTCAAACGCTTCTATCTGTTTGCGAATATAATCTCTGTCAATTTTGCTCCACCGTTTATTTCCCAAAAGAGACAATTCCTGCTCGTGATATCCAATAATTTCAATTCTATTCTTAATTTCCTTTAATTGCTCCAAAATTTCCTTGCAATGGTGGTCTTTTACCGCGTCAAATTTTACGTTGTCTTCAAAATTTTCCGAGTGAGTTACCTCTTTGAAGCTGTTCTCGACTTCTGATTGGAGAATCTCCGCGCAATTCTGGAGGTTTCTGTAGATTTCTTTAAAATTGTCGGTATTCATCTGGAAACTGATATTTCTAACCTACTTGTTGCTCGTAATGGGATGGGTGAGTAGTAATAAACTGCAGATAAGAGGCTTATCAGGGAGTTGTTTGCGAAATATTTCTTATTTGGATTTAATAAGAATGTTATCATGTGACATAATTAATTTTTTGGGCAACCGTGTCAAAAAGACAGAAATACGGACGCTATTTGGGTCGCGAACTTAAATTTCGCGGCCGTCGCTCTCAGCAGCGGTCGCGAAATTACTTTTACGGCCGTTGCTATTAGCAGCGGCCGCGAAATGACAATTATATTATTTCATAAATTTATTATAAATAAAACACAACTCTATCATAACATAACGTAAAAATTACATAGTACTTTTCATCGTTAACTTAACTAATCCTATTATTAATTTTGGAATAACATGGACATTAATCGTGCAATTTTTGTTACCACTAATTCTTAATTCTAAAGAAGATGTGACTTTATCCAGGTTGTTACTTGAAGTAGTTGATGTGGAGGAGCAATTAGAAATGCGACTGCTACCATCCTCGGAAATTTCTCCTTTTGAAGTTGAGGGTTCCCAACGCAAAATTTTATTTGAAATCTTCAACTTGTTTTCGATAGAATCCTCCACATATCCTTCTGTCAGCGTTGATGACTTCCAGCCACCGTGCCGTTTTAAAACACTTATATCCGCACCGGTATTAGCAAGAAGCGTGGTTGAACTCCTTCTAAAACAGTGACCTGTATATGCTTCACTGTTTGGCAATTTGAGGTATTTCGCCATTAAACAAGGTATTTGCCAAATTTTATGAATTCCAACAACTTGTCTGCAGCATCTGCCCTTTTCATATCTGAGGAAAAATCGACGACTCGGGGTATTCGGTGGACGAAGTGCTGCATACTTGCGGTAAAGTTGGATAAATTCTGGATTACCTACTGACGATAAAAGTGCGATCCATGTCTGTCTTTGTATTCCCATAATCAAAACAATCTAAAACAATGGAAAGTCATGTAATCAAGACTAATAATCAATAGCAAATATTTACCTTCCATAACAAGTAATTTTCGTCTCTCGTTCGTAAGAATAAGTCAATTTGTTCTCTTGTTAGAACTTTGGACTTCTTCGCCCTATAACCTATCGACTTCTTTAAAAAAGGCACTAATTTTGCGAACTTTGTGATGGTCACAACTTCTTTGATGTTGAGCATACATTTTAGCATTGAGTATCGGCTCCACAAGGTTGACGACTTCGTAATTTTGGATCTTTCCATCATGTATGCCAGCATAACATTTTCAGATAACTTTTTAACGTTGTTACTCTTGCGCCATTCACAAAATTCTTCATAAGCTCTTTCGTACTGTCGCTTACATCTTTGAGGAATTAAATCAGCAATTGCACAGGAAACAGCTTCTTCTAGTTCAGGAGGTGTACAGGAAATATCGCTTTCATGAGACATTTAAATTTTTTTAAATTTGCCTTTTGTTTGTTTTGCCGTTACCTTAGTTATGTGCCGTAACCTCCTAAGTATTTTGAAGCATGATATTACCCGAATGATTTTCTACACAAAAATCAGTGCTTAAATTATTATTTTCTTGATCTGCAGACATTTCGGTTGCCCAAAAAATGTTGTGTACACCTCGGTCGCAAAATGTGTTTAGCGTCTTCGAGATTTTTTGCCTCGGCTTCGCCTCGGCAAAAAATTTTCTCTCAGTCCGCTAAACAACCATTTCGCGACCTAGATATACAAATAACTAATTTAAAAGCCGAAAGGGATCCGTCAAAAGTTTTTTGGCAATTGAAATTTCTGCGCCCCAATAAACGTTTCCAGTTTTACCTGAGCGGCGCGCGCATGTTGGTTCCCCTGCGTGCTCACTCATTGGCTGGAGGTCTGTCACAGCTGATTTTTACCCAATGAGATGAGTCACCCTTATCGAAATTTTGCATTTGCTGTCTTAAAGATTAAAGAGTTCAGACTTGGTCTTGCCTCAAGAACATCTTTCTTTGAAGATAACGTTTTAAAGACGATTTTCTATGATTTAATAATTTTTGTAAAACATTAAAAAGGAAAAGAAACAATTCTTGAGATTATCTCAAGATTGTGACCATACCAAGTCCAAAGTTTGCTTTAGTTCTACTAAATTATAGATTCAAGATAAAGTTGCAACATCAAAGACAGTTCGTGATTTATGATCCTAAATTTTTATTTCCAAACTTCCTATGCAGGCGCATTTCAAAAATAGACGCGATACATCGATCCACTAAATTTTTAACGCCCCCTGAACAGAATAGAGCCGAATCAATATCACCTGAATGAATATTTCAATATTCCATTCATTAGTTCTTCGAACTGAAGTAGTCGAATAAAATAATTAGGTGAACTGTTTTTATCAGTGTTATCAGCGAAAAGTTCAGTTTCTGATAACATTTCGCCGGCAGTCCACCGTCTCAATTAATTTTTTAACTGCAACTGTGAACAAATTGACAAATGGGGCAACTTCTTTGCGTTAGATCTGCCGAGAAGACTTCAGAAAGCCGATCTAAAAAGAAAAGTAAGGCTGTTAAGTGTAGATAAAAATTGAGGTTGATTTTAGCTAAGAAGCTAAAAGAAAAACCGGTTCAAATAGAACAGGTGAAAGCCGAAGAAGAACAAAAGACTGAACAAGAAATTAACACAATAACCGAAGAAGAAGAGACTAAACCCGGAGAAGACAATTGTAAGTTTTACAGTTATTGCTATTATTCTAATTTTTTTTAGCAATAAAATCTGTAGAATTCGAGGAAGTGGATGAGGATCCAGAACCTCCTAAAGTAGAAGAAAAAATTGACAATGACAAAATAGAGCCCGAAATAATTCGTCAAAAAAGTACAGAAAACGCACCACGGGCAGTTAGTCAAGAATTAAAGAGTTTCTTGCAAGATATGATAACACCACAAACACAAAACGAATATTTGACCGCGGACAAATTTAAGACAGAACAAAATTTTTAATAAAAAAATATAAATATATTCTTACTGTCCTCTTTGATCCTAGATATTCCTTTAGAGTGGCGCTGCTGGCGTCATTTTAAATTATCACTTATCAACTTCATGATGGTGATAATAATCTCATATCTACTTTGAATTCCTTTCATTTTCAAATTACCCAAACAATGGGACAACAAAAGTCGAAGACGTCTTTAAAACAAATTAAGGATGACGTTGAAAGCATAAGAAGAAGCGTCAGGCTCTCTGAAGGCACCATAGAAGAAGATACCAAAGAAGAATTGTTAAAGGCCCTCAAGAGCTACTCACAAAAAGTCAGCTACTTGAACTCACATCTATCCAAGAAAGCCGTCTTCAAGATCCAAAAACTTATTTCTGATGTCAGCAAAGAAATTTATTACGAAGACATTGATGTAACTCCCCCCATAGAATCCCCTCGATTATCTTGTAAGTATTTTTGATTCTCTTCTAGAAACTAAATCAAAACAGTTAGGAGCAGTAAGAAGAAACTTCTGAAAATTGTGGAAGCGATCAGAAATGAAGTTAAGACGGCCGGTTTGACAACCAAAGAAGTTGAAAAAATTCACAAAACTCTCCTCAAGATAGCCAAGAAATTATCCAGAAAATGGAACTCTAAAAATATAGATGAGGCCTTGAGCTACGTTGCGACCGTTAGAGGAGAATTGCTGCTAGCCCATTTGGATCCTGGCAAGCAATTTCAAAAAACCAGAATAAATAAAGCGACGCCTCTTCGAGATATTGAAGATCGGTTGATTTGCTTAGAAAATGAAGCAGAAATAGCATTTGCTGTTGCTGATAAGAAGAAATTGGATTCTATAGCCGGAATGTTAAAAATTTTAATTGCAAAACTGCAGCTAATAGATTTCAAAGTTAACATAAATGATAGGGAGAAGAAAACTGAGCTGGATCAAGCCCTGGTAGGGGTTTATCGAAAAATCGGGAGACTCAAGAAGCAGATTAGCAGAGAAGACAACATCGCTTACCTACTCGAGCAGCAGAGAAGAGAACAAACAGAAGAAAATTCTGCAATGATGTTGACGAATGGAAAACTTGATCGTCTCTTCAAGTTACTTGCAGAGGTAGAATTTAAAAGTAAAGACCAGAAATTTCTGATTAATTTAAATGAAGCAGTAGAACAAAAAATTTGGTTTATGGATTTCGTGGACCAAAACAAGAAAGATGAATTTGGGAAAATAAAAGCAATATCAAACGAGGTTTTCCTCTGTAGACTGCACAGTGAAAGCCCGTTTTGTAGCAAGGAGGCTGAAAAGGAAATCAGAAACCAGCTTAAGTGGAACAAAAGAAAATTGCTTAAGCTGGCTTTTCTTGGGAGTGAGCCAATGAGGATCTTTGCCGAAAGTGTAACAAGGGAGATTGATGATCTGTTGCTGGTGTTGGAGAATAAATCGGAATAACATCTAGGAATGAAAATGTTTATTTATCAATATTCTAATTTCAATAAATCATTTTTTTCTAAAGCAAAAAAAGGTCTAAAAGTACCTAAATCTAGATTATTTGTCTTTCAGTAAGATCAAGGTGCTCTACTTTTATTTTAAATTAAATAAGTTTAGTCCGAGGAAGCGAAATTCTAATACATACAGAATAGGTACTCAAGTAGAACACAGTCATCTTTTACCTAGAAATGTTGTTTTCCTTCTAGATCCAGGCATAATCATAATACGGTCAAACTGTTATTCAGAAATTCTATCGATAGATATATTTTATCTACCCTGAGATTTTATGGAGACGAATTTTATGGAGATATTCAAGATATTTTCTTATTTCCTCCTAGTTTACGGTAGAACTTGATCTATTCTAAGAGTGTTGTGTCGAATCATAGCTTGATCTATTCTAACTATTAGATTCTATAGAATCCAGATGAAAAGCTCTTGCACGATTTTTTCATTATTTTGACTTGATTTAGACGCCTTACGTTTTCGCCTAGATCTAGATTGATATAAGTTCAAATAAAATAGTTCTCTAATGTTCATGTACAAAAATTTTGATCGAGCCTGTTCCCCTATGCGAACAGAAAGGAGTTCATTTTCTGGTTTTTAAGAGATTTTTTAATTCATATACACAATTATTGAAAGAAAAACAATACACTTCTGGGAAAGAATCGACTTATCAGCAAAAAAAAAACATCGACAGGTTTTTACTGTTGCAACATCAACGAAATAAATATCACTCATCCTTATCTCATCCACCTGAGTCTCGTCACCTAAGTCGACAAACTTGTTACAATTTTTATCACCTTATCAGTTTTTATCTCGGGTAATATTTGAACTATTCCGTGATACCTAGTGTGTTGTTGCATTCCTAAAATTTATAATAATATGATATTACCGTAATTGAATCAGCTAAACCAACGTAGGTAAGTTAAAATTTTCCATTGCGAAGCTAATTTGTATTTCAGCGAGTCGACGAAATGGGTCAGCCGCAGTCCAAGAAACCAACCTTGGAAGATGTAACCAGCAGCGTCCTGGGAATCAGAAAAGAAATAAGAGCAATTAAACAAAGTGGTGATATTGATGATAAGGCACGGGAGAATTACCAGGGGGCCCTCGCTCGTCATTCCCAAGAAGCAAATCGCATGAGCAAACGTGGGAAGAAACGAAAAGTTGATGAAACTCAAAAACTGATCTCTAATGTCACGCAAGAACTTTATAGTGAAGATGGACTTGATGGTGGAGCAGTTGGGACAAATTCCTTCGAACGAGTGAAAAAATGTGAGTAAAATAATATTTTCCAAAACTTACATCCTATTATTTAGCTGGTACTAAAAGTGTTAAAGACTACGTAAAAAACGTGGAAGCTATAAGAGAAGAAATCAAAAGAGGCAACCTATCCCCTGAAGATGTGGTAAAATTCCGCAAAATCCTCAGTGGAAGCACACAGCAAATCACTAGGAAAACTAGAACGAGAGAAACGGATGAAGCCTTAAAATTTATTACCGACACAGAAAACGAATTGGAGGCTTACCTAGTCTCATTGGAAAGGCCTAAAAGACCGGTACGTGATCCAGGAACCCTAACTGATATTGAAAAGAAAGTTCAATCTTTGGATAAAGAAAGCAAACAAGCTTATGACAACAAAGACAAAAAGCAGCTATTTTTCATTCTTAAATCTTTTGAGACCCTTATGACGGATCTTGAGATGATCAAAACCGAACCCGACACTCTAGAAGATCAGAAGAAAACGCAGATTGAAAGATCAATCAGAAGGAGCTACGCAAGAATTACAAAATTAAAAAAAGAACTGAACACAGAAAGCAACCTAACCTACCTCGTAAACTTGCAGGAGAAAGATAAAAGCGATAAATCTATAAAACAGCTTGAAGAAATCGAAGATCGATTGAAGACTCTCGACGTACGAGGCAAGAAAGACAGTAAGAACCTCGAAGCGACCAGGCAGGACTTGCTAGGATTCCGAGCGAAGATAAATTCTATTGAAGAAACTTCCAGAGAGATTCAGGCGAAGAAAACTGAAGTTCTGGAGAGGATTCTAAGTGCTGAAACCGATTTAAAGAAAGTAGAGGTACACGCTAAGCTACAACAGACCGAGGAAGGATTCGCAAGTTTCCAATCTCAGATGAAGAGAACTACTTTTAGAGGAGATTCTGGAGTTCAGCTTAGATTCAACAGTTACTTAAACGATTTGAAGAAATACATTGTTGAAAGAATTCCCAAGGATTTAGATAAAAATATTTCAGATCGAAGAGAACGGATTTTGGCAAGTATTGAAGATTCTCTCAATATTTTGGATGAACCCAAGAATGACTCAAAAGTTGTGTTGAGAGAAAAAAAGAAATTTGATACTATTCAAGCTTTGTACGAGGAATTCAACAGTATTTCTTTCAAGAATTTGTCAAATGAAGACAAAAATCAAATTAGATCTAGACTGGAACAACTTAAAAGGTTTATAGAGGAAAAGCTGCAACTTCTTGGCAATGAGCCGTTAAAAGTTAATGTAAAAGTCGATCATTTCGAAGAACCAAAATTTGCAAAAAAAGAAGAAATGATACAGTTGGAAAATATAGAAAAAGAAGTTGAAGATTATAAGGATAAAATCGAGAATGAAGTTTACAGAGAGGATAGTCAAGAGTACAAATCTATAAGAGGCAAACTTGAAGCGCATAGAAGAAAATTGCATCGAATATCTTTTTATGGCAATGAAGATGTTCGCAATGGTGTTGAAACAGTTACAAATAAAATCGACGATGTTTTAGCATTGCTCGCGAGCAAAACTGAGCAATCTTTGGCTAACAGAAAAAGTGCAAGTGAAGAAATTCTTAACGTAATCATGTCAGTGAATACTAGAGTCAATGAATTGGAGACGAGAATTCAAGGGTTCACCTCAATGGATTCACAAGAATATATCGCCATGAAAAACGCTTTAGTAGATCATCAGAAATTTCTGGAGAACCTGGACATGTCTACTTATAACAACAATATTGTGCGATCAAGAGCCGACACTTTAAACCAAATCGCAGCTAATTTGCTTCACTTGGAAAGCTTAACGACCTCTCGAGCTCCCGCGCAAGAGAAACAAATAAGCGACGAAATGAGGGGCTTGAAAGATAAAGTGAACAGATTTAGTGGCACTTACAAAAACGTTTTGTACAAGAAATTAGAGGAAGATTTGAACAAATGTCTAAATAGTGTAGACAAAATTGAGGATCAGAAAGTAGCAGTAAGAATGAAGACGGACATTGAAAATAACTTAAAAATTCTTGAGCAGAGATCCGTTAAGGACAATAAATATCACTCGGATACCTCTGATCGAGTGAAATTACTGAAAGTGAAGAACAACTTGGAGGAAATCAAATCAGAACTGAAGAATTCTGATGGAAAGTCTAAGGGAGATATTGAAATCCTGGATGGTAGATTACATCTTTTGAAATTAGAGTTGGATAATTTAAATATAAAAAATGAAGAAAGCGAGAAGAATAAGCTTTATGAAGAAATTAAAAGTTACCAGAAAACCACGCAAGCACTTGTAGCAGCTTTTAACCATTCGTCTAGGATTGTAACAGGAGAGATAAACGTCAGACCCAAAGAGGAAGAAGTATTGTCGCAAATTGAGCAAAACATGAACAAAATTCGACCGGAAATTGACGCTTTCGTGGGATTGGAAACCAATCAGAAATTTTTTGAGCTAGACGAGCAGCTTATACAAAACACCCTGAAGATTGACGGCTTGAAGTTTCCCAAAAGCCATCCGCTTTACGACAATAAAATTCAGCTGTTGAAGGATATTCATAAATACAGCGATTTATTGGATGACCGCGTTAAGCAGACCGAGGAAATGGAAGAAATTGAGAAGGAAGTGAAGGCGTTTATCATGAAGATTGACGCTTTTTCGGGCTCCTACAAGGATAGTGAATATAACGCCATTGATGAACAACTTATAAATCTGAAAGTTAGAGCTGAGAGACTTGTTGTCAATCATCAATTGGCGGTGCGGAAGAGTGCTGTTGTCAAAGAGATCGATGGCTACATGAGAAGGCTTAACCAAATAGCTGGTGCTAGGAAAAGCGTTACAGCAACTTTTGTATAAATTATATTGTATTTTGTACATTTTTATTCAATAGCCCTTTGTTTTTATTTTTGTAAGTCTCTGACGTGCTATCACACTTTTCTACGCTGTATTTTTGCTTCTCGACTTTTATGCCTGCCTATTACTACTTGATATTCGCAATTTGGTGAATTCTTTATTTTAAAGTTGGTAGTACTGGATACTACTGACGATACAGAAAAATGTTTCCCTTGGCAATAAATGCTTTTCTATTTATACTTTGTCCAAGATATTTATTGCTTGATTAGAAATCCTGCTAAGTTGGTAATACTGGCACTGAGTTACCGAGTGAAATTAAAGATCTGTCAAAATTTTCTAAAGAAATGAACTTTTAGATAGCCGAAAAAAAGGAACAACTATAGTAGTAATAATAGTATATTATTGACCAAGGTAAGATAAGAACTATTTTAGGCCAAGCGGCAAGATTGTAACCCCGAGGTGCGAAGCCCTGAGGATTACAAGACGCGAGGTGAATATAGTACTTTTTTCACGAACTAGCAAAAAACCAAATAAGTCAATAATGGTACGTTTTAAAGCTAGCAGTGAAAAAAAGTATTACTTGATTCGTAAGTTTGAAGTTTGATGCACGACACCGTAGGCGGAATGCAAAAAGTTCTATTCGCAACTTCCTTGATAATGAACTTCAAAGAAACGAAATTTTGTTTTTATTTAAAAGAGTCTATAAAATTGTTAAAAAGTTATAAGTAAGCTTAATGACGATTTTTCTTCAATTCAATGTCAACATGTAAAAACTTATATTTTCTGACTGCCCAAAAATCTCCTAATTTCTAATATCTCCCAATCAAAGTATATTTAGATCGAAAAATTTTAATTTTTTTCCACTCAAATCGTCCTCTAATCGCCTCGCAAGTGCACAGTTCAAAGTCAGAGAAGATATGAGAATGTGTTGCGCGAAAATATCGGTAAGTAGGCATTCTTATTATTTCATCTCGAATAATATTTTTCGTAGCAATGATGGGTTGTAAGCCCTCCAGGCTTAAAAACAGAAAGGTGGTAATAATTCTTCATCAGGACAAAGTAATAATCAAAGACAAAAGGAAACACAGAAGGGCGCAGGCCATAGTCCTGTTCCTGCCAGAGATTGTGGTGACGGATGAAAACAATTCCCAGAGGGTAATTTACACCCCGAATGAAGCCCAGCCATACGAGCACCTCCCTTATTGATATTTTACATTTTTATTAAATAAGATTTAATCAAAACATGTTGGAATATTTCTAACTTGGAGTGAAGTTTAATTATGGAAGTTCTAAAGGCGGGAATGTGAGTAAACTTGAAGTGCAGTTTGGGTAGTTGGGGTAGTTTCTCATAAGGAAGAAAAAGAAAGTTTATTAAAGTCAAACTTCGCTTGTAAAGGCAAATCGTCTGTGGTGGATTTAATAAAACTTTTGGCTCAAAAATATTTCTCTATGCAAAGTTAATATTAAGTTTTATTTTTAGGTATAAGAAGCACTCAGCTGCGATATTTCCGCTTCATTTAAATTCCTTATTAGACCTGTGATTATTGCCGAACGCCTCGTCAGCCTTTATTGATCGGAAACTTGGAATACACTAATACACACCAAATATCTTTCCAATATTGCCTAATTACCTATATATAAGTCCTTTTTTCATTGCTTTGTTCCAAGCTAATGAGCTACGAGCTAGGTACCACTTGCAACATTTATCATGTAGTGGTCTCTGATCATAAACCTATATTATTCCTTATTTATTAGTAGCGGCACAAAGCATTGACGGATTCCGATGCCGAACGCTGTGACTATAGTTCGACCATTTCTAGGAAGGGTTGTTACGGCCGGCAATGCGTTGTGCCGCTACTAATAAATAAGACCAGAACTGAATTAAACTGACTGATCATTGAATGCTTGTGCAGGGGAACACGAATAAAGACAGCCATAAAATTAATTAAAACCGTTGAATTTTTATTCCAGTCGTAATTCGAGCCCTTTAATTAGCAAGGCGCAAAACAGGAGATAATGCCACAAACTTTTTAAGAGGTTCATCTCATTTATATTCCGGGGAGCGTCAGAGGATCACGCAGGAAACGAGATTAGATTTTAAATTAATTAAGTCGCATTCGTTTACCTATGTCGGGGTGGAACGGGGATTTTCGTTTCGTTTCTTATTGGGGCTATAAAGTGAAATGTCGTGTCTTCAAGGCAGATAAAATACGAGATGTTGGCTACCACTTAAGGGCCGCTGGGTTTGGGAACATGCCAAGTTTGTTCGTGTGGGTTAAAAGTTGTTACCGCATTCCCTGGTTGGCTTTAATGCGGCTCATCTTGGATTAATGGGCGCAAATTTGGTCAAGAATTTCTCATTTTCAGCAAAATGGATTAATAACAACAGTAACAGAATATGTACACAAGAGCAGCAAATTTTTTTGTTTCCTGTTTTTCTATGAATTTCATTCTTGACAAATTACATTTCTAGGAGCTAAAAGAAAATGATTCTACGCATATATTTTTTACTATATGCTACTAACTGGGTCCAGTCATACATATTAGAATTATTTTACAAGAGAGAATAACTTTGAATCAGTTTGTAATTTTTATTTCTTTTGCAGTTTTAAAAACAAAAAAAAACTTCCCATTTTCTGTTTTTTCGCAAATATCTCTAAAACTAAGCAAGGTAAACTTACCTTTTTTATAGAGCAATAAATTCTCTATAAGAGTGGTCTCAATTTGGCTGATATTGCAATGTCTCCTAATGCTCGGTTTCTAGAAGCAGTTATGGAACCGATAAAGTTATGATGCGATTAGAATGATGAGAAATATGTACCTGTCACAGATAGAATTCTGACCATTCTAATCGCATTTTATCGGTTCGTTCGTTTTCAACCATTTGCAAGTATCATCTGCGGATCCTGAAGAATGTTTTTCAAGACTCAACATACCAAACGTTTTTTGTTTATTATGCAGATTGCAAGATACGTGAACAGGAAAATAAAAAATTCACTTCCATTGCTGAAGGTTTATAAAATCTACTTGAAACTATTTTAATCAAATCGTATTAATTATCTGCAAAATAAACAAAAACCGTTTGAAATATTAATTACGTAACTAATAAAATCGTTTTTAATTTTTTTCAGATGACGTACGATTTTTTGCTAGGTACAGTCGAGTGCAGGGTGTGTTAAGGATTTGTCAAAATTAGTATTCGCGAAAATCAGCAAAGTGTCTGACATCTGGTGGCAATACTTTAATTACACTGAGAGACAGGATACGGAAATACTTTTAAACGTCCGTCATCATAATTTCGGCTTACGTCAGTCAGTTGCGAGGTTAGGTAGTAGTTTTGTTAGGAGACATCTCTCGCTGTCTCGAAATTTTGTGAATAATTCTGTGGAATTTTACGTTTTGTGTACTTAAGGTGCAACATTGTAAATCCAGGAAAACTTGGCTTTTAAAAAATCCACGATCGATGTCACTGATGTCACCAACTGACACTGTCAGGCACGTCACGCTAGAATTCTCACTTCCGGCTCCTCAATCGGGTGAGACCGCCATTTTGTGGTTTAGCAATGCCATCTATTAGCAGCTGATTTTCGCGAATACAATCTATTCCCATACGTCATCTGCCTACTAGTTTTGACAAATCGTTAACGTTCATTTGCACTCGAGTGTACTCTCCATTCATTTTCTATTGAAGTGACAGAACGTCAAAACTTGAATTTTATGTTGGTATGAGGAAATTTTGCAAGGAATTTTACTAACAGGTGGAGTTGAAAAAAACAATTTCAATGCGATACCTCAGAAAACATGACAAATGTCAAAATTTTGCAATTGCTCTGAACTGGCCCAAAATGGCCTTTGTGTGCGTGCAGTTTTGAGTAAGGTGCAAAGAAAAATATTCACGAAAAAGCCTTAGGTACGTTTCTCTGTGACACTGCTTCTAAAAATAAAATAAAGAAGATTTGGGTTATGCAATGTTTTTGCTTTTCCGCTAAATTTCTATCAAATTGTCAAAAGTATAGGCCCTTGCAAATTAGGGTTGTACAGTTCCAGAAAAATTTTAGATCTTCAATAGAAAATGAATGGAATTTAGGTACCATCGCAGCCGCCGAAAAGTGCACGATTTGGTTTTTGCTTATATCGATAGCACAAAAGGCATTTGCTGTATACTGAGGTTATTGATGTAATAACTGACTATAAACATTAGCGGTTCGAATGACCCTGGTAGATCACTGAAACAAAGCCGCAAATCGTAAAGAGCCATTGTAAAATCAGCGAAAGATGTTTATGAGTCCCGGGGGTCAAATTTTAATGATTTAATGACTCGTATTATAGACCTAACGACTGACTTGTCAGCTTTAGTTGTTGAGACCACTCTTGTAGAGAATTTAATGTTCTACAAGGTAAGTATGCCTTGTCGGCCTATCTTGCTTAGTTGTCGAAATATTTGCGAAAGCAGGAAACAGGAAGTTCTTCATTCCTAAAAGCCAGCGAAAGATGTATATCAAAGTGATGTGTATCCCTGTGGATGTTTATCCACTGTGAATGATCTAGATTCCTGCGAACTTGACGGTTTCGGGTGCAGTTCATTCTAATCTGCTCCTTCATAATAAAGGAGGCTATCTTAAGAAATAAATCGTCGGAAAAAGAAAGTAAAAACTTGCCATTTAATGGTTACAAGTGGAACTACAGAAATGAACGCGAAAAATAAGTCATTTTCACAAATTTTGGTTTGAGGGGGGGTGAAATTTGCATATGAGCCGAAAATTTTAAGAGGGGGAATTACAGAAAAAACAGAAAAATTCGTGAATTTTGTGAATTGGGTTGAAAATTTTAGGAGTGTGAAGACATCATAAAGCTTTGTCAATAACTCTTCGGACAAAGTTGGGACTAAATCTCGGGTAAAGCCGTTTTGTTGCCTAATATGAGTAATATGACAGGCATATAAGAGAAAAATTTATCCGCAGTGGGATTTGAAACTGAAATTCATATCTTTGATTATTTCTTCTTCTATGGATTATGGTGGTGTCAATTTTGTAGAATACCTAATGATATTTTGGCAAAATCAACGACATGACTTTCTTCAGTTACAAAGCCCACATTAATATAGTAGGATTGGAGGTTGTACATACTACAATTCGTGAGCGGCTTTAGAAAATAATTCCTTTCAATTACTAGGTAGGTACCTACCTACCTATTATTACATCAGGTGCGTGCTCAAATTATAAATTGCGTTATTTGCACACACGAAAAATGATAACACATCACGATAATTATTCCTGTTTTACTCGTGTTGACATGAAGAACTTTCTATTCGATATTTTTAAAAAAGGGTGTGAAAACTAAGACATAAGAATTCGATCGGGAACTGTAATTTTCTTTTCTCCACGAGATTAGTGAAGATTTTTAGAGAAAACCGATGTCATTTTCAGATTCAAACTTAACAATTTATCTCCACAAAATAAACGCATTCTGGTTTTATTAGTATACAAGAGGCATCAAGATTCGCAAATTCATTTAATCCGTAACCGCGCCTGGGGCGGCAATTTCACACTTTTCATTTTCATAACTCCGCAACATTTCCACAATTATTTGCAAACTTTTTACACGAAAACTTTAATGCGAAAAACTTCTTAATTACCACGGAGGCAGTCTTTGCCACAATTACCGCTTCATATCAGTCCCTTCGAATAAATTTATTGCCGATGTAAATGATAATAAATGGCGGGGCCTAAAGTTATTTGCTCTTTAGTTCTTTACATTAGTCATGATTTCCCTTGGGACATAAAAAACTTCTTTGGTCATGCCGGAGTCGGAAACCAGGTATATGTCATTGTCAAGTGGAAAAAGAAAACAACTCTTGACCTCTTATTGTTGAGTTGAGATTCACCGGCCGCAGGATTGATCCCGATGGAAATGGACGGGATGGGAATCTTTCGACTTTATTTAGAATTGGCGACGGCCTTGAATGTAACTCATTTGCAGTAAAAACTGTAAATCGAAGTGGCTATAAGGTATATTTTATAGGGCAATGATTTAAGCTGGTCGTTATTAAAGTTATGGAGCATGCAAATCGAGGGGTATCGATTAAAGTGAAATAATAGTTCAGGGCGTGCCTCAGGGATCTTCCATATGACCAGTGCTTTATTTTTATGAATAACTCCAACGGGTTGTGTTATGAGTTAAGATACATTCACAATCAATTCGTGTACAATTTCTTAAAAAAAAGTAAATAAAACGTTTTCAAATACACGTATCTAATATTACTGAGTTTCTACATCATTATATTTTTTAAGAACTCGCTACTTCGTCGCTCGTTCTTCAAAAAGTATTCCTTCAAATTGTGAAAACCCTCATCACGTTACTTATATCTCTTTATGTTGGCATCCCAATTAGAGGATTTTAAACGCTGCAGTTTAATCCCTGTCGCCCTTGTTTGTCCACCCCGGTGAGAAGCGAGGCCACCCCAACCGAATGAATTTAGAGCACTGCAAAGTGTATTTTAGTAATAATAATTCACAAACTTTAATATACACACGAACACATGAGACAGCAGAATTAAGCCCTTTCTTTAATGAAATTTTCTCGTCGAGTTATTTACTCTAGTTTGTTGTGACAGCAGCGTGAACGACAAGCTGTTAATAATTGTGCGCCGGTCCGGATAAAGACAGCTAGAAACGTTAATTAATACTTGTGGGTGTTATGAAAGCTGTAATTTTGCTATTGGCAACATAGTCTTGGCACTATAAAGTTTGGACGTACATTAAAATGTTTTATTTACAACCTGAAGTCGAGAAACGTAAAACCGATGTGTTTTATTGTCCTCTATTATTTATTTTACACTAAAAGCTCGAAGATATATTTCAGGGAGCTTTGTAGTGGCAGAGGCGGCTCTTGATACATGGCTATCCTCTGATTTGTGGTGATAATGCTGTTTGTTTACCTCCAAGATTAACAAAAGCCATCATTAGCCATTCAGCCAGTCGCAAATTACTGTTTGGACGTGATTTTAATTAGGTCGCTACAAGTTGGAGTGATTGGCAAGACTGGAAGCGACAGCAATCGAAACGCTAAATTGAAGAGCAACCCTTGGATGCAAAGGGATTGGCATTACTGTCAAACGACGGACGATGTCCATAATTTCACAGTGGGGTCAACCCACTTTGCATTCATTCAATACAAAAATGTTATTTCATTTCGAGCTCAGAACAGTGTTTATAATTCCCATCAATAAAGACGAAATTGATAGATTGTTTTAGGAAGGTAGCTACATTGGTAGCTATCTCCAATATCTATAGAAACGTAGAGTTGCCATATATTATTTTGTTTTTTCATTTCCAAATTATCATAATTAATTCCACCACAAGTGCATACCATGTTATCGATAATTTAGCTGGGGTCAATTTAGAATCCGTTTTACGTGTAAACACGCATGAAAGATTGACCGAAGCAAAATTATCGATTACATGGTTTGCGCGAGGTATATTTTGCAGATTATTGCACTTGAGCTAACTTACAGCGATAATACCATATCGGTAACGCCCCAAAATAATTCTCGAGTAGGCTGTGGTTGGCCTTATTTTTGGAAAATAAAAACATATTTTTGGTTGGTGTAATAATCGTATACAATACCACGAGCGACACCAAAATTTCCAATTTCCAATAACTTCTCAACTACGTACTATGGGTCTGTGTCAAGTAATTTAAATTTCTTTCTGTGTAATTTTTAGCTACACTGTTAACATGGTTAACATATATGTAAAATTCTATGAAAAAGTAGAAGTTTTTACTGTTTCGTCTCTGAGATTGCCAATTTTTTGAAATACAGGGTGACTCTGAACGACACCACATCCTTCATACCACATAATCTACTGTTCAAATGATGAGGTTTGATGCAAAAATTTTTAGGTCAATTGTGATTCCTGTTGAGGTTATAAGCCGCCAAAGTTCTTCATTTTTAATCGTTTTTATTTAATATCTTCCGAATAGTGTATCGCAGGATTCTGAAATTTTATACAGTATTGTTGTCAACCCAGGGGCAACTCTTATGGTACTTTAGAAATTATCCAAAAATCGGATCCCTATTATACAGGATGGTCCTAATGTTATAATGTTATTTGTCCATGAAGTTTTTTTAGGTTCTTAAATGTTGGTAATTTGTCTATGCGGTATTATATTCTTCGATCAATTCTAAAGCTTGTTTGGCTCTTAAATTTGTTTGAAAAAACTCACAATTTACCAGCAAAATTGAAAAAACCGATAACATGCTTCAAGTCACCATAAAACCAATGGTTAATTACCACCCAAGTCTTTCTTCAGTTGCGAACATGAATTCAGAACACCGTTGTCGAAAAACGACTCCCTTGCATAAAAACAATTGAAATATGACGCGTATCAACGCATCTTTGATTTTTATTGCAATTTAAGGCCTTATCGTTTTTTTCCATTTTGCTGGTGAATGATGACTTTTTTCAAAGAAAATTAAGAGCCAAAAAAGCTTTAAAATTGATCGAGGAATAATACCGCATAGACAAATTACCAACATAAAAAAAATAAAAAAGTTCAAGAACAAATAAGATTATTACCATCCTGGTATAACAGGGATCCGATTTTTGGATAATGTCTAAAGTACCGTCAGCAGTTGCCTCCTGCTCTGTAACAATGCTGTGCAAAATTTCAGAACCCTGCGATACACAGTTCGGAAGATATTGAATAAAAACAATTAAAAATTAAGAACTTTGGCGGCTTATAACATCAACAGGAATCACAATTGACCTAAAAATTTTTGCACCAAACCTCATCATTTGAATAGTAGATTATGTGGTATGAAGCCTATGAAGGATGTGGTGTAGTTTAGACTCACCCTGTATAATGAAATGTTCTTGTCTCATCGTGTTTGATACTGCCCTTTTTTCACATTACTGCTTTATTTTATAAGCAAATTTGTCTAGATAAACATTCTTTCAGGTTTCCTGCTTTATTTTCCTATCTTGTCAAGATTCCTTTAACTAGGTATTCCTTGATTAAAGGACGCCCACGTCTTGTTGATAAATGTTCTTCTTAAAATAATAAACTTTATGAATAGTGTAAATGTTTAGCATGTAAATGTCAGAGACATTTCTCGACAAGTTGTAAATACTTTGAATGCCAAGGGCACAAATGCACCAAATGAGCAACAACGGTCGCAACACAAACAGCATTAAGCTGGAAATGCATGCTCAGCAGTGTAATAACAGAACAGGGGATTGCGGTATCCCATTTCGTATTCACATCAGGAATCCGGGACAGAGTCCACGTGGCCAGGAATTCGTTTCAAGTTTTGCTCGTGCCAAACACGCCTAATTGCCCTCGAATTTACCACAAGACTTAGCATGTTTGTATGTACTTGATCCCGAAATTACTACTTCGTCCTAGTTAACATTCGATTTTAGGGATTCTCGATTGAACGAGCCCAGAAAGGCTTCTCCAATTAATCTCGCGGCTTCCAGAAAAATTTCGTCAATTACTCAACATTATGCTCTGGGGGTTGTGGGTATTGGGTTTAGTTTACAAATGGGTTCATTACGCTTTTGTGTCTGGAATGAAGGAACTTTCCAGGAGGTTTTAATTGCGAGTTTAATTATCATTCTGTCAATCCTGTACAGACTAAAATTATTAAGTTTCAGTTATCTCGTACGACGAGACAGGAAGCGAGAGGGAATGGAAATGTTCACTTTACTATTCAGATTTATAATTCGATTGAGGAGTTGAAATTTAATAAAGCGAAACTAGCGTCATTCGGGCGACAATGATTTTGGTGAAGAATCTACTTTGCCCCGCCGGGCTTAAACGGTCACTTTAGAGAACTTCTTGTGGTATATCGTTTATTCTTTATAGTTCGTGGTTCGTTTCAATTCAGGAACCTCTCCATCTTAATAAAGAACGTAATCCGATATTTACTTTCTCATATCCTTCATAAACTTCTAACTACATCCATTAGTTCCTGAGCAGGATATATTAAAAAAGTACACTCCCGCGTCCATAAATATCGAGCCCGGAACCCTCTTCACCACATTACCGGCATTTCCTGTCCATCCCTTCGACTTATCTCTTTTTCTCGCCATCACTGTCAATTTTCATTTTGGTCTCCACGAATTCCCAACAATCAATCAAGATGCATGGAATTGTGTGGCTCGAGCATTTCCTAGCCATCAGCAATGGAGCTGAGCAAGATTAAAGAGGAGTTTCATTTGTAATTCCAAAGAAAACCGGCAATTACGTGACTTCTGCCTTTGTTTGTGTGTGGTAGCTGAATTAACTTGTCGAATGACCAAGCGGGCAATATAAATCTCGGTTAGTTGTAATTTAACTTCACACGTTTTCTCGCGGTCGCATGATTAATGCACGACGTTCTGGCAAATGAAATATTTAATCTGCTGCTCTCGAAACAGGGAAGTCGGATTTATTCACCATTTAACTGAAATATTTGGGATTGTTCTAATTTTGAATTGTTGTTTTATAATTTATCAATAATTCGAGCAATAATTTAAATACAAATACAGTATTCCAATAAAAACAAAATTTTTTAAACCATAATTTTCTGAAAGAGTGATAACAATAAATTGTAAATAGTAGATAGATTAATAGAGGATATCAATCAAAGATTTTTTTGATTACACAAGGTAGTTTCAAAGTCTTGTCCCACAAAATTTACTTACTGTTTAGGACGCGTTTCGCAGTATTACTCCATCTTCAGCTAGAAAAGAAATTAACACAAAAAAAATGGGCAGCTACGGAAGCGGCTGGAACCTCCCCACTTGAATGATTCAATATTATCACCAATATCAAGTAAATTTTACTATTTATACAAGCCTAACGTGTTTTCTGTGATTTTTCCAAATTTTACGATCTTTTGCCAAAAGGGCACTAAGATTGAATACAATTTTGGAAACAAAATTTGAAGACTTTTCATGTGCTGATAAAGAAAATATGAGTTCATTCTTAAAATTTCAAAGTTGATATGCCAAAATGGCACTTGGCGTTCGCCGATTACCATCAAAATTAAATCAGCTCTTCGGCGGGTAACGGTATCTTTACCTACCAAATTTCAGCCAAATCAATCCAGCAATTTGGGCTGTAGCGTGTTATTTATTGTTTCCTCGAAACTTCGAATTTTTCGATTTTATGCCAAAAAGGCGCTAAGTGTGAGTACACTTTCAGATACAGAGTTTCAAAGCCTTTCATGTACTGATAAGAAAAATTAGTGTTCATCAGTCAAATTTCATAGTTGGTGTGCCAAAAAGGCACTTGGCGTCTGCGGATTCGCAACAAAATTAACTGGGCTCACCGGAAGACCAAAGCTAACTTCCATACCAAATTTCATTAAAATCCGTTCGGTAGTTTCCGAGAAATCGTGCTCACACACGTACATACATACATACATACATACATACGTACATACGCACAGACATTTTTTAAAAACCACTTTTTTGTGATCCTGGGACCTTGAAACGTAAAGATCTGGTGTTATCTCAATTTCGAATTTTGGAGTGATTGCAATAACCTCCCATTTTTATATGGTTGTGGGGAGGTTAATACAAACAATGTTTGAGCGTCTTTCGATGAATTTACAGTGTGACTCAAAAGCTGTTATTTTTATTTGACCCAAACGTTTTTTCGTTTTCCAAGCAACTGCTTTGCATTTTGTGTAAATTTCTTTTCTAGCTAGAGATGAAGTAACCCTCCGAAACGCACCCTAAACAGTAAGTAAATTTTGGAAATGGACCGAGCTTTAAAAAAAAAATTTTTTTTTTAAATCATAATTAATAGAAAAAAGTAACAATTTGTAAGAAACAATTACATAACCACAGTTTATTAGTAGACACTTAGCGAAATTATACGATAACTTAAAGCCATAAATACCAAAATACCACATAATCAAGATTAATAATCCAGAAAAATTACGCTCCCGAGTTCAAGTTTTTAACGATAGTAGGTACAGTTAAAGGAAAGCTTAACGTCCCTTAGTGGCAAACATTTGGTTCATACAATAGTTAGGTATACATATAATGAAAGAAGAAAAGAAGAAAATAAATTTAATAAACACAATATAGAAAAATGGCGGCCAAAGCCGACGTGGTAGAGGGGTGCAAAATTAATATGTTCTGGGAGAAGACTTTTAGGAAGAGAATAAAATTTTTTCCAGCTTTCCCCGACTTTTTCTTTATTGTCTCCCCTTACTGACTGGCCTATTTTTGTTTTCCCAGGACCCTAACCACAGATTTTTGGCTATTCGGTTTTTCAATAGATTCTAGTAACTGTTCCGAGAGCGTAGAAGTTAAAAAAATAGTCCTTCTTTTAATTAAAAATTTCTGTTTCTTTAAAGGGAAATGGAGCAAACGACATTGTTTCACGTTTTCAACGCTTCATGCAAAAAATTGCATTTTCAGGAACTATCTACATATAATGTTAAAACACACACGTGAAGCTCAAATATTTGGCCAATAATATTGGTATGATATTACAGAACAGATCAATATGTTATCTTCCGAATCCAAGAGCAAAAACCTGTTCTTGTTGGGTAAAAAAACTTGAGAAGGGCAGCTCTTGTTTTCATTAACCGGTGAAATCTAACAACTAAAATTAATAGCTACACCACAACTTTTAGCTGAACGAGAACTCCACTCCAGAATTTATGGCCACCTTATAAAGCCTTCGTCGATTATAAATAATGAAATGTTCATCCGGATTTTGAGACATAATATACTGCTACAGTTCTGCATTAAAGAAAATAGGGAACTCGAGTTTACTGCTAAAATATATCCTACTCCCCTATGCTCCACATCCTTTTTCCAGCAGTGCGAATATAAAAAGCTTATCTAAATTCTCTCGGCGGGCGTTTGATAATGTAAATTTGATTCTTTTTTGGAAATAAAATAAACTGCCGTGACGTTATCAGATATTTCGGCGGCAAATTTGCCATGAAGAACCACGAGAGCCCGGTAAATGACAGGTTTCATCAATCGAATACAAAACGTAAAACAAAACGGGAGTTCATGTAATTATAGAACCTCCAGATAATCCGATAACTGTCATCTCTTATGACCTACATCCTACATTCTTCAGTTTTATAGACAGAAGCGAGTTTGTGCAGCTTTTATTTCGTTACAATCAGATTTCGCTCACCGATAAGTCAGAATTTTCTCCTGAAAAGTTATATGAGACAAAGTCTGCCAAAATTGTTATTGAAATATTCTGTGCCGTTTTCAAAGACGCCACTCCAAATTAATATTACATCGATTTCATAAAGTTGAGGAAAATCCGCATGCAGCTAAGTGCTGGCTTCGCCCATAAACCATTGGCCATTTATAGATTAGATTTTCAAGGCCGATTCACAGGAAAATCCCATTAAAAACCGCTATCCTGAATTAATTAATTTGCATAAACTGATTTGACGTTGGCGCGATTTTCCATAAATTAACCGTACGTGAACATAGCCGACAAAAAGACGAAACTAGGATAATCCACTTACGTTCTCTCCCGTTCCTTTCTCTGTAATTTCTTTTTCTTGAACGCTTTCTTGACACGTAGCAGGAGAAAGGCCGCCCTGTCGATGGTGAGGGCCGAGTATTGCTTCTTGTCGTCCATAATTTATCCCCGGGAGACGATTTTTTGCATCTTCATTTACTCGGCTGCCTAACAAACAAAACTATTATTAGTAACGAGGATTTTTTATGGACTATTGAGTTTTCATTACTACTCTAATTGAGTCGGTTCTAAATAGTCAATAAGTTCGGTAATTGCTTAAGTTTTTCGTCGTGCCAGTTTTGTTGAATCGAGGAAAGTAAATTATGGAGTTTTTACGGTCGTTAGTGCTAATTTCTTCAATTCTGGGGCGGAAGTTTTCGTAACTGAGAAGCTCTGACGGTGCAGGTTGTTTCTGGTGGATGCGCCGAGATATTGAATTAAAGTCTCCTTTATGGCACAGTAATTTCTTTTTCAGAAAATTTCGTAACTTCTATGTATTAACAAAAAAAAAATAAAAGTAATTTTCGAAAACTTATTAAAAATTTCTTAATTACTCGTGTCGAAGTGAGGAAAACTTCCATTTTTCCCCGAGACAATCCTCATTCGTGTCATGCCCCCAGAGCTCAATTAGTCATTTGTCTCATCGATTGTCGGGGCAATCCGACTCGTTCATTATTGGATGTTTGTGGTAAAACGTGTAGAAACCCGACTAACTTCAAATTCCCCCACTTTTTACCCAAACGCCTCATTTGTACTAGCAAACGCAGCTGCTGCAAGAAATAACGTACCAGCAATTCCAGGGACGTAAACAACATTTAAATCTGCTTAATTTGTGTCTTCTAATGTAATTCCACCTCGCAGTAGGGATGCAAAGTTGTAATAATAAAATGTTGAAAGGGAAAATATTAAAACAGGGAAACTGCTTTAGTGACGAAGTTAAATTTTCAGGGAAATGCATAGTTAATGTGTCGTAAAAAGCGGCAAAACTCGACTCAGTCTCAGTGCTTGAGGGAGAATTCCTGATGTTGATTTGAAAACTGATTTTAGAAAACACAAAAGCGAGGCTTGAGGGTTGTGTGATTTTCATTTTCGATATTTGGCAAACATTGTCCTGTTAACATTAAAAATATCGAGCGAGTATTTTTTGTTTTAAGTAATAGGGACCTACGTTTTCAATTGTTGCTCATTTTCTATCGTTATCTGTTGGGTTAACAAAGCTTCATCCTTTTTTCCTTCGAAATTTTTAATCATTTCGGTCCCCTAGAGTTGGTAATTTGAAAAGTGTACATTGTTGTATGCATTTGGTACATAAAGCTCCATGACTAGGAATTTTTATGTTCTTCAGGGTTTAAACACAATTAATAAGAATCCAATGCAGACCAACAACTTAAAATCAAATGTACAGGATGTTCCTAAATAGTGTTACGAAATTGGCGCAAAATAGCCCAACGACAAAATAGCCGCAGACAAAATAGTTCCGCCAAAATCATTGAGTAATGTCAAAATAGACTAATATAATAATAGAACTAATTTGTTTTGTTTTTGAGTTAATGACAATTCATGGACATTTATATGGAAAGTTCACAAATGTGGAATTCAGAATAAAACGTGGTCCCTTTGCGGGTAATTCTTTTTTATTATGCTTCTCCGTTTCCGTGCCTACTTAGTTTAATGAAAATCCATTTTTACTGGGCACTGTAATTCTTGCAACGCTCATGCACTTTTAATTTTTTGTGTCTAGTAAGGTATAATGAAAACAGTCGTTCATTACACGTTCATAAACTACTTTTTCCGTCCTTGCATGGGAACATGGAAACATGCGCGCACAGGAAAAGCTTAGTTTCTGAACTGGTAATGAAATATATACTATTTAGCGCCCAAAAAAAGAGCACAATACCGGGTGACAACGAAACCATGTACGGTATTTAACTTATTCAAGTTGTGATTTTTGTAACTTTTTTTGGGAGGCTATTTTAACGGGTTACGCAAAAAATTCTTAAGGGTGATTCCTTATATTATTTTGACAAGAAAAGTTTCTATGGAAAATTCTTTATAAAGGTGTAAAAAATGTGCGACACACCCACAAGAACGCACGCCTCTAATTTAAAAAAAAACTTGTGAAAATGAACTAATCTGTTCCAAATTTTAAAGTCCTGTCATTAATTTTCTGTATGTGCTGTATAACAGCACATTTGAAAGTTTTGTGTTTAAGGTTTAACGTTAAGAAGGCCGTGAAAGTTAAACATCATGCGTGAACTTTTAACTAATACATTCTCTCGGAGTTGCCTATGTCTCACTAATAATAATCTTCTTTATTTTAAATGATGTTGATCAAAATAAAGGAATTTGATGCGATTAGACTGACAGCTACCTCTCATATCTCATAATAATTATAATACTTTTAGTGAGCAAGTTGCTGTCCCGAAATGGGGCTGCAATATTTTACCAGTGCCTTCTGCGATCAAAAATAAGACTAAAAGTTTCAGGAGGCATTTTTACTGGAACAGCAGTCTTAAATATGTTTTTGCGCAGGGTTGATTCTGGGAATGATTAATTAATCATGTCTATACTGAAACAAGTTAAGTTGCTCGCTAAGTTGTAAATTATGCATTTTAAAGTGTTACGAAAAAATTCATGAATTGATTACTTTTAATTCTGAAAGCCATTTTGGAAAGAGGTAAAGACTGGCTTTAATCATGTGTCTCTGCAAGATATTGAAAAATATAGTACAAAGACCACGCTTTATAATGGCTTATTCACAGATGTAACTGTAAATTAGAGCTTTTTCCGTGAATCATAAAATAAAAAGTGATGTAGCCTTCTACGCTTTCGTAGCAAGCTGTCATCTACATAATGTTGGTTTAGTCATAAAACATTAATCATAGGTAATAATAACTGAAACTGTAGGAATTGTTGTGCATTCAATGTTAATTAGATTGATAAATTAAGTTTTTGTTTGTGTTTGTAGAAGGTTTAGCAACACATTTAGGTATTGAGGTAGATTCGCTAATATGATATTTATTGAGAGAGATTGCAGACTTGAAACTTTTCCCATTAATCGTGTTTAAGTTCTCCGCATTAAAGTAAATTACTTTAACTAAGCAGCTTGCTGTATACCTAGCAATTAAAAAATAATAAAAATAAAGCGAGGACTTAGATATATTTTGTTTTAGGTACCTACTTCTGCCCTGTGTTCAATAATACCTAATGGCATTAATTAGTAACCAACTAATAGTTGGTAGAAAAAACTTTGGCAATTTTAGGATTATACATAATGTATTTATTTAACTAATTTCCAAGTAAGCTGACTGACTAGTGCGCAGTGAATAAATGCAAATGCAGTCCTCCACAAACTGAATTGTTTTAATAAGTTATATTGAGTGAAATATCAAATTTTTTATTAAGTGCACAATTTATTAGGATGGTAATACGTAACGGAAAAGACATCGTTCTAATAAAGACGTAACAACGTTGGTGTAGTCCTTTACTGAAAAATTAATGGTTGTGACACCATGAAGTTGCCGCGTCTAACTCTTCAATTATTACGATGCTACCAACATTGTAAAGTCAATATTTTCGTCTCATCGCCAACTGCGTAATCCGTAAATCCATTTTATTCAATAGTATATTATCTAGCGGATCGTGTATAAAAAACTTTTGGGGGAATAAAATAAACGTTTTCCGATTGATTGTTTGATTGTTCGTTTCGTTTTCGTGTCTAACGCAACCATTACTATTTGTCCATCAATTTCTTAACCCAACACATTTTGTTGACAAAAAATTTGTCCAATTTTTGTGAACTCATTTCGGCAGCACGTCATCGCCAATAAAAATCGAAGAAAATTACATTATATGCATCTTCACCCCGCTTTCTGACGAGATGAAAAGCTTTGAACACACATCTTTGATAGGAAATTTGAGTACCTAACTTTATTGAAAATTCGCGAGCTGACTAAATAACAGAATTTCCATCAAAATATATTAAAAAGTTTCGACGACGATGAGGATAATTCAATATTATCCTTTTTCATAGCTTTATACACGCACCGATATTATCTCAGAATTCATGTAGCCCGAGTCAATTATTACAGCTTTCGCAATCAATAAAATTGTTTTGGTGGCAACCAGAGGTCGCATTGAAAGCTTCGTTAAAAAAGTATCAGTTTTTCCGTTTTATTTTAGAATTCGGTTCGTTAGTCCACACAATGGAGTTGTTGATTTTGTCGCGTCGGATGAAATAGTGTGGGCAAACAATTGCTTATTTTTCATGTGGCGAAATTATTTCGGTATCTGAGGGACAATGAGCAACGCTTCTCTTTCGCGTTTCCAAGGAAACGACTCAATTTCGGACATCAAAAATTCAGGACCCTTTACAAGACTAGACCAATAAAATTGTTGACTTGCATTTGTCCGAACATTGAACTCGGGACATGCAATGCCGACATTAATTACTTTTGTCGTGAGTTTAAAATTTTATTTGGATTAGCTCCTCGCTTGCGGCACTCTAAATAAACATTTACTCCGCTAATTGGGCAATTGGCGTCGAATTTCACTCACAAATCGGCGATAATAAACAGCCTGTCCCGGCGCGGCGCATCCACCATTTTTAACACACTTATAGAATCTCGGCAGAGAACTTACTTAAACTAATTCCATCAGTCGTCTTTATTGATAAATGAGTACCTAAACCGCTAAACTGTCATTTAAGTTCAATACTTCACGAACTTTTAAGGACTTTGAAAAAATTGTATAAAAAGAATTGACGAAAACTACGTAATCGCGCACTTTGGACGCATGGATAGCGCGAACAGGGTGAAAGCGTCGCGACGACTGCCAGCATCATGTTATCCGTGGAGTTCGGTAGTCCACCACGTCCTTCTACATCGATCTGACAAATATCAGGGGCGTGCCTCTTACGTTTCTTTAGATGGACGGCTCAAAAGCTGAAGAAGTAGATATCTGAAAGGCACTTGACGCGACTTGTATTTTTCGGGAGATAACACTGCTTTTTATTGGATTTTTTCGGGATAATCTCGCGGTGAAAATAATATAGCCAGATAAAGTGTTCGAGGCGAAATGATTGGCGGCTGGGGCGACGGTAATTGCTGAGTAAACAAATATTGCCGAAGCGAATGATACAATTAGGGAACGAAACTCGAAAAATCTAAGAGAGATATTTTATGAAAAAATATATTCACAAAACGAGAGTAGAAGGTGGCACTATTTCTTTTAAACTAGTTAACTACCTACTTGCCAAAAACTGCCCTGAAAGTCGAAAAAATTTCTTCTGAAAGTTAAATAAATTCTGATTAGCTGAATGGTCAGTCCAAAAATCACTTCTAAGAGATAAGTTTCTCTCCGTAAATTTCACCCCCACGTCTTTCATAGACAAACGCATTTTGGTTTTCATACTTTTTTGCCTAATGTTGAAGTGACGTACCAAAATTAATAATCTGTTTGTATCAGTGTATCAAATTTTAATTAGATATTTAGATACTACGGTTCAGTTACCTTTATCATCTAAATAATATAAAAATGGAAGGTCATTGCAATCAATTTCGAGGTCCCAGGATAACGAAAAAGTGGTGTTTAAAAGTGCCTTTTTGACATATCAACTATGAAAGGACCCCCCCGCACGTTTTATATGGAAAAGTGGCTTTCGGTGAAATTGTCTGAATTGTTGATATGTTGTAGTTTTCATGATTCTGAACAAAAGTTATCATTGCGCCAACCTCCTGACATGGACAGTTTTTGCAAAAAAAAATCCCGAAAATAGAATTTTGCGTAAGGTTTATACACATTTTTGGACACGCCGTTTCCTACTCTTCCGACATAACTTTCAAATACGCCCAAAAGGCTTCCATATAGACGCATGTTAGCAATATGGGTAAGAAAGTTGCCTCTGAACTTATCATGTAGAATTATGATGGCAAAACGGCCGATACCATTTTCGCTACATGTAGTTCTTATGGGAAAACTTCTATCTTTGGGATTTTTTGTAGCAAAAACTGTCCATGTCAGGAGGTTGGCGCAATGATAAGTTTTGTTTAGAATCATGAAAACTACACCATATCAAAAATTCAGACAATTTCACCGAAAGCCACTTTTTATAATAATCGTGCGGGGTCCTTTGAAAATTGAATACCTATTTTCTTTATCAGCAAATAAAATACTTCTTCTTATTACTTATGTAAGTCTTTTTCCAAAAATGTGTTAACACTTATAATCCTTTTGTTCTAGAATCCAAAAATTAGATATTTCGAAGGAAGGCTAAATAACACGCTACAACTTAAACTAGGTACTAAGTCGATTTGACTGAAATTTGGTACGTTAAGATGCATTGAGATGTCATAACCAGCCAAAGAGCTGATTTGACTTTGTTGGCAATCGGAGAAAAAAATTAAATGAATAAAATACATAATGGCGCATTCAGTAGGTATGTCCTGCGCGGTGTGGTAAGATCGACGAACGCTGATTGGTCCCTTCATCATAGCAAACGACCAATGTTGACGTACTTCGTACATAAGGTTATTCGAAAGGTTAGTATTCGAATATTATAGATGACAGAATTTTGAAATTTGAAGCATAGACGATAAAAAGATTTCTTTTCGATTTTTTTCAGATTTTTATTTCGATTATAGGCGTACGTTCTTTGGGGGGGCATCACACTTTTTTGCACCTTTATGAATCATTCTTAGACACGGCCTCCATAGGAACTTTTCTTCCTAAAATAGTGTGAGAAATCACCCCTTGAATTATATGACACTATTTATAATAATCACCCTGTATATTACTGTTTTTAAGCAAATTATTTTCTTGTCAAGTTAGTGTTGGTAGCATTTTAAAGCCATTGGAATGCTTTCGCCGTCTATTAAGAGGCGATTTAAAAAGTGAAATAGAGATATTCGTCACTCGATTCCAAAAGAACTCAACACAGTGGACAGACACTCTCCATAGTTTTAGTATTGGATTTATTTACCCTTGGACCACCTACAACCAGAGAGTGAGGAGACAAACTGAGCGCAAAAAATTGCGCCCCCAAAACTCACCCCCTTCAACCCCGAAGCACAAAAAATTGACCTGAAGAAAATTTTACCCTTGGACCACCTACAATCAGATTAGACTAATATTGATCGCAAAAGATTGCACCCTCAAGACACTCCTCCTTCAATTCCCAAGCACAGAAAGTTAACCCACAGGAAATTTAACATTTAGGCTACCTACAACCAGAGGTAACTAATTGAGCGCAAAATAATGAACCCCCAAAACTCACCCCCTCAACACCGAGACACAAAAAATGATATGGAGGAAATGTAACCCTTAAACCACCACAACTTGAAGAGACTAATAGAATGTAAGAAAATTCACCACCACAACTCACCCCCTTTAACCCTCAAAACAAAAGTAACATGGAAGAAATTTACTTTGAACCACCTCAAACTTAAGGGCATTAACTGAACGTTAAAAGTGCCACCCCGACAACTCGGTTACTCATCCCTTCAACCCCCAAAATACAACAACATTCACTGGAGGAAATTTAACCGTTGATCACTTTTTAATACCTACTTGCTCTAAACGAAAATTTTGAACAAGTTGCCCTTTTGACACGTCCATACCAGTAAATCCAGCCAACCTCGACAGTAGAGCTGGGCGATTTTGAAAACAATCGATTTTTTCGATTAAGTAATCCATTTTTTCGATTAATCGAAGTTTCATTGATTACATAATCAGCATTTCGATAATTAATTTTCCGCAATAATTACCTCACGATTAGTCGACTAGCATTATAAGAATCAACGGTGATTTCCCCATCGACCTGCCATTTAGAGTTCTTTCCGTTTTCCCTTTTCACAATCCAGTTTTGTTTTTACTGCTTTTAGTACACGTACGTGTAGGAAATAATAATCGTTTACTATGTGCCTTGATTAAAAGACGTTTCTCCCCATACATATAAAGTGATCACATCTCTGTTAGAGTAATCGGAAAGTCGAAAGAGCGATTAATCGATTCCATCGATTGATTAGTCGATGTAATCGAAAGATAGCTAGTCTATTTAATCCGTAGATCGATTATTCGATTTAATCGAAAGATCGATTCATCGATTTAATCGATTTAAATTTAAATTTTGCCCAGCGCTACACTACAGACACATAAGTTGCTGTACATTCAGGTGTCCCCAAGTTAAATGATATTATCTTAAGGGCTTATTCTACGATCAAAAATATGAAGAAAAGTTTTAATAAACCCTCCCAAGTGAGCCCTTAAAGGAAGCCTCAAAGGGAGTAACAAGAAATTGGACTTTCTGAGGAACTTTGTGTACCATTTTTGTGATGAATAAGACTGATGCAATTGTTTCTGGTAAATAATAATTACATGCCCACCTTGTCAAACATCAATTTTCTCGAAAACGGCTTGAGTTAACGAATTTCAACAAGGGTACCTTTTTTACATAAAAATGTATCTACAAGAAATTCAAAGTATTCATAACTTATTTATTATCATTACTTATTATTTATATTTTCGGTTGGGCATTTCAATAAAATTATTATTATTATTATTATAATTGATCCGAGATGTTGAACAAAAAAGTAAACATTAGTCTTATTCAGCACAAAAAATTACGACAAAGTTGAAAGTTTCAAGACCATATCGTAAGTCGTTCCTTGGAAATTTAAGAAAAAACATTTTTGTTACCCCTTTTGAGGGAACCTAGCTCACTTAAGAGGCATTTTTCGACCCATGTTTATTAAAACTTCTCTTCATATTTTTGATAGATATTATCCCCTAATTTCGGGACACCCTGTATTTACAAATTCTACGAAGAAGTAGAAGTTCTGGTTTCTAACAGCATACCTAATCTTAGTAGGCATGGAATAAGACGAAACCGTTCATTGGAAACTTTATTTCCCTTGCAGCAAGTTTTTACACATTTAAATAACAATATAATTGCTTAATAGCTTGTATTAGTCTGATGTTCGTCCTGATGATAAATCTTGACGTCATAGAAGTAAGAGTTGGGGACGTTGTATTGGTAGAAGACGTAGTCGTAAGCCACTGGACGGTTGAAAGGATAACCGAAAGGATAACCATCCACATACTGCGTTCCAGATCCTACGATAGGTTCACTTCCATGCGTCTGGTAAGGTACAGCCTTGCTCACAATAACGTAGAACTGGTACTCAACACCGCCAGAAGAACCAAGTGGCAGGTAGAATCTACAAGATCAAATTGCAGCAATTTTAAAATTTAAAATTTTGCTTACCTCTGTGGGAATCCATAATAAATTTGGTCTCCGTAGAATTGGAAACCTTCCTGGTTCTTGCTGTACGCACCGAAAGCCTTCTGGTACAAATCTGAGTAATGTTCTCTGTCGTGGAAGTAGTTGTAGATTTCCTTGTAGTTTTTGCTGATAACGTTTTGTCCTGCTTTTAGTTTGTAGTTAAAATGATCAAATTGCACGAAGTTTACGTAATTGTTGGTCAAGTTAATGTAACGTCCGTATTCGTCGTATTTAGGTCCAAGATATACCTTCACTACTGCTTCTGTCTCTTGCTCAGAATTTACATAGATCTTGTAGGAGAAAGGTTTGTTGTTGAGTCTCTTCTGAGCGACTTGTACCTTAAAGCTGCCTTGATTGTACTCTTCAGGAGTTACAAAAACTGCGTTGCTTAGATCAGAGTAGAAATAGTCGAAATAGGTGACTAGCTGATCGAATTCAACCTTACTGACTGTTACTCCAGGGAAGGCCAAGTCTTTAGACGTGTAGGGTTGTTGGGTGTAGATATATTTGTAGAAGTACGAGATCAACTTCTTGTAGAGCTGGTAGAAAGCTGGATCACGTAGAGAAGTCTCAAAGTGTTCAAGAGCAGAGGGGTAGACTTGATGATAGTTGTAGGCTTGGTAAGAGTATCCAAGCAAATGCCGAGCGAAAGTTTGGAAGCTTCCATAGTAGCTGTAGTAAGGAGAATCGCCATTGCCTTCAATCAAATTGCCCAAAATATTCAAGCCTTGAGCTGAGAATATATCGGTTTTGCCACCGTCATGCTGTAAAAATTTCCTAGAATTCTCTATTTAACAGAATTACTTACAGTGTAGACGTAGCCTCTATCAATTGCTTCACGGAAACGATGTTCGTAGTCTTGAACCTTCGTGTAGCTATATCCGTACGAGTTTTTGAAGTTCAAGTTTTGCCCGTAGTTGTAGAAATATTCGTAGAGATTCACATAGTTGGGTCTTGAGGGGAATTCAAGACCGTTTGGATAACGCAAAGAGGGGGTGTATCCAGTGGTGAAGGGTGCTTCCCAGTTGAAATTCTGAATCTCGCCAAAACCGTTTGAAATACGTTCCAAGTAGTACCTAGCCAGGAATTGCTGGTAGAAATAGAAGAAGTTCTCACCGCGTTTGTCGTTGTAAGAGAAATCAGTGCTGTTTAGCCAAAATGGATAGTACAAGTTGAAGTAATAGTAGTAGGAGTTAACTCCAACGTCTTCGGTGAAGTACGACAAGGATTGTTCGGGCTGAAGATTAAGGTAGTACCCTGAATAGTTGGCGTAAATAGTTTTGTCGTTGTATTGAGAAGCTCCACCGGAGTATAGCTGTTTGTAATACTGGGCCTGTTGGATGACTTCACTAGGGTAGAAATAGTAAGGGTAGATCTCGTAAATTGGGGGTAGAACGAAGTAGTAAGTATCTGGACGATGCACTAATGCTACTGAGAAGGAGTAAATGAACAACCCCTCGTTCACGTAGTTACGAGCCCAGACTGCAGTTTTGTAGAAAGTGTCGTAATCACTGGCGTAGTAGAAAAGTTTGAAGAGGGCAATTGCCTGCTTCAAGTGATCTTCGTAGAAGACTGAGAAAATCTCGCCCTTCTTTAGATAATATCCGTTTTGGTAGTACTCGTAGAATTCATCGACAACTTCAGACTTCTGTTGAATACAATTAATAGAAGACAATTGTAAAATTTGAAACTTACCTTGTAGAATTTCGCGTTATCGTAGAATTTGTAGCTGTTGGCGATTTCGACATGGTCCTTGTAGTAGCTAGGCTGGTTTATGTGTTTGAAAAGACGATAGATGTCCTTCTGCTTCTGTCCGTAGTTGCTAGAGTCTATTATAAGAAAATTTAAGATTGGAAAATTTGAAAAATCGCTTTTCTTACCAACAGAGACCGCGGCAACGGTGCTAAGGACCACGAGGGAAACTACCACGATTGCTCTCATTCTGGAAACTGAACGGTTCGAGAGTGACTTTCGGTTTTTGGGGTGCACCTTTTATACTGAATTTTGATGATGCACTAAATTGACCTCGGAGATACCAGGATTAATTACGGATTTGTTATATTTTTAATTATTTTTTTATTATCAAAGTTGAGTAATGCGTTAAAAAGTACTATCTATTATGCAAGTCGCGTTTGCACGGTCGTATGATCCGCAAGTAGAGCGATTTTCTAGTCTTTGAGTTGCTGACTTTCATCCCTCGATGTGGGAATTCTGTCGATTTGAGCTCAGTAGGGCGAAGATCCTTAAATTTTTCAAGTTTCTAATCTTAAGTCCAGGTAGACAAATGTTCTATCTTAATTATTTTTAATAATCTTAGGCGTTTCAAATCTTTGTCAGATTGAGTTCACTCTCATTTTGGGGTTAAAATCTGTCAGGGATTTGCGGAGATCGGGATTTTGATCTCTTCTTTTATATGATCACATCAACTGTAAGTAGTTAATAGTTTTATCTATTTCTAAAAAATGTTTCAAAAACCCATTCAGATTCAAACGAGGTTTAAAAGATTAAGGGTCATTCTTTTCACCCCCAAATAAACTTAACTGTTATTACCTACTTGATTTTTATTCATACTATTTGACAATGGACTTCTGGATAAGTTTAACTGGAGGTGAAAAGAACGGCCGTAAGTTAAATTTCATTTGCACGTGTATAAATTAAAATTTATTGCAAAATCAAGATTTCCAGATAAGTACCTACATTCAATTTATTTATGATATTCCACTTTAAAAAAATGTTTGAGGCAACGTGTTAGGCAGGGAAATTTGGAAACTTGGTGTACGAGCTCGACCCTCAAATCTGTTGAAGGTGGTTTGACAATTTTGGGGGTTGAAAGTCACAAAAATATGATAACCTCACATAAATTGCAAGCAGACGTTTGAAACTCGATACAGGCACATATTTAAACGATATTATGTGGGATGTTTTTTTGTTGACAGGATCGGGCAGATGGGGTGGAAAATAGGCGTTGCAACTCGAAATATATATTTGTAGACGAAAAATTGTCGAATAAAAATGATTATTTCTGGGTGTTCCTATTTCTATGTCAGGCAATATATCTCTTAATAAGAAGAAATTAGCGTCATTCGACAGATTTCCATAAATGGCTCAAAAAAAAATAATGAGCGTCAAAAATTTAATGGTATTCGTCAGAGAGAGCGATTGAAACTGCAACTTTTATTTGTATTGTTAATTTTTGATTTAAGCGGCCGTTCTAGAGATTATTGAGGTTTTCTATCGTCAGTCGCTTGTCTCGGTAGAGAATCCACTAGCCCTAAAAGGTTTGATTTGAGGAGAAAAACCCACAAAACAAAGCACGAAAAACCTAGAATTAGGCGGTAATTTGCATAACAGGCCACCAAACAGGCTAGATTTTAAACAAAGCAACTGATGCTTATTAACGCATAATCTCAATTATCTCAAAAACGGCTGCTTAAAGGAAAAATTAACAAGAATAAGAAAAGTTGCAGCCTCAATTGCTCTTTCCAACTAATATCACCAGATTTAAAATTCTTCACCTTGAACCATGATTAAGAAGAAAAATATCAAGGTCATAGCGGCTTTCTGAGGATTGCGTTCTCAGAATTCGATAAAATTCACAGCGTAGACGTAGATCCATACAGTGCCAATAGTCCCTAAAATTCATTAAGATACGACTATCCGTTTCTGAGATATGTGAAAAAACTTTTCCCGATGGAGCACTTTTGTGGAGCTGTAGCTCCCTTAGGAAGCAGCTTCGACATAAAAATTTTGGTGCCAATCGTCCCCATTTTCAATGGGGATTCTCAGGTTAAAATGTTGAAAAGCATTTTCCAGACACCTGTATAGATAGGTATAAAGGTGAGCGTCCACGGTGAGATTTACGTGAGATTTTGATGTCGAGAAACAAAAAATTTAACAATAATTGAGGTTTTAAAGTATTGGTCCAAATTTAGGTCATTCTTTAGCTTTCCAACAATGATTCAAAAAAGCTGTTATTCATCTTTTGCGAAAAACCACCCAAATTTTTGTTTCACGAAACCAAAATCTCACCGTGGACGCTCACAGTTCGCTTATTTTTCATTTTTTCGATACTTCATTTTACTTGACTTAAAAAAATGTGAAAAGGCATGAAGAACTAAAAAACCTGTAATTTTTCTCCGGCTTTATGTTTCCATGGAAATTCAATTTTTAATTTTGACTTTTTTTCTCTTCAGTTATTCTTATTTTGACTCATAGAACCCGTTCTGCAAATTTTCTGCAGAATTTTTGTCATAACCTGTACGAAGGAAGTCCCCGCACTTCGGGTGTTTTTGTAAAAATAATTGTTTTCTAACGGCTGTCGGCTGTAGCTCGGAAAGTATATCATGAAAATTTTTCTCAGAACCTTTTTCATAGAGAATTTGGTCCTGATTAATTTAGATTATATTAAGATTTGTCATAAAATCAACGGTTAACTAGATGTTTTCAAAAAAGTTCTTCGCATTGCTTTGCGGAACGCAGACCTCGCTGGGGGTGATAACGACCACCAAGTTAATAAGAGTTTTGATGTTTGAGGTGATTAATTTTCGATACATTCTTTCCTTCGATCGATCAATCAGTTTAGTTAGCTGGGCGGAGTTAAAGTCAACCAATCACAGCCCCCTGCGTCACGCGTTACGCGCCAATAAACCGCAACCGTTCCGGTTAGAGGTTAGAGGGCAGTATATTAAGGGCCTCACTTGCTCCCTAAATCAGTTTATCCTCTGCTCTTGCAAGATAGTTCCAAGATGTACCAAGTGCTTCCTGTGATCGCCGCTGTGAATTTTCTCGCCCCTGGAGTCGCCCTGCCGGTGGAAGTGTGGTCCATGGTCTTGAGGTAAATTTTTATTTTTGTCCAATTTCTCTTGTATTAATATTTCTTTTTGTTTCAGGAAATTGGATCCTTCAGCTTTGGTGGACGCCATCAAGACCAACCGCTTTTGGATGGATGTTTGCCGTGGAGATTCCGTACTGCGAAAAAGAGCCTCCGACCATATGAAGAAGCTGGAGAGGAGACGCAGACGGGAGATGCTCAATCCTGGACTTCTGGTGGATGTTCAAAGAGGTGGCTCTTCGAGGCTATTCCAAACCAATGGGCTTAAAACTGTGCATCATCTACCCAGGACTGAAGATCAAAGACCGATTTTAGAAACCTTGGGGACTGCAATGGAAGGAAACCGAAGACGAGCTGGTGGTGGAAAAATGAAGAAATCCGCTGAAAAGGGAAAACCCTACAAAACATTTAGATGCTAGTTGATATAATTTATAAGTAAATAGAAATTGTAATTATAAAACAACAGTTCCATAATAAATGGTTCTATTTAAAGAAAAAAATTTTTTTTTATCAATCCATAGAAATAAACTCAGGTTTAACAGAGACTACTACTACAGTTACGGTAATGCTCGAGTGACGTCACGACACTTGCGGAGTCTATTCCTGCTAATAATAGATATTTATTTTATTAGAAGTAAGGCATTATGTGACGGAGTATGGAAGTTTAAACGCCGAGCGGAGCGAGGCGAATTAAATCCATACGAGTCACATAATGTCGCTTAAACTTAAAATAAAATACAATATTTTATTTTCAAACGAAAAAATCGAAAATTTTCTACTCACGTCTGTTGCGCGTCACTTTAACACTTTGCAAAATCGCACATAATGATGAATTTAAACTCCTCCGGAGTTTAACACTCCGCTATATACCTAATGGAAATGAAACTTTTGTCCTACGTCACAACTAAAATAATTGCTACCGCTAATACAATTAATACCAGCTGTTACCAGTAAAGGCTATCCGAAAGGTAATTTTTCAAACTATTTTTCTAGGTATTCACATTGAACTCAAAATTCAAAATACGACAACAGGGGAATTTTTTCATCTGTGCGTAAGACAAAAATTTCATTTCCGTTAGGTATAAATGGTGTCATAAAAATGACGGTTATACCTTCTCAACAAGTCATCAGTCATTTAAATACCTAATTGTTATGTGACGTTTAAAAATAAACAGTGTTTAATTGTTGTCCATGCTTGAAACGGCTGACGCCTGGCCTATAAACGCTATTCATTTATTGCCGAAAATGTCATTTTTTCGTCGATCGTAGGTCACATTCTTGACATGCAATTATCATCCGAAAGCTTACGTTTCCAGGACTGCGTCATTTGCTAGGCAACACGCACTAGCTGTACAGGAATAACGCTTTTTTCGGCCTAGGCCAGAACAATATTCCTGTACTTCTCTTAAAAAATAGTTCAAAATTTCATTATTTCTGTCTAGTTGCGCGATTGTCGAAAAAATAGTGTGTGCAACACGAAGGAAAATATATATTCCGGGACGAGGATGGCTCGGCTGCGCCTCGTCCAGCAACCATCAGAGTCCCGGAATATAATACTTTTCCTTCTAGTTACATAAATATACTATTTCTTTTGAATTTTTTGGCTGAATAAGAGAATTTTGCAAGCGATTGTACTATGCGTGAGCCAGAGAAAGGGATTTTGGAGAGATCTGTTGGGTGTTGTGTTGGTCAGAAAAAAACCGCAGATTTAACCTTTACCGTCTAAGAAAAATGACAGTTCAGTCGATAGAAAATGAACAACATTTGCCCGTATGTATCTGCTTAATTTAACACGAAAATTGTAAAAATGATGGCATTTACGGTTGCAGGATTTGGCTTAACGCTTTCTTTAATGTTTCTTGAAGATTTCAAATTTTTATTTCTTTTTGACAAAGGGCACTACGTCTGAAGACATTTTTAAAACCAGAATTTGGAGACATTTCTTACGGTGCATTTAAAATTTCAAAGCTTATGTGTCAAAGCTTCTGATTGCGGGATTGGCTCTAAAAACTTTTCATCTTTAAGTTATGTTACCATATACCAAATTTCAACAAAACCCGATAAGTAGTTTTGTGGCATGTTTACAAATGTACAGGCAGATTTTAAAAACCATTTTTGAGTCCCCAAGACCACGAAACGTAAAGCTAAATCGAAAATTTTATTGATTGAAATAACCTCTCATTTTTTGTGTTCTGGTGTAGGAGGTTAGTTTGTTTTAATAAACATGAGGAGGTTGAAAAAATATGAAAGAAATGAATATTGAAGAAGTGAAAATGTACTCCAGCTAAACATATACCTACCTAATTAATTAGCAAGAAAAATATTGAAAATTGACAAAGTTAGTACTATGAAGCTGACAAAAAACCATTTTGTGATTTTTTTGGTTGTTCTACTCATAGTTTTTCAGCCCTATGCCTATTCTACGACCAAAAAAGTTTCAATAAACATAGGCCGCCTAAGTGAGCTAGGGTGCTGAGGACCCTTCAAAGGGCGGGTAAAAAAAATTCTCTTCAATTTCTTTTTTTCTCGAGATATACAAAATAGATACGAAAATATCCGCGGCCCCCTCACTCAAGCACGTCCCTGAAACTTTTGCCAGAAGCAGTCCCATTCAGCAGAAAAAATAACAAAGCTTAAAATTTCGTGACCCTATCGTAAGTCGTTCCTGAAAAAACATGTTTTGTTACCCGCTTTGAGGGGCCCTAGTTCATTTTCGAGGCACAGCCAGTATAAAAGCTAATTTCGGTCAATTGTTTGTCTTTTTGGCAATTCTATCCCAGGCTAATTTCGGTCAATTGGCTCAGTTTTGTCCTTTTTAGCAATTCCACCATTTTCATTGAACCTGCCCTTTCCAAAAATTTCAACCCCTTAAAACCACTCAATTTTTCAACACCCTTAGGGCTAATTTTCAAAGATGGCGCATTTTTTCACTTCGTCGACTTCCTCAAGCTCAGTTATTTTTTTGATAATGTGTGGGCAGTACCTCGTGGTAGCACAACAGAAATCTAAGAAACCATCGAATTACTAAAGTTACTAAAGTTTCCTCAGCAGTTATGAAGACATTGTATGATATACTTCCAGCTGTAATAAAAGCCAAACTTTTCATTGAACTCTATTATTTTTCAGAAGAAAGTGAGCACCACAACCGACATAAACATTTCGAACACTCATTATTGCTGAACAGCACCAGCAGAATTAACATCACTAGCCTGTCTATTGTAAATTTTCGTCACATAGAAGTAGGAGTTGGGAACACTGTTGAAGAAGTTCTCGTTGACAATTCTGCGGTCGAAGGGGAAGCCACGGGGGTTGTTGTCGACGAAGACTTGTCCACTGCCAACTCTTGGGTAGTAATTTTGACTAGGGTTGGAGGCTTGCTGGGCTCCTTGGTAGGGTACATAGGGTGTGACGATGACGTAGAACTGGTACTCTTGTCCACCGTAAGTTCCTCTTGGCAACTGCAATCTAACCACAAAATATAAAAAAGAGATTTTTGTTGATTAACTAACCTTCTAGGGAAGGAGTAGAAGGCTTCGCTTCCATCGAGAGGGAACTGTCCGTTTTGATTCAAAGCTGCTTGCACTTTTTGGTAAAGATTTCTGTAGCTAGTACGATCGTTGCCGTAAAACTGGCTTTGGTAAGAATTTCTTTCAATAACGTTCTCTCCAGCAGCTAAACTATATCTGAAGACATCGAATTGCACGAAGTTGACACGATTTTCACTGATGTTAATAGCACGGTCGTATTCGTCAACGCTTGGGCCTAGGTAAATCCTCACTACAGCTTCTTGGGGTTGTTCTGAGTTAACTCTGATCCTGTAGTTGAAGGGTTTGTTGTTGAGACGGTATTGACGAGCCCTTACTTGAAAACTGTTGTTGCCAAATTGTTGAGTAGGAACGTAAACAGCGTTTGTCAGTTCTGAGTAGAAGGTATCAAAGAAAGTTACCAAACGATCAAATTCAACGTTGGTAACTCTGACACCAGGGAAGACTAATTCCTGTTTAGTGTATGGTGGAAGTCTGGCCAAGTAACTTTGAACATTCAAAATAATTCTTTTGAAAAGTTGGTAGTAAGCTGGATCACGTAGGGAAGTTTCGAATTGCTCCAAAGCTGAAGGAGCAACTCTGTTTCTATCCAAAGGTTGGTAGGAGTATCCCAAGAGATGACGCGCGTAGATCTGAAGAGGTCCATAGAAAGTGTTATCAGGAGAATCGGGGTTTGATTGGATCAAGTTTCCAACAATATTCACGTTGTTTCCATTGTACAAATCGACTCGTTGTCCATTCCTCTGTTAGAATCAATTAAAGTGAAAGTTTTTGAAAATTCTACTTACGGTCAAGACAAAGCCTTGGTCAATAGCGTCACGGATTCTCCTCTCGTAGTCTTGAACGCGAGTATAGCTGTAGCCATACCTACTGTTGAAGTTAAACTTCTGTCCGTAGTTGTAGAAATATTCGTAGAGGTTAGCGAAGTTTGGTCTTGTTGGAAACTCAAGGCCGTTGGGATAACGCAAAGAGGGGTAGTACCCAGTTTCGAAAGGCACCTCATAGTTGAAGTACGGAATTTCACCAAAACCATTCGACAAACGTTCCAAGTAGTACCTGGCCAAGATCTGCTGGTTGACGTAGTAAAAGAGCTCACCACGTCTGTCGCGACTGAGATCAAAATCTTGTCCACTCAACCAAAACGGATAGTAAATGTTAAAGTAGTAGTAGAAAGAGTTCAAACCAACATCTTCAGTGAAATAGGAAAGGGATTGTTCCGGGTTCAAGTTTAAGTAGTACCCTGAGTAGTTGGCGTCAATTGTGTAACCATTAAACCCGTTTTCTTGGGTATTCTGCTCGCCGGATTGGTACTGCTGGTTGTATTGGTAAGCCTTCTGAATTACTTCACTGCTGAAGAAATAGTTTGGATAGATCTCGTAGATGGGAGGAAGAACGATTCCGTAAGTATCCTGACGGTAGACGATAGCGACAGAGACGGAATACAAGAACAGACCTTCGTTAAGATTGTTGCGGGCAAAAACGGCCGTTTTGAAGAAAGTATCAAAATCTTTGGCGTAGTAAAACAGCCTGAAAAGAGCAATCGCTTGCTCTAGTTGTTGCTCGTTGAAAACGGAGAAGATTTGGCCTCTTGGTACAAGACCATTTTGGTATAAATTCGTGAAGTTTTGGACGGCCTCCTGGTTGGTGTAAAGCCCTTCCTGTTGGTAGTTGAAAGAATTCGCGATTTGGACAAAATCGCTGTATTGATTAGGTTGGTTTATGTACGCGAAAAGGCGAAGGACATCCTTTTGTTTTTGCAGAAAGGCACTGTCAGCTGAGAAACAACAGAAAATATTTTAAATAGTGAAAAAATTATTTACCGTATTTCGGGGTTTGCTGGGCCTGGGGGGCGGCTGCCAAAGCGCTGACGAGGAGGCTCGCTAAGACCACGGTGATCTTCATGGTTGAAGCTCGACTTGGATCTGTTGGTTTGCAGAGAATTGCCCGGTCTTTTATACAAGACAGGTTATGACCCAAGGAGTTGATTGGAGTTTTTTGTCAGAAAAATTAGATATCAGGCATTTTTGTCTCGCATGAACATTGCATCAGATTTTTTCACGAACGAAATTTTGGTAAAATTAGAGTAATTTTACGAGGTTGGGTCTTGGCATAAATTCTACTACCCCTGACCTGTTGGCAGAAATGCTCAAAAACCGGAAATGCACTTCATTGTGACAATGTTTCCTTATTGAACCCTAGATAAGATTTAATTTTGAGATTTTGCTTTAAACTGTTTTTAAGGGAAGAAGGGAGCAAATTCGGTTCAGGTAGATAAGAACTTAATTGATTTTTCTTAATAAAATTACTCTACTACGAGTAGCATAGGTCAAAGGCAAACACACTCTTATCAATCTCTTATAGACGAGCCATAAATCGCTAAAAAAAATTAAATCATATCACGATTTAGAGAATAACCATATGTGTAAATAGGAAAAAAGCGACTGACTATAATCTATCTAATAGTTGGAAGTGCAACGAAATGCAAGCAACAGTAGGTACATTATAAATATGACGCAATACTTCTACATTATTGTAACAAAAAATCTTCAACAATTCCGTATTTTTTAAAAAGAAACTGTTGTTCTCTTGCTTCAAGCAAGTCAAAAATAGTGCCTCTAGTAGCCGTCGTATAATCTACTAAGAGCATGTTGTAATTTTCGGAAATTTCTTCGGCCTGCCTCGAGTGTTTTTTTTTTGATAGGAAATCGCCTCGAGTCGATTTCCGTAGCAAAAAAAGCGCGAGAATGGAGAGAAAATTGAAATTGAAACATGCTCGAAATTGATTCAGCCAGAAAATCGTATTTTTCGAAAGCAACAACTGAAATATTAGGTAGCGTCGTTTAATTAAAATAAATAAAATTATCAATTTTTCACGTTATTGTTCCGTCATGAAGGTAAACAATACGTTTCTGGATATCTGGATATTGAAATTAAAATTTTGGTTGTAGAAGTTTTCAGATTTTTAGGCATAACTCTAAAACAATGACTCTACTAAGATATTGTGGAATTCTCTTCAGATTCTTAATCACCAGGAAATAGGCCAACTTTTCTCGAATTTAACCAACTTCGTACCTTTTACCGTTTAGGAGATTCCAATGATTAGCACTGAAAAAGAAACTAACCCTACTGTATGTACTTACCTTCATAGAGCGGTGATTGTACAAAGGTGTAGTACAAAGGAAAAATAGGAAAACAAATACAAAAAAAAGTTTCCTGTTATAGTCATGAAAAATTAATCACTCTGTATAATGAACCTATCGAAGGTTTTTAATAATCTTCTAAATCTTAGAAAATCTTTCTCTTATGAACCTTAGTTTAGATAAAGATTTAATTAGATGATATGAGACGTAGGTGCAGTCGTGCAGTAGGTGCATACTACACAAGCGAGGAACTGCCCAATTTGTCCTTTTATTTCAATTTTCTCGGTTACGGGATGATTTCAACACAAAACAACTTTCATTAATTAATAGAAATTACTTTTTCAATTTATTCAACTGTTTAAAAAAATATATAGTTTCAACCCCTGCTTTAACCCTGCTGACAGAGGCTTGATATTAGGATAGTATGCAGGTATTTGAAAAAATGGTAAAGGTGAGTCTGTTGACACCCGGTATGTATTCTACTTGAAAACTTGAAAAATAACGACGTTGTCATCTTTTACAGTAGGTACCAGTTCTGCTAGTCAAACTAACAACACGCTAATTGTAAATTTGACGACTGATAAATTGCACAAATGCAATTATTTATATTTAACCTCCCCACAGCCATATAAAAATAGGAGGTTACTGCAATCACTCCAAAATTCGAAATTGAGATAACACCTTTCAAGAACCCAGGATCACAAAAAAGGGGTCTTTAAAAAATGTCTGTGTGTATGTACGTATGTGAGCAAGATTGCTCGAAAATTACCGAACAGATTTTCATGAAATTTGGTATGGAGGTTAGTGTTGGCCTTCTGGTGAGCCCAGTTAATTTTGTTGCCAATCCGCAAACGCCAAATGCCATTTTGGCACATCAACTATGAAATTTGACTGATGAACATCGATTTTCCTTACCAGCACATAAAATCCCTTCAAACTCTGTTTCCAGAAATGTATTCATACTTAATGCCCTTTTGACACAAAATTCAAAATTTCGAAATTAGGGCGCTACAACTCAAACTACTAGACCGACTTGGCTGAAATTTGGTAGGTATAGACTCCATAACCCTTCAAAGAGCTGACTTGATTTTGGTGGCAATCGGCCAATGGAAAGTGCCTTTTTGGCACATGCAGCCGATTAGATTTTGGGCCAAATCGTTCACAGTAAGATATTCACAATTTACTTCCTTTTTTTAACCTCCCCAACTCCATCACAATTTAAAATATGGGAGGTTACTGCAATCACTAAAATTTTCGAATTCGAGATAAGACCGGATGTATGCGTTTTGAGGTCTCAGGAACCCAAAAAAATGGTTTTTAAAATGTGTCTGTGTGTATGTTCGTACGTACGTTTGCAAACACGCCACAGCCAAAACTACTAGACCGATTTGGCTGAAATTTGGTACGTAGGCATCCCATAACCCAACTTAGATCTGAAAAGCTTTTGGAGGCAATCGTGCAACCGGAAATGCCATTTTGGCACATCAACTTTTAAATTTTAAATACAAACCCCCATTTTTCACGTCACCATAAGAAAGGCCTTTAAATTCTGCTTCTAAAAATGTATTCACTCTTAGTGCCTTTTTGACAAAAATTCAAATATTCGGGATTGTTAACGTACTTTAAAAACACGATACAGCCGAAACCTCTGACCCGATTTGACTGAAATTTTGTACATGGAGACCGTATTATACGTCGAAGAGCTAAAAAATGTTTGGAGGCAATCGACCCACGGAAAGTGCCGTTTTGGCACATCAATTTTCAATTTTAAATATACTCTCATTTTACCATCCTAAACAACTTTTTTTTTTAAATTTATTGTCAGCATCAGGAAGGTCTTCAAATACTTGTTCAAAATAAGATAAAATTCATTCGCATTTACTGCCCTTTGGGTAAAAAAAGATTGAATTTTGTAATAACACTAAAACCACATTATAGCCCAAACTACTGGCTCGATTTGACTTGGTACATGGAGATTGGGTGACCCGTTGAAGACCTGAAAGGCTTTTGGAAGCAATTGGTAAACGAGAAGTGCCATTTAAGCACATCAATTTAAAATTTTAAATACAAGGCCTCCTTTTTTATGTCGCCATTAGAAAGACGATCAATTTCTGGTTCTAAAAAAGTATTCGCAGTTTCTGCCATTTCAGTGGAAAATAGAGAAAAAATTCTTTCTCATTAAAAGGGACATTAACCTTAAAAGGAACATATGTTGTCAAATGGGTGATGACGGTATTTGTCGAAATTTTCTGTTGAACATAAAGATCCACGCGATGGGGAGGTTCCAGCCCCTTCTCTGCTGCATTTTTCAATGTGCAAACGCCGGGAGTCACATTTTTACCATACAAACTTTAAAATTTCAAATGTAGACCATTCTTCACGTCACCATAAGAAATGGAGTCACATACTTAGTGTCTTTTTGGCAAAAAATCAATGAAATACTATAAATTTTTATTACTGAATTTGAAAGCTTTTGTTATGTCGCGTCGAAAATCTGCGTGCTATTTCTTCGAGAAATGTCATTTTAGGTGCAGCCCCTTTTTAACTTTTATTTTCAATTTATTACACATATTTGCAAATTCAGTGAACAAGTAGAAGTTTCTGCTGTCTCCGAGACTGCTATTTTTTAATTTCTTTTTTACTCTTTAATGCATACGAAATTTTGTCCTTTTATTTCAAAGGCTGCATCAACTTCAACTTCAACAATGCTTGTAAAAAGCCTAAACAATAAGTTCCTGAACCAAGACCAAAAAGCGTTAAAGGGAAAGGGAAAAACCGAGGTAAAAACTTTTGACTTTTAATTTAATGCGATTTATTTAGGAAACACAATAATACATCAGTAGCGGTTAACTTTACACGATTCCCATGGAGAATATCTATAAAGTTAACTGAAAGACAACGGAGTTCATAAATAGTTCCTATTTATGCGCGGCGCTTGAAGCATTAATGTCATCCCCATGTCTGTGGTAGATCTTGGTGGTGTAGAAGTAGGAGTTGGGCACTTGGTAGAAGAACTTTCCATACTCAATTGGGCGATCAAATGGATAACCAAGAGGATAACCGTCAATGTATTGTGCTCCAGTTCCAATTTTGGGGTAGTAGTACTGCTCGTTATGCTGATGTTCACCCTTATGAGGAACATAAGGGCTCACGATGACGTAGAACTGGTAGTCAAAACCTCCATAAGTACCCTTGGGCAGGAGGAATCTTCGTGGAAAACCAAAGTATGCCTCAGTTCCATCTACAACAAACTCGTTGGTACCCTCCAAAGCCCCGAGAACTTTCTGGTACAACTCCCTGTAAGTAGTACGATCGTTTTGGTAGAAATAGTTTTGGTGGGAGTTGCGTTCAATGATGTTCTCTCCGGTCTTCAGAGTGTATTTGAAATGGTCCACTTGCACAAAGTTGACGCGATTTTCGCTGATGTTGATGTATCTGTCGTATTCGTCGAATTTGGGTCCAATGAAAACTCTGACGACTGATTCCTGGTCTTTGTCGGAAGTTGTGTGGATCTTGTAGGTGAATGGCTTGTGGTTGAGGCGGTATTGACGAGCCCTCACGTGGAATTTATCGTTGTCGTACTCTTCGGCAGTTACGTAAGCTGCTTGACTCACGTCGGAGTAGAAATAGTCGAAATAAGTGACAAGACGGTCAAATTCAACATTGGTAACTTTGACACCATCGAAGTACAAGTCTTTCTCAGTGTAAGCTGGGAGAGTGTACTGGAATTTCTGGAAGTACAAGACGAGTTTCTTGTAGAGTTGGTAGAAGGCTGGATCACGCAGGGAAGTTTCGTAGTGTTCGAGGGCTGAAGGAGCGACCTTGTACTTGTCAATAGGTTGGTAGGAGTAACCTAAAAGATGGCGAGCAGCTATTTGCAAAGATCCGTAATAACGAGAGTCGGGGGAATCTGGGTTGGACTCAATCAAATTTCCAAGAGTGTTAAATCCGTCTTCAGTGTAAAAATCGATTTTTTTGCCGTCATGCTGTTGGGGTAAAAATTAAAACTTGAATGGAAAAAAAATTGTCTTACAGTGTAAACGAAGCCTTTGTCAATAGCGTCACGGATTCTCCTTTCGTAGTCTTGAACGTGAGTGTAGCTGTATCCATACCTGCTCTTGAAGTTCCATCTCTGTCCATAGTTGTAGAAATATTCGTAGAGTTTCGCGTGATGTGGTCTTGTTGGGAATTCAAGACCGTTGGGATAACGCAAAGAGGGGGTGTACCCAGTTTCGAAAGGCACCTCATAGTTGAAGTATGGAATTTCACCAAAACCGTTAGACAAACGTTCCAAGTAATACCTGGCGAGGATTTGTTGATGCACGTAGTAGAAAAGTTCTCCCTTTTTTTCATGTTGGTAGTCGAACTCTTCACCTCCCAACCAGTAGGGGTAGTAGATACTGTAGTAATAGTAGAAGGAGTTGATTCCTACATCTTCGGTGAAGTAGCTCAGAGATTGCTCTCCATCCAGGTTCAAGTAATAGCCGGAGTAGTTGGCGTTAACAGTGTAACCTTCCTCGTCTTGGCCGTGGTAATATTGCTTGTACTTGTAGACCTTGTCGATTACTTCAGAGCTGTAGAAGTAGTAAGGATAGACTTCGTAGATTGGTGGCAAGACAATGCCGTAAGTATCATCGCGATGTACTACAGCGACTGAAAGTGCGTACAAGTACAACCCCTCGTTGACGTGGTTTCTAGCGAAAACAGCAGTTTTGTAGAAGGTGTCGTAGTCTTTAGCGTAGTAGAAGAGTTTGAACAAGGCGATAGCTTCTTTCAACTGTTCTTCATAGAAGACCGAAAAAATTTCACCGCGGGGAAGTAGCCCGTAGTGGTAAATCTTGTCGAAGTATTTCGCAACTTCTGGTTTCTACAAACTTTTGTTAAAAAAAAATCAAATAAAAATGCTCTCACCGTGTATTGGTTGTAGTCAATAGTGTAAGCCTTGGCGATCTCTACATGGTCCTTGTAGTAGCTTGGGTTGTTTACGTATTTGTACAAGCGCAGGATGTCCTTTTGCTTTTGCAAAAATTGCTTGTCCGCTAAATTTATCAAGTTAGAAAATGAAAATTTTCGAAATTTTTTGACTTACCAACGCGTTTGTGACCAGGGACAGCCCCGGAGGAGGCCAAGGCGCAGAGCGCCGCCAGAAGAGCCACTAGAACGACCCTCATTGCTGCTGAATAGGCGATGAATGTGTGATTTTGCTTAGACTCCCCATACCTTTTATACAAAATTACTTAAACCCCTCTACAGTGCGTATCAGTGACCTCATTGATCTCGCTATTTGTGGTGTGTCTATTTTTTTGTGTCGAATAGGATGATGGTGATAATTGTAACGATTTTGTTTATTGTTCAACGTTGATCGGTTTGTTTGGAGTTTGATACGGGCGGCAGCGGATGTGAGACAATTTTTGGGCGAGAAGAAACTTTAACAAGGGTAAAAGATTTTTGAAAAACTTTAGCACAAGTAGGATTTGGCACGATTATTTTGCACCTTTATCTTTCTTGCGCTAAAAGCCCAAGCTGGAGATGAATATTTCCGGCATGAGAGTAATTAAACCACGTTGTAAAGGTGTCCCAGATTTTGGATGTAAACTTACGTGGTCAAAATGAATAAAAAATGTTATAAGGAAATCTTGAACCAAATTTTAGATTAATCACTGTTAACACTGCTTAATTTGGAACACATCAGTCACAACATAGTATGTACCAAGAAATATTATTATTACTATTAATTAACTGACGTGCCCTTTTATTTGTTTCTGTTTTAAAAAAACAAAATTTATATTGTAAAGAAGGTAACATTTTCGACCGAGAGACCATAAAAAGTTTTGTAATTACATCTAACTTCACCTAAATCAAAAATTAATAGTTATATTTTCTTTTACGTTTGTAAACACGCCACAACCCAATTACTGGACCGATTTCGCTAAAATCGTGTCAAGTGCCCTTTTGCTAAAGCAATTTTCAAAATTTTAAACTATCCTCATTTAACCATCCAAAACAAGTTTTTGAAAAGTACTTCACCATCAGAAAGGTCTCCAAATTCTGGTTTTACATAAGACAAAATGCATTCACATTTAGTATGAACCTCTGGGGTAAAAAATCGAAATTTTGTAATATAACATTAAAAACACACTACAGCCCAAACTACTCGATCGATTTGGCTGAAATTTGGTACATGGAGAGTATGTGACTTTTGGTAGCAATCGGTCCACGGAAAGTGTCATTTTGGCAAACCAACTATAAAATCACTTCGGTCAGGTCAGGTAATACAAGATGGGGATTTTCTTGTTCATCGCTTTGACGCCACTGCACCACTAAAAGAACACAATTTTCTTCCTACCCTAACTAAAAATAAGATAATTTACACGGAAGCAAGTGCAAGTATAAGCAGTATGATAATTTTTTCGGCTGGCCACGAAAATTTAACTTTAACGTCTAGCCAAGAAAGTAAATCGACAGTCGAAATAACTTCACTCGTGTTGTGAAAACAGTTTTCATAATCAACTCCTTAAAGTTGAGTATTTCCTGTGTATGAAGAAAAAAGTTGTATGAAACACAGGGTGAAAGTAGTTTTTCCAGTCTCAGGAAATGACCAGTTTCGACTGAGCCTTGAGTGTCCGTATTTTCTTTCAACCCGGAAAAAAATGACTTTCATTTACTATAACAGAACTAAAATTTTTCTGGAACTGTACAACCCAAATATGTAAGGGCGTGTACTTTCGACAATTTGATCGAAATTTAGCGGGAAAGCAAAAACATTACATAACCCAAATCTTCTAGGGTTTATTTTTATTGTTAGCAGCAGTGTCATATATAAACGTACCTGAGGCTTTTCCGTGAATATTTTTCTTTGCACTTTACTTAAAACTACACGCACACAAAGGTCCATTTTGGACCAATTCAGAGCAATTGCAAAATAAAATATTGACATTATGTCATGTTCTCTGACGCATCGCATTGACATTATGTCATGTTTTCTGACGCATCGCTTTGAAATCGCTTCTATCAAACACCACCAAAAAGCTGTAACACCTTATTATGAAATCACTGCTGTTAGTTACTGACTGATAACTTTAAGTGACAATTAATTGTTAACAACATTAAAATATAGTTTCATAATAAGTTTCAAAAATCACCAAGCAAGTAATGTTTAAGTATACATACTGTATATTAGTACAAATATCACCAAATAGTCCCCAATTCCAAGCTAAATAAATACTGAGTGACATCTTTGATGATTTGAGAATTTTAAGAGGATTTAAGAGGATTTTTTGAAGGTTTTTGTTCAAATAAAACAGTTATTTACTATACTTACCGACGTTTTGGAGTTTTTTTATTAACTCTTTTTTCAGAGCTAGTAAATCTAGCTATGTAGATGTTTGTGGGCAAAAAAATTATTAACAACAGTCAAACATTCTACATAGCTACATTTACTAGCTTTGAAACAGAAGGCAATTAAAAACGTCGGCATAGTAAATAATTGTTTCATTTGAAGAAAAACCATCCAAAAATGCCGCGAACCTTAAAATTCTGAATTCTCAGTCTATGGATAAGTATGACTTTGATGATTTCTGTAAACGATGTCAAAAAATTATTAATCTAATAATAAATTCGAAAGATATGCAGGTACCTACCTCTAAAAGCCGGTTGTTCGATCAGAGGATTAGACCGTTACCGGTCGTCTAGCCACAATGTTAAACTTAACCTCGGATTGTAATCGCAGACAGTTACTTAGTAAGTATGTAATTACCTAATTTAAAATAACGTAACATTTTTTAAATTTCTAATTGCAGTTGGCCGTGCCCGGGGTGACATGTTGAAACTTAGGTTAACAAGTTGACAGACTTTGATATCTGCAGTAAATGGAGACATACGTCATTCCGAACATGGCCAACTCTATAATCAGAAATTTTAAAAAAGTCACGTCAGTCATTTGTAGGTAACGAAAGTCTAATACTTTTTTCAAACGAGTGAAAAAAGATACTTACTTTCATTACATAATTTTTTTGAATATTCATCTTACCCATGCGCGAAAAAAAAAGTTTTCAGTAAGTATAGGTATGTGGGGAAATGTCTATTTGTAATAAATATAATGGACTTCCTTGACGATGAACTACAAAAAATATTGATAAAATAGTTAAGAAAGTAATACTTTCGTTACAGTGCTTCGTTAAAAGAAGTGGTAGGCACCTTAGGATTTTGGTTAAAAAAAGATGACATTCAAAATACTCGTGGGAAGTTTAAAAGAAATAATAATTATTATAGTAATTTGTAAATAGTTTCCATGGTTACTTACCCGAGGTAATAAACAATTGTAACATTAGAGATGGCTGTAGTAATTAAAAGTAAAAATCAAACATCAAGCCCATCTTCGATGTTACAATCATTTGTAACAATTTTGTATTTTATAAACACTAACCCCCTAATTCTGTAACTTTTAACGTCGATGTTAAGCACTGTTATAATGTTAAATATGAATTTCTGTCATTTAACATTATAACGTTAAAAGTTACAAAATCACCCCCTAAGTTTTGAGTTTTCACCATACAGGGTACAAAGTAACAGTAAAATTTTCCTTTCAAATTAATTTTCAAAAGGTTTTTGTTCAATTTATTTAAAAAGTACATCTAGCAGGGTTCTCAAATTTGGAGCAAGGCTTACAGTTTTTCGACGGTATTTCTTAAGATTCTAATTATAAAAGGGATGTGTTCTTATTTTGTAAACAAAGTCCTTTCAGAAAAGATAAAAATACGTAAGATCCGCCCATGCACATGTAAGAGAAACTGTAAAAAGCCCGAAGTCAAGTTTCAGATTACCAATTTCAAAATCTGATTTGTTATGCTTTTTGAATAAATCGAACAAAAGTTACTTTAGGAACAGTCTTTTAACCCTCCTTTCAAGACGTGCGTGGTTTAGCCCCCGAATCAATGTCATTTCTATAATTCTGCGACACTCTGTATACTATGGTTAAAAACAAATAATAGGAAACTATAACTCTTACAGGATAAACACTGAAAATAACAGGGAGCTACAGCTACAGAAAAAAATTCACTTCTAATGGTAGACTTTCATTCTCGCTTAAAAATTTAATTAGTTTACACAAATTGTAGTCAAAATGAGTAAACAGTCAAACACCCACCGAAACATTTTATCAAGTTTAATGAACTATTAGAGGGCACATCAATGAACTTGACTTTGTAAAAATGCAAAGTCATGTCATAGACGTGATAACAGACCAATAACAATTTTTTGCAAATTACATAAACACGCTAAGAAGACACATCTAGGCCACAAATGGCTTTGTTTATGGAAAGCAACACTTTGTGGCATAATTAGAAATAGTACTTTTCCAATCTCTGGACTTCGGACCATCGGGTCTCTTTAACCAGTGTTATCGGCTCGTTTACCGAACGAAATGAGAGACAATGGATGGAAAATTATACTTTATTACCTAAATAAATATTTTACTAATTTACAATGAACTCGTCCACAAAATATCAAAACCGAAATTATTTTTTAAACGACCTTATATCTGGCCCTGTTAAACCCGTGGTGTCCTGCCGTTTGAAGTTTTAGTAACTCCTCTTTGATCAATCTAGTGATCTCTGATTTGGCTTTAGCCACAGCTATGTCGGATGTACTTTCGATTGCTAAGTACAGTTTCCTCTCTCCTTCTGGGGGTGACTTTCCGGGTTGAACGTACGTGCCTCTTACTGTAATACCGGCTTCGGAGTACTCGGAAATCTGAGCCAGGGCCTCCTGAAATTGGTGAAACCAAAATGTGATACCGTTTGAAATATTTTTGGCGAAAACCGCACAGCGCGATTTAATAATGCTTCAAAATTTAATCAATTTATCATAAACCGTACTGGCCTAAATATAATAAAAATAATAATGACAGCCTCTTGCATAATTTTATCAACGGCGATCCCAATTAGTATCTGTGGTCGGTTTGATATGTCAACCGCTTGCAACAATTATATTAAATCAAGTCCGATTAAAGATGACTGGCATGTTCTGCTTATCACAATAGGGCAGTGCAAGTTTTGAAAAACTTATCTGAGCCCCCTATCGGGTTGCTCCATTTCTTTAATCTGCTATAAAAATATAATTTATGTTTCTCAAGAAATAAAAAACAATAAAATATTGATGCAATAAAAAGGTAAAACTAATTCAAACGGAGTGCTCTTCTCCAAACTCTGGGTCAGCAACTGTTTTACACAACTTGTGGAGTCTAATAGTTCTTACACTAGGAACCAAATCTACACGGTGTCCCAAAATTCGCGTAAAGGCCGGTCAGGGCAGGTTCACCAATCAAATTGAATCTATGGTCTGTCCGGGATCCACACGACCAAGATTCATCATTGTTGTCAACAATGAGTCGCCATGGAAATTGGGTGAATCTTGGTCGTGTGGATCCCGGACAGAGTATAAAAGCATGCAAGATCTTGCTGGGTTACATTAAAAATAATAAAACGTATCCCAGCAACGACTAATAACAGGTTTTTCTTCATTAAAAAAGTGATTTGGAACAGGCTGGTTTTTAACAAATGAAAAAACCGTGTCTGGTTTCTAAGTTCAGATGACAGCTGTCATTTCCCGTCATTGATTTCGCGAACCGTCTTTGGTTTATTGATTGTTTGTAAAAATTTGTTGTGTTATGAAACTATTCGCTGATTTTGATTTCTGGAATTAATTTCAATTTGTGGAAAAATGTGAGTGATGTGAGGTTATGTTACGGTATTAACAAAAGGCGCACGTTTTCTTTTGTTTTTCAACGCCTGCTTCTTAAAATTTTTGCAAGCCCTACATGCTATTTTACATTCCATTTTACCTTTCTATTTTGTCTAACCAACATCTATGTTAAGCAATGTTATAATGTTAATTGACAGAAATTGCATTGTCTATCAGTCACTTGTCAATATAACGTTGCTTAACATCGATGTTAAAAGTTACGGAATCAAGGGGCTAGATTGAGTCCAATAGTCTACCTTTACCGCGGCTTTTATTACATGAGTTTTTTTGGGACACGCTGTATAAAACCTTTCAAATGTGACAAGATCCTTATTCTTAGCTCTGAAACCAGACCCTACCCAGATCTAATTTAAAATATGTCAACGTCGGTCATTTTGCGTTACAAAATGAAAGCCTGTATTACATACACGGCTGATGGTTGAGAGAATTTTCAGTGCTCGGCATTGGCATCTCGAAATACGAAATCGATTAAATTAAATTCGAAAAAAATTGCGTTATTTCTTGGTGTTTAAGAATCTGAAGATAATTCCCCGATATCTTGATTCGTTCCCGATCCCGTATTATTCCGAAAACTTTGAAAATTGCGATTTTAAAAAGCAATTCGTATCTTTCTTATGATTGACGTCATTTTAATGAAACTTGGTACTTTTATATTTTTGACAGCTGTCAATTGAATAGCATTGAACAGGAATTTTCTGGGCCTTCTCGACTTGAGCTACGACAGCCAAATTTAGATTTTCTTATGGCCGTCATATTGAATTTCAGTACCATCGGATACACAATACAGCTGTCAAAAATATAAAAGTTCCAAGTTTCATTAAAATGACATCAATCGTAAGAAAGATATTTTTTTTAATCTCAATTTTCAGACTTTTCGGGATAACTCAGGAACGATTCAAGATATTAGAGAATTCTCTTCAGATTCTTCAGATTCTTTGTGACCAAGAAATAACGCCACGTTTTTCTAGTGATGTAAAATAGCATGCTTTTTATTTTCCGGTGATATATAGCAAGATATACAGGGTGGTTCTGTTTTCACTGCTCACCATTGGCATCTTTTAAACGGTAAAAGATACGGGGTCGGTCAAATTAGCGAAAAGTTGCACTATTTATTTGTGATTAAGAATCTGAAGAGAAATCCGCGAGATGTTAATTTGCTCCTGAGTTATTCCGAAAAATCTGAAAATTGCGATTTCAAATAAAAATTAGTATCTCTCTAACGATTGATTCTATTTAAATAAAACTTGTTACTTTGACAGATGTCAATCGAATGATACCCACAGAAATTTTCTAGGCCTTCTAGATTTTGAGTAATGACAGTCAACTTTTGATTCTCTTATGGCCGCCAAATTAAATTTTGTCACCATGGGATACAGAAAAAAATGGCTTTTCAAAAATTTAATTAATATGGACTTTTTTGTAAAATCGTCAAAATTCTAAAATTGGTATGAATAATTATAAAATTACTGTAAAACTTTCTGAAAAAAAGTTAAAATAGTACATTAACTTTTTTAAAAATACATACATAATCAGCATGGAAAACACGTCAAAGTTCGAGTCACACGTCTACAAGACCTATTTTATCGCAATTTAATTCAGTTGTTTTTCGCATGTCATAAACGAATGAAAAAGTTGTAAAGCTGTATTTTTTTCCCATTCGTTTTGGCTAATTTACATACCTACATATTAAAAAGAAAGATTTTTCAAAAAAAGTTATGTTTACTACCAGTTTACTACATTCTTGTGAATCTGTTAAAATTCAATATGGCGGCCATAAGACAAAGAAAATTTTACTGTCGTTGCTTAAAATCTAGAAAGCCTAGAAAATTTCTGTCAATCCCACTCAATTGACTGATGTCAAAAATATAACAGTCCCAAGTTTCACTTAAATAGTATTAATCATCAGGAAAAAATTATTTTTTTTTTAACTGGCAATTTTCTTTATTTTTATTTTCAATATTCTTCGGGATAACTCGGGAACGAATCAAAATATCGGGGAACTATTTTCAGAGTGTAAATTACCATAAAATAGCGCAACTTTTCTCTAATTGTCGTCGTTGCATGAAATGTTTTGTATGCACGTTCGCCTAAAGCTTACATTGCAGCTACAACATGGAAAGAAAATTTTGAAAGTACGTCCAACCGTTTCCAAGAAAAATGGCCTGGACGTCGAGTTTGGATCACCCTGTACATAGTGGAATGTTAATCTTTGTTATTTTAAATAGAAAGACCATGTTTTGATCCTAGACTCGGATTGGCATATTAATGTGAATTCATCGCACACTTTGCCTACCGCACTGTCACAGTTTTTGACGTAAGTATGCCAAAATTTGTATAAAAAATTCGTATCTTCTAAACAGTTGAAGATTAAAGGGGTACTAAAGAGAAATTACGTCAAAAATTATGTTCAGCAATAGGTTCTAAAGTATAGTATAATTGAAAAGCTCATCTCCTTAATCGTGAAACAGGAATACATCTGCGGTTTTACTTCCCTTTTTTAAAAGGGAAATAAAATTGCGCACTTTGACAGCATTTTGACCGGAAATGATTTGTCTGTACATCGCTTTAGTAACATTTGTTTACCGATAAAATATTATCGGCAAACAAATGTTAACAAACAACGGTCAAATCGATTAATAATTGAAATGAGTTTCCCTGGTTTCGCTTTATTTTGTTTATTTTTCAAAGATCGTTGACTTAAAGTTGTAGGACTATTCTTTATTTTCACGGTTTTAAAAAGAGATAATAAAAAACACTCCACAAAACTTTAGCCACATAAAAATCGAGTGAAAGGAAATTCCGGTTTGAATCTGGGATGGAACTTGGTCTAACTGGTATTTTTTTCGTACCCCTTTAAGAAACCAAACTTGGCTCACTCAATTTTTTCAAACACGAGTATCATGCCGCCAAAACATGTAAAATTGAATTTCTTTTGACTAGTATTAGCATTTCCAATAACTATTTTCAATACGATAGACAAAATAATAACAAGTTGAAGATACCGTAGAAAAAAGGCAGCCAAGGCAATTTTCAGAGGAAAAATTTACACAAAATCAGTAAAGGAAAGAAAAGCCAAAGAAACCCGATTATAAAATCATAAATGTCTGTCCCTCGTTTATGTTTGTTTACTCGCTGTCGTCAGGCTCTATTTTCTTCGCGCGATATTCGGCCATGGACGTAAAAAATAAGACCACTTGGTTACAACTCAATTAAGATACGGCGGCTACAAAAATATTTTTAATTACATTGATACGTGCTTGATTTATGGCCCGAGTCGCCTTATTCTAGAACCTTTGATTTAGTGGCCATTATCAGCACGTACACATATTGTTTTTATTTATTTATAACTCTGATTTTTGCCAATTAATTTAATGTCTTGTGGGGTCTGACCTCTTCCCGGATAGACCACCGATCAGATGATTTTTCCATCGGTTGTAATCGTCGCCCACAACTCCGACACTCAACAAGGGTTTGGCGAAATAAAATGCAAAAATTATATTTTTTTCACTACTAGCTGTAAAACGTACCATTATTGACTTATCTTTGAACTGAGAATTCAGTTTTTTTTGCTAGTACGTGAACAAAATACTACAGGGTGGGCCCGTAAAAGTTGGAACAAACTTTGGCTGCTAATAAAATTTTTATTTATAATCCGATTTCAATGAAAATTTGTGGTTATTAACTCAATCTTTCTAGTCGAGGCCACTCATTTAATACACCAACACTCATTTAGTTTATGAAATATTCTTCAGTAAATGAAGAGGTAACATTTGGGGTGGCTGCAAAATTAAATCAACGGTGATGGTCTGCTTCTCTATATCTTAGAATCATATCTGAAGTTTTCTGAGCAGAGTAACAACAAAAAATTAACACATTTTTTGTTATTTTTCTCAAAAATTAATTAATTGACATCTGCAGTTTCGCGAAAAACCCGGAATTGTAAGTCAAGTTGCCTTTTGGAATTCACTTCTATCACATTGTCAAGCAAATTAATCTGTTTAACATGGCTCGATTATTACTAGAAGATAAAATTTTAATCTCCACCACCTCCACCAGCGTAATTTTGGAGGAAGAAGAATCTAGTGCATTAATGCAACTTTTCTGAAAACTCTAAAATTACGCTCTTGGAGCGTTTTGATTAAAATTTATCTTCTAGCGATAATCGAGCCATCTTAAACTGATTAAAATTTGCTTGTCAATGTGACAAAAGTAAATTCCAAGGGCAACTTGACTTACAATTTCAGGTTTCTCGCGAAACATTGCAGATTTTATACTCTGTCCGGGATCCACACGACCGAGATTCACCCTATTTCCATGGCGATTCATTGTTGACAACAATGATTCACCATGGAAATAGGGTGAATCCCGGTCGTGTGGATCCCGGACAGACCATAGTTAAATTAGTTTTTGAGCATGAGAAAAAAAAATGTCTTAATTTTTCGGTGTTACTCCGCTCAGAAAAGGTCAAATATGATTCTAAGATAAAGAAGAGCAGCCCATCACCGTTGAATTAATTTTGCAGCGACCCCAAACGTCACCTCTCCATTTACTGAAGAATATTTCAAAAACTAAATGGATGTTGGCACATTAAATGAGTGGCGTCGACGTAGAAAGGTTGAGTTAACAAACTCACAAAATTTAATTAAAATCGAATTATAAATAAAAATTTTATTAACAGGCAAAGTTTGTTCCAACTTTTACGGGCCCACCCTGTATATTCACCACGGTAGAGAAGACTATTTTAGCCCTCACGTCTTGTAAAATAGTTCGTATCCTACCTTGGTCAATAATATACTAATATTCACCACGGAAGAGAAGACTACTAAAGTAGTATAGTTGTTATCTACCTTGGTCAATAATATACTATTATTTCATTCTTCCTTATACAGGGATGTCCGGGAATAACGTCGCCATATTTTGGGAGGTGATTCCAGAGCTAAAAATATGAAGAAAAGTTCATATGAACAGATGTCTGAAGGGGCCTCCTGGGGGCGCTACAGGGCTTAGAAGGTGCCTCTCAAAAACAGGTATTCATTAATTATTTTTGAAACGGTTGGAGCTAGAATGACGAAATTTGGGTTCTGAGGTAATTTTGGGATGACAAATGATCTGGTGGGAACAAGACAGGTGATTGACGACCAGATACAAACAGGGGGGCTTAGGAAAAAAAATTCCACAACTTTTTTTCTCTAGCTTCCTTGAATTTTTGACTTCAGATAACAATTCTCCAAACGATTCTACATAAAAAGGTACTCTTGATACTAAGTCATAGGATCAACATTTTTCAAGAAAAACGCGATTAAAGCATGTCATGTCTATGGTAACGAATTTATAAATGCAAAAAAATAAGTTGGCTTGCTTCACAAATGTCATTAGTTTGTCACTAACAACTACAACTTGTTATTCTAGCTCCAACCGTTTCAAAAATAATTAATAAATACCTGTTTTTGAAAGACACCTACCTAAAGTCTGTAGCGCCCCCTGGAGGAACTTTCAGACATTTGTTCAGATGAACTTTTTTTCCTATTTTTAGGTGTAGAATCAGCCCCCAAAATATGGCGACGTTATTCCCGGACACCCTGTATAAGTAGCACGTATTCAGTTTTGAGCGAAACACAGTGATCCCACCTCTGCGCTTTTAACCGAATGAAAACGTTAACAGGTGTATAAATGTAAAAATTGAATATTCTCCGTCAAAAATAAATTTTAATAGAAATGGGTTGGTTTGGTCGAAATTTAGATACATTTCGTGGTGAATTTCTTATCGCCCATTTTGGAACCCGATATTCGTAAATACTTCACTGGAGATAAGAAAGGGTCAGTTATCTGTGAATCCGGTTTCAGGTGATCGGATTTTATTTACAAACGGTTGTCATTAGGTTTTGAATAAAGGATAGAAAAGCCATCATCTACATGGCTTCAAGATGGTGGATAGAAATCTTGAAATGTATAGTGTGATCAAAAAATCTTTAAGATCGATTAGTCCTCGCCGTCAATGCGATGTGTATCCCTGTAGATGTTTATTCACCGTGAATGACTTATATATTGAGTTGGACTTGGTGGTTTTGGCAAGTTTTGGGTGCAGACATAGGCGCCGAAATCAGGGGGGCGAGAGCGCTTAATTGGTACCTATCCTCCAATAACAGTGGTCCAAATGTTAAATTTATTTGCGCTCAATTAGTATTTTTCAGTAAAAAGTAGTCTAAGGATTAAATTTCCACCGAGTCAATTATTTATGTTTGTCGTATTTGGAGGTTGAAGGGGATGGTTTTCGGGGTTTTTTGCTTTCAGTTAGTCTGTTTCTGTTGCAGATAGCCATCAAAGGGCTCAATTTGCTCCAAGTCGATTATTTGTGTTTGGGTTTTGGGGGTACAATTTTTTATTTTTTATGAGTGTCGGGTTTCAGACCTGCATGTGCAAAATATTTGAGAAGCTTTTGTATTTTTCTGATTTTCAACCTCCAAGTTTCATCCCCCAAAATTGACACCCCCGCGCATCTTCAACAGACTTGTACGTCAAAAGCGTATATCAAGTTTCAGTAAAACATCTCCACTGTTTCTCGAGTTATTGTAATCAACAGCTTCTACTGCGAACGCTGCCTAAACGCTTGAAGATAGATTAAAATCGTATGAGGGAGAAATGTCGGCAACGAGTAGACCTACAAAAAAGTCCGCGACAACATATAAATATCTGTTACGGATAGCGGACAATAAGCCACCGAAGCCATTTTCGTCAAAAATTAAAACACAAAAACGATCACGGTGGGCCACCCATCGTAGATAGCTGTATGCAGTCGCGGACTTTTTTGTAGATCTTTTCATCGCCGACAATTCCTCCTTTCAAACTTTTGATCTATCTTCAAGTGTTGAGGCAGCGTTAGCGATCAAACGTGGCGAATTGACGTAAACTGAAATGAAAACTCAAAACAAGATCTTATTGTGTAGCTGCCTCGTACGGCAAAGGCTACTCGAGAGGAAGAATTTTTGATCACACTTTAATAATAATGCCAATAGACATCAAATTAGGAGAAAACTATTTCGCACGCATAGATTCAAACTAGAGAAGGGAGAGAGCACGAGAGAAAATACTTTCTTAGTTAATAATTTTCGCCCACAAAATATTAATGTTGACTCACTTCTTATTTTTAACCGAATCCACAGTGCGGGGCATCGCTTTGATGAACTATCCTCCGATAAATTTCAACACTTCAAAAACTCCGCGACCACAAAAATCCCTCAAGCCGACCAAGAGCTACTAAATGAAAAAGAATCGACCCCGTCGAGAAATTTCATTTTTTCTGATGCAACTCTTGGACGGCTTGCAGGACGAAAAATCTGATCGAATTTCGACTTTTGTTGCATCATCCTACCTTCGAAGTCACCCTCCACCTCGCCTGCTGTGGAAAATCGTTGATTTCCAGCTCCTCCTCGTACTTCCTGAAGGTCTGATCGGGATCGTCGTCGTTGCGATCGTCATCGTCTTTGGGTTGGTAGTTGAGTTTCGTGTTAAGCTTGGCGGCCAGTTGCTCGGCAACCGTCTTGGCGGTGATCGACAATTGGCTGCTGCTGCCCTTGAGAATGGACTCGGCGGCCTGCTGAGTGGCGAATTTCGCGTCCAGGGATATATTTTTCGAGAAATTTATCCTGGACGCGAGCCTCTTTGCAAGCTCGAGCTTGTCGGCCGCCGATTGGACGTTGATGGTCGTGGAATTGACGACCCCTAGGGGTCCTTTGATTTCTTTGACGGTGCGTTTGGTGGCGAACATGCTCTCGATTTGCTGGTCGATGTCGTGTTCGAGGTCTTCGTCGTCGGAATCGGCGAGCCCCAGGGCTGCTTTTTGGAACTTCTTGCGTTCGGTGACGGCGGCGGCTTCGTTCTCGTCGAACTTGAAGCCTTTGCCGCTGAAGCCGCCTCCAGTGTGCACCTTTTTACCTGAAAATACATTTCCAGTTTCAACCACAAATTTTGCTAAACATGTACTAAAAAGAAAAAGAATTCTTGGGATATGTATTATCTTTGGCGAAAATTTGGTGAAATTTACTGGGTGTATCTCTATCTCTTTCTTCGGCCCATTCGCTCGCAAATGAAGAAAGATATGCAAATATTAAGCGATCCAAAAATGCGTCAGTGCTCAGTGGGCTTTGGAATTCAAGATTAACTTTTTCAATCTGTCAAAAACCAACTGTTATGCATTATATCATATTATTATTATCAAATGTTAAAGTAAAGACATAATCAAATACACGACTTTCACTGAAGATGATCTTTTTTTGAACCGCTACCAATCCGTGGAAAACAACCTTTCTTTGAATCTCTGTATCAACATTATTTTGTTTAGTATTAGAAGAGAAATCCCATATCGGTAATAACATCAAAAAATACCAACATCACAAAGCAGAAAACACTAAATTACACTTAAGTACCTGAAAATAGATTTCCAGTTTCAACCCCTAATTTTACTCCAAACATAACGGTCTTACTAAATAACAAAAAGAAAAAGAATTGTTGAGATAGGTATGAATTTCTTCAATGCTGCTCAGCTCAGTATTACCAAACCAGCCCTACCGATTTGTCAAAAGTGTAGTTAAATCTACTCGGTGTATCTCTATCTCTTTCTCCGCCCTACTCTTCCAACAAAAGAAAAGAGATGCAAATATTAAGCAACCTCAAAATGTCTCAGTTGGTTTTGAAAAGATGCTTAGCCTCAGTGGGCTTTGGAATTGAAACTTGTTTTTGATTCTGTCAAAAATTGTTACGCAAAATTGCTATCATATTATGGCAAAAACGAGGTAATCAGAGACTTGACTTGCACTGAAGATGAGATTTTTTTTGGATCGCTTGATACTCGAATGCGCTACCAACTTGTGGAAAACAAACTTCCTTTGAACTTTTGCAAACAATAATTTGGTTAGTGCCGCCAACCTAAGAGAATATTATAAAAGTACTGCCCTTTCTTCAACAACCTGAATGCCACTTCGAAACAATACTTTATTTCAATAAGGGTAATAAGATCAAGAAATACCAACGTCGCAAAGCAGAAAACACTAAACTGTTGGCAACTTAAAAATCGAGTTTATCGGAAACAATTATTGTTATAGATGTGGGACTGTAATTTTCCCTACCAATGGATTTTTAACTTGCCCAACCTAAGAGTAACGCACTAACTAAAAAAAGAAGTACGTAATAGTAACAAAGAATGCTACCAACCTAAGGAATGTTGCATACAAGTTAATTAATACTAAAAGTGGTCAAAAACTTTTCCGATCTAGTAGCCCTTGAGACGTGAGACGCAAGGAATAAACAGTGGAAATTTTATGACGTCACTGTCAGATTTCACTTTGAATAATGTTTCAGCAATCTACGCCCTATATCTCTCCCGGCAAGGGCAACTAGATCGAAAAAGTTTTTGTTCACACGTTATAAAGCAAATACAGAGTTATTAGGAAAGTTAAAATGGTTAAACAGTTAAAATAGGAATTTGAAAAGTATTACTGTTTTTGCGTCTTTTAGACCCAATAATTATTGTTCTGAATTCTGATAAGGCTTTCCTAAGGCTAAGGCTAAGGCTTTCCTTCAATTTCCGGAATTTAATAGGGAATCTATTAATTTTCAAGGAGTTATGGTGTACATGATATTAGAAGTTGTTTCCCCCTAAAAACTGTCATAAAATATTACCAACCTAAGAAGGTAAATAAAATCACGGAATTGAACTCGAAAATTACAGTTGTTTGCATAAATAAGTTCTAATTTTAGCAACCAAGAATAACTATTTACTCAATTTTACTAACCAATACCTAATACTACCCTCCCTCACAGTACTCTACCATAGAGGATGCCTCAACATTTGTTGTCAACAAGTTGTCATTAAAAAAAGAAGTTCATTGGCCAACACTGATTTTATTGCCAGTTGAATTAAGAACAATTTTTGAGTGAATTTTTGATTCACACTCTAAAATTCGTAAGATCTTTTTGTCAACGAACAAAAAATTTGTAGATCAGTGACTAACTAATGAGTGACGTTTTAATTGATCATTGTCAAAAACTGATACTAACCACAATGTCCTAACGACAGAAAGCGAAAATATAAAATAAAAAACAGTGCTATCAGTTAAATAACAGCCATTTGATAGAAAATGGAATTAAGCATTTGTCCGAAATTTTAATTTATGCAACCAACAATTACTGTAAAATATTTCTAATAATACCCAGTATGGAAATAGGTGGAAAACAGTTTACTTAAGATACACAAACTGTAGTAACGACATAATAACATAATAACACTACAGGCGACCAACCTCTAGGAATAAAAACCTTCAATTAACACCTAATGTTACCAACTTAAGACGGGTAAATAAAATAAATAGTAAATACCATTTAATCAAGAAATTTTAAATCAAGAATCCCGTCAAAGTTTGGTGGTACGTCGATACTCACAAAATTACATCTCGCGAATAATAGTTTATATGGTGTGCAGAATAAGACAAGTAAATTATTGTTAGTGAGTAAATAAATACCAATTGATCAAAAAAGATCAGAAAATGAAGATTTCAGTAAACAAAAATTTTCAACACTAACAGCAGGCTTTGTTATGTAATTTAAAATCTAGGTATACGTTAAAAACTTAACCATGCCGTTAAGTGTGCAATATGCGAGCTGCGATTTATAGTATATTACGATATTAGGTTGGTAAGTACAGTATAACAGAATCGAGGAAAGGTTTGCAAAAACGAGTCGAAGACGAGTTTTTGCAATTTCCGAGATTATGTTAGATGTACTTAACAACCGTGTATCGTATATGATTTTTCGCACAATTGAAATTAACTTATTGAACATTTTTAACAAATCCTGTTTGACAGATCGCCGAATTTTCCAAATGCTCTCGCTACCTTTGCAAGTTCAGTTGTTTTACTTACCATGCCTGTGTCAGATATGCGTGCTGTTATGAATTCATAACAGCACTGTTATTTTTCGTTGCCTGGGAAACCAAACCGCGCTTGGTAAGTTGAACTTACACCTTACGTTAACTACTTCGGTAAGAGAGTTATAACATACGATTGTGCGAAAATGGTATTTAATTTGAATCATATAAGTCGGTCAAATTAGAGAAAAGTTGCCGTATCTTGATTCGTTCCTGAGTCATCCCGAAAATCTGAAAATTAAGATTTTAAGAAAAATTCATTTTTCACAAGATTGATATCTGTTTAATGAAATTTGGAACTTTTATATTTGTGACAGTTGAATGACATTGACAGACGTTTATTAGGCCTTCTAGATTTTGAGCAACGAGAGTCAACTTTTGATTCTCTCATGGCCGCCATATTGAATTTTGACACCTTCGGATACGTACACACATACACACAGACACATTAAAAACCAATTTTTTGGTCCCCGAGACCTCAAAAAGCATATAGATCTGGTCTTATCTCGAATTCGAAAATTTTACTGACGCAGTATCTTCCCATTTTTTTTGAATTGCGAGTTTGGGGAGGATCCAACCAACATGAATTTTTCTGGAAAAACATTTCAAAATTTGAGTCCCACGACTTCAAGACCTATTTTATTATCGTTTAAAATTCACGACAGAAGGGATTTTAAAAGTTGTGCTTTTTTGATGTGTGTCATTCAACTGTCAAAAGCATAAAAGTTCAAAGTTTCATTAAAATGGCAATCCTAAAAAATATGACTTGCTCTGTAAAACTTTCAGTTTTTTCTGGCAGAGAAAAACGGATCACCGGGTATAATATACAATAACTTCAGGGATTTATAAACAAATAAATATCAAAAATTGATTGAAGAAACGAAAATCTATATTTGGCGAAGATGTGGAGTTATACATACTACCAACCTTACAGAAACGTACTTCTATAATCTTCTCGGCTATTTTATTTTATTAACGAGCTATGAGTTTTCACATTATTACCTTTCATGGTCAATGTCGTAAAACAAAAAACTCCAAAAGAAAGCTCCCAACTTGACAAAGTGGTTAGCACAAGCATATCTACTTTAACCCAGTGCTACCAACGTTAGAGGGTTATTGGCTGATGTGAATAAATGGTAACAAAGCTTCTATGTACTTACAGTTGTATCTTTTTCTTTCATAATAAACACTAGTTTTTTTTTGTCGTTTATAAATTCAATATTATTCACACCATCCATTAATTAACACCAACCTGAAAAAACACAAAAGCTTTTATAACAATCGAAAATTATGAAGTTTTCGGTATGTCCTGCCCTGCGAGGTGCTGTAAAATCCGCGCACGCTGATTGGTCCGTACAACAAGATGTCTTAGCAATAAATGACCATTCAGAGCGTGTTATTTTTGCTGCAGTGCACAGTATAGCTGCAGCACGAAAGCAGCATAACAAACCCTGAAGAGTACCAACCCGATTGCAGTTCTAAAACACGCTACCAACTTATAACAAATAAACTGCCCTTTAGAAAAAGTCTAAAACGAGTAAAATCTGACATCAACATCAACAGATTCTGATTCGGAAAAAGTATCAAGCGATCCTAAATAAACTGGATCCTTGCTTTGAAATTGAAACTCATGTCTGTAATTGTTTGTTTTTATTTGACATGCGTCAATAATCTTGTAAATCAATTATATTCTGAGAGAGGGTTAGTTAGTTTATGCCAGTCACGTGATGACATAAGTCTAGTTAGGTGCACAACTCGGCAGGGGTCGTTGCTTGCAAATTTTTGCAGATTTCCGCAATATTACATCTCACTGGCAACTATTTTCATCCTATAACCATATATTCATGTAACAGTGCGTCGGCCTTTCTTAGCACCTAAATCATTTCAATTAGCAATTTCTTTCAAGTGCATTCTTAAACTATAAATGAGAGTGCATTTCAGGAAAATATTTTAAAATGTACAGGATGGTCTAAATATCTTTAGACAGTTCGAAGTTGACTTTTTTTAAATGGAATGCCCGGCATATTTTAGCATATTTGCGACCCCTTTAGGAGCCTTTGTTCATCCCTAAAATATTACGACTTTTAAGTATGCGGTTTGGGGACAAAAAAATTGGAGTTTACATCACTCTACTTAAAAATTCCCCATTTACACGGGTGCAGTTTTTAAAAGAAAATAAGATAAAGACCTTGTTGTACAGGCTTTTAGGAAGCTCTGGTCTTGTTTTCGTTATTTCCCTATGTACAGGATGTTCAAAATTAATATTCAAAATTTGAAAACTTTAAAGTTATTTCTCTCAACTTTTTCAAATGGAACAGCCTGTATATGTTCAACAAGTATAATGTAGAATTTATAAACGAATATTTTTTGTAATACGAACATGTTGGTTATTTTCATCCGTTTTCGAGTTATTGGCAAATATTTCTAATTTTCTTGTTTGCAGACAACTTTTAACTTTTAACACTGTAACATAAGCAATCAGACTAGTCCTATGTAGTACTAATAGCAATTTAATTTGTTCACGAAGACATTTTCACTGCCCTTCTTTAACAATTCCTTTGAAATTTTGGCGAGGGGTTGACAACTTGGAAATTTTGGGGTACAAGCATCAGAAATTTGTACAATTTTTTTCAGGAATTTAGGAAATTTTTGAAAATTTTGCATATTTTTACATGATTTTGTACATTTTCTGGAAATTTTTTAGAAATTATGGAAATTTTGGTGTACAGATTTTTTGTTAGTACGAATAGGAACATATTTTTTATTCTAAATGTTAAAAGGCAGTAGAAATGTCTTTTGAAGATCCAATTAAATTGTTCATAAACCAAAATAGAGGACATTTTGAACATTTACATCTTAGTTTGGGTGCTTATTTTATAATTGTATAAAGTAATAATATTGTCTGCCAGCAAGAAAATTAGTAATATTGACCAATAACTCGAAAACGGAAGAAAATAACCAACATGTTTGTACTACAAAAAATGTTCGTTTATTAATTCTACATTGCACTAGCTGAAAATATTCAGGTGCTCCATTTGAAAAATAACAAATTTTGAAAATGAAATTTGGACACCATGTACATAGAGAAATAACGAAAACAAGACCAGAGCTCCTAAAAGCCTGTACAATAATGTCCTCATCTTATTTTCTTATAAAAACTGCACCCTCGTAAATGGCGAATTTTTACGTAGAGCGATGTAAACTCGAATTTTTTTGAAAAATAATACATTGCTCCCAAACTAAAGATTCAAAAGCCGTAATATTTTACGGATGAATAAAGGTTCCTAAAGGGATTGTGCAGTTGCTAAAATAAACCGGACGTTCCATTTAAAAAAAGTCAACTTCGACCTGTTTTTTAGGACACCCTGTACATTTTAAAATATTTTCCTGAAATGCACCCTCATTCATAGTTTAAGTATGCACTTGAAAAAAATTGCTAACTGAGATGGTTTAGGCGATATGGAAGGCCGACGCACTGTTGAAGGACCCTGTAGAGGCTCACACGACGATATGTCAAGGAATCTGCGTGTATATATGGTTATAGGATGAAAATAGTTGCCAGTGAGATGTAAAATTGCAGAAATCTGCAAACATTGGCAAGCAACTACCTCTGCTGAGTTGTGCACCTAACTAGACTTATGTCATCACGCGACTGACATAAACTGACTTGGAATTACACCCAGAATCAATTTCCAAAGCCCACTGAGGATGACTTTATCTCTGAAATGCCTTTAATACGGCCTGATCATTTAAATTTATAATTCGAGTAGGCTATGAGCCTTCTGTCGCGCTGTTGCGTTAGAATTGCCTAATTATGATTCTTTGTTTGATGTTTTGCGCACATTTCGTGACGTTACACATTAAAAATATTATGAAAATTTTGCAGTCTCATGTGACGCAATAAATATTTCACCAAAACAAAAACCAATGAAATTGTGCGAATGGAAAAAAAAATGCTCAAATTACCTTCAGACTCCTGCTTGCTCTTGTACACGTTCCAAAGGGCCTTCAGAGGCTCCGGAACGGGCACATTGGCTTGATCGAAAGCCCTTATCATGTCCCCCGAGTACCTCGCCTGTTCCGGCGTGATGAAAGTATAAGCGAAACCCTTGTTGCCCGCACGTCCCGTTCGCCCACATCTGTGAACGTAATCCTCGTAATGATTCGGACAATCGTAATTTACCACCAAAATGAGATGTTTCACGTCTAAACCGCGAGCAGCGACCGAGGTTGCTATCAACAACTTAACCTTTCCCGACTTGAAATCCAAAATCGTGGAATCTCGATCGAACTGATCGATCCCACCGTGCAGGCTCATGCAATTATACCCGGCCTTCATGCACTCCTTCAACAGAATATCGGCGTTCTCTTGTTTATCCACGAAGACTAGAATGCTACCCAATTCTTGGTACAATCCCAGAATCTCCAGAAGCTTCAGAAATTTCTGATCTTCCTCCAGAACCACTATGTTCTGTTCTACGTCTTTGCAAACGACCGATCTACCCCCCACCTGCACTTCTATAGGTTTGTATAGGATTCTTCTAGCGAGAGCCTCCATCTGGCGGGGAAAAGTCGCACTAAACATCACCGTTTGTCTGTCAGGCCTCACATTATCGATGATCCTCATCACCTGAGGTTCGAAACCCATGTCGAACATGCGGTCGGCTTCGTCCAAGACTATGTAAGTCACTCGTCTTAAATTGGTGACTTTGCCCCCATTGGCTGCGAGCATATCGATCATCCTTCCGGGGGTGCAAACTATTATTTCCGCCCCACGTTTCAACTCCGCGATTTGCTCGGAAATACCGGTACCCCCGTATACGCAAACCGCGTGAAGATTTAAACTTTTCGTGAATTTTTTGATGTCCTTTCCGATTTGCATGCAGAGCTCTCTGGTGGGTGTCATGATTATGGATATGGGGCCGTCGGTCTCCTCCAGTGGGGGCTGGGCGAGGATGTGACGAAACATTGGGATCAAGAAGGCGAGGGTTTTACCGCTGCCCGTTTTGGCGATTCCTATCAAATCCCTGCCAGACATGACGGCGGGAATGGCTTGTGCCTGGATGGGGGTGGGATGATCGAAGCCCAGTTTTTTTAGTATGTTGGCTTCCTTGCTGGAAATCCCGCATTGGGCCCAGGTTTTTATGGGCCTGGGACAACCCTTACCTGGAACAAATTATTAATTAAATGTAAAAAACAATATTCCAAGAGGCTTAATACGTTGATTACCGTTTTAACAACAAAATTTGAGAGATAAAGAGTGCCGTTAAAGTTTATTAGTACATCCAAACTTTAATACTGATACTCAAGTTCTTATTCAATGTGTCTCACTTTAGACGGCAACACCCCTGTATCTTTGTTGTTCTATGGAACATCGCAACAATTTTTTTTTTGGATGTAGACCTCAGAAGGTTGTTTTTGGAGTAGTTAACATTTTTTCAAAAATATTTATAACCACAGCCTACTAAGACCAAAAACAAATACCAAACATCCGAAACACATATTAGGCATTTTTTTATCGAAAAATTTTATTAAGAAAAGTTGCTCAGGATGACCCCAAATGGGCAAGTCCGGAGCTTCAGGCCAAAATAAAAAAGACAAAAATATCGAAAACTTTCATATTTTTGCAACAAAAGGGTTGCTGCGTAAAAAACAATTGAAATAAGTTTGTTTGACATTTGTTATTAGCTATAATAGCTGGGCAAAATTTAACAATCACAGAAAAAGTTGAAATTGTAAGCTATCACCAAAAATCTTAATAATTTCAACTTTTTCTGCGATTGTTGATTTACCCGAGCCATAGCTAATAGCAACTGTCAAACAAACTCATTTCAATTGTTTTCTATTGCGCAGCGACCCTTTTGTTGTAAAAATATTGAAGTTTTCGATATTTTTCATTTTTTCCTACAGAAACTCAACATTTTTATTTTGGCCTGAAACTCCGGACTTACCCATTTGGGGTTATCCCATGGCCGTCTCTAGTTCCACGCCATGTCCTAACCATTTGGCAACGTGACGAGAGGAGATTTACCGTCAATGTGACAAATTGTCACCGATTGTCATTAGTAATATGATAAGTCGTCTCTTGATTGCCGCGGGTTTGACGTCCGAATGGTTGAACTACGAGTCAAAATGGTAGATTTTTTTTAGGTCAAAAAGACGCCGAGAGCTTGCTCGAGTCGTCTTTGGCCGAAAAAAAATCTACCATTGACGAGTAGTGAATCCATGAGGACTCAACAAGGCAATCAAGAGACGACGAATCATATTTTACAGATTATTTTATAAATTAAAAGTATTGAAGTAGTTCCAAAGACGTTCGAATCTAGGTAGTGTAAAAATGTTGGATCATCGCTGTCAGTTGTCAGTCACTTGTCAACTGAGTGTCACGTCACAAAATAGAAGTGAAATTATTTATTTTCAACAAGATTTAAACATTTATGTATACCTACGGCTGATTACGGCGATTGAATTTTATTTTAACCGCATTATAACATTCTTGGTATGTATGAAATTTGGTAGAATACCTAAAACTTTACAATGGAGTACTTATTAGGTGAAGTCTTGTTCGCGGGCATCTACCTACTATGAAAAGAATGGACGAAACAAAACTGATACGAAGGATATAGGAAGCGAAGACCAATTAGACGCGACACAGAAAGACCGAAGGACACCGGGGAGAGTTTATTAGAAGAGATTTGATAAATTGAAAAAATAACTAATAGCTCAAAAAGAGGAGGACCTGCTCATATCCTGTGTTTAAAATAATGTTAAGTTCCTGTTGTTGGCTCGTGAGTTTTAGGAGAATGTTATAAAGTGCTACAAATTTACATTCCGGCGAGTGACTTTGTAGTTTGTTGTAATTATAACAAGATACCACACAGTTTAAAATTACCCAACAATTTTCTGTACAAATCTGGTAACCGTATCTTTTTCTAAATCTGATTAAATGTTTACTTTGAGTATATTTTTACTTTTGCCATTTTTTAATGACAGTTGTGTTAAATGTCGTAGGATTACCAGTTGATTTGAACTACGACTGTCGTCTTATCACTGTAATCTAGAGGTTGCTAGGTTACTGTGAACAAAATCTACCTTTGGATTGGTTCAATACTTAATGTATAAAATAATCATTTAAAATGAAAGTTTTGCGAAAAAAGACCAAAAATATTGGAATCTTTACCAATCTCAAATGATTAACGTACTGAAAATGAATATTTTGAAGAAACTATGTAAGATATGTGGTATTTAGTAAATGTATAGTGATAAATTTTGATTACAGACCCATTTTAAATACTATGTGGACAAGAGGGTTTTGTAAAATTTATTTCACCGTGTTTTAATTAAACATTCACTGGAATTGAGATTTTATCATTAGGAAGTTTAAATAAATAGCAGAAAACCATTTGGACTTAATGGATCATCGTTGCAGCGATAGTAAAAGGCAGGAATTAGACCATTCTCATTTGTAGAATTTTGTGTAAAGTCGACACAATGACATAGGTACCCTGCTAAACGAAGATCAATTGAAATTGATACCTAGTCGTCGCTATTTTGTGTATCTAGTTAAAAAATTTGTTTCTCAGTCCAACCTGTTACCTACTCATTCATTATTAGAACCGTTACACATTGCTACACCCTAATTATAGGTGCCCAAGCGCCCAAAAATTAACATTCAACATTATATTGTATTTATTTCTACACAAACTACATGCTCTCAATAAACAAGTAATTCTGAGTTAAGTTTCAATAATGATCTCGAAATTATAAAATCTCGATTGAATTTGAAAAGGATTTGTAAAAAATCTTTTTCTCTGGCTCTAGAAGCAGAATTTGTTACTTAAAACTTACTTAACAGGGCACATCTTACAGGTTTTCTTAAAGTATTGAATTTCAATTCGTTAATCATTTGAAATTGATAAAAATACAATATTTTTTGGTCATTTTTGCAATGTTTCACTTCAATTGACAATCTATGACAATTTGTCAAACTGACGCTAAATCTCCTCCGGCAGCGTTGCCAAATGGTTAAGGACAGGGCCTGGGACGGCCATGGTTATCCTGAACAACTTTCCTTAATAAAATTTTTCGATAAAAAAATGCCTAATAGGTTTCTCTGATTTTTGGTATTTGTTTTTGGTCTTAGAAGGCTGTGGTCATATTTTTGAAAAAATGTTAACTACTCCAAAAACACAACTTTCTGAGGTCGTGGATGCCGTTTTCGGGCAGTAAAATCCACGCAAGCTGATTGGTCCTTTCAACAAGACGCCTAATAAATGGCCAATCAGAGCGTGTTACTTTTACTGCAGTCGCTAGTACTTTATATAGGTTGTAGCGATACAGTCGACCAAGTGAATCGTCGCAATGACGTCAACATCTTCATCAAAGTCCGCAACTGTACACACCATGCAAAAATTGTTAACTTAATTTTTACTTAAAAATGTAAAAATTAACAAAATTACACCGTCTTTCACATGGGCTTACAGATAGCAGACAGATAGACCAGTTCAGAGTTATAAAAATCCAAAATTCTGACTTCTATTTTCATTCTTACTTACATATGTACCGGGCGTGTCAAAAAAAATCCGACAAAATAGATTTTGGGAATAAATCAGCCATTTCTTAACCGATTTGGATGAAACTTGTCTTAGATTAAAGCCTTTGAACAGTGTAAGAAACTACGACAGACGGCGCTGCCGTAGTAGGCCTATTTTTTACATGTTTTTAAGGCTTACTTTACGTGCAGGGGGATTGGTCGTTATGCTATGAGAGTCGAATAGCCTTGAGGATCGTTCCCCTTTTAACCTCCCCACAACCATATAAAAATGGGAGGTTACTGCAATCACTCCAAAATTCGAAATTGAGATAACACCAGATCTTTACGTTTCAAGGTCCCAGGATCACAAAAAAGTGGTTTTTAAAAAATGTCTGTGTGTATGTCTGTGTGTATGTACGTATGTACGTACGTATGTGAGCAAGATTCCTCGAAAACTACCGAACAGATTTTCACGAAATTTGGTATGGAAGTTAGTGTTGGTCTTCTGGTGAGCCCAGTTAATTTTGTTGCCAATGTACAGACGCCAAGTGCCTTTTTGGCGTATCAACTAAGAAATTTGACTGATGAACACCAATTTTTCTTATCAGCATGTGAAAGGTCTTCAAATTCTGTGTCTAAAAATGTATTCACACTTGGCGCCTTTTTGGCATAAAATAAAAAAATTCGAAATTTCGAAGCAACATTAGATAATACGCTACAGCCCAAACTGCTTAATCGATTAGGCGGAAATTTGGTAGGTAGGGACACACAGTACCCGCCTAAGAGCTGATTTAATTTTGGCGGTCATCGGCCAATGGCAAGTGCCAATTTGGCATATCAACTTTGAAATTTGACTAATAAACTCCCATTTTCTTTATCAGAACATGAAATGTCTTCAAATCTCGTTTCCAAAAATGTCTTCAAACTTAGTGCCCTTTTGTCAAAAAATTATAAAATTTTGAAAAATACCAGTAGTAATATTTAGGTATAGCAAGTAAGAAAATTTACTTAATTTTGGTGGCAAACGACCAATAGCAAGTGCCTTTTTGGGATGGCGTCTATGAAATTTGAAATATGACCCCCATTTGTTTTATCAGCACATGAAAAGTCTTCGAATTTTGTTTTCAAAAATTCAATTAAATTTAGTGCCTTTTTGGCAATAAGTAATAAAAAATTTTAAAAATTACCAAAACACTTAGGTAGAGACTGAATTGAAATTTATGGGTGGTAGGATTGAATCATTCACCAAGTGGGGAGGTTCTAGCCGCTTCCGTAGCTGCCCATTTTTTTTTCATTTATTTTCAAAAGTTTAAGAATAATTTTCAGTTGTGACTAATCCTTTAACGAAATTGCCAAAACTGACAAAATTTGACAAATATTGCTAAAAACGTGCAGTTTATTCATTGTTACTTTAGTCATAGCCATTTCATTGCAATAATTTATTAGTGTCATTAATTATTTATTATATTATGTACCTATATTAGCAAATTGCCCTGTAATTGGATTACTGTATCTGTTGGGCAATAAATTATTATTATTATTATTATTATTATTATTATTATTATTATTATTTATTATTATTAATACGCGAAAACACATTTTCTTGATAAATCACAGAAAATTAATGTTTAAGGTAAATCAACTTCTAAAAAGATTTTTAGAGAAAAAGAACGTTCTTTAAGGCTTTTGGACTCTTATAACGATTAGTTGTTCGAGTTTTAATAAAATCCATTAACTATGGATCTTCTCCACACTGAATCCATCAATAAAAAGATCAGGGTCTGTATTTTTGAAACGTGGGAGCTTCTCCCCGGGGAGAATACAACCGTAGGCTCTCAAATGACGCTCCCCCTCTATTCATTTTTCGTAGTGGTGGCGAAAGGCTACGATTTCACGTGGTGCCGAGCATGTGAGAACCGATCTCCATCGATTTTCGACAACCAATTACCACGATTGTATGGCGTGTAATAGTCATTTCCCATGGGAATTGCTGTCACATGGTTCAAAAATAGGGCCCCAGTTGTTGTTTGATGAACAATCCCCATGCACCTAAAGCAAACCTTAAAAAGAAGTATCAATTAAGGCCACTCGATGTATTCAGGAAGGTACGGACACGTCTCGGAAACGACAACCGCAATTTAAAAAGGATAGAGATAAATTTCAATGAGTGCAAGTGAGATACACTGTCAATTTCTCCGGCTTTTAAAAAGGAATACCACAGAAATCTAGTGACCCTAGCATCAATACTGCCGCAGCGCCGTTTGTCCGTTTTTTGGGTCACGCCCGATACATACCTACCGAAATATGGGATATCTAAGTACGAAAGTTTTTTGTCTATTATTTTAGGAATTTCAAGGTATTTCTAATGAATTCTGTGGTATTTTCAAGAAACTGTTGAGGAATTTTCTTGGCATGTTTGAAGACTTTCGACCATTTTTTTGGAAATAAAAAGCATTTCTGTGGCATTTTTGCAAAAGACCTATTTTTTGTCCCTCAAATCGGACCGTGGCTAACCCCTCGATATTGGCACTAATGTCTCAACATTCATCAAGTGCCATGTGAACGGCAAAATTTAAGATGAAGAGAGCCGTGAAATGTTAATGGCACATCGAGACTCACATAATTACATCTTACTTACTAATGGAAACAGTGAATAATCTAAAGCGAGTATCAGAAGTCTCGACGTGCCATTAAAATTTCACAGCTCTTTTGATCTCAAGTTTTGTTGTTCAAATGGTAGGCAGGTAACGATTTTGGGAAAATTTTCAGTAAAAAGAGCAAAATATATCTCGACTTATTTTCTAGCCCGTTGCACTCCTTTAACGCCCTCGGGTATTTACGAAAAGCATTGAATAACAGACCACGGAAAGCTTTTAGCGACAATAACCGCAGAGTCTTGGCAAAACAAACCAATCTCGACATTTACATTAACCCCTTTCACGATTATCTTACATATTTAAGTTGGTAGGTAGGTAAAGTTAATAAAATTTTTTTCGGGCAAAGTTTCAGGTGGTCCTTTATTTATGGCAGCTCTCTCCGGGTTATGGAGGCATATAAAAAAGTAGTAAAACCATATTACCTTGGAGAAATGTGGAGTGAAAAGTATTATGGTAATAAAATAGAATTTAAAAACTTTATTTACGATGAATCGATAGAACACTGGAGCCCGAGTTTAATAAAGTTTTAATGCCAACTTGAGGGGGAACGAAAACAGATAGTTAATGAACAAACATGACAAGTTACCGATTGTTAAACGAAAGTGCTATTTTGTTGTTGATCGTATAGGGGTCGGCAACATCGCAATTTTCTCTACCGGGACAAACAGTAACATTCACCATAATGCTACGTGTTAATATTTTGCTCGATTTAAGCATCGCAGTTTATAATTATTTGCTGTATTTTGAGGGATCTAACAAGTAGATTAGACATTTTATGAATACGACGACATGCATTTCATCTTCGAAACAGTATTTAAGATGTATTTAAAGAGAAATTTGAATTGGTGTTTTGAGGCAGTTTAAAAGGCTTTTTTGGCCGGTATGTAAATTATTGTAGTGTTGATGTAATAATAATATGAATAAATCTGAAGGCTATGTCCTACAATTCTACATAAAATCTGTTAATTACTAAAAACCTAACTGTACAAATAACCGGAACAGATGGCCACAAAATACGGAAATAACCTATTTTAAATATTATTGATTTGGAAGGTTAAATTCGTATTGTGGCCTTCATAAATGTCGAACCCACTTGTAGGTAGGTACCTCAAAACACAACAAATAAATACTGAAATTGAAATGATTATGACATTGCCATAACCATTGACATAACCATGACCGATTCTCATTACTTTAGAGATCTGTTCGAATATTTGTCGTTAAAGTTGCAAAAATTGTAGGTTGCGTGAAAACAGATCGGCCACCCGACATCATGCTTACGTCAACTCTCAAACTCACCCGATTGGATGTCGTCATGGCAACGCCGTCAAATCAAACGGAACACCTACAACACTGCAATTTCATTGGCCTTGACCGAGTTGATAGGTGACATAAACTGTTAGGGAAGGGAGGTGCAAATTCTAGAGCGTTTTGAACAGTTTTCATCTGTCTATCGTTTTGCTTGCTTTCTGCAACGTTTTCGCAAAAACAAAAAAATTCGACCATTTTTTTAAATTCAAACTGTTGATTGGGAAGTTTTCATATTTTGAGTATAATACTCTATTGCATTACGGTCCTCTGAGTACATCGTTTTAAAGGGTCTGAAATTCTCTGTAAACCGATGCAAAATTTTTTGTAGCCCACCCACTCCTTCAAAAGTTACACTGAACAACATGAACTGGCAAAATTTTATGCTGTAACTTTAGAAAGAGTGGATGGATTTCAAAAATTTTGGCTTACAGAGCATTTCATTTTTGTTTGTATTGCTTAAATTGTATATTAGAGAATTCCTATTCCAATAAACATTATTATTAATTACACTTTAAAATGATGCATCACAAATGTTCCTAATGTAATTTAAAATTTGACCATGGAGAGCGCCGATTTTGAATAAATATCAAAAATGTTTGCAGCTTTGGATTGGTAATGAAATTAGCTTTCAAATTATGTATCTGATCACAAGTGGTAGGTTACCATTTGAAATCTTGAGGTTGGGGCTGGAGGGGGTTAGGGAGTGGGTTGTAAAATTTCACCATGCACGGAATTAGGTGTCCCCCACGAAATAAAAGTCGACCTATTCGAGCGATTTCTTATCTTTTTTAGTTCCAGAGAGAAACCAAACTGCAACTTTTAAAAAAGTCACCCTGTATGTACAAACTGTGAGATGTGAGATGTGCAAAATTATTTAAGTTGGGGGTACCTAAATAAACGTAAATCTTGCCGAAGTTGGTAGGCTGAGAAATCTACGTCTTGTGCTGAAACACCGCAGCAGCACACTTCACCATTACTGATATAAGACAAGTTTCAGTTTCAGTTTCAACTTAGCTTAGCTTTCATTTGAGACCAAATTTTAGGCAACTGATGAAGAACAAATTTACCATTCTCTATTTTTATTGTGGCGAGGATGCACGTTGTTGATATTAAAATTTTTATAGCTTAATTAGATAGAAATTAAAGGTTTATCTCATTTTAATATAAAAGATATACCTTTCACTCTGACGCCCTCCATTTCCGTTCGGTAAGATTCCACCTCCTCATGCGTCATCTTGGCAATCTCGGGAACCTCGATATAAAAATCTTTTTTAAAAGGATAATAAACAATAGTATTGTGATCGATCTTAGCCAGCTCCCTCTTCTGTCGATTCACAATATTGGCAGCAGTGTCTTTCAAATCTTCCAACTCTTCCTCCGAAGAATACTCCAATCCATCTTGATTCTGCTCAATCAGCTCACCCTTGCTTTTGTTAACCTTGGACATAGCAACTCCCGTTACAATCACTAAGGCACCTTTATTACTGCCCGCCTCAGGCTTAGCTTTTTTCATATCTAACTTATGGGTCTTTCTCACTTCTTCATGGACACTAAGCATGAATTCATCCAAGGGATCGATTTCAGGCTCTGGAACTTTTTCTTGTTCCTCAGCTTCCCCATTCTTCTCCTCCTTCTCCTCCTCTTTTGGCTCCTCACTCGGCTCTTCCTTTTCCCCCTTTTCCTTGTCTTCTTCATCAGACTCGTCCTCTAGTGACCATTTCTTGGCAGAGGCCTCATCAGAAGCGGAAGATTTTGGGTCTTTCTTTGTCAATTCCTGTTCCTTTTTCTTGCGTTCCGCTCTCCATCTCTCGATTCTTTCCCTGCGTTTCTGCATTTCCAATTCTAATCTTTTCTGTTCCTCTTCCTAAAAAATTTCACGTCTGTAATTGCAGACATTTATAATAAATTCAAACCTTATCAAAAGCTAAGCTAGAATCATCTTTTTTACGTTCTGTGGAACGAGACCTAGACCCCGATTTATCCCTCCGCCTTGACTTCCCAGAGCTCCTCTTCTCTTTGCTATCCCCCCTACAAATCACACGTTAAAAATGTAACAAAAAAAATTAAGTTACCTTCTTCGATTCCGGTCCCTGCTATGAGACCTTCCTTCTCGGTCTCTCTCTCTCCTCTCTCGCGATTTGCTTCTTCTGTCTCGTGAACGACTTCTTCTATCTCTAGATCTACTTCTACGGTATCTGGTAGCTCTCGATCTATCTTTGCTTCTAGATCGGGAGCGCCGACGCTTCCTGTCTGGGGTGCGACTCCTGTCACGCCTGCAAGTTCCAAACTCAAATTAATTAAATAAAAGGCATTAAGGTGACTTACCCGCGAACCATTGTGGTGATATTTATTTATTTTCGGCTAATAAAACGGAGCTCTGACGAAAACGAAGCGAAAAACATAACCTCCGCAATGACAGTTTTAAGGTTATGTTGTGTTTCTTACGTGGCGCCATCTGCTTATCCGTAAATTAACTACATAGCATAGGATCCTGCAGTGAAGTACAACTAAATAATTACAGCTTCAATTTTCTGATTCTTAACATACGAGGAGTTTGAAGAAATCATCAATATTTTATTCACAAGCAGAGACATCACTTTTTAACAGCATTTATTAGTTTACTTGTTTTCTCGCCCACAATTAAAAGCTCCCCTCTAGATGGCGCCAGCATCGCAGGCAACTTCTTAAGAAAAAGCTTTGGCGCGAAAATTAAAGTTAGAAACAATAATTTATTAAACATCACAAAAAAATAATTAATCAACATGGTCGTGCTGCGCATGAACCTCAGATTCCCTCCAATTCCTCTGTATAGTCTCAACAATCCAAATCCAGCACTTGGACTTGGTAAAATAATAAACGGCACAAATTCCAATGAACAACCAGGCCGTAATCAAAAACACATCAATGTCCTTTGCTGGAACACTACTAACAGGCCCACTGAAGTCTGCAGAAATCACATAAGACTTTTCGGTGGCAGCTATCCCCGTGTGTTTTGTTAAAAATTTCGAAAACAGTTCAAGAGTGTACTCCGAGTCATTGAATTTCGCCACTGGCCTCCCATTGTGAAATAGCATTAAAGTGGGAACTCCCACTATACCATTTTGGGCGTTAAATAAGTGGTAAGTGATGGCATTTATGGCCACGAGCTTAATATCAGGGAAGGCTCTAGGCAAAGCGTTGAAATGGGGAGCTGCCATACTGGAAAACGGGCAATACTTTGAATAAAATAGCACGAGAATGCATCCCGCTGGAGTTTCGCGATTTGTGATATTGCTTTGGGGTATTAAAAGTTTGATGAGTTCGGTATCATTGACGAGTTGGACCTCGGACGAGCCAAAATTTTCAATGCACTTTACCACTTTGTACGAAACATTGGCTGGGGTTGAATCAGAATCGGTTGAAGTACCGTTGATGGAAATGTTTGATTCAGTTTCATTCAACGAGCTTTCTGGAGGAATTTCAGTGGAGTTGATATCCGAAGATCCACATTGTAATAGCATAGCATCTACAAATTTACATCAATAAATATTACATTAGTTGTAACTCACATAATGGCAGGATAAATATCTTCATAATTTTCTTGGTAATTTGGGCCTCATTCCCTTTTAATTACAAAACAAACAAAAAATTACGAAACGTCAAATATTTGAGGTTAGATTTGCCTTGCTTCTAGTGACTTTTATTTGGTTGTTATGGCAGTGACGCAGAATTCCAAACAGGAACGGACTCAGTTTGACTACGTGGACTACGGTCCTTCACTAGACACGTTCCGGGACTAATTTCACTTTTTAATCAAAAAATGCACTTTAAATAATCTGCAGAATAAGATAATTTATTTGCTTCTTTCGGTAATTACAAATTCAATTCTGCCGGTAATTTGGAGCCCTTCAAAGCCGAAATTATATTGTTAGCTGTCAAAATGGCCATGTCATTCCTAGTTTGAATACAGGCGCTTCCAATATGCGGCAAAATTACGCAATTTTTCAACCTAAGAAGAGGATGATCCAATGGAAGAGGTTCTGGCGTCATCACGTCTAGCCCCGCCCCCCAAATCTCCTTCTCTCTTAGCGCCTTCACCAAGGCATCTTGATCCACAACTGCCCCCCTACTTGTATTAACAAAAACGGAAGTTTTTTTCATTTTCTTAAATGCCGCCTGATTGAAAACCCCCAGAGTTTCAGGCGTTAGTGCACAACACGCAATGACAAAATCACTTTTTTCCAACAAGTCGTCAAAGTTCACCTTTTCCGCACCGATCTCATCGGCTTCCTTTTTGGCAGATCGACTATAGTAGAGAATGTTTTTCACCTTGAACGCTTTGACACGCTTGCCAACTTCTTGCCCGATTCTTCCAAAACCGTAAATTCCCACTGTAGAATTGAACAAGCCTGGTCCACACAGCCAAAAAGGCGACCAAGCTTGCCAACCCCCTGTTCTCGCCTCCTCATTGGCTTCCAGTAATCTCCTACTAGTGGCTAATAAAAGCGCCACGGTAAGCTCCGCGGTGGCATCTGTCAAAATATCAGGGGTATAACCAACCTTAATGCCCCGTTTTTTAATTTCCTTAATATCAAGGTGATCGTATCCTACTGACATTGTGGCTATAACTTTTAGTTTGTTGGCTTTATCCAAAACTTCTTTATCGATTTTATCGCTCAGTAGGCAAAAAAGAGCGGATTTTTCGGGGACGTTTTTTAGGAGTTCCTCTCGGGGGACTGGATCCGACCCTGTCCATGACGTCACTTCACAGCTATCAACAACATTGAGGTTATTGATCCATTTTTATTATTAAAATTGATTTAGAGAAAAACTTACGTTTCGGATAGGATTTGTAGGGCTTCTTCATTGATTTCTCTCGTAACGTAAACTGAAGGTCGAGACATTTCGACAGAATTCACTTTAAATCCGCGATTGAAGGACCAACAACGAAGACTATTTGAAGGACAAAAGAGACCTCTTTGGAAGGTGTGGAAGGAGGATAAAAACGTGCGAAATAAAACCATTAATTAACACAATTTTACGCAGTAACTAGCAGACGACATTATCATTTCAGTGTTACTATCGCCGAGATTTTATTTAATATCTATTTAATTTTATTCATGATAAGAAGCTTGATTAATAAGTGACTAAAATGAAAAAAATCACTTGATACCATTTTTCAAAATTAATTTAAGGTTATTATTAACCGGGCGAGGACAATTCGACGCGCGGATTTGAATATGGCCAATTGGACGCAGGATGGGTGAAGCAACAAATACGTTTTCATCTTTTATATCAAGTCCATTATTAAAACAAATAACATAAACTTCATATAATACTGTCACCAGATAAAAACGAAATAAAAATAATACTTAAAAAATCAACAAGCACCATCCTTTGCAATATTCACTGCAGCCTTGAAAGTATTGCTCATCAGCATAGCAACTGTCATTGGCCCAACTCCTCCCGGCACAGGGGTAATATGTCCAGCAATTTTACTCACCCCTACAATATATTTTTTTAACTACAGAGTATAAAAAATAAACAAACCTTCAAAATCAACATCTCCAACCAACTTATTCTTCCCATTTGGCAACTTTATTGTATTTATCCCAACATCTATGACACAAGCCCCTTGCTTGACCAATTCCGGAGTGATTAAATTAACAACCCCGGTAGCAGTTACAATAATATCAGCTCTCCTGGCAAAGAACTCCAATTCCTCTCGTGGGGTGTTTCTATGGCACAAAGTGACAGTTGACTCAAACCCTGGACACTCATTTCTGCTGTCAGAGTGCATGAGCAGTGCTATTGGTAATCCGACGTTTTTCGAGCGGCCACAGACCACTATGTTTTTCCCAAAGGTCTTAATATGAGATCTTTTTATCAGTTCTATAACTGCTAAGGCTGTTGCGGGAACGAAAGTGTCCATGTTTAGGGTTAATTTACCGATGTTGAGGATGTGGAAGCCATCCACATCTTTTCTGGGATCTACTGCATTGCAGACGTTTCGTTCACTGACATTCTCAGGGACGGGGAGTTGGACGAGGATTCCGTCGACTTCTGGATTTTCGTTGAGTTCTTGAACTTTGGAGATGATTTCTTCTTCAGTTGTGGTGGATGGGAGTTTTATGGTCTCACTGGTGATACCTAAATAGTTTTTGAACAAACTGTACATTAGAGTGTTTCTCAATTTCATCAAGTATTTTGATTACAATTTGCCGATCTTTAAGAAAAATAACCTAGCTTAAATTACTGGTTGCCTACCTAAAAGTTGTTTTAATATTATCAAGTTACAGAAAAAGAAGAGAGAAGAGACACTAGACACTACTATAATTTCGCAGACAATCGGATACACAATTATAATGAAGCGGCAAAATTTCACCAAATTAAAAAGATAACTCGATGAACTGGAATTTGTGGACCTACCAATCAGCACCTTCAATTTAAAATACTCACCAACATCTTTAGCAGCGACCATTTTAAAATGGACGTATTTCTGGCTTGCTGGATCATCCCCGACCAAAATAGCAACCAAACATGGCCTTCTATGACCCTTGCTTAACCATTCATCTACCTGCACTCGAAGCTCCTTCCGGACATCCTCTGCAATTTTCTTGCCATCAATAAATTTAGCCTCTGTGCTGAAATTTCAATTTTTTAGTAAATGATCTACTACATTTTGATTGTAACATACTGCCAACGCATGTTGTTAAAAATTGAAACAATAGCAAACTGAAGCGGTTGCTATTTTCGAGGTTCTTATAATAAATTGTTCACAAAAACAAGTTGCACAATGAAAAGAGAAAAATACCCCCCGTGGACTAGTTTCTAGTCACGAGACTTGATAAAATAAACGACTACGTTGGCTCTTGACCCAATCGGTGATAAAAATTCTTTGGAAAATTACCATGTGGTCAATAATCTTCTTTGATTAATCCAAATTCTCACTGAATACTTTAGAAGTCTTGTACCAAATTTCATTACAAAATGGGGCCAGGGAGGAATTTTTGGCTCTTAAAAATACCTGTCAAAATTTTATAGGTTATGGACACAAAAGTCACATTTTTCAGGCTGTTGCTGTTATCCTGTTATCCATTTTCAAACATTTTTTCATGAAAATTGATTGTGTTAATTTAATTACGAAAAGAGGTATGTCGTCAATTGTTATCTCATAAACAACAGTCATCACTTCTTATCCGTAATTAACTAATTTTTGAAAACAAGATATTAATTTATCACTTTCGTCACTTATCAGTATTTAATTATTTAGAATGAAAATGAATTAAGGCAGGTGCTGGGTTACCTTAAATTACTGTCCATTGCCAAACATGCAGAGCTGGCTTTGATGGAAAGTTTCTACTAAAAATGAACAAAAAAAAATGCAACGCCAACTTTTTTGATAGGTAGGTAATTAAACAACGATGGAACGCTTATCTTACGGGTAGATCGTGCAAAAAATTAAAGTAAATACAAATTAAAAAATTTAAAAAATGGGAAAAAGTAAACAAAACCCTGCCTGATTTTTGAAACAGTTCATTGCCCTTTGACCACTTTGACAAACTTGAAGGCCACCAGTCAGGGGCAGCCCTTTCTAATAACTGAAGGTCACCAGTGGTGGTGCGTACCCAACATCTCAAAATAATGCTCAGGGTTGGGATCCCATTATAATTGCTCCAAAATATTAAAGTCCAACAAATTATGCTCCAAAATTAAATACCATTTAGTAAAGTGTATATGCAACCCAAATATAGGTAAATAAAGTCCCGTCGCATATTAACGAAAGCGAGGGTTGTGCATCTCAGGCTTTTTTCTGTTGGTTTGTAAACAGGATTTCAGTTGTGTCAAAATTCCTGTCATGGACAATAATTAACAACAAAGACCCCTTTCAACCTCCATTGTTACTGTTTATTGACACTGACAGTGAGTGACGGGAGTTTTGACGGATGTGAAATCCCGTTTACAAACCAGCAGAAAAAAAGCCTGAAACACAACCCCCGCTTTCGTTAATATGCGACGGGACTTTACCTAGGTATAGGTATATTCTATTCGAGTTTATTCCCCACGCCAGTAGGCCATGAAACTTTTTTTCTCTATTGGCAGTATTTATTTGTCAAACTGACGGGAGAAAATTTTTGAATCTGCCATGCTAGTAATGTCAGTTGATTACATTACGCTGTGGTAGAAGATCTATGATGTTCCAGTTACTTTAATAAAATCCAATTGGGGTAAGTCTGCCTTTGATTTGCGTCGATTTGGTGTGGCGTTATTCCTTCCCTTTTTAACAGAAAAAAATCTTCTTTTGACAAGAACTTTAACCTAAAACTTAAATTCATCAATAGATGCCAGGGATATTTTGCTGCAACTATCTTGTTGCCACCATATCACCAGATTTTCATGGCCTACCGGCGTGTAAAATAAGTCTGAATTTATTATATGTGTATTATTTGAATCAAAAATATTTGTGCGATAAAAGTGCCCGCCGCACGAAAATCCACCAATAGGCTGGGAGAAGCTGCACCTGAAACGATTATTTCTCTATTATGGTCTACAGGGTGTCCCAGCACGATCGCACTACCTTTTAATAGAGTACTCGCAACATTAAATTCTGAGTTAAATTACCTCATGAAGCAGTTCAGAGCTAAAATCTGATTGGTCTTTTTTCTTAAATCCCTTATAACTGGAGATAACGACCCTAGAAATTTTCAACGGATCGACTCAGAATTTATTGCTGAATGAATACTCCATTAAACGGTGGTGCGAGCGTTCTGGGGCGTTCTGGGACATTCTGTATACAAGCTGGTGCTTTTTTCGTTTCCCACTATTGGTATCTCGAAAACCATAAGAGTTGGAAAATTGGTTACATAAATTAGAAAAAAGTTACTTTTTCGATAGGCAGCCAATAATGCAACCGATGCATTGTGTGTTGCCTGATTCCAACATGGGGCAGCCAGCAATACGCCGACGTTAAACATGGACGGCCTATGTGTCATTACTCAGTTGTTTTATTACGTTAATGGTCCAAGGATGAAGGGTAGAGTGCAAAGAAAACGATTATGACCGCACGAAATAATATATAACATATTTCAGTAACCAATGTATATATCTCAGATTTTTTTTCAAATTCTTAATCTACACTGAAAAATACAACTTTTTTATAATTTAATAAAATTTCGAATCTGTTACCGTTTTCCGAGATGTCAATTTTTGAAAAATTTAAATGGCCGCAATTAGCCCCTGTCCCACAAGATTTATGGCAGACTTCCAGCATGAAAATAACTATAAAAGTGCTAAACAGCCATTCCACCCTAACTGTATAACCGGAACCGATTTTTTCAAACTTATTAGATTATCAAAATTACTGTATCATATTAAACATGAATAATGGAATTCTCAATAAAACGAAAGATTGTCATTGATTTTAAAGAATTGCGAATATTAGAAGCGGTCAAAATCGTGGCTGTATCTCTAAGAAGGCGCGCGGCCAAAATACACCTAAAATCTATACGGCGTAATGGCGTTTCTAATTGTTTGGCAAACCAATTAATGTTTTTACTGGTTCGGTAGAAGTATTTTTGAGTTGGTGGCAGTTCCTTTTGAAATAAAAGTAATTGATTATTTGTTTTATACATAATATTGTTTTCCGTGATGAATGTGTCCCGTCCGTTATTGAAAACATGCTAAAATAAAAGTTTTCTGCAAGAAAGCGATTTTCATAAAATGTGTTGCCTAGGACTTCTCCGACATCATGGCGAACTGTTACTTGATGCAGTCAAAAATTTTGTCTGAATTCACTTAATGCCATTTTCAATACTATTTTACTTGTCCCGTCCGTTAATATAAATTTTCGCACAATCGTATGTTATAACTCTCTTACCGACGTAGTTAAAATAAGGTGTAAGTTTAACTTACCAAGCGCGGTTTGGTTTCCCAGGCAACGAAAAATAACAGTGCTGTTATGAATTCATAACAGCACGCATATCTGACACAGGTATGGTAAGTAAAACAGTTGAACTGGCAAAGGTATCGAGAGCATTTGGAAAATTCGGCGATTTGTCAAACAGGATTTGCTTAATGGCTGACAAAAAATGTTCAATAAGTTAATTTCGATTGTGCGAAAAATCATATACGATACACGGTTGTTAAGTACATCTAACATAATCTCGGAAATTGCAAAAACTCGTCTTCGACTCGTTTTTTCAAACATTTCCTCGATTCTGTTATACTGTACTTACCAACCTAATATCGTAATATACTATTTCGCACAATCGTATGTTATAACTCTCTTACCGACGTAGTTAACATAAGGTGTAAGTTCAACTTACCAAGCGCGGTTTGGTTTCCCAGGCAACGAAAAATAACAGTGCTGTTATGAATTCATAACAGCACGCATATCTGACACAGGCATGGTAAGTAAAACAATTGAACTGGCAAAGGTAGCGAGAGCATTAGGAAAATTCGGCGATCTGTCAAACAGGATTTGTTTAATGGCTGACGAAAAATGTTCAATAAGTTAATTTCGATTGTGCGAAAAATCATATACGATACACGGTTGTTAAGTACATCTAACATAATCTCGGAAATTGCAAAAACTCGTCTTCGACTCGTTTTTGTAAACCTTTCCTCGATTCTGTTATACTGTACTTACCAACCTAATATCGTAATATACTATTTCGCACAATCGTATGTTATAACTCTCTTACCGACGTAGTTAACATAAGGTGTAAGTTCAACTTACCAAGCGCGGTTTGGTTTCCCAGGCAACGAAAAATAACAGTGCTGTTATGAATTCATAACAGCACGCATATCTGACACAGGCATGGTAAGTAAAACAATTGAACTGGCAAAGGTAGCGAGAGCATTAGGAAAATTCGGCGATCTGTCAAACAGGATTTGTTTAATGGCTGACGAAAAATGTTCAATAAGTTAATTTCGATTGTGCGAAAAATCATATACGATACACGGTTATTGTTAAGTACATCTAACATAATCTCGGAAATTGCAAAAACTCGTCTTCGACTCGTTTTTGTAAACCTTTCCTCGATTCTGTTATACTGTACTTACCAACCTAATATCGTAATATACTATTTCGCACAATCGTATGTTATAACTCTCTTACCGACGTAGTTAACATAAGGTGTAAGTTCAACTTACCAAGCGCGGTTTGGTTTCCCAGGCAACGAAAAATAACAGTGCTGTTATGAATTCATAACAGCACGCATATCTGACACAGGCATGGTAAGTAAAACAATTGAACTGGCAAAGGTAGCGAGAGCATTAGGAAAATTCGGCGATCTGTCAAACAGGATTTGTTTAATGGCTGACGAAAAATGTTCAATAAGTTAATTTCGATTGTGCGAAAAATCATATACGATACACGGTTATTGTTAAGTACATCTAACATAATCTCGGAAATTGCAAAAACTCGTCTTCGACTCGTTTTTGCAAACCTTTCCTCGATTCTGTTATACTGTACTTACCAACCTAATATCGTAATATACTATTTTTGAAATGTGCCAAGGAAGATTTCTAATTTTTAGGCAAATGGAAACCACCAGTAATAGGGTACAATCTAGAGTCAGTTTGACTATGAAAAAGTATAGGGCCAAAATTAACTACCTGAAATTTTTTAAATACATTATTCTTAGAATTGAAATGGTTTCTCTCTAAAAAAGGGGTGAAAACCTGGCGACTTTTGCAAAATGTAATGCGTCCCTCCGTCGCTATGTTATATGACGACGAAGACTATATTTTTCAACAGGTCTGCAAATACAAATGTTTATAACAGGTGTATGCAGGTGTATGTACCTATACTATTAGAGAATATTTTGAGGAAGAGGCAGAGCTGGGAGTAACTTTAGAAAAAAGTTACTTTTATGTAACTAGTTACAAAAAGTAACTAAGTTACTTAGTAACTAGATACTTTTTTTCTCCCTGCGAAAAGTAACTGTATCTAGTTACTTTACTGAAGTAACTTGTAACTAGTTACCTTTTAAGCAATAAGATACTTTTACAATAATATCAACAATTTTCAGAAAAGTTGTATTTCTATAGGCTGAGTAAAACAGAATTTTTTGATGCCATAATTCATCTGCCCATTGACATTTTCTTTTTATTTACTTTTGAGATTTTGACAGATTGTGAGGTAAGAGAAAATTTGATAGAAATAAGAGAAATCAAAAAATGAAATTGCTCAGGTAAATTTGCATCAAAACAACTAACTTTTGTGGTGTTTTTGCGTTTTTGGAAAATCTCAATATTTCACCGATTTCTTCGATATTTTTGAAAATCTAGGGTGGCCGTGACTGCACTTCCGGTCAAGTATGATACATGTTTCTAACTCAGAAAAATTGTACATTCCGAATCCGTTGAGAAAAAGGTGTCATTCCATTTGAAAAAACAAAGTTGAACCGGAAGTGGAAAAAATTCCCTTAATATACGCGCAAGTGTCCCCCTCCGTGCGGGATTGGCCAGCTTTAAACTCAATCCCAACCGTTTCTATAACATTAATGAAAGTAACTAAATTACGCCAAAAGTAACTAAAATACTGTATCTAGTTACTTACAGAAGTATTTAGTTACTTTTTAAAAGTATCTAGATACCAAAAGTAACTAAGATACTATATCTAGTTACTTTTCATAAGTAACTTGTAACTAAGTTCTTTTTTCAATAAAGTATCTAGTTACTTCAGTAACTTAAGTTACTTTTATGAAAAGTAACTTGAAAAGTATCTAGTTACTATTTCAAAGTAACTTTCCCAGCTCTGGGAAGAGGGAATCAGGATTTTGCCGTGGCCGGCAAAAACTCCAGACCTGAACATGATAGAGAACGCATGGGCGTTATGTGACAAAAAAAAATTATAAAAGGGCTGAGGGTGAAAATTGGAGACCCCTTAATCGGGGTGAATTATTGGAGAAAATTTTGGAAGTTTGGGACAATATTGAGATGGAGTATGTCGAAACATTGATTAGGAGCATGCCTTCCAGGTTGGAGGAAGTAATTAGGAACAATATGGGGGCTGGACGCACTATTACCTAATATTCTTAGAATTGAAGTGGTTTCTCTCGAAGAAAGGGGTGGAAACCTGGCGACTTGTGCGTCGCTGTATTTGAGGTGACAGCACGGAGATGCATATATTCACATTTTCGTCCATTCAATTAGCCTGAATATTTTTTAAAATTTAATTTAGTTTTTAGGTACTTGGGGGGAAATTATTGTCCCGTCCGTTATGTCCCGTCCATTAGTGATAGAAAAATTCTTGAAACCTTTATCTCGTGTAAGATTTTATCCTCCACTATGTAGTTTGCTAACCTACCACTAACTGTCTAGAATTGGTATGCAGATTGTTCATGTGGCATCAACCAGTAATATTTAGGAATTTGTTTCGATTGTGATTATGTAATTAGATAAGTAAATTGACACATCGCTCTCTTTTGTATAATAAATTTATTATTATTATTATTATTATTATTATTATTATTATTATGTGGCATCAACATTCGCAGAAATTTCGATTTTTACCAAATGACAATCGAATGTCATATTTTTCTTGTCCCGTCCGTTAACAAGCTTTGAATTCAGTTCACTAAAATATTAATAAAGTATTTTACTATATCATTGTATTCTAAGATACCCTCTTCAATATCAATTATTTTGATAGCAGTGAAACACATTTAAGTTATTATTATGGTGCCTCTTTAAAGGATCAATTCTGAACATTTTTTAAAAAACGTCCCGTCCGTTACTTTGGAATGGCTGTAAACCAAACTCACTGAAATGACATACCAAAAATGTTCACTGCCTCCCGGTGCTCCCGGACTATAATAATTAGTGAAAAATTATGTAGGATTGCAATAAGGTATTAGATGAATTGTAGGGCATTAGTACGGTATATATTAGTGGGAATTGTTAGGTAGGTATTAGTGGGTATTAATAGTGTATTATTGACCAAGGTAGATAAGAACTATTTCATATAAGATTTTGTGGAGCGAATTATCTCTCGTTTATACCCGTATACAAAAGAAGAGGAGAAGGCTTTAATTAAAACATAAGAAGTGTAGACTCTGTGCACCTTGCAAACAGCCTTTGAACCTGATCAAAGATACTTAATCTTCTGCTTTCACCATTTGCCAACGAATGAATTCTGCGCTCTTCTGCTAGATAATTTATAAAATCTTTTGTTTTATTCATTAAAACACGAGACTACTCTTATATTTCATTCGATCATTAACAGAGCCAAGAGTGAAGAGAAGAAAGTGATATATTCACAGGGAGAATTAAATTAATTATGAATTTCCTGCCAATGTCAGTTTTTAATTACATATCGCATAAGGATTTCCCACGATGATCGAGCACATTAGATCATTAAACGCCTACAGAGTTTCATCACAAAAAATATTATCTAGGTATTAGGTACAATATTTATTTACTAAAAATATTACAATATTACAGGAAATTTCTTTTGCCTTAATTGCCTTTATGTGCTTTGTACATGTACAGGGTGTCCGACATCGAATATATCTCTTGAACAAAACGAAAAATATGAAAATTCACTCGAACCGATCGATATTTGTGAAATTTCACATCGCACCCCCTAACCAACCCCAACATCAAAATTTCACATTTGGCAACCCCCCCAGTTGTGATCGTTGTAAATTACAATGAGACCCTTTGTGATTGTGATGCATCACTTTAAAGTTTAAAGAGTCTAAAATCCTCTGAAAACTGAAAGAATTTTTGAAATCCATCAACTCCTTCTAAAGTTATACTGATGAGGGATGAGCATGAGTCTGGAAATAACAATTATTTTTACTGTAACTTCTGGAGGAGTTGATGGTTTTCAAAAATTCTTGCATCAATTTACAGAGGATTTCATAGACCCTTTAAAATGGTGATTCCAAGCGAATTTTTATGTTTCAATTCGTTCAATTCGAGGTCGAAGTTTTCGCGCGGTCACCCTGTAGATCGTAACATATCGTATAGAAGGCATAAGAAAAAGAAGTAGGTCTTCCTCTACTTTTCTTCTCCATAAATTGCTACAAAACCACTGATTTTCACCGAAGAAAAAACCTCGAGTTTACGCCATTCATCTTCATCGCCGATCGTGAAGAAGATACCGTCAAACCGTTGCCCTTGTTATACATTAGCTTACTTAGCTTATCTTAAGAATTCCACCGAGTCGAGCACAGAGCTCGGCTACGTCCGCCCAAACTCGTCGACGGCGCACCCAACAGACTTCTTGAATTTATAAAGAAAATAATTGAATCGGCATTTAGACGTGGTGAGAGAAGGAGTGTAATGTGCCGTGGCATTCCTCTCATTACATGCGCCACCCGGTAATAGATGTTTTTTTTTTATTCAGTAACAGATAGGTTTTGTGCTCAGTGCAATCAAAAGTTTTAATCAGTTTTTTATGAACATCAAGGATTAAAAGTCCAATCATATTTTGGAAGTTTGTCTTTGTGATATTTTATAGGATTAAGATTACGTTGCACAAAGGTAAGAAATGAATTCTTTTGTATACATATTCATTATTCTAATTTATTGATTAAGCAAATTAAATTGAGACTGCACGCGGCATGCACTATGCACTTTAGCTTTCTTGAATTAGGTACCTCTGCTATCTCTAAATAATTATGTTTTTATGTTGATTCAACCTTTGCTCTTTGCATATTTTATTTAGGTACTTCTATTGTTTATTTGTATGCTTAAGAAAGAAAAGGGTGTGTGCAGCTAGTGCAGCTGATGAAGTCCAGACACCCCAGACTGGGCGCCAGACAGATTTTCTTCACAGATGTGAATCTGAATCTTATTATTTTCTAGTATATTATAAGAAATGTACCTAGTCTAGTTCAGTTTTAGTACTAGTTCCTAGACTTTTTTTATTTCCGACGTCTTATGTACTCAGTGTGTATTTAAAACAAAGTACCTACGGTTTTATCTCGGGTTTCAATTTTATTGCTCGCACATCCGTTCCAACACAATTTTTTCTTCTTAATCTTGACGTCATATTCGTCAGAAGAAGGACGCAAGAATGTCAAGGAGCCAACATCTGCTTTATTATTGTAAGCATTATATTTAAATGAAATACAAAGAAAATTTCCGGAATATCGCAAACAGTTATGTAGGTACCTATGCTAACACCTAGCACCAGGTTTGACAAAGAAGTACCGTTAATTCAATTAGTGTTCAAGATTTTCTAAAATGTGAAAAATTATCTGATCTAATATACTATTTATGAGTGAATCACAAGCTTTTACTGCAAAGAAAGTTGATAAATTATTTATCAGGTTACGTAAACTTATTTAGATCTCATCATTTTGCAAAAAATAATTTTGGAAATTTTTATTCATGAAGATTAATAATTGCAAATTGGAACAATTACTGATGCAAACGATTAGTTTTTTTATTTACGGTTAACCTGGCGCAGCTGATGTTCGTATCGTAGGTAACGGAGATAAATGATTAGCAACCTAGTGCGATATTTTACCCTAGATATGAACTGGAACCGAGGGGTTGACCACCTGGATTTTTCGTGTACACCAATTTACCATTTACCACATTTACTCGACATTTACCACATTTGCTCGACATTTACCACATTTACTCGACATTTACCACATTTACTCGACATTTACCACATTTACTCGACAATTACCACATTTGCTAGACATTTACCACATTTACTCGACATTTACCACATTTACTCAACATTTACCACATTTACTGCCACATTTACTTGACATTTACCACATTTACTCGACTTTTTATCACATTCAGACAAATTGGACAGGTCAAACGAAAAGTAGCGCCAATTTTCCAAATTGCTGATTTCAAAATTGACCGATATAACTAAAGCGAGGACTGCGGCGAAAATTGAAATTCCTTCTGAAATTCGCGATTCATTTGCTGTTGCAATACTTTTATTGTGTTTTTAAATAAGAAACGAAATCGAGTTTTTCATTATATATTTCAAAAAGAGAACAAGTAAGTAATATAATATTGCTAGCGAAAAGATACCGGGAAGTACGTATTTTTATTTCAGCACCCGTTTAAGATTTTTATATTTCTTTTTAATAGATGCCCTGTCCAACTCCGAAATTTGCATTGGAGATATTCCTTCCATTCTGATGGGACCATAAAATATGTATTCTCTTTCCACGTTGGCAATATCCGGCTTGATTGGCCAAAGAAAATCGTTTAAATTTTCTTGCAGAAATTTTACGGAGAACGATTCTGTACTCGATCCTTCTTCCACTTCTCCAAGAACCCGGCCCAAATACCAATTATTAGAATAATATACTGCATAGTACATTTCTTCCATAATGTGAATAGTTTCTCGATCATCTGCCTGACTGGAATTATCCTCTGCACTCTGAATCTGGAGGTTCTTCTTTTTTTCGGATCTCACTCTAAACACTCGGTCTGAGCTAACTCTGTTCTCTGTAACCAAAGGAAAAACTCACTTACACTTGGTCCTAACATAGGTTAATGTCAATGTAATTTCAAATCAGCCAATTGTAATTAATAGATTAAACTCGCTGCATGCATTTTGAACAATGTATAGTTACACTTCAAAATAAAACACATGCGGAGGCTTCGAGAGACTCATGCATCACTTACCGTGGAGCTTTTCTATCTAGCAACCAGCACAGGCTATTTTTTCGTAGTCGCATAATTGTTCCTTGTATATTTACGTCAACATAGGGACTGTAAATGTCAATTTCTGTATCGGAACTGTAGCTATTCATAGTTAAACTTTCAAAATCTGTTAAAATGCGATCATCAACTAAGAGTAAATCTTCTGGTGTGTCATCTAGAGGGCCCTCTTCTATTTCCACACATCTTAAACGGTTTATTGCCAAATCTGTATCTGTATCATTTGTATTGAGTGCACTAACGATATCATTGTCGACGTCTACGAAAGAACTCCTAGATCCTTCAGTGAGATTAGTTTTAATATAAATGTTTTTCCAATAAAGTTGATTAAATGCAATCCCTACAGTTTTACAATCTGTCTCAACCTCCGTTAGTGAATCAAGACAAATTCGTTCAATTTCATTATCAGATAATGAATTCCAGAATTCATCTTCAGAATGTATATCGCTAGAGCCAGACCTACCTAATCTGGATGAATTTTCTCTAGGGAACACAAATTTGTCTTGTAAATCATGAGTAGTATTCACTATGGCTTCAATTTTGTTTAATCGGTTCATTATTTCATTTAAAGAAAAGTTCACAACCGTTGAAAATGTTGTTGTTAGGGAACGCGTGGACCTAAAAAGTTGCTCACATGGTTGCGAAGAAAACAGCCAAGTAGTAAATTCAGACTTTTTTCGTAATTCTTCATCGTCTCTATATACTCTAATGAGTTTTATTAAAGTGTGAGCATTGATTTCAATGCATAAATATGCATTTAGCGTGATGAAGTTATCTGTTATGGAAAATTGCTCATTCGTGTCTAACCAATTTCTCCATACTCTTAGGAAAAAGACAGCATACCAGAGTTTGAACAGTCTGTCTTTTATAGTTAAATCTTTATTGAGGAAGGCATCGAGCACATATTTCATTATTTTGAGGTAAATTAGAGTGGCATTACTTTCGGGGACGTACATTTTTAAACAGTTAGCTACACAATCTGCAGTAATTTTTTCGACAGCTCGAAAATTCATTTTATCGTTGTCTTGAATATCACCAATAGTCAAAAGATGCTTGTCTTTCGAGACATTTTCTATCATGCTTCCTAGGTGGTCTTTGGACACGAAAAAATTTCCCATTGGTAGAGTAATACCTTCTTTTAATAGCCGGCACCTCATTTTGGTACCTATATGCACCGTGTCTTGGGCGCAAAAGTCGCCACTGTCAAAATCCATATGATACCACGGCCATTGTGAATTGGTTTTACCCAGCTGAGAAAACAATCTCATTGACTTTAAAAGTTTGGGATCTCCATCCGATGAGAAACCTAGAATTCGGACACCATGTTGCAAAGCGTACTTTTTCATTATGCTCCATCTTGCAATAATATCGTCCGAAGTGAAGCAGTTGTCTGTCCCAAATATGTTGAGGCAAAAAGAAGGTGCATTGTTTACCGGACATTGAGCCATCACGACGTAGGCGTACTCAGCTTTCTTTTCGTTCAAAAAATATTCTTGAATTTTACGTGCCGAAGATGCGACAAAATAATCATTTTTTGGAACACCATTTATTAGGGGGATAACAAATCCCACGATCTTGTTCGATTTCTTGTTATATTGAATGCGGCTCACAATTTTCGTAGCATCTTCGCTAACCCAAACTACCATGGGAAGATTTCTGCTTCTTAAGTATTTTACCAATTCTTCAAATCTAAAAACTCCCTCTTCTATGTTTGTTGAGCTTATATCACGCATCAAAGTTGTTATCGATGGTATAGCATTCCCCAAATTGGCATGCAGAGTTTCGTATAGTAACCGTCCGCCAACTATAAATAAATATCGGCAAAACTTTTTTAAGTCGCAGTCAAATTCATTCCCTTTACTAGATTTTTTTTTATTGTTTTTCAATGAGCTGTTTCGTAGTACAGAAATGAAGTTGGGTATATTATTTGGTTCTTTCAGTTTGTTGCTCGTAGTGAAATTTTCTAATTCTCCAAAGAGCATTGTTTTGAGTTCAATATTTTCGGATAGCAATTTCTCAACTTCGTTTAATGGCTGATAATAATTTGTGATTGTGAGTTGCGTTCCCAAAGTTATATTTTCACGGGTTCTTTCTGCTCTAGCCTTCCGCGAGTATTTTTCAGCAAGCCACTTACTTCTTTCCGGGGATCTATTGGGGGGCAGAACAGATATATCAACAGAACCACAGGCCCCTGCTATGATTCTGTCTTCACAAAAATCCGACAAACTTTCTTGACCTTTCTCTTGGTTGAAATCAGTGTCTTCTTCATGCGAGTCTTCATCTGAAATGATTGTTGCTTTGCCTTTCCGAATGTTAGTAGTCCTCGTAGTAGTAACAATGGGATCATCGTCCGAACTTTCTTGGTCTGTTTCATCGAACAGATTAAATAAGAGAGCTTCCCGCGGAGCTTTCGGTTGTAGGTATCTAATAATCGCAGGAAAAATTATTGTAGCCGTAATATCAGATCTACTATGTTTGTCACAATTCTGAGAGAAAATGTAAGCAGCACATGCTAAATATTCGTTAAATTATTTCCGCAAGTAGTACCTATGTGCTAAAATTCGACTGAACATTTCATCACATTTGGAAAACTTCGAGGAAAACTTGCTTTATCTGCAGGAGGTAGTTTCCGCAAGTACTCGACATTTACCATATTTACTGGATATTTACAACATTTACCACATTTACTCGACATTTACCACATTTACTCGACATTTGCCACATTTACTCGACATTTACCACATTTACTCGACATTTACCACATTTACTCGACATTTACCACATTTACTCGACATTTACCACATTTACTCGACATTTACCAAATTTACTGGACATTTACTGTTGAGTGTACACTCATTTACCAAGGTGGTCAACCCCTCGACTGGAACTCATTCAAGAGGTCAGTTGACATATTTTTCACTAAAGTCTAGACAAACTGGACGAAATTAGATTGAATTAACTTGCGTACAACTTGCATAATGTAATTTTAATTGGTGAAATTTTCAAACTTGCCCCAGTATTAATGAAATTTTTGCAATTTTTGGTTGTTGAGAAGATTTGGCATCTTTTTGTCAATTGGACCTGTATGCCGATAATTTTTTCACTTTGGGTTGAGTTGAAACGGAAATGGTCTTACTCGGCGAGTTACTCGGTCTTAACTTTTTTTTTCCGGCTTTTTCAAATAGGATGACACTTTTCTTAACGGATTCAGAATCTACATTTTTTTCTGATTTTGAAAAATGTAGATAGGTACCACCCAAGATTTTCAAAAAATATCGAAGAAAACACATCTGATGGTATCGAGGATGGTATAGTTTGATACCTATTTGCGAGCCTATTTGTTTTCAGTTTCAGGTTTAACTGGAAATTACAGCCTCTGATACTAGATGTTTTTGAAAATCTAGGGTGGCCGCGACTGCACCTCCGGAGTCAAGCATGATACATGCTTTTGACTCAGAAAAAATCGTAGATTCCGGATCCGGAAAAGCGACATTCCATTTAAAAAAAAACAAAGTTAAAAAATCTCGGTTAAGACCATATCCGGTTAAGTCGGAAGTGAAGAAAGTTTGTCGAATACACCCCCTCCCTTTTATTGTCCCCCTCCATGCGTTTTTTTTAAATCCAAAGTAATTCAAGGTGGGAAGTTAAAAAAATACACCTGTAGGTACAGCAAATAATGAATATCAATCTACATTAAAAAGCTAGCAATGAGCAATGCGTATCCCTGTACTCCTGTAGATGTTGAAATCTGCACCTGAAGCCTCGGCCGAAGCATATCCTTCATGGTACAAATATACTAAAAGCACAAAGAAAATTGCTGCACGTAAAGGCTATCCGATCCAAGAACTAATTTTCCAAACTTTTTGTAGGTTATTAAACCCAAAAATCACAAAAAAAGCAACTCTGGAATTTTTCAATCTTTGCGTAAGACGAAAGTTTCGTTTCCCAATCCTACAAGGTGATCTAACGAAAAGTTTCCACCCCGAATATCTCGTGAACGGAACGAAATATAAAAATTTTCTCCAACAGATCGATTTTTGTTTCGATGGGGACACTTAAATCCACGCTTGGTGAAATTCCCTCAGAAATTCCACAACTTAACCCCAACTACAAAATTTCAAATGGCAACCCCACACTTGTGAAACATCATTTGAAACTCGATTTGAAAGCTAATTTTATTGCCAATTCAACCCTGTAAGCATTTTCGAGATTCGTTAAACTCCAGCGCCCTGCCCTGTAGGGTCGAATTTGAAATTACTTTAAGGTCCAGAACCAGCTCATGTTCTTTAATGTAACTTTTGAACGAGTGACTGGATTTCAAAAATTTTTGCATCAGTTTACAGAGAATTTCAAATGATGTATCACAAAGAGGGCTCTCATGTAAAATAAAGTTTGACCATAGAGAGCGCTGGAGTTGAAGAAATCTTAAAAGTTCTTGGAGCGTTGGATTGACAATGAAATTAGTTTTCAAATGATGTATCCGAGGGGCTATCCACTCGCTGAAATTTTGTACACCATTGCCGATTTCGGCAATGATTAGTATATAATTGCCGCATTGCCATCGCATTTCCAAACAATTGCCCACCATTCCTCAATTTTGCAAGGCATTTCTTTGTCGGTTTTAGATATTTTAGCTTATTTATACAATTATCTACCCTTCTACCTCGCTTTCTATCCATTGTATCTATATTATTAGGGTACCCAGTTACGTTTATTTAACTACATAATTGAAGCACGAAAAACCGCGACAAGAACGAAAAATTGATATAGTTATCCATAATTTTCTTTAATTCCTTATTTTTCTGAATTGGACATTTCCACGTCTTTTCCGGAGCGTTCCTACTTTCATGAATTTCCAAAGCATTCCCAAAATTGCCGGTCACTTCCGAAGCATTGCCGAAATTTCCGAAACATTGCTAAAATTCCGGAGCATTTCCGAAGCTTTCCCAAAATTGCCGGTCATTTCCGAAGCATTGCCGAAATTGCCGTACATTTCCGAAACATTCCTAAAATTTCGCAGCATTTCCGAAGCATCCCCAAAATTGCTATGCTATGATGTTGCTAAAAATTCCATTTTTCCTACAACATTTCCCGAGCCAAGGCATTGCCACATTGCCGTCAAACTTAGTTCCCCTTTGGAATAAAAAATAAAAAATTTTGAAAAACTCCCGAGACTGGATTGAAATTTATAGGTGATAGGATTGGATCATTCACCAAGTAGGGAGGTTCTAGCCGGTTCCATAGCTGCCCGTTCTTTTTTAAAGCCAGGACTTGACTTATACTAAGGAGTTATCTCGTGACAGTTACATAATAATATTTTTTAGTAATCGCCTGAACAAAACGAATTGTTGAATTTCCAAACAGTGTATTGTCGACAATTTTTATTTCATAATTAGATATCATGACATTTTTTGGGCTTAATTAATCAATCAAGTTTAATAATTTTATAGGCACTGTTGTTGCAATAAAAACGAAAGTGGTCACGCCATTATCAAGACATTCATCACCATAATCTAAGAATTTACACCGTTATTAAAGCAATTTGAGCAAATTATCCAGCCATCCTTCAAATTGATGGCTTTTGGGCTTCTGACAATTTTTTCTTTCGAACCTCTACTTAGCCAGCTAACGAATTATATCGAAGAAACTATTGTTTCAAACAAATAGTAACGAGCTCTTCTCACGAAAACTCATTACGAGTGAAAGTAATGTAATTCGAATGTAGGTAGATATTTGTTTATTGTACGAAGATGATTGATCAAATTTCTGTAATTAAGTCAAGCACGAAAGCCCGCAGATATTAAATTAAATCTTGATCGCAATAGATTCTTTTATTGTACACCTTTATGATTGTTTCTATTGTTCGAATGATCTTTATTGCGGTGACTCACCTGAAGGAAGAAAATTCAATTTCCACCTTCATGACGATCAGTGAATCACCTGACCATGATCCCAATCCACTAGCTTGGTGCTATCGAGCAAAAAATTAAGTACAATTATTTGCAGTATCCAAAACCAATTTATTGTGGGTTCAGTGCCGTTTTTTCTGGTTGCGCCTCGGTGAGTCTCGGAAAATCACCTTCCAAGTTGTATCATGAGAAAATGTGATAAATTTATCGGTTATTTTGTCTAAAGCGATAATTCTCCTAATTCCTGCTTCCTTCCACTTATAGATAAGCAGGAAATGAATAGGTATTGATTTTTTCTAGGATCTTCATCAATCACGAGGTGATTTTCTCAATTTTATCTCAAGTGGCAAAAGGTAAAGGTCAATTTACTTTCACAACTCTTGCTCGTTAAGTCTTAAGCTCGGTCTTAAGACAAGAATATTTTTAGGCTGGAGTTCCCTGCCAGGGCAACTATAAATAAACTATAAAGCCATATGATAGACGGACGTCGCCAATCCTCACTGAGTCATGGTCTCACCCCTTTGCTGACTAACCATTCCTCATTTTCCAAGCCAAATTCCACGCACAATTTGCGACGATTATCAAAGTCCACACTGCAGAAAACATTCTGGTTCGTCGTACTTTTAAGGTCACCAGGCCGTCAAGGCTATGACAGAAATAATTACTGGTTTAATTGGACAATTGAAACAAGAATTTAAATGTATGAACAGTCTGCTAGCAATAGAATCGTGTGCTTTCTATTGTAATGTCACATTTTCTCAACACCGTTTTTGGTGTTAGCCAGTGAGGCTAAAAAATCCTGTTTTGTCTATACTTAGTTCGAATATTTTGAATAAATTTGCAATAAATAAACAGTGGCAAATCTCTTGTCGATAACCTTAACGGAACCTTGGGCTGGGACGCGAAATCGTGACATAACGTATTTTTTGCTAGCACCGCCCGGAGTGAAAGTTCCAAGATATTATTAAATGTTCTATTATTTGAGACAATAAAATGGATAATGATAGGGTGGCCTGGCGAAATTTTACTTTTTAAGCAGGAAACAGGAAACGGCGTTTTTGGCTGACGTGACTTGGCTCTGGACTCAAGAGGAAATATTAGAAACACCCGAGATAGGTTGTAGGTAATATCTTTTAAATTGTTGAATCCGAAAAAAAAATTAGCTTATAACACCAGCCATAAGGAAATCTTGCATTTTGCGGAAAAGCAATCGCTGGTCAGAATTTATCTCCGAATTTATAGTTGGCTATAGTAGTGCGATGCTAAAGCACCTGAATTTTTAAAATTTTCCGAAAATTGCTTTAGATCAATAAAATTGGAGATCAAGAACGCCCTTTCAAGTTTCAGTTCGACTTTGAACGTTTAATTATTGTTAATGAGATGTAACTATGTTATCGGTCGGTATCAGTCAACAGTCGATTTAATAAATAATGTATTCTCAACAATAACAAGGAAATTATAGGCGAATTTTTACGATTTTGGAGTTTCAACCACATGATGTTTAGCTCTGATTTCTGTTTTTACCCATTATGCAGACTTTTGCCTAACGACAACCCTTATAGCTCTACCGAGAGTTCTACCTGTTTCAAACCCACTGACGGAGAAGGGTCTGAACATTGAAAAAATATTTTTAAGCCGCAAAACAGAAAATTCGCCTTATAAGACCACTCGTCTTTGTGACTAATTTGAGACTTTTCCTACAAAAATAAAGTCACATCTGACAACGTCATCCCTGACATCTTCCTTTTAAGGTTAAAACATCCCGTCACGCATATACTGCCACTGCCACCAACTGTAACTTTACGTCATTCGCTGTCAAGATATACGTGGTCAAGATGGTGGATTTTAGAAACTGAATACATTTTCAGAACCAAAATTCAATAAGCTCTCTAACGGTGATATTGATATAAAAAGCGAGGTGTTACATTCAAAATTTTAAAGTTAATGTACCAGAATGAATTCTTCAATCTCCACATACCAAATTTCAGCCAAATCGATCTAGTAGTTTGGACTTTACTGTGTTTTTAATGTTGTTTATATGTAGGTACAGAAGAACCAGATTTTGAAAACCTTTCTAATGGTAACATTAAATTTTTCAAAAACTCGTTTTGGGGGATTAAATAACGGTTTGTTTTTAAATTTGAAAAAATTGATGGACCGATTACCTCCAGAAAACTTCGGCACTTTGACCTAGGGGTTTGAGCTGTAGCGTGTTTTTAAAGTGTGTTAAAAATCCCGAATTTTTGAGGTTTTGAAAGCAGAATTTAATGGTGATCTCAAAAATGGGGGTTTGTCCTTAAAATTTCAAATGTGCTAAAATGGCACTTCCGGTTACACGATTTACGCCGAAAGCTTTTCATTACTATTCCGGGTCATGAAATGCCTATACAGGGTGTTTCAAAATGCTGGCACCACCTTTTAATGACGTATTCAGCATTAAATTCTGAGTCGATCCGTGTTTTTGAAAATTTCCAGGGTTCAATAGTTCTTCCGAGTTTTTCAGTTATAAGAGATTTAAGTGGATCAATCAAATTTCAGTTCTGCACTGCTTCAAAGGTAATTTAAGCTGAAGCGCACTATTTCCTAGGTAACAAGATCCAACATTATAAATTTGCATTGTTACCTAGGAAATAATGCGTCTCACAATAAATTACCTTATGAAGCAAACTTATGGTGCGAACGTTCTGGAACACCCTGTATACCAAATTTCAGTCAAATGGGTCCAGCAGTTTGGACTGTAGTGTGTTTGCAAACATACGCAGATACGTACATTGTACATTGACAGATTTTAAAAATCACTTTTTTTTATGCACAAAGTCAAAATTTTGTAACAACGTTAAAAACAAGCTATAGTCCAAACCACTCGATCAATTTGAATGAAATTTGGTATGTGATACTGTGTGACACACAGAAGAGCTGAAAAACTTTAGGATGCGATGCGTGAGTTTTTATTGTTTTTGGAGAAATTTTGTTGTGGATCTATAGTGCTGCGATGTGCTTTCTTGTCTTTTATGGAGGTCAGTATTCTCATAAAATTAATAATATTTCGTTTTGGCTCATTGAAGCTTTATTCGGAGGGCTTCAAAATATGGAAAAACGTTTTTCGCCGATAACTACTTTTGAACAGATATATTTTCTACATGCAATGATACCACCAACTTTGCATTTTTGCCTACAAAAAATGAGTCTCACTGCCCTCTAGATCCACAACCAAATTTCCTAAAATAAACACTGCAATACTCAGAATGACTCCTGCTTTCCAAAAATATAAGAATATACCGGGTGTCCCATTCAAAAATTAGAAATTAAAGCCATTTCCGGCGTAACCGGAAGTGACAGAAAGTTGTATTGTATGTCAAAAGATGACGTTTGCTGGGTTTATATCTGTGATTTTTTTCATAATTTAAAAAGTTATTGGAGCGTACATGGTCTCGTTGTCACCCAGTATAAAACACGTGTTGTCTTCGAGGTTGTCTTCATGATTTTTAATTTTTAATACTAACCATGTCACGTCAAGTGATCAATGTCAAAAATTTTCGATTTATTAGCCTTAAAACACGTTGTCATGGGCGACGTGCTTTTATAGAATGGCGTGTTTTTATAGCAAACAGTATAAGATGTTAGTATATTAGAAAAAAGTAATTAAACTCTGGTTCTAAAAATGTATTCACAGTTTCTACCACTCAAACCTAAAATAATGAAAATTCTGATTATTTTTAAAATTTAGCGGATTGACAATGAATGACGTATAAAATTAGTTGGTGACAGTATGTGCTAACCTTAAAAGGAAGATGTCGGATGATGTTATTTGTAAGAAAAGTTTCAAATTAGTTACAATGACAAACGGTCTTATAATTTTTATCTTATTGCTGCGACGACTACCACTTGCAAATCAAAGATCCACGCCGTGGGTGGTTCCAGCTACTTCTTTGGCTGCCATTTTTTAAAAAGTGTTGTATGGGAAGGTTTAAAACTATAGCGACATCTATTGAGTTTTTGCGGTACTTGAAAAAAATTCAATAGAATATCATGAGTTGTAAGAAAATTGTTGGAAATCAGTCTTATTCTGGTTGACAATGAGGACTTATCAATATTGAAAACTTTAAGATATCCGATTGGTGGTCTTTTCAGTTGCTATCAATCCGATTGGTGATCTTTTCAGTTGCTATAGCGATTCTTAATAAAATAGCGATTTCAATTGAAAACTCAAGCGACAACTTTTACCTGTTGCCATGATTTTCAATTGAATTAGACATAGAATATCAATCTCCCATGACAACACCTATAAAGATTGGAAATTAACCATAACCAATCGTATGTCATAAAAGTTTTCAATATTGAAAGGTTTTCAATGTCATCCAGAATAAGATTGATTGACAAAGGATTTCCGAAATTCCATGGAATTCAGATCGCTTGATACTTCAGGCACTACCAACCTATAACGAATTCAAAAATCAAATCATGCAGTTTTGATTGAAATTAGCCAACAAAGCTGCATCTACGGAAATCGATGCAAAGTGCAAATTGTTAATTCGATGGTACAGTTAATTCGTCCGCAGATGGACCGTTAGCCTTCATCACGTCCATGGAAGCCTTCTTCCTACCTTACAGCTGTGCAAATAAGCCAATAATTAGATTTCCAATTTGACATTGACTAATGAAACCATTCTGCTTGATCCTTCCTATAATTTGCAGTTCGTGCCTGACGAAGAGGTAATTTAAACAGCATCCGTCATGTGCAGTTAGCCAGGGTAACCATGACCGAGCCCCGTAACCAAATTATTACAGCATTTTTCCACTTTCCTCATATACCAGAACAATAGTCTTGCATAATTTCGAAAATAAAAACATTTTGTCGTATAATTTAATATATGAATACCGTTGATTTTCCAGTTCTAGAGCGGCCATGCAAGCGAAAAATAAAAAATCTTACACCTGAACTAATCAAAGACTTTTATTTTTCATAGCCTTTGACATTTGAAATTTTCCTGATCAGACTACTTACATAATTTATATCGGTGTTTATGAAGTGACGCTCCTTAGATAAAAATGTTTGCATTAAGATTAATATAAGATCATCATTACAGGAAATACCATGTTGCAACAAATACTACGCGATATGTACGTGGATCCCATCATTCTGGCCGGACTAGACGACCAGCAAAAACAAACACTTTTCTGCAAAATGCGCGAGGAGCAAGTTCGAAGATGGAAATTATGGAACGAACAAATAGTAGAAAATGAAGAGGAAATTAACAAAAGCAAAAGGCGAAAATCGGTTTCCTTCCTACAAGGCGCGGATGGGGAGCCTTGGGTTTGGGTGATGGGAGAACACAAAGACGATAAAACCATCGAAGACATTTTAAAAGAAGAAGCGATAGATAAGGCGAGGGAAATGGCGGAAAAGGAGGCCGAGGAGTTGAGAAAACAAGCGGAGCTTTTATCCGAATATATTGAGCCCCCGAAATATGACGATATGGATATTTATTGTTCAGTTGACGAGTTGAGGGAGAAAATCAAGCCTGTGGATAATAATTATAGCCTCGATCATTACCAAAATAAAAATAAATTTAAGGAGTTTAACAATGTTTTACCTGCAATTAGTGTAAAGGCTCCGAAGGTTGCGCAGAAAGTGGCTTTGTGGGAGCAGAGACTGACTGAGGAAAGGACTTGTGAGATTTTTAACAAACTGCAAAAGAAGAAGGAAGAGGAGGTGAAGGAGGCGGAGGAAGCGGAACGAAAGCAGGAGCAGATTTGGAAGGAACAAGGTAACGGTTTTGAAAATTGCAAAAATTACTTTCATTCCATAAATTGACAATTTGATCGTTTTATTGTATTTTTCTATCTTGTCAATCCCTCGCATCGATTACAGTGGTATTACTTATTGATTCCTTCATATAGTACATAATAAGTAAGTGGCGAATTCGATGCATTTTTTCTGCTTCTCTTAATTAATTTAAAGAATCGTTAGATCTCGATTTAATATGTTGTACCTACCTACCTATAGAAAAAAATGTGGAAATAATTAGAAGACAATGGTTTTTTACGTTCAGATTTTGTATTCTACGTGTTGTTCAACATACTAAAAGTCCTGACAAATCCGGCATGTGGCTTTATAGTAGGGTGCTCGCTAGACTTTATCTTTCAACCAAGGGGCACTTACGAGTGAAAATGTATGGAGTATAAATTTTGGTTTCTAATGCCCTCGGTATGCTACTGTCAAATTCGTCCAAGGGTCGTCCTGTGACAAAGGGCACAAATCAAAATTTTCCAACTAACGCCGCCACGTGAAAGTTCGTGTAGAGAAGTACCTTTCCTGAAAAATTCATGGTGATGTCTGTGCGGATTGTATTTTTTATTAATTTTGAAAGGAAAATATCTCCATTGATCCATACGGGGCCACGGACCTTTGGAGGCGATTATCTCGGTTCGAGCATCGGCAAAAACGCATCATTTTTAGGGGTATATTTCCTTTCCAACACGATTACTCCAAATCGGGGCGGTTAATCGAAACTAATTATTCTTAATAAAAGATGTGCTATTTTATTTTGTTGACGATCGTCTTTACAGAATATTTTTAGCGCAATCAATAAAGGAGTTAATTGTCTAAATCTGAGAGGAAGTAAAAAATTCATGCCACTGTAACGCTTGGGTTTCCGTGCCCCCACCACTACTTTCGCTGCGTCCCGCCACTCCGCAACCCCCTGAGACGTCCACATCTACAATCTTAGAGAATATCCTGTATTCCTGAAAATAATGGAAATAAGACTTGGAACTCTTGAAAAGCACTTTTTATTTCATGTAGGTAAGAAAAACAATAATTTTTAATTTGAAAATTCTTCGTCGTCCTTCTCGTTGATCGGGGAACCTCCGTGATCGGGGGTCTTCCCTCATTTGAATTTCCTTCATGTTATTTTTACAGGATCGGTTTTCCCATACCGTGGCATGAAAAAATGCAGGAAACCTTATTTTTATTGCAAATGCAACTCTTGCTTATGCAGTCTTTAAAAATAATTTTTGGACAAATTAGGACAATAATATCTGAAATGGTTTTTTGGGACGGCGGGCTATGTTTGAAGAGCTGGCCCAAGACTGTCACCCACGTCGTTTTTCCCATCTATAACCCTCAGGTGACGGAAAATTAGGTCGAGAATTTAATTAATTCAACCAAATTTTGGTCTGAAAGAATAGAACTCTCAAGCAATGCCGCTTCAAACTGTCTTCGGTTGGAGGCAGTTTTTCTAGCGACTTAGTTAACGCAAGTAGGGCCCGTTAAATCGTTGATAGATATTATTACTTCATCGTTGTTGGTTCAACACAAAAGTTTCCATATTTTTGAACGAGTTTTTGAATTTAATGTTGTCCAACTCTTGGTCTAACTTTTCGTCAAATCCTACATCGCCAAGTAATTCACATAAGTTTTTGTAAATTTTCCATCAATTTAGCGTCCCAACACCTCTGAACTAGCTTGTAGCATCAAATTCTGTTAGGGCATGAAATATACATTTTTTGGAAGTTTTGCTTCCGGAATGTTTCTTTACTATTTCCAGTTCTCATCCAAATCTCTGTATATAAATTCTCTGTCGACTCGAGATACTGATACAGACTTGCCAGTTATTCTCGTGCATTTTAAAGAATATCTCCAGAATACTCCAGAGGTTTGAATAAGAACTGGAAATAGTATAAAGATACATTCCCGTTCAACCCACAGTCCATCAAATTAATTTGAAAGAAAAACTACTAAGCGGTTTTGGAAAGTTAACTTGCTGGGCTGGAAAATTTACCAATAAGTGCTTCCGGGAGTTGGTGGGATTTGAGGAAACATAAAACCGTTTCAGATACATCTATTATTATATTAATTTGTCCACAGATTATTTTTAAAGACTGCATAAGCAAGCATGCAATAAAAATAATGTTTCCTGCATTTTTTCATGCCACGGTATGGGAAAACCGATCCTGTAAAAATAACATGAAGGAAATTCAAATGAGGGAAGACCCCCGATCACGGAGGTTCCCCGATCAACGAGAAGGACGACGAAGAATTTTCAAATTAAAAATTATTGTTTTTCTTACCTACATGAAATAAAAAGTGCTTTTCAAGAGTTCCAAGTCTTATTTCTATTATTTTCAGGAATACAGGATATTCTCTAAGATTGTAGATGTGGACGTCTCAGGGGGTTGCGGAGTGGCGGGACGCAGCGAAAGTAGTGGTGGGGGCACGGAAACCCGAGCGTTACAGCGGCATGAATTTTTTACTTCCTCTCAGATTTAGACAATTAACTCCTTTATTGATTGCGCTAAAAATATTCTGTAAAGACGATCGTCAACAAAATAAAATAGCACATCTTTTATTAAGAATAATTAATTTCGATTAACCGCCCCGATTTGGAGTAATCGTGTTGGAAAGGAAATATGCCCCTAAAAATGATGCGTTTTTGCCGATGCTCGAACCGAGATAATCGCCTCCAAAGGTCCGTGGCCCCGTATGGATCAATGGAGATATTTTTCTTTCAAAATTAATAAAAAATACAATCCGCACAGACATCACCATGAATTTTTCAGGAAAGGTACTTCTCCACATGAACTTTCACGTGGCGGCGTTAGTTGGAAAATTTAGATTTGTGCCCTTTGTCACTGGACGACCCTTGGACGAATTTGACAGTAGCATACCGAGGGCATTAGAAACCAAAATTTATACTCCATACATTTTCACTCGTAAGTGCCCCATAATTCCTAAACTAAGCGACTTTTCTCCTCGCGAGCACCCTACTATTAGCCATTCGGGGCTATTCAGTAACTCGTGAGCGATGTCGTTATCGTGGGACCAACCAGGACAATCCTACAATAGCAACAACAAAGAACCTCAAATTTTCAGATTCTGGAATCAAATTTGAGAAAAAGCTATACTTACAAAAATGTTTGAGTAAATTTAGTCCTAAGCCCTTCCTGTACGAGACGCTTATGATCAAAATGTAAAAATTTTCTCCACATCAAAGATTTAGTATAGATTCCAAATTTGACGTTGCTATCTTTAACCATTTTGAACATATTTAGAAAAAAACACTTTCAAAGTGGCCCTTTAAAGGGCCTTAGCTCCCTTAGGACTTATTTTTCGACATATGTTCATAGGGACTTTTTTCATATTTTTCATAGAAGAATCTACTGGTAAAGTTTTGACCATTAATTTCGGGACAGCCTGCATCTTGAAAACCGTTGACCCAATTTACGTAAATAGGTCATGCACATGACTTACCTAATTGAAAGAGCGTAAAATTTGCAACAAAATGAAAAATCTTATTTCAAAACAAATCTAAAATATCCTCAGAATGGTAGGTCATCAGTAACCGATTTTTTTTAAGCGAACGTGGAAATAATTAGAAGACAATGGTTTCTTGTGTTGAGATGTTGTAATTTAAGTGTAAATGTTTCTTTTATATCTTGAAAACCGTTGATCCTGCGGAAATTCTTCACATTCAATGCCTCCGTAATTTTTGGAACGTATTGGGCTAAGAGGTGGTGTGGAAGAAGGCTAACGTATAGGTAATCACTAAATCTCTTTGGATTCCATTATAAAAGTGTTCATTGTGATTTTTATAGTCCAGTTCCATATTGTTATCTGAATTGTGGCAGCAACTCTTAAGATGAAAGCATCCAAATAACACTGACTCCTCATTTCTTAAGTTTTGAAATTATATATTTTTTCTTAAAAAACAAAAAAAATATGTTGATTTTATTGAAAATTTTATGGTCTTCAATTTAGTCATGAGAAAGATTTACGTATGATCTACGGTTTTCAAGATTTAAAGGAAAAACCTCGAAGGGACACACGCCCTACACCGTTTTTTGAAGTTTTTTGAGTGGCTAACGCACACTCTGCGTGTGTCAGGACTTTTAGTATGTTGAACTTACCGCCAATTATTCAATATTAGCAAATCTAACAAAAATTTAAGGCAACAAGCGGAGACCAAAATACAATTAATAATGGACCTTTCCAACAATTCTTGAAAATTATACAATAATAAAGAATACACTTCGCCAAGACCTCCTCAGCAAATAAAATGTTTGAAAACTCCGGAAAAATCTTTAAAATTCCGAGTCGATGACGTCATAACGTCATATATGCCGACAAGTGGCCGACGAATTACTCGGTGTTATTGGCTTTAAGTTTCCCGCATTCTAATTGGCTGAATATGACTTAAATTTTTGGCGCACAAATTACAGCTACAATATGTTTTTATTTTTAACCTCCCCAACCCCATCACAATTTTAAAAAAATGGGAGGTTACTGCAATCACTAAAATTTTCGAAATCGAAATAAGACCGGATCTATGCGTTTTGGGGTCTCACGAACCCAAAAAAGTGGTTTTTAAAATGTGTCTGTGTATGTTCGTACGTACGTTTGTAAACACGCCACAGCCAAAACTACTAGGCCGATTTTGCTGAAATTTGGTACGTAGACATCTCATAATCCAACTTAGATCTGAAAAGCTTTTGGAGCCAATCGTGCAACCGGAAATGCCATTTTGGCACATCAACTTTTAAATTTTAAATGCAAAGCCCCATTTTTCACGTCACCATAAGAAAGACCTTCAAATTCTGCTTCAAAAAATGTATTCACTCTTAGTGCCTTTTTGACAAAAATTGAAATATTCGGGATTGTTAACGTACTTTAAAAACACGATGCAGCCGAAACGTCTGGAGCGATTTGCCTGAAATTTTGTACATGGAGACTGTATTATACGTCGAAGAGCTAAAAAATGTTTGGAGGAAGTCGACCCACAGAAAGTGCCGTTTTGTCACATCAATTTTCAATTTTAAATATACTCCCATTTTACCATCCTAAACAACTTTTTAAAAAAATATTGTCAGCATCAGGAAGGTCTTCAAATACTTGTTCTAAATAAGACAAAATTCATTCGCATTTACTGCCCTTTGGGTAAAAAAATTGAAATTTTGTAAACACTAAAAACACATTATAGCCCAAACTAATGGATCGATTTGACTGAAATTTGGTACATGGAGATTAGGTCACCCGTTGAAGACCTGAAAGGCTTTTGGAAGCAATTGGTAAACTGGAAGTGCCATTTTAGCATATCAATTTAAAATTTTACACACAAGGCCTCCTTTTTTATGTCGCCATTAGAAAGACGATGACTACTATCTACACACTACACAGAATACAAAGATCCACGCGATGGGGAGGTTCCAGCCGCTTCTCTGCTGCATTTTTTTTAAATATAATGTAATAAACATTTAGGTTGCAAACTAATTGAGCAAAGATCATAGAAATTGGTTAAACTTTGCAAGTGTAACAAGAAAAAGCGGTATTTTTTTCATTGAAAGGGCCCATTAAACATAATTGTAATAAGAAAAAAATTGCTGTAAACAAATTCATCGAATTTACGTCAATACCTACTTTTAATTGATTTGATTGAAAATATGTCCGCAGAGAACAACGCAGTTAAATCAATTTGTAAATGTATTGAATAGTTAACCTAAACCAGCGTTGGGTAGGTATACAAAACAAAGGTATATATTTTAAGGTCTACCTTACTAAAATGTTCACCTTACTGGTTATAAAGACTCCCTCCCTTTAAAGCCTACAGTACCTACAGCAAAATGGATACGTATAAGTAGCAATTAATAAGTACCTTAAGAAGCCTAAAAGCTGCAAAATTAAGTTGTACCTAACATTTCTACGATTCTATTACAAAATACAATTCTATTACAAAATACAGCTTTTGTACGGAAAATAATAACCAAGCACCGCGAAGTAACAACGAGGTAAAACCGACAAAACCTGAGATCAAGAGAGTCGTGAATTTTACTGAGTTTTTACTGATGCCTACTCACATTCGAGGGGTGATCCGCAGACTAAAAAATGTACACTGATTCCGGGAATACACAAGTATTCCCAGTATTCCGAAGCTATTCGGAAACTCTAGCTGAAACTATTCCGGTGTTCCAATGTAGGTAATCCGCAACTTTTCCCATCACTATTCCAGAGTATTCCCTAATATTCCGGTGTATTCTTAGTATTCCCAAGTATTCCCGGTTATTCCGAAATATTCCCATGTATTCCGAGATTCACTATCCTCAGCTTATGCTCAACAGGCGCAGGCGCATCCGGTGCTTCCGAAGCTATTCCGCATTATTCTAATGTATTCCGCGTATTCATATCTGTTCCTATATATTCCACAATAATTATTTTCAATTTATTTTAAAGTACACGCCATCCAGTCGATAAATTTTAATGTATCCCAATTATTAACAATTATTCACAACTATTCCGTTGTATCCCGATGTATTCCCATCTATTTTGACGTATTCCCATCTATTCCGACGTATTCGGATGTATTCCGACGTATTCCGGGCGTATTCCCGGAAAATGTACACTGAATCCGACCTGCGGATCACCTCTCGCTCACATTAGTTGCATGTCGCTAACAAAATTTTACGCGACCCAATTTACATCATTCTTCACCGCTTCCTCTAAGTGTTAATTAGTGAGATTAAATTATGTGATTATCAATAAACACTCGACGTGCCGTTAAAATTTCACAGCTCTCTTCATCTGAAATTTTGTTGTTCAATTGATATAAAAATAAAATGCTAACATGAAACATGACCAGACTAAGACTAAAGTTATATAAACTCTTTATAAAGTTACCTACTTTATGTTTTGCTCTGAAAATGTTGTAACAGCTTATACATACACAACACCAAATTCTTGTTGACAGTAAATTGGCATCCGATGTAGTATCACTTGCCATGTGAGACGTATAGGGCGTAGACTACGGAAGTTACATGGTAACGTAACGTCACTGTCAGATTATGTTCCGAGTGTTCATTTTGGTAGTCCACGCACAAGAGTTTTTGATCACACGTTGTAACCAAAAAAGAGACTTTTACAACTAAACTTCTGTTCAAAAGTTAAGGATATATATATATTTGCCCTATTTAAAAAATATATTCCCAGCAAGCTTTGGATCAACGATTGTCTTAAGCTAATTTTGAAAAATGAATATCGTTGAATAATTTACGAGCATCGAATTTAGATCGACAACATAAGCTGCTATAATTTGTTTTTCTATTTGTACATGCGTTCAGCAACTCTGAAAGAACTAGGTGTCCAAGGGGGGCTTACCTTTAGTAAAAATTGCCAGAAGTGAAGAAAAACGAAGATGGGAAAGTCTTTTTAAACATTTCGTCTTTTCCATGGCTAAAGTTACATTGTTTAAACCTGAAAAACGCCTTAATTTTTAATATCTTTGAAAATATTGAAAATAGATATAGGAAATGTTAATAGCTGTCTAAAGAAAATTTAATTTTGCATCTTCGACTGATCGACTGCATAAAATTGTGGTACTCGCATTTGAAAAAATGGAGTTGTGTATGGACAATTTTTTTCCGCCGTTTTCGGAAATTAATTTCCGCCGTATTGTTACGTCAACAAGAACAACTGAAAAGAAAGCTCAAACCTTCTAGTTTCAACCCTTTCGCTTTGGTTCCTTAAACTGCAACCGTTCGGAAGAAATAAATTTTTCGATTGCGGATTGCAAATCAATACATATTCATATATATATATATATATTCATACAATACATATTTTGACATACAGGGTACCGGGTGCCAGGGTGCCTCGCCATATTTTGGGGGCTAATTCTACACCTAAAAATAGGTAAAAAAGTTCATATGAACAAATGTCCGAAAGTTCCTCCAGGGGGCGCTACAGACTTTAGGTAGGTGTCTCTCAAAAACAGGCATTTATTAATTATTTTTGAAACGGTTGGAGTTAGAATAACAAGTTGTAGTCGTTAGTGACAAACTAACGACATTTGTGAAGCAAACCAACTTGTTCTTTTGCATTTATAAATTTGTTACCATTAGGTATGCATAACCTGCTTTAATCGCGTTTTTCTTCAAAACGGTTGAAATACATGTTTTTGAGAGACACCTTCTAAGCCCTGTAGCGCCCCCAGGAGGTCCGTTCGGACATCTGTTCATATGAAATTTTCTTCATATTTTTAGCTCTGGAATCACCTCCCAAAATATGGCGACGTTATTCCCGGACAACCTGTATAAATCAAAAATCAAAACGAGGGTCTTCCATTTAAAATAACAAAGATGGCTATTATTTCCGGCAAAACCGGAAGTACATGCTGGGGGGGGGGGTGAAAATATTTTATGTTTGGGGTGCTTGGGCCATATTATTGTATAGTACCAAATTTCAAAATTCTACTACAAGTGGACCCCAAAAATTTTCTAATGAACGGTCTTCGTGAATCACCCTGTATTGAAATAAAGCGTAACATCTGGTTATTCGGCGACATCATTATCTTTTGAACACGTAAATAGTTTAAAAATTAGCTTCCAGTTTTAAGTGTTACCATATGTGTGTTGGTTGGGCTGCTGCGACGATTGTTTTCTATTTTCTAATTTTAATGTCGCTAAAATATTTATAGAAATCTTATTTAAACTTGGAAGTCCAAATGAAATCGTCTTTTATGACAGAAAAGTGTAGGTACCGTAAAATGGACACTGATGGTTTTGATTTCAGAAAGAAAAGCCAAACAAGCCGAGCAACAAATCCGCGAAATCGCAAGGAGAGCCCGCGAAGAGCACCGACTGACCTCCAGTTTCGAGATTGACACTTCCTACAGTGTCGTTAACACCGGAGTACCACCTAACCGAGGAGCGGTACTTGAGTGGTACAAAAATTCAGAGAGACCCCGACTGGCTGGAATTGACCCCTCGAATAATTTTGAGCCGTGGTTTCACGGTTTGGTCACGAGATCTGAGGCCGAGAAGCTGCTTATGGGGCGGTCGTACGGTACTTTCCTGGTGCGGCTGTCGGAGAGGATCTGGGGATACGCAATTTCGTACAGGGCCAAAGAAAAATGCAAACATTTTCTGGTCAGCGCAGCACAGAAGTACCAGTTTTTAGGCAACAACCAAATCGAGCACAATTCGCTGCGTAAGTGTGGTCGATTAAAATTTGTTGCGCCAGATTTGGACGAATGACGCGCGGAAGGAGGAATGTCGCGAACGATATCCGCAATTTCAATCAAAAATAATGAAATTGTTTCCAAGATCCTAGTCGGAGGAAAAATGTGCTTTGTCCTCGCTTTGTTTAACATTATGAATTGAGCAATATCCTTAACAATGAAAATAACGTTTATTGTTGAATTTTAATTACCAGCGAAAGTATTTCCTTGTCGCTCTTCCAAACGGTTTAAAGATAATTGCCTAAAAACGATTCCAGTCATTTAAATTTTTAATCTCCGTTCGAGTCGCGGCTTTCCAGTAGATTCTTGACATTTCTGACCCGTCTTTGATCGCCACGGCATTTTTTTTGCTTTTTTTAAGTGCCGGATACTGAACTCTTCACAACTTCCTAGAAATGATAATGAACAATTTTTTGTTAACAGCGCATTCCTTAGTGCGGGTCAAGGATAAATCAACGCTCGTCGTATAAAAATAATAATAAGATTAGAGATACCGCCACGTGCGATTCAGTCGGCTTAAATTTTTTTTCCAATTTTTTATTGGTGTCCTGGCTATGACTCCACTGTTGCTAAGCGACTCACTAAATTAATATTGTAGTAACATCTTCAAATATTGCAATATTCCATTATTGTTTACCTTAGATGCATCATCGCCCGTCTCATTTTCCATTACATGGCCAAAACTACTTTTTTACACTTGTGAAAAACAGAAGGTACTAAGTACCTATACTACAAAAAAAAGTTATACAGGATGTCGCGAAATTAGTGGTCAAAACTTCAGCAATAGATTCTTTGATGAAAAATGTGAGAAAACGTCCCTATGAACATATGTCGAAAAATAAGTCCTAAAGAAGCTAAGGCCCCTTAAAGGGGCCACTTTGAAAGTGTTTTTTTTCTAAATATCTTCAAAACGGTTAAAGATATCAACGTGAAATTTGGTATCTTTACTAAGTTTTTGATGCTGAATTTACTACAGTGGAGAAAATTTTAAAATTTTGATCATAAGCGCCTTGTATAAGAGGAGCTTAGGACTAAATTTCCTCAACATTTTTGTAAGTAGTTTTTTCTCAAATTTGATTCCAGAATCTGAAAATTTGAGGTTCTTTAAGTAAAAATGGTACTCTTGTTTGACATCGATAGAATGCGCCCTTTTCGAAAAAAATGGCTTTTCATTGATTCCATTTTGAAGATATTTAGAAAAAAACACTTTCAAAGTGGCCCCTTTGGGCCTTAGCTCCTTTAGGACTTATTTTTCGACATATGTTCATAGGGACGTTTTTTCATATTTTTCATAGAAGAATCTACTGGTAAAGTTTTGACCACGAATTTCGGGACACCCTATATAAAATCCGATCTACTCTGTATTTTGTTGACTTTTAAAAATCAATTGATTATTATTTTTTTGTTATAAGTTGTTGTCGTGGAGATATCAATATTTTCTTGAAACTGTTCATGGTTGGGACTTGCTCTAATGTCAATTGACTTGTAAAGAATGTTGATAAATGTATCAAAATCGATATCTCCAAGCGAACAACGTAAACAATGTTTTTGCTGTCCCAATTATTTCTTTCAGTCAACAAACCACAGAATAGTAGGTATACCGTCACTTGAATTTCCCCAGTTTTATAACTTTTCCGCGCGTGGGTGGGAAACGCTACTTTTCACACACAATATAGTGTCGAAAACTAGAAAATTGTCATTCTTGTGCAGAAATATGAAAAAACAGCACAGCTGCCTTAATTATTAACATTCCCCAGGTGTCGATTCCGTGATCCGTTTATCAATGTCTTCTTTGTTACTTATGCAAAAACGTTTCCGCTCTTAAGGTCAACCAGTAATCAAATATTATCTGTTTGTTACAGGTGATCTCATAGAATACCATCGAACCCAGCCGTTGACGGATGGAGAAAAACTGATCGAGGCTTGTCCAAGGAGCTCAGATTTTCCGCTCGATGAATTGGGTCTATAATAATTTAATGTTAAGTTCGTTCGTTTTGAGCTGCGAAAGTCGTATTTGTGGCTTTTGAGTTTAGTTTGTGAAATTATGAAAGAAGAATGGTTGCATTCGGTATTTGTGTAACCCAAGCTCGTTATTGCTTGGAAGGCTGTAAATTTAATAAATAATTTTCATTTAAATGATCTCCAACAGATTCTATCCCGTTGTATCGGGTTATCAATTTGGCGCTTATTCTCTTTATTTATCCAAATAGGTTAATTGATTTGTTATGGCACCTAAACCTAGTCGTTTGAAAAAATAAAGTTTCGATTAAAAAGTAGTTTTCGCCTCACAAGTTTTTAAAAAAATTCAATATTTTTCATGTAACCTCAATTTTGATTTCAATTTTTCCAGCGTTACTATTCGACGAAATAAAGCTTTAATGCAAACATCGTTTTGGGAAACTTACCTAACCCCCTCATAAGTCAAAAATTTTAATGTTTTTCATGTGACCTCAGTTTTCTAAATTGAAAAGACAAGAATGGACTCAAAAATCTTTTGACACTTATGTGGTACCTATACCATATTGGATTCAGAAAATGATGTAAATTTCAAAAATATAAGGTAAAACTGATAATGAAAAAAATTGAGTCATTATGTCTGAAACCGATTTTCGAATTTCAAAATTTAGCTAAACCAAAACATTTGAAATTAACAGTAGGATACAGGGATATATGAGATATCATAATCATAATGCATAATTTTGCACAATTTCTTACCTATTTAGATAAAAAGTGAGAAAATAATCAAACGTTGCGGATGAAGAAAAAAGTGTTGAGCTAAGACCAACCCAATCTTGAATTCTTATTGAATGAACACATGGAAAATTGGCTTAGTGATGGTAGACAGCCTGAAACAGTTTAGCGAATAGTTGACAGTTTATGCAACACAGAAATTACCTTATTGCTTGATGAAATTATTCAAGGCTCAATGCTGATAACTATGGCCATCACAAAAGTTACTCCTCGACATCACATCATGCTGTTAAAACACAAAATATTAAGAACATCGACATTTTGTGTCAAAAAAAATAGAGTTTACCTTATTAGTCAGAGCTGGGAGTAACTTTAGAAAAAAGTTACTTTTATGTAACTAGTTACAAAAAGTAACTTAACAAAAAGTAACTAAGTTACTTTTTTTCTCCCTGCGAAAAGTAACTATATCTAGTTACTTTACTGAAGTAACTTGTAACTAGTTACTTTTGGTAAGTATCTAAAGACATAAAAAAGTAACTAGTTACTTTTCATGTATCTAGTTACTTTTCATGTATCTAGTTACTTTTCATGTATTTAGTTACTTTCCAACGTAACTAGTTACTTTTTATGCAATAAGATACTTTTACAATAATATCAACAATTTTCAGAAAAGTTGTATTTCTATAGGCTGCGTAAAACAGAATTTCTTGATGCCATAATTCATCTGCCCATTGACATTTTCTTTTTATTAACTTTTGAGATTTTGACAGATTGTGAGGTAAGAGAAAATTTGATTGAAATGAGAAATCAAAGAATGAAATTGCTCAGGTAAATTTGCATCAAAACAACTAACTTTTGTGGTGTTTTTGCGTTTTTCGAAAATCTCAATATTTCACCGATTTCTTCGATATTTTTGAAAATCTAGGGTGGCCGTGACTGCACTTCCGGTAAAGTATGATACATGTTTCTAACTCAGAAGAAAATTGTACATTCCGAATCCGTTGAGAAAAAGGTGTCATTCCATTTGAAAAAACAAAGTTAAGATCATTTCCGGTTGAACCGGAAGTGGAAAAAATTCCCTTAATATACAAGCAAGTTTCCCCTCCGTGCGGGATTGGCCAGCTTTTATTTCAATTCAATATTTAACTTTCTTTATTACATCCAAAGATATTCAAGAGGTGGGAAGTTTTAAAAAACCCTGTATGGGCTGTATGTACATACCATGATCATCAAGATTTATACCTAATTTTAGTGGACCATGATCTTTATTCTTTGGTTAGTAACGCAACGCAATGAAACTGGCTTGCTCTAATTTATCATAAATCTAGATGCACCTATTGGTACAAAAGAATTTTAATGGTACAACATACAAAGCGCAAAATGAGTAGCTATTAGCTAGGTACAGATTTTAAAAAATTATCCTCCTCCGAAATTGTCGAGGTATTTAATTAAATTTAAACTCAATCCCAACCGTTTCTATAACATTAATGAAAGTAACTAAATTACGCCAAAAGTAACTAAAATACTGTATCTAGTTACTTATAGAAGTATTTAGTTACTTTTTAAAAGTATCTAGTTACCAAAAGTAACTAAGTTACTTCAAAAGTAACTAAGATAATATATCTAGCTACTTTTCATAAGTAACTTGTAACTAAGTTCTTTTTCAGTAAAGTATCTAGTTACTTCAGTAACTTAAGTTACTTTTATGAAAAGTAACTTGAAAAGTATCTAGTTACTATTTCAAAGTAACTTTCCCAGCTCTTAGTTTATGAAATTATTGAAGCAACGAAAAGTTACAGCCTTACCATTGCCTTACCTCTTGCTGATTTACTGAAGGAACACATCAAAAATTGCTGAAACAGGAGCGAATTATTGATAGCTTGTGAAAAATTGAGCTTTACCTTATTGCTTGATGAAATTATTTAAGCAATGAAAAGCTACAGCTTCACCATTGATAGCTACGACCACCACCAATTAGATTCCGAATAAAAACTGTAAAAATATGTTTCAGCTGACAATAAATTAGACTTTGTTTTACCTTTTAAATCAAAAGTTAACGAAAATAATTTTTTGCCCCCTGCCAACTTGAAGGTCTGTAGATTTCCTAAGTAGCTTTCGACACCAAATACTGTTAAAATACAGAATATTAAATAGAAATATTAAGAACATGAAAATTTGATGAAAATAATTGCTTAAAGCCCTTACTTGTATACGCTTCATCTGTTCAGTTCATTCTGTATACAAATATGTCATTATCTATGCCATTTCCAAAATTTTAGATATACCTACCTACAGTTATACAGACATCTGGTTGTAGAAAATCTGGATTCTTCATTCGATTTCAATTCATCACTTTTCACTTTTAACTCGAACACTAGATACACTAATACACAACGAACCGTTCAAAAATCCTATGCAGAGTCCAAAAATAAAAGAAAACCAACACCAACCCTACGGTACTACTTACCAGCGCCAGACTGTTAACTGCTCAATCCTGCAACAAAGAAAAACTAGTTGAAGTTTGGAAAAAATATTCTTACCTTCTTTCAGTTTAACGTATTAAATTAAGTAATTAAGACAGTTGAAATGAAATTCTGTCTGTTCTTTCTCCAACTAGATTTGCAAATAACCTCTTAGTGTTAAATCTAATTGTTTTATTGGGGACAATGGTTTCGGGAGCACAGATAACAAGGTCTTCTTGCAATAGTGAGCAACTGACTGGACTTGCCCATTAGGTACTGACTATTGAATATTGAAATATCAATTTAAATTTACATATTAAAATGATGATACAATTGAGGTTTAAGAAGTTATTTTCAAATATAGTTGGAAAAAGTATACTAACATGCCCCGCTCTTCAAGCTTTGATTTCAATTAACACCGCGTTTGCTAGGATATTCATAACATTCGCTGTTTGTTCAATAATTATTTATCGGTTTAAGGCTGCTGAGGCAAAAATGAATCGAAAGATTTTAGTCGCCTGAAACTAGTAAATTTTTAAACAGAACTTTTACCTCCTAATCTGACAGAGTTTGCCCGAAGCCTCCAGGCCTGCTCCAGTCCAACACTCATCACACAATTTCGAACACTTTTAACAGTTACTGTAAAATTTTATGAGAGCACACGCGAACCAACACATCACTTCACTTGGACACAAGCCTATCAGGGAATATATGAAGATCTCATTATGTAATTCATGTAGTACTTACATTAGTATCCTCGATTTCATCAAAACACTAAACACACAAAAATGCTCTGCATAGGACTACAGCACCAAAAATAATCCTAAACTTACCAGGCCAGTTCGTCCATCAACTGCTCCTAGAAAATTAAAATAATTTGTCAGAATATGCTAAACATTGCAAAAAAGGTTTCTAAGCAAAGAGTGGTTTCAAATAAAATGACACTTACAAGTGAACTGGCAAATCCTTCCTATCGTCAATTTGCGATAAAGATCCTATACCAACGGCTGTACGTCCGACTGCAAAAAAAACATTTGAAAACCACAGGATAGAAAATGAGATCTACCTACCCTTATACCTTAATATCATTCAATCTGCATTAGGTATTCTTTCAATACTTCATTCAGTTCAGGAGAAGATGCTGCGTTACTTTCTGCAGAATACATATTTACTAAAGTTGCTGAAACAGGATCGAATTATTGGTAGTTTGCGCAAAATAGAGCTTTACCTTATTGTTTGATAAAATTACTTAAGCAACGAAAAGCTACGTCATTGATAGCAGTTTATGGCCATCACCAAATAGATTCCGAAGAAAAACCTGTAAAGATATATTCAGTTAACAAAAAATAAATTAGACCTCGTTTTACCTTTCAAACCAAAAGTTAACGAGAATAATTTTTTGTTCCACGTGAACTTGAAGGTCTGTAGATTTCCTAAGTAGATCTCGACATCAAATACTGTTAAAATACAAAACATTAAATAGAAAAATTAAGAGCACGATTTAGAGAAAATAATTGCTTAGAGCCCTTATCTGTATACGCTTCACTTCTCCATTTCATTCTATAAAACAATATGTCATTATCCATGCCATTTCCAAAGCTTTAGGTATACCTACAGTTTGGTTGTAATTGTTGTAAAAAATATTCTGAATTCATCATTCAATTTGTGAAAAGGATCCGCGGTTGTACGTGCGACTGCAAAAAAAACATTTGAATTTACCATAGGATAAAGGATGAGATCTACCCTTATAAATTTATATATCATCCAATCTGCATTAGCAATGTTTTCTGTACTTCATTCAGGCCAGGAGAAGATGATGCTTAGTTTCTGCTGAATACTGGAATTACATATTAACTCAACTTCTTATAAAATTTCCTTACCGAATTACATGAAAAGTGAACCAATAATCAAACGTCGAGATATGGAAAGAAAAGTCTTGAACTCTCTTGCTGCCTTACTAGATGGCTGAAACAGGAGCGAATTATTAACAAATTGTGCAAAATAGAGCTTTACCTTATTGGTTGATGAAATTATTCAAGCAATGAAAAGCTTCAGCCTCACCATTGATAGTTATGGTCATCACCAAATAGATTCCGAACGAAAACTGTAAATCTAAACATGTTTCAGTTGACAATAAATTAGACCTTGTTTTTTTACCTTTCAAATAAAAAGTTTACGAAAATAATTTTTTACCCCCTGCCAGAGAGTATCCCCTGCCAACTTGAAGGCCTGTAGACTTCCCAAGTGGCTCTCGACATCAAATACTGTTAAAATACAAAACATTAAATACAAATATTAAGAACATGGAAATTTTGTGAAAATAATTGCTTAGAGCCCTTACTCGTATGCTTCATTTCTCCACTTAATTCTATAAAAAAGTATGTCATTATCTATGCTTATTTCCAAAATTTTAGGTGTACCTACAACTATAAAGACACCTGGGCTGTAATTGTTGTAAAACATCTTCTGAGTTATTCATTCAATTTGCGATTAGGATCAGGGATTATACGTGAGACTGCAAAAAAAAACACTTCAAATTTACCATAGGATAAAAGATGAGATCTACCCTTATGCCTTAATTTCATTCAATTTGCTTTAGGAATATTTTTAGTCCAGGGGAAGATGTTGCGTTAGTTTCTGCAAAATATTGGAATTACATATTTACTGAACTCTTATAATTACAATTTACCTACCTGTTTAAATAAAAATTGTCGAGATATGGAAAGAAAAGTGTTGAGCTCTCTGAAAATGTTCAATTCTCTTGCTGCCTTACTGAAGGAACACATCAAAAAATTGCTGAAACAGGAGCGAATTATTGACAGCTTGTGAAAAATTGAGCTTTACCTTATTGCTTGATGAAATTATTTAAGCAATGAAAAGCTACAGCCTCACCATTGATAGCATGACCACCACCAATTAGATTCCGAATAAAAACTGTAAAAAATATGTTTCAGTCGACAATAAATTAGACTTTGTTTTACCTTTTAAATCAAAAGTTGACGAAAATATTTTTTTGCCCCCTGCCAACTTGAAGATCTGTAGATTTCCTAAGTAGCTTTCGACATCAAATACTGTTAAAATACAAAATATTAAATAGAAATATTAAGAAAGTGGAAATTTTGTGAAAATAATTGCTTGAAACCCTTACTTGAACACGCTTCATTTCTCCACTACATTCTGTAAAAAATATGTCATTATCTATGCCATTTCCAAGATTTTAGATATACCTACCAACCTATCTGGGTTGTAGAGAATCTTCTGAACTCTTCATTCGATTTCAATTCACCACTTTTCACTTTTAACTCGAACACTAGATACACTAATGCACAACGAACCGTTCAAAAATCCTATGCAGAGTCCAAAATAAAAGAAAGCCAACACCAACCCTAAGGTACTACTTACCAACGCCAGACTGTTAACTGCTCAATCCTGCAACAAAGAAATACTCATTGAAATTTGTAAAAAATAACTTTTAACTTTTACCTATCAGTTTAACGTTAAGACAGTCGAAATTAAATTCTGGCTGCTCTTTCTCTAACTAGATTTGCAAATAACCTCTTTTGGCCTTTTAATAGTTAATAGTTTTACTGGGGACAAGGGTTTCGGGAGCACAGATAACAAGGTCTTCTTGCAATAGTGAGCAAGGGGCTGGACTTGCCCATTAGGTACTAACTGAGGTACCTAGGTACTAACTATTAAAAATTTAAATATCAATCTAAAAAATTGAAATAGGGATTAAAATGATGATACAATAATTGAGATTTAAGAAGTAATTTTCAAATATAGTTGGAGGAAGTATATTAACATACCCCGCTTTTCGAGCTCGGATTTCAATTAAAATCTGCGGTTGCTATGATAGTCATAACATTCGCTGCTTGTTCAATAATTGGTTATCGGTTTAAGGCTATTAAGGCCAAAATGAATAGAAAGGTTTTAGTCGCCTAACACTAGTACATTTTTAAACATAACTTTACCTCCTAATCTGGCAGAGTTTGCCCGAAGCCTCCAGGCGCCTGCTCCAATCCAACACTCATCACACAATTTCGAACACATTTAAGAGTTACTGTAAAATTTTATAAAAGCACACGCGAACCAACACATCACTTCACTTGAACACGAGCCTATCAGGGAAGATATGAAGATCTTATAATGTAATTCATGTAGTACTTACATTAGTATTTCTCGATCTCATTAAAACACTAAACACACAAACGCTCTGCATAGGACTCAACCACCAAAAATAACCCTCAACTTACCAGGCCAGTTCGTCCATCAGTTGTTCCTAGAAAATTAAAATAATTTGTCAGAATATGCTAAACATTGCAAAGAAGGTTTCTAGGCAAAGAGTGCTTTCAGATAAAATGACACTTACAAGTGAACTGGTAAATCCTTGCTATCGTCAATTTGCGATAAGGATCCTGTACCAACGACTGTACGTGCGACTGCAAAAAAAAACATTTGAAATTTATCCCAGGACAAAAAATGAGATCTACCCTTATACCTTAATATCATTCAATCTGCATTAGGTATTCTTTCAAAACTTCATTTAGTTCAGGAGAAGATGCTGCGTTACTTTCTGCAGAATAAATATTTACTTCTTATAATTACAATTTATTTACCTACCTATTTAGATAACACTAAAAAGTGAACCAATAATCAGTCGTCGAGAGATGGAAATGGAAGTATTGAACTCTTTGAAAGTGTTGAATTCTCTTGCTGTCTTACTGAAGGAACATATCAAAAAATTGCTGAAACAGGATCGAATTATTGGTAGTTTGCGCAAAATAGAGCTTTACCTTATTATTTGGAATGAGAACTCTAAGTCTTGCCACCAAAAATTATATTGAAGTACTACATGTTTCGGCTAAAATTAGCCATCATCAGGTACAGAATCAACAAACGATCATTTAAATTTGAGGTTAATTAAAATTTGAGGTTAGACACTTAATTCATAACTACTGAAACAATTATAATACAAAAATTTGGAAAAATCCATGAAGGATTATGAAGAATTAAAGAAATTCAAACTTAACGAAAATGCAGTCGCATGATGGCAGATGCAGATGGCAGATGTAGTACTTCAATATAATTTTTGGTGGCAAGACTTAGAGTTCTCATTCCAAATAAACTTTTGATGCCACTTTGAGACGATGGATTATTACCTATTACTTTACCTTATTGTTTGATAAAATTACTTAAGCAACGAAAAGCTACGTCATTGATAGCAGTTTATGGCCATCACCAAATAGATTCCGAAGAAAAACCTGTAAAGATATATTCAATTAACAATAAATAAATTAGACCTCGTTTTACCTTTCAAACCAAAAGTTAACGAGAATAATTTTTTGTTCCACGTAAACTTGAAGGTCTGTAGATTTCCTAAGTAGATCTCGACATAAAGTACTGTTAAAATACAAAATATTAAATAGAAAAATTAAGAGCACGAAAATTTAGCGAAAATAATTGCTTAGAGCCCTTATCTGTATACGCTTCACTTCTCCATTTCATTCTATAAAACAATATGTCATTATCCATGCCATTTCCAAAGCTTTAGGTATACCTACAGTTGGGTTGTAATTGTTGTAAGAAATCTTCTGAATTCGTCATTCAATTTGTGAAAAGGATCCGCGGTTGTACGTGCGACTGCAAAAAAAACATTTGAATTTACCATAGGATAAAGGATGAGATCTACCCTTATAAATTTATATATCATCCAATCTGCATTAGCAATGTTTTCTGTACTTCATTCAGGCCAGGAGAAGATGATGCTTAGTTTCTGCTGAATACTGGAATTACATATTAACTCAACTTCTTATAAAATTTCCTAACCGATTTACATGAAAAGTGGACCAATAATCAAACGTCGAGATATGGAAAGAAAAGTGTTGCTGCCTTACTAGATGGCTGAAACAGGAGCGAATTATTAACAAATTGTGCAAAATAGAGCTTTACCTTATTGGTTGATGAAATTATTCAAGCAATGAAAAGCTTCAGCCTCACCATTGATACTTATGGTCATCACCAAATAGATTCCGAACGAAAACTGTAAATCTAAACATGTTTCAGTTGACAATAAATTAGACCTTGTTTTTTTACCTTCCAAACGAAAAGTTTACGAAAATAATTTTTTGCCCCCTGCCAGAGAGTATCCCCTGCCAACTTGAAGGCCTGTAGACGTCCCAAGTAGCTCTCGACATCAAATACTGTTAAAATACAAAACATTAAATACAAATATTAAGAACATGGAAATTTTGTGAAAATAATTGCTTAGAGCCCATATCTCGTTTCCTTCATATCTCCACTTCATTCTATAAAAAAGTATGTCATTATTTATGCTTATTTCCAAAATTTTAGGTATACCTACAATTATAAAAACACCTGGGCTGTAATTGTTGTAAAACCTCTTCTGAGTTATTCATTCAATTTGCGATTAGGATCAGCGGTTGTACGTGAGACTGCAAAAAAAACACTTGAAATTTACCATAGGATAAAAGATGAGATCTACCCTTATATCTTAATTTTACTCAATTTGCTTTAAGAATATTTTCAGTACTTCATTCTGGCCAGGGGATGTTGCGTTAGTTTCTGAAGAATATTGGAATTACATATACATATACTGAACTTCTTATAATTACAATTTACCTACCTGTTTAAATAAAAATCGTCGAGATATGGAAAGAAAAGTGTTGAGCTCTCTGAAAATGTTGAATTCTCTTGCTGCATTACTGAAGGAACACATTGACAGCTATGACCACCACCAATTAGATTCCGAATAAAAACTGTAAAAAATATGTTTCAGTCGACAATAAATTAGACTTTGTTTTACCTTTAAAATCAAAAGTTAACGAAAATAATTTTTTGCCCCCTGCCAACTTGAAGGTCTGTAGATTTCCTAAGTAGCTTTCAACATCAAATACTGTTAAAATACAAAACATTAAATAGAGATATTAAGAAAGTGGAAATTTTGTGAAAATAATTGCTTGAAGCCCTTACTTGTTTGTATACGCTTCATTTCTCCACTTCATTCTGTAAAAACATATGTCATTATCTATGCCATTTCCAAAATTCTAGATATACCTACCTTCAGTTATAGAAACATTTGGGTTGTAGAAAATGTTCTGAATTCTTCATTCGATTTCAATTCACCACTTTTCACTTTTAACTCGAACACTAGATACACTAATGCACAACGAACCGTTCAAAATCCTATGCAGAGTCCAAAAATAAAAGAAAGCCAACACCAACCCTAAGGTACTACTTACCAACGCCAGACTGTTAACTGCTCAATCCTGCAACAAAGAAATACTCGTTGAAATTTGTAAAAAATAACTTTTAACTTTTACCTATCAGTTTAACGTTAAGACAGTCGAAATTAAATTCTGGCTGCTCTTTCTCTAACTAGATTTGCAAATAACCTCTTTTGGCCTTTTAATAGTTAATAGTTTTACTGGGGACAAGGGTTTCGGGAGCACAGATAACAAGGTCTTCTTGCAATAGTGAGCAAGGGGCTGGACTTGCCCATTAGGTACTAACTGAGGTTCCTAGGTACTAACTATTAAAAATTTCAATATCAATCTAAAAAATTGAAATAGGGATTAAAATGATGATACAATAATTGAGATTTAAGAAGTCATTTTCAAATATAGTTGGAGGAAGTATATTAACATACCCCGCTTTTCGAGATCGGATTTCAATTAAAATCCGCGGTTGCTATGATAGTCATAACATTCGCTGCTTGTTCAATAATTGGTTATCGGTTTAAGGCTATTAAGGCCAAAATGAATAGACAGGTTTTAGTCGCCTAACACTAGTACATTTTTAAACATAACTTTTACCTCCTAATCTGGCAGTTTGCCCGAAGCCTCCAGGCGCCTGCTCCAATCCAACACTCATCACACAATTTCGAACACATTTAAGAGTTACTGTAAAATTTTATAAAAGCACACGCGAACCAACACATCACTTCACTTGAACACGAGCCTATCAGGGAAGATATGAAGATCTTATAATGTAATTCATGTAGTACTTACATTAGTATTTCTCGATCTCATTAAAACACTAAACACACAAATGCTCTGCATAGGACTCAACCACCAAAAATAACCCTCAACTTACCAGGCCAGTTCGTCCATCAGTTGTTCCTAGAAAATTAAAATAATTTGTCAGAATATGCTAAACATTGCAAAGAAGGTTTCTAGGCAAAGAGTGGTTTCAGATAATATGACACTTACAAGTGAACTGGTAAATCCTTGCAATCGTCAATTTGCGATAAGGATCCTGTACCAACGACTGTACGTGCGACTGCAAAAAAAAACATTTGAAATTTATCCCAGGACAAAAAATGAGATCTACCCTTATACCTTAATATCATTCAATCTGCATTAGATATTCTTTCAATACTTCATTCAGTTCAGGAGAAGATGCTGCGTTACTTTCTGCAGAATACATATTTACTGAAGTTCTTATAATTACAATTCATTTTCGTACCTATTTAGATAACACTAAAAAGTGAACCAATAATCAATCGTCGAGAGATGAAAATGAAAGTGTTGAACTCTTTGAAAGTGTTGAATTCTCTTGCTGCCTTACTGAAGGAACACATCAAAAAATTGCTGAAACAGGAGCGAATTATTGGTAGTTTGTTGAAAAATAGAGCTTTACCTTATTGTTTGATAAAATTACTTAAGCAATGAAAAGCTACGCCTCACCATTGATTGCAGTTTATGGCCATCACCAAATAGATTCCGAACCAAAACTGTAAAGATATATTTAGTTAAGAATAAATGAGACCCTGTTTTACCTTTCAAACCAAAAGTTAATGCGAATAATTTTTTATTCTCTGCCAACTTGAAGGTCTGGAGATTTCCTAAGTAGCTCTCGACATCAAATACTGTTAAAATACAAATCATTAAATAGAAAAATTAAGAACATCTGTATACGCTTCACTTCTCCACTTCATTCTATAAAGCTTTAGGTATACCTACAGTTGGGTTGTAAGTGTTGTAAAAAATCTTCTGAATTCTTCATTAAATTTGTGATAAGGATCCGCGGTTGTACGTGCGACTGCAAAAAAAACATTTGAATTTACCATAGGATAAAGGATGAGTTCTACCCTTATACCTTTATATATCATCCAATTTGCATTAGCAATGTTTTCAGTACTTCATTCAGTCCAGGAAAAGATAATGCCTTAGTTTCTGCGGAATATTGGAATTACATATTTACTCAACTTCTTATAAAATTTCCTTACCTATTTAGATGAAAAGTGAGCCAATAATCAAACGTCGAGATATGGAAAGAAAAGTGTTGAACTCTCTTGCTGCCTTACTAGATGGCTGAAACCGGAGCGAATTAAGTATTAACAAATTGTGCAAAATAGAGCTTTACCTTATTAGTTGATGAAATTATTCAAGTAATGAAAAGCTTCAGCCTCACCATTGATAGTTATGGTCATCACCAAATAGATTCCGAACAAAAACTATAAATCTAAACATGTTTCAGTTGACAATAAATTAGACCTTGTTTTTTTACCTTTCAAGCCAAAAGTTTAGGAAAATAATTTTTTGCCCCCTGCCAGAGAGTATCCCCTGCCAACTTGAAGGCCTGTAGAGTGTAGACTTCCCAAGTAGCCCTCGATATCAAATACTGTTAAAATACAAAACATTAAATACAAATATTAAGAACATGGAAATTTTGTGAAAATAATTGCTTGGAGCCCTTATCTCGTATGCTGCATTTCTCCACTTAATTCTATAAAAAAGTAGGTCATTATCTATGCTTATTTCCAAAATTTTAGGTATACCTACACTTATAAAGACACCTGGGCTGTAATTGTTGTAAAACATCTTCTGAGTTATTCATTCAATTTGCGATTAGGATCAGCGGTTGTACGTGAGACTGCAAAAATCACTTGAAATTTACCATCGGATAAAAGATGAGATCTACCCTTATACCTTCATTTCATTCAATTTGCTTTAGGAATATTTTCAGTGCTTCATTCAATCCAGGGGAAGATGTTGCGTTAGTTTCTGCAGAATATTGGAATTACATATTTACTGAACTTCTTATAATTTACCTACTTGTTCAAATAAAAAGTGAACCAATAATCAATCGTCGAGATATAGAAAGAAAAGTGTTGAGCTCTCTGAAAATGTTGAATTCTCTTGCTGCCTTACTGAAGGAACACATCAAAAAAATTGCTGAAACAGGAGCGAATTATTAATGGCTTGTGAAGAATTGAGCTTTACCTTATTGCTTGATGAAATGATTTAAGCAATGAAAAGCTCACCATTGATAGCTATGACCACCACCAATTAGATTCCGAATAAAAACTGTAAAAATATGTTTCAGCTGACAATAAATTAGACTTTGTTTTACCTTTTAAATCAAAAGTTAAAACGAAAACAATTTTTTACCCCCTGCCAACTTGAAGGTCTGTAGATTTTCTAAGTAGCTTTCGACATCAAATACTGTTAAAATACAAAATATTAAATGGAAATATTAAGAACATTAAAATTTTGTGAAAATAATTGCTTAAAGCCCTTACTTGTATACGCTTCATCTGTTCACTTCATTCTGTAAAAAAATATGTCATTATCTATGCCATTTCCAAAATTTTAGATATACCTACCTACAGTTATACAGACATCTGAGTTGTAGAAAATCTTCTGAATTCTTCATTCGATTTCAATTCACCACTTTTCACTTTTAACTCGAACACTAGATACACTAATACACAACGAACCGTTCAAAAATCCTATGCAGAGTCCAAAAATAAAAGAAAACCAACACCAACCCTACGGTACTACTTACCAGCGCCAGACTGTTAACTGTTCAATCCTGCAACAAAGAAAAACTAGTTGAAGTTTGGAGAAAATATTTTTACCTTCTTTCAGTTTAACGTATTAAATTAAGTAATTAAGACAGTTGAAATGAAATTCTGTCTGTTCTTTCTCCAACTAGATTTGCAAATAACCTCTTAGTCTTAAATCTAATTGATTTATTGGGGACAATGGTTTCGGGAGCACAGATAACAAGGTCTTCTTGCAATAGTGAGCAACTGACTGGACTGGACTTGCCCATTAGGTACTGACTATTGAATATTGAAATATCAATTTAAAAAATTGAAATAGGGATAGATATTAAAATGATGATACAATTGAGGTTTAAGAAGTTATTTTCAAATATAGTTGGAAAAAGTATACTAACATGCCCCGCTTTTCAAGCTCGGATTTCAATTAACACCGCGTTTGCTAGGATAGTCATAACATTCGCTGTTTGTTCAATAATTATTTATCGGTTTAAGGCTGCTGAGGCAAAAATGAATAGGAAGATTTTAGTCGCCTGAAACTAGTAAATTCTTGAACAGAACTTTTACCTCCTAATCTGGCAGAGTTTGCCCGAAGCCTCCAGGCCTGCTCCAGTCCAACACTCATCACACAATTTCGAACACTTTCAACAGTTACTGAAAATTTTTATGAAAACACACGCGAACCAACACCTCACTTCACTTGGACACAAGCCTATCAGGGAAGATATGAAGATCTCATTATGTAATTCATGTAGTACTTACATTAGTATCCTCGATTTCATCAAAACACTAAACACACAAATGCTCTGCATAGGACTACAGCACCAAAAATAATCCTAAACTTACCAGGCCAGTTCGTCCATCAACTGCTCCTAGAAAATTAAAATAATTTGTTAGAATATGCTAAACATTGCAAAAAAGGTTTCTAGGCAAAGAGTGGTTTCAAATAAAATGACACTTACAAGTGAACTGGCAAATCCTTGATATCGTCAATTTGCGATAAAGATCCTATACCAACGGCTGTACGTCCGACTGCAAAAAAAAAAACACATTTGAAATTTACCACAGGATAGAAAATGAGATCTACCTACCTTAATATCATTCAATCTGCATTAGGTAGGTATTCTTTCAATACTTCATTCAGTTCAGGAGAAAATGCTGCGTTACTTTCTGCAGAATACATATTTACCGAAGTTCTTATAATTACAATTTATTTACCTACCTATTTAGATACCACTAAAAAGTGAACCAATAATTTCGTCGAGAGATGGAAACGAAAGTGTTGAACTCTTTGAAAGTGTTGAATTCTCTTGCTGCCTTACTGAAGGAACTCATAAAAATTGCTGAAACAGGAGCGAATTATTGGGAGCTTGTTGAAAAATAGAGCTTTACCTTATTGTTTGATAAAATTACTTAAGCAATGAAAAGCTACGCCTCACCATTGATTGCAGTTTTTGGCCATCACCAAATAGATTCCGAACCAAAACTGTAAAGATACATTCAGTTAAGAATAAATTAGACCTTGTTTTACCTTTCAAACGAAAAATTAACGAGGATATTTTTTTATTCCCTGCTAACTTGAAGGTATGTAGATTTCCTAAGTAGCTCTTGACATCAAATACTGTTAAAATACAAAACATTAAATAGAAAAATTAAGAACATGTGTATACGCTTCACTTCTCCACTTCATTCTATAAAGCTTTAGGTATACCTACAGTTGGGTTGTAATTGTTGTAAAAAATCTCCTGAATTCTTCATTCAATTTGTGATAAGGATCCGCGGTTGTACGTGCGACTGCAAAAAAACATTTGAATTTACCATTGGATAAAAGATGAGTTCTACCCTTGTACCTTTATATATCTGCATTAGCAATGTTCTCAGTGCTTCATTCAGTCCAGGAGAAGATGATGCCTTAGTTTCTGCTGAATATTGGAATTATATATTTACTCAACTTCTTATAAAATTTCCTTACCTATTTAGATGAAAAGTGAGCCAATAATCAAACGTCGAGATATGGAAAGAAAAGTGTTGAACTCTCTTGCTGCCTTACTAGATGGCTGAAACCGGAGCAAATTAAGTATTAACAAATTGTGCAAAATAGGGCTTTACCTTATTGGTTGATGAAATTATTCAAGCAATGAAAAGCTTCAGCCTCACCATTGATAGTTATGGTCATCACCAAATAGATTCCGAACAAAAACTGTAAATCTAAACATGTTTCAGTTGACAATAAATTAGACCTTGTTTTTTTACCTTTCAAGCCAAAAGTTTACGAAAATAATTTTTTGCCCCCTGCCAGAGAGTATCCTCTGCCAACTTGAAGGTCTGTAGATTTCCTAAGTAGCTTTCGACATCAAATACTGTTAAAATACAAAATATTAAATAGGAATATTAAGAACATGAGAATTTTGTGAAAATAATTGCTTAAAGCCCTTACTTGTATAATGTATACGCTTCATCTGATCACTTCATTCTGTAAAAAAATATGTCATTATCTATGCCATTTCCAAAATTTTAAATATACCTACCTACAGTTATACAGACATTTGGGTTGTAGAAAATCTTCTGAATTCTTCATTCGATTTCAATTCACCACTTTTCACTTTTAACTCGAACACTAGATACACTAATACACAACGAACCGTTCAAAAGTCCTATGCAGAGTCCAAAAATAAAAGAAAGCCAACACCAACCCTAAGGTACTACTTACCAACGCCAGACTGTTAACTGCTCAATCCTGCAACAAAGAAATACTCGTTGAAGTTTGGAAAAAATATTTTTACCTTCTATCAGTTTAACGTATTAAATTAAGTGATTAGACACTCGAAATAAAATTCTGTCTGTTCTTTCTCCAACTAGATTTGCAAATAACCTCTTAGTCTTAAACCTAATTGTTTTATTGGGGACGATGGTTTCGGGAGCACAGATAACAAGGTCTTCTTCTTCTCAATAGTCAGCAACTGACAGGTACATAGTACATACTGACTATTGAATATTGAAATATCAATTTAAAAAATTGAAATAGGGCTAGATATTAAAATGATGATACAATTGAGGTTTAAGAAGTTATTTTTCCGTGTACTATTCTGAAATACGTTAAATTTCCAAGTATTTTTTCATTTAGAAAAGTTAAACTTTTCTACATAACAACACTTTTCCACATAGCAACGCTTTTCTAAATAAGTCTTCATCGGCAGCAAACATTTTCAATGACATTATTTGTTAATTTTTATTTAGTTGTTTTCCGTTACCATGTAAATGAAATGAAATTTCGGAAAGGATTTGACCCTGCATAAATAATTTTTGATTTTAAATTTTTAAACAGAACTTTTACCTCCTAATCTGGCAGAGCTTGCCCGAAGCCTCCAGGCCTGCTCCAATCCAACACTCATCACACAATTTCGAACACTTTTAATAGTTACTGTAAAATTTTATGAAAGCACAAGCGAACCAACACATCACTTCACTTGGACACAAGCCTATGAGGGAAGATATGAAGACTTCATTATGTAATTCATGTAATACTTACATTAGCATCCTCGATCTCATCAAAACACTAAACACACAAATGCTCTGCATAGGACTCCAATACCAAAAATAACCCTTACTTACCAGCCAGTTCGATCATCCTATAAAGTCAAAATGATTTTTAAAATTGATTTAGACGAACAATAACAATGACTTACAAGTGAAGTGGCAAATCTCTGGAATCGTCAACTTGGAATTATTAGTTGCAGGCTGGAGAGTGGACAATGACTGTAAAAGAAATCAGAAACTGTGAAGTTTCCAATATGGTAGTAGGTGAAATTTGCCTTTACCCTAAATGCTTCCAGGTAATATCATCTATTTGCTTGAATCCTCCACGTGGTTTCCAGAAGAGTTGAGTTGGCGAAAAGGTAAACACATAAAAAGGTGATAACCTGAAATAACAACAAGATATAATGACTGACTGACGATGAAAAATTGCCTTTACCACAATCTTTGCTACGGCCAAGAAGTCTTGAGCATAACTCAAAGCCATTCAATCCAACCTGGAGAGGATGTTGTCAGAAATACCAGCAAAGCAACTGAACAGAATACTCACGAATGAACTGCAGAATTTTCGCGACATATCCTGGAATTTGGATGAAGAAGATGTGACATGGGGGTATTCTAAATTCTTTATGTGAAAGTCATCCAGGGTCTGAAAAAAAAATTCTTATGCAGTCGCTCCTTATTCAATATTGTGATTGTATGTGATTGCTTCTACTTATGTTCACACAAACAGACATTTTTTCGTGATCCTGGGACCTCAAAACGTAAAGATCTGGTGTTATCTCAATTTCGAATTTTGGACTGAATTTTATATTGGTTGAGGGGAGGTTAAAAAAAGTGACATTATCCAATACGGTATACGGAAAATTCTTCGAACCCAATTCTTCGAAACGCAATTCTTCGAACACAATTAATCGAATCACAATTCTTCGAATACGCAGTTCTTGGAATACACATTTTTTCGAAACGCAATTCTTCGAATCACAATTAATCGACAGCCCAATTCTTCGAATACTACTATTCTTCGAAAATTTTATAAACGCTTGTGTGCCACAGGCACAGGTACCTAATACTGTTTTATGAAAACAATGGAGTTTTTTGCAGTTTTATTTTCAAAAAAAACTGCTACTCACCAATTGTAACTAATATTATGATGAGCGAAATTTCTCAAATAAGCCAATATGTCGCAATCAATATTATAATTAGTCACAATTTGCAACAATTTTTTTGCATTGGCTTTGTAAATCTTTTTCGAACTGCACTGATGTGTAATACCAGTCAAAATTTTTTCATGTGTCACGATTCAGATGTAGGTAAAGATGCAAAATATGTATGTTAATTTTATTGCATTGTATACATTTTCGAAGAATAGTGTATTCGAAGAATTGTGCTGTCGATTAATTGTGATTCGAAGAATTGCGATTCGAAGAAATGTGTATTCGAAGAACTGTGTATTCGAAGATTTGTGATTCGATTAATTGTGTTCGAAAAGTTGCGTTTCGAAGAATTGTGTTCGAAGAATATTCCGTAATCCATTAAATACGTAGACATAAATGGACTTTGACGCACCATTGGGACATCCTGTACATATATCAGATTGAAAAATGCATGTGAAAAATTAAACCAAGCGAGGGGGATTATAAACGGTTAGGTTGTTCCGTTAGGATTGGAAAATTAACGGTGACTTAGAAACAATAAATTCACGTTACACGCCACCCAACCACCCAACCACCCGTTTTAATCATACTACCGGTTTGATTTGATTTACCGACTTACCGAATTTTCACATCCACATCGCTTACGTAACGACTTTGCAAGTTTTTAGTGCGCTTTAGTGTTTTCAAATCCGTGATTCACTCATTGCACTGATATTGTAATCGTTAGATATGTACCTGTCGGTCCTCGGCGGATCATTTTATAAATTAGCCCTCAGTGGATAATTTTATAAAGTCGGTACGCAGTTAGTTAGTTTACTGCTACTGCATTTGTCTTTTTGCGGTCACAGCCTTCTAGATTCGCTGGCAACCTGTTGTGTGTGTTCCAAAACAAATGTTTTAAAAATCGGTACCTAAACCTTTAGGCCTTTCCAACAATTTTTGAAAATGATTATTATTATAATTATACAGGGTGTTCATAGTCCTAACTCCGGGACGTTATTCCTTACATCATTCTAGGAAGAGAAGTTCCTATAGGCATGTCTGGAAATGCCTTATAGGGGAGTTACGCCCCTTCAAAGGAATACTCAAAAAGTCAATTTTTTAAATATTTGTCGAAAAATATTAAGAATAGAATTTTGAATTTGGAGCAATCGTTAAGAGTTATAAAGAGCTTTCTCCTCACTTTTTTTCAGATTTGTTATAACACCATTGGCGTGCGTTCTTGGAGGGCCTTAGACATTTTTTTTACATCTTCTTTTGTTGTAGTCATTTTTCTCACCAAACAATAATAAAATCTTATCGGTGGTCGACTCTACCCAGAAAAGAGGCTCTTGTTGAATGTCGCTAAAACGCACCCTTTGCGATTAAGGTGACTTTGATTCTTTCTACCTAATTAGCTAAAATAAACTCAGAATATGATATCTTATATCATTTTAAAAAGAAAAGTTCATATGGGCATGTGGTAAATAATTCCTTCGAATAATATGTTTTCCGCGACTCCATTCGAAGGACCATAGCTCTTTTAGGAAACATTTTCTGCCGTATCTTAATGCAGTGTCTCATTTTAACTGAAACCACCCAAATATTTCGGTTAATTTTAACCGAATCAATGCGTTCTTTTTTTCTGCATGTAGAGCTCCAAAATCTGCACCTGCGTGATACTTCACTTTATTTATAGACCAAAAATGACGAAATCGTATTAGGCATTTTTTTATCGAAAAACTTTATAAGGAAAAGTTGCTCAGGATGGCTCCAAATGGCTAAATCCGAAACAGGAAAAAATTAAAATGTTGAATTTCTTGAGGAAGAATCACAAAATAACGAAAAGTTCAATATTTTTGCAACATAATGAGGGTGCTGTGAAATAAAAAAACAATTGAAATGAATTGATTTGACATTTGCTATCGGCTATGGATGGATAAAACTTAACAATCGCAGAAAAAGTTGAAATTATTAAGATAGTGCAAGATTTTCGTTTTTCTTAACAATTTCAAGGAACACCCCAACTAATCTGTTGCAATGTGTCACAAACAGCAAACATATGCGTTTCCATTGTTTTTTTATTTCACATCACCCGTTATATTGCAAAAATATTGACGTTTTCGTTATTTTATGATTCTTCCTCAAGAAATTCAACATTTTTATTTTTTCCTGAAACTTCGGATTTAGCCATTTCTAGCGATCCTGAGCAACTTTTCTTTATAAAATTTTTCGGTAAAAAAATGCCTAACACGATTTCGTCATTGTTGGCCTCTTTATTAAATCGCAGTAGGCTGGGGTTTCGGTTTATAAAAAAAGTTGAGTATTACACAGGTGCAGATTTTGGAGCTCTACATGCAGAAAAAAAGAACGCATTGATTCAGTTAAAATTAACCGAAATATTTGTGTGGTTCCAGTTAAAATGAGACACACTGTATGAACTTTTTTACCTAAAATGATGTAAGGAATCATGCTCCATCTTTATTTTCACTAATTAGGTAGATAAAACAAAGTGCTAGTCACAAATTTTCGCCCGCCCCTAAACCAACTGGAATCATTTAATTCGAAAATGGGGCGCCCTACCTACATTCAACAAGAGCACTTTTTTATGTGCAATGGACCAGAGATTACGAATTTGTTATTAGGTCTACAACAAAAGAAAATGTAAAAAAACATGTAAGACCCCCCAAAGAACGCACACCTCTGATGTTATTAAAAATCTGAGAAAAATTGAAGAGAAAGCTCTTTATAGCACTAACCATTGCTCTGAATTTCAAAATCCTATTGTTCCTATTTTTCGAGAAATTTTCAGAAAACTGATATTTTGAGTACCCCTTATAAAGTACCCCTTATAAAGTACCCCTTATAAAGCATTTCCGGACATAATGTCCATAGAAACTTTTCTTCCCGGAATGATGTAAGGAATAAGGCCCCGGAGTTAGAACTATGAATATAGGAACACCCTGTATAGGGAATGCTAATACTACACTAAAGAAAATTTAATTTTGCATCTTTTGGCTACATAATATTATGGTATTCCTATTTAAAAAAATTAAGTTGCGGACAGTTTTTCGTTGCCATTCTTAAAAAATATTTTCCGCCATATTGTAAATGTTAAGTCAGCATGATCACGAGTTTTCCTTTTACGGACGGCAAATCAATTTTTGGACACAAATTTTGGCATTATGTCAAAAACGGTGACAGCTAGGTAGAAGTAGGTAGAGACGAATCCGAATCTAACATCAAATCGAGGGCTTTCCATTTAAAATAACAAATATGGCGGCCACTTCCGGTAAAACCGGAAGTGCTGGTGGCTTGGGAATATCTTATTTTTGGCATGCGTGGGCGATTATGGTCTATACTCTGTCCGGGATCCACATGACCGAGATTCACCCGATTTCCATGGCGATTCATTGTTGACAACAATGAACCGCCATGGAAATAGGGTGAATCCCGGTCATGTGGATCCCGGACAGACCATAGCACCAAATTTCAAAAATTCTACTACAAGTGGATCTCCAAAACTTTCTATTGAACGGTCTTCGTAGGGTGGGAGTAAAACGATTTCTTTGGAATTTTTGGGAAAATGTTCATACTTCATGTCAAGAACGACTTAGAAGTACGAGTTGTAGTTTTATAATGACCAATAACCTGAAGACTTGAGTAAGGTAGGTACTGAAGCACCTAATTAATTCTGCGTTGTCGAAGTGGTAAAAGCCGTAAGTCCACAAATAAAGGACTTTATTGCTTAGAGGGATCATTTTACCCACCTTTACCCTACCCAAGACCCCTACCTACTTGAAACATAAAATCCGCACCAACCTCGAACCCCGCATTGAAGTCACTTGGCCCGAATATTTCCTCACACTGCGGAGTTGAACACAAACCTCAAATACGCGATATTAGCGATGACGTGAAACCGCCATCTTTGTTGTGACATATGGTCATACTCAACGGTTCCCACTGAAGCCGAACAAACCGAGATTTCAATGTACAAATTCAAGGAAATTGCATTTTTCACCAAATTCTTTATCTACAGTCAGTGTGCTGCGTTTTAAGACATTAATGCACGATTGCACCGATCTTACTTAACTTTAAGAGAGTCCTAAAATGACAATATTGACATTTATTCCATAACACAAACGTCATTCTTCATTTTTAAGTCTAACTTAAGTGATAAGTATGGTCCGTGGGACCGGCCATAATATTGGTAATTTGAAGAACTGTTATCGATTAAATCGTTACATCATGTCTACAAAGGGATATGTGCTGAAATAATTGAATCTATCCAATGAAATTCTCACTTTGTTTAGCTTCATTGCCATGGTAACAACCTCAACCTAGCCCAACAAAGATGGCGGACCTACGTCACTCTAATAGTCCGTATTAGAAGAGTTGGTATAGCGCTAATATCCCACACATTTTTTTTTATGTTGTGTCTGTCATCTGTCATCTGTGAGTTGTGGGTTGTGACATTGTGAGTTGAGTTTCTTTCAACCCATAGATCTAATAACTACAACTCACTCTAAGCTGTGTGTCATGCGCGAATTTGTACAGCTTTCGCCGCTTCTTGTTTTCACTAGCGCATCATGACACATAGCTTAGAAAAGGATGGTGATACTGCAGGGTGTTTATGAGTTGAGAGTGACAGCAATATATACTTGTCTGAAATGTCTTAGAGCCAACTTGAACCAGCCCCATCCATAGTTATATTAGATCTATGTTTCAACCTCATTTCACTTAACCTCACTTACATAGTTTTATAAACAATGGTTTTATAAGTAAGATTTATTAGGGGCTTACCTGCTGTTAAAGCAAAATAGAAGCAGATTTTCTTAGTCGCACGTCCTGGGAGGTGTCATCGTCATCATCTCGCGATTCTTCGATGCTTTTTTGTTTCAGCTGACAAGCGCGATTTCGGGGATTGATTTAACAAAGGTTACAACAAAACATTCTTTTTTAAATTAATAATCCGTGCAAAGTGAGAACAGTAATTTTAAAACAAATTGGTACATCGTATTTAGTAAACGGAAGAACTAAGAAGAAGTACGGGTAATCGGGTATACCTCGAATGTTTGATGGACCGATTGCCTGAACTGCCGCGCCACCTTCGACTTGAAAACTTCACCACCAAAACACAATGAAAACGAAATAATTTCATAAAAATTCGCAAGAAAACGGTGGGAAGACGGAATTGCAAGATTTTTTCTACAAAATTGCACCAACACAAACACGAAAATTTCTGCACTGGCCGCCACCGCCACAGGCCAACTACGACGCAACAATAAAATAAACTCCATCATCTAGGTTAGGTAGGTAGCTATGTAACTCCTTTTGATTTTGTGAATATTATTACGTATTGAGTTTGCTTGAAAATAGCGTTGCAAAGTGCGACAAGGGCTTAATTAGAAATGAAATCGTGGTTTTACGTTCATATTATTAAAGCCTCGGTACATACCTTATACATTTTCGGGCCAACTTTTGTTTATCTGGATAGCAGCTTTTGACATTATTATCTGAACTGAATCACAACGTCATTTTAGATTCAATTATTAAAAATTTAGCACTAATATGCCCAGAATTTTCACGATTTTATTAATTTCTTTTGCGACAAAACAACTATGACCCCACGCGCAATCTGGAAAATTGTGAAATAATCAAGTGGGCGGGGCGAACAGGCAATTTTTCGCAAACTGCCTCCTTGATTTTAGGAATATGCATCAATTTAATTGTTTACCTATACTTAATTTCAATTTGAAACATTAATTTTTGTAAAAATCTCCGGACAATGCGACAACGGCTATAAATACTTAAATAGTATAGGTATAGGAACCCTTTTACGTTAATGATCAACGACTTACCTTAAAAATCCACTTTTGTTTTCTGGGTAGCAACATTTTGATATTTTTCTGGTATTTTTCCAGGGAAAAAGCACTACAAAAACCCCGACAAAAACTGAATCTCGTCATTTTTCATTACACGAATAAGAAAAACACTAAAAACGCCCCCATGTTTCACGATTTTCTTTCTATTTTCTATAAAACGAACACAAGGACGCGAACCTGCAAAAGTTAGTAAGAAGCACAGGCACCTTTGATTGTTCGGAAATAATTAGTTTCGTTACAGGAATTAAATTGGTACCACGGAAAACCCTAGCAATGACAGGGCGCCAATCTTAGTCAGCAACAATACCTATACAGGTTGACCCATTGAAAAGGGGCCATCCAAATTTTCTCCTATCAGTCTTATCTGACTCAAGTAAGGAAAAATCGAAATCGCTCGAACAGCTTGATTTTTATTTCTTTATTTCTTAAGGCGAGGTTTTTACCGACCGTCCCATAAGATTTCTACAGGAACTAAGCGATATCAGGCAGGCTCGGCCGTATCTTCGAAACTAAATCTTTATTTTTCAGAGTTTTGTTATAAAATTTTACCCACACTTAGGGCCGATTTATCGATGCTCAGTCATCGCAAACTGAAAGCCAATTACCTAGCAACTAGCGACCTGATTGGCTACAAACTGTCAGTTTGCTGTTAGCTGACACTTAGCTGAGCATCGATAAACCGGCCCTTAACCAATATATTCGTGAGTCTGCGCTTTTTTTGATAACTGCCATGATGATATTGCAACAGTTCGAAATTAGGTAAATAAAACTGATATTTCAGATAATTTTTTTTAATAACAAACAAAAAAAACAGTATTCTCAAAGTTATGATAAGCCCCCATATGAACTTTCCTTTCTAAAATGAAGTTTTTTATAGTATTTTGTCGTCTTCCATCACAAATTTTGGAGCTCTGAAACAATGAAAAGCCTTTTTTTTCGAAAACGGTGTATTCTAGCGACGAACAACAAGAGCACTTTTTTTATGAGAAATAGGCCAGAAATTATAATTTCATTAGGTACTATTTCATGAAATAAACCCTAACTAACAAGAACGTATGCCCTTGATAACACTAACCTATGCTTCAAATTTCAAAATTCTGCTACTTATACAATATTCGAGTAATTTTAAGAAAACAGACTTTTTGAGTACCCCTTTGAAGGGCTGTAGCTCCGAGCTTAGGAGGCATTTTTCAACAAACGTTTTCTGAAACTTTTACCCTTATTTTTAATCGTATGGTAAATGGTAATGGTAAAATATTGCAACCTAATTTCAGGACACCCTGTATGTATCAGGTCTCCCAAAAAAAAGGACAAAATATTTTTGGGAATGTAAAACGTATACCTACAGAGTGTAAGTATACCGCCTAACTTCAGGGTGGTGATTCTTCACATTTTAGTCTAAGACTAAAGTGCGAGTTTTCGGCCAAGGGCCGAAAAGGAGAAGTCTACGACATACTCTTATACGCTTATACTCATCAATATGTCAAGGCGAAGCTGAGCAGTCCTGAAAAGTTGCGAATTTTGACGCGAGTTTTCGGCCGAGGCCAATAATAAAAAGAGACAATATGCAAGTTCAATTGAATTATGGCTAGTAGACTAAAGTAGTTAAAAAAGACCAAAACCAAAATAGACCAATTTTCGCGTGGATATGTATAAGCGGCGTACCTGGGCAGCACGCGTCTTCTATTTGAGTTGAGTAGGACTTCAAAAGTGCGTCTCATAAGTGCAAAAATTTATATCCCTACTCCTAAAATTAACGAAAATATGACACTGTCTTCATCTTAAGCGGGACAAACTGTATACATCGTATAGTTTTCTTTTTTGAAGCCTTCCTTAAAATGGCACTAAAGTTCCTAAACCCGGGGAATAATCAGTTATACAGGGTGTTATTTTTAAAACTTCCCACCTTGAATATCTTTGGAGGTAATAAAGATTTTGAATTGAAATAAAAACTGGACAATCCCGCACGGAGGGGGACACTTGCGCGCATATTCAGGGAATTTTTTCCACTTCCGGTTTAACCGGAAATGACCCTAACTTTGTTTTTTCAAATGGAATGACACCTTTTTCTCAACGGATTCGGAATCTACGATTTTTTCTGAGTTAGAAACACGTATCATACTTGACCGGAAGTGCAGTCACGTCACGGCCACCCTAGATTTTCAAAAACATCGAAGAAATCGGTGAAATATTGAGATTTTCGAAAAACGCAAAAACACGTCAAGTTAGTTTTTTTGATGCAAATTTACCTGAGCAATTTCATTTTTTGATTTCTCTTATTTCTATCAAATTTTCTCTTACCTCACAATCTGTAAAAATCTCAAAAGTAAATAAAAAGAAAATGTCAATGGGCAGATGAATTTGCATCAAAAAATTAAAGTATAAATAGACGTGTTTTTGCGTTTTTCGAAAAACTCAATTTTTCACCGATTTCTTCGATGTTTTTGAAAATCTAGGGTGGCAACTTTAAAATCACGCTTCCAATATGCAAATCCATTTTGTATTGCCATTGGAAAGCGATTTTTAAGCTCGATGACAACCATCATTTGAGGGGAAAACATTGAGTTTTTTTTGCAACATAGTTTCAAAGCATCAAATGCTTTGCTTCATGTTTTATAATTTATTCAAAACCATGAATTTACATGGGGAAAGATAGGGATGTCGCAGGATCAACATCAGCTTTTTCTGCGCATGCGCAGAAGGTCGGTGAATATCACCTATTCAAAATAACATGGTTAACGGATGTTAGAAACTGAAACTGACATGAAACTGGCTTACTCTAATTAAAAATCTTGATGATTTCATTGTACAGTGCGAGTGTAAAGTATGGAATAAAATTCCTTAAATTTTTGTCCTTGATTTGTGGCAAAAATCCTCGGACAGGTCAATTTTATTTTTGTAATGCGGACTTGATGGAGGGGACAGTTATTTTCTAACACTTCCGGTTTAACCGGAAATGGCCTTAACTCAGTTTTTTCAAATGGAATGACACTTTTTTCTCAACGGATTCGGAATCTACGATTTATTCTGAGTTAGAAACATGTATCATACTTTACCGGAAGTATAGTCACGGCCACCCCAGATTTTCAAAAACATCGAATAAATCGGTTAAAAATCAAGATTTTTGAAAATCGCAAATACACGTCAACCTTAGTTTTTTGTCACAAATTCAACTGCGCGATTACATTTTTAAAAAATTATTATTGCTATTTTGGCAGCTTGTGAAAAGTGAAAAAATTTGAAAAAACTAAGGTAAATAAAAGGAAATTAAATTGCGCAGTTGAATTTATATCAAAAAAATAAGGTTGACGTGTATTTGCGATTTTCCAAAATCTTGGTTTTTGAGCGATTTCTTCGATGTTTTTGAAAATCTGAGGTGGCCGTGACTGTACTTCCGGTAAAGTGTGATACATGTTTATAACTCAGAAAAAATCGTAGATTCTGAATTCGTTGAGAAAAAGGTATCATTCCATTTGAAAAAACAAAGTTAAGGTCATTTCCGGTTAAACCGGAAGTGGAAAAAATTTCCTCTATATTCGCGCAAGTGTCCCCCTCCATGCGGGATTGGTCAGCGTCTATTTCAATTCAATATCTTTATTACATCTAAAGATATTCAAGGTGGGAAGTTTTAAAAATAACACCCTGTAGTTATGGTGTGAATAAATTTTCAGCAGCAGAATCTGAAGAGCTTTCCTATGGACCTATGTGAAAAATGGGGATTTCTGTTTACAATTTTAAAAGCCCGACTCACATTGCCCCTGCATCCATTACAAACTGGTTCTATTTTTAGTGTGTCAAAAGTCTAGAAAGCAGAGGTGTATAAAGCTATTTTAGGCTGACGAAAATAGAATTCCAGTCTTCTGATGACGACTAAAAAAGAGGACAAAGAAATATATACACTTTTATTGAAATAAACTATAACATTGTATAATAAATATTGGCTCTATATAATAAAATTAAAAGGGTCCTTTTTCTTTAACAGACAAAGGAAGTGATATATCCAAAATATTGAGTTTCCTCTTAGCTTTCTTATATCTGTAGGCCTAAAATAAAAACACTTTTATACAAACTGATGGTTACCTCTTGACACTAAATCTAATCACATAAGAGGAAAACTACTATTTTTAGACGGTGATAATTTTTGTGAGGTAGATGATTGTATTCTCTGAAAGAAATTTCGTTTAGTCTAATTTCGCGAAACTATTATAACTATTATATATTCAGAGGTACTCACCGGAGTTACGGTGGAGTTAATCGAATCCTCGGGAAGGCTTTTCTTTTTATTTTTATTGGGACTACCACTGGCTCCGGGCAAATTCGGAAGAGTGAAGATATCGTTCCTTGCTTTAGGCTCTTTCTTCTTCACGTTCGAGGTATACCCGGTAAACCAAGAAGAATTTATATTTCCACTTTCCGTAAACATGCTATCTACTATCACATTCCTCTCTAGCTTTTTTAAAAACTGATTCTTTGGATTAAAAGGTTTATTAGTTAGGCTAGTAAGCAGACTTGGAGATTTCTTTGGGGGATCCCTGCTGTCAAAGCTGATATTATTTATACTAGGATGCAGGATATTCTGCTGAAGCGATTGAAACAACGGCGAAGGGGATAAAGGACTTGAATTTTCTTCCTTAGAAGACGGCCTGAACTTGGCCATACTTTCCAAGCTCTTCTCCAGCATTTGTATTTCAACATTATCTACCTTCTTCTGCACGTTTTGCTTCTGCGGTCTTCTTATCAAATTCTTTTCCTCGAATATATCGTAATTGTACTTTCTTTTCATACTGCCTTCTGCTAGAGTAAACTTCCATCTGAGTTGATCATTTTGCGTGGATTTCTTCGGCCTCGATTCTTCTTTTTTATCGGTGGACATCAAAATTTCAGTCTTGTACTTCCTCAAAAGAGGATTACTGTTAAATTCGCTATTGACTTTCTCTCTAAGGACTGGAAGAAATTTCTGCGGGAATCTGTCGTGCGTGAAGTAGTGGTTTTTGAGCATCTCTTCGGAGTTGGCACGCTCGTGCGGATCCATCTTCATGCAACTTAACAGAAACTCCAGGGCGTACTCCGACCAATCGTGGAAATGCTTTTGCAAGTTTGTCTCTTCCCCAGCTGATTTGATAATGCCGCGGAGTTGCGAACTCCTCGACATTAGCTGCTGATGGCGGCCGCAGGGTTTCCCTAACATTTTCACTATCAAATACAATTGGTCTATGTCGCTTTCCCCTGGGAAGAGGGGATCTCCTGTCATCATTTCCGCAAAGAGACAACCTATGGCCCAAATATCGACTCCGGCGCCATAATTTGACTCTCCTACTAGTAGTTCGGGGGCTCGGTACCACCTGGTGGCCACGTACTCCGTGCAGGGTTCACCCGAAATGTTGACGAGGCGAGCGAAGCCGAAGTCGCAGAGTTTGACGACTCCGAGGGAAGACACCAGGACGTTCTCGGGTTTGACGTCCCTGTGGATTATCTGGAAAAGAAATCATAAAAATATTATGTTGCAGGTTCTAAAGGGACCACAAAATATTGCGACGCAAAATTTCAGATCGTTGACGTTAACTTTGTTTTGTTACATATAAGCGATAATTATGTTGTTTTCTGCCATGTATTGGAAGGATATGGATTGTCGAATATGGATCGACGCGGTAATGTCATGTGTAACTCGGACATGAAATATGAAATTCATGTAATTATATTTGTTATTTGTACAAGTATTGCCATTAGTGGATGTTCTCTCGCCCAGAAAGATCAAGTTTACCTATGTATCCATTCTTACAAGATACCAACGGTGCATGAATTAATTACCTACCAGGTACTCAGGGATTAATTTAATGATTTCAGCGCTTTGTGAAAATGCTAAAAACCAGGTGCAAACACAGGAGGAGGGTGAAAAACGGGGGTTACCGTCCCCCCTCCTCTTATGACGTCATCGGCATTTATTATTATTATTATTATTATTATTATTATCATTCACGAGTTAGTAGATTCAGGTCCAGATAGCTCAGTGTGGAGAGCAGCCGCCTGATCAGCCGCAGGTCCTGGGTTCAAATCCCAATCAAGGGTCACTTTTTTCGCAATAATCCTATCACTCATAAAAAACTTTCTGGAAAATTTACGGATGAACGGCGGCCCTAAAGATGCAAAAAATTTTCGTCAATGGAGGGAGCCAGTTCATAATGCTCAATGTGGAGAGCAGCCGCTTATTTAGCTTCGAATCACAGTCGCGGTTCACTTTTTCCGAAATAGTCCTATTATTCCTCGTTTAAAATTCTAACTGAGGCTTACGCCTACTCTCATGAATTATTCATTTAAGTATTATTACCATTATTATTACTGAAAGGGCGCCAAATTGCATGTTCGCCTCACGTGAAGTACCTACTTATTTCCTTAACACAGTCCTGGACCCAAAATATTTACACTAAATCTAATGGCTGCGGCTGAGGGTACAGTATACGTCAGATGTTTTGCTCGATCGTTTGTTTCACAACTGAAAACTTTTGACGGAACAGATTCGATCATGACAAACGATCGAGCAAACCATCTGACGCATACTGTACAAATGTCAGCGTGTTTATAAATTCCGGTTTATCGATTTGGTTTATCGTGATTCGTGTCGCTTCACTGACATATTAATTATTATATCATTTCGGTTGTCACATCGAAGAAGATACATTACAGACACCAACCTATCAAATATATAGGACACCAATACATGATGAGAAGTAAGAACTAAAGCTTACTCAGTTCTTTATGGAAGCAGAACTGAGTAAAGGTAAGGTACTCCCACAAAATTTATGCAGAATGCGAAGTTATGATACCATAACTATGCTAGGTAGGTACATATACTTTCATACTGTAACTAGAGACAGGATTTTAGGATTTTCGGCTATTTGTGGACATTACAGGCACAATAATTTTAAATTTAAAAATAGCTGTGCCAAAACGGCACTTTCTGCAAGTCGATTGAATCCAAAAATTCTTCTGCTCTTCGATAAAAATCTCAATTTTTTTAGTTTTTGGTCAAAAGGGCACTGAAAGTGAATGAGTACATCTTTGGAAGCAGAATTTGAGGGCCTTTCTTATGGTGACTTGAAAAATGGGGGTTTGCATTAAAAATTTAAAAGTTGATGTGCCAAAATGGCATTTCCAGTTGCACGAGCAAAAGCTTTTCAGATCTAAGTTAAATTATCAGATGCCCACGTGCCAAATTTCAGCTAAATCGGTCTGGTAGTTTTGGCTGTGGCGTGTATACACACACATAGACACATTTTTAAAACCGCTTTTTTGGGTTCCTGAGACTTTAAAACGTGAAGATCTGGTATTATTATCTCAAATTCGAAAATTTTAGTGATTGCAGTAGGTAACCTCCCTTCTTTCAAATGGTGATGTGGAGTGGGGAGGTTAAAAAGGCAACGGAAGATGTATATCAAAGCGATGTGTGTGGGCACTAATCTACCCAATATCGGATTGGCCGTGAAGGTACTGTGGGGGTGAAATTTCAGATGTTAAACGGAAACCAATCTGGCGTGGGCCGCAGAATTTGAAGTTGTAGGCGGTTCAATTGTTAAATTTCTTTTTTGTCAATTGTTTGTGTTTAAAGGGTTGAAGGTGAGTTGTAGAAATAAATTTTTTTGAAATTCAATAAATCTATTCAAGTTGAGGCGGTGTAAGGGTTCAATTTTTTTCATGTTAATTTTTGTGTTTTGGGTAAGTACTATGCCTATTTTATCTACTCTTACTGTTAAAATATTTTTTATCTATCCCTACGGTTAAAGCGGTATTTGACAACACATTTTAAGTCAATAAAAGTACAGTTTAACATCTGCTGTAAAATAAAAATTATTTAATTGGCGCAAATAATGGAATTGATCATCTATTTTGCACCCACCCAAGTTGTTGCTAGGTGTTCACCAATCAGGAAAGCACCGCCATAGCAACGACATATTGCTAACGTCAATAACTTGCTCACGTACAGAATAATCCCGAATCTTTTTTCTTATTGTAAAAGAAATTTTTGGACCTCACAAAGGCTATACAATTTTTCAATAGTCGTAGAATAGTGAACACAAGTTACAGAAGGCAATCTAATCAAGCACAAGTTCGAAATTCAGGCACGAGGCGCGAAGCGGCGAGTGACCGAACGAACGAGTGCTTGAATAGCCTTCTGTAACGAGTGTTTTATGCTATTTTTTCTATGTTTTTGCTTTCATATAGGTACATTTTCTGAATGATTTTCTGTTTATATTTAGTCACATTTAGGGAAATTGTAGTAGTACCTAAAATAGTTACGTTGATAACATCAGCAATTTTGCGATTTGTGTTTGACAGTTATCTAATGTAATGCTCGTATACAATTACTGAAAAAAACAAAATGCAAGACAAAATGTCACCAAAAATCGTGGAAGAATGAAGCTCATTCAAGCATTAAAATGCGTGCTTGAATCATGACATTCAAATGCCAAAACAGAAAAAAATTAAGCAATGAATACAAATTTTTCCGGCTTGCCTCGAAAATTTTACTTTCGTGGTGGTTGCGGCTAGCCAAGAAAATAAGTATGCCGTTATTGTCATAGCCGCACATCCGCTTTGTGATGACAGTCCACGATTTATTTATTGTTTACCTCGAATACCTATACCTATATTTTTTCTGGTAGAAAGAATTCAGTAAATTGAAATGCTACAAGTATCGTAGGGTTGAAAAAATCATATTTCAAAACGATACTTACGTGATTGCTGTGACAAAAATTTATCGCCCTGGTGACTTGAAAAATCCGCTCTCTACTCCGCTCATCCCCCAACCCCCCCGGCATCTTCTCAAGTTCATCCAAAACAGTCCCCTCCAAATACTCGAAAACGAGATAAAATCGCTTTCTGTGCCGGAAGACTTCGATCATTGCCACCAAATTTTCATGTTTCAGTCTCTGAAAACCAGAATCGTTAGGACCGAGCTTAGAGTCACATAGCGTTTTCGACTGAGCTTTCTGTACGATGAATGTTTCTATTTCACTTTGCAAAATTGCCTCGCCGGAAGTGGAAAAAGGATGCAAGATACAACTACTTTTTTCTTGTTCGGTGGAAAACGCTATAAGTTGCATTGCCATACCTTCAGCATGCGTATTTCCCGCAGGGCCATTTTGCGTATGGTGGCGTCCTCTTCCGTCTCCAAGAACTTCTTGATGGCCACCACTTGATCGGTGTCCTTATGCCGACATTTCATCACCAGACCGTAAGAACCTTCCCCCACCACGGACATCTGCTCGTATTTGTCCATGTTTCTACACCCACCTCATCTGGAAACGACTGAATTTACTTCTTCGATTTAAAATTTTTTGATCAATAAATCGCTGAGGTAGAACACGAACTGCGATAAATTTAACTGAAGCGGAAGTTTTTATCCCGATGGCCTACTAAGAGGATCAATTAATTTATCTTTTCCTATTCACCCTCTCGGGATTTACACGCAAGAAGTGAAAAATTTAAACTTTAGGGAGAATTTTTTGTGGGAAAAACTGAGTATGGTAGTAACGGGTAATTGTTTCGATGCCTGTCACGCTATGGCTTGGCAATTATTATGTTATATGATAATCAATAAAATTTCTGTCTCGTCTCCGAAGACAGCTAGTTTTTAAGGAGCAATAAGTATACAAAAATATTGTTTTTTTTTTCCTCAATGTGCGAATCTACTTAAAATTCTTCAATATTTCGAATAGAAGGGTTAATTTCAATAAATTTATTTGCATAAAATAATGGCTATCGTTGAGCGGGGTCGTTAACCCTTTTATGCTTGCATTACATTGACCATGATGTTGTAGACTGTCCAGCATACAAACACGCGATGCAGGTTGTCGACATCCAAATTTAACTTGATTTTAGGATCGATTCCCTAATTTTAACGTTTTCCGCTAAAATTCAACAGGACCACTGGCGAAATTTTTCGTTTCCTTGGTCGCACTACCGTTAAATCTTATTTGAGACGATTAATCTTTGATAAATTAAAGGCATCTCTAGTAGGAGGCACTAAAAATATACTGTTTTAACGCCTTTGCTTTAACGTTGCCATAACAGCGAAGATACAAAACCAATGACAGCTCGCATATTGCCCATTTAACGGCACGCTAAAATTTTTAACGTGCAAATTATCCAATAATTTACAATAATAACCGTTTTCGTTTGAGAATATCTCTACAGGTTATCCCTCGACGAGCGTCAGTGAGCCGTATCTGGAGAACTGTTTCTAGCATCGTCATGAAAATTTGTACACGAGGGTTTCATTTAATTTTGAATCGACGTTTTCATCAATGGCGCATTTCTGGTTATACCGGAAATGGCTACTAACTACCTTATTTTAAATGGAACATCCTGTATATTATGATATATTTGGATTATACATTTAATTCTAGGTGAACTGTTACTAAGAATAGCTATGCCAAAAATCAATTGATAAAATCAAGAATTTCGCTTTTTTATGCCAAGTGCAGGTCTAACTTCAAAAAGCTGTAACATCCCAGTACGACGAATTGAGAAAACGATATTAATTTGGCATGAAGTCTAATGTAGGGTGTATCCGCCCCTGGATTCAAATTGGGTCAAACACATACAGGTTGGGGAATTCCATTTGAAAGAATTGACTTTTTGACCAATGAAATTGAAGATGTTTAAAAATTTGCAGAGAACACCCAATATGTATTTGACCCAATTTGAGTCGAAGGGCGGATACAGTAACGTAACTACATTTGGTGGGCCGCCCCGCAAGATTTAATTGGGGCCCCTCACTTTTAATAGAAAGTAGTAGGTGCTTAAAAATGAAATGCGCCGCAGGTAAAATTTTTGAAAATTTCAAGGTCACGCATTTTCTAAGCACTTCAAAATAAAACCCCCAATGCAGGATGAAGAGGTAATTTTTTAACCCCCCTCCCCTATAGCAGTTTTCAGTGTTTTCGGGGCTTTTAAATTGATTTCGTGAATTTCAGAGGACTTGCAACTTGCATTAAAAGTCTTATTAAAAAAATTAACCGCACCACTCAGGTATTGCCGTTTCATATCGCACAACTATTTCCTTTTCGTACAACCTTGCCTACTCAGGATCAGGAAGGAAACGAAAAACGACTGAGGTAAGAAAAGAATCGCCCCCCAACGAATAAACGCAAAAGTGGCACAATGCTTATGCCACATCCCATAATTCGCATAAATGGATTCATGGAATCCATTCAAGCCACCAGACCAGACACCGCGTCGCCGTTCGTCGCCACTGTTTTAAATGTTTCACGCGGAAATACGTGATGAGGATTGTGTTATAGGTGACAGAAAGCTAATAATAATCCTGATGCAGCTGCCGGACCTAATTGTTAAAAAACAAAAATAAGACATTTTTTGCATTCTCATTTTGGTATTGGTTTTTATCGAGGTTTTTATTAATTTCTAAAAACAAAAACAATTAGTATTAAAAGTGCAGGGGACAACAGGGCCCTCCCGCACTCGCGGAGTCAGCGGGGTCGTTGTTTCGTCACTGGGGGGATACACCCTAAGTCCCGTCGCATATTAACGAAAGTGGGGGTTGTGTGTCTCAGGTTTTTTTTTCTGTTGGTTTGTAAACGGGATTTCAGTTCTGTCTAAATTCCTGTCATGGACAATAATTAACAACAAAGATCCCTTTCAACCCCCATTGTTACTGTTTATTGACATTGACGGCAGAGATGAGTTTTAACGGATGTGAAATCCCGTTTACAAACCAACAGAAAAAAAGCCTGAGACACACAACCACCACTTTCGTTAATATACGACGGGACTTTACATTAGAGTTCATGTCAAATTAATATCGTTTTCTCATTTCATATACTGTAAGGATGTTACAGCTTTTTGAAGTTAGGCCTGCACTTGACATAAAAAAACGAAATTATTGATTTTCTCAAAAACGGTTGATTTTTGGCATAGCAATTCTTAGTGAAAATTCACCTAGAATTACACGTACAATCCAAAGGTATCATTATATACAGGGTGTTCCATTTAAAATAAGGAAATTAGTACGTACTTCCGGTATAACCGCAAGTGCGCCATTGATGAAAATATTTTGCGTCGTTTCAAAATTAATTGAAACCACTGTGTACAAATTTTTATGACGATGCTAGAAACAGTTCTCCAGATGCGGCTAACTGAAGCTCGTCGAGGGATACCCTGTATTTAAGTGCCATTTTGAAAAGTATACCGGGTTATTAAGATAGAAATCTGAAAAAATTCACAGAGAACATGCTCACCAAACGTCATTTTTTGACATTCTATACAACTTTTTATCACTTGCGGTTACGCCGAACATCGATTTAATTTTTAATTTTGAAATAGGACACCCGGTATATTTTTATATTTTTGGAATCTACACCATCCTGAGTATTGTGGCGTCATTTAAAAGCAAACTCCCATTTTTCGCTCTTCGAATTCTGCTTCTAAAACTGTATCCACACTCGCGCCAAAAAATCTTAGTTGAATTTTTTAGATCCATTTTAGGGACCAAAAGGCCCCTTTTTGAATTCTTCTTAGGAAAAGAGCATATTATCAGCATCGAATTCGATAGCTGTTGCATTGCCGGATCGAAAACCTGTCCTATATTTTTTAAAAAAATGTCATTTTAGGGGTGAAAACCATTTGTATTTTAGATTTTAGTAAATGAGCGCCTAGCGCATCAGCCATCGACAGCCGCCTGTACGCCCAACCTTGGTTGAATAAAGTTAAATGCTACAAATCCTGTGAAAAAGTAGAAGTTTCTACCGCCTCCGAGACTGCCAATTTTTTTTATTTGTTTCCCCCGTATATTAGGCCATCATGCATGAATTTGAATTTTTTTCATCCAGCTGGCTGTCTGTAATTTTGGAATGGGCGGAGCATTTGTTTTCTTCTTCAAAGCTTCCGCTTTCTATACCTACAAAGATAGAGGAGATATAGGTACCTTGGTACCTACTATTCCTACATATAAATAATGAGTGGGGTAATGAGTTCAGTTTACAATTACAATGTAGGTAAATAAATACGGGTGCCCTCACATTTTTTGGGCAATGCACATAATCACAGCCACCAAAAAGTCCCGTTAGTTGGTGATTGGTACATAGTATTACATGACATTGACGCGCAATTCAAATTTATACAGGGTGGCTCTTTTAATCGTTTTGAGCAGTTAATCGAAAGTTCACACGCGGAGGCTTCAAATCATTGTCCATCGAATGAAAATATTTTCGCTCTGACACATTTTCTGTTATACCTGAAGTGGCCGCCGTCTTTGTTATTTTAAATGGGAAGCCTATGTTTGAATCTAGATTCGGACTTATTGCACCCCCACTTGGCCTACTTGTCATAGGTTTTGACATATGTCAAAATTTGTGTAAAAAACATTATTTTTATACGACAATAGAAAAATTTGTTACTTCCAATTCCAGATGGTTGAAGATTAAGAAACAAAATTTCAAAGTCGACTGTCCATTTGGTTCGAGATTGGTTCCCGCAACGATTTAATGACGATAAACAAGAAATCACCGGGGTTCAGTTGATAAAATCATCAAGTAGACGTACGTTTGGGGCCATTGCATCAAAAAGCCCCTAGGTCCCACGTTTTTTGATAATTTTTAACGGTGGTATACCAAAGTATTTTCTTGATATTTACACCCTTAATAAAAAAATGGCACATCTATGGTTCTGCGGGGGGGGGGGACAAATGTAGTCATGTAGTCACGTAAATTCTAGGGCTCTAAAAGCACCTACACAATGGATTTGTGAGGGATTTTAGAGTTGCAGAAATGTCGAGGGCCGTGAAATGAAATGTATATGTGACCTTCCTCTCCTCTCTACATATTACATGCTATTAGGTACCTAATGTAAACATTACCGAAAAATTCACTTACGACTGAATATCTTATATCGGCATGATTAATTGTTACAGGGGCCACCTGCAACACGATGTTTTTTTAAATAGGCGGACTGCAACAAAACAATAATATTAATGTGGGAATGAAATTTTATATCCTGTACACTTGCGATAAAAAAATTGGTAATCTGGAAGAAGGCAGAACGTGCCAGATTTTAAATATTTTTATGGAATTTGTCAACATAGCAATATAAAGTGAAAAAGTAAATACAGATTTGATGTGATGCCTTCCCTGTTGCAAATGACCAGTAGAAGTGCTATAGAAACCATTAGAAACTGCCACTGGTTTGTGTTGGTGTTTAATGTGTATACTGGTCTGTACTGGAACGATACAACTGGAATGTACTTGGAATACCCCACGAATTGATTTTTATAATGATTTGTAATGGATGCTACTGGCCCAGTAGACTACTTGGAAATACCAGTAGAAATGAGAAAAGTATTTCTTCTAAAATCTAATGGATTGTACTGGATTTGTATTCGTACTGGGAAAATCCATTAGAATTAGAGTAGATGGCGCCAGTTGCAGAATTTAAGCCAATAGGAATCAAGCAAGTCCTGCCTGTTTACAATTCTGATAATCCTTCATATTAGTAGGTAGCCATTTTTGATGCGGTTATGGTGTTAGTCATTGGCAATGTTTTTCTTGCAAGATTTTCGTGAGTTTCTGATTCCGTTCATCAGATTTTGATGAATAAGTGTGGACAATGTATCGTTGAGGTTGAGGACAATTTGGAACAGTTTAGAGTGTTTAGGATTCAGGATGAGCGTCAGCCCGCCAGAGAAGTCAACAGAAAACCACCATCTTGCTTTGACTAGAGTCTGAAGTAAAAGTTAGGTACCTATACCTACGTTTATTTGGTAACCCTCAAATTCTTCAAATTGCTTGAAACTCAAATGATCGAGTGAATGCGTGGAAGAGAAAAATCCTCCTCACTAGGTACCTAGCGGGTAAGCTAAAATATTTCGATCCTGAAGTCATGTTTTATATGCTTTGAACTTCCAATTTTGAAAATTTTTGTATTAGACTGCTATCTCTAAAACTTACTATCAAACTCTTCGTTGTACTTTCCACTCTGACAACCAAACTTTTAAGTTGCAGATCATTCAACATTGGCGGCAGGAAATGGACTTGGCGAGAAAAGAAAGTCACGCCATCATACGTAGAGCCAATAGCCTTCCATTATATTTGTATTGTGGATTTCCAGTGAAAACATTTTTTGTTGGATCCTACAGTGTTTTTATGGGAATCTTTTGTGGATTCTACTGGTTTCCATTGGTTTTTGTTGGAACTGCCCAGTGTAAACCAGGGCAGTTTTCTATTGGATTGTACTGGGAATTACCCGTGCAAATACACACATTGAAACCAGTAGAATCCACTAGAAATTTTTTTTAAATGGTTTCTACTGTGATTTGCAACAGGGTTTGGTCTATTTTTTGCTCATTCATATTTTAAAAAAATATGAGAAAAATTAGCAGTCTCGAATCTCGGGAGACGGTTAGAAAGTAGAAACTTATACTTTCTCAAAGAATTAAAATTAATAATTAATTATATAATAATTAATAATAATAAATTAATAAAAATTAAAATGTAAAAAATAATATACCTCACTCCATCGCAAAATTTAGCATTTCGCTTTTGGTATGTCATTTCAGCGAACTTGATTTAGCAATTTTCTAGCTATTTTCATTCTGTAGATTACTAACACAAGTCTGTCGTAAATCTTGCGGGATAGGGGCTAATGGCAGCCATTTTATTTCTCAAAAATTGACAACTCGGATACCGTAAAAGATAAGAAATTTTATTAATCTAGAAAAAAGTAGTTTTTCAGTGTAGGTTAAGAATCTGGAAAGAAATTGAAGATATCTGGTGTGGTTCCTGAAATATACTGAAAAAACTGAAAAATGTCATATTTTAATCTAGAAGGGTTAGAAAAGTTTTCGTCGCCTCATTTTATTCTTCGTGCAAGGTAAATTGAAGCTAATTTCATAATGATCTGCCGATTAGTAACCAAGTTATAACTCGTTGTCAATTTTCAGTCTTTTCAGTATATTTTAGAAACCAATCTAGATATCTTAGATTTCTTTTCAGATTCTTAACCTACACTGAAAAATACAACTTTTTTCTAATTTAATAAAATTTCGTATCTGTTACCGTTTTCGAGACGTCAATTTTTGAAAAATTAACCTGGCCGCCATTAGCCCCTGTCCCACAAGATTTATGGCAGACTTTCGTTTTATTAATCTCCAGCATGAAAATAAGTAACTATAAAAGTGCTAAACCAAACTCGCTGAAATGACATACCAAAAATGTTCACTGCCTCCCGGGCTAGTATTAACGTAGGTTTGTGATAGTATATATTGACAGTGAAATGACGGCTGACGCAGATTTGACAGAGTCCGCCATGACAGTTTTCTCCTATAAATGTGCAGAATTGTTGCGCATGTTGTGATTTTCACTCCTAAAATGACATTTTTCGAAAAAATGGCAATAAGTTATTCGACCCTGAAGGGCAATAACTAGCGAGTCCAATAATAAAAATATACAATTAAGTATACATAATTATGTTTTTTTTTGCGGCGATGGAAGGGCCTTCGAATTACCGGTCGGATTTGGCTCACAATTTAGTGAGCACCTACAAAGTCCCAACTGAATATTCCTATGTGCCAAATTTGATCTCTATATCTTCAGCAGCTTCGACTGTAACGTCTTGCTTTGATGATTTCTTGCCAACAAGACCCTAGAATGGCTTTCCACCGGGAAAAATATCATGTATCAAGTCCAGTTATAAAAATATACATGTTCTCTTCACGATACGGACTTTTTGTCAAAAAGGCACCAAGTGGGAATACATTTTTAAAAGCAGAATATGAAGAGCTTTCCTATGGTGATGTGGAAAATGGGGGTTTGCATTTAAAATTTCAAAGTTGATGTGCCAAAAAGGCACTTTCCGTGGACCGATTTGGCCAAAATCTAATCTTCTCTAGATCATACAATATGCACATACCAAATTTCAACCAGATCGGTCCGGTAGTTCGGGCTGTAGCGTGTCCACAGACAGGCACATTTTTCAAAAACCACTTTTTTGGTTTCCCATGGTAGAACCCTAAGACGTAAGGATTTGATGTTTTTGACGATTCGAGTATTCGATCGATTGTAGTAACTGCTCCGCGAGCGTAGAAGTTAAAAATGAAAACGGTTTTGTCCCGATATTTTAAATTTAATTGGACTATTTGCACTTTGCCCTTTGCCAGTCAGCATAAAATCCGCACAGAACCTTCACCTTATTTCGGCCTATTATAGCTAACAGCACGAACTCGGCGGGATTTTCACCAAAAATAGAAATCTCACCTTTTCACGTCCATTGCGTTTGAATTTAAAAATTCGTAATAATTGTAAGCAGTAAACCCAAGAGCCAACAACTCTGTCACCGCACGACCTTCGCGATGGAACGCTAACTGAAGGGCTCAAACGAAAGAAAACAGAACGCACGCGATAAACCCAGAACAAGGAGGGCAACAACTAAACTCGATTCCAGCGTTTTCCACAGGTGAATTTCACCTGTCACGCAACTGGACTAAGAAATTTACTTCCCAATCAATTATTATTGTAAATTCAAGCTCATAAAAGTCCGACAGAAAATTGTTTTGAAAGGGCTGACTCGACAAAACTTAATTTGTGGGCAATATTTCTTGAAGGAATAATAAACTTGCCAGAAATTATTATTCTACTCTAACTGGGTCTATTATAAACATCCAGAAATAAACCCAGACGGCCCATAATAACGCATAATGGATATTGTGTGACGAATGTGACGTCAGTTGATCGTACCAACGTCACCGCCCTTTCAATTTTTCATCTATTAATTGTTTTTCCAGGCGGACGTCATGCGCGGAAAATTATCGATCTATTTCCGTTTGCGACTTTATAATACCTGCCTTGCTTGCTTAGATTTGTTTGTTTGACTTCGGACTTGACTTGATGGGTCATCCCCGTTGAAAAAAATCGTTTTCCTTTACGACAAGGCATAAACTTTACTTTATTTACCTACCTCCTGTCCTGCTTACATTAGGTGTCAGTTATCCTTCATTAGAGTGTAAAATTGACTGATACAATGATATAATTAATAATAATAGTATAATCACAAAGAAAACTCGTTTTCAACTTTTACGCTCCGCGGAGCAGTTACTGGGATCGATCAAAAAGATCAGAAAAATTGAATAGCCAGCAACATAAAATCTTTACGTTTTAAAGTCCTGCGAATCCGAAAAAGTGGTTTTTGAAATGTGTCTGTCTGTGTGTCTGTCTGTGATTACGCTGCCGCTCAAACTACTGAAGGTGTCGAAATAAAATTTGGCACACGCATTCAGTGGGTAATTTGTAAGCGCTGGTTAGATTTTGGGCCACATCGGTTCGCGGAAAGTGCCTTTTTAGCACATCAACTTTAAAAATTTAAATGCAAGCCCCCATTTTTGGCTTTACCATTTGAAAGCTCTTAAATTCTGCTTCCAAAAATGCATTCACACTTGTGCCCTTTTGGCCAAAAAACGGTGCCACGAAACAACGCCTATGTATAACTGTATATTTTTATAACCAGATTTCATAGCTAATTTTTTTTAGAGTCGAAAACGTGAGTCTCATTTTTTCGAAAAATGTCACTTTAAAGGCAAAAGGGCCCTTTTTAAAATTGATATAACAAAAAAGCATATTCTTACATATTCGGTAGCTTGTGCATTGCCGGATCAAAAACCGTAGTGCCATTTTTTCGAAAATTGACATTTAAGAAGCAAAAAGCCCCCTTTTTGAGAGCAATTATTATTATCGAATTCGATAGCTGTTGTATTGCCGGATAGAAAACCTTCGTGCCATTTTTTCAAAAAATTTTATTTTAGGGTTAGAGGTGAAAAAATATTGTATTTCAGATTTTAGTAAGTGAGATCCGGGTGCAATGCGCATCAGCGATCGACAACCGCCCGCATGCCCGACCTCTGACTCACAGATTCTGGCTTGGTTAAAGTTAAATGTTACATTTTCAAATTCTGTGAAAAAGTAGAATTTTCTACCGTCTCGGAAACTGCCAATTTTTTTCTATTTGTCTTTAATGAGCCGCAATATCAACGTATTAGCATTTCGTTAAATTATTAGGCCTCTCTGAAATATTTAATGTGGGGAAAAAAGCATCTTTATGGCTTAAACCGGAAACGAACCATTTTATTTTACCTGCTGAGGGGTTTTCCCAAGATAACTTGAAAGGTCTATACCTAACGGACAAAACTGGATTACTTCCACTCTACTCTGGAATATCTATTTCTTATGCTTAATAAAAAGAAAAGTGAAATAAACGACTAAACGATAGTTTTTAGTTCAGGTATATTTTTAAATTTTATTGCTTCAAAGCGAAAAAAAAACCAATCCGGCAAACTGCAAAGTGATATATTGCCGCATCGTGCGGCAATTTCTTGAGGTCTGCAATGCATTTTGCGAACTTGCGGCTGGAACCTCCCCATCGTGTAGGTCTTTGATTTCTGTATCTTGTGTTTAAAATTTTAAAGTTGATATGCCTAAATGGCACTTCCCGTGGACCAATTGCTCCCAATAGCCTTTCAGCATGTCAACGGGTCACCTAATCTCCATGTACTTTTAGTCAAATCGATCCAGTAGTTTATAAAATTTCGATTTTCCTACTCTAAGAGCTTATTCACAACCACTTTATGTAAGTAACGTAACAAACTAACAATGGTCAACAATTATTCATGACAGCTTCTGATTTTTCTCGCAATTGTTGATGATTGTTAAACTTTGTTATGTCACGTACGTAAAGTGGTTGTGAATGAGGTTTAGGGGTACTAAATGCGAATTAATTTTGTCTTACTTAAAACCAGAATTTGAAGACCTTTCTGATAGTGACAATAAATTTTTAAAAAACTTGTTCTTGGATGGTTAAATGAGAGAATAATTTTGAATTTGGAAACTGGTGTGCCAAAAGGGCATTTTCCGTGGGCCGATTGAATCCAAAATTTGTTCAGCTCGTCGACATGTAATGTGCAAAATTTCAGCCAAATCGGTGCAGGGAATTGGGCTGTACCGCGATTTTACAGTCCGATAAAAATCACAAATTTTTAAATTTTTGTTCAAAAGGGCACTGAAAGTGAATACATTTTATGAAGCAGAATTTGAAGGCCTTTCCTACGGTGACGTCAAAAATGGGGGTTTGCAATTGGCATTTAAAACTTAAAAGTTGATGAGCCAAAATGGCATTTCTAGTTGCACGATTGGCTGCGAAAACTTTTTAGATCCAAGTTAGGTTATCAGATGTCCACGTACCAAATTTCAGCCAAATCGTTCTGGTAGTTTTGGCTGTAGCGTGTTTACAAACGTACATACGTACATACTGCCGGCAATAAAAAATGGACTTTTACTGCCGCAAAAGAGGCAGTAAAAATGCGCTTTTAATGACAACCGGCGAAAAAATAGTATATTATTGTGTAACAAGTCCGCAAAGTGATAGAACTATGTTGCCCACCGATTAAAATTAAGATTGAGATCGGTAAAATGCACTTTGTGGGCGAATTATCCATCCGAGATTTGTTCATCGATCGCGTTTCAGTATAATAAATTGGCTTATTTTTCGCTATTCTATACGGAAGCAAAATCAGGATTGTTGACTTGTAAGCGTTTGCGATTAATTTAAAGAACACAAAAGCCAATTTTCTGTTGCGATTGACGAAAAAAGCGGAAAAAAGTCAACTTTATGTCGCTCTAGTTTTATTTAAAAATCCAAATCAACAGCATCAAGGCAATCAAGGGTAGGTAGGTACTGCGCAATCTATTTTTTAAAATGTCTAATTCTTCTTTAAAATTTCAAATAATTTCTAAATTAATTTAGATTAAATTGGTGGAACTTACCAAAGTGTTTCCGGCAGTACAATTATTGATACGAGTTCATAATAGCCGCAAAAGTTGTTCTATTTGTAAAATTTGACAAAACTTGACACACTCGTCTGACATCAAATAAGTCATTTATGATTTTTTACTCTTTATTATTTTTATTTATTCTTACAAAACTTAATGGTTTTAAATTTTACCGATTCGCGTTTTTGAACTCGATATACCCAATAAGCCCTCGCTGTAGGGGGTAAATGTGGCATTTCTCACAATAACAAGCGGCCTTCAATCATTTAGCACGTCCTTCAACAGTCTGGTTTCTTCACCCACTTCCCTGATGGTTGTCGTTTTTAAGAGGCAATAAATAGTTTAGATACAATTTATTGTTTTCGTATATCTTTTGTTTAGGTAAAAATCTTTCCCACATTTGTTTGGCCAAGAAATATTGGATTGGGGGTTATTACACAGAAATGTGGCAATTTAGAATTTAGGTCCTGCGGAAAACCCAACCGCCATAAACGACTCGCTTCCTTCTTAAACTTCTAATAAGGGTTTTAAGCCCCTGACTAAATAATCCTCCGCTTCCGTTAGACCATTAGAGCAATTACCTCAATACCTATACCTACCTATTTCCTGTTTAGTGAAATTCTAGTTTCTGCGTTCACCAAAGACTATTTTGATTTTCATTCTCGTGCCCCCATGTTTTCAGTTATTTCCTAAAAATTAAAGAAAGTATGTTCTCTATTGCTATGAGTCGAGTACCTACCTACCAATAATCGTTATTAAATAAATATAATAAAAAATTAAAAATGAGAATATTATTCAACGGAAGTAGAAAAACACGTTTTTTCTTCATTTTAATGTTTTTGAATTCAAATTACCTATCTACCTACAGAATAATGTACCGTCGGGATTAGTCAATTTACAATTTTTTTAAATTTGAATTAAAATACTGTCACTTTCGCAGTCGCTTTGAAATTTTCCTCGGAGGGCCGATCCAAATCTGACAATCAAGAGTACATCTCATTCATCACAATTGACTGAACTGTCACTTTTGTTAGATTGTAAAACAGTTTAATCTTCTGTCTTTTCAAATGCAACTTTGTATTGAAGAACATAGAATCGATAGAAGAAACACCTCAATCAATTACATTATCCTACTAATAAAATTAAGAATTGCAATAGTGAGAATGTAAGTAGTCCTTCAAAAGGAGCTTTTGTAAATTTGAACCCGCTACTGAAAACATGGATTTGAAAAAAACATTTTTGTAACTCTACTTAGGTAGGGTAAGAGCGCTCAAATTGGTTTTTTTTTAGGAAAAAATATAATGGAAACAGAAAGTGAAATGTGCAAAAAGCATGTATGTACATACATACATTTGAATTTAATATTGTTTTTCGCCGACCAAAAAAAAAGTGAAAAAAATTGGGTTTAAATTATTTCTTCGCAGGCAAAATTGCATGTAAAACCAGTAATACCAAAATCATATAATAGGGAAAAGGCCATTTTCAACATTTTTATAGACACCAAGTATGGCACATCAAATAAGGGTAGAACGAACTAACTAAGCGATTTATGAAGTTTTTGTCGAATTTTGATTATGTTATACCAACCGAGGAAAAAGTGCATTTTTATTGCCTTTATTGTAAAATCGATTTTCACTGCCGCACAGTGGTTCAGGCTATTACATTTCTCGGCCAAACATCATAGAAATTGAATCAACGGAATAGCCTTAAGTATTTCATATTTTAATAATCAAGTATTCATAGGTCTCTAAAAAGGCAAAATAAATCGCAATTAAATTGAGGGATTAGTGCGGCGTAAGTTTTTTTAAAAATCAATTTTATGCACCGTTATCTGTAACTGACGTATATTTTTTATCATTTATCAACATTCATTTTCTTTCTGTACGATAAAATTAAGTTTATATTATGAAACCAATCTTTACCTTGACTTTTAGCCAAGTGCGGGGTGTTTCCGGACCAACATTTTAGACTCTGATGATAGCCCTAATTGAGTACTTAAATCCTGAGCAAAGATTAGCTGCCCCCTTTTGCCCTTTTGCTTTATATAGGCTATATTTAAATAAACAGTACGAGTAGGGATACGTCCAAAATAAGATTTTAATAGCTACTATTTGTACTACTTGTGGTGAAAGTACCTATTCTAACTTTTTTTCATGAGTTTAAAGTTTGATGCACGACGCCAAAGGCGGAATGTATCAACCAAACGAATGAAAAAAAGATATTTTTCATTACGTAATGCACACGTAATTTCATCTCTCATTGACTATCCCCAAATCGATTTAATTTTTTTCAATGTATTTCCCGGTTTGGCCGCCGGTTGATTGACAAAACCTCCAAGTTTCATAATTTTAGGAGAAAAACATTTTTACACTCCCCCTAATTGACTCCCCAAGTTGATTTATTTTTTTTAAATTATTGTTCGGTTTAGCCGTCACTTGATTGACAAAACCTACAAGTTTCATAATTTTAGGAGAAAAACCATTTTCTCAGAGCCCCTCGTTTGGCCCACAAATAGGTTTAATTTATTTCAATATTTTTCCCGTCGTTGTTCACATACTTCCGCTCAGCATTGGAAGTTTCAAATTTTTGGCCGTTTTTTAGGGGCCGCAGTAAAAATGCACTTGTTTAATGTCAATCGGCGAAAAAATTATGTGTTCAACACAGCAAAAAAACAGATTTTCTGCCTTGACTGGATTCCTAGCCTCGGCTATCGCTTCGGCTATGAAACTTCAGCCGCGGCAGTAAATCTGTAATTTTTTTGCCTTGTTAAACAAATAACTATTATAGGAACAGAATTTCGTTAAATTGTTATGAGAGACCTCTATGAAAAATTGGATTCAATGTGGGAAAAAAACGGCTTTAAGCTTATGCAGGAAACGAACGAACCATTTTATTTTACCTGCTGAGGGGTTTTCCCAAGATAACTTGAAAGGTCTATACCTAACGGACAAAACTGGATTACTTCCACTCTACTCTGGAATATCTATTTCTTGCTTAATAAAAAGAAAAGTGAAATAAACGACTAAACGATAGTTTTTAGTTCAGATATATTTTTACTGCTTCAAAACGAAAGAAAAACTATTTGATTTTAATTTTACCTGCTGGGGTTTTCTCAAGATTTTCTTGAAAGGTATATCTATAACTATATTTCTTTCTAAAGGGCGTGATACACTGGGAAGAGAAATAAAAGATGAAGTTTTTAATTTAGGTACTTGTATTTTATTTTTTATTGCTTGAAAGGGAAACCCCCTTGAACAAAGATGTGAATAATTGGCTCTTGTGGCTCAAAGGCCGAACTATGTAAGTATATAAAGCCGCATTTACAAGTTTTCTTAGTATTTTTTATAACCATAGACACTGAAGACAGTAGACAGTCTCTAGGATGATAGCGGGCAGCGGTGTGTTATCGGCCATTGTAATAATTTATTAGGTAATATTATAATTGTTATTGTTCTCTCAGTCTCACATGTTTTCCTCGAATTCGACCTCGAAAGTTGATATGAGGCATGTTTTTTTTTTGGCGAAAAATTACGTTAATGTTAATATTTCATTGTTTTTTAAATTAGGGTGTTCGCCACGAAGTCCTAAACTTATAGGATGGGTGTTACTGTTCTTATCAAGTCATAAAAAAAACTCAAGTGGATTTTGGAATTGGAAGTCCAAATTGAAATCCATAGGTATGTCTTTGATTGCTTCTTTTCCATTGTCATGCTGTGTCAAATGTCATAATAAATTCGTAAATCCATTGTTATTTTGATAGAATCAACATGACTTTCAGTTTCAAATCCCACCAAAATCACATTTTTCTAGTCTTAACTGTCTTAGCAACCGAAAGTACTTTTGCTGGACCCACTTTCTCTTTCAGCAGTAGTTTAAGGGGGCATTTTACCTCTGCGAAAAACGTCGAAAAAGCGCTCTTGTATTTTTGAAACTACGAACTTATTTATTAGTTTTTTGACACAAAATTTTTTTCTGCGTGTAGACAAAAGATGGCAGATAATGCGTAAATAGCGATTTTAAAAAAATGCAATCGGGAGAGGTCAGAAAAAAATCAAAAACATCATCAAAAATAGGCCCTGTTGAGCAAAAGAGTCGTCAAAAAATATTCGGACATAATCCCCTTCGAGTTCAATGCCAAACAAGAATATCATATTACCGCAGAATCTTACGCAACTCATTCTTATCTCACGCTGATTCAGCGATCCCTGAAAAAATATCAATTCTGGTACCCAATAAATGAAATTCTCCAATTGAATGCGTGGAAGACACCTGCAGCATACACCCGTGGTTCAGTTCGTTGCAAAGCGACTTATTTTAAGCGCAGTGGTACCCCCTCCATTTCCTAGTTGTGAGTGAGTGCACAAGTCAGCTGGTAGCTGCGCGCGGACACGGGAGCTTTTTTCAATTTCCGTGATTTCAGTCCAGTTTCAGTCTAATTTCAGCGTTCAGAATGATCGAAACCGAAATTGTGCCCAATTACCTGTGCAAGAACTTCCGTGAGTATTCTTCGTATTTGAAGTTAACATTAATAATAGCTGAAAAATTTTGAAATGCTTGCTATTTTTGCCCGCTCGTATTTAACTGCTCTAAATTTTTCTGGCATGCTTTTGTGATTTTTTCTTAAATTACTTAACGAGTGCTAAATAATAAACAATCGTTATTGCCTGTGCCTTCGAGTGGTCGGGATCACACGTGTTATAAATCCGGAGGCAAGTCTTCCTAGAACCTGGATAGTTATAGTTATCGTTTGGACGATATGATTGTTTTGAAATGGAACACCTTGGAGAACACCGTAAATCGTAAATAAGAATCCCGGACGGAATAATAAATTATCTGCGAGTGTGTGAAGTGTTTCGGGCCTTGGGTTTCCCCCTCCAGGAGCAAAGTTATTTCAGAATTTTCCCGTTATTTGTATTTGGTTTTGAAGGGTTTTGGTGAACGAGGTTTTGTTCTTGATTTTCAGTGTGTGAGAACTTGAAGTTCTTTGACCAGTTCTCCCGTTCAGAGACTTTGGAGACGAAGCTCTTTGACAATTTCTCCCCTTCAGAGAGTCTGGAGACAATGTTTCATAGCGAACCCTCCCCGTCTGGTTCAGGTTCAGGATCGGAGCGCAACAGGTGAACTTTTATTATTTGTTTTACTATAGGTATTAATTGAATTTCGGAAATACTAAATCTCCATGACTTGTATTTTATTTTCACTATTGTCTTTTGAGAATGCTCTCCAAGTCCATCAGAAGGGTTGAAATCATAAAATAATACGTATAACTGGACGATGATGGACCGAAAGTTATCTGATAGGTACTTCGTGGTTGTCTGTGTCTGTAACACGTTTCGTTGGTATTTTGATCTGGTGGAAATATTTCCTAATCCTACGTAGATATCTACGTACCTGCATTACAAATTACAGGTCCTTTAAAATTTTCTGCAAATTATTAGCCATTCGGTGACGTTTGCAGATTGTAAACAAACATACGATCACGATTGCAGATTGTAAACATACTAACAAACATACGATCACGAAAGGGTAATCCAAGAACAAGAACAACTTCTTAAAATATATAATAACAATATAATATAATCAACCTAGCCATTCATTTTCATTTCGATTGCATTTTACTGCCCCAGTTCCAATAAATACCGGATTTCTTCACGGTCATAATTTATCACGTTGTGTCGTTGTGCCAGTGTAATAAATACAATAGCCCCGTTTTGTACGTTCTCAAATACCAAAAAATTTTGTCGCATCCATCAACTATAACAATTAATAGTATATGGTATACCAAAGGACTGAAGTGCATAATTTCTATCATTAATCCATTTCGTGATTACTGCTCGAGCGAAGCGAGGGCAGTAAACTTTCACGCTCGGGATTAAAATATCACTTCAGTCCTGTGGTACGTACCTACGCTATTTTTTTTGCACTCCCATTCAATTTGAATCCAAAATAGTCGAAAATTTTTAAAAAGTCACTTTGACGGAGTTTAATCAGTCAATGCAAGAATCAATTATCTAGCAACGGCCCTAAAAGTGCCACTTCAGTCCCGGGAGTGCGAAAAATAAGTTTTTTAGTTTTTTATAGGCAAGGAACTTGCCGTGGTAAAATTAGCTGACGGACTTTCGGTTTCATTTTTGTGAAATGGACAACAATCGTAATTCTTATAATAATAATTGTTCATCGGTTTCCGGCAATTAAATTAAATGAATTAAATGTAGGTGTTAAGAAATCGATTCGTCAATTGTTTCTCCCTTTCTATTGACTTTGCGATTAAAAAAATAGGTACTTAAATTCCGTCCATTTACTATTGCAGAACTAAAAAAGGTACCTAACGCTTTTTCATGAATATTTTTCTTTGCACTTTACTCAAAACTGGACGCACACAGAGGCCATTTTGGGCCAATTCAGAGCAAAAATTGCAAAATTTTGACATTTGTCATGTTTTCTGGCGTACCGTACTTGCAAAATTTCCTCATACCACCCTAAAATTCAAATTTTGACGTTCTGTCACTTCAATAGAAAATGAATGGAGAGTAAATACATACTTATCAAAATAAAGCTATGAGAATTTTATGCAGATAAGGTATCTTGTAGTTTTTTGATAGGATTAGTCGTTTTCGAAGTATTTGGCTCTAAGCTAAGGGTTTTTGCCACTAAAAAAATGAAACAGAAATGGCCCACATTTCACAGTGTTAAATAATGCAGCAGGGTGTGTATAATGCAGGAAAAATATTTAAAAAAATGTATCTATACTTTGTCCGGGATCCACATGACCAAGATTCACCCAATTTCCATGGCGACTCATTGTTGACAACAATGATTCGCCATGGAAATAGGGTGAATCCTGGTCATGTCGATTCCGGACAGATAGCTATTGTTTGAGGTCATGTCGATTCCGGACAGATAGCTATTGTTTGAAATAACACGGTAAAAATTATTTTGTCTAAAATTCAGTCATTGATCTGTCCAACCAAAACGATGGTCAAAATCTTATAAAAAATGCAAGTTTCTAACTTGCAATTGAAAATTAATTGAAGTTTCTTAATTATTTCTTATTTAAAGTGTTCACTGTTCCACTGAAATGGTAGAAACTTTGAATACATTTTTAGAACCAGAATTTGAACGTCTTTCTAATGGCGACCTAAAAAAGGAGGACTTGTATTTAAAATTTTAAGGCGATATGCTTAAATGGCACTTCCGGTGGACCATTGCTTCCAAAAGCTTTTTTAACGGGTCACCCAATCTTCATGTACCAAATTTCAGTCAAATCGATCTAGTAGTTTAGGCTATAATGTGTTTTTTTTAACCAAAGGGCAGTAAATGCGAATGAGTTTTGTCTTATTTAGAACAAGTATTTGAAGACCTTCCTGACGCTGACAATATTTTTTTTAAAAAGTTGTATATTTAAAATTGAAAATTGATGTGACAAAACGGCACTTTCCGTAGGTCGATTGCCTCAACACAGTTTTCAGCTCTTCGGCGTATAATATGCCGTCTCCATGTACAAAATTTCAGCTAAATCGGTCCAGAGGTTTCGGCTGTATCGTGTTTTTAACGTACGCTAACAGAGTCCCGAATATTTCAATTTTTGTGAAAAAAGCACTAAAAGTGAATACATTTTTAGAAGCAGAATTTGAAGGCCATTCTTATGGTGACGGGAAAAATGGGGGTTTGCATTTAAAATTGAAAAGTTGATGTGCCAAAATGGCATTTCCGGTTGCACGGTTGGCACCAAAAGCTTTTCAGATGAGTAGAATATCGAAGTCAATAAAAACGATTGACTGTGGTCACGTTTTATCATTGGTTTTGATAATAGCGTCCACGTTAGACTGAGACAAATTGTAAAGCAAAGTTTTTTGCAAAACAATGAAAGTCGTCTTTTTTTTAAAGAAAAATCGTAATGAAAGTACCACTTTTTTTTACGAAAAAATCTTAATGAGGGTATCACTTTTTTTAACGATTTTAACATTTTTTCATCTTTACATCTTACATTTTTACATTGTTACATTATATTATCAATCATTACTCCCCCATATAGAAAAAAATTCTTTTCCACTTTTTCTCGTATACGGGGGAATATACAAAAAAATTACGTGTACAACACGTAATGAAAGTATCTTTTTTTCAAACTCATGAAAAAAAGGCAGCAGAGAAGCGGCTGGAACCTCCCCAACGCGTGGGTCTTTGATTTCCGTGACTTGTGTTTAAGATTTTCAAGTTAATATGCCTAAATGGCACTTCCCGTTAACCAATTGCTCCCAAAAGCCTTTCAGATCTTCAACTGACCTCCATGTACCAAATTTCAGACAAATCCTTCCAGTAGTTTGGGCTATAACGTGGTTTCAGTGTTATTTCAAAATTTCGATTTTTCTACCCAAAGGGTAATAAATGCGAATAAATTTTATCTCATTTAAAACCAGAATTCGAAGACCCTTCTAATGGTGGCAATAAATCTTTCAAAAATTTGTTTTGGATGGGTAAATGAGAGAATACTTTAAATTTGGAAATTGGTGTGCCAAAACGGCACTTTCCGTGGGTCGATTGAATCCAACATTTGTTCAGCTCTTCGACGTGTAATACAATCCCCATGTGCAAAATTTTAGCCAAATCGGTTCAGGGGCTTGGGCTGTACCGCGATTTTAAAGTCCGATAAAAATCTCGATATTTTTAGTTTTTGGTCAAAAGGGCACTGACAGTGGATACATCTTTGGAAGCAGAATCTGAAGGCCTTTCTTATTGTGACGTGAAAAATGGGGGTTTACATTTAAAATTTAAAAGTTGATGTGCCAAAACGGCATTTCTGGTTGCACGATTGGCTCCAAAAGCTTTTCAGATCTAAGTTGGGTTATCACATGCACACGTACCAAATTTCAGCCAAATCGGCGTGTTTACGAACGAACGAACGTACGTACGTCATACATACAGACACATTTTAAAAACCACTTTTTTGGGTTCCTGAGACCTCAAAACGTACAGATCCGGTCTTATCTCGAATTCGAAAATTTTAGTGATTGCAGTAACCTCCCTTTTTTTTTAAATGGTGAAGTGGAGTGGGGAGGTTAAAAGTATTACTTTCATTACTAGTTGGTTGAGCAAATAACTATTTTCCCTTCAAAACCAAAGAAAAAAGTTATAAATTTTTGTCGTTAGTTTAGCTAATGATAAAGCGTTTAAAACTAACAATGTTTCTGCTTGTTTCTCAGCAAATTATACCATTCAGGAATCATCGAAGTTGGATGATAAAAATAAAACGAATTGTAAGTAAAACTGCTTGAAGGAACAGAACGACACTAATTTTGCATTGCTTGTGTTGTGATTAATTGTTGTGAAAGATATGTGCACGTTTTTAGTTGGAAATGGCCCTCTAAAAGCTATGAAATAATATGTACGAATATAATTAAAACGGCGTTCTCAGCTCACGCTCGCACTTTGCCTGCTGTCTCACTTCTTTGCATTAAACTTGCAAATGATTTACACTTGCGATGAGCTGAAAACGCCACGGATTTCCTGGTGCAAATAGTGACTAAAAATAATCCACTGATTGCTTATTGGACAATGGCCGATATTTTGTGAGTTTTCACATTGGCAACATTATTTTCGTACAGCCGACCGTAGCGGGTTATTTTTAGCGCCGTCGGTTCCCTTGGAATAGAAAATATCAGCTGTTTGGATTAAATTAAATCGTCACTATTCGCCCAGTAAATTATTAACTAGGTGATGGTGCATTAACGCCACGTAATCTCGGTGGTGATGGTCAAGCAAACATTTTCAATTTTAGATTTTTTGCACAACATTTGCACGCCCTTTCTAAGTTGTGGAAAAAATATCGTTTGGTTCTAGGATTTTGATTTTTGGTAACATTTCAATTTTTCAGAACCCCGGGCTTGATGGCTCCCACGGTGAGTCCCATGTACCGAGAGCAATTCCCGTCGTTCCAGGTTCGTAACTTAACTAATTGTTTGTTATTTTTCTTACGATCGAAATTTCAGTTTCCTGCTGAACAGACGCCGCCAATTTGGCCTTTGAATAGCTACGAATCCTCCGTGGAAAATTTGGTTGAAAACTTAACCAATTTGAACATTAGCCGAAGGTACAACAGGCAGCCTCCGCCGTCGTACTTGTGCCATTTATGCTTTCAAAAGGGACATTACATAAAGGATTGCCCTTTGGTAAGTTTTTAACATAATTAAGGGCCAAGTTTATAGCAAATTAATTTGATTCTAACTCGAGAGATGGCTGCTTCACACAGATTTTGTTGTTTTGTTGTGTTTGCATGATGAAAAGATACCTTATGTATCGCCCATTCTAGATTTAGCAAGTGTCGCTACTCGCCGCTAGGGCTTTGCGCTTCGACCGGAAATGGTTCGTAGTACATGTGGCAACACCGCAACCAAATTGTTACACTGTAGTGGGCTGCGACTAGGCTTCTAAGGTTTGCAATTGGTCGGCAGATGGATACTTTCCTATTTTAATAAGATAACCATATACGAGTATCCAAATTTTGATTCAATAAATTATTAATTTTTTAGTGAGATGACCTGCCAGCCCAGTTTTTTTTCCACATAACAAAACAAATCATGGTAGCATTTAAAAAAAAAATGCCCAGGAATACCTACCCTTTTTTAGTCATTTTTTTTTCTCAAAGTTTGCCAGAATTTTTTCATGCTTTGCCATAATAATTTTGATATTGAGAGGAAGGTGTAGTATTATTTTCATGCAGTTTGAATGTAGGTACCGTGTAAATTTAGACCTTAATAAACTTTACAATTTGTTCACAGGCGAGGCCAAAGGGCGAGGGCAAGACCCCCTATCAAGGACGCAAGCGTTGTTTTGGAGAGTATAAATGCCCCAAGTGCAAAAGGAAGTGGATGTCCGGAAACTCCTGGGCAAATATGGGCCAGGAATGTATCAAGTGCCATATCAGCGTTTTTCCGCACAAGCAGCGCCCCCTGGAAGAGCCCGGCGGCCTGGATGTATCTGATCAGAGTAAAGTACACCCGCAGCACTTGTGCGACAAATGTCGGCAGCTCGGGTTCTATTGCAGGAAACTGCAATAATTTGTTTGTTGTTTTCTTTTTTATTTTTTTTATATTGATATTAAGTTGATATACATAATTACTATATTTGGATGTTGAGATACTATATTATATGAATTCAAAATGTTGATGATATATATATATAGTAGGATGGCTTCATTCTCATCAATTTTACGTAAATGAATAAGCCTCCAAGGAAATGCTATTATGCTGATGTGATCAAACTTTTTAAGATACAAGTTTTTGTAGATTAATTCCTTAAGTTTTGTTTCTTTTTTTATTTTTATATATTTTATTTGAAATGTGCAGTTATACATTTATACATACATATACTTATGTATAGGTATTTGTTGAATGTCTGAGGGTAAATCTACTTCATTCAAATCGACTTGACGTAAAAAATCCAAGGAATTCAGAAAATCTGATGCTTTCAATCTCTCTTAATTCCTTTTTCTACGTCAAGTCCTTTTGGATCAAACTTTTTGACTCCTATTTTCTTAAATTTAAGTCCCTAATGTTTCAAATATATTTTCGTATTATTAATTGTTGTCTGTATTTAACCGAATCCAATTCCAACAGAGTGTTTACAATGTTCGTGCATCAAGTTTTGACTAGAATTTTGTTTACAGTTTGAGGCTTATTTTATTCAATTTGAAAAAATCGTTGAGATTCTTCAGTAACTCGAACATTGAAGATCAAGAGAATTATTTTTAATTATATTTAAAAAAAATTGGCAGTCTCGAAGACGGTAAAAACTTCTACTTTTTCACAGAATTTGTAAATGTAGCATTTAACTTTATTTAACCAAGGTCGGGTGTGCGGAGCGGTTGGATGGCTGATGCACCCGGCGCTCATTTACTAAAATCTAAAATATATATATATGTTTTTCACTTCTAAAATGGACATTTTTCGAAAAAATGGCACAAAGGTTTTCGATCCGGCAATGCAACAGCTATGGAATTCGAGAATGATAATACGCCCTTTTGCTAGGAAAAACTCAAAAAGGCTTTTTGTCCCTAAAATGGAAATTTTCGAAAAAATTGCATAAGGTTTTTGATCCAGCAATATAACAGCTGTCGAATCCGATAGTAAGAATATTTTTTTTTGTAAAGTAAATTGAAACAAGGGCCCTTTAGCCACTAAAATGACATTTTTCGAAAAAATGGCACTAAGATTTTCGGCTTGAAAAAAAATCGGTAATAAAAATATACAGTTATGCATAGGTTTTTTTTTCACGGCACCATTTTTTGGCCAAAAGGGAACAAGTGTGAATACATTTTTGGAAGCAGAATTCGAAGAGCATTCATATGGTAGCGAAAAATGGTGGTTTGCATTTAAATTTTTAAAGTTGATGTGCCAAAAAGGCATTTTCCGTGAACCGATGTGGCCCAGATTCTAACCAGCACCTACAAATCCCCCACTGAATATGTGTGCCAAATTTCATCTCGATACGTTCAGTAGTTTGAGTTGCAGCGTGATCCAGACAGACACACAGACATTTTTCCAAAAACCACTTTTTTGGGTTCCCAGGACCCTGAAACGTAAAGATTTCATGTTTTTGGCGATTCGATTTTTTTGAATTTTCCGATCGATTCCAGTAACTGCTTCGCGAGCGTAGAAGTAAAAAAACGAAGGAGAAGAAGAAAAGCGACATTTAAAGTTAATATCTTGCCACATTTACTGCCATTCTGTCAGTTCAATAGTTTAAAAGAAGAATGAGCATTTTCATTATTTTCCGCCGAAATGGTAGAACCCAAATTTAACGATTTTTTAATTATGATATAAAAAATAAGCTTTTTAAACGAGAAGCGGCAATCGGCATACAATCCATCACAATCGGTCTTATTCTGGATAACACTGATAAAAATATCAATATTGACAACTTTTAATGCATCTGATTGGGGTGATCTTTTCAGTTCCTATCATGAAAACTCGAGTAACAATAACTTAAAGGTTTTCAATGTCATCCCGAATAATACTGAATGAATATATTATGATCATATTCAAGTGCTATTGATGATTTCAATAATTCCAGTGCATCAAGGGTGTCAGTCTACGCAGTAGGTAAAACAGTCCGGCTGTATTATCGGCGGCTCTGCCAGTTTTAAGTTTTAAAGGTTTTAAAGAAGGACATCTATTAATACTTACTCGAATCAACGTGATTAAACGAAAATAACGGTCGTCCAGTCTAAGCGTTGCCAATTTTGGTGATTAATGCACTACATCTGGTGCTTTTAGGCGCTTTCATCTCATGACATTTTAGGCGCTTTCCTTTTACACATTTATCTGAGTAGCCTCAGTCAATCTAAGCAATTTGGTTGGTTCATTTGAACATTGACCAATCAAACTACTGATAGTTAAGTGAACCTTCTTAGATAAATGTGAAAATGGAAAGCAGCTTTTATGACAAATTATTTATTTGTTTGTCATTGTCATTGTCACTCTTGTGTCACAGCAATCTTAAGGCGTTTTTTCTCGATAATATTTTATCCATAACAAATTTTATCCACTTGCATGCAACTCTTGTAACTTACCTAAATGAATAACGATATATATATAATGAAAAACGATATCGTAAGCTTTTTTCATCAAAATCCCCATCGAAGAACTTTTCTTTCTATTTATAAATTTATAATACTTGTCAGGGCCGTGCGGTAGATTTTTTCCAGGTGATGCGACTCTCCGAAATGGCGCCCTTCCAGGCAGGGCCGTAGCTCCCTGTAGGGCGTGCACAAAAATTTTTTAACTGAAAACAATCGAATTTTCCAGTTGAAAAGTGAAAAGCCAATGTAGCGCCGCAGGCAAAATTTTTTGATAATTTCAAGGTCACGCATTTTCCCAGCACTTCAGAATAAGAAAAGGAAAAACTTAACTTTAGTAAGGCAGATTTTTTTACCGATTTGGCGCTTATTTATATAAAAAGAGTGACTTCTAGTCAAAGAAGGTTAAGTCCACCGGGTTCAACTTCTAAAAAACATGCGCCTGTTTTTGACTGCCAACTCGCACCCGACATCCGTGACCCGACCGAAGTAAATTTGACATCCAGCAAAATTTTGACTGACAAAATAGAGTATTATACTAATTAAACCAATGTGTTAAAAATGGGTGGATATGATAGTACTCAATTTGGTATGAAACTTAGCGACGCTATTTGTTGCAAAATAATTATTGTGTAATAAATATTAGTAGTCAAAGGTTGCGAAAATCAAGTTTGCGCCAAAACGCTTGGGTAACCTTGGGGGTCCCTACGTCACTACTCAACCTTCGAGTTACGCGCTACGTCTTCAAGCCACAGTTCAAGTTCAAAGCAATGAAAGCATACCAACCATTGTCACAGTACAAGTACAGCTACTAATTATTAACCTAACCTAGATTCTGTCTGTTGCGCACGTGTTTTGTAAAGTTTTCAGTTGTATCGTTTTTGTGTTTTTTTAAATTAATAATGGAAGAAGGGTACGAAAGAGCCTGGTCTGATAATTTGCCAGAAATTCTGCCAGAAATGTTGGCTAGGTTTTTCTCCAGCAACCCGGACTTTGTAGGTGCTGAAATGTCTGGTACCAAAACTACGAGGTAAATTTTGAACCCTTTTGTAATCAATTATATAACTATTATTGAAATTCTAGGGCTACTCAAGCAGTTTATGGTGAAGAAGCCTCCGGTTTTGTCCAGTTGAAAAGGCAGGGGGAAACTTGTATAATCAAGGCACGAGTTACCCCAGAACATAAGCTCCGTAATCCGGACTATAGGGTGACAATTGTTATAAATGAAACACAAAGAACGATTCTTAGTGCAGAGTGCACTGGATGTGTGGCTTGCAAAGGTAACGATGACTTAGAAAAAATATTTTTCCTCAAGTATAAATTTTAGGTGGATGTAAACATTCAGTGGCCTTCATTTTCTGGCTTTACAGAAGAAGTTGTGAACCAGCAGTAACATCGAAGGAGTGTTACTGGAAATCTTCTCGGCTCTCTAGAATTGCCCGTGGTAAAAGTTTTGTAAAAGCAGCAGAGTTAGGTAAAAAGACACCACCAACGTTACCTAATGTACCAGATTTCAAATCTCAAGTTGTGAGCGTGTTGACAGAGAAAAACTCGCAGGCCATGATTTGTAACATACCTTTGCGAGACAATGTGTTACTGAACTCTTCAATGTATTATTTAGGCTTAACGTTCGAGGACGTCCTTGATGCAGATGGTAGTTCAGGATCACCTGAGTTTTTTTTAAATTTTTGTCGTGCCAACATGACTACTGAAATGTGCAAGGCAATTGAGATAAGTACTAGGAACCAAGCAGATTCTTCTTTATGGTTTGAAATGCGATTTGGTCGAATAACAGCATCTAGAGCATACAACTGTTCCGTGTCCCATACATATGATGGCTCACTTGTCGAAATCATAATGGGTGCTGGGCTGCCACTTAAATTAGCTGCCCTATCGAGAGGCAAAGATTTGGAGCCAAAAGTCCTGGCAGTAGTAGCGGCCCAGATGGATGTGAAGATTGAAAAGTGTGGGTTTTTCATGGTTCCGGAAATTCCCATATTTGGGGCCTCTCCAGATGGTGTAACAGATGAACTGTGTTTTGAGGTAAAGTGCCCATCAAAGGAATCGACAGTGACGCACTACATAAAGGATGGTGAAGTTACGAAAGCGCCATATGCTCAAATGCAACTTCAAATGCATTTGTCAAAGAGAAAAAAATGTATATTTTGTGTAGCTTCGCCAAACTTCGAAACTAACAATTTAGTTACATTAAAGGAAGTTCATTATGATGCTGAGTACTGTTCAGAATTGATTAAAAAGTGCCAAGATTTTTGGAATGTAGCCATATTCAATAAAATTTGTAAGCAATAGAATAAATCTTGTTTTTTGTTAGACTTCTTTTTTACACCACTTCTTTTTTAAAAACCACAAAGAATTCTGTTCACCTTAACTAAAGTTTAAAAAAAAACCAAGAACTGTCCAACATAATTTATTTTTTACATTAAAGAGTGATTATTAATTTACAAAATAATTTTAATTTTTCTAACAAGCCTGCATTCACTTGATTAAACGATGATGTACATTTAAAATTCCGCATACAATCACAATAATATAATCCATTAAGTAAATAAGATTATGATCAATGTGGGAGTAAGGTACCAACATTTGAAACTCTCTCAATCGTCCAATCACTCTTTCAATGTGAATTCTTAGGGCTGCAATTTGCTTGCCAGCTTTTACATCCAGTTTGGATAAGGGCTGCTTTCCTTCTACACTGGGAGGTCTTACCAGCTGACAACCTTTCTGCGTTAAAACACTTGCAACGTGCTTAAACCCCCTATCTGCCATGACCGTGTAGTTATCTGGCAGAACATTTAGAAAATCGCTTTTCTCCACAATCGTTTTGTCTGATGTTCTCCCCCCAAACCCAATTGATACAAAATTTATTATTCCATTTGGGGTGGAGGAGATTAAATACTTTATAGTATTTGCTTTGTAATATTCAGACCAAGTTAATGACTGGTTAATTGGGTCTGTTGGTTTTTCAATTGCAATTTCAAAACAGTCAACAATAGTCTTTACGTTAAAATATTTAGACCTAAAGGCAATTGGTAATGACCACCTAATTTCGTCACTGGAAGGCCAGAAAACTAACTGTTTTAAGAGAGCACATAACACAGGCACTGTTTTTGTAAAAATTTTTCCTGCATACGATACACTAACACCAAAGTCATCGGCCAATCTGACATATTCATCGTCAGTTCTGATTTTTTTTAAGGTCAATAAAATATGCATTTTTGGTATGGGTCCATTCTTTTCACATAAATTTACTATTACGTAGGCATCTTCTGGAAGCCCCAAATATTTTTGACTTCTACGCTGTAATAGTCTCAAGTGATATCTTTTGTGACCTTCCAAATCTTGTCTGTGTTCGCTATCAGAACTTACACTTAAACTGTCCTTATCAGAATCACTGCTCGTATCACTTTCACATGAGGGTTCATATTCACTGTCTGATGAGATTATGTCATTACCTCGGTCACTCCCATTTGTTGAACCATTGCTCTCTAAAATCTCGCTGTCTGTTGCTAAAACTGATGTCTTTGTAGAAGTTCCTACAGATTGCACTTTTACAACAGCATTCACATAAGCACTTCGTACTGATGGCCTATAGTGAAATTGAACAGCCTTGTTCACTGTTGAAATCTTATCTGTTTGTACACCTTTTGATGAAAATGAAAGGGACTTTTCTATAGTTTCCTCTACTGCAACCACTTCTTCAAGATCCTCAAAACCTTCTACTGCTTGTTCACAAGTTGAAGTTGATGGAATAGGTTCTCTGCTTTCATGAATTGTTCGAGGAAGTGAAGCTTGAACCCCGAGCTCTTCTTTAAACAACATTCGTCTTGTCGAGCTTGAAGTTGCCACCGTTTCAAGTGCAACACGTTTCCTTTTCTTGGCTGAAGATGAAAATTGACTTTCCCTTGGCGACCTCCTCTTTGATGGTGTCAAAAACTGGTGGGGAACAACATCAGCCCTAATCCTGAGTACTGTGCCGAGGGTTTTAAAATACTGCCAATTTTCAGCATCTTCTTCCAACTAAAATAATTTTAAGTAAAAAAACCAAATGTGCTACTTTTATTAATAAAACAACTTACATTAAAATGGTCTTCACAGCAGTATCTACCAGTGTGGGCCACTTGCTTTACATTTACAGCTTGAAACCACTTTTCACGAACAGTTTTAGTTGTAGGTACTGCAATAAACAGCTTACTGGGCGTTGATCTGTTATTATTTCTACAGCCTGGTACAAAACACGTTTTATAATATCCAGACATCTTTTTATAATACTTATGGAGGAATACTGCTATTTTTACAAAGTCAGGTTAAGTTCTCTTGTTTTGACGCGAATTTGACACTTTGGATGAAGAACGCTAAGACAAACGTCGAGTTGAGTCGTGACGTAATGTAGCAAGAAAACATGGCGGGGAATCTGAAGCGTTTTGAACGATTTCAACTAATTTAATTTTTTTCTGTCTTCCTGTAACGTTTCTACTAAAATAAAAAAATACGACCTAATTTTTTTTATTCAAATTGTTGATACAAGCATTTTCATATTTTGAGTATAATACTCTGTACAGAAACGAATCGTACTTTCATACTTAGTTTTCCAGTCAAACTTATGATAGGATAAATATTTTTTACAAAGTTATTTATTTTTTAATTTACTACTTTTTGAAAAGGGTGAAATGGCGCCCCCTTAGAGTGGCGCCTGATGCGGCCGCCTCTCCGCCTCATAGCACCGCACGGCCCTGATACTTGTCTTGTAGTTATGTTTCATAAACAAATCATGAATGCTCTTAGGGAAAAACCGAAATGTATACGACACCGACTGTGCCGTCATCTATGAGCACGCCTCTGGAACATACCTAGTTCTCCGTTATCGCTACCTGCAATATCAACATACAGCTGTCACTTCAAATATCTGCTTCAAATGCCACTTTTAAAAGTTAGGTTATTTTAAAAATAGCTGTATAGTTACAAAATCAGATCTTCAGCATCCAGGATGAAGTAAGGCTCCATTTTATGATGCTACATTTATTATCCTATTTATGCAATATTATTATTGCCACTTTTTAAATATTAAAACGTCTATAACCTAACAAACAATGTACCTCTTCTTTAGGGCTGTAACCACCGCCTTGTCTCTAACCCTAGGACTCTCAGTATTCGGTTTATCAGGTTACCTCTTATACCTGTTGTTCAAGAAGGATGATGAGGATTACGTGGACACCTTCGATAGAGCCTCAAAATTCAAGATCCTTGAAGTCCCAGTGGCAAAAGGCATGGTGAAAGTTCTAATCGGAAGAGGAGGGAAGAACATAAAACAGATTCAGGAACAATCCAACACACGAATTAATTTCAAGGAGCCCGAGGGTAAAGATCACGCCGTTTGTGTGATAAAAGGTTCAGTGGAGGCTTGCAATATTGCCGAGAATCTGGTGCAGGAGTTTCTCAATAATCAGCCGGTGCTTGAATGTGAAGATCTTTATGTGCCACAGTCGTACATTGCAAGGATTATCGGGAGGGATGGGGAGAGGATTCGGGAGATATGTATCTCGTCAGGTGCCAAAGTTACTGTTGATAATAATAGGGCTAGTTTAAATAGAAGGATCACGATTAAGGGTAGTTTGGGGAAAAATATCGAGCGAGTTGATTATTGTAGTTTTTCAGGCACAAAGGAGCAGATAATAGTTGCCAAGTCTTTGATTGAAGATGTTGTTGAAGAATCTCAAAAAGCACAGAATCAGATTGAGATGACCTTGTCAAAGAGGGAACCGAGGCTACCTGCGAAGGGTGGGGATAGTCCAAAGAGTGATTCATCTCCTAAGGTCGAGCGAATTTCACCGGTGCCAGGTGAGATCGAAATAGGCAGGTCAAGGTTTTATCACATTCGGTTTTTTCAAGGTTTTTAGAATTCTGTGGATTTATGTCATGGCTTCTTAAGTACCCAAATCATGAGATGGCGCTAGCAGTAAGACTTCTACAACATTACAATAATTGTAATTTATGCTGTCCTCGGTAGGGCGCACCGAGGTCACTTCCTTTCAGCATTAAAGTTCTTGATAATGAGATGCAATGCTGCAGAAATCTGCAAAATCGTGCTGCTAGCGCCCTCTCATGATTTGTGCACCAAGCTGACTTATGTCGTGACGTGATATAAATCCACTTAGAATCAGCCCCTAAGGTACCTAATTAATTGAAGAATTAACGTTTATCAGCGCCCCAGTTAAAAACACTTTTAAAGATCCAAAGCACAATTACTGACGTCGTTTATTTAGAATTTCACATTATGTATAATAATGTAACAACTAACAACTTCAACTAGTTGTAGCCATGGCTGAATTAGCCTGGAATCGTTTTAGCTCACAAAAGTAAAAATACACTGTTTGTTCTTTTGTTTTAGTACTTTGTACTTACCCAAATGTAACTATTTTTAACTTTTTTCCCAAATTCCACCACAACTACAGGGCGTTTGAAATAATCAACAACGAAAATTACAAAATCTACTCATTTTCTAGTAATAAGTGACAATTTTTTACTTGTAAGCTTCAACAGGATCTGCAGGGCGGTCCGGAAGTTTCTGGTACAGATTGAATTGTTCAGTCTGGAACCCGAATAATATTGTTCCAGCAAAGAACAATATTCCAGAGGCGAGGTGTTTGTTGTACCTTCTTTGGTGTGCAGCGAAGTTTTCTTGCCAACTCCCTTTGGGGCTGGGCAAGACCTCCATGGTCCTATCTCTCGTGGGTCTGACGGAGTATGATCGTCGGAAAATATTAATGGGAATTCGCATTTTCACAGACATTTTTACTGCATTATATAACACGTTTTGTGGAATCTGAATAATGAACGTTCTGTTATCGATATCTTATCAAAACCTAATCTGAAATGTTTGTTGAGAGTTACGTTGGCACACCTTTTCAATAACCTGTCAATAATGAACTATAGAGCGAATGTATTCTTGAAATTGTTCATTGAATGGAAGTTTCAAAATGTTAATATTTTGGTACCGACAACTAAGCCGACAACCCCTACCTATGAAAAAATATAATCTAAAAATTAACCTTTTAAAATTTCCCGCGAAGGGGAGAGATTACACTCAAGGGGGAACGTAGCTCATGTCACCAAAATTAATATTTCATTTTATGGCCTTATACAGGGTGGGTAATTTTTCGATGCTCACCATTGGCATCTCCTAAACGGTAAACGATTCGGGGTCGGTTAAATTACAGAAAAGTTGCGCTATTTCTTGGCGATTAAGGATCTGAAGAGAATTCCCCGATATTTTGATTAATTCTTGAGTTATCACAAAAAATCTGAAAATTGTCAATTTAAAGGAAAATTAATATCTGCCTAACGATTGCTGTTATTTAAATGAAACTTGGAACTTTCATATTTTGCTCAGCTGTCAATTGAATGGCATTGACAGAAATTTTCTAGGCCTTCTAGATTTTGAATAAAGACAGTCAACTTTTCTTTTTCTTATGGGCGCCATATTGAATTTTAACACCGGCGGATACACAGAAAAATTAGCTTCTCAAAAATGTAACCAACATGGACGTTTTTCAAAAAATATGTGAAAGCCCGAGTCACACGACCGCAAGACGTATTTTATTACTGTTGAACTCAATTGTTTTCGCATGTTATAAGAGATTGAAGAAGTCTGCGTACTTTTTTGCAAATGTTTTTCATCTAAGTTTAGGCTAATTTTGCAAATTATTCCTACCAATTTTCAAATTCTGACATCTGTAAAAAAGTTTATGTTGAGTACATTTTTGAAAAGCCAATTTTTTTGTGTATTTGATGGTGTTAAAATTCAATATGGCGGCCATAAAAGAATCAAAAGTTGACTGTCTTTAGTCAAAATCTAGAGGATCTAGAAAATTTCTGTCGATGCTATTCAATTGACAGCTGTCAAAAATATTAAAGTTGCGAGTTTCATTTTTAAACAACATCAACCGTTAGGAAGATATTAATTTAATAATAGGCAATTTTCATATTTTTTGTGATAACTCGGGAACGAATCAAAATATCAGGGAATTCTCTTTAGATTTTTAATCATCAACAAATAGCGCAACTCTTCTGTAATTTAACCGACCCTGTATCTTTTACCGTTTAGGAGATCCCAATGGTGAGCATCGAAAAATTATCCAGCCTGTATAGGAGTATGGTTATATTCGAAAATGCTCATTTTAAAAGGTCTTTCAATCAAAACAATAATTCATAGGTACCTACCGTAATTTTCCATTACACAATCTTTGAAACAATATTTAAATTGTTTTTTGTGTTGGTGTTTTCCGGCAGTTGGGGAGACTGTTTTACAACGACTTGATGTTTTCCGGCACTTGGAGAGGCTGTTTTACAACGACTTAACGTTATTAAGCCTATTTTCGATGTTTTATGTAAGTATACAGTTTGTCCCAGAACTCGCGGAAAATCTGTTGATGGCAGACTCCTGAACCTAATCTGAGACGAATTTTCCTTTCCGAAAATTCCGAGGGTTCAATAGTTTTCAAATGGGAAGCAATTCAAATCCTCCAATCAGAATGTATCCCTTAATTAAAGGGTAAGGTGCAATAAGGATGTGAAAGCTGTTGCTGGAGATACAAAAATAATTGTTGTGCTCCCTTATTGTTTGCGCTTTATTATTTTTTTGTGTATCCCAGCAACATCTTACATCCTTTTACTTTACCTTTACCGTCTTATAAAGAGATTCATTCTGACTGGCGGACTACAATTGCTTCCCATTTAAAAACTATTGAGCCCTCGCAATTTCCGCAAAGAAAAATTCGTCTCAGATTAGGTTCAGTTCTCTGCCATTAACAGATTTTCCGCGAGTTCTGGGACACCCTGTATTTGTAGTAGTGATAATTTGAATAAAGCCGAACATCGAATGATTATTAAATATTCCAAAATTATGTAAATAGTCAGCAACAAACTATTTAAACAAGGAAATAAAGCATGACCCCAGAACAGATGACCATAAAATACACAAATAACCACTTTTAAGTATTACTCGAAAGATAAAATTTACATTGTCTGTGAGCACCTCAAAACACAGCAAACAATTACTCAAACTCTGTTTTAATGATCAAAATGTTAACACGTAGCCTTATGGCAAATGTCACTGTTTGTCCCAGAGTGGGGGAAATTGCCATTTAATTCTTGTATAAAATTCATATTTTATGTTTCAGGCCAATCTGATACCCAATTTGAGGTGTACGTTTCGGCCATGGTCGATCCATCTCGATTTTGGCTGCAAATCGTGGGCCCTAAAGCCACCCAACTTGACGTTTTGGTGGAGGAAATGACGGAATACTACAAGAAGCAGGAAAATCGTGACTCGCATATTTTGCATAGTGTAAGCAAGGGCGACGTTGTCGCCGCCATTTTCCAGTATGACGGCAAATGGTATAGAGCGGAGGTCCTCAACATCAATGATAACGATTCCGGTCGTCAACAGGCCGAACTATACTACGTGGATTATGGTGACACTGATGTAGTACCAATCGAGGAACTTTATGAACTTCGAACGGATTTCCTTCGTCTTCATTTCCAGGCCATTGAGTGCTACTTAGCTAGAATCGGTTCGTATAATCTATAACAAACCAAATGGTGATTGGCATTACCGAAAGTTTGTTACTAATTCACCGTTATAAGTTGATTTTATGTTTTTTGTGAAGTATTAAGTATTTTGTTGTAAGTCATTATTAATTACTAAACTGGTAATAAAGGGTATAATTTAGCATGCAAGTCAATAACAAGCTTTCGGTTATGTCAATCGCTTCTTATTTTATTTAGATCCAGTAGGCGAGGCGTGGTCGTTGGAGGCTGTTGACAAGTTCGAGGAGTGGACCCACGTGGCCCAGTGGAAGAAATTGTCGGCAAAGATCAACGGTTACAGTGTAAGGGAGAAGACTCGTGCCAAACGGGAGGGTTCGCCAGTGCCCGGTGTGGATTTATTTGACGTTAACAACGATAAAGACGTTGATATCGCGCAAGAATTAGTGAATCACGGATTTGCGGTGTTCAAGAAAGACGCGGACTTGAGGTCTAGCAGCAGGGCCACCAGTGTCAGTAATCTTAGCGTGGCTTCCAGTTCGTAGGCGAAATTAATTTCAGTATTGCCGTACTTAATTTTTTTTCTAACAGTATGGTGGTTTTTATTGCTAGTAAAACAGTTTTCAGTTAGCTTTTATCCAAATCTGAAATAACTTGTTTAGTTAGTATATGTACATATTTTCCCAGCTTAATAAATGTTCATTTTGAAATTTTTGTTTGAAATTTCGCCCGTTTTACATAACTTGTTTGATTGGTCAAGGATGACTTGGTAATTTAAAGTTTCGCGCCTTGCACTTCGGATTTGGGGGATAAACAAAAAGTACCTAACTGAAAAGTTTCATTGCTTGACAAGTGTGTACAAGTGTGACATAAGTTTGCACTGTTGCCAATTGCCAAACCTTCTCCGTCCTTTAAAATTTCTGAAAGAAGAATAATTAATTAATACTGTAATAATTCTCATTATTATTATAAAGCTTTACACTCCCAAAGAAGTTTACAGCGTTTTACACTTTTTTAAATCCTGTTATCACATGGCGGATCAGTCCATCATATTTTCTGCTTATGCCTCTTCCCTCTATAACTTTTGGTGCGTTTTAGCTATTTCCACTATGTTCCTCCAAACTTTTCTGTCTTCTATTTTCCCTCTCCAGTTTTCTATTTTCATCGCTCTTATATCATTTTCAACTTGTTCTTTCCATCCTATTTTCGGCCTTCCTCGCGCTGTGGACTCTGCGGGGGGTCCAATCTGTCATCACTCTTACTGGGTTTTCTTTTTGTTCCTATGTGCCCGTACCATCTTATACGCTGTGCTTTTATTGCTCTCACTATGTTATCGTTCTTCATCCATTTTTCTATTTCATGGTTCATCCAGCTCCTTATCTCATTTCCATTTTCAACCTTTGGCCCTACTATACTTCTAAACTATCCTTCTCTCAAAAATTTTTAGATGTTCCTCTTCTTTTTTTGTCAAACACATCGTTTCTGCTGATGCGTACATTACGACGGGCCTACTTATAGTTGTTTTATAGATCTTCATCTTCGTAGTTCTGCTGAGTTTCTTGTCTTTAAGCAATTTCTTGTTTCTATGGAAGGCTCTATTTCCGGCTTGTAGTCTCAGCTTGCACTCTATCCTTTCGTTTGTTCTACTAATAACACTCCAGGTACTTAAACGCTTCAACTTCTTCAAAAAGATATCCATTACTCTCCATTCCTGCTAATTGTGTCTTCTTGTTTCTCCTGCAATGCATATATTTTGTCTTCTCTTTATTTATCTCTAAACCCCTTTGTTTTGCTTCAGACTCCATTTCTTGAAAGATTTTTCGTAGATCCCTTTTTAACAGTATGGTGGTTTTTATTGCTAATAAAACAGTTTTCAGTTAACTTTTATCCAAATCTGATGAAACAACTTGTTTAGTTATTATATGTACCTGATTGTACCTACATATTTTCCCAGCTTAATAAATGTTCATTTTGAAATTTCGCGCGTATTACTTAACTTGTTTGATTGGTCAAGGATGACTTGGTAATTTAAAGTTTCGCGCCTTGCACTTCGAATTTGGGGGATAAACAAATAACAAAAAGTAACTGAAAAGTTTCATTGCTTGACAAGTGTGACATAAGTTTGCACTGTTGCCAAACCTTCTCCGTCCTTTAAAATTTCTGAAAGAATAATTAATTAATACTGTAATAATTCTCATAATGGAGCTAAATATTTCAGAATTTCTCTCAAAAGAACTAGAAATTGCCCCTGCTGCGTTCTTTTAAAAGTCATTAAAAAAAACAATAGACACCTGGCAACAGTGTCCAGCTTTGGCGGGCTGGCGTCATTTTGTTATTTCGTTTCTTCCGTTTTTTGTCGTGAATTTGTGTGTAAATCCAAGGAAAATATAAAGAACCCCGAGAATGGGCGACAAGGGAGACGCCGGTAAGTACTTTTCCGCTTTACCACCCCACAATTCCCAAAAAAATCACTTCGACTGACATAACCTAAAAATTTTAGAAACCTTCGACGATGCCGTTGAAGAACGCGTTATTAACGAAGAATACAAGATATGGAAGAAAAACACCCCTTTTCTGTACGATTTAGTGATGACCCATGCACTGGAATGGCCTTCGTTAACAGCTCAGTGGTTGCCGGATGTGACCCGTCCGGAAGGGAAAGACCATTCCATCCATCGTCTGATTTTAGGCACCCATACTTCCGATGAGCAAAACCATTTACTAATTGCCAGTGTGCAGCTACCTAATGAGGACGCACAGTTCGATGCCTCGCACTATGATAATGAAAAAGGGGAGTTTGGGGGTTTTGGCTCGGTTAGTGGCAAAATTGAGATCGAGATCAAGATTAATCACGAAGGAGAAGTCAACAGGGCTAGATATATGCCTCAAAATCCTTGTGTCATAGCAACTAAAACCCCGTCGAGTGATGTACTTGTTTTTGATTATACAAAGCATCCGAGTAAGCCTGATCCGAATGGAGAATGTCACCCTGATTTACGCCTCCGGGGGCATCAAAAAGAGGGGTATGGACTCTCGTGGAACCCCAATCTTAACGGATATTTACTGTCAGCAAGTGATGATCATACCATTTGTTTGTGGGATATAAATGCAACCCCAAAAGAAAACCGAATTATCGATGCCAAAACTATCTTCACTGGTCACACAGCTGTAGTCGAAGATGTAGCCTGGCACTTACTGCACGAGAGCCTCTTTGGCTCAGTCGCTGATGACCAAAAGTTAATGATTTGGGACACCAGGTGTAACAATACGAGTAAACCTTCACACACTGTTGATGCTCACACTGCTGAAGTAAATTGTTTGAGCTTCAACCCTTATTCTGAGTTTATTTTGGCAACGGGGAGTGCTGACAAGACTGTAGCTTTATGGGATTTGAGAAATCTGAAACTGAAGTTGCATAGCTTCGAGTCGCACAAAGATGAAATCTTCCAGGTGCAATGGTCACCTCATAATGAAACTATTTTGGCTTCTTCCGGCACTGATCGCAGGTTGCATGTTTGGGATTTGAGCAAGATTGGGGAGGAGCAGAGCCCTGAGGATGCCGAGGATGGGCCCCCGGAGCTGCTCTTCATCCACGGGGGGCACACTGCGAAAATTTCAGGTAATTTTACTGCTTTTTATTAAAAAACGTGGAGACATCTAGTGAGAGTTTCTGAACTACGTGGAATAATGATGAGGTAGACTCCTACAGATTCCTGCCTTACCACCTCTCAAAACTTGAGAAAACTATCATAAGCATGCGTTGTAGGTTGTAGGGTTGTAGCAATTGTATTAATGGTAGCATTTCCTGTGTTGTCATAAAAATTTCCGGTACCGTAACTAAGTTAGCGCCTAAATCGTGAGATGGCGCTGGCAGTAAGATAAGGGTAAAGTCACTAGATATACAGGGTGTTCTAATGAAAAGTATCCACCCCAAATATTTCGTAAACCAAATAAAATATGAAAATTCGCTCGGACAGGTCGATTTTGATTTGGAGGGGGACACTTAAATCCATCCTTGGCGAAATTTCAAAACTCACCCCTTAACCCCCACCTACCCTCACTTCAAAATTTTAAATGGCAACCCGCCCCACTTGTGATACATCATTTGAAAGCTAATTTCATTGCCAATCTAACGCTGTAACAATTGTTCATATTTGTTCAACTTTAGCGCCCTCTTTGGTCAAATTTTAAATTACATTAGGGCCCTTTGTGATACATCATTTGAAAGGAATTGAAATTATCTGTAAACTAATGCAAGAATTTTTTAAATCTATCCATTCGTTCAAAAGTTACAGCCTAATCTTGAAGGATTCCTAGGCCCAGAACCAGCTCATGTCTTTCAATGTAACTTTTGAACGAGTGGGTGGATTTCAAAAATTCTTGCATCAGTTTACAGAGAATTTCAAACCCTTTCAAATGATGTACCACAAAAGGCCCTAATGTAATTTAAAATTTGACAATAGAGGGCGCTCGAGTTGAATAAATATCAAAAATCGTTACAAAGTTAGGTTGGCAATGAAATTAGCTTTCAAATGATGTATCACAAGTGGGGGGTTGTCATTAAAAATTTTGAAGTGGGGGTAGGTGGGGGTTAGGGAGTGAGTTTTTAAATTTCGCCAAGCATGGATTTAAGTGTCCCCCTCCAAATAAAAATCGACCTGTCCGAGCGAAGTTTCATATGTTATTTGGTTTACGAAATATTTGGGGTGGATACTTTTCATTGGAACACCCTGTATAAAGTACCGCGAATACGTCGCCATTTTGACTAAAAATTCAAAATTGACATTTGTCAAATAGTTGAGCAATCGTGATGTTGGAAATGAGGCGGAGGCATGATAACCTTATTGAAACAATTTTGATGCCAAAAGCTCGAAAAATTTAATTTTTCACCGCCATAAAATTATGGGCAACTGCAAGCACGTTCTAGTAAATTTCTTCGGCCGATAAAATTGCTCCAAAGAAGCCGTCTCCATTCATTATGTGAAAACCGAAACCCTTCTCCTGAACGATTCCTGCATCATGTAGGCACACAACATCCAGGCATAGTTAGACTTTGTTTAGTGTCTTGCGGAACGCAAATAAAAGAAAAGGTAATTCAGCATTTATGTGATTTTCAAAATTATGACAATTTGAAACTTGTGACAACGTCAAATTATTTTAAACCGGAAATGCCAAGATGCCATTTTGACTCCAAAAACTAGCTGTCTCTCTCGAGCACACTGGCCTAATGAATTGCGGTACTTTATATATCTAGTGACTTTAGATAAGGGTTGAAGCAGTTCTACTGCAATTACTAAACAATCTAGGGCCAATTTCAATCTGAGTTGAGTTGCAGGAATCTTACCATCAGCGCCACCTCATGTTTTATACACCTAAGCTGACGTACCTATCATGACTTAAATTCAAAGTAATCCATAATTTATTAAACATTTTCGTCTTATTTTCATCTAAGGATACTGAAAAGTTTGGCACTATAATTCTGAAGCAGCCTCTATACAGAGGCATACATGATACATAGCGGCGACAAAAATAGTATTAAATACGTAGGTACACTTGAGTGCAAGTGAATGTTAACAATTTGTCAAAATTGGTAGGCATAATGCCAATGTATTTCAATGCGTCATCCTACTAATTTTAACAAATCGTTAACATTCACTTGCACTCGAGTGTACCTACATATTATGTATTTTTTCTGAAATTTTGTCAATAATTAATAATAATAATAATAATAGCGTCTTTATTTCGTGGCAAGTGAATAAATACAAACAATTTTATTTTTCTACAACGGATTCTACCACGAGATGGCGATGTTCAGCTTAATGCTGTTCTACCACATAACCATCATCTTGGTGCAACAAAATTATTGTTACCAAAAAGCGGCTCCTCGCACATTATACTAGGTAGATACTACTGAAGATACGAATTCCGTTAAAATAGCAAAGAATTGTATATTTTATCCTGATTATGATAGGTAGTTATTAGTCAATTTATAAAACAAAGCAACATCGTGTGCGTTATATAACGACTAAAACTGCATTTTTTTAAGAGAGAGAGATTGCTGACTTGCAAAAGCGTCAATTTTTCGAAGCAGTCTAGATTCATTTCAGTCGCCTCCAAAGCCATCTTCTTCTAATAGAAAATGTCAAAATTTTACGTAAAATCGAGATACTGTTTAGCGGGCACGGGGTTGTGTGAGTCAGGCTTTTTCCCGTTCGTTTGTTAATTCAGTTCCATCAAATTTCCTGTCAGTGCCGAGAAGCAGACGGAACTTGAAAGCCCGTTTAACAAACCAACAGAAAAGAGCCTGACTCGCACAACCCCTGCGTTTGTTTCAAAGTGTTCTGACTTTATTTTATACATTCTTTTGTTTAGAACTAAAATGAACTTTTAAAGATCTGAAAATATACAGGGTGTTCCGTAATTAAGCTGCAATATTTTACCAGTGCGTTCTATGACCAAAAGTTGGACTAAAAGTTTAGTAAACATTTTTCGAAAAACCCGTCCTAAGGGAGTTTAATTATTTAGTTATAGTTATTTCTTCAATTTCTGAGGAACGGCTTACAATAGGGTCACGAAATTTTGAACTTTGTCGTAGATTTTTGTGTTGAACAAGACTAATGTAATGGTTTTTGGCAAAAGCTTCAGGGACGTGCGTGAGTGACACCTTCGGTGATTTGTGAGCACAAAGGACCCTATACGATAGTGGTCCAGGAAAAAAATGCTCTAAACATGTCTAGGCCTCGAAAATGCAATTTTCACGATTTTTTTTCTCAGAAACTAGAAGATACTGAACTTTCATTTTTCGGATAAAACACTCATCTGTCCCTCGCTTACCACAATCTAAAATTTGGTAAAGATTGGCCCAAGCGGTTGCCTTGTTGTATAGGGTCCTTTGAATTCCCCGTACATTTTTACGTAAAAAAGGTGCTCTAGTTGAAACTCGATAACTCAAACCGTTTTCGGGGAAAATCGATTTGAAAGTTCAATTTCGTGGTATAAAAGTGGGTAAGTGTGATGACACTCAAAATACCTAAAATTATCAGATGCTGCGTGATCAGCAAAAAACAAACAAGTTTAACCTACTTGCATTTCATATGCTTGAAATTCCAGAGAAAATCACAAGAAAATGGACTTTCCATACTCTATCCCATCAATTTTGCACATTTTCGGCGTGGAAAAAGAACTTCAAATCGATTTTCCTCAAAAACGGGCTGAGCTATCGAGTTTCAACTAGAGCACCTTTTTTACGTAATTTACAAGGAATTCAAAGTGTTCATAATTGACCCAAGATGTCGTACAAAAAAGTTCGATAACAAAATGTCCGCGTTCCCTCCACTCACGCACGTCCTTGAGACTTTTGCTAAAAACCCTTACATCAGTCTTGTTCAGCACAAAAATCTACGACAAAGTTCAAAATTTCGTGACCCTATCGGAAGCTCCTCAGAAAATGAAAATATAACAATTTTTTTACTCCCTTTGAGGGGCCCTAGCTCCCTTAGGCTGGATTTTTCGAAAAATGTTTACTAAACTTTTAGTCCTAATTTTGATAGTAGAACGCACTGGTAAAATATTGCAGCCTAATTTCGGGACACCATGTATCTGTTAAATTAAAAAAGATATGTAATTTTAATGATTATTTAACGAATTTGATGATGAAATTTTGTGTTTTTGAATAGGTAAGGTACAATTCTTTGCTAATTTATCCGGCTTTATGCGGTTTCTTGTTGCACAGTTTTTATCGAACTGTCATTTGTTGATATTAGAGTGAGAAAGAGGAACATAATATGTTTCTCTTTCTAACGATTGCAACTTTGCTAAGGAGGGATTATTCGTCCAGATTCGTATGCTTTCGATTTGAACGTATTTTGTTATAACTAACGAAAATTGAGAATTAAGGTACCTTCACGCGCACTTATTCGCATTCTACAAAATCCGACTTTTGACGAATTAATCCGACCCCTTTAGAATCCAAACGAAGGCCACACAATTATCAACTTTTTAACAGATTTCAGTTGGAATCCCAATGAACCCTGGGTCATCTGCTCCGTTTCCGAAGACAACATCATGCAGGTATGGCAGATGGCCGAGAACATCTACAACGATGAGGAACCGGAACAACAAGCCGATATCGAAGCCCCAGCCAACTAACTTTAATTTATTTTTCTAAGAAAAAAATCTCGTTCGTCATAATTTTTATATATGTGAAGATGTTTTTGGATTCGTTCAGTGTTAAGAAACAACCGCAGGTACATTTATTGAATAAAACGTGGGATAATTCTATTTCTTGGGCCCTGTAAAGTTCTTCTTAAGACCCTGCCAGCATCGGAAATACTCGTGGTCGAGCTTCTGGCTGGTTTTTGCCGCCCAACGTGTAACAGCCAGCCCGAGACAGCTTTCGAACATGAACGCTTGCGAAATCTCGGTGACCTTCGCGGGCTTCAGTTCTTCAGTTGAAGCGACCTTGTAACACTCAAGGTCAGGACCATGCGGGGTCATTATACTGTGCAAAGTTGCCCCGCCTGGTTGGAAACCAAACTTTTTAGCTTCGTATTGTCCTAAAATCAAGCCCATGAACTCTGACATGCAGTTGCGGTGGTAGTAAGGAGGTCTGAAGGTGTGCTCTTGGACAGACCATCGTGGAGGGAAGATCACAAAATCGGCTATTGCAGTGCCTTTCTTTTCCGACTGACAAGTGAGAACAGTAAAGATCGAAGGATCCTGCAAGATCAAATTAACATTTTACAAATTACTGTCGAAACTCACGCAATGGTCAAAAGAAACCGAATTTATCACCATGAACTTGCCCAAATCGTACTTGTAAGGTACGTAATTTCCATGCCAAGCCACCACGTCGAAGGGGCTATGATCCTGCTCGCAAATGAAAAGCTTCCCTTGGTACTTAGTGACCACTTCGTGTTTTCCTTCTTTATCTTCGTAGCAAGCGGTTGGCGTTTGAAAATCTCTCGGATTGGCTAAACCGTTTGCGCCAATCGGGCCTAAGTCTGGAAGAGTGAAGTGCTGCCCAAACACTTCCAAAATGTATCCTCTGGAGGGCTGCTTGATTTCAATGGCAAATCTCATCCCTTGCTGGATTACGCAGATCTCGTTTGGTTCCACGTGCATTTTACCAAACTCTGTGGTTATGTCCAAGGCACCTAATTGGGGCACTAGAATAATGAAAGTAAAAAAATATGTTCTTGAAATTTAAAAAGATACCTATGAGAAAATCTCCGTCGGAGTTGTAAATGGAACGATTTGACATCGATAGGTTGATGGAATACACGTGGATGGCGAGACCGTGTTTGTTTTTGGGGTCCCCTGCCCCAGCTACAGTGTTTAATCCAGTGACGAAATCTGTGGGTTCTTTGGGTAAATCGAAAGGGTTCCATCTCATCTAAAAGTTGAGATAAAAAAAACGCCAATTACAGTTTTTTAAATCTTCACATATGCAGTATTTCCTTATTTCAATAAGTAATAAGTAGAAGCACTTGAAAATGCCAATCCACTTTCAAGGAATAGTACTAGTACTCTTGAAATACTTTTTAATAATAATAATAATAATAATTCCATTTATTGAGAAATGTGCTTTAATAAGCAATAAATCCCCAGTACCATAGTACGAAAAATGTCTTGCAAGTACATTCGGTACTCAGTAATAGTAATAGTGTTAGTATTCTGATGCCAATCAGTACCTACCTGATTAGGATCTGGTTCTGCATCGTTCCAGTCCTGCGTCAAGTTTCCCTGATTAAAGGGTTTGAAAGGAAGATGTCCCACTGCAGGCCGAATTCTATACAACCAGGACCTTCGATTTTCGAAACGTGGGGCTGTAAAAGCAGTACCAGACAGCTGCTCATGGTACAACCCATAGGGACACTTTTGCGGACAGTTTTGTCCTACTGGAAGAGAATCGGGACATCGAGGATCTTCAGAAGAAAATTCCGAACCAAATCCACTTAAATACTACAAAAAATTAGAATAGGGGTCTATAACGCTAAAGTCTAAGAGCTCACCTTCAATTCCGGCATGTTTACAGTCGACTTCAGATAATCTACGTCCCTCTTTCATTTTATATAAGAATATCATGAATATGTAATTTCGACTTGTTTACTATCAAAATCCTGAAATCAGTAAATAATGATGAAGCAATAAGTACTAAGTTTGGCTGACGAGATCCAGTTTTTTTTAAATGTTGCTTCTTTGCGAAAATGACTGGAAGTAAGAGGCTTATTGAACTCCAGTTGTGAAAGAATGTTGATACTGTTATCGCTTAATTGGTGGTCCTCATAAGTCAACAAGGCAACGCTTGTGTCTGCATGATTAAAAAAACAGGTTTAAATGAATTTCCTCAAAGAAGTAAACAAGTATAGGTATACGTAACATGCACACAATACGTATGTATTTGTTCTTGTTAATATACATATATTATTAATTAAGATGACGTCCTTGATAAGCTTCTGAGACTTTCTTCAAGCTTGAGATTTCCATACTTATTGCAAAAAAATGGATCTGTATCAATCATTTCAAATAATAAAGCTATGGAACAATATATACAGTACACCCACAAAGGGTTTTCATCTATGATTGTTAACAAAGTTGGTACTTTTTGAATTCGTTTTCGTTGGCAAAGTTACCGTTTAGTGAACGCTTACAATGATTATTAACCTCCCCACAACCATATAAAAATGGGAGGTTATTGCAATCACTCCAAAATTCGAAATTGAGATAACACCAGATCTTTACGTTTCAAGGTCCCAGGATCACAAAAAAGTGGTTTTTAAAAAATGTCTGTGTGTATGTACGTACGTATGTATGTACGTATGTGAGCAAGATTCCTCGAAAACTACCGAACAGATTTTCATGAAAGTTGGTATGGTGGTTAGCGTTGGCCTTCTGGTGAGCCCAGTTAATTTTGTTGCCAATCCGCAAACGCTAAGTGCGTTTTCGGCACATCAACTATGAAATTTGACAGATGAACATCGATTTTTCTTACCAGGATATGAAAGGTCTTCAAATTCTGTGTCTAAAAATGTATTCACACTTAGCGTCTTTTTGGCATAAAATCAAAAAAAATCGAAATTTCGAAGCAACATTAAATAATACGCTACAGCCCAAACTGTTTAATCGATTTGGCTGAAATTTGGTAGGTATTGATACCAGTACCCGCCTAAGAGCTGATTTAATTTTGGCGGCCATCGGCCAAAGGTAAGTGCCATTTTGGCATATCAACTTTGAAATTTGACTAATAAACTTCCATTTTCTTTATCAGAACATGAAGTGTCTTTAAATGTTGTTTCCAAAAATGTCCTCAAACTTAGTGCCCTTTTGTCAAAGTCATAAAATTTAGAAAAATCCCAGTAGTAAAATTTAAGTATAGCAAGTAGGAAAATTTACTTAATTTTGGTGGCAAACGACCAATAACAAGTGCCTTTTCGGCATGGCGTCTATGAAATTTGAAACATGACCACCATTTGTTTTACCAGCACATGAAAAGTCTTCGAATTTTGTTTTCAAAAATTCAATTAATTTTAGTGCCCTTTTGGCAATAAGTAGTAAAAATTTTGAAAAACTACCAAAACACTTAGGTAGAGACTGGATTGAAATTTATGGGTGGTAGGATTGGATCATTCACCAAGTGGGGAGGTTCTAGCCGCTTCCGTAGCTGCCCATTTTTTTTATTGCACAAAGCTGTCAAAAGATCTACCGTCCACAGCAACAAAATATTTAAACAATGGAATATTAATCGTATATAATAGGTACCTATAACGAGTGTGGTACTGACTTTTTCCGACAAAATTTGCGAAACAAATAAATGAGTAAGCTTTTGCAACGAAAATCGTCACGAGCGCTTTAGCGCGAGTTGCGATTTTCCAAAAGCAAAAGCTGCGTTTTGCAGAAAAAATCAGACCACGAATTATATTCGGATGATGTAAAACAACAAAAAAGAAATTGCAATGGAAACAATAAGGTTGCCATAACATTTCATTTGACAGAAATTTTTTCGCTGGAAAACCGTCCTACTTTTCACTCGTGGTGTTTTTCAGTTCAAAACCACGGTGATTGGTAGACTGTCTATAAATTCTGACGTTTGATTGGTTTAAAATTCTTGAGTTGTTTTATCGCTGCAAAACCGTCCCGCTTTTCATTAGTGGTGTTTTTCAGTTCCAAACTAAGGTGATTGGTTGACTGTCTATAAATTCTGACGTTTGATTGGATGTTTTATCACTAAAAAAATACGTAATTTATGTAAAAACGCCAAATAGTAGATACAATTTTGTATTTCCTACAATAAGGCCTTAATAAGGTTCTCAACATATTGGTCATTCTGATATTTAAAATGTGATTTATGGCAGTTAAACTTTTTTTTTCAATTTACCTGCCTCCGATTATACAGGTTGTCCCGTCTCAGAGTGCAATAATTTCAGCCAGATTCTTTGCATAAAAACAGAGGACCCGTATTTTTTTGTTTCGGTAGATGGGCCCTCTTTTCGTCACTAGGGCTCCTCAAAAGTGAGCCCCAAAAATCTAAAATTAATTTACGTTTTCAACCGATTTAGTTGAAATTTTCCACAAGACCATTATTACGAACGATGAAGATTTTAATAATGTGGCTAATAGGCGCCCTCAACATTTTCCCATTTAATTACACACCATCCGATGGTCCATTGCATTTAGAAACTTTTTTCTTACAAAAATAATATTTCTGTATTTTTCTTACGATGAATGCTATTTCTTTAAAACTTGGAACTTTTATATTTTTGACAGCTGTCACTGAATGGCCTTGACAGAAATTTTCTAGACCGTCTAGATGTTGAGCAACGACATTGTCAACTCTTCTATGGATGCCGACATACTGGATTTTAATTACCTAGTTTTTCAAAAATGGAGTCGACATGGACTTCTGAAAAAGTGTCAAAATATAATTAGCAAAATTAGCCTAAACAAACTAATGAAAAAATTTATTGGTTTTTCTCAAAATCTAGAAGTGTTACAATTCTGCCAGACATTCAATTGACAGCTGTAAAAAAATTAAAGTTTCAAGTTACTCATTGGAAAGGCATTCATGATTTTTTGAAAAAGCACGATTATAAGTTTTCGGATTCTTAATAAAATTTTTCCAATTTCCGAGATCCCAATAATGGAAGACGAAAAAGGCACCACCGTGGTTGTACAAGAACGTGTTGGATCACACTGAATAAGTTGCCATCAGTATTTCGCTCCTACCTTCATCTATCTACAATTTTAGGGAGCATCAGGAAGGAAATCAACTGGCTATAACGAAAATAAAAAATCCCCACCTCAGACTTTACATATTTATATTAAAATATAAGTAAATGGGAGAAAGAAAATTGCATGAATTTCCACCAGCACGATTGAAGCTTGGGTAAAATCGGCGCCGCCTTCTGTTGAATCAAAGGTTAATTTCGAGCGAAACGTACAAGTATTTCAGAATTTCATATCACAGACGTTAATAATATTAGGAGTTGGGAGGCGGCGCAGATTCCCCAAATTACCCTACCGAACGAAAAACAAGATATGTACAATAAATAAATATTATTTACAGGAATGAAACCTAGTTTCCAGTTTGCGCTTTGCCTTTTCTATGGTGGTCGTAGTTCACCAATCTCTGCCCGACGAGATATTTATCGTTCTTAATGTGCTCGTACAATTTTCTAAACTGTCTAATTTGCAGCACCACCACAAACCCTATGACGCACATCAGCAGTAGGAAGGGGTAGATCCTTCTCGATATCAGATTCCTCGTTTGTAAGTTGGCAACGAATAATGGAACAGCCGAATATGCTAAGACGTAGGGTATGGCCAGAGCCAATCCAAAACTGATTATCACCGGCGCAGCCAACTGCTTGAAAATGAAGCCCAACTGCATGTCTCTTATTCCGTCTCTGTACGCACGTTCGATTGCCGCCCGTAAGAACCAATCAGGGCCCATCATAGTCACGGCGCATGCGATTTTCGTGTACAAAACTCCCAGGGCCCAGTCCTGCCAAATGAACAAAATCGGAGTTTGCTGTATGGGTACCCTCAACGGAACTATCACGACCAACTCCAGGAGTAAGCCGAAGAGTAACGGGATGAGTCCGAGCATCATGGCGCTGGCGACCAGGGTTTTTAGTCCCAGGAGGCACCACTGTTTTATTCTAGAAATCATGGCGGCACGACCTTGGGGCAGCCAGCTAGAGACCAGAGAGATGGCTCTGGCTGAGAGCCAGCAGAGGTAGAGTCCGCAGGCGGCTGTGTACAATTCGTGAACCTTGACTTCGGTCTTGGCTTCAGTGGCGGAGATTAGGGGGCCCGGTGGGGGCGCCCCCACCAACCACAGTGTCATGACGCGACGACCCAACCAGACGGGTAGGGTTAGAGCGGTTAAACTGAACGCAACCAATGAGCAGCACACGAGGACGAGGAGTCCCATTAATCTGGCGATGAAGAATGAAGGTCGATCGTACGGTTGGAAACCTACATAGAAAAATATAATTACGGAGTGAACAAATAAAAAAACGATCGCAAAGACAATTTTCTCAAATCCCCTTTGATCGTTTTTATTTTTGATCACTCGGTATAATGGTACTCTTTTATACCACATGTTAATTTGTTTTTTGTTTACCTATACCGAAAGGTTAGATAAAGCAAAACCCATTACCGGTTTCAGAGATATGGACCATCTTAACATTCATAAGAAAAAGCAAAGTTGGGTGTCGTTGCTCAAAATCTAGAAGGCCTAGTAACTTTATGTTAATGCCATTCAATTGGCGGCTGTCAAAAAAATTCCAAGTTTCATTATGGTACCAAACTAATTGTGTGACGTCACATGTGGAAATATTTTGTTGGAAGCGTCCATAATCAATTGTCAAAAAAAATGTGGATCATTTCATCTTAGCGCAGCTCATTGGCGCCTTTCCCATTTGTGAGGTTACGCAATAGACGGCGTCTTACTTAGCTCGAATCGCGAATAGTAAGAATTTTCTTTAAAAAAAGGGATTTTCAGTTTTTTCGGGATAAATCATAAATGTATCCAAATATCGGCAAATTCTTTACAGATTCTTAATTACCTCGAAAAAACCCAACTTTTTTCTAATTTAATTTGCGGTTTTCCCACATCAGAAACAAAACGAGCACCACCCTGCATATTTTGTAAATTAGATGACGAATTAGGCGAATTTTCAGGATCCTGGATAGTATATAGTATAAAGTATCGGGTGTCCCAAAAAAAACCGGACAAAATATTTTAGGGAATAAGTCTGCCATTTCTTAACCGATTTGGATGAACGTGGTCTTAAATTAAAGCCAAAGAACCAGGCTTTCGACTGTCCTATTGATACTTGCTTTGAAAGTTTATTTTAGCTATTTGGTCAGTCAACGACCAATCGGTATGACACTCGAATAGCCTTGAAGATCTTTCTTTCTTGTTCAAAAATCCTTTTTCAGAAGTCGATTTGGCTTAATCATTAATTTTCTGTAATTTTAAAAAAAAATGTGTTTTTGGGTGTTTTCACGCATGAATGGCCATGACAATAATGCAAATAGATCTTAATTTTCAGTTATAAATGAACGAATATGGTGAAAACAGTGGCGCAGATGCCAGTGGGGGGCAACTGAACAGTTATCATTGAAAATTAAGCCCTATGTGCATCAATGTTACTTTAGTTATGGTTATGGAAGCATGAAAATACGCAAAAACACTTTTTTTAGAAAAATCACAGAAAATTAGTGCTTACGCCAAATGAACTTCTGAAAAGAGATTTTTGAAGAAAAAAGAAAGATCTTCAAGGCTATTTGGGTCTCATAACCATTGGTTGTTGCCCGACCAATCCCCACGCACCTAAAATAAGCCTCAAAGACAAGTATCAATAAGGCTACTACAGCAGCGCCATCTGTCGACGTTTCTTGCATAGTTCGAAAGCCCGATTCTTTAGCTTTAATTTAAGACCAAGTCTATCCAAATCGGTTAAGAAATGGCTGACTAATTTCAAAGACTATTTTGTCCGGTTTTTTTGGGACACCCGATATTTATATGAAATAATTTTTTTCTCGAAATTTTTCTGGTGCAAGAAGAATAATGTACAGCATGCCGTTTGAAGAAGAAAAGTTGACTATCGTTAATTTTGACATACGTCACCACATAGACGATTTGATTTTAATAATGCCATTTAATAGTTTCTAACACGATTTACAAATAGACATTCAGATCGGACAATAAATAAAAAAGTTGCGGCTCGGGGCGTTTTTAGCTGACATCCTGTATGCACAGGTATGGTTTTATACATACAGGATGTTTTTTTTAAAGACTTCCCACTTTGGATATCTTTGGATATAAAAAAGATATTGAATTTAAATAACCACTGATCGACCCCGCATGGCGGGGGAACGTGTACTCCGGTAACTGTTTTCACTTCCGGTTTAACCTTTTCAAATGGGATGATACTTTTTGAATGAACTAAAGATATAAATGAAAATATAATTGCACAAATGAATTTGCATCAAAGAAAATAAATTGACGTGTTTTTGCGTTACAGGGGGCCGATCAGCGTTTATTTAATTTTAATATATTTTTACATCCAACGGTATTCTAGGTGACAAATTAAAAAAAAACATCCTGGATATTTTTCTGTAAGGTAGATTAACCCACGTATTTTAATGCATAAATTGAAATAAAAAGTTACAGGGGGACGAATACCAAATTGAATCACCCAGCGAAGCGGTGTGAATTTATGCAATTTTTAACCTCCCCAACCCCATCACAATTTTAAAAAAATGGGAGGTTACTGCAATCACTAAAATTTTCGAATTTGAGATAGCACCAGATCTCCACGTTTTGAGGTCTCAGGAACCCAGAAAAGTGGTTTATAAAATGTGTCTGTGTGTATGTTCGTACGTACGTTCGTACGTACGTACGTTCGTACGTTCGTACGTACGTACGTTCGTACGTTCGTACGTACGTTTGTAAACACGCCACAGCCAAAACTACTGGGCCGATTTGGCTGCAATTTGGTACGTAGGGATCTCATAACCCAACTTAGATCTGAAAAGCTTTTGGAGCCAATCGTGCAACCGGAAATGCCATTTTGGTACATCAACTTTTAAATTTTAAATGCAAACCCCCATTTTTCACGTCACCATAAGAAAGACCTTCAAATTCTGCTTCTAAAAATGTATTCATTCTTAGTGCCCTTTTGACCAAAAATTTAAAAAAAAATTGATTTTTATCAAACTTTAAAATCGCGGTACAGCCCAAGCCCCTGAATCGATTTGGCTGAAATTTTGCACATAGGGATTGTATTACACCTCGAAAAGCTGAACAAATTTTGAATTCCATCGACTCACGGAAAGTGTCCTTTTGGCACACCAATTTCCAAATTTAAAATTATTCAATCATTAAACCATTAAAAACAAGTTTTTGAAAGATTTATTGTCACCATCAGAAGGGTCTTCAAATCTTGGTTTTAAATAGGACAAAATTAATTCGCATTTAGCGCTGTTTGGTTCAAAAAATCGAAATTTTATAATAACAGTAAAAACACATTATAGCCCAAATTACTGAATCGATTTGGCTGAAATTTGGTACATGGAGATTAGGTGACCCGTTGAAGACCTGAAAGGCTTTTGGGAGCAATTGGCCCACGCGAACTGCCATTTAAGCATATCAACTTAAAATTTTAAATACAAGGCCTCTTTTTTATGTCGCCATTAGAAAGACGATCAAATTCTGGTTCTAAAAATGTATTCACAGTTTCTGCCATTTCAGTGGAAAATATTGAAAAAATTCTTTCTCATTAAAAGGGAGCAGGCTGACAGTGGATGACATAAAGTGGCAGTTATTGTCAAAAAGTTGGCAAAAGATTAACCTTAAAAGGAACATATTGTCAAATGTGATGGGTGATGTACGAGGTGATGTCGGTATTTGTCAGAAAATTGCGAAATTAGTCACAGACGTCAGACGATAAGGATAAAAAAAAATCTGTTGAATTGACTATCTATACACAGAATACAAAGATCCACGCGATGGGGAGGTTCCAGCCGCTTCTCTGCTGCATTTTTTTTATTAATATTGGCCTTATTCGCCTTTAATCGGTATATTATTGAGCAAACCGCGGATGATATGACTTATCACAGCAGGACACATAAAATCCTTGCTCTCTTGCGTCACAATACACATAATTCATGTGTGCCACATGGTTCATTTTCGATAAATGTCATTGGTTTAGAAAGAGTAGCAGAAGACTATCACGGTGATAATAATTAACACGTCGCTACTCGTTTCATTAGTTGTTAGCTTTAGTAATATAATATTGCTGTCAAAAAAAAATTTTTTCGAAACCATCATTTTCGGAGAGTTAAAAAGTAAATAGTTTAACGCTATTATTCATTGTGAATAATTATGACAAGACTGAAAAAAAAAGTTTAAATTTCGATTGGTGCCACGTGAATACCCGGAATCCATTCCCCGGCATGATCAATCGCCAGGTGTTTCGTTTTCAAGTGTCAGTTTTTTGTGGTTTTTGTCATCAAAGTGTTATGCTGCATTCAGTTATGTCTTTTTCGATCGAGTTCAACAAATTTAAGCGGAATTGAATTTCTATCCCGTTTCATGTTTCTTATTTTCCAAGGAGTGTTTTGCTATTCTCCTTGAAGTATAGGTACATTATATCCTAAATTTGACTTTAAACGTGTGTGGTTTAGTGTTGTGTAAATTCATCCGGAATCGTTAAGCTCTCTTCACACAAATTGCATTGGAATTGGTACAGGCTGTGACTGCAGGAATCTTTAGTTTCTTCAATGTCAGTGCGCAAGTTGGCAAATCTCTTACAAGAAAAGTTTTAATGAATCCAGCAAAATGACCCGTTATATTTGTCAAAAATAATTTATTCACACCTGACCTATTATTGGTTTGTCTGGCAATGACCTATTAATTGGTTGTTTGATTGCCAATCATACAAATTTTCCCTCGGGGTATGACGTCATCTAAAATAAAACCAACTTCTTGACCGGCAGTTCACCTTTATTAATTTTTTTCTCAAAAATCGTGCGGAATTCAGCGAAACAACAAAATACCACTTTTAAAAAGTAGTATCTATTGCAATGTTTTAATTTTTGAGGCGCAATACTCTAATGCTTCACTAATTTTTGTCATTTTATTTACGTAATTCTAGAGTGTAAAAGGTTACAAAACGAGAATTACTCGCTGGAGGTCTGTGGACCTTCTTCACAAGGCAAGATAAGTGACTAGCGAGAGTATACGAGGGGCGATTCGCAGGCTGGAATCAGTGTACATTTTTTGCGAATACACCGGAAATAGATAGGAATACGTCGGAATACATTGGAATAGATGGGAATATACGGAATACTCTGGAATAGTTGGGAATAATTCAATAATTGAAAATTGAATACTATAAATTGACGGAGAAAGTTGCGGATTACCTACATTTGAAATACCGGAATAGTTTAAAGTCGAGTTTCGGAATACATCGGAATACTGGGAATACTTGGGTATTCCCGGAATCAGTTTACGTTTTTTAGTCTGCGGATCACCTCTCGGTATACAATATCAGGTTATTGGTTTCGTAGTAGAATTGTTGGGGAAAAAGTGGATCCCGAAAGGTATTGCAGGAGGTCCCTGGTTCGAATCCCAGTCGGGATCCACTTTTCCCCCCAACAACCATGAATCTTACCAGCAGGAGGCTCCATCATCAGCAACGCCTGATGAGCAGCTCCCAGTCCTGCACCTATCTCCGGAGGATTCCCTCCAATCCCATTATTAGCATTGACCTCTTCATCCAAATTCGGTTGTCCATCAGCACTCCCCAGAAGATACGAGTGAATGTTTAAAACCCAAGCGACGGCCCTACACCAATTCCTCACCAGCCCCTTGAGCCAAATTCTAGTGTGACTCTGTTCGAGTAAAGCCGGCAATATGACTTGCAACAAAAGCAACTCGAGCGACAGCTCGTTGACTTGGGTTTCACTATTGAGGGACACGGTGTATGGCAGAAAACTGGGCAGGAATACTTTCAGGATTCTGATCGGGAGCCAAAGCATCAACAGAACCACACTGCCGAAAATCACGGCGGATATCAGTAGTTTTCTTACATGTTCCAAAACTGGTAGATGGATCATCTCTTGAATTGGACTAAAATCGGGATCGTTGAAGTTGCGAAGGAACCAAAGCACTCCGGGTCTTAGAATCTCGCGTAGAAGTAAAACGAACGACGCGAAGTAGTAGACGTAGACCATTCCGATTAGCCAATGGATGAAGATCGACGTACCGGGAGCAGCACTGAAACTGTTCTCACGGTCTTTAAGGGTGGCGTCGAAAATGGCCAGAGAGCAGATGTCCAACCACCAGCCACACACCAAAGGAAGAATTCCGATTTCCAAAACAGACAGCATTGAAACTTTAACCACTACGTAACACAAGCCGAGAATTCTTTTGGCTTTGTGGAAACCCAGAACCCCCGCCACTCTATGGAAAAATATGAAGAACAACCCCACGGTGCAATAACCAACCAAAGTTGTCAGAAGTCCTTCGAAGTGACTGGCGGAAGCACTTTCTCGCATTTTCAGTAAAGATAACGTCATCAAACCCATGTGGTAAGGGGAATAGGCGAAGATTAGTATGAAAAGGGTGTTCAAGGAAATGACCCAGAACACGTGTTCGAGAAACATCAAAGATCCGTCGAGACCAAGAAGTCGTTCCCAAGTTATCTCTTCGGCGGCTCGATCCCACTCCATGGGGATCCAGTTATTGTCCTCGCCTCCGTTTGCTTCGTTCTCTTCCTGGGGCTCGGCGGGATTTTCCTGGACTGGTTCGGGTTCTTGCGCCGCGTTGTCGACATTTTCCGCCGCGATTTCTTCGGGGATGTTGTTGTTGAGGCCGGGAGGCGGCGCTTCCTCCGCCAGTCCCCCGTTTTCCCTCTGCAACCAATCGGGGCCACCCCCGTGCAGGATTTGTTCTCTGAGCCATACTAGTCCAGCGAATGCGAAAAGTGTGCAAGTCACTACGAAGCAGCCTTGGAAAATATCAGAAGCTAGATTTTCGGTGGACAACAATTCGAAGGGCAGGGTTAAGATGGCGTCGACGGTGCCCGCGAAGAGCGCGCGGTAGATCCTGCAAGCCGTAACCGGGACTACCCCGAGCCACGCTATGGCAACGAGGGTGTAATGCAGCCAGTATTTGATGGCCGTCCCCACGGAGGACAGGAGGCCTGCTGCTAAGTCTTTGACCGGTAGGCGGCGCGGCATGTCGGGGGAGTAGATGGGGGTGAAGGAGAAACGGTGACTGCACAATTCGCAGTACTCTTTGCGGGAGTAGCGCATCCATTGCATGAGGCATTCCTGGTGGATCCATTTTATGCTGCCCGTGCAGATGCAGGGGTGGAAAAGCGGGCGGTCGGGGAGACCTTCGGATCTGCACACGCGGCAGATGTCGAGGTTTGCGGACTCGGAGTCCGCCATTGTCTGCGAACGAAAATGAAGCGTTAGTTTTTCATAAAATTATACAGCAAGAAGGTTTGAAAGTTGAGCGGCACGTCGAAACTTTACTGATCCCCTAAACGACACATTTTTATGTGGATAATTTCGTGGAGTTGATTTCATAGTTTCTATTTGAAACATTGAAGATAATAATAGTAAACTGCTCAGCACACTAAGTATCAAAAGATGAGGGCGCGTAGTCCTCATGGCCTGCAGCAAAAACTCATGAACCTCTTGCAAAAGTTGTTAAAATTTAGACCGTTCCCAAATCAATGATAATTTTTTTTACCGATGGAACATATGAGTGAAGTCAACCAGCCCTATGCTGTAACTTGGTTGATTTTAGTCAATGTTGAAATGAATTGAGAGAACTGATTGGAGAACGTGACCTTTGTTTACGTTGTTCTCTTGGAGATATAAATTTGAATGTCAATATTTTTCCCAAGTCAATGGACATGGAAGCAAGTCGACTATCACTTGTTCAAAATGTTGAAAAATTTCAAGAAAACATTGACATACATAAGACAACCACATAAACAAAGGTCACATTCCCCAAGCAGGTCTGTTAATTCACTTCAATGTTGATTGAAGTCAACGTTACAGAACAGGACTGAACATCTCGAGACATTCTTCCTCCAGTGGTTGCCGAAAAGCAGTTTTTCTCTTTGATTGATGATGGCCGTTTTATTTTCAGCTCGAATTTAATACAGTAGGGTTTTTAAACCCCTTTTGGATGGGGTTAAGCAACGACATTAAAATGATCGATACCATCGCAAAATGACGGGGTCCTCGCAGGTGCTGCACTGTGTGCATTTCTTTTTCATCCTAGAATTTCGCGACTAAAGGTGAGATTTTTAATTTGAGAACAAAATCTAAAAAGCTTGAGCTTAATGAACAACGTTTGGTAGGGTTACCCTATACTTTGTGATTAAGAGATGGTGGTTTGCACACTTCTTACCAAGATGCCAAAGATCATTTTTTGAGGTGTTGCCAAGTTTGAAGTATATGCGGCCAATTGCTTTGGCGTGTTGCCTATCTCTAGGGCGTATTTCCCGGAATCGCCTATTTAGCCAGCTTTTTTCGCTATCAAGGCTCTTCAACGGGTCACTCTCCATGTAGCAAATTTCAGCCAAATCGATTCAGTAGTTTGAGCCATAATATATTTTTAATGTTGTTACCAAATTTCGATTTTTTTATCCAAAAGGCACTAAATGCGAATGAATTTTGTCTTATTCAAAACCAGAATTTGAAGACCTTTCTGATGGTGACAATAAAATTTTCAAAAACTTATTAAGATGGTAAAATGAGAGTATGTTTAGATTTGAAAATTGATGTGCCAAAACGGCACTTTCCGTGTGTCGAGTGCCTCCAAAAAATTTTCAGCTGTAATGCGGGTAATACAATCTCCATATGCAAAATTTCAGCTAAATCGGCCTGAGGTTTCGGGTGTATCGCGTTTTTAAAATACGTTAAAAAATCTCGAATATTTGATTTTTTGTCAAAAAGGCACTGAAGTGTGAATACATCTTTAGAAGTAGAGTTTGAAGGCCTTTCTTATGGTGACGTGAAAAATGGGGTTTGCATTTTAAATTAAAATTCCGAAAAGTATAGGCCCCGGAGATAGGCAACCTGCCACAGCAAGTGGCCGCATAGGCTTCAAACTTGGCAACACCTCAAAAAATGAACTTTGGCATTTAGGTAAGAAGTGTGCAAAGTACCAGCCCTTAATCATAAAGTGCAGGGTACAGCCCAAGAGCTTCCCTACTATTCCTATGCTTCGTTGGAGAGAAAAACTTCAAATCAGTAATTTCTTCCAAAAAATTCCGTCTGTTTCGGTTCCTTTGGAATCTTGCTTGTGATAATAATAAATGCTCCCTCTGGACAGGGACTGAAGTGTCACATTTTGTCCCTCTGGGATAAAATATACACAAAGTTCTAGGAAGGACAAAAAGCGACACTTCAGCCACGGGAAACGAAAACATATTTTTTGGTTCACCAATGCACATAAGTGCTAGTACGAAGAGGAATTGAACAAAAAAGTAAATACATTTTAACAAACAAGCATTTTTTTAAGATCGAATAACGGACGTCACCATATGCGCTTCAATGCATTAGACCCAGATAAATGACGTCATCGCCAATTTTTATTAATTATTTTCTCCAAGAGTGAAGAAAATCACCAAACCAAGAATGAAATCCTCGGTAATTTAGTGTCCTCTTTCCTTGCCTCTTTCTATATGCGTAATAAAAAAAAAAGATTCATGTTCCCCATTACCTCGCAGTACTTTTGGAATTACCATGCAGTACTTGGAATTACTTAAAAATTCCGAATTTTCGCAATACATGTACAAATTTTATAGGCGCGGATGACCCCTCGGTTAAATGAGTATGATTTTAAATTTGAAAATTGATGTGCCAAAACGGCACTGAAAGTTTGTCGATTGTCTCCAAAAAAATTTCAGTTTAGACGTGTAATAGGTTCCATTTTTTTCAGGCAAATCGGTCCAGGCGTTTGGGCTGTATCATGATGCTTTTAAAGTGCGTTAAAAATCTCGAATATTTGAGTTTTTGTCAAAAAGGCATTAAGATTGAATGATTGAATACATCTTTAGCAGCAGAATTTTAGGGTCTTCCTTACGGTGACGTAAAAAATTAGGGTTTGTATTTACAATTCCAAAGTTGATGTGCCAAATGGCACTTCCCATTGCAGGATTGATTCCAAAAGTTTTTCAGGTCCAAGTTGGGTTATGAGATGCCTATGTTCCAAAATCAGCCAAATCGGTCTAATTGTTTCGGCTGTGGTGGGTTTACAAAGAAAAACGAACGTACGTACATTACATCACACAGACATATTTTAAAAACCACTTTTTTGGGTTGCTGAGACCTCAAAACGTATAGATCCGGTCTTATCTAGAATTCGAAAATTTTAGTGATTGCAGTAACGTCCCATTTTTTTTAAATTATGGGGTTGGGGAGGTTAACAAATATTGACTCTCACAACCACTGCTTCTGCAATTTTTTGGAATCCATACCTCCATTAATTTTTCCTTACTTTGTCGTCGAAAATAGGCCAAATGAACTTAATTTGACAAGGGAAGAATCTGTATACCGGAACAACAAAATTCATACTCATAATAATCCTCACAGTGCTCAGCTGGGCAATACAGACTTTCATTTTGTATGATAAAATGACAGGAAGTTGTCAGATTTGACAATCTAGAGTCTGTGTACAGAGGTAAAAATAAGTATCTTGTCGGAGTTGAAGTTTCATACAAGGGGTATCTAAAATTTCCAAGTTGTCAACCCCTCAGATTTGTAGGTCTGGTTTCTTGTGTATTTCTTAACAATTATTATGGCGAGTTGACCGAATGGGAAATGGCATAATCTTAACTTAAGGCAATTTTCGTCATTTCACAATTATTATTTCATTACTTGTAACGAGTTCACCATTTTATATTCTTTTAATTTAAACCATAAGAAACAAGGTCAAAATTCAAAACAATCAAAATCAGGTGATCCGGTCACCTATCTCTTCCACAGGTGACATGATTTGTGTGTCTGATGCTCGAATGTTTCATCTCATCAGGACGACATACGTTTTAGACAATAATTATTATTAGGTAAATCTGTGTCTGTCCTCGAATCTCGAATCTGCCATTGCAACATTCACCGTTAATTAATGTGTAGAAAAACCTCACCTTATTAAAGTATCAGTTGACACGGAAATCTACTTCGAAGCTAGCGGAACCATAATGGAGGCACCTCCTGTTCACACAACAGAAGCATTTTCTTCCTTTATCTGAAAATGCAAGGAATCACGAAAATTTTTCGAATTTGCAAAGGAAAATCCCACGAAAATTGCTTATTTTGACGTAACAATTTCTCCAGCTGACACTTTCCGCCACACTGCCAACCCAACTGATTAGCAAATTCGGGGCCGCCAACATGAAGTCCACATATCCCCAGAAATTGCTGAAATTTCTTCCAGAATCGTATAAAAAATTTAGCTGGACTTCATGGATTGGGCAGAAACCCTAAATTGACAAACACTACTCCAATTTAGAGTATTTAATATTTGAAGTAAATTATGGAGTGAAAGTGAAGAGTAACTTTAACCATAATCGAGACTTTGGCTGTTAGTCGTTAGTCACAGCCACCCGTAATCTTATTTTAACTTTAACCTCAAAAATGAAATGTCAACAAAACGTTTTGGCGCGCAAAGGCTTGGCCCTTAGCTTATTTTAATCGTCTTTCTATTCAAAGTTTAGTTAAATATAAAAATATAAGTTGTTTTATGTGGCATGATAAAAAAACACTAAGTGGATTTAATGAAAATGTCGAACGCAAGGGGGCCCACAGCCCCCGTTGTAAACGCGTTTCAGTTTATGATGAATAACAGGAACAAGATTATCGGTACGAATTCACCGGGAAAAGAAATCGACCATCAAACCACCGAAGAAAATGATTACAAGAAGATTAAGTCAGTTCGGAAGGTACTCTTGGAAAATTGGGCCGACGCCAAGGGGGCTACTAAACGTAAACGTTTGGAAGATGAAAAGACAATTTGCGTAAATAATAAGATGGAAAAACGGACGAAGAGATTGAAGAAGCTGCTAAAGGTTGATGAAAGCTCGGATGAGGATGAAGTGGTGTTAAGCACCAGGAAAAAATGTGCCAACATTGACTCGGATGATAGTAGTCAAGATTCCAAACCCGAAGTCAAAAGTACTAAAAAGAAGAAACGGAGAAGTACTTCGGGAAGCAACAGTTTGCTCATGTCTCCGAATTCTTTAAGCAAGTGGAAAATAAAAATCAATCTAAAGGAAGACGATGCTGACATTAATGAGAAAGCAAACAAAGACAATGAAATTGTGGAAGAGAATGGTCCGAGAAGGTCCAGCCGGCTTAAAACAGTCGCTTTTAAATCATTGGAAGAATTTTTGTCCGACGATGATGACAATCAAATCAGGAAACCTGTGAAAGTGGCCCCTGTTTTTTTGAAATCTGTCCCGAAACCTAAAGTGGCCCCCGAGGTGTTGGAGGCTAAGAGGCAGTTTCTTATGAGTGAGCTGCCATCTTCTCTCCGGATGGAGGTTCAAAAACCAGACAGGTGAGCCCCTTTTTTTCGATTGATTTAAAAAATTTAATTTTAGTGTGGTCGAAACTGAGTTCGATTTGTTCCCTTCCGTAAGTCACGTTCAACAGAAACTCCTTGAAAATATTTTCTGGGACTTACCTGAAGCTGAATTAAATTTGAGTAAGAGGGAGGAAAGTGACATAAAAATTGAACCATTTAACTGGAAAATTTCATATCCTTCAAGGGAGCAATTCAGTGAAGAAAGGAATTTGAAAAAAACTAATTTTAAGAAAGTCATTAAGGAAATTAAAGCTAATAATCCAAATTATCCTGTTTATAAGTCATTTAAGTCTCTGTACCAAAAAAGTGGTTTGGTACAGTTACCTGAAAAAGAGACTCCAAAGCGTAAAAGAAAGAAGAAAATTAAAGAGGAAGAAAAAGTGTTGGAAGCATTGAATAAATTCGATACAATGTGGACAGAGAAGTATAAATCGAGAGGATCTGATGATATCCTTGGAAATGGTGGTGGAATAAAAGCTCTAAAGGAGTGGCTGAAGAATTTTAATGTGAGGAAAAAAGATTGTGGCTATAATAGTGGGTCAGATTTTGAGATTACGGATGGGGACAGTAGGGATAGCCAGCGGATGATTAGCAGTACAGTTGTGGTAAAAGGTCCGAGTGGATGTGGAAAGAGTTCAGCTATTTATGCCATTTGTAATGACTTGGGTTTCAATATCTTGGAGGTGAATGCATCAAGTAAGAGGACAGGTTGGTATTTTTAGTAATTGCTTAATATTCTTAATAAGTCTACTTGACTTAAGTTGGTCTATAGGTGTAACTCAATGATTAGACCTTTCAAGAGCCTCTAAATGACCTTGTGTGTATCAAATAATCAAAGGAAGGGGGCTTTGGAATTGAAACTAATGTCTGCTTGTTTTCTTTTTCTTTGACATTTGCATGGGATACATATGTCAGTAATTTCATAAAACTGAGATGCTAATACGGTTCATTATCCATAGATTGCGCACCCATTTGAAGTATGAATAAATAATTAAAGAATGTAAAACCACAAAATTTTGCTCGAAATAACTCTCTGACAAAGAGCAACTATGGTCTGTCCGGGATTCATTGTTGACAACAATGATTCACCATGGAAATAGGGTGAATCCCGGTCGTGTGGATCCCGGACAGAGTATACAACAATTAACAGCGGTCGCCTGGATCACGTCACTTTTGACGTGACTTTCAAAGTTACCACAACCTTTCAAATATTTTTTGTAGCATGCGTTGAAAAACAAAAGAATACAAAACGTGCATTTCTTCCTATTATCGCAACTTAACATTCTTAATAACCAATTTTTACACACAATACGGGCTATTAGCGTGACGTAGGTCCGCCATCTTTGTTGGGTTAGGTTAAGGTTGTTACCATGGCAATGAAGCTAAACAAAGCGAGAATTTCCTTGTGTAGTTTTAATTATTTCCTCATAACGCTCATTGTGGACATGACGTAACGATTTCACCGATAGAAATTCTTCAATTTGTCAATATTAAGATCTTAAAACGCAACACAGTAACTGTAAATAAAGAATTAGACGAAAAATGCAGTTTTCTGGAATTTGCACATTGAAATCTCGCTTTGTTTGGCTTCAGTGGGAGGCGTTGACTATGGCCATATACAACAAAGATGGCGGTTCCACGTCATCGCTAATATCGTGTAAAGGTGGCTTGCGAGATAAATAACCGTAAATGACAGCTGTCATCTGTCTACTAGCTGTCGGCAAGACCGCAGATCCCGAACGTCCATTGTCAATTTGTCTACTTTTCTTGCATACGAACTGATAGTTAATTAAATACGAAAATATTTGTCGGGGTGCGTTGAAATTGAAATTTTGTAAATATTAGAGATATCTCGACGAAATTTGGTATAAGGGTGTTTTTTTGGTACATACGCTAAGCCGTTTGCGCTGATGAAAAAGTTCTGGTCATGATGAAGGACGTAGTAAATAAAGACACCGACAAAAATGACCGTAGCTTCCGTCATTTTGACTACAAAAATAGGTACAATGGACAATTTTTCGCAAAAAGGTTACTCTACAAAATACGATTTTGTAATCTGATAATCGCTCGATTCAATCCCAAAAATTAATGTACCTATCATAATTCTTATTTTTCCAATTTTTGAATAATTTGAATTTTCTCCTTCAACGTTTTTTTATCAATCTGTTAAGGCGATAATTTATGATGATCGATATCTATCATTTGCCTAAATCGAGCGATTAACAGATTACCAAATCATGTTTTTTCGAATACGACATTTTGCTGAAAGGACCTTTTTTGCGAAAAACTGTCCATTGTACCTAATGTTGTAGTCAAAATGAGGGTACAATACAAAACAAAAGAGTTACGGTCATTTTTTTCTGTTTCCCCCCTATATCCTGCGCCCCTGATCTTGACCAGAAATTTTCAATCAGCGCAAGCACCAAAAAAAACCCGATACCAAATCACGTCGTGATATCTCTAATAACTTAAATGCTGCAAAACTAGTTTTTTTGATAAGAACTTTTTTCCGTGTTTCGACCTGTAAAATCACCCCCTGAAATATTTCACTGTTATTTCCGGACACCCTGTATAAATTGCACTGGGCTTAGACAGGGCTCTCCTTAGATATTCGTTTTTTGTGTGGAAGGTTCTCACATGAGAGCTTCTAATGCCTCAGCAAAATAGAAGGTTTGGAGCTACCTATTATTGGTTGTCTATCGGAGTGTGACGTCATCGTCATCACAAAACCAACGTATTCATTGTAAATTCACCTCTATTAATTTTTTCCCAAAAAACAGCAAAACAAAAAAATTTAAAAGTAGTATCTAGTCCAATTTTAAGTTATTACTTAAACTCTCTATTTGTAGCTTTCAAAAGTATGTGCATCCTTCTTCCGCCTGCTGAGAGACAATTTGAAAGGAGAAACAGAGATATTCTCCGAGCTAAGTCAGACAACGTTATCATTTTGTGTGTTAATCAATTTTTGGCAAGATCGAAGACGTGTGTGAATTCCAAAGCCCACTGAGGACCAGGTTGATTTTGGGTTTCATCATGGTTTCATGAGATTTCAGAAAAAAATGAACATTTATTTCGTAATTGAAGTTTTTTATTATGACTTATTGTTTCAAGCTTCATGATAAAAAATGGCAGCAGAGAAGCGGATGGAACCTCCCCTTCGCGTGGGTCTTTGATTTTCCTGCCTTGTGTTTACAATTTTAAAGTTGATATGCCTAAATGGCACTTCCCGTGGACCAATTGCTCCCAAAAGCTCTTCCGTTCTTCAACGGGTCACCTAATCTCCATGTACCAAGTTTCAGCCAAATTGATCCAGTAGTTTGGGCTATAACGTGGTTTTAGTATTATTACAAAATTTCTATTTTTCCACCCAAAGGGTTCTAATTGCGAATAAATTTTGTCTTATTTAAAACCAGAATTTGAAGACCTTTCTGATGGTGACAATAAATCTTTCAAAAACTTGCTTTGGATGGCTAAATCAAAGAATAGTTTTAAATTTGAAAGTTGATGTGCCGAAACGACACTTTCCGTGGGTTGATTGAATCCAAAATTTGTACAACTCTTCGACGTGTAATACAGACGACATGTGCAAAATTTCAGCCAAATCGGTTCAGGGGCTTGGGCTGCACCGCAATTTTAAAGTCCGATAAAAATCTCGATATTTTTAGTCTTTGGTCAAAAGGGCACTGACAGTGAATACATCTTTGGATGCAGAATCTGAAGGCCTTTCTAAAATGGGGGTTTATATTTAAAATTTAAAAGTTGATGTGCCAAAATGGCATTTCAGGTTGCACGATTGGCTCCAAAAGCTTTTCAGATCTAAATTGGGTTATCACATGCACACGTACCAAATTTCAGCCAAATCGGTCGAGTAGTTTAGGCTGTGGCGTGTTTACGAACGAACGAACGAACGTACGTACGTACGTACATACATACAGACACATTTTACAAACCACTTTTTTGGGTTCCTGAGACCTCAAAACGTATAGATCCGGTCTCATCTCGAATTCGAAAATTTTAGTGATTGCAGTAACCTCCCTTTTTTTTTAAATGGTGAAGTGGAGTGGGGAGGTTAAAATATTAACTTTCCTGCATTGATAAATAAATAACACCATTGTTATAGCACAAACTGTTTGTTTCCGGACTTTTGACTAACCCTAACAACCTCTAGATACCTACCTCAGACATGAGACATGACTTAACTTAATGACGTTAATAAAATACTACCAATGCTATAATTAAGTCAATTGTCTTCAGAATATTTTCGTATTTCAGCTACGTAATTGATGTTGGTGAATGTAGCCTTCACAGGTTTTGTAGCTTTCACAACTTGAAGTAACTCAAAACTAACCATTTATTGGTTTTAACCTTACTTAAAGCAATGTCGCTTGTAATGCTTTACTGTTCTTGAAACTATTCAAGTACCAAATGGAAAGCTCAATTTTGAACATTTCATTAGAAAGTGCAGAATTAAATTTGAAAAATTTCAGGCAAATGGCTGCTCCAAGAGCTCCAAGAAGCCACCCAATCCCACCAAGTCCGCAAAAAACAAATCAACGATTTTCTCGTCGAAAAATCAGACTCCTCCCCTCAAGAATTCGGCGTCTTACTAGTCGAAGACGTCGACTTAGTTTTCGAACAAGACGAAGGCTTCACCACAGCTCTCTCCCAGATCATTCTGACCAGCAAACGACCGATTATTTTGACAACAACAGACGAACGTTCCCCTTTCGTTCAAAAATTCATCAACCAACATCAAACCATTTCATTTCTTCCCCTTACACCTGCAGTTTTATCAATTTGGCTGCAAATAATTTGCGTTATTGAAGGTTCCAACGTTAATTTAAAAACAATCCAGGATCTGTTGGTCCAGAATAAAGGCGACGCCAGACGAACTTTGCTGCATTTGCAGTTTTGGGTCACTTCTAACAGAGCCGAAGTAGGTGCTGAAAATATTTTTAAGGAAGAACCAGCAGAAGGCGAGAAATCAAACAGTTCCAAAGAGGAAAAAGAAATTGACTTGGAGATCATTTGGTGGAATTTACCGAACTTGCTGGAATTTCCAGATTTTTCACACCTGAGACTGACACGGAATAACGAAAAACAAGAAGAATGTCACAACAAAGACGCTGAAAAAGAAAAACGAAAGATTAATTTAGTGTCTGAATTGTATGATTCACTGTCTTTTAGCGACACAATTCGTAGGAGTTGCAACGATGATTTGGCTGGGAAATCTCGGAGTTTTCCGAAAAACAGTTTGGAGTTGCGAGAAAACTTGTGTTTGTTTTCTGACGAAAATTTTAGGGAAGAACTCAGTAATAGTATAATACATGGAGGAATTGCAGAGCTGAACACTAAGAAATTGACAACGGCTGTGCCTTCAGTAAAGGAGAAGAAGTGGCGTTCCAAGCAGATTTCTAGTGAGAGTCGGTTGGAAGAAGCTGTTTTGGATTTGAATATTTTGGATAGGAAGTCAATGGCTCTCGACTATTTGCCAGCTTTAAGAACGATTGCAAGATCAGAAGTGGAGCGCGCTGCCAATAACACGAAAAGGAGGAATCGGTTTTATAATTATTTAACGAATTTGGGGGTTAACTGTAATGATTCCGCCTATCAGGTGGTTTGCAATATTTTACAGAACTAGGGAAGTTTTTTTGATTGTGCATGCGTTTTTATTTAAAATAAAAGCTGTTTAGTGCTGTTCTCTTGTTGTTTTAATTAACTCCATGCAAATATTCTGTTAAGTGACTTACTGATGCCCGGTTTCTGGACGGTTCTGTTATTGGTTTCTTAGTTAACGGATAGATAAGTTTATTGAGCCGATAAAATATGAAAGTGTTTATGAAAGATATCGTACCATAACTTATTTGTCCTACAACTAAATGTTGATTAAGCAGTTACTATACATACCAACAGATATCGGGGTGTTCGCGTAACTTCATCCTATAAGTTTGACGAGGGAAATTCAAATATTTCATCCATTTAAAATTAGAAATGTCAACAATTACAATGTAATGACATACTTTTGCAAACAGCAGCTACAATATTTTTTGAACTTGGAGGGTTATCGTTCCAACAACTTTATCGGTTCCATAAATGAGCTTCTAGAAACTGGTCATGAGAATTTTTTATCTTAACTGTTGTTCCTTATTGAGTGACTTAAGTAGTAGGTACAGGTAAAGTACCTATACTTTAGTAAAATTAATGTAAAATCAATTTAACAAAGAAACTAAGTACCTATATGCATGACCACTACATTAGTAAATATGAAATTGCAAATACGACTTAAGTCATCTCAGCCAAAGCATTAGCGCTAAGTGCAGGATAAATAGACAGTAAAATAACAAAAATATTTTCTCAAACGAGGATGAAATTGGAGGATTAAGAGCGCCACCTGGCAATATTGAGCAATTGCTGTACAAACTAAATTACGCTCCTCACTAGGAGTAAGTATAGAGCTCGCTTAACCAACTAATAATTTTTAATTAGAAGTTCCGATTGAAATTTAAATTGGGTTTGCATAGGTATGCTCGGTGCTGATAGATGTTTTGCCCTTTGGGATAATAAGTTATTGATTTTTTAGCGGATTGAATTACATCCATGGGTAGAAGATTTATTCGGTTATCGGAATGGCATGCTGTCGGTTTATAAAAAATTACAGGGCACGAATCCCATTTAATAAATTATCGAGACAGTCGGTGACTATAGGTACGGTGTAAACTTTCTCTCTTCGTGCGAAGTACGTAATTTTGGTGTAGGTACTTAGGGGAGCGTAGGGCAAAATGAGCCTGTGGGGTTTTTCGAAAATCTCAATATTTCACCGATTTTTTCGATGTTTTTTAAAATCTAGGGTGGCCGTGACTGCACTTCCGGTCAAGTATGAAACATGTTTCTAACTCGGAAAAACTCGTAAATTCCGAATCCGTTGAGAAAAAGGTGTCATTCCATTTGAAAAAACTAAGTTAAGATCATTTCCGGTCAAACCGGAAGTGGAAAAAATTCCCTCAATAACATACGCGCAAGAGTCCCCCTCCGTGCGGGATTGGCCAGCTTTTATTTCAATTCAATATCTTTATTACATCCAAAGATATTCAATGTGGGAAGTTTTAAAAATAACACCCTGTTTAGGTCGGGAATAATCGACATTTTTATTTTGCCCCACGTGGCTTATAATTCCATTGCTATGCTAACTTCTAATAAAAAGGGCCATAGCTACTCTTACCTCAAATCAGCTGCCGGAACAGCAATACTTTTCACCTTACGAAATTATGCCTCTTCCAAAGGCTGAACCGAAACCTAGGAAAAATTTTAAAGGAGGAAAAACTATGATTTTGACGTCTACTCCAAATATGGAAGAAATTAAGGACGCATCGTTTAAGAGACTTCTTAGCACGACAAATAAGACTAAGAGACAACGTACTTTGGGTAAAGAACATTGAATTGTTAACTTCCTTTCCTTTGCACTGCTTATTATTATCTCTCGGGTAGAGAATAATCAGTTTTAAACTGTTCTGTCACCCTTTGGTGTAATGTGTGTTATTTCGCCAATAAAGTGTATTATTATTATTATTATATAACAAAAATAATTAAACAAAAAAAAGTTCAATAAATAAAGAAGACACGAAAGATAAATATAAAAGGTACAAATTACAAGTTAAAGAGAAAATGTATTTTTTCTTTGAGCCGTTCTGTAAATATTCATCTTCATTCAGTGTAACGAATATACCTAATTGAATCACCATACGTTTGCTTTAAGATTTCGGTTTTGGCCGTACCCAGGAGGACTTTGTTCACTTTTATTATTTCGTTGCTATAATTTTTTGTTCGTTGAACAAAATGGGGTGAATAACTCTGTCTCAAAATTTGTTACACTTTTTTTAGCTCAATAAAATGTGTGTTCTTTCTAATTCACGTTTTAACTCTACTATGCTAAAAAATGTGATAAAACTGATGTAGGTATGTAGCTAATGTAGCAGCCATTTATGATTGTATTACTGGACGATGGTTTATTTTATTGTGTATGGAAATTGGTTATTTGGACTTTCAGACAGCTTATCTTTCAAAAATTAGGTAATCTTTACGTTTCTGACCAAAATTCATCTCCACTAGGCAAACAATTGTGACCAAATCTCGGCGCCTCCACCAATTCCGCCTTAAACCCGCGACTCAGCATAAAGGCCTCGTCCGGCCGCGCATCTTCCTCGCATTTTTCATTATGGATGAAACGTAATCATCATCAATCATCCGAAATCGAAGGTTAAACCCGTGTCTCCGTCGTTCCGGCAACTTTAATTTAAAAGGAGTGCCACTTTATTACGGCGAGACAAAGTGGATAAATTCTTCTGAGGAAAAATGAGGAAAGGCTAGTAGTTAACTCGGTGTGGACATAGGACTGACTCGGAACTTGTAGGCCAACAAAGGAACATAAATATTTAAGCGACCGCCGGTTTAGAAGAGCACGTAGTTGGACCTACCCATATAATTTGTCGATCCTTCGGGACTGGAAAAGTGCAGTTGTACGCTGCAGAAAATGTCTTGTTAACAATGCAAACGGTTCGGTTTCTGCAACGTGAGACAAGCGATAGAGATCCAGAGACACTGATTGATGTTATTTGCGTTCGAGGCGGTTGAAAAATTGGGGCTGACTTTTATGAACTAGGGGATTGTGTATTTGCGGAGAAATTAACTGGCGGTTGTTATTTATTAACTAAATCGTTCAAATAATGGAAATTTGACGTGGAAATGTTGGATGAAGCAAATGAAAAACAGGATTATTATCTAGAATAAATATGACACAGGTAATGTTATTTTTCGTAGGAAACTGTTCTGATTTACCTAATGAAAACAATTTCGTTACTTAATCCTTTTATAGCGTTTTAGTTTACGTTGCACTTTGATTTGCGTTAATTTTTATTCACTTCTTTACTTTAGTTTTACAGTTTTTTTTTACTTTTTTTTAATACACCACCCAGAAAAAATAATTGTCTTTTTCCAATATTTTCGATTGTGTTGCAAATACGAGCGTCAAGCTTAAACACCATCTAATATTTCATAAAAAGCGTGACAATAAGTTTCCTGGATTATAACTGCATTTACTTACTAAAATTCATTCGCATTGAACCTTTGGGTCTTTAATTTCCGTGTCTTGTGTTTAAAATTTCAAAGTTGATATGCCTAAATGGCACTTCCCATGGACCAATTGCTACCAAAACCCTTTCAGCTCTTCAACGGGTCACCTAATCTCCATGTACCAAATTCCAACCAAATCAATCCCGTAGTTTGAGCAATAACGTGGTCTGAGTGTTATTTTTCTACCCAAAGGGTACTAAATGCGAATGAATTTTGTCTTATTTAAAACCAGAATTTGAAGACTTTTCTGATGGTGACAATAAATCTTTCGAAAACTTGTTTTGAATGGTTAAATGAGAGAATAATTTTAAATTTGGAAATTGGTGTGCCCAAACGGCACTTACTGTGGGTCGATTGAATCCAAAGATTTTTCAGTGCTTCGGCATGTGCAAGATGTCAGCCAAATCGGTTCAGGGACTTGGGCTGTATAGCCATTTTAAAGTCCGACAAAAATCTCGAATTTTTTAGTATTTGGTCAAAGGGGCACTGAGAGTGAATACATCATTGGAAGCAGAATTTGAAGGCCTTTCTTATGGTGGCGTGAAAAATGGGGGTTTGCATTTAGAATCGAAAAGTTGATGTGCCAAAATGGCATTTCTGGATGGACGATTTTTTCCAAATGCTGTTCAGATCTAAGTTGGGTTATGAGATGCCTACGTATACGTACCAAATTTGAGCCAAATCGGTTAAGTAGTTTTGGCGGTGGCGTGTTTACTACGTACGTACATACACACATACACATTTTTAAAACCACTTTTTTGGGTTCCTGAGACCTCAAAACGTGAAGATCTGGTGCTATCTCAAATTCGAAAATTTTAGTTATTAAGTGGTGAAGTGGAGTGGGGAGGTTAAAAAACTAAATTTTGTAATAACACTAAAAACACATTAGAAATTGGTTGACCTGTTGAAGAGCTGAATGGCTTTTCGTCCACGGGAAGTGCCATTTAGGCACATCAACGTTAAAATTTTAACTACAAGGCCTCATTTTTTTATGTCATCATTAGACCGATCATTAACAAACTCTGGTTCTAGAAATCTATTCACAATTCCTAACATTTCGGCTCTGCTGCCCTAACGCCTCGTAAAAAAACTTTATTCTCTTACGCTAAAATATCATTGCGCAGCCTAATTGCACAAATAACTATAGCCGTTTTCTGGCGGTTGGTATGTTTTTGAAAACAAACTTGCATTGGAAAACATACGGCGAACGGCTATTTTGTATTAAAACAGTGTCAAAATAATGTCAGTTTTGAATACATTTCCGAAATGAATTTGAAACTGACAACAAAGTGACAGTATATTAATTGAAAACAAGAGTTTATCCTATGCTTCCAAATGCAAGTTTGTATTTGAAAACATAGCCACCGCCAGAAAACGGCTTATTATAATTGTTGGAAAGGCCCATTGTGCTGAGTTTTGATTTCACCACAGTTTTGCTAGGAAATATACAAATTATGGAATATTGTAATGTGACAGTAGGTGGAGGTAACATTTTAAAGATTTGCTAGGGGTGGAATTTAGGGGTTCTAACTTGAATATTTATACTTAACGATCAGAGGTCGAAATTCATTTTCTTTCTTATAGTTCCTCTTTTTTTCTTACCTTGATAGCAACTACCAACAGCCGTCAGTCAGTCATTTGAAACCTTTAAGATGAGTAAACTCATCAACTTCTACCATTTAGACTACATTTAGGTACAGTATGCGTCAGATGTTTTGCTCAATCGTTTGTTAGGCAACTGAAAACTTTAAGGAACAGATTCGGTCATGACAATTACTTTGAACGATATGACAATGATGGGATTTCAGGTAACTATGGTTTTAAGGCGTCATGACCGAGTGTGTTCCGCAAAGTTTTCAGTTGCGTAACAAACGATCGAGCAAAACATCTGACGCATACTGTACCTCAGATATCTGAAATTACACGGCACTGTTTAATTGTTGCTTTCTGGTAAATCTCTCTGGTGTTTGAATATTATTAACTTTTCTAGAAAAAAACAGAAACGTATGTTCAGATGGATTTCTGGCAAACAGGATGAATTTATTCTGAAAGTAAGACTATTCCTTAAAATAAACTTAGGATGCACTTATAAAAATTTTTCTTAGATTAAACAGTGGTGGTATCATGTACGGGTATTGTAGGGATTGTTGTTACCTCTGAGGTAACCGATACGGTCACTGCAGGGATTGTTGTTATCTCTGAGGTAGCCGTACCGGTCATTGTAGGAATTGTTGGTATATCTGAGGTAACAGGTACGGTAATTGAAGAAATTGTTGTTATGGTTGAGATAGCCGTACCGGTCATCGTAGGAATTGTTGTTATCTCTGAGATAGCCGTACCGGTCATTGTAGGAATTGTTGGTATCTCTGAGATAGTCGTACCGGTCATTGTAGGAATTGTTGGTATCTCTGAGGTAACCGGTACGGTCATTGCAGGGATTGATGTTATATCTGAGATAGCTGTACCGGCGATTGTAGGAATTGTTGGTATCTCTGAGGTAACAGGTACGGTAATTGTAGAAATTGTTGTTGTCCCTGAAATAGCCGTACCGGTCGTTGTAGAAATTGTTGGTATCTCTGAGGTAACCGATACGGTCAATGCAGGGATTGTTGTTATCTTAGAGGTAACCGATGTGGTCGTTGTAGGAATTGTTGTTATTGTCGGAATAAACGGTATGATTGTTGTAGGAATTACTGCCGTCATTGGGACCCGGGATGCAATGGTTTTTATTACTTTTGCAACCGATAAGATCGTTGTAGGAATTGTTTTCGATGTGGTTTCTGTTGATGAATCGTTCAAGGCAGACAATGATTCTTCCGTCGTCATCTTTTCAATTTCCCTAACATAATCGTCAGTCACAACGCATCTTTTAACTACATCAAATTGTAGCTCAAATCGTTCACACAAATCATTTTTACGTTCGACGTAAATGCACCTTTTAATTAGTGTCTCCACTCCATCTAAAAAATCACTTCGAATTATTCGTCTACAAAATACTACACGCCTTCACCTTGTATATATTCCAAATGCAAACATTTATAACCAGCTTCATAATCAAAAAACGTGCCAAAACCGTTGTCATCTCTGCAAAATATTGCAAGAGCGTTGTCGCAACCTTCATCCGAACAAACGGGGCAAAAAGCGGGGGAAACTAGAAAACAAAGAGGATAATTAACACAATTTCTTTAAATTACAAAAGCCGTATTTCAATAATTACACCCACCGGACATAAGAATAGCGTATCCTACAATAAATTGGAAAAGGAACTTCATCTTGATTCGATCCCAACGTTTTGGCGCCGGCCACAGGGCCTTTTAAATTCTGAAAAGTGGGCCAAAATCTAATATTATTTTCTTGAAGAAGTTAATCAACAATTGCAAATAAATTATCCTTCGAAAATGTGGAAAATATTACGTAAAATTATCAGTGTTGAAAAACATGTCGAAGCCGTAAATAGATATCACTCTTAATACATAAATGTTAAAAGTTGTCTTGTGACAAAAGCGTAAAGTGAAGCGAGTAGGAAGTTTATTTCCCGAACGACAGCAAGTGAAAAAAGTTACTTTACTTTTTCTTATGCATTATTGCATGCAAGAATTATTTTGCGGCCTAATGACAGCCTTAGATGTTGGAAACTTCTACTTTTTCATAGAATTTGTAAACATAAAAATACAAGAAAATAAACGTAAAGATTTGAGGTTCTTGGAGATTCGATTTTTCGATCGATTTCAGCACCTACCAATTAGTTCAATTCAAAAAATAAACCCCGTTCAGATTTGAGCTCGGGTCAAAAACACACCGCTTTTCCCAGTTAGCGCGTACAATTTAAAAGTGCATATTTTTTTATATTTACCTCAAACAAGTTTCCTGCAAAATTTCACCCTGAAAGTGAACGCTTAAACCTTAAACACACACTATGACCACTTGACGTTTGATGATGAAATGAAATGGTGAAAATGGATGGGATATGCAGTTGTGTTTAAGAACAGGTAGATGGATGAAAATTCCTTCTACCTGCCTGATGTGGTTCTAGGAAGGCAACGTAAATCTTTCCCTTTAAGTACCGCCTTCTTAACAATATTATCGAAGAGAAGGGCACACGCCCTGCACACATTTGAATAGTACAACCCTGCCAAGTCCTTTATTAAAATTTTACGACTCTCGTGAATCATAATGGATATCTTTCTTGTAGGTGCATGCTTAAATTTATGTATCTGATCGCAAAATATTTTTTAAAGAGCATTGCAAAAGTGTAATTTATCTTATGTAGCTAAAGCCTGCAGTGTCTGTTTGTTGCAGACCAACATTACAAGCATTTATAGATAGATAACTTATCTGATGGTAAGTGTACTAAAAAAACAATGTTGTTTAGAGGTTGACCATAGTTTGGGAGGGGAAATCATATCTTTCTCGAGTTCTTAACTTTTATATTATATTTTATATTAGGGGAAAGACGGGTAAGTTGACGAAGAGGGTAAGAAAACGAATTGGCAATATGTGACATAGTACTCAAATTTCAAACACGTGTTTGTTTCAAAGATATAAGATCCACCATGTCGAGTAGAAATCTGTGAGTCGTAATTAAAATGAAAGCCCTTTTATCGGTTCATATGATGGCCTTATAAAATTCACGCGGCAGAAATAAGGCTTATCAAGAAAAATACGGTAAACCACACATTTTTATTGTGTAATACTGTTAGTCAATACCAGGGACCAAGTAATGATAGAACTGAATTGGGCTGTATTTTATTCTGTTTGAGTTTTTCAACAAAAATTTTCTAACCTTAAAAAGGGCAAGATGACGCGGGTAAGTTGACGAATGTGTATCAAAAGTATCAAAAACGGTGTAAAATCACGGCGGGGGTTTGTGCAGCTTAAACAATAGGGTACTACGAGGGGTACTACATGCCCCCCATTTTATTTTTTGACTCTATCGCATGAGAGATGAATTGCTAAATTGAGAATTAAAACTCTCTTAGGGTAGACTTCAGATGATTTTCAACAGCAATTGGGTTAAATTATAAATCAGATTCATGTGAAAACTTTGTGTTTTATCCGTCAGAACGGGAATCAAGATTCTTGATCTTTTAGACCAAGTGTTAACGTACCATTCTAAAATGGCGCATCAGAACACTCCTCGAGAAAGCCCTTTCTAGCTGTAGATGAGTGAATGAAGATTCGTTGTAAATGTTCCACATAAAACGTGTTTAAAAGAGCCCCATACAATAAGCGACTGCCTGGGTCCATTTCTACCAAATATTAAATTTTGGTAAGCGAGGGATAGGTGAATGTTTGGTGGAAAAATGAAAGGGTGGGATCTTCTAGTTTCCGAGAAAAAAATTCGTGAAAATGACATTTTCGGGGCCCAAATTAGTTTAGAGCCACATACAAATATGACCGCCTGGGAAATTTTCTATATTTTTGTGTTTTGTGTAAGAACACAGCAAAAATCTAAGTTTGGAATCGTTTAGATCAGATTTTTCCTGGGCCACTATCGTATAGGGTGATTTCTTTACCCCCTCCCATTTTACATTTTTGTGCTAGGAGACTTCTTTTGGGGTTTTCTGTTTAGCCAATTCTTTATGGTTACAAAAAGCCTACGACCTTGAAAATTGGTTGATGAATGAAGAAGTTATCAGGGGGGGTCAATGAAAAAAAGCAATTTTTTAATTCCTGGGGAAAGAAGTGTTATCGGCAAAAAACGACAAAAGGTCTCGAGATATTGATCCTGTGCACCTGTTCCACTCATTAAAATTATTTTTTCTTGGAATTGGGGATGGTCTAAAACTTTGGAAACAACCATGTCGAGTCATGGATGAAAACACCAACACTCTTATGATAACACTGGAATGAAGCCAATAAAACGATCTTTCTAACGTAAAAAAAAGCGATTCACAATTTCGGCGTTGTGTGAAAAGTTATAGTCATTTGAACAGACAATTTTAACCTGAAAGGTTCTTTTGGCCGCCACGCCAGTTTATTCGTCATCTTATCCGTATATGTTCGCCATCTTATGCTGCACCGCGGGTAGGACGACGAACTTTGACATAATTAATTTTTTTAGTTTTTCGTATATAATATAACGTGTGGTACTGATTTTTTCCGACAAAATTTGCGAAACAAATAAATGAGTAGCTTTTGCAACGAAAATCGTCACGAGCGCTTTAGCGCGAGTTGCGATTTTCCAAAAGCAAAAGCTACGAATGTATTTGTAAGCAAATTTTGCAGAAAAAATCAGACCACGAATTATATTCGGATGAACAAAAGAAATTTCAATGGAAACAATAAGGTTGCCATGCTCGTTGTCATGACATTGCGTTTGACAGAAATTTTTTCGCTGGAAAACCGTCCTGCTTTTCACTCGTGGTGTTTTTCAGTTCAAAACCATGGTGATTGGTCGACTGTCTATAAATTCTGACGTTTGATTGGTTTAAAATTCTTGAGATGTTTAATCTTAAATAATAAAAAGCTTTTCGAAAAAGTAAATATTCTATTTTATCCCTTAACAAGTGTAATATACACTTGCAATCTCTTAAAAAAATATTTTGCTTACCATCGTCAACTTACCCGACTTTCCCCTATATCAAATTGAAGTAAATTCTAGAGTATTAAGAATATTTTAAGGAAGGTCTTCTACTCCCACTCATCAATTCGTGCAAGTGAGGGGGGATTAGTACTTTAAATATAGAATTTAGCATGGAACTTCTGCAATTTGTGCAATTGTGCTTGTGCAGGCTAATTGTAAGTACATTTTCATGATTTTTACTGAATTTGCGTGAAATAATTTAACGAGTTTTATTAATAATTTATTTTGGTGATTGCTTACAATATAAAGTGCAGTTCTATCTACTTACAACTTTATCTACATGATTATCATATCTAGTAGTTATTTATGTACAAATTTTGAGAGATGCATTCTAGAACACAATTTTCCCTAAAGTGGCAGTTAGTTATCAAAGGTTATCATTATCAAACGAAAATAGTAAATTAATCGATTCAGCCTCTCTAGTAATTGCTTCTTTTCTGCACCGTCTTAGATGGAGAACAAAGAAAATAACAACAATAACAAATCTTAAAACGCTAATCTCACATAAACTACAATAAATATCATTTCAACTTTTTACAATAACAATTTACAGATGATAAACTCTCTGTTACAGAAGTTTCAAAAGTAAAATTAAAGGAACCCACAAAGCCGCTCGAGTAAATTTCTTCCTGTAAAATTTTAATGATTGCGGTGCGCCCTGGAAATTAAAACCCCGCGACGGGAGTTTTTCTTAAAAGCGTTCCTAATTTTCCGCCCGAAACTTTCCTCAACACACGGCGTTTATTTATTTGATAAGTAGGTAGGGAAACAAAAAATAGGACGATTCCTCACGCGACCCAAAATATCCGATTACAAAGTAGCCCAATAACTTTAAGGATTAAAAGAGGCTAGCTTGGACCCTTGGTCGGTGATAAAATCCTGAAATACCGAATTCGATTTTTTATTTTAAGTCATTGAATCGGCTGGTCTTGGGGATTACTGTCACCGAAACTCTACGTTGTCGGACAAGTAAGATATTTAGGAAAAACAGAAAAAAAGAAGTTTCAGTACCGTGAGATTTAATAAAAACCGAATTAGAGCGGATCATGTAATAATCAGTTCAGCCGGAAAAATGGATTTAATGATTAAAATCAAGTGTGTTAAGTTTCTGCCTTCTGTGGTTTCATTATCAAAAAATGATAAATCGAAATTATTTCTTCTGTCACATTAATGTCATTTTCAGTTTACCCAACGTAACGGACTCTAATTCGTTCTTTAATAGATCTCACGGTATTTAGCAGAAATTGTGGAGGTAGCCCATTTAAATAATTTATTTACAAAGTTGCAGAGGAATTGATCAATTTCAGATGAAAGAACTTCGCTTTATTTTCAATTGTTTTTCAAAGGATGTTTTCCTTTAATTAGCAAACTAATTTAAATTACCCGTTTTCTTTTAACTCTGATGGAACACAAGTTAATTATGTTTGCTAAAACACTTCGGGGGTTTTGGAATCAGCGACAGTTATTGTGTTCTACATAAAACTTTTATTCAAACATTTTTTGTAATTGTTGAAGAGAATTTGGTTTTAAGACAAGTTTCAAAGATCGCTGACATTTACCTAAAGCTTCTTTAAAGCAGCTTCCATGACCTATTCAGACAATTTTAATTTTTGCACTAGTACTTAAGATACCTTTTCCAGAGCGACCTTTGTTTAAAACTTCTTTGTCTTCATCAGTAGTTTTATGTAGGATTCGGGTTTGAAATAGCAAATTATCGTAATACAACATATTTCTATAAATCAAGTAGTTTTATAGCCGCAATAACAAGGACAAACATTTTTATGGGGGCCTTGTTATGTCTAAATTAAAAATATTTACATACTGGGGAGAAAAGATCTCAACCGCTGATCAATAGTCTGGATCATAGTGATTATAAAGCAAATTAGTTTTATACCAAGAGCCCTGGTCAGATGGTTTTAAGCTCGGTCATTTGCAAGATAACATACCTCTTCGGCATTAATTCAATTGTGGCTACAAAGTGGCTTAAAGGACAAAACCCTTTTAAAACATTTTAAATTCCAAAATAGTGATGCCAAAGTAGATGTTTTTATCTCCCAAGCTTTAATAAACGGGAATTTATGAAGCTTAATTCGTTTTTGATTAACTAATGCAAGCGTAATGCAGCGTAAATGTCGAAGAAATAATTTATGCCATTAGCCGATAATTATTATTTATAGTGAAAATGGAAACATCACATTGCAAACTAATGCAAATGAGGGTGGATGCGGGTAAGCCGCAGTCGCTTATTATAACAGGTCTTCGTTAATCAACTGAATAATTCGGGAGGCTCCCGTTTTGCTGCTGCAGTCATTTCAATCACTGAGGAAGACCGACCGAAACGCACTTTTGAAACTTCCGTAAAATGCAATCGTATAATTCTTTGCTGAGCTCGGAAAGGAGCTGCCGAAAACTGGAATTATATAGCAATAAATATCACAATAAAGAGCGACCCCTTCTGAACAAATTACGAGAGAATAGTGAATTTACAAATGGGAAAGAAAATAAATTAATTTGTTCTCGCAGCTTGTTCGAGGGGTTGGAGTTTCACAGAGTTTCCAATCATTTTGAAACTACGATTAGTAACGTCTTAAGCACGTATAGTAGTTGTATCAAAAGAAGAGTGGTGTGAAATGGTGTTTTGACTTTAGTAAAAAAACGTTTTTTTTTCGTTCTGAACGTGCAATCCATACACCAAATTCTTTGTTGAAAAAAAGTTACTATACGCCCTTAATTTCTAAAAATGTTCGTACTGCGGTATGAGATTCACTAAAAACACGTTTGATTAATTCACAGTCGATGCAACGATGATTTCGGTATTTGGCACGTTATTTAATTAAGGAAAATTCACCTAATGTTAGTCTGATGCGATTGTCTTGTAGTTTATTCACCGTCTGGGTTATCTGCGGCAACTTCCATTTACCCTCCTGCGCTCTTCGTTAGTCAGGTGGTTATTGGGGGAGGTTTGGAGGCACGAGACGAAATTAACGGAAACGAATTCCCGAGGGCTCGTTCCTTGATTGTAATAAACTGGGAAAATATTAGCTGAAAAACACTTGCAAGGGCGCTTCGCTTGATTTTGGACAACTGTTGACTTGGCGCGAGTTAAGCGACTGATGCAGCTCTAAAAAGTTTAGTTCAAAATAATTTAACAACAAAAATCTCAGGGGTGTAAAGCCCACGAGGACAAATAGTCAACTCATCTTAAATTTGGTTATCATTTCCTTGAGCTGTTTTTTCAACCCCCGTTTAGGTCTATGTCACGATCCAAAAGAAAAGAAAAATAAGAAATACCAGAAGAAACAAGACACAAAAAATAGACAACGAACCCTCATTGCTCCAATTTGTTTAGCAATTAATATTCTGCTAATTTATCTCGCATTAACTAACCCTCGTCTCCAATCTTTCCTCAACCAATGAAAGCGATTGTAAAGTTCCTCCCAAGACCAATTTAATCATAATGAAAGCATTTCTACAGTGAACGTGTTAATTAATAAAGTTTTCTTAACAATATTCCCAAGAAATGCGGAACTTCTTAATAATTCCGAAACAATTTTTACATGAAAAACGCCAACGAAATTACATCGTAAATTCATAACGGTCTCCCGTGAGCTGTGCAATCGATATTGATTGAGAATTTGCATCTTTTATTGCATTCCTGCGCCAATTAGTTGTCGAGCAAGAGCACCTGTTATCGAGATCAAACGATAGAATTGCCTCGTGCCCGTAATTAAATTTAACTGTACATTCTTGGAGGGTTGGAAGTGACCGCAGAGGCCCGGGAATCACTGAAAGGCACCGATAGATAATAATAAGTGAGCACAGGGACGGACGAACCGACAGACAGTCGATCTCATACAGTCGTCTCTCGGTCCACGTGAATATACTCCACGGGTGCTTTGTGTCAGGAGTTTAAACTGTTGTCGAGTCTGGGTCCGGTGAGTAACTTCTTCTTGGCGAGCCTCCTCCTGCGTCTCACTCTGAGTCGATGCAAAGCTAAACATATTAATAACGCTAAAGAGGAGATCACGGCTGCCAGAGCTGCTAACGCTGCTCCAGGCAGTGACGTCAGGAGTTTGGAAGTTGCTCCACATTGAGCTTCAGATTCGTCCCATCCCGATGGGCAGTGATCTTTACCGTCGCACCATAAAGAGGAACTAATGCAAGCGTCTAGTTCTGGGCATTTGTGGGGACATTCGAAATCTGTTTCGTTAGCACTTGCGTTTACTGGAACTTGAAGTTGCTGCAAAAGCGAGGATCTTGGTCTGGAAATCTCCAACCAGCTAAAGGCGGCTATGCCTGGCTCGTGCCCTACCCATTCTACTAAAAAGTTTGGAGGGCGTTGGTGGATGTGCGTCAAGCCCTCCCCCCACCATTCTTCACTGAAAATATGGACGGCTAAAGTTCGTGCTCCTGGCTCAGCAGGACACACCACTCTCACTAGTTTTGAGGGACGACCCGAATACACCAGGATTCTATTGGTAGTTGGGCAACGAGTCGGTTCTTCAAAACGAGGCTTCAACGGCAGAAAAGCCCCCCAACTTAACAGAAAAAGACTGCGATTATACCTAGCCTCCACCAGCCAGGGCATGCCAATACAAAGCATCTCGCTTTTATCCATCGGAGGAGTGTTAAACTGCACGTCACCTCCACTACCCCTTATCCTTTGCTTCCTCTGACAATCCGGCATCCTCACCAACTCGAAGCTAGCGTGAAAGTAGAGCACTTTAAAATCGTCGGTTATATTCATTTCCTTGGCAGTGAAATGCAGCTCCAAAGTTTTAGAGGAAGATAAGAACACCAATGGTTTACTATTCACAGAAGAGTTATCACAAATGCACCCGCGAGGAACCCGAATATCCCTCCAAGCCAATTCCCAGACACTCAGCTCAGCTATGCGGGAACTACTGTAATGTTCGCAAATTAGTCGTCCACTGTGAGGATCCGTCAGTGTCTCACAAGTCGGGTTTAATCCGAATGAGGCGTTGTTCAAAATTATCCGAACGCGTTCACCAACACTCGCCTCAAATTTGTAAACACAATGCAAGTTCTTGGCTCCTCCGCGACCGTACAGAAAAACGTTACGAGGTGATCTCAGATCTCCTAGGTGTTGTCTTCGGAAGATTCTATAGCAATCTTCTGATTCCTTCAGTGGCCAGGGTTCGCCCCCTAGTCTTGTATCGACGAATTCGTATTTGATTCTAAAAGACGCTGGGTGAAGAGCTGTCCCGTCTTCTGTGTGGTGCTGAATTACCAAAGATCTTCCAGTGGAGAGATAGCTTTCGTCAAGACTGCAGGGTCTAGTAATTCTGCTAGAATTTGATAAAGCGCTGTGATCGCAAAGTTTAGGAGGCTCATCGCATTTGTCTTCTAAAAGAAGAGCTCCGTCCCATATCTTAAGCCTAGTGGCACAGCCACCTCCTATCGAGCTATTCCCCATCAAGGCGTGACTTTCACCCACTAAAAGAGCTCGGTGGCTGTAAGAAATGAAACTTACCCACACCAAATCCTCTGGAAGACCACTGAAATTGTAGGTGCAAGTAGTGTTGGGGGGTAGAGAATGCTTGGGGCTAACTATTCTCCCGAATCTTCTCCTATCCGTTCTAGCCTCATCGTCGTCAGGACTTGTGCCATTAACCAAAAATTGACAACTTTCTCCCACTTTGGAGAAATCCAAAGAATCCGAGTCTGCGAAAATAACGTCGACGTCTAGTTCAAACCCCCTCAGAGGAGAATGCGATGGAGGTGAATGCAGGGGGATGCTAAAAGGCGAGGAGTGAAAGGCAACCAACATTTCGGGTCCCCGCGAAATCACTCTCGGCAACCAATCTCCTCCGCAGTATTTCGCAAGGACTGGATCATTGGTTGATCCTCCGTCGTAGAAGATTAGGTGATCTCTTTCCCCCGTGCAATCCCTCCAAGCTCTTAAAGCTCTCGCAGTTTTGTTTAGCCCAGCGACGTTTATTGAACGTTTCATGTGCATTTTATGGGCGGCTTCTTGCCTGACCGCGATCATGGCGTGCTTGCACCTCGGCACGTCTTTCTGCTTCAGACTCCAGTAGCAGGAGACGTTCCGGGGGTACATTCCAGGGTAGTTGGGGGATTGGAGGCGGCAGGGTTTGCGGTAGCACTCCTCGAATTGACGGGTGCAGTAGGTTCCGGGTGCGACTTGACCCCGCTCTAGGGGGGCGGCGGGGGAACCGAAACGGACGACGGCTTCGCGGCGCGAGACGAAGCGGTAGCGCAGTTGGAATTTGAAGGGGATTTGGGGGGAGCCGAAGAGGCGGACGGTGACGGTGACTGTGGAGGTTTCGCTGTAGTAGGCTGCGGGGCCGGAGGAGGAGCCGCACCAAGAACCGCCGGTGAAGGGGCGGCCCAGCTCGCTGAGTTGCATGTAGCCATCTGGGCAGCCGTCGAGGGCGGAGGCCTCGTAACGGCCCACTTTGAACTCGTCGAAGATTAACTGGAAATAAGAAATTTTTGTAAGGTCTATTTCTTTCATTTTACAGTATAGATACCGTTCAACGGAGGCATTATTACATTATGGTTGCTCATGGATTAACCTCTCCATTTAGCCTCAACTTGGTTTGGCATTTAGACCAGGTTTAGGAATAACTGGCCGTGAGTGTGGAGTATAAGTCTTATTGACAAACGCTGTGAAGATTTACGGTGCTCATTAATTATTTTTATAACTTCTGCACTAAAAACTTGCAATTGCAGCATAACAATGAGTTCATATTGGTATAAGCGGGCACAAGTTTGGGTAAGGTAAAAGCATTAACACACGTTACACAGAAATACGGTGCTCGTTTGTCATTTCCTTTTGATATCGTAAAACAGAAGAATTTTCAGTTATCCAGGGTGTCTCATTTAGCTTGCTTTGTAGGTATACCTAAGTAGTAAAATCCCTAGCCCCATTTTTAAGGGTGATTTCCAAAAGTGGCCATCTTTGATCCTAAGGGAAATTTCGAGTCTCGATCTCAAATTGTTCTTTATAGTTCATACTATCTTGGTGCAAAGCGGCATTCCATGATCAAAAAATGCAGTATCGGTTCGATATTGGTTGTTAACCGCTACGACTAATTAATAATGAGGCTAAGGGGCTGATTCCAAGTTGGTTTCCTGAGGCAAATCGTCTACGGTTTTTCCTCGGTACAGATCGATTCTGATAGGAAATTAAAATTTAAGGATCTTGCATGATCTGCTAGACAACTATAAATAAAACAAACAACAGATGAACAAAGAATTCTGGTCAAGAAAGCACTGCAGGGCAAATCGTGAAAATGGTGGATGCGCCGAGCGAGACGGCTTTGAGTTTCTGCGCTTCCTGAACATTCATAAATGAAGACGTCGGCCAACAGCCTTCGAGATTTCCTTTACGTCAGTGGAATTGAAAGGCAGCAAAGACACCCCATCAATAATATCAGAGAGCAGCGATGTTAAACCGAGTGTAAAAACCAACGGCTGGGAATACTACAAGTAACAGTAAACAATGAAACTTTGCGGCAAATATTAACTCTCCCAACTTGAAACTTGTCTTTAACTAAATTGGCGCACACAAGAGTTTATTGTGCTAACAAAAACGACGCGGTTGGTCCTTTTTCATAAACTACAAATCACAAGTTAACGGCCAACTTGACCAAGCCCAGCCCGTTTATCTCTTTTGTACAGACCTTATGGCGTTCCTCCTGTATTGTAAAGGATGGCTCTAACGAGCGTTTACTTTCATCGTGCCCTTGTTTGGATTTGATTTAGTTTAAACAAGAATTTATAGCGTCTCGGTAAATATATAATCGGAGCGTCCGTCGCATTCGTAAAGCTACTTCCTCGAGGGAATGCATTAAAAGTTTGAAAACAAATTTAACGAATGTAAAGTAGGGGGAGCGCCAGGCCAATATCACTTCCAAGGGTTATTAAGCAAATAATTCAAATGATGCCTCGAGACGATGTACCTGAAGCATCTTAGTGTGATTGATGATGGAGCACTCCTACTTCCCCAACGGCCGTCATATAATTGTCCCGTCATTTATCAGGGATAATGGTTCGGGCATGCTTCACTCCGAGAGTTACACTTCGCTAATTCCATAAAATCTGCTTATGGATGTACAAAAGTGTTGCCTGATTAATAGTCTGTTTGAGACCAATTTGTTAAAGCCTCTTCAGACTTTTCCTATAATCCTTCTAAATCCTCGTGAATCTCGTTCTGTCATCTCTTTGTCGATCTTTCTTTTTTAACCGACGACATTCATTTTTCCCTGTTTTCCCACAGTGCGCTCTTAATTTCGAAGTGATTAACAGTTCACGCCGTCCACGTACAGAGACAAATTATCCCAAGAACTGAGATACCATTCAGAGGCAAAAGAAAATTGATTGCACCACTTTAAAAACAAACTCGACATTTCCAGCGGCATTTTATCAAAATCCTTTAATCCGATATTAAGGAGGGACGTTGAAAAGTAAAGTAATGGGCCTATCTAATCTGCAAACACCAGCGATTGCGTGTCCATTGTAGCTGCAGACATTCCGAGGGCGTTTCTCAGGAGACTGATAGTCTTGGGGCGCCCGACTTTAAAATGCATTAAATAAAACTTCTTATAATCGTTTTTCAAGTGGATGAAACTTGGACGGATTTAACTTTGTTTCAAATCGCATTTTATAAAGAAATGGCTTTGACTGACCTCGAGGCGAAAAAAGCGCACGAAATTTTGCATTTTCACCGGATCTTCAAGGTCGAGGAGTTTCTGATGCCTTTGATTCTCTACAAGATGCTTCAAGGTGTATTTATTTGTTGTATCTCATATAATTAGCTATTATTTTATTATTATCTATATAGGTACATATTAGGTTAGGTTATATTAGCAGCCATCATAAGGATTCGTAGCGCTAGTTCTTAACTTACAATATACAGAGTTGGACAAAAGTATGGAAAATTGCCCATAATTCTCGAATCGTTAATTCTTTGTAAAAATACTGGAATCGGTTGTAGCGTTTCTTCTGTATTCTAGGCCCGATCCTGATGCAACTGTCACTTTTTTTGGTTTTGCCGTTTCTGACTAATAACGTATTCATTGTTTTAAATGTCCGACACCCTATGGGTAAAAGGACCAATGATTAAATAAAATTGTTTTTTAAAATAGAAACCCACAGTAATGTTTCAGCTTATGACCTTGAACACAATCCTCACACCTATACAGTGCCGGATTAACATCCCTCGGGGCCCCTAGGCACAACTATTGACGGGGGGCCCCCTGCCAGGAAAATGGGGGGTGCCTATCGCTTTTTTTCCAACACCCCCCCCCCCCCAAATTGTTAACGCAATCTTTTTGCGCATCTGTCGGAGGAAGGGGGTAACAAGGTTAATTGCATCGGCATCTTTTGTTTTTTTTAACTTCAATTTCCTTTTTTCCGAACCACTTAAGTAATGTCGTTTCATATTTGCCTTTTACTTGATTAAGGATTAAGCAATTAACGACGTTTTCTATTTCGATTTCGTTTCACTATTTAACTATTTTCCTCGCTATTTTCTAAAATGATGGAAGAACTAATTTATTTATGATGTACTAGTACTCATAACGTTTTATAAGGGTATTACCTACTGCGCAATTTATTAAAAAGTTTTGTAAGTTGTAACATTTGCATCAGGAACAACGTAACAGGACGATGGTTTGGCAGAAACTGCAATATTTTGATTACAAAAATAGAATAGTTTTTTTACTGAAATCAGAGATCATAAGTAACCTATAATGTATAATGGTAACGTATGTGTAATAAATTTGAATTCAAAGAACGCCGCCGCGCCGGCCGCCGCCGTCGCCTGTCTCTTTGTTTAGTTTTTCCATATTACCCCGGACGGCATCGGTGCAGTTTCCGAGAACCGAGAGACAATAGGCATTATGGTCGGTCTTATTCAATAACAACAAATATAATAATCACCACACCAGTCACCACACACCAATAAGTCACAAGTTTCTCGCTTTTTTCCCCTTAAAAAGAGTAACTTACAAAATAAATTTCAGTCTTAAATTCAAGAAAATAGATACCAAAAAAATTAAAAATCGTTTTATGTTGAACATGTACTTAAGTGATCTTGCGTTGCGGGCTCCGGCCCCTGGCGGGGCCCCCAACCCTCGAGGCCCCTAGGCACGTGCCTACTGTACCTAGTTCTTAATCCGGCACTGCACCTATATAAAAAAGGGACAGGAAGTCCCACATTAGAATTTGTCCTTCACTTTTTTAGTTTTTTACCGTCACAATAGTACGTACTTTCACAAAATTATGGTTTCAAATTGTGTCTTTTAAACCGTAGTTCTTCTTTCCTTGTTTGTGAGATTTTCTCTCTGTTATGCAGCACATATTGCAATGAAATAAACATTGTTTGCGATATGCAATATCGATTCAACATAAAATCCTGTAACTCGAAAACACACAAGAAATTCCACCATTCGACCCGTTTAATATCGCATTTATTGCCTCCCACAGCGATATAATCTCCATTTAAGTATATAGGTACCTAGATGAACGATTATAATTACTTTGGTTATTATTATTGCCGTCTGTCGTAAACTCCAATATCAAGGATAATACGGGCTTATTGCCCATATTACGGCCCTACCATCAGAAACATGTTGTGGTGCTGCGAAATTACCATTCGATTCGTGTATAGACAGAATTCGAAATTATGCATATATGATACCCCTCGGTGTTATTATGAATGCCCAATAACACCGGACACGCTTCTGGTTTCCACTTGATACATCTCTTGTGAATAGGTAATGCACCTTCGATGCAGTAATGGCAGTCTTTCCAAAGCGAGGCAGGGATGTCTGCTATAAAATATTTCACGGATGTTGTACTGTTACGATAAAAGCATGTTACTGAACCGAATAATCTTCAGGAAATGCGAAAAAATTGAAAACAACGCTGGAATTCAACCCCTGGAGGACGGAGGACAGGTATAACTTTCACAACAAAGGCAAACAAAAATCGGTGAAAGCGACGTTTATCCATTACTATTCGCATAAATGTAATAAAGACGTTTCCTAGGGACACCCTGTATTTTCAGTTCCAGAGACATAAGCGTCTCGACGCCGGCGTCTGCTCATTTTTCAAGGAACTTCACGTTCTCCTTGGAGCTAAGCACAAACACCACTGATTGATGACAGCCACGCGTTATCCGATTCGCATTTTAACCGCAATTTGATAAAAACCAAAGAATACGTTCCCCGCAAGTCGTTAACGGTCTTTTTTCCAAACTTCCGCAAAGTTTTTACCTTTAATTGTAATCCGAAACTTTGGAATATCCGAGGTGCAATTTGCATTCGTCACGGCGCCGAAATAATTGCGGAATCGCCGGGTGTAGTTCCTAAATGGCACTCCCGGATTTATCCCCTTCCGTCGTCGAGTTGAAGAGGGAATTTTTAGCAGCGAAATAAATTCTGCACTACTTCCGGGCCATCGTGCAATATAAATCTCGCGCATGCATTTCGATGGTCGGAAAAAATCTCGAGAGCGTTTTTTCCAGGACTCGGTTTTTCCGTCATGTAAGCAAATTTCTGATTAATGGAAACTTCGGTAATTCATTTTTGATTTTGGATGTTTTTCGGTCATAATTCCCGCCATGACAAATTGAAGCTGGGGAGGCATTTTTTCTGCCGACCAAATCTTTAATTCATGTCACACTCAACATGCAAAGGCGGATTCCGCAATATAATCTAATCTACTGCGGATGAAAAAAGAATACTTAATCTTGCAGGAGCAACATGTTTCGCTCATAAATTATACCGTTTCTTGCTAAATTGCTGCAGCCACTATGGAAGTGGACCCTTCGCTGTCTCTAGAAGTAGTTCCGTAGCAAATTAGGCGAAGATGGCTGCCGGTTGGTCATAATAATTATGTGAGGGAGACGATCACGACTTGGAAAATACTTGATTATGACAGCATACCTCCGAGTTGCCTTCAAGTCAAATAGATGACGTCGCATTATCCCATCTATTTTAGTTTTCACTGAATCATAATAAAAAAGTTGATGTTCCAAAATGGCACTTTCCGTGGCCCAAAATCTGATCTGATCATACAAATTGCCCACTGAACATGTGTGCCAAATTTCATCTCGATATGTTCAGTAGTTTGAGCTGTAGCGTGATCACAGACACACAGACAGACATTTTTTGAAAAACGCTTTTTTGGGTTCCCAGTACCTACCCTAAAATATAAAGATTTGATGTTTTTTAGTGATTCGCTTTTTTTGAATTTTTCGATCGATTCTAACTGCTCCGCGGAGCGTAGAAGTTAAAAAATATCCGTTTTGGTTTCTTAAAGGGGTACTAAAGATAAATGACGTGAGAAACTATGTTTAGCAATAGTGGTGAAAGACGAGAATATATTTGCGGTTTTACTTACATACCTTAAAGCTTTGACAGTATTTTTGCAGCGTTCTATTTTAACGGCAATCTAATGTTACTAAACATCTGTCAAATTGGTTATTAATTAAGATTTCCTTGGTTTCGCTTTATTTGTTACAAGTTTCTTGTTTATTTTACGACGGTTGTTGGCAAAAAGTTGGAACTATACCGGGTGACGCATTCAAGACGATCCAGTCTTAATAACTTTTGAACGCAATAAGATATCGACTTGCGGTTTTCGACAAATTCTTTAGCATAGAGGGGGACATGTTACACCGTAATTTTGACTTTATGCATCTTCTCTTTCAGTTCACCTAAGAATCTCTTCATTTAAACTGTAAAAATACCAAACCGAATGACTGCAAAAACTTCCAAACTTCCATTTCCCATCGAGGACATGGATGCTAAAACCAACGAAGAACTTAACAAAGATTTCTCCTGTAAGTTTATTAGTATTGAACTTTAATGCTAACGCTACTTAATTTTTTTAGATGGAACCCCAAGTTTCGTTCAAATAGGCCCCAAAAAAATGGTCCTACTGAGCAAATACAGGAGATACGCAGAGGATTATTACAATTTTAAAGTTAGATCAGACGATATCTTCATAATGGGATTTTCTAGATCTGGTAATGTTTTTCATCGATCCTAATTATAAACCAAATTTATTTCCAGGCACCCAACTTACCCAAGAAACGGCTTGGTTGATTATCAACGACGTCAATTTTCAGAAAGCCAATCAGCTGCATCCACACGTGCGCATACCATATTTAGAGTAAGCAACATCTATTCTCTTCTACAGTGATATTCAGAAAATATGTATATATAATGGAAACAAATGAATCGCATAATCTGTCGAAAGAACGTTTGTCAAAAGTTAAGTTCGTATAGCACATGTCATCTGTCATTTTACTGGGAAGACAGGACATCAGTCATCATCACTTTATCTGGAGACTGTGCGAACTAACTTTAGACATGCGTCCTTTCGACAGATTGTTGATTCACTTGCTTCCCATTACCCATCACATATTCTCTGAATAGCACTGTATATTTTACCGCTTAGGTCACATTGCGTCATCACTGATAAAGCTTTAGAAGAAGAAAAAAAGAAAAACGAAGAGGCCTTACAAATTTTTACATCAGCCTTGGACGTTCTACCAAAAATGAAAGAACGACGAGTGATCAAAACTCATCTCCATTTTGATTTCTTACCCCCAAACCTCTTAAACAGTGGTTGTAAAGTAAGTCTCTCAATAGTTTTCCATTATAATTGTTTTCATTTTGAACAGATTTTGTACGTTTTAAGAAACCCCAAAGATGTTATCGTTTCTTTTTATCACCTCAAGTGCAAGGGACCTGAACAAAATTTCGTTGGTGGATTTGAAAAGTTCTTCAACTATTTCGTGGAAGACAAAAGTAGGTAATAAACTATTAGTTATTTGAAAAAACAGATTTTTTAGTGTATTATACTCCTTATTGGGCACACATTCAGCAAGCGTGGGAATTAAGGGATCATCCAAACATTCACTTCGTGTACTACGAAGAATTTACTCAGAATCTCAGGAAAAATGTTGTAGAAATGGCTAAATTTTTGGGCAAAGATTTGAGCAATGAACAAGTAAACAGCCTTGTCGACAATTTAGGTATAGAAAAATTCCGTAAATACATGTCCGCAATTGAGAATGTTCTAAAAGAGAAGAAGGGTGACAACGATGGGTACATAAGAAAAGGGAAAGTTGGAGACTGGAGGAATTATTTCACCCCGGAAATGAACGCGAGGGCCAACGCTTGGATTGAAGAGAACGTGAAAAGGATCGGGATTAAGTATCCTTTCGATATTTTCAATTAGATCTGTGCACCATTAAAAGAATACTTTATTAATACCGCTATAAAAGAAGATTAAAGTTGGAATGAAATCTTACTATAATATTAATGTAGTAATTAAAATAATATAAGGGGTTGTAAACATTTTTACGATTTTTTTGAATAGTTGGCGTTTGTCGTTGTAAATTGTTGTGAGAATAAGTTATGTTGCAATAAAATTTAAGTTATTGAACTTCGATTATAGTTATTTATTTGTATTATCCGCAAGAGGAAAAAAGTGGGTAATTTTCTGAGGCGATAATATTGCTTTGTTTACGTGTTAAATCCAAACTTTATCCAACATCTTTAAATTTTACGATTTAAGGAAATAAACATTACTTAACACAAAATTTCATTCGAGGATGGCGATGACGGTAATTTATGATACAGTTAAATATTGTTAATGTATAAAAGTTGCCATAGTGTCTCCCCTTTTCCACATTTTTTTTAATAATTGCCCAAGAAATTGTGGGCCATTTTGGCAATGATTGGCATCTCAGAAACCATAAGAATTCCTAACAGTTGACGTTATTCAAATGGAATTTTGTTACCGATGAATTCAATGGTTTTCGCATGTCATATAGTGCACTTTTTTCAATTATTTTTTATAGAAGTTTGGGCTGATTTTGCAAATTATTCTAACCAATTCAACACCTTTCACTCGTCGATAAAGTTTCTCTTTATCGCCTTGTATAATAAATAACTATATCCATTGACGGAAGTTGTGATTAGATTTACACTTTCCGACGATAGACTAATTATACCGGGGGAGCGTGTAAAGTCGATGATTTAAATGACAAATAAAATATATGGTAACCAAGGGGAAACAATAACAAGCCAACTTGAAAACGAAGTTTCACTAGTTTAAGCCCGGTAATACATTATATTAAATTTATGTCACGTTTAAAATTCTTTGGAAAATGGCAAGCAATAATCATTAAAGAGCACCAGATGGTTCTGTACATTTGTATCCAGAAATCTCCTCGAACAATAAAATATATGACATCGCCGGCCATATCAGAAACTCAATCGTTGGACATTCCGCTTCGGAATCCGCCAGAACCACTCTTTAATGTTCATCGACCTCCGAAGTCCACCGTAACTGCATTAACGGAAACTTTAAAGACAGGCGTTATGTGAAAACTCACGTCAAAATTACTACTCGATCGGTTTTTATTTCTGGATTTGTGATAATGGATGACCCGCATTGCAGGCTGAAGGCGTCGTATCAGCACTTCTGCAGGTTAAGTGATATAAGACACGTTTTACGCTTTATTAAGAAAAATGTTCCTTTCAGTGCACGGCTTTGCGATGATAAGAGCTGTTTAGTAAAGCACTATTCCGGCGCATCCGCCATTTTTACACGTGCTCAAATAGAACGCGGTAATTAGAGCCCATGTCCCGATAATAGCGGCGATAAAATTATAACGCGTCCCTTGGGCTTCGGCTTTATTCTTTCGAGTGTGGAAGGAAAAGGCAAATACGATTAGAAGACGGGAATAGGGGAAATTTGAAGAGAATTGCCAGGGGATGATCTGCTTACCGAGATCTCAATTCTACATGTGAGGGCAAATACATAAATTGGAGTCGCTGAAATTGCTGACTGAACAGGTTTTAGAACAGAAGGTGTACGGGTATATGGATGGCAGAGCCAAAAAAATTCGTGAATAATCACGGAGAAGGCGACTTCCCGACTGGTTATTGCCCGAACAAATGCATTTCAATTCCACTTATGTAAAGAGAGATTTAGTTGTTTGTGTTCGAGTTCAATCATACAAATCAAGAAAAGCAATTTTAACACCCGGCTTGTGCAATCTTTTCCGGGGATTTTTTCGAATTTATCGGGTGTTTTACCGCGCGAAAACAGGAAACGCCCGTCTCATCAACGAAAACAAATTAGACGAACTATTCGCAGACTCGGCAAACAATTCTTTGAAGGAATTCTCAACCTCCGTAATTACAAATAGAATTTACGTAAAACTTTAAAACAGGAAGAATTCTAATAACGAGACAACGTTCCCAAGTTCAATGCATGACATATGAGGGCGGTACTATTAGAATGTCGGCCTCGTTCGAATTAGTTCTGCAATGAAAATAAATCAACAGAGTTGTGCATGATTCAAGGAATAAATCATTACCGATGGTGTTGTAAGCATTAATGTGCACGATTTGAATTATAAACTGAACTGATTCGCATGATTACAAAATATTGGAATTGCAAAATTGTAAAGCTGTGATTTATTTGACATACACAAAGGAATGTAGTTATTCCAAAAACGCATTTTTGTACGCGTTGACCCGAAATTACGCAGAACAACGAAACTCTAGTTTTGTGCCCAGTATCCTTCGATTTCTATATTTTTATGTTCGCGCTATCATTTTATAAACTGCACGTTGAATCTCTTTAGACAGGGTGGTGTTTATTTCACTGATTTATCCCAAAAATCGCGATTTCCAAGAAAAATTAATATCTTCCAGTCGATGCAATACATTCAATTTCTATTCCCATTCACAATGGTGAGCAACGAAATAAGCACCACATGCGGGCGTAAAAGACCAGAGACCTGACCAAATTAGTCTTCATGAAAGAAAACTAGTATTTTACATTCATTCAAAAATAGCTATTTTTGTAATAAGTGTAACTTTTTTGAAGAGAAGGAATGTTAGGCGCACGACGCCTCCAACTTACTTATCCATAGCAAGTATCTATAGCAACAACATCAACAAAACCTTAGCACTCCCACTAATTTCAATTAAGAAATACGTCAATTTCCGCACTAGTACGAAAAGTAACAATTAATCTAAAGAAAATTGCGTTCAGCAGGTCCCCAGAAACCTTTCATGCAGGTTATGAAAAAACACAAATTTTTTTCAGTGTTTGTTTATTTACCGGACTAGTTTCAGTTTGTGTGGTAAGTCAGACTTTACAGTAGTAGTCCGGTAAAATGGTTGCTATAACAATCAGTGAGAAATCTCGAGTGAAAAACGAGAGAGATGAGAGATGGAATGGAAGTTATATTACATATTACATCTCTCTTTTGTTGCGATTTTACACATTTACCTTATAAATCACCAATTCATCAATTTGCAATTAACTAGACAGCCTTCAAATACAGATAATTATGTTTCCATGACACATTCAGTTTGAGAAACTCGAAATTAACGTTGCATTGAACCGATGTGTGCACAAATTCTAGCAAATAATGCAGGGTTATTAACCAAAAATGCTTACGTACACATCGGTGTTAACAATGTTGTCTACAATGGAAACGTCATTATCATTGATAATAATTTATATGTGAGTGACGGTTGGTATTACTGGCACCGATCAATTGAAATGATATAATGGTGTAATGCCCATGTTGAGAGCGGATCGTTGCCAAATGACAGGAAAGAAGGAACTTGGCTATAAATTAATTTATCCTTCCTCAGCAGATTTTGACAAGTAATGGGATGATTTCGCACCGGCATCGATTAGGAAATGTCTACTTTACATCATTAGTTTCATTTTATTGTCTTGCTGCTAGAGAGCTCCCAATTAAGTTTAGATTAAAACCGCTGCCCGGATCCGCCGTTCATAGATCACGATATTCTATCTTTCTGTTACTTCCTTTTTGGCCGCGTTGAATTAAAATTTATCGCTGTCTAACAGTTTTGTAAATTTACGCGAAACAAGCATGACTGAAATGGTAGCTTTCTGTGCAGCCACTAACTCATAATTTAGAGAGGAATTATTAACGACCGAGCTCGCGAGCAGGAATTATTTTTACTAGTATGGGTTGAAGGTAATTACCTGGACTATATCTCCGTGGCTCTCCCCGTTGGCGGTGAACGTGAGGTGGCAGAGGAAGGGCAGGCGAGCCTCTGCGGATTTAATGACGCGCAGGTCGTACGTTTTACCCACGTCGCCGTAGTATGTCCGGTTGCACACTGAAAAATGAGAAAATCCGATACAAGGCTTTATCTTGGGACCTAATCAGAATGGAAAATGCTATTTTCCAATTATTTCTAGTAAAATTTTTTCCACAAAATGTAGTTTCCTGTTACCTATCCTTCAAATAATTGAAATATGAGGGAGCATCAGCTTTTCAGAAAGCCAATCCAGGATCAGCTCTTTATGAGGCAAAAACCATGTAATGATATACCTACATAATTACATTCCCCCCATTGATTCTACAAGTCTTTATTTCTCGGTTTTTTGGAATCTGCCATGATTTATAATAAGTATTTGGATACTTTTTTACGTGTTGAACAATTGTTCTAAATATTATAGAGATATGAAAGTTAATAGTCGCCATCGAGGTTGCCATAATCATTGTATAAGCGATTGGTAATGAGAGTCGCTTGTAAGTATTGCAATTGCAATAGGATTATGGATTATTAATAAAAGTTGATAGGTAAATAGGTCTATTCCCTATTCGATACAAAACTAGACTGTCTGCATTTTAAATATTAAGTTCCCACACGGCCGGTACTAATCAGCAGCTGGGCTTAGATTATCGATGTGACGAATGAGGTAATCCGGGTTCCAGGGTGAATTCCAAGAGGGTGTTTATATTCCTTTCCCTGGCGACAATGTCAAGTGTTGTGGTCGCTAACACTCGGCCATCCTGACTTGCGACGCTCGCGGTGCCAAGAAAAATTTCATAACCCTCGTGTATGCTGCTCATAAGCGATTGGTAATGAGAGTCGCTTGTAAGTATTGCAATTGCAATAGGATTATGGATTATTAATAAAAGTTGATAGGTAAATAGGTCTATTCCCTATTCGATACAAAACTAGACTGTCTGCATTTTAAATATTAAGTTCCCACACGGCCGGTACTAATCAGCAGCTGGGCTTAGATTATCGATGTGACGAATGAGGTAATCCGGGTTCCAGGGTGAATTCCAAGAGGGTGTTTATATTCCTTTCCCTGGCGACAATGTCAAGTGTTGTGGTCGCTAACAATTGTATAGCCCAGACGGTGTATATTTTTGAATAGAATGGAACAAACCAAAAATCTGCGAGTTATGCACAAGAACATAACTTGGTTCCTCTTCATGGTACGAAATATATAGAAGTACACAATATTAAAGACTAATAAATTCTCTACAAAAAAGTTTTTACACTTTTCACCTGAGACCTGCTGAGACACAGGAGTTGTGCAAAGATGAGCAACTCTCCCCAGTGCAATTATACAGTGCTATTCAGAAAATATGTGATTACGGGAGGCTATGGAAGCAAGTAAATTGCAATCTATTGAAAGGACAGTTGTCTAAAGTTAGTTCGCACAGTTTTCAGACAAAATGACAGAGGTCATGTCCTAAACAACAAGTCCCCGGTAAAATGACAGATGACATGTCCTTATGAACTAACTTTGGATAAACCTTCTTTCGACTTGCGATCCATTTGTTTCCACAGTCACCCCTTATCACATATTTTCTAAATGTAGCACTGTCATCAAAACACTTAATTTTTTGAACCATAGACAACAATTTGAGAACGGGACCTACCCGAAATTTCCCTTAGGATTAAAAATTACCCTTTCAATGTGGTCCTGGAAAACGAATGTTGTTAGAGGTACCACAGCTCCTTTAGGAAGCATTTTTCGCCATATGTCCATAGGTATAAACTTTTCTTCTTAAAATAATGCAAGGAATCATTATGCGTATTTTCAGCAATGAAACAGATAAAATCATCCAACAAAAGTTTTGGCGGTTTAAGGAAGTTAGGGTCGTTTTATTCGAAAACGGTGCGTGGTAGCGACTTTGACCAAGACGACCTTTTTTGTGTCATCGTCAGCTAATTATGAATTCGATATCATTTTGTCAAAAGAATGTAAGTAAGAAATGTGTAAAGCTCCCCAGGAATATACATCTGATGACAATAAAAATAAAAAAAAATGGAATAAGGCCCTTTACTACCTACTAGTCTATGATTACATAGGGTGTCCACAAAATGTACTTGCTTACTGTTTAGTAACTAAACAGTAAGTACATTTTGTGGAACAAGACTTTGAAACTACCCTGTGTAATCAAACATCAGTTCCTCTTTGAGAATGGACCATACTAGTCTATGTTCTAAATTTCAGATTCGTATCAATTGTACTTTTTGAATAAACCGAAAAAGATTCAATTCTACGTACCTCGATGAGGGGGTGTATCTCCCTAGGGGCTGTTTTAACGCAAAATGTTACTCTTACTTTTTGTCTATTGTCTATCGGTTTCAGATGAAAAGTGTAGAGAGTAAGAGAGTTTACTAGTCATTAATGTTGTATAGTTCTACATTTTTGGTACCATGAAAAGGAAGCAAGTTATGGGACAGATACGTAATTTTACGATGTTTTTTGTAACAAGTAAATCTAACTATTCCAGTAAAAAGTTTGGACTTTAAAAAGTGGTATGTAATGGATAAGACTGTGGAAACCTTCAAATTGGTTTTAACTTTTTATTAACTTAGAATAATTATGTTAACGTGCTTGGAAAAACTTTTCACTGCAAGGGACAACACTTTCCTAAATCGATAGGTATACCTGGCGTTAGCCATTAAAAACAAACTCAAAGTTTAGTGTGTTTAGATACAACAATGATAAAAAGTTAAAATTAACCTAGAAAATAGTCGCTAATTGGCAGCAGCTTTTAGAAAATTTCATTTCAACATCGAAATAAAGTTGATTGACGTTTAATTGCAACTTTCCAACATTTTCACAACATATTTCAACAAACCCTAAACAGCCATTTCTGAACGTTAAACAAGAAGCTTTCCCGAAATACTACGGAATTGATTTTCCAGCAAAAAATACTTCCAACACATAAATTACTTCAAAGCTTCACAGGTAAAAAAGTAACGCGAAAAACCTGTCGTCAAAATTTATAACCGTGCGAATAAAACACAAAACACGGTCGCCGAAGTGTAAGCTCCAATCGATTTTAGATTAATAAATTTTCCTTTGGGCAAAAATTTACAAAACACACTGCTATAATCCGGAAAATAAAGAAAATCATTTTTACTTTACGTCTGAATTCTATCCGTTGTGTATCGAATTTGTTCAACATTTTTTTCTTCCAATCGATACGTCTACCAAAGTTCTCAGCCGGCTAATAAGCTTTCGTGAAAGAATTTAATCGAGCTAAAATTAATATTTAGAATTTAAGAGTCGCGTTCTCGGCGTTCCTCCAAAAAAACCGAGACGTTCTGAGAGCGGAAAATTAAAATAATATTTCGACGAGTGCTGTCGAGATTTTATTTGCCGGTATTAAAAGCAGTTTGTCGTTTTATTCCCTCCGATGCAATAAAAGAAGTAGTTTTCAAACCGAAAGCTTTTTAATATCGACCCTCAACATCGAAACCTCTAAGGATGATGATCCTTTCATATAAGTGAGGGATCAAAAGATCCGGGCGAGTCCGGTCAGCAGCGGTTCGCTTAACTTCAAAAATAACTGATAACGAAATTTAATTTTAAGTTGGGATTCGTGGGGAGTGTTTCTTGAGTTTCGGGATTAATAAGTTGGTTTGGATTTGAGTCACGTTCGCTCAAGAACGCCCCGTGACAATTTTATTAGCGGATACCTACTACCCCGCACATCCTAATTAATACCAGACGGCCAAAAAATCACTCCGGAATACGAAATTTCGAGAATCCTTCATGTCGGCTTGGAAAAAATATTCCGGTTTCTCGTTCACGTTTACATAATCCATCAGAGTCTAGAAGTTTAATACCACTACAGAAAACACTTTGGGAAAGTCTACTGGAGAAGCTAATTCGAAATTATCACCTGTACGTGTCAGACGGAATCATCCTCGGGGGAATTTCATTCCAAGTCAATTTACGACAGTCTTGTAACTGGCGTGAAATTAATTTTCCCCAATTTTAAACCTATTTCTAATGATACAATCTAATGGTGGTTTACGAAGCAAGAGGGTGAAAAGAAACGATTATGGTCCGGTGGTAAGTACATATAACATAGTGGGTGAGGTGTCTACATACAGAATGTCCCGAAATTAGTGGTCAAAGCTTTACCAGTAGATTCTTCTATGAAAAATATAAAAAAAGTCCCTATAAGCATATGTCGAAAAATAAGACCTAAGGGAGCTAAGGCCCCTTAAAAGGGCCACTTTGAACGTTTTTTTCTAAACCGTTAAAGATAGCAACGTGAAATTTGGTATCTTTACTTAGTCTTTGATGATGAATTTATTACTATGGAAAAAATTTCAAAATTTTGATCATAAGCGCCTCGTACAGGGGGTGCTTAGGAATAAATGGACTCAAACATTTTTGTAAGTAGTTTTTTCTCAAATTTGATTTCAGAATCTGAAAAAGGTTTTTTAAGTAAAAATGGTACTCTTGTTTGACATTGACAGAATGCGCCCTTTTCGAAAAAAATGGCTTTTTAATGGTTCAGGGCTCCAGAATTTGTGACAGCGGATATTAAATTATCGTAAACAAGTTCATGGGACGGTTCCTTCTAGAAAGAAAAGTTCTTATGGGTATGGGTCGAAAAATGCTTCCTAAGAGAGCTACGACAGTCTTTCAAACAACATATGCTCTCCAAGACCCCATTTGAAAGACCATAGCTCTCTTATTAGGAAGCATGTTTTGACCCACACCCATAAGAACTTTTCTTTCTAGAATGAAGTAAGGAACACTCCCATGAACTTGTTTACGATATCTTGATGTATTCTGTCACAAATTTTAAAGCCCTGAACCAATGAAAAGCCATTTTTTTCGAAAAGGGCGCATTTTATTGTCAAACAAGCGTACCATTTTTACTTAAAAAACCTCAAATTTTCAGATTCTAGAATCAAATTTGAGAAAAAACTACTTACAAAAATGTTTGAGTAAAAGTCCTAAGCCCCTCCTGTATGAGACGCTTATGATCAAAATTTTAAAATTTTCTCAGCATTCAGCATCAAAAACTTAGTAAAGATATACCAAATTTCACGTTGCTACCTTTAACCGTTTTGAAGATATTTAGGAAAAAACACTTTCAAAGTGGCCCTTTTAAGGTGCCTTAGCTCCCTTAGGACTTATTTTTCGACATATGCTTATAGGGACCTTCTTTTCATATTTTTCATAGAAGAATCTACTGGTAAAGTTTTGGCCACTAATTTCGGGACAGCCTGTATATGAAGTTGCTAGGAAATCCATCTAGTACACTTGGCGATAATATTTGTATATAAGATTTAATTAAGTAGAGCTTTTATTTCCTGAAATTTTTCGACTTGTAGAGTGTATTTTACACCAGAAAATTTTGCACGAAACAATGAGAAGAATTTTCCGGAAATTAAACCTGATGATTCGGCGAGAGAATCGCAAGTTGTATCCACTTTTGAAAAGTATTTTGACAATCGAAAACAAGTGTGACGTACTTAACATTGGAAATCACTGCTGAACATTGAACACGCTCAGCTCAGAAGAATCAATTCTAAGTCTCTAATCTCTTCAGGATCTTTGGTGCCGATGGGAGGTTCTTCCACGTCGACAAAGATCCACGCTTTCGACATTCAATTTTATAATGTTCATTGCTCGAACTCCTCCGTTCATCAGTTCTCATCGCGCCAAATGAACACCTCTTTGTGTTTATTCCGTTATCGTATGGACATGTTTGATTACGCCCTTATTCAGTCCGAATTTAAACAAGCCGCAATTTTCTGTACAAACACACATTTGTATTCAATATACTTCCAACAGTTCCCATCTCACTTCGCCAACACGCGAGGAGAATTTACTCGCAGCCCGAAAATTGAAGTTTTGATTAACCTTGCAGTTTACGCATATTTTTTTGCATTGATGGCAAGGTATGCAATGCAGACTTCGTTGAGAATGGATCCCTGACATTCATTTGCGTCGAGGAATTGATTCCGCAGCAATACATTTTCCGGGTTGAGACGTTTTCCGGGTAACCTAAATCGGGGTGACGAATTTATTTTTCTTTCTATTCTCTTGCTTGAAACATAAACAAGCTGCCTAGGTTAACGCTAGCAATTTCCATCGAGTTTTTTAGTTTAAGACCAGAATGTTTTTCTAGTTCGTACGGGTCATTATAAACATAAGCTGCACAAGCTTAATAAAGAACATCTTTATGCCCCAGGGCCTCATTTGTGTTTGAGATGTTTCTGTCTCATAGAAAGACTCGGCTCCTGCGTCGGTCGCAGCGGTACACACACATTTTCACAAAAAAAACTGGTAAATTGTGATACAATAAACAAGCTTTCGTTAGCTCCTAGTTTTGTCCTACTTTTCAAAGGACAGCTGTCCTAGGTTTGTTCCTTGACCTTTGGCCACCCTAGGGCCTAGCTTCATTACATATTTGCACTTGGGTAAATAAATACCTAACCACTTGTTCGCTGCTTGTAGAGAATTTAAAATATCTATAATAACATTGTAGATAACTTTCTATCAACAGTGTTTAATTTTAGCTCGCAGTAAACATCTGGCTTACGTATACAGGGTGGGTAATTTTTCGATGCTCACCATTGGGATCTCCTAAACCGTAAAAGATACGGGGCCGGTTAAATTACAAAAAAGTTGCGCTATTTCTTGGGGATTGAGAATCTGAAGAGAATTCCCCTATATTTTGATTCGTTCCCGAGTTCTCACAAAAAATCTGAAAATTGCCAATTTAAAGAAAAATTAATAACTTCCTAACGATTGATGTTATTTAAATGAAACTTGCAACTTTTATATTTTTGACAGCTGTCAATGGAATGGCACTGACAGAAATTTTCTAGACCTTCTAGGTTTTGAGTAAAGACAGTCAACTTTTCTTTTTCTTATGGGCGCCATATTTAATTTTAACACCGTCGGATACACAGAAAAATTAGCTTGTCAAAAATGTAACCAACATGGACGTTTTTCAAAAAGTATGTGAAAGCCCGAGTCACACGGTCGCAAGACGTATTTTATTACTGTTGAATTCAATTGTTTTCACATGTTATAAGAGATTGTAGAAGTCGGCGGACTTTTTTGCAATTCTTTTTCATCTAAGTTTAGGCTGATTTTGCAAATCATTCCTACCAATTTTCAAATTCTGACGTCTGTCAAAAAAGTTTATGTTGAGTACATTTTTGAAAAGCCAATTTTTTTGTGCATTTGATGGTGTCAAGATTCAACATGGCGGCCATAAAAGAATCAAAAGTTGACTGTCATTATTCAAAATCTAGGAGGCCTAGAAAATTTCTGTCGATGCTATTCAATTGACAGCTGTCAAAAATATAAAAGTGATAAGTTTCATTCAAACAACATCAATCGTTAAGAAGATATAATTTTTTCTTTAAATTGGCAATTTTCAGATTTTTTGTGATAACTCGGGAACAAATCAAAATATCGGGGAATTCTCTTCAGATTCTTAATCGTCAACAAATAGCGCAACTTTTCTGCAATTTAACCGACCCCGTATCTTTTACCGTTTAGGAGATCCCAATGGTGAGCATCGAAAAATTACCCACCCTGTATAGGACTGCAACCTGCAACTGCAACCTGCATTGATATGCAATATAATAATAATAATAATAATTTTATTTGCGAAGTCTGCCATAATGAATGTCTGGTCTGGTTATTCGAAAAATTGCACAACTTTCTGTTTGATGAAATTTGACTGTGTTCTTCCGAATGATCGAAGTTGCGCTCCACGTATGCCTTGCCAAACCTAGATGCCTTGTGCGAAATAAATGCAGGTTGGGTCACCTGGCAGGTCCTTTAATATAAACATTTTAATTCCAATTTTCCCAATCACATTTTGAGAGAATAATAAGAGCGAAAAATTATTCGTATAAATGCGCTTTTGGCGGCCTCTGCTTGTATTCAGCAGCAATACGTCTTGAAACTGTTAGTTTTAATCTGCGCTGTTAGTTCAATGTCATTGTTAGTATAATCACGTTCGGTGTGTGTTCAGTTCCAATTCAATCGAGTCCGAAAGTGTAGCTTACTAACAACAAAAATGTTAAACGGATATCGATTGGCAGGAGATAGTATCCATAGTATTGCCATTTTACTACTTCTTGGTCATATTTTTAGATTTAGGAATAAATCTTGTGCAGGTATGTCCAGCGTCTTCTTGTGTCGTCATTGTGCCTATAACTTAATAAGCTTGGAGTAGGTAGCTAAAATTCAAACTTCATGGAAACTTCTGTTTCAGGGATATCTGGCAAGAGCAGAATCCTGTACGCCATCGTCTACTGTACCCGGTACCTCGATCTATTTTCCTATTTCGTATCGATCTACAATTCTTCCATGAAGATATTCTTCATATCATCGTCCCTTCTTATTATCTACTTCTTGTACTTTCAATACGGACACGATAAAGAGAACGACTCGGTCAGGATTGAATTTATGATAGCACTCACCTTTATTTTGTCCGTGTGGTTTACGAACAACTTCATCTATCAAGAAGTAAGACATTTCTGAAACTTATTTTCTAAAATTCCAATTCTAGATATTGTGGACCTTCAGCATCTTCCTAGAAGCAGTCGCCATAGTTCCACAGCTGGTTTTGACATATAAAATCGGGAAAGCCGAGGGATTTGTCTGGGAATATTTGATTGCTTTGGGTTCCTATCGCGCCTTCTACATAGCCAATTGGTATTACCGCTATGTTCACGAAGACTATGTTGTTGATGAGATTGTTGCTAGATGCGGAGTTGTACAAACGGCATTTTACTGCGTCTTCTTTTGCGCGTTTGTTATAAAAACAATGAAAGCACAAAGAAGGGAAGAGGGCAGAAAGAAAATGAACATTTTTACCCCGATTTTTACGATACCAGTAGATGAAAGCAATACTAACCGTTTGCAGATCTACGCTAATATGGCTTTGGACCCTCGTGAACTGCTGCTACCTAACGAAGAGGTGAAGGAAAAGACGATTTACATTCCGGATCAGAAAGAAGAAGTGAAAGTAGAAGTGGAAGGACAGAATACTGAACCTAGTCTCAAGTCCTAATAACGAATCCGGGGATTTTAAATTTTTAATGGTTATTATTTTGTGTTACAGTTTCTAATTTTGTGACTCAGAGTTTTGTTATAAGTACCTACTACTTTTGTACTTACTAACCCCAATTAGGTTAGATTCTCACAATAACAGAGTTCTTAATTTTAATCAGTGGATTTGATTTTGTTTACCGGCGATGTTTTCAGGTTCGTATGGTGATACTTACCGCCCTAGGTTTTTCTTGCGATTTACGAGCCTTGACGACCAAAAATCGGGCGGTAAGTATCACCTGCTATCTTGAAATTGTCATATATAATACTACTATTATAGTAAGTACAGAATTGTCGACAATTCCGTGATGCTTACCTGGATACGACTGCTTACTGCGACGAGAATTGGACGAGACCGTAGGTCGAGTACAATTCTCTAGTCAGTATGCAGGAGTATCCAGGCATCACGGAAGTCGACAATTCTGTACTTACGAATAGTATTCGGAGGACAATTCGCCGAGTTAATATAAAAATTGCAACATTTCATAGAAATTGTGACAGCTTTCAAAATAAATTTCAGCGGATATTTGGACTAGTACAAAATTGTCGCTGAAATACAGGTGCCAATGCCAATTGTTGTGGTTGGTCAGAAATTCGTCATTTGCTCTCTGTCATTGGTCAATTTCAAATGAGTCGAATTGTCAATGAAAATGTCAGTAAATCCGATTGTTTGCTTTGGTCACTATTCTGATCATGCAAAATAGTTATTTAAGCATGAAGGGCGGTAGGTGCATTGCTATTACACTCAACCGCTAAGGTTGAGTGTAATAAGGCTAAAACCCCCAATCTCCAAACTTATTTCCTTCAACCGGTAAAATGCACCTACCGTCCTTGATGCTTGAAGGAGGATTCAACTCAAGAAATCGATGTTGAAGTTATGGCGGATTCTAGTAAGAAAAGAGCGTCTGAGTCCAATGGTCTTAACAAAATTAAAAAATTCTTTACAGTTTTGAAGATATTCAGACAAAACAGCGGGAAAGATGGCGTTGTCTATCCACGATTTCTTGGCCATCTTGAGACATCGGCTGTCCTAACTCCATAAGAAACACGCAGGAGTCAGGACAAACCAATACTCAGCCGGCGTTGGGAATTTTCCCCAATGGGCAAGAAATCGTGGAAAGATGACGTCATCTTTCCCGCTGTTTTTTCTGAATACCTTCAAAACGGTAAAGAGTTTTTGAATTCTGATGACATTGGACTCAGACGCTCCTTTCTCACTAGAATCAAAATCGATTTCTTGAATTGAATCCTCGTTTAAATAACTACGTACTACCAGATCAACTGCAAGTGCTTCTGTACATCTGCAATGATATGCTCTCATTTGCGAAGTTTGCGATAATGAATGTCTGGTTATTCGAATAATTTCACAGTTCCTGTACCTCTCTTCAATGAAATTTGAATGTGTTATCTGAGGACTATTGTTCTCCAAAATGATAGAAGTTGCGCTTCACGTTACCTTATCTCATTCGGTTTATTTTAATCTCGCTCTGTGATTCTCCCCGTTAACTTGATTGCTTCCTCATAATGCTGTTCATTTAAGTCTCTATGGGTGTTGTTAATTATTTTAATTGAAATTTTGGTACAATCGCATCTGAGAAAAATTGAGTGAAAAATTATTTGCAGAACAGAACGCGATCTGAGCTTTAAATTGCAACAATCTTAAAACGATTATCTGCAGAATTTCCTGATGAGGTCAAAGCTAATCTACTGTGACGCTCAGAATTTATTATTTATTTATTTTGAGTTTTATAGTTCCATTACAGTTGGGTGGTAGGAGTGTATATCTCAAGAAATTGCGGATTGTACGGTTAAGAAGAACAAAAATGTTAAACGGATTTCGATGGGCAGGGGATATTTGCCATATTATGGCCCTTACAATATTACTTGGCCATATTTTTAGATTCAGAAATAAATCTTGTGCAGGTACGTAATTGTCTTGGGGGAATACCATTGATCTGTTATTTACCTTTTACTCGTGTTATACATTGATGTACGTTATCGGTACCTATCTAAGTTACGACGTTATTATTTAAGTAATTATTGATGTGCCAAATAAGGTGTCGATGACGTAATAATTAATAAATTTCTTGGCTACCTAAAATTCAAACTTCACAAAATATTTGTTTCAGGAGTATCTGGCAAGAGCAGAATTCTATACACCATCGTCTATTTGACCCGATACCTCGATCTATTTTCGCAGCCTATAACAATAAACAATTCTTTCCTGAAGATATTCTTGATATCATCGTCCCTTATTATCATCTACCTCTTATACTTTCAATACGAACACGATAAAGACAACGACACGACCAGGATCGAATTTTTCATAGGAATCGGCCTGACTTTAATCCTGACTTTAGCCCTGTGCTTCCACTGTAAATTCACCTATGAAGAAGTAAGAAATTTCCAAAATTTCATTCTTCTTCTAAAACACAATTTTAGATTTTGTGGACTTTCACCAACTACCTAGAATCAGTTGCCATACTTCCACAGCTGGTTTTGACAAGTAAACTCGAGAAAGCTGAGGGATTTATGCTGCATTATTTGATAGCTTTGGGTTCTTACCGCATCTTTTACATAGCAAATTTTTGGTATTACGGCGATGTTCACAAAAATCATTATGACGTAATTGATACTGCAGGCGGAATTATACAAATGGCATTGTATTGCGGCTTCTTTTTTACGTTTATTTTTCGAAAAACCACAGACGAACAAGAAAAATGGCAAAAGGAAAGAGAGAAAATAAACATTTTTACAGTGCCAGTTGATGAAGGAAATACTAATCGTTTGCTAATGTGGCTTTGGATCCTCAAGGAATGTTTTTACCTAATGAAGATGAAGACGATGAACATTTCGGATAAGAAAGAAGAACTGAACGTTGAACTGGAAGGATAGAATACTGAACCTGGCTTCAAGTCGAAATAAGTATTATTATTATTTATTGTAACTAGAACTTCGTCTTCCTTTCTTGTGAAATTAGGTAATACACACACAAATACAATAAAATAGCTTTCTCCATTTTTAAATGCTGGATCTGATTTAACGCCCTACCAGAAGATGAACGTACTGTAAGTTACATCTGCATTGATATGGTATAATTGTACCTCTCTTCAATGAAATTCGACTGTGTTATCAGAGGACAATATTGTTCTCCAAAATTATAGAAGTTGGGCTTCACGTTACCTTTGTCTCGAGCTTGCTCATAGCTCATAATATTGTTCAGTTAGTCGTTATGGAATATGGGTGCTGTTAATTATTTTGATTGAAATTTTCGCAGGCGCAAAATCCGATTTGGACGGCTTCTGCTTATAAGTCGCAACATCGCAATAAATCCTCAACCAATAGTTGCAGAATTTCCTGATAAATTCAATGTCAATCTACTGTGATGCATAGTCGCCGGGTCGTGTTGTATCTCAAGAAATTGCGAATAGTGTGGTCAGGAGCAGCCAAAATGCTAAACCTCGTGCTAAACGGATTTCGATGGTTAGGGGAGATTTGCCATAGTATTGCCATCGCAATACTTCTTGGCCATATTGTTAGGTTCAGGAATAAATCTTGTGCAGGTATGTAATGTATGTCTTGATTTACTTTTGGTAAAATCATATTGCGCAATATCAGTTACCTATGTTAGTTTTGGCTGTTTACTTACTAATAATATGTATGCAAGCATGGGTGACGATGAGGTAATAAAATCTTTGTTTCAGGAGTATCTGGCAAGAGCCGTGTCCTATACACCATGGTCTATTTGACCCGATATCTCGATCTATTTTCGCATCCTATAACAATAAGCAATTCTTTCCTGAAGATATTCTTGATATCATCGTCACTTATTATAGTCTACCTTTTGTACTTTCAATACGGACACGATAAAGAGAACGACACGGCCAGGATCGATGTTCTGATAGTAAGCTCCGTGACCCAAGCCTTGCTTTTCAACTATAGATTCACCTATGAAGAAGTAAGACATTCCTGTAGTTCCTCTTTTTAAAAACTCAACTCTATAGGTTTTGTCGACCTTCAGCATCTACCTAGAAGGAGTTGCCATGGCTCCACAGCTGGTTTTGTTATATAAAATCGGCGAAAAAGCCGAGGGATTCATCCTGTATTATTTGATTGCTTTGGGTTTTTACCGCGCCCTGTCCTTAGCATATTATTGGTATGGCTATGGTAGAAATGCTATTGCAAGTGTAATTGTACAAATGGCATTGTATTTCGGCTTCTTTTACGTGCTTAGTGTTCGAAAAATGACAGACGAAGAAGAAAAATGGATGAAGGAAGGAAAGAAAACTAACATTCATACAGTCCCTGTTGATGATGGCAATATCAATTTGCATGTGTATGCCAACATGACTTTGGATCCTCGTAAAATACTGCTACCTAACGAAGAGGTGAAGGAGGAGAGGGTGAACATTCAGAAAGAAAAGTGAAAGTAGAAGTAGAAAACCAGAATACTGAACCTGGCTTCAACTCTCAAGCCGCAATAACGAATACAAATTTTTAATGATTACCTACTAGCTAATTATTTCCTGTTACTGTTACATGCATTGTCCAATTTTGTGATTAACAATTAAAAGTACCTATTATCAAATTCTTAAGTATCCGAGGTGGTTGAGGGGTAAAATGATTGCGATTCATTGTCACGGGTCCTTATCCCTCAAAAATTAAAATTTTTTGACTTGTTATTGCTATACGTATATTTCGGTTGTATATTTTCCAAACATCACCAAGCAACTTTTTACCGAAATTTACCATTAAAACAATCTTACATGGTTAATTACTTATAACTCTCTCTGTTTACAATAAGAAAAGGACATCATTTTGAAGAGTATGAAGTCCTATAAAAACTGGTGCAAGAATTTTCGAAATCCATTAACTCGTTCAAAAGTTACACTGAAGGACACTGGTTCTGAGGCAAGAAATACTTATTTGTTTTTGCTGTAACTTTTAAAGTTACTGATTAATTAAGAAAATTCTTGCATCAGCTTGCAGAGGATTTCATTCTCTTCAAAATGGTGTGCCACAAACAGGCTTAATGTAATTTTAAATTTGCCCATAGAGGGCGCTAGAAGGTGAAAGGATATACATTTTTTAAAGTTTGGATTAGCAGGGGTTAGGGGGTGCGTTGTGAAATTTCATCAAACACGAATTTAAAAATCTCCCTCGAAATAAAAATAGACCTGTTCGAGGGATTTTTCCTCAATTGAGTTAGAGTGGAGAAAATTTGGATGGCCTCTTTACAGTGGGTCATCCTGTATACCTGTGGCAAATTAATAGCAATACAATAAGAACGGTTATTCTAGTAGAACTTTTTCTTCCTTTGTCTAAATGGTGATTTTGATTTAACATCCCACCACATGAAGTGCAACTTACATCTATCTGCATTGATATGGTCTCATTTCAGGGGCGTGTTTAAGGAGTGGAAGGGCCCGGTGCAGAGCCCCCGAAGGGGCCCAATGGGGGGGGGCGGTAGCCCCCCGAAAATTTTTTTGCCCCCCCCCCCGCGGTGTTTATTAGCACGAGAAAAAATTTTTGACAATCACAAACGTTAAATACAATTTTATTTTTCCAAATTCACATCCTCACCCCTCTTCTTGCCTTCTTGGCCAAAAATTTTGAAATAACGTTTTCTAAACTTATCTCGTCGAGTGTGTCTCGCTCAATTGTTAAAAGAGCTAAGTCGGACGTCCTTCTTTGTCCCATAGTACTTCTCGAATACGTTTTCATTCTTCTTAGAACACTAAATGCTCGTTCTGGGCTGCATGACCCTATGGGGAGTGTTAAGAAAAGATGTGTGCATTATGGGATATTTACTTTGAAAATGCGCCATACGTCTCGACCTTATTGTTAATTCCTGAAACCTGAAGGGTCTTTTCATCGGTCTACTCTTTAGATTTCTGTGCCTGGAACTCAAGATGCCAAGCCAAATAAGGCCCCCAACCCCAGCCCTCAACGCTAGAAAATGAAGATTTTTGGAGGGACACTGACTGAATTTTAAGTTTTGTTCGTAATAAAATATTGTTATCGAAATCAGCTTAGGGGCCCAAGTGATCAGAATCTGCTTGGGGGCCCGGTGCGATGCACCGATCCAACCTACGTTAAACACGCCCCTGTCTCATTTGCGAAGCCTACCTTAAATGTCTGGTTATTCGTAATTCGTATAATTGCACAGCTCCTGCTCCTGCACCTATCTTCAATGAAATTTGACTGTGTTATCAGAGGACTATTGTTCTCCAGAATGATAGTTGCGCTTCACGTTACTTTATCTCATTCGGTTTATTTTAATCTCGCCCTGTGATTCTCCCCCGTTAACTTGATTGCTTCCTCCTAATGCTGTTCACTTAGTCTCTATGGATGTTGTTAATTATTTTAATTGAAATTTTCACTGTCACATCTGAGAGAATTAATAATAAGTGAGAATAGTTTATTTACGTTATAAATCCAGTAAATAAAAAATTTCAGTACGAGTGAGATGTTCAAAAACCTACTGTGAAAAGTTTACCGGACGCATAACGTACAAAGTTTATGAGTTATATTCTCCTCATCTAATTCTACTTAGCCCACTTTAAGATGGACACCTCCAATTTTTTATACAAAGTTTTACTTCATACTGTGGTACACTTTGCTTAATTTTAGGAATTGTAAGGACTTCTAGTCATGTAGTGGCAGATTCTGTAAAACAACGTTAATAATCCTTGTCCTCGCCTTATTGTTTAGTTTCGAATTTTGATAGCAACGATTGACTAATTGTATATTTTCCTGAAATCGTTAAGAAAGTCATGACTATCTTGAGTCTTGAAAGTTAATCAATTCCTGACTAGTCATGTAAAACGCTGATCTTGGATCAAAAGGAACCCGTGAAAGTAGAAGTGGAAGGAGAATACTGAACCTGATGATCTGAATTCGTAATAATAAATCCTGGGGGATTTTAAAGATTTGCGTTAAAATGAAATGTTTCTTCAATCAGAAAATACAGCAAAGAATTGGTTCAATTATCTCAGCAAATATTACTCGGGCATGGTGGTTTTTGAAGAAAAAGCTAAAAATGTTTTACTATCTACAATTATTTACTTTAAACACAAAATAAATATTAAACTACTGCTCACACACATCCCTCCCCATAGTTAACTTGGTTGTTTTTCTTTCCCTGAATCAACGTCTCGACACACTCACACGTCACATTATTCCTCTCCAAATTAGTTAAATTAGTAACCGACACGAGTTCATAGGGTAAACATTCCAGGATATTAGTTGACAAGTCCAAAATTCCAACGGATTCCAGCCTCGGAAAAGCGTTTTCTTGAACAACCCTGATTTTGTTCCTGGATAAATACATTACATCAATCCTTCTCAAATCCCGGAACGCCTCACCGGGTACTTCGGTAATATTATTTCGATCCAGCCACAACTGGCTTAACTCATTCAAACCGTAGAAACTTTCCGGGGTAATAGTCGCCAGTTTGTTCTTGCTCAGGAAAATTTTTGTTGATTTTCCTTTGATATTGTCGAACGCGCGCCCTTGAAGTTTCCTCAATTTGTTTCTTCTGAAATAAATTTCAGTCAAGCGGGGGCAATTCTTAAACCAGTTCGAGTCCCACTCTTTCACCCCGTTGCTGTTCAGCTTAATTATCTGCAAATTTTTCATGTCGTCAAAAGCGTCGCCCCTGATCTCCTTTATAAAATTTCTGTGCAACTTCAGAATTTTAACTGATAATTTACTGAATACACCCGCATTAATCACGTGAATATTGTTATTTTGTAGATGCAGCGTTGTTAGGTTTGGTAAATTGTGGAAAGCTCCGGGCTCCAGGTTATAAATCCCGCATTTCGTCATTATTAAAATTTGTAAATTGCGTAGGTTTCTTATAGCCTGCGAGTGGAGGGTTTCGATCTCTTTTGTTCTGATCGAAATTAATTTTTGGGCTTCGTCCACCACTCCGCCGTCAATGAAATTCACGTTATGAAAGGGAATTCTTTTACCACGGTTGGAGTATTTGATCCATCCTTCAGTGAACAGAATTCTGGCACTTTCCACAAATTCCACTAATATTAACAGCATCAGGGATTTGTGAAACCGCATCGTGTTTACTGGAAATTATTTATGAGAGTACTTCTCAGGACTCGATATCAGAGGTCAAGTAATTTAATTATAACGGTTTGTTATTTAGTACGAAATTAATTACTTTAGAGTTTGTTGTCGGCTTCGATTATCGACAATCTCCTTCATTCCAATTAAGTAATTTAAGTTTATTTCACATTATTTTTTATATTCTGCTTGTTTTTTTTCTTTTGTCCTTTTTCTCTTCGTTGCTTTACCTGGACGTGTGTTTTTCTTTTCTCGAATTTGGTATCACTGCACTGACTTCTGTCCCCAATCCCCAAATCTGGATCAGCTGACAATAATAGTCTACGTAAAATCAAAAACCTTCTGTTTTTCTTAGACAGAAAATGTACCTACAGATGTACTTTAATCAGTATTATCAAAAAGTCAGAAATTATTAAAATTACCAACTCTATCATCTCTTCCGTGCTGACACCTGTTATTAACGTCATTTAGTATTGTCAGCTTAAAGCAGATACCTACAATTTCCAACTGTCTACTGTTGATGGTTCTTATGTATTAGAAATTTTTTTGTTACAAAAAATTGTATAAATAATACTTATCAGAAATAATGTGCAGAACGTTTCATATTTTACCTTGGAGATTTAATTTTATTTCTCTGTAAACATGAGGCTATTTAGCGATGTTATCTACGGATAAGTCACGTATTTGCAAAGTTTTTTGTTAAAAAGTTGATTGTTTACTGCACGACTTTCAAGATGTCCACTGAAAATTTTCCTTTCTCTATAACCGAGCTCACGGATTACGAAAAAGAATGCTCCGCAAAATTGTCTAACGGTAAGCTTTTTATTTTTTTTCCACAAATATTCTCCCGCATCTTAAATCTTCATTTTTTAGTAAAATTCGTAAAAGTAGGGTCCAAGAAGTGGCTTATCCCTTGGACCATAACTAAATATGGCAGTATGTTATATAATTTTGAAGCCAGAGAAAGTGATATCTACATTTTGGGACACCTCAGAGTAGGTACGAAGAAGAAACCAGTAAAATCGTTTTCCAGAATTTATTTTAGGCTCCACAGCTGTCCAAGAACTGATTTGGTTATTAGCCAATGGTTTGGACTATGAAACCGCTAGAAATAAACCAGCAGTCTCCAGAGTTCCATCACTGGAGTAAGTACTTAAGTAAATTTTATTGAAAAAAATCTTTAACTGTTACTATTGAAGGCACATCTTGCATTTCAATAAATATACCCAGCCAGAGAAACAAGAGGAAAATGACCGGTTCTTCAAGACATTCCAAGAGCTCCAAGACACTCCTGAAAATTCAACTAGACTGATTAAAACTCATCTTCCCTTCGAACTTCTTCCAAAAAATCTCATGAAGTCTAAAGCCAAGGCAAGAAATTAGCTTATTTTCTTGTTTTTCATTAATTCAAAGATTTTTTAGGTAATCTATGTAATTCGAGAGCCGCTAGGAGTACTAGTCTCAACTTACGAAATTTACTTTAAGTTCAGCGATAAAAGCCAACCCATAATCCCGTTTCATGAGTTCTGGGAATATTTCAAGAAGAATTTGAGTAAATCTGCGAAGTAAAAATAAATGTTTTATAAGTTGTAATTTTAGCATTATGGGCTCCTTATTTTGAACACGTGAAAGAGGCTTGGGACCGAAAAGATTTGGAGAACGTTCATTTGATATTCTTCGACGATTTTATGTACAAGAAACGAGAGACGATAGAAAAAATGGCAAAATTTCTCGGAAAACAGATATCTGGTCCAGAGCTGGACGGTTTGGAGGAGTACTTGTCGCAAAAGTTTGTTAAGGAGAATTCTGGAAGGACCAAAGAAGTGGTGAAGAAGTATGCAACTCCGGAAGATAAATGGAAGGAGTATGTCAAAGGGGAACTTGAGGTGGACTTTAAGGATTGGCTGGAGAACAATTTAAAGGGAACCGATATAAAATTTAAGAGCGATTGATAATTTTTCTTTTTTGTCAAAAAACTGAATTTAGGTAATAAATTAAGTGCATTTCTTTCATCTGTGCATTTGTGCTTCAACTTAAGAGACTTTTAAAGCGCAGTTTTCACTTTTTTCATTTGAACACAAACTGCAGCTTCATTCGGCTCAATAAGTACGTTCTGCAACCCCTAGGCCATAGCGTTAGAAGGAATAAGCTATACAGATGACATTTCACGAGAATTGTTGAATGATAACCATAAATCGAAAACTGGTCGATTTTTATTTCGAAGGGGACACTTAAATTCGTGCTTGGTGAAATTTTTCAACGCACCCCGCAATCCCCGTGAACTCCAACTTTAAAATTTCAAATGGCAGCCCCCCTTATGATACATCATTTGAATGCTAACTTCATTACCAATCCAATGCTGTAAAAAAAATTTATATCCTTTCACCCACTAGCGCCCTCTATGGGCAAATTTTAAATTACATTAAAGCTGATGCAAGAATTTTTGAAATCCCACCAGAACTTTAGAAGTTACAGCAAAAACAAGCAAGTAGTTCTTTTCTGAGAACCAATACATGTTCTTCAGTGTAACTTTTGAACGAGTGGATGGATTTACAATTTTTCTGCACTAGCTTTTAGAAGATTTCACACCCATCAAAATGATGTATCACAAGCGGCCTTAATATATTTTTTCTACAAACACTATTAAAAACAGTTGTTTTAACGTTTGTTGACAATTGTTAAAAATGGCATTTTATGACACCAGTATTAATGTTAAAAGTATTTTTCTACGACCACTATTAAAAACACTTGTTTTAACGTTTGTTGACAATTGTTAAAAATGACATTTTATGATACCAGTATTAAAAGTCATTTACTTTTAACATTTATGTTAAAAGTGATTTACTTTTAACACTCAGGGATAAAAGTGACAATGCAACAACAATTAAACAAGCCCCGGCAACAAATTGTCACTATACCTTAGTTACGGCGAATTTCGTGGACGTTTTCAATTAATAATTTGAAAACTTCTGCTTTCAATCGTGTTTGTAGAAAAAATAGTGTATAATACGCGTGTTAAAAGTGATTTTATTTTGTTCGAAGGGATGGGCCACTCCGCTGCGCGTCGTGTCCCAAACTTCCCTTCTTACAAAATAAAATACCACTTTTAACACTTATATCATAAATAACTATTATGTTAAAAGTAATTTACTTTTAACACTCAGTGTTAAAAACAACAATTAAACAAGCCCCGGCAACAAATTGTCACTATACCTGAGTTACAGCGAATTTCAATGACGTTTTCAACTAATAATATGAAAACTTTTGCTTTTAATCGTGTTAGTAGAAAAAATAGTGTATGAAGGGATGGGCCACTCCGCTGCGCGTCGTGTCCCAAACTTCCCTTCTCACAAAATAAAATACCACTTTTAACAATTATATCATACATAACTATTTTCTACAAACACTATTAAAACCATAGTTGTTTTAACGTTTGTTGACATTGTTAAAAATGACATTTTATGATACCAGTATTAAAAGTCATTTACTTTTAACACTCAGTGTTAAAAGTGACAATGCAACAACAATTAAACAAGCCTCGGCAACGAATTGTCACTATACCTTAGTTACAGCTAATTTCATGGACGTTCTCAATTAATAATTTGAAAACTTTTGCTTTTAATAGTGTTTGTAGAAAAAATAGTGTATGATATGCGTGTTAAAAGTGATTTTATTTTGTTCGAAGGGATGGGCCACTCCGCTGCGCGTCGTGTCCCAAACTTTTAACACTTAGGGCCGGTTTTTCATCTCATGTTATCTTTAACATGAGGTTTGTCACCTTAGTTTCCATTGTGACAACAATTTGTTTCTATGGAGATAACCTCATGTTAAATTTAACATGACATGAAAAAAACGGCCCTTAATCATAAATAACTATTAAAATTTGTTCATAGAAGGTGCTAGCAATGAGTGCTAGTTTATAAACGGTTATAAAAAATACCTACTTTACTGAATTGATAATGAAATTAGCTTCCAAATGATGCATCATAAGTGGAGGGTTGTCATTTTAAATTTTAAAGTGGGGGTTCGCGAGGTTAGGGGGTGCGTTGTAAAATTTCACCAAGCACGGATTTAAGTGTCCCCCTCCAAATAAAATTCGACCTGTGCGAGTAATTTTTCCTCAATTGAATCAGAGAGGAGGAAATGTGGATGACCCCTTCCCTTTTCAGTGGGCCACCCTGTATGTATATGTATGTACAGGTAATCAAAGACAGCAGTAGGATCTCTGCATTTAAATGTAGGAAAGGACAAACGCATTTTTTTAAGCGTGCATGATGTTTCTAGATTTTCTATAAGAGATTTCCAGTTTGAACTGGTTTCAACCCCTTTTCATCCCCCTTGTTAGATCATAATGGAAATTACCACACCAGTATCTGCATTGGTATATCGAAGAGTTGAATTTTGGTATTTGTGTTTCTGCATTTTGAAGGCCTTTTTTAAACTATTTTTGATGTAGCTTAGGCCTAAATTGCGGGAGTTAGTAGCGGAATTTTCGTTTTGGGTATTATGTAAATTTTGATGTAGGTACTTATAGGTAAATTGTATATTTCATATTTTGTTTAATGATCAATACTAAAATAATGGCGTCACTCAATTTATTTTGCTCTCCAAGATTTCTTATCTGTTATTTGTAATTATTTAACTTTTTCGTGGCTGTTCCATTCTTCTCCAAAGACAGCCTCCGTGTTAATTTCAACTAGTAAGCCTCAAACAAGCAGATAAATTCTCTATAACTAATCATGTCCTGCACTGTCCATCTTAAATTGTTTATTTATCTGAGCCATCGTCCACTTAACGACCACCAGTAATTAAAACTAGTCGTACAATAACAAAAAACCAAATTACATCATCTCCTCCCACCTCGTCTCCTAATTATCCCAACTCCATCGCTCCAATATTTTCTTAAACTCAAAGTGTGTTTGTCGAAATTGCACTGCAAAACTTGTGATAATTGGGTTATCTCAGTGACCAGTTGCGTCTGCCCCAATAATTAAAACCTTCCGATTAACACAACAGCAACCAGTGGAGTGTTTCAGTGCGTTCGTTAACAACAATGCATTGCCTTCTTTTGACCTTATTCTTGTTGCCGTTCGTGACAGCCGAACACTATCAATTCGATGGACGGATAATCTACCGAGAGCTGTCATCTCCGACACGTAAGAAGTTAACCCAAAGATTAAATCATATCGATCATCACGTGTTTCCAAAAGCCACCGATATTAAGGTGAACACAAGAAATGGCAGTCTTATCGCGAAACTCGATAAGGGCGCCGTAAAGAATCTGCCATATCTCACGGTAATTCGAATGCCCAAGTGCGGAATAGAAGTCATTTCCCCCGGTGCATTCTTAAATCTGCCGATACTGACGTCCGTCTATCTGCAAGACAACAAAATCGAATCCATCGAAGAGGGAATATTCGATCTGCCGACGTTGGAACAAATTTTTTTGCAAAGAAATAACATCAAAACCATCGCAACTGGAGCCTTTAACAATCTGAAGAATCTACGATTGATCCACTTGAATAAAAACAGAATTTCGGAGTGGAACCCGCAATGGTTTCGTAACAACCCCAAATTGCATTCGTTGTACTTCCGCAGGAACCAAATCCAAGAACTGCCACCAAAATCCTTCGCTAATTTAAAATCCAGCCAAAAAATCAACGGCGAGGAAATGGTGGAACTGAAGATTTTTTTGAGCAAAAACAAAATCGCCCGCCTTCATCCAGACACTTTCCAAGGGCTGGATTCTGCGAAAGAAATTTGGTTGGACAGAAATAAACTTGAAGTCCTGGATAAGAATTTGTTTTCCCACATGACGTTGCTGGAGGAGTTGCATTTGCAGAGGAATTCATTAACTGAGGTGGATAAGAATTCTTTTAGAAATTTGGCAGAGATGATCGTGTTGGATTTGGGAGGGAACAAGGTCTCGTGCGTGCCTTTTGAAGTGGTGTCTTTGGTGCACAATGTCATTGTCGACCACAACGACGTCGATTGCGATTGTATTTTTCACCTGAGGAAAAAGCTGCAGGACCAGCGCATCAATCATACCATATACGATGACGATAGCTGCACTTTCGACTAGGAGCATAATCGCGGTGAGGCATGAAAGTGTTTTACCAATCTTTAACTTTTATAAACACGCAAAAAGTGCAATTAAATTAAATAGATAGCAGTACACAGATATTAAAATAAAACCTGAGCACCTCCACAATGGATGTGCTCAAAAAAATTCACCAATTGAACACGTTAAGGCAAATTAAACCTGATTTCAACAATAATTTGAATACATTTTTTTTTATAGTAAGACCAGGGTGCTGAACTTTTTGAAGGGGTGTCAAGTTCTAACGAAGCACTTCTTACAAGCTCCGAGGTTGAACGAATTATATCGATTGTGTTGAGGAAAAAGGCACCTTTAAAGAATTATTTTGGCCGCAGTTTTGTCATTCTAAGTTTTAGCGACTTACATGTAGGTACTTTATTTTTTTCACTACTAGCTTTAAAACGTACCATTATTGACTTATCTTTGAACTGAGAATTCGGTTTGTTTTGCTAGTAAATGAAAAAAGTTCTATATTCACCACGGTAGAGAAGACTATTTTAGCCCTCGCGTCTTGTAACCCTCGGCCTCGGCGTTACAATCTTGCCGCTTGGGCTAAAATAGTTCTTATCTACCTTGGTCAATAATATACTATTATCCAATTCTGTAATATGAATAACTCCTTAGTAACTGGTTGTGGCACATTAATAGCATTCGGTTTCTTATAAATCTCATAACATAACGAGTATGTATGTATGTCGGTATTTTAATTATTGATTTGTCAGGGGGTATTATCAATTCACTGTGCCAGTATTTTTCAAAAGTAATGACTTTATTACGAAATTTTGATAAAAAGTTTAATTTTATAATTTCAAAAAAGGTGAACGAGGAGTAACAGAACTCAAAATCCATCCAACGTTTATGTGAGATTGATTCTGAGTTTGAGTATTACTCCTCCGTCACCATTCTTGAAATTTACTCCGACTACTTTGTGGTGGATCGCAATTTACTTCGCCATCATTTTAATTTTATAAAACCGACCAAATAAATAGTCCTTGATTAAGGCACTGAGTTCAGGTGAATTTCAAGTTCCAGTACGAATTATACCGAAGTTAGTGAAAAAAGACGATTTTTACTAATTTACCCGAAGTACTGCTACATTATCGAATAATAATGTAGGAAAGACCGAATTGAAACGAACACATCTGTAATATAAACATTTGTTTGTTTTCGTAAAGCGCTGAATTTGAAAGAATAATTTAACTTTAAACGTTGTTTTCAAACGCTTCTGCTGACACAAAAATTTTAACAATTATTATTTGAAAAGCTGAAAATTTTACCTTATTACGAAGTTCGTAAGTGTCTCTGATTTGTTTTCCTCCAAAAGGGTAATTTTGGTGTTCAACGAAATAATTCTACCCTATCATGGAATTTGAACGAACTAATGATGTCGACGAGCTTATAGTTAGAAATGGATATTTATTCGCAATGGCGGAATTGTGTCTACAACGTCAAGTCTACAACGCGTTGTGTGTGTGTGTTATACAGGTGGTGGTTCATTTTTCACTGCTCACCATTGGCATCTCCAAAACGGTAAAAGATAGAGTCGGTTAAATTATGGAAAAGTTGCGCTACTTCTATGCCATTAAGAATCTAAAGAGAACTCCCCGATATCTGGATTCGTTACTGAGTTATTCCGAAAAATCTGAAAATTGCGAAGTTAAATAAAAATTAATATCTCCCTAACGATTGATGCTATTTCAATGAAGCTTGAAGCTTTTCTATTTTTGATAGCTGTCAATCGAATGAATGGCATCGACAGAAATTTTCTAGACCTTCCAAATTTTGAGCAATGACAGTCAACTTCTGATTCTCTTATGGCCGCCATGTTGAATTTTGACACCATGGGATTCAGAAATAATAGTTTTTTAAAAATTGTAATTAATGTGGACTTTTTTGAAAAATCGTCAAAATTTTAAAATTTGTATGAATAATTTATAAAAAATAAAAATTTTATGAAAAAATAACTAAATAATAATAAACAAACTTTTTAAATCTCTTTTGACGTTTATAACAATTGAATTCAAAATTCAATAAGTCGTGTGTGAAGTCGTGTGACTCTAACTTTAACATGTTTTTTCAAAAAAGCTCTTGTTGGTTACATTTTTTAAAGCTAATTTTTTTGTGCGTCCGATGCTAAAATTCAACATTGCGGCCATAAAATGATTCAAAAGTTGACTGTCATTGCTCAAAATCTAGAAGGCCTAGAAAATTTCGGTCGATGCACTTCAATTGACAGCTGTCAAAAATACAAAAGATATCGGGGAATTCTCTTCAGATTCTTAATCACGAAAAAATAGCGCAACTTTTCGATTAAATTAGAGAAAAGTTGCGCCATTTTTTGGTGATTAAGAATCGGAACTCTTACCATTCAGGAGATGCCAATTGTGAGCAGTGAAAAAGGAACCGCCCAAAGGAAGGAACGCTCTATTTTCTCCGTTATTTCTTAAGATTTTACTTTGAAATTTGGTACCAATTGAATACATGAAATTCAAAAATGATTTTAAAAACTTTCTTGGACTTTAATAATCGTTTTTTTAAAGGGAAAACTAATTTTTCTCAATGGATTCGAAATCTTACGAATTATTTTGAGTCAAAAATACGTATCATACCTTATCAGAAGTCAAATCACGGCCACCGCAGATTTTCAAAGACATCGAAGAAATCGGTCAAAAAAGAAGACTTTTCAAAACCACAAATACACGTCAATCTTATTTTTTAAATACAAATTCAACTTCGCAATTACATTCTTTAAAATTATTTTTCCTATTTTGGCAGACTGAACATTAAAGAAATTTGAAAAAAGCAAAAACAAATAAAAGGAGCTGAATTGAATCAAAAAAAATAAGGTTGACACTTATCTACTGGTCAAGTATGATGCGTAGATTTAACCGGAAATCTTGTATTTAATTGTGCCTCGGTACCAAATTTCAAAGTGAAATCTTAAGAGATGACGGAGAAAATAGACCGATCCGGAACTTTGTACTAACCCTGTATACCAGGCTGTTCGGAAATAACGTTCGTATATTCCGGAGGGTTATTCTACATCAAAAAATAGAACGTATAACAGATAAGTACACCGTACTCGGCTGGACCTTTGATTATTTATTCTCTTAGAGAGAATTAATAATCAAAGGTTGGACTTTAGTGATAGTGATACCTATTGTTAGAGCTTACATCTCCCTAATAATAATTTAAGCAACGTATCTACAGTATAAATTTCGTCGCTTCAATTGTTTTTATTAGTGTGATATAACATCTGTGAGTCCTACCAGTAGTCTCGGGCGGCGTTCAACTTTTCATTTTCAATGCTGCTTTTTAAGGGGAGATGGAAGAACAGTTTTGTGTTTTGTAAGGATGTATTTCCTGTACAAAACAGAAATTCTGAACATTCACCTTTTGGCCAATTTGGGCATTGTAAGTGTTTATTAATTTCGTCGACAAACATATTAGCTATTTACAAATTTAAATTTTCAGGTAAACGTGCAGTATTATTAGCTGATTAGGACTCACCTGTGCAATACAATGGCTCGTCGGACAAATCCCCGCAGTCGTCAATTCCGTCGCAATACCCGTTGAGCCGGATACAGCGACCGTTGCGACATGGAAATTCGCTAATTCTACAAGCGGGTCCTGGACTCGCCTCCTGCAGGAGAAGCAGCAGGATCACCGCGGGAACGAACCACAGCCACATCCTGCAAAAGGCAGATCGCCTCCATTTAAAATAGGTCAACGGGATTACTTTTAATTGGGGATGATTGCAGTATCGGTTGGGATTACAATTAGTATGTACGATTTATTCGGATATCATTGCAATTTAGAGGCAACTATTGTTGTTGCGGTTAACCAACTGGATAATTATTTGTAGGTAAACAAATTTACATCAATTGTGGGGTTTGTACAAAAAAAATGTTTGAATTGTTAGCGAAATATCGGAGCCATTGTCAAAATACCAATTTAAAAATTGTTCATAAATCTGCAAATGTAGGTAATACTAGAGTGTTGTGTGTTGCAATAAAAAAATACTAGTTTTTCTGAAAAATCGTAGCAAAAAGTGAAAAATACCTCAAAAAACTTATTGTAGTATTGAACTATCGAATGTAACATACAAAAAGTTTACCAAAATGTACCAATCGGAAGCATCCAAGACGGTTCTTGAAAGAAATCGAGTTTTCAATTATACCGGGTATGTAACACTTAGCCATTTCTGTATTTTTGGAATATCAACTTGAAATTTTTATGAGTTCATATATCTATAAAAACACCAATTTTGACATATTTACAAACTTCTTATTAGTTCCCGTTTCACCCTAAGTGACGTTAACTTTATTATCTTAAATAGCAGGGTGACGGTTATTTTACGCAATTCGAAAAACATTTTAGTTCTCTTTAAAATTATATCAAAAAATGTTACCATAACTTTCAAAGATGACCGCCAGAGGGCCGAAATGTTTTTAGTCAAGTTGATTTTCTATAAGCCAAATTTTACGTTAACTATTGAGGTAAGTAGATACATGATATTTTTTAAGCTAAAACAAAAATTTGGTTCTTCCTTTCTCTAATAGACGTCAATAAATAGGATTTGCCAAACGGAAAGCATTCTTAATTGAGAATTTTGAGAACCTCTGAAAATCCGATATTTTTACACTTTCTACAAAAAACTAACAACTTCGTGTTAGAAAATAGAAAATTTATGAAAATGTTTATTATTTAGACAACTTGCGTATTTTAGAGGACTCCTGTACTAATCTGCATAGTCGCTTTAACTTAAAATGGCAGAAGTCACAGCCAACTTGACTAAAAACATTTCGGCACTTTAGCGGATATCTTTGTAACTTACGGTAACATTTTTTATATGATTGTAAATAGAGATTGTAAAGAGAATTAAAATGTCACATAGCTAACAAAGTTAACGTCACTTCCGGTAAAACGGGAAATAACAAAAAGTTTGTAAATATGTCAAAATTGTCGTTTTTATATATGCATATGAATCCATAAGAATTTCAAGTTAATATTCTAAAAAATACATGGGTTCGTTGACACACGCTATCTCCCTTTCTACTGACTTCGATCAAAATACTTAGATATCAAAAAAAAGTTAACAGAATTCTCTTGTTAGTTTTTCCTATGAACATTCGTTTTCCCGCAATCTGATGCCGTTTTAAGAGTGTTTGCTATTAAAAATGGAAACAGACGTTAAGAACCGTCTTGAACGCTTCCGATGGGAACATTTAGAAAAAATATATAGAAAATATACAATATAAAATTAAAAGTGGAGTGGGGACGTTAATATACAATATTAAGAAAATATAGAAGTAGGTTAACAAAGAGAAAACTAAATACACAGGATGCAGGTCCCATGTCGATTGTCTTCATTACCTACTAAATGAGAAACGGAAAGCTGTATGTACTGTAACTATCTTTCGAAAATATCTAGTTAGATTTTAATGCCTCTCTTGTTAAGTGGCTTACAATGGGGTCATAAATTATAAGAAGTAAACACAGTCCTCCAAGTACATAAAGCGAATTGGGATGTGTCTTAAAAATGAACCTGAAAATTACAATTATTAAGTACTTAGGTACACATCACAGCAGAAATTGACAGTGTTTAATATTTATCTGCTATTAATAAAAATCGTCAGTCTGTGTAAATTTGATTGTTGAGCTCCAAAGAAATTTTCTGAATACGTCCTCGCAGCGTAGCGGTTTATGCTACCGACAATGGTCACCCGGTAGTTATCCATAACCATAATGACTAATGAGGCTGTAAAATCTAACTGGGTATTTTCTTAAGATTGTTACAGTACGCCATATCAAGTGCGTTGAGTATGTTTACTTTTGTCATTGTGACATTCGGTTTTGACAGAATCAATGGCATTAGTTTTAAAATCCAATGACGATGAGTTTTTCCAACTTTGCTTTCAACGTTTGGTTATGATGCGACAATCCACAAACGTTTATAAACGTTGAGTCATGGAAATACGCCGCTTTCAACAGTTTTTCTTGGAAGCACCAATCATAACATCTTTCTTCGGCGGGAAATTTCAATTAGGAGATGATATTTATCTTTATAGCTTTAGCTAGTGGCAATAGGAGATAATATTAAATTCAGTTCAGAGAGTAAAATCATAATCTACCGGTGTGCATTGGGGTTGCATGATTGCCCTGGCAGGGTAGTCGTGCCCTTGGTTAGGGCTTATTTCTTGCAATGCGCCGTGGGAGACAGTGCGAAAACTCCGCCGCCATCCATCAAAATCGACGTCAATTGGAATGAGCTCCATAATCGATACTCCAGCATTCGACAAGTTGATCTTGACGACGTCCGGTAAAATGCGGAGACGCAAGAACATCCCAGACATAAGTAATTTGGAATGGCGCGGCACGTTCCTTGTTTAATTTCGTTCCCGACGTTTTGAAAAATAGTAATTGCTTTATCTCCTCAAAATGAATTGGCCACTTGAGATTTTTTACGTGACAAGATTTATAAACGAGAATTATATCTGTACTTCAACCGCTGGTTTTGTCACCGCTCAAATTGCTTGGAAAATGCACCTTTACCTAACTTGTTCGGAATTAATCTTAAAAAATGACAGATATAGAGCCAAGTTTCTGGAATATCTATCTCGGCTAATTCGCTATGCAAAAACCAGACTGGTTTTAACGAGAGCTGGGTATAAAGTTCAGATAAAGTAAGTGAAGGCGGCATCGGGGATTAAGTTAACCACGGATTACGGTAAAAATTCAACGTCTTTCATCAAAGCAAAGTCTAGGATGAGGTAAAAGTCACTTTATATAAAGCTCGCTTTTATGTCTACCTAAAAAATTACCAAGCAATTAGCAGGGACTTCAAAGGGAAACGAATGCGGCGCCTCGAAAAAACTTCCACTTTGTCGCCTTCCCCCTCAAAATTCCCATTTCAAGATCTGGGAGCGAGAAAATGTTAATTTTCTCAACCCACTATATAAACACGAACCAAAATTAATTGCACCGGCAACAAAGTGCATAATGATCATAAAAAACGGATTTTATTTTAATTAGTATCCCGCTGCTGTGGAAGCGGAATATTCGATTTCTGGCGGTTTCGGAAAAATGTATTTTTCAGCAGCTCGAAGGCATAGATCAGCAGATCCGCTAATTGACCAACCAACAGCAAACAAATGTGGCCAACCTGGAAATATTTTATTGCTCAGTGTTACCACCATCACGCAAACAGCTCGCCGCTTTACACTCTCTGCTCTCTCCGGAATTAAATACTGTTGCCGTTTTTTTTGCTTCTGTTATTACGTGCCACCTCAATACGTGCTGCTTTGCAATTATTTATTTTGGGGAATTTCGTCGGGGTTTAATGGCGTTTTGTGGTTGAAGGGTAGCCGTTTCCTTTATTGAATTTATAAATATTTTATCATTTAACCGGAAGGACAACTGGGCTTTAAAAGAAGATTGAAAAATTATGGCTCCTCCGTCAATTTTAGAAAAATTATTCTTTGTTCATCGAAAATAAATGTAGGGGAATATGGCGAATAGGGCGGGTTGGGTCAGCAACCTTATTCCGGAAAAACTTTTAAGTTACAAAGCATTATATCAAAACCTCGGACTGAATCAACGGAAACGAAACATGCAAAGAAAACCGGACATGAATATTAGAACTTGGAGCGTTAGAAGTCTTTACGAAACGGGCGCCTTTGCTCAGACATAACAGAAATTGGAAGCAATGTTTTGACTCTTAGTTCATAACAGAAATTGAAAAGAAAGCTGAAACAACGTTTGCCTACAAGCTGGAATTGAATCAAAACAATCTATAGTTTAAATCTGCACCTAGTAGTAGTGCCGAAGCATATGCTCATGATAGGAATCGTGAGGGTGATGAATTTTTTTGCGTTCAATTAGTATCTTCCGGTTGCAAGTATAGATCAAGCAACAAATTTCCACCAAGTCAATTTTTTGTGTTGGGGTTGAAGGGGGTGCAATTTTTCCGATCAATTATTATCCTCGGGGTTGAAGGGGGTACTTAATTGCTACCTATCCTCCAATAAGAGTGGTCGAAATGTTAAGTTAATTTGCGCTCAATTAGTATCTTATAGTAACAACTAACAAGTAGTATAAGGGTTAAATTTCCACCGAGTCAATTATTTATGTTTGAGGGTTGAAGGATGTGAGTTTCGGGGGTGCAATTTGTTCAATTCACTAATTGAACGGAAACAACTTGAACACTTTCTACGGTAACAGGTGCTCCAAAGGCTAAATTTCTTTTATGCCAATTTTTAGTATTTGGAGGTTGAAGGGGGTCGTTTTCGGGACTGCAACTTTTTGCGTTCAGTTAGTCTGTTTCTGTTGTAGGTAGTCCAAGGGCTCAATATCCTCCAAGTCAATTATTTGCGAACGGAGGTTGAAGGTTGTGGGTTTTGGGGCCACAATTTTTTGCGTTCAAAATAGTCTCCTGCGATGAGGAGTGGTCCAAGGTTAAATTTCGTCCAAGTAATTTTTTGTGTTTCGGGGTTGAAGGGTGTGAGTTTTAGGGGCGCAGGTTTTTTGTTCAATTCAACTCTTTCGGTTGTAGGCGGTTCCTCCAAGTCAAGTTTTCATCGTTGGCGGTTGAAGCTGGCGAGTTTCAGAGGTGCAATTTTTTGTCTTAAATTAGTGTCCTCAGGCAAGAGATGCTTAAATTTTCTCTATATCAACTTTTTGAGTTCGGGGGTTGAAGGGTTTGGTTTTCGGGGGTGCAATTTCTTGCGTTCAATAAATTTCCTCCGGTAATAGGTGGTCCAAGGGTTACATTTCCTCTAAATGAAATTTTTATGTTTCAAGGTTGAAGGGGTTGAGTTTTAGAGATGCAATTTTTTTCTCTTCCGCTCGTAGGTCGTCTAAGGGTCTAAGGTCTAAATATATGCTCAAAACTTTTTCTGGTCCATGCATTGATGGAAAGTTATCGAATGGCTTGAACTTCAGGCAACACTTAATGGAAATTTCGAGTGTCATCAACCCCTGATTTGCACCCTGTCTCATCCTGCAGAACAAAACCATCCCTTATAATAATACTGAATAATAATACTTTTATTGACCAACAGTAATTATTACCAATAACAGGACAATTAAAAAAAAAGTAAAAATTAAGTTATACCTACTTAAATACAAGGTACACCCAAGTGAAAAAGAAAAACTAGTTTATAAGAGATTTGCAAATAATGTAATGTAATGTTATCAGATATTATCGAAATATGTGTGTCGGGTTTCAGACCTCCATGTGCAAAATATTTGAGAAGTTTTCGTATTTCTGAGATTTTCAACTTCAAAATTTGATCCCCCAAAATTGACACGCCCTCACCTTCAACAGACTTGTACGTCAAAAGCGCATATCAAAGTTTCAGTAAGATATCTGCACTGATTCTCGAGTTATTACAATTAATAGTTTTTCGGTTCTGAAAAAAACGCGCATTCTCATCACGCTTCTATTGCGAACGCTGCCTAAACGCTTGAAGATGGATTAAAATCGGATAAGGAAGAAATGTCGGCAACGAATAGACTTACAAAAAAGTCCGCGACAGCATATAAATATCTGTTAACGGATAGCCGACAATGCTATTTTCGTCAAAAATTAAGACACAAAAATGATCACGGTTCATTGCCGACAATTCCTCCTTTCAAACTTCAAAACTTCAAAACAAACTTCAAAGAATACGTTTGAAAATCGAGGGACAAAGGAGCGATAGTCATTACCTTGCCCGAAGAACAAAGAGAGGTGACGAAAAGTTTTCTAGGTCATCTAAATTAAAAAATGATATTTTTCAGTTTCTCATTATTTCTATAGAACCAAGTTTGTGAGATGCTAATTTTTGAGAAATTAAAATGGCTGCCATTAGCAAGATTTAGTAATCTCCAGTATAAAATAACTATAAAATTGCTAAACCAAGTTTGCTGAAGTGACATCCCAAAAATGTTAACTGTCTCGTCATGTTAGAGCACTGTTAGGTTAAATGACAGAAAATGCATTGTTTATGGCATTTGTCATCATAACAGTTTTATAACATTAACATAAATGTTAAAAGTTCCAGAATCCGGAGGTAAGTGTGTCTTAACACAACCCGTTACTAGGCAGTAATTTATATAGTACAGTATAGGCTAAAATAAAGAGATAAAGAAAATTCAGGAAATCCTTCTCCGAATGGGAGATGAGTTTCCAACAATTTTTCCACGGCAAGTCGCAAAGCTTTCTCAAGTATTTACATAAATTAAGAAATTTCGCAAATTTCGTTAGTGGCGATTAAAAAGTTACTCTAAAACAATTTTCCCTAACCTCAAGTGGGTGCGGCATCAAACAAAGCAAACACTGCCGCCTGAAAACACATCCATTTTCGTGTTCATCGCGAATTTATTAATAAACAAAACCCTTTCGTTAATTATTGTTATGGAAAGCAGCTGGCCCGCCAAGGCTTTATCTCATACTTAATTTCGCTTATTTGCATTCGTTCCGGGTCTGCACTAAAATCCATAAATAAACATGAGCCAAATTGAATCAGACGGAGGTGACCCAATATATTTCGCTAAGACGTCCAACAGACTCAGACTCAATCCCTAGAATGATGGAATTGCGGTTTACAGAAAGCCTACGGCTAACCAGCTAACTCTCCGTTCCAGACACCACAATCAGCGACATCTAATTTTGTCTTTAACAATTCGGTTACACGTGATATTCCCAACTGAACAACCGAATTTTTTCCTAAATATTTAAATGAAGCCACGAAGTTGCGAGTCATTCCAATAGCCATCAGAGAAAGTTTCTTTTGAAATTAAAATTTCTTGGTTCGAAACAAAAGTATTCCCAGTTTTTTTTATTCAAAACAACTTCATTGTTATCCCGTTTTGTTGTGACAAAGTGTTTAACTTTTCGGCGGTGTCACCCGGTGAAAAACTCAATTTCTGAAAACTGGCTAAGCTCAGATTCCTGAGGCTAAACTTCAGGGGCGATTTCTAAAATATCGCACTTCAAGGATCAGGATGGATTATATATGGAGCTAGATTATAAGCAACCGAAACTTTCGGACATAAATATTCTTTAGTCCCGCAAGTTTGACATCGAGTTTCTATTATGCCCCTATTACATTATTTGACGGCAGCCAGATGCTAAATCGAACGATCTGCGTGAGGATTTGTAAATGAAATCGATACAAGTCCGAGTTTTTTCACCATGCAAATCGCAAATGATTCATTGGCTCGTTGCGAAATTTAATGAGTTTTATGATTAAAACGAAGTCGAAAACTTGGAGAGGACGCGCCGCGTAATTGGCTCTTCGCAGGTTCTATGATAAAATTCTTATTAATGAAGGCCGTGGTTATGCCAACACATTTTTTTTAGGTTTGGTTTTATTTGCAACCGTAACAGTGAAGCGAGTCGCTATGAATATGAAAAATATTGCCTCGATCGTGATCGTCGGACTGGATATGAAAAACTATTCGAGTGAGTACTTTGCCAGGAGATTGAAATATTTAATATGAGCTTTCTTAGGTGATCCAATAACATCGTGGTGAGGGTGCTACGAAAAAAAGGAACGACGCTAACAGTAAGTTATAAAGGACGACATCTCCGCGGTAAATGGTAAAGTGGTCGCTAAAAAACGCCCATAAATATCGCGTGACATGTGTGACGTAATATCTTTCGCTTTCCGGGCGGATATCCGGATACTATATAATTTTTGGGTCGAAATCAGGAGCTTTCAGTTGTCTGCGGTCCGGTAAGAATATATGATAAATATTTGGTTAAACAATTACAGAAATTATAATTAATTATTTACATGCATACTAATATACCCAGAATATGATTTGAATTTAATTTTATGCTCCATTAAACAAACAGAAATATTTTCAAACCAACAGCGAGATTATAATAATAATTCGAGCGAATTGACGCCAAATGTAAATTAATTAAATTATATTATCAAAGGTAAAGAACAAAATTTGTTTTAGCAGATAGACGAGAATCTGTTGTCAAGTTTCAGAAGCTCGCTCGTAATTGGAAGAAAAATTGGCAGCAGAAAAGCATCTGGAACCTACCCATCGCGTGGGTCTTTGATTTCCGTGTCTTGTGTTTAAAATGTTATGGTTGATATGCCTAAATGACATTTCCCGTGGACCAATCGCTCCCAAAAGCCTTTCAACCCTTCAACGGGTCACCTCTAATCTCCATGTACCAAATTTCAGCCAAATGGATCCAGTAGCTTGGGCTATAACGTGGTAGAGTTATTATGAAATTTCAATTTTTCTACCCAAGGGTACTAAAATATGCGAATGCATTTAGTCTCATTTAAAAATTAAAACCAGAATTTGAAGACCTTTCTGATGGTGACAATAAATCTTTCAAAAACTTATGTTTTGGATGGTTAAATGAGAGAGTAATTTTAAATTTGGAATTTGGTGTGCCAAACCGGCACTTCCATGGGTCGATTGAATCCAAAAATTTTTCAGCTCTTACACGGATAATACTATCCCCACATGCAAAATTTCAGCCAAATCGGTTCAGGGGCTTGGGCTGTACTGCGATTTTAAAGTCCGATAAAATTCTCGATTTTTTTAGTTATTGGTCAAAAGGACACTGATGGTGAATACACATTTGGAAGCAGAATTTGAAGACTTTTCTTATGGTGGTGTGAAAAATGGGAGTTTGCATTTAAAATTTAAAAGTTGAGGTGCCAAAATGTCATTTCTGATTGCACGATTTACTCCAAAAGCTTTTCAGATCTAAGTTGGGTTATGAGATGCCTACGTGCCAAATTTTGGCCAAATCGGTCTAATAGACTGTGGTGTGTTTACAAGCGTACGTACGTACCTACAGACACATTTTTAAAACCACATTTGGGGTTCCTGAGACCTCAAAACGTGAAAATCCGGTGTTTATCTCAAATTCGAAAGATTTAGTGATTGCAATACTTAACCTCCCTTCTCAAAACGTGAAAATCTGGTGTTATCTCAAATTAGAAAGTTTTAGTGATTGCAATACCTCCCGTTTTTTAAATGGTTAAGTGGAGGGGGAGGTTAAAAAATTGTAAACAGTTTCCAAAGCAATTCGAAATTATAGGTTGAAACCTAAAAAAAATCATTAAGTAAAATGAAACTTATCTTTAATATGTATACCTAATGTTGATTATAATACCGACAGGGAGTAATAGATTCAAACTTTCCTTAGTAAAATAGGTTCACCTTCACAATATCTAATAAGACAGAGCTCTGTCTTATTAGAAATTATTTGCATTAAACATTTGATTAAAAAAGACGGTTTGAAGAAAGTTAAATAAATTTTTTATATTGGTCTTGGATAAAGTATTGTATGACTCAGGAGTAAAGTTCGTTAATAATCCCTCAATTATTGAGGGTCATCGCTCGCTCTGTTCGCTCGTTCATAAAGTTTCAGCTTCAGGAGCATGAAAGTTTAAAATAATCAATAATCACGAGAGGGATTAAATGGCACTTTAGTCCTATATACGCTATTTTTTGCACTCTCTTTTAATTTATTAGCAAATTAAATAATGAAATTAAATCTGTCAAAATGACATAGGTTGTGATGTGACAATTCAATTTATAGAGCATCAAAAATTTAAATCGTACTTTCCGGTGATGACAAAAATATTTAAAAATATTTGCGGGGTCATGATTTTAGAAAAAAACAATTTCAACCCTGAGATCAATCGATTAGGTATTTAATTTTGGCATCATACAGCTGCAATCCAATATTACCTCCAATATTAACATTAAAAACAAATCACTTTACTCCCTGTCGGTAATAATAATCAACTTTAGATACTTACTAAAAATTAGGTTAGTAAGTTTCATTTTACTCCCGGTCGTGAATAAAGTTTTGTATAATGTAACTCAGGAGTAAAGCTTGTTGATCCCTCAGCTAATGAAGGCCGTCGCTCACTTCGCTCGCTCGTGCATAAAGTTTACCTTCGGGATGAAAATTGCGCTTTACTCCCTTGCTACACAAATAACTATTACCTTTCACGAAAAAAGTTTGTCGATGAAAATTGCAAACACGTCATTTACTTTCCATCATATTCACATCCCAATGTGTATATTTCCCACGATTTTTATATCCCAGCTAAAGCGTAAGAGGTTCAATTTAAATGGGATCGAACGCCGTGAAACTTCGATTTGGAGGAGGTATCGCGCATATGCATTTTATGGCGAGCGATTTTCATTGGCTCAATAATATAGAAAGCCATAAATTTTAATTTTGCATTCGCGACATTTAAAAAGAGACGAATTTGCTCGCTCCGAATATTTGCATAGAAGTCCAATTACTGTTTGTAAAAGGATTGCAAAAAACGAGATTAAAGTTGAAAGAGACGAAAGATAATCCCCCGTCTATGCTAAAGCTATATAATTTCGATGTTAAAAACAATAACACGTATTTATGGCGGAAGATAGAATCGCGAGAATAACGAATGCAATAAACTTGGGAGGTATATGAAGGCGAATCTGGGTCTCAAAAAAACGAGTGCGATATCGATTCTATTGTACTGAATTTATACGACGTGAGCAACATAAATTTTACCCATTTTGTATTTTATTCTGGAACCAACTTACATCCAAACAAGCAGATAAGGTGTGACCAAAATTGATTTGTGTAAGAGAATTTCAATTTTGTCTGAAAGTGGCATTTTATTGTAGCAACTAGAATACATTAATGTAAGATGGATGATTAAGATCTTCGGAGAGCTTATATGAAACTGTTGTTGAATTTGTCCTTACCTGCAGGTTCGGTAATAACAAAGGAGCCCCCAAACAATAGACTTAATTTCCTTTTCAACCTGCTAACCTATCACCCGATTGGTGCTAATATTAAACATGTGATCTTTGAGGCAGACACGAAAGTTGTGGGGAAGAGAAAGAGAAATGGTCGATATTCGCCCTTCGCACAACTCGAGATCTTGCTTCAGCATTCTCCTAAATCGCTCCAATTTACTTTTCTATGATTTAAGAGCTTTTCATTAATTTCTTTTATCTGAATGATAATTTGTCTTTGTGCGGGCGTAATCAAGGGCTGTTTTATTCGTGTTTTCAACCGGAGGGCTCGCACCCAACACTTTATTAAATTGCCAATTTACTAACTCTCTTGCTGGAATGTTACTGGTGAGCTGCCTCCAGGGAAGTGGATTTTGATTGTCACCAGTAACTTATTTTTTTGCAAACAAGCGCTGGCCATCGCTTCTAGTAATCTTCTTAACAGTTTACAGTCGTTTTGAAGTGTCCCAAATATCAACTCGATATCTTCAACAGTTTGGGTTGCGGCGTGAGCACAGACAGACGCACAAACCTCTGAGGTTACGGCTTTTATTTTACTAATCTAAATAAGTTATGAAAGAGTGAAAATGCAAATGTGATTATTGCAATTTTTGAAAAGCTCCGGACTTGTATTCGTATTGTTAATGTGAATGTGGCTTGTGCGAAGGCCATATATCCGGTTTTTAGAAACGGAAATAATTTACCCTCACTTCAACAACAGAAATTAAGTCAAATAAATCTCCTTAATTACGAGTACAACGTCATTTCACGCCATGACCTAGAACTATTATTTTACCATTACTTTAACACGTTATGCTCGTGCGAGTTAACCGTAACTTTTACAACTCTTTTCCCAGTTTTACCCTTCACTCAAAACAGTTGAAGTAAAAATCGAGCAATTTCTGAAATTCAAATCAAAATTCCCCGTAAAACTACCTCGTCTTGCGAAGCGACCACATCCCGTAAAATAGTGTGCAGGTACTTGAAATTTCTTTAAAATTTCCTTATATTTTCATCTACAGTGCACAACACGGGGCGTTATGAGAATCCCCCAGCTCATAAAACGAAATTGAGCATTACAACCGTCAAATAAAGACGAACATTTTCTTGTTATAATTAAGAACATGCGGCAGACTGTAAAACTTGCATTCGCTTCGATATTTTTGCTTTGGTAGGGTTGCCACTGCGGCTGGAACGTAATGAAGTGCGGAGGAAGTGCAGCTTGTTATTTTGATTGCGCGCAGTTGGCATTCGTGCAACATATTCCACAAGCTCCTTCAATGTAGAACAAAATCATTGAGTGTATTAACAGAACACGGTGCAGCAGGGGTGCAATTCTCGGATCTATTGATGGAATCTGAAACTCGGTGAAACTGCAATCACGTCAGACTTTTAAACCAATCGAATTTCGTAATCTGCATAGCGACATGCTATTACAGCGGTAATAAAAAACAATCGAATTATTACCACAGTGCCAACGCTGATGTTTGTCATCTTTGGCGTTTGAATCAGTTTTGTATAATCGCTGTTATGTGATGGGGTAGCAGAAAATCTGAATGGAGTTTGGTGTACACATTTGTTTTATGCCCTCTCGTAATCATTAATAGATGAGATCAGGCCCGACGAGAGGGGGGGACAGCCGGTGCAAATGCCCCGGGCCCGGGGTGTTCTTAGGGGCCCGGGCTCGGGCCAGTCTCGCAAAATTCACGGAAAAGTCGAAAGCGCCGCTTCCCGATTGTGCACTGAATTCAAAACGTAAACACGCAACACCCCCATTGTACCATATACCATATTCCAATAATGTAATTTCGAGAATCCCAGATTATTTCTTAAAAAACACTGTGACCTTTTTTGTCGAGGAATCACTCTTTTTAGGAAAATAATCGTAAAATCAGTAAAAAAAAATCGCCTTGCTAAAGTTAAGTTTTATATTTTCTTGCTTGCGTTTGTATTCTGAAGTGCTGGGAAAATGCGTGACCTTGAAAATTTCAAAAATTTTCGCCTGCGGCGCCACTTCGTTTTTTCAGTTACGCATTACGGATTTTTTAGGGAAATTTAAAAAAAGCATTATTGTTATTATTATTAAGGGGCCCGCAGATTTCAATTACCCCGGGGCCCGCCGTGGCTCTCGACGGCCCTGGATGAGATTGCTCATTGCTCGTGAAACCGAAGCAAGATATTCAACTCGTCCTACGGACTCGCAATTGTTATCGATCTTAGTTATTTAACAATCAAAATATTTCAAAACTGTTGTAATAAATAGTTATTTACGTATAATTAATTATGAAAAGTAGTAGTATTTGCCAAAACGAGCGGCGACAGCGAGTTTTGCAAAATTATGCGAGTCAAACAATTGGGATTTTTCATAACGTATTACGTACAACATTTTACCTAATTGCGTAAAATCCAACTTTTCAAAACGCAATTAGGTAAAAATGTAAATATGCTATTTTTTGGACTTGAGTAGGAATTGTAAAATTAACGCAATTTCCCGCTTTTAAATGCTCGGAATATCTCATTAAATTACCAAAAATGAGTATCATAAACCCAAACGGCTTTTCGGAATCAATTTGTCCATTTTTCAACGCAATAATGTGAACTGTAATCGCCGGCCTCGTTTACTAGCAAATCGGCGTTTATTAGGGAAATCTTAACAGGCATTTCGCCGCCCCCGCATCACAAGAGGAAAAATTATAGCGCCATTAAATTATATTGTAACAAGGAGCTGAATTTAATGTTTAGTAGTTGCGAAGTTTTAGCAAGGAACGTGATTAAAATTCTCAAACGTAAAAAAACAGATTTATGTGCAGCTTTCTTATCACGTTCAGCCGGCAACTAATTACGACTTGTTACAGGTATACGTCTCTGGAAACGATTCTGCGGTGGGAATAAAGTCGTGACGGTCGACCGAAGAGAATGAAGAGCATGGACCACCGGACTCCGATAAAGCATTTGACAAATGTCTCGAGAAGGCGAAATTCGCTGAAAAAAGAGTAATGTGATAGTCTATCGAGATTTAGTAATCACGACTGTTTGATCTCCATTCATTCAACTAGGCAGATTTTTCCTGCAACTTTTACGGTCCATGAAAAATCGACTTTTCTTATTTATGTTACGTTATCTCTGAATTATGTTTCTCGTTTTTCAGTGTTCAGTTGACCATTATGTTGCCTGAGATAAAAAGTTCCAGTAAACTGAAGATCTCGGATTTCTGGATTCAATAATTGCAAAAATGGAGGCAGCGCCAATATCAACGAATTGTTGAAAAATTAAAAATTGTATGTATCAAAATGTGACTCAAAAAATTTTTGACATCCACGATTGACTTGAACCACTAGTGAAGAGGGTTTCTTTCTTTCTTACTACATTATCGAATTGATAAAACCGTTTTATAAAGTTTAGAAACGCCCCTAAAAATGTAATTTCTATGCAAAAAAGAAATCCGAATTGTAATTTCTCCTAACAAAAATTCAACCGAAATTCACTGCATAAATCTTGCTCCATGGCAACCACCACGTTTTGCAACCAGCCGAAATAAAGGTCGGCTAGAATTTAATTAACATCGGATCATAATTTAGCTGCCCGCTGAGCCATTTTAACGAAACTCACAGTAAAAATTCGTCATCATCCACGTTAAAGCATTGGAGTTAAAATTGTTCATTATATTAGAAATTGCAGGAGAGCATTAAGGAAACAAAAGCAGTTTGCATTAGACCCTCGTCTTAGCATCACGTTTAGTATAATCAGGCAACATTTGTTATGTCTATCTGCTTAGACATTATGGAGCTGAAAATTAACAGAGTTTAGCGAGTTACCTAATAAAACGCGACTCTACTTCTGAAACATATAAAGTTTAGAAGGAACTATCCGCGGAGTTTCAACCTTGCAGTCATACATGGAGCGAGACGTTTTCCAAGAAGCTGTGCAGTAAAAAAGGGCCACTATATGTACAAGTCGATCGGAGTTTGTTTTTATTACGGTCCCTGGATTGGCGCTCTATGTGTCAAGCCGCCTATAAAACAAAATACCGAAAAATGTCCGGGCGACCCAGTTGTTTCTGGATTACTTGAGGAAATACACATGGAATATGTAATGGTTTATTGAAAGGCCAGAGTCATTTATAAATAAGTTTTTCAAAAATCGATCGGGAGGATATTCTTAGGAGTTTCCACGCTCCATTATTGCTGCTTTATAAGTCATCTTCTATCATGCCATAAAAGAATCAAATGGATAACATCTCGTTTCTACATTAGTGCCTAGTGGTACTTAAAAGCAATATTCACGAAAGCAATATATGGAATGGTGTGGAATTTGAAAGAGAATAATTTGATTTGAAGGATTAATTTTGATTCAATTTTGCCGTCGCAAGCAGCCGTAAAATTGTTCGTCTATTATTGGCTACCGATCTCGATGTAGTGGGTATTACAAGATCTGTAAGTAACTAGTCTTGTTTCTTCTGATGTTCTGCCACCTTCTGATAAATTTATAACTTTTTCGTTACTATCACTAGAAACAGCCCACTATACCCCGAAACACTTGATTTTCACTGCTGACCCGTTTCGAACACAATGTACTCATTATCAAGGCCGAAGCTATAGAACCCTACCTTCCAGAAAACCGAAATATTTGTAAGCCCACCCGCGTAGCTCCACCCCTCGCTTGTGAAAGTTAAACCAATCACAGGTCGGGAAATGGTCACGCGTGGGTGAACACGTATAAATATAACGAGTCCTCCCTAAAGTAGCGTAAACAAAGAATAATTTATTAAGCAAACAGAAATTAGTACAATAAAAAAGAAACAAACATAAAATATATAAATATACAGGGTGAGTCTAGTTGGACAAATCAGTCGCTCTAGCGCTTAAGATATTCAAATTGGAAATTCAATTTTTGGATATGTTGTAGCTGAGATGGTCCCCTACGCATGGGACCCATAAAGAAAGCTCCAGTTTTATTCAAACCGAAATTATTAAATAAAAACGAAGGCCTAAAAAATTCTTTTTCGATATTGTTGAATTTTTTAAGGTTATTTCGTTAGAGAATCATTTTCTCTTTATGGAAACATAATTTTTTGCAGAAAAAAGTTAATAATAACCGAGAGATAAATTATTTAAATAATAAAGATTTTTAATTATTTCCTAAAGAAAGCCACGCATGCCGTGATTTGAACAACTGAAAGGCAGTCTAGCTTATACTGCAGACTGTACCCGGAATGACAAGTGCGTCAGTTGGAAATGTCATTTGCTTTCGTTTGTGGAAAAATCAAAGGAAAAATAATGCAAAACTACGAGTTTTTGCCCTTTACTTTACAGATAATTAGGTAATTTTTATTGCTTGATGGATGTTTTGCTAAATTCGCCGAATACAAGTGTCTCGGGTTGTCACCCGATTGATGTTTTTTGGAGTCGAATGGTTCGACCAAGAAAAGCTATTCTCGTCAGCCAGAAAGCAATTGGCAATAGTTGCTAACAGTTTACATTGCTGTCATGCTGTCAAATATGGTGATTTTGTTGTTTTATTAAAAATTTAATATTTCTGCTGGCAATTTTTTCACACTTACGAAATGAAGATTTATCATCGGATGTTGAGGGGTCCAGCAAATGTTGAAGACACTCAACGTGTTGATATAATGAACAAAGACAGAAGCGGTGAGCCAAGCGAAACCAAGAAAATTCAACTCGAAGGGTGTAAACTTTTAACTTGTCCTAATCGGGCCCCTCCAGTGTGAGAACCCGAGACACTTGTATTCGACGAATTTAGCAAAACATCCATCAAGCAATAAAAATTACCTAATTATCTGTAAAGAAAAGGGCAAAAACCCGTAGTTTTGCATTATTTTTTCACAAACGACCTCAAATGACATTTCCAACTGACACTTGTCGTTCTGGGTACAGTCTGCAGTATAAGCTAGACTGCCTTTCAGTTGTTCAAATCACGGCATGCGTGGCTTTCTTTAGGAATTAATTAAAAATCTTTATTATTTAAATAATTTGTCTCTCGGAGATTATTAACTTATTTCTACAAAAAATTATGTTTCCATAAAGAGAAAATTATTCTCTAACTAAATAACCTTAAAAAATTCAACAATATCGAAAAAAAAATTTTTAAGCCTTCGTTTTTATTTAATAATTTCGGTTTGAATAAAACTGGAGCTTTCTTTATGGGTCTCATGTGTAGGGGACCATATCAGCTACAACATATCCAAAAATTGAATTTCCAATTTCAATATCTAAACGCTAGGCGACTGATTTGTCCAACTAGACTCACCCTGTATAATAATAATATGGAGAATATGGAGATGGACCTCTACTCTTTAATAAAATAACAGATATCTGTTGCTTAATTAATAGGACGGAAACAGCAAGGCTGATGCAATCTGCCATTGTGGAAGGAAACTGAAAAATATGTAAGCAAAAATAAAACTAAAACAATAAAAGATAAAAAAGTGAAAGCATCAAGCGAAAAAGCAAAGAAGCGAAAGCGTGCTCGTGCGCAACAGTGCCGCCTAGAAAAGATCGAAATCAACATCTGACTGATGTTCAAAACTAAGAAATAATTGTTTGAAATGTTGTTTTAATTGTAAATCCGAGAGATGAGGAAATGACGTTATTGATAACATACGACACCAGGTAAGAAAAACTAGATATTTGAAAGATGATGAGGAGTGTAGAGGTAAACAATCATTCTGTTAACATTGCGTAATGGTCTATCATGAATCGCAGAACCCGAAACAATTTTCTCCAATAAAAAGGATGGCGAAAATATATTTTCATTTTAAAGTTTTTGTACAAAAGATAGAAAGTGACCAAATCGTCGTTCTGTAATCTTTAACCAGTTAATTTCACACACATAAGGTGTGACGTGGTGGAACCGTGGAACACAGAAAATAAATCGTAAACAAAGATTTTGTACCTTAGGAAGCCTATTTTTATCAACCGAATATAGGCTTCAGAAGGTACACACATTCTGAATTCTGAAATTTAGCTTCTCTAAGCAATCGGCCAACGGGAAATGCTATTTTGGCATGCCAACTTTAAATGCAGGCCCCTCTTTTTTACACCCCCATTAGAAACATGGTTAAATTCCTGGGGTTGGGTGATTATTTTACATTGTTTTTTACACAATGAAATAGGTAGAACGTAGACAATTAACATTTGAAACCGTCCTAAAAAATAACCAGGTTTACCTGTACAATTTTAAACAACAAATAGCAACTCAACGAAGAATACTTAACCTCAATCATCAACTCTCTCAAACGCACTCCAATCAACTAATGGGCAGTGGTCGGAGCATTACTTTTAAAAAGTAATTCATTACCATTACACATTACTTCGTCGAAATTGTAATGCATTACAATTACTCATTACTTTTTTCAAAAAGTAATGCATTACAATTACAATTACTTAATAAATGTAATGCATTACTTTATACATTACTTTTAACGTGACATTTCTTAAATTTCTAATTGTAGCCGACAGATTTTGAGATCTGCAGTAAATTGAAACATACGTCATTTCAGACACGGCCAACTCTAATTGGAATTTTAAAAAATACCACGTTATAAAAAAACTGTAGGTGTATTATTTTAAAACAGTAAATTTATTATTTAATTTTAATTCAATTTGAATTACAATTGCGTTTCAAAATTTACCACTGCTTGAGATAGCTAAAGTTAGTTTTATTTTCTTCAGCTAGGAAATTATTTCAATTCTGTAGAAATATTTAATCCGGAGTAATTGCAGAGAATATCGCTACTAAAAATAGCAGGGAAACCTCTTCAGAATGCATCAATGTTTGCTTGGGAGGCGGTAGGTAAACAACCCCGCTGGGTTAGGGTTAAGTCTGATACCAAGTAGTACCTAGCTACTTCCTGTGGTGGTTATTTCATTTCACAGAATTACATTTTTCATAAAAGTTTTATTTTTGCGTTTATCAATTAAGGTGCAGTTTCGTTCAGGCGTTTGACGGTCGCGTCTGGCGGCCGGCCGCCAGACGCGTGACACTGCTTATACCTGACAACGTAATGTGCGGTTTCGTAGGAGCTGCTGAAAATTCGGACGCGTACCCTGATAAATTTTGAGGCGTCTGACGGCGGCTGCCAGACGCGACCGTCAAACGCCTGAACGAAACCGTACCTTTAAGGGTAAAAAAAGTAATGGAAAAAGTAATGGTTTTCCATTACAATTACTAAAAAAATGTAATGCATTACAATTACCCATTACTATTTAAAAAAAGTAATGCATTACAATTACTTATTACCAGCTAAAGTAATTTCATTACAGTAGTGCATTACTTGTAATGCATTACTTCCGACCACTGCTAATGGGTTACAAACTTGAAACACATGTTTTTTAGATTTTTTACACGGTCTAATAGTTTTTTACATATTACTTTACATGTAAAATGTAAAAAACTTAGGAGCATGTGTAAAATACCGACCCTGTTAAAATCTGGGTCAAAAAACGTATTCACAATTTCTACCATTTTGGCGGAAAATAATGAAAATTTTCACTCTCATTAAAAAGGACTGACAGTCAATGGCGTAAAGTTACAGTTGGTGACAGTAAATGTGGCAGGATATTAGCTTGAAATGAAGATGTTGTCAAATGTAGTTTATTAGAAAAGTGTGAAATTAGCCACAATAACGAGCGGTCTACAAATTTTTGTGTTCAGTTGACCACTAGGTATACAAGGAATCAATGATCCACGCGATGGGGAGGTTCTAGTCGCTTTTCTTTTATTGCATTACTCTTTTGATGCTTTATTGAAACTTGTCCCGTCAATGGCCCCTTTAAAGCAGCAGGACGAAGCAATAATTTAAGAGAACTTGGAAAAAGTTCTAAGCCATCGATTAGTCATGCCGCTCGGGCCAACTTGAGATAATCCGAACTTTGTTTTTATTTATACGTAAACATTTATCTGCGCGACATTATCATCCCAACGAATCGTACAGTTTAATTTTAAACCTCAGCTTCATAAACAGGAATTAATCCGAAATGGAGAAGTCGAGGTCGAGGGCAAGTAGGTCGCATAAATTCTTGGGATGTAACATCGAAAACCGACACATGACGACCGAATAACGGAATATATGCATCAATAAAAGTTTCAAATAGGCAGCGAATGTGTCGCCGGATTTTATACGCGTCTCCATGCAAATGCAAAAAAGCGGACAATAGCTATATCGAGTACTATTCGAATCCCGTATGAAAGAAAAATTGGTTTCTATTGAAGGGGATTTTTGCCACCAATGTTTCCCTTTCAACCCGGCAAGGGATACCCGCGAATCCATTGATTTCGTTTGGTTTAAAACCCGTTTTAATGATTTTCGTGAAAGGAGATTCGGGGCTTAGGAAATGAAGCGGAATTCCTCTGCTCCACTATTATTCTGGCTTGCAATCGGATTCTACCAAAAAAGTTGCAACAATATCGAAAGGTAGCAGAAAAGCACACGTTCGCGACTAACCCGGCGCATCCACCATTTATTTACAACTCAGCCTCAGGCAAATAAAGCTAATTAGAAATTTTCTCGTCATACATTTAGGTAAGCTGTAAAAACTTCACGAACTTGAGGTAAAGAATTTTCCGTTAGCTTTTCGTAATTGAATTTATTTCCCTTACATCCAAATAGAGCGAGTCCATTACAAGCATCTGGGGCATTAAATTTTAAAATGAACATTGCGGTCGGACTTTTCTTTGCGAGGATTTAAGACTCGTTACGAATTTATTGCGTGGAGGGCAGGACGAGCAAATCGCCCAATATTTATTTAGTCCTGACCGAAGTGGTACAGGCTCTTAGAGCAGCCAGGATCAACTTGTAGCCGGCGAGCATATAAACATAAACTTAAGACAGCATTTGCTGACATTATGGCTTCGAACAGCAAAGCTCCGCCTCGTCGTAACAATAAAGAACTTAGCACCCCGGAAACGATGGAAAGAAGAAAAGAACGTGACCATAAGACCGGAAACAGATGACCTCATCGGACACTCGACACCGAACATACCTCTCTACAGAGTTTTCACTTCGACCCGATGGACTGGAAAATTACAGTCCGCTGCGTGTGAAATACTGCGATTTTAGACGGCTCCGAGGGTTTATTACCTTTCGGGATTGAGTTCGACAAATACAATTATTATGAATCGGACGATCAACAATAGGGCGGTTCAAAACAAAACGTGTTTCGACAACTGTTTCAATCAAAATAAACACGTTACACTTGTTAAAAGCCGTCTGGATTTTCAACAAATTAGATGATCTTCACCATAATCATTTTATATTATTGCTTTATACAATATTGATTTTGGAATAATAATTGTTGGCGTCCGCTCGACAAATCATCTTGAAACTCCTCAAAGCAAATTGCGGGGAAATTCTTAAGTTGCGATAGTTAATTATTTGACAAATGAATAAAATACAGTATTAACCACGAGAGGAAAGGAACATATGAAAGTAAATGAATAGTAACGGGTGTCCTAAAAAAGCCGAACGAAATATATTTAGGAATGACTCCGCCATTTTTTAACCGATTTGGTCTTAAATTAAAGCTAAAAGAAACTGCGCAGATGTCGCTGCCGTAGTATCCTTAGAGGTGCTTGTTTTGAAGGCTTATTTTAGGTGCATGGGGATTGGTCAGTTAACGATCACTCGTTATGAGACAGAAATAACCTAGAAGCACGTTCTTCAGAAGATAATTTGATTCACGCGTCAATTTTCTATGATTTTTTAAAATCATGTGTTTTCGCGTATTTTCGACCTTGATATAACTTCGATGACATTTGCAAAAATATTTCTGTCATTCCTACTTCTGTGTTTGCTTTTATGCTGCAAGTACCTAGTTTTAGACTTCTGCTTCAAAATAATTACAATAAAATTTTGAACGCAACTCGCTTGCAACAAGATCTTTATTTGTCGGATTATCAATAGTAATACGACGAGTAGTCTCTTGATTGCCGCGGGTTTGTCAACTACGAGTCAAAATGGTAGATTTTTTTAGGCTAAAAAGAGGACGAGAGCTTGCTCGAGTCTTCTTTGGCCGAAAAAAATTTACCATTTGACAAGTACCTAGTGCATCCATGAGGACTCAACAAGGCAACCAAGAGACTACGAATCGTATTTTGCAGATTATTTTATAAATTAAAGTATTGAGTAAGTAGTGTCAAGTTGACGTTGTAGTATTATCACTGTAATCAGGATTTGATTGGTTACTGGTATACTAAATGCTGCTTTGGATTGGTTCAATACTTAATGTATAAAATAATCACATTCACTCACAAGCTCGAAGCTCGCTCATTAGACAAGATCTCCGACTCGACTCTGTAAAGACCAAGTTACTATGCTTGTTACGTAAATAACTATTAAAGAAACATGAACGTAGGTGCTTCAAAGTTATATAACGATTGGTTGTTAATTGATCAATCCCCATATGTCATAGTTTCTCAGACACTTCGAAAGCCTGATCTCTTAGCTTTAATTTAAGGACATGTTCATCCAAATCGGATAAGAAACGCACGAGTTATCCAAAAAATATTTCATCCGGGCTTTTCTTAAAACACCCGTTATATTACAATATTAGGTTGGTAAGTATAGTATAACAGAATTGAGGAAACTCCGGGATACTGCTACATGTAGGTACCTAACAACCGTGTATCGTATAATGTGATTGGAATGACCAAAAACGAATTAGCATATTTATTAACTGAACACAGTAAAGCTTTACAAGAATCAAAAGAACCTTACTTTTTGAATCCAAATATTTTTTAAAAACTTTCTACAGCAAGAGAAGTAAATTTCAAATTACCGCTGTAATTTACTAATATTTTTCGTAATTTACCGAAGTACCGTAAAAAAAATTTTGCGGTAAATTATAGGTAATTTAAAGTTAATTTAATATATAATGGCCGATGGCACCGTAATTTTAAGGGGTTAATAAATATATGATAGTAATAATTTATTTCCAGCAGGTATACGCCCAATTACAAATATACTATTTTATTTGCGTATAAGAAACGATGCTTTTCATATAATAATATACGCACCAAGATTTTAAGTAATTTACCCGGTTAATTACCTCGTAATTTTGACGGTTATTTACGTGCTAATTAATTCGGCAAATTTCGGTTTTACATCCCTGCCCGTGGGAGACCGTGACGTCAAGGTTGGAACATGCTATTTTAGAAACTGGGTTTTATTTTATAAGTATCTACTGTTGCAAAAGGCGCCAATATATTTTCATTTTAACGTGGTTTTGTGTCCACTGCAGTCTAAGAAAGAGGTCAATATGAATTTTCGTTATCTTAAAATTACATTGTAATAACCTCTTTCGATTAGAACTTTGCTTTATAAAAGTTGTTAGATTAGCTATGAATAGTGATCAGAAACCATGAAAAATCACTCTTTTGCATGTCCACTGTTTAACAAATATAATTTATAATAAATTGTCGTCCTGAGGTAGAACAACCGACAAGAAAAATTACCATAAATTATGTATGTATTTATATAAAGGTGTAGGACCCAATCGATACTCCACGTGTTTTCCAGACGAAAATTTCCATATCAGATCGCATGGCGTGAAACTTTGACAGGTGTAACTTCCGTGCAATAAATTACACCCTGTCCTAATTATAGCAGTTATCCCACCATCCCTCGAGAAATGTCAATGGTTATTGTCTTAATCGATGTAAATAATCCTCGATTATTGCGACGAATTAATTCCAGCGGGTAGCGAGAAGACAATCGTCCCCCTCATAGACTTTTATTTGACTTGGTAATTGAAATTGTTTGCTTTACTTGGACGATTTTAATAATTTACAACGTAATTTTGCTGCGGCTCACAATCGTTCAGTCTAACGCGATTACGTGCCTCCGTGTAATTGTTTCAGCCAAGTGCTGAAGGGTTTTTCAAGTAAACACCTGCGGATTCAGCGTACATACTCGCCCGAATTTGAGTATGGGCGGACGCGAATGGATGACTCAAGTCAATAATAATAGGGCGCCCTTCCTTCGCTTAATGAAAATGCTTCCGTATTACAGTATTCCTACAGATTAGGAACAATTTAATTAAGACATTAGGCCCGCTTGATTCGAAATTTATGGTCGGTAGAAAATCTCTCACTTTTGTCGTTGTATTGCCTCGATGGCGGAGTAAATAGGGAAATGATTTGCCCAACATGATTACGTTTAGATGACGGCGTTTTTGCGGTTGCCGTCGGCTGGGTCTTCCGTAATTGCGATTAAAGGGATTTTGCGATCGTGCGAAGACAAGCCAACAGCTATTAGAAACCAATTAATTTTGCTGGGTGAAATCGAGAAAATGTTCATTATCCGGCCTCCTAGGGGAGAGTGGGGTACAGCGGACCAGTTTGTCGCTTATGGTACTGCGATGTTGTAATAATAATAATTTAATTAGTCTGACACATAAACTCTGATGTTGTTTATCAATAAAATCGATTGTTCTAAGCGGAATTCGGTTCATTTCAAATTTGGGATCATTGACAAAAAAATTAGCAAACTTCAATTAGAGGGTAATGGCCGATTGCACCGTAATTTTAAGGGGTTCCTCGAAGTGAAGTGATCCTTAAAGTCCTTAGAAACCATTGTAACAACAAACGTATCTACGGAATTAAAGTTCACTCAGCTTTGAGGAAAACCTCCAAATTACGGTGCAATCGGCCTAAGTCGAAGAGAGTTAGGCTTGAATTCTAATTGATGTCGTAAAAATTTAAGATACCCCAAAAAAGTTAGGCGCGTAACTTTAAGATGTCGCTGGCGGTCACCACAAGCAGATTTCTTTAATTTTACATGGCAAGTAATTAAAGAAATCTACTTGTTTTTACCGCCAGCGACATCTTAAAGTTACCGTACCGTAAATTTTTACGGCATCAATTATAGTTCACGTCTTAGACGACCTTTTGGAAAATATTTGTGACTCCGTTATAACAAATATAAAAAATTAAAAATAATACTTCCATAATAAACCTTTGACACAATATTGCATTGCTGCGTTCAGTCAAGTTTTTTTCGAACGAATATAGCAAATTAAATAAAAAAATAATTTTGTTTTATATTCAGAACAAAGACGATGTTTCCTGGTTTTGTATGGGGTATACCCTATATGAAAAAAATCGTAAGTTGGATACTAATATAAAGTGCAAAAAAGCTCCTGTACTACATGATAGTATATGTACTAGGTGAACTCTCCAACTGTGCGGAAGTTCAGGCAAATAGGAGTTGCCCCACATAGGGCAAATCGGTCAGTGAATTTGGCCATTTTAGCTGAAATTAGTATATTCTGCAATTTATACCTGACACACCGCGAGCTATATTAAGTCGGCACTACTGTTATATAAAGTACATAGTCGACTGTCTATAACTTTGAAACAATTTACATGTGAGCGTTTTTCTTTCATCCAAGAAAAAAAGTGTAAATTTCCGTTCTTTCTTGAATGTTTCCAGATTTTTTCCATAAACAACTTTTCGCAATTGTGATGATTCTAGTGCATGAGATTGTAGACAAAACCTTGAACTTTCAAGTAAACTTTGGTTCAATGCGATATATGCTATACTTTAGAAGATACGATTTTTTTAACACCATGTTTTGCTGATCAGGAGAAAATTTCATATTCTTCAAAATTCTATAAAAGAGAAAATAGCCTTGAAGCCTCGTATATATCTTTAACATTGGATAAGTAACACCAAATTAGTTTCATTAATATCTGAGACTTTATGCGGCAGCAGTTTTTAGGGATTGCATGGAATTACATTTCAAAATTTTAATGCTAAATTTTCGAGTACCTACCTATATCGTGAAAAAGATTCTTGAAATGCATTTTGCGTGTTAGAAAATAACATATATTTTAATTGTTTTGCTAAGTTTCTTGAGTAAAAAATATTCAATTTTTAACAAAAAGTTATGATTATTTTCAGCACCATAATTATAAACTAAACCCGACTTATTGTACATCAAAAGATGCAGAAAAGAATAGCTTTTAAACTGAATAAAAAATGGGTCTGTCCATTTTGGGGGGCTGATCACTCAAAAAAATTGTGTACAATTAATTCCAATCGGGAATTAATTCCAATAATTCCAGTTTAATTCCATTAATTCCATTCTAATTCCATTAATTCCATTCTAATTCCATTCATTCCATTCTAATTCCATTAATTCCATTTTAATTCCATTAAATCCATTCTAATTCCACTAATTCCGATTTAGTTCCATTAATTCCAAACAATTCCATATTAATTCCAAATAATTCCAACTAATTCCAACTAATTCCAGCTAATTCCAACTAATTCCTTTAATTCCTTTTAAATGATATACTTATCAATTCCAAATAATTCCACTTAATTCCAGCTAATTCCAGATAATTCCACCTAATTCCAACTAATTCCTTTAATTCCATTCATTCCATTCTAATTCCATTGATTCCATTCTAATTCCATTAATTCCATTCTAATTCCACTAATTCCGATTTAGTTCCATTAATTCCAAACAATTCCAACCAATTCCAACTAATTCCAGCTAATTCCAACTAATTCCAGCTAATTCCTTTAATTCCTTTTAAATGATGTACTTATCAATTCCAAATAATTCCTTATTAATTCCATATCAATTCCAAATAATTCCATAATAATTCCAGTTAATTCCAAATAATTCCAGCTAATTCCAACTAATTCCAACTAATTCCAACTAATTCCAGCTAATTCCAACTAATTCCAACTAATTCCGGCTAATTCCATTAATTCCTTTTAAATTCCATCAATTCCAGAATAATTCCGTAATAATTCCGGAATTAATTTCAAGCCGGATGTACAACTAATTCCACTAGTGATCAGCCCCCCAGTCCATTTGAAAATGAAAAGTTGACATCCAGTTGACATTCAAGTTGCAGTTGATAAAAATCAAAAGTACCTCGGGTTTGTAGTGTTTTATGAGCAATTTCATTTAGTTTTAATCTCGCACCCTGTATTAGCACTTTTCATGCTTGCGGGCTTAAAGTTTTGACTTTAGGCTTTACTGAAACCTCATCGCGTCGGACTTAAACGTCCATAATTGTTCTTTCACATCCCTTATATTATTGTAATTAGGGACACAATAGCCCTATTCAATGGTCCATATTTGCATTTTCAGAGTGATTGTGTAATCCTTCCGATACAGCGTCGGCTTAACTGGGAACGAGAACAAACGCCATCGGTGCAGCTCTGTCAGTATTTAGCTTTAGTGTTAAGAGTCAAATATTGCTATCAGCTATGCCGTGGTAACGCGATGAGTGATTTGCAAATAGTGGCCCTGACCGTGGTTAAAGGGTAGATTTTCTCAGGGTCTAAATTGCAATCTCGATTCAAATCAAGCAAGGCTCAAATGGCAACTCAATATTTCTCGATTCTTGAAAGACCGAAATATGGATTACTTTTATTAATTGTGGATGCGCCGGAGTAGAAATGACAGCTTGATTGCCCGGCGTATCCACCATTTTTTGACACCAGAAATTTTACCAAAATACAACGCCCCATTTCAAATTAAACTTCGCAAACACACCCCAAATGAAATTAAATTTATTTACAAAAGAAAATTAATTAAGACTTGGCATCGACTCATTACATTACAGGGAGAGCAAACCCGCGGCGAATTCAGGAACGCAAATGTTGACCCGAAATTTTTTTCTATGCTTTGATCTAAAAAGAACTTCACCGCCATTAATCCCCGGATTAAAATTACTGGAAAGAAGAAGGATTTATGTCTTGTTTGTAGGTCGAATGGAGAGGTTTTTTGCGGTAGATTACCAGCATGCAGTACATCGTAAGTGACCGTAAATAACACAACGTAACGAAATTGGCCCCAATAACCGTCGCCTTTCAGTTGATGAGAGGGTTGGACGTCGATTTCCGGCCGACGCGAAAGCCGTTTCTGTTATTTCCGGAATGTTTGTTCACCTGCCATCACCGTAATAATTAGTCAATTTTATGAATAAATCTCGTTGTGTGTATACTTCGCTGTAGTTTGAACGATTTTAAACAAGCTGCTCTGACAAAGCTCGCAAATATTTACTTGGCTTGAAAAGGGGATCGGCTTCGAACAGACAACAAACATGGGAAAGTTGGACAGAAGATGGATCTCTCTTCTTTTAAGCTTGTTTGACATTGGAGCAAATTTCGTTAACAAAATTTTAAGAAAAGGTTAGTGTTCTATACACTTTACTCTGTAAGTTGGTGGAGGTCTCTGGTGGAGAGCCCTGTTTCATGGAAATTGCACGCATGGAAGCGAATTAATGCACAGGTGACGTGAGTGTTCAAAATTTGGCGATCCATTGGCTTCAAATCCAGAGCCAATTTTGTAAAATACAAAAAAATATTTTGATTCGGCACCCACACTGCCCAGGCGTTTTAGATTTTGACCTCGGAAAAAATAATGTAAATCTGAAAGTTGGCAGATCAGCTCTATTTGAAATGCTTAACAACATACTAAAACTCCCAAAACCTCCGGTGCCGGCTTCATGGAATTCCAGCCGCTGGAACTTCTGGAACACTGAAGAAGTGCAGGTTTGCGCTGGGAAAAATAATGTAAATCTGAAACTTGGTAGTTCAGCTCTATTTGAACTGCTTAACAACATATTAAAACTCCCAAAACCTCCGGTGCCGGCTTCATGGAATTCCAGCTGCTGGAACAACTGGAACACTGAAGAAGTGCAGGTTTGCGCTGGAACTGACGCTACGGCCAAACTGTTAGTCCTATCGGCTTCCAATCGATCTTAAACGACTGTATGAGAAACGGGCTATCTTTCTTAGTGCTTTTCAATGATTTTAAGCTGTATCCGGGCCTTCCGAAGGTGGCAAAAGCCCGCGAAATAAAGAAAAAAATCATTTTTTTTCAATTTGAAATTAGACGGTTTTCTGTGAGAGATATCGCAAAAATGCACGAAATAAACGTTGTAGAGGATAAAAAAGGCTTTCAAACGACACCTTCAAAATATCTCTATGACCAATAAGAACGGAGGTTCACGAGCTTGAACACTGCCACGCTGGTTGCCGCAAGCCGAAATGCGCGCGCCGTTTGAGCCGGCCGCTACGTTCCTATTGGTCGTAGAAATATTTTGAAGGTGTCGTTTGAAAGCTTTTTTTATTCTCTACAATGTTTATTTCGTGCATTTTTGCGATATCTCTCACAGAAAACCGTCTAATTTCAAATTGAAAAAAAATTATTTTCTTCTTTATTTCGCGGGCTTTTGCCACCTTCGGAAGGCCCGGATACGGTTTAAAATCATTGAAAAGCACTAAGAAAGATAGCCCGTTTCTCATACAATCGTTTAAGATCGATTGGAAGCCGATAGGACTAACCGTTTGGCCGTAGCGTCAGTTCCAGCGCAAACCTGCACTTCTTCAGTGTTCCAGATGTTCCAGCGGCTGGAATTCCATGAAGCCGGCACCGGAGGTTTTGGGAGTTTTAATATGTTGTTAAGCAGTTCAAATAGAGCTGAACTGCCAAGTTTCAGATTTACATTATGTTTTTCCAGCGCAAATCTACACTTCTTCAGTGTTCCAGAAGTTCCATGGGCTAGAATTTCATGAAGCCGGCACCGGAGGTTTTGGGAGTTTTAGTATGTTGTTAAGCACTTCAAATAGAGCTGATCTGCCAAGTTTCAGATTTACATTATTTTTTGCGAGGTTTTGCCTATTTCAAGACTAAAATGCCTGGGCAGATTTCTTATGGAAACTGAGTTTGAGTCAGAGTGTTTGAAATCGGTGAAACTCTGATTGGTTGAAGATTTTCTTCAGGTACAGTAAACGCAGAATTTCCGCCCTACTGATTCGAGGAGGTAAAGGAGACGAAACTTTTGAAAAATTATCTAGAGACTACATGCATACAGACGTTGATATATTAAAGAATAAAAGATATCTGACCCAAATTAACGTCAGTCCAGAAGGTGTTAAAATAGCGTTGAATATAGGTATACTGAAGAAATAACAAGAAGTGACATCTTAAATGACGTCCCGCTTAATGTTATCATGATGACTTATGACAATATGTAGCCTTGACCATGTTGAACACAGCGGTCCTCACATTCGCTTATGTGCCTTAATTGTTGGACCCCGCACACTTCTTATGGAAAATTGGATTCGATAGATTTTTTTAATTAACCTCCCCACTTCACTTCACCACTTTATGTGTCTGACAGTATGTTTGTACGTTTTTCAAAATTGCGGATTACGTTACTGACGTCAACACGGTTTTTGACAATATATACTTTTTTTTCAACTCGACAGGGACCTTCGGGGAGGGGTGTAACCCCTAGAAAACGTTTTATCGAAAAATGTGAATTTGTCAGTAGCATTTTTTTACACCGTGTATACACATGTGCATTTATATCAATCATACTTTTGAAAGGCACTATGTACTAGTGTACTTAATGCGTAATTTTAACATTAAAAATTGCATTATTTGAGACTATTTTTATTAAAGAAATAGTGTCATAACTCATAATATGCACACAGAAAAGTGCAGTCACGGCTACCACAGATTTGAAAATCGCAAAAACATCAAATTATTTTCATCACATGGATCTGAGGATGCAGTCACTCAGTCAGGTATTTTTTTCAACTTTCAGTTTATTCGGAAGTTGTAGCCTTCTTGATTGCCTCCAACAGATCTCGATTTTATAAGTGAATGAAACGGAATCATGAAAGAAAAAAACTGAGTTGTCGAGTTTTTCTAAAACTCAATTTTTTCACCAATTTCCTCGATACATCTATTTGAAAATCTAGGCTGGCCGTCCTGCACTTCCGGCCAAGTAAGTACCTGTTTCTCTTTAGAAAATTCGTAAATTCCAAATTCTCTTCGAAAAATATAAGTTTCGATTTGATAAATACACTTAGCGCCAGTTCTTCAATCTCTTCGTAATACAATAGAAAGTTGCTCATTATTCACAGATTTCTTCCATGTTTTGAAAAATCTGTGGTGGCCGTGACTGCACTTCAGGTCAAATATGATACATATTTTTGTATTAAAATTAAATGTAGAATCCGAATCCACTTAAAAAAATATGTAAGTGTCTATTTGCGAAATCTAAATTACAGTCATTTCCGGTTAAACCGGAAGTGAAAAAGATATATCAACGCACGTGTAGTTGTTCACTTCAATGCGGGGCTGATCAGTGTTTATTGCAATTCAATACGTATTTTCATAATTTCATAATGGCATGAATATTCAAGGTCATATCTTTTTACCTAGACCGTCAATATTGTTTTTCCGGATGCTCCAGAGGAAAGTTTAGAAAAATATCTATCCAGTGGTTTTTAAGTGAAAACACTGGTGTTAGAAACAACCGAAATATAAACTTTTAGACCGGATATCTGTACTTTCTAGCGACTAAACCATTGGTTCCAGAAGATTGCGCCCGTGTGAGACGATTTGATCAGCATCGCTCGGGCTACAACATATCCAAAAATGAAAGAAATCTATTGATCCCAATTTTCCACAAGTGTGCTTTTAAAATTAGAAAAAAAAATCGAAAATTGGAAAATGGCAAATCTGCGGAATGAAGGCTTACCATCCTAATTCAAAAACGAATCTCTGGATATAAGACGGAAAAGAAAGGGGTTTCAGGTATAAAATGTATTTAGGTAGATACTTAGCGCCAATTGCACCGCTCTCCCTTAACTTTAAGTGACCCTTAAAAACGGTGGAAACGATTGTCTCAATAATTGATTCCAAGGCTTCGAAGGGCCACTTAAAGTTAAGGGAGAGCGGTGCAATCGGGGCTTATGGCCGATTGCCCGTAAATTTAAGGGGTCCTTAAAGATAAGTGACGTTTAAATTCCGTAGATACATTTTTTGTTGAAACAATGGTTTCCAAGGACTTTAAGTGTCACTTATCTTTAAGGAACCCTGAAAAATTCCGGTGCAATCGGCCACTTATGGTATATACCTACAAGTAATGTAAGCTCAAATCTGTTCCACGTTGAAACCGTTTGAAAAAGGAAAGATACCTAAAGCAAGAATGGAATACTTTTTATGAGCACTAGTAATATTTTTTGGAACATTTGAAACCGAGTTTTAATGGCGAGTGGTGCTTGATCGAAATTCCGGTAATAACAAAAGTTAGAACATATCTTGAGATTCTTCCCTGCATGTCATAAATCAAAGAAACCTGATTTCATCAGCAATTTCTCCGGGAACCGCGAGAGCCGGAATCGATATGATGTATCTAACCCCAAAGTTAGTGACAACCTGACAAATTCCGCATCCGTGGCGAGCAAAACTCCGACTTCTGCCGGATATATTTCAATGTTCTGCCCTAGTACAATTCTCGCTACATTTCTCATCTACAGTCCAGATTAACGGGAATATTTGAAAACAAAATTAAACATTTCAATCGTCCATAAATTTTCAGCGATTGCATAACATTTGTTAAACAAATAGGAATGTTGCGGAAATTGCAAATTTTCAAAAACCGTTTTAATAAATCGCTTGCAAATTTTAATTAAGTAACTAAATGACGGGATTTTGAATGAATTATATCCAGAGTTTTTCATATTTCGATGTGAGCTTTTATTTATTTACAAAGGTTCTCTAAAGAGCGGCGAGATGGAGGTCCTAATATGGACAACAAGATAATACATACTTCATACGTCCTTTGTTTAAGAGAAGCTTTCCTTGCTTTTACGATTCCTACCTGAAAAAGAAAACTCGTATTATTTATGTAGATTGCAGGGCTGTATATTACCGTCATAAGCAATATCAGTGATTTGTACAAACAGAGCTTCATTTATCAAAACAAGCCATTATGACCCAGGGAATAATGGGCTACTGGAAAATTCTCATTCATAATAAAATAGCAGGAGGGTGGAAGTCAAATATTTTTAAAATATCTTTTTAACCTCCCCACTCCACTTCACCATTTAAAAAAAAGGGAGGTTACTGCAATCACTAAAATTTTCGAATTCGAGATAAGACCGGATCTATACGTTTTGAGGTCTCAGGAGCCCAAAAAAGTGGTTTTTAAAATGTGTCTGTATGTATGTACGTACGTATGTACGTTCGTAAACACGCCACAGCCCAAATTACTCGACAGATTTAGCTGAAATTTGGTACGTGTGCATGTGATGACCCAACTTAGATCTGAAAAGCTTTTGGAGCCAATCGTGCAACTAGAAATGCCATTTTGGCACATCAACTTTTAAATTTTAAATAAAACTCCCATTTTTCACCTCACGATAGAAAAGGCCTTCAAATTCTGCTTCTAAAAATGTATTCATTCTTAGTGCCCTTTTGATCAAAAATTTAAAAAAAAATGATTTTTATCCGACTTTAAGATCGCGGTACAGCCCAAGCCCCTGAACCGATTTGGCTGAAATTTTGCACATGGGGATTGTATTGCACGTCGAAGAGCTGAACAAATTTTGGATTCAATCGGCCCACGGAAACTGCCGTTTTGACACACCAATTTGTAACTTTAAAATTATTCACACATTTAACCATCCAAAACAAGTTTTTGAAAGATTTATTGTCACCATCAAAAAGGTCTTCAAATTCTGGTTTTAAGTAAGACAAAATTCGTTCGCATTTAGTGCTCTTTGGGTCAAAAAATCGAAATTTCATAATAACACTTAAAATTCATTATAGCCCAAATTAGCGAATCGATTTAGCTGAAATTTGGTACATGGAGATTGGGTGACCCGTTGAAGACCTGAAAGGCTTTTGGAAGCAATTGGTCCACGGGAAGTACCATTTAGGCATATCAACTTTAAATTTTAAATACAAAGGTCTCCTTTTTTATGTCGCCATTAGAAAGATCAAATTCTCGTTCTAAAAATGTATTCACAGTTTCTGCCATTTCAGTGGAAAATAGAGAAAAAATTCTTTCTCATTAAAAGGGAGCGAGCTGACAGTGGATGACATAAAGTGGCAGTTGTTGTCAAAAAGGTGGCAAAAGATTAACCTTAAAAGGAACATATTGTCAAATGTGATGGGTGATGTCCGAGGTGGTGTCGGTATTTGTCAGAAAATTGCAAAATTAGTCACAGTCGATAAGGGTAAAAAATTTCTGTTGAATTGACCACTATCTACACAGAATACAAAGATCCACGCGATGGGGAGGTTCCAGCCGCTTCTCTGCTGCATTTGTTTACGTATATAATTGGGGCATTATTAATTTTGTCTGAATGACAGTCTACTTTACTTTATCCAACACCCCCAAAATAAATTGACCATTACTTTAACTAGCAGGGACAACCGATTTATTATTTTTTGTATCACCCGTTGTTGCCGGCAACCGGTAATTTATGTTTTATTGTATAAAAATTGGCAGTCTGGGAGACAGACGGTAGAAACTTCTACTTTTTCACAGAATTTGTAAATGCAGCATTTAACTTTATATAACCAAGGTCGGGCGTGCGGGCGGTTATCGATGGCTGAAGCGCCCGGCGCTCATTTACTAAAATCTAAAATACAAATGTTTTTCACCCCTAAAATGACATTTTTCGAAAAAATGGCACTAAGATTTTCGATCCGGCAATGCAACAGCTATCGAATTCGATAATGATAATATGCCCTTTGGCTAAGAAAAATTCAAAAAGGGGTATTTTAGTCCCTAAAATGGAAATTTTCTAAAAAATTGCACTAAGGTTTTTCATCCGGCAATACAACAGCTGTAGAATTCGATAGTAAGAATATGCTTTTTTCTAAAATAAATTGAAACAAGGGCCCTTTTGCCACTAAGATAACATTTTTCGAAAAAATGGCACTAAGGTTTTCGGCTTGAAAAGTACAGTTTTGCATAGGCTTTTTTTCACTGTACCATTTTTCGGCCAAAAGGGCGGAAGTGTGAATACATTTTTAGAAGCAGAATTCGAAGAGCATTCATATGGTGACACGATAAATGGGGGTTTGCATTTAAATAATAACCACATACAAATCTCCCACTGAATATGTGTGTCAAATTTCATCTCGATACGTTCAGTAGTTTGAGCTGCAGCCTGATCACAGACAGACACACAGACAGACATTTTTCAAAAACCACTTCTCCGGATTCCCAGGACCCTGAAAAGTAAAGATTTGATGTTTTTGGTGATTCGATTTTTCGATCGATTTTACTAACTTGCTTCGCGAAGCGTAGAAGCTAAAAAATCAAAGAATTTGTAGTGCAATTAGTAAAGCTTTTTAGATTTTTGGCATCAATTATTTATATGGTAAAACTTTCGTTTCCACCAAAATATTTTCTGGAACAAAATATGAGTCGATCACTATTTCAACCATTTCTTCTGTAGGAATCGAACAATAATTATTAGAAAAAATCTGGAAAAGAGGTGACACACTCGCAACTCTTTTGTTTACTGACAATATTTTACTTTAGTAACATAGTTGGATAAAGTTTTGTATTTAACACGTGAATTATGCGATATTATTATTCACTCAGGAAATCATCCCACTCGCCCTACGGCCTCGTAAGATAATCTTTTCCTCCCTTGGTTCTCCTGTGGATAATATCTTGCTTTATGCACTTGTCAGATAAATAGGTAACCATAGTTTTGTAGGTAGCTATATCACTCTATTTTATCACCCGGCGGAATTACTGTAAAGTATGCATTGTGAAACGACAAACACGATAAAAAGTTTGTTGCAGCATCAATAAAAATCGAAGAATTTCACCAGCGAGCCAGTTTCAATTGCTATTTTGCACCGAATTTTAAAAAGTATCCATAGCAGCCTATTACCCAGATCGTTCTTTCCCATTATTTTTTTTTGAAGGATTTTATTTAATAAGGAAATTAGAGCAGACTTTGCATAATCTTCCGGCAGATCTAACCCAGTTTCCGCTGGCAAAGGGCGCAAAGATTATGCCTTCTCTGGCCGCATGCATATTTTACTTTAAACTGCTTTGAAAATGAAACACGGTGGAGCGAACGAACGTCTTCCACTTAGCCTTAACTCGGTCATAGCTAAGGAGATTTATTTTATTTAGCCAGAGGGTAAATAAGGAGCTAGATTTTTTCTTAAAAATTCTACCAATCGCTTTGCGAACCGGGAAAACTGAGTTAAGAAATATTCGTTTAATGAGTTTCTTGACGGTAACTCTTACTTGTTCAATTAAGGCCCGCACTTTTGATTTACTGTTTGTTATTAATTCCGTTATTTAGACCCTCTAAAGAACGTACCGGGAGTGTAAATTATGTCTGCAAAGATCGGTATCTTCTTTTTAATTATGTTACGTTTTGCGCCCTTCTCCGCATTTAATTAAACGCTTCGTTGTCTATAACAAATTTACGATAGGTAAATTAAAAATTAAAACGCTCCCCCCAATTTGAATAGAATTCGCTTATTTTGTGCCCTTTGTACGATTGCCGCTAAAAGTTTATAATTAATGTATTTTCTCCCGGATTTGCAGGATTCTGCATGGAAACTCCGAGAATAAATTGGACTCGCGCTTCAGTTGTCGCCCCTTCTAATGGGGGCAGATCTATCTGCAAAGTTTTTGTGTGTAACTGGTTTACTATATCATTTAATTAAAAATTTCTAAACGTGTGATTAATTGCTCGCGGGAAAAAAGTTACATGACACTGGAATATCTCGGCGCAATTAAAGCTTTGTCAAACGAGAAGTTGGGAAGTGTAATTAATTTTTTTTCGCGAATTAATATCGAATTCTCATTAGGTTTTAGTCGAGGCGGTCTGTTGCGTGATTTTAATTAAACTTTGAAAAAAATGAATGAATTACAGGGAAGATGCTGATCAAAGTCTGGGGAGACACGAATCAAGGTTGTTGTAAATCCATGGGTGTTCAAAACCGTCTTTTAGGGCCGGCTGTATTAAATATAATCCCATAACCAATAAAAAAACAACTGTTGTCAATAATTTGTTGTTATATGTATAATTTTTGGAGGAGAAATGAAACTTATTTTAAATATGTAATGTTGATTATTATTACCGACAGGGAGTAATGGATTCAAACTTTCCCTACGGAGTAAAGTGAGTTGACCTTCACAATATCATTTTTACGTAAAACATTCGATTAACGGTTTGAAAACGCAAAGATTGAAAAATTCCAAAGTTGCTTTATTGTGAATTTTGAGTTCAATATGAATACCTGCAATAAAAGTTTGAAAAATTATTTCTCGGATAGCCTTTTACTGGCAGCAATTCGTAATAATTGTGTGGAAAGTAGCAATGATTTTAGTTGTGAGGAAAGACGAAAGATTCGTTTCCTTTTCTTATATAGTTTGTTAATCAATCAGCTAATTAATACACTTTAGCTTCGGGATTAAAATTTCACTTTACTCCCTTGATACATAAATAACTATAGTACAAACTAAATAATCTGTAACGAAATTTTAATTTTATGTAATAATCTTGTGACTTGTGTATAACTTCTGCTTTTTAAACATCAATAAACTTACTTATTACTTACTTACTTACTTATTATTACTAACTATTACGTATCAAGGGAGTAAAGTATAAATTTTAATCCTGAAGCTAAAGAGCGAAGGCATCATGAACTAGTCGAGGGATTAACGAACTTTACTCCTAAGTTGCATGCAATACTTTATTCACGACCAATACAGCCCTATTCAGAAAATACGTGACAACGGGTGGCTATGATGGAAACAAGTGAATCGCACTCTGTCGAAAGCAAACTTATCTAAACTCAGTTCGCACAGTCCCGAAATAAAATGACAGATGTCACGTCCCCAAAATGACAGATGACGTGCTCTGTGCGAACTAACTTTGGACATCTTTGGATAAACTTTCTTTCAACAGATTGCGATTCATTTGTTTCATTTGTTTTAATGCAAATAATTTTAAAAATGACAATTGTCCATTAGATACTGTGAAGGTCAACTCACTTTAATTTGAATCCATTACTTCCTGACGGTAATAATAATCAACACAACATAAATTAAGAATGAGGTTAATAAGTTTCTTCTTTCACTCCCGGCATTAAAAGTACCACTTTACTGCCTTTTTTTAGGGACTGAAGTACCTATAGCATTTAATCCCCGGGGGACTAAATTTTACCATAGTTACTAAAACTTATTCATTATTAAAATACAGATTTATTACTGAGATACATTTTTGTAGGTATCTACATTATTACAACTAATGGCAAAATTAATTACCTGATTGATTTATATCAGAGCCATCTGCACGCATTGAAGCATAGAAAATGCTCGTCCCGTCACAGCTGATTTAGCTTTTTGTTCGATTCTCTGGCAAACTTTCGATGAAAAATGTCTCTTTCTAAAAATCTCAACCTGCAGAAATCGTTTTAAAAATAAATTAAAAACGACCAACTAACGTTGGCACTTACATTGTCGGATTTCATTTCGCGTTGTTGCTTTTTTTCTAATTCCACCTAACCTCAGTTGTGAGAGATGCCAGTATTCGAACGATCGACTCACTGCATTTTCTTTAATTATTTAAATGATTCATTTTTCCTTCCGGTGGTGATTATAGCATATTTCAAACCAAGGTAAGAAAGTGCTCTTGTAGACCGCGGGCAAGTTTTGTAAACCGAGCCGAAGGTAAGGGCTACAAGAGCACTTTTTTACAAATACTTACTATTATACTATTATACTATTTTTCTCTCAGCCCCCCCAGTCCCATTACGGCATAATTTAATACTTTCAAAAAATTGCAAATCTTTAAAACTTAAGATTATGGTAATTGTTTGTTTTAAAACTGTCAATCAGGTGCCGAAATAAAACTTTCGTCTTACGTACAGATGAAAAAATTCCCCCGTTGTCGTATTTTGAATTTTGAGTTCAATGTGAATATCTACAAAAATTGTTTGAAAAATTACCTTTCGGATAGCCTTTAACAGCCTGGTAACAGCTGGTATTAATTGTATTATCGGTAGCAATTATTTTAGTTGTGTTGTAGGACGAAAGTTTCATTTCCTTTACTTATACAGGGTGAGTCTAGTTGGACAAATCAGTCGCCTAGCGTTTAAGATATTGAAATTGGAAATTCAATTTTTGGATATGTTGTAGCTGATATGGTCCCCTACACATGAGACCCATAAAGAAAGCTCCAGTTTTATTCAAACCGAAATTATTAAATAAAAACGAAGGCTTAAAAATTTTTTTTTCGATATTGTTGAATTTTTTAAGGTTATTTAGTTAGAGAATCATTTTCTCTTTATGGAAACATAATTTTTTGTAGAAATAAGTTAATAATCTCCGAGAGACAAATTATTTAAATAATAAAGATTTTTAATTAATTCCTAAAGAAAGCCACGCATGCCGTGATTTGAACAACTGAAAGGCAGTCTAGCTTATACTGCAGACTGTACCCAGAACGACAAGTGTCAGTTGGAAATGTCATTTGAGGTCGTTTGTGAAAAAATAATGCAAAACTACGGGTTTTTGCCCTTTTCTTTACAGATAATTAGGTAATTTTTATTGCTTGATGGATGTTTTGCTAAATTCGTCGAATACAAGTGTCTCGGGTTCTCACACTGGAGGGGCCCGATTAGGACAAGTTAAAGTTTACACCCTTCGAGTTGAATTTTCTTGGTTTCGCTTGGCTCACCGCTTCTTTGTCTTTGTTCATTATATCAACACGTTGAGTGTCTTCAACATTTGCTGGACCCCTCAACATCCGATGATAAATCTTCATTTCGTAAGTGTGAAAAAATAGGCTACTTGCACATTTCGTAATTTCGGGATATTTTAATGTAAATGCATCAATAAAGATACAAGGAATCGTCAGCGAACATCAATTTTATTTTAAAAACGTTCGTTTATTTGTAAATAAATAAATAATTCAGAAACGCCGTTGTACGACTTGTGACGTCATAAATCGTACAGCGGATGCAATCTGACAACAGTTTATTTGAGGGTGACGTTTAATAATTAATTTGAAAAGTCAGCCTTGGCAGTTGACAATAAGAGGGATCAAAAGTGACCTCTAACGTTGTAAAAGGAGGTAAGTACAATGTTATTAGTTGTTTGGGTTGGCATCTTGTACCTTTGTACCCACTGGCAAAGAGTACTGGTGACTACTATAAAATATTTAAGATTTATGAATGAAAGACGTCGGGTCAGGTTAGACAGCGACGTTGTCACATGTAAGAAAATTATGTTCGAATGGCTGGGCTGGTCTTTTGGCGGGAAGTTTGGAAATGCTACTTTCTCATTTTTTTTTGAGCTCCACCGACAAGATATTGGAATTTAAGGTATCTGGAAGGATCACATATATCCCGAGCTTCAATTTAACATCAAAAACAAAATTGATGCAAGATGCCTAATAGGCAGAAATATTAAATTTTTAATAAAACAACAAAATCACCATATTTGACAGCATGACAGCAATGTAAACTGTTAGCAACTATTACCAATTGCTTTCTGGCTGACGAGAATAGCTTTTCTTGGTCGAACCATTCGACTCCAAAAAACATCAATCGGGTGACAACCCGAGACACTTGTATTCGGCGAATTTAGCAAAACATCCATCAAGCAATAAAAATTACCTAATTATCTGTAAAGTAAAGGGCAAAAACTCGTAGTTTTGCATTATTTTTCCTTTGAGTTTTCCACAAACGAAATCAAATGACATTTCCAACTGACGCACTTGTCATTTCGGGTACAGTCTGCAGTATAAGCTAGACTGCCTTTCAGTTGTTCAAATCACGGCATGCGTGGCTTTCTTTAGGAAATAATTAAAAATCTTTATTATTTAAATAATTTATCTCTCGGTTATTATTAACTTTTTTCTGCAAAAAATTATGTTTCCATAAAGAGAAAATGATTCTCTAACGAAATAACCTTAAAAAATTCAACAATATCTAAAAAGAATTTTTTAGGCCTTCGTTTTTATTTAATAATTTCGGTTTGAATAAAACTGGAGCTTTCTTTATGGGTCCCATGCGTAGGGGACCATCTCAGCTACAACATATACAAAAATTGAATTTCCAATTTGAATATCTTAAGCGCTAGAGCGACTGATTTGTCCAACTAGACTCACCCTGTACATGGTGGGTAATTTTTCGATGCTCACCATTGGGATCTCCTAAACGGTAAAAGATACGGGGTCGGTTAAATTACAGAAAAGTTGCGCTATTTGCTCATGATTAAGAATCTGAAAAGAATGTCCCGATATATTGATTCGGTCCCGAGTTATCACAAAAAATCTGAAAATTGACAATTTAAAGAAAAAATTATATCTTCTTAGCGATTGATGTTGTTTGAATGAAACTTAGCACTTTTATATTTTTGACAGCTGTCAACTGAGTAGCATCGACAGAAATTTTCTAGGACTTCTAGATTTTGAATAACGACAGTCAACTTTTGATTCTTTTATGGCCGCCATATTGAATTTTGACACAATCAAATTCACAAAAAAATTGGCTTTTCAAAAATGTACTGAACATGAAGTTTTTTGACAGATGTCAGAATTTGAAAATTGGTAGGAATAATTTGCAAAATCAGCCTAAACTTAGATGAAAAACAATTGCAAAAAAGTACGTCGACTTCTTCAATCTCTTATAACATGTGAAAACAATTGAATTGAACAGTAATAAAATACGTCTTGCGGTCGTGTAACTCGGGTTTTCACATATTTTTTTAAAAACGTCCATGTTGGCTACATTTTTGAAAAGAAATTTTTTCTGTGTATCCGGCGGTGTTAAAATTCAATATGGCGCCCATAAGAAAAAGAAAAGTTGACTGTCTTTCTTCAAAATCTAGAAGGCCTAGAAAATTTCTGTCAAAAATATAAAAATTCCAAGTTTCATTTAAATAACATCAATCGTTAGGAAGATATTAATTTTTCTTTAAATTGGCAATTTTCAGATTTTTTGTGATAACTCAGGAACGAATCACAATATCAGGAAAGTCTCTTCAGATTCTTAATCGGCAAAAAATAGCGCAACTTTTCTGTAATTTATCTTTTACCGTTTAGGAGATCCCAATGGTGAGCATCGAAAAATTACCCACCCTGTATGTATACAGTTTTACCATAAAAATCACATCATACTTTTCCTACCTAGGGCTAAAGCACTCGATCTTCTTTATTAGTTACTACCCTCCACCGGTAAAATGCACCTACCGTTCTTGATGAATAACTATTATTCCTTACAGTTGTGTAATTTTGTTGCAATAAATATGAAATAGCTAGAATGAAAACTATTATTGTGAGCATTTAACTCAAAGATACTTATTTCCTATCGTGAACCTTTTTGTAGATATTTTCATGGCCAATAATCCTTCCATTTATCCTACCTAGCGATATAAAGTGCATATGACCAGGAAGTTTAATTTCCGTAGATCGTTTGAAGCTGTACAGCAATCGTTTCTTTCTCGACCTCGCCACGCAATTAGCTACAAATGTACATAAGCTTATATGAACTGGAACCTTTGATGCTGCAACAACAGAGCATATCGGGATGATTAGACTTTATTACCATACGCTACGAAAGTAAATTGAGTGCAAGATAATAGGCAATTTCCATAAAATTTAGGTACCACTAAAAATTGCGTGTCTTAAACAATTCACGAGGACAGTGTCGCCGTTCCTTTTCGCTTAAAATTTTCAGCATAAAACCAAGACAAGCACATCCCGCTTTCATGCAAAATTAACGGACGACCAGTTGAATTTTTAATAAGTAATATGAAGAGAGCTCTCGAGTCTGTTTCTAAGCAATTTCATTAATGCAGTAGAGGAAGTTTCTAACAGCTCATCGACGACATAAGAACACGCAATAACAATATCACCCTGGGTCGTGTAACTCCGCTAAGTGCTATTCACATTGATGTCACTAGAATAATGCCTTCGTCAGTTCAGACGTCAGATAGTTATTGACTAACTTGACGGCGACTATTATTCTTAATAAACTGCAAGCATTGAGGTATTTAAGGGGGTCAAACGGTGAATATAAATGGGCAGCTACGGAAGCGGCTGGAACCTCCCCACTTATTGAATGATCCAATCCTATCACTAATATCACGTAAATTTTACTATTTACTATGACTAAGTTTTACTCCATCAAACCAAATGTGTTTTCTGTGATTTTTCTAAATTTTACGATCTTTTGCCAAAAGGGCACTAAGGTTGAGTACAATTTTGAAAACAAAATTTGAAGACTTTTCATGTGCTGATAGATAAAATGGCAGTTCATTATTCAAATTTCAAAGTTGATATGCCAAAATGGCACTTGCCGCTCGCGGATTGCGACCAGAATTAAATCAGCCATTCGGCGGGTGACGGTATCTCTACCTACCAAATTTCAGCCAAATCGATCCAGCAGTTTGGGCTGTAGCGTGGTATTTAATGTTTGCTCGAAACTTCGAATTTTTCGATTTTATGCCAAAAAGGCGCTAAGTGTGAGTATATTTTCAGATACAGAATTTTAAGACCTTTCATGCGCTGATAAGAAAAATTGGTGTTCATCAGTCAAATTTCATAGTTTACATGCCAAAAAGGCACTTGGCATCTGCGGATTCGCAACAAAATCAACTGGGCTCACCAGAAGGCTAACACTAACCTGCATACCAAATTTCACTAAAATCCGTTCGGTAGTTTCCGAGAAATCGTGCTCACATACGTACATACGTACATACGTACATACATACGTACATACACACAGACATTTTTTAAAAACCACTTTTTTGTGATCCTGGGACCTTGAAACGTAAAGATCTGGTGTTATCTCAATTTCGAATTTTGGAGTGATTGCAATAACCTCCCATTTTTATATGGTTGTGGGGAGGTTAATAAAAATCTCACGTGAAATTGCTTCGAGTAAGTACTTAGTAAATGTATGCAAGGCACATCATCACCTTAAGAGCAGTTTGTGAGTTGTGTGCCGCAAAGTTACATGGGAAACCGCACTGCTGGATGTCTAGTTGCTGCTTGTAAATATGTCGTACAGTTTGTCAGGGCGTAAAAGCACTGCTTGGCAGGAACATACGTCTACCCAACTTCATTAAATATCTGCCAGTTGCTAGAAATTAAATGCAGCTACTCCCGGCACTGAAATTCGTGGAACTTATTAATCTTTTTAATTGCTTCCGGCTCCTCGTTTCCCGTTCATGTTGGAGTTAAAAATTACGCCGTCGGATGACAAAAGTGAACCAGCTTATTAGTTGTTATTAAAGTAACATATCAATTTAACTAGAAACTTCCAACTAAGCGCCTCCACCAATTTCGTTGACGAGACAAAACCCAGTCGCTGATTTGTACAACTTCACAGGTGAATTCACAACGTCTGGAAGACAGTCCTCGAGAGAATAGAAACAAAAGACACCCTCGCTGCCAGCGAAATTAATGGACTCTAATGAATTTGGTGGGACTCTGAAGACATAAAAACATCTCAACGTTTCACAATAAATAATTCAGCGTTTAAGTAAATAATTCATCAGCACAAACTCAAACTGTTTCCAATTGAGATAACTTCTGGATTTTAAACGGGTTTTGTAATAACCTACAATGGGATTAATGATGTCGGAAAAGTCCGCAGCAAGAATTAAATGGACGGATCAGCTATGCTCAAGATTATCGTTATTCATGTTTATGAAGCAATAATTTTTCATTATGTTCATACTTTGTATTAAAAAACACAATGTAGTGTTATATGGGGTCTTTATGTGTTTACCTTAAACGTTAAATATTGCTATTCCCTTTTTACAACATATCTGATGTTAGGTAATCCACCAAATTGCAGATCAACTGTGGTGAAACCCTTAAACGGGTTTGTTGTTTTCTCCGATTTCAAAACAATAAAGATAATTCCACTCCACTCCACCGAAGCTTTGCGTATAGATACATTTAGCAATTTCGCTATAAATCACCGGACCCTAACATTTACGAAGCATAATTCGAGGAACAGTTGAGAATTGACATATCGAAGTGAAACATGGAAATATGTCACTGAGGATAGTCTTTGGACCATCATATCAGTAAAAAGGCGTGGATTTTAGGGATACGTGGTATTCGGATTTGATCTGGTATAAAAAAGCTATTATTTGTACAACTAGTGACTTTTTTCATGAGTTTGAAATTTGCACGACGCCGTAGGTAGAGTGCATTAGTTAATTTGTACATTTGTACATTTGTACATTCATCTCTCTCATACGCGAAATTGGGAATTTCTATTTGCAATGATTGTCAACACTGGGTAGCCCTTGACACCTTGACTTCCTTCGACGAACCTCAAGGAGACGAAATCATTTTGTCTTTATTTACTATTTACTATTTAAATGCTCACTATTGATGGTATCTCGGAAACTTCAAGAGATAGAACTTCGGTTAAATTACAAAAAAGTTGCTCATTTTGAAGGTGATTAAGAATCTGTAAAGGATTCTTCGATGTCTTGATTAGTTCATGAGTTATTCCGAAAAAAGTGATAATTGTTATTCTAAAGAAACAATCCTAACAGCTGATGCTATTTAAATCAAACTTGGAGCTCTTATATTTTTGACAGCTGTCAAATCAACGGCATTGACAGAAAGTTCCTAGGCCTTCTAGATTTTGAGTAACGACAGTCAACTTTTCTTTTTCTTATGGCCGCCATATTGGGTCTTAACACCATTGGATACATAAAAAAATTGCTTTTCAAAAAATGCAGCAGTGAAGCGGCTGGAACCTCCCCATCGCGTGGATCTTTGACTTGGGTTTCTAGTCGAATTAGCAAAGAAAATGTATGACTAGTTTCCATGATGGTTTTAGAACTTTTTTAGAACACACAAATTGACACATTCATTAGAGAAAAGTAGGTATAAGTAAGTCCTTTTTAGGCAGTTCTAAAACCGTCGTTGAAACCAGTCTTATACAATTTCTGTGCTAATTCGGCTAGAAACACAAGTCAAAGATCCACTGCTGCATTTTTTTTTGAAACCAGAATTTGAAGACCTTTCTGATGGTGACAATAAATCTTTCAAAAACTTGTTTTGGATGGTTAAATAAGTGAATAATTTAAAGTTGGACATTGGTGTGCCAGAACGGCACTTTCCGTGGGCCGATTGAATCCAAAATTTGTTCAGCTCTTCGACGTGCAGTACAATCCCCATGTGCAAAATTTCAGCTAAATCGGTTCAGGGGCTTGGGCTGTACCGCGATTTTAAAGTCCGATAAAAATCAATTTTTTTTTAATTTTTGGTGAAAAGGGCACTGAGAGTGAATACATTTTTAGAAGCAGAATTTGAAGGCCTTTCCTATCGTGACGTGAAAAATGGGGGTTTGCATTTAAAATTAAAAAGTTGATGTGCCAAAATGGCATTTCTAGTTGCGCGATTGGCTCCAAAAGCTTTTCAGATCTAAGTTGGGTTATAAGATGCCTACGCACCAAATTTCAGCTAAATCGGTCTAGTAGTTTTGGCTGTGGCGTGTTTACAAACGTACGTACGTACGTACACACACACAGACACATTTTGAAAACCGCTTTTTTGGGTTCCTGAGACCTCAAAACGTGAAGATCTGGTGCTATCTCAAATTCGAAAATTTTAGTGATTGTAGTAACCTCCCATTTTTTAAAAATTGTGATGGAGTTGGGGAGGTTAAAATGTAACCAACTTGGACTTTTTTGACAGATCGTCAAAATTTGAAATTGGTATGAATAGTTTGTATAATCGGCCTAAACTTAGGGGGAAAACAATTGCAAAAAGTACACCAACTTTTTAACTTCTTATGACAGGTAAAACAATTGAATTCAATGTTAATAAGACACGTCTTGGCATCATGTGACTCAAGCTTTGTAATGTTTTTTTGAAAAAAGCCCAGGTTGGTTACATTTTTGAAAAATAGAGGAGAATGAGTCATGATGCAGATGGTAGTACCGAGGGTACCACCTCCTAAGTAGTCGATTTTTTGAGGGCCGGTTGTAGTGAAATGTATTAGAGGACTTAAAATTTGGTTCTAATCAGAATTAACAGTTTTTTTAAGCTTATGATGAGCGATGATGAAAGGACCCCCATACGCTCTTAATAACAATAATTTCTAGCTTCTGATGAAGGCGGAATCACGGCCGAAACGTTAAGCTTAAAAATTAAATAAAAACAATTTTAGTCCAATATCCTCATTAACTTTTAATTTAATAACAAAATGGCGGACGCGAACCCAATTATGACTTAAATAATTCTTTCGACAATTTAAAAATAAAAAGTGGCAGTTCTATACGCTTCCGTATGAAAGCGAGAACTTCTGAATGTCAAATGCTAAAAATTCGGAAAGTATTCACAACTAGCATTTCTAAATTTAAACACCTTGCCCGCCCATACAGCACCAATTGTGCTTCTCTCGGCGGAATCAAAACCTCCAGATACTGTGTACCAGGAGAAGCCTCGGAACCGAGAGCGGAAACTTACAAAGGTAATTATCTGTAGACAATGACTTCTTTCGCTGTTATGCTCCAAAGGGCATAAACTGTGATAGAGGGCACACAATAGCGGCAAATTGCTGGCAAGTGGACAATGTGCCTGCCGCCGTTCAATCTGACCTTTTGTTCGGTGGCGCAGATTACATCAGGCAACATTATAGAAAATTGAACTCTTTGCTCATTACCTGAATATTAGCCATCACGAAAGCCAATGAAGTTTTCTCCGTGTTAGACAATACTCCTCGCAATTATCGCGTTGCAGAGGGTGGAAGCCGTGCAGTGATAAATGAACACGTCGAGGCGAATCCTATGGAAATGTGGGTCATGAGTAGCTCCGAGCCGATGTGAGTATATCGGGTTAAAGTTGACCAGTCGAGTGGAATATTTAGAGCCCAGGGGCACTTTAGCAAGATCGCGTTATCTCATCTTGCCTAACACCATCAAACACGACATTGGGATGCAAACGTCTTCTTCACGCTTCATTTATTGCATCGAATTTTAAAAATTTAATTTTGACTGCCACAACTTTAATGTTTAGTAATGCTCATTTTATTACGCTTGTCACGAATAAACTTTATAAACTTGCAAACAGTTTGCATTCAATTTGTATGAAAGAAAACTACTACTTATGTCTGTCGGGCCAAATACCCCATTGTTTACGATGGGTTGAAAAATTTCGCAATTAAACTGCGATTGTTACATTATTATAAGAAAGGGACTTATTGTGTGTATTTATTATTTCTTTATTCAGAGCAAAGTAAATATTTGCCACGAGCACGGCCCGCGTTGTTTTTAATTTAAAATTTAATTTGCCGAGCTTTGACCTGGGGAGTCTTGTTACACACGAGATAATATAGCCATTGTAATTGAAACTATCAGTAACCGTATAAACTCAAAACATTGTAATCCTTGAAGATGGGGTTTCTCCCTCATTTTTTATGTTGCCTCTGACATTGTAAAACACAGAGCTTCAGTCTTCTGCTGGTTCTATTCATGTCATGTCCTTACGGTACCTTTTGGGTAATTTTAATTGCTCGTCGCAATTGGTTTGGATTCTGAGACTAACGTGGCTCTTAGAAGTCCTAGGAAACCATCCCTCGAGAAGGTAATAGTGATGTTTCTTAGGAATATTATTGCTTGGTCTTACCAACGTAAAAAGCCTTAGAAATTTGCAGCTAAATGATTGAAATCAACCTTGAGATTAGGAGAGTGTACAAAAGAGATTGCAGTTTTCTAAGAAAATAATTAATTGTAGAAACTATCCTTCCAGGAATTTCATACAGACAAAAATCACAATGAGATCTTTAAATGCATCTGTCTATTTGCCTCACGATGACCCGGAGACTAATCAACAGGTTTGCGATGGAAATTGTCCCCAATTAAATAGATCCTCTTCATAATCTCCCTCTCTGTTTGCGAAGTAATAACTCTCCTAGACAAATACGCCACTTACTATCAAACATTACATCGAGACGGAATATGCATAATGCAACAGCGCTTATTCGCAGTTAGAATAAAGCCATAGTGTAAGAGTACACTAATTCAATAACTCTGAGTTATGCAACTCCACCAGAATAGTGAGGAGTACATTCAACATTCCTTTTCGCATCAACGCCTCCGAAGATAATAATTATCATCAGTCTTCCATGTGCACAATAAATTCCTTTTAACGGTATTAAAAGTATTAAGTGTTATCACGGCACAACTAATTCGGGTTCTGCTTAAAATTTTAGCGCCCAACGTTCCTTCCGTGGATTATAATCCCTCATCATGAAGCTTTAGTCGCCACAACACGGATTACCGCTCAAGAAATTGCCGATTCTCTGAAAATTATCGTCACTGTGGCGTAAACAGATTAGGGATCCTCTTTGGATCAGTCTGACCAACCTAACGCACCTGTAAAACTAGATAAGCACCTCGAACAAAACCATTAATCCTCGCCGCTTTGTTTGCTGGCGTGTTGTTTAATAATCCTGTTGTACCGCTTCATTTTTCACCTGCTCCTGCGTTAAATGCGAAATTATATATTATTTGTTTGAAGGTCAGTTACACGAAAATCAAAATATTTTGCTGATATAATTTACGTTAACAGTTAGATGTTGAATCAGGGTATCATCAGATAGTCTAAAAGGCTGTTTACACTACATGATTTTTCATATGATTTTCTGTATGACTTGAAATCACCATGGCGAATGATTGTTGACAACGATTTGGAGTCATGGTGATTTCAAATCATACAGAAAATCATATGAAAAAATGCAGCAGAGAAGCGGCTGGAACCTCCCCATCGCGTGGATCTTTGTATTCTGTGTAGATGGTAGTCAATTCAACAGAATTTTTTTTGTGCTTATCATCTGTGACTAATTTCGCAATTTTCTGACAAATACCGACATCACTTCGGACATCACCCATCACATTTGACAATATGTTCCTTTTAAGGTTAACAGTTTGCCACCCTTTTGACAATAACTGATACTTTATGTCATCCACTGTCAGCCTGCTCCCTTTTAATGAAAAAGATTTTTTTCTCTATTTTCCACAGAAATGGCAGAAACTGTGAATACATTTTTAGAACCAGAATTTGATCGTCTTTCTAATGGCGACGTAAAAAAGGAGGCCTTGTATTTAAAATTTAAAGTTGATATGCTTAAATGGCACTTCCTGTGGACCAATTGCTTCCAAAAGCCTTTCAGGTCTTCAACGGGTCACCCAATCTCCATGTAGCAAATTTCAGCCAAATCGATTCACTAATTTGAGCTATAATGTATTTTTAGTGTTATTACAAAATTTCGATTTTTTGACCCAAAGAGCACTAAATGCGAACGAATTTTGTCTTATTTAAAACCAGAATTTGAAGACCTTTCTGATGGTGACAATAAATCTTTCAAAAACTTGTTTTGGATGGTTAAATGAGTGAATAATTTTAAATTTGGAAGTTGGTTTGCCAAAACGGCACTTTCCGTGGGCCGATTGAATCCAAAATTTGTTCAGTTCTTCGACGTGCAATACAATCCCCATGTGCAAAATTTCAGCCAAATCGGTTTAGGGGCTTGGGCTGTACCGCAATTTGAAAGTCCGATAAAAAACATTTATTTTTTAATTTTTGGTCAAAAGGGCACTGAGAGTGAATATATTTTTGGAAGCAGAATTTGAAGGCCTTTGCTACAGTGACGTGAAAAATGGGGGTTTGCATTTAAAATTCAAAAGTTGATGTGCCAAAATGGCATTTCTAGTTGCACGATTGGCTCCAAAAGCTTTTCAGATCTAAGTTGGGTTATGAGATGCCTACGTACCAAATTTCAGGCAAATCGGTCTGGTAGTTTTGGCTGTGGCGTGTTTACAAACGTACGTACGTACGCACATACACACAGACACATTTTTAAAACCACTTTTTTGGGTTCCTGAGACCTCCAAACGTGAAGATCTGGTGCTATCTCAAATTCGAAAATTTTAGTGATTGCAGTAACCTCCCTTTTTTATAAGTGGTGAAGTGGATTGGGGAGGTTAAAATCATGTAGTGTAAACAGCCTTTAAGGGCCGGTTTTTTCATCTCATGTTAAATTTAACATGAGGCTATTTCCATAGAAACAAATTGTTGTCACAATGGAAACTAATGTGACAACCCTCATGTTAAAGTTAACATGAGATGAAAAAACCAGCCCTAAACGTAATAAACGCTTAAATTGACAGGGAAGGTATAGTCCATTCCATTCCAAAAAGAAGCTAAAATGAAGAATAACATTTTTATTTTCAACATTTTTAATTCACTCTTGTTTTCGAATAAACAGTTGGCATCAACTTTCGAGATGCTCACCAAGGTGACTAGTTTATTATAGTTGTACGAATGAAATAAACTACTCTCATTTTTCTAAAGAGGCACTGTTATCTGAGGCTTACCTCCTATATAAAACAAAACTCAAGAAAATTTAATTACCCCACATAAATACCCCTCATTGCTGACTTAATCCCGATTAATTTTTAAGCACGCCTTATTAGAGCCGCGGCGTTTTGCCGGTTTACAGCACTAGATTAGACCCATAAAACGTACTGTTTACCAATTTCGTCTGCAAAATAAAAATCTCTACGTTTTCAATTTGTTAACCACGCGAGATTATCAAAGAAGCTTTTGTTTGCTCGGAATACTAGCTTCCAATTGAATTTATTTCGGAAACCTCCCTTAGATCGTTTCATGCCTAAACTTTTAATGAAGTGTTTGTAGTTTATTTTCCAGTTAACTCTTTATCGCCAGTTTATAAACTATTATTATCTCTACACGTATAGAATTTAACGGGAAGATGCCGAGGAGATTAAAACTTTTATTTCTTGCTACGGGCGTCTACAATTTTGAAGGACCCTCTAAGTTTGTTCCGACGACAATTTTTATAGGTTATCAGACGTTGTAAAATTCCAAAGCAATAAAGTGGAATTGTCGAACATGGTGTCCCAAAGCTTCACCAGGAGTCTCTCCAGTCAGCTTTTGCATTAAAATAATGTATGTTGACTTATTTCCATTACTACTCGGACATAGTAGTATATGTATATCAAGGGACTGAAGTGAATCATTTAATCTATATCGTGACAGGTAGTCAAGATTGAGTTTTTTTGCCAAACCAACAAAAACAAGAAATTGAACTACGAGTGCCTCGGTGGAAGGGATTGTGGAGAGATTAACAAGGTTTTGGTCAGAAAGAAATGACAGATTCAACCCTTTTACATCCCAAGAAATGTAACAATTCAGTCAATAGCAAGTAAAATAGTGAATGACAACACGGTGCCGATTCAATTTATAAAGCAATCGTAATTTCGCAGTTTCTGATGGTGACAAAAATATTAGGTACCTAGGTGAATTGTAAACAACGGTAGTCATTTAAAAAAAATCGCTCTTGAAATAATTGTTTTCTAAAAACGACGTAAAACCGCAAAAAATCTTGAACTAATCTCGAAGCAATTTCGAGTAAAAGTGAAGAGTTTGTTGACAAAAATTTAAAAGAGAACTAAAGGGTGTCCCAGAAAAATACGAACGATTTATTTTGTACCGGACGTGGTCGAAAGTTGATTCTTTTACAGTCAACCATCATTTTCCAGATGGCGCCACCAATAAATTTTTTGTTTGTATTTATTACAAATCCATTTTTTTGATTGGCTGGAGTTGAAGCATCTGTGAACCGTTCAAAATAAAAATTGTTAAAGGTTAAAGCTGATGCTTTCTCTTCCAAAGCAACTTTACAAAATTTTATTCTGAACGTTCTTGATTGATTTACAATTTTTTTTGTGATGCTCTAAAGCTTGTTTCTTTAAAATTTATTATTTATTTCTCTACCGATCTTGGCAACATGTGATACTATCAATCTTTCACAAAATAACGTTGCTTTACAGGTATTTAACTGAAGTGCTGTAGTTACGAAGTATTAAAAATAACTTTTTTCCAAGATTGGTAGCAACATAAAAAATAAATAAAAAATCCGTGTTTAACAGTACCCCAAAAAAATGTAAGAAAATGAAGAACGCCCAGAATAAGATTTTATAAAGTTCTTTTGGATGTGGAAAGCATTAGCTTTCATCCTATACAAATTTCATTTTGATCGATACACAAATAATTGAACTCCAGCCAATCAAAAAATGGCTTTGTAAAAAACCGCCAAAAAATAAAATTGATGAGTATCGCCATCTGAAAAATGATTGTCAGTTCTAAAAGCCTCATCTTTTGGCTACGTCCTGTGCAACATTTGGAAAAATGCAGTGACTCGATTTTTCGAATACTGGAATCTTTCACAGCATAGGTTAGGTGGAATTTGAAAAATGCGGAACAAAAACTTTGATAAATCGCTAATTTATCCGATAATCTAAGTATCAACCTGTCGACCTTGAGATAAATCGTTTAGGTCTTTATTTTGTTATCAGCTGCAATAATGTGCCTACAAATGTATTTCAATAAATGAGTGTTTTGATATAAAATTTAGTAATTATAGTAACATTTAATGTTTGTACAATTAATCCCTTGGGATTTAAAAAAAAATAGTCCCGAAGGATTAAATGCAATATTTCAGTCCCTAAAAAACGCTCTAAAGCAGTACTTTTAACGCTGGGAGTGCGAAAATTAATTGAGTATCTTTTAAATCGAGCAGCGGATATTCGGCCTAAAATTTCGATGGCCGATATAAATGGCCAGCGATTTGGAGCACATTTCAAGGGAGGCTATCGATCCGAATTCTCGGTAATAAGAACATTATTTCATTCCCATCGAAGCCTCAGCACGATCCTCGGAGTGGATGCCGCCGAAACGTGCCTAATGGCCCAAAAATGTTCACGACCCTCCCTCACCTCCGAGTTTAAAGAGAGACCTGATCCTTTGATACACTTTAAATACTGAAAAAACTTCCGATAATCAACACATGTTCTAAATAGATTTAAACTGAGCCCAACTCCCTAACGAACACAATTCAACTACCAGCTAATTGACTAATTGAAGTTAACATCGTAAAGTATAAGCGCGCCGTCGCTTTGTTTTTCCTCCACGTCCGTTTTGCTTCGAGTTAATCGAAACTTCAGTACTGTCGAGCTGGAACTGAAAGATTTACTCCAACGAGTTTTCGTCGGTTTTAGATTTAAATTTCATCAGGGGCGGCTGCCGGTTATGCTACATCAAGATCAGACCTCGAGATTAACCGTATTGCGGTCTCTGAAAAACCACTTCAAGTTTTTCTATTTAGAAAACGCGCGTAGTTTGTTTTTATCGAACTTTTCGCTATTATTGACAATGCGCCCGGTTTACATATTTCCTGATTAGTTCTGATAACGATCTCGAAAAATAGACGGGATTCGTTACCGAGGGATCCTGCAATCATTGACGTCCTCCAAATTAGATAGGAAAAGGAAAGGCACGTTCCGGGATTATTATCATCTTAACAAACACATCACTGGGTAGGCATAAAAGGATTTTAGGCCCTGTACACAAGGATAATGGTTTAAGTGACATTGCGGTGAACTGCAGATGTATTAAAACCGTTTCATGATGAAAATTAGGGGGTTTATAAGTTATCTACTCCGAAACAAAAGATACTTTGATTTCCGCTCGGATGCCATTTATCTAACTTTGCACTTTAGCAGTCGGTATTGTGAGCGTGATTGCTAAGATATAAATTTCTTTTATTACCGCACAAGGGATTAAACTTGTGCGTCTTATTGACATCGCTTTCCGATTGAGGTTACCGCATAAACACAAATATCCACATTGTAATTCGCCGATTTTACATGTCGCCCAAGAAGTATTTGTAGAAAATTTTGAAAACCCGCCAAAATTAGACTCAAGATTTTCAATGTTATACCTACAGTATGCATATTAAGTAGCAAGGGACTAAAAAAGAATATTTTTGAATTTATTTTAGTAAAGGAGTGCCGAGAGCGCCATGCTACAGTAGTGTATTAATAAAATTTACTTCTACGCTTTATTTAATTTGCCTCCAATTGAGCAGCTGATATTCCAGAAATACGGGACCTAGGTTCGATTTTGCATTTAGGGCATGTCGTTTTAACTTTTAAACATCGTGTTTCAGGTCCGCAGTCATTAATTTTCAGAGTTGATTCTACATAAAAAAATATGAAAAAAAGTTCCTATAAACATGTGCCCGGAAATCGCTCCTAAGAGACGTCTATAATTCTGGGGGGCTGATCACTAGTGGAATTAGTTGTACATCCGGCTTGGAATTAATTCCGGAATTATGGAATTATTACGGAATTATTCTGGAATTAATGGAATTAGTTGGAATTAGCCGGAATTAGTTGGAATTAGTTGGAATTAGCTGGAATTAGTTGGAATTAGTTGGAATTAGCTGGAATTAGTTGGAATTAGTTAGAATTAGCTGGAATTATTTGGAATTAACTGGAATTATTATGGAATTATTTGGAATTGATATGGAATTAATAAGGAATTATTTGGAATTGATGAGTACATCATTTAAAAGGAATTAAAGGAATTAGTTGGAATTAGCTGGAATTAGTTGGAATTGGTTGGAATTGTTTGGAATTAATGGAACTAAATCGGAATTAATGGAATTAGAATGGAATTAAAGGAATTAGCTGGAATTAGCTGGAATTAGTTGGAATTAAGTAGAATTATCTGGAATTAGTTGGAATTAAGTGGAATTATTTGGAATTCATAAGTATATCATTTAAAAGGAATTAAAGGAATTAGTTGGAATTAGCTGGAATTAGTTGGAATTATTTGGAATTAATATGGAATTGTTTGGAATTAATGGAACTAAATCGGAATTAGTGGAATAATTCGATTTCGATTTAATAATTAATAAAGTAGAAAGCTTTCGCACACCATCTGATACCAGGTGTATCATCGATCAGCGACCATATGCAAATAACATGGAAAAATGAATCATATTTTTTCCTGCTTCCGAGAATTAATTCCAAAAGTTTTAGCGTGTGTGGAGTGTTAGTATAGAGAATCCTGTAGCTCTTGGGATTTTTTTTGTTCATCAGCTCCTCTTAGGAACTGAACAATGACAGAGGCTGGAAATTTTCCGGGTACAATCGACACGCTTCGGCAGTTTTCGACTCCAAGATCAAACCAATTTTGTTTCGTGTTGACATTTGTTCGATAATTATTGTTAATTTTTTCGAAAAATGTCATTTTAGGGCCTTTTTGGCAAGAGATCGTAAAAGAAAGACGTTACAGCTCAAGTTACTAACTGAGGGTGTCGAGATAAAATTTAGCACACATATTCAGTGGGCACTTTGTAGGTGCTTATTAAATTTTGAGAGAATTCGATAGCTTTCAGTGCCCAAAATTTTATTACTATTTTTTCTAAAAATCTCATTTTAATGGCGAAAAGCTCCCTTGACCTTGTTGCAATTTGTATTTAAACTTCGCGCCTTGAATGTAGTACTTTTAGCCATAACCTGATCGTCTGATTACTTCCATGTCAACAACGACAAATATGTGAAGGTAATTGAAATATTTTTGAAATCTATTTTAGCAGTAAAGAAGCCATTGAATTTTGTCAATTGCTTCGTAGGATTATTATTAAGTGATTTGAGCTAAATAGTCACTGTAACTTAGAGTTGGCTACGTAAAATAAAATAATCGAGTTGATGATTGGTTACGTAAAATAAAATAATCAACTAAATTCAGACACTGGCTATTTATTTAGGTATAGGCCTGGGATGCTAAAACGTTGAATATAGTTTCACAAGATGAAGGTTAATTCTATTTCAGGCTTCACTTCACCCTAATATTTGATTTTGTGGTGCAACAAGGTCGGAAGAGTTACATTTTACGAGAAGTAAACAACTCACGTCGAATCTCGAGGGTGCCAAAGTTTCAAACTGGTAGCTATAAATCTGATGCAACCACTTTTAGCGGGTGTCACATGTGACTCCATTGCAATATAATTTCCTATTTACGCCGATTTCAGCAAGTTATGGCGACACGGTGATTTAAGGCCTTGCCAAAATTACCATGATTACTCGCAATATCATAAAGGGAATTTATTGCTTTGTTATCTTGTCAAATTTCTAAGTCACAACAGCTAGGATTGTTGGAAACTAGGAGATATCTTCATTTTATTGCTCAATTATTTTCCGAATCTGTTGTTTAAAATTCCTGGAATTTTTTCCACACAACAAATATTCTGAGGTAGGTTATCCAAGAAATTTCATTTAAGGGCACTTTATAATGAATACATTGTAACTTTAATGTCGTCGTAAAGTGGGTTAAAAACTTTTTCATTGGCTGATAAAATTTGCATTTTATATCTGGCAAAATAAATCAAAAACTGATACAAAATTCAATGTAACCTTGCATAATTTCCCTATAAAAAATATCGTGAAAGTTTTTTAACACAGACGAAAGCCGGGAAATAACTTTCTTAACTGATGAAAGTCAAAATTGGGAGACTTCGTCACTGATTTTATTATACCAGTCGATATAAATTAAATTGCCAAATGCTTTCGCACATTTTTATGTCCGACGCTCGACGGAGGCGCATCCACCCTAATTCCAGTACTCGACCGATGAATGGAAATTCTCCCGGCGCATCCAGCAAAATTTCATGCCTACTTTAAAATATGTAGTATCCTCGGTTGAACCTTTTACGAGGTGGTTATATCACCGAAGTGGAAATATATTCCTGTCTCGGTAAGCCCCCACCATATTATGTCGGTCTCTGACGCCTGAAACTGGAACGGGCTTTCTCGCTGTTTTGCATACACCGCTTGTCTTGCATTAATGACTCTCTTTTTATACAAATTGTATAATTTCGGGGGTTAAACGGGACGTGGCGTGTTAATATTTTGCGATCAAATTAACTTTCAATTGCGTGAAATATGCCACCGCATTAATTTTCAGGGGTGGAGATTTTTGATTTTTTGTGGTAAATTAATTCTTCCATTTTCGCGTAATATGATAATCATGCTTCCAGACTAAGTAATCTTCCTAATACTTGTATTATCATTAGTTTAGATGCTCTCTATTAAATTGAAATCTTGTTAGGGTAATTCAGTATAAAGTCTCTGGTAAAATCTCTCATTAAAGGCTTACAGCTTCAAACGTGCTTTATAATAGGCGAAAATCTCAAGATTTGTTTTGGATAGATTCTGAATATTATTCATGTCGGTGATGGTAGGAGTATACAGGGTGGTCGTTTTATCTTGAGACTGGCAAATATCTCGGAAAGGAAGCATTTTTGAAAAAAATGTTTTGTATAAAAGTTTTATGACTTCGAGGGGGGAGAAAATAGATGGCATCGACGCCATTTTGATTCAAGGTCATTTTCAAGGTCAAATAAAGGTGAACTTCATTTTTTTAAATGGAAACCTACATTTTTTATTACAGATTCTTATTCCCCGTAAAAGAACAAACAACTCTCATCTAAACTATTTTTGGATCCGATGGCTAGTTTGTCAGATATTTAAATGTAAATTTTAATCTTCTTCGAAATCCATTGCCTTCCCTAGCAACAGCAGCATGGCAAAAACAAAATCTACAACAATTTTTGTGGTTTATTTATCTAGAATTCATCGTTGCTAAGTATAACAAGGATTGTTCATTTGTTTTGTCTTGCCGCTGTTACTACCCTAGTAGCACAGACAGCTAGAAACTAGCTAGGTTTGTTGACTAGAACCAAGCTAAATGTGTTACGCGGATTTTGTTCGAACCTAACTAGGACTCCTAGCTAACTTTGTAGAGATATCATAGCCTTATCCTAGCTGGGAATCCAAGCTAGATTCGAACAAAATTGGCTTAATGAGGTTTAGCTCGTTTCTAGCTAGAAAAAGTAGCTAGATTTTAACTGGAAAGGCTATCGATATTTTAGCTAGGATACACAAGCTAGGATCTAGCTAGGGGAACACGCTAGGGTGTAGCTAGGATAATTCCTAAAATCTAGCCAGGAACTAGCGGTTTTTCCAAGTTAAATTTCAATTTGTTATAATTTTTTAAATCCAGTCAGGGTATTACAAAAAAATATAGATAGTAGGAAATATACGTGAGTATATTAATAAGTTAAAAATAATTTTACATAACAGGCAAAAAAAATGTTGAAGCTAAAATATTTAGGCGTTTAATATAGAATGATCACAAACAAGTTATGCAAAGTTAAAAACAATAATTAAATTGTTAAAAGAACATTAATTTATAATAATAGGTGATGCTTATAATATGTATATAGATTGCTTCTGTTTCTTATATCCTTAGAAGTGAATAGAAATTGTGAGATCACGGAACTCATAATTTCCCTATCGCCGTCGCCCTTGAATCCGTCTTCTTGGCATCTGCAACAATATAAGACCCGAATTTAATAAATAAATAATAACATTATAAGGAATGTTCAATTGAGGCGGTCCTTAAAAAGCGACCATGGACCAAAATTATTAATTTCTCCTAAATTTTGGACCGTGGTTGTAATCATAAAAAACGCTTCAATTGAATTTAATTAAATATATATATATAATACTTACTTTAAAATGCTGCTGACTACTGTTAATAGTAATAAACTGTAAACACACTTAACCTACACCTCGAATCGTTGGCGATCAACTTTATACTTTAGTCTACTAGAGTACTAGACGACAAATAACAAATCTCCTTTACCAACAAATCGCCCATGCCATCCATAGGCACTACCTACCTGAAAATCCGGGCGGCAATAAAAATAGAAATTTTACTGGTCTATACTTCAAAGAACTTTAGGATTTCTGAGAATCATCGATTTACTTTTAAATAGCTAGAATTTAGCTTTATTCTAGGTAGGGTTTCTATGTTCAAATTTGTGCGTTGCTTGATTCTAGCTAGGACTTCCAAGATTAATACTAGCTACAAATATAAGTCTTTTAGCTTTATTCTACTTGGGATTTCCTATGTTGATATTTGCCAGAAATAAAAGCTAAGACTTAGCTTCATTCAAGCTAGGAATTCCAAGGTAAATATTAGCTTAAAATAGAAGCTAGGACTTTACTTCATTCTAGCTAGGATTTCCGAGATTAATGTCAGCTGGGAATAGAAGCTAGGATTTATCTTTGTTCTAGCTGGAATTCCCAAGATCATTGTTAGTTAGGAATATGAGCTATAATTTAGCTTGATTTTAGCTCGGTTTTCCAAGGCCATCGTTGACTTGGAATCCAAGCTAGATTCTAGCTCAAATATGGCTTCCCTAGATTGATTCCCTAGATTGATAGCTAGGACATAGCTAGATTTTAGCTCAATTCTAGATGGTGTGCTACTAGGGTAGGGATTTCCAAAAAGGTTAAAATTTACATCAAATGATGTCATCTCGATTGTCAAAATGACACGAATTCATGTAACATTTTATTAATTTTGACTTTAATCGCCTAAGCCGATAAACTATTGAACAAACCTCGGATGTTATGAATCATAACAGACTTAGATGTCTTAAAATCAATTGACATCTATGCGTCTGTTGTAATAGTCATAACATTCCTAGGTATGTTAATAGCTATTAACAGCAGTGTTAATGTTAAAAGTCAATGACTTTTAATACTGGTGTCAAAATGTCATTTTTAACAATTGTCAACAAACGTTAAAACAAGTGTTTTTAATAGTGTTTGTAAAAAAAGTTTAAAATTTACATCAACGCTCTCCTTTGCCGAAATATTATAAACTAAAAGAAGTTTGATTTATATTAAATATCCGGCATAGGGTACTGCGGTTTCCACCAATATAATAGCATCCTAAGAGACAACCTCGAGGACAACCTCATCAAAAAATAAAAAGTTAAGCAGGATTTTTATTACGCTAGCTTTTCTAGATTAATGCCGCATAATATGAAAATCCTTTATGCAATATTTAATTTTCTCAAAGATAGACGAGACGAAATCGGCAGAGCGTAAAACTGGTAAGGAATATTTAACTAGCAAAAACTCTTCCCTGACGATTCACAACCTAGAAATGTTTATTAATTCTCGACAAACTTTAAATGCATACAAAAGGATGCGGGGGCCTTATTTACACCGACACTAAAAGGACGCGAGATTAAATTAGACGATGTGCTCCTTAAAAGCTGCCATTTTTCTAAACGGTTTTTTCATTTTTCACTCTAATACCACAAATTTACTTTAAAGATCCCTTCTTGCATAAAAATTAAATCGCCTTCCACTTAAGAGACTCCCGTTCCATTCATTTAAAGCCTGCATTTAGCACTGCCAAGACATTTGTAGTGTTTGCGCCACAAATCAAATAATTTTTCTCGATTTTTTGTCCGGTGCCTGTCCAAATTCGATAAACGACTTTCTGGAGATGATCCTGATACAATCGGAAAGCACACGAATTTCACATTTTTCGCGGTCGACTTAACTTTAATGCGATTTATTTCGTGTTGACTCGGATCGAGCCCTAGACGAAACTGCAGAATTTTAAAATCTCGAACGTGAAATTCCGTAATTAATGCGATTTTCTCGCGCCGGATAATCTTTTTTAAAAGTGCAAAAACATGAACCGGAGTTTAAAGACCCTGCCTCGTTTTCCTCCGGGATCATCATGATCCGTACGTTAATTCCCCAATTGAACATCGCAGGGGTATCTTTTCTTTCAATCAGTGATTTTCCTTTTGTGCTGCTGTGCAATTGCTTCGCACTCGCTCTTTAAATACGGGCGGGTGCAATAAAAAAAATTATTCATTGACTTTTTTATTTATATTAAAAAGTTTTTGCTGCGAGCCGCCTCCACGGTTAATTTTATTGCCTGAATTTCGTGAATTGCAGGAATACTCCAATATTAATTCGGTTTATAACGCGATTAAATAATTTCCGCGAAAATCAACTTCTCACATGATTGTCCTTTTGTGCTGCTGTGCAATTGGTTCGTACTTGCTCTTTAAATACGGGAGGGTGCAATAAAAAAAAAAATTGACTTTTTCATTTTTATTAAACAGTTTTTGCTACGAGGCGCCTCGACGGCTAATTTTATTGCCTGAATTTCGTGAATTGCAGGAATACTCCAATATTAATTCGGTTTATAACGCGATCAAATGATTTCCGCGAAAATCAACTTCTCATATCTTCGACAAATAAATAAATAAATAAACATAAAGATAGATAGTAGGTACCGCGGGGCGTCGCTTAGTAAATAACAATAAAACGATTTCAAAACATCTATAATCGCAGATTAATCCTTTCGTTTGTAAACCTGCCGGAATTTCTGTAAGATAATATTTACGAGTCTTCCTTCTATTTCAACAATAAATAGCGAAATTGCTGAAAGGTATATAGCTTAAGAGATTAAATATTATTACATATTTATGCTGGTGCTATTACGGCTGTGTACTATTCCACCCTTAGAAGGAAAAACACTATTTTGAGATTACAAAATTGAGATACTGGGCGTGATCCTTATGTTCTGACTTCTGAATATATTAATTTTTAATGCCAGAGGTTACAAGAAATTTAAAAAATTGTGACAGCCGAGAATTTTTTGATATTTTGATTGATATGCACATTATCATATAACTGAGAATTTTATAAATCTGCTGAAAATATTTAAACCTCCGATCACTTTAGATAATGTAATTCTCTGCTCTCGAAAACAGAGATAAGTATTATATTTCATTTTGAGAAAGTAAATCATTGCAAGTAGATACATCCTAGATTTTGAGACTTTCCCTCTTCCGTTACGAAATTTTCGATTTTCCCAAAAAAAATTTAAGTTTCTGAGTTTTGACACCTTTGTTTTTTGTGATATCTGAATTTGAATGAAATGATAATAAATACAGAATAGTATTTTTCGGACTCCCGGCGTTAAAGGTACTTCTTTAGTGCCCTGTTTTAGCGACTGAAGTAGGTATAGCATTTAATGCCAGGGGGACTAAATCTACTTATTACTAAAATACACATTTATTGAAATAGTAACGAATATTGCCCGTAATTCTTGCATCGTAAACTTTGTGCAAAAATCTTCGAAGGGGTATAGGGTTTTTTTTGTATTCTGCGTCCGATGGAGCAATTCCCAATTTTTTGGTTCGGTAGTTTTTGACAAAACGACGTCATCATCGTTTTTTTAAATAATGGAAACCCAGATTTTTTCAACGGATTCGGAATGTAAGAAGTTTTCTAGGAAGAAACCATGTATCACAGTTGACCGAAAAAGCAATCACGCCCACCATAGATTTTCAAAAATAGTAAAGGAGTCAGTCGAGGAATCAGTGAAAAAAAACACTTTTTGAAAAAACAAAAACACGTCAGCTTTATTTTTTTGATACAAACCCAATTACATTTACTTAAATTCTTTCTGTAATTTTTACAAACTGTAAACGCTGAAGAAATTTTGAAAAAAGGAAAAGGTATTTAAAAAAAAATAATTGCCCAGTTGGCTTTGCGTCAAAAAATTTAGTTCACATGTTTTTGCGTTTTTGAAAATTTTTGATTTTTCATGCATTTCCTAGATGCTTTTGAAAGTCTAGGTCTAGGGTGGCCATGGCTGCATTTTCGATAGTGTCCTAGAAAAATTCGTAGATCCCGAAATCGTTCAGAAAAATGTGGGTTTCCATTGTAAAAAAAGGCAGCATCCCCATTGGGGGGGGGGGGGCTTGATTTCAAAGCCTTGTGTTTAATATTTTAAAGTTGATATGCCTAAATGGCATTTCCCGTAGACCAATTGCTCCCAATAGGCTTTCAGCACTTCAACGGGTCTTAACGTGGTCTTAGTGTTATTACAAAATTTCGATTTTTCTACATAAAGGGCGCTAAATGCGAATCAATTTTGTCTTATTTAAAACCAGAATTTGATGGTGACAATAAATCTTTCAAAAACTTGTTTTGGATGGTTAAATGAGAATAATTTTTAAATTTGGAAATTGGTGTGCCGAAGCGGCAAGGGTCAACAGCGAATACACTTTTAGAAGCAGAATTTGAAGGTCTTTCCAATGGTGACGTGAAACATGGAGGTCTACATTTAAAATGTAAAAGTTGATGTGCCAAAATAGCATTTTGAGTTGCACAATTGGCTCCAAAAACTTTTCATATCTAAGTTAGGTTATCAGATGCCCACGTACCAAATTTCAGTCAAATCGGTCTGGTAGTTTTGGCTGTGGCGTGTTTACAAACGTATGTACACTACCCACGCACAAACACATTTTTAAAACAACTTTTTTGGGTTCCTGAGACCTCAAAACGAAAATTTTAGTGATTGCAACAACCTCCCTTTTTGACTGAAATGGCATAAAGCCCTCTCGTGATTTCACGCTCACATATGTATATGTACAATAATAATATAATATAGATAATATAATATAAATATTATAATATAATAATATACTATTATGTATCGAAGAAGCGTCAAAGTGAATGTTTTCCGTCTTGACAAAAAATATGGCCGAGGAGCAGTCTGAGAGCTATTCATTTCTTGAAATGCGGAAAACGATTTTCTCGCTGTGATTGATACATTCGTCTTCTTACAAAATGTAAACAAACATTCCAGCAAAATAATTACCTAATTGCGAGCTGTTAGCAACACGAGTACAGCTTATCTATATGACGGCCTCTTACCTATGTTCGTGGCTAGTCGGAGAAGAATATATTCTGTACTGCCTATTTTGTGTAATATAAAATTCTATCTATCAGTCAAGAACTGTAATCCCTTCGCAGCTAGTCATGAAAATAACGAGATTTTGAACTTGAACTGCAATCAGGTTTTATAAGACCCATTAGACAATTTAAATGAAGAAAAAGGGGCAATAGGAACAAGAAGAAAGAGAAATTTATATAGTCCTTGAGGCTTTTGGGATTCATCGAAAAATTCGCAAAGTGTCGATTTAGTAAATTTATTGTTATTTGCTTCAGGGCAAAAATCAATCAGCCGGCAGTTAGTCGAGACATAGATTACAATAAAATCGGGAAACGACCGTAAAGCAGCGTCGAAAAAGCAACGGAAACGGCCTATATATTTATGTTTTAATGTCATAAACAGAGGCCCGTGCGTGAGGGTATAATAAATGTGAACGCAGCTTCATTTAACGATTATCTTCCACCTTCCGAATGAGTTATACCCCCCTCAGACGAGTGGAAGAGTGCAATCATCGCCCCAACGCCGAAAATTGTTGTAACGCTGTTTCATATCTCCACGGGAAAACTCGTATTTCATCCAGAAAACGTGATGCTGTTAATTCGGCTCCTCCACAGAGTTATCTTTCTATTTCGTTAATTTCGATCGGAGGGGAAAACTACCTTTTCCAGCCCCATGTGCATATCTATAATTCGCAGAACTGCTCAAACGTTTCAAGGAACGGGATCTTCCCAACGGACGCATCAGCCTTTTAGATTTACTCTCTGCCTCATTTCATGTTTCCTTTCATGTCTTGCCCTCGGAGAGTTGCAGATGCTTTGACGAGGTGTTTGCATGAGAAAAAAAAAGGATTATTTTTCATCGCCTTAAAAAATCTGTTTCCTTTTAGAAAACCAATTTATATATTGGGTGCTTTGAATCCGGAATTCCAATAGCGTCAAGTCAAGCTGTGACGATAAGTTTAAAATTTAGGATGGCTATTGATGTCATCTTTCGCGGTGAATATGGTTAGACCGTCCACGCCCGAAGACATAAATTTCTTTCAGGGATTTTCCATTCTATTTGTCCTCTCTGACACGAATCAATTAACTAAAATCGTTGAAATATGACAACGAATACGCTTTTCAAATTAAATATCACTATTCAATTGGATTATTATACCATGGCAGTCGCATTTAAATGTGAAACGTAGGAATTTATGCCAATATTCCAGCGGAACTGGAAATTTATCGTTGCTGGCAGTATGGGAGTTGTAAAAATTAAATTTATTCAAGATGAATAATTTCGGAGATCAATGCAATTGCATCACGAGATCAACTTTAAATTGAATCAAACAAAAAATTAATGGAGAATTTCAAGTTTGGGGTCTCATCGGATGCTTTTGTTGCTGTTCGGGTTAAAAATAAATTCCATGCATTAAGTTTTACGGTGGATGGAATTTATGGGGCTTTATCCTCCTGATCGCGTGCACTTTAAACGTTTTTATAATCCATCGAATGGAACCGGCTCTTTTTCTACCGTTGAGAATAAAGACTGGAATTTGTGGATTGTTCTTGGAGAAGTGAAAAATCGCATAAGCTTCCACATTAAAGGCGATTTTGATTTTTGAGCTTCGTTCGAATAAAAGGGTGACTATACGAAAGGAACCGAATTTATTCCAATGTTCCTCCAACGGCTTAATCATAATTATTATTAGATATACGGGCGTAAAGAATTCATTAGTATTAAAACAGCGCTACATATAAGGGCATAAAGTTATACATTATGGACAAGGCGCATATTTTGTGAAGAATCAATTGAACGCATTTGGGATTCAGTCTACCTTTTACAATTGTTCAGTTTCCTTCGCAGTTTTAATTGCATAATTTTTTTATTTTCGTGTTTTATTTCGTAATTCTACTTAATCACACTTAATTTTCATTCCTCTTGACTTTTCATCCCCTTTCACAATTTTTCAGCCCCGAGTGTTAATTTTTCAAAATTCGCCAAATTTTGTTTTCATTCCGGTAATTCTTTTCATTTACCCATTCCTGTTCATTTTCTATTTTTAATTTTTGTAACAACAATTTTTTAACATTTCGCCTTTTTGACACATCTGTGCGTTTGCGGAGGCACTACTACTAGGTGCAGATTGATAAAATCTGCACCCGATTCCACCAGTAAGACCAGCCGCCTCTACATACACATTAACTTGATAAACATCTACCGAGATATACATCGCATTGATATACCTCTTCCGTTAGCTTTTTCTACCGTTGAGAATAAAGACTCCAATTTGTGGCTTCCACATTAAAGGCGATTTTGATTTTTGAGCTTCGTTCGAATAAAAGGGTGACTATACGAAAGGAACTGAATTTATTCCAATGTTCCTCCAACGGCTTAATCATAATTATTATTAGATATACGGGTGTAAAGAATTCATTAGTATTAAAATAGCGCCACATACAGTGTGTCTTATTTTAACTGGAACCACCCAAATATTTCGGTTAATATTGAGCTAATCAACTGGCTCTTTTTTTGCACATGTAGAGTTCCAGAATCTGCATCTGTGTAATACTTCACCTTTTTCTTATCCAGAAATCTCACCCAACTGCGATTAATTAAAGAGGCCAAAAATAGCGAAATCGTATTAGGCATTTTTTTACCGAAAAAGTTTATTAAGAAAAGTTGCTCAGGAATCAGGATTACTCTAAATGGGTAAATCCGAACTTTCAGGCTAAAATAAAAATGTTGAATTTCTGGAGGAAAAAATGAAAAATATCGAAAACTTCAATATTTTTGCAACAAGAAGGTTGCTGTGTAATAAAAAAAGTATTGAAATAGGTTTGTTTGACATTTGTTGTTAGCGGTAAAATTTAACAATCGCAGAAAAAGTTGGAATTATAAGCTAATAAATAATAATCTTAATAATTGAAAGTTTTTCTGCGATTGTTAAATTTTGCCGAGCCATAGCTAACAGGAACTCTCAAACACTGATTTCAATTGTTTTTAACTACACAGCAACCCTTTTGTTCTAAAAATAATGAAGTTTTCGATATTTTTCATTTTTCCCTCCAGAAATTCAACATTTTTATTTTGGCCTGAAACTCCGCACGTACCCATTTGAGGTCATCCTGAGCAACTTTTCTTAATAAAATTTTTCGATAAAAAAATGCCTAATACGATTTCGCTGTTTTTGTCCTCTTTGATTAATCGCAGTGGGCTAAGATTTCGGGATACAAAAAAAGTGAATCATTACACAGATGCAAATTTTGAAGCTCTACATGAAGAAAAAAAAGCGAATTAATTTGCTCAATATTAACCGAAATATTTGGGTGGTTCCAGTTAAAATGAGACACACTGTATAAGGGCATAAAGTTATACATTATGGACAAGGCGCATATTTTGTGAAGAATCATTCTCGAATCTCGACGTGTCGAATTCATTCGAAACTCTCGCAACATTATCGCACCCGTTATAACGCAATTCAGGTAAGTTTAAGCCCGCTCGAGCCCTAATCCCCTTGTTAAAATTCCCATTAGAGAAGGATTTGACCGACCAAATTGTAGGTTTTATTTCCACTAAATGAATTGGGATAATAAAAACGACGAGAGTGGCTGCTGTATTAACTTCTGCGGGTATCGCTACGGCACTCCATTTCACCGCCATTAATAAGATAGATAACAGCTTGCGGAGCATAAAGGTCATCATTTCACCATGCATTACACCGCTGTGGTGTACTTAAGTCGAGTAATTCTGGTTGAACGACGTTGCAAATGTCCTAAAGCATGTAACGAGGCATGTGGATGCATGATGGTTTATCAAAGGCAATGTCAATGGAATGTTCAATCCTGAGCGTCGTTCAAAATTTGAGTGGTTGAGTGAAATATCACTGAGTTTAGAAAGTAATGCATATTGCTTATAATATAACAGTTATTCATTATGCAAGTATGGAATACATTCTCGAACAAATTTTAGCACTAGGTGTAAAGTTTGTCACCCGACGCGCAGCGGAAGGAAACAATCACACAGGGCGTTAAAATATAACTTCTCCCCGTGTATAACAAAATAAACCACTGTAAAATATTAAAACGAACTTTAGAATTCGTTCTGCCTATATGTTCAATAAAAAAGAACGCCAGTAGTCCCTGGATTTTTAACCCGAGTTGCTGCAATACCACTCCGAAGTTCATAATTTCAATATCAGAAATTTCACTTGAATTTATGAATTACACTCCCTTGTCTTAATTCTTAATAATCTACATTGCTCTTACTCAATCTAAAGAGCAACTTGTATGAACCATGAATTCTGCACTCACTTAAACGTACCTATGGTTTTGTACAAGTACCGCTACAATTTCCTGGAAAGTTATAAAATTCGAACAGATATACCAAAACAAGAAACTCTATCTGCAAACTCTAAAATCCAACAAACCCTTAATTAAAGTCAGCATTTGCGTGCATTCTAAACCAAAGTTGTGATTGGTTTGGCCAAAACGAACGCGTCTCGTAATTGGCGGTGACGACCAAAAGTTCGGCAGTAAACACCCGGGGTCAGTTTCGGACTCGTGAATTAATGACTAACGTGCGTGTAAACAAAGCGATAAAAAAATTACTTGACGCACTTCCGTGTTTTTACGTTGCCTTACGAGATTAAGGCAAGGCCGCATCGTAAATTACTGAAAGAATTTCAGCCCCATGGAATCCGGAAAGGGAGTCAGACACTGGAAAACTGTGCAATCGTTCATCCAATTAACACCGGAGTTTGTTCGCAATAACCGTCACAGCGACCCCTGGATTGGAAAATCGCGAAACCCGCACAAACTTTAAATTAGCACTCTGTATCGCACAATTGAATTATTTAATTGATTTCGCGTCAATACGAACAGTTTTTGCATGTTTCCGCAATTTTATTAGCGGTGCGCTCCCGAGCTGGCGAAAACCCAATTAACCCAGATACGCAAATGGGATAGGAATAGAAATATTCTGATAAATTATGAAAACGAAAAATGCGCTACGCTGAAGAGGGTCAATAAAAATTGGGTTAATTCTAGATGCACGTCAAAGGAGTAAAGTGCAAAAGGAAGCGAACCATACCTCTCGAATTCAGGACCGAAAACGTGACATTTTGAAATAGTGAACAGGCTTTTCATAAAAATGAAATTAAAACGCAAATGCAAAGATTTTAGTGTCAAATTGAAGACTATCTCAACGTAGCATCCAATAGGTAACGAATATTCCACCGGTTGAGAAGAACAGGAAGAGAACAAGTTATGCGATCACGTAAAACTATTTTTCTTCCTACACTAACTGAAAATGAGATTTTCGGGATTCAGCAGGGCTGTAAAAGGACCGCTTCTCACGGCTAGTCGTGTAAAAATTATACTAACGGCTAGGCGTGTAAAATGGACAATATGGCGACGGTGATTGGCGTATGACGGAAGACAGCACACGCGATTTTGCCAAATTTAAATTGTATGACTTGACGTCTAGATCTTCTTGATCTGTCACTTGGGTTGTCAAATTTCAAAATTAATTAATTACTTATTTTTAACTGGTGTAGGAAGAAAAATGTTGTATAAACCACAGCGAAAAAGTGGTTTTACGCGTCTCCATTTTTTTCATATTCCATATTTTCACGCTTTGGGTTATAAACTACTATAATATAATAATAACAATAATTATTGTAGTAGTTAAGCAATCGAAAAGTAATTAAAAATTTCTTCACTAAAATACTTAATTATTATTCCCCTTATCACTTTACTGCGACTAATAAAGGAAATAGTATTTAGTTTATATTGTACAGATTCCTATAATAATTACGTCTTTATTGATTTATCTACCTGGTACAATTAAGATATTAGCGCGTGTTCTTTTATATTTTATTATCCCCATTTTGCATCACAGTTTCTAACATTATTGCTCTTTCGATAAGAGAATAGTATAAAAATCTTGAGGATCCAGCGATCTACATCAGTTCTTCGATTGACAGTCATTGGTACAATGAGGTCAATAGTAGCAATAGTCGCCTTGTTGGCTCTAGTAACAGGTAAGATACTTCAACTAAAATAATTTTCTTTTAATTGACGTTTGCATTAGGGCTTGAAGCCAAAGCTCTTGTCGTGAGGCCATCTTACCTTGACCCGGCACAAACAATTTCCGTCAGACCAGCAGTAAGACCAGTCGCACCCGATTTCGGAGTAGATGAAATCGTTCCAATAGTGCCCGGTATCAAACCCGTCGTACCTGGAATCGAGACTCCAGTCATTGAGATTGAACCCGTCCCAGTAGTACCCGGAATCAAACCCGTCGTACCTGGTATCGAGACTCCAGTAATTGAGATTGAACCCGTCCCAGTAGTACCTGGAATCAAACCCGTCGTACCTGGAATCGAGACTCCAGTGATTGCAATCGAACCCATCCCAATTGTACCCGGAATCAAACCCGTCGTACCTGGTATCGAGACTCCAGTAATTGAGATTGAACCCGTCCCAGTAGTACCCGGAATCAAACCCGTCGTACCTGGAATCGAGACTCCAGTGATTGCAATCGAACCCATCCCAATTGTACCCGGAATCAAACCCGTCGTACCTGGAATCGAGACTCCAGTGGTTGAAATTGAACCTATATTAGTAGTACCTGGAATCAAGCCTGTTGTACCCGGAATCCAAACTCCAATTATTGAGGTTGAACCCATCCCAATTGTGCCAGGAATCAAACCTTTGCCAATTGAAGTTCCAGCACCACAAGAGCCAGTACCAATTGTACCTGGAATCAAACCCATTCCAGTCGTCCCAGGAATCCAAACTCCAGTCATCGAAGTTGAACCAATCCCAGTTGTACCTGGAATCAAACCAGTTCCAGTCGTCCCAGGAATCCAAACTCCAGTCATCGAAGTTGAACCAATCCCAGTCGTACCTGGAATCAAACCTGTTCCAGTGGTCCCAGGAATCCAAACTCCAGTCATCGAAGTTGAACCAATCCCAGTTGTACCTGGAATCAAACCAGTACCAGTCGTCCCAGGAATCCAAACTCCAGTCATCGAAGTTGAACCAATCCCAGTTGTACCTGGAATCAAACCAGTACCAGTCGTCCCAGGAATCCAAACTCCAGTCATCGAAGTTGAACCAATCCCAGTCGTACCTGGAATCAAACCTGTTCCAGTGGTCCCAGGAATCCAAACTCCAGTTATCGAAGTTGAACCAATCCCTGTTGTACCTGGAATCAAACCAGTTCCAGTCGTCCCAGGAATCCAAACTCCAGTCATCGAAGTTGAACCAATCCCAGTTGTACCTGGAATCAAACCAGTACCAGTCGTCCCAGGAATCCAAACTCCAGTCATCGAAGTTGAACCAATCCCAGTTGTACCTGGAATCAAACCAGTACCAGTCATCCCAGGAATCCAAACTCCAGTCATCGAAGTTGAACCAATCCCAGTTGTACCTGGAATCAAACCAGTACCAGTCGTCCCAGGAATCCAAACTCCAGTCATCGAAGTTGAACCAATCCCAGTTGTACCTGGAATCAAACCAGTACCAGTCGTCCCAGGAATCCAAACTCCAGTCATCGAAGTTGAACCAATCCCAGTTGTACCTGGAATCAAACCAGTTCCAGTGGTCCCAGGAATCCAAACTCCTGTCATTGAAGTCGAACCAATCCCAGTTGTACCCGGAATCAAGCCTATTGTACCAGGAATCCAGACTCCAATTCTTGAAGTAGAACCCATCCCAGTTGTGCCAGGAATCAAACCTTTGCCAATTGAAATTCCCGGAATTGAAACTCCACAAGTTCCAGTTGCTCCCGGCATCAGGCCTCTTCCCATTGAAATTCCAACCCCACAAGAACCAGTTCCAATTGTACCTGGAATTAAACCAGTCCCTGTCATCCCAGGAATCAGCACTCCAGTGATTGAAGTTAATCCCATCCCAATCGTACCAGGAATCAAACCCCTTCCAGTACCAATTGTACCAGGAATTAAACCAGTACCAGTCGTTCCAGGAATCGACACTCCAGTGATTGAAGTCAATCCCATCCCAATCGTACCAGGAATCAAACCTCTTCCAGTACCAATTGTACCAGGAATTAAACCAGTTCCAGTCGTTCCAGGAATCAACACTCCAGTGATTGAAGTTAACCCCATCCCAGTTGTACCAGGAATCAAACCTCTGCCAATTGAAGTTCCCGGAATTGAAACTCCACAAGTTCCAATTGTCCCAGGAATCAGGCCTCTTCCAATTGAAATCCCAACTCCACAAGAACCAGTTCCAATTGTACCTGGAATTAAGCCAGTCCCTGTCATCCCAGGAATCAACACTCCAGTGATTGAAGTCAATCCCATCCCAATCGTACCAGGAATCAAACCCCTTCCAGTACCAATTGTACCAGGAATTAAACCAGTTCCAGTCGTTCCAGGAATCAACACTCCAGTGATTGAAGTTAACCCCATCCCAGTTGTACCAGGAATCAAACCTCTGCCAATTGAAGTTCCCGGAATTGAAACCCCACAAGTTCCAATTGTCCCAGGAATCAGGCCTCTTCCAATTGAAATCCCAACTCCACAAGAACCAGTTCCAATTGTACCTGGAATTAAGCCAGTCCCTGTCATCCCAGGAATCAACACTCCAGTGATTGAAGTCAATCCCATCCCAATCGTTCCAGGAATCAAACCCCTTCCAGTACCAATTGTACCAGGAATTAAACCAGTTCCAGTCGTTCCAGGAATCAACACTCCAGTAATTGAAGTTAACCCCATCCCAGTTGTACCAGGAATCAAACCTCTGCCAATTGAAGTACCCGGAATTGAAACCCCACAAGTTCCAATTGTCCCAGGAATCAGGCCTCTTCCAATTGAAATCCCAACTCCACAAGAACCAGTTCCAATTGTACCTGGAATTAAACCAGTCCCTGTCATCCCAGGAATCAACACTCCAGTGATTGAAGTCAATCCCATCCCAATCGTACCAGGAATCAAACCCCTTCCAGTACCAATTGTACCAGGAATTAAACCAGTTCCAGTCGTTCCAGGAATCAACACTCCAGTGATTGAAGTTAACCCCATCCCAGTTGTACCAGGAATCAAACCTCTGCCAATTGAAGTTCCCGGAATTGAAACCCCACAAGTTCCAATTGTCCCAGGAATCAGGCCTCTTCCAATTGAAATCCCAACTCCACAAGAACCAGTTCCAATTGTACCTGGAATTAAACCAGTCCCTGTCATCCCAGGAATCAACACTCCAGTGATTGAAGTCAATCCCATCCCAATCGTACCAGGAATCAAACCCCTTCCAGTACCAATTGTACCAGGAATTAAACCAGTTCCAGTCGTTCCAGGAATCAACACTCCAGTGATTGAAGTTAACCCCATCCCAGTCGTACCAGGAATCAAACCTCTGCCAATTGAAGTACCCGGAATTGAAACCCCACAAGTTCCAATTGTCCCAGGCATCAGGCCTCTTCCAATTGTAATCCCAACTCCAGAAGAACCAATTCCAATTCTCCCTGGAATCAAACCAATTGTACCCGGAATTGAAACTCCAGTTCTTGAAGTTAGGCCTGTTCCAGTTGTCCCAGGAATCAAACCTGCCCCTCTTCCAGTTGAAGAAGAAGTACCATCTTGCGTTTCGGACTGGGTGGCAAAACTCATCCCCTTCTAAATATTTCTAGACTAACACTCTGTAGATAATTACTAGAATATATAATTTGCATGTCAAAAACTCGTTATTTCACCATAAAATCTAAACCCAAACCTCCAAAGTTATAGGAAATTAAAGTTGGGCCAACATCAGCAAAATTGGGGTGAGCGTAATATGTAGGCAATCGCGGACTATTGCCTCGAAGTTTAGATACTCGACTGCAGCTTCATGTGGTTGCCACCATAATTAAACAATTAGTTTGAAACTCGGCAAGATCAACAAAGTCTTGTAACTTACATCCAGCGGCTTCCTTTTCCTTGCAGCTTACATCGAATTATTTGTCTTCATCCCTTAATGAAAATTCACCCAACTGGTCCGTGCCGGAAAATAAAATATGACACAATGAGTGAAAATTATGCACCCTCGTACAAATTGCGGCGTATTTTCCAGACCAATCTCTGCATTTACAATAGGATTAGACGTTTAATAGAATCGTTGCAGTTGAGGAGCCATCTCTAAACTCTTTATTACGGAGGAAAAACGCGCAAATTCCATCCCCAGACCGACAATAAAGATAAGCTGAAGACAATATTTCATCTGGACCTTTCCCATTTTTATGTGGGAGTAAAACGAAACGAGAGTATTTAGAAATTTCGCGTCAAAGGCAATTTCATGCGTTGGTGATCATGACAGGGACGATTCAACCATTCTCTTCAATCTATTATACACAAAGCGACCAATAATTTATTGTCTTCGCATTCCTTTAATTGGGAGTTTTTATATTTTTATTATTCCATCTTTATTGGGCTAAAAACTGCTTCTTTGTGAAAATTTTGGAAAATTCGGTAAATAATAATATGATTAATAAATAAATCTCAAATAATTGTGTCTGCTCTCAATGGGAGAAGCCAGATTCTCTATTACCGAATTAATAATATTTTAGATAAACCAGAATCGAAAAATAACAAACGTCACAAAAATTATTTTGAATTCCGACCGAACAATATATCTGCACATTTATTATTCCAAACGACCATATGAATTCCATTTAATACGCTCATCGGCCGTTTTAAATTTGTTCACTGATCCGATATTAAATTTAAAACGATCCACCCTCGCACACGTCAATTTATGCATTACCATAAATTATAATTGGAACATCTGAACGTGACAAATTTACGAATCGTTGCTCGAATATTGTAGGCAGGTAACCAAAAAAGCTTTACCCACCTTAAGTGAGGATATGCCATCTCAAAGCACCGTTTCGTTCTCCATCGAAGACCTGGAAAAAAATTTAATTTCGTTATTCTTCCGCTGCAATAACAAAAATATGAAATTCCGCTTTAGACACAAAGGGAGGGGCCTGTTGGGGTTTATTATAAATTTGGAATGAAAAACGCGACAGCGCTATTCGAAACTCTCGTAAACTCTGTTAATCTCGTGTTTCATCACGGGATTGTTTAATTTAGTCACGACCGCAAAAACGCAACGACATCGTCAAGGGGAATATTGAATGTGGCATTTTGGTCACTTTATACATAAACTCCGTCTGCGGGCTTATAAGGCATAACTTAGGGCGTTAATAATATATCAAGGGCCGGGAGAGAATGAATCATTTAATTTAAATTGCAATTCGGTCCTGTAGTACATACGTTGTTTTTATTAAATCAGTCAAAAATGGCCAATATTGTGGCCATTTTTCTTATAAAGAACCAAATTAAAAACCTAGTTTCTATAGTGATGACAAAAACATTCGGTACCTATACAGGTGAATTATAGTTATAAATAACGGTAGCAACGTTCCTCAAATAATTATTTTCTAAGAACGACGTAAAAATGCAAAAAGTTTGGAAATAGTTCCGAATTGATGTTTTGCACAAACAAATTCAAGAAAAATATTCGAGGAAGAGTTTAACGAATTTTTGAAATGAGGGGAAATCGGACGGAGGCAACATGAAATTTTTACACTGACTGGCAGAAACTGGCGAAGGTAGAATTGTTAAGGTTGTCGACAACAATCAGCGCGTTCCACCAAAAGATTCATTTTTCTCATTTTTTGCCAATGAAATAATTAAATACTGTTAGGTTTTGGCCGGACGGATCTGTTGTACCTTGTACCCAGTGATGTGAGCCGGTCATATGACCGTGTCATGACGGTCGGTCATGACTGTCATGACCGTCACGTCACAATACAAAATGACCGTGACCAATAATAATAATAATATTAATAATAAATTTTATTCTTTATAACTAAATATGTAATTGCATTAAACGCAACCCTTTGGCATGTTAATAAGAATATACTTACATGGACGGAAAAACAGAGTAACCAACAAAAATTTTGACATTCGTGATAATTTGGTAAAAAAACCAAATTATTCTGACATGCACGCATGCCCGTAAGAAAATGATTCGACTTTAATATCTAAGTATTTAACAATTCTGACTGAAAATTTTTATAGGTACCTATTTCCCATTAATTAATTTTATTATTATTAACTATTGTCATTTATTACTGTCATATGACCTGGTCATGACCGGTCATGACGTCACGATGTTACGTGACCGTCATTTTACATCACTGGTTGTATCCAATAGTCCAAGAAAATGCAGCGAGTCGATCGTTCGAATGCTAGAATCTCTCACAAGTGAAGTTAGGTGGAATTTGAAAAATGCGGAGTAAAAGCGTTTATAGAAAATAGGGCAGCTAAGGAAGCGACAGGAACCTCCCCACTTGGTGAACAATTCAATCCCCAATCACCTATGAATTTCAATCCACAGTCTCGAAGTGTTTCGGGAGTTTTTAAAATTTTTATTTATTGCCAAAAGGGCACTAAGTTTGATTGTACTTTCGGAAACAGAAATTAAAGACCTTCCAAGAGACTTAATAAAACAAATGGTGGTCATCTTTCAAATCTCATAGATGACATGCCAAAAAGGCAATTGTAATTGGCCATTTGCCATCAAAATTAAGATTTTCCTACTTGCTATGACTAACGGTTGGGAATATATTAAATCCTTTTTTCTTAAAATGGCTGCGAAGCAATAGGTAATAAATTGTCGGTCTGAAGATGGCATAAATTTGTCGAAACTAGTCACCCCATATCAATATACAATTTTTAAGAAGGAGTGGATTTAATATATTCCCAACCGTTAGTCATTATGGACCTTCTTTACACTTTTTCCACCATTACAATTATCTACTTGCTATATTTAAATTTTACTCCACCAACCTTAAAGCGTTTTCTGGGATTTCTGACATTTGTGCTAAGAAAATTTCTAGTTTAAGTATGATGCAAATTTCAAAGTTAATATACCAGAATGGCACTTGCCGTTGGCCGATTTCATTAATATCCGTTCGATAGTCTCCGAGAAATCATACATACATACGTACGTACACACACAGAGACATTTTATAAAAACCACTTTTAAGTGATCCTGGGACCTTGAAACATGAAGATCTGGTGTTATCTCAATTTCGAGTTTTGGAGTGATTGCATCAGTAACCTCTCATTTTTAAATTGGTTAAAATGCAAATTTAAATCAGATAATTTGGGAGAGTACGAGTGACAGTGAAGCACGAGTTCAAATCCAAAGCATTATCGCTCAAATCTCCGAACAACCGGAACAAAACCCAACTCGCCTGCAGTACCGCATCTCCCTGGAGTGCAAGGGACGTAAGGGTGGGTGTCCCTTTTCTGAATCTCACGGATCCAATCCAATAAATTATAACCTCAGAGTACGTATAAACAAACGTGATCGTTATTGTTTTTGCGCAAACCAGCAAGATAAGGCTGCCTATGGCTTCTCGAAGCCTAGGCAACCAGTTAAACCTTAGCAAGAAACAAAAGCGGTATCTCCATGTCGGCCCCTGAGTACAGGAGCGTCGTGGGACGAAACCAAAACCTACAAGAAACCTTCCCACAAAAAGATCAAGCAATCATTGTAAATGCCGCCAACGACTACAAGCTAAATGAATACGTCATAGAAATTGCAAAACTAGTAACTCCTAAGAACATATTATTTGCTTCCAAAATATCAAACAATAGGATATGCGTATACCTACAAAGTAGAGGCTTGGTAGACAAACTATTGTCCGAACATGATACCATTAAAATTCAAAATCAAATTCTGGGTATTCGAAGACTCATAACCCCCGCTAAACGGATCATCATATCAAATGTCTGCCCCACAATTCCCCATGATAAACTAGAACACTTACTTGGAAGCCTAGGTCTAAAACTAGTCTCCCCGATATCATTCTTAAAAGCGGGCATCCCAGGAGATGAATTCAATCACATTTTGAGCTTCAGAAGACACGTATACGTTCAAGAGACCGAAGACATAAACCTACCATCGTCAGTAATCATAAAGCATGAAGACACAAACTATAGAATTTTCTTGACATTTGATGACATAGTATGCTTCCAATGCAAGGAGAAAGGGCACATAGCGGAGAAATGCCCAAACAACCAATCACAACCAACGCAAACAGACGAAATTGAAATCCCCATGACAACCGAAGCAGAAAACAACGAAAATAACACGCAACTAAGAAAAAGACCACCCCCCACCCCCTCAGAAGAATCCCAGGAATTTTTCAACACTAACAACGAGGAAAATCAAAACACCTTCCAAACTCCTCAAAAAGTTTTGAAAAAGCCAAAATCCAAAAAGAAAAAAACCGAAACACCAGCAGAAACCCAGGACGATACTCGAGAACTACTGGAACCAATCAAAACAAAAATTGAATGTGCCAACCCTCCATTCGTACTAAACTTCGTAGAATTTCTTGATTTTATGATAAATGTAAGAGGATCTGCCGATCCGTTTAGTGTAGCGCTTAAGTACACACCTGATGTAGAAAACCTCGTGCATATGATGAACCAACTCTATCCAGATCTAGGGCACAGAAGCATAAAAGGTCGTTTCACTCGAATACAAAAAAGACTAAAACTAAAATTAAATTTAGAAGAAAACAAAGAACACACTACTGACTATGACTCCGAATCCTCTGTGGTGTCTCAAAGAAGCTCCTACTAACCTTTTAGTAAAGTTACCTTATATTTATTTTAAATTCAATTAATAAAATTCAATTTAATTCAATGGAACATAAACGGGTTTTACACCCGTCTCGAGAAACTGCAAAAATTAGTGTCCCAAAAGTCTCCCACCATAATCTGCCTGCAAGAAACAAATTTTAAGCACGATCAAATACACAAGCTTAAAGGATACAATCAAATATCCAAATCTCGGCAAGATCGACAAAAAGCTAGCGGCGGAGTAGCCATCTATATAAAGGAGGATATGTACGCCCAGGAAATAAACCTAACGACAGAATTAGAAGCAGTTTTAATTCATATAGAAATGGAACAATTCAAAGTCAATATTTGTAATTTATACGTACCCCCAAACAAGCCGGCGACAAAGCAACAACTACAAGACCTAATCGACCAAGTTCCCACACCACGAATAATGTTAGGCGATTTCAACGCACATAGTCCAAACTGGGGCTCAAGTTTTTCTCACAAATATGGGAAAGTTGTAGAAGCATGGATAGAAGACAACAACTGCGTAATATTAAACACAGGGGAACAAACCCATTTCAATTCCTTCAAAGGCACCTTTTCCGCCATAGACATTGCAATAGCAGACGCAGTAACAGCAACGGATTTGCTGTGGCAACCACTAGACCACCTATACGGAAGCGACCATTTCCCCATAGAAGTAGTTAAATCTAACAAGAACACACAAGAACAAGAAATAGAGTGTACAAAATGGAATCTTAAGAAAGCACAATGGGGACCCTTTACAGAATACGTAAACGAAAACTTGAACACCATTGATAAAAGTATCGAGGAAATGGTCCAGCATTTCACTCATATAGTGACCACAGCTGCAAAAGAACACATAGGGTATATAAAACCAAGGAAAAATAAAACAAATGTTCCGTGGTGGAACGACAAATGTGAACAAGCCATCAAAGAGAGCAAAAAGGCACTAAACAAAATCAGAAGACACAACAATACAGAAAACCTCCTGTCATTCAAAAATCTTAGAGCAAAAACAAAGCTAATCTTAAAACAAAGTAAAAAAGAGTCGTGGCAAGCTTATCTTTCAAGTATAAACAGTTCAACGCCCGCATCAGAAGTATGGAACAAAATAAGGAGCATGAAAGGAGTCAAATACAAACCAAAGATACAAATACGAAAAGATAACAAAATCATTGAATCCAGCAAAGAGGTATCAAACTTGTTTGCCGATACATATGAAAAACAGTCCAGTTGCGACAATTACAGTCGTAAATTTCAAATCTACAAAAAACGTATAGAAGATGAGAAGCAAAAAGAAACCAAGACTGATTACAACCCCATAAACGAACCGCTTACCAGAGATGAATTTAACAACGCTTTGAAGACATGCAAAAACAGTAGCCCCGGACCAGACAACATTCCCTACCAATTTCTCCAAAACCTACCCGAAAAAGGAAAAAATTTCCTACTAGAAGTGTATAACAAAATCTGGATGTCAGCCAAACTACCGAAAAGCTGGACGGATGCAATAATAATCCCGATCATCAAACCAAACAAATCTAGACACGACTTAAAATCATATCGACCAATATCTTTAACGTCTACTTTGTGCAAGCTGCTTGAGAAAATTATCCAGAGACGGTTGATGTGGTTTTTAGAGGATAACAACTTACTCAGCCAGTACCAAAACGGTTTCAGAGGTAACAGATCCACTGCCGACAATATAATAAGACTCGAATCCGAGATAAATGAGGCGTTCGCGGATAGGCAAAAACTAATAGCTATTTTTTTTGACCTAGAAAAAGCATATGATCTAACATGGAGAAATGGTATTCTTATAAACATGGATAAAATGGGGATCAACGGCCGAATGAAAGATTTTGTAAAAAACTTTTTCTACGACCACTATTGTAAATAGCCAATTTTGTACAATATACAATCTAAGTAAGCCGTTCCTTACGCACAGAAATCTAAAACTGTGCGTAAAGAGTGAAAATCGCACAGTTTTCAATTGTCATTTGTCAAATGTCATTTTTCACTCATTATTGTTGAATTTATCATTCTTATTCAGTTGATTCTCCCCTTATTAATAAGGATATTTTTAAAACATATCGACTACTCTTCCAGGATAAAATTTACAGTTCAACCACAAAGGAAAATCCGAGGAAAAATCAAAGAAAATCAAAAAAAAGTTAGGTTATATCGCGGACGTTTTGGTTCGAAAATATCTTGGGACCGGTAAGTTGTATTTCTTCATATTATCTTGAACCTTTGAGCGAGTATTTTAAAGAAAGTGTCATAACATAGACTACTGGCAGGTTTTTGGTACCCTGGATTCCCAGGAACAATAAACCGTTAATTTAGTTGACTTTAAGAGAAGTAATTTCATATTGTAACCATGAACCAATTATTTATGCTAGAAAAAAACATTTCAGGAACCAAATAGGTAATCCAGAGTGCATAACATAATTTGTGTGAGATGCACTCAGAAAAATTGAAGATTCCGAATCCGTTGAGAAAAAGTATGCTTCCATTTGAAAAATAAAAATTATGGTAATTTCCGGTTGAACCGGATGTACTAAAAATATCTGACTACCACTGGATTCACATCAAACAAGTAAGGTTGACCTGTCCGAGGATATTTCCGAAAGTTCTTGAATTTATTACCTATTTTTGAAAAGTTAAATAGGTACCTATTGTGTGGTCATAGAAAAAGTATCGTACGCAACTCGAGTTGTAAGGCAATTACGCACTGTGGAATTATACACTCGCCGCTACGCGGCTCGTGTACAACTTCTTCCAAACGTGCGTAATATGCTTCTTACAACTCTCGTTACGTAATATACTATTCTCTCTCAGCGGAGTTTTAAAGTTCGCGTAAATGGACAGTTATCATCAAGTCGTATACTACAAAACGGAACGCCACAAGGGTCAATTCTGAGCACAACACTGTTCCTAATCGCAATAAATGAAGTCGCAGAATACGTTAAGTCACCAGTAAACATAAATCTGTACGCGGACGATATGGTAGTGTACTGTAAAGGAAAAGACATGAAACACATGAAGAATATGCTACAAGACACCTTGGAAAATCTAGGAAAATGGACAGGAAAAACTGGCTTCACCTTCTCTAGCGAAAAGACGAGATTCGTCGTTTTCAGCAAAAGGCAACCCACCACCATACCAAAACTTAAGTTGAACGACCAGTACCTAAAAAACGTAAAAGAAATTAGATTTCTTGGCATCATCTTCGATGAAAGATTAACCTTTAAATCTCAAATCAACAACTTAAGAGGTGAATGTTATAAAACTATCAATCTGATGAGAGTCCTAGCAAACCATAAATGGGGAGCAGACTGTGAAACACTTATGAAAATCTACAAACAACTGATAAGATCGAAAATTGATTATGGAGCAATAGTCCTGTTTAGCGCAAAGAAGTCATATCGAAAAGTAATTGAAGTCATTCAAAACTCAGCGTTAAGAGCAGCTCTTGGAGCCATAAGAACCACCCCTACAGACGCATTGTACTGCTTAGTTGCGGAACCGCCAATAGAGTATAGATTCAGATATCTAACAATATCATACGTAAAGGCCACTGCAAAAAATCCCCAACATTTCAACCACAGCATATGCTTTGCAAATAGATATAAAATGCTATTTGAGTCAAACGCGAATCTCAATCCGCCTATATATGAACGCGCAAACCGAATAACAAACGACCTTGGCCTAAGTATCCCACAAGTCCTGCCTAAGTCTAATAAATATAACCCCCCTTGGGAGAGTAACAAATTTGTAATCAATACTGATCTATCTAAGTATCCCAAAAACGACACCCACCCGAATATCATCATCTCGAATTTCCGAATTATTGAAGAACAGCTGCAGAACACGCAATTTATCTATACCGACGGGTCAAAACGTGGAAGCCAAGTAGGGGCTGCAGTCATAACACCGGAAAGAGAAATCTTACTCAAGCTAGATCCTAGATGCTCGATATTTACTGCTGAACTACAAGCCATCCTAAAGGCCGCAGAATACGCTACAGAAAATCAAGACGGAAAATATGCAATTTGCACCGATTCCATGGGCTCAATCAAAGCACTCCAAGATAAACTCACACGTAACCCACTTGTGCAAAAAATTCACAACACCATACGAAAATTAACAAACCCAGTGACAGTCATCTACATTCCTTCTCATACAGGTATACAAGGAAATGAAACAGCTGACGAAAAAGCCAAACTAGCCGCTACCTCATCAGAGGAGAATCTTATAAACATCCAAGACGTAACCCCAGATGACCTGAAGAACTACCTAAAAAAGAAAATCCTGGAGAACTGGCAACGTAAATGGGGAAACTCAACAGCTACTTTAAGATCTATAAAACCTAAAGTGTCCGGTAAACTATACCTCCCAGAGAATCGATACCATCAGGTGGTCATCAATAGGTTACGATTAGGACACACAAGACTGACGCATAGTTATATATTCACTAAAGAGCAACCCCCCAAATGCAGAAAATGTCAAGCTAGACTAACCGTGAAACATATACTAACGGATTGCACCGAATACAGAGGGAAAACACAGGAAGCCGGACTAGTAACCAAACCTGAAGTGGAGAAAACCATCCAATTCCTGAAGAAAAATAATATATTATCTAAATTGTAACTTATACCTTACTTTATACTATATAATGTATAAGTCGCCAATGGCCCAACGGCAGAGGCGACTATAAACACTAAATAAAAAAAAAAAAAAAATCAGATAATGTAAGTACCAACGTTAGTTGATCGTTTTTAATTCGTTTTCAACGTCTAGGTTGAGGATTTTAGAATGAAAATTTTTACGGGGTTCATCCAAAATCAGCTAAATGTGCAGTAAATTAATATAAGAATATTAATTTGACGGTAGAAGTTTTGAACCAATATTCTAGTATAATTAAATACGCGGCTAAGTTCAGTTCAATTCCCAACAGTCTGCACTTTAAATAGTTTTCGTTATAGCCTCCCTCATTAGTATTCCAGCAGTTTCGAAGACACATCCCAATTAGAATCTCTGATGGCTTTTAGAGCAACTAGAATAATCCATCACGTATCATCTTAATGACAATGGATTTGCATACCTACTGCAGGTGCTTCGGATCAAAAAACTAGAAATTTGTTGGCGTCAAAGGAGCTCGCGTGAGTTGTAGGTACATGAAATGATATTCGTGTCGAAATGAAGTTTGAAACTCGGCTTCTCCTTAAATTACCAATCCATTCTCTCTCAATTATAAGGCGTAAGTTCCAACTTAGATTAGAGAAGGAGTAGTTCCATCCCTAATGCCCTCATCAATACAAACGGATGCTAATTATGCCCATTATATGGCGCTCCTTTGTTTATGCATACGCTAACCTCAGTTCCATGAATATCTAATGTTTTCCAGAGTTTAAATCAGTTCTGGCACGTTCTTATTGTATTATTTACCCCTCGACTCATTTTATCCACCTCATTTAATTTACACTTTTGGGCAGCGGACCGGAGTTTTTGTGGGGGCTCCCATTATGTGGCTAAATGTGGCCGTTGTCGCCCGAATGATTGGACGTTTTCCTGAAGTCGCAAACTAACGGCCTTTGTTTCCGAATCACAGCTGAATGTGTGCAGGGTCTTCTTTATATGGCCTCAAAATTTGTGGCCGATTCTGTATATTCCTAGACGTGATTTATACATTACACAAGTCTGTAAGGTTTCTCACTTAGCAAAGGGTTAATGGTTATTTATGATTTAAGTGCTGCCTCCACATTCTCATAGGCATGCGTGTTGACATAAATTTTACTATAGCTGTGCTGCTCATAACTAAATGTTACCCGAAAACCGGGGGTGTTCATTACATTTTTTGCACAAACACTGATAAAACTAAAAAAGCAAACTTTATTATCAAAATGGCAATTTTTGGTCGCCAAGGCTTGTAAATCGCAAAAAAAACTGGCAAATATCGCCATACCAACCTGAAAACATCGCCGGTAAAAATGACCGATCGTACAAAAATAATCAAATGTTCAAACCAAAACTCTCTTTTTCGCGAGTTTTCAGCAGACCCGAAAGCGAGTAGCCCGTCAAATTTTATGAACACGAAAAGACCGGCAAATCGAGTGTGCCTAAGTCTTTTATTTATTATAAATTTTCACCCATCCTTGCTTTCTCACACTTGTCCTTCCATTTACTTCTAGGTCTCACCCTTACCTTCCTCCTGCTTTCCCTAATTCTCCTTCCTTCTCTCCTTGTCATCTGTCATAAATGAGTAAATGTCAAAAAAAATTTCCGGAAATTTTAGGGATCACTAGTGGTATTCAGCGAGAAAATCGCCCTCACTTTTTTATATCAACGGAAATCACCCGGGGTGATTTCCAGGAAATCGCCCTGGGTCGGGGTGATTTCCAGGAAATCGCCCTGGGTCGGGGTGATTTCCAGGAAAAAATCACCCTGGGTCGGGGTGATTTCCAGGAAATCGTCCCAGCAATTTTCAAGAGACGCGAATAAGCATAATTACGAAAAACTGAATTTACCTATTATTTCATACTGCAATAAATGCATGACTTTTTATTTAATTTATTTACTTCAGGCGATTTTCTGGCTGAATATCCCTTGTGTTTGGGATATTTAAGGAAATCTGCCCTTGCTGTCTGATACACGTGTTTGTTGCCCCAAGAAAACAGACCTCGCGCTACGCGCTCGGTCTGTTTTCGTTGCAACAAGCACTTGTATAACAGCGCGGGCAAATTTCCGGAAATATCCCTCACACGCGGGATATTATATACGAAAATTTCACTTAAGTACAAAATTCTGACAGTAGTAACCTGACAGAAAAATTTCCGATATAATTTTTACTTGATTGGCCAGAATCCGTCGTAAAGATTTAAATCCTCCTTCGTAATTGGATTAAATTTTTAAAGTGGAATTTTCACTCAAAATGTGTGCTCATAAGTATACGTCCTACGTCTCAAACATCAAGCGCTACTACATTGGAAGAGTTTTTGATCACTCTTTATCTCTTATGCTTTCCCACTTTATTGACAAATATTTTTAAAAAATCCTCAACAAAACAATTCGTAATTATACGAAAATTCACAGCAAAACAAAACTTCCACGACTACGGAGCACAATTCCCATTTCATGTCGGCTCCCGAAGCGGACAAGAAGGTCGCATCGCATTTATAGACAATGGGGGTCGCTTAGATGAGCCTCCACCGCTATGTTATTCACAGCGGGGTTTATTTTACATGAAAAAGACCCGATTGGTACAGTCATTGTGGTGCGCTACAACACGAAAAGCAAGATGTTCCGGCTTGCCAATAAATTCGTTTCGATAAGATCTACACATGTTGGTGTCCCCGTTTGGGGCGCAGCTCCGGGATTTCGCGTTGGCAACCAGTGAATACATATGCGAGCATTTTCGTCGAGATAATTTAATGTAAGTGCTTGGATATTCAATTAGGAGATTTTGCATAAGAATTTACTGCTGACAACAGAGGAAACGATATGGCCCTAATGTCGCAGTAATTACCTTGATTTTTTGCTCGTTTCACTAAACGCTTTCATCCAGCAGCATGAGCGAAAATTATTTCTCTTAAAGCAACTTCCGAAGAGCAATGTTTTTGAAACAACTAATTTGATGAAATCCGGGATTTGGTAAATCTGCCATGCAATAAATGGAAGTTTGTAAATTTTCGCGTTTGTAATTTCATGCCTGAAATGTCATTAAAACAGACACCAGAGCAACAAAAATACGGCCAGTGCACCACGATTGAACTATGCAAACAAGTTAACTGTATTTCTGCAGTGTATGTTTAAGCCTCTTTTGTAAAAAATTCCATACAAATCTATATTTCATATAAATGTAATATTGAAATTAATTTCGAATATTAAAAAGCCAGCGTATTTGCATACCTACCTATTTGTTTAACATTGGCTATGTTTTTCTGTTTATTCTATACGAGGTTTCACATTCTACTTTTGTAGATACCAATGGTGGATGCGCTAAGTTAAGTAATACTATACCGGGTGATTCAGTTTGGTATTCGCCCCCCAGAAAAATACATATTGGTGAATAGCATGACAATAACTCTATTTACTATCACTAGAAACACCCCAGTACTGGAAAACTTGTTCACACAGCTAATGTGTTCATTCTCAAAGCTAAACAACCGTTGGAGAAACTGTCATATTTTTAGGTCGACCAGTAAAGCTGCGCCCCTCGCCTGTGAAGGTTGGACCAATCACAAGTCGAGAAATGGTTTCAGTGTTATGAACTCGTATAAATATGACGTGTCCTATAATAACGTGAACATCACCATTCATGATTCTATTTCTAGACTTATAAATGACGATACTTTCCATTGCGTCTAACATCTGCACCTTGTTCACACTACAAACTAACTTAATATTATCACTTATTCTATAGTCATTTTGTAAAGCATGCAGGGCAACGCTGGATTTCTTATGCCAAACTTTTCGCTATTCCCTACTTTATCTTTCGGATTGCCTAAAAGGTTTTTAAGTTTGTTTTCGGATCTAAAAACTGTCCTTAAATTTTGTTGAGTAAAAAACCTTGTGAAACCTCTTACTTCATTATACTAAATGTCTATACAATGATTATGTCAAAATTACGGTAGACAACTTTTTTCTCCAAATGACATGCTGTACATTTTTTAGCGGATTGACATATTTTTTCTTCATTCAAGCATTCATTATAAAAATTTCGAGAAAAAACATTATGAAACTATTTGGCATTTGTGTTGCCACTAAACGCAGTTAGCCATGCCGATGTACAGCTTAGAAACATGAAGATGCCCACCCAGAGCTGAATATTTACCTGGTCGCATGGACCAGGCCACGACAGAGACCGTGCAGAAGTTAGTTACCCCTACCTAACTGCTATTCGAATGCTAGGCGACCAACTAAATATTCAGCTCTGGGTGGGCATGTTCATGTTTCTAAGATGTACTTCAACTGTAGTCCAATTCAATATGTTAACCCCACGCCGTTTCAGGTAGAAGCTAGAAGTGTAGCGCTTATTTTCGTTTCTCCTTAAGACTGTATGACAATTAATAAGGCGAAAGTTGACTTTAAAATTGGGAATTGTCCTGGATTCCCAGGCTGAACAACTGAGAAATATCCTAATCCTTTTAAGCGCCTGACAACCACTTCCTTTCTCGAGACAACAAAATACGGACTCTAATAAAATCAACAATTGAAGCTATTACCGAATCCTGCAAGTGACTCGTTTTATTGATTGCATTGAAACATCTTCTCCTTTTTCGGATTACCCCTCCGAATAATAATCCGTTCCGCCAGTACCTCCGCCGATAAGCAATCCCTCTGTCCCGATAAACCCAAAGATGAATCGATCGAATTAAGTAGCCTATGCAAATGAACATGCACACTGGATTAGAGCGTAATCAGTAAACGGCACGTGATCATGGTTGAGTTGATCCTAGAACAAGGCGTGGATTGGTCATGCTAGGCTCTATCTACCATTTTGCAGACCGTCAGTGAACAAGAACATCCCCGTTAATTCAACTAACTCAACCGTAATGATTTAAAGTTGCCGACGAGAAAGCATCGCTTTTACTTGAAATTAATTTATTATTATTAATTTCGCCCAATTTTGTCAGCCCACCCGATTACATCAATCGTAATATTCTCTACAGCGAACACCAATACTATCTCGCTCAGATCTTGTTCGATTGAAGTTTGTAATTTTCTTCATGAATATGCAGCGCTTTCGAGGTTCGTACTCTTTGTACTAGCAATTTAGGAACTAGACTGTGATCAACAAGAAGTTATGCAAGCTGACAAAGCTGGCATCAGGTTTAAAGGGATTTTCAGTCCTTCAGGTCTTAACTAAAGTTTAACTTCTTTATTTCAGAGTGCAGCAAGTAGTTAAATTCAAACCTATGTGCCATTACTGAAAAAATTGACTTTTTGGCAAAAAATCGCAAAATATTATTGCCAGTTTTTGGAAAAATGTCATTTTGTGTAAAAATTTATTTAAAGCGCATAATGACATTATCTTTCATCATATTATTATCTCCACAATCTACCAAAGGTAAAAGTTGGTCTTTTATAAGATGATTAAGAATCTGTAAAGAATTCTTCAATATCTTGATTCGCTCCTGAGTTATTTCGAAAAAACTAAAAATCGACATTCTAAATAAAAATTTGGAAAAAACTTGGAACTTCTATATTTTTGACATCTGTCAATTCGATGGCATTGAGAAAAAATTTCTACGCTTTCTAGATTTTGAGTAAAGACAGTGTATTTTTTTCCAGTTGTTTTTTTCCTTAGCTGATTATACAAATTATTCCCACCAAATTTCAAATTTTGACGATCTGTCAAAAAAGTCAAAGTTGGTTAAGTACATTTTTGATAAGCCAATTTGTTTGTGTATCAAATGGTGTTAAATTGCAATATGGTGGCCATAAGAAAAAGAAAAGTTAACTGTCGTTACTCAAAATCTAGGAGGCCTAGAAAATTTCTGTTAATGCAACTGAATTTGCAGCTGTCAAAAATAAAACAGGCCGAGGTTTAATTTGCTTAGCATCAAGTGTTAAGAAGATATTAATTTTTCTGTAAAATCCCGATTTTCAGTTTTTTCAAGGTAACTCAGCAACGAATCAAGATATCGGAGAATAATTCTTAACAGATTCTTAGTCACCCTCATGTTTCTAATTTAACCGATTTTCTAACTCTAATGGTTTCCGAGATCCCAATAGTGGGGAATGAAATTGTAATATATAAAGTAGTATTGTGAATAGTAATGTAAAATTACCGGTAATTTATAAATCGGTAATATTACGTAATAATACCGGTAACATATTGGTAATTTTGGTAATTTATAAAAAAAAGTTTTTTGTTCCTGCAGGAGATGTTTAAAGCTTGAGATAAAAAAATCGAAGGCTTTAAATATCCCTAAAGGAACAAAAAAACTATAGTCAGCAACTGCCTTACTTATATCACAGCATTATACTATTTTTTTCCAATATCAATCCACTAAATTCAATTCTGAATTATGTCACCAACAGCCAACAGCAACTGTTATTTTACATGGAAGTAATAAAGAGTTGCAACATGCTAAGTCTTTAATTAACAAAAGAGAAAAATACAAGTTTTTCTTGTTACTGTTTCTTAATTCTATGGTGTTATATTGTCTTATGGTAACGCTTGTCTAATGTCAAAAAAAGGGGGATTAAAAATTTTACATACCTAATTTTGGGAGTGGTGGATTAAAATAAAATTATACATACAAAAACAGGCATTAAAATCAAAGGAATAAATGTCAGCAATTGCTACCTCGTGTTCTCAAGAACAGTATTTTTTTCATCGTGCTTAATACTCAATATTGTAACATTTACAGTTTTTGCAAAAAAGTAGAAGTTTCTACCGTATCCGAAACTACCAATTTTTTTGTTTCAATTTATGAATACTAAAGGCCGGAATTTCATTCGGAGGTTAACCTATAGATCTGTTGGTTGCCCAATCAGATCAGAAAGTTTCGAAATTGACCTATTGATTTGATTATGGATAACTAACATAACTAAATAAAAGTTAAAGGTCCTTTAAACTTAAAGTCGACTTTAACTTAAAAGGACCTTTAATTTTCATTATGAAATCGTCCCCAAGTTTTATTATAAAACCGGCCCTAAGGACCCGAAACACAAAACTAAGTTATTGTCAGAGGTAGGATTGGTGAAAAATTTCTGGTTAGAGTTGTAGCCCGCCATGTACAGCAAGCAAAACTTGGGAAAGCGTGTGGCGTAGCCCTCGTAGCAGCTTGTACTTTGTGTTAAGATAAACGTCAGAATTTAATATATTCAACACCGAACGTGAGAGTTTCGTTTTGCTTGTGAACAGTTAGCTATTCACGTAAATCTTAAAAAAAGGAAATGATATGAACAGAAACTTTTCATTGTTTGAGAATTTGTTTTATTTATTTTTTCTTATTGCAAAATATTTCAACTCTGGCATCATTGTAACACTAACTTTTTATTCTCTTTACTATGTACGAAACGCCTGAAGAGTCACTAGTATGATTTTTTTTAAATCGAAATCTCTTTTGGTAACTGGAAATTTGACACTTCTGCGGACAACTGTCACGGATTGCTTGAATTCGCACCATCATAGAACAAAGTGAGTTAAATTTTCTCCTTTGTTCCTATCTCCTCACCTTACCTCTCTCATTATTTAATTTCCAAATTACAGGCGCATGTGACTACCACTCACCCCCTCGAGACGCAGAAGAATTAAAATTTATTAAGTTAAGTTTCACATTTTTCTTTATCAAATTGTTCAATAAATTCAAATTTATTCTCACCTATTCCACGCCCTATTTCATCTTATGTATTATCTATCTTCTTTGTTTTGTATATTTTTTAAGCATCAGAGCAACAACACTATTCGAGATGCCGTTCGGCAGTTTTCGAGAAATCTTGCTCACATATGTACATACGTACACAAATACCACTTTTTCGTAATCCTGGGACCTCGAAACGTAAAGATCAATTTCTAATTTTGAAGTTACGAACACGTTCATACTATAATATCCACTCTTGTACTCTTTATCACTCTATTTGCTACTTTAAAAGGCGCCAAAGCTCCTTCCAACCGAATTTAATGTCCGTGCCGCGTCGTTGAACTGAAATTAAACAGAAGTCGATTTAAAAAATGTAATAAAAGTTGGTAGAATAATATCTAATAATAACATGTTCTATGTGTAATGTGTATACAGCATTCGGCTAGTCTGTGCTCCGAGGGCGTAGTTCAAATAAAAGAAAGCTTCCGTCTGAACAACCACCTCGTGCAATGCAAATATTCACCTTCCTTGCAAAAAAATCAAATTAAGCGAAAAGACTGCTTGTGTCTCTAATTTATGCGCATTCACAGGCAGTATAGTTGATGACCCAATTATGAAAGACAAACAAAACCAAACAAGGAAGGTGAATTCCACTCCGACAGAAAAAGAATATTGGAGTTGGCTCGAGTTCAGTACGGAGTTTATCGAAATTCCTCCTTTTGTTTCTCCTATCTGCCTCAATAATTTGCTTAGTAAATTGTGAACTGAGCCACCATCTCAGTGTTGCTTGGTCAAGTTATGGTGCCTACGGAGAGTGCAAAAATGGTGGAGGCGCCGGCCGGGCCAGTTATTCCTGTTTAAGGAAGAAACTGCTAATTTTTATTTCGCAATACAACTGTTATTTTCTATGCGGATACTAATAAACCGACACGTCATTCCTCGACGTTTAGTGGCGCAAAACAGAATTAATGACTGCTTTGAATGACGCGACGTCGTTCCCGCGAATTACACCGTCACAAGCCGTGTTTCAGGTGGCACAAATTTGAAATACTACAAACATGTCTGCAAAATGAGCTTAAAATATACAGGAGGGAACTCGAGTATTGATCAAATAATTACGTAACTGATCTCCCGTCTGTTTTCGTTTGATGTTGACGCAGAATATTTTGATTTCAGACACTTGAATATTTCATAAACCTTCTGTGTCCGACAAAAAAGGGGAGCAACGTAAATAAATCCATCCCCGGGGAAGAGTTAGTTTAAAAAGAAAGGCCTTTTAGTTTACTCAGCCAATGCGATTTTATTACCGGAGGCCGGTTTCGCTGTAAGATTGTCACCATGGAGACGGACGGGTACTGTTGTTCTTGGTAACGATGAAATACGTTAACTAAACAATGGTGGTGGTTTTACAAAACCGAGGACACTAAATGTAAACATCCTTTTGGCTTCTCGACCGTTGTGCATTGCATTAGTGATATGCCAAAAGTTGTTATTATTATACAACTCTTCGCGCTTCGGTTATCAAAGCTTCAACTATCAATATTTATGTTCTGTCACAAGTGTGCCAGTTATCCTGAAAGGGAAATCCTTGGTCAGTTTCGCGCTTCGTTTTACATCCGGCGTTGCCCAACTACACGGAATTAATCATTGCAATAAGTGAGCCAACCACCAAAATTGTAAATCAGACCATCAGTATCCATATTACACAGCAGTTAAACGTCAACAAGCCATTCTCGCTTTAACAATTCCCTTATACTCTTTTGACATGCCTAAAGAATACAATATCACATGCACCAGTAAACTTTACGACCAAACCCGAGAGAATTCAGGTCACCGGACGAATAAATAAAACCAGAAACATTCTGTTACTAATGTTCCTGGCTTGTAATTTCTACAAGTGGCGACATCGCGTCAAGATCGACTCTGGCATTTAAAAAAGAAAGGAGCTTAATGCCGCGAGATTTATAACGTGGATTCATAAGGACACTGCAAGACCGTTAAATTTCTCCGGGAACATACATTTTACGATTAACCGTAAAGGAGTTTATCACTTCAAATTTAAGAATTTAATGTTGCTGAAAATGTATCGTCAACAGTGGTCAATTCCACATAAAGTTTAACGATCAATTTTATTTATGTAAAATGCGGAATAAAGCTGCAGTTAAATGTGTTTTCAGAGCCTGTTCCTTTCGTGTGAATTCTTAAAATGTTTCAGAAATTTAATCCTATTACAGCGTGCAGGATGAGGATTCCATCACTGAAATTACAACTATTATCCTAATAGCGTATTTAATAACTTGTAAGCCTCTTAACTAACGTATATCATAAACATGATGATATGTATCGGAAATGTGTTCGAATCTAATGGTAGTACGAAATTGTTAACTCTCCAGAGGCAGCGAAGGTCTCAGATTCTAAAAATGGGCAGTTGAAAACCGAGCTACAGCGTGTTCCCTAAGTTCACCTTATTCTAAGACGAAAATTTCGTATGGACTTATTTCCTAAAGTGTTCAGTTTCCAAGTTACAGGGGGTGCAAATTCAAAAAAAAATTAGCTGTTCGCTAATATTGGAATAAGAACGTTTGATTAAGGTAAGATTAAGAGGATTTATAGGTCGAGTTTCTACTGTATTTATTCTTCTATACCTAAATGCCCAAATTTGGTAACCGATAGACTACCTTTTTACGATTGGCTGCCGAAGAAACCAGGTCAAAACATTTTTGACATAAAACCTTAATCTTTTATTTTACTGGAGTACCTAATAATGTATTCAAATACAAAATTCCGAATATACAGTTTAAAGCAATATACAAACAAATACAGTAATAAATTATTGTGGGGGTTATCATCACTTTTTTTTTGCCAGAACATACAAGCCTTTCCCACAAAAAACGAATGTCAAGGAAGCTCAAGAATCCTGTGTAAACCCGCTGCAAGAGAACAAGACGACACTGAACGAATGTGGTTTCATGACAAATGACCCCACAATTCTCATACCAATAGAAAAAAAAGTGCTGGGTGTCCTAAATTAAAGCTTGCTTTTCACTTTTTTGCTACAATTATTCACAATATAAACTTATTAGTAGTTTATATGTCAACTTTTATCTTTCAGAAAACGAAAGTTTCAAATGTTTCTAATTGCAATACTCTACTGTTGTCATGCAAAATATTGGGACTTCACGAAACAAAAATTTCCGATTTTTTTTTGCTGCAAGTTATAAAAATTATCAATTTTCCTTCACAAAATTCAAACTACAGCAGGATCAAACTTTTTTAAAACCTCAAACCAAAAAACGTTTTAGGGCCGAGCTATTCATCTCATGTTTTAACTTTAACATGAGGTTTATTACACTGGTTTCCGTTGGGACAACAATATACAGTGTTTCTCAGAACTCCCGCATAAGCCAGCAATACTAGATTCCTGGATTTAATCAAAGACGAATTTTCTTTTGCAAATATTGCGAGGGTCCAATAGTTTTCAAATGGGAAGCAATTGAAGTGCTCCAAAAAGAATGAATTTCTGAATTATACTTTGTCCGGGATCCACACGACCAAGATTCACCCACTTTCCATGGCGACTCATTGTTGACAACAATGATTCGCCATGGAAATAGGGTGAATCTTGGTCGTGTGGATCCCGGACAGACCATAGATAATAAGGTAAAATAAGGATGATGTGCAAGATGTTGCTCAGGGACACAAAAAAACAATAATGGCACAAAGAATAAGGTATCATAACAATTTTTTGTGTATCCCAGTAACCGCTTGCACATCCTTATTTTACCTTACTGATAGTGGTGGGGACAAACTGCACAATCTGAACAAAGGCAGAATTACAGTGAAGCATGTCGGGTCAGTGCTAAAGAATTTATCGAAAACTTCAAGTTCGACATCTTATTCCGTTCAAAAGTTACTAAGACTGAATCGCCTTGAATGCGCCACCTGTTCAACTTTATTGACTCATCTACAGATTAATGAAAATCACGTAGATATAGGTACACTCAGGAGATAAAGTAATGGCCCTAGACCGCTCACAATGTGGTTAGATTCTAGCAAGCCTTATCAAAGATATTACAATTGAAAGGGAAAACCTCTTTATTAAAACGACTCGAGTGGGTTCAAGCCTTCAGAAACAAATTTTTAGAGTCTTCTCCAAGAATTTGTCGACATTGATCGCGGTCGAGGGCCACGACTGTACACTTAACATATTTCGTGTATCTACATTTCTGTGATTACTGATTATTACCGGTAATCAGGATTCCCTTCGTACATATTACCTACATATGAAGAAACGTAATTAATTTTTAACGAGAAATGAAATTGAAATTCCAGCTTTGCAGCTTAACAACTCTCCACAATCAAATAACACCCCTACTTAACGCCCGGCACTAAAACTAATTTCACTTTGGATTTAAACCCCATTTCATTTTAGTTTCAGAATTGCATTAATTGTCCAGTAACACACGGGTTAGTAAACATTGTGAATAATATTGTTAACTATTTGGTACAATATTGTCCAATTTGCACTAAAAGCCAGACAGGTTATCGGAGAGCGGCCTCTAAATCTAATAGAACTTCCGGCGCTATCTAAACCTATCTTGTAGTGGTAAATGTATCATGTAAATTAATACAAAATTTATGCAGGTGTACGGTAGATAATCGAAAGCTCAAATTTGCATCATACGTTTGACCGCGGATGACCGACAGCAAGATCAATAAAAATGTGAACTAATCTCAGATTCCTACTTTTCGAAAGTCATTCTTCAAAGAGACAATTCTTGGAACAGAACAATTCTTCGAACTAACAAGTCTTCGAAAGTAAAATCTGCTTATGATTTAAACTATACTTCTCAAATCCTGTTCAATTTTTTTCAATTTCCATCCATTCATGTCTATGACAGGCTATTACAGGTCATTTTTTATTCTAAACTACTTTCTAAATGCATTTTTTCCTATTTTCATTCCAGGTCTGGGTCAAGTAAGGTCTGCTTTTGATTCAAGGTACATATTTCGAAGTTATTTTCGTTCCAATTAATCCTTAAATATAAACAATGGAAACACTAGAAACACCCCACTACACCGAAGCTCTTGATTTTCACTGCTGACATGTTTCCAACACAATGTGCTCATTATTAAAGCCGAAGCTATACAACCCTACCTGCCAGAAAACTGAAAGCCCACCCGTGTAACTCCACCCGGCTGTGAAAGTTAGACCATAATCACAGGGCGAGAAGTGGTCACGTGTGGGTCAATTCATTAGGTAGTTTGGCACGACTGTCCTATACCTACATATGTATATAGGAATGCCAAACTAGGTACGCCCCAATAAATTGTTGGCCAGAAAAACTGTGCCTTCGAAAAATTCTGCCTCCTAACAATTGCCTTCGAAGAATTGTCCTTTCGAGGAATTGTCCGTTCGAATCATTAACCGTTCGACGAATTGTCCGAAGAATTTGTTTTTGACGAATTACCTACACCACCCAGTTTACTGATCCGGATCTATAATAACCCAGATCCGCCATCAGAACCCTTGAAGATGAACACCGGATGTATACCTGTAAGTAATGACTATCGCTGTAATATTTGCATAGCTAACAACGCATTAAAGCAAACTATTTGACGAAGTTTTTAGTCCCTTTCCCGCAGGTGAAGACTTGCAGCATCTGCATCGCATTAATTATGAAATTTCATCAAAGAGTCAAACAGTATCTGTCCTATCTATTGTTTACATTTTATTTCATCCGGATATAAAATCCAAACTGCATATAGCTTCCGGCATAAATGCAAGCCCGATAAATTGTTGATGAAATTTGGAATAAGCTTCTTTCAGCTCACCTGAGTTTATGCCACATCAGCATAAATCTCGAAAACGGGAACGGGGTAATTTGCTAGAGTGGGTGCCGTCACGTAAGATTAATAACAGCGTAAACGCAGGATTGTTTCCTCGTTTCAGCTACCTACATCTGTCGCCCGTATACACAACCACTACATTATTATTACAGAATGCCAAAACGACAATATGAAATCATAAACTTGCCTCGTAACGATCCTTAATGCTTAGCGAATGGGGCGCGAAACGAACATTGCAGCATTCGCACCTAAAAGCCGGGGCTAATTCGATTTTATTCCTTTTCGAGATTTATAAATTTATAATTCTTATGTTTGTCATCTCGGCAGTGTGCTCGGTCGATTGCAAAACGGCGATGAGAGGAAAAATCAGGGCTTGTTTGATGCCTTTTCGGCTGTGGCTTTGGAAAATCAACACGAAGCCAAGAGAGTAAATATTGCTCTCCACCTTCTTTGATTTACTGGGGTGGTAAAGTGATTTAAAAAAAACACAGGTATTCCTCAAAAGTTTCTCACAAAGTCAAGACAAGCCAAGTAGAATGTAAAAATCGGAGATTAATGCACGATTCCACCGACCCTACTTAACTTTAAGAGAGCCTTAAAATGACAATTATGACTTTTATACCATAAAACAAACGTCATTCTTCATTTTTAAGTCTAACTTAAGTGATAAGTTTGGTCCGTGGGATCGGCCATTACTGAAACCAGTCCAAATTTGAAATTGAGATAATACCGAATCTTTTATGTTTGCAGGACCCACAATCACGAAAAGTGATTCTTTCTATTTCGGTTTTCTAATGAACACTTTATAGGTAGCAGCCAAATGAGTTCTCTAATGTCCTCTTTAGGGCTACAGATACAGATGACCAATTTAGGGCACGGCTAGTGCTGACACCGCCAACTGTCAAGCGAAAATTGAACTGTCTTTGAAAATGGAAAACCAATTAACCTCCCCAACCCCATCACAATTTTTAAAAAAATGGGAGGTTACTGCAATCACTAAAATTTTCGAATTCGAGATAAGACCGGATCTATGCGTTTTGAGGTCTCAGGAACCCAAAAAAGTGGTTTTTAAAATGTGTCTGTGTGTATGTTCGTACGTACGTACGTTCGTACGTTTGTAAACACGCCACAGCCAAAACTACCAGACCGATTTGGCTGAAATTTGGTACGTAGGCATCTCATAACCCAACTTAGATCTGAAAAGCTTTTGGAGCCAATCGTGCAACCGGAAATGCCATTTTGGCACATCAACTTCTAAATTTTAAATGCAAACCCCCACTTTTCACGTCACTATAAGAAAGGCCTTCAAATTCTGCTTCTAAAAATGTATTCACTCTTAGTGCCTTTTTGACAAAAATATTCGGGATTGTTAACGTACTTTAAAAACACGATTCAGCCGAAACCTCTGGACCGATTTGGCGGAAATTTTGTACATGGAGACTGTATTATAACGTCGAAGAGCTGAAAGAAGTTTGGAGGCAATCGACCCACGGAAAGTGCCGTTTTGGCACATCAATTTTCAATTTTAAATATACTCCCATTTTACCATCCTAAACAACTATTTTAAAAATTTATTGCCAGCATCAGGAAGGCCTTCAAATACTTGTTCTAAGTAAGACACCTAAGTAACCTTAAAAGGAACATATTGTCAAATGTGATGGGTGATGTTCGAGGTGATGTCGGTATTTGTCAGAAAATTGATAAATTATAGCCAGACGAAAAGCGTAAAAAAAATTTTGTTGAATTGACTACTATCTACACAGAATACAAAGATCCACGCGATGGGGAGGTTCCAGCCGCTTCTCTGCTGCATTTTTTTTTTCTAAAAATATCAACAAGTTGGTTAGCCGAAATAGAAAAAATTGTGTAAAAAACGTGTTTCATAAGGCTCTTATCGCACTTGGATTTTGTAAAACTCGGGCTTGTCGCCCTCGTTGTCCAAACATCCTCATGCGATAATTGACCTTATGAAAGGTGTTTTTAATATACTATTTTAAAATTGTACCGCTACATGCCTTTGTCACTACACTTAGCGAGATTCGCTCCAATTTGAAAGAAAGCTACATTTAATGTTAATATCTGGCCACATATCTGCCATTCGCTGGCAGTCCGCAAGCTTGATGACAATGATGACATAAAAAATTAGGCTTTGTAGTTAAAATTTTAAAGTTGATATGCCTAAATAGCACTTCCGGTTAACCAAAAAACCTTTCAGCTCTTCAACGGGTCACTCAATCTCCATAAATCGATCCAGTTGTTTGCGCTAGAATGTGTTTTTAGTGTTATTACAAATTTTCGATTTTTGTTCACCTAAAGGACACTAAATGCGAATGAATTTGTCTTATTTAAAACCGAAATTTGAAGATGGTTAAATATGAGTATATTTAAATTAAGAAGATGGATGTGCAAAAACGGCACTTGCCGGGGGTCGATAGCCTCCAACAAAATTTCAGCTCTTGGACGTGTAATGCAATCTCCATGTGTAAAATTTTAGCCAAATCGGCTCAGAGGTTTGGCCTGTACTTATTGTGCTTTTTAATAGTTATTTATGATATAAGTGTTAAAAGTGGCATTTTATTTTGTGAGAAGGGAAGTTTGGGACACGACGCGCAGCGGAGTGGCCCATCCCTTCGAACAAAATAAAATCACTTTTAAACACGCATATCATACACAATTTTTTCTACAAACACGACTAAAAGCAAAAATTTTCTTATTATTAGTTGAAAACGTGCATGAAATTCGCTGTAACTAAGGTATAGTGACAATTTGTTGTCGGGGCTTGTTTAATTGTTGTTGCATTGTCACTTTTAACACTGAGTGTTAAAAGTAAATCACTTTTAACATAAATGTTAAAAGTAAACGACTTTTAATACTGGTATCATAAAATGTCATTTTTAACAATTGTCAACAAACGTTAAAACAAGTATTTTTAATAGTGGTCGTAGAAAAAGTACATTAAAAATCTCGTATATTTAATTTTTGTGAAAAAAGCATTAAGAGTGAATACTTCTTTAGAAGTAGAAATTAAAGGCGTTAAGGTGACGTGAAAAATGGGGGATTGCATTTAAAATCGAAAAGTTGATGGTATTTCCGGTTGCACGATTGGCTTCAAAAGCATTTCAAATCTAAATTTTTAAAAGGTTAAAAAGAACACGGTAGAAGGTTATTCTGCTATAATTATTGTTCAGTTAAAATAGGATTAAAAAAGAAACAAGAAAATGTGCGAGAGAGAAAAAATCTCGCTTTAGTTTGCCTTAGCTTAGCTGCGTACCTATACCAAAAGAAAGTATGACATTGTGTATATGGTTAAAAGCCGAGTTAAAAGCTAAATAACGATTTTATAGAAGAAAAAAAGACCCAACATTTTACGCAATACGAGAAGGTAGGGTCACAGATATACTAAAGGACAAAATAGCAGTGTGAGTCAGGTTTTCTTCGCACAGAACATTTTCAAACACACCGAGTCTAGCGAGTCGTTTTGCAAGAAAACTTATTGACGTCACAACACGCTTATTGAATTTCGATACTCGGTTATTACCTGCAGTACTAATTTTAAATGCCGTTATGTTTTATTGGCATGCCTTCCAATTTGCATTTTTATTACGAAGAAGGCATCGATTGCTTTTCAGCGTTTATCCTTCCTACACCAAAACTGGTGGATGCGCCAAACAAAGGTTGCAGGTTACAACCGCTGTTTCATATTATAATCTCACATAAATTAAACGTCTCATGCAGCCATCGAACAAATCAAACAAAACCTTAAGCAAATTGGCTTTTGCTCCATACGCTGTCGTGCATAAGAGCCGTAATAATATAAAATGGCCTCGGGGCGCAATGCGTTCGTATAGAATCCATCATATGCCCCCTAACAGGGCAACAGATCGCGGCATTCGGTGGTTCCGCGTAATGGCTGTACTCCATCATATCGTGTGTGTACATACGCGATATAAGGGAACAACACTCGTCCAGAATTTATATGAGATTCGGTCAACTACTGGGCTTTTAAAGAAATGAATCGGTTTTTATACGATTCGCCATCAAACTGATGTACGTCGTATTGTGAGGACTGAATGTCTTATTTCGGGCGAAATTAATTGCGAGGTGATAGGCAACAGAGTTTGAGTCGTTACGCGTAACTGCGTGGCGAAATTAGCCATAGTTCGGGCAAGTTGCGGCCTTGTTACCGGAAAGTGTGTAAATGGGAAGAGTTAGCGAGAATCGTTATTAATTGAAGTCCTTTGGAGTTCTCGTGGTAATATATAACAGTCTTGTTAGTTTATAAGGGTAATTATTATTTCTTCCCTCTTGCCAGGAACTTTCTTGTTAACTGATTCCCACAATTACGCCACATTGACCAAATTTAGTTTCTAAACTGCACAAAAAAGTTTTTGCACTCCCAGGCATTAAAAGTACTACTTCAATAACTTTTTACTATTTAATAAAAAAAAAATATTATAATTATTACTAAAATTTATTTATTCAAATACATTTGTAGGTACATTATTGCAGCTGATGACAAAATTAAATACCTTTTGTTAAATCTGCACGCATTTGATGCTCAAAAAAATGCTTATAAAATCGATTAGTTGGTACATTACATATCAGATCTTGCGTTGGTTTTGTTTTATAAAAGTTTTCGTTCTGCATTTTTCAAATTCCACCTATCCGTCGGGGCAAAACCTATCAATGTTTAATTAATTTAATCTCAAAAAATTAGAAAACGTACTGCGATTGACATTTTGTCTCTTTTTGAATACGGTTAAATTGTTGTCGACAACCCAACAATCGAACTTTCGCCTGAACCTTCGATATTTTCCTCAATTTTACCGTCGATGAAGAATCCTTAACTTCGTGCAAGGATTGGTCTTAAAATAACCACAACGACCTAATCAGTAATAGTTCGAGCGTATGTATGAATGAATATGTAAAGTCCTTTGTCTTGTTCGCTGCAAAGCATTTCCAACCTAGTTCATGCAGTCAAAATAGATTTTTTTATAGAGAAAACAATTATTATAAAGTTTTGATACGCAGAGTACTCAGGTACTACTCCTTAAGGGCTACAAGAAAAGAATATAAATAGTTCTTCTGAATTTTTGAGACGGAACACATTTTTTCTTGGGGAAATCGTACTCCACCACCGAATTCGTGCTGCTTCTTTGCGATTTCCCTCTAAAAGCTAATCGGACGACAAAAAGTGTAGGAATTTTTTGTTGCAAATCTTATTCTGATTATTTTATTCATTAAGTATTAAACCAATCCAAAGGAGCATTTAGCATACCAGTAATCCTGATTACAGTGACAATTCAACTTTTACTTTATAAACCAATACGAATTAACCGCTTAAGCCAATCACAGCCTGACTAATTTGGCAATTTGTACATGTGGTGTTTGCCAGGCAGTTGTCAAAAACGAGAAACGTCAAGTCGTTGAATTGTCTTGCCGAATACAACTCATGGTCTCAATATCTTGGTAATTTTTGTCACTTTGGTTATGACTCGCAGGCGTTGTTTTTGGAAAATTATCACTCGCGCAAGCGCTCGTGATAATCTTCGTCCCAACGCCTGCTCGTTGCATCAAAGTGACAAAAATTGCCGGCAATATTGAGACCACTTGTTGTATTATATACGATTATTTTATTCATTAAGTATTGAACCAATCCAAAGGAGCATTTAGCATACCAGTAATCCTGATTACAGTGATAAGACTACAACGTCAACTTGACACTACTTACTCAATACTTTAATTCATAAAATAATCTGCAAAATACGATTCGTAGTCTCTTGGTTGCCTTGTTGAGTCCTCATGGATGCACTACTTGTCAAATGGTAGATTTTTTTCGGCCAAAGAGGACTCGAGCGAGCTCTCGTCCTCTTTTTAGCCTAAAAAAATCTACCATTTTGACTCGTAGTTGACAGCCATTCGGACGTCAAAACCCGCGGCAATCAAGAGACTACTCATCGTATTACTATTGATAAGACTACAACGTCAACTTGACACTACTTACTCAATACTTTAATTTATAAAATAATCCGCAAAATACGATTCGTAGTCTCTTGGTTGCCTTGTTGAGTCCTCATGGATGCACTACTTGTCAAATGGTAGATTTTTTTCGGCCAAAGAGGACTCGAGCGAGCTCTCGTCCTCTTTTTAGCCTAAAAAAATCTACCATTTTGACTCGTAGTTGACAGCCATTCGGACGTCGTATTACTATTGAACATTTCAGTTCCTATACATTTTTGTTTTGCGATAAACTATTGCATGGGTAGATAATCGCAAAAAATCAGCGTGAAGTCGGTACTGTAGTACGATTTCTCCAAGAAAAAGGATGTTCCATCTCAAAATTTGATCATTCTGAATCGCCAATGTGTACCAATTTTCAGCCCTACCTTATTTTTGTGCGGGTCCAAACCTTAAACTCCTGGGCTATTAAGAAACAATTTTATTTTGAAAATGATGGCTACAGCTGTTTGTATCTAATTCAATTATTTACCGACTATTTTTGTAACGACCAGAAATTGCAATTTTAATTTTGTTGTTTTACAAATAGAATTGTCACAATATTGTCACTTTGATGATTTAATTTAATTAATTTGCAAATAAATTTAAAAAAACTGCGTATACAGGGTGGTAAATTTTTCATGGTGCCATGTATTGGTAATTCCTAAACCATAAGAGATACAGGACACGATTAAATTAGACAAAAGCTGTGGAATTTGATGCCAATCAAGAATCTGTAAAGAAACTTGACAAGTGTTTGCTCGTTCAAAAGTTACAGAGAAAAAACGAAACAGTCGATTTTTAACAAAAAATTCTCACGCCGGCGCCGTTATTAACTAAAATAGCTTTACGAAACTTGCCATTCTTACATTGTTTGATATGGTGCATCTAACGGCATTGTCAAAACCGTGTCTGTATCTGTTACGGTTTAGGAGTTACCAATACATGCACGAAAATTTACCACCTGTATACCCCAAGACTGAAGTGTTATTTACTCCATGTCGTGATAATAAACTTTCATGCTCGGATTTAAATTATTCACTTATTCAGTCCCTTGATATACAGTATGTCCCAACGGGGCGTCAAAGTCCATTTATGTCCACGTCATTAATAGTATCGAAAATATGTGTACGACAACCGTTAGTGACCTTGATTCCCCCTCCTAATAGAGAATTAAGTTGTAGCTAGACATCTTTTCCAAGTTGCTTAAAATTTTTGGGTCTATAGCTTCATCCGTCTGGAGTTAATCACATGCTTAATTCAAATATCGATCTTGTTGTTACTATCACGGTTAGAAATAAATGCTAATTGACTGCTATTAAAATCGTTTTAGTTGACTTTAGAAAATATTACCGAATTAATCAATATTTTTTTCTAATGCAAATTGCTTCACCCGGCTTTTGTTAAAAATATTTTGCAACATCCGGTGACCGTATTATTTTGAATTATAACGTTGTTGTAAACTGTAGAATTTATCGTTTTAGAGACATTTATGTCTTGTTTTCGCCAAATTCTACACATTTTATAAAATAACTCAAAAACGGTTCAATTTAAGTATAGGGCACACTTGACAAATGTTTCACAGGATGACACGTAGAAATCAAAAATGCATTGATATGGGGTGTTCCATTTAACAAAATGTAATTTTGTGCTGCTGCCCCCCCCCCTACGCGAGCCGCCCATATGAGTTCATATTATTTTTAGATTATGCTTATTTTCAGTAACTACTTAACGGTTGGCGTACACAGATTTTCGATACTATTAATGACGTGGACGTAAATGAACTTTGACGCACCGTTGGAACATCCTGTGCATAATAAATTTCTGTGTCATGATCAGCGTGCAACTTTTTCGGTTGCCATCTCAATTATTTCGTGGATGTTGAGATATGTGTACACGTCGAACAGTGAGGTCTCCCCCAAGGGCTTTAATTGAAAGCATCACAAGCACAGGTTTGCAACTGACAGTTGAAAAGAACAAAAATATCCCCATTCAATTCCTAAAATTATCCTAATTTAAGGAGATAAATTGATGGAAAATAGAGAGCACCGAGGTAAATTATTAACCAACAAGGAACGTGTCGCGGAAGGGAGTGTGGAGCCAAGCGAGAAGCAATGCGTATGATATTTACTGCCGGCGTTCTTCATTTAATATTAATGTTCTCCTGGAATCTACAAGACCTTGGGCTTAAGCCGTGTTGTATTCCCTTCCGTCAGAACCTCCCTCGGCTTTGCCTTACACCAATTAAATCGGATGGTCGGTATAATTAATACGAACGAATCCCGCCGAGGAGCTTACTTCCTATCTATCAACGTCAATTAGGGCGACGTATTGAAACTTCTTTGTCATCGATTAGGTCGGGACTGTATCAATTGAATCCTAATAGATTTTCTCGTACGCGTTGTGAATTTCAATTACGAGTTGTTATTTTTGAAAGATCAAAGGTCCAACCTGAGATTGGATGTCTTCGAGATTTAAATCACTTCTTTGCATCGCTAAGACAATGAATGTTAATGCCTCGAGAGGTCCGCTTTTTAATAATGACGGTGCTGTTCAGACATTCATAAAACTCCCCGTAGATTATGAAAGAGATGAAACGTCTATACCTTTGATGCATGGAACAATTGTGAATCTTTCAGGCACACGACTATCTCTTTCGGGAAATACCCTCTAATGCATAAACAATCAATACCGAAGATATGATGGCGACCGAAATTTAAGTGACTTTGTAGAGTTAACTTCATAATCGCAAATAGGGTTGAAAGTAAATATTCCGTGGAAGCTTCTGTGACAAAGTAATTATGCAGGAAGTTGTGCGAAAAAATTCCCCCGTTATCTTTATACCTGAACGCGGAGCACGTGTATTTAATGTTAATTAAAGTTTAAGATCGCTGTCGGGGATAAGAGTTAAGCCATGTTGAAGTCACAACATGGGTTGATGTGTACTTAACGTGTGCTGGTGACACTTCCAAAGGGGACTATTCTGCAGGGATTGCCTTCGGATTTTCCTACGGAACACTAAATAACGGATTATGCCCAAAGCCGCGCACATTTGTTGCCTTGCTAATACCAAACACATTTCAAAACTCTATCTATTGACCGATTCCAGACTGGATTTATTGCTCCACCGTAGCTCATCCAGATTGACTCTACCACCGCGGGCGGTGTCAAACTGTAATTAATGTCGCAGCAATCTGGCTAATGTCATAGGGATTAAAGGTTTTCGTTTCAATTGTGCGCTCGGATTGCTGACAAAATTTTGCACTTGGCGCGGGAAAAGTGGTTTCTGCTACCGCCGCATTATTGACAGCCTGGAACTCCCAAAATTAAATAAAACGCTCTTCATTTGCAGCTCATGAATTAAAAAATTGGAAATGATACTACTTTTAAAAACGGGCAGCCAAGAATGCGGTTGGTGGAACGTCCCCATCGCGCGGATTTATGATTTCTGTGTAGATTACGTGGATAGTCGAAAGGCTGGTCACGCACCACTTTATGAGGGAAAGGATATCCTTTTTATCCTCTGTATTTCCCCGGAACTCCCTCGGTATCTCCCCGCATCTCCCAGGTCTTTCTGAACAAATATTTATCCTGTATCTCGTATTTCTCCAGATCTCCCTTTGTATCTCCTCAGTTTCTCCCTGGATCTTCCTGGTATATCCCCGGATCTCTCCCGATATATCTCCCTTGTTATTCGTGGATGCTGGTTTTCGAAAATTTCTCAAAATATCCCTGTATCACCCCAGGATATCTCCCCGGCACATTCTCGTATATCTTTACGTACATCCTCGTATTCTCACGGATTTCAATAGCATTTCCCTGGACCCCCCATATACCCCCCGCGACCAGCACCTCGTAGATAGTAGTCAATTGCATGAACACGAAAATTTTTAGATTTCTGGTCATTGGGACTTATTTCACTTTTTTTTTTGGCAAAGGGCCCTAGTCATTAGTGACTGCTTGGGAGAATTTTCTTTTTTTTTGTAGTTTTGGAAAGAGGAATGCTCAATTAATGAATCCTTGAAAAATAAAAGAAGAGTAATTTTTAGTTAAGAAAATATAAATTTTCAAAGATCAGTAATTTTAAGTATATTATCCTATGCAATTTGGTTCAAAACCAAGCTGATTTCTTGCCGTGTAGTACGAACAGATAACCATAATGTGAATTTGCAGATAATTCACATCATGCTATTTCATATATGACACATAACAACCTGATTTAAGCAACAATATAGGCCCATCCTGGATTCCTATTCATATTACATAATTTTGACATCGCCATCTTGAAATGCAGGTTCAATTTAAAGTGTGACTGCTTGGGCCAATTTTTTTGCATTTAGTCTTAATCGATTCAGGAGATTATAATTCATGCCCATAAAAAAAATTAATAAAGAGTAATTTTTCGTTTTCAAGATATACAGGTTTTTTTTTAAATCTTTGCTTCTTGAATATCTTCGGACGTAAAAAAGATATTAAAATGAAATAAACGCTGATCAGACTACGTCACATTTGCATTTTCTTAAGTTAATGTCCTGCAGTAGCCAGTAACCCATTTTTTTAAATTGCGGGGTTGGAGGTTAAAATTATTCAAAATAGTAGGTAGCTCAAAGCATTTTTGACATAAATCTTAACCTGTAAAGTCATTAGAAGCCCTGTTATAAGAACCTATCACGATAAAACATTGGAAAAGACCCAAAGTCACAAATTTAATGTCGTAAAAGGGGGGGGATATTAAATTAGCAACATGTTTCGAGAACAGTTGTTCACTTGTCCAAATTTTACAGACCTCCCGTATGAAAAATATTAAAATGAGACCTAAATGCAAGCATGTACTATGAATTTTCGTGAAAATCAGCCAAATCCCGATTTGCAACAAAAAGGGTCGTCTTGGTTTAAGTAATACGTAATAACAATAAGCTTATTTTTGTGAGTTTTATTACTTAATTGAAAATAGTTTTTATAAGTACCTTTATGATATACTATAAATTAAATATAAATTTAAAGAAACAAAAAAGTTTGCTTATTTTATAGCAGATGTTCATCTGTACCTTTATTAACTCAAAATGTATTGCTAAGAGCCCTTTAACCTTAGGGATAGATAGAACACATTTTAAGAGTTAGGGTAGATAAAATTGACTGTAGCAGCAACTAAAGAGAAAACCATTCAAGCATGCAACAGTTAAAATTTGTCGCCAGCAACAACCATGATGGTCAAAATATAGCCAAAATGCCACATTGCCTTAATAATAATTATGATGATGTTTAATTGATTTTCTTTACTTTTAACATTAGTTATAAAATAAAATAGAATTTTATTCAGGAGACACGACGATAAAGATGCACGACTCATGAAAGATAGCACACTCGCTCCTTAGTCGCTCGTGATCTAACATCTTTCACTCGTCGTTAAAGCGTCGTCTTCTATAATAAATAACTATTTTTAAACAATACGAATTAGAAAATCTAGTGAAGTAATTTCTTGCCTCAATAAAAAGTTCATGATGTTAACTTCGTCGTTAGGAAAAGATAGAAGTAAGAGTAGGATAGAATCCGCATCCAAGTACAAACCCCAGTCCGGCTTTAGAATTCATTAGACAAAATATGCAAAGAATCCTTCACTTTGCATCAATATAATATAACCTCCAGTACAAGATCTGCCACTTTAGCATTTTTTTAGGAGACCGACCTTATGGCGCAGTAAAATACATCATCACGAAGACGCCGAAAAGAAATTCAGATAACTCCCTGCCTCGTTCCAACAACATGCAATTGACGTTTATGAAAGAAACGGTCATCGGATATTGTCAACCTTCATTCCACTGTGAGTTATTGATTGCTTTTAGCACGTAGGGTGGAAGGAAAATTTAAAAATATTGTATGTCTCAGGAAAATGAGGGATTCCGAAATAATTCTTTTCCGCGAAAACGACTTCTTGAACGGTTTTATTTAGAGCAGAAATTTACCCAATCCGTCAATTCTCAGCGACAGTTCTTGCGGTAGGCGCAGGGAATTTATCAACTTAATAGAGTTTGCGGAGCAGACGCGTCTGCGGTAATTGCAGGATCGATTCATTTCTTTAAATGGATTGAAATGAGTTTTTAAAAAAAGTGGTCGAATGTATTCAGAACCGCATCAATTTACGAGGAAAGTTACCAACCGCAGTAATATATTTCGCCATCATGAGAAAGCTTAGTTGGGAAAGTTGAAAACTTCTGCTTAATGCTTCTTAAAATGAATGACGTCCCACCTGCCTTGAATGGAGAGGTCGCTCGATGCTAAGGATCTAGGCTGAATTTAGTTGAAAATTCACAAGTAACAACCATTCAAAATTGACCGAAGCAAAACTATAAGTATAACTATAAGTATAAGTATAAGTATAAGTATACTACTATAAGTAATGACCTATTAGGATTATTTACAAATTTTATTGCTGCCATATAACCTTACAGGATTTGGACTACTATAACATGGTATGCACTCGTGGTATTACATACAGGGTGGTCCAAATGTATTAATACAGGGCTCTCACGGCCAAACGGTAAGATAAATGAGTAAAATAAAAAATCCAGGGTAAATTAGAATTAAATACCTTTATTTTGTCGCCATTTTGGAACTCCCTATCTTATTGTATAATACGTGTGTTGTTTTCTTCACCCGATGCTTCATCGAATCAATCGAAACTGTTGTTAAATTAATCAATGTTTCTAGCGATGCATCGGTCCATCGACTCTACGAGCCGATGGATTGGATGGATGGTGGTGGGGTTAACGGCAATGGCGGCAAAATCAGGATAAACGTTGAGAAAGTGTGGTTATTGGCAGAGGTTACTGGTTGGAATCACAAGTCGAAATTGTTGGAAAATTTTTGTTGTTTTTTGAGCTACAAAATGAACGGCGGGTCATGCGAAGAAGAGCAGGAGAAAGTTGTCTTGCAACTTGGGCACAATGGGGTTACATTTAATGTTGCTATCACGGAGACAGAATATAATAATCTCATACATACAAGCTGTACTGAGTAATATGGTAATAACCAGAGTCTGACCAGGAGAGAATACAATTTGTGATTATAACCTTCAAAATGTCAATAAATGTCACCGCAACCGCATCGATTCTGTTGTTTTCCGCAACGGTCATCGTTTTCATCTCCCTGTTACGTCACGATTAAACATTAATGAATCTCCGCTGGATAAAACAACACACGTAATTTAGCAATAAATAAGAGTACATTTTTTTAAATGGCACCATGCATGTTTCAATTTTTTTTTGGATTCCCTTTGATGCCCTCTTTATGGTAGTGATTTTATTTTTTTGACAAATTGAACAGTAAACGTAGAAATTTTTGTTGATTCAAATTTCGCGCGGTGATCCGGCAACAATGCGCTTCACCAATACTTCGATGGAACCACCCTCATCTCACCGTATGTCTCCCACTCCCACTAGTTGTACTGTGTACACAATGAAGTAAACAGGCTATTTATTATTAGGCCCAATCAGATTCTTCCAGAGGGCGTGTACAACTGTACACAGTAGAACTACCCTGTAGTGGGGAGACATTCGGTGATGAAGGTGGTTTCATCGAAGTAATGGTGAAGCGCATTGTTGCCGGATCACCGCGCGAAATTTGAATCAACAAAAATTTCTACGTTCACTGCTCAATTTGTCAAAAAAATAAAATCACTACCATAAAGAGGGCATCAAAGTTAATCCAAAAAAAAATTGAAACATGCATGGTGCCATTTAAAAAAATGTATTCATTGTTTATTGCTAAATTATACAATAAGATGGGGAGTTCCAAATGGCGACAAAATAAAGGTTTTTAATTCTAATTTACCCTGGATTTTTTATTTTACTCATTTATCTTACCGTTTCGCCGTGAGAGCCCTGTATTAATACATTTGGACCACCCTGTATGATTATTGCACTAGAACTAACTTAAAAGCGAGGACACCAAATCAGTAACATCCCAGCGATAATTCTCAAATTAGACTATGGTTGGCTTGTTTTTGAAAAATAAAACATATTGTTGGCTACCAAATGTCACGTGACATTTGAGTGCAATAATCTGCAAAATACAACTCGTGCATACCATGTTAGTTATGATAAGCACCCAATAAAGAAGCAAAAATTTCACTTCTACCATGGCAAAACCAAAAGTACTTTACTTACTGACCTAAGTAGTTAGGCACTTAATTTTCCTGGCCCCGTTCAGGGCATAGGGCATAGCATAGGGCTTCGACTTCTAATTCCTTCCACTTTAGGCTTCTGTTCTCTAGTTCTTTTAGTCTTCTTCCATATTCTTCTCAGGCATTTGTTTGTAAATATTTGTATTTTACTCATTTCTCTGTTGGTTGCTTTCCAGGTTTCCGCTGCGTAAAACAAGATGTTTTTTACATTGGAGTTGAATATTCCGATTTTGATGGTTTTTGTTATTACTTACATATTGAATGCTATTTGGGCTTTGTTTTTTCTATTTCTTGTTTCATTTTCTATACTTCTCTTGTTATTTATAATAAGACAACTACAATTTTCAAAAGTTCAATTTCTTAGACATTTTCGAAAACACAGATGGACTCAGAATTTAATGCTGAATAATAATAATAATTCAGAACTGCGATCAATTTTGAACTTTTGTTGTAACCTTGTTGTAACTCTACAATTAGATTAATTTCCCAAAAACTCTATCTTATTCCTTTCGAAGTTAAGAATTTGACTCTTTATGCGTTACTGTTCTGTTACACCTTCAAGAAAGGCAAGGTGATTGCACTAGTGCAATCTTAAATCTTATAGGTAACTCTAGTGTTTTTAACTCTTTTTCTCATGATCCAATCCGTGATTATTGGAAACAGAATGGGTGAAACGATGCATCCCTGTCTTACTCCATTTATTACTTTTCATATTGATATTTTCTGTTAGGCATGTTGTCATTGTTGTCTCTCTGATTCTTACGATCCTTAAGAATTCTTTCGTAGGAAGTAAAAGTAAAGTAAAAGTAAAAGTCGAAATTTTTGATTTTTGGTTGGCATACGCAACAGTACCGAAAATAAGTTTACTTTCAGTAAAAACGGGTGAAAAACAGTATAAGTAGGTAATCTTTAATTTATCTCTATAAACAATATTACCTACATAAGAATGAAGTTTAAAACACGAGCCGAATGCGAGTATTGTAACCGTCTTATTCTAAAACTATCGCATTAAACGTAGCGCTCTTTGGCCCATAGATGAAGTTTTAAAAAAGCTTGAAAACTACCTGCAGGGAGGTCTTTAGTGCTGACACATGCATTTAACTATTCCGAATTTTGCAGCTCCAGTTTTTCAAATCACTGCACAATTGCAGCTTTGTCCATTCGGCGTTATTAGGTATATACGAATTACATTCACTCCAGTACCGTAAGCATTCATAATTTCGTGGTGCACGTGTAATTTTTTCAGATATTACTTTGCATCCGAATGAAAGCTCCTCTATAGTTTCATATGAGATTACTGCGGAAGAGGGCACAGATGCGCCCGACATGTGCTTGTAATGTGTTCAGAACTCATAATCGAACACTCCCGCTTTTCCTTAATGAGAATAAAGTAGACAGTACATATTATCCTAATATCGGGAAATTTCAAAGTTTGGTTTTCAATTAGCCCACCACGATTATTATTCGCGCAACTTTTGATTAAAATATTCAGAGGGGGATCTAATTAGTTAAATAAACAAATATTGATACCTTGGCAAGTCTGCGGCTTAACAACTTCCAAGCACTCGTCTCCATTACCCACCGAAATTTTAATTAATTCCGAGGGTAACTTTGCCAAACACTTTGAAGCCGAGTGCAGATGCACATAGGCACGATGCATTGCTGAAAATGCTGTTTTATGTATTTAGGTAGCTAAGTAAGTGTTTGTTTCTACATTATTTTTAGCAAAATATGTATCTCTGACATGTATACATATTTCGAAAGTCATCGAAAATCATTAACATAAATCCTAAAAAACACATAAGTATAAGAATTGTGAATTGTGTACCTAATATGTAGGTATACGAGTCTCCATTTTTCGTTTGGATTATACGAACTAAATTTGATTTATGTGATGCGCTCAATATGCCGCACGGTCGAATGTAGGACGTGTGAAATAAGCCTTAAATCATATATTTGTATCCACAATTCCACAAATATGTCAGCAAGCTTGCCATTTTCGCTCTACCAGTTTTTTTTAATGTTGTTTGGGTTTGCCTACAATACGTTCAATGGTCTTTGCAATCGATATTGCAATTAGTGATCGGTTTCTCTTTCACCGCGTGATTTGTATCTGTTGAAACAGAATTTATGCCGATGGCTTCCATTTGTTGGTTGGTGTAGTGCTTGTTTACTATACGAGATCGGGTGGCCCGATTGGGACAATTCCCATTCAGGAAATGACATCCCGCGTGAGTTGAATGGAAAGAATATCGTGTGCAACTGGAACTGACCAGTGGAAGCCCTGAAGAGGGCTCGAACACATAACCGAAACGTTTGCGCACCTGTCATCATTTTAAATGCCTTTTGGTGGTTGCAGGACATTTTTTTAATAACTTTTTGTCCGCACCGTAAGAGAAATGGACGTGTGAATGTCTAATTCCGTCGTATATTCCAAAAATTAATTACGCGCTAGCGTGCCTCACGTGGAGTAAATTCTGCTTTGATGGAGATTTAAAAAGGACGAATCACCCCCAAATGAATATAAAAGCAACGGGGGTTTTTAACATTTTATTAGACTGCAGGTCGTTCCACCAATCTGGCAATTTTCACGTCTGTCGATATTGCAGCGTCTGTCTGAAATAGGTAAACCTGATTTACATGCTACACAGCCCCGGAATGTTTATAACTATTTATGAGAATTCCCGGGTACTATAAAGAAGCCTCCGAGTATTTGATTTTTTCGTATGTTATTCATGAATGCGTGCTTTAATTTTGTCGACGACCCGATAAATCATTTTTGTCGGTAGTGGCGACGCGTAATGGAATTCATTATGTTGATGTGCCGTGGTGCCAGGACTTGTTTAAATTCCCTCTCTGCCGTTTGTTTTCAATTTTAGATTCTAATAAGGTCACAAAATGAATAGAGGGAACGTTGTTGTGCTCAACTGGCACGTACCTAGGTGATACCTAATATTAACTTACCATTGCCGTTGTTAACATGCACTGCGATTAGGATTCCAACCACCGCACTTGCAACAGTACGTTTCGTGCTTATAATCATTTTGTCCTTTTAATGAAAGTCCACAATCTAGATATATAATCTGTCGAGGAAAGCATTATTATCATCGAGGGCGTAAAGAAAGGAGTATTTTTCGAGGCGAGCTTTATGCCTGTTTTTATACCATGCGATAATAGCCGTCAATTTGAAAGTGCTGCACGTAGCTTTAGATTCTATGAACGAGGAATTCAAGCTAATATCAATAATTATTGGTAGGGAAAAAGGAAAAAAATATCCAACACCCCTAAATAAATATACAATAAACTATATCATTACTATTGTGATTTTGAACAAAATTTGGCGATTATCCTTTTGTTAACATGACGCACTGGTTGCACAAGAGATCGATCGAAAAACCGAATCGCCTTGACGTTTTAGAGTCCTGAGAACCCAAAAAAGCGGTTTTCGAACAATGTCTGTGGTCACGCTACTCCTAAAACAATTAAACATATCGAGATGAAATTCGGTATTCGGTATTAGATTTTGGGCCAAGTCGGTCCACGGAAAGTGCCTTTTTAGCACATTAACTTTAGAATCTTAAATGCAAAGATAATATCGAGATAAAATTTTGCGTACACGTTCAGTGAACACTTTGTAGGTGATGACTGAGGATGCAATTTTGGACCAAATCGGTTGATTGATTACATCATATCGAGATTTATACGTTTATGTTACGCTTCCAAAACATTTATTGCATTTACATAGCGGGCGCCCCCAATAAATTCGGAGAAAAAGTGCGCTTCTTCTGTGAGCACTGACTAAACACTTGGAGATGAAACAAAATCTTATATAGGTAGAGAAGAATTTTTGGCAATAAATATTCGATAGCTATAGTATTGGGAAACGAAACTTTCGTCTTACGCAAAGATTGAAAAATTCCAACGCTCCTTTATTGTGAATTTTGGGTTCAATATGAATACCTGCAAAAATAGTTTGAAAAATTATTTCTCGGATAGCCTTTACTGGCAACAATTCGTAATAATTGTGTGGACAGTAGTAATGATTTTAGTTGCTTTCCCGGACTTTTTGCCAACAATTCTTCAATTTATTATTTTGTTATATCTTTAATCGTTTAAGCAGTGTTTAAGTTTAACAGCGTTAAATTTTTTTTCCGATTTGCACTGCACGTGTCGTGATGTTTCATAAAGTGAGCGGTCTAGATAGGGTGAGTGGTTGACTTTTATTCTGCTTTAATTTTAATGTAAACGCAGACATTATTCTGGCGTTAATACAGGATGGTGAATTTTTCGTTGCTCACCATTTGGAACTCGGAAACCGTAAGAGATGGAGAGTAGCTTAAATTAGAGTAAAGTTGCTCTTTTTCTGTAAATAATTCTCTCTTATCTTGATTCATTCCTGAGTCATCGCAATTTTAAAGAAAAATTCATATCTTTCTAACGACTGCTGGTAATTAAATAAAACTTGGAACTTTCATGTTTTTGAAGAAATGCCTTGAAGAAATTTTCTGGGCCTTCTAGATTTTGAGCAACGACAGTCAACTTTTCTTTTACTTGCTGCAGCCATATTGAATTTTAATACCATCGGTTGCAGAAAAAAATTCTTTTCAAAAATTTAACGAACATGGACTTTTTTGACAGACCGTTAAACTTAGGTGAAAAACAATTGCAAAACGGTACACCGATTTGTGAAGAGCTAATTTCTTTGTGTAACCAACGGTGTTAAAACCAATATGGCGGCCGTAAGAAAAAGAAAAGTTGGTCATCGTTTCTCAAATTCTGGAAGGCCTAGAAAATTTCTGTCAATGTCATTGAATTGACAGTTGTCAAAAATATAAAAATTCGAAATTTCGTTTGAATGTGTACCACCAATCGTTAGAAAGACATAAATTTTTCTTTAAAACCCCAATTTTCAGTATTTTTGAGATAACTCAGGAACGGATCAAGATAGCGGGAAATTCTTTACAGATTCTTAATCACCTTGAAAAACAGAAACTTTTCTCTAATTTAACCTACTGTCGATCTCTTATGGTTTCCGAGTTACCAATGGTGGCTAAACGATGGCTACATCTAGCCGGTAAATTCCGTGACGTATTTAATTTTTTTTAAAATTTTTCTTTAACTACTATGCTTTAAGGTAAAGTCTGTTTTTAATTGAATATTCTCAACTGGGTTATTTAACCTCCCCACAACCATATAAAAATGGGAGGTTATTGCAATCACTCCAAAATTCGAAATTGAGATAACACCTGATCTTTACGTTTCAAGGTCCCAGGATCACAAAAAAGTGGTTTTTAAAAAATGTCTGTGTGTATGTACGTACGTATGTACGTACGTATGTATGTATGTGAGCACGATTTCTCGGAAACTACCGAACGGATTTTAATGAAATTTGGTATGGAGGTTAGCGCTAGCCTTCCGGTGAGCCCAGTTAATTTTGTTGCGAATCCGCAGACGTCAAGTGCCTTTTTGGCACACCAACTATGAGATTTGACTGATGAACACTAATTTTGCTTATCAGTACATGAAAGGTCTTGAAATTCTGTATCTGAAAGTGTATTCACACTTAGCACCTTTTTGGCATAAAATCGAAAAATTCGAAGTTTCGAGGAAACAATAAATAACACGCTAGAGCCCAAATTGCTGGCTCGATTTGGCTGAAATTTGGTAGGTAGAGATATCGGTACCCGCCGAAGAGCTGATTTAATTTTGGTGGCAATCGGCGAACGGCAAGTGCCATTTTGGCATATCAACTTTGAAATTTTAATAATGAACTCATATTTTCTTTATCAGCACATGAAGAGTCTTCAAATTTTGCTTTCAAAATTGTATTCAATCTTAGTGCCCTTTTGGCAAAAGATCGTAAAATTTGGAAAAATTACAGAAAACACCTTAGGCTTCGTGGAGTAAAACTTAGGTAGGTATATAGTAAATAGTAAAAATTTACTTGATATTGGTGATAAAGATTGGATCATTCACCAAGTGGGGAGGTTCCAGCCGCTTCCGTAGCTGCCCATTTTTTTTAACTGCAATAGGTAGGTACACTATTAACCTGTTAACGGTAGTTATTGCTATTTTTACAAATTCTGTGAAAAAGCAGAAGTTTTTTTTGTTGCGGCGGGCAACCGGTGAGTTTTATTTTATTGTGCAAAAAATCAAACATTGCGATTAGTAAGGCTTCTTCGATTTTTGGTAACAATTTATATGTTGAAACTTTCGCTTCCGCCAAAATATTCCGACAAATGAATCACTATTTCAACCATTTGTTCTGTAATTGGACAATTATGAGAAAAATGTGGAAAAGGGGGACACGCTCGCAACGTTTGTTTATTAATAACAATATATAAAGTGTTATTATTAATCCAGGACAAAACGTAGATAATCACTAATCATCGTTTTAATCACTTGTCAGATAAATAAAAATAACTATTGTTTATTTAAATAGGGCACCCATGCAGAATTTTTTTACCGTTTCGAATTATTTTTGAAAGATGTTCTAGTATTGTTCGTCCAACATTAGAAGAAAATGAGATTTTCCCGCTGCAAAATTTTACTTGCCTGGATAGTCAAGAAAATGAGTAGGCATTCATCATAGTAATTAATAAATAATTCGCATTGCCAAATAAATAGTTCGTAATGTTAACAATTTTTCAATAATATATTTTCTTTCACTTGTATAGGATAGAAATAAGAAGAAACATATTGCACATTATAAATCGCTATTCAATAAATCTATGTACTCTCGAGCAAGAAAACATTCACTTTCTCGCTTAGGCACATAAAGTACTATTTTCTGTAATATATTGAAAAAATTGAATACTTAGTCACGTTGAATTTGGTGAGTCCAAAGTTCATTGCAATTTTCCATTTATTTTCCCTCAAGATACTCACTTAATTAGAAAATTAGAGACAAAAGGGACACCTTGCTACTTACAAGATTAAATTTAAAATTATAAGAAAGAACACATTCCCAGAGGAGTTTCTTTTTCCAGTCGGTTAAGATTGTTCGATCATTTTCCTCCTTGTAAACAGAATCTTAGTGTCTACTTGGACTTTGATTAATAGCTTGGAGCAAAGAAAGCCGAGTGTTTCTCTGCCAAATATCCCCAAATAATTATACGAAAAAATCAACACAAAACCGTGGCGGTCTTCTCTCTGTAGGGCAGCAGAAGCGTCAACGTTTCCTCCCCATTCGAGTACAAGACGAGATAGTTACTAATGTAATAGTTAATTAGCGCGTTGATGTCTGCAAAAGATTTTTCATTGATCTTTTCCGTTCCTAGAGCTATAAAATTGTCTTCTCGCCGTCTGATGTTCAAATGAAACATTTTATTATCTTGAATAACTGACAGCGTTCCGAGATTGGAATTTTTCGACGGACGTATAATGAACGTTCCGTTTTGTTTACTCTTCAGTAAATTTTCCGCACATCCCCTGCTCACTTCTTTGTAAAATTCCTCCTTTTCCTCCTCTGCAATTCCTCTCTCGTTAAATTAATTACAGAGAAATCAAACTCACCGCAATCGAAGATGAGGTTCTTGCGATGGCAGCAGCAAAGGGAGCACATTCTATAGGAGGCGTCCAGCAGAGCCGCCAAGAGTCTACTTGTTAAATTTGCGAAAACCCCAAAAAACACTTTAAAGCACCAGCAGCACATTTGTTTGTGGACGTTCATTGTTCATTTTCTCTACCACTGTACGGTTTATTGTACTTACTGTAGCAACTCTGTGACATGTGGGATGTGTTTTTTGATTAATTTCAAAACGTACACACGTTATCCTCGTATGCATTCATTTTCCTGCAGTGACATTTGATACGCTGTATTGTAACTTTTTGCGCCAGTGCATTCACTTCTGGTAAAATGTATGGCGGCGTTGAAAAGACCACTTGGATACGACGTCTCGGGCAGACAATTTCATCAATAATAAGCTGGCACGACGTTCTTTGTCGGTGCATACAATGCTTGCACAATGACGCGGTTTCAAAGAGTCTTTTTTCGTTTTTTAGTAATTTAAAATTTATACGTGGACTGATTAAACAGGAATACAAAGAATGTCAAACTTCAAATTTTGAATAAATTACTAGGTCTTGGATTAAAACGGTGCTTGGCTCTATAAGTTGCTCACTGACAAAGAATGGCGTGTCTACAATATATTAATTAAAATAAGTAAAGTACAGTATTTCGTCTAGTTAGGTAGGTATATAAAATTTGATTAGCACATGTCAAAGAAATAGCGTTTTTTTAGATCGCTTGATACAGAAGAAAATTAGCCTTTTGGTTATTGGTGGAAAAGAATGAAATCCTGAATAATTTAATGATGATTATCGCATCTATAATGCTCACGTATCCTTTAAGAATTTGCATTGTAAACACATACAGGGTGTCCCGTAATTATTATGCCAACGCTTAACCAGAGCTTCCTTTCATATTATATCGAAAAATGCCTCCTAAGGGACCTAAGGCCCCTTAAAGGGGCCAATTAGAAAGTATTTTTTTTCTAAATATCTTCAAAACGGTTGAAGGTTGCAACTTGAAATTGAGTACCCTTAGTAAATAAGATGCTGAATCCATTACCGTGGTGAAAATTTAAAAATACTGATCATACCCCAGGGGGGCTTTTACAAAATTGGTTCAAACATTTTTGTAAGTCGATTTTTTTCAAATTTGACAATTTTTTTTACGTAAAAATGGTACTCTTGTGTAACATTGATAGGATGCACCGTTTTCGAAAAAAAATGGTTTTTCATTGGCCCAGAGCTCCAAAATTTGTGACGGAAGATATCAAAATACTGTAAACAAGTTCATAGGGCGGCTCCTTACTTCATTCTAGAAGTAAACGTTCATATGGTCCTAAGGGAGCTGCAGAGTCCATCAAGCAAAATACTTTCCAAGACCCTATTTGAAAAACTGTAGCTCCCTTAAGAAACATTCCTCGACCCATGCCCATATGAAGTTTTCTTTCTAGAATGAAGTAAGAAACCGTCTCATGAACTTGTTTACAGAATTTTGATGCCTTCCATCACAAGTTTTGGAGCCCTCAACCAATGAAAAGCCATTTTTTTTAAATGGTGTGGTTTAGCGACGTTTAACAAAGGTACCTTTTTTTACGCAGAAACCTTCAATTTTTCAAATTTTCAAATTCAAATTGGAGAAAAAACGACTTTTAAAAACGATTGAGCAAATTTAATCCTAAGCCCTTCCTCCTCCTGCACGAGACGCTTATGAACGAAATTTCAACAGTTTCACCACGCTAAAGGATTCAAACATGAAAGACTTACTAGAGGTACCCAATTTCACGTTGCTATATTTAACCATTTTGAAGATATATAGAAAAAAACACTTTCGAAATGGCCGCTTTATACTTACCTCAGGTCCCTTAGGAGGCATTTTTCGACATATGTTCATAGGAACTTTTCGACATATTTTTATGTAAGGAAGCTCTGGTTAAGCGTCGGCATCATACTTACTGGACACCTTGTATTAGTCTTTGAAAGTTGAAATGACACGTGCCAAATAATTTTCCTTATCGTCGGGTGTATACAAAGGAGCATTTCGTAGAAACGCAGTAATGAGGTAATAAAAACATTCAAAAAATTAAAATAAATATAACTTTCCTTATTTTATTAGTTATGAAACGCTTATTTAAATAGTGATTATGAACTTGAATGAAAACAATAACCTAATGAAACGCTTATTTAAATAGTGATTATCAACTTGAATGAAAACAATAACCTATCTAAATAATGCAGTTTTAAATATGGCAATATGAAAAACAATCCAATCATTTGAAATAATGCAAACAATGCCACTGAGGGCGGGGATACCCGCCAAAATTCGAAATTTTTAACACCAACATACTTGTATTATATGTAATATTTTCCGGTCATACCTAACTCCGAAATGCCAATGGTGAACTATGAAAAAGGTACCACAATGTATACTTATTTTCTAGTACTCGTATTGAGTTTTTCTATGCTGATGCATTTTCTTATTGTTTTCCTAAACTTAAATCCAAAGAAAAACATAATGAAACTTTTAAGCTCAAGTGGTTTCGTAAGAATTTCTGGAAACGTCCTTGTTTACCAAGCAGTTAAAAATATAATTTCGTGACAAAAATAGGTAAATACTCAATTCATATAATATTTTACGTGTTTATCAACAAGTCAGAGTTCCAGATTTAATCAGATTTCTTAGACTAGTCATTTTTTATTTATATTTATCTACTTGAAATGAATGCACTCAATGAAAAAATTGGCAGTCTCGGAGAAGGTAGAAACTGCTACTTTTTCACAGAATTTGTAAATGTAGCAATTAAGTCAGAATCGGGGAGTCGAGCGCGTCGGATGGGTGAACCATGGGCAGGGTGTCAATCCCTGATGCTGTGTTGCGAATTGTGCTCGGCGTTCATGAAAAAGAGAGGTTAGATGCACTATTTCCTAGGTAACAATATACAACAATATAAATTTTCGTTGATAGTATCCTGTTACCTAGGAAATACTGCATGTACGATTAAATTACCCTGTGAAACAATTCAGAGCTGAAATCTGATTGGTCGTCTTAAATCTCTTATAACTGGAGAACTATTGGACCCTGGAATCAAAAGCGCGGATCTATTCAGAATTTAATGCTGAATATTATATTAAATAGTGGTGCGAGGGTTCTAGGACACCCTGTATATCAGTTGCTACTGCTAAGAATCAATCAAAAGGGTCAGCATCAGCCACTCATTATCTACTGTTTTTTTGGTAAAGCTTAAACGGTGTTGTTTTTTATTTATTATTAAAACTTAGCATTCCATAACCAACATAACGTAAGCTAAACTCAAATAAAATGATTAGAAGTCGCACTAGTAAATGTTGCGACACGAGCAGAGGGCGAGAGGTAAATGTACATAATTATATTACATTTCATGTGCAAACAATGGCGACTGCTTGGCACAAAACATTTGACAGAAAAGCAAACGGAAGTGCTTCTGTAAATAAATGCCAAAGATAGTAATTAATCTCTTGCATCATCAAGCACTATTTATTCAAAAAAAAACGATAATGAGACTATATAAAAAACAACAAAACTAGTGAGCAGGCCAGTGAGCAATAAGATGGATAACTACCCATTTGAAATAAGCGATGCGAACGGTGCTGTTCCCGAACACTCCAGTAAGTACAAAATTCTATTTTCAAAGACAATTTTGTACGATTTGAAAAAATCGCAAAATTGTAGGTTTCAAGCACAAAGAAGTAATTTGCGTGGGTCCCAAAAATTTTTACCTGCAAAAATCCATGAAGGAATCACTAGAAAAATTGTACAATTTCAAGGTCTGCCGTGACGATGTGTGGCTATTTGGATATCCAAGATGTGGTACAACTCTCGCTCAAGAAATCGTGTGGCTAATTGCTAACGACTTAAATTTTGAAAAGGCTTCCGCCGACGTAATCGACGTGAGATTTCCCTGTTTTGAGTTGCGATAAAACAGTTTTGCTGTTTATAACTGGATGTTTTTTAGACACGCATCTCTATTTAAAGATCAATTTGAGGAAATACAAAAGAGGGTTAACACTTTGGACCCAGAAACCCGTAAGACTGCTAAGAAATGGGCAAAACCGGCATGGGAACTTCTGGAAGAGACCAGTGGTCGTAGATTTATAAAAACCCATATCCCCTTGAGTCTAGCACCTCCAAAATTAATCAGTAGATGCAAGGTAAGGTATAGATAAGATTAAAACAAAGCCTTGAAAGTATAAGTTTCTACTTCAGATCGTATATTTAGCAAGAAATCCAAAGGATGCTTGTGTATCCGTGTATTTATTTCTAAAATCACTTAAGATGATTCACGAGGATTTTGAAGAATTTTGGAATCTCTTTTGTCTTGGGCTCCGTAAGATTTTTTCTGTTTTAATTATTTTCGACACTGTCATTACAGCCTACCCATATTTCGAAAATGTGAAGGAAGGATGGGGCTTGAAAGACCAGGAGAATTTCTTGTTCCTTTTTTACGAAGACTACACTAAGGTAGGAAAATGGAAAAATTTCTTCACTTGAGTTTTCTGATAGGATTTAAGGAAGTCTTTGAACGTCATAGCAAAATTTCTTGGAAAAACTTTGACCGAAGATCAACTCAATAAACTGGAGGAGCATTTAAAGATAGAAAACTTCAGAAAGAATAAGAGCGTTAACAACGAGCACTTGAAATCCTTAGGTCTGATGGAGAATGAAAACGATAATTTTATTAGGAAAGGTGTCACTGGGGGGTGGCGTGACTATTTTAAGGGAAGTTTCAATGCTAAGGCAGACAGGCACATTGCTGAGCAATTTAAGAATGTCGATATTGTGTTTCCACCCCACTAAATCATTTCTTAATTATAAAAAAGATAAAAATAGCTATTTTCTAATACTAACATTTTATACTGTTTCTATGTTGCATTTGAATTAGCTTCTTATGTTTGCTATAGGGAGCAGGCACATTCGGAGGTGCTGTCGCCATTGTAAGTTCTTGCATTAAAATTGCAGTACAGTGCAATGTCAACGAACGTAATTATATTGTCATTTTAAAATTCCAGATACAAGTTTTTTATTTATTATGTAACTACTAAGTACCTACATTATAAAGTGAATGTATTATGGCAAAATATAAGGCTGTAGGACAACTAGTTTCAACATGAGCAAAACAATCGACTAAGTATTATGGATGGAAATTGGTCAGAATTAGGTACCTGATTGTCCTGATTATTACCATTTAAGAATCCTGATACATTCCGGTTGCCTCACCAATAACCATAAATGTACCTAATACTTAATTAAAATTATTTTAAATTTCGCCCATCCAATTAACTTGAGAAATCCGCCTGAAATTTTGGTCAAATTCCAAATACCTACTTGGAAATATCACAAATCTGTTTATTTAAATATGGCAAGCATATAGATTAAAATGATAAGACAATTAAATTCTGCATCGATGTGCCATAAAATAGTTGGGGCATTCAATTGAAAAAATTGACTTTTTGACCAATGAAGTTAATGATGTTTTAAAAATTTGCAGAGAACACCCTGTACGTATTTGGCCCAATTTGAGTCCAGGAGCAGATACACCCTACATTAGACTTCATGCCAAATTAATATCGTTTTCTCATTTCATAGGTACTGTAAGGATGTTACGGCTTTTTGAAGTTAGGTCTGCACTTGACATAAAAAAGCGAAATTCTTGATTCCTTCAAAAACGGTAGATTTTTGGCACAGGAGTTCTTCACTATGGAAACACTGGACAACTTCGGTGGAAAAATGCACTATCACTAGAAACACCCCACTACACCGAAACACTTGATTTACACTGCTGACGCGTTTCGAACACAATGTGCTCATTATCAAAGCCGAAGCTAAAACAACCTGCCTGTCTAGAAACTGAAATATTTATAGGCCCACCCGCGTAGCTCCGCCCCTCGCCTGATCTCGGTAGACCAATCACAGGTCGAGAAATGGTCACGCAAGGGTGAACACGTATAAATACAACAAGTCCTACTACAAGTCCTACAGGAGTTCTTAGCAAAAGTTCACCTAGAATAAACCGTAGAATCCAAAAATATCATTATATACAGGTTGTTCCATTTAAAATAAAGAAGTTAGTACCAATTTCCGGTATAACCGGAAATGCGCCATTGATGCAAATATTTTACGTCGATTCAAAATTAATTGAAACCTCTGTGTACAAATTTTCATAACGATGTCAGAAACAGTTATCCAGAATCGGCTAACCGACGCTCGTCGAGGGATATCCTGTATAGGAAAGCTCTTCAAATTCTGCTTCTAAAAAATGTATTCACACTTATTTTATCTCACTCCTTGTTGCGGGCAACAACTGTATAAAAAATCAAATAATTTGTAAATGCGTAGTTTCTTCGATTTTTCTGGTAAGTTTTCGCTTTCTTCTATAATTAACTGAGTAAAGTTTTGTGTTTAAGACGTAAATAAGGGATGATATCCACTCGTTAATAATATCTTGCTTTATTCACTTGTCCAAAAAATATATATTGAATTATGTAGACTGAAAAGAAGGAAACAGGAAACAAAAAACACCAACCAAGCCAATACTGTGACTGGTCAGTGAGTATCTAAATGACGACATGACGCGATTTACTTTTCCTTTTTTATTTCATAATAAAGCAAGTTTTTTTTATTATCATTACTATTATTATTTGAACTGGCGTCCTGGAAGTACAATAGTAACTTGTGATCAAAAACTTTTCCGATCTAGTAGCCCTTGCCTTGCGCGTTGCAATTATCACTCAAAACGAAATCTAACAGTGACGTTATCATTTAATTTCCACAGTCTACGCCCTACTTCTAGCATGGCAAGGGCTACTAAGCAGATCGCACTTTATTACCTTATTAATTATTTAATTCTAGCAGGGGCAATTACCTCATACCCAAATTTATACACCTAAACCGAATTACTTCGTCATTACCAGTACTAATCCTCGTACCAGCGTACTATAATATACCTACCTACTTCTATGTTATGGATAATTTTGCTTCGGTCAATTTTGAATGCGTGTTACGTGTGAAAATTGCACAAAGCGTGTTAGGTATATGCGTGAAAATTGTACGAGTGCGGTTTTCCTAGTAATTTCACACATTCGCAAGTAATTAATTTGGTGCTCCAGTGGTAATTCTAAAAGTAATCCTAGTAATGTCAACAATTCCGCTAGTTCTTTTATAGGTTTTTCAAATTGCCAAATGTTTTATCACAGGAAGGCGCTATATTATTGACAATTTGACACACTGACTATTTTATTGAGATTGGTGAATCACATGGAACAGCTTTGTAATGCGCATGCGCAATTCACGAGTGTAATCCGAATAATTCTAGTCATTCTGAAATTAATTTTTGTAATTCTTCAGTAATCCTAACTCTAATCTTGATAATCTTTAACAATTTGTACACCTGATCCTGGTAGTGAGTTGCCCCTCGCTTTATTAGTAGGTAGGTATAACCAGTGGTCCGAACATTACTTTTAAAAAGTAATTCATTACCATTACACATTACTTCGTCGAAATTGTAATGCATTACAATTACTAATTACTTTTTTCAGAAAGTAATGCATTACAATTACAATTACTTAATAAATGTAATGCATTACTTTATGCATTACTTTTAACGTGACATTTCTTAAATTTCTAATTGTAGCTGACAGATTTTGAGATCTGCAGTAAATTGAAACATACGTCATTCCAGACACGGCCAACTCTAATTGGAATTTTAAAAAATGCCACTTTATAAAAAAAACTGTAGGTGTATTATTTTAAAACCGTAAATTTATTATTTAATTTTAATTTAATTTGAATAACAATTGCGTTTCAAAATTTACCACTGCTTGAGATGGCTAAAGTTAGTTTTATTTTCTTCATCTAGGAAATTATTTCAATTCTGTAGAAATATTTAATCCGGAGTAATTGCAGAGAATATCGCTACTTAAAAATAGCAGGAAAACCTCTTCAGAATGCATCAATGTTTGCTTTGGAGGCGGTAGGTAAACAGAACCCCGCTGGGTTAGGGTTAACTCTGATACCAGTAGTACCTAGCTACTTCCTGTGGTGGTTATTTCATTTCACAGAATTACATTTTTCATGAAAGTTTTATTTTTGAGTTTATCAATTAAGGGTAAAAAAAGTAATGGAAAAAGTAATGGTTTTCCATTATAATTACTAAAAAAATGTAATGCATTACAATTACTCATTACTAGCTAAAGTAATTTCATTACAGTAATGCATTACTTCCGACCACTGGGTATAACTAAAAGAGGCCTTCTACCAGTTTGAAACCCTTACCATACAGCACTCGCCACAGCATCTAGAAGTAAGGCTTCTTTAGTCCCCCATAGCTTATTTCTTAGGTACACCCGCGGTCAAAAATGGTGGGGCATTATTTTTGGCCCTCTTAAGAAAAGAAGATGGCTGCCTTAGGTATTTATTTATTAGGTACTTAAAGTTGAGAACAGTTCACTATTGGCTGAGGCTTAAAGATTCTCATCGATTAAGAATAGAACAGTTTGGAAATTCGGTCCAAAAGCTAGGCTTAATTTGGACAATTATTATTTTTGATTTATTTTTATTCTCTAACGACAGAAAGTTGGAAGAAGGAAGAATAGAGAATTGAAGACGAAGGCACCATACGTTATTTTATAACACAGTTCATTTACGAACGCAAACAGAAAAACGCTCATCCGTCGAAACGCTCGAATTTGATGAATAACACAATTCCTTTTCAACGTCCTGCCCTCACAAACCAACTTTTTCAATAAAGCACTAAAATGTATAAGCCACTGATCGATACGAATCATGGCAATAAAGCCAATAAGAAAATAAACGTTTCCATAACATAAGCGAAATGGGATTGACAGAACCTGAAAGTTACAGTACGTGACGACAATTTTTAAAACTCTCCTCGCACAGCCAATTTTACAAAAAGCCGATACAAACTTTGGCCAAACACGAAATTGCGAGTAGGTAGTTCACAACAGGAACTCATGACTGAACAGAAAAAATTGAAATCGGTCATAATAAATGCGTTGCCACTTATCCCTGATGGCTTTTTAAATAGAAGCGGGGTACAAAAGGGAATAAAGAAGACGTCTTATCCGTCTGTGTATCCACCATCCGTGTTTTATTTTAAATCTTGCAAAAGATTTCTGCAAACATAAAGGTCCCCCTTGTGCATCTGCTGGGACTTTGTGAATAATAAATGTGGAAATTATTTTTACGACTGTACAGGCAGTAAGTGGACGTACGATCTAATTAATTTGTTCAGAGAACCGTTTCAGGGGTGGAGTAGTTCGTGTCTAAAATGCTAGGAAGCCTTAAAGAAAGAATTTTCAATTAGAAGTAGACGAAATAAAAGTAGGTATCAGAAAACTTCTGTGTACGAGGAGGAATAATTGGATTTTAAATAATAAATTTGAGTGAAACATTTTAATGATGAACTAATTTTTGAAAAGCAGCAGTTTAGTAATGAAAACACAATGTTGAGGCATGCCCTGTTTTACGACCGTCAGTCAATTCATTCATTTAGCCCTCAGTAATTTACTTCCAGTATGAACCCAACAAATTCCTCCTTGATGTTAGAAGTTACCTTGAAGCATCAGACCCTCATCAATTTTGAAAGTCTCTTTTTTAGCACCATGTCATCTTTTTCAGCAACATCGACGTAATGAATTTTTAAGAGGATGACAAAATATAAGTTCGCTAAAGTTAGGTCACCGTGGAGCAATCCCAAACTCCCAAACTTTGAAATCCCTCCTGAAACACAACGTTCGACTTACCTGAACCTATGATTTATCAAAATGTCGTTCCAGTTCATAAACACCACCACCGAGGACACAATTCCAGACTCAAACCCGCCGCTCAATGTTCCGGGATATCAGAGCCGGTTTGTCCGTGAAGGTTAAATCGGTTAAACCGACGACGATAATTATGGAGCTATTCCTGCGATCGCATACAGTGCATGCTTGTTAACCGGAGCGAATCCGACGGTCCCGGAGGAAATTCCGGAGTTGACTGCGGCTCCGGGTTGTCGAAAGCACAGGAACCGCCCGCTTGCGCAACGCCATCGATTTTGCTGGACCAAACCTGGTCTAGATGTATTATACATGACCCACTCGATGCTTGAAAACTGAACACTTATCATCTCGGGAAGTTCTCAAAATTAGGGGAGAAAATAATGAGGTCATATCTTTTTAAACGGTAATTATGCCGTGCTCTCGCCTGAAACTGAAAGCTATCCTCTGTTGTCGCCTGAATCACGAAAGAAGGAATATTTGTGTGAGTTTTATTCGCGAGCGAGAAAATCCTCTTGTAATTAATTGACGGTATGACAAGAGAATCATGTTCTACAATAATTAGACTCTTTAAGAGGACGTAAAAACGGAGCTCTCGAAAGTTAGCAGAAACGATGCAGACGCGGCTCTATGTGTTATTATTCAAAACTTATTTTACTCTGGAGAAAATATGAAGCTCCCAGTTTCGAGTTGAGCCGAAAGGAAATGTTATTTTCATTCAAAATTCGAGGCTGCGGAAATGTACTTGCTACATTATGTCTGCATCGCACAATACTAAATAAATGCAAAACAAAACGGTCTTCATCTGATTTTTCGTCTGAGTAAAATATAAGTTGAATCACCATCACTTAAAACTGAACTCATTTTTCGTACTACAGAATTTTCATTTATAAAGGAATAAGGAATAAGGAAAAGGATAATAACATTGATAAGTACATTTACAGTTTAACGTTGTATATGCAACGTTTACTCAACGTAGCAAAGGTATCCGCTGGTTAGAAATATTCCATTTTGAGTCGTAATTTGAACGTCACTTCAAACACGACTAAATAATGCTAGTATTGCACAACACCATTTTGACACGACTTGAAGTCTTGCATAGAAAGACTTAAGTGTAACGTTGCATATGCAACGTTTAGGTACTCAACGTGTAAAGGTGTCCGTTGGTTAGAAATATTCTTCTTTAACTCGTAATTTGAACGTTACTTCAAACACGGCTAAATAATGTTAGTAGTACAACGTACTTAAAAGTAACACATTTATATTTAATGGTGAACTGCAGCACCCTTTTGACACGTCTTCAAGTAGTTCAAGTCGTGCATGAAGACTAATGTTTAACGTAGCAGATGCAACGTTTACTCAACGGGCTAAGGTGTCGTTGGTTAGAGATATACCACCTTAAGTCGTAATTGGGACGTTACTTCAAACACGACTAAATAATGTTAGTAGTACAACGTACTTATGACGTTCAAAGTAACACATATATTTAATGGTGAACTGCAGCACCATTTTAACACGCCTTCAAGTCGTGCATGAAAAGACTAAAGTTTAACGTAGCAGATGCAACGTTTACTCAACGGGCAAAGGTGTCGTTGGTTAGAGATTTGATTTTGGTGGCAATCGGCGAACGGCAAGTGCTATTTTGGCATATCAACTTTGAAATTTGAATAATATACTCCCATTTTCTTTATCAGCACATTAAAAGTCTTCAAATTTTGTTTTCAAAAATGTATTTAAAAGGGCCTTTTGGGAAAAGAACGTAAAATCTAGAAAATCACAGAAAACGACTTGGGTTTGGTGGAGTAGAACTTAGGTGTAGGAAATAGTAAATTTTAAAGATTGGATCAATTCATCATAAATGGGGAGGTTCCAGCCGCTTCCGTAGCTGCCCATTTTTTTACTTAACTAACGTAGGGCCCATTTCATAACAAAAGTTAAAGGTGCTTCAAAGTTAAAAGTCGACTTTAAAAGGGATTTTGGCCAATCATAAGCAGGCGTTTTGAAATGTTGCTAGGCAAATATTTAAAGGGCATTTTAATTTTGATTATGAAATCGGCCCTTACATTTTTTAAAACTACTTTTTGTCTATTTTTTCATCATTATTTAAATTTTAAGTTGGGATTTATTTAATATTCATCGGTTTTATTCACTTTTAAAGTTATATTTTATTTATGTCGGAACACATGAAACACTTCTGAGGACGAGTTTACAAAGTTTCATCGCTGGTCTAGCTTAAGCTAATAGGGAAGAAACTTGCGAAGAAGGCATGATCGTCACGTTCGCATCGCAATAGAACGTAGAAAAGTAAGAATTTGTCTTACCAATTCGAATATGGCATAAATATAAATAAATCCATTCCAGTCCTTATAGGCTTTGGGGAGCTTTATTAAGCACCAGCGTAGAATAAAAGAGAACCGGGCAAATACGCGTTAACTTAAATTTATTTTGTCGATCGACAATTTATTTGCACACAGAGACCATCACAACATTTGCATATACGAATTTTTAGGTGCCGCCCCTATTGAGGATTAGCCCCAGGTGATGCGGCGCTCAAAGGAAAACTCATTTAAATTATCCCGAAAAAACGCCGTAAATCTGTTTTGGTTTGGGCAGATCAAAAAAATCCCCCATTTATTGGAGTTATTTAGAAAATTGAGCGTGTTGTGTTGTCGGACAGGACATAAAATTTTATCGGGAGCTCTGACGCGACACCTTTTTTGCCACGTAGGTCCTCGATAACCTATACAAGTGAAACGTGCTAAAGCAGTCGAGTCCTGTTTGTTTTTCTGCAAGAAAATCGCTCACTTTTCCTACTTGACTAATCTTGACAAAATATTTCCCTCGCACTTGAGAGGAACATAAACAGCGATGTTGGGTATTCCTGCAGCGAGTGCACGACGTTTATTTCGCTCGTATGAATTATACGGTTGACTTAATCTAGTTTAAAATTCGTTCTCGTCCAATAAAAACATATCAGAAATCTGAATATGGAGGTAGAGGGAATATATCAGTCGAGAAACTTTTTGGCGTTGGCTGATTTATACAACCGAGATCAAATTTCCTTCTAGACGTACATCTAAATCATGATAAATAGTAAGTACTTACACAAGTTAAGCCGGTCTCAGAGTGAATAAGTAAATAACTTAAGTATACTTTCCTAAATACGAAACCGGGGGCTTTCGTTTCGCAGTTCAGCGACAACGGAAAACTTCCGGCAACTGTATCAATATCTAACCTGAGATCTAACCGATGCTATGGATCCACGGTTTCGGTTCTTGCGCGTAAATTAAACTTTATTATTTTATTATTTTAGTAATCTTATTGGTCTACTTCATACCATTGCTTTAGCCTACTGCAGGTATGTAGATACACTGTATGAGTTGGGTACACACTCTGATGACAACAACGAGAGAAAAAAAGACTCTTTTTGATTGTAGATTCCTATCTGAGGACACGATTCCGTAAGGATAAACTGATATACCTATAATACCTATTAGTGCGAGAGCTCGCAGCAAAAATACCAAATGACATTTTTCCAAAGGTTTGCTGCTTTTTACCTGTAATATACTACAAACGTGTCCTACACTGCCGACCCCGAGTGGAGGCGTTAATTTGCGGCGGCCCTTCGAATTTTTGAGATACTTACGGGGTATGGTCGTTTTATCTTGAGACTGGCAAATATCTCGGAAAGGAAGCATTTAGAAAAAAATGTTTCGTATAAAAGTTTTATGACTTCGAGGGAGAAAATAAATGATGGCATCAACGCCATTTTGATTCAAGGTCATAAGAAGGTCAACTTCTTTTTTTTTACATCGAAACCTACATTTTTTATTACAGATTCTTATTCTCCGTAAAAGAACAAACAACTCTCATCTAAACTATTTTTGGATCCGATGGATAGTTTGTCAGATATTTAAACGAAAATTTTAATCTTCTTCAAAATCCATTGCCTTCCCTAGCAACAGCGGCATGGCAAAAACAAAATCTACAACAATTTTTGTGGTTTATTTATTTAGAATTCATCGTTGCTAAGATACAGCGGTTGTTCATTTGTTTTGTAGTGCAGCTGTTACTAGGAAATTTCTAGGGATTTCGAAAAAGATTAAAATTTACATCCGTCGCATCCAAAAATAGTTTAGATGAGAGTTGTTTGTTCTTTTACAGGGAATAATAATCTGTAATAAAAAATATAGGTTTCCATTAAAAAGAATTAAGTTGACCTTCATTTGACCTTGAAAATGACCTTGAATCAAAATGGCGTTGATGTCATCTATTTTCCCCCTCGAAGTCATAAAACTTTTATACAAAACATTTTTTCCAAAAATGCTTCCTTTTTGAGATATTTGCCTGTCTCAAGATAAAACGACCATACCCTGTATAGAAACGTATATTACTTTTTAAAATGGGGAAACGCCGCACTTCCTTATACAGACGTAATGATCAAGATTGGTTTCCGAGGGAAGTTTCATAAACGAAAAAATAGCTTCAATTTTTGTTTATGCCAAAACAAATCAGACGGGGTGTTTCGGAGGCAGACGTCATTTTATATCCCTAGGAGCGGATAATTTCTTGTTAGCGCCGCGGTTAGCGTAGACACGAATGAAGATCTTCCAGGTTACCGTACCTAAATCAAAAAACATAAAAAATAAAATCAAGAACAATTTTTGCTTAGACAATCTTTCAGTTTCAGTCTTTTCTTCACCGTCCTCCAGCGATAATTTCAGAATCATGCACCTCGTATATGTTTTAGGCAACTTGTTCACCAGCACGCAATTGGTAGGTACATACCTATGTGTGAAATGAACAAAAATTGTTCCGTCCTCTAGATTGACTGAATAAATTGCTCAATTTTCAAATTAAAATTATACCTACCCATTTAATTTAACTGACGGAGAATGGCAGTAAAAATATGGAAAGATATGAAAGTATACCTATTTGATTTTTTACAAAAAAACTGGAAGTTCAAACATAACAAAAAAATTATCAACAATTTGATCATATGTAAGGAAGTGATAAAAAAATAGCAAAATCGTTCGTCTGTGAGGCCCATAAAAAATAATGACTGAAAAAAAACGCGTTTTTATTTTTTTAGGGACCAAAGAAACGATTCTGGTAAAATTTTATGTGAAACTTCCCTACAGCTATAATAACACTATCGGTAATTTTTTCATCACATTTGCACTTACAGTTTTTTTAATGGAGCGTACTTGAACCTTAAATATCAGAAAGTGCGAAATCAGTCGCAATGACGAGCGATATTCAATAATAGAGGTATTTCTTGAGTGACGTCATTGGCATGTCATGCGCGCGCACTTGGAGGTACATTATATCCTGTACAATTTATAACGATGAACACGGTTGTTCGTTGTTAACCTGTTACCGACCAGAGAAAATTAAATAAATGAATAAAACAGTAGGTACTTTTAATTAAAAGTATAAATTGATAGACCATCGTCTACTTTATGTAATGGTTAGAACATTTTTATGTTGTTAGGAAGAAGCATGATACTTTGCGGCACGGGCATGTCATATTATGATGTTATTGATGAGGAAATCGAGTCACTGCACAGTTGACACATGACAGATGCAGAAACATAACCCCATTAACCTAGATTAAAGTGATTATTTTATTCATTAAGTATTGAACCAATCCAAAGGAGCATTTAGCATACCAGTAATCCTGATTACAGTGATAAGACTACAACGTCAACTTGACACTACTTACTCAATACTTTAATTTATAAAATAATCTGCAAAATACGATTCGTAGTCTCTTGGTTGCCTTGTTGAGTCCTCATGGATGCACTACTTGTCAAATGGTAGATTTTTTTCGGCCAAAGAGGACTCGAGCGAGCTCTCGTCCTCTTTTTAGCCTAAAAAAATCTACCATTTTGACTCGTAGTTGACAGCCATTCGGACGTCAAAACCCGCGGCAATCAAGAGACTACTCGTGCTCGCAGATTATTTGTATCATTTTTGAGAATAATCCAGTATGGTTGTGTCTTGTTGCATTATATCCTGCCGTAATAACAATGCTTCTGCTAGTGACAAGAAGTTTCAACTGATTGCCGCCAAAAATCGAACTATTCTCCCTTCCTTCTAACAGGAAATCGGTCGCCTCCAAATGCGCGCGCATAATCTTGGCATCTTCTTTTAACGCGTTGAAATTTCAGTATAATGTGTATTCTTTTTACTCAAGAAATACCTCTATTGGCTTCTATCTCTAATTTTTGTAATTTTTGGTCAAAAGGGCACTAAGAGTGAATATATTTTTAGAAGCAGAATTTGAAGGTCTTTCTTAAGGTGACGTGAAAAATTGGGGTTTCATTTAAAATTTAAAAGTTGATGTGCCAAAATGGCATTTCCGGTTGCACGATTGGCTCCAAAAGCTTTTCAGATCTAAATTAGGTTACGAGATCCCCATGTTCCAAATTTCATTAAAATCGGTCTATAGTCTGTCCGGGATCTAGGCGACTTTTGCTCCCCGGGAAATTTGAAATCCACGTCGCCGATTGGTTAAAATTCAGCCATAATTAATCGCAACAAAAATGTGGCTTGCAGGAATTAAGAATGTAGGTTTAAAAATCAAATTTACCTCGCAGGTCGACGTAAGTTACATTTTAAACAGTTTGCGCTGCATTACTTTTATAATATTGCAAAATTATTTGCCGAGTAAAAATTTTGCTCTCATGACAGATATCCTGCTGTCTGTCACATCATTCCTGCGACACGTAATAGCCAATGGGTGCGATAAAAGCGGCTATTCTATTGGCTTATTTAAAGTTACCGCTATGAAAGCCGCCATCTTCCCGAATTTCTTCATAATAAACACATGTGTGTCTGTACAATTTTCCCTAAGTTGAACAAGGTGCAGCTTATTCTAGATAAAACCGCTGAGTTTACAGGTAAGGTCAAACAGATTCCTCTTTCATGATAACGGTACGGTACCACACGTTATCTTTCAGGCCGATGTTCAACAACAATTAAAGCTTTATTAAAGAAAGAGCGTAGTACAAATACTCTATCACAGCCCAAAGTAGGTCGAAGGGATCAGCAGGTTGTATTGGATGAACATGAAAAATATCTGTTGCGAAGGATAGTGCATCATAAGGAAATATCGGAAATGCCCTCAGAAATGTCAGAAAGAATGTCCTGGAAATGTTAGAAACCCCTCGGAGATAAAAATTCATCAAAAATGGCACTTTCTGGTCCAAAACTTGATCAGGGCCCATTAAAAATGTAACGTCATGTAAGCATTTTTATATTTCGGTGTTTAATCACCTAAGGACATTTTCATACACCTTCCCACGAAAAATCACTATTCAGTGTTTGATTTAAATTTTTTCCTGGGCCGATGTCGTATAGGATTCTTTATAAATGTTAGGAAATAATCCATTTTATGGCTAATTGCCATTTTGAGTGTCCTGATTTGTAAATGCACAATTATATTACTAAAATTGTCTGTGTATCAGGGAATGGGACGGGAAACTTCAATGATACACAGACAATTTTAGATTACGATGGACGAAGAATTGAATCACAATTATATTACTTTCTCTTTATTGATGTGCTGATTTCTTTGTTTTTCGATAATGTAGAAAGTAATAAATCGTTTTATTTGTCAGCTGACTATTTTGTATTTATTCAAAACCCCAAATCGTTTAAACTGAAAGAAGATTTACTTTGAATTTTATGAGCCCCAAGGATTACTTTAAACTACCCGCTTAATTTCAATTTCAAGTTCCCGCGTTAAGCAAACCAATCAGATTTAGCATATTTGAATTTGACATTTATCAGCAAATCCTGCTGGCGAAAAAACGCCTAGAGAAGTTTTCCCATCATTCCCCATTGTGAAGCGGGCCGGTCGCGTGCAGGACGGACAGAGTATATAGTATATATAGTATATACAGGGTGCGAGATTGAAACTCCAAAATGCCATAACTTTGTTATTTGTAGTCCGATTTAAGTAAACAAAAAACCAGATGAAATGGCTCATAAAACGCTACAAACTGAGAGTAGCCTTGATTTTTATAAACTTCAACTTGAATGTCAACTGGTTGTCAACTTTTCATTTTCAAATGGACATACCCAGTTCTTTTTGCTCAGTCTGAAAGCTAATTTTTTTCTGCGTCTTTTGATGTGCAATAAGTCGACTTTGGTTTATAATAAATTTTGAAAATAGTCAGGATTATTGTCAACATTTCAATCTTTTTATGCTAAATTTTCAAGTGTGCCGCGAAAAAATTCTCGAAATGCATTTTACATGTTAGAATATAACATATTTTAAACGTTTTGTTAAGTTTCTAACAGATCCACAGCACATTCGAAAATTTTGAGTAAAAAATGTTCAAATTTTAACAAAAAGTTACAATTATTTTCAGAACTAATTGTAAACCAAACCCGCTTTATTTCACATCAAAAGATGCAGAAAAAAATTAGCTTTCAGGCTGAGTAAAAAAAACTGGGTATGTCCATTTGAAAATGAAAAGTTGACAACCAGTTGACATTCAAGTTGAAGTTGATAAAAATCAAAGCTACTCTGAGTTTGTAGCGTTTTATGAGCCATTTCATCTGGTTTTTCGTTTACTTAAATCGGACTACAAATAAGAAAGTTATAGCATTTTGGAGTTTCAATCTCGCACCCTGTATAGTATATAGTATATATAGTCTGTCCGTCCTGCAGGCGACCGGCCCGCTTCACAATGGGGAATGATGGGAAAACTTCTCTAGGCGTTTTTTCGCCAGCAGGATTTTCTGATAAATGTCAAATTCAAATATGCTAAATCTGATTGGCTTGCTTAACGCGGGAACTTTAAATTGAAATTAAGCGGGTAATTTAAAGTAATCCTTGGGGCTCATAAAATTCAAAGTAAATCTTCTTTCAGTTTACACGATTTGGGGTTTTGAATAAATACAAAATAGTCAGCTGACAAATAAAACGATTTATTACTTTCTACATTATCGAAAAACAAAGAAATCAGCACATCAATAAAGAGAAAGTTCTTCGTCCATCGTAATCTAAAATTGTCTGTGTATCATTGAAGTTTCCCGTCCCATTTCCTGATACACAGACAATTTTAGCAATATAATTGTGCATTTACAAATCAGGACACTCAAAATGGCAATTAGCCATAAAATGGATTATTTCCTAACATTTATAAAGAATCCTATACGACATCGGCCCAGGAAAAAATTTAGCTCAAACACTGAATAGTGATTTTTCGTGGGAACGTGTATGAAAATGTTCTTAGGTGATTAAATACCGAAATATAAAAATGCTTACATGACGTTACATTTTTAATGGGCCCTGATCAAGTTTTGGACCAGAAAGTGCCATTTTTGATGAATTTTTATCTCCGAGGGGTTTCTAACATTTCCAGGACATTCGGACATTTTCCCTCACTTCTTTCTGACATTTCCGAGGGCATTTCCGATATTTCCTTATGATTTCCCCCACATTTCTCACATTTTCACGACATTTCCGAAATTTTGTAACATTTCCACGACATTTCTAACATTTGCAAGGCAGATATTTTTCATGTTCATCCAATACAATCCGCTGATCCCTTCGACCTACTTTGGGCTGTGATAGAGTATTTGTACTACGCTCTTCCTTTAATATAGCTTTAATTGTTGTTGAACATCGGCCTGAAAGATAACGTGTGGTACCGTTAACATGAAAGAGGAATGTGTTTGACCTTACCTGTAAATTTAGCGGTTTTATCTAGAAGCTGCACCTTGTTCAAGTTAGGGAAATTTGTACAGACACTTTTATAGACATTTAATATTATCTTCTTTTCATTCAACGTTAAATGCCCCTTTCCGAAACGATAACTATTTGTTGGACCGAGGGCCGCCATGTTTCATCTCTTTATTATGAAATGAAGCAGCCGGAATTCAGGATCGGAAAGATGGCGGCTTTCATAGCGGTAACTTTAAATAAGCCAATAGAATAGCCGCTTTTATCGCACTCATTGGCTATTACGTTTCGCAGGAATAATATGACAGACAGCAGTATATCTGTCATGATAGCAAAATTTTTACTCGGCAAATCAATAATTTTGCAATATTATAAAAGTAATGCAGCGCAAACGGTTTAAAATGTAACTTACATCGACCTGCGAGGTAAATTTGATTTTTAAACCTACATTCTTAATTCCTGCAAGCCACATTTTTGTTGCGATTAATTATGGCTGAATTTTAACCAATCGGCGACGTGGATTTCAAATTTCCCGGGGAGCAAAAGTCGCCTAGATCCCGGCCAGACTATAGTATTTGGCTGTGGCGTGTTTACAAACGTACGAACGTACGTTCGTACATAAAGTCGGTTCATTTTATTGATGATTTCAATAATTCCAGTGCATGAAGGGTGCCAGCCCACGCAGTAGGTAAAACAGTCCGGCTGTATTATCGGCTCTGTCAGTTTTAAGATTGCTGTGACACAAGAATGACAATAATGACTAACCAATAAATAATTTGTCACAAAATGTCATGAGATGAAAGCGCTCGAAAGTACCAGATTTGAAACCAAAATTGGCAACCATTAGACTGGACTGACTGGACGACCGTTATTTTCGTTTAATCACGTTGATTCGAGTAAGTATTCATAGATGTCCTTCTTTTATTAAAATCATCAATATAGCAGAACTAAGGTTTTTCTGGAACTGTACGCAACCCTAATTTGTAAGGGTTTGTACTTTTGACAATTTGATCGAAATTTTAGCGGGAAACCAAAAACATTACATAAACCAAATCTTCTAGGATTTTTCGTGAATATTTTTCTTTGCACTTTACTCAAGACTGGCACGCAAGGGCCATTTTGGGCCAAATCAGAGCAATTGCAACATTTTGACATTTGTCATGTTTTCTGACGTATCGTATTGAAATCACTTCTACCAACTCATTTGTTAGTAAAATTCCTTGCAAAATTTTCTCATACCAACATTAAATTCAAATTTTGACGTTCTGTCACTTCAATAGAAAATGAATGGAGAATACATACAGACACATTTTAAAAACAACCACTTTTTTGGGTTCCTGAGACCTCAAAACGTGAAGATCTGATGGTGTTATCTCAAATTCGAAAATTTTACTGATTGCAGTAACCTCCCTTTTTTTAAGTGGTAAAGTGGAGTGGGGACTTTAAGGGTGCGCAAGGATTCAACGAAATGCAACCAATTATACACTCTTCTTTCATTTAATCCTATGTATTTTTACTTTCACACAAATATGCCTTACGAAGACAAATTAACTTCGGAAAAAATTAACAGATTGAAGAGCAGTCATTAAGTTATTTAATGACTATTCAAAATTTGTTATTTTGTTGAAATAAATTAAAGAAAAAAAATTAAAAAATTTCATATCAAAATTACTTAATTTTTTTCTTTAATTTATTTCAGCATAATGGCAAATTTGGAATAGACAATAAGCATTGTAAAGACTGCTCTTCCATTTGTTATTTTTTTCCGAATTTAATTTGCCTTCGTAAGGCATAGTTGTGTGAAGTTAAAAATACATAGGATTAAATGAAAGAAGAACGTATAATTGGTTGCATTTCGTTGAATCCGTGCGCAGTTGCGCACCCTTAAAACGCCTTTTTCTACGACCACTATTGTAAATAGCCAATAAGGGTTTTCAGCATAAAAGGATGGAAGATGTGCCATGTCAGACCCCCTATGCGCCGCCATAAACAGTATACCATCTGCGCATAGTGCGCTGCCGCTTGATTGGATTCACATCAAAAAAATAAGGTTGACTTGTCTCAGGATATTTCCGAAATATTCCTCTCGAAGAAGTTCTTCAATTTATTAAACCTACTATTGAGAAAAGTTAAGAAATATTGTGTGGTCGTAGAAAAAGTATCGTACGCAACTCGAGTTGTAAGGCAATTACGCACTGTGGAATTATACACTCGCCGCTACGCGGCTCGTGTACAACTTCTTCCACACGTGCGTAATATGCTTCTTACAACTCTCGTTACGTAATATACTATTTAGTTACATCTTCATAGTTACATCAATGCATAGATCTCATCAATGGTACATCAATGATTTATTTACATTTACCCCTCGGCTGGCAACAGCGCTTGTAAAGTGGCGCCATCTCGCTTCATCTAAGAATATTTGTCTAAAAGTGGTCTAAAACGTCAACCGACCGAAAACGCCGAATCGAAACGTCAAAAAATTCTAACCTATTTCTTAAAGAAAACACAGCTTAATTTTGCTTAAAAATGGTAAAGGATACCAGTAGAGAGGGCACTTTAAAAAAAAAGCGCAAGAGCAACACCCAAACAGAAACTGAAGGCGATCCCGACATCTACAAGGTAACCCCCATTTGTACTTTTCATCCCCCAACAAATCCTTCGATTTTATCAGAAAGCAGTGGAATTCGAAGAAAAGGAAGCCCTAAGCCGCCCCAATGATGCTGACGCCCAGATTTACTTTAACACTTGCAAAGAAATCCGAGTACTTCTCAACGAAATCAGCGAACTGAAGCTCACTAACACCTCCGAGGTAAACACCACCCTTTCTTGAATTCATAAAAATTCAATTAATTCCAGGCTAAATCCAAGCTACACGATAAAACGACAGAGATATGTCTTCGGATTGTTCTTTTGAAAAAATTGAATCGCATGGAAAAAGTTCGTCTGGTTTTCCCGAAGGAACAGTTGGGTGCGGAAAAACAGAAGGTGGACAGCATCAATTTACAGTACCAAAATCTTCTCTATGAAGCAAACCATTTGACAGCCGAGTATCGAAAGTGCTTTCAGTTTAAATCAAAGGATGAGCATATCGAACTTGTTCCCGTTGATGAATTTTTACTGGAGGCCCCCGAGAACTTGACGAAGAAGTTTTTCAAGGTACTCTTTATACAGGGTGTCCGGAAAAATTTTAATAAACATGGGTCGAAAAATGCCTCCTAAGGGAGCTAGGGCCCCTTAAAGGGGACACTTCGAAAATGTTTTTTTCTAAATTTCTTCAAAACGGTAAAAGATAACACCGTGAAATTGGGTATCTTTAGTAAGTCTTTGATGCTGAATTAATTGCCGTGGAGAAAATTCTAAAGTTTCAGTCATAAGCGTCCCGTACAGGGGGGCTTAGGACTAACTTCGCTCAAACATTTTTGTAAATCGTTTTTTCTCAAATCTGACACCAGAATCTGAACATCTAGAGTTTTTTACGTAAAAATGATGCTCTTGTTTGACATCGCTAGGACGCACCGTTTTCGAATAAATTGACCCTAGCCGTTTTGGAGCGCGAAAATCTGTCGCAGAAGATTTTAGTTTATTTACCAATTTATAAAAAACGAGTTCAGGGTCTGATTCCTTGCGTGATTTTAGGAAAAAAAGTTCGTATGGACATATGGCGGAAAATGCTTCCTATGGGACCTATGGGGTCCTGGAAAGCTGACGTTCTGCAGTACTCCATACCTCCCTTAGGAAGAGTTTTCCGCCATATGTCCACACGAACTTTTCTTCCTAAAATAACACAAGGAATCAACCTCTGAACTCATTTTTGATAATTTGGTAAATAACTAAATAAAATCTGACAAATTTTCATGCTCTAAAACCACTAGGGTTAATTTATTCGAAAACGGTGCACCCTAGCCATTTCGAACAGGAGCACACGTACAAAACTTCAATCATTCAGATTCTGGTGCTAAATTTGAGAAAAAACAACTTACAAAAATTGTTTGCGCAAATTTTGCCCTAAGTACGGGGCGCTTTTGATCGAAACTTTAAAATTTTTACCACGGTAGTGAATTCAGCATCAAAAACTTACTAAAGATGCTCAATTTCACGTTGTTATTTTTAACCGTTTTGAAGAAATTTAGAAAAAAACACTTTCAAAGTGACCCTTTAAGGGGCCCCAGCTCCCTCAGTAGACATTTTTCGACCCATGTTTATTAAACATTTTCTTCATATTTTCGTAGAATACGCCCTTAAGATGTTATCCTCTAATTTCCGGACACCCTGTATTTTGATGATAAATTAAACAATTATTTTAGTTTGATGAAAATGATGAAATGCTGAAACACGAATTGCGCTTGGCTAGACTGGAATGGGAATTACAGCAGCGGATTCACTTGGCAGAGATGTGTAAAAAGCTCGAGGAAGAAAAGAAAAAGCTTGAATCTGATATTGCCGAACGGAAAACTAAACTTGACAAACTGGCCCCTCTTTTAGCCAACGTTATGGAGGCTACGAAACCTGTGCAGGAACACTTGGGCCTTCATATTGATAAAACTCAAGCCGAGCATAAACTTGCCTCTTTATTACCGAACTCTTTATATTTGTTTTATGCTAACATCGATGCTTATCGACAAGTAAATGGTAAGTTTTTATCCAAAAGGAAATAATATTATTTCTATAACCAATATGAAGTGTTGACATTTTTCACCTAATATTTACCCCCCAGAAGTAAAACTTAAACATCACTTTGGTGCTTTTCTGTCTATATTTCTCGAAAGTTGCTTAAATTGGGGGGTTGGGCCCTTAGAGCTGTTGGTGTGGTTTAATAGCAGGTCTAACAAGCAGTTCTAAAAGGGCCCAACTCTCCAATTTAAGAAGCTGTCGAGAAATGTGACAGAAAAGTACCTAACAGAAACAGCTTTGACTACTTTTGACATTCAATGCCAACAACTCAGCTTAATACCCTGTCACAGCCAACTTGTTAAAATTTCTAGGGGAGAAGTGTGCATTTCTATCCCTTGAGGTACAATGTATCGTTTTAGCAACTGCTAGGAGGTGGAAAATGCCAAAATAAGCTATAAAAAAAATTATATATATACAGGGTGTTTCACGACGAGCGGCAGTTAGCCGTATCTCGAAAAGTACTTCGATTGGTGTGGAGAAAATTTGCACACTAAGGTTTTAGCGGAAGCCGAATTCAATGAAAATATTTTGAGTTTGATGGCACTTCCGGTTTTACCGGAAACAGATACAAACTTTGTTATTTTAAATGGAACACCCAGAATATTATTGCATTTTTGGATTCTTTGTTGAATTTTAGGTAAAGTTTCATCAGAAAGTGGTATACCTAAAGTCAGCCGTTCTTGAGAAAATTAAGTCTTTCAAAAATTTTTACCAAAAACAATGTTAACTTCAAAAAATTACATCTTCGTTGTGGTGCCAATTATGGAAACGAAATTACACCGTCCTTTAAACCAATGCATGTGCTAACTAATGGTGTATTGCGAACTTCCTTTTCTCAAAGAGGAGGCGCCTCACGATTTTTTAAATTTCGGGAACTTTGATCATAAAAATCTCCGTTTTTCTAAATGGGATGCCATAGAAATTGAGTATTCATAAGAAAGAGAATTTAATTCTCTTTCTTTTGATTATCTCATTCCTATACCTAACTATCTTAGATTTTGTTTTATTTTAGATTATTTGTCATTTTGCTGCATTTTTCAATAATTTTCCCTTTAACAATCTCACAATCATGATTTTATTTAGCAACCGGTTTCGGCCGCTCCCCGGCCATCATCAGGCTACTACAAAAGGATAATTACAATATACAGTACAGCTAATCATAGTTACCAAAACCAAAGAACGAATCAAATCGGAACAAACCGCGACATAAAAACTGTGAGCTCAATAGGGTACCTATGTCCTATTAAAAACGATAAAGTTAAAAAGTTGAAAATTTAAAAAGTTAAAAATCCTTTTGTAGTAGCCTGATGATGGCCGGGGAGCGGCCGAAACCGGTTGCTAAATAAACCCAATTTTTATCGTGCTGGCTTTAATGCAGTGTCCTTCCCTCATCCGGAAGATTGTTAACCAATTAGCTAGTAGTACCAGGACCCCTTCCCTCTTTTTTGTTTCGTTATTAATTGACAAATAAAAAGCATCTCCTTTTTACATGAATTTGATTGGTTCATTTAAATTTAACCAATGAAATTGCTGAGATTAAGTGAGTGCAACAAGAATGTTTTAAATTACGTACATAAATTACAATTAAAAAAGGTTTTCTTACGACTGGTAACAGTGGCGTTGCTATAGAAATCATGATTGTGAGATTGTTAAAGGGAAAATTATTGAAAAATGCAGCAAAATGACAAATAATCTAAAATAAAACAAAACCTAAGATAGTTAGGTATAGGAATGAGATAATCAAAAGAAAGAGAATTAAATTCTCTTTCTTATGAATACTCAATTTCTATGGCATTCCATTTAGAAAAACGGAGATTTTTATGATCAAAGTTCCCGAAATTTAAAAAATCGTGAGGCTCTTTGAGAAAAGGAAGTTCGCAATACACCATTAGTTAGCACATGCATTGGTTTAAAGGACGGTGTAATTTCGTTTCCATAATTGGCACCACAACGAAGATGTAATTTTTTGAAGTTAACATTGTTTTTGGTAAAAATTTTTGAAAGACTTAATTTTCTCAAGAACGGCTGACTTTAGGTATACCACTTTCTGATGAAACTTTACCTAAAATTCAACAAAGAATCCAAAAATGCAATAATATTCTGGGTGTTCCATTTAAAATAACAAAGTTTGTATCTGTTTCCGGTAAAACCGGAAGTGCCATCAAACTCAAAATATTTTCATTGAATTCGGCTTCCGCTGAAACCTTAGTGTGCAAATTTTCTCCACACCAATCGAAGTACTTTTCGAGATACGGCTAACTGCCGCTCGTCGTGAAACACCCTGTATATATTTCAGTACTATAGGCCATTAAGGCCTATGACTTAAGGTTTACAAAGTATTATTGCATTCGTATTTACAGTAATTAATTTTAAATTAACATTCCTCTTCTATGCTTCTAACTACCCCTCTCCATCTCATTCTGTCCATAACCACCTCCCTCCAGTTCTCGATGCCCACACTTCTGATATCCAGTTCTACGTTTTCTAACCATTTTTTCCTCGGTCTACCCCTTTGTTTTTTCCCCCCATCGCCTTCCATGAAACTTCTTTTCATATGCCTGTGATCTGGCATCCGGTAAACATGTCCCAGCCATCTAATTCTTCTCGCTTTGATATGTTGTACTATATTTGGGTGTCCGTATATCTCCACCACCTCCTGGTTTGTTCTTCTCCTCCATAAGCCCTCCTCCAACTTTATACCTCCAAAAATCTTCCTGAGTATCTTTCGTTCCCATATCTCCAGCTTCGACTTATTTTTCTGCGTTAGAACCCAGGTTTCGCAGCCATACAATACTGTTGGTCGAATCATTGTTAGGTATGTTCTTATCTTGGCGGATCTTGATATTGCCTTCGACCTTAACATGTTGTGTAAAGCTCCCATTGCCCTACTGCCCTTTGCTGTTCGTTTATCTAACTCATTGTCCTCTACGTTGTTATACGTGATTGTTACCCCCAAATATTCAAAGCTATTTACACTTTCAAAGTTATATTCGTTGTCCCCCGATTTAAACCTTCTATATTTTTGCTCTTCATTGACTTTCTGTTTCAGTACCATGTACTTGGTTTTCCCTTCATTGATTCTTAGTCCGTACCTCGTGGCCGATTGTTCAAGCATTCCAAACACTTTTTCCAACTCTTTTTTGGATCTAGTTACTATCGCTACATTGTCGGCGTATGCCACTAACTGTTGCCTGCGATGGTAGATTATGCCGTTGGTGTAGATTTCGCTATCTCTTACCACCGCCTCCAGGACCAGGTTGAAGAGAACCGTGGATAGGGGGTCGCCCTGTTTTAGCCCGATATTCCCTTTAAACTTGTTTGACAATTGTCCTTCTACTGAGACCTTATACTGAGTTTCCTGCAGTGTCATTTTCACCAGATCTATTAATTTTTTAGGAATTCCTAATTTCTTCAAAGCCAGGTATATCGTATTCCGGGGGATGGAGTCGTAGGCTCTTTGGAAATCAATGAATAACAGGTGCAGGCCGAGATTTTGCTCGTAACTGTTACTTAAAATCATCTTCAGATTAAATATTTGGTCTGTCGTCGATCTCCTCTCTCTAAAACCTCCCTGATATTCCCCTACTAGGCTGTTTTGGAATACTTCAAGCCTTTTGCAAATGATTTTGGCAACTAATTTGTATGTCACATCTAGGACCGTTATCCCTCTGTAGTTCTGGCATTCCCTCCTATCGCCCTTCTTATAGATGGGATAGATAATTGCGTCGTGCCACTGTTTTGGCATCGTCTCTTCCTGCCATACTTTCTTAATGAGGGCACTTCTTCTTTGTTGTAGCTCGTCTCCCCCGTATTTTAATATTTCTGCTGGAATTCCGTTTTCTCCAGTACTTTTATTGTTCTTAATTTTTCTAATAGCTGCTTCTATCTCCAGCCTGGTTGGCTCTTCTATTTCTTGTAGTTGTCCCCCCGCCTGTACTTCCTCAGTTTTTGTCATATTCTGCTCATCCTCTGCGTTCAGTAGCTCCTCGAAGTACTCCCCCCATCTATTTAGTTTACCTTGGATATCTCCTATTAAGGTTCCCTCTTTGTTTTTATAAAATAATGTTATATTCTGTCTGGGTTCCTTTGCTTTTTTTGCTTCTTGGTAAAAGTTTCTCACTTCCTTATTTACATAATGTTCTTCTATCGCCTGCAGTTTCTCTTCCAAGTACTTTCTTTTTTCGCATCTACATATTTGCTTCGCTTTTTTCCTTGCTGCTTGGTGTTTCTTTTTATTTATCTCCGTGTTGTTATTCATGTACAGTCGAGAAAGTAAGTCATGCACCCAACTCTTGAGCGTTACGCTCAGAATTTAGAAAACCAGCCTTCGATAGTGGTGCATTTCCATGTCATTAGAACCGGCAGCAATTAGGGGTTGTAATGCTGAGTCAAAAAACCTAGGACTGTAAGCCAGTTAAGAATTATTCGCTCAAGAATTTGGCATAAAGTGCATTATTTAGTTTTTCGACTGTACTCGATTCTTGCGTGGTTACGCTCTTCCAGCGCTTTCTTGCAATGCATATTGAACCAGTCCAGCTGGCGCCACTCTTCATTTATATCAGCCGACTCAGCATTATTTTGGAGCTTTTCCTCCATTACTCCTTGTAGTTCAGCTACTGATTCTCGGTCAGACAGTTTATTTGTATTGTACTTCTCTATTCCGGGTTTCCTCACGTCCTTTTTTGTTGGTAATTCTTGTCTGATCCTTGCGATTACCAGGAAATGGTCGGAGTTTGCGTCTGGTCCCCTGTATGTTCTGACATTCTTAATACTTTTTTGATGCTTACTTTCTATCAGAACGTGGTCTATTTGGTTTTCCGTCTTGCCATCCGGCGAGGTCCACGTTGTTTTATGGATGTCTTTATGGTCGAAGTTCGTACTCATAATCTTTAAGTTGTTCTCTGCCGCAAACTCTATCAACACTCTCCCGTTTTCGTTGCTCTCTAGATGTTTACTTTTGCCTCCTGTTAATTTTTTGTAACTTTCTTCCCTGCCTACTTTAGCATTCATATCCCCTATTATTATCTTGACATCATATTTCGGAATCTTCGATAGCACTGCCGAAACCTCTTCGTAAAATTCGTGTTTTATTTTCAAGTCCTTCTCTTCTGTGGGGGCATGTAGATTTAATATGCTAATTTTCCTATATTTGCCCTTCAGACGTATTGTACAAATTCTATCCGTGATAGGTTCAAAATTTATTATTGTTTGTTTCCATTTGTTGCTAACCATAAAGCCAACACCAAAGAATCTTTTGTCTCCACCACTGTTTAGGAAGGTATATCCTTTTATTGTGCTTATTTCATTTCTGTTTTGTTTAGTTTCTTGCAGTGCAAGGATATCAATTTTACTTCTTTCCATTATTATTGCTATATTTCGTAGCGCACCTTCTTCACGGGTACCTCTCACGTTCCACGTTCCTAGTTTGAATACTGCGCAGGCTGTTTTTGTTGGGTTCTTCCTGTGCCTGTTAGTTGTTCCTTTATCTTTTCCAGTTAATTTTCGTTTTTGGGTATCGTTTCTTACTTTATCCTCGTCCTCGATTGTTCCTGTATCATTACCTTGTTCATCGCCTATGTCGTCGTCTTTGTGTTGGTTATCTTTATGCGCTAATAGTTTTTTGAAACTGATGTCCGAGTAATTTTCTTCAGCTGCTCGTCCAGGGTGGCTGCTTGGGGGGATCTTTCCTCCACTTTTCTTTTGTTTCTAGGTGCTGCGTTGTCGGTTATCTCGAAGTTTCTGATCTGGTCTAAGTCTTGGATTCCATAAGCCTTTTCGTTGATTATTAGTTTGTTGAATTTTAGGTGAGCCCTGAAACCTTTTTGTCTCACTGATTTCAGTTGTGGGATTAACATTTTTCTTTCTTCCTGTACTTCTTTTGTGTAATCCTCGTCTATCCATATTGTTGTCCCTTTCAGTATTTTAGTTTGTTTTTGGATCTCCAATTTTTTACGTCCTGTTGTTAGCTTCAGGAGTATTGGCCTCATGCCCTCGTATTTAGGCTTTCCAATTCTTCTTATCTCATCGATGTCGGTTTCCTTATTAATTTCTATTCCCATCTTTTGTAGGATACCCGTTACTTTTCCTAGAGTTCCATCCCATTCTTCCTGTTCTTCCTCTGCTACCCCTTTTATTATCAGGTTCTTCTTCCTCACCTCTCTTTCTAATGATACGATCTTTTGTCCTTGTTTTGCGACAAATTCTTTGAGTGCTTTATTTTCGTTTTGTGTCTTTACCATTTCCGAGTTCATGGACTCAAGCTTCATGTCCATTTGCTCTAGCTTGGTATTTACGCCATTTATGGCAGCGAGTACTTGATCTATAAAAAAAATTACTATTAATAATAATCCTTATAGACAAAGGAATGACTGTTGAAATTGTCGGAGATCAAGATGAAGCCCTGCAATGGAAGGAGCAGCAAATCCCCATCCCAAGCATAGATGAAGACGATAATTCAGAGCAGGAAGTCGAAACAGAAGAAATAGTAGAAACTAAAAAGCGCCGGCACAGGAAATCCATGCAAGTAGACCCCATGGAAGAGAAAAAAAGGAAATTATTGATAGTCCACCCCCTTTCTATGCAAATCACAGCATCAGTTAAATCTGGGCCTTCCATCAAAATTAAATTCAGTTATTACGTGAATCTTGAAATTATCACGGTGTCTTCAGAGGTTAACATTCCTAGTAACATAACAGGGAATGCAGCAAGGGAAGTTTTGTCGAAGGACAGCGTTTTGGTGGAGTTGATCGAGGGAGATTTTGGGGTAACGAGTCCTAATCCATGTACTTCTTATCAATTGAAGAGGGTTGGATTGGGGTCCTTCCAGAGCCTCGTGCCAGATTTAGGTTATGTTTATGGTTGGGCTCAGAAGGTTTGCGGGATTGATTATTTGGCAAAGGCAAACTCGAAGCAGAATTCTGAAGATTTGAGTCAGAGCAGTGTGGAGTTTGTGATGAAAGCGGTTAAGCGGAGGCTGAGGTCTCGGTATGCTTTGGCTAAACAGCTGGAGGAGCTGGGTATGTACCTACTAGATCTAACATTAGTCCAAACTTTTATTTTCACATGTAAAAGGAGATTGTATGCTGGCACAATTTTTTTGATTTATACACTGGAGCCTGTTCAGAAAGTCATCTTGAGCATTTTCTGTCTTCGTTTTAGTTTGAGAGGGGGTATCCTTTCCTAATTTACTCAACGGTTACCTAGAGCTACGTTTCTGAACGCACCTCTGCTGAGAAGAATTTTAAGTTGTCACTTGTCAATCTTGTCATTGAGAATCTGGTGCCATTGCTGATGCAAGGTTGGCAACACTAATTGAAGATTATTTGACATTTCCAATTTCCAGCCTAACAGCGTTGCTAGACCACAATAATAATTAATTATTAATAATAGTATCAATGGTGACGATTATTACTGTCCGGCATGATCATCGTCAACCTGGATTTTTTTTGCGTTCGAACGACCAACAATCGCATTTATTAAACTTTTAGGGCTCACCTGTACTGATGTTGAATAGATCCGAAGTCAAAATTTCACTATCACTCGATGTTAAAAGCAAAATCTCGACACAACATTCCAAAAAGTTCACAAAAACACACGTCCGAAGATCAAATTTTCGAAAAACCATAATTTTCAAACAATCGCCCGCAAACTGCGTAAATTCTTGTCGCGACTGGTGTTAAATAATATGTCGGCGTTGCTAAGCAACCGTTTCACAGCCACCGTTGGCGCTTGGGAGTATGTGCTTTGGAGCTTTCATTGCGATTTACACACGCGGATCTTTGTTATCCTGGGTTTTGAAGTTCCAAGTTTTCGAAATTTAATCTCGGGCGCTTTGGAGTTTTCATTGCGATTTACAGTTTCATGTGATTTACACTCGCGGATCTTGGTTGTCCTGGATTTTGCTAGTGGTGTTAGTTGGTGTTGATCTTTAATTAGGTATTTACATCCCAAATTTATTAAAATCTGCGTTTTTTAGTTTTCAAAAATTTTGTTAAATCTCAAAAGCAAAATCTCGACACAAACAATCAAAAAAGTTCACAGAAACTTTTTCAAACTGCGTAAATTCTTGTCGGTTTTTATTAAAAATGTCGGCGTTGCTAAGCAACTTTTTCACGGCAGTCTTTGACGCATTGGAACCTTAATTTTGCGGATTTTTGTAATCCTTGATTTTCCGGGGGGGTTGGTTTCTTATTACTCACATTGCAAATTCATTAAAATTTGTTAACGAACTCGTTTTCAAAAATTTTGTTAAATCGCATCAAACCTCAACGCAACATTTCAAATATTTCACTGCTTTTTGTTAAATATGTCGGCGTTGCTAAGTAACGTTTTCACAGCCACCTTTGGCTTTATGATTTTAATGAACAATCACGGCATTACTGTGCACGCGCGGTGTTGCCGGTTGACTTTGAATCTTTAGCCATCTGGATTTTTTCATAAATTTTTAGAGAAAAACGTCATTCCCACGTTGCCAGATTTGGTAGATCTTCCCCGAACGACGATTTCGTCTCTGTCAAAATGGAAATCATCGACTTACCAAGACCTGTGTCAATCAAAGTTTGCAGAGGCGTTACTAGAAGCCGAAGTCTTGTCATCCAACGACATGTTCTATCTTCTAACAATAACCAGATCAGACGGTAAAACTTTCAAGAAAAAGAAATAAAAAGAATGCAATGTTTTATTTTTTAGTGAATCTACAAGCTTACGTGGTGATAAAAAACGATTATCCAATAAGTGCTCCAATATTTTCCCTTTGTTTGAAGTACAAAGGTGAAATGAGGCATTCGCAAAATGACGATAACATCAGGGTTGGTTTTTTTGTTTTAATTTGAAAAATATTTATTATTTTTAGGATATGGAAAGGTCGGTTAATGTCGATTGGAATCACGATTTTTCCACAGCTTCTTGGCTTCTGTCTGCACAAATTACGTCCCTCTGTATTGGACTAGATATTTACTTGGAAACAGAAGATCCAAAGACTTTTACTCAAAACACCATGTACATCAAGTCGTCGTGGTTAGAATTACATATATGGTTTTTCAGATTTTAAGTATATACTTTTTTTAGTGCCCGAAATCGACGAAAGCCCTTCAAGTTTAGGAATATTGGAGTTGGAGTGTTCACCCAGTAGATTAGTGACTGAAAACTCGTACTTATTATTAAGAAAAATGTCAATAGATACTTTCTCAAGTGAGTCTTTGTTTTTTTGGAGGCGTCCAGTTGGATCATTATTATCAGGTAAGAGGTTATCATCCCTGTAAGCTGCAAAATGACATTTGCTATTCGTTTACACAATACAGGGTGTCCCGAAATTAGTGGGCAAAACTTTACCAGTAGATTCTTCTATGAAAAATATGAAAAAAAGTTCCTATGAACATGTCGAAAAATAAGTCCTAAGGGAGTTAAGGCCCCATTTGAAAGACCATAGCTTCCTCAGGAAGCATTTTTCGACCCGTGCCCATGAGAACTTTTCTTTCTAAAATTAAGTAAGGAACCGTTTCAAGAGCTTGTTTACAGTATTTTGAAGTCTTCAATTACAAATTTTCTAGCGACGTTCAACAAGAGTACCTTTTTTACGTAAAAAACTTCAGATTTTCAGATTTTCGAATCAAATTTGAGAAAAAACTACTTACAAATATGTTTGAGTAAATTTAGTACTAAGCCCCCATTGTACGAGACGCTCATGACCTAGATTTTTAAATTTTCGCCACAGTAATAAATTCGGCATCTAAGACTTATTAAAGATACCAAATTTCACGTTGTTATCTTTAACCGTTTTGAAGATATTTAGCAGAAAACACTTTCAAAGTGGCCCTTTTAAGGGGCCTTAGCTCCTTTAGGACATATGTTCATAGGGACTTTTTTTCATATTGTCATAGAAGAATCTACTGGCAAAGTTTTGCCCACTAACTTCGGGACACCCGGCCTGTATACACAAAATTACCATTTTGACCAATCCAAAATCAATGGTGATAACGCAGGCACTAAAATTGACGTCATTAAGGTAGAGACCTCGTAGCAAAAACCTCTTGAACTAAAAAAACAATATTGAAAGGTTTGTTTTTATCCTTTTTCCAGTCCTACAGCAGCCTTAAGCTCGATATCTTCATCAGCTGCCTCGTTACAAATCCTCACAACTAAGTGCTGAATATCGCACAACTGCCAACAAAAGTTTAAAGTAGAAATCATGCTTCCCGACTCACCTTTATTTGCACACTATCGCATAAATACGCTATACAAAACACTTCAAACAGCAAACAAAACACCCATTGCCCTGAAAAATAAATGTCGAGCACGTCGACTTCATCCTTTCCAAATAAATCATTGTAACAATAGTAAATCTCTGTCACTGAAATGAAGAACGCCATCAGAATCATGAGAAACATCTGAACTCCGTAGAGTTGATTAACAGATTCGCACAGGGCGCAGATTTCTCTGTGAATCCCACTTAAAATTTCAAATTTATCACTTTTAACCCTCGTCAGTTTCAGGCGCTTGAGCGCAGTTTCAATGAAGTGAAGCCGTTCTAAAATTATAAACACGCAAAGAGAAAACTGCAACTTCACAATTCCTGTTGAAATAATCGGCGAGTAGGAACAAATAATGTACAAATTGCTTTCATCTTTTACGAAGAGAAGAAAATCAGGGATGAAAACTATGCAAAACTCGAAGATTAGAGCGAAAACTCCGAGAGTTGCAAACTTGTGGAGTTTACCGTAGTTTTGATTCTTCACTTTTGAGAGTTTTCGGTCGATTTGGGTGATTTGGTTGAAAAAGTTTGCGGTTTTTTTGGCGTTTATGCAGCTGAGGATCATCCCTACGATTTGGCTAGTAATTCCGGAATAGAAATCTAACCAGCCGCTGGCTTTTGAAATTGAGTTTTCTTCTTCCGATTCCGAGAGAATAATGCCTTTATCGACTTGCAGGAAAGCTGCGATGAGGGTTATGCAAACTAGGACGATGTAGATTATCGAAATAATTGAGGTCGAGTATATATTTTTGTAAACTAAAGGCATGAGGCCAAATATTTTTGAAAAGGTGAAGAAAAACTTGACTGCGTTGTTAAATTCGGACTTCATATTGCTGATTGGATCGGTCGACTTGAACTGGATTAAATTGATTCTTTAATAATGCAGCAATATTGAATTGAAAGGCTTTCCGTGGGAAAATTAATGAAATTGGGTTTTTCGCGCAAGAGTGGTTGCGGTTTTCCAAAAATTATTACATGTTATCAATGTTTTTGGCAAACTACGGCCATGATCTGCCGAACATAAAAAATAGGTAAGTTTTTTGTTGACTCTACGATTTATTTTTTTACGTCGTAGAATGCACTAGAAAATATTGTCGCATCTGGCCCTTTGGGTCCAGAGCTGGTACCGGGTTGTATGGGGGGAAAATGGGAGAGGACTAAGAGGACATCCTCAAAAGACGAGATAAAAATCAAAACGGTTTAATTAATTCAGTGAAGGGGGCAATCAATTTGGAACAAATAATTATTAAATAATTATTAAATCATTTATCAAAAGGACAAAGTACTTACCCTATGGGGAGATACTCCACGCACAACCGGCCAGTGGCTTGGCAGGCCACCGACTCCCGAGTTGTACGTCATGTAGGTACCTCGAAAGAAGCGATGACACATTTATTGTTGAATAAGCACAAAACTCCACTATGTGACATCACCCCCTCGCCGACAAGAACCGGCCCCCGGTTCTAACATTAGAAAAAAAAACTAAATTTTGCTTTTTTTCAAACAAAAACTAGTTAAAAAGTGAAACATTTTTCGGTGGAAAGCAAAATTTAGCCTTACAAATTTGGCACAAAATCGATAAATACAATACATTTTGATTCATGGGCTCTTCATTAACGATCTTATTAAACAAAAGAATGCAGCTACACAAAAAAAAATGGGCATCAGGTAGATACGGACATTTGGACAGACGTTCAGCTCAAAGTAGGTATAAGGACATCTTACATATAATACAGTTTTCCATCTTCTGGGAGAACCACGGGGGAAACACGGTCCTTTGCAAATTATTGCGCATATCGCAAAAAACCATCAATATCAGCTCTCCATTTAGCTTGGGAAGATGATTGGAATTATTAACGGCTCCTCTCAATACATTTTGTCTTGGGACATGGGAACCTCTTGTTCAAGGTCGGGGAAGACAAAATTCTACTTGGGACTTGGGGGTGCGGTTTTTTCCAATCACATAATGGAGCGTTTCGGCTGATGTGGTGTTTGGATCCAAAGCGAGGATCCAAAGTAATACAATAAGTCTGTCCTGTCCAAAGTGCGTAGCAGGTAGCAGATTTTCCATCCTTACGGTTCGGCCCATGAAACAGCCCAAAAAGGTAACGGCAGTAAAATGAATCAAAATTAAACATGTTTAATATTAAATTTCTTAAGGGTGAAGACTTTAAGGCTTATAAGATAATAATCTTATTGATAATAAATTTGTAAATTGTAGGTTCAAAATACTACATTTTATAAAAATTCACACAAGACACAAGAGTAATCATTTTATGCTGATACAAATAAGTAAGTTATTAACCGCGTCTTAGGTTCATATAAAAACTGCTTATTTCGCAAAGCAAGCTTCCGTCGACGAATAATTTTTCAATGGGATTTTTTAACCTCGCCCAAAATTTTACAAAAAATCGCGATATAAGTTCATAATAAAACAAGTTAATAAATAGTTATTGGCAAAATTCTACCACGGCGCAAAGAGGATTTATAACAGGAAAAATTAAAAAGTAGGGGTAGGTAAATTATGAGGAATTTACCAGAAAGCAACCGCGGCGCCTCCACCATATGTCGCATCTGGCCCTTTGGGTCCAGAGCTGGTACCGGGTTGTATGGGGGGAAAATGGGAGAGGACTAAGAGGACATCCTCAAAAGACGAGATAAAAATCAAAACGGTTTAATTAATTCAGTGAAGGGGGCAATCAATTTGGAACAAATAATTATTAAATAATTATTAAATCATTTATCAAAAGGACAAAGTACTTACCCTAAGGGGAGATACTCCACGCACAACCGGCCAGTGGCTTGGCAGGCCACCGACTCCCGAGTTGTACGTCATGTAGGTACCTCGAAGGAAGCGATGACACATTTATTGTTGAATAAGCACAAAACTCCACTATGTGACAATATACAGGTGTCCCAGAATTACGTCCTTAAACTTCAGATTCCTTGCCTTAAAATAGATTCAAAGTTGTTAATAAACCGTAGCTGCCAAATGCTTCATAAGGGAGCTACGCACCTCCAAAGGGGTACCTACTAAAAAAATCGGTTTTCTTAAAATCATTCGAAATTCATAAATGATAAGATTTTGAAATTTGGAACATAAGCTACTATAGTAACAAGGGGCCTTCTTTTGGATTTTTTTCAAATTTTTAACAGCTACTGGGGGGCCTTTCACAATTTTTGCAAATTGTCTTTGTTATGGGCATTTTTCGCACCAATTAATTTAAAAATCGTAATATATAGCCTGTTTTAGACAAAAAAAAACGTTCTTGTTAAATGTCACTTAGACACACCGTTTTCGAATAAAATGATGGCTCTCATTGATTTTGAGCGAGAAGATTTGTCAAGGAACGTGTTATTTTATCTACGTAATTTGTGAAAATAATTACAGGGCATGCATCCTTACATCATTTTAGGAAGAAGTGGTGAGAAACAAAAAAAATTTGCAAGAAACGTGAAAGTCTCCCTGGAGCGAACGCCTTGTAAATGTTGCTAAAAATCTGAAAAAAATACAAAAAATAGAGCCTTACAATAACTACACTAACCTATGGCGCATTCCACGTCAAATCGATCAAAAAAAATACGAATTGCAGGGATCTTGTTGAAATTTATATATGTTGTAGTCCACCCTAAAATAGCTTATAGGTGTTCGGGCGATTCGCTGTCTAACGCCTATTTGTTAAAATACGGCCACTTAAATTTTTTCGGTTTCTTCGTGCGCGCTTCCAATAACGCTCGCATAACTCCTGAAATAATTGTCCTATTTGCATAATTTTTTTTTGAATAACTCCGACGCCATTGGCATTTATGGACATGGTATTATGAGTTTTGTGAAAATCATTATACGGCTTGGAAACTGCTCGTAAACTTTTCAAGGTCAAGAAAAACTTTGTGGGCATGATTTTAAAAATCTGGAAAAATTCCCAGGTCATGCGTGGAATATCTTTTATTTGCTGTAAAAATTTAAAGATGGACATTTAATAAATGAGTGGTCTGCAATTTTTTTCCTGTCTCATTCTGCGCGCTTCGGTCTCAGCGCGTTAGGGAAGTTACAACGGTAGACTCAAAAATTATTTCATTATTCATTAATTAACTATGAAAAAATGTTTTTCTGTGATTTTGTATGCACTTACAAACCTGCCCATGTACCTACCTAATTCAATTACATAGTACCGAAGTGTGTTGAAATACCTACGAAATGTGCGTTTTTATATCTCTGCTCTATTTTATTTAAAACTTTTCATTGTATACAGGGTGTCTTACGAATATGAAACAATGTCAGTACCTTTGAACAAAATAATTAAATGATAAATTAAAATTATTGGCAGTCATAGGACAATTGCGAGGACAATATTGCTTACCGGAAGTGGGGTTAACTTTAAAATTTTGAATGGTAATTCCGACTATTGCAAATTCGGATAGAGGAAGACAAATTAAGCCTGTACACCTAACATGTACCTAACTTGCTACACCAGCCATCTACATTTTTTTACGTTTAAAAAAAAAATCCGTACGTAAAACAGTACCTTGGAAAAATGGTTATTATAACTTTGAAACTGTGGACGGTAAAAATAAGAATGACACTGTTGCAAAGCGGAAATAATGTTGATTTCGAGCAATTGCAATACTATGCAGTTCCACAGCCTGACGGTTTAAAACTTAGGTAGGTACCTATACCTATCCATTTTTCCAAACCACATCTTTGCGCATTTTCCCCCCAAAAAAAATATAAAATATAGGCCACTGCTGCTGAAAGCAAGTTACATGTTATGTGTATTATATTCCTCTATATTTAATCTGCAATGAAAAATAGCGATTGTCATTCAAAATTTCATAGATGGAAATTACTTTCGGAGTTCCGGTGTAACCGGAAGTGTGTCCCATAATATTGACTTATTCTATATGTATCAGTTTCTATAAATCCCAAATTCTATAATCGTAGCTTGCTTATGTCCAGAGATACCGGCGATCCTGTTTGATATTCGTAAGACACCCTGTGTACTATAAAAATTCGAAATTTTAAATAAAAATATAGAGCATATTATAAGTAAGCACCACCGAAGACTAAACGGAATACCTATTCATAATTTAGAAAACATTTTATACCCAGCAGGTAGATTTGCAATTGCATACATACATACAAATTCACAGAAAAATATTTTTTCATATTTTATTAATAATATATCCTAAACAAATGCCTATTTTCAGTCTACCGTTGAAACTATTCTCTTGGCGCTAATGTACTAGCACGCACAGCGGGATAGAAAAAAAATCGCAGTCTAATTACTCATTTATTAAACGTCCATTTTTAAATTTTTAAAGACATACTTGTAAGTGCATACAACATCACAGAAAAACATTTTTTCATAGTTTATTAATGAATCTATCGTAAACAAATCCTATTTTTGAGTCTACCGTTGTAACTTCCCTAACGCGCTGAGACCGAAGCGCGCACAGCGGGATAGAAAAAAAATTTCAAACTACTCATTTATTAAATGTCCGTCTTTAAATTTTTACAGCAAATAATAGTTATTTATGATATAAGTGTTAAAAGTGGTATTTTATTTTGTGAGAAGGGAAGTTTGGACACGACGCGCAGCGGAGTGGCCCATCCCTTCGAACAAAATAAAATCACTTTACACTATTTTTTCTACAAACACGATTAAAAGTAAAAATGTTCATATTGTTTGTTGAAAACGTCCATGAAATTCGCTGTAACTAAGGTATAGTGACAATTTGTTGCCTGGGCTTGTTTAATTGTTGTTGCATTGTCACTTTTAACGCTGAGTGTTAAAAGTAAATCACTTTTAACATAAATGTTAAAAGTAAATGACTTTTAATACTGGTAATCATAAAATGCCATTTTTAACAATTGTCAACAAACGTTAAAACAACTGTTTTTAATAGTGTTTGTAGAAAAAAGATATTCCAGGCATGGCCTGGGAATTTTTTCAGATTTTTAAATTCGTGCCCACAGAGTTTTTCTTGACCTTGAAAAGTTCACGAGCAGTTTCCAAGCCGTATAATGATTTTCACAAAACTCATAATACCGTGTCCTTAAACGGCAATGGCGTCGGAGTTATTCAAAAAAAAAATTATGCAAATAGGACAATTATTTCAGGAGTTATGCAAGCGTTATTGGAAGCGCGCACGAAGAAACTGTAAAAATTAAAGTGGCCGTATTTTAACAAATAGGCGTTAGACAGCGAAACGCCCGAACACCTATAAGCTATTTTAGGGTGGACTACAACATATATAAATTTCAACAAAAGCCCTGCAATTCGTACTTTTTTTGATCGATTTGACGTGAAATGCGCCCTATCATCATCATTTATAATTTTCAGAAAACCGATTTTTCTGGTATGTACCCCTTCCTTCAGACGGGCATTGGATTTATTTTGAGGTAAGGAATTTCACACTGCAGTTTGAGAACATAATTCTGAGACACCCCGTATTAAATTAAACTACTTTTATTTATTCAACGAGGAAAAAGAAACACAAAGTCTTGCCACTATTTATTAAAAATCTTAAAAAGGTTAGAACTTTAGCGACATGTTTCAACCTACGAGGTCATCTTCAGGCTAAGAATGAGATTCACATGGCAAGATTTCGAGGTTAAATTATTAAAAACTTAAAAACCTAAAAATTACATGATGAAAAATTTACGTTGATGTTACATGATTTAAATGGATATTATTTATAAATAAATTAAAAGCGGACTTATTGTCACGCCATTTTAGTGACATTTATTTATATTTATATTTGACAGTTATTTATGTCAAATTAAGGATTATTACGCCTTCGCCGATTTATCATCCTCAGACTCCCCAACATTCGTCTTCCCCGTCTCACTCTGCTTGTTCTTAACCACTCCAATCTTCGACGCCCACAATTTCCTCGTCGGCTTCGAGTCCAAAATGTAGCACAAAAACAGCACAAATCCTTGAAAAGCAATGGCCGTGCAAAACAAATACGAAAAAATCTCCTGACTACTCAGAAACTCCAAAATACCAAAGGTCCAAGTCAATCCCATCAGGAAAAACATAAGGAACATCGACTTGGAAACTGAAAAAGATTTCTTGACAACGTGCTTCCTACCGTTAAAGTCTCGATTAATTAACTTTTTGATAATCCAAATGTAAATCACCAGATTTGTGAACGAAATCACACCAACTGGTAGCATAATCCCAAACTCCAGATAGGGGGATTTTGGGTAACAAATCGAATTCTTGGTGTTGGTTTTTTGATAAGTTGAAGCGTCGATGGATAGGACGCAGATCACTATTATTGCAGGACATCCCCAAGACAATAAACTGTAGATGAACAGCTTATTGTCGATTTGGTACAAAACCTCAATGATGAATCTCCGGTAATTTGAGTAGCAAATCATCGTGGTCCAAGCTAAATTAACTAAAATGATGTAGTGGAGTAAAGCCCCCACTATAATACAAATCAGTCCTTCCCCAACTCTATCAGAAATCAGAAATAAAATTATAAACAGCATTAAACAGGAAACGACGTTTAGGATTATCTTGTGGCCAGAATCCTTTCTCCACTGCTTGAATAAAACTGCGGTTACGAAAATTATGGCAATTCCAAGAAGAGACAAGGTTGAGCCGAAGATTGTTATGAAACTCAGCACGAAACTGTCGGATTTTGATGAAGCCATCATGAGGGCGAAATGAGTCGTGTGGTTAAATTTACATTTAAAAAAATTTTTGCTTAATTTACTGGCATTACCTTCGATCACCCAACGGCCAAAAATAGCCATGTTATCTTCATCTTTCCCGTATTTCCAGTAAATACAACTGGCACTCTCCTCGAAAGATTTGAAATAAATCTCGACTTCATTGCCTGGAGGTAGAAGAACATCGACGATTTTACTTTCCACTGAAAAATTATTTTCGCCACTATTAAAGAAAGCGTCGTCTTGGAAAATCGAGTAAATTATGTTCGCTTCTGATTTCAAAACTATTGCTAGTTCAAAATCTTCGTCTACTGCAGCATTTAGCAAATTGACGGAATTATTGACGAAGAATAGTCGAGAAGTTACCAAATTTCCTGCGGTAAAACGTGACAACGTTACGTTATGCTGAATTGCTATTAAGGATTTATCCAAAGTGTAGAGAATTCTATCGGTTGAATTCAGCAGTTCTTGAGAAGCGTTCAAGATTTTTTTATCGACCTGGAGCAAGTCGTTGATGATTTGAAAAAAATTTTCGTCGGAAGAACCACTATTTCCTATAATTTCCGACACGTAACGAATGTCGATTGGCTTGAGGTTTGAGATGTTCTTCGTTATTTCTTGTACAACACTGGTGATGGCTATTCCCGGGTTTATATAATCACTTTTTGCCATGTTGTAGAGATCAACTGTCGTTTGTAGCATTTCCATGCTGATGTCCACACATTTTCCTTGAACTTCTCCCCAGGTGGCATCCCTTAAACATTGCCTTAAAGCTGGTTTGTAATTTTCGTCCAAGCAAAGCTCTTCAGATAGGGCCCAAGCTCCTATATCTGTGCTGGGAAAAGTTAGCTTAAGCTCTTCTACAAAGTCTTCTTTGCACATTGATTCACTTGCTTGAGAGTCCCCATAAGTTAAGTTTCCCCCTGGTTTAATAGGGGAGAGAGTAGTACTATAATCCTCATCTTCACTAATGACAGCTTTTGTAGGAGTAGTGCTCGAATTGTGATTTTCCGGTTGTGCCTAAAATTAAACAAGATGTGAAGGCCTCCAGGATGAGGGTAAAAAAACTTCGTACTTGCATTTGGCAGAATGATAAGCAACTAATGAGAATCCCGAGGGCGTAAACTGAGACAGGCATTAGAAAAATATGGTTTAGGACAGGAAATTAAAGTAAACTGTTACAAATAACTAGCTTCAATCAAGTACGTATAATTTGCTTTTGTTAGTTACATGATTCAGATTTTGTAAGTAAATAAGAGATAGCTTAATTAACAACTTGTTCATTGTAATTACTGAAGATTGTCGCTTTAGATAACAGCGACCTACCTAAATATGAAATTAAAGTTGAATTAATAAGCCTTTCAGCATTTATGCTTCTAGAAGTTTTAGGTAACTTATTTTTTGAAGAATTCGAAGGCAAAAGGTGTTACAACTTCCACGATTTTGAGCGTGACACGTACCCTTAAAGCGCAAAGATTATAATCTATAGATATGAAACATAGAAATCTCTGACGAGCTTTGGAGGATTGCAACGTTTTAGTCTATCTTGGAGGCACTTTTCCTGTGAAAATATCTGAAAGGAAGAAAATTAATTTTCTCTTTCTTGTCTTCTCTTCTACTCTTTATTTAGTTTCTTTTTCCTCGATTGTCTTCTCGCCTTCTTCTTGTGGCTTATTTCGCCCACTTTCAGCTGCCTACTCTTTATGGCTTTCATTTCTGCCGCTTCCCTGGCTTTCTATTAATTCTATTAGTTTTATCATGTTTCCTATTCATCCTTGTCCTTGACCTAACCTCGAACATTTAGGCTGTTTCGTTATTTTCAACTTCTATTTTTAACAACTTTTCAGTTTTTTCAGAATCTGTTCGGTTTTCCTTGTCTTTCTTTTCGGCTTTTCTCCAACTAGTTTTTACTTTCCTGTGACTTTCTCCTCCTCGCTATCTTTTCGCGAAAAGTTAAAATCTTGAAGAAAATTAATTCTTTTTTTAGTCTTCTCTTCTATTCCTCCTGTTCCTTTCTCCTTGGCCACCTTCTCGCCCTAGCTTCGTACCGTTTATTCCACTTTTTCTTTGGCTTTTATTTCGCCTTTTTCTTTAATTCTTTATTGTTTTGCTTTTCGATTTTTTGATTTCCAGCCTTTTGTTTTAGTTTCATTGTTTCAACTTCCATTCTGACCAGTTTTTCAGCTTCATTTGTAGAATGTCATTCGCTATTCCTTTAGTTTCCTTTCGACTTTTCTTCAATTTTCTTTTGCTTTTCTTTTGACTTTCTCCTCCTCGTTACATCCCGTGAGCTTCTTCTCGGCCTCGCCTCGTGCATTTTAATCTGCTTTTTTTTGGCTTTTATTTAAATTCTTTATTGTTTTTGTTTTTTGGTTTTAACTTCTTTCAGTTTCCCTTTTAGTCATTGTGTTTTAATATTATCATCCGTTTAGACCTCACCTTTCTTCTTGGCTTCATTTGCAGCCTTTTGTTTAGACTTTTAGACCGTTTCGTTGTTTTAAATTCCCTTACCTGTTTTTCAGTTTCGTTGGTAAAATTTTAGCTGGAAATTCTTTGGCTTTCTTTGCGACTCTCCAAATTTCTTCCTCGTCTTTCTGCTCCTCGCTAGCTTCTCGTGAGAATATCCGAATCATCTTTTAAATATTTTCTTCCAGCCTATCAGTTTCTTTTTTGGAATTTTCGTTCGGTTTTCCTTGGCACTCAAACTATTGTCACATAGTGGAGTTTTTGTGCTTATTCAGCAATAAATGTGTCATCGCTTCCTTCGAGGTACATCACGGACAACTCGAGAGTCGGTGGCCTGCCAAGCCACTGGCCGGTTGTGCGTGGGGTATCTCCCCTTAGGGTAAGTACTATGTCCTTTTGTCCATAATAATTTGTCCCTTTTGAACTTTTGCCATTCCTCCCTTCAATTAATTAAACCGTTTTGATTTTTATTTCGTCTTTTGTGGATGTCCGCTCAGTCCTCTCCCATTTTCCTCCCATACAACCCGGTACCAGCTCTGGACCCAAAGGGCCAGATGCGACACTATTATTGGCTTTTTTAACTTTCTTGTATAATCTCTCTTTGATTTTGCTCCTCATCGCTATCGTGTCACGCCTCTTGTTGTTGCGGTTCCCTTCTTCATTCCTTCAGTTTCTTCATTATTCCCTCCTTAATTTTCTTATCAACTTCTTTAGCTTCGTAATCGGCTTCTTCTTGACTCTGTGTATTAACTTGTAGGTAGGCTGTTTAATTATGTTGACGTCTAATTTTTTCCTCAGTTTTTCAAATTCTTTAGAATTTTCGTTCGGTTTTTCTCAGCCTCCTTCTCGATTTTTCTTCAAACTTTCTTTTTCTTTTCCTCTGAATTTATTCTCGTGTTTAATTATTTCTGCCCTGCTTTTCTCAGTTTCCTCTTTAGAATTCCCATGGTAGATTTATGTTCAACTTCTTTAATTTTCTAATCTGCTTCTTCCTTTCTTTCCTATTCTTTGTATTCAGTCTAGATTGAGTCATATTAGTCCTTTAGCTGCCCTTTTGTCCTTCCCATTAGTTTTTTTTTGTCGTTCTTGTCCCTTATTTTGTTGCGCTTTCTCTGCGTTTCCTTATTGTGACGTCTGTTTCTAGCCTTCTCTTCAATTTCTTATGCTTGTTATTGTCTGCTTCCTCCTTGGCTTTCTTATCGGTCTTTTCTCTAGCCTTCTAGCCATCTTCTACTGCGACTTTTACTCCAGTTTCCTTTCTGGGCTTCAGCTTCTTCTCTTTGGCCCGCTTCTTAATTTGCTCCTTCCTCAACATGTTATTCTTTATCTTACTCTTCCATTTTCTGTCTTTGGTTTCCTTATTTCCTTCTAAAATTTCAGTGCTACTTAACTTAACACATTTTTAACAAAACCACAGAAACATACAACTAAATTTATTTTATACTTATGTCACATAAAATACAGTGCAATATTAATTCGCTAGTAAAATTTATTTTTATCCCGAGCTTTTATTTTCTGTTATAGCATCCCTCGAGTGACTCTTAACAGAACTCCCATTTTCGCTCAAACTATTCTTCACATTCTTCATCTTCAAATTCCACAACTTCCTTGTCGCGGAAGAATCCAAAACATAACAGACGAACAAAATGAAACCGTAAAGCGCAAGAGCGATGCAGAACAAATAAGAGAAAACTGGATAATCAGTGAGTGCTCCTAAAAGCCCAAAAATCCACAGTAATCCCATTAGAAAAAACATCAAAATTATGGATTTTTCCACTGAATAACTTTTACTAAGAATATGCTTGCGGATATCCAGCCTCGTTTTTATCAATTTTACAATTATCACAATATAAATAATGAAATTGATCGCTAACATTACGGAAATCGGTACGATTAGGGTTAATTTAAGAAACGGTTCTTTGGGATAGCAGATAGAATACTGATCGTCGGTTTTTTGGTAAGTCGAAGGGTTAATGATTAAAACAACGACAACTATGAAAAAAGGACAAAGCCAGGAGAATAGACAATATTTTAAAATCTGATTTTCGATTTGGTAATGAACTTCTTTTATAAATCTCCTGTAGTTAGAGTAAGAAATAACCATTGTCCAGAAGAAGTGCGCTAAAATCGCGTAATGGAGCAAAAACCCGACTGTGATACAAGCGGGGCCTTCTGGAACAGCATCGGAGGTGAAAAAGAGGATTATTATTAGCAGCATGCAGGAGACTACGTTTAAAATTATTTTGTGGGAGGCTTTATTCCTCCATTGCTTGAACATACAAGCTGTTAAAAAAATCGCGCCAATTCCCATCAACGACAAAGCGGAGCCAAAAATCGTGATGACACTCATAAAAACGCTGTCAGGGTCTACGTCTGAGGATATTAAAAGCGCAAAATGGGTAGTATGGTTGAAAGCGCATTTATAGACTCGTTTTTTGTGAGGAATTGCCAGGAAGCCTCTAGTCCATCGTCCTCGAATTGGTAAACTATCGTTGCCTCTTCCATATTCCCAAAACGCACATTCATGGTCCACTTCCAAATCTTTGTTTACTTTAAAATATAGCTCGATTGTTTCATTTGAGGGTGAGTTTGGCAAAAGAACATTCACTACTCGACTGTTGACAATATCGCTGGAAGGGTGGTTGAACAAAGCATCGTTAGAAAATAAAGTTAAAAAAGATCGTCCATAGTTTTGGGATCCTGCAATAAACGCCACGTCAAATTCGTCTAGTTCTAGGATTCTGGAATAGTTTTTTGAGTTCAAAAGGATTATAGTCTGATTATAAAACAAGACTCCCACAGTACTGTCCACGAACTCTGCACTTTTGACTATAAAAGACGAAAAATGCGAATTCAAAGAAATGTTCATGCCGAGCAGAGTTTTGTCAATTCCATACAAAATTGCGTCAGTAGAGTTTAACGTAAGTTGAGAATGGTTCAAAACCTCCCTATTTATCGACATTAAATTATTGACCATTTCAAAAGCTGCGAAGTAGTTTGAATTACTGTCGACGACGGCATTGTTGAAAGTTGTTGCAACGAAATGCAAATCAATTGTCGTCAAAGCTTGGGAATTATTCTTGACGATTTTGTTGAGGGCGCTTACGACATTCGATGAGTTGGTCTTGGATAAGTTGTACAAGTCTAGAGTTAATGGTGTGGCAAAGGTTGGAAAAATATTTTCGATAGCTTCTTCCGAGGTTTGTTGAGCACAATTACCAGCGACTTTACTCCAAGTGGCATTTCTTTGACAAAATCTCAACGGAGGCATGTAGTTGGCTCCCAGACAGAATTCAACTGGCATTGCCGTACAACCCGCCTCAGTTTTCGGGAATGTCAATCCCATGACGACTTCTTTCGGGCAAAATGTTTCGCAGGACTCTTCGTCTGAAGAAGTAATAACAGAAACTTAAACATTATTCAAGTATGATCTTACCATTGCGAGCATTTTCTGAAAAAACGAGGGATGAAAGGAGAACTACCCAAACGATCTTGCACATCTTGTCAGTTTCATTGTTCTAAATCGAGCAAGGAAAAAGTGGCTAATTATCTGATTTTATTTACAGGAAATTGTAATCTAGGTGCCGTGTTTCTGTAATGCGTGGATGAGTGGCTATCTGATTTAACACTTTTGTCTGGAACAAGAATCTATCGGCGCTTTATGGAACGTTGGCCAATAAAACGATAAGATAGGTGATGCATAATGAAAGGGATACAAATATTGCTGTTTTCATGACACGCAATTATTTATGAAACACAGATGCAAAATTATTATTAGCCAAAATGTGTAATTATCTTGGCGAAGGAACCGGTGGGACGGGAAGATTTCTTACTATTGACAAATTGAACGTAGTCAGAAGAATCATCAGACCTAAAAGATGTATAGTCTCATGGAGAAAAATTTAGGCGAAAAGCCCTTAAAACCTCGAGTAATATATGCCTAAAATTTTTTGCGTAATATTGAAAATAGTCAAAACTGGCGAATAAACCGAATAAACTGGAATAAACACAAGAAAATTAAAAATTAGGGTTCTGAAGAAGTGTCGCAATAAGTTCTCAGATTTCAAGTAATAAAAGGCATTGTAATTGTGGCTCAACATTCTTATTAAAAGTCAGTTCTTTGCATATAAAGAGACAAAACTGAATAACTGAAACTTAAAATGAACCTACAATAAGAAAAAGACAATGCTTGACTACACTTTATATAAAGGACAAGAAAAGTCTTAAAATGGATAAAACACGTACGGTAATAGTTATTTGAACAACAAGTAAGGAAAAGTATTAAGAGCATGAAATAAGCTATTTATGTAACAAGTGGGAAAAGTACATCATTAAGTTCTGTAAGCACGCAAGTAAGGAAATGATGCATTTTCCCACGTGTTACATACAAGATTTTTCATAATCCCGATCGAGACATTCAAAAACTATAATTGGCGAAGCACTGAAAAAGATTTGGTGTTTTTTCATAACTTGCATGAAATGTTTAGTGATCACGTGGATCGTGCTGATTGAAACAAATTAAAGAAATTATATTAACATAATTACTTTTCGCACTAGTGCGGAAATAAATTCACTTTTCGCACTGTAATGCACTAGTGCGGAAATATGATGCATTTCCTGATTTTAAATGTTAACGCCATTTCAGGATAGTACACGGAAAATTTTTTCTACGAGTTGTACACATTATTTTTCCGTGTACTGTCCTGAAATGGCGTTAACACTTGAAATCAAAAATTATTTGACCCTGCGCAAATAATTTTTGATTTTAAATGTTAACGCCATTTCAGGATAGTACACGGAAAAATAATGTGTACAACTCGTGGAAAAAATTCTTTTCCATGTAATACTTTTCCTTAGTTGTTGTACAAATAATAACTATTCTTATGCTCCCTTCAAAATTGAAGAAATCGTCGAAAATGACACGTTTTTGGGTCTTGCACACAAAAAAACTGTAGAAAAGTCTTCAATGACTTTTGAACAATTACCTATTTTTTATTAAAAATTTATAAAAAGCACTTCCGCCAAGGCATTAATTTCGCATTTAGCCCACTGTTAATTATCCGTAATTTACCGCACAATTTCTCCATTCGTACCCTAATGACCGCAAATGTCCACACAACAGATAAAATCTCTGTTTATTATCCTTCGCACGACAAAATTTATATTCACTTCCATCAGTACGATGAATATTACAGTTTCAACATTCATTATTCCACTCCTATGTCTCGCATATCCAGTTTTCGCTAAATTCGTAAGCCCGCGCCCTTTTACGCTTTATTCAAAATTCAGCTTTTTAGATAAAAGACTACGAAGCCGACGTGGAAAGCATCCAAAAATGCCCAAACGACGACCAAATGGAGAGTCCACTAAAAAATTTCAGATACGCTAAAATTAATCGCACCCACAAGTCTTTGAGTTATGATTTGAACCTACGGCAACCATTGAACGAAAACGTTGGAGGGGCCATTATTTTGGAAAAATATAGTGAGGGGGCTTGGGTGAATGTGCCCTTTTTGCCGTTTCAAAACAGTTTGTGCGAAACAATGTTGGAGCAGTTTCCTACAGTTTGGATTCAAGTGTATGGGTCCATGGGGGTGGAACATCCGGATCGTTGCCCCGTCCCCGCGGTATTTATAATTTTGAAATTTTTGAGAATAGTTTTTATCTTTCAGGGAAATTATTCGATGAAAAATTTGATTTTGGATACATCTTGGCCGAGATTTCCGTTTTGGAGTGGAAGATTTAGGTTCACGAACATGATGCAAAATGTTAAGACCAAGGTGAATATTTGCTGCTTATCGATAATTTTCAATGTAAGAGATCGAGTGTAATCTGCCAGGCTACCAGAAAGGTGATGTTTCATGTACCTATGTACCTAATTTTATTAAAAGATCACGCAATTATAGTGAATTTTATTGGTAGGTATACGTCTCGGTATACGTTTAACGGGTGGATCAAAAAAAACGGCCACTATTTATTTTCCTTGCATCTTTGTTAGTTTTTGAACGATGTTCTTCTTATACAGGACGTAGTTGAGGGTTGGGGCTCTCGATATCACCAATTGGATATTGTTTAAGTCAATGGGGTCTCGTTACCCATTGACATCATATGACAATGGGGTTTAGACACGATTCAAAATAAAAAATACTTCATCCCTTATTTTTGCGAATTTTCTTCCCACACCGTAAATTGCATAATTTACAACAAAATGCCTAGAGATGATGGAAAATCGGTGCATACCTATTTTTCCTTTGAGTTGTAAATTATGCGTCTTATGTTTTCTATGGCCTCATTTAAGTTCCTTAAAGTTAAAATAAAGTATGCGATTTATGAATTTACGATGTTGAAATTTTGAAGGACTAAATCCAATTAGTGGTAACGGGAGCCCAAACCCTCAGCTACGTCCTCTAGAGGACTGAAGTTCACAGATTTTTATTCTCTCTTTCTGTTCTCCAAATATACAGAGTGTGTAGGTACCATTTTAACTGGAACCACCCAAATATTTCGGTTAATATTGAGCAAATCAACTCGCTCTTTTTTGCACACGTAGAACTCCAAAATCTGCATCTGCGTAATACTTCACCTTTTTGTTATACAGAAATCTCAGCCCACTGCGATTAATTAAAGAGGCCAAAAATAGCGAAATCGTATTAGGCATTTTTTTACCAAAAAAGTTTATTAAGAAAAGTTGCTCAGGATGACTCCAAATGGGTAAATCCGAACTTTCAGGTCAAAATAAAAATGTTGAATTTCTGGAAGAAAGAATCAAAAATATCGAAACCTTCAATATTTTTGCAATAAAAGGGTTGCTGTGTAAAAAACCAATTGAAATAGGTTTGTTGAACATTTGTTGTTAACTATAGCTGGTCAAAATTTAACAATCGCAGAAAAAGTTCAAATTATAAGCTAATAAATACCTAATAATCTTAATAATTCCAACTTTTTCTGCAATTGTTAAATTTTACCCAGCCAACTGTCAAACACTCATTTCAATTGTTTTTAATTACACAGCAACCCTTTTGTTGTAAAAATAATGAAGTTTTCGATATTTTTCATTCTTTCCTCCAGAAATCCAACATTTTTATTTTGGTCTGAAACTCCTACCCATCCTGAGCAACTTTTCTTAATAAAATTTTTCGATAAAAAAAATGCCTAATACGATTTCGCTGTTTTTGCCTCTTTCATTAATCGCAGAGTGGGCCAAGATTTCGAGATAAAAAAAGATCAAGCATCATACAGATGCAAATTTTGAAGCTCTACATGTAGAAAAAAAAGCGAATTAATTTGCGCAATATTAACTGAAATATTTGGGTGGTTCCAGTTAAAATGAGACACACTGTATGTCTACACAACCGTCGTTTTGTCATTATTTAACGACTAATGAGATATACAGGGTTAGTACAAAGTCCCGGGACGGTCAGTTATCTCCTTTATTTCTTAAGATTTTACTTTGAAACTTGGTACCCAGGCACAATTAAATACAGGGAATTTCAAACTATTTTTAAAAATTTTCTTGGACTTCCGGTTATACCGGAAGTGACCCTAAAAGTCCGTTTTTTAAATGGAATCATACTTTTTTCTCAACGGATTCAGAATCTACGAATTTTTTAAAGTTAAAAACATGTATCTTACTTGACCAGAAGTCAAGTCGCGGCCACATCTTCAAAAACATCGAAGAAATCGGTCAAAAAGCAAGATTTTTCAAAACCCCAAGTACACGTCAACCTTATTTTTTCAAAGCAAATTCAACCCGCCAATACATATTCAAAAATTCTTTTTTCTATTTTCACAGATTGTGAACATTTAATAAATTTCAAAAAAGCAAAAACAAATAAAAGGAAATGTAATTGCACAGTTGAATTTGTATTAAAAAAATAAGGTTGACGTGTACTTGCGATTTTGAAAAATCTTGCTTTTTGACCAATTTTTTCGATGTTTTTAAAAATCGAGGGTGGCCGCGACTTGACTGTTGGTCAAGTATGATACATGTTTTTAACTTAAAAAAATGGGCAGCTACGGAAGCGGCTGAAACCTCCCCACTTGGTGAATGATCCAATCCTATCACTAATATCACTTAAATTTTACTATTTACTATGCCTAAGTTTTACTACCAAACCAAATGTGTTTTCTGTGAGTTTTCTGAATTTTACGATCTTTTGCCAAAAGGGCATTAAGGTTGAGTACAATTTTGAAAACTAAATTTGAAGACTTTTCATGTGCTGATAGAGAAAATAGGAGTTCATTATTGAAATTTCAAAGTTGATATGCCAAAATGGCACTTGCCGCCCTCGGATTGCCACCAGAATTAAATCAGTTCTTCGGCGGGTGACGGTATCTCTACCTACCAAATTTCAGCCAAATCGATCCAGCAGTTTGGGCTGTAGCGTGTTATTTAATGTTTCCTCAATACTTCGAATTTTTCGATTTTATGCCAAAAAGGCGCTAAGTGTGAGTACACTTTCAGATACAGAATTTCAAGACCTTTCATGCGCTGTTAAGAAAAATTAGTGTTCATCAGTCAAATTTCATAGTTTACATGCCTAAAAGGCACTTGGCTTCTTCGGATTCGCAACAAAATTAACTGGGCTCACCAGAAGGCCACCTGCATACCAAATTTCACTAAAATCCGTTCGGTAGTTTCCGAGAAATCGTGCTCACATACGTACATACGTACATACATACGTACGTACATACGTACATACGTACGTACATACACACAGACATTTTTTAAAAACCACTTTTTCGTGATCCTGAGACCTTGAAACGTAAAGATCTGGTGTTATCTCAATTTCGAATTTTGGACTGATTGCAGTAACCTCCCATTTTTATATTGGTTGTGGGGAGGTTAAAAAAAGGCAGCAGAGAAGCGGCTGGAACCTCCCCATCGCGTGGATCTTTGTATTCTGTGTAGATAGTAGTCAATTCAACAGATTTGACTAATCTATCGCAATTTTCTGACAAATACCAACATCGCCTCGGACATCATCCATCACATTTGACAATATGTTCCTTTTAAGGTTAATCTTTTGCCACCTTTTTGACAATAACTGCCACTTTATGTCATCCACTGTCAGCCCGCTCCCTTTTAATGAGAAAGATTTTTTTCTCAATTTTCCACTGAAATGGCAGAAACTGTGAATACATTTTTAGAACCAGAATATGATCGTCTTTCTAATGGCGACATAAAAAATTAGGCCTTGTATTTAAAATTTTAAGTTGATATGCTTAAATGGCACTTCCCTTCGACGAATTGCTTTCAAAAGTCCTTCAGGGTCTGTATTTTTGAAACGTGGGAGCTTCTCCCCGGGGAGAATACAACCGTAGGCTCTCAAATGGCGCTCCCCCTCCATTCGTTTTTCGTAGCGGTGGCGAAAGGCTACGATTTCACGTGGTGCCGAACATGTGAGAACCGATCTCCACCGATTTTCGACAACCAATTACACCGATTGTATGGCGTGTAATCGTCATTTCCCATGGGAATTGCTTTCACATGGTTCAAAAATAGGGCCCCAGGTCTTCAACGGGTCAACCAATCTCCATGTACCAAATTTCAGCCAAATCGATTCAGTAATTTGGGCTATAATGTATTTTTAGTGTTATTATAAAATTTCGATTTTTTGAACCAAACAGCACTAAATGTTAATTAATTTTATCTTATTGAAAACCAGAATTTGAAGACCTTTCTCATGGTGACAATAAATCTTTCAAAAACTTGTTTTTAATGGTTAAATGAGAGAATAATTTTAAATTTGGAAATTGGTGTGCCAAAACGGCACTTTCCGTGGGCCGATTGAATCCAAAATTTGCTCAGCTCTTTGACGTGTAATGCAATCCCCATGTGCAAAATTTCAGACAAATCGGTTGAGGGGCTTGGGCTGTACCGCGATTTTAAAGTCCGATAAAAATAATTTTTTTTTTAATTTTTGGTCAAAAGGGCACTAAGAATGAATACATTTTTAGACGCAGAATTTGAAGGTCTTTCTTATGGTGACGTGAAAAATGGGGGTTTGCATTTAACATTTAAAAGTTGATGTGCCAAAATGGCATTTCCAGTTGCACGATTGGCTCCAAAAGCTTTTCAGATCTAAGTTAGGCTATGAGATGCCTATGTACCAAATTCCAGCCAAATCGCTCCAGTAGTTTGGGCTGTAGAGCGTTTACAAACGCACGTACGTACGCACGTACGTACCTACGTACATACATACAGACAAATTTTAAAAACTACTTTTCTGGGTTCCTGAGACCTCAAAACGTATAGATTCGGTCTTATCTCGATTTCGAAAATTTTAGTGATTGCAGTAACCTCCCATTTTTTTAAAATTTTGTTGGAGTTGGGGAGGTTAAAAAATTCGTAGATTCCGAATCCGTTGAGAAAAAAGTATTATTCCATTTAAAAAAACGACTTTTACGGTCACTTCCGGTTTAACCGGAAGTCCAAGAAATTTTTTAACAACAGTTTGAAATTCTCTGTAGTTAGCTGTGCCTCGGTACCAAGTTTCAAAGTAAAACCCTATCAAAATTTCCAGACAGAACCATATCAAATTAACCTATCTGTCTCTACTAGGATCACTTAAGCAGTTTATATGCGGTTGTACTCTGAAAGTGAGAAGGTTTCCGCAGATATGGTATACGGTGCTTCCACATGTCCTTGTTATAGGTTTACGTATGCAGAAAGCAGATGACCACTGCTTGAACAGTCTTTATGTGATTGTACCCGGAATTTGAGAATGTAGCCGCAGATATGAAATACGGTGCTTCCATGTGTTCTTGTTATATGTTTTCATATGCAGGAAGCGGTTGACGGTGAATCTGTCTTTATACGCGCGAAGCACTAAGTCTGTACATCCGGTTTCTCTTGCAGCAACAGATAGAGGTATAGATGGGGAACATTGTCTGCGGAAGGATTTTCCAATCCAATAGAACGCACTGAACCCCCACAAATGGATCTACTCCTATGAGGTTGTACCTGTAATCATACTCCTGTCCTTTGGTGAACTCATTTTAGTTCAGATTTCAGCAGACGGCTGAACGAATGATTTTGGCGAAATTGCTACCCAATTTTATCTCCATCTGGTAACATAGTTGCATCAAATTACACAAGCAGCGCCCTCTACTCGTTGAAATTCGGAGATAAAATAAAAAACTTATTAACCCTTGAATAGGAGCAACAGCTTTAACCATTTTTCGAATGCGCGCAATCAAACTATTGTACTCTCGGTCAGGAAAGACCTTTCCGTATAAAAAAAGGGCCAACATTTTTTTTTATTTGATAAGTGTTGCCATAAAACAAAAGTTATTATCAAAAAATCGCCAAAATCGTTCGAACTGGCCCCACTTTACGGTACCTAACCATTATTGATCTTGATATATGTCTTCAATTGTACAGGGTTTTGTCATATCTCCTTTATTACATACTTGAGATAATCGCCTGAACTAAAAACAGTATGGTAGACCGTACTCCCAAGTTTTATTCTGGTCCTTACTCTCAACAAACACCTTCGGATCTTAAACGCTGTGGATACAACTTCCTTTTTTTTTAAATGGGACACCCTGTATATTTTTGCACGGATCGATACAGATTTTTTTTCTGAGTTTATTGATATAGGTAGTTGATACACTTATCCAATTTGTAATAAATTTTTGCTATTATATTTTGAATTTTCAATTAAATTTGTATAAAGGTACACAACTCACTTAAGCCTTGTTTAGCATTCTAGCGTAAATTGTGACATGAACAGATGGACATTCTATTTGCCCTTGCCATATTAACACAGTGAAAAATGCAATATGAAAGTCACTTATAGGAACGGATAGAAATTTTATGAGCAAAAAACCATCAAACTTTGCGGTATGACGAGCTGACATTATTCCGATACCTCCTAATAAATACAGATACATTTGCTGTCTGCATCGCCGCGGCATTACTTGATTGAGTCATACCTGGCAGAGCATATATGAACATAAAATTTTTGTATCCGTCTAACCTGTCTAAGTCTACAACGTACTGGGTGTACGATATATCATAATACACACATATACAAATTCTATCCGCGGATCACCTTCTTATTTTAATGGGTTTCATCTGCCAGATTGAAACTTGTACATTTTTTATTCGGGCCGTTTATATTGCCAGATAGCACATAATAGACCCCCAATTAGACTCATATAATTTTGCAACACTTTCTGCATGTTTTAATGAAGTTGTGTCTGGACATTTCGACAGGGAATCTTAAGAAATAACGGAGATAACGAACCGTCCCGGGACTTTGTATGTACTAAACTAACCCTGTATGACTAAGCTAACCCTGTATAACCAACAGAAAAAAAGCCTAAGATACAACAACCCCTACTTTCGTTAATATGCGACGGGACTTTAGGATCAGAAAAATGTGTAAGTGAATGTCGAGGAGAAAAATATCTAAAAATCGCGATCTTGGCGACCTCTCGGAAAAACTGGTCATAGACTATAATTTGGCCTTAACATTTTTCGTTCTGAATTGAATTTGCTCCAACATATCAAAAATTCAGCCAATTCCACCGAGACCACTTTTCCATTTAACTCGTGCCGGGTCCTTTATTTCCTTACCTTACCTTTCTCGTGTGAAACGCATTTATTATCGCCCTGTCATTTTTGACATTTCTATATTCTAGGTTAGGTTTTTTGGCGGGAAGCACTTAACCTAAGTTTAGTGATCTGTGCATAGTGTCAACTGTGAACGATGGTCAACATGAAGGGGGGTCAGGAAAGACTCTCCCTAAGCTACGAAAACTATTCACAAAAATACATGCCACAAGCCAGCAACTACAATAAACAATATTGCAGCATTTACCTCGTAAGATTGAAACAAATGACGAAATTATTGGAAGAGCAAATCGAAAAAAAGTGGAAGGACTACCCCGTCTGCAAACTCCACAAGTTATCCGAAGAAAAACACAACAAGTGCGTAGTGATTGGCACTCTCTTCAAGGATCAAAAACTGAAACCATCAATATTGAAACAATTAGCCGAGGGGAATCAGCTGGTCCCCCAGCCGATTTTAACTCACTTCACTGATAAATCCGATGAGTTGTTTATCGAAGACGAGCTGCAGAGGTATCAAGTTATTGGTTCGATGCAGGGGCATAATTTTGTTACTGGAATTTCATGTGCTTTACTAGGGTCCGATGATGGTAAAGGAAAATTTATAGTTGAAAACTACACTTTTGCTGATTATCGAGAGCAAATTCCACGTCCACTTTTTGAAGATTCTGCTTATGTTGTTTTCATCAGCGGACTTGACTTAGTGAACAAAGCAGATATAGAGTTGAATCTACAATTATTTGCTCATTGGATCTACGGCCTTATGGATCTTCAAAATATTTCAACAGAAAAGTTAACTCGGGTTATAATAACTGGAAATTGCGTTCGTAATAAAGCCCCGGAATTAAAACCATCAATTTCAATGTTATCACGAAGGCCTGAATCAACTGAAACTATTGATGCTGTAAAAGTTTTGGATAAATTCCTGCTGCGGCTTTGTAAAGTGATTGATGTTGATGTGATGCCCGGGGAGAATGACCCATCGAACCATATTTTACCACAAAAACCAATGCACTTTTGCATGTTCCCCAATGCATCGACTTACAAGTCTTTAAATCAAGTTTCAAACCCGTATTCCTGTTCCATTGGTGGGTTGAACATTTTGGGGAATTCTGGACAACCAGTTCGTGATATTTTGCGATACTCTGAAATAAGTGATCCTCTCGAAGCTTTGGAGAAGTGTTTAGAGTGGAGTCACTTAGCCCCCACTGCTCCCGATACTTTAGGCTGCTTTCCGTTCTATGATTCTGATCCATTCATTATTGAAGAATGCCCCCATGTCTTTTTTTCTGGGAATCAGGAAAAATTTGATACGAAGGAAGTTACAGGTATGATTATTTTTATTCTGTGCCAGGAGGCTATGAAACTTTTCTGTAGTGGTAGCACTTTTTTGTCAAAGGGAAGAAAAGTTTCTGATTCCGCTTTTGGCCCATCCAGGCATCCAGCACTGCATGGTGCAGCAAGGTCGACGAACGATGATTGGTCCGTTCGTTTGCAAATGACCAATCAGAGAGTGTTACTTCTGCTGCACTGCACGGTGCAGCTGTAGCACGAAAACGGCATGAATCGTTTTTAATTTTTGGCAGAAAAAAATCTGATTTTGACAAAAAATTTACTAGGGCAGCCTTCAAATGCTAAAGTCCCGTCGCATATTAACTAAAGTGGGGGTTGTGTGCCTCAGGCTTTTTTTCTGTTGGTTTGTAAACGGGATTTCAGTTCTGTCAAAATTCCTGTCATGAACAATAATTGACAACAAAGACCCCTTTCAATCTCCATTGTTACTGTTTATTGACACTTGACACTGACAGTGAGTAACGGGAGTTTTGACGGATGTGAAATGCCGTTTACAAACCAACAGAAAAAAAGCCTGAGACACACAACCCCCGCTTTCGTTAATATGTGACGGGACTTTACTGGAGTATACTAGAAAAAGATAGAAGGTAGCATTTTTAAATGTGTAAATGTGAAACGAGGACAAGAAATAAAGGCAAGTGTCATTGTGACATTAAATTTATAGCACGTTCGGGCTGTCCTGCAGCTGCAGTATATACTCTCATGTTACGTGTGTTACATCGTCAAAAGAGAAAAAAGGATGCAGATACTGCCAACCGCAGTAATTTCGTTGCGCCCAGCAACAGTACGCTCCGATTGGTGATCATTTGCAAGGCAACTTGGGGAAGGGACCAATCAGCGGGCGTGGATTCTTTACTGCACAGCGCAGGATAGGCTGAAATCAGCATAAGCGAATTTTCACGATTTTAAAGTTTCACCCACTATACGGACTGTTGTCCAATGACAACATCATTATTTTAAACACTAACGTAGGAGGGTTTGAAAAGAGTTGAAACTGACTATTTTATCAAACAAAGGAGCGTACCATCCTTATGAGAAATGGCTTTCAGGGGGTTCGGCTGAAATTGTTATATGTTGTGTATTTCAACTCCTGATCAACAGTTATCACTTATCATTGGCCCAAAGCAATGGTACGGACAGTTTTTGTTACAAACCTCCCAAAAATATAATTTTTCCATCTGCGATAAGAACATGTCTCACTACATGTGACGAAAACTTGGTCGGCGGTTTTGCCATATAATTCTACATGATAAATCCAGGGGCACCTGTATAACACATTAATCATATTATTAACATTCTGTTGGGTATGTTTGTTTATCATGCTGGAAGGAGTAGGTTTACGACGATCCCAAAAATGTGTATCTCGAAAATAATATATTTGGGAGGCTCTGTCACAAAAACTATCCGTACGATTGCTTTCTGATAATGATAACTTTTGATCAGAAGGTCGAAATCTTCCTACAACATATCAAAATTTCAGTCGAATTCGCTGAAAGCCATTTTCCCATAAGGATGGTGTAGGGTCCTTTATAGGGGTAGCATCTAAGCATTTGTGGTTTAAACTATCACTAGAAACACTCCACTATATCGAAAAACTTTATTTTCACAGCTAACGCATTTCAAACATATCATTATCGACAAAGCTAAACACATTAGTTTAGCTTCGATAATGAGCACTTTGTGTTCGAAACGCCTCACTCATTTTTTCGGTTTAGTGGGCGTGTTTCTAGTGATACTGTGTTTTTTCCATTGGGTAGTTTAAACCACAAAGTCGAGAAAATTCGCATAATAACAATAAATACCTAAAATTGTAGTAGGTGGCTGTGAAAACAAGATAATTGACGTTTAACGCTGCAGAAATTAATGTCAAAACGAACCGCCAAAGCCACCTGCGTAACCTTGTTTGAGTATAGACATGGTTATGCATCCCGCACAATATGACGTCATGTTGTGCAAAATTACATGGCGCAGGATATCCTTCTCTGACTAGGTCAGCAGTCTTCAATCAATGTTTTTGTACAGGGTTGGTTCTTCTTCTATTCAATTTAACCTCAGCTACCAGGGCTATGCGGTCAGTTGGGGCATAAGATAAAAACACTGCAAAAAGGCGAATAACAGAGTTCAAGAAAAAGCGCGCCCGGCGAAGAGATAAACGGAACTGGCTCAAGGCCATACTCATTACTCACTTCACCTTTGAGATATGAAAAATGTTCAAAATTAAATTTAAAAAGGGCGATATCAAAAGGGTTGCTAACACGTGCTATCCGGGCACATCCGGCCTGGCTACCGGCGTGAATGATAACGACCCAGGGACAGTTCACAAACATAAGGCGATGTCAGAAATATTTGATTTTAAACCAAAGAGGTAAGAAAATATTGTACATTCGCAAACACGGCGATGATCCATTCCGCAAGCACTTAAAATGAGATGGAGGAGTTGGCAGACACTTAATTTCCCGATGGCGATGAAAATGGGAATGCCATAGCGCAACTCGTATAGGGTTGGTTCTGAGTAAGGCTCGGAATTTATTTCGACTAGTCGATAACCGCGGTTATTGAAAAATTATTAACCGACTAACCGATTAGTCGAATATTCGACTAGTCGACTAGTCGAATTGGTCGACTATTCGACTAGTCGAAATGGTCGACTATTCGATTAGTCGAAATGGTCGACTAGTCAAAATGTTCGATTAGTCGACTAGTCGAAATGTTCGAATAGTCGACTAGTCGAAATGTCCGAATATTCGACTAATCGCATTTATTCGACTAGCCGAATATTTGATTAGTCTGCACGGTAATTTTAAGGGGTTCCTTAAAGATAAGTGACGTTTAATTCCGTAGATATAGGTACGTTTGTTGACACAATGGTTTTAAAGGACTTTAAGGATCACTTAAGGAACCCCTTAAAATTACGGTGCAATCGGCCATAAATCATTGGATTATTATTTGTCACTATGGGCACATGGGACTTGTCAACTTAAACACTCTCTCCCCATGGACGAAGACAACCGACCGGTCACGATTAGGCGACAATTTGTTTAGTCGATTAATCGAGAAATTGACCGGTCGACTAATCGATTAACCGACTAGTCGACTAATAGGCTAATCGACTATTCGACTAATCGACTAGTCGATTAATCGAATAGTCGATTAATTCTTGATAGTCGATTAATCGGTTTATTCGACTATCGGATATTTTACTAGTCGACTAGTCGACTAACGGTTTTGGCAAAAATTCCGAGCCTTAGTCCTGAGAATGCATAACCATGTCTATACTGAACCAAGTCTGTAACGATTTCTCTCGAATTTTTTTGATTTTATTGTAGTTTTCGTTTTATTTTTCTTTCAGGTCCGAATGGACAACGGGTGAGGCTCATCAGTGTTCCGGAATTTAGTACCACATTGCAGGTGTGCCTGTTGGATGTAAAGACTTTAGAATGTGTACCTGTAAGCTTTCAAGTGTTGTTATAAATTATTTTGGGATAAAAAGGCAAAAAAAAACGCATTTAATTCAGTAAATTGTCTGTTCAAATAAAAGCAGTTTTCCATAACCTGAACAACGAGTTCGTCTATTGAGAAACTGACATGAATTCTTTATCTGAGATTTGTTGATTATGTGCGATCTCCCTTCGTTTCTGGAGAGTTCTAATAAACAGGTAATTTTCCTGCATTTCTGCTAATCCATTCGTCCCCCTCTTTAAGACAGTATTTTCTTAGAAGAGGATAGGCAAAATGTCTCAACAACATATTTAATAAATCACTATTCAAATATTTAAGACTATTCAAGTAGTTCTCGGTTTCCAGATCAACATTGTAGTATATTTCAACGTACTAGAAATCAATTAAATCAGAGAAAGATATAAATCAAAGTCCACAAATACCAGCAATTTAAACAGATCACAGAAACCATAACAATGCTCTATGGCTTCAACATCAAACCAATTGATTTGTACATCATACATAACTCAACAAACTTAATAAGGATTTGTCACAATTTCACTGAAAAATCATGTTGATAAAACCCTTGAATAAGCTCACTAACATGATAGCTTGGTGTAGTATAGACATGGTTAGACATTCCCAGGGACCAACCCTGAGCAAAAACATTTTGAAGACTTCCAACATGTCAAAAAAGGATATGCCGCCCCATGTAATTTTGCACAGCGTGACGTCATTTTGACGTATACAGTGACTACCAAAATGTGCGGAGTGACTAACCATGTGTATACTCAACCAAGCATGATAGTACATATTCCGCCAGATTGCTCTCAAGCATAATAATCAGATCTCTAGTATATTTGATGTCTGTCCAAATTTCAGACAAATCGGTTCGGTAGTTTAGGCGGAATCGTGTTTACATACGACGACGACACGTCAACACACGGGCATTTTTTAAAGCCTTTCTTTTTCGCATTCTCCATACTCGAAAATGAAAAGATCTGTCTTTATCTCGATTTTCAATTTTGGACCTATTGCAGAAACCTCGCTTTTTTAGGTCAATAATATGCTATAAACAAAAAATTGTCCCGAATTAACGATTTAGAGTTTCAATTATTGTGTATTAATTTGTGTCCACCATTTTACTGTTCACAATTTTATTATTTTAAGTGTAAAATTATAATGCGTCAATTTTAAATAAGTATTAAAAGGTAAAACGGCTTGCCATATTATTTCGAGCTTTATTGTGGGATGAAAAGGAAAACAATTCAGTAAATTCTCTGTTCAAATAAAAGCAGTTTTCTATAAAATGCACAAGGCACTATTCTATCGAGAACTGTATAGAACTGACAGGAATTTTTTACTTGAAATCTGTTAATTATGTGACTTCTCGCTTGATTTCTAGCCAGTTCTAATAAAGAGGAAATATCAGGTAATTTCACAGCCTTTCTTCGAATATTTTCTGCTCGCAATTCATCATATTCATCTTCGAATTGAAGACAGTATCGTTTTAAAACGGGATGAGCGAAGTGTTCCAACAACAAATTTAAGGAATCAGCTGAGCAGTTTTCAGGTCTGCTTAAATACCTTTCGATGCCCATATTTACGTCGTACATTAAAACTGGCATGGGATCAACTTCACGATTCTTTTCAAAGATTTCAATATCCATATATAGAAGCAATTTAAATAACTCACTGAAGCCATCGTAGAGATAAAATAAGATTGTAGCATCAAATGAGACGATTCGTACACCATAACTCAACAAATCAATAATTATTTCTGCTACAATATCGAGTGGAAAATCATGTTTGTGAAAACCTTGAATCAAATAGCTAATAGATGATACATCTTCGTTCATGTTGGCTACCACGTCACTCGCCAGGTTGCTATCAAGCAAAATAAACAAATTTTCTAATGATTCTGTTTCTTGGAGAAAATCTCTGTGCAAATAACGACCAAAAACTGATGCTAAATGCACGTGTTTCCTTAGTAACAATTCCCTAACTATATTATTGTATTTAAGAATAAAATTAGATAGTAACTGAGGCTGAATTAGTGGCAAATATTCACAAAAAGCGTATTCAGCTCTCAAGTCACCAAAAATAATTTCATCAATTCTTTCAAAGATATCAAAACATAATGATTTGGTCATTAGAACTATTAATGTGCTGAGGTCAATCTTAACTGGTTCATTTTCATCAAATACATAGTTCCATATTATTTCGTAGTCTAGTTGTAACCGCTTGTTATGAACTGCCATGTTAAAACTGTCCATTGTAAATTCAGAATTATAGTAAAGCAACATGTAGAATAGTTCATTTGAACTACCTCCACAAGCCTTGTAGATAGGGGAACCCCCCATTTGATTCAATGCATTGATATCAGCTCCCCTTTCTATTAAGGCTTTTGTAATTTCAATTTCACCCTTGGCCACAGCGTAATGTAAAGGGGTCCAAAACTCATAATCGGAAACGTGAACATCCGCCCCTCTTTCAAGTAGTTTCCAAGTGTATTTTGTTCGTTCTAAAATTATTGATAGGTTCAGTGCTGTTTTCCCATTGTTATTAACGACATCAAGTGGAGTTTCATTATGATCTAATATAAAGTCGAAGATTTCTGACCTAAAAGTTACAATTTTTCAAGTGTATAAACTTTAAATACGACCTATCCTTGGTTATGGTATAGTGGAGAATGGTTGAATTGTCGTCACCCAGTAGCTGCAGCACACTTTTATCTTCTTCTAAGAGCTCTTGGAGTGCTTCAAGGTCGTTGTGAAACACATGAAACCCCATTTGCTGTACTCGTGTGAAGTCATCCAAGGAATCCTACAAGAAATTTTATTCAACAACTGTTCGATTCTCGCTTGTCCAATACGGGTTCGTCAATGCTCTCTAGATCGGCCCACGACATTTTATAGTCTTATTTAAAGATAAATAAACAATTATATTGGTTTTAAATTTTACGTGTTTTTTGAGGTTATAACAGCCAGGTTGACAGTTGTTGACACGGTTGTCAGAACGGTCAGAACCGAGATACTCATAACCACAGAACACACATGCTCTGTCAGAGACTCAAATTATTTTGAATTTATTTAATTTCTTGGAAATCATATTTCAAACTTAAATTTTGGGCGACTTTCTATGCTTTCTACTTTCTATTCTAGCATAGAATATGATAAAATTGGCCGTGTTAAATTTTTTTAAGGCCCGGTTTTTCCACCTTCGATAACCTCCAGTTTACCAAACCTGCGGATAGTTGCTAGGATGCAGCCAATCAGAACACTCGTTGCTATGCGACAAACTGTTGGTTAGGTAAACCGGAGGTTATCGAAGATGGAAAAACCGGGCCTTAGAGAAAGAGAACGAAACAGTAAACACTTGTGTTGCTTCATTGGTTGTGTGCGATGGGGTTTAGGTCTGGCTTTAGGAAATGTCACAAGAATGTGATTTGATTGGTTATGCAACTTGCAACCAGTAAAGCAGTAATTCTCCATCTTCTGAAAACATGTGAAAACTTGAAAACTACTCTACCCCTGTAAGAATTTTGGTTTAAAGTTAACGATTGATTGCAGCTTGTTATTCATTTCATTATTAGTGAAAACCAGAACAAAGGAACAGTTGTCAGGACATCAGAACATTTCTTGTCGCGTGAAGAAGACTCAGAAACGTAGGCAGGTATGTATCAAGAACTGTAAATTTGAGCTCTAGATGGCTCTAGACCACTATTTATATGAGCTATCAATGTAAATGCTTAATTAAATTGGAAATCTTTAATTTAATAGATTTTTCGTGCTCCATTTTATTGGGTTTACGGAATTACGTTGATTGTGTAGATCGAGGTGTAGTAGATCATTATCTACAATCTGGACGACTAACAGAATTTGGCTTTCGGCATCGGCAATAAATTCTCCTGTTGTTTCTGCCAGTGGCGGCTGGTCAGGGGCAGCAGGTACAGCCGGGCTGTACCAATGCGCAGTCCTCTCCTTATAGCTTTAAAAAATTATTTAACGTTAAAAAAATTGTGGTTTTACTAGTTTACTTCAGCAAAAATGCGTTTCCAAGTTCTTTACATAATCGACAACCCTTTATACTCCACTGAGTAGTGGAGCGTAGGCACTCAAGCATCCCTGGGACGCCGCACAGTGGTCCCAAATCGCAAAAACCCGGCCAAAATTTTGAAATTTTCTGCGTGCATTTATCGGGCATAGAGAGTTTCGGAAAACAATATTAAAAAATTCATGTACCCCCTAGGGGTGGATTATAGGGGTTGAAAAAATAAATTTTACCCAATAATTACAAAAATTTGGTAATAGATTCACGAAAGAAAGCAGATATTGTGGAAAATAATTAAAAAAATTATCTGTGTATGGGGCATGAATTATAGGGGCTGAAAACGTAAATTAAACCCAATAATTACAAAAAAATTAGTATAGATTCAAGAAATAAAGCAGATTATTAAAAAAATTATTAAAAAATTATCTGTACCTATATGGGGCATGACTTACAGGGGCTGAAAATATAAATTTCAATCTTTACTCTTATAGGGTACGAATTATATGTATGAGGGATGAAAATAGAAATTTAGTTCCTATATTGCAAAAAAGTTTTCAGTAAACCTAGATATGCGAACAAGATTACGAAACAACATTGCGAATCGCGTTTTGACAACAAACAACGGCGGAACGTTCATTTGTCCACAGTACACACCATTTAAATTTTGGCCTCTCAAACGTTACTCTGCAATCTTCTGCAGCCAAATTTTATTGCGCCGTGAACTCAGCAGTCCAATACACTTTTACGTTTTAGAAATTGAATCCCAGTTCGTACCAGAAGTTTTGAAACCTTAAAGAAATATTCGATTTTATCCTAAAATGTCTGCAATACTTTTATTATTTTTGATAGTCCTCAACAGCTACAAAAACAATTGAATACCCTTTTAGGCGAAGCTCAAAGGTGTCTCAATTGCCGAGACACAAACATATTTCAGTTTGCCCTAATCTGTTACTTCAACATAATTTTTGAAAAACCGTGTCACATTAATTTATAAATCACATTCCCATGACAACATAATTTACCCTACAGTTTCAGAGTACCCGAGAAAAATGTTACTATGGTCTGTCCGGGATCCACACGACCGGGATTCACCCTATTTCCATGGTGAATCATTGTTGTCAACAATGAATCGCCATGGAAATCGGGTGAATCTCGGTCGTGTGGATCCCGGACAGATAATAAGTTTGAATTTACTTTCATGTTAAAGTACTAATCAGACAACCCATAATGCCTAAAAATTTAAAATTCAGCTATTTTTGAAGATCGGAATTTTGACCGGATTTTCGCGATTTGGGACCACTGTGCGCCGGGGCAGCCAGCAGACCCTGCCATACGGGAACGTTCTGCCTATGAAACACTCCACTAAGGAAGCCGAACTCATGCCGCAAATTGGGAAATTTTCGTCCCTCTTTTTAAGCAGTTCTCCAATAATAATCAGGTGGCGCAATCGGCGACAGCGAGGTTGTCATTCTGACATTAACGTTCGGTCAAAAGCGAATTATTGCAAGTTTTATTAGCTTTCATGGGTTTTTGGACTGTTTATTAAAGGACAACTTAGAATAGCGACAAGCAGACGATATTCTATGCCTCTGGAAAGAAATTCCGTGACGGAAATGTGAGAAATGTCACGTCATAAGGCATCAAAGGTAAAAAGCAATAATATTCTTAAGAGGCGACCAATTCACAGTAACTGTTGTTATTAGGAAGATCCTGGTCAATTAAGAAATGGGCGCTGGCTAAATCAGGAGCAGATAGGTCTGTTTATGTCTAATAATGGTGAGGTCTGTGGTGCGGGCTACCTACATTTTATGGAGGAAGATATTATTTACCATTATGAGTCAAAATTGGTTGATGCAAGAAGAGATCAAGTTCGTAGAGGCAGAGTAATGTTATGGCACGCAGCTGTCCCATGTATTTTTCCAAATTTGTCACGAAATTGTAATTTTTCTTTGAAATGTTTGTACGATGATTTTCTAGATGAAGATAAAAGTAATGTGAAAGTAATCAAATCCATTGATCTGGTGCGTATTTTATCTAATTCTTTTCCACTTACGCTCGTATTAAAGAGCTTTTTTTCGTGAAATAAAGAATTTTATATTTTTTTTTCCTTAATCGCATACGAACGCCGCGACATCTGGTGGAAACTGCGGAACCCGAATTAAAATTAAAAAGTGGGTACATTTTTTTTGACGGAGTGCGTCTTCCTTAGTGGAGTGTTTCATAGTTCTGCCAAGCGTTTTAATAAAACACATACGCGCGCGCTAACTTGCGTTTAAAACTCATTAAAACTGAAGTGGACGTCTAAAGCAACAGTCGTGGCTAGCGCGGCGATGGCTCTGGCAATGGTCAGGTCAAATGCATATTAATCCCATCCCATTGATTGAATTATCGGGATTCAGGACTAACTAATCAACCCAGTAATTAATTTAGACTATAAAAGTGTGAAAATAAATTAGATTGAGATATTTAGCTTGACAATTTTTTTTTAGAAATATTGACCAATGATAACGATCCATTATTCAATTTTAGCCAATCACAACCGATTTGTTTTGACAAATTTGGGAGTAGTTCAAATGAGTGAAAAAATCCCTGTCATATGGTGAAAAAATCCCTGTCACTTTTGACAGCTTCAGATTCATAATTTTAAAAAATCCAAAGCACTCGAAACTAGTAAATCACTTTTACAAGACTACCTGCTCACAAAATAATTCACGTGATTTTCGGAAATCATTCCTTGAGTTCAGCTGCAGTGAGTAATCTTGCGAAGAAGGGTATTTCCGAGCAGTAAGTTATAAAAATAACAGGACACGCTGCTTCTACTTCCCTAAAACTGTACATGCGACCGAATGAAGAGCATCATGCCAGTAAGAACAACATGCACATTGTAAGATTAATCAGCAATATTTTTGCAGGTGGGTGTAGAGTGTAAGGTCTAGATAATCAATGAACACTTGTTTCATAAATAAGAAGTGTTCAGTTTGATTTTTGGATACCTATTCCTTCTGACCCATTACACACTGGACACTGCATTCTGAATCTGATATTAATTATTCACAACACTACCTATTTGGGGATTAGCATCGTACGACAAGAAATTGTATTCCCAGCTGTTAATGTTGCCAGTGGGCAGGAATTTTGTGATAATGTGGTTTATCTGGGTTTATCATAATTCATAATCCAGTATTCAACGCGCGAACTTGGCCCACTTTAATATACCTACTTAGCCATCTCGTTAGCCATCATCAGTCACCATTATTGCTAAAATGTAAATTATTAAAACCAGTTAAAATCCCTAATAAAATCATTAATTCTTAAATCTCAAAATGAAATAAACAATTTTAATTAAAGTCATACCCACTTATTTAGTATTTTCCTCGGTATTTCCTAACAAAATAAAAATAATGATTCATTCAGAAACGATCTGACAGCTTGTTCCTGTCATTGAAGTTAAATTAGGTAATATTCAACTGCCACACTTATAACCTACTACCATGCTGACACGGGGAGAAGTTAGGTGCAATATTTCTTTCAAAAAATTGTCTTCCGAAAAGCACTCGAGAAATGGTAATTTTTCATGAAATGGAATAGGTTCACCCTCGATAAATGTCCCTCGGGCGTTTGCCTACTGTTTGTTTTGGAAAAAAAGCCTCGACTGCGTCTCGGCTTCTTTTCGTCCAAACAGTAGGCAAAAGCCCTCGTAGACATTATTACTCGTGTAACCAACTTCATTTCAGAAAAATTACCATTTCTCTAGTGCTCTTATATATGACAATTTCATGACGAACGTTGGATTTTTCATTCTAACTTCTAACAATAATTCTGAATTATTTATCGGGAAAAGTTATGGAATATTGAAATAAAATTTAAATTAACTGTTCCATTTTATTTTCAAATTCCGTCAAAAAGCCTATCGAAAAGGTTGCTTAAAAACCCCACTGCCAATCAAGCCTCTTATCCTTACACAGCGATGCATTGAGGCCCGGGTACAGCCAGCTGTACCTGCTATTTAAAATTGGCGCCCACGTTTGGTAGTCTCTGCTTTAACGACACAACTACATTTTTAATAATTTTTTTACACTTTGAGTACTTTGACAGTTTCCATCATTTTAATATGAGGGGAATTTCGAGCAAGCTGTTGTGTTTAGTTTAACAGATGGATTTTTGCGTCAAACAGTTCTAAGTGTGGCAGTGGCACGTTTAGAGTGTTTGGTTTTGGTTCATTTTGACTTAAAAGTTAAGTGACTATTTGTATTTGCGATCCTCAGGCACCGTTAGGGGGCACGATTCACCGGGTGTCATCGGTGACAGTGACAATAAAAATGCCAAAAATTCAGAAAGACTTCACTTTGTGCCGGTGTTCGTGTGGGTTTTGCAAATAGGTTTATTGCAGAAGGGTTTTTAGTTTTTCTTGTTCACAAAGCAGCCATACGAGTCACTTCCATCACATTACTTTTGCCCGGTAAAAGTAGTTAAAGGTTCACCATCAGATCAGCTGAGGATCGCTTCTACAGAGTACGTGTTCAGAGCTTCATTCCTGTCTTGCAAACATTCTGCAAAAATGCAAAGCATTTTTTTCTATTTCGGTTTCCTAATGAACACTTTATAGCACCCAAACGCGTTTTCTAATGCGCTCTATTAGAGCACGGCTTTTGTTTACATCGTAACCTTAGACAACTATTGTGTCTAACAATCGAATTAACTGACAAGCCAGTCTTTGAAAATGACAATCTGAATTTTTCTTGAGAATATTAACAAGCTGGACATCCGAAATAGAAAAAAATGTACAAAAAACGTGTTTCATAAGGTTCTTATCACACTCGGATTTTGTAAAACTCGAGCTTTTCGCCCTCGTTGTCCAAACATTCTCGTGCGATAATAATTGGCCTTATGAAACGTGTTTTTTAATATACTATTATTTTTGCCATAATCCGCCGCCTAAAAACGCTATCAGAACTGTCAAATCTGTCATGAACCAGTAAAACTGTTTGTCCATCTGGTGTCGCAAAAATTATTATTATTATTATTATTATTATGAAAAAAATTTCCGGGGGGCTTCCGCCCCCCAGACCCCCCCTTACCTCACCCATAGCCAACCGTGGCTGTACCAGCCTGAAACCCCGCGAGCCGCCACTGGTTTCTGCACCGTTTTAATTGTTTAAAAATCAAACGTGGGGGTTTGTTCGGATATAGGTACCCATTTTGACTAAGTACGCCTATGTTGTGGTAGGTAGGTAAACATTTTCCAAATTACAACACAAATATTATACCTAATTAAAACCAGTCCAAAAAAAATATGTGAAGGATTTGGTTGATGAAATAAACGCAATTTCAATAAAGGGGTAGGCAGTAGTAGTAGTAGCAGTTGAACGATTAAATTGCTAAAATTAGAATAAATTATAAAAGACGCGGAATGTGCGGTAATGGATGAGCAAGATGGTTGGTTGCTGCTTGTAATAAAGCCATTTGACTTATCTTATTTATGATGTTGATTGTCAAAGACACCCCCCTGTTTTCTTTTATTTATTACCCTTAACAGATGTGCTGATGTCCAAAACGTTGTCGCTCAAGAACCCGAACGTCTTGTCCATCAGGTAAAAAAAATACAAAGGAACACCGTATGAAAACATTATTAAACAAACCATTATGATTTGTTTTAAAAAGAAATAATACTATACAAGAAAAACTAATCAATGAAATCCATTGTTGGGGGGCATTAATAGGATGATGTAATGGTTGATTGTTTTAATTCTGTGCCTCAAATCGCTCAAATAAATCAACATTTGCTAATTTTATGATCTCTCATTTGTAAAGAGTACCTACCTAATAAATAAAATTAAAAAGGTAGGAGGTTACGTTAGCGGCGGTGTCTCTGACAGGTACCTAATAGACATGAATAGGATAAGTCAAATGGTTTTATTACAGCCACATAGCTGCCTCAAACTATTTCGAGTCGACTTTCTAACCAAATCCAAAGCTTGCAGATCCACAAGAGCATCCCTGAGAGAAGCGCATGTGTATTAAATAAGAACTGAAGTCCTTCAAGATTCTCACAGTTGGATGTGTATCACTACCATGCTTAAAACGTTAAGGTCTAAAATCGCCTGCTTCGTCGATGGTCTGTGGATGAAATAAGTACTAGGGCGACGATTTATCTGAGGAGCCTCACTTAATCTCAACAATGATTGGTCAATATTCAAATGAACCAATCAAATTGCTGAGACTCAGGTAAATGTGTAAATGATGGAAAGCGCCTCTAGTGTGAGTATGTGTGCAGTGTGCACTTAGTGCACAGTGGACATGCACTATGCGCGCTTTCCTTTTACCATTTACACACCTTAGCACCTCGAGCCTCAGTTAATCTCATAGTAATTTGATTGGTTAATTTGAATATGATTGACCAATCAAATTGCTGAAATTAACTGAGGCTCCTCAGATAAATGTGTAAAAGGAAAGTTCCTACAGTCAATGAATGAAATAACGTGTGATCAAAAATTTCCTATTTCGAAGCCCTTTTGCCATGCGCGTGCAAGATGTTAGGGCGTAGCGTAACCTGATGATGAGTAGTCTGAGGCTGGAATTTCAATTAACGACATAGTAGTTTATAACCCAAAGCGTGAAAGTGATGTTTTACGCGGCGAAGGAAAATATGGACAGTCGAGGCGTAGGCGAGACTGGCCATTTCCTGAGACGCGTAAAACCACTTTTTCGCTGTGGTTTATACAACATTTTTCTTCCTACACCAGTTAAAAATAAATAAATAATTAATTTTGAAATTTGAGAACCCAAGTGACAGATCAAGAAAATCTAGACGCCAAGTCCTACAATTTAAATTTAACAAAATCGCGCGTGCTGTGTTCCTTCATACGCCAATCGCCGTCGCCATATTGTCCTATTTTACACGCCTATCCGTTAGTATAATTTTTACACGACTAGCCGTGAGAAGCGGTCCTTTCACAGCCCTCCTGAGTCCCGAAAATGTCATTTTCAGTTAGTGTAGGAAGAAAAAAATTTTACGGTACCATAAAATAAGCTCGTAAACTCACGAAATGGCGCTGGCAAGGAAGAGCGCAAAAGTGTCCAAATTATTTGTGTCCAATTAATTGTGTGTAACGAAACTGAACGGCCAAACTGTACCATAGCAGAGGCCATAGTAGATTCTTCTATAAAAAATATGAAAAAAGTCACTTTGAAAGTGTTTTTTTCTCAATATTATCAAAACGGTTAAATATAGCAACGTGAAATTGGTAGCTTTAGTAAGTTTTTACCGGCAATAGAAAAATTTGTATCTTCGAGACGGTTGAAGAGTAAGGAAAGAAACTTGGAGGGTTAAAGTACAAGAGGTTTGAGTTTGCGCAAAGTGGTCGGTTGTTAGGGGTTAGGTGGTGCGTTGAAAAATTTCGCCAAGTACGGAAGTGTCCCCCTTCAAATAAAAATCGGCCTGTTTCAGCGTTCTTCCCTCAAACCACCGTTCCAGGAGTTATTCAGGGTATTTCGTTTTAAATGGAACAACCTGTACTTACCAACCTAATATTGTAATATAACGGGTGTCCTAGTAAAAACCGGACTAAATGTTTTTGATAACTCGTGCATTTCTTATTCCTTATTTCCATATCCCCACTCCAATGAGAACTGTCATATTTGACATTTGCTCTTAGGACAACCATTCCATTCATTTTACGTGGGGGTAAGGTGGTTTTTAATAAAATTCTAATAATTTAATTGATAAATCGCCATATTCCAGTGCATTTTGAGTGCCAAAGTTGTTCCTGGGAGATTTACAACAGCGTTTGACTGCCAGAAAGTTTGAAAGTTTAAATTTTATTGGGTTATGGCATATTTGAGGTTATGACGAAAGTAAGTAATTATTGATAATATTGCATAATATCTAACATAAATTGAACGATAATGCCCTCCTTTTGTGCAGTGGTACCCTGCATGCCAAGGGACATGCGAAATGTAGACAAGTTTGTTTAGTTTGCCATCGGAGAAGATGTTTGTGGTGCTATTAAATGTACAGATATAGATATAGAGTAAACTACATCACACAGTGTGCAGTTAGTGACAATAACTATTTCTACAGATGTTATGGGTTGAACACAGTGTTCCTTAATCTAACTGACCTTAAGATGCATAACAGGCATATATGCTACTTACTCCGCTATTTCTTATGGCAAATTAAAGAAACTTTTTTCTAGATTTCGCATGCCCGTATTGGAGCAGCCTACCACTGCACAAAATGAGGGCACTATCAATCAATTTATGTTAGATCTTATGCATTATTATCAATAAATTACTTGCTTTTGTCATAACCTCAATTATGCCATAACCCAATAAAATTTAAATTTTAAAACTTTCTGGCAGTCAAGCGCTGTCGCAAATCTTCCAGGCACAACTTGGCCCCTCGAAATGAATTGAAATATGGCGATTTATCACTTAAATAATTAGAATTTTATTAAAAACCACCTTAGCCCCACGTAAAATGAATGCAATGGTTGTCCTACGAGCAAATGTCAAATGTGACAGTTCTCTTTGGAGTGGGGATATGGAAGTAACGAATAACTTTGAAGTAAAGTTCGTCCAATTTCTATGGCAGAACTAAAATTTTTCTGGAACTGTACAACCCTGATTTATAAGGGAGTGTACTTTTGACAATTTGATCGGAATTTGGCGGGAAAGCAAACACATGACATAAACCAAATCTTCTAGGGTTTATTTTTATTGTTAGCAGCAGTACCACAGACAAACGTACCTGAGGCTTTTTCGCTAATATTTTTCTCTGTACGTGCTTAAAACTGGACGCACACAAAGGCTATTTTGGGCCAATTCAGAGCAATTTCAAAACTTTGACATTTGTCAAGTTGTCTGACGTATCGCATTCAAATCGCTTCTACCAAAATTTTGACTCTCTGTCATGTCTACAGTAAAAATATGAACGGACTTTACTTTCATGTTTCTTTTAAATAAAGTTATTTTTCTTACGGTCGAGTCTGAGATCTTGTCTATAATGAGCGAGCTTGCGAGCAAATGTGATGATAATCCGGTAAGACAAGTAAAGGCAAGTTGCAGCGAGTTGCGTACAAATTTTATTGTAATTATTTTGAAGCAAAAGTCTAAAACTAGGTACTTACAGCATAAAAACAAACGCAGAAGTAACGAGACGCAGTAACCAGGAATGACCGAAATATTTTTGCAAATGCCGTCGAAGATATGTGAAAATGAAAGTTTTCATCCAGCAACAAATTCATATTTTCACTTTATTTCACGAATTTCAGAAGTATGTATCTACCTGCTATAAACATGCCCGAATCATAAAATTTTGACAAACAGCAAAATCGAATTTCATCTGGGGAGGATTTCACAGTCGGCAGTGGTGTACAAATTCTCGGCAGTGTTAGTGAGAAATGTTAGGCAGTGATTGCAAAAATTGAGCAAATTCGACAGTTGTCTATGAATTTTTGGTGTTTTGGGGTACTTCACAGTTGGCAATGGTGTACAAATTTACAGTAGTGCCCTGAAAATTCGACAGGGGTGTACAATTTTTTTGGGTGTGAAGTGCCCCCTGATGTCATCCATTTCTATTATCGCCAACTAGAACAGTAAAAAAAGACGCTTGAAAAGAGCCGTAGCAAAGTTGTAAAGCGTTGCTAGGGGTCTTTACAGCCGTGTTTTCGAGGCGAATGAAAATTTCAACTTACGAAAGCAAAAATACATTTGTAAACAGCGTTGCTGTTTTACACGCTAACTTACATTTTTCAGCTTTGTTCTAATTATTTCATTGTTGATTGTACATGTCGACTGGACTAAATCACTTTTTCTTTTCTAGATCGACTCTGCAATGGCTCTAATTAGCGACGCCGTAAAAAACGGAGATCTGAAAAGAATAAAGCAGGTCGTATCCGAACCCATCACTTCAAGAGACCCTAACAACCGAATTCCACTGTTCGTCGCTGTCGAGGAGGATAACTTTGACGTCTTGAAGTATTTCGTGGAAGTCGGCGCCGATCTTAACTGTACATCAAATTATCCGCACACCCTTTTAGATTTAGCTGTTCAAAAAGGCAACGAAGAAATTGTGAATTTCCTTATTGACAATGGTGCCCGAGTTAACGGTATATCCCTACTATCGGAAGCGCTAAAAAACGGATATGTTAACATTGCAAGGACTTTATTTAAAAAAGGTGCCAAAGTAAACGGACTGGGCAAAGACCAACTAAAGGTGCTTTTCCAAAATGGGGAGTTGCTGAAAAACGAAGTGGTGTTGGAACCATTCATTAAAATAAGAAACTACGAATTAACTTCTTATCTTATCGAACTTGGAGCTGAAGTTGAGCTCCCTAACTCCTTAGGTGAGACCCCCTTGATAACGGCAGCTCAGGCAAACGATTTTAATATCGTGCAATTGTTGACGGAAAAAGGTGCGAGAATTAACGACGAAGACAAAGCAGGAAACACGCCCTTAATATACGCGATTCGCAACCGCAACTTGAAAATTGTTAAATTTTTGGTGGAAAGAGGAGTAAATGTTTGCAAAATCGGTAGAAACGATAATATGCCGTTGCTTGAAGCTACTAAACAGGAAGATGAAGCTATGGTCAATTATTTGCTAGAGAATGGAGCTCGATATTCTATGTATTCATCCCTGATGTCAGCCATTGAAAAGAAGAACACTGCTATTGTCCAGGTTTTGCTCAAGTGTCAAGACGGTATTCGTCTGACTAATCCCAATGGGTCCACTCCTCTTTTGAAGGCGATTGAAGAAAACCATGACGTGGAAATGGCAACGCTTCTGATCAAGAATGGTGCCGATGTCAATTTAGTCACCCATACGACTCCTCTGTTAAAATCTATCGAAAAAAGAAATTTGGAGATTGTTCAATTGCTGATTGCAAACGGGGCCGACTTGAATCTCCGCACAAATTCTTCATATCCGATCATAAAATGCGTGGAGCAGGAGAATTCGACTATTTTAAAGTCTCTCCTAGCCAACGGAGCAGACTTTAATTTGTATCCAAACATGGAAAAAGATCTCCTTTCCATTGTTATTCAGAACGAAGACGTTCTATCTTTAATCCAATTGGTTAACGCAGGAACGAATTGCGAAGAGTTTACAGAGAAGCTGAAAGAATTGGCCGCACGGTATGATGGCTTTCCAAAGTATATTTTTGGGGAGAAGAGGGCGAGGCTTTCAAATGAACAGGAGTAATTTGTAGCCAGCTTTTTTCTTACTTCATGTTAATCCTATAAGTTTTACATTATGGTTTAACGATAATGTTTCATATATCCAAATTTCTTGTTTAATAAATTTATATTGTTTCTAATAGGTTAACTTCGACACTTCAGGAAAGCACTTCTAAAATCGAATTGGCGTGTAGTGCTCTTTGTCAGAAAAATTATTAAAGACCCTGCAGCCGAAACTACTAAAGATATCGAGATGAAGTTCTGCTCACACTTTCAGTGAGTACCTTGTAGGTAAAGAAGCAATTTTAAACCAAATCAGCCGGTTACTGGATATTTCAGGTCTATATGCCTCCAATACATTTATTGCTTTTGCGTAGCGAGCGCTTTCAATAAATCCGGAGAAGTGTGCATTTGTTGGCAATTGTAGGTAGCTTACAATAACAGTTTTTGTATTTAATTAACCTCCACACGCCACATTAAAAAAATGGCGGGTTACTGCGGTTAAGACTAAAATTTTGGAAAATGAGATGTCGCCAGGCCTAGGTACCTACGCGATTTCAGATTCTAAATTCTAAATGGCCATATGGACCAGAGGCGATAACAGAAACCGTGCAAAAGTTATTATTTTCCGGAACATTGCGCTATTCTCGTTGCAGCAATTTTCCATGCAAACGTTGATTGTAACTTTTGAAGTAGCACTTGCTTGGAACACTGAAGTAGCGACGGTGATTTTCCAGCAACTTTGGTAATGGGCATGTTGCAACATTGCAAGCAAGTTTCAAAGTAACGTTGTATTTTGATTTCAGAAACATGTCCCCGCAATGTTCCTGATAAATTATAAATCCTACTTGACAATTGTCGAAAAAAAAAACATTGCTCCAATATATGTTATTGATTGGTTACTGTAATGTTGGCTGGCGTTGCTCAAATCTCGAAACCCTAGAAAACTTCTGTCGATGCCATTCTGTTGACAGCTTTCCAAAAATTTAAACGTTCCAAGTTGTATTTACATCATTTTCACACAATCGTTTCGATATTTGAACTTACCATAGTTACTATCATGAGCGGAAAGTTGACCTTACCAAAAACTGTTTAGTTTCCATAGAAACAAAAAATAACTGCCGTTATGAACCATATAACGGCACGCATACACGGTAAGTTAAACAGATGAAAATCGTAAATAGCGCGTGAGATGTCAAATAGGTATAAAAAATGGTTTAATTTAATAAAGCTTAGGTTTTCTGTGATTGCCGACTGCCATTTTGCTTCAAATTTCTCGTCGGGTCGGCTTCAAAAAGTTTGTCATTATCTACGATACACGGTTGTTAAGTGCGTTTTAACAGAATCTCGGAATTTGCAAAAACTTTTTGCAAGCTATTCCTCGATTCTCTTAACATGCACTTACCAACCTAGTTATCGTTAATAACTATTACATATAGCATCATCGTTATAGGGAGATAGATAACTCAGCACTAGCAGGAACGAATCAATATAGCAGGTACTTTTCAGATTCTTAATCACCAAGAAATAGTGAGTGGTTAAAAAGTTACAACTTTTCTTCAATTTTTGATCGTAGAATAAGCCCTGAAGTAATTATCCTCTAATTTTGGTATTTATATGTATAAATATCATATTTTCGAACTCGACTAGACACAGAGCAACTTTTTGGACTGCAGCAGTGGCAGAGCTGGGGAGTAGTTAAATACCAAGTAGTTAGAATGTTATTTTAACTATTTTTTCCTAAAAGTAGTCAACTACTTGTAACTTGCAGAAGATAACTACTTCGTCAATTATGTGCCTACTTAATAAAACTCGGAGGTAAAACCGATGTTCTGGTGCACTTACATTCATTATCAAGTTATTGGCATTAACACAACATTCATTTAAAAGAAATCTCATTTTTGCAAGTGGTGGCACTTACAACCATTTCCATTCGAATAAAGCTTTTTTCCCGACTATTGCATTTTAAGAAGTAGTTGAAAAAATATTCATTTGTATTCTTGAGTAGGTACTCATTATATTCTAACTACTTTTTCGAACGAGTATAATTACTTAGTAATTATAACTGCTTTTTGATGAAGTAGTTGGTAGGTAGAGTTAACTACTTTTAAAAAGTTCTTTACCCAGCTTTGAGCAGTGGTTATAAGTGTATAGAATTATTATTCAACAAAATTTAACATAATAGCGGTCCTGAACGTCGAACGGCACGTGGAGACTGTACTGATACTCACAGAATTACATGTGCGTACAACAGGAAAATTGATGGAAGTATATTATTCCACATCCTTTCAGAAACAACAGCAGGAAATAACTGACTTCATAAATATATTAATAATGTTATTGTGCTTACATCGAATGTACATTCGCTAAAACCTCGACTGTAACAAAATCTCAAAAAATTTGTCATCACACTAAAAATAACCGTATCGACTAAATTAGTAGTTATAACAAATACACTTTGGCATAAATAGTTTTCATGTAATACCATATTAAAATACGGCGCTTAATGTCTGGGAGCCCGGGATATCACAAACAAGTGACTGCTAACCTAAAGTTAAAGAGAGAGCTCACTAAACACAAACAATACTCACTCGAAATAAATAATAAAATTTGAGATTTTTGGAAAATAAATATCGACAGCCTGGTTTTTCCCCCAATGCCTTTCAACAATACTATAATAAAAAAATAACAAATCCAGCGCTGGTGGAAAAACCAGTCGTCCGTTAAAACTAACAATAAATAGTCTTCGGGAATTATTTACATTAATTGGTAATTGCGTTCATGTTTGATTCGGGACTGTTCGGTTTGGAGACGTTGTCGTTGGTGTCTCTTTCCGAGGGGGCGATCAGCCGATTTTGAGCAGCTATTTCTAACCACTTATCTTTGTTTTTCCTCACGCCCTCCACTAAGGGCTCCAAATGGTCGGAAAGCGCGGCGAACGCCTGAAAAATTAACATTATATCATGGGGTACAAGTAAGTACCTCGTAACTTACTTCATATATAGGCATACAAATCGAGTCTATAAACCCTACTTGCATTAATGGTAATTGGTCCTCTTTTTCCCTGTTCATTATGTCCTGAAACAAACGAATAATATTTCACATACACTTTACACAATTATGTTTTTTTTAATTGGTCGCCATGTACAGGATGTTGCCAAAAACTGATCCTTATTAACTATTATTGTACCTACTTGCCATGCCATAAAAAATTAATATCAAAGAGACCGTGGCAGTTTAGTAGCAAGCCGACATTTTACTGACACCGTTACAGAATTACATCTCATCTCACTAATAATAGTTTAATGCCCGGTTTCCAGAAGCAGTTAAGAAACCGATAAAGTTATGATGAAATTAGAATGGTGAGAGACCTACCTGGTAAAGATATTACTTGCACCCACTTTGCTTTGCGCTTTCACCATCCTAATCGCATCATAACTTCATCGGTTTTTATAACTGCTTCTAGAAATCGGGCTTAAGGGGGTAATACATTTTTTTTCCAATATCTGCGTTAGTTTTTGTACGATAATTTTTAATCTTATACTGGACGTAGCTAAAGACAAACGATAAAAACTCGGCGGATATTTTTGTTTAAAGGGGGTGTGAACCAAAAATGAAAAATATAGTAGAAAAAATTCTAAGAACAAAAATTAAAACCCGGCGTTTCTGGTTAAAACGGTTTTAGAATTAGAGCGACTTATAGAAGAAACTAATTGTAGGTGTGACGTCATAACAACATCCACGGCCTCACTGACTCGCTGCGCAGCATTGCAATTTCAGCAGCGCGATAACAAACAATGAGATTTTTTCATATTTACATTCGAATTTGAATCAAAAAGCACAGAAAATGAAATTACGTCGATTAAGGGAGACAAAAATTGAAAAAATTTTTTATTAGCTAATTGTATTTATCAGACATGCATCATGCTTAGGTAGCGCCATACGACAAAAGTAGTGGAGCCCGTACGACTTTATTTACAGAAATAAGTCTCTACATGCTGCGAATAATCTACAGCTAATAAAATTCCGCATGTCGTCACGTGTAGCGATTGTTAATATTCGATTGTATAACAAAGTTATGCGCGAAAAAAGTGCAACTTCGGAAGTCACAATTTGGTGAGAATTGGTTTCCGTCCTAGATTTCGGGACCAAAACACACTGCAATTCCAAACTTATTGACATGGTTGAAGAGCACGATGTCTGTAGCCCTATTGGTTCCCGAGAAATAATTAGAAATATTTAAGAACAATTTTCCGTCATCAGGTTTTCTTTTGTTTCTTTTTGCAATAACCTTTGTCTCTACCACCAAGCAGATGTTTAAAAGCGTCACACGTATAGAAGGATGCAAGACGAACAATTTTAGGTATCACTCATTTAGTTCTATACCCGAATATTGGGTAATGAACGTTTTTTAACTTCTTACGCCGGGCTAATACGTGTTGGCTCAGTATACCCGTGTTGGTATGACGTCACAATGTTTGGACTACTGATTTAAAACGCTCAGATCTCTGAAACTTTTGCACTTAGAAAACTCAGGTTTTCACTACAGCTCTTAGATATTTGTTAACTATTTTTAAACGAAAAAAGTTTTTTTGGTTCACACCCCCTCTAAGCTGTAGATTATGCTATCTCGGGTGTTAAACTGCTTAATCTACCACCCAAATCAAATCTAGGGAGGTTACGATTGCATAATTTACAACTTAAGTAAAAATGCCCACCGATCCTCCCATCGTCTCTTTGCATTTACTTCTAGTAGTAGATGAACATTTTGGACAGAGAAAAAGACGGGTTTCAACCCTGTCATATCTCAATAGGTCTAAACAATGGTTGTTAAGTTAAAGTTCTTAAGGACAAGAAAAGTGTGACCTAAAATCTAATGATGGGTGGCATCGACAACTCCAAATTTCAGCTACGTTTAGTATAAGATTGAAAAGTATCGTTTTTTATGAGCCAATCATTCATCTTTATTCCCGAGACGCCAGTTAGTAGGCCATGAAACTTTTCCTGTAATGATTGAACTTATTTGTCAAGCTGATGCAAGAAACATTTTTGAATTAGTCATGAATAGTCGTTTTCTCCATTTTTAGCAGAGAAAAAATTCGGATTTTGATAAAAGACCTAACCTGAAATTGATATTAATCGAAAGATGGAAATATCTCATTGTAACTACCTTGTTGTCTCTATTTTTAACTACAATCACGTCGTTTCCTTCCAAGAATGTGAGGTTATGCTATCATAGTAGGAAAAGACACACGTTCTGCTTTTATTTCTTTTTCAACGTCTGTTCCAAATGGAAATTTATTTGGCCAAAGAATTTACCCTTATAAGTCATGGGACATCCTGTAGAGTGTATTGGCAACTTGCAAGTCAGGTCAGGTCAATGTATTTTTGACAACAAGAAATAAAGTAATGACTAAAATAAAAAGAAAAACTCACAATTGGGGTAATGTTCAGTTCCTCCCGTTCAATGTCACCCTGTTCAAAAAATTCGGACGAAACCAACTCGGCGACCCTCTTCTCCACCTCCCAGGGCTTGGTGATGGCCGCCAAATCGCAGACGGTCATCAGCATCGCCCTCAACAACTCCCGGTGCTCATCCATAGCCCAACAGGGGCTCTCCCTGACGAAGTTGAAGAAGGCCATCCGTTTCCGGAAATATACAGCCAAGTCGGTCGATAAAATCGCTTCCTCTAATACCCTGATCACTCTCGAATATTCTTCCGATGAGATATTGGACAATAGTTGGTTCCCTGGTGAGTTTAAAATCATTATGCATTGGTCGAAGTGGTGGTGCTCCATGGTCGACGTTGAGTACAACTGGGCCAGGGGGGAGGAGGCCTTTATTTGGAAGGAATTATTGGTGCCCCTGTGGTCCAAGTCGTGGCAGAGGCATGCGATCATCAGGGCCAGGCACTCGATCTCGCCGAAGATGTTCCACCATTGTGTTGCCTGCAATTAATTTAAAAAATGCACTATAGCTATGCTATCGTACAAAAGTTGTTTGCTTTGTCTGCCGCCGGCAGAAAAAATTAAGCTTTACAGGGTTATGCCTATGCATATGTCATAATCTACCTATTTTAGCTAGTTAGGTGGGTAAAATTAAAGGCTTTGTTAAAAGATCATAGAAGGGCAGTTATCCAGCGTGATTCACGAAAACCGTTCATTAGAAACTTTTGAGGAGTAAAATGTACAGCACAACACACTAAAAATAAAACTTTTCCAATCTCCTTGCATTGGAAATGGCTGCCATGTTTGTTATTTTAAATGGAAAGCCTAGTTCACAGGTCGTGTGATAAGCGTGCAACGTCACTCAGGGGACCCATTTGAAGCCTCGAATTAATTAATTAACAAACATAAACACCATAAAATTTGCTCGAAAAAAATATCATCTAATATCCACAAAATAACTATTCGAGTCAGTTGCAGTTACTGGTAGCCACAAATAACAGCGTTCCGCTGGATTACGTGTGAATATAGGTCACGGCAGCCCAAGATGGCGGATCCATATCGGCTTTAGATGGGATCACCTGAGCGTGTTTCAAGTTCTCTTTCACTTCCGGTTTAACCGGAAATGACCCCAACTTTGTTTTTTCAAATAGAATCATACATATTTCTTAACGGATTCCTGACCTACAATTTCTGAGTTGGAAAAATTTATCACTTTTGACAGCAAGTACAGTCACAGCTATATTTTTTCGATACAAATTCAACTCTGCAATTACTTGCATGTGTTGAAATACAAAGTTGCATTTGAAGACATCTGGTGGCAATACTTTAACTACACTGAGAGACCGGATACGGAAATACTTTTAAACGTCTGTTATCATAATTTCGGCTTACGTCAGTCAGTTGTCAGTTGCGAGGTTAGGTAGTTGTTTTGTTCGCAGACATCCTCTCGCCGACTCGAAATTTTGTGAATAATTCTGTGGAATTTTACGTCTTGTGTACTTAAGTGGAAAAAATCCACGTATCGATGTCACTGATGTCACCAACTGACACTGTCAGGCACGTCACGCTAGAATTCTCACTTCCGGCTCCCCAGTGGGGTGAGACCGCCATTTTGTGGTTTAGCAATGCCATCTATTAGCAGCTGATTTTCGCGAATAGGTATAATTTTTTCACAGTTGCTGAACGCATATAGAAATGAATAGGTAGAAAAAACAAATTAGATCTTAGCTTCTTGGGTAATTTGCAACTATATTCGTTAAACTATGTACCTATTCAAAGAATTTCATTTTTAGCGTAGGGTAAATTTTTAAAGATTACAATAAATTACATATTTTTTATCCAAAGCTTGCTGGAATTAGTTTTTTTAAATCGCAAAATCAGGTAGTTACAGGTTAATCTAATCGTAATTTAAATGACATTTTGCATCTTCTGGCAACATAAAATATAGTATTGCAACCAAAGAAACGTTTTTTCAACCAATTTTTGAAAGTAACCCAAAACAAAAAGTAGACAGTAGCATTCGTTGCTTATTGTAGCAAAAAAAATGAAAAACAAGTTGGTGTCCAGTGTGTAGTAAAAAATGCTTTGTTGACAACTTGCCTATTATTGGCTGGTTTGGCGCCCAATCATAAAAATATCCCTCCGGATTGTGACATTACAAAAATTTAATTTTTTGGAAGAAATGAATTTTTTTCTCAAAAACAGTGCGGAAACAACAAAATACGACTTTTCTTTTTTTAAGAGTAGTATCATGTAAGTATTCCAATTTTTAAAATTTTTAGCTGCATTACTCTTAGTACATACAGTCAGGAGATTAACTTTTTACCGGAGGCCCCTCATAATGCGAATGGATTCTCCGAGCAGACACTCAAGATATTATTGTGAAAGGGTGTTCTACTCGATTCGTTTTAACAAGGAGCTCTTCACGATTTTAATTTCTTTGGACGTAAGTAGTAATGTAAAATGTAAAAAAAAAGTCAATAAAGTGCTACAAATTCTTCAACATTTAGGAAGTAGGAGTGGGACTACCTTTCACAACCAGTTAACACGAAATTGGTGAGCAATCAAAAGAAAGCTCAAACCTTCTAGTTTCAACCCTTCAGGTTTGGTTCCTTAATCTTCAACAATTTGAAAAAATACTAATTTTTCTATTGCGAAAGCAGCAAAAAAGTATTTTGACATATTTACATATCTGAAACGAAACTAAATGTGACAGGTAGGCAAAATCTGGGTGCGATGGGAAATTACGGTTCCTCTGAATTATTGTTCAGATTGAAAGACTTTTAAAAATGAACTTATTGTTTTTGCTTATTCGAATATAACCAGTCCTAAGTGTGCGTCTGTCTATTTCAATATTTTAATATTAGGTGCTTTCCATTTACACGTTTATCTGAGGAGTCTGACTTAATCCCACCAATTTGATTGGTCAATATTCAAATGAACCAATCCAAATTGTTGAGATTAACTGAGGATCCTCAGATAGATGTGTAAATGGAAAGCACCTATTCTAATGGAAACAAGTGACATAACTGTCATTTATTTGTCATCTGTTTTTACACCAAAAAATTGTACAGAAAGGTGAAATCGCTAGCAAATCGTCATCAATTTTTTAAAATTGCGGTTTAAAGTGAAATACTTACTATATAACTAGGGTTCTCAATCAAATTTAATGATTTTTGGAATTACATACCAATATTTTTTCAAAATGGTACCATTCCGGTACACCTAATCCATGAAAACAGATATTTTTTTCTGCGTACAGATACCACCAACTTGACATTTTTGTCCACAAGAGATGTGTACCACCAAAACCAAAATTCACAAACCAAAAGAAAAAATTTAATATAGGGACCCACAATGTCCCGTAGTTTCCAAAAATATAAAAATGTACCGGCGAAACCGAAAGTAATAGATAGTTCTAACGTATGATATAGAATTATAGATGATGTACTGTGCTTTTTCAGATTTTTGCATAATAATTGAAAAAGTTACATAAGTACCTTTCGTTGTAGGCTTCATATTACGATAGCTTACAACTTTGTTGAAAAATCATAAAAGGGCAGTTCGTTATAAGAAGGAAAATAAGAATCTATTTACGTGGAGCCACCTACCGTCAATATGGCGAACATCATTTGCGCAACGTTGAAGGCATGCCGCCAATTGTGATAAGTAACATTCCTGTAATTTTTCTTAACGGACAACAACCACCTGCACAAGACATCGTAGTCCACATGAAAACGTTCGACTAGATCCAAATCGAGGAACATCCTAATACATGCCTGAAATCATAACCTCAAACCCCAAAACCCACACGTTCGCTGGACTTACAGTGAGCGTCTGGTCATCCTCCATCTCGATATCGTCAAAAGAAAAATCGTGCAGTCCAAATTGCGCCGCAGAACCGACCCGCAAACTCTAAAACACATCTATAAGCCTCGCGAGGCCGCAGGCCGAACTCACCCTTAGCCTTTGCGCGTCATCTAAATTAGCAGTCGCGTGATATGAGAGCACCTCGAGGGTGACGCTCTGCTTGGCGATGGCCACCACGGCCCTCTCGTACATGTGCGTGTTGTGTATTCCCATTCCGCAGAAGATCGCGAACGCCTCCACGAAGTTCTCGTCGTTTTTCGTGAAAGGCAGATCGCTGAATTTGTTGATCAATTGGATGACTCCGATTATTTCGCCGGAGGAGTTCTTGATGGCCATGCAGAGGATCGTTTTGTGCTTGAAGTTGGTGCCCTCGTCCACGGTGGGATCGAAGCGTTCGTCCTCTTCGGCTTGGGGGATGTTCACGGTCTCGCCGGTGGTGGCCACGTGGCCCGTGATGCCGATGTTGATTGGGAAGCGGCTCTCGAAGGGGCTCGTTCGAGACTCGCCCTCTTCGCTGTTTAAGTCGCTGGCTTCGAAGTCGAAGACGCGGGAGAAACTTATTTTGGACCCCTGGTGAACCAGCAGCACCTGAAAGGAACGTCAAGATTGGCCAAAATTTTATACATCAGTAGACACCGCACTTTCGATATCGATAGAGTGTCAAAATGAAGAAAACGTCAAAATGATCGAAAATATCGAGAAATTGTCAAAATGTAATTTATATCCAATGGACAATTCTAAAGTTACTCTGATAGCGTATTCGTTTGGTAGCAATGCTACTACTAGTCGTGCAGTCGTGACGTCATTTTATGGAGTTTGGCCGTATACAGTGCGCAAGCGTTGGTTCAGGCACTGTTTACGCTTCATTTAGGCCTGGCGCTAAAATCAAATTTGACATGACAAGCACTTCAGATGACAAGTGACACTTGGAAGCGGTGAGATGACCACGGTCTTTAACGTTAGTTATACCGGGTGCTAATACTTTGTAAACCGTGTTATCAGCATTGGAGTATCCAGTAACAAAGTATATTGTCAATTTACACCATCATTTACCATTTTGCCTAGCTTTTGCATACCGATCTTTGTCGAATTTTGCCTCCATATTGTCCATCTCTTTTAATTGGAAACCCTAATTGATAGCGCCCCCAAGCGAATACTGGCTTAAAACTTGCACCACCTTAATGCGCATGTCTGTTCAGTTTCGTTGTAGAATGTACCTAACGAATCGAATACACTATAACTTTAAGTTACTCCAGTGTAAAACTACGGTCTGTAGTTATAAACTTATGGGTTCCAAATAAACTTATGGGAAACATACAACTTTTATTTTGAATATTTTGAACATCGTATAAGAAATAATTGAACTCAAGTAAAAATCTGATGCGGACTTTAAATTGAAGTTTTCCGTGTATTGTTCTGAAACATATTAAATTTCCAAGTATTTTTTCATTTAGAAAAATCAAACTTCTCTACATAGCAACACTTTTCGACATAGCAACACTTTTCCACATAGCAACGCTTTTCTAAATAATTTTTTTCATCGGCAGCAATGACATTAAGTGTTTGTTAATCTTTATTTTGTTGTTTTCCGTTACTATGTAAATGTAGTTTTAGAAAGCATTTGACCCTGTACAAATAATTTTTGATTTCCCATTTTTAACTTCTACGCTCGCGAAGCAGTTACTGGAATCGATCGGAAAATTCAAAAAAATCGAATCGCCAAAAACATGAAATCTTTACGTTTCAGGGTCCTGGGAACCCAAAAAAGCGGTTTTTGAAAAAATGTCTATCTGTGTGTCTGTCTGCCTGTGATCACGCTGCAGCTCAAACTACTGAACGTATCGAGATGAAATTTGGCTCACATATTCAGTGGAAGATTTGTATGTAGGTGCTGATTAGAATCTGGGCCACATCGGTTCACGGAAAGTGCCTTTTTGGCACATCAACTTTAAAAATTTAAATGCAAACCACCACTTTTCGCGTTACCATATGAATGCTCTTCGAATTCTGCTTCTAAAAATGTATTCACACTTGTGCCCTTTTGGCCAAAAAATGGTGCCGTGAAAAAAACCTGTGCATAACTGTATATTTTTATTACCGGATTTGATAGCTGATTTTTTTTCAAGCCGAAAACCTTCGTGCCATTTTTTCGAAAAATGTCATTTTAGTGGCAAAAGGGCCTTCGTTTCAATTTACTTTACAAAAAAAAATATTCTTACTATCGGATTCGACAGCTGTTATATTGCCGGATCAAAAATCTTAGTGCAATTTTTTCGAAAATTTCCATTTTAGGGACAAAAAGGCCCCTTTTTGAGTTTTTCTTAGCAAAAGGGCATATTATCATTATCGAATTCGATAGCTGTTGCATTGCCGGATCGAAAACCTTAGTGCCATTTTTTCGAAAAATTTCCATTTTAGGAGTGAAAAACATTTGTATTTAAGATTTTATAATATAAATGAGCGCCGGGTGCATCAGCTATCCAAACGCTCTGCATGCCCGACCTTGGTTAAATGAAGTTAAATGCTACATTTACAAATCCTGTGAAAAAGTAGAAGTTTCTAAGGTCTCCGAGACTGTCAATTTCTTGTCTTAAATGTTAACGCCATTTAAGGACAGTACACGGAAAAATTATGTGTACAACTCGTGGAAAAGATACTTTTCCTCACTTGTTATACAAATAACTATTGTAACACTTAATCAAGCATCAAACTAAAGGGTGGCCCATAAATAAAAGAATGTTTTCTTTTTCCTAAACAGGGGTTTGCATTCAACACTGTACAAGTTGATGTGCCAAAATTGCACTTCCTATGGGCTGATTCGGTCTAAAATCTAAGTAGTTCTTCTGCTGCACATTCCAAATTTCTGCCAGATCGGTCCAGTAGTTTGGCGTAGAGCTTGTTTACAGACACACAAACATTTTTCAAAAAACAAGACCCTAAAGCGTAAATATTGTCAGAGATGGGCGTGTAGGTAAAGAATACATAAATGCATGAATTTTTTCAGTTTTAGGTTACTTTGACTCGAAATTTTACTTAACATAAAATACATAAAATATAGCTCACTCTTCAAGCCATTTACTAAACATTGCTGATGCTGATATTGTTTACATTGTTTACATTACCTTACACACGCGGTAAGGGTTCTATAGTAGGTACCTATAACGACAGTCAAGAATGATAAATCATAAATCTGTGCGATTTTTCACTCCCTGCTTACTTAGTTTGTAGATTGTACAAAACTGCCGTATACCTATTGGTAAACCAAAGTCGTCGTATACAAAAAATAAACAATCGCATTCCATCACATTTCCAACGTGCCAAAGAAAATATAATGACCTCGTCTGAAAGATGTGCATTAGTATTACATGAGAAGTCGCTAATTTTAGGTTTTAGCAAAAAAACAGGGAAATCGTGGCAACTTCAAAGAGAACAACGAGAAAAAATTAATTGCGGTCTTTGAGTGGAAGCCCCGCTCGAATTAAATTTTCTCCATGGAAAAATGAGTTTTTCGAAATTGGCAATCAAGAAGCTAGCCGCCGTTTCGCGTTTTCAATCTTCTTGCGAAGCATTATCGCGTGAAACTCTAAATAATTGCAAAGGGGCAACCCCGCTCTTAAAAGGGGCGGCAGCGGCGTCGGAAAGTGACGAGGACATTTGTTTTTCGGTTCAAGCCTACCGTGAATTAATTAGGAATGGACGCGTCTCGAGCAAGAGTTAAATCCATATTATATTGTCCTATCTATCTCCGAATGACAGTATGATGAAATGAAGTAGTGCTTAATCCGAGGCAAAAGTCGATTCACATTCAATTAACATACATAATATGTACGTAACAACAATTAATTATTTATGACAACTTCGGACAATCGATTGTAAAGTTAATCTTACGTACCTACATATGTTAATGTGAATCGGCTTTTATTAGCCTTTTTAATTTTTAATAAAACTGACGACATGAGTGTGACAAAAATGACATTTGGGCTGTTTATGCGAAGAGTTTTTCTTTATAATTACTCAAAACAGATGATACCTCTCCAACTTTATGGCAAAACATTGTAAAAATCTGCTACACTCCTCTTATTCATCAGATGCCTATGGTAGAATACAAACCTGATATACAGGGTGTCCTGAAATTAGGCTACAATATTTTACCAGTGTCTTCTACGATTAAAAATAAGGCTAAAAGTTTCAGTAAACGTTTGTCGAAAAATGCCTCCTAGGGGACCTATAGTCCTTCAAAGGGTACTCGAAAAGTCTGTTTTCATAAAATTACTCGATTTCGATTTCAGAATTCGAAGAGCTTTCATTTAGTGACGTGAAAAATGGAGGTTTGCATTTAAATTTTAAAAGTTGACGTGCTCTTTCCGTGAACCGATGTGGCCGAAAACCTAATCAGCACCTACAAATTGCCCACTGAATATTTTAGTAACTTGCTGCGCTAAAGCGTACAAGTTAAAATTTTGCGAACATGTATGGTGCTATTAAAAAAAATTAATTGTTTTTTACTAAATTATGCGGTAAGAGAGGAGATTCCAAACTGCCATAAGATGAAGGTAATAGGGAACATGAATCATTTTTTTTATTGCCCATAAAGCAAGAGGGCACCAAAATAATACCGAGAATTCATATTGCGATTTTCTTCACTGTTTTGGGGAAAATAATTAATAATAATCATTTACACGGGTCTAATCGAGGTAACGTCACTTTTCCGACTTTTTTAGAATGCTAGTTTTTTTAAATGTAGTGAATTTTTTGTTCAATTTCTCTTCTCAATAGCATTTTTATGTATTAATGGGCCAGAAATTACAAAATTCATTTATGTTCTCCATTGATGAAACGGATTTTTTACTTTGTTCATTTAGCTCATGGTTTGACCGGCAGATCGAGCCGTGTTTTAATACATTTGGACCGCACTGTATACGACAACTGACATAAACCCCCCTAGATCACTGAAGTACATATGTCAAACTTTAACCCGACGTTTCGTGAATTTCTGCCAGGACGATTATTTTTGAATCGGGTCTCACCGGTGAGACGTAGCTCACAGATGTATCCGGGAATAACGTCACCATATTTTGGGAGGTGATTCCAGAGCTAAAAATATAAAGAAAAGTTCATATGAACAGATGTCCGAAGGGGCCTCCTGGGGGCGCTACAGGGCTTAGAAGGTGTCTCTCAAGAACAGGTATTTACTAATTATTTTAGAAACGGTTGGAGCTAGAATGACGGGGTTCTGAGGTAATTTTGGGGTGACAAATTATCTGGTGGGAACAAGACAGGTGATTGACGACCATAAGCGTGCGAAACAGGGGAAGCTTAGGAAAAAAATTCCCACAACTTTTTCTATTCTAGCTTTCTTGAATTTTTGACTTCAGATAACAATTCTCCAAACGATTCTACATAAAAAAGGTACTTTTGATACTAAGTCATAGGAGCAACCGTTTTAAGAAAAACGAGATTAAAGCATGTCATGCCTGTGGTAACAAATTTATAAACGCAAATAAACTGATATTCGAATGCCAACATAATTTAAATTGATATTCATTTTAATCGCGAAAGTGGATTTTCATCAATTTACAGGAAAAATAAGGCATAAAGAAGAAAAAAAAGCAGTCTTGCAAGTGTTAATTTATATTATTATAAATAGAAAAAAGTTCAGTCTTATAAGTCAATTTGTATTAATGTCAATTACCAATAATTGTAAAGAGAGTAAAGACTGAACAATAAAGGTGAGTTTTCACTTCGCGGATTGCGGATTTCATTTGATTGGTCAACTTTTGAGTTGACCTTAAAGTAGTAAAAGATAAATCAAAAACTTTACTACTTTACTACAAACAAACAATAAACTAAACACAATAACCTCAAAATTCTGGTTATTTTTGATTTTTGCCTCAATTATGCCTCAATTTTCAACGTCAGTTCTGTCTAATTCTTGTCATGCGCCAAAATCTCATTTATGTTCAAAAATTCGCGAAAATCAGCAAAGTGTCTGACATCTGGTGGCAATACTTTAATTACACTGAGAGACAGGATACGGAAATATTTTTAAACGTCCGTCATCATAATTTCGGCTTACGTCAGTCAGTTGTCAGTTGCGAGGTTAGGTAGTAGTTTTGTTCGGAGACATCCTCTCGCTGACTCGAAATTTTGGGAATAATTCTGTGGAATTTTACGTTTTGTGTACTTAAGTGAAACATTCTAAATCCAGGAAAACTTTGCTTTTAAAAAATCCACGTATCGATGTCACTGATGTCACCAACTGACACTGTCAGGCACGTCACGCTAGAATTCTCACCTCCGACTCCCCAGTGGGGTGAGATCGCCATTTTGTGGTTTAGCAATGCCATCTATTAGCAGCTGATTTTCGCGAATAAGGTTCGGGGAGACTCTGTGCTGACACAAGTTGCATCTCCCCGGTGAGACCATTGCCTCGCTTCAAAAATAAGCGTCCAGACGACTTGATAGGCACTTTAATTTTTAATTGACATTTAACTATACGTGGATACCCCTCCCTCCCCTACCGTAGATGTACCTTTTAAGTAGGTAAACAAATAAACACTTAGGTGATAATGGAAAAGAAATACACGAGAATAAAATTCGCTGCCTTGAATATTCGACTCCGTAGAAACCTTTAATTTTCCAACGACTCGGCCTTCAGCCTAGTCGGCACATTTCCGCGAAAAAAACTTATCCAACCGAAGTTCTTGGTGGCGGAAGGAAAACCGAGAAGCCCCACCGAGCGACCTTGTCCTTATCAAGGCTGGCAGGGGTGACGTAATTGATATTGTTTCTCGAGGGAGCCATTAAGTTTGTACACGGAGATAACGCAATTATGCCCCCTTTTAATCGTCCCTTACCTGCACCCTTTGACACTGTATGAGGCTCTGCGTGTGCGTTAATATCCTTAACACGACGTGCTCTATCGTGCTCTGCTCTTCGAAGATCATCTTGGCCAGGTCGAGCAGCACTTGGTTGCGCTTCACTTCCAGCTGCGATTTCTCGTAGAGGTGGGCATTGCGAAGGCCGATACCGCAGAATTGGAGATAACTCGCGAACACCTCTTCTTCGGTTTTGGTGAAGGGTTGGTCGCCGAGTTTGTTGATCACCTGAAGATTTATCACGTCTGGGTCATGGAAATTAGGGGGGATTTTCAACGAACCTGAGCCACTCCTATCACGTCTCCGTTCGTGTCCTTGATCGGCATGCATAGCAGGGTCTTGGTCCTGTAGCCGGTCAAGGCATCGATGTCGTGATTGAACCTATCGTCCTGCAACAACAATTCATTATAAAACCTTTCTGAATTTCAACTAAACTTGAATCGATCGCGGCTTGCAAAAGTTTTAAACCGACCAAATCCAATCCATTAAAGTTGAGGAGAAGGTTTGAGCCAATGCACATTAAAAATATGATTTAGGTAACAACAAAATGCCACTTTCACTGCACAGGAATTAGAAAAGGTTACTCTGGTTACGATGTCTTTACAGATATCAACATAATGTTAATTCAAACAGATTTTTCTTCTATTTTATTATCTAGTTAAACAAATAGTTATTTTAATCCTGTTACATTGGCAGTATATTTTAAAAAGGCTTTGATGCGAGTCTCAAACGTTGGCAGCAAATACATACATCCAAGTTTATCTTTTATAAAGTTAGTAATTAAAGCTCTCACACATTCTCTGTTTTCTTGAAGTCCTGGTTGAATTTAACAATTCTAGCCGAATATGTCGTCTACAGTTTCTTTTTAAACATTGTTAATATTCGAAAAATTTCGGTTGTTTGAGCAAAAATTTTCGCTCAATATGCGTTCAATCAAAAATCGAAAAAAATGTACACGACGTATTTCCTTATACAATACGAATTCGACCACGAAATCGATTGAAGGCGCCAATTTATCGCAACAGAATAACCTACAAGGTCAAGGAAGCTTACCGGCCATTAAAATAAGAGTTTTCGAAAAAATAGTATCTACATCTAAGATTATCGACCTTATCGTCATTACAATAAAGAAATTGAATCTCTTCAGTTTTTAGTCACTTTTTGCCACGACTGTATATGTCCGAAACTTCCTCACGTCTTGCCCCTGAGCCTCAGACTCACTCACTCAGATCTCTTGACTACACAAGACGAGAACAGTGTTTTGTCACGTTTGTGTTTTAAAATTTACTAGCTGGATTTTAAAGGTCAACCATTGATCCTATTTAAAACGTCTCAGTTATTCGTTGCGTGCAAGTCCACGAAAAAACTCCGCTTTAAAAATTTAAAACGTAGACGCTGAGTAAACGGTTGAAGATATAACAAAATCATAAATAGAAGAATTGTTGTGTGTTGAAATAGAAGGTTGGAGTTTAGGGGTTGAAACGTCTATAAAGCCTTGTAATTTGACACAGAGAAGTGATATATTTGCTGTGAAATTGTGAGGCCTTACATTTCGTGTCTTCGAAAAGGGAGGAATGAATCTTAGGAGAAATTTAACGAAGGGGGTGAAAGGACCCCGCACGTTTTATATGGAAAAGTGGCTTTCGGTGAAATTGTCTGAATTGTTGATATGTTGTAGTTTTCATGATTCTGAACAAAAGTTATCATTGCGCCAACCTCCTGACATGGACAGTTTTTGCAAAAAAAAATCCCGAAAATAGAATTTTGCATAAGGTTTATACACATTTTTGGGCACGCCGTTTCCTACTCTTCCGACATAACTTTCAAATACCCCCAAAAGGCTTCCATATAGACGCATGTTAGCAATATGGGTAAGAAAGTTGCCTCTGAACTTATCATGTAGAATTATGATGGCAAAACGGCCGATTCCATTTTCGCTACATGTATAGTTCTTATGGGAAAACTTCTATCTTTGGGATTTTTTGTAGCAAAAACTGTCCATGTCAGGAGGTTCGTGCAATGATAAGTTTTGTTTAGAATCATGAAAACTACACCATATCAAAAATTCAGACAATTTCACCGAAAGCCACTTTCCATAAGAATCGTGCGGGGTCCTTTAGGTGTGAAAACTCGAATTTTCACTTAATAATGTAGGGTGGCGTGACCACAGACGGACACATAGACATTTTCCAAAAACCACTTATTTGGGTTCTCATAAATATAAAGATTTGACGTTTTTAGAAATTCGATTTTTCGTTCGATTTTAGTAACTCTGAGCGTAGAAATTAAAATAAGTAGAAGTAAATAAAAGCGTTTTGAAACCATAATTTTCTCAAAATAACACTCTACCACCAACCTGATGAAACTTTCTTGTAAATAAAAATGCCTTCTTTTCAATAAATGTCCAATTATGCTGGTAGTCGTCAGTAGCGATTATAATTAAATATTTTATAAACATAGGGGGTCATTCACGAAAGTTGCCATGCAACTTGTTATCGGCCCTGCAAATTGCAAGGGTCTTACAATCGCCTAACTACCAATCTGCAACCCAATTCCCAAAACTTTTGCAAATTGCGGACACGTTATCGGGCCTTATCGAACCCGCAAATGTTTTTCCATGACAACAAAAAGTGGAAATGTCAATATTTGCAAATTTGATTGTCACCATCAGTGTCAAGTTACTAAAAATGGGTCACGGTGTGAAATGTGACGGCCAAAAACGAAAACGCAGCCAAAATTTTACTTCTACGGAGGTAGAAACACTCATTACGGAAGTGGAGGCCCGGAGACACATGATTTTTGGGGAACTAAAGGGACCTCATTTAACACAGGCAGTCAGGGACCGTGCATGGACAGTTCTGCCGTCCTACGCCTAAAAGGCCTATCTACAATTTTGGTGGAAAATGAGTTAACACCGGAACCTTGTTTAGAATGTCTTAAACTACCATAACAAGAATTTTTGTTGCCATCAAATCACTATTTTAGTCAAAATTTGCGAATTAATTGCGCCAATATGCATTGGGTCTTGTGTGTGTATAAAATCGTCAAAATCAAAAATTTCTGCTGCAACCGCTGGATTTAACGCCATATTTGATAGTACACACGTATTACGTATTTCTTTAACAGAAAATTTTGTTTTTTATCAGATAACAAGTTTTTGCGGCAAGTCCGTACCTGCCGCAAAGTACAACCTCTTATCGAGGGCTTGCAAACCACTTGCAAAGTTTAGAGAATGACCTTTATCGTTTCTTACCTTTGACAGTTTCTTACCATGGAAACAATCCTGTTATTTATTCGTGAATTACTTTATCCGAATTTGCAAATTGCAATTGGTTATCGAACCTTATCGCCCTTCGTGAATGACCCCCATAGATTTTAATTTTTCTTAGATCAAAATACTATCGCGCCTGTTGGCAGTGTCGGCATAATAATTCATTCTCAATCGCGGATGTGATTTTACAGATTTCAAATATTTATTTAGAGAATTCTCCGACAACGGCCAGCATTTCATTGTTCGGTTGGTAGTCTTGCTTTTAAGCTGCTATAAATCATAATAATAAATAGTCTGACCATCACAACTGGCGTTGACATATTATCTTTTATCTGTTATTCTGTGCGGTTGGCAGAACTGTTTTTGCCTCTCGTTTATCTGACTATTCATCTTTCATTGTTTAGATGGTCAATTGATAACAGTGAATCAGTGATACATAATGTACCCAAGTCACGTAAGCCGAACATTCTTAAATTCAACCATCGAACAGCAGTGCTACCAACACTTCCATATGGATTTTAAGTAGATCAGTGTTACCAACAGAAATCGGCGTCTTGCATGTCATAAGTTTGTTTGTAAACACGCTACAAGGCCAAACTGCTGGAACGATTTGGTTAAAATTTGGCATATAGGCACTTCATAATCCCCAATAGTACAGAAAAGCAGCAAATTGTGCAAACAGAAGTGCCATTTTGTAGTCGCAGTAATTGAAAATGCACAGGGGCTGAACCGCGATCCCCGCACGGTAACATTCTAAGATACCGAAATCCTTTGCCACCCAGATGCTCGACAGCAGTTTGAATGGACTGTGTTTTACCTGACCTATAAGAAAATAATGTAATCTCACCTATTGAAATGAACTAATGGAAAGGACGCCTAAATTTTGAAACATTGCTCCATTTGATTGAAATAAATTAACCGTAATTGGGATTAATGTGCGAATTCGTTAATCATTAATTGTTAGTTTCATTAACCCTCCTCTTTCTTATTGTAATCGTTAAGATGCATTTGCTTTACAGTTTCCCGAACTATAGACATTCCGAGAGGCATTCACATTTTACAAAATGTCAATAGTCAAAATAACATGCCTCTATTGTGTTTTATCGCTTATATTAGCTTACTATTATAGTTGTAAATCCGATTGTTTATATTTTTATAAGAAAATAAAAATTTCTACTAATTCATTTTCGACTTCTGATTCTTGCTGTTTGGATGTTTCAGACATGCATTAAATCGCCAAATTATATAATGACTAGGTATACGCTTTTAATCCTGAAATAATTAATGAAACTAACGATTAATGATTAACGAATTCGCACACATTAATCACGATTACGGTTAATTGGTTTCAATCAAATCGAGCAATGCTTCAGAGTATCTTTCAAAAATGTAGCCATCCTTTCCATTAGTTCATTTCAATAGGTGAGATTACATTATTTTGTTAGGTACATATGCAGCATTGTGGACACTCAATTCAGGTAATTACACCTGGGCAGCAATGAAATCCGGTATCTCAGAATGTTACCGTGCTGGGATCGAGGTTCAGCCCTTATGCACTTTCAATTACTGCGACTGTACCTATGAACTGTGAAATTTTAAGTACAAACCCCCCCCTTGTTACATCTCCATTAGAGAGGTCTTGAAATACTGCTTCCAAAGAGTATTCACTCTTAGTGTCACCATTAGGAAAGTAATTAAATTCTGGTTCTAAAAATGTATTCAGTTTCAACCGTTTGTTGAGCTGAAAATAATAAAAATTATCACTAAAAAATTTGCGGACTGACCGTGAATGACGTAATGTTAAGGTTGGTGACAGTATAATAAGCGGCAGCAAAATGTTCTCAGATGTGGCAGGTGATGTCGTTATTTGTAAGAAAGGTCTGAAATTAGCCACAATTATAAGTTTCCGAGTTATTGCGACAACCATCATTTGCAAATCAACGATCTACGCTTGCTTAGCTCATTTTCAAGCGCTTTTTAAAGTTGAGATTATGATCTGGTAACTATAGCAACCCTTTACGGCCTAACCTACACGCCTTACAGTGGCAGTGAGTTTTGAAACAAATATTTTTGGGAACAAAAGTAAAAAAGAAACTTTTTCATAGCAAGTTCCGATAAACCTACAGAGTTCACACTTTTCACACTTAGGTACACATCATGAGTTACAGTTACAGTTTTTTTTCTCCTCAATCACTGCGCATATCTTTAAGTTGGCAACCTGTATCATTGGTAGGTACAATAAGATTTCGTACGCAACTCGCATGCAACTTGCCTTTATACTTGTCTCGCAGGACTACCAGATTCGCTCGCTTTGCTCGCTCGTTAGACAATTTTTATTCTGACTCGACGGTAAAGACCAATTTAATGTCAAATACTTATTACTTACCATACCAATCGTATTGGAGTTTTCTGTTGCCTCCAAATCTTAAAATTACGTTTGAAAAGTTGTGAGATTCGTTAAGAACGCTGACAACCGAGTTTAGTACTTACCGCGTCAATAATGTTAATAATTAATTCTCGAATTGGCGCTTTATTATTGGGTTAATTGTTTATCATAGTAATTAGGTATTTATGGTCTTAACGGTTTAAAGTGTCGATACTTAAGGGCGTCGCGCCCACCCACAGACCCGACCCCCCACATGCAAAAACTGCGGTTAGAACAATTGCAGGTGACCAATGGCACACGTCCGCGTAATTTATAAAATGACGGCTGTATTAGGGGAATTCTTCGACCATTTACGGTGACGATATTACTTTAAGAATGGCAATAACGACCGTCTCTATGGGCAAAGCATCGGACAATTAGTCGCTGCTTACATAACGCAAAAAATCGCGGAGATATTTTTATTAACGCACCCAGGAAACGCGACGACGTTTGGTTCGTTGCCAAATAACGAAACGTTCTTTTTCGTTAATTTATCACTTCTTTGTTGTTTCGGAGGACAAGCTGGGATGTGGGGCGGCGGCGGTGAAATCACGAAAGGAAATGGGTGCGAAACAACCGTCGGTTGCGATAATACGGACTTGACGTGGTGTAAATAACGATTTTGGTTGTGGGAAATCGGGTGGATGAATGATTGTTGATCGTTTACAGATAGTAGTAGGTAGCTGAAGATATACCGCTGAGATCTCAAAATTTTGTACTGGCACGCCAAGTTAAAACTTTACCGTGTTTACTATGTTAACGTATAACAATTCATGCATTACTTTAATGAATGGTTCCCAGTTGTTTTCCATTAATCATTGATTTTAGTATAGATAACTAACATATCTCTGAAATTCATTAGAAACGTCAAGAATTTAACGTCCCACGTTTGTCAAAGTGACAGTTGCATTTTTGATTTGATTGCGTACCATATATATTTGAAACTGAAATTATCAAAAACACCACCAAAATATCACTAGTGCAAGCGCTATTTAGACGGCTACATTTTGAAAATGATTACGAAAGCTTGTCGTCGGTGGTAAAATAATGAGAAATATTGTCACTTTTGCTGTCAGTTTAAAATTCTTCTCGGCAGAACGATTCAAATCTGACACTATATTTTGAAGGTGGGTTTTCTCCGTTCAAAAGCGGCAACAGGCTTCAGCGGTGGGGTGACAGAATTCCCATTAAAATTCTAATTAAAAGAGATATACAGGGTGTCCCAGAACTCGCGTATAAGCCGGTAATGGTAGATTCCTGAACACAATCTAAGACTAATTTTCCTTTACAAAAATTGCGAGGGTCCTATAGTTTTCAAATGGGGAGCAATTGAAGTCCGCCAATCAGAATGTTTCTCTTAATTAAACATTAAGGTAAAAAATGAGAAAGATGCATTTGCTGTTGCTGGGATACAAAAAAATATATTAAAAATGGATAGCTAGGATAAAGATTTGAATTTGTCACTTTGACAAAAATGTTTACATCAGCAGATTATTGCGAAATGCTAATCCTTTACGGAGAGTGCGGCCGAAATGCAGTCTTTGGCTACAATTTGGATCGTCTAACCCTGTTAAAGGTCATACGTTTGGGTTTTCCTATTCGTTTTTCAAACTTTGGACAATCTTGTAAAAGAATAAGCATGTTCACCATTATTTGAAGTATACCTATTCTTTGTACAGATCATCGATACGCATAAACCATTTAGGTATGCAGCAGTTCCGAAAAGTGTCTCAAAACTCAGTTTATCTTATCTTTATCGTTTTACAGCGTTAAGGCTGGATTATAAAGCCGCTGCAGTTCTCGTACCGTTGCAGCAACGTTTGCAATAAGAAGTTCAGATACGAAGATAGCTCGTTTCTATTTATAAATTGACGTTCCGCAAGTCCGTGCAGTTGCAGTAAGCCAAAAGTTGGCCAACATTCAACTTCTTACGTTGCTGCAGCCGAATTTGTTACTGACAGCCAATGAGAAGGCAGGATTTATTGAGTAAAAGACACGCTGTTTTATCGACATGACCAAGTGTCATCAAATGTTTGTTAAATGTAACCTGTGTCACCTGTGATCATCCTGTGATCTATGAAAATGTCGAAAGATAGGTATTATTATGTTTAGTTTCTAATTAAATTTCAACCATATAAATTGTAGTCGATTTAGTTAGGTTAATGATGTCAGTTTTATGTCAATTGACGCCGCAATCTGTCAGAAAACACTCTTCTGAGCATGTGTACCTCTGAACGTTGCGGATTTATAAAATACCTACGAAATTTGGACTACTACTGCAACGGTCCTCCTACTGCAGTGATAACTGCAGCGGCTTTATAATCCAGCCTTTAGCAGCGCATCCACACCAAGTCCGTTATTTTGTTTCGAAATTGCCTGCGTTGTGTGTGGGATGTGGAAGATTTGGAAATCGCAGCATGTATTCCACAGCAGTAGCGTTCGCATTAATTAGTTCCTATTTCCAATGAACTGCTGATAGTCATTTAAAAAATTTTGTCAAAGTGACAAATCTACATTCTCGTCATATCTATTGTTGACTTGATTCATTGTTGTGTTTTTAATTTTTCTTGTATCCCAGCAACAGCTTATGCATCTTCATATTTTTTACCTTATACTGTTTAGGGAAACATTCTGATTGGCGAACTTCAATTGCTCCCCATTTGAAAACTATAGGACCCTCGCAATTTTTGTAGTGGAAAATTCGTCTTAGATTGAGTTCAGGAATCTACCATTACCGGCTTATACGCGAGTTCTGGGACACCCTGTAGATAATATGAGGCAAAATTTGACAAAGCCCGGAAATAAAATCAAAATGAAAAAGTCTGTCATTGTCAAATTTTGGCTCCATATTACGACACGAAATAGATACCTATACAAGCTTGGAAACCTTCATTGTATGCCATGTTCAAATTTGCACTCAATATTGTCCTTTCTTGCCAAATCGCAGAATACAATAATTTCGAAAAAGTATCAAGAACTAAAACTGAATTACTGAAGACACAATGATTTCTGTTGTCTAGCAGTTTTTGTGTCTGATAATGATAATCTACTCTCCATTCATCTTCTATTGAAGTGACGCAACGTTAAAATGTGAATTTTAGGTTGGTATGGGGAAATTTTGTAAGGACTCATGACAAATGTCAAAATTTTGCAGTTGCTCTGAACACTGTTCTGTTGGGTTTCATGCCATTGTTTATTGAACTATACTTTTGTGTAAATGTCTAAATTTATTAGAAGAAGGTTTACAAGTAAGTGGAACATAATCCTATTACAAATCTAGGTAGCAGAGTGAGTAAAATCTCATAAATAATTTGTGTAATTGCAGTACCGAACTTGCGGTGAGGTGGGCTGTGGACATAAATTCTTGCGCAACCTCCTGTGATGTTTGTAATTATGTCATCCCAGAAAGTAAAACAAGAAAGAACCTGAACCCAAAACATTACATAGAAGTCGTGGCTTAGAAACAATGAACTTCGATAAGTCTGAATATTTTGACCCTATAGGTCATATTCAATTTTGGGATATAACTAACAGGTGCGTCTACAGAATATTTTAGTTAAATTGTTAGAAACTATATAACTTACTTGTAATTTCTGTAAAGTACCAAAATAATGTTGGTCTAACAATGATATCAAAAATTACAGAATCACCCAATTTCGAGAAGAAAATTTTGGAACAGAGAGCACTGCTGCACCCCCTGAAGGTGTCTGATGCAAATGTAAGTGAAACGTTGGAAGATATATTCAAAAGTTATTGGCCTGCCTTACTCCGGAAGATTTTATGGGAGCCAATAATGGCCATGAAAGCGTACGATTTACATTCACCTCCGTCAAGTAATCTAAAGTGAACTAATGTCTACGACTGGTTTTCCTGTGACGTCTTGTCAATACAGACAGACAGACAGACAGAGTCAACACGACTTTCAGGGCCAAAGCCCACTGAGGATGAGTTTAGTTTGGATTGTTTGAAAAGAAATATGCTATATTCTGAAGAATTAATTATGTCCCCATTCTAAGCACGTTATAAAAGTTCGGCACTGTAACACATAATGATTTAACAGATTCAACTCACTCTGCTACCTAAATTTGCAATAGTATTATGTTCTACTTACTTGTAAACCTTCTTACGATCAATTTCAACAAAATTATTTCAATAAATAATAGCAAGAAACCCAACAGAACAAAATAAACCAAATGGAAGTGCTTGGTTTGTTTACCCTTCAGCTGTCAAAAACAGCTGATCGTCGCCATATTGGAGTGGTGAATTAAAATGCCTTAAACAAGACGCATGTTTGCTTTTTTTAGATGCAAGTTTGTATTTATTTCAATACATAAAACCTAGAAAAAACGCCTTGAGTTCATGACGTTTAATTAATATTAAATTGAATTTTGGAATTGACCAATGAACACAGCAGAAATCGTATTTGTTGGTTGCCTATACTAAAATCATTCGTTAATGAAACAAAACTCATTACTAAAAAAATTATTATTACTATTACTATTACATATTAAAACCTAAATTTTGTTATCAAGAGTGAAAAATACTTTAATGCCAAAACCATTATAATACTTATGGAAATGGAAACAAAAATTGCCAAGTGACGTCATAATTCCAACTTTTCTTCACAAATATCTGATTCATGCGAAGTCATAGAAAACTGCAGTTTTCTTCCGTGGTACTTCGGGCGCAGTCCCACCCATGAAACCCTTTTTTCTCCACTTTCAATTAAGTCTGGAAAATAGAACGGTTTTTCCGATTGCGCCACCCTCGTAAATCCCGCATTTACATATAAAGCAGTGCAATTATCTGATGGAATAAATCCCCTTATCGTCCCGACAGAAACAGATCAAAATGCACGGAAAACCGTCGATACCTCCTGAACAATTGTATCAGTCCGCATGCTGTGTATCGGAAAAGCGTGGTTTTTCCAATTTTGGTCCATTATACCCTTTAATTAAGCATCCGGAATGCGTAGTCGTCAGAATTAACGAGAGACAACTTCGAAATTTATTGCTTTCGTTCGTGATCGGGCTGCTGATGTCGCGTCAATATTTCTGTTAACAAATTACATTTCCGAGACGACGTCGCTCTAAAAGACATCTAATCTATCATTAAGACTGCCAGGGGCGGGGGTGCGACAGTCATCTCTAAATTTAAATAGCACTTACATCAAGTTCCAACGTTACTCGAATCCTGATGTCCCGGGATAATAACAATAATTGCATTACTTTAATGAATAATAATTCCATGTTGGGTTTTATTCGATTTTAATGCTTTTAAAATGGATTGGCCGACTTCTCCTTGTGCAGGAACATTAAACATAGTAATGAAACTCGAGGACGCCGCATTCAAGTAAGGTTGCTATTAATTGTGTTAAAAATTAATAGATTGCTTGTTTTCCAATGGAATAGATTCCATCCAGTCGATTGGAACGTTGTAATTTCCAGAGATACAATCAAAGCTGAAATTATCTCTTGTACTTGAATGAAATTTCTTCGGTTATGACGCAGTTTTGATTACTTTGGAGATGTTTTCGACAGAAACAACAATATTGCCGTTTAATAACATTCACTCGAATTGATAAAGACGTTTCGAAAATTTACTCGTAAATTTCATTAACCCTATAAGCAGATGTTTACCACTGCGGTACGACTTCCCAAATTCGTTAATAGTGATCATAGAAATGACAAATAAACAATCTATCACTTTCCACGTGATGTTGATGTTATTCAATCAATCACCATACTGTTTACTTTATGGACAATTGTGTTATTTTAATATTCATAAGGACCTCTTTATTCTGAAGCGTTCAATTTCGAAAATTTTCGTTAAAAACACAATTTAAACTATTTTTATACAGAACAAGGGCGTCGGGGGACATCCGTTGATATTCGGCCAAAAAAACAAGATTGAAGAGTATGCAGCTATTTCAAAACGGCTTTTCAATTTCGATTACCGGAAAAATGGAAATTAGTTGGATTAATTCGTAAATAATCGCTTATAATACCACCCAGTGCATGCTGTTTTAATGCGTTAAATTCTCAAAATGATTAGGTACCAAAGTTTGTTGCCGGTGGTCAACTGGTAAACTAATGACAACTAAATTGTCATTTATTATCTGATTAAAATCCGAGGGCCTTAACCTTTGACAATCCTAAATGGCACTTTAAAGGTAACAAGCTTATTGAGTCATTATTTTATATTTTATCCGAATTAGCCTTTGTTTATTACGACAACTAGGCCTGCAACTTTTTCATATCAACATATCGATAAATCATCTGCATGCTTGCATACTTATATCGATATACAAACTTACAGATAATTACGGACTATTCCTTGTACATTCGCGCCTATACTTTTTGAGGTCTGCGAAATCCCAAAAAGTGGTTTTTAAAATCTATCTGTACGTACGTACTTAGGCTTTGGTTGAAATTTGGTGATGATGACAGCGCTTAATCAGAGCTTCCTTACATAAAAATTCGAAAACTTCCTATGAACATATGCCGAAAAATGCGTCCTAAGAGACCGAGGGCCCCTGAAAGGGACCAATTCGAAAGTGTTTTTTTCTAAATATTTTCAAAACGGTTAAAAATAGCAACCTGAAATTGAGTAGATGATACAGGGCTGTGTTAAGGAAATATTTTAGGTGAGGCGAGGATGAAATTTCACGCCTAAATAACCATATTACTAATAATAATAAATTCTTATCCCCTCCCTCGTTTTTTTTTTCAAATCCGAACCAAACTATAATTTTATACCTTTTTTCTTTTCCTTCTTTCGTTCCATCTTTACACAACACCTACACCTAACACAAAAACCTCGATTTAAAACTAATGAAACTTTTACTCTCCGGTTAAACAAAAAGCTCAATAAAAACGTAATTTTTCGAGCGCATTGCCAATGCCAAATTTCGTTAACTGGGCCAAAAATTAAAATTAAAAATCTAACTCAGGTATCTAAATATATGGTAATAAATAAGTCCTCCAGCAGACTAAATGCAAAAATGAGTCGAAAATCATTAAAATATTCCCCGAATCGTTCGTCTTTGCTGGAAAGAAACAGAATTGTCGCTTGTTAAAACTATTTTAACGATCTGAAATTTTGCGCCCCAAGATTTTTGCGCCCTAGGCGGTCGCCTCACCGATTCGGCGTTAACACGGCCCTGAGTAGATATGTACATTTAGTGAGTCTTTGATGCTGAATCCACTACCGTGGTGAAAATTTTAAAATAAGCGTCTCGTACAACTTAGGACATAATTAGTTCAAACATTTTTGTAAGTCGATCAGAATCTGACTACTTGAAGTTTTTTACGTAAAAATGGTACTCTTGTCCGACATTGAAAAAAAATGGCTCCATAATTTGTGACGAAAGACATCAAAATGCTGTAAAGAAGTCCATGATGGGACGGTTCATTACTTCACTCTAGAAAAAAAGTTCATACGGACACAGGTCAAAAAATGTTTCCTACGGGAGCTACGGGGTCTCGTTTGAAGAACCATAACTCCCTTAGGAAACCTTTTTTTTAAAACGGTGTGTTTTAGCGACGTTCAACAAGGGTACCTTTTTACGTAAAAACGTTCAAATTTTCAGATGCTGGTATCAAATTTGAGAAAAAAACGACTTACAAAAATGATTGATCAAATTTAATCCTAAGCCCCGCGTGTACGAGATGCTTATGATCAAAATTTTAAAATTTTCAACACGCGGATAATATGGATTCAGCGACAAAGACTTACTAAAGGTACCCAATTTCACGTTGCTATTTTTAACCGTTTTGAAGAAAAGAAAAAACACTTTCGAAGGGGGCCTTAGCTCCCTTAGGAAGCATTTTTCGACATATGTTCATAGGAACTTTTCGACATATTTTTAAGTAAGTAAGCTCTGGTTAAGCATTGGCATAATAATTACGAGACACCCTGTATAGTAAAGAATGATACCCCAACGTCAATCTAATTAAAAATAATACAATTTGGTGAGCCAGATATTTTTTTCTCATTATCACCTAGTAAGTATCTTCATTTTACCCCAATTTTGTGTTTTCAAATTTAGACCTACCTTTTTCGAAACGGATTCAGAATCTACGATTTTTTCTGAGTCAGAAACATGTATCGTACTTGACTGGAAACACAGTCACGGCACGGCCACCCTAGATTTTCATAAACATCGGAAAAATCGGTGAAAAATTGCGATTTTTTAAAAACGCAAAAAAAAGTTTACTTAATTTTTTTTGAATTTTCGTTTCTTAAAATTTTTAAAACATCTTTCGTAGGTTTTAGATAATATTCGTTCATAGCATGTACCTGTCAACACTTGCCAAAGACGTTGTGCAAAATATTGTCAACGAAATGCCCCTCGCAAGTGTTGCCAACATCAAGGTAACGAAAATTGATATGAAGGTATCTGGGAATACGAATGTTAGATTTTGACTTTCTGCAAAAAACAGAAATTTCTGGGGGGAATTTCACAGTCGGCAGTGGTGTACAAATTTTCGGCAGTGTTAGTGGGAAATGTTAGACAGTGGTTGCAAAAATTGAGCAAATTCGACAGTGGTCTATGAATTTTTGGCTGTCGGGGGACTTCACAGTCGGCAGTGGTGTACAAATTTACGGCAGTGCCCTGAAAATTCGGCAGTGGTGAACAAATTTTTGGGGTGTGAAATGCCCCCCAGAAATTTCAGAAAAAGTGTGAAATTCCTATCCGAGATGCGAATCCCAGACTCTCCTTTTTCCGGGGAAACTTCCCAAAAGATGACTTAACACGCAACGCAGCGCAGTAGGTATATCTGTCCGTTACATGTTTACCGCATTCATCCATCACTCCCCACTGCAATAATTTATCCCATTCTCCCATTTTGAACTTAGCAGAAACTCCCATAAAAAGTCCGAGACGTATTACCGTCATACTGACCTAATCCCATTTCGTTTCATAAAAGCAAAACCGTCCCCAATAAAAATAACACTAAGAGAATACGACTCGTTTTATCGCTCCTTTTATTATTCCCCTACCTGATAAGCGTCTGGTATGTTGACGGGCTCGCCGCTCTCAGCCACGTAGCCGACGATGCCCATGCCCCAGGGTATCCGAATCTCCTCCTTCTTCTCCATTTCCTTGAGGGTGCTCTTGGAGCAGACGTCGAACAATTTCGAAACGAGACATCGCCCTCGGGGTGCTTGCCCGGGAGGTAACGGTGTGCATCCACCACCTTTCTCGCCTTGGACGAGAAAAAGGGAACCTCTGTCGGCGTGCAATAACGTCGAGACGTTCTGGAGGATTTTATGGCACAAAGAACGGACTTCAAGCTCGTTGCAGATATCCTTCACCTGGAAGATAAACGGGTAATTACGATCTCTGGGTTAGAAGGGTCGTTAATCGTGACAGTTCGGGAAAGTGCTGGGAAAGTCACATCTTATTTTAATACGTTTTTACTGTTTTTGCCTGGATGCGGACATTCTTGAAGAGTGCCTCACGCGGAGATTATTACTTCACGGAGGATTCTTGAAAGCTTTCAAAAAAAATCCTGAATGTTCCGGCGAGCTTATCTCACCTGCTGTCACTGGCAACCGAGTCTTAACTTTTCTCAGGACTACTGAAGAAAATATAAAACCTTGCAATAAAAAAATATATTTTTTCTACAAACATTATTAAAAACAGTTGTTTTAACGTTTGTTGACAATTGTTAAAAATGACATTTTATGATACCAGTATTAAAAGTCATTTACTTTTAACATTTATGTTAAAAGTGATTTACTTAGTGACAATGCAACAACAATTAAACAAGCCGCGGCAACAAATTGTCACTATACCAAAGATTAAAGAGTTATAAGATCCGACAGTGAGCAAAGGATGCTCAGTGTCAGAGAGAAATGCACGAGACTCCCATTTAAATACCCAATCGGCTGGTTTCGGGTGGAGTCGTGCGACCATATGGTTGAGACACAAAAGTAATGGGGAATTGTTTGGGGATTTTGGTTATTTTGTCTGTCGACTCACAAAGTCACATGTTTCTTCTAACCTCGTATCGTAAAAATCACGCCTGTTTGTTTTATCATTTTAATTTGTAACGTGTAAATAATAATTAAGTTTACGTTGTATGTTGTGAAGTGTGAAGAATGAGTGCACCGACGAGAGGAAGTGGGACAATTTGTTGTTTTAAAAACTGTAAAAGCGCCTTCTATTCAAGCAAAGGGGAAAACATAAGTTTTTTTCGATTCCCTAAAGATGCAGCAATGTAAGTACTGCAGCTAAAATATTAAAGCAGGAAATAATATCTTTATGATTATTCCTCAGGTGTAGGACATGGCTTGAATTATGTGGAAGAGAGGACTTGACTTCAAAATCGACTACTGAATTGTATAAAAACTATCGAGTGTGCAGTAAACATTTTGGACCAGAAATGTTTATAAATGAAGAAAGAAGCCGCCTATTGTTATTGGCAACTCCAACCAAGTACACGAGTGGTAGTTTCATAAATATTCATTCAGAATCTTATACTTCACAAGAAGGTAATTAATAGCTGTTACAAAAAAAATTAAATAATAATATGTATTTGGAATTGTTATAGAAATTCCTGTTCCTGATTTGAATGAGCCATCAACATCCACTGGGATTTACAAAAAGAGGAAAATTGAGGGAACTGCCCATGACTCATCATGTCAAAGAATAAATATAATATCAGACATCATCATTCAACCAACATCATCGGCAACGACAAGTCTATTATCACCAACATTGTCTGAAAAATCGTCAAGTGAGACCCAGACACCTCAATATTTATCTGCAAGAAGCCCTCGAAAGAAGACTTATAGAAAGGTGGTTGAAAAGTTGACAATAGAAAACAAGAAACTGCAAAGAGAAATAACTAGATTAAAGGAAAGTCGTCTCAAACAGATTTCCATTAGTGACTTTGAAAATATGTGCGACAACTATTTAACTCCGGAAGTGTCAAAATTTGTCAAAGTTCAATTACACCAGGTTAAGAGAAGTGCTAAAGGGCGCAGATATTCAGATGAATTCAAAAAGTTTTCTCTGTCCTTGTATTTTCTGGGCCCGAAGTGCTATAGGCAGTTGCAAAAAACATTTTGCTTGCCTTCTCCCAGAGCTCTGCAAAGATTTGTTGAGAAGTCCAAATTTCATGCTGGATTTAATGAAATATTATTTAAAATTTTAAAAGTTAAGGTAGATAAAATGGGCCCAGAATTTAAAAAATGTGTTGTGTGTCTAGATGAAATGTCTTTAAAATCAAACTTATTTTATAATTATGGAGGAGATGAGGTAATTGGTTTATCAGATGACGGCATAACCAAAACTGCATCCCCAGCCAACAGTGCAATGGTCATAATGGCAAGAGGTTTGCATTCCAATTGGAAACAACCTCTTGGTTATTTTTTTTCCTCTTCAAGCATAGGTGCTAGTCAGACAAAATTAATTTTAGAGCAATTTGTGGGTCAGCTAAGTGAAATTGGCTTAGACGTTAAAGCTGTTATTACAGACATGGGCTCGAATTTCATAGAATTATCGAACACACTGGGCGTTACTCCTGAATCCCCGCATTTCAATTTAAGAGGTAAAAATTTATATTACTATTTTGATCCACCCCATCTAATGAAGGCAACGAGAAATAATTTGTTGCGAAATGAATTTAGGTGGGATAACCGAAAGACTTCATGGAATTATATTGTTGATTTTTACAATAATGATAAACAATTAAAAAATCGTGTTGCACCTAAATTAACAAAATCGCACATAGAACCGACGAATTTCGAAAAAATGCGTGTGAAACTAGCAACACAAGTTCTTAGTGCTACTGTAGCTGCAGGCTTAGAGACATACATTAATTTGAAGTTTTTGCCTCCAGAAGCAGTTGGTACAAAAGAGTTCATCCAAAGATTCGACCAGTTATTTGACATGTTAAACTCTTCTAAATATTCTTGTGTAAAGGAATCTCAAAAGCCTTTTAAAGCTGAACCTTTTCAAATTGCATTTCTTGGGGATACATTAAATTTTTTGGACAAACTGAAAACATTTAACAAAGAGGGTAAAAGCGTCGCTAATTTTATTAAATTCATTAATTGTTGGAAGATTACTATTAATAGTTTAATTAAATTGCAAACAGACCTAAAGAACGAAGGTTATCCATTTATCTTTACGAGGCGGTTAAATCAAGATTGTCTTGAAAATTTTTTTGGAAGTGTACGCCAACAAGGAGGTAACTGCGTGAACCCAACTCCAATTCAATTTTCACGGGCATTCAAGAAATTGTTTTTTACAAATTTTTTTCACGGAGATAACATGAATTGCTCTGATGATTTTGCATCAGTATTGTCGAATTTAAACACCTTTAATGCTGAAAATGTAAGTGATATTCCCACTTCTGAAATTCCTATGAACGTTTCTTTTAATGTTAGTGGCTGCGATTATCACGAAAAAACTATTCCTGAACAAAATGCATTTAAGTATGTATGTGGATATTTAGTACGTAAGTGTCTTAAAGTACATTCTTGTAATACCTGTGATGCCTTTGCTACAGAAACTTCCACTCTGGATGAGAGCAATCTGTTCGTGCACTTTAAGGCATATGTTAAGGAAGAGCACCGATTGTTTGGTTCACTGAAAACACCTCATGAGAGTTTTTATAGTTATATATATAAATTGGAAACAGTTTTTTTTGAAAATGTTTTAAATTTAATGCTTCAGCCGAGAGTTGGTCATAATCTTTATTTATTGTGCAAATCTGTTGCTTTTGAGCATCCTTGCAAAGATTTTCCATTGGAATATTTAATCAAATTGTTTATTAGATTTAGAATTTTTTATGTCATGAAGTTCAGCAACATGGACTTTAAAAATACTTCAAACAGAAAAAATAGAAAACTTTGCATTTTAATGAACCTATAATTAGTTTGTAACACTTAATTTTCTTAAATAAATGTTTTTTGTACAAAGTGTATTATTTAAATATTAATGATAATTATTTTATACCATTTCTAACAACATAATTGCCATTTGTAGTAAAAAAAAGAGTTAGATCAGTTTTACTCAAATTTAAATTTCCCGCGTTAAATGCATACCAATTTAAAGGGCTAGCCAATTCAAGGTCACCCAGAGTTCGGAGCGAAACATCAAACGTTCCGACTGGAGTGTCGGATCTTATAACTCTTTAATCTTTGACTATACCTTAGTTACGGCGAATTGCATGGATGTTTGCAATTAATAATTTGAAAACTTCTGCTTTTAATCGTGTTTGTAGAAAAAATAGTGTATGATATGCGTGCTAAAAGTGATTTTATTTTGTTCGAAGGGATGGGCCACTCCGCTGCGCGTCGTGTACCAAACTACCCTTCTCACAAAATAAAATACCACTTTTAACACTTATATCATAAATAACTATTTTCTACAAACACTATTAAAAACAGTTGTTTTAACGTTTGTTGACAATTGTTAAAAATGGCATTTTATGATTACCAGTATTAAAAGTCATTTACTTTTAACATTTATGTTAAAAGTGATTTACTTTTAACACTCAGCGTTAAAAGTGACAATGCAACAACAATTAAACAAGCCCCGGCAACAAATTGTCACTATACCTTAGTTACAGCGAATTTCATGGACGTTTTCAACTAATAATATGAAAATTTTTACTTTTAATCGTGTTTGTAGAAAAAATAGTGTATGATATGAGTGTTAAAAGTGATTTTATTTTGTTCGAAGGGATGGGCCACTCCGCTGCGCGTCGTGTCCAAACTTCCCTTCTCACAAAATAAAATACCACTTTTAACACTTATATCATAAATAACTATTTTTAAATCATCATTTTCTTAAAGTAGGATAAAAAGTACAGGGTTGTTACAAATGATTGTACTGGTGGCTTTAATGTTTTGACATTTAATAGATACAATCGTAAATATATAGGCCATTACGGTATGTCACAATTTTTTTAATTATTCGTATAATTCGAAAAATAATCAAAGATTGACATCAATCGTTTTATTTTATTATGTATTTCACTTCAAAAATCAATTTTAAAAAATTTATCACATATGTGCTAGCGATCTCACCTTTCTGTAGAATTTCTTGGTGTAAGAACACAGATGACAAATAAAGATCTGGTGTTATCTCAATATCGAATTTTGGAGTGATTGCAGTAACCTCCCAGTTCTATATTGGTTGTGGGCAGGTTAATGTACCATATCCTGGTAACAATTGGCTTTATCTCAAAATAACTGCAGAGCGATCAATAAAAGCTTAAAACACCACGATGTCAAACAGACGATGGTTTACATATTTATTGCATTTTCTTTCTATTCGATCCTAGAATAAACACTGGTAGTTTTTTATTGATCATGTTTTTCACGTTAATGCGTTATCTAAATTAACAATTTAAAACTGTTAATAAAGAGGTTATCAACTCAAACGTCATCATTATTTATTATTTATTTGCCATATTTCTTTATTATGTCATAAATCACAATATTAAAAAATACTGCTACAGCACCTTTACGAAAATTTTAAAAACATGTCTTTTAAACATGACTATTAAATTTCTAAGTTATTATTCGCTCCTTCTACACAATTTCCAGAGTTTACTTTTTCTCAAAACAATTAAAACCGATGCACTCACCCTACTAAGGGAGGATTTTACCTCTGCGAAAAACGTCGAAAAAGCGCTCTTGTATTTTTAAAACTACGAGCTTATTTATTAGTTTTTTTACCCACGTGTAGGCAAAAGATGGCAGATAATACGTAGATAGCGATTTTTCCAAAATTCAATCGGAAGGTCAGAAAAAAATCACGAACATCACCAAAAATAGGCAATGTTTAAGTGTCAATATCTCAGGAACCATAACAGTTATTTCAAAAAGTGGCACTAGCACAGAATCACGGACATCTTAGCTAACCTTGAACATCTTGATTGTCAATTTTTCGTGGCCCACTTGTGGGATCGCAGAAATCATAACAGTTAGACAATCCACCGATATCTTGATTCGTTCCTGATTTATCTCGCTAAATCTGAAAGTCGAGTATAAAAAAAATTTTTCTCGCATTGCATTAAAAGTGCATTTTTACACACTTTTGCGCAAAATGCCATTCCTACTCCTTAGGCGGTAAAAAAGATTACCGTGGTTACTAAATAGTTACTAATTAACTTTTATAGCATCTTCCACTATATGATACATAATAGGAATAACGTCAAAGAATGTAAATTTTAAACAATCGATTAAAAAAACATGTGTTCAATGACCTTTTAGATTTATAAAATAAACTGAAAATTGAATTTTAAATAGAAACGGAAATATTTTTTCGAGCACAACCGACCCGTTTCGAATTATTCCTTTATTTTGCGTTGTCCTGCAAACCACAGAGGCAGCAAACTCCGTAAACATTCGAAGCGGGTCGATTGGGTACGAAAATAGTAAATTGTACATTGTGCAACCATCAGAGTCCCGGAATATATATTTTCCTTCGTGTAGCACATACTATTTTTTCGTCGATCGGTGCAACTAGACAGAAATAAAAAAAATTCGAACTAGTTATTTTTTAAGAGTACAGGAATATTTTTCCGGCCTAGGCCGGAAAAAGCATTATTCCTGAACAGCTAGTGCGTGTTGCCTAGCAAATGACGCAGTCCTGGAAACGTAAGCTTTCGGATGATAATTGCATGTCAAGAATATGACGTTTCCACTACGATCGACGAAAAAAAATTTTTTTTCGTCTATAATTCAATTTTCAAAAAATTGTTGTTTAGTACCTAAGAGAAGCTGACGAACGAGAAAAATCTCAAGAGGTACAAACTGGTATATGGTCTATCCTCCACACGCGCTAAAACTTTTCGAGAAAATTCTCGGGAGCAGGAAAAAAAATTATTTTTCCATGTTATTTGATTATAGGGCGGGGTCGCTGAAACACCCGGTATATGAATAACATTAGCCATTTTACTATACTAAAAGAAAATGAAACTTTCGTCCTTCATCACAACTAAAATCATTGCTACTGTCCACACAATTATTACCAATTGCTGCCAAAAAAAGCTATCCGAGAAGTAATTTTTCAACTATTTTTGCAGGTATTCATATTGAACACAAAATTCACAACAAAACAGCGTTGGAATTTTTCAATCTTCGTGTAAGACGAATGTTTCGTTTCCCAATACTATATTTCAGCTTCTGATGAAGACGTAACTGAAATTTGTTATTTCTTAGTTCACATTGTGCGATAACTTCACTACTTACCTGATGTAAAAATTGAAACCAATTAGGGCTTCCAATTAAAACAGACAATATTTAGGCAAAATTTGACAAAGTCCGGTATGCAAAAGCAATGCAAAAGTCTGTCTGTCAAATTCTGCCTCCATATTACGTCACGAAATAGAGAGATACCTACAAGTTTGGAAACCTTCATAGAAAGAACTGATGGATTGGCTAATGCAACTATTAATTGTTTAAGATGTTTTCTTGGAAATACCAATGTTTCCTGATTAAGTCTCGATCAGCACTTTCTAACAAACGCGGTTGTGTGTGAGTCAGGTTTTTTTCTGTTGAATTGTAAACGGGTTTTTAGTTTCCTCAAAATTGCTGTCAATCGGCCGATTAATTTTAAAAAAGGGAGTTTTCTTTCGGAATAAATCAAGAAACGAATTAAGATATAGGAGAACTCTCTACATACAGATCATTATTAATCAATCACCGTCAAAAAGTGCAACGTTCTTCTAATTTAACTGATTTTTTTTTTCTAACTTATGATGGTTTCCGAGATTTTTTTGCTCTTTCAAATACTTACTCACGTCGCATACACAACTTTTTTTTAAATTTTTACTGGCTTATAACTTGCGCATTCAAAATTTGTACACGTAGAACTAAATCCTTTTTGTTGACTTAGAATAACTACTGCCTAAATAATCGTAATTTGATTTGGTACCTGAAGCTAGGTTTAAGTTATTTTTCATCCCAAACTTCTTGTACCGGGTGGACCAACACTATTGCCCACCTCAAAAATTGCCCTTTATTTTAAAGCTGGGACTTCGAAATTTTTACAGTGTATATGGCTACCAAGGACCCTTCAAATGACGGCAAAAGTTTATCTGTCATGCAAAAACTGTGACGTCACGAAATTTTGAAATATCGTTTTTCCAAGAAAAAAAAAATTTTTACCCATAAAATCGTTTTTTGGGCTAATACCTTTATGTTAAGCCCATTTTTTTAAATTTCCGTCATCAGATTAGCCAACTGTAGCAAGCTAAAAATGGTCCATTTTTATTCACAAGTCGGCCACGTAAACAATTGACTACTATGCGAGGGCTTTCTTGGATAACAGCGTACGCTTTTTTCATCTGTCACCAGTTGACAGCGACACGACGACGCGGCCATTGAACTGCGAAATTGTTTTTAATTTTAATAAACGTGGATTTTTGTAACGAATAATGTTGAAATATCGTTTTAAACTGGGCATCCACCATTTAATTCGCCCACCCAAGGTGCCAGGAGAGGTTACGAACACGGACATTTTATCAGATGGTGGTGGCGGCGTGAAAAGGGGCTCCAGTTTGTGTGAAGGGCTCCGGTTTGTGTGAGGGGGTTTTTTCAAATAGCCATTTCCATAATTCGCATTATTCCATACTTATGTAATTCCACAGGTAATTATTTTGTTGTTATGGCCTGTTTTTTAGTTGGCATTTTTAGGTTAAGTGAGTCGACTTAGTTTGCCCCGTTGAGACTAATATCGAGGACTAAGATATTCACAGCCCAGAATTTAACAGCAACTCGTGTCAAATAAGGACCAAGGAATCGTTTTGCATAACATAATTCATATTCAAAGATAAACTGTAATCGAAGGTGGTGCAAGTGTCAGTTTTCGATTGGCAAATACCTCGTAGGTACCTCCTAAACAAAATCAAGACGTTAATAATTGATGCTTTGAAGTTGGTGAAGCTCAAGTTATTATTTGAACAGCAGAAGCAAAAAGGTGCAATGTGGAATTTAATAATCATCATCATGGTGGGCAAATAAGGACTAATTAATCATTGATCACACGACAAGCCATCCAGTGCATAAACAAGATGTGTGTGTGTGCCTGAGTTTCAATTTTTGTCATTAGAATGAACTAAGAATACTGAGATTATTCTTTCGTTTATTAAACAATAATTGCCTATTAAGTAAATTTAATAAAGCAGGCTTTCATATTTTTACTTGAATTTCGCGCATTTATTTCATTACGCGCGTTAATTTCCCGCTCAAACTCCTCCAACCCCTTTTAGCTAATCATTAGTCACCCACTAGTGTGATTAGTTTAGGTTGCTAATTTTGAGAAAAATTGCTATTTTGTGAAATCTTCAACCTCTTGAAGAGAAGTGTTTTCCAAGTTAGTTTTACATACCTACTTGTTAGCTGTTTTCACAGCTCTTATCCTGGTTTCCCTCCAGGGAAGCTTTCACGCGTTTTTCTGTGTTGTGAGTGTTAATTATAATTACGTGTAGAAGTGAATCTTGGTGAATTTCCTATACCTAGTGTTAATTAATAGTTTTATTCTATTTTAGTGGAGTGCATTTAATTTTTATCATGCCGATGCAACATCTTTCCTTTTCAGACAAGGTCGACATGATCTTGATTTTTGGAGAATGCCAGGAAAATGCAATGCAAGCAGCAGAATTGTATGCCCAACGTTACCCAGACAGACTTCAACCAGATAGACGAACATTTAAAAGAATTGTAGAGAAACTTAGAGAGACAGGCAGTTTGAAGCCCAAGAAAAAGACAGTGATAAATCCCGCTGTGACTCATGAAATCAATCAAGCTATTGTTTTGAACATAGCTGAAAATAATCCCCAAGTCAGCAGTCGAGAAATGAAGCAATCAAGCGGCATAAGTAAGTCATCGATTCTAAGAATATTAAAAAAGCACAAATTCCATGCATATCACATCGAACTGCATCAGGAACTACATGGAGAGGATTTTATGAACAGGGTGAGATTTTGCACGTGGGCCCAAGAGAAACTGCAGGAAAATCAGGACTTCTTCAAGTTTGTGCTTTTCACCGATGAATGCACATTCAAATCTAATGGGCACGTAAACAGGCATAATATGCACTATTGGTCGGTGGTTAACCCACATTGGATGAGAGAAGAAAAAACACAAGACATATGGTCACTGAACGTGTGGGGAGGAATTATTGACAACCGATTAGTTGGTCCATTCTTTTTTGAAGGCCATCTGACTGGTGCGATGTATGCAGAGTTCTTAAGAAATTCATTAGATGACTTACTAGAAGATGTGCCATTAAATGTGATCCAAAATTTGTGGTTTCAGCAAGATGGTGCGCCTCCACATTTCAGTCGAGAAGCTCGTGGTGTGGCAGATGAAAAGTTTCCAGATAAATGGATTGGTCGTGGTGGTCCAATTGCTTGGCCAGCTAGATCTCCCGATCTCACACCTATGGATTTTTTCACATGGGGAGTTGTGCAAGAAATTGTGTACAGAACACAGCCAACCACGAGACAAGACATGCAGCAACGACTCGTAGATGCCTTCCAGACAATCAATGAACGAAATACAGCAGCTACAGTCCAAAATTCATTTCAGCGACGTGCTCAGATGTGCATCGAAAGAGAAGGCCACCACTTTGAGCAGTACCTGTAATCAGGTAAGTACTTTTTGTGAAGTGATCTGTGCTATAGTGGTTGCAGTGCAGTGAATTTGGTGATGATTGTGTAGTGATGGGTTGTGGTAGTGAGTAATGCATCACTTTAGGTAAGTACAAGCCGTAAGTTCCTTGTACACAATTTTGTCTATGATGATTAGTAGAGCTCTTTCACAATATTTGAAGGATCCACAATTCTGAGACATCCAAAACAGCTAAAAGACCATAGTTTATGTAACACAATCAGTCAATCAAATTCAATTTATTGTTGTTAGTTTGATCATACAGGATTTAAGTTTCAATTTATATCCTTGAAAAATTATAATTATTGTGATTGCAACTTCAACTTTACAGCAACACACTTTCGCCAGCTAAAAACACTTGGTTTTACATCACCTTACAATTTACCAAACAATTTAACCCAACTAGTTAAGAAATGGCATCGGGCTATAATTCTTCTACCTTCGGCTACAGTTTATCTCTGAATTTTAATTATGTTAGTTGAAACGATAGTTTAACAATTCCTTTGCCCTTATTTAGATCAGATGATGTTAAATTTAGAGGCTGTAAATATCAATTTTGTTATGCAAAACGATTCCTTGGTCCTTATTTGACACGAGTTGCTGTTAAATTCTGGGCTGTGAATATCTTAGTCCTCGATATTAGTCTCAACGGGGCAAACTAAGTCGACTCACTTAACCTAAAAATGCCAACTAAAAAACAGGCCATAACAACAAAATAATTACCTGTGGAATTACATAAGTATGGAATAATGCGAATTATGGAAATGGCTATTTGAAAAAACCCCCTCACACAAACCGGAGCCCTTCACACAAACTGGAGCCCCTTTTCACGCCGCCACCACCATCTGATAAAATGTCCGTGTTCGTAACCTCTCCTGGCACCTTGGGTGGGCGAATTAAATGGTGGATGCCCAGTTTAAAACGATATTTCAACATTATTCGTTACAAAAATCCACGTTTATTAAAATTAAAAACAATTTCGCAGTTCAATGGCCGCGTCGTCGTGTCGCTGTCAACTGGTGACAGATGAAAAAAGCGTACGCTGTTATCCAAGAAAGCCCTCGCATAGTAGTCAATTGTTTACGTGGCCGACTTGTGAATAAAAATGGACCATTTTTAGCTTGCTACAGTTGGCTAATCTGATGACGGAAATTTAAAAAAATGGGCTTAACATAAAGGTATTAGCCCAAAAAACGATTTTATGGGTAAAAATTTTTTTTTTCTTGGAAAAACGATATTTCAAAATTTCGTGACGTCACAGTTTTTGCATGACAGATAAACTTTTGCCGTCATTTGAAGGGTCCTTGGTAGCCATATACACTGTAAAAATTTCGAAGTCCCAGCTTTAAAATAAAGGGCAATTTTTGAGGTGGGCAATAGTGTTGGTCCACCCGGTATAACAAAACTTTGAGTTTTAAAGACAATAGGTACCTGTTATTATTATTATTATATAAATACCGAACCAATACATTCACACATCATGAACTAAAATAATTATATGAAGCTGGTTCATAAAATTTTATTTGATCTTTAAATCGCTGTCTTCTTACTGCTAGGTCCTCAGTTAAAATAATATAAATTACAAATAAATCGAGAAAATAACATGATTTGTGTTTTTTGACAAATACCAAAGATCTAAGAAGAATAACACAAATCAAGGACTTTATTGGCATTGGCTACCAAGAGCTTAAACCACAAGTACGTCTCACATCACTAATGAACATTATCAACAACGCAAAGCTGCGATAAGTAATTTTATTAAATAAATATTTTTAAAATAATCGCGTAACCGTTATCAGTAAAGTACTATTAACCACTCGACTAATCTTTGCGGACAAATCCCATCTCTTCACCTGACAAGACCACGCCACGGTGGCGTGAATCGTGATACACCTCCTACTCACCAATTCGAAGATGAGTTCCCTCTCGTCCAGGTGCCTCAACTCGTTCCGGGAGCGGCGTTGCCGCCTCCCGGGGGTGGGACTGCCCGTGCCGCCGCTAACTTGATTTTCGGCGGAGCCCGTAAGGAACGTGGGCTGCCCATCGATTGTACTTATAATGGGCTTCAATAAACCGCCCCTTTCGAATTCGTGGGCTGAGATCTTCCGGACCGGCGTCGTCGCCCCGGAGCCGGCCCTGGACTGGTTGTGCGTGGGTGAGGCGAGCTCGACGCTGGAGGAGGTAGGAGTCGCGTGTGATACCAACCAGGAATCCACCACTTGCCTCGTGGCCTTCCTGAAAAAAAAACGGGATTTATGAAGGTCGAGAGCGGCGGAATGTCGGGAATGTGGATGGACGGCGGCGACTTCGACGGGAATTCTGCTGTGCACATGATGTGAAATTGCGGGGCGGGAATTGAACAATGTCGAACAATTCTAAAATTTAAAATATTTTACACAATATTTACACGACCAGTCTCTTCTTGTGCGAGGCTTGTAAAATAAATGATAAAAATGACTGATTGATTTTGAAAAAATCGCAACGAAAAATGACCTCAGAGGATTAAAAAAATTACCAGAAATTAAAGAAAACCGGGCAAACAATTATTTGTAAATCTAAGCAATTTTTGGCTTCTTGGTCAGATAAAATTAACCCGGTGCCGCCGGGATAACAAAACAAGAAATGAAGTAGATAATAATAATACAAAATCATGAATGAAACTTAGTAGATTGCTTTAACCGAGGCTTTAACTTTGCAAAAGGAAAAAAAACACCTCCTTATTTTAGTCCAAAAAAATGACAATGACCTAGATGGCTAATGTTAAAAAAGATTATCCGTGCATCAAGGCACTGAAGTTGAACTTTTTACTACGAATGTGGAGTTTAGTTAAACTACATTAGTAATAAAAAGAAGCTTAAGTGCCGAGTTACACATTAGGTTTTTTTTAACGAGAAATAGCGAAATAGCTTTAATTTTAACCTCCCCACTCCACTTCAATACTTAAAAAAAAGGTAGGTTATTGCAATCACTAAAATTTTCGAATATGAGATAACACCAGATCTTCACGTTTTGAGGTCTCATTAAATCAAAAAAGTGGTACGTTTGTAAATGCGTCACAGCCAAAACTAACAGACCGATTTAGCTGAAATTTGGTACGAAGGCATCTGATAACCTACCTTGGATCTGAAAAGCTTTTGGAGCCAATCGTGCAACTGGAAATGCCATTTTGGCACATCAACTTTTACATTTTAAATGCAAACCCCAATTTTTCACGTCACCATAGTGCACCCCATAGGAAAGACCTTCAAATTCTGCTTCTAAAAATGTATTCACTCCCAGTGCCATTTTGACCAAAAATAAATAAAAAACGGAATTTTTATCGGACTTTAAAATCGCGGTACAGCCCAAGCCCCTGAACCGATTAGGCTGAAATTTTGCACATGCGGATTGTATTTCACGTCGAAGAGCTGAATTAATTTTGGATTCAATCGGCCCTCGGAAAGTGCCGTTTTGAGGCACCAATTTTCAAATTTAAAATTATTCTCTCATTTAACCATCCAAAACAAGTTTTTGAAAGATTTATTGTCACCATCAGAAAGGTCTTCAAATTCTGGTTTTAAATAAGACAAAATTCATTCCTTATTCAAGTCATAACAATTTTCTGTCAGACGCATACGTTGACGTTTATCGGCTAGTACCTACCCGGTTACCTTACAACACTGCCTATTTCTCGTATTTTAATGACGATTTCGAGGTATTTTAACGATGATTTCAAAAAAATACTTTTAATAAGCAACGGGTAGTCAATGGTCATGAATGATGGCAACGTTGCTTTCAATACGGATGACTTTTCCAGGTTTTCCAAGACCCTTTTTTAAAATCCAGTAGTGTAGGTAGTCCCTTTGTGCACGGAGGGGTTGATAAACGGATAAAAATTTGTACACTAAAAAATTTCTCATGTTTGTGCACTATAATTTCCAAATTTTTTCCGAATTTTGAAAGAAATTATATCAGATCACCGAATCTTGAATATTTGAGAATTGGTAATGTGGTAATAAAAATAAAACATTAAATAAAAAAAAGGGCAGCAGAGAAGCGGCTGGAACCTCCCCAACGTGTGGGTCTCTGATTTCTGTGACTTGTTTAAGATCTTAAAATTGATATGCCTAAATCGAGGCCTAAATGGCACTTCCCGTGGACCAATTGCTCCCAAAAGCCTTTCAGCTCTTCAACGGGTCACCTCACCTCCATGTACCAAGGACCCTATCTGATATGTCCGGTTTTTGGGCCCCTTTTAGCTAGCAGCCTTAACTTTTTCCATAAACGAGTGTTTGGAACACTAGTGGGTACATATGAAATAGCCTCATGAATTAATGTAACCATAGTGTTAGGTGAGAATCGCAAAATATATGATGTTTTAAGTCTTGGCATAATTTAAGAAAAATTGTTTTGTAATAAATGGATACGTTAAAGGCTTAAAGAACAATAGTAGCTGGCATGACTGATTCAAAAAAGGTCCCTCAACCGAAAGCTTCGTTCTTCCTGAGTTTGTGAGCAAAAAATTAGGAAACAGTCATGCTAGCTACAAGCGGCCCAAATATGGGGCATATCCGATAGGGTTCTTTCTGATGGTGACAATAAATCTTTCAAAAACTTGTTTTGGATGGGTAAATGAGAGAATAATTTTAAATTTCGAAATTGGTGTGCCAAAACGGCACTTTCCGTGGGCCGATTGAATCTAAAATTTGTTCACCTCTTCGACGTGTAATACAATCCCCATGTGCAAAATTTCAGCCAAATCGGTTTAGGGGCTTGGGCTGTACCGCGATTTTGAAGTCCGATAAAAATCTCGATTTTTTTAGTTTTTGGTCAAAAGGGCACTAACAGTAAATACATCTTTGGAAGCAGAATCTGAAAGCCTTTCTTATAGCGACCTGAAAAATGGGGGTTTACATTTAAAATTTAAAAGTTGATGTGTCAAAATGGCACTTCTGGTTGCACGATTGGCTCCAAAAGCTTTTCAGATCTAAGTTGGGTTATCACATGCACACGTACCAAATTTCGGCCAAATCGGTCGAGTAGTTTGGGCTGTGGCCTGTTTACGAACGTACGAACGTACATACATACATAGACACATTTTAAAAACCACTTTTTTGGGTTCCTGAGACCTCAGAACGTATAGATCCGGTCTTATCTCTAATTCGAAAATTTTAATGATTGCAGTAACCTCCCTTTTTTTTAAATGGTGAAGTGGAGTGGGAAGGTTAAAACTAGGTCTACCCCAAGAGGCAAGAGTTGTGTAAATCAAGCCTTTTTCTAGTCGATTGTTAAATGCATGGGGTTTCAGTATCAACCATAACAGTATATAACACTAATGGACAATAATTAACGACAAATGATCCCACCCAATGTGTTTATTATTGACACTGACAGGATTTTTGACAGAACTGAAAGGCCGCTTAACAAATCAACAGATAAAACCTAACTCACACAACCCCCGCGCTCGTTAAAAGTGCTTTGAATTTAAAATTTTCTGAATTATATTAACCGAACGCACTTGATGCAATAAACTGAATCAGCTGGAAAATTCCAGAATTTTCTGAATTTTCTCTGACAATTCCATGACTTTTCAAGGAAAACTAGATTCCATGACTTTTCCAGTTTTCTTAGGTTCTCCAGGTGTGCTATACACCCTGTCTAAGTGGTAATTTTATTAAACTAAATAATTGTTGTAGTAATATAGACTGCTATACAGAAGCCTCAGAAGAGGTAGACGAACAATTCCTGTTATTTGTGCAATAATAAAACTTGTCTGTGTTCAATGGTGATTTATCGACAAATTGAGAATTTCAGATATCGCCCCTTCGTCTTCATTAAACATTATCCCTATAGGTTGCATATCCACTAATGCTGTCGCTCATCAGGTCAGATCGACTCCTTGAAAAAATGCAAGCAAACGAGCTAAAAGTTTCTTTAATGATATTAGGTGCGTACGTAAGCTCAAAAATAATGAAAAGCGGGACTTGTACACCTGTTCCTATTAAAAATCCAGGAAAAATAAACATTTTTGAGGTAAAAAATGCAAAAATGAAAACAAAGACTAGCTCGTTAGATTAACGATCCGGTTCGACTTGACATTATGGAAATATTTAAAATTTCCACCAGTCATTAAACTTCGCCGTGAGAAAGCCCGATTGACGGATAAAATAATGGAATGGTAATGAAGCAACCAACCCGGGAGTCGATCTATCGAACATGTGTTCATTTCTTTGACCTCCAAAAATTATCACCACACTCACAAATTTCACGCCGACGAGAAAAATCCGTGATGCTGAATATAAATTCGACATTTCTGGCGGATATCGTCGAGGAATCTATCATAAATGGCATGCAAATCATGGCTGCTCGGGCATTAGGGAGACGTGATTGTGGCCCACCGGGTCGTACATCGATTTAATGGAAGATAAAGTAGGGGATTCTGTCGTAAGTGTTTCTTGCCGGAGTCCAAATTGTTTTTTGTAAGGCCTCCCGGGTCGGATTATGAGCTGTCGCGCCGTTGCAAAAAATGACAAATTGAGGAATTATTGCTGACAACATTTTCTTACTTACAAGATTCGGAGTAAAAATTCGAATTAAGGCAAGACTGAATTATTTGACTACCAGCCTCGCAGACGATGGAAGCCTTAACCTACACCCTTAGAATATAAAACGAAATTCGTATATGAAACAGAATTCCCCTTAATAAAAATACATGAATGCCATAATGAAACTCCAAGGGATATGTGGTGTATGCAAATAATGCCACCGAAACATCCACTGTACACCGTCATGAAACGAAATTGTATCCATCAAGACTAAATTAAATCTCCCGAAATGGTGCTCGCAACAAAGACAATCATAATTGCTCCAGAGTTACTCGAAAGTGAGGCGAATTGTTAGCCAAACTTTGTTTCTTTGATTCTAATCCCTTTGGAACTCTCCCAGCGCATCCACCATTTTTACATTACGGTCGACCACAAAAGTTAGACGATTAATAAATACGAACTTGCAAGTTGACCTTTAAGACAAAAGTGGAATTGGAATTGAATGCTGGAAGTCATCCCCAGTGGGTGTCGGCTTGGCATCATTGCCAAGAGACTATTAAAGCTGCAATACCCGAAGTTGATGATTACACCCGGCGCCTCCACCATTTCTCAGTGCAGAGTGGAATTTTATTGTTGTTGCCAAAACAGCGAAATAGTTATTTAGGTAATTAGTTATGAAAAGTTCTATATTGTTTGACGAGTCGAAATTGGGGCTTTTCATAACGTACAACATTTTACCTAATTGCGTAAAATCCAACTTTTCAAAACTCAATTAGGTAAAATCAATTACAATTACCTGAGGAAATAGTCTTGGACGAAATCAGGATGTTCGTCCAGCCACGATTCCATGCGAGCATATTCGGGGTCGTAACAGTGGCCACCATGGTGGTTGTGCCTCTGGAGTCGATCTCGGTGTGCAGACTCCGAGCCGGGGACTCCCCCCTCTGCTGGCATCCGACAATCGTCGCCACTACTGCGTAAGTGCAAGCCTGCAACAAAACAAGTTTGCCAATAAACGAAACAAAAGGACTAAAACGATGAAAATTTTTGAACAGCGTGTCAAATCGTGCGCAAGGGCAATAATGTCAATAATTACTTATTAACCAATATTGGCAACACTGCAAAAAGAAGGCGCCCTGTAAATGCCGTTGGCAATGTTTCAGGGAATTCCTTTGGGAACAATTGAAAGTTTTACTTGACTTCACCTGGGCAACACCTACTTAATAATTATTATTGATATTTTTTGTTCACGGTTAGGGAAAATCTGGTACTGGACAACAGCGTAGTCGGTAACGCATTCGTTAAAAACGATCTATCCAGTAAATTCTGGTATCCAATTAAAAGAGATGACGATTTTTAGGCAAAATTTGACAAAGCCCGGTATGCGAAAGCAATGCGACAGTTTATTATTGTCAAAAATGTCGTCACAAAATAGAAAGAGGCCTCCAAGATTGGAAACCTTCATTAGCTGAAAAAGTTTTCTCATTTTCGACGAGTAACACGATTGCCAAACCTCTACTATATTTTCTTGGCACCAATAAATTGTGAAGAAATTGTGCACATAAAAACTAAGTATTATGATGTGTACCAGTGTACACACGCCATAAGATTCATAAGAAAATAAAAATTTACTGGAGGAGTCACCCACGCACAAAAAAACGTATTACATCAATTTAGATGTCTTTGGAAGCACTTTTAAAAATCGTACTAAATTTCCAATCGTATTTCCTGCATTCCTTCGCACCTCCATATAGACTTCTTTGTATTTCCAAGTAACGTGTGATAAAAAAAACTCTCCCGATCTAAGATCTAGTAGCCCTTGCGTGCGAGAAAACATCATTCAAGACGCAATCTGACAGCTGACAGCTGACAGTGACATTAACATACAATTTTCACTGTCCTACGTCTTGCCCTACGTCTCGAGCGTCAAAGGTTACTAGATCGTAAGAATTTTTGATCCCACGTTACTAAATGTAAAGTCCCGTCGCATATTAACGAAAGTGGGGGTTGTGTGTCTCAGGCTTTTTTTCTGTTGATTTGTAAGCGCGGGATTTCACATCCGTCAAAACTCCCGTCACTCACTGTCAGTGTCAATAAACAGTAACAATGGAGGTTGAAAGGGGTCTTTGTTGTTAATTATTGTCCATGACAGGAATTTTGACAGAACTGAAATCCCGTTTACAAACCAACAGAAAAAAAGGCGGTCTCGGAGACGGCAGGAACTTCTACGCCGCACTGCATTGGATTAATAACAGCAGCATTTATTAAATTTATAAATATTTAAAATAAGAAAGTTGCTATGCCAAAAGGGCACTTCGGGTTGACTGATCGGCTTCAAAATCTAATCAGCTCCTCTCCCGCACAGACAATAAAATAAATTGCCACGAAAATGACATTTTTCGAAAAAATGGCACTAAGGTTTTCGGCTTGAAAAAAAATCAGTTATCAAATCCGGTAATAAAAATATACATTTATGCATAGTTTTTTTTTCACGGCACCATTTTTTGGTCAAAAGGGCCCAAGTGTGAATACATTTTTAGAAGCAGAATTTGAAGAGCATTCATATGGTAATGCGAAAAATGGGGGTTTGCATTTAAATTTTTAAAGTTGATGTGCCAAAAAGGCACTTTCCGTGAGCCGGTGTAGCCCAGATTCTAATCAGCACCTACAAATCTCCCACTGAATATGTGTGCCAAATTTCATCAAAATCAGTTCAGTAGTTTCGGCTGTAGCGTGTCCACAGACACACGGACAGACACACATTTTTCAAAAATAGGTTTTTTGGGTTCCTGGGACCCCGAAACGTAAAGATTTGATGTCAGTTCAATTTCGAATTTTTGATCGATTTTATATACTGCTCCGCCTTGAGCGTAGAAGGTAAAAAAAAAGGCGGTCTCGGAGACGGCAGGAACTTCTACGCCGCACTGCATTGGATTAATAACAGCAGCATTTATTAAATTTTTAAATATTTAAAATAAGAAAGTTGCTATGCCAAAAGGGCACTTCGGGTTGACTGATCGGCTTCAAAATCTAATCAGCTCCTCTCCCGCACAGACAATAAAATAAATTGCCACGAAAATGACATTTTTCGAAAAAATGGCACTAAGGTTTTCGGCTTGAAAAAAAATCAGTTATCAAATCCGGTAATAAAAATATACATTTATGCATAGTTTTTTTTTCACGGCACCATTTTTTGGTCAAAAGGGCCCAAGTGTGAATACATTTTTAGAAGCAGAATTTGAAGAGCATTCATATGGTAATGCGAAAAATGGGGGTTTGCATTTAAATTTTTAAAGTTGATGTGCCAAAAAGGCACTTTCCGTGAGCCGGTGTAGCCCAGATTCTAATCAGCACCTACAAATCTCCCACTGAATATGTGTGCCAAATTTCATCAAAATCAGTTCAGTAGTTTCGGCTGTAGCGTGTCCACAGACACACGGACAGACACACACAGACACACAGACACACATTTTTCAAAAATAGGTTTTTTGGGTTCCTGGGACCCCGAAACGTAAAGATTTGATGTCAGTTCAATTTCGAATTTTTGATCGATTTTATATACTGCTCCGCCTTGAGCGTAGAAGTTAAAAGCCTGAGACACACAACCCCCGCCTTCGTTAATATGCGACGGGACTTTACTTGGAAATCCCTAGAAATGCATCAGGAAATAAGTAGAAATGCATTTTCTGTACGTAAGTGACCCCTCTATTTTGATCAACGACTAGATCCGGAAAAGTTTTTACTTGCACTTTACTTCCGAGTATTTCCAAGTACTGCGTGTATATACTTCCCCTGGTATCGCAACTTCCACGTATTTTCAGCTTCTCAGCAAAGTTTCAAGTAAAACAATACGAAGTTGTCTTCTCAATGATTCTCAGACTAAATGCTATTATTATATGTATAAGTTTATCAAGAACATTTCACAATGGAAAACACTAGCCAACTGCTAACGCGTTTCAAACACAATTGACCAGAGGCGGACTGGCATGGTGGCGGCAGACCACTTTTACGATCTACCAGGCCACTTTCATATCATCATTATTATTATTTTGGTTGAGATGTGCTGTGTTAAATATTAATAATTGTCAATGAATTAGGAACATTAATCTACCTAACATAATAATTTATAAATTGACATAACGGATATATTTTCATTCAGTAGCAGCTGTTTGTCAACATCAACACCAGTCGTCTCTAATTTTGTACATTTTTCGCCAGATTCTTCCAACATTTTTTCTTTTTATCTTTCACCACCGTTACGTTTTTTAACATTAAATAAAATTTTATGCGAAATAGCAAAGCCAAATAACCTCTCGCTCCGAAGTCAAAATGCTATACTGGATATTGCTGTTGGCAAGAGCAATTAGGCACAGCATAAGGCTCGCACAATTGTGATATTATATTTCCTATTTTTGTTTACATTTAGAAATTCAGTCATTGGCGTAAGTAAGATTATTTTCTAGGGTGCATGGGCCTGGCCTAGCCGTATCTCTTTGAGCGAGGGTGCGTGTCAAAATTTGCCAACTTAACGGTCACGCATTTTCCCAGCACTTCGCTATAATATAAACGCAAGGAAAACAATGAAAAAGTTAACTTTAGTCAGGCAAATTTTTTACCAATTTGGTAATTATTTATATAAAAAGAGTGATTACTGTGTAAAGAAGGTCACATTATCTAACAGATTTATATCAACAATTAGGTCAGTCCACGACCTGCCACACGCATGCCGGCTATCGACTAGGTGAACCAAGGTATTTTATAAAATTCTGGTGGAGCTCGACTTCGAAAGTCAACTTCACAGGCTTCTAAAAAATATTTTACGACGTGGCGATTTCTGATTTTCTGCCTCAATTTCTGGGGTGGGCACCCAACATACGGGGGGAGGGGGAGGGGGGGGGTCGTGACCCTCCAGGCCCGGCCCTAGCTACGCCAATGAATTCAGTTTTGTTTGGTTTCGTACGGTTTGTTTATAGATATTTGAGTTATTTGATTTTACACTTAATGTACGAGGGGTGAGTCGCAGGGGAAAATTTTGTACACTAGATTTCATTAATATACATTGACTTCCATCGGTGGACAACCCCTCGCCCTCGGTCAAAATCTATACATTTTAGAAAAACTAAAAAAAGTTGCATTGGTTTCAGCGTCTTCTTTTAACCTCCCCACTCCACTTCACCATTTAAAAAAAAGGGAGGTTACTGCAATCACTAAAATTTTCGAATTGGAGATAAGACCGGATCTATACGTTTTGAGGTCTCAGGAGCCCAAAAAAGTGGTTTTTAAAATGTGTCTGTATGTATGTACGTACGTTCGTACGTACGTACGTACGTTCGTAAACACGCCACAGCCCAAACTACTCGACCGATTTGGCTGAAATTTGGTACGTGTGCATGTGATAACCCAACTTAGATCTGAAAAGCTTTTGGAGCCAATCGTGCAACCAGAAGCGCCATTTTGGCACATCATATTTTAAATTTTAAATGTAAACCCCCATTTTTCACGTCACCATAAGAAAGACCTTCAAATTCTGCGTCTAAAAATGTATTCATTCTTAGTGCCCTTTTGACCAACAATTAAAAAAAAATAGATTTTTATCGGACTTTAAAATCGCGGTACAGCCCAAGCCCCTCAACCGATTTGGCTGAAATTTTGCACATGGGGATTGTATTACAAGTCGAAGAGTTGAACAAATTTTGGATTCAATCGGCCCACGGAAAGTGCCGTTTTGGCACACCAATTTCGAAACTTAAAATTATTCTCTCATTCACCCATCAAAAACAACTTTTTGAAAGATTTATTGTTATCATCAGAAAGGTCTTCAAATTCTGGTTTTAAGTGAGATAAAATTTATTCGCATTTAGTACCCTTTGGGTAGAAAAATCGAAATTTTGTAATAACACTGAAACCACGTTATAGCCCAAACTACTGGATCGATTTGTCCGAAATTTGGTACATGGAGGTTAGGTAACCCATTGAAGAGCTGAAAGGCTTTTGGGAGCAATTGGTCCACGGGAAGTGCAATTTAGACATATCAACTTTAAAACCTTAAAGACAATAAGTCACGGAAATCAAAGACCCATGCGTTGGGGAGGTTCCAGCCGCTTCTCTGCTGCCTTTTTTTTATGATGGCATCAGTTGGCAATATTTACCTGGAAAATTGTTTGTTAAAATTTCTCTCTTTCTTGACATGCAAAATAGTTACTTATTAAATAAAACAGGTTTTAACCCCATTTTTAACACAAAATTTGAAATTCTAGTGTTACATTTTTTGACAAAGTTGGCACCTATTGATTATACAGGAAAAACCGAGAAAAAAGCCTTCAAAAGTATAATAATTTATTGTGATGAAATGCAGCGAAGGTCCGTGACACGTTCAGCGAGTTCCATTCTTAAAATTTCACCCCCTTTTGGCAAACGAACGCGACGTGAATCCCTGCCAAAAATGTCAGTCGATAAAGTTCAATGTTTACATTTTCCTTGACCTAGGCAATCAAATTTCCTGCAGCGAAGACGCGTCTATAAGCTTCCTCCCTGAGGGACGTCCGTTATAAAATTTTATTGCCGATTCCTGACCTAACTTCTCCCCAATCTCATGTTCCGTTAAAATTAACCCCGTCGACGAAACATTCCGTAATTCGACCATTTTCTCGTTCTTTTATTCTTTCTCTGAAATTGCTTTAATTCCTGTCCCCTGAAAATTCCGAAATATCCTATAGATAGCATCGCGCGCCCATCCCATTATTATTAATCCGCTGGAAGATCCATTAGGATTTATTAGAAAATTTCTCTTTTATAACCACGTCCGACGATATTAACGTCGTACATCAACGTCATCGGAACAATCGCTCCTCTGTACGCCCGATAAATTGACTGATTATCCGAGGCTAAAAGAAAGACAACATCTCCATCCATTATCTCAAGCCGTTATCCCTTTCTTTGACTACCGGATTATAAATCCCCGAGTGTGTTTGTACGCCCTTCTAAAAATAGCAAAGGAAACTTTCCTCCACCGCTAAATATAGCCCTGTTGAACTGGGTTAAACGCCAATTACGGTATCAAATCGGCCGGTTTCTGAACCGGCGATGATTTCAGGTTTCAGGAGATTACGAGTGCGAGGGCGCGACCGCTTTAAAAATAACCGCCGGAGAGCCATTCCTGAAATTATTGAAATTTGACGTAATGAAACTCCTACGGGAAGCGATTTCATTAACTCTCAAGTTGTTTACGAAAGATTAGGATTCAAATAATGAAAATGCTCGTGACGGTTGTTTTTCAAAAATTTTCTCTGGAATTTTCTATACCAAGCATGTGCAAGTGCAACCTACGGCCCGCGGGCCAGTCAATTTTTACAGGTCCGAGAATCCACAATCAAATTTAATAGACAACGGCCCGCGATGTCTATCTCGTGTTACGTATTACAACGTCATAAGAGGGAAAATGATACAGATACTGGCAGACTCAGTAATTTGGCGCAGCATCTGCATCCTTTTTTCTCTTGTGGTGAGGTAATACGTAACACGAGATAGATTCACCCCGATTGAAGGTACTGGCCGCAGCATGGCAGGCCGAAATCGACATAAGCAACATTCTGGGCTTGGAAGTGGCCAAATGCTCGTATGTAACTTTTGAAATCAGCAATTTGTAATTTTTTGTAAATTCATGAACATAAAGCAAACTTTTTCGTAAACCCACTTAGGTAATTAAGATTTATACTCGGATTTATAATAATTAATGTATAATTCGTAAAAGGCGTGACTTTGAAATTCCCCAAAATTTTCGCGCACAAAAGTCTTCTTCTTACTCCTCTATTTTCTATTACTACTTTGATATGCGGCTCGCGTTCGTTTTCTGAATTTAGGTTCTGGCCCGTGTAGAAAAAAAGTTGCATATGCATATAAAAATTAAAATATAAACATTATAAATAAAAACGCAACAAAAACACAAATGTAAAGACAATATTGAAAGAAAAGTCTCGTTCCCTCTTTTTTCTCTTGGTTCGATTAACGCCGGAAAGATCGTCTAAAATTATCACTGCCGGCAGTTTCCATGTTTTGAAAAGTTGGCAACTACACAATAAAATCTCCAAGTTTAAATTGGCAGAAATGTGGGTGTTCATTGTGCAGTTGGCGGCACTGCTTTTAAATAAATGAACGTGCTGTGGTTGTATCCGATAAAGTTTGAGATATTCTCCGAGATATACTTTAAGATTTTGAATGTAAAAGAAGGTGCTTGGAGAACTGGTAACATTGAATTGAGTCAAATAAAGTCTAAAAGGGAATTGAAAAGTTAAGCGTTATTTGCTCAGTTATTTGAATACATTATTTGAAATTATGTTTTTTGCATATTTACAATGAAAGTCGTCTTTTTTAATGAAAAATCGTAATGAAAGTACCACTTTTTTTAACGAAAAAATCGTAATGAAAGTATCACTTTTTTAACGATTTTAACATTTTTTCATCTTTACATCTTACATCTTTACATTGTTACATTATATTATCACACCAAAGGAAGTAAAGGGCTACCCACCCAGTGTTGCCAATCATTACTCCCTCATCATATAGAAAAAAATTTCTTTTATGTGACAATTACTGAAGAAGTGAATTCAGTGGCGGATTTAGGGGGGGGGGGGCGAGGGCCCCCCCCCGAGATCCGTACCTAATCATAAACTTCGTACATAGTGGGCTGTGTACGCGGCCGCCTGGGGCGGCAAAATTTTAGGGCGGCAGTTTGGGTTTTCTAAAAAGTTTTTGGGGCGTCACAGTTACACAGTGTCTGTACCTACCAATTTGATTGAGCATTTCTTATAATAATTATTCAGACATGAGGTTTTAAAATAAAATGTAGGTTTACTTAAGCAAGGGCGGGACCTAGGACGTTCTAGGGGGAGTAGAGTTAGTCGCTATGATTCAAAAATTTCATGCAGAAATGTCCTATTTTACTCTTTTTGTAAGAAATGCGATCTCGATAAAAAATTCTCCTTATGGGACTTAAGTTTTTCAAATAATGTCACTAACATTCTGAAGTGCTTAGAAAATGCGTGACCTTGAAATTTTGTAAAATTTTCGCCTGCGGCGCATTTTCAACCCCCCCTGCCATTACTGTCTAACAAATTATTCCCCCATTCAACGAGCCCCACTATTAGAGCGGCATAATTCTACTTCGCCTAGGGCGGCAAAACTTTCTAAGTGGCCCCTGCGTCCACTGGTTTAAAATTATGGTTTCCCATCAATTCGCCCCCCCCCCCCCCGAGATTGTCTTCTGGATCCGCCACTGAGTGAAATGAATATATAGCTCCTTTCTTCATTGTTCACTGATACATCGTTTCCCCGTTTAAAGCTCACTCCCAGTCAGTTTCAGACAGGGAGGATTTTCAAATAGGCGCGGGACGGCAGATTTTTTGGGGCGACAATAGTTATTTGTTTAACAAGGCAAAAAAAAATTGCATGCGCGGCAGTAAAAGCAGCAGTAAAAATGCACTTCTATGACTACCCGCGAAAAAATGTTTTTTGGGTATACTTATTAGTAGAGAGCGGAATGTATGAAATAAATCCTGTAGTTCGAATAACGTGAATTAACTTCGATTGGTGTTTATTTGTGCACCTTTTATAGATAATTGAGAGAGTTCGAGGGGAGTTTAGCATATTTTGCAGTAGGACTGGTGCATATACAGCGTGTCTCAGAACTCCTGTATAAGCCGGTAATGGTAGATTCCTGGACTCAATCTAAGAAGAATTTTCCTTTGCAAAAATTGCGAGGGTCCAATAGTTTTCAAATGGGAAGCAATTGCAGTCCGCCAATCATAATGAATGTCTGAATCAGCTATAGTAAGACAAAATAAGGATGTGCAAGATGTTGCCGAGATACACAAAAAAATAATAATGGCACAAAGAGTAAGACATCACAACTTTTTGTGTATCCCAGCAACAGCTTGCACATTCTTATTTTACTTTACCATTTAATTAAGAGATGCATTCTGATTGGTGAAGATCAACTGCTTCTCATTTGAAAACTATTGAACCCTCGCAATTTTTGCAAAGGAAATATCGTTTTCGATTCAGTCCAGGAATCTACCATCACCGGCTTATACGGAAATTCTGAGACACCCTGTATATGCATATTTTATGTATTTTCCGGCTAAACAATCAATAAGTAAACAGCCAATACGTGACATACAACTGGCGTTTAGACGTATGCATTTTGACGCGATTTCGTTTGTCGTTGCATTGTTGTCAATTCCTTTAGAAGAGGTCATCGCACAAGTGGCTAAAGCAATCGCTTTTTATTTGATATTTTTGCTTATTCCAGGAGGTTCAAGGAAGGTATAATGATTATATTGATAAACCCGTCACGTTTGAGTAAAACTACAAATAAATCGCAAAAATACCCCATTTTTAGCGAATATTCACTGACGGGCAACCGCGAAGGAAATCTGGTGTACAGGATTGAACGAAATCAAGGAAATCATGGTAAAAGTGGAAATCAGTGTACAAGATTTCGGGTCGCGATTGCCCCCTCGATATTTAATTTATTTACTAATTTATTCTATTCATAGACGTGAGAGTTTAGGAATATAATAATTACGTTCTTTGAATTTACATATACTTATCAAATAAAAAGCGATTGCTTCAGCCACTTGTGCATGTGATGACAACAAACGAAATAGCGCCAAAATGCATACGTCGTCGAGACGTCAACCCGAGCGTCAACCTTAAACGATACGTCAAGAAAACTATCATCGACAACGAATCGAAAACGTGTTTTTTTTCTCTTTAAAACTCTTTATTTTATCAAAAATTGTTCCAACAAAAGCTGAAATGCAAATTAAGGTTCATCTGTTGATGTCGAGGGTGATGTAAAATTCACTAGACATTAATAATTCAAAATAATACAAAATATGTGTATGACGTAACTGCTCAGCGAGGTTCAGCGAAGAAGATATCAAAAAAATTCACAACTTCTCGAAATTTCCTTATGTAAGAGCACATTTTTCACACCGCTGTAAAGAGAAAAAAATTACATTTCCATAATGATACTATACTTGACATAAATGGCATATCTTGTCAATTGTCATTAAAAAAAATGTCTATGACGTAATGGGCCTTTCCAACAATTTTTGAAAATTACAAAACAATAAAGAATACGCTTCCTTAAGACGCCTCTTCAGTAAATATTTTGTTTCAAAACTTGTAGTTTTTTAATAAAATAATATTCAAAATTCAGAGTCAGCAATGCCGATAAACTGCTCAGGGTCGGTTTTTCCATCTCATGTTAAATTTAACATGGGGTTATTTCCATTTTTTTAAATAATGCAGACATTTATACATAGCATACTTCTTGAACAAACATTTAGGAATTTTGTTGAAAGCTTGGCCCATTTTAACCTCCTCACTCCACTTCACCACTTGAAAAAAAAGGGAAGTTACTGCAATCAGTAAAATTTTCGAATTTGAGATAATACCAGATCTTTCCGTTTTGAGGTCTCGCAACCCAAAAAAGTGGTTTTAAAAATGTGTCGAAGTTCGTACGTACGTACGTTTGTAAACACGCAACAGCCAAAACTACTGGACCGATTTAGATGAAATTTGGCCCGTACGCATCTCATTACCCAACTTAGTACTTTAGTACATAACCCAACTTTAGTCCCTAAGGTAGATGATTTTTGTTGAATTTACCTCGGAATTTACGGTACAAAAAAATAAAACTTTACGAAAACGCAGTTTCATCTTGTGCACCCTGGAAAGTATTCTATAATCGGTCAATAAATAAGAAAGTCTAGAAAAAAGTTGGGGCGTTTTTAGTGTTGACACCTCGGTTGACACTATCTGTATAACAAAGTTCGTAAATTAGTTACAGAATGAGAAAATTTATACTCTTAGCGGTTTTTCTTCTTTTGCTTTAACAATTACAATAGTTACAAGTATTTCCGAGCAAATTTGTACAACGGAGCAGTACCTATACCGCATAGTGTACCGAATAGTACGAAGCAGTATGACACTAGAGCAGTGCTTTGTACACGAAAAATCCGGCCGGTTAACCCCTCGCTTCATGTTCATTGATCTCTACCAGGAAAATTTGGTATTTTTACAATTACCATCAAAGTTATTTCAAGCGGATTTTCCGAATTCGCTCGATTTCATGGAAAAAAATCAGGTCGGGTGAAAGGAAACCATTAAAAGTGCCTATGGGTTTATCGACCGAAACTTTAAATTCTGTTTACGTGAATTTTAAGTTATTTTAATTTTGTATACGCAATAAATCAAAACATTAAATTAAAAGCAACTTTTCGGGAAAAAAGTTATTAATAAATTTTTCGCCTAAACCCCTGCAAGCAAAAGAAAGCAACAGGAGACTATTACGATGCAATATAATTTCAAGGCGCCCACGATAACAACAGATCAGTTTTGAAAGTGTCACGACCCAAAAAGCGGCTCATTCATGAAGTAAAATTCACGTCAACTTTGAATGAACCTTTTTATGGGTCCTTTGGCAGAGTTCGGGAAAGCGTCTTTTCATTGCGGCGGGTTGGTCAGTAAACACAATTAGATCGAGGCGTTCCCTTACGCACGGTATACACTACCGAGAACTATAAAAATTTACGTAGAACCCTAAAAATAAACCCGCGAATCGATCGCCCAGAAATGATTCTATGGAAAAACTTACTTTTATTCTTGTGTCTGCAGTGATTGAGCTTACACATGCTGAAGGACTGTCCCATGGATCGGAAAGAGCCCTTTCTGTTGTGAAAGCCGCGATGCCTCGCGGCGAGGGGGCCGCCGCCTACCGTCGAGGAGGCCACCCTGGGGCACAGCCCCACATCGCGCCACCACTGTTTCAACGTCACCGCAACGCCGGAAACCTTCACCAGGATCCCCTTTTTGCGTTTCGCCTGTTCTTTAATGGTTTTGCCTCCGACCCGGAAGAGCTGCAGTTTCAGCCTTTTCCGGTGCAATCGCAAGTTTGAGGACGCCGTCTTGGAGGGTGGAGGCACCCTAAGCTGAATTTTGGTCAGGACTAGCGCCGGATGGGAATCTGCGGAAATTCTCCCTAAGTCATGGTCGCAGAGGATCGATTCATGTGGATTTGTTTCTTTAAGCCACGAATAAATTACGTATTCAAATTGAGATACTCCTCGAGATACTCTCGTGAGTTGCCGGTTAGTTCCAGAATCCACAACTCGAGGAGACGGTGAATTAATAAAGTTTATTAATCAAGAACGTGTCCGGATCAGACGGACCGCAGATCAATTATACGTCATGTTTCCTTATCAACTCGATTCGTTTTCAGGGGCAAAAAAAATTAGAAAGTTCTATAACTTCTACCACTTCGGAACATCAAAAATCGAGGGGTGAGCCGCAAGGGAAAATTTTGAACACTAGATTTCCTTTTGGAAAGATTTCCTCCGATTTCCCCAATATTTCCCCAGATTTCGTCAAGATTTCCTCGAATTTCCCGGAGACATTTTTGGCAAGATTTCTCCCGATTTCCCCAAGATTTCCTAGCACCGACTTCAGATTTCCCCTGCAGCTCACCCCTCGTCAAAAATCAAAGAAAACTTCCCAGAAAACTTATAGTTCATTTTTCACTCGTTTTTTACCAAAAAACCACTTTAAGCGGATGGGCTGTTTAGTATGCATTAACCTCGGTATATAGGCTAAACTCAACTAGGTAGAACTTAAAAGCAAATTTATAGATAACCGAGATAAGCTCGGACTGAACAACCGGTCCCTCGATTTTCAGTGTTAACCGAAGTGTTAACTAATTAAATACATATACCGTTAGAAGAAAGGTTAGAAGTTCCTACAAAATATAAAAATTCCTCGAAAAATTCAGAAGTTAGGCTTGGGTGTACGGTGTGTACGTTACGTATAAAACATTGCAGGAATCTTACTTACACCAAGACAAGATTGAATGGTTAAGGTGCCAGCCAAGGTGCCAGCCCCCCCCCCCATTATTGCACATTTTCAAAGTGAGCCGCCAGTGTCTAAAACTCGGTCAAAAAGATTCTAAAAAGTCGAAGACACACGTAATTTTGTTAAAACTTTCTAAAAGTTGCATTTTTCCCGAGGGAATTAGCATGGGAATTAGAGGAATTACCAGGGGAATTTAGAGGAATTACGAGGGGAATTAGAGGAATTACCAGGGGAATTAGAGGAATTACTAAGGGAATCAAGAGGAATTACCAGGGGAATTGGAGGAATTACAAGGGGAATTAGAGGAATTACCGAGGGAATTACCAGGGGAATTAGTGTACAAAAATATTTTCTGCGAAATACCCCTCGATTTTTCCCAACCTGACATAATTTGTCATATTCAATCTTTCCAGCGGAAATTTTGAGCTGCAGAAAAATGTATTGAATGCCGGATGCAGCTACTACGGCATCGGTTTACTCCTCGACCTGACCTCCGATCTCGAATATCGAAAAGCGGTTGATCCCTCGTTAAAATGCCGCACTACAAATCGGACAATTTGACAGATTTATAGTTACGTATTAAATTAATCTCGGATTTTAATTTAAAAACAATATTTTGCGATTATAAGAGAACTTTGACCCTTTGCGAATTCGCACAAAACTGACAGCTTTAAGGTTTACCTTTTATCGAGTCTTTTATTTACCTAATTTACCTGGAGAAACTGAACACTTTCTGCGACAAAACAAATAAAACATTGAGCGAGGCGACAATAATTCGTATAGACACTAAAGATAATGGGCCTCGTAATGGGCCTATACAGCGATTTTTTTTTATTGGTGAATATCAATCTACATTAAAAATAAAAATACCCGTATTTTTTTATTTTGGAATATTCCCATTAGTAGACCTCTAAAAAAATGTTGAAAGTTTGAAGAAATCTGAGCCTGATCAAACGCAGGCGAGTAGGCGGGGATAGTGACGTAAAGTAGTAAGATCCAATCACCTTGTAAGCGTGATTGCTTTGCCAATTCTGATTGTTGAATAGTATACGTCACGCGCTTCACTCTCGGTGCCGAACCAATAGAAAATGAGGTCAATAGCCAACTTTGAATGAATTTTTTAAAGTCAGGGTTTACGTTAGGGTTGCAGTTTTGCCATGACAATTAAGAATAATTTTTAGTAATGGCCTGAACATAACGGATTCTTGAATTTACACAAAACTGTACAGGCCCATTCAGATGAGCATTCAAAATGTAACAATAATACTTGAAGCCAAAACATAACCGAACATAACATAGGAAATAAGTGGGGGGGATTTCACAGTGGGCAGTGGTGTACAAATTTTCGGCAGTGTTAGTGGGAAATGTTAGGCAGTGGTTGCAAAAATTGGGCAGTGGTTGCAAAAATTGAGCAAATTCGACAGTCGGGGGACTTCACAGTCGGCAGTGGTGTACAAATTTACGGCAGTGCCCTGAAAATTCGGCAGTGGTGTACAAATTTTTGGGGTGTGAAATGCCCCCCAGAAATAAGATAATTTTTGTTTAGATAATATTGTTCATTTTACAATTATTATCATCTCGAGATCAAAAGAGATATGATGCTCGAGTCGAGATAGTGACTCTGATGTAGGTTCGAAGTCGAGGTCGAAGTGCTCAAGGAACGGTCATGCAATCTGACAAATTTTGGACAACTTTTAACTGCAGAAATCCACAATACCAATAGTCTTGGTGACGAACCATCCTGCAATCGCACTTAAACGTTGCATGTCCTAAAAACCTTCCACGCTGCGACCTTGAAATCTAATCAAATCGTAAGTCAACAATAACTGATCTACTTACTACTTGGAATTATTGTACAATAAAAATTTGTGGTACATCAATGATCCTTAACAATGAAATCATTTGTACATAATCGCTGAAAAAAACAAGGCAATAAACCGATATGAAACCGAATAGCCGGAATGGAAACCTGATACGATTATTCAGCGGCACTGACCAACGTCACATTGATAATTCGTGATCTTTTTATTGCAACTTTGATGACTGGTTGTCTTTTTAAACAAATAATGTACTGACGAAACATTAAACAATTCCGAGAACAATTCTCCGTTTTTGATTTTACTGGGTTTTCAAAATGGATCAAATTAAATCAAAATCGGGTAAAAAATAAACAAGATACTGCAAAGGCGCCGTGATTAGGCCTCGGATTAAATTCAAAATCTGGAAATATAATCAGATTCTAGTCAGTTTCAACCGAGGTGCCCACTGAGTATGCGATAAGAATAAGTATGTGCCAAATTTCATTTCGATATCTTCAGTAGCTTGAACTGTAGCGTAGCGTGACCAAGAGTGGGACTAAATCTATTTGGCAATAACGCCAATTGGATTTTATTTTTAGGAACTTCTCGAGTTGACCATTTATATCTGAGGGGTTTATTACTTGTGTAGTTAGTGGGACAGTTTTTATGAAGTCATGACGTAGTCTCGAGAAGTCATGATGCAGTCTCATGTCGTCGCGTGCAGTCATGATGTAGTCTCGTGTAGTCATTATGTATTTAGTCTCATGTAGTCATCGTGTAGTCATCGAGGTAGTCATGATGTTTCGATAAGTCCTACTCCACTATTCCACCTATACCTCGACCTATACCTATGTAGTCATTTGTAGTCCTATGTAGTTACGGTGTAGTGCCATGTAGTCAAGATGTTAGTCATGTTGTAGTCTCATATAGCTTATGCTAGATGTAGTCTTGTCGAAGTCTCATGTAGTTTATGCTAAATGTAGTCTTTGGGACACTATTTTTTGGAATGATAAACCCCTAGTTTATATCTTCCGAACATTAATTCGACGAGTTCGACAATATAATTTATGTCTCAGTTGATTTGGGCATCACTGTTGATAACAGCCAAATAAATGCTGCCCAATTAAGACAAGTAAGCGAGCAAGTAATAGAGTATTCTTGTTGAAACCGAAGGTTTAACTCGTCCTACGGACTCGTTTCAACTCGAAAAGAATATGTATAATATATTTTAGTTATAGATGCGAATAAATTATTAAAATAAATGTAGGCAAATGGAGAAAAATCCTGAAAAAATCCATAAAATGAAACCGTAATTTGGAAAATGGGAGGCGGCATGGAAATTGGAAACCGTACGTAGGTACGGTCAGCGCGAGCGGTTCATTAGTTCAAACCGCCTAGGTCAAATACCCCCAACCCAACCTGTTGGAAAAAAAACGCCCGAAAACAAAACGATCCATAAGCATAATCCATGCAAATTTTATGTGCGAAAACCAGATGTTTTTCTAATTCGCGGATTCCCATGGATCGCCAGACAATATCGATGACATTTAAGATAAGGATAAAATTCAGGAATCCAGTTTCTTGACTGGAAAAACTCAGGTCAGGTTCAATATCAAGGGCGCGCGAATTGTGTGCAAGCCCCAAGAAAATATTTTCTTTTATTTTCGGCGCCTCATTCTGTTTACCCGTCTTTGATAAGTGCGTTACACATTGATAAGTACGGCGCCGAGTTATGGGGTCAAAAAATCCCAAAGAATCCACCGGACAAAGGTCAAAAAAACGCTGAGTCAATCCGGAAAAAAGCGCGTGGTGGGCAACTCAACCCCGGTTAATCATCAGTCATCACCATGGACAAATTTGAAAAAAAAACCAATTTGATAATAACAAAAACAATGTTATCGAGCGTCGCGTAATCTGCATCACGTTCGAAACGGAAGGTTAACGTAATCTTAATCTTTATCGGAATCCACATGAATCGATCGTAACAATTCGAATGACCAACCATGAAAAACTTCTCAAAACCTCTGAAACTCACTGCACAAAAATCCACCAAAATCGAAAGGAAACAATAACAAAACAGCGTTCGAACGCACCGGAAATCACATTTTCCGCAAACTTTCCATAAGAAACGGAACGGGTCGCGACTCGCACGGGCCGTGTCGCCGCGGTCTAATCGTCTGCACGTCTGGGACGTAACTAAATCGGACGCGCTCAAACGCGCCAACCGAACCAGACTGGAAATATTGCGGTGCGCAAAGTATCCGATTCCAACTTGTTACGAACGTTGCCGATCGCCGAGAAATTGATAACTTTTATTCATGTGTTTGGACGTGATGTGATGTTGCACACACACGTTGGAAAAATTACCGATAATCGGAGAGGATTATTGCGATGCGGACGAGGATTGACGGCGCCGGCGGCGGACGTGTCCGGAGTCCGACCGCAACAAGATCGGGCTGGCGCAATCTTGGGTAATTTTGGGCAATAGATCATGTCTGGGTTTGCATCACAACAAACGGACTAGTAAAAGTAATCGTAAACAGTGAAACCGCAGATTTCTACGTCCTCTAATGTAGGAGATATCAGAGGAATGCTTCCGGAGTCGTAACGTTACAGTGCTTCAGCAGTCAGATCCAGATGGCCATTTGCCTTTATGAGATTTTTGGGAAAAGGAAGTGAGTTCTGACGATAGCAGAAACCCAAGCAAACATCAGCAGTTGATTGATTTACTGGTAAGACTTTACTTTTGACCGGTAGTAAATGTTGTGAGTTACACTGATGTCATAACAATCAATTTCTGATTTTTCTATTAAAATAGCTCTACATGATGCCTTTAGAGAATAGCTAAGCCAGAAGGAAACCAATATTTTAGAAGCAAACTTTTCTGCAAGGAATGGACAATAAAATCGAAGATAAAATACACAATTATAATTACTAGGGTTTTCTTTTGACTTAAGGCTGTCTGACACGGTAGTATTTCTGGTACTTGCAGCAAAGCTTGAAAATCTGTACTACCAAACCAATACAGAAAATGTTTAAAATTGATAGTAGCAAAGATTTACCTGCAAAGGACCCCTCACCAACATAAGGGGAAAACTCTCAATAAACTAAGAATTATGAGTTCATGGACACCAATTAAGGAAAGGGGTGGGTCAGGTTCAGGTAATTCTTGTTGTTCTGCATTTAAATAGTTCATTTTATTCTTGCCTTTTGCGCGAATAAATCGAGTTATAGTATTTTCAACAAAACTTCCGTTGCACGTCATCAATAGAATTTTCGATTTGCGCATTTATCTGAGGTGTCTCACTTAGTCTCGGCAGTTTCATTGATTCATTAAAATTTTTGGGCATCAAATTGCTGAGAATAAGTGAGGCTCCTCCGAAAGCTCCTCGGATAAATGTGTAAATAGTAGACGTTTATTGATGACGTGCAACGGAAGTTTTGTAGATATGACTATATCTTGTGTACGGTGAATAGTGATATAAAATCAGTTTTTTTCAAAACTAACTGTTTGTGATACATCGTTCTTGATTCAATATTTTCGCAATTGTTTTGTGAAACTATTCATTTGAAATGGAGTATTATGTGTGTGTTGCTGGAGGCTGGAGGTCGACCAAAAGGATTCCGTCTTCCGTCGCTTGGAGGGCTTAGAAAACATTACTCCTGAATTTCCAGTCTGCATGAGGTACCTATGTTGGCATTTTATACCTACTAATGATTCATTATTTATAAAAGTTGAATTACACAACATCGATAAAATATACATATACAACCTCACAGTTGCACCGAGAGTTGCACTTATACCTAATAAAATAAAATATAAAAAGTATATGTTATTACGAAACTAATTAATCGTTGTTTGTAAAACTTATGAGTCTCAGACTTGTATTGCCCTTTATATGCCTTTATTTAATAAAAATTCTTCTCTCTTGCTCATAAATGTCATTTGAAAGGGCAATAAAGTTATTTTGATTTAATAAAAATTACACCACCACTTTAGCAAAGAATCTTAAAAAAACTATTTCTTCTTGTTTAGGTATTTATGAATCCTTTGTTAATGATGTTTAGGTATTTATGAATCCTTTGCTAATGATAGAGATAAGGACCTTTAAAATTCACAATAGCTTCTCATTATGGGAAACTTAAAGTCTTAATTGGGGCCATAAATAAACATTGATGATTTATGACCTTTTCGGAACTTCTACCTCCAAGTGCTATGGTAATTTTTCGATGCTCACCCTATTAGTAGGTATCTCGGAAACCATAATAGATGGAGAGTAGTAATAAATTTGAGAAAAATTGCGCCATTTGTTGGTGATTAAGATTCTGAAGAGAATTCCCCGATACTCTGATTCGTTCCTGAGTTATCACAAAAAATCTTAAAATTACCAATTTAAAAAAAAATTAATATCTTCCTAACGTTTTATGTTATTTAAACAAATGAATCGCAATCTATCGAAAGAACGTTTGTCCAAATTTAGTTCGTACAGAACATGCAGTGATGTGAGCCGGTCATATGACCGTGTCATGACGTTCGGTCATGACGGTCATGACCGTCACGTCACAATACAAAATGACCGTGACCAATAATAATAATAATATTAAAAATAAATTTTATTCTTTATTACTAAATAGGTAATTGCATTAAACGCAACCCTTTAGCCTGTTAATAATAATATACTTACATGGACGGAAAAACAGAGTAACCAACAAAAATTTCGACATTCGTGATAATTTGGTAAAAAAACAAAGTTATTCTGACATGCACGCCTGGCAGTATGAATCAGTATTGATCAGTAGCAATTTTTTCATATAAATTTAAGCCCGTTTAAGAAAATAAAAAACTAGACTCGATCACACGCCCCTGTACCCGTAAGAAAATGATTCGACTTTAATATCAAGTATTTAACAATTCTGACTGAAAATTTTTATAGGTAACTACTTCCCATTAATTAATTTTATTATTATTAACTATGGTCATTTATTACTGTCATATGACCTGGTCATGACGTCACGATGTTACGTGACCGTCATTTTACATCACTGAGAACATGTCATCTGTCATTTTACCGAGGACTTGCTTGGGGATATGACATCCGTCATTTTATCTGAGGACTGTGCAGTGCAGTGAACTAACTTTAAACAATCGTCCTTTCGACAGATTCAGATTGTAATTCACTTAGTTTCCATCATAACCTCCCGTTATCAAATATTTTCTGAATAACACCGTAGAACTAGGTACTTATTTATTTATTTAGCACTAAGGCATCTATCATCTGTCCGATGCCATGGTCGATGTTGTCAATGAATCAATAAGAATCAGTTTACCTAATTGTATTGAGTGCAAGCATAAATATCTTATAAACACTTCCTAAAGTACCCGTGAGTAATTTTTTTTGTAACCCAATTTTTCATTTCTCGTAAAACGTTTGCTTTACGTGGGGCAAAACGGATTCTTTTCTTACATGGGACAAATTGGTCTGAATTATTATTATGACTAAAAGAACACAGATTGGTGCTTGCAGGACACAAACTTTAATATGGAACGTGATTGAAACAGAGTGAGTCAAATTATTATATAAAGCAACATAATATAACACCCTTCTAAACTAATTTTAAAGAAAACTCTAAATAAACATATTAGAAAACATTTTGCCCGTTTATATTTAGTTACGCATCATTATCTACCTGAAAAAAAGGCAAAGAAAATCGAGAATCTATAATCTGATGTTTTCAAAAAATTTTCACTAAAAGCCATATGTATGCTTAGATACGTTGACCGCTTTGCCCCAAATGGAAAAATCCACTTTGCCCCGACCTACAATTATAATTTATTATAAAAATAAAATTACAAATTAAAGACGAGCTTTTATATGTTTCCTGTTATTACAAGTTAAAAAGCATATGGACTAGTTAATAAATAATAATAAATAAATGATGAATTAGAAATGCTCACTGGCATAGGTATTGCTTTCTTACTGACGTTAGTATACAGCTAATAATGGTAAAATCCATTTTGCCCTCAGGAGCCGCTTTGCCCCAACTGCCCCTACTTTGTTTTCTTTCCATTTTTTCCATTTGCCTCCATTTCAGCAACCCTTAGCCCTAGTCTTTTGTCTTTATTAGTACCCGTTTCTGCCTCTATTAGTTATTCTATTCGTTATTTTTTGTAAAGTACCTACTAATTGTTTGTATATGGTATGCCATAATTTATATCTTGTGATTATTGTCTTGTTGTCTCGGCGTAGAGCGCTTTTTGTAGTAGGCATAAGTAAATACATCCTTCATTATTCTGGGTTGCCAATGGAAGGAAATAGTAACCCCAAACAAACTGACTAACAAACTAAACAAAATACAGCCTTAACTGATTTGATTTTCGTCAGGGTTTTATTACATTTCCCCCAAATACGAAAATTTACTCATCACGAGATCCCTGCCGGTTTTTCTCCGAAACTACCCACAACAAAATCCTACATTTCAAACATTAGTAAATCATCTTGACATCAGTTATCTAACACTGGTGTCATCAAGTGGGTTTAGATTATACTTATATTATGATTGCAAAACAGAACTATCCGATAATAATTGTAAACAAAGCGATCCATTGTTTTGAAATTTAAGAAGCCTTCGGAGAGTCATTTCATTATCAATAACAAAAAAACAAAGGAAGATAATCCAAGGACGGCGGGCCCAAATCGACAACTTTGTGCATTTTAACGGTAACTGCGATTTTTCAACCAACCAATGGAGCATAAAAACGCTTTCATTATCTAAAATTGAATTCGCTGACCTTCTTACCGACGACCAGGGGCGTACTCCGCTGCTTTGGGCCTCTTCGGGTTTATTAGACGCGTCTCATCTTAAGTCCGATTCTTACGGCTTTAACTCCGTTGGCGCCATTATTTGTGCTGTTAACGCCTCAGCTTAAGTCCGATACTTGCGGCTTTAACTCCGTTATCGCCATCTTTGTTAACTTGAATTCCCCATTACCCGAGGGCGTCAGAATCATAATAGCGATGGTAAAAGCGTCATTTCCAAACCCCAGGTAAGTTGTTTCTAAAGCACCAAAAAATATACTTTCTCGATTAAAAAATCGTCAATTCTTTTCCCCCAACGAAATTTTCCAATATGCACCTGCATATTAATTACAGTATTGCTTGCAACCTGGTAATTGGAGTGCGCGGTTACGAAATCCGCATAACTAGACTCAATATCGTGTGGTGGCCGAGCGAGTTTACAGTTCGTCGTGGCGCCACGAACCTGACCTTGCCGACGGCCAACACTAACAATTTGCGCCACGATTGCGATTCAATGCGCGAAAAAACAACTCGAATCCACATGCGGAAGCCTTTCCTTTGTGGAACCGGCGGTCTAGACGCGACCATCACCTGTCAATCCGGCAACACCACCTCTTCCATCCGTCAAGGTCCGAGCTGTGGCCCAACTTTGGAAAAAACCGTTTTGCGTACTTAAATTTTTTCCACGAATGTGTTTACTGGAGACGATTCTGTTCCAGGCTTTTAACGCTGGACCGATTTATTAAAGAATACGCTGGAGGCAATATAAATTGCGGCTGTTGAAAAAACGACGCCTTACATCCGCCGCATTTAGCACCGCTTTTAAGCAAAGTAGGGATTAGGGGCGATTCTCGACTCCCATGGATACAATTGACCCAATTTCGACGCAATGGAGAATCTTGCAAAGTGAATGGCAATTTATTGCAGATTGGAAATTGATTCGAATAAAAGTGCAATAGCTGAATCCGAAATCCGAGGAAATGAGCCAGTTCTTAGCCAGAAACAAAGTTGCTGAAAATCAAATCACGTTTTTCCGTCTAGACTAATCACTGAGTACTCTGACTAATCTAGTAATCTAGTTAAAGGTTTAGTAAAAATATGCGGAATTATGAGTGTGACCTCACAGAAGAAAAAATGCAGCAGAGAAGCGGCTGGAACCTCCCCATCGCGTGGATCTTTATATTCTGGGTAGATAGTAGTCAGTTCAACAGAAAATTTGTTATGTTTTGTTCGACAATGTACCAAACAGTCAAAGGACAGTAAATGCGAATGAATTTTATCTTATTTAGAACAAGTATTTGAAGACCTTCCTGATGCTGACCATAAATTTGAAAAAAAAATGTTTAGGGTGGTAAAATTAGAGTATATTTAAAATAGAAAATTGATGTGCCAAAACGGCACTTTCCGTGGGTCGATTGCCTCCAAACATTTTTTAGCCCTTGGATGTATAATACAGTCTCCATGTACAAAATTTCAGCAAAATCGGTCCAGAGGTTTCGGCTGTATCGTGTTTTTAAAGTACGATAACAATCCCGAATATTTCAATTTTTGTCAAAAAGGCACTAAGGGTGCATGCATTTTTAGAAGCAGAATTTGAAGGCCTTTCTTATGGTGAAGTGAAAAATGGGGGTTTGCATTTAAAATTTAAAAGTTGATGTGCCAAAAGGGCATTTCCGGCGGCACGATTGGCTCCAAAAGCTTTTCAGATCTAAGTTAGGTTGTTAGATGCCCACATACCAAATTTCAGCCAAATCGGTCTAGTAGTTTTGGCTGTGGCGTGTTTACAAACGTACGAACGTACGAACGTACGAACGTACGTACGTACGAACATACACACAGACACATTTTAAAAACCACTTTTTTGGGTTCCTGAGACCTCAAAACGCATAGATCCGGTCTCATCTCGAATTCGAAAATTTTAGTGATTGCAGTAACCTCCCATTTTTTAACCTCCCCACTCCACTTCACCATTTAAAAAAAAGGGAGGTTACTGCAATCACTAAAATTTTCGAATTCGAGATAAGACCGGATCTATACGTTTTGAGGTCTCAGGAACCCAAAAAAGTGGTTTTTAAAATGTGTCTGTATGTATGTACATACGTACGTGCGTACGTACGTACGTTCGTAAACACGCCACAGCCGAAACTACTCGACCGATTTGGCTGAAATTTGGTACGTGTGCATGTGATAATCCAGCTTAGATCTGAAAAGCTTTTGGAGCCAATCGTGCAACCAGAAGTGCCATTTTGGCACATCAACTTTTAAATTTTAAATGTAAACCCCCATTTTTCACGTCACCATAAGAAAGACCTTCTAATTCTGCGTCTAAAAATGTATTCATTCTTAGTGCCCTTTTGACCAAAAATAAAAAAAAATTGATTTTTATCGGACTTTAAAATTGCGGTACAGCCCAAGCCCCTCAACCGATTGGTCTGAAATTTTGCACATGGGGATTGTATTACACGTCGAAGAGTTGAACAAATTTTGGATTCAATCGACCCACGGAAAGTGCCGTTTTGGCACACCAATTTCGAAACTTAAAATTATTCTCTCATTCACCCATCAAAAACTACTTTTTGAAAGATTTATTGTTATTATCAGAAAGGTCTTTAAATTCTGGTTTTAAATGAGATAAAATCTATTCGCATTTAGTACCCTTTGGGTAAAAAAATCGAAGTTTTGTAACAACACTGAAACCACGTTATAGCCCAAACTACTGGATCGATTTGTCCGAAATTTGGTACATGGAGGTTAGGTAACCCATTGAAGAGCTGAAAGACTTTTGGGAGCAATTGGTCCACGGGAAGTGCCATTTAGGCATATCAACTTTAAAATCTTAAACACAAGTCACGGAAATCAAAGACCCATGCGTTGGGGAGGTTCCAGCCGCTTCTCTGCTGCATTTTTTAAAATTGTGTTGGGTTTGGGGAGGTTAAAAAGCCTAAGCTACTGATGTGGTGGGGAAACCAACTGGTCAAAATCAGCAGAAATGCTTGGAAAATCTCAAAATTCCATGAAAACCCTGACAAAACAAATAATAGGTTGGCCGTTAGCTGTCAGTTGTAAATGGCAACGTTGTTATTTTCTGTACGTTTACAGACACAGCTTTATCAATTTTTTTGACAGAAAATTTTATAGACAAACAGTACGTGGGTGGCATATAATTCGTAAATAGCGATTTATACAGGGTGAGTCAACAAGGTGACGGCGCTACGTAACTTTAACCCTTCCAGATAGATAATCACTTCAAAGTTCAAACGCCCTTAAATTCAGTACCCCCCCTTGTACAACCTAAAAATACTTTGAACTATACATGGTGTCCCAAAACGCTTACAACGCAATCCACCTTGATTTTTTCAAATAGGATGCCATATTCTGAATCACTTATAACATAGCATTACATTGACACAAGGTATACGACGTTTTAATGCGCTATTTTAAAGTAATTCTTTTTTTAGGAAAACTTCGATCGTTGCGAGTGCTTCTTAAAAAAAATCCTGAGATCTCAATTTTGTACATATCTAACAGAGAACTGAGATTCGGTGCGAATATGAAGAAGGGTGGTCAAAATTATGTGTCAATTTCAAATATGCAAAACTCCATTTTTTCAAATGGCACCCCCTGTTATTATTACAGTTCATTTCAAGGGTTTAGTCCGTTAGATCGTAAAATGCAAATGAGTTCCGCTCATCCTCGACCTGACCGTCGTAAGTAACAGTGAAACCTGGTTATTCCACCACAGTCAACACAAAGTACCTACTTTTAAAAAGAATTGTGTTTCTACGGAAATATAATTAGAATTATTTCGACTACCACCTTACCATTGCGAATTTAACCCCATTGCAATGGTATGGGGTATTTGCAAAAACTATTATGATCGTCACATTGGTCGTGATGGGTACTCCGATGAAAACGTCGTTAATATGTGGCGTGAAGCACTGGGAACCATTACTCCGGAAATATGGCATAGCGTTGTAACAAAAGTGGAGAACAATATATTACAAAGATGGGAAAGTGAAAAAGTGATGGATCAAAGTAACGTGAGACCAATGATTATTTCAATAAATACTGAAAGTGACTCCGAGATGAGCGAAGATGAAGACTATTATGATAGAGATGAATAGTATATAGTTATATTTATTTTCTGCCTAATTATCGTAAATATATATTATACCTATATTATATTTTATTTATTTATATTAGTATAAATTATATTATAATATAATATTATATGATCAATGAGTTTATGAGTGGTGGAATAGTTTCGCGCCCCGATCGAGTCCTAGAGAATACTTTAACGGGTGATATATCCGTCTCTTCCATTTATATGTGTTAAACAGAGACGCGATAGTAGACACTCTTAGGACTGTACATTACAACGTGGGTGAATTGCCAGACGTTGTGTAGAAAAAGACGGAGCTAACCTAGAGCGTTGTACCTGAACCGGACTGACCGGACTAAACCCTTGAAATGAACTGTATGTCACGGTGTTCGGCTTTTGAATTGCTCTGTTTTTTATTAAGTATGTCCTATATCTAAAGTTGATACTTTAAGAGATATTCGTTGTTCTAATGATTCTTGTAATTTTTTTATTATTACAAAACCTATAATGGTCTATTTATTTAGGGATGGATATAGTATATTAAAAAACACGTTTCATAAGGCCAATTATTATCGCACGAGGATGTTTGGACAACGAGGGCGAAAAGCCCGAGTTTTACAAAATCCGAGTGAGATAAGAGCCTTATGAAACACGTTTTTTATACAATTTTTTCTATTTCGGATACCCAACTCAAAAAAAAATTGGTTTTCAATTTTCAAAGACAGAGGTCAATGTTCGCTTGACAGTTGGCGATTGTTGGAAACAATCGTTGTCTAGGTTACGATGTAAACAAAAGCCGTGCTCTAATAGAGCACATTAGAGAACGCGTTTGGGTGTTACAAAGTGTTCATTAGGAAACCGAAATAGAAAAAAGATTTTTTTTCACTACTGGCTTTAAAACGTACTATTATTGACTTTTGACTTTGATCTGAGAATTCGGTTTTTTTTTGCTAGTAAGTGAAAAAAGTATTATATTCACCACGGTAGAGAAGACTATTTTAAGTATTTTAGCCCTCGTGTCTAAAAACGCTAAAAAATGAAGTAAGAAGCAGAGCAACAGGGCCAACCGCTAGAATATGCCAAAGCATTGACCAAAGTTAAAAAAAAAATATATTTATCAACAAGAAAATGTCCAGAAAGACAAAACTACTAGACAATTATGTGCCTACCCTACTTTATTCATGCGAACTATGGGTACCTGCTTAGCGAAAGACAGGCATCAGAGATAAGGTGATGATGACTACTTGTTCGAAATTAAAAACCATCAGAATAATAATAATAATAATTTATTATCTTCGGTGGTATAATTAGGAATTGAAGATTCTAGTTATTCGTATTTTTGAAACTATATTAACCTCCCCACAACCATATAAAAATGGGAGGTTACTGCAATCACTCCAAAATTCAAAATTGAGATAACACCAGATCTTTACGTTTCAAGGTCCCAGGATCACAAAAAAGTGGTTTTTAAAAAATGTCTGTGTGTATGTACGGATGTACGTATGTATGTATGTACGTATGTGAGCAAGATTCCTCGAAAACTACCGGACAGATTTTTATGAAATTTGGTATGGAGGTTACTGTTGGCCTTCTGGTGAGCCCAGTTAATTTTGTTGCCAATCCGGAAACGCCAAGTGCCTTTTTGGCACACCAACTATGAAATTTGACTGATGAACACTAATTTTTCTTATCAGTACATGAAAGGCCTTGAAACTCTGTATCTGAAAGTGTATTCACACTTAGCGCCTTTTTGGCATAAAATCGAAAAATTCGAAGTTTCGAGGAAACAATAAATAACACGCTACAGTCCAAATTGCTGGATTGATTTGGCTGAAATTTGGTAGGTAAAGATACCGTTACCCGCCGAAGAGCTGATTTAATTTTGGTGGCAATCGGCAAACGGCATGTGCCATTTTGGCATATCAACTTTGAAATTTTAATAATGAACTCATATTTTCTTTATCAGCACATGAAAAGTCTTCAAATTTTGTTTTCAAAATTGTATTCAATCTTAGTGCCCTTTTGGCAAAAGATCGTAAAACTTAGAAAAATCACAGAAAACACCTTAGGCTTGTATAAGTAAAATTTACTTGATATTGGTGATAAGATTGGATCATTCACCAAGTGGGGAGGTTCCAGCCGCTTCCGTAGCTGCCCATTTTTTTTACTTGAGAATGAATCGATTTTAACAATTTCACATTTGTTTTAAGCTGTTGTGAAATTCAATGCATGTGTAATCAAAGTTATTTTGTGTATGATGTGGCAAGAGTAAAACGCATCGACTCGCTTCGTGCTTCGTGTTAATTTTATTTAGATTGTAATAATTTGAAATAGTAAATCAGAACAGACCAGAACAAAAATATAAAAATCAGAATTTTTACTGCCTTTGATTACCTATCAGAATGACGGTCTCAAAAACAATGTAGGTACTCCTGATTAAACCAGAAAGGTTGGTTACCTTAATCAGAGATGAAATTTCTGAGACGCATTGCGGGTTTCACGAAATTAGTCAAGAAAAGAAACCACTGCGCAATGCGCATCAGGAGGTAAGAAACTATACATCATAGAGAGATAGATAGAAAGGAAGGTATGTTCGTAGGAAGAAGCAGTAAAATGCGCTAAAGATACGACAGGAAGGGAAACATTAATAAAGGAAGTAAAGGAAGACAATAAGAGATAGATAGCAACACCACGCTGAAAGGCAGAAGAGTTCGATTATATACAGTATACAGGCTATCTCAGAACTCCCGTAAGCCACAGTAATGGTACATACCAATACCAATAGTGAGACGTTGCTGGGATACACCAAAAATAAGAAAGTGCAAGAAAAAGTCCCACACCTCCTAAAATTCCTAAAATCCTTTGATCCTCCTAAATAAAATTCTCCTAAAAATGACAACGAAGTCCTAAATTTTCTAAAATAAGGAAGTCTGAAGAATTTTATGTTAACTGTGGGGCGGAAATTTATCCCTGATGGGATATTTTTCTGGGTAGCTTGTCGGAACTCAATTTTGTAAAGACCTCGTAAAAAATGATTTTTTTTTATTATTGCCAAGATGCTTACTATACCGGGTGATTTAGTTTGGTATTCACCCCGACACACCCCCCCTGTAACTTTTTTATTTCAACAGAAAAATACGTATTTTATTTATTTTTTTATTTAACGTTTTCCACAGTTTTCTATCTTCCTCCATATTCTTTGCAGGAAAAAAACTATTAAATGACGTCATTAAAATAAGTCGTCTATTTAATGACATGTGTCAAAATTAAGTTTATACCTTATACAGTGTGTCAAAGTGAAGCCAAAAATGACGAAATCGTATTAGGCATTTTTATATCGAAAAATTTTATATGGAAAAGTTGCTCAGGATGGATCGAAATGGCTAAATCCGAAATTTCAGGAAAAAATAAGAATGTTGAATTTCTTGAGGAAGAATCACAAAATAACCAAAAGTTCAATATTGTTGCAACATAATGGGTGCTGTGAAATAAAAAAACAATTGAAATGAATTGTTTTGACATTTGCTATCGGCTATGGATGGATAAAACTTAACAATCGCAGAAAAAGTTGAAATTATTAAGATAGTGTAAGATTTTCGTTTTTCTTAACAATTTCAAGGGACACCCCAACTAATCTGTTGCAATGTGCCACAAACAGCAAACATATGCGCTTCCATTGTTTTTTTATTTCACATCAGCCGTTATGTTGCAAAAATATTGACGTTTTCGTTATTTTATGATTCTTCCTCAAGAAATTCAACATTTTAATTTTTTCCTCAAACTTCGGATTTAGCCATTTGGAGCGATCCTGAGCAACTTTTCTTTACAAATTTTTTCGATAAAAAAATGTCTAATACGATTTCGTCATTTTTGGCCTTTTTATTAAATCGCAGTAGGCTGGGGTTTCGGTTTATAAAAAAAGTTGAGTATTACACAGGTGCAGATTTTGGAGCTCTACATACAGAAAAAAAGAACGCATTGATTCGGTTAAGATTAACCGAAATATTTGTGTGGTTCCAGTTAAAATAAGACACACTGTAGATTATAAAAATTCCGAAAGAAAATAAATTTGATAAAACAATTTGGCAGTTTTGTTGTTAATAAACGAAATTAGCCATGGAAAAAATTTAATAATTTTCAGTTGACTATAATGTCGCACTAATTCTAAGAAAGGTGTTTTTCATTTTTAATTATAGCTTATTTATCTTTTCAATATTAATAGGCAAATGTGGTGTTAACGCAAAAAGCATAATGTTATTTTTTGAAAAATCCCATGAGAAACTATAGTGCTACAATGAGTGTGACGTTAGTTCGAACCATAACTCATTTTTTGCAAGACATCTATTGACGACAAAATCGCCAAATTATTTATTTGCTCGAAATAAAGTTGTAAACTTTCTTTACAAATTTGAATGTAAAAAAAATATGTGTACAAGAATCCGCTAAGCAATGTACAGCGAGTTATCAAAAGTTAGAGGGTGAGCATACCAAACTGAATCATCCTGTAAAAACTCCGAAAATTCTCCTAAAATTTTGCTTTAAAATCTCCTAAATTCCTAAAAAAATATGAAAAATTGACGTGGGAGGCCTGCAACAATTTTTTTTGTTTCCCCAGCAACAGCTTCCACATCCTTATTGGTCCCTATGGTACCTTACTCTTTAATTCAGAGACGCATTCTGATTGGAGGACTTTGAATTGATTCATATTTGAAAACTATTGGACCCTCGCAAATTTTGTAAAGGAAAATTCGTGTTAGATTGAGTCTAGGAATCTAGCATTGCTGGCTTATACAGGACTTCTGAAACACCCTGTATAGGCTTTGATTCGAGTTCTGATGGTCCGGATTAGGGCTGTGCGATATCGGAATTTGAATATCGAATATCGATATTTAAAATTTAATCGATATACCGATATATCGATAAACCGATATATCGATATACCGATGTATCGATATATCGATATATCGATATACCGATATATCGATATACCGATATATCGATATACCGATTTATCGATATATCGATATATCGATATACCGATACACCAATTTATCGATATATCGATATACCGATAACTAAATATACCGACTTATCGATATATCGCCTTATCGGTACTTATACAATTGTATCGACATCGTTATTGTGGTATTATATCTGTAATCGAGTAACACCTTAGTTTTAAGAGCTAGATAGGTATGAATAGGTAATAGTCCTTTTTCTGTAGTTTCTTGATGTTAGTTAGTTAATAATATTGAAATCAATTATTGATTGAATCGATTGGATTGGAGCGCTCAAACATTATTGTTTACGTTGTGCCCTGGAAAATAACGTAGGATTCGAAATAAACGATATTAGGACCCAAGGGTGCTTTGAAAAACATCAGTTGCGATGTCCAATTTTCTACAAGTCGTTTAAATATATTTTATAAATTCTTGAGCGAATAATTCTTAACTGGCTGACAGTCCCATGTTTTTTGATCCAGCATAAGTATAATAATTCCTACCATCACTTGTTTAAATTGTTTATATACTAATTGTTTATACACTGCACGAAAATATTGATATCTCCAACGCAAAGATTCCTCAATTTTGTCGATTCATTTCAATGTTAGCCAGTTGTCAACAAATGACTGAATCAGGCCGAATACCTACTCCTACATTTAAAAGAAGTCAGAACTTCAGAAGTGTCATTATAGGTATCGATATACGGGACACCGGTTATTGATATACCGGTATATCGATATACCGATATATCGATATATCAATAACTTATCGATATACCGATATATCGATAATCGATAACTTATCGATATATCGATATATCGATATTTCGGTATATCGATAACACACTTTTATCGATATATCGATATATCGATAATCGATATATCGATATATCAATTGAAAGTCGCAGGCCTAGTCCGGATAGAGCAACCAACAAGAAATGAAGTAATGCTGTCAAGCAAATGAAAAACACGTAATGATCAATGAATCATACGCATAACAACAATGTAAACTATGTAAAAGCCCAAACCATAGCCCGCTTAAGAGCGTGTAGTATCCTTGTCCAGATCTGCTAAGAACAGGGGCAAAGCGAAAACGTCTAGCTCCTCAAGGGTTTGAGTTAGAGACTAGGAAATATTTTTACCATTTAGACAAAACATAAACCCAGGTTTATTGTTTTTTATTTTTTGAAAATGGAGTTTCCGTCATTGTTAAAAGTTGGCCCAAAATCATTGAACTTCTCACTCCGTTGCGCGAGTTATTATGAAGTAAATCTAAAATCTGGCAAACAATAAACCTAAATTGAAGCCTCCTCTTTAAACTGACGCCTAACGCAAAATTATAATTTTTTGTCTAACTGCGTTATGAATTTTCTTCGATACCTTTGTTTCCCGAAATATTGTCTTGGAGAGCCAGCGTCAAGTGCTGCCATCCCTATTATGCGTGGCAGCTCAAGGAAATAATTTTATGTCTTTCTCATCTAGGTCTATTCTGTATAAAGCTGTCTTTGTGGGATAAACACTGTCGCGAATAGTTCTGTCTATACGATTTTATGTCTATTGCTTTCTAGTGCACGACTTTGTAAATAAATGCGGGCATCACGTGTTGATCGATTCAGATGGTTTGTAACCTCCCGACAAGTCGACAACCAATACAGTGTGTTCCCAAATCTTGTAGCAGAATTCCTACCATTGACTCCTTGGGTAAAATTTAAAAAGGTAAAAAGGAGCTAAAAGTTGGGTTCGATATCGTTCCCTATAACGAAGCTACCGATACTGAGCTATGGATACGAATCTGAAATTTAGAGCGGAAACTATACGGATATAAAGAGCTGTATACTGAATTTTTTCTGGTGCGTGCAACCCTTGGGGGCCTTACGCATTTTTCTATAATTTTGTCCTGCAACAATTTCGAAATCATCTACGCTAGGACGCACCGTTTTCGAAAAAATTAAACTTAATTGTTTTAGGGCGCGAAAATTTCTCACAGAAGCTTTCATTTTATTTATCAAATAATCAAAAATAAATTTTGAGGCTGATTCCTTACGTTACTTAAAGAAGAAAAGTTTTTATGGTCATATATGGCGAAAAATGCTTCCTACGGGAAAACTTTCCTTCCCAGATCAATGCAAGGAATCAGTCCATGAAGTAATTTTTGATAATTTGGTAAATAAAATAAAATCTGTGACAATAACAAATGTAACGCTAAAACGATTAGTCAATTTATTCGAAAACAGTGCGTCCTAGCGATTAAGTAGGTACCTTTTTCTATACACACTATTAAAAACGGTTTTTTTGACGTTTGTTGACAATTGTTAAAAATGGCATTTTCTGACACCAGCTTTAAAAGTCATTTACTTTTAACACTGCTGTCAAATAGTTATTTATGATACATATAAACATTGAAAGTGGTATTTTATTTTGTGAGAAGGGAAGTTTGGGACACGACGCGCATATTATAGACAATTTTTTCTACAAACACGATTAAAAGAAAAAGTTTTCATATTATTAGTTGAAAACGACCATGAAATTCGCTGTAACTGAGGCAGAGGTATAGTGACAATTTGTTGCCGGGGCTTGTTTAATTGTTGTTGCATTGTCACTTTTAACACCAGTGTTAAAAGTAAATGATGTCTTTTAATGCCGGTGTCAGAAAACGGCATTTTTAACAATTGTCAACAAACGTTAAAACAATAATGTTTTTGATACTGATGTAATTTACTTTTTACCCTCAGTGTTAAAAGTAACAATGCAACAACAATTAAACAAGCACCGGCAGCAAATTGTCAGTATACCTATATCTCAGTTACAGCGAGTTTCATGGTCGTTTTCAACTAATAATATGAAAACTTTTGCTTTTAATCGTGTTTGTAGAAAAAATTGTGTATGATAGGTATGTGTGTTAAAACTGATTTAATGCTGTTCGAAGGGATGGACCACTCCGCTGCGCGTCGTGTTTCAAACTTCCCTTCTCACAAAATAAAATACCACTTATAACACTTATATCATCATAAATAACTATGACGCCTTCATGGACCGCTAATCATCATTTCGAAATTGTTTTGTGAGGAAACTGCGTTCAGAAAAAATTGTAGGAAAAATATGTAAAGGCCGCCCTAGGAATGCAATAATAATAATTTGAAAAAAAATCGGAAAAGAACGGCTGGTCTCCGCTCCCAGATTTGTATACTTAAATTTTTTTTTTCAAATAAATTGAAAAAAACTGGATTTTTAGGGACTCCTTGAAGGAACGTAATTCCCTTAGGTGAGTCTAAAGTCGAAATGTAAAACTAATTTTGATTTGTCAAATGGATTCATTCTTTTTTCTCTTGGGATTCAGAATTTAGGATTTTTTCCAAGTTAGACCGGAAGTAGGTACAGTCACGGCCACCCTAGATTATGTTTGCAAATTTGACATGTTTTATCATTGAAAAATTTTTAAAGAAATAAAAATGTTTTGAAAAACTAATTACGCAGTTGAATTTATATCGAAAAAGCAAAGGTTTTTGCGTTTTTCAAAAAACTCAATTTTTCACCGATTTCTTCGATGTTTTTGAAAATCTAAGGTGGTGGTCGTGTAGTTACTCCATTTCTGGTCAGGTCAAAAAACGTAGATTCCGAATCCGTTGCGAAAAATGATTAACTTAATTTGAAAAATCAAAATGACGGTCATTTTCGCTTAAACAGGAAGGGCAAAAAAATATCTCCCCACAGCAGTAAATGCAGATCAAAAAAAAATTTAATTGTGTCACAGACCAATGTACCGGTACCTATGTCCAGAGAGTCCTTCCTCCTTATATTAACGTTATGAATATCTGTCCTATACAGCAATTTTCTAGCTAGATAAGCCACTGGAGTATTGAAGACAAGAATTTTGTAATACAAACACGATGCGTGTAATCTGCGATTACGCATATTTAACCAGGTACAACTATTTCAGTTTATAAGTAACATGCTGAAATCTAGAAAACCCAAAAATAAACCGTAAAGTGTGACTTTTGAAAAGTCTAGGTTTCCATTTGAGAAAAGTATAAATTAAAATTATTCCGGTTAAAAAAACCGAAAGTGAAAAAAGTACACCACTGCAAGTGTAATTGCGCCCCCCCCTTAAGCCAAGTTGATCAGCGTTTATTTCGTTTCAATATATTTTTTACGCCCGCGGTCCGAAAGATATTCAAGGTGGAAACTTTAAAGAACACCCTGTGTGCGAGTCGCGAGCTGGCAGCTCTAGAAGAAGTGGGAGATTCGAGGCTCCTCCCACTTTATCTGTTGAGTGGCCTTCGTCTCTCACCGCTGCCCCTCAGCAGAAACCATGTGTAAGCATACAACACGCTCTTAAGCTACCTTTATCCGCTCGGATAGCTTACTTATAATTTCAACAAACTGCAAAGGGCAAATTAAACACTCCCAATCTCTCCAAACATTCGATAATTGCGGCTAAAGGCAAACTTGCCCCATCATTCGAGGCCTCTCCATCATGTTTTTTGCTATTGTTTTCATTATTCCCGAGCCCTAGAGCAATATTGCGTATACGCTCCTGCACTAATTGCTCCGTCTATTGTAACAGCCGAAGTCCCGCATAAATAATAGCGATGTACATTAACATGCACACGTTTTGTTGTCCGTTCATTGTGTGGAGTAAAACGTAGGCGCCAGATTTTTTGCTCGCCTTGGTCTTCATCAAGAATTAATGAGTCGGCGCCTTCAAAAAAAGGTGTGGATCAATCCTTTCAATTAATTTGGAAAGTTCTCACCACACACACCAAGGTACGGAAGCGTAGAAGTGCCACATTTTTCTCCTTTTTTATTTCCAAATTATCATAAAAAATGTGTAAATTTCGGAAGAAAAAACTGTTTACACAAAAACTGTCAATTTGCACAAAAACTGTCAATTTGCACAAAAACTGTAAATTTACAGTTGTAGCACCCAATCACGTTCACCTCCCGTCCGATTAGTCGACTAGTCAAGTCACGTGACGTAAAGTACCTACCCATCACAGTCCTCTCCGCGCGGTGGCCTCTGTTTGGTGAGAATTTTACAAATTTTTGAGTGAATTGACAGTTTTTGTGTAAATTACAGTTTTTGTGTAAATTGTCAGTTTTTGTGTTTTACAGTTTTTTCTTCCGAAATTTACACATTTGTTGTGATAATTTGGAAATAAAAAAAGAGAAAAATGTGGCACTTCTAAGCTTTCGTACACCAAGGACTAAAACAGCCAACTTACACACGAACGTGTCGCCACCAAAATCAGCGCAGCACTTTCTCATAGCACGCCATAAGTGCGACCACCACACAGCGCGTCTCATTTAAAACAAGGGCCAACTCCAATCTTCAATTATTGTCATTTCTTAATCGAGTTACTTAATTAGTTTTTAACATTCGAGCATTATCATTGTTAATTATCTAACGCGAAACTTCAATTATCGTCGAGGGGTGCAGTTGGGTCTTTATTCATCAAGAAGTGACCACCTTCGTGCCGGCCAGGAGGACACGCAAAGTGTTTGTGCTACTAATAATAGGTCTAGGTGGCGTGTGGACGCCAATTAATTATAATTTTTGTATCCTTTAATGTCGAGGAAAAGTTTTCCTAATGACCTGCATGTGTCAAAGCTTCAAGAATAGCCCCCGCCTGCATTAGGAATTCCAAACGAACGACGTCGCTCAATAAAAACGAAATAAACTGATGGAATACGTTCTGAAAGTTTTACGAGGAGTTGTCACATTCTGAAATATAGACGTTCCTGAAATGATTCTTTCAACGGTTGAATGCTGAAACAGCATTTTGTAGTCGTTAGCAGAATCCTGAACATTAAGTTTTTCCGTCACAGGTTCAAGCTCCAGCATGAAAATGTCCCATGTCGTCCCATCAATCACCCAGTCTTGCTTGAAGAACCCCTCAAAAGTAACTATACATACAACTATGTACCTTACAATTAGCGAATGTGAAAGGACAGAACAAAATAACTCTTCAAAGATCTTGAAGACCGAAGACGGCTTCGGCTTTAAGGTGGACTTTTCATGATGTTTGGCATAAGTACGCTCAGGAGATAGAATAATGGCCCTGGACCGCTTACAATGTGGATAGATTCTCACAAGCTTTATCAAAAAAATTAAAATTGAACGTGAAAACCTCTTTATTAAAACGACTCGAGTGGGATACAAGCGTTCACAAACCTATTTATAGGTTTAATTCAAAAATCTGAGAAAAAACTTTCAGTGTTGCAAAGAAGCATCTAAAAGAAAAACACTTTTTACCTTCTACACGTCAGCAGGAAAAAGTAAGGGAGTTACACCCTATCACACAATTTTAAAATTTGGAAGAAAGGCTAATTTAAAAGAGGGCCTTTTTTGTATATTTTGCTGTGGGCATTTTTACGAAAGCGTAGAGCGCGTAGAGCGAACACGAATGAAAAATAAAAATGCGTTCTACTTTTTTCTGGCAGTATCGACTTTATTCTGGCAATTTCAACTTTTTGAAAGAATAATGTCAAAATTGACATAAAAAAGTCGAAATTGCCAGAAAAATTACGAATTGACAGAAAAAAGCAGAAATTGCCAGAATAAAGTCGAAATAGCCCGCTCTACGCTTTCGTACATTTTTCTCATACCAAATAATAATAAAATCTTAATTTGTGATCAATTCTATCAAGAAAAGGTGCTTTTAGGAAGAAAAGTTCATGTGGGCGTATGACAAAAAATCCTGCCTAAGGAGCAATGCTTCTTCAAAGAATATGTTTTCCCAGGACCCTAATCGCAGGGCCACAGCTCCCTTTGGAAGTATTTTTTGCCATATGCTCATTTGGACTCTTTTTTCTAAAAATATGTAAAAATCATTCCTACACTTTATTTTCACTAATTGGGTAGAGTTCACTAAAAGTCCTTTAAAGTTAAGCCGATTTTAAAGGGAGTTTTGACTAATTGGGATAAGTCGTTTTGAAATGTTGCTGTGCAATTATTTAAAGGACACTTTCATTTTGAATAATAAAACAAAATCTTCCCTAACATAATTTCGCGTTTTTCTCCCATTAGAGCTATTTTATTCGAAAACGGTCCTAGCGAATTACCTTTATATGTAGGATTGATCACCGTCTAAGATTTTATTACCATTTTGGTGAGCAAAAAAACATTGAAATAGCAAAAAATGTGCAATGTGCAACAAAATCAGGAAAACTCCAAAAGAAGGCCCTTCATAACACTAGCCTTTCCTCCAGATTTCAAAATTGTTGTCATTAATTTTTTTTTGGAATCAAATTTAGGTACATATCAATATCAATTAGTTTTTGGATAAATTGAGGAAGATCGGTGAGTTTTGAAGCACCCCTTCACTATACTTTTTGTCCTATTTTGACCTCTCAAATCAGGTCCTGAGATTTTTGCACAAAAAGCTTTTACACCCTGTATATTGTGAGTTGCTCGTTTGTCATTCTGTATGTAGCCTACATAAAACGAAAGGCACATTTTACACTGACAATAAACTGACCCCAACTGCATAACATGAATTCACAGAGGCCACATTTGCAGAAATGCAATAAAATGCTCATATAAATGCATATCTCATACAGGTTAATGAGCGATATTTAATATTCATTAGTCAATCCACCAGTTTTCAAGAAATATTTCTGGTGGAATTTAAACAAGCGCACTGCTAATGGATTACTTTAAGTGAGATTTTCTTAATGGAGAATGTTCTGTTAGGTAATAACTGCATTATTGATTTTTAAATATTTCATTCGAAGACATTTAATAATTCCCAGGTTATCGGTTTTTATTCACTATTTGAATGCACCTGTTCGTTGTTTAGGGTAGGTTAACGATATTTTAGTTTGACGTTAACCCACAGAAGAGTTATTGCAATCAAAATGTGGGCTATCTCGGAGACGGTAGAAACTTCTACCTTTTCACAAAAATGTTTAACAGTGTAATTAACTAATTGAAGGTATCGAGATCCATTTTGTTTAGGTACTTATAGATTGGCATGGAGTAAAATTTCTTCAGGTTGGCACGGTATCGAAGAGAAACACAACCTGAAGAAATTTTAGTGTAATTAACAATTACACAGCAATAAATTTGAAATATGAGTTAAAATGTATAAAACGGTAACGGTACCTTCAATGGGAATCGAACCAGGATTACGGAAAATTTTGCATGGCAATTTTACACATTATCACAAATTATTCACACCAAAGACTGCCCCATTTGGAGTAAATTAGCTGCTACGGCCGAAAGCGTGCGGAAAATATAGACAGATGGCAGCACCAAAATTTGCTTAAAATCTGACTGGGCTTTTTAATGACTTTCCACTAACTTCCTCTGAATTCCTTATGAATTCCCCATAAGACTTCCTCTGAATTCCTTGATACTTCCTATGAATTCCGGTCAATTCCTAAAGACTCAAAATGAATTCCTGCATACATGAGGATGTAGGAGGTACACCTGAATTCCCAGCAGAGTAACCCCTCACGTTAAGATCTCTTCACATAAATTGCAGTGGGTTTAAACAGGATTCTTGAGCTTCCTCTATATTCGTTTTTTGTGTGGAAGATTTTTACGCGAAGATTTCTAATGGCTCCATCCAGATAAAAGTTATATCAAAACAAAATGCTTTGAGCTGCCTGTTATTGGTTTCGTGGTAAATTATAAACTTACTTTGTTTGGTTGAAGGCAGGAAGTGACTGAATTTGCAGCATTTTGCCTTTGTTACTAACCACACAAGCAAGTGTTCTGAAAATTCAATCTCCCTCTGCCTCTGAAAAATTAACCACGCATACGATATTGAACATCACCCGCAGCAGCCGTTTAGGCTAGGGGCCATCCAAGTGATTTACACCAGAAATTATGTTTCTGATTTATCTGCCTCCACCGTCTCTTGCACAATTCATCAAAAAAATCGAAACTCGCCTCGAGAGACCGATAAGTTATCTGGCATCCCAGCAGCTCCAATGGCAAGTTCTTTAAAATCGATTGGAGAGTGTTTGATGTTCCCACGAATGAAGGCGCGCCGCGACCCGGAAGGTGCCCACGACATCCGGTGAGACGGCTGCCATCTGGTCTGGCGGTGCCCTTAAGACTTGACATCTCGCTTTTTTCGAAACGACGAAACGTCGGAGCGTTTAATCCGGGGTGGAAGTTAAACACAAACTCGACTCAGTTTCGATATTTACCCGCCGCGGGAGGGTTAATTTCCTAACCAAATCCATTTGGGGTGGTTGGAGGACGACGCCACGACAAATATTGGACGGAAGGCGTAATTTAGCAAAGGAGGGTTTCCGGTTGAGAACACAGACTTGAAATAATCTGATAAATGGCGCCCCCGCATGTTTGCATTGAACAATTTTCGAGCGATTACGAAACTGCGTCAGTTTTAATTGCGGATCCGGTCAGCCGTTCCGTTTCCTTTTTAATGTCTTCCCATTCTCCGAAAACACCTGTCTTTATCTGCCTCGTCATCTTCCATTAAACAATTGCGGTTATTGTAGAGTATACCGGCTGTCCCCGAAAATTTCTGTTCCTAAAATGCCCTTTTGCAATTTAAAAATCGAAACTTCATCACTCTATTTTAGCCCGAAAATCAATATTCTTTGCCTATACTGAGCGAGAGCTAGTAATACCCCATCATTGACCATTCATCAACAATTTACTCATTTATCGTCCATTTACTCATTTACCATCCACTTTCTCAATTTCACATCCACTTACTATTTTACTGCCTATAAAATATAATTTAATCTGTCTTCACAAACACATCGCAAAAAGATTTTACTTTCTGCTGAAAATGTTCTCGGATTTGGGTTAAACAAGTAGCATAAGGGCGAAAATAGTTCACTATTGCTTCTGTATTTTCTACATCATTTATTTTCTACAATTTTATGCAAAAGTGAGACATGTATACTTACATGTTACAGAAGGGCCAATCTTTGATTCGATCGTTGTGTTGTAGGAGAAAATTTATACTTCCATCGATTTACAGAGAATTTGAAACCCTTTCAAATGATGTATCACAAAGGGTCCTAATGTAATTTAAAATTGGTCCATAGAAGGCGCTGACTTTAACAAATATCGAAAATTCTTGCAGCGTTGGATTTTGAGTTGCCATTTGAGATTTTGAAGATGGGTTGGGAAGTGCGTTGGAAAATTTCGCCGTGCACAGATAAAAATCGACCTGTTCGAGTGATTTTTCGAGTGATTTTTTATATCTTTTGTTGTTCCAGAGAAAAGTCAAATTGTAACTTTTAGAAAAGTATGTATAGAAATTAATTCAGTTTGTCGAAATTCTTGTCCTTACGATCTAAATTATACGCTAAAATGGCAACGTTGCATAAGAGGTGCTTTTCAATGCAAAATCCACCAGGTTTTTGAGCAACGTTGCCATTTCCTATTTCAGCGGATAATCATTGTTTTACGACCATCACCTGTTTTCGAAGTTTATTTTTCGGATAATTGCATTTACCATATCCAATCATAACCAATCTTAGTGATAATTGCATTTACCATATCCAATCACAACCACTCTTAGTGATAAAATGCACGCTTCCTGCTGAAAAATGCAGGCTTCTTGGCTTCTTGTCGAAAAATGCACGCTTCCTGTTGAAAAATGCTCGTTACCTAGCGCGTTGCTAAGGATAAGATTGTGAACAAGTAGGCGATGTTCTTTGACACGTCAAATAATTTGTTAAAGTGCGTCATTTTGTTGTAATAAGTCGCGAGTTTGAGTGCCGTTTTGGTGCGGATTCTACTGAAAATATTGAGTCATTAATCAAAGATACCATCCCTAAAAACACGATACGCAATAAACAGAGCATTTGGCGGCAATTTCAAAACTTTTGTGTTGCAAAAAAGTATGTCTTACCAGGTCTTGCAAAGATCGACTCCAGTCGCAGAGATTACTGATGGTATTTTACGTGATTGGGCCGTAAATATGAGAAAGATGAACGGAGATGACTACAAAGAAGCGACTGTGTAAATAGTTTGTTTTCAAAAATTATAAATTTTGCTCCAATTGTTTAAATTACATTCATAGATTATATGTTTAGGTAAGTGCTGTCTATAATAGAAAATGAAAATATAATGATTCATGAAATTATCTCCGCAAATACAACGCGACCTAAAATTTAAATCAGAAAAAAATGAGTGATTTTGCACTCAAGCATTCTTGCCTGAGGTAATTTAACTCGATCAAATTCGATTTCGTAAAATTAGCAGGCAAGAACGCATTCGTGTAAAAATCTCGCATTTTTATCGCTTTAAATGTTAGGTCTTGTTATATTATTATTGATAAATTCCAGGAAAAAATCGATAAAATTGTTCGTAGAAAAAATCAGCACAAGCCCTTGGACACGTCATAAAGACGAGACAAAATAAAAACGACATAAGTTTTGCGTGTTTTTTTGATCCCTAATGTCAAAGTTATTACGCGAAAACCAAACATTATGTTTTCATAAGATGCACATAAAACTTTTACAATTTTCTCGAGGATTTAAATGGTCTGACCCTCGCTACTGACTCTAGTGCGAACTTCAAATTAACGTACTTCGACGTTATTTGCCTTATGTTAACTGACCAATCCGCATGTACCTAAAATAGGACTTTAGCACAAGTATTTGGAAGGCTACTACGGCAAAAATATTTCATTTGGTTTTTTTTGAACACCCGTTATTTAGGTTTGTCACATTTCTAGGGTGGGAACAGTAAAATCGAATTCCCCATGTATTATAAATCCCTATGCAGTGGCGCAGCAATAAGGGGGCGGTTCGCATGTACAGGATCTTTTTTTCTTATTGTCCCACATTTAAATTGGAATATCTCCTTTATTACTTGAGATATTCGCCTGAACTAAAAACAGGTTAGTAGACCGTACGCTCAAGTTTTGTTCTGGACCTTACTCTCAGCCATGACCGTCGGATCTTAAGCGCTGTGGATGCAACTTGCTTTTTTTTAAATGGGACACCGGGTATAAGTATTTCTGCACGGATCGATAGAGAATACAGGGTGTCCGGAGATAACGATGAAATATTTCGGGGGGTGATTCTGCAGCTCAAAATATGAAAAAAAGTTCCTATAAACATGGGTCAGGAAATCGCTCCTAAGGACCCCCTGAAGGGGGCGCTCAAAATTCGATTTTGATTTTGTCAATTATTAAGTTTTTGCATACTATCTGACATCGATAAGCAACATTAGATTACTAATTTTTAAAATCCGTTCAGTTTTGTAATTTAATAAAAATCGTTTGATAAGCCTAGGAAATACAAATGGATCTTTAAATCTAATTTTTTCGAAAACGGTTGATCCTACGGTGTTATAACAAGAGAGGCTTTTTCATGTAATTTTCGTCAGGAAACCACATTCCGGTGAGAAATTGTCTAAAAAATAACACGTAAATTTGGGTGGGGAAAGCTGAAGCCCCCCCTATTTTCCACGCCCCTGGTTGAATCTGCTTTTGGTAGATACCATAATCTGATGGCGCTTACTGATGTTAGATAATGTGCAAAAAGTCGTCACTGTATCTTAAGCGGTTCCTGATTTAGGTATTCAATAAAAACCGAATTTAAGGCGCCCCCTTCAGAAGGCCGTAGCCCCCTTAGGAACGATTTCCGGATACATGTTTATAGGAACTTTTTTGCATATGTTGAGCTGCAGAATCACCCCCCGAAATATTTCATCGTTATTTCCGGACACCCTGTATAGAGTAGATAAAAAATCCTGAACGAAGAGAAATGTCCGAATGAAAATGGCAATCATGTTGAAATTTTTAATTTGTAATGCTTTAAGGTGAATAAATAAGTTACTTACTTTGTTACTATTGATAGTTTAAATTTATTTCCAGGTATCAACTACCCGTTTTAGTTGTTTGTTATTTTTCGGAAAATATGTGCTTTATGTATATCCAGAGGTGTTCCCATAGGGTATACTCCATATACGCCGTATACTCCAAGGAATATTCTGGACATACAGCGTATACTCTCAATAAATTTATTAAAACTTAGATATTCTCTGTGAATTTCTAATGGCATTTCATAAAACTTGCTGTGTTTTTTTCATGGAAAATCTAACGGCAAGCCGAGTACCTACTATGCACGACTTGGACACTTTTTGTCTACACTCTGCACGATCATACCCGATCCGATACCCGTAGCATTTAGCAGAGCCGCAACATATTTAATTAGGATTTAATCGTCTTATAGGAGGTACATAAAAAATAAAAATTTCAAGCTCTTCTGTTGTTATTACCCCCCCCCCCCTCTTCAGATTCTATGAAAGGTCAGCCACACAATGGTTTACCGGTAGTGTACCCTCAAAAAAATTGATGGGAACATCACTGTGTATATCTACATACACTTTATTAATTAAAATTATAGTTTTCCGCAAATAACACAATGTAATGTTTTTTTAAAATTTCTAACGTATGTTTCAATCTAGTGCAGAGATCAAATTCTGTCAACTTGTTTGACAACCGAAATAAGTTTCGACATGAGTCACCCCAGGCACCGCCAACTGCAATTAGAAATTTTAAAAATGTCACGTTATAAAAGTTCAAATAATCACAGAGAAACGTTTTGATCAGAAAAATGTCCAAATTGAGTCCAAATATATAATTGTTCTATACAATACAGGGTGGTCCAAATGTATTAATACAGGGCTCTCACGGCCAAACGGTAAGATAAATGAGTAAAATAAAAAATCCAGGGTAAATTAGAATTAAATACCTTTATTTTGTCGCCATTTTGGAACTCCCCATCTTATTGTATAATTTAGCAATAAATAAGAGTACATTTTTTTAAATGGCACCATGCATGTTTCAATTTTTTTTTGGATTCCCTTTGATACCCTCTTTATGGTAGTGATTTTATTTTTTTGACAAATTGAACAGTAAACGTAGAAATTTTTGTTGATTCAAATTTCGCGGTGATCCGGCAACAATGCGCTTCACCAATACTTCGATGGAACCACCCTCATCTCACCGTATGTCTCCCACTCCCACTAGTTGTACTGTGTACACAATGAAGTAAACAGGCTATTTATTATTAGGCCCAATCAGATTCTTCCAGAGGGCGTGTACACAACACAGTACAACTACCCTGTAGTGGGGAGATGAGGGTGGTTTCATCGAAGTAAGGTGAAGCGCATTGTTGCCGAATCACCGCGCGAAATTTAAATCAACAAAAATTTCTACGTTCACTGCTCAATTTGTCAAAAAAATAAAATCACTACCATAAAGAGGGCATCAAAGGGAACCCAAAAAAAAATTGAAACATGCATGGTGCCATTTAAAAAAATTTATTCATTGTTTATTGCTAAATTATACAATAAGATGGGGAGTTCCAAATTGCGACAAAATAAAGGTATTTAATTCTAATTTGCCCTGGATTTTTTATTTTACTCATTTATCTTACCGTTTCGCCGTGAGAGCCCTGTATAAATACATTTGGACCACCCTGTATATTACGTACCTAACCCTATATAAACATATGAGGATCTAAGCTTCGATCCAGGCATATTATTATACCTATTAACCTCGAAACATTAAAAAGCCTGAAAATATGTGGAAGTACTTGGAAACACGGAGGAACGGACTTCGAAGTGCTTGGAAATACGTGAAGTACTTGGAAATACATGAAAGTACTAAGGGTTTTCGAAGGAAATCGATGCAGGTACTTAAATTTTTTTGTACGTGCATTGGTATATCCCCTCGCGTAAAACTTTGTACATATTTGCAAAGATAGACATAAAGCACTGAGACTCAGAGAAAGTAAAGTTTAGTGCTTCTTCAATCTTCATACTTTCTAAAAATGCTCGATTGCAGTTTGACGTTGTTCTTTACAATTACCCTTATGAAGAAAAGGCGTATTTCTTGTAAAAAAAATCCTGTCACATAAATAATGTCAAAAGTTGTCAAATAAAAATCTACAACAGTCAATTTAAATTTTTGTTCATCTGGAGGTTTATCTTCACTGCAACTCTCTAGATTTTGATTAAGTGGAAAAGGAGTTAGGTACACAGGGTGTCTCAGACCGCTCACACCCTAACTATACTATAATGGCCTATAAAAATGTAGGTTGCAGCAGACCGCTAGCTGAGGCAACAAAGAATAAGATGCCCACGTGAGTGGTAAGTGGTACTCCATATGTGCCAGCGACCTTCCCACACGCAGTTTTATGAATGAACGCCCATACCAGTGACTGTCAACACAGCCGCCTGTGATTAGCAACACATGGTGTGACACGATCCCACAGCCTCAATGGAATTTTTACTACACGCTCACCTGTCTTTCGACGAGAAGCCCAAAGCACCGGGGGCGAAGCGCTACCACTCGGAAGAGCCAGCTTGATGGCGGTATCCACAACAGCGACCGGCTCTGCAAGCAAATCCAGGCGTTAAAATCGCGCAACAAAACCCAGGCTATAATTTAACAAGAATTCTGTCGCGTTATGACCGAGATTAATAGTTAATTAATTTTAATTAAAGCGTCGAGATAATTAGCGTGTTTCGCGTATAATTAATCGCATTTCGGACGACCCACCCCTGGCAGGGGGCCAAACGGCGCCCCGGAGGGTGAAAAACCGGCGACGTCTCGAGATATCCATCGGAGGCGTCCGCTTTTCGTCCGTTTGCGATTAATTGACTTGGGCTCGATTGTCCGCTGCTGAGGTCGCCTCTTGTAACCGGTATGCAACGGTCGTCGACTCCGGCCAGCCCAAATAAACAAAAACCAAACTGAGTTTCTATTGTTCGGTTTTGAAGCGGGAGTCCTGTGGCGGCAAGTTTTAGGAATCTTTTCATTTGGACATAAAAGTTTTTCAAGTTTGTGAAGCGCATCCAGGGGGTAATCCGAGGGATAACCCCCGAAATATTCACATTAAAAAATGTGGGTAGGCAACCAGTAATTTAGGATTTAAACATGGGTTATTATTTTTGAAACGCGACAAATTAGGTACCTAAATTAATTTATTAACAAATTGCCAAAACTATTCTATGAGTTGAACGTGGTTTAACGCTCTGTATACAAGTAGTGATACAGAATAATTTAGATAAGAGATAGATTAGGACTTATAATAATTTGAATGAATGAAGGGTTGCCAACTTAGCCAAACCAAACTCACCGAAAAAAATTACCAACCATAACGGAAACTGGGTTAAAGTTCAGCGCGACTCACTTGTCTACAATTTTGTCACCATAATAACTCCTAATAACACCCATAAAAGTTAAAAACAGTTTACGCACGTTTATTAACAAACGAGTGTTATAAAATTTCAAGGCCACGATTTAAAAATTTGCCGCTAATGAATTAACCGGTGGGTAATATAGGATGCCGAGTGCCCTGCACGGAAATTAGGAGTTTCCCCGAATCCGATTCTAGATTAATTTGTTTATTTATGAAGAGGTGGAGGCAATCCGCAACGCACAACACATCACCACATAACCCCAAAAATGTCAATGAAAATGTCCGATAAAGCGTGGCAAGGCGGAAATTAAGAAATGATAACACATCCGTGCGGCAAAAACCAAGAAATAATCATTTTCACAGGCTTTCCAAACGTAAATAAAAATGCAACAACTTAATCGCGCACGCGTCCGATTATTTTGGTCCACTTGACAGGATTGTGTCAAATAATAAGCACGAGCGATGTAATTGTGACTTGGGAAATATTTAACGCCAAGTTAATTGGCGAACTTATTGTATTATCAAGTGTTAATAGGTCAAATGGATTATTAAATTTGCGGCTGTTAGTAATCATATGGTTCAGTGTTGATTTTCTGGAAAGGCAAGCGTTTCTGGAACTGCGGGGCCATCTAGCGGCGGATGCCGGAAGCACAATTCGGAACCTGTAGGGAGCCGGGCTAGGGTGGGTAGGTATATTGGCAACAGGTTGAAAATATCATGAGATTCAAACAAAAACTTTCTCAGTGTGCTTTGAAATTGAAATTCGATCATTCATGTCTGAAGGCTATCTTTGAGACAAATCTTGAATTTTTTTAAATTTTATTAAAAAGTTATCCCGAGGATATCTAAGATAGGCAATCCAAGGATATCTGAGGTTCATTGGAAAAAAGGTTATCTTCGTCATAAAAGTGGACCGTGAGTACCCCTCAGGGGCTGGGTACATAAATTTTTTTAGGCTATGTATCCAGTAAGTATAAATACAGGGTGATTCGCGAAGAAATTTTAGAAACTTTTGGGATCCACTTTTGTACCCCTACTAGAATTTTGAAATTTGGTACTAGACCGTAATCGCCCACGTACACCAAAAATAAAATATTTCCAAGCCCCCAGCGCATTCGGTTTAACCGGAAGTGGCCGCCATCTTTGTTATTTTAAACTTGATTTTAGATTCGGATTCGTCTCTTAAATTGTGAGTTTATCGGACCCACGTTTTAATTACTTAACTGTCACCGTTTTTGACATATGTCAAAATTTGTGTCCAAAAATTGATTTGCAATGCGCAATAGAAAAACTTGTATCTTCCAAACGATTGAAGATTATATACTCTGTCCGGGATCCACACGACCAAGATTCACCCAATTTCCATGGCGACTCATTGTTGACAACAGACCATAGAACTAAACTTGGAGGATTGAAATTAGAAGCTTTGAGCTTTCTTTTGATGTCTCACTCGTATCACTTTATACAGGGTTGGTAATTTTTCGATGCTCCCCGATATTTTGATTCGTTCCTAAGTTATCACAGAAATTCTGAAAATCGCCGATTTAAAGAAAAATTAAAATCTTCCTAACGACTGATGTTATTTAAATGAAACTTGGAACTTTTATATTTTTGACAGCTATCAATTGAATGCCATTATCAGAAATTTTCTGGGCTTTCTAGATTTTGAATAAACACGGTCAACTTTTCTTTTTCTTATGGGTGCCATATTGAATTTTAATATAACAGGACACACAAAAAAATTAGCTTTCCAAAAATGTAACCAACATGGACGTTTTTGAAAAAATATGTGAAACCCTGAGTCACACGACCGCAAGACGTATTTTATTACTGTTGAATTCAATTGTTTTCACATGTTATAAGAAATTGAAGAAGTTGGCGTACTTTTTTGCAATTGTTTTTCTTCTAAGCTTAGGCTGATTTTACAAATTATTTCTACCAATTTTCAAATTCTGACATCTGTCAAAAAAGTTCATGTTGACTACATTTTTGAAAAGCCAATTTTTTTGTATATTTGATGGTGTCAAAATTCAATATAGCGGCCATAAAAGAATCAAAAGTTAACTGTCGTTATTCAAAATCTAGAAGGTCTAGAAAATTTCTGTCAATGCCATTCAATTGACAGCTGTCAGAAATATAAAAATTCCAAGTTTCTTCTAAATGATATCAAATGTTACGAAGATATTAATTTTTCTTTAAATTGGCAATTTTCAGATTTTTTGTAATAACTCAGAAACTAATGAAAATATCGGGGAATTCTTTTTAGAATCTTAATCACCAAGAAATAGCGCAACTTTTCTTCAATTTAAACTAATCTCCATCTATTATGATTTCCGAGATACTAATGGTGAGCATCGAAAAATTACCCACGCTGTATACAGTATACAGTGTGTCTCATTTTAACGGGAACCATACAAATATTTCGGTTAATTTTAACCGAATCAATGCATTCTTTTTTTCCGCACCTGTGTAATACTCAACTTTTTTTATAAACCGAAACCCCACCCTACTGCGATTTAATAAAGAGGCCAAAAATGACGAAATGGTATTAGGCATTTTTTTATCCAAAAATTTTATAAAGAAAAGTTGCTCAGGATCGTTCCAAATGGCTAAATCCGAAGATTCAGGAAAAAATTAAAATGTTGAATTTCTTGAGGAAGAATCATAAAATAACGAAAACGTCAATATTTTTGTAACATAACGGCTGATGTGAAATAAAAAAACAATGGAAGCGCATATGTTTGCTGTGGCACATTGCAACAGATTAGTTGGGGTGTCCCTTGAAATTGTTAAGAAAAACGAAAATCTTACACTATCTTAATAATTTCAACTTTTTCTGCGATTGTTAAGTTTTATCCATCCATAGCCGATAGCAAATGTCAAAACAATTCATTTCAATTGTTTTTTTATTTCACAGCACCCATTATGTTGCAACAATATTGAACTTTTGGTTATTTTGTGATTCTTCCTCAAGAAATTCAACATTTTTATTTCTTCCTGAAATTTCGGATTTAGCCATTTGGAGCCATCCTGAGCAACTTTTCCTTCTAAAATTTTTCGATAAAAAAATGCCTAATACGATTTCGTAATTTTTGACCTCTTTATTAAATCGCAGTAGGCTGGGATTTCGGTCTATAAAAAAACTGAAGTATCACGCAGGTGCAGATTTTGGAGCTCTACATGCAGAAAAAAGAACGCATTGATTCGGTTAAAATTAACCGAAATATTTGGGTGGTTCCAGTTAAAATGAGACGCACTGTATAAGCGAATAAAAAATGACAAATCCTGTTTATTGATGATGGGGTCCAGATTGAAAATTGTAGATTTATCGTTTATTTTGACAGTTTAAGCTGTCGTTAGGGTCGTTTCAGTTATTATTTTTACAAATTAAATAGGGTTAAATTTATCTGGCAACGTGAATATCCATTTTTCTTCATATTGGCCCCTTATCGGAATTTCCGTTAAAGCGGTATATCAAACAACAAATAACCCAGAAAATGTATTTCGAACAACAATAGATTGCAAACCTGTCCATATGACAATAATGGTAACATTTCATTGTTAGCCGGTGTCGGATACTCGAACCGACGTCTCCGAGCGACGCCGTATCCTGCGTATCCATGGCGACCGTCGATTTCGACGTCATTTCAAAGCACTCTCGATCCGAAAGCCGGAAGTAGTGAAAACAATCATCGAAAACTTACCGAAGATGATGAGCGGTGGCAACGGTTTAAATCTCTTGGACCTGTGAACCGGCATTTGGGCAAAATTAACAAATTCACAGCACTAAAACGTTACAGAAAGGCTCGGGGATTTCATTGTAATGAAGATAAGATAAAAGGGGAATCTAAATAAAACAATAAAAATTAGAAGCGAAATTACCTACTGAAGCGATTTCGTAAACGCGCTTTCACCGAAGACGAAAAAAGTTGACAGACACGGAGTGAATTTACAACTGCAAGGGTCAACGCAAGGAATTCTATAAAGCCGCTCATTCTTGACCATTTCCAGGGTGTTTGCGTAATTTGCGATGACGCAAATACGTTTTCTTTTATAATTTTCGCACGGTTGTCCTACGTTGCGTTTTTCACGTCCAGGTCCCTATTAATTTTTTGCACGTTCTGGGTCTGAGGTCAGTGTCTTGTCGAATTCGCTGTTTGCATGAGCGAAATTCTTTGTTTTTCCCTGTCACGATGGACGGTGATCCATTTGTTCCGCTTGTAGAATAAACATCAGCTGGACTTTGGAGTAAATTGGAGGCTAAATTTAGTTTCCGTTTCCTCGTTCGCTCGAAATATAAAATTCGAAGAACATACTTCAAAGTTTGTTTAGGTAGGTAGGTACAGTGCTATTCGGAGAATATAATGTGACAACTGGAGGCTATGGAAACAAGTGAATCGCAATCTGTCGAAAAGACGTTTATCTAAATTTAGTTCGCACAGTCCCTAGATAAAATGACAGATGTCATAGCTCCAAATAAGTCCCCGGAAAAATTACAGATGACATGTCCTGTGCCAATTAACTTTGGACAAACGTCCTTTCGACAGATTGCGATTCATTTGTTTCCATAGTCACCCGTTATCACATATTTTCTGAATAGCACTGTACCGAGACAAGACCAATACCCAGGCTATGCCTTCCAAGATTCTTGGTGCATAAGTCTCGAGAAGTGTTGTTCTTGGTTCTTTATTTGTAATAAAGAAAAATTGGTGTTAATCAGTCAAATTTCATAGTTGATACGCCAAAAAGGCACTTGGCGTTTCTAGATTGGCAACAAAATTAACTTGGCTCACCAGAAAGCCAACACTAACCCACGTTCCAAATTTCATTAAAATCTGTTCGGGTTAGTTTTCGAGGCAGGTACTCAAAAAGGCAGCAGTGTCTTAAAATTGTTCGGAAAATATACATACAAATATATACAAATGTTTGCACATTTTTGCTTTTATTTTTTGCTGTATTAGTGCCTTAGCAGCATGCGGAGGTACCTACTCTTGTCTCGCTCGCTGTCCGTCGTATAACTTAAGAACGGATTGAGATATCGTGCTGAAACTTGGTATACAGTTGTGAACGCCCCTAAATACTCAGCAGGGATTGCTCTTGGGTCACATCTGACATCTGACCAAGTTCCTTTACAAAATTGGCTTATTTTCCTTGTTACTTTTGATATTTTTACTTACTTTTTTCACCCCCTGAGGGCTAATTCTACAAACTTGACGATCTTTGTGGTTTTTTCGATTTTTTTTTCTTCAAAACATTGCAAAGTCATCTCCAATTTTTCAACCCAGTTCGCAAATTTTCGACAATAATTCGCCTTTTTGCCACATCTGTGCGAGATTAGACAGTATGGAGACTAGGCGCAAATTGATAAGATGTGCATCCGATTCCACCAGTAAATCTAGCCGGCCCTTATACAGGGTGTCTCAGAATTATGGGGCCAACAGTTAATCTAAGCGTCCTTACCTGAAAATAAGACAAAAAGTAAGAATCAGTTTTTGTCCTAAAATGGATTATGTGGAAGCTATGCCCCCCAAAAAGGACACCCCAAAAATCAGTTTTTTCGAATTTCCTCAAAAATTATAACTAATATCAGTTTGAAATTTGGAGCATAACTTGGCGGCATAAAGCTCTTGTGAATTTTTTTCAGGTTTTCAGTAACATCAGAGGCGTGCGTTCTTGGGGAGCCTTACACATTTTTTGAATTTTTTTTGTAAGTGTTTTTTTTTGACAAAGTGATAAGAAAACTATCATCGTCAGTCCACAATTCACCAAAAAGTACTCTTGTTGCATGTGGTTAAGATGCACCGTTTTCGAGTTAAATGCTCTTGATTAATTTACCGCAGGAGAATTACCAAATAAATCCAACTGAAAACTGTAATAGTTCGACCTGGAATCAACTTTAGATAATGTAGCATCCTCTTAAATCTTAAAATAAAGCCTTAAGAATGCATTGCATCTTTTTGAACTAGAATTTTTCAATTTGAGGATAATTCAATTTTAGCCCTATTTTATCAAACCTAAATGCGATCAAACGTAAAGGGTCTAGAGCGCCGTCATAAATTCCGACAAGTGTTTGTTGTAACTAAGGGTTGGACATCCCATTTAAGTTTGATTCCAAGTAAAAACTATGAAAATTGCAAAAAAATTGTTTTCAAAATTTTTTGCCCCAAATTAATGAAGGCCAATTCACTTAAGACCGTCCATTCTAGTGATATTCAGCAAGAGTACTTTTTAGTGTATTGTAGAACGCCGATGACATTATTTTTGTTGTTTTGCAAAAAAAGCCCGCACAGAAAAAATAATGCAAAAAATGTGTAAGGCCCCACCAAGAACGCACGTCTCTGATGAAACTGAAAACCCGAAAAAAATTCGGAATGAAGAGCTTTATGCCGCCAAGTTATGCTCCAAATTTCAAACTGATATTAGTCATAATTTTTGAGGAACTTAGAAAAAACTAGTTTTTTGGGTACCCTTTGGCTCCCACATAATCCATTTTAGGACAAAAATTTATTCTTACTTTTTGTCTTATTTTCACGTAATGAACCTGTCATTAACCGTTGTCCCTTTAATACATACGCCCATGCACATCAACGTGATATACATCTTCCGGTGGCTTTCAATTTTGGTTGGGCGTAAAGTTATATTTGAAGAGAGTTCTGCTTTATTAGGAATTCGGCACTCCGCGTTGCCAACCTCCTAACAACAAAAGTTGCTGGAGAAAAGCAATAATCCCAACCTGAAGTTTGCTTATGTAACAACAGAAAACTACCTAATTGGAAAAAATTCCGAAGAGAATTTAAATATTACTTATCTTGGAAATTTCCGCATTGCGATAAGGCAAAAACCTTGAAACCGAGAGAAATCGTCTATAATGATAGAACATGCAGTAATAACGTCATAAAATGACAAAACTGCGAAAAAAAAACCAATGTCATAACGCGTTAATGGTTTTCGCTAAGAGCATCATGGGAATCTACTGGAATTAGTACCTATTCCAAAAATGTCGAGCACTAAATTTTATGAAATTTATATGGCGCAATCCATAAATGGATTTTGACTAGCTGAACCAGGACTATTAGCATATAAATTTGCAAAATTTACAGCTATCCATAAATTGGCGTTATTGGAAAAGTGACCGCCCGGATGAATAATCTCGGTTTTCCATTCGCAATTCCATGAAAACCCGAGGAATGTTTTGTTCTTGAAAAAACGCACATTCCGAATTAATTACTATTTATCAATAATTACCGCACTAAAAAGGTAACCAATAAAGTTAATTACACACCAGCGCTAATTATACGGCGCTCGACGCATATAATCAACACTTGATAGAAATTTTTTATTACGGCATTGGGATGCAATTTGTCGCCTTTATAATAAAACGTTATGCAATACGGTACAAGGAGAGCGATAAATAACGTCGTTTTCGATTTGTTTATCGTACAATAAAATTAATGATTTGCGTTTCAATCAAATTAATTTAAGGTGAAACGTGTGTGCAAATTTAATCCAAGATCGATTTATCCTATTTTGCAAGTGGATTTTATATAGAAAACGGTGCGTTTTCTCGTGGGATCGATCCCGCTAAATAAACCTGAAAGATAAATAAGGGCGTTAATCCCCTAGGTTCCCGAGGGTGGCAACAGTTTTTTTTACTTCCGCCAAAACTCGGTCGGTAAATTCAGAAAAGCAACTGGATTTATGGCTTTCTATGAGTAAACTTGTGAATTTATGATTTTTGGCACGCAATCGCTCGTAAATGGTTTTATGATCAATCGATTTGATGTACACGTGATTCAACCTGAAAAAATATTTGACTAATTAATTTTATTTGGTCAGTGGGAGGCCAGAAGTGGGGTGATTTAGAAACAAAAACTACTCACCGACCAAGGAAGGTCACGTGGTTAGTTTAGGAATTTTCGAAAAAACACTACGAGCAGGTGCTTCCTGGTTACCTGTGGCATTAAAACTAGCGTGCGGGACATTTCGTGGCAACCACAGCCAACTTGATGCGCGACCGAGCGCGATTTGTTTGATTTCGTGGAGAAAGTTGGCGCACTAATGTAACGTCAGGGTTACCAACACAGAGAGAGGTTACCAAGTTGGACCCAGGACCCCGTGATTTACATAATAAAGTAATGCACAATATTCACCGGTTGTCGCCATCTATTGTTAAATAGAGCATGTAACAATTGGTTGGAAGCTCTAACGTGCGCAGAATCCGTTTTCTGAGCAAGAGACGCCAAATGTTTCACCTTTTATCTCTTACTAATGCACGGAAAGGAATGGAGATAGAGTAACATCGAAGCGTCTGCTCTGCATCTGTCAGTCTTGTCAGCTGTCAGCTGGGTGTTGTGCAGTGTTTTGAGTTTGTTTAGGAAATCACAATATTCCAGAGGATACAGATTGACAACCTTATTGAGATTTGTTTTCGAAGATCTAACCATTTATTATAGTGAAATTCTACAGGTAATAAAAATGATAATGAACCACACCAAATGTCAATAGTGTCACTTTCAAATTGTGACGAAACAAAATCCCTGCTACAGTAATTTTGCGGAGTTCCTCCAAGAAATTCGACGCATGCGCAGTAAAGCTCCTGAATATCGTGAATTTGGTAGCCCTGTCTTCTTTTCTGGTGATTTTCGTTCTAAACAAATTTGAACTTTTAGGTCGCCCATTTTGGAGCCCATTATATCTCTGCGTTACTAACCAAGCACGCTTACATAATCAGTTTGTCATTTTAGCTTGAATTAGGGATAATTCGGGTTTCATTTCTTAGACATTCAATCATTGTTTTTGATGTGCCATTTTGGAGCTCACAGAACAGCAGGAAGCGTGTAAAGAAGAAGTGAAATCTGTATTTATTAATAGTTAGGTAATACCTACCTGATGAGTACATCTGCTTAACCTAAACGTTTACCTGAAAAAGAAACGGTATAATCCTTAAAGATACCTACATAATTTTAGTGGTACAGCCTGTGACCGGGGCTGGTTGAGTATACTTTGGTATAGTTTTATTATTTTCGTTATTTCGCAAGGGATATAATGACGCCGCAAATGTGTAAATGTATTAATAAATCCTGGAGCCAAATCAACCTGTCTGTACGAAGTTTCAGTTGCTGGTGTTTATCTTTTACGGAATTGTAAAAGTTTTCTTATTTTGATCAAGCCTAAAGTATTTATTTTCCATTACACAGGGTAGTTCCCAACTCTTGTTCCACAAAATGTGCTTACTACTTCAGCTAGAAAAGAAATTAACACAAAATACAAAACAGTTGCCTGGAACTAGAAAAAACGTTTGGGTCAAAGAAAAATAAGAGCTTTTGAGTCACACTGTAAAGATTCATTTAAATTTTTAAGCATCAAATTGCTGAGAATAATTGAGGCTCTTCCGAGGGCTCCTCAGATAAATGTACAAATCGGAAAGTTTTGTTGATATGACTACACATACCTACAAAATTGTAAATTATAATACTTTATAAAATTTTATTGCAGTCTAGATTTTAATGAATGTAGGTATAGGTACATTCAACAAATAAAAACCACGGCTATAAAGGCAGCTCTGGAACTTCCGTAGGAGCGTCATGGGCGGACTCTGCAGGCTGCTTCTTCTTTAAAGCGGCACGAAATTTTCGATACCATAAGAAGAAAGTGGAAGATTTCGTAGTTTCATCGACAATAATTGCTTTCTTCTGCTTGTCTTCCTCTTTGATTGAGCTTACGCTTGCCTTTTCTTCTTCCTGCTCCCGTTTGTCTTCATCCTGCTCCCGCTTGTCTTCTTCGTCTGAGCTGAACTCCTCAAGGACCCCATCGCAGAAATGGAAAGTTTGCTTGGGGGTTCTATGCCTGAATTTTGAAAGAGGATCATCCTCTAAACTGTTTTCGATATCTTCGGGTCTTAATAGTGGCATTACTGAAATTTCTGGAGAACTATGACGAATGACGTCAATTGACATGTGTTTTGACAAAGGATGGACTAGGACAATGCGCTAGGGCTATTTGATTTCGCTCTTTCTAGAATGATTCGGCCATGGGGCCTACAAAATTAAAATAGGATAGGGTAACAGTTTCATAAGCGGTGAAATGCTTAAAATTCATGCTAGACAGACAAATTTGGTATCGTTTTACAGCTAAATCGTTCCAGCAATACGATTCCGGTGGCGGAGCAGCGAAAATTCGTAAAAAATGTAAATAAGATCTTTAACTTTTTCACCGCATATGAAACAATTACGGGAGGTAACAGTTTCGTATAAGGTGAAACGCTTAAAATACTTACTACAGGGATAAAAGTGGTACTGTTTGACACCTAATCATCTTAAAAATACGATTTTGTTGGGGGAGCAGATGAATATTTCGATTTGTCGTTATAACTCAATTTAAAATTCACAGACAATTGCGTCAGTATAAAGGCGTTTTTTCTCGATATTATGCTTTTCATTACAAATTAATACAAATGGGCTTTCATGATTGGTCAGCTTACTATTTTTTAAAATTTGTGTGGAAATACTGTCACATTTGCCGTCAGTTTCAAATTTCTCTCGGAAGGACGATTCAAATCTGACATCATTTTTAAGGTATTTCAATACAAAACAAGATTATTTCCTATGCTTTCAAATGCAAGTTTGTATTTCAATAGGTAAAACCGAGGAAAAACGCCTTAAAACTTGTCATCACTTGCCATTTTTGGGTCATTTTGGAAATTTTATGTTGATGATTTCAATAATAAACGTTTTCAGTTTTACCTGAACGGCGCGCGCATGTTGGTTCCCTTGCGTGCTCACTCATTGGCTGGTGATCAGTCACAGCTGATTTTTACCCAATGAGATCTTTTTTACCTGTGTGTTTCGATGGAAACTTGGAAACCAACCCACGCGTGCATTATATCAGAGACAACTTGAGACGCGCAAGTACGTGGTAAATATTAATCCGGAATAACGAATTGGACTACTGTAATGTTAAACGAGAGCAGATGGCGCCAATGTCGCATGGCGGCAAAATTTAAATCGAATTATTTTCAACTGCTTTATTTTATTCTTTATAACTTTAGTTTTTCAAATTCCAATGCCAATACCGCCAAACTCACTAGCTACGAGAAGAAAAATTCATCTAAAGTTGAATGATGGGTAAATTCTTTATTGTCATGAGATACAAGTACCCGGTTCATGAAAAAACTTCCTCTTTGACCGCCCTCGTTCGTTTGCCACCGGCCTGATGAGCAGAATGGTAGCTGAGACATCCACCAACAGTCAACAAGTCACAAACTAAAACACAATCACGATCACAAAACACGAACTGTTTTCCAATTTCTGACAAAACAATGACAATTTTAAAATTTAAAAACTTCCACAAAACTAGTTGCCTGGTAACAAGTTATAGGGACGCTGCGCCATCTGCCCTCGTTTTACACTTGATGCGATAAAGACAGACACATAGCAAAATCTTTGTCAAAGAAAGAGATATAATCATTAATTAATAGCGGATAGATTTCCAAATGGAGAGAATCGTCTCAGTTGTCTCTGATTATATTCTTATTCATGTTGACACATTAGACGCTGTCAGCTTCCTCTTTATCTTACAAACTGAAGACGTGTATTCCAGTGCATGAAGACAGTCCACTTGCATTATCGCCTTTGTCAGTTTTGAGATTGCTGTGACACAAGAATGGCAAATAATGACTATCAAATAAATAATTTGTCACAAAATGCCATGATGAGAGCGTTCGAATCGCCAAAACTATCAAATCTTTACGTTTTATTTTCTTGCTATTTCTATATTTACGAATTCTGTAAAAAAGCAGTTTACCTATACCTTCTCCGAGTTTGCCAGACTGATGGTGAACACTTAGTTTCCCAAAAGTAATCATTAAACTATAAATACATTTATTTCAATTTTTATACAAATATAAATACATTTCATCAAGAAAATCAACAATTTACGTACAGGCTGCTAACGCCCGATTTGAACCCCAGAATGGTCATTCAACATCCAACCACGACCCTCCTACTGTCTCTACATCTAAGAAATACGTCTGCGATACAAAAATTTCAGTCGAAATTTATAATTGTTTATAAATTTCCGATATTTGAGGGCTCATTGTTTGAATTTCTGCATCACAGACACCGCTAACACAGAACACCGAGGAATTACAGGTTCAAACATTGAAATTTCACAACGATTACGCTAGAGGTCGCAACTGGAATTTCCGCCATTTTTGTTTGAAATCGGCCATTAGCTTGAGTTTGAGTAATTGATATAATTGTATTGTCGTTCACCGACTACGTTATCTATCACAAACGATCTTAACGGAATTTTGATATTTGACATTGATTGACACAAAGATCAACATTAATTGCGTTTTCGGCTAGCGCTCGCACTTTGTATCTGAAGTGCGAGCTAGAGCGAGAACATTTTGACATCAAACATTTGAATGAATGACTAATATCAGCGCCTACTTTGCGTATTTTATCACACATGAGAAGCTTCTCGCTACTTTTTCTAGAAAAATCAGTCATGGAGATTTCGAGTCATAGATCTTCCGGAGGTCTGCTTAGGAGGCATCCTTGCCGCGAGAGGGGGCTGTGCACCACAGTGGGAGCGTTGAGGGTGGTGAAATAGCCGCCGCTCTTGGGCTTCACGTGTCTGTTGTTGATTTCCATGTGGACAATTTTCATAAATTCGATCTGAGCGGCCAGTTTCTGGATCTCCTCTTTGAGCTCTTCGTTTTCCTGGTAGAGATCCGGGACTTCCTCGGGGACCAACCCGATTCCGTTTAGGGAGAAGGAGGCTGTGACGCCTCTGGATCGAACGCGATTGTCCCATTGGTCGCCTTGGCCGCGGAGGACTCTGGCGATTTTGGGGCCGAAGACAAGGGCCACTGTGACACTGGTGGATAATTGGGTTCGGATGAAGCCCAGGAGGTATTTGATGTCAGGGCCGGCTCGTGGAAAAATGAACAAACTGGAAGATGATTGAAAGTTTTTGGATTTTGTTTGACGATGGTCTTACTGGAAGGCTATCATCATTATGTTGACGATGGCGATGTTGTAAATGGCGTAACTGATCAAGCGGGCCTCGTTGAAGAGGGATTCGGCGTTGCGGACGTTGTAGCAGACTCGGATGCCCCACGCCAAGAACAAAACTTCTCCTGCAGAAAGAAAGTTTTTTTTAAGGGCCAGTACATGATGGGTTATAAATCTTTTTTTCTGTAAGTATAGGGGAGAGTCGTGTATCTTGGGACAGCATGTACCTCGGTACAGAATAAAAACTGTACCTAAATTACTTAACGGGTCTTAAAGGAACCTGTAACATTTTAGATTACAACCAACAGATGCCACTAACTGTAAAAATTAAATTAAAAAAGTCAGAGCCGTTGCTACAGTTAGTGCCGCCTGTGGCTAACCACTACCGTGGCGCCCTTAGCCCCCAAGACAATAACTAATAAACAAAAAAAAAAGGTTGTAAAAACAAAAAGTATACCCCCTAAGTAAAACATTTCAATAAATAGTTCATACCTACAAGAAAAGTAAGTCAACATTTGCCATATCGGGATTTTGCATCAGCAACTGTATACAGTAACTATATGCTTAAACGGCGAGGTGTCCATAGGGATTTCATTTTTTTCCTACTTCCCTAATTAATTTCATGGAATTTTTAAGCATCAGGTTTCAGGTTTTAGATACCGATAGCCTCTACCTGTGGAAAAACTGAGCGAACATTTCCCCGGGGTTAGTTCATCAACGAGGGTAACACGGGCCGTTATCTGAATTTCCCGCGAATATGTTGCTATGAAACACAAAACTACGACAAATCAGAGCACGGTACACAAACATCCTTGACGACATAAACTCGAGATTTAACGAAGTGTCTATCGTGCTCGTTCGTCTTCGCGGGAAAGGACCCCGCACAAACCTTATGGCCGGCGGCTTTCTGTTGAAAAGTCTTGAAAATTTGGGATTATATAGACTTCAATGTCCTGATTAAAAGTTACCATTGCGCCAACCACAATTAACTTACAGTTTATCAGCTATAAATTGTTAAAGGATACGAATTTGAACTGGGCGATCATATTGTTAGAATTGCTTTATTTTCTCTGTCTCCTAGATTATTTATCAATAACTAAGGGAACATGCATAAGACTAAAGTATGCATTGTTAAACACTATCGAATAAGACGATTTTCAGCGTCCGAGACACTTTCCCGAAGGCTTGATAAGGGTATCATAAGCGCGATTGGCCTACGAGGTAGACTAAAGGCCATTTTGAAGTCCTGAAAGACAATGCCTATCAAAATCGTTCACCAGTTTAATGTCACCTTATTTGTGTTTCCTTGGTTTATTAATGAATTACCAAGGAAACGTAGAAATTAAATAATTGCAATAATGGAACTACAGCCAAATTCCTCCTCATTTGACGAACCACAACTCAAAAACTATCCCTTAGTTATGGTTGCCGCAATGTAACTTTTAATCAGAATATGGAGTTCTATATAATTTCTAATTTTCAAGACTTTTTAACAGAAAGCCACAGGCCATAAGATTTGTGCGGGGTCCTTTAAACAACGGACCGTTTTGCCTTCGTTCATGAGTTAACCCCGGGGAGCTGTCCGCTGAGTATTTTTCCACAGATAGGGACAATCGATATCTAAAACCTGATAGCCTAAAATTTCCATTAAATTAATTGGGCGAACAGGAAAAAAATAAAATCGAATTCCCCACGTAAATCTCTATGGATATTTCGCCGAGTAAGCATACTGTTATATGTCGATGATTTTGCCAAAATTTAAATTAGCCCTAGTAATTGGCCGATCTATCGAAAGTACCGTTATAAAATGACCACCCAAGCGAGACCCAAGCCAAGACAAAACGTTCAAAAAATATTACTTGAAGTTTTTCTTTTTATCGTCCAGTTTCGTTTTTCAAATACTATACGCTGGTATCCGGTTGTTGGACAGAAAGAAGAGAAATCTTTATAAACTTAAGCTATTTTGGCCAACGTTTTGACCACTTCACGTAGTCTTCTTCACAGGCTAACTTAATTTTGAAACAAAATTATTTAAAATCATGGGTCCTGATGAGGGCGCGGCGGTGTCATTATTTTTCTGTATTTTAAATAATTATATTTCAAGATTAGGTTAGGCTGTGAAGAAGACCACGTGAAGTGGTCGAAACGTTGGCCAAAATGTCTAAAGTTTTTAAAGATTTCTCCTTCTGTCCACCAGCCCGATACCAGCGTAGCATTTAAAAAGTTCAAAATTTTTATTTTTGGCGTCCCTGGCGCCCCTAGAGCTCGTGCGCCCGTGGCAAACGCCACCTTCGCCACGCCCTAACTACGGCACTGAAAAAAGTTTATATATGTATAGTAATAGTGACAGCGTTTTGCTATAAGTGAAAATTCTCAAAATTTACGCAGGTAAATACCGTGTGCTATAAAGGGGGTTGTCGAGGCCGTTTAATATGCCTCGGGTGTTGATTTTTAGGGTCGTACTTGGCCGCTAATGAGACTCTGTTTTTATCGAGTATAAGTATATTGATGATAGTTGTATTTCTACATCTCAGGGTTACTTCCCTGTTTTCATAACAGTATATTAATGGTCGGGGTAGGCCCGGCCGAACTTAAGTTGAGTTACAGAGGAGGGGATGAGATTCCGGCAGACCCCGAATGGCCTCAACAGGGGTAAATTTTCAGGATAAGTCCATTCCTTTTGTAACATTACTATTAATATTTTAATGTCGATTGTCACACTATCATTGAAGTTCGTCTAACTCCAAAGCATTTGACTTGTCACAGCGGTTATTATAAAATTAGTGTTTTTGTGTACCTTGGGACGGCAAAATGTATGTACCTTGGGACGTACTTTTTATACGTAAATGGGACAACATTCGAAAAACCAGCACCAAACTTTCTCGTGATTGGCTACTGGCTATTGTTTCATTATGAATGTCACAGCAAAAGGCACTAGGGACACTTTGCAACTTGTTAGAAAAAAATATGTTATTCCTTCTTTTCAATAATATTTGTGTTTTGTGAACTTTTACATTTTTACATTTGGAACTAGTCATATAACTTGTGATCAAAAACTATTTCGATCTAACAGCCCTTGTGCGAGAAAGTTACGTTATCATATAAAATTAAGATGATAAGGTCTTTTAAGTATTTTGACATGGATGCTTTTGCTCGTGATGCTTCAAGTATTGACTGGGATGCTTTCTTTTGCTTGGTGGATATAAATGAGAAGGTTGATTACTTCACTAAATCTATTTTATCGATATTTGATATTCATGCTCCGTACGTTTTGGTTAGATTTAGTGCAAGTAGAAAACCGTGGTTCACTGATGTTCTAGCAAAGATTAAGTCACTGAAGACCAAAGCGTGGGTCAAATTTAAAAAGACAGGTTCGGATGTACATAAAAAATACTTTTGTGAGCTAAGAAATTTTTATAATGATGCACTCGAGCAGGAACAACGAGCCTATTACGCATCTAACACGAAATTTTTGAAACTTAGCAGTCCGACTTTTTGGCAATCGCTGAGATCTTGTGGTATTCTGAGTAGCAATAGACAGACGTTCACCTCTCAACAGTTTAATGCGGAGGACATCAATGCTTATTTAATAAACTCAGTTCCACGCCTACAAACTGATCAGGAATTTTGTAACGAATTTAGGCGAAAATATTTCAATCCCCAGCTTAGCTTTTCGTACTCGCCAGTCGAAACTGACACCATTAAAGATTACATTTCCAAGCTCAAACCGAACGTCATGGGCATTGATGGAGTGTCTGGTAGAATGCTACAAAAAGCTGCAAATTGGTTTGCTGAACCGCTAAATCATATTATAAATTATTCATTTGAGATTGGAATAGTGCCTGAATTGTGGAAGTGTAGCTTGATCAAACCAATTCCGAAAAACAAGCACCCGGTGAATCTAAATGATATTCGACCGATTAGTCTTCTATGCAATGGATTAAAACTAGCTGAGAAGGCTTTTCATTCTCAATTTTCTGAATTTCTTGCTGACGCTAGCATTATACCTCCGACTCAATTTGCGTACAGGAAAAATCATGGTACCACGGGATTGCTTTGTTCCCTGAATGATGATATTTTGCGTGATTTCGATACTGGAAAAGTTACCTCACTCACATTACTCGATATGTCAAAGGCATTTGACAGTATTGATATTAATTTGTTACTGGCCAAATTGGAGTATTACGGTGTACTGGAGCCCTCACTGTCATGGCTTAAAAGCTATCTGCAAAATAGGGTCCAGTGTGTTTCCTTCCAAAATGTAATTTCGTCTACTTCTCGGGTGTGTTCAGGCGTTCCTCAGGGTTCTGTTTTGGGACCTACGCTGTTTTCACTTCATTCTGCTGACCTACCTAATTATGTTGTTCACTGTAGTTTATACATATTTGCAGATGACATTCAAGTTCGTTATTCATTTTCTCCTGTTGATGTCAATACAGCCACTGTAAGAATTAATGATGATTTAGAAAATATTTTGAAATGGTCGGAGAGGAACTCACTAAAACTAAATCCTCAGAAAACTAAGGCAATTCTTTTTGGTACCTCGCAGCGTCTTAACCGTTACCAGGATCTTCACCTGAACCTCCAAATTAACAATACTAGCATAGAAGACTGTTCTACAGTCACCATTCTAGGTATTACTTATGACAAGCATCTAAAGTTTAATAATCAAGTTAACTCAGTGTGTAGAAAATAATTTTTGTCCTTCAAACATTTGGCACCATATCGCAATTTATTGGATGTTCCAACGAAGAAATTTGTGCGATTCACTAATTCTTTCGCTTCTTAATTACGGTGATGTTGCGTATGGGCCATGTCTCTCTGAAGCTGATAAACGCCGGCTTCAGATGATCCAAAACCATTGTGTTCGGTTCGTGCTTCAAATTCCTTTTGCGGCACATGTGACACCGTTTATCAGAGACTTGGGGTGGCTGAGGATTGGTGAACGACGTTTAACACATTTCGTTTCTTTAATAACAAAAGTAATTATAACAAATCAACCTGATTATTTAAAAGTGAAGATTCAACCACGCCGTGATATTCATGATCGTTCTCTAAGATTAAGTAACTATTCCGCAAGTGTTCCTTTGCACAATTTGTCATGTTTTAAAGCATCCTTTTCATACTTGGCGTCTTATATTCTAAACCATATTCATCATGATTTCTCAGATACACCAAAAAAAGCATTCTTTACTTCCTTTCTAAGTAGTTTAAAGAAGGCCTTGCAGGGCAATGGACTGGTCAGTGTTGATATACAATTGTTTTAATCAATTATTGAAATTTACGTGTGTCTTAAATTTCTTTATTTCGTTTTGTATTTGATTTTTTCTCTTTATTTTTCATTTGCGGGCAGGATTTAAATCAGCGTGGCTGTTCCTGTCCGATTGACACTTTGTATTATATTAGTATTATATTTTATTTCTTGTACCTATTCCAAAGTGTTCAATAAACATACTATATATATATATATATAATTTCAGCAGTCTACGCCCTACCTCTTCAACGACAAGGACTACTAGATCGTAAGAGTTTTTGATCGCACTTTATAATAATCAAGCCGCGTACTTACAACGCCGTAGGAGAAAAAATGGACATAATCCTGCACTTGATGAGAAAAACAAATCCTTTTGCAAGGCATTTTTTAATAACATTGGACATCTGGACAAATGACCACTAAACTTTTGAAAAAAACTGCATATAATTTGCACTATCACGCCGTGGCACTATTCAATTGCACTAACTATACAGTTGCATTATCTTTTGTAAAAATGCCGTATTACAATACGATTAAAATAGATTTAAAGATATATTCAATTTAATAGTTTTATTGGATTTGACGGCTCTCATTGGGAAAACCGGACAAGATTCCCGAAATTCATGTCTAGCTCTCAATACGTACTTAATCTCTCTACCGAGTGTAACCTGTAGCTACACCGATAAACTCTAGGGGATGGTTCTTCGCCGTACTCTAAGCTATGGACATAAGGTAAGCCGGAGCAATTGGACCATGGTTATTCCGCGCCGAAATATTAGGGTTATTTGAACTTTTAGCAGTTGGAATCACTGCAAGTTTTTGCCGATTCATAAAAATGAAACTATGTACATTGGCTGATATGAATAAGCGGTAACCGAGCTTATGCTTATCATAGTTCTATCCTTATCTTATGCAAGAAAATCTTGCATTTCTATCCTTTATTAATACAAGTTTAAGCAGCTTGATTCGATGATGAAATTTATCAACCATTTTTTGATTTTTCCCGCGTCAATAGGTATTTAGCCAATAAAAAAAATTACCAATGGCCAGACTGTGATCCCACCAATTGTAGACGCACTGTTGAAACCTCAACTCTTCATTATCGACGATTGGCTCAGCGGTCGGCGTATCTGACAAGGTCCACGTGCTCAAATAAATGAGCATCACGAGCAAAATTGGCACCATCCATTGCAAGAGCTGCTTATCAGTGAGCTTCACCTTATGAGCAGATTTAACACGGTAAGTCAAAGAAACTCTACAAAAGTTGCCATTAAGTCGTCAGCAAACCTCTTTGAAAGGCCTCACCTCCAAGTCTTCATAAGCAGAGCAGTATAGGTCACACAGAAACCAAGATGACGAGACCACTTAGTAGCTATACAGGAATAAGTGTCCAGAACTGGAAAAATTGCTGCCATCTAAAAATTTTGCTTGGATTTTTGGCGATTAATTCTTGCGTTTACCTCCATGTACATGGTGGCACAACCGAAGAGGGTAATACTGAGAAAAATCGGGCTGGCAACCTTAAAAACTTTGAGCTTCCGGTGCTTGAACATGTAGACGTTGATGATCATGGTGCAGAGGGCGCAGCTGACGCTGAAAACCAGCAAAGTGATTCTGAATGGCCAATTATAAGTGGCTAGGCAGGGCGAAGGGTCCGTGCAGGTGTAACATCCGGGGGCGCACTTCCTGCATTGAAAAATATTGAACCAGGAATTGCTGCTGTTTTCCTCGCGCTCCTGCCAGGACACTGCAATAAAATTGATTTATCTGGTAGTCCAGGAACTTTAAAGAAAAATACGGCAAAACTTCGGAATAATTGCGAGAGAGCTGAAAATTGGTACAGACATTCGTATGGTGATTACATTACAAGTAACCGGCCACAAGTCCCCATGGATAGATAGTATCTATTGTAGATAGCCTACAATAATTGTTTTTGTGTTTTAATTTTTTGTGAAAATTGGTTTGACTGGTTGCTGTTGGCTATTCTTCATAGATGCCTATATGCTGTTGCGGACTTTTTGGTAGCCAACAATTCTTCTATTTATGATTTTGTTATATCTTCAACCGTTTACTCAGCGTCTACGTTTTAAATTTTTAAAGCGAAGTTTTTTCGCGGACTTGCACGCAACGAATAACTGAAACGTTTTAAATAGGATCAATGGTTGACTTGTGGTTAAAATCCAGCTAGTAAATTCGGGTAAATTCCATGCTACTTTAAACTTTAAAACACAAACGTGACAAAACACTGTTCTCGTCTTGTGTAGTCAAGAGATCTGACTGAGTGAGTCTGAGGCTCTAGGGCAAGGCATGAGGAAGTTTCGGACATATACAGTCGTGGCAAAAAGTGACTAAAAACTGAAGAGATTCAATTTCTTTATTATAATGGCGATAAGGTCGATAATAGGGGTTTTTAGAAAAATGTTATTTTAATGGCGATAAGCTTCCTTGACTTTCTAGGTTATTCTGTTGCGATAAATTGGCGCCTTCAATCGATAGAACCTACCTTTAGCGATAACCTGATCATATGATTTTTTCACGATCTGTACGTGTACAAATTCTGTGAAAAAGTAGAAGTTTCTACCGTCTATGATACTGCCAATTTTTTTCCTTGATTTTCCGGTTTTTCCTTTGAATTTCCCAATTTATAGTTAACGTTACGACGTTTAGCGTTGACGTCTGAAAGCTGCGAAATGCCATTTTCAATTGGAGGCAGAGCCTTAGCAACGGTCTATAAAGTCCCTGCAGACCGTTGCTAATGACAACGGTCTGCAAAGTATAAACTACCTGAAAATGTTTATTATATGTCATCAGATGACGTCTCAAAGCTGTCTTTTTTTACCGGACGTCCAAAAACTCAATTTTGTTATTTAGTTTTAGCTCTCCTGTAATTTTTAAGGCGTAATATCCTAACGTTCCTCTAGGGGAAAGGGGGTACATTCGACCACGGTTTACTTTCTAATTTCTATTTTTTAAACTTGGCGCCTGTTCTTCCGTTGGTAGTTAAATATACCACTATGCGTCTCATAAAGCATACATAATAGGCCGACATTTAAAGCATAAACGTTTAGTACAAAGCAAAGTATTGGAATCGCATCTAAAAAGTAAAGTTATTACAGTTTTAATTCTCGTTAAATTTTCAATTTCGGAATGAAATTTTAGCCAATCGCTAAACATTCTTTTTTTCGTTGATTCATATCTTACTAATATCACGTGTCAACATAGCATCACTTGACCAACTTTTGACCCTGAAATTTTTTATTTGTCATGAACACATTCGACCGTTAAATTTTCAAGAGGAAAAGGCAATAGTTCTACTTTTAATTTTTCCGATGTTGGAAATGTTTCGGAGGTGTAGGTAGGTATACCAATAATGTTGCTGCAATTTTGCAAGCTCCATCTAACACCAAGACACCAGGAACATCACCACTCTATTTAATTTTAGCTATAATTTTGAAAACCAGCTAGGGGGTAGATTCGACCATTTTACATGTCAACATAGAAAAATTGATAAAATCAAAAGATGTTTCGGTTTTAGAGTAACTTTTGCCGTGATTAGCAGGCAATGGACATTTTCAGTTCTACCTGGGCGGCGCGCGCATGTTGGATCTCTAGCGTGCTCACTCATTGGCCGGATGTCTGTCACATCTGATTTTTACCCAATGAGACCTTTTTTCCCTGTGCGTTTCGTTGGAAAGGAAACCAACCTGCGTTTGCTTCATATTCTTATTCATGTTAACACATTAGACACTCTCTTTATTCGACAAACAGAAGACGTGTATAGGACACTTATCAAAATGACGTAAAAGTAATTTTGATATCAACAATAGCAGAGCTGGGAAAGTTACTTTGAAATAGTAACTAGTTACTTTTCAAGTTACTGAAGTAACTAGATACTTTACTGAAAAAAGAACTTAGTTACAAGTTACTTATGAAAAGTAACTAGATATAGTATCTAGTTACTTTTGAAGTAACTTAGTTACTTTTGGTATCTAGATACTTTTAAAAAGTAACTAAATACTTCTGTAAGTAACTAGATACAGTATTTTAGTTACTTTTGGCGTAATTTAGTTACTTTCATTAATGTTACAGAAATGGTTGGGATTGGGTTTAAATTTTAGTAAATACCTCGACAATTTCGGCGGAGGATAATTTTATAAAATCTCTATATTTTGCGCTTTGTATGTTGTACCATTAAAATTCTTTTATACCAATAGGTTCATCTAGATTTATAATAATTAGAGAAAGCCAGTTTCATTGCGTTGCGTTACTAAATAAAGAATAAAGATCATGGTCCACTAAAATTATAAATCTTGATGATCATGGTTATGTACATACAAGGTTTATTTTTAAAACTTCCCATCTTGAATATCTTTGGATGTAATAAAGATATTGAATTGAAATAAAAGTTATGGCCAATCCCGCACGGAGGGGGACACTTGCGCGTATATTAAGGGAATTTTTTCCACTTCCGGTTCAACCGGAAATGATCTTAACTTTGTACGATGTACGATTTTTTTCTGAGTTAGAAACATATGTATCATACTTGACCGGAAGTGCAGTCACGGCCACCCTAGATTTTCAAAAATATCGAAGAAATCGGTGAAACATTGAGATTTTCGAAAAACGCAAAAACACAACAAGTTAGTTGTTTTGATGCAAATTTACCTGAGCAATTTAATTTTTTGATTTCTCTTATTTCTATCAAATTTTCTCTTACCTCACAATCTGTCAAAATCTCAAAAGTAAATAAGAAGAAAATGTCAATGGGCAGATGAATTTGCATCAAAAAATTCTGTTTTACTCAGCCTATAGAAATACGGAGAATAATGTCGTAAAATATAATTAAAACTGACGGATATTGCCTACAACTGCAACTTTTCTGAAGATTGTTGATATTATTGGAAAAGTATCTAATTGCATAAAAAGTAACTAGTTACTTTGGAAAGTAACTAGATACATGAAAAGTAACTAGTTACTTTTTTATGTCTTTAGATACTTACCAAAAGTAACTAGTTACAAGTTACTTCAGTAGAGTAACTAGATATAGTTACTTTTCGCAGGGAGAAAAAAAGTAACTAGTTACTAAGTAACTTAGTTACTTTTTGTAACTATTTACATGAAAGTAACTTTTTTCTAAAGTTACTCCCAGCTCTGAACAATAGTATATTTTAGAAAAAAATTGAAACCGACTAGTGTTCGAATGTACCTCCCCTTCCCCTATTAAAGAAGTAGCCTAACTTTCGCATTGATTAATCAAGAAATAAATAACAAAATTCAGTTGTTGACCCTATAAGTTGAAGATACTTCTTTAAATAATCGGTCTTATTCTGGATGACATTGAAAACTTATCAATATTGCAAACTTTTAAGATATCCGATTGGGGATCTTTTCAGTTGCTATCAATCCGATTGGTGATCTTTTCGGTTGCTACAGCGACTCTTAATAAGACAGCGATTTCAATTGAAAACTCAAGCAACAACTTTTACCTGTTGCCGTGATTTTCAATTGAATTGGACATTAATTTTCAATTTCCCATGACAACACCTGTAAGAATTGATAACTAGCCAATCGGATGTCTTAAAAGTTTTCAATATTGAAACGTCATCCAGAATAAGACCCAATGTCTGCAGTCTGCACCCATTTTTGTCAAATTTTAACGAGCCGTTTGATAACTAGGGAGAAAGTTAATTCTGCTTTCCCACAGAATGATCTTTTGATGTGTTGTTTCAAATAATATATATTTTTTAAAATGTTTTTCCCGTATTGTGGACAAGTTGTTGTACAGTCGGAAAACTAAGTCATGCTCCCGGCCCTTGACCGTAAAACTCAGAATTTAGAATGTCAGACTTGGCAAATAGCGGTGAATTTCGGTCGCATGAACAAAAAACTTCGGACTATGTGCCAATAAAGGATTATTCGTTCAGTAAATCAACACAAAGTGCATTATTTAGTTTTTCGACTGTACTATAATATATGGAAAAATGTTGACAAAGTCTGTTTTAATTTTTTAATGGCAAAAACCGCCAAATTCCGGGAAAGCAACTACTAATGGCAGAAAAAGAAGATTGGTATCTTATTTGTAGAGAATTCTCTTGGCTTTATTTTGTTATATAAATGTTTTGGTGGCAATGTCAATAGAAAGGGAGATATGACTGAAATCCGATTTCTCAACCAACACTTTCAAGAGCTGCCTGTACCAATTTTCAGCTCTCTTGTAATTTTTCCGAAGTTAAATCCTAAAATTCCTGGACTATGGATGGAGCGAGAACATCAACTCGTACCTTCCACCAACGTGCCATTGAAGACTCCCTCGTAGTGGGGGGAGTAATACCCCGGCCTGCAAACGCACTGATATTTCCCTCTGGACCAATTAGCCGCCGCCGTTTGGCCCCGATAGAAACACTACGTGGAATGAAAAGCCAATCAAGATTAATTAACTATTGAAGTGTACCTGGGAGGTGGTGTTGTGACATTTGTGCGTTCCGTGAAAGATGGATATTTGGTTCGGGGACGGCGTCGTCCGTTCGCATTGGTTCACCTCCAGGTGCGAGACGTCCACGTCCAAGCTCAAGAAGCCCCGAAGTCTGTAATTAAGATTGATTCGATGAGGGAAGTAGAACGGGAAGCGGAAATAAACAAAAATCAAAAGTTTGCCAGTTTATTATAGCGATCGATGCAAGCAGGAAGCGCGCTTTTGGACAATCTCTAATCTTCTGCCGGCGTGATTTCGATTCGAGTAAGCCGATAAGAAGGCGGATTTTCTTCCAATCAGGCGAGGAGTTGCTATTTTTCAACCGGAAAAATTATTACACTAAACCCTGATGATAAATGGCATTACGAATTTACCACCAGAACATGATTTAATGCGATCCTGTAGAATCTCATTTAAGTTACACAGCTAATAGTGTCTTCGAAAATAATTTAAAACTAAAAAAAATGCAGCAGAGAAGCGGCTGAAAACCCCCCATCGCGTGGGTCTTTGATTTCAGTGACTTGTATTTAAAATTTTAAAAATATGCCTAAGTGGCACTTTCCGTACACCAACTGCTTGCAAAAGCCGTTCAGCTCTTCAGCTGGTCCATGTACAAAATTTAAGACAAATCGATTCAGTAATTTGGGCCATAATGTATTTTTAGTGTTATTATAAAATTTCGATTTTTTGAACCAAACAGCGCTAAATGCGAATTCATTTCGTCCTATTTAAAACCAGAATTTGAAGACCTTTCTGATGGTGACAATAAATCTTTCAAAAACTTGTTTTTAATGTTTAAATGAGGGAATAATTTTAAATTTGGAAATTGGTGTGCCAAAACGGCACTTTCCGTGAGCCGATTGAATTCAAAATTTGTTCAGCTCTTCGACGTGTAATGCAATCCCCATGTGCAAAATTTCAGCCAAATCGGTTCAGGGGCTTGGGCTGTACCGCGATTTTAATGTTCGATAAAAATCAACTGTTTTAAAATATTTGGTCAAAAGGACACTAAGAATGAATACATTTTTAGAAGCAGAATTTGAAGGTCTTTCTTATAGTGACGTGAAAAATGGTGGTTTGAATTTAAAAGTTGATGTGCCAAAATGGCATTTCCGTTTGCACTATTGGCTCCAAAAGCTTTTCAGATCTAAGTTAACCTAACTTTTTGGAACATGGGCATCTCGTAACCTACGAGATGCCCATGTTCCAAATTTCAGCCAAATCGGTCCACTAGTTTTGGCTGTGGCGTGATTACAAACAAACGTACGAACGTACGTACGTACATACACACAGATACATTTTAAAAATCACTTTTTTGTGTTCCTGAGATCTCAAAACGTGAATCAAAACATGTTATCTCGAATTCGAAAATTTTAGTGATTGCAGTAACCTCCCTTTTTTTTAAGTGGTGAAGTAGAGTGGGGAGGTTAAAACGGAAATACAAATTTTTTGAAAAGTTTAGAAAAGTAAAAATCATAAAACTACACGTTTCGTTAAATTTACCGAAAATTTAATGTAAAAGAAACTAATTAAGGAACTTTAGTTGGGGGTTGAAGCTTAGGGAAATAGGTTGAAGAAATTGGGATTGCGAAAATTTAATACACCTGAATATAATTACCAAAGAAAACAGAAAAATGCGTCAACTTTGAAAATTTTACTTTTAGGGGATCGGGAAGTGCAAAGGGGGTGAAAAATTTAGGGAAAGGAAAATTTGTTACAGTTAAAAACTACAAATAATTGCCGAGAGAAACACGGAGAAAGCAAATTATTGTTTTTTTAATCGTATGTAATATTTAATATAACATGGAGTCGATCAAACAGTAAAACAACTATATGATTAATAGAAAAGTGTCCGGTTTTTTGCGAGTCGCCCGTTACATTGTGACAGTTCCGTTTTCACTGCTCACCATTTTGACATCTCCTAAACGGTAAATGATGCGCTGATTATTGATTAAGAATCTGAAAAGAATTTCCCGATATCCCGATTCGTTCCTGAGTTATACCCGAAAATCTAAAAATGCAATTTTAAAGAAAAATTCATATCTCCTTAACGAATGGAGCTATTTATTGCCTGAAACTTGGGACTTTTATATTTTTGACACCTGTCAATTGAACTGCATCTACATAAATTGTCTAGGCCTTCTAGATTTTGAGCAACGACAGTCAACTTTTTTTGACTTTTCAAAAATGTTCATTTTGAAGCCCTCCGAATAAGGATTAAATGATCCGAAACGAAATATTTAGTATCGGGATCGGGTGTCCCATAAAAAACCGAACAAAATATTTTTAGGAATAAATTAACCATTTCTTAACCGATTTGGATGAGCGTGGTCTTAAATGAAAGCCATTGAATCAGACTTTCGAACCCCGTAAGAAACTTCGACAGATGGCGCTGCCTATGGTTACCTGTTTTTAAGGCTTAGGTACTTTAAGTGCGTGGGAATTCGTGCGAAAACAACCAATCGTTATGAGACTCAAATAGCCTTGAAGATCGCTCTTTTGTCTTCAAAAATCTTTTTTCAGAAGTTGATTTGGTTTAAATATTAATTAAGTAGTAATTTATAACAGAAAATTACGCTGTTTGTGCATCACAAACTTTACTTATACATCATTGAACAAAATGTCAGCTCCATATTTGCTTTTGTTTTCAAGTTATAGGTACGCTGGACAGAGTAGACGCGGACGGCCGAGCGAACGAGTGAATTCTCTAAAACTATAGTGTCTGCGTCTATGCTATAGCACTAAAATTATAGCATAAAGAAATCTGTAATAATAATAATATGTTCACTACTTCAGAACTTTCATGTTCAATAACTTCAATAACTTTAATACAACGAAATCTAGTTTAACGTTTAATATCCTCTAGTGGCAGAGAGGTCAATCGGTCTGAGACAATAATATTGGAAATTACCTTCGACCAGTAAATTGCCCTTACCGTTCTTGATAACTTCTCATCACTTCCTACTATAACTAGCTCGACCGGATTTGATTAGTTTTCACTTGTAGAAAAGTGTGTTAGGTAATTATAAATTTACAACCATTACAACCTAAACCCTCCCAAGCGATGAAAATAGTTAACTTCAAAGCGTCAAACGAAACGATCCCCTCAATCCCCACCTGGGAGTGTTAACAGGTGAAAATGTTCATGAGATCATCCCTGTTAATGGAATTTCCCATCCCCTGCTGCATCTTCCGAGGAATAACGAGGACAGCATTGTGACATTGAAACGGTATGTTTAATGATCCCTGCGTTGATCTTTTAAGCACTATTTTTTGAGTAGTCTCCGAAGGGACGAGGGTCCATTCTGTCGGAGATGTGAAACTGCTGGCACCTGTCACCGGACACGATAAGGTGCAATGCGTAGGGCATTTCTATGAAAATGGGAAATCCCGCTACGAGAATTCGATCGTCTTCAGCAGGTTCCAGTTGTCGATAATCGGTGCGTTTGACGAGGTCGTTAAGGCTTCTTGCAGCGAGGTTAACGTGCCATCAATCACTGTCAGCTATAACTCAGCTATTATTCAAATTATCCTAAGTTAATTGTCTTTTTGAGAGACTACTGTTTAAAGAAGATAATCAAACTCTTAAATAATAAATACATTGCGGGTTTATATCGTGAGCAGAGACATACCTAAGTATGTTTATTAAAAATGTAGAGTTTGACAGTGAGTGGCCACACAAATTGACGAAATTGACATAAAAGTAAAGCTTTGATTACAATTTGCTGCTTCTTAAAAATAATTCCTTTATTTGTTTTCGAAAATATGAAGCATTTTCTGATTAATATTGGCGGAAGAGAACATTTCTTCCATATTATACCTACTTATTCATTAACGTTGATCGTTGGTTTGTTGGAGCAGATCCACTTCATCATAATTATAATAACGAAGTATGGTAAGATTTCATTATATTCCGAAGCAAACTTGATGAACAGGAATTGATAAACGCTCTGTTCTGCATTAGTTCCACTAGGCAATGGTGCCACAATTAAAGCTGATGGTATCGGGTGGTCATAAATGATTGACCGCTAAATTGCAACGTTGTTTTCAATATAGGACTAATACAGCGGAAGGACGGCACGATAACCCTGGACGGCACTGGTTTTTGAAATTAGGTATTTAAATTTTGGCGAATCCGTCACTGTCAGTTTATTGGTTGTTTAACCGAAACAAGCAAAACCCTTATATTTTTCTGCAGGGTTGCCATTTAGCGGTCAATCATTAAGGAGTTAAGGACCACCCGATATCTTTATTATGAAGGACCGTGTTGCTAATCTGAGAATTGAAAAAATGAACATTTTACAGGGGTTGTCAATTTTCAATTTAAACAACGTTCAGTTCCACGAGGTAGTCATCTCTGGAATTTTGTTTCTCCGTGTGAATTAAATGGGGAAACTATATTAAGACGACTACCTTGAAACTTCGTAATCTTGTTTGTTAAGACAGCGTTACCAATTTTACTTAAAGCAGTTGTTTCTTTTTGCACTACAACCATTTTTTTTCACAATTTTCAACCACTCTCATGAGAACCCCCAAAAAGCAAAATTTACGCAAACCGCTTATTTTTCGTGTAATTTTCGCTAGTTCTAGTTAACTACAGTTCACTTTCACCCCTCTTGACTTTTCATCCCCCTTCACAATTTTTCAACCCCTCGAAAGTTAGTTTTGTAAAGTTCGCGCAATTTTGTCTTTTTTCGGTAATAAATTTTACTCATATGGATTGTTTGCCTTTTTCAGTTTTTCGACCCCCTTCGCAATATTTCAACCCCCAAAAACTAAATTTGCACAATTGGCTTATTTTCGTGTTATTTTCGGTAATTCTACTTAATTACGATTAATTCTCATCCCCTTTGATTTTTCACCCCCCTTTACGATTTTTCAACCCCCTAAGTGTTAATTGTGCAAAATTTCGGTAATTTCGTTTTTCTTCGGTAATAAATTGAACTCATTTGGATTCACTTAACCTTTTACAATTTTCCTAATTTTCCAAGGGGTGTTTTGCTATTCTGCTTGAAGTATAGGTATACCTATATTTGTATTAGTGTTGTGCAAATTCATCCGGAATCGTTAAGTTCTCCTCACACAAAATGCATACAAGTCTCTTACAAGAAGAGTTTTAATGAATTCAGCAAAATAAAATGTTAGATTTATGCTAAAAATGATTTATTCACATCTGGCCTATTATTAAAAATAAAATTTAAAAAAAAAGTACTAGCTATTATTGTGTTAATTTTTGAGCTGCAATACTCAATTGTCTCAGTTTTCCGTAATACTTTTGGTATTTCTATTTCTACTTAACTGCAGTCAATTTTTTCTTGCACGTAGTGCTAATTCTACAGACTTCGCATAATTTTTGTGTTTTTTCCTTCATTTTCTACACCAAACACTGTAAAGGACTATTTCAAGTTCTTCATGCCAATTCACAGTTTTTTAATATTGTATTTTTCAATAATTCGCATTTTTGACACATCTCTACATCTGCGGAGGCACTACTAACAGGTGCAGATTCAGACGGCCTCTACCTACCCATTAACGTGATAAACATCTATACGGATACACATCGCATTAATGTACATCTTCCTGTGGCTTTTGATTTAACTTAATAAAATTACGATAAAGCGTCGTAGAAGTAAAACAAGTAAACAGCAGTTTTACTTACTGCAGCAAACAGCTTTAACGTTGGCAGCATTGCATTTGTACAACTTTGTATTTCTAGGATTGGCGGCGGCACTGTTTTTGCCGAAAAAGACAAAGAAAATCAGCTTGAAAACCTTGGCGTCAACGGATTAACCATAAAATTAGAAAATTAGTGTTATCAACTTCAGGGAAATGATACCAAGTTTTACATTAATTGAACAAAAAGTTGGCATCACTGCAAATCGTTGACTTTCTCAGATTGGCAGCCCTGCTCCTTATACTGATAAAATATAAAGAAACCATATGGAAGAAACTGGCCGATTTAAAGTTGGCACCACTGTCGGTAGGTAGCTATTTGTGGATCAGCATTAGGATCTCTTTGTCTGTGTATCTGTAAACACGCTACGGCACAAACTACTGGACCGATCTGGCTGAAATTTGGAACGTGGATATCTTATGGATTTCGGAAGAGCTAAATCTGCCCACAGGAAGTGCCATTTTGGCACATCAATTTAAAAAATTTAAATCGATTTAAATGCAAATCCCTAATTTTTTGATTCTGTTGAAAAGAGCAGATAATTAATACCTACTACATACTTTAAAAGAGACTACGTTCAGGACGGGGAATGTTAAAGAGGCTCTTTACCGCGACATAAATCTGAAATAAATCACTGCCAACTGTAATTACCGTAAATTAAAATAGTTTAGGAACTAATAGGAAACTCGGCTTGATAATTTAGCTGTTAATTCCCCCAATAGGTCGTAGACTTGGAGGTCGAAATCGTCATCGTGATAGGGCGCGAAGCCAAAAATATTTCAATCGAAGGCTCCTATAATTACATCTTCGGTTACACCCTCAGTCAGAATTTGACCGCCCCCAGATTGTCTCCAAGACAGAAACTCATGGGCACGTAATCTCGCGATAAAATCCCAGATTAACGACGACCCGAAGACGCACATCCTCTTTAATCCACGAGGTTGATAAACTACTTTCCTATATTTCCTGGTAATTTCCACGCTTTTACAGCATTTCTTAAGGAGCAATTTCAGGATAATGACGCCATATCCCGGGGATGTCATAATGACGGGAACACCTGCAGGAGGCGGACATACGAAGATCGTTCGAATCCCTGGTGAGAGATTGAAGGCTGGGTGGAATTTTCAAAAGAGTTGTCTGAGATTAATTGTTTTTCTGGTAATAAACGAATACAGTTCGTGTTTACTTGGAATACATCACGGACAGCTGCGAATAAAAAGTTTTCCCAAGGAAACTTCCAGCAACATTAATTTTTCATCCCGAACTACTGCCAAGATAAGGCGGAGGGGATATTACCTATTGAAAAAATCGGCGCCAGCCTAATTTTGATATTGTAAGTCTAGTCTCGCCCTTTCGTTGGTTTTTCGTCAAGTTTACCTACGTAGGTACAATGTACATAAGTCTTCATATAAATACAGGATGACTTACGAATATGGAAGAGTATTGGTATCTCTGGGCTTAAATGAGATACAGTTAAAAAATTTGGCTCTTACAGAAATTGACGCATCCGGAATCTATTAAAATTATTGACGACTATGGGGCACTTCCGGTTGTACCGGAAGTAAGGTGCAACTTTGAAATTTTAAATAGCAACCCCCATTTTTCATTGCAGATTCGGATAGAGGAAGAAAAACTAAGCCTAAAATACCAAACATGTAACTCGCCTACACCAGCCGCCTGAATTTTATGCGCAAAGCCAGTGGCGCACGGCCAACGAGAAAAAGGAGGTATCTCATCAAAGCAGAGGAAACAGTGCCGCAGGGAAAATTTTTGAATAAATTCAAGGTCACGCATTTCCCAAGTACTTCCAAATGAAAAACTTTAAACGCCTGTTTTTACCGTACTGGTGATTATTTTTATAAAAAGACAAAGAAGAGCACATTTAATGAAGATTTTTATCTACAAGTCCCCGGCCTGTTAGGCCGGCATTGCAGTATTTTAAGTTATAACACTTTGGAGTTCGATTTCGAAAAAAAATATCTTGGATTAGTATTAATAAAATATTTACAAGGACCGTTACTGGACGAAAGCTTCAAATAGGTAATAAACACCAAAAAATGTTACTTTCTAAAAATTTTCTCGATAGAGCGATGAAATTATTGTAATGTTGCTGAAATCTTGCTGCTAGCGCCATCTCATGATTTGTGTACCTAAGCAGACTTGTATCATGAAGACGTGACATAAACCCAGTTGAGTCAGCCACGGCGAATCAGCCCCTCAGTGGTAAAACAATACCTACCTCAAAATAAAATTATGACGCTATTGAAGATTTTAATAAAAGAAGGACATCCCAATTGAATATCCTTGGACGTAAAAAAGATATTGAATTGAAATAAACACTGGTCGTCACAGCACGGCGGGGGACACCTGCGCGTATATTGAGGGAATTTCTTCCACTTCCGATTTAACCAGAAATGACCTTAACTTTGTTTTTTAAAACTAAGATTTTTCAAAATCGTAATAACAGATCCATTCTATTTTTTAGAAATTTATCTGGTGGTACAGTCTTGATATTTGTTTACAGCTTCCGGTTTAACCGGAAATTGAAGCCTAGATCTCGTTTCTTATAAACTAGTGAAATAAAGATGTAAAAGAAAATGTAATTGCACAGACAAGTTCACCGATTTCTTCAATGTTTTTGAAAATATAGGGTAGCCGTCAATTCACTCCCGGTCAAGTATGACACTTTTTTCTAACTCAGAAGAAACCGTAGATGATATTCAAGGTGGGAAGTTTTAAAAAAACAGGCTGTATATGCACTAGATATGGTGCATTTGGGCGCTTTTATCTGATGATATTTTGTGATAGATTAGTTATTTGTTAGTCGTTATTTGTCATTCTTATCACAGCAATCTCGAAACTGGCAGAGCCGATAATACAGCCGGACTGTTTTACCTAGTGATTCCCTTCATGCACTGGAATTATTGAAATCATCAATACTTTCGAACAAATTATAACGGCAAAATTGTTGTATTTTCCGAGGTATTTTCCCCACTTGTGACGTACTTAAATAAGATTTTTGGATCGGGATTATTTAGGAAAATTTTCAGGTGTGATTCTATTTCGAAAAATATGAAAAAAAGTTTCTATAAACATGTTCGAAAATTACTTCTAAGAGGGCTATGGTCCTCCGCAGGATCGAGGCACCTGAAATTCGATTATTACTGAATAAATCGGGAACCATGTGGGCTACAGTCTCGAGTTTTTGCACAGTATCTAACATCAATAAGGGCTATCAGATGATGTTAGCCAGGGGCATGGGAAATAGTGGGGCTTCAGTTTTTTTCCACCCAAGTTTTTTATTTGCCAATTTTCTCCGACTAAAATTACACAAAAAAGCCTCCCTTGTTTTAATAGCATTGCGTCAACTATTTTCGAGAAAAATAGATTAAAAATCCATTTGCAGTTACCGGGACTTATCTAGTAGGGATATTTTTTTTATTAAATTACAATACTGAACGGATTCTAAAAATTAGAAACTAAAGTAATCTGATGATGGTAATTGATATCAGATGGTGTGTGAAAGCTTCTTGATGTGTTAAATAAAAATCGAATTTTAGGCTCACTCTTCAGAGCACCGTAGCCGCCCTTAGGAGCGATTTCCGGGCACATGTTTATAGGAAACTTTTTTCCATATTTTTCGATGTAGAATCACCCTTGAAAATTAATGACTACATCATACTTGAAACACCCTGTATAATCGGAGAAATAATTTATAGTTTTAAACTTTGGTGACATACTCGTTAGGAGTGTTTTCTCTGCACTTGAGCGATTTTGTGCGATTTCACCCAAAACGGTAAACTTTTCGAAGAAAGACATAATAAGGAAAAATATTTCCCCTGAAATTCTTCATAAACAACATCTCATGCATATTTCTCCTACAAGCAGCCGGTCTCGTGCAACGGACGTCGAAAGCTTCAGGAAAGTTGATAAACGAAATCGCGCAGCGCAGTTTGTTTGCCCTTAATTAGCTCAAAAACGGCTAAAAAATCTGTTAATGTGGAGTACTGTGGTATAGATTGAACAGTTTTTGAGATAACTGAGCACAAAAATGAAAATGTGCCGTGCTTTCTTTTTAAAATTTTCCTGCGGCTGTTCGTATCAGAAGACTGTATAAGACCATTTTTGTGCAGAATTGTATCATATTTTATCACATCTTTCTTCGTTGGACGTGAAACCGCAGAATGGGGGACTTTTGTATTGTTTATCCAGTAACCCCACGAGTATTTCATCGGTTTCAAAAGTTTATACTTTATTTCCTCTATTTGTCTGTTTTAGGTCTGATAATAGTAGTTTATAACCCAAAGCGTGAAAGTGATGTTCTACGCGGCGAAGGAAAATATGGACAGTCGAGGCGTAGGCGAGACTGGCCATTTCCTGAGACGCGTAAAACCACTTTTTCGCTGTGGTTTATACAACATTTTTCTTCCTACGCCAGTTAAAAATAAATAAATAATTAATTTTGAAATTTGAGAACCCAAGTGACAGATCAAGAAAATCTAGACGTCAAGTCCTACAATTTAAATTTGGCAAAATCGCGCGTGCTGTGTTCCTTCATACGCCAATCGCCGTCCCCATATTGTCCATTTTACACGCCTAGCCGTGAGAAGCGGTCCTTTCACAGCCCTCCTGAGTCCCGAAAATGTCATTTTCAGTTAGTGTAGGAAGAAAAATATATGAATGGACTTGGTAGGTGTCAAACACAACTGGTGATAATGGAAATATTTTAATGAAACAACAATTTTAATGAAATAAACAAATGATAATATTGTTTCTTTCAAAATCATCACCATAATGATCCTTTGCCACATTTGTTTGTCAGCTACGTGCGAGAAAACCATGTGTCAACCATCTGATTTACGGTGAAATACCAGAAATCTATCACGGGGGATTACCGGATAATCTAACCGAAAACCTCCGCATGGAAAGGGATTTCCAGCCATAAACAGATTGATTTTCACGCTGAAAGCTATCTGCCAACAACAGTGATTATTGCAAACGCTTAGGTAAATGACAATTTAAAACTAATCTCCAAAGTAAGTATTGTTTTCCTCGGTTTTCCGTCTTCAAAATTAAAAATAATGGAAATGTCAAGGGTCAAGGAGTTTTCCGACGAGTTGTTGTTTATCGCGGAGGTGATAACGATCTAATCTTACCCCCTACGACCGGGTGGTGGAATCGGAACGCTGTAGGAAATGAGCCACCTCCTCGCCTTACAGGAATAATACGGGAACGTCCACCATCCTTTGTAAGATACGTTCGGAAGGCTTTGCATGAACTTAGGCGAACGCAGTCCCGGACTCGAATCGGCATCTTCGTACCAGGGGTACTCCGGGTCGGGTTTGTGCCCCATCTCGGAAAAATCCTCGCAGCCCTGCTTCCTAGGCCCCCCCAATTCTAGCCCCTGGCGCTGCCACCAGGCGCAATTGATTAGGGTGCCGGTGGTGGCGTTCATCGCCAGGACACGAGCTGATAACACGTTCTGATCCGTTACCAACAGGTCCTTGGCGATGGCGTCTTGCAAGCCTGGAAGCAAACGACAAACATAAACAACAACAATCATCATTATCTACAGGTGTTCCCTAAGTACACCGACAAACTTCAGGGTGTTATTCCTCACGTTATTCTAAGACGAAAACTTCCTATGGGCAAATGTCCTAAAGTGCTTAGTTTCCAAGATACAGGGTGTGCTAATTAAAAAAAAAATGTTTGCTAATATTTCTAAAATTCGTTATAATATTTTGTTGAAACTTGGTATACGTTTCTACTGCATAAAAAGTATTCTGCGGCGTAAACTGAAAATTTTGTATCAAGTGTAGGTGTAGGTGTAGGTAACCAGGGTGCATAATTTTCTTGGCGAGTTCGGTACGCCACTGTTTTTTTTTGCAGATATGAGTCGCATTTTATGTACTGGTTAAAGCTGTCTGAAACCGTCTTCTTTCATTTTTTCTATATGATGATTGATGAGCCATTTTTGAAAAAACATGAAAAAACTAATCAGAGGCAGGTAAATTCGAAAAAGCAAAGCTTAATACTATGCGTTAATTAATCTACATTTTAAATATCACAATGACCAATACGCGAAAAGCTTCATTAGTTTAAGAAAATCAAAACGTACAAACACTTAAAAATTTGCACACCTTGTATCTACTACAACTAAGCACCTTACGTCCCTAGAAGGTTTTCGTCTTAGAATAATGTGAGGAATCACCCCCTGAAGTTTGTCGGTGTACTTAGGGAACACCCTGTATTTCGTAAAGGAATTTCAATAATTATTATTATCGATTTCGAAAAGTTTGGAACGTGCCGCTTTAATTGTGTCATTACTTGAAATGAGAAACATTTTGGCCGGCTTCGATATTTTTCAGCGCTTGTCATTTTCGAACAGGCTCGAATTGGACGATTTTTTTTCCGAATTATCGCACTTTTCTGAGCTGAAAAGCACGATTTGTGTCTAAATAGTGTCAAAAACGCGTTTTCGCACTATTCTAAGCTGAAAAACATGATCTGCGAATAAAAAGGGTCAAAAACGCGTTTTCGTACTATTCTGAGCTAAAAAGCACGATTTGAGCCTAAATGGCGTTAAAACTGCTTGAGTTTATGCTACTAAAAAATAAAAGCGAACTTTGTCAACATTGTTCGGTGTAATATAACGCAACAATCTGCGCAGAATAACCAGAGTAACCAATAAAGAAGAGATATGATACCATGTATGGGTGCTTAAGTGACGCCAATAGGTTGCTTTTATGCATGCAATCCTTTGTTTTAAATTAAACGTCAAACAATTTTGCGTTAGTTAGCAGTAGTTCGCACTTCGTTGAATTATAAAAAATACTTAACTTTAAGCCTACAGAAGTTGAAATTTGGAGTTGGAATCTTATTCGAAATTGATGGGCATGTAATGAAAGATCACTTAGAAACCAGGGCGATCTATTTTTAAGTACAAAATTAATGTTCTTTCGATGATATGAATTTAAAATCTTTATGGAATTTATCACATACAACAATAAAACATTTTTTTTTGTTCCATCAGTCACTGAAACATATAAGGGTAGTAAACGAATGGTTCCATCAGCAATCACAAGGAAAAAATAAAAATTAATACAAACAATACTAAATAATAATACCTAAATGTGCAAGACTTGGAAAAAAGTGGATATACCTATAGTTTCGATATCGATACCTACCTATGTAAAAATGCGACTTTTTTGTCTTTGTTCGTGGTCTATCACTACATAACTCAATAATTTGTTTAACTATAATGTTAATAATCTTCATTTAGAGGTGTCCTCTTTGATGCTTCAAAGATATTCCATTGGAATAGGCGCGAATTCGTTAAAAAATATTTTTATGGGAGTTAAGTTTTTCACATAATTTCATCCTTACACCCTTCTGAAGTGCTTAGAAAATGCGTGGCCTTGAAATCTTCAAACATTTTGGCAAGCGGCGCACTATGTTTTTGAGTACTACTTTCAAAAACATTATTATCATTAATAGCAATAATATTGATAATAAGGGGCCCCAATTAGATTTTGCGGGAGGGGGGGGTCACTGAATGTAGCTACGTCACTGCAGTACTTTAGTCGAGAGTATACGTGGGCCTACGTCGTATACCCAAAAGATTATTTTCCGTATTTCCGTAAATACGCGTATTCAGAATATGAAAATGTTTAAATAAAACCACCCAAACCCAGTCACCCCTACCTGGTTTCAAGACAAGTCCGGTAATTCGAAGAAACCATAATGTTGGACCATTTTTCCTGCTTAGTGCAAGATGCAGATAATTAGAAGTAATGCGCTTTTCTTATTTGCTCTCATGCTATGAAACAAAGCTTGGGTGTTTGTTGTAAAAATGAAGGAATAAACTTAACTATGCTTAAGTAGGTAGGAATAAAATTTTTTGGAAACTTTTGGCAAGTCAAAGTTAAGTGTCTAAAAATCAAAAAATATTTTACCCCACCCGCTTTCCCCTTAAAATTAGCATATACCCAGAGAAATTTTTAGAACTACAGCACTACGCACAGGGTCTATCGATGGGAACTTTTGACCCGTTACTTGTATGTAATCACTAAGCAACTTCGACTTGTCAATTTTTTTTAGCCCAGCTTGTATATTGAAGAATATTTTCCTGAAATGCGTCGTCATTTATTATTTAAGTATAGGTATGCACTTGCACGAAATTCCTAACTTGGCGCCATGATGGAAGCAAGGCCCTGTATGATATACCTAATAAAAGAATCAACATCAGCTCCCGACTTCATAAATCTTTTTCATATTAACATAGAGACATTAACGAATTTTGCCCCAAAAACATGTGCCATCTGAACAGAGAGATTTTTAGTACATACTTTCAGATTCGTATAAAACGTAAAACAAAAATGATCGATAGACATTGGCGTTAGGAATTAGAATAAGAAAACAATACCTAATTCAACAAATAAACACTCAGAATTCCAGCTGAAAGAGTTGATGAACACATAATAGAGATAACTTGATAACAGTTATCAGTGTTTGCGGCAGTAGAATTAGTCTCTCTTGATCAGCTATATCGTGATATACCTGCCTACGGAAAGTGGAGTGTCGTGAAATTATAATGGAGCTACTCACCTCCCCCTAATTTGCCGCAGAGGTCTCCAAATGTGAGTATTATGAGCAGGTGAATCAATTATTAACCGTTAAATAGCCCCCTGTGTGTCAAACTTGCGACGCGAACGCTTTTATTACTGCCTACCTATTTCGAGATGGCTATAAATTAATAAAAAATTGCTTTTCCACATTGTCGGAAGTTTTCATGATGCAAAACAGTAAGGCGATACATTAAAATTAATCCCAGGAAGGCCTAATCCGTGAGGCAATAAATTTCTGGTTATTTGTCGACTTAAAATGGCGCACATTCCACATTAATCACATTATGACTAGGTATCTTGGATATTTTTCGCAGCAATATGACAAAACGATTTTGATCCTGTAAAAATTTAGGTGCTAAAAATTTTGTTTTTGCTGATTAAGCACTAAGCAGTACATGCTTCGTAATTTTCTAGTATCGACACTACTGTGACGTCACAGATTTAGTTTCAAAAAGCGTTATAAATAAGTGACGTATGACGTTTCTGTTTTTCAGGCTCACATTTTTTTTGACATTTTTGATCTAGATAATAGATAACACTTCGCAGTCTCTCGGTTCGAGTAGGTACTCAAAAAACAAAAAATTGTACCTATTCGCACCAACTTAATACCTAAGAGTGGCAAACAATACGTACACTTTTCACATATTAAGCTTTTTGTCTTTTTGATACCACTAATCGATAAAATTGAATTTCTGTAGGTCTCCTGGACTGCGACACTCTGTATATATTTAGGTATATTTATTTGACTTTAATGAAGGGTGCATTTACAACGGACGGAGAAGTTCTTCAGTCGTCACAGTCAAATAAACTCAAGTTTTTCACAAGTTCCAAGCAGTCTTCAAATTTTCACTCACCTGTTAGAAAAATATTATGCATGGATGTTAGCAAAGTATTCGCCAACGCAAAGGGCATAATAATGTAAACGTTCAAGTCGGCTTGAAATTAAGACGAAACAGGCGAGAAAATTTATTCCTTTCGTACTGGAATTCAATTTACTTTACGTCGGGTTTCCGGATAATGGTTAATTTTTCATGAGCTTACATCTTACACAAACTTTGTCGTTTTAAACGGTTTTTCATTTTATCCTAAACCTTATCCGAGATGTCATTTTCCAGAAATTTATTTTTGTTAATAGGTTCATTCTGTTGCTTATTCTTTTCATTTGTTTTAGGCAGTTTACTGGGTAGAGAGCCATGGCAACGGATTGTTGAAACAACGCATTAGGTATTGATTATCAATTATCATATGAGCTATGAGCACGTAGTGATTGTCTTTAGCTTTTTCGGTTCGCGTTCAAACTGGAGAGAAATTATTCTCCATCTTCTTTCCTCTTGTGTAATGCTAATGCGAGAAAGAAAAAGAGTAATTTTGACAAATGACTCTTATGCTTATAAAACAGGCCTAAATATATTTTAATTTTTCCAACCAGAACTGTTTTAAAACTTTGGGATTTTCCAGCACAAAATCAAACATGCGTTTAATACAAAAATCAAGCAAAAATTACCCAGAAATGAAGAAGACTTTGTCGGCAAGGGAAGGGACTCCTCTGCTGAACTCCCTTCAGGCGAATAGAAAAAACGTTATTCAAGCCAAAGAGAAGTCAACGGGTCAGGAGAATTCATTCGAAAAAAACAATTCGATTGAACAATTCTTCGAATTAGCAGTTTTGGAATTCAATTTATTCGCTTCCTTTGATTGTTTCGTCTACGACTAAAGCAAAAATAGTTCTGGGCTTAGCACTCTTAGTAGTATCCATCCCTTTCGTTGTGACTTGATTTTCCATGTTTTGATCTTTTTCGTTTCTAGCGCCACCCCTCTGATCAAGATTTCATCTAATCCCTCTCTTCTTTAATGCTTTCCGAATATCCTCTCTATTTATTCTGTTTGATTTAAACCCATGCTGTGTCTTCTAATGTGTTTTCTATTTGTTCCCTTCTCCTTTTTTCTAGAATCCTAGCATACGCTTCGCTACAGAGCTGAGTAGAGTAATTCCCCTGAAATTATTACAGTCCTTTATACTATCTCCTTTCTTGTACTATTACTTTTGCTAGCCAGTTTTCTGATGCGCTTTCTGTATTCCTCAATATTTCGAAAGCTTTTTCTGTTCCAGCTTTTGGCATGTCTGTGATTACTTGATCCCTTGCTTTACCTAATTTCTCGTTTCCTATAGCTTGCTGAAATTATTTTTTTTTGCTATACACTTCTCTTCTACAACATTTTCATCTTCTGTCTTCTCTTTCACTTCCTTCTGTTTCCTTTCCTCCTCTCGGAACTTGTTTGTCATCTTCAATATGTATTGCGTTGGTCTTCCTTTTTTTACCGTTCCGAAGAATTGTTAACAATTCACATACCAACTAGTTTTGTTAATATAAAAGTGAATTTGAAAACTCAAAGCTTTTCTTTGCATTAGACGCTTGTTTTTGGGACATTATCTCAACACGTTCTCTATTTTCTTCCGAAATCCTTCCACGATTTTTGTTTTTCTCGATTAACTTTTTAACTTCTTTTCTTTCTCTTTTGTATTCCTCGTAGTCGTTTTGTTCCCTCGTATTTTGCCTGTCCACCAGTGTATTCCTTCCTAAAATGCCTAAAATTCCATGATCCTAAGCTTGCGTAGTTTCACTTCTTTTCTTTTACATATTGTGGATGCTGTCTTCCATTCTAATTTTTTGTTGCTATGTTTTCAGTTTTCATATTTTTTTGGAGTTACGCAAAATTGATCCAATGCATTTGTTCGAACACAATTGTCCGAAAGGTAAATTGTTCGAAAGACAATTTTTCGAAAGGTAAATTGTTTAAAAGACAATTGTTCGAAAGGTAATTGGTCAAAAATCTAAAATAAAAAAAAATTGACCTGACATAGACCTTGAACTGCCCTAGCTTCTGACACTGCAAGACCGATATTTTGAAGAATTCTCGTCTTCGGCGAAGCGCTAAACTTTCAGTGGGCAGAATAAGAGAAAAAATGTGAAATTAAAAAAGAACTTGACCTGACATAGGCCTGAACTGCTCTAGCTTCTCGCACTGCAAGACCGATATTTTGATGAGTTCTCGCTTACGGCTGCATTGTACAGTCAGGGGATAAAGTCTTAGCCCTCGACCGCGAACAATGTCGACAGATTCATAGAAAATACACTCAAACAGTTTACCTTTCGAACTATTTACCTTTCGAATAATTTAGCTTTCGAACAATTGTCTTTCGAACTATTCACTTTTTTTATAAATATCTTTCGAACAATTTATCTTTCGAAAATTTTTCCATTCGAACAATTGATTTTCGAACAATTTTTTGCTTCCTTTTCTCTAGATTCATTCTTAACCAAGCGATTATTAGTTATTTTAAAGATTTCCCTTTAGTAAGTTTTAAACAAAGTTTCAAGAAGGTACCTAAATTAATGTTGATGACCCTAAGGGCTTGTTCACAACCACTTTACGTACGTAACGTAACAAACTTTAACAATGGTCAACAATTGTTCATGACAGCTTCTGACTTTTCTAGTAATTGTTGACGATTGTTAAACTTTGTTATGTCACGTACGTAAAGTGGTTGTGAATGAGGTTTAAGACTGTGCCTTAAGTACGTAAGTCATCTATTTTTTCCGAATTTTTTCTAGAATTAGATTCTTATGTTTGCTATGAAATACGTCTTACTATAATTAATAGTAGGTACGTCGTACTTGACAACATATTTTATTGTCAATAAATCAACATTTCTTTACTTTTATCACTTGAATTGACAAGAAGATTCAAAAGAAAGATTAAAATATCTTGATAATATGGTTAGTATTAGAAAAAATCTGGAGAACACGTGTTTTATAGTTTAAAAATCTCGGTCTATTATATTTTCGCTCCTCCGACGCTCAAATATAAACTACGACCTCGATTTTTAAACTGTCTCTAAAACACTTGTTGTCTTAATAGTTATAATATTTCTCGTATACATGTCAGATAGGACCTATACAAAATAATTATGTTTAGGTACATCCCACACTTTCGGGTTTGGATATTAACCTCCCCACTCCACTTCACCATTTAAAAAAAAGGGAGGTTACTGCAATCACTAAAATTTTCGAATTCGAGATAAGACCGGATCTATACGTTTTGAGGTCTCAGGAACCCAAAAAAGTGGTTTTTAAAATGTGTCTGTATGTATGAACGTACGTTCGTGCGTACGTACGAACGTACGTACGTTACGTACGTTCGTAAACACGCCACAGCCCAAACTACTCGACCGATTTGGCTGAAATTTGGTACGTGTGCATGTGAAAACCCAACTTAGATCTGAAAAGCTTTTGGAGCCAATCGTGCAACCAGAAGTGCCATTTTGGCACATCAACTTTTAAATTTTAAATGCAAACCCCCATTTTTCACGTCACCATAAGAAAGACGTTCAAATTCTGCATCTAAAAATGTATTCATTCTTAGTGCCCTTTTGACCAACAATTTAAAAAAAATTGATTTTTATCGGACTTTAAAATCGCGGTACAGCCCAAGCCCCTCAACCGATTTGGCTGAAATTTTGCACATGGGGATTGTATTACACGTCGAAGAGCTGAACAAATTTTGGATTCAATCGACCCACGGAAAGTGCCGTTTTGGCACACCAATTTCGAAACTTAAAATTATTCTCTCATTCACCCATCAAAAACAACTTTTTGAAAGATTTATTGTTATCATCAGAAAGGTCTTCAAATTCTGGTTTTAAATGAGATAAAATTTATTCGCATTTAGTACCCTTCGGGTAGAAAAATCGAAATTTTGTAATAACACTGAAACCACGTTATAGCCCAAACTACTGGATCAATTTGTCCGAAATTTGGTACATGGAGGTTAGGTAACCCATTGAAGAGCTGAAAGGCTTTTGGGAGCAATTGGTCCACGGGAAGTGCCATTTAGGCATATCAACTTTAAAATCTTAAACACAATAAGTCACGGAAATCAAAGACCCATGCGTTGGGGAGGTTCCAGCCGCTTCTCTGCTGCCTTTTTTTTTCTTTTGTAAACATCCGACAATGCGTTCGTTTGCACTTATCTGCAGATATCTCTGTTCTGATTGAACGAAACAATATTTGTCATTCCCTATCAAGCGACCTTAAAATTAGATCAGAATATTCTATTTTTTGCGAGATCAACTTCAAGGATTTTGAATCCTTAACTCCTAGTTATTGTCGTCTTATCAAATATTGATAAAGCTACCAATTCTATGGAAACAAGAAATACAATAATAATAAATTATTGTGTTCATAAAAGCTATTGTTCTGTGTACTCAGGCGGGTAATATCGATTTATTTGGAGTGGCATATGAACTCATACAGCAAACATTGTCTTTGCTTCCATCGTAGCCTTTATTAATGTAATTTGATCGGTGTTGTTTAAGCCCGCTGGTATATAAAATAATTTTTTTCAGAGGATGCCGCCATCACTAATCCCGATCCATCTCGGAGTCCTGAGAGATTTGAGATGCCGCCACTGTACCAAGTTCGTCAGTTGTGGGCCAGTTTACGTAGTGCCCGATGGTAGCGTCCTCTGCGGGCGATGTCGCGCATTAGCCATCCCCAACTTCAGAAATATCGCCCTTGAAGCCGTAGCCAATCTTTTTTACTATCCTTGCTGCTACTGGTCCAAACATTGCAAGAATTCTCTCTACTGGAACGAAAGCATTGAACACGAAAGAAGTTGCGTTCACCAAAATTCCTGCAAATTATTTTGCTCCAAACCGGGAGCCTACTTCAAAGCCGAAAGGAAAATCCCAGACAGACCTGGTATGTTTGTAGTTTTACTTTTGAGCTTAATTGTTGAGTTTTAGAACGCATCACGTTACAAAAAATCCCGGAACAGATTTTGGAAAGTCTAAAATGCGCCATCTGCGAGTGCTACCTCTCCTGCGATCCCATTTACATAGGTGCTGATGGTAAAAACATGTGCCATCGATGCATAACCAACAATGGAATACCAGAAGGATGCATTCGCAACATCTCCTACGAAAGGTTGGCCAACATTACGATTTTCCCCTGCATTTTTCGTCACAGAGGTTGTACCACTTGGATGAGATTCGGGCGAGAACTGTGGCACCACGAAGCAGACTGTCCCTACGCCTCTTCGAAAAAATTCACCAAGCAAATTTCGAAAAACGGCAAAGAACGGGGTGTCATCCAAACCCACTCCGGGCACGTTTGGGGAACCATCACACCCAATTCCGTACCTTTTGCACCCCCAAAGAACAAAAATGACGGGAAAATCGTAATTGAACTCGAAAACGAAATGAAGAAGAAACAGCGGGAGGATGAAAATAAATCCGTGGACTCGCAGTCAATTAATTCGATAACTACAGACTCCTCCACTGGAAGAAGCGGGAAAGCAGAAGATTCTTTCCTGAGAGCTCCAGAATCCCCGGTAAGGAATTCCAACAGAACCCAGGAGGCGCTCAGATCGCCGAATCTTCTGCAAATACAACAGGACGAGCAAAGAAGGACTTCCAATAAAAACTCCGCCACTGGAAGAAGCGGAAAAGCAGAAGATTCTTTTCTGAGAGCTCCAGAATCTCCAGTACGGAATTCTAACAGAATCCAGGAGGCACCCAGATCGCCGAATCTTCTGCAAATACAACAGGACGAGCAAAGAAGGAATTCCAATAATTCACCACAGGGGCATTACCAAGACAATGTTCAGAAATACGGAAATCGAGCTCCCGACATCGACTATCTGAGCTTTCATTTCCCGCCACTGACTTACTACCAGCATTCAAATCCGGGGGCGGCTACCGTGAGAAGACATGAAAGTCACAAGAAGGTGATTAATGAGCTGAAGCGCACGTATCAGATGCGAGTGCCGAAAAAGGAGGAGAGTCCGTACCAGGAGAGCAAAAATCTAGAAGACATTGTGCAAGTACACGAGGAGATGCTTAAAAATTAGATATTTTTATAACATAGCTAGGTAGTAAGTAGAAAATAAGTGTGACGTCAAATGTGAGATAAGAGATAAGGCAATAAATCCGAGAAGAAAAGCTGCAAAACATTACGCGCTTGCACATTCTTGAAATATTTTTGGGGGTCGATGTTGATATTTTCTAAATCTCTTATTAGTCCAGTCAAATTAGACCTCCAGGGGACCGGAGGTTACAATAAATGTTGGAAAGCGGGAGATGATCTTAAACCCTTTAGTAGGCATCTAATAGAAGTATCCTAGTTTTGCAACTTCCCAGTATGTGTGCGTATGATAGGGTGTCCAAAAAACCCCGAAATTTTCGGACTTTTTTCAGTTTTTCGCTTATAATTTCTAAACAGTATTTCCTAGCGGAAAGTTCGCTATTTTCGAAATTAAAGCGCACTAAATTCTGCGTCGAATGAGCCTCCCAAACGTTAAGTTCGACCATGTGGTAGGGTCGCAAACCATGGTCAAAAACGACAATTTTGTGAAAAATTGACGAGTAGTGACTTTTCGTCGTCTGTAACGTCCAAACGGCTACTCTAATTTAAAAAACTTATAGCTTGAAAGTTGTAGACCATCAATCGCTGATTTCAAAAAGCATCACAAATTTAAATTTTGGTTAAAAGTATTCAAAAAATAATTTATCTATAAATGTAGTTAAGAAATGAGACAATGAATAAAAGATCAATTTCTTCGAAATCTTTTGGACGTGGAGGGGCCAGGGTCGTTCGCAGGCTCGATGAATAGTGTGTCGCCTTCAAATAGTTGAGGCTTTAGATCTAGAAAATCAAAATAGAGCAATCCATAAACAGTCATAAGTCAGTACCTAAGCCTCAACTATTTGAAGGCGACACACTATTCATCGAGCCTGCGAACGACCCTGGCCCCTCCACGTCCAAAGATTTCGAAGAAATTGATTTTTTATTCGTCTCATTTCTTAACTACCTTTATAAATAAATTGTTTTTTGAATACGTTTAACCAAAATTTAAATTTGTGATGCTTTTTGAAATCATGGTCGAAATTAACGTTTGGGGGGCTCGTTCGACGCAGAATTTAGTGCGCTTTAATTTCGAAAATAGCGAACTTTCCGCTAGGAAGCACTGTTTAAAAATTATAAGCGAAAAACTGAAAAAAGTCAGAAAATTTCGGGGTTTTTTGGACACCCTATCATACGCACACATCCTGGGAAGTTGCAAAACTAGGATACTTCTATTAGATGCCTACTAAAGGGTTTAAGATCATCTCCCGCTTTCCAACATTTATTGTAACCTCCGGTCCCTATTTGACTGATCTATATGAGGAAAGCTCGTGATTATTTTTGTTTTTCGCACGATCGTGGTTTTTAGAACTGCTAGGTCAACGTAAGTTGAATTTACCGAGCAGTGTAAGGTTTCTATAGAAATAAAAAAATAACCATAACAGTCATGCATGGTCGGTAAGTGATAATTTATTGTTGGGAGGTCCTTAGAAACCGTACACCAGCCGTTTTGATTTTATAACAATTTTTTGATAATTAAATAAAATCGGGTAGGCTGGCATACATGATTGATGTGAGCCGTTTGAGGCAGTAGTTTGAGTTAGTAGTTACTTATGCCTTTTATGACATTAACATGTATGACAAATGACAATGCAACTAAAAAGTCAAAAATTTGTTTCAAAAAGCCATACTACTTTCATCAAACGAATATGTTGATTTGTTACTAAAATTCGGTGAGTGTCGAAGAGATATTTCTGACGCAATGGGTCATAAAGGCTGAATGTTTTCTATTGCCTTAAACGCGAATCAATCACATTTGCCAGCCTACATGATTTTATTAAAATATCAAAAAAAATTTATAAAATCAAAACGGCAGGTGCAAACAGTTGACATGTTGGGTTTTTCAGACTGCATTTGACAAGCTTGAAACGATTCCGTCAAAAAAATTGAGGGTTGTTATTTAAAGTAACAAAATTGATATCGACTTACCGGAAGTGAAGCATATGAGTGTATTATCTGAAAACTGAAAAGATGCACCGGGCGTGGAAATGCACTCATGCCAAAATTCAGAATTTAACTTCGAGTCACTACGGAGATATTGCCCGTCACATTGAATCTGGACCACCCTGTTTTAGTGATGTCATTTGTAGGCACAATTTGACAATGCCAAACTTTTGCATTGTTTTTGAATACCGAGCTTTGTTAAATTTTGCCTCCATATTGTCTATCTCTTTTAATTGGAAACCCCAATTATACCCTAATTAGAAACCCCAATTATCAAGTTTCCCTTGGCTTGGCTTCATCTACAACAAGTTTCTTCTCAGTCTTGCCAACAATAATTAAACCAATTATTACTATTAGTATAAATAGAAGTCCAAAAAAGGAAAAGATTTAAAATTTTGTTAGATAACGTACCTATCTTAAACTTTACAATTATTCCAGTGATTATAATCTCGCCCGATCCATAAAACAGTGTTTTTTGGTTCGCATTGAAATATTATTATTACCAAACCATTGAAATTTATAGAAATAATAATGTCCGTCATCATTATCCCGAGCGTCGCGTCGAGCTTTATAATTTTACAATCCCATCAACTCCACGAAATTAAATTTTATGATTCATTCTATTCGCAGTATTGTCAGCAATGATAAATTAATCAACTGTAGTGAGAAAGTATCTTATGTAGGTATTTTGCAAACTTTATACCCAATAAAGCGGAAAAAAGTTACTTCAGTTGAACAATAAAAAACGATTTTTTAACATTAACTTTTTTATTAAAATTGGGATAAATAGTAAATTTCTCTATTTATCTATTTGATTAAGATAAAAGATTAACTTTTACAAAGCGATATATCGAGGTGCCAACAAGGTCTGCGAATTTTACCATTCTACAGTTTTTGATTTACGGGGGAGGGGGGAATGGCGGTTGTGGCGCTAATATTAAAGTGATATTAAAATGATTCAATGGAAAGCTAAAGGTATACTGAATCTAAACTTTATTTGCCAAATTAATGAAAAACGTATCAAAAAAAACTACATGTATTTGAAAAAAAACTAACGCTAGTTTTTATTAAGTTCCTTTTGCATGGTCCTATACCTTAGAAGCAGTTTTTTCTGTCACCTCATAGATTTTCAGTTTCTTTTCTTAAGTCGCCATTACCCCTAAACAAAAAAAATACCCCCAAGTGTATGCGTTTACATTTATATCTAGCAACACGTGATCTTTTAAGTTATCGAAGAATTTGACTATTTCACCACAAAGAGCATAAAAATTCGATCATGGTATACATATGCTTAATCACATTTATCGAGTATGAAAATGATGGCGGTACCTTCCTCCAAAAATCTCCTATCCATGCAACAGACACGGCAAAATCAGTTTTTCAAGCCTCCTTTGGTTCTTAATTGGTACATGAACAAATCTTTATTACTGGCCTTTTAGAAGGGTCCTGTGAGTTGGCACAATGTCTGAGAAAAGCGAAATAATATTTTACGGCCGAGAAATGGCCTGGCGGGCCATTCTCCCCTATCTTTAGAAACATATTGTTCCCATTTGTTTTTTAACTTTTTTTTTAAGTTAAGTTGAACCTCGCAAATAGTTGAAACCTTGGGCTGTTTTTAATATCAATGGATGACCAACCTATGTTAGCTACCCGATCAAATTATGCGTTAAACGTTCTGATTGCTTGTTGCCTAGCAACCAAACGAAATTTAAGTTAAACCGAGGGTAACCCATGACGTAAGTTTAAAAATTTGAGAATTTTGACTATACTTAGGGAATTACGTTTGCCCATTTGCAAATGCCTTCTACGAACTTCTTCGCTGTGCCATAAATTATTCATTAACAAACGCACAATAGAGCTCACCTTCGCACGAAAATTAACTTTCAATTTGGCTGTTCACGTCATATTTTTTCAACTTCAATCTCTTTAAATGAAGAAAACTAAGAGAATTGTGTGGGTTGAACCGCCCTTTCCGCACAAAGCTCGTTGCAAAAATTTCGCAAATTATAGTTTTACGCTTCGAGTCATGAAGTAAAATAAACGAAGCTCCAAGTAGCTGAGACGTTAATTTATCAACTGTACTCCCACTAGTTGCAGTAAAATGAAATTACGATCTCGAGACAACGCTTTGAAGTCAGAATTAGCCTCGTCGACAAATATTTAAGAGAAACAAGAGCCTACCATTGTGATGAGCCACTCCGAGATCCTGCAATAAAGTGGCCACCAAATCCGCCTTCTCCCTCGCCGATTCGAAACGCGACGTAGCCAGAGGTACACTCAGAGATCGAAACCTCTCCGTGACGCATAGCGACCCCAAGCTCTTCGTGGCGACATCGTGAACGGCTTGTAAACTCTCCTCTATAATCTCCTGCAAGTCGATTACAATTCCACCTCAACGGAAAATGATTAATCACCTCTTTTGAGCTTCCTTCGGCAAGTCCCGAGACGATCGCAGTTATCATAACCAGAGTCCTCCAGAGAAACCCTTCCCCCATTACGCGTCTTCATTGGTGCTGAAAAAATAGGCACTGAAATAGATGTAGGGGCGGATCAGCGCTGGTTTGCTTTTACACTCGGCTTGACTGAAACACAGGGAAATTGCCTGACAAGCCGCGCTTGGATAGGCAAAGCGAAACATGTCTTGCTTCATCGGATGCTCATACCTTATCCAAGTATGCAAACCACGTCTAATTTTGATTTAAAAAAAACGGACAATGTTCGATCTTAGACAAGGATTGCATCAAATACGTACAAGTATTGAAGGCAGGTGCCTCGTCCAGCCAACATGTGTTCAACTTTGCAATCCAGGTATCAACGTCCCCATCCTGCAAGAGAAAATCAAAATAATATTCCAGTTCATATTTTCACAACGCGTGCCTCGAATTTTAACGGCGAGTGATAAAAATTTCGCTGGAGGCGGCGGAAAGTCGATCACACCGCTGAATGGACAGTTACGGCCAATTTATCGACGAGATTTAATATAATCGGCATATAATAATTTTTTGTTGCGCTGTTTACGGAGATGTGACATGGTTATTAAGTTTTAAAGGACGTTTTCTTACTAAACGTGAGATGGGGAAGACCCATTAATTCGGGAAATTTCTCGCGGCTGTATGTATAAAATATCACATTACCTACATTCTCGTTTACGAGCTACACGCAGCGTTACATAATAATAGTAATATTTATAAACAGTCACGTTGGGGATGAATAATTATTATGGCCGCTCCGGGGAGCCGAATTTGCATCTTTTGTTGTCTTGCTTTAAGGAATTCAAGCCAAATTTAAAACGCGGAATTTTCTACCTAAATGATAATAAGGTCATACAAGAATAAATATAAAACCTCTCAAATGTGACAAGCTCCTGATTTTCTCCTCTGTGATGTAGGTATCATGTCAAATAATGTGTGCCAAACATTTTAACCTCCCCACTCCACTTCACCACTTAAAAAAAGGGAGGTTACCTACTAACTGCAATCAGTAAAATTTTCGAAATTGAGATAATACCAGATCTTCACGTTTTGAGGTCTCTGGAACCCAAAAAAGTGGTTTTAAATAATAATGTGCCTGTGTGTATGTAAGTTCGCTTGTAAATACGCCGCAGTCAAAACTATTAGACCCACTTGGCTGAAATTTGATGCGTAGGCATCTGATAAACCTAATTTACACCCTGTTATTTTTCTATGTGACTAAAGGTGGAAAATATCCATAGTAACCCATTGTTGCAACAATGGATTGCCATGGATTTTTTGCAGCTTTAGTAGCTTTAGAAAAAGAACAGGGGGTAGATCTGAAAAACTTTTGGAGTCAATCGTGCAACCAGAAATGCCATTTGGTAGATCGACTTTTAAATTTTAAAAGCAAACCTCCATTTTTCACGTCACCATAAGAAAGGCCTTCATATTTTGCCTCTAAAAATGTATTATTTACTCTTATCTTATTCACTATTATCCACGCGACGGGGAGGTTCCAGCCGCTTCTTTGCTGCCAATTTTTTTGAGAGAAATTTCAATCCGTTTCATCAGAATAAGAGTGTAAGGATGTATTGCTAGTAATTTGATTAAGGTAGTAACATGAATGGCCGATTGCACTATAATTTATTTTAATACTGTGTTTTAATGAAAGATAAGTGACCAAGTGACGCGACGCTTAAAGTCCTTGGAAACCATTGTTCCAACAACGTGTCTAAGCCCCAATTGCACCGCTCTCACTTCGCTTTAAGTGGCCCTTAAAAACTGTGGAAACGATTTTCTCAATAATTGTTTCCAAGGCTTTTAAGGGTCACTTAAAGTTAAGGGACTGGGGTGCAATTGGGACTAAGGAACTTAAACGTCACTTATTTTTAAGCAACCCCTTTAAATTACGGTGCAATTGGCCATTAAGCCTTAATAATAACTTAGTTTTCAGTCATGAAAGATCGAATTTTATGAAAATAGAGGAGAGTGCCAGTGGGGGAGCGCGACAAATTGGAAAGTCATTTCTGAAAATTGAACTCTTTAACAGTAAGGATAGGTAAAATAAATATTTTAACAGCAAGGATCGATAAAATAAAAGTTTAGATTTAAGAGCATATAAAGTGAACACATTTTTGCAGCAACGGTGGATAAAGTAATTTGAGTTCACAAACTCGTTCGGTAAGATAGTTTCACAAATTAGACTTTACTCTATTATTTAGCTTTTATTTATGGCCAATTGCACCGTAATTTTAAGGGGTTCCTTAAAGATAAGTGGCGTTTAAATTTTTTAGATACGTTTGTTGAAACAATGGTCTCCAAGGACTTTAAGGGTCACTTGGTCACTTATCTTTCATTAAAATTACGGTGCAATCGGCTATAAGCTTGGAATTTAAAGCAAATATTTTTAAAGAAAAACATGCAAATTCTTTATTTTATAGCAAATATCAACCCAAATGAGCAAGAAGCCTTAGAAATGCACTTATTCTCAAAAATATACTGAGTCCGCCTTTATTTGGGACATCCGATAGTGCCTATAATTGAAACTCTCATGATTTTCTTAAACATGAGACACGGATACATTACTGCGGTTTCACTTACACTTTTTAAGAGATAAAACGAAATTGGAGCACTTTGGTAGCATTTTTCCCGAAAACGTTCATTTTGTTTGTACAGCGCTCTATTTTATCGGTAAACAAATGTTACTATGGTCTGTCCGGGATCCACACGACCAAGATTCACCCAATTTCCATGGCGACTCATTGTTGACAACAATGAGTATAAGCAAAATATCAAATATAGGACAAACGTCATTCTAGTCATTGTAAGTGTGACTTGAAGTTAAACACCGTCGGTGTAAACAAAATTCCTATACATATAAATAGTACGTAGGGTAATTACTAATTATACCGTGTGTGTGTGTGTGTGTGTGTGTACCTTTAAAAAACTAGTCATGTCAGGCTTGCGAACTTTTGTTTTTCGGAAACCCATTTACAAGCGATTATTTTAAGAACTGTTTGAGAAAAGCAGGCTTTCATCCAATTCAAAAATCAAAGTAATCCACAGGCTAGTTCTCTAGATTTAAGGCCGAAAAGAAATATTTATAGAATATCATGAAATTAACTCGACGAAACTTAAGTCACATAAAAATCGGACGAAAAAAAATCCCCAACAGCCATGTCAGGTTCGAACATATATGGTTCGAACACAAAACGTATTAAAACCAAAATTAAGTTCCATTGGCAATTTTAAGATACGAAAATCAGGTGCTATAATTCTGCAAAGTTTAACAAAAACACTTTTCCTTGATTTGCTTGCCAATAAGTTAACCTGCAAAGCGCGAAGATGGCAATGATTTTAAACTACGGCAAAGTACGTGTAAATTACAGCGAAATCAGAGAAAGCTCGAGCGCTGCGAATAAATTATGGCGGATGCGCCGGGCAAGTTCTGCTCCTGAATACTAAACTTAGCTGCACAAATCTAACTTTGAGTCTAGTTAATAAGTAACGCAACGACAGCCTGCATAAGTAGGCCTGATTTAGACAGCTCAATCTCGTTTTTCCACGTGGAATTTTGCAACGACCGACAATTTAATTCTCGCGTTTAATTATCTAAAGTCTCGTCATCTCCGTGTTCAATATTCACAGCCTGGAGTAAACTCTGCATTTTATGACTATTGACTTTCATTTTGAGTTCCCAACTTTGCTCATATGAACGTTATTCCGATGCAAACATAACCCCCGCCGTATAATTTCACGTTTCTTTAGAGATATTATCATGGGATGTTTATGAAAATTTCCGATTTTATCTTGTCTATGATTTATTCAAGCACGGCAAAGTTTACTAATCATCGGCTGTAAAGAATAAGTGGTAATATTGCTGGTTTATATGCGGGCGTAAAGTACTTTATGGGTGAATGTTTGATTTTAGTGCCGAAGCATATGCGCAGGCACTATAGTGTTAGTGAAATCGCTCGTCGTCTACTCTGTCCGTCGCATAACTTGAGAACGATTGCAGATATCGAGCGGGGGTTGTTTTTGAGCCATATCGGACCGTAGGAGTCGGAGGTACGGGTGAAAAACTGAAAGAAATTACAATTTTCGACGTTTGATCGTGAATGCTGCCTCAAGGCTTCAAAAGTTTGAAAGGAGGAATTGTCAGCAATGAAAAGATTTATATACATTTAGATTACATCTGCACTCAAAACCACCAAGTCCAACTCAATATGAATCATTCACGATGAATAAACATCTACAGGGATGCACATCGCATTGATATACATCTTCCGTTGGCTTTTCTTTTAACATCTGTCAATAATTTTGCAAAGCAATGAGATCCCTTTAAGTTTCTAAGCCCACTGAGCGCTTCGGTTCGTAATTGCATTTTTATGCCCGCAGTGTAGAAATTACTATTTATTACCTAACAGATGGAGGTCTGCCGAAAGTGGAGCGGAAACGAATGGATTCTGCGACAACTTAACAAGAATTGCTACTTATTCCACTATTTTGTCTTCATTACTCTCGCCAAGTCGTTAAATTTTTATAAATTATTCAAAGTGAGATTCCTTCAGTCCAGACGCGCCAAGTTGAATTCCACTTAACAGGAACATGTTCCAAAGAGTGCTATAATTGGGTTTTCACAACTCGAGAAACTTTCCGACGCACAAACTGTAATGAAAATTGTTGGAGTAGGTAACGCAATCAAAAAATTTGCGGTGATAATGGACTTCTGCAACAAAAACAGCTCGCAGGTTAATACTCCCGAGGGTAGTCTGCGGTCTCGCATTCTCGGGTCTTAATTGGTGACATTCGAGAAGTAGATGTGCTAAGCCGCACCTTTCCAATGATGTAGAATTTGTTTTTGTCAACAGCTCAAGTTTTTTTTAGTTACGCATCACAGGGTATAAGGAAGATATTATGGCCCGCGCCTGAAAAAGTTTGGCTAACAAAATCCTCGCACGTAAGCGTTCAAATTTCCAGAGGAATTGAGATATCCCTGGATTGGTCAGCCCTTTGGTGTACATTCGTGGCAGTTGTGATGAATTTAAATTAGGAAACGCTCGAAATTCATCGTTCCCAGCTCAAGACTGGAAAATTTATTATTCGCAATCGATACTTTCGCGATACTTGTAAATATTTGCGTCGGTCCTAAAATTTCAATAAATTCTCCTCGTCTCAATAAAATATTTATTCAAGCAGATGAGGTGAAAGCCCCACGTGCAGCCATTTAAATATTAAAAAACCGTCCTTTTAAAGGCATGCGGAAAGTCTGACACACATCGAAATGAATGAGTGCGAAAAAAACAAGTTGAGCCAGTTTCCGGGTATTCCAGGCACCCTCCGGGCACAGTCCCGGAGCCCTACTTTCCTCCCGCCGCCCTCGGGCGTGGGAGGAGACATTGATTCCACAGCGGCACTCAACAAGTGGTGTACATTGTTGCATCAGAAAGCAATTAGGTAGCCGTTACAGTAATGAAAGTTTTTGCAGCGGACAAGCATCGATCGTGTTGCTAAACCAGGAATTAAAAATTTGCAGCGTTGACCGATTTATAAAGCATCTTTCAGATGTTTACGTCGAAATTTTTCAAACTAGGAGATTACATTATTTATAAGAACGCCAGGTTGGCTAAATTGCGGCGTCGTCTTTTCTCGTGGAAGCCCCGCAGCTCTTTCAATATTGACACCAACCTTAGCACAGGTTCTTGCATTTTTATCTTTGAAACACAAAAAAAATTACAAGTTTGTTGAAAGTTGCGATTTTTGCGCCATAAACCTTTTTTGCGAGTTTTTTTGCAACACAATGAGTTGAGAAATTAAAAGCACTAAAATGCCCTGTATTATATTGTATTTGCGTGTCAAGAGAGTACCAATTTTAATCCCAAAGCTAAATTGTATGCACGAGCGAACGAAGCGAGCGAAGGAATTAACTTGCTGAGAGATTAACGAACTTTACTCCTAAGTTGCATCCAATAAGTACCGTGAAATCATACAACTTGGGACATTGAGGGTAACTTGGGACAAATGACACTTATTTGAAATAAAATACTGCGGCACTCTAGTGGACAATATTTGAATTACAAAAAAATCTGAAGTGGATAAAGCAGACCCCATTTTACATCATCTGCCACCGCCATGAAAGAATTGCGTAAAAAAATTGGTACATTTTTAATAAATTTTACGAAAATCTGTTCTTTAAAAAGTACTGGTTGTATTTACAGTATGGCATAAGTTGTGTTTTATTTGTCAGGGTGTACTAGTAACCCGATTATTTCCCTAAGTAATAAGGAATAAAAACTTTTGAAAATGTTAACATACTTTTTTCTAGAATTCTTTTTATTTAACAGGAACTTTTTGTAGGTAACTTGGGGCAGCTTAATTCTAACGTTTTTCTCGACATAATAGTGATTTTTTGTTTTTTTGCTGTATATTAGTTTTATCCAGATGGACTTAATACCATAAAGTATCTATTTTTATAACGTTAAAATTTTTTATAATAAAGTCCTTCAGAAATAATCTCACTCATTTCATTTAAGGTGTTGATTTGACACAATTTCATTAATTTTTTGTAATTTCTTTTTTCCGTTTATTATGACAAAGCTGTGGCCCAAGTTACCCAAACCTTTGTGAAACTTGGGACACCCACATTTTTTTTTACCAACTCTGTGGCACTGAAAATTTTCAGAACTACTTGAAATTGTGGTATTTCAGATTCTTAAAACACAAAAATTTTTTATTTTCATGTGAACTACATTATCAAGAAAATACAGATGAAAGTAGCTGCAAACTGTCCCAAGTTGTATGATTTGACGGTACTTATTTATTCACGGCCGGGAGTAAAACGAGACTTATTAACCTGAACTTAATTTTAATGTTTAATATGTAATGTTGATTATTATTACCGACAGGGAGTGATGGATTGAAACTTTCCCTAGGGAGTAAAGGGACTTGTTTTTATGTACCTAATGTTGATTGTTGATTATTCTTACCGGAGGCATCGGTAGGGAGAAATGGATTCCAACTTGCAACTTTCCCTAGGGAGTAAAATGAGTTGACCTTCACAATATTTAACAAACAGAGGTCAATCTATCATTTTAGAAATTATTTGCATAAATCGTTTTTTTAACAAGACGGCGGTTTGAAGGAACAAAACGCAGGTGTGTTTAATTAAAGAATCCATTACAAATAAACCTGTTTAATCGACGGTACGGAAACGGAAATTCTCAAAGGTTCGAGAGATTCTTCCCCGATAAATCAAAGTTCTAAAACTAAACCAAAAGGGTCTCTCCAACGATTTGTTGTTACAGCAAATTTCCGCCTTTAAAGACCCTCGACCAAACCGGTCTGATATTTCATTAGAAGACGGAATGGTTTTAATAATTCTTGGTAGAATCAAAATCCACTCAGGGTTGAGAAAAATCTACAAGCTTCTGATTTTATCTTTAACAGCATCTATAGTTGGCAAACCTGAGGTAGGCTTCAGCGATTAGTGAATAATGAAAGCTGGTGTTTGATGGAAATTGAAGGAAGTTCCGTTTTTCCAAGTAAAATGACTCGGTTCGTTATTTTTGCGCCCAGAAAGAAATACCGAAATTAATTCGTAAAACACCTACACCATCTTGGAGCCCGCAGAGTCTGATATCTGAAAAATTGAAAGACCATAAGGGTCGGTCGATTGAAAATGACGTCACAATTTTTTTACCGGGACAGTCACATTCGCCATAAAACTACGTGTTAATATTTTGATCGTTTTGGACAGCTTCAGTCAATTGTCTACTCTGTTTAGACATTTAGGAAGACCACAATGAGAATTTTACCTTCAAAATAATGCTTAAAAATGCTTATTTCATCATCTGTTCCGGTCCGGTTTATGCACTATTTCTTTATTTAAAAAGTTTGACTATGTACGTTGTTTTTGAACATTTTACAATTAAATGGATATTCCTGCAGTGAGGCATCTATGCCCGGTTTCTAGAAGTAGTTATGGTTAGGTTCTGGTAAGGGTACTATCTGTTACAGGTAGAACTTTCACCATTCTAATCACATCATAACTTTATCGGTTCCATAAATGCTTCTAAAAACCGCACATTACATTGAACAGTTAAAAATTATCCTTCAATGCTCGATTTATTTAGATTAAATACTACAAATAAAATTTGCTAGAATAGGTTGAATGACTCGATGTATAAAAGAGTCTCCTAATCCTAAACTGCCGAAAAACACGAATACAAAAAATTTTTCAAAAACATTTTAAATATTAACTAACAAATTAACAAATAATTACTAAAACTGCTTAAATCGCGTAAAATACTAACACGTTGCCTTATGGCGAATGCCAGGGATATGAGCCTCGATATGGGCTAAATTAAGACGCGAGAAAGGAAGAAAACAGATTTTTAGAAACTTACAAACTGAGGTAGACGCCCTGCTGAAATTAACATTCCAAGCGAAATGTGAGAGTGATGTCTCTCACCTCAAAGACTACTAGATCAGAAGAGTTTTTATCACTCTTCTTTTTCGGTACCCGCTTGATACATAAATAACTATTATAAGAAAGTACTAGATATATTAGAAACATGGGAATAATCCGGTTTCAACTTTCTGAATCAGAATTTATATTTGTAGCATATAAGTTTGAAATTCCTGGGGATTCCTTTCGACTCCGGGAATTCCCCTGAACACAGAATTCCGGTTGAATACTAGAAACAAATGAACATGTCTCGTTCTCGTTATTATTAAACTCCCAGCGCACTCCGGGAATTTCGTATGTGTATCAGAAACCGAAGATAATCGGATTTTAGTTTTTTTCAATCAGAATTATCCGAGAAATTATCGTTTTTCCACAGAAAATTCGTGCTTCCGGGAACTCCAGTCGACTTCCTGAATTCCAATTGGACACCTGCTGTAAAGTTTCCCAATTTTATTTGAACCGGAATCGCCGGCGCTTTATTCATTAAAATTCAGATTTCTAAACGATTCCGGTCGTTTAGAAATTCCGGCTGATTAGTTAAATTTTACTAGGTATATTAAATTCAAAGTTATTCTACACGCTGGTAAACCATGGAAATTTGGTGATAAATTGGCAACAAAACAATTTCTTATGAAATCAAAGACGTAAAGGTCCATGCAACATAAATAATTGCAGCAAAATATGCCTATCATTATTAGATTAATTTGAATTAAGGTTAAACTTCTTGTCAAAAAATTTTTTTGTCAGAAAAGGAAAAAGCGAGACACCAAATCGACGTAAATCAAAGGCGGACTCGCCCCAATCCCCCTATTTCCCCAATATTAAAAAGGAGTTTATTACAGAAGGTAGGTAACTGGAACAACATAGATCTTCTAGCACAGAGTAATGTATACAGCTGACAGCACGAATAGCAGATTTAGAAAATTTTCTCCCGTCAGTTTGATAAATTAGTACTGTCACTACAAGAAAAAGTTTCATGGCCTACTGGCGTGTAGAATAACTCTGAATACATAATAGAAGCAAAATAGTAATATTAATAATACTGGATGTATTTGTCAAAAATTAATACAATATACTCTTCAAAGCCCAAATTGGCAAAGAGCGGAATGCTCAGAATTTGTTATACAAGGTAGCTTTGTATAGAAAATAAAATCCATGCAAAGCACAAATCCGTTCTAACACATCCCCTAAGAGAAATAAATATTACCAGAAATGCAGAGATTAACACTAGTTTACAAAATTTTTAGGACAGAAAACACGGTTTGAAAAAGTGGACAAAAGGTAAGTTCCTCGAATTTCAGTAGCCTTCGACATTCGATTTCCAAGGCGTGCCCGGTCAAGCGAAATGAATGAGTCTTTTAACCATATTCGCTTAAATGCCGACAACATAATAACAGACACGATTCCGCTGCATTTGTCGAGGCATTTGCATTGACGCGAGGATCCTTGAACGCTCACTGCATCTCCGAAGCGGATTATCCAACAAAATGGCGATTTTTACCTGAATATTCTCATCCCAGACAAATTTCTCATTTCCTGGAAAAATCCCTTTGCAAATTTCTGAAACGCAATTTGTTCAACTTTACAGGAATTGATTGAGGAGGGTTTTGTTTCAAATTACACAGAACTGTATTTAATTTACATCTCAATTTAAACGTGTTTCTAGGTACACAAAACCGCGAGTGGTTTTGTAAATCTGCTGCTGACTTTGTTGAAAATTCATTTGCAAACTAGAAAAAATACGAATGATGTATTTTTTAGGGTGAGAAAATGGTGGAGGCGCCGGTGTAGTCAGTGCTACGTGACGGCCACTAACTGTCACGTGTGCGTATGTAAATAAGTTGAATTTCTATAGAGAGCTCATGTCAAATTAAGCGGCAAAACAGAGAGTTAATTATGACTGTTCCAGCTATTTACTTCATCGGTGGATGGATTTGTGAATTAATTATATTCCTGTGAATACAAATGCGAGCATCAAATGGGTTGTACAGAAATCAATATCTGGAACATGCTTTTCATAATGTCAAAAACGATGGACGTGTTCGGAAAATTAACTTCTCTGATTGAAAAAGGGAATTATTTCATCAATATGCAAATAATATTTAATATGAAGACCACAAAATATAATATTCTATAAAAATCGACAAGACAATTCCTGGTTGTGCAATTACTGAAATAGCCAAGAAAAAAAAATTAAAGTACCTATTTTAGCAGCTCATAGATGGCGCTATATGATATTTATTACCATTAGTCAGTTTCTCACTTCATACTATTTTTTCTATTCCGTATACACTTTGTTATTTTCAGAAAAAAAATTGCTTGACAGTTAAATGACCGCTTGACAGATCATGAGATTGTTGCTGACATTTTTGTTGTTTAGGTTGCGACTTAAACAAAAGCGGTGCACTAATAATATATCATACAGGGTGTTTCCTTTTTCACCACTGGGGTCTCCTAAACGGTAAGTGATCGACACAGAGTCGGTTAAATTATAAAAAAGCTGCGCTATTTCTTGCTTTGAAGAGAATTTCCAGATATCTTGACTCGTTCCTGAGTTATCCCAAAAAATCTGATAATTGCGATTTTAAACAAAAAATAATATCTCCATAACGATTGATGCTATTTAAATCAAACTTGCAACATTCATATTTTTGACAGCTGTCAATTGGATGGCATCTACAGAAATTTTCTAGGGCTTCTAGATTTTGAGCAACGCCAGCCAACATTTGATTCGGGATAACTCAGGAACGAATCAATATGTCGGGGAATTCTCTTCAGATTCTTAATCACCAAGCAATAGGGTAAATTTTGCGAATTTAACTGACTTCGTATCTCCCGAGGTATCTCCTATCGTTTAGAAGACACCAATGGTGAGCAGTGAAAAAGGAACCAGCCTTTATATCAACGGACTTAAATGATTTATTTAATCCGGAGCGTGAAAATTCATTGAAGCGAGGCCAATAATCACGAGAGGGCTTAAATGGCACTTCAGTCGTGTAGTATACAGGGTAGCTCCTTTTTCACTGCTCATCATTGGCATCTTCTAAATGGTAAGAGTTACAGAGTCAGTTAAATTAGAAAAAAGTTGCACTATTTTTTGGTTATTAAGAATATGAAGAGAATTTTCCGATATCTTGACTCGTTAGTTATTCCGAAAAATCTGAAAATTGCAATTTTAAATTAAATTAATATCTCCCTAACGATTGATGCTATTTAAGTGAAACCTGGAACTGGAACCTGGAACAACTGTTAATCAAATGACATAGACAGAAATTTTCTAGGCCTTCTAGATTTTGAGCAATGACGATCAACTTTAGATTTTCTTATGGTCGCCATATTGAATTTTGACACCTTCCGACTTACAAAAAAATTATCTTTTGAAAAATGTAACTAGGAAGGACTTTTTCGAAAAAACATGTTAAAATTTGAGTAAGGACGACTTCAAATCTGTTTTATTCTTGAAATTTCAATCTAATATCTGTCCGGGATCCACACGACCGAGATTCACCCGATTTCCATGGCGATTCATTGTTGACAACAATGATTCACCATGGAAATAGGGTGAATCCCGGTCATGTGGATCCCGGACAGACTATAATTGTACTAAACGTCAAAAGGGATTAAAAAAGTTGGTGTACCTACTGTTTTACTTTACTTCAAAAAGTTTTATACTGATTTTATAAATTAATCGTACCAATTTTAATTTTTACGATTTTTCGAAAAAGTCCATATTGATTAAATTTCTGAAACGCCAATTTTTTTCTGTATCCCAGGGTGTCAAAATTCAATATGGCGGCCATATATTATAAAAAGTTGACTGTCATAGCTCTAAATCTAGAAGGCCAAGAAAATTTCTGTGGAAGCCATTCGATTGACAGCTATCAAAAATATAAAAGTTCCAAGTTCCATAAATAGCATCAATCGTTAGGGAGATATTAATTAACCTCCCCACTCCACTTCACCATTTAAAAAAAAGGGAGGTTACTGCAATCACTAAAATTTTCGAATTCGAGACAACACCAGATCTTCACGTTTTGAGGTCTCAGGAACCTAAAAAAGTGGTTTTTAAAATGTGTCTGTGTGTATGTTCGTACGTACGTTCGTACGTTTGTAAACACGCCACAGCCAAAACTACTAGACCGATTTGGCTGAAATTTGGTACGTAGGCATCTCATAACCCAACTTAGATCTGAAAAGCTTTTGGAGCCAATCGTGCAACCGGAAATGCCATTTTGGCACATCAACTTTTAAATTTTAAATGCAAACCCCCATTTTTCACGTTACCATAGGAAAGGCCTTCAAATTCTGCTTCTAAAAATGTGTTCACTCTCAGTGCCTTTTTGGCCAAAAATTCAAAATTTTTACATTTTTGTCGGATTTTAAAATCGCTGTACAGCCCAAAGCCCTGAACCGATTTGGCTCAAATTTTGCACATGGGAATTGAATTGCACGTCGAAGAGCTGAACAAATTTTGGATTCAATCGGTCTACGGAAAGTGCCGTTTTGGCACACCAATTTCCAAAGCTAAAATTACTCACTCATTTAACCATCCAAAACAAATTTTTGATAGATTTATTGTCACCATCAGAAAGGTCTTCAAATTCTGGTTTTAAATAAGACAAACTTCGTTCGCATTTAGTGCTCTTTGGGTCAAAAAATCGAAATTTTGTAATAACGCTAAAAATACATTATAGGTAGCCCAAATTAGTGAATCGATTTGGCTAAAATTTGGTACATGGAGATTGGGTGACCCGTTGAAGACCTGAAAGGCTTTTGGAAGCAATTGGTCCACGGCAAGTGCCATTCAAGCATATCAACTTAAAATTTTAAATATAAGGCCTCCTTTTTTATGCCGCCAATAGAAAGACGATCAAATTCTGGTTCTAAAAATGTATTCACAGTTTCTGCCATTTCAGTGGAAAATAGAGAAAGAATTCTTTTTCAATAAAAGGGAGCGGGCTGACAGTGGATGACATAAAGTATCCAGTTATTGTCAAAAGGGTGGCAAACTGTTAACCTTAAAAGGAACATATTGTCAAATGTAACGGGTGATGTACGAGGTGATGTCGGTATTTGTCAGAAAATTAGTCACAGACGATAAGCATAAAAAAAAATTTGTTGAATTGCCTACTATCTACACAGAATACAAAGATCCACGCGATGGGGAGGTTCCAGCCGCTTCTCTGCTGCATTTTTTTATTTGAAATTGCAATTTTCACATTTTTCGAAATAACTCAGGAACGAATGAAGATATCGGGGAATTCTCTTCAGGCTCTTAATCACCGAGTTAATCACAAAGAAATAGCGCAATTCTAATTTAACCAACTTCGTATCTCTTACCGTTTAGGAGATGCTAATGGTGAGGAACCATCCTGTATACGCTATTTTTTGCGCTCCCTTATAACCTATTTGCAAATTAAATAATTAAAATGAAAACACTGTGACAATCCAATTTACAAAGCATCAAAATTTTAAAATCTTAGTTTCTGGTGGCGACAAAAATATTCGGTATCCGGAAGAAAAAATTGTATAAAAAACGTGTTCCATAAGGCTCCTATCGCACTCGGATTTTGTAAAACTCGGGCTTTTCGCCCTCGTTGCCCAAACATCCTCGTGCGATAATAATAATTGGTCTTATGAAACGTGCTTTTTAATATACTATTTTAAAACGATTTTTGAAGATTGAGGTTTTTAGAAAAAAAAAACATTTTTCATCGAAAGTTTGCCAGAGTCGAGCGGAGAGCTAAATCGGACGAGATGAGACAAGCGGTTTTTAAGCATCAGCTATCAATGCGTGGCAGATCTAACAAAAAGTGGACCCCTGCAGACCCTGAGATAAATCGATTAAGTACTTAATTTTGTTATCAACTGCCAGAGCTGGGTCGAATACTGCGAAAAAGTATTCGAATACTAAATACTAAATTCTTGTACTTCATCTACTTCGAATACTAAATAACTCGGACAAAAAGTATCTTAAATATCGAATACCAAATACTCCTTTAAAAAAGTATTCGAATACTTTGACCGAATACTTTAATGGAAAATTAGAATTAAAATAAAAGCCATGTTAATGAAACTAATTACAATAATTGCTAAACTTATTTGCCTTCAGATAGACACCACACATTATTAGGGTAGAGTGGGGGAATGGCGGCCCGTTAAGGATTCGCTGATGCTGTGCAAAAACGGTTCGCTTTCATAAAATGATTGAGGTATCAAAATGAAGCCCAGAGTGTTCTTAACCGAATGACGACACATTAGAAATCAAAAAACATAAACGAACGAAGAAAAAAATTATTTAAAAGAGGATTATACGACCGGTATTACCCTAGCTGTTGGGGTAATAGCGGCCATGTGTATTTTGTCCCTGTAACTTTAACTGTACGCTGAATATTACGATGTAACCAGAACTTCTATTGCCAAAAATTTAAATTAAAGCTTAGCCTTAAAATTTGTACTGGCTTAGGGGGCTCATTCTCCAAAGGAACAGCATTTGATCGACAGTTTCGTTATTTTTACAATATTCTCCACAAATCGATAGTTTCGTTATTTTTACAATATTCTCCACAGATTAACTAAATATCGTCGTTTTGGATTATTTTTATTTTTTATTTTATTATTATTATTATTTTCTTCACTCTTAAGCCCGAATTCTTTATCTGTATCACAGGACTCGATTCCGTCATATACTGTATATTTACTGTTTAGGCCGGTATTCCCCCATCCCATTTCAACTGTCTGACGTTACTCCAACCCAAATGCAACATTTGTGTTTAATTTTTTATGCTAGACAAACGTAAGATTATGTTAATTTTAGTCAATATCATTGAACGAGCAAAAAATTTTGTAGTAGTGGTTTTTTTCTTTTAATTTTAATTTTAATTTATTCTAAGAAGAAATTAAAGGTTTTGAAGCCTTTACAAATCGCAGCATTTTTATACAGGGTGCGAGATTGAAACTCCAAAATGCTATAACTTTGTTATTTGTAGTCCGATTTCAGTAAACAAAAAACCAGATGAAATGGTTCATAAAACGCCACAAACTCAGAGTAGCTTTGATTTTTATCAACTTCAACTTTTCATTTTCAAATGGACATACCCAGTTCTTTTTGCTTAGTCTGAAAGCTAATTTTCTATGCGTCTTTTGATGTGCAATAAGTCGACTTTGGTTTATAATAAATTTTGAAAATAATTAAAATTATTGTCAATATTTCAATCTTTTTATGCTAAATTTTCAAGTGTGCCGCGAGAAAATTCTCGAAATGCATTTTACATGTTAGAATATAACATATTTTAAATGTTTTGTTAAGTCTCTAACAGATCCACAGCACATTCGAAAATATTCAAATTTTAGCAAAAAGTTACAATTATTTTCAGAACTAATTGTAAACCAAACATCAAAAGATGCAGAAAAAATTAGCTTTCAGACTGAGCAAAAAAAACTGGGTATGTCCATTTGAAAATGAAAAGTTGACAACCAGTTGACATCAAGTTGAAGTTGATCAAAAACAAAACTACTTTAAGTTTGTAGCGTTCATCACTGCTTTCATGCAATGCCGATGGCAGGGTCAATGCTCACATCATGTGAGTCACATGTTCGTTCTCGATCCTAAACCGAATGATTGGCGCGAAGTTCAGATAAAAGTATTCGAACAATTTTCGAATACTTTTTTCGAATATTTACTCTACCTAGTATTCGGATTCTTCGAATACTAACTACCTGCCGAAAAAAAATATTCGAATACTAATTACTTTCCAGAAAAAAGTATTTAGATAAGTATTTAACTACTAAATACTCCGAATACTACCCAGGTCTGTCAACTGCAATAATGTATGTATGTATGAATGTTAATGATTTGTCGAAATCAGTATTTACACATTTATCTTAGGAGCCTCAGTTAATTTCAGCAATTGGATTGGTTCATTTGAATATTGACCTATCAAATTCCTGAGATTAAATGAGGCTTATCAGATAAATGTGTAAATGGAAAGCATATGGGTCTATTCTGTAATTTGCCCGTTAAAAGTTTAACCATGCCGCTAAATGTGCAATATGCGAGCTGTGATAGATTTAGTGTTTTCGCTGTTATAGCAACGTCAAAGCAAAGGTGCTAAAACAGTATTTTTTAGCGTTTCCCACCAGAGATGGCTGGCTCTAATCTAATTAGTCAACATTTAGCCGTCTCAAATTCGATTTAACGGTAGTGCGGCCAAGGAAACGAAAAAATATTGGTCAATGATGCTGTCGAATTCTAGCAGAAAAAATACACCAAAGTTCTTTTAATGCCGGGAGTGCAAAAAAAATAACATTAGAATCTTGTTTTGTGTCCTTGAGAAACAGAAATAGAAAAACACTAAAAAAGGAGATTATGAGGATGAGGAGTCAATGTTTTGAAAAACGTGTAAAATATGGTAAATATACGTGAAGAACGATGAAAATGCCTATATGCTGCCATACCATTCATGCCGTCTGCCTACTTGTTTTCAAATTGGCTTTGCTGCAAAGTGATCCTTATTTTTCACACTCCCTGTACAGTGCACATACAAGTGCCTTCAAATAACTTTTAGAAGTAATTTATCCTCTTTCATCGGCAAAATTACGCTCAACAGATAGGCGATGGAATGAATTGAATCAATAAAACAAAGAGTTAAATCCAATTTCTGCTCAAAGCAAACGCTTACAAAAGATATCCTGCAAATTACCACTAAAGTTTCCGGTTTCCCGAAAAATCAAACGATAATTCACTGCCTGCACTTCCTGCAGTTTTTTCTGTCCAATTTGTTGTTTTTGAATACGAGTTTTAATAACGACACATCCCCTTTCTTTTTTGCGCACTCGTGCGATAAGGACGTGCCTGTCAGACACGAAATTTGTTTGCTCTTCGGTTTATTGGCAAGGCTGGCAGGCCTGTTCAAAACATTAAGTAGTAACTCGCGTTGTCCTTAATGATCCTTCGCCAGGAGTATTTTACGCCGTCGCATCGATTTGGCATTACTTTTTGACAGATGATGTTTTAACGTTTCATTCCCCGAGGCCTCAGCATTCGTTGCGCGCTTAAACTTAATGAAAGTTAGATGGGCGAAGAGTACTTTTTCTGTGCGAGATTTTTCAGCAAATTACTTTTTCAGTTTTCTACATAACTCGATGCGACAGGCGTGAAAATATGCGCCTGGAAATTTTCATTTATTCAGAGGTTTTGTTCGTGGCGATGTATGGAAGGATTGTGCGCGATTAATAATGGAAAATTAGAGACGGTCGAACAAAGATGTGGACTGGATGACGATGGGATTGCTGAATAAAAACGTTTTTTATCGATTGCGATGTGAAAGCGGCGAAGACCCGTCACGTCTGCTGAAAAGTTGAAAGTTCATTTGAGTGTGGAACGAGATTCTCATGTTCAAATGGCAAATAGTATTCGCTAACAATGTAAGGTGAGAGCGAAAAATATTCGAGGAAATGTGAAAATCGTGCTTACCGACTGAGCTTACGGCAACGGCACTTTAAATAGCTTGAATTTAAATACAGAATTTCCTCTGAAATTAATGACAAGCAAAACCAGCCGCAATTCACGCCGGCTTTCACTAAACACAATTTTAAATAAAAAAATTTTTTTTGCTACTTCCGCAGGAAATTAAAATTCCGCTGCAGTACGTGCAGTACATCAGGCATACGATACTACCCTCTACAGTGTCCGTAGAGAATATGAATTCAGGAAATTCACATTTTCGAACAAAATAAGATTTGAGTTTCGAATCAATTAATTGTTGTACTTTTAGGTTTCTTTCAAAGATTCTCTTGGAGATTCTTCATAATAAACTTTCTAAACGATACGAATTTTCAGTAAAGCCCACACACAAACATTTGAGCAAAACCTAATAATTATATTGCATTATACAGTGGTTTTCAAAAGTAGGGAATAAATTCAACCTTATTTTTTTAAGGTGCATCTGATGGTGTACTTTGACAATTTTTTGAACTTCCGGTTTAACCGGAAATGATCCTAATTTAGATTTTCCAAATGATGGGATCATACTTTTCTCCCAACGGATTAGGAATCTACGATTTTTTCTGAATTAGTAACATGTGTCATTCTTGGCCGGAAGTGGAGTAACGGCCACCCTAGATTTTCAAAAACATCGAAGAAATAGGTGAAAATTTGAAATTTTTGAAAAACGCAAAAACACTTCAAAATTGTTTTCTCGATATAAATTCAATTGTACAATTAGGATTGTTTTTTTCACGGCAGAATAATGATTTGAAGAAATTCCCTATTGTGATGTAAAAAATGGAGGTTTACATTCACAGACAGGCCCACAAACAGAATTTTCCAAAAACCACTTTTTGGGGTTCCCAGGACTGAGGGCCCTAAAAAGTAAGAATTTCATATTTTTGGCGATCGATTTTAGTAACTGCTCCGCAAACGTAGAAGTTAAAAAATTAACAATTTTAAAACGCACACTAAAAAATACGGCCATTGTCAAAATGGTCAGCGGCAGCGTAATAAAATCTAGAACATTGACACATCACATTTCCAGACGTAACGGCTCAATATAACAAAGAACAAAGAAAAGTAATATGACCCTTTGAAGTCTTTGTAAATTCTAAACAAAGTGTTAATGAATACTTATTAAACTTCATATTCTCGGCACCGACTTTTATTGTTTTATTTTACAATCTCCATGTAATAAACTTTTTTAATAAAGATTAATCAAAGTGAAAAGCCAAAAAATTAATAATAAAAGAAGCTCGAGCGGAAGAAGTTTAATAGTTTCGTGGTTAAGGATTAGGTTATGTCGCTAATTGCCATTGTGCTTTACAATAACACGACATCCCCTGATAGTTGCATGCACAATTACAATGAACTGGCCAAATATAATCAAATTTCAAACTCAGCTCGATACACCAGAATTTATGGACACCCTGTATCAGAGAGCATTAAGGGCGGGTTGTACCAAGCATTTAGTTCTGGAGTTAACGCTAACCCCATTACGATACCATAGAAACAATTGTTGTCAACAATTTGTTGCTACAGAATTTTTGAAGAATTAATTTTAACACAGGATTAGGTCCGATTTTTTCATCTCATGTTAACTTTAACATGAGGTTTGTCACCTTAGTTTCCATTGTGACAACAATTTGTTTCTATGGAAATAACCTCATGTTAAATTTAACATGAGATGAAAAAACCGGCCCTAAATGTTAAATCTCTCTTGTCTTAAATGTTCGTTTTAAGGCCGTTCTCTTCGCCCGTAATCCGGGCGAATTTTGAAATAAGATTGTGACTTGATGGATACAAATATTGTTTCCAAATATTTTTCGCAATAAAGAGAAAATATGTGACTTACCCTTTCAAATTCGACAAAAGCTTGTTTTAATTTGAAAAAATAAATAAAACAAGCTTAATTAAAAGAAGCTTTTGTCGAATTTCAAAGGGTAAGAGGCACTCCGCCATATTTTCTCTTTATTATTACAAAAAATATTTGGAGACAACATCTGTATCTATCAAGTCACAATCTTATTTCAAAATTCGCCCCGATTACGGGCGAAGAGAATAATAAAATGTTCGATCGTTTTAAAAATCCCCCATAATTCGTTAATATTTTTATTAATTTTTTCATCTTCACAGTCCACATTATTTTAAGGCGATTGATCTTTCCCTTGTCAAAGTAAGCTCGTTTTCGCTTACTTTCATCAACAATGGACGAATCGATATACCAAAAAATTTCAAAAGCTAGTCATGAACGAACCCTAACCATAGTTAACTCAGCAAAAAACCGTGAATGTTGAATACCTCCTGGAGAATGTAATTTGTTTTTCAAAAAATGCACGATTAGAATTCTAAGTTGGCCCTTCGAAAACACGTGATTAATTTTCAGATTCGTAAATCTATTCGGGGGTAGTAATATGTTGGCAAAAAAAAATTTCACCTGAGGAAGTTAATTTACGACTTGACCATTTTGAGACTTTTTTATCCCACATCTCGATAAACCCGCAAAACGTGGAATTTGATGTACCCCGCCTACTATAAAAATTATTTCTTTTGATTCGAATAAGAGCTTTTAAAAGGGAAGAATCGCCTTGACGAGAATTTTAGAATTGAACTTCCGAAATAATGTAAAAAATGTTATATCACTAGAAACACCCTACTATACCTAATGGAAATGAAACTTTTGTCTTACGCACAGATGAAAAACTTCCCCCGTTGTCGTATTTTGAATTTTGAGTTCAATGTGAATATCTACAAAAATAGTTTGAAAAAATACCTTTCAGATAGCCTTTATTGGTAACAGCTGGTATTAATTGTATTAGCGGTAGCAATTATTTTAGTTGTGACGTAGGACAAAAGTTTCATTTCCATTAGGTATACACCGAAACACTGGATTTTCACTGCTGACACGTTTCGAACACAATGTGCTCATTATCAAAGCCGAAGTTAAACAACCCTACCTGCCGGAAAACTAAAATATTTATAGGCCCACCCGAGTATCTCTTCCACCCCTCGGCTGTGAAAGTTAGACCAATCACAGGTCGAGAAATGGTCACGCGTGGGTGAACACGTATAAATATAACAGGTCCTCCCTAAAGTAGCGTAAACAGAGATACATATGCGATCGGGCCTGTATCGGCGTTCATAAGCCTATCTCCAGACTTATAAATTACGATACTTTCCATCGCATCTAGCGTCTGCACCTTGTTAACGCTACAAACTAACTTAACATTATCACTTATTCTATGGTCATTGTGTAAAGTATGTAGGGCAACACTGGATTTCTCAGTTATGCCATATTAAATCTGGTGTTGAGAGACCTTCGTGTTTGCCCTACACGTTATACATATACAGGGTGAGTCTAGTTGGACAAATCAGTCGCTCTAGCGTTCAAGATATTGGAATTGGAAATTCAATTTTTGGATAATGTTGTAGCTGAAATGGTCCCCTACGCATGGGACCCATAAAGAATGCTCCAGTTTTATTCAAATCGAAATTATTAAATAAAAACGAGGGCCTAAAAATTTTTTTTTCGATATTCTTGCATTTTTTAGGGTTATTTCGTTAGAGAATCATTTTCTCTTTATGTAAACATAATTTTTTGCAGAAAAAAGTTAATAATATCCGAGAGATAAATTATTTAAATAATAAAGATTTTTAATAATTTCCACGAGTGCCGTGGTTTTAACAACTGAGATGCAGTCTTGCTTATACTGCAGACTGTACCCAGAATGACAATAAGTGTCAGTTGGAAATGTCATTTGGAGTTGTTTGTGGAAAAATAATGCAAAACTGCGAGTTTTTGCCTTTTTCTTTACAGATAATTGGTAATTTTTAATGCTTGATGGATTTTGTGATAAATTCGCCGAATACAAGTGTCTTGGGTTGTCACCCTATTGATGATGCTTTTTACATTGCCATTGGAGTCGAATGTTTCGACCAAGAAAAGCTATTCCCTTCAGCCAGAAGGGAATTGGCAATATTTACTAACAGGACGGTTTAAAATTCAGTATAAACATTTTATTACATCCCATAAAACAGTGACAAAATTTCAAATAAACATTAAGCCTCTGTCGTCACTTTCTAATAAGAATACAAACTTTAATAGAAAAAATATGATCTTAACATCGATCTTAACGAAGCGTGATTTAGATTAAAATGCAGTGGACTACAAGGGTTTACATAAATGTTGCAACATCAAATGTACTGATAAATAAATAAATAACAATGTGGTGACAATAGTCTCTGTCCAATTTTAACGTTCACTTGAAATAATAGATGATTGTTTAATTCGATCATCCTCCCGTGCTCTTTTTCTTCATGTTATGATTTCTGGATGTTCGCAAGCAAGCATCTTTGATGACCACCGCTCGAAATGACTCCCTAGCCACAATCAAGCCATTTTGTTAGACATCTACTTGTTCCTAATCTCGATTCATGTGATGTGACTGCTACATACACCTTCGTTGCATCAATTCATATTTCATCTGTACACTGTACACCCTCCGTCTTGAATTTTCTTGGTTTCACTTTGCTCAACGCTTCTTTGTCTATTTTCATTATATCAACAGTCTCAACATTTGCTACATGGAATATCAATGGACCCTTCGACATCCAATGATGATAAATCTTGTTTTCGTAAGTGTGAAAACTTATCGGCTGAAAAAGGATAACTTTTTAATAAGACAACAAAATCACCTTATTTGACAGCAATGTACTCACTTAGTAAACTGTTAGAAACTATTCCAATTCCCTTCTGGCTGACGAGAATAGCTTTTCTTGGTCAAACCATTCAATTCCAATGGCAATGTAAAAAAAAACATCAATCGGGTGACAATCCGAGACACTTGGATTCGGCGAATTTAGTAAAAAATTCATCAAGCAATAAAAATTACCTAATTATCTGTAAAGAAAAGGGCAAAAACTCGCAGTTTTGCATTACTTTTCCACAAACGACCCCAAATGACATTTCCAACTGACACTTGTCATTCTGGGTACAGTCTGCAGTATAAGCAAGACTGCCTTTCAGTTGTTAAAACCATGGGACTCGTGGTTTTCGTTAGGAAATAATTAAAAATCTTTATTATTTAAATAATTTATCTCTCGGATATTATTAACTTTCTTCTGCAAAAAATTATGTTTCCATAAAGAGAAAATGATTCTCTAAGAATATAACCCTAAAAAATGCAACAATATCGAAAACAATATTTTTAGGCCTTCGTTTTTATTTAATAATTTCGGTTTGAATAAAACTGGAGCTTTCTTCATGAGTCCCATGCGTAGGGGACCATTTCAGCTACAACATATCCAAAAATAGAATTTCCAATTTCAATATCTTAAACGCTAGAGCGCTGATTTGTCCAACTAGACTCACCCTGTATATGGCACACCTCAAATATGGCTTAACTTGGTCTAACTTTCATAGCCGAGGGGTGGAGCTACGCGGGTGGGCCTATAAATATTTCAGTTTTCCGGCAGGTAGGGTTGTTTAGCTTCGGTTTTGATAATGAGCACATTGTGTTCGAAACGCGTTAGCAGTGAAAATCAAGTGTTTCGGTGTATACTAAATGGAAATGAAACTTTCGTCTTTCCTCACAACTAAAATCGTTGCTACCGTCCACACAATTGTTTCGAATTGCTGCCAGTAAAGGCTATAAGAAAAATTTTTGCAGGTATTCATATTAGGGTAGACTGGGGGAATGACGGCCACTGAGGTAATATCGGACAGCTAATCCTGAATAATTGCGCAATTTTTAGACCTTTCCAACAGTCACACCATCTAGCGACAGTATGAAGGAGTGCCCTTATGTAAATACAGCTCTCTACCGGCAGTTTCTTGATGACAGTTGACAACTTTGTGTTTTACATGTTCTTCTTATAAGAGTGCTGCGATTTGAAGGACGGTTTCAAAACCTTTAATTTCTTCTTAAAATAAATGTAACTACTTTGGTACAATCTACATTTTTTGCTCGTTCGATGATAGTGACTAAAATTAACATAATTTTACGTTTGTCTAGCATAAAAAAATTAAACACACATGTTACATTTGGGGTAACGCCGGACAGTTGAAATGGGGGAATACCGGCCTAAACAGTAAATATACAGCATACGACGGAATCGAGTCCTGTGATAGAGATGAAGAATTTGGGTTTAAGAGTGAAGAAAATAAACCCAAAACGACGGTATTTAGTTAATCTGTGAAGAATATTGTAAAAATAACGAAACTGTCAATCAAATGCCGTTCCTTTGGAGAATGAGCACCCAAAACCCGTACAAATTATAAGGCTAAGCTTTAATTTAAATTTTTGGCAATAGAACTTCTGGTTACATCGTAATATTCAGCGTACAGTTAAAGTTACAGGGACAAAATACATATGGCCGCTATTACCCCAACAGCTAGGGTAATACCGGACGTGTAAGCCTTTTGTAAATAATTTTTTTCTTCGTTCGTTTATGTTTTGTGATTTTTAATGTGCCGTCATTCGGTTAAGAACACTCTGGGCTTAATTCTGATACCTCAATCATTTTATGAAAGCGAACCGTTTTTGCACAGCATCAACGAATCCTTAACGTGCCGTCATTCCCCCAGTCTCCCCTAAACTCAAAATTAACAATAAAGCAACGTTGGAATTTTTAAATCTTTGCGTAAGACGAAAGTTTCGTTTCCCAATATTATAGTGGGGTGTTTGTACATTTTTCCACCGAAGTTGTCCAGTGTTTCCATCGTGGTAAAAAATGTTATTTTCTAATCTACATTTTTGATAAATAAAACAAATTAACATTAGTTCCGAATTTACAGGTTGTATTGCCCTCATTTCTTTGCTTCACATTTTTTCCAACTTATTAATAAGAAGTTGATCGGAAAACAGCGAACAATTCACGGCAACAACTTACTAAAAGCCAAATACGAGCTTCCGTCCAGCTTTTTGACATGAAAAACCACGAAAATAAAAATAATTAGTTGAAAAATATTTACCAGCAAATAATTAAATCCCCGCCGAGTAAAATTAACAGCCTTCAGCCAAATAATTGTTATCTGCACTATGAAGTGGACAATATTTGCCGTAATAACCTGTCACGACAACAAACACTTCGGTTTATCACAAACCGAGCAAAATAAAATTCAGATTAGCGGTCCCCGATGCAGTCGCCGCATAAAATCTAAACCTGCAACGCAGTTTTAACTAGTGCGATAAAACTTTATAAAAGCCCCCACTCGATGGAGGGACGGGTCGCTGCTCATGTAACTGTCAGATTCGAAACGGAATTTTTCGACTTCATTGGATTTTCAGGTGCTCTGAAACGGAAACAGGTCACGCTGTATAATTATGAATTTCCCTGTGGGAAACTTTAATCAGTATCGGGAAAAGGCCGCGCTTTTCCTATTCACTTGCTGCGTGTTTGTAATTTTCTGTCAATATTGGTGGATTCTATTGAAGAAAATTAGGTGTTTGCACATCAATTTTATACTTAACAATTATGTACCTACCTAAGTAAAAATATCACGAGAAAAGTTAATGACAGAAACCCTTTCTATTTTCAGCTTTGTTGGAAAAGTGAAAATAATAATAAATCTTGAACAGAAACTAGTGCTAGGTTTGATGTTACATAACAAAGGCTGTTGTTTATACTTTGATTCATCAGTTTTCTCCTCATCTGTCTTTTTATCAGTTGAACATTTTTACTTCGCGTGGGAAAATCAATGATTTTTGCAAGAATGCTCTGTAATTTCCCCGCAGAATTAAAAAATTCTCACGCCCTATTTAGTATTAAATAATTTAAAAAATCTAAAGTGACCACGATCGACACTTTAACCTTTTACTAATGAACACAATTGACCATGTCAAGGCAGCAATAACTCTAACGAAGGAAAAAGAGGAAAACTGTTTCTCCCTGGACCAGGCCTGTCCTCTGCGCCACATTTCTCACCTTAAACGCCCTGTGTGCAGACTCGGATTTTTTTTTTCAAAAACTTATCTCACGACTGATCACTGGAAGAGCCATGATCGCGGTGGGCTTCGGCCAGCCCTGAAACGTGAACTGAAAACTGAAATTTCAACCACCCGGCGGGTGCTCTGAATGAGCTGCGCTCGCGCACTGTTTTGCTGATTCGAAGGCCTTTGTGATCTAATTATTGGCTTGCCGAAGATGGGCGACAGGTTCTTTTATTGGATTACACACGAAAATGAAGGAAAATTATGGGGTTTTGTAATTAAATCAACGGTAGGGGATGGAGATAGGGATCGATTCGAAAAAGTTTTCCACCTGTGGATCCGACCGACGAATATGGTGGAGGCGCCGGGCAAGTTCATCTCGACACTTGCTGCCTTGGATGAAAATAATTGAAGAGGGCAGTATTTTTTTATCACTTTCCGTTGAATTCCTCTCCGGAGTGAAAGGAGCAAAACAAAAGAGGGTAAAATATTCCTTTAGGTTTAATTAAGTTTACTGATTTCGGTTCGACAACGCAGCTATTCGTTATTCGTAAGGGGGAGGACAAGGTGTGAATATTTCATTTGATTCGCTGCAACTTTTACCTTTGGCAACTCTCTGAAACCATTTTAACTTTGAAAATGCCCACGCGATGCAGTCGACCAGGTGAATCTAGGGGGTGGAGTGGGCATCTTCAAAGTTCCCGAATCCCGACTATACCTAATATAAGAATTCGTTCATGTGAACCGAGTACAGAAATTGTGATTGTTTCTTTTGACTTGAAAGTGTCCCAGGTTCATAGGGCTGGGCAAAAGCATATTTTGGGCATTTTTTGTTTATGGTCATATTTTGTAGAAGGTGGAGGCAAAATTTTATCATAACCCCAAAATAATTCGCGGAAACCTCAATTTTTGGTTACACAGTGATCTTCGACCCTGAACCCCTCCTCCCATGAATCCCCTTTTTGCTTCATAACAAATACTAAGCTATACCATCACATACAACTCAAAAAAAATTAAGTCGACGTTCTTTGCGATTTTTCGATATTACATTTTTCACAATTTCTTCGATTTTTTGAAAATCTAGGTTGGTCGTGACTACTTCCGATCAAGTATGAAACATGTTTTTGACTCAGAAAAAATTGGAGATTCAGTTTGAAAAAATAAAGTTAAGGCCATTTCCGGCTAAACCGTGGAAGTGAAAAAAGTTGCCGAATGCATGCCCAGTTGTCGCCCTCCATAGGTACAGGGCCGATCAGCGTTTATTGCATTTTAATACAGGGTGGGCCCGTAAAAGCTGGAACAAACTTTGGCTGTTAATAAAATTTTTATTTATAATCCGATTTTAGTGAAATTTTGTGGGGTTGTTAACTCAACCTTTCTACGTCGAGGCCACTCATTTAATACACCAACACTCATTTAGGTTCTGAAATATTCTTCAGTAAATGAAGAGGTAACGTTTAGGGTCGCTGCAAAATTAAATCAAAGGTGATGGTCGGTTTCTCTTTGTCTTAAAATCATATTTGAAGTTTTCTGAGCAGAGCAACAACAGAAAATTAAGACATTTTTCGTTCTTTTAATCAAAAATTAATTAATTAACATCTGCGGTTTCGCGAAAAACTCGAAATTGTAAGTCAAGTTGCCTTTTGGAATTTACTTCTGTCACATTGTCAAGCAAATTAATCTGTTTAACATGGCTCGATTATTACTAGAAGATAAAATTTAAATCTCCACCAGCTCCACCAGCGTAATTTTGGAGCCAGAAGATTCTAATGAATTACTGCAACTTTTCTGAAGGCTCTAAAATTACGCTCTTGGAGCGTTTTGATTCAAATTTATCTTCTAGCAATAATCGAGCCATCTTAAACTGATTAAAATTTGTTTGTCAATATGACAAAAGTAAATTCCAAGGGCAAGTTGATTACAATTTGAGGTTTCTCGCGAAACATTGCAGATTTTAGTTAAATTAGTTTTTGGGTAAGAGAACAAAAAATGTCCTAATTTTTCAGTGTTACTCCGCTCAGAAAACTTAAAATATGATTCTAAGATAAAGAAGAGCAGCCTATCACCGTTGATTTAATTTTGCAGCGACCCTGAACGTCACCTCTTCATTTTCTGAAGAATATTTCAAAAACTAAATGAGTGTTGGTACATTAAATGAGTGACTTCGACGTAGAAAGGTTGAGTTAACAACCTCACAAAATTTCATTAAAATCGGATTATAAATAAAAATTTTATTAACAGACAAAGTTTGTTCCAACTTTTACGGGCCCACCCTGTATCTTTTTTACATGCAAAAATATTCAAGGTGGGAAGTTTTAAAAAAACACGCTGTATAATAAAAGTAACATCCATCGGCAGTGTACGTGATGGACACAATAGCAATTCATTTTAAATTAAAATACTTTCGTTTGAGAAAGTAATAAAACATCTATTTTCTGGCCGTATAGGTATAAAAACAAAAATCAATAATAAAGTGGGCCTCCTTAAACATCACAAGTCACAAACGGTTAGCAGATTTATTTTTTGAATTATAGCTGTATAATTTGAAGGTAGTCAGATATTTACAGCACTTCCGATTTAACCTGAAATTGATTTTTCAAATGGGAATATGTACGTTTTTTGCTTTGTTTAAAAAAATTGGCAGTCTCGGAGATAGTAGAAATTTCCACTTTTTCACAGGATTTGTAAATGTAACATTTAACTTTAATATTGGAGAGCTTCTCGGCTACTGGCTAGTTGGTGAAAAAACAACCAATTATTTAACTTTAACTTTACTTGAACCAAGTCAGAACCTGTGAGTGAAGTTGGGTGTGCTGGCCGGTTGTCGATCGCATATGCTGGCACTAAGGTTTTCGATCCGGTAATGCAACAGCGATTGAATTCGATAATAATAATTGCTGTTTTGCTAAAAAAACTCAAAAAGGGGCCTTATTGTTTCTAAAATGGCAATTTTAAAAAAAAATGGCACTAAGGTTTTTGACCCGGAAGGGCCCTTTTGCCACTAAAATTACATTTCTCAAAAAAATGACACAAGGCTTTCGACTTGGAAAAAAATCAGCTATCAGATCCGCTAATAAATATATATATATATACATATATAATAATTTGCGCTGCTGCGTAATTACAGACACACAGATAGATATTTTTCAAAAACCACTTTTTCGGATTCCCAGGACCCTAAAGATTTGATGTTTTTGGCGAATCGATTTTACATATTACGAGAGATATTCCGTGGAATGAATAAACTGTTACAAGATGCTCATACTTGCATTAATAAAGGATGCAAATAGCAGTTTTTCGTGCGCGAGAAAAGGATAGAACTATAAGCAAAAGCTTTGTTACCGTTCATTCATACCAGCCATTAACTTGCTTCGCGACGCGTAGAAAAAAAATAAAGCTGACGTGTTTCAAATTCAAATGAATTTATTGTTCTAACGATATGAGATCATGAACAAGGGTGAGAAAAAAAAATGGGCAGCCAAGGAAGCAGCAGGAACTTCCCCTTTCTTGTGGCAAGTACCTACTCAAATTAACAGGAAAAACTAGAAAAATGGCACCTTCGTTGCCACGATTGACTCCATAAGTGGTGTGTCGTGTGGGGAAGTTCAAAATAAAGCACTGTAGGTATGTATTAAAAATTTCAAAATTGATATTACTAGTCGTGGGTCGGCTGCTTCCAAAAAACTTTTCGGCTCCATGTACAAAATTTCAGCTTTTCTAATTAGTCAAGGGGTTTGGTTTGAGCTATATAGGCGGGCGGATTGGGGCCAGAAATGTTCACAAACCCAATATAAAAGTATAACTAGATGTGTCATACATCAAAAGATGCGTCTTGACGAGCTCTATACGAATTGAAAAGTTACGACATTCTCCATTGGTCGAGAGAAAAGTTATTTGCAAAAAAGTGACTTTTTTTGATTTTCTCAGAAAACGTGTTTTTTATCGTTTACAACCTCGTAACATAAAAACTATTTGAGATATCGTTATAGTTTTTTTTTCATCGAGAGGAGATTCATCAGCGATTCCTATTCCACCTCAGCTGTCGACAACAATTTTCAGGGGGCTTTATTAGACGAGCCTAAACCGGAACTTTCATATTTCACGACATGAAATTTTCACGAATCGAGGAAATTTTTTATTTTTGAGGTAATCAAATATGCCCCACGTACAAAATGAAGAGCATACTTCGAAGAAGTTTTTAAAAAAAAAGTTGTTTTCCTAGGGCCTATATATAGTTCTTGAATAATATATTTTTTTGTCAGCGCCCTAACTCAGAACTTCGCTCGCGGCTGGGTTATTTGTAGCGGATCACTTACCTTGCGCCAAGCTCTTGACAGACTGTCTCTAATATACTAATAATTTTGTTCTATCATAAAATACCTATCCAATCAGTAGGTAATTGTTATGCAATGTAACGAAAAGAACAATCAACAAAACTCTTCATTTATTCTTATCTTACGGAAATTAAGTCAAAATGATTCCTCAAAATCCTCTTCCCTAACGTCGGCTGGAGAATATCAGTGCAAAAAAATCCTTCCTTGCGACAGATGCACCTGGAGTTCTTGCACATTTTATCCCTACAGCACGAAAAAATGTTCCTTAGTAAGTAGAGACGCAACATTTTTTCGTGCACAATCGACCCGTTTCGAAACATCCATTTATTTTGTGTTGTGTTGCAATCCACAAAGGCAGCAAACTAAGTAAACATTCGAAGCGGGTCGATTGGGCACGAAAATTTTTTTCGTTTTCGTCGAAAATTCAATTTTCAAAAAATCATTGTTAAGTTCCTAAGAGGAGCTGACGAACGAAAAAAATCTCAAGAGGTACAGACTAGCATGGACTATCCTCCACACACGATAAAACTTTTCACTTATAATCGCATAAGAGCATTAATTCTTTCCGGAAATTTTTGGAGTGCATTCCAACAACGTATTAATCGGCCCGAGTGGAACACGAGGGCCCGATTACGTTGTTGGAATGCACGACTAAAATTTCCAGGAAATGAATTAATGCTCGAATGCAGATTCGGTAAGAAAATAGCAACGATACAGGCACAGAAATTGAATAAAAACGATTTTTGACATTTAATTTGACATAAAAAGGACCCTATACGATAGTGGCCCAGGAAAAAAATTGATCTAGACGATACTGAACTTTGATTTCTGGTGTGGAGGTATAATAGAGTGTACTTACATCATTGAATACAAAAATATAGAAATTCTTCCAGGCGGTCATATTTTTAATGTGGGTCTAAACATGTTTAGGCCTCGAAAATGCAATTTTCACGAATTTTTTTCTCAGAAACTAAAAGAGACTGAACTTTCATTTCTCGATAAAACATTCATCTATCCCTCGCTTACCACAATCCAAAATTTGGTAAAGATTGGCCCAAGCGGTTGCCTTATTGTATAGGGTCCTTTCCACTTATTAATTTCGTTTAGGTTGGTCTAGGTAGGTATCAAAAATTTCCAGGAAATCCTCGAGTTGCCATGGTAAGCACTCAGAAATCAAATTTTCCATTGGCTAATTAGTATCGTGCGATTTTCGAGAAAATCCACCGGAGCAGAAAAAAAATAAAATTCATTTTCCCATGTTAATTGTTAATGGCGGGGTCGGTGAAACACCCCCGTTGTCGTATTTTGAATTTTGAGTTCAATGTGAATACCTACAAAAATATTTTTTCGGATAGCCTTTACTGGTAACAGCTGGTATTAATTGTATTAGCGGTAGCAATTATTTTAGTTGTGACGTGCAGCCATATCAGATCCGGATATTATAACATCAACACCATACAGTTAATAATTGTAAAACCGACAATAATAATGACACTTGTCGACTTTGGACTCTAGGCCCTAGAACAACAGTTTTTTTTCTAAAAACTTCTTCGAAGTATGCTCTTCATTTTGTACGCGGGGCATATTTGATTACCTCAAAAATAAAAAAATTCCTCGATTCGTGAAAATTTCATGTCGTGAAATATGAAAGTTCCGGTTTAGGCTCGTCTAATAAAGCCCCCTGAAAATTTTTGTCGACAGCTGAGGTGGAATAGGAATCGCTGATGAATCTCCTCTCCACGAAAAAAAAAATTATAACGATATCTCAAATAGTTTTTATGTTACGAGGTTGTAAACGATAAAAAACACGTTTTCTGAGAAAATCAAAAAAAGTCACTTTTTTGCAAATAACTTTTTTCTCGACCAATGGAGAATGTCGTAACTTTTCAATTCGTATAGAGCTCGTCAAGACGCGTCTTTTGATGTATGACACAGTTATACTTTTATATTGGGTTACTTGAAAACTAAGCGACTTTTTGAGGCTTTCCCGCTCCACTAATAAGCGTGTTTTTAAAGTGTGCTAAAAATTTTGGATTTTTGAACTCTTTGCCAAAAGGGCATTAAGAGTAAATACATCTTTGGACGCAGATGTTCAAGACCTTTCTTACGATGTTGTCAAAAACTGGGGTTTGGATTTAAAATTTCGAAGTTGATGTGCACAATTGGCTCCAAAAGCTTTTCAGATCTAAATCCATGCTAAAATGCAAGTCCATTGACAGTTATAGTTCAAACGCCGACCAATGCAACCAATGAAAGCTGCCGATTACCGTTTGCCTTGAGTCTTGGGCACGCGGCACTAACTAAATTTTAGAAAACTTAAAAATTCGAAGATTCTTTTTGTAACTATACCTACAACCAACATATTTAGCAAGCTCAATTTCTCACCTAGCAAATAGGGAGTAAGGAGTTTTTAAATAGAATCGCGAATTCAGGATCAAGGACCACTTCATTCACTTAGGCTGTATCACAAAATAACACATTTTATTAAAAACAGTTCTAAAAAATATAAAAGACGATATCAAAATGGACGGACTATACTAAGTATTATTATTTGATTTTGTAATTAATTTAATATCAAGGCATCTAATAGTTCTGTACTTGTTCTATGGTCTGTCCGGGATCCACACGACCGGGATTCACCCTATTTCCATGGCGAATCATTGTTGTCAACAATGAATCGCCATGGAAATCGGGTGAATCTCGGTCGTGTGGATCCCGGACAGAGTATAGATAAGTCATTAGGTGGTCACATAAAATTCGTATTAATCATCAAGAAATTAAATTTCAAGCAAATGAGACATGCATATGCCAAAACTATGATATATAAAAATATTGCATAGGTATATAAAAATCAGATCTTTTTAACCAACACAAATGGCTACTTATCGCATTATCTTGAAAATGGTCACAGCTGCACCCATTATCAAGAACAAAACCTTTGATATCCTCACATTGTTCCCAGAATTGCACCCATCCTTCGTGTTGCACGTACAGTACTCCATGAAAATATTATAAGTGCCCGTTCTCATCAGACAAAACCTTTCATCACCTGCTATCCCTGGTTCACCTAAATAAGCACAACTTCTTATATACTTCCAAACGCCATGAACTAAAATTTAATCGTTACCACAACACAAAAACCTCAATTTTTACATTTCTGTCGAATCTTCCGACACATTGTGGCCTTAACATCGGGCATGAAATCCAAGTGAAACTGTTTACAGTCGGTAATGGCAAAAGTGGTGTTGTCGAAGGGGTCCGAGCATTTGGGGTCGGCGTCCGAACGGCAATCCCAGCATTTTATGGCCGCACCTAAAACACAGTGGGCGTAACATAACCTATAAACGACAACAAACAAATTAATTTTAAGTTTATTATTTGAGTTATATGAATAATCTACAATAATTTCGGTTATAAAGGGTTTGTTATATGAGAATTTCAATTTTTTTCAAAGCAAGCTGGGCCTAAACTAGCTAATTAATAGAAAATGTAAACAATTTAATTAAAATTATTTTGATGACTTACCCAATTGAAAAATGACGAATAGGACAGCTACTAGAAGTAAACATGAAGTTCTAAACGCAAATTCCATATTTTTCTAATAATTTCGTATATTTTTTCGGAAAATAAAGGTAAAAATGCAGCCACAGGCACAAGTGCGATTGTTTGTTGTCATTGAAATTGAAAATGCTGAAGCGACATCTAGATGACGCTGTGTAAACAAAATTTGTGTTCGGCTTTCGCAAAATAGAAAACAACAAAAGATAGAAACGTGATAGAAACCCTACAAGTGCGATAAGGACAAATAGTGTAAACGAAGGCAGTAAAATTCCGAACGAATGGCGGGAAAATTTGAAAGTTAAAAAATTCTGATTATGCAATTTATATTCACTTCCAAATGTTGAAAGCTGATTAATCCGCGAATAGAATGTAAATAATTGACTAATGGTGTGGCTCCCTGTTTGATACGCATTTACTATAAAAACTGTTTATTTTCTACAACAAAATAAAGGTAACAAAGTAAAAAGTATAAAAATGGACGGTAATTTACATAAAGATTCACATTCAGAGATTCTATCAATTTATGCCAGGGAAGAGTGAGATTCCACCTTCACTAGAACTCACAAATCATTCGAAAAATCAGAAGTAAAACCACTGATATGGCAAGTGGTGACACTCTGACTAAATTAGAAGAGTTACACTCGTCAGCTGAGCAGTAACATTCCTCCCAGTAATCCCCATTTTCGTAAACGCCCCAGTTACAAACCCCAGTGACTCCTGTATCGGCAACTGAAGCACAGCGGCGAATGACTTGTCTCCATCGTCCATCCCCTAAAGCATTCATTGGGTAAGTGTCGAAATTTCTAGTCAAGTTACTTACAGATGAAACCTCGGGGGCTCTGCTGAGTCAGTTTCATACAAAACGAACCCGGCATATGACTCTCCTCGCTATTGCATTCGATGGCGATGTGTTGGGTGTTGTCGAAAGTCTTGTAAGCCCCACAGTTGTCCTCCCCTAAGGCGTCTTGATCTGAACTGCATTGGAAGCATCTTACAGCCCCTCCTGGAAAAAGAGGATACGCCCATGTTTATTGCATGAAATCTAGTGGGCCAAATCAGTTGCCATGATGGTTGTTGGGAATGCCAAAACTACAGTTGAATTGGCCTACTGGGATTTAACCTAGCTGTCAAAACAAAATCATTTACTTACCTATCAGAACGTTTGTTGATAAAATAATAACGAATAATACTCCGGATATGTTATACATTGTTGGTGTCATGATTATTAAAGGCACTTTAATTATTCCTAATAATTTATGAGTCAAAAACGTTTGTTGATTTGGCCTAACTTCGCATCATTCTCAGTCATTCTGTCAAATTATAAGTGACGTACGAAGCGCTTGCGCAAGTAGCAATTACTAGCCAATCACATCCCGCCATTCGATCACGTGTCATAATTTTCAACGGCCGGCAGTCCGCAAAATGGCCGCCCCAAACACCCATCCCTAAACACGAGCACATGTTTGCCAAATTGCTAAATTTTAACGTAAATTCATTAAATTCCGAGCTCCAATCGTGATTTCCCATTAGACTATCGCAAATTGCAATAATTTTCCATCACCTCACAGCATGTCAAGCGGTAACAAGTGCGAAAACATGGACAACCAGCGGAGTCAGAATGAAAGTTTGGCGGCGGACCCGGTCTCTGATCCAAAACCCAGCCCGACCCCCAGTGCAAATGTAGCCCCCGGAGTTGCGGTTAAAACCAAGGAAAGCAACAGCTTGAACTGTCTTCTAGTGTATGACAGTGATTCGAATTCAAGTTCCACTTCGGAGATCCAGGTGTTTGGTTCCAACTGGCGTGACAAGGAAGCGACGTCATCGTCGTCATCGAGTGATAGCGAAGAAGACAGCGAGGAGGAAAGCAGTAACAGTAGTAGCAGCAGCGATGATGACTCGGATGAAGGGTACTGTTTTTTAAGTTACGAGAAATTTAGTTTTCGAATTTTAGCCCCGTGGAACCACCGCCTGAAAGCAAGGGGGCTATAAAGAAAGACCGTGTGAGACCTAAAGCTGATGGGGAGTTCTCAATAGATGAATTGCCCCCTGTTCCTGATCTTTCATCCCTCGAGATTAACCTGGAAAATGAGTGTTTTACCCACATGGGCAATGTTTTAGGGATTGTCGATCGTTTAGGTTGGTATGTATGCTATTTGCCACTGAAAAACAATTAATTTTTTAGTAACAATTGCGGCAATTCCAAACTCCCCAGCTTATGATTTGGATACTTTATTGTTCTTGGATAATGGAAAGAGGCCCTTGGGGTTTGTTTTCGATGTTTTGGGACAAGTCACTTCTCCAATTTATGCTGTCCGCTTCAATTCAGCAGAAGACATCAAAAAGTTGGGAGTTGAGGTCGGAACTAAAATTTATTCGGCACCGAACAGCAAGCATACGCAGTATGTTTTTCTGCAGCAATTGCTCAAGTAGGTGCAACATTTTTGTTTTCTGTTTTCCCCATTTTCATGAAAAAACAGGTAAGCAGTTAGTCACTTTCCATTTACACATTAATCTGAGGAGCCTCATTTAATCGCAATAATTTGATTGGTTCATTTGAATATTGACCAATCAAATTGTTGAATTAGACCCCTTGCAGCCAACAAATAGCCGCGGGAAATTTGAACGGCAATCGTAAATTCTCGCTGACGTCGACCTTTCAATCTGTTGTCCTTGACTTGATTTCTTCACAATAAATTGCAGAACTTCCACTGAAGTCATCTAAATCATTAATAGTAATTTTGATTGTGGTTGTTGTTAAGTCATTTTTTTTAACATTATGTCATTAACTGTCATTTATTTTGTCTCGTACTATGTTGATGGGAAGTGGATGGTATTGTTAACTTTCCAGTTCGTTCGCCATGTTATCGGCCATTATATCAAATGATTACAGCACTCGCCTTTGGCTCGTGTTTTTTCGTTCTGCTTTGAAGCCTTCGCAATCAAATTAAAACCAAATCTGATAGGTAAATCTTCAGTGTTGCCAAGTTAATTTCTGGTAGCACGTACTTCCAAAGTCGGTGTACCTTGGCCGCACTGCTTAAAACAGTCGATTGTATAGGCATTTCAATTTCTCGTGAGCTATAATAAAGTTGGCGATATTGGATGACACAAATTGCAAACTAAAAAATGCAGCAGAGAAGCGGCTGGAACCTCCCCATCGCGTGGATCATTGTATTCTGTGTAGATGGTAGTCAATTCAACATTTTTTTTTGTGCTTAACATCTGTGACTAATTTCGCAATTTTCTGACAAATACCGACATCACCCATCACATTTGACAATATGTTCCTTTTAAGGTTAACAGTTTGCCACCCTTTTGACTATAACTGATACTTTATGTCATCCACTGTCAGCCCGCTGTCCATGTCATAAGATGGTTTTTTACTGTTGTTTCTCCTAAGTTTAGGCTGATTATACAAATTATTCGCACCAAATTTCAAATTTTGGCGATCTGTCAAAAAAGTTCAAATTGGTTCAGTTTTGAAAAGCAATTTTTTTTGTGTAACCAATGGTGTTAAAATCCAATATGACGGCCATAAAAAAAAGAAAAGTAGACTGACTTTACTCAAAATCTAGGAGGTCTAGAAAATTTCTGTTAATGCCATTGAATTGGCAGCTGTCAAAAATATAAAAGTCTCAAGTTTCATTTGGTTAGCATCAACTGTTAAGAAAATATTAATTTTTCTTTAAAATGTTACGCTGGTATCGGGTTGGTGGACAGAAAGAAGAGAAATCTTTAAAAACTTAAGCTATTTTGGCCAACGTTTCGACCACTTCACGTGGTCTTCTTCACCTTTCTGTCATGGTTCCTGATGAGGGCAGATGTGTTGTTTTGTTATTTAAATAATTTTAATTATATTTCAAAAAAAGTTAGCCTGTGAAGAAGACCACGTGAAGTGGTCGAAACGTTGGCCAAAATAGCTTAAGTTTTTAAAGATTTCTCTTCTTTCTGTCCATCAACCCGATACCAGAATAACATTAAAAAAAATAATACTGGACGATAAAAATAAGGAAAAAAGTATTAATTTTTCTTTAAAATCACGATTTTCAGTTTTTTCAGGATAACTCAGTAACGAATCAAGACATCGGAGAATTTTTTACAGATTCTTAATCACTCTCAAAAAGCGCTACTTCTTTCTAATTTAACGGATTTTCTAACTAATGGTTTTCGAAATCCCAATAGTGGGCAATGAAATTGGCAACACCCTGTATTAGTACGCGCATCAGGGTCAGTTTCGATTTAGAGACTTATCAATTTCAACTGGAAGCTCCACCTAAGTAAGCCTCCTCCGATAAACATGATATTCGGAAAGCCAACAACTATAATTTATATTTTATGGTCAGTAAATTGTATTCCGAAAAACCTGTCATCAGGGCCGTAGCCGCCGGGATTCCGCGGAACTAGGGCGCGGCCGTCGGGGGCCGCAGATGACGAATTGAAAAATTTTGAAAAAACAATGTCTAAAAGATGTGCTTAAAGTTTGCTGTTGACAATCATTTCTCCTCATTACTCAGCATCAGTTTCACAGAGATAGTTCCTTTTTCAAAGTGAAATTGATAAAACATACCCACTTATGAAACACACTGGGTCAAAAGCTATCTGTCGTCCCTTGTAATCCTTTCCATAACTTTCCAACAAACGCGGGGCTTGTGTGAGTCAGGTTTTTTTCGTTGGTTTGTACACGGGTTTTCAGTTTCGTCAAAATTTCTGTCAAAAACTAGAAACAATGGACAATTAACAATTTTTTTTTGAATAAAGTATTATTATTAGTTATGTTTAAAGGGCCCGAGCTTGAAACCCAGGCCTGGTAGGGTCTTGCTAGGACCCTGCATGCCATGTCAGGATTTTGGCGTTGATTATTACGACGAATCAAAAGCGACTTAATGACTAATTCAGTTGAACACCCGTTATTAGAATGAACAATGGGAAAACAACAGCAGGGAGACGCCAGTGGTATCTACTATAATTTGTTTTTTTTTTTTCAGAATGAAAGGCAGCGATGCATCTTGGCTCGGCGACAGCGAAGTCCCATCGGAATTCGCCGACTACTCCGATGACGAAGCGGAGTACTACCAACGCAGCGGCACGAAAAAAACCATCACCCACATGAAGCGCACCCACAGTAGTGACAACCACAAGAAATTTGAGAACACAATGAACAAGAGGAACATCCTCAACACTAAGTTCAACAAATACATGGACTCATACAAGCAGGCCAGGCTGAATAAACTCAGAAGCGGTCGTCAGGGCGCCCCCGGCCCCCAAATCAGCACCTCATTACCAGTATTTGACCCATCGGTCCCCCCACCAAATGTCCGACCTTACTGCACCTCATTTGCACCCAGCCCCGGATCAGGAGTCCACTATTTACCCCCACCTGAATATTTTGGGGTGCAGTGGACTGCAGAGAATAATAACGGGGGCCAGAGCCCCGGCTTTATGCCCAGCTATTTCATGAATAATTTCATAGCTAACTTGAATCAAACGAATTCAGCAAATTATTTCACTAACCATGCAGGAAACAACCATCCAGGTCCTTCACATGAATAAAGGGTGTTTTTTTTTTGTAAAGTCGAGTGTATATTTTTGAAGCCATGTACAAGACTGTTGATGTTTATTCATATTGCTGGATATTTTAGAATAGTTCAGGGGTTTTATCCTTAGAATAGTTTCTGATTTAAAGATGTATTTTTCTTCCTTATTCTTAAATAAATTGTTAAGTTTACAGGATGTTTTGAGCATAGGTTTATGTGTGGGACTTAAGAACTGCCTGTATGATATATTTAACAGATTTATAATTATTATCAAGAAACAGTTTGCAAAGTGTTTGCATATTGGAACTCGGGACTATTTTCATACTCGCACATATCCAAAGCAATCTCACAGCTTTCTTTCACTACTCTTTTGTCATCTTCCAGGTATTTATTTAAAATTTTCATGCAATCATCAGTTGCGATTGCTCCTAAAGCCTCTGCACATTCATGCCTTACCATTTCGTTTTCTCCCTGGTCTTCCAAGGACTCTATTAATGCCTCAACACTACTTTCATCTTGAATTTGACCCAAAACAAAGGCAATTTCATGTCTAAACAAGGCACTACCACATTTCAAACCTTGACAAAGTGCTTTAATTGCCTTTTTTGTCCCCAAATTACGTAGAGAAAACATAGCCCTATACCTATTAAACAAGGAGACATTTTCGCATAAAAGCCTTGCTGTAAGTTCATTTACATCCTCATTATCACTTGGTGGAGCTGGATCAACTGATCTATAATTGCCCTTCAAAATATTCTCATCAAATTGAGGGCTATTTGTCCATTTAATTCGTGCTAAAGCCAGCTCACATGTTTCTGCAACCTCAATGCATGGATCACTTTTGAATTTTTCTAGAATGGCCAAGGAGGAGGATGAGCCAATAGCTCCTAAAGCTTCAGCTAAAAATTTAAATTAAAATGTATAATGGAAAGGTGAGCGAACCTGCTTCGTGTCGAACCATGGGTTCCTGTTTTGCATCCTCGAGGATTTGGGTTAGAATGGGAATTGCTTCCGCATCACGCATTTGTCCCAAACAATACGCCAGTTCGTGTTTAAGCAAGGCTGAGGGGTCGGTAAACGATTTTTGAATGCATTCGATAGCAATGGGGCCCCCTACATTTTTTAAAGTAAAGAGAGCGCGGAACCTCTCTTTAAGGGGGCGTGACGGGTCGTTTAGCACTTTGCCGATATTTCTTATCTGATTTTCTGAAATATCCGGCATTTTAAAGCATTTTTTGTAAAATAACACGTTCTGACATTGACATCAACTTGATGCTTGACAGATGCCAGATTTGATATTTGAATTCACAATATCAAGTGAACCTAATGCGCATGCTTCAAGTTTTTGGCAATCAAGGGAATTTAGCGTGGCGCGGTTGTTGGAAGTTGTAGGTTGACAGCCGTGTTTCATTTAAATTTGACATTTACGTCACAGTGATAGGAAACAGCAACTAACCTGCAAAGTGTAATAATAATTGCGGTCTTACGTTTTTTAAAACAGTTGAAAAATGCCAATGGTTCGTTGTGTACCTGATTGCACTAATAATACGTTAAACAAATATGTGTCCTTTCATCGCTTTCCGAAGAAAAATATCACTGCGGAATAAGTGGGTTGAGCTGATTAATCAACATGGGCCCGGCAATTTTAATTGTTGGCAACCGAAAAAGTCACATCGAATTTGCGGAATGCATTTCAATTTAAGCGGAAGAAAGCAGCGATCCGATAAAATTCCAAAATATTGGAAGTTCAAAACAACAAATTGTAAAGCAAATCTTAGGTTAAACACGGTAAATGTCACATGTAATAGCTGTAAGAATCACAATCACGCACTCTACACTTCTCGTCGTCTTCCTTGTTTACCGTGCGTTAAAAAAAGACGGCACATCCCCTTTACGCTACGATTATCACACGCATTTTGACTTGCGCAGTGACGTCTAAACCCCTCAAATTCAGTTTCGGCTGTCAAAACCAGGGGTCAGCAAGACACTTGATATCGTGAATTGAACACTCAGGCGTACCAATATGCGTTGGCCCAACTCTTTCAAATTCCAATAAAAGTAATTTTTAAAATCAAGGCAAAGTCCAAAAACGGGTTGGATACTAGGCAGAGAACGAATTCGTTGAAAAATTAATCTAAAACTTAATATTCTGTCCGTTTGTTGTCTTAAAATGAAAAACGCGTACTCGATTTAGGGTAATTTTAATTCCACCAATTTCGCTGACGTAGCGCTTTATGTTGGCAGGAAAATACAACAAAGACGCCATTTTGTGAGTCGATCTCTAGAGAATCGGCCACGGAATTTTCGCAAATTTGTGATTAAATCGAAAAAATATTAAAATGACTGCCCACGACCAAATGCGGGCGATGCTGGACCAGCTGATGGGCACCGGAAGAAACGGTAAGTGACCCCTTTTGCCCGATTGCGAAATAATCGATCTCACCCCCTTCCAGGTGAAACCACTAAATACCAAGTCAAATTTAATGACCCCAAAGTGTGCAAGTCGTTTCTCCTCGGCTGTTGCCCTCACGAAATCCTCACTTCAACGGTAAGCACGAATCATAATTAAGGCCCCCCAAGAGTCCTTTTGTTTCGCATAATTTTAGCGAGCCTTATTTTTTTGTCAGAACAGTCAATGTGTTCGGTGAACTAATATACGCACTGTATTTTCAGAAACTTCAATTTTCTATTATATGATGAGGATATAGGTGTTAAAGTTTTGTATGTAAGTACTATGACGTACGTATAAAATTGAATTATTAGGTTTAATGTATAGTTGGGATTGGCTCAAAGCGGGTTGCTACGGCAACCCGATTGTTTGAGCAATTGTTTTTTTGATAGGGCGACTGGGACTGTTTTTAATTGTTTGGTAAGTAAGGGTAAGCATGTACTACATACAAAACCGGTTTATTCTGGAAATTGTGAGTATTAATATTTTTCTCAACTTCCGATCGAGGCTTTTCGTGAGTATTAAAAGATGGATCATAGCCGAATTTGTCATCAAAATTGGTGCGTTTTAATTGTGTATTTAATCGGGCTACGCTTTAATTTTGGAAATTACCACCCATTTTTGTAAGTCCCATTTATTTATTTTTACCATATTAATAACAGGCAGTTTTTAATTATAACCATTTTGTTTCAAATTTCAAGTCAATTGTCTTGGTTATATGATTAAATTGCCTGAATTGTTGTAGAATTCTAATTTATCGATAGTTGTTTAATGTTTCACACAGGGTGATTCATTTATTCAGGACACTTGCTTGTTTTCTTGTTGGCTAATTGGTTTTTTTGACAGCGTATGGACTTAGGCGAATGCCCCAAAATCCATGATTTGGCTCTCAGGGCCGATTTTGAGAAGGCTCAGGCTTCCAAGGACTACTTCTATGACTTGGATGTAAGTATAATGCATTGTATAATGGAATTTCATTCAACTATTTGACGTCACTAGTGCTTTCCTCACGGTTTTGATGACGTCATTTTAATATTCTCGCTACGTCTATCAGTTTACACCAATGACTTTTAAAATTTAAATAAATCAATAAAAATGTTCACCTTAATAGGGGAGTTATACAGGCTGGCACTTTCTCCATTTCCCACTATTGGAATCTCGGAAACTATAACCCTCTTTTGCTTTTGCTGTTTTAATGAAACTTGGAACTTTTACATTTTTCACAGCTGTCAATTGAATGGCATTGACAGAATTTTCTAGGTCTTCTAAATTTTGAGCAACGGCCGTCAACTTTTCTTTTTCTTATGGCCCCCATATTGGATTTTGACACTATTAAATACACAAAAAAAGTGCAGCAGAGAAGCGGCTGGAACCTCCCCATCGCGTGGATCTTTGTATTCTGTGTAGAGTAGTCAATTCAACAGAATTTTTTTAATCCTTGACTAATTTCACAATTTTCTGACAAATACCGACATCACCCATCACGTTTGACAATATGTTCCTTTTAAGGTTAATCTTTTGCCACCTTTTTGACAATAACTGCCACTTTATGTCATCCACTGTCAGCCCGCTCCCTTTAAATGAGAAAGAATAATTTCTCTATTTTCCACTGAAATGGCAGAAACTGTGAACACATTTTTAAAACCAGAATTTGATCGCCTTTCTAATGGCGACATAAAAAACGAGGTCTTGTATTTAAAATTTTAAGTTGATATGCTTAAATGGGACTTCCCGTGGGCCAATTGCTTTCAAAAGCCTTTCAGATCTTCAACGGGTCACCCAATCTCCATGTAATTTCAGCCAAATCGATTCAGTAATTTGGGCTATAATGTATTTTTACTGTTATTACAAAATTTCGATTTTTTGAACCAAACAGCGGTAAATGCGAATTAATTTTGTCCTATTTAAAAACAGAATTTGAAGACCTTTCTGATGGTGACAATAAATCTTTCAAAAACTTGTTTTTGATGGTCAAATGAAAATAATTTTAAATTTGGAAATTGGTGTGCCAAAACGGCACTTTCCTTGAGTCGATTGAATTCAAAATTTGTTCAGCTCTTCGACGTGTAATACAATCACCATGTGCAAAATTTCAGCCAAATCGGTTCAGGGGCTTGGGCTGTACCGCGATTTTAAAGTCCGATAAAAATATTTTTTTTTTATTTTTGGTCAAAAGGGCACTAAGAGTGAATACACTTTTAGAAGCAGAATTTGAAGGTCTTCCTTATGGTGACGTGAAAAATGGGGGTTTGCATTTAAAATTTAAAAGTTGATGTGCCAAAATGGCATTTCCGGTTGCACGATTGGCTCCAAAAGCTTTTCAGATCTACACTCGGTTCGCGAGACTTAGCCCCATCGTACCCGGTTATAAAACACGTACGTTTTAAAAGCCGTCTCTCTCCGCATTGTTGCACGTACGACCTAGAAAGTGTGAGCGTAGCGCCCTAATAATGTCGCGCGCTGTGTCTCACTCAGATTCGCTTATCTGAGGAAGAAAGTAAACTGAACGTTCGACGTTCCTTGACGCGTCATTGAGGCACGGTTGTTCTCTCCACTTCGAATTTAAACACAATTATTAAACAATTTAATTATTTTAATTATTAATAAATAACATAAGGCGTCTTTTGTTCCCGCGTGGAGAATAATGAATCGTTTTCCTTCACCTTTGCAGTTCTTTACGGATTTGGCATTATCATCTTGCCAAGATCTTTTCACGGCTCCTCGGGAAAATATCCACGTTTCATCTGAGAACACAAATTGGAAAATTCCTTCTTCCAAATACCTTACAAATTCCCTCAAAAATTTGGTTCGAAGAACTGCAACATGCGTTTGTTCACACAATGCCCTTCTACCGTTGTCTTTTTTGAATCGAAAACCAATATCTTTCAACACCAAAGATAAACTTGTCCTCTCTAAAGAAAACATTTGTTTATCTTTTTTGGCATACATATTATAAATCTCCATCTTTTCCGGCTCACTTAGATAGATTCGTTTCTTTTTTTTTGGATTTCGATTGGCAATAGCGTTGTCGTTTGGAATGCTTCCATCCACTTCAGGTAAAATTCCGGGTGCACTAGGATCTTGGTTTTCCTTTATTTCGGAATCCTTTTCCCCACTTTTGCTGGTGCGTTTTGTTGCACGGTAAACCGTTTTTCTGTCCACTTTAAGAGCAGCGGTCACTCTTTCTTGCACTTTTAATACAGAAATAAGAGGACCATCATTATCCTTCTCTTTAGTAAAATACTCTACTAAGTTAACAATTAATCCGTCAACTTTTAAAACTTTACGAGGCATTGTATCACTGCGTTCAAATTCAATTGAAATAAAATTTGAAAAATGGTCCATTTTTACATGATCTGATGTCCAACCTTAAAATCCAATGACCAATGATTAAACGTTAAAAGCCATTATCCCAAGATCCATTTCTAAGAATGTGAGAATATTTAAGTAAATAATTGCAATTTCCAGTGCGAACATTAGCCTGAAATCAACATTGTACTTCTAGGAAAAAGGGTAAGAAGGATAATTGAATTTAAATCAGATATGTTTACTTTGATTTTATTTTTCACATTAAAATAGTAGGTTTAAGTACCTATGCTATTAGGATTAAAAGTGGCACTGAATTCAAATAACATAATAGTATTTTAGGTTTAGGGAACAAACCATTTTTTAAGTCAACTTTTAACGATAACTATTATGGTAACAAAATTAGGTCTTTTTTAATCCGGTTAGAGATAAATAAATTCATTCAATCTTAATTTTAAAAACGAATTTTGTAACGGTGGGTTCATGTAAGTAAAAAATAAAAGTTGATTTTTGTGCGCACTCCCGCCTGGCTTTGCTAGCCTTGGTGGAAATACCAAGCATCATTGTTACAGACGGCGGTCACTGCGTTGATAACTGCAGCCGCTCGTTCATGGGGCTAAGTCGCGCGAACCGACTTTAAGTTAGGTTACGAGATGCCTATGTTCCAAATTTCAGCCAAATCGGTCTAGTAGTTTTGGCTGTGGCGTGATTACAAACGAACGTACGTACATACACACAGACACATTTTAAAAACCCCTTTTTGGGTTCCTGAGACCTCAAAACGTGAAGATCTGGTGCTATCTCAATTCGAAAATTTTAGTGATTGCAGTAACCTCCCATTTTTTTTAAACTGTGATGGGGTTGGGGAGGTTAATAGAGGCGTTTTTTCTCGGTTTTATGTATTGTAATACAAACTTGCATTTGAAAGCATAGTAAATAATTTTGTTTTGTAATACCTTCAAAATAATGTCAGATTTGAATCGTCCTTCCGAGAAAAATTCGAAACTGACGGAAAAAGTGACAGTATTTCAATACAAATTTTAAAAAATAGTAAGCTGACCAATCATGAGAGCCTATTTGTATTAATTTATATTGAAAAACATTCAATCGAGAAAATACGCCTTAGACTTTTCAAAAATGTGATCAACATGGACTTTTTTGACAGATGTCAGAATTTGAAAATTGGTATAATAATTTGGAAAATCAACCTACGCTAAAGGTTCATTCGCAATGACGAAACTATACCGTTTCCAAGGTATTTTGCCTTTAATTTCTTAATTCTACGTTAACTTCGCCATTACGAATGAACCATTTGTTGAAAAACAATTACAAAAAGCAACGCTGACTTCTTTAATCATTTTAAACATTTGAATTCAACAGTAATAATAATACGTCTTGCATCCATGTTTGGTTACATTTTTGAAAAGCTAATTTTTTTTCTCTACCTGACGGTGTTAGAATTCAATATGGCGGTCACAAGAAAAAGAAAAGTTGACTGCCGTTGCTCAAAATCTAGAAGGCCTAGAAAATTTACGTCAGTGCCATTCAATTGACAGCTGTCAAAAATATAAAAGTTCCAAGTTCATTTAAATAGCATCAGTAGTAAGAAAGATATTAATTATTTTCAAAAAATGCAATTTTAATTTTTTTCGAGATACTCGGGAACGAATCGAAATATCGGAGAAAAATTTACGGATGCTTAATCACCTTTAAAAAACGCGACTTTTTTCTAATTTAAATTCTCGACAGTGAGATGTAATGTTGCAGAAATAATATTTAAGCCCTTAGGGCCATTTGCACCGACGTTAGTTATCGCTAAGTCTGAATTAAAAATTGAGAATGAAATGACATTTTTCTTATAGAATAAACGTCATTCTTGTCATTTTAAGTGTGGCTCAAGTTAAGCACTGTCGATGCAAATGAGCATAAGTGACCTTGAACACTTTCTCAAATAGGCGATGGAACATCTGCAAGCGTTTATCAGCGACTGCGACCGCCGCACTGAAGCGGCCAAGCAACGCCTTGCCGAGACTCAGGAGGAACTTTCAGCAGAAGTGGCTGCAAAAGCCAACAACGTTCACGAATTGGCCGAGCAGATTGGTCAAAAGCTCGCTAAAGCTGAGCAACTGGGTGAAGAGGGATTCGTTGAAGAAAGTATGAAGTTGATGGAAGAAGTCGATGAGTTCAGGAAGAGGAAATTGGAAGCTGAGCAAGAGTATCGCAACTCCATGCCTGCGAGCAGCTACCAACAGCAGAAATTGAGAGTCTGTGAAGTTTGTTCGGCATATTTGGGCATTCACGATAATGACAGACGATTGGCTGATCATTTTGGGGGGAAGTTGCATCTTGGGTTCATTAAGATCCGTGAAAAATTGGCTGAACTTGAGGTAAATAGGCATTTTTAACAAATCTCTTCCTTCATTTAAAACTTTGCTGAATGGTGACATTCTTGGCGTCCCAGTGTAAAATTTTACTTTTCTATTAATTGTTCTATTCAGTCAGCATAGGCAGTGAAAGACGTTTTTTTTAATCAATAAGATTACATTATGGAATTGCAAGATTTCAGGTCCACTGATCACTTTTAATCAAATCTTTTAGAAAACTGCTGAAAAACGAAAAGAAGAGAAGCGCAAGGTGCGGGACAGGTCTCGTGATCGTGATGACAATCGGTACAGGGAAAGACACCGGGAGCAGTATGTTGGAGGAAGAGAGCTGGATCGCAGATCAAAGAGGCACAGATCCAGGTCCAAGGACCGCAAAGACAAGGAGAAGACCGATCGTGATCGCGAACGTGACCACAGGAGTCGCTCCTACAAATCCAGATCTAGAAGCCGGGATCGTCGCTCTCACTCGCGCCATTCCAGCTCCAGCGATAAGAAGAGGGAGCGGGATAGGGATTAAGCCTGTAACATATTTTAAAGTAGATTTTATTGTAAATTTGGTTTCTGAACAGGTAATTAATTATTTAACTATTGTCTTTTGATGTTAATAATAGCTCAATAAAGTGGAGATTATTTAAAAGTCAACTGGGGGGATTGTTGATCCGATTTAATCTGTGACCTTTCCCTCTTCAGTGCCATCTTTCCCGAATTGCTTTTTCTTTATCTCGAAAACGAGTTCAGTAACCTTTTACAAAAATCTTTCCAAATTGTTCCTTAGCATTCATTCTATACACATAAAAATTAACGAAGTAATGGTATGTACCATGTGCATCGATGTGCAACAAACATTGTCACTATAATGAAAAAAATATTTTCCCGCAATTAACACGAGAAATCAAAAAAAAAATTTCGTCGGTTTTCTTTTAGAATAAAACTGAAACCTTCTTTCTTTGGCCACGCAAAGAGTACATTTCCAGCTAACTACTCATGCTAAAACCAAACTAAAGCCAATGATTGCTCTAAGTAGGTCCCTGTAGATTATTTTAATATTACAGAATCGCAAGATTCAGGCCCAAATCTTAGAAAATGAAAAGAAGAGAAGGGCAGATCTAAACTAAATTTTATTGTAAATTTGCTTTCTGAACAGGTAATTAATTATTTAACTATTGCCTTTTGATGTTAATAGTATCTCAAAAAGAGATTATTTAAAAGTCAACCGTGGGTGATTGCCGATCCGTTTTTACCTGTGCCCTCACCCTTTTCAATGCCAATCTTTCCCGAATTGCTTTTTCTTGTCTTCTTCTTAGCTTTTCAGCAGTTTCTTCCGAAACCGTTTTTTCAACCTCAGAACTGCTTCTAATGACGCTTCTGATTTTTTCCAAGCAATCTGCAAGGTTTAAATGCTGTGATCGGGTCAGATCTGAACGGAAGATTAGGAAACCATCGTTGGTTATTTTGTTCTTAAACTATAAAAAGTATAATAGAGCCTGTATATAATTTGTGTAAGTACCTTTTCGAGCAACTTTGATTTAACATCATCACTAATCCAGTTAGCAGAGTTTAGATGAAACCGAACTTCAGTTTTTGTGTTGACTTTATTGACGTTTTGGCCTCCAGGTCCAGAGCTTCTACTGTACGTAATACCTAATTCTTTTAAAGGAATATACCCATTGAACTTTTCTTGCTGGTTATTAAGGGCCTACAAATTTATATTAAACTTTTTTTTTTAAGTTTTCTCTCACTTGTGAAGGGGTCGTCAATTTAAGGCTACTATTTGGATAAAAGTTTTCAAGGGACAGGGCACTTTTGAAAACACTTGAATTGAACCGATGGGGCCTCAGGCATATCCTAGGGGCTACTTTTAGCAATTTATACGAAATTGCAGACATTTTATGCAAATATTCTACAAAGTTAAATGAGGTTATAAAGCAAGTTCTGTCATGTTATTACTACACCTGCCACGAGGGGACGCCACCTGGAGTACTGATGGATGAGTTTCGTTTTAAAATAAAATAATAAAATCAACTTTCTGCTGGAATTTGCAGAAAAATCCTGGTGGATAATAAGCTCGAATATCTCCCTTTTGTTCTTTTATGGTCATTAATTATTGATATTTTGAGATTAAAGTTTCCTGGATCGGCTCATCTGTATCTGTAATACTAATATGAATCCTGTATTACCGGCTTTAAATCCTATATCAATCAACATGAATTTATCCCAAAAATCGACAAAATCTTGAAAAATTAGTTTGGAAATTGATCCAGGAATTAAAATAAATCAACAATGAGTGATATCAAGCGGGACATTGACAGTGATTATGGTAAATACGAGCACTGATTGATCCTAACCCCAAATTTACTTAATCTTTATTTTCTCAAATTAAAATCTTTAAATCCGTCAGTGTTTATTAGGAACCGGCAGGAACAGATCTCGTTCTCCTCCCAGACGCGAAGAAAAGCGACCTGAAAGTTTTTCGCTTGAAGCGAAGAAGAGACTCAAGAATATGGGGATACAAATGAAACTGACCCCACAGAAGCCCTCTAATAAACCCAAATTGACGATAGCATCGGCTTTTAATCAAGACAGTGACGAGGAGCCTGAAGAAATGCCACCAGAGGCTCGAATGAGGATGAGAAATATCGGAAGGTTTGTGTAATCAATAATTACCCTGAATAACAATTTTTTAGAGACACACCAACGTCCTCTGGTCCAAATTCATTTGGAAAAACGAAACAAGGATTCTCAGATCCCAAAAAACCGTTCGACGATTCAAGTGAAGGTACAAGTAAATAATCTAGCTACCTGAGTTAGTAGGTATTTAATTTATTACACAAATAAATGGTTTAAACGAGCTTTATTAAAAAACACATTTTAATGCTCACTTTCTCTGAGCTTGGGGAACACGATTGTTGTCACGACCTCCTGGGAAAGTGCGCTGGGGTGGAGTCCTAATTCTCCTATCCTTCTTGCTCCTATTACGCACAACTTTGCTGTGAATGGCACAGGATACACAATAGTGAAGCTTCGCGTACAGTTTAGGCAAAACGAATTCTAAAAATTAATGTTTTTGACTATTGTTTGGAAAATGCAAACTTACGTCCATAAACTGAGGCATCAGTAATGTCCCTGACAGCAGCGGCTTCGACAATATTACGAATGACAAACTTCTTGATCGCCTTGTCCTTTGGAACGCATCGAGCGCAATTGGTGCAACGAACGGGCTTCACATGGCCACGACCGTGCTTGCTACGCCCTCCGTTACGTCTCTTGCACGTCTGCAAAAAACAAAAACATGTGCGTCAAATTTGAGGTTAAATCGCTTAACATGAAATTTTCTAAAGTTCACGAGATAATTCGGTCAATCCTTGAGACAGAATGTTAAATTATCACAAAATGTCGAAGAATTACGCGAAATAATCAATGAAATTTATAAGAACTCACCATTCTGCGTTAACCGAGTGACAGCAAGCGATATAAAGGAAACGGTCAGGGATTTTCGTACGGTGCTGGTGGTTGCACTGGCGGAAGTTGGGTGTGGCGCAAAATTTAAACGGGTAGTTGTAGCTAGAGACAAGGTTGGGTAAAGTACAGTACCCAGAGTGAGTCATTGTGTTAGTGTTTTTAGCAGCAGCTGCTACTGTAAATGAAGATTAGATAAATTAGCTTAAAATGGAAAAATCGTTAATGTTGTTAGATATTTTAACGGAAAATGAAATGAAGACACTGAGTACCGAGATTGTTTACAAACTGGAGGTGTTTATTCAAAATTTGGTTTTTGAAAAAGACGAATGTGAGAGAAGAGTAAGGCAATTAACCGAAGAAATAGAGAAGAATGCCAAGGATTTAGTTGCAGGCAGAAAGATGATGGTGAAGAAAGCGGAAATCTCTAGGAACCTGTTGGTAAAGTATACCTGCATTAAAGTAGGTATTTCTGTTTTTGTATGAAATAATATTTATTCAAAATTAAGTGACGATGGCTTAAACATAGGGACTTTAAGTAGGTATGTACCTATAGTTATTTAGGTATGTATGCCGTTGGAATGGATGGTTTATTACTAAAACAGTGAAACATTTGTGCGGAACTGATGGGATTTAGGATTTGGGACTTGGGAGGCCAAATCAAAGCTTTAGGTCCTTTGTTGTTATAATTTAATAATATTTATTCTATAGTCTCGCTCTTCTTTTTTTTATTTTAACCAGAACGAATACGATTGCCTGTCGAATTAACGAACACGATCGATCGGTCGCACGGTCGGGCTCGCACTTATTCGCGGGAAATTTGAAAGTTCGACTCGTAAGGAATTCTAGGTAGGTATTTACCCATTATCTTGTCATATGAACATTAAAAATTTTAATCAAATTGATTAAGGATTAAGCAATCGAATTTCCCACGCAAAAAATATCTACGACGTTACGTAAGTATAGAATTTATCATATTTACCTACAGGGTGAGTCTGAAAGACTCCACATCCTTTATACCACAGAATCTACTGTTCAAATGATGAAGCTTGGTGCAAAAATTATTGGTCTATTGTGATTCCTCTTGATGTTATAAGCCGCCAAAGATCTTCATTTTTAAATGTTCTTTTTAAATATTTTTCCAAAGGTGTATCGTAGGATTTTCAATTTTTGCACAACATTGTTACAGACCAAGATGCAACTACTTATGTTCCTTAAGACATTATCCAAAAAGCGGATCCCTGTTATACAGGGTGGCCCCGATGTTATTTGCCCTTGAACTTTTTTATGTTTGAAAATATTGCTAATTTGCCTACGCGGCCGTATTGCCCGTTCAATTCTAAAACTTTTTTGGCCCTTAATTTTTCGAAAAAACTAACCACTCACGAGGAAAATTGAAAAAACCGAAAACATGATCATCGTGATAAACTTACAATTTCAATAAAAATCAAAGTGTACGTTAACACGCATCACATTTCAACTGTGTTTTGCATTGAAGGTGTTGTCCTACATCTCTGCCCAGAACCCTGCTCACAACTGAAGAAAAAACATTGATGGTAATTTCACTTTTTTATGATGAGGTAGACTCATCATTGGTTTTAAGGTGATTACCTGCATCATGTTTTCGGTTTTTTCAATGTTTCTCGTGAGTGGTTAGTTTTTTCGAAACATTTTAAGAGCCAAAAAAGTTTTAGAATTGAACGGGGAATACGGCCGCATAGGCAAATTAGCAATATTTTCAAACATAAAAAAGTTGAAAGGCAAATAACATCGAGGCCACTCTGTATAACAGAGATCCGCTTTTTGGATAATGTCTTATGTATACCATCAGCAGTTGCTTCTTGGTCTGTAACAATGCTGTACAAAAATTCAGAATCCTACGATACACCTTTCGAAAGATATTTAAAAAAAATGTTTAAAAATGAAGATCTTTGACGGCTTATAACATCAAGAGGAATCACAATTGACCAATAATTTTTGCACCAAGCTTCATCATTTGAACAGTAGATTCTGTGGTATAAAGGATGTGGAGTCTTTCAGACTCAACCTGTATTTAAGTACGTTTCTTTGACCATTAAGTATATACGTCTAACTTCATAAGAGTTGCATTTAATTTCATAGAATTTTCTTGCTATTGTATTTCAGAAAACCCGCTAGAACAAGGTCTTTTTTAGATAATTGCTATTATAGAATTAATTATTGTTCTATATGTTATAGAAGTCGTATACTTCTATTTGTTTGATATAGCGGATTACCTTCGTTAGTTTTTGAGTGATATTTTTCAGTCTTATACAGGACGTAACTGAGGGTTGCATGAGGCTCTCGACACCACCAATTAGATTTTAGATAACGCCATCCTTAATTGTCCTTCTTAAGAAATTTTATTTTACACCATTGTTTATGTCAATGAGATTTCGTTACCCATTGACATATATGGCAATGGGGGCTTAGACAAAATGTCCTTCAAAATAACGGTTAATCCATGTCTTAATTTTTTGCTAATTCTTTTCCAGCACCATAAGTTGCATAAGTAACTTAAGTACCTACCTAGTGCTACAACTAAATCCATAGAGGTGGTGGAAAATCTGTGGATATTTTTCTTTAAGTTGTAAATTATGTTGTCCCATGATCCCAATTAAGTTGTAAATTAGGCAGGGTTAAACAGCGTTAAGCCTTAGATTGCATAATTTGCAGCTTAAACAAAAACTCCCACCGAGTGTTTACAGATTTTCTGTCTTTAGTTGTAAATTTTGCGGTTTATAGTGTTGGGAAAAAAGCACAAAAAATTGAAGAATCGACATTTTGGAAAGAGAAAAAGAGACGTTTTAATCTTGTCTAAACAACACTGTCATTTGTCATCAGTAGCTAACGGATACCCCATTGGTCTACATAATTGTTAAACAAAAGTTCTTAAAGACAAGGAATGGTGCTATCTAAAATCCATTATATCGAGAGCTCCGTTCTGGAAAAGACTGAAAATGATTGTTCAAAAACTAACGGAAGATACAGACAGAAAATAAAAGTGACTGTTTCTTTTTGTTCACCCGTTACTTGGGTAAAATATCACTTTTTTAAATTTTATTTCGTAGGTCCTGCTAACTTCTGTTACAATTTTAATTTTTTAGGCCAGCGGCCTAGATTACGGCTCGGGCATGGCCTATAACTTCTTCTACGGCTACATCAACATAGTGGTTCCCAAAATAAGCCCCCAAGACAACAGTTTGCAAGAAAAAATGTTGGACTACGAAGCCAAGCACAGCCGCCTTGGCAAAACTGTAAAATTTGCCTCTTACAAATTATTTGTTCTAATCCCACACTCTCTCTATTGTCCTGACACTTTGGCAACAGAATTATCTCCCAGCATCGAGGAGAGCTCAGTAAGTCCCACTTTGATCCCTCCCCATTCACATTTTGCGCCTGCAGTCACTGGAAGAAAAAATCCTAAGAAGGGCGGGAGTCAGGGATCGAAGCTACAAAAATTCTGTTTACAAAATCAGGAAAGGAAATAAATTCTTCTACGTCGTGGCCGAATATGCGACTCCTTTAAGAACTTTTAGGGAAGTTATGGAGCACCATAATGAACATTCGGGTTAATGAAGTTGTTTGCAGGGGTTAACTGTTGATTTTAGACTGTTATAGAAAATATGGAAATGAAATTATCTGGAATTTTTACGTTACTTTGCAGAAATTAATAGATCACAATGAGGAGTGCAGAAATTTTTGCCATCTTATTGTGTATCAAGGTAGTAATAATCAAATTCTTTGAGAATAAAAAATCGTTTCAGATAAAGACGAATCTGGTAATCTCCGCGACGTTGGGACCATGCTCTTGGAGAAAATTACGAAGATGTCCAGTAAGAATTGGCGCAGCGCTTCGGTTTAATCTCATAGGAACAAAAATAATAATTATAAGAAAAACTTTATTACGCTTGCTCTTTCACGTGTTGGCCGTGTTCAATACCGAAATGAATTTCATCCTTAATCTGATACGCCCACGCCATCCTTTCGCTGGTAAAATCGATTCCTAATTCTCCTGATTTCGATATTGTGATAGCCCCTGCCGTGTTCTTCATTTTCTTGGTCATAGCCTTCAGTGATTTAGTCGTGGCAGTGGTGGCATCACTGCCGTTTTTCATTTCGAATATTATAGCGTGGGCGAGGCAGAATCTAGCAATTGCTTCTCCATGGCCTGAAAAAGATATACAGGGTGAGCTCTCCTGAAAGTAGCGTACCTGTTGTTGATACAGCAGCTACGTCATCGTCAGCGTAGGTTCCAGCGCCAACTATGGAAGTGTCGCTGCTTCTCCCAACCATTTTCCCGTTCATACCACCTGTTGAAGTGGCAGCTGCTAGGCGACCCTTTGCGTCAATTGCCACGGCCCCCACAGTACCTACTTCACCCTAGAAAAAATTTTAAGTCTTTGAAATAGTGACCATCAATACCTTCTTTCCTATTTCCGTGCGGTTGTCACCGTATTTTTTAAAATCTTCGAGTGCCTCTTTAGCGTATTCCGAGATTAAACTTCCGGGAGTTAAAGTTGGTATTCCTTGCTCTTTGGCAAAACGATTTGCCCCTTCACCAGCCAATAGAAAGTGCGGGGTTTTCGTCATTACCAACCTTGCCAAACTTTAAACAAAATTATTTTTGAAGATGGAAAAAAGAACCATCCCTACCTGATTGGGTGGGCTATATCCTTAACCACAGTTACCGCTCCAGAGTTAAGGTCAGCCCCGTTCATAATACTAGCGTCCATTTCTACGTCCCCATCAAGATTTAACACAGAACCAAAACCTTCACAGACAGTTGGTGAAAAAAGTGTAAAAATTTGACATACCGGCATTGAAGGCTTCGTCGTCCTCCATATATTTAACAGCCTCCTCCACAGCATCTAGAACACTTCCGCCTCTTTTCAAAACTTTATAACCGATATTGGCTGCCCTCTTCACCCCATTTAACTTTAAAGGCACCCTGGAATCGGGGATGTCCCCGGCGCCTCCATGCACCAACACGATGGGCTCCATCTTCGACCTAAACGTCAGTTTGAAAGTTTGTTACACAATGCGACAAAATTATCTGACCTGGTTAATGCAAATAGAGACGATGAGATTAAAATAAAACTAAGATACGACATGTTTACTTGTACTGAGAAAAACTCGAGTGAAACTGGTTAAAACTCTAACTGTATAAAGGTTTATTGATTACAACATTTAAATTCTTGAATAAATTAAGAAGGAATGCGATTTTCATGGACGGGGTTTGATTTGTTCCTTGTTGTGTTCTCCGTGGTTGACGCCGAAGTGGATGGTGGTGCCTCTTCGGTACGCCCATGGCATTTGGTCGGTGGTGAAGTCGATGCCGACTTCTCCGGTTTTTGACAGACTTATGCCACCTGAAAATTATTCAAAACTGTTTTTTAGCTAGAATTAGCGCCGAAAAATTATTCAAAGCTGAGCTATGGTCTGTCCGGGATCCACACGACCAAGATTCACACTATTTCCATGGCGAATCATTGTTGTCAACAATGAATCGCCATGGAAATCGGGTGAATCTCGGTCGTGTGGATCCAGGACAGAGTTATAGTAGAATTCTTGATTATTCTATAAACAGGACGTTCCCGAAGTACAAACTCTAAAGGATGCCCCTTCGACGAGTTCTATGACAAAAACATACTATGGAATGAGGAACGAGGCACCAAATGAATTGTATGGAAATTATGACGGAAACACGGTGTATGCGTAGGTAAATAGTAGTATTTTCCAGGAATTTTTGTGTATTTATTTATCAAGGAATTACCTGGTATTGAAGGGGTTGTAAGTTGTAAGGGTATTGCGAGGGAATATTGGAATAAATAATTCCCGGAATTTAGGAAATAGTGTAAGTAATAAATTCTGGTTAGCGTTTTGCCCCTCGCTATGGACATAGGTACAGCTTAGAAACATGAAGATGGCTACCCAGAGCTGAATATTTACCTGGTCGCATGGACCAGGCCACGACAGAATGCTAGGCGATCAACTAAATATTCAGCTCTGGGTGGGCATGTTCATATTTCTAAGCTGTACGTCTTAAAGTGCTTAGTTTCCAAGACAAGTATACTTACAGGGTGTACAAGTTTTTTTAGCATTCCCAAAGTTTAATTTATTGCTATTTTTCTCATTTAGTTAATTAAGGCTTTCAGCCCAGCTTTCAGGCTACTGATCATTCTCATAAGTATGTAAAATGTGGATTAATTAAAGCACTGTCGCTTAACTTAATGTTTATTTCGAATTTACTTAACACCTACATAATATGGTTGAAAGCTTGGTCCATTTTTCAAAGAGAAACTGATGTTTGATTACACAAGGTAGTTTCACAGTCTCGTTCCACAAAATTTACTTACTGTTTTAGCTGAAGATGGAGTAACCCTCCGAAACGCGTCCTAAACAGTAAGTAAATTTTGTGGAACGAGACTGTGAAACTACCTTGTGTAATCACCTACATAATAATTTTCAATAGATATACTTCGCAGATTGCCCATCTTGGTGGGTAGGTGTAGACGTACATACAGGGTGAGTGTGAAAGACTCCACATACTTTATGCCACAGAATGTATAGTTCAGAAAGGTTCAGATGATCAGATGATGAAGCTTGGTGCAAAAATGATTGTCCAATTGTGTTTCCTCTTGATGTTATAAGCCGCCAAAGATCTGCGCAGTCTCGGAGACGGTAGAAACTTCTACTTTTTCGCAGAATTTGTAAATGTAGCATTTAACTTTATTTAACCAAGGTCGGGCGTGCGGAGCGGTTGGATGGCTGATTCACCCGGCGCTCATTTACTAAAATCTAAAATACAAATGTTTTTCACTCCTAAAATGCACATCTTTCAAAAAAATGGCACTAAGGTTTGCCAAAAACATGAAATCTTTACGTTTCAGGGTCCTGGGAACCCAAAAAAGTGGTTTTTGAAAAAATGTCTGTCTGTGTGCCTGTGTGTCTGTGATCACGCTGCAGCTCAAACTACTGAACGTATCAAGATGAAATTTGGCACACATATCCAGTGGGAGATTTGTAGGTGCTGACTAGAATCTGGGCCACATCGGTTCACGGGAGTGCCTTTTTGGCACATCAACTTAAAAAATTTAAATGCAAACCTCCATTTTTCGCGTTACCATATGAATGCTCTTCCAATTCTGCTTCTAAAAATGTATTCACACTTGGGCCTTCTTGACCAAAAAATGGTGCCGTGAAAAAAAAACCTAAGTATAACTCTATATTTTTATTACCGGATTTGATAACTGATTTTTTTTCAAGCTGAAAACCTTAGTGCCATTGTTTCGAAAACTGTCATTTTAGTGGCAAAAGGGCCCGTGGCAAAAGGGCCCGTGTTTCAATTTATTTTTCAAAAAAGCATATTCTTACTATCGGATTTGGCAGCTGTTGTATTGCTGGATCAAAAACCTTAGCGCAATTTTTTAGAAAATTTCCATTTTAGGAACAAAAAGGCCCCTTTTTGATTTTTTTTTAGCAAAAGGACATATTATCATTATCGAATTCAATAGTTGTTGCATTGCTGGGTCAAAAACCTTAGTGCCATTTTTTCGAAAAATGTCATTTTAGGGGTCAAAAACTTGTATTTTAGATTTTAGTAAATGAGAGCGCCGGGCGCATCAGCCATCGAGAACCGCCCACACGCCCAACCTTGGTTAAATAAAGTTAAATGCTACATTTACAAATTCTGTGAAAAAGTAGAAGTTTCTACCGTCTCCGAGACTGACAATTTTTTTTTATTAAGAGTTTAAGTAAGACATGTATCGGAGTGTCAGAGAAATGACGGTTATACCTTGTCAACACAGTCACTTTGTTATGTCACAATTGTTATGTGACATTTGAGAATAAAAAATATTTGGCAACTTTCATAAAGCTTGTTTAAAAAGCAGAATTTTCTGGCTCTTCCATTCTTTCGATACGGAACTTCGTTTTGGAAAAAAATAAAAGCAAATGCAAGCATGCACTTATGACAATCGAAGCTCATAAATGCAGATCATGATAGGCAAGAATGTCAGGGTTCTCGGCGTTCGATTTTGGTAAAATTATAGGAGATTATGTAGTCCAATGCGCCAAGTAAATGACCCAAATTTGGTTGTCGTAGCTTAAACGGTTCAGAAGTTATCCGCAAATTACTCAAACATAGCCCCCCCCATCTGTAGGAGGCTATAGGTGTTTTTAAATTTTATTTTTGAGTAAAGAATATGACCTAAATTTTCGTGGTCGAATTCGAGAACATCCTGTATGTCCTGGATATTCGGTGCTATGTGGGTATTATCCAAGAGTTCGTACCTAGATAGCAACTAAGGATTCGTAGATAATATCGAAGAATTCCTGGATATCATTTAACTCCTAGATGCTATCTGAAGATCCATTTGAAGCACTCGGCTTAGACAATTTTTCATCGCCCGATTTTTTTTAATTGTCCCCTCAGAGCCTTCGTATGAACTAGATCCAGGACTTGCAAAAATTAAAATTGGGGAATGTTTGAAAGCTTGATACACACTTTGTATCTTGGAAACTAAGCACTTAGGACGTCGTATGCCCATAGGAAGCCTTAGAATACGGCGAAGAACCACCCCCTAAAATTTGTCGGTGTCCTGCTTAGGAAACAACGAAAAATTTAATTCTCATCGTATACCAAAATTATTAAAACTAGAGAGAACAGGGAGTTCCAGACAATCGAGTTTGAAATTACCTCCAAGTGCCTGTTTTCCGCACTTCAAGTACATCGTATTCAACGCCACTATCGTTGCCCCATTAGGACTTTCCCCAAGCTTCATTTCGTTAGCTATCGAGAAGGCCAGGCACATCCTAGCAATGCTCTCCCCATGTCCCGTAACTGAAACAGCTCCATACTGGTTATCCGCATAAGTCCCAGCCCCCACAATAGAACTGTCACTGCACCTCCCCGTCATTTTCCCGACGCGCCCCCCGGAGGACGTCCCCGCCGCCACAAAACCGTCCGCGTCTATCGCCACAACCCCCACAGTCCCCATTTCCTTAACGAATCCCGTTTTTTTAAACCTCTTCAACTGTTCTTCCGCGTAGTTAGTCACCAAACTACGAGGAGGTAGGACCTTCACGCCCTGACTTTTGGCAAACTTCGTCGCGCCTTCACCGGAGAGCATAAAATGAGGGGTTCGCTCCATCACCATCCTCGCTAAACTAGTGATCAATTATTACAGGAAAAGTTAAAGAGACTTACCTGATGGGGTGCGCAATATCTTTAACAGTGGTCACAGCCCCTGAGAGCATATTCGCCCCCATCATTATGCTCGCGTCCATCTCCACTTCGCCGTCAATTGTTAGGGAGGAACCTAGACCGCAGTTGAAATTAGGGTTGTCCTCCAAATACTTGATTGCCTCCTCCACAGCGTCTAGAACGCAACCATTTTCCACCAGGGTTTCGTACCCAATGTTGGCAGCCTGCTTAATACCGGAAACTTTCAAGGATCGTTGGGGACGAGGGATCGAAGCTGCACTGCCATGAACCACCACCACTGGTTCGATTGACATTTTGACAGATTATTTGGTTTTCCTTTTGACGGGAGGAAGTTTTTCGATTTGATGCTCGCCGGGTTTAAGCCCAAAGTGGAGTTCATCCTTGACTTGATAGGCCCAAGGCATCATGGGGCTAGTGAAATTCACATCCAGCTCCCCGTCATACCCCACAGTCACAGCCCCCGCGTTAACATTGAGGGTTTCTTTAAGAATCGCGAGGTATTTCCTCGTGGCCATCATCGGACAATTCCCACTCTTCATATCGTCGACTATTGCACGCGCCAGAAAAAACTTGTCGCTGCCTTTTCCTTCTCCCGAAGCAGAAACCGCTCCTATTCCATCGTCAGCGTAAGTCGAAGCTCCTATTATCGAAGCGGAAGAGCTTCGTCCGGGGGTTTTAAAAAGGCAACTTCCGGTGGAACTAGCAGCTGCTGTTTTTCCCCTATAATCGAGGGCTACAGCCCCAACTCCTCCACCTTCCCCCTTTCCCTAAACCAAAAAAATTACTACAAGAAAATGCATCGTCTAAACCTTAAAAGCGTCTTTCGTAGCTTGCCCACACTTCATCGCGTACTTGAAGGAATCGCTGGAATAATTACTGACGAGTTTTCCTTGCTCCAAGGTTGGTACCCCCTGTTCCTTGGCAAATCTTTGTGCACCTTCTCCTGCCAACAACGAGTGAGGGTTCTTCTCCAAAATCAATCGGGCCACACTTATGGGATTGGCCACGTTTTTCATTACTGTTACAGCTCCGGTTGACAAATTCCCCCCGAGCATTATGCTGGCGTCCATTTCAACTTCCCCATCCATGTTTAGCATCGACCCATTGGCAGCGTTGAAAAATTCGTTGTTTTCCAAATACTTGACCGCTTCTTCAACGGCGTTTAAAGCGCTGCCGGATTCTCTAAGAACTTTGAATCCCAGGAGAGCCGCGTTTTTAATTCCTTCCAAAGTGCCGTTTACGCGGGAGTTGGGGACGTACTCGGCTCCTCCGTGGACTATCAACACTTCGCGGACTTGGCACCTGAATTTTTTTGTTGGGGGGAGCGTCAATCGACACGAGATGGCTTACCTAGAAGCGGCTAGGATGGTCAGAAGAACAAGGGCGGAAAGCTGCATTTTGAAACTGAAATTTTGATGATGTATGAAATGATTTTTGGATGATGTCAAAGTGACAAGGATTTTTAAGGAAACACGGGGCCATGGCTCTTGTGCTTTTCCGGAATATCTAAATGAAATGTCTTATGTGGATTCTTGAGGCAAAAAGATTAGTGGACGGTATTCTTTTTCTAATTTTCGATTGTCCTTATCGAGATTATGAGAGCATTTTCAGCCTCTTTTGTCCCTTTAGTACCGCAATTTTAGAATTTTAGTGAGCAGTGCTGTAGCCCTAAAAAAGTTCTGGGTTCACGCATTCGCTGCCTTTAAAACCTTTGGTAATGAAACGTGATGAGGATTTTAATAGTATACATATTATTGACCAAGGTAAAGATAAGAACTATTTTAGCCCAAGCGGCAAGATTGTAACCCCGAGGTGCGAAGCCTTGAACTATCTATCTACAACCGAAGGAGACTTATTGAACGCAAAAAATTGCACCCAAAATTACTAAGTCTACGTCAATATCAGTCATTCACGGTAAACGAACATTCACATATGTACACACATCGCTTTGATGATGATGAACATCTTTCATCCGCTTTTAAAGATTTTTTTTTTTTGAAAAATTAAAAATACTAATTTTTCGACGCAGTAATTTCGAACAATTTATCCCGAAGAATTTTTTCTATATTTTGATTCATATAAATAGGGCACACTGTATATGGAACTTTATGTTATCCCTTTTGATCTACCTTGTGTATACGCCCCAATAACTTTTTCGATTATTAGGATAAAAATCTGAAAAAAATCAGTGAACATGCTCACCGAACGTCATTTTTTGACATTCATTACAACTTTTTGTCACTTCCGGTTACGCAGGAAATGGTTTTAATTTTCAATTTTTAAATGGGACACCCGGTATATTTTTGGAATCGGGTCATCCCTCATCCTGATAGTATTGTAGTGTCATTTTCGTGAGTTTTTTCTTGTTTTTGGCGATAAGTTTTTTTTTGTCTTTTATGGACGTCAGTATTCTCATAAAATTAATAATATTTTGTTTCGGCTCATTTAAGCCTTATTCGGATGACTCCAAAGTATGGAAAAACGTTTTTCGAAGGTAACTAAATTTTAACGTCTACACTTCGCGAGCAGTTACTGGCATCGATCGGAAAATTCAAAAAAATCGAATTGCCAAAAACATGAAATCTTTACGTTTTAGGGTCCTGGGAACCCAAAAAAGTGGTTTTAGAAAAAACGTCTGTCTGTGATCACGCTGCAGCTCAAACTACTGCACGTATCGAGATGAAATTTGGCACACATATTCAGTGGGAGATTTGTAGGTGCTGATTAGAATTTAGGCCACATCGGTCCACGGAAAGTGCCTTTTTGGCACATCAACTTTAAAAATCTAAATGCAAACGACCATTTTTCGCGTTACCATATGAATGCCCTTCGAATTGTGCCTATAAAAATGTATTCACACTTGTGCCCTTTTGACCAAAAAATGGTGCCGTGAAAAAAAACCTGTGCATAACTGTATATTTTTATTACCGGAGTTGATAGCTGATTTTTTTTCGAGTCGAAAACCCTAGTGCCATTTTTTCGAAAAATGTCATTTTAGGGGTGAAAAACCTTTGTATTTTAGATTTTAGTAAATGAGCGCCGGGCGCATCAGCCATCGAGAACCGCCCACACGCCCGACCTTGGTTAAATAAAGTTAAATGCTACATTTACAAATTCTTTGAAAAAGTAGAAGTTTCTACCGTTTCCGAGACTGCCAATTTTTTTCAAATGGTACCATACCGGTATATACGTGATTCATGAAAACATATTCTTTCTGCGTGTAATATGGTAGGTACCACCAACTTAGCATTTTTGTCCACAAAAAATGAATAAGTACCACCGCCCTCTAGATCCACAGCCAAAAGTTTCCTAAAACAAAAGAAGTCTTAATAAAATGTCACTACAATATTCAGAATGACTCCTAGATTCCAAAAACAACAACGCACCGGGTGTCTCATTTAAAAATTCAAAATTCAAGCTATTTCCGGCGTTACCGGAAGTGATAGAAAGTTCTAATGTACTTATGTCAAAAGATGACGTTTGGTGGATATTATCACTGTGATTTTTATTACAAATCCTATTAAAAAAGTTATTGGAGCGTTCATGGTTCGTTATCACCCGGTATGTACTCGCCGGCCGTCAGCTGTTGAGATAGGTACATTGCAAACTCTTATCAAATTCGTTTCATCAGAATAAAGGTTTAAGAACGTTTTGCTAGTGATTTTGGTTAAGGTAAAATTGTAAAAAGAAACCATAATGGAATGTTTACTAATTTCATTATTGTTCACACAATTCGAGAAATTACCAGATGGAGATCCATCGTTTTAGTGTCTGTTTTAGATCTTAACAAGTATTTTGCTTTAAATAACAATTTTGAAAAATTAATGACGTTTGTGCTAGTGACAGGTTGGCTCATACTTTTCGTGAGAACGTAACTCATACGTCATCAAAATCAATATTTCATTTTATACCCTTACAGGTCGTTATATTCGAGAACGGAAAAGCATGTCAAAGGTTATTTTAAAAGGTATTTCAATCTGAACAATCGTTCAAAGGTACCGTAATTACACGCAGCTGACTGCTCAGAGGACTTATAGGTCTGGTCTCTACTGTATACATCACTTTAACATCCTGCTTTTGAAACAGAACAAACGCCGTGTGTTGATGCCAAGTAATTTTAGCATTTTATAATTTGTATATGATCGAGAAAAGAAGGATCCGACACTAAAGTTAGAGGTCAATAATAATTAATCCCACCCTTCACAAAAAAATCCTGTAATACAGATTAATACAACTTGTACAGCTTGAATAATAATAAACAATGATAATTAAAATCATCTTTTATGCTTAGGTTCGTGGCTTGCAAGTACGCTCAATTTCGAGGTGCTAAAAGAGCACTCCTTGCACTCGTAAAAGTTTGGAATGTCTAACTTGTAGCCATGCCCTATCAAGTGGTTTTGAAGGTCACTTTTGTTTATGTACTCCTTTTCTGGGACGCACTCCACACATATAAAGGGCTTTTGGAATTCCAGGTAGCATTTATGCGACGCAAAAGTATCAGAACCTGTCGTCACGAAGTTGCACAGTTTACATCGTGAGGCCGTGACATCTGCCAGCATATAACCGTGGATGGGTAAATGGGATTGGAGCTGGGCGTTGTCCTCGCCCACGTAATCGCAGTCGACGCATGTGAACGGCTCAGTAAACTCCAATGAGCACATATGCAACTTAAAATAAGCAGAATTAGTTGTCTTGAAGTTGCACAGTTTGCAGACTTGCAAATCAACAGAGGGCTTTGATTCGAAACTTTTTTCGGGACTAGCTACACATGTCTTCAATTTGGGGGAACTAGCCTTGGTGGGTTTCTTGTTTTCTTTATGGTTAACTTTAGTAGCTTTGGTTTTAACCGCCGTTGCCTTATGCTGAGTCACAAACTCATGTCTTTTAAATACGGACGGCTTCACTGTTTTAAACTGGCACACGTCACACTTGAAACACTCCCTCATAAAACTCGGCTTCACGTTGTGCTTTCTGAACAAATGCTCGCCCAAATCCCGCTTCCACTTCGTGCTGTATTCGCATTTAGGGCAATGAAACGGATTCTGAACAGACTTCAGAACCTCTGTAGGAGAATCTTTGTGGTCTTTCTTGGCCTCGCTTTCTTCAGTCTTATCACCATGTTCGATTTCTTCATGCTTAGAGAAATAGTCCGTTCTAGTACTTTTAAACTCGCATAGGTCACAGGCGAACACTTTCTTGATAAAATCCAGTTTTGTGTGATGCCTGTTCATCATGTGTTCGGCGAATCCCCGCCTAAATTTCGAGGTGAAGTCACATTTATTACACTTGTATCGATCGTGGCCAGACTTAAATAGCTTTTCGTCCAGAGTGGTATATGTGAGGCTGCTTGATGGTTCAGCTGTAAATGGTTTTGTTTCAATGGGGCTTTTGTTTTCAGCAGGTTTTGTTTCAGTTGTTGGTGATTTATGTAAAGTTTGAATTTGATGTCTCCAAAGCAGGGAGCGCTTGGTGGTTCTAAACTGGCAATCGCCACACCCAAAGATGTCTTCCACAGAATTCACCTTCAAGTTGTGCTCTTTGAACAAATGTTCAATGAAATCTTCTTTCCAGTTCGAGGTATGTTCACATCTAGGGCAAGTAAGCACTTTCTGGTGAGACTTCAGCATTTCTTCTATGGCTGCAGTCTCTGATGGCTCAGGTTTAAACGTACTTGCCTCAATGGGACTTTTGGACTGCCTTGGCGTAGATTTTGTACGTTTTCTTTTGAACTTGCTTGGCGCAGATTCTTTACTGTCTCCATTTCCTGATCTAACTTTATCACTTGAATATGATTTATGTTGAGTTTTAAATTGATGCCACGAAACCTGGGACCGCTTGACGGTTTTAAACGGACAATCGTCACATCTGAAGAACTCCTTCGCGTAACTCGGTCTCAAGTTGTGCTGTCTGAACAAGTGGTCGCTGAAATCTAGTATCCACTTGGTGGAGTACTGACATTTCGGGCAGCTAAACACATTCTTGGAAGACTTCAGCGTCTCTTCTATCACTGTAGTTTCTGGGCTTTGTTGACTGCTTAATGGCTCATCTGTAAAAGTTTTTGCTTCAATGGGAGTTTTCAACTTGCTTGGCGGAGATTCTCTACGCTCTCTGTTTCCTGAACTAACTTTATCAGTTGATCTCGATTTATGTTGAGTCTTGCGTTGATGTTTGTAAAGCTCGGAACGGCGGGTGGTTTTAAACGGGCAATCGTCACAATTAAAGAACTGCTTCACGAAACTTGGTCTCAAGTTGTGCTGCTTGAATACGTGATCGCCAAAATCCTGTTTCCACTTGGAGGTGTATTGACATTTAGGGCAGCTAAACACATTCTGGGAAGACTTCAGCGTCTCTTCTATCACTGTAGTTTCTGGGCTTTGTTGACTGCTTGATGGCTCATCTGTAAAAGTTTTTGCTTCAATGGGAGTTTTCAACTTGCTTGGCGGAGATCCTCTACACTCTCTTTTTCCTGAACTAACTTTATCAGTTGATCTTGATTTATGTTGATTGTTGCATTGATGTTTGTAAAGCTTGGAACGGCGGGTGGTTTTAAACGGGCAATCGTCACAATTAAAGAACTGCTTCACGAAACTTGGTCTCAAGTTGTGCTGCTTGAATACGTGATCGCCAAAATCCTGTTTCCACTTGGAAGTGTATTGACATTTCGAGCAGTTAAACACATTCTGGGGAGACTTCAGTATCTCTGTGGTAGAATCTTCATGGTTGCTGTCTTCACTTTGGTCGACCTTTCCGCTTTTCTCAGCTTTGATTTCATGTCCACTTGTAAGTTGATGCTTCCTGAAATAATCCGCTCTAGTAGTCTTAAACTCGCATAAGACACATTTGTAGATACTTTTGATAAAGCCCACTTTTATGCTGTGAATGCTCAACATGTGCTCGGCGAACCCTCGTCTAAACTGCGAAATGTAATCACACTCATTGCAATGGTATAGATCATCGCCAAACTTAAACGCATCTTCACTGAGTGTATCATCAACGGTTTGTTGATTTGATGGCTTTTTGGCTCGAGGATATTTGTTGGTCTTGAATTTGCGAAACGTAGGTTTTTCGGGTTGTTTGTTTCTTCTGGGGTTAACTTTAGCAGATTTTTTTGCATTAGCTTTATGTCGAGTTAGAAACTGATGTTTGTTAAATAACAACCGTCTGGTGGTTTTAAACTGGCATATGTTACATTTGAAGCATTCAGTTACAAAACTCGGTTTCAAGTTGTGTTTCTTGAACATATGTTCACCAAAATCCCGTTTATACTTTGAAGTGTACTCACATTTATTGCAGCTGAACAAGTTCTGTGTTGTCTCTTCAGTTTTGATTTTCCCAAGCAACTTATGATTACCAGATAATTGATGACTATTAAGTAGATCCAATCTTGTAGTCCTATACTGGCATGGCTTACATTCGAAGAATTGCTTGATAAAATCCACTTTTATGTTGTGATGTTTAAACATGTGCAAGCCTAGTACTTGCCTTCTACTCGAGCTGTAGTCACATTCACTACAGCGATTTTGAAATACCTTTGAGTGAGTAGGAAAATCATTTCTCGCTCGTTTTTTCTGATTCTCATCTGCCTGAGTAAAGGAATCATCTCTCTTACGTTTTCTCGCACTAAACTCACTTGTCAACGATTTATTGGCTTCATGATTAGTTCTCATTTGATGTTGCTTCATGAAATGTTCTCTGGTAGACTTAAACTCACATGACTTACAGTTGAAGAATTCCTTGACAAAATCCAATATCAAGTTGTGATTTATGTACACATGATCAGCGAAATCTAGCCTGTTCTTCGTGATGTATCTGCACTTAGTGCACCTATATGTACCGTCAGTAGCCTTATTGTAATGTTGTCTAGAACAATGCGCGAGGTACTGTTTTCTCTGGTAGGATTTATAGCTACAAAGAGTGCACTTGTACTCTGTAACATCATTGCTCCCTCTAGGTTTTGGTCGTAAACTCCTTTGACACTCATGTGATTCAAGTAAATCAAACTGACTTGTTTTAAATTCACAAAATTTACAATGAAATTTGCATTCGTGCCTCACAAAACTCGAGTTAATTGTGGTCTGATAATCACATTTTCCGCATTTGTAAATTTCAATGTGACTTGGAGGATTTCTGTCGTGTCTTTTTAATAAATGCTCGTATAAACTGCGACTGTGGTATGACATATAGCTGCAAACGTCACAACAGAATCCTTCATTATTGTTCGACATTTGACATTTGTGTGACTTAAGCTTATCCGCTTGAGTCGACTTAAATTCACAAAACTGACAGTTGAAGATGCATTTATGCTGCATTAACTTTGAATCATCTATTGTTTTATAGCTGCATTTTTCGCATGTATAAACCGGGACACCATCAGGTGGATCTTCGTTGTGTTTTCTGCACAAATGCTCATAGTAATCAAATTTATCGCAAGATTTATAACTGCAAAGATCGCAACTGTAGTCTTCCTCATCGTAATAATTACTAGTGACAAACTCTATTTTAATGTTAATGTTTATGCAGTTATGACTTTTGATTCGATATGCGAAAGTCGACTTAAAACCACAGTGTTCGCAAACGAAATAATTCACATTCGGGGGTGGTTTAATATCATGCCTGATCAACTCGTGTTCGTGCAATTGGCTCTTCTTGTGGCTTTCATAAGTGCATTCCTCACACGTGTACAAAGAATGGGAGAGCCTACTTAATTCACGTGACAGCCTTGTAGCGACAGCGTTTACAGGAACAATTGCCTCCGACAGGTTAAAATGATGTAAATCATGGCCATACCAAACTAGTTGAGACGAAGTCACAAAGTCGCATTTTTCACAGGGATATTCTTCAGGTTCGTCTTCAACCTCGCACACAAGTTCGTCTTGCATGGAGCAGACGTGCCGGGAATGATTCAGTTTCAGTAAAAGTTCGGTGTCGCATTCTTTGCATGAATAGTACGCCAAATCGGAGGAGCAGTTGAATAGGTGGGGCTCCGAATGGTTTTTCTTGTGGTGCTCCAAGGCGAAGCCAAACTTTGTTTCGTAGGGGCAAAGCTGGCATGATTTGATTTGGTCTTCCATCTAGCTGTGTAAACCAACCTAGAATGTAGTTGTTTTAGCTTTTTGGCGATAATTATTCGCAACTTACTTAAATAATGTGATTTTTGTAAAATTTCACGGTTGACATTTTGAGGTTAGGATCGATAAAACGATCATAACGAAGACGATGCGCCAGTATTACTCTTGAAAGTTGTTGATAAACGAATTAATTCCCAGAATGTTTTTCATTTCTGATAACTTGTTGCAATAAATTTGTAAAATATAGATAAAATTGTAATTGCAAAATCTTCGTGACGCCAATCTCTAACGTGCGCATGCGTCAATCAACGGCAGAGACCAACGGTAACTTTTGAACCAAAACAGGGATTTTCTCTTTTTCCCCAGCCTAGTTAATTTCTTGCAATGACGTTAGCCGCGTAGGTTATGTTAATGTTAATCTTTGTTTATTCTTTTTTTGATTAATTTAATTCTCTAGTTTCATTTGTACTTACCAAGAATCTCATTTAGCGACCTTCTCGAATAATTACGGTGAGTTAAAACCGTTATTAATTAAAGTAGGTTGCACCGACTTATGACTAATCGCGTGAGCCGTGACAAAAATCGTAATTCATTTGTTTCAGCCCCCAAGATGCCCACCCAGCTGGCTCACGACAACAACGTGAACGAAATTCGTGCCAAGATCGCCTACAACGGCGAAGTCCTAATCACTTACATCGACCAGAATATCACTTTCGACCAACTCCTCCATGAGATCGTCGTCATTTGTCGATTCGGCCAAAACCAATTGTTTACCATGAAATGGGTGGACGAGGAGGGCGATCCGTGTATTATTTCCACGCAGATGGAGCTGGACGAGGCTTTGAGGCTGTACGAGCTCAATCGGGATAACGAGATCACCATTCACGGTGAGTTTGTTTATCAAGTTAGCGTCTGTCAAAATGTCAACAATGCGATTGTTATCATGGCACGTGCGATTTTTGAACCGCCGCCGAGTTTCGGTATCGATTTGGGGGCGCCACTGTTTCGCCGCCCCAGTTGACAGCGTCGCCAGATTGTCAAGGTTTCCGCGGGGGCGGCGACAATGCAGTGGCGGTTCGTTGCGCACTTCTTCGGGCTAGTAGTAAACCTCTAAATTACTAATGATTGAGGGGTTGTGCACTTTTATTTTCCAGTACAGCCAAATTCTTAACAGTGTGCCAGCCGTAAAATGTATGGACGTATGTACAATATGCATTTAAAAACGAAAAGTTGTTGGTTTTAAACAGGATATCGTTTATAGAACGCCGTGGCTAGCCGACCAGTGACGGCTGGCTATAGCCAGCCGGTAAATCACATATTACGAGTATTCGCCTTCCAGAGCCTCAGAAGTATACTTAGTTCAAATCAAACACTGAAACAAACCTTACCCGACAGTCACGAATGGCAGTTGAATAAATAAGTATTTGAGAAATACAGGCTGGCCCACTGAAGAGGGGCCATCCAAGTTTTATCCTTCATCCAAGTTTTGTTGGAGGATTTTTTTCTCAATTGTGTCAGAGGACAAAACTTGGATGGCCCCTGTATAGTTCAACTAAAAAGAAACCTTATGAAAGTTGAAAAAGCGAACAGAATTGGAAAAATAATACTTTGAATTCCAAAACTGACTTTACCTGACATAGACCTTGACGAGGACCTTTGTGGCGGAATCTATTAGCTTTATACAGCGTGTTTTTTTTAAACTTCCCACCTTGAATGTCTTTGGACGTAAAAAAGATATTGAATTGAAGTAAACTCTGATGTCACAGCATGGAGAAGGACACCTGCGCGTATATTGAGGAAATTTTTCCACTTCCGGTTTAACCGGAAATGAGCTTAACTTTTATTTTTTCAAATGAAATTATAGATTTTACTCAACGGATTCGGAAGCTGCGATTTTTTCTGAGCTAGAAACAAGTACCGTACTTAACCGGAAGTACAGTCACGGCCCCCTAGATTTTCAAAAATATCGAAGAAATCTGTGGAAAATAAGTTTTTGAAAATCGCAAAAACAGATCAACTCTATTTATTAGAAATGTATTTGATGGTATTGTCTGATAATTGTTTTCAGCTTCCGATTTAACCGGAAATTGAAGCCTCCTATAGATCTCGTTTCCTATAAACTAATGAAATAAGACATAAAAGACAAAAACTAATTAACTGTTTTTGCGTTTTTTGAAAATCTCAGTAATTCACCGATTTCTTCGATGTTTTTGAAAATCTAGGGTGGCCGTGACTCCACTTCCGGTCAAGTATGATACTTGTTTCTAACTTAGAAAAAATCGTAGATTAGGAATCCGTTGAGAAAAAATTATAATTCCATTTTTGAAAAAACAAAGTTAAAGTAATTTCCGGTTAAATCGGAAGTGGAAAAAATTCCCTCAATATACGCGCAGGTGTCCCCCTTCAGGCTGGGACGACCACGCTTTATTTCAATTCAATATCTTTTTTACGTGCAAAGATATTCAAGGTGAGAAGTTAAAAAAAACCTGTGTTCAGGGTGGTTAATTTTTCGATGCTCACCATTAGTACCTCGGAAACCATAACAAATGGAGAGTAGTTTAAATTGGAGAAAAGGAGTGCTATTTCTTGGTGATTATGATTCTGAAGAGAATTCCCCGATATTTTGATTCGGTCCTGAGTTATCACAAAAAATCTGAAAATAGTTAATTTGATGTTATTTAAATGAAACTTGGAACTATTATGTTTTTGACAGCTGTCAATAGAATGGAATTGACAAATTTTCTAGGCCTTCTAGATTTTGAATAGCAAGAGTCAACTTTTGATTCTTTTATGGCCGCTGAATTTTGACATCATCAAATACACAAAAAAAATTGGCTTTCCAAAAATGTAGTTAACATGAACTTTTTTGACAGATGTCAGAATTTGAAAATTGGGACGAATAATTTGTAAAATCAGCCTAAACTTAGATGAAAAACAATTGCAAAAACGTTGATGTTGGCTACATTTTTGAGAGGCTAATTTTTATGTGTATCCGGCGGTGTTAAAATTGAATATGGCGCCCAAAAAAAAAAGAGAAGTTGACTGTCTTTATTCAAAATCTAGAAGGCCTAGGAAATTTCTGTCATGCCATCCAATTGACAGCTGTCAAAAATATAAAAGTTCCAAGTTTCATTTAATTGATATCAAACGTTAAGAAGATATTAATTTTTCTTTATATAAATTGGCAATTTTCAAATTTTTTTGTAATAACTCAGGAACGAATTAAAATATAATAATAATAATAATAATAATATTTATTGATTGCAAAACAAAATTAAATCACCATTCGACAGTACAAAAATTTGTTGCAACCAAAAGGACAGAAACAGCCATTGGCTGATTTTAATTCTGCCCCCTGGAAATTAACAGAAGATTAATAAACAACAACCATTAAATATAATACTAATACTAATAATTTTCCACCAATCAGACCATTTATGAAGAAAGACTATCTGACACTAACGTAATACTAGAATGTTATGTTAAAACAAGGACCAATCAATATTAGTAAATCCCTCTACAGATCCTTAAGCTTATTCCTAAGCGTCAACATTGAACTCCCACCCACCTCCATTCGGGGAATTCTCTTGAGGATCTTAATCACCAAAAAATAGCGCAACTTTTCTCAAATTTAAACTACTCTCCATCTATCATAGTTTCCGATATACTAATGGTGAGCATCGAAAAATTACCCACCCTGTATATTATAGCCAACCGTTTCCGATGGTCTAGACACATTGACCTTCTTTTAGCGATAAGTTTATTTGATGCCCAATTTATTTCCGTCGAGGGGTTGACGATTATGTAAAAATCTGTACACCATTTAAAAAAAATACGAAAAAATTTCGAAAAATTTAATTTATTCCCAAATTTCCAAGTTTCCTCGTTTCGCAGTAGCGATAGTTATCAGAGTTTGCTTTGTTGAAGTTGGCGGCGGTAATGTTTTGCAGACGTGCCGCCCCTGGCGGCCACCCCTTGCGGCAACGTCGCACTAGCGCACATCCCCGCCTGCTAGTTTTCGGCACCTGTCCGCTTATTCGTAAAAATCCACCTGAAACCAACCCTTTGATTTCCCAACCCCCTAAACATATCGCTTCGATTTTTCGTTTCCGCCTTTGCGTGTAAAGGCGCCGCGACGCCCCGTAGTGTCTTCTTTCCTAGTGTAAAATTTAACCTTCAGTTTTTTCACGGTAGGCTGTGGCCGTAAATCAAATAAGATAACCTTGACCATCCGATTTCGCGTTATTTTAAATAATGTTGGCCCCCCTGTAAATCCATTTGAGGGTGATTATCATGGCTTGGGGTTACTGGAGCGCCACGACGGTGTCGGATCGGGGTCGCAGCCCCAGGCGCAATCAGAATGGGGTGAATAATCATCAGCAGCAGTCCATGGCGGTGACAATCGAAGATCGGCCGTCTGTGTCCCAACCCTACGCGAGTAGTTCCAACAATGACAGTTCGGGGGAGTTTGAGGAGGCGACGTTCTCGAGGAGGCCTTCTTTGGATTTGTCCGTGGTGGGGCCCCAGGGGGCCCTGGCGGGAATTTTGTGCGGGGCTCATAGCAGCAAGCAAGGGGGGACGCTGTCAGCTGGGAATACTTTGACGAGGGTTGGGAGCAAGCGAACGGCGGTCGAGTATGCTGTGCCTCATCATTTGTATCATCATCACGTTACCTATGAGTATCACCACAAACAACAGCTGTCATTTTCCGACGATGACAGCAGCTCCGAGCCTGGATATGCCACAGGTACCCGGATATACTTTATTTGTCACATATACAGAGCGATCAATAAATACGCCTTTAAATTAATATAATATTAAATCTAAATATTAGGGGTCATTCGCAATTAAGAAAGGGAATCATTTTGAGTGGAGAGACTATGCACACAAGGTGTACCCAGAGGGGCAGCTAGGGGTGGGCGAAAAATTGCCAGAAATCAGTTTCCAGCCTCAGTTGTGCTCACATTAATTATTATTGATGCTAAAATGAATTCGAATGTCCTAGGGGTGTAGCAGTATTAGATTGTTGAGACTGTTGAGAAAATTTCTAGGTGTTGGCAACGCGTAGTTTTCGTGTACAAGTACTGCTCTAGTGTCATACTTCCAAACACTGCTTCGATAGTGCTATCTGCTATAGGCATAGGCGGTGTGCAGGTTTTAAATACTTAAATATTGAATGGCGTTGACAGAAATTTTCTAGGCCTTCTAGATTTTGAGCAACGACCGTCAACTTTTTTTTTTCTTATGGCCACCGTATTGGATTTTAACTCCATTAGATACACAGAGAAAAGGAATTTTCAAGAATCTAGTCAACATGGGTTTTTTTGGCAGAGTGCCAAATTTTTAAAATTGGTATACCTTTAGTTGTAAATTCAGAGCAAATTTTTGAAAAACAGTTGCAAAAAAAATGCACTAACTTTTAAAATTTTCTATGACGGTAATAAAGAAGTAGGTCTTGAAGTCGTCTGACTTTTTTGAAATGTTTTTTGAAAAAAGTCCATATTGGTATCATTTTTGAAAGTCATTCTTTTTGTGTATCTAATGATGCTAAAATCCAATATGACGCAGCGTCAGTCGTAAGAAAGATATTAACAAAAAACGCCACTTTCAGTTTTTTTCAGGATAAAAAGGAATGAATGAAATGTCGGAGAATTTTTTACAGATTCGTAATCAGCTCAAAAAAGCGAAAGTTTGCTCTAATTTAACCGATTTTCTAACTCTCATTGGTTCCCGAGATCCCAATAGTGGGAAGCGAATGTACATATAAGCAACCACGGGAACACATTAAACGTAACGCTAACTGGGCAGAATGGTTATATTTTTTTAACGTCATCTACAGGTCATCTACAGGGTGGCCCACTGAGTGAGGAAAAATCGCTTGAACAGGTCGATTTTTATTTGGGGGGGGGGTCCCTTAAATCCGTGCTTGGTAAAATTTTACAACTCACCCCCTAACCTCCGCGAACTCTAATTTTGAAATTTCAAACGACAAACCTCAAGTTATGATACATCGTTTGGAAGCTAATTTCCTTACCAATCCAGTGCTACAATTTTTTTTTATATCCGTTGACCCAGTAGCGCCCTATATTGGTAAATTTAAAATTGCGTTAAGAGCCCTTGTGATACAACATTTTGAAAAGTATGAAATCTTCTAAAAACTAGTGCAAGATTTTTTCAAATCCATCAATCGTTCATAAGTTACACTGAAAAACATGCATTGAGCCAAGAAATAATTAAGTATTTTTTTTTGCTGTAACTTTGAAGTTGCTTTCAGAGGATCTCACTCCCTTCAAAATGAAGCGCCACAAAGAGCCTTAATGTAATTTTAAATTTGCCCAAAGAGAGCGCTAGGAGATGAAAGGATATAACAATTCTTTACAGCATTGGATTGGCAATGAAATTAACTTTCAAATGATGTATCATAAGTGCCATAAGAAATTTTAAGTGCCCCCCCTCGAAATAAAAATCGACCTGTTCGCAGGTTTTTTCATCAATCTGAGTGAACAAAATTGGGATGGCCCCTTTTTAGTGGACCACCTTGTATGTACAATGTATTACGTGACGTGTAGGTGTAGGTAGTCTTGTAAAAATTTCATGAAACATTTCACGAAATATTCCACTGAAAATGAAAGATACTCTGGCCTCATTTTAACCTCCCCACTCCACTCCACCATTTAAAAAAAAGGGAGGTTACTGCAATCACTAAAATTTTCGAATTCGAGATAAGACCGGATCTATACGTTTTGAGGTCTCAGGAGCCCAAAAAAGTGGTTTTTAAAATGTGTCTGTATGTATGTACGTACGTTCGTACGTACGTACGTTCGTAAACACGCCACAGCCCAAACTACTCGACAGATTTAGCTGAAATTTGGTACGTGTGCATGTGATAACCCAACTTAGATCTGAAAAGCTTTTGGAGCCAATCGTGCAACCAGAAATGCCATTTTGGCACATCAACTTTTAAATTTTAAATGCAAACCCCCATTTTTCACGTCACGATAGGAAAGGCCTTCAAATTCTGCTTCTAAAAATGCATTCATTCTTAGTGCCTTTTTGACCAAAAATGAAAAAAAAATTGATTTTTATCGGACTTTAAAATCGCGGTACAGCCCAAGCCCCTGAACCGATTTGGCTGAAATTTTGCACAAGGGGATTGTATTACACGTCGAAGAGGTGAACAAATTTTGGATTCAATCGGCCCACGGAAAGTGCCGTTTTGGCACACCAATTTCGAAATTTAAAATTATTCTCTAAATTTACCCATCCAAAACAAGTTTTTGAAAGATTTATTGTCACTATCGAGGTCACCATCAGAAAGGTCTTCAATTTCTGGTTTTAAATGAGACAAAATTGATTCGCATTTAGAACCCTTTGGGTAGAAAAATCGAAATTTTGTAATAATACTGAAACCACTTTATAGCCCAAACTAGTGGATCGATTTGCCCGAAATTTGGTAAATGGAGGTGAGGTGACCCGTTGAAGAGCTGAAAGGCTTTTGGGAGCAATTGGTCAACGGGAAGTGCCATTTAGGCATATCAACTTTAGAATCTTAAACAGAAATCAAAGACCCACGCGTTGGGGAGGTTCCAGCCGCTTCTCTGCTGCCCTTTTTTTTTATTTTAAACTAAGTCACTTGGTGGCGGTGACGTATTATTTGCACTTAGTTTGCACACCGCCTATAGTACTGCCTACCCGTTGTACAAAATCCTGTGCGTGTAACCAACCCCTAGAAAAATATCCAGCAATAAAAAGATTCATATTGCTGCCGACTTTCAATATTAAATATTGTCCTCATGCACTAGTTTTTCTCTAGTTTACTTATTCCATCCTATCTTATCTTTGGCAACTATTTGAAGACAAACATGCATGGATTTCCTAGGGTCAGTAGATTTCTGCTATTGCATGGCAATCGACAACGATAATGAGAGGTAGGTATTCCCTTTTAGAAAGGGGAGAAATTCAGTGTATCTCACTTGAACACACAGAAATTTATCTCCATCCTTTTCAAATTGGGGATGCCGTTTCCGCTAGGTGTCCTTACCTTCTTAAATAATATATACATGGAGTGGCTTTAGGATTTCCCCCCACACTTCCGCCCTAATTCCTCCACAATCGCATTAATTCCCGGTCTCCTTGATAAAATCTATAGTTTGTGCCCAAGTTAATTTTTAGATCAAGTTGCCGGGCAACCGACGTATCCTCCCGTGAATAAATAATCGCGTTGCCGTGGCGACGCGTTTCGCGGTCGAATTCGTTTTTTTTTTAATCTCGATAAGGATCAGAAATTCCAACGCCTACCTACTTGCTATTATCAAACGAGATTATACATTATCAGTCCTAATTTCTTAATAGTTCGTGCGCGATGCCTCCCGCTTTTTAATTATGGGCGATCCACATGGCCGCCCATGGTGGACCTATTTCAACCTATGGAAGGATATAAGCGATGCCGCCATCCTTTATTCCCTCCATCCCACTTTATCCTACGATTCCGCCTCCTTGATAACGGCGACGGTGTCCGGAGGTTGGTAACTTACCTCGATTCCAGATCTATTCCGGTTAGCTGTGTAATACAGACTTTTTTTTTGAATATGGTTTAATGACAGGCATTGACAGATTTGCATTAAATCTTAAATCTGGCTGAAAGTCTGTGTTACGGAGCTAAAAATGAGGATCTTGTCAGATTTGACAAGTGCACTTGCTAATAATTTCTTTGTTAATTATCGCAGACTTTTAATTGCGCAATTTAGGGATTTTCAATTTTCCTTGATAAATGTTTATCTTATCGACGGTTATTGAGCCATAACTATGGACAAAACGAATTTTTTATGGAACATTTTGTCCACAGTTTTCCCGAATGTGCCGCCACAGCCTGGAATGCCATGTCAGGGGGAGGACAGTAAGTATGGTGCTTTTAAAGTTGCGGGGTTGGCGGCAGTTTGGCGCCAATTTAGTCCCACATTTGAAACTGACATGTGGCGATTTTTTGTCCTATTTCGTTCTTAAAATGGCGTAGCAATGACCATGCTCGCAATTTTAAATTATTTATTTATATGCAAAAAGCGTCACAAGCAGAAATTCGGTAATAAACGTAGTAAAATTTAAAAAAAAAATGTTTCTTTGTTTTTAGGGAGTATTTATCGTAGAGGAGCGAGACGTTGGAGGAAGCTTTATCGGGTTAATGGACACATTTTCCAAGCGAAGAGGTTCAACCGGGTGAGTGGAATTCCATTTTGGTTGTTTTTGAAATTGGTTGTTTTAGAGGGCCTTTTGTGCTTTCTGCAATGATCGGATTTGGGGCTTGGGTCGACAGGGTTTCAAGTGCATCCAATGTAAATTATTGGTGCACAAGAAATGCCATAAGTTGGTTCAGATACCTTGCACCGTAGAGTTGACTGAACCCTCCATCCGGGAAGAGACGAATGGGGAATCTCCTCTAGTTGCAACTGCTACCAATAGTGAAATTATATCGGAACTTAGGGAGAGGGATTATCCACAACCACCTCCGGATGTAACAGGTACATATTTACAATATTTTACTAATTTGTTTTTACCCACACCTAGTAAGTACCTATCACAGGTATGTTCAGAAAAATTTTTGAATTTCACATCTAAATAGCCCTGGAGTGTCATTTCTTGACTGGTGACAGCTTACATACATTAGACATCTAGATCTCTGTCTAGATCTAAAATTTTACAATTTTTGACAACAAATCAATGATAAGGTATGTCGGGGTAAATTACTCTCTGACATATGAAGTCACTCATGAGCAACTTCATTCATCAACTTTTTCCCGAGAGTAAAAAAAAAATGCTTTAATCAATCTGTTTAGTCAATTTTTAACCTCCCCACAACCAATACATACAGGGTGGTCCAAATGTATTAATACAGGGCTCTCACGGCGAAACGGTAAGATAAATGAGTAAAATAAAAAATCCAGGGTAAATTAGAATTAAATACCTTTATTTTGTCGCAATTGTGTAATTTAGCAATAAACAATGAATACATTTTTTTAAATGGCACCATGCATGTTTCAATTTTTTTTTGGATTCCCTTTGATGCCCTCTTTATGGTAGTGATTTTATTTTTTTGACAAATTGAGCAGTGAACGTAGAAATTTTTGTTGATTCAAATTTCGCGCGGTGATCCGGCAACAATGCGCTTTACCATTACTTCGATGAAACCACCCTTATCTCACCGAATGTCTCCCCACTACAGGGTAGTTCTACTCTGTACTGTGTACACGCCCTCTGGAAGAATCTGATTGGGCCTAATAATAAATAGCCTGTTTACTTCATTGTGTACACAGTACAACTAGTGGGAGTGGGAGACATACGGTGAGAGGAGGGTGGTTCCATCGAAGGAATGGTGAAGCGCATTGTTGCCGGATCACCGCGCGAAATTTGAATCAACATAAATTTCTACGTTTACTGTTCAATTTATAAAAAAAATAAAATCACCCCAATAAAGAGAGCATCAAAGGGAATACAAAAAAAAAATAGAAACATGCATGGTGCCATTTAAAAAAATGTACTCTTATTTATTGCTAAATTATGCAATAAGATGGGGAGTTCCAAAATGGCGACAAAATAAAGGTATTTAATTCTAGTTTACCCTGGATTTTTTATTTTACTAATATATCTTACCGTTTGGCCGTGAGAGCCCTGTATTAATACATTTGGACCACCCTGTATAACGGGTGTCCCAAAAAAAACCGAACGATTTATTTTTGGTCATAACTTTATTATTATTTTACCGATTTTCACAAAATTTGCACGGGATGTAGCCAAAATATGAGGCTTTAAGAATTGATAATCATTTTCCAGATGGCGCCACTAATAAATTTTTTTGCGGTGTTTCACAAAGCCATTTTTTAATTGGCTGGAGCTCAATCATTTGTGTAGTGATGTTTTTGTAGAATGAAAGCTAATGTTTTCCTCTTACAAAAGAACTTTATAAAATCCTATTCTTTGCATTCTTTATTTTTTTACATTTTTTTTACGTTACTATTAAACACGTATTTTTTAAGGTCTATTTTTTATGTTGCTACCAATCTTGGAAAAAGTTATTTTTAGTACTTCGTAACTACGGCACTTGAGTTAAACACCTGTAAAGATTTACAGTATCAATACTTTGAAATTTGATAGCTGACCATCATTTGTTTTTATCATCATATGATAGGTAATCAAATTCTGTTTCCAAAAATCCATTCAAGCTTAGAGCGCCCTTTTTGACAAAAAAATTGGAAGGGTTTGAAAAAACGCCACAAAAACACTTTTAAAGACTGATTTGATGGATTGAAGTTTATGAGGTTCCAACCGTTTCCGTAACTGACCAATATTTTTCTGAATAGCACTGTACATACAGGATGTTCCTATATTCCTAGTCCTAACTCCGGCGCGTTATTCCTCACATCATTCTAGGAGAAAAGTTCGGAAAGGCTTTATAAGGGAGTTACGCCCCTTCAAAGGGGTTCTCAAAAAGTAAATTTTTTTTAAATTTTTCGAGAAATATTAAGAATAGAATTTTGAAATTTGGAACAAGCGTTAGTGTTATAAAGAGCTTTCGCCTCACTTTTTTTCAGATTTTTAATAACATCACAGGCGTGCGTTCTTGGGGGGCCTTACACATTTATTTTACATTTTCTTTTGTTATAGCCATTTTGGCGTCAAATAATAAAATCTTAATCGATGGTCGATTCTACCCAGAAAAGAGGCTCTTGTTGAATGTCGCTAAAACGCACCCTTTTCGATTAAAGTGACTTTGATTGCTTTAGAGCGTGAAAATTTCTCTTGTAAGATTTATTTTATCTACCTACTTAGTTAAAATAAACTCAGAATATGATTTCTTCCATCATTTTAGAAAATAAACTTCATATGGACATGTGGCGGTAAATAATTCCTAAGAGGGCTGTGGTCCTTCGAATAATATGTTTTTCGAGACTCCGTTCGAAGGACCATAATTCTTTTAGGAAAAATTTACAGCCGTATCTTAATATGAACTTTTCTTCCTAAAATGATGTAAGGAATTATCCTCCATCTTTATTTTCACTAATTAGGTAGTCAAAACAAAGTGCTAATCACAAATTTTCGCCCTAACTGGAATCAGTTTATCCGAAAATGGTGCGCCCTAGCTACATTCAACAAGAGCACCTTTTTTATGTGGAATAGACCAGAGATTACGATTTTGTTATTATTTGGCAAAAGAGAGACCCACATCAAAAGAAAATGTAAAAAATATGTAAGGCCCCCCAAGAACGCACACCTCTGATGTTATTAAAAATCTGAAAAAAATTGCTATATTGTTTGTAATAGTCCATGGAATAATAAACTTTATTATTATTATTATTATTAAAAAGCACTTTATAGCACTAACCATTGCTCTGAATTTCAAAATTTTATTGTTCATATTTTTCGAGAAATTTTCAGAAGACTGATTTTTTGAGTACCCCTTTAAAGGGGCGCAGCTCCCTTATAAAGCATTTCCGGTCCATAGAAACTTTTCCCGTCCCGGAATTAGGAATTAGGACTATGAATTTAGGAACATCCTGTATATCATAAGCAGACCTACGAAAATTGTACCGTCAGATCTAAAGAAAAACGAATTAGAGTTGGCCATGGAATAGACCGTTACGTTGGCTAAGCTGAAAGTGACGTTCATGTGACAGTAGAAATAATTTTGATGTGTCACTTTTTGACAATGAAGCCACCCACAGAACACAAAAACTTTACACTCTTGATTTTGATTATTTCCAAATTACCTTCTAGACCAATCATTGAGACTCATTTTAAACCTTCTATGCAATCAAATTCATTTAAGAGCGGATAATGCATTTTATCGCAATTTGCCCGAGTCATTTAATCGTTTACACGCACGTAATGTATTCCTTCCATAAACCATTTTTAGGTGTTTTTTTTTTTGGGACATAAAGGACGCGGATTTCTTCAGGATATAATTAAAAATTCGATGACATTTTGTTTCAATGAACTATAAAGGCTCGTTCACAACATCTTATTGGGCTTTTGAGTATGGACTACCCCGGTTTAAAAATTTTACTTTTATCAAAATAAACGACTTTAATTTGCGAAATAATCTTACCGAATACTACTCGTGCATCGCTATTGCAATCGGTTAAATTTTAGCGGGCTTTAATCGGATAATAATAGTTCTCATTCTCAGAAAAGAGCGCCTTAAACGACATCGGGGTATGTAAAATCGAAATCGCGAAATCATTTACAAAGCATTTCTTATTTCTGTCAGCTAATTTTCGAGTGAAAAACATTACTATATCATTTTATTGCGTTAGGCGAATCTGTCCCAGTGGAGGACCCCAACCGGCAGGCCGAGGACCTCGAGGCTGGCTCTCAGCGTCAATACTCCCTCAACGATTTCGAGCTGATCCGCGTCATCGGACGCGGCTCCTACGCCAAAGTACTGATGGTCGAACTGAAGAAGACCAAGCGCATCTACGCGATGAAAGTGATCAAGAAGGCCCTGGTGACGGACGACGAAGACATCGATTGGGTGCAGACCGAAAAGCACGTGTTCGAGACCGCCTCCAACCACCCCTTCCTCGTCGGCTTGCACTCCTGCTTCCAGACGCCCTCCAGGCTCTTCTTCGTGATCGAATTCGTCCGCGGTGGAGATCTCATGTTCCATATGCAGCGACAGAGGAGGCTGCCCGAGGAACACGCGCGATTCTACGCGGCCGAGATATCCCTGGCCCTGAATTTCCTCCACTGCAAAGGGATCATCTACAGGGACCTGAAGCTGGACAACGTCCTCCTGGATCACGAGGGGCACATCAAGTTGACTGACTACGGTATGTGTAGAGATGTGAGCGTGAAAAGTTTTCGAAAAATTTTCATTTCATTGAAAAGTTTCAGACTATGTTGAAACTTTTCACTTTGTCTTGAAAAGTTGTTGAAAGATATACAGGGTGGGTAATTTTTCGATGCTCACCATTGGGATCTCCTAAACGGTAAAAGATACGGGGTCGGTTAAATTAGAGAAAAGTTGCACTATTTCTTGGTGATTAAGAATCTGAGGAGAATTCCCGGAAACTTTGATTCGTTCCTGAGTTATCACAAAAAATCTGAAAATTGTCAATTTAAAGAAAAATTAATATCTTCCTAACGATTGATGTTAATTAAATGAAACTTGGAACTTTTATATTTTTGACAGCTGTCAACTGTATGGCATTGACAGAATTTTTCTAGGCCTTCTAGATTTTGAATGAACATAGTCAACTTTTCTTTTTCTTATGGGCGCCATATTGAATTTTAACACCGCCGGATACACAGAAAAATTAGCTTCTCAAAAATGTAGCCAACATTAACGTTTTTGAAAAAATATGTGAAAGCCTGACTCACACGACCGCAAGACGTAATTTATTACTGTTGAATTCAATTGTTTTCACGTGTTATAAGAGATTGAAGAAGTCGGCGTACTTTTTTGCAATTGTTTTTTGTCTAAGTTTAGGCTGAATTTACAAATTATTCAGACTAATTTTCAAATTCTGACATCTGTCAAAAAAGTTCATGTTGACTACCTGTTTGAAAAGCCAATTTTTTTTGTGTATTTGATGGTGTCAAAATTGAATATGGCGGCCATAAAAGAATCAAAAGCTGACTGTCGTTGTTCAAAATCTAGAAGGCCTAGAAAATTTCTGTTAATTCCATTCAATTGACAGCTGCCAAAAATATAAAAGTTCCAAGTTTCATTTAAATAACACCAATCGTTAGGAAGATATTAGTTTTTCTTTAATTGTCAATTTTCAGATTTTTTGTGATAACTCAGGAACGAATCAAAATATCGGGGAATTCTCTTCAGATTCTTAATCAGCAAAAAATAGCGCAACTTTTCTCTAATTTAACCGACCTCGTATCTTTTACCGTTTAGGAGATCCCAATGGTGAGCATCGAAAAATTACCCACCCTGTATATGGTTGAAAGTATCAATGTGGCTATCTATGTGTACAGGGAGGACAACCTTTAATTTTTTTTTTAAAGTTCAAAATTTAATGAAAAATTTCAACAAATGTAGGGGAAGGTGGGGCAGGCGGGTAGCAATGCACAATCGGATGGCCTCGTATTTTTCGTCACCGTGATGCCATCTGCTCGGTAGGTGTCAAGTATCACTTAGAAAGCTCAAAAAGATCCCTGTAGAAAATTTCGTCAACGTATGTCACCCCGTTGTTTCGTATTTTTTATCCGCATTCAGTTTTGTGCATGGTTGAAGTAATTTTACCTCATTTTGGAGCAACACTAAACGTGAGTTAACCTGATTTTCAAGCTTTTAATTGTGATCTGCCATTATTGTTGGCTTCTTAGCTATTGCTGGGGGGTGTTGTCAAGTATTTATCTCACGATGGAAAACTTTCACCACCTCTGTTTGAACACGTGTTCTCGGGGTATAACCGTCGGGGCATTGCGGCCGTAATGCCTTTACGAAGAAGTTTTACGAAAAAGCTTTACGAAGAAATTTTTTTACTATAAGAATTCCAAAAATCCCATAAAACAAGCAAAGCGGACAAAGAAGGCAATCAGTTCAGAAGATGATACTTACAGATAAAAGCGACACAGAACGTTCTGATGTAGCCTGCATGTTGGATTCGGTGTACAGTCAGGAGATAAAATATTGGCCCTTGACCGCGAACAATGTCGACAGATTCTTACAAAAGACACTCAAAATAGGTTTGTGAAGGCTTGTATTCCCCTCGAGTCGATTTAATAAAGAGGTTTTCACGTTCAATTTAAATTTTTTTGATAAAGCTTATGAGAATCTATCCTCATTGTGAGCGGTCCAGGGCCATTATTTTATCTCCTGAGTGTACCAAATGTGAAAATTGGGCTCATGAGGGTTGCAGATGAAGATCTAGATGGGTTCGCTTGCGATACATGCCTTACTCAGGATGAATAGCTACGTTCGGTTGTGCCCCTCATGAATTCCGATTATGCCCCTACAGGATTTAGCAATGCCTAACAGAATATTTTTCTTACGCTTTGTTTTGAAATATGTTAAACATTTATTTCCCTAGTTTTGTAGTTCAATAGTTCGTCGTTCCATAACATTCAATCAAAATCCTTTAGAATGTATTTTTTCTCAATTTACTCAAGACTCCCGTTAGCTATGCGGTTCTGCCCCACCTTCCCCTACTTTTAACAAGCGATCGCCTTCTACTACCTCTACTCTTAAACATCGCCGTCTTGTAATAAAGACTTTGAAGCTGAATCTCTCGGGCCACCATTCAAATGCACTTCGCCGATGAGGGTCAAATAACTCGAAACCGGTCCGAAGTTTTTGAATGGTGGCCCGAAAGATTCAGGTATTTAAATTTGTTTAAATGTAGGTACTTTTCGTAAAAACTAACATCTCTAGGTATGTGCAAGGAGGGGATCAGGCAGGGGGACACCACCTCCACGTTTTGCGGCACCCCCAATTACATCGCTCCCGAGATCCTGCGCGGGGAGGATTACGGTTTCTCGGTAGATTGGTGGGCCCTAGGAGTCCTACTTTACGAAATGTTGGCGGGAAGATCCCCCTTCGATATTGCAGGTGCTTCGGAGAATCCCGACCAGAACACCGAAGACTATTTATTCCAAGTTATTTTGGAAAAGACGATTCGTATCCCAAGGTCGCTTAGTGTGAAGGCTGCCAACGTGTTGAAAGGGTTTTTGAATAAGAATCCTGCCGACAGGCTCGGGTGCACTAGTCATGACTCCTTCGGGGAGATCACCAGCCACCCCTTCTTCAAGAGCATCGATTGGGATATGGTAAGTCACTTTTTGACACTATGACGTCACTGATTCACATTAGTTGAGACAGAGGGCGGTGCTGCCGCAATTTTTGCCCAATGCTCGAAACGTTTTGCAAAATTTCGACTCGCAGTTTACTTTGGAGTCGATTTCTTTCACTCCGGAGGATGCGTAAGTAATTTTTAATCCCGAGTTACACAAGGTTATGTAATTGCACACAGCTAATCTAGACCAATAGAAAAGCTTTAAGTACGTCTACATCATCAAGAACGCCGTGAAAATTTAGTGGCATGTCGAAACTTTACTGACAGCCAGATAGTTGCATCTCACTAACAACAATTTACGCGACCTATTTCATATGTACAGTGTGTCTCATTTTAACTGGAACCACCCAAATATTTCGGTTAATGTTGAGCAAATCAACTCGCTCTTTTTTTGCACATGTAGAGCTCCAGAATCTGCATCTGCGTAATACTTCACCTTTTTGTTATCCCGAAATCTCGACCCACTTAAATTAAAGAGGCATTTTTTTACCGAAAAAGTTCATTAAGAAAAGTTGCTCAGGATGACTCCAAATGGGTAAATCCGAACTTTCAGCCCAAAATAAAAAAGTTAAATTTCTGGAGGAAAGAATCAAAAATATCGAAAACTTCAATATTTGTGCAACAAGAGGGTTGCTGTGTAATTAAAAAACAATTGAAATAAGTTTGTTTGACATTTGTTGTTAGCTATATCTATGAGCTGGGCAAAATTTAACAAACAACAAAATAAACAATAACCTTAATAATTCCAAGTTTTTCTGCGATGATTGTTTAATTTTGTCCAGCCATAGCTAACAGCAACTGTCAAACACTCATTTCAATTGATTTTAATTACACGGCAACCCTTTTGTTGTAAAAATAATAAAGTTTTCGATATTTTTCATTTGATTATTATATACATTAAGTATTGAACCAATCCAAAGCTAGATTTTGTTCACAGTAATAATAATAATAATAATAATAATAGTAACTTATTCCTGCGACAATACAAATTGTATGGAACACGTCAAAACAAGAAATATAGGTAATATATATGTATAACATGAACAGTTGTAAAACACATGAACAAGACATCAAAGATTACTATTGCAGGTTTTACCGTAGCAGTGTTGGTTCATTCAAATATTCATCTATTGAATAGTAGGCTTTATCAATAAGTATGTTCTTTACATTACTTTTAAAATGTTTTAAATCCAAGTCACCAATTGAGGGATGCAATTTGTTAAAAAATTTTACGGCTAAAAAATGTGGGCTTTTTTCATAAATACTAGTTTTATGCTTAGAAATTTCTAGCAAATTGGTATTGCGAGTGTGATAGCTATGATTTGAGTTCAATCTACTGAATGTATTAATGTTAGATTTAGCATGAATGAGTACTGCAAGGATAAATATACAGGGTAGCGTCATTATTTGAAGATCTTTAAAATATCCACGACAGCTTGTCCTTGGATGAACTCCCACCATAGATCTTAGTGCCCTTTTTTGCATTTTAAAAACACGGTCTGAGTCCGGCGAGGCTCCCCATGCAATTATACCATAATTAAGTAATGAATGTATATGTGAAAAATAGTATACTATGAGAACATTTGTAGTGACTGTACCTTTTAACCTTTTTAGGGCATAGCATGATACTGCTAATCGTTTGCATAGAGCATCTATGTGCTTAGACCACTTTAACCTAGCTACTCTAGATTACAGTGATAAGACGACAGTCGTAGTTCAAATCAACTGGTAATCCTACGACATTTAACACAACTGTCATTAAAAAATGGCAAAAGTAAAAATATACTCAAAGTAAACATTTAATCAGATTTAGAAAAAGATACGGTTACCAGATTTGTACAGAAAATTGTTGGGTAATTTTAAACTGTGTGGTATCTTGTTATAATTACACCAAACTCACTCGCCGGAATGTAAATTTGTAGCACTTTATAACATTCTCCTAAAACTCACGAGCCAACAACAGGAACTTAACATTACTTTAAACACTGGAAATTTCATACCAAGAATGTTATAATGCGGTTAAAATAAAATTCAATCGCCGTAATCAGCCGTAGGTATACATAAATGTTTAAATCTTGTTGAAAATAAATAATTTCACTTCTATTTTGCGACGTGAAACTCAGTTGACAAATGACTGACAGCTGACAGCGATGATCCAACATTTTTACACTACCTGGATTCGAACGTACTTTGGAACTATTTCAATACTTTTAATTTATAAAATAATCTGTAAAATATGATTCGTCGTCTCTTGATTGCCTTGTTGAGTCCTCATGGATTCACTACTCGTCAATGGTAGATTTTTTTTTTTTCAAAAAGACGACGAGAGCTTGCTCGACGTCAAACCCGCGGCAATCAAGAGACGACTTATCATATTACTAATGAAAATCTGAAAATATGGCGAAAGTATGAAAGAAATATAGACAATTTTCGGAATTCATCATCATCATGATGTAGGGTCGGTTATTCATCAAAATCATACAGGGAGTCCTCGAATTCGACCACGAAAATTTGTGGGCGTATTCTTTGGTCAAAAATAAAATTAAAAACGTCTATAAAAACTTTTCGATTTCCGTTTCCTAAGGGAGCTACAGCCCCCTCAATGTAGGTGTTATCTTTTAGTTATTTACGGATAATTTCTGAACCGTTTAAGTTACGGTAACCAAATTTGGATCACTGATTTAGCTTATTGGACTACATAATCTCCTGTAATTTTACCAAAATTGAACTACGAGAACCCGGATATTCTTGCCTACCATGATGTTAAATTCTTCCAAACTTTTTCTTAATCCATTGGAAAATTTATGTGGTTCGTTTTTCAATAAAGGCTAGTTTATAGTGGGAACGGTCTCTAACTTTATTCTTTGTTATTTATCCTTTATTCATCAAAAATTTTGCTTCCCGTTTACAATGGTATGAGAAATAGTGACACCTGTCATTTTTGTTCTTTTGTTGTGTCAAAACCACGTGTCAAAACGAAAAAAATTACACCAACATTAAATAAAATAAATTTTGCTTTGATTTATGATTACATTTTTTTCAGACCTAGCTTAGTTTTTGCGAAACATTTGGAATCTTCTAAACGATAAAAGGTCCGAGGTCGGTTAAATTAGAGAAAAGTTGCACTATTTCTTGGTGATTAAAATTCTGAAGAGAATTCCCCGATATTTTGATTCGTTCCTGAGTTATCATAAAAAATCTGAAAATTGCCAATTTAAAGAAAAATTGATATCTTCCTATTCGTATTTCGTTCTGCGGTGCGTTTCCCTGACGGGTCCGCTGCATTCAGACCTTATGGTCCATTATGCCCGCACTGTGACAGTTATCCATTTCCTACAGGAACCCCGGTTCTGCAAAGACCCAGTACTTCTGCTGTAGAAACTGAATAGTGTTAATCGGGTGCTAGAAAAGCCACCCCGCTTTGCTATACCACGGCGGGTACTCTTTAGGGAGTTTGTTGAAGCTTCGTCCCGCGAACCCACTATAACCGGCAGGTCTTTTTCAGCCCTGCCGGATACAACTGGTTTCTTGGTGTCGAAGGCAGCTTAAAGTGTACCCTTAAAGGGTTCAGTTGAGGTATCAATTTATGTCCCTCTATGTTACAAACTGCAGACATCTTCCCCCAGTGTGGCCGACGGTTCTTGATGGACAGCCCCATCAGCCACAACTGGTTGTTGGTGCCACAGTCCCTGAGGGTCTGCCAGTGTCACGGTACCTGTGCAGCTGTGGTATCTTTTTCAGTCCCATCAGTCACAACTAGTCCCTAGCGTCCTGCGCAGCACTATTATAACTACCCTTCCGTACAGACTGCAGACATCTTCCCCCCGTGTGGCCGATGGTTCCTGGTGGACAGCCCCATCAGCCACAACTGGTTGTTGGTGCCACAGTCCCTGAGGGTCTGCCAGTGTCACGGTACCTGTGCAACTGCGGTGTCTTTTTCAGTCCCATCAGTCACAATTAGTCCCTAGCCACAAAAGTCTGATAGGTCTTCCTAACTTTTGATGTTATTGAAATGAAACTTGGAACTGTTATATTTTTCACAGCTGTCAATTGATTTGTACATATTTTCATCCATATTTATTATAAAACGATAAGTTTAACTTCTTGTTGGGCCTCTTGTACAGTACAATATTATAAACCAAATATGTAATAAAGCTATACAGGGTGGTGAATTTTTCGTTGTCCACCGTCGGAATCTCGGAATTGGAGAGATCGAGAGTAAAATGCCAAGAATGACGTTTGCCCGAAAAGACAAATGTCAGTCTTAATTTTAATTAAGTGATAAGTAACGTCGGTGTAACAGCTGTCACTGATCCCCTCCTTACTATTTTGACAGTAGTTGACAAAACTTTTAAACTTGACACACCTTTAAGAGCAATACAATTTTTCTTTTTTCTCTTTTTCTTCAGAGATTCATGGCTAATTTGATTTTTTTTAAACAGCACTAGCGGTCAAATTTTTTTTTTCTTATTTCAACTGTGAAACACTTACATATAATATTTTCATCAATAACTTAGAAAATCCTAAAAAAGAAAAGTTGTAGTCTTCTCTGATGATACCGTGGGTCAGATTCCCATAATTCGTTTTTAAGATTTTTAACATGTTATTCTAACGCTTACTGCAGGTAGAAGGAAATAGTGTACAAAATGTTTCCCCGTTGTTAATGTTATCCCCTCGAGATTTTTGCCTATTCAATTAAAAAAAAAGATACCGTTTGTTTTGTTATACTTGCAAAGTTGAAACAATTTCTATGATATTTCTTCCGTTAGTTTGCAACGTAATTGCTTCCACGTTATTTAAAAAAATCAAAACAGATTGTGACTGTAATTTGTGCGCCAGAAGTTTAAATCAACTTCAGCCAATTAGAACAGTACATTCGGAAAACTCCGCCCACTAACTATGTATAGTAGTCCAAAAGCTGTAAGGTTATATAGCAGCAATAAAATTTGTAAATAAAGGTTCATTACCTGGGGATTTTCCCGCAGTGCACGTTTGGTAGCTTCGCAGGACCGGCTTCAAAATTTCTTTCCCCAATGAAATAAAATTAACACCAGATAAATTAGTTAATTTAATTAATAATTTATTAAGACTATACCTACAATTAATACATCAAATAATTACGGAAATAGAACAAGATAGGCGCTGGAATCGTATATAATCGCTGCGGCCTCGACTGGCGCTAAGTTGGAGTCCGGCTCTGGCAGCTCTGCAAAGGTGTCTTGGATGCTTTACCTGGTTTGTTTACATTATCATCACTGCTGGTCCATTGTTCCCTCAATTAGCTTTCAGACAATGCAAAATTTTTATGAGGGCCATATAACCTTACAGGATTTGGACTACTATACCGATGGAGGTTCAGCCAATGACACTGAAAAGTTTGTCGGCCATTTGTCAGCATATATGACGTCATATATGCTGACTTCGAATTTTCAAGATTTTTTAATTAAAAAACTACGAAGTTTTGAAACATTTTATTTACCGAGGAGGTCTTGACGAAGTGTATTCTTTGTTATTTTATAATTTTTAAAAATTGTTGGAAATGCCCATTATTTAGTGTAAGTAGTTGTCTAGAAGTGCTATTGGTAGTTAGAGGGCGCTTGCATTGTTCCAGCTCGAGCAGAAGCAAATAACGCCCCCTTATCGGCCTAGGCTAGAATCAGACCGCGACCTCGCCAACTTCCCCCCAGAATTCACCGACGAGCCAGTCCACCTCACCCCCGACGATCCGTAAGTACCTACCACTCTCGACCAATCAAATTTAACGTTTGTTTAACCTGCAGTCACGTGATCGAGAAAATCGACCAATCGGAATTCGAAGGATTCGAATACGTGAACCCCCTCCTAATGTCGTTGGAAGATTGTGTGTGACACAACGTGCGCTGCGCCCTCCACCCGAACAACCTACCCCCACCGCCGTTACATCGACACCCCCCACCCTCATTCCCCCCACCCCCACCGCCCGACCTGTTCTACGAGGACGACGGCAGGTACTTACAGGTGGACGTGAGGACCAGTAAGTCCATCTTGCAAAATATTTTCTGCCTTCCTCTCAACTAAAGCGGCGTTTTCTTCCAGGGGGGATCAAGAAAGGTTAAATTGACAGTTTTCCTCGACTATTTTTTTTGATCCCCCCACCTTTCTTGTTGCTAACTTAATGCCAACGAAGCTTTAGGGAATTCAGCACTATGTACATAGGAAATTGATATGAACGGAATTGGTTGTTGCGTTAGTCAGTTTTTGAGATTGTATTTTTAAGTAGGAGACTTAAAAATAGTTTTGTTTGCACATTCAATTATTATTATTGTTAAAACCAATGACTGATGTCAAAAAGAGCAAAGCCCACTTTGCGGCGACCTTGCGAGAATTTTTTATTATATACAGATCGAGAATGACTATATATAATAGAGTAGCTAAAAAGATATATACTGTCTCGCTTTACAAAGTTTAACCATATATTCCTCGTTACTTATTATTATTTCTAGAATTTAATGTTAAGTATTTATGTCACACTTTAAAAGTATTATTTTACATTCCCGGAACCCGATATGCGATTTGTTTAGCGTTTGATAGGTTCTATTTATATATAATTTAATAAAGACTTCATTATTTCAAATGATACTGTGATATTTATAATCTCTTCCTTGTGAATTTTGTCATCCTATCTTAAAGGGGTACTAAAGAGAAATTACGTCAAAAATTATGTTCAGAAATAAGTCAGGAATACATTTGCGGTTTACTTTTAAGTCAAGCAGAGATAAATCGTATCATACCCTCTCTGCTTACTCGTACGTCACACAAAAGAAAGTCTAAATTCTAAAATTTATCAAAGAATCTGCTGTTTTTTTAATCCGCATAGAAGTTGAATCACAAGGGTTATACAATTATTTATTTTAAGGTTTTTTGTCAAATTTTTATACGCAACTTTCTTTTATCAATCATCATTCTTCCGATGTGAGCCGAAAGAGATATGAACAGCTCGCAAGATTTTGAAGCGAGCTTTCGGCGGGGCCGAAAGCGAGTAGTCTTCAGCAAATTACAAGCTAACACCATCATTCCGGTGAGTTTTCGGCGAAGCTGAAAATTTTTTTTTACCTCATTTGACAGGTGACAGTTTTAGCGCTGTTTGACAGTAAAATGATGGCCAACGGGCATTTAACCGAGTCATGCCAGGTTTCTCCCATAAATGTGCAGAATCGTTGCGCATGTTGTCTACAGGTTGTCCCGGAATTATGATGCCAACGCTTAATCAGAGCTTTCTTTCATAAAAATATGTCGAAAAGTATGTTTTGGAGTATTTTGTTTATTTCTCAGTAAAGTATTCGACAGAAATAGCTGTTAGGTATCTGGTATCTGTTTCTTATGATAAAGCAACTTAATACCTACAAAACTTTTTCCGCTCTTGAAATATTTTCGTTTACGCAACCGTTTTCGAGAAAAAATCAAATTGTCGCAGATTTTCACATTGACAGTAACCTATAAATGAGAAAATTTGCGACGACAATTTGATTATTTCTCGAGAACGGTCGCACAACCGAAAAAATTTCAAGAGTGGAAAAAGTTTTGTTTTAAGTTGCTTTATCATAAAAATGGATATCTAACAGCAATTTCTGTCGAACAAAACTTTTTAGGAATATTTCTGTGGGGCACCCTCCTAGTCCGGCCCTTGTGTCGTTTACTGACAAATAAACAAAATATACGAAAATATAAGTACTCAAGAGCTAATTAAATGCGCAAAATATGAAAACCGCAAATAAAGCGGTTTCTGGAATAAAAACGAAAAACAATACTCGATGTGGAGCATCACATTCTCAGCCCAATAATAATAATAATAAGTTTATTTGCCCAACAGAATTATACATTCCAATTATAGGACAAACTAAGAGACAAAAGATGAGAAAATAATACATAATTGAACAGAAATAGAAAAAGTGAATACACGTACTCAATGACTGATTAGTTAACCGAGGCTTCGATATAACATTTTCTAATAGAGTGAAGACTGGAGAAGTTAATGTCACATTTCAGCGCTACTGAATAACTGAATACTGAATAACTGAATACTGAATAACTCAGAAACGATTGACTTATGGAATATGGTTGATAGGAATTCTTTTCGACATATTTTTATGTAAGAAAGCTCTGGTTAAGCGTGGTTGCCATTATAATTACGGGACACCCTGTATCTCTTTTAATTAGGAACCTTAATGCCCAGTAACCATCGACCATCGATAAGCCGGCCTTCACTGATTAAAATTTTAACAGGAGTCAATGTTGCAGCCTCTTCATCAAATGTTTTCTAAAGTACTTTTTGCCTTTAACTGACAACAGCTACATTTTTTGACCATACTGTACTAAAATTTTTATCAAGTTCCAACGTTGCAGCTTCTTTGGATATTTTCAAAACTATTCTTTGCTTTTACGAGTTGTAACTCTGAATTGTCAACACTGTACGAAAATTTTAAGGAGTGCCTCTTCAAATATTTCCAAAGATACTTTTTGCCCTTTTGATGGATTACAATGGGGTAGATTCAAAGTCTCGTTCCACAAAAACACAAATATTATTTACTGTTTAGGACGCGTTTCGGGATGTTACTCCATCTTCAGCTAAAAAATAAATTAACGCAAAATAATACAAAACAGTTGCCTGAAAATAAGAAAAAACATTTTGGTCAAAAAAGACAAATATCAGTTTTGGGTCACACTGTAAATTCATTAATTCATTTTTAATGCATTTTTTTAACCCCACTGTACTAAAATTTTAACAAGAACCCCTATTGCAGCTGTGTGAGTAAAACAATGGTATTATACAGGGTGTCCCAATTGTCTGTATTCGGTCGATAACTCCATTGCTGTTAGAGATAGCGAAAAATTGTTGAATACAAAGTTGGAGAGGATCAAACAAGGCACATTTTAAAAATACAATCCTGTATACAGGCTGTCCCACTAAGGAGTAAGAACACAAACATTGGTTTTTTTAAATGGAACACCCTGTATTTTAATTTTTTATTGGATTCTATGATGAATTCCAAGTAACATTCATTAATCATGTTTTCATCTGAAACGAATGATTTAGAAGATGTTGGTAATTTTGTGGAAAAAATTACTTTTGCAGTACTTGTTTTGAAAAATCACCCCCCAACCAATTTTCAACCTTTGGTTTTGTAAATTTGGCATGTCATTAAGGTGGCTTTGGGCTATCTTTCAAGCACTTGAAAACGGTCTTAGCTTCTTAAGTTCGTCTCCAGTAACATTATGAACCGTCTAAAATGTAGAGGTTTAAATTTCGAAATTTTTAAATGGCACCACTATCAAATGTTATAGCCATAAGCTGTAACATTAAATTTGCTTTCGTTTTATTTAAGATGTCCCTATATCCAAGTCTCGAATTTCTCGTTTTATTCAGTAAAATATGATTTTTAGGAATTTCCATCTTTAGCTTACAATAATGTTTTTGAAAGGCTGCTCGGACACATGTCACAATAGGTGTCACAAATTCTATCAGCCGGAATCCTGCGTTAATTAACCATAAATTGTGATCAAGTGTTTTTTTTTTAATGTTCATTTATGGAACGCAAGAATGTACCTACTCAAAAAAGTTGCAGCATTTTCAGCACTTAGGTACTTACCAAAATGAAATAAATAGATACCAATTGCACTTTTAGAATAGGTAGGTACTTTCTTAATTACTTACTTACCAACTTAATTTTTTTTTAATTTTCTGTTATTTAAAAACCACAGGTAGGTACCTGTCAAAATAAAGTGATTATAATGCCAATGATTTGGCTTTGATGATGAGCAATTTGTGTTCGAAACATGTTAGCTGTTGAAATAAACCTTTTCGGTATAGTGGGCGTTTCTGGTGATAGTTATAATAATTACGCTTTGTTTTTACAGACACAGAATTTATTGCAGATCCTGTTTGTAGCCCAAAGACAATTGGGCAAATTATGAAACGCATCCTTAAATATTAGATCTATAGAAATTGTAATTCGACTGATAACACATTTGACACCTGCAATGAAATGTAGCCAGAGCCAACCATCTAAAAACATCAGGAAGAGAACGATGAAAATTGCGTTTTACTTAATAAATCGAAAAACACAAAACTTGGATATAGGAACATTTTATATTAAACGAAAGCAAATTTAATTTTACAACATATGGCTATAACATTTGATGGTGGTGCCATTTAAAAATTTCGGAATATTAACCTCTACATTTTTGAAGGTTCATAATGCGACTGGGGACGAACTTGAGAAGCTAAGACCGTTTTCGAGAGCTTTAAATATAGCCCAAACCTTCCTTAATGACATGCTAAATTTCCAAAACCAAAGGTTGAAAATTGGTTGTAGGGTGATTTTTCAAAATAAGTACTGCAAAAGTAATTTTTCCCGCAAAATTGCCAATATCTTCTAAACCATTCGCTTCAGATGAAAACATGATTAATGAATGTTACTTGGAATTCATCATAGAATCCAATAAAAAATTAAAATATTGGGTGTTCCATTTAAAAAAACCTATGTTTGTGTTCTTACTCCTTAGTGAGACAGCCTGTATACAGGATTGTACTTTTAAAATGTGCCTTGTTTGACCTTCTCCAACTTTGTATTTAACAATTTTTCGCTATCTCTAACAGCAATAGAGTTATCGACCGAATACAGACAATTGGGACACCCTGTATATTGTTTGCTTTTAACAGTTTTAGCGACAAGATTCTTTTGATCTTACTATAAAAAATTTTAACGAGCCATAATTGCAGCCTCTTGAAATATTTTCAAAGGTACTTTTTGTTTTTAACAGTGTATGGGTAGATGAATTAAGGGGGCTATCCAGTCAGGTTATCTTTCTCTCTCTGATTTTCGAGAAATCATTTTATTTCGTGGGAATCAACGGCTTTATTTGAACTGCAACTCTGTCGCGGCATAGAGGTTATCAGTAAGTGTATTTTTTCCATTTACACATAATCATGTTTGAAGTCATAAATTGAAGAGTCCGGATTAATGTTGAACTTTTCAGATTATGACCTTAAATGTAAGAATATTGAAAGAAAAAATTACACAAAGTGTGTCGGTTTATATTCTCACGCTACAAACTCAGAATTAAAATTAGGACTCATTTTTGAGGAATAAAATCATTGAGAGAAAGACAATCTGACTGGATAGTACTTTGTACAAGACTTTTTCGGTAGCCGAAAGCTCAAATCGGAGTAGTACTTCTAACACCGCTATAAATTTCTTGTTGTTTTGTTGTTGGATCGATGACGTTTCAACCCTCAAATCTGCATAGCACATGCAGCAAGATAAACGAAAGGGGGCACCGTCTAAAGCTACCTTTACTCTACTACAGTGCTATTCAGAAAATATGTGATAACAGGAGGCTATGGAAACAAGTGAAACGCAATTTGTCGAAAGGACGCTTGTCTAAAGTTAATTTGTACACTCACGAGATAAAATAGCAGATGTCATGCCCCTAAACAAGTCCACAGTAAAATGACAGATGATGATAGGACCTGTACGAACTAACTTGGACAAACATCCTTTCGACAGATTGTGATTCAATTCTATGGATTCATTTGTGTCCACAGCGACCCGTTGTCACATATTTTCTGAACAGATGTCTGTTTGATTCACATTTTGGACCACCGCTAGTAGAATAAAGCGCTCAGAAATTGGTGTGATTGTCAGACGCACTAGGTTCAAGGACAGTGCAACTTATTAAAAAATAAATTTATTTTATCACAATTCTGACATCACTCGACCTTGGGCTTCACACTCTTGATGTAGCCTTGCACGGCAGCCGACCTGAACAGCAATACTGAAATAACCGAGCCCAGGGTGGCCCCAATCCAATATACCACCATGTGCTCGACGAAAGTGTTGCCACGACAACCCAATTTCAGCGAGGTGGCGAGTGCTGGATTGAAGTATCCACCGGAAAAGTTGAACGCTGAAATTTGCCTGTGTTTAGCGTCTAACCGAATCAGAAAAGTGGTTAAAAAGCAGTTTTTTCCCTTTTGCAAGCAGAAAATGTGAAAAACTCGAAGGATCGTTGGTGGCGCTACCGCTAGATGGCAGCAGATCCTACATTCTGTTACTATTCAAATTCCCTCTTGGTTACAAAACCAAGCCATTCCTCTAGAATTGTTGATTTTCTCCCCACCCCAAGTCTCAACTTACCGACAACTACCATCATGGTCCCGAAGAACGCGTCCAGCACATTCCCGTATTTAGTTTCAGTTTCAGCGATGATCTTGGAAGTGAGACGGCAGAGACACGTGGCCGCTGCCTCAATCAGTGCCCCCACTATCATGTGGACTTGTAGATCGGCGACGCACTCTTCGAAAGCTTTATCCCTGTGGGTTTCCACGAGTTCCATGGCCCACAGGATCTGCACGTAGCGGAAGGTGACCAAAGCCCCCAGAAGTTGAGCGAAAATCAAGAGGGCGGCGTTGCTGAAGTCGCGAGCGCCCTCTACGATCTCTTCTATTGGGCTGTAGGGGCAGGCGGACGCCGTCTCCCAGGTTAAGCCCCACCATAGCGTCAGCAGGAATAAGTACACAGCGTAAGTCCACACCCCCCAGTTATCTGCCACTTTATCATGATCATTAGTTGGGTACTTAACTTAAGTAACGTTTTTACATTGCACTTTGAAACAGTGCTGCAGTCCGACGTATACACAAATTCAAAATTTAGACTCTAGGGTATACTTAAAAAATTCTATAGTTACGCTAGAATAGTATACGACAGTGGCGGATTTAGGGGGGGGGGCGAGGGGGCGATCGCCCCCCCCGAGATCCGTACCTAATCATAAACTTCGTACATAGTGGGCTGTGTAGGCGGCCGCCTGGGGCGGCAAAATTTTAGGGCGGCAGTTTGGGGTTTCCAAAAACTTTTTGGGGCGTCACAGTTACACAATTTGATTGAGCATTTCTTATAATAATTATTCAGACATGAGGTTTTAAAATAAAATGTAGGTTTACTTAAGCAAGGGCGGGACCTAGGACGTCCTAGGGGGAGTAGAGTTAGTCGCTATGATTCAAAAATTTCATGCAGAAATGTCCTATTTTACTCTTTTTGTAAGAAATGCGATCTCGATAAAAAATTCTCCTTATGGGACTTAAGTTTTTCAAATAATGTTACTAACATTCTGAAGTGCTTAGAAAATGCGTGACCTTGAAATTTTGTAAAATTTTCGCCTGCGGCGCATTTTCAACCCCCCCTGCCATTACTGTCTAACAAATTATTCCCCCATTCAACGAGCCCCACTATTAGAGCGGCATAATTTTACTTCCGGCAAAACTTCCTAAGTGGCCCCTGCGTCCACTGGTTTAAAATTATGGTTTCCCATCAATTCGCCCCCCCCCCGAGATTGTCTTCTGGATCCGCCACTGGTATACGAACGTAGACCTAAGAGATCGTGAGAGTAATAAACACCGATATGCAGGACAATATTCCTAGAAAAGTTTAAATTTGCTATTTCCTGCAACAGAGGGTTGGGGAAAACCCCAGCAAATGACCCTCACCGCGCGGATGGCTCATTTATACCTGGCCTCCAAACCCACCCCAGGTTACCTGACCGCTAAAACGGGGTTGATCATTCATATTTTGTGTTTATTCTGGTGACAAGTGTGCGAAAAGTGAAATGAGTTAAAATAACTGCAATACACGACTAATTCATCGGTTAAACGGAAATCTAATGAGGCCGCCATAGAGTTTTTTAAGTTTTAAGTTTGATTTTTGAACTTTTTTGAGCTTTTTTCTTATAAAGGCGGTTTAACATGACGACATTCATTATACAAAATTCTCGATAAAACGGAGTACCTAAAATGCACAGTAATGCTTTGCTAATATTTTCAGAATTTAAAAATAGTTTGAATTTCCAAATAAAGAATTTCTGTTTTATGTTTACATAATGGCCGGTATGAATAAACGGTAACAAAGCTTTTACTTATAGTTCTATCCTTTTCTCGTGCATGAAAAATTTGTATTTGCATCCTTTGTTAATGCGAGTATGAGCATCTTGTAACGCTTTATTCATACCGGCCAATGGCTGGTATGAATAAACGGTAACAAATCTTTTGCTCATAGTTTTATCCTTTTCTCGTGCATGAAAAACTTATATTTGCATCCTTTATTAATGTAAGTATGAGCATCTTGTAACACTTTTTTCATTCCACACAATGGCCGGTATGAATAAACGGTTACAAAGCTTTTGCTTATAGTTCTATCCTTTTCTAGTGCACGAAAAACTTATATTTGCATCCTTTATTAATGCAAGTATGAGCATCTTGTAACACTTTATACATTCCACCCAATGGGAGAAATGAATAAAGCGTTACAAGATGCTTAAGCTTGCATTAATAAAGGATAGAAATACAAGTATTTCCTGCGTAAGATAAGAATACAACAACTACAAGCAAAAGCTCGGTTACCCTTTATTCATATCAGCTTTTGAGTGTGTTCATTGCATCCTCATATTGGCCGATATGAATAAACGGTCACAAAGCTTTTGCTTATAGTTCTATCCTTTTCTCGTGCACGAAAAACTTGTATTTGCATCCTTTGTTAATGGGAGTATGAGCGTCTTGCAACCCTTTATTCATGCCAGCCAATGGTCGGTATGAATAAACTGTAACAAAGCTTTTGCTTATAGTTCTATCCTTGGCAGAAGTGAATAAAGCGTTACAAGATGCTTAAGCTTGCATTAATAAAGGATAGAAATACAAGTATTTCCTGCATAAGATAAGGATACAACAACTACAAGCAGAAGCTCGGTTATCCTTTATTCATATCAGCCTTTGAGTGTGTTCATTGCATCCTCATATTGGCCGATATGAATAAATGGTAACAAAGCTTTTTTGTATATCTTCGTTAGGTTTTGTGCAATGCCTTCTAGTTTTATACTCGACGTAGCTGAAGGTTGAGGTCGTCGATACCACTCATCGGATTTGAATTCGCACCATCAGTGTCCTTCCTAAGGACTTTAATTTAACAACATTATTTAGGCCAATGGGGTTTCGTCACCCATTGATACATATGACAGTGACGTTTAGACAGGATTGAAGGCCGTTATTTCCTCTTTCCAAAATGTCCTTCAAAATGAAAATTAATCCATCCCTAATTTTTTTGTGAATTTTCTTCCAAGGCTCCAAATCGCATAATTTGCAACAAAAAGTACAGAGACGATGAAAACTCGGTAGCCATTTTTGTTTAAGTTGTAAATTATGCAGATTATTAGCTTAATTTACAACTTAAATTAAAAATGCAGATTAATCTGCTCAAATTACAACTTAAATCAAACATGCCTACGGAGTTTTCATCGTTTCTGACTTTTTCTTGCAAATTATGCGATTTAGAGCTTTGGAAGAAAATTCACAAACAATTTAGGGATGGATTAATTTTCATTTTGAAGGACATTTTGGAAAGAGGAAAGAACGACTTTCAATCCTGTCTAAACGCCACTGTCATGTGTCAAAGGGTAACGAAACCCTATTCGCCTAAATAATGGTGTTAAATGAAAGTCCTTAGGAACGACAATGATGGTGCGAATTCAAATCCAATGAGTCGCATCGACGACCTCAACCTTCAGCTACATCGAGTATAAAACTAAAAAATATCGCACAAAAACTAACGAAGATATACAAAAAAGAAAACTGTCCTGTTTTTTATGAGCCACCCTTTAGTTCTATCCTTTTCTCGTTCACGAAAAAATTGTATTTGCATCCTTTGTTAATGGGAGTATGAGCATCTTGTAGCACTTTATTCATGCCAGCCAATGGTCGGTATGAATAAACTGTAACAAAGCTTTTGCTTATAGTTCTATCCTTTTCTCGTACGCGAAAAACTTATATTTGCGTTCTTTATTAATGCAAGTATGAGTATCTTGTAACACTTTATTCATTCCGCCCATTATCACAGCATATGATTGCATATTTGCTGGTATAAATAAAGTGTTACAAAATGCTCATACTAGCGTTAATAAAGGATGTAAATATGTTTTTCGTGCACGAGAAAAGGATAGAATTATAAGCAACAGCTTTGTTACCGTTTATTCATACCGGCCATTGTCAAGCGTATACTTAAATAACATTTTTGAAAATAGTCATCACGTTTCATTTACCAAAGGTTTTAAAAGCAGCGAATGCGTATACCCAAAAACTTTTTTAAGACTACAGCACTGCTTTGAAAGTACCTAAGTTAAAGCGGCTTAAGTCAGTTAAAACATTTATGTAGTTAAATTTCTTAATCGCTGCATGACGACATGAAGCGATCCTTACATGTAACAAAATAATCTGAGCCAAATTTCTCTGGGCCAAATTATAGGAATTAGGTCTAGTCTGGATTGGCTCACATAAACGAGAATGACTTACCAACAATCAGCTCGAAGCAAGCCGCGCATAGCTCTAATGTAGCCAGGAATTCCAGGAGCATGTGCTTGACGATCCCATCTCCAAGGAGGCTGTTTATTAGTTTCCTCAAACATGCGGCCAATACCAAAGTTAGGATTATGTAAGTTGTCGATATGATCAACGGATGGACGCCGAAGATGTTCCTTTTCTTGCTAAAAAAGTGATAACCTTATCATTGGCGAGTATAGCCGAATGGTTGTCGGGAAGTCGAGCCTACTTTTCTTCGGACATGGCGCGCCGACCCTGCTTTAAATGTTTGACAGTGACAGGTTCAAAATGTATCCTGGTCCTGACCTACTCGCGTTAATTCTACATACTACAGAGCAATCAATAAAGAATGTTGTAATACTCTCCATTCATTTTCTATTGAAGTGACAGAGTGACAGAACGTTAAAATTAGAATTTTATGTTGATATGAGGAAATTTTGCAAGGAATTTTACTAACAGGTGAGTTGCTAGAAGCGATACATCAGAAAACATGACAAATGTCAAAATTTTGCAATTGCTCTGAATTGGCGCAAAATGGCCTTTGTGTGCGTGCAGTTTTGAGTAAAGTGCAAAAAAAAATATTCACGAAAAAGCCTCACGTGCGTTTATCAGTGACACTGCTGCTAACAATAAAAATAAACTCTAGAAGATTTGGGTTATGTAATGTTTTTGCTTTCCCGCTAAATTTCGATCAAATTGTCAAAAGTACAGGCTCTTACAAATTAGGGTTGTACAGTTCCAGAAAAACTTTAGTTCTGCTATAGAAAATTAACAGACTTAAGTATAGGTATATTAGATGTGAGATTTGATTTTAAAACTGAAATTGTTCCAAGTTAAAACTATAACATTGTGAAGCTCATACCTATTTCTTCTGCACAATGATAAGAAATTTTGTGAGACTGAATGAATAATGTATTATGGATATACTGTTATCGATTGCATTTTGAGTTTGACCCATTTGTTTTTCAGTTGAAAATAAACTTTGCATTTTGGGTCACGCTTATATTTAGTGCCTCACCTGTAACCGACGAGTCCCACACGTTTGAAAAATCTCGACACACGTCTCGGAAGAGTCGCTGCCATTATTATTTTTCAATTTTTAAAATAAATATTAAAATTTCAACGCGAAAAAGACCAGTCGGTATGTCGAGTGCCCCGCATCGTAGGTATCAGGACATTAGACATTCTCTGAATAGCGTTATAATTAACTAAATCCCAGGTTGGGGGGTCTAAAATTATCTCTCAAACGCGGCCACGCACGGAGACGTTAGAAAGAATATTATTATGAATGTGCGGAACATCTGTTTACAATGAGGTATCAATGTCGGGACCTTGATGATAGCTTCTATTATGGTAATCTCGTATAATTAATGCATTCCGTCATTATTTTTATTATTATTGTTGAAAATTGCCTTTGGCCGAAGCAAAATAAAGTTATTTTATTTTGGCTATTATTGTACGTTTGACATCTCTGCTGCTTTCCTTTTGCAACAAAATCAGTTCCTACCAGTTAATTTCAGTAATATTACCTGACCTGACTCGTGCAACAACTGAGATTAAGCAGAAATAAAGCACCTGTTGTACCATTTGAACAACAAAATTTAAGATCAAGAGAGCCCTAGAATTTTAATGGCAGGTCGAAACTGTACTCTATTTGTGTTTCAATGGTTTATTAAAAATTTTCTCCATCTTTGATAAGTTCTGACATTATATCGAGCTTATGAATTCCGGTATGAAATAACACTAAAACTTCAATGTCTGTAGATAAAATTGTCTCTTCCAAATTTGCGTCCTTTTCTCACTTACAGTGGGCTTAATGCCTAATGAATAAAGTTTTAGCAAAAGCTATTGCTTCAATTAATAAGAGACACAAATACAAATTTCTCTTGCAGAGGAAATTGATAAAATAAAAACTATAGCAAAGCATTTGCTTAACTTTATTCATTGGCCGGTGTGAATAAACGGTAACAAAGCTTTTGCTTATAGTTTGATCTTTTTCTTCTGCAGGAAAAACTTGTATTTTTATCCTTTATTAATTCAAGATTAAGCATCTTGTAACACTTTATTAATTCACACCACCCATTGGCTGGTATGGATAAAGTGTTACAAGATGCTCATACTCACATTAACAAAGGATGTAAATACAAGTTTTTCGTGCACGAGAAAATGATAGAACTATAAGCAAAAGCTTTGACACAGTTTATTCATACCGGCCATTAGGTAGGCCCAATGTTCCAGCTTGAAAAAGAGTAATAAAGAATGACTCATTAAAATCCTGCCTAAATTATTTTATGGTACGTGTGTCTTATAAGGCATTTTGGACACGCAAGAAAAGTTTAGGCACGAGACCGAAGGTCCAGTGTCTAAATGCTTAAGTGTCTAAAATGCTAATAAGACACGAGTGCCATAACTATTGACGATCAATATATATATCTATCTATCTATCTATCATATAACGTTTTATCCACAACCTGTCTACTTAATGCATAAATAAATTAGAAAATAAAACACTAGCGTTTTATACCATATATTTTAGATATTTATACAAACAATGCTTTTATGCCTTAATAGTAGACAGGTTGTGTATAAAAATATTAACAAGTTGGGTATCCGAAATAGAAAAACCTGTATAATAAACGTGTTTCATAAGGTTTTTATCGCACTCAGATTTTGTAAAATTCGAACTTTCTTGTCCAAATATCCTCGTGTGATAATAATTGGCCTTATATAACGTGTTTTTTACTATACTGCTATTATACACTTTTCATTTGTATATGTACCAGACATAATTAAGTGAAGGTTTTGGTTCTGTCCGCCATTAATCTCTGCATTGGGATCTTGGAAACCATAAAAGTTAGAAGATAGGTCAAATTTGGGGAGCATTTCACACCCCAAAAATTTGTACACCACTGCCGAATTTTCAGGGCACTGCCGTCCATTTGTACACCACTGCCGACTGTGAAGTCTCCCGACTGTCGAATTTGCTCAATTTTTGCAACCACTGCCTAATATTTCCCACTAACACTGCCGAAAATTTGTACACCACTGCCGACTGTGAAATCCCCCCCAGTTAAATTAGAAAAAAGTTGCACTTTTTGAAGGTGATTAAGAATCTGTAAAGAATTCTTTGATATCTTGATTCGTTCCGGAGTTATCCCGAAAAAACTGAAAAGTTACATTTTAAAAGAAAATTTATAGCTTCCTAACAGTTGATGCTATTCAAATGAAACTTGAAACTTTTATATTTTTGACAGCCTGTCAATTCAAATGGCCTTGACAAATTTTCCAGGCCTTCTAGATTTTGAGCAGCGATAGTCAATTTCTCTTTTTCTTATGGCCGCCATATTGATCGTATACAGAAAAAAATGGCTTTTTTGAGAAAGTGTCAAAATTCTACAATTCGTGATAATAATTTATAAAATTTGTACATAAAGGTTTATGAAAGATAAAAATACAAAAGAGTACACCAAGTTCTTTAATTCCTTTTGACGTGGAAAACAATTGAATTCTAAACGATAATAATAAGTCGTGTTTCAAGCATTGACATATGTTGTTTCAAAAAAGTACATGTAGATTACATTTTTGAAAAGCCAATTTTTTTTGGACGTCCATTGAAAAAAGGCAGCTTTGGTGGCGTCATTTGATGACAGAAAATAAACATTTGCAAGCCAGTTTACTTCACAGACGTTGTCATTAGCAACGGCCTGCAAAGACTTTGGCCTTTATTTAAAGACTAGTCCCGGAAAGTCGATGTCCGGGAAAGTGAAATTTCACGGGAATATTCTGGAAAGTGTAATTTCACCGGAATATTATGGATTTTGTTATCGTGTTAATTTTTAGTAGGCTCCTCACATTTTTCAGTTTAGATAATTTAAATTAAAATATTTAATTTCACACAGAACATATGTTGCGAGCACCAAAAAAATTTAATACGTAACTCACATGTAAAGTGTCTTTCCATACTCTTTACGTAAATAACTATTCCCAGCTTCCAATTCCAGACGTCAAATGTTAAACGTCAGGGCACTCAGGGGCAACTATAAAATCGGAAATTCAAAAAAGAAATCGGAGAATACTACATACATGAAAGACGTTCTTCCCGTCTCTCTCTAGCTCGCACTTGAGTCATTACATTAGAGAGATATTAATGTTTCTTTAAAATTTTACGATTTTTCGGGAAAACTCGGGAACGAATGATACACCACAAAGAAATAGCGCAACTTTTCACTAATTTAATCTACCCCGCATCTCTTTACCGTTCAGGAGATGCCACTGGTGAGCAATAAAAAAGGAACCACTCTGAATTAATAATTTAAAACAAAAGAGGGACATCTATGAATACTTACTTGAAGCAATGTGCTTAAACGAAAAATGACGGTCGTCAATCTAAATGTGAGTTTTCACTTCGCGGATTTGATTTGATTGGTCAAGTTTTGAAAATGTTTGAAAATTTTTGTTAACAATGACAGCTGATAATACAAATACAAATCATCCATACTGGGTCGTTACAAATGATTGTAACATCGTATTAGGTGGCTATGAGTTTGGACATTTAATTGCTGCAACCGAAAATGCGTTAAACGTCAATACTTTTATTTTTAAAGCCACATAATATGGTTATTCAATCATTTGAAATTGCCAGCTGAATAAATGTGTGACCTGTGACCATTCAGATAGACATTTTTTTTAAACCACCGCCACTTTTTTTGGTTCTCAGGGTACAAAAACAAAATTTCATGTTTTGGTAAGAACATTCTCTTATCATCTCTCATCAAGTTGAACGTCGTTTAATTTACATACGGCTTTATTACTCTACGCCTTGCACAAAAATTACCCAAACTAAAACACGAAATTTCCAGGAAAAGGGCCAGCAAGCTGCCCAAATACCCCAAAACCAGCAGAGCAAAGGCGCTTTGAAGATGATCTAAAGACAGCTTTTGAACCACAGACCCCGTCTTCTGCAAGGCTTCAATCCTCCTCGTCCTCTCGACGTACTTCTCTGCTAGTTTATCTATCAACCCCAGCTGCACTATCTGCAGAACCACCCCGTTGATATCTTCCAAAAACGGATAACCCCTCCTCACAACCATAGAGAGCGGATTCGAGATAACAACACTGTCGAAAATAAAAACTTTCGAGAGATTATCGGCATCGAGCAGAAAAGGGTTGCCAATTGACATTTGATACTCGATATAAAAAGTGTTGAAAATGGTGCAAGTATCGCGATCGTCGGCCACGCTCGTCAACCAAATATCCAAACTTTCATTAACTTGAAACTTGCTGTAGATCTCTTGAGATATTTCGTCCCCATCTTCGTAGATCCTGCGATAATTTGGCAGTCCACCGACGTCGAATCCACTGTTTACAATGTCCTCAACAGTTTGGATTTGGTATTCTCTTTTGGGTCTCGTTAAATTGTTGATCAATGAAGTTGTATATGCAGAGCTAAGAATAATGCTCAACATCGCCAGTGAAATGAAAAATATTCTTGTGAAATCACCTTTGGGTAGTTTACTGACAGGCGTGGCAATAATTATTTGAATCGACATTAAAAAATTGTTACCAAAATTTCTATAATTTTGATCACTGGTGATTCTGAACAGAAACGGAAAGACTAGAATTAAAAGAATGGAAATCAACCATACTCTCCATTTGAAAACAGTAGTGAGCGCCCTCCACTCCGGTATAAAATGAGAGATGGGCACGATCCAAGTAGAATGGGCTTTAAAATGACTGGTAGTGAACTCAAAATCGTCAGTATATTCGTCAGCTGAAAAAAAATTACCCACCCCGACGTAAGAATCGTTGTAAACAATCCCTAAACAATTCGTCCAAGCTCCATTAACTTTTTCGCCCCAAAAATCTTCATTCGACAGAGTTATCTCAAAAGTTACGTTGAGATAATCTCCGACAATTCTTAAAAGTTGAATCTCCAAACCTTTCTTTTGGTTGATCACAAAAGGTTCCATCACCATTGCTATCGCATTCAACTTGCATCTGTTGAATCCTCTTCCATAATCAGTTTTTGTGTACCTTCCAGGCTTCATCAATCTTCCATCAATACAAGAATCCTGAAGTTTCAAGAAATTCGCCTTTAAACAATAAAAATTTGCCTGGAAATTCCACTCGAAACTGTATAATTCGAGCAAGTTTGACTCCCTCGGAATTAGAAGCAAAGTGTTTGGCATAAATTCTGCCCAAGTTTCCGTTAAAATCGACTCAAAATCCTCAACTTTGGGGCAGTAAATCAAAAAAATTGCGTCAGGATTATAGTTGGATAGCCCGTTCATGGTTTGAAAAATTTCCAAAAAGTCTTCCAGAGATTCCACGATTGATAAGTAAAATTTTGCTTGTGGGATATATGCGAGAAATACCTCGTGGTCGACGATGGTTTCCACACTCCACTTCATCTGTTGATTAATATTTTCCAGTAAACTTTCTCGAATTTCTTGGCTTTGAGATGAAATGTTGGGTGTTGTTAAAATTGTGAAAAAAGAATCGAGATCAAGGTTGTGCTTTATTATTTCTGCGAGACAAATTGCGGTAAAATTACTTTGGGTTGGACTTGAAAATTGGTGCATTTGTTGAATTTTTAATAAAATGATGATTGCAAATGCAAACATTGTGGTTTAGTGGTATTCTGGAGTGGAGATCGCGTGATGGACTGGGGATGTTCAACATGAATAACATTTTAATGGATTGAGATAAATGAACGTTGAAATATTAGATTTATAGCTGTGTTACTGCTAGAACATCGTGCTATGAAAAAGATGGGAGATAAGAGTGAGTAAATTTTGGATCAATTTCAGTCAAAACTTGCATCCTTCTTACACACACAATTCTCAGCATTGATTTGTAAAACTTTGCAATGGATGTTCAAATAGGGTTCAGTCGTTTGAAAATGGCAACGTCGCAATTGGATTTTATATAATATAAAATATGAATCTGATCTTCCAAATATTTAAAACTGGCTATTTCCGTAATTTGTATTGTTAACCTCTAACAACTTCACAGCACAATAAATATTATATATATATTATTCAATTAATTATAAAATGTTCAAAACCGATGTGAACGCAGCTGACTAGGTATAATCGGTTTTGAACATTTTTTTATTAATTGGATATTATTTGTTCAGCGAAGTTTTTAGCGATTAACAATTATGTAGATTTATTTGTCTTGTAGAACGTAACCCATGATGTAGTAACCTTACTGTATTTCGAACGAATAAAAATGATCCTTCAATGTTCAGATTTATTCAAATTATCAACACTACAGACAAGTATTACAGTACAGTACAGTTATTAATAACAATAATAATTTGGAACATTATCGATAGGAGTGGTCTTAATCTGACTATACAGGGTGGTCGTTTTATCTTGAGACTGGCAAATATCTCGAGAAGGAAGCATTTTAGAAAAAAATGTTTTGTATAAAAGTTTTATGACTTCGAGGGGGAAAATAGATGGCATCATCGCCATTTTGATTCAAGGTCAAATAAATGTCAATTTGATTTTTTTAAATGGAAATAACCTATATTTTTTATTACAGATTCTTATTCCCCATAATAGCTATTAACATACCTAGGAATGTTATGACTATCATAACAGACGCAGATGTCAATTGAAATCTGAGCTCGGAGAGCGAGGATTTTAAGACATCTAAGTCTGTTATGATTCATAACATCCGAGGTTTGTTCAATAGTTTATCGGTTTAAAGCGATTAAAGCCAAAATTAAAAAAATGTTGCGTGAATTCGCGTCATTTTGACAATCGAGATGACAGCATTTGAATGGGGTCATTGTTGTCATGAATGGTTAATGGGCTTGTTGTCTAGAAACCATTAGATAACGTTATGATCTGCTTACCAGCCTATTTTTATGCATGTTAAGAACGCTTTAATCGCCTGAAACCGGTAAAAGAACAAACAACTCTCATCTAAACTATTTTTGGATCCGATGGATGTAAATTTTAACCTTTTTCGAAATCCCTAGATATTCCCTAGTAACAGCGGCAAGACAAAACAAATGAACAACCGTTGTAACTTAGCAACGGTGAATCCTAGATAAACAAACTACAAAAATTGTTGTAGATTTTGTTTTTGCCATGCCGCTGTTGCTAGGGAAGGCAATGGATTTCGAAGAAGATTAAAATTTTCATTTAAATATCTGACAAACTATCCATCGGATCCAAAAATAGTTTAGATGACAGTTGTTTGTTCTTTTACGGGGAATAAGAATCTGTAATAAAAAATATAGGTTTCCATTTAAAAAAATCATGTTGACCTTCATTTGACCTTGAAAATGACCTTGAATCAAAATGGCGTCGACGCCATCTATTTTCCCCCTCCAAATCATAAAACTTTTATACAAAACATTTTTTTCTAAAATGCTTCCTTTCCGAGATATTTGCCAGTCTCAAGATAAAACGACCACCCTGTATAATCTGACCGTATAAAAAATCTACCTACCTACAGATTCACGCGGTGAGGATATTCCAGCCGCTTCCCTGTCTGATTTGAGATTAAAATTCAATATGGAGCCCATATGCCTAATTTTCACTTATAATCTCATAAGAGCATTAATTCTTTCCGGAAATTTTTGGAGTGCATGCCAACAACGTATTAATCGGCCCGAGTGGAACACGAGGGCCCGATTACGTTGTTGGGATGCACGACTAAAATTTCCAGGAAATGAATTAATGCTCGAATGCAGATTCGGTAAGAAAATAGCAACGATACAGTCACAGAAATTGAATAGAAATGATTTTTGACATTTAATTTGACATAAAAATTTCCACCTATTAATTTCGTTTAGGTTGGTCAAGGTAGGTATCAAAAATTTCCAGGAAATCTTCGAGTTGCCATGGTAAACCCACAGAAATCAATTTTTGTATTGGCTAATGATTAGTATCGTGCGATTTTCAGTCTTATTTCTCTAAATATACAAGGCTATCGAAAAATTTTAGTAACTGGTTTGGTTTACACAGAGTGTTCCAACCAAAACTGTCCACCCCCAATTTCTCGAAAATTAAACCGGGAATATGAAAAATCCCTCAGACGGTTTGATTTCTATTTTGAGGGGGACACTCAAATTCGTGCTCAGTGAAATTTCACGACGCACCCCCTAAGCACCACCCACTCCAACTTCAAAATTTCAAGTGGCAACTCCCCACTTATGATACATTATTCAACAGATGATTTCATTAGTAATTCAGCGGTATCAGATTTTGAACTTCTACGCTCCGAGAAGCAGTTACGCGAAGCGATCGAAAAATTCAAAAAAATCTAATCGCCATAAAAGCATCAAATCTTTACGTTTTAGCATAGGCACTGGGAATTCAAAAAAATGGTTTTTGATAAAATGTCTGTGTCTGCTAACACGCTACTGCCCAAACTACTGGACCGATCTGGCTAAAATTTGGAACGTGGACATTTTATGGATTTCGGAGGAGCTGCAAATGCTTTAAGCTAAATTGGCCCACAGGAAGTGCCATTTTGGTGCATCGATTTTCAAAATTTAAATGCAGACCCTTATTTTTGAAAAAGGCCTATGTATAACTATATTTTTATCACCGGATTTGTTAGCTAATTTTTTTCCTTAGTGCCATTTTTTCGAAAACTGTAATTTTAGTGGCAAACGGGCCCTTTTTTGATTTTTTTTATAAAAAAGCATTTTCTTACTCTTGGATTCGATAACTGTTGCATTGACGGATCAATAACTGTTTTGCAATTTTTTGGAAAATTGGCGTTTTAGGGACAAAAGTTACCGTTTTTGAATTTTTCATGGGAAAATGGCATAGTATTATTATCAAATTCGATAGCGGTTACATTGCCGCATCGAAAACCTTAGTGTCATTTTTTCGAAAAATGTCATTTTAGGTGTGAAAAACATTTGTATTATAAATTTTAGTAAATAATGAACGCCGGCGGGCACAATGCGCTACACTGGTTGGTTAAAGATAATTGCTACATTTGCAAATTCTGTGAAAAAGTTGAAGTTTCTACTGTATCGTCTTTGAGACTACCAATTTTTTTATATTAATTACCTACAGTAAGGCCCTTCGTGATTACATCATTTGAAAGGGCATGAAATTCTCTGTAAACCGGTACAAACAACTTTTGAAATCCATCCACTCGTTCAAAAGTTATAGGTACTGAAGAACAAGAACTGGTTCTGAGTCTTGGAAATAATTGTTGTTTTCGCTGTAACTTTCGAAGGAGTGCATAAATTTTCAAAAATCCTTGCATTGGATTTCAGATTTTTCCATGCTCTTTCAAATGAGGTATCACAAACGGCCTTAATATAATTAAAATTTGACCATAGAGGGCGTTCGGCTACACCCGAGGGTATATCATTGATGGATTTGTAATGAAATTAGCTGTCAAATGATATATCACAATAGTGCAGAGTTGCCATTTGAAGTTGGAGTGGGTGGGGCTTAGGGGGGTGCATCGTGAAATTTTACTAAGCACGGATTTAAGTGTGCCCTCGAAATCGACCTGTACGAGTGATTTCTCATATTTCATTTAATTTACCAAAAATTCGGGGTGGATAGTTGTCATTATTGGAACACCTGTATGTGAAGAGTCCATAACCGATGGTGGCACCAAGACCATCATCCAATAACTTTTTTAATTATTATGATGAAATTCTGAAAAAAATCGGTTTAATATATCCACCAAACGTCATATCTTTTGGCATATATAGGTAAAGTCCCGTCGCATATTAACGAAAGAGAGGGTTGTGTGTCTCAGGCTTTTTTTCTGTTGGTTTGTAAAAGGGATTTCACATCCGTCAAAACTCCCGTCACTCACTGTCAGTGTCAATAAACAGTAACAATGCAGGTTGACAGGTGTCTTTGTTGTTAATTATTGTCCATGACAGGAATTTTGACAGAACTGAAATCCCGTTTACAAACCAACAGAAAAAAAGCCTGAGACACACAACCCCCGTTTTCGTTAATATGCGACGGGACTTTAGGTACATTAGAACTTTTCTGTAACTTCCGGTTACGTCCGAAATGGCTTTAATTTTGAATTTTGAAATGTGACATCCAGTACATTCTTATATTTTTGGAATGTAGGAGTCATTCTGAGTATTGTAATGTAATTTTATCATTTGTATACAGTCGAGAAAAATAAATAATGCACTTTTTGTTGATCTGTTATTGGCCAGTAACTCTTTATCTGCACACGTCCGAAGTTCCTTGATCTGTCCTAATATCAGATAGAAAATCACCACTGTCAATGGTGGTGTCCCAAATTCTGTGCGTAACGCTCAAGACCCGAGTGCATGACTTACTTTCTCGACTGTACGCAGAAAAAAATATCTATTTTCATGGATTAGGTGTACCAACCGACATGGTACATGCCATTTGAAAGAATTTAGTTATCCGCGAAAAACTTTTTGTATATTTTCACGCCCTCCGAAGGCTTAAATGAACCGAAACGAAATATTAATTTTATCCACAACAAAATTTCTCCAAAAACAAGAAAAAAACTAACAAAAATGACACTATACAATACTCAGAATGACCTCTACATTCCCAAAAATATAAAAAAACGTACCGGGTATACGTGTCGTACTTAAAAATTGAAAATGACGTTGCCCGCTGCTATTCTAATCTTATGCCGTTTTCGTGCTGCAGCTGCAGCATTGAAAACGGCTCTGTAACACCGACTCTACAGGCGTGGGCCAATGGTAAAGTGCGTAAGTCCGTTTTTGCACTGCAGAATCCAAACCTCTATCAACAGACCCCTAGCCAGATTTAGTTGTATTACACGGCTGACCGTTGAAACGATTGATAGACCCTGCAGCTTCCCGTTTTCCAGAACCTTCAACACTTGCAGTGAATCATCCCTCAAATTTTTAGACATTTATTCACTGGGTAAATAATAAAAATACACAACAGTACAATGAAATAGCGTGGGCCTACTACTGCAGACTAGTCTTTTAGGACCCCACATTCAACATGCAATGTGTTAACTAAATTTAATTATCCTTAGTTGCAATAAACTTAATCAAATCGACAACCCTGCTGGAATAACCATATTCATTGTCGTACCAAGAGATCAGCTTAACAAAAGTGGGGCTCAGTTGAATTCCGGCTGATGCATCGAAAATTGACGAGTGGGTGTCCCCAAGGAAATCAGTCGACACAACTTGATCCTCGGTGTATCCAAGAATACCCTTGAGGGGCCCTTCAGCTGCTTGCTTGACCTTGGCTTTAATCTCATCGTACGTTGTGGGTTTCCCAAGACGGACAGTTAAATCAACAACTGATACATTAGGGGTGGGGACACGGAAAGCCATTCCTGTGAGTTTTCCATTAAGGGATGGAATAACTTTTCCAACAGCTTTGGCAGCCCCTGTTGCAGCTGGAATGATGTTTTGGGCAGCCCCACGGCCATCACGCCACAATTTCCCGGAAGGACCATCGACGGTTTTTTGAGTAGCAGTGGTGGCATGGACTGTTGTCATCAGTCCCTCCACGATCTCGAAGTTGTCATGGATAACTTTAGCCAAGGGGGCCAAGCAATTGGTTGTGCAAGAAGCATTTGAGATTACTTTTGCAGATGGGTCGTAAGCATCGAGATTTACACCAACGACGTACATGGGGGCGTCAGCTGAAGGTGCCGAGATGATGACTTTCTTGGCACCACCTTCAATGTGAGCGGAAGCCTTTTCTATTGTCGTGAAGACACCAGTTGATTCTACTACATAGTCAGCTCCGTCCTTGCCCCACGGAATGTTCTATAAACGCATTTATTAATTGATTTCAGTAATTAAACAGTGATCTACCTTAGGGTCACGTTCTTGATGTACGGCAATCTTATTTCCATTTACAATCAGAAAACTACCTTCGTAACTGACTTCTCCCTTGAAGCGGCCATGGGTCGAGTCATATTTGAAGAGGTAAACCATGTAGTCGACAGTTATGAAGGGGTCGTTGATTGACACCACGGTGGCTCCACGTTCGATGGCAGCTCGAAGCACCAGACGGCCGATACGACCGAAACCATTGATACCGACTTTGACCATGGCTGGGGCTGGAAAATCATAGTCAAAGCTTAATTATTGTCGACAAATTGGAAAACAAACCGCAGCATAATGGCAATGGAATTTTTTTATAATTATTTGACAATGACATTGAAACGTCAGATTTTTGTCAGTTCAACTTGACGGAAACAATTGAAGATCGAATTAAAATTATCAGAACCCAAATCTCAGAATTTACCTTAAACAAGGTTAAAAAAAATTAAACTGCAACGATATGAAGGTCACGTAGGTCACCGCAGCCGGCATTTTGATAAATAACGGTAATGCCGGCAAAATCTCGAAAAGTTTCATCAAAGCCTACTTGATAGTGTACTCGGCACGAGAATCTAACAATTTTACAGAAAAAGGGGTGCTACATCCTAATCTTGTGAGGGTGGGACGCGTAGAAAATTGTGCAACTTTGTGCAGAAATAATTATATAGGTAAACCAGAAACACGGCAAATAAATAATTCAAGATACATGGCTATAACAATTAATTAGCAATAAATTAATTAAAGTGCAGATTATTTTTGGATACTTACAATTTATAAATATGTTGCACAGACCTTACGTATTCGCTTTTGGGGAAGAAATGTCATTTGAAGGGCGAAGCCCCTCCTAAAAAGCAAAACTGAGAGTCACGTGACTGACCCACATGCGCACGACGTGACCCCACATTTTAAAACCAAAATGTTTAATTTTTACAATTTGCTGAATTTATAAAGGATCGTAAAACGTAAAAAAACCATTAATTAAACAATTTATTGTCGAATTAATAAAAAATAGGCTTAATAAAATATATATAGGTTATAAACACAAAAATCCCCAAATGAAACAAATGAAAAGCGGCTAAAACTATTTGTTAATTTTTCATTTGTTTCAGGGGGCTGAATGATAAAATTGATAAAATATTAATTAACGAATAACAATATTATGGTAAAAGGACAGCCAAGTTTATGGTGTACGTCGGTTCACAGAGCCCTTGCGAAGTTTCCTGATCCGTTTTAGTAATACTTGCCCAACGTCTTTGTACTTACCAGTCACATCCATATCTGTAAGTTTACATTAACAATAAATCTTAAAACTTCACCTCACCGTCATAAAAAACCAGTTCGCAATAATCCCTGCATTCCTCATATTCATTCAACACTTTTTGCAGGGTCAAATAAAATTGCAGCACAATATCATTCTTATGTTTTTTGTAAAAATCTAAAAATATTAAGTACTATTATAGGAGGGAAAAAATCAGTGAACTTACTGGAGAATTCCCCGTTGTAGTTGACGACGTCTTTAAACGTTTTCAGGGGAGTGGCATATTCTGCTGCAACATAAATACGTTTTCCCTTGTCCCCCACGATTTTATAAACCGAGTTTTTGTAGATCCTATTCAGAACTCCAGCTACAGTTATCTTTTTTTCATCTAAAGACTACGGGCGAGTTAATAAATACAATGAAGTTCTATTTGATCAACAAAATTTGAGATTAAGAGGGCCTTATATTTTGCACGGCTTCAACTAATATAGTATTAGTGAGATGTAAATATGAGTCTCAGCCATTAAAATTTCACGGCTCTCTTGACCTAAAGTTTTGTGGTTCATATGGTATTACCGAGCTCTCCTCAATACTTGGAGAGACAATCTCATCCATTATACTCGTGGGGCAATATAAAGATTTGGGAATCAAGATAAATAATTTATAAAACTCCAATGCAACGTGATGCTTGTCTTCATAATCCTTCATTAGCTCCTCCAAGTGTTTCTCACTTGTTCCTGTTTTAGGAATCACGAGTTTAAGGTAGCCATGGAAGAAAGAATGTGCCATTCCGGACCCATAATCCAGGCCATTGGAATTTTCTATCCACAATGAATCATAAACTGGCCCGGATTCCTATAATTAAATCCAGTAGGTGTTGTAAAATTGACAGTTTTACCAGTTTCATAGCCACTTTGGCAAAAAATAATGAACTGATTGATAATAACATAAAATTTGGTCCGAAACTCCACCAGAGATGGTGAGTGTACCCTTGGTAATAAGCTACACACACCAGAACTAGAAAAGCAGTATAAAATGTTGATCGAAAAGATAATAAATCTTTTATCAAAGTTAATTTGGAGTTGTTATATTTTGTCTCCAGGTGCTTATATTCTTCAGGGAATCGTAGTAGTCGTAGGAGAAATTCCGTTAGAAACAACAGAGTGTAAGAGAAGCACAAATTTGGAACTAAAAGAGAATTGTAAGAAAAAAGGTTTAAAAGTTAATTTTTCTCACGTAATGTTCCAAGTCTATTATCATTTTTGGCTACGTAAGCGCTGAATAAAAACAAAAATAAGCTGAACCCCCAAATAATAATGGTGCTAGAGTTGCTTCGGGGTTGGGGCAAATTTCGTTGGCGGGATCGTGGGGGCCTCTAGAAAAGAATTTGATTGGGTGGAACAAAAACAAGACACTTACTTGATTTTGATTCATGGTTATTATGATGTACTGGTTTTTTTCTTATGAAAATTTTAATCATAATAATTTAAGTAGCCAGGTGTAAAGGAATTTTCCAAGAATTTAATTTCCTAGCCATATTATTGGGAAAATCAAAAACTGATACTGATATTACTGATATGAGCGAGACAAGAACAGGTTCCTGGAACCTTTGCATGTACGACGTTGCCATATCTTCTTAACTTCTCATGAATGAAAGTGGGTTCAAATAATTTTAATCATTAGAATCAGGAGCCAAAGCACTGTATTATTCTATACTTTTCTCCCACATTTAATAAAAAATGTAAAAATAATTGTCATTTCTCATTTTTTATGAAAGTGTAGTTAATGTGGCAGCGCCGCCTAGGGTCAGGGACAAGGTTGTTGGTCAAATGTCAAAACAAACTTCCTGTCAAAATTGTTATGGATGAAACTGCAAAACGTAGGGAGGCCCGTCGGCGAAAAATTTTGGAAAATTCCGCAACCCGTTTACAGAAAATAACAGGCATCGAGCAGAAATCCACAAGTCTGTTGCTTAAATTTTAAATGTGAGGTTATGTTTTTCTTGTAGATACTCCGCTGGAGGAAGACCCTGATGCCCCACCCGTAGAATTGCTCAAAACCTCCCCCTCGGCCCCCGTTGTAACATCCACACAACCTCCAGAAACAAACAATGAAATTAAAAAGCCCCAGAGGTTAACTAAAATAGTGGTTGTTGCTTCCCTTGCTGTTTTTGTGACCTACTTCTTAGTGATCGCAGAAAAAGTCTTTAAAGCAGATCTGTCCTCCTCTAGTTTCAACAAAATTTTCATGCCAGTACTAGCATATGAAGTGATTGAATTTGTGTCAAATCCTAGTTTGGGAACCACTAATTTCGCTATAAACCTATTGCTGGCAGGAAGTAACAACCCCCAGCTTAGAAGCTTTGTTAATTATCTTGGAATCTGTTTGGTAATTGTGCAGGACGTGATGATTTATTTCTTTGTTTTTGTTTGTTGCCAAATTGTGAAGAATGCATTGTGGCCATCCAGTTGATCGTGCCTTGAATTTATCTGGGAGAGTATTTAATAAAGCCATTTTGTGAAATTTATTATCTTAAACTAATACAAGAAAATTGAGGAAAATCAATGGTTGAAGAAGTTTTTAATCTTAGATAGAAATCCGGCATTTTTCTCAATGTTCTCGTCCACCTTTAATACATTCACCCGAGATTCATTGCATACAGTGTCTCCATCTGCACTGGTGGAGAGTGAGGATCGAAGACACTCGTCTCCCTATGGTTTGGGTTTCCTTCCTCGTCTAGATTTAGGTGCAGCATCTTCACTGTCACTTTCGGGTACTTGTAAAGAACTACGACGGACAAGGTCGGTGTGCCCAAGTTCAATCATCTTTTTCTCCCAAGCTTGCAATTCAGCTTCATATTTTATTTTAGCTATCTTGTTTTCTTTTACATATTTGTCCTTTTCATCATCAGACAATTCACGCCAATTATTATTAGCTATTAGTTCAGAATAGGACAATTTACTTGTTTTAAATTGCTCCTTAAGATAGAAGATGAAAGCAGTTCCAGGTGCTTTTGGTTTTTCAAATTCTTTGATCTTTTTCTTCAAATCCCGTTTATCTTTATCTTTCCTTATTGTTGCTCTATATTCTTTTAGACCTTCCTTTTGTGTTGGTGTGAGTTTATCTACATACTCCTTGTATTTCTTACTATATACTTCTTGCTCGCTCTGATAGTCATGTTGATACTTTTCTTTTATAGAGGCATGCAAGCTCTTCCATTGAACTGCACACATTTTCGTAATTTCTGGCATTTTTAAGTTCGGTTGCTCTTGCAGCAAAGAATGTCTTTGTTCATTTATAAATCTGAAATAGGGCGTTAAGGGGCGCTTTGGCTTCTCGGGTAACTTCAGCTCTTTCACTTTTTCGATGGCATCACGTTTTACGCCACACGACTGCGGGGCTATTACTGAAATTCTGGAAAACAAAACTGAAAAAGTTATTCAACAAAATTTTGATTACCTGTTGTTTAAAAGCATTCGACAAGTTCCGATTATGTTTAGGGGGCGAAAAAATAGCCCCTGACCTGACATTATCGTTGAATTATTCTGAACTTTACAAAAATTGATATCATAGAAATTAGGTTAAAAAAATGACAGAAATGAAGCATGCCGTGATGCCGCTAATTACCAACCGTCAACGACAGTCTCGCCAACATGACGCAGAGAAAATACCTGGTTAAAAGAGCTTTCAAAATGAGCTTTTTCGAATATAACCAGTCCATTAGGCTTGAATTCTAATTGTTGCCGTAAAAATTTACTGTACCACAAAAGAGTTAGGCGCGTCTTGAAAGCTAATCTCATTGCCAATCCAACGCTGTAACCATTTTTGATATTTCATTTCTTCAACACCAGCGCCTTCTATGGTCAAATTTTAAGTTACAATATAGCCCTTTGTGATACATCATTTGAAAGGGTTTGAAATTCTCTGTAAAACTGATTCGGAAATTTTTGAAATCCACCTACTCGTTCAAAAGTTACATTGAAACACATGATCTGGTTTTGGGCCTAGAAATCCTTTTTTGAAAAAATTATGAGTTGTGGACAATTTCGTTGCGCCATTTTTAAAAATTATTTTCCGCCATATTGTTAAATCAACATGATCAAGTGAAGCATCGAAAGAAAGCTCAAACCTTGTGCTTTCAACCCTCTCAGTTTGGTTCTTTAATCTTCAACCGTCTGGAAGATACAAATTTTCCTATTATCGGTTAGATAGGCACAGTGGTGGTGTAATAATTAGTGTTGTAAGAATTTCATGAAACTTATTTTTTTGAAATATTTCATGAAATGTTACGTCACCAAATTCCTTCTTGGTGTGTTTGATCATACTATAGTCTGTCCGGGATCCACACGACCGGGATTCACCCTATTTCCATGGTGAATCATTGTTGTCAACAATGAATCGCCATGGAAATCGGGTGAATCTCGGTCGTGTGGATCCCGGACAGATATTAAGAAATTTTTTTCTTTTTTCAACATTTTCTTTGCGGTTAACTAGGGCAATATTCCAAACTGAAAAAAATTATATTTTTAAGTCAATACGAAACTCTTACAAAAACCAACAAAATTTTTAAAATGCGTTTTTATTAATACATATAGGGACAGTAAGAACAAATAAAGTTTAAACAATAGAAGTAGCAGAATATAAAAAGTAAAAATAAAAAACAAAACAGTTTCACATTCTTTAGATTCTTCTCTTATTGGCAAAGACTGCATAGCTCTCGTAAATTAACTGTCTCAATTTACAAACGATATCCTTCCCAAATTCAGCTTGGCGCCCCTCCCATGTTCTTAAAGCTGACTGGAGTTCCGTCAACATATTCCTCGCCTCATTAATTTCACCCGCGCATACCTTCCTCATTCGAGTCAACAATTCCCCTGGATTCAAATTCAAAATCCTGGAAGAAAAGATTTCTTCTGATATATTTAGGGTCCAGTTTTCCCTGCATGCTTCACAGGTACAGATGAAATAATATCTGATGGCCAAAAAAGATTGACGTTCAGCTGTTGAGGACGAAGCGTCAGGCCTGAAAGAAGATAAGACGAAATCAAAATTTTCCTTTTACAACTCACCCATAGGTTATGAAACACTGCTGTCCCTTCATGATTGTGGCATTTGCTCTTAGCACCATTGTAGATCCATAGAAGTATCTCTCGACATTAGGACAGCAGGAATGATTCAACAGCGAGCCAAATGAGTACAGTCCTCTGCCAAAATTACAATTTCTTAACGGTGGATTTGAAACGAAAAGCTCGCTGACTGACATTGAATTAATAGGACAAACGTGAATCAGTCGGTAGAATATTTCTTGAAAGTTTCTTTCAAATAGTTTGTTTTGAAATAAGTTGTTTTTTTCATTCAGATGTTTGAAGACCACTGCAGCCAGAACGGCGTCATAGAACAGATCGAAGGGTTTCATTTGTTCAGTATGTTTTGCTAAGTAATGAACTTCCTTGTATCTTCCAGAGTGGAAGATTTGATCGTCGAAATTTTCTGGAAAAGGATTTTCTTGAGATAAAACTCCAGACAAAAGAGTTGCTTTCAGAGCCAACAACAAAACGCCATCATCTTCGCCAGTTAAAACCCGAAATGGTGCAAGCACAGAACACTCGACCTTGTGGTAGTCGTTGAAAGCTTTCTCTTTGCAACTTTTACTACAGTACAATGTTTCAGTGCAGCTGGAGCATGGAATTAAATTGTAGCAAAGCTTCAAGCATTCGTGACAGTGGATCAGTTTTTCTTGGAGTAGTTGGGTAGAAAATGGTTCCTCGACGGCAATAACTTCTCCGATGTCTAGATCTCGAGATGCCACGATATGGCGTCCATACTTTTCTGAGGCCCTTATTTCAACGCAGTCTCTCGCGCACTGAATAAGTTTATTTCTTGCGGATTCCGGGAAGGTAGGGATTTCTTCGTGCCATGGCTGGACGGGTTTGAGGGCTTTTAAAGTCGCGGTTCTTCTGGCGAACAATTTAGGTCTTAAATTCAAGGGATATCCGCTTTCCAAAGCTCTTTCGATGTCCTATAAAGGGCAGTAAGTAAGTAAGTAATAATTTTAAAACAAATATTCATAATATTTACTATAATCTGTCCGGGATCCACACGACCGAGATTCACCCGATTTCCATGGCGATTCATTGTTGACAACAATGATTCACCATGGAAATAGGGTGAATCCCGGTCGTGTGGATCCCGGACAGACCATAGGTAGTTTTGAACAGTAGTGAGTTTCGATTTTTACATTTTGCTTGGTTTCTTGCGAGGGGCAAATCTATGAGCAAAATTTTGTACACTGATTTCACCTTCCTGCGTGATTTCACCATGATTACACCCGATGATTTCACTTGATCTCCTGGTTCTCCTTGATTTCGCCTGATGTCACCTAGCTTGTACACTGATTTCACCCATAGGTTTGCCCCTCGGTTTCTTGGTTAGCAGATCGCCTTTGGCCCAAATTAGTTTTCCCGGTTACACAATACACATCAGGCATGACTGCTCAAACTCTTAAATTTTTTTGTCAAAAGGGCACTAAGACCTTTCATATGCTGATAAAAACAAATGGTGGTCAGCTTTCAAATTATAAAGATGACATTCCAAAAAGGCACTTATTGTCGTTTGCCGATCGCTACCAAAATTAATTCAGATCTTTGGCAGGTTATAACTTCTCTATACACCCTGTCCCAGATTCAATGTGACGGGCAATATCTCCGCCGTGACTCGAAGTTACATTCTGAATTTTGGCAAGAGATGTCCGGCACGTCTTTTCAGGGAATACACTCATATATACTTCACTTCCGGTTATACCGGAAGTCGACATAGATTTTGTTATTTTAAATAGCAACCCACAGTTTTTTTACTTTGCACCAATAAAATCGGGGAGGTTGATCCAATCTGCTTACCAGCCTATATTTATTCATGTTAAGAACGCTTTAATCGCCTGAAACCGGTAATAATACATTGTGTACCTAACTAGTAGGAAAAATACTATTTTTTCGTCGATCGCGCAACTAGACAGAAATAATGAAATTTGGATCTATTTTTTAAGAGTACAGGAATATTTTTCCGGCCTAGGCCGGGAAAAACGTTATTCCTGTACAGCTATAGTGCGTGTTGCCTAGCAAATGACGCAGTCCTGGAAACGTAAGCTTTCGGATGATAATTGCATGTCAAGAAAGTGACGTTTCCAGTTACGATCTACGAAAAATGTTTATTACGTATTATATTTCCGTGAAAATCGCCCTCACTTTTTTATATCAACGGAAATCACCCGGGGTGATTTCCAGGAAATCACCCTAGGTCGGGGTGATTTCCAGGAAATCGTCCCAGCAATTTTCAAGAGACGCGAATAAGCATGATTACGAAAAACTTAATTTATTATTTCATACTGCAATAAAAGCATGACTTTTTATTTAATTTATTTACTTCAGGCGATTTTCTGGCTGAATATCCCTTGTGTATGGGATATTTAAGGAAATCTGCCCTTGCTGTCTGATACATGTGTTTGTTGCCCCAAGAAAACAGACCGAGCGCGCGTAGCGCTCGGTCTGTTTTCGTTGCAACAAGCACTTGTATAACAGCGCGGGCAAATTTCCGGAAATATCCCTCACACGCGGGATATTATATACGACAATTCGACTCATTTGAAATTGACCAATGACAGAGAGCAAATGACGAATTTCTGACCAACCACAACAATTGGCACCTGTATTTCAGCGACAATTTTGTACTATAATCTGTCCAATATCCAATAATCTGTCCAAATATCCGCTGAAATTTATTTTGATAGCTGTCACAATTTCCATGAAATATTGCAATTTTTATATTAACTCGGCGAATTGTCCTCCGAATACTACTCGTAAGTACAGAATTGTCGACTTCCGTGATGCCTGAATACTCCTGCATACTGACTAGAGAATTGGACTCGACCTACGGTCTCGTCCAATTCTCGTCGCAGTAAGCAGTATCGAATCCAGGTAAGCATCACGGAATTGTCGACAATTTTGTACTTACTAGTAGTATTATACAGGGTGTTATTTTTAAAACTTCCCACCTTGAATATCTTTAGATGTAATAAAGATATTGAATTGAAATAGACGCTGACCAATCCCGCATGGAGGGGGACACTTGCGCGAATATAGAGGAAATTCTTTCCACTTCCGGTTTAACCGGAAATGACCTTAACTTTGTTTTTTCAAATGGAATGATACCTTTTTCTCAACGAATTCAGAATCTACGATTTTTTCTCCGTTATAAACATGTATCATACTTGACCGAAAGTGCAGTCACGGCCACCCTAGATTTTCAAAAACATCGAAGAAATCGGTGAAAAATTGAGTTTTTCGAAAAACGCAAAAACACGTCTACTTTAATTTTTTGATGCAAATTCATCTGCCCATTGACATTTTCTTTTTATTTACTTTTGAGATTTTGACAGATTGTGAGGTAAGAGAAAATTTGATAGAAATAAGAGAAATCAAAAAATGAAATTGCTCAGGTAAATTTGCATCAAAAAAACTAACTTGACGTGTTTTTGCGTTTTTCGAAAATCTCAATATTTCACCGATTTCTTCGATGTTTTTGAAAATCTAGGGTGGCCGTGACTGCACTTCCGGTCAAGTATGATACGTGTTTCTAACTCAGAAAAAATCGTAGATTCCGAATCCGTTGAGAAAAAGGTGTCATTCCATTTGAAAAAACAAAGTTAGGGTCATTTCCGGTTAAACCGGAAGTGGAAAAAATTCCCTGAATATGCGCGCAAGTGTCCCCCTCCGTGCGGGATTGTCCAGTTTTTATTTCAATTCAAAATCTTTATTACCTCCAAAGATATTCAAGGTGGGAAGTTTTAAAAATAACACCCTGTACATATTATGACACTTTATAAATAGTCGGATTAGTCTGGATGTGGACAAGTGGAAATTTTCCGCAAAATTGACTTACCACTAACCCCTCCTGAAAGAGCTTGAGCTTGAATAAGCAAGACGATCTATTCGCATAGGCTAATGCCTTGAGGTCCTCACTTTGAGCCGTGCTTATGCAGCGCGTGTAGATTTTTAAAGCTTCCAAGTACAATCCTGAAGCAAACATTTCATTCCCATCTTCTTTACAAATTCTGGCAATTTCCTCATTTTTTCCATCCAGATCATGATCAAAGGGAGGAAATAAATCATAACTTCCTAGCAGATTGTAGACGAAATTCACTTTAGCCGACTCGTTCATAAATTTATCAAGAAATGCATCTACGGTTAAACCGGGGTTTGACTTGATCACTTTGTTAATCAGTAGGTTTGCGATGAAAGAAATTTCGTTATCACTCATTTTAATTTTTAACAACTGCACACTGCACTGGATAATAGATAAAACTATAAAATGCTGAAACAATTAGCAAAGCATGAAAAAGTTCTAACCTAAGTAAATGTGAAGTAAATCGAAGTATCAAAGTAGATCCCCGGCCTCGTCAGTGCCTTGTCCTTGGCCACCATATGATGACTATGATGGGACTCGCACGCGCGCTGTTTAAAATTTTAAATTAATGAGATCAGCTCTGTACAGTACCTACATTACGATATTGGGTGGTGTGAATAAAGTGTTACAAGTTACAAGTATGAAGTTGCTTAATCTTGAATTAATAACAGATAAAAATATAAGATTTTCTTGCAAAAGAAAAAGACTAAACTAAACAAAAGCTTTGTTGCCGACTACCGTTTATTCACATCGGTCATTAGGTGGGTAAGTAGGTATGTACAGTATAACAGAATTCACGAAACGTGCAATTTCCGGGATTCTGTTATTAACAACCGTATATCGTTAGGTATATATGATTTTTGCAAATTGAAAAAGAAGAAATAAAATGTAAATATCTTATTAATCCCATGTATTTAGGTGAACATTTGTGAAATATATTTAAAAACTCCATAAAAATTAAGAAACAAGTTTTTTCTTTAAATAATCATCGAGGGCGTAAGCCGCGCGGCGAGCGTAAATTTCTTGTCCGCGTTAGCGATGAACCGTCGTCTCTACGAAAAAATCATTAGGGCCTTTCTTGTAGAGAATGAAGCGATCTTTTAATTTGTATGCCACGACTTTGGTCGAAAAGTGCGTAATTTTCATGCCATTTTGAATATAACGCTCCGCCTTGAGCGCCATCTAGAATTAACGCCTTCCGGTTGAGATTTCGAAATGCCCACACTGATTTTCGGATTCAGCAGGGTCCAGTTAGTCTAGAAACACTTGTCGTCAAAATGTTATCCGATTTGCTTCTAACAAGTCGTTAATTTGCAAATCAGTTTACACTAAATGAAGAGAAGTCACAGTATATGACCTTAAGTCTCTGCAACTTGAGGGAACATATTAATCCACCATATGTTAAGTTGTTGGGAGTTCATATAGATCAGGCACTAAATTGGCAAAATCATGTGGATAACGTTGCAAACAGATTAAACACAAACATTTACCTACTCAGACAGCTTGTAAATAGAGTACCTCATGAGACCCTCATGATGGCCTATTTCTCATTTTGCCAGGGTGTCATGTCATACGCAGTGCTAATATGGGGACACTCGGCGGCAGCTAAGAGGATTTTCGTCCTTCAGAGACGAATAGTCAGGGTTATCACGAATTCAAACTATAGGGCCGACTGCCGGCCTTTGTTCAGACAGCTCGGTATAATGACTTTTCCCGGGCTTTATATTTACGAATGCCTTTTGTATGTGAGGGACCAGTCTGGTCTGGCTACAAGGGCTGACATCCATGGCTTTAATACAAGACAGGCAAGTCAACTTTCGATACCTTATCATAGATTGACAAAAACCCAAGATGGACCAAACTTCTGGGCCTATAAATTTTTTAACTGTTTACCAACATATGTAAGAGATTTGAATATAGTACGATATAAACAAGTTTTAAAAAAATATTTGGTAGAAAAATGTTTTTATAATTATAAAGATTTTACCAACAATAATTTTGTGGATATAACTAATTCTAATTTTAATTTTACCACAATACACGGGTAGATCATCCAGAAACTTCTTCTTCATTCTCTGCCTGCTGGGGGCCGGTATACAGGGTGTTTGCGAAACATGTAGCAGAACTCCTACCGTAGGTTCCTTACATAAAAATAAGTTGAAAAGTTCCTATGAAGATTTGTCCGATATCGCCTCCTAAGGGCGTTTGCACACGGTGCGATTGTTATGCGATTTACCGTTTGCGGCATTATATCGCAACGATATCGTGAGGTGGCAAAATATATGGGATCTTATGAGTATTTTTCACACGATGCGGCCGCGACAAAAAAAGACGCAAGCCGCTTGCGGCACTATATCGTACCGCTGCACAGTGCGATGGTCGGTCAGATATCGTCCGTTATCGTCCGATATTTTTCCGCACGATATTAAGCCAACAATGAACATATATGCACATTTTCAGACGTGTCGTTTCTTGTTGCGACATTTTTGGGCGATTAGAATTCCAGGGTTGCAATATTCACTTTCCGGCATTCATTTTGTCATGAGCTTCTAGGCTGTACGACGTACGTGTCTCGCAATTTCTTCAAAATTTAAATTTAAATATGAAATTATCGACTTAATTGAAGCCGTGGAAAGTAAGCCTGTCCATGTTTACACCACAATCATCTACACTCAACTGACTATGAAGATATACTGACTGGGAATGGCAACACCGCGCACTACGTTTTTATTCTTCATCGCTTGAAATTAAATTTGATCGCTCCGTGTGAAAGCTTACTGCGAATGCGACGCGATATGCCGCAAACGGAAAATCGCATCGCAATCGCACAGTGTGCAAACGCCCTTGGGTGTTAGGTCTTCTCGTAGGAGGAGGACGGGGACCAGTTTATTTCTAATATTTCGGAAACGGCTTAATCTACGATATTGCAGTTTGGTACTGGAAAGGCGCATACCTACAATACCATGGATGGACAGAACAACAAAGAAAAAAACAATGTCAACAATTACAATTGTCAATAAACTTCAACTTGTTAATTTTCAAAAAGCTCAATAAACTCGTATTTAAACATGGTCCTTCGAACTTGGATGACGACAACGATGGTTATCAGCGTCCAAACTACAATTTAACAATCGAAGAAAACGAAGAAATCTACAAATTCAGCTGCCAACGATATAAGGAAGAATTTCACCTGTCAATAACCAGGAAAACAATTTCTGCCATCCTCTTCCCTTCCCAAATCCACTTATTTATCACTGAGTAAGTGCCCATTCACCCTATTTTCCATTTGTCTATTCCGATTCCTCGTGTGAATTCAATTCGTCGAATAATCAATCACTAGATCGATACAATAATGTCACCGCCATCCATAAACGTTCTCAAAAACAAAAAGTTAGCCCTTAAAGGCACAATAACGCGTTTGAGAGAATATTTTGATTCAATTGATAAAGCCAAAGTTGATGACAAAATAGTTCTGGAGTTAAAATTAAGATTGTCTAAATTCGAACCGATTTTTGATGAGTTCGATAGCGTGCAAAGTCAGATTGAAAATATGAGCAGTAAGAAAGCAGATTATGACCAAGCTATCGAAGATCAAGAACGTTCATCTTTTGAACGAGATTATTTTGCCTTAAGGTTCAAGTATACAGTAGAAAAAAAAAATTCTGAATTCAAACTTCATAAAAAAAATACCAGGCGTTCGTTTCAGTATCAAATTCATTGTGTCGAAATATGAAACAATTCTGGTATACAGTTTTTGAAAAAAAAAATTAAAAGTTGAAAAAAGGGTGCATTTAACGGGATTTATTTTTTTTTCTCGAAAACTATATACCAGATTTCGTTAAAAATTTTTTCTGAAATTGCTGGAACTGCGAGGCTATCTCCACATTTTTTTAAATTTATTTGAATTTCCAGTTTTTTTAATAAAAAATAATGAAAAATGAAAATGCCAAATTATGTACGATAAATTTATAAAATAGTTAGATCTAACTATTATAATTATTCTAATAGGGCCTGTGTTGCTTTCTGTGAAGAAAAACCGGCGTTTGCTTATAATGTCGCTGAAATATTAACAATTTACCGAACTAGAATTTCAATTTCAATGCGTGCAATTCATTGTCTGCACAGTGCTGCTTCTGCCTACTTTTAGCGAACTAGGGATGCACCGAGGGATGCACTCTCTATCGCCCAATCAATTCAAAGACCGTCATTTGCTCCGATATAACTAAAAAGTCAACCAATTCATCCTCTTCGGTTAATCAAATGTTACAGCAAATCAAATTGCCAACAATTTCCTTACCAAATTTCAATGGCCAGTATAGTAGTTGGGTCGAATTTAGAGACTGCTTCCAGGCACTCATTAACGATAACACTAATTTATCAGACATTCAGAAGTTCTATTATTTGCGATCTTCTTTGCAGAAGGAGGCTTTGCAAATTATCGAGTCTATTCAAGTATCTTCTGAAAATTATCCTATTGCTTGGAATATGCTTACTGAAAGGTATGAGCAAAAATCTCTGATTATACACAGTCATATTAAATCTATTTTCGATTATCCAAGTGTTACAAAGGAATCTCACATAGAATTGAGAAAACTCTTTGATACAATAACTAAACACTTACGATCATTAAAGGCATTAAAGCAACCTACCGATCATTGGGATGCATTAATTATTTATTTAATAACAATAAAGTTGGACCCAAAAACGCGCCGTGAATGGGAATTATTTAAAAAGGAAGGAGATATTGCGTCTATGAGCGATATCAACAAATTTCTAAAACAACGTTGCGAGGTATTAGAAAAAATAAGTATTACTCTAGTCGATAAACCTAATAACGATAAAAAGGAGAAGCATCCTAGTAACTCCTCTAGTAGTAATTTTAAATCTAAACCGCCAACTTCATCTTATGTTAGCAACATTGCTAGGGATCAGCAGTCCAAGATATCATGCTACTTTTGTAAAAAAGATCATACAATTTTTCAGTGCGAAGCCTTTACCAACCTTTCTACATCAGAGAAAATCGATGAAGTTAAAAAGCTCAAGCTGTGCTATAACTGTCTCAAACCTAACCATGCCTTTCAAAAATGCACTGCATCGAATTGTCGAAAATGCAATAGACGCCATAATACTCTTTTACATATTGAAACGGTCACTAACAATAATTCTTCTAGTAACGTTACTAACCAAGAACCGCCTGTTTCACAGAACAATGTAGGGGTTGAATGTTCCATGAATCTTCAATCTAGCTCTAATACGTCAATACCTCAAATCTTATTATCAACGGCCATTATAAAAATTGAAGATTCAAAGAGAAATTTATTTTCATGTAAGGCTCTGTTAGATAGTGGTGCTCAAAACAATTTTGTAACAGAGACCTTATGTAAAAGGCTCAATTTAACTTTGAATCGTACTAACGTCTCAATAATCGGCATTGGCAACTCTACACCTTTTCCAGTAGTAGTTCAGAAAGCGTCAATTGAATTTCAGAATAGTCAGTTGAATATCAGAATCCGTCAATTGTAGTTCAGATTAATCAATTCAAATTCAGAATGCGTCAGTTGTATTTCAGAATAGTCAAATGAATTTCAGAATACGTCAATTGAATTTCAGAAAGCATCAATTGAAATTCAGAATCCGTCAATTACAATTGCATTTGATGCTTTCTGAAATTCAATTGACGTATTCTGAAATTCATTTGACTATTCTGAAATACAATTGACACTCTCTGAATTTGAATTGACTAATCTGAACTACAATTGACGGATTCTGAAATTCAAGTGACAATTCTGAAATTCAACTGACGCTTTCTAAAATTCAATTGACGCTTTCTGAACTACTACTGGAAAAGGTGTAGTACAAATGTAGTAAATTCTTCTGTAGACTTAAAAATTCACTCTTACAATAAATCGTACAATTCAGAAATCTCATGTTTAGTAATGCCAAAAATTACAGATAATTTACCCAGCATTCCATTTAATAAAGGCTTAATAAGCATACCGGGAAATATTCTTTTGGCAGATCCGTATTACAATAGATCTACTCCCATCGATGTTCTTTTAGGATCAACTATATTTTGGGATTTAATCTGTGTTGGTCAATTCAAAATAGGAAAAAGCCAGTTAACTATGCAAAAAACAAGATTAGGTTGGATTTTAGCTGGTAGTCTCAATATTCCACAAACAAGGTCAATCAATTTCTGCTCAATCAACAATACTCACGACGACGCTAATTTAAACGATCAAATAATCAAATTTTGGGAAATCGAGGAAGTCAATTCAAAACCTATTCCATCTAATACAGAACAATTTTGCGAATCACATTTTTTAAATAATTTCAAACGAAATGAACAGGGACAATTTGTTGTCAAAATGCCATTAAAGGACAATTTCGTAGACTTAGGCAATTCTAAGGAATTAGCAAAGAGCCGATTTTTCTCAATAGAGCGCAAACTAGCAAGAAATCCTGAGCTTTCCATAGAGTACTCGAAATTCATGAAGGAATATTTACAATTAGGTCACATGACAGAAGTACCAATTGACAATGATCGTCACCTAAGTTATTACATTCCTCACCATGCGGTAGTTCGTGCTTCAAGCTTGACAACAAAGGTTCGTGTAGTATTTGATGCTAGTATGAAAACCGATTCAGGTCTAAGTCTAAACGATGTTCAATATGTAGGCCCTACAATACAAAACGATTTAATTTCAATAATATTACGATTTCGAAAACATCAATATGTAATGTCAGCAGACATATCGAAGATGTATAGGATGATATTAATTGATCCAGAGCAACGAGATTTACAAAAAATATTTTGGCGTTCACATAAAGACGATGAGTTAAAGTGTTACCAATTAAACACTGTAACGTATGGAACAGCCTCAGCTCCATTTCTAGCTATAAGATCTTTGTATCAATTATCTATTGACAATGAAACTACATATCCTGCTGCGAGTAATGTCATAAAAAACGATTTCTATGTGGACGATCTTTTGACGGGATGTGACTCTAAATCTGAACTATTACAATTACAGCATGAGATTAGTGAAATCTTATCTGGCGCACATTTCGACCTTCGAAAATGGCTTTCAAACGATGTTAATTTATGTGGTCAATTTAGAATCAAAAGCGATTTGGATGCAAGCGTTTTGACTATTGGAGCAAACGAGCCAAACAAACTTTTAGGCATTCTATGGAATGCCAATTGTGATACAATTCAATATTCAACTTCTAATTCAATCGACAATAAAACAGTAACTAAGCGTACAATTCTTGCTTCTATTGCACAAATCTTTGATCCGTTAGGTCTTTTAGGTCCTATAATTGTTGTCGCAAAATTGCTTATGCAGCTGCTATGGCAAGCAAAGATTAGCTGGGATGAATCTTTACCTCAAAGTCTTCACTCTAGTTGGATTAAGTTTCGTGAACAATTGCCTTTGATAAACACTATTACAATACATCGAAGAGTACTAATTCAAGATTATGATTATGTCGAGTTGCATGTGTTCGCAGATGCTAGCGAAAGCGCATATGGATCCTGCATTTACGTTAGAAGTAAAAATCAATCAGATCAATTTTCTTCTCATTTGCTAATTGCAAAATCAAGAGTAGCACCTATTAAAAAGGTAACAGTAGCACGACTTGAGTTATGTGCAGCACTTCTAGCAGCTCAATTAGCACATAAGGTTGTTAATTCGATGAATATGAATTTCAATAAACTGTACTTTTATACAGATTCTACTATCACAATAAGTTGGATCAAGGGTTCCTCAAACAGATGGAAAACATTCGTAGCAAACCGAGTTAGCGAAATACAGCAATTAACTTCCATCGATGATTGGTATCATGTTTCCACTAAAGAAAACCCTGCAGATATTCTTTCTAGAGGCGCAAGTGTTAAGGATCTTAAGGAATCCTCGCTTTGGTTTAACGGGCCATCATGGCTTAGTAGCCCAAAATTAAAATTACAAAATCCTGACAATATCGATGATAACCATATTCCTGAGCAACGTACAACTATTATAAATATTGCTGTAACCAATGACTCTGACATTTTTAACCAATTTTCATCAGCCAAGAAAATTCAGCGAGTCTTTGCACACGTGCTAAGGTTTATTTCAAATCTAAGGTCCAAAGTAAGTAACGATAACAATAATATTAAAATTGGTGTATTAACTACCGAAGAATTAGAGTCTTCTTTGCATGCCTTAATTCGTTTAGCACAGCAGCTTTCGTTTCCTGAAGACTATAATCGTCTAGAAAACACCAAACATCTCAATAAACAGAGTAAGATACTCAATTTGAATCCTTTTCTAGACAACAATAATTTAATCCGAGTTGGAGGTCGCATCCAAAATGCAGATATCGAGTACAATCAAAAACACCCTTTAATATTATGCGACAAACATGTGTTCACAAAATTACTAATAAAACAAGAACATGAGCGTTTGATGCACTGTGGACCGACAATGTTACTTTACTCATTTAGACAACGATTTTGGCCAATAGGTGGTCGAAAGTTAGTACGATCTGTTGTGCGCAACTGTGTCAGATGCTTTCGATGCAATCCACCAGTTCCTACTCACAATCTAATGGGAAATTTGCCATCCTTTCGAGTAAATCAAAGCCTACCTTTTTTCAATATCGGCATCGATTTCGCAGGTCCTTTTCTGTTGAAGGATCGAAATACTAGGGCTTCTAGAGGAGGAAAACTGATAAAGGGTTATGTGTGTTTTTTGATTTGTTTAGCCACAAAGGCTGTGCACATAGAAGCAGTTTCTGATTTAACCACAGATAGTTTTTTAGCAACATTAAAACGCTTTATTGGTCGACGAGGAAAGCCCAAAAACATATATAGCGATAATGGTAGTAATTTTATTGGAGCAGATGCCGAATTAAAAAGGATTTATCAATTTCTAGATTCGAATTCAGATACAATTAACAATTTTTTGTCACAGGATTATATAAATTGGCATTTCATACCTGCCAGATCCCCCAACTTCGGTGGAATTTGGGAGGCAGGCATAAAAAGAATCAAGTTTCACTTAAAGCGTGTTATTGGAGATGCTCATTTAAATTTTGAAGACTTTTGTACCGTTCTAATTCAAATTGAAGCAATACTGAATTCCACTCCATTATGTCCCCTACCATCCAATCCCAACGAAATCATCAATCCCCTTACCCCGGCACACTTCATTTTGGGAAAACCACTCACCGCTTTGCCCGAAAAGGACCATACTCAAACCAACGAAAATCGTCTGAAAAAGTATGAAAGACTACAAGCGATGGTACAGCGATTCTGGTCCAGGTGGCAAAGGGAGTATTTGACGGAGTTGCAGACACGGGCAAAATGGAAAGAACATGTCCAAAATCATCTACGTGTTGGTTCAATAGTTCTAATACAAGAAGAAAATAGTAGCCCATTACAATGGAATATGGGTCGTGTGGTTCAGTTACATCCGGGAACAGACAATATAGTTAGAGTTGTCTCACTGCGTGTCAACAACAAAATTTTAAAAAGACCAGTTTCTAAATTACGATTATTTCCATTTGAATCTTAATTTGAAACTTCATCTTCTTACAAGTTCCATTATTAATTGTCGTCGTTGATGTTTGAAAATGCTGCATACCTACGCATTTCAAAGTGGCCGGCATGGAAAGGCGCATACCTACAATACCATGGATGGACAGAACAACAAAGAAAAAAACAATGTCAACAATTACAATTGTCAATAAACTTCAACTTGTTAATTTTCAAAAAGCTCAATAAACTCGTATTTAAACAGGTACATCGACTTAGGTACTGAAGGGTGTCTCATGTACAAAATTTCATTAAAATTGATGGAGGGAAACATACAGTTACCGACACCTGCAATTGGTATTTTCAATGCAAAACCTACATAAGCAGTTCCTGGAAAAATCATTTACTGCGTTTTAGAAGTAAAATTTTATAAGAAAACTTTTATTGCTCTTGCAAAATTTCAAAATAATGCATCGATTTTGGGCAATCAACAAAAATGTATGCTATTGCATGATGCGCGCCTTGTAATTTTTGGATCAGTTTCACAAAGTCGCCTATGCAAACCAGCGAAACATATAGCAGAACTCCTACCGTGGGTTCTTTACATAAAAATAAATTAAAAAGTTCCTATGAACATGTGTGCGATATCGCCTCCTAAGGGAGCTAGGTTTGCATAGGCGACTATTCGTGGTCCAAAAATTACAAGGAGCGCATGATGCAATAGTACACATTTTTGTTGATTGCGCGAAATCGATGGATTATTTTGAAATTTTGCAAGAGCTATAAAAGTTTTCCAATGAAACTTTACTTCTAAATATCAGTGAATAATGTTTCAAGAACTGCTTATGTAGGTTTTGCATTGAAAATACCAATTGCAGGTGTCGGTAATTGAATGTTCCCCTCCATCAATTTTAATGAAATTTTGTACATGACACACCCTTAAATGCCTAAGTCGATGCACCAAATTGCAATATCGTAGATTAAGCGGTCTCCGAAATATTAAAAATAAACTGGTCCCCACCCTCCTCCTACGGGAAGACCCTTAGGAGGCGATATGGGACAAATCTTCATAGGAACTTTTCAACTTATTTTTATGTAAGGAACCTACGGTAGGAGTTCTGCTACATGTTTCGCGAACACCCTGTATAGTATATTATAATAACTCGTTGTTAATGTCTTATACGTTTGTAAAGTATTGTGTTTGATACCTGTAATTATCTCACGAAGTGTATACACCTGTTTGTTTTTATCACTTAATATACAGGGTGAGTCAACAAGGCGACGGCGGTCCATAACTTCTGAACCCTTCCAGATAGGAAATCAATTCAAACGCCATTATGTACAACACCACCAATTCTACATCCTAAAAATACTTTCAACTATACAGGGTGTCCCAAAACACTTGCAGCGCATATTAACTTGATTTCTTTAAATGGAACACCACCATTTTGATGCCATATTCTGGATCACCTATAACATAGCTTTACATCGACATAAGACTTTCGATGTTTTAAGGCTCTGTTCTAAAGTAATTAATTCTTTTTGAAAAATTTTGATCATTGCGGGTGCTTCTTAAAAAAAATCCCGTGAACTCAATTTTGTATCTAGAGAGCTGAGATTCGGTACGATAATGAAGGAAGGTCTATTCTATCTATCTAACATGATAACTATCATTATCACTATACAGGGTGTTAAGAATTCTGTGTCAAGTTTGGAAAATTTCAAATATGCAAAACTCCATTTTTTCAAATGGCACCACCTGTTATTATTGTGCCATGGGGTTCGGCTGTTGAATTACTTAATTTTTCATTAAGTATGTCCTATACCTAAAGTCAGTACTTCAAAAGATATTCTTTGTCTTGTTTATTTTATTGAAGATTATTACGATCTCAATTAAAGAATGCCATGGACTGTATGACAGTTATGATTAACATTGTTTATTTACATGGTTACCAGACAGTTTGTCATATTTACTGACATACGCAATGAATTTCAACCATCAGCAGTAAACCATGTCAATGAATTCTTTCTGTTGTGTATGTCAATAAATGTGACAAACTGTCTGGTAACTATGTAAATAAACAATGTTAATCATAAATATCATAAAGTCCATGGCATTCTTTAATTGAGATCGTAATAATCTTCAATAAAATAAATAAGACAAAGAATATCTTTTGAAGTATTGACTTTAGGTATTCAACAGCCGAGCCCCATGGCACTATAATAACAGGGGGTGCCATTTGAAAAAATGGAGTTTTGCATATTTGAAAATTTCCAAACTTGACACAGAATTTTTAATACCCTGTATAGTGATAATGATAGTTATCATGTTAGATAGATAGAATAGACCTTCCTTCATTATCGCACCGAATCTCAGCTCTCTAGATACAAAATTGAGTTCTCAGGAATTTTTTTAAGAAGCACCCGCAATGATCAAAATTTTTCAAAAAGAATTAATTACTTTAGAACAGAGCCTTATAACATCGAATGTCTTACGTCGATGTAAAGCTATGTTATAGGTGATCCAGAACATGGCATCAAAACGGTGGTGTTCCATTTACAAAAATTTAATTGCCATGCGTTGCAAGTGTTTTGGGACACCCTGTATAGTTGAAAGTATTTTTAGGATGTAGAATTGGCGGTGTTGAACATAATGGCGTTTGAATTGATTTCCTATCTGGAAGGGTTCAGAAGTTATGGACCGCCGTCGCCTTGTTGACTCACCCTGTATATATCTATTTATCTAATTTCAAAACTACCCTGGTCTATAAGTTCCATTAATTTTTTGTAATTTCTTTTTTCCGTTTATTATTATTATGACAAAGGTGTCCCAAGTAACATGATATAACACTCAACTGTCCCATTTAGTCACTTTTGCTTTAAAATGCAATAAAATGTTCTTTGTGCCAAAAGTTACCAAACCATATTGTGTAACTTGGGACACCCACAATTTATTCTTTTTTACTACCTACCTACCGTATGAAAATTTTCAGAACTACATGAAATTGTGATATTTCAGATGCTTAAAACGTTTGATCCACCTTAATTTTGAAAATTTCGTTTTTTTCCGATTACCTACTCATCATTTACTCATTTGGATTATATTTTCACTTTTTTTTAGTTTTCAACACTGTTCACGATATTTCAACCCCCCCAAAACATAAAGGACCCCGCACCATCCTTCTATGGAAAATAGGCTTCTGTGGATTTGGCTGAAATTTTGGTATGTTGTAGATTTTGACCCATAAGGATGCTGCGGGGTCCTTTGCAAAAATCGCTTATTTTCCGTGTTATTTCTTCATTTTCTTACGAAGGCGTAGAACGGACACGGGTAAAAAATTTTCATATTTTCGACTTCGAACTCGAAATTTCGACTTGCAACACGAAATTTCGACTTCGAACTCGAAATTGAATCTACTGCGCAAGTCCTACTTCCTAACTCGAAAATTTTATTAATGTGCATGTGCGACGCTTGCGCCGTTCGAACTTCGCACATGCGCATTAGTAAAATTTTCGAGTCAGGAAGTAGGACTTGCGCAGTAGATTCAATTTCGAGTTCTAAGTCGAAATTTTGTGTATGAAGTCGAAATTTTCGAGTTCGAAGTCGAAATTTTCGAGTTCGAAGTCTGTTCAGTAACCAAGATAGCGTTGGATTGATTTTATATAGCAACGGGGTTAGCAACCAGCGACAGAAAAAACATCATGAACCATAGTTGAGCAAAAATACAGTTTTTTACGTTAATTCAAAGTTTTTGGTGTTTTATTCAACTAAGTTTGGTATGTGGAGGTACTCCGAAGTGTAAAGGAATCTCTGCATCAACAAAGTCGAAAATATGAAGATTTTTTACTCGTGTCCGTTCTACGCCTTCGTATTTTCTACTGCAATACATACACTGTAAAGGACCATCTCAGGTTTTTCATCCCAATTCAGTTTATTTATACTGTGAGACAATTTGATGACAATTCGCCTTTTTAACACATCTGTGCATCGGCGGAGGCACTACTACTAGGTGCAGATTGATAAAATCTGCACCCGACTTCACCAGTAAATTCAGTAGGCTGCCTCTACAAACTATAATGTGATAAACTGATAAATATGTACTTACAGGGATACACATCGCTTTGATGTACATCTTTCGGTGGCTTATTTTCATTCGAATACTAAACAGTCAAAAGTTTCACCGCCCTCGAACTAAAGTTGAAAACGTGCATTAAACACGTAAAGTCAGTTTTCTGCTGTTTTGTTGTTTTAATTTAATTTCCTTTTCCATGGTTCTTTCTATTCAGTTCGGTAGATATGTATGTACCTAAGTAATAGTTTTTGTACAAAATGTGGAGCCACATTTATTCGAGGAGATTATTTAAAAAGCGCGCTACTACAGGGCTAGAGAGAGAAAGGGGCGAGGCCGGGGGTTTCACTCAAAGTGGTTTTGTTTGGTCCACGGAAGTTTTTAGTTTACATTTATTTAGCGAAGTTCTCGAAAATCAAAATGAGTGATAACGAAATATCTCGAATCGCAAACCTCCTAATTCGTAAAGTGATGAATTCCGCCCGTGATTTTACCAAAGGGGCGTTTTTCGACAACTTTATGGCCATTCAATCCGACTTGGATAAAGTGAATTTCGCCTACAATTTGCTAGGAAGTCATGATTTGTTCCATCGCTATGTTCAGAATGGGAAAAAAGACGAAGTTGCGAAGATGCACAGAGAAGATGGAAATGAAATGTTTGCCTCAGGATTGTTCTTGGAAGCGTTAAAAATCTACACGTGCAGCATTAGCGCAGCTGAGAGTAAGGACGTTTTGGCTTTGGCATATGCGAATAGATCGGCTTGTCTGTTAAAGCTCAAGATCTTTCAGGAATGTTTAACCGTAAGTTAATTTTATAAAATCAACTCCATTTTCTTTTACCGGCGGGTTGTCACAAAATAAATGTTTGTAACATGGTGATGGTTTTAAAAGCCAACGGAAGATGTAAATAAATCAGAGCGATGTATATCGTCAAAAACATGAAATCTTTAAGGTAGATATGATGATGCGATTTTGGGTTGGGGCAAATCGGTTGATTACATTATATCCAGATTTATACCTCTATATGGCGCCTCGCCTACGTTTACATCCGATAAATCCGGGGAAAAAGTTCGCTTCTTTTGCGAACGCTGCCTAAACGTTTGGAGATGGAACAAAATCTTATACTTACTATTTTTCAACGAGGAATCACGCCCTCAATTTTTTCATACTTATTTTATACACCCTGTAGGTATAAGAGATGTTCTATACCTATAAATATTTCGTAAGATAGGGTTTACAAGCATTTAATCATATATTAAAGTAATTTGAAATATCTTTTATCTACTACCAGTATTAATTGACGGAATAATACAGAAAAATTTTTCTTACCGTGGTTTTCCAACAGGATATCGAAAGGGCTTTGGAAAACGGATATCCGCAGAAGTTGAGACCTAAATTATTCTCCAGAAGAACAGCAGCCTTCCAGGCCCTCGCACCTATCATACCATGGCATGAAGAAATTCCTACCATCTCGAAATCCAGAAGAAATAAACTGATTCAATGCGCCAAAGACTGTGTTGAAATAAGAAGCTCAGAACGACGTCATATCGTTGCAACCTGCGACATAGACATTGGAGAAGTTATTGCCGTCGAAAATCCATTTGCCTTCAGAGTTGCACAAGAAAAATTAATACACTGCCACGAATGCCTTAAACTTTGTTACAATTTGATTCCGTGCTCTAACTGCACCCGTGTACTCTATTGCAACGAAAGCTGCCAAGAGAAAGCCTTCGATTACCACAAATACGAATGTGTTGCCCTTGCAACCGTTGAGACTTTAAATCTTGAAGAATTTGAGTTGTTGGCTTTGAAGGCAACCGTCTTGTCTCTCAACGAAGAAATACTCGAAGAAGATCTTGTCTACCGTTCTGACAGATATAAGGAAATCCATTACCTAAGTAGACATACTGAAAAATTTGAACCTTCTGCATTGTTCCGTAATGCGGTGCTTACTGCTGCGGTTTTCAAAATTTTAAAGGATAAATCGAATTTATTTCAAAGCAACCAGACATTTGAAGAGAAGTTCAAGGAAGTCCTATATATCCAGCTTCAGGTGTGTTATTTACATAATTTTACAATCCATGAGATGTTTGCACCGCATCCGAAAGGCAAGAGCTGTTTTGGTAAAGGGTTATTTTCGTTTTGTTCGCTTTTTAATCATTCCTGTTGCCCCAATGTTGAGAGGTTCTACTATGGCTCCGCAGTGGCCTTAAGGGCAATGTGCACGATTAAGAAGGGAGAGCAATGCTTAATAAGTTATGGGTAAGTTTATTGACGAGGAAATAGTGTTTTTAATATACTATTAATGCCCTATCATGTTTTAGACCCGACTGTAGAGTAGAATCAAAACTCGAACGTCAGCTTTTTGTGTCTCGTCTGTTCTTTACATGTACCTGCGAGGCCTGTAGCCAAAACTGGTCGCTATACGTACGAATGATAGACTTCTCTCTAGTCTTCTGTTTGTGCTTCGTAATGGATATGAATTATTTTCTGGAGCAATTAAAGAAGTTGAACGAGGGCAACACTACTGTTGCCAAAGACATGCTGTCGAAAATTATGCCAATGTTAAGAAAATGGGAACATGGACGTCGTCCAGACAGACAAGGCCTCGAAGCTATGAAATCTATAATTTTCTGTTGTTACATGGTGTTTGGTAATAAGAGAAAAATTTAAAACAGGTATTTTCGACAAACTGTTTTGTTTTGTTCTAATTTAAGTTAGGTGTAGGTATAGGTATTAGAGTTCACGTTTTGTATTTTCTGATAAACTAGCAATTAAAAAGCCTTACTTGCAAATATTTTGCATTCGTTCAAATCTTGCATCACTCGCCTTCGCCTCGACAATCCTCCACATACTTTAATTTGCAAGAATTCATCCAGGTAAATAAAGGTAAGCACTATAAGAAAACAGTGATTGGTTACAAGTGGAAGTACGTCATTCTTGTTAATTGTGAAACACCCTGTATATTGTTGTCTTATTTTTATTACACGGGATAACATGACCTATCGCCGCTATCGTGTCACGTGAAAATCGAATTGCCAAAACATCAAATTTTTACGTTTTAAGGTCCTGGGAATCCAAAATAGTGGTTTTTGAAAAATGTCTGTCGGTGTATCTGTCTCGTCGTGTCTGTCTGTCTGTGATCACGCTTCAGCTCAAACTATTGAACGTATCAAGATGAAATTTGGCACACATATTCAGTGGGCAATTTGTAGGTGTTGTTTAGATTTTTGGCCACATCGATCCACGGAAAGTGCCTTTTTGGCACATCAACTTAAAAATTTTAACTGCAAACCCCCATTTTTAGCGTCATCGTATGAAAACTCTTCGAATTCTGCTTCTGAAAATCTATTCACGCATGATGCTCTTTTGGCCAAAAAAAACGGTGCCGGGCAAGAAACCTATGTTTAACTGTATATTTTTATTACCGAATGTTATAGTTGATTTTTTTTAAGTCGAAAACTGGTGCCATTTTTTCGAAAAATGTTATTTTATTGGCAAAAGGGCCCTTTTTTGAATTTATTTTATAAAAAAGCATTTTCTTACTATAGCGGGTTCGATAACACTGTTGCCGGAACAAAAACCATTTGTGCCATTTTTTCGAAAATTGCCATTTTTAAAGGCAAAAAGGCTCCTTTTTGAGTTTTTCTTAGCAAAAGAGCAATTATTATCGAATTCGATAGCTGCTGCATTACCAGATCGAAAACCTTAGTGTAATTTTTTCAAAAAATATCAATTTAGGGGTGAAAAGCATATTTGTATGTATTTTAGATTTTAGTAAATGAGCGGCGGGTGCAATGCGCACGACAGCATCAGCGAGCGACAGCCGCCCGCACGCCCGACCTCTGACTCAGTTTCTGACGTGGTTAAAGTTAAATGCTACATTTACAAATTCAGTGAAAAAGTAATTTTTTTATTGCAATTCCTGATTAGTATAAATTCCGAATTAAAACCGATAGAAACCTATGAAAACTAATATGTTTTCAAATGGTGGCTTGGCTGGGTTACAAATGACCAATCAGAGCGTCTTGTTTCTGGTGCTGGTGTACTGCTGTTAGCACCAGTTCCATACTTTTGGGAATCACGTTTATCTTTCAACTGGTATTTTCTCGAAATTTTCAATATGTAAGAGCTTATTCACAACCACTTTACGTACGTGACGTAACAAACTTTAACAATGGTCAATAATTGTTCATGACAGCTTCTGACTTTTCTAGTAATTGTTGACGATTGTTAAACTTTGTTATGTCACGTACGTAAAGTGGTTGTGAATGAGGTTTAAGAGTGTGATCTTATTAGGTACCATTGTAAAGAAAATCAAAAATGCTACTTGATAAAATAAAGAAATATACAGGGTGCCATTTAAAATAATAAAGCAACATGTCGTTATTTAATGAAATAAAAACATTGGAGTGGGTTAAAATAGAGAAAAGTTGCTCTATTTCTTTGTATACCTACAGGGTGACTCAGAATTATAGGGATAACGGCTAACCGGAGATTCCTTAGGTAAAAATATGTCGACAAGTTCCTATAAACATATGCCAGAAAATTCCTCCTAAGTGAGTTAGGGTCCCTTAAAAGGGTCACTTTGACAGTGTTTTTTTCTAAATATCTTCAAAACGGTTAAAGACAGCAACGTGACATTGGATACCTTTAATAAGTGTTTGATGCTGAAGTGATTGCCGTGGTTAAAATTTTAAAATTTCGTTCAGAAGCGCGAACATTTTTGTAAGTAGTTTTTTCGCAAACTTTATTCCAGAATCTGAAAATTTGAGGTTTTTAAGTAAAAATGGTACTCTTGTATGACATCGATAGAAGGCGTCCTTTTCGAAAAAAATGGCTTTTCATTGTCATTGGTTCAGGTCTCCAAAATTTGTGACAGAAGACATCAAAATATCGTAAATAAGTTCATGGAACGGTTCTTTACTCCATTCTAGAAATTCATATGGACATGGCTCGAAAAATGCTTCCTAAGGGAGCTAGAGTCCTTCAAAAAAAAAATGGGCAGCTACGGAAGCGGCTGGAACCTCCCCACTTGGTGAATGATCCAATCTTATCACCAATATCAAGTAAATTTTACTATTTACTGTACCTAAGTTTTACTCCACCAAACCTAAGGTGTTTTCTGTGATTTTTCTAAATTTAACGATCTTTTGCCAAAAGGGCACTAAGATTGAATACAATTTTGAAAACAAAATTTGAAGACTTTTCATGTGCTGAAAGAGAAAATAGGAGTTCATTATTCAAATTTCAAAGTTAATATGCCACAATGGCACTTGCCGTCCGCCGATTGCCACCAAAATTAAATCAGCTCTTCGGCGGGTAACGGCATCTCTACCTATCAAATTTCAGCCAAATCGATCCAGCGTGTTATTTAATGTTTCCTCGAAACTTCGAATTTCTCGATTTTATGCCAAAAAGGCGCTAAGTGTGAATACATTTTCAGATACAGAATTTCAAGACCTTTCATGTGCTGATTAGAAAAATTAGTGTTCATCAGTCAAATTTCATAGATGGTGCGCCAAAGAGGCACTTGGCGTCTACGGATCCGCAGCAAAATTAACTGGGCTCACCGGAAGGTCAACGCTAACCTCCATACCAAATTTCATTAAAATCCGTTCGGTAGTTTCCGAGAAATCGTGCTCACATACGTACGTACGTACGTACATACACAGACATTTTTTAAAAACCACTTTTTTGTAATCCTGGGACCTTGAAACGTAAAGATCCGGTGTTATCTCAATTTCGAATTTTGGAGTGATTGCAGTAACCTCCCATTTTTATATGGTTGTGGGGAGGTTAAAACATGCTTTCCAAGACTCCATTTGAAAGACCATAGCTCCCTTAGGAAGCATTTTTCGACTCATGTACATATGAACTTTTCTTTCTAAAATAAAGTAAGAAACGGTCCCATGAACTTGTTTGCAGTATTTTGATGTCTTCTGTCACAAATTTTGGAGCCGTGAACCAATAAAAAGCCATTTTCTTCAAAAACGGTGCATCACATCGATGTCAATCAAGAGTATGATTTTTACATAAAAACCTAAGATTTTCAGATTCTGCAATGAAATTTGAGAAAAAACTACTTACAAAAATGTTTGAGCAAATTTAGTCCTAAGCCCCCCATGTATGGGACGCTTCTGAACAAAATTTTAAAATTTTGACCACGGTAATTACTTCAGCATCAAACTTCAGTATCAAATTTCACGTTGCTATCTTTAACGGTTTTGAAGATATTTAGAAAAAACCACGGTCAAAATGCCCATTTTAAGGGGCCCTAACTCCCTTAGGAGGCATTTTCTGACATACAGGGTGGTTCCTTTTTCACAGCGCACCATTGGGATCTCGGAAACTATAAGAGCTACGAAGTCGATTAAATTAGACAAAAGTTGCGCTATTTCCTAGTAAATAAGAATCTGAAAAAAAAATCCACGATATCTATCACCGTTCCTGAAATATCCTGAAAAAACTGAAATTTTCTTTTTTCGATTATGTTGAATAACTTATTTGCCTTAAGTGCAACAATAATGAAATTTGGAACTCTGGTATTATTGGTAATGGCGGAGCCAATGGCGCCATCAGAACTTTTCTAGGCCTTCTAGATTTTGAGAAACGACAGTCAACTTTCTTATTTTTTATGGCCGCCATATTGGATTTTTGCACCACTGAATAGACAAAAATTAAAGCTTTTCAACGATGTATGACACATGCACATTAATGCAAAAAAAAGACCATAGAAAAACAATAAAATTTAAATTTATACTGAAAACATCTAGCAAGTGCACAAAACAAAAGAAAAATGACAGTTCTCATTATTGCTGAGCCAGTTTCACAAGCAGTTTTTGATCTAAATTTGAAAAATCGAGATGAACTTTTATTCAAATGAAGAGAAACAAGATATGTACGACATGTACATAAGAAATAATAGAAGTTCTACTGCTGCAGTTGCTTCTTATACGGAAAGATATCCTGAGCGGCATCAACCCCACCGCACGATTATTTCCAGAATTTGTAAGAATTTAACAACCCACGGAAGACTGAATCAACCAAGCTAGTGTAAGTGAAAATCAATGTGCTGGCTCAAATAAACATAAATCCGGAAGTATCAAGTAGATATGTTGCTAAGGAATGCTCAATTTCTGATTCTCGTGTTAGAAAAATCATAAAAAAACATAAATATATCATGATTATAAGTTCAAAAAAGTGCAGCAACTACACCCAGGAGACTCTCAAAGAAGACTTAATTTTTGTGAATGGTTTCAAGAACACCTAAACGAAAATCCTCTTTTTTCGAGAAAAATATTATGGAGCGACGAATCTTTGTTTACCAATTGTGGAATATTTAACCGAAAGAACTCTCATCATTATGCAACAGAAAACCCTCGTTTGTTTCGTGAAACTAGACCTCAAATTCGTTTTGGTCTAAATGTATGGAGTGAAATTTTAGATAATAAGATATTAGGCCCTTATTTGATCCAAGGGAAGATGATTTTGAAGAAATTTTGGATCAATTGCCCTTAATAACGTTGGGAAATTTAAATTGGTTTCAGCAAGATGGGTCTGGGCCACATAATGCTCGTATTGTGAGGGACTATTTGGATGAACGTTTCCCGCAATTCTGGATTGGGACCTATGGTCCTGTAAGGTGGCCACCCCGTTCGCCATGCCTAAACCCTCTAGATTATTATCTTTGGGGTAACCTAAAAGATAAAATTTACGATACTCCAACCCAAAAACTTTTTGATGCTTTCAACTCTGTTGTTCCTCGGAGCACCAGAAAAGCTGTGGAAGAGATGGACTACCGAACACGTTTATGCATAAGACAAAATGGTGCGCAATTTGAACGTATGAAATAAACTTGTTTTCACACAGTTTTTCATTTTATTCCGCTGCTTTATTGCTTAGTTTAAATTTATATTTTATTGTTTTTCTATTGTTTTTATTTGCATTAATGTGCATGTGTCATACATCGTTGAAAAGCCTGAATTTTTGTCTATTCAGTGGTGTAAAAACCCAATATGGCGGCCATAAGAAATAAGAAAATTGACTATCGTTTCTCAAAATCTAGAAGGCCTAGAAAAGTTCTGATGGCGCTGTTGGCTCCGCCATTACCAATAATACCAGGGTTCCAAATTCATTATTGTTGCACTTAAGGCAAATAAGTTATTCAACATAAGCGAAAAGAGAAAATTTCAGTTTTTTCAAGATATTTCAGGAACAGTGAAAGATATCGGGGATTTTTTTTCAGATTCTTATTCACTAAGAAATAGCGCAACTTTTGTCTAATTTAATCGACTTCGTAGCTCTTATAGTTTCCGAGATCCCAATGGTGAGCAGTAAAAAAGGAACCACCCTGTATGTTTATAGGAAATTGTTGACATATTTTTACCTGAGGAATCTGTGGTTAGCCGTTGTCCCTATAATTCTGAGTCACCCTGTATAATTATTCCGAAAAATCTGAAAATTGAGATTTCAAATAAAATAATAATTATATAGGTACATAGGTATCTCTATGGAATGCCGTTTTACTTTTTAATGGAACATACACGCTGTGATAGCCAAAGAAATAAGATAATTCAAATTCAAATACTGTTAAGAGAAAATAAGTCTATTCTTATTATCTGAAATACAATTTCTATTATCACTCCCAGAATTTCTCTTAACACTAATTCAATTTCTGTTAACAGTAATTCAGAGAGATAATGGAAATACGTCTTCCTTCTCTCTCGCACCAGTTGAAATTATATCTTCTGTCTCATTCGCGCAAGCGCAGTCGTGATAATGGAAATTGAATTTCACTTAACAGAAATTCATTTACTGTTAACATTAATTCATTTTCACTTAAGAGAAATTCTATTTCAATTATCACTGCTTAGAGAAAATAGAAAAACAATTTCACTTAACAAAAATTCATTTAGAGATAAATTGAAATAAAACCGTAGTTTTAGGAGCCGTTTTACTTTTTAATGCAACCCATACCCTATGCATTTCAAAAAAATTCAAACATTTTAAATATATACAATAAAAATTAAAACGGCTCGTAAGATCAGTGTAAATCACCAAATTTATTTCGATTATCACTGCACGAATTTTTGTTAAGTGAAATTGTATTTCAATTTTCTCTAAAGCGAGATAATAAAAATTCTATTTCTGTTAAGTTAAATTGAATTTCTCTTAAGAGAAAATGAATTAATGTTAACAGTAAATGAATTTCTCTTAAGTGAAAATGAATTATTGTTAACAGTAAATGAATTTCTGTTAAGTGAAATTGAATTTCTATTAACACGATGCCTGGGATTGCATTTCTTTGGCTACCACAGCGTGCTGTTGCATTAAAAAGTAAAACGGCGTTCCGTACATTTCTTTGGCTACCACAGCGTGCTGTTGCATTAAAAAGTAAAACGGCTTTCCGTACGAGATATATATCGTGTTTTTAAGTGGTACGAAAGAGAAAGATGACAACTCAATGGGCCAATGGCGTATTTTCATTATCTCTCCGAATTACTGTTAAGTGAAATTCAATTTCTATTATCACGACCGCGCATGTATGAACTGCGAGTGCGACAGATAATGTATTTTCAAGTGGTACGAAAGAGAAAGATGACAACCCAATGGGCCAATGGCGTATTTTCATTATCTCTCCGAATTACTGTTAAGTGAAATTCAATTTCTATTATCACGACCGCGCATGTATGAACTGCGAGTGCGACAGATAATGTATTTTCAAGTGGTACGAAAGAGAAAGATGACAACCCAATGGGCCAATGGCGTATTTTCATTATCTCTCCGAATTACTGTTAAGTGAAATTCAATTTCTATTATCACGACCGCGCATGTATGAACTGCGAGTGCGACAGATAATGTATTTTCAAGTGGTACGAAAGAGAAAGATGACAACCCAATGGGCCAATGGCGTATTTTCATTATCTCTCCGAATTACTGTTAAGTGAAATTCTATTTCTATTATCACGACCACGCATGCTCGAGTGCAACAGAAGATGTAATTTCAATTAGTCCGAGAGAGAAGTAAGACAGTCCAATAACGTATTTTCATTATCTCTCCGAATTACTGTTAAGTAAAAATAAATTATTCTTAAGAGAAATTGTATTACTGTTAACAGAAATTGAATTAGTGTTAAGAGAAATTCTGGGAGTGATAATAGAAATTGCATTTCAGATAATAAAAATAGGTTTATTTTCTCTTAACAGTATTTGAATTTTAATTATCAGTACTTGAATTTTAATTATCTCATTTCTTTGGCTACCACAGCGTGCTGTTACATTAAAAAGTAAAACGGCGTTCCATATATCTCCCTAACGATTATGCTATATGAAAATGGAACTCCAATTTCTAGGCTTTCTAGATTTAGAGCAATCATCAGTAAACAGTGTGGACTTTTTCGTCAAATTCTAAAATTTGTGGATGGTGCCAAAATTCAACATACAGGCTGTCCGGAAATAACGATGAAATATTTCGGGGGGTGATTCTGCAGCTCAAAATATGCAAAAAGTTCCTATAAATATGTATCCGGAAATCGTTCCTAAGGGGGCTACGGCCTTCTGAAAGGGGCGCCTCAAATTCGGTTTTTATTGAATAAATCAGGAACCGCTTAAGATACAGTGACGACTTTTTGCACATTATCTAACATCAGTAAGCGCCATCAGATTATGGTATCTACCAAAAGCAGATTCAACCAGGGGCGTGGAAAATAGGGGGGACTTCAGCTTTTCCCACCCAAATTTTTTTACGTGTTATTTTTTAGACAATTTCTCACCGGAATATGGTTTCCTGACTAAAATTACATAAAAAAGCCTCTCTTGTTATAACAGCGTAGGATCAACCGTTTTCGAAAAAATTAGATTTAGAGATCCATTTGCATTTCCTAGGCTTATCAAACGATTTTTATTAAATTACAAAACTGAACGGATTTTAAAAATTAGTATCTAAAGTAATCTAATGTTGCTTATCGATGTCAGATAGTATGCAAAAACTTCATAATTGACAAAATCAAAATCGAATTTTGAACGCCTCCTTCAGGGGGCCCTAGCCCCCTTAGAAGCGATTTCGGGACCCATGTTTATAGGAACTTTTCTTCATATTTTGAGCTGTAGAATCACCCCCCGAAATATTTCATCGTTATTTCCGGACACCCTGTATAGCGGCCATAAGAAAATAAAAAGTTGATCGTCTTTGCTCAAAATCTAGAAAGCCTTGAAAATTTCTGTCGATGTCATTTGATTGGCAGTTGTCAACAATATGGAAGCTCCAAGTTTCATTTCATTCAATCGTTAGGGAATTATTAAGTTTAATTTAAAATTGCAATTTACAGATGTTTTGGAATAACTCAGGAACGAAACAAGATATCGGGAAGTAATTCTCTTTCAGATCGCCAAAATATAGCGAAACTTTTTCCTAATATAACCCACTCCGTAACTCCTTACCATTTAGGAGATGCCAATGCATGGTGATTGAGTAATGAAAACGGAACCACCCTTTTCTGTATGCTGAAGCTGATTGGGAAAGATTTTTTTATTACAAAACTACGAAGTTTTGAAATTTTATTTGCTGAGGAGGTCTTGACGATTTCAAATACAAAATTAATACAAATGGGCTCTCATTTATTGTGGTCAGATTCATAAAACCAAAAAGAAAACACCTCCAAATGAATCGTCGCGGTAGGATGTGCATTTTCAAAGTTCCCGACTGTACTATGATGTGTGATTCTGAGAATTTCAATGTTTTGACAATTGACTGAAGTGACAAATGACAATTCTCTTTTGACATCTGTGTCATGCTTTTGACAGAGTTTGTTCAGTGAAGAAGTGAAGATGGGTTTTTCACCTTTCCTTTCTTAAATCAGCGACTTTCACTAAAACGGTGAGTGATATTAACGTCGTATTCAAGTTTTTAATGGAATTCTCTCAAAACCGAATTAATAAAATCGGTTTCATAACTTAGTGAGCATAACCTCACTTTTGCTATTTTTCTAATTTCCGTCACTTTAAGGATTCACGTAACTGTTTTGCGTCTGCTTTGTTATTTTAGAATCATTTTCAAAAGAGTTTATTTTTATTTCTAAATATATGTCAATGTCACGGTCTTGGGGTCACGATCCCTCTCTCTTTGTTGTGGTAATTAAAAGAGTGGGTTTAAACGGGCAACGGGCGCATTTATGCTTAAGACCCCATTCATGTTCCAAGGTTTATCGCGCACACTTAAAAAATCCAAGTTCATCGTCCTGAAAAGTGAAAACAATCACTGACTAGGCTGGCTTTCAGCACAAGAAGGATGTTACAAGAGAAAGTTGAGTATTATCCCATCGTTGAATTCCACCTGACGCTCCAGTCCAAATTCCACTCAAGAAAACGCTAACGTGATGGCTTTGAAGACTGAAAACAAAAATTATGATTTTATTTACAAAAATCTGCTGGCTGGGGGTGAGATAATTCTTTGGTGTATTTTTTTCTTAATTCGAGTGGTACAGGAGTGGCGGGAATGGTGTCTAAAACAACGGTGGCCCCCTTGGATCGAATCAAAATTCTCCTGCAGGCCCACAATAGACATCATACTCATCACGGAGTGTTGTCGGGGTTGAAGCATATTATTCAAACCGAGTCCCACTTGGCTATGTATAAAGGTAATGGGGCTCAGATGGTGAGGATATTTCCCTACGCAGCGACTCAGTTTACTTCGTTTGAAATTTACAAGAGATATTTGGATGGGGTGTTTGGGGCTACTTCACATATAGATAAGTTTTTGGCTGGAGCTGGTGCTGGATTGACTGCGGTTACTTTAACTTACCCGTTGGACACCATACGGGCTCGGTTGGCTTTCCAGGTCAGTTCTAATTAGTAGCTTTCTTTTATTATTTTCTTGCGTGCCATATTAGCTTTGTTCTTTTGTTTGTTTATTTGGTGTTGACGGTGTTAGCGAAATTATCAAGTGACAATGGGTTATATAATTTTTAGGCGGCCAGTATAGGGTGTCCCAATGTTAGTGTTCATTATGCGCATTTGAAAAAGTTCTTCAGTAAAGGCCGAATTACAACGCAAAATTATTGATCTATGTTTTGACGTGATCGACGTTGCTGGACGTTGATCGCTTAACTCAAAAAGACGCATCGACAGTGGGCTTTAGAATTGACTAATTGACATTAATGGAATGTCATTGATCACATCTTCATACCTATTTTGACAGAATCAACATTGATTTATTTTTTATTTTTTTGGATCGCTTGTTAGAAATTGTTAGTGTTCGAAACACGTTATAATCTATTTGCGATTATTTGGCTTTTTGGGATTTACCTAGCTTGACAAAATCTATGTTAAAGTTCGACGGCCGCCGATATACGGGGTTGTTCGTTTTTCACTGATCACCACATCAAAGCATGCTGAAAAATCTGAAAATTGTGATTTAAAAAAAAAATTCATGTCTTCTGCAAAATATCTTTCAAACGATTGAAATTGTTGTATTGAACCCTGAAACTTTCGTATTATTGACAACTGTTAAGTTGAATGGTATTGCCAGAAATTTTCTAGGCCTGCTAGATTTTGATCAACATATAGTCAACTTTTGGTTCTCTTATGGCCAACGGATACACAACAAAATTGCTTTTCAAAAATTAACTCTTGAAAAAGCATGTCGAATTATGAATCACCATTTCAAGACCTTTATTTTATAATCATTTTTTTTCAACTCAAAATAGATTAATCACCTTATTTTTTTATCTTCCCACTGAAAGTGCTGTAACATGTTATACAGGAGTACCTACTTTTTTTCATAAGCTTAGGCTGATTTTATAAAAAGTTCATGTTGATTACGTTTTTGAAAAGCTAATTTTTTATGTCCTACGGTGTTAAACTTAGATGTCGCGGCCATAAGAGAATCAAAGGTTGACTGTCGTTGGTCAAAAGCCTAGCACATTCTTGCCAATGCCATCAATGGGCAGCCTTGACAGCTGTCAAAAACATAAGAGTTTCAAGCTCAATTGCAATTTTTAAATTTTTCAAGGTAACTCGAACGAATTAAGATGTCGATAAATTCTCTCTAATTCTTAATTGCCAAGAAATAGCGATTTTTTTTTTCTAATTTCACCGATAAGAGATGCCAATGGTGAGCAGTGAAAAAAGAACCCCCAGAACACCACAACATGGGTCCGCAAAAATTTAGGGGGCGATTCTTCGTCTTATTTCAAGACGAAAACTTCATGTGGGCATGTACAGGGTGCGAGATTAAAACTCCACAACGCTATAACTTTGTTATTTGTGATGCGACTTTAGTGAACCAAAAACCAAATGAAATTGCTCGTAAAACACTACCAACTCAAGGTAGTCTTGATTTTTACCAACTTCAACTTGAATGTCAACTTTTCATTTTCAAATGGACATACCCTGTTTTTTCAGTCTAACTCTAAACAGCTACCTAATTTTTTTCTGCATCTTTTGATGTGCAATAAGTTGAAAATAATTAAAATTATTGTCAACATTTCAAACTTTTAATGCAAAATTTTCGAGTGTGCCGTTAAAAACATTCTTGAAATGTATTTTGCTTGTTAGAAAATAACATATTTTGATTGTTTTGCTAAGTTTGTACCACATCCACAGCATATTCGAAAATTTTGAGTAAAAAAAAAAGGTTGCAGAGAAGCGCCTGGAACCTCCCCATCGCGTGGGTCTTTGATTTCCGTATCTTGTGTTTAAAATTGTGACCGTTGAAGAGCTGAAAGGCTTTTGGGAACAACTTGAAAATTTTAAACACAAGATATGGAAATCAAAGACCCACGCGATGGGGAGGTCCCACCCTCTTCTCTGCTGCCAATTTTTTTTAACAAATTTTCCCACCATCTCCTTTAGTCTCTCGCAAAACTCAAATCTTGACCACCTGTCAATCAATAGTAAATAAGTGAGACGTATTTTTAGTTGTAAAGCTTGCTGAGGATTCTTTTAGTGCTTTTTTTGGATTATTTGAGAGGCAGAAATTCAACTTTCCGATACAAGTTATGATTGCATAAGAATACAGAAAAAAGCTAGGTCGAAAGTTCAAAGGAAAGCGAATTTAACCTTTATTATAATTTCCGTTGCACAATCTAATTGTGTTTGTCATATTTTCGCCAAATTTTGCATGTTTTATTAAATAACTCAAGAACGGTTGCATTTAAGTATACCAAGTGTCTATTAAACCAGGTTCACCCCTCCTTTTTTCAGAATTTCTTAAAATATTCGAATTAAATTTGACACACATATACCGGGTGGTCCTTTTAAAATAATAATAATAATAATATAGTTTATTTGCCCAACAGTAGAGACCATTTACAGGACAAAGAATTGATATACATAAAATAAATATACAAAGTAAAGAGTAAGATAAACAGAAGCGAACAAAGAAGTAGGTAAATCAAACCGAGTGCAGTTTAGCCGAGAAAAAGCTGAAAATTGATTTCTTAAAACTATATAAACTCAGCCTGAAGATATCAACATCACTATGGCAAATTACATTGTATCTTGAACTCATCAGTGAAATCGGACAGCGTAACAGAATGTTGGTACGTGGTATTGAGGCTCGAAAAGTAACAGGAGATCTTGACCCAAGTCGAGGAACCAAAAAATTAAGTCTGCTAAGCAAAGCAGAGGAATCAATAAAAAAAATTTTTTTTTTATCTTGAGACTGGCAAATATCTCGGAAAGGAAGCATTTTCGAAAAAAATGTTCTATGACTTCGAGGGGGAAAATAGATGGCATCATCACCATTTTGATTCAAGGTCAAATAAGGTCTACCTAATTTTTTTAAATGGAAGCCTATATTTTTTATTACAGATTGTTACATATTCCCCGTAAAAAAACAAACAACTCTCATTAGTATTTTTGGATCCGATGGATAGGTTTCCATTAAAGAAAATTAAGTTGACCTTCATTTACCTTGAAAAAGACCTTCAATCAAAGTGACGAGGATGCCATCTATTTTCTCCATCGAAGTCAAAAAACTTTTATACAAAACATTTTTTCCTAAAATGCTTCCTTTCCGATTGCCAGTCTTGCTAGTCTCAAGATAAAACGACCACCCGGTATAAACTGCATTTTTTGGTGACATTTAGAGAAATTTTGAGTCACTTCCGGTTTCAGCGGAAATGGGTCCTACTTTGAGATTTTAAATAAAACACCCTGTATATCTTAATATTTTCGAGTTCTGTATTAAATTCTGAGTATGACAGAATTTTTTTTTGTGAATTCTCTTAATTTCTTCATTCCTTATCCATTGGTTACATGTTTCATTTTAACCAGTCGAATCTTATACCATTTTATTCCTAAGAAAATCAACTTTTCAAAAAATTGTATGAGCCACCCTTGATCCATTTGAAAAAAATGAGTAATTTAGAAAAAACTGCTTTGCATTCTTTCAAACAAATCAGGATAAGAATAAATTTTGCTGGGTGTTTGATAACTCTAAATTAGTTTTTGAGGGGTCATAGCAATGGATGAAGAGTTAAAAATCAAGTTTTTTGAAAACATGAAATCAGAAATTTGAAAAAAAAATATTCTATCATACTCAGAATTTTATACAGAACTCGAAAATATTATGAAATTTTCCAGTGGTTGGAAGTAATTGAATTACTGTAATTGAATTACTTTTTCAGTAATTTGTAATTGTAATTGAATTACTTTTTTAAAAATGTAATTGGTAATTGTAATTCAATTACTGGCTATGAGTAATTGTAATTGAACCTTTCAATGACTTTTCTCAATTACTTTTTTCAAACTTAAAAATGACCGAACTTTACTTTCCTCATTTTTAAATTGAAAAGATTGAAATATAATTCCAAGAACAATTATTTGTTTCGTTTAGTTTTCAACGGTTTTCCTGTATATTGCTGTTTTCCAAGAAACTGATAATGACCTTTGGGGCCCATCATTACCGTTAAGGATTAGCGTAACTCAACTCAATACCCTGGTCAGTCGATCGATATCATATTTAGTGTAATTTTGATCTAGTCAAACGAGGGTGCAGGCTATTGGGCGCAAGGGGCTGCATATCTTTTTGCTAATCGGTGGGGGGAAAATGATATCGATTTTTCAGATGGTGAGAGGGAGAGAGACGTTCTAAGTATAATGAAGTTTTCTGAAATCTTGAATATGAACTATGAGATAGGAAGGCACTCTGTGTTCAGTCAGATTGTTTACGATAAAGAACGTTATTGCCAAAAAAGCAGTTTGGGTAATTAGGATATTTTCGTAAAAAAGTAATTGTAATTGTAATTCAATTACTTTCCCACAAAAGTAATTGGTAGTTGTAATTCAATTACTTTTTTTGCAAAGTAATGAGTAATTGTAATTCAATTACCCACCCAAAGTAATTGTTCCAAGCACTGTATGAAATACAGGGTGTCCCATTTAAAAATTTTATGATAATTCCATTTCCGCTGAAACTGGAAGTGATTCAAAATCTCTCTAAGTGTCACAAAATACAATTTATCATGTAATGTATGTGTGCCAAATTTCACTGGAATATTTTAATAAATGCGGAAAAAAGGCGTGAGCTGGGGGGCAAACCTCTGGGAATGTCAAGTGTACAATTTAGGAGGAAGTCCGAGGATTTCAGAGGATGTCTAGTGTACAAAATACGGTTTGCGGTTTACCCCTGAGGGTGAGCCTGGTTTCGTTGCACCCGTAAAAACCAAAAATCTCCATGTGAGAATTATTATTAATGACATTGACATAAATGGACTTTGAGGCATCGTTGGGACACCCTGTACGTCACGCCATTTTTTTTTACATGAAGAGAATGAATACGATTTTAACGTGATTTATATGACTCATGATTTCTTGATATTTTTATTTTCAGTTCTAAAACCCACTGAAAATGATTTATGTTTTTTTTGATCACTTGATAGACAGAAAGACATAATCTATTCACGATCATAAGGCGATTTGAATTTGGACATGATGCGATTTCCCTTTAACTTATAAGTCGATGCTTAAAATTTTAACACATATTATGACGTCATTCTAAATTATTTGACAAACGACAGGAACAGTTGATGGACTTTTGTTGACATTTGATTGGCAACTGGATGCTTTAAATTTTTATTATTTGATCGCTTACGGAAATTTATAAATTACTTTAATTTTCAGTTCCAATATCCATAATAAACATAAAAAGGTTCAACCGCAGACATTAATCTCACACCTCAATCAACGCTAACGAGGTGTAAAGAACTCGGCGAGCTCTTTACCCTTTTAACTACACCTTTTCCAGTAGTAGTTCAGAAAGCGTCAATTGAATTTCAGAATAGTCAGTTGAATTTCAGAATCCGTCAATTGTAGTTCAGATTAATCAATTCAAATTCAGAATGCGTCAGTTGTATTTCAGAATAGTCAAATGAGTTTCAGAATACGTCAATTACAATTGCATTTGATGCTTTCTGAAATTCAATTGACGTATTCTGAAATTCATTTGACTATTCTGAAATACAATTGACCCTCTCTGAATTTGAATTGACTAATCTGAACTACAATTGACGGATTCTGAAATTCAAGTGACAATTCTGAAATTCAACTGACGCTTTCTGAAATTCAATTGACGCTTTCTGAACTACTACTCGAAAAGGTTTTAACCATAGTATATACAGGGTGTTTCAAAAACATGGTGCCAACACTTAACCGCTTAATCGCCACATGAAACCAAACTTCGAGCACCGCACCAAAATTCACTCCAGTGTACTCCTGCAAAGTTAGAGGCCCTCAAAGTTGAAGAAAAATAATTGTTTTTTTGGCATAAAATCTGAACCGACCAACCGAATGACATGAGGTTTGGTGTCCTCCCATAGTTTTTTACGCTCTTTAACGCTAAATACTTATTTTTAATGCCGGATGCCTATCAGGGCCGTACTAGTAAAAGTTCACTACAAAACTCGCAAAAAAAAAACGTTTTGCCCATTAAGCTGCCATCTTGATAGCATTTCTACAAAGAGAATGTAAAAGCTCTACTTTTTTGTCTCTCCTGTGTTTTTGATCAGACACACCCTTTTCGAGATAAACAGTTTTAAATGTATCACTGTTAATTGGAATTAACTCATAAAAATCTTAGCAGGCTTTTAGATTTAGCGCGGTTGCTTAGCAACAAGAGATAAACAGTTGCCAATAATTCCGTCACCAAATTATTTTCTTTTTGTTTTGTAAGATCTCTACGTTAGTTATGGCCGCCAGAAACGATTTTTCTTTTTCTGAGATGGCAGATATGCACTTAACGTATGGAGAATGCCGCCAAAATACTCGCCAAGCTTGCAGAAGGTATTTTGAAAAATTTCCGGCACGGAGGCAGCCCAGTAGGAAACTTTTCCCTGCGCTTGACAGAAGACTGCGTGAAATGGGTACTTTTCGAACCAAAAATATTGATGGGGGTCGCCCCAGAGGCGCTCGACTTCCAGAAATTGAAGAGGAGATTCTGAACGGCCTAAGGGAGAATCCGAGTATAAGTTGCAGAAGATTGGCTTTGCACACTCACAGCAGTGTTTCAACAGTGTGGAGAACAGCTCATCAAGGACGGCTCTATCCATTTCATTTGCAAAGAGTCCATGCTTTAAAACCGGAAGATTTTCCCCGAAGAATGCAGTTCTGTGAGTGGGTACTGGAACAATATCGTCAAAACCCCAATTTCTTAAGTAACATTTTGTTCACCGACGAAGCAATGTTTACAAGGGATGGCGTTATCAATTATCACAACCTGCATACATGGGCACCTCGACGCGAAAACCCCCACGCAACTAGAGTTTCCAGTCATCAAGAACGATTTTCTGTCAATACGTGGGCAGGGATTGTTGCTAATAACCTCATTGGACCTCACTTTTTGCCAAATCGACTAAGAGCCGTCGACTACTTAGAGTTTCTAAATAATGACCTGAATGAACTCATGGAAGATGTTCCACTGAATGTACGGGAACAAATGTGGTACATGCAGGATGGGGCTGGTCCGCACACTGCACGTATCATTCGAGAACACTTGAACGAAACCTTTCCAAATAGGTGGATCGGTAAAACAGGACCATTTCCATGGCCGGCCCGGTCCCCAGATTTAAATCCAATAGATTTTGAGTTTTGGGGCTTTAAGAAAGACCATGTCTACGCTACACCAGTGAACACAATTGAAGAATTAAGACAGAGAGTTTTAAATGCTGCCGAATACCACAGAAATTTGCCGGGCGTGTTCTTGAGGATACGCGGAAATTTCATTCGACGTTGCCAAAAATGCATCGATATGCAAGGAAATATATTTGAAAATGTTCTGTAGAAATGTTAAATTAATAAACCTCGTTGTTTCTTAAACTCCGACTGACAAATCCGATCAAAAACTCAAAAATCTAATTTTTGCTTAGGAGCCATAAAGGAAAACAATTATTGGCAACTGTTTATCTCTTGTTGCTAAGCAACCGCGCTAAATCTAAAAGCCTGCTAAGATTTTTATGATTTAATTCCAATTAACAGTGATACATTTAAAGCTGTTTATCTCGAAAAGGGTGTGTCTGATCAAAAACACAGGAGAGGCAAAAAAGTAGAGTTTTTACATTCTCTTTGCAGAAATGCTATCAAGATGGCAGCTTAATAGGCAAAAAGATTTTTTTTTGCGAGTTTTGTAGTGAACTTTTACTAGTACGGCCCTGATAGGCATCCGGCAGTAAAAATAAGCATTTAGCGTTAAAGAGCGTAAAAAACTATGGGAGGACACCAAACCTCATGTCATTCGGTTGGTCGGTTCAGATTTTATGCCGAAAAAACAATTATTTTTCTTCAACTTTGAGGGCCTCTAACTTCGCAGGAGTACACTTGAGTGAACTTTGGTGCGGTGCTCGAAGTTTGGTTTCATGTGGCGATTAAGCGGTTAAGTGTTGGCACCATGTTTTTGAAACACCCTGTATAGTAAGCTGTGACGTCATCGTATGTGTAAAGGTGTAAAGGGAATTCAATTCATTTTGTTAGGAACCTATGGTAAGTTTAAAGGGAAATCGCCTTTTGTCTAGTTTGACAAACGTCAAAGTTTGATATCCGTCAATTTGCATGTGAAAAATGAAAGTGTGAAATGCGTTACGTTTTTCGACGAATTAGGGAAACAGTTTCTGAATTTGCAAAACTGCGCAACTTTCCAATGACCAGTTTCGATTAATTTTAATTATGCAGAAAAACGATTGGTCGAAAGTTCAAAGGAAAGCGAATTTAACCTCTATCAGTAAATTTCCGTTGCACAATATTGCGGTGTGTTTGTCCGCACGTACGTACACCGCCTACCGTTATTCCTCGAATAATGAGCAAATTTTGAACTTTCAGATAAGTGGGGAGCACGTCTACACGGGAATAGCCCACGCGGCCACTACGATATTCCGAGAGGAAGGAGGAACTCGCGCCTTGTACCGCGGTTTCGTGCCTACTCTGATGGGTATGGTCCCCTATGCCGGATTGTCCTTCTATTGTTTCGAGTATTTAAAATACGGCAGTATGAAATACCTGCCTCGACTGACTTGCAATCCCTGTGATAAAAATACCGGAGGACTGGTACTGGGGCCCCCCGCTAAATTAATTTGTGGGGGGTTAGCTGGAGCTATCGCTCAGAGCGTTAGTTACCCCCTCGACGTCACTAGGAGACGAATGCAGTTGGCACTCATGAATCCCCATACCGAGAAATTCGCGGAGGGGATGTTGAACACCTTAAAGCTAATCTACAGGGAGCACGGGGTTTTCAAGGGGTTGTACAGGGGCATGTCGATTAATTATTTGAGGGCCATTCCGATGGTGGCGGTTTCTTTCACGGTTTATGAAATGTGCAAACAACTTTTGGATTTAGATACAGGGTTGCAAGTAAAATAATAACCCCTGTGATGACATTCCACGGATTGTTAATTTATTTGTAGGTTTAAAAAAGACAATTGTTAGTCTCTCTGTTTGATATTCTAGTTGTTTTGTGTACATATTATTTATTTTAATAAAATTTTTATTCCCCAATCAGTTTTATTGATAACCCTAATTCCGTTCTAACCCAGATTTAGATGCTAAATTGCGATATTATTGGCTGCAATTGGGGTTATTTGACATTGACTTTAGCGAGGTGAGCTGAGTGCGTCTGGAATTGTTTAGATTGCTAGATTGATTAGATGGCTACAGTGATTGAAGATTGCAAATGATGTCACTTGTCATAGTGACGTCACAACTATTGGCTGGAATTATTTTAGATAACATGTCCTGAGTTTACTTTTTATCAGGGATAATCCATCATTAAAATACTTGTTCAATAAAAATGTTACTGATTACCGTTTGATATACATAGTTAGCTAGCAGTTGTGACGTCACTAGGCCTTCACTGTTTTTGTTATTTCCATTTACTTTTTTCAGCTTTTTAGTTAATAGGTTGCCACAGACGTCAGTGTCCAGTAGCTTATCTATGCACCTACTCGGAATAAGAGAGTGTACTTTTCGTGTCATTTGGAAAAAGATAGAAAGTATTAGTTAACACAAGTGCAACAAGGACACAACTACTCCGAGAAAACTGGCAAACCCGAAAGCTCCTGGGTGACATACGCCAATAAGGTTATGAGCCGATAATGAATTGTTTCCTTAAAATGTAATATGTAAAAATTCTGAATGTCGCCTCTTGAGACTGCAGCGTAGGGGTCGGGCGTTTGAAAACGGCAACATCGCAATTTTCTCTACTGAGATACTGACAGTCGCCATATGACTACACCATGAGGCCACAATGTGAATTTTATATTTCGAAGAATACCGGGTGATTCGGTTTGGTATTCGCCCCCCTGTAACTTTTTTATTTCGACAGAAGAATGTATAAAACGATTTATATTTGTAAATCGTACGACAAACTCTTTTTAAAGTTCTGTAACTTTTAACATCGATGTTAGAGCACTGTTTAATGTTAAAATGACACAAAATACATTGTGTATCTGTCACTAACTTGTCATTATAATATTGATGTTAAAAGTTACAAAATCAGGCCTGTAAAGAAAGTACAATACTATCATTATAAAAATTCCGATAAAAAAAATTTTGATAGGACAGTTTGGCAGTTTTGTAGTTAATAAACGTAGTTAGCTGTAGAAAAAATTGAATGTGTTGACTAATGTCGCACCCTCAAAAACAGTGTTTTTGTTTTTTAATTGTAGTTTATTTATCTTTTCAATTGCTGATAGTAATAACTTTATTGTTATTAACGAGCTGATAGGCAAATAGGAAGTTATAGTTTTTAGCGCATAAGAGATAAATATTTTATAATTTTTTTAAAAACTATGATGCTTACAATAAGAATTACGCTAGCCAAAACCGTTATTCATTTTTCCACGGAAAACTATATTTATTGACTACAATATCGCCGAATTATTTTATCGTATACAGGGTGGTAAATTTTTCGGTGCCCACCATTGGGAACTCGGGAACCATAAAAGACTTAGCTTAAATTAGAAAAAAGTTGCGTGTTTTAAGGTGATTAAGAATCTGTAAATAATTCTTCTTTGTCTTGATTCGTTCCTAAGTTATCCCGAACTTTAAAATCGCGATTTTAAAGAAATATTCATATCTTTCTAACGATTGGCGCAAATTAAATCGAACTTGGAACTTTTAGATTTTTGACAGCTGTCAACTTTTCTTTTTCTTATGGCCGCCATATTAATTTTAACACCATTAAATGCACAAAAAATTAGCTTTTCAATTTAGCGAACATGAACTTTTTTGACAGATCGTCAAATTTTGAAAATTTCTACGAATAGTTTGTAAAATCAGCCTGAATTAACTTAGATGAAAAACAATAAAATACACCTTGGCATAGTGACTCAAACTTCGAGATATTTTTTAAAAAAACTCATATTGATTACATTTTTGAAAAGCTAATTTTGTTGTGCATCCGGTGGTGGTAAAATCCAATATGGCGGCCATAAGAAAAGAAAAGTTGGCGGTCGTTGCTCAAAATCTGGATGGCCTAGAGATTTTCTGTCAATACCATTGAATTGACAGCTGTCAAAAATATGAAAATCCCAAGTTTCATTTGAATACCACCATTCGTTACACAGATATAAATTTTTATGTAAAATCGCCATTTTAATTTTTTTCGCAATACCTAACTCGGTGGCGAATTAAGATATCGGGGAATCCTTTACGTATTCTTAATTGCCTTAAAAAAATGCAACTTTTCTCGAATATAACATATTCTCCATCTCTTATGGTTTCCGAGTTCCTAATGAAAAATTCACCACCCTGTAAAATTTTCGAAAATTTTTTCAACCTGCCTCGAGCTCTTTTTTTGATAGGATTTCCGTAGTAAAAAAAAGAAATCAGACCTTGTTTTTTTTTTCCAGTAAATCATTTACTCATTGGTTCAAAATGGCAAAATGCTATCTTTTCATTGGCTGGAATTGTAGAAATCCGATTTTCAAATTTACTTTCTCGAAATTTTTTGAATATTTGAATCAGACTTTTTTATTGTTCTGTTTCGGTATGAAAAAGTGTAAAATTTTGAAACAAGCTCAGGAGACTGCACTAAAATTTTGGAATTTCATACATTTCTGAGAACTTAAATTTGGTATTTTTAGTTAAATGATAGTTTCATATACCTAATTATAGTATTTTGGTTTACTATAAATTCAATGCAATAATTTACGTTTGTTTCTTTTTTCTCATTTCCAAAAAACAAAGAAGGAATATTTAACTTTGGCACCAAGCCAATATGACATAGAAATTGGGTATTTTTTCTGCTAATAGTAGCAAAAGTTTTTTATAAAGTGCAAATTTGGATTTTTCGAAATTATTCTTTGTTAACTGGTGCTCCTCCGATCTGCATTTAAATAGTTGCAAGCAACCCAATTCTGTTTATATTTATTTTTTCTTGAAAAATTAACGACCCTGTTGTTCTCACAATATTTCCTCACCTCGCAAATATGCAAACAAATCATAAAATCCTTAGAACGATTTATATTCACAAAATAAAGAAAATCAAAAAAAAAATTACGCGATATTTCGTAAAATTCCATCCTGCGCGCATCCGTAAGGAAAAGGAGAGCGGTCGATGCACAAGCCTCCGACTCGATCGGCGGGTCACCTTCAAAAGCTTTTCAGCGTCGATTCAGTGGAGTTCACCAAGTGCAGCTGAAATATTTTCAGCAGTTTTCGCGTTTCCATGACTAAAACTTGAGCCGGTCTTGCGGTTTTCCAGCTGTTTTGGCCAAAACAGTAAGTATTTTTTTATTTTCGTATATCTTTTTTTGACGAGAGGAAGTTATTAATTTTCCGAGCGAAGGGTTCAAAAATTACAGGAGCGTGACTCCCCTGAAATCACACTCCGATGAATTTAATTTACGTTTATTTCCGCTATGAAAATAGACAATTTTTTAAAAGCCCTATCTGAATGATAAATCGTCAGTATTGTGTCTCAGTTTGATCAACAGGTACTTACCTACTGAAAAGCTGACAAAACGACTTTTTGTTTTTCAGGAGAAGGATAAGATGGAAGATGTTGTTCCTGCCAGGGGCGGCTTGTGTGGGCGTAAGTATGTTTTTATTGCTTTTGCCGGGAGTTTAATTCAGGCCTCCTACGACGCTATTTTTAGAAATTCTGCAGGCGATTGAAGCGGAAGACGTGGTCGGAATTTTTAAAACCGGCAACAGGTGTGAAAAGCAAACAAATAAATAGTGATAACGAGATTCGTCATATCTGAACGTCAGATGATTTATCTGACGATTTTTTGAGAAAAAAAAAATTTGCAATCTAGAAAGTAATCAAGTTTATTTTTTTAAATTCCAAAAAGATTGAATTGCTAAGGAGTAAGGAGTGTATTACAATTTTATGTAAGTTAATTTAGCTATTTTTGGATTCTATCGCAATTGTAGTTCGGAAAAACAAGTCAAAATTTAGAGAATGTAACTTTCCGGGTCGAAATGGTCTAAGAAATTCATTTTGAAGTGTTTATCCTATTTCTGCGCAAAATGAACGTTTTCGGCACTAATGAAATGCCTACTGAAATAAATTTTTCACATTCTTTTTTGATGAAAACGACAGTGGTTTTTACATTTTTAATGGAAAATTACATTTCCTGAAAAGTTTGGTTACTATACAGTCGGGAGCTTTGAAAGAGCCCCCCCCCCCTACGACCTGAATGACCAAGTGAATCTTGGTCGAATGCATCGCTGCCATTGGATTGATGTTTGCACGTTGCAACAGTTTTTACCTTTTTTTAAACTCCTTGACAAGAAGTGCCGTCATGGCCTCCCTAAATTTTCAAAAACATCAAAGAAGTAAAGGAATCAAAATTGAGACTTTGGACAAACGCTAAAACACTTTAACTTAATATTTTTATGCGAATGCTGCAATTAATTACATTTTCGGCTATGTCTTTATTTCATTGATTTTTATAAGAAACGAGACTTATTGGAGGCTATAATTTGCGGTTAAACTGGAAGCTGAAAACAAATACTTATCAGACTCTAAGTCGGCGTGTTTTTGCGCGTTTAAATAATCTTAATTTTTCACTAAATATATACTTCGATTTTGAAAATCTAGGGCCACCGTGATTGTAACTATTTTTTGTTTCTAACTCAAAAAAATCGTAGATTCCGAATCCGTGAGAAAAAAGTATCATTCCATTTGAAAAAACAAAGTTAATGCAATTTCCGCTTAAACCGGAAGTGAAGTGAAAAAAATTACCTGAATGTGAATACACCCCCAATTTCACCTCCTCTATGCGGGGTTAATCAGCGTTTATTTCAATTCAATCTCTTTTACTTCCAAAATATATTGAAGGTAAGAAATTTAAAAAAACACACTGTAAGAATCTAGGACTTACTTTTTAAAGAGATTGCCGAAATTTCTTTTAATGTGAATACAAAACTAAGTGTGAAATCTGAAAACACGCTGCTTTTCAGATTAAAATCGTTTTAAGAATTTGTTTCAAAGCTTTTTTTTATTTCGCGAGATTTTTGAAATTCGAAATTCAATTTGAATTTTGGTATTTTCTAAGGTCCCGTCATCTAAGGAAAGAATCGCGAAATAACTTCAAAAAATTTCTCTCCGAATATTTCTAAACTAAATAGTGCTGGGTCAAATTTTATAATCCCAGTTTGTCATTTTTGAATTCCTTGTTCAATTTGGATGCTTTTAATACTTACTCACAACTCCTTATTTTTTTTATACTTTATTTACCAAAATAAAATATAAAATTTCAAAAAAAAAGTGAATTAAAAGTATTCTTTAAATATTTTAAGTCTTTAGTAAAAAATCACATCTAAATAAATGCATTTTGCATACCGACAATGAAAATCGTCTTTTTTAAATGAAAAATCGTCATGAAATTATACACTTTTTGAAACTATTTTATGAGCTTTTTTGTAAAGAAAAACAAAATCTCGTCACTTGGGGCTCATTATCAAGAGGGCTGTCGTATTACAAATAAATTCCCCCAGATACTGAAAAAATATCCTCCTTCAAACTTCAAACTCGTGGACAAGTATTAATTTCATTTGCACTTGTTTTAACCAGGCCATCATAAAATGAAATTTTAATTTTGATGACGTATGAACTTCGTTCTCACGAAAAGAACAAGCCAACCTGTCTATTTCATCCTGTTTAATTTCGTCAATGTCAAATTTTCTAATGGAAACAAGTGACACAACTGTCATCTATTTGTCATCTGTGTTCTTACACCAAGAAATTGTCCAGAAAGGTGTGATCACTAGCACATACGTCATCAATTTTTTAAAATTGCTTGTTGAAGCAAAATGCTTGATAAAATCTAAAACGAAAACGATGGATTTCAATAAAATATGGTTATTTTTTATTATGGTTTTTTTTATTATACCAATAATAAGGAAATTTGTGACGCACCGTAATGGTCTATCTGTTCTGAATATTAAAACACTCCAAAATCAAGGAATGTAAAAATGCCATTGAAATTGAAATTGGTCGGGGCTTGTTGAGTGTGTTATTGTCAAATTTTAGCAAGCAAGTGCCTCAAAAAAAAATGACCTGTCTATTTTTGTTTGCGAAAGAATTTTTTAATGCTTGTAAATTATACAGGGTGTCTGGACATAACGTCGCATTTTTCGGGGGGTGATTATACACCTAAAAATAGGAAGAAAAGTTCATATGAACAGATGTTCGAAAGTGCCTCCTGGAGGCGTTGCAGGTCTTGGAAGGTGTCTCTCAAAAACATCCATATTTTTTTTTGACCTGACTGACTAACTGGGAATTTTGATTTCTGAAATTGGATTCCTGTTTTTTCATCTTAGTTTAATTTCAGGGCAACTTTACAATGTTGGCAAAATCGTTGACAAAATGACAAATGAAAGTCAGGTTTGACAACACTTTCCAAAAAATGCCGCGAGTAATTTTAAAAGTGATAAAGCAGTCCGTTCATAAGTGTTTTCAGAGATTTTTCTAGAAACAGTGGACAGAAAATGAATAAAACACAGATAGTTGAAATGCTAGCGGAAATTTTTAATGTTTGTATCGACCATTAAAAAACAGTTTTTAGATTAAGCGAAGTCTTCGCAATTTTAAAAGAAAACCCTAATCATCTACGGATAACAAAAACTGGAGATAACTTCACCGACATGTGTACCTCCAGTCATAATTTCGTTAGCAGAGTCGGAAAGTGAGCCAGATTATGATAATGAATGCGTGACTGCAGATGGAGACCGATGGCTCTTTTAAAACTTCAACTGACGTCTTCTGTTTCGCACTAAAATTCACAAAACTGTATGGATACCTCTCTATGTTCGCAATTAAAAATGTTTTGGGGACCCTCCTCAATTTGATTTTTGATTTTCTTTCAAATTAAATTATTCCGTCATTTGGGTGACAATTCTATTCGACTTTGACATTTGCAACTTAACCATAAATTCAAAAGCCTCAATCAAACTAGTGGACAGTGGAAAACACTATCCTTGTTTAATACCAAAGCCAAAATCAAAGCAAAACAGTTACTAAAGTTACCAGATTTAGTTAGTTAGGTCAAAAAAATATGGACTTTATTTATTTTTTAATTATTTTTGAAACGGTTGGAGCAAGAATTACAAAATTTTGTTTGTGGGGTAATTTTGGAGTGACAAATTATCTGTTGAGAACAATTGTTGTGTTGTTTTAAAACAGGTGATTGACGACCATAGGCGTGCGAAACAGGGGGGGCTTCGGAAAAAATTCCTCACAATTTTTTTTCTCCAGCTTTCTTGAATTTTTGGCTTCAGATAACAATTCTCCAAACAATTCAACATAAAAAAGGTTCTCTTGATAGTAAGTCATAAGAACAACCGTTTTCAAGAAAAACGCATTTAAAGTTATATCATGCCTATAATAACAAATTTGTAAATGCAAAAAAACAAGTTGGCTTGCCTCACAAATGTCGTTAGTCTGTCACTAACGGCCACAGCTTGTTTATTCCAGCTTCCAGCTTCAACCGTGTTAAAAATAATTAATAAATACCTGTTTTTGAGAGACACCCAGCCCGTGGAGGTACTTTCGGACATGTTCATGTGAACTTTTCTTCCAGGCGTACAATCACCCCCCGAGATATTGCGACGTTATTTCCGGACACCTGTATAGTTTTTAGTATGTACACGACAATTTTTGTAATTCCTTGTGTCAAAGGAGTGTATGGGATAAGCCACTATTTTTAGCCAAATATCAGGTTAAATGAAATATTATATCTCTTTACACCGAACAAAGTCATATTAACAAAAAAAAGAATGAAAATAGTGTACAATGAAGAAGAAAACCCATAAATCCATACACTCCTTTTAGCTCTAATTTAATGTGCATTTCATAAATTTTCAGCGATATGCAAGGCAAGGTACATCATGGCCATCCTCGGCTCCGTCGGGATGGGCATCATCTACGGCCTCAAGGTCAACCTCCACGTCGCCATAGTGACCATGGTGAACAGCACAGCCCTCTCCGAGCTCGCCGACGCCGAATCCCACCACCAACTACCCTCCACATCGTCTACGTGCGGCCTTCAGTCCTCGAATTCCTCTTCGACTCAGCCCGCCGAGGTCAGCCATAACAAAACAATAAAAACAATTCCCTTTATTACTTCTCCAACTAAATCACAATTGATCTCAATTGGTTCTTCTTCAAGGACGGTCCGTTCGAATGGAACAGCAACATCCAGGGACTGCTTTTGAGCAGCTATTTTTGGGGCTATCTGGTGGCACAACTGCCCGGAGGACGCGTCGCTGAGCTTTTCAGCGCCAAGTGGGTCATGTTTTTCGCGGTGGCTCTCAACATCCTTTGCGTTCTCTTGGCTCCCGTTTTGGCCACCGTCCACTACGGGGCGCTGCTGGCGTTGAGGATCCTGCAAGGGATTGGTGGGGGGGTTACCTTCCCTTCTATGCACGTCTTAATCGCTAAGTGGGCGCCGCCGACCGAGCGAAGCGTCATGAGCAATATTGTCTATGGAGGTACCGCTTTGGGATCAGTCGTACGTATCACTCAAATAATTGTGTACAATTAATTCCAATCATTCCACTTTAATTCCATCAATTCCGATTTAGTTCCATTAATTCAGTCAATTCCAGATCAATTCCAGATTAATTCCATCAATTTCCGATTAATTCCATCAATTCCAGATTAATTCCATCAATTCCGTATTAATAGGCATCTTGCATCAATTTTGTTTTTGATGTTAAATTGAAGTTCGGGATATATTTAATCCTTCCAGATACCTTAAATTCCAATATCTTGTCCGTGGAGCTCAAAAAAAATGAGAAAGTAGCATTTCCAAACTTCCCGCCAAAAGACCAGCCCAGCGAGCCCAGCTATTCGAACATAATTTTCTTACATGTGACAACGTCGCTGTCTAACCTGACCCGACGTCTTTCATTCATAAATCTTAAATATTTTATAGTAGTCACCAGTACTCTTCGCCAGTGGGTACAAAGGTACAAGATGCCAACCCAAGCAACTAATAACATTGTACCGCATTGTACTTACCTCCTTTTACAACGTTAGAGGTTACTTTTGATCCCTCTTATTGTCAACTGCCAAGGCAGACTTTTCAAATTAATTATTAAACGTCACCCTCAAATATGCTGTTGTCAGATTGCATCCGCTGTACATACTGTGGCTGTACGATTTATGACGTCACAAGTCGTACAACGGCGTTTCTGAATTATTTATTTATTTACAAATAAACAAACGTTTTTTAAATAAAATTGATGTTCGCTGACGATTCCTTGTATCTTTATTGATGCATTTACATTAAAATAGCCCGAAATTAGGAAATGTGCAAGATGCCTATTCCATTAGCTAATTAATTTTTTTCACTGCTCACCATTGGCATCTGCTAAACGTAAGAGGTAGGAGGTCGGTTCAATTACAGGAAAGTTGCACTATTTCTTGTCGATTAAGAATTGAGGGGAATTTCCCGATATCTTAATTCGTTCTTGAGTTATCCCGAAAAAACTGGGGAAAAAAATGCGACTTTCAAGAAAAGTTCATATCTTTCTTACGATTGATGTTATTTAATTGAAACTTTGAACTTATATTATGTATTATACAGGGTGTTTTGCAACCGCGTGTAAGTTTTTTAACATTAGATTGCCCATCAAAAATGGTGACGATTGGCACAAAATTGTTTAGGTCGAAGTCGTCTCCTAAGAAAGTTGGGCTTTACCATAGGGAGCTGTTTTTCTTATTTGGATATCTCTAAAACCACTCATTAAATAAAAAAATACCAGGAATAGTAAAAGTTGCAGTTTAAGCTGCTCTTTACAACAGGCCCCACCATTTATAAAATGCGTGACCTTGAAAAATTTTCCAATTACCTCGGGTACGGATATCTCTAAAACCACGCATTAAATCAAAAAATACTAAGTATAGTAAAAGTCGCAGTTTGAATTGCCCTTTCTAACGGACACCACCATTTTTAAAACGCGTGACCTTCAAACATTTTCCGGAAGAAAAATGTCAAAGGTGTCTCCGTTTTCTGGGGATACCGTGGTCATAATCCAACGAAATTCCCCATGTAGATGTATATTCACTGGCTACTAGTGTCCACCAAATTTCATTCAAATCCGTTAATCCGTTCTTGAGATAACTAAGAAAAACTGCTCCCGATGGTTCACTTTAAAGCCCTATAACTTCCTTAGGAGACGACTTCGACCTAAACAATTTTGTGCCAATCGTTACCATTTTCGATGGGCAATCTGAGGTTAAAAAACTTACACGCGGTTGCAAAACACCCTGTATATGTATATTATTATACAGGGTGGTGATAAAGTATGGAACATTCGCAATAACTTTGCAACCAGCAATTTTTCAGAAAAGCTGTTGGGTCACACCAGAGACTTAAAAGTGAAATGAAAAGTTTCGCAAGAATTTAAATCAATTTGACCTATCCAACAGATTTTCTCAAAAATTGCCGGTTGCACAGTAATTGCGAATATTTCATAATCTATAAGATTTTTTCACGTTATGATTTTGGTAAAATTTTTATGTGGCTGGAAAGACAATTCAATAATGTATCGAAATCAGTCGAGAAAAGTATACGCTGACATTAAAAAAAAACATCAATGGCGTAATATGTTTGACATGGATGACGTCAGAGACTTAAAAATGACGTCAAAATATTCCCAAGAATTTAAATCAATTTGACCTGTCCAACAATTTTTCTCAAAAATTGCTGGTTGCAAAGTTATTGCGAATATTCCATACTTTATCACCACCCTGTATATTATATTTTTGACAGATTTTTCGGGATAATTCAGGAACGAATCAAGATACCGGGGAATTTTCTTCAGATTCTTAATCACCAAGAAACAGTGCAACTTTCCTCTAATGTAACCGACTCTTTTACCGTTTAGGAGATCCCAATGGTGAGCAATAAAAAAAAACCCGTCCTGTATACTTCCATTAATATAGTGCCAAATTAATTCTTCACCCTGTATACTTCCATTAATTTAGTGCCAAATTTATTCTTTCTTGTAATAGTAGACATAAAAATACCTAAGTCTTAAATTTTCAGGCGTGGAGATAGTATCCGGGGTCATTAGGTACTTTATACAAAACTTTCAAAACGGAAACATTTTGATTATTATTAAGTTAGAACAATTAATTAATGTATCGGCGAAGTCGATCTGTAGATGGTCTTCCTGTTTTTTTTCGTAAGAGCCAAACCAAGGCACTTTTCGTAATTTTCACGACTTGATGTGCTTCAGAAGGCTTGACCTAGCGCGCAACAGACGTTAGCAGCAAATTTTGTCTTTTTAACCTCCCTACTCCAATTCACCACTTAAAAAAAATGGAGGTTACTATGCAATCACTAAAATTTTCGAATTTGAGATAGCACCAGATCTTCACGTTTTGAGGTCTCAGGAACCCAAAAAAGCGGTTTTCAAAATGTGTATGTACGTATGTACGTACGTTTGTAAACACGCCACAACCAAAACTACTAGACCGATTTGGCTGAAATTTGGTGCGTAGGCATTTCATAACCCACCTTAGATCTGAAAAGCTTTTGGAGCCAATCGTGCAACTAGAAATGCGATTTTGGCACATCAACTTTTAAATTTTAAATGCAGACCCTAATTTTTCACGTCACCATAGGAAAGGCCTTCAAATAAAAATGTATTCACTCTCAGTGCCCTTTTGACCAAAAATTAAAAAAAAAATAGATTTTTATCGCACTTTAAAATCGCGGTACAGCCCAAGCCCCTTAACCGATTTGGCTGAAATTTTGCACATGGGGATTGTATTGCACGTCGAAGAGATTCAATCGGCCCACGGAAAGTGCAATTTTCTCACACCAATTTCCAAATTTAAAATTACTCACTCATTTAACCATCCAAAACAAGTTTTTGAAAGATTTATTGTCACCATCAGAAAGGTCTTCAAATTCTGGTTTTAAATAATACAAAATTCGTTCGCATTTAGTGCTCTTTCGGTGTAGTAACACTAAAAATACATTATAGCCCAAATTAGTAAATCGATTTGGCTGAAATTTGGTACAAGGAGATTGGGTGACCCGTTGAAGACCTGAAAGGCTTTTGGAAGCAATTGATCCACGGGGAGTGCCTTTTAAGCATATCAACTTAAAATTTTATTTTTATGTCGCCATTAGAAAGACGATCAAATTTTGGTTCTAAAAATATATTCACAGGTTCTGCCATTTCACTGAAAAATAGAGAAAAAAATCTTTTTCATTATAAGGGAGCGGGACAGTGGATGACATAAAGTATCAGTTATCGTCAAAAGGGTGCCAAACTATTAACCTTAAAAGGAACATATTGTCAAATGTGATGAGTGATGTCCGAGGTGATGTCGGTTTTTGTCAGAAAATTGCGAACTTAGTCACAGACGATAAGCATAAAAAAATTTCTGTTGAATTGACTACTATCTACACAGAATACAAAGATCCACGCGATGGAGAGGTTCCAGCCGCTTCTCTGCTGCATTTTTTCGTTTGAAAATAAAATATTGTATTTTATTCGGAGTTTAAGCGACATTATGTGACTCGTATGGATTTAATTCGCCTCGCTCCGTTCGGCGCTTTTAAACTTCCATAGTCCGTCACATAATGTCGGACTTAAGCTGGTAATAAAATAAATATCTATTATTTTCAAACGAAAAAAGACAAAATTTTCTACTAATGTTTGTTGCGCGTGTTGCGCGTCACTTTGGCACTTATTTGCAGCAAAAACGGCAATCATTGTTACTGCAAATTTAAGATTGTTTATAGGCCGCACAAACAGTGTCATAGAAATGACTCAGTCTAACAGTCATTTAAGTAAGTAATTGTTGAATGTCGTTTGAAAATAATATAATTATAATAATAATATGATGGTGGATTGAAATTTATACAGGCTGGTCCAACACTAGTGTCCAGCGGCAAAACGACCTTTTACTTTGAGGCTAGAGTTTTGAATTTTTTACAGGGTGTATGGGTACTAAAAACCCTTCAGATGGCGTTAACATTTTTTTCATTGGACCAAAAATGTGACGTCACGAGATTTCAAATTGAGCTATTTTCATGGAATAAATAATTTTTGTCCATAGGTTGACTGTTTTCGGCCTTAAGATTATGTTGACCAGATTTTGAATTTTTTTGAACGTCAGGTTAGCAAACTGCAGAAGGCAAAATAATCGTCATTTTATTTCATAAGGAGGCCGTGAAACAATATCGAAACGATGCGCCGTGTGTCCAACTCGAGTTCATCGGAGATTTAGAACTGTCAGTTGCTTGTCATGTTTTGACAGCGGCCATTGAGCCCCAGAATTATTAATTGATTGATTTATTCGAATAATCTAATATTTTTACAAAAAAATTATGTGAAAATCATCGAGTCTGCCCCGCGAAGTTTTAAATACGCGCGCAGACGCAAAGCGTGTTGTTTACATCCTCGACTCTCGGCAGTGCAGTTGATGCCTGGAAGATGTGAAGATGAACCTTTTAGCAGTTTATTTTCTTGCAAACGCTCTCCAGAGGTTTACCTCATTTAATTATCAGTGAATAGAGTAAGTTTTTCAATTTTCTTTGTGTTATTATAAGCAATACTGGTTAATTTAAGGTGTGAAGATTTGGATGACAGGATCATCACAATCTACAAGAAGCAGTTGTTTACTACAATTACAAGATAAAGGAATAACGAAGGCAAGACTAGCAGAATTATTCGTCAGTGTTAGTAATGAGAACGAGAAACCGAAACCCTGTCTGTCGAAGTGCCCGAACTTTGGTGAAATGCAATGCGAATGAATCTGGGACAGGTTTCAAAATCATACGTATTGTCTTTGTAAAACAATCAGCAAAACAGTAACAATTTCTGTTGGATTAAATTATGAATAAAGCACCACCAAACTTATTTATTTTAAGTAAGGTACACACGCATCTTTATAAAATGGTCTGAATATTCACTTGGAACAAAATGCCCCAAATTCCTAGCTAGTAATTTATTTCACATTACTAATTCAACAATGTAGTTTATTTAGTTAAACACAGTAAGGTTTCACTGCAATCTTGACACTAATCATCGCAGTCACTACACGAGTTCCTCAAACCGACACTGGTGCACAATATCCACACTTTTCCCTTGTAAAATGTAAACAGTCTTGGATCAGAACGTGATAATCATCAACAATTATTTGTAGTAGATGCCATAATCTTGTCGTTTAAATCCGAGTCCAAATCTTCAACATCACCTTCAATTAAACAGGGTTGTTTTTACAGATACAATGAAAGTTGAAAAACTTACGCAATTCACAGATAATTAAATAGGGTAAACCTTTGTACGAGTTTGCAAGGAAATAAACTGCTAGAAAGGTTATTAATCGTGTCGGACTGCCGGCATCAGCTGTCGAGATGTAAACACGCATTGCGATTGCGCCAGGCGCCTGCGCGTTCAAACAATTCGCCGTGAATATTCATGACTTTCGCATAAGTTTTTTGTAAAAATATCAGATTATTTCAATAAATCAATCAATTAATAATTCTGGAGTTCAATCACCCGTGTCAAAACATGACAAGCAACTGACAGTTCTAAATCTCCGATGAACTCAAGTTGGACACACGGCGCATCGTTTCGATATTGTTTCACGGCCTCCTTATGAAATAAAATGACGATTATTTTGCCTTCTGCAGTTTGCTAACCTGACGTTCAAAAAAATTAAAAATCTGGTCAACATAATCTTAAGGCCCAAAATAATCAACCTATGGACAAAAATTATTTATTCCACGAAAATAGTTCAATTTGAAATCTCGTGACGTCACATTTTTGGTCCAATCAAAAAAAATTAAGGCCATGTGGAGGGTTTTTAGTACCCATACACCCTGTAAAAAATTCAAAACTCTAGCTTCAAAGGAAAAGGTCGTTTTGCCGCTGGACACTAGTGTTGGACCAGCCTGTATAATAAGAGGAAGTAGGATTGTATATTATTTATCAGTGGGGAGGTTCCAGCTTCCAGCCGCTTCCGTAGCTGCCCATTTTTGCATGTTGACACATAGGGGAGAGTGGTGCAAAATGATCCCCCTAACGGAAGAATCGCTGTAAAACCGAAACAAATGCTTCTTTATTCTGATTTTTTTATGGAAGGAAGGTGCAACCCTTGACAGAAAATACGATTTCTGTTTGAATTAAATTTTGATAAATAACATGAGAAAAAAGGCAGCAGAGAAGCGGCTGGAACCTCCCCAACGCATGGGTCTTTGATTTCCGTGATTTGTGTTTAAGATTTTAAAGTTGATATGCCTAAATGGCACTTCCCGTGGACCAATTGCTCCCAAAAGCCTTTCAGCTCTTCAATGGGTTACCTAACCTCCATGTACCAAATTTCGGACAAATCGATCCAGTAGTTTGGGCTATAACGTGGTTTCAGTGTTATTACTAAATTTCGATTTTTCTACCCCAAAGGGTACTAAATGCGAATAAATTTTATCTCATTTAAAACCAGAATTTGAAGACCTTTCTGATGATAACAATAAATCTTTCAAAAAGTTGTTTTTGATGGGTGAATGAGAGAATAATTTTAAGTTTCGAAATTGGTGTGCCAAAACGGCGATTTCCGTGGGCCGATTGAATCCAAAATGTGTAATGCAATCCCCATGTGCAAAATTTCAGCCAAATCGGTTCAGGGGGTTGGGCGGTACCGCGATTTTGAAGTCCGATAAAAATCTCGATTTTTTTGGTTTTTGGTCAAAAGGGCACTGACAGTGAATACATCTTTGGAAGCAGAATCTGAAAGCCTTTCTTATGGTGACCTGAAAAATGGGGGTTTACATTTAAAATTAAAAAGTTGATGTGCCAAAATGGCACTTCTGGTTGCACGATTGGCACCAAAAGCTTTTCAGATCTAAGTTGGGTTATCACATGCACACGTACCAAATTTCAGCCAAATCGGTCAAGTAGTTTGGGCTGTGGCGTGTTTACGAACGTACGAACGTACGTTCATACATACAGACACATTTTAAAAACCACTTTTTTGGATTTCAGAGACCTCAAAACGTATAGATCCGGTCTTATCTCGAATTCGAAAATTTTAGTGATTGCAGTAACCTTCCTTTTTTTTAAATGGTGAAGTGGAGTGGGGAGGTTAAAAATAATTGCCGCAGGTGTGTAAAGGGATCATTTTACCCACAGGGCTGGGGTAAAATGATCCCTGTATGTTATAACATACACAATGCATTATAAACTAAAAGAACATTTACGTAACTACGTATTTTCTAATCGTAGACGCTTTAAAATTATATAATTATATAAAGAGCAAGAAAATTTACAGCGAGGCGAGGGTAAAATTATCCCCGCGTGTTTACCCACATATTTGGGGATCGTTTTACCCCAAGTGCGTTCCCAACACCTACAGCATTACATTGGGAAACAATGCAAGCCAAATTTTTGCCAAATTAGCTAACTGGCACTTTAATTTCCCCTGTGATCAGCAATGCAATCGAAATTTGGCTTAGACGTTATATAAAATATCTACAGCAAGATAAAGTAGCGCTTGCCCTAGATCAGACCTTCGCAATTTTGAAGAATGATAATGCTTCTGTCAAGAACAATTGCGCGCATATTCTGCCATACTTAGTAAGTCACTTTACCGACGTAGAACTGCTCTTGTAACATCAGTTTTCTGAGATGGCACCACTCATATCTGTTTTAAAGGGTGGGATCATTTCACCTCCTGGGATCATTTTATACCACTTTCCCCTAATTAAACGATGCATTACCATCCTCTTTAATGTAGGTACATATACAGTATGCTTACTCGGCGAAGTGTCCATAGGGATTTACGTGGGGAATTCGATTTAATTTTTTTCCTGCTTTCCTAATTTTGTTAATGGAAATTTTCCACTAGTGATCAGCCCCCATATCCTGCACAACTTTTATTAATCATTATAGTTTGTCAAGAAATAATTGAACAGCCATAAAGACAAACCTTTTAACTTAAGCCGACCACCCTTTGAGGTTCACAATGCAGGGGAATTCCCTCCATAAATTTTTCTACACAGCCAAGTGTTCAACAACGAGAGCGCCGTACAAGATTTTATGAGGGAATTCCCCTGCATTGTCAACCTCAACGGGCGGTCGACTTAAGTTAAAAGGTTTGTCTTTATGGCTGTTCAATTATTTCTTGACAAACTTTACTATTATTATTATTTCAGATTTTTATGTTGGTATCGGGCGTAATAGCAGCAGCCTTGAAATGGGAGGCTGTTTTTTACATAGAAGGCGGCGTTTCGGCACTTTGGCTTTTGTTATGGGCGTGGCTTATCGCCGACTCGCCCAAAAAACAAAAACTAATCACCCAAGAAGAACGCGATTTTATCCTAGACTCACTCAAGTCTGAAAGTGGAGATGGCAAGAAAGTGGAGCATCCACCAATGCCGTGGAAGGCTGCAATGACGTCACCGGCTTTCCTAGCCATCCTAGTGGCTCATACTTGCAGCAACTGGGGATGGTACATGGTCTTGATTGAGCTCCCCCAATACATGAAGAATGTCCTCCAGTTCCAGATTAGCGAAAATGCAGTTTTAACCGCTATCCCCTTCTTAGTTATGTATTTCTTCAGCATGATTTTAAGTAAAATTTTGGATACTCTACGAGGAAAGGGGGTGATAACTACAACTTGTGCTCGAAAAATCGCCACCCTGATTGCAAGCGTCGTACCGTTGATCTGCTTCGTTATTCTATGCTTCATTGAATGTCAGCGCGCCCTAGCGGTAGCTCTCATGACTATCGCCGTTATGGCAATCGGAGGAATGTTCTGTGGCTTCCTCTCCAACCACATCGATATTGCTCCCAACTTTGCAGGTACTCTAATGGCCGTCACGAATACTCTCGCCACCATACCCGGAATCATCGTACCGATCGTAGTTGGCGCTTTGACACACACTGACGTAAGTTCCCGGAATGACAAGGATAGAAATATGTTTTTCTTTCCTCTTGCAGCCTTCTATTAAATCGTGGCGCATCGTTTTTGGAATAACCATCGCTTTATATGTGCTGGAAATCATCACTTATAGCATTTTCGGATCGGGGGAAGTACAGAAATGGAATCGAGTGTCTAATGAACCGACTGAGGAACAACCACTGAAGCCCAAGAATAATGACAATAAGTAAATTTCTTATCAATTAAGTCTATATGTGGCTGGATCAATTATTAGGTGTATAAATTTTGGGATGAGAACCGTTTTATTTAAAAAGACTTACAAGAGCCAAAGTATTTTTTTATTTATTGTATTAAAGGTGTTGCCACATTTGAAAGTTTTTTTTTACCGAATTGCATGTACATAAGGGTACGTGCTAATAATTTGTAGAACGTTGTGGCTGTCTTGCAGCTGCAGTAAATATGTCTGTCTCTTGTGACGTGTTACATCGTCATAAAAAAGAAGGGGGATGCAGATACTGCCCACCGCAGTAATTTCGCTGCGCCCGGCAGTATCTGCATCCTTTTTCCTCTTGTGGGGAGGTAATACGTAACACGAGATAGGTAGGTACTCCAACTACTGCAAAATGATCCAAATCAGAATTAAACCGTTTAAGTAATTGTTTGGTGTATTTTGAAGTGCCTACAATATTGGATTAGACATTTTACGAATACAACAATGTGAATTTTATGTTTTTTGTTGGGTGTTTGGGGGCAATTTGCATGTTCCCTAACGTGTTATCAAAAACTTTTTTTTCCGATCAAGTATAGTAAGCTGTTACGTTGAAAGTGCGCCGCAGGCGAAAATTTTAAAAAATTTCATTGATGATGTCACCATTTTCTAAGCATTTCAGAATGTTGATGTAAGGATCAAATTATGTGTTAACTCGCTCAGAATTTTTTATCGAAGTCGCATTTCTTACAAAAAGAGTGAATCAAGCATAGAAAAGGACATTTCTACACAAAGATTGCCAACAATATTAGCTCCTTAAACTTTTGAGCCCAAAAAAAAACCCTTTTTACAACTCTTTTATCTTCTCAGTTGCCTCAATCTTAAATTTTAAATACGATTTATTAGGGTTATGAGTTATGACATCTCTCTTTTCCACTTATACAACTTGTCCACTTGTCCACTTTTCGCTTATGATGTAAACTGGCAGTGTGAGCTCAGTTCATTGTCTTCATTTAAATCAGTAGGTATACGTATATGTAAATAACTTATTTTCTATTTTTCATTTTTTTTTTGTCATTTGGTTTTTCTTGTATTTTATTTTTATATAATATTAGTGTTATTTGCATTGAAGTGCACTGTATTCTTTTTGCGCGGGGAGGGCATGGAAGATCAGTCCTATCTTGTATAGGTGGCTGAATGCTCTTCTCGAGATTCACCGTATTTCTTAAGCGTTTTTTTCTTTTCTTTTTCTTTCTTTGTTATTGCTGTTGAAACTTATTATTAAATTATTATTATTATACGCGATGAAACAAAGACAAAGAAGTTGTATATCTTTACACAATTATACCATACACTTTTTCTATAAGTGTTGCTCTGGTCTTTAAGGGGGTAATTAACTAATCTGTATTGTCGATGTCCAGGGTTTTTGATCGCACTTTACCCTTCTTAAGGTGGCTAGAATTTGGAAGTTGTTCAGGAGGGCACAAGAATCCCTCTTCAGCACATACAATTTTAAGCTAAAAGTCCCGACACTTTCTAACGAATACGGGCGGGCTGTGTGAGTCAGGCTTTTTTTCGATTGGTTTGTAAACGGTTTTTCAGTTTCGTCAAAAGTGCGGTCAGCGTCAAAGAGTAAAAGCAGTGGACAACAATTAACAATATTGATTCCTTCCTACTTCCTTATTGTTATAAGCTTGGTCCCCATGGCGCGGATTGCCAATTAGCGGAACGGTCCGTAATTGGTCAACTTTTGAAACCGTTCCGCCAACCCGCGCCATCCGGACTAATAGCACGTTCGGACTGTCCTGCAGCTGCAATATATGGAAGATTTATAGGTTGATGCGTTTCAACCTTATTATTAAACAATGTTATTGGTATAATTCAAAAATAAATATAAATTTGAGATCCATCGGTTTTTGTTTTAGATTTTATTAAGTATTTCACTTCAAAAAGCAATTTTAAAAAACTGATTGCATATGTGCTAGGAATCTCACCTTTCTGTACAATTTCTTAAGTCTTATTCCCATTGCAAGTGAACAGAAACAGCAGTTTATTTCTTTTAAATGTCCTTCCAAATTTTTTTAATAAAATTTTCATGCGAGGTTAAAGTATATGGATCAAAACTTTACACTTTAAAGCATTCGAAAATGCCACTAGCAATTTTGCCTCTGAAAGATATACCCAGGTTTATGGCAAATTATTTAAAAAATACTGCTATTCGTCCGGTTTTACGGTATTTATTTGTCTGGTATGATAGGCACCCAGTAATGCACTTGGCGATTTAACTTATTTCATATTCATATTATTATATTAAAGATATACTAAATTATAATTTAAATTAGTGGATTAATAATTAAAGCATCCATTGAATAAAATCACAGGCAAAATATTCAACAATCATTAATGAAGTCATCAGAGCGTGGCAACACCGCGGCGAAGGCGGCGCCGCGACCATAAGCCGCGACCGGCTTGATTTCATCTTCTGTCCTTATTCCACCTTGTCTCTTCTAACTGAGTTTTTAACCCTATCTCCCTCGCACCAAGTGACGCGTGATTGTAACCAAACATTTTGACAGCTTGCCGGAAAATCCTGAATTTTCTGAAAATTATATCAACCCCCGCAGTTTTCTCAAAATCTCACCATGGCAGACGTGCTGGACATCAACGATTCGGTAGAATTGGACGTTGAAGACGAAGGAGAACGTAAGTTCACCACCTAACCTCACTTTCCTCATAAACCGAAAATTTTCATTTTAGAAAGCGTTTTGCGCCTAAAAGACAAAGTCGTTAAACGCAAAGGCCGAGGCTTTGGCCCCGGCGAGTCGAAAGAGCACGAGAAAATCCGCGGTTATGAAACTATCGACTCGGGTGACCACGGAGACGAACCTGGCCCCCAAAAATGTAAGACATAAATCAACGATTTCGTTTTTATCTCCTATTGTAGCCGTAGAAGGATGGATCTTGTTTGTCACGTCAGTTCACGAGGAAGCCAGCGAGGATGATTTGAGTGAGAAATTTTCCGAGTTCGGTCCGATTAAGAATATTAGCATTAATTTGGATAGACGAACTGGGTTTTTAAAAGGTTATGCTTTGATTGAGTATGGGAGTTATGAGGAGGCTGCTGCTTCACGGGAGGCCTTAAATGGATCACAGCTTCTGGGACAGACCATTGGAGTTGATTGGTGTTTCGTTAAAGGCCCCAAAAAGTAATCAATTGAAAAAAAAACATTTGTTTATTAATAATTTTGTTGTAGATCCAAAAAGAGGAGTAGTAGGAGACATTAGCTTACGGACAACATTCTATAATTTAATAATAAGTTAACAGTTAGGAGTTTATGTCCACTTGACTATCCACGTGTATGTAATAAAAAGGTAATTTTCTACAATTTTCATTGCAATTAACAAAAAATCATTACCATTTTAAGTTAATTGATAACAAGAAGTTTTTGAAGATGGTGTTGCATTACAGGAATCTACTATACCGACTTTAGTTTTATTCAGATTAACAGAAGATTCGTAACATAAACCAAAGCACACAACAAACTGAACGCATTTTAATACATATTATCATTTATTACTGAAATTGTAAGTAAGTAATGTCTTTGATTAATGATGTTACTGAAGAAAAATGCTTTGACATAATTCCAAAGCTAACTGCAGATAAGTTCTTTTTTGGATTGCTTGATAAAATTTCTGAAGAAACATGACTTTTAATGCCCGCCAAGCCGACTAGGATGAGTTTTTTGAAACTTCAGCCAATCAGGTCACGGTTTTTTGGCGTCACTGTTTCTAGCCTCGACAATATAGAAACAATAATTTAATAATAGCCCTAAACTATAAATTTGACAGTTTTTCAGTGGACGCTCGTGCGAGTACGGTGACTCGACCTGACGCAAACGCGACGCTTTTCAAAAATAGACGCCGGCCGGTGCGCACGTTTGTCTCAGTTCATCCTCAGCACTGCAGAGAGAATTAGTTTGTAGTGTCGTCGAGTCCTTACACCCCCAAAATGGCTTACAGCTGGGACAACAGGGTCAGTTTCGTGGTTAAATACCTCTACGGTGGGTACCCCGCGTCCTGAAATTTTTTCAAAATAAACCGGAAATAGAACTGTCGCGGTTCTCAACCGTCGCCCACTGCAATAAATCATGTGCTAGTTCGACGCGGGTTTTATTATTGTTTTCCGTATCGTGGCGTTATTTACCCTACGGTTCCAGAATATCTCTTATAATAGATACTATTAATAAAACATTACCGCACTGCATATTATTTTTACGGGGGGAATTGTTTAGATTCGCATCCATCGATTTAAAAGTCTTAAAATAATTTTGCAAACGATCGAAATTACATAACTTATTTTTCTTCTAAATAATTATATTTTTAATCGACATTGAAGCAATCATGTAAATATGTTAGGAAATAGCCGACTTTGTACAGGGTCCGCGCAAATGATTGTATCATCGTATAGGAATATCTTATAGCTTTGAAATTTAATTAAGCTATTAAACGTCAATTCTTTTGTTTTTGAAGCTACCTAATGTTACAATAATTTGTAACAACCTGCCCTAAGTGTCTCATTTGATCGCTGATGATCGTTTGGCAAACATTTTCTTCAGGTGTCCCAATTATATATTCGATTCCCGTTATTTTATCGATATATTACTGACGGAGATAGCAAAAAACTCTTAAATAGGGAAATAGATAAATGTACAGGGTGGTTCATTTTTTGCTGCTCACCGTCATTTGGATCTCGGAAACTATAAGAGATGGACATTAGAGAAAAGTTGCGCTTTTTCAAGGCGATTAAGAATCTGTAAAAAATTCTTCGATATCTTGATTCGTTCCTGAGTTATCCCTAAAATCTGAAAATCGCCATTTAAAGAAAACTTCATGTCTTCTTAACGATTGATACTATTTAAGTGAAACTTGCGACTCTTATATTTTCTGGTCCTTCTAAATTTTGAAAAACGGCAGTCAACTTTTCCTTTTCTTATAGCATATTGAATTTTAATACCATATCGGATAAACAAAAAATTAGCTTTTCAAAAATGTACCTAATCAGAGTAATCAGTAATCACTTTTTTGAAAGCTTTAAATTTTTGAAATTTGTATGTCGTATTGTCGTATAATTATACCACAATAAGTGAAAACTTGTGAAAAAGACTACAAAAAATTACACCAACTCGTTTATGTCATGTGAAAAACAATTGAATTAAACGACAATAAAATAAGATCTTGTAGGTGTGTGACTCGAACTTTGACGTGTTTTTTTAAAAAAGTCCATGCTGATTATATTCAGATAGATCATCCAATTGTTGCGTTGATTTAATATTTTTTATGCAATGTAATACAACACAACTTACTTCAAAGAAAATTGGTGGTCATACTAAGATATTGACTAGCACTTTCTAAAAAATTGTCAATTTGCTCACCATGCCATTAAAAAAAATTTCGAAATGTCGTTCCGACGAAATTTCAAGGTCATCAGCAGCGATTTGTCCACAGGTCTTCATCAAAATTTGAAAGTATAAATACCATCGGGATCGGGTGTCCCAAAAAAAAACCGGACAAAATACTCTTTGAAATAAGTCGGCCATTTCTTAACCGATTTGGATAGACTTGGTCTTAAATTAAAGCTAAAGAATCCGGCTTTTGAACTTTGTAAGAAACGTCGACAGATGGCGCTGCTGTAGTAGTCTTATTGATACTTGTCTTTAAGGCTTATTTTAAGTGTGTGGGGATTGGTCGGGCAACAACCAATGGTTATGAGACCTAAATAGCCTTGAAGATCTTTCTTTTTTCTTCAAAAATCTTTTTTCAGAAGTCCATTTGGCATAAGCATTAATTTTCTGTGGTTTTTCTAAAAAAAGTGTTTTTGCGTATTTTCATGCTTCCATAACCATGACTAGAGTAACATTGATGCACATAGGGCTTAATTTTCTATGATAACTGTTCAGTTGCCCCCCACTGGCATCCGCGCCACTGTTTTCACCATATTGGTTCATTTATAACTGAAAATTAAGATTTATATGCGTTACTGTTCTTTGGTCTTGGCCATCAATGCGTGAAAATACTCAAAAACACATTTTTTAAAAAAATTACAGAAAATTAATGCTTAAGCCAAATCGACTTCTCAAAAAGGATTTGTGAACAAGAAAGAAAGATCTTCAAGGCTATTCGAGTGTCATACCGATTGGTCGTTGACTGACCAATCCCCATGCAGCTAAAATAAACCGTTAAAGCAGCTATCAATAGGACTACTACGGCAGCGCCATCTGCCGTAGTTTCTCATACAGTCGAAAGCCTGATCCTTTGGCTTTAATTTAAGACCACACTCATCCAAATCGGTTAAGAAATTGCAGACTTATTTCCAAAAATATTTTGTCCGGTTTTTTTGGGGACACCCGATATATGTGTGTACCAAATTTCGCTTTTCTAAACCCATATCCACTCAAAAGATACAAGGGGGGAAACAACTTATGAACCGCACTGTAGATACCTACACAATTTCCAATAAATTACTGATTTTCTTCAAACGGATCATCAAGGACCTGTGGATTAAAACAATATCAATAAATTTAGATGGCAATTGTTTTTATTTTACAATGGCCTACTATACGTTTTGCGCCTAGTGGTTGAATCTGAAAAACAAGAATTTCATTCCTTATCCATTGGTTACATGTTTCATTTTAACCATTCGAATCTTATACCATTTTATTTCTAAGAAAATCTACTTTTCTTAGACCCCTTGATTCATTTGAAAAAAAAGTGTAATTTGGAAAAAAGTGCTTTGCATCCTTTTAAACCAATCAGGATAAGTAATAGATGGAAACAGAAGCTTAAAATAAATTTTGATGACTTGATTAGTTTTTGAGGGGTCATAGCACTCTAGATGAAGAGTTAAAAATCAAGTTTTTTGAAAACGTGAAATCAGAAAATTGAAAAAAAATATTCTGTCATACCATACTAAGAATTTAATACAGAACTGGAAGATATTAAGATATACAGGGTGTTACATTTAAAAATCCAGTGCTATGGTCTGTCCGGGATTCACCCTATTTCCATGGTGAATCATTGTTGTCAACAATGAATCGCCATGGAAATCGGTTGAATCTCGGTCATGTGGATCCCGGACAGAGTATAGATCCATTTTCGCTGAAACCGGAAGTGATTCAAAATTTATCCCTATAGATGTCAAAAAATGGAGGCACATATAAATGTGCGCCAATGGAATATTTTAATAAATGTGGAAAAAGTGATGGTGAGCCTGGTTTCGTTGACACCCGGATATGGATTTTGTTCATATTTACCTCGATGGTTTGATCGTGAGAGCCATGTTTTAATATATTTGAACCATACTGTATTATATAATAGCATGGTACTGTATATAATTTTACTGCTACTGATGTAGGTATGGCAATGAACTTGTCAGACTAAATACAATCATACAGGATGTTTTTTTGAATATCTTATTTAGGCATAAAAAAGATATTGAATTTAAATAAACGCTGGTCGTCACATCTGAGTTATAAACAGGTATTATACTTGATCGGAAAACGCAAAAGCACGTCAAGTTAGCTTTTTTGATGCGAATTCATATATGCATCCATATACGCGTAAGTGTTCCCCTGCGTGCGGGATTGGTCAGCGTTTATTTCAATAATTCAATAGGTATCTTTATTCATCTAAAGATATTCAAGGTGGGAAGTTTTAAAAATAACACCCTGTATAAAGTCGTTAGAAATAGTGTTCTAACGAACGCGGGGGTTGTGTTACTTTGTAAACGGGTTTTTAGTTTCGCCAAAACTTCTGCTCTCACTCTAGGTGGCCTTGATAGGTTGTTTCCGTGTTTTGACAATTCATTCTACAGCTGTAATGCGTTAAACGTCAATTCTTTTGTTCTTAAAGCCACCCTGATGGTACATACCATATCGCGTACATCTGGCGCGCCATACTGTACCATATCGTGATCAGAAAAAAAGAGTACAGCGACGCGACTTTAGACACAAGCTTTTCCAACTGGAAAACGTGTCTAAAGTCACGTCCTTGACGTCCCTTTATTCTGATCGCGTTGGTATCAGCGTAGTCAGAAAAAACGAGTGATATGTGACTTAGACGCAAGCATTTTCCAAAATTTTAGTTGGAAAGCTTGTGTCTAAAGTCGCGTCACTGTACTCGTTTTTTCTGATCACGATGGTACAGCATGCGTCAGATGTTTTGCTCGATCGTTTGTTCCGCAAAACTTTATAGAACAGATTTGGTCATGACAATTACTTTGAACGATATGACCGAGTCTGTTCTGCAAAGTTTTCAGTTGCTTAACAAACGATCGGGCAAAATATCTGACGCATACTGTACAATAATTTGTACCTACTTAATAATCTCTGTAGGTATAAAAGTAGGTAATAAGAGAAAGATAGATAGAATTATGTAACTATATCAACGATTTGTAAGTTTTTACGTCATAAATTTGAGTTGGGCCGGGCTCCAAAATGGCACCAAATAACCTTAAATAATTGCAGATGTGGACAGTAACGGCTACGTGGACGAGCGGGACTTTGCCTGCCTTGCTCTGAGAGCGACCATAATAGAAGGCAAGGGCGAATTCAGTTTCTCCCGTTTGCAGGAGTACCAACACATAATGTTGAGCCTCTGGGAAGAGATCGCAGAGTTGGCCGACTTTAACAAGGTTCGCCTTTAGATAGTTTGCCAAGCTCCTGTCCTGCCACTAGCGCTTCTAACCGCTATTTCCACACACAAAGTCGCGCCAATTAGTTAGAAAATTCGCTTCTCTTCACAGATTGAATTTATATTTAGGTCCAGAACAAAGCACACAATAATTAGGTTTCCATCGTGTTTCTCTCACGCAGGAGCTGTTGCAGGACGGAAAAATTACCGTCGAAGAATTTAAACAGGCCGTGCAGCAGTGCTGCGTGGGCAGAAGGTACGAGGACTTCCCCCAAGCCATGAAGATGTTCATCGATTCAAATTTTAAAATGGTCGATCTCAACGACGATGGCGTCATAGCGGCGGACGAGTACAGATTTAATTGTGTCACCAAGTTCGCTATTGACGATATTGAAGTAGTTGATGAGGCCTTCAACAATTTGTTAAGCGTAAGATATAATATTGTTTATTTCTAGTTGGCAACGTCGGAAATGTACCTACCTATAAAAAAATACTAGTCCTATGGCGAATATACAGAATGTTACTCTTTGTCCCGATAGAGACAATAATAATTGCGACGTTGCCACTTTCAAAAGATCGACCCCTATTATAAAAGTGTTCCAAAAAAAAACGAGCGATTTGTTCTTATGGTCATAACTTTATTATTATTAGACCGATTTTCCTGAATTTTGCACAGGATTTAACTAAAAGATGATGCTTTTAGAATCGGACACCATTTTTCAGATGCCACCACTAATAATATCCTTTACACTTTTTTTGTAGTAATAAATAGTAGTTTATAACCCAAAGCGTAAAACCACCAGTTAAAAATAAATAATTAATTAATTTTGAAATTTGAGAACCCAAGTGACAGATCAAGAAGATCTAGACGTCAAGTCCTACAAAATTTGGCAAAACCGCGCGTGCTGTGTTCCGTCATACACCAATCGCCCGCCGTCGCCATATGGTCCATTTTACACGCCTAGCCGTTAGTATAATTTTTACACGACTAGCCGTGAGAAGCGGTCCTTTCACAGCCCTCCTGAATCCCGAAAATCTCATTTTCAGTTAGTGTAGGAAGAAAATGCTTTTTGCTAAGAAAAATTCAAAAAATGGCCCTTTTATTGCCACTAAAATTACGTTTTTCGAAAAAATCGCACCAAGGTTTTCGACTTAAAAAAAATCGGCTATCAGATCCGGTGATAAAAATATAGTTACCTATACAGTGTGTCTCATTTTAACTGGAACCACCCAAATATTTCGGTTAATATTGAGCAAATCAACTCACTCTTTTTTTGCACATGTAGAGCTCCAGAATCTGCATCTGTGTGTTACTTCACCTTTTCGTTATTCCGAAATCTCAGCCCACTGCGACTAATTAAAAGAAGCCAAAAATAACGAAATCTTATTAGGCATTTTTTTACCGAAAAAGTTTATTAAGAAAAGTTGCTTAGGGTAAATCCGAACTTTCAAGCCAAAATAAAAATGTTGAATTTCTTAAGGAAAAAATCAAAAATATAGAAAACTTCAATATTTTTGCAACAAAAGGGTTGCTGTGTAATAAAAAACAATTGAAATGGGTTTGTTTGACATTTGTTGTTAGCTGTAGCTGGGCAAAATTTAGCAATCACGGAAAAAGATATAATAAGCTAATAAATAATTATAATTACACAGCAAGCCTTTTGTTGCAAAAATAATGAAGTTTTCCATATTTTTCATTTTTTCCTCCAGAAATTCAACATTTTTATTTTGGCCTGAAACGCCGCACTTACCCATTTGGGGTCATCCTGAGAAACTGTTCTTAATAAAATTTTTCGATAAAAAAATGCCTAATACGATTTTGCTGTTTTTGTCCTTTTTAATTAATCGCAGTGGGCTAAAGATTTCGGGATAAAAAAAAGATGAAGCATCACACAGGTGCAAATTTCGAAGCTCTACATGTAGAAAAAAAATCGAATTAATTTACTCAATATTAACCGAAATATTTAGGTGGTTCAAGTTGAATTGAGGCACACTCTATATAGGTTTTTTCACGGCACCGAAGTGTGAATACATTTTTAGAAGCAGAATTGGAAGAGCTTTAATGGGACGTGAAAAATGGGGGCACTTCCTGTGGGCCGATTTAGCCCAAAACCTCTGCAGCTCTTCCGAAATCCATAAGATGTTCACGTTCCAAATTCAGCCAGATCGGTCCAGTAGTTTGGGCTGTAGCGTGTTTACAGCCACAGACTTTTTTCAAAAAACGTAAAGATGTGATATGTTTTCGGCGATTCGATTTTTCAGAAATTTTCAATCGATTCCATCAGTAACTGCTCCGCGGAGCGTAGAAGCTAAAAAATTGAAAATCAATCAAGAATAACATTATGTAAAGTTATTGCTTTGGAAGAGAAAAACATCAGCTTTAACCATACACTATTTTCACTTTGATCGGTTCCACGGATGCTTCAAGCTAACCCAAAAAATGGCCTTTTAATAAATATGCATAAAAAATTTGTTGGTGGCGCCAACTGAAAAATGGTGCTCGGGTCTGAAAGTCACATCAATTGAACCCTTCCGGTACAAAGTTGGGCAAAATCGGTCCAATAATGATGAACATAAAAAATAAATCCTTCGTTTTTTTTCGGGAACAGCCTTTATTTCAAGAATATTTTTTCAAGGATGACGACAGGAGAAGAGGCGGATTGACGTTGTCTCGCTATCAGGAGCTCTACGCTGAGTTTCTGGGAAACCCAGATGACAACAGTCCCGCCATTTATCTTTTTGGACCACTGGCGGAATTTTTTAGTTGCGAATGATTTGCTCAAAGTCTGATCTCAGTTTAAGTGTTGTTTTTGTTGCATTTTTCACGGGAATAAAGAAATTTTTGAATATAATTTTATTGTCACATTTCTCTCAACATTTCATAACAGTGCATCAGGCAGATTGTCTTTGATAGGTACATGCCTACCCCATTCAGTTAAACCTTTTTGTGAGCAACTTTTAAGGTGAGTTTTCACTTCGCGGATTGCGGATTTGCCTTGATTGGTCAACTTTTGAAAATTTTCAAAAGTTGACCAATCGCGGCTATGCTATGCATTATGCGAATATTTGTAAACACTCGGTATAGCAAATTTTCGGAAATACGCTGCCGCCGGTAAAGTCACTTTCTGCATTATCACAGCGCCAGCAACCTTCATAACGTTGCTTGATTCGTGTTTTGCATAAAAATTCCTTTTGATTTATGTAAGCATCCTAAAAATGCGGTATTATAAGTAGTAAACATTGATAATATCCTCAATAATATTTACAAAACGCAATTTAGTTGTGCAGTGTTTTCAAATAAATATTTGACATTGATTGGACAGTGACAGGAGATGCATCAGTCGATAAGTGGGTGTCCTGTTGCGCCCTCCATTTTCAGCTGTTATCATTATCAGCTGTTTTAATGTTTAGCCCCAAAATTTTAATATCTAGTGCCCCCTTTAGTAAAGTTTTCCGTTGACAATGAAAAATCCGCTTCGTCTCTACGAGATTTGCCTCCGTGCGGCGGTCAACGACTGCGTTACAGTCTGCAAATTCTGCAAAAAAGAGTTCAGGACTCTCCCCAACAATGTCCTCTTTGATTTCTACTACACGGTAAGTCCTCGCTTTTAAATTCATCCTAAAATCGTTCTTGTAGATGTTCTGCGAAAAGAGACTGTGCCTCCTTGCTGTGGAGTTCAGTGAACTGGAGGTGTTCAATCGAATGCTTACAATCCGATTGAAGCGTGTCAAACTGCTTAAAAGCTTTCAGGCATTGATCGACCACGGTTCTAACGTTCCTGACGAATTAATCCAGGACTACGTGAAGTACTCCATCAGCCACCCTGAGAATGCAATTGATATCGGGATTACAACTGCAGTTTTTTTTAACGAAGGCGGATGGTTTAATTACACTATAAAATTACTCAACCTGGTCGAGGAGTTGTGCGAGAAACAAGAAGAGACTATTTCAATCCTCATCAAATTACTCCAATGCTACAACAAGTAATCTAAAAAAAAACTCATTATCAGTTAGTAGGCTTTGCAATATATCATGCCTCTTGATTATTTCCCTTGACATGAGGATTTTTTGAAGGATAAATTCCAAAGCACACTAAAGATGTGTTTTTCCTGGTTGACTTGATATTTATGTTAGTTTAATTTTAGGAGGATTTATGCGGAGACGATTTATTGCGAATTCAAAGAAGCATCGAAAACCTTCGACTCCTCCCAGAACGTAATAAAGAAACTCCAAGAACTGAAAGCTTTGCCAAACTTGGCGGGATTATACGCCAATTTCTCAACTTTATTTTTCCATCGCAGTGAATACGACGAAGCATTTTCATGGTCGAAGAAAGCTATAGGGTTGCTTGACGAATCTCTCTCTACTAGAACTGTCGTTGAAGTTCTTCGACAAGCGTCTAGAGCTTGTGTTGTTAAACGTCGATTTAATCAAGCCGGCTTATTAATTAGACAAGCTCTTAACTTGGCTTCCGAGATTTACGAATTTGACAGTCATCCACATTTTTCCGATACTCTTTTAGATTATGGTTTTTATTTGTTGAACTTTGACTCGATCCAGGAGAGTGTTAAGGTGTACGAGAGGTCGTTGCAGATTCGCAAGGAGGTGTTTGAGAAGAATAATATTCACGTTGCTCTGGCTAATGAGGATATGGCTTATGCACTTTATGTCAACGAGTACAGTTCGGGAAGATTTTATTCTGCCAGGTAATTGTGTGTTGAATTTAACTGTTTTATCAATTAGGCTTTCCAATTAAAAGAGATGGACAATATGGAGGCAAAAGCAATCCAAAGGTCTGTCATTGTCAAAGTTTATCTCTATATTACGTCACGAAATGGAGAGAGACCTACGAGTTTGGAAACTTTCATACTTTACTCAAAATATGAAAACTTCCCAACCAACAAACTTGGTCGTATTTTATGTTTTTTCGAAAACGTTACAAGAAGCCAGAAAAAAAAACTAATCAAAACCGTTTGCACCTCTCTTCCCTGTTATGCTCCCGTCACGTATCAATTCGGTCAAGACCAATGAAATTGCGGCATTGTAGGTGTTTGGTTTGCATTGAAGGCGTTGCTATGACGACATCCAATCGGTTGCCTTTTGAGACGTGACGTAAGCACGATGGCGGTTTGCCCATGTGTTTTTGCGAAACCTTCAATTTTTGCAACTTAACGACAAATATTCATTGGATACATGCCTAAGGACTGCAACGTCGCTGAATGTCATAACAAATTAAGTACCGTGCGTTTCAGATTTTGGGACGCATAGGGCAATAACATGGGAAAATGAATTTATTTTTTTACCTGCTCCCCAGAATTTACCGCAAAAGTTTTAGCGTATGTGGACGATAGTCCATGCTAGTCTGTACCTCTTGAGATTTTGTTCATTCGTTAGCTCCTCTTAGGTACTTAACGATTAATTTTTTAAAATTGAATTTTAAGCATAAGTGGAAATTTTTTTTAGTATACTCGACCCACTTTCGGGTGCTTATGCAGTTTTCGATTCCAGAATCAAACCAATTTTTTTCTATGTTAATATTTGTTTGGTAATTATTCGTAAAATTCTAAGGAATCCTCAATTCCTTCAGTAATTGTCACATAATAGCATCAATTAATCAATTTTCAAAAAATTATTGTTAAGTGCCTAGGAGGAGCAGAGGAATGAACAAGATCTCAAGGGGTACAGACTAGCATGGACTATCGTCCACATATCCTAAAACTTTTGCGGTGAATTCTCGGGAGCAGAAAAAAAATGAAATTCATTTTTCCATGTTATTTCCCTATGCGTCCCAAAATCTGAAACGCACGGTACATACTTTCCTTTCCACCCCTTTTTTTGCAAAACTTTTTTTCGCAGTATAAATACTCTATTGCAGACCGGCTTCGACCTTTGTAGGTCTCATCAGTGTGATTTATGCAGTGAGCAGTACTCCTACTGCAGCGCAACTTCAAAAATGCTGTTTTTCAGAGTTCATGTGACCAATAAAATTTAACATGAACAAGGCCATGAAAGTTGAACGGCGCTTATAAGACTTTGCTGAGGTGCGTTCAGAAATTTTACTTTGACCTACTAGAAAGAGATATAAAATAGCCTCCTTATAGCCGGGCGCACACACATTGCATAAGCGCATAATGTATACGGCATAAAAAAGGTGGCCAATCAGAAGGCGCCTAATTTCTCCCTCTCCTCAAGGGTATAAGAAATTTCTATAAGATTGAATACTTATGCCGTATATGTATATGCGCTAATGCAGGTAGGTGTGTGCGCGCGTCTTAAAAGGTGAAACGAAGGCAACTTGGTAACATTTATAAACGCACTCCTAATTTAGTTGAATTGGCGTCAAAAATGCCAAGCTGACGTGATTTTCGTTTTTCAAAAATCGCAATTATTCACCGATTTCTTCGATGTTTTTTAAAATCTAGGGTGGCCGTGACTGTACTTCCGGTCAAGTATGACGCACGTATTTGACATGGAAAATATTGTAGATTTCGAATCCGTTGAGATAAAAGTATGATTTCATTTGAAAGATCAAATTAGTCAGTTCCGGTAAAACCGAAAGTGTTAAAACTATCAGAGTCCCTGCCCGAGAATTTTTCCGAATAATTTCTCGAGTTTATTTTTTACTTGTAACAGTCTTGTAAAAAGCACTGTATATCTCATTTTTCGAAATTTATGGACATTGCACACTTTCAGTCTATACTTGTCGCTCAAGTTTCACGGCATTCCGGATGCGCGTTAAGAGTGTTGATTCAATTGTTTTCAGAGCCAACTTGCAAATATCTTTTTCTTGCAGGGAAAATGCAGAGCGGTCTATAAAACTCATGGAGAGGATCCTTCCCGGCGACCACTTGATGTTGGCTTCAGCTAAGCGAGTTAAAGCCTTGATCCTCGAAGAAATAGCCCTCGACGAAGCCAACAACACAAATCTCCAAGAACAGTACTTGCGAGAAGCCGAAGAATTGCATCGAGCAGCCTTAGCCCTTTCTTTCAAAGCCTTTGGCGAAAAAAACGTTCAAACTGCCAAACATTACGGTAACCTTGGCCGTTTGTATCAAAGCATGCGACAGTACAAGGAAGCGGAAATAATGCATTTAAAAGCGATAGCCATTAAAGAGGAATTACTGGGCAGCGAAGACTACGAAGTTGGTTTGAGCATCGGCCACTTGGCGTCGCTGTACAACTACCACATGAAGCGCCACCACGATGCTGAAAAACTCTACAAGCGGTCCATGGAAATCAACATGAACCTCTTTGGCGAGACTTATTCGGGCTTCGAGTATGACTATCGGGGCCTCATTAACGTCTACTCGAAACTGTGCGACCGAGATAACGTCGTTTTGTATAATTTAAAGATGCGCGACTGGAACAAGCTGAGACAGAAGTTGAAACCGGTGGTTCACGTTGAGGAGATTCTACCGCTGAAGATGATCGTCGATAAGTTCTTCGACATGTGTTGAATTCTAGTCATTGGAAATTGATGCTGCCAACTCGTTTGTTTTGTCCACGAAATTTGAATCTGAAGAACTGTGATATTAGGACATTCCTCGACGTGAATCTCTGGACACAATTTTTCCAGTATTAAAACGGGACGAATGCAAAATCTCAGCAGGGTTTACTTCATTTAAGCTGCAATTATTAATGTTTTTATCATTTAACTTAGTTGTTTTGTGTACTAATTAATCGTAGGGCAGTAACCTGGTACAATTATTGTGCTCGTATTTTAAGCTTATTATCATTGCTATGTTTTTAGATTATTGTGATTAGATCTTATAACTTTTGTTAAATATATCGTTTAATCATCCGGAATTTGAAGATTTAATTTCACTGAATGAAAGATAGTCTAAATGTTCCTACTGGTAAATTTACCATATTTCATAATTCAAGATGGTTCTCGTTGAGACACACTGTATGCTCTATTGATTTGATCAAAGAAGATTCGAAGTAATGATAAACCCTGACAAACGCCAACAGAACAGTGATTTGATCAAATGATATTCGAAGTAATGGTAAACGTCAGTTTGACATCTGTCACTAATCAGCTGATGGGCAGTTCTATCATGCAGATTGTTGTAAACACATGTAAGTTACATGAATTTTACAAAATTCCAACTAAAATTCTAAACATTTCTACATAGAATTTGCAATGGTAATCCCGGGTGAAACTGGTTCCTTGCTGTTAAACCAAGAGGGAGCAGTCCTAACATCCTTGGGTGATCTTGAAAATGATGAAAAAACCGCAAACATTATTATGGAATTGGTGAATTTAACCAGTTCCATTGATAAGGTGGCATTTAACGAAGGTTTTAAGAAATTATCGATAGTTTATGACAGACATTGCTATGTGATTTGTTTGTCGGAACGAAAAATTTGCGTGGTTAAAAAACTCCTGAACGCCAGCTCAACAGTTGATTAAAATGGACATTATTTTATACTGTACTAGTATGAAATACATGCAAATGGTTATTTTAATAGGAGCCATTTGTTTCTCTATATATCATTTATATACTTTACTAAATGATTGAGTTTAATAAATACGATTAAATTCATTTTTTATTTCACATGCGAAACATAAAATGTGCAAGCAGATAAAAAATTACACCTAAATCTACCAGATGTTGAAATTATTATTGGGATTATTCCCTCGATTGTGAGGCTTAAATTGGTTATTTCCTCCAAACTGGGGTGGGTTACCTCTTGGTCTTTGTTGTCCATACTGATTTCCTTCATTATTATGCCCGTAAACACCATAGTTTGGATAGGTCAACCTGGTTTTATCAATTGGATAGCTTACATTGGGCCTATTTTGAAACTGTTGTCCATAATTTGGTTGAAAATTTCCACCCTGATAAGGTGGGGCATATCCAAAATCTGGTCTCGGTCCCTGATTCGCCTGCTGAAGTTGAGGTTTTGGTGCTTGATTCACCTGTTGAAGTTGGGGTCTCGGTTGAGTAACTGAGTGGGTAACACTAGGCCTGGTAAAGCCCTGCACACTACCAACAATATTGGCAAGACTGTCAATACTCACAGGAAGATTATTCAAAGTCTTTGCCAGATCAGCAGAACTAACACCTAAACCCAGCAAATTCCCTTGATCCAATTTATTTATATTCCCCATTATGTTCGAAATTATAGCTTTAGTCTCATCCAAGTTTATATCTTTATCCCTCTTCGCATCAAACTTCATACTTTCTTCAACAATTTCTCGTTCTTTCTCCAATTCTTTTTCTTTGACATTCTTGGAAGCCGCTTTTGCCACGTCTTCAAAGCTGTAATCCTCTTCATCTGAATCTATCGGCAACCTAACTTTAGTTTCTTTTCTCACGTATTGGCTTTCTTCAGGTTCCACAAACATGTTTTTGTCATCAAGAGTGGGATTGACGCTTCCTGTTCTATTGGAAAACGGGCTTTCTCGATCAGATTTTCTCTCAACTGACGGTGGTGGAGGTGCCACTTTTTCCTTACTAGGTCCCAGATTAACGAATTTTCTAAGCCTCTCCACTCTATCAGGCTCTATCGCCTCAAGTTTCTTCAGATAATTTATCAAACCAAACTGCTCCTCTGTCGACAAATCCTTGAAATTTTCCAGGAGAGTTTGCAAATCTGAATCCGACAATCCTTCCATGTTATTGGGGTAGCTCTTTTCCGGTGTTTTTGCAACAGAGGGTGCTGGAGGCGGAGTAATGACGGGTGTTGGTTTTATTTCCTTTGGCGGAGGTGACTTCGGTTTTTCCTCAACTTTAGAAATATGCTCCAGAAAGGCGGCGGTGTTCATAGGTTTGTCACTTTTACGAGATGCCTCGGCCATACCAACCACAGCATTGATAAGTTGTTCAAGTTCAGCTTGACTCACATCAGTTTTCCCTTGAAGGATTAACGCGTTTGCAATTTGTTTAGCAATAGCCGCCTTATCTACAGTTCCAACGCCAGGAACTTTGACTGGATCAACCTTCGGTTGATTCTTTTCCTTCTCTTTCTTTCGCTCCCCAGCCATATGTATAACACTAGCAGTTTTTTTGATGGCATTCTTGAAAGCTTTTTCTTGGATTGGTTCAACCAATCCTGCCAAAAGTTGTCCTTTGAGCTTCTCCTTAACAGTTTCGAACATAACACAGTTTATATCGTTATCTAATAGAGTATCTGAACTGTTTGCTTCATTCTTCTCCATTGCAAGAGCTTGCCCTAGCAAGTCAATCACTTTCGGTCCTAGCGAACCCAATTTTTCTTCTAAAGCTGTCAGCAGTCGCAGAACGGCAACTACGTTCACGTCACCATCGTCCTCTTCTTCCATTTGCGTCGAATTTAAAGAGATAGGGCTTAGAACAGGCTCGCGAGTTACATCCCGCATCACAGAAGGCGGCTTGTAATATGACGGCATATCGTTTTTGTAATACTTGTTTCGCTCCCATGGCAACTCCGAGCTAACTCTGATCCTTTCACGACGGTATTCACCCCGAGCCTCGTATTTCTTAGATTTGTAATCTCTCTCTCTTTCATAGCTTCTATCTCTGTCGCGAGAAACGGGGCGTGGGCTTTTACTACGTTTGTTTTTTTCATAGCTTCTATCTCTGTCGCGAGAAACGGGGCGTGGGCTTTTACTACGTCTGCCTTTTTCATAGCTTCTATCTCTGTTGCGAGAAACGGGGAGTGGGCTTTTACTACGTTTGTCTCTTTCTGGCTTACTCTCACGAGTTTTAGGCTCTTTTGAACGTTCTCGAGGCTTCTTCGCTACAGGAGGCTCATCCTCCCAAGGGCTGTGAGACCTTCTCGAGCTCTTAGTATCGTCATCTCCGTCGTTAATGACGATAACTTCAGGATCGTTGTCTGGTTGTGCTGAAGGTGGAATCGGTTTAGGGCTATCTCGACTTTCGAACTTCTTTTTCGGTACTATTTTAAAAGATATAGGAGAGGGATCTTCGTTAAGCCCGAGACGTTTCTTCAACGCTTCTTTTCTCGATTTCATTTCGTCTTGGTGGAGTTCAATCATACGCTTGTTCCAAAACTCGATCCACTCTGGTTTGAAATCGTGGCCAGACACGTCCTTTCCTTCCGTTTGAAGTTCTTTATATCGTTTGTTCCAAAACTTCTTCCACTCATCGTTATACTGGGGATGTTTTTCTGGATTCTTCTTGTGGTTCTTTAAAATCCTCTCCATATCATTGTCTATAGCTTTGCAAAGCTTTTTGTACTCTTCACTTTTGTCGTCTTTGACTTTATTGCGATTATCGATGGAATAGTCGGATCTTGGTCGACGATAGTTTGGCCGTTCCCACGGCATCAAATCTCGACGATCTCTTTCTCGATCGTCGCGGCGATTGTGACCTTCTCTTCTCGGAGGCGACCTTCTGTTAAAACTGCTTGAAAGTGTTAATATTTGATTTTAAGATGGGAATAATTACCGTCGACTGTAGGGGCTTCTGCTTCTGTTTCTGTGCACAGGCGACCTAGACCGAGGGTTTCGCTGCACTTTCTTCTGTTTTTCTTCGAAATCACTCAGCTCACTGCTGGAAACGCTGGAAACACTTGAAAGTGATCGACGCCTGCTACCCACTTCAGTCGCAGGCGCCGGTGCAGAACTCATCCTAACTTTTTTGATAGGATTAGCGACTACGGGAGGTGACGGACTCTTCTTTCTCTGAGTTTTACCATAACCAAACTTATCCTCTTCTAGAAATAAACGTAAATTTTTTGTTGAAGATTTTGAAATTACCATCGCGAGCTTTTGTCAATTCATCTTTATTAATGAGCTCTTCAAATGTATATCCGCTAAGTTCGGAAAAATGTCGACCTTTCGCCACTATTTGAATGTAGTAAACTGGATCTTTCTCGTACTTGTCGGCTTCTACGGGTATTGGCTTTAACCGACCGAATTTCTTTTCGATAGCTTCGGCGATTTCGTGAAGGGCGCGTTGCCAGTTCATTTTGTATTGTTTGGTCATGTAAGGGGCCAAAGCCCGGTAACAAGTAGGGAAATGTTTTTGCAAGTACTGTAAAAGACGTGTTAGAAAGAGAAGTCTCATTTTCTGTCTTTCTCTAGACATACCTGCAGAATATGCTTGTAGCTAGCCAAATGGGTTAGGACAGTTCTGGGATCCCCCTTCTTGTCGCACAAAAGACACAAATAATTGGGTTCCTTGGTAAGATCATAATCCTTCAGTTCCAGTAAGTACTCCAAGGCTACCAAAGGGCCAACATTGAAGCAATCAAGACGTTCCTAAAGATTATAATAGATTCTTGTAAATTTAGTGGAAATTACCTGAATAAGTGCGATTTTTTCAATTTGCCCCTCGAAACCAGGCGGCACTGGTTCACCGGGGGCTATCTGTATGGAGGGCGGCTCTTCTGACTCATGAACACCTGATTCCTGCACCCTTTCGGAGGCTTGATTACCAAGTGCGATTTTGTGCCTTTTACCATTTTCATGGTGGAAAACCCAACCCATAACAGGGCACTGACAGGCATTGCAATACCAATGTTCAGTACCACTGATATAATTAAAGTCGTACACGTTGCCATATTTGCCACTGGGTAAGATGGCTTTGACTCCTATCAGCCGCTCTCTTTCCCTTTCCTAGAAATATGCGAATTATAATCATTCTGTATTTAAAAAAAACGCTTCACTTGATAGCAGCTCCAATTTGTATCTGATTAGTACAATAAAATGATATTGAACAAATGGTTTGAATTGTTCTGTGCAATACGGTATAAAAAATTTTCAATTGAATGTTGAAAATTTTTGATAGGTACTTACCCTATTTTCATAGATTTCAAACAATTTATGGTGTACAATTTGGGGCTGTTATCAAGTATAGTGTTTTTTAGGACTTTTGAAATTAAATATTTTCAATCTGTTCTAGGAATGTTAATCTTTTTTTTTTCAATTAGAATCAATATAGGCTATACAACAATTGAACATTTTCAACAAAATCTGTTGAAAACAAAGAAATTTAGAAATGGTGTTGCGCAAAAATTGTGGCAAAAAGCCACAATAAATTGAAGAACCAAAGAGAATCAGCAGACGAACATAAGATCACAATTCACCCACAACTGACACAGTGGACAACTCTTCCGACGAAAAATTGAAGATACTTACCTGAAGTACCTACAGAAAATTAAACGCAAACAGCAATTACTACCTACTACTTTACCTGCTTGGTGGCCGAAGAAAAAATAACGAGCGGTTCATCTTCAGTGCCTGGCGCAATGGGCTCCATATCACAAATCACAAAACACTTCTTCACTACACTTTTCTGCAAAAAAAAGAAGAAATAATAAGAATAAACACTGGGCAATGCTCTTTGTGTCTGTTTTTACCAAACTTACCGTATCTTTCAATTATTCAATTTCAAATTTCCCGCCACAACCACAACACAATTATTGACCTTGAGTTAAGGATTTTCTTTTCCTCGATTTTCAACAATATTCACCAAAATACGTTCAATTACTCGCGAGATAACAGTAAATTGTGTCAGATATTAAAAAAATAACAGAAATGAAAGGAAAATAGGTTAAATTCATGGGCGTCGTTGGACATATTTATAGTGTTTTCAAGGCAGTTTTTCTGTTGATTACAACTTTTGGCCTTACCTATATCGATTTTTACTGGAAATTCAGTTGAAGCTGGGCTATTTCTTTGGATTTCATGAATTTTCTTGCTTCGGAAAACAATCAACCATGACAGTTGACATAACCTTACGTCAAGTTTGCTGTTGCCCTGTTGCCAACATTTTACTCCATAATTTATAATTCCCCAAAAATGAAAATCGTGTATCAAAGAAATCAAATGCGTTTTGCCTTATTTAATAATATTCTTATAATCGCAAGTATATTGCATTGAAATAACATCAGTTGTTCTGAGAATAGCCTTTGGAACAGGTTCCGGAAGTGGAGTTATTAAATTTTCTACTACAATATTTTCGAAATGGGGATCCAAAGCCTTCACCTGGCACTGTACGCTTGTATTATCGAACATTGTTATTTGGCAGTCAATATTTCCTCCTAGAAACGTTTGCTTTTAAAATAACGAAATGAATTCGAGTCTTACCGCATAATGTTGATAATAAATACAAATAACGTTGGCGTAGAAAAGACCGCGCCTGCTGTTGTTCTGTATCTTTTACAGCATTTTCTTCGTTTTGATTCTTCATTATTAACCGATTTTCTTTGAGAACCATTCTTTTCTTTCAATCTAACCTAAATTTTAATTTCGATGTTGGCAACCAGAGATAATTGGCAACACTGAATGACAATTGACAGGCCATCTAGAAGGCGGCCTTCAAATTAATTTAGACAACTGTCAAAATTTGTGAAAAATGGCTGCGATTATCAATCATTCAATTCGCAGATTTTTGCAAACTTCTGCCCAAAGGAGTACTCAAAGTGCCAAAAAAATAGTGATTGAGGGCCCTTCGGCCGTTTCAGGAGGCCACGAAGGTAAACCTACGATTTTTTTTTCAGGTTAACTAGTTACATAATCTTTTAGGGGGCTACAAAGTTTGGAAAAACTTGAGTTTGTTCGTAGCATTCCCCGCAATAATACTTTGCGCCGTCAACTGCTACTTGGACCATGTGAATCACCCCCACGACAGACTCCCGTTTGTGAAGTACGATTACCTGAGGGTCCGTACCAAGAGGTTCCCATGGGGTGATGGTAACAAATCTCTCTTTCACAACCCCCATTTGAACGCCTTGCCCGATGGTTACGAGGATGAACATTAAGCTTTCATAGTTACATCATGTACAATAATTGCATTAATAAATGAAATTAGTAGTTACCCTGGTAATGTTAAATCAATAATAATTAATAAAATGAGCTTTACCAGTAAAACTGGCTTAACTGCAAGTCCTACTAAAAAGATTTATAGGGACGAGGAGAGTAGGGTAGTTCAACTGAGGGCTATTGCTAGGCCTGCTCCGTTTGTACTAAAGCCTTTTGCGGGGCTATATAATCCATATCCCTACGGTTGCTCCCTCTTATGCAATCATCCTACAGATACTGAAGCTAAGGAAATATTAAGAAAAGCGAAAGAGACTTGGGTGAGTATACAGAGCGATCAAGTGAATTTCAAATGTCAACTGTCAATCAAATCTTGTACTTTTCCAGGCTAGTGAAGGAAAAAACGTTCTTTTGCCTGAAGAGATTGAAGCGATAAGGGCGGGGCTTGAACAATGCCAATCTGGCGAAAGCAAGCCAAATAAATGTCCCGCAATTGAAAGTATCCCCGAGGAGCTTTTTCGACGGTAATTTTTTTTTTTACAAAAAACGTGCCCTATAATTTTTTTTTAGATACACAGAAACGGATTCTCGGCCTTTAACACCTGCGCCCACTGTCGCCAGTGCAGCTACTAGAGCATCGGGATCTAGGAGGTGTGTGACGCCTGATCCCTCAGCCAATCAGATCCGCGAAAAAACTTTGTTGATACTAGATCTAAGGCGAAGTCACAGCCAGGTAACCAATCACAACACTTAAAAATATAGATTTATAAAATAAGTAAAACCATCGCCACATATTTACAAATTAAAGTGATAACAATAACTGATGAAACGCAGGCTATTGCCCATTAATACTTTTTTCCTCTTCGAGAAGAGTCGTTTTCGTGAATACCTGACCCTTAAATTTTTCAAGCCCTTCCCCGGAATATGAAAGCAAGGGAGATATCTCAACTTCGCCCTTGACAACACCTCCAGCACTTTCAATGTAAAACTTATGCAGGGCCAAAAGATCTTGTCGGGCGGTTTTCGGGCAGTCTTTTTGAACACAATCAGGATTTTTAAGTGCACTAAATTCGCTTCGTCTAGGAACCTCCCAAGTCACGAAACTACTACTAAACTGGAATACGTCAAAAACGAACTTTTCAATTTTGACCCCGTTTGGCTCCGAAGGAGAAATCTTCTCCCCGTCGCTGGAAACATATGGAATTTTTTTCTTGGCAACATGAAGTTTTAGCTGCGATTCATAATCCTCGCTTACTTTTTGTAGAAAAGTTGTGGTGAAGAAATGATTGCAAATATTCCCTGCGCTGTACAGCAGATTGCCATGTTCATCTGTCAAATGGGCAGTTTCTTCCTTGATCTCACTGTATTCAACTACTTGAAACTGCCCATTTATTTGACAGACCACGCCCACTCGTTCAGTGGGGAAGGCCTTCTTCACAACCTTAGCCCCGCAATCACTATGTTTTTCAATACAATAACCGATGAAGACTGGATCAGCCACTTTGGTTAAAATATTGTCTACACTGTGCGCGTGAATGTATTTTACTCCTCGTTTTTTCATGTCTTCCAGTATTCCGTTCTTTTCGAGCGCCCTGTATATCCCACCGTTACCATCAGGGGCTAACGCAACCAATTTCGTGCTCTCCATTATAATTCGGCCATCACAATCGAAGCATGGTAATAATCCTTGTTTAAATTGAACGACGTCCTCGGGGTTTAGTCCGAAAAAATTGTGCTCGGTTAGAAAAGTGTTGGTCATATCATCCGTTGGTCCACTTGTCATAATATACCATGTAATTTTACCATTTTTCCCGGTGAGTTTCTTGCCCAAATTTTGCACTCGCTGAATTCGCTCGGCTTGAATTTGAAACAAAGATTTTCCCGATGGTAGTCCAACTGAGTACATTCCTTTGGGGTGGGTCACCCCGAGGCGGGTGCCTTGACCTCCAGCCATTAGCAAGACACCGACTTCTCCAGCAGCAACAGCTTCGAGCCCCCTGCGTCTATACTTTTCCAAGGTTTCGGGGTTGCAGGCTTCTTCCGATTCGAATTGGGAGGGTGGAATGGGCTTCATGTTTAAGGTGTCGTTGGTATTGTTAGTGCAGGTTTTGGTTCTTTCGAATAGTGCCACGGAAACCTCCAAGTCCAGGCTTTGGAGGTGCTGCAAATAGTCTTCTTTTTCTTCATCACTGAAACTGTCGTAAAATTGCAATAAATGGATTTGGTTCAGTTTTTTGAGTCTGTTTTTGATGTCCTGCAGATTTGCCATCGTGGCACCGGGATTATTTGAAAAGACACGACAGCATTTTGGTGCCACCGGTTTGACACATGACGGCTGTCAAATGAAAACATCTGTCAAATGAATGTCATTCTATTGTCAAAGTCAGCTGATGCAGTTTTGTTTACGCAGGAAACGATTTCCTGGCTAGGAACCTCGTCCTTGGAGCCCCCAGTTATAAGAATCCAAAAGGCCCCAACTCGTAGTGCCACCCCTGAAAACACCTCGCCCAAAAGCAAATCGCCTCACCTTCTGTCAAATCGATCTCCAACTCCAGTTATAAAGAGCCCCAAACCTCCTGAAAAAGAGCTTCAAGATGCAGACGAGGACGAATTTATTAAGCGAAGAGGCAAGAAACGGAGGAAAAAACGAGACAGTTCTCGAGGCCCCCCAGCTTTCCAGAATTCCATCGATCCTGAGACTCAAGTGGCAACGATTGGACCCGAGTCTCGGAGTACTAGTGCAAGGCCTTCCCTGATCCCGGCAGTTTCAGAGGATATTCCCCCGGAAAAGAGGAATACCGGAAAAATGAAAAACCTGGAAATTAACTCTTTCCTCAATATGGAGGTGATCAAGCAACTGAGGAGAGAACTTAACGAGGAAGTGATTGATAATGAGTTTAATTTAAAGAGACGAAAAGCTTTGGAGGAGGCTTTAAAGACAGTTCCAAAGAACAAACCCCAGTGCGAGGAACTGACAGCTCTTCAAAAAGAGTTAAACATGCCACAAGTCGATGCTGAATTCTGGTTGTCTTTACCGAGGATCTTTACGAGATCTACTGCTCGGTTTGAGTTGCCACTTGACAGCAGGCTGTTCAAAGAAATGACCCCTCTGGATTATATCCGGGATTATATTTATATTTCCAGTCCCAGAAAGCTTTTATATAATTGTATTTTTAATAAATTTAAAATTAACGAGGAGAGTGGAAGAAGGATCGAAGGAAGAGTAGGTTTAACTTTTTCTCGAGCTTTTTTAACAGTGATAAAAAATATCATTTCAGGAAATTCAGATGGCGATGAACTTGATGATGGGTCGACCAATGACAGAGGAGCAGCAGAAATATATTCGTGATCTCATTGGTTGGACTGATTGTGACGTCATGGATTTTAAGACGTTTTGTGGGTTATGCGCACTGACGGAACGACTCCTTGCTCCGGAATATTGCCACCAGCTTCCAGATAGGAAAACGGATCCTTGTCATGAGGTAATTGGTAACGCGATCAAAAAAATTTCGATTTTCTCAGTTGGTACTTTGATAAAACCTCCACCAATCACGTAGCTAAAGTACATTAATTCTAAAATGCACAGGGGCAGTGACTTTTTAGTCTTCTAGTAATGATCGTAAAAACCTTATTTTATTTTTGATCTCACTGTATATTTGCATTTTTTTCAGATTGAGTCTGCAGATTTTCAAGGCTTGACGAGAAAATTATATGGACAAAACGCTGATTCAAGGTTGATTGAAATTCTACACAGCATTAAAACAAAGTAGAGATCAACTATGCTGCAGTAGCAGTTAGGGCGAAAGTATGAAATAATTTAATAAAATAAAGAAAATCCTGCAGGGGGCGAAAGTATGAAATAATTTAAGGTTTAAGTCTACAGTTGAGAAAAAAAACGGTGAATTCAAACTTCATGAAAAAAATACCACGCCTTCGTCTCAATACGTAATTCATTATGTCAAAGAATGAAAACATTCTGGTATGCAGTTTTTTAGAAAAAAAATTAAAAGTGATTAAAAAGGCGTATTATTTTTTTTTCTCAAAAACTGTATACCAGATTTCATTGAAAATTTTTCATTGAGTGCTGAAAGTGCAAGGCTACCTCCACGTTTTTTTTTAACGGGATTGAATTTCCAGTTTTTTCTAAAAAAAATAATGAAATATAAAAATGCTAAATTTTTTATGATAAATTTACAAAATAGTTAAATTTCATTTTTATAATTATGCTTATGTCATCTGCCGTGCGTTCTGTAAAGAAAAATCCGCGTTTACCTATCAGTTTACTAAGATATTAATTTTTTATGAAACCGAAATTTAAATTTCAGTACTAAAATTTAATGTTTCTAGAGTGCTGCATCCGATTATCTTTGGCGAACTAGGGATGGTTTCATACTATTTGACACACTGAATTTGATACTGAGACGATGGCCTGGTATTTTTTCATGAAACTTGAATTTACCGTTTTTTTTTTTAGATGTAGACTTAAACCTTCGTAGCAATTTTTTGTACAGGGATAAACAATGACTTTCACCATAAGGCTACGCGTTTATATAAACACTTGGCTTGATCGAAATTGGGAGTGTAGGTTCACTATACGACCATAACGGGTGATCATTATAAAAGGCGTAAATCTGTAAGTCTATAAACGTGACTTTAATGCAATTATGTACAACATTGACATCTAATAACTTAAAATCTAACTTAAAGAGGTAATCAATATCTATCTTTAATAATCACTATACATTCACAATATAATTACTGCATGACTCAGAATACCAAAGTGCTATTGTGATAAATCATTTGAATACTATCCAGGATGATACTGCCAAAAATCTGATTTACGCAAATCATTGATACCGCACTATCACAGTGATAAATCACTATATGTCTCCCAGTTAAACGATAATATTGCTTTTCCTATAAAAGATTTTGATTTTTGCAGTCTTGAAATCAGGTTTTGGTTCGACTGTCATTGAAATTTGATTGTCTCCACGTGGTCATTTCAAAATCGGTGCAGGCTACACACATTTAGTTCACTCTGCCGAACCAAGGGCTCCAAGTTCAGGCAGAGGATTGTACAGGTCCTACGCTAATTACTACAACACCGACTTTCCCTACCCTGGTATGAAGTATCGAAAATTTGCGTAATCGTAAAATGAAAACATTTTTTGATTCAATTAAGCAAAAGAAATCCCTAGACATGAAAACAACTATATTGCTGTCCTAAACATTGAAACTAATGATTGTTCATCTCAACGAAATTCCGCACAAGACGGGGCAGCATTTTGACAGCCGGAAATTGTCAATCGATTTTGGCACGTCCAGCTTCCGCCGGTCAAAATGGTGGCAAGACGTGTTCATGTTAGTAAAAAATTAACAGTTCAATACAATGGCACAAACATCTATCTTCACACTCTATACAGTAATGTACAGGTTGCACGCAAAGTGTCAATCATTTTTAAAATATGACGTTTGATAACCGTTAACTAGTAGGCAGTGTTGTATTTTAAAAATCTCTGACACGCCTCGAACCTAAGATAAGGCTTAGCGCAGACTGAAAATGCAAATTTTGAGATAACATTCAGAGGTGGAAGAAAATTCTTCTACGTCCACGAGATCGTACGATCTCTAACGAAACACACTTTTAGTAAATTCACGAAAATATATACAAAAATGTACAGTCAACAAAAAAAGTGCATAATACTTTACGTCAATGACAGTAACGCATATGACTCGAAGCAAACCACGTGACATCGACTGAGCTTCTTGCTCAGTCGGTATCGCGATTTTAAGTCCAAACAAAACGAAAACAAGCAAGTATTTACATATAGTGCAGCTGGCATACAAGCTATTCTAGTGACTTATTAGCTTGGTGTTGGTACCAGTGAGATGAACATCTCTGTTCAGGAATATACAGCGTGATTGCAAAAACTTATGGGTTTGTTAACCACCCCCACAAATTTTAACAGTCAATAATAATCAATAAAAAAATAACTGCGAAACTGTCGTGGAAGTGTCGCAAATTGATGGTACCGAATATGTCATATAAAAATAATGCTGTATGTCCTGCGCATGACTAGATTTATGGATCGAATGGAATGTGCGTTTTGGATTAAAGAAAAACCACCAATGCGACATTTCCAAAACACTTTCAATAAATAATTTTTTAGCTAAAAAATACTACCGTAACAAGTACCTGCTTGAAGCCAAATAAAAATCTAGCATAAATAATATAAATAACAATAATACATATGTATATACGAATTAAGTTAATACAATGCGCAACGTATTACAATAAATGTGTTGCGTTGATATTAAATAATCTTTGTTACTGTCGTTAAAATTAAGAAGTAGTAGGGAGCAACACGATTTGATAGTGCCTAAAATTTGCAAGGAAAATCGCTTGTAGCCCGCATTCTTCTATTTATACACATTGATCAGGATTTTGGATGATTGCAGGACTCGATTTAGTTACCGTTTGTGTTACGATGTGCCGTGATTAGCGCGTTTTTGTTATTCGAGTCTGTGCCGTAGATTTTTCCGGCCTTCTTCGCCATTGAGCCCAGCAATTCTTGCGATACTTTGTGAGCAGTCTTCAGGGATGTAAGCCATTCTTTTAGGCCTATTTCGTCCTGAAACAAACTTTACGTTAAAAAAATGTTAACAAAATCCGAGCGCGCTTGTATAATACCAAAGAAATAGGGAAAGTATTTAACGACCGTAAAAAGCTGTTATAAAGCAATAATGGGAACAAGTCCAGATTGTTAAAGACCTGAATCTTAATAGTATACATAAAAGTTGAACAATAAAACTTGAGATCAAACGAGCCGCGAAATTGTAGTGGCACGCTGAGACTTTACTGATACTCGCATTCATCTTATCTTTTTATATTCTACATGGCTTCAACTGGTATTAGTGAGGTTAAGTATGTGAGTATCACTAAAGTCTCGACGTGCCATGAAAATTTCACGGCTCTCTTGATCTTAAGTTTTGTTGTTCACATTGTACAATAGACAAGTTACACAGTTACTATCTATCTGAAAGAACAGAAAAGTTCAGTAAAACCAAAAAGTCTGAAATGTTTATGAAAAAGTATTTAAGTAAATTCCAGCTTTAACTAGTAAAAGCCAGTTTTGACCGAACTTACGGGATTCGTGAGAACAATCTTGCCCTCCCTCATCCGGACTATGATGCACTGTTCATTCTTGACCTGCACCAGATCCGGACTGACCTCCTCCACTTGGTCCATGAACACCATTTCCGGTTTGGCCGAATCCGGGTGAAGTTCCAATCGATTCGGATACAACTTCGCGTACCTCATCTGCCAACTGGACGTCCAAGGCCCCCCCAACTTTTTGATATATCCGTGTAATATACAGTCCGATTCCTTTTCGTCCAAATCGAACAACTTCTTCTGTTTCGCTTTTTTCTTGTGTTCCGCCTTGTCCGCCTCGAAGTTGATGGCCTCGAACACCGTCTCGGCCACCTCGTTCTGCCACCTCTCCGAAATCACCAGAGGGAAGTTTTTGTAAAGTTCCTGGTCCGCGTCCGTCAACTGAAAAAACAGTTACTTTAGCGACCTCAGGTTGGCAGTTGTGATATTGGATTTTCGTTTAAAAATCAAGAACTACCACAAGAAACAACGGGCGTTCATAAACGTCACCTGATGACACTTCACTTTAGGCGCTTTCCTTTTACACATTTATCTGAGTAGCCTCAGTTACCTAATCTCAGCAATTTGATTGGTTCACTTGAATATTGACTAATCAAACTGCTGAGTTAAGTGAGCCTTCTCAGATAAATGTGTAAATGGAAAGTAGCTTTTATGTTCTTGTTCTCGTTTCACATTTCTTCTATCTTTTTCCAGTTTACCCAAAGCTTAGCCAGAGTAACGTTTATGAACGCAGCTCTGCGCTTTTGCTGACAGACATCATCAAGACGTTTCTTTTCCAAAAATAAGAGGTTATGTTATCTGTTCGGTATACTCTGTTTCAAAAAATGGAAATTTATTTTTTGAGAGCCCTTTACCTTAATCCCTTTCGTGTCTTCTTCGTCGAAGGAGCCGATGTCGAAGGCGTCCGCGGCGTTGACTTCACCTCGGGGGGGTATTAAAGGCGGCGTGTATTTTTGTAAATAAACTTGCTGCCAGTCTATACCGGCGAAGAAGGGGTGGTCCTTCACCTCGTCGGCTCTACAAATTTTTATATTCAGTACACTGTTTCTTCTTGTTTTCCAAATTAATTGAATGAAAATTTTAACTGGGAATCAGGTTTTAGGAATTGGTAACCTTAACTTGAAAAAACTATATAAAAAATGGCTCTCCGAACTCCCCGAGGTTAAATTTAAGTCGATACTGAAAACTGACTATTTCTAATTTCCCGCGAATACGAACGAGTACGGTAATTGCGGGAAAATTGAAATGGCCAACTTTCATTTTGATTTAAGAGGCATTATTTGCCCGTTACTTTTTCACAAGTACAGATTATTGCTACCTACACCCTGATTGGTTAAAATTTCCATTAAATTAATTATTAGGGGAAATAGAAAATAAATTACCCGTTGCCTCTGCAACCCAGTCTCTTATCTACGTCCCTCATTAACAGCCCCTCGAGGAGCGATTTCAATTCTTTACTAAACGAATCAGGCAACTCGACGTTCTGGAAAAAACAAAACGTTAAACAACTCAATAGCAAAGCGAGGAAAGTTGGCAGTTAGTGATAAACAAATATTTTTTTTAATTTTTATTAAGAAGGTTAGCAGCTCGCCTTTTTCAGAAAATTGTAAACAATTAATTCATTTCCTGTTTATAACACCCTTACACTTACTTAGATGTGCCAACAAGAGGGATAAATTGCATCATAATCTTAAATTAAAAAAAAATAACGGTAATAACAGGGGCAATTGCATCATATTTTTCAGGTATAATTTTGATATATAAATGTTGGAGAAGTTTGATTCAACATCAGTCTTCAATAGTCGACAGTACTACCTACAAAAATGTTCAAATACTTGGTGTTCGCTCTCGTTGCTGTACTCGCAGTGGCTTCTGCTTATCCTAGTGGAATTGGCATTGGCATCGCCAGCCCTGGATGGGTTGCCACCCCTGTTCTTGGTGTTGCCCACACTGGGATTCTCGGACCCACCGCAGGTGTGGCTGTTGTTGGACATGGGGGCTTGGGATTAGGATTAGGTCATGGGGCCCTCTTGGGGTGAAAATTAAAAAGGAAGGCAAGATTTGGAGAGACTAACCATCATTTATAACACACATTTTTTTTCAATAAAACTATTATTTAAGTAATCACACTTTTTGTTTAACACAATCATAGCGATCAATTAAAAGGTGAGTTTTCATCGCGCGGAAATCCGTGATTGGTCAACTTTAGAAAATTTTCAACATTTTCAAAAGTAGACCAATCACAGACCGTCCCGCCAAATCTGTAATGAAAATTCACCTTTAAACGTAACCTTTTAATTAGAAACCCGGATTATAAGATTTACACAGTTCAAAATGTGGTGTAAAATTTAACACCAAAATAACACCACAGTCCACATAAATATAGTCATCCAACGTGAATTAATTTTTTTATCCGTACGCCAAGCGGAGAGTAGCGAAACGACTGGGCATTCTATCTTTGTATTAGTTTACAGGAATCGGTAACGGTGGTGGATTAACGGACTGAAGGGGGAGGGGCTTACGAGGCCAGTTCGTGTTCGGTTTGGTCTGAAACTGAAATCCACGAAATCCAAGGCTGGCCACGTATATGACTAGTACTCAATTGTTTACTTTTGATTCTTTTGGGGTAGGTACGGATTAACGGATTTGTCTTTTCCTCTGTTAGTCGGCATTTTCAAAAGACTGGACATGTTTTTAAAACATCCCACTTTTAATTAAACAATAGGCAGCTAAGGAAGCGGTTGGGACCTCCCCACTTGTTTTCGAAATAATCCGCCGACAACCCATCATATATAAATATTGTTCCTTAAATTTTTGCCTTTGATGTCTGGCAAAAATTCTCGGACAGGTCAATTTAATTTTTTTAAATCGCATTTGATGGTGCGGTTATAGATATTTTTTCCTACGCTAACTGAAAATAAAATTTTCCGGCCTCACGATAGGGCTGTGAAAGTACGATTATTTCTCACGGCTAGCTGTGTAAAATCATTTTGCACGGCTAGCTGGAGGATGGGTCAGGCGGGATGCCGGGAATTTTCCCGGTTTACCGCCGGCGCCGGCCTCCTTTGGGTCGATGTTTTAAATTCCGTTTGCATGTAGCATTTTCATATTTCGCTCCAATTTAAAATCTGGAATATAAAAAACAGAAAATCTGGAAAACGATCCAAGTAGTCCGGGAGGCAGTGAACACTTTTGGTATGTCATTTCAGCGAGTTTGGTTTAGCACTTTTATAGTTATTTTCATGCTGGACATTACTAAAGTTTACCATAAATCTTGTGGGACATTGACATCTCGAAAACGGTATCAGATACGAAATTTTATTAAATTAGAAAAAAGTTGTATTTTTCAGTGTAGATTAAAAGTCTGAAAAGAAATCTAAGATATCTAGATTGGTTTCTGAAATTATACTGAACACTTTAAATTGATAACATGTTATAACTTGGTTACTAATCGGCAGATCATTATGAAATTTGCTTCAATTACATTACCTTGCATCACGAAGAATAATATAAGGCGACGAAAACTTTTCTAAGCCTTCTAGATTAAAATATGATATTTTTCAGTTTTTTCAGTATATTTCAGGAACTAAACCAGATATCTTCAATTTCTTTCCAGATTCTTAATCTACACTGAAAAACACAACTTTTCTCTAATTCAATAAAATTTCGTATCTTTTACGGTATCCGAGTTGGCAATTTTTTAGAAATTAAAATGGCTGCCATTAGCCCCTGTCCCGCAAGATTTACGGCAGACTACTGTTGATTTTTTTTATTATGCATACAAAAAGAGAACACCAAAGTACCTAGGGTTTAATTCATGACTTTGCGATTTTCTTCACTGTTTTGGAGAACATATAATTAAGGAAAATCCACGATCGCCTCATTTATCCGGGGTCTAATGCACTGAAACGCCTATGGTAAAAATACTTACCTATTTATTAAAATGTATCGACTTTTTTGCTCGGTTTCTCGTCGTAATAGCACTTGTTTGTCCAGAAAATATACTTATTATTTATTTTAGTTCCTCATTTCAAAATTCATTCTTGTACCCTACCCCATTGCATAGTTGAATTTGTATCAAAAAAATAAGGTTGACGGGTATAGGTACCCGCGATATTCAAAAATATTGATTTTTGACCAAATTCTTGGTTGTTTTTTGAAAGGTTAGGGTGGCCGTGACTTCAGTTCCGAAGAAGTGTCATACATGCTTCTATCTCAAAAGATTATAAATTCCGAATCCGTTGAGAAAAAGGTATGATTCCTTTTAAAAAACTAAATTAGGGTAATTTCCGCGGTTAAATCGGAGGTGCATGAAAAAGTTATTATAACACCATCAAAAACTATTTAAAAAAATTAAATTGAGCTGTCCGAGGATTTTTGTCAGAAATCAATAAAGGAAAAATTTATTTATTTTGTTTTATTTTTATTTTTCTTATGTCCGCCATATTGGTTACACAAAAAAATTAGATTTTCAGAAATGTAAGCAACATGGACTTTTTTTACAGATCGTCAAAATTTTATAATTGGTATAAATAATTAGTAAAATCAGATGAAAAGAAAGTTGCAAAAAAATACACCGACTTTTTAAATCTTTTGACGTGAAAACAATTAAATTCAAAGGTAATAAAATACGTCATGGCGTCGCGTGACTCAAGCTTTAATGTATTTTTTCAAAGAAATCCATGTTACATTATACATTTTTGAAAAGCGATTTTTTTTGTGCATCCAGTTGTGTTAAAATGCAATATGGTGGCCATAAGAAAAAGAAAACTTGACAGTCGTCGCTCAAAATTTAGACCTAAAAAATTTCTGTCGATATGTCATTCAATATTCACAATCGACAGCTGTCAAAAATACAAAAGTTCCGAACAGTTCTGTCAAAAATGCAAAAGTTCCAACTTTCATTTAAATAACTTTAGTTGTAAAAAAATTTTTTTTTTCTTCAAAATCGCAATTTTCAGTTTTTTCACGAAAACTCAAGAACGAATCAAGATATCTGAAAATTCTCTTCAGATTCTTAATCACCAAGAAATAGCGCAACTTTTCTCTAATTTAACCGATTGCGTATCTTTTACCGTTTAGAAGATGCCGTGTGAGCAGTGAAAAAGGAACTTTCCTGTACAGGGTGCCTCTTTGTTATTTTAAATGAGAAGCCTATATTTTGACTCTAGATTCGGATTGGCCTTTTAATTGTGAAGTAATTGCACCCCCCCTTTACCTATACCTAACTGTCATAATTTTAGATATGTCAAAAGGTGTGCCACTATTTTGGGCCAAATGTCAGGTTAAATGAAATATTATATCTCTTTACGCCGGCAAAGTCATATTAACAAAAAAAAAGGATGAAAATAGGGTACAATGAAGAAGAAAACCCAGAGAGGGTATTGAAGTTTATAGGGTACCTACCTACAATATTTTTGAAAATGTTTGAAATAAATGTATTTGTGCAAATTAAAAAAATTGCACACAGCTAGGATCCCAGCAAGCTTTAAGACAAATTTTTGAAGGTGTAGAAGGAACTATTACTAATTTTTGATCCAAAGCTTGTTGTGATCAATTTTTTAACCTCCCCACTCCACTTCACCATTTAAAAAAAAAGGGAGGTTACTGCAATCACTAAAATTTTCGAATTCGAGATAAGACCGGATCTGTACGTTTTGAGGTCTCAGGAACCCAAAAAAGTGGTTTTTAAAATGTGTCTGTATGTATGTACGTACGTACGTACGTTCGTTCGTTCGTAAACGCGCCACAGCCCAAACTACTCGACCGATTTGGCTGAAATTTGGTACGTGTGCATGTGATAACCCAACTTAGATCTGAAAAGCTTTTGGAGCCAATCGTGCAACCAGAAATGCCGTTTTGGCACATCAACTTTTAAATTTTAAATGTAAACCCCCATTTTTCACGTCACAATAAGGAAGCCTTCAGATTCTGCTTCCAAAGATGTATTCACTGTCAGTGCCCTTTTGACCAAAAACTTAAAATATCGAGATTTTTATCGGACTTTAAAATCGCGGTACAGCCCAAGCCCCTGAACCGATTTGGCTAAAATTTTGCACATGGGGATTGTATTACACGTCGAAGAGCTGAACAAATGTTGGATTCAATCGACCCACGGAAAGTGCCGTTCTGGCACACCAATTTCCAAATTTAAAGTTATTCTCTCATTTACCCATCCAAAACAAATTTTTGAAAGATTTATTGTCACCATCAGAAGGGTCTTCAAATTTTGGTTTTAAATGAGATAAAATTTATTCGCATTTATTACCCTTTGGGTAGAAAAATCGAAATTTTGTAATAACACTGAAACCATGTTATAGCCCAAACTACTGGATGGATTTGTCTGAAATTTGGTACATGGAGGTCAGGTGACCCGTTGAAGAGCTGAAAGGGTTTTGGGAGCAAATGGGTGCCATTTAGGCATATTAACTTCAAAATCTTAAACACAAGTCACGGAAATCAAAGACCCACGCGTTGGGGAGGTTCCAGCCGCTTCTCTGCTGCACATTTTTATTCACACAAATACATTTATTTCAAATATTTTCAAAAATATTGAAAATAGGTATAGGCAGCTAGGGAATGCTAATACTAGCCTAAAGAAAATTTAATTTTGCATCTTTTGGATACATAAAATTATGGTACTCGTATTTGAAAAAAATTAGTTGTGGACAATCTCGTTACGCCATTTTTACAAATTAATTTCCGCCATATTGTTATGTCAACAAGAACGAGTGAGCCATCGGCCGAAAGCTCAAACCTTGTACTTTCAACCCTCCAAGTTTGATTCCTTAATCTTCAACCGTGTGTAAGATACAAATTTTTCTATTGCCGGACAGAAATCAATTTTTTTACACAAATTTTGACATATGTCAAAAACTATGACAGTTAGGTAGGCCAAGTGGGGATGCAGTAAACTGACAATTAAGAGGTCAATACGAATCTAGAGTCAAAACATAGACTTCCCATTTAAAATAAAAAAGATGGCGGCTACTTCCGGTGTAATGGGAAGTGCGTCAGAGCTGAAAATATTTTCATTCGATGGGCAATAAATTGAAACCACCGTGTGTGAATTTTCATTTAGCTGCTAAAAACGATTCTCTAATATCGCTAACTGACACTTTAAAAGAGACACCCTGTATAGGAATACCGTATTGACATGTACTAAAAGAAAAAACATTTTTTCCCAACCGGTTAAAAAAGTGGGCGCTGCTCACCTCATTTGAGGTACCTAGAAAAGTTCGTTATTTTTCCCTAGGTGGGAGAAGTAAACGAACGAAGTAATTCTGTCCAAATTTCATAGACAAATCGATTGAGTATTTTCGGCGAAATCGTGTGTATACGACGACAACAGAGGCATTTTTTAAAACCTATTTTTTCGCATTCTCCGTACCCGAAAACGTAAAGATCTGCCTTTATCTCGATTATTTATTTTGGACCGATTGCAGTAACCTCCCTCTTTTAGTTTGGAAGGGGGAGGTTAACTTAAGTTTTCAAAGTAAAATCTTGAGTCTCGCTTCAAAGGTTTGAGTGCAATCACATTAAATTACAAGAAATAAAAGTCAATAATTATTATCGCGGCAAAATATCAACTTGTACTCAGATGTAATACTCCTTCCTTTTTTGTGCTTTTCAAGGACAACGGTGCTTTTGTTAGCGCAAATTTATTACCCATACATTTCTGAATTCAGACATCACAATTCAACCAGCTTCGGAAGGTCTCGGCTCAATGCCGATTACCGACGGATAGTCGGACACAATCCTGAGTGCTGCCGCTCAGTGGTGAATAGATGAAATACTCGACCCGCAAAGAATTGTCGAAGCGACAGAGTTATCCTACGCTCCTAGCGGTATAGATCCGCAACTAATTCACGTTGGATGACTATATTTATGTGGACTGTGATAACACCAAACGGTGAAGGAATCGATACACACCAAAACGGTGTATATTGTACACCATACTCTCGTGGTGAATTTCACACCACGTAATTGGTGACAATCACACCTTAAAAGGGGTGGATTTAACACCACGTAATTGGTGATTATCACACCTGACGTGGTGAATTTAACACCATGTAATTGGTGATTCTCACACCTAAAGTGGTAACTTTAACACCTTAAAAGTGGTGACTTTGACACCGATTGGTGTTATCCCCATCCCGCCTCGCCCGTAAAAATAATAATATTAATAATAATAATAACGCCCTTCATTCACGAATGTGTGTTTATTACAAAAAAACGTTATAACATTGAACAATAAAGAGATATACAGGCTGTCTCAGAGCGCTCGTACCTCTTTTAAACGGAGTATTCAGCATATAATTTTGAGTCGATCCGTGTTCTCCGAAAATTTTCGGAAAACACGTATCGACTTAAAATTAAATGCTGAATACTCCATTTAAAAGAGGTACGAGCGTTCTGAGAGACCCTGTATAAAGCATATTTGAGTACAATTACAGTGTTATATTGTACCGTTAACATTGAACAGTATATGATGGAGTTAAACAAAAGCATATTTGGGACAATTACAGTTTGACTATTAATTGTAAACGCTATAACATTGAACAATATAAGGAGTTAAACAAGAGCATATTTGGGTAAAATAACTATTAATTGTTTGATATGGTTCAAATGGTTCCTTATGTTGTAATAATTCTAAATCTATGAGTTTTACATGGGGAGTTATACCTATGAGAATTATTCTCGGAATTATTTATTATAAAAGCACAAAACGACGAATTGTTTATTTATTATAACAGCACAAAACGACGAATTGTTTCTACAGTTTTCCAAGACTTCACCACAATCACCACAATCTTCACCACTTCACTTCACCACAATCACCATTGCACAATTCACAACACAACGTGGAGCACTGGAGCCTCAGCGTCGCAATGGTGCGCTCGCTGTGTTGTTAACACCGTGGGTGTAAGGGCCGAGAGAAGTACACCCAAAGTACACCCTCGGTGTAAAATAAACCGCCTAAAATAAAATCAACACCAATAGAGGAGTACAATTTAACACCAAGGCGGATTAACAGATAACCACATGCCTTGGTGTTGTCGTTTACACCGACAAATCGTCAATTTTCACACCAAAATTAACCACATACCTCGGAGTAAATTTAACACCGCGTCTATTTTGAACTGTGTAGATATAACGTGACATTTCTCAAATTTCTAATTGCAGTTGGCGGTACCCAAGGTGAGTCATCTCGAAACTTAGTTAGGTTATGTCAAACAAATTGACAGAATTTCATATCTGCGCTAATAGCCCAGTCAAATTAGACAAAAAAGTGGCGATCGAGTGAAAAAAATCCCGGAGTTTTGAAATTGGCATGGTTGTTCGCTAGTATCTACTGAACAGAACATCATACTAAAAGTACCGGAGGGTGGGGGGTGAGCGCGAGGGGGGGGAGCTAGTTGAATGTGCGTTTTCTGCGTTTTTCGTATATATCTCCGTAACTACCAATCCTAGCGAAAATTATTTTATATACAAAATTAAACCAGACTAAATTTCCTGTCAAAACGGTCCTATTCATTTTTGTCGTAGGATTCATACTTTAAATGTTATAAGCTTGACAAGTTCTCACATTTATTTGGGATGGCTTCAGCCAAGGAGTTTAAGGTTTTGACCCGCACAAAAATAAAGTAGTGCTGAAAATTGGCACTTATGCTCTACTGGCAGTCCTGAATGACGTGTCAAAAGTTCCGGAGCCTGCGGTGCCGGCGTCCTATTTTTTTGGTACCGGAAGGCCTTAAAGTGATAGTAGTCATACATTATTTTCCGCATAGGTAACATGATTATTTATGAACCGATTTGATCGGGATTGGTCTCAAAATGACCACAACAAACCTAATCAATACTGATACTACTGAGAAGACTCCTGAAATTTGGAGATGAAACATCCTTTTTTTTCTTGGAGAAACCGTGCTCCAGAATAGGCTGCGTGTTGCTTCTTTGCGATTATTTCTCCAACGGCTTATCGGACGACAAAAATGTATAGGATTTTTTCGTTGCAAATTTTATCCTGAACATTTCAGCTCCTACACATTTTTGTCGTTAGATAAACCATTGAGGAGACAATCGGAAAAAACCAGCGCGAAGTCGGTACTGAAGTACGATTTCTCCGAAAAAGGACTTCGCGCTGCTTTTTTCCTATTATCTCCTCAATGGTTTATCTAACGACAAAAATGTGTAGGAACTGAAATGTCACGGATGTAAGATATAATAGGTGATCCGACGGGCTATGCTATTACTCGCATCGAGTCGTGTACCGCGAGTGCGGTCCGAGAAAAGGATAAATTGCGCGAGCGAGATGGAGCATGTCTTCATTCGATTCGAATACGGCGTGCTCCTAGGCGGCATTCGCTGTACGATTATTTACAATTTTTTGCTACATATCGCGATTTCTATTAAGTTTTGGTGATTTTTTAGTGGAATATAGATCAATATTTAGTTGAATTCCCAAAAATAGTTTATATATCGCACATTGGATACGATCTTAATTCGGATTGTAAAGTTTATTCTGAGCCCGTTAAACCATAGAAACAATTTGTTGACATTTTTGTACGATTAAATTTTAGACAGGATTAATTGTTTTATACAACCTCGCCGCCTTATTGTTAGAATATTCCGGCTTACGTTGATTTCTTATAAGTACCTATTTAGGCAGTTTCGTTTGAGATTGAAATATGCCGATGCAGGTGCGGACTATATTGTGATAAGGTGACAAGCAAAGCAATAATTGCTACCGTGGATAATTTACTAATACGATTTGATTTAGGATTAAAATTTTCTCTAAACACTCATTGAGTCATGGTTGAGTCCTCACTTATTTTATTAGGTATTACAAAAAGTTTCCAGGCTTAAACTGCACCACAAAAATTATTACATACCTATTCGCATTAATCATAGTATATAGACATCCATGTTGCCCAAAGACATTTTGTTTGCACCTTTAGATTCGATTAATAGATTTGCCGATACAATTGAATATTTTTACCTGATGGGGCTAGGACGGATTATAAAAATAACTATTTCAGTACATAACGATATTATGAAATTATTTCGAATGCTACTCGATCTTTATTATCATTATATTTTATCCCCAAGAAAAATCCGAATTTAAAAATGGGCAGCTACGGAAGCGGCTGGAACCTCCCCACTTATTAAATGATCCAATCCTATCACTAATATCACGTAAATTTTACTATTTACTATGACTAAGTTTTACTCCATCAAACCAAATGTTTTCTGTGATTTTTCTAAATTTTACGATCTTTTGCCAAAAGGGCACTAAGGTTGAGTACAATTTTGAAAACAAAATTTGAAGACTTTTCATGTGCTGATAGATAAAATGGCAGTTCATTATTCAAATTTCAAAGTTGATATGCCAAAATGGCACATGCCGCGCGCGGATTGCAACCAGAATTAAATCAGCCATTCGGCGGGTGACGGTATCTCTAGCTACCAAATTTCAGCCAAATCGATCCAGCAGTTTGGGCTGTAGCGTGTCGATTTTATGCCAAAAAGGCGCTAAATGTGAGTATATTTTCAGATACAGAATTTTAAGGCCTTTCATGCGCTGATAAGAAAAATTGGTGTTCATCAGTCAAATTTCATAGTTTACATGCCAAAAAGGCACTTGGCATCTGCGGATTCGCAACAAAATCAACTGGGCTCACCAGAAGGCTAACACTAACCTGCATACCAAATTTCACTAAAATCCGTTCGGTAGTTTCCGAGAAATCGTGCTCACATACGTACATACGTACGTACGTACATACACACAGACATTTTTTAAAAACAACTTTTTTGTGATCCTGGGACCTTGAAACGTAAAGATCTGGTGTTATCTCAATTTCGAATTTTGGAGTGATTGCAATAACCTCCCATTTTTATATGGTTGTGGGGAGGTTAAAAGAAAACGGCGGAGACCATCAGAAAGAAGAAGAACTTACAGTCACAAATTGCCCATAACATAATTTTACTGATCAGTTTATTGTACAAATCTAGCAGCTAATTTATTTAATTACAATTAAAAATAACTAATGGTAAAGAATAAAAATTATATCCCATACCTTAATTGGCAGGGGTCAGAAAATGCACAGTAATTGAAAACTGAAACAAAACGTTAATTTCATTCGCCATAATTCCTGTAAGTTCATTGGTAAAATATTGTTTTTATCCATTTTTCATTTAAGGTAATTCAACCACATGACCTCAAAATAGTGTTGAGTTTAATTGAGGCCCACTAAGTTTAGCAAAATGATAATTTTGAGTGAACCTTCATTTAATCTCTAGCGCGTATATGAAGTAATTCTCTGCCCTTGTCGCACACCAGCGGGACACACTCGCGACCCATAGCGCCAGGACCGTCGGACTACCTAATCTAATCATATACCGTGTGAAATGTTCAGGATAAAATTTGCAACAAAAAGATCCTATACATTTTTGTCGTCCGATAAACCGTTGGAGAAATAATCGCAAAGAAGCAACAGTACGCAGCCTATTCTGGAGCACGGTTTCTCCAAGAAAAAAAAAGGATGTTTCATCTCAAAATTTCAGGAGTTTATCAGTAGTATCAGTATTGATTAGGTCGTTGTGGTCATTTTGAGACCAATCCCGATCAAATCGGTTCATAAATATATATCACCATTGATATCACTTAAGGCCTTATCCGATACCTACCAAAAAAATAGGACGCCGGCACCGCAGGCTCCGGAACTTTTGACACGTCATTCAGGACTGCCAGTAGAGCATAAGTGCCAATTTTCAGCACTACTTTATTTGTGTGCGGGTCAAAACCTTAAGCTTATAACATTTAAAGTATGAATCCTACGACAAAAACGAATAGGGCTGTTTTGATAGGAAATTTAGTCTGCTTTAATTTTGTATATAGAATAATTTTCGCTAGGATTGGTAGTTACGGAGATATATACGAAAAACGCAGAAAACGCACATTCAATCAGCTCCCCCCCTCGCGCTCACCCTCCACCCTCGGGTACTTTTAGTATGATGTTCTGTAGATACTAGCGAACAACCGTGGGATTTTTTTCACTCGATTTGTTTAATTTGACTGGGCTATAAATTAAAACATAAGTTAATTGAATAAGAAAATTGAAACTTTCAAGGTCACGCTATTTCCAAGCACTTAGAATACACACCGGGCCCTCAAAGCTGCCCGGGCCCGTGACTTTGGAACACCCTGAACACCCCCACAACGTCGTCGGCCGCCGCTGCCGGCCAAGCGGCCCACCGAGAAAATTCCCGTTCTCCCGCCTGTCCCATCCGCCCCTGGTTACCTACTAATGACTTATCATTTTCTTAGAAATGGATCATGGGATTATGGCTTTAAACGTTTGCTCATTGGTCATTGGGTCCATTATCTTCTTAACGGGCATATCAATTCATATAAAAATGCAGCATTATTTCTCAAATTTTATTTCAGTTATTATTATATAATAATTTATTATGATCATGTTTATTTATGTTTCTTATTAATAATTGAAGGGGTGGATTGATAAACGGCCTAAATAACATTTTTAAAATAACATAGTGTATAAATGTGCTCTAGCACTTATTTCAGTTATTTTTAACATTTTACTTAACCAAGCGTATACAGGGTGTCTTACGAATATGGAACAGTATCGATATCTCTGGGCTTAAGGAAGGTACAGTTGTAAGATTTGGCATTTACAGAAACTGACACATTCGGAATCTATTGAAATTATTGGCGACCATGGGGCACTTCCGGTTATACCGGAAGTAGGGTCCTACTTTTCAATTTTAAATAGCAACCCCCATTTTTCATTGCAGATTCGGATAGAGGAAGAAAAATTAAGCCTAAAACACCTACATGTAACTTGTTTGCGCCAGCCGCCTAGGTTTTATTAACGTTTTTAGAGAAAAATTCCGCAAAACAGTGCTATGTAAAAATGGTCATAACTTGTAAACCGCGGGCGATAAAAATAAAAATACACACCGTTGTAAAGCGGAAGGACTGTTTTACATTATGATTGCCAAAAATCCTAAGAAAACTAATTCAAAGTTGATTTCGAGAAACTGCAATACTGGAAATTTCAAACCCGAATAACATTTTTTTCTTAAATGGCAGCATACAAGTTTTTCTGCATGGATGGGTGCAGAATTTTATTCTCTTTTCAACGGTACCCATAAAGTGCCAAAAAAGGAAACGATTAAAATAGCTGTTTTTTCCATAAGAAGAAAATGTTATTCGGCTTTTAAATTTCCAACATTTCAATTTCTTTAAATCGACTTTGAATCAGCTTTCATATGACTTTTTGGCGAGCATAATGTAAAACAGTCTTTCTACTTTACAATGGTGTGTCATTTTTATTTTTATCTCCCGCGGTTTACAAGTTATGACCATTTTTACATAACACTGTTTTGCAGAACTTTTCTCTAAAAACGTTAATAAAATCTAGGCGGCTGGTGCAAACAAGTTACATGTTAGGTGTTTTAGGTTTAGGTTTTCCTCCTCTGTCCGAATCTGTAATGAAAAATGGGGGTTGCCATTTAAAATTTTAAAGTTTGACCCTACTTCCGGTATAACCGGAAGTACCCCATCGTCGCCAATAATTTCAATAGACTCCGAATGTGTCAATTTCTGTAAATGCCAAATCTTACAACTGTACCTTGCTTATATCCAGAGATATCGATACTGCTCCATATTCGTAAGACACCCTGTATACATGGTAAAAACTAACAATAAGGCAATATCCCTGTATATGGGTGGAAAGAACAACCGTGCCTCAATGACGCTTCAACGAACGTCGAACGTTCAGTTTACTTTCTTCCTCGGATAAACGAGTCGGAGTGAGACATAGCGCGCGACAAGATTAGGGCGCTACGCTCAAAGTTTGTCGGTCTACGTGCAACAATGCGGAGAGAGACGACGTTTAAGACGTAGGCGTCTTATAACCCGGTACGATCGGTGTAAGTCTCGCGAATGGCCTGCAATGCATTACTTTACTATAATCCATTACGGCCCAGCTCTGAACTAAGGCTCGGAATTTATTTCGACTAATCGACTAGCCGATACACGGTAATTTTAAGGGGTTCCTTAAAAGATAAGCAGGGTTGTGAAAAAGTCCGCTTTTTTTGGTTTTGTCCGGGGCGCCGGACAAAACCGGACGAAACCGGACAAAACCGGACGAAACCGGACAAAATCAATAAAAAGTAACTACAAATAAAATGCGTCACTGTACTTGCTATAAATCCAATAAAATAAAATTACATTGAATATAAAAGATCAATTAATTACTGTCGCAAAAGCTCATCAAGCAGTAAAAACCCATTTCATTTTGTTGTATATATATTTTTTTTAATTTTGTCCGGTTTTGTCCATTAAGGGCACTTTTTTGGTTTTGTCCGGGGCGGACAAAACCGGACAAAATCATCCGGTTTTGTCCACGTGGACGAAATCAAATCAACCCTGAAGATAAGTGACGTTTAATTCCGTAGATAGGTACGTTTGTTGACACAATGGTTTTAAAGGACTTTAAGGATCACTTAAGAGGCTTCTTCACGCTATTGTCTTTCTCTCTCTTTCTTTGTGTGGACTTATTTAATTACTCGTCAATTTGTCTTCAAATTTAAATAATGAGCACTTTCCACCAAATAAACTAAATGAAGAAATCATGTTTCTTTTAGTACCTTACAATTTAATGGGATTTAGAGGCACAGTTCGAAAAATGCCGTTTATATTGGTATTCTACAAATAGTGACATATAAACAAAGTGATATTGGAACAAAACGAATTGAACAAGGCGTATTTTATCATATTCTATGGTGGAAAGTCGTAGAAATTAAAATTTAAAATTGGATTTCCAAGAAATTAAATAAATTCAACATAATCTGAGAGAGAAAGACGATAGCGTGAAGAAGCCTCTTAAGGAACCCCTTAAAATTACGGTGCAATCGGCCATAAATCATTGGATTATTATTTGTCACTATGGGCACATGGGACTTGTCAACTTAAACACTCTCTCCCCATGGACGAAGACAACCGACCGGTCACGATTAGGCGACAATTTGTTTAATCGATTAATCGAGAAATTGATCGGTTGGCTATTCGATTAATCGACTAATTGATCGGTCGACTAATCGATTAACCGACTAGTCGACTAACAGGCTAATCGACTAGTCGACTAGTCGATTAATCGAATAGTCGACTAATCGAATAGTCGATTAATCGGTTTATTCGACTAGTCGACTAGTCGACTAACGGTTTTGGCAAAAATTCCGAGCCTTACTCTGAACGCCACTGAGAATATCATAAGATAAGGCTTATCGCATTAGTGTATGTGGCAAAGTTTAGTCTGGGCGTTGCCTGGTAATTATTAAGTAGTATTCACTATGTGCGATGGGTCGGGATTCCGGAATGGGGTTAGTAGGGTCTTAGCTAATCGTAGGCACTGTCCGCGTAGAGCCCGTTTCTCGATTCCGGAAACGTTACCAACACAATTGCCATTTGCGCCCCAACAAGTGCCATTTGTGCCTCGTGAACCTCGACTCAACAAGGAATATCAGTCCAGCCCTGACGAATCATTGTCCCAAAGAATTTACAACAAAGACGTATGTACGTGTGTCGCATGTGAACAAATCCTCACGTTTCCCATACAACTCGTCGAGGATTTGGGAAACGTCTGCAATCCTTGCTTTAAAAAAATGAACATATTGTCCACCAAAATAAGAAACGAGGCTTTGGAGAACGTGCTGAAAGAGTTAACCCTGCCCTGCAATTTTACAAAATTCGGTTGCACAGAAAAACTGCCCTACGAAAAAATACTGGAACACCACGACTCCTGTCCTTTCAAAATCGAATCTTGTTTCTTCGACTCCTGTTCATGGAAAGGCAAGCTTGATAGCATCAACCAACATGCCCAAGAGAATCACTCGCAACACGTCATCAATGGTGATCAATCCTTCGTTTTCAATTTACGCCTAAACAAGGATGGTGACGTTACGAAATTAATCCGAGGAGAACATTCCTCCATTGTGAAAATACGAATTGATTTCGCAAACAATGTTTTGAAGTTTTTGGTGTTCGAAGCTGGGGCAAAATCCAAGACTGTGCAAGTCTGCAACTTTGAGCTTTTGGGATCTAATGATAAGAAGAAGAATTTCAGGTTAAACGAGCTGCCTTATGCGCAGATTTTCAAGGAAGATGCTGAGGGGGGTTTTGATTTGGATTTGAAGAATTTGCGGAAGGATTTGGGCATAAGCGAGTTCGTGCCGGTGGTAATTCGCAGGTTGACGAAAAAAGATGGGTTTTATGAAAAAATGAGGAAAAATCTGGAATGCCCGGTTTGCTTCAACGTCATGAAGGCTCCCATCTATCAGTGCACTCAAGGGCATAGTATTTGCGGGGATTGCGAGCCGAAGTTGCAGGTTTGTCCTATATGTGGTGGTGGAACTTTGAACGACCGGCAGAAGTTTACGAGAAATCGGGCTTTGGAAGACATGGCTGAAACGTACCAGTTCGATTTGTAACTCTTACTATTTCTAGGTTTTTGTATACTTGATATTATTTTTTGTAATAAAGAAATATTTAATTTTTTTGTTCGGTAAGTTAAATAATGCAATTGTTATATACGTAACTATGGATACATAACCCTGTTCATAATACACAGCGTGACTTATGGTCATAAGTCCATAAGTCACGCTTCTGTCACATTATTTCAAAGCTGCCTGCCTATCCAATGAACGTCATGACGTTTCAAAATCAAGCGAAAGTGTGCCAAAGTAGATGAAGCATGAAGCTGTTCCTGCTGTTCCTATCATTTGACAACATTTTGTTTTTGTTGGTTTGTATTTATCATAAATATGTGATAAAATTTTTTTGAAGAATTTCAATAATCTTGGATAAATATATTTCAATAATCGTGGATAAAACGTAGTATTTAACTCGCACATTATGAGCCATTATTCACTTGGTGAATAATGTGCGTGCCTTCATAATGTGCTCGTTTAATAATTTAACATTAAGATTAATATTCGCCCTTAGGAAAGAATAAGCCTCATTACGGTCAAGTACCTATCTAACATCTAAAATTAACTTAAAAACTTTCGAGTTTCAGTTTTTTTTATAAGTTTACATATGCAAAGTGTCATCAAAAGTTCCTCTGATCCAGTAGTCTTTGCCGTGCGAGACGTAAGGCGTAGACTACGGAAATGATAACATCACTGTCAGATTTCGCCTTCTTCGTCTCACACGGCAAGGGCTACTAGATCGGAAAAGTTTTTAACCACACGTTACAAATCTGCATTACTAAAAAATTATTGTTAATCTCTTTCTCTCAAGTAAGATGTCCTCGCGTGTCCTTGAAACCACTCGCTTGTGTGGTGTGAAGTTACGCAGTCTTCCTCCTATGTCTAATAGGCATCAGATAACGTTTTATTGCAATCGTTGCACAACAAACTTAATGACCAAATCAGTCATATAATGCCATCTGCACTAACTTCAAATAAGTATTCGTATAGCAGTCACCTTTCTCAGTTGGAATGCACTAAATGAATACATTATTCATTTCTTTATAAGACGGGGAAAGGAGTCAATGCAGAGAGCACAAAAGAGAACTTTGTAATTTTGTAATAAAATCGCTGCTTTTTCACTCAAGTATAATAAGGAGTTGCCAACTGTACTAAAAGTCCCTCTTATGGAAAATTTGTAGAATTAAAATCGAAGCCCTCAGTGGTTGCTATGGCACTGCAAGTTTCTGTACGACTAAGTTAATTTTTCAGGAATTTTCGAATATTGGGGGGCATATTTTTGAAACTATTTTCTAAAACGTCAGTAGCTTTTATTGTGAATAATTCGCGAAAATCAGCTGCTAATAGATGGCATTGCTAAACCACAAAATGGCGATCTCACCCCACCGGGGAGTCGGAGGTGAGAATTCTAGCGTGACGTGCCTGACAGTGTCAGTTGGTGACATCAGTGACATCGATACGTGGATTTTTTAAAAGCCAAGTTTTCCTGGATTTACAATGCTTCACTTAAGTACACAAAACGTAAAATTCCACAAATTATTCCCAAAATTTCGAGTCAGCGAGAGGATGTCTCCGAACAAAACTACTACCTAACCTCGCAACTGACAACTGACTGACGTAAGCCGAAATTATGATGACGGACGTTTAAAAGTATTTCCGTATCCTGTCTCTCAGTGTAATTAAAGTATTGCCACCAGATGTCAGACACTTTGCTGACTTTCGCGAATATGTCTTTCCAATAAAAAAATGCCGAATTTTTTATTTACTTGCAAAGTTTAACCAACTTCAACTGTGTTTGTTACTCATTTGCAACGTAAAATGGTAACACATTATTTAAAAACATAATAGTAATATTTTAAAATATAATTTGTACGCTATACTTTTAAAACGGATTCAGCCAATTACAGCACAGCATACGGGAAACTCCGCCCACAAATTACATTAGTACACCCGGCCATGGCGGCCGACTTCTGACTCCAAACTTTTGCTTATAATTTTGTTATAATAACTGGTTAAAGTAGAAGTTTTTACCGTCTCCGAGACTGACAATTTTGAGAAGGTTCTTACAAGAGGCTTTCCGCTACCTACTATTGGTTGGTTTGGCAACCAATAATAAAAATACTCTATCGGAGTGTGACGTCATCACAAAACTAACTGTTAGTTTGAATCGAAACTTATGGCTGTTGTGCACACTAACCACTGAGGAAAAACTAAAAGACAATACCTACGCAAGTTTTTTATTGGAACAGAAAAACTGAGACAAAAAGCAATGTGCTTATTTCTTTTCAAATGGACCTTGGACTACAACAGGAACACACTCCTTTACGTCTAAGTAATTCTGAAGAGTTTTTAATTCCACATCCTTGCTGTCACACTCACTTTCAAAAATTTGTGAGTAAGGCAACAGTTTTAACTGAAAAGAGATTTCCTTGCCCTGCATCCCCAAAAACTCAAAATTGCAGAACCGCTTAATATCCGAATCCACTCTCGCTTGGAACAGTGAAAACTTGAAAACGTCGTTGAAGAAATTAAAGTTGATTTTAAGGATACACGGAGACTCTTTGTCGCTGATTAGTTTAATCATCGATCCATCCTTGTTGAGAGGCAAATTAAAGACGAAACAACTTTGTCCACCTTTCATTACATATTCCGGATGGCTCTGTAAAACATGTTGATTGATGGAGTTGAGACTGTTTTTCCAATTGCACGTTTTAACGAAGCATTTTTCAACTCTGAACGCACAGAAGTCGTGATGCCTCAATATTTCTTCATAGGGCATTGTTTGCTTGCATCCGAATCGTTTGAACTCGCATGGAAGAATTAGCTGTGTCAGCATTTTTTCCAATGCCACATTTCTTATCTTAACAGACGAGGAAAAATCAATCCTTTTGACACAAGAGTTACAGGCGTTGCCAAAACCTTCGATGAGCTCAATAGGGCATGTGAGGATTCGGTTACAGAAACGACACGTACATATGTCCTTTTTGAATAATATCTGAGACAATGATTCCACTTCGAATTCTTCTGGATGGTTTTGCGTCGAAACAGATGAAGCACCAGAAGGTAACAGGCTTTTTGAATTCTGCATTTTTAAATGACAGAGCCACTATGTTTAACGAAATGCAGAAGAGAACAACGATCAAAAGAATATATTTTGAAATAGGGCCTTCCCCTTCTCTTCTAATGGTATATGGTTCATTAATCATCACTTACCGGATAACGTTGGTACATGTTGTAACCTTCAGCAGAGCTGAGCAAATTACTTAAAAAAAGTAGCAATTAATTGCTCATTATTCGGTAAAAAATAATCTGATTAGCTAGTAATCAAATTACTTTTCCTTGAATGTATTGAGATTATCCACTACAAAAGTAATGGAAATTAAAAATAGATTACTGTTTCAAAATGACGTACTTATGCAGACTTGTACTGGAGGTAGTGCTTTGAACAGCATTGAGGCTTAAAGGTGTGGAGCAATTTGCGAAAAACCTCCCCCTTTTAGTTCCTGTGCTAATTCCACCCCTGTCTTGTAGTAGATCAAATCATAAATAAAGGCGCGAAGTCATGAAAGGTGCAAAACATAAACAGCTGTAATTTTTCAATGAATTGGACTACTGTGGCGAAATAGGGGTTGCAACTTAGGATTTGAAACCTTCATGAAACCCTGCAATTTGGCACGTGAGGTGGCATACATTGTATCTTGGAGCTAAATTTTTAATGCTTCTTAAAGTGTAGTAAATATTTTTGAATATTGCGATATTATTTACTATATAAAACAAAACAATCATAACAAATTATCAGATTTCGTCTACTTAAAGTCACAGATCTCAACGAGATCTTCTAAAACGCGATTTCTTGTAAAACCGCTCCCATAGGCACGACATATAGGACAAATCTGCAAATTTATTTGACACTCCCCACAAAAACTATGTCCCTGCGTGCATTGATAGATATGGTCCACCATAGTTCGCATACAAATAGGGCACTCAATTGCCTTTTTAATTTTCTCAAGAAAGTCATTCTTGTTCGTCGTTCGAATCACAACGGGAACAAAGCCGTTTACCCCCAAATCCTTCTGCAGAGTTTTCAAATCCAGATCCTTACATTCATGTTCTGATTCAAAAATTTCCGAATAAGGTAATTGCTTTAACACAAACGACATTTCCTTATCCTGCGTTCCCAAAAGCTCCAAACTGCAGAATTGCTCAGTGTCGGAGTTTGCCCTGGCTTGGAAGAGTGAAAATTTCAAAACGCCGTTCAAGGAATTGATTTTAACGAGGCAAGGAAATTGTTTATCGCCGATTAGCTTAATCACTGATCCATCCTTGCCGAGGGATAAATTGAAAACGAAACAGCCTTGGTCCCCTTTGATTACGTGTTCTGAGTGGTTCTGTAGCACGTGCTCATCTATTGAATTCAAATTGTCCTTCCAAGTGCAGGTATCAATGAAGCAACTGTCGGTTCTGAACTGACAGAAGTCGTGGTGTTTCAGAATCTCCTCATAAATCATCGTTTTCTTGCACCCAAATCGCGTAAAGTTGCAAGGCAGAATTAGTTCCTGCAGCACTCTCTCCAAAGACACGTTTCTTATTCTGGCAGAAGAAGAATCCGTTTTCTTCAGACAAGAGTTGCAGATGTTGCCAAAACCCTCGATTAATTGTATGGGGCAAGTGAGAATTTGTTCACAAGAAAAACACGTACATATCTCTTTGGAGAACAGTTTTTGAGACAAAGATTCCAGATCGGATTCCGTTAAATTAGGCTCTTCTGTGTCCGGCTGCGAGCTCGGCGAACGCAAAGAGTTTGTCTGGACGGCTAGACGTCTTCTTACTCTTGAATTAGTTGAATTCATCATTACTATAACGAGACAGGCTACGAATCACACAATTAGTTTTCTAAGCGTGAATTGAAGAAGACACTTGGAAGACACGAGACATGAACGTGCTACCTACAAGAATAACGAGAATAACGTGAGAATAACCACAAAAAAATAACAAAAGTAAATACCAAGCAACCGAACAATTGAATTCGGTTACCGTCCAATCAGTGGAAACACCATTGAGAAGTCACGTGGTAGTAAGAGGAAAACTTCATTCACTCCGTATACATGCACACACTTAGCTCGAGCTAACTAAGCTCGATACTTTTTAAACAGCGTTCCACGTTGGTAACGAATAAAAAATACCACTTGATCAACGCAATTTAATCTCAAAAAGGCTTTGAGAACGGACTTCCGAGACTTCACTGATACTGACAGAGTTACAACTCACCAACAACAATTTACTCGACCTAGTTTAAATTCTACGCCGTCTAAACCAAGTCTTATCAGCGAGATGTAATTCTATGGCAACAAGTATTCTCGACGTGCCAGACAACTTTCACAGCCTCATTGATGTTAAATTTTGTTATGTAGGGTTATTTACATCGTACAATTTGTTATTATTGCAAGAACTAATCAAAAAACCACATTATCAACGTAGAAAAGATATCTCTGAAACTGTAAGAAAGCTCTTCACCCGAGCTCTACATTTTACAGATAAGCACTGAACGTTTCCAGAGCATCGAAGTTAGGAAAAGCAGACGTGCGTCCTGTTACCAATAACACATCGTATAAATAGAGTTATTTGTAATTAGTCGGATCGTTACTTACAGAAACGATCCAAACAGATTTCAAAGCTTACCTTTTATTGCCCGCTGAAATATTCACGTATTTATTTGATTATAAAAAATGAAAGTGTAAAAAAAGGTTGCATCAATATAATAGCCAACTTTCCGCACTTGAATGTTTGAAAAGATATACAGTAAAACTTACCATCGTCAACGTCATCCTGTCAATCTCGTGTTTATCTTTGGTTTTGTGTTGGCGAAAGGGCGAATGTCCCTTTAATAATTTGTACAACATACAGCCGAAACTGAACCAGTCCGCACTCGAATCGTACGCCGTCCCTTTGGACAGCACTTCGGGTGCCATGTAACCGTGGGTACCTCTAAACAGAAGAAAATCAAATAACAGCAGTGCCAACCTAAAAGTGTGTTTACACAATATGATTTTCGCTTTGATAAATCATTTGATAATAATGCAAAATGCGAAAAACCATGCGGTATTCATAAATGTGTTTACACTGCTATAACTGGCTTATGATTTTGCAAGTTGACTGTACTGGCAAATGTGGGTCGTACATAACCTAAAAGCGACCTAAATTACCTAAAATGCAGTACAGTGTATAATTTCTGATGTCAAGGTTAGTTATTTATTTGAACTGCACGTTTTTGTAACAACGTAGCTCGTTTGTTAAAGTGCAAAAATTTTTATATAGTCAAAAAATAATGCGCAATGAAAAAATAAGTAAAAAAGTCACAACAGGATTGCCTCTGAACACCAGGGGAAACAAATTTGAGAGAAATGGCAGGCGATTCAAGAAAATCATATGAATTATCATGGCGAAACAGACACGGTCCTATTCCCTAATTTTCATAATATTTTGCTATTATTGATGCTTTGATGCTTTGCTATGACTGGAGTAATAGCAAAAATAATTCAGTGTAAACACAAAAATATTACCTTATGACTTTTAATTTTCAAAATCATTTGACAAATCGTGTAGCATGTAGTGTAAACACACTTAGACTAGTACTTACACACTGGCGTGGGGTTTCTTTTTAGAAAAATCACAGGCTAGTCCTAAATCTGATATCCGAACATGTCCATGTTCGTCTAATAGAATATTCGCAGGTTTTAAATCTCTATATACAATATATCTCCTATGCATATGTTCCAAGCCTGCAAAATGGGGAATTCAGTATTGAAAAAAAAATGTGAACAGTAATCGACCTAATATCACTTCGGCGGCGTAAAATTTCATCTCCGTTTCGTTAAAAACGCCGTGTTGGCTGAGGTGGTAATGTAGATCGCCGCCGTTCATCAAATCTAATATGAAACAGAGCTTGTCGGGCGTGTGAAAGGCGTACGTCATACACACTATAAATGGACAGTCCTGACCCGTACTAACTAAGGAGAGCATTATCCGTTCGTTCAGGGCTAACGTTTCGCCCTGTTTCATTTTGATTCGTTTTTTGTCTAAGCATTTCATCGCGTACATTTTGCCGGTGTCCGCTTTCCGGCAGCCGTACACCTCGCCGAAGCCCCCTCTGCCTATTATCCGATGCACGCTGAAGTCGTTCATCGTCAACTGAAACACAACAATCGCTTTTTAATAATTTACTACAATGGTTTTCTATTAATAAACTATTTTAATATAGGCAACCAGACATACAGCTAATTAATCATACACACAAGAAACGTTAAAAGCCATTCATTAAAATCATACATAGTGACAGCATCAAAACTTTTTTATTGACATGTCAACTTCAGTGTCCATTAAATCATTTTCTAATAAAAACGGGTTGCGTGAGTCAGGCTTTTTTTCTGTCGTTCTGTTACACGGGCCTTCATTTCGGTCAGAAAGTAGATTTCGTCATAAGACCTGTCACGTGACTCAACCTGTATTTACTTCACACAAATCGGCGATCACGTGACAGGTCTACTATTCAGTCAACTGTACGTACGTTTGTAAACGCTCTACAGCCTAAACTACTAGACCAATTTGGTTGAAATTTGGTACATAGGCATCTCATAACCTAACTTAGATCTGAAAAGCTTCTAGAGCCAATCGCGCGGCCGAAAATGCCATTTTCACAAAATCAACTTTGAAAGATGTAGGTATTCAATCTCAATGCCTTTTTGACACACAAAAACGTCAAAGATTTCAGATTTTTAATAATCAGCGCCCTGTAGGCACAAAAAATTGAAATTTTGTAATAACATTAGAAACACATTATAGCCCGAAGTATTGGATCAATTTGGCTGAAACGCTTTTCGAAGCAATTGTTTCACACGAGGAGCCGTGGTATATCAACAGTAAAACTTTAAATACAAGGCCTCCTTTTTTATATCACGATTAGAAAGGTGATTAAGTTGTGGTTCTAAAAATGTATTCACAGTTTTTACCATTTCGGCGGAAAGTAATAACAATTTCCATTCTCATTAAAAAGGAGCGGACTGACGTAAATGGCTTAAAGTTATACATAGTTGGTGTGACAGGACAGGATATTAGCTTTAAAAGAAAGAAGTCGTCAAATGTTATTTATGTTATTTATCAGAAGGTGTGAAATTAGTCACAATGACGAGCGGTCTAAAAATGTTCGTGCTCTACTATCTACACAGAAATCAAAGACCCACACGATGGGGAGATTCCAGCTACTTTCTTGGCTTCCCATTTTTTTCAGAAACCTTCATTTTTCACCGATTTCTTCGATGTTTTTGAAAATCTAGGGTGGCTGTGACTGCTCTTCCGGTCGTGTATGACAGCTTCTGACTTTCTTAGCTATTGTTGACGGTTGTTAAAAACTTGTTATGTAACGTACGTAAAGTGCATTATAACCGGAGTTCACTATAGCCGGAGTCGACTGTATATCACGTCATGAAAGTTTGTACTAGACTTAAAAAGCTTAAAAGTACTCGAAATGCGGCCTCGTTCGTTATAAAATTAATTTATAGTACCTATGTACACTCGAGTGCAAGTGAATCGAGAAGTGAATGTTAACGATTTGTCAAAATTAGTAGGCAATGCCAAACTGTCAAAAGTGGTATATAATGAATTTTGATAAACGGGCAGCAGGCGTCAAAGTTTTAATAATAGCTATTTATATTTACAAGAGAGGAAAGTGTATAGTTCCCTCCCGCTGGTACAGTTTGCAGTACAGTAACTAGCAAAGGGAGGGAACGGCACTTTACTCCAAGGTGATTTGTATGGTTTTTCCTGCGACACGTCCCAAAATCAATAAAGTGGCGTTATTTAGTGGGTAAGTATGTAGTTTATAAGAAATATTGGAAATCACGCCGTTTCTCAGGTGACCGCGCGTTGACCTGAGTAATTTATTAACTGATTATTTGTTTCAATAAGAGAGGGCGCTTAGGTGTATAATTCATGGTTATTAAGTATCCACGGAACTATATCTATATCAATGCCAGATTATTCACCCCTAGATGGCAGTAAACTATTATATTCGCTTATAATGGATATCCAGTTTGGGATAAAAGGGGTTCCCTAATGATTTAAATTCAGATAACCTCGCAGCCCTTTGGCGAGACCGAGAAAGGAGGAGATCCTCTGTGGAAGAGGACCACTTTCCTCCCTATCTGATCACTCCCCTCCCCAGGGAGGGAAATGGCTACTTTCCTCCCCAGAAAATGGGTGAAAACGTTCACTTTCTGTTAGGGTCGTAGGAAAAAGTTTTCATGTTCACCCCATTTCACTTAAGTACCTACTATACAAACAGAGAAATCATCAGGACGATTGTAGATAAAAAAAGAAAACAATAAAAAGAAATTATCTTTCATCTTTTTCTATTTTACTCCATAGTAAATAAACAATCTCTGATTCAAATTATAGCCAGATTGAAGGCCTTGGAGTGGTATCAAATATCCAAACAACAATTTGCATATTCCTGACGTAATTTTAAAAGTTCATTCATTCGGGAAAATTTTAATTAAAAATCGGGATAATCTTCGAAACGGAATGCAGGTATAGAATGAGCCTTTGTCTGTCGAGCCAATGATAAAATGATAAAAGAGTATTTATTATCTGGTGGTTCGATAAAATTTTGGCTATTCCAACGAAACGTGTGAGGGGATTATTTACATTTAATATGGACCAGACGGAATGTTGAAGCCATTAAAATGCACAAAGTTCAGATTTCATTGTTTTTGTGATTTGGAACTTCTGGAGGGATGATTGCATAACGAGCGTTTTATAAAAAAGCAGCTTGTTGTTTCCATAGTAACGATGTCGATATTGTTCAGCCATTCAATTGAAAATTTAATACTTTGGTCATTATGAACAAAAAGCATTGGTCAAACCACAGTAGTCAAACAAAAATCTCTTATTTTTTAGTATTTGTTCAAAGGGCACTTAGAGTGAATATATCTGTGGAAGCAGAATTTGAAAACCTTTCTTATGGTGACGTGAAAAATGGGAGTTTGTATTTAAAATTTGATATGCCAAAATGGCATTTCTGGTTGCACGATTGTCTCCAAAAACTTTTCAGATCTAAGTTGAATCATGAGATGCCTACGTAAAAAATTTCAGCCAAATCGGTCTAGTAGTTTTGGCTGTGGCGTGTTTGTAAACTTACGAACGTACGTACATACACACAGACACATTTTAAAAACCACTTTTTTGGGTTCCTGAGACCTCAAAACGTGAAGATCTGGTGTTACCTCAAATTTGAAAATTTTTTTTTTGCAGTTGGTAACCTTCTTTTTTTTAAGTGATGAAGTGGAGTGGGGATGTTAAAAAATTAAAATTGAATGTGAAAACCTCTTTATTAAAACGACTCTAAGGAATAGAAGGACGATTCAAATCTGACATTATTTTGAAAGTATTTCAATACAAAACAAGATTATTTCCTATGCTTTCAAATGCAAGTTTGTATTTCAATGCATAAAACCGAGAAAAAATGACTAAAAAATGTTAAAAATTTTCTGCTGCGTAAGTAGAGATGTGAGCTTGAAAAGTTTCAGTTGAAAAGTTTCAAAAACTTTTCATTTCATTGAAAAGTTTCAGCCTATGTTGAAACTTTTCACTTTTTCTTGAAAAGTTGTTGAAAGTATCAATGCGGTAATAATAAACTTCCACCGACAGCGCCGCTAATTCTAGTCGCTCTAAGTAGTATCAGTACCCATTGAGCACTGGAAACATTGAAATTAAGTGAAATACTACTTAAAAGATGGAAACAACGATGAATTTTACTGTTTAATGTTTTTATTTTGACTTATTAACTTGTTTACCTAACACTTATTATTTTTGTCATTTAATATTATATTATGTTCAATATTCAGCTGTTGTAGATTTATTTAATTCTCCAGAATACTTTATACTACCGTAGGGCAACTTTTCATTTTATTTTGAAACTTTTCAAAATTTCATGAAAACTTTCAACAAATATACTTTTCATGAAAACTCACATCTCTATGCGTAAGCTCTAAACGTTGGCAATCGTGACAAATCTTTTCTCTTTTGATAGTAGCTGAACACTTTCTTGACACACTGACAACTAACTGGTACGTACTTCAATTTTCTATGACACACCCGTTATACCTATCTTTTGTTTCTATGACAGCACAAAAAAAATAAAACCGCCGTACTTAAAAGCACGTAAAAAAAATAATCAATTTCGCTTTAGATTGTCATTGGTCATAACAGAATTCTCCCAAAGCTCATTACCCGCCGAAACATTAATAAAACAAAAGCTATAAAAACGGAGCAACCACAACCCACCCATATGTAAATATTTCTGGATCAAAACCGCACTAAAACATTTTATTATTCACCACCAATTTGTGTGGGTAGTATTGTAATAATTCTTATAAATACCCGCCGACTTCTCAAACAATACCTCTAAAAAGACGGCAGAGAGCCTTGGCAACGAAATTATTCGCAAACGGCGGAAATTAATCCGAAGGAAAGAGCCGCCATAAATATTTAAATTCGCAAATTCACCGTTTTTTAGTTTATTTAATTCGCACCTTTTATCAGGGCTCCTCGTTGTTCCGAGTGTCTCAAGAATTTATTATATTTAATTCGGGAAGTAAGGAAGCGACGTGAAATATGATAAGAACTGGGCGGTAATAAACGCCGCTATTTATCTCTTCTGCTTTACAAATTGTCTAAATAACGCTGAAAGCCGAGAGGACGACTTCATTCGAAATATTAATTCGACAAATTTTTTATGTTCCAAATCCTCCGAGTTTCGCGTTCGTTATTATTGAAGAAGTGCCTGTTAAAAGTTTGAAGGGATCACAAACTTCTTTATGTAAAGCGATCCATTGAATTTGGGGTTATCGCACGTAATAATCGTCTTGAAAACTTGGGAGAAGGAAGAAAAGTCGTAAATTTTTCTAATAGTGGAGGATGTCAAAAGTGGCATTTTTGCAATACTAGCACCAAAAATTCGACTTTATCACCCGTGGGAGTTATTAACTTATTCAATTGGAGTTTTCTATCGATCCCTCATCTATTGTTATCGCTCTTATCACAGCAATAAAGCTGAATAATTGCATCATAACGCATGAAAATCTTGAACTTTTTGTTAAATCGACCAACAGAAGGGACACTTGCATTATTCCTATTTTTTCACGTAAATTAATCGTATAAATCGACACGTTTACAACGGGGTAAACAGTAGAGAACAGTTCTCCGCACCAATCAAGATGTTGAAATACTTCGTGTTTGCTTTCATTGCTATTTTCGCAGTGGCATCTGCATATCCTGGTGGAATCGGTATTGGACTGGCTTCCCCCGGTTTGGTTGGCACCCCTGTTCTTGGCGTGGGGGGAGTCGTCGCACCTGTAGGACTGGGACTCGGACTCGGTGTCAGAGGAATCGGTCATGGAGTCATTTTAGGTTAAAACTCTTTGACCAATCATCTTCACACATTTCTTCAAATAGACGTGCAAAATTTATTTGTCTTTTATTTAGTTTTATCAAAACAACGGAAATGGCGGAGGCGCCGCTAGGAAAATCTATTTAAAGCCACCACAACCATCAAACTTATGCATCCCTGTTTCCGGGTTATTTTGCATCTCAATGAAATCCGTCGGTGCCATAAAAAAGATGCTGGCAACTCCAGAACTTGTAAAATTTCCATTTCCATTCTTGTGCAAATTATTTTTAAATTAGGCCACAAAGTTTTATTGACCGTTATCGGAAAACGCGGTGGCTAATCAATTCCATGACTCATCACAATGGGCTATTTGCATTACACCAATAAGCCACACAATAATAACAATAATCGCTCCCAATATCTACTTTGTATAATCAGAACTTCAGTCTATGAAAGGTTTTGGTGGTAATTACGAACTTACAAGGCTCCGGGGGGATGGCTTGTAGCTATAATATGAAATTTGTATTCCGAAAAGCTTCTGTCCCGTGGGATATTCGGCGTGTTTCCCTATCCGATTAATGAATGTAATTTAATTCTGTCGGGTACATGAAGTTCTATCGCTTCATTGCTTTTTGTTGCAAGTGAATCAAAGAGTGAAAAGAATTGAAATCCTCCATTTCAGCCATAATATGCGGGAATGGGATAGACGCAAGAACTTAAGTGACCAACAAGTACAAAAAGTGAGGAAGTTCCGAGAAGTATTGATTAAATGTACAGCACGAGCTTGTGGCGGTTCCTGAAATTTCTAATTGCCGCCCGAGTTGAACCCCTCCATAAGAGATGAGTTATTAAATATCCGAAAGTTTCCATTAATTGACATTCGCCGATGAAATAACATAAAAGAAGACTAGCGTGATTATGTTCGTTAATTTAATTCAATCAATACGGATACGGCAGACGTCCCTAATTGTTAATTTTCTTATAGCGCTTTAATAATATAATTTCCGCGCCATAAATCCATTTAGAATAGATTAAAGCGAATTACTGTTTTAAGGACTCAATTTCCTAAGTTGATGCCGCATCGCCAACAACTTCAAGTTTGCAGACATAAATAGCGACAGAGGAGAATTAACTGCCGGTTATTTTGTAACACACGACTTTCAGGTTAGACAACTACGGTGAACCTCAAAATGATAAGATATTTACTTTGTTAGGAGTATAAGTGAGACTTCATGAAACGGAATAATATAAAAGTTTACACGCCGAGCGGAGCGGGGCGAATTGAAACTATGCGAGTCATACTTAACGTATGTCTCAATCTAGTGCAGACATAAAAGTCTGTCAACTAGTGTGACATAACCTAACTAAGTTTCGACATGAGTCACCCCACCCTCGACACGGCTAAGCGATATTAGCGATGACGTGAAACCGCCATCTTTGTTGTGTCTGGTCACAGTCAACGCTTCCCACTGAAGCCAAACAAACCGAGATTTCAATGTACAAATTCAAGAAAATGGCATTTTTCTCCAAATTCTTTATTTATAGTTAGTGTGCTGCGTTTTAAGACATTAATATTGATAATTTGAAGAATTGTTATCGATTAAATCGTTACATCATGTCTACAATGGGCCTTGTGCTGCAATAATTGAATCTACCCAATGCAATTCTCACTTTGTTTAGCTTCATTGCCATGGTAACAACCTCAGCCTAGCCCAACAAAGATGGCGGACCTACGTCACGCTAATAGTCCGTATTGGAAATTGAAAAATACAATAATTTATTTTTAAACCAAAAAATTGCAAATTTTTACAAAAGCTGTTCCACGGAAGTTTGCACATGCAGTAACAGTGTTTTGTAGTCCGCCGGCGTATTTTTACTTCGTGCCGCTCAGATTTATGTCATAGAAATTGCACTAATATTATACCCTGTCAGCATAGTCATAAGTAATTCTTATATGACGTTTGAAAATAATAGTTATTTATTTGACAAGTGAATGAAGCAAAATATTATCATTATTATCCACAAACAAAATAACAACCTCTAATTTTGTTGGCAACTATAAATCTACACAGCATACGCGCTACCAACTATTATGATAATAAATATGTAATCCTAACGATTAACTGAACAAGTATTAATCGAATGGTAAGTTCATAAGTTAAAACAAGAAACGAGAATTGTTTACTTATCATCATACATTATTACCAATGTGGCGTGTATTTCTGTATCTAGTATTCTAGCCATATAACGTTAGAGTAATCTACAGTCGCCTTCAGCTAAATTTTTCGCTTTCGGATTAAGTCTCGGCCGCTTTGCTGTCCTTTGTTGTTCGCCGCCAAACAATGGGCAAACCTTTGTTTGGGGACTCCTGACTTAATTTGAAAGCGGAGAATTTACCTTCTAAATAATTTGTCATTATCAGTGGCCACTTTGATCGGTTTTAATTACTGTGTTTGCATTTAAATGCCAAAATTCTGAAAATGTTGCAACTTACTGCGTCGGCCAAAAAGTTCGGTCTAGGACATAAGAGCGCCGCCGAAAGAGCGCCTGGACAAAAAAGCGCCTGGACAAAAGAGCGCTGGGTCATAAGAGCGCCGGGACGAAAGGGCGCCGGGGCAGAAGAGCGCCGAGACAAAAGAGCGCCGGTCGAAAGGGCTCAAATTTAAAAGCATTTGTTATACCTACATAGTTAACCAAACTCGAGGCCAAACTGAAAACATCATGTTTGGTGTCTATTTTTACAGCAGAGAAAATCCATATTTTCCGTGTGCCATGATGGTCACTCAAAATACATATATCCACGAATTGTGCTGAAATAGGTATTGGTAGGTAAGTAGGTTACTAATAGAAAAACAACTGAACTTAGAGCAGAAAGAGTTTTGAAGCCAATGGTGCCACCCCAAGTGCCATTTTAGCACATCAACTTTGAAATTATATCAAAGATTCAATACTTATATGCTAACTATAGTTACTATACTATTGTGTGTATACTGCAATCTAGATATTTTTTTAAAGTCCTGTTTTAAGATAAACCATTTTTCATAAACTTATTCGGATTCCTGATTTCTAAAACCGCTTTGATTTTAGGATGCGCGAAATAAATATTTCCATTTTACAGATTTATAGATACCTGGAACGAGCGAGACAGAAGGATAAGAGCAGGTAGTTATATAATAATAACAACTCAAATTGAGGCCTACACTTTATTATATTTGTCCGGGCATACACTAGTTGCGTCCCGTTTACCTGATTTACCTAATAAGGGTCCAAAAATGTAGATGGTTGAGTTGAGTCCCTGGTCAGATAATCGGTAGGGGCCATAAAATTGTCATTAGCTTCCTGAGTCCTTAATATTTTCTTGAAATTTGCGCTACTTAGCAAATATTAATGTGTTTCTGCGTTCTGGCATTTTAATGACATTATATTCTAGGAAGCATTTTGATTCTAGGTTGTTGTATGAGCTTCTTTCTCGTCAGGAACTCTAGGTGCCTAATAAAGAATTTTTGGATTCGCAAATACTTAAATACGGAATTGTATTTGTCAAAGCTGTATGGCATCATTTTAAAATACAAAAGTAAGAATCAAGTTTCATACGACGTGGTATTCTATTTCTATTGATATTTCCTCCAGAAGGTCAAAAATAAATAATATCAATTATATGATGATGCCAATTTATTTTTATTTCTAACAATTAACTCGCCCTCATTATCGCTACCCCATGCGGTCTAACTGTGACCACTAAATCCTGAGAAATATAATTTATCAAAGTTCAGTAAATGTTTACAAAAGGGATGAAAATTTGAAATAAACCAAAAATTGAGAAATCACGGTGTACAGGTACAACAGTTATTAAATATATGATTGTACCAATGATTATGTATATCTGTACGATACGGACGTGTAGGTAATAACTAATAAATAAAGTTTTATCGCCGGTGTGGAACAGGGGCTAGAGGCGACTCGATAAGTTTAAACAATACATTTGCAATGGCTGCACTAATGCAAGCTGCAAGAATCTGCAAACGCCTAATACGCCTAATAAGTTTAAAGTAGAAAAGCTTAAAAAAATCACAAACCACATCCATTCATATACGTTTCGCGCTCTTTTGCTATTTTGTCCCGGCGCTCTTTCGGCGGCGCTCTTTTGGCCGCGCTCTTTTGTCTTATTCCGCAAAAAGTTCAATACTAATCTCGTGCGGTAAGCATTTTACAGTGTTCGGTTATAATTAAAGCACTCCGCTGTACAATGCAATTTACTACGCACTAATATTGTAAATAACTATTATTTTTTTCTACAACCAGTATTGTAAATAGCCAATTTTGTACAATGTACAATCTAAGCAAGCCGATCCTTACGCACGCAAATCTAAAACTGTGCGTAAAGAGTGCAAATCGCACAGTTTTCAATTGTCATTTGTCAAATGTCATTTTTCACTCAATTTTATTGTTAAATTCATTATTCTCCTCTTATTTATTAGGACATTTTAAAAACATGTCGACTACTCGTCTTCCAGGATAAAAGCAGTTCAACCGCAAATTAAAATCCGAGGTAAAATCAATAAAAATCTTGTGTGCAAAATTTAGGTTATATCGCAGAGCCTTTTTGTCTGAAAATGTCTTGGGACTGGTAAGTTGTATTTCTTCATATTATCTTGAACCTCATAATGTAGAATACTGGCAGGTTTTTGGTACCCAGGAACAATAAACCGTTAATTTAGTTGACTTTAAGAAAAGTAATTTCATTATAAGCACGAATCAATTATTTATGCTGGAAAAAAACGTTTCAGGAACCAAAATAATGCAGAGTTGCATAACATCTTTTGTGAGAGATGCACTCAGAAAAAATCGTAGATTCCGAATCCGTTGAGAAAGAGTTTGATTCCAATTGAAAAATAAAAATTATGGTCATTTCCGGTCGTTGAACCGGAAGTGCTAAAAAATATCTGATTATACCACTGGATTCACATCAAAAAAATAACGTTGACTTGTCCGAGTATATTTCCGAAATATTCCTCTCGAAGAAATTCTTCAATTTATTACCTACTTTTGAGAAAAGTTAAGTACCTACCTATTGTGTGGTCGTAGAAAAAGTATCGTACGCAACTCGAGTTGTAAGGCAATTACGCACTGTGGAATTATACAACTTCTTCCACACGTGCGTAATATGCTTCTTACAACTCTCGTTACGTATAATATACTGTTTACTTATGAAATGAAATAGAGCACAAAAGATTTCTAAGCTGGTGCATAAAGTTTGAAATTATAAATGCAAACCCCCATTTTTGACATCAACACTAGAAAGCCCTTAAAAAAATTTGCGCTCAAAAGTGCATCCAGGCCAAGGACTCCTTTTTACAAAAATATTAAATTAATAAAAAACCTTAAAAGACACACAAGTACCCAAACTACTAGACCGATTGGACTTAAATTTGGCATATAAACATTTCATAATCGTTTCAACGAAAGCGCCACTTTGAAAACATAAATGGAAATTCTTTCTTTATCATCGTTATGCATCATCGTTATGTCTCAATGGTCAGCCCCTCGAGAGAAATCTTCTAAGTGAAGTAAATTGAAAATAGGTAATCACTTTCAATATAACAATAACGTTTCATAGAATATGTAAATTGCAATTAAGAAAAGGTAACGGTTTCTAAATAAAGTGGAATTTAAACATTATCGATTCAAATTAGACAAAAAGTAGTGAATTGAATCCAAGTAAACGCCATATCGAAATGTTTTTTGATAGGTAGGTTAGGTAGGTATAATTCGCACTCACCTGTATATTGAGTTCTAAATTCTTCCATTGGCAAAACCTCGTGTACTTTTCACTGCAACAAAGACACGGTGAAGGTTTTCGACAAAACGGGATGGAACCTCGATTCCCACACAATTTCGATTATGGAGCCCGCAAAAACAAATTGCGCGATTAATATCGAATTACGAAACGTACCCGACGAGTAATTGAGCCGTCCGTTTGAGAGAGGATTTTAATAATGACGAGGCGAGGAAATTAACGACGAGCCGGACACGGTGATTAAGGCGAAACGGGTAAAAAACGAGTAATCGATGCCGATTTATTAATCCCGTGGAAATCGAGCTTTCACCGATCGGAACGGAGGCGGGTGGAAACGAAAAAAAAATAAAAACAAACGTTACCTAGCTCACCTTTCTAAAAATTTCTTGAACGGCTCGTCCCTTAAATGATTGTAAATTTCTTCTATGTAAGGCTGGAAGAAGAGAAATCTATTAATCCTAATGCGAAGGGAATTAGGCGCTTCGGGTCACATCTTGAGCTTAATGGACGCGATGTCACATTTAAAACAACACCGGTTAATGGAAAAACTTTTAATTAGAATCCGGTCGGTGGAAATAAACAGAAAAACAGAGAGGAATCGCCGACAGATCGGTCGATGAAATGCTCTCTACCTGAGGGTAGAATGACAAATTTTAATCTTTAACCCCCATCAAGCTCAAGTCGGTTTAAGCAGTTACTTATTATTATCTAACCTCGAACAGCGTGGGGGGCACGTCCTTCTTCATTAGGTGCTGCTGCACATGCTGGAGGCACTCCATGGAGTAATCCTGAACACAAACTCCCAAAATCATACTTTGAACTCCTTCGGAAGTAACTTACGTGCGACCGCGCCAACAACTCCTTCATGATGAAGTTGTCGTAGATATCCCTGGCCTGCTTCAGTCTCTCCTCCTGGCATTCCAACTTCTCGTACGCCTTTATCTGAAAGCAAACAACAGTGACAATGGGCGTGCACGTAATCGGATCATAAATACCGCAAAACTGGGGAACTCGTGCCCGAAATTCCCTAATGAGTTTATCATCCGAGCAATAATGAATCGCGAAGAGGGGACGTCACATGCGAATTTACGCTTTCGGGTTCGAAAACATCCCGAACGAGACGCAATAAAACTGGGCGTCTTACAAAGTAATAATGGCAGTTAGCGAATGAGAGAACGGGAGAACGAAAGGATTTCTCTGTAAAAAACAGGGAATTTCAGCCGAAAGGTCAACGGCTCAGGCGTTGATCCAGGCTATTTAGGCTTTTATTCAATTTGTGAATTAATTGTTATACAACATAATTTGCCCTCGAATTTGTCTTTATTTCCAGAAATGCACCGGAATCTCTTCGAGAATCAAAATGTAATTAAACAAAAACATTTTACTTATATACAGGCTGAGTCTGAACGACACCACATCCTTCATACCACATCATCTACTGTTCAAATGAGAAGGTTTGGTGCAAAAATTTTTAGATCAATTGTGATTCCTGTTGATGTTATAAAGCCGCCAAAGTTCTTCATTTTTAATCGTTTTTATTTAATATCTTCCGAACGGTGTATCGCAGGGTTCTGAAATATTGCACAGCATTGTTACAGACCAGGAGGCAACCGCTGATGGTATACTTTAGATATCCAAAAATCGAATCCCTGTTATACAGGATGGTAATAATGTTATTTGTTCTTGAACTTTTTTATGTTTTTAAATGTTGGTAATTTGTCTATGCGGTGTTATTCCTCAATCAATTTTAAAGCTCTTTTGGCTCTTCATTTTCTTTGAAAAAAGTCACCATTCACCAGCAAAATTGAAAAAAACGGAGAAATGACAATCGCGATAAGGCCTTAAATTGCAATAAAATTCAAAACTGCGTTGATATTGATACGCGTCATATTTCAATTGTTTTTATGCAAGGGAGCTGTTTTTCGACAACGGTGTCCTGAATTCATGTTCACAATTGAAGAAAGACTTGGGTGGTAATTTCACTTTTTTTTAAGTGAAATTTTACCATTGGTTTTATCGTGACTACTTGACGCATGTTATCGGTTTTTTCAATTTTGCTGGTAAATTGTTTTTTTTTCAAAAAAATTTAAGCGTCAAAAAAGCTTTAGAATTTATCGAAGAATAATACCGCATAGACAAATCACCAACATTTAAAAACATAAAAAACTTCAAGGACAAATAACATTAGGATCATCCTGTATAACAGGAATCCGATTTTTGGATAATGTCTAAAGTACCATCAGGAGTTGCCTCTAGGTCTGCAACAATACTGTAAAAAATTTCAGAATCCTGCGATACACCATTTGGAAGATATTAAATAAAAACCATTAAAAATTAAGTACTTTGGCGGCCTTATAACATCAACAGGAATCACAATTAACCTAAAAATTTTTGCACCAAACCTCATCATTTGAATCGTATATTATGTGGTATGAAGGATGTGGTGTAGTTCAGACTCACCCTGTATATTTTTTAAAGATTTCATGTTCCAAAAACAATTCTTTGGCTGAGAATGCAATACATAACCGGAAATCCAGAAGTCTTGGTATACTTACCGAAACCGCCTCGAACAATAGTCAACCGAAACTGCCGGAATTTACCGGAACCCGAGCCAGAATCCCACAATTTGGTAAACAATTAAAACATTAACTTTGGCTAAAATATGCTATTTAAATGATCTGAATTGTCCGAAAACTTCGGTTCTTCTAGTACTAGTACAATAATATACAGGATGGTTCCTTCTTCACTGCTCACCATTGGCATCCCCTAAAGAGATAGGTACGGAGTCGGTTAAAACTTAAATCAGAGAAAAGTTAATTGCGCTGTTTCTTTGTGATTAAAAATCTGAAAAGAACTCCGCAATATCTTCATTCGTTCCTGAGTTACTCTGAAAATAGCGATTTCAAATAAGAATTAATATCTTCCTAACGATTGAAGGTAAAGTCCCGTCGCATATTAACGAACGCGGGGTTGTGGGTCTCAGGTTCTTTTTCTGTTGGTTTGTAAACGGGATTTCCCATCCGTCAAAACTTCCGTCATCTCTGCTCTTTTTCTGTTGGTTTGTAAACGGGATTTCCCATCCGTCAAAACTTCCGTCATCTCTGCTCTCACTCATCGTCAGTGTCAATAATCAGTAACAATAGAGGTTGAAATGAATCTTTGCTGTTAATTCTGTGGCTTGGTGCAAGAAGGGCCAATGTGACATTTTCTAAATTAGCTTTTCTTTTTAATTATTGACGTAGGATATCATTCTGTAAACGAAATTACTCAATATTCAAGTTAATTTAATACTAAATTTTGTTATTAAAATGTGGTTTTCTTTACAGATTAATATCCTAAGTCAACAATTAAAAAAAAACACTAATTCTGAAAATGTCACACTGGCCCTTTTTGCACCAAGCCACAGAAATCACAGAATTATTGTCCATGACAGGAATTTTGACTGAACTGAAATCTCATTTGCAAACAAACAGAAAAAATGCAGCAGTGAAGCGGCTGGAACCTCCCCATCGCGTGGATCTTTGTATTCTGTGTAGATAGTAGTCAATTCAACAGATTTTTTTTTATCCTTATCGTCTGACGTCTGTGACTAATTTCGCAATTTTCTGACAAATACCGACATCACCTCGTACATCACCCATCACATTTGACAATATGTTCCTTTTAAGGTTAATCTTTTGCCAACTTTTTGACAATAACTGCCACTTTATGTCATCCACTGTCAGCCTGCTCCCTTTTAATGAGAAAGAATTTTTTCAATATTTTCCACTAAAATGGCAGAAACTGTGAATACATTTTTAGAACCAGAATTTGATCGTCTTTCTAATGGCGACATAAAAAAGAGGCCTTGTATTTAAAATTTTAAGTTGATATGCTTAAATGGCAGTTCGCGTGGGCCAATTGCTCCCTTTCAGGTCTTCAACGGGTCACCTAATCTCCATGTACCAAATTTCAGCCAAATCGATTCAGTAATTTGGGCTATAATGTGTTTTTACTGTTATTATAAAATTTCGATTTTTTGAACCAAACAGCGCTAAATGCGAATTAATTTTGTCCTATTTAAAACCAAGATTTGAAGACCCTTCTGATGGTGACAATAAATCTTTCAAAAACTTGTTTTTAATGGTTTAATGATTGAATAATTTTAAATTTGGAAATTGGTGTGCCAAAAGGACACTTTCCGTGAGTCGATGGAATTCAAAATTTGTTCAGCTTTTCGAGGTGTAATACAATCCCTATGTGCAAAATTTCAGCCAAATCGATTCAGGGGCTTGGGCTGTACCGCGATTTTAAAGTTTGATAAAAATCAATTTTTTTTTAAATTTTTGGTCAAAAGGGCACTAAGAATGAATACATTTTTAGAAGCAGAATTTGAAGGTCTTTCTTATGGTGACGTGAAAAATGGGGGTTTGCATTTAAAATTTAAAAGTTGATGTGCCAAAATGGCATTTCCGGTTGCACGATTGGCTCCAAAAGCTTTTCAGATCTAAGTTGGGTTATGAGATGCCTACGTACCAAATTCCAGCCAAATCGGCCCAGTAGTTTTGGCTGTGGCGTGTTTACAAACGTACGTACGAACGTACGAACGTACGAACGTACGTACGAACATACACACAGACACATTTTATAAACCACTTTTCTGGGTTCCTGAGACCTCAAAACGTGGAGATCTGGTGCTATCTCAAATTCGAAAATTTTAGTGATTGCAGTAACCTCCCATTTTTTTAAAATTGTGATGGGGTTGGGGAGGTTAAAAAAGCCTGAGACACACAACCCCCGCGTTCGTTAATATGCGACGGAACTTTATGTGAATGAAACTTATAACTTTTGTATACTTGACAACTGTCAATCGAATGGCATCCACAAAAATTTTCTAGGGCTTCTGTATTTTGAGCAATGACAGTCAACTTTTGATTCTTTTATGGCCGCCATATTTAATTTTGACACCATGGGATACGGAAAAATATAGGCTTTTCAAAAATATAATCGATATGAACTGTCTTGAAAAATTTGTATGAATAATTTATATAATAATTAGCACAAAACTTTTTGAAAAAAATATAAATAGCACAGCAACTTTTTTAATACCTTTTGTCGTTTAAAATAATTGAATTGAAAATTCAATAAAATAGATTTTTAAGTCATGTGACTCAACTTTTTAACGTTTCTTCAAAACAATTCTTGCTGGTTTCATTTTTGAAAAGCTATTTTTTTTTCCAAAAATATAAAAGTCCGAAGTTTCATTTAAATTTAGAGTGATGTTAATTTTTATTTAAAATCGCAATTTTTCGGAAAAACGCAGGAACGTATCACATTATCGGGGAGAGCTCTCTTCAGATTCTTAATCAACAAAAAATAGTGCAACTTTTCTCTAATTTAGCCGACTCCGTAACTATTACCATTTAGGAGATGCTAATACAGGGTGGTTTAACTGCTCACTCACTATTGGCAACCCCAAAGGTGAGCAGTGAAAAGGGAACCATCCTGCAGGAAAGTAGGAAAAATACATAATTTCATTACGCGTGTGTTTCCTATCTATACCCAAGAGCCCAATAAGATGTTGTGAACGAGATGTTATAATAATTCATTGACGTTTGAGGTTGTTAGGAAACGTCCAAAGGGAACCATCCTGCAGGAAAGTAGGAAAAATGCATAATTTCATTACGCGTGTGTTACCTATCTATACTCAAGAGCCCAATAAGATGTTGTGAACGAGATTTTATAATAATTCATTGACGTTTGAGGTTGTTAGGAAACGTCCAAACAAAATATCGTTGAATTTTCAGACTATATCAAGAAGAAATCAGCGTCCTTTATGTCTAAAAACACTTAAAATATGGTTTGTGGAAGGAAAACATTACGTGCGTGTAGGATATGTGCCTGGTGGTCATATTTATGGACCTTTATTTCCCTTAAGTAGTACGCAGATATTTTCAACAGTGAAAATATTGTGTTCAAAATCAAGTAATCAAGGAAACGATTAGCTTTAATCACTCTTAAATGAATTTGATTGGATAGAAATTTTAAAATGAGTCTGACTGATTGGTTTAAAAGGTAATTTGGAAATAATCGCATTGAAATTGATAAAGAAATTGCATTGCTGTTACGCGCACTATTGTACGCTTTGTTTTCCTTTGACAGCTTTCAGGGTTCGCCGGTGGCGCTGCAAACGCGCGCAAGATTTGAAATCCGCCGGGTCCCTATTGAAAGAAGACATGAAAACAGTATCCTACTTTTACTTTAAACAAAAAAGGAGCTCATTGAGCCCTCGTCAGTGTCTCCCGTATCGGAATTTTCCGGCTGGAGCGGAAGTACCCCCCCTCCCCCCAACTTCCTCCAATCTGACACGTTTAATCGCGCCACACGCAGATGACGCGACGCTTGAAGACAATTCAATTACCAGGCCGACGTAACGAGATTAGGGAGACGCAGACGCCGCGCGACAAAAGACACCATCTTATTTCGGACGGTTTCAGGTATGCACGTACGCCTCTCTTGATTACAACAATTAACGCTCACGTCACACCAATCTAATTATAGAAAAGTTAATAAATTCCAGACTGCTTGTTTACGATATTGGCACCCCCTCGACCTTTTCACCGCCGCGCGTCTGTTGGAGATTATTCGGGTGGATTAACACTGTTTCGTTTTTAATTTCGTTAAATGGCTGCGAAACGTTTAGCGTCCGTCAATATTTGTCTTTACTTTACATTAATAAGGTAAATTGATCCGACGTCCAACGCATTTCCTAGTTGCGGCGTGTGTTCTCGAGAGAATCTTCTGTGGCTTGTTTAAAATTTTACATTTTTATGAACTAATGCATTGCAATGACGAGCCTGGACGGACCTCTAACAAATGTCATCCTCGCGTTTCTGCTAACGTAGTCGGACAGAAACAAAAATCATCTGTCGCTGCTCTAACCCAATTTAGCTAATTACGAGGCTAATTATCTACCCATGCAAATGAAAAATTATTTTTACCAGCAAATAGATGATATTTTGGAGGGGCTGCCGAAAGAGGACAATTAGAGAGATCTTTGAAAAGCAGGTAGCAGTTGGACTAGAGCACCGAGCAGCCAAAGGCAGCAGAAAAGTGGTTAAAGGAACAGTAAACTCAAAAATATTAATTTTTCAAAAATTAGTCTAGTTGATAGATTACAGTATTTTGTAAATGTTGCCGTAAATAAAATAGCTCCAAAGAACTTCAATTCATTGCTAGGATCGGTTTGAGTGAGGCCGTGACGTCATCTGTGGTACAGTTGCCCGTTCGTGCTTGCCAGCCTGCAGTGATCTTATGGATCTCTCGCCGTAGAAATAATTATTGTTTCTTCTGTAATTTTTGAACGAGCGATTGGATAAAATTGTTGCATTGGTTTACAGAGGATTTCATACCCTCTAAAATGATGTATCACAAAAGGTCCAAATATAATTTAAAATTTTACTGTTGATCGGGCTGGACCTGGAAGTTAGACGGATATTAAAAATATTTACAGCATTGGTACTGAAATTAGCTTTCAAATGATGTATTGCAAGTGAGGGGTTGCCGCTTGAAATTAGGAAATGCTTTGATGCAGCGACAACGCTTTCCAAGTGTAAGCACACGCGGTTTATCATAGATGACGTCATGACGGATCTTTGCGGCGCTGCTTGGAGTTGAAAATAAAATAATTTTCTTTTTGCGGGCATATTAGCGCTCGTTTCCATTAATCTTCTGTTCTTTTATGCAGTAAAACGTACATGGGTTTTCTAGTTTAATGTGCCTTTAACTACCCAAAGAAAATAAAGGGAAATCAATAGATCGACGATTACTGCAAGACAGAGGTAGAAAACAATAAGAATTTAGCAAGGATACGGATGTACAAAACAACATGGACGAAGAACGTGCAAAATATGCATCAGGAAAAATGGAAAAATAGACAGTCCCGACCCTCGAGGGACGAAATTACCGAGTTTACCAATGAATGGTATTAGAAACGTATACAGAGAAGAAATACAAACATGAGACGCGTAGTTTATAACAGGGGTCAAGGAGGATATACAGGGTGTCTTACGAATATGGAGCAGTATCGATATCTCTGGACATAAGCAAGGTACAGTTGTAAGATTTGGCATTTACAGAAATTGACACATTCGGAGTTAATTGAAATTATTGGCGACGATGGGGTACTTCCGGTTATACCGGAAGTAGGGTCCAACTTTAAAATTTTAAATGGCAACCCCATTTTTCATTACAGATTCGGACAGAGGAGGAAAACCTAAACCTAAAACACCTAACAAGTAACTTGTTTGCACCAGCCGCCTAGATTTTATTAACGTTATTAGAGAAAAGTTCCGAAAAACAATGCTATGTAAAAATGGTCATAACTTGTAAACCGCGGGCGATAAAAATAAAAATGATACACCATTGTAAAGTAGAAAGACTGTTTTACATTATGTTTGCCAAAAAGTCATATGAAAGCTGATTCAAAGTCGATTTAAAGAAATTGAAATGTTGGAAATTTAAAGGCCGAATAACATTTTCTTCTTATATGGAAAAAACAGCGATTTTAATCGTTTCCTTTTTTGGCACTTTATGGGTACCGTTGAAAAGAGAATAAAATTCTGCACCCATCCATGCAGAAAAACTTGTATGCTGCCATTTAAGAAAAAAATGTTATTCGGGTTTGAAATTTCCAGAATTGCAGTTTCTCGAAATCAACTTTCAATTAGTTTTCTTAGGATTTTTGGCAATCGTAATGTAAAACAGTCCTTCCGCTTTACAAAGGTGTGTCGTTTTTATTTTTATCGGCCGTGGTTTACAAGTTATGACCATTTTTACATAGCACTGTTTTGCGGAACGTTTCTCTAAAAGCGTTAATAAAACCTAGGCGGCTGGCGCAAACAAGTTACATGTAGGTGTTTTAAGCTTAATTTTTCTTCCTCTATCCGAATCTGCAATGAAAAATGGGGGTTGCTATTTAAAATTTAAAAGTAGGACCGTACTTCCGGTATAACCGGAAGTGCCCCATGGTCGCCAATAATTTCAATAGATTCCGAATGTGTCAGTTTCTGTAAATGCCAAATCTTACAACTGTACCTTCCTTAACCCCAGAGATATCGATATTGTTCCATATTCGTAAGACACCCTGTACATCATCAGGATAATTATTAAGTACATGGGCAGGATATTCGAAGCTGTTTTCAAACATAGGAGAAGAAACATGAAAGCCATAACGACCAATTTCTAGAGAAACCTATAGCATCAGATGAAGAACATATTGAAGAACTAACAAAAAAAAATTAAAGAAGCAATGGGGAAGTAAAAAGCAATAAAAGTCCAGGCGAAAACTACATCAAAGGGGAAAGAGGGTGAACATCAATCATCAACTGGTAACAAGAATAATGAATCTGATTAGAAAATATGGAAGAGAACAATACAATTCACACGAAGCAGCTGATGCATAACAGTTATGAACAAAACCTTGGTTTACATATTCTATTTCTCGACTAAACAATGATTCAATAGACAAAGGCAGGTTATAAACAGCGCCAGAAAGGCTGTTACGAGCAAGATTGCAGAAAAAGTGAAATTATCAAATAAATTCATTCAAACTATTAATCCGGAGGCAGTGAACATTTTTCGTAGGTATGTCATTTCAGCGAACTTGATTTAGGAATTTTAACTTCTACGCTTCGCGAAGCAAGTTAATAAAATCGATCGAAAAATCGAATCGCCAAGAACATCAAATCTTTACGTTTCAGGGTCCTGGGAATCCGAAAAAATTTAAATGCAAACCCCCATTTTTCGCGTTACCATTTGAATGGTCTTCGAATTCTGTTTCTAAAAACGTATTCACACTTGTGCCCTTTTGGCCAAAAATGGTGCCGTGAAAAAAAACCTATGCATAACTGTATATTTTTATTGCCGGATTTGATAGCTGATTTTTTTTCAAGCCGAAAACCTTTGTGCCATTTTTTCGAAAAAGGTGATTTTAGTGGTAAAAGGGCCCTTGTTTCAATTTATTTTACCAAAAAGCATATTCTTGCTATCGGATTCGACAGCTGTTGTATTGCCGGATCAAAAATCTTAGTGCAATTTTTTTAGAAAATTTCCATTTTAGGGACAAAATGGCCCTTTTTTGTGTTTTTCTTAGCAAAAGGACATATTATCATTATTGAATTCGATAGCTGTTGCATTGCCCGATCGACGTTCTCCGAGATTGCCAATTTTTTTAGTTATTTTCATGCTGTAGATTACTAAAACAGAAGTCTGCCGTAAATCTTGCGGGACAGGGGTTAATGGCAGCCATTTTAATTTCTCAAAAATTGACAACTCGGATACCGTAAAAGACATACGAAATTTTATTAAATTAGAAAAAAGTTGTATTTTTCAGTGTAGATTAAGAATCTGGAAACAAATTACAGATATCTGGTTTAGTTCCTGAAAATATACTGAAAAATGTCATATTTTAATCTAGAATAAAGCTTAGAAAAGTTTTCGTAGCCTCATTTTATTTTTCGTGCAAGATAATATAATTGAAGCAGATATGGAACTACGCACGCACTTGTTTGAAACAAACCTTCAGGGCGTTTTGTTTGAATAATTTTCCGAGAAAATTAATTGATTAATTGCATTAATTCGAAAATTAAGAATAATGTGGTTTGATGACCCTGTCGACATGACAAGCTGACACTGACATTTCTGAATATCCGCCGATCGATGAAGGACATACCTCGCAATGATTAGATGTTGTTTCGTAGGCGAAAAAATGAAATAATCAGTTTAGCGTGATCCTAAGGTCCTAAATAACCAACATGCGGGCAAAATTTATTTATTTCATGATCATCTGAAGGGTTTTTAGTACCCATACACACTGTAGAAAAATCAAAACTCTAGCTACAAGGTAAAGGGCAATTTTTGGGGTGGGCAATAATGTTTGTCCACCCTGTATATCAGCGAGGACAGAAGAATAAAATCATTACTGGACTGGTGCCATTTTGGAGCCCACATATTCAAATATCATCGCGTTTCTTGGAACCCACTGATTCTTATGCGGTTCGATCATATACTATCCCGGCGCATCCACCATTTTTAACATCACAGTCCAATCACTTGTAAAGTTTGTAATGAACATTTTCATTATTGGTAATTGTGAGTCTCTCAGTGCTCAACCGCTTTACGTAACAAGTAACAACCATTGTAATAATTGTAGTGCGCGCTGTTTGGTGCAACTTGTGCATAAAATTGCACGTTCGGAGGACCATTCATGCACAATCCATTTTGTTTCCCATCTGGTTCCGGACCGAAACTGCCGCCTCCCATTCAAGTATTTACTAAAGGCGATTTCTGCTTCGATGTCACAATCTTAAAAGCACGTTCCGAAAATAAACTACAGATTCAAGCTGGAGCCGGCAGAAACGCTCTGATTCATGCCGAATCACCGTCGGGCTTGTTAGTCCAATCATACAGAGCTTAATCCTCCGGGGACTCGTTCGACTTGAACGCGAGCTTGGAAAAATGGCGACTGCAAGCAAACATGAGTGCGTCGGAATAGTTTCACCTCCTCCAGTTCTGATCCGATTAAAAGCTGAAAGCTTTCGCGTCAATCATAGCTACGTAATGTAGATACGGTGTTATCAGCGTTTTCGTTGACCGCACGATCCGAGTTTCAAGTCGTGTGGGAAAATCCTTTGTGGGAAATCGCAGATGATGATTAGCTTATTGTCCGAACGATGACGCGGATCGTGGACAACTTCGTCATAAACAAAATACTGCGTTATCAGCTATTCCCATGTAATTTTCCCCTGACACTCGTAAAAGCTCTGATAATATACGTAAATCGAAGGCTGTTACCCCAAATTTAAGGTAGGCAATCCTTCTTCGTCAAACTCGACGATGTATATTATTAACAAATATGGGGATTCAAATCCACCGCATTATCTATTCCAAGGACATATTAAATAGCTTCCAAAGTAGAGGTGATTTATGTGCCTCGAGTCGTCTTGAGTTCTCAGTGCCTCGAAAGTGCATTACTATTATTAGTTTAAAATGGAAATGCAGACTGAAATTTCGAATCTGAAGTGAACTTGAAATTGAATCGTGTCGAGATCGAGTAATAATGGCTCACCTGCAAATCAGGTGCGTTAAGATCCTCGGAAGGCTCTAATTGACAGAGGCGAGAGGTCCCTCCGTATTGCGGGTCCAAAGAGGAAACCGCACAACACGTTGCGGCACCCTGAATTATTAACCCGTCCCGTGTAGTGTAGCGCAAACCGTTTCCTTCATTATTAACTACCACCGGAATTAAAGCGTTGACCTCCACGTTTGTGGACTCTGTTAAAATCTGCTAAAACTTTCATGTCCTATTAACTGTGACCCGTCGCTTCCATTACAATTTTTAATAGTTTCCATTCAGTATCTCCTCGTTTGAGAGGAATGAAACTCGTGCGATTAATTTAGCAATCGTCCAGCTGTGAGAATTGGCTGACGTTTTCCGACGTGAGTGGGCGCATCAGTGTCGATTTTTTCAGTAAGCCAGATCCTGAAATCCGCTCATCAATAACAGATTCAAATTCGCAGAATGTTACACGAGAGACATGGGTGTTCCTGTCTTTATCAGTAACTTTGATTTCATGGCTCGTTCCCAACTTCTAGAAGCTAAAATCGTTAGATTCTAAAAGCAGAAATAAATAGGCACCCCTGTGATATCTGTCCCTGAGTCCCTGCATTATTCGAGCAATAATATCTGCTCGACTTTGTCGATCGGGCAAATAACTAATAATAATATTATACATAGGATGTTCCTATATGTAGCGAGACGTTATTCCTTACATCATTCTAGGAAGAAAAGTTCGTATGGACATATGTCCGGAAATGCTCTATAGGGGAGTATGTACTCAAAAAATCAGTTTTCTGAAAATTTCTCAAAAATCTGTACAAAAGGATTTTAAAATTCAGAGCAATGGTTAGTGCTATAAAGAGCTACCTCTTCAATTTTTTTCAGATTTTTAATAACATCAGAGGTGTGCGCTTTGGGGGGCCTCACACATTTTTTTACATTTTCTTCTGTTGTGGACCATTTTTTTGCCAAATAATAATAAAATCGTAATCTCTGGTCTATTCCACATAAAAAAGGTACTCTTGTTGAATGTAGTTAGGGCGCACCATTTTTGAATAAAATGATTCCAGTTAGTTTTGGGGGCGAAAAGTGGTTAGCACTTTGTTTTATCTACCTAATTAGTGAAAATAAAGATGGAGGATGATTCCTTACATCATTTTAGGAAGAAAAGTTCACATTATGATACGGCAGAAAATGTTTCCTTAAAGAGCTATGGTCCTTCGAATGGAGTCTCGGAAAACATATTATTCGAAGGACTATATAGCCCCCTTAGGAATTATTTACCGCCACGTGTCCATATGATAAAATGATGTAAGAAATCATATTCTAAGTTTATTTCCACTAATTAGGTACAGATAAAATCATTCTTACGCTCTAAAACAATCAAAGTCACTTTAATCGAAAAGGGTGCGTTTTAGCGACATTCAACAAGAGCCTCTTTTCTGGGTAGAATCGACCATCGATTAAGATTTTATTATTATTTGATGACAAAAATGACTATAACAAAAGAAAATATAAAAAAATGTGATGTTATTAAAAATCTGAAAAAAAGTGAGGCGAAAGCTCTTTATAACACTAACGATTGTTCTAAATTTCAAAATTCTATTCTTAATATTTCTCGAAAAATTTTTAAAAATTTGACTTTTTCAGTACCCCTTGAAGGGGCGTAACTCCCCTATAAAGCATTTCCGGATATATGTCCATAGAAACTTTTCTTCCTAAAAAGATGTAAGGAATAACGTCCCGGAGTTAGGACTATGAATATAGGAACACTCTGTATACCAATCAACACTTCAAGCCTTAGAGGATTATGTCTTCAAATTTCTGCACCGCCTGTTTTTAGTCTCGGGGCATTGCTCTGCATGCCAAGGCCATCGGGGCATTGCTCTGCATGCCAAGGCCATTGTTTTCGCTCGTTCGTTCAGCCGCCCGTTGTTTTTTTTTTAACCTCCTCCTTCCAAACTAAAAAAAGGAGGTTACTGTAATCGGTCCAAAATTGAAAATCGAGATAAAGGCAGATCTTTACGTTTTCGGGTATGGAGAATTCGAAAAAATAGGTTTTAAAAAACGTCCATGTGTCGTCGTCGTAGGTATGTAATTACGCTTCCGCCGAAACTACCGAACCGATTTGTCTGAAATTTGGACCGAAGGAAGGCATAGTTGGGCGTGATGAGTTGAAAAGCTTTTGGTGAAGATCGGAAAATATTTACTGCCTTTATGGCACATCAACTTTGAAATTGTAATCATAAACCCCTATTTTTCACATTTCCAAAAAGGCCTTCAAATTCTGTTTTTAAAATGTATTCATACTTTGAGCCCTTCCGGCAAAAACCTAAAAATTTCAAGATTGAATAGCATAAAGTATTATTATTTATTATTATATTATAGTTATAATTCAGCTCCACCAACATGAACAACGAAAAAAATGGCTAATAGATTGTAACCCCTAAAGCTGACACGCTGTATTCATAACTTAAACTTCGACCGTACTAACAAAATTTATTTATTATCCAAGTCACTATACAGTATACATGGTAAAAACTAACAATAAGGCAATATCCCAATCCTATTTCTTAAAACTCGCAGTTGATTTTGGTATTGAACTTGAAACGTGAGAAAATTTTCGTTTCACGTAATTTTCTTATCCCTCAATTGGTTTTTACCTCACCACATCCTGCTGCTGTTAAAATTAGATTTTAAAAATTCAGGAGTTACTCTATACCCAACGTTTGCGGCTACTCTCCTTCGCGGAAATAACGGTAACAAAACACTAATGAAGAGTGAAGAAAACTTTATCATGTCTCGTTTCACCTGTGTTAAATACACCCACCTTTTGTGTCATTTATGATGTTTTATTCAAAAGGTCAAAAGAATTTTCAGTTCAACCACAAGTTTTTAAAAGTCACCGAAACACGACTGCTTATCCAACAATCATTATTTTTAATGAGCAACATAAAGAAATTATTATCTGATGCCTGTATACAGAATTATCCGTTTATTCCCTGGAAATCCAATAATAAAGTTTCTACGATCGCGTAAAGTGCACCTGAATGTTTCATCAAGGAATTTAAAGTCGATTCGGAGTATAGGTTACATGTAGAAGCGAAAATTAAATCCTTTGCAAAAATGTGAATTGCACTATTTTCCCTGAAAAATCAGACAAGCTGTGCGTGACAGGTGCATATCCTTTGTTCGCGTGACAACAAGTGTTCCATCGACTATTATTGTCTTGATAAATACACTTTTAAAAGATGACCTTAAAAATTAACCGAGGCTCCTGAATTATGCATGCAGCTCTAGAAAGTGTTCTTTTACTTAACTTGTTACAAACTACCTCGTAAATATTCTGTACAATCAGAGATTTTATCTGCTGGGTTCTTATTGCCTTATTTTGCAGACGAAAAGTGGAATCAGCTCTTTATATATTCTAAGTATAACTCAACAGTTTTGCACTTGTACTGATACCGCCCCACCCTTCAGAGTCATCTCAACGAACTATAGCTGGCAGCAGACTTCACAAACTTCAAATCAGATTATGCCCGTTTCTTTGTTACCAACTAACTGACAAAACCTGAATCATCTCATTTTCATTTATATCTGCGATCTGTCAGTTCTGAAAGGGCTTTTCCTGCAGCACTTACGGACGAACTTCAGTTCGCAAGTTCCCATTGTAACTGACATTAATGCGCCAACAGTTATTTCGACACGCTTTCCATCTTACATGGCTTTGCTATCTATTATTCTCGACGTCGAGATAGTTCCCGATAACAAATTCATTATCCTCGGAAGATTTGCGTCGGGGAAGGTTGCCACTGTTCGACGTCGACTTGTCAAGTTCAAATTCGTCGGCAATTTAAAACGGGCAAAGTTGAAAACTCGATGAAACCGGAAAACTTCTAACTACCCGTACGGAGGTTTTTCTTCCTTTTACAGCGGATGTTGCAGAATTTATTTCAGACCGTTTCACTGGTTAATTTCTCGGCGTACAAGTTGCACAATTGAGGCTGTACTTCCACGGGTCGGAAATGAGCGCATCTTGGCTTTATGGCCCTGTACCGCATGCACGTAAAACGTGCCTTTATAACAAATGTGAGGATGCAATTTCAATCCAATTTCAGGAAGTAAATTGACAAACTATAGTATCAATTTCTATATGTTTTCTAAATGCTCGCAGACAGAAGGAAAGAACATCATGTCTTGTAGATTGATAATAATTCATCATAGCATAGCGTTAGTTGGCAAACCACTCGGTGTAGATTAATCGCTCTCTTCGAGGAATGACTTTGGCTTTGAAGGATAACCGGAAAGGAGGTCACCGCAGGATTAACTTGGAAGCTTTTTCAATTAAGCAACGAATCTAACTAGAGTTTCAGTCAATTATTGTTTTAAGCGAGGTTGTTACAAGCGATTTAACACAGCAGGTGGCTTTAAAAAGGAAAGAGTTGACATTATGGCTGATGTAGCAACCAAATGTTAAAGGGAACCTTTCTTTGCACCAACGATGTTACGATCATTTGATTTTTCGTTTTGTCGTTTTATACGGACAGAATGTAGTGTAAAAGCGACGTTTTTCGCCATTCCTTCCTTTTCTTAACTATTGAGAGAGACTTTTAAGTAATTTCAGCTGAAAATCTACTAAACTATCAAAGTTCCTCTTATTACAAATACGTACCTACCCTAAATATTTAATTTCTCTTTTTTGCTATATTACCCTCTCGTTCCATTTTCACTCACTTTCTTTTGCCCTTCCCATTCCTTTCCCGAAAATCATCATCTTGGTTTTTTCTACATTTAGTTCCAACCTTTTTCTCTTCAGTTCTTATCATTTCTCTCATCTCTTGCTTCTCAATCACAGCATACGCCAAACAGCACACTTTCTCTTTGCCCACCACAATTCCTCCTGCCTGCACCTTTGTCACACCTCTGTCTAACCCCTTTTCTTGACCAGAAACATTCGCTCTCTATTCCATTCACCCTAACTACATTCTTCGTGTCTTTGTATATTTCTTTTATCCTCCTGACCAGATTCCCACTCAATCCCATTTCTCTCATGTGCTCCCGCAATCTTCCCCTGCCTACACTATCAATCGTTGCTTTGAGGTCCACGAATAACGCGTACATTTTCCCGTTCTTCTTTTTTATTTCTCATCCTGTTATAATGGTTTAATATGTACACGTTGTCCATGGTACCCTTCCCATTCTGAAACCTGACTGGCCATCTGACAAGCTCTTCTTTCTTTCTAATTCCTCTTTCATTCTTTACCCTATAGTATCATTGTATACAATTTATATCATGTATGCTCAAGACGGTTATCCCCCCGCAATTTTTTACTGCTTTTGCGTCTCCTTTCTTGTACATAGGGTAATTTTCCCTCTCTATCAATTGTCGGGGAAACCCCTCTCCCTTCCATACTCCATTCAGAATCTCGACCAGCCTGCCTATCATCTCTTCCGTACTGTAAATTCACGCTTTATTCCTTATCCCATCCCTTCCAGGTGCTTTCTCTTTTTTCAGTTTTTCTATCTGCCTCTTCACTTCCTGTTTTGTTATTTCTGTGCTTTCTAGTTCCTGCCCCTCCTCTCCATTCCTTTGTCCTAATTTTTTTCTTCTTCTCCTTCTAATAGCTCTACAAAATGCCTTCTCCATTCCCCTATCTCTATCTTTCCCATTCCATCTTCTCTCCCTTTTTTCCTCTGGTGATTTATGTACTTCCACGCTTCTTTTTTTGTTCTTATACTTCCTATCCTTTGTTCTTCTTCTTCTTTCATTTGTCTATTCTTTTCCCTGCATTCCTTCTTGTATTTTTCTTTGGCCTTTAGATTTTCTTCCCTTTTAGTTTTCCCTTTTTTCATTTTCTTAATTCACTTTTTATCTCTCTTTTTGCCTTCTTACATTCTTTATCAAACCATCCCCTTCCATATCCCTGACTATCTTCCATTAGTATTATTTCCTCTCATCTTACTGCTCCTCTTATACTTTTCTCCAGTTGTTTGATTTTTTCTTCCACCCCCTTTGCTTCGAACTTTGCTTTTCCCAGCCTTTGCCTGCATTCCTTGATTGTCTTCTCATGCAATCTTTCTATTTTTATTACCTTTTTTGTTATGTCTCTGTTATTTCGATCTTCCTTCTCTCTTTGTATTTCTCCCTCTAACGGCATGTGGTCTGATTCCATCCTTTCCTCCATCCTGAACTTCTCCACCTTTTCCTACGCCTCTTCATTTTCTACGTATCCGGATAAAACGCTGCTTCATCATTCATTTTGATCGGCATGACAGACTTAACATATGCATCTGAATTTCACATTTTTTGAAAGGACAACTATTTTTTGATGCAAGTCGAATTTTATCGGAGGTAAATACATAAGAGGTAGACTTTTTATCGATAAACTTGTTTTTTTTTCACAAAACTTTGAATATCATGGTATCACTCGAGACTCTTGCGCTAAGACGCTCGTGAATTTTCTAAACGATCAAAATTCGAGAGATTTTTCCCAATGGAACCCAAAGTTGAGTGATATTATAATACATGCACGAAAAAAAATCATTACAAAAGTAACCACCAATAGGTAAAGCATTAGTATATAGACAAGGCAAGGAATCACCCGATGCACCTCATCATTGTTTTCTTCCCAATTTTCCTAGTTGATATGCCTAAATGGCACTTCTCGTGGACCAATTGCGAATAAACGCTGATAAAACGAGGACCAAGAACGAGGATTTAGATTGAGGAAGTGTGAAACGCGGTGGTGAAAAGAGGAAAAAACAAACAAAACAAGTCATTCAGGGCAGAAAGAGGTAACAGAATAGGTAGAGAGGGGCGAAACCTGGCGTGCCTAATGCAAACCACAATGTTCAACGCGCGGCAAATCTGTTTTCATCAGCGAAGTGTATCCTAGAGCCGGTTCGTTCTTCTACGAAATCTTAAAAATAGTCTACCTTAAGCGGGGATCGATCTTTACCTGCGGAAACTTGCCTCAACAACCCGATCCGAGAGGTTCTTTTAGAATGAAACAAGAATTACGTGATTGCTGGTTTGGGTGGTGGCTTAGCACCTCCTAACACTTGTTTTATTCGAAAATAGTCACTCGGGCCCTGTGTTGTTGAGGCGAGTTTCCGCAGGTAAAGACCGATCCCCACTAATTACAATGTAGACTATTTTTAAGATTTCATGAGTATAAAACAGTAGTAATAGCTTAAAGCACTATTCCCGCCCTCAGCTGTAAAAGCCAAAAAGAAATCCTATAGAGGCGCCCGGATTAAGTAATGAGTAAGTTTAAAAAATAAGCTATCCAGTTACAAAAACAAATGTATCTCTTCATTGGGCGATTTTCAGTCAACAAATGTTTGTCTTTGGTTAATAAAAGTGAAGTGCATTAATCAGAGTCAACCGATCCTACACATTTTTGGGGAGTTGATGCCACCGCCCGTGTTTCCCATCATCGATGCTCAATTGTAATTAGTAAAATAGTATAAACTTTACTTGTCCTATAATTAGTGGTGTATTAGTGATAGATTTTTTTCTCGCTTCAAACGTACGGAAATGGATAAACAGATGCTGTTGAATGACTTGCTAATTGAAATTTTATTACAGTCGGATGACAAGACGGATTTCAAGAGTTATACCTACTCATCCCGTTATAAGTTATTGAAAAAAACTTTGGAGATTACTTGTTTTTTGCAATTTCTCTCGTTTGATGCGTCAATCTTCCCGCGGGTGGCTCCCTGTAATCAAGATTTCACATCTTTATCAACAATAAACCCATCATCGAGCCAAGTTAATTATCCTTCGACTGCGTACTCGTAATAATCGTAACCCCCGTAATGAAGAGAGAAATCGATGAGGGCAGACGCGCCGACCTTTATTACCCGCCATAAAATTTCCTCCAATCAATTCCGACAATTAAATCAATCCGAAGATGACCCGAGGGATCCGAGCAGCTGGAGGCCGATGCGATTTGAATAAACAATCAAGACTCGAGATGATTTCTATTATTATGTTTTTCAATTTCAATATTGCATCAACAAATTAGAATCGTTGACGCACTCGTTTAAATTAATCCGCGCCAATAAATAAATATGACATTGGATGGAATTTCAATTATGTAAGAAGATTTACTTACCTCCTCGTAAAAACGTAGCTGGGGCACCGGAACCTCCGAGATGTTCTCGCAAAAATCCTTAAACAAAAGATAACCTGCAACAAAAAGATGGAATTAGTGGCGGAGCCATGAAATTTTAATATCGAAATGTTCGTGGGAAGGAAACTTTTCGTCTGTGAAATATGGTAACGAACCGAAATTGCTTTTCCAACATTCCGTGGATATTTCGCCGACTTTTTGTTTTCAAACGTCCTTATTAAATCCCCGCTGACTCGACCGAAATCCTTCAACAACCCCAACGGATATTACTGCGATGTCAACTATTTTGGTTAATAATCCGGACGACCCAGACAGGTAAATCAAGACGAATGGAACGACGCCGGGCTATTAGGGAATCGGGGGCCATGCAAATACGTATTTTCCCTTCACATTTATGTACATATCTTTGGATTTTTCGCTTGTTTACCACAGAAACTTCCAAACCCTGCTTGGTGGGGTCGAGGTCAGGTGAACAGTAAATTATGCACCGCTGCAACTTCAAAGCTCCAGAAATAATTAACTGGAGTAAACAGAAAATGCAGAGGATAGAGGATCATCCTTGAGATTTCCGTCCTTCGTTTTTCATTCATAACTCACTCGTACCTTGAGTAATGGTCCTGCCACTTGACACGGCGATAATAATTTGAGTCTCTTAACAATCAGGAGGTAGTAAAAGAAATGGCTGGAGCAGAGTCCTGAAAATTGAAACGAATGGATTTTATCGTTCTTGAATATTTTAGTGCGACCATTTCAAGCCGTTAATCTTTATCTCGGTCGATCTATCTGTAGCATAAATGCGAATCTTTGTCATAAATGGGGGTTTATGGCAGATGGCAGACGGAAGTTACACGCTTGCAGGTATACCAATGAACCCATGTAACACTACGCCATTTCCAATTTTTTTGAAATATCAGTTTGAAATTTTATGGTTTCATATACGTATATGAACGCTAATTTTGACACATTCACAAACTTTTTGTTACTTCCGGTTTCACCGGAAGCTGCGTTAATTTTGTTATTTTGAATAGCAAGGTGACGTTTTTTTACGAGATTCGAAAAACATTTTAATTCTCTTTACGATCATATCAAAAAAGCTCATAATAAGTTTCAAAGATGGCCGCCAGACGGCTGAGATGCTTTTAGTCAAGTTGGCTGTGATTACTGCCATTTTAAGTTAAAGGTTAAAGTGACTATTAAGGGACACTCAACAAGAGCCTTTTTTATGTAAAACAGGCTACATATTACGATTTTATCATTACTTGGTAAGAAAAATGCATTAAACAAAAAAAATTGAAAAAATGTGAAAGCTCACCACCAGGAACGAACGCCTATGATGATATTATTAAAAATCTGAAAAAATCCAAAAGAATGCCCTTTATAACACTAAGCTATGCTCCAGGACCCTATATACGATAGTGCCCCAGGAAAAATGAGGATCTAGACGATTCCAAACTTTGATTTTTGTTGTGGAGGTATAATAAAGTGTTCTTACAACATTGAATACAAAAATAAAGAAATTTTTCCAGGGGTCCCATTTTTGTGGATCTAAAACCAATTTGGACCATGAAAATGGCTTTTTGCACGAATTTTTTTATCGGAAACTATAGAAGATACCATGCACACTTTCATTTTCCACCAAACATTCACCTATCCCTCGCTTACCAAAATTTAAAATTTGGTAGAGATGGGCCCATGCAGTCGCTTATTGTATAAGGTCCTTTTAAAATTCTATCAATTAAAATTTTCGAATAATTTTAAGAAAATCGATTTTTCTAGTACCCCTTTTGGAGGGGCGTATCTCCTTAGGAAGCCTTTGATTTATTAACGACCTCAAATTTATTTTAAGGTAGGGAATCTCATGCTGAAGCTTGAGAACGTAATTCTGGGACACCTTGTATGTTCACAGTAAATTTCTCGTAAACGAAGTAAAATATGAAAATTCGCTCGGATAGGTTCATTTATATATAGTACCTATAAACCAAATTGGGCACTTATTAAATCCATCAAGATAGCAAATGCTGTTCCGCATATTTAACGCATTTTTGCAATTTATGAAAGAAATCATCATTCATCGTTATTAATAACTTTAAAATCTCATCGATTATTGATGATAATTTGTCGCATTTGACAATCCTGCCATAATCATCGCACGTATCATAAATCTGATTGATCTGATTAGTAATTTTTGGCTTTCTGAAACGCGTAATCAATAAAGAAGTAGCGAGGCGGGTCGAGGAGTTAGTTAGAGGAGGAAACAAACGACAGAATATGGAGGAAGTAATGAAAGTACGGTGGAAGGGGAAAGTCAAGGGGAAATATCGAGCAAGTACAGAGAAGTAGGGAAGTACATTTTTCGGAGGAAGTTTAGTGAATACATTAACATCTGCGGTTCGCCCCTCAAATTTCCCACGTCATTTTTAACTTTTACGCTTCGTGGAGCAAGTTAAGAAAATTGATCGAAAAACATCAAATCTCTACGTTGCAGGGTCCTGCGAATCCGAAAAAGTGTGTGTCTGTCTGTCTGTAAGCACTTTGCAGCTTAAACTAGTGAACGTATCGAGATGAAAATGTATTCACGCTTGTGCCACTTAAAAAAAAGGGAGGTTACTGCAATCACTAAAATTTTCGAATTTGAGATAACATCAGATCTTCATGTTTTGAGGTCTCAGGAATCCAAAAAAGTGGTTTTAAAAATGTGTCTGTGTGCGCCTCGTCCAGCAATCCCATCCTCGTCCCGGAATATAATACTTTTCCTTCTAGTTACACAATATTCTATTTTTGAGTTGCAGGCGCAGTGGTAAATGTAAATTTTCCAACAAATGAATCAGGCGAAACGGCCCGATATAGCATCGTGCTTCTGACGACTGCTTTCACAAAACCATTCGTTCGTCTGCAAAGTTACCCAAGTTCTCGCAGTCATAAAACGACATTTTCCGTTTTCGGCCATTAATGTTTAACTAGCTAATAGGTATTAAGGGAGGAAGTAAACCACCCTCCATCTTAAACCGGGAGTAATATCGTTAAAAGTTTTAAATCCCACGATCCTTGATTAGCCGAAGACGGTGCCATATTTCATCCCCGATCGTCCTCATCCACGATGAGACCTAACCACATCCCACGATTAATATTAAACGATGCACCAGCTGGCAATTAATCATTTGGTAAACTATTAAACATTCATCAGAATGCAATCTTGGGTTGTTTACTTTAGCTAATGGTACGTCGGTTAGTTTTCCTCATCCTTCGACATGACGACGTGTTGTTCCAGTGTTGAAAAGATTGAAGGGTTGACGCTATTTATATCACCCTTCAGTTCGGGGATTTATAAGATTTCGTTTTGTTTACGCTGCGGTGGAGTAGCAGACACATACAATGCTCTATATGGATATTTTTCATGCAAACATAATATTATTGTGAAATATACACGTAGTGATTTTCTCCATTTCCGAGAATAATAAATCGAAATATTATTCTGTCTCGTTTTCAACTTGATTTGCTTTTGATTTTCTTGGGGGCACATTTCACAGCTTCATCAATATTCAGGGTTGCGCCAGCTTTTTCTCCGATCTAGATAACCTCAGGTTATTAATCTTCCGACATGATGCTGCTGCATAAATATGGAACCTTTGTGTGGTCTGCGGTGGAAAAACTCGTCGCCACAACAAACTCTTCTTTTTGTGAGCAAGAAGTTTATGGTATCCTTGGATTCCAACTTTGGCACCTCGGTTTTATGACCTTTGATATAGTGCAAGACTGTTCGTTATCCCCTCAGCCTTCAGTTCAATTCTTTCGATGTGCAGTTAATTGATTTATTCCGCAAAAGCTTGAAGGTCGATTATGAAGCTCCTGTTCGGTATAATTTCCGGTTTGGACAACCGTAAAGATTCATTAATTCCGTGTGTTCATGCTGGTAAATGCGATTATTCCAGGGACTTGAACATGTCCTAATTGCTGTTTAGTACTTCCGGGTTATTCATAGCTTTATGATGTGTTGGGGTTCATTATCTGGAATCGACTATTAGGTGCGATAACTGAAGATTGGTTAACTCGGAGCTAATTTCCATCAAATCATCTATCTACGTGGTTAAGATTTCGACTGTGGCATCAATAACTACGTAATAAACTAACGTGGCCCCACGTTGGGCGCCAAAACTGTTCAGGACAGGGAATGGCCGCCCCTTCAAAGTGGTTTATTATTGTTATTTCCAAACAATCACAGCTTTGCGTTAATCGCACGACAATTCCGATTCGCTATTGTGATTTATTGACCAAATCACTTATCGGTTTAATTAATTATACATGATATGAACATGTGCGAGTTAATGATAAAAATATACGTATTTATCCCCTCTTACAGGTTGACGAGTACTGTGCACGTGTGTTTACGCACGCGTTATACAGGATAAGTGCAAATTCTAGCTGTACTTTTCCTCGGAACCATGTAAATATTGCAATTAAATGAAAGGAAAGTCCTAGTAAGTATATAAAAGATATTAGCTCGGTAGTTTCGTGACCACAGACAGATAGAAACCACTACAAACTAAAGATTTCCTTTCAAATCGATTTTCCGCGCAATTTCATAAACTTCTTCAGCAAGAGGTTAGGGTCCTTGGACAACTTCTGATAAAGCAATCGTCAATTAGTGCGAAGTGGAGCCGAGTCGATTCCTTTCGCTCCCTCCCGCTCGTGTAGCCCACGGCGTAACATTATCCACATCCAATATAGGAAATGGGATTTAAGAGTTTTCCACTGATCGGGGGATATTTTTTTTTTGTGTTGCCATCAGCACTACACAACATCGTCTCGCTCTGGAAATAGCCTTCCGGATAATTGTCGAGCGGGCGCTTTATTATAAATTCTCCACTGCTTTCCACCCTCATTAACTTTCAGGTGAAGACTGATAGTGGAGGCGAGACCGTAAATTTTTATTCCTATCCCGCATTAATGGGGAAAAATTCGCCATGGACCCTCTTAGCCTGGAAACTCTTGGAATAAGTCAAGCGGGAAATTTTACGTTCTCGTGCATTTTTAGTATATTACGGTAGTTATTAGTGTTGATGGTAAGTGCAAAAAGGTAATAAATTATCGTCAACGGAGGTAGTAACTATATTATTTTTTATATAACTACATATAATTTTACGGATATAAGGGAAGATTCTATAGCACTATTCATTCCGTCTAATCCATAACGCCTACAGGAACATATCAAACTGTGGAAATGAAACGATTCGCTATTGTTATAATAACGTGTAGGTTCAAAATGATAAAAGCGAATTGGTTTCCACAGAAACAAAAAATAACAATGCATAACAGCATCCATAGCTGGTAAGTAAAACAACGTCGTCCATGAATTTACCGAGTACTGTTAAATAACATTACAGCAATGGTGAAGACGAGTAATCAAAGCAAACTGTAAAAGAGGACGCAAAGTCGAAGTTTAGAGAGCTTTAGCGGAGCTGAAAAGCCAGCAGTTAAGTGCAGAATTAATTACTGAGGCCAAGCCGAAGCTTTGTGAATTTTGCTGAAGACGAACTACAGGGTGAGTCTGAAAGACTCCACGTCCTTTATACCACAGAATCTACTATTCAAATGATGAAGCTTGGTGCAAAAATTATTGGTCAATTGTGATTCCTCTTGATGTTATAAGCCGCCAAAAATCTTCATTTTTAAACGTTATTTTTAAATATCTTTTGAAAGGTGTATCGTAGGATTTTGAATTTTTGCAGAGTGGCCCCGATGTTATTTGCCCTTGAACTTTTTTGTGTTTGAAAATATTGCTAATTTGCGGCCGTATTCCCCGTTCAATTCTAAAACTTTTTTGGCTCTTAAATTTTTTCGAAAAAACTAACCTCTTACGAGAAAAATTGAAAAAACCGAAAACATGATGCAGGTAATCATACCTTAAAATCAATGATGAGCCTACCTCATAAAAAAGTGAAATTACCATCAATGTTTTTTCTTCAGTTGTGAGCAATGGTTCTGGGCACAGATGTAGGACAACACCTTCAATGCAAAAAAACAGTTGAAATGTGATGCGTGTCAACGTACACTTTGATCTTTATTGAAATTGTAGGTTTATCACGATGATCATGTTTTCGGTTTTTTCAATTTTCCTCGTGAGTGGTTAGTTTTTTCGAAAAATTTTAAGAGCCAAAGAAGTTCTATAATTGAACGGGAATGCGGCCGCATAGGCAAATTAGCAATATTTTCTAACATAAAAAAGTTCAAGGGCAAATAACATCGGGGCCACCCTGTATAACAGGGATCCGCTTTTTGGATAATGTCTTAAGTACCATCAGTAGTTGCATCTTGGTCTGTAACAATGTTGTGCAAAAATTCAAAATCCTACGATACACCTTTCGAAAGATATTTAAAAAGAACGTTTAAAATGAAAATCTTTGGCGGCTTATAACATCAAGAGGAATCACAATTGACCAATAATTTTTGCACCAAGCTTCATCATTTGAACAGTAGATTCTGTGGTATAAAGGATGTGGAGTCTTTCAGACTCACCCTGTATAATGGGTATTTACTGGGTGCAAAAAAAGCAAAAAGAGACACGACAAGAGAGTTACGAAAATGGAAGAAAAGGGGAGTTTATAAATGTAGGAACAAATGGAGAAACTGTAATAGATTACGTAGGTAATAGTAAATGAAGAAGCGTGGCAAGAAGTAGAGAAGTTCAGAATAGGGGAAAGGGTGGAATCAGGCCATATACCGTTAGAGAGGGTTTTGAAGAAAGGAAGGAGAAAGAAATAGAGTAAAAGCAACAAGAAAGGTAATAATAAAGGAAAAATGGGACGAGAGAGCAATCAATTGTTCTTTTAACTTAGTTTCTATCGCGTTCACATCGTCTTGAGATGAATAGAAATAATAGAAATACTTTCAACGTGATTTCTGCCCTCGATTCAGCTTCTAATTTAATTTTTGAATTTTCATTCTTTTTAAATACTCGATTCGCAAACAAAACAAGACAAAACCTTTTCTGGTGTTTCTACCTTTTCCGTTTCCTTGAAATATCATTTAAGAAGACTGAAGTCTTTCTTCTCGCCCAAGAAACTTTCTATGTTCACAGGTTTTCCTTTGTGTTATGGTGCTTCAATTAAATTGCTGCACTTTCGTCTAAAACATTTTGCTTGTATAGAACTTGCATTACAATGTCATCAAAGTTTCCGTATTTGATATCTTGAAGTCACGAATTTTCGGATCCTGTGCCAGCAGAAGAGAGAAACTTTCGCTTGGAAAATTTAACAATACCCAATGAGAATCTGTTACGGATTTAAGAAAATTAACAGGGATTTCTGTGAATTTGCAAGAATTTCATGAAGATATAGATTATATTGGGATATATGATCATTTATTCAATTGACCAAAAAGGTTTATGGTGTACAAATTTTCATTGGCTGTTGACCCCTCGACGAAAGCAGTTAACTTGGGTCTTGGGTCAGCTTGGCTTGATTGTTAGTTTTGCGTTTTAACAAAATTCACGAAACTTCGGCTTCGCCTGGGTCATTATACTTTTCACTTCACTACTCGATGTCGGCTCCGCCAAAGCTCGCAAAAACTTCGGCTTCTCAGTTTTTATAGTTTCATTCCCGGGTTGGGCAGATTTAAATCAACAGATTTTTTTGAAAAACAGACCCGCCATACAAAACACTATTTTCAGAACCTTGCGGCTTGCCCCGTTGATGGCATGATATCCGCACTGTCTCGTCAATTAAAACGTACGTGTCCGACTTTAATCTTGCCGGAGTGGAGAAAACAGAAAAAGGAATAAGACAATAAGTCGGGGGGTGATAGCGTCTCCAGCGAATCCCGCCTATATATTTCACAGAGTTAGTGTTGTGGAGGAGATTGAAGATGCAATGTATGCGCCACTATCTGCCCCTCGGGAGTTGAACGGAGACGAATCAAAAGGGGCGGAAAGAGCCCCTAAGCCCTCTATTAATAACTCCAAGACTCCGCTGGTGGATCAAATACGAATCCGGCCATGCGTTTCAATTGGTTGTTTGCGAACAAAAAGGCTGCATATTCGTTAACCCCTCTATAAATAGGACTCAATCGAATGAAAACACGACACAACACTTGTCCGGTTAATTAGATGGAATTGCTCTAGCCAGATGTGTCGACCTTGATGAAAACAAAATCTCGGGACCTCCGTGAAAGTACAAAGCAATCAACTCTTCTGTCTTGAACTTGTAGACGTCTGGCACCGACCCGAATCAATCATCTCCTTATCGATTCCTCACAGTGCAAACAATATCGTCATAAATCTGAATGTCTTATCGTTTCTCGATACGGCATAAATTTACCAGTGGGAATTAAAAGAATTATTGATGAAGACGAATCCTCCGGAAAGACCGAAAGGAAGGATCCTTGTTTTATGCGTCGTGGCCGCGTTATCGATCCGTTCGACTTTGAGAAAAGATCAGGACTATGAGTGTCCGTCACGCTGCAATGGAATCTGCTAATGCAAAATGCCATCACTAATGACACCTCCGGGGCTGATTTCCGACCAAGCGGCATGCAGAAAGGCTACATCATTCGTCGCTGCCACAAAGATCAGCAGAATCGCTCGTAAAAACAGTTTTAGTTCAGGATTACAATACTTTAGAGCTTAGCAGACCTGAATCGTGAGAACTCACTTCATTTGCGGACGAGCAGGGATGGCTTTAGGTTCTCCGAAAATGCAATCTTCTTGGGAATTCCCGGGAGCTTCGTGGCTAGTGTCTTTCTGAATGCACTTCAAGCGAGTCACGTATTGTTTACAGCGAGGTTTAGGATGTGCAAAACACAACTTGGAAGAACGTGTGGCGTTGTATATCTACTTTCTGTTAATATAAAAACATCCACTTGAAAGGACTGATTATTTAATTATGGTTTTCAGTCGTCCTGTAGATCAGATTCTCTCAACAGATTGGCAATTGAAAAACCAATAATATATATATACAGGGTGAGTCTAGTTGGACAAATCAGCGCTCTAGCGTTTAAGATATTGAAATTGGAAATTCCATTTTTGGATATGTTGTAGCTGAAATGGTCCCCTACGCATGGGACCCATGAAGAAAGCTCCAGTTTTATTCAAACCGAAATTATTAAATAAAAACGAAGGCCTAAAAATATTTTTTTCGATATTGTTGCATTTTTTAGGGTTATTTTGTTAGAGATTCTTTTTCTCTTTATGGAAACAGAATTTTTTTAAGAAAAAAGTTAATAGTATCCGAGAGATAAATTATTTAAATAATAAAGATCTTTAATTATTTCCTAAGGAAAACCACGGGTGCCGTGGCTTTAACAACTGAAAGGCAGTCTAGCTTATACTGCAGACTGTACCCAGAATGACAAGTGTCAGTTGGAAATGTCATTTGGGGTCGTTTGTGGAAAAGTAATGCAAAACTGCGAGTTTTTGCTCTTTTCTTTACAGATAATTAGGTAATTTTTATTGCTTGATGGATTTTTTACTAAATTCGCCGAATACAAGTGTCTCGGATTGTCACCCGATTGATGTTTTTTACATTGCCATTGGAATCGAGTGGTTCGACCAAGAAAAGCTATTCTCGTCAGTCAGAAGGGAATTGGAATAGTTTCTAACAGTTTACTAAGTGAGTACATTGCTTGTCAAATAAGGTGATTTTGTTGTCTTATTAAAAAGTTAATCCTATTTCAGTCGATAAGTTTTCACACTTACGAAAAGAAGATTTATCATCATCGGATGTCGAGGGGTCCATTGATATTCCATGTAGCAAATGTTGAGACTGTTGATGTAATGAAAAAAGACAAAGAAGCGTTGAGCAAAGTGAAACCAAGAAAATTCAAGATGGAGGGTGTACAGTGTACAGATGAAATATGAATTGATGCAACGAAGGTGTTATGTAGCAGTCACATCACCATGAATCGAAATTAGGAACAAGTAGATGTCGAAGCAAAATGGCTTGATTGTGGCTATGAAGTTATTTCGAGCGGTGGTCATCAAAGATGCTTGCGAACATCCAGAAATCACAACATGAAGAAAAAGAGCACAGGAGGATGTTGAGTAACATCGAATTAAACAATCATCTATTATTTCAAGTGAACGTTAAAATTGGACGGAGACTATTGTCACCGCATTGTTATTTATTTATTTATCAGTACGTTTGATGTTGCAACATTTATGTAAACCTCTATCCCTTGTAGTCCACTGCATTTTAATCTAAATCACGATTCGTTAAGATCGAGGTTAAGATCACATTTTTTCTATTAAAGTTTGTACCTATTCTTATTAGAAAGTGACGAAATAGGCCTAATGTTTATTTGAAATTTTGTCACTGTTTTATGGGATGTAATAAAATGTTTATACTGAATTTTAAATCGTCCTGTTAGTAACTATTCCAATTCCCTTCTGGCTGACGGGAATAGCTTTTCTTGGTCGAAACTTGGGTGAAACCCAGACACTTGAATTCGGCGAATTTATCACAAAATCCATCAAGCATTAAAAATTACCTAATTATCTGTAAAGAAAAGGGCAAAAACTCCCATTTTGCATTATTTTTCCACAAACAACTCCAAATGACATTTCCAACTGACACTTATTGTCATTCTGGGTACAGTCTGCAGTATAAGCAAGACTGCATCTCAGTTGTTAAAACCACGGCACCCGTGGTTTTCCTTAGGAAATAATTAAAAATCTGTATTATTTAAATAATTTATCTCTCGGATATTATTAACTTTTTTCTGCAAAAAATTATGTTTCCATAAAGAGAAAATGATTCTCTAACGAAATAACCCTAAAAAATGCAATATGGAAAAAAAAATTTTAGACTCTCGTTTTTATTTAATAACTTTGATTTGAATAAAACTGGAGCATTCTTTATGGGTCCCATGCGTAGGGGACCATTTCAGCTACAACATTATCCAAAAATACAATTTCCAATTCCAATATCTTGAACGCTAGAGCCACTGATTTGTCCAACTAGACTCACCCTGTATATATAATATAACTTCTTTCAGAGCCAATTTTGATGGGGAAGTCAAGTGGCTTTCTATGGACTACATTTCGACAATGTCAGTAATCCCAAAATGTTTTTATTTCATGAGCTAACGTCATGTCACTATGTAATTTTAAATGGCATGGCACCCTGTATATTTCTTTATTGTCTATTTGCATTTTTGTTTTTCTTCACAAATGTAATAAAATCACACTCTTTGACAAATATTTATTCGGTCATTGTTAAGTTGAACACTGAAAATTTACAAGAATACAATTACCTACTGAAAAGCTACCTTGATGAAATTCTACAATTTATATTACTTTATTTAGAAAAGTCGGATCGAATAGCATTGAAATCAAGAAAACCGGGAGTGGAAGCAATATCGGAACTTACATTTTACCACTTGTAAAGCATGCCCTGTCCTGCTCAATAACAGAAATCATTGTGTCTCCAATAAAAGGAGATTTTTTATTAGTTTTTGATACTTTTTCGACATTATTGTGTTCTGCGATTTGGCAACAAAGGACAATTTTGAGTACAAATTTGAACGTGAATTATACCCATTGAATTCTGTCACCCCCAACACAGCCTGTCGTTTTAAAACATCGTAAACGGATCTTAAACTTACCTTACAACTTTTGTTGAAACAATTTTTTGATAAAGTGAATAGTTTGTGAAATAAACGGCCAGATATTCAGGGTGGGTAATTTTTCGATGCTCACCATTAGTATCTCGCAAATCATAATAGATGGAGAGTAGTTTAAATTGAAGAAAAGTTGCGCTAATTCTTGGTGATTCTTTAGAGAATTCTCCGATATTTTGATTCGTTCCTGAGTTATGGCAAAAAATCAGAAAATTGTCAATTCAAAAATAAATTAATATCTTCCTAACGATTGATGTTATTTAAATGAAACTTGGAACTTTTATATTTTTGACACCTGTCAATTGAATGGCATTGACAGAAATTTTCCAGACCTTCTAGATTTTGAATAACAACTGTGTTTGAGTCTTTTACGGCTGAAATATTGAATTTTGACAAAAATCTGAAAAAATTGGCTTTTCAAAAATGTTGTCAGCATAAACTTTTTTGACAAATGTCAAAATTTGAAAATTGGTATGAATAATTTGTAAAATCAACCTAAACTTATGAAAAACAATTGCAAAAAAGTAAGCCGACTTCTTCAATCTCTTATAACACGTGCGAAAACAACTTTAGCTGGTAATGAGTAATTGTAATGCATTGCTTTTTTTAAATAGTAATTGGTAATTGTAGTGCATTACATTTTCTTAGTAATTGTAATGGAAAACCCGGGAAAACCATTACTTTTTTTACCCTTAATTGATAAACGCAAAAATATAACTTTTATGAAAAATGTAATTCTGTGAAATGAAATAACCACCCCAGGAAGTAGCTAGTTACTACTGGTATCAGAGTTAACCCTATCCCAGCGGGGTTCTGTTTACCTACCGCCTTCCAAGCAAACATTGATGCATTCTGAAGAGTACACAAGGTAGTTTCACAGTCTCGTTCCACAAAATTTTACTTACTGTTTAGGACGCGTTTCGGAGTGTTACTCCATCTTCAGCTATAAAAGAAATTAACACAAAATACAAAACAGTTGCCTGGGAAATGAAAAAACGTTAGGGTCAAAGAAAAATAACAGCGGTCGGATTGAGACCTGTGTCGCGCTCCTTTCTTTGCTATGGCATAGACAGAGACGGGTACAGTTGCGCTGAACCTGACCGTCTCCATCTGGTCGGCGCGCAGAAGCTGCTTTTGACTTTAGTGTGACTTTAACCTTTTCCCACCACCCACCAAATTTCCCCAAACTTTCGCGCCTTTCTTCAATGTTTGAGCGTCTTTCGATCGATTTACAGTGCGACCCAAAAGCTGTTATTTTTCTTTGACCCAAACGTTTTTTCATTTCCCAGGCAACTGTTTTGTATTTTGTGTTAATTTCTTTTATAGCTGAAGATGGAGTAACACTCCGAAACGCGTCCTAAACAGTAAGTAAAATTTTGTGGAACGAGACTGTGAAACTACCTTGTGTACTCTTCAGAATGCATCAATGTTTGCTTGGAAGGCGGTAGGTAAACAGAACCCCGCAGGGATAGGGTTAACTCTGATACCAGTAGTAACTACTAACTAGCTTGAAAAATGGACCAAGCTTTCAACCATTCTGAAGAGGTTTTCCTGCTATTGTTAAGTAGCGATATTCTCTGCAATTACTCCGGATTTAATATTTCTATAGAATTGAAATAATTTCCTAGCTGAAGAAAATAAAACTAACTTTAGCCATCTCAAGCAGTGGTAAATTTTGAAACGCAATTGTTATTCAAATTATATTAAAATTAAATAATAAATATATACTGTTTTTATAACGTGGCATTTTTTAAAATTCCAATTAGAGTTGGCCGTATGTTTCAATTTACTGCAGATCTCAAAATCTGTGAGCTACAATTGGACATTTAAGAAATGCCACGTTAAAAGTAATGTATAAAGTAATGCATTACATTTATTGAGTAATTAGTAATTGTAATGCAGGAGTTTTTGAAAAAAGTAATTAGTAATTGTAATGCATTACAATTTCGACGAAGTAATGAGCTACAATTAGACATTTAAGAAATGCCACGTTAAAAGTAATGTATAAAGTAATGCATTACATTTATTGAGTACCTAATTAGTAATTGTAATGCATTACTTTTCGAAAAAAGTAATTAGTAATTGTAATGCATTACAATTTCGACGAAGTAATGTGTAATGGTAATGAATTACTTTTTAAAAGTAATGTTCCGACCACTGGTAAAAATTAATAAATTACGTCTTGCGGCCGTGTGGACTCAGGCTTTCACATATTTTCTCAACAACGTTATTGTTGGTTACATTTTTGAGAAGTTAATTTTTCTGTATATCTGGCGGTGTTAAAATTCAATATGGCGCCCATAAAACAAAGAAAGAGTTGACTGTCAATGGCATTCAGTTGACAGTTGTCAAAAATATGAAAGTTCCCAGTTTCATTTAAATAACATCAATCGTTAGAAAGATACTAATTTTTCTTTAAATTGGCAATTTTCAGATTTTTTGTGATAACTCAGGAACGAATCAAAATATCCGGGAATTCTCTTCAGATTCTTAATCCCCCATCCCTTGGAACAAAATAAAATCAGTTTTCACACGCATATCATATACTATTTTTTCTACAAACACGATTAAAAGTAGAAGTTTTCAAATCATTAATTGAAAACGTCCATAAAATTCACCGTAACTAAGGTACAGTGACAATTTGTTGCCGCGACTTGTTTAATTGTTGTTTTTAACAGTGTTTGTAGAAACAATCGATTTTTTTTTATTTTCGGTCAAAAGGGCTCTGAGAATGAATACACTTTTAGAAGCAGAATTTGAGGGTCTTCCTTATCGTGACGTGAAAAATGGGGGTTTGCATTTAAAATTTAAAAGTTGATGTGCCAAAATGGCATTTCCGGTTCCACGATTGGCTCCAGATCTAAGTTAGGTTACGAGATGCCTATGTTCCAAATTTTAGCCAAATCGGTCCAGTAGTTTTGGCTGTGGCGTGATTACAAACGAACGTACGTACGTGCGAACGTACATACACACAGACATTTTAAAAACCCCTTTTTTGGGTTCCTGAGACCTCAAAACGTGAAGATCTGGTGCTATCTCAAATTCGAAAATTTTAGTGATTGCAGTAACCTCCCATTTTTTTAAAATTGTGATGGGGTTGGGGAGGTTAAAAGGAGGATATTCAAGGCTATTGGAGTCTCATAACGATTAGTTGTTGTCTAATTAATCCTCATGTACTTTGGCATGTACCTAAACTAAACCTTAAAAAGAAGTGCCAATCGAGCTACTACCGCAGCGCCATCTGTCACCGTTTGGGTGGATTGTATAAAACTTTTAAATCGGGATTAAAAAAATGGGCAGCTACGGAAGCGGCTGGAACCTCCCCACTTGGTCAATGATCCAATCTTATCACCAATATCAAGTAAATTTTACTATTTACTATACCTAAGTTTTACTCCACCAAGCCTAAGGTGTTTTCTGTGATTTTTCTAAATTTTACTTTACTCTTTTGCCAAAAGGGCACTAAAATTGAATACAATTTTGAAAACAAAATTTGAAGACTTTTCATGTGCTGATAAAGCAAATATGAGTTCATTCAGATAGAGAATTTCAAGACCTTTCATGTACTGATAAGAAAAATTAGTGTTCATCAGTCAAATTTTATAGTTGGTGTGCCAAAAAGGCACTTGGCGTCTGCGGATTCGCAACAAAATTAACTGGGCTCACCGGAAGGCCAACGCTAACCTCCATACCAAATTTCATTAAAATCCGTTCAGTAGTTTCCGAGAAATCGTGCTCACATACGTACATACATACATACATACGTACATACACACAGACATTTTTCAAAAACCACTTTTTTGTGATCCTGGGACCTTGAAACGTAAAGATCTGGTGTTATCTAAATTTTGAATTTTGGAGTGATTGCAATAACCTCCCATTTTTATATGGTTGTGGGGAGGTTAAAATATCCGGGATCAGCTGCTATGGAAAAGCCCAATCATATAATGCTTCAAAGTGACTGTTGCCTAGCGACCTATCCTGGATTACTTTTAAACCCGGATTAAAAGTTTTATACAATCCGGCCTAAGGGTCGATTGTATAAAAAATAATCCCTGTATTAAATTTAATACCGGGGTTAGTCGCTAGGCAACGACTCTTCCGATTGGTTCAGACCACGCTCAGACATAGAAACCGTGGCATAAAACGTGATTATCCCCAGGATTATTTTTTATACAACCCGCCCTAAGGGCCGATTGTATAAAAAATAATCCCTGTATTAAATTTAATACTGGCGTTAGTCGCTAGGCAACGAGTCTTCTGATTGGCTCAGATCACGCTCAGACATAGAAACTGTTGTATAAAACGCGATTATCCCCACGATTATTTTTTATACAATCCACCCTAAGACTGGATTGTATAAAACATTTAATCCTGCCTTAAAGTTAATCCTTCGAAAATTCTATAGCAACAAATTGTTGACAACAATTGTTTCTATGGTATCGTAAGGGGCTTAGCGTTAAGTCCAGGATTAAATGTTTTATACAACCCGCCCTGAGTGTTAAAAATAAATCACTTTTAACACCAGTGTCAAAAGTAAATGACTTTTAATACTGGTGTCTCGACTGGTGTCAAAAAACGCAATTTTTAACAATTGTCAACAAACGTTAAAACAAGTGTTTTTAATAGTGGTCGTAGAAAAAGAAATATAATGAGTCAAAAACGACAAGTGCTGGATTTTAAAGGACCAACAGATGGTGGATGATGGCGGGGTGAATAGGGATGCAGACGCAAAACACAACTAACAACGCATAATCTACTTCTTATCGTAATTTCAGAAATTTATCGCATCAAAAGTTTTTAATTTGATTGTAATAATTAGCGTCATGAGCACTCACCTAAAGTCTGATGGAAGATCTTGTCGAAATTCACCTCGTTCTTCTTCTCCAGGTATTTGTGCATCACGCTGCGGACGCTGTAACAAAAAAAAGGGATGAGCCCGGTCGCAAACTCCAAGGAAACGATCAGTCACTTATTCCAGTTGATAAGATAAAAACCGTGGGATTTGCATTTTCCCTTCATCAATAATAAACGGGGTTCTTCTCTCTTGATATGCAAATCTCCTCGGCTACAAAAAAAAAATAGAAATCCAATTACATCGGCGGCCTGGTAACATATCGTTAAAATAAAACGGCCTGGGGGTGGGAAAAAAACGAGGTTAAGAACGGCTTAAAGAGATTCCCGTCACGTTCCTGGATATCGTCCTGGAATTACGAGCGACACGATAAATTTGAATTACAAGAAGAATTTCCGGCTTTGAAGGTATCGAGCAGGTTTGGAACGGTCTTGCCGACCTTCCGCAAACCGTTTGTCGGAATTTCAAAATAATAATAATAAGAGTTGAATATAATCTGTGTGACGTCCGAAGATGAACATAATGAAATACAGCATTAGAACGTCAATGCTAATGTTGACGTCATTCGAAGCACCTAGTGCCCGGAAAGAGTGGCAAGACCGGACTTTATTTACCGTCAATTCGGTGTACCTTTCCACGTTCGTTTTTAATTTTGCACGAATGTCTGGACACACGATATTTATACTATGATTGGGCTATTGACGCAAACCAATAGTAAACGAAGATTAGAGGACGAAAATAGCTTAATTACAGGCGGCGTGCTCGAGAAAAAACACGACTGCCTCCTCACTTCAATTCTTAGTTGATATTACAAAATAATAATGACTCATGAATATTTTTTGATCCACGCTTACTGAAGATGAGATTTTCTTACGTCAATATTGCCGTGAAAATGAATAAGTAAATGTGGCAACCGCGCATCAGCTGATTCTCGAAGCTCGAGGAAAATGGCAGCGAGCAGTCGTGGTTTTCGAAGTAAATACCTATATTAGTAGAGTGCCAGCTCGCCTGAAACGTGTCACCCTGTGGGGGTTTGAAGAGTAAAAGCTGAAACCTTCACAAAACGTTAGCTTATATTTTATTAAACTTAAGTCCAAAGTTGCCAAAAAATTGCCCTGGGCAAAACGGCGTTATTCAAAATTTTCGAGTTATTAGCATCAGCCGATAGCCCATGTTGTCTACTATATTTTGCCGAAAATTTCCATAAATGTTTTGTACCCGTTAGGCCACAAAAAAATAAAATAATTTCGAAAATGTATTGGCTCTTATGGCAGTCAGGATTTGCCGAGGCAAATATCTCCGTTCCACAACGGCGAAAAATTGATCGTTTCGACCGCTTTCTGCCGTTTCGCACTCAATATCTCGCAAACAACACCTCAAATCTAAAAATACCTCTCTTCCATAATTGAAGGCCCATCTATCCCGATTACGACAGTGTCTTTCATTTAATTTTTACTATAACTATAACTCTGTAATTATTGAAAAACTACTATGAAAGCACATCTGAACGCGGCAGAGCGCCGCGGTTGTCGATCACCCGGCGGTACCCCGCTACCCCCTGTATCGCCCACAAGCTCCCAGCCCTACAGTTTCTTGTTTAATAATATCATTGTTTAATACTTTAATAGGATAATAATGAGGTTTACACGGTAAAATATTACAGTAAATGAATTTATTCGCTGTCGTCCTCTTCTATATTCTCTTGGTTAATATTTGAAGTAGAAAAGGAAGACGAAATCCTAATAATAGGCCCTGCAAATGCATTTTTGCTTGCCTTTTGTCCCATGCAATAACAAGAGCCGATGCAGGCAATTTTGTTTTTTCTACAACTGTATGATTTGCGGCTGGAACCTCCCCATCGCGTGGGTCTTTGATTTCGGTGTCTTTGTAGGTATTTAAAATTTTAAAGATAATGCCTACCTAAGTGGCACTTCCCGTTCACCAACTGCTTTCAAAAGCCTTTCAGCTCTTCAACTGGTCACCCAATCTCCATGTACCAAGTTTCAGCCAAATCGATCCAGTAGTTTGGGCTACAATGTGCTTTTAGTGTTATTACAAAATTTCGATTTTTTTTCCCAAAGGGCATAAGTATGAATGAATTTCGTCTTATTTAAAACCAGAATTTGAACACCTTTCTAATGTTGACAAGACAATACATTTTTCACAAACTTGTAGATGGTAAATGAGTACCTACCTATAATTTTAAATTTGAAAATTGGTGTGCCAAAACAGCACTTGGAGTTTGTCGATTGCCTCTGCTCTTCGACATGCGATACCATCTCCATGTGCAAAATTTCAGGCAAATCGATCAAGAGGTTTGGGCTGTATCATGTTTTGAAAGCGCGTTAAAAATCTTGAATACCTTAAGTCTTCAAGATCGTTCTTTTTTCTTTAAAAATACTTTTTCAGACGTCAATTTGGTTCAAGCAATGATTTTCGGTGTTTTTTTTTTATTTTGACGCCTTTGCCTATGACTTAGAGTAAAGCTAGTAATACACAAACAACTTAATGCCAAAATGGAATTTGCGGTTACACGATTGGCTCCAAAAGCTTTTCAGATCTAAGTTGGGTTATCACATGCACACGTACTAAATTTTTTGGGTTCCTGGGACCTCAAAACGTATAGATCTGATGTTATCTCAAATTCGAAAATTTTAATGATTGCAGTAACCTCCAATTTTTTTTTAATTGTGATGGTTATTGGGGAGGTTAAAAATTCTACTTTTTTTGCATTTACACGTAGTTAACTCCTTTAAATCCTTTGGGTATGGGGGTATGGTGGCGATGTTTGAAAAACCAGAGTCATTTTGCCACCAGCGATTTTCCATCCGTGCTCCAAATTGTTTAAAATGCGTTGAATTGGCTCTAAACTGTTTATCCAAATATTAATATAATTTTATAACGAACTTTTCCAAATTTAGAAAAATATGGTCAATAAACTGATTCGCTCCTAGATTGTCGAGCTAGAAATGAAAATTTTTGTATACCTACTTTCCGACAATTTTTTTTGCCAAGACCGGAAAATTCACGGATGGGAAATCGTTGATGGCAAAATGACGCCGGTTTTTCAAGCATTTGCACCCTACCCAAAGGATTTAAAGAAGTTAACTACGTGTAAATGCAAGAAGGGTACAATTTTTTTCATTATGTTGTGTGCATGACTATTTTAACCTCCCCAACTCTTTTGTTTTCAGATTGTAGTAGCAATAATGCAGTTGTAGAAAAAGCAAAATTGCCTGCATCGGCTCTTGTTTTGCATGGGACAAAATGCATGCAAAAATTACTATTATTAGGAAGACGTCTTCCTTTTCTACTTCAAATATTAACGAAGAGGATGACAGCGAATAAATTCATTTACTGTAATATTTTACTGTGTAAACCTCATTATTATCCTATTAAACAATGATAGGTATTATTAAACAAGAAACTGTAGGGCTGGGAGCTTGTGGGCGATACAGGGGGTAGCGCGGTACCGCCGGGTGATCGACAACCGCGGCGTTCCGCCGCGTTCACATGTGCTTTCATAGTAGTTTTTCAATAATTACAGAGTTATAGTTACAGTAAAAATTAAATGAAAGACATTGTCGTAATCGGGATAGATGGGCCTTCAATTATGGAAGAGAGGTATTTTTAGATTTGAGGTGTTGTTTGCGAGATATTGAGTGCGAAACGGCAGAAAGCGGTCGAAACGATCAATTTTTCGCCGTTGTGGAACGGAGATATTTGGCTCGGCAAATCCTGACTGCCATAAGAGCCAATGCATTTTCGAAATTATTTTATTTTTTTGTGGCCAAACGGGTACAAACCATTTATGGAAATTTTCGGCAAAATATAGTAGACAACATGGGCTATCGGCTGGTGCTAATAACTCGAAAATTTTGAATAACGCCCTTTTGCCCAGGGCAATTTTTTGGCAACTTTGGACTTAAGTTTAATAAAATATAAGCTAACATTTTGTGAAGGTTTCAGCTTTTACTCTTCAAACCCCCACAGAAATGTTTTCTAGACACTTTATTCGCTCCTGAGCTCTCTACTATATCCATAGATTTAGGTTGTACCAAGTCAAGATGTGTAGAGAAAAGATCCCGCATTTTTCCTCGCATTTTTCTTATAGTAGAGTTCCGAATGGGAGGAAATGTGTCACCCTGTGGGTCTTTTAATTCTAAAAGCTGAAACTTTGGGAAATGAAAGCTTAATGCCCTAGAACCTTATTTCCAAAGTCGTCAAAAAGTCGTCCAGTGCAAAAGGGTACTATCCAAAATTTTTGAGATATTTTGCACCCTGACAGCTCTCATCAAGCTAAACGCCCTGCGCAAACAGAAAGTTATCTGTAGCCGTTTAGTCACAAAAAAATATTTTCATTTTCAAAATGCATTCAGTTTTCAGATCCGAAAACAAACTGAAAAACCTTTTAGGCAACCCGAAAGATAAAGTAGGGAATAGCGAAAAATCTGGTATATACGAAATCAATTGTCAAAATTGTGATCTAAAGTATGTAGGTCAAACACGAAGGTCTATCAGCACCAGATTTAAAGAGCACTTAGCCCACCTTAAATATGGCAGAACTGAGAAATCTAGTGTTGCCCTACATGCTTTACACAATGACCATAGAATAAGTGATAATATTAAGTTAGTTTGTAGCGTTAACAAGATGCAGATGCTCGACGCTTGGGAGAGTATCGTAATTCATAAGTCTAGAGATAGGCTTATGAACGCTGATACAGGCCCGATCGCATATTCATCTTTGTTTACGCTACTTTAAGTAGGACTTGTTGTATTTATACGTGTTCACCCTTGCGTGACCATTTCTCGACCTGTGATTGGTCTATCGAGATCAGGCGAGGGGCGGAGCTACGCGGGTGGGCCTATAAATATTTCAGTTTCTAGACAGGCAGGTTGTTTTAGCTTCGGCTTTGATAATGAGCACATTGTGTTCGAAACGCGTCAGCAGTGTAAATCAAGTGTTTCGGTGTAGTGGGGTGTTTCTAGTGATAGTGCATTTTTCCACCGAAGTTGTCCAGTGTTTCCATAGTGGTAAAAAGGTGTTTTGAAACCATATAAAGCAAAAACTTTATTGTATCCGCATCGAGAACCTAAGCGGCTGTCGTAGGCCAGACGGGGGAGACGTAAAGGGAGGGGAAGCGAGGGCCCGACAATTCCGAGCGGGGACGGGTTTGCGTGAGTCTGTTTAAAAATTTGTAAATAATTTATTTATGGAATTAAAATTATGAAAATTGGCCGTCGTAATCACAAAGAATGGGGCAACATCCTGTCCAAGAATTTTTCCGATCGGAATCGTACTTTAGGAGAAAGTCGTTGAGAAACGGAAAAAGGCGGTGAAATGGGTGGATTTTTTCGAGGTGTCTAACGGAGATATCGACCTCGGAAGGTAGCGAAGCTCCAATGCATTTTGAAAGTGAAAATATTTTTTTGTGACTAAACGGCTACAGATAACTTTCTGAAATTTGCGCAGGGCGTTTAGCTTGATGAGAGCTGTCAGGGTGCAAAATATCTCAAAAATTTTGGATAGTACCCTTTTGCACTGGACGACTTTTTGACGACTTTGGAAATAAGGTTCTAGGGCCTTAAGCTTTCATTTCCCAAAGTTTCAGCTTTTAGAATTAAAAGGCCCACAGAATCACTTTTTAGAGGGTTTTTTCAGCGCGGAGAACCCTACTATTATGGAAATTGGGTTTGGGTCAATTTTTTTCAAAAAAATGTATGTTGTAGAGCACGTCGCCCTTTGTGGACCTCACTGTTTCTTAGATGAAGGCTTGAAGGTGAGTTAAAAAGATTGGCTAACGACGTGTCACTTTGTTATTTTAAATGGCAACCCTTAATATTTTCTTATAGCATTTTTGATTCTCTTTACAATGGTGTAATAAAATCATAACCTTACATAATATAAATTTAGAGAAAATGTCAATTGAACGTATTCATAAAAATATGGATCAGGCCCTTTATTTTACGGACTATTCACTTTATATCCAATTTAAACTACTCTCTATCTGGTTGAAAGCTTGGTCCATTTTTCAAAGAGGAACTGATGTTTGATTACACAAGGTAGTTTCACAGTCTCGTTCCACAAAATTTTGTGGAACGAGACTGTGAAACTACCTTGTGTAATCTACTCTCTATCTGTTATGGTTTCCGAGATACTAGTGGTGAGCATCGAAAAATTACCCACAAGTCACCAAAAATTGTTCCAATCCATCGGAAACGAACGAAGTTATGAAGGGTGGCCCCTCCCGGATGACTAACCCTGTATATTATGATAGCAATTTCAAAAATATTTCCTTTCTTAATCTCAATTCGCGTACCACGAAAAAAGTCCGACACTTTGTATGTAGGTCACACCTTCACTCTACGCCCTAATTACTCGAAGAGGTAAGGACGACAAAACTTTTGAAAATTTTTCGAGAAACTAGATGTATACAGGCATGATATATTAAAAAATAAAAGAGATCTGAGTCAAATTAACGACTGTCCAGAAGGTGTTAAAATAGCATTGAATATACTGAAGAAATACCAAATCTTCAATGAGTTATAAAAATGATGCCCCGCTTAATGTTACGTTACGACAATATGTAGCGTTGACCATGGCGAATACAGCGGCCTTCACATTCGTTTTAACTCTATGCATTACCACCCTCTCATCTTCAACCCTCCTAAGGCTTGTTGAATTCTAATTGATGCCTTAAAAAATGACGGTACTATTAAATAGTTAGGCGCGTTACGTTAAGATGTCGCTGGCGGTCAAAAAAAGTCGATTTCTTTAATTACTTGCTATCATATGGGACACGTGACATGACAAGTAAAATTAAAGAGATCTACTTGTTTTGACCGCCAGCGACATCTTAAAGTTACGCGCCAACTTAATTCAAGCCTAAGAAACGGTGAGGTCCACAAAGTTGGCGCAATGGTAGCAATTACTCAGGGAGAAGTGCTCTAGAACATAGATTATTTTTTTTGAAAAGAATTTGACCCAAACCCAATTTCCATAAGAAAAGAGCGGGGTCCTTTCTCTCCCTGATTTTCAAATCGTATTAATATATATTTCAGTTTGCTCATAACCTAAAAATCGAGCTAAAAGGTATATTTATTTAAAAAGCAAATAAACAACGCTGCAGACAGCGTGTTACTTCAGAAATTTTATGATAACAATAGCAGCGAAGAACTTGCAAGCGATGTTGCCGCATCTATTACTTCCTACCTCCATGCTTCCTACCGATTAAAAGCCGGCGAAAACAAAGACATACGTTGTTTCCGCAGACTCCAACTCCTCCTCTGGTCCATCGATTTCAGCATTGATGAAGCATCTAGTATGTATAGTTGTTACATCCTGTATATAGGAAATTCCCTGAAAGCATCATCCATGACGTGCTAATGCATTTCCTGTCGAAGTAAAAGTAGAATTCGATGACAGATTCAATCAGCTCTTCAGCGGCCTTGGTGTCGCATTGCCATCCATGGGACCTCAGTGCGACGGCAAAATCGCCTTTTAATACTCGGCCACGAACGAACGGCGGATGAAATAATTGCCGTCGTCAGTTGCGAATTGTTCATTAAAACTTTGCGGGAAGCCGGCAAGCTTGCCAATCATCCCCCGGAGTGATCGACCCGGCCATTAACTCCCCGCTAGATTTCATCGTTCAAACAAAGAAATTCCTGGAATACGTACGAAATTCAAACAAACGGCCCCTCTTCCCACCGACTATTTCTGGACGCACGCACGGGATTTGTTTAGATTGAGCTGTGTTCTGTGTAAACCGAGGAACAGGCCGTCTGATGTGAGGACAGAAACCTCGATTCTCCCCTAAAGATTTTCCGGAACGATGCCTTGGCGGGATTTTCATAGCGGATCGACGATCTGGTTTGGGTCAAACTTGAATTTTAACAGACTACGATGATCAAGTGGAAATTAATTGCTTGGAATCCTTGATTGAAGAATTTTTCGCGTGGGTGAGAAGACTGAGCGCCAATTAGTCGAAAATTTCCAAGAACATAGCTAACAGTTATTATGCTAAACAGAAACAGTTACGGTGGATTAAAAAATTACGAAAATAGGTTTTTGCAAAAACTTCTAGCATTAGGTTCAATCCCGTAGTTTAACTTTTTGTAGGTAGATGTAATAATGACACGAAATTATGCCACTTCTTTTATAGTTTCTACGTTTATAAGTTAGATCAAATAAAGGGCCTTTGGACGATGAGTTCAAAAAGCGATTCCGAAAGGTGCAATACAATCCAACCAAGAGAATCTTTTGTAAATAGATCTCGTCATCATCGTAATTTATCGGGTGCAGAAGATTGTTTTTTACTAATCTTCTCTATCTCAGAATTCGTACCACTTCATCCTGTGTCTTTTGCCATTTCCCTGACTGTACTTCAATTTTCTGCCTTTCCAGTTAACGTTCTCGTAACTTATTGTAACACTCTCATTCCACGTTCGTGGTGGTTTCCCTCTTCCTCTCCCTCTTTTCCCCTGTTGGTCACTTCTCATTCTTTGCTTTTAAACGGACTTTACTTTCAGCTTCTTTCTAATATCATTATTCCTTCTTATATCACTCCCAACACTGTCCGAAAGTACTCGTATCGATGGCTTTGTATTATTCTACTCTCTTTCTTCTTTGTTTGTACCCAATGTTTCTGCTTCTGTTCAATTTCTTGGTCTTCTATCGAAGTCCTAGTTTATTCTCATTGTTGCGTATCACCTGTATCTTGGTCTTCTCTAAGTTAATTTCTAAACCGTATCTTGAAAATATCTCTGCCCGTATGTTTAGGTTGCTTTATAGGTTAATGAGGGTAACATCCTCTGCAAACACACACAATCATCTAAACATTTATCTTTAGCAAGTTTATATATCCTAAATTGATTTTTTTAGAGGAATTTCTTCATTCTTTTATGATGCCATACCTCGTACCGTTCGTTACATAATATACAAATAAAAGTGGACCTAATACTCCCCCTTGTCTAACACCTTCATAACTACGGAACGGCTAGCATGGAAACTCTATTGTTGGTTCTCACTTGGCATGTGTATACCTATACTTTAGGGTAGTTTTTATGATGAAGTCTTCCCCACCTCTTTTGTTTTTCAGGTTCTTCGATAAGTTACATCTCTTAATTGTGTCGAACGCTCTCGAATAAAGAAATACTTCTATGTTGTACCTGTTGTAAAGTGAAAGCGTGGTTTTGAATACTGCACGTTGGTATAAATCGACTAAAGGCCCGTCATTCAGTCATGGATTAAACTCGGTTTATCCTAAACTTGGTTTGGTTGATAGGCTACAGATCAGAACGCTTAGCCCTGATGACGTTTAAACCAGGTTTAAAGTTAATCTCGGGCTGTACAACCGGCTCCTAATCCGCTTTGCGAGTGTTGGATATTTAGGGCAGGTACCTTCACAAGAGGCACAATCTTTAGTGTGTTTCTTCCACAGAATAGGCCGAGTTCCATCCATTTGGCAAGTATTTGTTTCTAAGTTCCTGGCTTATTCAACTTTTTATTCTACATCTTTTCTTCTCCTATAAACTTGACTAGTTCTGGTCAAATCTCATCGTATCCTGCATCCTGTCGCTTTCCCTCTTTAATTTTACTTGTTGCCTCTATTATTTACTTCACGCTGATAGGTTCGTCTGCAGATATTGAATAACTCTTCACCTATCAAGAATTTTGTCTTCGTCAGTTAATTTTTCTGTTTCCTATTTGGATACGTGACTGTCAGATTTCGTCCGCAGTAATAATTTCAACAGTCTACACTACGCCCTACGTCTCGCCCGGCAAGGGCCACTAGATCAGAAGAGTTATTTTGGATCACTTCTTACTTTTAACGTGTACTTTATTTCCAGCAGGTTCTTCAATCTCAGCTCTATTTCTGATCTGTTGTAGCACTTTCCTTTCTTTCTCCGTTATAGGTCGTTATCGATGTAAATCCTCTCAGGGTGGTGTTTCCAAGTTTGTTTTTATTTTCCAAAACTTTCATGTTATCATCCAAGGTTTCCATTTCTATTATGCATTTATTTGTCCAACTTTTTCAACTGATTTTATTTCCACGTTGGTTTCCATCTCGCTTGTTATTGTTATTGCCACCAAAATGTGTTGTTTAAATACATTTGAATAATGTTTCATAACTTTTCAATTCAAGCTTGTTTGGGTTGTGACCACCATCAGACATAGACAATTCTTCGGTCGCAAGTTTTAAAAAATTACCCGCATTTCTCAGTCCCCCAACACAAAGCCGTCGTGATAATCTCGTTTGCGCAAAAAATTTTGGCTATCTCTTTGACAGGGAATCGATGCAATTTTGTTTGTACGTCGTTTTCGTGATTACGATATGACAGGGAAACACTCAACGCCAATAAACCAATTTTAAACAGCTTCTCGTCGGTGGCACGTACATGCGGCTTGATGTTTATTGCTGAAAATTGCATCCAGATGGTTACGATTAACTTTCAACGCCTTTGCAAATAGGTAGACTGGGAATTAATGGTGAACTGAAGCTTGCATGCATAATAATATCGAGGGGAATTTCAACTAGTTCACATCAGCGTTTGCAAATACGTGGGCTGAAATTGAACTTTTCAATGCTGCCTGCGGGAAGCATCCTTCCGGTCTGTTCATTTGCTAAGAAAAACGAAGAAAAAGAAAATATTGCGAGACTCAAATAAATGACTCGTTTACTTATTTGTGCTGTTATCCGCAAGAATATAAATTGACTTCAATTCATATAAGAGTTAAAATTCCATATAGGTAAATGTACATACTTTCTTGGTCCGCAAAACGTCACGACCTAAACCCAAGTGAAAACTATTGGGGTTGATTGTTTAATAACAAGGATGGACCATAAAATTCAAAATTTTTAAATATTCTCTCGAGTCTTTCCTTCGTACTTTAGGTCTAATTGCTCGTAAGAAGAGAGTTCCAAATCGAATTTTAAATTGAACAACCTACAAAAACTCCTAAAAGACGACAAATTAGAAATATTTCCAGCGGAAATTAAGACGCAACAGAACGGAAGGTGATAAAAGCGAGAACTCGTAAGGGTCGGACTGGAAATTAGGCAATCGCGGAAAAGAAAATCCCCGAAAGAGACCGTCAGAACACGTTACTGCTAATTAAATATGCAATTACTCTATTGATTTAATAAAATTAATGTTTGTCAACAAACACGTCGTAAGGACCAATAAACTTTATCTTACGTCTGTTTGACGGTGTAATTTTATTATTTTAATCATTTTTGTGCATTTGGGAGATTGGATGGAATGGCAAAATCCTCGCGAAATCCCCTAAATGTTTTTCAGTGTCGTTATCGTAAAAGGGATCGTTTAAATTAGCCGTTTGTCACCATTGAAAGAAGGCAATGATCAAAACAAACTGAGCCCGATAGAAACAACAACGCCATTATTCCCTTACGGAGAGTAAATCATTCCACGTAGGGTCAATGAGGAGAATTATTTATACTCAGCGCTTGCCACGAAAATCAATAAACTTAAGTTGTTAATCTTTAAAGTAAGCAATGAAGGAAACTTCTTAATTCGGAGTGCCTCTTTCTGGAGACATCAATTATTCACTACTAAATGAATTATAAAAATATCAAGCGTCGGTTGAATGGGCGAATTAGCATTATGGAGAAATTTCGAGAGGAATTTTCCTGATGGGAATAGAAAGAATATTGAAATATAAAGAAAGTTTTTACTAAGTTTCCTTACATCACAGACAAGAGAACTATAAAATAGAATCTGATGAACTACCTACTTCAAAAATATATCTTTTAAAATAAACTGCTCATAATTTAGTTGTAATATAGGTTGTAGTGGATCGATGTTTGCATATGTATAATTCGTATGGAAAAATTTTGTTTTTCTTTCGAGGTTTCTCTCTATTATTATATTATTCATGCCCGGTTTTAGGATCGATCGAGTTGTTAAATTGTCCGATAAGGTCAAAAAGCGTTTCTTAAAGGTACGATATCCCTAGCTCTCGTTCTATCCATCCAATTTTTTCCATAAAGAAGAATTTCCTTTACTAAATTTATTCGCTCGCCAGCTTTCAAATAAAAACAAATTGTGTCCAAAAATATCACTTTTAGAGATTGTATGACCGAGGTGTAGCACCTGAGATTTTCGCTTAGAGCTGATCAACAAGACAAAAAAAACAGACATTTTCAATTTCAAGTTAAAATATTCATTATGTATCTACACAAAGACTATAATTAAAGATTTAAAAAAACGAGAACAAAGAGATTGTGAACGAACAAGACGAGGAACAAGATTAATTTACAGAAATTGACAAATTGTTTGAAACGTTTTTGCCAGCAAGCAGGACGAGATTCAAACGCCCATCACATCACATGATGCCCATGACTGGCAAAACTGTTTAATGGGCAGCTTCGAGTGTAATCAAAGCTAAAAATAATGGCTTTTTGTTATTGTTACCTTATTGTTGTTATTGAGGTTGTTATTTCCGGGAAATCTGCCTAACGAAATGGTAATTATATAAAAAAATTTAAACCGGAGAATTCATCAACAAAACTACTATTTCGGGATGCAGTGAACATTTTTGGTATGTCATTTCAGCGAACGTGATTTAGCAATTTTCTAGTTATTTTCATGCTGTAGGTTACTAAAACAGAAGTCTGCCGTAGATCTTCCGGGACAGGGGCTAATGGCAGCAATTTTAATTTCCCAAAAATTGACAACTCGGATGCCGTAAAAGATACGAAATTTTATTAAATTAGACAAAAGTTTTGTTTTCAGTGTAGATTTCTAATCTGAAAAGAAATTGAAGATATTTGGTTTGGTTCCTGAAATATACTGAAAAAACTGAAAAATATCATATTTTAATCTAGAAGGCTTAGAAAAGTTCCCGTCGCCTCATTTTATTCTTCGTGCAAGGTAATTGAAGCAGATTTCAGTACCCAATCTAGATATCGTAGATTTCTTTTTAGATTCTTAATCTACACTGAAATATACAACTTTTTTCTAATTTAATAAAATTTCGTATCTTTTACGGTATCCGAGTTGTCAATTTTTGAGAAATTAAAATGGCTGCCATTAGCCCCTGTCCCGGAAGATTTACGGCAGACTTCTGTTTTAGTAATCTACAGCATGAAAATAATTATAAAAGTGCTAAACGAAACTCGCTGAAAAAACATACCAAAAATGTTCACTGCCTCCCGGACCATACCGAAAACTACTATAATAACCTCGATAATAACCAAAAAAATTAGTTAAGCTTTGCCGCGCCTAATTTTGAAACTTTTATTTATTTAACGAAATCTTGAATAAAAAAATGACAACACAAAATTGCAGTTTGAATTAGACTAATAATGACAAGGAACAAAGGATGGTGATTTCGGATAATAATAATCGAGAATAATCAATATTTCAAGTACAAGCCATAGCGAGAACCCTCGCGAGAACCATAGACAAAAAAAACTGGCTTATTATGTGTATAAGTAAAGTATTATATCGCGTATTATTATATATTATCTATTGATTGTATCAGTCATTTCTAGCCACCTAAAAAACAAATGGATAAACTGAAAATGGTAAGTTTTAAGTTTATGGGATTTTCAAATTGAATTTACGAACAATAATTATTTCCATTTATTTCGAGATTTATTTAGATGGAGGGCCTGACCACCCACGACAAATGTGTACGTCAGTTTCCTGGTAATTTCGGGGAACAGATTAATGTCATGACCTCGCCCTCCTCTATCTATTAGTAGGGGAAAAATAATTGATTTTGGATGTATTGTGTATAAGCGTGTGCGAGTGTATATTAAGTACCTCGTTAGGTAGGTACCTAATATCTCGAGTAATATCTTGTTCATATATACTGTTCTAAGTATGAAGAACAATAAATTCTCGAATGAATTGATTATTTGTATTATTACTAATAATAATAACAGAAAAACCTCGAGAAAAACAAACAGAATGTGGGGCAAGTTTAGTGAAACAATTTGAAATCAAAAACACTGACTTAACTTGGGCTTGAACCGAGGCTTCAAGCGAAAAATAAAAAAAGACGAATTTGAGAAATTATTCGAAGTCGGCTTCAAACCCGAGGTTCCGGGCCTCGTTCCGAGCAACAAAACATGAGAAGTTCTAAATCCGCTACCGCTTTCGATAGGACTACGCGAGGCTACGGGTATGGCTCGTGTTGAAGCCGAAGTCCTCGCCGAAATCTTAGCTTATTTCCGCTTATTTCTCTCCGCATAAAGACGACATAAAGAGAACTTGTTCGTTTTCAGTCTTCAGTCAACTTGAAAACGAGATTGAAACAAACCGAGAAACAAACTTAACTGAAGCATGCAAATGTCATTTTCGAAAGAAAGAATATTTTATTTCTCGTTTTACTTTAAATGTAATTTTTCCGAGAACTTTTCATTTTTTCGCTTCGGCCCTCGCTTCACCCAAATCTTCAAAACTAGTTGAGATATTGAAAATTCCTTTTTTTTGAAAATTGTTGAGCATATTTGTCGAGATAATTGTTGAGCATAAAAAAGGTGTTCTCCTAATATAAGGTATTCTCCAGATTTCGTACGGTTTCCAAGATTACATATACATAATACCCTCGATAATACCACTGAGGGCTCGACTGAGCGTTTACAAATTGATCCTCCTGGATGCAGAACAATAAGGTACTCCATCTAAAAATATCTTTGAAAACACTTGAAAATGTCAATATTTAGGTGATACCGAGGGTGATATGTACTTATATTTATACAGGTGGTTCCTTTTTCACTGCCCACCATTCGCATCTCGATTCCCATCTCCTAAACGGTAAGAGATACGGAGTTGGTTACATTAGAGAAAAGTTACGCTATTTCTTTCCGAAAATTAATATCTTCTCGAATATTTCCCTAACGATTGATGTTATTTAAATTAAATTTGGAACTTTTATATTTTTGACAGCTGTCAACCGAATGGCACCCACAGAAATTTTGTAGGTTTTCTAAATTTGGTTCTAAATTTGGGGCAATGACAGTCCACTTTTGATCGCTTTTGATTCTCTTATGGCCGCCATATTGAATTTTGGCACCATGGGATACAGAAAAAATTTGTGTTTCAAAAATTTAATCAATATGGACTTTTTCGAAAAATCGTCAAAATTCTAAAATTTCTATAATTAATTTATAAAATCAACAAAACTTTTTGAAATACAGTACATCAACTTTTTTAATCCCTTATGACGTTTAGCACAATTGAATTGAAAATTCCGAGGAAAATTCAATAAAATAGATTTTGAAGTCGTCTGACGCAAACTTTCACGTTTTTTCAAAAAAGTACTTCCTAAATTACATGGGGGCCATAAGCAAATCAAAAGCTGATCGTAATTGCTCAAAATCTATAGAAGACTTAGAAAATTTCTGTCGATGGCATTTGATTGAAAATACAAAAATACAAAAGTTCCAAGTTTCATAGCATCAATCGCGAGATCAATCGTTAAAGATATATTAATTTTAATTGAAAATTGCAATTTTCAGATTTCTCGGAATGAATAACCCAGGAACCAAGAACCAATCAATATATCGAGGCATTCTCTTCAGATTCTTAATCGTCAAAAAATAGCTCAACTTTTTTCTAATTTAACCGACTTACCATTTATTAGGAGATGCAAATGATGAACAGTGAAAAAAGAACTACACTGTATGAATTATTATGCTTCGAATTATGCAGGCCCGTAGCCGGGTCGAAAAATCGGGATTTTTTTCTCAGTCTATTTGGTTTTTTTTTGACATTATTCATGTCATGACCATTAAAGATAATGCGAGATAATGTATTGAACCCTCGATTGCCCCCTCGATTGCCCCCAACCTTTCGGCTCAAATTTTGTTGCACCATAAATGTCCAGCAAGCTTTTTTGTTGATGAAGAACTAACTATTGAAAATAATTAGGTATGTTTAAAATATTTAATTAGGTACCTATACTTAATAATTGGAAATGGAACCTCGATTTAGCCTAAACTTGGTTTGGTTGCCAAGCAACAGCCCTCGCAACAGCCAATCAGAACACTTAACTCTGGCGTTTAAACCAGGTAAATTTCTACAATTTCTCATGCATGTATATGTACACAGGTACACTCGAGGGGTGATCCGCAGGCCGGAATCAGTGTACATTTTTCGGGAATAAACCGGGAATAGATCGGAATACGTCGGAATACATGGGAATACGTCGGAATACATCGGAATAGATGGGAATACCCGGAATACTCTGCAATAGTTGGGAATAATTGAAAATTTCCCTGCGATATATTAAAATTTATTGATTGGTTGCGTGTACTTTAAAATAAATCAAAACAATTGGAGAATAATTTGTAGGAATAGGTAGAATTACCCTGAATACATCAGAATAATGCGGGGTAGCTTCGGAAGCGCCTGAAGCGCCTGCGCCTGTTAAGGTTAGAAAATCTCGGAATACTTGGGACCTCGCTTGGGACTCGACTTGGGAATACACCGGAATACATGGGAATACACTGGAATACACCGGAATACACCGGAATACATGGGAATACTAGGAATACACCGGAATACTCCGGAATATTGATGGAGAAAATTGCCGATTATCTACATTGGAATACCGGAATAACTTTAAGTCGAGTTTCGGAATAGCTTCGGAATACATCGGAATACTTCGGAATACATCGGAATACATCGGAATACTTCGGAATACATCGGAATACTGGGAATACTTGGGTATTCCCGGAATCAGTGTACGTTTTTTAGTCTGCCCTCGGTGTACCTAGTGTACCCTAGTGTACCCCTCGGGTACACTACAATTTTGTAATTCTTTGCTCATAATGTTAAGGTCGTACTCTGCGGAAATTGTCAGATATAATACCTCTATTAGTAAATACTGAATTGTCGACAATTCCGTGATGCTTACCTGGATACGACGGCATACTGGGATGAGAATTCTCTAGTCAGTATACGCAGGAGCATCCAGGCATCACGGAAGTCGACAATTCTGTACTTACGAATAGTTTTCGGAGGACAATTATTCGCCGAGTTAATGTAAAAATTGCTCGAAAAATTGCAACCTCGATTGCAACACTTCATGAAAATTGTGACAGCTATCAAACAGCTATCATAATACATTTCAGGGGATATTTGGACTAGTATACAAAATTGCCGCTGAAACACAGGTGCAAATTGTTGTGGTTGGTCAGAAATTCGTCATTTGCTCTATGTCATTGGTCAATTTCAAATGAGTCGAACGCACGTCTTCAGTTTGTCGAATAAAAATAGTGTCAAGAATATGAAGCACGCGCAGGTTGGTTTCCAAGTTTCCAACGAAACGCACAGGTAAAAAAATTGGCAGCTACGCAAGCGGCTGGAACCTCCCCACTTGGTGAATGATCCAATCTTATCAGTTATTACCAATTTCAAGTAAATTTTACTATTTACTATACCTAAGTTTTACTCCACCAAACCTAAGGTGTTTTATGTGATCTTTCTAAATTTTGCGATCTTTTGCCAAAAGGGCACTAAGCTTGAATACAATTTTGATAACTAAATTTGAAGACATTTCATGTGCTGATAGAGAAAATGGGAGTTCATTATTCAAGTTTCAAAGTTTATATGTCAAAATGGCACTTGCCGTTCGCCGATTGCCACCAAAATTAAATCAGCTCTTCGGCGGGTAGCGGTATCTCTACCTACCAAATTTCAGCCAAATCGATCCAGCAGTTTAGGCTGTAGCGTGTTATTTAATGTTTCCTGTAAATTTCGATTTTTTAGATTTTATGCCAAAAGGGCGCTAAGTGGGAATACAGTTTCAGATACAGAATTTCAAGGCCTTTCATGTGCTGATAAGAAAAATTAGTATTCATCTGTCAAATTTCATAGTTTACATGCCAGAAAGGCACTTAGCGTCTGCGGATTCGCAAGAAAATTAACTGGGCTCACCGGAAGGCCAACCCTAACATACATACCAAATTTCATTAAAATCCGTTCGGTAGTTTCCGAGAAATCGTGCTCACATACGTACATACGTACGAACATACACACAGACATTTTTTAAAAACCACTTTTTCGTGATCCTGAGACCTTGAAACGTAAAGATCTGGTGTTATATCAATTTCGAATTTTGGAGTGATTGCAGTAACCTCCCATTTTTATATGGTTGTGGGGAGGTTAAAATCAGATGTGGCAGACATCCAGCCAATGAGTAAGCACGCTAGAGAACCAACATGCGCGCGCCGCTCAGGTAAAACTGAAAACGTCTATATTGTCGAAGACATTCTTGACGGCTTCATTTATTTGTAAGTTGAGAGATTACTGGTGGATCTTTGTGTAGTATACCTATACCTACTAGTCGAATTTAGTCGGAAGTCTGGTTTCATAATGTAGTTTACGAGGTGGTTTATGAGAATTTGTGGGCATTACCCGGAAGTCTTTATTACATTTCTGTTTATGTGCGCTGATGCATTAATTACTCGATCAATTATATTTCTCCATGTTTAATATATTAGCATAATTTCATTATTTTCATGGTGTATATAGAGGTGTATATCTTCATAATATTGTCCTGTTATATTATTCAGTAAGTCTCTGGAAATACTGAGATATTCTGCAGAAAGTCTCTGGGAATTCTGAGGAATTATTTTAAGTAAGAATTCTTTTGGACGGCATTTTCAAGATGAACAAACCGTCGATTAGGACTCGTATTCGGATAAAATAAACCTACTTTGATAGCATTAATCCTAGGATTAATGGAATAATGAGGATAGCGATAAAGCTCGAGAATAAGGGAAACAAAACAGAAATTACTCATACGGAATCCCTCAAATAAAGCAAGTCGCATACAAAACAACTTTTTTGCCATAGACTTAATAATAACCCGCATCAATTTATTTTTGGCAAAAAAGGTAGTTTATATAGAATGACGTATTTTACGCACTTGAAATGCTAGACCATCAACATCTAGCTCGACATATAGGTAATTCAATTGCCAGCGAATATGAGCGAATTAGCTGGAGGAAGATAAAACCTTGAAAATTTTATTAGAAAATTATACCCAGAAAATTACTATCGATTTCCCAAGAATTTTAATATTCTCGTCTACAAAGAATGTTAATGATGTTTTGTTATCTGGGTGAAATTACGAAGGAATGTCGGTCTGGAACTCAACAGAACTGCGGTTTAGTGACTCACTTCGTTTTTTAGAGGCGGTACGTCAATTTTACACAAACACAGGGGCCAGGCTGCGCCCTTTAATAAAACCGGCGGGAACCGCAAATTGACAATCTAAATTTCACATCAAGTAGCCATGTAGGATAGTGACAGATAAAACTGACTTTTCACAGCCTACCTAATGTGAAATTTGAATGATCACACCGTAGTTTAAATAAAACTGAAGAAATTACGAGGGAGTAGCTGAAATGTAAACATGTTGGGGTCTGTGAATCGATGGCGACGTCCCCCAGGTCGGGGGTTAACGACCTTGATGACTCACCTGGGGTCAGGCAACACGATCTTCTTGCTTGCTCGTGCAGCTGGTGTGCACTTGCTCTTCTCCATGGCCATGAGATAGCTTACATCGGCCAGCACAGCCTCTAAGTCCGCCATTTTGCAGTTTGCACCACACTCTCTCGCTCAAATAAACATATTTGGGGTACACTGAACACAGCTCACCAAACATCTACCGCACGCTCACACCACGCTCCTCCTTACACAACTGTCAATGCAACGAGTTACATAATAATTAACTTAGAGTCGTCGAACGATCAATTTCAACGCACCATCCCTGGATCATCAAGAAATGAACTGGTGGATTCCCGACTTCGCCGAAACTCAACAGCGACTGGTTATTGGGCGAGAATCAAGGAACCTGCGCCTGTCAAACAGCTGTTGAAACGTCAGTCTGAAACAGCTGTTTACCCGCTGCCAATGCGGCCAAGCGAAAATCACCAGCAAGTCCCACTCCAGTGGTGGATCATCTGGATCATAATCATAACGAGCATTATTATTCGATAATGAGGAGCATTTAACGAGATGCAAAACCCCCAAAGGACGCTGTTGCTATGGTAATGGTAATGAACAATTAAAGCAAACGATCAAACGATTGGAACTGCGTCCAAAGGTGTTGTAGGTATATACAGGATGTCTCGCACGAACGGCGCTCGCACCAAATTATAGTAGATATCTTGTTACCTAGGAAATAGTGCTTCTAGCATTAAATTACATCATGGAGCAATACGGGCTATTATAGTCTGTCCGGGATCCACACGACCGGGATTCACCCTATTTCCATGGCGAATCATTGTTGTCAACAATGAATCGCCATGGAAATCGGGTGAATCTCGGTCGTGGGGATCCCGGACAGACCATAGCATGACGTAGGTTCGCCGGCTTTATTGGGCCAGGTTAAGGTTGTTACCATGGCAATGATGCTAAACAAAGCGAGAATTTCCTTGAGTAAATTCAATTATTTCAGCACAAAACTCACTGTGGACATGATATAACGATTTAATGGACAGCACGACTTCTTCAATTTGTTAATATTTACGTTTTAAAACGCACCACAGTAACTGTAAATAAAGAATAATTTGACAAATAATGCAGTTTTCTGGAATTTGCACATTTAAATTGCTCGCTTTGTTTGGCTTCAGTGGGAAGGCGTTTACTATGACCATCATACACAACAAAGATGGCGATTCCACGTCATCGCTAATATCGCGTATTCAAAGCTGAAATCTGATTGGTCCTCTTAAATCTCTTATATAACTTGAGAACTATTTCCCAGAGAACACAAAAACGTTACAGTGAAGTCGCCTGCATCTCACAATGCGGATATATATATCCAGTGCGATGTCGCCCGAGACGCAAAATTAGACCTTTTCAAGCTGCGAAATGTCCGCCCCACTGGAGCTTTTTAAACCGCAATATTAAAAGCTTTTTGTGATCTTAAATAAAGTACTACAAAGATCTCTGATTGAAATCGACGTGCAACTGCAATATACATCTCCAATAAGAACTTAATAAGATGTGCAACATATATCCCTAACAAGAATTTAATAAGATGTGCAATATACATCCCCAATAAGAATTTAATAAGATGTTAATAAAATGTTCACACTGTGATCTCCCAAAATGATAACACCTGAGCTGTTTTTTGGCGGTCGCCATATTTTTAAATACAAACTTGCATATTTAAAAGCATATAGGAGATACTCCACCTTTGTATTAATATATTGTCAAATTAATGTCAGTTTTCAATCTTTCGAGAAGAATTCAAAACCGACAGCAATGTGAGACTATATTTACCACAAAGCAGGAGTATCTCCAATACTTTCAAAATAATACAAATTTGTATTTAAAAACATGGCGACCGACAAAAAACAGTTGGCGTTTAGTAAATCAAAGGACATATTTTGACAATATATTTATTGTTTCTAAAAATACAAAGAAATGATAGGGGAATTAATAATCTTACTGACTAATCTACTTATAAAAAAGATAAAGCAATATTTTTTTGCTGTATCTGCTTTGCAAAAAAAATGATAGAAACAAAAAAATAATAGGGAAGTGCAACAATCTTCTGCCAGCTTCGCCAAAAAATAAAAAACTATAAGAACAAAAAAATAATAGGGAAGTACAACAATCTTCTGTCAGCTTCGCCAAAAAGAGATAGGAACAAAAAAAATAGGGAAGTACAATCTTCTGTCAGCTTCGCCAAAAAATAAAGTGATAGGAACAAAAAAAATAATAACAGGGAAGTACAGCAAACTTCTGTCAGCTTCGCCAAAAAATAATAGGGGAGCACCTACTACTTCCTCTGGTCTTCTCGTTCTCGTCTCTGCTTGGCATGTCGGAGCCACTCTTTTACGTAAATTTCAAAGTCTTTGGCATTTACGCCAGTGGAATCCCGAACTGCAGCTGCAACACAAAAATAAAATATTAAAAAAAAAGAAAGTAGGTTTGTACTGGTTATGCCAAAAAATATTATTTACTATAATTAAGGTTAAGTTTAGTAACCATCATGCAACATGCATTTGATCAGACGCTGCGCTATATAAACAATTAATAAACAAACCGTTGTCAGTTTGTATTACAAAGTATGATTCGACAATCTTTTTAACTTCTAGGCTCGCAGAGCAGTTACTAAAATCGATCGAAAAATCGAATCGCCAAAAACATCAAATCTTAACGTTTGGGTCCTGGGAACCCAAAAAAGTGTATGTCTGTATGTCTGTGAACACGCTACAGCCCAAACTACTGGACCGATCTACCTGAAATTTGAAACATATGCATGTTATGGCCTTCGGAAGAGCTGATTTGGTTTTGGGCCAAATCGATCCACAAAAAGTGCCATTTTGGCACATCAATCGACTTTAAAAATTTAAATGCAAACCCCCATTTTTCACGTCACCATATAAAAGCTCTTCAAATTCTGCTTCTAAAAATGTATTCATACTTGGTGCCCTTTTGGCCAAAAATCGGTGCCGTAAAAAAAACCTATGTAAAATTGTAATTTTTATTATTGAATTTTATAGCTGATATTTTACCGGGTCGAAAACCTTAGTGCCATTTTTTCGAAAATTGCCATTTTAAGGGCGAAAGGGCCCCTTTTTGAATTTATTTTAGCAAAAGAACATATTCTTATTATCGGATTCGACAGCTGTTGCATTGTCGGATCAAAAACCTTAGTGCCATTTTTTTGAAAATTGGCATTTTAAGGGCGAAAGGGCCCCTTTTTGAATTTATTTTAGCAAGAGAGCATATTATTATTACCGGCATCGTGTCAAACGCACCTTATGGCCGATTGCACCGTAACTTTAAGAGGTTCCTTAAAGATAAGTGACCCTTAAAGTCCTTAGAAACCATTGTGTCAACAAATGTATCTACGGAATGAAACGTCACGTATCTTTGAGGAACCCCTTAAAATTTTGGTGCAAACGGCCATTAGTCTCAAATTTATATTACTGGCGAAATTTGGAGCATGTCACATTTGAGATGTTTTATAGTTCTGGTTTCTATTGTATGATAAAATTGGCAGCAGAGAAGAGCATGAACCTCCCCTCGTGCGCTAGACGGAATAACAAATATTTGGCTTTTAAAGTACGATAAAAATCTGGAACTTTTTTGTTTTTTGTCAAATAAAAGGGCACTGAAAGTGAATACATCTTTGGAAGCAGAATTTGAAGGCCTTTCCTATGGTAATGTCAAAATTTGGGGTTTGTATTTAAAATTTCAAAGTTGATGTGCCAAAATGGCATTTCCGGTTGCACGATTGGTTCCAAAAGCTTTTCAGACTTAAGTTAGGTTATGATTTGCCAACGTACCAAATTTGAGCAAAATCGGTCTAGTAGTTTAGGCTGCAGCGCGTTCACAAACGCACGTACGCACATACATACAGACACATTTTAAAAACCACTTTTTTGGGTTCCTGAGACCTCAAAACGTAAAGATGTGGTGTTATTTCGAATTCGAAAATTTTAGTGATTTTTTTAAATGTGGGGTGGGGAGGTCAAAATTTTCAGGTGCATAAAAACAAGACATACCATACGTGATTTTCATGACCATCAATTCTTGTAGTTTAAAATTCGATTTAGCCCCCGTCCAAGAGCATAATTCCGCTACTTGATTTGTAAATATCTTCTTCATAATTCTTATGATGAAGTCGCGGCTGCCTGCGCCACCAATGGTTTTGAAGAAGTCATACTGAAACAAACATTTATTGTAAACTGCAACATGCACTGGTCAAACATACCACCAAATTTTTGTTTTTATTGTTTTCCCGCATAAATTCTTCTAGATTTTGTAGTTCTTCCAAAGTGTAGCATGGTAAATTATCCTCAATGATTTGATACTCATTTATCCTGTCACCATTTGATTTTTTAAATTCTTGTTTAAGTTCTTTGATATTCATGGACATATCAGTCAACAATTTGAACATTTGATCATGACATTTACAACTAGAAGTTGAAGCTGTAAATATAAATGGCGATGTGATAAACAATTTGTACTAAGTATATGCTTACAATTATTGGAGGCATTGAAACTTGCATAATCATGAGGAGAATTAATTTCAGAGAAGTTCATGTCATCATTGTGGTCATCATGATCATAAGTTTCATTAACTGTACTTATAACGTCATTATTATTTTCGGGAATTCTTCGTGGTCTTTCTTGTGCCGTTCTAGGAGTTGTTTCTTGTGGCGTTCTTGGTGGTGTTTCTTCTGTCGTTATTGGTGGTGTTTCTTGAGGCGTTCTTGGTAGTGTTTCTTCTGTCGTTATTGGTGGTGTTTCTTGTAGCATTCTTGATAGTGGTGTTTCTTGTGGCGTTCTTGGTGGTGTTTCTTGTAGCATTCTTGATAGTGGTGTTTCTTGTGGCGTTCTTGGTGGTGTTCTTGGTGGCGTTCTTGGTGGCGTTCTTGGTGGCGTTCTTGGTGGTGTTCTTGGTGGTGTTTCATGCCTCGCTCTTGGTAATGCTAGTAGTACAGCGACTGCGTCCGAATCTCTTTGGTTTTTTCCCATTGATCCACGTGAATTTGTGAAAGCTGCTGATGGTGGTATATATGAGGTTGGTGCTAAAATTTGCGATACATATGTGTCGGTAAACCCATCGACTATTTCTTCTGGATTATTGTCAAGTAATGGGGGCAGGTTGGGTGGTAATAAGGGTGGTAACCTTGATTCATCACGAGCTGAAATGGAAATATGACAACATAAATTTTAAAGGATATTAAAAACACAAACCTTTCAATTTTTTATATTTTCGTTTCATATTAGTGTCGTCTTCATCTGGAGTAAAAGGGGACGGTGGTCGAATAGGTCTGTGTCCTCTTCCTGACGGTCCTGAGTCCTGACTATTAATGCCCTGAGCTTCATTTAGAGACGCTACAATTCCAAATGGTGAACAAATTAAAAGTAACAATTCAAAATTTACCAAAAAATCCCTCAATTCTGACGGGAAACACAGGCCAGGAACTCGAGGGATTTAATCTTCTTTTAATATATAACGAAGCATTGGGACCACTTGGCCAATAGCAGTTCCTCTTTTGCGGAGTTAACCATTTGCGAGGCACTCCTGCCACAGTTTCTTCGCCAGGATTGGATTCGTTAATGAAAATTACACTCACATATTCTTTATTTGTGTCCATTTTTCAGTTAGGTATTAAGTTTGAAGGATTTCGCCTTTAAGGAGTTACAAAATTATGAATGATTCAAGGGCAAAACCAAAAATTCTTCATTTTCAATTAAAGTAAATTTAATACACTTGCATTCTATATCATCAACAGCGACTATCTTCATTTTTGACAAATCGGATTTTAACACTCGACATATATTGAATTGCATTGAATCGCATGGAACATCAAAATAACTGTATTTCTTTTTAAAAACGGCACATCTAATTTCTGTGACATCTGATTTATTTTCAATATCTGATACTACAGCTATCTCTCCTGATTTTAATATTACGCAATTATCTGGATGGCGAGCTATAATGACGAAATTCTTGAAATGCAATGTGACGTGTTTTTTCTGAGGCGTAACAAAGGGAAACACTCTGCCTGTTTTAGATACAGGTAATGCATTTAATTCAGACATTCGATTGTGTAATTGCTCCAATGGCCGGTTAGATTTGGCAACACATTTTTTTAATTTGTTCATATAACTTTCAAACTTAAACGCACTAAAAAAATCAAGAGGGCCAAATTTCTGAACGTCTTGATGGAGATGTACCAATCCGTGCACATTATATGAAATTTCTTCATCCCCATAAAAAGATCCGAATTCCCTAACAAAAAATAGTAACAAAGTATGAGCATAGTTAAATATTCTTTCATTTTGTGAAAATTTAGAAGATGAAAATATCCTAATGGCTATTGATAAACTCAAATAATGACAATATTTTTCTTCAGAGATATCACCTCTTAGCACAACCAGTCCGGTATATAGCAAGAATTGCCGGTATTCTGTAGCTTTCCATTTATCTAAATTAGAGAAATGTCTTGCCTTTCTAGCAAATTCTTGCGGTATATCCCTATACAAGGACAGTAATTTATTTCCAACTCCTTCCAGATTTCTAATTCTGTGCTGGGCATTTCCTTTAAACATTTTTTTTAGTATTTTTTTTGTAACCCCTAAGCAGACCAAATGCATGTAGTCTAAAGCCAATTGTGATACCATATCGAAATCTTTAATATCTTCAAGTATCGACTTTTTATCATGGTGGTGTTCGGGCTGTAATCTACGTCTAAAACTATAATCTGTTCTTAAAGTACAGTCTATTTTGGGGTATGTTACCCTATTCCTCATAAATTCTCCTTCTTGAATGCACCTGCTACAAGAAAAATATCCACAATGTAGTTTAATAGAAGAAATATAAGCTTTCGCAGGTGCATCTGCAATTATGCAATTGATAGAAACATTAATTGTTTTCTCTTTCCATGAAATGCCTGTTTCCTGTAGGTCATTTATATCATCTACGAACCGTCTCAAAAATTCGTTGGAATCAAGAGGCTTTTTATCCCCATGAAAACACCCAATTAAAAAAACGTCAGTATAAAATTGCTCGGACAAAGAACCTAAAATCGGCCAGAATTGGCTATTAGAACTTTCTGATAAGGGAAGACCGTCAACGTTAATATTTAATTTGATGTTATCTGGAGGTTCATCAAAATATTTTTCTAGAGATCTAAGAATTCCTGGTTTTATTCCGATATGAAAGTAATAGCCCGGCGAGACTGGTACCAGTTCTACAGACCTCGGCGTATTTAGTAAAGTTCGGGCATCCAACGGAACACTTAAATTGTGTTTTCTTAATATAACCAGAAGTTTGGAAAATGTTTTTTGTCCCACCTGATTTTCGACAGCCCAAAACCTTAAATCATTCTCAAGTGTAGGTCCACCTATACGTGTGTTTTCCAAATTAAAGTCTAAATTGTCATCCGAATCTGTAGATGAATAATTATTATCAAGATTGCTCTGATCCTCGAGGTTGTTAATTGAAACACTTACAGACTCTATCTCTAAACTTGTGTTGTCATTAGGAACCTCTAAACTTGTGTTGTCATTAGGAACACTGCAAAATTGATTGATATCACAAAAATTGTTTGACATTGAACTTTCACTGCTTATTCTGTTAACAGTGTTTACTTCAATATTAGTTTCACTCCCTGAATCAAACATTTTACAAGAATTATTATACAATTGCTTTTTAAGCCTACGCCGATGACGTTGACTTAAGGAAGCTATGTCTTTGGGCATGTTGTTTTATTAAAATGAACACTAACTTATTCGAATCACTCTACGTTAATCTGAAAAGAAGAAACAAATAGGATAAGTACACAACCATTTCCAAAAGTAAAAGCAAATTTAGGTACCACAGAACAAAATAACAATTTGTAATAATTAGGTAACTGTGTTACCATAGGTACGCGTGTACCTAAAAGATTTTGAAGAATGGAAAACGATCAGACTTTGGATAATAACTGGAAATGTTCTTCAATTTGATGGAGCATGTAAATTTTGGCGCCAAAAAGAGCAAATTACATCGGAATTTTAAAAATTTTTGATAGGTTATACCGTCAAGATTTTGCATATAAGTAAAATTTTCTTGTAGTAAAATCGCAAAACTTGATATTATTGCCTCGAAAATCATGACTCGTCTTCAATGTAACTTTCGACTCCGGCAAAAAATCATCCGTAAATATCAATTTACGGAAATTTTGGAGTCGCTTACCTAGTTATGCAAAAATAATTACAATTATTGCTAGAAACCCGAGTAGAAACCTAAAAAATTTGAAAATTTTTGCTAGTTTAACAAGAACAAGAAGTCATAATAGGAAGGTACCTAATTGTCGAGTTAATTGTTTATTGCAATGTTCTTAAAAGTAATTCCAATCTTTATTAAGAGATTAAATTCCTTTGTTTGACAGAAACAAAACATTCTCTAGTAAAGGAACCTGAGAACGTTGCATCGCACTATTTGCATTAATGAACAATGGTCAATGAAACATAAATCATAATAAATAATGTATAAACAAAAAAGAAATTATATAGGTACTAACTCGAAGAAACTAGACTAGATAAAAAAACACTCCACTGCATCGTGTTTCAGTCAGTTTCTTTTGACTCTGGTTTCTTCTATTTTAATTTCGAAATTTTCGTAAAAACCGACAATTCGCACATGGAATATTCCCTTAGGGCCGTTTTACACATCAAAGAATTATTACGAAAATTACCACGAAAATTTATAACAGAGGACTTTTGTGCGTGTCACACACTCATTTTATAACAAAATTTATGGTGAAATTTTTGTCAATACAAATATTTGACGTGTTCTATATTTTTCTGTCATAAATTTTCGTAATAATTCTTGGCCGTGTAAAACAGCTTTTGGCAAGAATTTGCGCGGGAGAGTGCGCAACTGAACTAAACCGGCGAGCCACTCACTTACATACAACGACAACAATAATTTAGCCTCTAAAATTGTTGTGCTCTGACATTCTGTTTCCTTTTAATTTGTTTTAATTTACCAACAAAGGCCCAAAAACCAGGTTGTTTTGGCTGTATTGTTGTTATTTGCTCGATAAATGTCATTATTCGTCTGACAACTGCGAAGCTATCATGCAATGGGCCTGTTGAATAAAGTTTAGCAAAAGCTTTTGCTATAGGTCCATCCTTCTCTTTTGCAACCGAAGTTTGTATTTTTGTCTCTTATTAATTCAAGAAAAAGCATTTGCTAACACTTTATTCATTAGGCCCATTGTGCATGCGCTTCAAAGGAAAATCATCAAGAAAATATGGCAAGTGTAAAACAGGAGAATCCAAAAATATATGTACAGGGTCTTTTTTTATTATTGTCCCACTTTTAAATTGTCATATCTCCTTTATTAATTGAGATATTTGCCTGAACTAAAAACTGAATGGTAGACCGTACTCCCAAGTTTTATTCTGGACGTTACTCCCAGCGATCACCGTCGGATCTTAAGCGCTGTGGATGCAACATGCTTTTTTTTTAAGGGACACCCGGTATATTCTTGCACGGATCGATAGAGAATTTTTTTCTGATTTCCTTTATATAGGGTAGTTGATATCTGGGGTTGATAGATTTCGAGAAAAAAATTCGTCAAAATAAATTGTTTTTATAATTTATGGCTATGGTCCGAGTATTTTAAGAAAATTGTAACCTTCTTTAGTTTCATCCTAACAAACTAGGTAACTGATTTATTCCCGTTTATTCCCCTTAAAACATTACAAATTAAAAATTTCAAAATGATTGCCATTTTCATTTAGACATTCTCGTAGATTCTGATGACCCGATTATTTCAAATTTCATTTTTTTCTCGAAAACTATCAACAACAGATATTAACTACCCTATATCAATGAAATCAGAAAACAATTCTCTATCGATCCGTGCAAGAATATACCGGGTGTCCCATTTTAAAAAAAGCAACTTGCATCCACAGCGCTTATGATCCGACGATGATCGCTGAGAGTAAGCTCCAGAACAAAACTTGGGCGTACGGTCTACCATCCTGTTTTTATTTCAGGCGAATATCTCAAGTAATAAAGGAGATACTCCAATTTAAAAGTGGGACAATAATAAAAAAAGACCCTGTACAAAATTATAACAAGAAATTTCGGAATAATTTCTGCAATAATCCTTTGATGTGTAAAACCGCTCTTAGTGGTTAAAATACCTAAGTATAATAATACAACGTAACTATACCTACAGACATAATGGGCCTGTTGTATAAAGTTTAGCAAAAGCTTTTGCTATAGGTCCATCCTTTTCTTTTGCAACCGAAGTTTGTATTTTTGTCCCTTATTAATTCAAGCAAAAGCATTTGCTAACACTTTATTCATTAGGCCCAATAAACTTTTGTTACGACTGTAGGTACCACAAAATTACAGGAACTTACCGGTGCAGAAAGTGCCAGAAACTACAAACAGTAAAAACAAGCCGAAAAAAATCACCATTGTGAGGTGTCTAAAAGCTCATCGTAGGTTTCATTTCATCAACATCAAGATGGAAAAGATTAAGATTTTAATAGCATGACACGGCTTCCATCAGGATCACTGCTAGGGACGGATTAAAACTATAATCCCGATAATTTACCTGCTTTTTACTGTTTCGCAATGATTTTTGAGTTAAATGAGATTGACCCAAGCCAACCTAACCATCAGAACAATAGATTACTTATTCTTATTGTCCTCGTTATAGAAACATGGTTATAGCGCCGAATTAATGAAATTAACATATCCATCAACTTACCTGCTCGCCAACCACTTTCACAATCAATCAACATAAACGAATAAAAACTTTATAAAACCCACTGATTAGAATAATGGCCGTCTTTCTTTCATTCGCCGTAATGGCCGTGAACGTCAACTTCGTGAACCACTATTATGGCGGCCAGTGCTTGCCACGACACGAGCGCGCGCTTGTCTGTCTTTGTTCACCATGTTGCGCAAAACGAGTGCGCAATGGGAAAAGCGCCTAAACATGTCCCGTTAATTGGACGATTTTTACGTATCTAGCACCAATTCGAAATGGTAATCAAGTTTAAATTATAGGCGCGAAATTACATCTCTATAAAGTAGGTAATTATTTTATTTTTTGTTCCTACGTACCTAATAAAATACTAACGCTGATGTTGAGACAGAGGTTCATATCATTACTACTATACATACCTAATTATTATAAACATAAGGAAATTTCGGTAATATTTCGCCCTCTGCATTACCTACAATGATGTGACTACATTTGAATTGAATAATAAAACATCAAAATCGATGAAAAATTGAGAATTTTGAAAAACGCAAAAATACCTACTTGTACGTCGATCAACTTTATTTTTTCGATATAAAATTCAACTATACGCAATATATCTTTTTTTAATCAATATTACACTGTCAAAACTGTAAAAAGAATTTTTAAAAAAAGTAATAGAGGTTTATAACAAACAGAGATGGAGAGATGTGCGCGGGTTTACGGAACGTTCGCCCCCGACATTTCGCCCCCGGACTTTTTGCCCCCGGGACATTTCGCCCCCGACATTTCGCCCCCGGCATTTCGCCCCCGACATTTCGCCCCCGACATTTCGCCCCCGACATTTCGCCCCCGACATTTTGCCCACGGAATTTTTGCCCCCGGGACTTTTTGCCTGACCTTTTGAGACCAGAATGGAAATGTGAGGAAACGACTGACCACTAGAAAAAATGGTTGAGGGGGAGGATAAATACTTGAGAAACGTTTGTTTTTAGAAAGAGACCTTACCTGACTTTTTGAGACCTGAATGAAAAAATGAGAAAACGACTGATTCTCATAAAAAAAAATATTGAGGGGGAGGGTAAATAATTGAGAAACGTTTGTTATTAGAGAGAGACCTTACCTGACCTTTTCAGACCTGAATGGAAAAGTGAGAGAACGTCTGATTCTGCTAGAAAAAATGGTTGAGGGGGAGGATAAATACTTGAGAAACGTTTGTTTTAGAGAGAGACCTTACCTGACCTTTTGAGACCTGAATCGAAAAATGAGAAAACGACTGATTCTCATAAACAATATATTGAGGGGATGGTAAATAATTGAGAAACGTTTGTTATTAGAGAGAGACCTTGCCTGACTTTTTGAGACCTGAATGGAAAAGTGAGAAAACGACTGAATCTCATAAAAAAAAATTGAGGGAGAGGGTAACTAATTGAGAAACGTTTGTTATTAGAGAGACGTTACCTGACCTACTGAGACCTGAATAGTGAGAAAACGACGGATTCTGTTAAAAAGAGAAAAATACCTAATTCCAGTCCATTGGAAGATGTAGGTATATGAAAGTTATGTATATCAAAAATATAACGGAAATAAATCAAAAAAATACGCCCCGGTGGCAAAAAGTCACGGGGGCGAAATGTCGGGGGCGAAATGTCCCGGGGGCAAAAAGTCCGGGGGCGAAATGTCGGGGGCGAAATGTCCCGGGGGCGAAATGTCCCGGGGGCAAAAAGTCCGGGGGCGAAATGTCGGGGGCGAACGTTCCGTATCCCATGTGCGCGTAGCATAGTGGCCGATTTGCCGTGTGCAAACAAATGGTGGAAACCACTCATGACGTCATTGTTAGAAGAGAGCAGTAGTTCTGTTGAAAACCTCTATTGCGGAGACGAATTTTCCTTTGCGGAAATTGCGAGGGTTCAATAGTTTTTAAATGAGAAGCAATTGCAGTCCGCCAATCAGAATGAATCTCTGAACAACAATGCTTCGCCATGGAAATCAGGTTACGAGGATTCCGGACAGACCTTCCTTAGATGTATGGTGCGTTCTTTTTGAACATTTATCTAAGTAGCCTCACTTAATCTCAGCAATCTGATTGGTCAAAATTTAAATGAACCAATCAAATTGCTGAGATTAAGAGAGGCTCCTCAGATAAATGTGCAAAAAGAACGCGCCTATTTTAGTAAGGCAAAGTAAAAGGATGTATCTAAGATGTTGCTGGGATACAGAAAAAATAATAAAGCCCAAAAAAATAAGGGATCAAATGCAGCAATTATTTTTGTATCCCCAGCAACAGCTTTCACATCATTATTGTAGGTACCATCTTACTTGTTAATTAAAGGATGCATTCTGATTGGCGGACTTGAATTGCTTTCCCATTTGAAAACTATTGCGAACCCTCGCAATTTTCGCAAAGAAAAATTCGTCTCAGGAGTCTGCCATTAAAATATTTTGTTGGGATTTCCGAATGTTAGGGGGTTTAGGGGGTACGATGTAAAATTTTACCAAGCACGGATTTAAAGTGTACCCCTCTAAATAAAATTCGATCTGTTCGAGCTATTTTTTCTCAATTCAGTCAGAGAAGAGAATCAGGATATGGCCTTTTTCAGTGGGCCACCCTGTATATCTATGGTACCTACCTAACTGTGATAAACTATAACGGGGCATCATATCATCAGGATAGGTAATTTACTTTTATTGTATTTATAATTATATTTAAGTATGCATTATTTAAATAAATGCGCACAATTCAGGATCGGAGGCGAATCCATCGTGCAAAGATGTGAAAATAATGTCTCATTAGAACTATCTATAAAGGTCTTAATAATGATATTTATAAAAACTGTAAGATCACAGTCAATGCGAAGTGTTTTAAATGAAATCCTCAAAAACAATCTATAAGACAAACCATTTTGAGATCTATACAAGTTTTATCCGTAACGTTTTTGGAAGTTTGTCTTTATTTGCTAATATTATTCAACAATCATAACAAAATTTAGATGTTGTCTCAGTGACGTCTTATACACTTTCAAAAGATGTTTACAGTTTGGACATCGCATTGTTAACACAAAAAAAGTCACTTCATCAGTTTTAATATTATTCAAAGATAATAACAAAATATAGATGTTGTCTCGGTGATGTTTCATATACTACCAAAAAATGTTGCAACTTGGACATCGCGTTGCTAACACAAAAAGGAAGTCACAAGTCCCTTTGCGACGTTTCATAGAGTTCTATGAGAAGTTACAGTTTGGATATCACATTGTTAACACAAAAGGGATGTCACAAATCCTCTTATAGAGGTCCGTGTTCTCTGGGTTGGACCCTGGAAATTTCTAAGACACTAAGCAGTACATACATACATGACAAACTGGTCCCCATACCTGAGAAGTGTAACGCAGATGAGCGGTTCATTTTGTGTTACGCACTTGTTCTCCGTCTCACTTTTCCATCATAAGAGATTATCAAGGCACAGACAAGTGAGATAAAGCCAAGAAAATCTCCCGTGCGGGAACACGTTTGCAATTAATAATTATTTGGCTGAACTAATCGCGATCACGATATTCGCGATTCTAACTAAGGAGGACGCCTTCGGGTGTGTGACGTCACACGTAAGGAACTGTGGGAACGAACCAATGAGGGAACCCTGAAATATAATGACAGACATTTTTGGTGGCATTTGATTGGACGCTTCCAATAAAATATGCCTATTCTCTATTCACGACGTTTAAAAACGGCAGTAGGCTGTGTTGGGATGACAGAATAATTCACTGGGTATAGTACTCATGACATTTGTCAAATTGTACGTCATGCTCTTTGTACTCAAAATTATTGTCCTTTGTTGCCAAATCGCAGAAATAAATGTCAACAAATGTCCACAAACTAAACTATCAAGAACTAATAATGATTCTGCTTTTACTGAAGACACAATGGTTTCTGTTGTTAAGCAGGGCAAGGCATATGGTAAACGTAAGCATTTTGGGAATCCTAGTCAGAGATTTGAATAGTCCGCTGTTTGTGTCGGATAACCTACAAGACCTACAAGACTGTTTACAAAAAGCTGATTTTCACGGATTGAAATCGTTAAATATTAAATCTATACACTGATACAAGTGTAAAGTGAGGTGGAGTCGTTATTCCTGAATATTCATGGGTGAATTGCCTTTGCCTTCAAATAAATATAAATTCCCATTCTAAGAAAGGTACCATTTTGTAGTGAAACAGCATTTCAGATCGATGGAAGGAAATTGGAATCGTGCATCTTCCCTATCATTTGAATCCCAAATACTTTTTAGCGTCAAGCAAAAGCGTGTCAAGTGTAAAATACTCGTTTTTCAAATTGTATTGCCAAATTTGTCTTTGCAGATCTTTCCGAAACATGCAATTTAGAAAAATGTCAGTTTTTGGTCTTTTACCACCACTTGTCAGTTTCAAATTTTGCGGTACTTATTGTCTTAAAACATTCATTATTCAAGTTTTCCCCACCCAAAAGAACTTCTGATTGAAATTGTTGTAAAAGTTTTATGTGTACCTACCCCAAATATACATATTCATGACCCGCCTATGTTCCTCTCCATCAGATCAGGTCGATCTTGCTTAATTTGACGAAAACCCCTATGTATTTGCTTTTTCTGTTCAATGATTATGAGCTTTGGCATTTTTAAGACAATAACAATTAGTTTGTCAAAATCATGCAACAATTAAATGTAAATGTGACAACACAGCTATGAGGTTCCGGCGGATAACAGCCTGGTTACTAAATAGTGACCAACATGAAAAAACCATATCATGGCCCACTGTCGTTTTAAAACGTCATGAATGGCATATACATGTGACGTCACAAAATTAATTTGAATCGCGAATAGGCGATTTCTTGCGGTGAATCACTAATTCTTTTTATGAAGGGAGTGCAAATTTTTATATGTAAGTTCCATGCATTAGCCACCGTTTTATACATCCCGCCGTTGAAAGTAAAGATGGCGTCAATTCATTATACAGTGCTTTTCAAAAGTAGAAAATAAATTCAAGAACTTCTTCGAGAGGAATATTTCGGAAATATCCTCGGATAAGCCAACCTTATTTTTTTGAGGCGCATCCGATGGTGTGCTCTGATACTTTTTGCACTTCTGATTTAACAGGGAATTATCCAAATTTTGATTTTTCAAATGGGATCATAATTTTTTCTCAACGGATTCGGAATCTACGTTTTTTTTAAAGATAGAAACGTGTCATATCTGTCGGTGAAAAATTGAGATTTTTGAAAAACGCAAAAACACGTCAACAACGTTTTTTCCATATAAATTCAATACACATCTTCAGTTTGTCGAATAAAGAGAGTGTCAATACAGCGTCTAATGTGTTAACATGAATAAGAATATGAAGCACGCGCTGGTAAAAAAGATCTCGTTGAGTAAAAATCAGATGTGACAGACATCCAGACACCATCGGATGCGCCTCTAAAAAATAAGGTTGACCTGTCCGAGAATATTTCCGAAATATTCCTCTCGAAAAACTTCTTGAATTTATTCATTACGTTGAATATCGATTTATTTGAAACACCAGATACCGTTTCTTGTCTACGGCACTGGTAAGTTGCAATTTCCTAGGGATATCGTGCTAGGGATTATTACTTCTGCCGCATTGACATTGTTTGATTTTTTTTTCTCTCAAGAGTCAAAATGGCTGCTGATTTTGACAGTTGCGTGGTTTTCAACGATCTGTCTCAAAAATTCACTCAATTACTATATTGTCGTACTCAAAACGAACGTGCCTCCATAATTAAAGCCTTCGAGGAGTTAAATTCCCTCAACTACCAATTCCCTGTTGTTACAAATGCCAACGTAAAAATTTGCTAGCAGCCTAACCTCACTTTTCACGTCTGCTTATTTACAGAAAGCTGCCTTATTAATTAGCCAATGTTGTTTTCTTATACCCCCAGAAGATCAGGAATTAGTCAGAAAATGTTGCCAGTTAATCACCAATTTAGTTGGAAAACAGTCGGTGAAGATCGAGGGACGTACTCTATCCATCTGCGTTCAATGGTGTCTCCAAGGATTAAAAAATGATGGCAATTCGGATATTTTAATAGCCATAGATGCTCTGCTGAGGAGTAATAACAAACATCAGGTAATTCAGTAATTTTTATAATTATTGAGTTTTGTTAGTTAATTTCAGATTTCAATAACTCTGCGATTTTAAGTATGGCGAAGAATAACAGCAACCCGGAGATAACATTTCTAGCACTGCAATGCCTAGAAGCATGTACCTGCATCAACGAGGCAATACTTGAAAAGTCTTCAAATCAGTTTGAAGTCTGTTTTAAAATTTTCCTGGATCATCTCCTAAATCCTAAAAATAAGGGGTTGGTTGATGTAAAAATAACCACGATTTGTTTACGAGGTTTACAAAACTGCATTAATCAAAGCACGGACCTTTTTAATGACAACTTGGGGATCATTCTCGGCTGTGTTAAAAGCTACATGTTGTACGGCTTAAAAGGAATGGAATTTGCAGCCCCACAAAACATATTGCCATCAACTTTGAGTATCCCCGAACCTCCTGCAAGTCTCGTCCGTGGAAAGCAAGGTGGAAAAGTGAGTTTGATTTAATTTTTTCACTCAATTGCCTTAAGAAACTATGAATTGCAAGAGCTGAGATACAAATTAAATACAAAATAGTAATAAAATAATTGTAAACTATTATGTGCCACGGACCTACCATGTGATTGAAATTAAATCACCTCGTAAATCACTTATAAATTCAATATTGATATTAAACACTTATTTTTTACAGCTCCCTAGATCTAATTTATTTTTAATTTTAGATAGCTAAACAGCGGAAGGCCAAAGTTTCTCAAGGCTGTCTCTCAAAGGATTGGAGTGAAGTTGACAGTTATACTCCGAGTGTTTCGTTAAATGTGAGTGATATTGAAGATAGTGGTGGCCATGTAAAAACCAGTGATTCGGATTTCTCCGATACCGAAGGAGGAAATGTTGCCAAATTAGCTGTTTTCTCGGGGCGCCTTCGACAATCAGCCCTTAGCTTATTCTTTCATGTCGTTAAGGTAAGAATTAAAAATAATAATTGATAATAAGTTCAATCAGTTGACAGAAAAGAATGTTATGTTCGCTTACTGGTCGAGTTTTATACCTGAAAATTCTTTTATTGGGAAGCAAAATTTGTTGGTTTGCATATTGAAGGATCCTTCTGTGAAATCTCGGTTGGCAGCACTGGGTGTGTTGCTGAATCTGCTGACATCCTGTAAATTGTATTTACGACAGGCTGAAAAGGGGTAAGTTTTGAATAAGGGACAATTAAACGCCAGTGGGCCATAAACGTTTTTCTATAGTGGCAGCATTGTAATTTTTAACAATTGTCAACAAACGTTAACACAACTGTTTTTAGAGATGTTTGTAGAAAAAAACAATTTGTGTTGGGCATTCGCCTAAAGACCTCAATATTGTCAATGTTTATGGCATGCTTTTCAAACAATTGCGATGTTGCCATTTTCGAACTACCGAACTGACCCGCATTAAATGAGGCCTTGAGTTTTGATGAATAGATTGGCTGGCTACCTAAAACTTCACAATTATGTAAAAGTAGATATAGCTTTAAGCTGCCAACTTTTCTAACAGGTTCAGACGAGGTAGGGGGGGGGCAGTTTTGGCGATTTTTTAACGAACGTTCTCGGTTGCTATGGTGCAACAAATCATAGAACTCGTACCATAGCAACCGCGTTAATAAGCCAATAGAGTCAAGAATTTCTGACCCTCGCAGTTGCGAAGGAAAAAGCTCTGTGATTGGTTGCATCATAGCAACTGCAAACGTTAAAAATTCCCCGCAGAGAATGTCTCCATAGCCTACTGGCGTAAAAACAAACCGATTTATGCCTGCTTATTATTGGTCTAGACGCTCCCACCAATGGAAATCAAGATTGCATATTTTCCAGAGACAACAGTTTATCCTTCACTCCCTTCTCCGTCATTCTCGGATTGATGATAGTCGAACTGCACAAATGCCTGGCACTGGCCTTGAAAGACACCTCGTTCGTGGTCCTCGTTCAGGTTTTGAAATGTTTCGCAGCGCTAGTGCAGGCCACCCCTTACCACCGACTTACCGCAGGTCTCATGTCTAAAGTGGTGAGAAACGTAAAGCGATTCGTCTATAACAAAGAACCCACCGTGCAAGTCTTGGCTCTGATTATAATTGGATGTGTTCTATCGTCCGAGCCTGTAACTGACGAGACCATGAGCATTTTCGTGCAGAAAAACGTGGAAAAACCGACTGAAACGAGAGAAAGTGACGATTCCGACGATGAGACTTTTCCTGAAACTGACACTGAACTGCCTTGGCTGCTGGAGAGATGCCTTAACAATTTGTATAATTCCTCGCCGGCTGTTAAACTGGAATCTTTGGTAACGTTATCGGCTATGGCTCGCGGTTTTTTCGAGGAATTACTAGCCCCACATTTAGGAGTAATAACAAAAGGATTAGAAACGGCACTTTGTGACCAATACAATAACGTGCGACTACACGCTTGTCATTGCGTGGAATTTATAGGACAAGCGATGACCCGCCACTTTGCAGAAGAATCTTCCAAAATAATTTCGCTGGAACTTTGCACGAATTTTTGGCAGGCTCTCCTAGTGGGACCTCTGACGGCTTTAATGCAAAGCGAAAGCGATTCGGGAGTCAGGGCGCTCGCTTGCGATTGTCTCGGCAGTTTTGGGGGTACAGTTTTTGAACAGCTACCGAGAGACAGACAAATCCTTTGCATTACCCTCCTGTTTACGTGCAGTCGGGATGAAGACAGTAACGTGAGAGGATCGGCGGTCAGATCTTTGGCCATTTTCATCCTGCATCCGTCTTTGAAGGAAGATTTCGGATTTGTTTTTGATACCGCCGAGGCTATTCACAGGGTTTTGCAGGATTCGAATCTCGGCGTGAGGATCAAATCCTCCTGGGCTTTGGGTAATCTCAGCGATAATTTCGTGAACAACAAGTATGTTTTGTTGGATACTTTTTGTTTTTATTTGTAATTTTTAGAAATTCTTCCGGTTTTCGTGAGGAATTGACGGCGGATTTGATGGTGAAGTTGATGAAAATCGCTATTGAAGTTTCCAGGAGCAACGATAAAATTAAGATGAACAGCGCGAGGGCTTTAGGGAATTTTCTGCAGATTTTAAGCGAGGATTTTACGAATCAATATGACAAGTTGGCTGTTGAAGCTGTCGATGTTTTGCTAAGGATTTGTCTTAGCAGCTCTAATGTTAAGGTACTTATTAGCTTTACATGTCTTATAGTCTTATATATTTCGTGATGATTTTCTAATGGGATTCGGACAGGACTGAGACTTCGGTGCCGACGTTTCGGAACTATGTTGTTCCTTCTTCAGGGCCCTAAGTCAACAATTTAAATTTAAGAAGGAACAACATAGTTCCGAAACGTCGACACCGAAGTCTCAGTGTATTATTTCCTGTCCGAATCTCATTAGAAAATCATCACTATCTACTTTCAACGAACGTCAAAAAACCAAATGTATTTCCTTTCTATTGTAGGTGCGATGGAATTCGTGTTATGCTTTAGGCAACGTATTGAAAAACGGAGTGATTTTTTCCACAAAAGGCTGGCAGGTAAATAACTACCGACATTTGTGTTGATTGTGCATGATCTCAGTATTTGTAAGGTGGCGATCCTGAATTGCTTATTTTAGTAAACTCCGAAATACTATCCTTACAACAAAATTTGAGATCAAGACGGCCGTGAAATTTTAATGGCACGTCGAGCCTTTACTGATACTCACATTGTCACAGTTAACATCTGATTCCAAGTTGGTTTATGTCATGACGTAACCGCATATGTCTGATTAGGTGCAGTAAGATTTCTGGCAACATCCACAAACCACGCAACATCATAATAATTGCACAATGAACATTTTTGAACTTTTTCCTTTTTCATTTTACTAACTTGTTCCTCTCTACAGGACAGAGTCTTCCAAACACTTTCTGACTTGGTAATAAACTTCCGAAACTTTAAAGTGAGGATAAGTGCAGCCCTAGCCCTTGCATCCCCCACCAAAAGACAATTTTACGATATCCATTACCAAGAAATTTGGATCGCCCTAGCCAAGGCTCTGGAGACTTCACAAACCATGGAGGACTTCAACGAATATAAACACAGAGACCATCTAGTCGACCAAGTATTAAACATTTTTTTTTTGATCCAATTACTTAATATTCTTTCCAGATTTGTCTCACAATCGCACACCTGATCAGTCTCCTAACCCATGAAGACTTAAATTTTATACAAAATTATGCTCACAACGATTATTTAAAGATACAAATGCATCGGGTTTGGGAGAGGGTTTTACCTGAAAAGTCTACGGTTTTCTCTGAAGCTCGCCTGCATGTTGTAGGGTTAACAAGTCACACACCTGAACAAACAGAAACACTGAATTGTCTTAAAGAGATTTTAAAACATGATTATTAAGTGTAATAATAATATTAAATAAAAACTTCAAATTCTATCAAAATAATCGATGGTATCTCCAGATTTGAAATCACCTTTTCCCAAGATTTCCATCAATTTTCCAACAGTTTGCTGTGGAGTTAAAATTGAGGTGTTCTTAACAGTTTTGAAACTATCTCGAACTTCATCGCTTTGTGCATTCTCGATAATTCCCTCGAACATTTCTGTATCTACAGGTCCAGGGGAATAATTTAAAACAGTAATATTTGGCTCTTCAACAGCTAGAACTTTGAAGAATAATTCTCTTGCAGCTTTTCCGGATCCATACATAGCGAGATTCTTATACGGTAATCTTCCACACAGCGATGTAATATTAACAACAAACACTTGTTGTGCTAATGGTTGGATTATATGAATAAAAACGGAATTGAGAATTGATACTGAAAATAAGTTCAAATCAAAATAGTCCCTCCAAATTTTCAAGTCCGCCAAGTCAGTTGTTTGTTTCACTTCTCCAGTGCTGCCAGCATTGTGAAAAATCACTCCAACTTGAATTTCTTTCACAGGAATATTTGCGAAAACTTCTTGGTAAGTTTTTAAATCGGCTTTGGATAAATCAATGGAATGTGTCGAGACAAGAATTGAGGAATTAACTTCTTTGATTAAATTTTTTGTTTCTTCCAGTCCAGTTTGCGATCGAGCTAATAAAACAACGGTGGAATTGTCGTTTAACTTGCTGGAAATATCAATGGCTATTCTACGCCCTATTCCCTTTGAGGCTCCAGTAACAACTGCCAAGATCTTTTTCGAAAAATCAATCGAGTTCGTCATTTTCGCTCTCGTTTAAGTGGTCGTGTTGAATTAACTCAACTATTTCACCCTTACTTAAGGCTTGTTTTTGCGGGGCTATTGTCCGCAGGATTTGGTAATTACTAACAGGAGCTTCTAGGTCCTCGTCAATTTCCAGGTGCTCGATTTCTCCGTTGAGTAGATTTTGGAGGCAAGCCTCTCGTTTTTGGGATAACTGTTTAAGGACGTCTGGGTCGTTCTTGATTTTGCGCAATTTCGCCTCTGAAAGATCTATTTGAAGGAGGCACCTTGAAAGTCTTCTTACCTAAAGAAGCGAGGTATTGGTCGGAGTCTGGCAAGGTGTGACGTAATGCTGGGGCGAAGTTGTCTTCGAAATTGGTGTTTGGAGGATGCTCTGCGAGGGTTGGGCCTGTTTTAGACTGATTGAAGCCCCAAGGGTCCATGCCCCCAGATGATAAACGTCAAATAAAGTGACAGTTGATGTAGGCAACCAACATTTCGTGCAGTTCCAGCGCCATCTTGACCACGCTGAAGTTAGCTCCATCGGAGCCAGCTCCAACTGGCTCCAACTGTCACCTCCTTGAAAATTCCAGCGGACCAGTTTAGCACTGCACTCTATACCAGAGCACGAGGGAGAGCAACCACGCGCTCCGGATTCCGGCCACAGACAAGTTTAACTACACGCGGCCGCGCTAACCGTGCAAGGCAATGGGCGCGCCCCCGCCCACATTCTGCTTTATAACCAACTTTGTTTCTTGGCCGGTAATACATGTAAACAATTGTACATCCCAACTTGTTTATATTACTTTTGTTATTCTGTAAAAATTGGTAGGTAAGGTATAAATAATAAAACACTAAAGAAACCACAGGGAGAGACGCAATTTAATTATTTTCGAAGTCATGCGCATGCCCAAGCGCAACAATCTCAAGATAGCGTGTAGAGAAAAAAATTAGCTTTCGTTTGATGTACGATACTTGATCGGTCAACCCCCGCGAGGGGGTGAAAACACTAAGAAACCACCTTGAAAGACGGAATTTAATTATTTTCGAAGTCATGCGCATGCCCAAACGCAACAATCTCAAGATAGCGTGTAGAGAAAAAAATTAGCTTTCGTTTGATGTACGATACTTGATCGGTCAACCCCCGCGAGGGGGTGAAAACCCTAAGAAACCACCTTGAAAGACGGAATTTAATTATTTTCGAAGTCATGCGCATGCCCAAACGCAACAATCTCAAGATAGCGTGTAGAGAAAAAAATTAGCTTTCGTTTGATGTACGATACTTGATCGGTCAACCCCCGCGAGGGGGTGAAAACGCTAAGAAACCACCTTGAAAGACGCAATTTAATTATTTTCGAAGTCATGCGCATGCCCAAACGCAACAATCTCAAGATAGCGTGTAGAGAAAAAAATTAGCTTTCGTTTGATGTACGATACTTGATCGGTCAACCCCCGCGAGGGGGTGAAAACACTAAGAAACCACCTTGAAAGACGGAATTTAATTATTTTCGAAGTCATGCGCATGCCCAAACGCAACAATCTCAAGATAGCGTGTAGAGAAAAAAATTAGCTTTCGTTTGATGTACGATACTTGATCGGTCAACCCCCGCGAGGGGGTGAAAACGCTAAGAAACCACCTTGAAAGACGCAATTTAATTATTTTCGAAGTCATGCGCATGCCCAAACGCAACAATCTCAAGATAGCGTGTAGAGAAAAAAATTAGCTTTCGTTTGATGTACGATACTTGATCGGTCAACCCCCGCGAGGGGGTGAAAACCCTAAGAAACCACCTTGAAAGACGCAATTTAATTATTTTCGAAGTCATGCGCATGCCCAAACGCAACAATCTCAAGATAGCGTGTAGAGAAAAAAATTAGCTTTCGTTTGATGTACGATACTTGATCGGTCAACCCCCGCGAGGGGGTGAAAACACTAAGAAACCACCTTGAAAGACGGAATTTAATTATTTTCGAAGTCATGCGCATGCCCAAGCGCAACAATCTCAAGATAGCGTGTAGAGAAAAAAATTAGCTTTCGTTTGATGTACGATACTTGATCGGTCAACCCCCGCGAGGGGGTGAAAACACTAAGAAACCACCTTGAAAGACGGAATTTAATTATTTTCGAAGTCATGCGCATGCCCAAACGCAACAATCTCAAGATAGCGTGTAGAGAAAAAAATTAGCTTTCGTTTGATGTACGATACTTGATCGGTCAACCCCCGCGAGGGGGTGAAAACCCTAAGAAACCACCTTGAAAGACGCAATTTAATTATTTTCGAAGTCATGCGCATGCCCAAACGCAACAATCTCAAGATAGCGTGTAGAGAAAAAAATTAGCTTTCGTTTGATGTACGATACTTAATCGGTCAACCCCCGCGAGGGGGTGAAAACACTAAGAAACCACCTTGAAAGACGGAATTTAATTATTTTCGAAGTCATGCGCATGCCCAAACGCAACAATCTCAAGATAGCGTGTAGAGAAAAAAATTAGCTTTCGTTTGATGTACGATACTTGATCGGTCAACCCCCGCGAGGGGGTGAAAACACTAAGAAACCACCTTGAAAGACGGAATTTAATTATTTTCGAAGTCATGCGCATGCCCAAGCGCAACAATCTCAAGATAGCGTGTAGAGAAAAAAATTAGCTTTCGTTTGATGTACGATACTTGATCGGTCAACCCCCGCGAGGGGGTGAAAACACTAAGAAACCACCTTGAAAGACGGAATTTAATTATTTTCGAAGTCATGCGCATGCCCAAACGCAACAATCTCAAGATAGCGTGTAGAGAAAAAAATTAGCTTTCGTTTGATGTACGATACTTGATCGGTCAACCCCCGCGAGGGGGTGAAAACCCTAAGAAACCACCTTGAAAGACGCAATTTAATTATTTTCGAAGTCATGCGCATGCCCAAACGCAACAATCTCAAGATAGCGTGTAGAGAAAAAAATTAGCTTTCGTTTGATGTACGATACTTGATCGGTCAACCCCCGCGAGGGGGTGAAAACCCTAAGAAACCACCTTGAAAGACGGAATTTAATTATTTTCGAAGTCATGCGCATGCCCAAACGCAACAATCTCAAGATAGCGTGTAGAGAAAAAAATTAGCTTTCGTTTGATGTACGATACTTGATCGGTCAACCCCCGCGAGGGGGTGAAAACGCTAAGAAACCACCTTGAAAGACGCAATTTAATTATTTTCGAAGTCATGCGCATGCCCAAACGCAACAATCTCAAGATAGCGTGTAGAGAAAAAAATTAGCTTTCGTTTGATGTACGATACTTGATCGGTCAACCCCCGCGAGGGGGTGAAAACACTAAGAAACCACCTTGAAAGACGGAATTTAATTATTTTCGAAGTCATGCGCATGCCCAAACGCAACAATCTCAAGATAGCGTGTAGAGAAAAAAATTAGCTTTCGTTTGATGTACGATACTTGATCGGTCAACCCCCGCGAGGGGGTGAAAACGCTAAGAAACCACCTTGAAAGACGCAATTTAATTATTTTCGAAGTCATGCGCATGCCCAAACGCAACAATCTCAAGATAGCGTGTAGAGAAAAAAGCCAACGAAAGATGTATATCAATGCGATGTGTGTCCCTGTAGATGTTTACCTTGTTAATGTGTATGTAGGGGCGAGCTGAATTTACTGGTGGAGTCGGGTGCAGATTTTATAAATCTGCACCTAGTAGTAGTGCCTCCGCAGACGCACAGTGGTGTTAAAAAGACGAAATTATGAAAATTGGCCGTACATAATTAAACAGTAGAGAGTTAACAAAAAAACATCATATTTGCGAAGTAGGTATGTAGAATTAGCACTAAGGGGGTTGAAAAAGGGAATGAGAAGTCCAAGGTAATGAAAATATATTGAAACGTATACTTACCGATATTTTTTATTCTCCATTACGTAACTGCTTTTTGATATTATTGCAACGACCTTGGAAAATAACACGAAAATAAGGCAATTATGCAAATTTAGCTTCTGTGGGGTTTAAATATTGCGATTGGGCTGGAAAAAGTGAAAAAGGAAAACATAAACTATATGAATTCAACTTATTGCCAAAGAAAAAAAGCCAACGGAAGATGTATATCAATGCGATGTATATCTCGGTAGACGTTTATCAAGTTAATGTGTATGTAGGGGCGGCTGGTCTTACTGGTGGAATCGGGTGCAGATTTTATCAATCTGCACCTAGTAGTAGTGCGTCCGCAAACGCACAGATGTGTCAAAAAGGCGAAATGTTAAAAAATTGTTGTTACAAAATTTAAAAATAGAAAATGAACAGGAATGAGTAAATGAAAAGAATTACCGGAATTAAAACAAAATTTGGCGAATTTTGAAAAATTATCACTCGGGGTTGAAAAATTGTGAAAGGGGATGAAAAGTCCAGAGGAATGAAAATTAAGTGTGATTAAGTAGAATTACGAAATAAAACACGAAAATAACCAATTTTGTGGGGGTTGAAATATGCACTTATAGGTACCTACCTATTGCGAAGGAAACTGAAAAATTGTAAAAGGTAAACTGAATCCCAAATGCATTCAATTTTATGACCGACGAAAAACGAAATTATGCGAATTTTGCAAAATTAGCACTTAGGGGGTTGAAAAATCGTAAAGGTGGATGAAAAATCAAAAGGTATCAGGATTAACCGTGGCTAAGTAAAATTACGGAAAATAACACCAAATTAGCCCAATTATGTAAATTTAGCATTTGAAGACTTGAAACCGAGCTTGAAACATTGCGAAGGGGGATGAAAAAAGCGAAAAATTTAATCATCATCCAAATGGGTTCAATTTATTACAGAAGAAAAACGAAAATAGCCGAATTTGGCAAAATTAACACCTAAGGGGTTGAAAAATTGTAAAGGGGGATGAAACGTCAAAGTGGATGAGAATTAATCGTAATTAAGCAGAATTACAGAAAATAACACGAAAGTAAACCAATTATGCAAATTTAGCTTTTGGGGGTTGAAATGTTGCGAAGGGGGTTGGAAAAGTGAAAAGGATAAACATAATCCAATTGAGTTCAATTTATTACCGAAGGAAACCTAAATTACGTGAATTTTGCAAAATAAACACTTAGGGGGTTGAAAAATTGTAAAGGGGGATGAAAAGTTAAAAGGGATGAGAATTAATCGTAATTAAGTAGAATTACAGAAAATAACACGAAAATAAGCCAATTATGCAAATTTGACTTTTGGGGGTTGAAACATTGCGAAGGGGTCGAAAAAGTGAAAAAGGCTAGAATAATTCATAAGGCAAAACTGCGCGAATTTTACAAAATTAACTAGCGGAAATCACACGAAAAAGAAGCGGTCTGGGTAAATTTTGCTCTTTGAGGGTTCACATCTCATGAAAGGGGTTGAAAAATTGTGGATGGGTTAAAAATTAATGAAAATCACTTTGAATTATTAACAAATCGGAAGAAAGCAAAAAAAAAATAAATGAAATGTATTTACTCCGCTTGCTAGGGCTTAGGGGTTGTTAGTAGCGTAGGGGTTGGTTTTAGGTTGAAGACTCATAAGACTTTCTTCAATGGTTGACCGAAGTCTATCGAGCCCCATAATTTTATTCCACCACTTACATGAAAAAATTTCCAGTTTCAACCCTTAAATTTCATCCCCCTTGTTAGATATTAATGAAAATTTGCCCATCCGCCTACAGTGGCGCTGTAAATTACCACATCAAATTTAGCCCTGATACGTTGAGCAGTTTTTGAGTTCTCGCATTTTTGTATTTCGGCATGTTAGGGGGTTGTACCGTCTTTAAGGGTCGTTTTTCGCGAATGATGAATAAGACCTTTTTTGTACCATCAATAGAAAGCTATCGAATGGTAATATTTTCAACTATACATTCTTCATTGAAAATTCGAGTTTCCACCCCTAACTTTCATCCCCTTCGATAATTTTCTCCTAAAATTCGCTCTTCCCTTCTCGAAGATGCAGTGTGTAAGATGTCACAGTTTCGCAGAAGATATTGCTTCTCTGTGTCAAATTACAGGGCTTTATGGACGTTTCAACCCTTAAACTTCAACCCCCTATTTCACCACCCCCACATGCCCTAAACGAAGTTGTGTTTTCAATTTCACCACCCTAACCCAATTCGTTTAAAAATTAAGGTGATTTGTAGATTCATGTTTTCAACACCTCATGATTTCACCCCTTTATGATTTACAGGGGTGTTTATTTTTCCGGTGTGACATAACTCCTTGCATATTTACTGACTTCAGTTGTTCATAAATAAACCAATAGGGTTTCAGAAAAAATAAATAAAATATAATTATCCGCTTGCAAAGAGTTAGGGGTGGTTAATGGCCCAGGGGTTGGTTTTAGATTGAAAACTCATAAGACCTTTTTTCAATAGTTGACCGAAATCTATCGAACCCCGTAATTTTAGGCTACCATTTACTTGAAGAAATTTCAAGTTTCAACCCTTAAATTTCATCCCCTTTGTTAGATATTATTGAAAATTTGTCCATGCACCTACAATGTCACTGGAAATTCACAAACCAAATTCTGCCTTGATACGTTGAGTAGTTTTTGAGTTCTCGTATTTTTGTGTTTCTGCATGTTAGGGGTTGTAGCGCCTTTAAGGGTGGTTTTTCTCAAAATATGAATCACACCTTTTTTGAATCATTAATGGAAAGCTATCGAATGACGCCAATTTCGACCAATACTTATTAAGCGGAATTTCGAGTTGCTACCCCTAATTTCCACCCCATTTGTTCGATTTTACGAAAAAACGCAACCCCCGCAAGATTTCACCGATATATGTGTGTACCTTGAGTTTCCGACAGCTGCGTGCCACCCTTGCGGAGTTATCATATTTTTTGTGGTTTTCATCCCCTAAATTTCATCCCCCGAAATTGGCACCCCCTCATTTTCAACAGACTTGAAGGTCGAACGGTCATACTAATTTTCAGCAAGATGCCTCCACTAGTTCTCGAGTTATTGCAATTAGTAGTTTTTCGGTTTTTCACCCCTAACTCCCACCCCCTTGGTCCGATATGGCCCAAAAGCAATCCCCGCCTTACTTTTCGGGAGACGAAGCTGCCTACCAAGTTTCAGCTCGATATCTCAATGCGTTCTCAAGTTATCCGACGGACAGACTGAGGAGCCGGCGAGCGAGCGAGCGAGCGAGCGAATAAGCTAAGACAAGAGTACCTCCGCATTCTGCTACGGCACTAAAAAAATTAGCTTTCGTTTGATGTACGATACTTGATCGGTCAACCCCCGCGAGGGGGTGAAAACACTAAGAAACCACCTTGATATCTGCTTTCGTTCTCAAGTTATCCGACGGACAGACTAGACGAGCGAGCGGATAATCAAAGACAAGAGTACCTCCGCATTCTGCTACGGCACTAAAAGTGAAATATCACACAGGTAAAGCTTTTCGAGTTCTACATGCAGAAAAAAAGGACGTAATGATGGTTTGGTTAATATTTTAATATGAACCGAAATATTCAAACTGAAACACACTGTACATACATACAGTGCGAGTGTGTCTGGAATAAAATTCCTTAAATTGTTGGCCTTGATTTGTGACAAAAATTCCTCGGATAGGTCAATTTTATATGATTACACAAGGTAGTTTCACAGACTCGTTCCACAAAATTTTACTTACTGTTTAGGACGCGTTTCGGAGTGTTACTCCATCTTCAGCTATAAAAGAAATTAACACAAAATACAAAACAGTTGCCTGGAAAATGAAAAAACGTTTGGGTCAAAGAAAAATAACAGCTTTTGGGTCGCACTGTAAATCGATCGAAAGACGCTCAAACATTCCGAAACGCGTCCTAAACAGTAAGTAAAATTTTGTGGAACGAGACTGTGAAACTACCTTGTGTAATCAAACATCAGTTCCTCTTTGAAAAATGGACCAAGCTTTCAATTAATTTTATATGTTTAATGTGGATTTGGCGGTGTGGCCAATTATTTTTTCACACTTCTGGTTTAACCGGAAATGACCTTAACTTTGTTTTCTCAAATAGAATGGCACTTTTTTCTCAACGGATTCGAAATCTGCGAATTTTTATGAGATAAAAACATGTATGATCTTTGACCGGAAGTGAAGTCACGGCCATCCTAGATTTTCAAAAACATCGAAGAAATCGGTCAAAAATCAAGGTTTTTATAAATCGCAACTACACATCAACCTTATTTTCTTGATAAAAATTCAACTGCGCGATTACATTTTTTTTAAATTCTTTTTGGTATTTTGGCAGATTGTGAAAAGTGAAAAAATTTGAAAAAACAAAGACAAATAAAAGGGAATGTAATTGTGCAGTTGAATTTGTATCAAAAAAATAAGGTTGACGCGAATTTGCGATTTTCAATAATCTTGGTTTTTGACCGATTTCTTCGATGTTTTTGAAAGTCTAGGGTGGCCGTGACGTACTTACGGTCTAACTAGAAAAATCGTAGATTCCAAATCCGTTGAGAAAAAGGTGTCATTTGGTTTGAGAAAACAAAGTTAAGGCCATTTCCGGTTAAACCGGTAGTAGGAAAAAATAACTGTCCATTCCATAACATCCGTATTACAAAAATAAAGTTGATCTGTCCGGCGATTTTTGCCAGAAATCAAGGGCAAAAATTTAAAGAATTTTATTCCGGACTTTACACTCGCACTGTATATGCGGAACTCCTCGTAATGTGATCTATGTTATGTGCTTATCTTGTCTGTAGATTCCAATTTTGACATGGTATGCAGGTGTAATCAGCATTTGAGTAGCTTTGATCTTTCTGAAGCTCTGGCGGCAAACAATTCAACATGGTCCATCGCTTGCAACAATCGCATTGGACCCAATTGGCAGTTTCATTTTTGAGAAAAGGACGACCACATATCAAACAAGCATCGCGCATATCGTCGGAGTTAGCTAGAATTGCCTGCCTCAAAGCCAATCTAAAATTTTCTGGTTCCAATCCAGAAAACAGATTCAAAGATTTTGGATGATTAAAAATGATTTCTGAAAAATTTAGAACATGAATACCGCAATTGTACGAGTCGGTTTGTATTGGATGATCGATTAGAACGGATTTCCATCCAAATGGAACCAGGTCTAATTTACGTTTTAGGTAATACAAAAATTTTTTTAAATACTGCTCCGTTTCAGGTAAACTGCTACCAAACGGATTTATATAGTAAAATGATTTTGTATCAAAATTTGCCACTGCCAGACACCAATGGTTATTGCCTTGACAAACTGGTATTAGACAGATACCGTCAGCTAAAATTGAGGTAAAAGTTTTGTAATTCTTATTCTGGAACACATTACAGCCATCATGAGAGCTTATAAAGGATACTGTTGGGTTTTTTCTTTTCAAGGCGAAAATGTATAATGAAATGTCAATAATGAAACTGTTTAGCCAACGTTCGCTATTAGAATTTGAAATGTTATATGACAATAAATTAAAATCGTTAATGTAAATGTGGTTGACCGGTAATTTTGCCTTCGAATATACGGCGACCACAAACTGATGGTTGGATTTGACGTAGTATTTTTCATTCTCAACCAAGCCATTAGGCAACAACTCTGTCTGGGTCTGAAATGGCAACGACAATTCTTTCCGGGATGATGATATAATTGATGGGGTACTAGACTTAAATACTTTCAGATGATTTCCAAAGTATGTATTTTTAGAAACTTTTTGTCGCTTTCCCCATTTTTCCTCACTGTTCATACCCTCGTCGCCATCTGTTATTTGAAGTCTCCTTTTACGACGGCCTGTGGCACAGCCGTGTTTGTCTATGTCAAATTGACACTCTTTGGAAATACTCAGAGTAACTTCTCTCACCTCCCTTATGAATCGTCCACATCGCTGATGCTTTGCTTTAATTATATTATTTTTTACGATGTCGAACCACTTTTCGACTACTGCGTTGTTAAATCTGATGGTGTCGTCACTGTCACGGTGGAGGTTGCTCCATAAGGGCAAAAATGGCAGATATTTTTTCAATAGTATTTCAGGGACTTGCGGATTGTAGTATATATTTTTCGTCCGTACCTCATTACTTAACCCACTAATGTTTCTGTTGTTAATATCTGAAGTAACTTCGTCAAATATTGTCTTGAAATGCAAATAGAATTTACTTTTTCCATATAGGGTTTTATGTCCGGCGGAATCAATAGGTTCATGAACTGTAGATAAATCTTCGGTAGATGGAAAATCACGTTCATCCTGAGACAAAATTATAACACATTCATCTATTTCGTCATTCGCCCACTCATTCAAACAAACAACTAACATTGTCCTCCACCAAAGATTTACGGCCACCAGTGACGTTTTATTAAAAACAGATGCAACAGAATGCATAACCCATTTCTTTTGATCTTTGCATTTTATGTCAAATGCTTTGGTAAAATCATCTGCCATATTTTTAATCAAGTGGTTGCAGCAAGTTTTAAGTTCGTAATTTGGGGGAGTCCCATCAGATTGCAATGAGTCGAAGATGATATTAACATATTCACTTAGGTCTTCAACTTGGAACCAAATGTTAATGATTGCGTTGATTAACGCAAAACTGAAATCTGTCACAATTTGACGAAATAAAGGCCATTTTAAATTATTTTTTGTGGCAAAGGCTTTAAATGCCAATAACCACGCACCAATAGAGTAGGCGTCGTGTTCAGATGTCACCATTTCAAATATCGGGCAGACAGTAGTTTTATCTCCTACATGCACCACTCCCGCATAATACAAAACCCTTTTGGTAGAAGGAGGAGGAGGATGCACTACGGTCCCAGTAGCATCCAAAAATAATGTAACGTTTCCCCTTTCCGATTGACGAACGTATTTCAAGACTGAAAGTTGCTCCAAACTAAAAATGTACACAGTCAAGGGCTCAAAGACACGATAAATATAATTCCTGTTAGCCTGGGACATTTTGATAATGTCCAAGATCTCGTCCCTGTCATAATCGACGCGGCACATTTCTTCCGACTTAACTTTTTGATACACATCCGATGACTTTATGTTTTGGTAATTGCCTTTGCTTAGAACTAAGGTGTTTGTTTCATTTATATCTTTTCTTCTAGCCATGAAAGGTGAAGAATCCACCAATTTTTCCCCTAACAAACGTCTTTCAAATCCCCGAACAAAAGTAGTTTTCTTTTCATTTTTTTTGTGGTGGTATTCTAAAGATGAACTAAACACGTTTCCCTTTGCACCACCACCAGTAGTTAATGCGGACAAAATTATTTTAAATAGTTTGCATTCGCTATGGGCACAATACGCATAAACTGTAAACACGTCCTTTTTTTTATTACCTACAACTTTTTTAAAATTCACAACGCAAGTATTGTTTACGAATTCTTCCAATTTTCTTCGCAAGGTGATCTGGTAATTCGATAACCCACCTTCACTCTTAATATCATCAAACTCTTGAAAGGTGAGTTGAAATGTACCTTCCACAGTATTACACAGTTTGTAAGATTTTGCCGGTGCTAAAATTTTGTTGTTGAATGTTCCCTGTGGCAACACTTTATTGTTTAAATAATGTGAGTTATACAAATTTTTAATTGAATGTGGAATATCAGAAGTCGTCCTATCAGTAACATTGCAACAAATGTCTTCATCTGCTTCATAATATGCAGGTAAATCGGATGTAAGATCCACAATAGGACCATATGGCTCCCCAGAAACTGAAATAGGCGACAATGATGGAGACTTAGTTGGGTTTCTACCTATAACCCTAACATCCTGATCTAGCGTTACCACATCCTCAGGACAAATTATCGCTGGACGAAATGAGTTCCCTGGCATCATCTCATCGTCTTCACCTTGCAGTATGACCACCATGTCGTCAACAGAAATGGAAGCATCATCAGGCAAGGGAGAAAAAATTGAAATAGGTTTAGTTTCCTTATCTGCCAGAGGAGGAATGGTACTAGTTTTAATTTCATTATCTACTCCATCAATTATTCCGCAAATGTTACCCACATTTCTCTTCAACATATTTTTAATATTACGGATTTTATTCTGATTATCTTTTTTGGAGCGAATATTATATAATAATTTCACACAACTGTCAAACAACGGTTTACATACTGTAAAGTTCAAATAAAACTGAGAATTCTGCCCTGGAGATAACTCAACCAATTTTTTAGCAATTTCACGAACATGTTTAACATCTCCTGAAACGTCGTATTCCATGTTTAATAATTAACTTTAACCGGAAACAAGATAAAAAACTTTAAAACAATAAGAAAAAAGAAAGTAGGTAATCAAATAGGAATGACAATAGAAGGTTTTGCACAGGAACTAAGTAGGTAGGTACCTATTGTACTTAAAAATTCTCGCAAAAATCTTTTAAACAAAAACTTAAAGAAAATAGTAAAAATCTAAATGCTAAAAAAACAACAAACGCGCAATAAAATAAATACTTAATAATCGGAACAAATACCTACCTAAAAAAGAAAATAATATGCCAACAATAACTATTAATGTGTATTGTTGACGATTAAGGAACAAAATAAATCAAAAACAATAAGTTGAACAAAAACAAAATCCTTAGACGAAAAATAAAGGATATACTTAGGTACTTTCACAGTACCTACCTGTGTACCCAATAGCCAAGAGCCAATATTATAAACAAAATTCTAAACAAAAGAAAAAAAATTATTCTGAACAACCTATAACACAGTCCTATAATAAACTGAAAAATTAATAAGCGAATCCTATACTATAAATATAGTCCAATAACTAAAAATAAGCACGTAAATAAGCCGAATATTCCGAACAAATACCTAAAAAAGAGAAAAATAAATCAACAATAACTAATAGGTACTGTTGAATAAGGAACAAAATAAATCAAAAACTAAGCTGAACAAAAACAAAATTTCTTAGACGAAAAATAAAGGATATAGGTACCTTCACAGTACCTATGTACCCAAGAGCCAAGAGCCAATATTCTAAACAAAAGAAAAAGAAATAATTCTGAACAACCTATATATAACACAGTCCTATAATAAACTGAAAAATTAATAAGCGAATCCTATAAATATAGTCCAATAACTAAAAATAAGCACGCAAATAAGCCGGATATTCCGAACAAATACCAAAAAAAGCGAAAAATAAATCAGCAATAACTAATAGGTACTTACTGTTGATTAAGGAACAAAATAAATCAAAAACTAAGCTGAACAAAAACAAAATTTCTTAGACGAAAAATAAAGGATATAGGTATACCTTCACGGTACCTATGTACCCAAGAGCCAAGAGAAAATATTATAAACAAAATTCTAAATAGAAAAAAAATTCTGAACTACCTACCTAGAACACACTCCTAATAAACTGAAAAACTAATAATAAGCATTTAAATGAATGAGCCGGAACCCAAAAATTAGAAAAATGAACGAAATATACCTCAACTTAGAAAATTTTTGAACAATCAAAAATATAAAAACGAAAAAAAAATTAATAGGTATTGAATGTAAGTACTTATCGGAATCCCTTTAAACTGCGAACAAACCTCTCTTTCAACTTAGCATAACACACCACCTTCACCGCTAAATTGCAAACTACGAATGATCGGCTGTGAACCAATTAGGCGGGAAGAACTAGTCAGATCTAGTGATTTACTCGTATAGCAACAAAAAGAAGCGCGAAGTTATTAATTCTCAGTTTGGTGGTTGTAATGAGAGGGCGCGTGGTACAGTCAGGAGATAGAATTTTGGCCCTCGAACGCGAACAATGTCGACAGATTCTTCGAAAAGACACTCAAGATGAGTTTGTGAAGGCTTGTTTCCCACTCGAGTCGTTTTAATAAAGAGGTTTTCACGTTCAATTAAAATTTTTTTGATAAGGCTTGTGAGAATCGACCCACATTGTGAACGGTCTTGGACCATAACTATATCTCCTGAGTGTATCCTAGCAGTGTTCACCGCCACATAGGGTAACTACCGCAAATGAGGACTCGCAGTACTAACGTGATATTTTGTAAACTTCTAATTAAGTATGGTATGTGCCCGGAATGACATATGATTCAATTTAGTGCAGGTATCAAACTTTGTCAACTTATAACTTGTTGACGTAACCTATAACTAAGTTTCGACATCAGTCACCTCCGGCATCATTACGGGCTATTAGCGTGACGTAGGTGCGCTATCTTGGTTGGGCTAGGTTAAGGTTGTTACCATGGCAATGAAGCTAAACAAAGCGAGAATTATTTCAGCACAAAGCTCATTGTAGACATGATGATTGTAACGATTTAATCGCTAGCAATTCTTTAATTTGTTAATATTGAGGTCTTAAAACGCAACACATCAGTAAACGTAAATAAAGAATTAGACGAAAAAAAGGCAGCAGAGAAGCGGCTGGAACCTCCCCAACGCGTGGGTCTTTGATTTCCGTGACTTGTGTTTAAGATTTTAAAGTTAATATGCCTAAATGGCACTTCCCGTTAACCAATTGCTCCCAAAAGCCTTTCAGCTCTTCAACGGGTCACCTGACCTCCATGTACCAAATTTCAGACAAATCCTTCCAGTAGTTTGGGCTATAACGTGGTTTCAGTGTTACTTCAAAATTTCGATTTTTCTACCCAAAGGGTAATAAATGCGAATAAATTTTATCTCATTTAAAACCAGAATTCGAAGACCCTTCTAATGGTGGCAATTAATCTTTCAAAAATTTGTTTTGGATGGGTAAATGAGAGAATACTTTAAATTTGGAAATTGGTGTGCCAAAGCGGCACTTTCCGTGGGTCGATTGAATCCAACATTTGTTCAGCTCTTCGACGTGTAATACAATCCCCATGTGCAAAATTTTAGCCAAATCGGTTCAGGGGCTTGGGCTGTACCGCGATTTTAAAGTCCGATAAAAATCTCGATATTTTTAGTTTTTGGTCAAAAGGGCACTGACAGTGAATACATCTTTGGAAGCAGAATCTGAAGGGCTTTCTTATTGTGACGTGAAAGATGGGGGTTTACATTTAAAATTTAAAAGTTGATGTGCCAAAACGGCATTTCTGGTTGCACGATTGGCTCCAAAAGCTTTTCAGATCTAAGTTGGGTTATCACATGCACACGTACCAAATTTCAGCCAAATCGGTCGAGTAGTTTGGGCTGTGGCGTGTTTACGAACGAACGAACGAACGAACGAACGAACGAACGTACGTACGAACGAACGTACGTACATACATACAGACACATTTTAAAAACCACTTTTTTGGGTTTCTGAGACCTCAAAACGTACAGATCCGGTCTTATCTCGAATTCGAAAATTTTAGTGATTGCAGTAACCTCCCTTTTTTTTTAAATGGTGAAGTGGAGTGGGGAGGTTAAAATGCAAGTTTTCTGGAATATGCACATTGAAATCTCGCTTTGTTTGGCTTCAGTGGGAGGCGTTGACTATGACCATACACAACGAAGATGGCGGTTCCACGTTACCGCTAATATCGCGTATCGCGGGGGTTGACCGATGAAGTATCGTAATCTTGAGATTGTTGCGTTTGGGCATGCGCATGACTTCGAAAATAATTAAATTGCGTCTTTCAAGGTGGTTTCTTAGCGTTTTCACCCCCTCGCGGGGGTTGACCGATCAAGTATCGTACATCAAACGAAAGCTAATTTTTTTCTCTACACGCTATCTTGAGATTGTTGCGCTTGGGCATGCGCATGACTTCGAAAATAATTAAATTCCGTCTTTCAAGGTGGTTTCTTAGTGTTTTCACCCCCTCGCGGGGGTTGACCGATCAAGTATCGTACATCAAACGAAAGCTAATTTTTTTCTCTACACGCTATCTTGAGATTGTTGCGTTTGGGCATGCGCATGACTTCGAAAATAATTAAATTCCGTCTTTCAAGGTGGTTTCTTAGGGTTTTCACCCCCTCGCGGGGGTTGACCGATCAAGTATCGTACATCAAACGAAAGCTAATTTTTTTCTCTACACGCTATCTTGAGATTGTTGCGTTTGGGCATGCGCATGACTTCGAAAATAATTAAATTGCGTCTTTCAAGGTGGTTTCTTAGCGTTTTCACCCCCTCGCGGGGGTTGACCGATCAAGTATCGTACATCAAACGAAAGCTAATTTTTTTCTCTACACGCTATCTTGAGATTGTTGCGTTTGGGCATGCGCATGACTTCGAAAATAATTAAATTGCGTCTTTCAAGGTGGTTTCTTAGGGTTTTCACCCCCTCGCGGGGGTTGACCGATCAAGTATCGTACATCAAACGAAAGCTAATTTTTTTCTCTACACGCTATCTTGAGATTGTTGCGTTTGGGCATGCGCATGACTTCGAAAATAATTAAATTGCGTCTTTCAAGGTGGTTTCTTAGCGTTTTCACCCCCTCGCGGGGGTTGACCGATCAAGTATCGTACATCAAACGAAAGCTAATTTTTTTCTCTACACGCTATCTTGAGATTGTTGCGTTTGGGCATGCGCATGACTTCGAAAATAATTAAATTCCGTCTTTCAAGGTGGTTTCTTAGTGTTTTCACCCCCTCGCGGGGGTTGACCGATCAAGTATCGTACATCAAACGAAAGCTAATTTTTTTCTCTACACGCTATCTTGAGATTGTTGCGTTTGGGCATGCGCATGACTTCGAAAATAATTAAATTCCGTCTTTCAAGGTGGTTTCTTAGGGTTTTCACCCCCTCGCGGGGGTTGACCGATCAAGTATCGTACATCAAACGAAAGCTAATTTTTTTCTCTACACGCTATCTTGAGATTGTTGCGTTTGGGCATGCGCATGACTTCGAAAATAATTAAATTCCGTCTTTCAAGGTGGTTTCTTAGGGTTTTCACCCCCTCGCGGGGGTTGACCGATCAAGTATCGTACATCAAACGAAAGCTAATTTTTTTCTCTACACGCTATCTTGAGATTGTTGCGTTTGGGCATGCGCATGACTTCGAAAATAATTAAATTGCGTCTTTCAAGGTGGTTTCTTAGCGTTTTCACCCCCTCGCGGGGGTTGACCGATCAAGTATCGTACATCAAACGAAAGCTAATTTTTTTCTCTACACGCTGTCTTGAGATTGTTGCGTTTGGGCATGCGCATGACTTCGAAAATAATTAAATTCCGTCTTTCAAGGTGGTTTCTTAGTGTTTTCACCCCCTCGCGGGGGTTGACCGATCAAGTATCGTACATCAAACGAAAGCTAATTTTTTTCTCTACACGCTATCTTGAGATTGTTGCGTTTGGGCATGCGCATGACTTCGAAAATAATTAAATTGCGTCTTTCAAGGTGGTTTCTTAGCGTTTTCACCCCCTCGCGGGGGTTGACCGATCAAGTATCGTACATCAAACGAAAGCTAATTTTTTTCTCTACACGCTATCTTGAGATTGTTGCGTTTGGGCATGCGCATGACTTCGAAAATAATTAAATTGCGTCTTTCAAGGTGGTTTCTTAGCGTTTTCACCCCCTCGCGGGGGTTGACCGATCAAGTATCGTACATCAAACGAAAGCTAATTTTTTTCTCTACACGCTATCTTGAGATTGTTGCGTTTGGGCATGCGCATGACTTCGAAAATAATTAAATTGCGTCTTTCAAGGTGGTTTCTTAGGGTTTTCACCCCCTCGCGGGGGTTGACCGATCAAGTATCGTACATCAAACGAAAGCTAATTTTTTTCTCTACACGCTATCTTGAGATTGTTGCGTTTGGGCATGCGCATGACTTCGAAAATAATTAAATTGCGTCTTTCAAGGTGGTTTCTTAGCGTTTTCACCCCCTCGCGGGGGTTGACCGATCAAGTATCGTACATCAAACGAAAGCTAATTTTTTTCTCTACACGCTATCTTGAGATTGTTGCGTTTGGGCATGCGCATGACTTCGAAAATAATTAAATTGCGTCTTTCAAGGTGGTTTCTTAGGGTTTTCACCCCCTCGCGGGGGTTGACCGATCAAGTATCGTACATCAAACGAAAGCTAATTTTTTTCTCTACACGCTATCTTGAGATTGTTGCGTTTGGGCATGCGCATGACTTCGAAAATAATTAAATTGCGTCTTTCAAGGTGGTTTCTTAGCGTTTTCACCCCCTCGCGGGGGTTGACCGATCAAGTATCGTACATCAAACGAAAGCTAATTTTTTTCTCTACACGCTATCTTGAGATTGTTGCGTTTGGGCATGCGCATGACTTCGAAAATAATTAAATTCCGTCTTTCAAGGTGGTTTCTTAGTGTTTTCACCCCCTCGCGGGGGTTGACCGATCAAGTATCGTACATCAAACGAAAGCTAATTTTTTTCTCTACACGCTATCTTGAGATTGTTGCGTTTGGGCATGCGCATGACTTCGAAAATAATTAAATTCCGTCTTTCAAGGTGGTTTCTTAGGGTTTTCACCCCCTCGCGGGGGTTGACCGATCAAGTATCGTACATCAAACGAAAGCTAATTTTTTTCTCTACACGCTATCTTGAGATTGTTGCGTTTGGGCATGCGCATGACTTCGAAAATAATTAAATTCCGTCTTTCAAGGTGGTTTCTTAGGGTTTTCACCCCCTCGCGGGGGTTGACCGATCAAGTATCGTACATCAAACGAAAGCTAATTTTTTTCTCTACACGCTATCTTGAGATTGTTGCGTTTGGGCATGCGCATGACTTCGAAAATAATTAAATTGCGTCTTTCAAGGTGGTTTCTTAGCGTTTTCACCCCCTCGCGGGGGTTGACCGATCAAGTATCGTACATCAAACGAAAGCTAATTTTTTTCTCTACACGCTGTCTTGAGATTGTTGCGTTTGGGCATGCGCATGACTTCGAAAATAATTAAATTCCGTCTTTCAAGGTGGTTTCTTAGTGTTTTCACCCCCTCGCGGGGGTTGACCGATCAAGTATCGTACATCAAACGAAAGCTAATTTTTTTCTCTACACGCTATCTTGAGATTGTTGCGTTTGGGCATGCGCATGACTTCGAAAATAATTAAATTGCGTCTTTCAAGGTGGTTTCTTAGCGTTTTCACCCCCTCGCGGGGGTTGACCGATCAAGTATCGTACATCAAACGAAAGCTAATTTTTTTCTCTACACGCTATCTTGAGATTGTTGCGTTTGGGCATGCGCATGACTTCGAAAATAATTAAATTGCGTCTTTCAAGGTGGTTTCTTAGCGTTTTCACCCCCTCGCGGGGGTTGACCGATCAAGTATCGTACATCAAACGAAAGCTAATTTTTTTCTCTACACGCTATCTTGAGATTGTTGCGTTTGGGCATGCGCATGACTTCGAAAATAATTAAATTGCGTCTTTCAAGGTGGTTTCTTAGGGTTTTCACCCCCTCGCGGGGGTTGACCGATCAAGTATCGTACATCAAACGAAAGCTAATTTTTTTCTCTACACGCTATCTTGAGATTGTTGCGTTTGGGCATGCGCATGACTTCGAAAATAATTAAATTCCGTCTTTCAAGGTGGTTTCTTAGTGTTTTCACCCCCTCGCGGGGGTTGACCGATCAAGTATCGTACATCAAACGAAAGCTAATTTTTTTCTCTACACGCTATCTTGAGATTGTTGCGTTTGGGCATGCGCATGACTTCGAAAATAATTAAATTGCGTCTTTCAAGGTGGTTTCTTAGCGTTTTCACCCCCTCGCGGGGGTTGACCGATCAAGTATCGTACATCAAACGAAAGCTAATTTTTTTCTCTACACGCTGTCTTGAGATTGTTGCGTTTGGGCATGCGCATGACTTCGAAAATAATTAAATTCCGTCTTTCAAGGTGGTTTCTTAGTGTTTTCACCCCCTCGCGGGGGTTGACCGATCAAGTATCGTACATCAAACGAAAGCTAATTTTTTTCTCTACACGCTATCTTGAGATTGTTGCGTTTGGGCATGCGCATGACTTCGAAAATAATTAAATTGCGTCTTTCAAGGTGGTTTCTTAGCGTTTTCACCCCCTCGCGGGGGTTGACCGATCAAGTATCGTACATCAAACGAAAGCTAATTTTTTTCTCTACACGCTATCTTGAGATTGTTGCGTTTGGGCATGCGCATGACTTCGAAAATAATTAAATTCCGTCTTTCAAGGTGGTTTCTTAGTGTTTTCACCCCCTCGCGGGGGTTGACCGATCAAGTATCGTACATCAAACGAAAGCTAATTTTTTTCTCTACACGCTGTCTTGAGATTGTTGCGTTTGGGCATGCGCATGACTTCGAAAATAATTAAATTGCGTCTTTCAAGGTGGTTTCTTAGCGTTTTCACCCCCTCGCGGGGGTTGACCGATCAAGTATCGTACATCAAACGAAAGCTAATTTTTTTCTCTACACGCTATCTTGAGATTGTTGCGTTTGGGCATGCGCATGACTTCGAAAATAATTAAATTGCGTCTTTCAAGGTGGTTTCTTAGCGTTTTCACCCCCTCGCGGGGGTTGACCGATCAAGTATCGTACATCAAACGAAAGCTAATTTTTTTCTCTACACGCTATCTTGAGATTGTTGCGTTTGGGCATGCGCATGACTTCGAAAATAATTAAATTCCGTCTTTCAAGGTGGTTTCTTAGTGTTTTCACCCCCTCGCGGGGGTTGACCGATCAAGTATCGTACATCAAACGAAAGCTAATTTTTTTCTCTACACGCTATCTTGAGATTGTTGCGTTTGGGCATGCGCATGACTTCGAAAATAATTAAATTGCGTCTTTCAAGGTGGTTTCTTAGCGTTTTCACCCCCTCGCGGGGGTTGACCGATCAAGTATCGTACATCAAACGAAAGCTAATTTTTTTCTCTACACGCTATCTTGAGATTGTTGCGTTTGGGCATGCGCATGACTTCGAAAATAATTAAATTCCGTCTTTCAAGGTGGTTTCTTAGTGTTTTCACCCCCTCGCGGGGGTTGACCGATCAAGTATCGTACATCAAACGAAAGCTAATTTTTTTCTCTACACGCTATCTTGAGATTGTTGCGTTTGGGCATGCGCATGACTTCGAAAATAATTAAATTCCGTCTTTCAAGGTGGTTTCTTAGGGTTTTCACCCCCTCGCGGGGGTTGACCGATCAAGTATCGTACATCAAACGAAAGCTAATTTTTTTCTCTACACGCTATCTTGAGATTGTTGCGTTTGGGCATGCGCATGACTTCGAAAATAATTAAATTCCGTCTTTCAAGGTGGTTTCTTAGGGTTTTCACCCCCTCGCGGGGGTTGACCGATCAAGTATCGTACATCAAACGAAAGCTAATTTTTTTCTCTACACGCTATCTTGAGATTGTTGCGTTTGGGCATGCGCATGACTTCGAAAATAATTAAATTGCGTCTTTCAAGGTGGTTTCTTAGCGTTTTCACCCCCTCGCGGGGGTTGACCGATCAAGTATCGTACATCAAACGAAAGCTAATTTTTTTCTCTACACGCTGTCTTGAGATTGTTGCGTTTGGGCATGCGCATGACTTCGAAAATAATTAAATTCCGTCTTTCAAGGTGGTTTCTTAGTGTTTTCACCCCCTCGCGGGGGTTGACCGATCAAGTATCGTACATCAAACGAAAGCTAATTTTTTTCTCTACACGCTATCTTGAGATTGTTGCGTTTGGGCATGCGCATGACTTCGAAAATAATTAAATTGCGTCTTTCAAGGTGGTTTCTTAGCGTTTTCACCCCCTCGCGGGGGTTGACCGATCAAGTATCGTACATCAAACGAAAGCTAATTTTTTTCTCTACACGCTATCTTGAGATTGTTGCGTTTGGGCATGCGCATGACTTCGAAAATAATTAAATTGCGTCTTTCAAGGTGGTTTCTTAGCGTTTTCACCCCCTCGCGGGGGTTGACCGATCAAGTATCGTACATCAAACGAAAGCTAATTTTTTTCTCTACACGCTATCTTGAGATTGTTGCGTTTGGGCATGCGCATGACTTCGAAAATAATTAAATTGCGTCTTTCAAGGTGGTTTCTTAGGGTTTTCACCCCCTCGCGGGGGTTGACCGATCAAGTATCGTACATCAAACGAAAGCTAATTTTTTTCTCTACACGCTATCTTGAGATTGTTGCGTTTGGGCATGCGCATGACTTCGAAAATAATTAAATTCCGTCTTTCAAGGTGGTTTCTTAGTGTTTTCACCCCCTCGCGGGGGTTGACCGATCAAGTATCGTACATCAAACGAAAGCTAATTTTTTTCTCTACACGCTATCTTGAGATTGTTGCGTTTGGGCATGCGCATGACTTCGAAAATAATTAAATTGCGTCTTTCAAGGTGGTTTCTTAGCGTTTTCACCCCCTCGCGGGGGTTGACCGATCAAGTATCGTACATCAAACGAAAGCTAATTTTTTTCTCTACACGCTGTCTTGAGATTGTTGCGTTTGGGCATGCGCATGACTTCGAAAATAATTAAATTCCGTCTTTCAAGGTGGTTTCTTAGTGTTTTCACCCCCTCGCGGGGGTTGACCGATCAAGTATCGTACATCAAACGAAAGCTAATTTTTTTCTCTACACGCTATCTTGAGATTGTTGCGTTTGGGCATGCGCATGACTTCGAAAATAATTAAATTGCGTCTTTCAAGGTGGTTTCTTAGCGTTTTCACCCCCTCGCGGGGGTTGACCGATCAAGTATCGTACATCAAACGAAAGCTAATTTTTTTCTCTACACGCTATCTTGAGATTGTTGCGTTTGGGCATGCGCATGACTTCGAAAATAATTAAATTCCGTCTTTCAAGGTGGTTTCTTAGTGTTTTCACCCCCTCGCGGGGGTTGACCGATCAAGTATCGTACATCAAACGAAAGCTAATTTTTTTCTCTACACGCTGTCTTGAGATTGTTGCGTTTGGGCATGCGCATGACTTCGAAAATAATTAAATTGCGTCTTTCAAGGTGGTTTCTTAGCGTTTTCACCCCCTCGCGGGGGTTGACCGATCAAGTATCGTACATCAAACGAAAGCTAATTTTTTTCTCTACACGCTATCTTGAGATTGTTGCGTTTGGGCATGCGCATGACTTCGAAAATAATTAAATTCCGTCTTTCAAGGTGGTTTCTTAGGGTTTTCACCCCCTCGCGGGGGTTGACCGATCAAGTATCGTACATCAAACGAAAGCTAATTTTTTTCTCTACACGCTATCTTGAGATTGTTGCGTTTGGGCATGCGCATGACTTCGAAAATAATTAAATTGCGTCTTTCAAGGTGGTTTCTTAGCGTTTTCACCCCCTCGCGGGGGTTGACCGATCAAGTATCGTACATCAAACGAAAGCTAATTTTTTTCTCTACACGCTATCTTGAGATTGTTGCGTTTGGGCATGCGCATGACTTCGAAAATAATTAAATTCCGTCTTTCAAGGTGGTTTCTTAGGGTTTTCACCCCCTCGCGGGGGTTGACCGATCAAGTATCGTACATCAAACGAAAGCTAATTTTTTTCTCTACACGCTATCTTGAGATTGTTGCGTTTGGGCATGCGCATGACTTCGAAAATAATTAAATTGCGTCTTTCAAGGTGGTTTCTTAGCGTTTTCACCCCCTCGCGGGGGTTGACCGATCAAGTATCGTACATCAAACGAAAGCTAATTTTTTTCTCTACACGCTATCTTGAGATTGTTGCGTTTGGGCATGCGCATGACTTCGAAAATAATTAAATTGCGTCTTTCAAGGTGGTTTCTTAGCGTTTTCACCCCCTCGCGGGGGTTGACCGATCAAGTATCGTACATCAAACGAAAGCTAATTTTTTTCTCTACACGCTATCTTGAGATTGTTGCGTTTGGGCATGCGCATGACTTCGAAAATAATTAAATTCCGTCTTTCAAGGTGGTTTCTTAGTGTTTTCACCCCCTCGCGGGGGTTGACCGATCAAGTATCGTACATCAAACGAAAGCTAATTTTTTTCTCTACACGCTATCTTGAGATTGTTGCGTTTGGGCATGCGCATGACTTCGAAAATAATTAAATTGCGTCTTTCAAGGTGGTTTCTTAGCGTTTTCACCCCCTCGCGGGGGTTGACCGATCAAGTATCGTACATCAAACGAAAGCTAATTTTTTTCTCTACACGCTATCTTGAGATTGTTGCGTTTGGGCATGCGCATGACTTCGAAAATAATTAAATTCCGTTTTTCAAGGTGGTTTCTTAGGGTTTTCACCCCCTCGCGGGGGTTGACCGATCAAGTATCGTACATCAAACGAAAGCTAATTTTTTTCTCTACACGCTATCTTGAGATTGTTGCGTTTGGGCATGCGCATGACTTCGAAAATAATTAAATTGCGTCTTTCAAGGTGGTTTCTTAGCGTTTTCACCCCCTCGCGGGGGTTGACCGATCAAGTATCGTACATCAAACGAAAGCTAATTTTTTTCTCTACACGCTATCTTGAGATTGTTGCGTTTGGGCATGCGCATGACTTCGAAAATAATTAAATTCCGTCTTTCAAGGTGGTTTCTTAGTGTTTTCACCCCCTCGCGGGGGTTGACCGATCAAGTATCGTACATCAAACGAAAGCTAATTTTTTTCTGTACACGCTGTCTTGAGATTGTTGCGTTTGGGCATGCGCATGACTTCGAAAATAATTAAATTGCGTCTTTCAAGGTGGTTTCTTAGCGTTTTCACCCCCTCGCGGGGGTTGACCGATCAAGTATCGTACATCAAACGAAAGCTAATTTTTTTCTCTACACGCTATCTTGAGATTGTTGCGTTTGGGCATGCGCATGACTTCGAAAATAATTAAATTGCGTCTTTCAAGGTGGTTTCTTAGGGTTTTCACCCCCTCGCGGGGGTTGACCGATCAAGTATCGTACATCAAACGAAAGCTAATTTTTTTCTCTACACGCTATCTTGAGATTGTTGCGTTTGGGCATGCGCATGACTTCGAAAATAATTAAATTCCGTCTTTCAAGGTGGTTTCTTAGTGTTTTCACCCCCTCGCGGGGGTTGACCGATCAAGTATCGTACATCAAACGAAAGCTAATTTTTTTCTCTACACGCTGTCTTGAGATTGTTGCGCTTGGGCATGCGCATGACTTCGAAAATAATTAAATTCCGTCTTTCAAGGTGGTTTCTTAGTGTTTTCACCCCCTCGCGGGGGTTGACCGATCAAGTATCGTACATCAAACGAAAGCTAATTTTTTTCTCTACACGCTATCTTGAGATTGTTGCGTTTGGGCATGCGCATGACTTCGAAAATAATTAAATTGCGTCTTTCAAGGTGGTTTCTTAGCGTTTTCACCCCCTCGCGGGGGTTGACCGATCAAGTATCGTACATCAAACGAAAGCTAATTTTTTTCTCTACACGCTATCTTGAGATTGTTGCGCTTGGGCATGCGCATGACTTCGAAAATAATTAAATTCCGTCTTTCAAGGTGGTTTCTTAGTGTTTTCACCCCCTCGCGGGGGTTGACCGATCAAGTATCGTACATCAAACGAAAGCTAATTTTTTTCTCTACACGCTATCTTGAGATTGTTGCGTTTGGGCATGCGCATGACTTCGAAAATAATTAAATTCCGTCTTTCAAGGTGGTTTCTTAGGGTTTTCACCCCCTCGCGGGGGTTGACCGATCAAGTATCGTACATCAAACGAAAGCTAATTTTTTTCTCTACACGCTATCTTGAGATTGTTGCGTTTGGGCATGCGCATGACTTCGAAAATAATTAAATTGCGTCTTTCAAGGTGGTTTCTTAGGGTTTTCACCCCCTCGCGGGGGTTGACCGATCAAGTATCGTACATCAAACGAAAGCTAATTTTTTTCTCTACACGCTATCTTGAGATTGTTGCGTTTGGGCATGCGCATGACTTCGAAAATAATTAAATTCCGTCTTTCAAGGTGGTTTCTTAGTGTTTTCACCCCCTCGCGGGGGTTGACCGATCAAGTATCGTACATCAAACGAAAGCTAATTTTTTTCTCTACACGCTATCTTGAGATTGTTGCGCTTGGGCATGCGCATGACTTCGAAAATAATTAAATTCCGTCTTTCAAGGTGGTTTCTTAGTGTTTTCACCCCCTCGCGGGGGTTGACCGATCAAGTATCGTACATCAAACGAAAGCTAATTTTTTTCTCTACACGCTATCTTGAGATTGTTGCGTTTGGGCATGCGCATGACTTCGAAAATAATTAAATTGCGTCTTTCAAGGTGGTTTCTTAGGGTTTTCACCCCCTCGCGGGGGTTGACCGATCAAGTATCGTACATCAAACGAAAGCTAATTTTTTTCTCTACACGCTATCTTGAGATTGTTGCGTTTGGGCATGCGCATGACTTCGAAAATAATTAAATTGCGTCTTTCAAGGTGGTTTCTTAGCGTTTTCACCCCCTCGCGGGGGTTGACCGATCAAGTATCGTACATCAAACGAAAGCTAATTTTTTTCTCTACACGCTGTCTTGAGATTGTTGCGTTTGGGCATGCGCATGACTTCGAAAATAATTAAATTCCGTCTTTCAAGGTGGTTTCTTAGGGTTTTCACCCCCTCGCGGGGGTTGACCGATCAAGTATCGTACATCAAACGAAAGCTAATTTTTTTCTCTACACGCTATCTTGAGATTGTTGCGTTTGGGCATGCGCATGACTTCGAAAATAATTAAATTGCGTCTTTCAAGGTGGTTTCTTAGCGTTTTCACCCCCTCGCGGGGGTTGACCGATCAAGTATCGTACATCAAACGAAAGCTAATTTTTTTCTCTACACGCTATCTTGAGATTGTTGCGTTTGGGCATGCGCATGACTTCGAAAATAATTAAATTCCGTCTTTCAAGGTGGTTTCTTAGTGTTTTCACCCCCTCGCGGGGGTTGACCGATCAAGTATCGTACATCAAACGAAAGCTAATTTTTTTCTCTACACGCTATCTTGAGATTGTTGCGTTTGGGCATGCGCATGACTTCGAAAATAATTAAATTGCGTCTTTCAAGGTGGTTTCTTAGCGTTTTCACCCCCTCGCGGGGGTTGACCGATCAAGTATCGTACATCAAACGAAAGCTAATTTTTTTCTCTACACGCTATCTTGAGATTGTTGCGTTTGGGCATGCGCATGACTTCGAAAATAATTAAATTGCGTCTTTCAAGGTGGTTTCTTAGCGTTTTCACCCCCTCGCGGGGGTTGACCGATCAAGTATCGTACATCAAACGAAAGCTAATTTTTTTCTCTACACGCTGTCTTGAGATTGTTGCGTTTGGGCATGCGCATGACTTCGAAAATAATTAAATTCCGTCTTTCAAGGTGGTTTCTTAGTGTTTTCACCCCCTCGCGGGGGTTGACCGATCAAGTATCGTACATCAAACGAAAGCTAATTTTTTTCTCTACACGCTATCTTGAGATTGTTGCGTTTGGGCATGCGCATGACTTCGAAAATAATTAAATTGCGTCTTTCAAGGTGGTTTCTTAGCGTTTTCACCCCCTCGCGGGGGTTGACCGATCAAGTATCGTACATCAAACGAAAGCTAATTTTTTTCTCTACACGCTATCTTGAGATTGTTGCGTTTGGGCATGCGCATGACTTCGAAAATAATTAAATTCCGTCTTTCAAGGTGGTTTCTTAGTGTTTCCACCCCCTCGCGGGGGTTGACCGATCAAGTATCGTACATCAAACGAAAGCTAATTTTTTTCTCTACACGCTATCTTGAGATTGTTGCGTTTGGGCATGCGCATGACTTCGAAAATAATTAAATTGCGTCTTTCAAGGTGGTTTCTTAGCGTTTTCACCCCCTCGCGGGGGTTGACCGATCAAGTATCGTACATCAAACGAAAGCTAATTTTTTTCTCTACACGCTATCTTGAGATTGTTGCGCTTGGGCATGCGCATGACTTCGAAAATAATTAAATTGCGTCTCTCCCTGTGGTTTCTTTAGTGTTTTATTATTTATACCTTACCTACCAATTTTTACAGAATAACAAAAGTAATATAAACAAGTTGGGATGTACAATTGTTTACATGTATTACCGGCCAAGAAACAAAGTTGGTTATAAAGCAGAATGTGGGCGGGGGCGCGCCCATTGCCTTGCACGGTTAGCGCGGCCGCGTGTAGTTAAACTTGTCTGTGGCCGGAATCCGGAGCGCGTGGTTGCTCTCCCTCGTGCTCTGGTATAGAGTGCAGTGCTAAACTGGTCCGCTGGAATTTTCAAGGAGGTGACAGTTGGAGCCAGTTGGAGCTGGCTCCGATGGAGCTAACTTCAGCGTGGTGCCATCTTGACGTTTAGACAATTACCAACCAACCATTTGAAGTTTGAGGTTATGTATGATTTCAAAAATTTTCGGTTTTCATGCTTAAAATCAGTTTTAATGAAGAATGCGTCGCCAAAGACCCCATAAAAGGCCCCCCGTAACAATATCGGCCTCACCCAGTCCACATTCAGGAGTAGTCAATATGTATTCCGAGCCCCCTTCTGGAGAAGTTTCGCTCGCTGAGCTGGAAGAGGCTGCAATGCACAGAATTCAGGTTCTTTTTATAATTAAACAAGTAGAAACTCGCTTTACGAAGCACACTAAAGAATGGACTGAATACATTAGAAGACGAGTCAGTGAATTAGATTTAAACCGATATCATCGACTCTTGAGAAACAACGCTGATTTTGAAGACTTACGAGCTGATCACATCTCACATTTTGTCCTCCGATTGGCATTTTGTCGATCAAGAGCTTTACGGGAATGGTTTCTTGAGGGAGAAGTGGACTTATTCAACCTGAAGCTAGAGCAGCAAACTGAGAACGATATCAAAAAAATCGTCGAGACTAATAATTTTGTTATAGCATCAGACACTGAATGTTATTCACAGTCGTGTGATGTGTTTTACAAACTACACTTTACTGATGTCACTCCTCTGGTTGCCAAAAGACAGGTTGATTTAAAAAGGGGCTATGCGTACATCCCCAAAACTATGGCAAAAGAAGTGATTTTATGTAAATTCAGGAATGAGCTTCAAAAATCTTTGGAATATTATCAACGGTGTCTTCCAGGGTTGGAAGAGGATCGTGTTCAGCCCTTAATAGACCAGTTAATAGAGTTTCAGAAATCAAATTATGACTTCTCTTCCAAAGCCGTTCTCGATATCGAGTTGTTGGATGATTATTCTGATCAACATTTTCCCTTATGTATGAAGCATATACACCAAGTTCTACGTTCCAAACATCATCTTCAATATGGATGTCGACTTCAATATGGTCTATTTTTAAAAGCCATCGGGGTTTCTGTAGAAGACGCAATCGAGTTATTTCAAGAAGAGTTCTTGAAAACTATGAGCGAGAACATTTTTAAGAAGCATCTGTACAATATCAAACACCAGTATGGAATAGTTGGGAAGAAATTTGACTATAGGCCATATAGCTGCTCGGAGATATTGAAACAACCTGTAGGGGTTAACCAGCATCACGGGTGCCCTTTTAAGCATTGGGATTCGGGACTGTTGCAAAGAAAACTAACAATTTGCGGGATGCCCAAGAATGGTACTATTTCTGGATTTAAATATTTGATAGTCAATTCGCGATTCTAGCTAAGGAGGACGCCATCTGGTGTGTGACGACACACGTGGGGAACTGTGGTAAACGAGCCAATGAGAAGCGCTGAAATATAATGACAGAGGATTTTGGCGACATTTAATTGGACGCTTCCAACAAACTATCCCTACGTGTGACGTCACTAAAGTTCATTTAAATCTAGGAACGAGTTGATAATTTTAGTGCGAAAGCAACTCAATTCTATTACTTCCGCTAGAAAACAAGCAACAACCGGTGGTGGAGATGGTACAGAGCCATCTAGAGAAATTCAACACAAGTGTTAGTAATGGCCACTAGATGGCGTGGTGCCAATTCCACCACCAATCTAAATATTCAGTAAAACTAGTTTTTCAGATGTCGGTAGGGTCATTCAACTTTGCTCCCAGGGGAATTTTGAAGGTGCTTGCAAAATACACTTCCAGTTCATGAATGGAGAAGAAATCGATTCCATCGTATATCCTAATCAATATTTTGAGAAAAGTGTCCAGTTGGCAGAAGAAGAGTGGTGAAGAAAAACAATAGAAATAATAAAAAGAAAATTATGATGCTTATAGCTTTAATTCTTTAGAAACATTTATAAAAAATACCAACTTAAGAAGGCATCATACCTCTGCTTCTCTTCCATTGAGCCCCAGTTTTTCTATTATGGTTGGCCCTACTGGATTTATTAACATTTTTCTTCTGTCTATTTTGGTTCACATTCTTCTCTTGCCCTTGCCCTTTAGGCTTGCCCACCACATCCCGAATCTTCCCTTGACTCCTAAGCCTAGCCTCCCTTCTCGCTCTTACCACAGCCGGATCTTCACAGAAATCGCCCTTTCCTTTACCACCTCCAGAAGTTGAAGCCACTACCGCTTCACCCTTTTCATCAAACTCTGTTTCTGAATAACTTGTATCACTAACAGCATCTTCATAGTTGGGATTATATTTCAATACATCCTCTGAGCCATAATCCTTGACCTTTACAGTTTCTTCATCCAATCTGTCGTCGTATTCGTCATCATAGACATCAAACTCATTGGTGTATTGGCTAAAACAATAAATTAGTTAAGATTGATACAAAATTATCGTACATTCCATCCAAGATAAACGTTTTTATTTTCTTTAAATCCCTTTTATCGTTTAATAGACTTAGAGCATCATTGTATTCAGTTTTCTTGCCTTTGTAGGCTAGGGTGGGTTCAGCTGGTTTAGGCTCTGGAGGTATTCGAATTTCATCAAAGGGAATGTCCACGATATGAGGAGGCAGATTCTCCTCCAAAATGGCGCTAATTACGTCACTGGCTTGGTAATTGTAAGCTTGTAAGCAGTTTAAAACAAAACCTGCAAAATATCTACATATACCTACAATATTAACAAGTCATGAAATTTTAATGGCACACCGAGACTACTGAAAGATAGTTACATCTCACTAACACTGGCGGAAGCGGTGAAGAATATAAAACTGGTCGCGTGAAATTTTGTTAGTTAGTGAGATGTAACTCAGAGTCAGTAAAGTTTCAACGTGCCATTTCACGACTCTCTTGATCCCAAGTTTTGTTGTCCCATCAGATAGGCTATGAGAACAACAAAGTGCGTTCAAGCTATCAAACTGTTAAAAGGCTATTTGATATTTCTGGCGATTCGATTTTAGTAACTGCTCCGCGAGCCTAAATAAATAATGCTAAGACGAAGATGTCACCTGAATTATTTGTTTTTTCATAAAACACTAAAACAGTATAATTACGTATTTACCATCCCCCAAATGAGGAAACATATCAATGACAGTTTTGATCATCTCTTCAATGTCCTCTTCACTGGGTTGGAAATTAAAGCTTTCAGTCTTGGAAGGTTGATCAAATCCGTTTTGTTTCACTTCTATTTCGTGATTTTTCGTGTATTTTCTAATTGCCTTCATTAACGTTTTCTTTTCACCTTTTAGAGTTTTCCATATTCTATTATGCCTCCTCGACGCTTTCACGCAATTTAGCAGATAATCAGTTCTTGTAGTATCCCTACAAAAGGTATCCCTAAAAAAGGATAGAGAAAAAGCAACTCACAATTCGGTGCAACTGGAGAACATCTCATTCTGCACGCCTACGTCGTATTTTTCGTGGAAATCACAGATAAAATATTCATCTTCGACAGCCGTTTGTATCAGTTTTAGGTAAATTTCCACGTATTCCTCCTGCCGAAGGGAATTTCCACTAAAAACTTGATTTATTGGAGGTCAAAATCGAGCGGAGACCAACCTGAATTCTAATACTTTATCTAAACAGTGAGTAACGAAACAGTTAAAGATGTCTATGAACTCCGACCTCGCCAAGGCGATGTTGTCGAAAATTAGTTTACTCAGTCTGGGATTTTGGTCTAATTCTTCCCGTCCCCATAAATAATCGTAGAGGTTGTAGAATATATGTTCATACGCAAAAGACAACCTAAAAGCACTCTCAAATTATCGGGTGTTCCAAGAAAAAAACGGAATAAGTCAAACATTTCTTAATCGATTTGGGTGAGCGTGGTCTTAAATGAAAGCTAAAGAATCAGGCTTTCGAATGCCGCAAGAAAGTGTGATAGATGGCGCTACCGTAGTATTCCTATTGATACTCGTTTTTAAGGCTGAGAAAGGAAGAATCGTTCTTTTGCCTAAAAACTCTTTTAGGAAGTTGATTTGATTTAAGCATTAATTTTCAGACTTTTTAATAAAATGTGTTTTCGTAAGGCCACTCGATGTATACAGGGTGGGTAATTTTTCGATGCTCAGCATTGGAATCTTCTAAACGATAAAAGATACGGGGTCGGTTAAATTAGAGAAAAGTTGCGCTATTTCTTGGCGATTAAGGATCTGAAGAGAATTTCCAGATATCTTGATTCGTTCCTGAGTTATCACAATAAATTGCCATTTTGAAGATTAATATCTTCCTAACGATTGATGTTATTTAAATGAAACTTGGAACTTTTATATTTTTGACAGCTGTCAATTGAATGGCATTAACAGAAATTTTCTAGGCCTTCTAGATTTTGAATAAAGACAGTCAACTTTTATTTTTCTTGTGGGCGCCATATTGAATTTTAACACCGCCGGACACACAAAAAAATTAGCTTTTCAAAAATGTAACCAACATTAACGTTTTTCAGAAAATATGTAATAGCCCGAGTCTCACGACCGCAAGACGTAATTTATTACTGTTGAATGCAATTGTTTTCACATATTATAAGAGATTGAAGAAGTCGGCGTACTTTTTTGCAATGGTTTTTCATTCAAGTTTAGGCTGATTTTACAAATTATTCATTCCAATTTTCAAATTCTGACATCTGTCAAAAAAGTTCATGTTGACTACATTTTTGAAAAGCCAATTTTTTTGGGTCTAATGGTGTTCAAATCCAATATGGCGGCCATAGCAAAAAAACAAATTGACTGTCGCCATTCAAAATCTAGAAGTTTTGAAAATGTCTGTCAATGCCATTAAATTGACAACTGTCAAAAATATAAAATTTTCAAGTTTCTTTTGAATAGCATCAACTGTTAAAATCTGGTAAGAAGCTTTTTGAATGTGAATTTTCAATTTTTTCGGAATAACTCACGAACGAATTAAGATATCGAAGAATTATTTACAGATTCTGTATCACCTTCAAAATGGGCACCTTTTTTCTAATTTAACCGATCTTCTAAGTCTTATGGTTTCCAAGATGCCAATGGTGAGCACCGAAACGAAATAAGCACCACCTGTTCAATAATTTGCTAACCAACCCTCATCTTGAATTTCATCAATCTTGACTAATTTGATGTCATTTATATGATCATTGTGATCATATAGGTAAATGGCAACTTTTAATTCTGAACTGTTACAGAATACAGAATTAAAAGTTGGCTCTGACCCTTCATAACTTTGACTGTCAAACTTCGCCATCTTGATATTTGATTTTTATAAGTTTAGTAAAAACATACCGATATGGAACTCCCTTCTCCAAAGCCACCCCCGTGGACACTTTGTAGAACTTCAACAGCACGTGTAACACAGAAATCGAGTTCATTAAATAATCGACCACTGAATAAACCCAGTTCAAGCTGAAAACAGCCGGCCGTTCCTCAATTGCAATTGGAATTATCACAGCACCGGGCTCAAAGCCACAAATGTGGCCCCCGATCATCTCAAACGTCTGCGATGCGATAACAAAAATTACTAGGTATCAAAGCTCCTCAATACTTACCAACAAAATGTGATCAAACATCTCCTCAACTTCTTTGTCTCGAAAGATTGAACTTCCCCTGAAGTAGAGTGACGCCAAATTATTAACGAATTTCAAATTGATCTCTTGGTAGATCAAGATAAGGGTGAGAACTATCGGCAAGGATAATATTTTACTGTCTAATAAATATCGAACGCCAATATCCTCCGCAACGTATTCTTCATCCGACTCACGAAACTTAATTAATCGTTCGTACACTTGGAGGCACTGAGACAGGACTGAAACGTAAAGTGAAGCCTCCTCTCGACTTAATTCTTCCAGTTGATGGGGGAAAATCGGATTTAGAGCAAAACTATGAAGAGAGACCCCCACATTAGGCTCATATAGGATCGAACACCAAAACTGGTGATAATTGCAACATAATAAATAACTTAAACTTTTAAGAAACAACCAGTTTTTGCTTATAAATAATTCGTTTTCTTCAGTGGTGAAGTTATAAGGTTCAAACTTGTGAAACACTTGCAACTTTGGCAACCATCGTTTATCCTTGAATTAGATGAATTATTAAAGTTTAATGAAATCAAGTTTCAGCACCCACCAAAGCTGGAATCACCTCCGATTGTTGTTTGAAATATTTGGAGGCATCGTCTCCAGACTTGCACTTCTAGAAATTAAAAAAAAGGTAATTTATTGATTAATTAATTAAAATTACCCAGTCTGCGTCCTTGCTTACTTCCAACAAGGTTTTTTCCAGGTGAATTTGATTAATCGGCAGTTTATTGGGGTTCTGAAAAGTGAGGTTAGGAGGTAAACTTGAATCTTGTGAACTTACGTAAAATGATGAAATAAATTCGTAGTCAAATTCATGGTCGTTGGGGTACCCTAAGTCTAGGGCTTTGAGAGCCTCGGACAATTCTTCCATTTTAACATTATTTTTTGAGATTTTTTCGAAAAAAATCGGAAGATTAGAACGACAGCTGCATTTGGGGGAAAATGCAGTGCTACCAATCATACCAATTTTTCGAGAGAAAATTCCTTGGTGCACTTCAGATACCGTGAATCGCGTTGACTAGAGAACTTCATTTTAATCAATCATTAATCTGATTGGTTGATAATAGAAATTGGCGGTACAGGGAGGCGAAAGGAAGTAAAAATGCAATAAACGGCATACAGCCCATATTTATTTGTGGTTATTTTTTCTCGAAACGTTATCTTCAAAACACATAGAGCAGAAAAACCATCATTACCATCCTTACAAAACTTGGTTTTGTAACACATTAATCGTCTACCTATGAAAACAAGTGTCGGAAGAAATAGACGCCAAATATCTTACGCCTAAATAGAGAAGACCCGTGAAAATAAACTGAGAAGCTGTAATAGTATTTATTAAAGAAATAAAAGTCGCAACAGTAAAAAAAATAAATACTACCATACAAAAAGAAATAAATATGGCAAATAAATAACAGATGAATCAACATTCTGACATAGTCGCCGCACCAAAACCAGGAACAAAAAAAAACTAAAGCAAAATGATCATTGGTGTATTTGTTGTAAATGAACAAAAATTAACGTGGGTTCAACTAAAACAATTTCAAAAAATATATTAAGTACAGTTTTGGTAATTCCAAAATCACTTTTATAAAAGTCCCGAACGAAAACCAAATTCTAGTGAAGAAAATCAGGTTTGATTTAATCAATAACTCCCGAACTTCTCAGAACTGTATAGAGATCAATCATCGACCAATTGCCAGCCAACTGTCAGAAAATCAGTACCTTTGTGCTAAAATATACAAAAAAAACGAAGGTACCGTATTTATAAATTATATCACATTAAATAAGCTACTAAACGAGACTATGACGAAACATTCGCGACATAACGCAACAATAGCAGTCGATCCGGGGTCAGTACAGAGTCGGATGAAGAAGTCTAGGCTTCTGTGGAAGCTACCAGGGAGTTCTTGGGGGTGTAGGCCGTGGCGTTGGGGTCGAGTGTGGATCCTGGGGGGCTTTCAGCCAGACGTACTCTCGACATGTTCGGAGCAGGGGGTGGGCTTCCGAATGTGTCATTTGGCATCACCGCCAACACTTGCGCTATTTTACTTCTCAACTCTTCAATCTCGCGTTCCTGTGTTCGATTGGAACCTGCAAGTTTTATTTTAGTTTCCGTACCGACTGCGCCACTTCAAAAAAAAATCTTACTTTCTCTGATCTCTAGTTGTCGCTTGGCCTCGCCTAGGGCGCTGAATAGGTCGAGTTTTATGCGTGTTTCTGCTGAAAGGGAGTTCTCCAAGTGGGCGTTTTTCTCCTGCATCGCTGTGAGAGCTGTCATGAGTATATCCGTGTTTTGGAGTTGGTCGACTAGAGTGGTGTTTTCGCGTTCGACGGCCGACAGCCGGTCCTCTGACCAATGTTTGGCGCTTCGACACTCGGCCAATTCTGCTTCGAGGTCGCGACGCCGAGCTCGGCAGGCTTCGGTGCACTCCCCTCGCGTTGATTGGGCGACCACCTAAATTCATCGATTGCCATGGTTACCAATAAACTGTTTCTTACCTGTGCCGCTCTAGCTTCCTCCAGCTTCCTACTCTTCCGTTCCTGATTCAGTTGTGACTCGAGGCTGCCTCGCGTCCTTTTCTCTTCGGCTAATCTGCGCTCTAAGCTGCTGATTGTTTGTTTGTCGGACGAGCGACAACTCAGCGCACCCTGCAGCCTCTGCTGTATATCTTCGAGTTCTCGCTGTGTTGTCGACAGCTCACCTTTCATTACTTTCTCACTGGTGGTCAATGCAGCAACCTAAATCAAAATGCATTTTAAAATAGATAAAAAAAGAAACAAATGTTGAAAGAAAAACTACATTGTAGTAGTATTTATATCTATTTTTGTATTTGTGGTAATATAGGGTGTCGGTTGATCAAAAATCAAATGAAACTGTTCAACAAATCCTAGAGTCTCATCAGGTAGAAGATTGTTTTCTTAATTCAGCGATGTCTAGCAAGGTGGCTAAAACCTTTAAAAATCTGACAAGATCCGTCAATGCTTGTCATTTTATGATGCAAAATAAAAGTCTGTATTACACAGCTGAGCGATAAGAGGATTTATCTGATACTGTATACTATGGTGTGTAGTGTATGGGGATAGTAATTAGATAGATAATTCTTAGTAATAATATTTCTCTTAATTTTGTTTGATAATACCCTTGAATTTTAATAGTATCTTATCTTGGGTAATCTAAATTACTTTATGTTTAAATTAATTTGTATGTTAAGTAAGTTTCTATTAGCGGCGGGGGTGCATAAAAAAAAAAAAGGTGGGGGGCATTTTCTAGTTGTGTGTGAATATCCGTATAGTAACAATAAGTGGGTTTGTTTATTCCTAGGACTTAGGAAAACTTAAATTAAGGGTGTTAGGAATGATTTCTTAATATTTAAATTTTAGGTTAGCTTTGGGCCTGGGGGGGATAAAGTTTATAAAGAAGGGCTTAATTTAGGTGCTTGAAAGTTGGTTGAGTTTTTAGATTTTTTAGGGGGTCTAATTATAGGGAATTAACTTGTTGTTAGGGGATTAGGGAAATCTTTGAGCAATTTTATTTCTTGTTTACAGGAGGAATAATTTCTTTTTTGTTTTTCTCAAAGGATTTTACTATTTTTTAGAATAAGATTGTAAAAAGGTTTTGGGAATTTATATTCTACCGGTTTTAAATAGGGAATCATGCAATATTTGTAGGGTTTATATTTCTGGGAGGGGTTTGTAAAGTAGAAAGGTGTTTATAGGGTTTTGTGGGGAAGTGATTTATGTGTGGGTTCTAGGTGTTTGTTGATTTCTTTTGTTTGTCGTACAATCATTTGTAACAATAGACTACGCAAGTGTGACGTCACTCGGGCATTATTGTCGATAGCTCTGGTTATCCTGATATATGGAAAACGTCACGGATCTGCCCTGTATTTAAGTCAGGAAATAAACGCGATGTGAAAAATTATAGACCAATTGGTCTTTTGTCCAACTTTGCAAAACTGTTTGAGTCTGTGTTGTCTAATATTATTTATTCTCATGTTTCCAAATGCATTGTACCTCAGCAGCATGGATTTGTCAAAGGTAAATCTACGACTACAAATCTGTGTGAATTTACGCAACATGTCTCGTTGGCTCTGGACAACCGTCTGCAAGTGGATGTCGTATATACGGATTTGTCCAAAGCGTTTGATAGGGTGGATCATTGCATTTTGTTACGCAAATTGGAGTTTTTTGGCTTTTGTGACAGTCTCGTACATTTAGTATGTTCACTGCTGAATCAGCGATCACAAAGTGTAGTGCATAATGGGTTTTCTTCTGCACCTTTTATTGTTAATACTGGTGTTGTACAGGGGTCTAATCTAGGCCCATTGCTCTTTATCTTATTTTTTAATGATGTAGTTGAATGCTTTAGCCATTGTACGCCTTTCATATACGCAGATGATTTAAAATTAGCTTGTATAATTAGATCTTACTATGATTGTTTGGTCATGCAGGACAATATAGATTCTTTTGTTACTTGGTGCGAGAAAAATAAACTTGATGCAAATGATAAAAAATGTAAAAAAATATCATTCACCAGGAAAGCGTCTGCAATAAATTTCTGTTACAATATACATGGTCAACCTCTGGAAGTTTGTAAGCAAATTATGGATTTGGGTATACTTATGGATTCGTCACTGTCGTTTGGTTCTCATATTGAGTATATCACTAAGTCTTGTATGAAAACATTAGGATTTGTAATTAGAAACACAACGGATTTTGTTAATTTGGATTGTATTAAGTTGTTGTTCTACACGTTGGTACGTAGTAAGTTAGAGTATTGCTGTGTAATTTGGGACCCAATGTTATACAACATATGTTGAAATTTTAGAGAGTGTCTTGCGTAAGTTTTGTAAATTTTTGTAAGTTTTGTAAAAATATTTTAAGAAGTTTGGTCACTACCCCAGTTGGCATTGCGATCAAAAAGCACTACTCAGTATTGTTAACGAGAAATGTTTAAAATCTAGAATGTGTGTAAATTCACTTGTATTTTTACAAAAAATTCTCCTGGGTGAAATTAATGCACCTGAATTGCTCAGCGAGATAAAACTTTTAGTTCCCAGGGCAAATATGAGAACTGCAATTACTTTTTACTATAGTGTTCCCAATACGTTTCATCATTATAACTGTCCGCTGTTGAGATGTTTCAAATTGTACATTGTTTACCAAATGATCTGTTTGATATATTCAATTCTGTTCTGTCCAATAGTAGTACTAAGCGTAAATTGTTGGAATTTTTCGATAACTTATAAGTATTTTCCTTTTCTGATTGCCTGTGCAATGCATATTATTAATTTGCCTTTTGTATCCATCATGGACATTTTGTTCGTTGGAATAAACTTTATTATTATTATTATTATTATTATTATTTCCGTATCTGTCACGAACGAAATAAATCGAGTATGTGCGGCTGGCTTTAGATTAACACTTGTCTTTCACCAAACAGAATTTGAAGATCTTTGTAATGGTGACCACAAATTTTTCACAAACTTGTTTTAGATTGTTACCTAATGAGTATAATTTTAAAGAAAATCGCAAGATACTAATCATTAGCCAATAGAAAAATTGATTTCTGTGTGTTTACCATGGCAACTCGAGGATTTCCTGGAAATTTTTGATACCTACCTAGACCAACCTAAACGAAATTAATAAGTGGAAATTTTTATGTCAAATTAAATGTCAAAAATCATTTCTATTAAATTTCTGTGGCTGTATCGTTGCTATTTTCTTACCGAATCTGCATTCGAGCATTAATTCATTTCCTGGAAATTTTAGTCGTGCATCCCAACAACGTAATCGGGCCCTCATGTTCCACTCGGGCCGATTAATACGTTGTTGGAATGCACTCCAAAAATTTCCGGAGAGAATTAATGCTCTTATGAGATTATAAGTGAAAATTGATGCGCCAAAACGGCACTTTCCGTGGGCCGATTGCCTCCAACAAATTGTCTGCTCTTCGACATGCAATACCATCTCCACGTGCAAAATTTCACGCAAATTGATCCAGTGGCGGATCCAGAAGAAAATCTCGGGGGGGGGCGAATTGATGGGAAACCATAATTTTAAACCAGTGGACGCAGGGGCCGCTTAGGAAGTTTTGCCGCCCTAGGCGAAGTAGAATAAGGGTTTCTAGTATAAGAAGGTCCTTTTCTAATCGTGACGTCGTCTAGCGCACTACGACGTAATTGGTGCTTGAGCTCAGGTGGTACATTTCCTATTGCGTGCTAACTTGCGTGTCTAACAATTTATCTCTCTTTATACGCGCCACCCCTGCAAGCGTACTATGCGCAGAAGCCACGCGCATATCTTCCGTCTTTTTATACTAGAAACCTTTATTATGCCGCCCCAATAGTGGGGCTCGTTGAATGGGGGAATAATTTGTTAGACAGTAATGGTAGGGGGGGGGATTGAAAATGCGCTGCAGGCGAAAATTTTACAAAATTTCAAGGTCACGCATTTTCTAAGCACTTCAGAATGTTAGTGACAAAGAGAATTTTTTATCGAGATCGCATTTCTTACAAAAAGAGTAAAATAGGACATTTCTGCATGAAATTTTTGAATCATAGCAACTAACTCTACTCCCCCTATGACGTCCTAGGTCCCGCCCTTGCTTAAGTATACCTACATTTTATTTTAAAACCTATCATGTCTGAATAATTATTATAAGAAATGCTCAATCAAATTGGAAAACCCAAACTGCCGCTCTAAAATTTTGCCGCCCTAGGCGGCCGCCTACGCACAGCCCACCGTGTAGAGCGGGCCCTGAGTGGACGACAGACGAATTTTGTGAAATGTACGAAGTTTATGATTCGGCACGGATCTCGGGGGGGGGGGGGGGCGATCGCCCCCTCGCCCCCCCCCTAAATCCGCCACTGAATTGATCCAAAGATTTGGCCTGTATAATGTTTTTTAAATGCAATATTCCAGGGAGGCCGCTGAGGAAGAAATTTTATATGAACTTGTCGCCTTATTTTGTCGAGATTTACTCAACTGGAATTCGAGTCGAGTAAATCTCAGCAAAATAAGGCTACAAGTTCATATAAAATTTTTTCCTCTACTTTGTTTTGGAATATTGCTCCTACCTATAGGTTCTTAAGGGCGGTTGAATACATTGAAACTGACTTTGCTGGAGAACGGCTCATTTTATGGACATCAGACAAGTACACCTTTTTTATGTAGAAATGGCCACCATATTCAAAAATTGCCTCAAAAATTGAAAAAAACGTATTCAGAAATTTTACGGGGCTTAGGGCACCCAGGGGCTCCTCGGCTGGGCCCCGTAAAAGTTACATTGAATTCGATTTCACTATTGGCAAGGCGTCAAAAAGGCTTAGGAGTTCCGAAAATAGTGAAATAATTTTAAATAATAAAAAAGTTATTGGAAAAAAAACAATTTTAAGACTCATCTTCAAGGGTGAATATCTCCACAGAGAGGCCCCGGAGGAAAAAAATTTATATGAATTTGTTGCCTTACTTTGTCGAGATTTACTAGAATTCGAGAGCTTGCCCACGAATTCTGGGACACCCTGTATATTACCATTTTTTGATCTGCAAAAATTAATAATTTTATCTAGGAAATGCTCATCATTTTTTGTTCTTTTAGATGGTGTATGCGCATTTTTACTAATCCAACCAGAAAAAAATATATCAGGCACAACTTGACCTTGTGCACTTCCATAAAAACGGTGTACCGTGTACCTTCCAGTAAAAAGCTGGCCATGAAAAATAAATGGAAATGTATTTGACCAAACTGTAGAAGCTATTAAACTACATAATTAAAAGTAATTCGTTACAATATACCGGGTGGCCCATTCAAGACGATCCAGTCATAATAACTTTTGAACGGAATGAGATATCGACTTGCGGTGTTCGACAGAGTCCTTGGCATTAAGGGGGACATGTTTCGCCATAGCTTTGACCTTGTTCAGTTTGTGCATTTCACCCCCACCGCAACCAACGTCAAAATCTTAAACGTCAACATACCACGAGTGGTATATCAAATGAAAGTCCTTGAAAAATGCTATTCACTGTTCTAAGTAGTTTGAGAATTTAGCGAATCGTTTTCATGTTAGAGACAAAAATGCAATGTATTCGAATTTAATATAAATTAGAAATCCGTAGAAAGTTTCGAAAAATTCGATGAAAAATTTGTTGATATGTGGACTAAAAATGTGACTGACTAGATGTCTAGAGAGTTTTATTTCTTATTTGCTTTTTTGGAGCTTTAATTTTAGCTGCCCCACACGGACCAACAAGAGAACCAATAGTGACCTATCCAACAACGCTAATAACGATTAAAGTCGCTGTACATCTAATCAGTCACATTTTTAGTCCACATATCAACAAATTTTTCATCGAGTTTTTCAAAACTTTCCACGGAATTCTAATTTTAGTAAATTCGAATACATTACATTTTTGTCTCTAATATGAAAACATTGAAAACGGTTCGATAAATTCTCAAACCACTTAGACAAGGTCAAAGCTATGGTGAAACATGTCCCCCTCAATGCCAAGGAATCTCTCGAAAACCGCAAGTCGATATCTTATTCCGTTCAAAAGTTATTACGACCGAATCGTCTTGAATGGGCCACCCGGTATTTCAAAAGTCGGCGATCGTCGCGCACACCACCTCGGTGACAAATTTTTCAAGGTGAACCTTCGTCTGGGTCGCAATTTTTTAAATGGGACACCTGGTATATTTTTGCACAGATCGATAGGAAATAATTTTCTGATTACGCCAATATAACACAGTAAGTATCTCATATTGACATTTTCAGAGAAACTAAATTTTTTTCTTTTTAATTATTATTAAAAAAAAAACTGACGGATTAAAGAAATACCTACGGTGTAGCGTGGAAAAAAAAGTTGTTTATTTGTAATTGAAGTTTGAGAGTGCTACTCCAATAACTGGAAACAAATTTTATCTTTTATTTACTTGGAATTTTATATTGTATTATATTGTAGTCAGAAAATTATTTCCTATTGACACGAGAAAAAATATACCAGGTGTCCCTTTAAAAAAATGAGATCCGCAGAGACGAAGTTTGCTCCGAGGTTTGCCCTTGAAAAATTTGTATCTATCTACCAAACAAAATTTGAACGTGTGCCCTATAGTCCACTTTTTGAATCGAATTTCTAACTTGTAACACAACGGATTTATTCCATTTTCAAAGTGGGACAAAATGGTTTGATCACCTGTACTTAGGGAACATCCTGTATACACAGAGATTCATCAAAAACGTTATTAGTTGTCATGGAAATTGAACATTCAGAACATTTGAAATTTTTGACGGCATGCAGAGCTCTAATATTTTAATGCTTTAAATTTTCAATTGTTTTCAGAACTAAATTTTTTATCCTCTAGCACTGACCTGCAGTCGCAGGTCCTGCTCGCTGGCCCTACAGCTCTGCAGCTCAACCCTCAGCCTCTTGGCATCGGCTTCGACCTTCTGCAGATACTCGGCAGCCTCCCTATCTTTATCCTGCTCCTTCTTCTCTCTTCTCCTCGTATTCCTGTGCTCGTGTTCTTGGGAAGAATGAACCTCCTCGGCAACAACCCCCACCACACTCCCATTACTGTGCAAATGGTTGACCCTCTGCCTTTCTATGTGCCTCTCTGAATGTCTATGATCCTCATTCTCTTTACACTTTTCAATTGACTTCCGATGATGCGATTTGCTCGTCCCATTGGCTATCGTCCCATTGGGAATATGTCCGTTTTTCTCGACTTTAATTTTGGCGTTTTGTATAGATTGGGCAGGTACAATAGCAGTCTCCGATGGTTGTTCTACGACAGCTGTTGTCTCAACCGGTAAGGCTTGTTGCAACAGCTGCATGTAGAACTCGTTCTCTTTCGCAACGTCCCTCTGCTTCCGCTGCCTCATCCTGTACCCAATATAGGATTTCACCCCAAAACTTAACGTAACTACAGGATATCCTATACAGTGGGCTGCAAAAGGACGACAAAGGTCCAAGTGACCGGGCATGTGTTTCACGTCCCTCAGCCTCACCGCCGCCTCCAAATATACAAACAAAACCCACAGGATTATAGTGGGGGCGCAAATACCTTTATCTGTATGCCATACGTACTGCACCCAAACGTAGGTACTGGCGGCAAAGAAGAGCCAATGAACCGGGATGAAGAAAAAACACAACATGTCAGAAGTGAGGGCAATGCATACGAAGAATATCGAGAAGGCTAGCCCCTGGTACTTGAAGGAGTCATAGACCGAGCGTAGCAACAAATAGAACGGCCATAGGAACTCGAACCTGAACTCCAAAATGAAATCGGCCAGAATCACCAACACCCACACAATCAGGAACTTCACGTAGAGGAGAGTACTGGAACAAATGACGCAAGCCGTACAATAAATAAACACTCTGGAGATCATTTATTACGTTTAAAATACACAAATGATAAAAATAAGTTGTTTTGACAGCTGCTCATAACCTAACCAATCAAATGCAATTTTCCAAAAATCGAAAGATTCGCGATTAACAATTACCACAAACGCTTTGTGGCTTCAATTCAAGTTTGGGAAAGACTAAAATTTAAAATCCTGGATTTGTTTTGGGAATCCAGCCATTTTGATGCACATATGGGGCAAAATCGGTTAGACGGTGAGGTTTTGACAGCTCTCAAAAAAACTGATTCTCACATTCTAAACGCGGAAACGTACCTTCCGTAGAACCCTTCAGTGATTTTGTTCTTTTTCATGGGTCTTCTCATCTTACCGATTTCAACATTTCGTCTCTTCATAATTTAGCGCAGACCAATGTTCTTAACTGTTAGTCGACTCACTCCCAGCAAACAAATTCCAAAAAACTCATGGAATCGTCACGAAAACCTCGCTTTTGCGGCAAATGTCTTTTGTTGTCAACGCGGAAGTTTCTGGGGCGCCCGCGAGATGGCAGCCGAGAAACGTCAAATTTCTAGTGTACAACCCGCACGTGTGGTGATGAACTTTCTGTACACCCGAAGTGAAATCAAATGTCAAATGAACATCAGGTTTTCAGGTTTATATGGTTCGTGCGCGGAGCCGCTTCTGCCTCCACCTTGGACGATCATCAGCCGTATGATTTGTAAAATTTAAGCAATTGAAAAAACTTTGCTTTGTTTCACTAGTTTATTCGCGAAAATCAGCAAAGTGTCTGACATCTGGTGGCAATACTTTAAGTACACTGAGAGACAGGATACGGAAATACTTTCAAACGTCCGTCATCATAATAAGGGTTTTCAGCATAAAAGGATGGAAGATGTGCCATGTCAGACCCCCTATGCGCCGCCATAAACAGTATACCATCTGCGCATAGTGCGCTGCCGCTTGATTGGCTTGACGTCACAATTAGAAAAGGACCCTCTTATACTAAAAACCCTTATTTCGGCTTACGTCAGTCAGTTGTCAGTTGCGAGGTTAGGTAGTAGTTTTGTTAGTGGACATCCTCTCGCTGACTCGAAATTTTGTGAATAATTCTGTGGAATTTTGCGTTTTGTGTACTTAAGTGGAACATTGTAAATCCAGGAAAAACTTGGCTTTTAAAAAATCCAAGTGTCGATGTCACTGATGTCACCAACTGACACTGTCAGGCACGTCACGCTAGAATTCTCACTTCCGGCTCCCCAATGGGGTGAGATCGCCATTTTGTGGTTTAGCAATGCCATCTATTAGCAGCTGATTTTCGCGAATTCCTAATAGTCCAGTCGGTTCGCGACAATATATGGTCGAATACTGCATTTCATTCTACAAAGGTGCCGTTTGGCACAGTTGTACATGGGGCCAATACAAGTGATTTCACCCGCGGTGCCCAAAAAAATTGCCCTTAGGAACAAAATGGCGACGGTTTTTTTCAAAATCTCCGCGAAAATTACTATAGGTAAAACTATTATTAACACTATTTGAGGAAGCAACAAATATTTTTCTTGCACATTACAACCAAGAAGAACATTACTTCTCATTTTAGTATAATGTACCGGGTGGTCGTTTTAACTTGAGGCTGGCAAGACGCAATCGGAAAGAAAACATTTTAGAAAAAAATGTTTTGCATTAAAGTTTTATGACTGCGAAGGGGAAAATAGATATCATCATTGCCATTTTGATTCAAGGTCATTTTCAATGCTAAATGAAGGTCAACTTTAACTTCATTTTTTTTATGGAAACCTATCCATCGGATCCAAAAATAGTTTAAATGAGAGTAGTTTGTTCTTTTACGGGGAATAAGAATCTGTAATAAACAATATAGGTTTCCATTTAAAAAAATTAAGTTTACCTTCATTTGACCTTCAATCAAAATGGCGATGATGCCATCTATTTTCCCCTCGATTTTCCCCCTCGAAGTCATAAAACTTTTATACAAAACATTTTTTTCTAAAATGCGGTCTCATTATAAAACGACCACCCGGTATATTACTAAAATGAGAAGTAATGTTCTTCTTGGTTTGTAATGTACAAGAAAAATATTTGTTGCTTCCTCAAGCAGCTAATAATAGTTAAGATATTAGCAATTTTTGCGGAAATTTCGAAAAAACCGCCGCCATTTTGTTCCTAAGGGAAATTTTTTTGAGCACTGCGGGTGAAATCACTTGTATTGGTCCTATGTACAACTGTGCCAAACGGCACCTTTGTAGAGTGAAATGCAGTTTTATTTCTCGAACCGACTGGACTATAATAAATAGTTTACCTTATACAATTTGAAAACGACTTGAAAATGGTCGTTTGACCGAAATCTTGGTTTACCGAAATAATGAAGGTTTCCAAACTTGTAAGTCTCTCTCTGTTTCGTGGCGTAATTTGGAGGCAAAATTTGACAGTGACAGATATTTGCATACCAGATTCGTGGACTTTGTCAAATTTTGCCTCCTTTTAAAAATTTTCACTTATAATCTCATAAGAGCATTAATTCTTTCCGGACATTTTTGGAGTGCATCCCAACAACGTATTAATCGGCCCGAGTGGAACACGAGGGCCCGATTACGTTGTTGGGATGCACGACTAAAATTTCCAGGAAATGAATTAATGCTCGAATGCAGATTCGGTAAGAAAATAGCAACGATACAGCCGCAGAAGCTGAATAGAAATGATTTGACATTTAATTTGACATAAAAATTTCCACTTATTAATTTCGTTTAGGTTGGTTTAGGTAGGTATCAAAAATTTCCAGGAAATCCTCGAGTTGCCATGGTAAACACACAGAAATCAATTTTTCTATTGGCTAATGCTTAGTATAGTGCGATTTTCAAACAAAATTTCAAAATTTTTTAATATTTTCAAACATTTTCAAAAGAGACTAATCAAATCTAATCCGCAGTCCGCAAACTGAAAACCCCATATGGCAAGTAATTAAAGAAATCTACTTTTTTTGACCGCCAGCGACATCTTAAATAAGTTACGCGCCTAACTATTTTATGGTATTCCGAATTTTTGAAATAATTTTCGACCAGGGGCCCAATTCTCGAACCGTTCGAACTGTTCCGCATGCCATGTTGCTAAGCAGCTGCCAATCAGATTGCGCATATAGTGATTCCGCATATTAAGCCGTTCGTTCGATTCGAGAATTATAGGCCCCTGGTGGTGGATTAAAATACAGGATGTCCCGAAATTAGTGGTCAAAACTTTGCCAGTAGATGCTTCAATGCAAAATATGAAAAAGAGTCCCTATAAACATATGTCGAAAAATAAGACTAGGCATATTAATATCAGAACTAATCTGTAATTTGTGCACTCTTCGAATTTTCCTGCTCCCAAAAAACTGAAGTGTTGCAACCTACCCCGTTCTCCCCTACTGTCTGCAAAGTTGATAAGTACCTACTATAGTAGGTACTTACAAAAATAATACAATAGTCATTTGTACAACAAGTAAGGAAAAGAATTTTTTTCACGAGTTGAACACAATATTTTTCCGTGTATTATTATCCTGAAATGGCGTTAACATTTAAAATCAAAAATTATTTGTGCAGGGTCAAATACTTTCTGAAACTTCATTTACATGGTAACGGAAGACAACAAAATAAGAATTAACAAATAATGTAATTGAAATAAATGTTTGGTGCCAGATGAAAAGAATTATTTACAAAAGCGTTGCTATGTGGAAAAGTGTTGCTATGTAGAAGAGTTTAACTTTTCTAAATGAAAAAATACTTGGAAATTTAACATATTTCACAATAGTACACGGAAAATTAGGGTTTTCATAACTCGGACAGGGTAAAAGTTAGTAAATGAGAAAAAGAAAACGCCAAAAATATGTAAAGTTGTTTCATCGAAATTTCAACTTAAACAATGTTATTAAACCAGCAAAATTGAACTACAATTCGCGATTTTAGCTAAGGAAGACGACTTCTGGTGTGTGACGTCACACGTGGGAAAGAGGAGCGCTGAAATACAGGCTGTCCGGAAATAACGTTGAAATATTTCGGGGGGTGATTCTGCAGCTCAAAATATGAAAAAAAGTTCCTATAAACATGGGTTCGGAAATCGCTCCTAAGGGGGCGCTCAAAATTCGATTTTGATTTTGCCAATTATTAAGTTTTTGCATACTATCTGACTATCTGATAAGCAATATTAGATTACTTTAGATACTAATTTTTAAAATCCGTTCAGTTTTGTAATTTAATAAAAATCGTTTGATAAGCCTAGGAAATGCAAATGGATCTTTAAATCTAATTTTTTCGAAAACGGTTGATCCTACGGTGTTATAACAAGAGGGGCTTTTTTATGTAATTTTAGTCAGGAAACCATATTCCGGTGAGAAATTGTCTAAAAAATAACATGTAAACAAATTTGGGTGGGGAGAGCTGAAGCCTCCCCTATTTTCCACGCCCCTGGTTGAATCTGCTTTTGGTAGATACCATAATCTGATGGCGCTTACTGGTGTTAGATAATGTGCAAAAAGTCGTCACTGTATCTTAAGCGGTTCCTAAGTTATTCAATAAAAACCGAATTTGAGGCGCCCCCTTCAGAAGGCCGTAGCCCCCTTAGGAAGGATTTCCGGATACATGTTTATAGGAACTTTTTTGCATATTTTGAGCTGCAGAATCACCCCCTGAAATATTTCATCGTTATTTCCGGACACCCTGTATAATGACAGGCATTTTTGTGATATTTGATTGGACGCTTCCAACCAAATACTTTATTCAAAACTAGGTGGTGTCCGAAAAATCAAGCACAAAGTCGATCCCACACAAATATTAGCCCACTTTGTGATAATGGATCGCCACCTCTTTCAACGTTATTTAAATACTTTATTGACAGATTTATATTTCCGAGACTTGCAAGTTGCAACTGGAACTAACTTACAAATAGGTACCTACACACCAGGTATTTACCAATAAAACAGGAAAGTTCAATTATTTCTTTTCGCAAAAATTTTTCAACAATTGCGGAGATCGAGAATCTGGTTAGGTCAAAAGATCCAAAATTACTTTATCAAGAAATTTATTTATCTACATATTACTTCTAAAAAACTGTGAAACCATTTCAGTCAAGTGCTGACAAACAAAATGAACATAAGACAGACCATGCAACTACTAATGTAACAAGGGAACAAACATACCTACGTAAAAATGGTAAAATTACAAAAACTAGTTATTTACTAAATATTAACACTACATATTAGAAAGAATTTTAAAAAATCACTGCAATAAAAATTATAAAAGATGCACTGGCATCTTTAGGACACAAAATATTTCGACACTGCCTTCTTCTCCACGTTGGAATACTTCTCTCTGATGTTCTTAAATGCAGGCCTGCTGCGGAATATTTCATTCATGCGGGACATTAGAGTGGCAGAATATTTTTCAAAAGCTGAAGCCTCCAATATTGTGTTGTGGATATAGGCTAAAAAATGCTCGTATTTTATACCATACTTCTTCATAGTCAGAAAGAGACACATTGCAGCGAGTAAAGATGGATTCGAGGAGGAGAAGTCATTAAGGAGCATTGTAATTTCCAATAGGAATGTTGCAGACAAACGTACTTTCTACAAAGAAGAAAAAGTCATCATAATACTTTTTACAAGATAATTACTTCGTTGTCCTCCAAATTTTCCTCCACCAAATAGTAATAGAGGAATGAGGTTGGCTCTGGTATGTTAACATTGAACTTAAGAAGTCTTAATATAGTTTTCTCCATATCCATTAGTTCCCTTGCAGAAAAATTTCCTCGACATAAGCTGCTCAATTGCGAAGCCTGAAAAAATTTTTATATCGACAGCAAACAGTAATTAATATCCATACGGTAACTGAAACTGAGCGAGTGTCGAACATTTTTGTGGAGATCCATAAGCACACAATGGCCACTATGTAATAATGCTTATTTGCTTCACGTCGTTGATTTTGTAATAGAAGGACATAATCAAACATTCTCGTGGCCACGAAAAGAGTAGAATCCTCCAATCTCAAATGCTTCTGAGTAAAATAAAAAAAGACAGATTGATAAATAATAAATAAATAAATATTGAAAAACTCTTACCTGACACCAAACCAAGAAATTAATCGTGATTACTCGTAAATCAAATTTGATAACTCGGTCTAAGTAGGTTCTCCTCAATACAAAGTTTCCATCCACCGACTTCAGATATTCTAAATTGTCGGTAAAATAAACTTCATCGTACAAACAATTTCTGTAAAATTCTCCAATACCTGTAATTAAAGCAGTTCCTAATTTCAATTTGTGAAGATTAATAAATTTTACTTGAAAGTTTTCTGCTGGCAACTAGAGTAAGTTGAGGCCTTTCAGGAGCGGGAACAGGGCGAGTTCGCGCTGAGCGTTCTTTTTTGAGAGCTAAAAAAGACGTCAATAAGAATAAAAACAAAAATTTCTTACCTTCCAAATTTGCATCAGAGACACTTTGGGAACGTTTTTTCGAGGCTGCTGCCGAGGGTTCCCCTTGGCCTAAGTTTAAAAGGGGTTCACGAAGGCTGGGGTGACGTTTTTTAAACGCAACAACTTGAGAATTTTCTTTGTCGCGGAGGGTTATTTTTGTGGTCTCTTGGACGCTCATGTTGAAGCAATATCTTTAGACAAAGTGAGGCACGCTACAAGGCCGATGATAACACCAACTGAATTATTTCTTGTCTAGTTTTTTGCGGATAGAAAGTAGGAAAGACAACAACGCATTTTAATTGTCTCCTCATTTGACTTCAATTCAAAGTTTAGGTAGTTAGCCCTTCATAATAAAATTCACAATCATTGCAAGGGCTGTATACTAACAAATTTTTTCAGTTTGCGAAATTCTGTCCCTGAAATAAATCAGTTGGTAAATCGAAGGCTTTTTGTGTAAAACTTGAGAACGGCTGTAGATACCGAGTTGAAACTTATGCACAATATTATTCTACAATATTAACAAGAGTCCAAGGTCACATCATTAACGTCACAAGGGCTCAAGAAATTTAGTTTATTCATTTTTGTATCAGTTATACGCTGCATTTTTAAATTTCCATCAAATTATGTGTGGTTTTTCCACAAAAAAAACGTGAAGTGCCCAAATTCATATGAGCATAACAATAGCATAAAACTAAAAATTAATACAGTCAGGCTACAATTTGTTAATACCGAAAGTAAGTCAACTACAGGAAAAAGTGTATCTAATAGAAATTCAGAAAATGTAGACGAATGTAGACGAATTTTGTAAATTTCCCGGCTTATGCACATGAGCACGTGCCTACTGACTAAAGGATGGAAGCTTCGTATAAAAAATTAAAAACGAAAAAGTTTAAATACCCCTTGATAATACATTGGGTAATAAGCCCACAAAATAATAGGTACACTCGAGTGCAAGTGAATGTTAACGAATTGTCAAAACTTGTAGGCAATCCCAATGTATTTTCATACGTCATCGCCTACTGTTTTGACAAATTGTTAACATTCATTTGCACTCGAGTGTACATTGCGTAGCGCCGCAATCTCGCGATCTAGCGCAATATAAAGTGGTTGTTTGTGATTACTTTGGAAAATTTAACGCCCTAAAACAAATTTTTGAAAAATTTAATATCATCTTCAAATTCTGGACTAAAACAACAACATTAAGTAGAAAATAACTCGCTACTTTTTAGACACTCACTCTGTATATGCATGTAATTATGTAGACAAGAAAATAAAAAAGTAAGAAAAAGGAAACATGGTACAGTCGGGGACTCTGAAAATGCCCACCCCACCGCGACGACTCAATTGGTCGACTGTATCGCAACGAATTTCAGCGATGCAGTCGACCAAGTGAATACCGTCGCGGTGCCGGTGGGCTGGGCATTTTCAAAGTCCCCGACTATACAAAAGATGGGAGAAAGAGGGAGGGAGAGGAGTTATATCATATCAAAGCATCATGAAAATTAATTTAAAATTTTAGTAAGGGCAGAAAGGAAACAAAATGAAGCTAATAAGGGGAAAAGAATGGGAAGAATATTGCACAGCCCTATTTTAATGAAAAACAGGGGAGGATTTATGGAACAGATAGACCACGCAGGTAAACATTAATGAAAGAAGCCCAGCAGAGGAAATTAAAAATTCACAAAATGGTACTTATTAGAAAATTTAATGACTGTGGAAGGCTTCAAAACGTCTGTATTTAATTGAATTGACGTTGTATCAAAATTGAGAAGGCATATTGTTTACGATTATTTATGGGTATGATTTTTTTTGTTACAATTAGCAATCATCATCAACGTAAGAAGACAAGCTTTTGGTTTTTTATGATTTTGTCCTGGGAATTGATAATTTAATACTTCTAAACAGTTCAATTTTTACTCTTTGTCTATAAAATGACTTTATCCCTCAGTTATGCTTAGTTACGCAATATTTCAAAAATTATACTTTAGTACACAATAGCCCTTATTCTGTAATTTCAGCGTTAAAAATTTTAACGGGCTCTATCTTACATTTTAATTGGTTCCATACCGTGGCTTCCATAGCAATAAGATACAAACATGTTAAAACTATGCAATTTTCCGCTAAAATAAGCACCTCCAGTCTGATTACCCTCTTGATTGATAATTTTTAACGCCTGCTAAATTTGGTTTACCTGGTTATGTTATATTTAAACTAATCACTTGCAGTTATTGGGTCGCTAAAATATTTTAACGGCAAAAATTACAGAATAAGGGCTATTACCAGCAATAGATTTTTGAAGGCCAAACTAGCCCTCTTGCACCTTTTTGATAAAATAATAAAAAGTCAAAACATAACATAATAAAACAAAAAGAATGACATTTCAAAGAAGGTACACACACAAACAAAAAACCATATTGTCAATCCAGCAAACACCAGAAAATTAAAGAAAACTCTTTCTTTATCGATCATTTTTCCGATTTTCTCCAAATTTGAGGCGTTTAAGGTTCGCATTTTGAAATATAACACTCTCTGACTTGATCTTGAAAGACGCCGTAGAGTCCCGCAGCAAAAGTTAGCTAAATTTTCGTAAAGCAGGCATGAAATTGATTTGCTAACTTACGGAAACTTGTATTGACATAATGGAGACTTGTATATTATTCGGGTTCCTTTTGGGATCTACCAAAATGTAGAATAGTTCTGTCAGAAGTGTTAAAGTGTGATATATAAAACAAAAATCAAGAAATTTGACCAGTTTTTTGTTAAAGCCAACCGTGATGACGATGTGATAAGTTATGGGTGAAAAAATCCCTGAAATATTGTTAAAAGTAGTACTTTCATGTAGTTCTTACATTTCTGATATTTTTTTGTTAAAGATTGTGGACGCACTTCTTTCCATCTTGTCAATAGGGGATCCTTGCTCGAATGCGTTGGTAATCATTATCTTCCCAAATGCTGATTTGAAAATAATTCCTGATTGTCTCATCAAATTTCGATCATTCAATAACGAGAATTTTGATGAATAATTTATAATAACAATATAGGTACAAATAACAGGCTATTTTATTAAACCTATGGCAATTTGCACCGTTTAGTTAATAGATACGGCAGAGTGAGTAAGAGAGGGATGAATGAATAAGTTAAGCAATAATAACCATAAATGAGAGTGTTACGATTTTGCTAATGCCCAGAGGTGTCTTATGGATAATTCCTTTTTCAAAGAAAACTTCCGTGTCGTCACAAATTATGCATTTTTCATTTGATAGAACGTTAGAGCGTACGAAAACGACAACCGCATAATCTGAAAATGCATCTTGTAAAAGGCTACAAATTGTCAAATATCTCACGCTCATTGCCAATGCGAAATCAATTTTAAAAATCTTCCAGGAAATGTTAATGGGCGTATTGGCCATTGTTAACACTAGTAAAAGGGCCTTGCGGTTTTTAGTATTCCAAGTCAGCCAAGGAAAATCAAGGGCTACATCTGTTAGCCTTTGGGACTAAAAACGATTGCGTGAAAAATAAGAAGGGAGGATTTTATTTACCTCGTCTGTAATTCGCTGACCGCATGCACAAATTGTCCATAGGATCATAATCATGTACAAGAGCAAAAAAAAAGCACCGACAAACAGAAAATATTCTTTGTTTCTCAAACACTGCAAAAGAATCCTTTTGTTAGTAACTATAAATGTTAATTGTTACAACCTGAAGGCACTGAAAATAAATGTTCAGAAGAGACAACACAGAAAAGAAAATCGCTGGACCGAAAGTTTTCACTTATAATCTCATAAGAGCATTAATTCTTTCCGGAAATTTTTGGAGTGCATTCCAACAACGTATTAATCGGCCCGAGTGGAACACGAGGGCCCGATTACGTTGTTGGAATGCACGACTAAAATTTCCAGGAAATGAATTAATGCTCGAATGCAGATTCGGTAAGAAAATAGCAACGATACAGCCACAGAAATTGAATAAAAACGATTTTTGACATTTAATTTGACATAAAAATTTCCACTTATTAATTTCGTTTAGGTTGGTCTAGGTAGGTATCAAAAATTTCCAGGAAATCCTCGAGTTGCCATGGTAAGCACACAGAAATCAAATTTTCCATTGGCTAATGATTAGTATCGTGCGATTTTCAGTAAAATTTTCTCTACGAACATTTTTGATAACCTGAAATGTAACGATAAGCTTTGAGAAGGAGTTAGGTAATACAGTCTCACGTGGCCACTGCCAGATATTCCTTCACACAAGAACATAAATTTCGATAAATTCTATTCTGCCAATCTTCATCATTATCCTCTGGATTGATGCACAGCATAGCCTTAAAGTGCTCATTAAAGGAACAAAACTGAATTTGTGTTGTTTTAAAGATAAGGGCCAAACAGAGAGTAATCATGGTAAGCGCAAAACCCATTACGTACATGGCAGTGGCAAAAACAATTACCTTAAACGGAAAAGACCATGCAAAAAAATAATACTCAAATACTTCTACCCAAAGAAAGAATGACATTGCGAAGGAGGCACACAAGCAAACAGAAAACCATATTGTCAATCCAGTAAACACCAGAAAATTAAAGAAAACTCTTTCTTTATCGATCATTTTTCCGATTCTCTCCAAATTTGAGGCGTTTAAGGTTCGCATTTTGAAATATAACTCTCTGACTGGATCTTGAAAGACGCTGTAGAGTCCTGCAGCAACAGTTAGCTAAAATTTCGTAAAGCAGGACTGAAATTGGTTTGCTAACTTACGGAAACTTGCATTGACATAATCGACACTTGTGGAATATTCGGGCTTCTTTTAGGATTTACCAAAATGTAGAACAGTTCTGTCAGAAGGGTTAAAGTATGATATATTAAACAAAAATCCAGAAATTTTCCCAGTTTTTTGTTAAAGCCAACCGTGACGATGATGTGATAAGTTATGGGGGAAAGGATCCCTGAAATATTGTTAAAAGTAGTACGTTTATGTAGTTCTTACATTTCTGATATTTTTTTGTTAAAAATTGTGGATGCTCTCTTTCCATCTTGTCAATAGGGAATTCTTGCTCGAATGCGTTGGTAATCATCATCTTCTCAAATGCAAATTTGAAAATAATTCTTGATTGTCTCATCAAATTTCGATCATTCAATAACGAGAATTTTGATGAATAATTTATATTAATATACAGATAACAGGCTATTTTATTAAACATATGGTAATTTGCAGGGGATAGTTTAATAGATACGGCTCAGCCCAAAACTATAAGTGCTAAGGGAGCTAATAAGGCCCCTTGAAGGGGCCACGTTTAAAGTGTTTTTTTTAAATATCTTCGAAACTGTTAAAGATAGCAACGTGAAATTTAGTCTTTGAAGCTGAATTTACTACTGTGGAGAAAATTTTAAAATTTCTTTCGTAAGCGTCTCATACAGGAGGGGGCTTAGGACTAAATTTACTCAAACATTTTTGTAAATAGTTTTTTCTCAAATTTGATTCCAGAATCTGAAAACTTGAGGCTTTTTAAGTAAAAATGGTACTCTTATTTGACATCGATAGAATGCGTCCTTTTCGAAAAAAAATGGCTGTTCATTGGTTTAGGCTCCAAAATTGATGACAGAAGACATAAAAATATCGTAAACAAGTTCATGGGACGGTTCCTTACTTAATTCCAGAAGAATAAGTTCTTATGGGTATGGGTCGAAAAATGCTTCCTAAGGGAGCTAGAGTAGTAAATTCAGCATCAAAAACCTAGTAAAGATGCCAAATTTAAATTTCACGTTGCTATCTTTAACCGTTTTGAAGATATTTAGAAAAAAACACGTTCAAAGCGGCCGCTCTTAGATCCCTTAGGGCTTATTTTTCGACATATGTTCATAGGGACTTTTTTTCATATTTTACATAGAAGATAGTCTACTGGTAAAGTTTTGACCACTAATTTTGGGACACTGTGTATGTGAAAGTACCTAATTTAATTTTTGATTTTTTAAGAATTTAGTACATACACCACGTCGAGAAGTCTAAAAAAGGCCCAAAAATCTCGGCGCGCAATGCAACACCAAAAAATCACACGACTGATGATCCTCCAAGGTGGAGGGGGAAGTGGCTCCGCGCACAATTGAAAAGGAATTCATTGGAGTTAGCTGAAATTAATGGGAATTGATAGCTGAATTCCGGCAACAGAAAGCTCATTATAATTAATAATGAAACATTAATTTCAGTCAATTCCAAAATATTTAATTCTCAATTCCAATAATTTCTGCTAATTCCATATAATTCCAATTCGAACCGAATTACATTGGAATGAATGGAACTGAACTGGTGTTATTGGAATTGAACCAGAATTTTTGGAATTAGAGGAAATGTGTGAAAAAAGGAACGAAGTAGTTACTTAACTGTTAACAGCAGAAAATATTTCTCCATCTCCACTTTTATTGAGGTTCTGCATTACAACTGATTAAAAAAAAACACTAATATGCTCAGTAGAGAAAAATCTAATTAAAGACCATAATGAAATAGAATCACATCAGATAAAGCGTCCATTACAGTTCAAACCTGACAGCAATAATTTACAAAACTCACATTGACCCAAAGTCGCAATGGTAGAAATAAAATTAAGTTACATGAAAGCTGAATTATTCTCACAGAATTCTTTCATAGAAGAGCAAGTAAGCTTGGGCACTTAGCACCTTTGTTTCATTGACTTCATTGACATAGGAGTCGCTTATGTAGTACCATTTCCCTTCGGGCATCTCAGGCTCGCCTTGAGCCCCTTTTGGGACACTGCCAGACTTGTCTTTTTGATTCTTGGGGAGAAACTGCCATCGATAACTGTTTTCTTCTAATTTGGATCTGACTTTAACATAGGCTACGTAGTGACCCCCATGTATGGATCCGCTGTGCTCCACCACACCATACAAAGAGTAGAGAACTTTTGTTTGACCGGCTTCAAAAGTTGGCAGGCTTTGAGAGCGTTTCGAACAGAAGGGGGCCATGTCAAGGACAGTAGGGAACTTGACAAACTTTGACACTTTAGCTGACCTAAACCTGTAGACTTGAAATCGTTTCAAGTGCAGGATCAAGACAGCTGGGGGGTTGTAGATGAGCAATTGTTTAGTTGCGTTGGTGTAAACTGCTTTTTTGTCAGCGCCCCCGTGACGTTTTGTGCATAGTTCACAGGCGACTTTGTTGTTCCCAGTCATCAATTCGCAGGCAGTGAATTGGTTCAAGCAGGATTGAACAGAGTATTCTCCTTCTTCGCATTGGTATCGGGCGGAGATTGTGTTGGTCCATAGGTCTGCCTCTTCGTCGTCTTCCTCCATCTGTAGAGAAAATTCGAAAATAAATACTAATTTCTGTTAACGTTTTGCAATATCAACTGGGCCAATTCAAGGTCACCCGACTTATGCAACCAATTAAACAGCTCAGGTTTATGACGTTTTCGTCTGACTTGGCACCGAAAGATTCTGTTTTGTTTTCTAGGCAGCTGTTTTAACATGTTGCTAAGCATATGTATATTAAAAAAAAACTTGTTTTAGATATGTAGGTAAACTCCGTCCATTTTGAGTGAGTTGGTAGAAACGATTTGAATGCAATACGTCAGAAAACATGACAAATGTCAAAATTTTGCAATTGCTCCGAATTGGCCCAAAATGGCCTTTGTGTGCGTGCAGTTTTGAGTAAAGTACAGAAAAAATATTCACGAAAAAGCCTCAGGTACGTTTATCTGTGATACTGCTGCTAACAATAAAAATAAACCCTAGAAGATTTAGGTTATGTAATGTTTTTGCTTTCCCGCTAAATTTCGATCAAATTGTCAAAAGTACAGGCCCTTACAAATTAGGATTGTACAGTTCCAGAAAAATTTTAGTTCTGCTATAGAAAATGAACGGACTTTACCATCGTGATCAGAAAACACGAGTACGGCGACGTGACTTTAGACATAAGCATTTCCAACTAAAATTTTGGAAAATGCTTGTGTCTATAGTCACGTCGCTGTATTCGTTTTTTCTGAGCACGATGGTAAAGTCCCGTCGCATATTAACGAAAGCGGGGGTTGTGTGTCTTTTTTCTGTTGGTTTGTAAACGGGATTTCACATCCGTCAAAACTTCCGTCGCTCACTGTCAATGTCAATAAACAGTAACAATGGAGGTTGAAAGGGGTCTCTGTTGTTAATTATTGTCCACGACAGGAATTTTGACAGAACTGAAATCCCGTTTACAAACCAACAGAAAAAAGCCTGAGACACACAATCCCCGCTTTCGTTAATATGCGACGGGGCTTTACTTCATAAGTTCCGCGAGATCTAATAAAAAACGAATTAATGTAAAAAGTAACAAATCGAAATTATTTCTACTGTCACATAACGTCACTCGCAGTTTACGTGACAGATTATGCCACGGCCAAATCTAATTCGTTTTTTATTAGATCTCACGGTGAAAAAAACTTGTATTTTTCTTAAATCCGTGATTACCTTTTCATCCTTGGAGTCGAAGCCACCTCCGCAAGCTCCCTCGAAATTATCATCTTCCATCTTCTCATTGGTCAAGGAGCACACCTTAGTCGAATCCCCATCGTTCAGCAAACTCAACCTAGACAAATCCATTTTAAGATCCACGTTCTGATTATTATTAACGAAAGAGAGCCTCGACTCTGGCCTTTCGAAAATTTCATTCGTCCTAGAAAACAATTTTAATAGTTATTTATTAGACAAGACAATAAAGAGATGCTTTATCGACGAGCGAAAGGTGTAACTTCCATCAGTCTATAAAGCCTCCTACCATCGTGTATAATATTAATTTTTTTCTATTTTATAGCAGACGTTAAAATAATATAGATGATTTTTATTATTTTAACTCAAAGGAGATGGTCTCCTCCCGATTCTTACAGTGCTATTCAGAAAATATGCGATAACGGGAGGCTACGGAAACAAGTGAATCGCAATTTGTTGAAAGGACGCTTCTCTAAAGTTAGTTCGCATATTCACACACAAGTTCCCTGTAAAATGACGAATGAACTAACTTTGGACTAACGTCCATAACGATTCATTTATTTCCATAGCCACCCGTTACCGCATATTTTCTGAATAGCACGTTATGTGATGACGGGTGGCTACGAAAACAAATGACGTTTGCCCAAACTTAGTTCGTGCAGGACATGTCATCTGTCATTTTAACAGGGATTTGTTTGTGGACATAACATCTGTCATTTTAAGGACTGTGCGACTAACTTTAGACAGACGTCCTTTCGACGGATGATTCACTTGTTTTCATAGCCCCCCGTTATCACTTATTTTCCAAATAGCACTGAATGATGCTAAAGTGTCACGGAATTGAGGATTTTAATTTTCTATTTAAAACAATGAAACTAAAGCATAGTTCCCACTTTATATAAACAATCTCCGTAAAATAAACATGAAACTAGTAGCAGATAAACCGTAATCATCCGAAACGTAACCGAAATCAGGCGAAACTTTTAATTATCAATCAATTTGACAGTATTGTAAAGCGATGTTTATTTAGTAACATTTTTTTGCCGATAAAATATAATTCTATACTAACAAAATAATCATCTCCCGTAAAAATTTTGTCAAAGCTTTGCAATTTTAAAATTTTACTTTATTTTTCAAAAAGTTAAGTAAAATCGTAAATGTATTCCTGTCTTAAGATTAAGAATATAGTTTCTCACACAATTTTTTGAGACTTTCACGACAGATAATTGCTATACTAAAAGGAAATGAAACTTTCGTCTTTCATAACAACTAACAAAATTATTACGAATTTCTGCCAGTAAAGGCAATTTTTCAAACTACTTTTGCAGATATTCATATTTAACTCAAAATTCACCATAAAGCAACGTTAAAATTTTTCAGTCATTGCTTAAAGCGAAAGTTTCGTTTTCCAATACTATAACTCATACCTCGACTCATACCTTCCAACTTAAGAGTCACTTAAACTTATTTTAATAGTAATTTGTGAACCCCAAAGTGAATGTCAATCACGCGAGCGTGACTTAAGTCAGTTTATAGTTTTAACTGTTAATAGACTTTCTTAACGAAAATGGGCCCTTCCAACAATTTTTAAAAATTATAAAATAATACAGAATACACTTCGTCAATATGTTGACAAATTGATGACAAACTACTCAGCGTTAAACGCTTCACCTCTGTCGGTACGTAATAAGGGAAATTTCCCGCATGTCTTGTTCTAATTGACTGAACTGGATTTAAACTTCTGGCGAACAAATTACAGTTACAATTTGTTTTTATTTTTTGAATATTAATTGAACAAACATCATAGTCATTGGCCAAACTTTGCATGCACAACAAAGAAACGGTAATTTTTTTTCATTGGAAAAGACCATAGTCTTCGGTTATATTATTTGGGATTTGCATACGACTATACAGAGGTTATATTTTATCAATCGGTACCGTAACTAAGTTAGTGTGTAAATCTGTAAATTTTTATGTCAAAGCGCAAAACACGTTTAACAAAAGTGACACTTGACGGTGACAGTTACATTCAGTAAAACCAACTCAAAAGTTTCCAACAGTTTTTGAAAATGATAAAATTATAAAGAATATACAGGGTTACAGGGTTGTGGATTTTTCGTTGCCCACCATTGGGCACTCGGAAACCATAAGAGATCAAGACTAGGTTAAATTTGAGAAAAGTTGTGCTATTTTAAGGTGATTAAGAATTCCCCGATATCTTGATTCGTCACCGAGTTATTCGCGAGTCAAATTAACTTTGTGACGTCACACATAGGAATATTTTGTTGAAAGCGTCCAATCAAGTGTCACCAAAAATGACTGTCATTATATTTCAGCGCTCCTCATTGGTTGGGTTCCCACAATTCCCCATGTGTGACGTCACACACCAGAGGGCGTTCTCCTTAGCTAGAATGGCGAATAGCGAAAAAACTGAAAATTACGATTTTAAAGAAAAAAATATATCTTTCTAACGATTGGTGGTATTGAAATGAAACTTGAAACTTTTATATTTTTGACAGTTGCCAATTCAATGGCATTGACAGAAATTTTCTAGGCCATCCAGATTCTGAGCAACGACAGTCAACTTTTCATTTTCTTATGGCCGCCATATTGGATTTTAACACCACCAGATGCGCAAAAAAATTAGCTTTTCAAAAATGTAATCAATATGGACTTAACTCTGAAAAAAATTTCTCAAAATTTGAGTTACACCGAGGGGGCAACCACTGCGTTAGTCCGCGGTACACCCTTAGATTTAGTCCGCTTTTAGTCCGATTTAGTCCGCTTTAGTCCGTTAGTCCGATTTAGTCCAGTTTAGTCCGATTTAATCCAGTTTAGTCCGATTTAGTCCAGTTTAGTCCGATTTACTCAAGAGCTTGGTCCCTTTTAGTCCAGTCTAGATTATGTAAAATTGCTGGAAATTTAAAAAAAGTGGCAGTCTCGGAGACGGTAGAAACTTCTACTTTTTCACAGAATTTGAAAATGTATCAGCAGGAATAAATTAACTTGTGATGATATTTTTCACCCATAAAATGACATTTTTTGAAAAAATGGCATTAAGGTTTTTGATCCGACAATGCAACAGCTATCCAACTCAATAACAATAATATGCTCTTTTGGTAAGAAAAATGCAAAAAGAGGCAGTTTTCCCCCTAAAATGCCAATCTTCAAAAATGGTACTAAGGTTTTTGATCCGTCAATGCAATAGCCATCAAATCCTGTAAAGTCCCGTCGCATATTGACGAAAGCGGGGGTTGTGTGTCTCAGGCTTTTTTTCTGTTGGTTTGTAAACGGGATTTCACATCCGTCAAAACTCCCGTCACTCACTGTCAGTGTCAATAAACAGTAACAATGGAGGTTAAAAGGAGTCTTTGTTGTTAATTATTGTCCATGACAGGAATTTTGACAGAACTGAAATCCCGTTTACAAACCAATAGAAAAAAAGCCTGAGACACACAACCCCCGCTTTCGTTAATATGCGACGGGACTTTAGTAAGAAAATACTATTTTGCTAAGAGAAATTCAAAAAAAGAGCCTTTTTGCCACTAAAATGACATTTTTTGAAGAAATGGGTCTAAGGTTTTCGACTTGAAAAAAAATGAACTGTCCTGTCCGGTAGGTAATAAAGATATACAGTTATATAGTATTAGGAAACGAAACTTTCGTCTTGCGCAAAGATTGAAAAATTCCAACGTTGCTTTATTATGAATTTTGAGTTCAATATGAATATCTGCAAAAATAGTTTGAAAAATTACTTCTCGGATAGCCTCTACTGGGAGCAATTCATAAAATTATGTGGACAGTAGCAATGATTTTAGTTGTGAGAAAAGACGAAAGTTTAATTTCCTTTTAGTATACATAGGTTTTTTTCACGGCACTGATTTTTGACCGAATGGGCACCAAGAGTGAATACATTTTTAGAAGCAGAATTCGAAGAGGTTTTATATGGTCAAGCGAAAAATGGCGGTTTGCATTTAATTTTTTAAAGTTGATGTGCCAAAAAGGCACTTTCCATGAACCTTTGCGACCCAAAAACCTAATCAACACCTACACAGAATATGTGTGATAAATTTCATCTCGATACGTTCATTATTTTGAGCTATAGTGTGATCACAGACAGACACAGACATTTTTCAAAAACCACTTTTTCTGATTCCTCGGACCCTACAACGTAAAGATTTGATGTTTTGCAAGGAAAACAAAACATCGACAAAAAAGAACCAAGACTTGAGAACAATAGACTAAAAATACAGATGAAATAACGTAAAAATTACTGATGCCGATTGTTCCGATACACACATTAAAGAAATGCAGCAATAGCATTCCACATCGCAAGCTCGATTGCACAAGTATGCTTGCAAAAGTGTGCAATCCTAACCTAAAATTAATCGAGAAACGAATAATAACAACTCGGAATATTGGGCGATAAAGATAACCTGCCTTTTTTTCCCTAGGCTTTTCCAAATCCTTGCCACTGTCGTCACATCGGCCGTCACCCATTGTAATTTTTTCTTTTTTGTCTTCACTTGATCAAGAGCATCTAAACATCTGACAGCTACCCGGGGCTCGACTACACGACTGTATCGAAAGAAACGACGGAAACGACACTGTGATGTAATGCAACACAAAGGCACTCACAGCTGAGTAGCGCAGCAGCAATATTTTTAAATGCTGCATAACTCACTTTAGTCCAGTTTAGTCCGACTTAGTCCAGTTTAGTCCGATTTAGTCCAGTTTAGTCCGATTTAGTCCGATTTAGTCCGCTTTTAGTCCGCTAGTCCGATTTAATCCAGTTTAGTCCGATTTAGTCCAGTTTAGTCCATTTAGTCTCGCTAGTCCCATTTTAGTCCGCCCTAGTCCTAGTCCGTGGTACATTTTTTTCATGAGTGGTTGCCCCCTCGAGTTACACCATACCAAGGCGTATTTTATTACCGTTAGATTCAATTGTTTTCACATGTCATAGGAGATTGAAAAAATCGGTGTATCCTTTTGCAATTGTTTTTCACCTAAGTTTAGGATGATTTTACAAATTATTCATAGCAATTTTAAAATTTTAATGATGTGTCAAAAAAGCACATGTTGGACACATTTTTGAAAAGCTAATTTTTTTGTGCATTTTATGGTGTTAAAACCTAATATGGCGGCCATAAGAAAAAGAAAAGTTGACTGACGTTGCTCAAAATTTAGAAGGTCGAGAAATGTGTCAATGCTGTCGAGTTGACAGCTGCCAAAAATATAAAACTTCCAAGTTTCATTTAATTACCACCAATCGTTAGAAAGATATAATTTTTTTTTAAAATAGCGATTTTCAGTTTTTCCGGGATAACTCAAGAACGAATCAAGATAAAGGAGCATTCTTTACAGAGTCCTAATCAACTTGAAAAGACGCAAATTTTTTCAATTTAAGCTACTCTCCATCTTTTATGTTTTCAGAGTTCTCAATGGTGGGCAACGAAAAATTCACCACCCTGTATACTTCGTCAAGACCTCCTTCGTAAATGAAATGTTTCAAAACTTCGTAGTTCTTTTATAAAAAAATCTTTAAAATTCCAAGTCAGCATATACAGTGAGGTTTAAAAGTTGCTTCCCCCCTTTCGAACTCTATAGTGGAGGGGCACTTCGGAAAAACTCTGGGGCACATAACATTTATTAATTTCATGCAGTCTGAGGGTGCTGTCAAATACTTTTTTCCACTTCCGATTTAGCCGGAAATGACCCTGAAATTGGTTTTTTAAACTGATACCCACAGTTTTTTCAACTAATTCGGAATCTACGAATTTTTGTAAGTTGAAAACACGTGTCGTACTTGACCGGTAATCAAGTCACGGCCACCCCAGATTTTCAAAAACATCGAAGAAATCGGTGAAAAACGAAGATTTTTGAAAATTGCAAAAACACGTCAACCTTATTTTTTTGATACAAATTCAACTCGGCAGTTAAATTTCTTCTTTACTTCGTTTTGAATTTTTCAAATTCTCTGATTTTTTACGATTGGTGATTTTTACAAAAAGAAATTAGAAAAATGTAATCGGGCAATCGAATTCGCATCAAAACAATAAGGTTGACGTGTTTTTGCAATTTTCAAAAATATTCGTATTTCACCGATTTGTTCGATGTTTTTGAAAATCTAGGGTGGCCGTGACTTAATCTCCGGTCAAGTGTGGTACGAGTTTTTAACCTAGAAAAATTCGTAGATTTCCGGCTAAACCGGAAGTGAAAAAAAATATTTGACACCACCCTTAGACTGCACTAAATAAATAAATGTTATATGCCCCAGAGCTTCTTCCGAAGTGCTCCTCCACGATAGAGTTCGAGGGGGGGGGAAAACAACTTTTGAACCACACTGTATGAACAAAAATGTCAGAAATTGGTTAAACTTTGCATGGATAACAAAAAAAGCGATTTTTTTTTCATTGGACAGGCCCATTGACATTTAACATTACTGACCACAGATGGCGCTGACCATGTGAATATCGACTATACTTTATTATTAAGAACAATTCCTGTTACATTATTTTATTTGAGACTTCGAAACTGTGTACACTGTATAGAGAGATTGAAAAATAAGGTCCAAAAACACTTCAATGGAAGGCGGCATTATTTTTGATAGCGGCTGTACTCTGAATAATGCATACATCTCATTCATTTAGGTACAAATGATTGAACTGTAATTTTCGTTTTTTGTTTTACTGTAAAAGGGTTGAATCTGCCGTTCTTTTAAATCTCTCCACAATATCCTTCACCGAGGCACTTGCAGTTCAATTTCTTGTACAGTCTTGCCAGATCGATGTTTGGCAACATTTCTTTGCCAAAAAAAATTAGAATGGTCATTTCCTGTCAAAGCCCTGTAATCATGCTTTCTGCTTAACATAATTTCTCCACAGTATTCTAAAATTTCTTTGATACAACTTACTTTACCCACCCTTTCGGTTGAAAGTTTTATTTTATCTATTCTTGTCGTCAAGTGTAACTTCAGTAACTTATTTTGAGGTAAAAAAGGTAGTTTAACATCTGCTATAAAATAAAATAAAAATAAAAGAATACTCACTCGTCCTCTGGGCTGCAGTACCCCGTCAAAGGACTCCCCATGTCGATATTGGCCTCACTTGAAATCGGACTGTTGTCCGAAGTCCCATGGGAGGCACTCAACATTCCAATGGCAGGACTTGGGACTCCACTGTCATCAACCCTCATTTCTGGAGAAACTCCTCGGTTGTTGGAATCGGGACTGCTGTTATCGACCTTGTCGGAATTATAACCCGACTCGATTCCCTTCGTTGTCTCCTCGGACGCTTCCGCATTGTCCTCAACGTCAGCATCGGATTCACTATCAGATTTATCCATGTTAACATCATCTGTCTGATTGATATTATTAACGTTTCTATACTTTTGTTTTTTGTTCTTCTTCCTTTCGGCTCTTTTCTCTTTCTTAATTTGGTGCTTGGAAGGTTTGTCCTCAAGCTCCTCAGCCTTTCTTCTAAGTACGGGTGGGATTTGCTTCTCGGAGATTGGCAGGCTTAGATCTAGGAAAAACTCATCCCTGTGAGAAGTATGTTGGCACTCCTGGCACTGCAGAGTGCTAACAAGTACTCCTCGAAAGACTTGCTCAGTTGGCAGCAATAACTCCGACGCTTGTTGACCGTAAAACTTGATGATCTTTTTCTTGTCCCCCTCGACGGTTGTGGGATCAGTCTTCCTGCTAAATCCGAGCTTTTCCAAAATCACCGTTTGGTAGCGCTTCAAATCCTCCTCACGGACCGCCTCCAACAGATGGCGCAGCAATTCGTGAGAATCGTGTTGATCCCCGCTCCCGAACTGGGGCATTCGACTTGTCAGTTTGGACAAAAGATTTCGAGGGACGTAAACCTCGTTTCTGCCGTTCTGCATTTCCGTTATTGTGTCGGCGAGCGTGTTTGTGATTGGTCGCCATTTCTCCAAGATTCCCTCCAAGGGACCCAACTCCAGGGGGTTTTCCGGTAGATTCAGTTTGCCTCCTGGAAGTTGGAAGTGCTGACCCGGCTCGGAGGTTTCCAGCAGTAATTCGAGGAGGTATGGCGTTTGGACCAAGCACTGCACCACTGAATTGAAGAAACACGTGTTGCCTAAGTTCATTAAACCACGAGGACGTGGACTGGTGGCGGTGAAGCCAAAATTGGATGGAAACGAGCTAGGCGAGCTGACAGGAACTAGATCCATTACCTAAAAAAATGTACATAATTTTTGTGGTCAATCTCTCACGCAATATGTGCAGTTGTTACATTTTGACTCAATTAAGTAATTAATTAAGTAAAACGTGGCCAAAATCATAACAAAATCGTCAAATTAAAGAAAAAAAAATCGCCTGCGGTGAGATTTTTTCTCTTGGCGACTTTATGTTGGTACCTTGGTTGGTACGCTGACAATTACGCATTCAAAAAATCTGGCAAGTAGGCTGACAAGCTTATGTGATGCACAGTCGGGGACTTTGAAGATGCTCTCCCCACCGCAACGATTTACTTGGTTGACTGCATCGCTACGTTGCAGCGATACAGTCGACCGCACACGGACCACAATGAAACTGATTTACCAGACTCTCGACCAGACTGTACTGGGAAGCGTCCACGTGCTATCGAAAACTGCAAATCTATTGGTCGAAACATTTATGTACCAGCTCGGAGTTGTAAAAATCCACAAATCTGACCTCTCCAATTTTTTCAGCGACATTTTTATTCTTACTTACATTTTTAACAACCTCCCCAACTCCATCACAATTAAGAAAAAACGGGAGGTTAGGTACTGCAATCACTAAAATTTTCGAATTCGAGATAAGACCGGATGTATGCGTTTTGAGGTCTCAGGAACCCAAAAAAGTGGTTTTTAAAATGTGTCTGTGTGTATGTTGGTACGTACGTTCGTAAATACGTACATTCGTTTGTGTGATGTACGCATGTACCTAGGTACATTTGTAAACACGCCACAGCCAAAACTACTAGACCGATTTGGCTGAAATTTAGTACGCAGGCATCTCATAACCCAACTTAGATCTGAAAAGCTTTTGGAACCAATCGTGCAACCGGAAATGCCATGTTGGCACATCGACTTTTAAATTTTAAATGCAAACCCCCATTTTTCACATCACCATAAGAAAGATCTTCAAATTCTGTTTCCAAAAATGTATTCACTCTTAGTGCCTTTTTGACAAAAATTCAAATATTCGGGATTGTTAACGTACTTTAAAAACACGATACAGCCGAAACCTCTGGACCGATTTGCCTGAAATTTTGTACATGTAGACTGTATTATACGTCCAAGAGCTAAAAAATGTTTGGAGGCAATCGACCCACGGAAAGTGCCGTTAGTTTGGTTGAAGCATTAATTTTCTATAATTTTTTTAAAATTTGTTTTTACACCTTAATGACTTATGATTAAAGTTTGTGATGCACAACTTAAACTTTCAGAGTTATGAATAATTCTTCGATGAAAATAGGGACAAAATATAAGTTATTGCTGAAAATTAAACTGTTTGTGCATCACTGTTACTTCAGTCATAGCCGTTAACGAGGTGAAATACCCAAAGCACATTTTCTTGATAAATTAGAGAAAAGTAGACTTGGCTTAAACCAAATCAGCTTCTGAAAAAAGATTTTTAGAGAAAAAAGGACGATCTTCAAGGCTATTGGAGTCTCATAACGATTGGTTGTTGTCTAATTAATCCTCATGTACTTTGGTGGGGAAAATCCAGGAAAACCGATACCTATACGTGCCTACGTAATAAAACGTAATAAAAGTTCTGTTCCTGAAGAATTTTGTCTTGAATTTTGTGGTATTTTCGAGGAATTTTTCGTGGCAATTGATAGGATTTTGTTGGAAATAAAAGGCATTTCTATGGCATTTGTGATGGAATTTTTTGTCCCTCAAATTTCACCGTGCCTAACCTCTCGAAAAAAGCTAAAGGACGCGTTATACCTACGAATATGGAGCAGTATCGATATCTCTGGACATAAGCAAGGTACAGTTGTAAGATCTGGCATTTACAGAAATTGACACATTCGGAGTCTATTGAAATTATTGGCGACGATGAGGTACTTCCGGTTATACCGGAAGTAGGGTCCAAGTTAAAATTTTAAATGGCAACCCCCATTTTTCATTACAGATTCGGACAGAGGAGGAAAACCTAAACCTAAAACACCTAACAAGTAACTTGTTTGCACCAGCCGCCTAGATTTTATTAACGTTTTTAGAACAAAATTGTTCCGCAAAACAGTGCTATGTAAAAATGGTCATAACTTGTAAACAGCGGGCGATAAAAATAAAAATGACACACCATTGTAAAGTAGAAAGACTGTTTTACATTATGCTTGCCAAAAAGTCATATGAAAGCTGATTCAAAGTCGATTTAAAGAAATTGAAATGTTGGAAATTTAAAAGCCGAATAACATTTTCTTCTTATGGAAAAAACAGCGATTTTAATCGTTTCCTTTTTTGGCACTTTATGGGTACCGTTAAAAAGATAATAAAATTCTGCACCCATCTATGCAGAAAAACTTGCATGCTGCCATTTAAGAAAAAAATGTTATTCGGGTTTGAAATTTCCAGTATTGCAGTTTCTCGAAATAAACTTTCAATTAGCTTTCTTAGGATTTTTGGCAATCATAATGTAAAACAGTCCTTCCGCTTTACAACGGTGTCATTTTTATTTTTATCGTCCGCGGTTTACAAGTTATGACCATTTTTACATAGCACTGTCTTGCGGAACTTTTCTCTAAAAACGTTAATAAAACCTAGGCGGCTGGCGCAAACAAGTTACATGTAGGTGTTTTAAGCTTAATTTTTCTTCCTCTATCCGAATCTGCAATGAAAAATGGGGGTTGCTATTTAAAATTTAAAAGTAGGACCCTACTTCCGGTATAACCGGAAGTGCCCCATGGTCGCCAATAATTTCCGAATGTGTCAGTTTCTGTAAATGCCACATCTTACAACTGTACCTTCCTTAAGCCCAGAGATATCGATACTGTAAGACACCCTGTATACCAAAATGGCACTTCCTGTAGGCATTTCTACCCCAAAACCTTTTTAGCTCTTCCGAAATAAATAAGATGCCCACGTTCCAAATTTCAGCCAGATCGGTCCAGTAATTTGGGCTGTAGCGTGTTTACAGACACACAGACATTTTTTTAAAAGCAGTTATTTGGGTTCATAGTATCTTAAAACGCAAATATTTGAAGTTTTTGGTGATTAGATTTTTCTGAATTTTTCCATCGATTTGAAGTAAATTCTCGGGAGCAAGAAAAAAATATAATTAATTTTTTCATGTTATTTGCCTATGGTCGCGGTCCGGGGATACACCTGGTATAAAAAAAACGCGATTACAAAATTTAAACCAGCGGTTAATCCCTCGCACAATGTAGAGGAGAACTGAATCAATCAAGCAAGCTTGTCATGGAATGTCAAAGTAACGTATTGAACTCAAATTACTCAAAAACGATTAATTTAAGTAAGATTAGATTATCTGCGATGCATTCAGAGCAAAAAAGCATTCAAAAAGCTACTGCCCTTAATTAGATAAACTTACAGGATCCTCAGTTGGAAGCTTTGCTGCATTATTCTTAACCTCCGCTTGCTTCTGCAGGTACTCGACAGCTTCCTGCAGCTTCTTCTTGCAAGTAACATTAACGTTATTATCGCAGTCGTAGCACCAAACACTCCAGGTGCTTGTATCCACACAAACTGCATGAGAATCTGAATGTGGGGTGTTGTAGTGCTGCAAAGCATGCTGTTGCCTAGCCCTACCGCACGCCTGATTCCCACACCGTAAACACAGCCAAAGTGAATTTTCAAATTCGTAAATACTGTTCATGTCAGCATCTACGTCTGGCAGTTTCTTGCATTGTTCACAGTCGGACAAAATACCATTTTTGATCAGAGCTTTCTTCACCTTCTGGAGATCAATTGATTTATGAACGTGTTTGCATTCACTTGAATTGTCGTTCTCGTCGGCGGATTCTGTCGACTCGTCCGCGTTGGGATCACCTTGATGCCTTTTCTTACTCATCCTACCGTTTTTGCCCTTGTGATACTAATCACATTAACACGTTTTAACCTTCACGAAATCTGCACAGAAATCGAACTCATTTAACGCTAATTGGTGCTGCTAAGCTCATTCACACATTATACGTACAATGTTCCTGATTAATTGCTATTTATTCATTAATAATTGCACAAAATGAGGAGAAAACGAGACCACGACCCCTCTGACTTGCACTTGACAAACCGTTTGACACTAGTTTGACGTTGGGGGAGAACGAAAATCCCTAAACAAAATTTTCTAGAAAAGCATCCAAAAATGAACTATATAGATTCAAATAATACATATTAAACTTAGAAATATTCAAGGGTAAGCCTGTTTTTCAATATTTTTAGCTCACAACTTGCAAATTGGCGAATACTATCAAAAATTATAGTGATTTAAAACCGGCGCGTTTTCTGCGTCCAATCAAAGCAAGCATAGCATAATAATTATTTTAATGACAGGTTCGCGCATGCGTATTGAAAAGCAGTCTTCGGATTTGTTCATAATTTGGTAAATTAGTGTTAAATCAATAATTTACTGCTTTTAAAGTGTACTCTCTACCATTTAAACTTTGAAAATCTGTAAGTAAAAAACAAATAATTAATTTCACCTAATTCCTCGATTTCGAAGTTCAGGTGAACATAACCTCAAAAAAATGAAGCATCCAAGTTTCATCGCCAGAACCGTCTTCGTACAAAATAACGACGTGGAAGCCGCCTGTAGAATCCTGAACAGGATTTTGGGTCGAGAAGGTTTCCTGGACCAGTTTCGAAGAAGTCGGTACTATGAAAAACCCTATCAGGTAAGTCCCCTTGTCCTTGCTCGACCAACCCTTTGTTAGTTCCGCAGACGAATCAACTTCGAGAAGTGCAAGGCGATCTACAACGAGGACATGGATAGGAAAATTCAGTTTGTGTTAAGGAAAAATCGATTGGAGCCCTTCCCGGGCAACCCATGAATATATTTTAAGCTTAATTACAGTAGTTACTTGTAAAAAGGGTTTAAATTCTTATCACAATCATCCCTGAACGGGTTCGTTTCATCGTCGTCTTCTTCAGCGAAAGGGTTTTTAGCCTCATCGTAATCATTTTCAAAAGGATTAAGCCCTGGTGCTTCAAAATCTTTCCGATAACTTTTTGGTTGAAAATCTGTTATGTTCGCCTCGAGGGACGAGCTAACTTTTTCTTGAAACCGAATCCTGCCTTCGGGGATTGGAATTAACATTTTCCCTGGTTTCTCATTTTGTCTCAGTCGAGCCTCAGCCCCCAAACCGTAATTTCTAACATCAGGATCGATGTAAACTGGTTTTGAGACTGGTTTTTTATCAACAACAGGCTCAGGGGAGGGCTCAGGCTTTTTAATATCAGTAATGACTTTATACTTGTTGAAAACTCCACGTCCGAAATATTCAGCGGCTACAGAAAATCCATCGTGGGCCTTCTCCAGCTGGGAGTGGAAAGTCTCATGTAAGTCTTTGCTATGCTCCCGGGCCTTAAGTAATTCCAGCAAATCTTTGTTTTCGGGCTGACAAGCGGGACATTCATTTTCGTCTTCGCAGAAGCTCTGGAAGCAATGCTGGTGGTAACTGTGTTGACACAAAAAATGTATCGTTGGTAATTCGAGTGAGTGATGACAAGCAGCACATCGAGAACCCTGAATCACGATACTCCCACTTTTTAGCACTTCCAGTTCTTGTTTTAGCTTTTCAGTGTCTTTCTTGTAGTTTTGCGTTAATTCTTCCACTTCTTTACTTTTCTTTTGTTCTTGTTTTAGTTCCTTGATTATGTAAGACCGGACATGTCCAAGCGTAATCTCAGCATTGCCCGTACCTAAAGCATCGATCACTAGTTGAGATGACAGTAATTTTTCTTTCGCAATCACAGTTAGAATTACGTTTAGTAAGTCCATCGGAGGATTCTTCGTGCCTCTCACGCAAGACCACAACGCTTGCACCCACAAATTCGGTTCCTGATTCCCAAATCTCCTGCAACAAGCCAAAATTGAACTAGAATCATTCTTCAGAATGTGATGTCGGAGGATTTGTTGGTACAATTTTTGCTCTTCGTACAAGTATAAAATTCCGTCTCCAAAGGAATGCATGTGACAAACCACCAGCGCTTGGCTCTTGTCCAGTTTAATCTCGGGGTTTTGCAGTAACTTCAAAATTTTTTGACTGTATTTGTTTTTTTCTGCAACATTCTCTACTAAAGTGCTCCTCCAAACGTGTAAGTAATGTTCCAATAAAGTATTGTAAACAGGGGTGCTTAAAATACACCCCTCGTTGATCAAGTACTCTAGAAATTCAACAAGACACTCGGAATTGTTCAAAAAGAAGTGAATATATTCCTCTGGGTCAGATTTTCCAGTTAGATTGAAGTTGCCAATTATCGAGTCACTGTTCGACTTGGTTCCATAACTAGTGCATAAACGTTTTAAAAACTGCGTACTCTCGGAAGGAGCTTTTTCTATTAAAATATTGCCATATTTTTTCATATAAAACTCGGCATTTTCAAAAGTTAAGCCCGAGATATACTCCAGCACTTCTATGTATCTCTGGTGGTCTTCGATTTGTAATTTTATGTACCAGTCGTGTTTTTCGTGCTTTTTAGCTAACATTAAAGCTTCTGCGGGGCTACCTTGACGACATACTTTAATAGCTATGTCTACGTCATAATTCAAATCACTTTCTTTCATTAAAATAAACTGCTTTAAACTATCGGATTGGCTAACTGTATTATTTAGCTTTGTATAGCAGTTTAGAAGGAGAGTTGTATGGTCTTCGGTTGCTTGTCCTTGTTTATGCAATGCTTCCAAATACATTGTCAACCTCTCGATATGCTGTGAATCTAGAAATTTTCTTATGACGTAGCTCGGTTCTAATTTCCCTATCGTTTTGATGTATTGTTCGATGGCTCCGACGTAATCACCTTTGTCGCATAGATGGTCTCCGTATTGTCTGAAAATGTTGACAAGTCCGTCAGAATCGTACTGTTGGGACTTGGCGATCCTGATAGCGACGTCGTAGAGGTTCTTTTTGAATAAGAGGGAGAGTTTTGATTGTAAGTCCTTCTCGTCGAGGTGGTAGAGTCGATTGTCCTTGTCGAGGATGTAAAATCCACCCCACTCGCTTAAAATCGTTTTGATCGACGGTATCGTACTGGAGAAGACGATGAATTTGTTGTGAATGTCCAAGACTGTGATTTGGTCACCTTGGACGGATTGATTGTCTATGGAGACTAGAGATGGGCGAGATGTTCGAGAGATTATCACGAGGTAACTTCGGAACCATTCCAGCATAATTTTTTCGCCTTCGACGGCGTAGCAGGGGCCACGACCGTCTATGTTGTAGCAGTATATAGCCTGGGGGTTGACTGTCAAGGGGTGTACAAAAAGAGGGGGGCTTACCTCATTCCGAGCTACCATGAAGTGGCTTTCTTGAACTGATTCGGCTAGGACGCTGCATCTTTTGGCGCAGCCCATATTATCCAGTTGGAACTAAACAGGATATGTTAAATGTCAAACAAACTGTCATTAGTGTCAGGCAGCAACTATCAACTTTTTTTGTAATCACCCTGTATGCTTACCTTAATTTCGTGGTCTTTATGGGAGACGTTGTAAATGATAACTGAACTATCTGTGGCTAGATATAGAAATGTGTTGCTGGATGTTGTCTTGAATGCTAAACCAGTCACCATTGAACTGGAATCTCGCAACAACTTTTGTTTGGATCCTCTCTCTCGTGTGACGTCACCTCTAAAGCAAAGAGAAGCTACTTCTTAATACATGAATTCTTTACAGCTAAATCGGGTCAATTTACTGGCACGAGTTACCCCACTTTACCTTACCTTATCAGTTCACCTGATAGGTACAGTCGAGAAAGTAAGTTATGCACCCAACTCTTGAGCGTTACGCTCAGAATTTAGAAAACCAACCTTCGATAGTGGTGCATTTCCATGTCATTAGAACGAGCACCAATTAGGGGTTGTATTGCTGTATCAAAAAACCTAGGACTGTAATCCAGTTAAGAATTATTCGCTCAAGAATCTGGCATAAAGTGCATTATTTAGTTTTTCGACTGTACATCAGGGTTGTTACATACTTATAGGCTAGTCAAATGTATGGAAACAGCCGATTATTTCCCAAACTATCCACTTCAAAAAATAGTTCGAATAAGAGTTGAATAGTAAATTTAGGCGCACCTTTGGGGCTGATCAAATTTTCTTACGTTGTCTTCTACATTTTAACTTCTACGCTCAAGGCGGAGCAGTATATAAAATCGATCAAAAATTCGAAATTGAACTGACATCAAATCTTTACGTTTCGGGGTCCCAGGAACCCAAAAAACCTATTTTTGAAAAATGTGTGTCTGTGTGTCTGTCCGTATGTCTGTGGACACGCTACAGCCGAAACTACTGAACTGATTTTGATGAAATTTGGTATATAGGTATTGTCTGTGCGGGAGAGGAGTTGATTAGATTTTGAAGCCGATCAGTCAACCCGAAGTGCCCTTTTGGCATAGCAACTTTCTTATTTTAAATATTTAAAAATTTAATAAATGCTGCTGTTATTAATCCAATGCAGTGCGGCGTAGAAGTTCCTGCCATCTCCGAGACCGCCTTTTTTTTTTTTTATACAAGGTATGCCAAGTGCAGTATCGTTGGAAAGGTAATTTTTTCTTTTTACAACGGTGTGAAACAATTATGTTCTTACATAATGGAAACGAGAAAATATCAATTGAATGTGTTCCCAAAAATATGGATTTGGCCGTCTACTTATTTCATAAACTATTCACTTTATCAAAAAAATGTTCCAATGAAAGTTAAAAGGTAAATTTAGGTCTAAGCTTAGGTGCATCTTTTTATGTGATTTACTTTTTTTGACATCGTCACTGAGTAACTACGTCACACAAATTTTTTTTAATGACAAGATCATTTCGAATGAATCACATCAAAAGATATGCCTGAACTTGTCCTTCAACTTTTATTAGAGCAACTTTTTGGTAAAGTGAATATTGTGAAACAAACGGTCAGATCCATGCTTTTTCGAAGACATGTGTACGTTCAACTGACATTTTCTCGAAATTTCCATTATGGGAGCATATTTTTTCACGCCGTTGTAAAGAGAAAAAAATTACCTTTCCAGTGATACTACACTTGACATCTTGTTTAAAAAAAATGTATAAAGTGAATATTTTGGGAACTAATTGGCTGTTTCCATACTAACTCTGTATGTACAAACCGTGCATACAAAGGAAATTACTGTAAGGTCGTAGGTGGCTTTATGGTTCGTTTTGCCACTTCATTTCTACAGCAGTAGGTAAGTAATATGCGTTAAGCGTCCTCATTTGTTTTTAAAGTCACCTACGTTGTTACAATAATTTTCAATAACCCTGTACAATTATCTTCTACACCGTATACGAGACAAAACTTCCTGTAGACGTATGCATTAAAATGCTTAGCTTAGCTCCCAACATACAAGTGTGCAAGTTCTGACACATTTCCAAATTTTTATTTATTTGGATAGATTATTCACCCTACTTCATCTTACCAAGTTTTTTCATGAATTCACATATTTTTTGAAAGGGGTAAGGTGGGAATTTGCCCAATTTACCTTACCTACAGAGAATATAAAGTGAAAATGGAAATACAGTTCTGGACCACAGAACCATACATCATTAAGTCACAATTAGATTTTCTTAAAACAGGGTGAAAGTCTGTCAGCCTTTATTAACCACTAAGCAATCACATAGCAAATGTAAACAGGTTTTCCATAACTACAGGGTGGTCGTTTTATCTTGAGACTGGCAAATATCTCGAAAAGGAAGCATTTTAGAAAAAAATGTTTTGTATAAAAGTTTTTCGACTTCGAGGGGGGAAATAGATGGCATCAACGCCATTTTGATTCAAGGTCAAATGAAGGTCAACTTAATTTTTTCTATATAAGCCTAAATTTTTTATTACATATTCACTTCTCTGTTATTAGGTATTTGAAAAATAAAAAAAATATTTTGGGGGGGAATGTTAATGTATGCCTGGCCCTGCAGGCACCCATATGTATAAAAATATGATATTACCTATAAAGAACTAAAGATCCATCAACGAAACCTACAGCCATTAATTGTAAGCTGTCATGAACACAAAGAGCTGAAGCATAAACAGGTCTATTCCCAGGTATTGCTCTAGTGATTCGACTGCAATACGGAACTCCATTTTTATCCCATCTGCTCGTATCCCATAATTTAATCAATGGATTGATCCCTGGCTCGTCTTGCTACATAAATAAAATGATAAAAATAACATTCAATCATAAATTTTTTACCCCAATTGTAATCAATAACGGTGAATTTCTTAACTGAAATGCTAAATCAATGCTGATTTCATAAGCTCGAAATATTTTTGTGTGCCAGGACCGTGACACTAAATAAATTTGCCCGTTGGAATCCCCCAGGACGAAATGATTGTTCCCGCTGGACGTAACGGTAACCTTCGACTCCTACAACAACGAAAGATTACTTTTGTTTGGAATTAAAGGGTGTTACCTTGAAAAGGTCGGCGATCTGCCCCTCGTCCACATCCTTGACCAATTCGAAGAAATGAAATTTTCTCCACTACAACTAAAAATTAAATAAATTTGTAGGAATACCATGAAATTACCTCCAGAAATGCCATTTTACTTATTTATTTTTGAGAAAGCATTTTGTTAATAAGACCTGTCATTGTGACAGCTAAGAATTTGGTTAGGTTCAGAAAAGTCACTCCGGTCCGGAAACTTTCTCCTCGTCGCACTTCTTGAATAGATTCTCTAACCTTCTCTACCGTGTGACCAATCGGCATTAAGGCGCCAAATTCAAATTGAAACTTGAAATGACAAAATTAAAATTCACAAATAATCTTTATTAAAATTATACTCTCAACACTTGAATAGTTGTTCTTTCATCAATCGAAGCTTCCCCTGGTCGGATTTCCACCCTCGCAAAAGTTCCTGCAATCTGGCCTTTTGATAGCCTCTCAGGATTAACCACCAAACAATTATCAACTTTTTTAACAAAACGCCGAAAATTTGACGGTAAAAACAGCAAATGGGGCGCGTTATCCATCATCCCAAACTTCTCCAACAACTGGTAGTCGATTTTTACATCATCGTCTGGGGGATGTAGAGGATAAAATGATCTTTGAAGTAAAAGATGCGAGGCTAAGCGAGTCATTCGATCCTTGCAATCTGTCCTATTATCATCTTTAAATACCTCAGATTTGCTTATATGGAAAAGAATATCTGCAGATGAACAACCAATTAGTAATCCCTCAATATCGAGCAGACATGGATTTGGGGCTAAAATTAAATTGGCGTGCTTTTTTTTCACCCTGAATGGAATCGAGGGGAAGATTGGGTGATTATGCACATCTTTATGTGAAGGAACTAACGCAACTTTTACATCACTCCCTTCCAGTTGTTCCATAATTGAATTTACAATGTTCTCGAAAAATGAATCATAACTTTCATTTGCAGTCTCCAGGATTGGATGAGAAGCTTCCACGAAGGGTCCCAGGAGAATTAATAAGTTCGGCTTGGATTCCACCACGTATTTTAGTAAATCTTCCAAAGGTTCGTACAGTAAATTATCTGGGAACGTAAAAGGACCGGAGGCTACAACTATTTCAAGACGTTCTTTTAACTCGCATTGAGGGGACAATAATGGCGCTCCGGTGTAAACCTGGTTGACCATAAATCGATTTTTCATATTATTTCCCTTAATGACTATGGCTTGTCCATTAAATAATGCAAAATGATCCACATTGTCGAGAATTAATTTAATGGTCTGTCCTTTGTACGTCCCCAAAGTACCTTCGAATATAATTGATTGGGGGTCCATTTTTCCTGCACCCTCTGAATAAACGCGTCCACAAATCACCATTTCACCTGAATACTCCTTTATGTGTTCCAATGTTAACTCTAATTGGTGTTCTAAAATTGTATCCTCGATGATCCATCGGGCAATTTCATTTAAAGCTTGTTGACGAACTAGCAACTTCTCGTACATATACTTCGACGTTTTAATGTCCTCATTTAAAATTTTAATTCGCAATGGATTCATCGAGGGATTTTTAAAACTGGCTTCTGCTCCCCAGCTGCACTGCACAGATCGAGCGTCAGATCTTTCTGAAAATTGTTTAGATGGGGTATCATACTTGGGGGTTGTATTTATTTGGGTTATTCTAGGGCTCTGTTCCTGAATTTTCGGCTTTCGGGAGGGTGTTGCCAATTCAATGTCGAGAGACTTTCTTTGATTTGCTTTTGGAGTTTTAGTGATCGACCTGGCCAGTTTCTGCAATTCTCTTCGTTCCATTTTATCAAGAGCATCGAGTGATGGAGGGGCCCCACTTAAATTCGAGGCAGTGTAGGCTAGCCACTGATCGATGAAATCCTCTGGGTCTATGTTGTAAGTGGCACATAATTCACAACATTTATCCAGAACTTCTTGTTTAACTGACACGTTTACTGCCTGAAAGCCTGCCTGGATATCTTCCATAATAAAATAATTATTTATTGAATCAAGTCTACGAAGGTTAGAAAAAACGGCGGGAAATAATGACGGACCATTTGTTGTCATATGCAGATCTGTCATCCATTTGGCATCGTAAAGCCATTCGTAAAGCTAGGTGCGTTCAGAAATGTTGCCCTGGCCAATACGGGATTTTAGCGATGACGTGAAACCGCCATCTTTGTTGTGTATGGTCATAGTCACTGAAGTCAAACAAACCGAGATTTCAATGTGCAAATTTAAGGAAATCTCATTTTTCTCCAAATTCTTCATTTACAGTTAGTGTGCTGCGTTTTAAGACATTAATATTGATAATTTGAAGTATTGTTATCGATTAAATCGTTATAGGTATGATGTCTACAATGGGCTTTGTGCTGAAATAATTGAATCTACACAATGAAATTCTCACTTTATTTAGCTTATTCATTGCCATGGTAACAACCTCAACCTAGCCCAACAAAGATGGCGGAGTTCCGTCACGCTAATAGTCCGTAAATAATAGAAAAAGATACATAGAAGTTAGACAGCGTTTTAACCTCTCCACACCCCACAACAAATATAAAAATGGAAAGTTACTGCAACCACTCCAAAATTCGAAAGAGATAACACCAGATCTTTACGTCTCGAGGTCCCAGGATCACGAAAAAGTATGTGAGCACGATTTCTCGTTTCTCGAAAACTAGGACAAACTTAAAGATTCGCTATTGATGATTTCAATAATTCCATCAGTGTATGAACTGCTGATGTAGGATGTAGGGAGTCAGTCTATACAGTAGGTAAAACAGTCCGGCTGTACTATCGGCTCTGCGCTCTGCCAGTTCTGAGTTTGCTCTGTGACACAAAAATGACAAATAACGACTAACAAATAACTAATCTGTCACAAATTGTCATATGAGATAATAAGCGCCCAAATTAAAGCACCAGGACCAGGCCTAGTGCATTAAGCACCAAAATTGGCATCGATAACCTCCGGTTTACCTAACCAACAGTTTGTCGCATAGCAACGAGTGTTCTGATTGGCTGTATCCTAGCAGCTAACCGTCGGTTTTGTAAACTGGAGGTTATCGAAGATGGAAAAACCGGGCATTAGACTAACGAATGTTATTTTCGTTTAATTACATTGATTCAAGCAATAATTATTCATAGATGTCCTTTTATAAAAATCATCAATCACCCAAAACATTTACTGGGCCACAAAACCATACCTACGGTATTAAGTCACAATTTAATTTTCTCAATAAAACGCTTGGTAAAACTTGTCAACGTTTATTAACCACTAAAGCAACCACATCAGCAAGTGTAAGCAGCTTTCCCATAATTAAATATAGGTATTAATTGATTGGTCAGAGAGCAATTTTTTAAAAATGTAGTCCAAATCCTGTAAGGTTATATGGCCCTCATAAAAATTTTGCATTGTCTAAAAGCCAATTGAGGGAACAATGGGCCAGCAGTGATGATAATGTAAACAAACCAGGTAAAGCCTTTGCTGAAGCTGCCAGAGCCGGACTCCAACTTAGCGCCAGTCGAGGCCGCATCGATTATATACGATTCCAGCGCGTATCTTGTTCTATTTCCGCAATTATTTGATGTATTAATTGTAGGTATAGTCTTAATAAATTAATTTTTCTGATGTTAATTTTATTTCATTGGGGAAAGAAATTTTGAAGCCGGGCCTGCGAAGCTACCAAAGGTGCAGTGCGGGAAAAACCCCAGGTAATGACCTATTAGGATTATTTACAAATTTTATTGCCGCCATATAACCTTACAGGATTTGGACTACTATAATACTCATGGTTCTGAAGTCAAGACGTACCAGCCAAAGTACCAACCTGAAATGGGATTTTAAAATGTCCACTAAATTAGATACCGTAAACCGGGGAGATTTCTCTAAACGGGGGAATTTTCAGAACTGTAACTTTATTAATTTAAAATTATTTTAACATCAACATTTTATATAATAAATGTCAAGATTAAAAAGAGCTAATCTATATGAGAAATAAATTTACAACAGATTTCGAAAAAACCCTCTAAATATCTAAAATACAATTTCTCAAAATAAAAAATAAGCTATCCTTGACAGAAGACAGAGATTACCGGGAAGACCCGTATGATTAGTTACAATAGCTTATTTTTAATGTGGACCTTAGCAACCCTGCTTAATTCTTAATGATAACTTAAATAGGTCGAATCATCCTGAAAGGTCCTTAATAACAAAGTATATGCCCTGCCAGCACTCTATATATTAAGAATAAAGAAATCAGAAGTGACTTTTAAAGTACTTAAGACATAGCGTCGGATTTAAACAAAGAAAACTTGTATGTTTCTCCTAACCCTCATAGGTAAAAGGTAAAAACAACAGGCGTCCACTATGTCCTACAACTTTAAAAGCTATTCATTGATTCTCACGAGATTTTGTTTCGCCACCAGGAGAACAAGACCAGTGGAGATTCAAAGTCTGTGAATGTGAAAACTGGGGCGAACAAAGTGAAAAATATGTGAAAAAACGAAAATGGGGTGAAAACGGGTTTGGGAAAACAGCAATTTCGAGAATATTTTTTCAGAGAGGCTAAATAACGAGATAGATTTGATTTTTTTACTAGGCCAAAAGGAGGAAGGGGGTCGAAATTTGGGTCAGCTGTACACGTGTACAACTTAGCCTGACACCCTCAGCTCGGGAATTTAGTGTAGAAGGTGTAGACCACATCGTAGTTTTTGAATTGGCAATGCTGGATGTCGCGGCGAGACCATTCACCAATTGTGTGGAGGTATTGGAGTTCTGCAGCTGTATCCTTGGTAGGGGAAGCCTAAACATAGGTGATATTAAAACAGGCACAAAAAATATGTTGGCATACCTGATTAGCGAATACTGTCACGGTAAATTTGCCAGGAAGAAAAGTATTCAAGACTTTGTTGATAATCTCTCGATAGGAGCTACAAGGTACGTTTGTTTCAAAACTGACGTAAGAGAAGTCGGGCTCTGGGGTGATATGGATCGTCATGTAGCAGCCCTGATGAAGAATCAACGAGAATTAATGAGGGCACGATAGTTGTACATTTACTTACGTCAGACATTTCTGTACATATCTGAGAGACATGCAAGCAAAAACTTGCATAAACTTTTTGTCCATTGCATTATTTTATGAGTCCTTAAAAAAGAAAAATTAACTTACGTTTTTGGTAACCCCGTTCATGGAGTAGCCGCAAGGCTCAAAAAGAAAATCGTCGATCACCATATTCGGGATTATCTTGTCAATGCCGGATCTCTGCAAAAGTCTCAAATTAACACCTATGTATTATCTCCAGTATACAGGATTTTTAGAAATGATTCTGACATCGCAAGCGGTTTTGATGACTCGTTTTGACATTTAATTACTACAACCATAAATGCGTTAAACGTGAATTCCTTTGTTTTTAAAGCCACTTACTAGGTTACAATCATTTGTAATAACCCCGTATTTCTCGTCTGTCAATATTGTCTATCCAATGAAAGTTCCTGGAAATGTTAGGGAAAAGGGCTGATAAGCGCTATGACTTAAGTCAGGTCAAGTCTTTGGTTTTCATCCTAAATAGCCTCGTGAATAAATACCCACATACAGGGTAGGGTGGTTTTTTTAACTTCCCACCTTGGATATCTTTGGATGTAAAATTAAAAGATATTGCTATGAAATAACCACGGTTTAACCGGAAATGGCCCTAACTTTGTTTTTTCAAATGCAATGGCACCTTTTTCTCTACAATTTAACTTAGACAAAAACTTGATCATAACATACCTACCTACCAATAATTTGTAAAATAAGCGTAAATTGAAAAACAATTGCAAAACAGTACAACGACTTTCAAATTTTCTATGACATGTGAACAGCAATCTGGGTCGGTCGCTTGAAAGTGGCAACGTCGCAGTTTCCTCTACCGGAGCAAACATTTGCAATGTGGAGTTTCATCTTCGAAATAATATTTAAAACTTGTTATTTCCGTATTCTCTGGCCGTCTGTTCCGGTTTTCAAATAGTTTGTGGTTGACTATTTAGGTAGGTACAAACATGGTTTTTGAACACTTTATAACTATTTGTACAGTAGGATTTTTAGTGAATAAAAGTTTTTATGTAGAATTGTACAACATAGCCTGACTTTCAAAAACTGTATTTCGAACAAACAAAAATTATTCCTCAATATTTTGATTTATTCAAAGTATCAACACTACAAATAGGTACCTATTATTATTAAGGTAATGAAATGCATACCAAAAACTGCAAAAAACGAACACAAAGATAAAATTGACATTGTGGCCTTCATAAATGATAAAATGTACGATCCATTTGTAGGCAACTCAAAAATTACTGAAACTGCTATTTTCAAACGACTATTGCATTAAAAGACAATAAAATAGTCGTGTGACTCAAACCCTAACTTTAACAAAAGCTGCGTTCCATTTACACATTTATCTCACTTAACTCAGCTATTTGATTGGTCAATATTCAAATGAACCAATCAAATTGCTGATATTAACTGAGGCTCCTCAGATAAATCTGTAAAAGGAAAGCGCCTAAAAGTTCATTTTACTGTGACAGGAGTGCGTCAGAAATATGACCTGACAACTGTTGGAGCATTTCTTGTCTTCGTTTCACCTTTAGAGAGGGTTGCCTCTATCCTTTTCTAATTTACTCTACGGTTAATCCGAGCTACGTTTCTGAACGCACCTCGGTTTTAACTTCTACGCTCAAGGCGGAGCAGTATATAAAATCGATCAAAAATTCGAAATTGAACTGACATCAAATCTTTACGTTTCGGGGTCCCAGGAACCCAAAAAACCTATTTTTGAAAAATGTGTGTCTGTGTGTCTGTGTGTGTGTCTGTCCGTGTGTCTGTGGACACGCTACAGCCGAAACTACTGAACTGATTTTGATGAAATTTGGTACACATATTCAGTGGGAGATTTGTAGGTGCTGATTAGAATCTGGGCTACACCGGCTCACGGAAAGTGCCTTTTGGCACATCAACTTTAAAAATTTAAATGCAAACCCCCATTTTTCGCATTACCATATGAATGCTCTTCAAATTCTGCTTCTAAAAATGTATTCACACTTGGGCCCTTTTGACCAAAAAATGGTGCCGTGAAAAAAAAACTATGCATAAATGTATATTTTTATTAGCGGATTTGATAACTGATTTTTTTTCAAGCCGAAAACCTTAGTGCCATTTTTTCGAAAAATGTCATTTTAGTGGCAATTTATTTTATTGTCTGTGCGGGAGAGGAGCTGATTAGATTTTGAAGCCGATCAGTCAACCCGAAGTGCCCTTTTGGCATAGCAACTTTCTTATTTTAAATATTTAAAAATTTAATAAATGCTGCTGTTATTAATCCAATGCAGTGCGGCGTAGAAGTTCCTGCCGTCTCCGAGACCGCCTTTTTTTTTCCAAAGCCTTCCTTTATCCTGTTGTAGAGGAAGTGAAAGATATCTAACATGACATTAAATTTCCAATTGCAGTTGGAGGTGCCCGAGATGACTGATGTCGAAACTTACGTAGAAATTACAGACTTTAATATCTGGACTAAATTGAAACATAAGTGATACCCGATGTATTGGGTGTCCCAAAAAAACCCGGACAAAATATTTTTGGGAATAAGTCTGCCATTTCTTAACCGATTTGGATGAGCGTGGTCTTAAATTAAAGCCAAAGAATCAGGCTTTCGACTGTATGAGAAACTACGGCAGATGGCGCTGCCGTAGCAGTCCTATTGATATTTGCTTTAAAGGTTTATTTTAGCTGCATGGGGATTGGTCAGTCAACGACCAATCGGTATGACACTCGAATAGCCTTGAAGATCTTTCTTTCTTGTTCAAAAAGCTTTTTTCAGAAGTCGATTTGGCTTAAGCATTAATTTTCTGTAATTTTTTAAAAAAATGTGTTTTTGAGTATTTTCACGTATTAATAGCCATGACCAAAGAACAGAAATGCATATAAATCTAAATTTTTAGTTATAAATGAACGAATATGGTGAAAACAGTGGCGCGGATGCCAGTGGGGGGCAACTGAACAGTAATCATTGAAAATTAAGCTTACTTTAGTCATGGTTATGGAAGCATAAAAATACGCAAAAACACTTTTTTTAGAAAAATTACAGAAAATTAATGCTTACACCAAAGAGACTTCTGAAAAAAGAAAGATCTTTAAGGCTATTTGGGTCTCATAACCATTGATTGTTGCCCGACCAATCCCCACGCACCTAAAATAAGCCTTAAAGACATGTATCAATAAGGCTACTACAGCAGCGTCATCTGTCGACGTTTCTTACAAAGTTAGAAAGCCTGATTCCTTAGCTTTAATTTAAGACCAAGTCTATCCAAATCGGTTAAGAAATGGCTGACTTATTTCAAAAACTATTTTGTATGGTTTTTTTTTGGGAACCCGATAATTTGAATAACTAACAAAAAGCCCAAACTATAGCAACCATTTAAAAAAAGTAAACTAATAACAAAGCTAGGTAATAACATCAAACAAGAACTGCACTTTAGAAATCAACCATTAAAAACCATTAAAAAATGTAAACCCTCATTCGCGTCAAAAGAAACGCTACTTGCAAGATGGCTGTCCTTACTGCGAAATGCTCAACAGAGGCCGCCTCTGTTTTTGATTTGGTCAATAGATGTTTTCAGTTTTACCTGGGCGGCGCGCGCATGTTGGTTCTCTAGCGTGCTCAATCATTGGCTGGACGTCTGTCACATCTGATTTTCACCCAATGATATCTTTTTTACCTGTGCGTTTCGTTGGAAACATTGGAAGCCAACCTGCGCGTGCTTCATATTCTTATTCATTTTAACAAATTAGAGGCTGTAACAAGTAACAAATTAATTCCGAAACGTCGGCGATTTTGATGGTCCGCATTTCCAGAAACTTTTCATAGGATAAACACGTTTTAGAGTTGAAAATTTACCTTTGTAGCTTCAGTAGCGTTCAAGGATTCCTCCTTAGTAAAGATACTCATGATTTCAGGGTCGAGATCCGTCATCAAAATTTCCAGAGTCTGATCCGCTTCGTCATGGAGCGACGGTAGGGCTTGATGGGGGGTGCGCCTCGGCAACGGGTTCAACGTGTACAAATACCAGCAGTCCTTATTTACCGCCCCCATGCAATAGGCAACGCCGTCTGGAAAAAGCGAATCCAATAACGTCACTTCCTGATCGAAATGCTGATGAGGGGTAACTTGCAGTTCGGGCCGTTTGTAGTTTTTTCGCGAATAAAACAGGTCCTCCACTTCGGTGAATCCCGCGTACTGTTCGGCCATCAACAGCAGGGGCTCCATGCAGAGGAGGGGCGTCGTGGTGCCGCACGTCTTCAAAATAAAGCGACGCTTGGACACGAACATCGAGCTCTCACTGGAAACGTCACAGTTAGAAAACAAAACGGAGACGGAACAGATGGGGTTACTTGAAATGGTTTATTGTGTTAGTGATTAATCTGTTACTTACCGCACTCGGGACAATGTAATTCAAGAAAAAGCAGGGCGACTACCTTTGACAGGCAAGGCAACACTGCAAAAGCAAACAACTTGTGTTACATAAACTGGCGGGAAAGTCTCAAGTAACCCCATTTTACAGAATTACAACCAACACCAACTGGAAAAAATTTGGCCTTCAACAAGTTTGACAGCTGTCATTTAAGGGGCGATCAAGAAAAATTAAATTACCCATAAACTTAAACAATGGATGGTGCGAGATCGTGTGTGACGTCACGCAGGCACAAGAATATCTAAATAAATGCTAGTCCCAGTGTGACGTCAGTCCGACCATAACATATATAACACACCCACGTTGCATGTGTGGCCATCTAAATTCGCGATATATTTTTAGTGAAAAGTAGACGAAGTTTGCCAAAATATTTTGATTCCGGAGTCAGGTCATGACGGCCTCCCGGTCGTTGATTCTTTGCATTTCTAAAAATAGACGAGTCGGTATTGCGCAACAAAATGGGACGGGACTCTTCAAGGGGAGGTTCGTCAAAAATCAACGGTTCCCGGAGGATGGCAACGGGCTCGGACGGGATCGATTTCTGCAAGGGCAAGGTCGTGCATGTACGCCGCAACCCGCGCGTGTGATTTTTGGCATCTTAATCGGGCCGATGATAAGGATGCATTATTGTCGCAGTAAATTTTAATTTTGCGTGGGTGTTACCACGGCCTAATCGAGCGATGTTTCAGGGAGTAATTTACAATGGGTAATTTCGGATTAAACCAGGACATGATTAATTTATTAACCATCGTATATAACGGGCTAAATTGCAATTTAAGATGAAAAGATCATAAATTTTCAATTTTCAAATTTTATTAACCCCCCAAAGCCCGCCAAAGCCTTTGGAGCCAATCGTGCAACCGGAAGTGCCATTTTGGCACATCAGCTTTGAAATTTTAAATATAAACCCAAATTTTTGACGCCAGCGTAAGAAAGGCGAGTGTAGTTGAAGAGCTTGGAAATCATAAGAATTAGAAAATCGGTTAAATTAGAAAAAAGTTGCGCTTTTTCGAGTTGATTCAAAATCTGTAAAGAATTTTCCGGATATGTTCAAAAGTGTAGCCTCGACATGTTCTGAACAACTCTGTGATAAGGACATTAGTGATGGGGCACCCTGTATTGTTGAGCTTAGCTTAGAATATTACTTTAGCATTCGATTATTTTCGACTGGGCCGAAAATTCGGTCTTACCGTAAAGCAAAAATAAGGAATAGATATTCAAGAACAGAGAATTTTATGAAGCATCACGAACGACGTATAAAACTACGGTTTATTGAATTTTGGCAGAAAGTACTTCACGAACGACGTATAAAACTACGGTTTATTGAATTTTGGCAGAAAGTACTAAAGGTCAGCGATCTTTGACAACTGAAAATAAATACACGTCATCAGTTTGTAAGATAAAGAGGAGGCTAACACAGCCTCTAATGTGTCAACATAAAATAGTACATTGTGTATTAAAAGCGGAAAGTGCAACTTTTGTGCTCGGAACAAGTAAATTGCTGCTCGAGCCTTTAGGCGAGAGCAGCAAACTTGTGAGAGCACAAAAGGCACTTTACGCTTTCAATACACATACTATTTTTTCTACGCCCCTTATAAATAAGGCAAGAAGAAGCATATTTTTCTCAATTTTTAAAAAACAGCATGTCGTCAATCAGTACATGAATTTTTTGTAGTTATCTGTGGACGTTCCTATGACACTGCTTTTGTTATTTTTCAAAATACGTCAAAAATTTTTCAAAGCGACTGTAAACTAGAGATTTCGTTGTTCTCTTGGTCAGAATGGCAGACATTGATAGTAGTGACGAGAGTGTAGTGGATCTGGAATGCACCCCGCCACACATAAAGGAAGCCGCGAAAAACGTAATCTTGAATTTGTTACCTGACAAATCGAAGACCAGGTACGAGAGAGAATACACGTTGTTCGTGCAATGGTGCAAAACCAATCAAGTTAAATCATCCTACTCTGAAGATATATTGCTGGCTTATTTGTCGGAAATTTCGAGAACGAAGAAATCATCTACTATATGGTCAGTGTATTCAATGTTGAAGAGCACTCTGTCTTCCAAACATAACGTAGATATCTCAAAATATAGCAGATTGATAGCATTTCTAAAGAAGCAGTCAGTGGGATACAGGGCCAAGAAATCAAAGGTGCTGAGAAGGGAAGAGATTAACAGGTTCCTATCAGATGCTCCGGATGAGTGTTATTTGATGTTGAAGGTAAATTATGGCGCTAAATTATTTTTTAATAATGATGACATTGTAGGTTGCTTTAATATTCGGTATTTTCGGGGCCTGTCGTCGCGACGAGCTGACCAAAATGCTGATTCACGACATAGAAGATAATGGGACAATCATGGTTGTAAAAATTCCCAATACCAAAACTGGAGTTCAGCGTACTTTTATTGTGTCTAAAGGAGGAGAACACGAAGTGGATTATTTGGGCTTTTGCCGTAAATATGTGGCACTCCGTCCATCCCATGCAACGACGCAGAGATTATTTTTGAGGTATGAGAATGGAAAGTGCACGAACAGAGTCGTGGGGATGAACACATTTGGCAATATGCCGAAGCGTATAGCGGAATTTTTGAATTTACCTGGTTGCGCTTCCTACACTGGTCACTGTTTTCGAAGAACTTCCGCAACGTTACTGGCAGATGCTGGAGCGGATATTACCAGTTTAAAACGCCACGGAGGTTGGAAGTCCACCTCTGTGGCAGAGGGCTATATGTATAGAGGAATCACTAGAAAACAAGATTGCAGTGTCTCACAAGATTCTCGGACAAAACCCTGAGCCTGCGGTAGTCAACAACAACGTAACATCTGCAAAACTTCATGAACTGGGCTCTGGTATACAAGTTCAGAATTGTGAAAATTGTACTATAAATTTTAAAATTGTTCATAACAGTAGTAACGATAAATCCATGTCCCCATCCGTAATGACAAGAGATCACTATAACAGTAGTATAAGTAGAAATCATTGAATTATCATTGGAACATCTGGTTTAATTTATTATTGTTCAATAGGCACCTAATCTAATTGTTTAATAAAGTTTCCTTAAAATAGTTATTAATCTCTATCCTATCAGAAAAACTAACTTTCGGCTTGGTAAGCGGCAATAATTTTTCCGCTCGCTCAGCCGCAAACGCCAACTTTCTATTCTCTACTGACAAATAGAAAAGCGTACTTTGAATAAAGGGCGTAGAAAAAAGAATGTAACGCACGCGTAGGTTGGTTTCCAAGTTTCCATCGAAACACACAGGTAAAAAAGATCTCATTGGGTAAAAATTAGCTGTGACAGACCTCCAGCCAATGAGTGAGTACACAAGGGAACCAACATGCGCGCGCCGCTCAGTTAAAACTGAAAACGTTTATTACGTTATAGGAATCTGCTTTTAATGTTGAGGTAGGTCGAATGTTCCTGGTTGCTAAGTGTAAAACTTGGGACCAAACAAATCGCCTACAAACTGCCCGAATAGAATTGACTACTACTGTCAGAGACTGTCTACACAGAAATCAAAGATCCACGCGATGGGGAGGTTCCAGCCGCTTCTCTGCTGCCCATTTTTTGAAAATCAATACAGTGTCCGGGAGGCAATGAACATTTTTGGCATGTCATTTCAGCAAACTTGGTTTAGTAATTTTACATTTATTTTCATGCTGGAGGTTACTAAAGCGGAAGTCTGCCATAAATCTTGCGGGACAGGGACCAATGCCAGACATTTTAATTCCTGAAAAATTGACATCTCGGATACGGTGATACAGTTAGAAAAAAGTTGTGTTTTTCAGTATAGTGCACACTGCACACACACTGAATTTGAAAAAAAAATCTAGATATCTGGCTTAGTTCCTGAAATATACTGAAAAAATTGAAAAATATCACATTTTAATATAGAAGGTTTGGAAAAGTTTTCGTCCTCTTACTTTAGTTCGTGCAAGGTAATGTAATGCAATTTTCAGTCTTTTCAGTATATTGCAGTAACCAATCAAGATATCTTTGATTTCTTTTCAGAATCGTAATCTACACGGAAAAACACAACTTTTTCTAATTTTTCATAAAATTTGCATGAGATGTCAATTTCTGAGAAATTAAAATGGCTGCCTCTCACCCCTGTCCCACAAAATTTTAGGCACACTTCCCTTGTAGTGATCTCCAGCGTAAAAATAACCATAAAATTGCCAAGCCAAGTTTGCTGAAATACAGTCTCTTTCAGCAAAATTTTCCGCTTTCAGATTAAGTCGGGAGTCCCCAAACAAAGGTTTGCTCATTGTTCGGCAGCGAACAACAAAGGGCACAAAGCGCCGAGACTTCATCCGAAAGCGGAAAATTTTGCTGAAAGAGACTGTACAGGCTTTTCCTAAATCCTAAATGCGGAGCGTTCTTCCTTACATCATTCTAAGAAGAAAAGTCGAGAGAAAAGTTCTTACATTGTCGAATAGTTATTTGTATTATAAGTAAAGATTTGCAAGATTTCTAATCGAGGCGTAGCCGAAGCTCCGTATCAAAAATTTAGGTACTTTTTAAACAGGCCTTACGAAAATCTAACGAAATAATTTATTTTATACCCTAAAAGCCTAAAAAGAAGAAATTCGCATTATGTTCCTAGTAATGAATTTCCGGGTTCTTATCGTTTGATTTTGATAAAATTACATGGAATTGTGTAGGTCAATCAGTTAAATAAGTGCCCCAAATTTGATTGTCGTTGATTAAAAGGTGCAGAAAATAAATATCCTCAAGGGAAAATTTCTTATGTTACTTTTGTTTAAAGGTACAGTAAACTTAAAAATATTAATTTTTCAAAAATTAGTTTAATTGAAAGTTTATAGCATTTTATAAATGTTGCCGTAAATAAAATTGCGCCAAATTACGTCAATTCGTTGCTAGCTAGAATCGGTTTGAGTGGGGCGCGTGACGTCATTTGAGATACAGCTGCCTTTAAAATGATGCATCACAAAAGGTCCAAATGTAATTTAAAATTTTACTGTTGATCGGGTTGGAAGGTAGACGGATATTAAAAATATTTGCAGCATTGGATTGGTACTGAAATTAGCTTTCAAATGATGCATTGCAAGTGAAGGGTTGCCGCTTGAAATTAGGAAATGCTTTAATGCAGCGCCAATCCCTTCCAAGTGCAAGCACACACGGCTTATCACATATGACGTCATAACGGATCTTTGCGGCGCTGTTTGGAGTTGAAAATAAAATAATTTTCTTTTTGCGGGCATGTTAGCGCTCGTTTCCAGTAATCTTCTGTTCTTTTATGCAATAAAAAAAAATTCATGGGTTTTTTAGTTTACTGTGCCTTTAATCTACCTACCTAATTAGCAATTAACTCCTTAGATCAATTTAGAAAGAAAATGCATCGGAAAATGCTTCCTAAGTGAAGGCAGAATCTACGACATGATTTCCAGGCCCAAAGCCCACTATGAATGGGTGAGTGTATTTTGGATCGCTTTATACATTTAGTAGGTACAGCGCTATTCAGAAAATAAGTGATAACGGGAGGCTACGGAAACAAATGAACCGCAATCTATCGAAACGACGTTAGTTGGCACAGTCCTCGGATAAAATGACAGTTATGTCATGTGTCCAAAGAAGTCGTGGGTAAAATGACAGATGACATCTCATATACGAACTAACTTTGGGCCAACGTTCTTTCGACATTTATTTCCATAGCCCGTTATCACATATTTTCTGAATAGCACTGTACCTATACTTAATGTAAATTTAAAATAGGTGCCAAAAGCTGGAAGGCTGGAGACTTTACTTATTGCGCTGTTGTTGACTTATTTCCAAGCTTATCTCCAATCAGAGCCCTGATTGCCAAGCAACTAACTAAACTATTTTTACTTTTATCAGTATAATTATCATCCTAATTCTAATATTTCTAAAAATGGCACACTGATAAAACTTATTTTCCTGTTCTTCGAAATTCTTTAAATAATATCTTTCGGACATCGACACTTTAACAACGATTAAAGAATAAGTATTTGCTATAGCGATAACCATTGACCCGGCAAGGAAACGAGCAAAACGTTGCAAATAGGAGCCTTGATAATGAAATGTAAGTATGACAAAAATGTCAATATCCACGAAAATTTTTAATGAATTTTATCAGCAGAACCTAAAGCGCTAATCATACACCACGAAGATAGGAAAAGAAACGTAAATAAAAGGTAGAATTATGTAACATTGAAGAGTCAAAACATTCAAAATAAAATTTAAATTTAGATCAAACAAATCTAAAAATAACCCCCGGTTATCAACGAATTAAGAAGTGTGGCCATTCGTTTTCCTGCTTCTGTCTGTGCAGAGTGAAATTTTTATCACACACGAGACTTTAAATAACCAAACAAGAGTCTAAAGGTCAGGAGATTAACAACCTTTCTGATTGAATAATCCCACAAAAAAAATAAAGACGGTCCTGGAGAATTTACAAAAAAAAGCGGCAAGGCTGATAACCTTTGCCATTTATTTTCGGGAAATTGGGTCAAATAAAAAATCCAGATAACTGTGGCGTCATGGAAAGGTACCATAGAATTACGTCACGAATGACTTTAGTTTGAATTTAAAATTATCGCCAACGCTTGAATAGTAAAATCACTAGTACATACAGAATCAGGGTTTTGAGGGCATAAACAAAGCTAATCAACTTACCTAAGGACGTAAGCGTCAACTTGATCGTTTTTCATGAAACTGATAATTTCACACCTGACGATTTTCAGGAGTTGCTCCAGTTTGGCCCTGAAAATTCATTTTTCATTTTTTATTTTTTATCTCAGATAGCCGGCTGTGGAATGCAAAAATAGCCATCAGCTGTTCGGAACGATGTTGAAAAATAGGCGATCAGCTGATCGCGAGAAAATGATTAGATGATGCCGATTTTTAATAACTGGTGGAAAATCGATGGTGGCCACCGCGGGATAGGCACCGTCTAAAATCTGGTTTTAAGAATGAAACGCACCTTGGAATTTTTCGCAAGTCGGCCGACTTATTGTTGGGGTCGTCCGTGGTAAACCATATTTCCAGAAGTTTTTCCACTCCTTCGAAATATTGGACACTGTCACTCATTGTGGGCTGAATACCGGCAGCGTGTGATGGTGTGATCCCTTCTCGTGTTTCGGTTCTAGTGATAAAAATTCAATGCAAGCCGGCAGACGAATTAATTGCGCGCGCATTGCACAGAGTCTGCGTTTGGACTTGAATTTTTTTGGAATGTTTTGGAATTGGAAAATTCGCGGAAAACTGACGAGAGCTTGACAATTTTGACAGATGCTTAAAACCGTTTGACTTTGACACTATTTGACAGCTGGCGTCGGTTTTTAGGGATTTTTTTAATTAAACCAGGGACGTATCTAGGCTCAATTCGGCTTGAAATCACGAAATCCAATTAATCCAAATAAAATCAAATATTGAAAAAAAATTAAGTAGGACCTAATGTATTTAACTATATATTTGCCTTGAAAAAATTAACACATAGGTAACCATATTACAAATCATGGAATTTCACAGGCGCAGGCGACCTCTCTTTTAGGGAATTTTCGATTAAATCAGGACCGGATCTAGGAATCCATAATCCAGTTGTTGCCTTCACTGTTGCGGTCGGGGATGCACAAAAACATCCAAAATAAAAATAATCCAACGTAAAAACATCCAAAATAATTGCGTTCAAAGCAAAAACATCCAACGTAAAAACATCCAGCGTAAATACATCCAACAAAAAGCATCCAACGTAAAAACGTCCAACGTAAAATTGTCCAAAACCAAGGTCGCTGATGCCAGACTGTTGCGCCGTCGCACCGCATAGAATACGGTTCGCCGCAAATCACTTCACAGGTGATTTGTATTCCTGGATGCCTACATATGATTGCAGTCCACGATTGAAAAGGAAAAGGGGGTGCAGGAGGCGCTAGCCCCCATTTATTTTTAAAAAATGTCGAAAATCAGTGACGAAATTTTTTAAGGTTAAGGTATTTGTGAAAACAGAGTTCACTGATGAAAACTGTTAAAAGTAAAAGTTAAGTTAAGGTTAAGTTCTATACCTGAACCGATTAAATGCAATTTTGACAAAAATGGAGTATTACCATTACCAAGTAGCGTATAGAAACTATCAGAATAATTATAATAATTACTTATTGCGGTATCAACATGGACATTTAGTTCGCTTATTAGGTTTGTGGTATCTTAGTAAGAAAATCAGTGACAAGAGAGCTCGAACAAAAAAGAAGAAGGTGACGAGAAAGCGGCGAATTTGGGTTAAGACAAACGTCGTGTTGAGTCGTGACGTAATGTAGCAAGAAAACATGGCGGGAATCTGAAGCGTTTTGAACGATTTCAACTAATTTAATTTTTTTCTATCTAACTGTAACATTTCTACTAAAATAAAAAAATACGACCTAATTTTTTTTATTCAAATTGTTGATACAAGCATTTTCATATTTTGAGTATAATACTCTATTGTCTATACAGCGATATAAATGTCGTTAAGGAGTCAGAACGAAAAGAGAAAGATAGTGACAAGCAGCCCGAAAAAAAGGAGGATGATTAGGTACAATGTTCATTTTAATTACATAGTTTCAATAGGCAGACACAGGATCATTCATGGAGGATGAAAGAGCGGATTTTCATGGCTGTACTCATAAACTTGTACAGGATCATGACAGTAGTCTCCGAGGGGTTCCTTAACATTTCATCAACTTCGTCCAGTTCCGGTGGGAAAGAAGCTCTCAGATGCGCGTACAGTGGGCACCTCTTTCATCCTCCATGAATGATCCTGTGTCTGCCTATTGGAACAGACTGCTGGAGGGTCCCCTATAAGGTCTTAAGCTGGGGTTTAACGGTTTAAGTAATACATATATGTTCTGGGCATTCCTTTTATTGGAGACCTTGGGTTCTTCCTTGATTTATATTAATATTAAGTATGTTGTTATGTTAGGTAGGACTCTTAGAGGGAAAATTTATGTTATAAATTCTAACTCACTCTTGTTCATAACTCAATTGAAAGAACAATAAATTATATTATTATTATTATTATTATTACATAGTTTGTACTTGTTTCTTTCAAATAAAAATTTTATACTTTTTTCATCGTCAAACAACAAACCCGACACAACACATCCCTTTCCTTACGTATGGGCGTATATGCTATATTCGCAATATTTTAACCCACCCAAAAACTAAAGCGTAATTGGTTTATTTTCGATTTATTTACGTACGTCCGTTTGTAAACACGCCACAGCATAGAGTCACAGCCAAAACTACTAGACCGATTTGGCTAAAATTTGGTATGTAGGCATCTTATAACCTAACTTAGATCTGAAAAGCTTTTGGAGCCAATCGTGCAACTAGAAATGCCATTTTGGCACATCAACTTTTAAATTTTAAATGCAAACCCCCATTTTTCACCTCACGATAGAAAAGGCCTTCAAATTTTGGAGCCAATCGTGCAACCAGAAATGCCATTTTGGCCCATCTGTGTATTTACAAACTCTATGAAGTCTAGGTACATAAATTATGTATTAAATTTCTCTCCGTTCTTCCGTAATTATTGTTGATCCGATTTGATGTTAAATCAGACAGTCCCCAAGGTTAATAATTATACCTATGTCAGTTCATATCTTTTCTTACGTAACTCTAATTGAACGCCGGCACATCAAAACATCTTTGCATGTGACATTACATCAACAATTCTTATGATTCTGTCTCAGAAAAACCAACGAGACTTCCTCACATTTATTAAGAAATATTATTTACAATATCCACATTTAAATTTTCGTATTATCAACATCAGCTACATTCACGGTAACTTCACTGGAATTATCGTAGGCCACGTTTTCAACACCTTTCTTTTCTCCGTTTTCACTATCGACTTCTTTGATTTCATTCCAAACCTGCATTTCGGCAGTACCAAAAACGCAGAAGACCAGTCCGCAGAGGATGTAAACTGCAGCGCCTATACAGAAAATGATATGCCACTCCGTCAAACCGTTCTAAAAAAAGAAATATTACTACTTTAAAAAAGATAAAAGAAATTACTCTTTCTGAAGTTAAATGACCCACTATGAGAGGTGTTATAAACCCAGTGGTACCACCCAAGCAATTAATGATTCCATACAAACTTCCGGCGAAATTCGGAGACAAGTCTTGGGAGTTCTGAAGATTTGTTAAAGTGGATGCTCCATTGAAACCTAAAGAGAGGGTGAGAAGAGCCACGGACCAGGTGACATCGCAGCCTGTTGCGTTCAATATCAACAGTAACATTCCGGGAATTATATGAGCTAAAATATGAAAATTATCATTAGTAATACCACGAGTGCATATTCTGTAATTTTGCTCCTTTTTCTGTTATCACTTTTAAGTTATTTCAAAGTTTAAGTGCAATATTCTCAGAGATGAGAAATTTCGTGCAGAACTTACAGAATAAAACGAAGCCTTTTCGGACCAAATTCGTGGAAACGATTTGTCTTTTCCGAATATAATCTCCGATTAATCCGAAAATATTTCCGAAAATTAACCTGGCAAGGTATGGGAGAGAGGCTAGAAATCCAGTGTGGCCTAAGTTAAATCCCAAAACGCTTGAGAGGAAATTTGGTCCACCAGTCATTAGGAAGAAGAGCCCCCAGAGATTGCCAAAATGAAGCACAGCCAAACCCCAAAAAGGTATTGAAGTAAAAATCTTCCAGTACGGTGGCAAATTCTGTGAATTGAAATTAAAAAAGTTTAAATTTTGTTAATTTTACTTTATGTTTAATAATTCCGGAAAGACTTTGCAAAATGTACTTCCTCTCCTCGTCGCTTATTCGAGAATGTTCCTCAGGTCTATCTGCTACTAGGAATATCCATAGAATACACCAAGCTAATACTATTCCACCGTTGATAAAAAACGAATAGGACCAGCCCCAGGCCTCTATTATTGAGCTTAAAAGAGGCCAAGTGACAACTGTTCCCAGGGTGCCCCCTAGTAAGGCTCCTACGAATTTTCCTTTTTCTTCAGGTGGAGCCCAGCGAGCTACCAAGCAATGAAGGCAAGGATATATCACTCCCTAAAATAGTTATTTAGATTTTTTCAACTTAACTTAAAATAAACATTAAGTACCCCACATAGTCCAATTAGAAATCTCGTCACAATTAAAGCTACGTAGTGCCAGGAGGCCACCACAGGTCCTAGCAGAGTTAAAGTTCCAGCGATTAAAGTTGAAATCGTGACTGTTCTCGTAGGGCCAAATCTTTCTGCTAGAATTCCTCCAGGAATGCAAGTTATGGTGGAGCCCCAAAAGTATGAGCCCAGTATCAGTCCCTGGAGTCTGGAATCCCAGTCGAATCTTTCTCCGTACTAAAAAAATGAGATGAGCAATTTTCATTAAAGATTTGCAAACTTACGTCAGGGATAGTTGATTGGTCTTTGGCATCTGCTGAATTATCTTCGTTGGAGTGTGAAACAATGCGGCATTCTGGTTTGGAGGTATTACCAGAACTTGTCTTTGCTGGTTTTACCATAGCTATCAGGTTGATTGACATGTTCACGCGGAGCATGTACGCTATGAAGCAGGCACTGAAGAGCATCACTGCTATATTGAATCTTGTAGGGACCATGGCTGAAATTTTATTTATTTATTTGAAGTTTAAGGTTACAAAATATTTTGGAAAAAATGCAGCAGAGAAGCGGCTGGAACCTCCCCATCGCGTGGATCTTTGTATTCTGTGTAGATAGTAGTCAATTCAACAGAATTTTTTAAATCCTTGACTAATTTCGCAATTTTCTGACAAATACCGACGTCACCTCGGACATCACCCGTCACGTTTGACAGTATGTTCCTTTTAAGGTTAATCTTTTTCCACCTTTTTGACAATAACTGCCACTTTATGTCATCCACTGTCAGCCCGCTCCCTTTTAATGAGAAAGAATTTTTTCTCTATTTTCCACTGAAATGGCAGAAACTGTGAACACATTTTTAGAACCAGAATTTGATCGCCTTTCTAATGGCGACATAAAAAAGGAGGTCTTGTACTTAAAATTTTAAGTTGATATGCTTAAATGGGACTTCCCGTGGGCCAATTGCTTTCAAAGGTCTTTCAGGTCTTCAACGGGTCACCCAATCTCCACGTACCAAATTTCAGACAAATCGATTCAGTAATTTGGGCTATAATGTATTTTTACTGTTATTATAAAATTTCGATTTTTTGAACCAAACGGCGCTAAATGCGAATTAATTTTGTCTTATTTAAAACCAGAATTTGAAGACCTTTCTGATGGTGACAATAAATCTTTCAAAAACTTGTTTTTAATGGTCAAATGAGAGAATAATTTTAAATTTGGAAATTGGTGTGCCAAAACGGCACTTTCCGTGAGTCGATTGAATTCAAAATTTGTTCAGCTCTTCGACGTGTAATACAATCCTCATGTGCAAAATTTCAGCCAAATCGGTTCAGGGGCTTGGGATGTACCGCGATTTTAAAGTCCGATAAAAATCAATTTTTTTTCAACTTTTGGTCAAAAGGGCACTAAGAGTTAATACATTTTTAGAAGCAGAATTTGAAGATCTTTCTTATGGTGACGTAAAAAATGGGGGTTTGCATTTAAAATTTAAAAGTTGATGTGCCAAAATGGCATTTGCGGTTGCACGATTGGCTCCAAAAGCTTTTCAGATCTAAGTTGGGTTACGAGATGCCTATGCTCCAAATTTCAGCCAAATCGATCGAGTAGTTTTGGCTGTGGCGTGTTTACAAACGTACGAACGTACGTACGTACGTACGTACGTACATACACACAGACACATTTTAAAAACCACTTTTTTGGGTTCCTGAGACCTCAAAACGCATAGATCCGGTCTTATCTCGAATTCGAAAATTTTAGTGATTGCAGTAACCTCCCATTTTTTTTAAATTGTGTTGGGGTTGGGGAGGTTAAAAGGATCTGGACTAGGGTCCTGTAGGGAACGTTGAATCGGGAGAATTTTTTTACGAATGTTTAGTAGGTGCTATGGTAAGTATTTTTGACTGGGGTATGGACATTCGCCACCTGCTACGTTTTTCGGATTTCATAAATTGGAAACTATTTAAATTAATAGCGTCTTTTTGACGCTACATAAGTATCTGTAATAAAGCTGAACCATTGATCAAGGCTTACAGTACCTTAAAGGGCTTAAATTTCGGATATATATTTTTGAAAAACCGAAATCTGGGCTATTTCCGGTTATGGCTTATGCTGTGTGCTTTACAGGAAGATTATATAGAGGGTGCGTTTTTGTTATTCCCATCAGGTCTTCTAGATATCTCAGATTATAATAAACATTTATTGTAATTAATTAATCAAAATTGAATCTTTAACACTGAAACGCTTTATGAAAATGTTTAATGGGGTGTTTTCAGTGTGATCGTGTCTTTGATTGTTTATCAGGTAATCATTTTCGGTTACATGGTCGTAAATGAATAAATGTTAATGGATTGATTGTCCCGGAAGTGAATAAAAATGTTGACCTCTTTCATTACTGTGAGATATTGATGAGCGTGGTCATTTTATAGTTATTAAAATTACTTAAATTTAATGTAGTGTTCATTTTCAGTTTATTTTTCTTTCATTCAAATAAAAAGTTTTATTGAGTATGCTTGAAAACAAGTTCTAGTTATTGTTTATTGTAACCATAGAAATGTATTTAGTTGTTCGAAAAAAATAAATACTATTTACAACCCAATTCTCGGCTTCCCTCTTCAACTCGAGCTTTCCCGCTGATTAAGCACTCTCAACAAGTTTTCTCCATTTTCCTAGGAAAAGAAAATGCTACCTATGATTTAACCTCTCCATACCACATTTTTTTAGCCGCCTAAACAGAGTCAACCTGCCTTATGCTGTTAAGGTATAATAACATACAATTCAGACTAGTAGGTATCCGTGGACTAAATTAAATTGCCCAACAGTTATGGCAAATGTAAAAAAAAATTGATGTTTATACAGGGTGTGATTCAGGTATGCAGTCATTAATTTTCAGGGGTGATCCCTTTTGTTGTTACTCCGTAGAGAAAACCGTTTTTGAGAAAAGCGGATTCAAAATTTTTTGGGCATTTCCCAAACCTATTGTTAAAAACCGAAAATTTATTTTTAATCAATAATTACAAAACTCGACGTATTCTAAAAATTAATAACAAAGTAAATGTTCAAAATTGCCAGGGCTTAATTGACAATATGCAGGATAATGTATTGATGCAGGCGGTTACTATACACGGCTTTATTTATACTTATTTACAATGTAAAATAACAATTAGTTAAATATTTTTTTCCCATTTATCTATCTATACTGTGTAGAGAAAAACCAAGTCGCATTTTTGTGTTTGTCCGGATAAGGAAATCGGTCTTCCCGATGAGTTGGCGAGTTGAAATTTAGCATACCGATAGACGCCGTCTATAGAACGAGAAAAATCTTAAACCTGTAAAATGACGTTTCGTTTGCGTTTTATGACCATCATCAGGTTATCGACCTTTAATCGCAAACGCCTGCCTCAACGCTTGAAGATGGATAAAAAAAAAATGGCAGCAGAGAAGCGGCTGGAACCTCCCCTTCGCGTGGGTCTTTGATTTCCCTGCCTTGTGTTTACAATTTTAAAGTTGATATGCCTAAATGGCACTTCCCGTGGACCAATTGCTCCCAAAAGCTTTTCCGCTCTTCAACGGGTCACCTAATCTCCATGTACCAAATTTCATCCAAATCGATTGAGTAATTTGGGCTATAATGTATTTTTACTGTTATTATAAAATTTCGATTTTTTGAACCAAACAGCGCTAAATGCGAATTAATTTTGTCTTATTTAAAACCAGAATTTGAAGACCTTTCTGATGATGACAATAAATCTTTCAAAAACTTGCTTTGGATAGCTAAATCAAAGAATAGTTTTAAATTTGAAAGTTGATGTGCCAAAACGGCACTTTCCGTGGGTTGATTGAATCCAAAATTTGTTCAGCTCTTCGACGTGTAATACAGACGACATGTGCAAAATTTCAGCCAAATCGGTTCAGGGGCTTGGGCTGCACCGCAATTTTAAAGTCCGATTAAAATCTCGATCTTTTTAGTCTTTGGTCAAAAGGGCACTGACAGTGTATACATCTTGAAACGCAGAATCTGAAGGCCTTTCTTAAGGAGACGTGAAAAATTTAAAAGTTGATGTGCCAAAATGGCATTTCAGGTTGCACGATTGGCTCCAAAAGCTTTTCAGATCTAAGTTGGGTTATCACATGCACACGAACCAAATTTCAGCCAAATCGGTCGAGCAGTCTGGGCTGTGGCGTGTTTACGTACAAACGTACGTACGTACATACATACAGACACATTTTAAAAACCACTTTTTTGGGTTCCTGAGACCTCAAAACGTATAGATGTGGTCTTATCTCGAATTCGAAAATCTTAGTGATTGCAGTAACCTCCCTTTTTTTTAAATGGTGAAGTGGAGTGGGGAGGTTAATGAAAAGATCTACAAAAAAATCCAGAACGGCATATAGATAATGGATAGCCTACCCTGATCGTTTTTGTGTTTAAATTTTTGACGAAAATCGTTACTAAGCAGCCCACCCTACTTTTCTACTATAGTACACATTATTTTGTGAAAAATATTTTCTTTATACGAGTGTCAGCAGAAATAGTAAAATATAACAGTGTTCGCGCCAATGAGTTAAAGTTAAACGGTGTTTCCTATTTTTGCTGACAAGCTCTAACTAATGAACAGGAAAAAAAAGGTAATTATTATCTTATCTATTTGTGTTTTAACATTTTAGTTGTTTATACATTTTGCATGGGTCTGCACGACTGAAGGTGTAGTAAGTGGGTCAGTCCTAAGTATAAGTACCTAGTTATTGTTATTGTACCTTTTCGAAAATCATAACTGAACAAAAAACATGAAAAAAATTGGCTGCAGAGAAGCGGCTGGGATCTCCCCATCGCGTGGGTCTTTGATTTCCGTGTGTTGTGTTCAAAATTTTAAAGTTGATATGCCTAAGTGGCACTCCCCGTGGACCAATTGCTCCCAAAAGCCTTTCAGCACTTCAACGGGTCACCCGATCTTCATGTACCAAATTTCAGCCAAATGGATCTAGTAGTTTGGACTATATCGTGGTTTTAGTGTTATTACAAAATTTTGATTTTTCTACCCAAAGGGTACTAAATCTGAATGAATTTTGTCTTGTTTAAAACCAGAATTTGATGATCTTTCTGATGGTGACAATAAATCTTTCCATGGGTCGATTGAATCCAAAACATTTTCAGTCCATCGACGTGTAATACAATCCCCATGTGCAAAATTTTGGCCAAATCGGTTCAGGGGCTTGGGCTGTACCGCGATTTTAAAGTAGATTTTTAGTTTTTGGTCAAAAGGGCACTGAGGGTGAATCCATCTTTGGAAGCAGAATTTGAAGGATTTTTATGGTGACGTGAAAAATGGGGGTTTGCATTTCAGATCTAAGTTGGGTTATGGGATGCCTACTTACCAAATTCTAGCCAAATCGGTCTCGTAGTTTTGGCTGTGGCGTATTTACAAACGATCCTACATACACACAGATACATTTTTAAAACCACTTTTTTGGGTTCCTTTTTTTAAGTGGTGAAGTGGAGTGGGGAAGTTAATAAGTCAGTAAATAAATTTTAAATCCAGTAGATCTAGAAGATTTTGTAAAGATGATTTCAAATTCTGATCAAAAATTTTTCTTTCTGTTGCTCAAGAAATAAATTCCCAATTTTTATTTTTAGGTTTTTAAGCAACGCTTTATTGTGTTTCAATTTCAATTCCAATTCCAGCCAATTCCAAATTAATTCCAGTTAATTCCAAATAATAACTCCAATGATTCCTGCTAATTCCATATTAATTTCAATAATTCCTACTAATTTCATATTAATTCCAATAATTGCTGCTAATTCCAATTAGTTTCATTTATTCTTTTTCAACGGAACTAAATGGAGGTTTTCAGTTTTACCTGAGCGACGTACTCACTCATTGGTTGGATGTCTGTCACAGTTAATTTTTACCCAATGAGATCACTACACCCTCATTTACATCAGAAATTCGGTGGATTTATCAGTACTACGGGTATACCTGGTGGCCCATTCAAGTCCAGTCGTAATAACTTTTGAACGGAATAAGATATCGACTTGCGGTCTTCGACAGATTCCTTGGCATTGTGGGGGACATGTTTCGCCATAGCTTTAACCTTGCTCAGTTTGCGCATTTCACCCCCACCCCAACCAACGCTAAAATCTTAAATGTCAACACACCCCGTGTCGTATATCAAATGAAAGCCCTTGGAAAATGATATGCACTGTTCTAAGTAGTTTGAGAATTTAGCGAACCGTTTCCGTGAAGAGTTTTGAAAAACTCGATGAAAAATCTGTTGATATGTGGACTAAAAATGTGACTGATTAGATGTCTAGTGAGTTTTATTTCTTATTAGCTTTTTTGGAGCATTAATTTTAGCAGTCCCACACGGATCAACGAGAGAACCAATAGTGACCTATCCAAACAAAGCTAATAACGATTTAATTCGCTAGACATCTAATCAGTCACATTTTTAGTCCACATATCAACAGATTTTTCATCGAGTTTTTCAAAACTTTCCACGAAATTTAGGACCCTATACGATAGTGGCCCAGGAAAAAAATTGACAATCAGGATCTAGACGATACTGAACTTTGATATCTGGTGTGGAGGTACCATAGAGTGTACTTACATCATTGAATACAAAAATATAGAAATTCTTCCAGGCGGTCATATTTTTATGTGGCTCTAAACATGTTTAGGCCTCGAAAATGCAATTTTCACGAATTTTTTCCTCAGAAACTAGAAGATACTGCACTTTCATTTCTCGACACAACATTCATCTGTCCATCGCTAACCACAATCTAGAATTTGGTAAAGATTGGCCCAAGCGGTTGCCTTATTGTATAGGGTTCTTTCAGTAAATTCGAATACAGTACATTTTTGTCTCTAACATGAAAACGGTTCGCTAAATTCTCAAACTACTTAGAACAATGAATAGCATTTTTTAAGAGCTTTCATTTGATGTATGACTCGAGGTATGTTGCCATTTAAAATTTTGATGTTGATTGGGGTGGGGGTGAAATGCGCAAACTGAACAAGGTCAAAGCTATGGTGAAATATGTCCCCCTCAATGCCAAGAAACCTGTCGAAAACCGCAAGTCGATATCTTATTCCGTTCAAAAGTTATTACGACTGGATCGTCTTGAATGGGCCATCCGGTACTATATGGCCCAAGTACCAACAATCAATTCTGTTGTATGGGATAATATTCTGGGGATCATCTCTGTGCTCGGGGCCCATTTATACTGTCCAAAAGCGCATTGTGAGATCATTGCTTCAAAGGGGTTACTTGGAGCCGAGTAAACCATTGTACAAACAATTAAATATTTTACCTTTACCATCATTGTATATATATGCTTTATGTATGTTTGATTGTTTGTTAAAAAAAATGTCGATCTCTTCGAGAAGAACTCGGACAGATATAATGACTTTCATTTGTCGACAAGGTTTAAGGGCGATTTAAGGATTCCTGTCCACACATCTATTTACTTCCAAAGAAACGTTAAATATAACGCAGTTAAGGCATAATGCTCTTCCTAAAAGCTTTAGGGATTGCTCAAACATATTAAAGTTTAAGAATATGGTCAAAGAGTTTTTATTGACTCATCTCTTTACAAATTTTGATGATTTTCTATGTAATAAATGTCTAGATGTTTAATTGTTTATTGTCTATTGTTTACTGTCTATTGTTTACTGTATACTTATTTTGAGATTGACGTGCCACATGTACCCAGTGTATCGAATGGCAAAAATAAATTATTATTATTATTATTATCTTTTTACCTGTGTGTTTCGATGGAAACTTGGAAACCAACCTGCGCGTGCATTATATTCGATTCTTATTCGTGTTGGCACATTAGTTGGCATCCTCTTTATTCGAGAAACCGAAGACGTGAATTGGGACTATATCGGAATTACTGGAACTTAATTGGAATGAATGGAATTCAATTGAAATTAAACTGGAATTAATGGAATTAAATTGGACACTCGTCGAATTTGTGCCGTGCGGTAAGCATTTTCTTTTCTTGAAAAAAGCTACATTTTACTAATTTATTGTTGTTACTTAAGTATTATACCTACAAATATGAAGTAACAAGAGACTGAAAAAGTTTTTAATTTTTAAGGAGCAGTTGTAGCAGTCGAGGGTTTTAATATCCCTGAGGGAATACAAAAGTTTAGTCCTGCGCTACTTATACATACAGGGCTGTTGCCATTTTCATTGTCCCACTATTGGAATTTCGGAAGCTATAAGAGATAGAGAGTTGGTTAAAGTAGAAAAAAGTTGCGCTTTTTTAAGGTAATTAAGAATCTGTAAAGAATTCTCCTTTATCTTGATTTGTTCCTGAGTTATCCCGAAAAAACTGAAAATCGCGATTTTAGAGAAAAATTCGGATCTTTCTGACGGTTGGAGGTAATTAAATGAAACTTGGAACTTTTATATTCTTCACAGGTGCCAGCTTAATAGCATTGATAGAAATTTTCTAGGCCTTCTTAATTTTGAGCGACGGCAGTCAACTTTTTTTTTTTATGGCCGCCATATTGGTTTTTAACACTGCCGGATACACAAAAAAATTTGCTTTTCAAAAAGGTAGCCAATATGGCGTCCATAACAGAGGAAAAATTGGCTGTCGTTGCTCAAAATCTGGAAAATCTAGAAAATTTCTGTCAATGCCATTAAAGATCCACATTTTTTTGAATACATGATTTTCAGATTTTTCGGTATAACTGGAGAACGAATCAAGATAAAGGAGAATTCTTTACACATTCTTAATTACCTTAAAAAAGCGCAACTTTTCTCTAATTTGACCAACTCTCCACCTCTTATAGTTTCCGAGATCCCAATAGTGAGACAATGAAATTGGCTGTCAACCTGTATACTATTTTTAACCTCCCCACTCCACTTCACCATTTAAAAAAAAGGGAGGTTACTGCCACTAAAATTTTCGAATTCGAGATAAGACCGGATCTATACGTTTTGAGGTCTCACGAACCCAAAAAAGTGGTTTTTAAAATGTGTCTGTATGTATGTACGTACGTACGTACGTTCGTTCGTACGTACGTTTGTTCGTACGTACGTTTGTTCGTACGTACGTTCGTACGTACGTTCGTAAACACGCCACAGCCCAAAGTACTCGACCGATTTGGCTAAAATTTGGTACGTGTGCATGTGATAACCCAACTTAGATCTGAAAAGCTTTTGGAGCCAATCGTGCAACTAGAAATGCCATTTTGGCACATCAACTTTTAAACTTTAAATGCAAACCCCCATTTTTCACGTCACGATAGGAAAGGCCTTCAAATTCTGCTTCTAAAAATGCATTAATTCTTAGTGCCCTTTTGACCAAAAATAAAAAAAAATTGATTCTTATCGGACTTTAAAATCGCGCTACAGCCCAAGCTCCTGAACCGATTTGGCTGAAATTTTGCACATGGGGATTGTATTACACGTCGAAGAGCTGAACGAATTTTGGATTCAATCGGCCTACGGAAAGTGCCGTTTTGGCACACCAATTTCCAACTTTAAAATTACTCACTCATTTAACCATCCAAAACAAGTTTTTGAAAGATTCATTGTCACCATCAGAAAGGTCTTCAAATTCTGGTTTTAAATAAGATAAAGTTCGTTCGCATTTAGTGCTCTTTGGGTCAAAAAATTTAAATTTTTTAATAACACTAAAAATACATTATAGCCCAATTAGTTAATCGATTTGGCTGAAATTTTGCACATGGGGATTGTATTACACGTCGAAGAGGTGAACAAATTTTGGATTTAATCGGCCCACGGAAAGTGCCATTTAGGCATATCAACTTTAAAATCTTAAACACAAGTCACGGAAATCAAAAACCTACGCGTTGGGGAGGTTCCAGCCGCTTCTCTGCTGCCTTTTTTCTAATGTCGGCAGATTTACTCTAAATTAAATTCTGAAATAATGTCACTTACAACATTATAATTATACAAAAATCAAAGGGAAGCCGTTTATTGTGAGTTAGTGAAGTAAATCAACGATCAACTACCTACTTTCTTCCATACATAGGTATGATATGGAGGGAAATGGTTACTTTCCTCCTCTGATCGCAAAAGGGGTGGAAACGTTGATTTTCTGTTAGGGTTGTAGGAGAGAATTTTTGCTTCCTCAAAATAGCAGGACTAAAAAAGTTCTTTATTCTTAAGGGAATAAAAATAGTTTGGTAGTGTGCCATTAAAATCGATAGAACAAGAAGCACTAAATAAAATCAAAGAAAATGTGTCGATATTGGAAAAATAGCTACTTCACAAGTTATTGTTACACCGTTTGTCTCTGAAAAATTAAGTGTTTTGAATATTTTTAGACAGGATCTTAATAATATGCAGGTACCATAATATGGAATCTTTTTGTTTGTCATCATTGTTGTCATCGAGTTAAAAAGAAAATTTAAATTTTCTTTTACCCACGACCTTGTTCATAGGTAATTATTTTTTAAGATTCTATTGATTTGATAAGCGTGGCGATAATGGGCAGATGTGGTCATAATAATTGAGTCACAGAATAGTTCGTCAGGGTCAAATTTGTGGCATTCTTGTCGATAATGTATGTTAACATTTCGATCAAATGCATCAAAGTAGTAGAAGAAGTGAGTTCTATAAAGAAAAATGTAAGTTTCAAGAATAAGGACGTAAGAAGCTATGTAAATTCTAACAACAGTTTCTAATTTCTTTACGTCACTGAAAAAACGATCTTTAATTAGGTACTGCTTATTTCTAACTTCATTTTACTTCTATTGGGTTTAAAAAAAAAGAAAAAGAGGAGAATAAGAAAAACGTAGGAGTAAAGGAACAGAAATGGAAACAAATAAACCAAAGAGAAGTACCTTACCTCAAAATTAATTTGTCGGAAGAAATGTTCCAAAATGTTGAAGATTGGTGGAGGAGGCTCAACTCACAGCAAACTCACAGCAAAGATAAATCAATGCCAAAATATCCGACAAAGTGCCTTCATCATAGGATTTCTGAAACAAAGTCAAAAATATTAATCTCGCTTGGATTTCGAAAAAATCGGACAAGCCGATTTCGTAGACGGTGATTGTAAAATGTAAAAACTAACAGTAAATGTTGGTCATATTGTTTTCTTATTGTTAAATAATGACACTGTAATGATTCTTTTCACCAGAAATATTTAACAAAAGCCAGTGATTAAAACGTAAAGACTGTAATCTTAACACACGTTAATCGTTGAAACAATAATACTGCTTTAAAAACAAGCAGTTTAGTGAATTTTAGCCGAACCCAGTTACTTAACATAAAAACGTCAAGGATAATAAATTTAGGAAAGCAATTTCCCGGATAAAAAATATTGGCGTTTTTGGATATTCAATCACAATAAAAAATTAGCCTTCACACTCACCTTCAATTATTGAAATCCAGTCGAAATTTAAAACAAATCAAACACAGAACATTTTTTTTAAATCAACACATGATCCTCGCATTTGGTAAGTCGAGCGCGTACTTGCTAAAACGAGCCTGGAAGATAATCGTGGATGAATTATATCTATCAACTTCCACCACCACCTTATTGAAAAGCGACTGGAAAAATCAGAATTTCTGGTTTTCAGAGCCTTATCTTTCGTGTTTGTTGGCGGCATTAAACCCCCCCTAACTCAAATTCCGCTCAAATCCAGGGCCATAAAAAAATTACGTTCTATTTTTTATATAAAAAATTAATCAATCCCATAAGAAGTGCTATAAAAATAAATATGCAAAGAAAGTCGCCGGGACGTGAAATTTGTCTAGGTGCATCATTTAACGCTTATTAGGTGGTACATGACTTTGAGCATAATATTATATTGGAATTTTGCGATAACGTGTGCAATCAAAACTGGTAGTATTGTTATCATTCCATTATTGTTCGCCGGTGATCATAAATTTTTAATATTAAAAAGATTGATTGCATTATTTCGAATAGGTAATTCGTTTCTTCCTGCGTTTTTTCAATGTCAGACATGCACATGAGAAGTTGTTAAGTTTGTTAGGAAAAAACTAAAGGTGAAGAAAGAGGGGTCCTAGATTCGTTTTATAGAACTCTTTTGAAGAGTAGAATCTCTCGGTTCCATTATTCACACCTCGGCGCAATGAATTCTTAAAATTATATTTTTTTGTACGATTTTTCATACAACGATTATATCGTCCACAGAAGTCCTCATACATATTCTTATACCGAGTGATTCAGTTTGGTATTCGCCCCCCTGTAACTCTTTTATTTCAGGAGAAAAGTGGGTATATAAAACTATAACAGGGTGTAACAGAATTGTGTGCAAAAAATTCGGGAGGCCAAAATAAGAAAAAAAGTAAGTGTAACGTTTTGCGTTGAAATGCACCATAAGGATCCAAAAAATGTCAAAGGCCCCCCAAGAAAACTCGTCCATGATTAAATTAAAAACTGAAAAAGCTCAGATTAAGATCCTTTGGCAGTGATAACATTACATACTAAATTCTAGCTCCATATGCTTTATATTTTTCAAGTACCTAAACGTCAAAATACCGTAATTTCAACGCAAAACGTTACTTTTTGTCTTATTTTGACCTCCCAAATCACCTACCGTATTTTTTCCGCATTGCATATTTGTAAATCGCATGACAAACTATTAAATGACATTATTTAAATCGTCTATACACTGCTTCTCAAGAGTAAGGAATAAATTCAACTTTTTCGAGAGGAATATTCCGGAAATATATTCGGACAAGTCAACCTTATTTTTTGGAGGCGCATCCGATGGTGCACTCTCATTTTTTTTGCACTTTGCGGTTTTACCGGAAATGATGCAAATTTTTTTCAAATAGGATTGTACTTTTTTCTCAACGGATTCAAAATCTATACGATTTGTTCTGAGTTAGAAACATGTGTCATACCTGGCCGGAAGTGAAGTCACGCCTACCCTAGATTTTCAAAAAACATCGAAGAAATGGTGAAAAATTGAGATTTTTGAAAAATACAAGAACTCGCCAACATTATTTTTACGATATAAGTGTTCAAAACCTGTCAAAGTTGCAAAAAAAAACTTTGAGTGTGAGCAATCGGGCATTTGGATAGGCATCAAAAAAATTAAGTTGACGTGTATTTAAATAATAAAAAAGACCCTTTACATACATACATTAGGTGTGAGTGTAATTTCTGAAGAGGTCCGCCGAAATATAGGTACTCATGCCAAAATTCAGAATTTGACTTCGGGTCACTATGGAGATATTGCCCTTCACATTGAATCTGGGACACTTTGTATATCTAAAACTAGCTCAGGATAGAGGGCACAGTCAGACCAAGAATAAAATATCGGGACTCGCTGGACGTCACTACAAATGTTGCAAAATCGTACCATGAGATTATTGATTATTTGCATGGAATCTCAACATTGTAAGAATAAAATTTATAAAATGCTACGCGGCATTTTTTTTCCTTGGCGATGAATTGCTGCTGCGACGAATTAAGTAGGCGATCAATTGCTGGCGACGAATTGCTGCAGCGATGAATTGTCGAGGCGACGAATTGCTGCAGCGATGAATTGTCGAGGCGACGAATTGCTGGCGACGAATTTACCGGACACCACCCAACTTATTAATATTTTCAAGAAAAATTCAGACTGTCATTTTCAAAGTCCGGCTTAGCAGTTAAGGTGTTCTTGGTCAAAGTAGAGCTCACCGTTTTCGAATAAAACGTCTCTGATTTGTTTGGAGCACGAAAATTTTTGACGAAAGATTTTGTTTTATCCGCTTAATCATTGAAAATAAGTATACAGAATGATTTCTTGCATGATTCTAAGAACAAAAGTTCATATGGACATGTGGCGAAAAATGCTTCCTAAGGGAACTGTGTTCTCTATGGTTCACACTATCATCGTGCAAATCGATAATCTGGATTCAAAATTTGTGGTATTGTTTTGGTTACCTCTTGGACTATGGTCACGTTTCGAAAAATTCGCTCAATTTGGAGCAACTCCTACGGCCAAACCGTTGCTCTCATGTGAAAAGTACGTAGAAACTTTCTTGTAGAGAATTTGTTAGTCTTCAATATTGTGTACGTACATATATATTTTTGTACGATGAAGGAAAAGCGAGTTATGGGGCAAAAATTTGCGCCTCGCGCATAATTTGCAGATTTTAGGGGATTCCAGGCTGGGGTGGAGGCCGAATATTTAGTATGTTTTTCGTGGCCCTGAAATCTAACCATTCCAACAAAAAAAGTTCTTGGTTGAATTTTTGCCATTTCTCTATCGATTTTACGACCCACCGCCTGGACTGTGGTATATTGGAGCAATCAGAAAATGATTTCCTATCGACTTGTGCAAAAATGTACCATATATCCCATTTAAAGAATGCACCTTATATTCGCAGAGATGAAGTTTAATCTTGAAAAATTTGTATCTCTTGGGGGGCAAACCGCTGGGGATGTCAGGTGTACAATTTAGGGGGAAGTCCGGGGATTTCAGAGGATGTCTGGTGTACAAAATACGGTTAGCGGTTTACCTCCCAGTATCTCTCTACCAAACAAAACTCGAAGGTGTGCCCTATAATCCAATTTTTGAATCAAATTTTTAACTTGTAAGACAAGGGAGATATTCCAATTTAAAAGTGAGGCAAAATGATTTGATCAACCTGTACCTATAGCTTGTTATTATTTGAAGAAAAAAAATTAAATTAACTACCGTAATTTTGACATATGTCAACATATAGACGATTTAATGACGTCATTTAGTAGAGTTTGTCATGCGATTTACAAATATCTTATATGGTTTCATAGACTTTTCTCTTGAAATAAAAAAGTTACAGGGGAGCGAATACCAAACTGAATCACCCCGTATGTATTTACCTTCTCTTTCAAGGCTTTTTGTTTACATTTCTGCTAGTTGCTGCTTCTGCTTAAATCTTCCTTTTCATCATTATCCTAAAGATTTATTAAAATTATATTTCTGTTTCTGATTTTCAAGCTATCAATAATCTTGAAATTGTCAAGGAGGAATCATCTAGAAGCTCAGGTGCAACAGAGAATTTATTTGTCGTCATAGATTGTAATACTTTATGACTTTTGGCAGAAATTAACTTCAAAACAGAAATAAAAACTCCAAAATAGAATCAAAATGAGTAAGTATGAGATAATTACTCAGCATACCTACTCACGCTCCCTATACTAGCATTGTGCCCACCGCCTGTGAGATTTTGGATCGGGGTGATGATCTTTTTCACAACATTTACTAATTATATGCTAAGATCCAGTGTCTCTATTAGTATACTAGACATGGCAGTATCGGACAAAAAAGGCAGCGTTGCGTACTGTCTTCGGATAAACAACGCAACTCCAGAGAAAGGAGCAGGAAGAAAGGTAAATATTATTAGAATGTTGGGAGACATTTAAAAGATGATTGCAGGAAGCGTACCCGGTGGCGAAATTAAAGTGGAGCAAAGACGATCTAAGTTTGTTCCAATCATCTTATTTTTGGGGATATTTAAGCACATGTCTTTTTGCTGGTGTTGTAGCCGATTACTTGGGGCCATTTGCTGTGCTATTTTATTCTGGCCTCCTTTCGGCAATACTAAACTCTCTAACACCTACTTTTTGTATCTATACAGGTGTAGAGGGAGGAATCACAGTTAGAATTCTCATTGGAATGCTTGGAGTAAGCAATTTTGATTTGTCAATTCGATAATGTTCTGTTTTAGGGACTGACATACCCTGCTATTAACGTGCTAATAGCTCGTTGGGCGCCTCCAAAGGAGAAAGGAAGATTTTTAGCAGCAATGATGGGCATGACTCTTGGTACGGTTCTAGCATGGATATTTGTTGCACAGGCCACAGTTGGTATAAACTGGTGGTGGGGATACCATGTTTGTTCAATTGTAATGGTAGTGTATTGCATTTTCTTCTTCTTTCTGGTCAGCGACAGTCCACAGAAGCACAGATGGATTAGTGAAGAAGAAAAACAGTTTATATTAGAAGCACAAGAAGGAACAGTATCTACTAAAAAAGTACAAAACTAACGACGAATATGACAAATACCAATCCAATTATGATTTTAGTCATTACCACCTCTTTGGCAGATTTGCAAGTCAATACCGTTTTGGGCTTTAAGTATAGCTCAATTTGGAAACTTGTGGGGATTAAATTTGATTTTGACCTATGCCCCCCAATTTCTAAATCAATATCTAGGAAAAAATATTAAGTCAGCTGCGTGGTTAGCTGGAATGCCTTATATAGCCAGGCTGTTTTGCAGTTTCGGCTTTGGTTACGCTGGCGATTTAATGAGAAAGAAGGAAGTGTTTAGCGTCACTGTTATTAGAAAATTTTTTATAATTTTTTGTACGAGTAAAATCCATACCGACTTTAATTTACTAACTCTTTTTTAGCGCATTTCCTTCCGTCCTTATTCTTATTTCTTGTGTATCCTGTTGGATGCCGCTGGGAGATCGTTGTAGTATTCCTGGTCTTATGTCAAGCATTTAATGGAGCCGTTGTCGTGGGGCATTTACAAAACCCCCAGGATTTATCACCAAATTTCGCTGGAAACCTTTATGGGTATATTAGCTTTATAGGAGGGGTAACTGGTTGTTTTCTGCCAAAAATTGCTACTGCCCTGGAGGACGCATACGTAAGAAAGTTATACCGTCCGATTTTATACAATTGACATTTACACCCATTTTAAAACTTGGGTAACCATCGATTGTAAAATCGGCCTTAACTGATGTCATAAAAAAGTAAACTCTAAATTTGCAGAAGGACCAGGGCCTCCTTGGACCAGCCATACATATTATGATTGGAGGAGGCGTTTACGCTTTCTGCGGAATCATTTTTGTCCTATTTGCATCAGGCGAAATTCAGTCGTGGAACAAAAAAAAAGAAGACACACCTCCTGAAGAAACCCCCCAGGCCAGTTAAAATCGTCAACTACAATATACTATTTTTTATGATTATTAGGGCGTTATTAAAATTTGATATTGTTGTACGATACGATATTGTTATTTACAGAATATACAATTTTTTTTTACCATTATAAATTATGTACCTATAATATCCTGGGGTACAAATTTCTTTCTGTTTGACGGGTTATCTAATTTTTTTCAGGTTTTTTTAATAGTCTTTCTGATGATCCAACTCTACTCTAGCCCCGTCAACAAGTTAGAGAAAATGTAAACGAAAAATTACTGCAGTTCTGCAAATTAACCGAAGTTGTAGCTTCAACCATTATATTTGTTAGAGGTTCACTTGGGCTAGGTTCTGTTGCTACGTGACAGCCAATGAGAGCACCGGTTGCTAAGAAATTGAGCTGAGCTCAGTTAAACCATTCCTGAACTCGAATTGTAAAATCTCCGCCTCTTGAGTTTTCATCCCCCCTCGCAATTCAGCCCACTGAACGTCATTTTACAAAACTCGCCGAATTTAGTTTCTTTCCAGTAACTAGGTATAGGTACTCATTATTACTCGCTTCATTTCGATTATATTTCACTCTTTACAACTTTTCCACCCTTTTCACAATATTTCATGCCCTCCAAAACATAAATTTGCAAAGTTGTCTTGTTTTCTGTGTTACTTTTGGTATTTCTACTTAACTGCAGCAAATTTTTTCTTGCCTATAGTGCTAATTCTACAGACTTCGCATAATTTTTGTAATTTTTTGTTAATTTTCTACTACAAATACTGTAAAGGTCTATTTCAGGTTTCTCATCCCAATTCACAGTTTTTTAATATTCGCCTTTTTAACACATCCGTGCTTCTGCGGAGGCACTATACTACTAGGTGCAGATTGTTAAAATCTGCACCCGATACCACCAGTAAATTCAGGCGGCCCCTACATACCCTTTAACGTAATAAACATCTACAAGGATACACATCGCATTGATGTACAATGTACATCTTCCGGTGGCTTTTCAATTCGACTCAAATTTCCGGGTGAACTAATTCTACTACTGAAAAGTTTTTGTTAAACAATAATACCGAGGAGTTAACAACCAACGATTCTAGGAAAGAAATTCACATTACTTAATGTTTTGGTAAAAAATGAAACTTCTTTTGACGAAAAGTTTACATTTCCGGAGATGTTTCTTAATAGTTATTTAAGATAGGTACAAGTGTAAAAAGTAATTCTTTAGTGCATCGAGTAGCTCATTTAAAACGCCAGTTTACGAGCGTTTCCAAAGCCACGAATGCACTAAAGAAACTTTTTACATGTGTGTCTTACAAAATTTTATCTACCATTAATATTTGTCTTTTTAATTTTTTTGTTGCTATGGTAGATCTTTTGACAGTTTTGTGCAATTAAATTGTGCAATAATATGTTTATTGCACAAATATGTTTATTGCACAGTTCACTAAACAGTAACTTTGGCAACGAAAACTAGTATGAAACACTCCACTAAGGAAGACGCACTCCGTCAAAAAAAATGTACCCACTTTTTAATTTTAATTCGGGTTCCGCACTTTCCACCAGATGTAGCGGCGTTCGTATGCGATTAAGGAAAGAAAATATAAAATTCCTTATTTCACGAGAAAAAACTCTTTAATATAAGCATAAGTGGGAAAGAATTAGATAAAATACGCACCAGATCAATGGATTTGATTACTTTCACATTACTTTAATCTTTATCTAGAAAATCATATCGTACATGCCAAAGAAAAATTGCAATTTTGTGACTTTGGAAAAATACATGGGATAGCTGCTTGCCATAACAATACTCTGCCTCTACGAACTTGATCTCTTCTTGCATCAAGCAATTTTGACTCATATGGTAAATAATATCTTCCTCCATAAAATGTAGGTATAGCCCGCCCCACAGACCTCATTATTAGACCATAAGCAGACCTATCTGCTCCTGACTTAGCCAGCGGACATTTGTTAATTGACCAGGATCTTCCTAATAATAGTTACTGTGAATTGGTCGCCTCTTATAGCTATTAACATACCTAGGAATGTTATGACTATCATAACAGACGCAGATGTCAATTGAAATCCGAGCTCGGAGAGCGAGGATTTTAAGACATCTAAGTCTGTTATGATTCATAACATCCGAGGTTTGTTCAATAGTTTATCGGTTTAAAGCGATTAAAGCCAAAATTAAAAAAATGTTGCGTGAATTCGCGTCATTTTGACAATCGAGATGACAGCATTTGAATGGGGTCATTGTTGTCATGAATGGTTAATGGGCTTGTTGTCTAGAAACCATTAGGTAACGTTATGATCTGCTTACCAGCCTATTTTTATGCATGTTAAGAACGCTTTAATCGCCTGAAACCGGTAAAGAATATTATTGCTTTTGCTTTTTACCTTTGATGCCTTATGACGTGACATTTCTCACATTTCCGTCACGGAATTTCTTTCCAGAGGCATAGAATATCGTCTGCTTGTCGCTATTCTAAGTTGGCCTTTAATAAACAGTCAAAAAGCCCATGAAAGCTAATAAAACTTGCAATAATTCGCTTTTGACCGAACGTTAATGTCAGAATGACAACCTCGCTGTCGCCGATTGCGCCACCTGATTATCATTGGAGAACTGCTTAAAAAGAGGGACGAAGATTTCCCAATTTGCGGCATGAGTTCGGCTTCCTTAGTGGAGTGTTTCATACTCTGATGATTGCTATTCTTGCCGACAGTTTCAAATTTTTCTCGGAAGGACGATTCAAATCTGACATTATTTTGAAGGTGAAGTCCGTTCATTTACTATTGATGATTTCAATAATTCCAGAATTCCAGTGCATGAAGGGTGCCAGTCTACGCAGTAGGTAAAACAGTCCGGCTGTATTATCGGCTCTGCCAGATTTACCTAAGTGGTTTTAGGATTGCTGTGACACAAGAATGACAATAATGACTGACAAATAAATAATTTGTCACAAAATCTCATGAGATGAAAGCGCTCAAAAGCACCAGATGTAGTGCATTAATTACCAAAATTGGCAACCCTTAGACTGAACGACCGTTATTTTCGTTTAATCACGTTGATTTGAGTAAGTATTCATAGATGTCCTTCTTTTATTAAAATCATCAATACAAAACAAGATTTAAACTCCATTCATTTTCTATTGAAGATCTAAAATTTTTCTGGAACTGTACAACCCTAATTTGTAAGGGCCTGTACTTTTGACAATTTGATAGAAATTCAGCGGGAAAGCAAAAACATTGCATAACCCAAATCTTCTAGGGTTTATTTTTATTGTTAGAAGCAGTGTCACAGATAAACGTACCCCAGGCTTTATCGTGAATATCTTTCTTTGCACTTTACTCAAAACTACATGCACGCACAGAAAGGCCATTTTGGGCCAAATCAGATCAATTGCAAAATTTTGACATTTGTCATGTTTTCTGACGTATCGCATTGAAATCGCTTCTATCAGAACTCACCTGTTAGTAAAATTCCTTGCAAAATTTCCTCATACCAACATAAAATTCAAATTTTGAATTTCGCGAAAATCAGCTGCTAATAGATGGCATTGCTAAACCACAAAATGGCGGTCTCACCCTATTGGGGAGCCGGAAGTGAGAATTCTAGCGTGACGTGCCTGACAGTGTCAGTTGGTGACATCAGTGACATATCGATCCGTGGATTTTTTAAAAGCCAAGTTTTCCTGGATTTTCAATGTTCCACTTAAGTACACAAAACGTAAAATTCCACAGAATTATTCCCAAAATTTCGAGACAGCGAGAGGATGTCTCCTAACAAAACTACTACCTAACCTCGCAACTGACAACTAACTGACGTAAGCCGAAATTATGATGACGGACGTCTAAAAGTATTTCCGTATCCTGTCCCTCAGTGTAATTAAAGTATTGCCACCAGATGTCACTTTGCTGATTTTCGCGAATAGAAAATGAATGGAGAGTATTTCCTATGCTTTCAAATGTAAGTTTGTATTTCAATATACATAAAACCGAGAAAAACGCCTTTAAGGTTTAAGGTCCAGAAATCAAGTTCCAGGACTTCCGGTTAATATGGGGTTTGTTGGTGTGTCCTTATACACATTGTTAACTCAAGATTAATGGAGTTTAACGTTCGTTAACATAAACTGTAAGTACTTATGTTATCTATCAGAACTGCTGACCTAAAGATTACCACCTCCCCCTCTTCGCAGCGGGTAAACCATGGATCGAAAGAAGTGTTTTGGCATAAGAATATTAGATTACCTATAAATCGAAGAGGAATGAAAATTCAAACTCAAAGTTTGAATTTTCATTCCTCTTCGATTTAAATACTTTCTAGAGTTAAAAGTCACTTGTAACAGGTGTTTATTGTTTGTCGTCGCGTCACAGAATTACAATCTGACTTTTGAGAAAAAATAACTTCAAATTCCTTTTCCATAGAACCACCATGAGTAATGGTATAGCATAGATTGACAAAACTCACTATTTTCCTTGGTAGAATGTTGGTGCCCGCCCATAAGATTTTGGATCGGAGTGATGATCTTTTTCACAACATTCACCAATTACATGTTGAGATCCAATGTTTCTATAAGTATACTAGACATGGTGGAAAAGAAAAAGGGAGCCAGTGTCGCATACTGTCTTCGAATACATAACAAAACTCCAGCAGTGACAAAGAGAAAGGTAAATATTATCATTGTCACGGACATAGCGGTTCGAAAAAAGGTGTTTTAGGAAGCATTTCCGGCAGTAAAATTAAAATGGAACAATAAAGAAGTGAGTTGGTTTCAATCATCTTATTTTTATGGGTATTTGGTAACATGTCTTATCGCTGGGATGTTAACCGAATATGTGGGGGCAACTAACGTGATACTATATTCCAGCCTCCTTTCAGGAGTACTAAACTCCTTGACAGTCACTATGGCTATACATGGCGGGCTAGCTGGAGGAATTATTGCCAGAGTTCTCATTGGAATGCTTGCTGTAACCAGTTTTGTGTTGAACAATAAATTCTATAAAACATATTTTAGGGGCTTGGTTACCCGGCTATTAACGTATTAATAGCACGTTGGGCACCCCCAAAGGAGAAAGGGTCATTTGCGGCGGCAATGATGGGGAATACCCTTGGTACAATTCTAGCTTGGATACTTGTTGGGCAGGTCACAATTATGTCAAACTGGTACTGGGGATACCACGCTTGTTCAATTGTAATGGCAGTATATTGCATTGTATTCTTCATTGTGGTTAGCGACACTCCACAAAAACATAGATGGATCAGTGAAGAAGAAAAACAGTATATTATGGAAGCCCAAGGAGGAGCAGTATCTACCAAAAAAGTAAGTACCGTAAGTTGGGGTGTAATTGGCCCCTAGGTGTGAGTTTGTTCCATTTATTTAAATGATCACTAAATTCATAATTTATGAAAAATATTGCCATGGAATGTGGCTCCAAAGCAAGCGTATAGTCTACTGATTGCAAAGAGATATTAAGTAGTAATTTTTTATCTTTCAAGAAAGACAAAAAAAAATCCCCACCAGATTCCGGATTTTACGTGGCCCAAATGTGGTCTATACCTCGGATTTGACATAAGCTGGCTTATTGATCAAAACTGGGTGTAATACCACATCTAAGTATAACTATTATATATCAAACGAATCCTTAATTCATGCTGGATTGAAGTCGACCATTAATGGAGGAGATTGGTCCATGCATTAGGTTACTCACATAAAATCATAGTGGAACAAACTCGCCTCAACTGGGGCGAGATTGGCCACGACAAAAAATAATTAATTACAAATAAACTCCAATTCGAATTAAAATTTTGATACTTCCAATAAATTGAGGGCACTTGAATGAACCTACTTACCAAATTTGGTGTAGTTAAAGTAAAAACGAAAAGAACAAACCCATATTTAAATTTTATTTGGATTAAAGCCACCCCAACTTACGGTACCTAGCACTAAAGGCAGATGTGAAAAATACCAATTCCATTATGATTTCAGGCCATGCCACCTATGAAGGCAATTTTTCTGTCAATTCCATTTTGGGCTTTAAACATAGCCCAGTTTGGAAACGTGTGGGGATTAAATTTGATTCTGACTTACGCTCCCCTATTTCTAAATAACTATCTAGGAAAAAATCTTGCGTCGACTGCGTGGTTAGCTGGAATGCCGTACCTGGCCAGATTATTTTGTAGTTTTGGCTTTGGCTTCATTGGCGATTATATGAGAAGAAAGGAGGTGTTTAGTGTCACTGTTATTAGAAAAATCTTTATAATTTTTTGTACGATGAATGATAATGACATGCTGACTTCAAATTGCTCTTTTTTAGCGCATTTTCTTCCGTCCTTATTTTTATTTCTTGTGTATCCAGTGGAATGCCACTGGGAGATCGTCGTGGTATTTTTGGTCTTATGTCAAGCATTTAATGGCGCCGTTGTAGTGGGGCACTTTCAAAATCCCCAAGATTTATCACCAAATTTCGCTGGAGCCATATATGGGTATATTAGCTTTTTTGCAGGAATAACTGGTTGTTTTATGCCATACATGGCAGCTGCTCTGGAGGAGGCATTCGTAAGCAATAAGCATCTAATTAGGATGATCATTAACTGTAGTCGTTTTCAGACAAATTTGCCGATATGGGATTAAGTCGTGGTCTTTTATTGTTCGCCGCACATGGCTACTTGAACCTCATCTGAACAACATATAAAGACGGTCAAACCTTTATTTATAGACTCCCGACTGAATTCCATACCGGTAGATTTATCTGAAAAGGACAATAGTACAAAGTATAAATATGTACTAAACTTTAAGGTAGACAATGGGCTTCTTGGACCTGCAATACATATTATGATTGGAGGAGGCATTTACGCGGTTTGTGGAATCGTTTTTGTCATACTTGGATCAGGCGAGATCCAGTCGTGGAACACAAAAAAAGAAGACGCCGCCGCATGAAAATTAGAGCCGTCTGTGTAGAATTGTACATTTTTATTCTTACGTCATTTAAATTTTGTGTTACGGATTATTTTGCAAAATATAATCTTTGAAACTGTTTTAGTTGACTTCCTAACCCAACCGTTTGTATATAGGAATACTTTTTTGATTCGTATCTGTTGAAACGTAAAATTTTGGTTCAATTTTAACACACAATAATTGGACAAAAACCATGTGGCAACCTTGTTACTAGAAATTCTAGCAACCACAATAGTAATAATCACCTACATTGAAGTAAATACCTATCAAGGTAAAAGATGTAACATGTTGGCAGATTTCCTTATGTTGGGAACAGGCTATCTCTGCGGTGGTGATTCTAAAAAAAAACACTTTATGTTATCGAACGGAAATGGACTTCTGCACTGTAATTGTAGACAAGGGGAGACAACACGTGCTCCAGTGGTATGCGGAAGCAGTGTTGCCAGACCTTACAACCTCTTCATGCTCAAGTTTCATTTACACCGCCTTTAACAAAAAACTATAAAATTATATATCCATTATAACATTTAGGTACATTGTTAGGCACGTTGTTATTGTGGAATTTAAAATTTCCTGTAGAATTACATAGAACACTGGAGGAAATTTGACATCACCACAGATTTGCAACACTGTGATGGATCCCTGCTAGCGCCAAAACCGTTGGTCGCACGAAAGAAATGTGTATGTGCTTTTTTGTAGAAAATTGAATTTCCCACAACATTGAATAAGACATATTTTGGCATAAATCCAATAAAATAATAAATAAAATGCAATTCAATGCTTTTAACATACATTTATCAGGTACTCCGGTCGTTCGATCGCCGTGCAAAACAATAGCCATCAACCCCACGATCAAAATCGATCAACTCTCCGAAAAATTATATTGAAGAATCTATTCGACCAGTGGGTCGCTCAGGCGCATTCCGCGTCGATTTTTTTGCCAAAGCTAAATAAAGTTGGGTATATTCCTAACAAGATAACAACAAAAGTATATCAAGATTAAAAAACAATTGGTAGGATAAATAGGCTAAATGTGAGAATTTTCACTGTTGAACCGGTCATTACGGCCAAGCCAAACCCAACGCTGGATTCTTTGGGACTTTTTATGACATGTTTAAATAGTGTCCCGAGTTGAACGTCAAAAGCGCATGTCAAGTTTCAGTCAAATATCTCTACTGGTTCTCGAGTTATGCAGTTAATAGTTTTTCGGTCCCGAAAAAAACCTAGCATTCTCGCGCTTCTACTGCTAACGCTGCCTATAAACGCTTGAAGATGGATTAAAATCGTATAAGGGGGAAATGTCGACAACGAATAGACCTACAAAAAAGTCCGCGACAGCATATAAATATCTCTTACGGATAGCTGACAATAAGCAATAAGCCACGGAAGCAATTTTCGTCAAAAATTAAAACACAAAAACGATCACGCGGTTTCATCAAGGTTTCATGTTCTTTTTTTATGCCGGAGTTTGACAACTTTTTGGCCTAATTACACTGTACTACAAGTAGGTAAGTAGGTAAGTACATATGTGTCTAATTCTCAATTCACTTAACTTCCAGTAAGTAGTAAAATTTAAACAAAAATGAGATTAACAATAGTGCAAATAAATAAACTTCAATGTTTATTCAAACCAAAGTTCAAGAGCACTCCGTTACCTCCATAGATTAACGCGTAAATTGACAGTGCTACATTACATTTTATCAGTGTTTGCCCAGTTTTCCGCATAGAAAAACCTCTCCACTGCGCCAAAATGGACGAGATCGATGGAAATGCCATCCTAGCCAACGCATTGAAAGAACAGGTGAGAGGAAACGTTTATTCTAGCCTAAATCCACACGATAACCTGCAAAGTATTGACGTTGTGTTTACAAAATCGTAGATTAAATTTCTACAGTTTTCTTCCAAGATTCCAAGCAGCGCTCATAGAGGTCTCTACTATTTCTTTTCCAGGGAATTGAGTACGTCTTCGGAATTTGCGGATTTCCCGTAATCGAGTTGAGTATGGCTCTGCAAACGGCAGGAATTCATTATGTTGGAATGCGAAACGAACAAGCGGCTTGCTATGCTGCCCAGGCCATAGGTTATTTAACCGGAACTCCAGGTGGGGTTCTCGTCGTTTCCGGACCCGGACTTTTGCACGTTTATGGCGGTATGGCTAATGCACAAGTTAACTGTTGGCCAGTTCTAGTAATAGGAGGGTCTTGTCCTCAAGATCACGAAGGAATAGGTGGATTTCAAGAATGCAACCAGGTTGAACTCTCAAGACCTTACTGCAAGTACGCAGCTCGACCCCCTAGTCTAGCTCTTATACCTCAACACGTGGAAAAAGCTGTTAGACTGACGAAAGTTGGACGTCCAGGAGCTGCTTATCTGGATTTTCCAGGAAACTTGCTTCAGGCTAGAACAACAATCGATCAAATTCCCGCACAATACACCTCACCGGACATTCCAGTGATTTACCCAAACCCAAAAAATATAAATGAGGCAGTTTCTATTTTATTGCAAGCTAAAAATCCTCTTGTTATAGTAGGAAAAGGGGCTGCTTACGCTCGCGCTGAGAAAGAAGTCAACGAGTTGATAACAACAACAAATCTACCCTTTCTCGCAACTCCAATGGGTAAAGGAGTTGTTTCAGACAATTCCCCCAACTCTATAGCTCCAGCGAGATCATTGGCGTTACAAAGAGCGGACGTAGTTCTTCTAATAGGAGCAAGACTCAACTGGATCTTGCATTTTGGACGTCCTCCAAGATACAGCCCCGATCTTAAAGTCATTCAGATTGATGTTTGCGCCGAAGAACTTCACAACTCTGTTAAATCCGCTGTTGCCATTCAATCTGACATAAAACCAGCGGTTAGTCAACTAGTCGACGGTCTTAAAAGCAAAAATTATAATTTCGGGAGGAAAAATGATTGGTGGATTGATCTTACAAAGAAGATTGATGGTAACAAAAAATCTGTGTTGAGTATGGCTTTGGATACTTCCGAGCCTTTGAATTACTACACAGTTTTCCATCATTTGCAAAAGATTCTACCGGAAAATCCGATTATAGTTAGTGAAGGGGCTAATACTATGGATATTGGGAGATCTATGTTGCCGAATAATTTGGCGAGGCATAGATTGGATGCTGGTACTTTTGGTACGATGGGTGTTGGGCTTGGGTTTGGAATAGCGGCAGCGCTTTATTGTAGACATTATGAGCCAAACAAGAGGGTTGTTTGTGTTGAAGGAGATTCAGCTTTTGGGTTTTCTGGGATGGAAATAGAGACGATGGTGAGGTACAAACTGCCAGTTATTATAGTCGTGGTGAATAATTCTGGAATTTACGGGGGATTACCTGAGGACGTTTTCAAGGATTTACAGGAGGAGGGAGAAGTTACCAAAACGTAAGTTTCGCTAGAAATAAAAATTGTTAATTTTTTCTTGAAGGATTCCCCCAACGAGTCTTCACACCATCACCCGCTATGAAAACATGATGAGTTTATTTGAAAGAAAAGGTTATTTTTGTAAAACTGTGCCGGAGATTGAAGCAGCTGTTAAAGAAAGCTTGAAGGTAACTGACGGTCCTAGCATTATCAACATTATAATCAGCCCAACAGCTGATAGGAAGCCGCAAACCTTCAGTTGGTTGACAGAATCAAAACTGTAATTTTGAAATAAAAAACTTTGTTGTTTCCTACATTTATTTATCCAACAGTAACCTCGCAAGTCACTTGACAATCGTATCACTCACAACATACTTAAGTAGTCATACAAAAACAAATTCTAGTCTTATCAACCTAATTTTAAATATCACTTGTTTCCACCATGATTTGATAACTATCCTCTCGCCCTTAGAAAAATATTTCCCAAAAAAACAACAACGGAAATCAAGAACAACAACACAAACGTAACTTCCTACTGGTTTAGTAAGAAAGAGATTATTCCTAGATTAATGGAGGACGAGAAATTCCGGTTTGGAAACTTTCCGTCCGAGCTCTACATTGTTACATTGTAACAACAACGGTACGCTTCGATTTCACTACTATTACCTAGAAAAGTAACGGCAAAATTTTTCACCTTACTATTGCACGCTCCCGACCGAGAAACTATCAGGGATTATACGCAGATCCCTGAAAATATAAAATCGATGGTACACATCCTTCACATTCAAACGAGGAAAAAGCGTGCGGAAACTCAGTCGCAACGCAAAGGTTATATTTACAATCAACGGAAACGTGGAAGGACAGACGTAATTTCAACTTTTAAAACCATCGTACAACTTCAAATTTGCCTTTCAGGCACGAAAAGTAAGGGCAGACGTAATTTTACATTCGAGTTGTAAATTTTAACGTTATAGTCATACATTGTAAATTTACACAACGACAGATCTAAATAGCGTATTCCCCGGTGTAAAAGCAACAAAGTAAGTAAGCTGCTACTTTTAACTTTTCTGTCACGCTTTTGACGTTAGCTTTGCAAAATTCCGCCATGGTCAAATACAAAAGTACTCGCGGTCGAATTTAAACTAATGGCAGCAAGAGAGTTTGGACTGAACAGACTCCCAGATCCTTAACTCTTTATTTATTTTTGCTTGTGATGATTGCTTGACCGTGGTGTATTCCAAAAAGCCTAACGTCAAAGCCTGATGAAAGTCAAAAATAGCAGCCTACTTGCTTTGTTGCTTTTACATGAGGGAATACGGTAAATAAGTGTAAATTTACAAGGTAGAAATTCTAAATTTACACAACGGCAGGTAGAAATACAATTTGGTCCTTCGCTCCACGCTTTCAACAGAGAAAAACAAATGTTTGAATGCGTGAGATACACAATTTACATATTTATCGACACGCAAAGATGTGTTAACCTAACCCCAACAGCAAAATATAAACATGAACACATTTTCCATCGCCAGCAGACGATGCCTTCCCACTCAAAAAACAGAATCCTATCAGGCTAAACTTCACAAGGAACTGTGGGCATCTCAGCCAGAGTCAATTTAACTATGGTAACCTCTTTGCGTCAAGCCGCCATGGTGCCAGTGTTACATGGAACTACGGGTACGGTTTGGCAGGCCATAGTGGCCATATTGTTGATGTTGCCGATACCGCAGGCTTTGAGTTCCGTGAAGATTTCGGTGAAGTATCCGGGCTCGGCGTTGATCCGCAACATGTTGGAGGAGAGTCTGTTAACAATGTCTAAACAACGGTCCCAGAACTTGTCTTTGCCTTCGTCTACTAAGAAGGGTTTAAGGGGGTACGAGATCTCGTTGCCCATGTACGAGTAGGACAGGTAAAGGCAGGTTAGGACCACGGCTTGGAGGTCTTTTTCGCACTCGATTTTCTCTTCTTCCACCAGCTCGCGGACCAGCATGTAGACGAAGACCACGTTGGCAGGGTTGATGAAAGCCACGTCCTGGAAAAACATCGTCAAGTTAATTAGGAGGTCAAAAAATGTTTCTTTAAAGCCTAACCGTACAGCGGGCTGTAGTAAAGCTTCTTTTGCCCCTAAGTACCTACATCATCCGCTTTCTAATAATCATATATAATCTCCTTAGTGCATTGATTGTTATCGGTAATTTTTTCGAATGCATTCCAATACTGTATTAAATAGCCCGAGCGGAACGCGAGGGCTAAGTACGTTATTGAAATGCATGAGAAAAAAATGCAGCAGAGAAGCGGCTGGAACTTCCCCATCGCGTGGATCTTTGTATTCTGTGTAGATAGTAGTCAATTCGACACAATTTTTTTTATGCTTATTGTCTGTGACTAATTTCGCAATTTTCTGACAAATACCGACATCACCCATCACATTTGACAATATGTTCCTTTTAAGGTTAACAGTTTGCCACCCTTTTGACAATAACTGATACTTTATGTCATCCACTGTCAGCATGCTCCCTTTTAATGAAAAATATTTTTTTCTCTATTTTCCACTGAAATGGCAGAAACTGTGAATACATTTTTAGAACGAGAATTTGATCGTCTTTCTAATCGCGACATAAAAAGGGAGACCTTTGTATTTAAAATTTAAAGTTGATATGCCTAAATGGCACTTCCCGTGGACCAATTGCTACCAAAAGCCTTTCAGGTCTTCAACGGGTCACCCAATCTCCATGTACCAAATTTCAGCCAAATCGATTCGCTAATTTGGGCTAGGTATAATGTATTTTTAGTGTTATTATGAAATTTCGATTTTTTGACCCAAAGAGCACTAAATGCGAACGAATTTTGTCTTACTTAAAACCAGAATTTGAAGACCTTTCTGATGGTGAGAATAAATCTTTCAAAAACTTGTTTTGGATGGTTAAATGAGTGAATAATTTTAAAGTTACAAATTGGTGTGCCAAAACGGCAGTTTCCGTGGGCCGATTGAATCCAAAATTTGTTCAGCTCTTCGACGTGTAATACAATCCCCGTGTGCAAAATTTCAGCCAAATCGGTTCAGGGGCTTGGGCTGTACCGCGATTTTAAAGTCGGATAAAAATCTTTTTTTTTTTAATTTTTGATCAAAAGGGCACTAAGAATGAATACATTTTTAGAAGCAGAATTTGAAGGCCTTTTCTATCGTGAGGTGAAAAATGGGGGTTTGTATTTGAAATTTAAAAGTTGATGTGCCAAAATGGCATTTCTAGTTGAACGATTGGCTCCAAAAGCTTTTCAGATCTAAGTTGGGTTATCACATGTACACATACCAAATTTCAGCCAAATCGGTCTAGTAGTTTTGGCTGTGGCGTGTTTACAAACGTACGTACGCACGTACGTACGTACGCACATACACACAGACACATTTTAAAAACCACTTTTTTGGGCTCCTGAGACCTCAAAACGTATAGATCGGGTCTTATCTCGAATTCGAAAATTTTAGTGATTGCAGTAACCTCCCTTTTTTTTTTAAATGGTGAAGTGGAGTGGGGAGGTTAAAAGTTGATGTGCCAAAATGGCATTTTCGGTGGCACGATCGGCTTGAAAAGCTTTTCAGATCTAAGTTAGATGATGAGATGCCTAGGTACCAAATTTCACCCAAATCGGTTGAGTAGTTTGGGCTGTGGCGTGTTTACGAACGTACGTACGTACGTACCTACACAGACACATTTTAAAAACCACTTTTTTGGGTTGCTGAAACCTCAAAACGTATAGATCCGGTCTTATCTCGAATTCGGTCCAGAGGTTTCGGCTGTATTCCTCAAGTTAAAAAAATACTATTAAGTATTGAAATTCTGGTAAATGCATGATCTAATGTAGAAAAATGTATCATCACATCACCATTATTAGAACCTATAGCAGGAACATTAACATTAATATGTACTTATGTAATATTTGCCGTAGGCCGAGTTTCTGCAATCACAGATGTGCGTAAACACTCAGTTCCAAGAGTTGTGAATCAAATTTTATATATTTATAACATCGAGCTGAAAAACCAAAAACTAGTACTTAATTTTAATAACTCGAAAACCAATGGGGGTAGCTCACTAATACCTAGCTACACGTTCGATCTTTCAAGTCTATTGATGGTGAGGGGCTGCTAATTCCGGGGATGAAATTCAGGGGTCAAAAGGCATAAAAAATATAACCCCGCAAATGTTGAAAGCGATAGGTTGAAAGTATAATAAACTTCTAAATAATCCTAATCGAAACAGCCGCGAAACTGAGAAACCGCTCAAAACGCTCTAGAACCTGCACACCTCCCTTCCCTAACAGTTTACGTCACCTATCAACTCGGTCAAGACCAATGAAATTACAGCATTGGAGGTGTTCCGTTTAAATTGACGGCGTTGCCACGACGACATCCAATGGGTTGAGTTTGATAGTTGGCGCAAGCATGATGTCGGGTCAACGTTACTCTAGACATTATGTTTCAATAATTCACTGCACCCAAAGTCCTCGTCGATGCACGGTGAAAAACATGTACAGGGATACACATCGTTTTGATATTACATCTCCTTTTGGCACGCGCGTGAGGTAAGTAGGTACCTACGTGGATAAATAACTCTTATGTAACAAGTGGGAAAATACATCATTTCCATTGATGCGTGTGTTTATTGCAGAACGAGGCGAAGCCGAATTCTGCTAGCATACCAAGAAGGAAATAATACATTTTTCAACGTTCGTATTTCGTGGTATTACATTTAAGGTTTTTCATAATCCCGATTGAAAAACTACATTTGGCGAATAACTGAAAAAATTTGGTGTTTTTTCATATCCTATGCATGAAACGTTTAGACGTCATGGGCGAGGTGATTGATTCCTTAGATTAATTACTTTTGCCACTGGTGCGTAAATTAATTCGTTTTTCGCACTGGTGCAGAAATATGATGCATTTCCTGTCTGAAATTAGTGGAAAAAACGAGGAAAAAAGAACATTATGTAACAAGTGAGTAAAGTGTAACTTTTTTTCACGAGAAGGATAAAAATATTGGATACATAATTCTGTTCATAAAATACAGCGAGACTTATTATAAAAAGTCACGCTTCTGTCACATTATTCCACAGCACCTCGAAATGTTGGCTGCCTATCCAATGAAGATCATGACGTTTCAGAAACAAGCAAAAGTGTGCCAAAGTAGATCAAGCATCAAGCTGTTTTTATCATTTGTCAACATTTTGTTTTTGTTGGTTTGTGTTTACAATAAATATAAAGTGATAAAAATTTCTGAAAAATTTCAATAATCTTGGATAAATATATTTCAATAATCGTGGATAAAACGTCGTATTTAACTCGCACCTTATGGGCCATTATTCACTTGGTTGTTTACAACCCTCGCTTACGGTCGGGTTCTAAACTCAACCGCGTGAATAATAGCCTTCATAATGTGCTCGTTTAATAATATACTATTATTGTCAATATTATTATGTCAAGAGAACTGAAAGTATGATATCGATGATTCTGTCAAAATATCATTGCCTCGTTTGGAAACGTTCGCAACGTCTTTGTGCAATTGAATCAACAACTTTTTCTTTTATACAAGGTCGTTTTAAATTGTTGTTTTGACAAATTTTCAGAGATTCGATTGACAATAATTTGCCACGTGTGCTTTAACGCATGGTGTGCTGATTTACCAGATTACGACAACTTTGTATGGCTTCCTGACGTAAAGCGAGCATAAAGTTCGAAATCCGATTCATTTTAAACTCAGGATTAGCTCTAATATTGATTTCTCAAAGACTTGAGTCATAACTGATAGGATTTGCTGAGTGATATAGGAACGAATATGAGTTTCTGAAACATACGTATATTTGAAAAAAATACAAAAAACTCAACAAGGATTCAACCTCAATAAACTTAAATCTATTAATCTGAGCAGATGAATGAATCAAACACTTGGTATTTATGAACAATACAGGTATTTACTTAACAAAATAAAAGTCTTATTCTTGTATCAATTTGTATATAAATCAATAATGCTTAGGTGCCACGTTCATACTTGGTAAAACACCCGCCAACATGTACTTTAGATGAGGCAAGGAATCCATTACGTTTTTCACTAGAACTAGAACCACGTCGTCTGTTTTTGAGCATTTCCCGGCCTCTGCCAAAGCTTGAGTTTGGCACTTGTTGGCTTTGTACAATCCAATTCCTAGAGCCTTCATAGCGTTAAGGCAAGACTCTAGCGGGATTTTATTAAAAAATTCAATAAGATCCGTTAGTGTAACTAATAGCTCCAGATATACGTATGGCCTGAAATTAATGCAAGGTAGAAGCTTCTCTTCCACTAGAACTTTCTGCATTTTGTAAGGTTGATGCTGACTATTATTGTCCTGTGAAGATTCTGGGATTGGAATCAGTTTGTAGTTCTTAACTTCATCCAACGTTAAATCACCCTTAGGCAAGCCGTTCTTCTCGATGAAATCCCGAAACGATCCAGGTTTTCGAGCAGGATTCACAGGAGAAGGGCCGGTTCGTGCTTGCATGGTCCAAGAAACCTTTTTTGAGTTTCTAGAACCGGCTTTGTTCAGCAACTGCGAGTACATGTAATTCTTAGGCCAGAACTCCTGGAATTCAGTGTTTGACGGGAAATAATTTTTAACATCGTTTAAACTAATAACAGAACAGGAATCTTTATCGAAAAGCTCGTTCCTTATCCCCTGTACCGTACAGCAAAACTTGAGGTACACTAAATCCCAGTCTTGCAGTTTTTTAGCCCATTTCTTCAAATTCTCCATTTCGCCTTCGAAATAAAAAATAGGCACGTATCTTTGAGAGTTCAATGCAACGAAGGGCACAACTGCCTCTCCGTTAATCCTGATAAATCCACTCTTTCCCGCAGGATCTGAACCGTTACTCAAAAGTTTCGTGTAGCAGGAAAACAGGAAAGTGTGAAACTCTTTCGCATCGAAGAGTTCCACGATTTCATCACCGGGAACGAACCGTTCTTGCCCGAAAATTCCATCGCAGTGCTTGTAGTTGATTTCGTTTAAAAGCTGAGCCTCGATTTCTGTTATTCCGCAGCTTTTTACGCAAACGCAATTGGAGAAAATGTCTGAATGTAGGCAGCCGAAGTAGTTTATGAATACTTTCTGCTCGAGCATTCTAGTTGCGCAATATTTAAGGCCCTTGCGCGTAATGTAGGGGATGAGAGTGCCCCCTATGGATTCCCAACCGAATATACCTTTGCTAGAATCGTCGTCTAATTGATTCTTAGAAATTGGAAGAGCTGTGAAGCCTGGATCCGGGTTGGTTTTTCTTTTTTTGTTCATCAACACGGTGAAGGCGTTCTTTTGAATCAATTTTTGCGGTTGTTCCAACATTTTTTTTCGGTTGCTTTCTATGATTTTGTTGGCGAGGGATTGGATTTCGACATCGTCATCTGTTGGCTGCTTCACGTTCATTTTTTAACTTAAAGTATACAAGGTTTTAGTTTTTTGTTCCAAGCAGTCAGTATGGTACCATAAATAATCAAAACTATGCCTTTGACTATTAGTTAGTCTGCCAGAAATACCTAGCCAAAACGGATGCTCCAAAATAAAATAGAAAACTCAACATAAAACCCAAAAAATTTTAAGTCACATTAACGTGTACTTACCAATATATTTGAATCCAAAATATTTGTGCCCACGATGAAAGTGCCCACCGTACAAAAACCCACCAAAAGGGGAAGCCCCTGCACCCGAAATTATTACCTATTATACCTATCTGAGGTTTATGTAGAAGGAACAAAATGAGTGCACCCCTTTGGTGGATTTTTGTACCGTGGGTCAATTTATTTTAACTAAACATACAACTTTTTTATTGGGCTGAAATATACTGGGTCCCAACTGATTGTACATACACTATCACTAGAAACACCCCACTACACCGAAACACTTGATTTTCACTGCTGACGCGTTTCGAACACAATGTGCTCATCAAACGTTTAGCTTCGGCTTTGATAATGAGCACATTGTGTTCGAAACACGTCAACAGTGAAATCAAGTGTTTCGGGGTAGTGGGGTGTTTCTAGTGATAGTACTTTTTTCCACCGAATTTGTCCAGTGTTTTCATTGTGAATTGTACATAAATATTTTGGGCACTTTTGCGCTCTCCTTTCTCCCGCCAAAACCAGTTAAAAATACCACATTTTTTTATTTTGCATCGATTATCAAGTAACAGGTGGAAAAAATTTCAACGCTCAACCAATCAGATTTGGCTATCTACGGTACCATAGCAACGTGCCTTATTTACTCCTTTCTGGAAGTCAGTCATTAAATTGTTGAAAATAGTTTTAAAAATTACAGTAAATATATTTTTCGGCTATATTACAAAGATACAGTCTATCCACTGACTTCTAGAAAAGGATAGGTAATAGCGGTAAGGAGCTCACCTCTATAGTTGAGATTCTGGGATCTTGAAAAGTGAGGTTAACTTCTGCAGATATCTTTAAGGTTCTTCACTTCTACGATGACTTCCGTACTCTGAACCTTTACCGCCGCCAAGAAGAAATCGTAACATCGATGTTTCACTTTTTCGAAGGATAAAAAGACTATTGATGTGCAAACCACTCGCGACCTTGACTCATACAGGCAAAAAGACAGCAGATTGCCGCTTGACAATTGACAGCACGATTTAAAGCGCGCGTTGCTTAGCAACATCGATGTAAACAACTGTTAACCTTGGTAACTGACACATTTGAACGCGTTAATCAAGAACGCGTAGGTTAGGTTAATTAAACACGTGTCAAAGAAAAGGCACGGTGGCGCCATCTGTCCGTAGCTCAACCAGTAACGGACTCTAATAAAATCCACTGCTGAGAGATGGAGCCACAAAGTAGAAAGTAAAATCTGAGCGCGAAATTAGTGTTTTAGCTCTGAACTTTAGACGGCGGACAGTGTTAATTTAAGTTTCATTATTTAAGTAAAAATGTTTTTAAAAAGTGTATTGAATTTTTTGAATTAGTATGTTGAGCCGAATAGATTTATTTTTCAGTAACTTTTGCATGTAGATACTTAACAAAATAGCTTTTGACGGTCTAAATATCTGATGGAAAAATATTATAAAGTGAGATCTGGTAACCCTTGCCGTGAGAGACGTAGGGCATAGACTGCTGAAATTATTATTCAAAGCGAAATTTGACAGTGACGTTACCATCATAATTTTCGCAATCTAAGCCCTAACGTCTCTCACGTCAAGGGCTATAGCCCTAGTAGACTATTATCGGAAAAGTTTTTGATCACTGTTTATGTATTTTGCTTGAGTGTCTATTCAAAGAAGTTTGCGAACTTTAGTGGTTGTTGAGGGCCTTCCCTAAAACCTATCGAACCTCGAACTGTGGTGAAGATTTGCTTCATTTCTGTTGGATAATTAATTCTTGTCTTTAACTTAAATTAATTTCGATTGGAAGCCAATTTCGGCGCGAATATAGGAATCGACAACCATTTTCCAGATGGTGCCACTAATACATATTTTATGTCAGTTTTTTACAGGGCCAAGTTTTGTTTGGCTGGAGTTCAATCATTTATTGTACACGATCAAAATGAAATTATTACAAGATGAGAGCTATTATTGCTTTTCTCTTCCAAAACTACAAAATCTTATTCTGAACGTTTTTTATTTTTTTACAATTTGTATTGTGGTGCTGTATTAAACACGGATTTTTAAAGATTATTTTTTTATTTTGCTACCAATCTTGAAAAAAAATACTTTTAACATTTAACGGCAGCATCTTAGTTAAACTCTTGCAAGGTAAGGTTATTTTATGAAATATTTATAGTGTGACTGAAGATCCTGAAAATTTTGTCAAGATCGATAGAGAAATAAAAAATAAATCTTAAAAATTCATACCTATTTTAGAGCATCACAATGGTGGTCCACCATTTAGGGGCAACTTTATAGAACAATATCGTATATTTTCTTTATTTTCTATTGTAGAATGGATTGAAGTGTTCTTAAAACACCATTGTGGTATGAAATTTTATTATTCTCAATAGGTATCCATAAAATAGTCAGATTTTGAAAACACAAAAAAATTACAAAAAGAAATTGCACGTAAGGGTTTTAGGAACTCACTATTGGCGTGATCTGGAGCAGAAAAAAAAATTCCGGTCAAATATCTATTGGGGAGTTGGGATACTTTCCTTGTAAGTTTCAACAAAGTAGGTATCTTAAAGCGCTTTTGAAATATTTGCAAACATTTTAACCTCCCCAACCCCATCACAATTTTAAAAAAATGGGAGGTTACTGCAATCACTAAAATTTTCGAATTTGAGATAGCACCAGATCTCCACGTTTTGAGGTCTCAGGAACCCAGAAAAGTGGTTTATAAAATGTGTCTGTGTGTATGTTCGTACGTACGTTCGTACGTTCGTACGTACGTACGTACGTTTGTAAACACGCCACAGCCAAAACTACTGGGCCGATTTGGCTGCAATTTGGTACGTAGGCATCTCATAACCCAACTTAGATCTGAAAAGCTTTTGGAGCCAATCGTGCAACCGGAAATGCCATTTTGGCACATCAACTTTTAAATTTTAAATGCAAACCCCCATTTTTCACGTCACCATAAGAAAGACCTTCAAATTCTGCTTCTAAAAATGTATTCATTCTTAGTGCCCTTTTGACCAAAAATTTAAAAAAAAATTGATTTTTATCAAACTTTAAAATCGCGGTACAGCCCAAGCCCCTGAATCGATTTGGCTGAAATTTTGCACATAGGGATTGTATTACACCTCGAAAAGCTGAACAAATTTTGAATTCCATCGACTCACGGAAAGTGTCCTTTTGGCACACCAATTTCCAAATTTAAAATTATTCAATCATTAAACCATTAAAAACAAGTTTTTGAAAGATTTATTGTCGCCATCAGAAGGGTCTTCAAATCTTGGTTTTAAATAGGACAAAATTAATTCGCATTTAGCGCTGTTTGGTTCAAAAAATCGAAATTTTATAATAACAGTAAAAACACATTATAGCCCAAATTACTGAATCGATTTGGCTGAAATTTGGTACATGGAGATCAGGTGACCCGTTGAAGACCTGAAAGGCTTTTGGGAGCAATTGGCCCACGCGAACTGCCATTTAAGCATATCAACTTAAAATTTTAAATACAAGGCCTCTTTTTTATGTCGCCATTAGAAAGACGATCAAATTCTGGTTCTAAAAATGTATTCACAGTTTCTGCCATTTTAGTGGAAAATATTGAAAAAATTCTTTCTCATTAAAAGGGAGCAGGCTGACAGTGGATGACATAAAGTGGCAGTTATTGTCAAAAAGTTGGCAAAAGATTAACCTTAAAAGGAACATATTGTCAAATGTGATGGGTGATGTACGAGGTGATGTCGGTATTTGTCAGAAAATTGCGAAATTAGTCACAGACGTCAGACGATAAGGATAAAAAAAAAAAACCGTTGAATTGACTACTATCTACACAGAATACAAAGATCCACGCGATGGGGAGGTTCCAGCCGCTTCACTGCTGCATTTTTTTCTTTAGATTTGCACGCCCGGTATTTTGAAAACTAAGCAGTTTAGGGTATATATGTTCATCATAGGTTTTCGCCTCAAAATAAGGTGGGGGGTGGGGAATCACCACCTAAAAGTCGGTGTACTTAGAGAACATCCTGTAAGTACCTGTAGGTACTCCTCGATTTATTACAACTACCAACCACTTATTTTTTCGGTGAAATCGGGGGTGAAATCATTAAGTAGTTAATGAAATTTGCAAAAAATTCTTTTTTAGTTTTACCTAATGCCAATTTCAACAAAATTTTCAGATGACGAAATTACTTTTTATTTTCTCTTCGTTGCTTTTTTTGTTAATTGGTGTGCTTGTTGATTTTCTGTATAAGAAGGTAATGTAGCTATCCAATTAAACACGGAGTGCCAGGGGCACCTACCCCGCAAACACATTTTAATTTCAGTAATTGCCATCACTGAACCCTGATAATATCGCGTTTACAAATTATTGCAATTGAAACCTCCACCGCCAACAGTGTACAAAACAGACATTGAAAAAAATTGTTGAACAACATAATCATATACCACGTCAAAAATCAACAATAACGGAATTCCCAGATTTCGGTACATATGCATAAACCATCGCTATTATGTACGTATTATATTATTTACAATAATTAGTAATAATCGATAAATCAATCATAATTATGCGAGTAGGTACAACATACCTACCATTACCTACTGATGTAAAGTTGCGACATTTTCTAACGAACGCGGGGTTTGTGTGAGTCAGGCTTTTTAACTTCTACGCAGGGCGAAGCAGTAACTGGAATCGATTGAAAATTTCAGAAAAATCGAACCGCCAAAAACATGAAATCTTTACGTTTTAGAGTCCTGGGAACCCAAAAGAGTGGTTTAAACTTTAAAACACAAAGTGACAAAACACACTGTTCTCGTCTTGTGTAGTCAAGAGGTCTGACTGAGTGCGTCTGAGGCTCAAGGCCAAAAAAGAGGGCAAGACGTGACGAATTTCGGAAGTATACAGTCGCAGCAAAAAGTGACTGAAAACTAAAGCGATTTAATTTCTTTGCAATAATGGCGAAAAGGTCAATAATAGGGTCGAAAACCTTAGATGTAGATACCATTTTTTCGAATAATGTTATTTTAGTGGCTTCCTTGACCTTGTAGGTTATTCTGTTGTGATAAATTGGCGCCTTCGATCGATAGAACCTACCTTTAGTGATAACCTGATTGATTCACGATCTGTACGTTTACAAATTCTTTGAAAAAGTGGAAGTTTCTACCGTCTCCGAGACAGCCAATTTTTTCTGCTGGTTTGTAAGCGGGCTTTAGTTTCGTCAAAATTCCTTTCAGTGTCAATCAACAGTATAACAATATGGAGGTAGGAAAGGGAAAAGCTCATTGTTGTTAATTGCGTTGTCCATTGTTTCTACTTTTTGACAATGACAGGAATTTTTGTCGGAACTGAAAACCTGTTTAAATACAAACCAAGTCGACTGCACACGAATTATTAGTTGCCGCGTCTTATTTGAAATTCGACTTTCACAAAATCAGTAATATTTTTCGCGTTGACCAGAAATTAAATTTTCTTTCCTGTGATTTTCTTACAGATTATAATCGAAAATAGTTCCAAAGCAGAAAAATTCAAAACAAATTTTTCCACGCAATAGGTATCGATCAAAAAATCTCGCACCTGCCACGTGTTGTCTTTGCAAATTCCTGAGGGTAAAAATAGCCCCTGTTTGCGAAGGGTTGTATAATCATCCAGGAATTACCCTTTCTGTTTGCTTTGTGATGCACTGACAGAGACATAAAAGCCTGCGCCGCACATAATTTGCGAAATAATTGAAACAAAAAGAGAAACATGGTCTCCGAATTTTATCGCACATCAGACGGCGCCGTATTTTCAAATCGATCCCCCGCACAATCCACCAGTTTAGTCTTGAACTTGGTCAACTGGCAATGATAACGAGGTCTTTGTTGGCCAACTACATCATTCGACGAGTCCACACCGCAGCCACGCAGGGGTGGATTCCCGATAAAAACACGGCTTTAGTCAAAGGCTCATAATTTCCACCTAGGGGTTTGCATTAAAAACACAATTTTAGAAGTGTAGGAATTAGGGTGGGAAAATCCTACGTTATTTTAGGAACCGGGGGTGAGCAATTCGATAAAATGTGTCGGATTTTTTAAATTTATCGTTGAGTCATCCAAATTAGTTATTATTGACCTATACGTGATGTTTGTCATTTGTCTCTATTTGTGTCCGTAAATTCAACGTTTGGTATTTCATCTTTGCCTAAATGTATTCACCACTTTCACCCTTCAAAGCTTTCAAACAATTCCCCGGAGAAACCCTCCCCCAAGAAACCAACGCAACCCCGTTTAATTCAGCTACAGTGAAAAATGGTGGAGGCGCCGGGACAGCGAATTCTGTGTCCCCGCTCAAATTAGAACCTGAAAATTTAATTTCCATTTCTGGGGGTTGAAACACGCGAAAGAAAGTCGCTGACACGGAACGCTAAATTGCGTGTGACCGAATTTTAGTTTTAGGGCAAACAGAAAGAAGCAATCGCAATTATGCGGAGGTTAAAACAAACACGTCGAATTGAAAATAAAATTAGATTTCGCTTGTTCTGCGGCTGTCGGGTCGAGGAATTATTAAAATTTCACATAATAAGTTCTACAATATTCAGTCAAGGATTATTTGCGACCTCTTTTATATTTAGCATTGTTTTGTGATCTACATACTTTAAATTGCTTACGTGGGGTGGGGCTTGTGGTGGACAAAAAACTTTTAAGCTTTTGTTACCAATCGATAAAATACGTTAGCATTAGGTATAATGGATTTTTTTTGTCAATATTTATTGTGATCACCGAATATATTACGCATTTACCTTTTGCTTTAATTTCCTGTCTCGTTATTTTTATTTGAGAAATAGTAAGTGGTAAGATTTAAAGGTCAGATCTTTTGCTTCAGATTGCAATTAAAAGTTGAAGGTAGGTGTTGGTAACACTACTTCTCTTCGAAATTGGTCATCCTAATAACGCAAAAGACGTTTTTCAGTCAATAAAAGTAAAATATAGCGACTATTATACAGGGTGTTATTTTTAAAACTTCCCACCTTGAATATCTTTGGATGTAATAAATATATTGAATAGAAATAAAAGCTGGCCAATCCCGCACGGAGAGGGACACTTGCGCGTATATTGAGGGAATTTTTTCCTCGATTTTTTCCATTTCCGGTTTAACTGGAAATGACCTTAACTTTATTTTTTCAATTAGAATGACACCTTTTTCTCAACGGATTCGGAGTCTACGATTTTTTCTAAGTCAGGAACATGTATCATACTTGACCGGAAGTGCAGTCATGGCCTAGATATTCAAAAACATCGAAGAAATCGGTGAAATATTCAGATTTTCGAAAAACGCAAAAACACGTCAAGTTAGTTTTTTTATCATCCCAGCTTCCAATCTTATTCCATTAGTACAATAAATTGTTTATATGGAAACGAAAGTTTACTTGAAATAGAAAAACTGGCCCTTTGGTAATAAAATGATCGTGTAACAACCCGCAATGCCTTCCGATTATTCTGAGGAACTATTTCATGGCATAATAAAATTCTGCATTTGATATCAACAGAACAGACCTAAATCTTACGGTAAACTGATAAAAAAATGAACACCAATAAACTCTCTTTTAGGACAAATAAAGGATAATTTAAGTACCATTGATTGTTACAAAGGGTAGGTCGTAAAAATGATCGTGCTTTTGATTTTTATAGTCAGATCGTGAGCCACATATTTTAAACACGCTGTGTTTTAAGGGGTATTTTACCCTCGATTTTACCTCTACGAAAAACGTCGAAAAAGTTTTCTGGCACAAAGTTTTTGCCCAGTAGGCAAAAGATTGTAGATAATGGGCTTAACAGTTATTTTTCTACAAAGACTATTGTTAGATCCATGAAGAAAAAGCTATGAAATGATGAATGTCGTCATCCTTTTAAGTATACGTTGCGTAAACCAATACTCCGATTAGCTACATCACACGCTCTTATTTCTACCGTTTTAGAAAGAATATTAAATTACAAGAAAACAATAATGACCAAGACAAAATACAAGATTGGTGACTGAGTCAGTCGGGTTACGGACCCGAAACTGGAGACACTGTTTTGATAAATCTAAGGACATTTTAATAAAAAATCTAATAGCAGGTGTGGGGTAAACGGGGGTGCAGTTTTGTGGTTTTATGATTTTGTGACTTTTGATTTGTTAGTGTACGATGGAGCAATATGATGGAGATGCTTCAGCAGAGCAGTCAACCCACATTAATCTATCATTGGGAGCGATTGCTGCGGTTCTCGCCGATTTACAGCGTCGTAGTCTGGAGAATGCAACCGCCTTACCGATGGTTCCAATTCCGAATTCGACACCTATTTCAATGGCCTTGCCTAGCTTCGACCCTGACAATACCGATATTGATGCTTGGTTGGTAAAAATTGAAGGGTTGAAAAATTAATTTGGCTGGTCAGACAGGGAAATTGTAAGTAGAGTCGGTACATTTTTATTAAAATCTGCTAAGCGTTCTCTGTACAAATAAATAACACCGTATTAGAAGTCATGAAAGAAATTAAATATTTAGGCGTAATCTTAGATAATAAGCTCACTTTTGTCCCACATGTACAATATTTAATGAACAAAATTTCAAAAAAGTATTATCTACTTAATCGTACTACCAGAAACTTGACTTATTGTTACACCAAATTTATGTTATACAAAACACTAGTGGGACCTCATTTACATTTTTGCAGTTCATTATGGTTCAGTATACCCAACTACAAAATAAACGAACTTCAAGTTCTTCAAAATAAAGTTATGAGAATTATACTTAAATGCAATAGGTATACACCAATAAGCATCATGTTAAATGTTCTCAATATTATGAATATTAAGAATCAATTATTATATAATATGTTAGTAACTAGATTCAAAGTACAACATGGTTTGATGCCCAATTACCTTTGTGATAAATTAAAATATAATTTTGAAACGCACAATTATTCCCTAAGAGACAACACGAAATTTAAAATCGATTTTTGCAGAACAGTTAAGCGCCAGAATAGTACATTTTGTAAAGGTCCTATCATCTATAACTCACTACCTGTAATTGTGAAAAATGCTGAGTCTATAAATCAATTTAAAAATACTTTGAGAAACCATTTTATGTCTGAAAAAATGTTTATTACAGAATTATCTTAAAATTTATGTACTTATTGTTATTTTGTTTAATGTATAAGCTTGTATTACCTAAATGTTATATTAATATTTTTGTTTGTTTTAGCTTTTTGCTATTAATAAACTATTATTATTATTATTATTGGTTCACGGCTTGGAAACCTGATAACGAAACTTGGTCAAACTTTAAAGCTGATTTGACAATTTCATTTCCTAAGCGAAAAATTTTGGGAAAGTTAATAGTCGATGCTGTTAATTTTCAAAGCTCACACGCTGAAAGTTACGCAGAATACGCTCGCGTGAAGCTAGAAAAATTAAAATCGTTACGTGGCTCAGCGGTCTGACGCTGATCTGATAGAACTGATTGCTTCTTTCATAAATGATGATAAGTGATTTGATTGCATTACTTTCAAATTTTGTAAAAATTTTGTAAAAAAGAATTTACCAGCTTGAACTATTGATATACTGGTATCAGAAAATGCCATTTTTAATAATTGTAAACAAACGTTAAAACAACTGTTAATAGTGTTTGTAGAACGAATTTATTTAAAAAACTATTCAAAAATAGACAATGTTTACGTGCCAATATCTCAGGAGCCATGGCCATTGCATTTGCCCAAAATTACGAATGTCTTGGCTACGTGCGGGTAAAATTTGACAAAAAGTAAGATTTAGTTTCCAAACCTCATGCCGATAAAACCTCTGCTTAACCTTAAAAACGTGTCAGCGAAAAAAGGGTGTTTATTTTGAAAATTTTACGGTCGATGTGGCCCCCAAAAGCTCTACAGTTATGCAGTGAATTAGGTACCAAATTTCAGTAGAATTGGCCAGGCTTGACAAAGAGATCTCGATCTCGACTTTGAAACCATGTAGCCTAAATCACAGTTTCAATCAAAGTCTCATTAGAATTCTCTGTAGATTCTTTTATTTCATTTATTTCCGAGTGGAGATAAATAACATTACTAAATTAAATTTGCGAGTGAGAAAAAAGTGGCAATTTCAGCTTGTATCACCACAATCTTCGCACCGGAAATAAGTATATTCAGTCTCATTCCAGAGGAAATTTAATTTCGGACGAAATGAGTATTTTCTCGAGAGTGGAATACAGTATAAAAACAAATCGCCTGTGCTCACGGCCTCAACTCAAATATACAGGGTGAGTCAAACCGGACGGGCCACCCTCCATAACATCGTTCGTTTTCGATCAATCCGAACCATTTTTGGTAACGTGATGTGAACTACATGTCGACAGCATCAGTGGTCCCAAAATGTTTTTATTTCATTGGCTAAAGACATGTCACTTTGTTATTTTAAATGGCGCCCTGTATATTTTCTAATTCAAGTGGCTTTTTTGATTCTCTTTACAAAGGTGTAATAAAATCATACTCTTACACTCGCTCTTACGTAATATAAATTTCGAGAAAATGTCAATTGAACGTATTCCCAAAAGTATGGATCAGGCCCTTTATTTTGCAAACTATTTACTTTATCAAAAAATTGTTCCAATAAAAGTGGAAAGGTAAATTAGATGCATCTGTTGATGTGATTAACTCGACATAATCTTGTCATAAAGAAAATGTGTATTACGTAAACTACTCATGCAGTGCGACTCGCATCAAAAGATGCACGTAAATTTATCTTTCAACTTTTACTGGAACAATTTTTTGATAAAGTGAATAGCTCGTAAAGTAAAGGGATAGATCCATACTTTTAATAACACGTTCAGTTGAGATTTTCTCTAAATTTACATTACGTAAGTGTATGATTTTATTACACCTTTGTAAAGAGAATCAAAAATGCGTCTTGATACAATAAAGAAATATACAGGGTGCCATTTAAAATAACAAAGCCAATGAAACAAAAACATTTTGGAACCACCAATAATGATTTCGATCCATCGGAAACGAACGAAGTTGTGGCCCCTCCTGTTTGACTCACCCTGTATTGTAAATGTTAGAAATATAATCAATTTAAGAACTGAAGTCGATAAGAATCTCAATATTCCTAATTTCCTCAACAACATTCCACATTCTGCAAGAAATTTAAAATTCTGTTTATGTTCGTCAGTTTTAAGGCTTCTGGAAGCCCTAAAGCTCTGACCTTTTTGCGGAAAGAGCAAATTGTACAAACCTGCCATCCCTGCAGAAGTAAACTCCTGTCGACAGTCCTCAGCCACATCACGGCATCCCCCACCTGGAAATCCCTCAGCTTGTAACATTTGGTGTGCAGATAAATCCCTAAACATCTCAACAATTCGGAGGTGGAAGCTTGAATGACAGTCTTCTTGGGGGCGGCCACAGGAACCACTTGATTCTGATTACTAACAGAGTTCTGGCTAAGCAACAAAGGTTTGTTTGTCAATTTATCGCAGTTCGCGTGATGGTTCGTGTTGTTGTTGGCGTTGTTCACTCGAACAATGTCCAGAGCCAGGGCCGAGGTGCTCTTCGAATTGGAGTAATACGACCCCTGCTTGTTCTGTTGTTGAATGTTTTTATTCTTGTCGATGAGGATGTTGTCGACCAGCGGCTGTCGATACACCGTAACGTTTTTGTTTTTGTTGTCCAACTTTTTCTTGTTGTTGTTCGTGGTGGAGAACCTCTTCCACGACAAGGCGTTGATGAAGAGCGAGTGCTTCTTGAGGTTCTTCTCCAAAGCGTTCTTTTCCGATATAATCCTGGCATTGTCGTTGTTGTTAATGTTGTTGATGTTGTGGTTGGTGGAATTGGTGATGTTTGTGTTGGGTTTGTTCTCGCGGTTCTTCACGTTGTTCAATTGCTCGTAGGAGAAGTTGTTGAGGGTGAAATCCCCCGTGGAACTGGTGGTGTAAACTGGTCGACGTTCACGGGGTGAAAAACTTAACACGGTGCCCATTTTTGGGGGTTTTAGCACATTTTTCTAAACACTAGAACTACCACTTTGAGGCAGCCCGGATGCCTCGGCTGCAATGATAGCCCAGGGGTCGATCTTTAAAGACGTCGGGGCGCCGGCGCTATGTTTCCTAGCAACCCCATGATGTCATAAGAAATCAATAGCACCTACACCCTTCTACTTTTTACGCGATCACCCTCTATGCAAAGGCATTTGCCTGGACCCCAATTACCGCTAATTTAAGATGTACATTCATCTCTGCTTTATCGCATTATGCAAATATTTTCCAGAAACTCAATTACTTAAAGGATAGATTATTAGCTGTGGGGTTTAGCTCACGTCTTGATTTATTGAAGCCACTCGAAGAATTACGAGAGGAGGGTCGTGAAAGACTTACGCCCCTGTCTGTTTTGATTTGGGGTGTATCACGTTTCGCTGAAAAATTAAGAGATCGAAGCCCGGAGGAAGATTAAATATTTACACGATTGACCTAATGAAGTAGTCAAGTCACGGGGCGAAGCCACCGGGGTTTGTAAATTGATGCCGGGCCAAATAAATAGAAGGTTGACAGGAAATTGTATTGAGAAAAAGTGCAGGAAGGAGTGGTGCAGCTAGCTCTCCAGAGACCATGTAGATGTAGCCCTAATTTCCAAGAAGTATTGACGTGAATCATAACTTTTGAAGGAATAAAACTGTATTTGACAAATCATTTTACTACTAATGAGAGGATATTTTCTTAATCCTGTGCGGAATATGTTATATTCCCCACTAATTTCAGTTAGGAAATAAATGCGTCATTTTTCCGCATTAGTGTGAAAATTTCGTAGTAATACAATAAGAATGTTGGAAATAGTCGAAAATATAGCGTCTGATGAGACGTGTTGCTAAGTAACACCTCGAGACGCAGTCGAGAAGTGTTTTGACGCAACTCGTCAATATTTTCAAAAATGTTTGCAACGTTCGAATTGTATTCGCTGAGACTATACAACGAATATAATACATACATTGGCAATTTAATGCAAATTAGAAAGACCCAAACCATGTATTATTTAACATAAAAATTAAAAACGCAATTATTATAAATATTTGGCATCCGTCATTCCAAAGCGAAACACGCAAGGTTCGGTGTTTCGCTTTGAAAACACGCTGTCACAAAATTTCCTCTGTAATTTGTAGTATCCAAGGGAACTGGAATATTTTAATTTGCTAGTACATATTATAAAAGTTGTATAGTCGGGACAATTTTTTTAAACACCACGATTCGTGTAAACCTTTCATGCAGGTTAAGAGAAAACACAAATTTTTTTTGGTGATTCGCCAAAGGACCCCGCACTTTTCTAATGGAAATTGGGTTTGGGTCAGATTTTTTTGAAAATCGCACGATACTAATCATTAGCCAATAGAAAAATTGATTTCTGTGTGTTTACCATGGCAACTCGAGGATTTCCTGGAAATTTTTGATACCTATCTAGACCAACCTAAACGAAATTAATAAGTGGAAATTTTAATGTCAAATCACAATCAGATCAGATAAAAGTGGAAATTTTTATGTCAAATCAAATGTCAAAAATCATTTCTATTTCATTTCTGTGGCTGTATCGTTGCTATTTTCTTACCGAATCTGCATTCGAGCATTAATTCATGTCCTGGAAATTTTAGTCGTGCATCCCAACAACGTAATCGGGCCCTCGTGTTCCACTCGGGACGATTAATACGTTGTTGGAATGCACTCCAAAAATTTCCGGAAAGAATTAATGCTCTTATGAGATTATAAGTGAAAAGAATACATGGTGGGTAATTTTTCGATGCTCACCATTGGGATCTCCTAAACGGTAAAAGATATGGGGTCGGTTAAATTAGAGAAAAGGTGCGCTATTTCTTGGCGATTAAATATCTGAAGAGAATTCCATGATATTGTGATTCGTTCCTGAGTTATCACAAAAAATCTGAAAATTGCCAATTTTAAGAAAAATTAATATCTTCCTAACGATTGATGTTATTTAAATGAAACTTGGATCTTTTATATTTTTGACAGCTGTCAATTGAATGGCATTTACAGAAATTTTCTAGGCCCTCTAGATTTTGAATAAAGACAGTCAACTTTTCTTTTTCTTATAGGCGTCATATTGAATTTTAACACCGCCGGATACACAGACAAATTAGCTTTTCAAAAATGTAACCAACATGGACGTTTTTCAAAAAATTTGTGAAAGTCCGAGTCACACGACCGCAAAACGTATTTTACTACTGTGGAATTCAATTGTTTTCACATGTTATAAGAAATTGAAGAAGTCGGGGTACTTTTTTGCAATTGTTTTTCATCTAAGTTTAGGCAAATTATTCATACCAATTTTCAAATTCTGACATCTCAAAAAAGTTCATGTTGAATACATTTTTGAAAAGCCAATTTTTTTGTGCATTTGATGGTGTCAAAATTCAATATGGCGGCCATAAAAGAATCAAAAGTTGACTGTCGTTATTCAAAATCTAGAGGGCCTAGAAAACGAGCTGTCTGTCGATGCTATTCAATTGACAGCCGTCAAAAATATAAAAGTTCCAAGTTTCATTTAAACAACATCAATCGTGAAGAAGATATTAATTTTTCTTTAAATTGGCAATTTTCAGATTTTTTGTGATAACTCGGAAACGAATCAAAATATCCGGGAATTCTCTTCAGATTCTTAATCATCAACAAATAGCGCAACTTTTCTGTAATTTAACCGACCCCGTATCTTTTACAGTTTAGGAGATCCCAATGGTGAGCATCGAAAAATTACCCACCCTGTATATGTTATAGAGCACGTCTTCCTGAGTAATTGTCACCATTGCGCCAACTTTCTGGACCTCACCGTTTCTGAGATATGGAGGGTTGAAAATGAGAGAGCGATAAGGCATAGAGCTAAAACGAATGTGAAGGCCGCTGTGTTCACCTTGGCCAACGCTACATATTGTCATAACATTAAGCGGGGTAGTCATTTGTAAGTCATGGAAGATGACCATTCTTGTTATTTCTTCAGTATATTCAATGCTATTTTAACACCTTCTGGATTTTCGTTAATTTGTGTCAGATTTCTTTTATTTTTCAATATACCATGCCTGTATGCATGTAGTCTCTCAAGTATTTTTCAAGAGTTTCTTCACCCTTACCTTTTCGAAGCAATAGGGCGGAAATTCAGCGTTTGCTGTGCTTGGAAAAAATCTTGTTGTGCTTGGGCTTGGTTTTATAAAATGTAGGATGTAGCCATTTCAAAAATGCAGCAGAGAAGCGGCTGGAACATCCCCATCGTATGGATCTTTATATTCTGTGTAGATAGTAGTCAGTTCAACAGAAAATTTGTTATGCTTTTCGTCAAATACCGTCATCACCCATAACATTTGACAACATATGTTCCTTTTAAGGTTAAAAACCTTTTTAATGAGAAAGAATTTTTTCTCTATTTTCCACTGAAATGGCAGAAACTGCGAATACTTTTTTAGAACCAGAAATTGATCGTCTTTCTAATGACGACATAAAACAGGAGGCCTTGTATTTAAAATTTTAAGTTGATATGCTTAAATGGCACTTCCCGTTTACCAATTGCTTCCAAAAGGCTTTCAGGTCTTCAACGGGTCACCACGGGTCACTCCATGTACCGAATTTCAGTCAAATCGATCCAGTAGTTTGGGCTATAATGTGGTTTTAGTTATTACAAAATTCAATTTTTTTTTACCCACAGGGCAGTAAATGCGAATGAATTTTATCTTATTTAGAACAAGTATTTGAAGACCTTCCTGATGCTGATAATAAATTTTAAAAAAATTTGTTTGGGATGGTAAAATGAGAGTATATTTAAAATTGAAAATTGATGTGCACTTTCCGTGGGTCGATCGCCTCCAAACATTTTTTAGCTCTTCGACGTATAATACAGTCTCCATGTACAAAATTTCAGCCAAATCGGTCCAGAGGTTTCCGCTGTATCGTGTTTTTAAAGTACGTTAACAATCCCGAATATTTCAATTTTTGTCAAAAAGGCACTAAGAGTGCATACATTTTTAGAAGCAGAATTTGAAGGCCTTTCTTATGGTGACGTGAAAAATGGGGGTTTGCATTTAAAATTTAAAAGTTGATGTGCCAAAAGGGCATTTCCGGTTGCACGATTGGCCCCAAAAGCTTTTCAGATCTAAATTAGGTTATTAGATGCCCACGTACCAAATTTCAGCCAAATCGGTCTAGTAGTTTTGGCTGTGGCGTGTTTACAAACGTACGTACGAACATACACACAGACACATTTTAAAAACCACTTTTTTGGGTTCCTGAGACCTCAAAACGCATAGATCCGGTCTCATCTCGAATTCGAAAATTTTAGTGATTGCAGTAACCTCCCATTTTTTTTAAATTGTGATGGGGTTGAGGAGGTTAAAATATTTCCTTCCTTAATGTCAAAAATGTCAATTCGCGTACTTCGAAAAAAGTAAGTGGGTAAACCTATAATTATTTGTGTGTATGTATAAGTCACACCTTCAGTCTTCACTCTGCGCCCTATTATTTCGAAGAGGTAAGGGCGACAAAACTTCTGAAAAATTCTCGAAAGACTACATCATGCATACGGGCAAGGTATACATATTAAAAAATTAAAGAAATCTGACCCAAATTAACGACAGTCCAGAAGGTGTTAAAATAGCTTAGCATATGCAGAAAAAATAACAGAATGGCCATCTTCAATGACTTGCTAATGATGCCCCGCTTAATGCCATGACATTATGTAGCGTTGACCGTGGTGAGCACAGCGGCCTTCACATTCGTTTTAGCTCTATGCCTTACCGCCCTCTCAACTTCAACCCTCCATATCTAAGAAACGGTGAGGTCCATAAAGTTGGCGCAAAGGTAACAATTACTCAAGACGTGCTCTATAACCATGTACTTTTCCATAAAATCTGACTCAAACTCAATTTCCATAAAAAAATCTAAGAAACGGTGAGGTCCATAAAGTTGGCGCAAAGGTAACAATTACTCAAGACGTGCTCTATAACAATGTACTTTTCCATAAAATCTGACTCAAACTCAATTTCCATAAAAAAAGTGCAGGGTCCTTTAGTTTTTCGATTGGGATTATGAAAAATCTTATAAGTAGGTGAATACTCGTTTTAGGGAATTAAATGACGGTTTGTCTTATTTGAAAACCTATTTACAAAGACAGTTCAATGTCCACCTCGACAGTTAATGGGATTGTTAATAATAATAATAATAATAATAAATTTATTTCCGATTGGCAAAATACATTGCATGGAGAAAGTCAAAGACATAATCAACAAAGAGACAAAACAATGGAACACAGACGACAATCGTTGTCTTGTTTATGGTGTAAACAAAAGAGGTGCGCTAAATGAGCACATTTGAGTAGGTGTCCCAAAACTGTCCGGATTGACCCCAGCGACGGTGTAAATTGTTAAGTTTTCCCTGATTAACGATTGTTTGTGTGTGTCCCTATAAATATGTTTTGGTTGTGCGGGTAAAATATTGATTAGGTACCTCTACCTACTTATCTACCTACGTTCCATTGCTCTTCTTTGTGTATGTGAGGGGACGTGGCTAATCAGTATTCTGTGCTTTTTCATTAATGATTTTAAACCTAAAACCCTTTGAAAAAATATATCGAACCGAGGGCAAGGACCTCAATGTAGGTAGGTACACTCGAGTGCAAGTGAGTGGTAACGATTTGTCAATACTAGTAGGCAGGCAATACATTGGCATGGTCTTCTAATCTTGCTTACATTCGAGTGTACCTACGTATAAATACAGTGCGAGTGTGAAGTTTAGGATAAAAGTCCTTAACTTTGTTTTCTCAAATGGAATGACACTTCTTTCTCAATGAATTCGAAATTACGATTTTTTCTGAGTTTTACAAAAACATCTGTCATATTCTGAACAGGAAGTGCACTCACGGCCACCCTAGATTTTGAAAAACATCGAAAAAATCGGGCAAAAATCAAGATTTATGAAAATCGCAAATACACATTTTCCTTTTGTTTGTCTTTGATTTTTTTTTATTTTTTCACATTTCACTGTCAAAATAGCAAAAACTATTTAAAAAAAGTGTAATCACGCAGTTGAATTTGTATCAAAAGAATAAGGTTGACGTGTATCTGCGATTTACAAAAATGCTGAATATTGACCGAATTCTTCGATGTTTTTGAAAACCTAGGGTGGCCGTGACTTCACATTCGGTCAAGAATCATACATGTTTTTATCGCAAAAAAGGCAATTTCCGGTTAAACCGGAGGCTTCTTGGCAGAAATCGAAGGCAAAAATTGAAGGAATTTTATTCCAGACTTTACAATTTACACTGTATTCAAGCGCTATCGCTATCTGTATACCAATTGGGTTTTTCAATATCGGAAATTAGGCAATTCTGTCATAATGTGACAGCTAGTTCGTATTCGGTATATGACCCATTGACTTTCTCAATTTATTCAATTTAACAAGAAATTGAAAACTGGAAGTTCTCATCAGTTATTGAAAATTCCAATCCAATTGAGAATTCTAATGCCATACAGAGGATAGTGATTGGTGATGGCGACGTTATTTTTCATGTTTGTACAATTTAGAAGTGGCAAATAATGCAAAAGAGGAATAATATAATTATTGTTGATGTTAAGAAAGTTATATTAGAGACTGTTACAATACTGTATAAACTGACTGTCTTAGATGTTGGGATCCCTATAAAAATCAGTTAAGTGTAAGTCGCTTTTAAGTAGACATGTAAGGGTTAACAGCTATCCTGAGTATTAAGGAAATATTTTAAGTGAAGTGAGCATTTTTGATTTTGATTTTCTGAATAAAATAGAGGACAATTGATTGCATATTATTAGCCTTAGATCTCAAAAGACTTTTAGAGGGATTTTAGAGTCCCCTGAAGTTGCGGAAGGGTAACAAAACAACCTTAAAATATGTAGATACCTACTTTTTTGCGTTACAAGCAAAAATGAGTTAAACTTGGTGTCGAAATCTTTGTTCCCTTAACTCCTGATATTAAACTAAGTTATTATGGTGGTGCTGATGGAAAGTACGCAGTCGAAAAATAAAATAGATCCTCAAAAATTCCGCTAGACTTTGTAAGGATCTAAAATTTGGCGCCCCAAGAAGGTCGCCTGACCAATTTAGCTTCAACACGGCCCTGAGTAGAGTAGGCAAGTCGTACAATAGTTATTTTTTTATTTTTTGGAGTCAAAATTTGCAAACTTGAAACATCGAACACTTAATTGTCAAATACCACTTTCTGTAATATACTGTTTTCATTTCCTGTTTTACTTTTCATTCTCAAATAGAACACTTGTATATCACATTTTTGGAAGTTTTGAAAACTCATGCCGCACTATGCCTTATTGCTCTAGATTGGTCATTTCCAAGGCATCTTGGAGACAATCAACATTTGTTGTTTCTTCTACACCGCGCAGTGCAGTACAGACCAAAAACGGCATTACATAGGCACCTATAATCTATAGCCAGTTAACCTGAAACAAAATCTACTTTTCGTTATCAATAAACTGGCTCAAGTTGACAATTTATTAGCCGACTTAATGACGAGATCTCGCGATCTAACTTAAACGATAACTAAACCTCCTAGCTGAGGTTTTAAATAAACTTAAGTGACTTTTAACTATTGAAGACAGTACGTACTTATTTTATTCTCCCCTGAGCTTAGCCGAGATAAGGCAACGTAAGTCGTTCTACGTCGACTTATCAATATTCTTGAGTTTTTTAACTTTTAAGCTCGACTTTACCCTAAGTCTACGTAAGCATAGAATTGGTAAGTCACTCAAGTCAAAAATTGTAATAAAATCGCGATGATTTGCGCTTCAATTGTTCACAAAACGAGTTAATTAAACCACTGACCTCACCTCACACATTTCGACTTGAGTAAAACTTATTACAGGTTAATAGGTTCTAACCATTATTAAGACCTTGAAAAATTTCAATTTTAAGCAGATACTCGGAAAATCACATATTACAGGTATTTAAAATATTAGGTATTTGTGAAGTGACTTAATACTTTACCTACTTAAAATCCACCTCCTCCTTAATGGACAAAGTAAGAAAATATATTGAACTTAAGGCATGCCATGCGACTTAAGTTCTTCCAAACAAGTTGTCATTTCAATTTTCAAACACTTTTTAGGATCATTAATAATACTTATTGAATGTTGATATAAACTACCAAAAGAAACTTAAAAGATAAAAACTATAAATCAAATTCCATAGTTTCTACTCTGTCTACATGCCTACTTATTTCGATCCTGTAGTAATTCTTAGAGTAACTATTTAAAGGGGTACTAAAGAGAAACGAGTAAGTACCACCCCGGATTCTAACCGGATGACATTTATGCTATTTCTTTTTTAAGATTTTTTTCTATAATTTCTATTCAAAACTGTGAAAATGAAGAGTTGTTCGAACCTTTAGGAGATAAAGCGAAATCGAAGAAAACAGCAATTGATTTCGTTTAGTAACATTAGTTTGCCGATAAAATAGAAAGCTGTACAAGCAAAATGGCTATTTCCAGTCAAAACGCTGTCAGAGTCTTGCAATTTTATCTTATATCTTGAAAAAGGTAAGTAAAACATCAAATGTATAATGTTTTAACGATTAAGAAAGTCACGAGCTTTCTAATAATACTACTTTCGATCGTGATGCAGACTATATTTTTGAAAGTAATTTCTTTTTAGTACCCCTTTAAAGATTTTATAAAACAATTTCTGACAACGAAGCAGGAGAGTATAAAGAAGAAAAAACTTGTTTAAAGAGTTTACTTATTATTATAATTATACATCGAGTAACTTAAATTAGGCCTGGACGTTCACAGCGAAACTTAGAATACGATAAAACATACTACTTATCAATATCATAGTTAGTCCAGGCCACTACGAATTGCGTTCTCAGTTAGAGCTACAAGACCAACCAAAATCTGGTCAACTCGTCTATGATCATCGAATGATACATTCAGAAACGAAGCGAAAATTTAAACCAACAAAAAAATTAAATCGGTGTTTTATTGAAACCTGTAATAATTGCATACTTTCCCACATAAACCCATCCATCGCAACAATATCTTAAAGCCTCGAAAAGATAATTTCTGGAAGTATTTCTGGATGGATTTAACCGATGGGCGAGTAATAATGAACACGTGGTATGAAAACGTTGGAGGAGTTCCTTAAACAATATCTAAAAACTAATACAAGACCACAATTATTACATACACTCTGACATTCTATTTAACCTCACAAAGAGTCAAACGAGTAAATGTACTGCAACCGTTCGAGTGACCTTGAAAGCGTTCGAGAACCGTCACAGCACGCCTACTTGGGATCGAACGAAAGAGATTCCTACAAATTCTTAAAAATTATCGTATTAATCTCATTGAACAGAGCAGTCGATTCTTTAGACATAAATAATGGTGTAATAAGACTGGCACTAACTAAATATTTACAAAAATAACTCTAATATTCTTACATACAAGTAATATTAACTTGGTGTAATTCCATTCAGCTTCGAGAAAATGTACACATCAGTGAGATTACATTTTTGGCGGGCCCTCAAGGCCGGAATGTGGAAAAAATCAAATCTCACGTTTTATTTATTTGAAAAAAGGTTAACTATAAAGCTATCAGGAAGCCGTGCCGAGAATATAGAGAAGACTTGAGTTACAAATATTTACACCATATGGCATTGTTCTCTCAAAACCAGCATTAAAATTGTCGGACAGCAAGCCTCGCTTGTCCCGAGATCAACCAGGAAGGCTGGTGCCATGACTGACGATCATCACGATCATGCTCGCATAACACCGATGATCATTTAAAAAAGAATCATTCAACAAAAATATAGTACCAATCACAGCACGGATAAAATCAGCAGAAGACTTTGTTGTCGGATCAAAAACAAAAAAAAAGTCCAAAAAGTCCTCAGCCTATGCCTATTTTGGTTAATTTCACGGTTAAAAAATGTTTACTCAAAAAACACTTTTCACTGCACTATACACAGTCTGTTGTTATGATCTACGGTCTCTGTACAGGAGGTAGGTCTGTAAGGCTTGCGGTAGCTGCAAACTCATCACTTTCTCTTCAAGGTGCTGCTTGCCTAGGCGTTGGCGTATCACGCGCCGGCACAAGTCCATCAGGGGCAGGGGTTCCGCTGGAAAAAAAAACGAATTTTTTAATTTAATATTCTGGAAATATCGAAAAACCAAGGCCTTGACTATGAGGGTCATGCTTTGCTTTGCAAGGAAATTTTGACCACTTGAGGTCAATGCGCATAAATATTTGATGAGCAAGAGCAATCGTCGCCGAATAAAGGTTTGCCCTTTCAGTTCGTTATCTCGAATCGTTCTGAAGTTATGACAATTTGTCTGCAATAAAATGTGCTGAAGTTATGACAATTTGTCTGCAATAAAATGTGCAAGGGGATGACGTGAAATCTATTAGTCAAAAAAAATTATAAAAACCCATATATGGTGTGATCAAGAAGGCCGTGAAAGTTTGACGGCACATCAAAAGTTTATTCATGCTCACCAAATTACAACATAACCAACATGTACCTTAACATTAGTGAGATGTAACTATGATCAGTGAAGTCTCGACGTGCCACAAAATTTTCACGCGGCCTTCTTGATCTCAAAGTTTGTTCATTAAATTTATACTCGAGTTGTGCAGTAATTTTTGAAGAAGCATTAATTTAGATATGAATGAGCAAAATATTGTTATTTTGAACAGCAAATTTAGTATAATAGGTAATAATTAATGGGCCTGAAACTAAAAAGAAACTTATGTTTCGATTTGCAAACGTCACCTGTCAACCTTAAAATCATCCGAATACCAAAATTAGATGCAAAGGCCTTGACTAAGGGTCATGGTGGGTCCATTAAAATTTCCGCTAAAGCCCGACAGGAAATTTTGACCACTTGGGGTCATTTCACATAAATACATATTTGTTGAACAATTTTCAACGAATAACCATTTGCACCTCGTTCGATATCTCGAATCGTTCTGAAGTTATGACAATTTATCTGCAATAAAATGTGTAAGGGGATGTAAGCTATGACCAAGAAGGCCGTGAAAGTTTGGGGGAACGACGAGTGTTTCCTGTAATCACAGAATTACATCTCACCAATAATAGAATAAACTAGGTCGCGTAAATTATTGTTAGTGAGATGTAAGTGTGTATCATTAAAGTCTCGACGTGCTACTAGATATTCACGGCCTTCTTGCTCTTAAATTATGTTTGTTCAATAGTACTTATACTCGATTTGTACACTGATTTTTGAAGAAATATTATTTTAGATATGAAAGAGCAAAATATTATTTTGGAACAATATTATATTCCGGGACGATGATGGAAGATTGCTGGACAAGGCACAGCCGAGTCCAGTAACCATCAGAGTTCCGGAATATACATTTTCCTAAGTGTTGCACATTTTTTCTTCGATCGCGCAATTTGCATTTGAGAAAGATTTTTGCGATTAGTCCGGAATTTTTTTTCTGTACAGCTACACGTGTTGTGGGTTAGTGTAATTGCACCTGATAAAATGGCACTTGTCAAATTGTTGGGCTCGAAAAAATAACATTAAAATCATCCCACAGTCAAAATTAATTGCAAAGGCCTTGGTGGAAACAGTGAAATTTCCATTAGATTCGCTTTGTAAAGTCACCGGCAGGAAATGTTTACACTGATTTTTGAAGAAGCATTGTTTTAGATATGAATGAGCAAAAGTGTTGTTATTTTGGAACAGAAAATTTTGTAATATTGATTATGAACTTGAAAATAAAAAAACAAAATGTATCGATTTGCAACTTGCCAAGAAAAAAAAAAGATTGTTTTGTGGGTTAATGTAATTGCATCTATTAAAATGTCACTTGTCAAATTGTTATCGATGACGTCCGTAACCGTAACCCCTTAAAATAATAAGAATGAGCGAATAATGAATGAGCGAACAATGAATGAGCGAATAATGAATGAGTGTCAAAATTAAGTCCAGACATTGCTAGGCTAAGGGTCATGGTGGGAACATTGAAATTTGCATTAAATTCGGTTTGCAAAGTGACAGACAGGAAATTTTGGCCATTTGAGGTCGTCTCAAAATAAATATTTGATGAACAATCCACACTGAATAACGATTTGCCCTTTCAGCTTTTTTTCTGTTACAAAACGAATAACGGATGTGATAAGAAGGCTGTGAAAATTTGGATTCACAACATTACATATGTATAGGTCGCGTAAATTATTCTTAGTGAGATGTAAAAATGTACCAGTATCGACGTGCCACTAAAAACTTTCACGGCTCTCTTGATCTCAAATTTTGTTCATTCGATATTAATGGGCGGCTTGTGCACTGATTTTTGAAGCATTTTAGATATTTTCGGTCTGGAAAATATGTAATGTTACAAATGTTCCTATTATTAGTACAAAAATTCGAAGAATTATCAAATTTTATTGACATCTATCGTTTTGTTGTTGCAATTTTTAAAAATTGACGAAGTAATGTTCTAGCGATCTCACCTTTCTGCACAATTTCTTGGTGTACGACAAATAGATGACAGTTAAAAGGTTATGTTTCTTGTTTATTCCTCTAGAAAATTGGTTTTGACACTGACGAAATGAAACAGGAATGAAATAGACAGGTTGGTTCGCACCTTTCGTGAGAACGTAGCTCATACGCAACCAAAATTAATATTTAATTTTATGGCCTTAGGAGGACTGGTTATATTCGAAGATGCAAAAAAACACGTCAGAGCTCACTTTAGAAGGTCTTTCAATCAGAAAAATTATACAAATACCTTTGGTTTCCCATTCATCGATTAAAACGTCATCTGTCAAATCGTAGTGTACAGGACGAAAAAATAATAATGACAGATGACGTCACGTAAAATCTTCAAAAATAACGTTTCCAACGTTAACACTAGAAATTGCATTGGGAAGCCTGCGAAAAAACCCTTTTCCTGCATTTCCACGGTTTCACCACGTAATTGATGGCTAGAAAGTTAAATTTTCCGTCGTCATTTTTGTATCAAACCTATGTAGGAAGAGGTTCCAAGGCAATAAGAAACTAAAGTGAGATTTCAGTTTCTCTTTGCTACCAGGAAGGGCCCATCGTATTTCATACTTAGATCCAAACAATAAACGTCAATTTATATTGCCAAACGAATCTTTAATCGCGTGATTCATAGGTGCTTTAATATAATAAATTGTGACCAGACCACTATGTAATAATAATAATAATCCATTGTGAGTATTTATTAGAACCTTTAATGGCTTGACACACTTCATTTAAGTTCGCAGAAGTAATTCATTTATGGTCGCTAAATGTTAGGCTTGCTGTGTGCTTATGAGTGTTTGCTGCCATAAATGTCTCATTTGAATTAAAATTGAAGGCGTTTATGTTGTTTCTTCCGGGGAATTGTGAAATTTTGCAACTTGGCTCGTTTTGACCTTACTTTCGGTCGCCGCTGTGCTGTATAGGAAATGTAGTTTTCCGGGAGGAGTACGTAAATAATTACATAATTACAATTACGGTGGTATTTAAATGAAGCTTGGAACTTTTATATTTTTGACAGCTGTCAATTCAATGACATTGACAGGTTTTGAGCAACGACAGCCAAATTTTCTCTTTATTATGTGTATAGCCGCCATATTGGGTTTTAACGCCACCTTTTCCGATTTTCCTTGTGTATCCGGTGGTGTTAAAACCCAATATGGCGGCCATAAGAAAAAGAAAAGTGGACTGTCGATGCTCAAAATCTGGAAGGCCTAGAAAATTTGTTAATGTCATTGAGTTGACAGCGCTGTCAAAAACATAAAAGCTCGAAGTTTCGTTTGAATACCACCAATAGTTAGAAAGATATGATTTTTTTTTTAAATCTCGATTTTCAGTTTTTTCGGGATAACTCAGGAAGTAAGTAATCAAGATATCGAGGAATTCCTTACATATAACTTGAAAAAGGGCAACTTTTTTCTAATTTAACCTTCTCTCGATCTCTTATTTTCCGAGTTCCCAAAGGTGGGCAATGAAAAGTTCACCACCCTGTATATTCTCATTTTGAAGAGAATTATTCCTCGACACCTTGATTCGTTCCTAAGTTATCCCTAAAAAAGAAGAAATTGCGTGATTCTTGTTAAGATAACAGGTAGCGATTGAGAGAAACGTCAAAAAAGGTGTGATTCAAACTTTTACTGTCAAATTTAATACAGTCATAGCTTTCTTTATACAGGGTATCCCTAGCGTCAGTTAGCCGTATCTGGAGAACTATTTCTAGCATCGTCATGAAGATTTGTTCAAAGTGGTTTCAATTAATTTTGAATCGACGTAAAACATTTTCAACAATGGCGCACTTCCGATTATACCGAAAATAGGTACTAACTTCCTTATTTTAAATGGAACATCCTGTATATTATGGTATTTTTGGATTCTACGTTTAATCCTAGGTAAACTTTTACTAAGAATTGCTATGCCAAAAATCAACCGTTTTTGAGAAAATCAAAAATTTCGCTTTTTTATGTCAAGTACAGGCCTAACAACTTCAAAAAGCTGTAACATCCTTACAGTATGAAACGAGAAAACGATATTAATTTGGCATGAAGTCTAATGTTGGGTGTATCCGCCCCTGGACTCAAATTGGATCAAATACATGAAGTCTAATGTTGGGTGTATCCGCCCCTGGACTCAAATTGGATCAAATACATACAGGGCTGTTCTCTGCAAATTTTTAAACATCATCAAATTCATTGGTCAACTATTTTATGGCACATCGATGCAGAATTTCATTGTCGTATCATTTTAACCAACATGTTTGCCATAAATTATTTGGAACATTCCATTTGAAAAAATTTACTTTTTGACCAATGAAGTTGATGATGTTTAGAAATTAGCAGAAAACACCCTGTATGTATATGACCTAATTTGAGTCCCGGGACGGATACACCCTACATTAGACTTCATGCCAAATTAATATCGTTTGCTCATTTCGTACCGTAAGGATGTAACAGCTTTTTAAAGTTAGGCCTGCATTTGACATAAGAAATCTAAATTCTTGATTTTCTCAAAAAACAGTTAATTTTTGGCATTGCAATTCTTAGTAAAAGTTCACCTAGAATTAAACGTAAAATCTAAAAATATCATAATATACAGGTGTTCCATTTAAAATAAGGTAATTTGTACCTATAACCGGAAATGAGCCATTGATGAAAATGTTTTACGTCGATTAAAATTAATTGAAAATCCTGTGTACTAATTTTCCTGACGATGCTAGAAACAGTTCTCCAGATGCGGCTAACTGTCGCTCGTCGAAAATACCCTGTATTGAAACCATCTTAAGAAATATAGTCTACTTCAAAACTCTTTTCAACGTCAAAAACGGTTTTTTCACAAACAGCTGCGATAATCAAATTTTTTACTGTAACATAAAAAAGCCTGACCTATACTGCTCCCGTGTCTTCCGTTAGAACATGACTGCAGTATACATGCAAAATGCATTGAAATATTTTCCTAATTAACTTAACCGATTTTGTATCTTCCATATTAAATTAAATTAAATATTAAATTGGACTGGTTGTGGACATTGTGACCATTGCAGTTCAAACGTCGACAGCCCATAATTATGAAAATGTATTGAATCTCCCCGTCAATTTCATGAATGTTTACACAATTTAATTAGTGTGTCAAGTTTATACAATCACAAATCCATTGAATTATGTAATTAGTATTGTTTACTGAAATAAATTCTGTAATCGCGGAAAATGTCAAGGACTGGCGGTCTCGCGGCTCGTGCCCGCCCACCCTCACAAAACAAAACTGTACGGCTTTTGCTTTTAACATGATTATTTTATACATTAAGTATTGAACCAATCCAAAGCAGCATTTAGTATAGCAGTAACCAATCAAATCCTGATTACAGTGATAATACTACAACGTTAACTTGACACTACTTACTCAATACTTTAATTTACAAAATATTCTGAAAAATACGATTCGTAGTCTCTTGGTTGCCTTGTTGAGTCCTCATGGGGGCACTACTTGTCAAATGGTGGTTTTTTTTCGGTCAAAGAGGACTCGAGCAAGCTCTCGTCCTCTTTTTAGTCTAAAAAATCTACCATTTTGACTCGTAGTTGACAACCATTCGGACGTCAAAACCCGCGGCAATCAAGAGACTACTCGTCGTATTACTATTGATAATTAAATTTACGCCAACTCAGTCACAGCCTCCTGCTGAAAAGCGCACGTTTCGTCAACGATTTGTCATTTGTGGCAACAATAAAAAGATAAAAATCCTCGAGCAGATCCTCGGGCAATCATAAAGGTACTTACGGTCAAGTCCGCCAATATATTTCATGGTGATCTCGCAGTGACCCCAAACGGCACTAACGATGGGGTAGAGCTTCCTGCCCTTGAGCCCCCTGAACGCCACCCCCAAGTACTGCCCGTCCACCACAAAACTAAGCGTCCCCTCATCCATATCTAACACTACTAAAAACTTGTCGGGCACTATGAAAGTCTCATCCGGCTTGAGCAGAGTCGGATACGTCGTCCCCGGTTGATTTTTGACGTCGTGGTACAATTTGTTACGACCTGAAACTGTTTCGTTAAGTTCGAAACGAAAAAAAACTAAATTTCAAGTCTCACTACCTAAATCCCACCCCCAGGACGTCTCCGTGCTGCCGACGAGACTCTGGTAGCCGACGGAGTGCAGGGGGGCCTCCGCCGTCGCGACGCCCACCACCGCGTGCGTCCCCCGTTGCCGCGTCGACCAGTGGACCTCCCAGCAGTGCATTCCCTTCGTGAAGCCCACTTTGCCCCTTATGCAGTCCGTGCTTTGGGCCACCGGGTGTCTGTGGAAGGTCAATTTGTCGTCGTCCTTAACGAAAATGTTGAGAGAGCGGTCGTCCTGGTTCCAGCTGTGCTTCAATTGGGTCTCCCTGAGGGCGGCTGGCATGTCCAATAACATGTCCAATCGTGGAGGACGAGCGTAGTCCTGAAAATTGGACGATTAAAACATCGATTCAGAAAAAAAAGAGGAAAAAAATCAATACTGGGGGGACGATCAAGCGGATGTTGTTCTTGGCTTCGATTTGGAAACGATTGAACAAAGTGTGGACGCATATTTGTGAACTACTCATACTGCAACAGCTGGCGCACTGACATCCACAATTGGCAAAAAACGTAAAAAGAATCGTAAACTTTATTCAAAAAACCTCTTTCTTCGCTGGTTTTTGCATGGGTTAAAGAGAAATGGAAATATACAGGACGGTTCATTTTTCATTGCCCACCTAACCTAAACGAGATACGATGTTGGTTAAATTAGAAATTAGAGAAAAGTATTTATTGATGATTCGGTTCTATTCTGTAATTACTTAGTTGAATTTGACTTAGAGAAACCATTGGACGGTACAAGCATGCTTTACGTTATTCCCTTGGAAATATCAATTTTAATGACATAATTTTTCAACAAGTTAATCGACATTAAAGCGAGTTCCAAGTATCACTTGCTTAAAATGATTATTTTCAGGAAAACATTGATATCTCCAAGATACAACATAAGCAATTCGCCAATCCAGTTCTTTCAATTGATTTCAGTGTTGACTAAAGCTTTGTTCACATCCACTTAAATTAACATAAATTAAGGAATTAAGGACACATAATAAGGACATTTCCTTGGAGATTGCCCTTAATTTGTTGATTCATGCTAATTTAAATGGATGTGAACAAAGCTTAATGTAAACAATCAACAAATTACAATATTTAAAATTTCTATCCAATCAAATTCGTTTGAGGGCGATTATTGCATTTAATCGCAATTTGCACTATAGTCATTAATCGGTTCTCCGACGACTTCATCTTCAACAAGATTTTTCAATCTTGAAAGCCTTGTTCACATCCACAATTATTCTTGACAGTTTCTGACTTTTCCGGCAATTGCTGATGATTGTTAAACTTTTTTATGTTATGTTAGTTATGATGTGAACAAGGATTAAGCATATTATTGTGCGAACAAAAACTTTTCCGATCTAGTAGCCCTTGCCGTGATAGACGTATGGCGTAGAATGCTGAAATTATCATTCAAAGCGAAATCTGACAGTGATGTTATCATATAATTTCCCTAGTCTACGCCCTACGTCTTTCACGTCAACAGCTACTAGATCGGAAGAGTTTTTGATCACTCTTTATAACGAGCAGACACAGATTCTATACCTACTCCTAAATTTACTTCTGGAAATAACCTAAAAATTTAATGACGTTTAAACGTCAATGAACTCTTACACTTCAAAACAATCCCGGTTAAGCTAAATCTCTTGTTATCATAATAAACTTGCGATATAACCGTACCGAATACAACTCGTGCATCGCTACTGCAATTGGTTGAATTTGAAATAATCACTCAAGCTTGTTGCCCGAATAAGAAATAGTAGTTAATAACCCAAAGCGTGAAAGTGATGTAAAACCACTTTCTCGCTTTGGTTTAAACAACATTTTTCTTCCTGCACCAGTTAAAAATAAATAATTAATTCATTTTCAAATTTGAGAACCCAAGTGACAGATCAAGAAGATCTACAATTCCTACAATTTAAATTTGGCACGCCTAGCCGTTAGTATGATTTTTACACGGCTAGCCGTGAGAAGCGGTACTTTCACAGCCCTTCTGAATCCCGAAAATCTCATTTTCAGTTAGTGTAGGAAGAAAAATAATTCGAACCAATTTGCCATTTATTACTAAACATTTCTGCCCTCGAGCTAAAGCTCTCGGGATTTAATCAGATAATAAATGACAATTTAGTTCTCATTTAAAAAACTTAACCGATTGAATATTATGTACTTAGTGGTATTATAGGCCATTATTTCTGCGATATTACCTGATTTATCCCGAAAAATATGATTTTAAAGACAAGTTGACAAGTATTTGTCTTCTAACAATAAATTGAAGCAATTTTTTTTGGACTTTTAACATTTTAAAATTAAAAAAAAAACAAAAAAATTGTACAATCCATAAATATTTTATTGAGTGTGAATTGAATTAAACCATAACAAAGTAGGAGTTGAAGTTGTCTGATTCAAACTTTAGAAACATGGTTTTTCAAAAAAGTCCATGAAGCAACTTTTCATTGTAATATTCGATGACGCTAAATTTAATATGTCGGCAGAGTATGTCGGCCATACGAGAATAAAAAGTTGAGTGTCATTGGTCAAACTATATCTACAAGGAGTACAAGGCCTAGAAATTTTTTGTCAACAAGATCATTCAATGGACAGCTGTCAAAAAAGTTAAAGTTTTTAAAGTTTCATTTAAATACAAGGGGTGAGCCACAGAGCAAATCTCGTGCACAGACGCTAGATAAGTTTTGGGGAAATTCGAGAAGACCTTGAGAAATAAATCTTCGGAAAGTCTTAGAGACGAAAAGAAAAGAAACCTGGGGAATTCCAGGGAAATGTTGGGAAATCTTAGGCAATTCTGGGAGTCTTTGGAAATCCGGGGAAATCTCCGGAAAAATCTTGAGGAAATTCCGAGGATATCTGGGGAAATCTATTGACATCTGGTCCATATCTGGCATATCTGGAAAAGTATTGAGAAAGATTGGGAAAGATATCTAGTGTTACCTCCGGGAAAATTTGCGAAAAAAGGAAATATGGCGTACAAAATTCTCCCTTGCAACACATCCCTCGTTTAAATCACATCAATTGCTAATAAATGTTTTCATAAAACCGCAATTTTCAAATTCTTCATGATAAATCGGGAATTAATCAAAATCAAAAAACAGAGCAACATGACAAACAAAAATAAAATAATTAGGACAAACTGTTTTCAATTCAAAGTCTTGTAAATATTCAAATTAATGCAACTCAGTTTACTATCAATAAAAACATTAAACTGCTAGTTTTACGTTTAATCCTATAACGAGATCCAATTTGGCACTTTTTGATAGCTCCGCAATTAACCTTGCCGGCGAATTCCGAACGGGGTTAATGGATTCTCGTGATAAGGCAAGTCCGTGACACCTCAATGAATTCAGTTTGAATAAGAACTGATCAAAAATTTCAAAACCAGACAAAAATTTGTATATTTATCAAAAGATACGAAACTCAAACAACCTTGAGGTTGCAACATCCCTAAACAAACATTTGATAAAAACAATAACACAATAGAATTTTGCGAAATAAGAGCATGGTACCTCGAGGCAAACATCCTCCTCGTTGTTGTTGGCATCACAAAAAAGATACTCGATGAACATTTTTTTTTGTTTTCATCAGACGCGTATCACGGTTGTACTACTACTGACATGAACATGTTTTCGCGACACTTAAGTACTAACAGGGATTCTATTGTCTTGGCAAGCAGGATATGTAAATAGAATGCTAAACGAAAACAAAATATATTGTTTTGATTTTTATTTTTGAAAAATATCATTTGCTGCAGTGATTTAAAATTTAAATGCAAAAGTACCTTCGTTTGGGTTTGAATGTTGTATCTTGTTTGTTAAATATTTACTATTATGTCGGGTAGACACCATAACAATAACAGGATACTTCCTCGTGCCGAATGAACTTTACATAACCTTCTTCTTATTCGTCTTCTTACCTATTCATGCCTTTTGTTATCCTGCCATATTCACTGCTCAGGTACTTATTCAAAGGCTGATATTTACTTTGTCTCAGGTCAGTTTTAGTTTAAGGGCTTTTTCCTACTGCCAACGATTAACCACAAGGCAAATTTGAGTACCCGAAATTGCATATTGTGTCGCTAATTAAAGAAATTTTTAACCGTAAAAAACTATGTTTGTATTGATTCCTTAGTGGGAGACTGTGAGAGCCTATACACAGGATTGTATTTTTAAAGTGTGCCTTGTTTGACCCTTTAACAATTTTTCGCTATCTCTAATAATAATGGAGATATCGACCGAATACAGACAATTAGGACACCCTGTTTAAATAACTATAGGACCAGCCTCTGTATTACAAGGTTCCGATTTTTGAGTATTGTCTAAAGTACCCCCAACTCTCTTATTCTATAACAAAGTTTACTTATTTTTCCATTTATCAAAAATTTTGATTTTCGATGTTTCTGAAAATCTCGTAGAAAATCTAGTGTGGCCTTAGTCCTGACTGCACTTTCAGAGTATGAAACATATTTTTAGTAACTCAAAAAAATCCTAGAGGGGTGTAGAATCAAAGTGTGCAATGTCCCAATTCGTAAATTTTATACAGGAATGAGGAAAGCTGTTGTTAACGAGATCCTTAACTTATAAGAAATTTGTATTTTTTTGACATCAATACACGCACATAATATTCCCCTACATGCTTATGATCGCCGTCATAATAAAATAGTGCGATTGAGGTCGAAACTTGATTAAATATTTTGGACATTGCACACTTTGCAACTTTACATGTGGACATTGTAGTGTTTGAAGCTGCGTGCTTAGGAATATCTAACTTTGAATAACAGCTTTAAAGCACATACTGTCCCACCTGTTAATACAAAATTAGCTTATTATTATTGTTAATTCAGTTAATTCAGTTTAACCTCCATAGGCCACAATAGGTATACACTCCACGCTGAATGTCATGCTTGTTTGGTCACGTGATCTGTGCAACAGCAACTCATTGGTTGGCTTGGACATAGTGCTTTAATTCATAAATTTTTAGGGGTGATTCTACATCAAAAAAGATGAAGAAAAGTTCCTATAAACAAGTGTCCGAAAATCGCTCCTAAGGGTGCTACCTACGGCTCCCTGAAGGAGGCGTCTAAAATTTGATTTTTATTTACTCACGCATTAAGTTTTTGCATACTATCTGACATTATTAAGCATCACCAGATTACTTTAGTTACTAATTTTTAGAATCCGTTCAGTTTTGTAATTTAATAAAAATAAATTGTCCCTTCTTGATCAGTCCGGTCAATGCAGATAAATTTTGGATTCCACTTTTCTCGAAAACGGTTAATCCTACGAAGTAACAGTAAGAGGAGCTTTTTTATTCAGACAACCATACTCCGGTGAGGAAATGTCAAAAAATGGCTCATCAAAAAATTTGGGTGAAAAAATCCACAGGCCCCCCGTTTCGAACGCCCCTGGTAAAATCCGCTTTTTGCTGATAACATAATCTGATGGAGCTTATTGATATCAGACAGTGTGCAAAAAGTCGTCGCTGTAGCCCAAACGGTTCCTGATTTATTCAATAAAAACCGAAGTTTGGGCGCCCCCTTCAGAGGACCGTAGCCCCCTTAGGAGCGATTTTCGGACACATGTTTATAGGAACTTTTCTTCATCTTTTTTGATGTAGAATCACCCCTGAAAATTAATGACTGCATACCTGAAACACCCTGTATAGGTATATCTCATTTTTCGAAATTTTGGACATTGCACACTTTGATTCTATACCCCTCATTTGAAAAATCAAATTTACGATGATTTCCGGTTAAACCGAAAGTGAAAAATCAAATCTTTCTACACCTTCCGATGCGCAAAAAAAATTAAATTGAACTGTTCCGAGGTTTTTTCGAAATACCTTTCATTCAGGGTCGTGTTAGGAAATTTTTTCAAGTGAGGCGAGTATGCAATTTTGAGCCCTTTCAAAAATACTAAGTATAATAGAATGCGCGTGGTTGCGTACAGACTGCCCCTTTTCGACTTGGGCTGAAAACTCGCATGAAAAAATTTGCAAGCTAGAAAGCTCGTCGTTCGGCTACGCGTAACTTTCTTTCGACTGCTCGGAAACTTTCCTTCGACTGCTCGCTTCGCTCACACTCAAAAGAATTTAGAACGAAAATAGCAAACTAAACTTAATCGAATTCAACGGCAAAAATCTCAATCTTGTGCGCACCGCGTTTCCTGGGTACTAAAGGCACAATTTGACAACATCGCATTTGTTGTCTACGTTTAGTTACGTAGTTCAATTTAACATTGGACAAACATATTAATTTCCTACTACTCGATTTGCATAAAATGCAATGAAACAGCATTTTCCGCGGGAACCAGTATGAGCGGACGCATGTCGTAGACATCTTGCTTAAACCGAAATCTCGTGTTTTTAGGCTACGCCGAAACTTTCCTGCGACTGCTCACTTCGCTCGCACTCAAAAGAATTTAAAACGAAAATAGAAAAGTCCAATTCAACGGCAAAAAGCTCAATCGGGCTCAAACCGCGTTTCCTGACTACGAAAGGCACAATTTGACAACAACGCATCTCTTGGCTACGTTTAGTTAAGTAGCTACATTTAACATTGGACAAACATCTTAAATTTGCCACTATTCGATTTGCATAAAACGCGATTTCTTATCGATTTCAATTGAATAATGATTAATGACAAAAAAATTCTAATAGTTTTGCAGTAATTTTTAACGATTTGTAAAATGTAACCATAAGTCTCTCAGAAGCGGCTGCTTGAATTCTATACTAACTCGTGAATAATAATTATAATAATACTGATGAATGTCGTTCTAGCAGCTCCCCGCAAAAAATGTTGCCCAGTATTTTCACATTTTCAATGAATTCGCGCAAGAGTTACCTCGAAGTAGTTGGCAATACTTGGAGTTACTTAAAAATTCCTAATTGTTGCAATACATGTACAAGTTTGGCGCCCTGAGTCGGTCGCCTCACCGATTTATCATTAACACGGCCCTGTAAACCTTTACTTGTGAAAAGCAGCGCTATACAATTTCTATGGGTCGCTGAATCTCAATCAGACAATTCAGTTAATAAAAAAGTTATAAGCAATAATTGAGCATTGCTTGGCGTCCGATTCGATTTTCGTGCAGAGAATTGAAGAGGGTGCGCGGCAGGTGCCGAAAGGAACCCTCTTCCTCTTATTACCTGAGCCAGTTCCCTGGGGATAACGGGCTTGTAGGGTGCGGCTGCATCCCGGTTGACAGCCTTGACTCCTGACACCTTCTGGCCCATGCTCATGCCCCGGGCCCTGCGACGGCCCGTCTTGCACGGCACCACGGCCGCTTTATATGCACGCCTCACTTCGCACAGTCTCCCACTGCCCCCGCCGCCGCCTCCGCTGGCCACCACACTGCTTCTCACTGCGTTGCTGCGAATTCCACTTTTGTATCTGAAATCGGAAAAACAAAACTCCTGTTAGTTACAATTTTTCTCAAACGTCGTCGTCGCATAAAATGCACGGCTGGAGCCAATGGCTCGGAAAATTCAGGGCGAATGCTATTTTTGCCGTCCGGGAATTGACTGAACGATAATGACAAATTGTTCCTTGGGATAGCTTCGACAGGTGTTGCATGTTGTTAAATAGTTAACAATAATAATGAAACGGTGTTAAAATTAATTACACAACTAGAGAGATAAATTATAGTGCATTTAGTCGAGATGTATGTCGTCGGCAATAATAATAACAATAATTATTGGTGATTGAAAGGCAGATTTTTTGTTAAATATCTAATTTCTGATTCAATCTACTTACAGAGAAGCATCTTTGTGAATTTCGCTGTGGTTTTAAAACGTGCTCGTTCTGGTAAGAAAAAAATAAACATCCGGCGCATTTTACATTAATTCACCTTTGACCCAATTGCCATTGTAAATCAAATTAACATTTTTTATTTCGCAATGGACAATCCCCGACTAAAATTACTCTGGTTTGAAAGTTTGCGCGCAAAATATATATTTCCAACTCGATAAATTGATGGATTGGGTGAAAAAAGTGATAAATAAGCGTCTCAATGGAATTTACAAAAAAAAGTTTCAGATTTACGTTGAAAGTTGGTTATATGCGTAAATGAAGTATTCTGGTGTCCGGCTCCTCCACCATTTTTGCTTCCAACCTACAATTTTCCATTTCCAGTTGATCGCCTTGCAGCCTCTATTGGCAAAGGGAAAAATGGAACAGAGAAGCGGCTGGAACCTCCCCACCGCGTGGATCTTTGATTTTCAATTGGTGGACAAAACATTAAATAGAATTTAAATACCTTTATGTGCCAAAATGGCATTTATGTGGCCAAAAGTAGAAAACCATAAGGCGAAAAAAAAATTGGAAGAACCCGAAAGAATCCGGAAAAGTCGGGTTACAAAAGATTTTTTTCTGTTTCGGTTAAGCACATGCGGCACATCGGCGAAAAAATTATGTGTTCAACACGGCAAAAAAATTGCAATTTACTGCCGCGGCTGAAGTTTCATAGCAGAGGCTAGGAATCCAGCCAAATAAATAACTATTTCACTATACTCATGATTAAAAGCCAGTTTTCGCAACCATATGAGTGTGAAAAGTGTCACTTTAACGTACTAGGGTTAAAAGCGAGGGGTGAGCCGCAGGTGTACAGGTGTTAGGAAATCTTGGGGAAATCTAGGGAAATCCGGGGAAATCTAGGGAAATCCGAGGAAATCTTGGGGAAATCCGAGGAAATCTTAAGGAAATTTGGAGAAATCTTTCCAAAAGGAAATCTAGTGTAGGTACAAAATTTTCCATTGCGGCTCACCCCTAGGTTACAAGTAAAAAATCTACCTCTATTAATCAAAACTTATTGAAAATCATGGAAAACTAAATAAATTGATTATACAATTTACCTATTCATCATCATCAAAAGTTTTTGATCATACGCGTTTGCTAAAAAGTTTTCGATACCCTATTTTAAAGAAATTCACTAGTAAATATTGTGAAAACTTTAATCAAACACGTGAATGTAGAATTTTGTTTATAACAAAAAAAAATAGAAACGCTTCCATTAGGTACCATAGTTCCCATCTACTAATTTTGTACATAGCTCTTTATTATGAATTGAGGAAGTATCGAGGGAAGTATTAGAAGAGAATAATGGTATATGATTATGAGCCCATGATGAGGCTTGCTGAGTTTTTTCTACTCCTACCTGCCTATAATAATTATTACAAAACAAATGAGCTGATATCTAACTTACAAAATATAAATAATCCTCGAAAGAAACGTCAAGTTTACATTTCTCTAGCTTGGGTAGATATAAAAAGTGACGAATTTGTTATCCCATTATCGAAAACTTGTTATTTAATTTTGTCGACAACTACACTTGATGCCATTCTGACAATTCCGTCAACTCCAGTCAATTGACCGCCACAGAGTGATGCAGGAAGTCCGAAATTTAAAAAAACGCAAATTTGATTTTCACTTTTTTGTAGCTTTTTCGCCATGCACAAAAAAACGAGCGTAAGTCAAAAATTCTATTGAAAAATTGGAAAATTACATTTGCAAAAAATTTGCACACAAAAACTGAATTGCAACGCACATCACCAACTAAACAGCAAACAATATCAAAAGGAAAACTGCGAATCCCTTGGACTTAGAAACCACGAGTACAGCTTTCAAGTTTGTTTACATTATTTTGCATCAATCAATAAAACTGATCGTCATTTTAAAGGTTACATCATGACGCAATCCTCCGATCCATTTTTTAAAAACTTTCTTTTTTTATTCAGTTACGAGAAAAAACACATATTTTCCACTTTTTTTGAAATGGACCTTGATTTGGATCCATTAACATTTTAAAAGTGATTCAATCCGATCCAATTTTTAAAAAACTTTCTTTTTTTATTCAGTTACCGAGAAAAAACACAGATTTTCCACTTTTTTTGAAATGGACCTTGATTTGGATCCATTAACATTTTAAAAGTGATTCAATCCTGCTTTTATAAATTATTGTTCGGCTTTAAATAATAATCATTTAAGATAATCAATATTCATGTTAACCGGTTAAAACTGGTGAAAGATTTTTTTGCAGGCCATTAACAGCATGCATGCATTAAGGAAATCCATTCGTAGGGGACTAATTATTAAATAGTTGTTGGTCATTGATGATCAACATCCTGAGCAACCATAGAATTTTTTTCGACAAAGGAAGAGAATAATTTATTAGTAAATAAGATTCCGCAAGGATAACATTTGGATAACATTAATAATCTCCCACACAACTACCAATAACCACGTGCAAAATTTGCGAGAATGTAATTTATGGCATTTAATTTAAGAAAGGAAAAACCGAGTATCAAAATCAGCTGTTGGTCACGCCCAACTCACGATTCATAACAAGGATTGGCGCCCATGACAATAATAATTAATGACCTCTTGTTCTTCTTTGATGACGAAGTAGAATTCGGGATTAAGTAATAATAATTAGTAGATTGTAGATTAATTCGGTTCAGCGAATTTTGTTCGAGCGCGTGTCAATGTCCCCCTTTTTATCGTGTCAGTGGGGGCCCACCCGGCGCATCGTGTATAAATAGCCCCCACCGTCTGCTACTCTATTCCACTTTTTGCCGACATGTGCTCGATCAGCTGTTCATACAGATAACCCAAAAAAAATCCAACTTTCCCCACGGCCCCCTACGAAACGAGGTGTCAAAAACAATACTCCCACAAATAAGTAATTTCCCATCGGGTCTTGTTGCTTTCACCATTGAGTAATTCCTGATTATATAAAACGGTGAAAGTCCGACCGAAACAGAAACGCATCGTGATCTTGACCTTGACGTTGACGCCTCTCACTTCGTGGTTTCGAAGAACGCGGGCGTAGCCTTCTATTCGTCATAGGAAACGAACGCGAAAAAAAAAAGAACGAAAAAACAAAGAAGCGGCGGACGGACCGAAACAATCGCGATTGTGTGGCAACGGTTGGTCAATAAAGGCTGGTTACTCCACAACCGTGACGCAACAGCAACGCCCGTTTGAGCTTTCTATATACATCGTAAAATATAAAATGCAACGAATTCGCGGGCGGCCGTGTTGAAATAATTGCAAGCGCACATGGTTCGCGATTGGTCCCAGACGATAACTAAATAAGGTCGAGGGTTAGTCATCGCGTTCTTTGAATGAACTGAAAAATCCGCAATTTTGGAGAAGGCAGGAACTTTTTTACGCAGAGAATTTGTGAATTTTGCGATTAAGTTAAAGGTGACGGGTCTTAAAATAAAGTTGAACTTTGAATTGAAAAAATATCAGCACCTATACAAAGTATGCCCCATGAAAATATAGCTTCTTGATGAAAACAAATTATGATGGACTACGAAAACGACAAAATCATTACGCTGAGGTTCAAACTGTCGAACGTATCGAGATGAAATTTGACACACATACTCAGTGGACACTTTGTAGGTGCTGATTAAATTTTGAGCCACATCGCTCAACGGAAAGTGCCTTTTCGGCACATCAATTTTAAAATTTTAAATGCAAACCCCCATTTTTTGCTCACAAATTTTGTTGTCATACTTTGGGGAAAAATGTCATTCATCCCGGTGATTTTATCAACAATTAAAATAAATCGAATCAACCTTGATGCTTCTAACTCAATTTGGTCCGGAAGATGGTGACGCATAATGTGAAAAAAATTGATGCCAACAATAAAATATGACCCGTGATTCACGGTCATAAAATATCCCATAATCTTGCCAACGATCGTTGCCAACAATGAAACGATTTGTTTTCTCAAGGAATTACCTGGATTCTGAATACCTAAAAATGTTAGAAAAGAATGGCGTGCCTATAACAGCCAGAAATTTTAAAAAATGGCAGTCTCAGAGACGGTAGAAACTTCTACTTTTTCCGAGACTTTTTCACAGAATTTGTAAATGTAGCATTTAACTTTAACCAAGTCAGAATCTGTGAGACAGAGGTTGGGCGTACTGGCAGTTGTCGATCGCTGATGCTGTATACTATAATCTAAAATTAAAATGTTTTTCACCCCTAAAATGACATTTTTTGAAAAAATGGCACTAGGTTTTCGATCCGGTAATGCAACAGCTTTCGAATTCGATAGTAACAGCTTTTTTTGTAAATTAAATTCAAAATGGGCTCTTTTGTCACTGAAATGATATTTTTCGAAAAAATGGCACTAGGGTTTTCGACTTGCTGTCACGCCCGGTAATATAAATATACGATTATATAATAAAATATAATTTTCAGAGGCAGAATTCGAGGAGTTTTGATGGTGAAAAATGGTTAAAAATGGGGGTTTGCATTTCAAATTTTAAAGTTGTAGTGCCAACAAGGCACTTTCCGTCGGCTGATATGGCCCAAAATCAAATCAGCACCGCCCACGAAATATGTGTATCTTTCATCTCGATACTTTCAATAGTTTGATCTGCAGCGTAATCACAGACACAGACAGAAGACATTTTTCAAAAACCAATTTTTGCGGATTCCCAGGACCCTAAAACGACTAAAACGTAAAGATTTGATGTTTTTGGCGATTCGATTTTTCGATCGATTTTATTAACTTGCTGCGTTGAAGCGTAGAAGTTAAAACTTGAAGAAAGAAAGGAAGTATTTTTTGTTTCGTTGAATTCCGCACCGTTTTAGTACAATTTAAGTCATCTTTCATTCAAAAAGTTGGTTTTATGACGTCACTTGGCCAGGAGAGTATTTTATGATTGATGGCTCCCAGAGCAACCAATAAGGTAGCTCAAAGCATTTTTGTCGTAATCTGCTTAACCCTCTATGTTGTGTTTGCTGGACTAATTGGAAAGCCTTCTTGCTTAAAGAACTTTCCACACAAAAACGGATAACGAAGAAGCTTAAGAATCCGGTGTAAATTCAGTGCAAGAGAACTTAACACGATAGATGATGGATTTGCACGACAGTATGATAAAATTTTCCCTAATTAATAAATCGGTAATAATAGGTACATAATCTTACCGAGTAAACATTGATAATTTTGGTTATTTTCAAAAGTCGAAACAATGTAATTTATTCTTGCGGGGAAGTTTAAAGCTATTTTTTCCAATATGGAATCTCTAAATAATGTCACTTACGCACAACAAACTAAACGAAAAAACTGGGCAGCCAAAGAAAGCGGCTGAAACCTGCCCATTGCTTCGATCTTTGATTTCCATGAAGGTGGTCAATTCATCACCGCTCGTCACTGGGAGTAATTTCACACTACAAATATTTATAATTAAGTATATGATTTATAAATATAATCATTATAATGGCCATTAAGGATCGCGATTAAGGAACTGTTTTTCTCAATAATTGGAACTAAGAGGATTTCGGACAGATAAGCTTCTGCAACTTTTTTTTGATTTCAAAAAGTGTATAATTTGAGTATGGTTCCAACGCTTTTCTGACGCAAATGACATCACATTTTAACATCTTCCCTTTAAGGTTAATATCCTGTCACATTTACTGTCACCAACTATAACTTTATGTCAGTCATTGTCACTTCCAGTGGACCAAACTTTTAGTCAGTTGAGATTTTAAAGTATGTATGTACCTATACGTTAAAAATCTGAATTTTGAGCTTTTTGTCAATAGGGCACCGAAAGTAAATACAGGCAGAATGTGAAGGTGCTTCTTAAAGTGACGTCAAAAGTGGCGGTTTGTATTTAAAATTTCAAAGTTTATGTGCCAATTCCGGTTGCACCAAAAGGTTTTCATCACTATTCAACATCAATGAACAAAAAAGGAAAAGTCAAAAGTTTTCAATTTATTTTTACACCTGTACTTGAAAAATAGTAATGGCATTGAAGCGTCACGCACCACGCGTCATACGCTCCACGAGGAAGGACCCTTACTAAAATAGAAAAATGAAATTGCGGACATTGTAAGGCCACATTAATCGGGTCCTTACGAATGTCATTCTATAATTAAATTTGAAAGCCAAGTTCTATTTTCAGGAATTTGGAAAAAAGCGAGAACTTTCCAATAATAAACTGCTCGACATTTCAGGGCAAGTCTTCAACGATTTTCCATTAGTATAATATGCTAAACATTATCACACCTGACGTAACGCCAATTAAACCTCCGGACGTTAATTATTATAATCGGGACAGTAATTAGATAAGCAGTGCATTGAATTTTAATTCTCGGATTCATCCGGATCGAGGATATCCGGCGTACGGAGTACGAATACGAATGTAAGACGGGTGCATATAAACACACAAAGAAAGAATGGATTTAACCCAATTTCGAACGGCGGACCGTTTCGCCACCGCACTTCTCGTTGGGCAATTTTCGTTAAGAAACTTGGAACCGAACGGAATTTCGCAAAAAACTTGGACACTTCACTCGATTTTCTACGAGAGCGTAGAAGTGCCACATTTGTCTCTTTTTTTATTTCCAAATTACCACAAAAGTGTGTAAATTTCGGAAGAAAAAACTGTTTTACACAAAAACTGTCAATCATCACAAAGTGGCATCAAATGATTAAATAAATGAACTCGAAGTCTTGCCACCGATAAATATATTCAAAATTGAAGTCAGTACATGTTTCGGCCACGTGTAGCCATCACCAGGTATATCACAGTAGAAAAATTTTTGTGAAAAAATCTGAGGTTAAATTAAAGTTAAGCCATTATCGAACAATTTGAGTTGAAATTTTGAAAATTTAGTGAAGGATGTTCACATCCGCCATCATGTGACAAGAATACTGTTTTATTTAAATTTCTTAATATTGTATTAATCCTTCACTAAATTTTCAAAATTTCAAATCAAATTGTTCAATAATGGCTTAACTTTAATTTAATCTCACAAGATTTTTTCTCAAAAATGTTTCTACTGTAATATTGTACCTGCTGATGGCTACACGTGGCCGAAACATGTTGTACTGACTTCAATTTTGAATATATTTATCGGTGGCAAGACTTCGATCGAGTTCATTAACCCTTATTTAATCATGTGATGCCACTTTGTGATGATGGACTACTACTACCTATTGACAGTTCTTGTGTAAATTTACAGTTTTTGTGTAAATTGACCACAGCTTTTGTGTTTTACAGTTTTTGTGTAAGTTGACAGTTTTTGTGTAAATTCAGTTTTTTGTAAATTTACAGTTTTTTCTTCCGTTTACACATTTTTTGTGGTAATTTGTAAATAAAAAAAGAAGAATGTGGCACTTCCACGCTTCCGTAATTTTCACAATTTCGAAAAACTTACTTCCGTTTGGCGTACTCCATTTTTTTGGTTAATCCTGCACTGAAAAATCACTGAAACACCGGACGTGACGCTACTCCGACGACGGTTGGCATGCCGGAGACTGAAAGCTGAAGCACGTGTGTCGGTTGGCGCACAAAGAAACCGACCAACGCGCTATCAACCGCCGAACTGAACTGAAAAGCTGAGGATGAGCTTAGTCGGCAGTTCACTTTCTATTTCAGTTGGGAAATTATGTAAACGCCACCAATTTGCCGTAATCTCGATTAATATCGTGCGGTCGGAATCAGAAAGCAATCGTTTTATGTAACAGATGGCGACTTCTTTTGGAATGTCTTCACATGTGGCAGGGTTTGGGGATGGGAACCAGACGTTTACAGGTGGTGGGTTTAAAGATGATCCGGCGATAACCTTGGCCTTCAATCTGAGATTAAACACAGCAAGTACCGACTTCCTGTGAAGACGCCAGGATTCCTGGTACTAAATACGGTACCTGCTCCGAGTTTTTCCGCAAATCGACAGTTACTTTGAATAAACTGGTACAAATTGTGAGATTTTCTCGCATTAAAAACTGGTACAGTGGGACACACTGTTTCGGGTGCGCTCACACAGTTCCACTTTTACTTGTTTTAGCGAATTAACGCACCGTTTTGTCAGAGTATTACGGTGAATGGTTCAAATATTGCAAATAAATTTCATAACACGATTCTGTGAAAAATCGATTGATTTAGTTTCCATTTCAATACCAGGCGGATTTGACGGGATCAAAACTGGGGCAATGCGGGAGAAAATTAATCTACGAATAACATTTGGCACAATAAAACTAAAACGTTGCTGTTATTTTAAAATTCACGAGTTTTCAAAGCCAACCAAGCTGAAAATACCGAACAGAGCTTGGCCGTTACCTGTCTGTCGTAAATGGCAACGTCGCAATTTTCTGTAGGTTGAATTGAAAGCGCAGCCTTTGGCCATAAGCCTAGGTGTACAATTTGGTTATATTTTATTTTTATTTTGGACTGCACCGTTTTGAAAGAAACAAAAGCAATACGCTATTTAAATTGAACTCTTAAAACAATTTTGCCTTGAATCTTTATTTACAGTACCGCAGTCGTTTCAATCCAAAGTTTGGCAATAACAAGTTAAGAAAATTCATCCAGACTTGGTACACGCGTAGTGAAAAAATGTTTGAAATAAAAATATTTGCCATAAAATTGTCTACATTATTTTGTTTTTAGCATTTTTGATAGAAACTTATATTTAACGAGAAATTTTTGTTTTTCTTTTACAAAGCAGCTGTACCCAAATTCCATGTGCACTCCTCTTTATCTGTTCAAATATCATAAATAAAATGCCCAAAACACAAAAATAAACAAAAAGCAATAGTTTATGTAAATAAAAAGGGGTGGGCATGGAATTTGGGTATAACTTACTTTTTAAATGAAAAACAAAAATTTGTCGTTCAATGTGAAAGTTATATCAAATTCTAAGAACATACCTAAAATGTAGACAATTTTATAGCAAATATTTTTGATTTAATTTTTTTTCACAACATGCATAGTTTCCGAATTCAGAGTGAAAGACAGGTTTCATGGACTCCCATTTTCTCAACTACCAACATTTCAAAACGGCTGCTCCTCATTAAAATCAACTTTAACTTTAACGGACCTTTAACTTTTATTATGAAATGGGCCCTAACAAAATTAATGAAAAACTCTCGGAAAAAGAGACTAAAGATGAAGGAGCTAAACAGAAATTACATCAACTAGCACTAGTATTATGTTTAGCAAGTAATATAATTGAAAAGCTCATGATTTTCTTAATCGTAGACGGAAATACATTTGCGGTTTTACCTATGCCCTCGCCTAAACCTTTTAAGAAATAAAATAAACTTGCAGCACAACATTTTCGCCGGAAATGGCCATTTTGTTTGTACATCAGCGCTCTGGTTTATCGGTAAACGAATGTTATTAAACAAAAAATTGTCAAGTCCATTAATAATTAATGTTTCCCTTATACATTCACTAGGAATACTAGGATTGTTGACATAAAGTTGGAATTACTTTTTATTTTTACGATTTCAAATTAAAAAAAGGCGGTCTCGGAGACGGCAGGAACTTCTACGCCGCACTGCATTGGATTAATAACAGCAGCATTTATTAAATTTTTAAATATTTAAAATAAGAAAGTTGCTATGCCAAAGGGCACTTCGGGTTGACTGATCGGCTTCAAAATCTAATCAGCTCCTCTCTCGCACAGACAATACCTATATACCAAATTTCATCAAAATCAGTTCAGTAGTTTCGGCTGTAGCGTGTCCACAGACATACGGACAGACACACAGACACACATTTTTCAAAAATAGGTTTTTTGGGTTCCTGGGACCCCGAAACGTAAAGATTTGATGTCAGTTCAATTTCGAATTTTTGATCGATTTTATATACTGCTCCGCCTTGAGCGTAGAAGTTAAAAATTGGCAACCTCGGAGATGGTAGACAGAAACTTCTACTTTTTCACAGAATTTGTAAATACTTATAAAAATAGCAAGAAAATAAAACACAAAGATTTTATGTTTCTGGCGATTCGATTTTTCGATCGATTTCAGTATCTGTTCAATTCAAAAAATAAGCCTCGCCCAGATTTGAACTCGGGTCCAAAACACATCGCTTTTCCCATTTAGCGCGCTCCACCAGACACAGCCAGCGATCCTTTGGTGAAACGCTTGTGAAAGAGCTACTTGAATTCGTCCTACTCCCGAATTTACTGGCTGGATACTCCCAGTTTTTATCGGTCGTCTAGCCACAATGCTTTTACATTAAAATAGAATAAAATTCGACCACTCACCCTATTTATACTCTCTCAAGCTCTCAAGTTATTCGTTGCGAAAAACCCCACTTTCGCAATTTAAAACGTGAACGCTGAGTAAAGGGTTGAAAATATAACAAAATCATAAATATAGAAAGAATTGATAGCTAAGAAAAGATGTACCAAAAAGTCAGCGACAGCATACAGGGTGTTCGCGAAATATGTAGCAGAACTCCTACCGTAGGTTCCTTACATAAAAATAAGTTGAAAAGTTCCTATGAAGATTTGTCCGATATCGCCTCCTAAGGGTGCTAGGTCTTCTCGTATGAGGAGGATGGGGACCAGTTTATTTTTAATATTTGGGAAATGGCTTAATCTACGATATTGCAATTTGCTACATAGACTTAGGTACTTAAGGGTGTGTCATGTACAAAATTTCATTAAAATTGATGGAGGGGAACATTCAGTTACCGACACCTGCAATTGGTATTTTCAATGCAAAACCTACATAAGCAGTTCTTGAAACATTATTCACTGATATTTAGAAGTAAAATTTCATAAGAAAACTTTTATTCCTCTTGCAAAATTTCAAAATAATCCATTGATTTCGCGCAATCAACAAAAATGTGTACTATTGCATCATGCGCGTTTTGTAATTTTTGGACCACAAAGTCGCTTATGCACACTTAGCCCCCTTAGGAGGCGATATCGGACACAAGTTCATAGAAACTTTTTAACTTATTTTTATGTAAGGAACCCACGGTAGGAGTTCTGCTACATGTTTCGCTGGTTTGCATAGGCGACTTTCTGAAACTGATCGAAAAATTACAAGGCGCGCATCATGCAATAGCGTACATTTTTGTTGATTGCGCAAAATCGATGCATTATTTTGAAATTTTGCAAGAGCAATAAAAGTTTTCTTATAAAATTTTACTTCTAAAACGCAGTAAATGATTTTTCCAGGAACTGCTTATGTAGGTTTTGCATTGAAAATACCAATTGCAGGTGTCGGTAACTGTATGTTCCCCTCCATCAATTTTAATGAAATTTTGTACATAACACACCCTTAAGCACCTAAGTCGATGTACCAAATTGCAATATCGTAGATTAAGCCGTTTCCGAAATATTAAAAATAAACTGGTCCACATCCTCCTCCTACCTACGTGAAGACCTAGCACCCTTAGTAGGCGATATCGGACAAATCTTCATAGGAACTTTTCAACTTATTTTTATGTAAGGAACCTACGGTAGGAGTTCTGCTACATGTTTCGCGAACACCCTGTATACCTATTTATGAAAATTTTCACAAAACATTAAAACACAAAAACAATTAATGCAGGCGGACTTTTCTGTGTAAGATTTTGTTCCGCGTTCGCAAGAGAAGCGCATTTTTGTTGCATTTTTGTCCGGTTTTATTGGAGGCGCTCCCTATGTAATCATGAGAGGCGCATAGACGTATAACTCCCATTTGCAAGGGTTCCAATAAAATTAATCTTTAGATGAGACCCCTAGAAACAATTATTGACACAATTGCTTCTATGGAAAAGAACTGTCGTTTAACTTTTAACGGAACCGCGGTGCAAATAGGGGTAAATCTGGATATAATGTAATCGACTGATTTGGCCCAAAATCGCATCATCACCTACAAGGTGCTCACAGACCGATTTGGCCCAAACTCTAATCAGTTCTTCCGTGAATCATACAATGTGGGCATTCCAAATTTCGGCCAGATCGGCCCAGTAGTTTGGGCTGTAGCGTGTTTACAGACACAAACAGACACTTTTCAAAAATCACTTTTTTGGGTTCCCAGAACCCCGGGAGCTACAGCCCAAACTACTACACCGATCTGGCTGAAATTTGGAACGTCGACATCTTATGGATTTCGGAAGAGCTGAAAAGGTTTTGGGCTAAACCGGCCCACAGGAAGTGCCAGTTTGGTACATCAACTTTCAAAATTTGAATGCAAACCCCTATTTTTCACGTCTCCATACGAAAGCTCTCCCAATTCTGCTTCTAAAAATGTATTCACACTTGGTGCCTTTTTGGTCAAAAACGGTGCCGTGAAAAAAACCTATGTAGGTATAACTATATTTTTATCACCGGATTTGATAGCTGATTTTTTTCAAGCCCAAAGCCTTTGTGCCATTTTTTCGAAAAATGTAATTTTAGTGACAAGAGGGTCTTTTTTTGAATGTTTCTTAGCAAAAAGCAGTTTCTTACTATTGGATTCGATAACTGTTGCATTGACGTATCAAAAATCTTAGTGCCATTTTTTCGAAAATTTACAATTTAGTGGCAAAAAGTTCCCGTTTTTGAATTTTTCTTAGGAAATAAGTTATTATTATCGAATTCAATAGCTGTTGCATTGCCGGATCGAAAACCTTGGTGCCATTTTTTCGAAAAATTTCATTTTAGGGGTGAAAAACACTTGTATTTTAAATTTTAGTAAATGAACGCCGGGCACAATGCGCAACACAACATCAGCACCCTACCCACGGTCCACCCAGCCGCGCGCTCATTTATTGCTATATTTACAAATTCTGTGAAAAGTAGAAGTTTCTACCATCTCCGAGACTGCCAATTTTTTTGTTTAATGGTTCTTTATAATTATTCATGTCACTGATGGTCACTATCCAGAGAATACGCATCGGAGGGTCAGTAGGGCATAGGCAATAGATGTTTACAAGGGCCACACTGCACAGTCCTTATTCCTATATTCCCTAATACAAGAAATTTTAAAAGCACCCGTAAAATTATCTTCAAAAGCAGGTAAGAAACGACTGTCCAAAATTTGTCCAAAATAGCACTAAATTCTCGACTAAATTCCTCACCAAAACAATATAAATAAACAAAACGTAACTTGCAACATCCCACATTAAAAGACGCAAAAATTTTGCCCCAAATCATGTTCACCAGCGCTACACGAATGGATTAATTAACTATTAGACAAAGCGAAAAACGTATTCAATAATCAAGGAACATTTGGCATTTACGACTGGCAGCTAGCGGCCAAGCTCTGGTTATTTTGAAATTAGGAGAACTTTACCAAGATTATGACCTCCTTATCTGAGTCGACACTTCAATTCAATGAGCTAGAAAAAGACCGGTGTCAGGAGTGGCATGTTTTCTTGTTACAATGCCTTTTCATCTTAGATGGCAACTCAGAATATTGTCAACTTTGCTTTCCAGCTACTTTGACTTGTGACACATTAAAGATACCAAAGTTGAGTTTCAGAAGGAGAAGAAAAATCGTTTGGGAGTTAGTTATTGGACAGATATGTACATGATATATGGGTCAGGAAGGCCCGCGATTGTGCCGTACGCGATACAACGTCCAATGTCCTTGTACACCCGACAAATTATTCAATTATGCTAATCGAGTCGGTTGCGACAGATCAATAAAGAAATAGATGTACATACTTCCAAAGTAGTTAGCAACACAGATCGTCATCATCCAGTAAACAAGATGGTCAAAGACACACGATCACCTGACACCAAGGAGATGCATCAACCTGGAATTTACAGATTTCTCGCTATTTTTTCGCGATAACCTTCAAACTGCAGACGCGATTTTTCCATATTTCATCGATTTTTTTCCACACACACAAAGTGACGTGACCCTGGCCTTGGTGTTACTCAATTTCGAAAGGTATGATTTTTTGAATCGTGATGAGAAATAAGTAAAAAATTAATTAACGACGAAGGCGAGGAGCCAATTAATCAATCAATGAGCATGCTTTACCCACATTTCTAATCTTTCAATTGTTTGAAGTCGACAACAAAATATTTTGAAATATGCAAAGGTTTTTTTCGTAAACAAACCTTGATGAGAGAGAGAGGAGATTGGATCATCTGATCGTCGAATCATCATTTTCTATTGTTGATTATTGTGAAATTCTCCAACTGTTAATTACGATTTTCTTTTGTTGGGAACATCCTGGACGCACGTTAGGGTGGAACAAACTTTCACATTGTTCATTTTGCGGCTCGACTGGGGTAAACGGCCGAATCGTATTGATTTTGGAGGACCTCCAGACTACAATTTCGTTTGATCAATTCACCAACTTCCACGCTTTACATAAAATTATATAATTTCGATCCAATTAAGAAATGAGTGATGGTGTTTTCTGTTTACACAAAGATACATCTGCTCATCACTGTACGCCCGTCATCGATTACGATTACCAAGACAACAAATTACTGAAATGGTATAAATAGAATATCACCATCACCTGTTGCTTTTTCTTTGCAACTTTTACAATAAATTATGTGAATTTTTCTCAACAGTGAGTCACATTGGCGCCCTTTTAATTGAACTATGTTGAAAGCATTCAAACAATGCAAAAGGAAACGAAAGAAGGCCACAACGGATAAAATTTTACAAAGTTGGAAAAGTTGTCTCGGAACGAGTTTATGCAACAGCGACCGCAGATATTTCTCGTTACACGCAAAAATCCTTCATTTACCATCAATTGCCCACTCGAAAAGCATATGTCCATGCGGTAATTGCCGTAACACATCCGTCACGATATTATTAAAGACACCTGTCTTACCTTATTGCACCATAATTATTCGTTTAATTATTATTTTTTTACGTTCACATCGCGAGGCCGCCGTCCTCACCACGGTGGAAATCCTGGATACATAATATTCACCCTGGCTTTCTACTGTCAATTAGTAAAACTATGCGGTATTAATATTATTGCCGAGTTTATTGGAAGATAAATTTGAATCGGCCTACTTCGTACTGATTTGAAAGTGACAGGTTTAATTTTGTTTTGAAAGGGAACGAAGAGAAATGTCAGATATACGTAAAGTGGTACGAAAATGTTAATGTCATATCGTTGACCGTCACTGATATTTTTTTTATTCAAGGCCATGGGAATTACCGAGGCGGAAATGGGTGAAATCCGCTCGGTACATTGGACTTCAAAATATGGAGCGATCGAAAAAAAAGTTAAAACGCATCCTCAGTAGCGGGCAATGAAATTGAAAAATATGTATCTGTGTGATTATTTATTTCCTTTGTGACATCTGCCAATCATTTCGTAATTAAATGACTTTCATTTTTCAGGCCACCGAGGATGCGAGTTTTTTTTTTGGATCGCTTGATACATAATATGCAATTGGAACAAGTCGAGGGGTTAACCGCTCGGTAAATTTCTCAACACATTCCTTATGCTTCTATAGTCTATCATTCTAGCTAGCTTCGGAAAAAAAACATACCAATTTGGAGGAAACCCCAAAAAGTGTCACATGCCTAGTTTGGCCTTCAGAAACCCGAGTCGAAAAAATTATTTGTAGAATAAAACTCTCTTTTTGCACTCGCGTGCTCGAGGCACTAAAATCGCTCTTTAATGGTACACTTTTGCGGGACTAAAATGCTGATGATAGACAATTTTATATAGAGAATCCCTTAAAAATCTTGCTTTGACGGACAAAATTATTTTCCAAAGCCCAAAAGTTCAAATTATATACCACAGAATTTGAGTGCCATTTAATCCTTTGCGTGATTGGCCTCGCTTCGCTCAATGATGGATGTTATTTATGTATTACGTATATAATGTTGATTATTATTACCAGCATCAGAGAGAAAATGGAATTTACAGAAAAAGTACCTATAAAGGACCCCCCGCACCATCCTTATGGAGCAACGTACAGTTTTTGTTACAAAACCCCCAAAGACATAATTTTCTTATAAGAACTATACATGTAATGAAAAATTGTTCAATCGTTTTCCCATATAATTTCACATGATATAAATCCGGGGGCACCTTTCTTACACATGTTATTAACATGAAAGTCTCTTGGGTATGTTTGCTTATTATGCTGGGAGGAGTAGGTTTACTACCTCGTTTACTACGATCTCAAAAAAAAATGTGTATCTCTTTATGAGAAAATAGTCTTCGGGAGGCTTTGTAGCAAAAACTGCCTGTATCATTTATTCTGCCAATGATAAATTTTAATAAGGAGATCGAAATCTACAACATAGTAAAATTTCAGCCAAATCGGCTGAAAGCCATTTTTCTACTATATTTTCTCATTTTTAGAAAAAGTGTAAATAGGAGTACCGAGCATGGCACTACAATACTACAATACGATGTTATCTTTTTACACAAAATCAATTAGCGAATATAGTAATCAGCACCTATAAAGGGCCTTCGAAGCCCTAATTTCATCTGATATCTTCAGTGCCCTTCGAATCCTTAATTTCATCTTGATATCTTCAGCAAGTTGGGCTGTATCGTAGGTAGAGATAGACGCACAGACATTTTCCATCGAAAATATTTTTGTATTTTGAGTTATTTTAATGGGGGGGGGGGGAATAAATTAGAAGCACTCGTTGTCACAGTTTAGTAGTGCCCGATACTCCTATAATATAAATTCTATAATTTACACTGTTTCTGTAGATTTACAGAATATCTGTTTTGCAATTTTTTCTCCACCTAAATTATAACATAAGAAGTCTTCGAATATCCTGACAGCTCTCTTCGCTTTTGCACTCTAGGCAGTAATAGTATATTACATAACGAGAGTTGTAAGAAGCATATTACGCACGTGTGGAAGAAGTTGTACACGAGCCGCATAGCGGCGAGTGTATAATTCCACAGTGCGTAATTGCCTTACAACTCGAGTTGCGTACGATACTTTTTCTACGACCACACAATAGGGACTTAATTTTTCTCAATAGTTGGTTTCGAGGTTGGTTTAGTAAATTGAAGAACTTCTTTGAGAGGAATATTTCGGAAATATCCTGGGACAAGTTAACCTTATTTTTTTGATGTGAATCCAGATATTTTTAGCACTTCCGGTTCAACCGGAAATGACCATAATTTTTATTTTTCAAATGGAATCATACTTTTTCTAACATGCATTTCTCACAAAAGATGTTTTGCAAATTTACTCTGCATTATTTTGGTTCCTCAAACGTTTTTTTCCAGCATAAATAATTGATTCGTGCTTACAATGGAATTACTTGCCTTAAAGTCAACTAAATTAACAGTTTATTGTTCCTGGGTACCAAAAACCTGCCAGTATTCTATATTATGACAATTTCTTTAAAATACCTGCTCAAAGATTCAAGATAATACGAATAAATACAGCTTACCGGTCCTAAGGCATTTTCAGACGAAAAGGTCCTGCGATATAACCTAACTTTTGCACAGAAGATTTTTATTGATTCTACTTCCGATTTTACTTTGCAGTTGAACTGCTTTTATCCTGGAAGAGGAGTAGTCGATAAGTTTTTAAAACGTCCTAATAAATAAGGGGAGAATAATGAATTTTAACAATAAAATTGAGTGAAAAATGACATTTGACAAATGACAATTGAAAACTGTGCGATTTTCACTCTTTACGCACAGTTTCAGGTTTGCGTGCGTAAGGAACGGCTTACTTAGTTTGCACGTTGTATAAAATTGGCTATTTACAATAGTGGTCGTAGAAAAAATATAATAAAGTAATATGCAATGTTGATTATTATTACCGGTAGGGAGTATAATGGACTCACACTTTCCCTATGGAATAAAGGGAGTTCACAGCCGTCATCTTAGAAACTATTTGCCTCGCTTTGCATTAAACGGACCATTCCCCCAACAAGAAAGTTGATGGTTTTTTGATTGGTCGTGGATAAAGTTCGTTATTAATCCCTCAGCTACCTAATAAACTTCGGGATTCAAATTGTACTTTACTCCCTAGATAGATAAATAATAAAAAAATAATAAATTAAATAAAATAATAAAAATACCTAGGTACTACTTACAATTCACGACCGGGAGTGAAGTCAAACTTATTAGCCTAATTTTTTTAAATATGTAAAGTTGATTATTATCGACAGGGAGTAATGGATTAAAAATTTCCCTAGGGAGTCAGTTGACCTTCATAAGATCAATAATAGACAGCTATAATTTTTGAAATTATTTGCATTGAACATTCAATTAATATGACAAATTAGATCTAAGGACGTAGCTCGCTCGTACATAAACTTTAACTTCGGGATTAAAATGGTACTTTATTCCCTTGGTATCTTGTTTGGTGCGCTTTTTGTACTACCATATATCTGCATTCTTTTAAAAGAAAGCGATGAATGAAAGTGATGCTGGCTAATAACCGAAACAATAGGTACAGTAAGTTTAGGGGTCTCTGCTTCAGGCTCTATTCACCCATAGCTATGGGGTATGGCATTTTCATATTTGTAAGCTGTACCTATGTACTTATTTTCTTCTTCTGCAGCGCCTTAGAAATTACTTGTTAAACAAACGAGACATCAGCCTTTAAACAACTTGGCTATAGAATTAAACGAAGAGCCTTTTAAAAATAAAATCCAAAATTTTGAGAATCAGAATCTCAAACTTTCTTCGATAGCGAAATGTCCGGTTTTCGCAGTCTAGAAAGTAATATTTAAAATATGATATACATTTGACGTTTTAGACTTTCTTAGCAAACAAAAACGAGGAATCTCGTTAGTTTGTGACCATCAAAAAGCAAAATCAATTATTATAAAAATTGCATTATTTCGATGAACTATCCATCAAATGTCAGGTGCCGCGAACCGTTAGACGTTAGACCTATTCGAAAATCGTGTTTTCTCAGAAGATCGCCCCTTATTCAGGTAACTCCAGACTACCTGAGATTTACAACAATGTGATAGAGGCCCCACATCTGGTCGATTCCAAAATATGGACTTTTACGCTTGAAATTTTGTTTAACTCGATTTAAAACAAAACCTTGTTTGTACTTACGGATTGCGGTTAAGATGAAAGGTTTTCATGATATCCACAAAGAGATAAACCAGACCACTATCTCGAGACAACCGCAACACAAAATTATCCACAAAAATCCACCGATCCATTTTTACGAAAACCCATATTTATTTTGAGTGGCACAGTGGAAGGGCTCGGGGTAGACTGAAGCCGGTGGTGGAAAACGGAATCAACCCTCCGCAACAACGGGGATATCAAAACTACCTTCCAGCCGAGCTCACCCCAAGAATACTAATGGCCTCAACGCAAAGTTTGGGTGTTACCAAGGGCCCTAGAGGGGATCCCGGCTGCCTCGGCGATAAGGCGAACGAAATAACCACCGTCTTCGAAAATGTTTCGTTTTCACAATTCCGCGGAATTATGAAACTGTGCGACCTCAAGCTAGAACTGGCTACCTTGGCCTATAATCGTGAAATCGTTAAACGCTGCTGTTTACGGTGATGAAAATATAAAAATCCTGCGACTTCTGAACCTTCCCAGCTGTTTAGCATGCGGCCCTTACCGTTACCAAACAGAAATAATCTCAGTTTAGGGACCATCTCCAACGACTTTAAAGGCCCCAAAACCGGTTTAATGTAGAAAAATTCATGGGAATGAAAGGGTTGGATAGACCCGAGTATGCAGGTAATGCCCACAAAGACAAATATTATCCAGACCATGATATCCCGACCGCAAAATGTTTGCGAATTCGTTAAATTAGAATTCTGTTTGGTTTAGTTAATTGGATGCCTTTAGAACACGTGTAAACTATGATTTTAATTTACGGCAGAGCTGGAGTTTCTCCATTCGAGACTAAAAATACGCCGGAAACACAAATTCCTTACCTCCGCACCAGAACACCACGAACCGAAAACTCGAACATACCTGCAACAGAGCCAAAATATAACTAATAATTTGCAACAGTCAAATTTTCAACGGACCCCCGAGGATAAGCCTCTTTAAATTATTATTATACCCCCCAACTTTCTACTTTATTGTTGAGTCCTGGGATTTGCTTGTCCATAAATAGTTCTCGGAAACATCAACAGAACTGCTTTATAAAAGGCAAACCAAACTGGTCATTCTGATACCAAAAAGAGTTATTCCAACCGGTTGTCCACAAGTCCATTTTTAAAACCTTATCTCCATCAGCGAAATGGACAAACAAATTCAACCACAGCATGAGGGTATTCATTTGCCCGAAATTGAAATGAAATTAATTCAGTCAGTTCTCTCGTCTGGGAGATGCTGAGATAATGGGAATAAAATTGAAACTTTCTTATTGGGACGAGGTCTCGGGGTGGCAAACAAGATCTTTCCTACGAACCAGAACCAGTAAGTGGACGTCAACAACAAATTACAATAATTACATAATTGGACAATTCAGCCAATCAGTCGGGATCGTGGAATGCCCTCCATTAAAAAAATTATGATTAACAGTGACGATACGACCTGTTTCAGCCACCATATGCCTGTAAAAATTAATTTTTGAAGGGTGAAATTTTTATCTCTTGGCGGTGCGACAGATGTTGGGCGTTCGACTGATAAAAATGAACAAAAAAACCTGACAAAACATTTGCGTTGTGTCGAACTAGTAAAGGGAGGCGAGAGGTTAACTATACCTGGGGCATAAGTTCATTCGTATCGAAAAAATAATAGTCGTTTATGTAGCAAGGGCGTAAAACGTGATTTTTGGCTTTCCGTAAATTTCTGCACAATTTTTGCTGCTTTCAAAATTAATTTCAGATTTTGGGCATTTCGGTCTCGAGCACACGAAAAATCTCTTCAATTTAGGATTTGCCATACCTTGGAATGCTTAATAAAGTTCTCCTAGGCTACCACCCTACCACAAGGGCTATCAATGCATATATCATTAATTTTATAAAAGAAACAGAAATCGTTAATTTAGCTCAATAATAGCAATAAAACCTAAAAGGCCCTGTTTTAATGTCTGTTTTTAGGTACCTACATACTGAAAGCATTCAAATCCCTGGATAGGTAGGTATTACATTTTCCCGAAAATTCCAATCACAGTTTGTCTAGTTAAACATGCAATAGCCTCGGCAATAGCTTTATGTAACAAGTGGGGAAAGTACAACAATTCCTTACGCGTACACTTATTGCAGAACGAGGCGAAGCCGAGTTCTGTAAGCACACAAGTAAATAAATAATGCATTTTCCCACGTGTTACATACAAGATTTTTCATAATCCCGACCAAAACATTCAAAAACTAATAATTGGTGAAGCATTGACAAATATTTGCTGTTTTTTTCATAACCGGCGTGAAACGTTTAGTTTAGTCGTCATGCGGATCGTACAGCGATTGAAAAAAATAACGAAATAATTTTTGGATAATAATTTTTCCCAGTAGTGCGGAAATAAATTCACTCGAAATTCACTCTTCGCACTGTTATTCACTTTTCGGATCACGCATTTCCCTGAAATTAGCGGAAACATAGAGAAAAAATTACATTTCTCACACGGGATTATATGAATATAATTAATACGTACTACTACTATAGCTGGATCCCCGGCGTTGTTCGGGTTGTTTAAGGCGAATAACAAAAATTAATTTATTTTATTTTACTTATATGGAGAAACGGGCTTCAATAATTATTTACCTAGGTGCATCAGAAACTGCAACCAAAGAATAACCGTGAACCCATTGTCCAACTCAATTCTTGCTGTTTATTGACACTGACAGGAATTTTGACGTAAATGAAAGCCTGTTTGACAAAACAGAAAAAGCTCCTGACTCACCGTTCCCGTGTCCGATTATATGTATAATTATGTTATGTATGGAAAATAGATGTGTTGTTAGGGCCTCACAATTGGACAAAACGTCAAAGCGCTTCAATACGTGCTTCCAGCTGGGGGGCTATCCACTAGACACTTTAAGCATACGAAAAGTTCCAATTCCACAAAGTTCCAGAAAACAGCTCGTTAATTTAAAAATTACAAAAATTCCAATAAAATTTGAATAATTCCAAAAAAGTGCAAAAAAATTCCAAAAATTCCAAGACTTAACCTTGAAGACTGACGATCCAATGCATTCACGCATGCGCATTACAAACTACATAGAAATTGACAGTTGATCTGTCAAAAGACGCCATTTGACGTTAGGCTGAGCCCCACATTGGACTGAAATTGGATTGGAATTGACCATAATTGGAACGGAATACTTCGAAATAATTCCAAAAGTTCCAAACATTTCCAAAAAGTTCCAAGAAATTCCGAAAGTTCCAAAAAATCCCAAAAATTGTAAAAAATTGCAAAGTTCCAAAAAAATTCCCGCAAAAGAGTGAAATTTCAGCAAAAGAGTGCCTAAAAGTGCCCACTTCATTCCCGGGAATCCCGGGAGTGCAAAAAAGTTTTTGTTCAGCATTTTTCAAATTCCACGTATCCTAAGTTGTGAGAGATTCCAGTATTCCAACGATGGACTCACTACTCTTTCTTGGATTATTTGATGGGAAAATATCTCCATCCGGCCAAAACTTTAACATTTTATTAATTTATTGGCAGAAAGCGAGAAAAACGAACCTTTTGGTGGCCGCGATTGATGCTTGTCACTTTTTGAACGCGCCTATCGGACCATCGCGTCGATTATGGCGTAGTTTTTTGGAAGTCTGACTTATGTTATAGAAAAAGGATACAAAAAAGGAGAGAAACACGAGCAGCACATTCTATGGTTGCTCACTGTTTCGAAACAAGTATGTATAACTGCATACAGCAGCGTTGCCATAATTGCACGGGAATTTGAACTCGCTTCTTCGTCGCTCGTTCTTCAAACGCATTTCCTCGTGGTGTAGAAACAGAACGTTACCTTAATGTAACTTACTTAAATTGTCATTACAGGTCACTGTTAAAATCGAGTTAAACTGATTTGAAAAAAGTTTTGGTCATTCTTTCAACAATCCAAGCCCCCGTACTCACTCTATTTCAGCATAATGGCCGTTTCTAGTTCAAATTAGACTCACAATTCGCTTATGGAGAAATTTAAAAGGCACTCTGGATCTCCCCTTATCAAAGGGAGACGACTTTGCCGCTCTTTCCAACTCATTACAGCACAGACTAAAACAGGGTCGACGATAAATTTAGTCACAAAGCTGGAAGCAACACAGCTGTGCGACATACATGTTTGATGTGTGTTTATGTGCACATCTCCCACCGGATCAAGGAAATATTTCGAATTTCAGACGAAATTCGAAAATCTTATTGTTCGAAGAATTCGAAATCAGGAAACGAGGACAACCAAGGACGACATCACACGTGCTCACCACCCGCGGCAATTCCAACATTCGAAAATTCAGGGTCGCCTAAAAAATTGGAAAAATCGTGGGCAAAGTGCTTTTACGTGGAGTGGGCGGAAATCAAAATCAATTTCCTAGCCGAAAACCACTACTCATTGTTCTTGCTCAACAAAGCGATATCGTTTCTTTCCAACTTCCTTCTGTAATTACACTCGAAAGCAATATTTTTTTCCAGAGGTATCCAAAGTCGAGGGCACTGAACTCGTTCGTAAAAAAAATTGCAAAAATGACCTTCAAAAACTTGCCTAATATTTATTCTATTAGTAACGACAGCCAGCAATAGTCGGAATATTACGCCACGCTTTTTACAAAAATCATTCTGGGAAAGTTGCACGCAAAATGGATCGTTTTTTAATCGTAAAAAGTTAATTAACAAATGGATTGCGATCGGGCCGGGCTTTCAGAAATTTTAATCATTTCAAACAATAATCCGCGTTTCAACCCCAAAAATCCGGGCCATCGCGCACGTTGATATTATCGCAATCAATTTCTGTTGGCGAAATCAAATATCCGTGGACAATAATGAAGAGAGAGGAATTGTTTGTCGCCGGAAACGCCTGAAACCTCTATAAGCTGCATGCACGTTTCAGGAGTTATTCCAAAAGGAAAGAAAGGTCCGACACAAGGCGAACAAGCAGTGCACCGGAATAAAAACCCAAGCCGCATGGGTATGTTTTTAGTCCCGACTACGGTATCTTTTTTTTGTGTTGGGGCCCCCAGACGTGCAGACAAAGAGGTGATGGTGCAGCAGACCGAACTAAGGCGAGAACTTTTCAGGGGACTAGCTGGGAGCTGGAATAATGACGAGCGGCACATTCCAGACACGATTTCAACTTTATCCTTCAATATTTCCCATCTCCATTTTTTTGACCGCGAGGTCTTTGACTGACATTGCTCGAACTTGATCGAAATTATCACAATCAATGCCAGGCTTTTATGCATGAATTTTTTCTTCGGGGGAATTGTTTGAGTTGTATTGGCACGCATGGCTGGGTTCTATTTTGTAAATTCTCCCAGGGAATTATATTCATATTATATTACTGTAACACCTGAGCAAACTTAAATTGGACTACTAGAACTTATAGACTAAATAAATGGTGAGCATAGTTTCTTTCTCGGTTTCTTTAGTGCAATGGAGAAGTTTAGCCAATCGCTTTATTATTGATGGATCCATTAACTACTTGCCTCGCTTCTAAAACCGACATAATTGGCGTTTAATAACTAGTAATCCGAGTAATAATCTTTACAATTAATTCGAACTTCACTTTTTACCTCTATTACTATTTTTACTAAACTTGGATCCCATGCCATTTTGCTTAAAAGAGGATTCAACTCGAGATTTCACCATGATTACATCTGGTGATTTCACCTTTATTTCCCTTGATCTCACCTGGTTTTCCTTGATTTCGCCCGATTTCACCTGATTTCACCACCATGATTTCACCTAATAGATTTGCCCCTCGGATTCAACTCAAGAAATCGATGTTGAGGTTATGGCTGATTCTAGTAAGGGGAGCGTCTGAGTCGAATGGTGTTATCAGAATTTAAAAATTCTTTACCGTTTTGAAGATATTCAGAAAAATAGCTGGGAAGATGACGTCATCTTTCCAAGATTTCCTGGCCATCTTGAGGATATTTCTAAGAGTTAATTTAATGCACAAAATTGTAATGTCGGTAGTCGTGTCGTAAACGTCATTTAATACGTCAACACTAATTTGACATTTGGGGTATTTACAAAGTCGGATTTCTATTGAAAGTTCCTAGTTACAAATTTTCACATGATTTTCACTTTATACGGCACCAGTGCAATCCAGAAATTATATGCCAGCGATAACGTGCAAAACCATCACCCGAATCTCTTCTTCCCCAACCGTAACCTCCATCAGACGTGCATCATACTCCATAAAAGTTTATCGGCTATCCAGTTAAGAAACAATAACCAAGGAGGTTTTCTACATTACAAATTTGTGTTAATTTATTATTGGTGCGTCCTTGAACGCCTGCTAAATGAATGAGGAGTTGACTTTTAATCGGCTTGGCATGTCATCCAGAGGATGATGAAACTCATCAAACAGAGTGCTGTAGGTACCTACAATTTCCGCCCGCTTGGTAAATACAACCACTATTTATTGAAGTTAATAACAATTGTCATCACCGTTGAACTAAATTTGAAAATTTGGGCAAATTTTTAGCAAACAAGGTTTTTACCTGAACGAAAATAATCCAATAATACCTAATATTACCTACTTTGATTTCAACATTGTATTGAGTGCAAACAAAGACTTCGTCCATGTCTGAGTAATTTTCATCCTTTAATTTACGCATAAAAACATTCGATAAATATAAATCAATCTAAACATAACCTACAAAAATCGTTGACAGCGCACAGCATTTTGAGAAATGTCATCACGCTGTATTGCCAACATGAGGGATATTGATGTTATAATTGAAGCGATTTTAAGATCTAGATGCCTGGAATTTGAAAATTCTTAATTACCAAAATATTCGAAAAATAGAGATTTTCTAAAAATTTTAATGCGACCATTAGATTCAGAAGACTGAAATTGACCAGAAGCTGCCGTAAGTCAAAAATCGATTTCTTGAGTTGAATCTTCCTTTAATTCGCTTTATTTATTAAAAACTTCTTACTTTTTCGGTCCGGTTTTTAAAACATAATGGAACTAAATGGTTAAGCAAATTTAAGAGAAGGGTGCAATGACCGGATGTTTTTAAGTTGCAATAGGTATTCATACCCAAAATGAAGTGGCGATCAGCTATTATTAAGATGACAGGTGACAGCTGTCAGCTGACTGGATAATCTGCAAAACATGATTCTTCACTGCCTTGTCGAGTCCTCATGGATTCACTACTCGGCAAATAGTCGACTTTTTTTGGCCAAAGAGGACTCGAGCAAGCTCTCTTTCCTCGTCTCTTCCTCTTTTTTTTGCATGAAAGAATCGACCTCGAAATCGACCATCATTTTTACTCGTTCAACTATAGCTTCAAGAAAAATAATTTCAAAAAAATTCCTTAGCAATTTTGAAGATATGGAAGAGGTCCAAATTAATCTTGTGAGTTGTGCTTGAACTTGGATCATTTTACAGAAAACTGTTGGCAAAAATTGTGTTCTAAATTTTGGCAGCTCAAAAAATCAGAGCTCAAACTCATCAACAAGCAGGACAAAAATGATAAATAGGGCAACAAAAGCATAGCAGCTGATGTTTGTAGACCTCCAGGCTACCTTGCTGCAATTATTATTACCATTATTACTTACAGGACCCATCCAAGGAAGCAACATTTTCTTCAGGTAACAATTTACAACAAAAGGACTAAAGTTCGACATTGTCCTGGGGATCTACCCAACAATAGACACTTTCACCTCAACCTACTTACAGGTAAACAAAATTTCGGTGGGATTTTATATTTCGACCATACCGGTCCATAAAAATATTGAAATTTCGAAACGAGGGAGTCAACAGACTCAAAAACAACGAGAATCTCGTTACCACTTCGTTAATGCAATTTCCAAAATATACGGGGAAGATTGATGTCAATATGAATGACAAAACGAGTCATTTAAATACTGACATTTCAACCCCTTATTTTGGTTACCGGTATAACGAACTTGGTCATTCAGCATTCGATTATTATTATAATGAAGCCATTTGTTTCCATTGCAGCATAAAGCAGAGGCAGACGTCAATTTAATTGTGATCTCTATACTTTTCCTATTAGTCATGGCACGGTCACTGAAATTTCAGGAATAACTTTCAAACGTTGCGGTTTTTCTTCGCGCTTCAATATTATTAATGAACCGGGCCCTGTTTCTTGGACTTAACATATTGTTTCATTGATAAATTCTGTACGCATTGGTGAAAGGGAAACACGGGTGACGTTATTTTTATACAAAACAATGATCTAAGATAGTTATTGTGTTCGATGTACAAAGAATTTTATCGGGGTTGCCGTTTTTCCCATTAAATTTTCAGCTCCCTTCGTTTTGTGGGGATATGTGAAAGTGGCGACCCTGGGAAGAAGGTACAAAAGAATCGTTTCTTTTGTATTTCCAGGCCCCGTTTACGAAAAACTGATGCACCGTTCTATTAACAATGAATGTGGGTGTATACCACCGAGAAATTTTCATATACTTTCCGGACATCGAGCAAGAACAAAAGGTCTCTGTTCCTGTCTCCAGTTATCGCGAAAAAATCGAGAAAATGTTAGGGCGTCGCGACGCCTCGGTAAATACCTTGTTTCCATATTAACAGGGTGTGAAGATGGTTGAAAAATAGCGACACTATTCCAAAATCCGACATACGGAGTCACAGATTGGCCTTGTCCAATTGTCAAAAAACACTGCTGGTTCCACACTAAACGTCCGAAAATTTTATTACTGCCACTGTGAACACTGACAACACTGTTATTAGGCAGCCAACAGAGTCCGAGCAGGGGAGAAGTTATCATGTCCGCTGCTCGCCAACACTAAACTCTAACCTTGGTGCGCCACCGTCATCCAGCTACACCGGTGCCTTGTCATTGGACCAGACGGGAGGCACTAAAGTCCTCGTCCAATAAAACCGTCAGGATTCGAGCGGGAAGATTCGAAAAATTCAAAAATTCCCGTTCTACCCAAAAATCCATCGCGGAATTGGTGAATGGCCAAGTTCAAGGCCTGCTTCTTTCCCGGAGGCTGAGGCTCAAAGATCGGTTTTTTGTTTTTGGTAAACAAACAATACGCGTTCGTGGAATTTTTCTGGTCAGAACGTCAAACCACAGGAACTTCTGCTTCTGTCCCCACCCGAATCCGTGAGGCGCTAGCAAAGACATGCCGGACCTCACGACGCCGACGTCGAGACGCGGCAACGCCATTGGTCGACGCTCCGTAATGACCAAAACCAATAGCATACAGTATTGATCTGGGGCGCGTCGTGCGAATCTCGTCCTTAAAATTGCCCTGGAAGCGGATGGGAATCGCGTGATCCTGTGCGGGAGTCGGGGATTCCTGACGACGATGCCGACGACGAAATGCCTGCACAACTGCACCGTGTACTAGCCTTTGTGAATATTGTGCCCCGTCGTCTCAATTGTACGGAAAAATTAGGGAAAAAAATGCGGCCGTACGTTCAGGCAGACGCAAAGTCTTGGTATATAAATAGTGCGGCGAGGTGCAATTACCCTTTGGATTACATGCGGATCAAAACGTGCTGGTGCAACGTCTAATTTGCACAGTTTATTCCGTGCCGAGGAGTTCGTTGCAACAGACTCTTGTTGCTAATTGGGATGATTCACGATTACCTAGTAATGCGATTTCACGAACCACCTAGAATTAGAGCGGACTTAAAAAAAAAGGCACTCTCGGCGACGCTAGAAACTTTTCACAGAATCTGTAATTGAGTCTCGAATTGAGTTCAAAGTAAGACAGTTTTAGGGGGGCTTCTCGACCTTAAAATGGCATTTTTCGAAAAGATGGTATTAAGATCTTCGATCAAAAATCCCGGGTTTCCTCAACTTCTCAGAGACTGCCCGGCCTCGGAGTATCTCAGAGTTGCAGACATTTCCTGGGAATACCTTGAAATTCCCAGAAACTTGCTAAGGAATAGATAAGACCTAGGAATCCTCAGAAATCATATTATGAAACCAGACTTGTCCTCGTCAGTCTTGTCACCTTGTCGATGGGCTATAACGTGCGGAATGGGACATTTTGGCGCGGCCGTTTTGGCGCGGCCGTTTCGGCGCCGCCGTTTTGGCGCTAGCGGTTCCGGCGCCGGGCCGCTTTGGCGCGCGGACGTTTTGGCGCTGGCCGTTTGGGCGCCGGGTCGTTTTGGCGCTGGCGGTTTGGGCGCCGGGACATTTTGGCGCCAATCATTGAATGAATTTGATTTTGTTTATCGGTACCCTCTTAAATATTGAAGAAGTATATCTACCTAATAAACTAATAATAGTACTTATATTATTGACCAAGGTAGATAAGAACTATCGACAAGACTGTAACAAGATGGGAGGGCTAAAATAGTCGGTGCTACTGTAGTATGACCTCTAGACATTAAGCGTGCTCTAAGGTAAGTATATGTAGGTATCTGAGTTCTGCAATGTGCGCTCTACCTTGAAATTCATTTATATCAATTAACCATTATGGATTATGGGATTATGGTTTCTTACAATAAAAGTTGATGTTATCTTTTAAACTAAAAGTTTGGCTGCAATAATCACTTCTTGAAATATAGGTACCTGGGCTTAATAACTTGTTTATTAGTCGCTGATACATCCCTACCCATTTTTAAAGGTATAAATAAATATCCCTGTAAATAGCAAAAGACTTTCTGTTTATTCTCAGTTCAAAAAACTAAATTTACTGATTGCAGTCTCAAATTAAAATTGAAAATGTAATAGATATTGCGGGTTTCACCCTAGAACAGAAGAAACTAGAATATTTGTTGGAGAATGGCGATTTGGTTTCCAAGAAGAAGGGCAGGATGTATTAAGCCAGGAAAAGGTTAGATTTTTTGCAACACCTGCGTTGTAAGTGCTCCATTGGTGTCAGAATTCACTGACAGTAAGTTGGTTAAAATTCTATCTGGGATAACTTACAAAATATTATATTATCCGCCCATCCGGCTTACTTACAGCGTAAGAAGTTGCCAGATCATCGGTCTATGTTCCGCGAATAAAGTGTAACTTTTTGGTGCCAAAACGCCCAGCGCCAAACTGGCCCGCGCCGAAACTGGTCGGCGCCAAACTGGCCCGCGCCAAAACAGGTTGGCGCCGAAACGGGTCGGCGACAAACTGGCCCGCGCCAAAACGGCGGCGCCGAAATGGCCGCGCCAAAACGGCCGCGCCAAAACGTCCTAGACCGTATAACGTGGTTTCAGTATGAGGGTTTCAGTGTAAATCTTAAATTCCTGCCAAAACGGCAGTTGCCGTGGGTCGATTTTCAGGTCTTCGACGTGCAATACGCTCAGGGGCTTGGGCTGTACCGCTATTTTCAGGTCCGATAAAAATTTCGATTTTTTTAGTTTTTGGCCAAAAGGGCACTGAGAGTGAATACATCTTTGGAAGCACAATTTGAAAGCCTTTCCTTTGGTGACGTGAAAAATGTGAGTTTGCATTTAAAATTTAAAAGTTGATGTGCCAAACTGGCATTTCCGGTTGCACGAAAACTTTTCAGATCTAAGTTGGGTTATGAGATACCTACGGACCAAATTTCAGCCAAATCGGTCTAGTAGGTTGAGCTGTGGCGTGTTTACAAACGTACGCACATACACACACATTTTAAAAACCACTTTTTGGGGTTCCTGAGACCTTAAAACAAAGAGATCTGGTCTTATCTCGAATTCGAAAATTTTAGTGATTGCAGTAACATCCCGTTTTTTCAATTTTGGGGTTGGGGAGGTTAATATACAGAGCGGAGCAAAAGTATGAAATAACTCTTCCGTCGTTTTTGACATAATATCATCATTGTTTTTTTTGAATGGGCTTTTTTGAAACGTCGACATATGCCATCCTCGACAGGAAGTGCAGTTGCGCCATCCTAGATTTTCAAAAAAATTGAAGAAATTGATGGAAAATAAAATTTTTTGAAAAACGCAGAAACACATCTTTAATAATGTTTAAAAACATTGATTTTTCATCCATTCCTTGGATATTTTTGAAAACATAGGGCGACTGTGACTGCACTTCTGGTCAATTCGTAGATTCGAAGAATTTGTTGAGAAAAATGTAGGTTTCCATTTCAAAAAAGAAGATGACGTGATTATGTCAATTGACAGCCACACCATCAGACGTAGATGCAAATAAAGTCTACACCCCAATCGAGGATTTTTGCAGAAAATTACGATTCAAGAATTATGGCCATTATTTCATATTTTTGAGCAACCCTGTATATTATGTATTTTTTCGGGACACTCGGATAGGTTTTAAAAACCCGACTTGGCACCCCTAAAGTGCTTACTGAATGAGTGCCAAATTTCATCTACATTATCTTCAGCAGCTGTGGCTGTGGCGTCTTCCTTTTACGATTTTTTGCCACAAAAGAGCTCCTAAGAAGACATTTTTAAAAAAAATATTGCACTAAAAGTAGCACTATGCAGTCATATGTTTTTTCGCCGTACTAATTTTTTGTTGAAAGGGAGGGTACCAACTACCAGTACAAATTTTTAGAAGCAGAATTTGAAGACCTTTCCTATAGTGATGCGAAAAACATTTAAAAATTTAAAAGTTGATATGGACTGACTTAGTTTGGGTTGTACACATAAAAAAACAGCTTTTTTTGAATCTCAGGAGTCCCATCATAAATTCTGATATAACCGTTTAATGTCACATGCATGCTATTTAATGGCTTAGATTTTGAAAAAGATTACAAAAGCTTGTTGCCGGCGATAAAATAATGAGATCTAAATTGTCATTTAAGCTCTCGGGCTTTAATCTTAGTTAATAATAAATGGCAATTTAGTTCGAATACGCACTGTTTTACCAGTGCGACAACAAAGCTAAAAATTTAACCGATTGCACTAGCTGTACACGGGCGGTATTCGGTAAGATTATTTCGCAAATTAGAAATTTTGTTTTGTTTATTTTGATAAAAGTATGATTTTTTTTACCGGAGTTGCCTATACTCAAAGGCTCAATAAGATGTTCGTGAATTAGCGTTTATAGCTCGACGTTAAACGTCAAAAGAATTGTCACTGAATTTTTAGGTTATATCCAGAAATAATCAGCGTTTTTTTTGCCCAAAATCACCCAAAAAAAGGTATTTTCAGTAATTTTGTTTACGTGGTGATTTTCAGCAGTGAAAAAATCGTCATCATCAAGTCGACGGGAGGAACGATTGAAAGACTCGTCCAGATTGCTATAAAATGCAATAATCGCTCTTGAATACAGATTGGAAAAATTTTTAAAATGAATCATAGTGATTGGATTAAAAGGTAATTTGGAAATAAGCGTCAAGAAACTAGAAATTCTAGCAAATTCAAACATATTCTTGATGGTCTGAATGTTTTCCTTCAAGACGATATAATTTATTGTAAATTGTAAAATGTTCGAAGTGAAATTGTCATTGGATGAGAACGGATTGAGATATCGAGCTGAAACTTAGTTGATTAGGTATGTATCTGAAACTTGACAAGCAAGTTCTAGCTTGAAAGTGCGTTGAAAATGAAAGGATGTCAATTTCGCGGTCGAAAACAACAAAAAAAATAAATAAATGAAAAGTCCACAACGGTTAAAGAGTTGCTTTTCTACAAAGAAGGACAAATGATAGGGTGGAAATTAATTGGTCGAAATTCACGAAGTTCAAAATAGGACCAATCATTTACGAAATAAAATTGCCTAATATTCAATAAAAGGGATGCGAATGCGTCACAACGATTTTCAAGAGCTCACAACGAATCTCCAGTAAATCCTAATGAATCATCGTAAAGTGAGCCTAATGGTTGATACTACCCCAGCAGCACCAAATATGGGGCCAACGTAGAGCCTACATTGGGCCAATATATTAATCGTGGCCCAATATTTCAGACTTTTAGCCAATATTGGCCGTGCATTGGTGGAAAAATGTTTGCCAATATATATAATCCATGTTTGACCAATGTAGGACCCATAGTATCTTTGCATGTTGAAATCATAAACATGCCCCCAATATGGGTAGAATGTGGTAGAATATTATTTCATAAATAGTAATTAATGCACTAATTTAATTACTCAGAAAATGAATAGGTACCATAATACATGCACATGAAAATTACCGAATGCAATACATATTATATATTTATTAAAATTTTATTTGATAATAAAGATGAATTACGGATATGGGGATCGGGAGGTTAGAAGCAGGATGCAGTTTATTAATAAAATTTGTTCGATACCTATGTACAATAAATATTTGATTTCATTATACCTAAATTATAAAATATTTGTTAGGGCCTGCATTGGCCATTCTTGGACGATGCTGTGTGCGCAGTCGCAGTCGCAGAAGGTGTACGTGACCTCCTGCCTGGTCGGACACCAGTCCAGTCCAGACAGGAAAAAATTGCGCTAACCTAAAAGCCGGGGTGTGCATTAAGTGCATTTGTCTGGTTTTAGTGTTTGTGGTGTTGAATCTTTTGTGGGGTAAGTAACTCTTAAATAACGATGTTTTAAGCCAGACAGCATGTAATTTTGTTGGGTTAGAGTTGTGCCAGTTATCAGCTATTTAAAGGCTATTTTGCCATTCAGTGCTTTAAATATTGTGAAGCTGCTTTATTAGGATATCTAATTACTGTATGTACATAAAAGTACATGCCATTTACGTACTTTTTGATTACTCTTTTATATACAGGGTGATTTTGAACGGATTCGTTGGAAACTGTTTGACTTCCTAACAGATGACGTGATGAGGATCTTCGAATTTGGTATGCGACCATAATCGATCATGACGAATCGAAGTCAAATATTTTCAAGATGGCGGCAGAAAAGATGAATACATTGGTAACGATGAGATATTGTTTTGCAAAATTCTTCAATAATGTGTTTTCAGGTGAATCATCTTTACCTTTGTGGAGATGACACTGTCCATAAGGCTGTCTTTTACCAAATGAGAAAAATCTTGCAGAAAAGTGTCATCATTGTATTCCGGGCAAGGTAAAAAAAGTGGGAAGTTGCCATTCAAAAATTTGCGATGCCGTGGGGCCATACTACGTAAGTTAATTTTTTGCAAATCTACTTGACAGTTGCTGATTTTTCGTTCTAAGTGCCGTTAGAAAGAGGTGCCCGGAGGCTACAGAGGTCGAGGTGCAACGATCAATTTCCCTGTACTTACCTGGCGGGATCTAAAGACCGTGAAGGAGGAATGGGGGAGCGATAAAAATCAAATATTTGTAATGTTTTTTAATACAAATTAATAATAGTAATTAGTAATATATTTCTAATGATTTCTTATTACATTGCTCCTATGAAAGAAACCAATCTGGGGCGAATATTTAAAAGAAATATTGGCTAATGATTATTAAACAATGTTTTCCCTATAAAACAAATTCATGTTGGGCCAATATTCCTTTAGATATAGGGCCGTTAAAAAAAAATCTGACGTTTGCATGTTGCCCCAATATTTGAGAAATATGTTGGGCCAATAAAAGTGTGCTGCTGGGGTACTGAAATTGTATTGTGAAATTTGTCTGATAAGTTAAAGGAGTGGTTATTAATTTGCCAACTTCCCAACTTTCAAGTCCAGAGCTTCCGTAAATTCGAAGACGGAAAGCAATAAGTTGATCGTTGTTGATTGCCACGTGGAAAAAAATGGAATTCGAACGTTGGTAACCATACTGAAAGCTACTAACCTTTAAGAGATTTTGTCTCAATAAAGATAACCATGATTTTCCCATGTGGTCAGCCAAATATGTACACAAAACAAACGACGGTCATCCCATTCGCCCCCGGACCCCCCTGTCCCTCCGCTGCTTTTTTGAGGCCGCAGCCGGAAGCAAACATTAGGAGCGGCTCCAAATATTTTCACATATTTTATTTGTTGGCGCTGCGCCCATGTCCGACAATTAAATTTTCATTTTTTCGAAACAATACGAATCCCTCACACAATCGGCGATTGTCAAGAAAACCTTCACGTCCGTCCCCACAATAACCGGTACCCACTTTCAGAAAGCTGAGCTGCTGTTACCAAACAAAATTTTTACCTGTCGTGAATGTTAATTTGAAAAAAATGGATCGCAAGATTTGTTCACAAAACCTCCAAACCGACGAAGTGAGAGTGAAACAACCATTCTAAAACAAAACCAGTGAGAGTAGAAAACGTCGGACGTGCGTCCAAGAAAAACTTTAGTTTGATGAGAAAATCGGCCTTCTCATATGCCACACAAAGACAATTACATAACGCAATTACACAGCCACTGCAGGGTCAGGCGCGTATTTAAATATTTTAAAATTATCGCGGCCGTTCGTTAATGAAGGCAGATGTTTCCAAACCGTGACGCCTACGAACGTTTTTCAAGTACATTAGAACGCGCACACGGCGGATAAAAATATCGCCGAACAATGAAAATGCCCTATATCTTTTCATTAATCTCGAGGGGAACTCATCGCCGTCAAAAATTAGGTCGTTCGATTTTTTCTTCATCCCGCACGACACCTACCGTCCTACATGTTCATTGTCGATTGTAACAAAAATGAATGAATTTCATGCGAAAATGACGGAATTGAATGTGAGCCGTTTTAAGATAACGTCGATTTGGGAAAAAGTCACGTAATTAAGACAATTCCTCAAGAGATAAGTGGGTAGTTATGAAGAAACTAAAGAATGAGCTTTTATGGTCTTTTAATTGCCACAAAATTATAATTATTTTTCTATTCTTACTGTTGAAGTGCAGAAATGAGAAAAAGTAATGTAAAGCAAAAAGTTAAAAAGTTAGCGTGCTTAAAGAGTTACAGGGTGTTCAGATATATCTAATTTTTAAACCTTTTTGTAGAAATGTTTTCCCGAACTCAATCATTTAATGATCGACTAGTCTGACAGACGATAAATGATAATATTAGCGTGTCGTGAGGAACCATAATGATCACGTCTGCCAGTCTCTCATGGCTGAGTTTTCAATGGACAGCGTAAAAACAAAACGCCACGTCCGCCATTATTGTATGGCTGAGTTATCAATTGCCATAGACTCAAACTTGTAAAAAATGGATAGCCAAGAAAGCGGCTGGAACCGTGAATTCTTGATTTCCGTGTACTGAGAAAATTATATGGTAACGTCACTGAATTTAGGTCCCTGGGACCTCAAAATGTTTGGATCTGGTGATAACTCATTTTCGAAAATTTTAGTGATTGCAGTAACCTCATTTTTTTATTGTGGGGTCGCGGAGGTTAAAATGGGAGTGAAATTCACTCGGACAAGTTTTACAATGCACCCATAAATAATCAACTTAAAAATTGTATAGCTGCGTGTATTAATTACTACACTTTGCGAGAGTCATTGCAATTTGAATTTGTTGGTCTTAGGTGAATGTAAAGGGCTTCTTGTATAGAGAACAGTCTTCAACAATGTGTACTTTTATATTTTTGGTACCTTGATGATAAAACGCGTGATTGTGCCAAGAACAAATTTTTGTACATATTTTGCATATTTTTTACAGCGCAAGAAGAAATTTTAACATGCATTTTGCGGCTTTAAAATTTAACTATTACAAAAAAAACTTCCAAGTGTCCAATACCCACTTAACAAATCTGAAATAATAATCCCCTTATAAAACAAAATATCAGCCAGATATACGTCTGCCTTGGGTACTTTCGTGTGCACATACCTATACATATGTTTACTCCACCCTTTGACAATGAACAACAAAGTGACAGCTGACGGACATTTTGACACAAGTGACATATATTTTGAAAGAAGATGCGTTCTGTGCGCAAATGCTTAGGCAAATTTTCTCGATTTTGTGGTTCAAACAACAAATGCTTACCTGCTATTGGTTCATTTGCCAAATTTCCTAGAAAATAGTTTGATAAAATAAGGCACTTTCATTTTATACATTTAAGAGTGGGGGGCAAACCGCTGGGGATGTCAGGTGTACAATTTAGGGGGAAGTCCGAGGATTTCAGAGGATGTCTGGTGTACAAAATACGGTTAGCGGTTTACCCCCCATTTCAGTTAAGATCAGCAATTTGATTGGTCAATATTCAAATGAACCAATCAAATTGCTGAGATTAACTGAGGGTTCACAGATAAATGTGTAAAAGGAAAGCAGAGTTAAGTATTTGTGGCTCAAACTATAAAATCGCGAAAATTTACCTTATATTTTTCATTATAACTTATACAGGGTTGGTACAAAGTACCGGAACGGTCCGTTATCTCCGTTATTTTTTACGATTTTACTTTGAAACGGTTAAACCGGAAGTGACCCTAAAAATCGTTTTTTAAATGGAATCATACTTTTTTCTCAACGGATTCTGAATCTACGAATTTTTGCAAGTAGTTTTTTCTCAAATTTGATTCCAGAATCTGATTCCAGAAGCAAACATGACCTCGATAGAATGATCCCTTTTCGAAAAAAGGGGCTCTGGTTCAGGGCTCTAAAATTTGTGACAGAAGACATCAAAATATCGTAAACAAGTTCATGGGACGGTTCCTTACTTCATTCTAGAAGGAAAAGTTCTTATGGGTATGGGTCGAAAAATGCTTCCTAAGGGAGCTACTCGGGAGCTATGGTCTTTCAAATAGGGCCTAGTGTGTTGTTTGAAGGATTATTGCTCCCTTTTTACTTAAAAAACCTCAATGTTTCAGATTCTGGAAGCAAATTTGAGCAAAAACTACTTACAAAAATGTTTGAGTAAATTTAGTCCTAGGCCCCCAAGTAACAATTTTAAGAATAACCAGTCTTGCCTAAGTTTTATGACAGGTTTATAATGGAATTACAGAAGTCAGCAGTTTTATAAAAGTTGCCTTAAATGGCGTTAATACTGTAAGACAAAAATGTTTTATAAATAAGTTTTATCTGCATCCCTAAGGATGAATTATAAAACTACATGGTCTCAAAGCCGACAGCTCTTAATGCTGTTTTATTGTTGCTATGTAAAATACCTCGTTAAATGTATTTCATCTTAAGAAATTCTTGAAGTCAAAATGGAGTTAAATTAATAAATAAGAGCTTAACTTTATGGCTGCCTTATTAGAGAGTTTTATAAATGGTTTAAAAACTGTTTTTTAAATGTAACAGCTCTACAGGTTATTTACTCTCAGACAACGGTGTTTGCCCTTAAGATAGCATTTAGCAAATCTGTTTCAATTACAAATCGTTTTAATATTTCTAAAAAAGTTTTTACAAAACAAGCTAGACTTATTAAAACATAATTCAGTAGTTAATAGTTTTATGAACAAATACGCCATGATTACAGCCGAAATATTCAGCCGCCATATTGATGAAATGAAATGTGGAAAAAATATAATTTATTTATTGTCCCTGAATTTGAGCGATAGATAGAAAAAATGTGCTCGACTTACAAAGCTACTCAATCTGCAACAGAATAAGTAAAGTTTTGGACAACATTTAGCATTTATATAAAAATTTGTTTTTCTATAATTAAAACTTATTAATTAAAGGAATCTTTATTATCAGGGCGCGTAAGTTTTTTATGCTTATTTTGTAGAATTTTGTCAGTAAACAATCCATTGTTTACGTTTTTGGATTCGAAGACAACGAATCCGTAATTATATAGGTATATATACGGAACCTGCAATTCTAATACAGCGTACATTTTAAATAGGATTCACCATTGTAGATACAAAAGAACATAAACGGCAAAGTTAAAATCTTAATAAAGGTACAAAGAATTATAGATGCTATTTTCAAAACCTTTTTCTCTGCGTGGAACTTTTTTAAGTAATATAGGTAAGGTTTTATTGAATTCAATTTGAAGATCTTATTAAGACTCGAAGGTTTTATTAAAGTTTTAAGCAAAGTTTTATAGATTACTTGACAATGTTAGCAACACTGTTGCATTAAGATGGAAAGGTTTTAAGAAGTTTTAAAAATTATACTGGAAGAACCTCATAAGATTCTCCTTTTTTACTTTATAACTGATTTATTGCAGTGTTCAATACTGCTTCAAGGGAGAGTAGCTCTAAAGGAACTCTTGTTAGTAAGTTTTATAGCTGTCTCGTAGATTAAAATAAAACTTAAATTGTTACTTGGGCCCCTCCTGTACGAGATGCTTCCGAACAGAATTTTAAAATTTTCTCCGCAGAAGTAAATTCAGCATCAAAAACTTAGTAAAGATGCCAAATTTCACGTTGCTATCTTTCACCGTTTCGAAGACATTAAAAAAAAACGCTTTCAAAGTGGCCCCTTTAAGGCTCCTTAGCTCGCTTAGGACTTATTTTCCAACATATGTTCATAGCCACTTTTTTCATATTTTTCACAATTTCCTAGAAGAATCTACTGGTAAAGTTTTGACCATCAATTTCGGAACACCTGTATACAGGGTGTTATTTTTAAAACTTCCCACCTTGAATATCTTTAGATGTAATAAAGATATTGAATTGAAATAGACGCTGACCAATCCCGCATGGAGGGGGACACTTGCGCGAATATAGAGGAAATTTTTTCCACTTCCGGTTTAACCGGAAATGACCTTAACTTTGTTTTTTCAAATGGAATGATACCTTTTTCTCAACGAATTCAGAATCTACGATTTTTTCTGAGTTATAAACATGTATCATACTTGACCGGAAGTGCAGTCACGGCCACCCTAGATTTTCAAAAACATCAAAGAAATCGGTGAAAAATTGAGTTTTTCGAAAAACGCAAAAACACGTCTACTTTAATTTTTTGATGCAAATTCATCTGCCCATTGACATTTTCTTTTTATTTACTTTTGAGATTTTGACAGATTGTGAGGTAAGAGAAAATTTGATAGAAATAAGAGAAATCAAAAAATGAAATTGCTCAGGTAAATTTGCATCAAAAAAACTAACTTGACGTGTTTTTGCGTTTTTCGAGAATCTCAATATTTCACCGATTTCTTCGATGTTTTTGAAAATCTAGGGTAGCCGTGACTGCACTTCCGGTCAAGTATAATACGTGTTTCTAACTCAGAAAAAATCGTAGATTCCGAATCCGTTGAGAAAAAGGTGCCATTCCATTTGAAAAAACAAAGTTAGGGTCATTTCCGGTTAAACCGGAAGTGGAAAAAATTCCCTGAATATGCGCGCAAGTGTCCCCCTCCGTGCGGGATTGTCCAGTTTTTATTTCAATTCAAAATCTTTATTACCTCCAAAGATATTCAAGGTGGGAAGTTTTAAAAATAACACCCTGTATGTATAGATTGTGGCTAGCCCGCTATCTTCTCGTTTGCACTTAACTGAGGGGCAAACGGGGCTAGAATCGCTAGAATACTTGACAAAATAGCAAAAGGAGAGTGATTTAAGCAACAACAGAAATAAAAAAACAATATAACAAGAAACTTAGAAGAAAAATCGACACAATTATTATCATGAGACATCATGCGTCACCGACTTAGAAATTCCAGCGATTTCCGCCGAACGCACGGCAGGTAAAAATAATAAAACCCGAAAATATCCGCCGTTTCCGCATTGTAAGCAAAGACAGCGGCCTGAATTTGTTGGAGAGACATAAATTTCGTCGTCCGAGTGGAATTAATTAAAAAACAAAACCCTCTTCACCCCATCGCGACCCGTTCCAGTGGATCAACAAAGGGACGACACCTCCAGCAAGTGATACTCGTGCAACCCTGCATCGGGTCGTGTGTAATTTCATACATCCCTTTTGCATTAGGTTAATTTGTACTGCGCGCACCCATCTCTAACCCGACATTTTTTTCGTTTCGATTTTGATTTGTATGTAAACGTGATTCAGCCGAATTATTAACGGCGGATTGATGTTGCAGCCGCTCTTTGTTACACTCGGGGGGTAGTTAGAGATCGGTGCGATGCGGATGGTGGAAACGCAGACACGTGCGCCCTCGTTTTTCTGTTAAATAACAATCGGCGTTTCCAATAACAATGGTCGCCAAAAACTTTCCAGTCCCAAAAATTTAAATTATATCAACATAAATTTTTATTATTCGTAATTAAAATGATGAGGGGGAGAGTTCAACGAACCCAACCTCGAATTTAACCCATATAGAATGCCATGGGGTGTTCTAAGCCCCCGCGCTTTGCAGGAAGCACCCTCGAATTATTAATCTCAACGTTGGATGTTTAATTCACTTTTGAATGCAGCCCGATAATAAATAACAACAGAAAGCTATCAATAAAACGGCGGACTGATGGCAAAGAATTTTAAACGGATCGATGATGGGGAGCGGGTGGAAAAACTCACCTGATAAATCCGATGAACAAACGCCTATATGCACGTTTTCCATCTTCGTCCTGCAACAAAAATAACATTGGCGATCTAATTTGAAAGAGGTAATTTACGGTAATCGAATTATGTCGACGAAAATATGGTTATTTCAGTTAGGAATTTCAGCAATAAAAATTCATCCTCTATTTATCTTGCTTGTAACATCGGTTACCGGTTTGCATTGAGAGTGTCATTAATGCAAAATTTACATGAGTTGCATAAATATGCACTTCCTCGATTTCCATATTTCATTGAGTGGTTCATTCACTGACGGCTAAATTTAATTTTATCTATATGAATTATTTTATTATTATTATAAAATTTACGCTTGTTTGCGTTTATTGAATTATGCAATTAGAAAATGGATTAAGTTATTGGGTTGTGTATAATTTTAATAGCTCAGAATTCAAGGAATAGACAACCCTGCAATTGATTTCCGTGTTTCAGCCAAATGGTTCAGGGGCTTGGGCTGTACCGCGATTCTAAAGTCCGATAAAAATCTCACATTTTTTAATTTTTGGTCAAAAGGACAATGAAAGTGAATAAATTTTTAGAAGCAGAATTTGAAAGCCTTTCCTATGGTGTCGTCAAAAATGGGGGTTTGCATTTAAAATTTAAAAGTTGATGTGCCAAAATGGCATTTCTGGTTGCACGATTGGCTCCAAAAGTTTTTCAGATCTAAGTTGAGTTACGTACAAAATTTTAGCCAAATCGGTCTACTAGTTTTGGTTGTGGCGTGTTAACAAACGTACAATACGTACCCACACACACACACCAGACACATTTTTAAAATCACTTTTTTGGGTTCCTGAGACCCCAAAACGTGAAGATCTGGTGTTATCTCAAATTCGAAAATTTTAGTGGTTGCAAAAACGATGCAGAATTTCATCACAACAAAAAAATCCGATCGTCCCTTTTTTTTAAAGCATGATGGTATGGTATCCCAATTTTTTTTCAATTATGAGCTGCAATACTCTATTTTAAAGGAAAGAAGAGGTAACTTTTGAAAAGTTAAAATTTCATCGATGAAGGAACCAAATTTTTTTTATTACAGAACTGTGCTTATAACTTTCAACTCGTCCTGTATGCCACAATAACTTTATCACGTTCTACTTATCGATAAAATAAAGACTCCAATTCGAAATATTGAAAACGTCGGACCTCTCCTCAACCGTAATAATAAAAAAAAACATTTTCTTTGTGTAGAGGACCATCTGTTGGGTCTAATCCGGACCTACCTTTCACGATATTGAAGACCATGTAACTTGCCTAATGGCCACAAGTTGAGCACCTGAGCTCAGGTATATTTTAAAAATATCTACTTTTACCTGCGGACTTGTAGCTTGAATTTTTTTCAATTTTGTACAGTCTCGCTATTGTAATGGACGCTATGAGGAAGTCATAATGTTTCCATGGCCAAATCCATACGTAACATATGTAAGGAAACGTGTTTCGATTTAATGACTTTATTTTGAATTCATATAATAATCCATCCTCAAGCTGTAAAGGAAAGTCGAGAGTGGAAAATCCTTTGTAACTTTTTGGTTTCAATGTCGAATTTGTGTAATTTTTCGAATCGCCTCGGTGATAGTTGTGTGACCTCGACCGGTTCAACGACTGCTTCAAAAATTTCTTCCTCGCGGATTTTTCGAAAGGCAAAATTCGATATCGACCGTTATGTTAAAGGTTAAACGTGATTTTCTTGTTTTTTTTCCCTCCAGCCGGTGACATTTACTGGACAAATTAGCACTAAAATGAGATGATTTAAAGGACGATTTGTACGGAAACGGTTGACGCAATTGGATTATTATTCTTCAATGTCGTTTGCTGTTGCAAAACACAATCACTTCGCGAGACTTTCAATTGGTTTTTTAAATTTTGACGGAAAAAATGTAGAATTTTTTTGGCAGAGTAACAAAATTCCAGAACATGCACTTCGTCCGCCTCAAATAGGTACGGCAAAAATAGGTTTCTCAGACGTGCATACAGTAATTAAAATTAAAATAATATTAGAGCGTGGTTTGTTAAGGCTTATTTGTTTAAATAGGCAAAAAATAGCAGATTTACTGCTGCGGCTGCCAAAGCAGTAAATCTACCTTCTTACGTGTTGTGAACATAATTTCTTGACCGATTGCCTCTATACTTATTTAGAGTTAACATTATAAGTGATTATTTTCATCATGTCTAGTCTAGACACTATAATAATAATAATAATAATAATAATGAATAAAAAAAATATGTATTATGAAGGGCATTTTATAGTGGCACATCCGAAACTTCTGATGTACAGCTTAGAAATATGAACATGCCCACCCAGAGCTGAATATTTAGTTGGTCGCCTAGCATTCGAATAGCAGTTAGGTAGGGGTAACCAACTTCTGCACGGTCCCTGTCGTGGCCTGGTCCATGCGACCAGGTAAATATTCAGCTCTGGATGGGCATCTTCATGTTTCTAAGCTGTACCTATTCATTTATGATTCATGTGTCACTGATTTTCAATGATTTCCATTGCCTTAATAGTAGAATACTATCACAGCGATAATAAAAAACATTTGAAATATTACTCTTATTTTATACTTTTATCAGTTGTCGACTTTGGCATTTGCATATTAATTCGGTGTTGATTTTTCTTCGCTGCCTTTTATTATTTCATCTAAGTTATTCTAGAGTTAAATTTAATAAATGCTTCCATAGCTAAAGCAAGTATAGGTACCTACCTAACTTCAAGAGTTCAAGAAGTGAATAAGATTATTCAGGAGCAAAGTGAGAATACAGATACTATACAGTTATGAAGAAAGTGAACATGAAAATACATATGGCATCAGGTGGAAGGAATGTTGAGAGTATGAAGATGGATGGATAAGAAGAATGGTTTGTTATTTTTTGACGAAGATTTGATTCAGAAGTCTTCTGAGCAACGTCTGAGGCGTTACTGCTATGGCGAGGAAGACTAGTTTTCGATACTATATTCACAATAAAGCTGCGAAGATTTATCGTGGTAAGGGTATCGTCATCAACGCCTATCCGGTGGTGAAAGAACTGACCCAAGAATATTTGGGTAAGGGCCACACCATTTACATGAATCATTTCTAGCACTTATCTATTCAAAAATCGAACACATGTCGTGGGAACATTACGAAAAGATAAGAAGGAATCAGCAAAAAAAGTTGTGAAACAGAATTTGAAAAAAAAAAGGAGAGCAAATATTTCAGAGGTGCAGAAAAGGAAGGACAAGAGGACAAGGGATAATTCTTATAATTTCTTCAAGGCACAATCCTAACTTGATAGAAACCACCAACAGAATTGGAAAAGTATTCTATAGGCTCGTGGTACATGAAAGTATTTTTCCACTGTATAATGATGTGGAATTCTTCTTGGGCGTACCAGTAAACTGAACCAAAAACCAAATAGAAAACTGAATTTGAACTTAGCATTATCTCAAATTCAAAAATTTTAGTGATTGCAGTAACCTCCCTTTATTTAATTGGTGAAATGGAGTGGGCAGGTAAAAAGTTTAAAGTAACGTTAGACGTTACCGGCCGGAATACCGTCAGATATGTCACCAACAAAGGATTCTATTAACCAAAGTATTCATGGCCGTGTTGTGGGAGGCGTTACTTATAGAATCTATTACCTGTTTTGCTCCTGGGTTCGAACCCCGATGTCGGATAATTTTTCAAAGTTGTTTTTTTTCAACTTTCATTCAGGTAAGGTTCGTTTCTAATTAGAACCATATTCTTCAAGATATGCCTTTTCATCTAACACTTAAATCGACGGTTGATGGGATCGCGACCGGTAACGTCTAACGTTACTCGAGCCACGGCGTAAATGAAATTGTCGTTTTCACAATTTTTGTTCGTCACACATAATATTTCTTACCATACCCGATGTCAAACATGTGTGGCCATGCACTAACATCGAAAAAAAAATTTGCCCGGAATCGGATCATTTATTAACAATGGCTTTATGTATTATTTAACACAATTGTGCAGCAAAGCAAAAAAAAATTAATTGAAACTGCAGTACTGTACACGCAAGCAGCCTTTTTCAACTCCACGAGTGGTCCCTTTGCAAAAACTCCAATAATGAAAGTTGAGAGCTTTCCCGTAAGAAATTTCAAATTAGCTTTGGGGCTAAAAAGTGCGAGCGTCTTTGGCCAGAAGGGGCCGGCAGAGTTCATTGCGGCAACGCAATCAACTGATAAATTGATTTGTTCAGTGACTCTGGATGTCGAAAAGGAGGTGGAAAAAAAAATTCATTTGACTCGAACGAAATAAGTGAGTGAAAGCCGCCGATGGAACGGGCGTCTCTCCTCCGACAAAGAATCGAATTTTTCCCCATTAGCAGACCAAACTCAGACAGACCCAAGGCACAGGTAAACCAACCTTGGAAGCGGTCAACGTTCACCAGTACCTGGTGTGGCCGTCCAAACAAATAAACGAGATTGCATCGGAGGTCCCCGGCGATCATTCCACGGCAGTGCTGTTGAACCTGCACTTTTAGAAGGGACTTTATTTGAGGATCGACGTTTTCAGGCCGTGCAGTAGCTCGCCGCAAGAAAGATAAGTTGAAGGACGGCCAATATTTTTTATTCGGCGTAATAACAATTGTCTATGGCCATGTGCCGTATAATAAGCCATTTTCGACTAGCACAATCCTCTTATAAATCTGCCCATTCGCCTCTTTCGATCCCTTCGCATAAAAACTCACTTTCCAACTCGCCTTCAACTTCTAGGTCTAGCTGGCTTTGTCTATATGGTTATGACCACTTTGAAAAATCTATGACGAAACCAAACAAATGAATTCTGCGATTACCAACAAAACGCGCCTTTGTCGTTTTATTGTGTTGACCAAAAAGGATTCTACATTAAAATGAAAGGTAACGTGGGGTAAATGGGCCACACGTAAGGTGAACTAAAAAAAAAACAATCATAATCAGCAAGAAACCTACATCTCATTCGGTTATTACATTGCCTGAACTGTCACTTTTCTTGGACTATACAAGGGTTGAATCTGCTGCAAAATTCCGTTGCTCAGCCAAAAAACTCAAAATTTTGACGACCTGTCAATGAATGAGATGTACTTGCCGATTTCGTCTTGTATTGATGGAAAGGCTTTAAAATAAAGATCCATTTCTGTAAGGTGTAAAAAGGGAGCCTCGACCTAGACTGGTACTCTATAAAATTGTCCGTTCCCGCAATTAAGTTAGCTGGCGTTCAGCAGGGGAGTGTGTTGGGACTCTTTCCTTTTGGATATCAAAAATCGTGGAAAACAGCCTAACTTTTCGTTTTAACCTCCCCACAACCGATATAAAAATGGGAGGTTACTGCAATCAGTCCAAAATTCGAAATTGAGATAACACCAGATCTTTACGTTTCAAGGTCTCAGGATCACGAAAAAGTGGTTTTTAAAAAATGTCTGTGTGTATGTACGTATGTACGTATGTACGTACGTATGTACGTATGTACGTATGTGAGCACGATTTCTCGGAAACTGTCGAACGGATTTGAATGAAATTTGGAATGTGGTTTAGTGTTGGCCCTCTGGAGAGCCCAGTTAATTTTCTTGCCGATCCGCAAACGCCAAGTGCCTTTTTGGCACACTAACTATGAAATTTGACTTATGAACACAATTTTTTTTTATCAGCACATGAAAGGTCTTCAAATTCTGTAACTAGAAATGTATTCATACTTAGCGCCTTTTTGGCACAAAATCAAAAAAATCGAAATTTCGAAGAAACATTAAATAACACGCTACAGTCCAAACTACTAGATCGATTTGGCTGAAATTTGGTATGTAGAGATACCATTACCCGCCGAAGAGCTGATTTAATTTTGGTGGCAATCGGCGAATGGCAAGTGCCATTTTGGCATACCAACTTTGAAACTTGAATAATGAACTCCCATTTTCTTTATCAGCACATGAAAAGTCTTCAAATTTTGTTTTCAAAATTGTATTCAAACTTAGTGCCCTTTTGGCAAAAGATCGTCAAATTTAGAAAAATCACAGAAAGCACCTTAGGTTTGGTGGAGTGAAACTATTAGATATAGTAAATAGTAACATTTACTTGATATTGGTGATAGGATTGGAAAATTCACCAAGTGGGGAGGTTCCAGCCGCTTCCGTAGCTGCCCATTTTTTTCTAACAACTTCTGAACGTCTGATATGATGGTTTTGAATTATTTCCCACTGATTGCTTAGCAACAACGGTAACCAGATTGTACTTAGCTTCAATACACCAATTGTCTTTTTTAAAAGGAACGCAGCCTGTTTCTCGCGAGACCGCATTGAGACCCAATTACCAGATCCGACATATGGTAACCCATTTAAGTAATTCGCGAAGAAATAGTCGACAGATGTTAAATTTTTCAAAAACCGAAGGATGAACAGCCTCCGGCAAGCCATAATCATCACCAGGAAAAATCTTACACAAGGCCACACCGACATTAAAAGAAGAAAAATATAAAAATAGATTACGGCTTAAGAAACTAGTCTGAAGTTATTATCCTTTGGACGAAACAGAAATTGAGCGTTTTGAATGCGTTCCCTGCCAAGTCAAACAAAAACCACTCGGTTACACAATGAATTCTGTGTGTGTAATTTTTAATCATACATTTTGTCGACGGAATTAATTTTGAAACAGAGAGTAAATATCATCAGCCTTTCACTTCAAGAAAGGTCAAATAATAGAGCGAAATGGTAACGACCATTTCAGGGTTAAAACATTTTCATTTTTTTTACTCCTAATACCTGAGCGCACGTTAAACGGATCGGTCAAAATACAAAAGCTATCAAAAATTAAACACGTCCCCCGTTTTAGGGGTTGCATGCACGAGGGTAGCTGGCCGCCGAATCGATAGTCCTTGTGCAGACTGTGCGGCAGGACGAGTTGGCGTCATCGTTTTCTGTTTAGAGCCTCACCCTCCTGTTTCATTGAGCGCTTTCTATCAATTTTCAAGAACGGGAATGTTCTGGCGTCGTCGTGTCATCGACATTGCCCGGATCATTATTTTTTCAAGACAAAAATAGGACTGGTCCTAAATCAAACGGATGCATCCTCCCCACCAAGAGCAAAAAAACTATCAAAGCGCCATCTCTTAAGCAGAAGCTAAACTTTCAAACCCACAGAAACAGGGAACTACAACACAGGTTTCGCTATTATCGGCCAGATGGCTCGACTTCATTACAGTTTCCTGTAACACTTTCGGCTGTAAATCAAAATATCTTATTGATGTAATAATGTAGGGATACTAATCCAATCCAGCACGTTGAAGGCCAATTGCTAAAAATATGTAACTAAACAATAAGCTATTTCCAGGATTCACTAATAGCATTAACATTTCAGTAATAAATAATAAATAAATAATCTCTTTATAATTGTGTTGGTTTATAATAAATAATTTTGTTTTTCCTCTAAAAGTTAATAAACTTGAAGCGAGGTCGCATACTGGTTACAAGGTGTTCAAACATTTGTTGGTCAGTGTGTCAATTGATTTGCAATATGCACACGGCCTTGCATTGTCCACGCCAAAATATGGTCAAATTGAAAAATTACGTGTTCATTGTTAGAACCTCGGTTAGAAATAAAACTTCGACCTTTTTTTGTAGAAAAGCGCCATGAAAGTAGGTAGGTATATTCCAGTTGCGTGTCCAGTGAAAGTTGATTAAAAAATCGTTCAAAGGGCGCTTTAACGATATTTTTTTACAGCCTTTGCCTATAGCATGCAAGACAGGAGAATACGTTTGGCAAAGTGAAAGAAAAATATCAAGAATTTGGAAAAAATTAAAGGAAAATGAAGTGCTACTTTACAGATATAAACAGCAAAACAATGTAATTCTACAGGTACTTTTTAAAGAGAGAGATGGACAAGTTACTAAAGGGAGCTGGAATTTTGTTCATTTAATGAGCGATACTGTACGAAAAGGAGAGTATGAAAAATTGGGAATTGTGCAGTGGAATTTCCAAACTATCTCTTCTTCTAATATTATTATTATTATTATGATATTACGTATATCGGTCCTGCACACTATTTTTCGAGACAAATACTTAGGAATGCAGTAAACAATGATTTTATGATGCAAACATGATACATGCATATTCAACCAAGATAATTCTTTCAATTTATGAGAAATATGATGGAATTTTGAAAGCCCAAAAATAAATCTAATGCACGAATTTTGAACAATTTGCAATCCTCTTTGATGTACAGCATCAAGACATGATCCATTCACCACGTCACAATAATAAAGGTGAGAGAGTACGAAAGATTCACAAAGGATTGTTATGATTGTTTTTAATTTTCTATCTAGAAAGGATTTGTTTATATACAGCATTAGCAAATTAGCATACGCTCTAGACATTTGATGCGTATTCTTAAAATTGTCTAAACAGAAATTTTCAATTTTGATAGGTACTGTTCTTTTAGAAACGTGCATATCTTAATTAGATAGCACGGTAAAGGTTTTGCTCTATGGTGAAACCCATTATCTGAAATCAGTTGCTATAAATTTTATTCATTTGCCATTGACTTGACAGCTCGTCAAGATTTGAGCTTTTTGGCTAAACAAGCAAATTTTGCACGTGCTGCGCTGAAAGGGAGAAATTTGTCAGATATTGGTCACAAAAAGATGGCAGAAACTCAACAACTTTACACTGTGCAGTCTAAGAAAAATGACAGTTCAGACAAAAGTAAATCAATGAGATGTAAGCTTGTCTGATTCAAATGCATCGATTAGTAGCGTGAAAAATTTCGAAAAATCAATATCTAACAGTTTCTAACAAGGTTTCTAGTTACGTCATTTCGCTTTATAAATGAAATGACAGATCCCCACATAATTCGTGGAAAAATTCAGCATATTTCAAAGCCAACTTGATGAACCGAAATTTATAAATAGACAGCTGGACACTCACCTGCATCGAAGGATGACATATTTGAAAACGTGTCGTTTTTAAGTGGGAATCTAATCTCGTCCCCGTTACTAATTGACCTAATTAAGGTCTAATGGACCCAACTGACTTTGCTTCAATAAATTGTTAGCTGTCGCCTGCGTTGTTAGCTGATGGGGATTAAATTTCGGTGCCACCATTATAACTTCCGCGTTTTTGATTTAATTTAACTTTGGTTTTCGTACCCATCAAGTCCAAAGACCTTAACCGTTATTGATTCGAAATCAATTATTCAAATTAGTATTCGATGTCTTACATTAGTCATGAACTCGGTAATGCATGACTCGATTTTGTGGCGTATACCGTATACCTTCCGTATACGTATATAATTCAGGTATTCACCTTGTAATCTGTGTGGTACGTCGAGTGCGCAACTTCTTGTGGAGCAACTTAGAAATACATTGGTTGAGGCGCAACTCGGCTGCCGCCTATAGTCTGAATGCTTATATTTAAACCAAAAACCAATGTATTTTGGTATTTCTAAAGTTGCTTCACAGGAAGTTGCGCCACTAACATCCAAACGTGAATAAAGCGTTATTAATTTAACTATACAGTGAGGTTCATAAGTTGTTTCCCCCCCCCTTGTAACCTTTGAACGGATCTGTTTAGAAAAGTGAAATCTGGTACACACTCAGTACTTTCAAATTGACGAAGACCTGCGGACAAATCGTTGTTGATGACCTTGAAATTTGGATGGAACGACATTTTTCAAAAATGGACAATTTGACTCCAAAGTAAAGAACCGTCGCTTGACGGTTACTATATTCTGATCTCTTCTGTCACAAATTTTGGAGCCCTGAACCAATGAAAAGCCATTTTTTTCGAAAAGGGTGCATCTTATCGATGTCAAACAAGAGTACCATTTTACATAAAAAACTTCAAGTTTTCAGATTCTGAAATCAAAGAGAAAAAACTACTTACAAAATGTTTAAGTAGATCTCGAGGTAAATTTAGTCCTAAGCCCCTCCTGTACGAGACGCTTATGATCAAAATTTTAAAATTTTCTCCACAGCAATAAATTCTGCATAAAAAACTTAGTAAAGATACCAAATTTCACGCTGTTATCTTTAACCGTTTTGAAGATATTTAGAAAAGAACACTTTCAAAGTTAGCTCCCTTAGGACTTATTTTTCGACATAATATGTTCGTATGGACTTTTTTTCATATTTTTCATAGAAGAATCTACTGGTAAAGTTTTGACCACTAATTTCAGGACACTCTGTATATCAAAATAGTAAGTATTTATACGAGGGCTTTAGAACAATGATAAGAATAATTTGTGAAATTTTCATTAACTTGGTTACTTGGTACCATTTTTGCTTGCCTCCGATTCATCCTTAACAGTAAGTTTAGTTTCATCCTAAAATAATAACATCTGTAATGTAAGATTGTTAGGATTGAAACCTTACTTGAAACTTTACTGGAAAGGCAAGGCCACAAAGTTCAATGCTGTTCGATACACCAAAGATTAGGAATAAAGTAAATTACGACAAAAGGTCTAAACTAAACGTGATAAAAGTGGAGAAAACACGTTAAATTGAAAATAATAGTTGTGCTTTAATAACTTTATTGGGGGATCTGCGAGGACGAGAACATTAAGGAACGCTTAGAAGGAAAGAGATAGCGGATTAATGATCTCGTAACAGTCCAAACTGATAACGGGAGTCCATGAAAAAGGAATTATAATATATTTCCATATACGTCTTTGCCTACTAACTTTGACAAATTGTTAACATTCACATGCACCGAGCGTACGTCCAGGGTCCAGGCCAGTGAACTACCGTTGTCTAAATATTAAACAACGTAGTGCTGATGCAACTGAAAAATTTCCACACTTCCTTATAGGTGAGCATCTTAAAGTCATCAACAGAGATGCAACATGCAACAAACACATCAGTGATGATTAGCAGTGACAATCAGTTCCACTGGCATAGGTCAAACCATATACGCGATAGCAAATTTAATCAAACGATCACCTCATTTACAATTCAGAATCAATATCCAAACAAACAGATAATGGCAGGGCAATATAAAATTATCCAAACAAGACCGACAAGCACAAACACCACACACGTTTGAAGCTAAAAATAAAACGTACCCATCTCTTCTATACCAGAATCCAGATTCCTCAGATTTAAAATATTTTCGGGAGCTGTGATCTAACTACTATACCGTCACGAATTCAAACTGGACTGCTCGGAGCTTGACCTCACCAAAGATTTTTTCAAAACTTTCAAACGTAATTTTGTATTGATTGTAGACTAAAATAGGGATGAATGGAAAGTCATTTCTTATTAATAAAAAATTGATTAAAGTAAAACGAGGGATCGATATTGCAACTACTTTGCACTTGACCTCGTCCACGGTGTCTACCGACATTTCACGTAGACCGAAATTGTGTGTCAAGCTCATCGAAAGTGGTGTCAAGATTGACACAATAAAATATTCATTAGACCTTGATGGAAGTGGGCGGTAATAGTGTACGAATTTAGTTAAAAATTTTATAGTTTGGAATTGGTCAAAACCACCCACGATGTATACTATTAAGGTCAAGGAAAAAGACAGGGGAAACGGGGATTTCCGACTACAAATTCAAAAATATTTGCGTACATTTGCGCCCTTTTATGCAGGGCGGTTTTATTTACTCGTTTATGGTCAAATCAGAGGGGATCGCTGATGAATCTATAAAATTTTCAGAGACGGCAGTGATGCCAGCCATTTATAAGTTATTTTCCTTTCAAACTAATTTACTAATTACTTGCCAGCAAATAAAGGAAAAGCACAGGACAAAGTTATATAGTATACTCAGCAAAACTTCCCTTGCACGTCATAAATCGATCTGCACATTTATGATTCATTTAAATTTTTAGGCATCAAATTGCTGAGAATAAGTGAGGCTCCTCCGATAAATGTGCAAATGGTAGGCATTTATGACTATAATTGTGTAGTCGGTGATGCACTTTCATTATGGTCTTCCATCTGCATACATCGAGGCCGAGATCGAGGCATACTTATACAGGGTGTCCCGTCTCAGAGTGCAAAAATTTCAGCCACAGATTCCTTGCATGAAAATAAAAGACCCATATTCTTTTGTTTCGCTAGATGGGCCCCCATTTCGTCACTAGGGCTCCTCAAAAGTGAGCCCCAAAAATCGAAAATTAATTCACACGTCTTAACCATTCAACCGATTTTGCTGAAATTTTCCACAAGACCATTACGAACGATGAAGATTTCAATAATGTAGCTGATGATGTCGTGGTGCCCACCACAGGCGCCCCCTGGGCCGCCCTCGACATTTTCGGCCCATTATCTTTGTTAACGTAATTAAATTACGTAATTAATTACACACCATCCGATGGTCGATTGAATTTAGAAACTACGCTACCTCTTACACTTTTTCTGTAAAATGCACCATTTCCGAGTAAAATTAAGAAATGTGGAGCCATGCACGTGCTTATTGGCAGACTTTTCAAGATATAGCTATATAGCGCGATTAATGTCAGGGCTTTGTTAAAGTTTTAAATTATTGTCAGTTTTACACCACTGTGGCACTGTGTTTGTGTTTTTTTTTGTAAATATTATAATTGCAGATAATTTTGCAAATTCGTAGTATGCAGATATGCATTTAATTTATGGTGTGGCTCCACATTTCTTAATTTTACTTGGAAATGGTGCATTTTACAGAAAAAGTGCAAGAGGTAGCGTAGTTTTTAAATGCAATGGAGCACAGGATGGTGTGTAATTAAATAGAAAATTTAATTACGTTAACAAAGATATTGGGCCGAAAATGTCGAGGGCGGCCCCGGGGGCGCCTATGGTGGGCACCACGAAATCATCAGCTACATTATTGAAATCTTCATCGTTCGTAATGATCCTGTGGAAAATTTCAGCAAAATCGGTTGAATGGTTACGACGTGGGAATTAATTTTCGATTTTTGGGGCTCACTTTTGAGGAGCCTTAGTAACGAAATGGGGGCCCATCTAGAGAAACAAAAAAATACGGGTCTTTTATTTTCATGCAATGAATCTGTGGCTGAAATTTTTGCACTCTGAGACGGGACACCCTGTATACAGGCTGCCCAATAAGTACCCGATAAACTTTAGGAAGTCACTCTTCGCTTTATTCGAGGCATTATTCTAAGACAAAAACTTTATACCAACTTATGTCCTAAAGTACTTAGTTTCCAAAATACAGGGTGTGCAAATCTCAAAAAAAAACTTGTTTTGCAAATATTTCAAAAACGCTTCAAAATATTTTTTTGAAGCTTGATGTACACTCTATATTAAAAACTAAGCACTTTAAGCTTGACTTTAAGGCATACGTCCATAGGAAGTTAGTCTTATAGAATAAGGGGAAGAATAACATCCAGTAGATAAGTCGTTATTTAATTACACCCTGTCAATACGATGATAGCAATAATAACAGCTCGACAGGTTGATAAGTGCACTGCATCTGCAGTATAAAAGAATCGGAAATTTCCGAGATTCTGTTCGATGCACTTAACAACCGTATAATAATTATATTTTAACCTCCCCACTCCACTTCACCATTTAAAAAAAAAGGGAGGTTACTGCAATCATTAAAATTTTCGAATTCGAGATAAGACCGGATCTGTACGTTTTGAGGTCTCAGGAACCCAAAAAAGTGGTTTTTAAAATGTGTCTGTATGTATGTTCGTACGTACGTTCGTTCGTAAACGCGCCACAGCCCAAACTACTCGACCGATTTGGCTGAAATTTGGTACGTGTGCATGTGATAACCCAACTTAGATCTGAAAAGCTTTTGGAGCCAATCGTGCAACCAGAAATGCCGTTTTGGCACATCAACTTTTAAATCTTAAATGTAAACCCCCATTTTTCACGTCACAATAAGGAAGGCCTGCAGATTCTGCTTCCAAAGATGTATTCACTGTCAGTGCCCTTTTGACCAAAAATCAAATAATAATGATACTCATAATTCACTGCTCTTAGCCAATCACAATCAAAAATCCATAATTCACTTCTGTCAAAATGACAAGTGTACTAATCAACAAAAACAAGTTGCAAATATTTATTTGGAGTAGAAAAGCCTCGAGAAAAGCATAGTATTATACTCGCTAATATGGCCAATATTCAGTCGGATGACTTGCCCCACTCGGCAAGCGCCTCGTGGTCTCAAACGTCATCCTCGTGAATAATGGCTAACTTTATCGCTCATATAATAATATACTATTTTTCGCACAATCGAAATGAAACATTCTTTATTCGAAAATTACTTATGCCTATGTTTTGACAGTTAACGTAACGAAACTCGCAAATCTTTCAGTCCCCAGTTGATAGAAATGTCGAAATGTTATAAAGTTATTAAACAAATATTATGAATTGGTTTTTAAGCTGAAAATAAAGTAAATTCGAGAGTAAATTTATGTACCTCAATAATCTTCGAACCAAATCAACTAACCGGTGGGCCAAAAAACTGGTCGCTTTTATTATCTCTGTATCTTCGTTAGTTTTTGAATATGATATTTTTCATTCTTATACAGGACGTAGCTGAGGGTTGGGGCTCTCGATACCACCAATTCAATTTTTGATAGCACCATTCTTGTCCATATTAATCATTTAACACCCTTATTTAGGCCATGCAATGGGGTTTCGTTACCCATTGACATAATGACGATGGGGTTTAGACAGACTTCAAGTCCGTCCTTTTTCCAAAATATGCTTCAAAATAACGATTAATCCATCTCCTCGTCCATCTCTTAACTTTTTAAGAATTTTCTTCCAGCACCATTAGGGTTTCGCGAGACCAAGACAAGACAAGACTAGAGCCTATCTTGGTCTTGGTCTTGAACAAGTCTTGAGGAGACCGGTCTTGTCTTGGTTAGGCCTGCGACTTTCAATTGATATATCGATATATCGATTATCGATATATCGATATATCGATAAAAGTGTGTTATCGATATACCGAAATATCGATATATCGATATATCGATAAGTTATCGATAATATATCGATATATCGGTATATCGATATATCGGTATATCGATATATCGATATATCGATATATTGATATATCGATATACCGATATATCGATAAGTTATTGATATATCGATATATCGGTATATCGATATACCGGTATATCAATAACCGGTGTCCCGTATATCGATACCTATAATGACACTTCTGAAGTTCTGACTTCTTTTAAATGTAGGAGTAGGTATTCGGCCTGATTCAGTCATTTGTTGACAACTGGCTAACATTGAAATGAATCGACAAAATTGAGGAATCTTTGCGTTGGAGATATCAATATTTTCGTGCAGTGTATAAACAATTAGTATATAACAATTTAAACAAGTGATGGTAGGAATTATTATACTTATTTAAACGACTTGTAGAAAATTGGACATCGCAACTGATGTTTTTCAAAGCACCCTTGGGTCCTAATATCGTTTATTTCGAATCCTACGTTATTTTCCAGGGCACAACGTAAACAATAATGTTTGAGCGCTCCAATCCAATCGATTCAATCAATAATTGATTTCAATATTATTAACTAACTAACATCAAGAAACTACAGAAAAAGGACTATTACCTATTCATACCTATCTAGCTCTTAAAACTAAGATGTTACTCGATTACAGATATAATACCACAGTAACGATGTCGATACAATTGTATAAGTACCGATAAGGCGATATATCGATAAGTCGGTATATTTAGTTATCGGTATATCGATATATCGATAAATCGGTGTATCGGTATATCGATATATCGATATATCGATAAATCGGTATATCGATATATCGGTATATCGATATATCGGTATATCGATATATCGATATATCGATACATCGGTATATCGATATATCGGTATATCGATATATCGATATATCGGTATATCGATTAAATTTTAAATATCGATATTCGATATTCAAATTCCGATATCGCACAGCCCTAGTCTTGGTCTTGAATGGCCAAGACCAAGACAAGATTTGACCAATATTGGTCTTGGTCTCGAAAGTCTTGTTTATGAACCGAATTCTAAGAAAGAAAACAAAGGTATTGTGGTATTGTAACATGAAAATCTGAAAAGCCACGTGCTCTATGCTGTTTTGTCTTCAGTTCAGTTTAGTAGTTGGTAGGTAGTTATCAGTTAGCCAGCTTTTGTGATTGCAGTAGTGTTATTGTGATGGGATCCAAAGAGACCAGGTAAGTCTTAACTAATTAATTTCTATTACTTATGGGCCGTTATTTTCACCTCCAGATAAACCTATCTGCCGGTTAATTCTCATTGAAAGTATGGGAATTATCCGACAGATAGATTTATCTGGAGGTGAAAATATCGGCCCTTATTAATATTTCTAATTCACAACAAACAATTAATAGTAAACTGCTCGGACCGCCACTTCAGTGCCTGTTGAGACGTTGTTCTCACAGGCTTCGCTTATCGTTCAACCCAATCGAAATAGACTGCTACCTCATAATCCATCGAAATGTTGTTTCTTGTCAGATCTTGGACTTTTTTTTTGGCCAGTTTATCTATGCTCAGTCATCACAAACTGAAAGCCAATTGCCTAGCAACTAGCGATTTGATTGGCTACAGACTGTCAGTTTGCTGTTAGCTGACACTTAGCTGAGCATCGATAAACCGGCCCTAAATTGAATTTGTAATTTGAAAACAAAATAGGGAACTTTAAACCAATAAGTTATTATTGCATTTATCTCGTGTTAATTTCAACGATGGCTCGTAATGTTTTTTTGATGAAAAATAGCCCTCATTAAAATTATACCTAATGTCAAAATTTAGAAGATAATTCATTTTATTTTAAGATGAATATGGGGATGTGCTGATGTGTTGTGCAATGTCATTTAAGAACTACCTTCCAGTGGTGAGAAATGTCACTCGACACCCATCGTTGCCGCTCTTCAATTTTAGAGCAATTTTTTCAAAAATTGACCCCCAAGACCAAGACTTTAACAAGACTCTTGGTACAAGACTCTTGGTCTTGAGAGGTCAATCTTGGTCTCGGTCTTGACTTAAGTGGAAGCATCTTGGTCTTGGTATTGTCTTGAATTCGAGACCAAGACCAAGACAAGACCAAGACTAGTCTTGGTATTGTGCGAAACCCTAAGCACCATAAAAATGATATAATTTACAAACAAAATCTATAGAGACACATAGAGATGATGGAAAATCGGTGGATGTTCCTCTTTAAGTTGTAAATTATGCAACGTTATGCTCTCTGCGGTTTCACTTAAGTTGTAAATTAAGCAATTTAACACCTTAGATTGCAAAATTTATAACTTAAACAAAAACGCCCACCGACTCTGGCTTTAGTTGCAAATTATGCGATTGATGGTGTAGAAAAAGAATTCACAAAAAAATCAGGAATCTACTAATTAATCTTCAGTTTGAAGGAGATTTTGGAATGAGAAAAAGACAGGCTTCAATCCTGTCATAACAACAACACTGTCATTTGTCAGTAGATAACGAAACCCCATTGTTCTAAATGAATAATTATGGGCACCGTTGTCGGATAACTCAGCTTCCTTACAAAAAAAAACAATTGAAATCCGCCAAGGGTCGTACACACTTTGATTTTTATTAAAAGTCAAGCCTCAAGGTTTTCGGTTGGTCAAGATTTCGATTGTTTCAATCTTTTTCGTGAATGATGGTGTATTTTTTCCAAAAAATTTCAGAGTTAAAAAAGTTTTAGAGTTGACCAAGGAATAACATCGCCTCGAACAACGCACAGGCAAATTAGCAATATTTTGGTCAAAAAACGGCGCCGGGAAAAACCTATGTATATTTGTATTACCGGCTGTGATAGCTGATTTTTTTTCAAGTCGAAAACCATAGTGCCATTTTTTCGAAAATTGCCATTTTAAAGGCAAAAAGGCCGCTTTTTAAGTTTTTCTTATCAATTATTATTATCGAATTCGATAGCTGTTTCATTATCAGATCGAAAACCTTGAGAGCCATTTTTTCCTCGATTTTATCAAAAAATGTAATTTTCGTATATAATATCCCGCGTGTGAGGGATATTTCCGGAAATTTGCCCGCGCTGTTATACAAGTGCTTGTTGCAACGAAAACAGACCGAGCGCGTAGCGCGAGGTCTGTTTTCTTGGGGCAACAAACACGTGTATCAGACAGCAAGGGCAGATTTCCTTAAATATCCCAAACACAAGGGATATTCAGCCAGAAAATCGCCTGAAGTAAATAAATTAAATAAAAAGTCATGCATTTATTGCAGTATGAAATAATAGGTAAATTCAGTTTTTCGTAATTATGCTTATTCGCGTCTCTTGAAAATTGCTGGGACGATTTCCTGGAAATCACCCCGACCCAGGGTGATTTTTTCCTGGAAATCACCCCGACCCAGGGCGATTTCCTGGAAATCACCCCGGGTGATTTCCGTTGATATAAAAAAGTGAGGGCGATTTTCGAGGTAATTTTAGGGGAAACCGAGGGGGAAACAAACCTTTGTATTTTAGATTTTAGATCAGATTTTAGTAAATGCGCACGACAGCATCACGGATCGATAACCGCCCCGCACGACCGACTTCTTGACTCACAGATTCTGACTTGGTCGAGGACTTGGTTAAACTTAAATGCTACATCTACAAATTCTGTGAAAAAGTAGAAGTTTCTACCGTCTCGTCTCCAAGACTGCCAATTTTCTATTTTGGCCTCGATTTTGCCTTATTTTTCTGTGATGTATTTACTTCACCGTTTATTAAAATAACTCCGAAACTCCGATCATTGCTCATATTACTCCTCGGAAATTCCATTACCTCAATAGAAAAGAATTCACACAATACCTCTCGCAATACCTAAACATAAAAGCAACGATAAAAGCTTTGGTGTCAAGTTTGGTGCCAAGTAGTACGTTAACCTTATTGAAAATATTTAAATATTCATCATCTATGATGTGATCTCGGATATGATTGTCTGTACGTATCAGAAACATAAGATTTTGTCGAGGATGTTGCTGATTCATAATCGAGTTCATAATTCTAGTTTTCTGTCGAATAATATAACTATACCTGATCGAGTATGTACCTAATAATTTCAGATGCTGATTTCTATGTGGACGTGATTTTAATAACCCATCAGACAGTGACAGTAGCCAGGAGACAGAGCTATTTGGTATCTCGGTATAACCTCGACAAGTCGACATACTCGATCTACACCCTCGACACCACAATTCCAAATTATTTATCTTTTCGTGTCAATCACTTTTAACCGAGCTTTTAATTAAAAGCTTGGAGTTTGCAATTATAATAATAATTGTTATTATGCACTTATGCAGCCTCCATAACCCCACAGTTTTGTTCATTGTTTTCCTCGTAGTTTTCTAATAGTTAAGCCTCCAGTTAAACAGTGGTGGATATTAGGTATGTATTATGTGTTCTTGTCATCAAATTTCATCACAGTCAAAACCGCTTTCTCGGGAGTCACTCAAGATTCAGGTGCCAGTTTCGGAAGAAAGATAAAAACGACATAAAAAGTTACTGGTGAACCCCCTGAACATTTCGAGGACCTCGTCGAGGACTAATCTTAACAATAACAATAAAACTGAATAATAAAAGTTTGACGTGAAACACCACATTTAGGTCCTTCCGTTGCTCCCTCAGCACAATTTTTAAAACTGCTGAAACTACGCGAAAATGTTAACTAATAAAAGTTAATAACGGCTTATCTAAATTGGGGCCTAAATTAACAAACCCAACAGATTGTTTATTAAGCAGCAGTATCGCTAACGTCACATTTTCAACAACTATAGAAAATTATTATTGTCAACAATAAAGTTGATGGTCTTGCGATAACAAAATTAAACATTTAAATTAACATTCTAGACCGGTTAAAGTTTAAATAAAATAGTTAATAAAGGTCACTGGAGCCTCCAGACGATCACCAAGTACTGAAAGCAAGGTTATTTCTTGAAAATCGTTCTTAATTTTGATAAAATAGCAGTTTACTTTTATATAACTATAATAAATGTTTATCACAAAACAAAAACCAAACAAACATGGCCGTTTTAACTGTTTAACCCCCACGGCCTACTACGTTGGGGTGGGTTCGGCGTCTAATCTTTGGAGGCTTTGGTTTTTTGTTAACCTTTTAATTTCGTCTTTATAACAATTAAAGGGGTGGATTGAAATTTATTAAAGGGAAGACTTACCGATTATTTTTATCCCAAAGGTAAACAAACTGTTGGCTGGACGTCACCCACCAAATTGCACCAATTCACTGCGACGTTATTTTACAATGAAGCCATCGCTCATCGCTTACTTGGACTGTTTTTGTAATAATTATCGCGAAAATAACATTATTGCTTCCTACACGATTCGTCCGTATATTTACATAAACATTACTGCTCAACTGTCATGTCAACTGACTGAAAAAAAGCAGGAATGTCAAGTTGAGGTCATGTGACCATGGGGTAGGATTCTGTCGGTTGCCACGGTAATGGGACATCATTGTATCTCTACTGGCCGCCAGGTGGCTCCGGAAATAAATTGCAAAAATATCTAAAATAATGATATTTCTGTTTTATTAATAAGCTGCTACGGTTCCAATTAACAATTTTAATGCTTATTTAAGCATCCATTAAATGTTTCTTGAGAAATTAAAAGGTGAGTTACCAAAGTAAAGTGTGTTGGATATACAGCCAGTAATACATCTTTAAAATATTTTTTTCTAGTTTAATTAAATAAGTTAATTATAATTAATCATTATTCACACTTAATTAATGTACATATTTATGAACGTTGTAGGCAAAAGCACACAGGTCGAATTAAATAATACGGAACATATCTTTTTTATTGATTAAGCAACGCAGGCAACAGGCAACATCACACGAGTGTATAATATGCTGCCTATCCGAATTTACCTAACTGCGGAATGATTAAATAAAAAAACGATTAAAGGGCAAGGGACAGGGCTGTACATTTTTCTTCAGAATATGTGGTAACGATATGGAGATTGTCCATTGTTTCTATTTTTTGACACTCACAGGAATTTTGACGAGGCTGAAAGCCCGTTTAACAAACTTACAGGAAAAAAATTCACACAACCCCTGAGTTTAGAAAGTGAACCGACTTTACGTTATTAAATTCCTCATGGTTATTGCTGGTCAGTGTCAAGAAACCGAAACAATAGATAACAACTAATAACTATCCCATTATAACGCGTACTATTCAACCTCCATTGTTACTGTTTATTATTGACACTGATGACAGGAACTTTAACGTGACACTGAAAGTAAAGTCGTTTTTACACCGCAACTGATAAAGCGCCTGAATCACACTGCCCCTGTGTCCGTTACCGTTAGAATATTATCATTTCTAGGTATATTACGTAAAGTTCAAAGAAAAGGCATATTAAGTTTAGGTACCTACTATTATGCTCAGGAGCTAATACACCCTTGTCGCAACCTTCTTACCTTCCATTACTTGAGATTGGAGGTAATAAATGAGAACATGCAACAAAACAGCAAAGCGATAAGAAAAGAAACACCTCAATGCTCATTTTTATTGGTTTGAAAGAGATTGAGCTATGAATACGTGCATAGACTTCACGTAGCTTTAAGAATAGGTAGGTAAACGATAAATTTGCAGATAAAACAACAAATTGCAAAAAGATGTAGCGATACATGTTTTAATGAGAAAGAACGGCCACTTTAAAGCAATCAATAATCCTCAGCATGACAATACCAGTTAAAATTATGAAATAATAAATAATAACTTATAGTGGCTGCAGTAAGTATATGAAGCCGCTTAATCTCCTCAGATATGCGACCAGATTACACGACAGAGGGCGCACGCGAAGCCCGGAAGATTAGCGCTGTCCGTGTGTCGCCCTAACACGCACTTCCGGATAACGTGCTAGCGGAAACCAGCTTTAATCGGCCCTGCATAAGGGCGCTTTCACGTTTTATGCACTTAACGCGCCATTGAGACCTGTCTATCTTGTACCGGAATTATGCAGAAATACGGTTTTGTCATTATGACTTGCTTTAGTCGAGTGTCATATTTTGCCATTATTAATTTCTTGGAAAAGTTAAAAGTTCTCATAGCTTTTCAAGCGCACAAATATTTGGACTGACTAGTTATAGTAGAATCAGATGACTTTAAAATCTAGGGCGTGCTTTTTAGACTGTCTTCACCTCAGCGATGCAATAATATTTTCACACAATCGTTTCGATATTTCAAATTACCATAGTTACTATAATGAGTGGAAAGTTGTTCTTATTTCAAACGGTTTAGTTTCCATAGAAACAAAAAATAACGGTGCCGTTATGAACCATAATGCGCGGTAAGTAAAACAAATGAAAATCGTAAATAGCGCGTGAGATGTCAAATAGGTATATCAAAAACGTTTTAATTTTAATAAAGCTTATGTTTTCTGTGATTGCCGACTGCCATTGAAAACGTTGATAGAAGCCGAAAGAAGCGAGTTTTTGGCTTTTAACCGAAAGCGAGAAGTAATTATTTTCCACTCGCTCAATTGGACGCTAAGGTCAGGTTCCGGTCTAGTCATATCAAAATATAAAATGAAAAAAATGCTGCAGGGAAGCGACTGGAACCTCCCGAACGCGTGGATCTTTGCATTCTATATCTGATGTATATTTTTATTATCGAATAGCTGATTTTTTAGAGGCAAAAGTTCCCGTTTTTAAATTTTTCTTATTAAAAGGGCATATTATTATCGAATTCGATAGCTGTTGCATTGCAGGACCTAAAACCCTAGTGTCATTTTTTCGAAAAATGTCATTTTAGGGATGAAAAACATTTCTATTTAAAATTTTAGTAAATGAACGCCGCGGGAACCACAGCTTCAGCGATGGACACCCGGGCCCACGGTTCACCCAGCCGATGCACTCGACTAACCGATTCTGACTTGGTTAAAGTTAATTGCGACATTTACAAATTCTGTGAAAAAGTAGAAGTTTCTACCAGACGGAGACCCGAGACTGCCAATTTTTTTTTGTTTATCTTCAATTTTTGTATTAATCTTATTTACGATATTCGGATAGATAAAGAGGGCGCATGGAATTTGGGCACAGCTGCTTAAATTGTGGGGTTGGGGAGGTTAACTAGTACTATTAATTAATCTCGAGCTCGATGTCATTTTGAATTCCACTTGATTGTTTACAAGTAGAAACTTGAAAAAGTGAGCCATTTTGGAGCCCTCCAAATGATGGAAAACATTGATAGAGCTATGCCAGATGGACATGTAATGCAATATTTCGGTGAAGCTCCTTCATACTCGAAAAAGTAAGAAAGGAGACTTTTTCAGTGTTTCCAGAAGGTTGGATTTTGTTCTTGTTTACAAAGAAAATTTAATAAAACAGTTTAAAAGAGTGATACTTCCTTTACGATTTTTAATTTAGAAAACACGAGTTTCATTGTTAATATGCAAAAAACAGTATTTTAGTTACCTTTAATCATCTTATACAATATTAGTAACCATTTTCAGTTAGAAATTCAATATAAGCTGAGGACATTATATTCAAAAATGGTGGATGCGCCGGTAAAATGAAAGCAAGGTTTTAGCTCAATTGATTCAGGCACGCTAAAATTTCGCCCACACCCAATTTCTCTCGTTTCAAGAGCTCATTTAGTAAAAATTTACGATTCCCAAAAACAGAAAAATATAATTTCCTTCATCGAAATAAAAATAAATCACCGTCCATTTCACGGGGAATAAAATTTTTTCGTTGACTTACGATCGCGCTCCGGTTATAATTCCTGCGTTATAAAAATATTGCAAATAGTTTGCGTGTGGTCGTAGTTATTTGATGTTAGGCAAGTTGCTTGCTTCGCGTCCTGATTGATCTTATACGACCATCACGAACCTCTAAATTATTACCAACGTTTTATACTCATAATCTTAACATGTCATTTCACGTGAATAATAAGGTCATGCAGGTAAATTACGTCATAATCTTCGATACAGAAATATTGCAATGCTGGTTTGAATATTTGAGAAGTTTCTTATTATTTCTTGGGGTGCAAACAAAAGAGGATAATTACTATCCTATAACTGACAAATAAGACACGTTCTATGTTTGCGTTCCAATTAAAATGCGATCAATGAATTATATAGTTCGAATTTACGACCCTGTTATATCAAGTGGGTAAGATCATCATTAGTTTTCATAAGCGAGGCCTTAATTAAATAGACTATTATTTTCCCTAACGTGGGTGTGTTGTCCTGCAATCGACTATAAATAATATCACGGGGGGACAAGAGAATTAAAAATTCTTGATGAACTATCCACTAAATATAGGTAGTCACTTGCGTTTTTGCATATTGACAATGGACGTCGTATTTTTTAACAAAAAATTGTGATGAAAGTAGCGAAAAATCGTAATGAATATGTATCACTTTTTTTAACTACTTATTTTACTGAACAAGAACAAAATCTCATCTTCTTGATGGGCTTTGTCATCAAAAGAAGTCATGCAAGGGTTGCCCAGTGTTGCCATCAGCTATTGCAAATAGAAATTCTCCCATCAGATGCTGAAAAAAATCTCTTTCACTTTTTCGCATATGGAGATGAATATACAGGGTGTCCAGAGATTACGCTGCAATATTTTACCGGTGCTTTCTACGATAAAAAATAAGACTAAAAGTGTAAATAAACATGGATCGCAAAATGCTCCCTTGCCCCTAAGGGAGCTACAACCCTTCAAAGGAGTAGTTAAAAAGTCGGTTTTTTAAAAATTACTCGAATATTCCAGATGGTAAGATTTTTAAATTTGGAGCATAGGTTAGCGTTACAAGGGCTTTCTTTCGATTTTTTTTCAGATTTAATCAGAGGCCTGCGTTCTTGGAGAAACATTACCCGTTTTTTGTTTATTTTTTTGCAGTTATAGAGCTTATTTCATGAAATGAGATCATAATCTATTCCTCATAAAAAATGTAGTTTTGTTGAACGTCTCTGCATTTGAAAACATAAGGCGAACGCCTATTTTGTATTAAAACAGTGTCACAATAATGTCAGTTTTGAATACATTTCCGAGATGAATTTGAAACTGACAACAAAGTGACAGTATATTAATTCAAAACAAGAGTTTATCCTGCTTTCCAAGTTTGTATTTGAAAACATAGCCACCGCCAGAAAACGGCTTAGGACACACCGTTTTCGAGAAAAATGACATTTCATTGGTTCAGAGCTCTCAAATTTGTCAAAATATTGTAAACAAGTTCATGTGACGGTTCCTTACTTCATTCCAGAAAGAAAAGTTCATATGGACATATGGACAAGAGTCGAGAAATGCTTCCTAATTTTGCAGAAAATTTGCGGTTCAAGAATTATGATTATTATTACTTTTACCCAACCCTGATGTATTCTGCTTATCATGTGTGATCTAGCAATAATTTCTTTAAATTTACCTCCTATGAGCTCTGTGAAGGCACTGGATATTGAAATGTTTAAACGTACTCTAAAAAACTATTTGCTAGGTAAAGCTTATTATAGCCTTGACGAATACCTTAATGACAGAGACACAGATTTAATGATGTAAACATGTACTATTTTAACCTCCCCAACCCCATCACAATTTAAGAAAAATGGGAGGTTACTGCAATCACTAAAATTTTCGAATTTGAGATAGCACCAGATCTTCACGTTTTGAGGTCTCAGGAACACAAAAAAGGGGTTTTTAAAATGTGTCTGTGTGTATGTACGTACGTACGTACGTACGTTCGTACGTTCGTTTGTAGTCACGCCACAGCCAAAACTACTAGACAGATTTAGTTGAAATTTGGAACATAGGCATCTCGTAACCTAACTTAGATCTGAAAAGCTTTTGGAGCCAATCGTGCAACCGGAAATGCCATTTTGGCACATCAACTTTTAAATTTTAAATGCAAACCCCCATTTTTCACTTCACCATAAGGAAGACCTTCAAATTCTGCTTCTAAAAGTGTATTCATTCTTAGTGCCCTTTTGACCAAAAATAAAAAAAAATTGATTTTTATCGGACTTTAAAATCGCGGTACAGCCCAAGCCCCTGAACCGATTTGGCTGAAACTTTGCACATGGAGATTGTATTACACGTCGAAGAGCTGAACAAGTTTTGAATTCAATCGGCTCACGGAAAGTGCCGTTTTGGCACACCAATTTCCAAATTTAAAATTATTCTCTCATTTAACCATTAAAAACAAGTTTTTTTGAAAGATTTATTGTCACCATCAGAAAGGTCTTCAAATTTTGGTTTTAAATAGGACAAAATTAATTCGCATTTAGCGCTGTTTGGTTCAAAAAAGCGAAATTTTATAATAACAGTAAAAATACATTATAGCCCAAATTACTGAATCGATTTGGCTGAAATTTGGTACATGGAGATCGGGTGACCCGTTGAAGACCTGAAAGGCTTTTGAAAGCAATTGGCCCACGGGAAGTCCCATTTAAGCATATCAACTTAAAATTTTAAATACAAGACCTCATTTTTTATGTCGCCATTAGAAAGGCGATCAAATTCTGGTTCTAAAAATGTGTTCACAGTTTCGGCCATTTCAGTAGAAAATAGAGAAAAAATTCTTTCTCATTAAAAGGGAGCGGGCTGACAGTGGATGATATAAAGTGGCAGTTATTAGGAACATATTGTCAAATGTGATGGGTGATGTCCGAGGTGACGTCGGTATTTGTCAGAAAATTGCGAAATTAGTCAAGGATTAAAAAAATTCTGTTGAATTGACTACTATCTACACAGAATACAAAGATCCACGCGATGGGGAGGTTCCAGCCGCTTCTCTGCTGCATTTTTTTTAAATTAATACTCTGACCTGTACAACACCATTTTTCCATTGGTATTATGTATTAATAAATTATTATTATTATTATTATTATTATTATTATAATCATAAATTTCCCCCTCAAAAATGCAAATGTGGGATAATGACTGATGGTTGATAATGTCCCATTATCTACAAATCTCCAGCAATACATAATTCTGATTATGCGGTTAGAGCAGGACCAGGAACAATGATTAATAGAAAATTTCAGTTCGAATAATGGATGTTATTGGTTGGTTTTCAACCCAACCCCCCTTAAAAGTTTGCTCTTAAATAAAAATTTTCAATTCTGATTTCTGATCTGAGTTTGAAATGAGTTCGATTCGAATTTAATAACAGATGTCGAAAAACTATTTTGTGAAATCTGCGAAGAACGGTAGTTTTTTACAGATTATTTTTTTAGTATATAAATACTATATACTTATAGCATTATGTGCTGGGGCAAAGAGCGAAAGAAAGGCCAAAACAAAGATGGGAAGATATGGTAGATAGTATTGCGAAAAAACTTGGAATCAATGGATGGAAGAGATTAGCAAGTGACAGAAAAGTCTGGACGAGTGTCGTCAAGGAGGCCTAAATGGGCCGTGAAACGCCATTAATGAATGAATACTTATTTTTACTGATACGAGACTTTTCTGAATTGCTTATAAACTTATAAACTTTATTGATTATCGAGTTGATTATTGTAGTTTTATTTTTTAACGTTTCTTCTATTGTGTGTTTCAGGTTCAAGCAACAAAAAAATGCCATGTCACCCAGCATATCACTAGCTTGGGCCACTTGGAGGCTGAAATTCGCGAAGGCCGTGCAAACGTCGATTCAGATCTAGGCCTGGCCAGGCCTATAGTTAAATCACATGTGACGTCAGTGCACGTAGTGTGATCTTTTTCTCCGTACAAGTACATCTTGGCCGACAGAAGAACCAACCTCAAAACGGAAATTATATAGAATTTTTGCTTTTGTGTTTTTGCCTATTTTGTTGCCTAAATTGGCGATTTTATGATGACTAAAATAATATTTTGCTTACCTCGCAGTTTTCTTTTTCCTAACTCCGGTCTCTAGTTAGAATAACACTATTTTTATCTCTAGACATAAGCAATACGATACAATATTTGGCATTTACAGAATTTATATTTCCGAAATCTGTTAAAATGGCTATAACCTTTGATGTAAAATTGAAAAACTTTTCTACATTATGGCTTGTCAAAAGGTCTTAAAGAAAGTTGATTTATAGGATTTGGAATAGATTGGTACTGTACGAATAACATTTATTTTATAAAATTAGTTATAATGGCAACAGACAAACGACAAATTACAAGTATGACCGCCAATTTTTTTTTTATATAAGCATATTGAAGGGCTTCAAAATTCTGTTTCTAAAATGTATTGAAAGGACTTGGCGGGCTTGTGACAAAAAATTGCAATTTTTTGAAAAACTCCAGAAAAACTTTAAAAGGCTGGTGGTTTGAAACTTATAGGAGGTAAGGTAGGATTGGATTATTATTTACCAAGTAGGGAGGTTGCAGCTGCAACAAAACAAACAAAATAGATGAAATAAATTTTTGTGAAGAATTTTAAGGGAATATTTTTCTTTACTCCGTCTTTCCTCGATTATTTTGCTATTTGTCAGTTTCAAAGGAGCTCTGGGGGAAGCTCATGCACCCCAAAAGTTTATACAGGGTGCCCCGTAATTATGATGCCAATTCTTAACAAGAGCTTCCTTACGTAAAAATATGTCGAAAAGTTCTTATCAACAATATGCCAAATGTCGCTCATTTCCGAATTATTGGGCTTAAGAATGTGACTCATATTGAGTGTTTTTCGTTAATATTTCAGAAACCACTTTATCTATACCTACAGTTTTCATATTTTGCACATTTGATTAGCTTTTGAGTAGTTGAGTACTTATGTTTTGGTACATTTTGTTTATTTATGAGTAAACGACAAGGGTCCGATTAGGAGGGTGCCCCTGATAAATATTCATAAAAAAAATATTTGGCTGTTAGACATCCATTTTAACCTCCCCAATCCCATCACAATTTAAAAAAATGGGAGGTTACTGCAATCACTAAAATTTTCGAAATCGAGATAAGACCGAATCTATACGTTTTGAGGTCTCAGGAACCCAGAAAAGTAGTTTTTAAAATCTGTCTGTATGTATGTACGTACCTACGTACGTACGTACGTGCGTTTGTAAACGCTCTACAGCCCAAACTACTGGAGGGATTTGGCTGCAATTTGGTACAATCGTGCAACCGGAAATACCATTTTGGCACATCAACTTTTAAATTTTAAATGCAAGCCCCCATTTTTCACGTCACCATAAGAAAGACCTTCAAATTCTGCTTCTAAAAATGTATTCATTCTTAGTGCCATTTTGACCAAAAAAACAAAAATTGATTTTTATCGGACTTTAAAATCGCGGTACAGCCCAAGCCCCTCAACCGATTTGTCTGAAATTTTGCACATGGGGATTGTATTACACGTCGAAGAGCTGAACAAATTTTGAATTCAATCGGCCCACGGAAAGTGCCGTTTTGGCATACCAATTTCTAAAATTCAAATCATTCCCTCATTTAACCATTAAAAACAAGTTTTTGAAAGATTTATTGTCACCATGAGAAAGGTCTTCAAATTCTGGCTTTAAATAGGACAAAATTAATTCGCATTTAGTGCTGTTTGGTTCAAAAAATACATAAAGATTGGGTGACCCGTTGAAGACCTGAAAGGCTTTTTTATACAATCCACCCTAAATGTGAGAATTTGCAACAATTGGATTTTTTCTTGAAAACAGTCGCCTAAAGGAAAGAATCTCAAGAGTGAAAAAAGTTTTGTTTTAAGTTGCTTTATCATAAAAAATGGATATTTAACAGTTATTTCTCTCGAATAAATTTTTTCTGTGGGGCGGATGCCTAATCCGGCCTTTGACGCTTACTGATAAATAAACAAAATGTATCTACCAAAACATAAACCGTAGATAAAGTGGTTTTAGAAATTGACTTTTGGCACATATGGTAGTATAGGAACTTTTCATGGTTGAGCGTTGACCCTGTAGAATTGTAAATAATGCCTCCTATTGTATTCTACATAATGTTCTAATGTCACTTTAATCGAATTTCCAGTTTCAAATCAAATTATTTGTAAATAAGACTTCTGATTGGTCCAAAAGTCCAAAGGCAAAATTTGACGGATTTGAATTGGGTGTACCTAAATGCACAATCGTCGGGGGCCCTGTCACTGAGGAATTTTGGATGATTATTTAGAAGCGTACACTGAGAAAAAAGATAACTTCTGGCAAATAAATTTCATTATCTCAAACGATTTTTTTGACAAGGGACAAAAATACTTTGGTTTAACTACAGCCGAATTGAAACAACGATATGCCCATATTTGAATAGAACGTATTGTTATTTTGTCCCATTTATTTAATATAATTATGCATTCAGGTAAATGAAATACTTTGATGCCTGTCCTAAATGTGCATTTATTTGAGATAAATAAATCTTAATTTTGGAAGAAATAGCATAGCTTATTACGCACAAGGCTGACATTAACTTGATCCAGACCAGGCATTCTTCCAAAAACCTGGCATTATTTGTCACAACCATTGTTCAGATTTCTTCGAAACTTATGCGCAATATTTGGATTTGGAGTGCATAGTGCATGGGACGTGTAAACTAGAACCGCCATATTGCTCTTTGTGTTTGTGGGTAGTGCGTTACTTTGTATTAGGTAAATTGTATTAAATCTTGAAAAGCGGAATAACGCATAGAGTATATAGGACAGTTGTTACTTATGGACGTAGATACAAATGATTCGGACAATCCGGTATTTGGAAAAATTGTGTATATAACGTAAGACTGTGAAAACAATTTCAATTTCATTTTGGAACCTGCTCAGATTATTGGGTTTGAAAAACATTTTAAATCATAGAATAGACGAGATTTCAGGTGAAGAATTGAAATTTATATGTATTATTTGAAGATTTTGAAGACTTAATTTCTGTTTTTTCTTTAAGTAGGTATATTCACGTTATACTAGAACTGGAGATAAATTCGTTTCTTCCTGTAACATCATACAAATGTTTAATAAATTTTATTTTGAACTAAACAAAAGATATTTTTCATCCAAAAACATCATCTGAAATTAATTTAATATAATGATTATTTGAAATATCTATTTATCTAAAACGAAGCTTTCGTACATTAAGACACATATATTACAAATTGGATTAAATAAAATTCATTCGTTTTAGTGAAATGGAATTTTTCTACTGAATAAAACTTGTTTGGGGCAGAAGAGTCATACACTAACTAGAAAACAAGCAATTTGGAACTAAATAAACCCTTCTTTGGGTCGCATATTTCTTAAAATTGTGTCACGTAAGTCATTTATTTGAGGCAACTAAATCTATCAAATATAGGATTTTATTAACTGAAGTACTACATTTATTTCGCCGTATCCAGGTTTAGGATTTATTTGTAGCAAATAAATTCGGGGTTCTTTAAAACAAACCTTTTTCTCAGTGTAACAAGGAAATAATAATCATAAACTTGTTAATATTAAAAAGCTCTATTTAAGATGTCACTTTTTGTATAAACGACGATAGTTTACGCGTCTAGGAGGAAGCAAAAACACGAGTGTATCGAGCGGAACAAATTCTAAATTAGAACGGAAACTGGGTGAGCTCCTGAAGCCACAGCTGCGGTGTTAATAATTAGCTGTGAGAAGCGTAAAAGTTCGGAGGTCACATTATCCGCACATAAAACATCGTTTCAGGCATGCAAAAGGCCACCTCTGAAAGGAAGAAGTAACGTGAAAAACTGAAATCAATGTCCTCGTGACGCAGCCAGACTGAAACGGGCTGGTTGTCAGGGCAACGGGAAGAGTCGTCCGTCGGTGTCGTCCCGACGTCGATATAATACTTACTTTTTTCGAGAAAAAGGGTTGGACTGTAAAAAGAACATTCCAACGTAAAACTTTCGTGAGATAACAGAACTCTTTCTCAAAGCTTCTGTCGGTTTGTGTTAGCTCTCTTATCTGGAAAATGCACGAACCGGTGAGGTCACTTCAAGCATGGAAATGTTACTGATTTATGTCGACAAAGGGTTTTATGGTAAATTCCATCGATGAAAAGGAATCGAGACCTGTTCACTTATTAAATTTTTTATGAAGATTTCGCCACAAAAAATTCTTTTTCCCGCAGACGAGTTGGTAATAAAACCAGACCTTTTGACATCATAACTCCGCGATCATAAAACATGACATTAAAAATACGCTCTAATATTTCAGTCCCTTCAGCCAGCTAGTCATCGCGGACTTGGATAAACCGCGGCCCTGCCATGCCCTTAACTTTAGAGGGTCCGCTGGGTTTTCTTTGTAGACATGAACGAGGTTCATCGGAGCGAACAGTGCATTTTAACCACTTATCCACTTACAGATACTCGCACCCCCAACCCCTACTCTGGATTTGAAAGCCGTTTTACCCCAATTAGATGATATTATTAAGGAAATTTAAAAATAACTTGTGCCTGATTGCTCCAGGATAATGCAATTGCGCATTATTCTGCCGAAGTGATAGTATAGGATGCGCTTTTATGGCGCATGTGTTGGCTTGGAAAACCGGCTGTGATTCGTTGCTAGAGATACAAGGCGAATTGTGGGATGAGTAGAGATAGTGGAACATCACCACGCCTTTATATTTCAGACAAAATGGCGCGGATTTGGTTTCAGGGTTTTCAGCTTTCAGGTTTGTGGGTGTGGAGAAACAGATGTTATCGGTGTTCGGGCCTTTGTCGGTTTTGCGGATCGTTTACCGTTTCGATCTGTCATTAATTGTTAATTTTCCAGGGGGTGAGAAGACTCGTGTCGGCAGTTCTGTTTGAATAAACTGAAATCAGTCGAAGCCTTCAAGAATTTGCTTCATTTGTACGAATGAAGCAAAGAAATGCCTAAACTGGCTCGGCGCCTCCACCATTCTCACACGCCCTAGTCTGACATTTCCGTATATCAGGTAGGAAGTGGTAAAAACCGGTAAGTTTGGTTCGGTGCTAATTTCATCACTTTTGATGAATGTTTAAAAAAATTTTATCTTAAATGTTTAGAATCTCCTGATCCTGAAGAACATCCACCAATTTTAGGAATTATTATTTCCAATGAGTTTAAGACATTCATGTTGATCGAACACACTGAAGAGCGAAGAAAGAACAAAGCCGAAGGAAAAAAGGTGGATACTAATCGAGTTTCGTCCTTCTACCATATGAACAGCATAACCTGAGATCAAGAGAACCGTGAAATTGTAATGGCACGTCAAGACTTTACTGATGCTCACATAGTTACATTTCACTAACAATAAATTTTCATAAAGATTCCTGCTTCACTTTCTTATTTGTCTAATTTAAAACGGGCGTGGAAGGTGGAAACAATCACCGGCCGTTTGCACCATCCATCGTTACTTGTCCTTCATGCAAGGCTGGTCAGAGTTTATTTTATTTAAATATCTTTTTTACTTCCAAGGACATTTAAGGTAGAAAGTTTAATAAACCTATATAGTATACAGGGTGTTCACGAAACATGTAGCAAACCGTGGGTTTAAAAAAACATGTTGAAACCTCTCCTTATGAGACTGCCTTTGAACGGCATAGTTCCCTTAGGAGGCAAAATCGGACCCACGTTCACTTTTTAACTTATTTTTATGTAAGGAATATATATAATATACCTATATAATTACTATAAAGTTTTGGAATACCTAATGCCAATAATTTTTCATTTGTAAATTTTCTGTAAAAAACGTTTTTTTTGTTTTCTACGTCCGATGTTGCGATTGTCAATTTTTTGGTACATTGTTTTTATAAATGGGAACCCATATTTTTCTCAACTAATTCGGAATCTATGAATTTTTTTGAGACAGAAATGGATGTATCATACTCGACCGAAGTCACGGCCACCCTATTTTCAGAAAATGAATGTTTTTTTAACAAGAATGAATGAAAAACCAACATTTCTGAAAATAATTAAGGAAATGCAATTGTGTAGTTGAATTTGCTTAAAAAAATGTAAGTTGGCTTTGTTTTTATGTTTTTCAAACATCTTGGTTTTTCATCCACTTCTTCGATGTTTTTGAAAATCTAGGGTGGCCGTGATTGATGCACTTTCGGTCAAGGATGATACATGCTTCTGTCTCAGAAACATTCGTAGATTCTAAATTAGTCGACCAAAAAGTGGGTTTCCATTTTAAAAATCACGAATAGCGCCAGTATGTCAAAAACGTCTGATTGACCAAAAAAATTGACAGTTGCACCATCGGAGGCAAAATGCAAAAAATACCCCTTCGAAGACTCTTGCAAAAAATTTACAATTCAATAATTATGTGCATTAACCCATACTTTTACCCAACCCCGTGGTTAATTTTTACTGCTTACAATTTTGAAAAGTTAATTTGGTGACTCCGACGGTACTAAAATTCAAGTTGGTCGTCATTGCTCAAAATCTATAGAAGGCCTAAAAAATTTCTGTCGATACCATTCGATTGACAGCTGTCAGAAATATAAGAGTTTCAAGTTTCATTTAAATAGCATCAACCGTTAGGGAGATGTGAATTTTTCTTTAAGAGAGCAAATTTCAGATTTTTCGGGATAACTCAGGAACGAATAAAAATACCGGGGAATACCACAGCCCACAGCAGAGCTCACTGCGAATGAGTTTTTTTAAGAAGAGAAACATATTGCATATTACGTATAACGTGTGAAATTATCATTTAAAGCGAAATCTGACAGTGACGTTATTCTATAATTTCCGTAGTCTACGCCCTACGTCTCTCACGTCAAGAGTCAAGGGCTGCTGGATCGGAAAAGTTTTTGATCACTCTTTATATCCATGTGACATAGTGTAAAAAGGTGAAAATAAAACTGGTATGCATCATGCATCACCTCCTAAAAATCATAGTTTTCCTATAATAATTTTCAGGCGGTTTTCAATACTTTAAACATAAAAAACTGATGGTGATCTCATCATGCCTTTTTCAAAAATTTTTTTTATACATGTCTCACTTTAGACGGGAACACCCCTGTATATCTTTGTTCCGTTATGGAATATCGTAATTCGTTCCAATTTTTTTTTCTTGGATTTAGACCTCAGAAAGCTATATTTTCGGACTAGTTAACATTTTTGCAAAAATACAACCAGCTGGGCAAAATTTAACAATCACAGAAAAAGTTTAAATTATAAGCTATCACCATCACCAAAAATTTTAATAATTTCAACTTTTTCTGCGATTGTTAAATTTTGCCGAGCCATGGCTAACAACAAATGTCAAACAAACTCATTTCAATTGTTTTCTATTACGCAGCAACCCTTTTGTTGTAAAAATATTGAAGCTTTCGATATTTTTCATTTTTTCCTAAAGAAATTCAACATTTTTATTCTGGCCTATAACTCAGAACTTACCTATTTGGGGCTATCCTGAGCAACTTTTCTTAATAAAAATTTTCGATAAAAAAATGCCTAATAGGTTTTTCGGATTTTTGGCATTTGTTTTTGGTCTTATAGTAGGCTGTGGTTATATTTTTGAAAAAATTTTGACTACTTCAAAAACACAACTTTCTGAGGTCTTCATCCAAGAAAAAAAATTGTTACGATATTCCATAAAACAACAAAGATACAGGGGTGTTGCCGTCTAAAGTGAGACACACTGTATCATGATGGTCCTTTTTTTACCTACACGTCAGTTATAAGCCCTTACACTTAGTATGAAGAATGGAAGAGGGAAAAGAGAGAAACAAGAAGAAAAACAGCAAGAAGTATGATGAAATTGATAACGGATAAAACTGATGAGAGACGATGTTAATTATAAGGGGATGAAAAGAAAGTGAAACATTTGCATTGGTAGATTTATATGAATTGCGTGCTTATGTAATGCTATTATTTGGTAATTCACCCCTTGCAGCTTTCCATCCTGCAATAGACAATTAAAAGTTGATTATCTCCACCACCATGAACCCCTGAGTCAATTAAACCCAGTGACGTCAGCAAAGGATATAAATGATATAATATTCATAGAGACAGTAAAAATGTCACGCTGTTTATTAGTTTCTGACCCACATCCTACCCGGGAAAATTATCCTTAAGGACAACTGGTAAAGGGCCTTTTTCCTCACTCGTAATCTGTTATGTAAATCAAGTCGATTAAAAATCACGACAGAAATATGATGCACGGTAACTTGGCTTATCAGCGATCTACCCCTAACGAAGCCTCGCGAATGGACAGTGGACGATATGTGGTAACGATAACGACCAAGATAACGCCATGGGCACGGAAGAATGACTTCCACATTTTTACCGTGAAAGTTATGACGCGATTTTGTTTGTGTTGACCCCAGATCACAATATCAAAAATTTCCAGATTAATGACCAAATTGGAAAAATATGCAAATGCCGCATTTAGGACCTCCAAATGACAATTTAAAAAATCGCCCGCGACACGCACTCATATTTAGTCTCGCTGCTGGTCTGGAACAATAAAACGGAGACATATTAAATTCTTCTGGGATGTCTGTGCGACTGTTTTATAGACGCTGTGCAGATGGCGTTCGCTCTATTGCGGTCATAAATTCGCCAACCTTCCACCAGCATCCGTATAACTGTTGTCCCGCATGAAATATTATTGCTTGGTATCGGTGTGCGGTGTGAAACAATAAAAAATATTATCAAAGTTCTAGCGTTATTTGGGACATGACGAGAATGTGTACCCGACCCCTAAAGCCATACTTTTATCCTTCATCAAGAAAAACTGAGCTTAACTGTAAACTTTTAACTTTATTATCACTTTCTTTGCATTTTATTGTTGTTATCTCAAAAGCTCGATGTTAGATTGAGATATCATATCCTCAACCTTTTCTGCATGGAAAAAAATGGTTTATATTGACAGCAGCGGTGGGTAAATCGTCGAGACAGGATAATTTAATCCCCAAACCTAACATCGGTTTAGCACGCAATTTCATTGTTGCTGTAATCACTTCAACATGAGGGGAGTCTACTTAATTAAAAGTAATACCACTTCTTTAGAACGGCAATTTACGTAAGGGTGTGTTTTCTTTGACCAATGTCAGGGAACTGAAGAGGAAGGAATGATTGCCTCAGACGCAGTATGGTCAGTTATTGAACTTGCCGGTTATAGGTAGTAAATCGCGTATGTAAACGGATAGTGAAGTAAATTTAGACACAAAGGCATGTCTAAATTGAATCGCGGTCGACGGTGGCGACGTGCACTCCGATACGCTCTGCCTTGACGATCGCAGCTCGAGCACGTACCCAATTTATGAGGTCCCTCGTAATTCCCAATAACAAGCTGCCTTCATGATATCACTTCACGGAAAGGCGAAGACAAAACAAGCGATGCTTGCAAAATATTTTTTGCCACAGATCCAGCAAGTTTTCAATTTTTGCTAAATCGAAATTTCCTTCAAAGGAAAAGGTTATTTAAAAAACGCGACGAGGTGTTGTGGCATTAATTTGCGTTTTTTCGTGGAGCTATTGAAACTGATGTCGTGATTGTCACGGCAAAGGGCGTGGATGCCGGTCATCAGTCATAACTTGCGGTTGTAGGTTGTATCTGGGACCCCCCTCGCCCACTTTGCGTGACCGTCTCTCTATCTCAGCAAATTATACACATTGTTTACGGGTCAACTGTTATTTGTCACATGTCCGTGATTTCATAACGCATTACCCCATTATACAACCCCTTACGTTTGTGTAAATGAAATACGTCTTTTCCTCATTGCAATGCAAACACCATTTGTGCTTTTTAGTTTGCATTTTACAAGAATGGCTTATTGATTTGGGAGACCTACAAACACTATTTCTGGATGAGGTGCTTTCACTCTCGAATGTTACTCGATTGAGTTTTTTTACTTTCCGGATTCTTTAATTCATCTAGGGGAAAGTGGTCTAAAATGATCCCACCCTTTAAAATAGATATGAGTGGTGCCATCTCACAAAACTGTTGCAAGATTAGTTCTACGTTCTACGTCGGTAAAGTGACTTACTAAGTATGGCAGAATATGCGCGCAATTTTTCTTGACAAAAGCATTATCATTTTTCAAAATTGAAAAGGTCTGATCTACGGCAAGCGCTACTTTATCTTGCTGTAGATATTTGATTTAACATCACAGTGAATATTAAAGTGCCAGTTAGCTAATTTGGTAAATATTTGGTTTGCATTTTTCCAAACATAGGTAATGCTGTAGATGTTGTGTACGCACTTGGCGTAAAACGATCCCCAAATATGGCGGCCATAAGAGAGTCAAAAGTTGACTACCGTTACTAAAAATCTAGAAGGCCTAGAAAATTTCTGACAATGCCATTAAATTCACAGCTGTCAAAAATATAAAATTGCCAACTTTCATTAAAATAACATCAATCGTAAGAACGATATGATTTTTTTTTAAATCGCAATTTTCAGTTTTTTCGAGATAACTAAGGAACGAATCAAGATATTGGGAAATTCTCTTCAGATTCTTAATCGCTAAGAAATGGTGCAACTTTTCTCTGATTTAACTTACTCTCTGTCTCTTATGGTTTCCGAGATCCCAATGGTGAGCATCGAAAAATTACCCACCCTGTATACAGGATGTCCCACTCAGTAACCATGAACTAAACGTACATTTAAAAAAAATAGATCACCTGTATATTTTGCATTTTTTGGTTAGATCTGATCATTCTAAAAAAGTTTTGTATACATACCTAGCATTCTTACGGCTCTAATTCTAACCGTTTGGCGGGAATTTGAAATTTGTAACACCAAATTTGCCACTTTGAAGGGCTGGTACGGGTAACGGCACTGTAATTTTTCGTTGCCTTGGAAACGAAACCGCGCTTAGTAAGTCTAACTTACACCTTATTTTAACTAGGTACGTCGGTAAGAGAGTTATTACATACGATTGGGCGAAAATTATCTAAAATCTTCCTCTTTAACAGAACATCAATTTTTAAATTTTTGATAAATAATATACAGGTTTTTTTTGAAAATCTCGAGAAAAATAAAACTAAAAAAAAAGTAAAAATTGATGATGCGCTATTAAAGAAAAAGATTTTAGATAATTCATGGCGCAAATTTAATTTTGAAATCTCAAGTGGTTAGTCGGAAATCGATATCATGGGACATCTACGAATGATTCTCAGTACATATTTTGATATAATTATATCCATCCCATACGGCTTTAGAGAAAAAAATATGTTTGCTTTTCACATCAGAACACAGAAGTCGATTTACCAAAAAATTTATATCTTCGGTTACAAAAGAGGTGGAACGTTGAAATTTAGTAGGTAAGAGAAGCCCTCTTAAGTAGTTAACCATATATGGGGTAGGGAATTGGAATTGTTATCGATTGAGATAAAAAAATTGTTGTTTCATTGGAAAAAGATTGGCAATCTCGGAGACTGGAAACTTTTTTTTACAGAATTTGTAAATAGATACAGCAACTGACGTTACACCCTCTGCCACAAAAAATAACTGGACATTTCTCAGTATTGTTTTCAACCCTGAAAGTGTCATCACTGAATATCTGAGCAACATTTCATCTCGATATCCTCAGCAGCTGCAGCATCATCTTTCTTTTATAAACGTATGGAACTAATTTTTTCGGCCAAGAAAAACATGAGCTACAAAATCCAGAAATAAAAATATACAAATAAAGTCTATATTTTATTGACCTGACTACTACAGATAGTTGAAATGATAGCGGAAATTTTTAATGTTTGTATCGAAATTTGCATTATTTGACGTTTATAGAGAGATTTTGAGTCACTTCCGATTTCAGCGGAAATGATCCCTGCCTTGAAATTTGAAATGGAACAGGGTGTATGTCTTACTATTTTCGAGTTCTGTATTTAATTCTGGGTATGACCAGAGGTATGACAGAATATTTTTTTCAATTAAATTTCCGATCTCATGTTTTCGAAAATCTTGGATTTTATTTTTTTATCTAGAGTGCTATGACCTCTTATACTAACCGCAATTTCCAAATTACCAATTTTCATCTAATGGATCAAGGACGTGCGGATTAAAACAGAATCACATTAGATGGCAATTGTTTTAATTTTACAATGAGCCACCCTTGATCCATTTTTAAAAATGAGTAATTTGGAAAAAACTGCTTTGCATTCTTTTCAAACAAGTCAGGAACTGACAGATAGAAGCAGAAGCCTAGAATAAATTTTGATTAGGTGTGATGACTCTAGATTAGTTTTTGAGTTGTCTTAGCACATGAAGAGTTAAAATTCAGGTTAAAATAGTGCCAAACATTTCCGTTACACCCTGTAGTAGGCCATGATGCGCGAGATGGCGGACACGAAGAAAGACGTGTCAACTGCTACCGCTTGTAAAAAGTGCAAAAAGAGCGTAGTAACTGGTGTAAAGTGCAAAAACTGCAGTGCAAATTACCACCCTAGCTGTGCCAAAAACTGTACTTATATAAAATTCCTGGATGATGCCATTATATGCTGTAGTAAGAAGAGCGACGACGACAACACTGAGGTGTTCCTAGACGCATCAAGCGACTTCCTTATAACTGGCGATAAAGAAAATCTCCCTAGGATATTCAGGTATATTATTGAACAAAAAGACATCGTTATCGAACAAAAGGACTTAGTTATTTCTCTCCTGCAAGAGAAAATTGAATTATTAAATCAACAATTGCAAAATTTTACTGCAATCGATAAGAATTCTGACAAAAGCATCAAGGCTGTTACAACCAACCAGATTCCTGCAAAAACGAAACCTAAACAAAAACCCACCAACAACAATCAAGACGTAAATAAACACAACCCGTCAGCTGGTGTTATCGTAAACAAAGACAATAACCTCGCAAATACCACTTCAGCAATCTCAAAGCCGGCAACGACAGAAGAACTGAAGTTTGCGGAAGCTGTTAAGAAGGGACGTCCCCATAATGATGAGGAGCAATGGAGCACAGTTAACCGGCAGGCAAAAAGGAAGCCGTCACCTGCAATCGTTGGTCAGCTGAAAACGGATCCTGAATCGTCAGCCCCAAAAATTGCACCTAGGAAAACCTTCATCTACGCATCCCGATTCGCGCCCGGTACCTGTAGCACCGAGATTCAGAACCTTCTCCGCAAAAGGATTCCGGAAGCGGAATGCGTGGATTTCCCTTCTAAATATCCAGAGTATTATAGTTCTTTTAAGGTAACTGTCAATTTGTACAATTTTGAAGCGGCAATGGATCCGCAATTGTGGCCGGAAGGCGCCTACGTATCCCGTTTTTTTCGACCGAGAACGGAAAACCAAACAACACTTAAAACCCCACTGCAAGGATTCTCCTAACAGTAGCCTCAATTGCGAGAAGAATTTCAGTTGTATAAAAAACACTGCTCAGTTTAACACTATTGATTTAGATGAAGCCACCGAACTTACAAATAGGAAGCTTACCTTGTTACACCTAAACATTCAAGGGATGTTTAATAAAACTGATGACTTAGGAATTATATTAGATAATCATAACGTAGACATATTCTGTATCACAGAGCATTGGTTAACAAGTGAAGAAATTGTATCGCTACACGTCCCTAATTTCAAATTAATAAGCTCATTTTGTAGGTCTGAATCTAGGCGAGGTGGAGTTTGCATTTTCAGTAAAAACTATATTGATGCAAGTTCAATACCATATAAAAATTGTATTGAAAAATGTTTTGAAGTCTCAATAGCACTACTGGAAATTAAGGATTTGAAACATGTGTTGTATGTAATTTCCGTTTATAGAACACCTGATGGTGATCTAAATGTTTTCCTAGATCATCTTCGTGAATTGTTGTGTTATCTGTCCATCAAAAGTAAAAGCTGTAAGTTTATTATATGTGGTGATATAAATGTAAACATATTAGAGAGTAGTAGAGACACAGGGCTGTTGTTAAATTGTTTTAAAGAATTTGACATGCATCATGAAATCGCAGAAGTAACACGTTTTAATTCACACGGGGGAACTTGCATAGACAATATATTTTCCAATTTCAGGGATGTTCATGCAATCGTTCTCAACAATCACATTTCAGATCACACACATCAAATTGGCATTTTTAATGTGCCAAAATTCAGGCGAGGGAAACAACCAGTTGTTAGTAAAAGAGATTTTAGGACCACAAACATTGAACGGTTTTATGGTTGCCTACGGCAGGAGGAGTGGGGAAAGGTGTGTAATGGTGGGTCTGGAGATTTCTGTACAAAATTCACGGAATTTTATAACATTTTATTAGAGTACTTCAATTATTGTTTTCCATATCGCAGAGTGACCGAAAAATCCCATCAAGGGCACTCGCGCTGGTTGACACCTGAAATGAAAAACTTGCATTCGCTATTGTGTGAGATGTCGGCAATAAGCAAAAGAATAAATAACCCAATGTATACAGAACGTTATAAACAGCTAAAACAACTATATGGATCTGCAGTTAAAAGAATTAAAAGGCAACAGAATGATAATAGAATAAAAAAGTCTAACAACGTAAATAGGGAATCATGGAACATAGTGAATGAAATTAGAGGCAATTCAGCTAAACAAACTCCGGACAAAATTACTTGCAATGGAGTGGTAGAAAATGATTTGTTGAAAATCGCAAATACATTTAATATATTTTTCACTACAAATAATATTAATAAGCCCTCTAACCCAGCTGTCCATAAAATAAATGGCAATGCCAATAGTTTATTCCTATCACCAACCAACCCAGAAGAGGTGGAGTCGCTAATTGTTAGAGCCTGTAAAACTCCAACGGCAGGACTGGATGAGCTCAATGGTAAAGTTTTAAAAGCAGTGAAATCGTTACTGTCCAAGCCGTTATCATCATTAATTAATAACTCCTTTAACGAAGGGACATTTCCTGAACAATTAAAACATTCCAAATGCATACCGGTTTTCAAGAATAAGGGTTCGGTGGATATGCTCAGTTCATATAGACCGATTTGCCTCCAGAGTCTGATTTCAAAAATCTTTGAATTAGCCTATGCTCGGCGTCTTTATTCTTTTCTCGAGAGTTGTGGTGCACTCGCCCAAACGCAGCATGGTTTCAGGAAGTCGAGGTCAACTATGACTGCCTTGGATGAATTTTTAAGTTATGTCTACGATTGTTTGGATAAAAAAACTAATATTGCTACAATATTCTTTGATTATAGTAGTGCATTTGATAGTGTGGATCATAAGTTGCTGTTAAAAAAACTTGAAAGGTTGGGTGTTAGAGGTGTCGCGAATAGGTGGATACAGTCCTATATCCAGGACCGTCGACAAACCGTAGTCTTAAATAACATCAAATCTAATGCATGTTCCACAGAAGCCGGTGTCCCCCAGGGGTCAATCCTGGGGCCACTACTTTATATAGTTTTCAGTAATGATATAAACATAAGCTGTCCCTCGGCAGAGAAAATTGTAAATTATGCAGATGACACAAATTTAATGGTAACAAATAACATTCACCAAAATGGAAATAATGTGTGTAAAGAAATGTCGTTCTGGTCCACCGCGAATGGTCTCCAACTAAATAGTACTAAAACATGTCTGGTAAGATTCCTGACCCAAAATCAAAATCAGCAGCAGAGTGAATATGTAAAGTTGGATGGCAAGTCTGTGATTCAAATGTCTGAAACTAAATTTTTAGGATTAGTAATAGATAATAAGTTGCTATGGCATTCTCACACGAGTAAGCTAGGTAACAGGCTATCTTCCGTTTGTTTTGTTCTAAGAACCGTTAAAAACAGTGTTAGTGAGGAAGTAATGAGACTGATTTATTTCGGGATGTTCCAGTCGGTGATGTCCTATGGGCTGATCTATTGGGGTAGCTCTGCGAGTGCTAGTGACATTTTCAAAATACAAAAGCGTGCATTGAGATATATGGCGGGAGTTGACCGGACTCATTCTTGCAGACTTTTATTTAAAACCTATTACATAATGCCACTCCCATGTCTATATGTGTACCAACTCCTGCTGTACGTAAAACGAAACGAATTTGGTTTTGCTAAAAATAAAGACATTCACTCGTACAATCTAAGAAATAGTAACAACTATCACCATCCCTTTGCAAGACTTTCGGTATCACAGAATCATCCAAAATATATTGCTCTAAACCTTTTCAATAAATTGGACAAGGACTTAAAAAGCGAAAACGTCCCCTATGCAATCTTTAAATCAAGGATAAAGAATATGCTGCTAACAAAATGTTACTATTCTGTTGATGAATTCATGCATGACTGCCCTACATAGCCCCTAAGCTCTGTGTCGACTGCTACTTTTATTATGTAACCTGTGTTCGTTACTTTTTATAATTGTTTGTATTTCTCTGTTTACTTTTACACTGACTAGCCCTATTAATTCATTACTATACTTTTGTGTAATGAATTACAGTGGTGAATAAACTTTATTATTATTATTATTATTATTATTATACACACATATAAAATACAAAACATACAAAAACATAAAAAAAAAGTTTTTTGTATCAAAATTGTTCATAGATATTTACATGAGAAAAAATCGTTTAAGTTGTAAGTAGTATTGTTATTTGTTAGTTATTGCATTTTTCAATATTTTTTTGAAGGTACCATAATTTTAAAACCTTTGATATTTGCAGGGAAATGGTTGTAGATCCTGAGACCCATGACCCATGGCGCTTGTGCCGTCGTGTGTAATCTGTGACGCGGTAATTTCATGTGGTCATTTCTGATATTATAGGTATGTTATACAGGGTGCGAGATTATAACCCCAGACCGCTATAGGCTATAACTTTGTTATTTGTGTTCCGATTTTAGTGAACCAAAAACCAAATGAAATTGCTCATAAAACACTACAAACTCAAGATAGTTCTGATTTTTATCGACTTCAACTTGAATGTCTACTATGGATGTCAACCTTTCATTTTTAAATGGACATACCCAATTTTTTTTGCTCAGTCTAATAGCTAATTTTTTTCTGCGTCCTCTTATGTACAATAAGTTATGTTTGGTTTATAATTAGTTTTTGAAAATATTTATAAATTTTTGTCAAAATTAGAACATGTGCTGTGGATCTGATAGAAACTTAACAAAACATGTAAAATATATTTTTCTAGCATGTAATAGTATATTACGTAACGAGAGTTGTAAGAAGCATATTACGCACGTGTGGAAAAAGTTGTACACGAGCCGCGTAGCGGCGAGTGTATAATTCCACAGTGCGTAATTGCCTTACAACTCTAGTTGCGTACGATACTTTTTCTACTACCACACAATAGGTAGGTACTTAAATTTTCTCAAAAGTAGGTAATAAATTGAAGAACTTCTTTGAGAGGAATATTTCGGAAATATCTTCGGACAAGTCAACCTTATTTTTTGATGTGAATCCAGTGGTATAGTCAGATATTTTTTAGCACTTTTGGTTCCTAATTTTTATTTTTCAAATGGAATCATACTTTTTCGCAACGGATGCGGAATTTATGATTTTTTCAGAGTGCATCTCTCGCAAAAGATGTTATGCAAATTTACTCTGCATTATTTTGGTTCCTGAAACGATTTTTTCCAGCATAAATAATTGGTTCGTACTTACAATGGAATTAATTTTCTTAAAGGCAACTAAATCAACGGTTTATTGTTCCTGGGTAAAAACCTGCCAGTATTTTATACTATGACAATTTCTTTAAAATACCTGCTCAAAGGTTCAAAATAATATGAAGAAATACAACTTACCGGTCCCAAGGCATTTTCGGACAAAAAGCGGTCCTGCGATATAACCTAACTTTTGCACAGAAGATTTTCATTGATTTTACCTCGGATTTTACTTTGCGGTTGAACTGCAAATTTTATCCTGGAACAGCAGTAGTATTTAACAATAAAATTGAGTGAGAAATGACATTTGACAAATGACAAATGGAAACTGTGCGATTTTCACTCTTTACGCACAGTTTTAGATTTGCGTGCGTAAGGAACGGCTTACTTAGTTTGTACATTGTACAAAATTGTATATTTACAATAGTGGTCGTAGAAAAAATGCATTTCGAGATTTTTTTTCGCGGCACACTTGAAAGTTTTGCATAAAATGATTGAAATGTTGACAATAATTCTAATTATTTTCAAAATTTACTATAAACCAAACTCAACTTATTGTACAGGTTGATCCAACCGTTTTGTCCCACTTTTAAATTGGAATATCTCCGTTGTCTTACAGGTTAGAAGGTTGAATCAAAAAGTAGATTATAGAGTAGACCTTCAAGTTTTGTTTGGTATATAGAAACAAATTTTTCAACGTCAAACTTCGTCTCTGCGAAAAAAAGTTAAATTTTTTTAAATGGAACACCCGGTATATTTAAATTTTTTGGTTAGATCTGATCATTCTAAACAAGTTTTGTATAGCATACTATAACTTTACTTCTAACCGTTTGGCGGGAATTTTGAAATTTGTAGAGCGAACGTTGAACGTTGGCACTTTGAAGGACTGTACCCCGGCTAACCACTTAAGATTTCAAAATGAAATTTACCACATAAATTATCTAAAATACTCTTCATTAACAGGGCATCAATTTTTAAATTTTTTTAGTTTTATTTTTTTTCTCGAGATTTTCAAAATGCCAACGTTCGCGCTACAAATTTCAAAATTTCCGCCGAACGGTTACAATTGGAGCTATAGTATGCTATACAAAACTTGTTTAGAATGATCAGATCTAACCAAAACATGCAAAATATACCGGGTGTTTCATTTAAAAAAATTTAGCTTTTTTCCGCAGAGACGAAGTTTGAGAAGACGCAAAACAGAATAAGTTATAATAAGACTGAGTAAAAAAATTGGGTGTGTCTATTTGAAAACGAAAAGTTGACATCCAGTTGACATTCAAGTTGAAGTTGATAAAAATCAAAGCCAACTTTAGTTTGTAGTGTTTTATGAGCAATTTCATTTGGTTTTTAGTTCATTAAAATCGGACCACAAACAACAAAGTTATAGCGTTTTGGAGTTTTAATCTCTAATGAGATATTGATTCGGAAGCCTAAACCTATAAATTGTTAAAAAAAATATGTTCACAATATTGCAACCCGGAGTACATTCGGTCGGACAATCTAAGAGGGATTGGTATTCTTCAAAATAAAAAAAATGTACAAAAAACTTGCGAAAACTTCCAAAACTCCCAATTTTTTAAATGGCACACCAAAAGAGCAGCTGCTATAAAATAAAAAATTTGAAATAAATATTGATAACTGCAACGTGTGCATTGTGCAAACATCTTGATGAATTATTCTATTTGCTTTATTTTTCAGTTTATTTTATGCTTATAACGTTTAATGTTTTTCTATGGTGTCCGATTGTGCCCAACCCCTGTCCGAATGTATTCTTCCTTTACTAGGGGCACCTCCGGACGAAATTCAATTTTTTCTTGAGGTGCAAAAACTGATATTAAAGTTTCAATTTATAAAACTTTAGAAATTGATATAAATTGCTATTGAGATGGCCTAAGTAAGTAGTGTCGCAAACATAATTAAGAAAATCTATAAAACATCAGGAATAGAAGGGAAAAAACGAGTAAGAGATAGTTTTTGTAGCACCCAATGTAACTTTGCCAAAAATTACATTATGAAGTGCAATTCCTAGACATATTTTTTATAAAAATGTTGTACCTGTTACTCAAATAGGTACGGTTGTGACACACTGACAACAGAAACAGTTCTATGGTTGTAAATGACAACAGAAAGAGATCCGCAACAACCGCTCTCTAGATATGTAGACCTAATTTAGAAACGCCCCTTGAAAACGCCTTGAACTTCAAAGTCATGTCAAGGAACTATAGCAGGACGAAAAAATGTCTATACCATTGTCCGCAGTACATACCACCGTTCAGCAGGAGCCGATTGTTTGCATGTAGGGGTTGAATGAAACAGCAAAGACAGCAATGCAAATTAATAAACTTGCAAACCGCAAGCATCTGTTTGCGTGGTGGTAGTTAAACAACAGCCAGACCCGAGCAAACAAATTACATATGCATCAATCCAGTAGGCTTAGTACATAGCCCCGAGTCCTTTGGCAGGAATCCGGGAGAATACCCGGACTATCCCGGAATATCGACCGTGATGCTCTTATCTACCCACCACTGGCGTGGCATCTTAGTAGGCGTGCCTATGCGCAAACAATTGCGCACAAACAAAAGAATCCGTGACGACACACGCTCGCAGCGATCCTTCCCGCAGGACGATTTCCACGAACGAAACAGGCCAACAATCGGCAAGTCTTTTATTGTTTCACACAGTAACCGCGATCCAAATCAAAAATTACAGCACAGTCGCCTCGAAGAAGTGATAAAACATGACAGCGAATAGTGGCCTGTGATTGGTCTGAATGTGCATGAAAAAAGACGATCGTGATTCTCATTGTCTCCGTTCAGAGCCGTCTTGACTTTTCTGTGTTAGTTCTTGGTATGAGGTGACTGGCCAAATTTTTGAGATGAGATCTAAATCCGTCGCTAGAAAAAGAAAAGCCTCTGCGCTAGGTAAGTAATCTTTAGCTTTTAAGTTAATTTTAAAGGCTCCGCCTATTATCCTGAAGGATGACACGCAGGGTGTGTCTTCCCAGCTCATCCTTAGCCTATGAAAATTCCTGCGACTCATCTCTGCGCCGTGCAAGTTTTCCCGTACAAAATTCTAATGTTTATCAAAGTAGCGCGAATGGTGATTTTTCCCTATTAAAATCGGTCGTAAAACTTCCCATTTCTGCTAAGAAAACGCTCGAATGTCACGTACAACGGACATTTAAAAAGATTAGAATACTCTTTGCTTTCTGAAATCATAAATCGACATCCTGTGATTAGGCACACAGGTGTTCGTCGATGACTCGGTTTTTATGCCAATTATACACACATTTCTCTAATTCCGTTTAATCTGGACCTCTAATTAAAATCGTGAATCACAAATCTTTCGATAATGACAATTATTCCAAAGTTTACAAGAGCGAAGCACTTAAAAATTAAAACAAGTGCAAGCGAGGGCTCTACAAATCAAATATCAAGTAGTGTTTATTATTTTAGTGGAGCAGCTGCACGAGACAATAAATATTTCAAGATGGACAAGAGCGGAAAGTTGTTGAAAAAAATCAAGACAAAGATCTCACTTTGAGATTGAAAAGATCTGGCGGTTACCACTTGGCTGGGGTAAATCAATAAGAGTCGCGACCCCCTCTTTTTTAAGAAGCTCCAAACCTCATCCGGTATAAACAATCCGCCTGTTTCTCGGGTAGTTTGCACATTTCCGTCGGGAATAGCCGCTCTTCAACAGACAGATACGCATCCTCCTCGTATTATTTTTCAGGTCCCGAAAACTTTCTTTCAGTTGTCTGTAATATCTTCAAAGGACATCCTGCCCTTACACTGCATGCGACCCTATCAATGATCTTTTTGTCTGTTTTGAAATCGAATACGATTCTCTACTTTGCCTAAAAATGCCATCTCAATTGAATTTTATCATTCGTTTCCGATTTCTCAGTTTTTGATGACACTGATGCAGTGTCAAAGCTAATCTAATTTTAATCGAATTGCCTAAAATTGCCTAAAAAGCAAAAGTATTTTGTAATTAAGCGACGTACAAAAATGTAGACTTTTTTCCCCACCACTTATTTATTTGTTTTAAGCCGGGCGTGGCTGCATCAGCCATAAGATGTGTGATGCACGGAAAGCACTAAGTATTTATTGCTCACCATTGTACCATCGTGATCAGAAAAAACGAGTACAGCGACGTGACTTTAGACACAAGCATTTTCCAAAATTTTAGTTGGAAAATGCTTGTATCTAAAATCACGTCGCTGTCCTGTACTCGTTTTTTCTGATCACGATGATGGTAAGAATTACTATGTTTAGGGAGCTGGCAGTTATTGCAATTGTCAACTGTCAAAATTAAAACTGTTTTCGGTTCGGAATGTACTAAATTAACGGGAAGATTCAGTGGAAACCAGAACTATAAATCCTCTCAGCGGTCAGCTGTGTAAAACAGGCTTTCAGTTTGATTGCAAAATGACAGACATTTCTAATTCCACCGTTACATTTCGTTAAGAGTCTATATTACAGAGTTGAAAATAAAGACCTTGTCAGATTTTAAAGATTTTTCCTCTTTATCTGGTTTCTATATAGTGTATCTTTATAACCCGAAATCAGTTAATACCCGTTTTACTAGTTAAAACTGAAACTTACTAATTTACTGGTCAAAACGGGAAAAAAGGAGCCTCATAGTAAAAACCCGAATAGTTTCTATGATATAATGCCGTAATTCGGGTTTTAACTGATGATTTCAGTGAAATCTAGTTTTAACAAATGCGCTCTTGGTTATAACGGATTTTAACTGTTTCTTCCTGTTAAAACCCAAAAATGAATCTCTTCTTATAAGAAAAGGATCAGAGGGAAATGTTAAGTTACCTACTTCTTCCAAAACAAAACTTTGCGTTGTTTTCCCGGGTTAAAATTGACATGAGTGTGCAGGGACTGGTATACCGATTTGAAATATAGGTTTCGGTTCCTATATGACTAAATGATAATTACTTCTAGAATGGGTTTCGGTTTGGGTACAGGTTCCGAACCTTTAAAATTTTTCAGTTCCGGATCAATAAGATGGATCAATAAAATGGATCAATAAAAGTTTAAGAATATAATTTATCTAATTATTTCGCATTACTAGTGTCAAAAGAAATACAAGGTTGAAAAGGTTTCAATAATCTGCTGGCAAAATTGGTGACAACTTTTTTCCTCGATACTTTCCAGCACTGTTGTTAAACTCTTCTCTGCCCTTTTCAGGTCAATAAGCACCTATGTAATATGTATACAGGTATATCTACCCTAAAAATATACTCTGACATTCAATTTAGGTTTGAAGATCAATTTCTGGTGGAGGGTTTTTTAGAAAAAACAGGTTAAAATTTAACGGTTTATATTATTTTTTACTAGTTATTTATAAGTCTCTAGGTATACTACCATTTTTTTACGACGCTTGACTGAGAACTTATAAATATAATATACAGTTCAGGTTTTTCCATCTCATGTTAACTTTAACATTCCATTGTCATAGCTATTTATTGTTTCTATTTAGTTTACGTTTTACGCCGCTTAAATTGTCGGTCTAGCTGGATAACAGCAATATCTTCGACGGTCAACTTTCACGAATCACAACACTGATACTTAGGGTCCGAATTTTATAAGGTATAAGAGTGCTTTTTGTAACCTAAAAGTATATTTTGCAACATAAAATAGGGTTTTTTACTACCTAAAGAAAGGTACGTACTACGTAGAGATGCCCATTTCCTGCCGAAAAGCTGAATTAAATTTGGTAGCGATCGACCAACGACAAGTGCCTTTTTGGTATGATTTATTTTAATCCGCACATGAAAGGTTTTCAAATCTGATATGTTTCCAAAAATGCACACGTACCATAGCTAGTACCTTTTTGCCAAAAAAATTAAAAAACTCTGGAAACACTTTTTTAAAGACTGATCGGGCTGTATTAAAATTTATAGGAGGTAGCTTCCGTATAGCCGCCTAATTTTTTTAGTAGTAGCGAGATTTTTCTCGTTTTTTTTTAATTTCGAATTATGGCACATTTTACTAAAAACCTATTCAACCTGAACTGACATTTATTTTATGTACCTTTTTTCAATATTTATGAAACCTAAAATTGGGGCTTTACTCCTATTTTTAAATTTTGTTTACAATAACACTTCCCGCACTTTCTCGAACTAAAGTTAATGTCATTTTCTCTTTTTTTTTGTTTTGGTGAGTGTTGTGTGGATGCCCTAACTTATTTAGTCTTTGCTTTTCAACGTCGCCGTCGTAACAATATTATAAATTCAATTCAATGTGTGACCTATTTACGTTTCACGGCCTTCTTGACGCACACTTTAAAATTAAATCCTTAGTGTTATTAATAAAAGCATTTTCCAGTTGTTTCTGTTTCGTACACACTGTACCAATTCTTCTATTATTTTTGATACCTATACTACATTTTTTTACTATTTGACAGTTACGTCAACATCTCCAGGATCACGTCCTGCATAGATCAGACCAAAGCCTCCCACAATAAAATGTAGCAAACCTCCTTGCGTATTTTCATAAAATTGTTGTGCCATAGGATTTTGACTCATAATCTCATAAGAGCGAAAGGAAATATAACTATAGGTAAACATTTTCAACATTTCGACACAAATCCAAATACCTAATTAAAACCAGTTCAAAAAAATATGTGAAGGATTTGTTTCAATGAAATAAACGCAATTTCATTAAAAGGGTAGTATATTAGTATATTCTGTCTGTTATTTGGTATATTTGCGCTACTGACAGGAACTATGACGAGAACGACAACGAGAGAGGAATCGAATCGAATCGTCACTGTTCCGGCACCTTCGCCATTTTTACACTCCTCAGAATGCTTCACTGTTTGCTATTATTTCTCGCATTTCTTCGCATATTCCACGTTTTTGTTTAAATACAGACCCGATAAAAATTTTAGATTACAGTTTTGCCTGTTTACCTTTGTGTCTTTGGTAATTATTTAACGAGTCAAAAGCGGACAATCATTTAACGTACTAATTACTTCACGAATTACTTGGTTTATTTGCTGCATTTTTACTAAACCTCTCCTCGAATGTTCCCAATTAGTTGTTCGGTAGAAACCAACGGGAACGTTAAGAACGGGAATGAGAGAGAAAGGGGATCAAATCGCAACTTTCTTGGCGCATCCACCATTTTTACACTCCTTCTAATGCTTCTCCACTATGGCCTTTATTTCAGGAATTCCTGCAGGTTTTTCACGTTTTTGTTTAATTAAGGTGCTGTAGAAGCTATGCAGATAATACATATAAGAAAGAAAGATTCGAACCGTTACCTTTACTTTAGTGATATTAGGCGATTTTTTTAGAATTCATTTTTTGACAATTCAACGTCCTAGGATATCACCTTAGAATCACCTTGGATCACCATGAAAATGTCCTATGCAAAAAAATTCCATCGTCAGGCCAATGCGCTATTACCAATAAAAGGACTGTTAATATTCTCCTAGTTTGGTACTGCAGATTGTATAGCTAACAATATTTCAATTTTCTTGCTGCATTCTTACTGAACTTCCTTGAATGTTCCCCAGTTAGTTATTGATAAAATTGGTAGGAATGTTAATGGAATCAAATACTGACTCTCCCGGCGCATCCACCATTTTTACACTCCACCGAATGCTTCACTGTTCGCTTTTATTTTCGGAATTTCTGCCGCTTTTCCACGTTTTTGTTTGAATGAGATGCGGCAGGAGCTGCAGATAATATATTAAAAGAAAAAAAAGTTGGCAGCAGAGAAGCGGCTGGAACCTCCCCATCGTGTGGGTCTTTGATTTCCGGGTCTTGTGTTTTGAAATTTTAAAGTTGATGTGCCTAAATGACACTTTCCGAGGACCAATTGCTCCCAATCAACACGTCAACGGTTCACCTAATCTCCATGTACCAAGTTTCAGCCAAATCGATTCAGTTGTTTGGGCTATAACGTGGTTTTTGTGTTATTACAAAATTACGATTTTTCTACCCAAAGGGAACTAAATGCGAATGAATTTTGTCTTATTTGAAGACCTGACCTGACGGTGACAATAAAGCTTTCAAAAACTTGTTTTGGAAGGTTAAATGAGAGAATAATTAAATTTGGAAATTGGGTGTCCCAAAACGGTACTTTCCGTGGGTCGATTGAATTCAAAATTTGTTCAGCTCTCCGACGTGTAACACAGTCCCCATGTGCAAGAATTGAGCCAAATCGGTTCAGGGGCTTGGGCTGTACCGCGATTTTAAAGTCCGACAAAAATTTCAATTTTTTTAATTTTTGGTCAAAAGGGCACTGAAAGTGAATAATTTCTAAGTGGTGAAGTGGAGTGGGGTTAAAAATCCTAACGTCTAATGGCACATTTAGGTCACTAATATGAATACACTGCGACTCTCCCGACGCATCCACCATTTTTACACTCCACCGAATACTTCCCTATTATTTCCGGAATTTCCGCAGCTTTCTCACGTTTTTGTTTAAATACATACCCAGTAGAAGCTGGAGATAATAGGAAAATAAAATATTCTGTTTGACAATTTAACGAGCGGCGGACAATTTCAAAAAAGGACCAACGGTGTGTAGAATGCCAAGAATTTGACAAAGTAAAGCACTTTTGATAAGATAGAAGTTCGGCAGTAAAGCTCGGGGCGTGAAAAGCACAAACCGTCCAAGCTTTCGGCGAGAGCAAGCTCAAGGTAAATCCAAGACGAGACACGCAATCTGGCCATCGCACGCGAGTTCCGCCATATTGTCCTTTGTGTCGCCGATAAGATTGTCCGGTCGCATGTCCGGTGATTTAGTGCTCACCCCCATTTCCACTTCGCATCCCGCACTCAAGGGGTTTAGATATGTAAGAGGATAACGCTAAGACCGCTACCCTACACGCCATAACTCAGATCGTGACGCTCCGGTCCATCAATATTACCTTGACAAATTTCATTTCGCTCTAAGTCATATAAAACGATATTAAGATTTAATTGTTCGATTCTTTAATATACAGCCGGAACAACGAGACTCTATTTCCATCGTCATTAAAATTGAATATTTACAGGAAAATCACGCAGATCGCACTTGGAGTACTAAATCTCCCATTTAATTGATCTACAATTTCGAAATTATTTATAGTTTTGGTTGCGTTACAGCTTGATAAGTTTAATACTATTTTCCTTGTAAGACAATTATTCACCGGTATAACCCATTGTTAAATAGCATTTATTGACAATTTTATTCACGCTTTTTATCTTAATGATCGCATTGTGTTATTTTTATTAGCCTGCTGTTTGTTACCCAGGAAATTCTTGCAGACTTAACTAGAGGAGGCCTAATTATTGTCTTTTATAACCCCGAAATGACTTGTGGTTATTTGTGGAGATGCATGCCAATGACGTCACTTAACTGCTGTTGGTTCTCTGCCAGGATTTCTTCATTCGATTATAGATTATTGTTGTGTCATATAATATTTATTGTTATGTGCAACAAAAAATTGTATAATTGGTATAAAATTGTGATTGATTTTCCGTTCTTTTTGCCTCGAATCAAGCTATCAAAATTCAAGATGTTCTCGCTCTCGGTATCCCCGATCGGAACGATTATTGATTTCGCTCTTGCATTCCCGGTAATCGAGGTTGCCATAAATTTTGACCTTCAATGTTCTGATTCAGTAGCAGTTGCAATAAAATTATTGGAAGATAAAATGAACAAAACTATAATTATTTCGAAGTTGACATCACAAGCTCTGCTGATCACGGTTTTAATTTTCTCATATAACGGGTGGTCGTAAATGTTCGCCGCTGAAAAAGAAACGTTGCAGAAAATATGTAGTGAATTTTTCTGCAACGTTGTCATTTCAGCGAACAATCATTTATGGTTGCATACCGCACTACATAATTCAATCTCAAAACTAACTCCAATGCTACCAATACAATAATATGTTCAACATTTTTGAAACTTTAAGTAATTTTCGCACACTAACTGAAAACGAGATTTTGGGTTTCGGGCTTTTAAGAGGGCTGTGAAAGCATCGTTTTTCACACGGCTAGTCGCATCATCTCGCACAATACGCCTTAGGTATTCACCTGTCGCATGCATGATATGAAAAAGACCAACATTTTTTCAATATTTTGTCAAATATAGATTTTGAATTTTTCAATCAGTATTATGAAAAATCTTGTATGTAACACGTGAAAAAATGTATTACTTTCTTACTTGTGTGCTTACAGACAGAACTCGGCTTAGTCTCGTTCCGCAAAAAGCACAGGCGCAAGGAAATGATATGTTTTTCCTACTTGTAACATAAATAACTATTTTCCATGCTCCACCCGTCCACCTTTGATATTAAACAAGAGCCCTTCCGAAGCACTGTTAGGGAGATTAAACATGGCCAAATAAATTGAAATAATAAGTATACACAATAGCAATGAGATTTATAAGCAATATAATCCAATTAAAATTAGATAAAAGCCCATATGATTCAGAAATAAGAAACCATGAAGAAACCTCGCAACACTGTAACTTCTTTTAAGTTGACAATAAGTTTACGACAAGAAAAAAATCACTTTAATTAACTGTAGAAAAAGAAAAAAATATACATATCATATCATGTAAAAGAACTAATGTTGATTGAATTCAGTAATAAATTTAAAATACCGGATAATGGCGCTAGCAATCTAACATAACTTTATTTTCGAAACAGTGCTACAATTTGAGTTTGAATAAAAGAGAAAGAATCAGCACTGATGTCGCAAGAAGTTAATGCATTGAAGAGTCGATATAGCGAGACAGTGAAAAATTTGGGAGTTGTTTTTGATAAGAATCTTAGATTTTTTGCTCAAGTTGATGCACTTTGTAGAATTGTATATATACTTAAGTATATGTTTCAAGCAGATTGCTGATTGCTTGCTTTCGCTAGGTACTTGATCAGCAAACAAAGAAGATTCTATTCTACTTATCTACCGTCTTCGTGCTGCTAGCAAACCTTAATTATGCGGATGTGGTATTTGGCCCTTATTCAAGTGTAATCCGAAAAAATCGTTTGCAAATGATGCGGAATCACTGCGTTAGATAGACATATTACTGTTTTGAGTATAATTACCCCATTTATGAGGGAAATTGGCCGGCGACGTCTCTGCCATTATTTTGCGTTCATTTTCCATGATCTGAGTATGAGAATGCCAAATACATCCTCATTGCGCCGAAATCATCCACCATCTGTTCCGTTGTCGGAGTCAGTTTATTCTCGGAAGTGTCATCTCTGCATTCAGTCAAGTCTTTTTCGAGCGAGTACAACAATTCTCAGCTGGCCCCCGAAGGGTGAAAGGAATATATTAGTTCACGCCAGAAACTAATCGGAGACGTCATTGCACAAAATAAACTTTTTGAATGAAATTTCACTTTTATTAGTTTTTTTCCTCAAAAACGATGCGGAATTCAGCGAAACAAAAAGTTCGACGTTTCTTTTATCTAGGATTCCACTTTTTAATTTTCGATTTGCAATACCTACTCTAGGTAATATCTAATTTACAGTAAAAACTATTTCATTATTTAAGAAGAATAAAAAATAAGGATTTAATAAACGATTCAATTTAATCCCTACGAATACGAGTGAGAGTAAAATCTGTAGAGCAGTAGAGGATAACTCGCCCTGTATATTTGGTTGCCGAGATAGATATGCAGTTTTATCAATAACTGGCTTGTTTACATAACAATTTTCACTATTGCAGTAACTAATCTTTCCGGTTATTCAATCAGTAAAAAATTGCAAAAATTAAACTGGCGGAAGTTTCGGATATATTAGTAAACAAGAGTCTTTATCAAATCGCAGTAATGAGTTTAGGGATGATTTTATCGTGGTGACTAACTTCCAACTATCAAGACTTATTTATTCCACGCATTTCACCGACTCTCGACTAATTAACGCTTGGAAATTCGTTATCGTTTTGCACTTGTTGCAGTCATGAATGGGACAATTTTGCAAGGATTTCAAAACTGTCCATGATTCACAAAATGAATCAGGTTGTTACTTTTATTTATGCTGCCAAGGTAGTAATTCAAAGAAAATTAACGGATTTACATAATGCACTACCGATGGTAAAAATTTCTCGTCGGGGTCGTAAAGAGCTGTCAGTAAATTCACTGACCTCCGCTCTAGAAATAAACGGATCGATTCTGTTCTATTCTTCCTTCGAGCTTCGCACTAAAATCAGGCTCAAATTCCACTTAACTCATCACGAAAAGTAAACGATCGCTCTTTTATGGCCAATGTTTTGACTGTACTCATTTTTTTGCTGAGATTGAAGACATTTAATATCAGATCTGGCGCCAAAGAATACCAAACCAAACAAATTTTTATCACCCGTTATTCAGCTGAGTAGTACCCATGTAGGTGCATTTATTGTAATCATTATGACACCACTTGAAGGCTTATCATCCATCACTGTGGAAAAACAAGACAGGCTCTGTTATGAGGACGATGCACTGCCTTTACGGCTTCCCGAAAAGACAAGTGTTGCGACAAAGTTCCCATACTTAAAATTTAATCTAATCACTCAGTGGTGGATGAGAAACATTATTAAATTTCTTAAGAGGTGTAAACATTTGGGGTTAACTGCACATGTCGTACGATCAATTTATCAAAAACACATGTGATGATCAGTTATTAGGCATCTTATTGAGAGTGCTCACTGGACCGTGGCAGCTTTCAGAGGGGAAGATCGTGCACGGATTTGGATTTTCAAAGTGATTCATTCGATTTGTGTAATTTCGATGTTAATTTTGAATCTGGAATAGATATTAAATTAGTGGAAATTGCTCCGGGCCAGATTGAACTAAGTTCGTAATTAGTTCTTCAAGTCGACAACGAGAGTTCGACACGCGATCACGTGAACAGCGCCATCCGGAATTGTATGACTCCAACTTGTACCTCGTGCATTTAATGCATCCCCATTGACAATATGGGGGATTATTTATTGGAGGAATTGGTCGGAAATCTCTCGTGCTAAGTCGAAAAGCTTGTCTTAGTACCGCACATATGGGTTTAAGAGACCATTTGCCACCATTAAAATGAATAACCGTTAAAGAATATAGGGATGAAATATGATTTTTTTCTCAAAAAATGTCTTTAGAATGGATTTATTGTAGAATATTGAGCCAGCGAGTGAATTTCGAGCAATAATCATTTAATTCGAATTGTAAAAGTAAAAGTTCATAATTAAGGTAAGATGGGGTAAGTGTGTACACGGGACATTGCTGTCCCCTATGAATCCGTAGAGAAAGCTACCTATAAACAAACACCTGTAATTTAAGCAAGAATCTTCAATCCTTTGTAATTGTAACCCATTGCTGTCTGTAAAATAAGTGCTTGGAAGGCTCATTTTTAATCCTGGACTATACGTCTGACGAGCTCAATTAAAAAAAAAATCTCTCTTGATTAGATAGGAGACAATTAAATTTCAACTTCCTGTTTTTACTTTTGTTCCAAATTAGTTTTTGTTGATATTTTTGGCTAGTACACACTTGTCCCGTAATAGAGGTAAACACAAATTAAGAGGAGGTAAAAAATAAGCTCCACGGATCAGATCCATCTAGCTTACATTATTTATTTCATGTTTGTTGCTATCTTTAAATTTTGTAAAACACTTTTTATTTTCTATAGACTGTTAATGTTTTAATAAAAAGTTTGTAGAGTTAGTAATATGACGGTTAATAGAAAAAAATAAGCAGCAACACACCTACCCCAAACAACAATATACCTGATGTACGTAAAAAATCTAAGCGGCAGACACACTTTCCCCATTTTTCAAGGGAAGGGTGTACTAGGAACACTGTTTTGCAAAACTAGTAAGTATCCTTTGCCGACAGAAAAATTTTATATTTTAAATATTTTGTTTAAAAATGTGTCACGTACACCCTGTTCTTTTTCTATGTGACTAAAGGTGCAAAAAATCCATGGAAATCCATTGTTGTAACAATGGGTTACTATGGAATCTTCCACCTCCACATATAAAAAGAACAGGATGTACATACAACTGTTAAAATGAAATACGTATTGTAATAGTAATTTAAATTATAAGTAAGTAAACACTATGAGGCGTTTTACAGTACGAGGGAATAGGTTTGAGGAACGAGCGACGAGGTAGCGAGCGCTTTAATTCCCGAGTAATGTAGGGACCGAGGTAGAGACCCAATAACTTTACGTTTTATTTTATTGTAAATATTTCAAAAATGTTACATAAGAAGTTTAATCACAGATCCTACTTTTCATAATGACGAAAGCTGAAAATGGATGCGCTCCTGTATCTTGGGAACTTGTAAGGAGTTAGTAGTTGTTTGTAGTTGTTAGTATCTAGTTGTTTTTTCAAATGGAATTTCAGTTTTTTAACCTCCCCACTCCAATTCACCATTTAAAAAAAAAGGGAGGTTACTGCAATCACTAAAATTTTCGAATTCGAGATAAGACCGGATCTGTACGTTTTGAGGTCTCAGGAACCCAAAAAAGTGGTTTTTAAAATGTGTCTGTATGTATGTACGTACGTTCGTTCGTACGTACGTTCGTTCGTTCGTTCGTTCGTTCGTTCGTTCGTAAACACGCCACAGCCCAAACTACTCGACCGATTTGGCTGAAATTTGGTACGTGTGCATGTGATAACCCAACTTAGATCTGAAAAGCTTTTGGAGCCAATCGTGCAACCAGAAATGCCGTTTTGGCACATCAACTTTTAAATTTTAAATGTAAACCCCCATTTTTCACGTCACAATAAGAAAGGCCTTCAGATTCTGCTTCCAAAGATGTATCCACTGTCAGTGCCCTTTTGACCAAAAACTAAAAATATCGAGATTTTTATCGGACTTTAAAATCGCGGTACAGCCCAAGCCCCTGAACCGATTTGGCTAAAATTTTGCACATGGGGATTGTATTACACGTCGAAGAGCTGAACAAATGTTGGATTCAATCGACCCACGGAAAGTGCCGTTTTGGCACACCAATTTCCAAATTTAAAGTATTCTCTCATTTACCCATCCAAAACAAATTTTTGAAAGATTTATTGCCACCATTAGAAGGGTCTTCGAATTCTGGTTTTAAATGAGATAAAATTTATTCGCATTTATTACCCTTTGGGTAGAAAAATCGAAATTTTGAAATAACACTGAAACCACGTTATAGCCCAAACTACTGGAAGGATTTGTCTGAAATTTGGTACATGGAGGTCAGTTGAAGATCTGAAAGGCTTTTGGGAGCAATTGGTTAACGGGAAGTGCCATTTAGGCATATTAACTTCAAAATCTTAAACACAGGTCACGGAAATCAAAGACCCACGCGTTGGGGAGGTTCCAGCCGCTTCTCTGCTGCCTTTTTTTTTTTTCAACGGATTCGGAATTTACGATTTTTTCTGAGTTAGAAACAAGTATCATACTTAACCGAGTGGAGTCACTCACGGCCCCCTAGATTTTCAATAACAACGAAGAAGTCGGTGAAAAACTGAGATTTTCAAGAAACGCAAAAACCCGTTAAGTTAGTTTTCTTTAAGGCGAATTCATTTGTACAATGAATTACATTTTCTTTTATGTCTTTATTTCATTACTTTATTAGTTTATAAGAGATCTACGGGAGGCTTCAATTTCCGGTTAAACCGGAAGCTGAAAACTAATATCAAACTATACCATCAGATAAATTTCTAAAAAATAAAGTGGACCTGTTTTTGCGATTTTCAAAAATCTTCATTTTTCACCGATTTCTTCGATATTTTTGAAAATCTAAGGTAGCCGTGACTGTACTTCCGGTCAGAAAAAATCGTAGTTTCCGAAACCGTTGAGAAAAAATTATAATTCCATTTGAAAAAACAAAGTTAAGGTCATTTCCGGTTAAACCGGTAGTGGAAAATATTGCCTCATTATACGAGCCAGGTGTCCCCGCCGTGCTGTGACGACCATCACAGTTTATTTCAATTCAATATCTTTTTTACGTCCAAAGATATGCAAGGTGGGAAGTTTAAAAAAACAGCCTGTATATAGATCAAAATATACTTATTAACTTGTCTACTGTTCACAGTTCTAAAAAGGTGAATTATTGTATTGTCATAAGATAACATTTTCATAATGGGGAACCTTTAAATAAAATGCGCTCTGATGTGTTTTTGCCTTTTTGGACATAACCAGTCTTAAGACCATACAATTAAAATTAAATATTAATTTTTATGACGTATGAACTACGTTCTCACGAAAAGTGTGAGCCAACCTGTCTATTTCATATTTTCATTCCTGTTTCGTTCCGTCAATGTCAAATTCAGTCTTCTAATGGAAACAAGTGACTTACCTGTCATCTATTTGTCATAGATCAAGCAGATCCGAGCAGATCTGTGTTCTTAAATCAAGAAATAGTACAGAAAGGTGAGATCGCTGGCAGTTACGTCATCAATTTTTAAAAATAACATTTTTGAAGTGAAATACCATTAGATCGACAAGATTTATAATTAGAGCAGGCCAGTTTTATGTCAGTTTCAATACGTTACTAAGCCAAATAACAAAGCATGGCCCACTCTAATTATAAATCTTGTTGATCTGATTTCTTATTGAAAACGATGTTAATCTTTGATAATTTTTCGAATTAAAGCAATATTTGTAACATTCCGTAATGACAATAAAAAAATCGTATAATTAATGTAACTCATCAAAGTGGAGAATAACTTTTCCCCTTCTTCCCCAAGGCAAGTGCGAATACATCACGCATTCGGTGCAAGGATGAAAAACGGACATACAGACAGGATAAGAGCTTGCAGCGGAAATAGGGCTGTCAGACAACCGGAAGAGGTGCGGAACTCCAAGTCTGTCTGTTTAGAAGACACGCGTGCCACCTAAACGTTTACTCCACGGAAATAACAAAAGTTCCCGTAATAATCTTCAGATTTATTTAATTTAAACTTATGCAATTGAGATATCAAACAGGGGTTGTGTGACGTCAACCCGGGGCAGATGTCACACGGTAGGTTTTATTCTTTTGAAAGCCGTGAACTAACAGTGCGCGTGCGAGCTTAAACGGTATCTATCAAGCCCAAATTGAATGGAACCAGTGGACCAAACATGTAATTGACCCAATTCTTTTGGGGATGATTTAGTGATTTTTCTGTCAAGTTGTAAAGATTATATGGCAAATTATGGGTGAATATTATTCCTTATGAATTATTTGGGGAAATTAACTCTAACGAAGCTTTATCACTACAAGTCCTTGGCAACCCTAATTAACTCCTGAACTTTATAAAGCTTCGAGCTTTTTGATGTCACACCATCACCGCGGTTCAAATTATATCAACGTGAATTTTTGATAGATTAATCTTGCAGAGTCGATGAATTCTCTGAGGTAAAGCGCCCACGATTGACGAGACATCCACCCACCACGGCTTTGCAATTGATTCAATGAAAATTCAATTATCTCTGCCTGTATCTGAAGTCGTATAAATTAACCATTATGGAGTCGACCAGATGAGTTCCGTTCTTACCACCATGTTCTGTGGGAGTCGACTAATCTGGACTACAATAAACTTCCCCGTGTTGTCACGGAAACCAAAACAATCGACGAAGTTTGACTACAAAAAGCGGACAATTAAGAAAATAATGACTTCAAGCTCTGTGATAATTAGCCGTTTGTGATTCACGGCCATAAATCTGACGACACGGAGGGGCATGAAGATCCACGCACTATCTAACATCTCTATTGAATCGCCAACACCTGGCTGGTTGAACACAATGTCACCCATGTAACCCAAACACGATGACTTTACATGCGTCAATGCATCCCATGAGGGTTGAAATTAACCATCGCCACTTTTGTTATCTTTTTACGGTAGCTGCTATTAAGCCCTTCTGGTAATTTAGTGTAGGTGATGACGGATCGACCGTTGTTATCACGCAGAAGCTCACGCAGAGCTTACATGAACGCCACTTTGCACCCCGCGGAGATATCTGGAAGCCAGATAATAGATAAAGTCCTCTTAAGTGTTTTATGCAACAGATAAAGTGTCGGGGGCTGTTAGGCACGAATAAAATAGGGATTATACGAGAATCATCGCACGTAATGCCTAATAGACATTAAGCTCGTCCCTCGAAGTCGTAAAGGCACCCTCAGGTTAATGTTAGTGCTTTCACTCACGGTGGTGACACAGAAGTGCAAATAAAGTTTCCTTCCAAACAAACCTTGTCAACGTTTTCATTTTGCCACTTGGGTATATATTATAATATTGTCACATGCTTTTATTGCAAAATGTACCTAATAATTCTACGAGTGCATATCATGTTAATCGATAATTTAGTTTTCTCTGTCTCTTAAATGCATGTTGTGGGTTACGGTTTTCACTTTAAGCACATGGAAGATTAACCGAAGCAAGACTATCTGAGATAATCGTAGGTAATATGTATAATAAGACCTCGGTTTTTTATCTCCCTAAAATACATTCGAGTTTGACTAAGTATTTATCTGGATAAACTGTCATTTTATAAATTCAAAGATTCTTTTTTTTTAAATTAAACTCGAAGAAACTAAACTAGATAAGAACACTCCAGCTCTGCTGTCATGTTTTGCAACCAAATTTTCATAAAAACAGCAGTTTAACCGATAAAAAGTCAACCTCTTATTTACCCCCGATTATTTCCATTATCTGTCAAATGTACATAAACAACCAATGAAATGCCAACTCAGCCAATGAACGAGGTTTATCTCGGATAAATTTTATTGTCCTCTGGGGTCGTCATAGCGACGGGACGACACTACTGATTAAATTTTGACGTTCCGCTTGACTGTCAAAGCAAAAAGAGGTTATGTCACATTTCAGTTAAATTTGCAAAAAAGCAATATTTTTACATCTTTAGCTTAACATTTGTAAAATACTCGAAATTATGCTCGCTTTTACATATAAAATTGTACGTTATTCCGCCAACAATAATGTCCCTAATGTGAAACTGAAATTTCGGGGCAAGCGATTATTAATGCGATAAACGTTCGATATTTACTTACCTATGTGCAGTTTGAACCTGTATTGGCTTTGTGATATGCATTTTAGGTTTTCTTTTATATGTAAAACTGATTCAGTAAACCAAATATGTCTTCGAAGCGATACTTAGAATGATGAATAATTTTTACTTCCGATAGGTAGATAAGAAATGTTGGGTATTAAGTTTGACATTTTCAGAAATAAAATGCAAGAAAATAATTTTGATTCTCTCACGTAGATAGCAGTACAGTCGGGGACTTTGAAAATGCCCACCCCACGGCGACGAATCACTTGGTCGACTGGTGCTGCCACGCGGCTAATGTGTGCTAACCTGTCGGGCAAACGTCGATCAAACCGCAACGATGCAGTCGACCAAATGAATCGTCGCCGTGGGGTGGGCTTTTTCATTGTCCCCGACTGTACAAACTGAGCTTTTCAAAACAAAATCTTTATTGAAGTTTTTTAACAATCACTTATTATGAACAGTGCGATTTTGGAAATAATCCAGAAATAATTATAGTAGAGGCCATTGATTTTTATATCGATAGCACCACAATTTGTTAAAAGGAACTGAATTTGCATTTTGATGGAAATCTTTCACCGTCGTTTTAAGTAAGTCAAAAATTATCAAAGTAGGTAACTATACAATCATATTATGCATATTGAGCAGTTAAATGTAAATTTCAAAATGAAGAAAAAAACGAACGGGATACTGGAAATAATCTTAGCAAATATAACGTGACGTGACAGAAAAGTTAAAAGTAGCAGCCTACTTACTTTGTTGCTTTTACACGGGGGAATACGGTAATAATTTTGTACCCTTATATGTATATGTATGTATAGTTTTTGACTTTTTTTCATAATGAACAGTTGCTCCTGCGTTAATTCGACGTACCTGTGCTATTCGCGGGTGTTCTTTAATGCCGCCTTTGTAATCCGATCCAGTTTTCGGCAGAGATTAGAGCAATATCTGTTAAAGGTTGTAAAACACGTATCGGCAGAGAGACCGCCAAAGACACACGGCTTAAAACAAACAGATGTAAAATAGGCTTAACACAGGGGTGTTAAGAGGTAATTTGAGATATCAGCCCCTAAATTGCCCATAACAAGCCCTGCCATCGTAAATAAGGCATTTTATTACTTGACCCAGGACAAGACAATTTCCCAGAAAATGAAAAAAAACAAGGCGTGACCTTAAATCTAATTAAAATCATAATTAAGTTAATAGTCGTGAAAATTAAAATCCACGCAATTTAAGACGCAGTTAAAGACATAATTTGGGAGTAATTGTGACACTGCAAAGTTAGGCACCCTAAAATTAAGACAAAAGCGGGGTTCGAGCCACATCTCAATTACGACTTGACGACTAGCTGTGACATGCTGCTGTACTAATTAAAATCTACGGAAGATACGACCCATTACTTGTCTCGTATTTAATATCTGGAAACTCGGTAATGGCAATCCGCCCAATAATTCTGAAACAATTGCTTTGCGCGATAGAAAGCTTTGTGCAAAAAATTCGTTCGTTTCAAAGCGGCTACAATGCCATATAAAGTTGTATTTGAACGTCAAGTCCAGTGATAAACCTAATTTGGTACATATCTGCATTCTCAGTAAAGCCCTCAAATGTGACAGTCAATTCAAAGTTTATAAAGTGACCATTGGTCGGCCGCCAATATAGACAGTTGAATACTCGTATGCACGGGCCAACTTTGTGCTTTGTGCCGCCACGGTTGGTAACCCTGTTTGTGACACGTGGTATTTCGACCGCAACGCTTTGAACTACTTCACAATTTGCCCAACTCGTCCATGAAATTCAGCGATTTTTTCCCCGCCCCCAAACAATCACATTGAGCTTTGACAAAAAGCTCAATAATGTCTCACTACCTCTGATCTAGGCTATAATATATTGTATACCTATACCTCTTTATTTTCTATCGTCGGCTCAGTTATAAACTAAGACTGATAGTTATCGCATCAACAGTAGAAATTACGTAACGTAATCCCAGCTAACTAATGCAATACTTAAGAGGTGGCTTGCAGCAAACTGTAAAAAAAAAACACCGTCCTAAAAGTAACAACATTTATAACTAGTATAATAATACCTCTATATACATATGTAGGTATAAGATATACCATTTGCTCAACAAAACTTGAGATCAATAAGAGAACCGTGAAACTTTAATGGCACGTCGAGACTTTACTGATACTCACATATTTACATCTCACTAATATTAGTTGAAGTCATCATGTAGAATATAAGGTGGGTTGGGTGGGTGGTGTAAAATTCTGTTAGTGAGATGTAACCATGTGAGTTTCGACGTGCCACTACAATTTCACGGCCCACTTGATCTCAAGTTTCGTTGGTTTTTTTTTTCACTGCTCACCAGATACGGAGTCGGTTAAATGAGAGAAAAGTTGCGCTATCAAGAATCTGAAGAGAATTCCCCGATGTCTTGATTCGTTCCTGAGTTATCCCGAAGAATCTGAAGAACGCAATTTTGATGAAAAATTAATATCGCCCTAATGATTGATGCGACCCGTGGATGCGACTCAACTGAAACTTGGAACTTTTATATTTTTGACAGCTGTCAATCGAATGGCATCGCTGGAAACTTTCTAAGCCTTCTAGATTTTGAGCAATGACAATCAACTTTTGATTCTCTTATGGCCGCAATCTTGAATTTAACACCGTCGGGCACACAAAAAATTAAGCTTTGAAAAAACATGTCAAGGTTTGAGACACAACTTGAAAACCTATTTTATTATTATTTAGAATTCAATTGTTTCACGTCAAAAAGGATTCAAAAATTTGGTGCACATTTTATAAATTATTCATAGAAATCGAATATGGACACTTCAAAAAAGTTCATGTTGATTGCATTTTTGAAAAGATTTTTTTTTCTGTATAGAAAATTTTCGTAGGTGCCATTCGATTGCCAGTTGTCAAAAATCTAAAAGCTCTAAGTTTCATATAAACAGGATTAATCATTAGGGAGATATTAATCGCAATTTTCAGATTTTTCGAGATAACTCATTAGCCAATCAAGATATCGGGGAGTTCTCTTCAGACCAAGAAATAGCGTAACATTTCTCTAATTTAACCGACTCCGCATCTCTTACTGTTTAGGAGATGCCAATGGTGAGCAGTGAAAAAGGAACCATCCTGTATATGTACAGTGTGTTCCACGTAAACGGACAAACGCCTTATTCTAGAGCAAAAACTTCATATGCATGTGTGTGACGGTTTTCTAGATACAGGAAATGCAAGTTTTTAAATACATACTCGCAAATTTTCATTTTTTCTTTTGCGTTTTTTTTGCAATGTCTAAATATTAAGGTTTTTAGCGTATTGATTGTACACTTCCTTGCGTAGTATTGCAGTGGAATGAGTATTGCGGCGGAGTTAAGCCAATTATGACAGTCAAATGACAGTTGATCTTAAGTTTTTGTAAATAATTCCGAAAAAGCCTCAAAATCGACTTATTTTTTAAACCTGATGCTGGCCTCGGCAATGGAGAAAATAAAACGTCACAATGAGGTTTTTAGTTTTGTGAATATCTCGTTCACCGTTGATTTTGCTACAATAATAGGGTCTTTTCTCTAATTTTAACGTTTTCTGCTAAAATTTGACAGCATCATTGGCCAATTTTTTCGTTTCGTTGGTAGCATTAGAGGCATCTCTAGAATAGGAGGCGCTAAAAAAATACAGTTTTAACGCCTTTGCTTTGACGTTGCTCTAACAGCGAAATACAAAACTAATCACATCAGCTCACATCTTTCACACTGATGGCCAATATTGCACCGATGTTGGTTAACTTTAAGCAACAGTTAAAATGGCAAGAATGACATATAACCTATTGTTTGAACGTCATACTTGTCATTTTAACTATAGCTTAAAGTTAACCAACGTCGGTGAATCGAGCAGTGAATGGTTAAATTTTTAACGTGTACATTACAGAATAGACCCTAATAACTGTTACCTAAATTATTCAGAATAAAATTCTTACACTTGGTCGCTAGAATTTTTTTTTACGTAACAGCTCGAAATAAAGGAGGCTTCCTTCCTACAGGCTCTCTGCTACAAGGTGTAGCAAAATTCTCCAGACAACCAAACAGACCTGCATTGTCAAATTTTGTGTAGAATGATAATTTGAGCCGTCTACGCCCTGCGTGCACAGGACAAGGGCTTCTAGATCGGAAATTTTTTTTGCGTGTGTATTTTTGGTAATACTAATAGTGAACAAGTTTTAACCTGCCCTTAATCTCCTCGTTTTTAGCATATAGTATGTCATATCCATAGGAGGTTTTCGTCTTAAAATAAGGGAAGGAATTATACCCTAAAGTTTGTTGCGGTACTTAGGGAACATCCTGTAGAGTGCAGATAACATTCAAGTAACACGCCTTAATTGATCACAAGTTACGAAACTATCGAATTTTAATGAACTATTCTAAATTAGACACCAATATGAACCTTGAACCTAATCGAATTACCTCGAACAGGAGGCTAAACGATTTTTTTCGATATTCTATATTTAGGTGTGTTTGTCTTTAATTTTCTATTTAACGAAATGAATATTGGAGGCACATCAGTAGAAAATTTTTAAAAACTAGGTTTAGGGTCACATTATGTGTCTTCTCTGCAAATATACATCAGGTGTCCCGAAATTAGTAGTCAAAACTTTACCAGTAGATTCTTCTATGAGAAATATGAAAAAAAGTCCCTATGAACATAATGTCGAAAAATAAGTCCCAAGGGGGCCACTTTGAAAGTGTTTTTTTCTAAATATCTTCAAAACGGTTAAAGGTAGCAACATGAAATTTCGTACCTTTACTAAGTCTTTGATGCTGAATGTACTACTGTGGAGAAATTTCTAAAATTTTGATCATAAGCGTCTCGTACAGGAGGGGCTTAGGACTTTTACTCAAACATTTTTGTAAGTAGTTTTTTCTCAAATTTGATTCCAGAATCTGAAAATTTTAGGTTTTTTAAGTAAAAATGGTAATCTTGTTTGACATCGATAGAATGCGCCCAGAAGAAGAAAAGTTTTGACCACTAATTTCGGGACAGCCTGTATGAAAACAATTTGCGAGATTCACACAATCCAGTAGGGAATTAGGGCAGGGTCCTGGAGAAGGAACAATAAATAATTCCGAAACGTCGGCACCGCTAATCGTATTTTTCATTCCACTGTTCGAATCCCAAGCAAAATTGATTTTAATTCAAACTCTTTTTACAATAATGGGAGTGGTTGTATTTGTGAGGCGAATCGGCATATCGTGATAGCCAGGAAGCGCCAAACAGCCCCGTAACTGCTGATTAGGGTCGGCCGGGTGCTTGTTTGGTAATTTAGATAGGATCGAAGTTGTCTGTGAAACAACCCCAAACAACCGTGGAATTAATTCCATCGCTACTGATATTGTTTGAAGAAGTATCGATCCCTGTTTCCGGTTCGGTGTCTCACACAAATTAGCATTGGACACAATCATCAATATCTAATCATAAATTCATGATGGAAAAATGATTAGGGTGAAGATCCTAAAATAACATGATGAATTCAATTTCTTTGATGAGATTGAGAGGGCTGCAAACTTTGTCGCAAATATACACCCTTAAACGGACCAAGTTAATCCCTATGGTGTTCGCGTTGTTAGACATGGGGTGTATCGCGTTATTATATCCATCAAACAATTTGGCATCCTGTGTGAAATGACGGGAAGTAAACTCGGCTTTCGTAATGCCCTAGTCACGTGCCTTATTCTCTAAATTACCACGGGGTCGTGTCTAAATTGTCTGCTGCCAGAATCATAGCCTCCGTGAAAAATTGTCCATTATATTACTTTTGCAGATTAGAATAACATCTTAGTCTTCGCTAAAACTATTACGATTCAAAGTCGAATGAAACTCGAAATCGCATCCCTTTGGACATTACATGCATTCACACTTAGGGTGAGAATGGGGGTGACTACATGTCGTCAACCCTCTATTTTATAAAGTTATGTTGCTGCAAACATTTCAACCAAGGTTAAAATTTCAACAGTGCGTAGGTAATTCTTTGAAAGCTATCTAATCTTGAAAATAATTTAATTAATGTCTATAACCAGATCCTGAATTTATCAGGATCTCCCATCATAAAACACAATAATACTCAAAGAAATGAGGTTTGGATAAGATCAGCAATTATCATCGCTGGAAATAAGTTTGAATCATCAGATCAGCGTGTAATTTCTAATTAAATCACGGTTTATTAATTACTAATTTCCTTTTGCAGGGATTTACACTTCTGATCAGTTGCATTGTGAAAGAGCCACTCGTTCTTTGTTTCTCAATCGTTTTTGTTATCTCACTTAATTGCAAAAGCTTATGAAGCAAGATAAGGAAAGCACGTCTGAAATAATCGGGTGCGTATGGTAAATTCTTGTATTGCTCACGCCTACTCACTACAATTTTATAATTGTAATAGGTACTTAGTGACTCACGCCCACGCACGCCTATTCACGAGTTACTAAACAAAAAGCGCATTTTCAATGCTAGTTTTTTGAAAACTTTTCTGAAATGTTTAATATCACACAAATATAATAATTGCAATTTTATTAACGTTGTTAACCTACCCACTCCACTTCACCACTTAAAAAAGGGAGGTTACTGCAATCACTAAAATTTTGGAATTCGAAAAAGTGATTTCAAAAATATGTCTGTGTGTATGTACGTACACTCAAGAGATAAAGTTATGGCCAGAGGCCGCTCACAATGTGGACAGATTCTCACAAGCATTCAATTCAATATCAAAAAAAATTAAAATTTAGCGTGAAAACCTCTTTATTAAAAAATGGCTCGAGTTGGGATACAAGCCTTCACAAACCTATCTTGACTGTCTTTTCTAAGAATCTATCGATATTGTTCGATGTCGAGGGCCATAACTTTATGCGTACGTATATGTACGTACGTACGTGCGTTTGTAAACATGCCACAGCCAAAACTACTAGACCGAATTGGCTGAAATTTAGTACAACTGGAAATGCATTTTGGCATTGGCACATGAACTTTAAAATTTTAAATGCAAGCCCCCATTTTTCACGTCACCATAAGGAAGGCCTTCAAATTCTGCTTCGAAAGATGTATTCAGCCTCACTGCCCTTTTGACCAAAAACTAAAACATTCGAGATTTTTATCGGACTTTAAAATCACGGTACAACCCAAGCCCCTGAACCCATTTGGCTGAAATTTTGCAGAAGAGGATTGTACTACACGTCGAAGAGATGAATTTTTTTTGGATTTAGGCGACCCACGGAAAGTGCCGTTTTGGCACACCAATTTCCAAATTTAAAATTATTCTCTCATTTAACCATCCAAAACAAGTTTCTGAAATATTTATTTCCAACATCAGAAAGGTCTTCAAATTCTGGTTCCAAATAAGACAAAATTCATTTGCATTTAGTAGAAAAATCGAAAAAAATAACATTGAAACCATGTTATAGCCCAAACTACTGGGTCGATTTGGCTGAAATTTGGTACATGGAGATTAGGTCACCGGTTGAAGAGCTGAAAGCAATTGGTCCACGGGAAGTGCCATTTAGGCATATCGGCTTAAAATTTTTAAACACAAGACACGGAAATCAAAGACCCACGCGATGGGGAGGTATCAGCTGCTTCTCTGCTGCCAATTTATTTATTAACATTTAATTGGTAAAATGCACCTTACTTATAATTTTAAACCAATCAAATGGCAGAATTTACAGAAGTCATTTTGCGTTTAGTTGAAAAACACCATTATACCTAAACTGTGTTTCACGAGACTTGGCAGCGGTAGGAATATAGTTTTTCTATTTAATTTATACTTGGAAGAAATTCCAATGGTGACTACCACTGCAAAGTTTCTTGAAAGGCAGTGTTCCTTCTGACAAACTTTAAGGTGTGGTTTTTCACCTTATCCCTAGACGAAACCTGCCTATGGACATATGTCTTAAAATGTATGGTTTCCAAGATACAGGGTGTGAAAGATTTGAAACATTCCTAAAGTGGACTGAAAACATCATAATTTGTGTAGATTGTGATCCATCACTGTCCGGTGCCACAATTCCCAAATGAAAACATCATCCTTACGTTTTACGGTCCTGATGGGAACTTAAAAAAAGCGGTTTTTAAAAAATGTCTGACTGTGTGTCTGTGAACTCAAACTACTGGACCAATCTGGCTGAAAGTATTTTAAATTATGTTTCTAAAAATGTATTCACACTTAGTGTCCTTCTGCCAAAAAAACATTGCCGTGAAAAAAAACGTAAAGCTGTTAAGCTGTATGTTTTTATTATTGAATTCGCTAGCTGTTGTTTTGCCCAGTCGAAAAACTTTTATAGAGCGATTTTTTCAAAAAATGTAATTTTAGGGGCAAAACCCCCATTTTAGTAAAGGAGCGCCAGAGCGAGCCTCGGCAAAACGAAAGAGAACGATTATTCTTTGGTTTAAACGTGTAAATATCTTGAAGCGGTTTCGAATTAATTAGCAAAAAACATTTTTTTTTTGGAATTTGCACACCTTGATGTGACTTGGAAACTGAACACTTTAGCGGGCATATGTATAAGGCAAATCTCCAGTCTTCTTTAAAAAAAAATGTATCGTGTACTTTAGGGCTAAGTTGTCTTCATAGTGAAAGTTTCGGTTTTTCGTCTAATTTATAATTTTTTCAAGCATTGACTGCTAAAACAGCACACATTTTTGTTTTAGCTCGATTTACTATCTTTGTTTTTTGGAACCAAATTTGGGTAGATTATTGATTCGCGAGGATACATACTTATTTGATAAAACAAATAAAGTGCGTTTTATTGCCTAAAGTACCTATAAAAGATAATTTCTTATCATATTAAATGTTTCTTCACAGGTGGTATATCTAGTCAACTGTTTAAATTTGTACTATCAGTTGTTTATGAATTAACTCATTCATATTTTTATTCCATTGAAATATTCGCTATCTGAAACTGATGTCTGCCACTTAAATATTTTATTTCATAGAATTTGCACTTCTCGTTGTGGAAATTTAGCTCTCCTGTCGATTAAAAAAAGGACAGCCAGGAAAGCGGCTGGAACGTAAAGATCTGAAACTCGAAAGTTTTAATGTTCATTCAGAATAACGAAATTAACGCAGAATTAAGAAATGAAGATGTTCTATGGACACCGTTTCCAAGATATTCTGATGCCTTTAATTTCCTAATTCTACTTTAATTTCGTCATTGCGAATGAACCCTTTAATAGTGATTTATCAGTAACCTTTCATTTTTTGAGGAGGTTAAAAACTGAAGAATTGGGGGATAGTCTATTTCCCTTTATTCCTTTTTTCGCAAATATGAATAGCTCTCCTTCCAATAATTATTATTCTTATAGAAACGTGTTAGATAGGTGTAGTAATATTTTTTTAAATCGTTATCCTTTCGTCATTCATTAATAAAGATTTGTGCATTATTTGGAAAATGAAAAACAGTAGAAAAATCCTTTGTTTGAGACCAATTGAAAAGCGGTTTCATCTGCTTCTGATAAAAATATAACCTGCTTATCTCTTTAATTAAATGACAAAGCCAGGAACATCCATCATCATAAGGAATAATGAAAAGAAACAGCAAAGTTGTTGATAAGGAAGGGCAAAGGAAAACGAATAGAAAAAGACAAGTTTTGAATTTATTTTGCAACAGAAATTCTGTTATTTTTGAATAGATACGTTAGATCTAGTGATATAGAATGGGAGAAAAATAGGAATTTATGGGCTAATTAATAAAATTAAAAACAATTATTTTCATGAAAATGAGAATACCGAAACAAATAAACTTCTCTATGAGAATAATTGCGACCAGCCTTTGATTTATAGCCAATTTTCTACTGGAAATAAATTTTATGATCGGTTCTCAATTTATAGCTGGCGAGCACACTGGCACGTGAAATTTTTAGCATCAATTTAGCTTCCAAGAGCCAAATATCCTAGTGATAGCAATTAGTAGATAAATTCGTCGGTCGTAAAGAGAAGTGGTGAGCAACATCCCAGCTTTCCTTGATAAGAACTGTGGGAAAGTGTAACTTTTTTATCTTCAATGATGTCTTCTGCCTATAAACATGTTGTCCATGATTCACTCCAGTCCCCGTCAGTGTTTTGTTTTGTAATGTACAAATTCACTTTCTTAATTAAATTAATGGTAAGCACATTTTAATAAAATATTTTTGACCGGAATGGGAAGTGAAACTAACTAACCGAAAACGAGACCTCTTCAAGCCATCTGCATGGCTGTCGAAGAACATTTATAGGCAGCGTTCATTTGTCTGCCTCGTTTTTAAAGCACACTTGATGAGTGTACTCGTCTAACCGCGCGCTATTACAAGAATGGATCACAAATTGTTAATAATTGAGGGAGTAGTTGAATCGGGGCTTTGTTGGCTCACCCCTGATGTTTTTTAGGATAACTTTAGGGCTTTCAGGGGTTTTCAGGACACGTGTTAAAGGTTCCGCTATCAGAAAAGGATTTTAACGAAAAAGGAAGAAAAATAATTTGACCCCTTGATTCTCAAAGGTTTGTAAAATAGCAAAAGTACGTCCTTCACATTTTTGTTTCATTCTTCAAAAACACTCGTAAATCACATTGATAATAATATTGTATACGTGCTGTTTGTAAGCCACCCAAGAAATACTCATCCTCTTTAAAATAGGCTTTGGATTTGAAAGTCAAGTCTTTGGTTAGGTATTTTCTTTTGTCTCGTGACAATAATAATTATTTTGTGTAACAATTTTTTGAAGGATCAAAGATTTGGTTTTCAATTAAGTTCAGTACTTAAGTCCAATTTAAAGCAAAAATGAATGTCCACCCCCAGCAATTCTTCCGTGGAAAATTTTCACCTCTTGAGATTAATGAAATTTTATCAATATTTAATACTTTAATTCCAAGAACTCGAATAATTCAGCATCGTATAGATATTCTGTTGACTTATTAATATCCGTACAATGATAGCAAATTTTAAGTGTTTACTTTGATAATCATATACCTGTGACCTACCTGTATACTTGGTTGGAGATAAGGCGAGACCCCCCGACACCCCCAGTAAGGAATATTCTGTCGCAATCGCAATGTACTTGAGATAAGAAAAAATATAAAAAATTCTTGTTTTTTGTTTATGATCCTAGGTACATAAATAAATAGATTTTGACTTCCTTTTTTCAGCAAAATTTCGAATTACAATTGAGAGCATGGAATTGTTGTTGAAAATTGATTTTATATAAAACTGGGGTGGTTTAGATTAATTTGATTTAGCTTTAATTATTCAAACTGAACACACAACATGTTGGTAGCGGTGGCCAAATAGGCCCGAGGCGAGAGTCGCTGATGCAAGGGCTACAAGTGTGCTTGATTTCTATACATTTTTAACGACAAGATAAACGGCTAATCAGGAATTACGAATTTTTAGATGCCCAAAATGTTCCTGGATTAAAATGTGATTATTGTTTAATTTACTTTTGAGCATGTAGGATGAAGGTAATCTATTTTTTATTAATTAGTGATGAATTTCCACTAATCCCAGACTTAAATCAACCTTTTGCCCTTCGATAAAAGTAAGGCATTACTTATTAACCTCCCCACAACCATATAAAAATGGGAGGTTATTGCAATCAGTCCAAAATTCGAAATTGAGATAACACCAGATCTTTACGTTTCAAGGTCCCAGGATCACAAAAAAGTGGTTTTTAAAAAATGTCTGTGTGTATGTACGTACGTACGTATGTACGTATGTGAGCACGATTTCTCGGAAACTACCGAACGGACTTTAATGAAATTTGGTATGGAGGTTAGCGTTGGCCTTCTGGTGAGCCCAGTTAATTTTGTTGCGAATCCGCAGACGCTAAGGCATGTAAATTATGAAATTTGACTAATGAACACTAGTTTTTCTTATCAGCACATGAAAGGTCTTGAAATTCTGTATCTGAAACTGTATTCCCACTTAGCGCCTTTTTGGCATAAAATCGAAAAATTCGAAATTTCGAGGAAACATTAACTAACTCGCTACAGCCCAAACTGCTGGATCGATTTGACTGAAATTTGGTAGGTAGAGATGCCGTTACTCGCCGAAGGGCTGATTTAATTTTGGTGGCAATCGGCGAATGGCAAGTGCCATTTTGGCATATCAACTTTGAAATTTGAATAATGAACTCCCGTTTTCTCTGTCAGCACATGAAAAGTCTTCAAATTTTATTTTCAAAATTGTATTCACACTTAGTGCCCTTTTGGCAAAAGATCATTCACCAAGTGGGGAGGTTCCAGCCGCTTCCGTAGCTGCCCATTTTTTTTTTAAAAACGTCTGTAGCCTCTCCATTTGATAAATATGCTATCCAATTTTACTTTCTACAGCCTAAATTAGAGTTAATATAATAAACTTCAAACCATCAGTCTTTAATTTTTAAGAGGGCTCTCTCTGATTTTCGATAAATGATTTTATTTCGTGAAAATCAATTGCTTAATTTGAATAATGCAACTCTGTCGCGGTAGAGGTTATCAGTAAGTGTAATTTTTTTATTTTCAGATATTTATGTTTGAAGTCATAAATTGAAGAGTCCCAATAAATGTCGGACTTTTCAGATTATGACCTTAAATGTAAGAATATTGAAATAAAAAAATTACACAAAGCGTGTCTGTTTATAATATTCTCTAACGCTACAAACTCAAAATTAAAATTAGGACTTTCATTTCGTAGAAATAAAACCATTTCTCGAAAATCAGAGAGAGAAAGGCAACCTGAGTAGATAGCCCTCTTAAAAGTGTTTTCAGAGGCTTTCAAATTTTTTAAATTTTTTGCCAAAATTGTACCAAGAATGCGCTATTTATTGGAAGAACTGGAAGAAGAATTGAAGATCTTTCATGTGCTTCATAGGCTTTATAGGCTACGTACCTGGTTACGTGACACATTCGAATCACGAATCGTATATTTAATGGGCCACTTCACTGACTATTTCTCGTATTTTAATGACGATTAAAAAAATATATTTATCTTGCCATTAAATTTCCTGTTTTATTGCCTCATATGGTTATAAAATAAATCTCATATAACTTATAAAGAGATGAACTTCCCTGCCTTGATATATAAATAACTATTTCGTGATCCTAGGACCTCGAAACCTGTGTTATCTCAATTTCGGATTTTTGACTGATTTCAGTATACATATAACCTCCCATTTTTTCGTAGCGTGTAGGGTGAGGTTAAGAAATTAGAATATGAAATTGAGCCTAAATAAGGTCAAGCTTGTTATCTTCTTTAGATAATCTTTTTGTTGGAGTGTAACGCAATTAATAACTATATTTTCGCCGAAACTTATAATCTAAATTGGAAGAAAACATTGGTACATTAATTTTTAAGGAATTTATTTTATAATTAAACAAATATTAAGAAAAACTAAAAGAACGAGTGGAATAAAGGTACTTAATTTCATTATCTACGTGTGTAGGTACACGTAACATATTTTTTGGTAAATTCATCTCGTCCCTCAAGCGCGAAAAAAGGAAAGAGAATTTTTCAGTTTATGGGGGAATTTCTATTCACATCACAATGATTGGCAACACTAGGTTGGCCCTTGTCTTTGGTCTTCCCTGAAGATGAATTGGATTGGAAGGAGATGAGATTCTTCTGTTTACAAAAAAATGCTAGTTACAAAAATAGATAACTTTCATTACGACTTTAAAAAGACGATTTTCATTGCCAATAAGTCAAAAAAGTCCTCAACTACGATCGCTACTGTACGCTTCAAGCGTTCATTTATTATCATTTTCCAAAAGTTCCAACAATTTTAAAGAGAACGAGAAAAAAGCAATAATCAGCATGCTCCCAAAAATTTATCAACACTTAGAGCCTTTTGGCAACAAATCATTAAAGACACGCTGCAGCCGAAACTACTGAAGACATCGAGATGAAATTTTACGTGCACGTTCAGTGAGCGTAGATGATGGGTATGATTTTGGGGCAAATCGGTTGATTACATTATATCCAGATTTGACGTCCATATGGTGCCTCCGATAAATCCGGGGAAAAAGTGAGCTTCTTTCGCAAACGCTGCCTAAACGTTTGGAGATGGAACAGAATCATATATAGAAGAATTGTTGGCAACAAATAGGTCTATAAAAAAGTCCGCGACAGCATATAAGTATCTATGATAGGTAGCCTACAATAATTGTTTTTGTGTTTTAATTTTTTGTAAAAATCGGTTTGGCTGTTTGTTGTGGGCTATTCTTCATAGATACCTATATGCTGTCGCGGCCGTTTTGGTAGCCAACAATTCTTCTATTTATAATTTTGTTATATCTTCAACAGTTTACTCAGCGTTCACGTTTTAAAGCGGATTTTTTTCGCGGACTTGCACGCAACGAATAACTGAAACCTTTTATTCTATTTTTATTTTAATTTAACAGTTGTGATTAAAATCCAGACAGTAAATTCGGGTAAATTTTATGCTACTTTAAACTTTAAAACACAAACGTGACAAAACACTGTTCTCGTCTTGTGTAGTCAAGAGGTCTGACTGAGTGACTCTGAGGCTCAAGGCCAAAAGAGAGGGCCAAGGACTGACTTGTCGGCTTGTTGTTGTACAAAATTTATTATTCTGTTATAGAGGTAAGTACATCTTGTTGGCCTATCTTGCTCAGTTTCCGAGATATTTGCGAAAAATCAGAAAAAGCGAGTTCCTTGCTCTCAAAATTGACAATAACTTTTCATGCCCTACCTACATATAATAGGAATGGCCAATGCTAAAATGATCCAATCAAATGATCTAATTTCACGTGACAAGTAGGTATACCTAATTCAGAAAGTATTAGGTATACTTACTGGTTTTTGAGGCCCAACTTTAAACTTGCGGAAAGTTAATCTTTATACATTAAATGTTTCGAGGTAGGTAGGTACCTATACTTCGTAATATTTTGAACACATTTTTTAGGTACCTATATAAGTATATCTGAAAGTGAATACAGAGACTGCGATAAATTTTGAACCATAAAAGAAAAGGATAAATGAATAAGAGCAAGAAAACTACAATGCGGCCTTTTTGAAAACATTCCAGTAAGTAGATATTTGAAAATGAATGAAAGAATAAACGTGGCGGAAAATCTATTTCTGCGATGGTATCGCCTCGCTTTTAATTAAATCCTTTAAGTCTTATCAAACCGCAAGAAAGTGTCTTCCCAAGCGGTAATTAGCACATCCTCTCAGTTTCCGGCTTCGCAGTGATCACACGGATACCGGAAGCGATAACACAATCAAGGCGTAAACCAAGCAGGTCCGCAATATCGATCGAACCCTCGCTAATAAATTTTCCTATATCTCTAAGATACAAATTTTTCTTCCACCTTATTGCTCCCAATAAATTACAAAGTTCTTCCGCATTCGCGATTCCTTTCAATAAATTACGTATCCCTCGGATTTTCGAAAACATCTGCGCGTGTCTAAATGCAATTTGAATAATACGCACTCTTACAGTTACACAATTGCGATTGTTCTAAACTGGTGATACAACAACCACCAGATGGCTTCTGAAACAATCAAATAATATTTTAGCCACTCGAAATGAGAAAGTTGTAGATTGCGAGAGGGCCGAAGAAGTGAAATTAATTGAAGGGTTTTGGGGTATTATCGGTTGCGAAAACCGGTGAAGGTGCTTCGACAACAATCCGGGTGACAGTGACCCCTCCGACTGTCAGACAAGGAGACAAATGATGGAAATCCATTAGTGCTATCGCACTGAATATAGACCTTCAATGCGTTACTCCCTCGGAGATAACAAACGGGCTGGGATTTGATGTGAATAAGATGAGCAGCATATGTTTAATAAAATCCAGGAGTTTATTTATCGCTTGTTTTTCCCCAGGGGGTCAAAGCAATCCGACAAATTACTCTGTATCTTTCTTTCTCTATTGTCTTGCGTTCGAAAAATACATTTAGGAAACTTTTGTCAGTCAAGAAGAAATGTCCTTTAAAGTGCTCTAGAACTCCCATAGTATATGTACTTAATATACTATATCTACTTAATATACTATATCTACTTAATATACCTGCATAATATGTTTGAAGAATATTGAGTTTTGCAGCTCAAGAATTAAAAAACTGGAATAGATGCTACTCACAAAACCAGGAAACATCATCGTCTGTGTTTTGAATACAAAACGAAATGAAAATTTTATTTAATTTGTTGTAGGTACTGGGTTCGAAAAAGAGGTAATTATTCCATATACTTGCAACTTTTAACAGCAAATATTACTCGAGGGTTCAAATCGTTAATAATTAAATTAATTAATTATTTGTCGTTGAAAATAAACCGACCGTGTTCAGAATATTCAGAAGGTTCAAATAGTTAACAAATAACATAAAAATAAGTACTATAATTACAGCTTCTGTTATGCTCCCTTCCCCCACGTAGTCGGTACTTGTCTGTAATGTGAGCTTTCGGCACAGCCGAAAGCGAGTAGTCGTCAGCATACTTGACAAATAATTTAATTTAAACTGACGAAGGATAAAGAAGTTTTCTTTTTTATTATTTATTAGTGATGACTAGATGACTTGAACCTTTACATGCCGCGGACTTTTTATTTTCAACGATAAATAATTAATTTAAAGCATTAATTAGCGATTCTAAACCCTCACGTGACAATATTTTGTGTTAGTCGTAAAATATCGCTCGTCTTTAACTGTTATGGAAAAAACTCGATGTAGCAATAACAATTTAACTTCAGCATTGCCATTTTACCGCTTCACCACCGAGCCTTTGTTACGAAGTCGATTCAAGTTGAAGTCCAGGTTAATAATGGCTATACAGGGTGCCTCAGAACCCCCGTATAAGCCGGTAATGGTAGATTCCTGGAGTCAATTTAAGACGAATTTTTTTTTGCAAAAATTGCGAGGATCTAATAGTTTTCAAATGAGAAGTAGTTCAAAATTCAAATTAACCAATGAGAATGCATCACTTAATTAAATGCTAAGGTAAAATAAGGTTGTGCAAGCTGTTGTTGCTGGGATACACAACTTTAACATGTTTCTTAAAAAAGTTCTTCCTAATTACATTTTTGAAAAGCTAATTTTTTTGGATGTCGGATGGTGCCAAAATTCAATATGACGGTCATAAGAACATCACAATTTATGGTCATTGCTCAAAATCTAGAAGGCCTAGAAAATTTCTGTCGATGCCATTTGGTTGACAGTTGTCAAAAATATAAAAGTCCCAAGTTTCATTTAAACAACATCAATCGTTAGAGAGATATTAATTTTTTTATTTAAAATCGCAATTTTCAGATTTTTCGGAATAACTCAGGGACGAATCAAGATATTGAGGAATTCTCTTCAGATTCTTAATCACCAAAAAATAGCACAGCTTTTTCAAATTTAACCGACTCCGTAACTCTTACCATTTAGGAGATGCCAATGGTGAGCAGTGAAAAAGGAATCACCCTGTATGCTGTCGGGGACTTTTTCGTAGTTTTCATTGCCAACAATTCTTCTCTTCAAGATTCTAAGACTCTTTTTTGTGCCAGCAATATAGAAAGCTATCGAATGGCATCAGTTTTAACCCTACATTATAATTATTAAGTAAAAATTACAGTTTCCACCCCTAAATTTCATCCCTTTCGATAAAATTCTCCTAAAATTCACTCCTCACTTCTCGAAAATACAATATAAGGCCTCACAATTTCACAGCAGATACTACTTCTCTGGGTCAAATTACAGGGCTTCATGAAAGTTTTAGCCCCTAAACTCCACCTCCACATACTCTAAAAAAAGTTGTATTTTCAATTTCACCATACCCTAATTTAATTCGTTGGAAAATTGCGGCTATTTAGAGTTCACAAGGGTGAGTTTATTTCTATAGTGTTACATAATTTCTTGCGTATTTACTTACTTCGGTTGTTCATAAACAGGATTTCAGAAAAAATAAATAAAATTTATTTATCCGCTTGCAAAGCGTTAGGGGCTGTTAGTGGTCTAGGGGGCTTAAGCTTGAAAACTCAATACTTTTTTCAATAGTTGGCTGAAATCTATCGAACTCCGCAATTTTATGCCACAGGTTAGTTGGAAGAAATTTCCAGTTTCAACCCTTAAATTTCATCCCCTTTGTTAGATCTTAGTGAAAATTTGTTCATCCGCCTACAGTGTCGCTGGATGTTACCACACCAAATTCTGCCTTGATATGCTGAGTAGTTTTTGAGTTCTTGTATTTTTGTTCTTCTGCATTTTAGGGGTTGTAGCGCCTTTAAGGGTGGTTTTTCGCGAAATATGAATAACACCTTTTTTCAATAATTAATGGAAGGCTATCGAGTGGCGCCAATTTATTTCGACCAACACTTATTAAGCGAAATTTCGAGTTGCAACCCCTAATTTCCACCCCATCTGTCCGATTTTGCGGAAAATGCATCCCCTGCAAGATCTCATCGTAGTGTGTGTGTACGTTATATTTCAAATAGCTGCGTGCAACCCTTACGGAGTTATCATGTTTTTTATGGTTTTCATCCCATAAATGTCATCCCCCTAAATTGACACCCCTTCACCCTCAACAGACCTCCAGTAGTTCTCGAGTTATTGCAATTACTAGTTTTTCGGTTTTTCACCCTTAACTCCCACCCCCTTGGTCCGATATGGCCTAAAAACAACCTGCACCACGTGTTCCGGGATATGCAACTGATGTATACCATGTTTCAGCTCGATATCTCAATTCGTTCTCAAGTTATCCGACGGACATACTAGGACGAGCGAGCGATAGAACGAGCGAGCGAGCGAGCGAATAATCAAAGACAAGAGTACCTCTGCATTCTGCTACGACACTAATATCCGAAAGCCATCAAGTTATCAGAAATCATAACTATTTGCCTTTAAGCAATATTCTGTGATAAAAACTGAAAAATCCGTTGAACAAAAAAGCCTGCAGGGAACAAATCGGTCTTGTTTCCAGGGTGGAATTTCCGCGAGATAACCCTGTCAGACGCAAGTGGTGAAAGAGCGCGGGCGCCTTTGTATTAGAATCACTGTTATAAAATTGAGTGCGACTTGGGGGTGCGGGGTGATGGCATAAAGCGTCATTTTAATCTAAAATTGAATTTGCGATGTGTATTTTCTAACACTTTGATGCTTCGGTATCCTGCTGCGGAATTTGTAATTACAACTTTTGCGGCTTCCATCATCTGTTTTTGAAGGGCCCAAGATGTTTCCCTTTCAGGGATTATAATTGCCGCTTCTCCCGAATCCAGTTCGACGACTCAAATGTTCACATTACCATACGTTTCCGTTAAAATCCTGCACAATACCACTTAATTGTGATGATTACTAGTTTTAAAACGATCCACGTTGGGGTAAATCCTGAAATTACCTGATCTTGTCAAGAAAGGGTTCCATTCTATTATTATTTAAAAGCGGTCACAGTGGTTACTTCCGGATTTATACAATTTTAACAAGATTCCGAAAAGGGTGAAACTACCCAAATACTTAACCCTTACCGTGTGAAATCGATTTTTTTCGATAGATTCATCAAAAGGGTTTCTTGACACCCTAGGGCGTGATGATACGCAAAATTTTTGCACAAAAACACGAAATAAACCCTTGTGGGAATCTCTTCATAAATCTTCAACTGATTTCTGATTTTTTTCCAACCGAGAGTTAAAGTATTAAATTTCGATAAAAAATTACATACCTGACTTTTGACATGCAAATTGTCTTGAGATAGACTTTTAAAATCCAATGTGTAATAATAATGTCACGGCTATTGTCATCTCTGTGTACCGACTTAACCCTTGGAAGGTAAATTTAAAACTTAGGTGACGTTTTGCCTTGTTTGCCCATAATAGATCATCCTTTATGCATTTCATTCCGCTGCACCCGTGAGCGGGAGAGAGATAAATGCATATTATTAACCTTCTCCCCTTTGACTGCATATGTCGGGTGTAATGGGGTTATCACCGTGTTTGCATGTGGATATTACACCCATATGAATTCTTTTTTATTTATGGCAACATTTATTACGTCACATCCACTATCGTGTAGCCGGCTTGGATTTGCCGTTCGTAATCGTAATAAAATAACTACCTACACGCAATCTGTAAAGTCCAGCACCTTATCTAATTTTAACAGATATTGGTTATGATTTTAGGTAAATAACTTATTCAGTTTAAAACCGCACCTTATTTATGTTTATCTTCAATAAAATAATGCAGAATTTACCTAACTTTCTCGATTCTGTATAATGTTTCAATAGCAAATAGTGATTAAATTATTTTTTACAAGTGATGCTTTCCATAATTGGGAAGAATATAATTTTCTGGTAAGCTTATTTCACAGTTTTTCATGCAAGCATCAAAAGTTCAACATATTTGAATTTGCTGCTCGGGTTTTAACTTTTACGTTTTGGGGTCCTGGGAACCCAAAAAAGTGGTTTTTGAAAAGTGTCTGTAAGTCCGTGCCAAACTACTGGACCGATCTGGCTGAAATTTGGTATGTGTATACATTGCATGATCTACAGAGGAGCTGATTATATTTTAGGCCAAATCGGTTCACGGGAAGTGCCTTTTTGGCACATCAATCGAGAAGGCTTAGATTTCTGACAATGCCATTTAATTGAAATCTGCCAAAATATATTTTATTGAAATCACAATTTTCTGACTTTTCTGGTTAACTCAGGAACCTATCAAGATATGAGTAAATCCTGTTTCGATTCTTAATTAATCAACTTTTTCTAAGTTAACCAATTCCGTATCTGTTACCGTTTAGGAGATGGCAAAATCGAGCAGTCAAAGGAAACACCCTGTAGTACGGCGAAAACGCATTACAATAATTTACAATGTTGCTTTGTTCCACAATATAGGATTCTACACCACATTTTTAAACTATCGTAATTCTTGAAAGAACTAAAATGAGAAGGTCTTAAGCACATTTAAAATTAATGTTCGAGAATTTTCAGTCAATAATCAAAAATTCATTATTTTTAACATTTTACATTTGTAGTTGTGAGATAGTTGGCAATTTTCATACATTTTTTTCCCAAAACAATGATTTTTAGTTTCTTGTATTGGCATATGTATTTCCCTACCAATTTTCCATTCTGAAAAAAATAATCTACTTTAATGAATAATGATCTTATATTATTAACTAATCTATCTAGTCGTGCCATTTTTCAGAGATAAGTAGGTATGAAAAGTTCCAATTACGAAAACCATTTAATAATCAATGATCTTACTTTCCAGGAAAGCGAATCTATTGTTACTGAAGTGTCATTCACAAATAATAATAATTTCTTATATCATAAATCAGGAATAAATTATGTGATAATAATCGGCTCAGGCTTTCTCATCAGTCGTCATAATTCCTATAAAATTCGAAGAAAGATCAACTGGGGTCTTTTTTATCAAAGCGTAGAGCAGCCAGGATATTTGCAGACCTTTTATGTTTTAATTTACGGAGAAAGTGTAAAAATTATAAATTACAGAAAAAAGTGAAACAATTATTTTATAATTGACAAAAAAAGCGTAAATTAGGACTAGGACATTACCAAAATGAAGGATTCAAATTCTTCCCCCCCCCCCCCCCCGCACACAAACCTGTAATTCTGCAGCGCAGTATAATATGATTCAAAATACAAAATATCGGTATTTCGGTCTGTATGGTCCCAGATATTTTCCAAACACAACTTTTTTGGGGTTGTGCGTGAGTTTGGTAAGAAGGTGAATACCTAATCCGCGTTTAGAGAGAGGGGTCTTAGATGCTTGTGTGGGTGGGGGAGAAAATTTGAAGTATTATTACTAGTTCCACATTTTCTGGCAGTGTTCGATATCCTAATTCCCTAGTCCTAATTAATACTTTTTCTGTTTTACATTTCCTCTGTAAAACACATTATTTACAATTTTAACTAATATTGAAAAAAATCATAACACCAAACTGCTCAGAATACAATAATTTTGACTACAATGCCGAGTTTCAATAACTTGTTCCTGAGATCGAAAAGTTGCCAGAATCTTGCCTGGACTTTTTCTCGAATTCGAAACAAAACAGCATGTTTACAATTCTTAACCAGACAAGAGCAGAAAGGATCTTATGCAGAGCATACCGCTCTATTAATAGACTTAGGGCCGATTTAATAACTTTGATTATGAAACCGTGCCTTAGTTTAACTAATCCTAATCTATATCTAATCGTGCCAATTTTATTAAAGATTATTTAGTGGCTGAGCAATCAATGCCTTTACTTCCAGGGAAACAAAACTATTTATTATTGTTGCTGCAGTGTGATTCACGAATAATAATAATAATTTATATCATAAAAGAATGCGATGATAATCGGCTCAGGCTTTGCAGCACAAATAGCAAATACCTATTCTTAGAATTCCAAAAAATATCAATTATGGGGTCTTTTCGATAACGATAAAAAAAAATCACGCCAAAATACCTTACTTTTGCGTGAATCAATCAGTTGTTCGCGGTCAATCTCAGTTGAGAATTGATTTAAAAAATAATTTCGGTTAGATTCTAAAAAATCGTGAGACTGTTGGAACGACGGTTTGGTCTCCAAGCGTGCCCTAATCGGAATCAAGAGGTTATAAAATCAAATAGGCACTCTCCAGACATCAATACATTAAACATAAAACCGTCGAGTCCCAAATCGTATCGTCCATAAGAAATAAAATCGTTGCACGTCACGTAGACAATGCCCCCGTAGGTGCACTTTTAGATGAACGAGTCGAACATATTATTAGTGGCCTCCCTTGATGAATTGGAAGCATAAAGGTGCACGGAAGTCCTTTATTTCTCGAAGAAAGCGGAACTGAATACGATCAGATCAGAGTCATGTCGTTGTGGCCTCCTTACAAAGGGCGCGAACCCGGTCATTATGATGCATTCCGTGCGATTTAACGAACTCTCCAGTGATAAAAATCGCCGAGCGAAATGACCGAATTTAAATGCAATAGTCCTGGCTTTAAAGCGCATTTAGATAAGACACGGCCATCTATTACATTTCGGCCCTTTGTTGAACCTGTGCGAAGAAATCTATAGAGATTCGTCATTCGCTCTGAAAAAAGGAATGGGATAAGAGCTGGCAGGGGTTTAAAAACGGCCAATTCCGATAATTGACACTCTTGGAGCGGTTACTGAAGGGCCGATCTTCTCGTGGATGCGGAAATTTCAACGACGAAATTTGGTACCTGCGAGTAAAGAGGTGGAATGATATGAAAGGGTCAACCACCAAAAATACACAAAAGAGCCCCCAGAAAGTGGGTTTATAACAGCTAATGGGTGGGAATGCCTCTTTTTACAAATCAAACCACAACATTATTCAGCGAGAACAATTATGTAAATTCAAGTAAAAAATTAGAAGGAAAATGGTATTAGGTAAGAACTCAAAATTTATCGTTATGCTGCAAATCCATTTGAAACTTAACTCCCACAGAAAGGTCCAGCTGTTCATGTCATAGTTTTTAATTACTCTGCAGACTGTTAGCTTTCACTTAATAATTCCCGTTTTAACAAATTATGGGAAAGTCTCCGCAATAGAGTACAGTTCACAAATTCAAAAAAATAATGGAAGGTACTACCACAAAAAAAAGAAAGGTCGTATTTTTTGCTTCGCGGAATTCCGCACCGTTATTTTTTTTTAAATTAACGTTCCTTAAAAAAGTTGGTGATGACGTCACACTCCGGTAGACTATTTTTATGATTGACGGCCAAGCCAACCAATAATAGGTAGGTATACATTGCTCACAGCATTTTTCACATTTAAATACTTCTATTTTGCTGGAGTCATTTGAAACTTTCTTGTAACTTCCTCACAAAAAACGAATGTCAAGGAAGCTCAAGAATCCTGTCTAAACCCAGTGCAATTTATGTGAAGAGAACTTAACGATTTGCACTGCATTAATCCGCTTTGTGCGAAAGTGGTTTAAATTGGAGAAAAGCTGCGCTATTTCTTGGTGATTAAGATTCTGAAAAGAATTCCCCGATATTTTGATTCGTTCCTAAGTTATCACAAAAAATCTGAAAATTGCCTATTTAAAAAAAAAGTAAGTCTTCTTAACGTTAAATGTTATTTAAATGAAACTTGGAACTTTTATATTTTTGACAGCTCTCCATTGAATTGCATTGACAGAGATTTTCTAGGCCTTCTAGATTTTGAATAATGGCAGTCAACTTTTGATTCTTTTATGACCGCCATATTGAATTTGGCACCATCGAATTGGCTTTTTTGACAGATGTCAGAATTTGGAAATTGATATGAATAAATTGTAAAATCAGCCTAGATGAAAAACAATAGCACGCCAACTTCTTCAATATCTTATAACATGAGAAAACAATTTAATTCAACAGTAATAAATTACGTCTTGCGGTCGTGTGACTGAGGCTTTCATATATTTCTTCAAAAACGTTAATGTTGTTTACATTTTTGAGAAGCTAATTTTTCTGTGTATCCGGCGGTGTTAAAGTTCAATATGGCGCCCATAAGAAAAAGAAAAGTTGACTGTCTTTATTCAAAATTTAGAAGGTCTAGAAAATTTATGTCAATGCGATTAATTTGACAGCTCTCAAAAATATAAAAGTTCCAAGTTTCATTTAATAACATGAATCGTTAGGAAGATACAAATTTTTCTTTAAATTGGCTGCACCTTTTACTGTTTAGAAGTTCCCAATGGTGAGCATCGAAAAATTACCCACCCTGATGTATACCCATTTTATTTTATCTAAAGAACCAATTTGACTACTTTATTACCTAATAATTAGAGACCGGATTTTAGGATTTTGGGCTATGTGTGGGCATTACAGGCACATTGCTGAGACTCAAATATAAGTACGTTTTGAGAAAAATTAAGCCATTTGACACATATTTGTTATTACCTAAAATGCGCATTTTAGCATTTAAACAACCTAAACGACTATTTCCGGACTAATAGATCTATTTTACTGCCTAAGGTAGGTTTTTTTGCATTTATTGCCTCTAAAAAAAATTAAATTCCCCTTTTTCGCCGACAACAACCGAAGCATCTGAAAAGTAAATCGAAAGAAGGTCATTTGTAACACAAGCTTTTGCTCCAAGTTTCAATATCGCATCATTTATAATTTTTGTATAATTTGAAAACAATTTCTCATTTTATCTTTCAATAAAATATAATATAGGTATGCTTAATTGATGACCTAATTCAAAATTAAGCATAGAATCGCGTTTTTTTAACCTATTTGACATATTTTAACGACCTATTTTGGGAAACTATTCTGAATTTTCAACGACCTAATATAATCCGGTCTCTACTAATAATTGATTTGACTTAAACGGGATTTTTGTGACCTAAAATAGCATTTTTTGCTACCTAAAGAAACTAGTTTTTAGGAACCTTACCTTGTTCTTCTTTATTTACACACAATTGTTTTTTGTTACTGATAATCTGAAAGAAATTGTAGCTATATACTTATTCACGCAAATACTCGCTAATAGGTACTTTTAATTGTAGGGATATTTTAACTTCTGCGCTCGCTAATCGCCAAAAACTTCAAGTCTTTACGTTTTAGGATCCTGGGAACCCAAAAAAATTATTTTTGAAAAATTTCTGTCTGAGCGAGATAAAATTTGGCACACATATTCAGTGGGCACTTTGTAGGTGCTGATTAGACTTTGGGCCGAATCGGTCCACAAGAAGTGCCTTTTTGGCACACAACTTTAAAATTTTAAACACAAACCCCCATTTTTCACCATAGGAAAGCTCTTCAAATTCTGATTCTAAAAATGTATTTTCACTTGGTGCCCTTTTGGCAAAAAATCGGTGCCGTGAAAAAAACACATAATTGTATATTTTTATTACCAGATTTGATAGCTGATTTTTTTCAAAATGTCATTTTAGGGTTTTTTTTGGCAAGAAATCGTAAATGGATACATATTCAGTGGACACTTCGTAGGTGCCCATTAAATTTTGAGTCAAATAGGGCAAGCACTCCGAAAATTCGGAAAAACAACATGTGGTACCTTAGTTCCATTTTTTCGAAAAGTTTTATTTTATTGTCGAAGAGCCTCCTTGACCTTGTAGGTTCTGTTGAGATTAATTTAAAATTCGCGCCTTCAATCTACAGAACCTACCGTTAGCCATAACCTGATCTACCTGATCATATGGTTAGTTCACGATCTGTACTTTTACAATTTCTGTGAAAAAGTAGAAAGTAGATGTTTCTACCGTCTCCGACTCTCCGAGATTGCCGATTCAATTTTTTATTGTTACATATTTAACTAAAAACTTATTTAACCTAAAATTTAAACTAAACGTATTTTAAATAACCTGTTTAGGTATCTCTTTTCAATTTTTATATAGAACCTCTAGAATGGATTCTAGGACCCGGAGGCGCTATTTGTAAAGTTTGACAAAAAAAAATTATATTCCTAAATTCCTAAATGATAGGTACTGTTGGCTTTCACCTTGTTTTAAAAGCTAACAACCCCTTTGTGCTTTGTTTGCTTTGTAGCAATAATATTGGAACAAAGAGCTGACCACTGTTACAGTTTTTTCTAATGTGACCTCTTCACTTTTGTTTGCCATTTTCAATTACATATTTCATTGATCTCGATTTGCAAACAGTTCGAAAACACGATAAGAAAATAATTGATATCGATCCTTCGGCAACTCCTACGTCCTCAGTGCGCAAGAATCAGCAGTCATCAAAGCTCATCAGGAACAAGTGAGCTTTAGAGCGCGCAGCATCTTATACCTGACATCAATAATAAAACAGACTCGGAGAGATATATCCGAAAAATGGGGTGGGGATTTATCCTGTAGGATAGCCCAGCCTACTCGCCCCACCCTAAAACACGCCCCATGATAGCAAAGTCCCGGATCCTGGAGCATCCTGAAAATCAGTGTGGTGTGGAACCCAACAGAGCAGACATATAGTACCATCGATTTCTTTATCAAACAAAACTTTGAGGTCAAGTGATCTTTGGTGATATGGTGATCCTTTGGATTAGTGATTCACAATCGTCAATTTGGCTCAGTGATAAAAAAGATGACAGGTATTTTATTTAAAACCACTGTTTATCTCGATATTTTGCGTCATTTTTTCAATGTTTTTTTAATTAAAGGCATCAAAACGGATATCCTTCGATATAAGCGCAATCTTCGTGGCGGTTAATTTGGTACGAAAATTATATAACCGCGGCAACCGCAAAGCTCGACGTTGTCTCTAATTAATTAATCGTTAGATTCAAAACTCGAGTTAACACCTACGACAACACGCATAAATTTTCTTTCTGAGCATTTATTGTTATCGTAACAGGCCACCGACCTGCCGCAATAATCCGTGCCTATTAGCAGATTTTCACCAACTGAAAAAAGTCCTGAAAGTGTAAAGTTTCAAGATATCCCTTAGCTGTTAAGTCACTAGTCAGTATGGTGGACTCATCGTGATTGTGCAGGTGCTTGTTTTTAACATCACAAAGGATTCACGATATTGTTGATGAATAAAGAAGAGGACGTGGATACGTGACGTCGCGGTAATGAAATAATTGTTGCGCCTTGGATCCCATTCACATCTTTTGCTCATGAATAGCAGATATTACTTTTGGGAAATGTACGCATCAGCGCAAAAATTTCATGGCTTTGTCTTTGGTATTAGTTGCGCCGGACGTGGCGTCAAAGGAACAATGAGTGGTTTCCACCGAGGCACCGTTTTATTGCATCTTTGCTGATCGACTTATTTCATCTAGAATATTGGTGATAACAGAACAATGAAGAAATTAAATCATCTTATTATTTCTTCCGGGAATTGGTTTGTTTGTGATTACATGTCAGTAAGGGTCCTAAATTTTTTGTTTTGATTGACGAAGCCGTTATTGATAATGGAGGCAAAAGGCAATAATTTTAAAAAATACATCAGTTAACCATTTCTAATTGTCATAATACTATTAGTAAGTACCGAATTGTCAACAATTCCGAGGTGCATCTGCTTACGTCTGCATACTGCGACGAGAATTGGACTCTGCATGCAGGAGTATCCAGACATCACGGAAGTCGACAATTCTGTACTTCCACGAATAATAAGTATTCGGAGGACATTTTATGGAAATTGTGACGGCTATCAAAATTAATTTCAGCGGATATTTGGACTAGTATAAAATTTCCGCTGAAATACAGGTGCCAATTCTTGTGGTTGGTCAGCTCTCTGTCATTGGTCAAAGCATTGTCAAAGAAAGACTCATGTTATTGTAGTATCCCAAAAATGTAAAAAACAGTAACTTCTTAATGTCTCTAAAGCCTTGTTTACATCCACCGTTCATGCATAACATAACAAACTTTAACATTCATCAACAACTATTTATGACGCTTCTGATATTTCAGGTGATTGTTCATAATTGTTAAAGTTTGTTATATTATGTTTATGCATATTATGTGGATTGGGAACAAGGATTTAGTTCCTGATTAAGTTTAAGTGATAGAAAATAAAGTACGAAGTCTTTGTACGGTGTATGTACCTATACATAGTAGGTACAATGTTTATTTAAGTGGACTTGACATTAGGGCCTCAAAAATTAAGTTGCCTTGAGGCGACCATTTAAAATTCGAGGGATTGACAACGGGAAAAAATTATGTACACTATTTCTATATTTCATATTTTCATATTTCAAACATCTTTTCATATTTCCAACATATTTTCATATTTCAAATAAATTCTCGTTAATTTCATATTTCCATTATATTTCCATATTTTCATGTTAATTCCATATTTCCACCGTTTAGGTACATATGACTAGATAGGAAGCGATACAATACCTATACATGCAACGGGATACGATAAAGTACGCTTTAAGTTTGTTATTAATTTTTCTAAACAAAACAAAGAAATCTGACTACTAACCATAGTATAGTATTCAATGAGTGTGTAATGAGTTTTATCGTTCCCGAGGATGACGTTTATGGTACTTGCCGTAGGTGAATGCCATAAATCATCCGAGGGAGCAATAATCATTACACACGAATAGAATACTTTGCTTTATCCACGGGTTTTAAAGCGAAAAAATCTGTCATCCATTGTATAATGAATCCATTCCATTCTGCAACACCCGTGGATAAAAACTTTTTACAATTCCTTATATTTTAACTTCTACGCATTGCGGAGCAGTTACTAGAATTGTTCGAAAAATCGAATCACCAAAAAGATCAAATATTTACGTTTATGATCCTGGGAAACCAAAAAAGTAGTTTTTGAAAAATGTCTGTGTCTGTGTATCTGTAAATAAGCTACAGACCAAACCATTGGGCCGATCTGGCCGAAATTTGGTAAGTGCAAATTGTATGATTTAAGGAAGAACTGGTTGGACTTTGGGCCAAATCTACCCACGGAAAGTGCCATTTTGGCACATCAACTTAAAAATTTTAATTGCAAACCCTGATTTTTCACATCAGAATAGGACAGCTCTTCAAATTCTGCTTCCAAAAAATGCTCTTCTTTTGCGAACGCTGCCTAAACGTTTGGAGATGGAACAAAATCTTAAGCCCGTGTGACACCATCAATAATTCTGCACGGAATTGGGAACACAAAACCCCCACTCCAAACTATTGCCCGTGTAAAGCATAGGGCAATATTTTGGAGTTTGGGGTTTTGTGTTCACAATTCCGTGCAGAATTATTGATGGTGTCACACGTGCTTTATACGGAAGAATTGCTGGCAACAAATAGATCTACGAAAACCTGGATCATCATGGAAATTTGCTAAAATGTGTAAAAAAATCGCCACGTCTCAACATTATCCCTAAATAAGAATTTGAACAGATTCGTAATAATTTTTATAAGGTTGCTTCTGGAAAATTAGCAAATTTTCAGTATATTTCTTTCGTATTTTCAATAAATTTCCCTCCAAATTTCCCATATTTCCAGTATATTTCTCATATTTTCGCGTATATTTTGAGAATATTTACATATTTTAAGTATATTTTCATGTTTTTAGTATATTTTCATATTTTCGGTATTATTTTCATATTTTCAATATATTTTCATGTTTTCAATATATTTCCAATATATTTCTATATTTTCGGGCCCTCGTACACCATATTTTCGTCGTTGTTAACCCCTCATTAATTCTAGTTTCATTATATTTTTCAACCAGACAAATTAATAATAACGTTCGATCTAAATAGTCTAAAAGGCTTTTCATCAATATCTAAGCTGACATACTTTCTTTGTTTTTGATGTAGGTAAACATATTTTCCAAAATCCACTATAGATTGTATAAATCGTTTAATTCGTGATTAAATTTGATCCAGGATCAGTTGCCAGTGGATGTCCAATCAAAGATCCATGCATCAGCTAGTTACATGGCTGTTAATCGCTGATCAAATTATTTTCAGATTAATTTTTTGCAAAATGTAGGTATGCTTAAAGAGAGATTAATGTATTTTGATCTTCCCTTTATAACATTGCTTTTAATTCGATTAACCCTTTTTTTAGAGCAATATTTATTATGTCGAACGTTTTGGTTACCACCAAAACCTAAGGTTTCGATATTTTCAAACCACAAAGTGAAGTGTATTTTTTAAATTTTGATGTGGGAGGATGCAGGTTTCTGTCAGCCTGCTTAATAAAGTATTGATTTACAAAAAATAAATCTGAAAGTGCCAAAAGGACACTAAGTTTGATTGCATTTGATTGCAGAATTGGAAGACCTTTCGGAAGACCTGATAAAACAAATGGTGGTCATCTTTCATTTCATGGATGACATGCCAAAAAGGCACTTGTAATTGGCCGATTGCCACCAAGATTAAGTAAATTTTCCTACTTGCTTTATCTAAATTTTACTCCACCAGTCCACCACCCTTAAAGCATTTTGTCGGGTTTTAAAAAATTTGACGATTTTTTGCCAAAAAGGCATTAAGTTTGAATACATATATGGAAATGACATTTGAAGGCGTTTCATGTGCTGATAAAGAAAATTTCGAGTTTATTATTCAAATAGAACAGAATTTGAGAACCTTTCATATGCTGATAAGAAAAATTAGTGTTCCAGTCAAATTTCATAGTTAATACGCCAAAAAGGCAATTGGCGTTTGTGGATTGGCAACAAGATTAACTGGGCTCACCAGAAGGCCAACATTAGCCCCCATTCCAAATTTCATTAAAATCCGTTCGGTAGTTTTCGAGAAATCTTGCTCACAAACGTACGTACATACATTACATACAGACATTTTTCAAAAACCACTTTTTCTAGATTCTGGAACCTGGAAACATGCACTTAGCCAAGACCATTCTGTGAAATAACTGGAGTAAATTATAGTACCCATCATAATGTCTTTCTAAAATCAAGTTGTAAAAAAATAAAATGTGGTCTCAGGAAGGCTAATTAAAATAATTAAAAATGCAAAGATCAAAGATCGTTTTAAAAGTTTTGTTGTCTTCAGGACCGTACCGGCTTCATTCTTTGTAAATTTTGGCACGATGCCGCTAAACAAAACGCCGGTTTATTGTGTTTACGTAAGAATGCCCTTACTGATTAGGCACTGCAGATATAGTTGGAAAGGTAGCTTTATAGTTCCGATTCGTAAACCGTCTGTTTGTCTAGGATTACCGGTGCAATCCTAATGATGCGGCAGTTCTCATGTTTCGGCAATTCATTCTTATCTTACAATGTTTACCAATCCGATATTTTTCCAGAAGGAAGCGAAGATGAATTAGACGCGTCCACTCAATTAGACGAACATTCCATGGAAAGAAAAATGGTCCCGCCTCAGCTCGAAATGTCCCTCGAACTCCTCAAGGAATATGGAAATAATAACATTCCCTGTCATGAGGACAACGCGAAACTTACCCTAAAACCGGCCGAGCAGTTGTACGACAACAGCGATTATATTAACCAACTGAATTCTTTCAAAATGTCTCGTGAAGCTGTGATGTCTTCTGATGTCCTTCCTTACGAGATCGAATTGAGAAGTGAAGGCGTCTTCAGCAAAATGAACATATCAAAATCCACGAGATACGGACCGTTTCAGGGAAAGTGGGCCGGGGTACCCCAGGATTCCAGGTTTGCCTGGGAGGTGAGTATTCGGTAGTAATTTCACACCCCGCTGAATAGGATTATTGCGCCCTTATTTCAGGAAATAAAAATCTCCACTTAATACAAATACTGGCAATACGCACCCCAATTCAAACTACCCCAATAACTGGTAACCCGAGATTGCCATAACTGCCAAAAGTGTTATTCTACGTGTTTGTATATTTTTCAAGAACACTTGAACTTTAGGTTTCTTCATTCATAGTTTTCATTCAAGATTATGTTCTCCGATTTATTGAATGATCTGTTTGCTCGCTTACAATTTTTTTATCGAATTTGATAACGTTCGAACTCATTCTTTAATGAATGATTCCAAGTTATAAATATTTTGCTCACGTAAACCTTGCGAAATGGTGCCCCAATAAACTGCGTGTTCAGGTATGCTTAATCTGATAAAATTATGAGTAGGTAAGGATTAAGGATCTACCAAGAATTCTGTCCTGGGGGTACAAGGCACTTCAGTTTTATTGAGGAAGTGTCGTACCAATAAAATTGAATCGTTATGCAATCCTAGGTAGAAAAGTGAATCAATACCTACTCTGCTACTTTTCTGCCAAAATAGGTAAGAGAGCCGTCTATTCAGTTTGTTTAAATTGCCTTTTTATGCGAGGAAGACAACTGACAAATGTGCACACAAAATAAATCCAATAAATATTGAGTATTTCAAAGAGAAATCTAAAGTAAAATAGTTATTTTCTTATTTATGATATAGGTTAGTGTTAAAAGTTATATTTTATTTTGTTAGAAGGGAAGTTTGGGAAACGACGCGTAGCGGAGTCGCCATGACTTTGACACTATTAACCTCCCCAACCCCATCACAATTTAAAAAAAATGGGAGGTTACTGCAATCACTAAAATTTTCGAATTTGAGATACCACCAGATCTTTACGTTTTGAGGTCTCAGGAACCCAAAAAAGGGGTTTTTAAAATGTGTCTGTGTGTATGTACGTACGTTTGTTCGTACGTACGTACGTACGTTCGTTTGTAATCACGCCACAGCCAAAACTACTAGACCGATTTGGCTGAAATTTGGAACATAGGCATCTCGTGACCTAACTTAGATCTGAAAAGCTCTTGGAGCCAATCGTGCAACCGGAAATGCCATTTTGGCACATCAACTTTTAAATTTTAAATGCAAACCCCCATTTTTCACGTCACCATTAGGAAGACCTTCAAATTCTGCTTCTAAAAGTGTATTCATTCTTAGTGCCCTTTTGACCAAAAATTTAAAAAAAATTGATTTTTATCGGACTTTCAAATCGCGGTACAGCCCAAGCCCCTGAACCGATTTGGCTGAAATTTTGCATATGGGGATTGTATTACACGTCGAAGAGCTGAACAAATTTTCAATTCAATCGACTCACTGAAAGTGCCGTTTTGGCACACCAATTTCCAAATTTAAAATTATTCTCTCATTTGACCATTAAAAACAAGTTTTTGAAAGATTTATTGTCACCATCAGAAAGGTCTTCAAATTCTGGTTTTAAATAGGACAAAATTAATTCGCATTTAGCGCTGTTTGGTTAAAAAAATCGAAATTTTATAATAACAGTAAAAATACATTATAGCCCAAATTACTGAATCGATTTGGCTGAAATTTGGTACATGGAGATTGGGTGACCCGTTGAAGACCTGAAAGGCTTTTGAAAGCAATTGGCCCACGGGAAGTCCCATTTAAGCATATCAACTTAAAATTTTAAATACAAGACCTCCTTTTTTATGTCGCCATTAGAAAGGCGATCAAATTCTGGTTCTAAAAATGTGTTCACAGTTTCTGCCATTTCAGTGGAAAATAGAGAACAAATTCTTTCTCATAAAGGGAGCGGGCTGACAGTGGATGACATAAAGTGACAGTTATTGTCAAAAAGGTGGCAAAAGATTAACCTTAAAAGGAACATATTGTCAAACGTGATGGGTGATGTCCGTGGTCACGTCGGTATTTGTCTGCGAAATTAGTCAACGATTAAAAAAATTCTGTTGAATTGACTACTATCTACACAGAATACAAAGATCCACGCGATGGGGAGGTTCCAGCCGCTTCTCTGCTGCATTTTTTTTCTACAAGCAAAAGTTTTCAAATTATTTCAGAAAATGTCATTTTTAACAATGTCAACGAACGTTAAAGATACAATTTTTAATAGTGTTTACCTACACCAAAATGTTATTTCAAGTTCAAAGATTGAAAAATTAAGGAAATTTTCTCACGTCAGGTCTAAAACGGTACAGTATTTTCGAAATTGGTGGTAATAAAATTTTAGCAAAAAACGAGGCAAAAAATATGATAGAGGAATCGGTTATAAATATGTAAAACGGAATCTGATAATTTTGCAACGCACAGTCTAGTGTATGTTTCTTTGAACTTATTTTGAGAGCCAGGACCCCTTGAAGAGGGCACCATTATTTTGGTTTTTTCTAAATATCTCCGGAATGGATTCATATGGAAATGTGAAATTTAGTACAGTCGTGGGTACAGTGTACCTCTGACGCATGGCCATTCTAACGTTTTGGATAAAATTTTAAAATTCTTATCAGGGGCGTCTTCTTAACCTAGAGGAGTGGGGGGTAAATGTACCCCTCACTTTTCTATACGCGATCTTTTTTGCATTTTGACACCAAAATGTAAAATATTATAGTTTTTACTTTAAAAGGGTACCTACTCCTGCTTCATATACATATAGTATGCACTGTTTCCAAGAATACTCGATTTAAAGGTTGAATTGGTAATTTCAAAGTGCTGGCAATCGAATTCGATTTTTCGATAAAAAGCGATTTCTACAAAAATCGAAAATCGATTAATCGATTACCTACTCGATTTTCGATTTGAAAATCAATTTCGATTTTAAAATTGTTATCGATTTCGCTTTTAAAATCAACCTATTTTTTAAAAATTGATTTCAACTTCGATGATGGAAAAGCATGCCGTTTTTGATGTCATAACCACAACCTTAACCCATACATTGCATGTACAGCGTGTTTCAGTATGAGTGGAAACACCCGGATAACATTTTTATTTATTGACCGACTTGAAAAAAAATTTTTTTACTAAGAAGAAAGCCTATTAGGCAAATTTTTAAGGACAAAACTCTTGCAGAATCTTGTATAGGACCATTAAAACTACGCAAATACCAAATTCAGTAGAAAACCGATAATCTTATACAACAAAACTATGTTTCTTAAATCTAAAAAATTCACGAACAAATTAAAAATTTTGTTCATTATTTTTCCTATCAAGGTCATAGTCACATTTGTCAAAATTTCGATTTCAGAATCGATTTCAATTTCGATTTAGAAATCGATTAATCCATTTTGGTTGAAATCGATTAATCGATTTTGCCAGTACTGCGGGACTAATGGGACCCCCTTCAAGGGCCTCTAGTTTTGTTAAGAAGTATTTCCGGACCCATGTTGATAGAAGCTTTTCTTCCTATTTTTTGATATAGAATCACTTCCTGAAATATTGGAACGTTATTATGAAACACCCTGTATATTTAAATACTTTCAACCTTACAAAGTTAAAAAACTGCGCACTAAAATTCGAAAAAGGAAGAAGTAAATCTAATGTTAAGGTATCCCTATAGAAAGTTTTATAGTCATGTCATGTACACTCAACCGCATTAGTATTAAGCGGGTGAGATAAAGAGGGAAATACGATTAGAATGCGTGTCTGCTATTTCTGTCTCTATCAGCCCGCTTATTATTAATGCGGTTGGGTGTACACTCGAGAGCAAGTGAATGTTAACGATTTGTCTAAATTAGTAGGCAATGCCAATACGTCACTGCCTACTAGTTTTGACAAATTGTTAACATTCATTTGCACTCGAGTGTACCTACCCCAAAGTTTTCTAGCTGCCTACTCCTCTGTTTTATTTCACGTTCAAAAACTGTAAAATTCAAGAATTTTTTTCAGTTCGGGTTGGTAAAATTGTTAATAATTTATTGTAGGTATTAATTTTACCAAAAAATTTAAATGAAATGGTCTGAGCAATTCACAGTTTAGTGTTTGTATAAAATTGTGACTTCTTTCAAATGCCAAATGTCGATCGAAATCTTTTTTTTTTATAAAAAATATTGGAAAAAAATGGCAGCAGAGTAGCGGTTGGAACCTCCCCCGCGTGGGTTTACCGTGGGATTACTGTGTTTTATATTTAATATTTTAAAGTTGATATGCCTAAATGGCACTTCCCGGGTCACCCAATCTTCATGTACCAAATTTCAGCCAAATCAATCCAATAGTTTGGGCTACAATGTGCTTTTAGTGTTATTACAAAATTTCGATTTTTTTTTCCCGAAGGGCATTAAATGCGGGTGAATTTTGTCTTATTTAAAACCAAAAGAAGACTTTTCTGATAGTGACAATAAATTTTTCAAAAACTTGTTTTATATGATTAAATGAGTATTTTTTTTAAATTGATGTGCGAAAACGGCACTTGCTCTTCGACGTGTAATACAATCTCCATGTGCAAATTTCAGCCAGATCGGTCCAAAGGTTTGAGCTGTATGCGTTTTTAAAATGCGGTAATCTCGAATATTTCAGTTTTTATCAAAAAGGCACTAAGAGTGAATGCTTCCTTACAAGCAGAAATCGAAGACCATTCCTATGGTGAGGTCAATAAATGGGGGTTTGTATTTAAGATTTAAAAGTAGATGTGCCAAAATGGCATTTCCGGTTGCATGATGGGTTCCAAAAGCTTTTCAGATTTAAGTTAGATCATAAAATGCCTCTTTTTTTTAATGCCAAATTTCAGCCAAATCGGTCCAGTAGTTTGGGCAGTGGCGTGTTTACAAACGTACTCACCTCAAAACGTGTAGATCCGGTCATATCAGAAATATCAGTTGCTCCGATTACAACATTTTTAAATACTTCCAACCTAACATAATGAAAATTCTTAGAATTATTAATCGCTCATAGGAATCAAAATCAAAATCAATGAGAAAGAACGTGAGACTATTATATGTATGATAACGCGATACCAGTTTTTTTAACATTGTATTGCTAAAATAAATTCCCAGAACTGCCATTGTTGTATAGATATGCAGAATTGCTGATTAACGTCCTGCCCTGAAATTAACCTGAAGTTAATTAACTCTTCCCTTAAAGCAAAAAGCTTTTCAAAAATTTAAACTTGAAAGTTGGCCAATGTAGTGTGAAGATTTTTCTAGGGCCCAGTAGTTTGCATATATACAGTTCATTCGCGAGACTTAGCCCGATCGTAACTGGTTATAAAACACATACGTCTTGAAAGCCGTCTCTGTCCGCATTGTTGCACGTAGACCGACAAAGTTTGAGCGTAGCGCCCTAATCTTGTCGCACGCTATGTCTCACTCCGACTCGTTTATCTGAGGGAGAAAGTAAAGTGGACGTTCGACGTTCGTTGAAGCGTCATTGTGGCACGGTTGTACTCTCCACTACACAATTATAGGTGTAAGGCGGTTAAATGGAAATTGAATTTAAACACAGAATACAGTATTTTAATTATTGAAGCATAAATAAACATGATCATGACATATTATACTCTACATTAACTTGCATATCATCACTGTCACTTGTGTCGCCTTCATCATCGTCACTATCTGTAATTATTAATGGTTGAATTTCAGCTTGATCCAATATTTTTTCGCGTTCCCACCACTTGAGTATTTCTTGTTGGACTTTATCAACTGTGTTGCTGCCCACACTTCGGGTGTTACAGTTGACAGCGCCTCTTTCCACATTGCCTTCACATTTTCGTCAGAATACCCATCACGACCAATGTGGCGATCAAAATAATTTTTGCAGATGCCCCATATCATTTCAATTGGATTGAATTGGCAGTGATATGGTGGTAAACGAAGAACTGTATGACCATGTTCTTTTACAATTTCGTCCACTTCATAAACTTTCGGTTGTTTGTTGCTTTTTACAAGCTGCAACAACTCTGATTTCAAAGCTGTTACCCCATATGCAATTCCATGATTATCTAACCACTGCTTAATATCGTTCTTCTTCCAAGCCCCTGTTGGCTGGGGATTTTCAGTATACGCACATAAGGAGGCAAATTAAACACCAAGCTTTTATGTTAATTAATGCATCATTGGGGTAAGTCAATCTTAAGTTAAAAAAAGGAATTTTGTTGTGGATTAATCTGGGGTACCCCTAATACATAAATGAAAGTTGAATTTTGTATAGGCTTCTCCGCCTGGTTCCGCCAGCCTTGGTGGAAATACCAAGCATCGATTGTTACAGACGACGGTCATGGCGTTGATAACTGCAGCCGCTCGCTCATCGGGCTAAGTCTCGCGAATGAACTGTAGGCATTATGATAATGCTCCTAAATTTCGAATTTTTGTATTTTTTTTATCAAGAGGTCACTAAGAGGGTGATTCTGTAACTTTTTAAAATGTTAAATGACAGAAAATTCATTATCTATCTGTCATTTGGCATTATAACAGTGCTTATAAAGCATCGATGTTAAAAGCTATAGAATCAAGGGGTAAGTGTGAATAAATTTTTGGAGACAGAGTTTAAAGCCATGCCATGTATGAGTATAGGTACTGATAATGCTTATAAAAAATTGATACTATACTTACCTATCCTTCAAACTTCGTGTAAATTCTTTCAATAGTTTCGGCGGAATCTTGTCCACGTATGTATACATAGGCAGTGATGTGAGTCGGTAATTTAAAAAAGAAAAGACCAAATAAAATACGGTATTATTCGGTAATTTACAAAATATATTTTACCGAATTTTACCGTAATTTACTGTTTAAATTACCGAGTTCGGTATTTTACCGCTTATCAGTAAGACTAAGGATTATCCAGTACCGATTCGAATTCGTTTTTGTAAAAAATCGGATTCTAGGTCGGGTCTTTATTTTCCGGGTCGGTTTAGTACGAGATTTAGCAGGATTCTTTGACAATGCAAAAGGCATAATGAAATTATGTGATATGTGAAACAATTTAAAAATTCTCAGTATTTCCGAAACGTCCAATTAGAGATGGAGCGCGCACACTAATGAAGATGGCTGTACTCAACGACCTTCACTGATGCGTCCATTGATAACTTGAGTTTGATTGATGAAATCGGACCCATTCAACTTATGTAGCATTTCTTTACATGAAAAACAGAAGTTTTCGGTATTAAACTCCACATGATGAACGATTGAAGAGATAAAATAATTATTAAGTGGCTAATCACAATAAACATTTTATCGTATCATTTAATTAATCTTATTGTTACATCGTGATCATTTTAAACTTCAAGGTTGCAGGGGCACGGTTTGGCCAAAACAATTCCCAACCCTTATGTTGCCGCAAACTGTTAACACTTCTGAAAACCACCCTAATTTACCCAATAACCCAAAACCATATATTGTGTTTACGTACATCTCCGCATATCCTGAGATTATATTGATCTGTCTTTTCTACTCGAAAATTCGTTTAGAAAAACCCCTTTTCAGGGACATTCCCTGTCAATCACGCGCAACACCTGGAATCGGCATTTTCATTCTCACCGATCTCTTTTAAAGATCGATAGCTTGCATAATCATTGTTTTGATAATAATTTTTGATTAATACCACCACTGTTTGGTCTAGATAACGGCATTATCTTTAGACTCAAATAATTATAAATAAGTGCTAAATTGCCGTTAATGTTTAATTTAGTGTCGAGTGTTGAACATGGTGATTCGCGATGATCAGGTAAGATCAATGTTTGTTTTTCCGGTACACGCGTTCCCCCATGAAACGGACAACGGAGGTCAAGGGAGAGTTAATATTTTTTTATTATTCCATAATTGGGAGAGCATAAAACTTGTCAAATACTTGTCACAGTCCATGAGAACTGGACGTGGTAAAACATGTTATTCTCGATCTTCCAAGGGGAGGAAGAAATTCTTTGCATAATCATGAGAGATGTCAATCAATATTGATGGAGGAGAGAATACGGGTTAATTGCGAGTTTTTATGGGGAGATCCATCCAAAACAGCTCTTGTAATAAACGATCTACTTTCCGTGCTCGGAACTGTATTCAATCTCAAGTTATCTAAAAGTTATTTCCTAAATGTCAAAACAAGAAGTAGATAATTGATCATATAAGACAAGGTACGGCTTCACCCTCGGATAAAGGGTCGTAAGAGACAGCGCGAGGTCAAACTGCCATCATTGGCAGCTGTCTGTTGATATACGAGCTAATAACCACTGCGACACTTTGATTATTACTCTCGTCCACCCTTCAAAATTACAACCCCCTCGGAAGACGGCGGAACTTAACCACGCCGATTACAATAAAAGCGGATTATCTTAAAAGCGAATATAAATCAATTCGACCAATATGGGCTTGACCTTTATGTGATTGCGACAAATGTTGTCGGTTCTACTTACATCTGCTGCCAATAAATTTCAGACAAACAACCAGTAATATTCCCAAAAAATGTTATCAAGAAATCGCCAAAGATTTATTTCCCATCCACCCCACGTCCTGACCAATTGTTAAACTCTGAAGAGCCAAGACCATCACCTCGCTTTTGTGTGCAAGAATTTCGACACATTCGTGTGTACCCAGCGGATTTATCTTTGACCAGTAGGTAGGTCGGTGTTAAAGATAACAATCGGAGGTATCTCTTTCAAAGGTGTCAATAAATGTGTGAAAATAACGCAAATAACAAAAAATTTCGGAGATAGCTGACGGGGCCAAAATTGTGGAAAAGGTGTCGAGTAATCGGGTTATTAACAGTCGAACGCGTACATATCGGAAGCTCTTTACTTTATTGATCGGTCCCATTGAAAACTGTCCTGAAGGTGTCGGTGATGCGGCCCTGTTACGCACTGAAACGGGGGGATAGGGAGGTGTCGTTGAAGAAATGGTTGGGCTGTTGCACCATTGACAGCTGAAGTGATGCATCTGTTCTCGTGTAACAAAAGTGACCCAAATGGAGACACTGATTGATTTTTGTGTGTCTTTTCAGAAAAGAATTAGTTTATATATTTGCTAGTTTCTGGAAAGGGGATGTCAATTCACGAGGGGTTTAAAAAATTCGCAGGCAGGTAGGATTTACATTTTGGCTTTTCAGGGTGTCATGGTTATCTCAATCAGTTAACAAATGATACTAACGTCTTATTTCAGGATATCCATTCAAAACTAGTCGCTAGTGTATTCTTGCTTTGCTTGTAATTTATATTTTTGTCTCTGTATTTTTGACTTACGGTTTTTTATGTTACAGTATGGTAATTTGGCATTGAAATTATTTTATTAAATAATTTTTAAACAGGCACTTAACTACAATTTATTATAATTTTCGAGTTCTTAGATTTTTGATAGAATTCGCCCTAAAATATAAGTCTTGTACGTGAATTCGATTCCCAGTAGAGTATTGCAGCTCAAAAATTAAAAAATTGGAGGAGTAGATACGTATGTGTACCTATATAGGTACTACTTTTAAAAAGACAGGTCGTTCTTTTTGTTTTGCTAAATTCTGCACCGTTTTTGGAAAAAAATAATAAATATGAACTTTCTTTCAAAATGTTGATTTTTGCGATGATTGCCAAACTAACCAATAAGAAGTAGTTCAAACCGTTTTTGTCATAAATCTTAACCTTCTATTTTGTGGATGATAGCAGGGGCAGAACAAGAGGGGCGTAGATTGAATTTGGTTGTTTCTCGGTAAATGACGCCACAATCCTCACACCAATTTGAGAAACAGTGCAGGAATCCCCAAATTCCGTTTTTTTTCCAGTTATTCACCACAAAATCTAAGTACCTAACCTTGGACTATCTGCTTTTTATCGTAGAGAGGTACTTTCAGATTTGATTATTTCAAACAATTTTTTTTCGAGTGTATTTATTCTACCTTTACTGAACTCTCAACTCGCTATGTATGAACTTTCACCATTTCGCTATTTCCATTTATGGTCGAAAATGTAACAATTAATAACTTTTTGATCTTCAGTTTTCAAGGATTAATAAAACAGAAATTGAAGCTTGACTAACAATGTCACGGCATTTTAAAGAAATCTTTTGAAGTGAATAATATGAATTCCAAATAAAATCTTCTCCAAGATTTATATTTTGCACTCCCGGCATTAAAGGTACTACTTAGTGTTTTTTTTAGTCCCCTAATGGGGACTTTATTTAAATACATTTGTAGGTAGATTGTAGATCTTACAGGCATTGCTGTTCAAAAAAAATGCTCATCCCATGTCGACTGATACAGTTCTCTGCTGAGCTCTCTGGCAAACTTTCGCTGAAAAATTTTTCTTTCTGAAAACAACCCGCAAAAATCGTTTGAAAAAAGAATTAAAAACCATCAACTAACGTTGGTATTTACCAAATAAATGAGAAAAGTGAACTTTATGGTGGCCGCGATTGACGCTTGTCACTTTTTGAATGCGCTTCTTGTTGTCGATAACCCAACAATCGGGTGGACCGTCGATGTTTTTGGCACCTTTACCGTCGACGACAAATCCTTAACTTGATGCCACAACGGCCAAACTCGAGCATCTTGTCTCTGTCCGTTTCTATCTCATACAAAACTTTAAAAAATTCGTCAAACTCTTCCTATAGTTTTCTTCGTATATTTTTCTTTAATTTTTTGGCACAAAATAGTTCTACCGTTATTTTATCAACAAACTCTTCAACTTTTTGTGTATGTAAGTCGTTTTTCTAAAATAATTATTTCAGGAGAGAATTTTTTTAGTGGCAAAACCAAAAAACAACCTTATTCTAAAAACAGTAAAATCTTTTAAAAAAACAAAAAAGAAATTGCTACTGTTGTTTATAATTCATCTAAATATTTAGCTGCCGAATATTTTTGTCCCCCATCAGACAGATTTTATTTAATTATTTAATGATTACCTAAAGTCCGCCCACCCTGTATCTCTAGAACCGCGGTAGATAGAACCTTGAACTTTGGGATGGAGCTATTCATGCCAATTACTCAATATACCATGACCTTGAAATGTCAAAGTTATGACATAAGTCAAATATTTTAAATGGCAAGGGGAGTCATGTGACCCCTCATTTGAAACCTATTTTCATTCTCTATACGATGATGGAAGTTTCAAAGAAATTGGTTGACTAAAAAAAAAATTAATTTCATTGAAAATTTTTATTTAAATTTTTATTGCCCAAGAACATTTTCAATATGAGCTCCTTGGACTTCCTGACATTAGATAACGACGGGAAAGAGTTTGCAAAAGGACTTTTTGGGGATTAGGTGTTTCTCAGTTTTGCACAGTTAATTTGCTTTTAAATTCAATGACATTTCCCTGTCATTTTTTTGTCAGGAAATGCAAGGAGCCCATGTTGAACATCCACTGAGATGAAATAAACAATAAAAAGATTTCAATATTTATAATTCTTTCTTGAGACAACCAATTTCTTTGAAACTTTCACCATCGTTTAGAGAATTAAAATAGCTTTCAAATGAGGGATCACATGGCCCCTCTTGACATTTAACATTTTTGATTTGTATGTCATAACTTTGGCATTTCAAGGCTGTAGCTAGCGCGGTTCCAAAGATACAGGGGGGAGTGGACTTTAGGTCCTCTCACTGTATCCCACAGCACACATTATTGATTAATTGATTGAATTGATTGATTGATTAATGAACTTTCACATTTTTGCTTTGAAATTAACTTTATCTTCTAGAAATTGTAAAGCTTGCTTCCTAAAATTTTAAAGGTTACCTAAACTAATAGTTTGCTAAAAGTTTCTAATTTTGAGAAAACCATAATTTCAATTTAGGTATTTCATCGAGCGGGCCCCAAAATGGCATCGTAATTATTTCATTATTGAAATGAAGCACTGTAATTTCTATTATTCTATTCAAATTCATGGCCCTGTCGGCGTATAAGAACAGAAAATGAGACTTTTTTGTTCAGGTTAACAAAAAAATTATCAAACCGATTGTCCAGATACGGCTTCATCGTTTTCTTGATAATGTAACTATAAATTCAATCTTTCATATAGAATTTGCTATTCAGGTTCTGGGGTAGGTAAGGACAGGTATAAAGCCAAGGAATATGTAGAATTTTTACTTTTGGTTTAGTTTCCTGTTTCTCGCTATATATGTTTAAATATTATTAATAGGGCTTTAAAGGTTACTTTAAATCTGTCTGTTTGTAGACAGTGTATGGGGTGTTAAATTGATCCAATTAATCAGACAATCCCTTCATTTTCCATACACATGGCGCATCATCCATAACAACTTTGATGACCGTCCAACGTGGCGCGGCCGTAAATTTTTTACCCCCATCCATCTAATTCCAGTTAAATAAATTTCATCCCTTGGCACCCAAAATAATCACTTAATTGATCTCTCACATTCGCACCCCCACCTACCTCTTGACCGAGCCACATTCACTCACGATTTCTTCAATAAATAATTCCTTTCGGCGAGCATAAAGAAACTCCAAGATGCTACCGTTCCTGCCTTAGATCGTTGCTTTTCACAGTTGGACACAAAAGGAGCGGTCACATTATGAGGGCGAGGATGGGAATAAAGTGATCATGGGATGGTTGACACCTTCAAAAAGGACCGCCCGTCGTGTCTAAAGTGACATCTACATGGTAAAGCTCTATCCCGAGGGCTTAGACATGCTTCGCATCCTCGTCCCTATTGTGGTGGTAATCTGGGCGTAATTTCGACGCATTTCACGGTTTTTATTATAGCCGTGACGTTTTCATTCAGGTGTGGATTTTCGTAAAAGTTTGTTATTAATTATTCCGTCCATGAAGTCGAGGATATTGCGGTAGAAGGAAATTGGGCGAAAATCTAGCGGCGAGGAAAAATCGAGGGAAATCATGCGGGGAACTCGCAGCTGACTTCCTCATAAGCATCTTTGAACATTGATGAGTTATGGCTTTGAGGAAACCGTTTCATAAAATCTTCGCGAACTTTCTTAATTAAATTTTTGTTTGTACAATATTCAAAGTTATAAAACTCACTGCTGCCACCTCTCGTACGGTTTTCACAGGTGAGAAGAATCGAACACAGTTTATGACACAGGTAGGCTCTAGTTCTGATTACAACGTCCAGGGGGCGCTACTATATCCTTTCACCTGAAAATACCTCGAGCCCATTAATCAAATTATAATTAATTCATGGCAGTTTTTTCCCTTGATTTCCCATGCATATGCTCGCATTAAAATTGCAAAATTGTAAATTAAATGTAGTCAAAGCAATTAACCGGTCGTATAAAGTGAACGCAATTATGGGAAGACGTATATAAGCCGTACTGAAAATGTCATATTAATTGGATAATTCATATTCAGACAAAAACCGCCGTAAAATATGGATAGAAAGTAATATTATTCGAAAGTGTTATCGTTGTGGTCAGTACACACGTTGTCTTTGTCCCTCTTCGTTACAGATTTATCGATTTAAGGCGAAACCGGCCAAGCTGAACGACGACATAAAAATTGAATCTCTCTGAATTATCCTTTATCAATTATCACCCCTGGAGCACGTCGGGACGTTATGCTTCGTGCCTCCCCTTGTGTCGCCTTTTTAAACCACCCTCCCTTCGACTTCTCACTTTTTCGGCGAAAGTGATTATGTCGTGGGGAGTAGAAAACGTTTTAAAGACAGTTGAATTCAACTGAATTAGAATGTTTATTACTAGTTGAATTAATAACTTGGCTGTTTCGAATTTAATTTTAGATTTGTAGGAAATCTTAATCGACAAAATGATAATTATTAGTTGTTTATTATATAAGGGGGAGAAGTTACAGATTGTAGTGTGAGGTGTGAAGTTGCCTCCCGACGCGCAACGGAGGGAGACAATCACACCGAACGCTAAAAGAGACTTCTCCCCCGTGTATAATACAATATTTTTTTCTATAACCGCTGTGAAACATGAAAATTTTTATTAATTTGCATAAATAGCAGGTTCCGCCATGTTTTAGCAGTTTAATTTGAGATCCGTTGCCTTGGTGACAAAATAAGAGTGATTACTAGATTGTCAAATCTGCGGGGGAGAAATACGCATTTCTACCCCAAGGGAAATAATAATTTACTTCAACCTCAAAGGGTAAAATGTGACGTTTCAGCAACTGTCAGAAGGTAGTAAATGTCAACATTTCGTATAGGTTATAGAAAAAAAAATTCATCTTCATAATATTATTTATACAGGGTGTACCATTTAAAACGAAACACCCTGAATAACTCCCGGAAGAGTGATTTAAGGGAAGAACGCTGAAACAGATCGATTTTTGTTTGGAGGGGGATACTTAAATCCGTGCTTGGCGAAATTTAGCAATGCACCCCTTATCCCCAACCAACCCCCTCTTCAAAATTTTAAATGGCAATACCCCATTTGTGATACATAATTTGAAAGCTAATTTCCTTGCGAATTCAATTTTGTAAAAATTTTTGACTTTCGTTGAACTCCAGCTCCCTCTGCAGTCGAATTTTGTACTACGTTAAGGCCCTTTCTGATACATCATTTGAAAGTGTTTCAAATTCTCTGTAAACTGTAAAAGTTACATTGAAAAACATTAGCTGGTTCTGGACGTAGAAATCCTTCAAGTTTAGAATTTATAAATGAAGCGAGTATTAACCAAGGTCGGGCGTGTAGGCGATTGTCGATCGCTGATGCTGTCGTGCGTATTGCGCCCGGCGCTCATTATCTAAAATCTAAAATACAAATGTCTAAAATTACATTTTTTGAAAACATGGCTGCAACTGCAACTTTACGTTTTTCACTCCTAAAATGGACATTTTTCGAAAAAATGGCACTAAGGTTTTCGATCCGGCAATGCAACAGTTATCAAATTCGATAATGATAATATGTCCTTTTGCTAAAAAAAACTCAAAAAGGGGCCTTTTCGTCCCTAAAATGGAATTTTTAAAAAAAATTGTACTAAGGTTTTTGATCCGGCAATATAACAGCTGTCGAATCCGATAGTAAGAATATTTTTTTTTGCAAAATAAATTAAAACAAGGGCCCTTTTGCCACTAAAATAACATTTTTCGAAAAAATGGCACTAAGGTTTTCGGCTTGAAAAAAAATCAGCTATCAGATCCGCTAATAAAAATATACAGTTATGCATAGGTTTCTTTTTCCCGGCACCATTTTTTGACCAAAACGGCACAAGTGTGAATACATTTTTAGAAGCAGAATTCGAAGAGCATTCATATGGTAACGCGAAAAATGGTGGTTTGCATTTAAATTTTTAAAGTTGATGTGCCAAAAAGCCACTTTCCGTGAACCGATGAAGCCCAGATTCTAATCAGCACCTACAAATCTCCCACTGAATATGTGTGCCAAATTTCATCTCGATACGTTCAGTAGTTTGAGCTGCAGCGTGATCACAGATAGACAGACACAGACAGACAGACACACAGACAGACATTTTTTTAAAAACCACTTTTTTGAGTTCCCAGGAGCCTGAAACGTAAAGATTTCATGTTTTTGGCGATTCGATTTTTTTGAATTTTCCGATCGATTCCAGTAACTGCTTCGCGAGCGTAGAAGTTAAAATCACTTTTCTAAGTCCCTGAGACCTCAAAACGTATAGATCCGGTCTTATCTCGAATTCGAAAATTTTAGTAATTGCAGTAACCTCCCATTTTTTTGAAATTATGGGGTTGGGGAGGTTCGGGGCGATAATATTGAGGTCAGAATAAGACAAAAAGTGGAAGTAATATGGATCTAGAAAGTATAATTAATTGAATTGAAGCGGATTTAAAATTTGGACTGCTGGCTTTCTTCATCTCCCAGATGGTCCTCGATTTTTTTAACTTACCTCAGAAATATAATTTTTAACTTCAAAATTCTTTCGAATTCAACAATTTAACTTCACTCATTCAAAATGTAACTTGTGACTCGATAATTTTTTTCTCTACTGCATTAACTTCGTATACCCGTTAGAAACGGCTGAAAATGAGGTTCGATCACCGAAATATGTTCATACTAACTAAAGAAAGCACTTTGTGTATTGATTTCGAGAAACTGTTTTATTTTTACAGTGATTTACCCTCAGATTTACCAAAATTTTCCGTTTTCTAGGGGTTTCTCAAGGGCACAAAACCGTTGATGGTTTCCCTACAATTTCTCAATAACAGCTTGAAGACTGTTATTAAATCGATCTGCGGTTTTTCCGTTGTTTTATTTTTGAAATATTGAAACGTTCGAAATTTCCATTCGCAAGATGAGAATAAACAGATCAGATGCTCAAAATGAGGCAACGCGTTGTGGTTTGTTTTGTGGTAAGTCTACAGCACCGCACCAACGGAAAGATGAAATTTGTTTATTCGGAGAAACCCAAAACGTTATTCACAATTTGTGGTTCTCAGATCAGGCCCCTGCAGAATTAAGTAACAAAAATGATTAAGGCGTCTCTCGTGCTCGAGTTATTAATTGCCGAAATCAATCTTTGATCGTGGGATTCCCGCAACAGTTGATCCTTGCGAGCAAGGAAAATAGGGCTGAAATTTTGCTGGCGTGTCAGCAATTAAACTCCGGTCATGTTAAGGGTGAAACAAGGGCGTGCGGTCTAGGGTGCGCTCTAATTGTCGGAAGCAGCCGCCCTCAACCCCTAATGGCTTGATCCTTAATCCTGTCATTATACATCCGAGAAAGGCGTTAAAGAGGGAAATTTTCAGGTTGTCTCAGGATCGGGAGTCAGAGGCTGGCTTGACGGATCCTCTGAGGAGCGAAACTGGCTGAAATTTATCCGAAGCAACGAGGACAAAAACGCGGTCAACATGCGATACTCCCTTCAAGCCGGACAGGTAAGAAAAAATTATTTGTTTCGTTACAAGTGCCGTTATTGATGGACTTGCTGAAAAATTCATGAAGGCTTTCGCGTGCGGACACCTACGACGCGGTTAACAATGCCGATTATTAATTTATGTGGGTTCATAAAATGAGATTTTGATGACACGATATGCGTGAAGTTCCACGGTGAATCATTTTTCATATTGATCGGACGTCAGGTGCGAAATAATGATTAAATCGGCCGGAATCCGCCGGTATCGCTAAAAAAATGCAAATTGATAACGCAAGGATGCGACCCCACTTGGAAACTCCACCTGCGCCACTTTGCATTCCTCAAAATTAATTCTTAAACAAATGTACAATAAAGTTTGTGTTGTGATTTTTTTCTTAAAAGAAACGTTTGCAATAATGTAATCAAAGGTAATTATTATTTGCATAGAAACACATCCGACTTTGAATTGTTTAAGATTTGATCTGCAGGAACAGTTTTTCTAGCTGCAGGATCGCGTGCAGTCTCAGTAGAGTAGCGCCAATCCCTTTGGGTAAAAAATTAATTTCAAAATTCCTTAACTGATTGTTGTTATTATATTCAGGATTTAATTGCTATAATTACGTGAGAAAAAATATGAATAATATAGGAAAGGAGTTATTGGATAGGCATTGAAAAGCCGACAGTTAGAAAAAAAGTGCTCGGGATGGCCGTTATTCCTATTTCTTTAAATATTTTAAAATGCATTTGAAATACGTACTACATAAACTTGTCGAGGATATTAGCACCCCGCTGTGCTGCTGCAGGGCTATTATACAGCTAGACAGTTATTATGCCGCAGGATGTTAATGCTGTCAGTTTATTTTCCAATGTAAGAGTGATTGCAACAATGTTCCAACTTTTAATTCAAGTTTTGAAAAACTTCTCAAAAAACTGACTTCCAGAATAAATTAATAGATAAAAATTGACATTGGGTACGTGTGTGTATACGTATTTGGTCCTCGCATCGCAAGCGTCCGCTTACATTGGCAATACGGTCACCCTAATAAAAGGCATATTTTCTAAAATATGCGAATACTTAAAGTGGACAATTTTTAGACCTCCATGCCAAATAAGAACAACATAGATATATAGTTGCAGATTAAATTCAATAAATTCAACATTTCTAAATGCAAGGCACGCATATTCACGAAACACGAAAGTTGTCTTTGAGATAGATGTAGAAAATATATAGCTATACATATTTGTACGGTATTTCTAAGTACGTGAATTTTAGGAAAATGTGTAAATTTAAAATATTTAAGTGAAAGAGTCATGTAATAGTAATTCATAAACCATTGCAAAGCGGACATTTCGTATAAGATACATTTTTGGAACCTAAGTACTAATTATTCAAAGATACAAAATCTGCTCTCTGAAAGTAGGACTTATGCACTATGTACTAAAGTATGCATGAAGAAGTTAATCTGAATAAAATTAATATAAAATATAATAATTTATGTGAATTTTAGACAATCAGCAGAAAATATATCGGGTGTACCATAAAAAATAGGGCAAAAAATTTTTAGGAATACGTTAACCGATTTGGATGAGCATGGTCTTAAATAAAAGCTAAAGGCTTTCGAACCTCCAGAACTCCGACAGATGGCGCTACCGTAGTATTCCTATTGGAACTTGATTCTAAGGCTTATTTTAGGTGCGTGGGGATTGGTCAGATAACAATCAATCTCAATCAATTTGAAGTGGCCTTGAAAATCGTTCTTTTTTCTCTACAAATCTTTTTTCAGAAGTCGATTTGGTTTACCCATTAATTCTCCATGAGCCTAATTTTCAGTAATAGCTCTTCAATTTGTTCAGCACTATGTTTTCTTCAAATTCTATAATTTATTGCCAAAAATTAAGCTGTTTGTGCATCAAGAAATACATTTTTAAAAAATCACAGATTGAATAAACCAAATCGACTTCTGAAAAAAAAATTGGAGAAAAGAGAACTATTTTCAAGGCCACTTGAGTTTCATAACGATTAATTGTTATCTGACCAATCCCCACGCACCTAAAATAAGCTTTAAACACAAGCATCCATAGGAATACGCCATCTGTCGTAGTTCATTCAAATCGTTTAAGAACTGGCTGACAATTTTCCAACTTATGTCAACAATCTTTCTAACGTAAACAAGAAACTTGGAAACTTATGTTTAGTAGAAAGTTTTACAAACAAAATGGCCATTTCCTGCCAAAATGTTGTCCGTGTGCAGAATGTATCTCTGCTACAGCAGGAATACATTAGTAAGTATTAGGAAAATCAGGCGCTTTCAATGATATGTGTACTTTCGACTTTGACGTAATTTCTGATCTATACTCTGTCCGGGATCCACATGACCTAGATTCACCCAATTTCCATAGCGACTCATTGTTGACAACAATGATTCGCCATGGAAATAGGGTGAATCCTGGTCATGTGGATTCCGGACAGACCATAGTACACCTTTGAATATGACTGCAAAATACTTTTATGTAGAATTATGCCTAAAATGCAAATTCTCTAGTAGATTAGAAACATAGAAGATATAACGGTGTATGGAAAGTTCCAGATACTTAAGAGATGTCCATAAGAGAATGTTTTTGTCATATTTAGCCTCTATACTTTACTCTAAGATCCGAAAGTAATCAGATGTTTGACACTAATGATAAAATGTTAATAAAAGGGACCCTAAAGTTTTAAGGGAGCATTGTCTGTCATTAACCTATTTTAAAATATCTTCCTTTTTGTCTGATTACTTTAGGCGGACATGTGGTTTTAGAAGAGATATCGATTACCTATGACAAAATATGTAATATGAATAATATTCAGGTAGACCAAAAAGTCTGGTGGAGGATTATGAAACTTACAATTAATTACGTATTCTTAATAATAGTTATTTTTTTAACAAAGCAAAAAAATTGCAGATTTACTGCCTCGGCTGAAGTTTCATAAGGAATCCAGCCAAGGCAGTAAATCTGTTTTTTGCCGTGTTAAACACATCTTCTTTTCACCGATTGTCATTAAAAAAGTGTATTTTTACTGCCGCAAAAGAGGCAGTAAAAATGCACTTTTTTAATGACAATCGGCGAAAAAATTACATGTTTAACACGGCATAGCCGAGGCGATAGCCGTGTTAAACAAATAACTATTTTTTATGATTATAGTAATAACGTCAGATGGTTTTAAAGATTATAAATAAATACGGTAAACCAAAAGTTTATATGAGTGAAACTGGGGAATTCTTGGACCACTGTTAAAATACATCGTCTAGTTTTGGTGTTTATTGTGAATTGTTTGCAGTTATGGTACGAAACTTGCATGGACATCCCCAGCGGGACGGAGTTGGTCCTCTGTCCGCGAGAGCCGTTAAACTTGCAGGACATGTACGGCGATTCAACTTCGGCGGATGAAAAATCGGATCGAGAAACAGGTATTTATGGAATAATTTTTACTTTCACGTCCGTTGCAAAACTCCCCACGAAATGCTCCCATTAGGAGCAATTATTCCAGCCTTATAAACATCCACATCAATCATACGCTTCCACCAAAACACAATAATGACATAACCCTAAACTACTTTTATCTGACGCAAAAATCCATGACTTGTCCCATCTGTCTCCATCTCATATAAATAAACGTTCGTATTACTCATTGCGACCATAAATAACGTTTGACGCCCCGTGTCTGATATGACAACTCCATCAGAAAGGGTTCCCTCACAAAGGCCACGGTAATCCGGGTAGGCGCTGACACGGATCGTGTCACGTGACCATTGTTACACCGCAACTGATTGTTTCAGAAGGGGGGAGCTTAAGATCCTGTTTTCTTGTTTTTTGGAATTTTTCGGAAAATCGAATAACGGCGAATCACATCCTGTGCGTAATAAATCACCCCCCTGAATAGATTTGCGCCAATTAACCCGTCAAGTGGAGTCAAAAAGTGGAGGCAGATGCCGGATATGGTCAGCGTCTTCCGGTTTGTCGTTGGAAATCAAAATAGACGCTCGCGTGCACTCTGCGTTTTTATTTAATATGCTACACGCGATTGCACTCTGTCGAAGACGCAGGACCGGATCCGCGATTTTATTTGGAGCGCTCGACCGTGGCTGGAACTTCCTTGCACGTGCACAGGTGTCAAGAATCTTTCTTTAATGAAGGATTCAGTCGACCTACCCCACGTGTTTTCAACGATTCATAAATTAATTACATCTACACTTACAATCAATGAGTAATCACTGATTAAGACAATCACAGACGGACTTCAAAGAACTGTTTGTGCCAAATTAAGCTCATTTTGCCTATTTTCGTCAACAAAGTGAGGGTAAAGTAATGGAGGTATTCCAAAATATTATAGAAGCAAGTCGTGAAGAAATGGTGGATTTTTAATCCGAATTAGTTTACTCAGAAAAAAATTCTGAATATTGCAATTTGCGCTTTCTGAAGAAAATACACGAAGAGGTCCCTAGAATTTTCTCATGATTAGCTTCTCCATCCCGCCAAATTAATTTTTCCTCACTTTGTTAAAATTTGACACAAATTTTACAAGGAAAGAATCGCCTTAAGCGCAATAGTTTTAAAAGAGTGAAAAATTAATAAAAGCTAAGAGAGTTGTGCTGGAGCTTTTCAATTTTTCAGCGGAGCACTGTCGTAATTTGAAGCGTCAAATCGTTTCATGCATGTAAAAACATTTCTTGAAAATGTGAAGGTGACTCCACAATCTGAAGTGATTATAAAAACGTTAAAGGTGCTCCTGAGGAGATGATTGGCACTACAAAACCCAGAAATGGGAAAACATTAGATAAATCACAAGAATAATTTCGTTCCTTGACGCAGGAAGCCATAATTTGTACGTTATACTACCAATTGCAACATTTATTCAAAATCAATTTTTTCTTCACGACATGATATATGGACGGACAAAAAGCCATTTATTCAAATTAAATATAGGCTAAAAATTCTCGCCGTAATAATAACCGGGTTGAAATCGAGGCCGACACCGGTATTGACATTACAATTGTCCTCAGTAGTGGCACGACCTCGCATTAGATGGAAGAATTAAAACTATATTTTCGTTTCTCACAAGCTTTCTTCAACAGGTGGTCAAATTGTTGGGCAGGCGTTCCAGTTCTGCTCCGAAGACTTGCACAGGTGCCCATCGTATCAGCCCATACGGCACATACTGAATTATTATTAAATTAAGTGTGGGAATGTTGCTCGTCCATTTCGTTTCAACAATGGAGGCTCTAACGGCCGTTAAAACGTTGCGGAAAGGTGTGAAGTTGTTTAATAAAGCGGCGAGCGCTTAATTAAATCGTTACGGGCCTGACGAGCGCCTCTCCGATTTAATTGTTATGGTCGGCCCAGAAAATAAATTCATTCGAGGGTTTGATTCATAAATCTCTGAATCTGTTTTGTAATTAGATTTAGATGGATTCTAGAGGTCAGATAACTTGACCTTTTTAGACAAAAATTTCAACTTCTGAAGCTCGAACTTTATTGAAAAAGGTTTCACATTAATTTACGAAAGTGAATTTGAAAATGGCATATTATTTTAAAACACGTTTCATAAGGCCATTATTATCGCACGTGTATGTTTACAAAAATTTGAGTGCGATAAGATCCTTATGAAAACACGTTTTTCGTCGATCGTACTGGAAACGTCACATTCCTGACATGCAATTATCATCCGAAAGCTTACGTTTCCAGGACTGCGTCATTTGCTAGGCAACACGCACTAGCTGTACAGGAATAACGCTTTCTCTGGCCTAGGCCGGAAAAATATTCCTGTACTTCTCTTACAAAATAGTTCCAAATTTCATAATTTCTGTCTAATTGCGCTATCGACGAAAAAATAGTGTGTGCAACACGAAGCTGCACCTCGTCCATCAATCTTCCATCATCGTCCCGGAATATAAAATTTTTCCTACTAGTTACACAAAATACTATTTTCTATTTCGCTTTCCTAATAAACACTTTATAGCACCCAAACGCATTCGCTAATGTGCTCTATTAGAGCACGGCTTTTGTTTACATATATAATCTAGGCAACTATTGTGTCTAACAATCGAATTAACTGCAAAGCCTGTCTTTGAAAATAACAATCTGTCTCTTTCGTGAAAATATTAACAAGTTGGGTATCCGAAATAGAAAAAATTGTATAAAAAACGTGTTTCATAAGGCTTTTATCGCACTCGGATTTTGTAAAACTCGAGCTTTTCGCCCTCGTCCAAACATCCTCGTGCGATAATAATTTTGAAATGTGTTTTTTAATAATTATACTATTCTTTATACAATTTTTTCTACTTATTTCGGATGCCCACCTTATTTATATTTTCAGGAAAAAATTGGATTGCCATTTTCAAAGACAGTTCAATGTTCGCTTGACAGTTAATGGGATTGCTCCTGACAGTCGTTGTTGTAAACCAAAGCAGTGCGCTAAAAGAACACACTAGAGAACTTAATTTTAAAATAAGGCCAAGTTTCTAGTTCAAAATTAAAAAATATTTAAAAATTTATTTAATTTTTTTTCAAATTTTGAAAAATCTTAGAGCCAAAATGAGATAGACAAATGAAAAGTTAAGAAAAACGGTCTTTGGAGGTTTCTTATACTCATTTGATGAGATGACATTTTTTGATACCTTCTGTCGTTTTTGTCACTGGTCACAATTCTAAAAAAGTCGATTATTGAGTAATTTTATTGAAAACTTTCAATACCTCTTTTCTGAACTTTTGCCATCCGTAGGAGTTGTTTGAGAAATTTGTTGCAAAGCAATCAATCAATGATTTTAATTTTGAATTTGAAAGTTGATGGAAATGTCCCTCAAACACGAGGGTAAAATCGACAAGCTAAAAACTTGGGCACACGCCTCTTACATGTGTATTTTAGGCGAGGACCATTAGCAGCAGAGAATAAATATGTCATACAGGCGTACATAACAACCCCACGGTGACAATGGGTCGCGTAATAAATCCGATTAATCCCAGCTGCGCATTTTGCAAACATTTTAAACTGATATCGTAACCCTTAAAAGTGAAATCACCCCCTCGACTTATTTCGAGTCATTTGAAATCGAGATGAGATTAGCTCATTGTCGGTTGAGATTGTAATTTCGATATTATTAAAATTTCCACGGAAGAAGATGGCTGGGTTGATAGCACCGTTGTGCCATATGCCGTTGTTTTGTTTTAATGGTGAATTAAAATTAGGGGTGAGCAGATGTCAACTGGGGTTAAATTATTATTCACCTGACTTTTAACCGTTACCGAGATTCAGGGAAGTTTTTTTTTTCATTATTAGACTTGAGTCTTCCTTCGTTCCACTTCATGGAACAACCGTTGTTAATAAAATCAGTTATCAATCAGAATCACGTGCAGGGGTTAAAAATCGAATTACCCCAAAAACCGGAAACCTCCCACTAAAAACAGGGTTAACAAAATCATTTCATTGCTAGCTCCCTCTTTATTTGCACATTAGCTAGAAAGGGAGGGTTAATATGACCCGCCAATGGGGTGGCAGGTGGAGGTGCAATATGCTCCGGTGACTTGATATTGTTTAGTTTATATCAAAGTACCTGTGGATTTGGGGGTGTTAAAGAGTATTTTTTTTGCAGCCTCCCAACATAGCGGTACCGTCGATGATCGCGAAGAAGACGACGAAGACGAATTCGAAATCCGCTGTTGCGTGTGCGACCAACCCCACAACGACGTTGATAAGTGAGTAAACAGTGAAAAAATTCCCATACGATTAATAATTCAAATAATTGAACATTCACGAAGCTCTTAATTAGTAATTTCTCGTATTATCGCTCAGTTTATCGCTCGTGGACATTCGTGACGTGATGCTCCACTCCGTGTCGAATTATTTATTTATAACCCCAGAATAGTGTTCATTATCTCTACGGTTTTAATGTCCCTTAAGATAAATATTTGGGTAATTATTCCTTAGATAATGACTTTTGAACTTCCATATTTTTCGCGGTGGGAATCTCACCATGTGTCAAGTTTTTCCCTGTTCGGTTCAAGTGTTATTGATGGTACATTAACTAAAGACTAATAGTTTTCAAATTATTCCACGAATGACGCCTCTTCGCGTGTTCAACATAAATAAACGTGACATCGCCAAATCAAAGAAAAATCGTTCATTCAAATTCGAGAGGGCTATTGTAGTTGACGTTTACTTCATTTCCAGTCAAAATCTTATCAATTTTTTATTGTTATAGACTAGACGAACACCTTATCATCAAGCATAACTATAGGAAGGATGACTATAGATGTGATTACTGCCCCAAAGCTTACTCATATCGACCATGTCTCATAAGGCATCGAGCTGTCGCTCATGGTGAACTTCGGAAATATCCCTGTGAGAATTGTCCAAAGGTAAAAAAGAAAAATATTTTTTTTCGTGACCCATAATGTATTTTGTTAGATTTTCACCGATCCAAGTAATCTCCAGAGACATATTCGTACCCACCACGTCGGAGCTCGATCGCACGCTTGTCCAGAGTGTGGAAAAACGTTCTCCACTTCTTCAGGTTTAAAACAGCACACCCACATTCACTCATCCCACAAACCTTTCCAGTGCGAAGTTTGCTTGAAGGTAAGAAAAATAGTTTTTTTATTTTATTTATTTAATCCTTCGTCTTTTTTCCTTCCTTTTTCCGTTGGGCGTCTAGCAATGGAGTATACCTAGAAATATTTTCATATTGGGGGTTTTTCTTTTATCTTCGTTCTCTGCAATTGTCTACCTTGATGTGTTATCAATTTTCTTATGCCTCCTTGTTTAACCGCGCATCATACCTGTTTTCTATATTTTTTCTTGGACTTTTTTCTATTTCTCTATTTATGTGCGGAAAGTAAAGTTGGCCTAACTGACTACACCTTTTCCAGTTGTATTTCCGAAAGCGTCAATTGAATTTCAAAATCTGTCAGCTGTATATTGTAATTCAAATTGGTCAATTGATTTTGAGAAAGCAACAATTGAAACTCAGAATCCGCCAATTGTAATTCATGCGTTCTGAAATGACCAATCGAATGAACGAATTGAGAAATTCAATCGACACATTCTCAATCTCTGAAATTAAATCTGCGCTTTCTGAACTACTATAAAACTATCTTTTAAAAATACCTAGTTTTTTATGGTCCTTTCTTGTTAAGTGGCTCATAAATCATTTATGCTTTCTGAAAATCAATTGTCCTATCTGAATTACACCTAACGTGTTTTGAAATTCAATTGACTCTTTCTCAATTTCAATTGACAAATCTGAATTACAATTGACGGATTCTGAAATTAAATTGACACTTTCTGAACTTCTGTAATATGTTTTAAAAATACCTGGTTAGATTTTATTATCCTTTCTACGTGTACATAAGTCCCTAAAGAAAATTGAACCCGCTCGCTAAGCTCGCCCGCTAACCTTTTTTTCGTGTGACTTATACCGAGTGTCAACGAATCCAGGCTCAACCTCCTGCTATCCGTATTTATTAAAATATTGCAGTGAAATTTCGCACACATTAAGCGCTTTCCTTTTACGCGTTTGTTGCTCTAGAGCTACAAGCACTGAAGCAACTCCGAGCTGCTCTAAAAGGAACACGTATTTCAGAAGATTATTCACCGCGTGAGTGACACTTGCCTTGTTTGACAGATAACCTAACCGCATCAAAAGTCAATAGTAAGATAATTGCCCATTTCGCAAGCTGATGCCATAATGGCGCAGTAGAGATGAAGGCGATGCAAAAATTTTCAAGAGGCACAGGTAAAACGTTGGAGAAAACCACGGAAAACCACTCCACTCAGCTCATATTGACAGTGGCAAACTACGCACTGCGCATGCGGGGGCTTGTTGCACCAGCTCCAGCGTTGGTGCTTGAGGGGAAGAGGGAAGGCAGATCGAGTAACTCTGGGGCAAAATGCACAACTAAAAGGAACACGGGGCGAATTATTCTTGAACAGTTCGGAGTTGCACCCTGTGCTAAAAGGAAAGCAACTATTATGTTACGTGATACTTTTTGACATTTAGAGAGATTTTGAGTCATTTCATTGATTTGGAAAAAAACAGTAATTTGGAAATTGTGTACCTAAATTAGTTTATGATTGATTCTAGCACTCTAGGTAAAGGCATAAAAAGAAAGTTTTTCGAAAACACGTAATAGGAAATTTGAAAAAAAATCAGACTCCGAATTTAATACAGAACTGGAAAATATTAAGATATAAAGGCTGTTCCATTTAAAATTTCAATGTAGGGCCCGTTTCCGCTGAAACCGGCGGTGACTTAAAATCCCCCTAAATGTCAAAAAATGCAGTTTATCATGTGATATATGTGTGCCAAATTTCAATCGAAACGTCCTAATAAATACGGAAAAAGGGTGATGAGCCTGGTTTCGTTGACACCCGGTATAAGGTCAATAACTATTGCCTGCCGTAAAATCATACCCTTAAATTCGATGTTGTGAATGTTGTTTCTTCTATTCGAAGATTTTTTTTAAATTTAGTATCCTTAGATTTCGCGGTCTGCTAGCCGCTGAGATTTACAATGCTTCACAATTTTTAAAAATTATAAACCGGTAATCATACAACTTTGTTAGTCTAGAATAGTATACAAGGTATTCCAGAATTTTTCATAAATAACAACTTTTGATTAAAAATTTACAAATAAGTAGATGCAACAATTTAATACAAAATTTTTTCACAAATTATTGTGATTTTTTTGCCAATGCAATGCATTGGAAAATAGGCTATTTCCTCCCATTGAAATTGCCAAAATAGTAATTTTTTGCATATGGACAACGAAAGTCGTCTATTTTTAATGAAACAATCCTGAACACTTTTTTAACGAAAAATCTTAATTACATTATCACTTTTTCAACTATCTTATTTTTTTAATACTTTTTTTAACTATCTTATTTTTGTCATAAAAAACAAAATCTTTCCCTTGAGGGTCATCAACAAAGGAAGTCAAGGGCTAACCAGTATTGTTGCCAATCATTGCAAATAAAAATTCCCCCAGATATTGAAAAATTCTCATTTTCAGTTTTTCGCGTATGAGGGAGATGAATATACAAAAAAAATACGTGTACACTCGTTTGATGCACGACGCTGTCCATGAAAAAAAGGTTTCCTAACTAGTTGTTAGTTGAATAAATAAATATTGTACAGCGGCGCACCCAGAAATTTTTTTCGGGGGGGGTTCGAATGTCGAAAGTTTGCTTTTGGAAGAAAAATTTACCTCAAGTCAAATTCATATATTAAAATAATACGTACAGTAAAAAAATAACACAATAATTATGTAAAGGTAGGTAGCGAAGTAGGTAGGTACTTAATTTAATCTAATGTTAAGTTTTCGTGGTTTTTCGGCCATTTTATTCAAAATTAGCTCAACTGAAGGAGTCAACTCTCTGTATAAATGGAGAAGGGTTAATCCATTTAACCTGTTCTCACTTGTAGTGTTTCTTAAGTAATTTTTTAAGCGGCGTAAAGTAGAAAACGTCCTTTCATTCTCTGCCGTAGAGTCGTATAACTTTAAATAATAATACAATTTCCATAAATTCCATAGGTAGATATTTTCACTAAACGACCAAAGTCGGCTACTGAAAGAAAGCGCCAGATGTTATTTAACTAAGTATACAAAGGCCGAAGCAATTGGAGGGTATACCATAAAATTATTGAATATTCCTAGAAATCCCAGACTTCAGAAGCATGCGAGTCCCTCGATTTGCAGATAAGCACGTAGCGATTGTAAACCTTCGGAATTATTAATTCTTGTTTTAAAACACATTTTAGAGTAAAATCGAATTATGATGAACTGCGTCATCTATTTGAAGGGGTAGAGGGCCACGCATGGGGGCACCTCGACTAATTGTGTGGATGTGGATAATTTTTTTTTGTTTTTTATATTTTTAGTTTAAATTTAAATAAAATTCGGGGGGGGGTTCTAACCCCTAAAACCCCCCCCTTGGGTGCGCCACTGATATTGTATTACCTACGGGTAAAGAGTAAAACATGGTTATTTTTTTAAATAGGTACCTACTTGAGGGTCTTCATAATTAAAAGAAAATATTTAATAATCATTGAAAATCACATGAGAAATAAGTGAATGGTTTAATGGCTATTTATATGGCGGATTGTTGATTGTTACTAAAAATTTGAGTGTTGCAACACAAAAAAAGTGCTACTTTCCCGTTAAGACTATCTGAAAAGTGTTTTTTTTTTGCACAAAAATAGGAAATAGTTATTTATGTATTTATGTACTTATAAAGCAAGTGAATAAACTGGTAGAGTAAGAAAGATTGACATAAGTACGATGCCGCAGACAGAGTGGGGAATGGGGAATTATCATACTTTTGAATTGTTCAGACTGAAAGGATCATTTAAAATGAGCTCTGACGAGTTTTTGCATTTCGAATGTAACCAGTCCAAAGCTTGTAAAAAGAAACATTAATTTTGATTACGTTCTCACGAAAAGTGCGAGCCAACCCGTCCATTTCATTCCTGTTTAATTTCGTTAACGTCAAATCCAATTTTTTAGTTGCATTAATTCGTAACATTACCTTCTTCTGTCATCTGTGTTCTTACACCAAAAAAGTGTATAATAAAGGTGAAATGGCTAGCCAATATATTATCAATTTTAAAGGCAGCAGAGAAGCGGCTGGAACCTCCCCAACGCGTGGGTCTTTGATTTCAGGGACTTCTGTTTAAGATTCTAAAGTTGATATGCCTAAATGGCACTTCCCGTTGACCAATTGCTCCCAAAAGCCTTTCAGCTCTTCAACGGGTCACCTCACCTCCATTTACCAAATTTCGGGTAAATCGATCCACTAGTTTGGGCTATAAAGTGGTTTCAGTGTTATTACAAAATTTCGATTTTTCTACCCAAAGGGTTCTAAATGCGAATAAATTTTGTCTCATTTAAAACCAGAAATTGAAGACCTTTCTGATGGTGACCTCGATAGTGACAATAAATCTTTCAAAAACTTGTTTTGGATGGGTAAATTAGAGAATAATTTTAAATTTCGAAATTGGTGTGCCAAAACGGCACTTTCCGTGGGCCGATTGAATCCAAAATTTGTTCACCTCTTCGACGTATAATACAATCCCCTTGTGCAAAATTTCAGCCAAATCGGTTCAGGGGCTTGGGCTGTACCGCGATTTTAAAGTCCGATAAAAATCAATTTTTTTTTATTTTTGGTCAAAAGGGCACTAAGAATGAATGCATTTTTAGAAGCAGAATTTGAAGGCCTTTCCTATCATGATGTGAAAAATGGGGGTTTGCATTTAAAATTTAAAAGTTGATGTGCCAAAATGGCATTTCTGGTTGCACGATTGGCTCCAAAAGCTTTTCAGATGGGTTATCACATGCACACGTACCAAATTTCAGGTAAATCTGTCGAGTAGTTTGGGCTGTGGCGTGTTTACGAACGTATTACGTACGTACGAACGTATACGTACATACATACAGACACATTTTAAAAACCACTTTTTTGGGCTCCTGAGACCTCAAAACGTATAGATCCGGTCTTATCTCGAATTCGAAAATTTTAGTGATTGCAGTAACCTCTCTTTTTTTTTAAATGGTGAAGTGGAGTGGGGAGGTTAAAAATTGCTTTTGAAGTGACATAAATACTTAATAAAATCTGAAATAAACACGATGGATCTCAAAGATTGTTTTTCGAATTAAATAAAAAGAGATTTGCAACATACCATAATGGCCAATTACCGCAAGTCAAAAAAAGACAATTTACTTACACGTTATTACATACCTAATTAATGCAGAGCGTTAATTCCAATGAAAAGCAGCCACCTCAAATAAAATATGAAAATTGGCTTGGACAAGTATAGGTACTTAATTCCGCGCTTTGTGAAATTTCGCAACAGGCTCCCACCCCCGCAAACCCCCACTTCAAAATTTCAAATGGCAACCCCTCCACTTGTGTAACATCATTTGAAAGTAAAATTCGTTGTGAATTCAATTTAGCGATTTTTTTTGTACCTATTATGCATTAACTCCCTGCATCTTCTGTAAACCTAAACAATAATTAACCTCCCCACTCCACTTCACCATTTAAAAAAAAAGGGAGGTTACTGCAATCACTAAAATTTTCGAATTCGAGATAAGACCGGATCTGTACGTTTTGAGGTCTCAGGAACCCAAAAAAGTGGTTTTTAAAATGTGTCTGTATGTACGTTCGTACGTACGTTCGTTCGTTCGTTCGTTCGTTCGTAAACACGCCACAGCCCAAACTACTCGACCGATTTGGCTGAAATTTGGTACGTGTGCATGTGATAACCCAACTTAGATCTGAAAAGCTTTTGGAGCCAATCGTGCAACCAGAAATGCCGTTTTGGCACATCAACTTTTAAATTTTAAATGTAAACCCCCATTTTTCACGTCACAATAAGAAAGGCCTTCAGATTCTGCTTCCAAAGATGTATTCACTGTCAGTGCCCTTTTGACCAAAAACTAAAAATATCGAGATTTTTATCGGACTTTAAAATCGCGGTACAGCCCAAGCCCCTGAACCGATTTGGCTAAAATTTTGCACATGGGGATTGTATTACACGTCGAAGAGCTGAACAAATGTTGGATTCAATCGACCCACGGAAAGTGCCGTTTTGGCACACCAATTTCCAAATTTAAAGTGTTCTCTCATTTACCCATCCAAAACAAATTTTTGAAAGATTTATTGCCAGCATTAGAAGGGTCTTCGAATTCTGGTTTTAAATGAGATAAAATTTATTCGCATTTATTACCCTTTGGGTAGAAAAATCGAAATTTTGAAATAACACTGAAACCACGTTATAGCCCAAACTAATGGAAGGATTTGTCTGAAATTTGGTACATGGAGGTCAGGTGACCCGTTGAAGAGCTGAAAGGCTTTTGGGAGCAATTGGTTAACGGGAAGTGCCATTTAGGCATATTAACTTTAAAATCTTAAACACAAGTCACGGAAATCAAAGACCCACGCGTTGGGGAGGTTCCAGCCGCTTCTCTGCTGCCTCTTTTTTTATAATCTGTTTACTCTTTCAAAAGTTCAGTAAAAACAATAATTATTTCTATGAGTTTCATGAGTATTATTGTTTTTACTGTAACTTTTGAAAGGGTAAACGGATTATAAAAATTGTTCAAGGGGGTTAGGGGGACGTCGTAAAATTTCACCAAGCACGAATTTTCAATTTAGGTGCACCTCGAAATAAAAGTCGACTTCTCCGACCGAATTTTCATATTTTATTTAGTTTAATTTTTAATTATTGGAACGCTCTGTAGTTTTTAACTTCTACGCTCGTTTTAAATGTTCGGTTTTACAAATGGCCGTTGGCACTCAGTTGGTTAACTTTAAGTGATTCTTAAAATGACAAGAATGACATTTTTCTTTTGTCATTTTAAGGAGTTGCTTGGAGTTAACCAATTGCAGTGCAAACGCCCATAAGTCACCCTAGAATGGACTTACAGACATTTTTGAAAATAAAGTGTATGTTTTTTACGGTCTGCCTGTAGTTTTTTCCGAATTACATTTTCTATTTGTAAGGTTTCAAATGAATCTCTCGTCCTTCTTCCTTTGCATTATTATCATCATCCTGATGTATTCTTTCGTCTTTCCTCCCAGTCTATACCCCGACATTTGGAATTGATTGAAATTATTTTTTCCAGGCCTACACGCAATTTTCCAACCTGTGTCGGCACAAGCGCATGCACGCCGATTGTCGAATGCAGATCAAGTGCGTCAAATGTGGTACGTCCTTCTCCACAGGTACATCTCTGTCGAAACATAAACGATTTTGTGATTCTACTTCAGCGCCTTCTTTGGGTTCTCCTCAGCAATTATCGATGGCCGGCAACAACCCGTTCTCGATGTATCGACCACCCACCTGTCCGCCTTTACCCTTCTTTCAGACCCATTTCCCTCCTTACACTCAACTTTTCCACCCCGCCGGGCCTCATCCGCACTCTTTTATAAACCCGCTACTGTTTCCTTTACCAAAATTGAAGACTGAAGAAGAAGCATCACCGCCAAAGAGGATGAGGCTTTCAAGCCCCGAGAGATGTACACCTCCACGTGTACCGTCAGTTTCTGCCAAAGTCAGTCCACCAACAGCTGAAGAAGCGAACTTAACACCATCGCCAGCTAGACCAAATCAAATCCTGTCAAATCCTCGCGACCAAATCGACGAGGATAATTCTCCAAAGGATTTGTCGAGGCGTGGAGAAAAAATAAAAAGACCTTCATCTATCAGTAGCGAAGAAGGCGACCAACCCTTAGATCTTACTGTTCCTAGAAAAAGGTCGCGTTTAGTCCCCGAGAGAGCAATAAAACACGAAATTCGAGACCTAATACCCTCACCGAAAAATCACGAAAAAGTGGAAGTCGTAGATCTAGAAGAGGAGAAGAAGGAAATGTCAACTCCACCAATGGCTTGTCCGAGACCGATCCATCCCCCGATCCATCCCTCGATCCACCCCTCGATGTTGCTAGAAATGTACCGACCGAATTTTCGAAACTTCCAGCAAAACAGTGATAGACTGATGCCTTTTGAACCCCCACGATTCCCTTTTCTGCAACCGCCAAGAAGTTTCGAACTACTTCGCCCCAACTTGCAGAGTTTGAAACCCTACGACATGATGCCACAACCTGGAAAAATGAAGGATCGATATTCTTGCAAGTTTTGCGGAAAGGTCTTTCCGAGATCTGCGAATCTAACGAGGCACTTGCGGACCCACACAGGAGAGCAGCCGTATAAATGTCGCTATTGTGAAAGATCTTTCAGTATTTCCAGTAATTTGCAAAGACACGTGCGAAATATCCACAACAAAGAGAAACCGTTCAAGTGTCCTCTTTGCGAGAGATGTTTCGGACAACAGACCAACCTTGACAGACATTTGAAGAAACACGAAGCTGATGATGGCAGTGGAGTTGTGGCTGTGGCGGATTCTCCAGGAAGCAGTAACGAGAACGAACGAGAAGATGCGTGTTTCGATGAAATTCGAACGTTTATGGGAAAAGTTACTTATTCGGCAGATTCCTACAGCCAAAGTAGAATCTTCAATCAATCTTCAAACAGCGTTATCGATGTTGTGAAGGAGGATGAAGATTCCGAAGCGGAAGAAACTCCCCCGGAAGATTTTTCAACGAAACAAGAAATGGACGAAGTGTTAAATAATAACGAAGCTATTTTAGTGTAGTAGCTATAATTAACTGTGTTATTCAAAGTAATTTAGGGTAGTTTATTTATTGTAAATACGATGACTTGGTTGGAGTCAAAAAAGTAAACTTTTTAAAGTTCCTACACGAATTTCGTCAATTTAACACTTCATGCACGAGGAGGAAATTAAGCAATTTTAGCACGTAATTTACAATTATTATCACTCTTAATGTCTTGTAAATAAAATGGATCAAATCTGTGGAATTCCCTTGTTGTTTTGTATATAAAATTGGGTTTGAAAAATTATTTTTAGGAAGCATTCAGCCAAAGTTCTCATGTACCATATTGTATTTAAGTTGATAGTATTGACGTACCCCACAATTACTAGTTTATAGTTTGTTAATAATCGAGTTCATACTCATGTAAAATCACTCGTATATTACTATTAGATATATCAACACTGATTGTAAAATAAATTAATAAATTTATTACCATGACTAGTCCCATTTATTTTCGATTTTTTAGTTAGTGATATAACATCGGTTGCTTACCTTCACCGATACTATTTCAACCGCGCGTTATCAAAAATCTCCGATAATTACACACTCTGATTTGATGTAACCATAATAAGTAAATGGCAGGAAACACAACACTTTCTGTCCATTGCTAAAAAGTGAATATATTATCGCGAATTTACATCAGTGGTTTCCTTTTGCAACAATCGCAATTTTTTCGTCTTTACGAATTAACAATATAATTATTGAATTAGAGGAGAAAGCGGATTGCTCTACAAAATAATCTCGTTCTTTGTTTTTATAATTGTTAGTTATCGCCTAGCCTATGCATCTTGAGAAGAGTTATATGACAGGATAATGAATTCGTGCGGAAAACTTGTGTTTTTCGTTTTTATGAAAACGCGAGGAAAGTGCTGCTTCCTTAGTTTCTGTTACGCCGAGGTTATAATTTGTGATAATTTTGAATGCAAATGAGTTTTACTGCGGTTTTTGTCCTAAAAAATATAATTTATCATTTTATCATTAATCAAAATTAGATACCTACATACGATTAAAAATATGGTTTGGGTCAAATATGTATTTCGTTTAATAAGACCTTATGTGAAGTGTCAGCGAGCCTGTTTTTTAAAGTAAAATTTTAAGTTCTCTGATAGTTCTGTTGACGCAGCGGCAGAAGAAGTGGTCAGAGTAGGAAGGTATTCTTTTGAAGTACTTAACTAATTAATTTGGTTTTTTCGAATGGAAACTACATTTTTCGGAACCTATTCGGAATGTACGATTTGTTTAAAGTTAAAAACATGTACCATTCTCAAAGAAAGTGCGGTACCGCCCGGCCCACCTAAGATTTTCAAAAACATGTGCGAAATCGTTGAAAAATCAAGATTTTTGAAAAATATGCCTACACTTTTTGCAATTTTAACAGATTGTAACATTGAAGAAATTTAAAACTATCAAAAACAATAAAAAAAATGTAATTATGATTTTTCACCGCGTTCTTCAATATTTAGTACCCAAATCCGTGAAGAAACTGAATGTTTCCACTCGGAAAAACTAAATTAGCACCATTTTCGGTAAAACAGAAAGTGAAAAAAATGTTTTAAAATATTTTTGAATTCCTTGCTTTCAACTGTGCGTAGGTCCCTAATTTCAAAGTTAGTACTAACAGATGAAATAGACCGTTCATTTATACCTACTAACCCCCTGTATATTGGAGGAAATCAAGAAACAAGTGATGCAAGCTAACAAAAGTTATTTTGCGATGATAACACTGTTATAGTTGCAGATACTTATAGTATTAACTCAAAATTAAAGTTATATAAAACCGTGATTCGGCCGGCATTATAACGTGTGAACAAAAATTTTTCCGATTTAGAGGCCCTGCCGCGACAGACGTAGGGTGAAATCTGACAGTGACGTTATAAGAAGACAATATACCATATAATTTTCGAAGTCAACGCCCTAAAGGACTACGTCATTCACATTCGCATCAAGGGCTACTAGATCGGAAAGTTTTTTGGTCATTGTTTATTATATGACGCGGGCGGATATGAACAAAAAAAGACATAAGTAGAATAGAAAGGCTCTTTATATTCGAGAGAAAAGTGCTAAGAAGAATTTATGGCCCACATAAAATTGATAAAGCAAATTATAGAATGAGATATAATCATGAAATAATGGAAATGTATAAATAAGACTGTGTTGCAACAGTGACAAGAATAATAATGAAATGGGCATGCAAGCCATCGCATACAAAGGATGAAAGATAACAGAGTTTTAAAGAAGATATTGGAGGCAAAAGTGTGTGGAGCAAGAATAAAAGCCAACGAAAGATGTGTATCAATGCGATGTGTGTCCCTGTAGATGTTTACCTTGTTAATGTGTATGTAGGGGCGAGCTGAATTTACTGGTGGAGTCGGGTGCAGATTTTATAAATCTGCACCTAGTAGTAGTGCCTCCGCAGACGCACAGTGGTGTTAAAAAGACGAAATTATGAAAAAAAGGGGGATGAAAAGTCAAAGAGGGTGAAAATTAACCCAAGTTAAGTAGAATTACAGAAAATAATACAAAAATAAGACAATTATGCAAATTTAGCCCTTGGAGGGTTGAAATATTGAATTTAGTAAAATGGGTGCTTAGGGGGTTGAAAAATTGTAAAGGGGGATGAAAAGTCAAAGAGGGTGAAAATTAACCCAAGTTAAGTAGAATTACAGAAGGAAACTGAAAAATTGTAAAAGGTAAACTGAATCCCAAATGCGTTCAATTTTATGACCGACGAAAAACGAAATTATGCGAATTTTGCAAAATTAGCACTTAGGGGGTTGAAAAATCGTAAAGGTGGATGAAAAAATCAAAAGGTATGAGGATTAACCGTGGCTAAGTAAAATTACGGAAAATAACACCAAATTAACCCAATTATGTAAATTTTGCATTTGAAGACTTGAAACATTGCGAAGGGGGATGAAAAAAGTGAAAAGTTTAATCATCATCCAAATGGGTTCAATTTATTACCGAGGAAAAACGAAAATATCCGAATTTGGCAAAATTAACACCTAGGGGGTTGAAAAATTGTAAAGGGGGATGAAACGTCAAAGTGGATGAGAATTAATCGTAATTAAGCAGAATTACAGAAAATAACACGAAAGTAAACCAATTATGCAAATTTAGCTTTTGGGGGTTGAAATGTTGCGAAGGGGGTTGGAAAAGTGAAAAAGATAAACATAATCCAAATGAGTTTAATTTATTACCGAAGGAAAACTAAATTGCGTGAATTTTGCAAAATAAACACTTAGGGGGTTGAAAAATTGTACAGGGGGATGAAAAGTTAAAAGGGTTGAAAATTAATCGTAATTAAGTAGAATTACAGAAAATATCACGAAAATAAGCCAATTATGCAAATTTGACTTTTGGGGGTTGAAACATTGCGAAGGGGTCGAAAAAGTGAAAAACTCAGTAACAATTCATACGAGTAAAATTCGGTAAAATTTATTACCGAAAAAAGGCAAAACTGCGCGAATTTTACAAAATTAACGCTCGGGGGGGAGAAAAATCGTTAAGGGGGATGAAAACTCAAAAGAGATGAAAATGTACTGTAGTTAAGTAGAACTAGCGAAAATCACACGAAAAAGAAGCGGTGTGGGTAAATTTTGCTCTTTGAGGGTTCACATATCATGAAAGGGGTTGAAAAATTGTGGATGGGTTAAAAATTAATGAAAATGACGTTGAATTATTAACAAATCAGAAGAAAGCAAAAAAAAAAATAAAATGTGTTTACTCCGCTTGCTAGGGCTTAAGGGTTGTTAGTAGCGTAGGGGTTGGTTTTAGGTTGAAGACTCATAAGACTTTTTTCAATGGTTGACCGAAGTCTATCGAACCCCATAATTTTATTCCACCACTTACATGAAAAAATTTCCAGTTTCAACCCTTAAATTTCAACCCCCTTGTTAGATATTAATGAAAATTTGCCCATCCGCCTACAGTGGCGCTGTAAATTACCACATCAAATTTAACCCAGATACGTTGAGCAGTTTTTGAGTTCTCGCATTTTTGTGTTTCAGCATGTTAGGGGGTTGTATCGCCTTTAAGGGTCGTTTTTCGCGAATGATGAATAATACCTTTTTTGTACCATCAATAGAAAGCTATCGAATGGTATTATTTTCAACTATACATTCTTCATTGAAAATTCGAGTTTCCACCCCTAACTTTCATCCCCTTCGATAATTTTCTCCTAAAATTCGCTCTTCCCTTATCGAAGATGCAGTGTGTAAGATGTCACAGTTTCGCAGAAGATATTGCTTCTCTGTGTCAAATTACAGGGCTTTATGGACGTTTCAACCCCTAAACTCCAACCCCCTATTTCACCACCCCCACATGCCCTAAAGGAAGTTGTGTTTTCAATTTCACCACCCTAATCCAATTCGTTGAAAAATTAAGGTGATTTGTAGATTCATGTTTTCAACACCTCATGATTTCACCCCTTTATGATTTACAGGGGTGAGTTTATTTTTCCGGTGTGACATAACTCCTTGCGTATTTACTGACTTCAGTTGTTCATAAATAAACCAATAGGGTTTCAGAAAAAATAAATAAAATGTAATTATCGACTTGCAAAGAGTTAGGGGTGGCTAATGGCCCAGGGGTTGGTTTTAGATTGAAAACTCATAAGACCTTTTTTCAATAGTTGACCGAAATCTATCGAACCCCGTAATTTTAGGCTACCATTTACTTGAAGAAATTTCAAGTTTCAACCCTTAAATTTCATCCCCTTTGTTAGATATTTTTGAAAATTTGTCCATCCACCTATAATGTCACTGGAAATTCACAAACCAAATTCTGCCTTGATACGTTGAGTAGTTTTTGAGTTCTCGTATTTTTGTGTTTCTGCATGTTAGGGGTTGTAGCGCCTATAAGGGTGGTTTTTCGCAAAATATGAATGACACCTTTTTTGAATAATTATTGGAAAGCTATCGAATGACGCCAATTTCGACTAGTACTTATTAAGCGGAATTTTGAGTTACAACCCCTAATTTCCACCCCCTTGGTCCGATATGACCCAAAAGCAATCTCCGCCTTACTTTTTAGTGTATAAAGCCGTATAGTAAATTTGAGCTCGACACCTCACTCTGTTCTCAAGTTATCCGACGTTATGTATTTCTTCATGTTAGGGGTTGTAGAGCCTTTAAGGGTGGTTTTTTGTAAAACATGAATAACACCTTTTTGAATCATTAATGGAAAGGTATCGAATGGCGTTAATTTCGACCAATACTTATAAGGCGGAATTTTGAGTTACAACCCCTAATTTCCACCCCCTTGGTCCGATATAGCCCAAAAGCAATCCCCGCCTTACTTTTTTGGGCAAGATTCCGTATAGCAAATTTCAGCTCGATACCTCAATCCGTTCTCAAGTTATCCGACGGACAGAGTGAGGAGCGATCGATACGACGAGCGAGCGAATAAGCAAAGACAAGAGTACCTCCGCATTCTGCTACGGCACTAAAAGGGAGATCAAAGATATAAAAAGAAGGTATAAAAGATATAAAAATTGCAAGGTGGAGAGAGATGGCGAGAGATCGAAACTAGTGTAGAAGACAATAAAGTAGACCAGAAAAAAGAAGAACGTTATGCGGGTTTTCACATTATAAGGGATTACGTTTGAAAAACGAGGGACGAAGGAGCGAGTAACGGAGGAACCGAATAACGTTACGCGTATTGCAACATATTTTATTTTAACCTAAATATTTCATGAAACGCTATCTTTGATAATGACGAAAGTCTACAATGGACATACAGTGGATATAGGTATATGCTCAGGTATTCCAGGAATTTACTTTTGTTTTTCTGGTAAGAGAAGTATGTAGTTTACACGTGTTTTCAATTAGAATTACTTAGGTTTTACTAGTTTTACAAACTCTAAACTGGAAAAAATATACTCTATGGTGTAATTTGTTGACTTTAGTCAATATTAAAATCAATATAGAGAAATTGGTTGGACAACAAAAGTATTGTTTACGTTAATAAAAATAAGAGTTTAGGAACCCCCTCCCCTTGTTTATTGTTTACGTTGTTCCCAACCAGCACACGCTTGAAACTTTATAAATTTCAGAAAAACATTGTAACGTAGACCTCAGTCAATTCGCCAGTCAAGTTCTTTCAATTGCTTTCAATGGTTACCTAAATAAAGTCAACAAATCAGAGACTATGAACTTGCAATAATAAAGGATTTGAATTGTTCAACGTTATTTTTATGAGATTGCTTTTCACTTAATAGCAATATCTACAAATTCTGTCATTGCCCATTTCCCAATGACAATTTTTCGTTTTGAACAGTAAGATATACAAAATAAAAAAATGGGCAGTTACGGAAGCGGCTGAAACCTCCCCACTTGGTGAATCATCCAATTCCATTTCCTATCACTAAAATCAACTAAATACTATTTTCTATACCCAAGTTTTACTCCACCAAACCTAAGGCGTTTTCTGTGATGTTTCAAAATTTTACGATCTTTTGCCAAAAAGGCACTAAACTTGAATACATTTTTGAAAATAAAATTTGAAGACCATGTGTTGATAGAGAAAACGGGGAGTTTATTATTAAAATTTCAATGTTAATTTACCAAAATGGCACTTGCCGTTCGCCGATTGCCACAAAAAAATTAACTCAGCTCTTCGGCGGGTAAGGGTATCTCTATCTACCAAATTTCAACCAAATGGATCCAGTAGTTTGGGCTGTAGTGTGTTATTTAATGTTTCTTCGAAACATCGAATTTTTCAATTTTATGTCAAAAAGGCGGCAAGTACTTATGAATACATTTTTAGATAGACAATTTGAAGACCTTTCATGTGCTAATAAGAAAATTTGCTGTTCATCGGTAAAATTTCATAGTTGAGTTGCCAAAAAGGCACTTGGCGTCTACTAATTCACATCAAAATTAATTGCTCTCACCAGAAGGCCAACTCTAACCTCCACACTAAATTTCATTAAAATCCGTTCTGCAGTTTTCGAGGAATCTTGAGCATATACGTAAGTACTTTTTCGTGATCCTGGGACCTGGGAACATGAAGACCTGGTGTTATCTTAATTTCTAATTTTGGAGTGATTGCAGTAACCTCCCATTTTAAAATTGGTTGTCCCGAGGTTAATACTCGATAAAATAATACCCTGTAGGTAGAAGCAATATTTTTACATTTGCATCAATCAACAATGGAAATTACGGAACATTAGCGGTAAAAAAATAACTTGCTCGATAGGCGCTAATTTACAGTTGCACCGAAACCCTGTCTTTAATTATAATATTTATTTGATCCTGCGTTCGTATGTTTGGTTGCCTAAGCCACACAACGCAGCTAATTTAATCAATATTAAGCTATCGAACTGCATCAAAACGGATTAATTGAATGGTGCAGCACTAATCAGAATCACTTTTCTTTCCTGGATTTGAATGCGGAATAAAAATGTACGCATCGTAAGCTCTTCGTCTTACTTACGCAACTGCAGAATAAAGAATGGGTCCAGAAGCGGACGATTGCGGTACACCACAATGATGAATAGAGCATTTGGAGTTCGCCGTTACGCATCGGGTGGGGTGGGTGTATACACTTTCACTGCGGTAGCCCGACTTGGACTTGCGTCACCAAGGACAAGTGACTATCACGCCCAGCGAGCGCACTCTAGATATCGGCGAATGTTTCTTCAGTTTCATCGGTCTTCATCAGGAATCAAACGCCGCGAAGATTTCCGGTACTTTCCCTGGGTGCGGTGAAATGTCGCAACCGCTGAACCCTTGCGACGTTAATTATTGTCAAAGAAATGTTGCAGGGTCCAGAAGAATCTAATCGCGTGCTTGAGACTCGTGGTGCTCGCGTGCCAACATCTGACCTACATTATGACCCTTCACTCTCACCATGCATCCGAGATCCACGCCCGATACAGCTTTGTAAATATGTGGATAGGTCTCGGCTCCTCGCCTGTACCGCTATCGAAGTCTCTCAATGAACTGAGCACTGAGCGTCTCTACCATTTATCCATTCAGCTTAACGACATTTAATCACGATAATTACTTAGATAATTCCTATATTTCCTCATTCATATCAAATCTATCTTGGCATCATTGAAAAATCCCTCCCGTTTTAATAATTTCGATACGGCTTGAAGATTATAATTATCCCTGTTCCGCATCGCTTAATCGTAGGGAAATATACAGCAACCGTTTGATATATTGATCACATCTTGTAGTTAATTTACGAATTTTATATGAAACCAATTAATGAGATATTATTGGTGTTTCAATTATTATTATTTATTGCAACATACCTGTTACACTACTGTTTAGGTTAGCAGGAAATGGAGATTTTTATAACCCCGTAATTTACCGTTCAAATCACGCGAAAATATTTTGGAAAAAGTTATTGGATCAAATTAATTTTTATGGCGGACGTAAATCATAGAATTATGTCGCCAAGGACGGTTCCGGCTCGCCGTAATTGATTTTAATGACCGGCTGTTCAGTTCCATCAAAAAAGTTTATGATTACCAAAAAAGCTATATAGGCACTATACAGGTGATGGTTTTCTTTGCATTGCTCACCATTGGCATCTCCTAAACTGTAAAAATACGGAGTCGGTTTTAATTAGGGAAAGATGGCGCTATTTCTTGGTGATTAAGAATCCTGATTCATTTCAGACTTCAGAGTTAGGTCAGGTCAGGTCAGGTCTGAATATTGAAATTTTAAAGAAAAGTTAATATCTCCTTAACGATGGATGCTGTTCAAATAAAACTTGGAACCTGAATATTTGTGACAGCTGTCAGCTGTCACGTCAATCTAATGACATCGACGGAAATTTTCTGAACTTTCTAAATTTTGAGCAACGCCAATCAACTTTTGATTCTCTTATGACCGCCATATTGAATTTGAACACCTTCAGATTTTGCTTTTCAAAATTGTAATCAACATGGACATTTTCGAAAATATCTAACTTTAGGTCTACAAAAGTTGAAATTTGGGGTTGGAATTCTCGAAATTGATAGGTATGTAATTAATAATCATTTAGACACCAGGGCGATCTATTTTGAAGTAAAAAATGAATGTCTTTTGGTAGATATAATTTTAAAATGAAAGAATGTTATGCGAGTCGTGAGGCTCATCCAAGCCCTTATGTGATTTATCACATACAACCATAAAAATTTGTTATTTTTTTAGTTCTATCAGTCCCTAAAACATGTAAGGATAGTAAATTAATAGATTCATCAGCAATCGCCGGTTCCATAATACAACTTCTTAAAGGTCCATTAAAGTTAATGTCAACTTTAAAGGGGACCAATCAGAAGCAGCCCTTTAAAATGTTGCCAGCCAAATATTTAAAAGACACTTTAATATTGATTATGAAATCGGCCCTAGGTTAAATGTAGGCTATTAATTAAATGAGTGACAATTCGAATTTAAATAAGAAGCTTAAAAAATCTCGCTACAACTAAAAATATTTTATCCACGGTTGTTGCAGAATGGACTCATTATACAATTGGTGAGAGATTTTTTCGCTTTAAAACCCGTGGACAAGGCATTGTATTCTATTCGTGTGTAATGATTATTGCTCTCTCGTCATCCTCGGGAGCAATAAAATTCATTATACACTTATTATTGTACACTGTTCTCGTAAAAAATATACGTATTTTTAAATTATCAGTAACCCAAAACAAGTATAAATAAAGTAAAACAAGGCATTCGTTTCTTTAGGTGGTAAAAACGCTATTTTAGTCTAGGTTACAAAAAGTACTTATTTTAGGTTAAATTAATTATTAGAGGTGATAAATGTGCCGAAATGGCTTTTTTAGGAAAAATTAAATGGGTATACCAGGCTGGTTCCTTTTTCATTGCTCACCATACGGAGTCGGTTAAATTAGAGAAAAGTTGCGCTATCTATTTGTGATTTAGAATTTGAAGAGAAATCCGCGATATGTTAATTCGAGTTATTCCCAAAAATTTAAAAAATGCGGTTTCAAAGAAAAATTAATATCTCCCTAACAATTGATGCTATTGAAATGATACTTTTGTATTTTTGACAGCTGTCAATCGAATGATATCCACAGAAATTTGTAGGCCGCCCAGATTTTGAGTAATTCAAATGGGGTCTTGGAAAGCATGTTGTTTGAAGGACCCTAGCATAGGAAGCATTTTCGACCCATACCCAAAAGAACTTTTCTTTCTAGAATAAAGTAAGGAACTGGCCCATGAACTTGTTTACGATATTTTGATGTTTTCTGTCACAAATTTTGGAGCCCTGAACCAATGAAAAGCCATTTTTTTCGAAAAGGGCGCATTCTATCGATGTCAAACATGAGTACCATTTTTACTTAAAAAACATAAGATTTTCAGATTCTGGAATCAAATTTGAGAAAAAACTACTTACAAAAATGTTTGAGTAAATTTTATCCTAAGCCCCTGCTGTACGAGACGCTTATGATCAAAATTTTGAAAGTTTCTCCACAGTAGTAAGTAAATTCAGCATTAAAGACTTAGTAAAGATTCCAAATTTCACGTTGCTATCTTTAACCGTTTTGAAGATATTTAGTAAAAAACACTTTCAAAATGCCCCTCTAAGGAGCCTTAGCTCCCTTAGGACTCATTTTTCGACTTATGTTCATAGGGACTTTATTTCATTTTTCATAGAAGAATCAACTGGTAAAGTTTTGTCCACTAATTTCGGGACACCCTGTATAACTGAGGAAAGAGCACTGTTTTATCAAGGTGAATACTATTACAAATCATTAAAAATTAAAATTTTGATAACTGATGTTTGTTTTAAAACTCTCGACGGTGTCATTTTTGTTTTCTTTAAATATTCACTCGTCAGTACAGTTTTACCACAAAAAACACTCATCATTTACTTTTCCTACCTAGGGGAAAATAACGGACGCATAGGTATTTTACTTAAAAATCCGGTTCCTAAATAAGGCAAAAAGCAACTTTTTCTTTAATTCTGTGAGAGAAAAATGTTCACTCGGTGCATCTGCATAAAATTTTGATACTTTTGTTCGGTTTTATTGCTTCCATAGGTGGCCCCTTCTATGATGGGTGAGCCTCATAACCCCCGAGTTATACCTTACCATCAATAATCTAAAATTTCTATGGATAATTTTATAAAATAAGCTTAAATTTATGAAAAGAAATACAAAAAAGTATACCAAAATTTTGAATCTTTTTTGACGCGAATCACAATTCATTCCAAAACGATAATAAAAATTAAAATCCGTTTTGGTTTCAAAATGTTTGGAAATTGTATTTATTGACTTGTTTGGGAATAATGATAAATTGTGAACTTGAGAAGATAAACCCCTAGTTTAATTATTGGTTAAGAATATCGTTTTCCGACGGTTCGCCGAGAACCAGCTATTCAGGAAGTGCCGCCTAATTTTAAATAATTGATAATAATAAGTAGGATGCACCGGTTCTCGTGTATTAGCTAAATATTTAAAGCCAACTTTCTTGAACAAACCCATCCTGCATACCAGCCCCACTTTATGCCCTTTATGTAAATTTATAGTTTCAATTCTCTCGTAATTAATATAATCTTACAAGAAAGCGTGCTAGCGTCGTGTTCCGGCTGGTGATTTTAAAGGAGCTCTGTTATTCCAAAACAAACATTTATTGTACGGTGGACAGGAGAATAATGCTAAGCAGGTGGTCGAATACAATGCAATTATCATCAACAAGATAGCTAGATAGCTATCTTTGTTTGTACGTATTCATACTGCACGCTCTATGTTTAACAATTAGCAGTCAGATCGTAAATATCGCGTGGATAAATTAGTTAAAATTTTTAGAGGAAAGTGTCGAAGAAAACAAAGAATTAAAAGTTGGCTCAACATTGCACCATCCTTGGTTCAATCAGCATAGATCATCTAAAGAAGCCGTGGCATATTCTGTCAGGTAGCTGTTTTAAAAATGGGGTCACTTCGACCACACCTTATAATTACAGTGTGTGCTCTCGGAGGCGATGAGGCAACCTCTCCGTCTCTCTCAAGACAATGACTGGTGGTGACTTATAGCCCCTTCACACTTACGCCTGGGCAAGAACCATCTAAATTACTAATCTTAAGTGGTCAGCCGGTAGTGTTTATGGCACATGCACACCACTGGAATTGTTTTTAACCGATTTTTGCAACACCGACCATTGTCCGTTTTTATCTCGTGCCCTCTAGCTGCGCTATTCATTAGTTCTTTCAAAACTAATCTGGTCATTGTCTCGGCATTGTCATTTTTAACGGCGATTTCTATTCGTTGCAGTGAAATCATTACAAGATCGAGTCCAGGAGCTATGCTCAGGTGTTCGCTACATGGTGCTTGAAAACCAAAACGATTATAATTCATTGTTCCAACATTGCGTTTGTTGCTCTAACTGGGACAGCAACGCTGTTACCAATTTTTTCCATCAGCTGTTGAGTCACTGCAGGACTTCTTTTTTCTTAGCCAAGGAGGAACAAGCGGTTTAGCGCTGTCATCACCTCTTGATCCTAGATCGATCATGTACGAGGTTTGACGTATAAAAGTTTACAGTGTGTACAGAGCAGAAAAGGATCGATAGAAATGTCAAATCTTTCAAGATTTTCTTGGTTTGGTACATGGCTGGTGATAGCTAACTCATTTCCATTTTTCTCCACATTTGATCTAGAAATAGACTTCTAAGCTAGATCTACTATCTACTATACCATTTTTTTCAGACTCAGTCTAGCCTCTACAAACCAGAAACCCAGCTTTTACTGCAATTTAATAAATTGTCAGTCACTGTTGTGCGTGAGAAACTTCTTAAATCATCTACGCTAACCTACGATCTTGATGATCTGTCGATCTTGATCGACATCCTGATTCGTCTCTAAGCTTCAAAAAATGTATAGTATATAGTATAGTATATAGTGAGGCATAAACCCATGGTACACTCCTTTTTTTTCCTTTATTTTTTGAGTAAAATTTTCAACCAGCAACCTTGGAACTTGGAATATCGAATGCACTTTTTGGCATAATAACCACTTTTTTTTATTTGCGGTTTTGCCGGAAATTACATCAATTTTCGATTTTAAAATGGAACTGTAGATAGGTATATCACAAAATTTTTGGAATCTGCCTACATCATTTTTGAATCCAATGATAGGTAGGACACAAAGGGACATTTCAACTATCAAAAGAATTTTTGGGCCCATTTTAACCTCCCCACAACCATATAAAAATGGGAGGTTACTGCAATCACTCCAAAATTCGAAATTGAGATAACACCAGATCTTTACGTTTCAAGGTCCCAGGATCACAAAAAAGTGGTTTTTAAAAAATGTCTGTGTGTATGTACGTATGTACGTATGTAAGTATGTGAGCAAGATTCCTCGTAAACTACCGCACAGATTTTCACGAAATTTGGCATGGAGGTTAGTGTTAGCCTTCTGGTGAGCCCAGTTAATTTTGTTGCCAATCTACAAACGCCAAGTGCCTTTTTGGCGTATTAACTAAGAAATTTGACTGATGAACACCAATTTTTCTTATCAGCATGCGAAAGGTCTTCAAATTCTGTGTCTAAAAATGTATTCACACTTGGCGCCTTTTTGGCATAAAATCGAGAAATTCGAAATTTCGAAGCAACATTAGATAATACGCTACAGCCAAAACTGCTTAATCGAATTGGCTGGAATTTGGTAGGTAAGGACACACAGTACCCGTCTAAGAGCTGATTTAATTTTGGTGGTCATCGGCCAACGGCAAGTGCCAATTTGGCATATCAACTTTGAAATTTGACTAATAAACTCCCATTTTCTTCATCAGAACATGAAATATCTTCAAATCTCGTTTCCAAAAATGTCCTCAAACTTAGTGCCCTTTTGTCAAAAAATCATAAAATTTTGAAAAATACCAGTAGTAGTATTTAGGTATAGCAAGTAAGAAAATTTACTTAATTCTGGTGGCAAACGACCAATAACAAGTGCCTTTTTGGCATGGCGTCTATGAAATTTGAGATATGACCACCATTTGTTTTATCAGCACATGAAAAGTCTTCCAATTTTGTTTTCAAAAATTCAATTAAATTTAGTGCCCTTTTGGCAATAAGTAATAAAAAATTTTAAAAATTACCAAAACACTTAGGTAGAGACTGAATTGAAATTTATGGGTGGTAGGATTGAATCATTCACCAAGTGGGGAGGTTCTAGCCGCTTCCGTAGCTGCCCATTTTTTATCTTTCAATCTAGAAGGTTGTGACCCCTCACTTGCTAGAAAAATACCAATGCACTATTTGAAGGCAATGTTAATAAGGCATCTTCACAAATGTTTGTTTTCATTTTCATAGCTTAGGGTTCTTTTTTACTTTTGCGGCTGAGGGGGCGATACCTGGTGTACTTAGTGCAAACCATAATGTTCATAACGTGCGACAAATCTGTTGGAAAACGTGCCCTCTCGTAACAGCGAATTGTGTGTTCTCTAGAACTACTCCTTCTTAGAGCCCTGCACGGGCCGGGCCGGCCCGGAAAAAGCCCGGCCCGGCCCGGGCCCGATACGGGCCGGGTCTAATATTGTCGATTAATGTCGTGGACATGGGCCGGGCCGGGCCCGCATACGAATCGAAACGGGCCGGTCCGGGCCCAAAATGATTGCAATTGCAAATTATTCGAATCAAATCTCGTTTTCGAAATAATATATTTGGTTAAAATATACGATCATTTAAACGGCAAATTGTTGATCAAAAACGTCGATCTGAGATTTCGCAGCGTTGCATTTACTGATGTCGGCTCGCAGGTTTCAGGTTTCTAGATAACAACAATAAATCCTAAATTATATTACGTTACGCTTTAATCAGTTTTGACTCAGGATTCAGCTTTCAGATTTTGAAATATTTATGGTAATGTAAAAAATATATTCTGGATTCTGAAACTAAAGTTATCATGAAGGTGAGTATCAAATATCGTAAACTCTTTTAAGGAACGCCTAATTTTTCTGCATACATACAAGCTGCCGGGCCGGGCCGGGCCATTGCCGGGCCCATATATCAGTCGGGCCGGGCCGGGCCGGGCCTGACACCATATGTACGTAATTCAGATCGGGTCATACCGGGCTGTGACTTCTGAGTAACGGGCCGGGCCGGGCCCCTAAAAATCGGCCCGTGCAGGCCTCTACCGGGCTTCTACTACGGAATCTTAAAAATAATCTGCTTTAAGCGGGGATCGATCTGTACCTGCGGAAACTCGCCGCAATAACACAGGATCCGGGCTTTTTGAAAAAAAAAATCAAAAGCTTGAGTCACACGATGCCAAGACGGGTTTTATTATCTCGTCGAATTAAATTCCTTTTACATGAAGAAATTGAAAAACTCTGTGCACTTTTTTACAGTTGTTTCTTCCAGTGGTCGGACGTAATGCATTACTGTAATGAAATTACTTTAGCTGGTAATGAGTAATTGTAATTACTTGTAATTACTTTTTTAAAATAGTAATTGGTAATTGTAATGCATTACATTTTTTTAGTAATTGTAATGGAAAACCATTACTTTTTTTACCCTTAATTGATAAACGCAAAAATAAAACTTTTATGAAAGATGTAATTCTGTGAAATGAAATAACCACCACAGGAAGTAGCTAGGTACTACTGGTATCAGAGTTAACCCTAACCCAGTGGGGGGTTCTGTTTACCTACCGCCTCAGAAGCAAACATTGATGCATTCTGGAGAGGCTTTCCTGGTATTTTTTTTAAGTAGCGATATTCTCTGCAATTACTCCGGATTAAATATTTCTATAGAATTGAAATAATTTGCTAGCTGAAGAAAATAAAACTAACTTTAGCCATCTCAAGCAGTGGTAAATTTTGAAACGCAATTGTTATTCAATTAAATTAAAATTAAATAATAAATATACTGTTTTAAAATAATACACCTACAGGTTTTTATAACGTGGCATTTTTTAAAATTCCAATTAGAGTTGGCCGTGTCTGGAATGACGTATGCTTCAATTTACTGCAGATCTCAAAATCTGTCAGCTACAATTAGAAATTTAAGAAATGTCACGTTAAAAGTAATGTACAGGGTGTCTCAGAACGCTCGCACCAAATTCTAATGGAGTATTCAGGATTAAATTCTGAGTCGATCGGCGTTTTTGAAAATTTCCAGGGCCCAATAGTTCTCAAGTTATAAGAGATTTAAGAGGACCAATCAGATTTCAGCTTTGAGTTGCTTTATAAGGTAATTTAATGCTAGATGCACTATTTCCTATAGGTAACAAGATACATCAATGAAAATTTATACTGTTGTATCTTGTTACCTAGGAAATAGTGCATCTAACATTAAATTACCTTATGAAGCAATTCAGAGCTGAAATCTGATTGGTCCTCTTAAATCTCTTATAACTCGAGAACTATTGGAGGCTAGAAAATTTCAAAAACACGCATCGACTCAGAATTTAATCCTGAATACTCCATTAGAATTTGGTGCGAGCGTTCTGAGACACCTGTATAAAGTAATGCATTACATTTATTGAGTAATTAGTAATTGTATTGCATTACTATTTCGACGAAGTAATGTGTAATGGTAATGAATTACTTTTTAAAAGTAATGTTCCGACCACTGAATTATACAAATTATTCACACCAAATTTCAAATTTTGACGATCTGCCAGAAAAGGAAACGTTGATTACATTTTTGAAAAGCCAATTTTTTTGTGTATCCAGTGGAGGTGTTAAAATCCAATATGCCGGCTATAAGAAAAAGTTCCATTTGCTTATCATCAACTGTTAGGAAGCTATTAATTTTTCTTTATAATCGCGATTTTCAGTTTTTTCAGGGTAACTCAGTTACGAATCAAGATATCAGAGAATTCTTTATGGATTCTTAATCACCCTCAAACAATTATTGTAGGCTATACCTTACCATACAATATGTAACGGGTGTCCTAAAAAAATAAAAACGAACTATTTTTGGTAATAACTCGTGCATTTCTCATCCGATTTGGATGAACCTTAGTGATACTTGTCTCAAAGGCTTATTTCAGGGGCGTGGGGATTGGTCAATTATCAATCAGTCATTATGAGACTCACATAACTTTGAAGGACGTTCATTTTTCTTTAAGAATCTATTTTTAGAAGTTAATTTGGTTTACGCATTGATTTTCTGTGATTATTTAAAAAATATGTTTTCACAATTTTTCACGCATGCAGAATGACCATGACGAAAGTAACAATGAAGCAACAAGAGGATGACATGAATTTAAGACTCATATTTTGAAGGAAAATTTATACGAACATAGAATACGGATAAATTTTCTTTCAAAATATGAGTCTTAAATTAATCTCATCCTGAGTCTCATCCTTCATCTACAAAATGCACTTTCAATCACTTCGTTAGGCACTCGTAGCCTCCTGTGGCCAGGAAGTCCCGAGCCGCGAAAATGGTATTTTTAAACCATTCGAGGCCCAGCCTTAAGCTCAAGCATCAAACCGACCTTTTGAGCCTTCATCGTGCAGGTAATAAAATAAATCAATTTTTTTTCCTGACGCGCGGTGATGATATCAGTAAGGATTCTGCTTTCAATTAAAATGCTCCCATTTAAGTCCTGGACAAATTAACAATAATTATTCGAAACTACCTCGTAATGGTATAAAGTTACGATGCTTGCAAAATTCCTAAACCCAGCGATGATACACGTTGTAATTATTTTGTACATTGAGATCAATTTATTTCACCAAATGCCTTCTAATAGTCGAAAACCTGCAATTATTGAATTGCTTCACGGTAATTCTATCGGTCTGCTCCTTTCAACAGCCGTTAGCATCGAAATAACGTCATTAGAGTGTCGATTTCATTGTCATAACAATTTAGAACAAATATCCTCTAACCACGAGATTGTAAAACTCTATACTGGCCACTAATCAATTGTTCACAGATAAAGAAATTAGTGATGAAAAAGAAATCGCATTGTTCCTCAATTAGAATTACGCAAGATTTCCACAAAATTCTACGTGCTCCCTGGATTTCTACCATTTACAGTTTAATCGAATTGAACTGATGCATGGCCCATATTAGAGGCCGAATCGTGGGTGGTCTTTTGTTTTATACTCATCACCCTTGCCAAGAAGACAACCGACAACATATGAACATCGTACTAACAAGTATTTGAGATGCACGATTGAGTTCCATGGCGATTGATTCCATCCGCAACGATGATTAAATGCTGTCTCTTCGTCGAACGAATTATAGGACGATTAGGGAGAGATGCACGTTAACGGATTTTATTGTTGAAGGTTGGAAGACAAAGGCGGAGACGAGGAAATTGTGAAAGCATAAAATTGCGGTTTTATTTCCTCGAAATTTACAGATCACGAAAATTATTTTATTTCATGAAATCAATTTTAAGCAGTCCAAGTAGGAAAAGGTTTGCCAAGGCAAAACTTCTTTAACAGCAGCCCAAAAAAACGTCCTCGGGGTTCTGGTCTATTATGACTTATGAGAAAACGAAACCAAAAAAGTTGAATCGTATTTTCAGAAAATTACGATGGTTTCAATCTATAAAAATTATCGTTCTTCGAAAACAGCTATACAAGAAACAACATAATGTAGGGAGAGATTTTATTTTAGGTTTATTTTTGAAACCCTATAACTTATATACCCTACCCTAAAAAAAAACGCATTACTTACCTATATCTACAAAGCAAATCGACATATTTGACGAAAGTTCAGAATCTTCACTGCTTTATGATTTTTGGGGTACCTACTGAATCCGGGAAAGTTATGAATTTTTTAACTTTGAAATGTGAAATGATGGTCGTCGACACTTACTAAAATAGAAAATCGTCAATAATTCCGAGCAGCAATTTTTTTTGTAATCTATTGTAATCTATTATTTTGTATATTTAATTAAGTAAAAACACTTTATTATTCACGCCTTAAGGCTGGGCCTCAAATGGTTTAAAAATGACATTTTCGCGGCTCAGGAATTCCTAGTCACAGGAGGCTACGAGTGGCCTAACGAAGTGATTGAAAGTGCATTTTGTAGATGAAGGATCAGACTACAGGATGACATTAATTTAAGACTCATATTTAAAAAAAAAAATTATTCGTATACATTTTTTTTCAAAATATGAGTTTTAAATTAATGCCATCCTGTAGTCTGATCCTTCATCTACAAAATGCACTTTCAATCACTTCGTTAGGCCACTCGTAGCATCCTGTGACTAGGAATTTTGAGTATGTATCGGTTTCAAAGGTGGAGCCCGATGTGACCACCTAAGTGACTTTTCGAGTGCCAAAAGAATTTTCGAGGCCATTTTAACCTCCCCACAACACAACCATATAAAAATGGGAGGTTATTGCAATCACTTCAAAATTCGAAATTGATCATTACGTTTCAAGGTCCCAGGATCACAAAAAAGTGGTTTTTAAAAAATGTCTGTGTGTATGTACGTATGTGAGCAAGATTCCTCGAAAACTACCGAACAGATTTTCATGAAATTTGGCATGGAGGTTAGCGTTGGCCTTCTGGTGAGCCCAGTTAATTTTGTTGCCAATCTACAAACGCCAAGTGCCTTTTTGGCATATCAACTTTGAAATTTGACTGATGAACACCAATTTTTCTTATCAGCATAAGAAATGTCTTTAAATAGAATTTTTGGTATAAAATCAAAAAATTCGAAATTTCGAAGCAACATTAGATAATACGCTACAGTCCAAACAACTTAATCGATTTGGCTGAAATTTGGTAGGTAGGAATACCAGTACCCGCCTTAGAGTTGGTTTAATTTTGGTGGCCATCGGCTAACGGTAAGTGCCATTTTGGCATATCAACTTTGAAATTTGACTAATAAACTCCCATTTTCTTTATCAGAACATGAAATGTCTTCAAATATCGTTTCCAAAAATGTCCTCAAACTTAGTGCCCTTTTGTCAAAAAGTCATATAATTGTGAAAAAACCCAGTAGAAGAATTTAGGTGTAGCAAGTAGAAAAATTTACTTAATTTTGGTGGCAAACGACAAGTGCCTTTTTGGCATGTCGTCTATGAATTTTGAAACAGACCACCATTTGTTTTATCAGCACATGAAAAGTCTTCGAATTTTGTTTTTAAAAATTCAACTAAATTTAGTGCCCTTTTGGCAATAAGTAATAAAAATTTTGAAAAACTACCAAAACACTTAGGTGGAGATTGGATTTCGTAGCTGCCCATTTTTTATCTTTCGATCTAGATGGTTGTGACTCACGTATTATCCTGACGGACCATAGTACTACAGGAAACATCGAAATCACATGAAAAACATCATTGGTATTGGTATCTACTAAACGGTAAAAGATATGGAGTCGGTTAAATTAGAGAAAAGTTGCGCTATTTCTTGGTGATTAAGAATCTGAAGAGAATTATCTGATATCTTGATTCGTTCCTGAGTTATCGTGAAAAATCTAAAAACTGCGATTTTAGAGACAAATTCATCTTTCTTGCAACTGATGTCATTTTAATGAACTTGTAACTTTTCTGACAGCTGTGAATTGAATGATATCGAGAGGAATTTGCAAAATTTTGAAGAATAACAGTTAAATTTTCTTTTCCTTAGGACCGCCAGACTGGATTTTAACACCATCGAATGCGCCAAAAAATAGCTTTCCAAAAATATACCTAATCAGCAATCAATATGGACGTTTTTGAAAAAATATGTCAAAGCTTAAGTCACACGGCCCCATGACGTATATTATTACCGTTGAATTCAATTGTTTTCATTTATACCAATTTTCAAATTTTGACGATCTATCAAATAAGTTCATGTTGCTTACATTTCTGAAAAGTCAATTTTTTGTTTATCTAGAAGTGTTAAAATTCAATATGACGGTCATAAGAAAAGAAAAAGTTGACTGCCGTTGCTCAAAATCTAGAAAGCATAGAAAATTTCTGACAATGCTATTCAATTGATAGCTGTCAAAAACGTAAAAGTCCCAAGTTTCAGAAAAATAGCGATATAAATTTTTCTTTAAAATAACTCAGGAACAGGAACTAATCGAGAATCGAGATATCGGGAAATTCTCTTCAGATTCTTAATCACCAAGAAATATAGCGCAACTTTTCTGTAATTTAACCGATTCAATATATTTTACTGTTTAAGAGATGTCAATGGTGAACTCAATGAAAAAGGAACCACCCCGAATACCACTTGAAAGTACAAATAATAAACAATCTATCCATGTGCCCATTATTTTGCAACTGGTACCAATCAAATTGGAAATTAGACACAGAGAAGAATTTAAACAAACAAAATTAATTGTAAGGTATATATGTAAGTAAGGTATAGGGTTTCTTTTTGACTTTTACGGCTGAGGGGGTGGTACCTGGCGTGCCTATTTCAAACCACAATGTTCAACGCGCGGCAAATGTACTCATGAAATCTTAAAAATAGTCTACACCTTAAAAGGAGATCGGCCTTTACCAGCGGAAACTCGCCTCAACAATAGAGGGTCCAATTGGCTATTTTCGAAAAAAAAAATAAAACAAATATTAGGAGGTACTAAGCCACCCAAAGAAGCAACCACGTAATTTTTGTTTAATTTGAAAAGAGCCTCTCGGATTGGTTACATTTTTGAAAAGCTGATTTTTTTGTCTGCCTAGTGGTGTTAAAATCCAATATGGCGGCCATAAGAAAAAGAGAAGTTAACTGCCGTTACTCAAAATCTAGGAAGCCTAGAATGTTTTTTTCAATGCCCTTGAATTGACATGTCAAAAATATGAAAGTTCCAAGTTTCACTTAAATAGTATCCACTGTTAGAGAGCTGTGAATTTTAGATAGGTATCTGAAATAATAAGAATTGACAGATCACCTACAGTGTGTCTCACTTTAGACGGCAACACCCCTGTATCTTTGTTGTTTTATGGAATATCGTAACAATTTCTTTCTTGGATATAGACCTCAGAAAGTTGTGTTTTTTTCAAAAATATAACCACAGCCTACTAAGAACAAAAACAAATACCAAAAATCCGAAAAACCTATTAGGCATTTTTTTATCGAAAAATATTATTAAGAAAAGTTGCTCAGGATAGCAGGATAGAAATGGGTAAGTCCGGAGTTTCAGGCCAAAATAAAAATGTTGAATTTCTGTAGGAAAAAATGAAAAATATCGAAAAAGTCAATATTTTTACAACAACGACAGGGTTGCTGCGTAATAGAATACAATTGAAATGAGTTTGTTTGACCAGTTGCTATTAGCTATGGCTCGGCAAAATTTAAGAATCGCAGAAAAAGTTGAAATTATTAAGATTAACAAATGTCAAACAAACTTATTTCAATTGTTTTTCATTACGATACGAGTTTTCGATATTTTTGCCTTTTTCCTCCAGAAATTCAACATTTCTATTTCGGCCTGAAACTCCAGACTTGCCCATTTTGGGTCATCCTGAGCCTAAGGCGAATTATTATCGCACTCGGATTTTGTAAAACTCGGGCCTTTCGCCCTCGTCCAACTTTATGAAACGTGTTTTTAATATACTATTTTGTTAAGGCGCTGTCGTTTGATCCGCTCCTGCACTTTTTCCAAGATTGGCCCAGTCTTAACCGGCAATGTTGTCCGCGATCAGCTGGTGGGGCGGAGCTAGTGACGTCACTGCCGAAATCCGAAATGAGTATCTATTAAGTCAGTATCTTTGATTGATAGTGGACTAAAGTGAGATTGAAACCAAACCTCTGATAGGTCTTAGTTACCGTCATCCATCAGTAAATCCTAACAGCAGCAGCTAACCATTTCGATTTACTCTTAGGTCATATATCTTCGCGTGTGGTGAGCGCGTCCGATCGTTTCAACACACACAAAAAAAATCATATTCAACAGCATAGCGGATGGTGATCTAATAAATTCTTAACACAGAGGCTTGCCCGAAGTAGTGGTAGGTTAAGGTAGCAACTGGAGGCATTCAAGTCAGGGCATTAACCGTATCGACATAGCACAAGCCACCTACGCCTTTAGGCATTCAATGACCGAAACAGAATCATTCGATATGTAATTGAGGGATGTCAGGTGAACATCAGAGTTATGCGGGTCATCATTATCATTAAAGTGCCAACTATAATGAACCAAATTACCAGAATGGCCATCGATCAAATTTGTAACAGCTACCATTTAAGCGGAATTGCGTCGATTAATCAATGGTTATTTTGAAAATATCCTGCCAATGTTATTTCATAAGGTTGATTTAATTACCTCACCTAGTTGATTCCATATTATTGTGTCATAGAATTCTTTGATCTAATTTTCATATTGTTTTAAAAGGATGCCGATCAATCGTTAATTCCACATTTGTCATTATCTATCCTTGAAATTAAGGATCTCCGGCTACCGCTGAATTCCGAATGATACTGAAACCTACGCTTGTTATAAGAAGAAATATGGGCAAAATTACAGATTGCATATAAATATTCAATAGAGTACAACACTTATGACAGAAGGCAGTAAATATTTATTTCCTTGAACTTATTATGCATTAATCTTGATGCCGCAGGATTTGCATCCCGCTGCCACTTTTTTGCATAGACTTTCTGTTGCTTATTAGGGGTTGTTCTACTTTTTCTTTTTCACCGACTCTGTAAATATAGCAATAGCAAAAAAAATATAAAAAAATGAGCTTTGTCTAGATTTAAACTCGGATCCAAAATACACTGCATTAAAATTGCGGTCCTCATGCCACACCCAGCCTTCGACAGATTGTATGTGAAGAGGGTTAATTCAATCACAAAGTACGTCCAATACATACCTATACCTCATAATAGGTCCTGTAAGGCACTGGTGGGGATTTACTGAGCTTGATCATTTATATAAATTAGACATTATACCAAGATATACCGGGTGATTCAATTTGGTATTCGCCCCCCCGTAACTATTTTATTGCAACAGGAAAATATATAAAACCATATATATTTGTAAATTGCATGACAAACTCCATGAAGTGACGTCAATAAATCGTCAATATGATGACATTATGTCAAAATGACGATTGTCAACTTTTTTTCTTCAAATGACATGCTGTATATTTCTTAGCGGATTCTTGTAGACGTTTTTTTTCTACATTTAATTATGTAAAAAAAGTTCACAGTTTCACTAGAAAAATTCCGAAAAAAAAATTATTTTATTAGGCATAATTTGAAAGTTTCTTGTCAATAAACGTAGTGAGCCGTGGAAAAAATTGAATTATGATGGTGTTGCCTAATGTCGCCCTCACACGAAGGGTCCTGTTTTTCAAAAATTATAATTGATTTACCTGTTAGATCGTTAATAGTAATAATGTTATTGTTATTCACTAGTTATAAGGTAAATGGGGTATTATTGTTATTAAAAGGGTAAGTAATAATAATTCTTTGAGAAACTACGGTCCTTGCGATGTGAGTGACTTAGACTACACTATAATTCAATTTTTTCCATGGCTAACTACTTTTATTGACAAGATACTTTCAAATTATGCCTAATCAAATCAATTTTTTTTTCGGAATTTTTCTAGTAAAAGTGTAGACTTTTTTTACATAATTGAATGTAGAAAACAAATGTCTACAAGAATCCGCTAAGAAATATACAGCATGTCATTTGGAGAAAAAAAATTGACTATCGTCATTTTGACATATGTCATCATATTGAAGATTTAATTACGTCATTTAATAGAGTTTGTCATGCGATTAACAAATATATATGGTTTCATAAATTTTTCTGTTGAAATAAAAAAGTTACAGGGGGGCGAATACCAAACTGAATCACCCGGTATAAATAAACATGTTTATTATTGAGTAATTCCAAAAAACTTATGCCTACATTTCAGTAGGTATATAACGAGATTCTCATCAGTATAACGATAATAAACAAAAAAAAATGCAGCAGAGAAGCGGCTGTAACCTCCCCATCGCGTAGGTCTTTGATTTCCTTGTCTTGTATTTAAAATTTTAAATTTGATATGCCTAAATGGTACTTTCCGTTCATCAACTGCTTCCAAAAGCCCTTCAGCTGTTCGACTAGTCACCCAATCTCCTTGTACCAAATTTCAGTCCAATCGATCCAGTAGTTTGGGCTATAATGTGTTTTTAGGGTTATTACAAAATTTCGATTTTTTTACCCAAAGGGCATAAGTGCGAATGAATTTCGTCTTATTTAAAACCAGAATTTGAAGACGTTTCTAATGGTGCCAATAAATTTTTCACAACTTGTTTTAGATGATTAAGTGTGTATAATTTTAAGTTTGAAAATTGATGCGCCAAAACGGCACTTGTGTCGTTCGTCGAATGTCTTCAAAAAATTTTCTGCTATTCGAAGTGCAATACCATCTGCATGTGCAAAATTTCAGGCAAATCGCTCCAGAGGTTTGGGCTGTATCGTGTTTTCAAAGTGCGTTAAAAATCTCGAATATTTGTGTTTCTGTCAAAAAGGCATTAAGAGTTAATACATCTTTAGAGGCAGAATTTGAAGGCCTTTCTTATGGTGACGTCAAAAATAGGTTTTTGTATTTAAAATTTCAAAATTGATGTGCCAAAATAGCACTTCCAGCTCTATGACTTCAAAACGGAAACGGAACGGAAATGGACTTCTGCATTGTAAACAAGGTGACACAAATACGTGCCATAGTGGTACGCGGAAAGAGTCCTGCCAGACCTTACTTACAACCTCCATTCTCAAGTTTCATTTAGACCTCATTTAACAAAAAAAAACTATTATTAAATTATATTCCCATTATAACACTACAACTCAAAATTAATTATTCACATGATGTTGAACACATTTTGCTACTGTGGAATTTAAAATGTGTTGTAGAAATAAAACACTGGAGGGAAATTTGACAACATCACAACCTGTAGCTTACAATCACTGTGCATAACATTATAGGTATCTCTGGTCACTGCGCATTTTCCTTCACAAAATTTAGAACTTTGATTTTATGATCAGAATTCTGGTTACAACGGGGCAACCTCTTTTACACGGACAATAATTTGGAACAGAAATTCTATGTCCACTATTCTGTTTCTATTTCAAAAAGCGATCATGAATGGACATCAGATTGAAATTTTATTTTTAGGTCAAATATAAGGGATCCTGAAAGCTTCACGTGCAAAACAAATGATACGTAATGATGAATCATTATACTATCAACTGAATCTATAGTGAGATTTTTTGAGACTGGCGGGTCTGGTCGTAAAACTATATGTACCCTTGAGTTCTGGTTGCGGCAAACCATCTCGAAATCATCAGACGCTTGTATTGCAGTTTTATAATCTGGTGCGCGCGCTCGATAGTTATGGAGGTTCGAATGCCAGCCAAACGGCCGCCCAGTTTTATTCTTGACCTCCATAACTATCGAGCGCGCGCGCCCGATTGCAAAACTGTTTGCCGCAACCAGATTTCAAGGGTAGATATTGTAACGTTATATTTTTAACCCCCTTACTAACCCAGGTTTCTAGATTTGTTACGTTAACGAAGACCCCCCCTTTTTCGCTTGTTATCCTTTTGTTGTCCCGGATACTCGCGCTCCATTTTTCCTCAGCCATTCCTAGATTTTTCTCAACAATGCTAATCTTACATTACCTTCATAATAGCAGAATTATTTCCTTACTTACTTTAAGAAAACTGCCCAAAAAGAAGGGCGGAAAACGTATCGTTACAGAAGCCCCCCTTTTCTTTACCTTTCCCGAGAGAAAGCGTCAGCCTATCGGAAAAAGGGAACAGAAAACCAATGACACGATCGTTTTCTCACACACTTTATTCTGAGATTATACAGGAATGGGAACAATATGAGTAAGGAACGAGAATAAAGACTAATTACCAATGTCAATTAACAAAAATACTTAAAGTTAAGAATGGGGAGAGTAAAAAGGGACAAGATTGATTTGGTTGTGCTTTCCTAAACTTTCACCTGTATGCAGGTCCTCCAGGGAGAATACGTTTTGAAAGGGACCTGCCACAATTAGATAAGGGCCTTCGTACAGTAATTGAAATTTTTTATTTAAACCCTCCGATCCTTTTGCCAGATTATGACGCCTCAAAAGGACAGCATCACCTATTTGAAAAGAAATAGTCTGCTTTCTTTTCTGATATTTCGCCCTTCTAATAGCTTCGAACTTTAGATTTTCTTTAACTTTTTCCCGTACAACGTCGAGAGATTCCTCTGGAAAGCTGAGCATCTTTTGTAACACAACATCTAAAGAAAATGTCGGACGATTGCCGGTGAGGATTTCAATTGGAGCGTATCCAGTAGAATAGTGTGGCATAGAATTTAAACAGGATTCGATTTGAGGTAAGAACTCGGACCAACTTGAATGGTCGTTAAAGCAATAAGTCCGAAAGAAACGACCCAACTCCCTCATATATCTTTCTACAGGATTTCCCCTAGGGTTTCGCACCGAGGACATAACAACTCGAATTCCCTTCTTCTGTAGTTGAGTTTGCCACAGCTTTGACTTAAATTGAGATCCGTGATCACTTAAAATCGTAGTGGGTTGTAGGATGGGAAGATATTCCGTGAGGATTTTACCAGCGGAGATAGAGGCGGTTGCTCGTCGGAGAGGATACAATTTGACAAATTTAGAAAACACATCCTGTACAACAAAAATGTAACGAAAATAATTGGAAATTGGTAGCGGACCATAAAAATCCACTGCAATCAACTCACCAACAGCGCTAGGCAAAATAGATGACAGGGGACCTTCAAAGCTTCGATTTCTTCCCTTAGACTTTTGACAAATTTGGTGAGTTGATTGCAGTGGATTTTTATACTTTATTTAAATGTTTTGGTTTTTTTTTTTTAGAAAAATAATGTAAGGTAAGCTGTCCCCAACGAAAACAAAGCTTCAAGTCGACAATTTTCTCATATCTGAAGAGGTATTTCTGCTTCAACGCTACTCTCACACAGCTCTGGGATTTTTAAAACCTAGTATCCTGGTCACGGCACCATTTGTAACGTTATATTTTTCAACCCCCTTACTAACCCAGGTTTCTAGATTTGTTACGTTAACGAAGACCCCCCCTTTTTCGCTTGTTATCCTTTTGTTGCCCCGGATACTCGCGCTCCATTTTTCCTCAGCCATTCCTAGATTTTTCTCAACAATGCTAATCTTACATTACCCTCATAATAGCAGAATTATTTCCTTACTTACTTTAAGAAAACTGCCCAAAAAGAAGGGCGGAAAACGTATCGTTACTAGGGCTGTGCGATATCGGAATTTGAATATCGAATATCGATATTTAAAATTTAATCGATATACCGATATATCGATAAACCGATATATCGATATACCGATGTATCGATATATCGATATACCGATATATCGATATACCGATTTATCGATATATCGATATATCGATATACCGATACACCGATTTATCGATATATCGATATACCGACAACTAAATATACCGATTTATCGATATATCGCCTTATCGGTACTTATACAATTGTATCGACATCGTTACTGTGGTATTATATCTGTAATCGAGTAACATCTTAGTTTTAAGAGCTAGATAGGTATGAATAGGTAGCCCTTTTTCTGTAGTTTCTTGATGTTAGTTAGTTAATAATATTGAAATCAATTATTGATTGAATCGATTGGATTGGAGCGCTCAAACATTATTGTTTACGTTGTGCCCTGGAAAATAACGTAGGATTCGAAATAAACGATATTAGGACCCAAGGGTGCTTTGAAAAACATCAGTTGCGATGTCCAATTTTCTACAAGTCGTTTAAATAAGTAGAGTAATTCCTACCATCACTTGTTTAAATTGTTTATATACTAATTGTTTATACACTGCACGAAAATATTGATATCTCCAACGCAAAGATTCCTCAATTTTGTCAATTCATTTCAATGTTAGCCAGTTGTCAACAAATGTTGAATCAGGCCGAATACCTACTCCTACATTTAAAAGAAGTCAGACCTTCAGAAGTATCATTATAGGTATCGATATACGGGACACCGATATATCGATATATCAATAACTTATCGATATATCAATATATCGATATATCGATATACCGATATATCGATATATCGATATATCGATATATTATCGATAACTTATCGATATATCGATATTTCGATATTTCGGTATATCGATAACACACTTTTATCGTCGCAGGCCTAATCGTTACAATATAGTTTTACGACCAGACCCGCCATATCTCAAAAAATCCCACTATAGTACCTTTGCGTTTTTTGCGTGCTACCTTAAATATCAGTACTGAATTCTGTCGGCTGTCAAAAAATCACTGCGCATACGCCCATACATGGCAGCATGACGTCACGCTTAAAAGACCTAAGTCAGCAGTGACCGGTAGTCTAGCCGGAATGTAGGTATAAACCCAGGAATAATGACTGTCTTTAAATTTAAATCAAAAATTTTAAGCCTTTTACTACGGTCGCGCGAAAAATAGCAGCAGTTTGCATTTAAAATTTTAAGGTTTATGTGCCAATATGGCACTTTCCTTGGACCGATTTGGTCCAAAAAAATCTAACTAGCATTAATAAAATGTCCGCTGAGTATGTGTGCCGAAGGTTAAGAGATTAACAGACACAGACAAACATTTTCCTAAAACATTTTTTTTGGGTGCCCAGGACTTCTGCTTTTTCACAGAATTTGTAAATACAGGTGGCCGGAAATAACACTGAAATATTTCTAGGGATGACCCTACAGCTCAAAATATGAAAAAGTCCCTATAAATATTGGTTTCTCTTCTCATAAATAAGGGATAATGATGTGTTTAAAATATAATAATATTGATGGTTCCTCAGGGAAAGGGACGGACCTGAAACGGCCTGAAAAGGAGTTTTCCTGAGGTTTTTTCCCCGTCCTGAGAAACCATCAATATTATTAAGTTATAATGGACGAAGAATTTAACATCAAAAATTTAAAATATAATAAAATTGAGAGGGAAAGATTTATAAACGCCATCCTGTTTCGACCGTCATATTGTGAGTCAGGAAAAAAAAAAACGATTTCGCGTTTTAAAACGGTATCGGAAGTTATGCTATCGCGGACTTTTTTCAAAGTGGATCTTTTTATTGTAAGATAAGATCGGGATCCACCTCAAATGCGTTTAAGCAGAGTTTGCAAAAGAAGCACACTTTTTTACCCGAAACCAGAATAATTTCAGTAAATGAGTAAGGATTCATTTTTGGAAACATAATTTGAAGACTTTTTCGTGGTTTTATTGGAAGCGCTATATAAACGCAATAAATATATTGGACGCGCCCTGCAAACGTGTAAATCTAGAACGTCATGCAATTGGCCGATTTGCGTAAAATTTAATCTCGTAGTCATCATCTTCAATAGTTTCAGAGCTGAGTTTTTTATTTTATTTTTGGAAGCAGAATTTGAAGCCCTTAAGAGAAGAGAAGTACCGTATTCCGTAAACCGATTTGGCTAATCATCAGAATCCATAAACTTGTTTTAGTCCTAGCCCTGACAATATTTACGTTAGGATTATCGTTTGTTTTTTCAAATGAGGAATTAAAGTTTTACTTTGATATCACAATCCGTTTGTGAGTTAATTTTGTTGTCCACTATTTGTTGCTCATATTGCCTGCGTGCCTGTAACAGAAAATGATTGACTTTTTCATTTGAATAGACCAAGGTCCATTCAGAAGAATAAACAAAGAAAATTTTTAACAAACGCTCTGTTGTAATAACGTGGAAATTAAATGTTAAAAGCCCGAGATTATAGTTATTTTTCGAAAACTTAATGGATCATTAAAAGTTGATTGATAAGGTCGTGTAATGGGCTCGTTTATAATTTTGGTGGAATTTCGTCCATGATAGGTGTTGAGTCTTAAGTATTTCAGGTAGGTATGGCTTGTAGTTTGATTTATTTGCCTCAGCTTTAAATGACCAGAAACCAATAAATTATATTATTCAAAATAAACAGTTGAGCTTAATCGCAGTTACAAAGTATTTCAATAATGTGACTTTGATAGATTGAAAACCACGCCGTACGGTAATTAATGCCAGGTCCAAAAATTACTTACAACTTATTTCTGGGAGCACTATAGCATTAATCATTATAAAAAAGGACACTTGGGATAATTTCTCTTTCGTGCATGCTTTAAGATCTTGACACGTCCATGTGTGTAGGATCCTTGTGATGAATACTGACCTAAAAGCGAGCATGCATCAAGACAAATTACTTTTAAATTATAGATTAACATTTTTATTAGTGTAAAATTGAGCAACAGATTTTGACCAACAATAACGAGTGGCACGTACTATTTTTATCAGCTGTAATTTCGTTGCCCAATAACTATCAAACTGTAAAATTACATTTTATTACGGACACGCAAAATATCTGACGATGACAGTATGAAATTAAAAATCGACACGTTCGAGAATTGTTATTACAAGGACCCTTTTGCAATGATTTTATGCAATCTTTAAAACAGTTCGGGACGTAACAGATTGATGAAAAATGAGCGGTTTACTGATTTCTCCCCATAAAACAAAAAACTATAATGGGATTATACAGCGTAGAAAGTTGGATCGTAAAATTTATTATGTGTGAAATAATAAGAATTAGATGTAGTGACCTTTTGTTAGGAATTTTGCGTTGGTTTTTGACAACACCCTAACAATTGGTTACACTGTGCGCTGTCGGATTATTTTATCGTGGGTTAAGGAAGGGCGGAGCTGCTTCTTTACTAGCGCTATACTTCAAGCACATCACTCCGACTGTCAAGATTAATATAAAACGCAAGGATATTTCCTAGCTGCATGGGTGTATGGGCGGAGAAGTAAAGATTTTGAACTTTGAAAACGCATAAAAAGAAAATTTTAAAACAGGATATGAAAATGTCATCCACCAAATATTGGCGCATCCACCAAATATTGGCTCTTAAAAAGTCTGCCCTAAATTCGTTTATAGTCCAAAAGAGGTGGTATAAAAAATTGAAGCTCGTCTCATGCTCTACAAAAAAGTTACTATTCACTTTTGTCGTATAGAGTCGACAGTGTGGCCGTAAAGCGAAGCAAAATAAATGCGCGTCGCGTAATTTTTTTTAGTACAAATGTTATTTAGTGATTTTCATTGGTTACTAGGTACGTAGAATGGGGTAGGTATTTTAATTTTTTATACACTTTTTCGATTTGCTATTGTCGCTTTTTGATTTTACACGGATGGAAATTTTCATGAAATTCGCTTCTCAGCCAGTTCGCGGTACTAAACATACTTCACAGTTTTATCTTATATCCCGTGCATAAATATACCTGTAAAGTGGAGAAGTTCGTCTATAATGCCCTTAAAGTAGGCTTCTGCGCCGGACCACTCGGACACTATTCCAGTCATTTTAGCATTTTTTGGGAAAACTCCGCAGGGGGCTGTAATCTTGCACACAGGTTTCCATTATTGCATATTGCATATTAATGAAATATTATAAAAAAACCAATGAAAATCACTGAACAACATTTGTACTAAGAAATTACGCGACGCGCGCAGACTTACGTCGCGCATTCCTTTTGCTTCGTGTTACGGCCACACCGTCTACTCTACGAAAAAAGTGAATAGCTACTTTTTTGTAGAGCGTGAGACGGGCTTCAATTTTGTATACCACCTCTTTTGTCCAACAGCCAATGTTTTAGGAGATATTTGTTGAAAAATATTTTTAACAGTTCTTGGTGGCACATAATCGGAAGCCGTACACGGATTCTAGGGGACTTTTAGCATTTCATTTAAGACTATCAAATGAACGTGTGGACAAAAATTCAGCCCTCTGATCATTTTTCCGAAGTAAAATTCTATAATCACTGGACTATTATGGAATTCGTTCCCAAAGACAATCTCGGAGAAATATTATAACTAGATCTTACACAACCGCCAGTGATTGGCAATAAATTCAGCAAAATCCGACGACAAGTAGTTGGATCACAGTACATTTTAATAACTCGCAATTATGGAGTTATTTTAAAATTTAAATGAATTCAATAATTAGGTGTAATAGCGCAAACGACATTTCGTAACTTCAGGTTAACGAACGTACAGTTTCCTTGTCAATTTTTACCACAACCCATAGATTTCCTCGTAGACGACCTTGCGTCGAGGGTCCCCCGTTTTTGTTAGTTTCCAAAGGATTGAACAACAATTAATTAACGAGACCAGTAAGGAGAAACGAATTTTAATGCTCAATTCTGACTATGAATATTATTAAACGGTTTGCTTCAATTAAGTTAATTAAACCGGCTGCCTTTCTAGCCATCGGACATTATTTTCTAGCCGGAGAGCACACTCAATTTCACGTACTTACCCGACAACATTGATATTCATAAACAATTTATGTCACTTTTGCATTCTCTCGAGTAAATACGTCAATCATTGCGACCAAATATGCAAGTTTGTTGCATAAAGCTTCTTGTGGGAAATAATTTTTGCTTGTAAAAGGAAATGAACCAACGCCTTATTAATACAAGAAAAATTGCAGAATGTTATATTTTTTGCACATGCCAGTCATTATTTATTACTACAACTTGAAAAAAAAGTAATGAAGCTGGAGTTTTTCATTGTTGGATAGTTCCGGTTTTTATCCCTTTGTTGCATGGGTTCAAAAGCTGGGAATTATGCAACCAATCCTGCTTTCAGTTTCCTGCTGAAGTTGTTCTTTATGCTCGCAGAAACCTTAACCTTTAACATTCAATTAATTTAAATTAATTGTTTGTAGCTACTTGTCTATAGAGCTAATTTGCCGATGTGTCACAGAACACACATGGAAATTTATTGCATTTCTATTATAAAACATTTTATAGACTTTAAAAGTTAACAATTTTTACCAGTTAGAAAAATTTTGAAGGCAAAAATGCGTAGTATGAACCCGAGAGAGATTATTAGCTTAGAATTTATACAGCGATTGTCGGCTGGAGCACAAAAGAAGCGCCCGTCGCTTTAAGGCAGAGATACTATGCGGTATAGAAATAGTAATTTTTATAAATCCAATAAATGTCTTATTTAGCAGTGAGAAGCTTTCAGACCGACTTACTTAGCGTCAACTTTATCTATCAGCGGCATCTACACGTCCCGGAGTCCAATTATTTCCTGCATACAATAAATACATGATCACGCATTTTTGACGAAATATCGAAAAATGCAATCATGTGGAAGTAGCAACAACGAGGGCAGCAGTTTCGCAACGTGATCGATTTTTGTTGTTAGAGCCGTCGCCATAGAAAGTCTAATAAACGAAATGATTCGACAGTTTTAATCGATTCGATCATAATCGTAAAAGGCAAAAACTAAACGTGGTTGGTACTCTTGTCTTATGGGTTTCACTTTCTGATAATAAACGAGATAAACCTTGGATCAGTACACAATACTAAGAGGAGAATTTTTCGTGTCAGCTATACTGACAATCAAAGACAGCTCAATATAGAACAGCGGCAAGACACGCTGTATATCCGACAATCAATTACACGATTTAAATTTGTTATTAAAGTGAATATCGAAGTGCGCCGGCTTTTCTTATGCAAATCACGTTCTTTTTCTTGCGGGATTGTAACACAATAGGGTGCTTCTTCATCAACCATCAGACAATAGACAAACTACCAGGTTCCCATCAGCCTCGAGAAGATGAATGGCCGATATAAAAATCGCATTAAAATGCTGCCAATACCGCGATATAAAAAGTGGGTCGCACAATAAAGGATCTGATATTGTGCGATTGCATCGGCAATGCAATAAATAAATTCGTTATTGCCTTTATAAAGACAAAATTAAGTGTACGCGGTCGCAATTATTATCCTCTAACAATGATTAGATTTCAAAATTGTGGGTGGCGCTATTCATTATGTAATTAGCTGCGATAAATCTTAAGAATCCGACTAATTCGGGTTTACGATTATTTTTCTTCAAGGATTACGATTTTAACTAATAGTTTCAACAGACTAACCAACAACAGCATAAATCAAAAATTTTGCTCCTTTGAATTTCATTTTACAAATAAATGTATGTGTTAAATATTAAATATTTCCGCTCCTTTTCTTTATAATGTTCCTAAAAAGCTGATGCTGTTTTTGTACCTAATTAATTGTCCAAGATCGGTCCCTATAGATCAATGCTGGGGCTGCATTTCTTCTGCAAAATTTTTGTAACTACCTTGGTAACTTGGTAATTCTGGTTCAACTTCTCCCAAAAGAGTTATACCGGGTGGCCCATTCAAGTCGATCCAGTAGTAATAACTTTTGAACGGAATAAGATATCGACTTGCGGTTTTAGACAGATTCCTTGGCATTGAGGGGGACATGTTTCACCATAGCTTTGACCTTGTTCAGTTTGCGCATTTCACCCCCACCCCAATCAACGTCAAAATTTTAAATGGCAACATACCTCGAGTCATACATCAAATGAAAGCTTTTGAAAAATGTTATTCACTGTTCTAAGTTGTTTGAGAATGTAGCGAACCGTTTTCATGTTAGAGACAAAAATGTACTGTATTCGAATTTACTAAAATTAGAATTCCGTGGAAAGTTTTGAAAAACTTGATGAAAAATTTGTTGATATGTGGACTAAAAATGTGACTGTCTAGCGAGTTTAATCGTTATTAGCTTTGTTTGGACAGGTCACTATTGGTTCTCTCGTTGGTCCGTGTGGGACAGCTAAAATTAATGCTCCAAAAAAGCTAATAACAAATAAAACTCACTAGACATCCAGTCAGTCACATTTTTAGTCCACATATCAACAAATTTTTCATTGACTTTTTCAAAACTTTACACGGATTTCTAATTTATATTAAATTGCATTTTTGTCTCTAACATGAAAACGATTCGCTAAATTCTCAAACTGCTTACAACAGTGAATAGCATTTTCCAAGGGCTTTCATTTGATATACGACACGGGGTGTGTTGACATTTAAGATTTTGACGTTGGTTGGGGTGGGGGTGAAATGCGCAAACTGAACAATAAGGTCAAAGCTATGGTGAAGCATGTCCCCCACAATGCCAAGGAATCTGTCGAAGACCGCAAGCCGATATCTTATTCCGTTCAAAAGTTATTACGACTGGATCGTCTTAAATGGGCCACCCGGTATATGTAACTAGTGAGTAAAGTGCAACTTTTTTCACTAAAAGGAATGTTTGCCACACGACGTCGTAGACGGAGTGCGCAAATCCGACGAGTTACAAAAAGTTACTTTACTCATGAGTTACATACAAACATTTTTTTACGCCCGTAAAGATCAAATTGATTAACAAAAAAAATCTCTTCTCGGTTGTCATCGTTTACCCGCAAAAAAATATTGTTTTATTAGGAGTAAAACGGACATTTTTTGTGATGAGACCGGAAAGTTTCCGGGCAAATCACAAAAAGTGCGGTATATTAATTCCTAATAAAAATATGCTATTTTTTCTTCGAACATGGAAAAAATAAAGAAAACAGTATTAAAATTACTTGAAAGAAAACTTGACGTCTAGTGTTCACTGACGTTTGATGATTTTATTAAAAATTTGACGATTTGAAGTTTGCGAAATAAAAAATAATATTTAGGTATCCACGATTATTAATTAAATTATGCCATTGTTACGCACGTAACTGTGGGTACATACATATAATCCTGTTCATAAAATACAGCGTGACTTGTGGTCATAAGTCACGCTTCTATCACATTATTTCACAGCATCTGTAATGTTGGCTGCCTATCCAATGAACATCATGACGTTTCAAAATCAAGCGAAAGTGTGCCAAAGTAGATCTTCAAGCATCAAGCTGCTCCTATCATTTGTCATTTTTTTGTTTTTGTTGGTTTGTGTTTACAATTAATAAGTATAAAATAAAGTGATAAAAATGTTTGAAGAATATTTCAATAATCTTAGATAAATATATTTCAATAATTGTGGATAAAACGTCGTATTTAACTCGCACTAAGTTAGATTATGGGATGAGTATTTACCCAATTAAATCGGTCTACTAGTTTGGGCTATATTGTTTTTTAAAAATCACTTTTTTGGGTCCTGGAGACCTCAAAATGTATGCTAACGAGTAATGACTAGGAAGAAGGTGGCTATGCTGTAAAATTAATTCCGGAAACTTCAAAATACTTATGCCAAGAATCGGAGGAGTCAAATAAAAATTTGAGCAAGGGGGGAGATGAATTCTTGAAAATACGTCTTTGATTGTTACTGTTTGATTTTGTTGACTTCTGTCAACTGTCAATCAACCCCTACTTTCGAAGGAGGCAAACAAAAGTTTTGTGGCATTATTATCAAAGGGCATAGCCACCCTTGATTGCTTTTTTTTAATCGCTTGATGTAAATAAAACTCAGAGAATGATAATCTGTTACACAATGTGTTACAAAAAAAAGAAGAAAGAAATATATTTAGAGCAATTATGAAAATCTCAAGGAAAATGATGAAAAAGTAAAAACAAACGGATTTTCCAAATTTAGTGGTTCACAAACGGTTGTCAGAAACATTAACCTACGAGAGGCGAGAGTTCAATGTCATTAAGTATTTATTTTAACTGTAAAAATTCAAGTTTCATCCAAACAAACTTTTGGATCTTATACCAAAAGGAGAAAAGGAGAAGTATAAATACATTTTTGGAAACAGAATTTGAAGACCTTTCATGTGCTAATAAGAAAAATAGGAGCTTTTACAGTACAAAAAGGCACTTGCCGCTCGCCAATTGGCACCAAAATTGAATTAGACCTCCTACGGGTCAAACCTAACCTTCTTGGCAAATTAGGATTGGATTCAAGTACCGGTGATCAATATTTTCAATGACCCATCTTCAGCAATGCAGTTCCGCAAATTTCCACCCATTCCTTTTCCCAGAAATACCGATGAAAAATCGATTTGTTTATAGCAAATGTAAATTAGCATTTCGCTGCATCATTTTCAGTATTGTGTTTAATGCTAGCGATAAATAGCATGTTATTAATGGGTGTACATGCATTATCTAGCCAATAATTATATAGGTTCCGTAAAAGTTGTAGCTGTAATTTTTGCGGTTTCAGAAAACGATATGACTATGTCATTACTGATTTCCATATAATAGACAAGGTGTGAATTTTCCTTCCTTTCTGCCTCTCTCGAAGCGCGTTTTTGCATTCATCGGCATAATAATTCATCGAGCACTCTCTGTCGAAATCTGAAAATTAGACACGGGACGGGGTTATATGTACACATTTTGTTGATTGGCAATTTCGAGCAAAAACGTAAAATTTTTCACGTAAAGATTTCTCAACTAAGCATTTTACACCACAAGCCATTGTAAAAAAGCACAAATCATTGAAGATCAACTCTCAAACCGCAAAATTGCAACACTCGTTTTAATATAAGATTTCAATATAGAATGAGATTGTTTCAGTTGCTTCCTACATCTCTGTTTACAAAATAAAACAACAAAGTAGCACACCTTCAATAATTATTTGCGGTTGGATTTCTCGACATGGTGTATAAAATAGAGTTGCATTTTTTGCGCAAATTTCAATGTCGATTGGCGGTTAGTTGACAAATAAGTTATTAGAAAGATTTCCTTAGTTGCCGAGATCTTGTTGACTCATCTTGCGAGTAAATTGGTTAACCTTCTTTAAAAGTGAAACATAGCCTTGAAAGCGTGGATTCTTAGTTTCATAATTTATCGACTCATTCGTGTCTTGTCACATGTTTTCGTCGGGCGTGGTCAAAATTAGATAAAAGGGGCCTTCGTACTTACCTTGGTGGATTTTAGACGCTCGAAAGATGGGGTGATAGATAAAAAGCCTTGCTCAACTTATGCAAATTAAGGACATGCATGCATACAATGAGTTTCTAATAGAATTTTAGTTCCTGGGAAAGGTGGGAAGTAAGGTTACCTCGCACGAGTTGAAAAAGACTTTAATTTCTGAAAGCGTGGAAATGATGGGTGTTGACAGTAATTTATGGTGTTTGGCTCGTTTCTTGTGCAGTAGCCTTTCTGTCATTTCAATAGATTAGCATAAAAGTGAACGATGGTACCGGAAGACGTAGAATAATCACTGGAACCATTTAATTAATATAGTCAACGATGTCATTGGAATTAAGTCGACTTTCTTTTCGTTTTACTGTTCGGAGATCAATATCTGTAACCATATTTGTTCGTAGTGACTTCCGAGAGTTAAACGAACTGATTAAAACATAAATTTTTAATTAATCATCTATTCAGTTATATAAATATGGTAAGAGTCGCGTTGTCCGATAAGGCAACATGCCGGGATGGTGAGACACTGGCCATATTCTATAACCCATAAATAACGCACAACTCGGACTAGTTGACTAAAGGTTATATTACAAGAAATATGAGCCCATAACGTTACTAAATAAAGACACGCATAACTAAAGATAGGAGGCTTGTTGACATATTGCTTAAATTTATTCAATCAGATCGATATTTATTTATGGTACTGCTTCTGTTCACTGTTCCATTTCTCACATTTTGATTCCTCTGAGATTAATCGACCCTCCTTTTGTGCTTTCTCTCAATTATAATCTTCCTTTAATTTGACACCTTACAATCATGACCTTTAAGAAGTGGTTTAATGGCGTCTTGTTTCAACATCAAAGTGCAGCGGAAAGTGATGCCGAAATCATTGATTCGCTAATGAAGACATTGAATTTTCGAAGATATCATATTTTCGAAGATCTTGCAGATTTTTCGGAAATTAATAACCGTTATGTAGGTAGGTAATTACTTATTAGAATTATTCCTTCATTGTTGGTGTGTACGCATACCTACCTATATTTCACGTCCAATTAAATGTCGATTTGTTCAAGTTATAATTGAAGGAATTAGATCATAAATGCCAGTCTAATCTTGAGCAGAATTGGAGACCTCAATGATGGAGCAGGCCAGTAGCCAGCGGTTATCCCTCTGTATTTTCCGCAACAGTTGGTAGCAATGCTACGGAAATTTAATAAAAAATTTTTAACTTGATTATAATTATACAAAACAATATAGACATTTGGTTTGCTTTAATACTTACTTAGGCCCTATATTTTTCCTCAGGTATATTTGCCTCATTTTTCGACCCATATGTCCAAATGAATTTTTCTTTCTAGAATGAAGTAGACAACCTTCCCATGAGCTTGTTTGTATAGTATTTTGATGTCTTCTGTCACAAATTTTGGAGCCCTGAACAAATGACGAGCCATTTTTTTCGAAAACGGTGTGTGCTAGCGACATTCAACAGGAGTACCTTTTTTATGACCAGAGATTATGATTGCATTACTATTTCATGAAATAAACACTAACAGCAAAATAATAAGGAAAGAATGTGTTATGCCCCCCCAAGAACGCAAGCTGCTGATAACGCTAACTTATGCTCCAAATTTCATAATTCTGCTATTTACAATATTCGAGTAATCTTAAGGAAATAGACTTTTTGAGTACCCTTTTGAAGGGCTGTCGTGCCCTTAGGAGGCATTTTTCGACAAATGTTTACTGAAACTTTTAGTTCTATTTTTGAATGTAGAAGACACTAGTAAAATATTGCAGTTTAATTTCAGGACACCCTGTATGTAACGTTGATTATTATTACCAAAGGGAGTACCTAATGGATTCAGATTTTCCCTATGGAGTAAAGTGAGTTGATTTTGTCAATATCGAAGGGACAGCTGTCATTTTAGAAATTATTAGCATTAAACATTCGATTAACAAAACGGTTTGAAGAAATGCAACGCAGGTGTGTAATTTTAAATTAAATATTTTTGTTTTTGTATTGGTCGTGATTTTGAATAAAATATTGTATTAAGGAGTAAAGTTATTGCTCGCTTCGCTCGCTCTTGCCTAAACTTTAGCTTTGGGGTTAAATTTTTGGATTATATGTGAATAAAATTGTTATTTTATTTTTCAATGACATGTAACGTAACTATAATTATAGTGCTTCTCTAATCTATGTTAAATTCGGTTCGCTCCTTCAGTATTTCACGCAGCTCAGCTGTTAAAACTGGAAGCAGTGAAATGAAGTGAAATACAACTTAAAAGATGAAAACAACGATGAACTTTAATGTTTAATGCTTTCATATTCTCCAAAATACTACTATATCGTAGGATAAATTTTTATTATGAAAAGTTTCAACAAACGTACTTTTCATGAAAACTAAAGTCTCTAGGTCCTTGTATTATTATTTTATTTCCTCTATTCCTCTACAATCTACTTCTATTTCATCTCTTAATATTTTCTCTGTATTCAGAGAAGTTTTGTCTTGATATTAGGTTAGATAGGTATGGAAAAGGACAATAATGAAACAATCTACTTTGCGGGTGGTGATGGAAGTAGGTACAACTTACTAAAAAAGTATTTGTTAAAATAGAAAAGTTTGGACGAATAAATGACAAAATTTCTGGTATGTATGTAATATTGTATTGGACCCTTAATTTTTTTTTGTTCAGTGTGCTTATACTTATAGCTATATAGTATCTTGCATCAGTTTAAGAAAAGTGAAATTGCCGCTGTGCATAAGAATCAGACAAGAATTGATTATATGAAATTCTTTTGGATAATAGTGAATTTAACATAAAAATGCTCTCAGTAATTCACAGCAATGCTTTAAGTAACCTTTATCTTCTAAATTCCAGAAAATAAATCCACCTGGACTGAGTTGAAGGCACGCAATTTCCCTCATTTTGTTTTTGTTTAACCAGCGAGACGAGGTTGTGGTGCAATCTCGGTACATTTTTCACCACCGCTGTACCACTTACCACAGTAGGTCACAATGCAGAAATGTAATTGTAACCAGATGACATTTACCGGTAACGCCCGTCGATTGACGTGTATCCTCGGGTAACAAATATGAAGATCAGCAGGTTTGTTTTGCGAATTTCTTCACCGCAGTCCCGTCGGGTAAAGGTCGCTTGTCGCTACTTCCATTACGCAACCGCCAATAAATCACTCATTTTCCATAAAACGACCGTAATGGAAAAAAAGAAATCTCGAGCTAAACAAGCTATTAATTAAAAGTGGTCCATTTAATCCATCCGGTTGGATCAGTCAGTAATGGCGGTAATTTATAAGAGTTTCATTTATTAAATAAACAGCTTAATAAATGATACTCTTGAAGGTTTGTCGTGTAAACGTATATATTAGAAATTTTATGATATTATACCTCGTCCATCATCCTTTAAATTCTCCCCGTTTCGTCGAGATCCACTTTCGATTTCAATAGCTTTGTGTTGATCGAGATTCGAGGTCATTCAGGCAGATAACTGTGGTACTAAAATCAAGGTGTGGTACTGAACAAATTCATTTTTAGCATCTCAAGATTAATTATGATCATAATGAGAATGTGCTGTACTTCAATAAAACAATTACCGACCGGCATCCACCTTGAACATTTTTTACGGATGGTTATCTAATCCTATTTGGGTTGAAGCTATTTTTGCATATCTATAGAGCTTTTAGGTCAGGGGTCAAAATAGATGAAATTGTTTCGCAAATATTTATTAATAGAACCAGATTGCTCTCATCAGTCAAAAGACGGTTTCTATTTTTGCAATTTGTGCTCTATTTACTCACAAAAACCATCGATTTCCCTGAACCATCGAACGTATGATTAAGGCTAGTCTTCCCAGCCATTATCTTATCTACCAAGCTAACTGGATAATTTACATATTCTAGTAGAAAGGTGGTCGCCCCTGCTTTTTGCCATATTCGAGTCGTAAATAAGATGATCGTTCTGCTTTGCTGGACTAATGCGAGTCGATTTGCGCACTCACAGCAGGTTTTTCGTTTTTTCTCCCAAGCACCGGGGAGTGATAGAGCCATATATCAAAAAATTTCAGTGGGTTATTATTATTAATCGTGCACCTTTTCACTGGTCTTAAGCGCTTATTTATGGAACATTATACGATAATAAGCGTACAGTACAACCTCTTTGTTAATGAGCAAAATTGTACACCTCTTGAGGCTTTCAGTCCACACACACAATCATTATCCTCGTCGACAGAATAATGGTTAATAATATCCAGATAATGTCGCTTTCATATGAAATTTACACACCGATCGGTCAACCGGAGCAATAAATTTTGTAAAAGTGTTCACGGGTGTCCCTCCTATCCGCCTGAATCAAACAGATAAACATCTACATTATTAAAAAATACCTATTACAACCACTCTTATACATCTACAAGATCTTACATTAACGCGCATAATGGCTGTGAAAACATTTCAGAATGAGCTATAACAATCACTCTATTCACACTCGTGAGCTTTGTTATTTTAATGAGACATAAAAAAGGATAATGTTACGCGCAATTATCCTCAGCTTTATGATAGATTATTGCGATCGTTTATTAAAGTGCAATTCTTAGAATTGCGAGCTTAAAATCGTCTTGAAAAGAAAGAAAAGAAAGAAATTCGAAATTTTGAAGCAACATTAATTGACACATTACAGCCCAAACTACTTGATCGATTTGTCTGAAATTTGGTACGTAGAGATACCAGTACCCGCCTAAGAGCTGATTTAATTTTGGTGGCAATCGACTAACGCCAAGTGGCATTTTGGCATATCAACTTTGAAATTTACGAAAAATTTATTCAGTGTCATTCTGGCAAAAAATCATAAAATTTTGGAAAATCCCAGAAAACGTTTTAAGATTGGTGGAGTAAAATTTATATAGCAAGTAGGGAAAACTTAATTTTGGTGTCCATCTACTAATTACAAGTGCCTTTTTGGCATGCATTCTATAAAATTTTAAAGATGACCACCATCTGTTTTTATTAGCACATGATGGAATGTCTTCAAAATCTGGTTTCAAGAATGCAATCTTTAGTGCCCTTTTGACAATAAAAAATAAAATATTTGAAAAACTTCCGAAACAGTTCGAAAAGGTGATTCGAAATTTCTAGGTGATAGGATTATGGATCATTCAGCAGGTATTGAGGTTCTAGCCGCTTCTGTAACTGCCTATTGACCTCCCCAGCCCTACAATTTTTTTCGATGATTCTTATTTTTTCTCTTTGTCTTCTCTTGTTTTCTCTTTGTCTTCCATATAGTTAATATTTATGTTTCAATTCTTTTTTAGTCTTTCTTTCATTTCTTCTAGTACTTCGCCTTTTATATTATGATACCTACTTAATTCAAACAAACATTTTCTAACAGTTTTTGTAACGCATTCAGCTGTTACAAAATATAATAGTTGCGGTATTTTCAATAAGCGCGGTGTTATTAAGAAATTAAAATGATTTTATTATCAATCAAGAGGACATGACAGGAGAAATCGATTGATACCAATTTTAGTTTGAGATATTCGAGCCTAGTTGAATTATAGCCGATAATTTCCGGCTAACAGACCCGTAATTGGAAAATTGTATGATTTACTATCCCTTATTAACAAGTTATTTAATTGAACATAATCCTCGAGCGTCTCTTTTATGGAATACCACTGAGTGAAGTTCATAAAAAATCAAAATGTTTTTTTGACTCCCTTCTTTGTTTTTGTTCTTTCAAATTCTATCTTCGTGTAGAACGAATAAACTCGCCTCTCTCTTGTTGATTCAAAATAAGAAATGCACGAGTATGTAATTGAATGATTACTGTTTATTGCATTTTATTTACAGTATATCCCTTTTATTACTACATTTTAATTACCAACGTAACATGAATGAAGATAATTGATTACATATTTAGATATAAAAACCTAGAAATACTTATTACAAGCAAACTTCTTCCTGTATTCAATCCTAATTGATTGCAAACGAACGCATAACTTCTTTTTAACAATCCATAACTTTCAATTTTTTCAGTTTTTGTAAACTATTAAAGTTCACTGAAAACAATAATTAAAAGCGAGCTTAATGAACCGACGACTAACGTTCACTTTCGTGCACAATAATTTGTGTCAATTCAGTCAACCCTTAAATTATCGATCTCTTGAGGATATTTACCTAAAGACATATAAATCGTAGGCAAACAATGCAAGCTTTAATTAACAAGGAATAAATCAAATCTACATACGGGAAGACTTCCCGGTCTCTGAACAACCTGAAGGCTCGAAAAATTCTGTAATATATTAGTTCGAAGCTGTAATAGGTAGACAATTTTCCCGTTCGTTTTTACAAGAAAAACCTGCAATTTTTTGAAAAAACATAAATTGAATGCAAATTACAGGGCGCGGCTATATGCAAATTATTTTTATGTAACAAGAACTTGATGGGTATTTGTCCGAATGATTTCTTGACACTTTAATTGAATGCGAGAGGGAAAGCGGGATAATTGAAGAAAACTTTTCGCCTGATATATCGTGAAGGTTTTGCCCCCCATAAATCCAGTATTTTTCCAAAATCGTCTGGGTTTATTATTAAAATTGTTAAATTGACAGCACCGCAATGGCTCTGAGAGGTAATAAATAATTCCATCATGCGCTTAATGTGTAAGTTTGCAGGAAGTGGGCTGATAGTTGTTATTAATTGCTCTCAATTACACTAATTATCCACTATCATAAGCAACTTTTACGAAATAGTTGAACAGAAAAATTGTTGGCTACACCCAAAGGAGGAGCTTAAATATTCATAATAGCTGTGTTCTTTTTGCAACTGAGCTGAGACAAGCGTATCTAATCTGAGTAATCAGCTCAGAACAAAATCAGCTCAGTTCACTGCCTAAAAAGAACTACGAAATCAGCTCAGCATCTCAGGATCGTCCGATGACAGCTGGAAGTCTGGAAGTGTCATTAGTTTATCCTAACCCTTAAAAATGCACATGGAAGAACTGATTACCAGTGTAAGTTACCTACTTATGCCCTGCATTTTCCCTGTTTACTTACTTTGTTAATTTTTTAGTACTTTACTACCAACAGTAATTATTCTGACTTGGACACCGACGACGAATTCTATAACCAAGTGTTGTTTTCTTCCACCGATTCCGAGATTGATAGTGATAGTTCTGGTGACTATGATAAACCACGCCGAAAATTACATCGCACCAAAAATTTTCTTAGCACTATAGAAGATTATGACGAAGATGAATTTAAGAGTCATTTTAGAATGAGAAGCTCCACATGTGATTATCTTATAGGTATGCAGTAAGGTCAAAAAATGCAAATAATTTAATATGGTACTTAATAGTCCATCAATGTTTTAGATCAAATCAAAGAGGACAAGGTACTTCCACAACATACTTATGGCAGAAAGAAGGTTTGTGAAAAGAAAGCCATTTACATGACAATATGGTATTTATCAAATACGAACACCTTTCGTGAAATCTCAGACAAGTTTGATGTGACTCGAAGTGCAGCTCATCATATAATTTCAACAATTGTTAATTATTTGGTCTCTAAAAGCCCTCAGTACATTTGCTGGCCTGACATGCACGAGAAGAAGAGAATCAAGAAAGATTTTAAGCATCTTCAAGGGATTGGAGGAATTTTAGGAGCAATTGATGGCACACATCTTAAAATTAAAAGGCCAAATTCTGAGCATTCTCACCTCTACTGCAATAGAAAAGGTGACTTCAGTATATTAATGCAAGGTGTGTGTGATTCTCAAAAACGGTTCCTCGATATATTTTGTGGAGAGGCTGGCTCCATCCATGATGCTCGATTATTAAAGAAGTCTTCTCTTTATGAAAAAGCTTTAAATGGTTTTTTTGGAAATGATTTCCTACTAGGAGATTCTGCTTATCCTTGCCTTGATTGGTTGATACCTCCGTTTAAAGATAATGGAAATTTATCAGCCAACCACCGAACATTCAACTACCGCCATTCATCATCTAGAATTGTAATAGAAAATGCTTTTGGTCTACTAAAGGGTAGATTCAGAAGATTGAGAACGTTCGAAAACAACAACATCATGTTTATTGTAAAATGCTGTGTAGCAGCATGTGTGTTGCATAATATATGTATTAATTTTGATGACTTAGTAAACTGGGAGACTGAATACGATGATGATGATGAATGTAAGTGGTATAAAATTTAAAAAATCCCGAAGAGATGACATTTTTAGAAAAATGTTTAATGAAGAGTAAAAGTGATATGAAACAACATTAAAAATAATTGTATTATTAATTAATAATAGCCATTAAATATCAAACAAATTGTAATTAGGCTTTATTACAAATAAAAATTAACATAACGAACAAGAAACATTAAGTGTTAATATTAGTATATTCACAAAATTCAGCTAATAAAGAAGTCTTAGCTTTCATCAAATCTTGTTTCAAGGAAGGTAAGTCTTCTTTCTTCAATTCTATTTTTCTCTTTCATAACTTCAATTTTTTCCCTCTGCAACATTAAGAATTCTTCCTGAAATTTTCTTTTATCCTCAATGTTGGTTTCCAACATGTGTTCTTTGTTTTCATAAAAGCGCTTTTTATACTTGAGATATTCAGTTGTAGGATTAACTCTTTTTCGTGCAGATTTTCCTTCCTGACATGATGTACTGGACTCTTCTTCAAAGACACTCTTTGTACTAGCTGCTGCAGCCATTTGTGGTTGTCTGCTTAATTCAGCAACATCTAGAGAATGGGGGCTCGCATTTGTGGGATTTTCACCCAGAAGTTCATCTAATTGGTCATAAAACAGAAATCTTGTCGATCCCCTTCCACTTTTGTTTTTTAGGTCTTTAACGGATTTATAAGTTCGTAAAAGATTAGCCCATTTCTTTTTACAAGCTGCATCTGAATACTGGAAGAAACAATAGAAACTGTTGCAAAGACTAACAAAATTATAAAATATTTACCATTATCTGTTGGCTTTGCAACTCATGGCTGATAACTACCCAAAAGTGTTTCCTTTTTTTCACGTCGTACATTTCTTCATAATGAGAGTGGACACAATTTATTAAAGCTATCGTATGATTATGCTGCCATGTAGATCGACATTGGTCGTTGCCCCCTCCTTCATCGATATAATTTTCCTGGCTATAAGACTCCGCTCCCAATCCATTGTCATTGTCCGCCAACTGAGAGAGTATTCGATTTCTTCTTGGTTATTGTTCTCCGGGTAGTCCTTCAACTGACAATTTTCGATTTCTTTTGGGTTGTCTCTTGCTGCATTGATTTCGTGACTATGCTGCTCTCCCAACTCATTAGTCAGAACATATTCTAGGATAGCTATTAATTATCAGGGATAAAAATTTTGAAGAAATGAGTCTCTTTGGTCAGTCATAAAAAATACTACCATCAGCTTCATCATCCTGCCCTCCTACCAGGGGTTTGTTACTTGCATTAAATTTTATAGTATTTGCAGGAATCCATAAAGTAGTACCGATTTCTAATAAACAAAAGAAAATAAATCAACACAACTAGAGAAGACGAGGAGACTTTACCTGAATCTAAAACCAGGACTTCCCCCTTTGAATTCGTAACCCATCCATTTCTTGATCTTACTATTTGAAATGGCATTTTCTACACACTTAAAACCACAACAAAAACATTTTATAGAAACACTGATGACATAACCTAACAAAACGTGAACAAAAATCAAGGTTGATGTTTCTCGCTTTTCCCCCACTTACAACTGAGTTTGAACTCAGTTCTTTGAGTCTGATGGTTAGGTACTGCAGCAGGGGAAAGGGGGGTGCAGAAAATCTCAGCTCACTTAAACTGAGTCCGGTAAAAAGAACACGACTTCAACTGAGTGACTTTTAAGTGAGCTGAGATTATCTGATATTCCGTGCAAAAAGAACACAGCTAATATCTAACATAACATAACATAAATAAGACTGGTTGAATGCAGCAAATAATGGTTTTGGAAAATCAATTCAAGAATATAGGACTGACTTCAAGATAATAGTTGTTTATATTTGTCTCTCAAGGGGGTAAAGTACAATTTTAGTCCCGAAGCTAAAGTTTATGCACGAAATGTGTTTAATCTCTCCCTATTAAGGTGTAAATTGACTCATATTCTTATCAGCAGGGAGTAATAGATTCAAACTATCCCGAGGTAGTAAAGTGGGTTGACCTTCACAACATCTAATAGAGAGCTGTCATTTTAGAAATCATTTGCATTATTGCATTAAACATTCGGTTAATGAGAACGAGACGGATTGAAGGAAACACAATGCAGATGCATTTATTGGTTAAAGTGTGTAATGTCACATTAGAAGTTTTTGTAGGGGTAAGTTCGTTAACCTTCAGTAAGTTAATTAATGCCCTGCTCGCTCCGCTCGCTCGTGCATAAAATACTTTACTATACCTTGATACATATAAATAACTTTGAATAGATAATTGTTTGATAATAATAGTAATAAAATTTATTGGTGATTAATAAACATTGGTTTAATTAGATAAACAATTTTAACGCCGTGGAGGGAATAAATACTTATACTTTAAGAGGATAAATGAGGGCTGTATTATGCATTTGAAAGCAAGACAATATCAGTTGCACCAAACTGAGCCAGAACAGTTTTTCAGACATGTAAAATGTCCAGAAACAAGATATTAACAGCCATCAGCGAATTTATGGTCGAACAAGCGCATAGAGAATGACTAAACCTGCCATTAAAAAATATAAATCCGAATTTATTAGTACCATAAAGTAAAATTTTTCAAATACAAATCCGAGATTAGAAACACCCGAAATTTATCGTTAGATAAATCAGTAACAGGTCTTTTTTACGACGCCAATATTTCGTATAGTCATTATGGAGGATTTTATGGGTTTTTAGTGGACCAGGGTACCTTACGCAAGATTCAATTTAATTACTTCTCGATCGTTAATTCGTTAACTTATAATTAATCCGATTTTACGCTTTTTAGGCAATTTCCTCCTAGAAAAACGGCGCAGGTTTTTCCTGCAGGTGAAATAAAAAGATGAGAACGCAAAAAAGTCGCCATTCAAATTCGCGGAAACATTAACAAAGCAAATTGCACCTGTGCGACTTTCCTGATCGCACTTTTAATTAAATTATAATTCAAAGCGCATGCAGCAATTTGCAATTGGGTCAGAATATTATATCAGTTGATTTGTTTAATTGCAAGGAATAACGCCTCGTGCTCTATTAATAAACAAAATAAACAAAATGCACAATTCATTAGTTATACAAGGATATAGGAAACAAATTTACTTGTGATTATTATTAAATATTGCTTGACATTTGCAAAATAAAATGAACTAAAGTATCGCAGGTGTGTCGCAACCTAGCTATTATTAACGTATCAATCAAGATTTTGCAACAATCCACGTTTTTGAAGATTTTTGTTCGGTCCGGCGAAAGGCGATTTTGGAGGATTAATTGAGTTAATTGCAACGAGAGAAGAGCGGTGCTTTTAAGACAATTTGTCACGCGGGCTCGTTATTGTTTTATTGCGATAACGTGTTTCCTGAGAGCTGCTTTAAAATCATGCCAGAATTAATTATAGGATCAACATCATGCATTTCGCCGACAACAATTTAGCAGCTTTTTATTCGGGAAGAGATTTTACATTCTCTTAACGAACATGATTCGGGGCACTAGTCCATCATTCTGACTCTGTAAAGGCACAGACATCAGGCCAGCACTACCTACTTTTTTAACTTCTACGCTCAAGGCGGAGCAGTATATACGTTTCGGGGTCCCAGGAACCCAAAAAACCTATTTTTGAAAAATGTGTGTCTGTGTGTCTGTCCGTGTGTCTGTGGACACGCTACAGCCGAAACTACTGAACTGATTTTGATGAAATTTGGTATATAGGTATTGTCTGTGCGGGAGAGGAGCTGATTAGATTTTGAAGCCGATCAGTCAACCCGAAGTGCCCTTTTGGCATAGCAACTTTCTTATTTTAAATATTTAAAAATTTAATAAATGCTGCTGTTATTAATCCAATGCAGTGCGGCGTAGAAGTTCCTGCCGTCTCCGAGACCGCCTTTTTTTAATACAAATTCAACTGGCCAATTACATTTTAAAAAATTCTTTTTCCTATTTTGGCTGATTGTGTACAGGGTCTTTTTTTATTATTGTCCCACTTTTAAATTGGAATATCTATCTCCTTTATTACTTGAGCTATTTGCCTGAAATAAAAACAAGATGGTAGACCGTACTCTCAAGTTTTGTTCTGGAGCTTATTCTCAGTGATCACCGTAGGATCTTAAGCGCTGTGGATGCAACTTGCCTTTTTTTAAATGGGACACCCAGTATATTCTTGCACGGATCGATAGAGAATTTTCTTCCGATTTCATTGATATAGGGTAGTTGATATCTGGGGTTGATAGTTTTCGAGAAAAAAAATTAAATTTGAAATAATCGGACTATTAGAATCTAGGAGAATGTCTAAATGAAAATGGCAATCATTTTGAAATTTTTAATTTGTAATGTTTTAAGGTGAATAAATCAGTTACCAACTTTGTTACTATGATACTAAAGAAGGTTACAAATTTCTTAGAATACTCAGACCTTCACTACATAACCATAAGTTATAAAAACAATTTATGTCACGCATTTTTTTCTCGAAAATTATCGACCCCAGATATCAACTACCCTATATAAATGAAATCAGAAGAAAATTCTCTATCGATCCGTGTCAGAATATATCGGGTGTCCCGTTTAAAAAACAGCAAGTTGCATCCACAGCGTTTAAGATCCGACGGTGATCGCTGGGAGTAAGGTCCAGAACAAAACTTGGGAGTACGGTCTACCATCCTGTTTTTATTTCAGGCGAATATCTCAACTAGTAAAGGAGATATGACAATTTAAAAGTGGGACAATAATAAAAAAAGACCCTGTACATTTAATAAATTTCAAAAAAGCAAAAACAAATAAAAGGAAATGCTATTGTACAGTTGAATTTGCTTTTGAAAAAATGCAGCAGAGAAGCGGCTGGAACCTCCCCATCGCGTGGATCTTTGTATTCTGTGTAGATAGTAGTCAATTCAACAGAATTCTTTTAATCCTTGACTAATTTCGCAATTTTCTGACAAATACCGACGTGACCTCGGACATCACCCATCACGTTTGACAATATGTTGCTTTTAAGGTTAATCTTTTGCCACCATTTTGACAATAATTTCGATTTTTTGAACCAAACAGCGCTAAATGCGAATTAATTTTGTCCTATTTAAAACCAGAATTTGAAGACCTTTCTGATGGTGACAATAAATCTTTCAAAAACTTGTTTTTAATGGTCAAATGAGTGAATAATTTTAAATTTGGAAATTGGTGTGCCAAAACGGCACTTTCCGTGAGTCGATTGAATTCAAAATGTGTTCAGCTCTTCGACGTGTAATACAATCCCCATGTGCAAAATTTCAGCCAAATCGGTTCAGGGGCTTGGGCTGTACCGCGATTTTAAAGTCCGATAAATATCATTTTTTTTTAAATTTTTGGTCAAAAGGGCACTAAGTATGAATACATTTTCAGAAGCAGAATTTGAAGGTCTTCCTAATGGTGACGTGAAAAATGGGGGTTTGCATTTAAAATTTAAAAGTTGATGTGCCAAAATGGCATTTCCGGTTGCACGATTGGCTCCAAAAGCTTTTCAGATCTAAGTTAGGTTACGAGATGCCTATGCTCCAAATTTCAGCCAAATCGGTCTACTAGTTTTAGTTGTGGCGTGTTAACAAACGAACGTACGTACGTACATACACACAGACACATTTTAAAAACCCCTTTTTTGGGTTCCTGAGACCTCAAAACGTAAAGATCTGGTGGTATCTAAAATTCGAAAATTTTAGTGATTGCAGTAACCTCCCATTTTTTTTAAATTGTGATGGAGTTGGGGAGGTTAAAATAAGGTTGACGCGGTTTTGAAAAATCTTGCTTTTTCACCCATTTCTTCGATGTTTTTGTAAATCCAGGGTAGCCGCGACTTGACTTTTGGTCAAGTATGATACAAGTTGTTAACTTTAAAAAATTCGTAGATTCCGAATCCGTTGTGAAAAAAGTATGATTCTACTTAAAAAAACGATTTTTAGGGTCACTTCCGGTTTAACCGGAAGTCCAAGAAAAATTTTAACAACAGTTTTAAATTCTCTGTAGTTAGTTGTGCCTCGGTACTAAGTTTCAAAGTAAAATCTTAAGAAATAACGGAGATAATTGACCGTCCCGGGACTTTGTACTAACCCTGTATATTCCTGAGGGAAATTTAACGCTCTAAAACTTTCTTCCTGATGACTTTTCTGCAAAACCAAAGACTTGAGGAATTAGAAGCAAAAGTTTGTTTTGACAATTGCCGTCTTTTGAGAGCGGATATACCTACAATACCTAATGGAAATGAAACTTTTGTCCTACGTCACAACTAAAATAATTGCTACCGCTAATACAATTAATACCAGCTGTTACCAGTAAAGGCTATCCGAAAGCTAATTTTTCAAACTATTTTTGTAGGTATTCACATTGAACTCAAAATTCAAAATACGACAACGGGGGAATTTTTTCATCTGTGCGTAAGACAAGTTTCATTTCCATTAGGTATATCTCGAAACCGGTGCATTTTTCCTTAATAATGTATAATGGCAGAGTTGTAGAAAACTTTATAGGCTTTCATTTTCGTACAAGGATTTTTTCGCTACGACGCACCATTTTCGAGTTATAAGCGAAAAAACCAAAAAAGGGACCTTTCCACCCCCCTCCCCCCTGAAGCGGACGGGGTAGGGGCGGGGACTTTTAGTATATTTACCTCCTAACTACCCCCAACACATTCCCGAAGAGAAAAATTCTCCCCCCTTCCATGTTCTCTACAACCCCATTTTGGGCATTCGTTGCCTGGACTAGTAGGAGCATTTAGCCCTCTGTGGAGTTGCTTCACCACGTCATCATGATGATCGCCTTGCAGGGGCGGATGGGCTCAACTAAAGCGGCCCGGGAAAACTTTTCAAGCGGCCCACTTTATTTTACGAGGGGGCAGCCCCCCGCGAAAAACTTTTCTCAAATAAAAATTAGGTATCGCTTTACTTATTAATTTTTGTCAGGTTCGGTGTAGAAATACGCCGGCGGACTCATTGATGTTCGATAATCTACATTTTTGAAAACAGTGCCCTAGTGAGATCTGCGAGGACCTGTGTTCCAAATTATTTACGGGCCTTTTGTTGCCAACTTTCAGTAATAAAGACAAGAAAAATTGTTAAAAAAGAGAATTGAAGTGGCGCCGCAGGCGAAATTTTTGAGAACTTTCAAGATCACGCATTTTCCAAGTACTTAGAATAAATACACACCGGGCCCTCAAAGCTGCCCAGGCCCGTGTCTTTGGAACACCCTGAACACCCCCACACTACGAAAATGAAAATGTCATGAAAAGCGACACGTCGTCGGCGGCCGCTGCCGGCCCAAGCGGACCACCGGGAAAATTCCCGTTCTCCCGCCTGTCCCATCCGCCCCTGTCGCCTTGCGATCTCCTGCAAACTTTGTCGGTAAAATAATTTCCAATTAAAATCTTGTACACTTCACCATTATTAGATCATGTAGATTTTCGAATAAAAAATCTTGAACAAATTATAAAATTCCATGAAGTCTTATTATTGTAATATCTCAGCAAAGAATGATGACAAAAATCTAATCTTCCTTGGATTTTAATTCAAATAGAAATCGTATATGTACGATACGTTAAGGGTTGCATCTTTCTTCCATAAAAAAATCAGATTAAAAGAAGCATTTGTTTCGATTTTACAGCGATTCTTCCATTAGGGGATCATTTTGATTTTGAAAATCAGGGTCTTGGAAAACGTGCTCTTTGAAGGACCATAATAATCATAGTCTCTCTTAGGGAACTTTTTCCGACACTGGTCCATATGAACTTTTCTGCACCAGCCTTCCTAAATCTTCTTATTCCGGGTCTTACTACCAAAGTTTTGACTTGAAAACGGCATAATTTTGGAGCATCTTCGTTGGTGGTAGTGAGAGGAGACCCAGACCCAGAAAGAGATTGAAATTGAATAATATGGTGTTGAGACACGTAAGGAGTGCAGCGCTTTCGCATGATAATTACATATTTTGGTTGCGTGTCCGTGCGTCAATGTCAGCAACACAATAATGACGAGGAAGGCGCTTTGCTACATCGCAGCTGAGTGAAGAGCGGTCGGGCGGCGGCCTTGCGAGAGGAAAGTTGTTGGCCTGCGGGCTCGGCGTGGCAGGGCCTTGGGTCCCGTTACCGTCAAGACTGCACGCTATATCTCCTCTGCCCTCCACCTCGCGATTTTTTGAACACCAAAGCTTAATTACCATTCAAAGATTCAATAACAATGATAATGATAATAATCTGTGGAAATGGATTTTTGCTGGGCAGAGGGCACAGGAAGGGCCTTACAGCGCTATACTCGCGGCGCCACACGATCTGCCTCCCATATCCTGTGGTGCTGCCATTTTTCCAACCAGATACAACATTCCGCACTTAACCGCTATACATTTAATAATAACGTTACATGCAAAAGAGCGGCACATCTGAAAGCCGATCTTGCCTAATTCGATCTAGTTAACCCTGACGGGGAGGACGGTGACAGATGGAACTTGGGTGGGGCCCACTGGCTATTGGAAATGTTTAAAAACTCAACAACATTGTTCTTCGGTGGCAATGAAGAACATTCATTTTATTGTTGTTATCGTTGTATCTAATTATTAGAAACTGGTTCATAGTTTATTGTTGTCCCGGATCTTTACCAGACGTAATCTTTTATTAACTGTCTATAAAATTTCATAATTAACAAATTGCTTTGCCGATTGTACCAACACGCCGCCAAAATTCAATAATAATTGCTGTTATGACACGCTTATTTGTAAACTGCAACCGCAAATCTTACAATACGTGGCCCTGGCGTTCCCTTCTTTCGATCAAAAATGGCCTTTAACATAATGGATCTGGGCCAATAAGTCATTAGGCAAAAAACTGCTCTAAAATCTGTCATAGATGTATAAGCTGCCTTTCAACCATACAGGAGAACATCTCCTGAGTTTAAACACTCGGGGAGCAAATGCTTTTCTGCTCCAAATTTGAAAATTAACACCAATCAATTAAATAATAGTTATTTACGTAATTTGTTATGAAAAGTCATATATTGTTCGACGAGTCGTAAGATTTGCCAAAACGAGCGATAGCGAGTTTAGCAACATTATGCGAGTCAAACAATTTAGGCTTTTCATAACGTATTCCGTACAACATTTTACCTAATTGTGTAAAATCCAACTTTTCAAAACGCAATTAGGTAAAGATAGTTTTATATCATAATTTATACACTGACAAGTGAAAAGGTTTTATTTCGCTCTAAAAGTTTATTTTATGTTTTATTAAAACCTTTTCCTCTTGAGCTAGACACTTCAGTGTCCTAACGCTCGGTAAACCCAAGTAAACAATGTTCTCAGAACTAGTTATGAAGAGTCCTATATTGTTTGCCAAAACGAGAGATAGCGAGTTTTGCAAAATTATGCGAGTCAAACAATTTAGGTTTTTCATAACGTATTAAGTACAACATTTTACCTAATTGCGTAAAATCCAACTTTTTAAAATGCAATAAGGGTTTTTAGTATAAGAGGGTCCTTTTCTAATTGTGACGTCAAGCCAATCAAGCGGCAGCGCACTATGCGCAGATGGTATACTGTTTATGGCGGCGCATAGGGGGTCTGACATGGCACATCTTCCATCCTTTTATGCTGAAAACCCTTACAAGATTCTTACCATCTTACCTATAAGGTTAGCAGGCCCCACAATGCTTATGAATGGAGAGGGTGGGAATCAATTGGAAGCAATACGGAATTATCTGGAACTGACGTGGAATTGACTGAAATTAATGTTGTATAATTATAATTAAATCATTATATACTTAATTGAGCAATTTATGTTAAATTGATGTTCAATGAAGAGCTAACTCTACCTAACAAGTTTCAGCCAAATCGATCCAATAGTTGTTTAATGTTTCTTATAAATTTCAATTTTTTTGATTTTATGCCAAAGAGGCTTTGAGTGTGAATACACGTCTAGATACAGAATTTGAAGATCTTTCATGGGCTGATATGCCAAAACAAATTTCATTAAAATCCGTTCGGCAGTTTTCGAGAAATCTTGCTCACACACGTACGTACGTGCTTACACCCACAAACATTTTCTAAAAACCACTTTTTCGTGTTGCTGATGGGACCTCGAAACGTAAAGATCTGGTGTCATCTCAATTTCGAATTTTGGAGTGATTGAAACAACCTCCCATTATACCTATGTATACAGTGCGAGTGTAAAGTTTGAAATAAAATTCCAATCTGCCAAAGTGGCAAAAAGAATTTAAGAAAATGTGGTCAAAAAAAATAAGGTTGACGTGTATTCGCCATTTTGAAAATTTTTGTTTTTTAACCGATTTCTTCGATATTTTTGAAAATCTAGGGTAGCCGTGACTTCACTTTCGGCAATTATCATAGATTTCCTGTCTCAAAAAAATTCCGATTCCGAATCCGTTGAAAAAAAAGTGCCTATGATTCCATTTGAAAAAAGAGAATTAGGATTATTTGCAGTTAAACCGGGAGCGAAAAGAAAATCTTAGTGTACTGTTAGATCTGCATCAAAAAAATAAAATCGACCCGTCAGCAATTTTGGCAGAAATCAACAGCAAAAAAATTATGAATTTTATTCCATACTGTACACTCGCACTGTATTGGTATATGTACCTAAAGGCGCGTTCTCATGAGTCAAGTTTATAATTGACCGATTGTAATTGATCAACAAAAGTTGAGCGAAAACTAAAGTAAGAACATTTGTTTCAATAGAGTTGATCAACTTTTTAGTGGATCAAGAAAAGTTTGATCCAGTCAAACTTTCAATAGAAGTTCGTCATATTTTTCTGCAAAGATTCTTAAATGATCTCTATATCTTTCTTTATCCTCTAAAGTTAGTTCCGTCAGTAAGATTTCTGATGTTCCCAATCGATTTCTTCTTAAAATCTGTTTTTAGTTCTTCTTTTAACCAACCGTGCACATTCCCGCACAACTGCTTTCGACGTCATTTCCAAACTGAAACTGTTGATCAGTTTCAATTGAACTGTGTGAACAAAAACTGATTCAAGTCATTTTAAACTTAAACTTATGTTATTTACATTGTCGAATAACCATCAAAATAATTTTTGCTTTTGTCAGGAAGCGGTGGAAGATAGATAGTTCATACTAACCACTTCCCATTGTATGTAAACTCTATACTATAGAAATTATGTGCAATAAACTTTATTATATTATTATATTCAACTTTTGTTTATCAACTGTAATCGGTCAATGAAACTTGATTCGTGAGATCGCGCTATGTATTCAAGCTTCGTCCGCAGAAAAGCTCAGCTATAATTATTCATAATGCAAAATGAATTTGAATCAATTCCAAATAGTTCCATATTAATACCAATTAATTCAAGCTAATTCCACCTAATTCCAATTAGTCCCATTGATTATATTTCAATTCTGGCAATTCCACTAGTTATCTACCCAATTAATCTTAATTATTAAAATTTTTCTATATTGAATAATTGCAAGCACCTACTAGAACAATAATGAGCCAACATATTACCTATACAGGGTGTCCCTAAGCGACAAACTTCAGGAGGTGATTCCTCACATTATTCTAAGACGAAAACTTCCTATGGACATATGCCCTAAAGGTGCTTAGTTTCCAAAATACAGGGTGTGCAAAATTTTAAGTGTTTGTACGTTGTGATTTTCTTCCTTTTTTATTTTTTTATGAAAGTCGTTAAACTAATGAAGTTTTTCAGGGTATTGGTCATTGTGATATTTGAAATGTAGATTAATTTTAACCCAAACGTATTAAGCTTTGCTTTTTCGAATTTACCTGCATCCGATTAGTTTTTTCCAATTTTTTCAAAAACGGCTCATCATAAGGAAAAATGAAAGTGGATGATTTTCCAGCCGCTTTTCTGCTGCCCATTTTTAGTACTTAAAGCATTATGGCCGTAATAGTTTTAACCTAGGTCAACAACACATAAAAATTTGTTTGTACACCATAATTCCTTTTTGGTAAAAAATCCTCGGTAGATCCTCAATAAATCCTTCCACATCGGTTTTAATACTAGGTATACCTTATTATGGCTTGCTCTAATAGATTTTGGCATTTTCTTTTCTTTAAAGAACAAACAACAAAACATAAAGATTAATCTTGTCAACTACTTTTGTTAAAGGTTAATAATATTCAGATCACCAATTTAACGAGTTTTTGAGTATCTCAGTAACGTTACTACCAATTAAAGTTGAAATCTATTTCAACTCTAACCATAAAAAATCAATTAAATAAGGGAAATGTGAAGCTCAGCGGGCTTTTAGTTTTTTTGAGTGACAGCACGTCCTTGCTATCTTAGAGCCACTCGAATAATTGTGCATAATTTCTGCTGTTTTATTTAATAAATCTATTTGCAATAATAACTAGGCAAGAACTAGTTCCATTTTTTCTTCGTTAAAGTTCAAGCAAATGTGGCTTGTAGCAGAGCACTGCAAGGTCGTTTGTCGTAAAAAAAGCAAACAATATAAATTAGCATCTCACAATTATATGTAGCAGTACATGTGTTATAACACACGGAGCATTTAAATATTTTTACCGTTACAGTTCTGTGAGAAAACACTTACTGGAGCTGAGAAACTCGAATAAAAACTTGTCTACTAGTTCAAATACAAGGAAAGGCAGATCGAATGTCCTGCCAACTGATTAATCGATGCTGAAAAGATCAATTAATAATTTATGATCCTGTCGTAATTGTCCGTTTCATTATGAGAGAGCGTATTGTTTACCAAACGACCTGATAGATTTATTAGGAGCGAAATGAAAACGTTACTTTTTGCAGAGGTGCAATTTCAGATTAAATTAAAGATAGCCACGGAGCGGCTGTTAACTGAACAAATAAGGGAATACAATTTCAGGAGATGATTTCAGACGGGTCCGTGATCTAGTTACTCGAGCTCTTGCATAACCCGATCAATGGATCAGTTTGTACCATCAGAATTGCACCTGTTATTAGTGGTATTGGTACAGTCGAAAAACTAAATAATGCACTTTATGCCAATTTCTTGAGCGAATAATTCTTAATTGTCATACAGTTCTACGTTTTTTGACCCAGCAATACAACCCCCAACTGGTGCCGGTTCTAATGACATGAAAATGCTCCACTATCGAAGGCTGGTGTTCTAAATTCTGAGCGTAACGCTCAAGAGTTGGGTGCATGACTTACTTTCTCGACTGTACAGGATTGCTGAAAAGTGGCAAAATACCAAATCATTTATGGACAAATTGTCTTACGGCCATTTTTTTCACTGCCAGATAATTCTCATGAAACTAAATATATGGCAATAAAGTTCTGGATAATAAGTTTACCTACTGAGGCGAAAAGAATGGAGACAAAGTTTTCAAAAATATGGTTTTTCCTTGTCTGATGTATTTAACTGGAAATCAGATTCCTTATGAATGGGTATAGATGTAACCGATAAAGTATACCTAATATAGAATCATATTCCAACGAGTACAGGGGCAGTGTGAATTAAGCGTTTTTTCTGTTCTGAGTTCTGGTGTTAAGCAGGTTTTCAGTTGCGTCAAAATTTCTGTCAGAGTCAATAAACCGCAACAATGAAATCATTGTTGTTAATTGTTTCTGCATTCACCGGTTAACAGAACAACAGAAGAAAGCCTGATTCAGATGGTCTCTGTGTCCGTTACAAGAAGATTCGACTTTAAAATTCCGCAAAACCATAGTAGAAGGAAAACGTCATCTAAACAGAAAAACTAATTTTTAAAACTTCTAAAATTGACTACAAAGTTTTAAGGAATTAATAATAATTAACACGAGCCACGGAAAATTCGCTATAGAACCAATTGAATTTTGGTGAAAGGACCCTATACGTTAAGTCCGAATTATCGGCCCAGTCGAGAATAATGTTCTAAGGTAAGCTCAACAATACAGGGTGCCCCATCACTAATGTCCTCATCACAGTTGTTCATAACATGTCGAGGCCACATTCTTGCAGATATCCGGAAAATTCTTTACAGTTTCTGCATCAGCTCGAAAAAGCGCAATTTTTTCTAATTTAACCGATTTTCTAATTCTAATGGTTTCCAAGATACCAAAGAGGGAAACGAAAAAATACCACCCTGTATGTCTCGGAACCCTCGGAAATAAAAAATTGCTTTTCTTGTGGACATAAGATGTGATTTCCTAAGACGATTGAGGCTGATTGTAAAAAAATTGGCCCAAGCAGTTATACTTTTAATCGAACCTGTCTTTTAAGATGACGACCGCAGAATAAAGTAGTATAACCAGGATTGATTGTTGAAATCAGGGTGTTCTGTGTCATATCAGGGTGGTGAATTTTCTGTTGCCCACCATTGGGAACTCGGAAACGATAAGAGATGGACAGTAGCTTAAATTAGAAAAATGTGGCGTTTTTTCGAGGTGATTAAGATACTGTAAAGGATTCTCCTTTATCTTGATTCGTTCGTGAGTTATCCCGAAAAAATTGAAAATCGCGATTCATATCTTTCTAGCGATTGATGGCAATTAAATGAAACTTGGCACTTTTATATTTCTGACAGCTGTCAGCTCAACAGCATTGACAGAAATTTTCTAGGCCTTCTGGATTTTGATGAACAACAGTCAATTTTTCTTTTTCTTATGGCCGCCGTATTAGATTTTAACACCATTAAATGCACAAAAAATTAGCTTTTCAAAAATGTAGCCAACATGTACTTTTTGACAGATCGTAAGAGTAGACCGATTTTTTCAATCTTTTATGACGTGTGGAAACAATAATTTAATCCAACGGTAATACAATAAGACTCAAACTTTGACATTTTTTCAAAGAAGTCCATATTGATTTTTGTAAAGCTAATTTTTTTGTGCATCCGGTAATGTTCAAATCAAATATGGCGGCAATAAGAAAAAGAAAAGTTGACTGTCGTTGCTCAAAATCTGATAGATGGCCTAGAAAATTTCTGTCAATGCCATTGAATTGACAGGTGTCGAAAATATAAAAGTTGCGGGTTTTATTTCAATACCACCAATTTTTAGAATGGCGATTTTCAGTTTTTTCGCGATAACTCAGAAACGAATCAAGATATCGGGGAATTCTTGACAGATTCTTAATCACCTTAAGAATTTAATCTACTCTCGATGTCTTATGGTTTCCGAGTTCCCAATGGTGGGCAACGAAAAATTCACCACCCTGTATGAAATAACATGGTGTCAAATCACTGTAAATTCACAGATTATCGGTTCCTAACACCACGGAAAGAAATCCATTTTTTTTTAAACTAAACCACTCATAAAATTTATGTTTTTTGAAAATTTATCTTTAAAAAACTAAAAATTGCTCTTCTTTGATTTTTCAAGGACTCATTAATTAAGCTTTCCTCTTTCCAAAACTACAAAAAAAAGAAAATTCTCCCAAGCAGTCACTAATAACTAGGGCTCTTTGGTATGAAGACAGATGCTATCAAAATTCAAGTTTTATTTACTTATTTACAACCGGACGGTACTATTTTTGGGCCGCACAAGAAATATGGGATATTTCCTAATTCAAACTGTGGGTGTTTAGGTCAAGACATCTTCAATAAGGAATGATTGTAATTTGTTTCGAACATCCCGCGTTGGCGTTACCTTAAAGTGTGCCCAAAAATAGAGGATCCAAGATCTCATCAGAGGCTGCGATTAAATTTTTTCAATAAAACTTTTCTGCAATTCACTTTGAAACAACCGCTGTGTGTCGACTAACGATGATAAATGGCGCCTTAATTAACAAGAACAAAATATCTCGGAGCACTCTGATTCCAATATTTATTGACTGTCATTATGCAAATAGGGGTAAATCTGTCCCATTATTTACTGCTTCTTACCGTTTACTCTATAACGGTAAATTTTTGTAATAAGCATTCTTTTGTAATAAATAAAACCTACTGGGTAATATTTTACGATAATTAGCAGTGTATTACTTAATTGTTTCCACAATAATAAATTTTATTGTTTATGGTATGCAAAACGATGGGTGTGATATTTTTATAAAATGGAATTGTTCATTTGACGATTTTTGTTTGTTGCTTCAGTGGGTGGGGAAATACTAGTTGCATTTCTGTGGGCTAATTTATAATAAAATACAATAAAAATTTTGCATCGTGGATAAACCTACGTATGATTATGACAAAGAAGCATAAAAACCCTGACTTTCAGATTATTAATGGAAAAAGTGTAGGAATGCTTTTGCATGAAAGTTTCATTTCATTAATCCCTCGTTATTACCAAGTTATGTAAGTAGTCTTTAAAATTATCTTAATTTATTTTTTACAAAAACGCAAAGGTCGCTACAGAATAAATCACTACCATTACTTGCATTTAAATCCAAGCTATCCATCAATACTGATGCGTAATAGAATAGCAGGCTAAATAATAAAATATTCCATTAACCTTGCTTGAGGTTCTCTTAAAAGACAATCTAGATTAAAGCCATAAATTGGCTAAGGACACTTCTTATATTCGTTTTATTACAAAATTCGTTCTTCGATTTAAATTAATTTCTAATTATTGACTTATCTTAATTGGCCATCTTTGGCGAATTAATTGTTCAGAGACTTGTTTTCAGCTTGCTCACTCTCTATGAGTTTTCTTGTCTACATTTCTTTTATGAGCAGGCCTAAGCTTTTAATCTGGTTTTATGGGCCATTACGCTTTTCTGTTGAATAGAACGGTATCATAAAGGATTATTTTATTCGAATCTGCTAAACTGAAGAATGTAATTTCTGCATTCGCTGAAACTGCTGTGTTGCTTTTTATTTGTTTCCTAAAGGCAAGACGTGCTCTTGCGTGAAAAAAGTAAATCCTCTCTTTTCTAGTCACTTAATCAAGCCCTGATCTTGATTTATAAAGTCTTCAAACAAATCTATTTGGCCACAAAAGAAATCGATTTGCCGAGTCGATTAATCAAAATGTCAATAAAATAAGGTACTTACTTTTATAGTTAAAAAAAATAAGGACAATCGTTTGTACCAGATATTTTAAAAGTGTAAAAGTTTCAGCCACTCCTTCAAAAATTACACCGAAAAGCTTGAATTGGTTCAGGGTTGAAAAATAGCTATGGTTTTGGTTGTAAGGAAGGTTTCCAATCTTGTAAGTCTTTCTATTTCGTGACGTCATTTTTGACAATGACAGACTTTTGCATGCAACGCTCTGTCAAATTTTGCCTAGAAAATGACAAGCGTCAATTGCAGCTAACAAAAGTTCATTTTTCTCATTTTCTAATATTACATTAATAAAATGTTGATAGGATTTTGACCGGATGAAACTAATTTTCCATAAAACAGTCCAAGAAAATGCAGTGTCGATCGTTCGAATTCAGGAATCTCCCACAACTGAGGTTACTTACTTACACTTTTACAAAAGTGCCAAGGTTAGTTTTTAATTCTTAAACTTGCAGATTGATGTTTTTAAATTTTTTTTTCATTTTGTCATAGAGAGCTCTGAAACAAATCGAATGGATACTTAATTTTGTCATCAGCTGTAATAAATAATGTAAGGTAGGTACTTACAATAAATACTATATACCAGAAATAAAGATAATTTTTATATAAAAAATGTAAATAAAAAAAAAATGAACCGTGAACAATTTATTTTTTAAATGTTTAAATGATTTTCATCATTTACCAGACTATGTTAGATTAAGTCCATCAGAATTAACTTTTAAGTATAGATTTAATCTATTGGGAGTAAATGATAAGTAGGCACCCCCCGAAGATTAAGGGCTACTTCCCTAAAAAAAGGCATTAAAGTATAGTATTTTATTACCGGGAGTGTAAAAATAACTATACAGGGTGTCCTGGAATTATGATGCCAACGCTAAACCAGAGCTTCCTTACGTAAAAATATGTCGAAATGTTCCTATCGACCAGATGCCAAAAGTAAATCGTTTCCGAGTTATTGGGCTTAGAATGTGACCCATTGAACATGGTTTTTTGTTAATATTTCAGAAACCACTTTATCTACGGTTTTCATATTTCGCACACTTTATTAGCTCTTGAGTACCTATGTTTCGGTACATTTTGTTTATTGATCAGTAAACGACAAGGGCCGGATTAGGAGGGTGCCCCAGAGAGATTTTCGTAAAAAAATGAATTCGACAGAAATAGCTGTCAGATATCCACTTTTTGTGATAAAGCAACTCAAAACAAAACTTTTTTCACCCTTGAGATTTTTTCGTTTACGCGACCGTTTTTGAGAAAAAAATCAAAAATCAAAAATTGACGTGGCAAATTTTCACATTTAGGATACCGAAATAAAATCAAAAATCTAGTTAACTATTGGAAACGACAGATAAACAACCCGTAATTTGTAAAAATTAATTACTGGCTTGTCAAGTTTATTTATCTGTCGTTTCCAATAGTTAACTACATTTTTGATTTTATTTCTGTTCCCTAAATGTGAAAATTTGCGACGACAATTTTTGATTTTTAATTTTTTCCTCAAAAACGGTCGCGTAAGCGAAAAAATCTCAAGGGTGAAAAAAGTTTAGTTTTGAGTTGCTTTATCACAAAAAGTGGATACCTGACAGCTATTTCTGTCGAATTCATTTTTTTACAAAAATTTCTCTGAGGCACCCTCCTAATCCGGCCCTTGTCGTTTACTGATCAATAAACAAAATGTACCGAAACATAGGTACTCAAGAGCTAATAATAAAGTGTGCAAAATATGAAAACCGTAAGTAAAGTGGTTTCTGAAATATTAACAAAAAACCATGTTCAATGGGTCACATTCTAAGCCCAATAACTCGGAACCGATTGACTTTTGGCATATGGTTGATAGGAACATTTCGACATATTTTTACGTAAGGAAGCTTTGGTTAAGCATTGGCATCATAATTCCAGGACACCCTGTATATGTTCATAGTTTTCTACCAATACTATAGCTATAGCTATACCTATCTTGTCATTGATCCCTAACCTAAAAAATAGTTTATAACTCTGGAACTCTTATTACAAAAATTGAGCATCTACAATAATTATTGAATCTGTTCAAAAATTTAATTGACTACTAATGAAGCGGTTCATTTAATTACAATTTCCATTGCACTCCAGTTACCAGTTATATAAACTTCCTAATTTACAGTTACAAACCTAAAACTAAGAGGATGATAAATAGTCGTAGACAGTTTTATGAAGTAATAAAATTTAATAATAAATTAATTCCTCGCCACCATCTTTCTCTATAATTTATAATCTCTTATAATTGGCGCATAGACGATAATTATACATATATTGAACAGCAAAATGTATGCTGTTCTATAGAATTTTTATCTCTGTCACAAGGCGGCGATAAACACATTTTTTGCAACGTTCCCATCGAGAACGACACAATAAGTGTCACAATGGAGTAAAAAATGTCGTTTTGCAATTTTCTCAAAGTTGCAGGGTGTGGATTTTGTTGATTTAGAGGAAGTGATGCAAGGCACGATCGTAAAAATCGAGTGATTCAGGTAAATTATGCAAGGAGTTTTTATTGTAAAATTGTCTCTGACCTAGCTTTTGTCGTGGATTTATAATCTGCTTAATTACGGTAAATTATGATATAATAAAATCGGTTAATTGAATTTCGTTGCGGACATATTTTATTTTCCTTTATTTTTTCTCTATAGGATTTAATGAGTGTCAAGGACTATAGGTCGAAGAGGCAACAAGTTGGCCATCAAAATTGGCATATTGAGTAACGGACCCTCCCACGATTCACGGAGTCTTGCCTAAAATCAAATTAAGCTACTTCTTAATTGACCGATCAGGTCGTTTCACAATGCGATTTATTCCATTGTTGCCTGTGACGAAAACGGTATTATTAAAACGTCTTTCAGGCCAATTAGCTGTGATGAGAAAATCTCGACAGATCCGAAAACGGCACGATCTTCGTTATCTCGATGCCTTTTTGGTGGACATTCAATTAGACGGCTCTTGAAGCTTATAAGGCATCGATTTTTTCAAACCCCAAAGGACTATTTTCCGAAGCTTTCACCGTAACAGCTCATTAATAAATTATTATAGTAGCTGAGGTGTGGTAATTAATATCCACTAATTAGACCAAAAAAAACGTTTTTTCAACAATTTCTTCTTTGTCCAAGCGAATTCCACAAAAACTTTAACTTCTTAATTATCTAAATGATTGATCGAATCGAATTCATCCAAGGCTGGAATTAAAATATCTCCATCCTATATCGCAAAGACGATTCTTAATAGCTACGTAAAAGACTAAATATTTAATTAAATCAGCAGTCCCATAAATAATTTTAGAAAGTGTTCTCGTAATTTGTTATATTGACAGGTAATATTATTATTTACTTTAGTTGCCGTAAATCACATTCCTACGTTGGAATTTCTTGCTACTTATTTGCTTAGAGCGCAGCGTAACTAAACAATGAGATTGATAATAGATGTATGTACAGGGTGTCTCAGAACGACATCCAAACTTAGTAGGAATTACTTTCTAAGAAAATTTAATGTTAGCTACACTATTTCCTAGGGAACGAGACACAGCAATATAAGTATCTTGTTACATACGAAATAGTGTACCTAATGCTAATATGAAATTACTCTTATAACTGGAGAACTATTAGAACCTGGAAGTTTTGGAAAACACTAGAATTAAGTGCCAGCGTTCTCGGACAACCTGTATACAGGGTTGGTACAAAGGTTTGCGATCAACGTAACTGTTTTTTGAATGTGTTAGTATAGTGGGTACAACATCCAAGAAAAAACATAATTACCATTAATAAATTGTAGCAATTTTTGGTACGTTCACGATAAGCTGAAGAAGGGTTTGTTTAAAGATTATTTTAATCAGTCAGTTGTTTTAGGTGCGAAATAATCAATAATTGACATATATCCAGTAGTAAAACTGCCCCCTCGTCGTTGCTCGGGTAGGTTAAGTCGAATAGCAGAATTGACAAAAATCAGAAACAATTAGCAACCATGATTCGATTGCTATTATTTATTGACATCGATTGACAGGAATTTTGACGTAATTGAAAGCCCGTTTAACAGCACAAGATATATAAAAATGACTAATGACTAATGACTCATGCTGCTCTTGTGTCCTTTAGAATATGTTATGACTTTACTTTACGCCTTTATTTACGATTGATTTTCTATATACCTGAAGACGCATCGTTAGGGCCTCACACACACCACACACAGCAAACGCTGCCTGAACGGTTGAAGATGGATAAAAACCTTATAAGGAAAAAATATCAGTAACAAAAATATCTACAAAAAAGTCCGTGGCAGCAAACACGATAAGATACCGAAACGATTTTCGTCAAAAATTAAAACGTGATAACCGTCACGGCGAGCTATTCGTCGGGTCGGCGTCGCAGAGACCTATTATGTTGTCGAGAATTTTTTTGTAATTTTTTTCGTTGCCATCAATTCCTCCATTCATAATTTTAATCTTCCTGCGAGCGTTTCGGCAGCGTTCGCAATGAAAGCGTGGAAACCGATGCGAAAACCTGATGATGGTCATAAAAAGCATTTTGGAGCTTTAAGATTTTTCCCGTCATAGCCAAATTTCAGCTCGCCACCTCATCGGGACGTCCGATTTATTTTCCGAACAGACATGAAAAATTGCGACTTAGCTTTTTTCGTTTCCCATACCATAACCATAAGAGTTAGAAACGATAAGGTTCAATTAAAAAAAAGTGTCGCTTTTTTAAGGTTGATTAAGAATCTGTATAAAGAATTCCTGATGATTTATCCTGAAAATACTGAAAATCGCGTTATTTGAAAAAAAATCTTACTGATGGTATTTAAGTGAAACTTTGAAGATTTATATTTTTGACGGCTCTCAATTGAATGGTGTTGAGAGAAATTGTCTAGGCCTTCTAGATTTTAAGCAACGACAGTCAACATTTTTTTTTCTTACGGCCGCCATATTAGATTTTAGCCCCACCGGATACGCAAAAAAATTAGCTATTCAAAATGAACTGTTTTGAAAAATATTGTCAATAAAGCTTGAGTCACACCATGCCAAGACGCATTTTTGCAATTGTTTGTCATCTAAGCTTAGGCTGATTTTACAAAATTATTAATACCAATTGTGAACGATTTGTCAAAGAAGGCCATGTTCGTTACATTTTTGAAGGGCTGACTTTTTTTATATATCCAATGGTGGTAAAATTCAATATGCCGCCTATAAAAAAAAGAAAAGTTGACTTTCGTTGCTCTAGAACTGGCATCATCATCAGCTGCCAAAATAATAAATGTTCCAAGTTTTATTCGTTAACCGTAAGAAAGATTTTTTTTTCAAAAAACGCGATTTTCAGTTTTTTCGTATATAATATAACGAGTGGTACTGATTTTTTCCGACAAAATTTGCGAAACAAATAAATGAGTAGTTGTCGCAACGAAAATCGTCACGAGCGCTTTAGCGCGAGTGGCGATTTTCCAAAAGCAAAAGCTACGAATGTATTTGTAAGCAAATTTTGCAGAAAAAATCAGACCACGAATTATATTCTAATGATTAAACAACAAAAGAAACTTCAATGGAAACAATAAGGTTGCCATGTTCGTTACCATGACATTTCGTTTGACAGAAATTTTTGTCCTGCTTTTCACTCGTGGTGTTTTTCAGTTCAAAACCATGGTGATTGGTCGACTGTCTATAAATTCTGACGTTTCATTGGTTTAAAATTCTTGAGTTGTTTAATCAGGATAAAACAGGCACGAATGAATATTATTGGAGAATTCTTTACAAAACTTTTTTCTAATTTCGTTTCCGTTTCTAATCGTTTCCGCGAGATCCCAATAGTGGGACAAATAGTGCATAAATATTAGAGTTTAAAATTGGTAACTTCTGATTTTAACTATAGTTACTCGGATTAAGGTTACTCTTTATATCAACTTTGTCACGTTTTATTTAATTTCACAAAAAAGGAAAAATACAATATTTGTTTGATTCCTGCCCACTGATGTAGTTAATTCATCACATTCATCAAATACAATAGTTGCCTTTTTATATGAGCGAGAAATTATACAGTAGGTATGATGATGTTTACTCAGAAATAATTTATGTGAAAATTCCACGAAATTATTTATCAATGTAATTCCTCACCATCAATCTGAATTTTTCATGAAACTTGAAGTTAATAACCAGATATAATTAATATTTAAATTCAAAAAAAATCAACTCGAGGCACTCGAGTTTTCCTCTCAGAATTACCAGCCTTGGTGAAATAATTAGGAGTTGTAATACGGTGTGTATTAGAAAATAGCCTTTTCTCATTTGGACAAATTGCGCTATTTAGACGAAGATTGATTATGATTAACACCATTCGTTTAATTTTCCTCAGAAATGGAATAATAATTGACCGGTTGTTTCGCTATTATTTTATTGCATCTAGCTGCGTTATACGCAATTTTTATCTCGATTTTAACTATCATAGAAATAATTTAATTAAGTGATTTCCGTCGAGATGGAAGTCATTGAAATTTTACGACTACTTACTTTTATTGCTGACTGTTTAATAAAAACAATTCTAATAAGGCTCATCTATATGCAGGAACGGCTATATTCATAAATTATCACAGATCGATTGAGAATCCGGGAAATTTATTAAAACCAACTTGGATAATAAATAAAAAATAATTGGGAGCAGGAACAGCCAATTACTACTTTGGTAGCGACTGACCACTACAAATCCCAAAATAAAATGATTAAAAACTAATAATAATAAATTTTTGACGCCTCGTGGGCGAAATGTTAAATCCTCTATTTTTAATTAATTAATCACATAGTTTTGAAAAAATTTCTCAACCCGAAGATTGGTAACGTCCTTCTAGGATAACGACAAGGACAATTTTAATAACTAGGAAGCGAAGTTCAATTAACTTTTGACAGCCATAACCTAGGTACAGAGCTTTCGTTAAGGCAGTTATTTCAGAATTAATTATTGAAATCTCGTAATTAGCAAAGATAATTTATATTAATTAGCAATGTCATGATAGTAATTTTTTACTTACCCTTAATGTAATCGATTGTATAAATATATTTGACTTTCTTTTACCGAATGTGTTATATAATCCAAACTATTCCGAATAATAATTATTACGTTCGATTTTGTTTGTATATTTTAGACGAGCACGAGCTCTGTCCGCTTAATTATTAATTTCTGATTGACATAAAGGTTATTTAAAAAAATGCAATATCGAAAGTAACTGTATTTCACTGCACAAAGTGTTTTGTTACTATGTTGTATAATTTAAATAATTTCGTTTAAACCGAAAATTGATTAATTACTCACAGAACAAATTAAGACAATATAAGAAATTTATAGCTGCAATTCTCTGGAAATGTTCTCTTTATTGTTGTAGTTAATTCTACATTATCGTTCAACTATATTTATTAATATGGTTAAGATATCTAATAACAAATGGTGCTATTGTTTATTTTATTGTTGTGCAATTAAAATAATTGCTTTAATAAAATATCGTGTTCATACGTACAGGGTGTGTCGAACAAACCCTGGAGCCTCTTTCTAGTACGCCAGATAAGTGAAAATGGTTTTAAAATTATTCGGTCAAAGACATTCCAAAATTGAAATTCACACACAAAATTTTTGAAACAGAAAAATACTAATAGTCCAGTAGTCAGTCGGTTCGAGAAATAAAACTGCATTTCATTCTACAAAGGTGCCGTTTGGCACGGTTGTACATACATGGGACCAATACAAGTGATTTCACCCGCAGTGCCCAAAAAAATTTCCCTTAGGAACAAAATGGCATCGGTTTTTTTCGCCGCGAAAATTGCTAATATCTTAACTATTATTAACTACTTGAGGAAGCAACAAATATTTTTCTTGCATATTACAACCAAGAAGAACATGACTTCTCATTTTAGTAATGTATAGTGCAAGAATAGAACTATTAGATACTTATTTCAAAAATTTATTAAATTTTTTTTCTTTTTTTTTTAACAAAATGCCCATTCACATGAAAATTGATTAAAAATTATGAAAAAACATGACAGAAAAATTATCCTAAACATATGTTACAATGTAACAATTATGTAAATCGAGAGGTCAATATTAATTAAGACCAAGAGAACTACAACGTGGTATCCATATTGCAGTCTTGGAAGTAGCGGAAGAGGTCGGTAAAGGAAAAAGTATACTCGATCTTCCGGCGTTAAAACCACAGTATACACCAACTGTAAGCTATTAAATTCCCTAACAATTAACAAAATATAAAACTATCTTCTTTTAGGTATTAGTTATAACTCGAACATAGAAAATTTAAATGTTGTATTCTCTAGAAAAGTATTTAAAATCGTGACATTCTCTTTAATTTTTATGAAACTTCAATAGGCAAATAATGAAAATGAGAAGAGAAAGATATTCAACCAGCCTAATTTCAGGACAGCGTGTATTTTGCATTAGAAGTCTTCTTCCACACAAAAAACTAATATTGAGGAGGATCGAGAATCCTGTCTGGACCCAACATTATCACCTTTTATCAATCCACGATAAAACATGGGATTCATTCGGTAGATGCTTCTAGGAGATTCTATAAATTCTTCATTAAGAAACCTCAACAGAAAAAAAATTTTTGACTACGAGAAAACTTTTCGAGTTAAAAATTTTGTATTATTTGTGCTTAAAAAGCACCAATATCTAAAAATGATTATGTTATAAGGGCTGAACTACCCTTTACATTTTTTTCTGACGCATTCGACTGAAGTTGAGATTTGACTAAACATGGATGATGCTAATAAAATTCTTCTGCATAAAACATCGACTTTTTCAAATATTTTGTTACATCTGCAAGCTGCAAATTACATTTTGGGACTACAACAGTTTGCGAAATTTGTCAATTTTCTAAATCTGATGGGATGCAAAAATATTGTCTTATTTCCTAAGTATGGATGCATAAAATGTGAATATATGCAAACCAGGTCTTTTCATACCGGCTCGACTGCTTCTTAGTTCTTGTTGATATAAACAAATAGAAGACACAATGAGTCATACAAGATTCCGTGAGAAACATCAAGTTCCAGGCCAGGTTATTGATCCACAGTAACCAAAAGTAGTCAAGACATGACATCGCGGTGATATATGAAGAAACAAAGACAATAAGAGCTTTCAGAATCAATTTTAGAATACTAATTAATCACTATTTAATGCCTCAATTTACAATTAACATTTCAAATTAGCTTCCACTATACAGCTTCTTGGAATCGTAACAAGTCGAACAACATTAATTGTTAATCAATTTGGGTTGTCGGGCAGATAAGCCGCCATCGCCATCATCTGCTGAAGAGTAGAAAAAATGGTTTAATAAATGCAGTGTCAAATAATTCAGTCGTAGGCAAAAATGAGTGCCCAGGGGCATTAGTTATGGAACCAGCAAGGTTGGCGACAGTGCACAATGGGAGGACGGATATAAAGCGAGGATAATTGCAACTTATGAGACATTTATATTGCAGTCTTGCCAACCTACGTATTTTATAACCTATCTTGTTCCTGCCTACGATATTTACTACTAGACTATGAACATAGAGCTTTTTGCTCTCTCTGTGTATGCTAATTCCGCCTTCGACTTATTTATACTGGAAAAATCGCGCATCAGGTCGGCACGCCACAAGTTCCAAGAATTGAGCTTCGGGTTTCACTTCAAACAGCAGGAGCTTCAACAACTGCTTACACTATACGGATATTTTGATTGATTTTTCTGACTAGTATCCAGTAGCTAAATGTGTGAAGGATCTTTCTGTCAAGAAAAATTTGTACTTTTATCTACCGGTCCATTAATAATTAAAACGAAACGTGATTGAAACAGCAATGTCAGGATTATTGTGTTAAATAACGCTTGCAAGGATGGCGTTTCTTAGTTCTTTTTGTATGCTAATAATTACATTTGCATACAGGAACTAGATCAACCCTGGGATAATTGATCTTATGGATATTAAAGTTAGGTAGGTAGGTACGTAGGTACATACAGGATGTCTTAGAATAATAGGGACAACGGTTAATAGCAGGTTCTCTACGTGAAAATAAGACAAAAAGTAAGAATAAGTTTTTGTTTTAGAATGGATTATGTGGGAGCTATGCCCCCCAAAAGGGTACCGTAAAAATCAGTTTTTGCGAATTTCCTCAAAAATTATAAGTTATAACTAATATTATCAGTTTGAAATTTGGAGCATAACTTGGCGGCACAAAGTTCTTCATTCTGAATTTTTTTCAGGTTTTCAGTAACATCAGGGACGTGCGTTCTTGGTGGGGCCTTACACATTTTTTGCATTAATTTTTTCTGTTCGCGCTTTTTTTGCAAAGCAACAATAATAATGTCATCGGCGTTCCACAATACACTAAAAAGTACTCTTGCTAAATATCGCTAGAATGCACGGTCTTACAATTAACTGGCCTTCATTAATTTGGGGCAAAAAAATGTTAAAGGAATTCTTTTGCAATTTTCATTTTTTTACTTGGAATCAAACTTAAATGGGATGTCCAACACTTAGATACAACAAACACTCGGTTGGAATTTATGACGGCACTCTAGACCCTTACGGATCGCATTTAGATTTGATAAAATAAGGCTAAAATTGAATTATCTCCAAATTCAAAAATTGGAGTTCAAAAAGATGCAATGCATTCTCAGGGCTTTATTTTAAGATTTTAGAGGATAAAACATTATCTAAAGTTGATTCCATGTAGAACAATTAAAGTTTTCAGTTTCAATTAATGGACAGCATTTAACTCAAAAACGGTGCATCTTAACCACATGCAACAAGAGTACTTTTTGGTGAGTTGTGAACTGGCGATGATAGTCTTCTTATCACTTTGTCAAAAAAAACGCTTAGGTACAGACAAAATTTCAAAAAATGTGTAAGGCTACCCCAAGAACGCACGCCTCTGATGTTACTGAAAACCTGAAAAAAATTCAGAATTTTGAAAATCTTTGACGCTTAGAAATATGAAATCTACAAGAAATTACGAATTAAAAAAGTGCCAACAAATTGTATAGTAGAATCATTCTCAATGGTTCAAAAAGGTTTTTGGCTTCTGAGATTTTTAATTAGAAAAAAAAGGCAGCAGAGAAGCGGCTGGAACCTCCCCAACGCATGGGTCTTTGATTTCCGTGACTTTTTGTCTTTAAGGTTTTAAAGTTGATATGCCTAAATTGCACTTCCCGTGGACCAATTGCTCCCAAAAGCCTTTCAGCTCTTCAATGGGTTACCTAACCTCCATGTACCAAATTTCGGACAAATCGATCCAGTAGTTTGGGCTATAACGTGGTTTCAGTGTTATTACAAAATTTCGATTTTTCTACCCAAAAAGTACTAAATGCGAATAAATTTTATCTCACTTAAAACCAGAATTTGAAGACCTTTCTGATGATAACAATAAATCTTTCAAAAAGTTGTTTTTGATGGGTGAATGAGAGAATAATTTTAAGTTTCGAAATTGGTGTGCCAAAACGGCACTTTCCGTGGGCCGATTGAATCCAAAATTTGTTCAACTCTTCGACTTGTAATACAATCCCCATGTGCAAAATTTCAGCCAAATCGGTTGAGGGGCTTGGGCTGTACCGCGATTTTAAAGTCCGATAAAAATCTATTTTTTTTTAATTGTTGGTCAAAAGGGCACTAAGAATGAATACATTTTTAGACGCAGACTTTGAAGGTCTTTCTTATGGTGACGTGAAAAATGGGGGTTTACATTTAAAATTTAAAAGTTGATGTGCCAAAATGGCGCTTCTGGTTGCACGATACCACACACGTACCAAATTTCAGCCAAATCGGTCGAGTAGTTTGGGCTGTGGCGTGTTTACGTACGTACGTACGTACGCACGTACGTACGAACGTACGTACATACATACAGACACATTTTAAAAACCACTTTTTTGGGCTCCTGAGACCTCAAAACGTATAGATCCGGTCTTATCTCGAATTCGAAAATTTTAGTGATTGCAGTAACCTCCCTTTTTTTTTAATGGTGAAGTGGAGTGGGGAGGTTAAAATATTACTGACCCTAGTTACACCGCTATAATATTCCCACAATGCCAATATTTGTTGGTGAGACCGAAGTGGGGTACCTACAAAATTGTACCTGTATTCATTAAATCGAACGTTTATCTTAAGAACCGGTCACATCAATAAATCGGCCACATTTTCGAAAAAACGAGACGATCAGCGATAAAATTTTATGGGTTAATAAAATAATTTGGACACCTTGAATCGTCCTTACCATTTAAGGGGAAGTGATGCATATAGTCTGCCAGTACCGATTTGCGTCAACTCGTAGATAATATGCAAATAATAGCGAAAATTGGATCAACTACATGTTTCGTAATAACTTGATGGTCGATTCGTTGATATTATGAAGTTACTGCTTTTCGTAGCCAGAGGCGTACCCCAAATTCTTGTAAATTATAACCCATTATTTATTTATAACTGCATTCATTCATCTTATTCTTATACAAAAACAGGTTTGGAGCTAAAATGTAGTTAAATAATAGCTTAGTGGGACATCGCCGCTTATGATTGCGGTAAAGAGACATACATACATACAATCTCGATTGTTGTGTAACGCGGTGAAAGGAAGGGCAGCATCTCCGAAGGGGCCCCGCCCTGCCTCCAGGCGACGGCCCCCGCAGAGAGCTACCGATCCCCCTTACCCCCCACGAAGTATCAATGCTCACTTGGTTGGTAATATGTCCGAGCCACTTACTTTTCTTAAGCCGCTAGCATTTAACAATCATAAAAAAATTGATAGATCACCTAACGCGCGCGACCTTTGCTCCGATGAAGACAGAACACGTTAAAACCCACCTTAAGGGTAGTTCCAAAGAAACCGCAAAAATTTCCGGTCATTAAAATATTATTTAATTTATTATAAATTGCTGCCTCATTATTTTTCCATAAAACTCCAAATGAGTAGGTAGGCGACGGTAAATCCAAAGCGTTAATCATCTTTCCTTCCACGTGCACACCGCTGCAATAAATAATTTTTATGAACAATTAAACAATCGCTTTTTCCACAACAATTCAAGATTATTGCAGTCACCAAACCTGAAAGATAGATCATTCCGTTTTATAGGTTTCAAAACCAACTCTCGGATAATAAAATCTGATCGCCGGTTTTATGGTGGAGTGCTACTGTTATTTCGATAATTCATCTCTTCACTTCCTGTTTCCTATACGAAAAAGCACATTGCGTTGGTGAAATTTAAAAATCTAATTAACTTTTTTACCGACTCTTCCACTAAATTTATTATCTGGAACCACAAGTAATATCAGAAGTAATCAATGTAGAAAGTAATAAGAAAATCACTTATTGTAAACACAAAAAAAATAGATTGCATTAGACCGGATGCTATCGTTCATCGCTTGCGAAACCTCTGCTTTACGTTTTAGCCATTTTATGCTTAATCAATAATCTGTATCACCATTAGCATCTTGCATGTTTCAAAAATAAAATAATTGGAATTGTAAAAACAGGCGTTATTGGATGTTAACCGCTACAGCTATTTCCCCTTACGTCAATCAAACCATTTTTCCGATAAATTAAATAATCGATTTGAATCGCTGTATCATTATGCTGTCGCGGCTCTTTAAATTATAATTAACAGATCATGGGAACTACGGTGTCGTCAGTGCTTACGCATTGGATTATTTACATACATTTCAAGAAATAATAAAAATTGTCAAATTCACTTCAAGAAAGAATTAAAAAATCATCAAATTGTTAAATCAGTAACTTCCTGATGAGGGTTTTTAACAAGCTTTGGAAAACTTCTTTTGGCCTTGTAATACCGACGTGTTTAGAGAATTCCTGACGATTTTTAGAACGCTCACCGTTTTGGTGCCGAAGTTTTGCGTAGGCACCCTTGTCTTAGCAGCTTCGCTCGCTCGCATTATGCACAGCATAACTCGAGAAAGATTCGGAAATCGAAGTGAAACCTGATTGCGGCACTAAAGTTGCTTACTAATAAATAGAGATCGGATTTTTATGTCAATTATTTTCACTTTTTCACTTAAACGATATTTGTAGCGAAGCCCATAAGTTCATCCTCGACTTCACCCAATATGAAATATTTGTCGCTTATAATACCACTATTGATTGGTTAGATTTTGAAAATAATTACGGAAACTTTTGTTGCCTGTGGTAAAATAATGAGAGCTAAATTATTGTTATTTGTTATCCGATTAAAACCGGAGAGCTTTAGTTCGAGGGCTTTAACCTGTGGTAATAAATGGCAATTTAGTTCGAGTTGTTTTACCTATACGGCAACAAAGCTTGAGTAATTATTTCTAAAATTTGGCAGATTGCAATAGTGATGCCCGAGTGGTATTCGGTAAGATTTTTTTTTTTTTATTTACCAGGACAAAAATACAATACGTGAGAAAAAAGAAAGATAAATTTCGTAAGTTAAACTTTTTATTTTGTTTGTTTTGATAATAGTATTTGTGGTTCATTGACGCTTGAGGTTAGGAAACGTCGAAACAAAATGGGATTGAAGTTTTAGATTATATCCAAAATAAATCAGCGTCCTTTATGTCCAAAGATACCTAAAATATGGTTTGTGGACGGAAGACATTACGTGCATGTAGAATCCCCCCGGTGGTCACATTTATGGATTTTTATTTCCCATAATTTTGTTTACGTGGTGATTTTCAGCAGTAAGAAAATTGTGTTCAAAATCAAGTCGTCGAGGAAACGATTATAACTCGTACAAACTGCGACAAAATGCATTAATCGCTATTAAATTAATTAGATTTGATAGCAATTTTAAAATGAGTATAATTGATTGGTTTAAAAGGTAATTTGGAAATAATCTCGATTAAGCTTCTCTAACTATATCTATAGTCAGTGGTGATTACACTCTTCTATTTATCGCCAAACTTGACATTTGTAGGTTAGAAAATATATACAAAAAGATCATAATAGACGTAAACCTAAACGTGGTTCCGGAAATACTCCTTATCAAATACAACGCGACCGTCATCACTTTTTGATCGACATTTCACAATTATTTTTACTGCAACTTTTTTGTTCAAGATAATGTTACTCGGTGAAGTTCGGAGATTTTTGTTCAAAAATTAAAACCCTTCCAGCTAAAGCTGTCGGTTTGTATAATCATCAGACAAATCTCCAAATTTAACTCGTAAAATTGTCAAACAAAAAAGTTTTCGTAAAACAAATTTATTCAATAGTACCTACCTAATAGAAAGGAGTCACTGTCAGATTTCGCTTTGGATGATAATTTCAGCAGTCCTCAAAAAGCTACTAGATCCGAAAAGTTTTTTGAATTTTTTGATCACACGTTATGACCAGGCCCTCAATTTTTATCGACAAAATTTCTGAAAGTTGCTTGAAGCGATTTTATGATAAGAATTTCCGGGACCATCCTCATACGATGAATTATACTTTTTGCCATTTTCATTTTAGTCCGGTAGGCAGTGAACATTTTTGGTATGTCATTTCAGCAAATTTAGTTTAGCAATTTTATATTAGTTATTTTTATACTGTAGAATACTAAAACGGAAGTCTGTCATAAATCTTGTGGGACAGGGACTAATGGCGGGCATTTTAATTTTTCAAAAATTCACGTCTCGCAAACGGTAATAGTTATTTACGTTTCAAGTCCGGTAAATCCAATTTTACAGTACGAGTGAGATATTTAAGAACGAAGGCGACGAAGGAGTCGAGTTTTGAATTTCGCCGGTAGTCATTAAAAGTGCATTTTTACTGCCTCTTTTGCGGCAGTAAAAATACGCTTAATGACAATCGGCGAAAAAATGATGTGTTTAACACGGCAAAAAAACAAATGTACTTGCTTGTCTGGATTCCTACCCTTGGCTACTCCTCGGCTATGAAACTTCAGCCGCGGCAGTAAATCTGCAATTGTTTTGCCTTGTTAGACAATAGTTATTTGTTTAACAAGGCAAAAAAATTTGCAGGTTTTTTTGCCGTGTTGAGCACATAATTTTTTCGCCGATTGTCATTAAAAAAGTGCGTTTTTATTGCAGCTTTGGCACTTTTTTAATGACAATCGGCGGAAAAATTATGTGTTCAACACGGCCTTGGCTGGATTCTTAACCTCGGCTATCGCCTCGGCTATAAAACTTCAGCCGCGGCAGTAAATCTGCAATTTTTTTGCCTTGTTAAACAAGTAACTATTATTAATAAACTGTGCCCTTCTTTGTCTGAAAGTCACTCTTTTTCTCGCTCTTTCTTTAGCAACAATCACCACTTCGATATTCATCCTTGCATGCGAGGTATTCTGAACTACTTAGAAAATGTGTGACCTTGAAATTTTTCAAGATTTTCGTCTGCGTCGCCATTTCTGTTACATATTATATTCTAAAGTTTTATAGAACAAGGGACGGCAAAAAGCTAAATACAGCCCCAGCAAATTAAGGGGAGGGGGGTTGGCCTGCTATTAAAAATTTACCGGCCTGCTTCTGTAGCATCAGCACACCCCCAGTGTATGGTGTATGTACGTACATACGTGTGTATGTGAGTACGATTTCAATGAAATTTGGAGTGAGGGTTAGTGTTGGCCTTGTGGTGAGACTAGTTAATTTTGTTGCCAATCTACAAACGCCAAGTGCCTTTTTGGCGTATCAACTATGAAATTTGCTGATGAACACCAATTTTTCTTACCAGCATAAGAGAGGTGTTCAAATTCTGTGTCTAAAAATGTATTCACACTCGAAATTTTCTTGATCAGTACATGAAATGCCTTCAAATGTCATTTCCAAAAATGTATTCCAAACTTTAGTGCCCTTTTGACAAAAAAATCTTAAAATTTTGAAAAATCCCAGAAAACGCTTTAAGGTTGGTGGAATACAATTTACATACAGCAAGTAGGAAAATTTACTTAATTTTGGTGGCAATCAGCCAATTACAAGTGGCTTTTTCGCATGTCATCTATGAAATTTGAAATACCGGGTCTTCTGAAATGTCTTCAAATACTGTTCAAAAAATACAATCAAACTTAGTGCCCTTTTGGCAATGAACAATTCCCGAAACTTCGAGACTGGATTGAAATATTATAGGTGATAGATGATTGGATGATTCACCAAGTCGGGAGGTTCCAGCCGCTTCTTTAGCTGCCCATTTCTTTCTGTTGAAGACAAGAACAATGATGCCGTATAATCTGAAATTAGCATATATCACGAAAACGAAGTGTCTGCAAAAAGAAGGGCAAGACAAACTTGTTAATACTATAAACTTTCCCATAAGCCAATTTCCTGCGGTAATAATGGTTGTTTAGTGTCGTGCAGGTACGAAGAAGAGGATGTTGTGTCAGCGTCGACTAGACAGTCTTTTATATAACTGGCTCGGTCCATAAACATATTAGTGATATGAGAGAACGTTGCCCCAACAAAAACAATCAATCTTGGCAATAGTAATTAAAGCGTTTAGCAATATCGTCGAGTCGGGTAAAAGTAACAACACATGCGAGTGTCGATGCTGTTATGGATTAGAGCGTAGGATGAATGTGCCCCAGTTGATGGCAGCTGGAGAGCCGCGCCTTGGGGTCTTCGGCTACGCTGCCGTTGATCCGTTTCCACACACGAGATGGAGCACTCTGCCACGCCCGACTACCGACCTACAAGCTTTGCGATTTTTCTCGCGAAACTAGATTTGCGGATATTGCATAGTCGCTAGTTGCCTTCTTGCTCACTTTTATAGGGATTCCGAGGTAATAATCTCGCAGGAAAACGACGCCAGTCACGCTTTTTTGCAGGTTCAAGTGCATCTTCAGCTACTCTAATTAGTCACCGCTCTATTACTTCAGCCAATTAAAATTGCGTAGATTATCTATCGGGAGAAGAAATCCTGCTCTGCTTTTTGCAGGAGATAAGTAGATAATGATCTAGGAGTCTCTTATGCGACGATACTTTCATGCGTGTGCTTGTATACTGCGACAAGTCTGAAAGTGAAAGTTCCCTCCGTTAACGTTATTCCAGACACATAATATCGGCTCATTTTTAATAGATTTATCCACTTCTGTTTCCTCCTACATTTTCACTTTCGTGGAATTCTTGAGATGCCCGTTAATTTATGGAAATCGAGTCAGAATTCCTGAAGTTGCTTTGATGAATCTAGCAGGGAAGAAGAAGACCTGTTTTATATCAAAAATCTGCCACTTTTATCTTAATGCATTGCAGAATACATTAAAAGGCAATCAGACGGTAAATGTGTTTAAAATTTAAATAATCTTCTAGTGCCTAGAGGAAGTGCTAAGGATGTCTTCAGATAGCTAAGCACTAAACTTCTGAGTTATGTTCAGGTAGGTAGCAAAAATAAATCAATTCATCAGTCAATAAATCAATTTGATGCCCTACATACGTAGATGTCAGTCAAAATAAACTGCAAAAAATTCTGAAAAAGCTCAGTTAATGCTAAGATAAAGTCAAAGAACGCTTAAAAATATACCTATTATTATTTTTTAAAGTCTTCCAGGTAACCTATCTATGGAAAATACAAGTAATAATTGGTCTAGGTATGAACAATCAGGTCATCCAGATGTCAGAGAGCAAAAAAATGCAGCAGAGAAGTGGCTGGAACCTCCCCATCGGGTGGATCTTTAATTTCCGTGTTTTGTATTTCAATTTTAAAATTGATATGCCTAAATAATAATTCCGATTCTTTTATGCCAAAAGGGAAAAGTGTGAATGAATTTTGTCTTATTTAAAATCAGAATTTGAAGACCTTTCTGATGGTGACAATAAATTTTTCAAAAACTTGTTTTAGATGGTTAAATGAGTATAATTTAAATTTTTTAAAAATTGATGTGCCAAAACGGCACTTGCCGTTTGTCGGTTGTCTCCAAAAAAATTTCAGCTCTTCGACGTGCAATACCATCTTCATGTGCAAAATTTCAGGCAAATCGGTCCAGGCGTTTGGGCTGTTTTTAAAGTGGGTTAAAAATCTCGAATATTTGAGTTTTTGTCAAAAAGGCATTAAGGGTGAATTCATCTTTAGAAGCAGAATTTGAAGGCCTTCCATTTATGGTGACGTAAGAAATATGGGTTTGTATTTAAAATTTCAAAGTTGATCTGCCAAAATTGCACTTCCAGATTCACGATTGGTCTACAAAAGCTTTTCAGACCTAAGCTGGGTTATGAGATACCTGCCTACGTTCCAAATTTCAGCCAAATTGGTCTAGTAGTTTTGTGTGTACGTACGAACATACACAGACACATTTTAAAAACCACTTTTTTGGGTTGCTGAGACCTCAAAACGTATAGATCCGGTCTTATCTCGAATTCGAAAATTTTAGTGATTGCAGTAACCTCCCATTTTTTTTTAATCGTGGGATTGGGGAGGTGAATTCATAGGCAGTGTAGAGAACTTTACACATTTTTGAAGTTAAAGTCTGCAAATTCTCAGATACTGGGTAGTGTATGAGTAAAGCTATACAAGATGCCGAATCTTGAATTAATAAAGGATACCTAAAAATAAGTAGGTATATCGTGTTTTTATTGTAAAAGCAATAACCATAAAATTCGATTTCTAACCGATTTCAGCTAAGAATTGAAAATAAATAGGTACTACAAGTCTTCTTACAGTTCAGCGCCAAGGAAGTTCTCTTTTTCATTCGCTCCGCCTACGGCGTCGTGCATCAAACTTCAAACTCATCATGCAAAAAAGTATTACTTTCATTACTAGTTGTGCAATAGCTATTTGTATTACAAGGAGGGAAATGCATAATTGCCTCCCGCTGCTACAGCTTAATGGCCCGGGGGGGGGGGGCAGTAAGTACCAAAAGGAGGGAACGGCAATTTACTCCAAAGTGATATATACGATTTTTCTTGCGATCCCTTCCCTTATAAAAAAATATTTTAATATCACGCCGTTTCTATAAGGTGACCGCGCGTTGATCCGTCTAAATTATTCACTGATTATTAGTTTAAATAAGAGAGGGCGCTTAGGAGTATAAATTCATGGTTGTTAAGTATCCATGGAACTATATCAATGTCAGATTATTCACCCCTAGATGGCAGTAAACTATTATATTCGCTTGTAATGGATATCCAGTTTGGGATAAAAGGGGCTCCCCAATGATTTAAATTCGGATAACCTCTCAGCCCTTTGGCGTGAAGAAAGGGAGGAGATCCTCTGTGAAGGAAAGTGGCCACTTTCCTCCTTCTCTGATCACTCCCTCCTTAGAAAGGGAGGGAAATGGCCGCTTTTCTCCCCAGAAAAGAGGTGGCTGGAAACGTTCACCTTCTGTTAGGGTGGTAGGAAAAACGAATTAAGCAATTATAACTATATGCAGGATGAGTGAAACGGGATGGGCCACCCTTTATAACTTCCTTCTTATCCCATGGATCAGAACCACGTTTGGTAATGCAATATGACTGACTCTGAACTACATTTCGATCACATCAGCGGTCCCAAAATGTTTTTATTTAAATGTCACCCTGAATATTTCTTTACTGTATCATGCAAGTACATTTTAACCTCCCCAACCCCATCACAATTTTAAAAAAATGGGAGGTTACTGCAATCACTAAAATTTTCGAATTTGAGATAGCACCAGATCTCCACGTTTTGAGGTCTCAGGAACCCAGAAAAGTGGTTTTTAAAATGTGTCTGTGTGTATGTTCGTACGTACGTACGTACGTTTGTAAACACGCCACAGCCAAAACTACTGGGCCGATTTGGCTGTAATTTGGTACGTAGGCATCTCATAACCCAACTTAGATCTGAAAAGCTTTTGGAGCCAATCGTGCAACCGGAAATGCCATTTTGGCACATCAACTTTTAAATTTTAAATGCAAACCCCCATTTTTCACGTCACCATAAGAAAGACCTTCAAATTCTGCTTCTAAAAATGTATTCATTCTTAGTGCCCTTTTGACCAAAAATTAAAAAAAAATTGATTTTTATCGGACTTTAAAATCGCGGTACAGCCCAAGCCCCTGAACCGATTTGGCCGAAATTCTGCATATGGAGATTGTATTACACGTCGAAGAGCTGAACAAATTTTGAATTCAATCGACTCACGGAAAGTGCTGTTTTGGCATACCAATTTCCAAATTTAAAATTATTCTCTCATTTGACCATTAAAAACAGGTTTTTGAAAGATTTATTGTCACCATCAGAAAGGTCTTCAAATTCTGGTTTCAAATAGGACAAAATTAATTCGCATTTAGCGCTGTTTGGTTCAAAAAATCGAAATTTTATAATAACAGTAAAAATACATTATAGCCCAAATTACTGAATCGATTTGGCTGAAATTTGGTACATGGAGATTAGGTGACCCGTTGAAGACCTGAAAGGCTTTTGGGAGCAATTGGCCCACGCGAACTGCCATTTAAGCATATCAACTTAAAATTTTAAATACAAGGCCTCTTTTTTATGTCGCCATTAGAAAGACGATCAAATTCTGGTTCTAAAAATGTACTCACAGTTTCTGCCATTTCAGTGGAAAATAGAGAAAAAATTCTTTCTCATTAAAAGGGAGCAGGCTGACAGTGGATGACATAAAGTGGCAGTTATTGTCAAAAAGGTGGCAAAAGATTAACCTTAAAAGGAACATATTGTCAAATGTGATGGGTGATGTACGAGGTGATGTCGGTATTTGTCAGAAAATTGCGAAATTAGTCACTGACGTCAGACGATAAGGATAAAAAAAAATCTGTTGAATTGACTACTATCTACACAGAATACAAAGATCCACGCGATGGGGAGGTTCCAGCCGCTTCTCTGCTGCATTTTTTGATTCTCTTTACAACGAACGGTATAATAAAATTGCTTATTTCACAAACTATATCTTCTTCTCTGAATTACAAGATTCTGTTGAGTTAATCTCATCCTGTTACCTTTCAACTTTTATTGTAAATTTTTTTTTGATAAAGTGAATATAGCCAATAAAATAAAAAGATTTTGAAATCATTGATATTGACGAAATTTAGTCAATAGAGAGCCATTTGACTTCCCTAAAAATGGTTCTGATACGTATGTTGGAAACGAAAGAAGTTATAGGAGATGGCCGCTCCAGTTTGTCTCACCCTGTATACCTTTGACATATATCTAAATTTTGTATGTTTTTCAGTCTTCTATACCCATCAGTATAAAAGCAGAAAACATTGTGTCTACGGTCCACTGTCCTGTGTCTTCGAGCGCCTTCATTTTACTTCTTGTAATACGACGCAATTACATCGAGTTGAGTATGAATGAAGTTGTATCCATTGTAAGTCATTTGAGTATAGATTGTAGTCACAACAATTATAGCGAATTCCAAGAAGCAGATGTAAAGGGTAATCAAATACAAACTTGAATGCTCACAATAACAAGTGGGGAAAAAGGTAAACGCTTCTTCATTCTACACAGCTTTAACGTTTGATAATAAGATGATTCGTGGAACTGCCTTAACAAGGGGGCGGGGAAGATCTGCGATAATTACCACAAATCCGTTACATTCATTAACACTGTTTCTAAATAAATTCTTCTTAATTAGAGTTGAGACTGAAACTCATCTAACATGAAGAAGCCCCATGAGGCTCATTTATTCAAATGTAAGACGCCTCCTCTTACGCACCGCCGATCTATAAAAACCGGTCCTGCATAAATTTATAAATCACGGAATCCTACAAATTATTTTCTATCGATATAACAATTCGACCCAACCTAGAAAGCAATAAAATAAATTACATATTTCATCGAGAGGAAGCTACTGATAGGTAATATTTTTATGAGGCTGCATTGGTGAGAGCATTGTATTTGTTACGAAATCAAATTATCGAATTTGTTATTTCTGTGTCGGCCTTGTCCTAAACTCATCATTGAGCCACCTTTATCCAAAGTGAAATTATTTTTATGATTAATTAGGAGAGTCGAGGGCGTTGTTAAATTGAGCCGTTTAGCTGGAATTTATAGTCGACAATTTAAATTTGAAACTTTTCTAAATTGCTTGTTCGACATTAATTATCGCTTGACTTGCTAGCTTCAGTGAATTCTTCTTGGTGACTTCAATGGTGCGTGAGCAACAAAAACCGCGTGGTTTCACTACCCAACCCACTTATAGATAAACCATATTAGATGAAAATCGAAAGTTCTGAAACTAGATCATATTAGCCTAAGGTAGCAGAGGTGGACAGTCTTGACAAGGATTACGACGTTTGAAGAGCAATCATTCTGTATTATAAAAGTGCCAATTAAATTTGAAAAACTTAATTCTGTATGCACATGAATAAAACATGTTCTATAAATCGACAGATCTCTAATTTATCTAACTCCTCGCGGAAAACCGGTTTATATTTTGACCGAAAATCAGTTAAAATCGATAGGTTTTCATAACTGCCTATTGTCTGTTTCATGTCATAATTAAGATATCTGTACTTGCGTAAGCTCAATCGTAAATTGAAGAATCTTATCAGAAGTTGTAGCTACTGCCGTATGCTAATTTATAGTTTGCGCAAGCCATAAATTATACCATTTTTGATAGATGCGAACATTTATAAATTGGGACAAACCATTTGCTTCGCTCTCGGCGCATATAAAGCACTGCCGACAAAAATTCAGGCAAACAAACACAGCGTTAGTGTTTCATATTTTTAATCGCGCAAGTTATAACTCAGCCTAGGGGAAATAATAAATGACTAGGAATGCTGAGCGTATTTTATCATGAATTTTCAAAAGAATTCCATCAGGGAAATAATGAAAAACTTGCAAGAGGTTGTCGGTATGCAATATTTTAAAAATTTGATAAAATAACGGTTGGAAGAATGGATGGGAATAATAAACAGATCATTGTGAGGTAAATTCTACAGTTGTGTGACATCGTTCTCAGGTGGGAAAATGTTTCACTTCCGATTTATTATAATTTCCGTTCTAATTGCGTGATTTCATCATTTTATGTTTTTCATTATTTCTTTAGCTTCATTTCCGTCTTTAGTGCCGAAGCTTTAAGATGTCATTTCGATATTGAAAAATTGAAATATTTGCGCGTGCATGAATTTCCGGACATTTTATGAGTCCATAGAAATTTTCGTGGTTTTAGTGTTATAACAAAATTTCGATTTTTTTTTACCCAATATATAGGTAGGTACTGAATGCGAATGAATTTTGTCTTATTTAAAACCAGAATTTGAAGACCTTTCTGATGGTGACAATAAATCTTTCAAAAATCTGTTTTGGATGGCTAAATGGGAGAATAATTTGAAAGGACCCCGCACCATCCTTATGGAAAATGGCTTTCTGTCGGATTGGCTGAAATTTTAGTATGTTGTAGATTTTGACCTCCTGATCAAATGTTATCATTGCCCCAAAGAAATCGTACGGACAGCTTTTGATATATAGAGTCTGCCGAAGATAAACTTTTCCCCATAAGGACATACACATTTTTCGGACCGTCGCCGTCGTAAGAATACTTTTTTCAGCATAATAAGGAAACACACCCATAAGACTCCTGTATAAAAGTATGTTAATAATATACGTAAGAAAAGTGCCCCTGGACTTATCATGTGCTATTATGATGGCAAAAATGCAAATTAATTTTCCCTGCATGTAATTCTTATGGGAAAATTTTATCTTCGGCACCCTCTGGAGCAAAAACTGTCCGTACGATTGCTTTGTGGCAATGATAACTTTTGATCAGGAGGTCAAAATCTACAACATACTAAAATTTCAGCCAATCCGACAGAAAGCCATTTTCCCATAAGGATGGTGCGTCCTTTGGAAATTGGTGTGCCAAAACGGCACTTTTCGTGGGTCGATTAAATCCAAATTTTTTTCAGCTCTTCGACGTGTAATATAATGTCAACATGTGCAAAAAGCATTCACGCAGACACCACTTTTAAACCCACTTTTTTGGGTTCCTGTGACACCTTAAAGTCAAAAGACTTTTTAAAAATTTCATATTATATGTTCACATACAGGCTAGCATTAAAGTAGGTATGCATCGACTCCATAAATATAAGACGGTAAGATTATTGTATACAATCTTTGAAAAGATATTCCTCAAATCCTCAATTCTTGTAAAATAATGATACTTAAACAAAGCTTATTTAAAGACGATTTTCCACTTTCTATCATATTAGGATACTTCAGTAAAAGTTTGTACCTATAATTGTGACACATAGAAATGTGTCACAATTATAGGTAGTATAATTTGTACTATAATCTGTCCTATTTCCATGGCGAATCATTGTTGTCAACAATGAATCGCCATGGAAATCGGGTGAATCTCGGTCGTGTGGATCCCGGACAGACCATATAAGTAACAAGAGACTAAAAATATTTTTTTTATTTTTGAGGTAATATTTAAAACCCGAGACAAAGTTCTAAAATAAATGCCACAAACACCAAACAAATACCACATTATACAGGGTTGTATTTTTTCGTTTCCCTCTATTGGAATCTCGGAAAACAAGATTTAGAAAATCGTAAATTAGAAAAGAGTTGCTCTTTTTTGGGGATTATTAAGAATCTGTCTTTAAATGTCTATTTTTTTACACATCCGGTGGTGTTAACATCCAATTTGACAAATTTGACAATTCGACAAGAAAAGTTGGCTGTCGTTACTCAAAATCTAGAAGGCCTAGACAATTTCTGATCGCATCATTCAATTGATAGCTATCAAAAATATAAATGTTTCATTCAAATACCATCAACCGTAAGAAAGATATTTTTTTAACCTCCCCACTCCACTTCACCATTTAAAAAAAGGGAGGTTACTGCAATCACTAAAATTTTCGAATTCGAGATAACATCGGATCTATACCTTATGAGGTCTCAGGAACCCAAAAAAGTGGTTTTTAAAATGTGTCTGTATGTATGAACGTACGTTCGTTCGTTCGTAAACACGCCACAGCGCAAACTATTTGACCGATTTGACTGAAATTTGGTACGTAGGCATCTAATGACCCAACTTAGATCTGAAAAGGTTTTGGAGCCAATTGTGCAACCAGAAATGCCATTTTGGCACATCAACTTTTAAATTTTAAATGCAAACCCCCATTTTTCACGTCACCGTAAGAAAGGCCTTCAGATTCTTCTTCCAAAGATGTAACTACAAAAATCGAGTTTCTTATCGGACTTTAAAACCGCGGTACAGCCCAAGCCTCTGAACCGATTTTAACTGAAATTTTGCACATGGGGATTGTATTACACGTTGAAGAGCTGAAGATTTTTTGAATTCAATCGACCAACGGAAAGTGCCGTTTTGGCACACCAATTTTTAAATTTTAAATTATTCTCATTTAACCATCCAAATCAAGTTTTTGAAAAATTTATTATGACCATCAGAAACGTCTTCAAATTCTGGTTTTAAATAAGACAAAATTAATTGGCAATTAGAACCCTTTGGGTAGGAAAATCGAATTTTGTAATAACACTAAAACCACGTTATAGCCCAAACTACTGGATCGATTTGGCTAAAATTCGGTACATGGAGATTAGGTTACCCGTTAAATAGCTGAAAGGCTTCTGTGCTGCCATTTTTTTTAAATGCGCGATTTTTGTGTTTTTTTTCGTAATAAATCCGTAGAGAATGAAGATATTGGAGAATTCTTTGCAGACTCTTAATAATCACAAAAAAGCGCAACTTTTTTCTAATTTACCTTGATGAAACAAATCGAAAACTTTCATGTGCTATGTGCTATATATTCGGGGACCTTTTATCCTGGTTTGGTTACTTTTTATAAACAACTATTATTGTCTAATGCTATCTAGGGGTAAATCTTTCGTTGACGATATACTTCAATAAAATTGCAAGTTTTATAACTAAAAACGTCCTCTCTTATTGAGTCTATAGAACATTCTTGGATAATTTAGACCCTTTGAATTAATGTCATCTTTTCGGGTCTATTTAAGTTCTTGAAAATCGCATTCTGACGTTTCGGCTAAAAGTGCAATTAGCCTCTTTGGGTTTGCATCAAGTCTTCTCCATGGTGTCTCGTCTCGTCCCAGTCCATCAGTCAGGGCTTTAGAAGTTATGAGGAGGCTCTCTAGATGATGTGCTCCACTGAAATGTATTCTGACGGAATTGTTGTATTCTCAGTCGAATATTTAGGTACGAAGGCGTGGAAGGGCCACAAGAAAGTTTTTAAAATTCTTTAATACAAAATACCAAATTATAGTAAGTATACGGAATTGTCGACAATTCCATCTGGATGCGGCGAGAATTGGACGAGCGACGAGACCATAGGTAGAGAGGGATTAAATGTCACTTCAGTCCTGCTACGCTATTTTTTGCACTCCCATTAAAGTTGAACAGAAAATAGTCGAAAAATGTTAAAATGTCACTTTGACGGAGTTTAATCAGCCAATCAATGGATTCTTTATAGAATTACCTAGCGACAGCACTTCCAGTCGCTTGGGAGTGAATGACCCACTTCAGTGCCCCAAAAGAGTGCCTAAAATTGCCACTTCAGTCCCGTGAGTGCAAAAAATTACCTTATGAAGCAATTCGAAGCTTTAATCTGATTTGTACCTACTCTTAAATCTCTTTTAACTGGAGAACTATCGAACCCTGGAAATGTTCAAAAACACGGATCGGCTCAGAATTTAATGCTGAATACTCCTTTAAAAAGAGGTGCAAGCGTTCTGGGACACCTGTTAGGCCAGGAGCAAGGAGAAAAAAGTCGAACGCTTTTTTTACTACGTTGCTCTGGTCCTTGGGGATGTAGTTACCCCCTCTATCCCCCTTAAGCCCGCTTGTGTTAAAGTTCCCAAAAGCGCCACGCCGAAACAGATCTTGCTTTAAGCAAGAAGCGTGCTTTTCCATAAAGAAACATCACATCAGAACGGTATACTCAAGGGCTCAATAAGTAAGGTGGGATGGCAGGTTTTCTCGTAACCGACACTTTGGTCAAATATTTTATGTAGCTATCTAATCCATGAACATGTTGCGTGGTCTTCATAAATATGTTTACGGTCCAATTTAACTGGACGTGTGCAGTAATTGTGACCAGTCCGTATCCTTATGGCGTCAGTGACTTATTTGTAAGTCCATAAAGCCTGGATAGGAATGTGAGCGAATACGATTACGGCCCTGTGTTTTGCGATAAATCTGAATATTCCGAGCCGGCACGACATGGATGATCCTAGTTGGGCGTATGTATCGTAGAGCAATTACAGTCGGCATAATGGGCACTTAACGCCTTCAGCGTATCAATAGCTTATAAATGGAAATGCAATCCGTACTCCAACCTTTCCCATCTTGAATAAATCATCAGAATAATGATTTTAAATGACCACGAAATGTCAAAATTATTTGCGTCACACTTCAGTCATTATCAATTATTATCTAGCACGCCATTTTCCTTGTATAGCACCAGAGTAACGGGATCCAAAGAAAAGTGATATTCGTTACGGCAAGAAATATAGAAAATGAAAATTAATCGATTTTTTGCCGTTGATTTCGTCTCAAATATGCTAAAATTTCGATGGTAAAAGCTGCAGGGCCGGCATTAGAGCAGAAAGTTTTTTTGGGACTCTTTAGAGATCCATTGGATACACACACCGAACTTTCACCAACCTCCCCGATTAGGTTATTTATATCAGAAATTGTGGCACGCGTTCACAAGAAAGGACTAATTATTTTTAATAGTCCTTATGTAACTTGATAGACGTCCTCTCTCTATCGGCCAGTTTGTCTCTCCGTCTAATCACTGCTTTCATTATCCATTAATAAATCCACTTTTATTTCCCTCGCGGACGCTAACTGGCCTATGAATTATTAAAATACATCATTGTTTCTGGATATTTTTAATGTCTGCCATGTACCGACATTACAACCACGAGTTTACACAACATAATAACTCCATACGTCTTCCGCGACATGACGTTTCCAGTCTGCAACCTCCTGCTCTTCCACTTTGTTTTTTGGTCGACGAATTTCCGCCACGGATTAATCCGTACGTTTGATATATGAAGCGGGAACGGCTGTTGATGTGATGGGCAAAGGGCGTATAAAATATATGTGGCACGACAAGAGAATGCGAGTAATAATCGTGGGCGTCTGTATATAAGTGTACGTTCTTTTGGTTCATCCATGGATAACTTGATCGTTATTGTTGTGTTTATGGCTATATGCTTTATGGGAATCGCACGACGGATAAAGAATTATTAAGACCCCGAAACACAAATATAAAAGGTCATCCTGAAATAATACTCAACGTTTATGGCTTTAACGTTGTTTATTTTCTGTTTCAAGATCTTAAAGTTCAATATGACTCACGTGGATGAGTGCAAAAATTATATAACACTATACGGCTGAAGCATTCAATCACAAATCACAATCATTCACAATCTCTATTAAGTACCTAATTCGTATTCAACGGAGGTTAACTTCAATAGGCTGTTCTGGCACTTAGTTTGTACAAAAATGTATAAATTATAAACACATATATACATTTCATACATGACCGTCGATTAAACTACAGGTGCCTCGGTGAAGGGGATGTGGAGAGATGTGTCAGGATTTGGTCAGAAAAACACGGCAGATCCAAATTACAGTTCAGTCAATAATAGTAAATAAATAAATAAAATGTTGTCAATAAGTTTCAGTCTACTTCCTATTTTTCTCTTTTTATTTGCAGATATTTTTTGCTTTTCTGATAATGTTGATATTATCATGTTTTGTCGTCTATTATGTTTATTTACAAATTGATCTGTAGAAAGATTTTTTACTTGCATATTGACAACGGGAGTCGTCAATAGTAAATGAATGAGATGAATATTTTGTAGTTTTATTTTTTTTATTTTAAATACACACCACTGGCGGTAAAAATTGGTTGTCGCGGGTTGCCACAGTCTAGCCCGGGGGAGCATCGTAAAATCTAAAGTTCCTGCAATTCATTTAGTGTTTCATCAGGAGGATCATTTCTTTCTTGTCTTGTTTTCAATTTAAAATCAAGACTGAAATTCACTCTTGTCACGACAATTGACATTTAATTTCTTGTCTTGTGCTCACGATTCTTCAAATTTTTTTATCTTGAATTTTTCGTCGAGGATCAGTGAAACTCGCCCATCACAGTTGTGAAAATCTTATCCTCTCAAGTTAAGAAAAGTCCTGAGATATAAGTCCGAAATTTAAGTATTTTGACGTCTCTAAAGATGCACGTGCACCACCATCAACAAGAAACAATACCTAAATTTTTGATTTGATTCTTTAAAGATTTACTTAGTTTTCGTTTAACCAGCTATGTGGCAACAATAAGGAGGGAGCCTATGCAGTCGAAGAATAATAATACACGACGGAAATAGTATATTGTGTAACTAGTAGGAAAAATATTATATTCCGGGACGATGATGGAAAATTGATGGACGAGGCGTAGCCGAGTACAGCAACCATCAGACTCCCGGAATATATATTTTCCTTCGTGTTGCACATACTAGTTTTTCGTCGATGGCGCAAGTAGAGAGAGTACAGGAATATTTTTCCGGCCTAGACCGGAAAATGCGTTATTCCTGTACAGCTAGTGCGTGTTGCCTAGCAAATGACGGAGTCCTGGAAACGTAAGCTTTCGGATGATAATTGCATGTCAAAAAATGCAGCAGAGAAGCGGCTGGAACCTCCCCAACGCATGGGTCTTTGATTTCCGTGACTTGTGTTTAAGATTTTAAAGTTGATATGCCTAAATGACACTTCCCGTGGACCAATTGCTCCCAAAAGTCTTTCAGCTCTTCAATGGGTTACCTAACCTCCATGTACCAAATTTCGGACAAATCGCTCCAGTAGTTTGGGGCTATAACGTGGTTTCAGTGTTATTACAAAATTTCGATTTTTCTACCCAAAGGGTACTAAATGCGAATAAATTTTATCTCATTTAAAACCAGAATTTGAAGACCTTTCTGATGATAACAATAAATCTTTCAAAAAGTTGTTTTTGATGGGTGAATGAGAGAATAATTTTAAGTTTCGAAATTGGTGTGCCAAAACGGCACTTTCCGTGGGCCGATTGAATCCAAAATTTGTTCAACTCTTCGACGTGTAATACAATCTCCATGTGCAAAATTTCAGACCAATCGGTTGCGGGGCTTGGGCTGTACCGCGATTTTAAAGTCCGAAAATAATCAATTTTTTTTTAATTTTTAGTCAAAAGGGCACTAAGAATGAATACATTTTTAGACGCAGAATTTGAAGGTCTTTCTTATGATGACGTGAAAAATGGGGGTTTACATTTAAAATTTAAAAGTTGATGTGCCAAAATGGCACTTCTGGTTGCACGATTGGCTCCAAAAGCTTTTCAGATCTAAGTTGGGTTATCACATGCACACGTACCAAATTTCAGCCAAATCGGCCGAGTAGTTTGGGCTGTGGCGTGTTTACGAACGTACGAACGTACGTACGAACGTACGAACGTACGTACGTACGTACGTACATACATACAGACACATTTTAAAAACCACTTTTTTGGGTTCCTGAGACCTCAAAACGTATAGATCCGGTCTTATCTCGAATTCGAAAATTTTAGTGATTGCAGTAACCTCCCTTTTTTTTAAATGTTGAAGTGGAGTGGGGAGGTTAAAATGTTACGTTTCCAGTACGATCGACGAAAAACATATTGTTGGAATCAAAACCAGACGATCTAAAATTAGAAGGATAAATTATGCAGGGAAGAATCTTGGATTGGAGCTGTTTGCGAATCCTGAAGTTTCATATTTTCCAAGTCCTGTCCTTGGCTTATTGAGCTTTCTTTAGTTGACTATTAGCGCCACTCATTGCAATTTCGAGATTTCTGTTTGAAGATTATATTTTGGAAATACGTAAAGGAAATTAAACTTTCGACCTACATCACAACTAAAATAATTGCTACCGCTAATACAATTAATACCAGCTGTTGCCAGTAAAGGCTATCCGAAAGGTAATTTTTCAAACTATTTTTGTAGATACTCACATTGAACTCAAAATTAAAAATACGACAACAGGGGAATTTTTTCATCTGTGCGTAAGACAAAAGTTTAATTTCCTTTAGGTAGGTATATTTGCGATTTTTGATGTGGGCTCTATCCCGGTCGGACAATTGTCGAGGCAGGTTTTTGGTAGATGAGTGGATGAGTATTCAGGATCAGGAGGCGAGGGATTAAATTCGAATCGAGGATCTCGTTCCTCATAACTGTTTTGATTTGGATAACTTTGAGGATTTTGGTAGACTTGTCGTTTTTGCCGCCCATTTTCTGCCAATACATATACTGTAGGATTAGATTTACCACCTCGTCAACTGTGCTAAATTTAGGATCCAGTAATATGTAATGGAATATAAAATTTTGCTGTTCCTCTACCTCTCAAAAGCGTCAAGAAAATTCAAGAAATCTAGATTCTTGAGAGTTTTGCTCTTGTCTTGTCAATAATTTTGGGCATTCTCTCTCGTCTTGATCTTGTTTCGAATTTAAGAAAAAATCAAGACAAGATCTTAACAACTTCTTGAAATCAAGACCGGGCCTATTCCATCAAAAATGTTTGCAACTTTTCCTTTACACTTTGCACTTTGCACGATGTTTTCTTATGGTGGAATCTGCAAATTTTTCTAAGTTAAAAGCATGTATTGCACTTGACCGGAAATTAAGTCACACCCACCCTGGATTTTTATAATCATCGATGAAATTGCAAATACACGTCAGCTTTATTTTTTTTATCCAAACCCAACACTGCAATTACATTTTTCCTTTACTTTGTTTTGCATTTTTCAAACCCTATTTTTTTGCAATTGGACAAAATTATAAAAAGGAATAAGAAAAGTGAGGTCAGGCGTGGTCAGGCAGTCGAATTCATATCAAAAAAAATTAAGTTGACGTGCTTTTACGATTTACAAAAATCTTCAAAATTTCACCGATTTCTTCGATGTTTTTGAAAATGATTTTAGGTCAAGTGCGATACATGTTTTTTACTTAGAAAAATTTATAGATTCGGAATTAGTTGATGAAAATGTGAGTTTCAATTTAAAAAAAACTATTTTACGGCCAAAAATATTTGACAGCACTATCGGACTCAATTTAATAAATAAAAGTTACCTGTCCGAAAGTTTTTCCGAAGTAACGCTTGGAAGCAACCCTGGGGAAGCAACTTGTGAGTCTCCCTGTATATAGGCATCCTGCATAGGTCTATTTATAGAGAAAACATTTCATCTGACTTGCAAAATGAAATGAAAACTGAAAAAACAGGATTGAAGAAATCGTGTTTGGCAATCTAACAAAAAATTCCATATGCTTACATACAGAAGAAGATTATTATTTAATGCTCACATCAAATCGCTTGTAAAACATTTTTCGACCTGTTCTTTCTTTCATTAAAGCGATTACAAAATTATTAGGGCTGGCCTAATCAATTTACATAGAAAATCGATGAATTGGTCAATTAAGCGATTTGGCAGTGCGATAACGTACGAATATTTAATTACTACAACAATATTACATTAGTTCGTCTTGTAGAAATGTCAATTAAGCCCAGGGCTCAATTTTTTCACGAAAGCATCCATTATTCTGATTTTGAATTTAATTAAAGTGTAAACATTGATCAATTAAGCGATATGTAATAAACTTAGATAATGTTGGTGTTTATGGGCTCCAGGCGAAAATTTCACGTCCGCTGCTTCAGGATATATCGCAGATTTATTCATGCAAATTTTGTTATTTATGCGTAAGAACTATCACAATAGAAACGTGGCCATTTTTATCGTTTTATATAATCCTTAGGATAATGGCTGATCTCTTTCTACTAGTTTGCATGTCGGCTTTTTATTTCCAGATTAAAGATTTATTCTCTAGTTTATAGCAATGATAACGACCCCACCCGCCAGTTAAATGTGGGCTAGTTCGGAATTCGCAAAGGTCAATTATTTGTCGACAATGCATCGTTACGTAAGAACGTCCACCAAAATCTAAGAATCTATCTGGAACGACCAAATAAGTAAGTAGCACATACCGGAGGCTAGTAATTATTGGCCCTAGGTGGTTGGAATCACTACTGACAACCACCTGTCGTGTTTGCAGGCAAGCTGAGGATGTTAACCCGTTTTGATAAGACAACCAATTAAATTATTGTAATTACGTAAATAAATAATGTTATTTATATGGTAACAATGTTTCATCCTACACATATTATATTGCACAGCCAGTAGCAAAGTAGGAAATGAATAAATAACTAAATATCGGCAGAAATTGCATTCTTGGCATACTTGCTGGAAATGTTATAATGTTGTAACAAATGCAGCATTTCGATAAAATCTGGGTGATTCACTAAAATTTAAAAAAAATCAGGAAGGAAATCTTGCAACATTTCTAGCCTGAAGAAGCCCCCATATGGAGCATATATGTAAAACACGTCAAGCACGTCAACTTGTAGTTCATATTTTTGCAATTTTATTTCACATTAGTGGCTGGATTTAATTGCGGACGTTCCTTGAAACAACTGCTGAGAGAGAGTGCATCAATCCAGATCCCATCTGGTCGAACTTCCGCCAGTTGCGAGCATTCTGCAGGAATCGGTTGACCCTGTATGTATGAATATTTGACCCCAACGAGGTTCATCCTGGGCGTGAACCCAAGACCTTAATCTACGTAATCGGATTACAATGATTGTTGTTGTGGTGCCTCCAGGTTCGCAATAAGTTATTACACAGCGTATAAGTAACGTAAAAGTTCATAGTATCTAACGCCCATTCATTTAAAAGACGGGTGATTATGTAACCGCGCGAAACATAACGGAGATGAGACGTCAAAATAACGAGAAGCAAGATTGCCCGGCTGCAGGAGCGACCTTTACTGGCCTTTACTTCAATTACTTCTGATGGGATTTACTTTGGAAGGCGGAAAAATCGGATATTGTAGCGGCGTGAAAGATATACAAGCGATCCTCCTTTACAATAAGGAAGCTGCTATACGTCGCTAATTGGAAACCTATGAAGAGGTTCTCATTCTGATTTTCGTAATCTTTCAAGAAAACGTGAAGTGATTGTGCAAGAATCTATTTCTAATTTTCTAATAATGGTCAGGTCAAATTAGACCTCCAGGGGACCGGAGGTTACAATAAATGTTGGAAAGCGAGAGATGATCTTAAACCCTTTAGTGGGCATCTAATAGAAGTATCCTAGTTTTGCAACTTCCCAGGATGTGTGCGTATGATAGGGTGTCCAAAAAACCCCGAAATCTTCGGACTTTTTTCAGTTTTTCGCTTATAATTTCTAAATAGTGCTTCCTAGCGGAAAGTTCGCTATTTTCGAAATTAAAGCGCACTAAATTCTGCGTCCAATGAGCCCACCAAACGTTAAGTTCGACCATGTGGTAGGGTCGCAAACCATGGTCAAAAACGACAATTTTGTGAAAAATTGACAAGTAGTGACTTTTCGTCGTCTGTAACGTCCAAACGGCTACTCTAATTTAAAAAACTTATAGCTTGAAAGTTGTAGACCATCAATCGCTGATTTCAAAAAAAAGCATCACAAATTTAAATTTTGGTTAAAAGTATTCAAAAAATAATTTATCTATAACTAGTTAAGAAATGAGACAATGAATAAAAGATCAATTTCTTCGAAATCTTTTGGACGTGGAGGGGCCAGGGTCGTTCGCAGGCTCGATGAATAGTGTGTCGCCTTCAAATAGTTGAGGCTTTAGATCTAGAAAATCAAAATAGAGCAATCCATAAACAGTCATAAGTCAGTACCTAAGCCTCAACTATTTGAAGGCGACACACTATTCATCGAGCCTGCGAACGACCCTGGCCCCTCCACGTCCAAAAGATTTCAAAGAAATTGATTTTTTATTCGTCTCATTTCTTAACTAAATTGTTTTTTGAATACGTTTAACCAAAATTTAAATTTGTGATGCTTTTTGAAATCATGGTCGAAATTAACGTTTGGGGGGCTCATTCGACGCAGAATTTAGTGCGCTTTAATTTCGAAAATAGCGAACTTTCCGCTAGGAAGCACTGTTTAGAAATTATAAGCGAAAAACTGAAAAAAGTCCGAAAATTTTGGAGTTTTTTGGACACCCTATCATACGCACACATCCTGGGAAGTTGCAAAACTAGGATACTTCTATTAGATGCCTACTAAAGGGTTTAAGATCATCTCCGGTCCCTATTTGACTGCTCTATAATTGAGGTTTCTACATCAGAACTCTAACATCTCATATTTTACAGTTTGTTTTTGGGGCTACTTTCAATAAGATCGACTATGGTCTGCAGTATATAGGTACCAAAAACTGTATCTAAAAAAAATCTGCTATATTTACCTCTTTTAGAAGAATGACACTTACCATGATCAGTGCGTACATCTTCCGCATCTCTCATTTTGATTTTCTTAATCTTTTTTTTTAATATAACGTTGGAAGATTGCACCAAGGATTCTAGTTCGATAGGTATCTACATCAGAACGGTAACATTTCAGATTCTTGTAAATCTTTGAACTTGCTATTCTGATGTGTAAGTACGTAGGTACCTACTAACGTCCATAAACATAAGGCTCAAATTATGTGTCTTTAAAAAAAAGTGAAGTAACTACAATATTAAGGACTTACTTCATGTATTTGTCTAATATTTGGGACCATGCTTAAAAGGTAAAGTGGATTATGATCTGTAGACTTATACTAAAAACTGCACCTTTAAAGAATAATTTTAAGAACGTTGACACTTGACCATGTTTGAACCTTTGCTAACTTCAAAAAATTTTATAGATAGATAGATATGTTTATTGCCATTTAAAAAATTTTACAAATATAAAAAGAGAAATGGCAGAGTTCATCAGACTGTTTTTTTCGACACCTATTGGTATATAAATTAATAAAATTTTTAACATTTCACAGCGGTTATAACGTGTGAACAAAAACTTTTCCGATCTAAGTAGTTGCCCTTGCCGAGAGAGACGTAGATTGCTGAAATTATCATTTAAAGCGAAATCTGACAGTGATGTTACGTCTCTCACGTCAAGGGCTACTAAATGGGAAAAGTTTTACCGACGTTGTTATAGGTATACAGGGTGGGTAATTTTTCGATGCTCACCATTGGGATCTCCTAAACGATAAAAGATACAGGGTCGGTTAAATTACAGAAAATTTGGGCTATTTCTTGGCGATTAAGAATCTGAAAAGAAATCCCCGATATTGTGATTCGTTCATGAGTTATCACAAAAAATCTGAAAATTAGCAATTTAAATAAAAATTAATATCTTCCTAACGATTGATGTTATTTAAATGAAACTTGGAACTTTTACATTTTTGACAGCTGTCAATTGAATGGCATTGACAGAAATTTTCTAGGCCTTCTAGATTTTGAATAACGACAGTCAACTTTTCTTTTTCTTGTGGGCGCTCTATTGAATTTTTACACGACCGGATATACAGAAAAATTAGCTTTTCAAAAATGTAACGACATGGACGTTTTAAAAAAAAATATGTGAAAGCCCGAGTTACACGACCGCAAGACGTATTTTATTACTATTGAATTCAATTGTTTTCACATGTTATAAGAGACTGAAGAAATCGGCTTATTTTTTTGAAATTGTTTTTCATCTTTTAGGCTGATTTTGCAAATTATTCCTACCAATTTTCAAATTCTGACATTTGTCAAAAAAGTTCATGTTGAGTACATTTGTGAAAAACTAATTTTCTTGTGTATTTGATGGTGTCAAAATTCAAAATGGAGGCCATAAAAGAATCAAAAGTTGACTGTCGTTATTCGTTATTTTTGCGGCGGTGAGGAAATTTAAGAATAATTGTGTCTCTGGTCCTGACAATGTACCTGCGTTCTTTGTAAAGGATTGTATTCATTGTCTGGTCATGCCTCTGTGCCATATATTCAATCTTATTGTCGATAGCTCTGGTTATCCTGATATATGGAAAACGTCACGGATCTGCCCTGTATTTAAGTCAGGAAATAAACGCGATGTGAAAAATTATAGACCAATTGGTCTTTTGTCCAACTTTGCAAAACTGTTTGAGTCTGTGTTGTCTAATATTATTTATTCTCATGTTTCCAAATGCATTGTACCTCAGCAGCATGGATTTGTCAAAGGTAAATCTACGACTACAAATCTGTGTGAATTTACGCAACATGTCTCGTTGGCTATGGACAACCGTCTGCAAGTGGATGTCGTATATACGGATTTGTCCAAAGCGTTTGATAGGGTGGATCATTGCATTTTGTTACGCAAATTGGAGTTTTTTGGCTTTTGTGACAGTCTCGTACATTTAGTTTGTTCACTGCTGAATCAGCGATCACAAAGTGTAGTGCATAATGGGTTTTCTTCTGCACCTTTTATTGTTAATACTGGTGTTGTACAGGGGTCTAATCTAGGCCCATTGCTCTTTATCTTATTTTTTAATGATGTAGTTGAATGCTTTAGCCATTGTACGCCTTTCATATACGCAGATGATTTAAAATTAGCTTGTATAATTAGATCTTACTATGATTGTTTGGTCATGCAGGACAATATAGATTCTTTTGTTACTTGGTGCGACAAAAATAAACTTGATGTAAATGTTAAAAAATGTAAAAAAATATCATTCACCAGGAAAGCGTCCGCAATAAATTTCTGTTACAATATACATGGTCAACCTCTGGAAGTTTGTAAGCAAATTATGGATTTGGGTATACTTATGGATTCGTCACTGTCGTTTGGTTCTCATATTGAGTATATCACTAAGTCTTGTATGAAAACATTAGGATTTGTAATTAGAAACACAACTGATTTTGTTAATTTGGATTGTATTAAGTTGTTGTTCTACACGTTGGTACGTAGTAAGTTGGAGTATTGCTGTGTAATTTGGGACCCAATGTATACAACATATGTTGAAATTTTAGAGAGTGTCTTGCGTAAGTTTTGTAAATACCTATATTTTAAGAAGTTTGGTCACTACCCCAGTTGGCATTGCGATCAAAAAGCACTACTCAGTATTGTTAACGAGAAATGTTTAAAATCTAGAAGGTGTGTAAATTCACTTGTATTTTTACAAAAAATTCTCCTGGGTGAAATTAATGCACCAGCATTGCTCAGTGAGATAAAACTTTTAGTTCCCAGGGCAAATATGAGAACTGCAATTACTTTTTACTATAGTGTTCCCAATACATTTCATCATTATAACTGTCCGCTGTTGAGATGTTTCAAATTGTACAATTGTTTACCAAATGATCTGTTTGATATATTCTATTCTGTTCTGTCCAATAGTAGTACTAAGCGTAAATTGTTGGAATTTTTCGATAACTTATAAGTATTTTCCTTTTGTGATTGCCTGTGCAATGCATATTATTAATTTGCCTTTTGTATCCATCATGGACATTTTGTTCGTTGGAATAAACCTTATTATTATTATTATTATTAAAATCTAGAAGGCCTAGAAAATTTCTGTCGATGCCATTCAATTGACAGCTATCAAAAATATAAAAGTTCCAAGTGTCATTTATAGCTATTAAGACAACAAGTGTTTTATAGACAGTTTAAAAATCGAGGTCGTAGTTTATATTTGAGCGGAGCGAAAATATAATAGGCCGAGATTTTTAAACTATAAAACACGTGTTGTCTTCATCATTTTTTCTAACACTAACCATATAATGCCATATATTAGCAGGATATTTTAATTTTTCTTTAAAATATACGTGCGAATGGTTGTATGTAAAAATAAAGAATGCCATGGTTGCTATGGTTATCATGTAAACAAATTTTGACAAATTTTGAAAAAAGTTTGTAGTTGAAATGTCCGAAAATATTCCGGACGAAATATTGAAGAAAGGTATTGAATTACGTGGAAAATTGTTACCTGCGAAATCTAAAGATGCGTATGAAAAGGTTTACGTGAGTTTTCAAAAATGGAGGACAGAAAAAGGTATTGGTGAAATGACTGAAGACATGATCTTAACGTATCTTGACATGAGGTCACAAAAGCTGTGCCCAGCATCTTTGTGGCCAGAATATTCTATGTTAAAAGCGACTCTGAAGTGTAAAGAGAACGTGGATATTGAAAAATTTGGTGCAGTTGTTCCTTATTTGAAGAATTTGAATGTTGGTTATCGTGGTAAAAAGTCCAAGGTGTTGTCGCGAAAAGAGATTGAAACATTTTTACTGCAAGCTGGAAATGAAGACTATTTGTTTATGAAGATCGCTTTACTATTCGGAATTGGAGGAGCGTGTCGTAAAGCAGAATTGTGCAGTACGAATTATGAAGACATAGAGGACTGTGGAGATGTTTTGAACGTTAGTATTCCTGATAGTAAAACACGTAAGGAAAGAAGATTCAGTATTGTCAGTGAAGGTTTTGGTGTTAACCCTATTGATTTGTTCAGACGTTATGTTGCTTTACGTCCCAAAAATGCACCTTCTAGATTTTTTCTTCAATACCATAAAGGCAAGTGCACTCGACAAGTTGTTGGAATTAATTCTTTCGGACAAATTCCAAAAAAGATTGCGATTTTCCTGAAACTGGCAAATCCAAAAAGTTATAGTGGTCATTCGTTTCGTCGCAGTTCAGCAACTCTCCTTGTTAACGCAGGTGGAGATATTACCTCCTTGAAAAGACATGGCGGGTGGGAATCTTCAAAAGTAGCCGAGTCTTATATAGAAGAATCATTCGGAGAGCGAGTGAAGATTGCAAGAAAGGTTTTTAGCGATGGAATGGTGAATTGTAATGAAATGGATCAAATTAAGAAGGTAGATGTTAGAACCAAGACCATCAATACGATTAACCCCGAAGAACCCAGCACATCCTCTAGATCTGGAATTACTGGAGGACTTGTTTACTACAATAATTGTAATTTCAATTTTTATGTAAAAGATAAATAAATTAATGTTACTTGTAATATTTATAGAAATGTAATTTAGTTATTAGCTATAAAACACGTTGTCATGGACGACGTGTCTTATAGTCAACGGCGTGTTTTATAGCAAACTTAAGAAGCAAATTCAAATGCACCATAGAAACAGTATAAAATGTTGGTGTTAGAAAAAATAACATTAATCGTTAGGAAGATATTAATTTTTTTTAAATTGGCAATTCTCAGATTTTTTGTGATAACTCAGGAACGAATCAAAATATCGGGGAACCCTCTTCAGATTCTTAATCAGCAACAAATAGCGCAACTTTTCTGTAATTTAATCGATCCCGTATCTTTTACAGCTTAGGAGATCCCAATGGTGAGCATCGAAAAATTACCCACACTGTATAGTTAGCCAAATGGGGTTTCGCTTCCACATCAACAAATGAAATCATAACAGCATCCATAACCCGTAAGTAAAACTTCTGATACTCAACAAGTATAGTAGCAATTTTAAAGCTAATGGATTGAGGATATGTCCGAAAATTCTTCGTAAGGGAGTTACGCCCCTTCAAAAGGGTACCCAAAATTTCAGTTTTCTATAAATTACTCGAAAAGTACGTAAGTATTTTGAAATTTGGACCAATGGTTAGTTCTCATGATGTTTTTTTTTCAGATTTTTCCTGACATCAGAGGCGTACGTTCTTGGAACCTTCACATTTTTTGCAGTTGCGGGCAATTTCGACACTAAATAGTACCAAAATCGTCATCTTTGGTGTATTCTGCATAATAAAAGTACTCTTTGTTAAATGTCGCCAGGACGCTCGCTTTTCGAATAAAATGATTTCGAATAGTTCAGAGCGAGAAAATTTCTGACGTCAAATTAATCAACCAAATTAATTAAAATAAAGACAGATAATGAAAGTTTAACTGAAAACTTTCATTGAAGATAACTTGATGAAGATTCTAATTTAAGTAGAAAACACATTTAAATTTATAGAAAACTGAAATTTTGGGTACCCCTTTGAAGGGGCGTAACTCTTCTACGAAGCATTTCCCGACATATTTCCATAGGAACTTTTTGACTTAAAATCAATAGGGCAATAACTATGGATTCTTAAACTTCACATCACATTGGCTTCCGCCTAATTTTATGAAGGCACTGTAAGAATATTATTTATTTTTCACTTGCCTATTATATGTTGATAATACCTAGGATACGAAGCATATAAACAAGACCATAACACCCGGGGTATTATAAGAGGGCGTTATAATTCATAATGCCCGCTTATTACTGATTTTTATTTATAAGTAATTATTGTTACAATTAAAAACGGAATACATAAAAATTACTCCTGGTGAACTTCTGACTAGTGCTCTTATATTCTTCACGCACAGTTTACTAGGATTTTCCATTGTACCATCTTCCAATATTAAACGGAAATCTGGACCTTGATGGTTCTTTCCTGTTCTTCAGTTTCTCCCACAGATCGAGCTTGCAAATCTTGCTATCAAAGCACCAAAACATCCATAATCAGAGAAGCCTGTAAACATTTATGTAATGTACCTAACGTAAATGAATGCCAGCATTTTACCTCATTTATGCATCAGCAGATAAAGTTCGCTTAGGAATATATTTCATAAATGCCAAAGCATAGCTTCCTGTCAAAACTTTTGACTCCTTTTTGGACCTTTGTTTCATAAATGACATCACCAAACAATCGGATGCTCTAACGGAAAATGTCAACGTAGTCTTCATTATTAACAATCAGAATGGATCTCATCTCAAACGAGTTGGTACCTACCAAAAGTCTCAAACTGTAAAAAAGGAATAAAATTAGTAAAACTCGAGTAGGTAGAAAACATACCAATTCCTAAAAGTACGCCAACATAATCACCGTACCGTTCACAACCAACATTCCAACTTCCAAAGTTGACAGATATTATGTATTCTTATTCATAACTCGCCCTCGATGTCGTAGATAACAAATTTTCAGCAGTCTTCTTCGATATAACCAAAATATCTGCCGGAAAATAGTCAAACTTCTTCCGAAATTTCGCACCTTCAATTCGCACAGCTCAAAATTTTAAAATAAATAAACAAGGTCCTTAGCAACGATCAGAGCTTGCTTTTACTTTGATCACAAATATTATCGCGAATTAAAATCAATTCTACATATTACTGTGAAAAATAAAATTATGTATGCACCACGGGTGTTACTAGATGATAACGCCCTTGGTACATAAATAACTATTACAACCCCTATCAACTCGGTGACACTCAGGATCGCGCTAAAAGCATAGGCGATTGCTTCCTAGCCATGCGAAGCTTTTTTATTAATAATGATCTCATCTCAGGTGGTATAAACTGCTCATACGCTAAAGGGCACTTTCCTTCACCAGTCCATCAAAATCGTGTTAATAATAATAATGGGCGACTTTACTTGTTTTGCCCCTTGAAATCAGTATATAAATTCTGCAAGTCTTGAGCACGTCCAACCCTATCCATCTATTAATATGCCGCAAGCAAACAATAGGATAGTGCCAGCGGTATGCTAATTAGCCTTTGCCTGAAGCACTTACTAGAATCTAGTCGCTACAATACTAGTATAGGTACGTTATCGTACGGCCAAATCGCTCAATTATTGATCAGTTCGTTGAAGTAAACTGATTTCGCTAGCCTAACTAATAATTTTGTAATCGCTTTAATGAAAGAAAGAACAGGATCGCAACACGTTTTACAAACGATTTGATGTAAGCATTAAATAATAATCATTTCTTTAACTATTCGGAATGCTCAGAGCCACGGGGGTTCATCACGACCGATCGCATCTTTAATGGTTTTACTTTCGTTGTCGAGATATTTCATCAGTTCAAATGGACGAAACGGGAGTCATCATTACAAGCTATTTGAATACAATTTGCTCGGGATTCGAGTGCTGCGGGGCTTAATTGCGACATTCATATTAATTTCTGTTGTTATTTGTTCTTTTATCATATTATTTAATTCAAAGTTTTATGCTCCTCCAACCTTAAAACGTTTTCTGGATTTTTCAAAATTTTTCGATTTTTTGCCGAACGGGCACTAAGTTGAGGAAATTTTTGGAAACGATATTTAGAAATGGGAGTTTATTATTGAAATCTCAAAGTTGATATGTCAAAATGACACTTGCCGTTCGCCGATTGCCACCAAAATCAAATCAGCTCTTCGGCTGGCAATGGTATCTCTATCTATTAAATTTCAGCCAAATCGATCCAGTAGTTTGGGCTGTAGCGTGTTGTTTAATGTTTCTTTGAAATTTCGAATTTTTTGATATTGTGCCAAAAAGGCGCTAAGTATGAATACATTTCTAGATACAGAATTTGAAGACCTCTCTTATGCTGATAAGAAAAATTGGTGTTCATCAGTCAAAGGACCCCGCACCACCCTTATGGAAAATGGTTTTCTGTGGATTTGACTGAAATGGTATGTTGTAGATTTCGACCTCCTGATCAAATGTTATCATTGCCCCAAAGAAATCGTACGGACAGTTTTTGATATAGAGCCTGCCGAAGATAAACTTTTCCCCATAGTAGGTGAAGTCAAAATTATCCCTGTCGAAAGTTAGGTGATATCCAAAGTGAAAAAGCATCCTCTATTTTAAGACTTCTTCAAGATGCTTGCTCAAAAGTTCAAGAATATACGAAGAATTATAACAACGTTTTCACTTTGGGAGTAGTTTAGGGGATCTTTTAACAGAGTTAATTTTGATTTCACTGGTGATTACACTGCACTAGTAGTGATCACGGAACACGCCAAAAATGCTGAAAGTGGAGAGATCAATATTCTTTCGAAATAATTCGCATTAATAAATACAAAAAAAAATAATAAAAAAAATTGATATCTGTGACTTTAATTTAGTGGATTTCTTTGGGGACCTTCGAAATAATTTTTGACAAGCGTTTTTCGAATCTTTTGTTTCCATAGCCAACCCTAATAACAAAACTTTTGAATCACACTGTATTTAACCCGATGTACGCCTAGCGTTTTTGAAGCTTTTTTGCGAGCACAAAATGTTTTTCCAACTTTATTGCTTCGGAGGATTATCCTTACATTTTGTTAGAACTTCGAGCTCCAGGTTTCATGTGCAATGCAACAGAATATTATAAAATAATGTAAATTCATTAGTAAACATCGAACTGGTTTGCCGCAAACCGTAATTTAAATTCAAGAAGAACGATGGTGTATTCATCAAAGCTCTTATAATAAGCCAGTAGTAATGCTCCTGGATGTCATAGTCTTCCATTTAACGAGCAGCAGATAGTGTATTATCGGTGGAATTTATTAAACTAAGGAAAGATGAAGAGCAAGCAAACCAGTAGTTTTTTCAAAATTCCTATGTCAGCGTTCTTGAGCTACAGCGGGAAGCCAATCAGGAAATGTTTCACACTATCTAATCACAGCAACGATTTAATTAACAAATTATTTAATTTATTATTCATTCCATTTGAAAAATGGTCGAGTTACGCCACTACCGAGAGAAACGCTTTAATTAGGTGAGCATGCATGCAGCAACTATCCGAAGCTTTAATTATTTGGCATAGGTGTAATTATATAGGCTTAGCTGTAATTTTATCTCAACATACATTCGATAAATTGTCAACGATTTTTAAGCTCCACCAATGTTTATAAACAAGTCGAGGAAATTAAACTGCGCTCCAGATTTATGGCTTGTCTTGAATAGGTTATAATATTGTAATCGTGGATTTATGTGGATCATTCGAGTGGGTTGATGCTCTTTGTGATCATTGATGCCGGCGTTCAATGTTGTTACCACTTATGATGCGTGCGTTCTTTAAAAACCTGCTCCGGGGGGGTTGTTATTTAATTTTCGTTTTGGTTTTGTACATTAGTCAAAATGTCGTAAACCGTTTACATGAACACCTCTAGCTACTCACCACGAACGAGATCACTTCATTATTGGAACTGTCCAAGATAACCTTCCAGCTAGCCGGGATGGCTGCAAAGTGTTAAAAGCCAATTACCGCATCGATCCAAGACTCTGGAATTTGCAATTAAAATCTTCAAGGGTTCATATTGACTAAGATCTACAAGATCATTTGAATAATAGCAGATAAGATCGAGATTTTTGCTTTTCGCGTCGGTTTTTGACAGCTGTTCGAATCGAGGCGTAAAAATTTTTGTGAAGCACGCCGTAATGCCGCGCCTAGGATAAGTTACAATTTTGCAATGATTTATGCTCAGACCTTCTTACACCGTTGTCAATCCGTATTAAGTGCATACTCTGGTCGGGAGTGAAATTACAAGCGACTATCACGGAACTGTTCACAGGATGTCCTTATGTGGTGCAAGTAAATTGCCACGGCAGATAAATTAACATGAAATCATTAGGTAGTCAATAACGAAGTTTTAATTAAGTGAGACTATCCTCCATTCATTGATAGGAAAAACTACGTTGAGGACATTACCGATGATTATCCTGGCTCCTAACATTTCGCTTTCTAACGGGCGGGGTCGACCTACGCAATACTGCTTGTTACCTTTTTGTTCATTCACTTAAAGTGCTACCATTTAATAACAATAGCCTTCGATTCCATTGCTGGCTGGCATTTTTGCTGAGCACCGTTAGGCGCATGATGAGGAAGCTTTCCCGGTCAAAAAACGCCCAGAAGCGGCACTTACGGCTACAATTATCCTTGTTTGAATTTTTGTATGGTAGCTGCACGAAGTCTTCAAATTGACGGTTTTCCGCGCTTTGCTTGCAATTCTCCAGGAATCTTAACGCTTCACCGTTTCGATGATTTCCTACCGTATCCACGAGCATTTCAATATCAAGGCGTTGAAGGCTCTGCAATTAAAACAAACACGCTAAAATTCAATTACAGTTTATAACGTCGACTTTCTGAAGAAGTCTATGACAAGTGATGTTCTTGAGGAAGTTGGGGAAGTGTTTTTTGGAAGAACCTTGCAGCTGCTTCATGCTTCATTCTCCAGACTCAAACATTCCTCTAACATACCTATAATATAAAAGTTAGAAGGTAACTAATAAAAGTCATTTCGAAATCTAGCACCAATTGCATAAAGTCAAAAGGGGATTACATTCAGGAATGGACATTGGTAAAAAGAAACCTCGTATAGGTATTAAGTTGGTGGGGAGAGACCTAAACTCATACTTCTGTTATATACAATTTTATAAAAGTTAATTGAAGAGCTTTTACAACTTTCATCTCTCCCAACATGATAGGAAACTGTAGTCAGAAGCAATAAAAATTTGAAAATGAAAAGTATGGGTTATGGGTTCAAATCTCTTCCCACAATTAATAGGGACCTTAAAATAGCAAAAGCAAAAGGTCAGGAAGAAATAATAATAAACCTGCCTATACTTTTTGTTCTCCATCTCTCATAATAATAATAATAATAATAATAAAGTTTATTCCAACAGACATACAAATGTCCATAGTGGATACTTACAACAAGGAATTATTTAATTTACAGTGTCAGAAAAGAAAAAACAATGCAAATTTTTAGTTAATATTGACATCATCGTAGAACGACAATAAACTTTTCCTAATATTCTTATTCTTAAGACTAGAGCAGAAAATATCAAAATTTAAATTATAAGGGACGCAGTTATACAATTTAAAACATCTTATAAGAGGGCAATTGTAATGATGAAATGTGTTTGGGATTTCATAGTAAAATTTGATTGCGCTCCTAGTAGTCGATCTGGGCACCACAAATTTAACTTGATTAAGTAACTGTGGAACATTGCATTCACCAGACACAATTCTTTGTAAAAATATCAACTCGCTCATACACCTTCTAGCCTTAAGGGAATGCTCATTAACAATAGCAAGCAAGGCACCCTGATCAAAGTGTCTTGCAGGATAGACGCCAAATAATTTAAAGTAGACATATTTACAAAACTTCCGCAACACATTTTCTAAGAGGCGAACATGAACATCATGTGATGGGTCCCATATTACACTACAGTACTCTAGTTTGCTACGAACTAAAGAGTTAAAAAGTGTCTTAATACAATCTATATTAGTGAATTCAGTGGTGCTTCTAATAATATAGCCCAGCATTTTCATAGCAGCTTTAGAAATGCTCTCAATGTGAGTTACAAATGATAGCGTAGGATCCATTAACACACCTAAGTCACATATATTTGTACAAGCCTGTAAAGCGGATCCATTTATATTATAATAAAAGTTGACACATGATGATTTCCTAGAGAAAACTAATTTTTTGCATTTGTTAACATTTATTTCAAGTAAATTAGAGTGACACCAATCATAGAACCTGTCCAAATCATCCTGCACATTTAAGCAGTCTTCATAGCTTTCAATTACAGCTGCAGCTTTCAAATCATCAGCATAGATAAAGATTTCACAATTTTCGAAGCAGGCAACAACATCATTGAAAAAGAGAATGAATAACAGTGGGCCCAAGTTTGAGCCTTGTACAACACCTATGTTCACTTCAAAAGATGACGAGGAATATCCATTTACAACAACATATTGTTTTCTAGACTCTAATAGCGACTTAAGCAAAAGTATCAACGAGTCACAGAGCCCGAACAGTTCTAGTTTACGCAGCAATATGAAGTGACTTACACGATCAAAAGCTTTGGCTAAGTCAGTATATATTACATCAACTTGTTTTCTATTGTCCATTGCCAGTGACACGAATTGAGTGAATTCACACAGATTCGTAACAGTTGATTTTCCAGACACAAATCCATGCTGCTGAGGCGCGATATAGTTAACGACGTGAGAATATATCACAGTTCCTAGCACAGATTCAAATAGCTTGGCAAAATTGGATAATATAGCGATGGGCCTATAATTTTGTACATTGGTGACATCACCAGATTTGAACACAGGACAGATACGTGAGTTTTTCCAGACATCCGAATAGGTTGAATTCCTCAAAATGAGGTTAAAGATATGGCATAAGGGTTGAAGTAGACATCCAATGCAGTCTTTAACAAAGAAAGAAGGTACATTGTCTGGTCCCGAGACACTGGTGTTGGCAAGTTTTTTTGCAGCAAGTAAGATATCACAGTCACGCACAGTAATCATATGTAAGGTTGGTAAATTATCACAGATATTTATATCTTGCACACTTAAAGACTTTACTTTATCGCAAAACTCGCATACATCCACTGAGTTATCACAGTTCGAATCACAGACGCAGTTAGAATCACCTCCGGAGTTGAATACACTGGAAAAATGTTGTGCAAAGGCATTAACAATTTGTTGAGGATTCGACAATTCCGTCTCCCCATAAACCATCTTGCCAGGAATTCTAGAAGAACGACGTTTGGTGTTAACAAAATCCCAAAATTTTTTTGGATAATTTTTAATGGAATTCTCGGTATTTCTGACAAACTCTACATAATCCTTACGTGTACGTATCCTAATCTCTCGCCTTAGACGTTTCATATTATTCAAATGGTGTACTGATCCGGTTTTTCTGTACTTATTCCAACACGTCTTTCTGCTCTTAATCATTCTTACTAGATCATGCGAATACCACATTGGATAATTCGCGCGATTTTTCGAAGTATAAGTAGTAATAGGTACATACCGATGAAACAAGTCATTAATCTTTCCATACAACTGGTCACATGCTTGATTGGCATCCCCAATTTCTAAAATATCAGTCCAATTAATGATAGTCATGGAAGAATATAGGTCGCCGAGATTTGCTCTATGGAAGTTGTATCTGGTTGCTACTGAACTGCCAGTGAATTGAGGTAAAGTTGAACTATTGCTGCATAATGTTATACTTAAACAAGGATGATGTGAGTCCTCTGGAACCAACGGCAGATCACATCTTTCAGTGAATGCAGTAATGTATTCGTTTGACAGAACTAAATCCAGAATGCGGCGATTTACGTTAAGGATCTTGTTGTGTTGTAGATTGGTGAGAGAGATGAATTGCGAGTAAATGTTGAGTAAATTAGTGGGCCTGGCAGCATGCATATCCCATTCGACGATTCCAGGTATGTTAAAGTCCCCCGTCACTAACACAGGGTTTGAAAAGTCCAAGACTGTTTCTAGATATTCGAAGAGGTTGCAGTAAGTATCAATTGTGCACGCAGGTGATACGTAAAATGAAAGAGATGCTGACACATCACAATTTCAAACATTAGAAATATAAAAGGGAAAATGACAGAATAATGTTAATTGCAACCTAAATCATGTATTTCGTGCTTTGTGTTCATTATTTCAAGTAGTCAGCTATTGATGATTTCAATACTCCAGTGCATGTCAGTCTAAACATAAAACATCATCAGTAGACAAATCAGTCTGACTGTATTATAGGCTATCAGTGTTGATATTGCTGCGAATGCACACGAGTGACAAATAATAACAGGTTAGTGCTTTAAGCGGTAAATTGGCAACCCTTAGACTGACGCGACGGCCGTTACTTTTCGTTCAAGCACGTTGCTTCAAGTAAGTATTCAGATGTCCTTTTTTTAAAGTCATCAATATATAGACCGCTGGAGGTAAATTAAGCTTTTTAAGCTATTTCTTCATATTTTTTCTAAATCGTTGATAGCTAAAATAGAAAAACTTTCACTTACATATTATACCTACAGGGTGGTTCCTTTTTCACTGCTCACCATTGGCATTACCTAAATGGTAAGAGATACGGAGTTGGTTAAATTAGAGCTATTTCTTTGTGATTAAGAACCTGAAGAGAATTCCCCGATATCTTGATTCGTTCCTAAGTTATTCCGAAAATTACGATTTTAATAAAAATTAATATCTCCCTAACGATTGATGCCATTTAAATGAAAATATTTTTGACACCTGTGAATCGAATGGCATCCACAGAAATTTTCTAGGCTTTCTAGATTTAAAGAGCAAAGAAGCAGTGAATATAGGTACATGGTAAATTAACTAAACACACACACAGATCTGATGTTTTAAAAACCGCTTTTTTGTGATTGTGGGACCTCGAAACCAATCTGGTGTTGTCAATTTCGAATTTTACCTCCGATTTTTATTTTATTTTTGTGTAAAAACTAACATGGGTGTGAGATCCTTATATTATTTTTATTATTATAATCTTTGTAGCAAATTATCCTTTGTATGGGCCTTGGGTCTTTTGGATAATAAATCTGTATTATTATTATTTATTATTATAAAGATAAGGAGATTGTAAACAAAGGAAACAGAAGCTCTTTAAGTTACACTTATTATTTTACAAAATTACAGTTTAGTTACTCCGTTTTACGGCAAGTACTCCGTTCTATGGCAGCCCTCACTCATATGAAACTTAGTTATATATAACTATCATGAGTGGGGCTGCAGCGGCTTAATTATAATTTAGAGAAAATGGACAGCTTTGTCCCCATTTTAACGGCAACTATCTTGAACATAAGGCGCAACAATAGTTATTGCTGATTTGTATACCAAAGTTGGAAAGTAAGTATATATGTACAGTACAGTGTGTCTCATTTTAACTGGAACCACACAAATATTTCGGTTAATTTTAACCGAATCAATGCGTTCTTTTTCTCTGCATGTAGAGCTCCAAAATCTGCACCTGATGCGTAATACTCAACTTTTTTTATAAACCGATAACCGAAACCCCAGCCTACCGCGATTTAATAAAGACCCCAAAAATGACGAAATCGTATTAGGCATTTTTTATCGAAAAATTTTATAAAGAAAAGTTGCTCAGAATCGCTCCAAATGGCTAAATCCGAAGTTTCAGGAAAGAATTAAAATGCTGAATTTCTTGAGGAAGAATCATAAAATAACGAAAACGGGTGAATTGATCGGAAAATTCAAAAAAATAGAATCGCCAAAAACATGAAATCTTTACGTTTTAGGGTCCTAGAAACCCCAAAAAGTAGTTTTTGAAGAAATGTCTGTTTGCGTGTCTGTCTGTCTGTGATCACGCTGCAGCTCAAACTACTGAACGTATTGAGATGAAATTTGGCACACATATTCAGTGGGAGATTTGTAGGTGCTGATTAGAATTCGGGGCACGCAAAGTGCCTTTTTTTCTTCGAATATTTATAATGAAAGAATAAACTTTCTATACATATGCTTGAATGTAGAAAAAATTAGTCTACTAGAATCCGATAAAAAAAAAGTTAACTATCGTAATTTTGACATGTCACCATATAGATGATTCAGTGACGTCATTTTTAATAGAATTTGCCGTGCGATTCCAATTATCATGTTAAAAATCTGAAATAATCCACAGTCACCAGTCGTAACTTTTTGACATTCATCACAAATTTTTATCACTTCCGGTTACGCCGGAAATGGCTGTAATTTCAGAATTTTTAAATGGGACACCCGGTATATTTTTATGTTTTTTGAATCTAGGGGTCAGTCTGAGTATTGTAGTATCATTTTCGTGAGTTTCTTCTTGTTTTTGGAGGTTTTTTTTTGGTGAATCTAGAGTGCTATGCTGATGTGATATGCTTTTTTTATGATGGAGGTTTCGGCATATTTAAGCCTTATTCGGAGGGCTCCAAAATATGGAAAAACGTTTTTCGCGGATAACTAAATTTTTTTAGGCATGGGCCTGTACACAAAATCCAATCCATGCAAACAGATATTTTTTTCTGCGTTCGACGATATCACCAATTTCGCACTTTTGTCCACAAACAATGAGTACCATCCCACTCCTAGATTTACAACCAAATTTTGCATAACGAAAGACTAAACTTAATAAAATGACGCTACAACAAGAATGACTCCTAGATTTCAAAAATATAAAAATGTACCAGTTGTCCCTTTAAAAAACTCAAAATTTGGGATATTTCCGGCGAAACCGGAAGCGATCGAAAGTTTAATGCATGTCACAAGATGACGTTTGATAGCTTTGTCCACTGTGATTTTTTTCAGATTTCTATCATCATAATTGAAAAAGTTATCGGAGCGTATGATCTCGTTGTCACCCGGATAGCTTTATATGATAGGATGGTTTTATATATTTTTCTCTTGAAATAAAAAAGTTGCAGGGGGTTGCCACACTGAATCACCCGGTATTAAAAGCAAGTTTCTAAAATCTGTCAGAAAATCGAATTGCCAAAGCGTTCCTTTTGGGGTCTTACGAACTCAATAAAATGTATTTTGCAAAGCGTCTGTCGACTGTTTGCTATTATGAAGATATTGTGTCTCTGTGCTACGTGTGTCTGACTGCTGCGCTACAGCCCGTAAGCTCCCGAACCGATTTGGCTGAAATTTTGTATGTGAACATTTTATATCTGCTAAAAAATTGGGGTGGCACTTACTAATTATGAGTATTTTTTCACGTCCATTTTGAAGTTCAAAGTATAACATATCCACCGTACGAATAAAGGCAGCAAATTCTGCTTCTAAAAAGGTATTCTCACTTTGTGCCCTTTTATCAATTTTTACAAACCGTTAATTTTTCAACCAACTTGTATTACGGAAGGATGAGCCCATAATCTTCCAAGAACGTGATCAGCATAATTTAAGAGCATGCAGCTGAACTAATCTGATTGAATTAATTAAATCCGCGGTGAAACCAAAAATCATCTTCGTGGCCTGGAGGCGTTTCGCCATCAGTTCGCCTAGAATCTCCGATAATTAATATTTTCAGGCTCTTCAAAAAAGCAAACAGAATCCAAGCGATGTTTTTTCCGGACCTAAATCTCTTTGTTCTTGCCTCGGCTCAAATAATAACTTTACCGTGACATTTCAGATTGTTCGATATTTGCGAAATTTATGGCAATCAAAAGAAAGACATATGCAGATCATTGCGAAATCAAAGATACTAATTAAAGTAAAGCAACTCCCGGTAACTAATGACTTTCTATTTCAGCGGTGGACGGTCGTCATAGTTCGCGGATTGGTCTATGAGTTTAGAGAGGCTACGAAGGAGGGGACACTCATAGGTGCTGTATTCGCTGAAATCTACGTGTGTGGGAGGCATAATTTAATGCAATATAGTAGGGAAGTACGTAGATGGATGTAATTATGACCGTTTCAGTAGATGTTCGTGCTCGTGGGGCATTAAGTTTTAATTGGACGGTAAACTTGTTAGACGAAACGTTTTATCTCGTTCGTCAAGTTTCCGGGATTTTAACTAGTAAATTTGTTAGAATTAATTGGAATGGACCAACACACTCCATTAACTCCTGAAATTGATCCCACAGATTTATTTTAAATCCCCATAAATATTTTATGGCCAATTTAGCAAATTGGAAAATTTTTACCCCACTAGTTTAATAATTCGTAATTACAGGAATCTTTCACAACAACATATATTTCTTCTTTTACTCGCCGGTCTTATTTATTAAGCAACTGAAAGGTTATTTACTTCACTTTGCATAAATTTATCCATTGCAGTTTCCACGTAATTAGTCTCGATTTATTTCAAGAGGCGTATTCAAAAAATAATCACATGTTTATCGAGTGCAAATTAAAACAGCATAAACTGATATCTAGCATGTTTTTTCGCTAAACTCCTTAATTTATAATACTGCACCGATTTACATGTTATTAACCACCTTACAACGCCATTTACACGAGAAAAGAAAACGTAAAGACTTGTAGTGTCGAGTTTCTTGGCCATTTACATCTAAAAATTAATTAATTCGAAAGAAGCTGGTTTAGAAATGACTGCCTTAAAGCAGAATTGAGCTACTTAAAATGCAAGCATCATGAACAGAGTTGTTCTAAGTGTGCAAATGATGGCAAACATAATGATGGTATGTCCAAATAAAATAATTTGGCTACTTTTTACGATGTTATCTTAATTAAATCACTAGCAAAAGCACCATATTCTGATGAATTTTTTCTTAATTTTTCAGTAAAATCTTTAAGTTTAAAATGTTAGGTACTTAAAATTGTCAAGTTTGAAACCTGAAATCTAAAGGATGGCCCATAAAAAACCGGACAGTTTTCTTTTTTGCATATCTTCGTTAGCTTTTGTGCCATGATTTTTAGTTTTATACTCTACGTAGCTGAAGGTTGAGGTCGTCGATACCACTTATTGGATTTGAATTCGCACCATCAGTGTCCCTCCTACAAGGACTTTAATTTAAGATCATTGCCAATGGGGTTTCGTTACCCATTGACATATGACAGTGACGTTAAGACAGGATTGAAGGTCGTTCTTTCCTCTTTCGAAAATGTTCTTCAAAATGAAAATAAATCCATCCCTAAATTTCTTGTGAATTTTCTTCCAAGGCTCTAAATCGCATAATTTGCAGCAAAAAGTACAGAGACGATGAAATTTCGATGGCCATTTTTGTTTAAGTTGTAAATTATGCAGATTATTAGCTTAATTTACAACTTAAATTAAAAATGCAGATTAATCTGCTCAATTTACAATTTAAATTAAAAATGCCTGCAGAGTTTTCATCGTCTCTTCTCTACTTTTTCTTGCAAATCATGCGATTTAGAACTTTGGAAGAAAATTCACAAAAATTTAGGGATGGATTAATTTTCATTTTGATGGACATTTTGGAAAGATGAAAGAACGACTTTCAATCCTGTCGAGTATAAAATTTAAAAATATCGCACAAAAGCTAACGAATATATACAAAAAAGAAAACTGTTCGATTTTTTATGGGCCAGCCTTTTATATTTGGTACAGAGGTGAAAATTAGTAGCTTGCACATTTGAGAGGTTAGATCTGGTTTCTAGTGTATATTCCCAAATATCACAAACTAAATTATTTTGTCTACATTGTAGGATTGATAGGGTACACAATGGAAAGTCTAAAAAATTTGCCTTTTATCTATCACAGAATCAAAATTATAACTAATTGAATTATTTACATAAACAACATGGAACAACAAAACACAAACATAACATGCATACTCTATAAGTAGGTACATTGGTTTTTTCGTTCCGAGATAATTTAATAATATTCATTAATTGCCGTACCTAAATAACAAAAGCGCAAAATTCCTGAAGAGTTGGTGAAAGGTGAAAGGGTGAAATATTAATCAAAATGTCTTCAGAAATTGAAAAATGTTGTTATTTATTATTTCAAAATGCAATATAAATACATAATAAGCATCATACGTTGAATTCTTGTATTTACTTAATATAACTTGGAGATATTAAAAATACTATAGGTACAATTTTCGTAGGTGTTGAATTGAAAGCACCATTAAATATTTATACCTATATTGAACGATGTTGCATAAGTTGATTCAGGAAGATTGCAGTAGGTATGTGTTTACTGTAAAATAAGGTGCTTCAAACTGCACCACTTCAAAACTTGTGTTTAAAATTTAAATAAATTATTGAGTACACCCGTTATTCGAGAGATTCTCGCTGCCAGAAATCCCGATAAGAGGCGAAGATAATGGAGATGTCCTGTTAAAGTTAACAAGAGACATCTGTAAGCTAAATATCTAAAAGACGTTGAAAGTCTACGACAATAATTTTTATCTAAATGTCTCGTTTAAATTGTCATAATGGATGTTTCGATGGGACATGTGACGGAGTTCCGTGGGAGTGACCTGAACACACTGCGTTCTGGTTCAGAAGTCGTTGAATCAGTTTATGGTCGTTTTGCTAAAAGGTCCTTTAAAAATTGGTGTGGTTCGCCTTCGAAAACCGATAAAGCTGCAGCAGTAAAATAAATTAATGATGGGAATTCGAACCGATTTCTACCATTTTATGAACTGAAATATTTTAAGCCACTGATAGTTATAAATTTCTGATGCCTAAATATTTGTTCAAAATTAAATTTACGGTAACAAAAATTGGGAGTGCCTCCTGGGGGCATCATTATCATCATTAAGATAAGGTTTCGTTTCCTGTTAGAACTGATATTACAATAACGTTAATTTATTTGTGTGTCTTCAGGCGGAATCATAAAGTTTTCGTAATGAGAGAAGAGAAAATTGTTTTTAATACCGCAATTTTGGAGGCTACCTGTCATCAAAAAGTTGTTAAATCTGGTTAAGTATTACCCGCTTGGATTTCGTTGGTGATATAGGAATTTAGCAGTAATGGTAAAAACAGCAATAACGGACACCTATGAATGTTAGAATTCAATTCGGAAACTCATGAATTATTTATTCAAAAACAGGTTCACAATAATTATTTCCACAATTTTTTAATCACACTTTGGTTATAAAAAATCAACTATTATAGCTGCAAGAAATTCGACATGAATTGAATTCGATAATATAGAAATAAAATTTTTGCGAAATTAGTATATAATTGCCTTAAAGTACAACATTTCACATTTTATGGATGCATAAAAATTCTTCATAATTATATGCAAAGCTTCGATAATGTTACGAAACCTCTTTAATCCAGCCGTTATGTTTGCCATAATTTGTCGTTTATTTCGCATTTTTTACGTTCTCGATTGACCTGAAATTACGTGTTAAAGACTTCAAGGGAAGTTCTTGATTGTTTTGACACTTAAGCGAAATTTGCAAATTGACTTATGTGCCTGAGCTTGCCTTCACTTTAGCGGGAATTCAGTAAATTATCTTTTAAGACCGTTCATCACCACGTAACTCGCTGATAAAACTGTAGGTAGGTAAGTATAATAAGTGATTTAAGACATCCACGTGATCGGTGTAGATCTTTAAGAGCTCGCTTAAAATTCACTTAAATAGTTTTAAAAGAGACATTCCTGATGTTCTCATTGTTCTCTAGTAGGCATAATAGGTATTCAGTATTGCTTTAAGTGCTTAAGGCACGATAAATACCTTATACTTAAGTAGGGGAGACCCGGATCAATTGTAACATATTTTATTCTTTTGGTTTTAATTCTGCAAACAAATCTAATTTTTAAGTAAAAGTGCACCTTAAGGCTGTCAATATCTGATAATTAAGGACAAATACCTACCTATAAGTTGAAACATTTTTGCTGAAAAAATTGAAATATCGTGAAAAACAAACTGTACATATTGTAAATTCTTCTTCTTCTGTATTCTTAATATTGTAAATATTAAGAAAAGAAAGCCCTTATAAAAAATAGTTTTCTAAATTAAATTCTTAGAATCGCCAATAACAATTGCAAGCATACAAATAATCGTTAATCACAGATATTGAGCCCAATCTAATGCCTCGCGCTCTGGCCATCAAGATCCAGATTAGGTACTATACTTCACCATGCAAGGGTGTTCCATTTTAGTGGTGGTGGTAGTGGTGTTACAATTTATTGACCATTGTTGCAATCTTCACCGGTCTCCCCTAATTGATTTATTTTAAAAAAGCAATAAGTACATATATGACTTAAGTCACACTAACAAGGTTTCCAAAAATATATTTTAAATAGGTTTTTAGGTAGATGCCTAAAGAAGACTATAAAAGAAATAATGATAAATTTTCCGCAGCTCGGCAATTAAACCATATTCTATATCAATTTCAGTTTGAAAGTGATTCCTACTGAGATGATTCGTGCAATTGTACGAGTGGATGTTTGAATCTCAATCTTCAACGGCTAATTACCTCATATAAATCTCAACATCGCTCTTAAAGAGTAGAATCAGGCATTTACGTCAGACTTAGTTAATTTGAATAATAAATCCCCATCGTCAGTAATCTCCAATTAAGTAATTATCATCGTTCGTTTATGTCAACGGGAGAATAGTGTCGTAATCTTAACAAATAGTCTGAAAGCGGCTATCGGTTCTCCCACACCGCTGGAAAAATTAATTTCTTGTGCGAGTAGGAGGATTCCTGAAACACTTCCAAACATTAATCAAAATAATAAGAAATCTGAAATAATTATCGACAGACAATAACCACCAAAGGCTATACAAAAATCATTATGAATAATACATAGAAAACCCACCAGTGTAGATACTATCGTTTACCTTGGCAAAAATATATCATCTAGGTCTAATGTTACATCATCTGGATCGTTTTCTGTGCCATAATTAATCAAAACGTGTCGCCTCTGTAATATGACGACTTGTCATATTGAATAGCTTTGATATGCCCCAATTCATCCGATCCCACTCAATTTTATTGCTTATTGATATTAATTTTCGTTGTCTGCGTGAAAGTGAGATGGTAAGTTATTAACGCAATGATATTCCCCCGAGGGGATCGTTGGATTCAATAGGTCGGACATCCTTTTACCTCCAAAGAAATAATGTATTGGACGTGGGTTTCATTCTTCGCTTGCAATTATCCGGCTGCAAAAATGCTTAACGAAGAAAATAATCGGTGACATACAATTTATCTTTCATCTGATAAATTTTGAAATGGCTTTGGGATTCTTTCATATTCTTCAAAAGAGTCGCTTCGCTGCATGTCACCATTTACATTTCAAAACGTGTTGAATCACCGATTTAAATTAAAATTTCCGAAATTTACCAGTGATTTATGCTTATGCAAAGATTGCTGTTCTTATAATTTGATAAACTTTCCACAATGACTCTTGCAAGGATGAAAATAAAAGGACGTCAATTGAAGCTGGTGAAGGTGGATTTGAGGAAACTTTTGCGGTAGATTCTCGTTGATTCTTCATCTGGAACAAATGCGTCTTGTTAATCTTGTTGATAAAAGTATGAATTACTGTCAATCATAACTTGAGTAATTTTTTTGCCACTCTTAATAACTATTTATCGTTCTGAATTAGCAGAAATTATTAAAAATTTTCAAGTTTTTCATTTCCTGGAAAGTGAGGGACAGTGACACTTTACATCAGACTAATGCAGACAGCATAAGGAAACCAGCATAGGCCTCATAGGCACTCGCTGTCGGCTTGTTGCATCTTTTTCAGTGGGAATTTAGTGAACTCGAAAACCTCGTTATAGTGCCAGCGCGCCTTTTATTTTCTGACAACTCGTTGAGGACCATACGATAAATTTTACAGTGTCGCAAATTTCGCATATCACATTCCGATAGTCAATTTTGTATAATAATTATACCGGGTGTATACCTTAAAAAAACTAGTCATGTCAGGCTGTGGAACTGCAAAACCGCCCGACCCCCACGAATCATGACCTCACAGCTTTTCGCACAAACACTATCGAAAATTGAATTTAGTGCAATGGCCGATCGATATTTGAAAAAATTTGTACCTAAAAGTAATACCGCACTCAACTGATTTTTTTTCTATTAGCAATAAAAAGTCTGTCTGCAAGCACGCAATTATTTTGTTCCCCAATAATAATTACTCCGAATGCCAATATTTTATTTTCAATAATATTTCACCAAAATTGCCATCAATAAGGTAGTATTTTGATAAGGCACAAAAACTAACCGGCTACTATTTAGTATTTTTTGTAAATTAAAAAAAACTAAACGAGCCGTTTCTAGAATAATTGTTAAAACAGCCGACAGCTGCACAGAAACATACAACTCGATAAATATCTGAGTATGGAAGGTAGACGTGTTTTTGCGATTTTCAAAAATCTTGATTTTTGACTTATTTCTTCGATGTTTTTGAAAAGCTAAGATGGCCGTGACTGCACTTGTGGTCAAGTATGATACATGTTTTAAATTCAGAAAAAATGGACCATTGAGAAAAAAATGGGCAGCTACTGAAGCAGCTAAAACCTTCCCACTTGGTGAATGATCCAATCCTATGACCTATTCAATCCAGTCTCTACCTAAGTGTCTTGGTAGTTTTCAAAATTATATGATTTTTTGACAAAAGGGCACCAAGTTTGAGGACATTTTTGGAAACGACATCTAAAGACATTTCATATGCTGATAAAAAAATGCAGCAGAGAAGCGGCTGAAACCTCCCCATCGCGTGGATCTTTGTATTCTGTGTAGATAGTGGTCAATTCAACAGAAATTTTTTACCCTTATCGACTGTGACTAATTTTGCAATTTTCTGACAAATACCGACACCACCTCGGACATCACCCATCACATTTGGCAATATGTTCCTTTTAAGGTTAATCTTTTGCCACCTTTTTGACAACAACTGCCACTTTATGTCATCCACTGTCAGCTCGCTCCATTTTAATGAGAAAGAATTTTTTCTCTATTTTCCACTGAAATGGCAGAAACTGTGATACATTTTTAGAACGAGAATTTGATCGTCTTTCTAATGGCGACATAAAAAAGAGACCTTTGTATTTAAATTTTAAAGTTGATATGCCTAAATGGCACTTCCCGTGGACCAATTGCTTCCAAAAGCCTTTCAGGTCTTCAACGGGTCACCCAATCTCCATGTACCAAATTTGAGCTAAATCGATTCGCTAATTTGGGCTATAATGTATTTTTAGTGTTATTATGAAATTTCGATTTTTTGACCCAAAGAGCACTAAATGCGAACGAATTTTGTCTTACTTAAAACCAGAATTTAAAGACCTTTTTGATGGTGACAATAAATCTTTCAAAAACTTGTTTTGGATGGTTAAATGAGTGAATAATTTTAAAGTTACAAATTGGTGTGTCAAAACAGCAGTTTCCGTGGGCCGATTGAATCCAAAAGTTGTTCAGCTCTTCGACGTGCAATACAATCCCCGTGTGCAAAATTTCAGTCAAATCGGTTCAGGGGTTTGGGCTGTACCGCGATTTTAAAGTCGGATAAAAATAATTTTTTTTTAAATTTTTGATCAAAAGGGCACTAAGAATGAATACATTTTTAGAAGCAGAATTTGAAGGCCTTTTCTATCGTGAGGTGAAAAATGGGGGTTTGCATTTAAAATTTAAAAGTTGATGTGCCAAAATGGCATTTCTAGTTGCACGATTGGCTCCAAAAGCTTTTCAGATCTAAGTTGGGTTATCACATGCACACGTATGAAATTTCAGCTAAATCTGTCGAGTAGTTTGGGCTGTGGCGTGTTTACGAACGTACGAACGTACGTACGTACGTACATACATACAGACACATTTTAAAAACCACTTTTTTGAGCTCCTGAGACCTCAAAACGTATAGATCCGGTCTTATCTCGAATTCGAAAATTTTAGAGATTGCAGTAACCTCCCTTTTTTTTAAATGGTGAAGTGGAGTGGGGAGGTTAAAAAATAGGAGTTTATTGTTCAAATTTCAAAGTTGATCTGCTAAAATGGCACTTGCCGTTAGCCCATTGCCACCAAAATAAAATCAGCTCTTCGGCTATAGTACCAAGTTTCAGGCAAATCGATACAGTAGGTTGGGCTGTAACGTGTTATTTAATGTTTCTTTGAAATTTCGAATTTTTTGATATTGTGCCAAAAAGGCGCTAAGTGTGAATACATTTCCAGATGCAAAATTTGAAGACCTTTCACTTGCTGATAACAAAAATTGGTGTTCATTAGTCAAATTTCATAGTTGATCCGCCAAAAATGCACTTGGCGTTTGCAGATCGGCAAGAAAATTAACTGGGCTCACCAGAAGGCCAACAGTAACCTCTATTCCAAATTTCATTAAATATCGTTCGGCAGTTTTCAAGGAATCTTGCTCACATATACGTACATACGTACGTACACACACAGAGACATTTTCTAAAAACCAGTTTTTCGTGATCCTGGAACCTCGAAACGTAGAGATCTGATGTTATCTCAATTTCTAATTTTGGAGTGATTGCACTAACCTCCCTTTTTTTTTAAATTGGTCGTGGGGAGGTTAAAAGTGTCATTCCATTTGAGAAAACAAAGTTAAGGCGATTTCCGGTTAAACCAGAAGTGGGAAAAAATATCTGACCACTCCATCAAATCTTCATTAAAAAAAAATGCAGCAGTGAAGCGGCTGGAACCTTCCCATCGCGTGGATCTTTGACTTGGGTTTCTAGTCGAATTAGCAAAGAAAATGTATGACTGGTTTCCATGATGGTTTTAGAACTTTTTTAGAACACACAAATTGACACATTCATTAGAGAAAAGTAGGTATAAGTAAGTCGTTTTTAGGCAGTTCTAAAACCGTCGTTGAAACCAGTCTTATACAATTTCTGTGCTAATTCGGCTAGAAACACAAGTCAAAGATCCACGCGATGGGGAGGTTCCAGCCGCTTCACTGCTGCATTTTTTTTTAAACCAGAATTTGAAGACCTTTCTGATGGTGACAATAAATCTTTCAAAAACTTGTTTTGGATGGTTAAATAAGTGATTAATTTAAAGTTGGACATTGGTGTGCCAAAACGGCACTTTCCGTGGGCCGATTGAATCCAAAATTTGTTCAGCTCTTCGACGTGCAATACAATCCCCATGTGCAAAATTTCAGCTAAATCGGTTCAGGGGCTTGGGCTGTACCGCGATTTTAAAGTCGGACAAAAATCAATTTTTTCTTAATTTTTGGTCAAAACGGCACTGAGAGTGAATACATTTTTAGAAGCAGAATTTGAAGGCCTTTCCTATCGTGACGTGAAAAATGGGGGTTTGCATTTAAAATTTAAAAGTTGATGTGTCAAAATGGCATTTCTAGTTGCGCGATTGGCTCCAAAAGCTTTTCAGATCTAAGTTGGGTTATGAGATGCCTACGCACCAAATTTCAGCTAAATCGGTCTAGTAGTTTTGGCTGTGGCGTGTTTACAAACGTACGTACGTACGTACGTACACACACAGAGACACATTTTGAAAACCGCTTTTTTGGGTTCCTGAGACCCCAAAACGTGAAGATCTGGTGCTATCTCAAATTCGAAAATTTTAGTGATTGTAGTAACCTCCCATTTTTTTTAAATTGTGATGTAGTTGGGGAGGTTAATAAAATCGACCTGTCCAAGGATTTTTGCAGCATTTCATTTGACCCAAGAATTTCTTATTTGGAATATTTCACAGCCAACGTTCGCACTGTCCTCAATTAATAAGATCGCAGCTAAGTTGAAAAGTTGAAAATAATTAATTGTGGGTGAGGTACCCTACCCTGATTAGGGGTCGAAGTTGAAATCAGTTCTAAAATTCAAATGGGCTTCAAACGAGGGGGAATTCACTCATTAAAATTTGTACACGTAATTTCGTATTACTTGCTCAATTCTGCATTACACAGTTGACCGCCGAGAGGGCTTAGATAGTGTAGCTGTAGATCTGGTTTCGACTGTACCATAAGATAGTATAAAAACACAAATTTCAAGAACTGCAAGTTTTTTGGCGAACTTTTAAGTAAATAGCAAAACAGAAAAACAAAACACAAACGGGGTTCACCACTTCCCAGACCACCTCCAGTCAACGATGGTTTATTCTTCGACGCATGCGCTGTTGTTGCAACATCACGATGATTGCCGAATAAGTTCGAGCAAGTTTAATACGACTTAAACTAAATACGAGAAATTCGCGGGAAGTAATACGAGTAATTCGAAAAGTACCTAATACTACCAGGGTGGTGAATTTTTCGTTGCCCACCATTGGCAACTCGGAGACCATAAGAGATGGAGAGTAGGTTAAATTAGAGAAAAGTTGCTCTTTTTCAAGGCGATTATAAGGATCTGCAAAGAATTCCCCGATATCTTGATCCGTTCCTGAGTTATCCTATCCCGAATAAACTGAAAATTGCGGTTTTAAAGAAGCCTGAAGATGGGAGCCTCTGCTCTTGAAACATGTAGCTGTTAACTTTTAATACATAACGTGGCAAGACTTTGAGAATTTTTATTCTTATTATCTAACCAAGCCACTTCGAGAAAATGTTGGAATTTTACTTCTTTGAAAAATTTATATCTTTTTTAAGGATTAATGGTAAGTATTTAAATGAAACTTGGAACTTTTATATTTTTGACAGCTCCAGATTTTGTGAAACGATTGCTAACTTTGTTTTTCTTATGGTCCCCATACTGGATTTTAACACTCCTAGTTACACAAAAATGGCTCTTCAGAAATGTAATTAATATGGCCTTTTTTGAAAAAATATGTCAAAGCTAAACACGACGACAAGACGTCAAAAAAGAAAGAAAAGGTCGGTGTACCGTTTTGCAATTGTTTTTCATCTAAGTTTAGACTGATTTTACAAAATTATTCATACAGTTTTAAAATTTTGACGATCTGTCAAAAAAGTCCATGTTGGTTAAATTTTTGAAAAGCTTTTTTTTTCTGCATTCAATGGTGTTAAAATCCAATGGTGTTAAAATCCAATATGGCTGCTATAAGAAGATCCAATATGGCTGTCGTTCCTCAAAATCTAGAAGGCCCAGAAAATTTATGTCAAGGCTGTTGGCTTGACAGCTGTCAAAAACATAAAAGTTCCAAGTTTTATTTAATTACCACCATCAGTCATTAGAAAGATGATTTTTACTTTAAAATTGCGACTTTCAATTTTTTCGGGATAACTCAGCAGGAACAAATCAAGATAAACGAGAATTCTTTACAAAATCTAAATCACCTTGAAAAAGCGCAACTTTTTTCTAATTTAAGCTACTCTCCATCTTTTACAATGGTGGGCAATGAAAAATTCACCACCCTGTATACTTCGCGGGTCATAATCCGAAGTAATTCGAAGTAATGTGAGTAATTCCTCAAGTAACACTAGTAATTCTTGAGTAGTACCTACTAGTATAATTCCTCTAAAATGTACACCTAATACGGGAAGTGAATTCCTTTAGATTTAATTTTTTTTGTGTATGTGTCTTTAAACAACGCAATTTCGTGTTGTTGCTATCCTGTAAGAAGATTGTATTTTGGGTCTCATATAGGCTCCTTACCCGGGTTCGATTCACGAGCAAAAAAAATTAACATTTTCAAATTCTGCTACATTTTAGGCGTCACCTTGCACAATTTACAAATTCTGTGAAAAATTAGAAGTTTCTACGTCTCTGATGGCCGATCCCACGGACCAATCTTATCACTTAAGTTATAGACTTAAAAATGAAGAATGACGTTTGTCTTATGGTATAAACGTCATAATTGTCATTTTAAGGCTCTCTTAAAGTTAAGTAAGGTCGGTGGAATCGTGCATTAAACTGACAATTTTTTAGTTAATCACTTTAATTTTCGAAAATTAAAAAAAAACATTTGCTTTTAACATTTTGAAAAATCGTTTTGGCAAATTTAGAGTGGCATTATTAATGTTGCCTCAATTAATACTGTCAGTAAAATAACGAGGAAAGTAAACTGTAAAGTGCCGAATAGTACTCTCGCTCTGCCCGTGTACAACTGTAAACATTTTTCAGCGAGCCGTTCCAGTTGATTGCTGAAAACTCGTCAAGCAGGAACCACACGGCATTTTCACCCACATGCACCCGACCTGTTGCGATCTAATGAATAAACGGCCCATTTCGCGTCATTTTTACGAGGATTTCGCGTGTTGAAACAGATACCGATGTTTTGTTACAGACGGAAACGATAGTAAAAGTGACCACGCCCTGCGCATACGATCGACTGAAGCATAACAGTATTTTTGTGAATAATTGCGTGATTTGTTTGAATAAAGATTTTTACAGTAATTATCCCGGCGAGGATAAAAAGCGACGCCGATTTAATTGGATGTGTACTTTCAATACTGTCGATTCGATTTCCTTCGTTACAAGAGTCGTAATAAACTGGTTTTTTGGTTCTGATGGATGATTCACTTTGTTTTCATGTTCTGCGGGGCCTTACAGGAAAGATAAATTATTGAAGAGGACGTTGCTACATCCATGGATTCGTCGCGAATTTATCCAATGACCTACGAGGCAGGAACTGGGTTTCCTGTCTTTAATACCACAACTAATCTTATTTATTGTTTGCAGACACTATTGACCTATAAAGAAGACGTGGCACCGTTTTGTAATTATTCCTGCTTTTTGCACCTTTTTTTTAATAAAATGCATCATAAAAATTATCTATGAGTCAGTTTTAGATGTTGAAGAAGAAAAGTGCAAGTTGGCAAACAAGATTAAGTTTGTCTTTGAAGTGAGTTAAAGAGAATTTGTTCTGCGCAATAAGCAATTACCGCGATAATTAATTGTCTATCCGTTCTGAAATGGTGTCAGAGTCTGGAGGAAATTACCCTGCAAAAGCGCGATAAATAATCAGCGCATATGTGACAGAACCTCATTTTATTGCCTCATACACTTCATATTAAGAGTCCACCTTTACCCAACAGTTTCCCTATTACACACTCACACACGGTATTATTTACAACTTCATAACTTGCCGTCTTAGTTTTCAAAGTAAGTCATACTGTGGAGAGATAGGTAACCCACCAGTTTATTTCCGTGACTTACTGCATGTTATGAAGTTGACGTTTTTGCCCATAAACGAGTACGACACCCGCTGGGTGCTGTGATGGTAGCGACCACTCCCGCGTCTGGGTGTTCTGACCTGATCACCACTCCTAGAGCCTTCCTCTCGGGAGCCGGAGATGACACTCCAGCCGATATTTTCAAAATCTCATTATTATTCATTGCAGAATCTTATATTTCGCAACGGATTTATTCTCATTTGAATTTAAACGAGTTTAATCGCTGAATTAGTTTAAGGCTTTATTTATTCATAATCATAATTTGCCCAGCGTTTGCATTCTCAATGGGTTTTATTCGAGTGGCTGTTGTGCAACCGCTTCAAAGCAAATAATAAAGTAGCCACGCGTGCCTTAAAGATTTACCTTTTTATTGACGCGCAGTTAGCATAATCCTCACTCCATTACTGATTCAGATCCATTATACGAGACTTCTGTCTTTGTTTCTCTAAGTCTGCTGCTATTGTGGTTGCAAATTAACTGCCTTTTTTCCCCAATTTTCAAAATTCTCGTCATAGAAATATTGCTCTTGAAAATTCTGATCCTACATTAATTGACGGCTTCTTCATATCGTAAAAGATAAAGAAACTCAACTTTTTTATTTCTACGAGGATGTTTGGATAACGAGGCCGAAAAGCCCGAGTTTTACAAAATCCGAGTGCGATAAGAGCCTTATGAAAAACGTTTTTTATACAATTTTTTTTATTTGGGATACCCAACTTGTTAATATTTGCAAGAAAAATTGTCATTGTCATTTTCAAAGAGAGGCTTGGCAGTTAATTCGATTGTTAGGCACAATAGTTGTCTAGGTTGGCACATAGAGCACATACAATGTTTGAGCGTCTTTCGATCAATTTACAGTGTGACCCAAAAGCTGTTATTTTTCTTTGACCCAAACGTTTTTTAATTTTTCAGGCAACTGTTTTGTATTTTGTGTTAATTTCTTTTATAGCTGAAGATGGAGTAACACTCCGAAACGCGTCCTAAACAGTAAGTAAATTTTGTGGAACGAGACTGTGAAACTACCTTGTGTAATCAATCTCTAAATAGATTTCAATGTGAACAAATTTCAATAAATAGGTCGTGAATAGCACTGAATGTGTTTTTAGCATTATTACAAAATTTCAATTTTTTTGTACCCAAAGGGCACTAAATGCGAATTAATTTTGTGTTATTTAAAACCAGGATTTGAAGACCTATTTGATGACGACGAAAACTTCAAACTCGTTTTGAATGAGAGTATAGCCATAATTTTATACTTGAAAATTGCATGTGCCACAATGGTTTTTGCCGTGGATCGATTGCTTCTGAAAAAATTTCAGCTCCTCGTCGTGCATGTAATACAATCTCCATCGTGAGCAAAAATTTCCGCCAAATTGCTCCAGGGGTTTGAGCTTTAGCGTGTTTTTCAAATGCTTTAAAAATCCATAATTTTTAATTTTTTTCTAAAAAGGGGACTAAAAGTGAATAGGTACATCTTTGGAAGAAGAATTTCAAGGCTTCTCTAATGGTCATGTCAAAAATACGGGATGGTTTTTAAAATTTCAAAGTTGATGTGTCAAAATAGCACTTTTAATGGGTGCACGATTTGCGCCAAAAACTTTGCAGCACTATTCCGGGTTATGAAATGCATAGGCATAGATTAAGGAATTAACAAACCCACTTATTTTTACTATACGAGGAATAACACACAACTAGAAAATAACCCCCCCCCCCTTTTTTTTTCTCCTCGCGCCCACGCGCCCCCGCCGTGTATATAAATTTCCTTAACATACAAATTAACTTAAACTCAAGACTATTTACGTTACATATAGATGTAAGTATACCAAATTTGAGAATCAAATCGGTCCAGCAGTATGGGCTATTGATGATTTTAATAAAAGGACATATTTATGAATAATTATTCGTATCAACAAAAATAACGGATGCCGTCTAAGGGTTGCCAATTTTGGTGCTTCTTGCACTAGATATGCTGCTTTTGAGCACTTTCATCTCATGACATTTTGTGACAGATCAGTTATTTGTCATTCTTGTGCCACAGCAATCTCAAAACTAACAGCAGAACTGTTTTACCTACTGAAAAGACTGACTCCCTCCATGCACAAATTATTGAAAATCATCAATAGCGTGTTTAGGAACGTACGTACATATACCTACATACGTGCAGACAAATACGTCTGGTCAAATTCGAAAATTTTAGTGATTGCAGTGATTTTTTTTAAATTGTGGGGTTGGGAAGGTTAAGACGAAACAAGATAAAAAATCAAAAGGTATAGAAACAAACTGTAATTAGGCAATGAATCCTGCAGGTTCTAAGATCAAAGAACGTCTCAAAAAAGTTAAATTAAACATTTACAAAACGATGACGTAGGTAGCGAACTGGAAGATGAATCAAGAAGAAAAAGAAATACCTACTGAAAATTTGTGACAGAAAAGTGTCGAAGAGAATTTTTGGTGACAAAAAAGAAGTAACAAAACAATGCGACTATATCGAGAACAGCCAATAACAGTGTAATAAGAGTGCAACGCCCGAGGTTGTTGGTACATGTCTCCAGATTGCCAGAAGAAAGAATATCAAAATAGCTGTTGATTGGAGAAATAATAACCGAACGAAGTGAATAGAAACAGCATTAGAAAGGGTCCTGCTTGCAAGAATTAAGAGTCGGAGACTGTAAGCAAGCAATGAGAAATAAAAACACTTCTTATTATTGGCTTGCAACGGTGATTATATGTAAGTAGGTATACCTACCTATAATATAATGTCATTCCAGTCATTCCTCAACAAATCGTTTATAAGGATGTTCGGCTTTAAATTCGTCCCACGCTTAATTTCTGTAGGTACCTCTGACAAATTTTTATTATGAAACTAAAAAGTATTTACACGAATAAGTACTTTGCATCCCCCACAACTATCTTAGAACGGCAAATTGACGAATTTAACTTAATTCCAGAACTTATTTCTATACTAATTTCCGGAGAAGCTGTCGATTGAGAGGTCAGTTGAGGTTCCCGTCCTGCTCGGGCGTAGGAGTTTCCGATTCGGTAACGCTAATATTTCTCAGCAGAAAGCAATGTATCACTTCAGATGAGTGAAAACGTCAATAATTATTTGAACGCGTTACCAAATACGTCTTATCGTGTCGATCAGCTACCACAATAATTAGCTAGGTGTGTATATACTTGCATTTGGGAGGAGCAGCGATATGGAAAAAGCGATATGATGAATGGCTAAGTGGGTTTGGAGGATTAGGTGTAAATATGGCCCAAGGTTCAAAGCAAGGCTGTTCGGCAGAATCCAAACAAAAATCTATCCTGTTGTTAATTAACCCAATAATAATCAGATGGAGAGATCCTGCTGCACGGAGATCGAACCAGGAACTGGTCAGTTCCACCAGTCCCAAGAAACAAAACCTAAACGGTATCAAGTGAGGTCCATCCGCAAAACACTTTCGATCTCGAGACAGCAGAACTAGAGCAGTATCTTGTATAAGCCCGCTAGTTATTGAGAGCTGCGGACCAGTGCTCCGTCAGTCGTTGGTGGGAACGCACGCTCAGCGCTTTTCGCGATCCTGCACACGTGTGTTCCACGATGAGCCACCCTTAGGACGCTCGCGTCGGTTTTGTGTCTTGTGCCACCGTTCAAGTCTCCACCAAAACTTGCCAAAACAATTCAGTGAAATATTTTTTTGTGACTGTGAATTCAGTGAATTTTGAAAAACTTCAAAATGCGGAAGTTACCGTGAATCAAATCAGACTTTACGTTTCACAACAGTCTTCAAAAATTAAGGTCAGTACCACTCTATTATCGCGCGAGTGTCATAAATTGCTCCAACAAGCCGCAATAATCTCTTAAAGACTTTTTAATTGCATTTATAGGCGTTTTTATACCACAATTTCTTCATTAATATTTATGAAATTTTGTTTTGATGACAATTTTCTTGTTACTAGCCTAATTCGATTTTATTGCTTAAACTGCAGTGGCGGTTGTAAATAATTATCGATGGGACATTAATTCCACTACAAATATGAAACGAGCGTTTCACGCTAAATTTTAAACAGACATTTACGAGTTGTAAATCATAAACGTTTATTCTTTGTAAACATTTCCTGATGCCACCGCTTCTAAAATTCCAAAAATTGGCGCTCCTTCGCGTAGGTGTTTCCGAAGATCATTCCCTCCAGTCTTAATTAGTTGAGTTGTTAGCTTTGATTTTTACAGCATTTATGACATTTAAGCCTGACAGGAAAACCTTTCTTCAAGAAATAGATTCGCTGGTTCTAGGCGGTCCTTTCTATGACTTAGATTCTCAGGCTATTTCTTACATTTTGTGCTGGATTTCCTAGGATTGCCACAAAATTAGCTTGAATTACCGATGCTTGTGGTTATGTTTTCATTACACATTAGAAAGTAAGACAATGCACATTTTTGAAATTGCAAAAAATTGTTCGTCTTCGTGCGTAGTACACGTCAAGGTTGACTGCCAAATATCGTGTTCCTGATGCATTTCGGGGCGATTTCTGTGAAACGATTCGATTTTCCGGTCTATGAGCATCACTTGAGCGATTAGTATAGAAAGCGAGTATCCTCTAATCAAGTAGGACGATGTCACACAGCCTACGTCCGCCCGCAAGATTGGCAGAAAAACGAAATCCATCAGTCATCATTAGAAGTCTATTTTTGAATTTTTGAAGATTTTGTAAGAATTTACAAGGAAACAGCACATTTCTCACACGAGACAATGCAATTTCTTCATCTTGCCTCCTTCGATCTGCATTGCATGCTGAAAATAGGATCGGTTTTCCCGAAAGTTGCGCAATTCCGTGACAAAATTATGCGCGTTGTCTTAATTCAGTTTCGTGCATAATTTGAGGTAGAAGGTGTCTTGGGCGAGTAGAGCTCGGCACGGTTCCTCTCTCTATGGCTTGATGGAGCGCGTGTCGGTCTCCCGTTCATTAAAGCCGTCACGTGCGACCTCTAACCTCTGACGTCACGAACCACAACCCTGGTTGCAGCATCAATTCTTTCACCTGCTGAAACCAGAAAAAAAACAATTATCGTTGGCACACGACAATAAAATAATTACTGTTAACCTTAAGAGCGTCTAACCTTGCTCTACAAAGATTGTGATGAGGCTCGTTAGCAGTATTGTTAAATTAACGTTGCGTTACAATAGTGAGAATATTCAGAAGCGAGAATTACCCAATTGAAATTTTTCAGCTTTGGCAACGACTTGATGATTCGTGATTTTCTGGCAATGAAACGTTCAGGGTCGATTTAAATTTTTCGCCGCCGCGAGCCAGGAAAGCAATTTACCGCGATCCTCAATCAAATTGCTACCAGATCGAACAGGGGCGTAACTAGTTGCATTCAAGGCCTGCAGCGGCCCACGCCACGGGGTATTCCTAGTTTAAAGCCAATTCAAGGGAGCTTGCGTCGTTTAATCGCCTATCACTACCTACTCCTACTCTATAAATTATAAGCAAGGACTGTCTTGCGAGATGATTCTACTAAAACAGCGATGAGTTTCTCGGAAATAACTGCTGTAATTTGCTGCGGGTTAGCGGGTTTTTATTGAAAGGAAAATTTTGCACGTTAGTTCCACAAAAAAAAAGGTGGAATATCTTAAGGCTAAATATAATTTCAATTATACATGCGCCTTCATTTCTATAGTTTAAGCATGAAAATGAATGAAATTCCTATCTTGGATGATGGTTTATGTATTAGACAAATAAGATGTGATTGTTTCTTGATTAATTCCTGCTATTCGATCAGAACCCTTTTCCTGTGTCAAGCAGAAACAAACATTATAGGTATCATTTACTTTTACTCAAAAAATGTTTGATCGTACTTACCTATAATACTCAATAAAGTCAATTGAAATCCGAGCTCGAAGAGCGAGGATTTTAAGACATTCAATAAGTTATGATTGGTGGTTTGTTCAATACTTCAATAGTTTATCTATTTAGGGGATGATTCTGTAACTTTTAACATCGATGTTAAGCACTGTTATAATGTCAGGTAAATGGCAAAAATTACATTGATTATCTTTATCTATCATTTAACATAATAACAGTGCGCTTAACATCGATTTTAAAACTTTTCAGAATTAGGGGGTTAGAGTGATTATGGTGAAAATGATAAATACTTTGCATAAATAAATTCGTGTCACTTATTGACAAATAGAAATTGATCGTGGCGTTTGTATGATGGGATTAGGTATTGTTAAGATGGCTTATTGCGCACGACAAAGCGTGAAAAAAAGTGCCATAGCGGTTAATTTTTTAGTCTTTTCCGCGAAAAAAGTTCAATTGCTAGTTTTCTGTTGATATTGTTGCTACTGATTTATCACGGTTTTACCAAGCCTCTCATTAGTGAATTTTTTCCGTACGGGCCTAAAAAAATTGTATGCAACTCATGGGTAAAATAACTTTTCGTAATCCCCTGCGAAAAATGCTATTTTTCCCACTAATTTCAGCTAGGAAATGCTTCATATTTCTGCACTAGTGCGAAAAGTGAATTACAGTGCGAAAATGTGAATTCATTTCCGCATTAGTGGGAAAAGTATAATTAACCTTAAAGACAATTTCGTTACCGGGATCTGCAGGTTAAGAAAAAACAGCAATTTTTTTTCAATAGTTCGCCAATTATGTTTTTGAATGTTTCGAACGGGATTATGAAAAATAATTTTTTTACTCGTTGGATTTGCGCACTCCGTCTCCGGCGGCGTGCGGCAAACATGCCTTTTATGGAACAAATGATACACTTTACTCACTTATTATACATAAATAAATATTTTTCGCCGATTTTAGTGACCAATACCTACCTACTTTAGTAAAATGACACATTTGCGGCCTGGGACATAGTAAAAATGATTATCAATTACCATGGTTACTAATTATTGATAGCTCTCAACAATCACATCGTAGCACGGTACGGTGGGGAAACGTCTAAAATTATTGAAAATAATCGCTTTAATGTTAATTTTAAACAATCGGCAGAAGAATTGCGTTTTTCGCCTGTAGTTATTAAAACGAGCATTAAAAGTGCATTTTTATTGCCTTTTTTGCGGCAGTAGAAGTTGATTTTTTACTGCCGGCAGCAGATAAACAGATTTACTGCCTTGGTTGGATTCCTAGCCTCGGCTATCGCCTCGGCTATGAAACTTCAGCCGCGGCAGTAAATCTGCAATTTTTTTGCCTTGTTAAACAAATAACTATTTCAACAAAGCAAAAACAGTAGATTTACTGCCTTGGCATTTTTTTGCCTAGTTAAATAAATAATTATTTTCCGATTGTCATTACTGACAATTTTGCACTGCACTAGGCAGTAAAAGGTTATACTAATCTATTTTACATGGTAACTTTCAACAACCGCATCCTCGACCGCATCATAGAATGATGGGGACAACGTCAAAAATTATTGAAAATAACCATTATATACTTAATTTTACCTAATTGCGTTTTGAAAAGTTGGATTTTGCACAATTAGGTAAAATGTTGTGCGGAATACGTTATGAAAAGCCTAAATTGTTTGACTCGCTATCGCTCGTCTAACAATATAGGGCTTATCTTGACTAATTACGTCAATCACTATTAGCATCTCGGGTAGCCTACAACCGTACGGATACATAATTTTGTCGCATCCGTACGTGTCAGTAGACACCAGAGGTGTTAATCCGTTAAGTCGCACATACGCATTAGTATAACCCTCGTGTAGCGCAGGCAATCTAATTGATCATTTTGATTCATCAGATGCAGCCAATCAGCAAAATGGGCAACTATAAGAACAATGGAAAGTGTTTTGGTTGTGTAATACACGACAGGTTCATGACGAGTTGATGCGTCATAGGCCCTCTAACACGCCAAAAACCTGTAGATCGTGGGTAGGGGTGTGCGATATCGGAATTTGAATATCGAATATCGATATTTAAAATTTAATCGATATACCGATATATCGATAAACCGAAATATCGATATATCGATATACCGATACACCGATTTATCGATATATCGATATACCGATAACTAAATATACCGATTTATCGATATATCGCCTTATCGGTACTTATACTATTGTATCGATATCGTTACTGTGGTATCATATCTGTAATCGAGTAATCTTAGTTTTAAGAGCTAGATAGGTATGAATAGGTAATAGACCTTTTTCTGTAGTTTCTTGATGTTAGTTAGTTAATAATATTGAAATCAATTATTGATTGAATCGATTGGATTGGAGCGCTCAAGCATTATTGTTTACGTTGTGCCCTGGAAAATAACGTAGGATTCAAAATAAACAATATTAGGGCCCAAGGGCGCTTTGAAAAACATCAGTTGCGTTGCGATGTCCAATTTTCTACAAGTCGTTTAAATAAGTATAGTAGTTCCTACCATCACTTGTTTAAATTGTTTATATACTAATTGTTTATACACTGCACGAAACTGCACTTCAATTTTGTCAATTAATTTCAATGTTAGCCATCAGTTGTCAACAAATGACTGAGTCAGGCCGAATACCTACTCCTACATTTAAGAGAAGTCAGAACTTCAGAAGTATCATTATATGTATCGATATACGGGACACCGGTTATCGATATACCGCTATATCGATATATCAATAACTTATCGATATATCGGTATATCGATATATCGATATTTCGATATATCGATATATTATCGATATGTTATCGATATATCGATATTTCGGTATATCGATAACACACTTTTATCGATATATCGATATATCGATAATCGATATATCGATATATCAATTAAAAGTCGCAGGCCTAATCGTGGGGAATGTCGGCTGTCTCGACTGGTAGTAATGAAAAAAATCGAGAAGTAAAAATTTTTGGTCCCTCAAAACTAAGAATAATTGTTGTCTATGTACCCAGGAAACAAAGCACAATATTAAATTTTTTAAGAATTTTAACAGCGAAATTTATTCACGAGCGCGCGGAGCGAGCAATAATTGGCTGAGGGAGAGGAATTAACAAACTGAGTTGCATAAAATACAGACTTGAGTCACGACAAGTCATTTTACTCCCTAAGGGAAAGTTTCAACCCATTACTCCCTGTAATGAACATTATATCATATTAAAGATGATATTCATAAAACAAAATTAAAACGAAATTTTAACCTACAAAAAACAGGGAATAAAAAAAAGGAAACAGGTAGAGCTCTATTGGAAAAAAACTGATTTATTACATTAGACTATCATACCTGCTACCAAATCTTAAGATCTTCCGTGGTTTTTTAAATGTTGTAACAGAATCCGATAAGTAGGTATACCTATTAAAAGCACCACAGGCAACATTACTAAAACGAGTGATATAATTACGAAGAAAGCTTTTATCATTGGTCATCTATAGTAAAAACGCGCATTTATGATTACACAATATGGCTCGAGAAGGCGCTCATAAAAGCAAATATTTCCGCCGAGATATCCAATACAGCTATAATTTGAAAATTGACCAAGAATGCCGCTCTAAATACTTTAACTTATTCAGTTTCATTTTTGTATAATTTCATTTCTTCGAATTCACAAAGCTGGACTCTATATACCACCTGCCGTTGTCCAAACGTTATAAATTTCAGGAAAAAATACAAGCTGTGGACATTATCGCCGCTTTTACGGCGGCAACTTTAGGAATAGTCATCATCATGATGCACTTTCTACGTCCACTTTTGTCACTCTTTTAATTAAATGATGACCACTTTCGCTCTGATTAAGGTGGAGGGATTCTCTGAAGGTTCTGTGACAAAACGTTTTATACCGAACCAGTTACACTTTCTAAATAATTACGTGTTGACATGTCATGTTTTCCGTCAAAAATTACGTGTTTGTTGTCTATCTTCGGTTAGCGAAAGTTATTTTCAGCAATCTGAAACGGATGCCGCGTCTTTTGTTCATTTATCATGGATTTCATGCAGTTTTGTAAAAAAACACGTATCAAATTTCGACCTAAATATTTTCCACAATTGCAAGTACAAGTCTTTTGTATAGCCACACAAAGACACGACAGTCTAGTTCCCATGTTAAGTAATGCACTTTTCATTTTTCCCAGACTTGAAGAAGATAATAGCCATACTAAACGTGTATAATATCGTTAAATCGTTGTATAATTAGCGAAGACGTATGAAGAAATGTACAACCCTGGAACCTCAGAGTTCACAGAGGCTCGGCCTTGATAAATTTTTCTACTAGCCACTTATTGTTCCAAAAATTGAGGTTAATTAGTACTATATATGTACGCTTGGTCCATGTAGATCATAATAGGCTCGAGATGAGTAAGCAGATTGAACGAAATTGAACCTTTTCTATCGCCTAAACATTTCGACAGACCCCCCCAAATATGAGGAATCAATTTTCAATTATGATAATTGCAGTTAATTATGTTTAAATTGCGGGTGCCGTTAGTAGATAATTAAAAGTTATAGGAGGAAGTCGCGCAAATCCTACGTTAAATTTACGGTGGCAATGGAAAAAGTGATGCAAAGTTTATTATGTGTCATGGTATTTATTTTACTGATGACAATCAATTAGCTACCTATTCGCACCTGCACGACGAATAAATATTAAACCAAATAACACTAACGTATGCCTTTGTTGAATCGCTGTGTTAATAAAAATTACTTAGATTAGCCGTGTTAATAAAAAAAAGTAAAAACAGTCTTTCATAGTTGGGCCCCGTGACTAGATCACGTGAAATTGGATTTTGTGTGAAATTCATTTGTTGTTTGATTGTCCGGCAGCTAATGGAACTTTTTGTGCTTCTTATGGTCTTGCCACTATAAGTTCCAAGCTGCAGATTAAAAGGTAAATCCTGAATCATACATCGATAACCATTTAAAGATGCTAATGCATTTTCTATTGTCTTATTTTACACTGTTTTGCTTACCTATTTGAAGATTCGGCTTTTCTACTCTTATATTTTTAAAATGCTGTTTTTTTCTACTGTCTGTTAGTCAAAGTCACTGTATTTTTTCTTTTTTATATACTGTCCCTTCTGTTTCAGTAATTTTAAAATTTGCATAAGCCGAATGAACATCAATTTAGTGGTTCTGTGGTTCTATTAAATGTCGAAATATAATGAGCCACAATTTTTTGCAGATATAAAGAACGGAAAATGCAGGTGGTTACTTTATAGCAATATTCCATGTGCAAATCCCATTCTTTCTCACAAGCACACATCGAGAAATAATTCGTTACCTTCCATAATATTATGCAAAATTATGGGCAAGAACTTTAGGTCTCCTCAACTCTCACAAATGTCGAACGTAAAGCCAATAACCAACCACAGCCTGAGCAAAATAAGGAGAATTAACATAAAACCTAGCAATAAAATACAAAATAGCAAACGCCTCACGCGGGCATTGTAATATTCAAGTTATGTCGAAAGCAAATCATAAAACCGCGAAATTGAAGGTAATTGCATGTTTCGTCAGTGCCAATCGAAATGTCAATATTGATTCAACGAATTTTTGCAGGAACAATCGGACATGTGTTACAATTCGCCGGAGGATGCAAATATGCAAGTCTCTGATGTATCGTAGGCCACGACGAGGTTAGGGCTGAATCACACCTAGCATTGTTATTAAATAAGAATAATAACATATTATATGTTAATGTAATCCATACGCCGTTTGAAATGTGACATCCTAGACTGTTTAAATTAACATTTGATTTAGGCGTCGACGTTGTTATGGGCTGAACGAAAATCATTGTTCATATGATAATAAGACATTATGTAATTTTCAGCTTTTTACACTAATTTACCGTTAAAATAAAAAATTGAGAAAGTCTCAAACTCCCCGTTATTAGATTAGATCATCGATTCTTATACCTTCCAGAAAAACTCTACTAACCTTATTACCCGACCTCCAAATAAGCCGAACCACGATTTGAAAAATTGACGAACAATGAAACAATCCGACTGATAAATCAGCGATAAGAAACGAAATTGAGCCCCCTGGCCTCACGATTTATTAAGAAATCCCTGTCACATTGTTTTATTCGTTATAAATTTCAATTTTTCTCCGGTGGGACAAGATACGCGCGTCGAATCGATTCAAATCAATTTCCATACCAGCAACCATGATGGAGATGTCACAGGATAATTAAATTTTATTTGTATTCAGCGACTTGGGGTCATTATTCAAATCTATTTAATTATACCATAAATTGTTATACAACAAGACAATTATCGTAATTATGCAAAAATTATCGGGTCGTAAAGTAAAAGCGGCCAATTGAAAAGCCATTATTCTGCATCACATCGTTGAAATTTGCACTCTTTCCCTAATTTCGAGCGATTATCTTTCCCTAGATTGGCGCAATTTCGTCCACGGAGGCAATTAGTTTGAGAGCTTGCTAAATCGTCTAATGTACCCACTCTAGACAAAAGCTCTTTTCTAAGGGTGAAAGGAGTTTCTTCACATTTTCTTATACTTCGGTTGTTATGGATGTCGTGATGCTTGAATCGTAATTAAGTCTCATTACCGTCAAGAGCGATATTTCTTCACTTTCGAGGAAAATTTTCGTATATCACGAGTGACACCAAAATTTCCTGAAATTTTTTGAAATTTATTTATTTTATTTTTTCACTTGATTGGCCAGAATCCGTCGTAAAGATTTTAATCTTCGTTCGTAATTTAATCAAATTTTGAAAGTGGAATTTTCGTATGATACCACAAGTGAGAAAAAATTTCTGGAAATTTTTTGACATTTACGACTGATTTTCACTTATAATCTCACAAGAGCATTAATTCTTTCCGGAAATTTTTGGAGTGCATCCCAACAACGTATTAATCGGCCCGAGTGGAACACGAGGGCCCGATTACGTTGTTGGGATGCACGACTAAAATTTCCAGGAAATGAATTAATGCTCGAATGCAGATTCGGTAAGAAAATAGCAACGATACAGCCACAGAAATTGAATAGAAATGATTTTTGACATTTAATTTGACATAAAAATTTCCACTTATTAATTTCGTTTAGGTTGGTCTAGGTAGGTATCAAAAATTTCCAGGAAATCCTCGAGTTGCCATGGTAAACACACAGAAATCAATTTTTCTATTGGATAATGATTAGTATCGTGCGATTTTCACTTATAATCTCATAAGAGCATTAATTCTTTCCGGAAATTTTTGGAGTGCATTCCAACAACGTATTAATCGGCCCGAGTGGAACACGAGGGCCCGATTACGTTGTTGGAATGCACGACTAAAATTTCCAGGAAATGAATTAATGCTCGAATGCAGATTCGGTAAGAAAATAGCAACGATACAGCCACAGAAATTGAATAAAAACGATTTTTGACATTTAATTTGACATAAAAATTTCCACTTATTAATTTCGTTTAGGTTGGTCTAGGTAGGTATCAAAAATTTCCAGGAAATCCTCGAGTTGCCATGGTAAGCACACAGAAATCAAATTTTCCATTGGCTAATGATTAGTATAGTGCGATTTTCACTTATAATCTCATAAGAGTATTAATTCTTTCCGGAAATTTTTGGAGTGCATTCCAACAACGTATTAATCGGCCCGAGTGGAACCCGAGGGCCCGATTACGTTGTTGGGATGCACGACTAAAATTTCCAGGAAATGAATTAATGCTCGAATGCAGATTCGGTAAGAAAATAGCAACGATACGGCCACAGAAATTGAATAGAAATGATTTTTGACATTTAATTTGACATAAAAATTTCCACTTATTAATTTCGTTTAGGTTGGTCTAGGTAGGTATCAAAAATTTCCAGGAAATCCTTGAGTTGCCATGGTAAACACACAGAAATCAATTTTTCTATTGGCTAATGATTAGTATCGTGCGATTTTCGCGGGAAAAATCTGGAGTAAATGTCAAAAATAATTTTCCGGAAATTTTAGGGATCAAGTGTGGTATTCAGCGAGAAAATTTCGCTTAAGCACAAAATCCTGACAGTATAGGAAACTGACAGAAAAATTTCCGACAAAATTTTCTCTTGATTGGCCAGAATCCGTGGTAAAGATTTAAATCCTCGTTCGTAATTGGATCAAATTTTTAAAGTGGAATTTTCACAAAATTGGAACAAATTTTTACAGTTTCTAGGTAGACTTGTGAAAAAACTGGATAAAACCCAAAAATTAACAATTTTGTAGAAAAAATTCTAAGAACAAAAATAAAAACCCGGTATTCCTGACTAAAACGATTTATAGAAACATTCATTGAAGGTGTAGTAAGAGGAAGTAAAAAATTAGATTTTTTCATAATTGCGTTAGGATTTGAATGAAAATACAAAAATGTATGTAGGTATGGTATAACTATTTATCAAAGACGGGTAAAGTGTGGAACGTGCCGGATTTTGCTATGGATTTTCGAGACGTGCAACTTTATTTACAAAAATAAGTCCCTACATGCTGCGAGTAATCTGTGGTTAATAAAACTCAGCATCTCTTCACGTGTAGTAATTTTTAATATTTGATTGTTATGTGCCATAAGAATGCAATCCCTCTCGGATGTCGCAATTTTGAGAGAATTGCATTCCGTGATAAATTTCGGGTCCAAAACATACTGCAATGCTAAATTTGTTGGCACGTTTAGAGAGTAGATGAAAAAGTCTGGTTTTTTGTTTTTTAGCAATACCTACCTAGCTTTTGTCTCGACCACAAGAAGATGTTGAAAATTGCCACGAAGAATTTGAGATATCACTTATTTGTTCTTGGGTTATTCAACGTTTTTGGACTGTGTTGGATGACGCCACGATCGATGTTCGTAATGCTGATTTGAAAAAATTTTCTTAGGTTCACGCCTCCTTAAGCTCTAGGCAAACCATCAGCAAAATGTAACGGAAAGACGAATTAAGGTTTTGGCTTATACAGGGTGTCTCAGAACGCTCGCAACATATTTTAATGGAGTATTCAGGATTACGTTTTGAGTCGATTTCCAGGGTCCAATAAGTCTCGAGTTATAACAGATTTGAGAGGACCAATCAGATTTCAGCTCTGAATTGCCTCATAAGGTAATTTAATGTTAGTTGCACTATTTCCTAGGCAACAAGATACTATCAATGAAAATTTAATATTGTTGCAACTTGTTACCTAGGAACAGTGTATCTAACATTAAGTTACCTTATGAACCAATTGAGAGCTGAAATCTGATTATTCCTTTCAAATCTATTATAACTCGAGAACTGTTTAACCCTGGAAATTTCAAAAACACGAATCCACTTAAAATTTAATCCTGAGTACTCCATTAAAATATGGTGCGAGCGTTCTGAGACACCCTGTATATCAAGTAACTCACTAACATTTTTGTTACACTATCAAGTTTAAATACACCATAGCATAGTGAGGGACATAAAAATTTATATCATTTTGATTATTATTTACAATAACTTCAGACTTAATTGTCAATGTCAAGTTTAGAATGGAATTCGGGTTTGCGTATGCCGACCGTAAACGACATATTGTTCTCAGGTCCTGATGTATATTTCTGTTTCCAGGTTGTACACAGATTTTTTTTGTAAAAAGTAGAGCGACAGACAATTTAAAAACCATTTAAGATTTTCGATAGCTGGGGTGGATAAATAGAGCCGGTCATCTCCTCAAACTAATTTTTTTATGCTAATTCCAATCAGATCATTGAATTAACAATGAGCAGTAGGCAAGCAAGATGCGACACATCTTTATTATAATAACATTCTAACTTTGCTTCGCTTGCCTCATTCAATTTAAAATTGAACCGAAGGCGTTGGGAGTGGAAACTGAAAATCTCTGAACACTGTCAATCATTAGTGGAAACCGAATTACCATAAATTAAATCGAGCATCTGACTAGGGCAATTAATTTTCTTCTCTCTTGGAACACCTGCAATGAAAATGTTATTTCGTTGCATAATATGGAAAACAACGAATTTTGCATAATTTATTAGAAATTTTCACCACCAATGTATAATCAGGATTAGTGTAATGTTTATTGCAGATTGTTTTTCAAGTTTTGCACGTAATTTCAACTACCGTAATTAAGTCTTAAATGTCTCCTAATTAAAGTGAGTGGTAAATTTTCAATCTTCTCCCAAGTAATTGAAATAGTTTATAGTCTCTCAATTAATTTTACACTCGTAAATCGCGTAAAAAATGTAATTTATAACTCGCTCGTAATATCGCGGGGTTCACAAAAAATCTCGCCTCTTCCTTACGGTAGTTGCATACAAATTCTTTGTATTTCGTGTAATAAAAGACAAGTATGTTGTTATCTTGCATGTTTTTAACATCAAAGTCGCTTCCAGAGAGATATGCCAGCTGTCATCCGCAATTAAATAGCGGTCGCGAGTGACTGACATATTAAACGATTTTCTTCGGAAAAATAAGGGAAAAGCAGTAAATTCTTCTCGTGTTCTCTCCATGAATAAAATAATAATTACGTTATGCAGATTAAAGAGATCGCGGCTTCCGATACCATTTTTTACACGCCGTTGACTTATTGAAACCCAATTAATTACCTCAAAACGGAATTTAGAAATTTCTCACATTAGTTGATGTATGGTAGCAGAAATCGAATTATTTTATGCTAATTCGAGGATTTTTCAGACCGGTTTCTACTTTGATAGCTTTCGGGCTAGAAATTGTGGCGGCGCTGGAATCTTCTTCACTGCGGTTGCTTCTGCAGTGTCAAATTGTGTTCTTTTGGTTATTTATTTTTCTTTCAAAAAATTTGCAAAAAAAGTTAATGACCAAAAGGACAACCTCTAATTTTTTCGATTTTTTGATACTATATTTTTATTTAAGTACTCTCTTTGCTCTTGTTAATTTTTGTTTGCATACCTAAAAATACTTGCCCAAAATAGCTCAAAAGTGAAACCACAAAACCGAATTTTGGCTGCAGGAAGCATAAAGCAGATTTAATTAATTCGCCAATCCTTATGATGACAGCGAAGAGAGAGTTGGGGCAACGTCGCCAGAATGGCAATAACGGAACTTAATTAGGGCGATATCGCACGGTAATCGCCTCATTACTCGTCTAACTTATGGTAATCACTCCTTCAAGTTCCCTAATTAATCCTAATAGGTCTTAGAAGCTATCTGGGTGGCATATGTAAATCCATCCGCAACCGATGTAAAAAACGACCAGTTTGACACTTATTAGGTGAAAAACGATTAATTGTGACTAGGTGGTGTTAAAGTGTTAAATCGTCGACGTATTTGGGAAATAGAATCAAGATCGACCGGTTTTTAAAATTTAAGTCGTCGTCCTCAAAGTACCTGTAATTTCCTCGGCGAGATAAATTTTGTAAAATTGCCTCAGTTTAATCTCGCTAAAGATCAGGACGTGTCGTGTAATACGAGATGGCTCGTAAAAACTCCTACGTTTATCTAAATTTTTTGGTTGAACTCGATAGCCACGAACCTTGATGATCTCCTTTCCGAATGACCAAGATTTTTTTCTCAAGTCTTCCTGGTTAATTTCTTTTTTTCTACCTCATTGCTGTTGTCATAAAGCACAATTTGTTTCGGATTCTTCGCTTGGCAATCATTTTCTTGTGATCTAAGCTTTTCATAGTTATGGTTATTGCTTTATTTAACATGAATCGACCACGCCTGTTTTATGACATGCACGCACCAAAAGGCTAGGTAGGAGGTCGCCATAATGCGTACATGTCGTGTTATGGAATTAATAACTGTCAAACAATTACTTGTAGAATCTGTTTTAAAACCTAAGTAGTCGAGGGCAATTATTGTATAATTGGTTAGTTAATTTCCTACTTCAAAGTAAACGTTATCGTTCCGCCAACGTACCAAATGTAATAACCGGTAGATGCAAACTTCTAATATCCATTAAGGTTGAAAAGAAATTGCAAATAGTTTGAATCATAGGTCATGGCACAAACCCTCCCACAGCTCATCCAAAAATTGACGTGTATGCAAATTTCGAATTATATTCAAATTCATTTGTAAGTGGAAATTTCTCCAATTGTTGCAGAAAACGTGCACTTATATAGATACAGGTGTACCAGAGTCAGAGGTCAATAGATCTAGATATCTGACGGAACGCGTAGTATTTATACCGTGGGTCGAATGTACATCGCTAATATCTGGCACTGCTATACATCCTCACCAACATGCTGTACATGCTGGCCACATATCTGCATCGTGTTCGTAATTCTGCTTCAAATTGGAAAACGGGAACTCCGAGGGCATGAGGTACCTACTTTACTAGAATTTACAATCAATGTAAAGAGCACGATGGGTGTGAGTGTGCTTGGTTGTTCGGTGTAACACAGGATTGAGATTGTAATTAAACACTCGGCGGATATTTCAATTTATGGTTAACTGAGAGGTGTCTGCCTGCCATTCGCCGCAGTGTTTAAAATAACGCAAAACTTTTTTCTTCGGGCGACTGTTGCAGTCAGTTCCTTGTCAATGGCAACTTGGTTGTACTAGTTCAATTACATAAGTACTAGTAATGTAATTTTTGGTCAAAACACACTTCTTATGAAAAATTTTGTTATATCTTGGCAAAAAATTATGACAAAATCTTAAATTTTCCTAGCAGGACAAGAAACGCCGCTTATATGTACTAATTCGCAGAAGACTCGATTCATCAGAAAAAAAATAAAGACTGCGTTAATATATTGCCCAGTAGAAAGAGTAAGCTTGTTTTAAGTTCATAGAACGGTTTTGAGACAAACATTTTGATGATTTGCACATAATAAAGAGAAAAGTGGTGATTTTGAATGACTTTTTTCAGTGTACCGTCAAAATGGTCAAAATGACATTTAGCCCATGGTTGATGGGAGGTGTGATCAACACGTGACCATGCTCTGATGTCTGTGACTTTTAACCTAAATGTTAAAAAATAATAGATTCAAAGAATGAATTGAAAATCCAAAATTCCTCCTTTTCATTGAAAATCAGGTAAGCATTACACTAGGCAAAATTCAATTAATGAATTGTCTGGTCCCAGTATGACGTCATCAGCATAGTCACGTGTTGATCACACCGTTCCACGCATTTTTATTCGACTCCACTATAACTCCTTTAAGGTTCACTATTAACTTATTTTCATCAAATTAGGCTGTAACTTGTTTGTTGCACTATTCGGCCTTTAATTTTATTGTTTCAAATAGATCCAAGACTTCATTTAAAAAAACAAGAATTTTGAGAAGTCACAATTGAAGTTCTCATAAGGAACTCAAAAGGATGAGAAAGGAAAGCATAGCTCTAGAAGGTTCAGTTAAAAATAATTAACGCAACGAAATGATAAAGCCACAAAAAATTGTAATATAATATGAAACAGCATTTTGTAGAACTTACTGACTGGAAACAACTAATATAACATGTGGTCAAAAATTCTTCTAAGCTAGTAGCCCTTGTTAAGCGTTAAACGTATTTTTTTTTAATATACTGTTATGCTGTACAATGAATAATGCAGCAGAGAAGCGGCTGGAACCTCCCCATCGCGTGGATCTTTGTATTCTGTGTAGATAGTAGTCAATTCAACAGAATTTTTTAAATCCTTGACTAATTTCGCAATTTTCTGACAAATACCGACGTCACCTCGGACATCACCCATCACGTTTGACAGTATGTTCCTTTTAAGGTTAATCTTTTTCCACCTTTTTGACAATAACTGCCACTTTATGTCATCCACTGTCAGCCCGCTCCCTTTTAATGAGAAAGAATTTTTTCTCTATTTTCCACTGAAATGGCAGAAACTGTGAAAACATTTTTAGAACCAGAATTTGATCGCCTTTCTAATGGCGACATAAAAAAGGAGGTCTTGTATTTAAAATTTAAGTTGATATGCTTAAATGGGACTTCCCGTGGGCCAATTGCTTTCAAAAGCCTTTCAGGTCTTCAACGGGTCACCCAATCTCCATGCACCAAATTTCAGCCAAATCGATTCAGTAATTTGGGCTATAATGTATTTTTACTGTTATTATAAAATTTCGATTTTTTGAACCAAACGGCGCTAAATGCGAATTAATTTTGTCTTATTTAAAACCGGAATGTGAAGACCTTTCTGATGGTGACAATAAATCTTTCAAAAACTTGTTTTTAATGGTCAAATGAGAGAATAATTTTAAATTTGGAAATTGGTGTGCCAAAACGGCACTTTCCGTGAGTCGATTGAATTCAAAATTTGTTCAGCTCTTCGACGTGTAATACAATCCCCATGTGCAAAATTTCAGCCAAATCGGTTCAGGGGCTTGGGCTGTACCGCGATTTTAAAGTCCGATAAAAACAATTTTTTTTTTATTTTTGGTCAAAAGGGCACTAAGAGTTAATACATTTTTAGAAGCAGAATTTGAAGATCTTTCTTATGGTGACGTGAAAAATGGGGGTTTGCATTTAAAATTTAAAAGTTGATGTGCCAAAATGGCATTTGCGGTTGCACGATTGGCTCCAAAAGCTTTTCAGATCTAAGTTGGGTTACGAGATGCCTATGTTCCAAATTTCAGCCCAATCGATCGAGTAGTTTTGGCTGTGGCGTGTTTACAAACGTACGAACGTACGTACGTACGTACATACACACAGACACATTTTTAAAACCACTTTTTTGGGTTCCTGAGACCTCAAAACGCATAGATCCGGTCTTATCTCGAATTCGAAAATTTTAGTGATTGCAGTAACCTCCCATTTTTTTAAAATTGTGTTGGGGTTGGGGAGGTTAAAAAAAGAAAGGTAGTTTTCTACCACTTTTGCTAAGTATAACACTATTTAATGCTCTCTGGAACACTGCTACCAAGCATTACTATTTAATCAGAAGATAGGCAGAGTGTATCCTAGCGCCAACTATACCTATTCCTAATTGTAATTGAATGGATAGGAAAGAAGGTAACGAACAATAAAACTGGTATTACCTATACATGGAATGTATTTCAGACTACATTTGCTTACTAGAAGTCACAAAAAAGCCAGCAAGTGTAAAGAAAAATGAAGAAAGGAGGACTTTAAATCAACATCAATAAAACAAAACTGATGAAAACAACAACTCCAAAGGATTAGAAATATTTATAGAAGAGAAATAAATCGAAATCGTGAACAGACTCTGCTAGTTATGGAGAAAGACATATAAATAAGAATAGGGAAGGCAAAAACGGCTTTTAACATATTCAACACAAACGTTAAAAGTATAGTATAATAAGGAGCAGAAACATGGAGAAGGACAAAATAATAATAATACAGAAGATCCTGGCATTTGTTAATGTTTGCTTCCGCAAAATAATGGGCATATTTTGACCTAATCGCGTAAATGATGAAAAGCTATGGAAGAGAAGAGGAAAAAGAGGAAGGAAGAAGGAGGATCTAGGAATAACAAATTAAAGAAACGTTTCGAAAGGACTTTTCTCTTCTCGAACATTAAAAAAACAAGCATTGATTATGAATAGATCGAAACAGAATGAGTCTCCTAGTCTTGCTTCTTTTTAAACACTGCTTTCAAAAATAGCACAGTTCTTCTAGATATCAAAATGACTTTATAAAAGTTTGCTTAGACTAATTTGGAACTAGAACGTTCTCAGCCTAATTAGGATTGATTTAAAAATGTAGAACTAAGATTAACGGTTTGTTGGCAACTCACACCCCTGGTTGGTTTTAAACGCAAAATTGAAAAATATTTTTCAGGTGGTACTATTTAATTTGGAACTATAACTTTTAAGTTTATTGCGAGCTAGAAAATTAAGTAGATAGCAAGTTTAGAACTAGAATAAAATTTCAGGATTTTAGATTTTGAAAATTTCGGAAGCTGTCGGCGTCTCTGTGCCCAGTGCAATATGACCTGAAGAGTCAAGATTATTAAATTCCATAAATTAAAAATGGCAAATAAAAACAAGGTTATCTAAATATCAAGTACCCCACCCATAATTCAAGGCAATACACCTTCTAATTAAGAGATGATGCGACTTCTGCCGCAAATTTTTCAAATATCTTAGCAATGAGGCATAAAAATGCAATCAATCATACACCGGCAACAAAAAAAAACGATTAAGAAAGAAACAGTAAACAATTTGAAAAATAGCATCTTGCAATGGAATTTATGCCAATATCAATACCATCGGTACTCTTGCAGAACAGTACCTCGAACGAAGAGGAGATAAAGCGCTGCGATAGCGCCTGGCCCCACGGATTATGTAATTTACGTGGCGTTTGAGAATGAATGTAAAATTGAATGATCGATAAAATGATGAGATGGTTGAGACAGGTTAGAAGTACCGCCGGTATTATTATTACGGATCCTTTCTAACGCATCTCATTATCTCAATTTTCTTTGATGATTGTAATATGTACAGTGTAGCTTTCGTCCAAGAAGTTAATTCCTCAATGTCACTTTAAGCGTCCGATTGAGATTAGCAGCGACAACCGGTGTCCATCTGCATCGACAAAAAGAGGCACATTTTTATAGCTACTAAACAGGTAGGATACAAGCAGGGAAAGTACCGAACATCACATCAATCGTGCTTACACGGGTGCCAATCAAAGTCGTAAATACGAAGCTCGCACGATTTTGCTACTTCCACTTTTGAAGCTTTTATAATTGCGTGCGTGATGACGTTCCACTTTCATACGCATCCTGATCGAAAGAGAAACTGGACTCTTGTCCACCGCAAAATCTATGATCTAGTTTACGACGGTTTTTGTTCGTTCTCTCTCTGCCGGGGCCTGAAGACAAGGACGGAGCCTTTGATCTTCGTCCGGATGTTGAAAAAAAATGATTAAAACATTTTCTTCGCGACATAGAGAAAACAGCTTTCGATTGATTTTATTGACTATTTCATGGTTAAATTAAAAAACGGATTTAAAAGTGTAGGAGCAGATTTATCACCATCAACAAAAATATTTCGCCAATTTTTTAAAAGTGAAATCAACAATGTGCAAAAAGAGAAATTAAAAAAATGGAGCGTTATTGACGTTATTTCTGTAAAATGTTACCAGAATAAATAATATTTACGATGAGCGGACATCTGTCGCCGCGTATTTTGCAAAAAAATGTGATTTCTTCACAGTTTTTAACATGCGGAAGAGCTTTCCTTTTTAGAACACAAATTAATTACAGTTACAGAAAATACCTGAACTTATAAAAACGGACGTAAAGAGTGTCATCCGCGATTTAATGATGGGCGGTAGCGGAAAAACACGTGATTCTGCATGTTAGAAATGTTGCATTAATTACCTACAAATGTAATCGAAGCAGCGGTCGAGCACAACCTTTAATTAAAATGATCGTTTTCCGTATTTTACGAATTAACGCGCGCTGAAAAATCGACTTTTAAACCGCCGTGAAAGAGCTGCAGGATATCATTTGCTCCGTTAATTTCATTTCAAGATTAATTTGGTTTTGACCCAATACTCTTATGGTACATATATCTTATACAATGATCTTAAGATGGTCATTATCATGGCAGCTAAAAGCAATTTGTTGTGTGCGAGGAGATGAAAGTGTTACTAATTCTGTGGGTATTGTAACCTGGCCGTGATTACCAATACATTTTTTAAAACTTTCGTAACGATTTCGCAACAGTTTAGCTATTACACGTATGCATTGTAAATCGACTGGTAATAACACCGCATTCATCATTTTTACACCTATTAATCTCGTGTGCTCAATTGAACTTCAATTCTTTTTCAATGGAAATTTAGTCATTTGGAAAAATTTCAAATTATTTATTTGTAAGATGAAAATAAAATGCTTTAAATTTTTATAGATACGATTTAAAAAAGAAATAATATTTATATCGTCATTGAAGTTCCTTTTTATGCCGCATATGGTTGTTTGCCTCGGCTGAATAATTCCCATATTCGTCATAAAAAGATGAACTTCCCTGAGCCTTGATAGTAAAAATTTTCGATTTTAATATCCAATATTTTGTCCAAAACTGTACCTACTTAGTTTTGCTGATAATTAGAAGACTTTAACTGGCGATTAGATAAACCTGGAGACAGAAATGTTCACCATAATTTTGATAAAAGTGTTGCAAAAATTGTCTGATTTTAGGTTTTCAGAAAATAATAGTTTTTTAAACCAGAAATCGCAAAAAATTGACGTAGACTTCAACAGCCGATAAGACAACGAACCTTAAAACTGAAATGGAAGATGTTCAGTATTGGCCAATGTAATAGAAAAAATTTGAAACCTTAATTTTATGAGAGTAGTTCGGTAAAAATTAGACAGTCCAACGTTATTAGTAGTTTTTATTATGATGAATAATTGTGGCAAAAAGTGAAAAACAATAAGTCCTAATTTGATTGTAATTTAGTATGTGATATTTTCGTTCCCTTTTGTATTCAGATCACAGACGATGTTTCCTGTTTTGTAAGGGGTTCTTCTGAGAATCCCCTTGAACCAGGTACCGAATGAATCCCATCATGTTTTATCGTGACTGACATAAGCGGATAATGCAGTGCACATTCATAGCCTGAATCGTTAAGTTCTCTTCACATAAATTGCCCTGGATTTAGACAGAATTCTTAAACTCCCTCTATATTCGTTTTTTGTATGAAATGTTCTTACGAGAAGGTCGCTAATAATTCCAGCAATATAGAGGTTTAAGATTTTATGCTAAAATTGCTTTTAGCTGCCCCTGCTACATTGGTCGGTTTGGCATTGGTAGCCAATCATGAAAATAGTCTTTCACAAAACCAACTCTTTGAAAGACAGTTCGCCTTTATTAACTTTTGATTTTTTGTCAAAAAAACGGTGTAGAATTCAGCAAAAGAAAAAAATACGATAGTCTTATAGATAGATAAATAGTCTTATCTGGAGGTGAAAATACCGGCCCTTAGTGCTCAAATCCCTCAATAATTTAAAAATTTTTGATTCTAGAGGATGTTCTCTAAGCCACTGACAACATTCAGGGGAAAACTTCCTATAAACGTAATATATCCTAAAGTGCTTATTTTCAAATTTCAGGGGTTTACAAATTTAAAACAAAAACTGTTTTCTGCTAATATTTCAAAAATGCTTCAAGATATTTTGTACGGTATACGTTCATACCACCATAAGAAGCAATCTGCAAAGTATACTGAAAATTTTGTGTCAAGTCCTGGGGCTTTAGGTGTGTAGGTAGGTATACCCGTGTTCATTTGAAAACTATCCATGCTGAATTGCTGAATATCTCGTAAATTGATTGATATTAAATGATATTTCACAACGCACAAGGCCCTAATCCTTAGTAACCCCAACCCAACTTTCATATTTTAAATAGCAATCACCCCACTTGTGATACAACATTTGTAAGCTAATTTTATTACAAATCCAATTATGTAAAGTCTATTGTATTCGGTCACCTTCAGCGCCCTCTGTGGTCAAATTTTAAATTGCATGAAAGCCCTTTGTGATGTATCATTTTAAAGCGCAAGAAATCCGATGCAAAACCTTTTGAGTTCCATCCACTCATTCAAAAGTTATACTGGAGAACATGAATTGGATTTGGGCCTACAAACCATTATTGATTTAACTGTAACTATTGAAGAAGTGGATGAATTGCAAAAATCCTTGCACCAGGTAACAGAGAATTTTCTGTGCTTTAAAATGATGCATCACAAAGGGCCTTCGAGCAATTTAAAATTTGACCATAGAGGGCGATGGAGGTGACCGAATACAAAAAAACTTTGCAACATTGGAGTTGCAATAAAGTTAGCTTTCAAGCTTTCAAGTGGGGGGTTGCCATTTGAAATTACAAAGTTGGGGTTGCAGAGAGTTAGGGGGTGTACTGTGAAATATCACCAAGCACGGATTTAAGTATCCGACTCGAAATAAAAATCGATCTCTCCGAGCGAATTTTCATGTCTCATTTGGTCTACGAGACATTCGGGGTGGATAGTTTTCAAATGAACACTCTGTATACAAGATCTCCCAGGGGTGCGTGGACGGAAGATTGCTCCACTATACTATTGCGCCATAAATAATCTAAAATATTCTTTAACAGTGCATCATTAATTTTTTAATTTTTTACAAATAATATACAGGGTCAAAACGTTTTGCGAACTTTAATTTTTCTCGAATTGACCCTGCATATTATTTATCAAAAATTTAAAAATTGATGATATGCTGTTAAAGAAGTAGATTTTAGATAATTGACTTGGCAAATTTTATTTTGAAATCTCAAGTGGTTAGCCCTTACAAGCGCTTCAAAGTGGCAATGCTCGCGTTACAAATTTCAAAATTTCCGCCAAAACGGTTAGAATTAGAGCTATACGGTATGCTATATAAAACTTGCTTAGACTAATCAGATGTAACTAAAAAATGCAAAATATACCGGGTGTTCCATTAAAAAAATGCGAATTTGGTTCATGGTTACTAAGTAGTGGCGTGTATACAGGCTGTACCAACTTACTAAGTGGTACAGCCTGTATACACGCTACTGTTTTTAGATTATGCAAATGTATAACCTCTACCATACAGCGAAAACCTCACGCCAATATATTTGTTACTAGTGGAGCAATCTTCCGTCTGCTCACCCCTGCGACACCCTGCAGATGAATACTTTTTCCGTCAAGTAGGGTCTTATGCAAATAGGAGTCGTATTTATTATTGACTGGTTCAAACTGGACAAAATCCTTCTCTTTTGTTTTTCCTTTATAAATAGTCGTTTTTGGGTTTTGACAAAAAGGGAAAAAACCAATCGGAGGCAACTAAATCCGAAAATGAAGTTAAGCGACTATATGCTTTCATTAATCCACATTTTACGTATCAGCTCTTTATTAGCTGGTGGACTTGTCAAAAGAAAAACTTTTTGTCTTAGAATACGACGAAGAAGGGCACCTGCTAGAGTTATTGTCGGTATATTTAGGGAGCATCCTGTATTTATATTTATAGTTGGGGTTCGGGTTCTAGTTTCACGAGTTTGGAAATTATTGAATGCTTTTTTCTAATACTAATTGACAAGGAAGTTCAAAAGAAGCTTTAAAAGGTGGTGTTAATATGGTCAGTTTTGGTAAAAATCATGAAGACAACACGCGTTTTATAGGCAGTTTAAAAATCTCGGCCTATTATATTCTCGCTACTAATGTCGCTCAAATATAAACTACGGCCTCGATTTTTAAAACTTCCTATAAAGCACTTGTTGTCTTAATAGCTATTTTATGTTCTAGTTCTTAAATTATCTAGAAATTCTCATTTCACCTTTGCTTTAACCGGAAATTTTTTGCTTCCAGGCGCTACGGGAATCTTCTAAAAAGGAAAATGTGATGCAACCAAGAGCGTCTCCATTCACGACCGTAATCCAGTTTCGATGAACTCGAATGTGATAAATTTCGCTGTTTATTATTCGTCCTAGAGAATCTTCTGCAATTAACTAAGTATAAGGTAAGAGCGTTCAGCAATAATCTCTTATTAGAATTTATTAAAAAACGTTAATTAAACAAACAGCGCCATACCAAACCATTAGGACAGAAGCCAAATTATACCGGTAAGAATTTTAATTGAATGGATACTCCATATGAAACTGATAAGGTGATCATCACCACATTCACTTTCTGGCCGATCAGTCACATGGAGTGGACTTGTTAAGACAATGCCGCGATTGTTTTTCAAGATGTTGGTGAATAGAATCCGCGCATAGTTAACTGTAAAACGGTTTGTGGCCACAAATCAGCGTTTGTTTAAAGCTAATGGTCAGCAAGATAGAACTAACTCCGGGAACTTGTTATATATTGCAGAGAAAGTGCTTCCATTTACATCAAACAGTCGCATCATACGTTATAGATCCATCTATATATTTTAACAATGAGAAAGTAGAGCTATTACCTGCGTATGTGCGGCGGTTACGCACTTTAACCACGCGAAAAAAATTTTCAGCGAAAAGTTAGAAAGTTTCAGGCGATCGAACGCAATCCCGATGATTTAGCGACTGTATCGGATTTATTTCAGCATAATTCCAAGTTATATTTGACAGGTGTGCAATAATGAACCTGAAGTTATTTCCGCGACCTTTCCTCGCATTTTTCCTTAATAACACCCGAGAATTTATTGCCATTTCAGCAGTATTACTGTTAATATCGCATCTAGGATTAAAGGTATTGAAATAACTGTATTGTTCTGGGTGTTTCCTCGTCTCCTCAGTTGCAAATAAATATCATCTCGTCTAACAAGATAATTCATTACGTGACCCCTCCTTCCTGCCTATTATATCTGGCATTTAAAAATAGCAATTAACCGAATATCTTCGCGTAAAGGTTACAGTAGCTCATTTCAGCCCCCTTAATAACCGCCGTGGAAAAATCCTCCATGTGCACCGGGCAAGGAAGACTTTTCTCAATGTCTGCTGCCTAGGATGCTATTTGGTCGACTGAATCTCAGGAATTTGTTATTCGTGATTAAAACTGGGCGGACTGCATTGCCATTCTATTTGCTCGCCTTCCTGTCATGTGCAACTGTTTCTTTAGTTTATTAGCGTCGTAAGTCCTGTGTTCAGGTCAGACGATAGCAAATCACACCACAAACTTCCGCCATCGGACTCGCACACCGCAAAGAGGTCTCGTTTCATCTTCTACGTCCAGTTCTTAATTTCATGCCTTCACTTCAACTTATTTATGACCGCCTCTTGATCTATCATCAGTGGCTACGTTTATAACTTCAGAAAGCCGAAAATCTAGCCATTTGGCAAAAAATTAAATTCCATTTGAGAGCCTCTTAATTTTTTGTAATTTTTTACGTGAGAAGCAGAAGACCATATTGGCTTTATAAATTTCTTTAAAAGATTTTAGTTTCTAGCAGTAGAAAAATTTCATCTCACATTTGGAAAAAAGCTGTAACGTCAAGTAAATATATGCATTTCGTAGATTATTGCACTAGAGCTAACTTACAGCGATAATACTACATCGGTACACCACAACAATAATCCTCGAGTGGGCTGTGGTTGGCTTATTTTTGAAAAATAAAAACATATTCTTGGCTATCAAATTTCCAAATTACCTTTTCAACCAATCAATCAGACTCATTTTAAAATTTCTATCCAATCAAATTCATTTAAGAGTGATTAATGCACGAGTCATTTAATCGTTTCCTTGACTACTTGATTTTGATCAAAATTTTTTCACTGCTGAAAATAACTACGTACCACGTAAACACGATTAAGTTAATTAAAGGTCCATAAATATGACCGCCAGGCAGTGGCGTGCCGTCAGGGGGGCTAGGGGGGGCGACCGCCCCCCCCGCCCTTTAGGCTGTGCCGCCCTTTCCGCCCAAGCAAAAAAGGCTGTTCCTCAGAGCCGGTCGAATTCTGCCATTCTGATGTAATAAATAACTGAAGGTAAAGGTTTATTTCTCTACGAAGCATGTAGCTATTTAAGAGCTACACTATAATACAGTTGCTTGGGGGCGGGCGCCCCAAATAGAGAAGAAACTAAATAACTGTTTATAAATTTTGAACACGGCAGCTCGTGGCTACCTCGGCGGTATCGATTTTGCCTGTATTGGGGATTTGGAGCACCTTTTCCATAAATTGTCAGCGCCCTCAGATCGCAGACCTTTCTATTATTTGATATTTCATATTAAACAAAACCAAGTTACTCATAATTTCACGAAGACAGTCCTCATCTACAGATATAATGTCCGTCACTCAAGATTTAAAAAGGATGAAGGATGGTTAGGTAAGGAAAAGAATTGATCCTAGTAAAATTCAACGGTGCCAGTGATTGTGATTCCCAGAAGAAGTTTTAAGTTTAGTGCGCTATAATTTTGGCTATACAGGGTCTTACGAATATGGAGCAGTATCGATATCTCTGGGCTTAAGGAAGGTACAGTTGTAAGATTTGGCATTTACAGAAACTGACACATTCGGAATAATCTATTGAAATTATTGGCGACCATGGGGCACTTTCGGTTATACCGGAAGTAGGGTCCTACTTTTAAATTTTAAATAGCAACCCCCATTTTCCATTGCAGATTCGGATAGAGGAAGAAAAATTAAGCTTAAAACACCTACATGTAACTTGTTTGCGCCAGCCGCCTAGGCTTTATTAACGTTTTTAGAGAAAAGTTCCGCAAAACAGTGCTATGTAAAAATGATCATAACTTGTAAACCGCGGGCGATAAAAATAAAAATGACACACCGTTGTAAAGCGGAAGGACTGTTTTACATTATGATTGCCAAAAATCCTAAGAAAACTAATTGAAAGTTGATTTCGAGAAACTGCAATACTGGAAATTTCAAACCCGAATAACATTTTTTTCTTAAATGGCAGCATACAAGTTTTTCTGCATGGATGGGTGCAGAATTTTATTCTCTTTTCAACGGTGCCCATAAAGTGTCAAAAAAGGAAACGATTAAAATCGCTGTTTTTTCCATAAGAAGAAAATGTCATTCGGCTTTTAAATTTCCAACATTTCAATTTCTTTAAATCGACTTTGAATCAGCTTTCATATGACTTTTTGGCAAGCATAATGTAAAACAGTCTTTCTACTTTACAATGGTGTGTCATTTTTATTTTTATCGCCCGCGGTTTACAAGTTATGACCATTTTTACATAGCACTGTTTTGCTGAACTTTTCTCTAAAAACGTTAATAAAATCTAGGCGGCTGGTGCAAACAAGTTACTTGTTAGGTGTTTTAGGTTTAGGTTTTCCTCCTCTGTCCGAATCTGTAATGAAAAATGGGGGTTGCCATTTAAAATTTTAAAGTTGGACCCTACTTCCGGTATAACCGGAAGTACCCCATCGTCGCCAATAATTTCAATAGACTCCGAATGTGTCAATTTCTGTAAATGCTAACTCTTAGAACTGTACCTTGCTTATGTCCAGAGATATCGATACTGCTCCATATTCGTAATACACCCTGTATAGTTTGGCACTATTATCAATTGAAGCGGACTTGGTAAAAAATATTGACCTGAATGCGGTTTTAGACCGATTTAAAGGATTAAAAATGCGAAGAATGGCTTTGTAATAATTGTTCATTAAAATGTGTAGTACCTAAATGTAGATAATAATAATAAAAAATAAATTGCATTACCAATATTTTGCGCCCCAAGAATGCCTCGCCCCCCCCGCCCCTAAGGGCACGGCACGCCACTGCCGCCAGGCACATATCCTACACGCGCATAACGTCTTCCTTCCACAAACCATATTTTAAGTGTCTTTGGACTTCAAGGACGCTCACTTCTTCTGGATATAATCTCAAAATTAAATGACATTTTGTTCGGACGTTTCCTAACCTCAAACGTCAATGAATTATAAAGGCTCGTTCACAAAATCTTATTGGGCAACCCAGGTTTAAAAACTCCTACTTTTAACAAAATATAATTTTACCGAATACCACTCGTGCATCGCTATTGTAATTGGTCAATCTTTTATGAGTGTTATGGTACACATAACACGCATTCAAAATAGACCTAACCAAAACATATGGTACATATGGTGTGCACTCGTTGTATGACTTATGATTATTCCACTTATAAAATTTTGATCCAATTACTAACGAACATTTAAACGTTGACGACGGATTCTGGCCAATCGAGAAAATTATATCGGAAATTTTGTTTGACAGGTTTTTACTGTCAGGATTTTATACTTAAGTGACATTTTCTCGTTGAATAACAATCGTGAGCCCGAGCCCTCAAATTTCAGCAAATTTGTTTTTGACTCGTTTCGACTCGTGATAATTTTGATTGTGGTGTCTGGTGATATTACTTTGGAGAAAATAGTTTCGTTTTCAGCAATGGTTTTCAGTGACTTCCAAAATAGTCGTTTGGAATTTTTAAGTCAAAACTAAAATTTTTTCATATTTTCAAAAAAAACAGTGCGTATCCTTTGAAATATGTGTAAATTTCTTGCTAATACCGCTATGAAGCTAAGCTTTTGAAAAACTCAGTAAACTGTTCCGGTTGTTCAAACAGGGCAGTTTTTCAATGTTCGAGCCATCACGAGCGCTGTCTCATTGTGCAGAACCAATTGAGAGACGGTCTCTATTATTGAAAATTGAATGAAATATCTGGAGTATGTGCAACTCATTATTCTATTGGTAAAGATCGCCAGATACAGAATGAATAGCAGTTCGTGCAGAGAACTATCATTGCAAATCGCGAGAGACCGCAGATTTTCTTTTTTGCCCCGAGGATAGCTGGCAATGTTTTTTTCCGATTAGGCGTGCTAACAATGTTGGCCGGAGTGCAAAAACGCAGCGGTCTGAGTCCGGTGATCTCTGAGAAATAGTTAATTGAAATTCGGGAATCCAACTTTAAATGTTATTATTTCAGAGAAAGACGACATTGTATGTGCATTCATGATTTGAGGGCTTTGATAAAAACTTACATACCGACATGAAATCAATAATAAAATCGATCCTGCGCCGTATTATTAAGACTGGAATAATTACAAGCTCCTTAAGCATGACTGCCACTACCAATCGTGCTATGAATTAGTGGGTATCCAAGTAAAAATAAACAATAATAAAAATTGTGGTATCCTCCTCGAGAATCTCAGGAAATTGTAATCATCGTAATCTCATGTAATCTTCTTTGGTTTTCATGCCACTCCTGAAAATGTGACCTTTGGGATTTTTCAGCCAATTTATAATTAGTTTTCGGAAGCGTAGCAATGCAGTAATAGCCCCACTCTATGATCAGATATAATAAACCTCAGACGATTACATTTAATGATAGTAATTAAAACGCGTATTCTTCTTAGCTCCGTTTATGTTAAGGCAAAATACACGTAACAATATTTAAGAACCTCACGGTTTATCTCCTCAGCAATTAATATTGAAACTCGTGCGTGCCACGACTTAGCTTCCGTCTTTGAGGTTAGAGAAATTTAGGAAATCTCTCAATCACGGATTGTCCATGTAATTTTATTAAACTCAAAATTAACGGTGATATTCCGTGATGACACGAAGCAGTTTTTTCCGCGATAACTTCATCAATTAAGATTGTCCGCTGAAAGCCGTCATTATCTCGAAATCCAGGTAATTGTCGTGATGATGTCACTATTTTACACCTCATATTTAATTAAAATTTCTCTCGGTTTTTATGAAACGTTTCTAAAAATTTTATGCCGGGCGTTACTGGAGAGAAGCGACACGATTTGAGCTATGTGAAGATTAACATGTTAATCTTGTCGTAGGGAAATGTTATCAAGATTTTCAGAAGATTTATGGACGACCTAAGATTTATAATTTATTTTTGTTTTATGGAGATTTCTATTTTCTGCAGGCAAGAAATCCAAGTTAGGTTCTCGGATCGGGCATACATCAATAAATTTAAAATTCTGAAAAAAATGACAGCAAAGAAGCGGCTGGAACCTCCCTCCCCATCGCGTGGGTCTCTAATTTCCGTGTCTTGTATGTTTAAAATTTTAAAGTTGATATGCCTAAATGGCACTTACCGTGTACCAATTGCTCACAAAAGCCTTTCAGCTCTTCAACGGGTCATCTAATATCTATGTATCAAATTTCAGCCAAATCCAGTAGGTAGTTTGGGCTATAGCGTGGTATTAGTGTTATTACAAAATTTCGATTTTTCTACCCAAAGGGTGCTAAATGCAAATGAATTTTGTCCTATATAAAACCAGAATTTGAAGACCTTTCTAATGGTGATAATGAATCTTTCAAAAACTTGTTTTGGATCGTCAAATGAGAGAATAATTTTAAATTTGGAAATTGGTGTGCCAAAACAGCATTTTCCGTGGGTCCATTGAATCCAGAAATTTTACACCTCTTCAACGTGTAATACGATAACAATGTGCAAAATTTCAGCCAAATCTGTTCACGGGTTTGAGTTGAGCTGTACCGCGATTTTAAAGTCCGCTAAAAATCTCGATTTTTTGGTCAAAAGGGCACTGAGAGTGTATACGTCTTTGGAAGCAGAATTTGAAGGCCTTTCTTATGGTGACGTGAGACATGGGACTTTGCATTTAAAATTTAAAAGTTGATGTGCTAAAATGGCATTTCCGGTGGTACGATTGGCTCCAAAAACTTTTCAGATCTAAGTTAGGTTACTAGATGCCTACGTGCCAAATTTCAGCCAAATCGGTCAAGTAGTCTGGGCTGGGGCGTGTTGTGTTTACAAACGTCGTACGTACGCACGTACACACGGACACTTTTTTGGATTCCTGAGACCTCAAAACGTATAAATACATCCAGTCTTATCTCGAATTTGAAAATTTTTGGGATTGCAATAACCTATCATTTTTTTAAAATTGTGCTTGGATTGGGGAGGTTAAAACTATACAAGGACAGAATGCATTTCATTCACTAAGTTTTGATGTACTAGGTAAGGAGAAAAACGTTTTGTGAATGACGATTCATCCTTGTGAAGCCAATTATTAAGTAAATCATAAATAGATATTATTGAATTCCCAAAAAAAATTACTGAAGATTCTAATGTACCTAATTCGCGTTTTATATTTTTGTTAGGATAACAATTTGAAATACAACTATATGTAGTGTGTTAATTCATTGCTATAGGTCCTTTCGTTCTACCACTACTGATGACTAAAAAAATAATATATTTTGTTGTATAGAAAACTGATAACAAAAATGGTATAGATCAAAGAGTGACAAAACCGAACCCGCGATTTATAGTTATTTATTAAAGTTATCTATCTCAGGGTCGGCAGGGTCCACTTTTTGTCGCTCGTCCCATCTCGGCTGATTTACCTTTCTAGAGCTCGACTCTAGCAAACTTTCGATGAAAAATTTCAAAGGGACTTTTTAAAATATTTTTCATAGAAGAATCTACTGGTAAAATTTTGACCACTAATTTCGGGACACCTGTAGGTTATAAGAAAAAAAAATCTGTATTATTTCTTTTATTTGAGAGCTTATAACCATTTTAGAAGATTTTTCTTCCGTGAGGACTCGGTAATGAAATCAATCTCCTCGGGTCTGGTGACAATGACTGTCATAAATGGTCATAGAAAACGAATTAGTGGCATAATCGACATCAACAGCTACAAATAAGCGGGAAAACCCACTTGAATGGCCAATAAATCTCGCCAGCAATTGTAAACATAGAATAAATATGATGTTTAAAGCGGCATTAACAATCCCCATCATATATTTAAATGAATTCAGCACGTGGTTGTTTAATTTAATTATTCTCACACGGCTCTATTTGTCGTCCCATCTTCGGTGCGTAGGCAGGAAAGAACAGCTTTATATTCAAAATAACGTGTAATTTGAATTTTGCACTCTCCATTGTACGAAATTTTTCTATTGTCTCGCCCACGACGAAATTGTGGAAATTTTGATCGATTAATTAGGGTCGTCTAGGCTTTGTGATTCCAGATAATAAGACAGATCTTGCATGCGTAATTATTTCCTGTTTCCAGCTTGTCAACCCAGTTTTTGCTTGCACACAAGACGAGGCTTTTACTCGTAATTATTTATGCTAAGCCTATTAGAAATTTTATAGAATGCAATCTTTGGCTACTGGTTATCATCCTAGGAATGTCCATCAACTTGTCAATCTCAGGCTGCCAGCTAATTCCCACTGAAAAAAGCTGTAACTGTATCAGTCCCACGCATCTATAATCATCATGAACTTGGATATTATAACGAAGTCGTACTTTAAAAATAAAGGGTATCATTACTCTAATAAAATCACCTTTGAGAAAAGGTTTTTTCCAAATTTCATTTCCGTTGTTTTAACGAGGTACTAAGTACTAACCCAAAGATATCATTACAAGAGAAAAACCGTGTAAACCTGCCTAATTAATCTTCAGATTGGAAACCGAGCGTGTTATAAAACATTCGGAATTTCGTTCCAGTGACAAAAATCGATTCTATTTGCTCTATTTCGTCCAGTAGGAGAATTCTAGTGGCTGCGGGCAAAGAAAGTCATGCCACTCTAATAATTATGTGATAAACTACGATTTCGATCACTGTAATAATGACATCTTATACGTTTATTCCACGTGCCGAAGACTGTGGGCGACCCAAACAAATCCTTTCACTCTCTCCTTTTACAAAATGTAGTGGTACTGAAAGAGATGCCCGATAAAGGCGTTGTTTATTTCTTCGCGATTCTCGGGCCATTGTCATTGTTATCGCCAAACTAATTAAACTTGGTGGCTTTTGCTTCCGTAACGGCCAAACCCACTTTTCCTCAGGAATCGTTTATATCGACGAAGGGACAATTTGTTATCCTTCCGGTCTTTCTCAAGGTACTATGCCATCACCGGTTCCTTGGGAAATTTCCAAATTGTAACAGAGAGGCTTTGTACTCAATTACAAGTGATGTCAATAACTGACTCTTACCACATTTAAATATTCCAAGTACTACCTTCGATTTGAATATTTATTAGTCTAAATTAGTACCTCTCAACATCTAAGATTGATACTGGTATTAAACTAATTAAAGCCGTGTTAAAATTGCGGGGTATCGAATAATAAAATGTTGAAAATGTAGGAGTAGAATTATATTAAATATTGAAATAAAGTTATTGCTTTCGATTTCTACCTTTTTTCACTTGAAATGAACAAAATAGATCAGTAATTATGAAAAAAAAAAAATCCGTAATCTTTCCCTCCTAAAGAAACACGGTTCATCTAACTTTATTTTCTTCCAATTTCTGCTATTTATATACGTATACTTACCTATCCATTCTCTTTTTCAACATCGAAATTTTTGTAGTTCATTTTTTTTATTATAATCTATTCTTTTTGCAGGTATTTCACGGTGTGATTGCCCTGTTGATTTTAAGTCAAGAAATTCCTAAAAACATTATGTCCGGAAATGCTCAGTAAGGGAGCCACGCTCCTTCAAAATGGTAGGTACTCAAAAATTCAGTTTTATTTAAATTACTCGAAACCTTTGATTTTTTTTCATATTTTTCATAACATCAGAAGCTTACGTTCTTAGAGGGGAAAATCATCAATTCAAGGGAAATTGCGTTCCTATCATTCATACGTTTCGAGAAATTTGAAGAAAACTGAATTTTTGAGTATACCCTTTTGAAAGGGCGTAGCTTCTTTACGAAGGATTTCCGGACATAGGTATGTCCATAACAACTTTTTGATTTAAAATCAACAGGGCAGTCACAGCCTGAAATATCTGCACGAAGTTTATATTGGTGATTGTGAGACTATTTTTCCTGATTTCTTGATTCGTTCCTGAGTTATTCCCAGAGTCGCGCCTTCTTCTATCTAAAATAAATTAATAGCGATAGGTATCTTTCTTACGACTGATAATATTTTCATGAAACTTGCAACTTTTACATTTTTGAATTTTGACAGAAATTTTCTAGCCTAGAGTTGGAGCAAAGATAGTCAACTTTTTCATTTCTACGCTTTAGCGCAGCAAGTTACTAAGATCGATCGAAAAATCGAACCGCCATCAAATCTGGGAATTCGAAAAACTGATTTTTGAAAAATGTCTGTCTGATGTGTCTGTTTATCTAAGATCAAGCTGCAGCTCAAACCATTGGACATACCCAGATGAAATTTGGCACACTCATATTCAGTGGGGAATTTGTAGGTGGTGATTAGATTTTTTGCCACATTGGTTCACGGAAAGTGCCTTTTTGGCACATCAACTTTAAAAATAAAAATGCAATCGAAACTCTTCAAATTCTGCTTCTAAAAATGTATAAGCAATTGGCAATAAAACGGTACCGAATCTGACAGCTGATTTTTTTTTCAAGCGGAAAACCTTAGTACTATTTTTTCGGAAAAATGTCACTTTAGTAGCAAAAAGGCCCTTTTAGGAGCACAAAGGCTCCTTTTTGATTTTTTTGTAATAAAAGGCCATATTATTGTCGAATTCGATAGCTGTTGCATTGCCGGATAGAAAACCTTAATGCTTTCGAAAAGGTCATTTTAACCTCCCCAACCCCACAATTTAAAAGGGATGGGAGGTTACTGCAATCACTAAAATTTTTGAATTCGAGGTAAGACCGGATCTATAAGTTTTGAGGTTTCAGGGACCTAGAAAAGTGATTTTTAGAATGTGTATGTGTGAATGTGCGTACCTGCGTACGCTCCTAAACCAAGATCTGAGCCAATCGACCCAGGGAAAGTGCCGTTTTGGCACACCAATTTCCAAATTTAAAATTATTCTCTCATTTAACAATCCAAAATAAGTTTTTTGAAAGATTTATTGTTACCATCAGAAAAGTCTTCAAATTTTGGTTTTAAATAAGATAAAATTCATTTTCATTTAGTATCCTTTGCGTAGAAAAATCGAAACTACTGGATCGATTTGACTGAAATTTTGAAGAGCTGAAAGGTTTTTGGAGCAACTGGTCTACAGGAACTGCCATTTAGGCATATCAACCTTAAAATTTTAAACACAATACACGGAAATCAAAGAACCACGGGATGGGGAGGTTCCAGACGCTTCTCGGCTGCGTTTTTAGGGGTGAAAAATGTTTGTATATAAATTTATTTGTGCTGTATTTTGTATTTGCCGCATCCTATCCTCGTTCGCATGGTTCGGATAGCGGTACGTGCTCGATGTAGAAGTTTCTGCCGTCCCGGTAATTGCCAATTTTTATTATTACGTCAAAATTAAAAAATCGACATTTATTTATAACATAAAATGAGCTAAACTTGAAAAAAATACCTACAAAAAAAGTAGGCCAACATTTTAAATCTTTTATGACGTGAAAAATAATTGAATTATGTATAAACGACGATAAAATAGAGCTTGAAGTCATGTGACTCAATCTTTGACAATTTTCTTCTGATTTGTACCACTTTTCTTATTGTGGAGGTGGAGGTGAAATTTGATCTTTGATTTTTATTGAATGTTCAGTCATTTTCTTTCTGTAAATCGATTTTCAAAGACACGTTTTCACTCTTCTAAGCTCAAGGGAAATTTTCTTGTCCTGCTACTCGTTTGTTTCATAAATTGCAAAAATCAACCATTTATTTAACTTTCTTTTGGGCGAGGGACATCATGTCATAATATTTTTAATCTTTTAAAGTTAATTAATGGTCAACAATTTTTAAATAAATTATCTACCCTGTGACGAAATTTCATTAGCGAAACCAAAAAAACTTACGTCGACACTCGTCCGATTAAAATTCAGGCGAGAAATAAAAAATTTGCGTCACGACACTTTAGATCTAATGTGACCTGAAGACGACTAGGCGTCAACTCGAATTGCGAAAAGTTGTTTATTTATTCATCAATTTATTGACTTACTTGAAGCAATTCATTATCACTTTCATCTGTTGTTTGCAGAAGATCGTTAATGAAACATTGATCAGTTTTGGGAATGACTTATAGTAGTTTGAGTTTCGTGCATCATCACAAGGCCCTGTAGACGACATCGCCAACTGTTGTGATAATTACTACTTGAATAGGCAGAGCTGTTAATTGAAAGGACACGAGACGAAGCCTATCTTCACGCAAATCACATGTCTAAACTGTTACGTTTATTTAAATAAGTTACTCACAAAACTTAATAAGTTTAATTTGTAAAGCATATAGTTTTTTCAATTAAGCTTTCGTCAAACCAAATACTAAGGCAATAAAAGCAGAGGCTATTTTTTATATTTTTGACTGGTATCTAAAAGCGGACAACTCATTAGGCACACGTGTTGCATCTAATTTAATTTCCTCCCATTCAATTTAAAATGTTAAGATTATGTAAAGAGAGCAGACGTCGAAACCAGTTTTGAAGGATGATTTTGGAATATTTGAAATAGCGAATCTTCTTCAGCAGGAAGTAGCATTCTGGTAACCTTTGGAGCAATTTAGAAAATTGGATTAAGATATTGGACGTTTTTGACATCTGTTGCCGAGTCCAGTACTATTGTCGTGTTATCTACAGATCAGTGACGGTGCTATACGTGCGTCTAACGGGGTCCGACAATTTGTCTATGTAGGTCTGTAGAAGTCACGATCGTTTCAGCCACCAGCGATTGGGTGTGGGTGCTTGACAGGACAATTTATCGATGACTTCCGTGTGTTCCTGAAGATCCTGGACGAGTCGTTCTATTGTCACGCTGCCAACAATGGCTCTATCCCGGAATGATGTTGAAAAGTGTACGCTTAGTAGAGACATGTAAACGCGTTGTTTCAAAGACACTACAGTGTTGTTATCTGGCACATTATGTCTCCCGTGTCACGTCCAAGAGATATGTTTGCGGCAAGAGGCTTTATTTTATTGTGTGCTGCCGCTAAATCTTTGATAATAACGGAAAAGTCTGGGAACGACCGGGCTGTACAGATAACGTTTATTGTTTCTTCACACTTGACTTATGGATCGACGTTTTTCACAGATCTTCCTTGAGAAAGTCATCGTTTGCATTAATTAGGCTGCTAACCCGGACTAAGAGTTTCGGGTGTGGTCCAATTACAACGTGACGACATTGACGAATCTAATGCTAGGTTGAGGCCTAATGTTGTTTACTTTGCTGTAGCACTATCGGGTATAATTTTGTAATAAAGGAGGCGGAAATACTTGAGACAATTTTCAGTTAATTACTGATTAAAATTATTTCCAACTTAAGTTACGTCAAAGATATCATCTTATCTTCTAAGAAACACGGCGCTAGATTTATGTAAGAATCTTAAATCCGACAAATAGCCTCAATCTAACAGGAGGACTAAGACTTAATCCGGCTAATTCATCAAAAAAATATATTTATAAATTCGCGGTGGACCCAGCCTGAGGCCATCACGTCTTTGTATTATAATTAATGGAAGACGAGCACCGATCTGAACGCAGCATCCATCAAGTTAGCGGTGCTACCATTGCAGACCTCTGTCTTTACTTTATGTACTAGGAAATTTGATCGTAGAACTCGTTCTCCATTCATTTCTTCTTCTTGTTGGTCACTCTTCTGATTATATCGTTAACGTAAGTAATTATGCGGATAGAAAGCTGAATCCAACAAAAAACTCATAAATTGGTTCGCATTTTGTAGTCAGATTAATTAATTTTAAATGCGTTTTAATTTATCGACGTACCGAGAAAGAACCCCACGGATATCGTATGGACGTTTATTCTGGAGCTGCCGCATTAAAATTTGGCTAGCAGATTTATCTATTGAAACTTAAAACCAAGGAGATTTATAATTGTAATAAATTTCGGAGTTAGGTTGCTGACGCTTTTATAACAAACAAAGACGTGTTTATGGAGGGCCGTGCGATTAAATGTCAATGGGATTTATCTTCAGCTTTGATCCTAAATCCACAAGCGAAAGAGCCACTTGAATTAGCTAAGAAATCTATAAGCATTGGTGGGACAAAAACCGCAACGTTTTATCAAAGAGCTTTGATAGCTCTTCCCATTACTTTTTTATGATTTTTCACAAATAAATTTGTCTACCTCAAAAAACTGTAAAAGCAAAAAAATTGGATTCGTAACATTTTACGCGTTTAGGTCTAACTGATGAAGAATCGACCAGTAGTCTAAATAAAATATCCTTACCCAAGTAACAATTAGTGAAGTTTTATTTTGATCTGTAAGATACCTCTTTTAAAGGAGTATTGAAGACCATAATAATTAATAATAAAGCAGTTTTATAAATCTAAAAAGCATAATTTTATGAGTCTTCAAACGTAATTTTTAAAACTTTTTAAAACCTTTCTATCTTAATGAATACAACTATTTATAACGTTCTTAAGTAATCCATAAAACTTGTTTGAAACATTTTTGTCTTAATAACACCTTCAAATTAAATTAAATCTTTTAAAATACTGAAAAGAGTAATATTGAAGTTTCATAATTTGCAAAGGTTCACTTAACTTAAATACAATTTATTACAGATTTGTTGTTTTCAAAAAAGGAAGAAAAAGAAAAGAGAAAGAAAAAAAAAAAAGAAAAAAAAAAGAGCTTTAGTTCTCACATTAAATTCATCGAAAGACAACGTTTCCCTTTCTTTTTTCTTTTTCCAGGCAAATGTTTTGTATTTTGTGTTTCTTTTCTAACTGAAGATAGACTACTTACACTCTGAAACGCGTCCGAAACAGTAAGAAATTTGTTGTGGAAGCTACCCAGTGTAATCAAACATCAGTTCCTCTTTGAAAAATTGAGCAATCTTTCAACAAAATAATTATATTATTATATTATTAAGGATCATTGTTTCATGGGTTCTATCCTCGTAATTTTTTGGTGGATCGATAAATTCATTTTTCCATGTTTTTCGACGGTAGGTACTCTTCTCAAAAAAGATTCTAGGTAAAAAGACTCATCAGTTCCTTCGACTACTTATTCAACGCTCATCCCAATTTACCCCAGTAACTTAAAAAAAGGGGGGTTAGAATTTTTTTCGATTCATGAAATTAACAACATATGATATGATATATATTAACAAACCTATGAAGATTTTTTTATCAGAGTTCAAAAATTGTAACACTTATCGATGTGTGAGTTCCAAATGAAAGTTTACGCAATTGTTTCTGGTGTATTTTGTACTAAAACACGGTTTTTTTCCGCCATTTCCACTACAGTCCCCAGGGTACACTTTAAAGTTTGTGCGACATTTTTTAGTAACACTTTTTTGTCAAACCCGCTTCAAGTAGAAGAGCGCCAAATGTAAATTTAAAATATTCCAAATTACCCCGCGTTTCTCAAATAGCCCCGTTCTACGGTAGGTACTTAAAGTTTACATTTTTTCCAAATTGTAGCTTTTTGTCAATACAGTGATGTTCAAAAGTTGTTTTCCCCTGGAGGCCCTAAAATTCTAAATTGAAACTCACATTTTTTTTTTAAGTAATTCGGAATCTACGAATTTTCCCCTTTTGAAAGCATGTATTACAGTCAAAATCAAGCCACGGCCACTCAAGATTTTCAAGAACATCGAAGAGGTGAAAAATTAAGAATTTGAAAATCGCAAAAGCACCTCAATTTTTTTTTATGTGAATTCAACTGCTCGATTACATTTTTCTTATTTCTTTTTGTAATTTTCAAATTAGGGCAGTCAAAACCGAAAAAAAAGTTGACGTGTTTTTGCGATGCAAGTATGATAAATGCTCTTGTCTCAGAAAAATTCCCACTTAATATTAATATATTATAATAATAATAATATTACGAAATGGTTTCAAAAAATGTAACTTTCAATACGAAAAAATATTTTAGTGTCATTTTCGGGTAAGCAGGAAGGAAAAAAATAAAAATGGCCTGTTAGAGAGTTTTCCCGAAGTGCCAATGGCCCCTTTATTGCAGAGTTACAGGGGGGGAAACTACTTTTGAACGTGACTGTATATAGCGGATGCACATTTCATTTTCAATAATGGCGCATTACATAAAACTGAAGTTAAGTAAGCTAAGTACTGTGGTGATGGTGGTGTGGTTTATTAAGTCCAGTTGAAGCGGCTGGAACCTCCGCACTTGGTAAATAGTTCAATCTTCTTTCCATAAATTTCAATTCACCAGTATCTTACATGAGTAATTTGATCGAGGGTCAAGCCACCTTCCAGAGAACCGTAGACCGGTTTCGGACTCGTTAGCCATCCTCCTAAAATTTTTATGAAAGTAGGGCCTTGTAAATTTCGGGTTAATTAATTGAATTTGTGGCAAGACTTCGAGTAATTCACGAGTTCAGTTTAAAGCCTAATTAATTTGAATGGTGAAAGGTACAAAATTTTTTTTTACAAAGATTTTAAGTGACGAATATTTAAGAAGTACCTATGCTTTGGAATGATGTTATCTATTATTTCTAGTATTTTTGAAAAACGTTGAAAGTGGATTTGAGAGCCACGAAATACATTAAAATTTGAAAATCAGCAAATTATGCAGAAAAACTAGATTTCTCCCCATCTCTCGATGGTTGGTTTTGGAGTAGATATGAAATGTTTCTGTAGAAAACAGAATGGTTTTTGGATTCACTCGCGATGCATCTAAGCACTTGGCAAATGAATCCCTTCCATTACCTAAAACAGCAGAAGTGCAAGGAATGTTCGCATGCAAATGGACGTTGTTCGTTAAAACATTGTGGTTGTAACTCGAGTAAAATTTAATGTAAAATTAGGGTAAGCTGTAGCCCTGTAAAATTATGTTAACTTAATGCCCTGGAGCAAAAGGACCTAGAAACCAAATTAAATGCCAAAAAACAGTGTACCTGGCCCAGGTTGAAACCGGTCTCAAAATAAAATTTGTAAGCTTCAAACGCTGGCTTTTTAAGCAGTCCTCAAAAACGGCCTTTTGGGTCAACAAGCCAGTAGTACCAAACCCCCTTCTCTAACCTAGTTCATAAATACGAACAGAATCAATTATTGTTACAAACATCTACCAAATATAGAACCGAATTTCATATTCACATTTTGTACATTTTTCGAAACCGGCGGGCATACGATTTCTTCGTTATTTTGAATTTTGCAGCAAAAACCATTCTGATGTTTTCCACAAAAATATTTCATGTTTACCCCAAAAATCTGGGTCTATTATTGTTTCTTACAAACGTTTGTCATAGGCGTTATAGGTTATTTGCGTTTGGGCAGTGTCACTCAACTTTGCGCCACTGCTATGGTCTTCAATTAAAAGTATAAAAGAACTTTCCTGTAGAGATATTGTATACTTCTATATTTATACCATGAAGAGGAAACGAATTTTAGACTATCAGGTTTTAGATAACAATAGCTTCTACATTTTAAAAAATAATTAACAAATAACTCCCCGGGATTAGTTAACAAATAAAAATTGATTGACCTGTTTTTCTAGTTTCCCGAAAATACGAATGAGCACGAGTGGCGTTTCATTAAATCTCGAGTTGACATATGCTACTATAGGTGTACGAAATTACCGCCAATTACAGAACGGTTCACTAATTTCCTTGGCAGAGAGAACGAAAGGCCGCTCGTATGCTCGTTCTTGTTTGCGGGGAATTTAAAAAAAGAATCATTCAGGGAAAATAGAATCATTCAGGCAAAATAGAATTAAAAACTGCCCATCGTTACTTTTATTCCAAAATCCATAATAAGATAAGTGAAAGGGCCGCTTGAAATAATTGAGAAATCGAAGTTCTGGCACTGGTGCTCTCACCCATCAATATAAATAATTGAAGTGCCAATAATTTATCTCATTTCTATTGTTACATCTGAAAGGCTTTAGAAGTGCCGCCATGCATGAGATTCCAATGCGCGATAAGGACAGAAACCCGATGAATAATTAAAGACTCGAAGAATATTAAAAGAATCGAATCCATGAATTGACAAACACTGAACGTGTTGGAATTGATCCCGCGTCGGAATCTCATCCACTAATTGACGTGTTCGCCGTATAAGAAGCGGTACTAAGTTATTGTCTCCTTGGTTGGAAAGCAAAGTGCCTACTAAATCTAAGGAAGAACCAATAAGCACAGTTACGCCTTCTAATTGCTCGCTTTTTCCGCTACTTGCATCCAACACAAACGATCCTAATCTAGTTTATCCATTACATGGACTTTTGTGTAAAAAAATAACGAACCTGAGAGCGTTTCGCTATGTGACTACAAATGTCGGATTACAGTGTTCTTTACGATATTGTTATAGATCAAGCGCGTTTAAACTTTAATTGTTCTTAATATTATATAAGGAATTGGCTTTTTCTTGTCTCATAAAGCTCTTTTATTAGATTTGTAAAATTTCTTCATTCCGTTTCAGGCACCACGAGGTTCCCATGAGTGTGGTAGACACGGGCCTTCCTTGGCTTCGGTATTTACCCCCGCTGCCCTTGAGTCTTCCTTTAACAATGCGTGAAAAAGATTCGTCCCCTAGGAAGATGTTGGTTTCATCGGGAGGACATAGCTCCCCGAAGCAAGCAGCCGTCTATCCCTTATCCGTAAGGGTAAATCCAGGGGATGAAATGCCGTTTGATCTATCAAGGAATACTCGATCGCCTGGGCCACATATGTCACCAGCGGGACGACCTCCTCCAGGACCTCAAGATGGGGATGACCAGCCTTTGGATCTTCGTGTGGATCATAAGAAATTATCTTTGATGATAATAAGGAGGCAGGTTGAAGACGAAAATCGGAATTTGATCTCGCCTGCTGTTAGTGTTAGTAGTGATAAAGACGATGTTATTGTTGACGAAAGCCAAAATGCGCCAAAAACTTTCAGTCCTCAAATTCCTGGTTATGCAGGGATGCTTTTTTCCCCCCAACCCATCCACCCGATGATGTTGGAGGCGATGTACAGGGCTCAGGGGGGTGACAAAGTCCCACGATTACCCCTGCCCTATCCTAATTCACCTCCAGCTTACCCCCAACGGTACCCCTTCCTAAGTCCCTCAATGCTGAGTCCTCCGGTGAACCAAGTTCCTTTCGATATGTTACGAAACCCTCCAAATCCGCAGACTCCCAAAGTTTACGACGCGGCTGGTGGTAAAATGAAGGACCGGTATGCCTGTAAATTCTGTGGTAAAGTTTTCCCGCGATCGGCCAACCTTACAAGACATTTAAGGACGCACACAGGAGAGCAACCCTACAAGTGTCGGTATTGTGAACGCTCCTTTAGTATTTCCAGTAATTTACAAAGACATGTGCGCAATATTCATAACAAAGAAAAACCGTTCAAATGTCCCCTCTGTGAAAGGTGTTTCGGGCAACAGACTAACCTAGACCGACATTTGAAGAAACATGAAGCCGACGGACCTACGATCCTTGACGACAGAAACCTCCAGAGGCGTACCATGACGGCCAGAAATCTTAGCGAAGAATCGTATTTCGAAGAAATCAGATCGTTTATGGGAAAAGTGACTGAAGGAAGACTACTCCAACACTTGCAACCGCAAAAACCCAACTTTCCTCTTACCCTACCGAAAATTTTTGACAAAAACCAGGATAAAGTCGACGACACCAAGCGAGATTCTTCCTACTTTTCGGATAAAGATAATTACTCATCAAGGTCTTCGAGTAGTTCGGAATCGACGCCGAAGGAAGAAGAAAAGGAAGAAAAAAGTGAAGGGAAGAGTGAAGAAGACGGTAATAACAATACTTGATTAGAAGTAGGAATAATTGTGATAATGTCTGACATTAGAAATTCGGTACAAATGAAAGTGTAAAAATTACGAAGAGTGCCAATTACATTAATAAAATTCTGTGAAATAACGTATGGATTGGCACTCCTGAAGAAAGCTCAGTATGTGGTTCGCCACTCAGATTGTGATTATACGTATTAGAAAACCAAATTGTTGTTCACATTCTCGCAATTTGAGAGACCAATTATCTTTTATGCTAATTCGAAAGCACTGCAAGAAAAAATTTTTTTTCAAGTAGCATTTATCTCTTAACCCTGGTAATAATTAATCAATTGTTGCAGAAATTCTTGAAGCATTTTTCTTCAGCTCGTCCTCACTCCACCATTAATCTAACGTGTCGAGATATTCATCTCGAATATGAAATTGTGGTAGCCTCAAGCCAGCAGACGAATTAAAAATGTGTTCATTAGAAATTTGGCCTATTTCCTGCAATTTAATTACAGTTCCAGCGATTGTTTGAAAAATGCAGTCCAAATAGAGTCATATCAAGAATTTTAAGCACGCAACGTCTCCACTGCACTTTTAATTAAGAACGCGCCTTTAACTCAGAATTGGCCATAAACGTAGGCAATTAAAAGTGATAGTTTAGACACTGATTACTTGCTCGAGAATATTTTAAAGTAAATCACGGATTTTTTCTTCATTGATTCATTCTAGGTAATGAAGAGTGTCGCAGGAAAGTCGCGGTCAAATCCGCGTCAAACTCTTCCAAACTTAGCGCTGCAATAAAATTCAATCTGAAGAATCTTTTCCCCTTTTTGTTATTGGAAAGATGCGTATCGTGATGGGAACGGATGTCAAGAATACTTCACAATAATACAGGTTCGCGTTCATATTCCATAAATTTTCACTCGACTTTTTGCGCGATAGCAAAAGACAATTCTTGAAATCAAACGGTTCCATCCATCAAAACTCGAGCGATTGAAAAATTAATCCAACGGGTGTCCATTGTGCCAACTTTCACTCACTTGCCCAAATAATTAATACTTTGTTGTTTAAATCGAGCATTAATGAATATTGATGATGGGGAAAATAATTATTTCGATATACTATTGCTTCATTTTTCATATGATAGAGCTGGACCACCCGGAATGTCTCTTGAATATGTTCAGAGCTAACAAGCATTTGATTTTCAATGAGGTCCTCCATGAAAAACTTGGAATACTTTCACCTTATAAATAATAATTATGGCACTTCTCATTTCCTTTTAAGTTCTGCGATTCCTTTTATAAACCGTAATGAAAAAAATTATTTAGAGTGACCAAAGAAGGCAGCTAATCAGGCGGATTAAATCGGTTTTGTCGTTTCAGTTTCATTAACATTCAGCGTCTTTGACTTCTCTGTTCTTATTTTAGTTCTTTTTTCTACTTAGTATTTTCCTGTAGTCTTTACCATATACTACTAAATATTTATTCTTCAATTTAGTCTTTTCTCATTTGTTACTTTTTCTGTGCGTTCTGTTTTGTCTCTTTTCCTCTTTTTCCTTTTAAGTGCTCTCCCATGTATTAGCTTCCTGTTTATTAATTCTTAATCTCTACTCGTATATTTTCTTAGTTTATTCGCTTGTCTTCCCCGTTTAATTTACATGAATCTTCTCTTTTCTTTCTTGCTGTACGTGTTTTTTGTCTTGCCTAACACCTTTACGTTTAAGAATCTGTTACTGTAAATGTTTCTTAATTTCACACTCTTCTTTCTTCGCCCTTATTAGCTTGATTCTATTTTCTTTCCATTTTGTGCCACCTTTTAGTTTTTCTTTTTAACATTTACCTGCATTTTACTTTACCTTGTTTTAACAAAATTTTCAGCTCCTTTGTAACATCGATACTCAGTCACCCCAAACTGACAAGACAAGCCAATTGGCTATAGCCAGTGGCGTATTTAACGGCCTCCAATAGTAATAATAATAATTATAATTTTCAAATGACGTTTAAAAAACTTTTATTTCTGTAAATAAACGTAAATCAACAAATGGTACCTACACATAGAAAAAGTTCATTGCCAAGAAAACATCGATTTGGGAGAGTTCTGGACACTTTGGCCAAGCAAAAAAATCGAAGAATGCAAATATCTTTGTAGTTTCCTACTATTTTTTTTAGTTCTGCTTATTTAAATTCGATATATTATTCATTTTATTTTGTTAATACTCCATTATAGTTATTTGTTTAATGAGGCAAAAAATTGCAGATTTACTGCCGCGGCTGAAGTTTCATAACCGAGGCTAGGAATCCAGCCAAGGTAGTAAAAGACGAGGTAAAAATGCACTTTTAATGACTACCGGCGAAAAACTTCTTATAATTATTATTAGGGCTAACTGGGGGGCTCCTGCCCCACCCCCCCACACGTCTTTGCCGCCATCTATCAAGGTAGTGTTATTGTGTGCTCCCCCTAAGCAAATTTCCTAAATACGCCACTGGCTATAGCAACTACGTTCTGAGTAGCTACAATCTGTCAGTTTGAAGTTAGCTGAGCATTTATAAACTGACCCAGAGATACTTTGTTAGTCTCTTTGCTCTTTGTCTTTCTTGCTTGTACTTATTTTTAGTGCATTATTTGTATTTATATGCATTTTATTATTTATTGCTTTCTATGAAGCTTAACTTTTTTTTTGCCTTCAGGAGAAACTGTTGCTGTTTATTCTTTATTTTATTTATTATATTTATCTATTCTACATTTTGCTGTTTCTGCTTCCTTTGGTGAAATTCAAATATTAATAGGAATGCGCGATTCTCTTCATAAACTGCAATGAACTAATTTTACAGAATAACCAGAAAAGATATGTTCTGTTTTATAAAACTTTGTTGCTTCCTTCTTAGTATCACGTCCTAATTTCTTTCTCAGTTATTCAATATTTCTCTAGCCAACCATCAGTCTGTGCATTTTCTTTACCTTCTTTTTATTCCCTTATGTGAAAATATTTACCATTCTACGTCTGTGTCATCACAGTTCACAGTTCTAATCTTCCTTTTCTTACTACTTTATACGCTATCTTACCATAATTTGCAAACTTTCTTGCTAGCTATTTCTGTTCAAACTTCAACCTGTATGTATATTTACATTTACTTTCAATCAACTCTTTTTTATGATATTTCTGTACATTTTGTCAGCTATCTATTACTTTTCTTCTTACTGTTTTTCTCGTGTTATACGCTTTCATTCTATCTTTCGACCAATTTTGAAATATTTTAACTTCTTTTAAAACCGAAAATTTAACATAAAGAAGCTGATGAACAATTCTTTTTACAGTCTGTGATTAAAAAATATTTTGAAGGACCAAACCCCAAAGAAAAGTAACTAATCATTCAAACTTGCTTGCATTTACATTTACTTACTTGCATATGTTTGTTGCTATCCTGTTTTGCACCTCTTTCACTCTCAAACTATGTATTTTGTGGATATTTCATTGTTTTTCCTTCTATGTTTCATTCTACTTGTTCTATTTTCTTTCTGTTTTGTTCTATTATAAAAGTAAGTTAAAGTTGTTTATTCAACTATTCACTTGAAATTAGAGCGGTATTTCATCTCGAATATTAAATTGTGGTAACCTCAAGCCAGCAGACGAACTAAAAATTCGTTCATTACAAATTTAGTCTATTTCTTACGATTTAATTAAAGTTCCAACAATTTTTTGAAAAATGCAGTCCCAATAGACTCATATCAAGCGTTTTAAGCACGCAACGTCTCCATTGCACTTTTAATTAAGAACGCGCCTTTAATTGTCATTTTTTCTTTCTTCTTTTTTTCAGACTCATAACTTTTATATTTATTTACTATTGCAATAATCATTGCTATTCTGTTTTGCACCTATCCACTCTCAATCTATTTTGTGGATCTTTCATTCTCTCTTCTTCTTAATATTTAATTCTACTTTACTTATATTCTCATTTTCTTTATATTTTTGGTCTATTCCAAACATTGTTTATTCAACTAGTTGTAAATAGAGCGGTTTTTCATCTCGAATATTAAATAGTGGCAGGCTCAAGCCAGCAGATGAACTAAAAATGTGTTCATTAGAAATTTAGTATATTTCTTGCGATTTAATTAAAGTCCACTGAGACGGTTCTTTTTCCTTTCTTCTTTCTTTTCAGACTCATACCTTTAAATTTATTTACTTGCAATAATCATTGCTATCCTGTTTTGCACCTTATTCACTCTCAATCTATTTTGTGGATCTTTCATTCTCTCTTCTTCTTAATATTTAATTCTACTTTACTTATATTCTCATTTTCTTCCTGTCTTTGGTCTATTCCAAAAATAGTTTATTCAACTAGTTGTAAATAGCGGTTTTTCATCTCGAATATTAAATAGTAGTAGGCTAAAGTCAAGAGACGAACTAAAAATGTGTTCATTAGAAATTTAGTATATTTCCTGCGATTTAATTAAAGTTCCAGCAATTTTTTGAAAAATGCAGTCCAAATAGGCTCATATCAAGCAATTTAAGCACCCAACGTCTCCACTGAGACGGTCCTTTTTCCTTTCTTCTTTCTTTTCAGACTCAAACCTTTAAATTTATTTACTTGCAATAATCATTGCTATTCTGTTTTGCACCTTATTCACCCTCAATCTATTTTGTGGATCTTTCATTCTCTCTTCTTCTTAATATTTCATTCTACTTTACTTCTTCTCATTTTCTTCCTGTTTTTGGTCTATTCCAAAAATAGTTTATTCAACTAGTTGTAAATAGCGGTTTTTCATCTCGAATATTAAATAGTAGTAGGCTAAAGTCAAGAGACGAACTAAAAATGTGTTCATTAGAAATTTGGCCAATTTCTTGCGATTTAATTAAAGTTCCAGCAATTGTTTGAAAAATGCATTCCAAATAGACTCTTATCAAGCATTTTAAGCACGCAACGTCTCCACTGCACTTTTGATTAAGAACGCGCCTTTAACTGTCATTTTTTCTTTCCTCTTTCTTTTCAGACTCATAACTTATTGGTATTTTGTTTTGAACCTCATTCACTATCATCTTTCATTCTCTCTTATTCTTAATATTTCATTCTACTTTACTTATTCTCATTTTCTTCCTGTTTTTGGTCCATTCATTCCAAAAATTGTTTATTCAACTAGTTGTAAATAGAGAGGTTTTTCATCTCGAATATTAAATAGTGGTAGGCTCAAGCCAGCAGACGAACTAAAAATGTGTTCATTAGAAATTTGGTCTATTTCTTGCGATTTTATTAAAGTTCCAGCAATTGGTTGAAAAATGCATTCCAAATAGACTCATATCAAGAATTTTAAGCGCGCAACGTCTCCACTGCACTTTTAATTAAAAACGCGCCTTTAAAGGCCCTTTTTTCTTTCTTCTCCCTTTTCAGACTCATAACTTATTGGTATTCTGTTTTGCACCTTATTCACTATCATCTTTCATTCCCTCTTCTTCTTAATATTTCATTCTACTTTACTTATTCTCATTTTCTTTCTGTTATTGGTCTATTCAAAAATTGTTTATTCAAATAGTTGAAATAGAGCGGTTTTTCATCTCAAATATTAAATTGTGGTAGGCTCAAGCCAGGAGAAATTTTGAAATTTGGAGTATTTCTAGCGATTTAATTAAATTTCCAGTAATTGTCTGAAAAATGCATTCCAAATAGACTCATCAAGAATTTTAAGCACGCAACGTCCCCCCGCACTTTTAATTAAGAACGCGCCTTTAACGGTCCTATTTTCTTTCTTATTCCTTTTCAGACTCATAACTTTTATATTTATTTACTTGCAGTAATTATTGCTATTCTGTTTTGCACTTGATTCACTCTCAATCTAATTCTGTAGATCTTTCATTCTCTATTCTTTTTAATATTTCATTCTACTTTTTCTCATTTTCTTTCTGTTTTTGGTCTCTTCCAAAACTTGTTTATTCAACTAGTTGTAATTAGAGCGGGTTTTAAGACAGAAAATCTAACATTTGCTAAACGGATTGATGGTAAGCTGGATTCGCATTGCATGTGAGCCATCTGCTCCTGCGTACAGCATGAGGTCATCCCGCGATTAGTACCTTGGAGTAAAATAAAATTCAAACTAGTCCAGTTCTCGGCAAGGAAGTGGGTGGAACTAACAGCGTCAAAGCCTGAAGGCATCTCTGACTCCGTAAACGATACGCGCTTCAGATCCTTCGTAGATAAAGAACACGGAGGTTGCACTTACACCCGTCCAATAAATTATGTAAAATTGAATTTGCAATAATTGTTATTAAATCGCATAATTGGGTTTTTGTTTCAAGTGCAGATCGTGCCGGACCCAGACCTTTTTTAAAGAGCTTTTGCAACCGTGACGCAAACACATTCTCTTCCATTGTATTTAAAATAATAAAATAGCTCCGTTGGGCAAGAGTGGTGTTAATTTTTCCCGATTCAAAGTCATAAATTGCGAGAACGAATTTATTTACCATTTCGAGTGTGAAAAGAATTGTCGGCGAGGATAACTGTGTGTTCAGTTGCGTCTTAGGAGGCATTACATTCATTTTAATGGCCCCATCTGCTTATTATGTGCTGCTGTTACATACTCCTAACATATCATCATCTCCTGTAATTGCTCTGAAGAAACCTTATGTTACTAATGACACATCAACAAAATATAGATCTATTATTTAACCTTTCTGTATGGAGATGATGCATGTCATCGTTTGTAACGTCGGAACAACATTGCAACCTCTTTATAACAGTTATCTCGTGAAAAAATCGATTCGAATTAAATTTAATTACTCGCCTTGTTTTTGCACAATGCTGCCATTCATTTATGTCACTATCGCTAATGCGTCTATAACTGCACCATTCTTCATGTCCATTAACATAAAAATTGTAGCTGTAACCTTTAAGTGTTACTTATTATTCACCTAAAATTTTTTCCTTCCAGATAATTATTAATTTCTATAACACGATATAAATAAACCGTAAAATAATTATTATTATCTATATCTTCTACTCAGTCGATCTAATTGCTTCCTTTTCACATAAATTTGATTGAAACGAAGTTTTTTACGTCTCTTATTACACAGCACTTTTATTATAACTTACATTAATATTTATAAATTAATAACTTAAACATAATAGCTGCAAGCCTGTCGTTCCCATGTGCTTATTATTACATTTTTGCGGTTTTGTTCAAAGACGAAACAAAAACGTCGCTTCCTACTGAAAAAGCGAAATAGCACACTTTCCTGTATTTTTCACTATTCTCGGAGGTAGCAATTATGTTAATGCCTCTTATCTATGATTTTTTGATCTTCAACGTTTTTTTAAATCTACATTTTACGTTTCTTATATTCTATTAATTCAAGTTTTAACTTCTTTTCGTCTTCTTTCACTTTCACTAGACCTTTCTGTCTTTTTCAACACATTCTCAATCTTTTTCTCTCTCATGAATGGCTAACTTTTGCTCTAGTAGTTTCTTCTCTTTGCTACTCTGCTTCTTTCGGTTCTTTCTCGCCGAACTATATTGCAAAATAAATTATTGATTTTAAATTTTATTCTACCTTTTTCTTCAATAAGTTCTCACTCTTTCTATTTTTACTCCTATAAAAGCACATAATTGAAAGTTTATTCAGTTCCGCAAGATCCTAAAATTATCGCTTGAATTCTTGTTTCTCAGCACATTAAGTGCTTCCTTTAGCTTTTTGACTTCTCTCTTCGCTTAAAGTAATTTCAAATTTTGTTCTTTATTTCTTCCATTTTATTTTCCTTCCTAAAGCTACTAAATATTTGGAAAATAAAAGATTGATAAGATAAATCCTGTGATGCACTTTGCCATACGCTTGTACAGGGTGGTAAATTTTTCGATGCTCACCATTGGAATCTCCTAAACGGTAAAAGACACGGGGTCGGTTAAATTAGATTTAAGTTGCGCTATTTCTTGGCGATTAAGAATCTGAAGACAATTCTCCGATATTTTGATTCGTTCCTGAGTTATCACAGAAAAATCTGAAAATTGACAATTTAAAGAAAAATTAATATCTTTCCTAACGATTGATGTTATTTAAATGAAACTTGGAGCTTTTATATTTTTGACAGCTGTCTATTGAGTGGCATTGACAGAAATTTTGTAGGCTTTCTAGATATTGAATAAAAACAGTCAAGTTTTCTTTTTCTTATGGGCGCCGTATTGAATTAACACCGTCGGTAAACAGAAAAATTAGCTTTTCAAAAATGGACGTTCTTGAAAAAATATGTGAAAGCCTGAGTCACACGACTGCAAGACATATTTTATTACTGTTGAATTCAATTGTTTTCACATTGAAGAAGTCGTCGTGATTTTGCAAATTATTCGTACCAATTTTCAAATTCTGACACCTGTCAAAAACCTTTGTGTATTTGATGGTATCAAAATTCAATACGGTGGTCATAAAGGAATCAAAAGTTGACTGTTATTGTTAATCAAAATCTAGATGGCCTAGAAAATTTCTGTCAACGCCATTCAATTGACAGCTGTCAAAAATATAAGACTTCCAAGTTTCATTTCAATAATAACAATCGTTAGGAAGACATTCAGTTTTCTTTAAATTCACAATTTTCAGATTCTTTGTGATAACTCAGGAACGAATCAAAATTTCGGGGAATTCCCTTCAGATTCTTGGTCACCAAGAAATAGCGCAACTTTACTCCAATTTAAACTACTCTCCATATACTATGGTTTCCGAGATACTAATGGTATGAGCATCGAAAAATTACCCACCTGTATTAAGTTTACACTTCCTTGTAAATACATATAAAATAAATTACATAAATAGGAATATACATATAACCTTGCGGATGCTTTATTGCTATTTTCCTTAAATGAAAATTGGTGATAAAATTCCTGAAAATAATTGCATTCCATTAAAATCCACAATTTTTAAAAACGAAAATGTCAATGATTATTTATCGGCATTTATCACATTTTTATGTAGGCTTTTCATTAGTTTAAACGTGGATAATTGCAATAATTGCGAATAATTTCATAACATTTTTTTTTCGAGATGCAATTATTGATATTTCTGAATCATAGAAATGCCACTTTCCATCTCTGGGATCGGTTGAATGTGGTTGAATCTAGGCGTTGCCGTAATGAGTAATAAACAATTTTTATTTAGAGAATATCAGATTGATTGGTAATTTCCTGTCGATTCCATCATTTTTTATAATTAAACTAACAAACAAGTTTTAGTGTTTCTGCCTTTTAGAGAAAGAGCAATGTGCCTGAGGCGAAATCCTTTCATTCTGTCATGACCATAGCTCATCTTCAATGTCGGTTTAAAAAAATGGATCAATCGAAAAAAAGTTGGCAATTCGATTAAATCTGACCTCCGAGGTTTCAACATAGCTGTCAAAGGAATATGTTTGATTTATTTCCCCAAAGTGTGCTTGTTGAAAACAATTGACACGAGTGTGGAGTGTCGTAACAGTAGAACATGAATATGACTAACGGTTAAATTTCTAATCTGTCAGATCGGCGAGATATTTTCGTCCCACCCACTTCATACGCCACTGATTAATTTCATCACAGTAGTCCTTGTTACAGAATTTATCCCTAACAGAAATTAACATTATTACCAGTCGCCCGGAGGATCCTACACGTCACGCCTAATTCATTTCGTTTCTAATTAACCACTTTCTGATCTCTTTTTGTGAATCTTCTTGCCGCAACTTTCTTCAACTTTCCTCGTTTTCAATCAAATTCGTGCGAAATTTTATCAACAAAAACGGGCAATTAGCGAATGAAGAACTAACAGTTACTTTGTATTAATGGTTGACTTATCTTGAAATGCTATCTTGAAAAACAGTTTTTGTTCATATGACGTCGCGTTTTTTGCGTCTTTTAATTATTCATGACTTTACGCTTGAATTGCTTGCAAAAATTATATATCCGCCTTCTTCGTTTCAGAATTGTTATTGTTACTGCGTTTTATTTTCTGAAATCGATATTCTCTCCGAGCTGCAGCCTAAGCTTTGTGCTATCTGTTTTGCCAGTAATAACTAACCTAATTGGTGGAAGTTTGATACAAATAATTTTTGTTGGGTATAAGAAAACTCTGTACATTTTCTCTTGCAATGTTCTTCTTTCATTATCCTTTCGTTGTTTATGTTGCTTTTTTCGTAAAGAGATAACTAGTTTATTGAAAGCTGTTGTCCGTAAAGACCTACGTAAAAGAGGAAAATACTTTTTATTAAAATTTCTAGCTACCCAAAAATTCTTTTACTTTTTCGCAAATAAAAGTATGTAAGTACCATTTTTTCACTCGTTTGCATTTCACCTGCTGCTTCGTGCATCGGACCCTTGAAAAATATTACTTTGATTGTCAGTTGCACAAATAACTCGTTTTTGTGAAAGATATTCGATTTTTTTCCATATTCCATTGGCAATACTGGATAGCCCTTGAATCATCTTTGCAAAAATGAAAGAAAATTAATTTGAAAGTAAAACTTTACGAAACATATTTTGCCGTACATTATTCAAAAATTTTGGTTATACAGTTTTACGTGAAATATATTTGAAACATTAACAATTTTAACAACTTTAAATTACCTATAAATTATCTACAGTGATGCTTTTCAAAAGTAAAGAATAAATCCAGAAACGTGTCCGTGGGGAATATTTCAGAAATAATCTCGGACAGGTCGACCTTTTTTACGTACATCCGCACTTCCGGTGAAACCGGAAATTACCTTAATCTTCATTATTCAAATAGAATCATACTTTTTTCTCAACTCATTCGGCATCTACGATTTTTTCCGGGCTGAAAACATGCATCATACTTGACCTAAAGTGCAGTCACGGGCACGGCCAGCCAAGATTTTCAAAAACATCGAAGAAACCGGTGAAAAATTCAGATTTTTGAAAAACGAAAAGACACGTCGACTTTGTTTTTTTGATGCCAATTCAACTGCGCAATTACATTTGTTTAAATTCTTTTTGAAATTTTGACAGGTTTGAAAATTGAAAAAAGTTGAAACAAATAAACAGAATTTTTTTGAAAAGTATTTGAACAGTTGAATTTATACCGAAAAAGTAAAACTGACGTGCTATTGTTTTTTGTAAAAGCTTAATTTCTCACCGGTTTCTTCAATGTTTTTGAAAATCTAGGGCGGCCGTGGCTGCAAGTATGATACATGTTTTCAACTCAGAAAAAAATGTAGATTCTGAATCCGTTGAGAAAAAATTATAATTCTATTTGAAAACTCCTAATTGGGGTCCCTTCCGGTTAAACCGGAAGGGGAAAAAATATCTGACTGCACCATCGGATGCACATCAAAAAAATATGGCCGACCTGTCGGAGGCTATCTTCAAAATATTCCCCTAGAAAAAGTTAAATTTATTCCTTACTTTTGAAACGCACTGTATGAAAGGGTAATTTACCTCAAAAATTTTATTGCCGCACATATAAATTACGAAAAATATTAGTAAATTACGCGATTTGAATATTGACCAATGAAACTGCTGAGATTAAGTGAGGCTCCTCAGATAAACATCTAAATGGAAAGCTCCTTTACTCACTTAATCCTGATGCCTGTCTACCTTGACAGTGTAAGACGTTGTTAGGAATAAACGCACTAAATTCAACGTTGTAAGAAATAAAATTGATAATTTTCGTTGTTGGTAAACATTACTCAAAAGTTGGTGCAATTGAAACATGAACCGCCAACTGTACTATATATAGAACTTAAATGGTTGCCAACGAAGTAAAAATCACCAACCAGAAATACATTTCTTCTTGAAAAAAAATTAAAGACTATTTTTTAGAGTTGGTATTTTGACAGTTCTTATCGAGTTACCAAGATATAAGGTGCTTTCCTTTTGTAACATCGACTAAGTTTCTCTTTAATTGTCACTGATTTAATTGGTTATAATTGAAAATAAAATGTATGAAGTCTCACCAACTTACTAGAAATAAAAACACTAAATTCACTAAATTGGTATAGTTTCTTTTGTTGGTAAACGAAAAATGAAGAAGGTTGGTATTATTAAACTATAAAAAATTGAGGTATGTAGTAGCAGAGAATGACAAGTAATTAATAAAGGAAAAAGTGGCCTTTAGGCTCAGTTGCCTATATTCGCACGAAACGCAGATCAGTTGTGACTCGGCTTAATAGAGGCCTAAAATATAAAAAAAATGTGAAAAAATTCTTGATATTGACTGAATTTCTCAATGAACGGTGAACAAGAGTAGAAAGGTGACTTGCATCTCCGAGACTTGAATTGTGTAGCTGATATGGCTAATCTAAGCTCCTCGAATCAATTCAGTGGGATTGCCCCATCCGTCTTAGCCATAATCTAAATTCGTATCTATTTTTGTCATTAAAATAGTATTTTCTCCGAGGATGGGCTTCGATGCGCAATTGTCAGATAACACATGCGTTCCACAAGATCAATCTTCGTAGGCGAATGCAACGAATGCGATCGTACCGGACGATAACAAAAATAGCTTTTACATTGAGAACCGTAACCTGTTCCTACGCCACTTATTTGAGATGTAATTTCTCCCGTTATCAAGATGTGACGAATCGAAGCGAATTTGCTATTGAAGAAGTAGGGGCCGAAACGTGTAAGGGAGTTTCGTGATCGTGTTAACATTTTTTGCGTTTTGTGATGCAAATGTGCACTATAAGGAAACACGGCTATTACATTCACGCCTACAACGACGTGGACTATACATGGACAGCATGTGTTACGTACCTGATAGTAGGCCAGATTTATCTTTATTAGGTCTAGTTTTTACTTCCTCTGTAAAAAGGCGATGCCCAATTTGGCGAAAACACATTTTCAGAGTCTTCCTGCAGTGCTCTCGTTTCGAATCAAAGACTTAATTAACGGAATTCCTTTTAAAATTTTAGTGTCCAGTGATCTCTCTTAGATTAAAATCAGTATTGAATAACAATTTGTTCCTCACGAACCTACGACGTATACTATTTTTTGTAAGTTATCAAAACATTTTTAATGCACACCCAATCTAATATAATCCCGCACTCGAACCTAACCTAAGAGTAAGAATATATTTTTCAAAACTAATTCGTTCTCCTATTTTCCGTTGTTTCATTGTTGTGTTCCTATAAAGATTTTAATTTTATTTAAGTGCAATTGTGTGTTAGTTACCTTCTTAATGTATTTAGTCTAGTAGTCAATCGATCTGTAAATTATTTTTGTTGTTTTTGTACAATTTTACGACGAATAAAGACTTTAAACGAGTTCAAACTTTAAGCCATAAATGTAAACGAAATAATTTTATTTAGATTATTTTAGTCAACAATGGTTACCAAGTTCTGTTTTATTATTTTTATGTTAGAAAATTCGTGTATATGCTCAAAGCGGCCGATAGTCAACGTTTCGATCAATTGTACATATTGGGACCAACGAAATGGTATGTAATGTAAATTTTTGGTGTAATGCAATGATATTTAATCTGTATATTTGTACTTTTCTAGTGTAATTTACTATTAATAAAACGTGCAGTTTGATACTGACCTTTATTATCACTAACCTTTTTTGTTCATAGAACTTTTAACTTCTTCTTTTCCTTGTTTTGCTTCTCTATTAGAATCTTTTATTAATCCTACACTTCTGCTAATTACATAATTTGAGTTATGTTGGTACTTAATCTCGTTGGGTGTCTCGTCACGTCTTTCTTCGTTTTCATTCCCTTTTTGTGGTGGCTACTAACCTTTGCTTTTATGTATTTTCAATTCGGTGTTCCTTAATACTTTTTTCTTTCTCATTAATACTCTTTTTCTTAAATCGGTGTCTTTTTTTACATTGGGCACGAACCAAAATCAATATTACTTACTGCTGTTGGTAATAAAATTTAATACAGCGTGTAACAGAAAAATACGGCAATATTTTTACCACCTATGATCCGCAAAAATACAAGACGAAAATTCCCGAGAAAGTTTTTCCTCAGGTTATTAATAACGGAGGTAGAGCAGGGCTGGCCAAGGGATGATGGATAACGGTTTTTTTTACAATAACTCCGGAAATGATTTTAATTAATAAATTATTTTTTGCCTATACGTTTATCTTATTATTAGACACAACAAGTAAAAAATTCACCAAAAACGACAAGGAGGAAAATGGTTTTTCATCTGCACCTACTGTTAAATTCAATTAGAAAAGATATAGCGTTCGAATTATTACTAAACTCGCTAGTGTTTTCAGGTAGCACATTTCGTTAGGAAACTTATCTGTCTCTTAAGTTTTTTTCATTTGGGCACTCCTTTCTTTTCAAATCGCCTTCATTGTGGTGCGTGCGAGGCCTTAAAACCGTTATCCATATCCGTCCACTGTGGCCACCCCTACATCCGTTATTAATGACCCTAGCAAAAACTTTCTCGGGAATTTTTGTCTTGTATTTTTGCGGATAATACGTGGTTAAAATATTGACGTATGTTTCTGTTACACCCCGTATATTTCGAATCAGTAAAACCCGTCAGTGGTATGAGTAAAATCTCGAAGTGCCGTTCAACTTTCATGACCTTCTTGATGTTAAACTTTGTTGATTTATTTCCTTAAAGCGTGGTTTAATTCTCAAAATTTCTCATTTTGGACCCGAGTTAGTTACACCCGTCATTCTGGAGCCCACTCATTACATTTTTGTTATCTATCGTTAATACACATTTTATAACATGACCAACCGAAAGAAGATTTTGCATATATCCGAAGTCAACGCAGAATTCGCCATTTTTGATCCCATTCAAGAAAACATGGATCCTAATCCTGATTTTAATTGCAATAAATTTAAGTATCGCCGTATCGGTTACGTATAAAAATATTTAATTTATGCGTTGAGATTCTTATTTAATCTTTAATATCGTAGGATCATGACCTCTGCCACTATATTTACTTTGAAACATAGCCATTGACAGGCAATAATGAATATTTATGAGCCCAAGAATTATTTTATATCCTCCTTAAGATTTGCGTTATTATTTTTGTTTTCCTACAGCGCAGATGATAATTAATTAAGACATTGAGAAGATATTGATATCCATCAATCAACGGTTATGTCGTTTTATTTTCTTTTGACGACTTAATTTCACTATTTTACGGCCCAACATCCTTCATGAGAATCCAAAGCCATTCTTTAATGACAGCATCAAGAGAATGAACTTGTCACAAAATATTAATATCGGCAAAGCTGAAATTGTCATCTGCAAAGGTAATGTGGGAAAAATTTGTAATTATCGATAAATGTTAAGGCCGGATTACCTTGTTGAACAATAAATAAATAAAACTGAATCAAGATTCTTAAGGAATATCGAGAAAAGTGTATCACCTTGGCTATAATGGTCAGCATCAAGTTAAGACGGCGACCACACCTCGCCTTTCTTGTTGAAAATCAAAAACGGTGAGAACCGACAATTTCATTTCTGCTATATTAAATGACGGCAAATCTATCAAGTTTCTAGTGTGACATCCTTGAGAACGTTAGGATTTCTTATAAACAGCCTTCATGGGGAATCATATTATAATTAGGTTTCAAATGAACACGTTCGACTTTTCACGGTTCACTTAAATTCGGACAAAACCTCGCCAAATCAATTTTTATCTTGAAACTGTTATGTAACTGGTCATATATCCTGTTTACCAGCTGTCTGTCAAAACAAATCCGCAGTAGTCAAATCCACCAACGATTTAATTATACGCGACGGATCCTTAATAACGCCAATCAGTCATTCAATTGGCGTCTTCAGATTCGGCAACTACAAAGGTTTTCCGGGTGTTTCTTCACGAAAACCATTGTTTTATGTCTTGCGTGTAATTCGCGAAATGAAGCGATGTGTATTCACGGCAGTGATTGCCACAGAAAGCGGCTAAAATATTTTTATCACATTAGATTTGGCGCTCAGTAGTGTCCAGCCATACGAAATCGAAATGCTCATCTGCTACAAAAATCGCTCGACTTCGTCTTTCCCGGCGCATCCACCAAAATTGATGATGATTACAGGATTTAATAAAGGAATAAACGCGAAATAGTTATTTATGTAGCAAAGTCCCATAGAACGATTTTGCTAGAGGAGCCTGCAATTTTGCGAGACGAGCGAAGCGAGGCGAGCAACAGGCGAGGACGGCAAAGTCGTGCTTTGGCCGAACGGCTCATAACATCTTTTTGTCGACGACTATATCATTAATTGAATTTATCTTAATATTGTAGTGTCAAAGCAAGCAATATCCAATCAGCCATTGGAATGTGTTGAGCTTTATGTAAGATTAGGTTAAATTATACAATGCGTTACGAAAGTAACGAATAAATTAATTAGTAAATTAATAAAATAATTTAGCGCAAAATCAAAATGACAGTTTTGCGTGGGTTCGTTGTGTTTTTTTTACTCCTTTTGCCAGCTAGTGACGCCATTGGTTATTTGTTTAAATGGTAACCAAACAGCAGGTATTCACAGGCTGTATCGTCTGTTTTAAGCGTATTTTTTCTGTGTATATGAGAAAATTGAATAATTTGAAATGTTCTAGCGTCTTACAATGTTATTTGGCCACAAGAATAAACAAAAGTGAGAGTAAAGGTCACACAAGGTCTGTAACAAAAAACCAATGTGGATAAATGATATTCGTCTAATAAATAAAAAAATTGTTATCCAACATATCGTCGGTTAAATACTAATTAATACATACATCGTAACCCACAAAAATTCGAAAAACTTTCATGTTATCCTGTCGATAATTTTTGTTGTCTCTCCAGTAAAATCTTGAGCTTTTGAGCTCACGAAGTATTATTAGTGTTTTTTCTGGACGTAAAAAAGATATTTAATTGAAATACACTCTGGTCATCACAGCACGGAGGGGGAAACCTGCGCTTATATTGGGGGAATTTTTTCCACTTCCGGTTTAACCGGAAATTACCTTTACTTTGTCTTTTTTAAATGGAATTATACTTTTTTCTCAGCGGATTAGGAATCTACTGAGTTAGAAACACGGCCACACTACATTTTTCAAAAATATCGAAGAAATCGGTGAAAAACTTAGATTTCTCAAAAAACGCAAAAAAAAATTATTTTCTTTTGCTCTTTTCAAGGCGCGGTTTTGTATGGGGTCCTTCTGAGAATCCCGATAAGCTCATAATGCGGTACAAATGCGTGAATCGTTAAGTTCTCTTCACATACCTAAATGGCAATTGATTTACACAGGATCCTTAAGCTTCCTCAATATTAGTTTTTTGTGTGGAAGGTTCTTACAAGAAGACTTCAGTGACTCCAGTAAAATAGAACTAATATAAGTTTAACATTTATGTCAAAAATGCTTTGAGCTTTGAGTCTATCGGAGGGTGACATGATCACAAAACCGATTTTTTGATTAGAAGTTTACCTTTATTAATTTTCTTTTCCAAAAATTGTGCGGAATTCAGTGAAACAAAAACTTACGACTTTTCTTTAGGTAGGATGACTTTTCTTTAGGTAGGTACCTATTTAGTAAAGTAGGACCTATTCCAATTCCAGAAAGTTTTTCTTTCTCTCATTTGAAAAGAAGGACTGAAAAATGGTAAAAACCCTGAAAATTCCAGGAAGCTTCAACCGGCAATCAGACAACGAACGTCCCTGCTATGCTAATGATGGGTTCCCTGATAAGGGAAAATAATACTGTTTTAAAATAGCGGTTTTTCGTATTTTGTGATATATACCTGTATCAAAGGTTTTTAACCCAATTTAGCTGGAAACGGTTTTCTTACATTATTTGATACATCACAGATTATGTAAGTACTTTGCAATTTTACCGCCCTTGAAATTTCTTGCATTTGCCACAGAAACAGAGCAAAATCACCTTGTACCATGAAAATTTAACAGAATTTAAATTTAGCATGTTTGTAACACTCATCTAAGCCAGATACAACAGTCAACTGATTTAACCTCACTTTTTGATAATATCAGCTAAAAACGTTTTTAACATAACAGTTATTTATGTTATTTTCGATATACTTGTATCATTTTGATAAATAACCGACCTTCATCACTAGAAAATAAAGTAAACAACTAAAAAGAGGCAAGGAGAAGGAGAACAGAAAAGTGAAAGTTATCTGACAAATGAAATTAAAAAGAAATCGGATTGTGATGGAATTTCCACCCTTACTTTGAAACGGAAACTCAAGGGGTGAGGTCGCAACAATAAATTCCGCGTCTTTGTCCCGCAGCAAGAATAAACAAATCTCATTTCCAACACAATCGCCACTCTATCTTCACGATTTTTAACCGTTTCGCTATTGATTTTATTAGATAATTGAAAGCATGCAACTCCGACCGGCCTGTATTGTTACATTATATGAAATGCAATTACTTCCAACAATTGCAAAGAAATATATTAGATCCAGCCACACCTAAATTGGTTTCTAAACGTCGTACCGCCGGGTTTTTACCATCACAAGGTTATCAGGAGGGTGTCGTAACATTTAAACTCCTGCCACATGGCCTTATCTGTCATACATCCATGCAAAATTCCTAGCACGGTGCCCGCCTTCATCCATTTAACCACCTCGGATCGCTCCTGGATCGTGGGCGATAATTTTTAATTGATTCTCGATTTTTGCCTCATTCATCGCTAATTGGTTCACGGTCGAAATATTCTTCCTCGTCTAATTTCAATTTTTTTAATTACGAGTGGGCGAAGCCTTGACTAAGTGTTAAGTGCATTAAATAAATATTTAATCAATCATATCTGCATTATATAACGAAGACAGCGTCCGTGACACTTCGCAATATGTACATCAACAAAAAACTTCAATTATTTAATGGTAAATGGTAATACATTCATGGTGGGTTATTTATTGCCAATAATAACAGACGACTCAAAAAAGCTTTTTGTAGAGAAGGGCAATGCAAATTACGTTTTGTACTCCTACGGTTTGATATTCATAAATCACAAAGAGGAAACAAGAAGGTGGAAGCCCTAGTTTTGACGCCATGGGTGGCACGACCCTGTCATCGTTGATATTTAATATTTTTGGCAATGAATCCCTATTATTACATCAAGTCGATCATAATTATCGTCTGTAATTAAGTCAGATTGCGTCATCTTTGCCACCGCTATAACAAAAAATTAATTTGGTTAAAAAGATAATTTCTTTCAGACGTAGATGCTTCAACAAACCTGGTAAAAGATGTTAAAATAAAGGAATATCGAAAACTTTCAGTTTCAGGTACTTATTAACAAGTCATTGATTGCATAGAAGAAAACATTCTATTGGCAACTTCTTAAAAAAAGAATAAAAGTCTGTATTTAACCTTGCCCATGATGGCGTTCAACAACAAACAGTTTTCATAGAATCCTTTGGGCCTAATCCTTGAACATTACAAAAAGTTTTTAAAACTAATTCACCTGATGACAAAGCCTCTAAGATGTCTTAATAAAATGAACTGCATTAAGGTCACCAGAGTTAAACACAGTTATTAATCCTTTAATAGACTGCCCATATTTGCAAAGTATGCTCTCAAGAAGGTAAATTGAGTAGATAATGGCAATAAACAAGTTATCTTTACCAATTATTTACCACAAGAGCATTTTATTAACGGAAGCCTTAAACTTTAGCGTATACATCCAGGAAATATAATTAAATTCTGCTACCTTGTAGCTTCTGGCAGAAAAATGACGTTTTTCTCTCTTTGGACAATTAATTTGAACTCGGCGGCAACGAGCAATAAAAATGCTAATGTGAGGAGCTTTCAGGAACGGATTCCATGTCCATTCGTGCTCGCTTAAAAAAACTTCTCAAAAATGGAATCGAGCGCCGACCTTCTTTGTTAAACAATAGGCGCGGCCTTCGCAATTTTCACTAAAAAAGCCCGAGCGTGACCACAATTGCATCAGATGGTAGCAAGCTCATTGGGCCACTTTTGCATAGTAGCGTTGTTATCGTGTGTGTTTTATGTTATCTGACGGCAGCTTATGGTAAAGTAGAGTATCTTGTAGAAGGGACCTTAGATGATCTCAGATTGCAGATATTGCTACTGAACCACGGCCATTTGAATACATTACATTGCTCTAACGTATCATCTTCGCTTATCCGATTAAGTTTGTGGGAGAAATTATGCTCCTTATTACAAGGACGAGATGGAAATCAAAAATATTTGAAATAAACAAACTTTTAGTTTTTTTTCAGTCCCGATCCCCTAAAGTCCTAACTAGATCACATTTCTCCGTCTTCTAGAAAGATTTATTGCATGAACGCTGATTCACTGTAAACAGGAAGAAACTTATTCAATTTTTTAACCTCCACAATCCAACAATTTGAAAAAAGTGGGAGGTTACTGCAATCACTAAAATTTTCGAATTCGAGATAAGACCAGATCTAAACGTTTTGAGGTCTCAGGCACCTAGAACGTGTCTGTGTGTATGTGCGTAAACGTATACGTGCGTACGTTTGTAAACACGCAGCAGCTGAAACTACTGGACCGATTTGGCTGAAATTGGGTGTAGATGCATTTCATAACCGAACTTAGATCTGAAAAGCTTTTGGAGCCAATCGTGCAACTGGAAATGCTATTTTGGCACATCAATTTTGAAGTTTTAAATACAAACCTTCATTTTTGAGGTCAGCGCGAGGGGGAAACAACCAATGAAAATTTGTACACCATAAATCCTTTTTAGTTAATAAATCTCCGTAAATCCTAATAAATCCTCGTAAATCCCCATAAATCCTCATAAATCCCCATAAATCCTCGTAAATCCCCATAAATCCTCGTAAATCCCCATAAATCCTCGTAAATCCCCATAAATCCTCGTAAATCCTTATAAATCCTCGTAAATCCTTATAAATCCTCGTAATTCCTTATAAATCCTCGTAAATCCACATAAAGATCTAATTGGGGCCCTTTATTATCAATATTATATTGCCGTTAATGATAATGTTTTTGAAAGTGGCTAGGTAGGCACTCAAAAACAGAGTGCACCGCAGGCGAAAATCTTTGTAAATTTCAAGGTCACGCATCTCCCATAAAAAGATTTTTTATCGAATTCGCCAATTGCAATATAATATCTTTGAAGCATAAAAGTGGACACTTCTAAATGAAGATTATCAACATTAGTTCCACAAATTTGAGTTATGTAGTGATAGAAACAAAGACAAAAAGTTGCATTTTTACATAGGTAGATATAGCTGCTAGGTATATGCATTTTTTCCCAAGTCTTGCACATTTATTAGCAGGGTTAGGCAGAAACTATTATCGCTGCTATATCTAATAGCGCTTTGATTATTTTTGTCTGTAAGTTCAACGAGGCGAGTCCGGGCCCCTAAGAACACCCCCCCTCATCTCGTCGGGCCTGGCCGTCCATCGCCACTGTTGACTCTTTCACGGGCAAAAAACATTATTATTGTTATTATTATTAAAAAATTCAGGAATGAGTACTATTGAGCTAGGTGACAGAAAGCTATAATAAATAGACCTGCTGCAGCTGCCAGACCTAATTGTAAAAAAATAAAATAAAAATAAATTTTTTGCATTCTCGTAGGCATTGCCATCATAGGTATTACTTTTTGTTAATTTTTAATAACAAAAATTATTAAAAGGACAGGGGCCCTCCCCGAGGCCCGGGGCGACCCGCATTGCGGGGTCTGCTAGGCCGTTGTTACGTCACCGATTTTAAGGCCAATAACTTACACCTATTGTCGCCTCCAATTTCACTGCGACCTAAAAATCGACAAACACATAAAGTGCGCATGCGTCAAAGAGCACGTGGCTTCAATAATTCCTCGGTAAATCTCAATTATTCCTCGGTAAATCCCAATAATTCCTTGATAAATCCCAATAAATCCCCGTAAATCCTCATAAATCCCATAAATCCCAATAAATCCTCGTAAATCCTAATAAATCCTCATAAATCCCAATAAATCCCCGTAAATCCGGTAAATCCTCAGACTTGTACACCATAAATCCTAGGTTGTTTACCCCTCGGGTCAGCGTAAGAAAGGCCCTCAAAGTCTCCTTCCAAAGATGAATTCACTCTTAGTACACATTCAACAAGAACCTCAAAAATGTACTATTACAGCACGGTGCAGCCCAAACCACTGGATCAATGTGGCTGAAATTTTGCATATGGAGCTGTACTACCGGTCGAAGAGCCGAAAAGATTTTGGAAGCAATCAAATGCCTTTTTGGTACATCAGTTTTTAAAATTTTTAATTATACTGTCATTTAACCATCAGAAATCTATTCAAATTCTGGATTTTAATACGACAAAATAGATTCACTCTTAGTGCCCGTTAAGTAAAAAAAAATCGGAATTTTGTACGAGCATTAAGAAGACACTATAGCCCAAATTACTAGATCGATTTGGCTGAAACTTGAGACATGCAGTGTATGTGACCCCCTGAAAAGGTGAAAGGCTTTGGAAGCAATTGGTATACGGGAAGTGTCCTTTTGGCATATTGGCCTTAAAATTTTAAAAACAAGGCCTATTTTTTATGTCGCCATTAGAACGATAAAACTCTGGTTCTAAAAATGTACTCACAGTTTATGCCATTTCAGCTTAAAATAGAGAAAAAATTCGTTCTTATTAAAAAGGAGCGGGCTGACAGTGGTGGATGACGTAAAGTTGCAGTTATTGACAAAATTGTGGCAGAATATAATTAACCTAAAAAGAAAGATGTTATCAGACAATTGCAAAATTAGTCACAGACAAGAAAAGTCTAAAAATCTTTAAGTTCAATTGACTATATCTATCTACACAGAGCCGTTTCTGTGCTGCCCATTTTAACCTCTTCACGACCAAAATTCGAAATTGAGATAACACCAAATCTTTACGTTTCAAGGACTTAAGGATCATAAAAAAGTGGTTTTTAAAAAATGATTGCGTACGTAAACTCGAAAACTACCGAACAGATTTTCATAAAATTTAGTATGGCGGTTAGTGTTAGCCCGTAGATGAGCCAAATAAATTCTGTTGAAAATCCGCAAACGGCAAATGCCTTTTTGATGCATATCAACTATGAAATCTTATAGAAACACAATTTCTTTTTTACCAGCACATGAAAGAGCTACAAATCATGTACCCAAAATTGTATTCACATTTAGTGCCCTTTCCGACAAAAATCCAAAAACTCGATGTTTTTAAGAAAAACCACTGGACGAATTATCAGGTTTTAGTGGCAATCCGCCAACGGCAAGTGCTTTTTTGGCGTTTCAACTTTGAAATTTGATAGATAATTACAATTCTTTTTTATTAGAACGTGAAAGGGCTTCAAATTCTGTTTCCAAAAATATAATCACATTTGGTGCCCTTTCGTCAGAAGTCCAAAAATTCTATGTTTCTTATGAAAATTAAAAAACACATCACAGCCCAAACCAATAGGCAGATGAAATGTAAAGCTGGCCACAATTTGTTTTAATCAGCACATGAAAAATTTTCAAATTTATTTCCAAAAATGCATTCAAAGTTAGTGCCTTTCAACCTCCCCACTCCACTTCACCATTAAAAAAAATGGAGGTTACTGCAATCAGTAAAATTTTCGAATTTGAGATATCACCAGATCTTCACGTTTTGAGGTCTCAGGAACCCAAAAAAGCCATTTTAAAATTGTATCTGTGTGTATGTTCGTACGTTTGTAAACACGCCACAGCCGTAACTATTATAACGTTTCGGCTGCAATTTGGTACGTAGGCATCTCATAACCCAACTTTGATCTGAAAAGCTTTTGGAGCCAATCGTGCAACCAGAAATGCCATTTTGCCACACCAACTTTTAAATTTTAAATACAAACACCCATTTTTCACGCCACCACAAGAAAGGCCTTCAAATTCTGCTTCTAAAGATGTAAACTAAAAAATTTGAGATTTTTATCGGACATTCCAAAAGATTTAGCTGAAATTTTGCACGTGGAGATTGTATTACACGTCGAAGAGCTGAAATTTTTTTGGATTTAATCGACCAACGGAAAGTGCCGTTTTGGCACACCAATTTCCAAATTTAAAATTATATTCTCTGGTTTAACCATCCAAAACAAGTTTTTGAAAGATTTATTGTCACCTTCAGAAAGGTCTTCAAATTCTGGTTTTAAGTAAGACAAAATTTATTGGCATTACCTTTTGGGTAGAAAAATCGAAATTTTGTAATAGCACTAAAACCACGTTATAGCCAAACTACTGGATCGATTTGACTGACATTGACACACGGAGATTAGATCACCCGTTGAAGAGCTGAAAGGCTTATGGGAGCAATTGTGCCATTGAGGCATATCAACTTTAAAATTTTAAACACAAACACGGAAATCAAAGACCCACGCGATGGGGAGGTTCCAGCAGCTTCTCTGCTGCCAATTTTTTTGATAAAAAATTTAAATTTATAGGAGGTAGGATTGGATTAATCACCAAGTGGGGAGGTTCCAGTCGCTTCCGTAGCTGCCGATTTCTTTATTGTTGTATTCTGAACTTATCGATAATAATGACTGGTACATACCAAAATGTCTTCACAAATCACACAGAAAATGTAGAAATAAGATCAGGGAAACAACCAAAAGGGTAGGATAATAAGGAGTGGGGGTAAATGAAAGCCCTAGAGCTTCTTATTCCCTGCACTACCCCTATTGGAAGCTAACAAAATAGTGATGCTGTGGGGAATTCGTTTATTAAAAGTGCTTCACGCACTGCTATAAATTATGTAAATGACTGGTAGATAGTCTTTAATGAAAATATAGAATTCTGTGGAAATAACGGAAATGCGAAAGCCCTCGGGCGTTTAATATTTATTGCATTTTCCCTACCATCGTGTAACATAATTCCCTGGTAATTATGATAATTTAAATAAATTGCGTTCTTTATGAATGGAAGTGATCGTCGATTATCCGAATAAACCAGGGGCACGTAATCCCGCCTCATTATCTAACATCTCTGGTAAAAGTATCATTAAAATAGTTTTTTCGTGTAAGTCGTGACCTTGAGGTGCACCCATAATATTGGCACACTTATCCGGTGGAATCTCGTGGAGTAACAATATAATCACCTCTTCCGTCTCTTTCTGATCGGACGAAAGAGAAAGTGCCTGAAGATCAGTAAAAAGGATTTTGGCGCGTGGCCTAAGATCGTGCGTTGCTAAATATGATTCAATAAGTTTGACCCAATTAATTCCGGTCGTGCTTGCTGCTAATCTAGAAGCTGGAGAAGCCCTTGAAGCTCTTGGGATTAAATGGGGTGTGGTGGCCCACCCACTCGCTGTTACACTACTTTACTTATGCTTTATTAGCGCAATATGTTGTGTGCCTACCAGGTACTGTAACTATCGGTCAGATGCCTATGGCTTCTTTACGAGCGAACGCATAAACGCGAAAGCGTCGGCTAAATCCAATCTCAAGCATGGGCGGAACAAGCTCATGCCTCGACTGATAGCCGCGCCAAGGATCTAAATCCCGATAATGTTACTGGGAAGAAGGAAAGTCATCATTAAACAGAACATTGTAAGAGTAATAGGTGTAAGATCCTTGCGAAAGAACTATTTTTACTGCTACTTCCATTGATGTTGCGTGGTACCATCAGTTCAGACTCTTTGGGATATCAATCATTTCGATGATGCTATAGTAATCTACTTCTTTCGTCATTTTCGGTAATGAAAGGGTGAAAGTGTACCTGATGAGAACTGCAACTTGCATTGCAACAGTATTGCATATAGTGGATACTTAGGTACTACTTGGTTGTGAGGAAATTGCTAATTACAGGACATGAAAAACTACAGGTCTTAAGATAAAAAACTAAGTTTTCCCTTAATTTTTTCTGCCACAATATTTAGCTGCTACTACAGCAACAAACCACTCTTATTGGTCCTACACAGCATCCATATTGGTATACCAGGATATGAAATAAGTTGGCACAATTGTTGTTTCCTTCTTCATTTAGCTCGTTCCTGTTGGTGGGGTTACAGACAATTCTACGAAGGCAATTTTCGAACGGATAATTCTTTTCTTCGAGAGGACACTTTTTGAAAGATAAATTCTCCGAATAGACAAGTTTATTCTACGAACGGATAATTCTTTGAAAACACAATTCCTTGACAATTACTGGAAATTTCACTAGTACGATTTTATAAACAGAAATATCACTTGTCAAGCGACAAGGTGGTTCTTGTTGGAATTGTCTAACCAAATTCAACCCTTGATTTTACAATTTCAGGAAATTTTCCGATAGCTCAGGCTTGTTGGATTCAAAAATGACCACTCGTGGTCATTTTGGACTGGTCATTTTGGACCAACAAGCATTCTTGTCTACTCGAAAATTTCCGGAAATTGCAAAATCTTGTTGTATTAATCTAAAAAGTAACGAAAATGCCCGTAATTCTTGAATCGTAAACTTTGTGCAAAAGTCCTCGAAGGAGTATAGGTTTTGTGCATTCTGCGTCCAATGGAGCAATTGCCAATTTTTTCGGTTCAGTAGCGTTTGACACAATGACGTCATCATCTTTTTTATGGAACCCTACATTTTAACTTCCCCACTCCACTTCACCACTTAAGGGAGGTTACTGCAATCAGTAAAATTTCCAAATTTGATGTCTCAGGAACCCTTTAAAAATATGTCTGGTGTATGTACGTACGTACGTTCGTTCTTTTGCAAACACGCGACAGCCAGAACTATTATACCGTTTCGGCTGCAATTTGGTACGTAAGGCATCTCATTACCCAACTTAGATCTGAAAAGCTTTTGGAGCCAATCGTTCAACCAGAAATGCCATTTTGGCGCATCAAGTTACAAATTTCAAATTCAAACCGCCATTTTTCACGTCACCCTAAGAAAAGAGGGCCTTCAAATTCTGCTTGCAAAGATGTATTCTGTTGTTTCTCAATCGAGACAAAATCGCTGGAACAAGTCTTTTTTAAGTAAGGTTCTGTTTTTTACCTATATGAACTATATAAGTTAATTTCGTTCATTTTTAACCCTTAAAATTACAAACTTAGAGCAATTTTAACTGCGTCGAGGTATTATTGACTATTCGAAGAGTTGTGTTTTCATATACACATAGTTCTAAAAAGTATCAAATATTGCCCGGGATTCCCGAATCGAAAACTTCATATAAAAATCCTCGAAGGAATATAGGGTTTTTTTATATTCTGAGTCCGACGGCGCCATTGCGATTTTTTCTGGCCCAGTCGTTTTTGACATAATGACGGCATCATCGTTTTTTTAAATGGAAACACATTTTTCTCAACGATCTCGGGATATACGAATTTTTCTAGTACAAGAACATGTAACACTATCGAAAATGCAGTCATGGCCAGCCTAGACTTTCAAAAACATCGAAGAAACTCATTAAAAATCAAGATTTTTTGACGCAATGAATTTTGTCTTATTTAAAACCAGAACTTTAAGACCTTTCTAATGGTGAGAATAAATCTTTCAAAATCTTGAACGAATTTTGCAAAATTGAAAATTGGTGCTTAAAGAGCCGACAAATTGTTGAAGGGGATGGAAGGGTGGAAGGGGTGGAAGGGAAAATGGGCAGCCTGGGAAGCAGCTAGAACTTCCCCACTGCGTGGATCTTTATTGTCGTGTAGTAAATAGTCATCAATTTAACACGACAATCAGGGGCGGACTGGCCCGGAGTCACCACTTAGCACAAAATTGCGGTTTTGCAACAAATAGTGCCACTGTTTCGCGGGCCGTCCCGACCTCTGAATAGTCCATTTTTTATTAATATATAGTGTCTAACGTCTTCCGTTGTTAAATATATTTTTAAGCAAAAATATCTGTCTACATCATACCTTTTCGTACCTATTATAACGACTCACAGTCCACATAAGAAAAAGGCCCGAAGAAGCCCATAAAGAGAAACACGAACGATTTGGGATAACTCCGATGGTTTTGGAATGGTTTTACAAATGCTGCCTCGAGCTCTTGTACCTACACGGATTGTTAATTAATTCATTAATAGCTGCTCACTACAAAAATCAAGGCCACCTACACTACCTCAGCGTAACCACACAAGAAAGTCGACTGTAAGCCGTGATTTCAACGTCACTTCAGAAACGTCTAAAAAACTTTAGTATTACAACGTTTTTTTGACGTCCAAAATTATACATATTTAACTTTGAACGTCGTCCACATTACACATATAAGAACGGAAATGTAACGTTGCAAATAGAACATTGATTCAACGCGCAAAAGTGTCACCTATTTATAAACATCCCACTTTAGTCGTCATTTCAGACACGACTAAATCACATTCGCATTATTGCGTATCTATAACTTCCAAAATTACACACATATTAGACGACGAACGTAATAACCGTTCCAACATTTTTTTAAGTCGTCTATATAAAAACTCAAACATAACGTTATAAATTTAACGGCTATTTAACGTACAAAAGGAGATCGCACACTTTACAAAAGCCGCTTTTTGGGGTTTCTATATTGGAAAATTTATCTAACTGCACCTCCTATTTTTTTAAAGATTGGTGGGAAGGTTGTAATTTAGTAAGAAAACTTTTTTGTAACATATCTCTGACGGTTATTAAGTATTAAAACGAACCCTTTTAAATGGAGTTTGGCGATAAAAAGAAATAACTGACCTCAACCCCCAACTAACTTTAAGCCGAACGGTAAAAATGGTCAAACCAAACTCGGCTTTGTGGCCAATTTTCCACGCAATAATGCCAACCGTAAAAGCCACAGAATCAAAGTAGTATTCACCATAAATCCGAGAGCATAATGGCTTGAATTATTGTAAGATCCAAAGGCACTTCCAGGATTCCCAATAAATAAACTCCCATATTTATACCCTTTAATAACTTATAACGGCAACATAATTTAGGCTTGTTTGTAGGTATTTATGGTTTATACTAAGTATGCATATAATGATATAGCTTTAGAATCTTCCCGTGCAATTGTCGGATCGGAAGCGCAGGCGAGTGGGTGTCGACGCGGAAGGCCTGAAGATCAAACTTCTGCATAATAATTCACTTTGCATATTTCAGGGAGAAATTCGTTACGTGCGCATTTACAATAATTGCTTGCACAAATAACTGATTTTAAAAACAAAATGTCTTTGTTGCCTTCAATTATTAGACAACGGTTTCATGCTTTCAGTTACTCCTAGAATTTGCTCCAGTTTTTCCAACAAACTAAATCCGTTGTTTTACGAATAATTTTTTATTTGAACTTTAACATTAAAGAGGATCCTGGGGCCACGATAGCATCATCTCATCTGAAATTTCATAATTCCAGGATTTTAAAAGCCCACAATTCATCACAAATTGTCCGCGATCATGCGATAAAACCGACCTCCTACGGCCAAAAATCAGGACCGCCCCAGCCCACGTCCTCTCTTCAACTAAGTTGAGACACGAAAATATTTTTAAAAATCCGGCTCTGTCGTAACCTAATCCCTAATTTAAAATAATAAGTCCGAGTACATGTTTCATTCGTTTTTATGGTTCTTGTAATGTGGTTCGGGTTAAAAACGTGCAGTTCGTGAGGTGGACGCGCGCCAGCAAGGGAGGCATATTTTTGAGAGGTACATGAAGAATATTATGCAAATCGCGAGGATTTTATAAAAGGTACGATACTATCGGAGGCATTATTAACATAAAGATATCGTGTTAACATTATTGCTGTGGTCACAATGGAACAAAGAGCTAATTGCAACATAAGTCGGTATGAATTGCGTTTTATTGTGTTCTCGATTTGTGTGGCGCGTTCTTCAGGAGGCTCTTTTGTGCTCGGAAGTCTCCTTACTCACACAGTAATTACACTAACAATGATTTTCTCCAAACTCAATAACTTACTAAAGGTTGCGATTAGTCAATGTATTTAGTAAAAGTTGTTGGAAATGCGAGATATAGTTTCATATTTTACGAGACAAATACGATTTAACCTAAAAAAAGGTCGGGTAAACACAAGGACTGGAAAAGACACATTAATTATGATTTGAAATCACAAGCAGCTCGATTAATGCTCATTCAAATTGGTTTAAATTATTCTACACTCCCTCTTTTGACGCAAATTATCCTTCTTGTCGCCATATTGCGAAATACTTTATTGGCTGTCAATGATTTGTGCACTATTTCGATTCGAGAAATATCAACATTTTTTCTAGTTATCTCTATTGACGTTAATGGATATTAACTAATGTGAGCGAGAAATGGCAAGCAGCTGAGTGTGAGTGATGAAGATGCAGAAGAGAAGAAAGCGATACCTACGGGGGGCATCAAGAATGATTATTTGTCAAAGTAAAGATGATGGAATGATGGTTTATTTAGCGATCCATTGAGAAATTGGATTTTTATGGTGGCAAAGGGCAGATGGAGTAAAATTATTCTCGATGCAGATTCATCAATCCACCCACTGATATACCCTTCGCATAAAAAATTGACGCCAACACTTATGGCAAATAAAATTAGAAACGCTGGTTATTAAAAACATTAGCGGCTGGTCTCTATTCACGGAAAACCATTTTCAAACGATTTTGGGACAATTTTACCAAACCGGAGCCATCGATAGCTAACGAGCTCGCATGTGGAAAACGTGACCTCATACTAGGCAGTCGGGGTGGCGCTGAACGGCCGTATACCTATGCAGTAACCCAAACATGATTATTGATTAGGGATAATAATATTATAAAATAAAATTGAAAACAATTAGTGCCCAATTGACTAAAATAATTTGATCAAAATTCCCAATAAGTTCAAATTAAATAACAGCTCGTCCTCACAACCATGTGAGAGCGGAAGTTATGAAATTTGCGTATCATCACTTGCGTATGACCGGCGATTCTACCGGGTGCATCTTAAAAAAACTAGTCATGTTAGGCACTTTCGAAAATGTTGCGTGAATTACAAAAGTTCTACAGCCTGCCCTGACTAGTTTTTTTAAGGTACGCACGGTATATTAGTATTAGAGGCTTTCCTCAGGTTTTTTTAAATTTTATTTTCATCACAGTCGTTGTTAAAGCTTCTGCTCTAACCCCCCAAATTCAAAACAGTGCAATCAATGCACATCCCTAAGTCAATTATACTGTGTGGATAAATTGAGGAAAACTGAGGAGTTTTGAAGTATCATTTTGAACGTATCTCCTTTTAGGAGTGATTTAAAATGCAAAACGTTATTTTTTGCTTTTTCTCTTATTTTGACCCTCAAATCAGCTCACAACTCTGATACACCTCACACCCATAGTGCACATTTAAAAAAAAATTTGCATTTTGCGCATATTTTGGTGGAGATTGTGGCAATTCTGCTCTCCAGAAATAATTTATATACAGTGCGGATCAAAACTCCGCCCCCCTCCCGTTATTAGTTGAGAAATAATGGCGATTGAAATATACATATTGTGCATTGACCTTATTGTGACCTTGAAAGGTCAATAAATAAAAATACAACATCTCCAAGTGGCCCACAATGTCAATTAAATTAATTAAAATAATTTTTAAAGAAATAAATAGCACTGGGATGAAGTGACCCCTCATTCGGTAGCTCATTTTATAGTTTCAAAATTAATTGTCGGTGCAAAATGACAGAAATTGAAAAAATAATATACAGGGTGATTCAGGTATGCAGTCATTAATTTCCCCACCCAATTTTTTGATGAGCCCTTTTTTGACATTTCCTCACCGGCATAATATGGTTGTCTGACTAAAACTACATAAAAAAGCTCCTCTTATTGTTACTCCATAGGACTAACCGTTTTCGAGAAAAGTCGAATCAAAAATTTATCTGTACCTATTGACCGGGCTGATCAAGAAGGGACAATTTATTTTTATTAAATTACAAAACTGAACGGATTCTAAAAATTAGTAACTAAAGTAATCTGGTGATGCTTAATAATGTCAGATAGTATGCAAAAACTTAATGAGTGACTATATACAGGGTGTTTCGCAACCGCATGTAAGTTTTTTAACCTCAGATTGTCCATCGAAAATGGTAACGATTGGCACAAAATTGTTTAGGTCGAAGTCGTCTCCTAAGGAAGTTATAGGGCTTTAAAGTCAGCCATCGGGAGCAGTTTTTCTTAGTTATCTCAGGAATGGATTAACGGATTTGAATGAAATTTGGTGGACACTACTAGCCAGTGAATATACATCTACATGGGGAATTTCGTTGGATTATGACCACGGGATCCCCAGAAAACGGAGACACCTTTGACATTTTTCTTCCGGAAAATGTTTGAAGGCCACGCGTTTTAAAAATGGTGGTGTCCGTTCGAAAGGGCAATTTAAACTGCAACTTTTACTATACTTGGTATTTTTTGCGCGGTTTTAGAGATATCCGTACCTGAGGTAACTGGAAAATTTTTCAAGGTTACGCATTTTAAAAATGGCGGTGCCTGTTGTAAAGAGCAGCATAAACTGCAACTTTTACTATTCTTGGTATTTTTTAATTTAATGAGTGGTTTTAGAGATATCCAAATAAGAAAAACTGCTCCCTATGGTAAAGCCCTAACTTCCTTAGGAGACGACTTCGACCTAAACAATTTTGTGCCGATCGTCACCATTTTTGATGGGCAATCTAATGTTAGAAAACTTACACGCGGTTGCAAAACACCCTGCATATCGAATTCGACGCCCCCTTCAGGGAGGAGCGATTTTCGGACACCCTTTTATAGGAACTTTTCTTCATATTTTTCGACGTAGAATCACCCCTGAAAATTAATGACTGCATACCAGAATCACCCTGTATATAATCTTATTTTCTTAATAAAACATGCCTTTTAAGCGATGAATTGGAAATTCAATGTATTTTGTATTCTTCGCAAATTCCATTTTAAATCAATTGCTATTAAGACAAAGGACTCTGCACAATTCTTACATTGTTTTCTGAATTTTTCAAACGCACCCAAAGGATTTCTATATAAACGTATGTTAGTAATTAATTTAGTAATTAATTTAATTTTATGGGATTTTTATCGAAAACCACTTTCCATAAGAATTGTGCGGGGTCCTTTTAATTTAACTTTTTTTGTAATATCGACCCATTTCCTTTGATTTTAATATCTGATTTTCGTATGCTATACGTAAAGGAAATTAAACTTTTGTCCTAAACATCACAACTAAAATAATTGCTACAGCTAATACAATTAATACCAGCTGTTACCAGTAAAGGCTATACGAAAGGTAATTTTTCAAACTATTTTTGTGGATATTCACATTGAACTCAAAATTCAAAATACGACAACGGGGGAATTTTTTCAACTGTGCGTAAGACGAAAGTTTCATTTCCATTAGGTATAAAATTAGATTTTGATACCTCACTACCAAAATCAGGGATTAAAAATTTATAATCCTTGATTTTGAGGGAATACAAATTTTGATTTTGGCATTAAACTAAGGTTACCATCACAATAAACGGTTGCGTTTTGCTTATTGTATAAATACATATCATGTAGGTGACATTATTTCAGAATTGAATTTAGTGTAAGTCTGTCGATATTGGAAAAAATAATATAAGTAGGTAACACTGTAAGTAAACACTGTAAGTAAACTGTTTTTTAGTCCCTTGTTACTTAATATACCTATTAGTACCTACCCCTAGTGTCATTTAAAATTTTTGACTTGTATGTCATAACTTTGATATGTCAAGGCCACGACACATTATGTAAATGGCAAGCGGCATAATTTATTTTCTCGACTGATAGAGCTTGCGAATAAAACTGAAACCAGAGCCTCCAGTACGAGGCCGCGAAATTTCCTGGGAAATAGGGATACAAATTCACTAAATCTAAATCTTTGATTTGCTAAGTTGTACCTTTGAACCTTTGAAACCAGTCCTAAGGCCATAAAATGAAATATTAATTTTGATGACGTATGAGCTACGTTCACCGAGCCAACATGTCCGTTTCATTCCTGTCTAATTTCGTCAATGTCAAATATTTTCTAATGAAAGCAAGTAACACAACGGTCACCTATTTGTCATATATGTTCTTACACCAAGAAATTGGACAGAAAGGTGTTATTCAGAAAATCAAAATGTGACACAATATCATATGGATCTGTAGTCCAGAATTAAATACATGGAATTAGGAAGGTATTCGAATTTTTCTTGCACTTTTTCGTTTTGAAAATGCTGTTTTCTGATTTTACATGAAAAAATTGGCAGTCTCGGAGACGGTAGAAACTTTTTCACAGAATTTGTAAATGTAGCATTTAACTTTATTTAACCAAGGTCCCCCGGACGTGCGCCGGTTGTCGGTTGTCGATAAAATACAAAGTTTTTAATAATGATAATATGCCCTTTTGCTAAAAAAAAATTCAAAAAGGGGCCTTTTTGTCCCTAAAATGGAAATTTTCTAAAAAATTACTCTAAGGTTTTTGATCCACCAATACAACAGCTGTCAAATCCGATAGTAAGAATATGCTTTTTTGTAAAATAAATTGAAATTAAAATGACATTTTTTGAAAACATGACACTAAGATTTTCAGCTTCAAAAAAAATCAGTTATCAAATCGGGTAATAAAAATATACAGTTATACATAGGTTTTTTTTCACGGCACCATTTTTTGGTCAAAAGGGCCCAAGTGTGAATACACTTTTAGAAGCAGAATTTGAAGAGCATTCATATGGTAACGCGAAAAATGGGGGTTTGCATTTAAATTTTTAAAGTTGATGTGCCAAAAAGGCACTTTCCCTGAACCGATGTGACCCAAATTCTAATCAACACCTACACCCACTGAATATGTGTGCCAAATTTCATCTTGATACGTTTAGTAGTTTGAGCTGCAGCGTGATCACAGACAGACACTTTTTCAAAAACCACTTTTTTGGGTTCCCAGGACCCTGAAACGTAAACATTTCATGTTTTTGACGATTCGATTTTTTTGAATTTTCCGATCGATTCCAGTAACTGCTTCGCGAGCATAGAAGTTAAAAAAAATAATTATTGATAACTTCAGTAATCCCCAAACTTTTGCCAAGATAGCGCTCTATAATATTTATATCTCCATTCCAAATTTCAGTCTAAAGGCCGCCTGACACGGTAGCATTTCTGTTAGCAAAATTGGGATATAACGTATTGTCGCAGCAAACTTGGTGGTAACTCTTTACGACTATTAATTTTAGAACATTTCCTGTAATCAGGAAAACAACCAGAAAAACCACCAATAAAACAGACCGAAAGCCTTGGAGTAGGGTTGTTTTTATTCTTCTTCTTCTTCTGTCCTATTTAATTTATTTTGTAACTTACTATAAGAGAATGTGCGTAGTCTACATTAGGAATTCACATCCAAACGAGTGAAGTTCAGGTATGAAAATCGATTTCCAGCAAGAAATATGGGTATGTGGCAATTTCTTATTAAAAACGTCAATCAGCGACTGAAAGTTCAGCCCAAACCCAAAGATGTAGATTTTCATAACCGAAAACAGCCACAGGGCGGTTCTGGTGCGATGATCAGGTCACGGCACTGCCCGATCAATCCAGTTACGTCGGCAACTGATCCTTTCATAGGAAAGCGACCTCTGGCCCAGCACCTGATTTTTTCGATACCTGAAAGATAGAAGTTGTATAATGTTTTCTGTTCTATGTATAAACATTTACCGCAGCCATTGATATGAATCATCCGTCGGCACGAGTCGCCTTCAGTGAAGTTAAATTACTAAACATTGTTAGGCATTCATCACGACTTATGATGTATGGATTATTTCAATATGTTGCCTCTGAACAAAAGCGATCATAGTGGAAATTAATTGCCCTTGCGTCCACTTAGACTGGATGAAATAAATAATTCCTTCGCTGAAATTCACGAACGCCCTCATCCTCCGACAAAAACTATTAAATTAACACCTACGCGGATTTGATATGTATATGGCGAAAGTAAAAAACAAGGCATATGCGAGGAAGTGGACGCAATGAAAAAGCGATTAGCCTGTTTCAGAGATAATGTGAGAAGCTAACTGCACCAGTTTTCACAAGTTATCAAACCTAATGGTCACGGAAGGAAAAATTCGTTTGCGTAAACAAATCACGAAATTGCCACGCCACTCAGTCACAATGCATCGGATTGATCGCAAAAAACAAACAATTTTAATTGGAAATTTATTCCGAATTACATTGATTGTCTGTTTGATGCCATACCAGTGTCATTCTGTGTTTCTGCGAATCAAATCAATGTTAAATCATTAGGTACCTGACTACCATCTACGGTGAAAGACTGATTGGACTATGAGAAGAGTCTAATTAATTTTGACTCACATTTAAATGGAATTCAGGGAGTTGCTAGGCTATAAGCAGCCTTGTTACATGACTATCATTACACGAGCTGCAGCAATGGAGATGGATGATCTTGGACCTGGTTGTAGGGCGAAAATTTACGTTCACTTTTCGTGCACAAATTATGCCATAATTGCCGTGCAGTGGTACAGGTCATCAAGAAATGCAACTTTCGAAGAAAGAGTTGAAGCCTCATTATTTAAAAAGGCGAACCGTCCATCAATGCAATTTTAAAGAAACGGGGTCCAAGCTGCATTCAATAAACTTGGATTTCGTAATGGCAAGAGATGTAATTTTGTGGGTGTGCCGAAGCAGAACAATATATTTCTTACCGGGAATTTTTGGAAGATCCGCCAGATATGCGTATGTTTCTTCAAATGATATGGAGATAAAGTTTAAATAAATAATCTCCTTGGGGGCATTTCAATTGGAGGCTCCGTCTGATCTTAATCTCAATTTTTTATGATTTATAATTAATGTAACTCCCATCACGGCTTACCATTGTGTTAAACCGTAAATGTATTTTCTTGAGTTTTAAACACGTTATAAGCGTAATTTTAATGGTAAAACTAGCAAAATTGCTTCAAAAGTTTAGGAAAAATTGAAATCAGGGATGAAGAAAATTCTGCAAAGCAAGCAGATATTTGCAGCTCCTTAATAAAATTCTATGGAATTAAAAGGAGAATTAGCAATCGTTCACAAAAGAAAATTACCACAAAAACAAAGGTCCTTGATACCTAAATTACCCATCCGTCTAAAAAATACAAAACACTACCAACTTTCCCTAACAAAATATAACGAAAAATGCGAGTTTTCTGTACTTTCTTATTTGTTGGTACATATAAGATGATTGCAGACTATAAACGTGAGTGTATACAATATACATAGCCACTAAACCGTCCAAGTTAGGAATTTCGTTCAAGGGCATACTTAAACTATAAATGAAGGCGCATTTCAGGAATTTTAAATATGCAGGTGTTCCAAAAAAGAATTTGACAAGCCAAAGTCGACTTTTTTTGAATGGAAAGTCCAAAGTCCGAAATATTTTAGCATATTTATAGCCCCCTTAGCAGCCTTTGTTCTTGGCTAAAATATTAAAGTTCTAAATCCTTGATTTGCGAGCAATACATTATTATTGAAAAAAATATAGTTTACATTAATTTACTTAATAACATTCGCCGATTAGGCGAGTGCAGTTTTTATAAGAAAATAGGGCCTTGTTGTAGAAGCTTGAAGGAACCTCTTGTCCAATTTTAGTAGTTTACCTATGTACAGGGTCTTTTTTTATTATTGTCCCACTTTTTAATTGTCATATCTCCTTTATTACTTGAGATATTCGCCTGAAATAAAAACAGGTAGACCGTACTCCCAAGTTTTGTTCTGAACCTTACTCCCAGCGATCACCGTCGGATCTTAAGCGCTGTGGATGCAACTTATATTCATAACTATTGGCTACCATTTGCTTTAACACAAAAATCTGGTCTGTTGTCGATCTATTGGGTCGGAAACCTGCTTGATATTCTCCAATGTTTGCTTCTGCTATGGTTTTTATTCTGGAGTTAATTATGTGTGCAAATATCTTATATGCAACATCTAGCAATGCTATGCCCCTATAGTTATCACATCTGGTTCGCTCTCCTTTCTTGTGGATTGGGCACAACGCCGCCTCCCTCCATCTCTCGGGCATATTCTCACACGTCCATGCTTCCTGTATAATTTCAAAAATCTTCTCTTGCAGTTTTTCTCCACCTTTCTTATAAACTTCTGCCGGGATACCATTCACTCCAGGGCTTTTATTGTTCTTCATAGCGTTCAAAGCTGTCGTCATTTCTTCTCTCGGTACCTAGTGGTTCTACTTCTTGATCTTCAACGTTATTTCTCTGTACACCCTCGGCCTCTTCTATATCTGGACCTTCCCCATTTCCAGTGTTTAATAACTCGCTGAAATATTCCGCCCATCGGTCAATTCTTTCTGTTCCAGACACTAATTCTCATTCTTTGTTCTTGCAGTATATTGTTCTTGGTTGGAACCCTTTTTTTTTGTTTCTTTGCTTCTTGATAAAAATTCCGTATTTCCCTAGTTTTATAGTTGCGTTCTAAATTCAGAAGTTCGCACTCCAAAGCTTCCTTTTGTTTTTGCCTACAGATCTTCTTAGCTATTCTTCTTCTTTCCTCGTACTCTTTCTTATTATGTTCGTTTTGGCTTTCAAGTTTTTCACAAATATTATAAATTTTCTTGCTCGCCTTTTACGTCGAGTATAAAATTGAGAGTATATTTAAAATTGAAAATTGATGTGCCAAAACGGCACTTTCCGTGGGTCGATTGCCTCCAAACATTTTTTAGCTCTTTGACGTATAATACAGTCTCCATGTACAAAATTTCAGCGAAATCGGTCCAGAGGTTTCGGCTGTATCGTGTTTTTAAAGTACGTTAACAATCCCGAATATTTCAATTTTTGTCAAAAAGGCACTAAGAGTGAATATATTTTTAGAAGCAGAATTTGAGAGCCTTTCTTATGGTGACGTGAAAAATGGGGGTTTGCATTTAAAATTTAAAAGTTAATGTGCCAAAATGGCATTTCCGGTTGCACGATTGGCTCCAAAAGCTTTCCAGATCTAAGTTGGGTTATGAGATGCCTACGTACCAAATTTCAGCCAAATCGGTCCAGTAGTTTTGGCTGTGGCGTGTTTACAAACGTACGAACGTACGAACGTACGTACGTACGAACGTACACACAGACACATTTTAAAAACCACTTTTTTGGGTTCCTGAGACCTCAAAACGCATACATCCGGTCTTATCTCGAATTCGAAAATTTTAGTGATTGCAGTAACCTCCCATTTTTTTTAAATTGTGATGGGGTTGGGGAGGTTGAAAACACGTTTCATAAGGCCAATTATTATCGCACGAGGATGTTTGGACAACGAGGGCGAAAAGTCCGAGTTTTACAAAATCCGAGTGCGATAAGAGCCTTATGAAACACATTTTTTATACAATTTTTTCTATTTCCGATACCCAACTTGTTAGAAAAAAAAATAGTTTTCCATTTTCAAAGACAGGTCAATGTTCGCTTGACAGTTGGCGATTGTTGGACACAATCGTTGTCTAGGTTACGATGTAAATAAAAGCCGTGCTCTAATAGAGCTCATTAGAGAACGCGTTTGGGTGCTATAAAGTTTTCATTAGGAAACCGAAATGCAAAATAGTATATTAAAAAACACGTTTTATAAGGCCAATTATTATCGCACGAGGATGTTTGGACAACGAGGGCGAAGAGCCCGAGTTTTACAAAATCCGAGTGCGATAAGAGCCTTATGAAACCCGTTTTTTATACAATTTTTTCTATTTCGGATACCCAAATTGTTAGAAAAAAAATTGGTTTTCCATTTTCAAAGACAGGTCAATGTTCGCTTGACAGTTGGCGATTGTTGGACACAATCGTTGTCTAGGTTACGATGTAAACAAAAGCCGTGCTCTAATGGAGCACATTAGAGAACGTGTTTGGGTGCTATAAAGTGTTCATTAGGAAACCGAAATAGAAAATAGTATATTAAAAAACACGTTTCATAAGGCCAATTATTGTCGCACGAGGATGTTTGGACAACGAGGGCGAAAAGCCCGAGTTTTACAAATTCCGAGTGCGACAAGAGCCTTATGAAACGCGTTTTTTATACAATTTTTTCTATTTCGGATACCAACTTGTTAGAAATAAGAAAATATTCATTTTCAAAGACAGGAGTCAATGTTCGCTTGACAGTTGGCGATTGTTGGACACAATCGTTGTCTAGGTTACAATGTAAACAAAAGCCGTGCTCTAACAGAGCTCATTAGAAAACGCATTTGCGTGTTATAAAGTGTTCATTAGGACACGGAAATAGAAAAAATATATTATGCAAAAACTACAGAAAAATAGAAAAATAGAAAAATCAGGGTTTTTATGGGCGAACCTTTATACATACAATACTTATATCAAAGTCGCTCGGAATAAGAATCCAGACTTTCACTTCACGTCAATATACAGGGTGTTATTTTAAAGAAATAAATTGAATATTAAACTGACTGTTGACTTTTCAATTGCAGAATTTTTCCACAACACTCCTAATTGTTGCGAAATTAGACATGAATGTAATCTCATTAGTCGTCAAATAGTGACAAAACCACGGTTGTGTAGACACATATTTGGAGAACAGAAAGAGAAGCAACCGCAATCTTTGAATAAAAATCTGTAAACAAGGAAGCTTTAGAATTTTAGACAACAATTTTTTTTTAAAATGATATACCATTTTAAATTTTGGACTCAGTCGGTTTGATAGTCAATTTTTTCTTTAAAAGAACTTCATCTATTATGATGGCGATAAGTGAAAGTCCGGATTCTCGTTCCTAGTGACTTTTTCAGTCCGCAAAATATACTAAGGAGTACCTAATTTATCTTAAAAAAAATCCGGCCCCCTTTCCCGAACGAGTCACCCATGGGTCATCAAAATATCCTCAACTTACTCTTTAGAATCGAAAACAAGCTGGTATACACTTCAAATGTTTGTTGCCTCTAACAAAAAGTGTAACTGAATGTCGAGGAGAAAATTAATGAAAAATCGTGATTTTGGCGACCTCTAACGGAAAAACTGGTTATAGGATATGGGTGGCCTTAACATTTTTTGTTTCAGAATTGAATGGGCTACAACATATCAAAAATTCAACTAAAACCACTGAGATCACTTTTCCATTTAAATTGTGCGCCCTTTACAGTTTTTGTATAAATTCACAGTTTTTGTGTAAATTGACAGTTTTTCTTCTGTTTACACATTTATTGTGATAATTTGAAAATAAAAAAAGAGAAAAATGTGGCACTTCTACGCTTCCTTAGAAATACCTCCTTTTCACGTATGGTAAGAGACGTATCATTGTGAGGAGGCAAGCCAAAAATCTTTGGGTAAAGATTAATGGCGGCAGATAGTGTCAGTCGTTTCCGGGAAAATCAGGGCATTATGCAAATGCCGCTTTGATTCATTAGCCACAAGTGTCCATTAGAGCCGCTTAGCGATTGTTCAGCACGTGGTGTGACAGGTGCATTTTTCTACCAGGTAACAATAGAGAACACACACGTGCTCGAGGACTTATTAGGGCTGTTGCAAGCGTAAGCGTGCTGTGCACGTCCTCCTCAAGAACGACAGATTTGTAAATAGCATGCAAATAATATCGATGGAGTAATGTGTAATTGGTCGACCGCTAATCTCGCTTTCGTTGCTCTAGAAAGCACGTGCCTAAAGAACTTTCGACGTAATCTGCCTTGATGCAAATTGTAATTTCGGTTACATAAGACAATTCGATTTTTTTTCCAAGTCGAGTTACGCTCGACTAGCTTCAGCGATGCGGGCTTTGAAGCTCCGAGTACTATCCGCGATGGTGTTGCCAGCAGGTGGCAATTTTCACGTCCAACTCCTACCATTAATTAAAGTCGGAGCAGAAGGGCACTCGGGGTCACCGCTAGTTATACCTACCACCGAGATTTTTCAGCAAATAAATTAACAGGCGTTTCAGGAGCTAGGAATTAGGCATTGAAATCTCCGCTAATTATTATGTAAGCAGAATTATAGTGGTCCCAATCCAAGGATATCAACTATCCTCGATTTCTGTCATTCTTATCGAAGAAGAGATAACATGACATTATTTTAATTTGTCAAATCAGGTTTTCCATTGCTTTTAATTCAGACATTGACCATGAAAACCTACACGAAAATTTATTGTCTCAACCTTTGGTCGTTAAACTATAATCCGACAGTGGCGTGCGCTTTTTAAATCCACCCACGCACCTGATTTCCGCTAATTATTATCCTGTTTATTGGTTTAATATGTTTAGTGTTCTCGTAGGCGCAACAATGATTATTACTTTCTAATAGTAGGCAAGGCTCATCCTAATTGAGTTATCTTTATTAATAAACACTGAGTTTAATGTTGGAACCTACGCATACAGAGCAGAGCACGGTAAGGCTCTCGTGTAGGATTTTTCATTCATTGTTCAGGATCTGTAGAATTGTTAAATCAACATAATTTCGTATGCGGCCGCGCACCCAGCATTATTGGTTTAACTCGTTCGCCCCCAGCTGAGATTTACTGCTTTCATCCTGGATTAACACAATCACAATTTGAATAATATAAATTCGAACGTCCATAATAATTTATTGTCGGGCAGGAGTGAGGAAATCGCTGTTTATTGCCGATATCCTGCCAGTGGTTCTCCTCCCGTCACTTTCCAAAACACTTTGTGGCGAAAAATGTTCAACGGGCGCATCCACCATTTCTCTAGCTTCAGCGGAAACGGAGCTTTGGCCAAGGCCGATTAAGTTTGAAAACAATCGGCAAACGAAAACTAGCTGATGGGTGTAATCAAGGTAAGTTTCTATGGAATTTGTAAGGTAAGTATACCTGATTAGTATTTCAAGTTTAACTCAATACATATTGCAATTAGGTGCCGTTAGGGATTTTAATAACATAAAATGCTGACTACAGGGTATCCCTCGACGAGCGTCAGTTAGCCGTATCTGGAGCACTGTTTATACTTTATAGCATCGTCATGAAAATTTGAGCACATGGGTTTCAATTAATTTTGAATCGACGTAATGGCGAACTTATACCGGAAATAGGTACTAACTTCCTTATTTTAAATGGAATACCCCGTATAGTATGATATTTTTGGAGTCTACGTTTAATTCTAGGTGAATTTTTACTAAGAATTGCTATGCCAAAAATCAACCGTCTTTGAGAAAATCAAGAATTTTGCTTCTTTGTATGTGCAGGTCTAACTTCAAAAAGCTGTAACATCCTGACAGTATGAAATGAGAAAACGATATTAATTTGGCATAAAATCTAATGTAGGGTGTATCCGCCCCTGGACTCAAATTGTGTCAAATACATACAGGGTGTTCTCTGCAAATTTTTAAACATCATCAACTTCATTGGTCAAAAAGTCAATTTCTTTAAATGGAATGCTCCAACTGTTTTATGGCATATCGATGCAGAATTTAATTGTCTATCATTTTAATCTACATCATTGTGTTTGCCATATTTAAATACAGTTTTTGCGATATTTCTAAGTATTTGGAATTTGACCAAAATTTCATATTTAGCCCGATTTTATAAACATATTGTTAGCTATGAAAATGTAATCCTCTCTTAATCCTGTTTTATTTAATGCCATGTAAGTTGCTACTGTTGCTGTGGAAGAACCTTGGCGAGAACAAGTAATTCAAACCGCTCAATATGAAATTTTGGTCAAATTCCAAATATCACAAAAACTGTTTATTTAAATACGGCAAACATGCAGATTAAAACGATAGACAATTAAATTCTGCATCGATGTGTCATAAAGTAGTCGGGGCATTCCATTTGAAATAAATAAGTTAGTACCTATTTTCGGTATAATCGGAAGCGCGCCATTGATGAAAATATTTTACGTCGACTTAAAATTATTCGAAACCCCTGCGTGTGCGTACAAATTTTCATGCCGATGCTAGAAACTGTTCTCCAAATACGGCTAACTGACGCTAGTCGCGGGATACTCTGTATACAGGTTGTCTTTTTTAAACTTCCCACCCTGAATATCTTTGGACGTAAAAATTATATTGAATTGAAATAAACCCTGGTCGTCACAGCACATAGGGGGAAACCTGCGCGTATATTGTGAGATTTTTTTCCACTTTCGGTTTAACCGGAAATGAACTTAATTTTGTTTTTTCAAATGGAATTACAGTTTTTTCTCAATGGAATCTACGATTTTTCCTGAGTTAGATACAAGTATCATCTTGACCGGAGGTGGAGCCCGGCCATCCTAAATTTTCAAAAACATCGAAGAAATCGGTGAAAAAGTGAAAAACTGAGATTTTTCAAAAAACGCAAAAACCGTCAAGATCGTTTTTTGATGCGAATTCATCTGTGCAATTACATTTTCTTTTTTCTGTCTTTATTTCATTATTTTATAAGAAACGAGATCTATGGGAGGCTTCAATTTCCAGTTAAACCGGAAGCTGAAAACAAATATCAGACTGTATACAAATACCAGATACCTACATTTCTAAAAAAATAGAGAAAAAAATCCACCCGTTCCTTTAAGTGTTACAGTAAAACCAGCAAGATTTCTAGGTCCAGAACCAGTTCATATTCCATGTTCTCTAGTATAACTTTTGAATGAATGGTAGATTTTTGCATCAGTAAAGGGCGTTAACACAATTTAAAATTTGACCATAAAAGACGCTGGAAGGAGAACGGATTTAGAAAAGCTTTGTAACACCGGGTTGGTAATGAAGGGGGGCTGCCGTTTGAAATTTTAAAGTTGGGGTTGGGGGGGTTTAGGGGGTGTGATAATTGATAAAATAGCACCCATCACAGATTACTGGCCCCCCTCGAAATAAAAATAGATCTGTCCGTACATTTTTGAGAAAAGTGACTCCAAATGTGAAAAAATCAGTCTGCTTCGTTTTTGTTTGACCGCGCGATTAAAACAGAGGAATGAGAGAAATGATAAGAAATGCAAAGAAGTAGGTATATGAAGAGGAAAAAGTTGTAAGTAAATGTAGAGAAAACTAAGATGATAATGATATTCAGAAAACAAGGCGGTATGAATAATGTGGGGAATAGGGGAGAGAGGGAAGAACAGGGGGAGGTGGAGAGACTGCAGGAAAAGTATACAGGGTGTCATTGGATCATGGTACACCCCCCTCCCTTTTTTCCTTAATTTTTTGGAGTTGAATTTTGAGATTTGGGCATCGAATGTACTTATCAAAGGCCACTTTCTGACATAATAACCAAATTTTTTCAATTTCCTGTTTTGCCGTAAGTGGCATCAGCTTTTGATTTTCAAATGGAACAGCCTGTATATTACAACATTTTTGGAATCATTTTCGAACTAGAAGGTTCTGATCCCTCCCATGTTATTCTAATGGACCATATTAAATCAAGAAAATTAAGTCACATGAGAATCTTTAAAATTTTTGAATCATGAGGGCGTTAAGTCTGCCAAAACGATTTTGGTCTCAAAACTTGATTTTTTCAAACGGTACCATGATGGTACCGATGCACCATTTGAAAATAGATTTAATAAGGCGGAACCAAAACAATTGACGTTTAACGCATTTACTGCTGCTGTTAAAATAAAATGTCAAAACAAGGCATCAAAGCCACCTACGATGGTAGAATTATTTGTAACAACCCTGCAGGTATATATTGCTATTATTCAGTAAAATTGTGTTCTTTTATTCTTCTCTGCGTCTAATTTCCATTAGGATTGGTTTGGTACCAATTGCAAAATAGGCAGATGGGTAGATTAATGGTACTTTACCATTTCAAAAGATTAAGTTTTCATGGAAAAATCGTTTTGACAAACTTTACTCCCTCATAAGTAAAATATTAATGTTTTTCATGTGGTTTCAATTTCTCCTGCGTTACCATGATTCACTAGAATAACATGGGAATAACCTTCTAGATTGAAAGAAAAAACTGGCCTCAAAAATTATTTTCACACTTGAAATGTCACTTGTGATATACAGGTTGTTCCATTTCAAAATAAAAAGTTGGAAGCACATTAGAAGAGTGGAAAGACCTTTTAACAAGTTATTTTTTTTATATTTCGGTACGGCTGGACAAAGTGAGGGAGATGATATCTTTTCTACTCCTAACCTTCCTTTTCGGGCCCTCGAGCTGGCCCATGCCTGATAAATAAAAATTATTACGAAATATGCCAGAATCGTTTATCCTGACAAAATTAGGGAAAGTAAAAGTAGAAGATTCTTTGGCTGTTAGTGTTGCATAACCCCGATTGTATTTATATCGTCCAGTTCCAATAATTGACCACCGATGATAATAAATCATGCAGCCTAGTTTTTAACCGGAATTCTCTTCGGTTAGTCGTGTGATTTATGCCAGCGCACACCGGCACGTCAAAAAACTGTGTGCAATCCCCCTAATTGGGTCCCGATTTTGATTGATGTTGTCGATTAAAGATGAGGACGTATAAATATTGGAAATGCTCAATAAGCATAACGATTATAAATAGGTGTTGTCCCTTTAACATGATTTTCCATGCATGATTAACAAGAAGATGGCGGTGACCTGACCTGGAGGTACTGCCGGTAGAATTTTGCATCTTCATGGCACCACGCCCAGCAAAGCTTCCGCAATCCGTCGCTTATGCTTTTATTATAATATGCTTGAACGCATGTAGCTCAGAGCCGATCGCAAATCAAACATCTCCATGTTGCATGCACACTCCTTCGATAAATAACAATATTTCTAAATCCACCATAAACCGCAAGGTATCTATTGTCGACTCTATGGTAGCCACACGATCGTGATTTGGATTTCTACAACTTCATCTTATATAATTGCGTTTTTCGATTATGAATCGCAATAGTTTTCCTTCGGACACTTACCATAAGACACCCCGACGATATCTTAATCTCAACTTTCAAATGGCCACTTAAGTAACATTGTAAACCATACTTGAGTGCATTTTAACGATCGCAATAATCTGCAGCAGACAAGATGAAGATACTTTAACATCATCAAGAACATTAATTAAACTACGAAGATTTTTTCCAATCTTCTACAATAAACACATGGTCATGGTCGGTCACGTGCTCGACGTAGGCTGCAGGAAGGCATCATTTTGTAGGTGAAATTTTTATCAACTTTTATTGCCTTGGAGATAAAGTCATAAAATGAATGTCCTATCCTTATGACTAAATTTGGACATTATCTATGGTAATTTATACAAAAATTTTGGAAATTGCGCTACCTACAGTGCAATTTTATGTCGATTATAAATAAATTCCAAATTGTTGACATTCTGCATTTTATTTCAAACGTCCACTTCCAAGGCGTTGCTTTATTTAGGGTGCAGCTTGGTATGTTGATGTTGCGGCTCTCATAACTTACCTTTGAAAATTCATTAGCTGTATGAAAAGAATAAAAAAATAAGTATAAATTATGGGGGGATAGGCATGCTGATCTGGATGCATGTAATTCCGTAATTTTTTTAGTGCGTCAGAAAAAAAACAAACTCTCATTCGGATGAAGATATCGAAAATTAAGGAAAAGTTGCTCAGAATTAAATTTTGACTTCATATTCGCACTTTACATTTTTTGAAAATGAAAATGTTTAAAAAAAATGGGGCTGGAAACTCCCCAAAACGTAGATCTTTGATTTTTGTGCAGATTAGTCAATTGAACGCGAAAATTTTCAGACTTCTCGCCATTATTGTGACTAACTTCACACTTCTCTGACAAATTCCATCACTATAGGTACCATCTTCCTTTTAAGGCTAATATTCCGTCACAGTTACTGTCACTAATTGTAACTTTACGTCATAATCTACTCCTATTTTCCGCCGAAGTGGTAGAAACTGTGAATACATTTTTAGAACCATAATTTGATCATCTCTCTAACGGTGACATAAAAAAGGTGGTCGAGAAGGAAGCCTTGAATTTAAAATTTTAAAATCGAATTTTTCGGTTCTTCGACTCGTAAATACAATCTCCACGTACAAAACTTCAGCCAAATCTCAGAAACGAAAATTTGTATCTAACCTAAAGAAAAGGAAACGAAAATATGAGTCTCACTTCAATTTAAGTGGGACACACTGTAAATGTTAGGATGATAATACTAAATGAAAATGCCTTAAAAATAGATGTTTATAATGAAAGAAAGTTATTTATTTAGGTATGAAGAGGACAGGGAGGTTCTCATTTTTTTATTATCTGCTGAGACGTAGCCGAGGAAAATAACAATATGACCCATAAAAAGGAACTTCAATGACGACTACTGGCTGTTTAATGTAACTTATTCAGAATACTTAATACTTTTATGTATTAGTAAAGGCATAACCATAAATAGCCTATGATCACGGTTTTCGATATAAAAAAGAGAAACATGTGGAGGGACCCACATCCTATACTATTTTTCAAGATAGCGGCTGACGCCGATTTGTCAATATACCTACTTTTATATGTTGAACAGTCGATCGAAAAATCGAATCGCCAAAAACATCAAATCTTTACGTTTTATTTTCTTGCATTTCTATATTGACAAATTCTGTGAAAAAGTAGACATTTCTCCGAGATTGAAAATTTTTTGCGTTGAAATGTATTTTACCCTTCTGCTCAGTTTAAAAAATTGGCAGTTCCGGAGACTGTGGAAACTTCTACTTTTTCCCAGAATTTGAAAACGTACAGATCGTGAACCAGCCATATGATCAGGTTATCGCTAAAGGTAGGTTCTATCGATCGAAGGCGCCCATTTATCGCAAGGTCAAGGTCAAGGAAGCTTATCGCACTTAAAATAACATTTTTCAAAAAAATGGTATCTACATCTAAGGTTTTCGACCCTATCATTGACCTTATCGCCATTATTACAAAGAAATTAAATCGTTTTCGTTTTTAGACACTTTTTGTCACGATTGTATACGTCTGAAACTTCCTCACGTCTTGCCCTCTCTTTTGGTCTGGAGCCTCAGACTCACTCAGTCAGACTTCTTGACTACACAAGACGAAAACAGTGTTTTGTCGCGTTTGTGTTTTAAAGTTGAAAGCAGCATGGAATTTACCCGAATTTACTAGCTATACTTTAACCACAATGTTAAATTTAAATAAAAATAGAATAAAAATCAACCACTGACCCTATTTAAAACCTTTCAGTTATTCGTTGCGTGCAACTCCTCGAAAAAACTCCGCTTTAACAATTTAAAACGTGAACGCTGAGTAAACGGTTGAAGATATAACAAAATATATAACAAAATCATAAATAGGAGAATTGTTGGCTACGAAAAGGTCTACCAAAACTAAGAATAGCCCACAACAAACAGTCAAACCGATTTTTACAAAAAATTAAAACACAAAAACAATTATTGTAGGCTACCTTACCTATCATAGATACTTATATGTTGTCGCGGACTTTTTTGTAGATCTATTTGTTGCCAACAATTCTTCTATATAAGATTTTCTTCCATCTCCAAACATTTAGGCATAGCATTCGCAAAAGAAGCGCACTTTTTCTCCGGATTTATCGGACGCGCTCCCTATGTAAACGTAGGCGTAGACCGCCGTAGACGTATAAATCTGGATATAAAGTAATCAACCGATTTGCCCCAAAATCGCATCATCATCTACATGGTGCTCATTGAACGTCTACGGCAAATTTCATCTCGATATCTTCAGTAGTTTCGACTGCAGCGTGTTTTTGATGATTTTTTTGCCAAAGGTCACTAGTACATTTTTGGAAGCAGAATTCGAAGAGCATTCATATGGTAACGCGAAAATGGGGGTTTGTATTTAAATTTTTAAAGTTCATGTGCCAAAAAGACACTTTCCCTGAACCGAGGTAGCCCCAAAGCCTAATCATCACCTACAAATTGTAAACTGAGTGTGTGTGGCAAATTTTATCTCGATACACAAAAACAATTGTTGTAGGCTAACTATCAATTTTTGGTAGATCTATTTGTTGCCATCAATTTTATTCCATCTTCGAACGTTGAGGCAACATTCGTAAAACGTTCGCAAATGAAGCAAACGTTCGCAAATGAAGCAAAAAGCGACCTTTTTGTCCGGGTTTATTGGAAGCGCTCCCTGTGTAAACGTAGGAACTATGGGAGGGAGGCCCATAGAGACGTATGCTCACCGAACGCGTGTGTAAAATTTCATCTCGGTATCTTCAGTAGTTTAGGCTGTTACGTGTCTGATAATTTTTTTGCGAAAGGGCACTAAATGTTAATACTCTTTTGGAAGCAGAATTCGAAGAGCTTTCCTATGGTGATTTGTAAAATGTAGAATTTTAGTTGATATGTCAAAATGGCACTTTCCGCGAGTCGATTTCGGTCAAATCGGTCCAGTCGTTTGGGCTGTAGCGTGTTTACAGACGCAGACAGACATTTTTGGGTTTCCAGGACCATAAAACATAAAGATTTCATGTTTTTGGAGATTCGATTTTTCTGAATTTTCCGATCGATTCCAGTAACTGCTCCGTGGAGCGTAGAAGTTAAAAAACATTGCCTTATAATTATTTCCACATTTGCTTAAAACAATGTCTAATGTACTAACTATTACTGACAATTTATTGCAAAATACTGACAATTATAATACCGACAAAAAGTTGACTATAGGACAGACGAAATAAATAGTTCTCATTCGGCTATTCGTTGTAATATTAACCCACTTTGGAGACAAAGAAATAAAATCGTCTACAAAAAAACGCTGATTTTTCCTGAAAGAATCTTTTAATCAAAAACTACCTAAAAAGGATCTCCGCAAACACTTTTTCGCCTTCGCGTCGCTAATTAAATCGGATTTAATAGGAATCAAGGTTGAAAATTTTTGCAAAATTCGCTTTTTTGGTCCAATTAGGCGATGCCGTTTTATGGGAAAACCGACACAAACGAGATGCAAGCTATCACCCGGTTACACGTTGAAACTCTTTTGTAATATCCACGACGTCTTTTTATGGTAGGTGATGCGACTTTTTACGTCAATATAATCACCGACGTTCGAGTATTTGTCATAGTAATAAGATCCGTAATTGTGTATGATCCACGTTCCAAAGGCAGACGCTCTAGTTTAGGTAGCACAAGGTCGATGAGTTTTTCGTTTATGGTTAGGATGTGTGACTCCGTAATTGTTTCAGTAATGCGTCTTGCATTAATTCCACAAGTTTACCTCATAAATCACTTCTTGGTTTTATTAAATTTTATTTGAAATAAATATTATTTCCAAGGGACGGGTTCTAAGAGCCATTTTTGCGAAATTCGTTGGTTGCAGTCGGTTATAACTAATCCTTCCGTGAATTTAACTGAATCAGAAACGTCCAAGCATTTTTGGTTAGTTAAATGTCGAATTTCCTGTTTCTGAAAATAATTGTTCAAAAAAAATTCGATTCTAATCTAAATCTTACCTCTTTGTCGTATACCCATTTTTGTCGACTATACCCACTACAGGCCATAATCCTGACTTTAGATGGTCCAATTACAACCTTCTCAGGTGCATCCAAACAGATTGAGTCATCAGTCATTATAAAACCTTCAGGAGTCATCACAAACATCTCCAAAATCAGATCCTCACCAACGCATTGTTCCAATTTAGCTATTCCCATCGGTTGATTCGACATTGTCCTTTTTTGTGGTTTAATCAAACATTTTTCTTCACCGACGTTTCTAATTTTGCCAAAAAACCGATCATCTTTAGGAAAAAAATGTTGAGGCCAAACATTATCCAAATACCACTCAAAATTTTTGCATTTAAGTCTCTCCCTCAGCTCTAGTCTCGAAGTTACATTTTGCAAACTTCTGACTTCTTCTGCTGCTGAATTATACTTGAAATAGAAACTCTTCCATTCGTCCATCCACACCAAAGCAACTCTTGCGAGGTTCGAAAAAAGAGTTTTGTTGATTCCTCCAGGAAAGGAGTACGGAGAGGTTTTTCGAAATAAATGTCCAACTCTCGAACAGGGAGCTATTTGAACCTTGCCCCCGCATTGCCAGACCCTGAAAGACATCTCCAGATTTTCGCCACCCCAAATATTCATCCCCTCGTCGTAACCTCCAATGTCAAAAAAGTAGTTTCGGTCTATGGCGAATAATCCTCCGGCCATTGCAGGAGTGTTGAAAGCCTGCGTGGCGTCCTTTTTTCGGACCCCCAATTCTCTTCCTCCGAGAGTGTACCATCGAAATTGGAGGTTCCAGTTGAAAGCTCCCCAGTGAAGCTCGAAGCTTTTGATGTAGGCAAAAGTGTCGTCGTTGATAATGTCGATGACTGGGCAAACTACGGATTTAGGGTCGGTTTTGATCACAGATAAAAGGGGTTCCAACCAGCCGAGGGTGCACTCGCAGTGGGCGTCGAGGAAGGTTAAAACAGGGCCTTCGGCGACTGAGGCGCCTTTCAGTCTTGCCTTGATTAAACCTATTCTCGATTTAGATCTGAGGATTCTGGTGGGGACTGGCAGGGTTTCTGCGTAGTCTTCGAGAGGCTTTTTCAGGAAATCTGAAAATATAAAGAATTTATTGAAAAAGAAACAAAAAGTAAATTTTTAATTTTTATGATGAGAAACAACTTAGGGCCGTTACACTAAACGTTACTTATCGTTTAAGTCCAACTTGAAAATTAAGGGTGACGGTTTCCTTATGGGAAAAATGACATTCTTGTCTTAATATGAAGCTCCTCAAGATTAAGTAACGTTGGTGAATTTGCCACTAACAATATTAGGGATAACTTGTAATGTTTGTGCAATAATAAGTTGATACTAATCAATGTCGTTTGTTTCAAAATAAATCAAATGAAGGGAGCTTTGTAAAACAAGAGTTTGACAGTAATAACAGTTAAAGTGTCAAATACTTGTCTTAGAAAGCTCCCTAGAAATTAGGAATTTATTTTGAAATACATGGTATTTATTAGACATGTAGTTTATTTTGAAAAAGGGCCCTGCTGGAAAAAAGTAAAAAAATCACTTTTGTGAAGTTTAAAAAAGTCAAAACCACTGTAATTTTCAATCCAGAAACCTGAAACTCTGCATTTCATATGAATGAATGTGTGTAAATTGAATTTCAAAAAGTTGAAAATATTTAATGTTTTGATTATAAAGATCGAATAAGGCCGTATTTTAACAAAGTGTTTAAAAATAATCAATTCCTATAGTGAAATGCGAAGATCAAATTTCCTTTGCACCTATAATAAGTATTAAATATGCCTGCAAAGTCTTGATAAAGTCAAAGAATGTTTTCTTGTTTTCCATTAATTACATAAATCCCAAGAAACTGAACCAAGGACCCAAAGTATATTTTTTTCATCAAAATACCTCTCCGTTTATGTTTCTTCTGGACACAGAAAGTGTAAAAAAATTTAGTCTTAAATCAATTTTGAAATATTATCAGAACCTATCTTTGATTAAGTCTTTCATATTTTGTTCCTAATTTCTTGAGTTATCGCACAGAATGAAAAAATCAATAATTTACTGTTATTTTGGCCGATCTAGGCTAGATCGTCTTGAATGCGCCACCCGGTATAGGAACTTGGATATCATTCATGCTCATCCTACCTATTTTCGAAACTAAATCTTTGTTTTTTACTTGCTTGTTATAAAATTTTGCACACATAGCCAATATGTTCGTAATTTTACGCTAGTGCGATGTCTTGCCATAGTTCCTGAGATATTGGACATGCCTATTTTTGGCGATTTTTTGACCACCTCCGAATATTTTTTTAAAGAAGTAGATACAAACGTATTATCTGCCATCTTTTGAGTAGAACATGTGGATAAAAATTTTGCGCCAAAATACTAAAGTAAGATCCTGCATGGTTTCAAAAACACGACAGCGGCTAGCGCTCTTTCGACGTTTTTCGCAGTGGTAAAGTGTTGGCGCCCCCTTAAACAATATCAGCACATATTTCCCAACATTTAACTGATTTTTTTTTAAAAATTACCAAAAATTCGATAAGTGTCCATAACGTAAATAATATACCTACTGAATACTGCTACTTAAGAATAACAAAAATGACAAAAACACTTAACCGCATAGCATAAGAAGCTGAAGAATCGGTGTGTTAAAAAATCTTCCAATTGCCTTTCTTTTGATATGCAAACTCGTCCTATTTAGCAAAATTTACAATGTTAAATCCACTTTAGAAAGTTAGATCTCCAGAAGAGAATCAATTGGAGGGTGGGAAAAGCAACAGTTTTTGAAAAAGTCAAAGTATCAAAAGTGCTAAAATTAATAAAAGCACTTCGCTCATTTCGGAGAAAAGTAGCTAGCCATAAATGGAAATGTTTTAAAAGTGTGAGAATAACGAAGAGATTAACAAAACAGCAGAAACAAAACTAGTGGAAAAAGTAATTGATTTAAATTTTTTTCAACACTTGGCAGTTATTGAACTCTTCGGTCGGGACTCGGGATTATGAAAAATTTTGTATGTAACACGTGGGAAAAATCATATTCCTTACTCTTTACAGAACTCGGTTTCGCCTCGCTCTGCAAGAAGCATACGAGTAAAGAAAAAAAATTTCCCACTTGTTAAAATAGATATTTACCTGCCAATTCCAGATAGAAAATGCATCATATTTTCGCACTATTGCGAAAAGTGCATTACAGGGTGAGACATTTCGTATACTCGCTGGGTGGTAAATGAAGTTAATCTAATAAAATTTCGTATTTTTTTCCAATCAACGCAGCAATCTGTTTGACGACTAAACCTTTCAAGCAGGTTATGAAAAAACATCAAATTTTTTCCAGTGATTATTGCCATATCTAACGAACGGGTAAGCAAAGAAAAACAACTCTCCTGTCACTTTTATTTTCGCTATATTAACTTTTCAGCGATATTTTTCAGTCTTATACAGGGTAGCTGTGGGTCAGGGCTCGGAGCTCTCAGTTATCTTTCAAATAATGTAGCACCATCCTTGTCCCTCTTAGGAACTAATTTTGATACCATTATTTTAAACCAATGGGATTTCATTAACCACATGACGGACGGTTGGGTTTGGACAAGATTCAAGATCGTCATTTTTTTCCAAGATTTTAAATTAATCCACGTCTCAATTTTTTGCGAATTTTCCTCCAATGCCACAAATTATTGAATAATTCAGAATTGAATGCCTAGAGATGATGGAAAATTAGTGGATAATTTTGTTTAAGTTGTAAATTACCTATGCATTCTTATGCTCTCTATGCATAGCTATGGTCTGATTTAAGTTGTAAATTAAGCAGATTGACATCTTAAATTGCATAATTTACCACTTAAATAAAAATGCCCACCTAGTTTTTAAAGCCTTTTAGTTAAAAATTATGCATGGTGCTATGTAAAATCTAATTGTTCTCATAACTAGGTACGTCGTGTATAGGAAAAATATCGTTCAAAATGTAAAGCAGATCCAGGTTTGAAAACAAAAACTAAAAATTATGTTTCTGTTACCTCTTTCGCTAGCATCATCGACCAAAATGATCTCCTTCAGCAGCTCTCTTGGAGAGCGATTAATAACGCTCCAGACGGTTCTCAAAAGAGTGGACCAGGCCTCATTGTGGAAAACGATTATAATACTGGTTTTGGGATAAGTGCTAAAGTCTTCAAACAACCCAACACACCTAAAACTCTCAAATAATTTTGCGGCAAACTTTAAAAACCTAACTTTTTTCTTCTATAATCAGGCAGAGTTCGATTAAGAGGAATCCTGTCACTCGCCAGGAGGTTAAATCGATTTATTTGGAAATACTGCTGCATTTTTATCAAATCCCTCGGCTCGATTAGAACGGGGTTTCCATTTCTTCCAGCTTCCGGTCTTGGATTGAAATTATTGGTATTGATCATGTCGTATGTTGCGTTGGGTATTTTGTGAACAGGGTTGCCAATATAATGTCCTACTACTACTCTTACCCCATTTTTGTCGACATATTCCTCCTGGTTAGCCCTGTTGGAACGTCATTTAACGAATTATTTTTTAAAAGTTCTTACCTGTAGATGTGTTTAGGGTGAATTTCTGATTTTCGATGAAGTTGATTACGTCTATAAATGGTTACTATCACAATTGTAATTATTATAAAAATCACAGGAAATATTCGCCTGCATCTTCGCAGCGGCCCAGGCATCATTGCGACCCTACAATAAAACTATTTTGTTTATAAATGAAATGCAGACGCGGACAAATCGATAACCTTTGACGCGGTATGAAATAAATTTAAAAAAATATATTACAAATTTAAAATGTTATACTGTTATGTTAAGCTATTGTCTGGTAGATGGCGAAGAAGTTCACTCTTGAACATCTATACTATACTACATTACAGTTCGCTGCTCAGTCGATAGACAACAGCTGAATTTACAAACGTAATTTTTGCGAAAAAACGACATTCGAGAATTAAAATCAACAAACGAAATCATGGGGAAAATAGAAATTTACTTACTTCATGGGCACGGGCCGATAATAGACACGTTTTCTTCACATCATCACTGATATTTTATTGTTGGATGTTTCAATCAACAGGTAGTTCGGTTCTGGCCATGAACTCCAAGATACTTGAACATTCCACCTCTCCGACTGGTGTGCATTCTACCTTACAATTTTAATTAAAAAAGTTGTTTGAAGAGCCACCGGCGCAAATATTGGAAAAAATTATTGGTATTAGAATTCTTTTGCAGAAATTTAGTACTCCGGTAAATAAATATTTAAATTTCAAGTGCCGTAGCACGAAGTTATTCAGAATTATTCTTCGCTTACAGACTTGGGTATAAAATAAAAGTTTATTTTCATTACCTTCCTACCTGTCTGAAGAGGTAAGGACCAAAGTTTGGTTTCATAATTATTTATTCTTTGTCCAATAGTGCTTCCTAATCACTTCCTACCGATGCGATGTTGTTATAATAAAGTAGGTACAGTCGAGAAAGTAAGTCGTGCACTCGGGTCTTCAGCGTTACGCACTGAATTTGGGACACCACCATCGATAGTGGTGATTTCTATCTGATATTAGGGCCGGCACCAGTTGTTAGAGGTGGTTGCAGTTATTGGTGTGCAGATAAGAGTTATCCGGCCAACAGATCAACAAAAAGTGCACTATTCAGTTTCTCGACTGTACTTCTTGGTTTCCATAGAAACAAAAACTAAAACAGTATCTACTGTTATAAAATCATAACAGCATGCATAGCCGGTAAGTAAAATACGTCGCTACACTAACGACGGTACCTAAGGCTCCATGGCTTCCATGTGAATTTTATGTTTCCTTTTATATCTTCCGAATCCTTTTGTGCATTGATTATTGTTATCGGTAATTTTATCTCATGCATTCCGCTCGGGCTAATTAATCCATGCATTCGAAACAATTACCGATAACAATCAATGCAGTAAACTTGCTCAATAGAGTTAAATAAAAACGTGTTTGTTAATGAATTATGTCTTTATTTAACCAAATTTGTTTTCTAACTTAACCAAAAATAATTTGTCTTCATTAATTCAAAAGAAATTAATAAATACAGTAATTCTTAAATTACATATAGGCACATTTTTTCACCCCATAACTAAAAATAAAACAAATAATCGCATATATTTGCAAATATAGATGAAATTCTTCAAAAAAGCTATGTATAACATTCCATTATTTTGTAGTATCTAGCAGAAACTTGTTTCTGAATAACCCCATTCTGCAAGCAGTATGTAGCTGTTTTTCCTGTAGTGTTAAGGAGGATTTTACCTCTGCGAAAAACGTCGAAAAGCGCTCTTGTATTTTTGAAACTAGAAGCTTATTTATTAGTTTTTGGCACAAAATTTTTACCCACCTGTAGGCAAAAGGTGGCAGACAATGCGCAAATAGCGAATTATTTAAAAATGGCATCGGAAGAGGTCAGAAAAAAATCACAAACATCACCAAAAATAGGCAATGTTTACGTGTCAATATCTCAGGAACCACAACAGTTAATCCAAATAAAAGTCGCATTAGCGCAGAATCACGGATATCTTGGCTAAGTATGGGAAAATTTTTATAAAAATAAAAAACTGAAAAACAAAGATTTAGTTTCGAAAATACAACGAGGGTGATATCGCTGAGTACCTATAGAACCCTTATGGGATGATCGGTTTTACTTGGAAAGGTAAAACCTCCTCTTAAGAGGAAAGGTAAAACCTCCTCTTAAGAGGAAAAATTAAAAACGTGTGCTATTCATTTTTTGATCATTCTGTTCAGCTTTGTATAGTTTTAGATATCGAAAGCCCCTACCTGTGAATTTGTGATAAATAATAATTGTGCAAATAACTTTCAGGAGTCAGAATCGAAAGATGCCCTCTTCAAATTTCCCGCGAATATAAAACAGTGCGATTGCCTTTGTTATCACGAGATTTACCGAACGAATTAGCGGTCAATTCAAAAAAGTTTAAATCAAATTTTGATATTTTATGTTACTAACTCCAAAGAGTTACTAAGATCTTTATTTTGTCACAGGTAGAGGCTAAAGGGTTTCTAGTATAAGAAGGTCCTTTTCTAATCGTGACGTCGTCTAGCGCACTACGACGTAATTGGTGCTTGAGCTCAGGTGGTACATTTCCTATTGCGTGCTAACTTGCGTGTCTAACAATTTATCTCTCTTTACGCACCACCCCTGCAAGCGCACTATGCGCAGAAGCCACGCGCACATCTTCCGTCTTTTTATACTAGAAACCCTTATTGGCAAGGCAAAAAAAATCGAACTCTCCACGTAAACTTCTTTTTGTTTGTAATAAATTACAGTAGGGGTCGGACGTTTGAAAATAGTTGTAACGTCTATTGGGACAAACAATCGTTATAAACAGGTTCGGTAATTTTTTGGTTTTTTGTTGTTTTGAGGTGCCTATTATGAAGGCCATCATAATGTGTATCTTATGTTATATTTAAAGTCTTCAAGGCTGTTTACACTACATGATTTTTCATGTGATTTTCAGTATGTGATTTCAAGTCATACATTACAGCAAATCATGAAAAATCATGTAGTGTAAACAGCCTTTAGAGAGACTGTTTTACATCGAACTCGCTGTTATCCGAGTATTTTCAATGTTTTCTATTTCTAAATGTTGATAATTTTAATAAATCTGAAAATTGAAGGGTCATTTTCATTTTTGCTCCAAATACGCAAAATCTGCTCAGTGCACGAATGTCAAACCTTGTAAACAAAAAAGTGATGCGAAAGCCTAACTTGGAACAGATGGCCACAAAATACGGAAATAAACAGTTTTCAATGCTATTCGGAAAATAAAATTCACATTGTGATTTGTGGGCCTTAATAAATATCTAATCCACCTGTATGCAGCTCAAAGCACACCAGACAATTATTAATGAAACTGTTTAAAACGATAGTTTTCACCTCTTTTACTTGTGATCTTTTCTATTCTTTTAGTCATTGTTTCCGTGATTTGATTATTCTTCATCTTAAATCTCATGCTACAGTGCGTTGGCGGGCTCTCATTGCGCCTAACCCTGCAAGGCGTATTTCAGGAAAATATTTTTTAATGTGTTACAGAATGGTCCAAACAAATTTAACAAGTCAAAGTTTAAAACCATTTTAGGAGCCTTGTTCATCCCTAAAATATTACGGCTCTGGGCAGGGTGTTTAATAGTTACTTACATACTTAACACGGGAAAACAAGCTGCAAACTTTTTCGAGAAAAAATGTCCGAAAAACAGCCTGGCGGCTTGTATTCGACAAATACGGTATTCGAGCACTGTTCGGATAATTTTGAGGTTAGAATCAATGATCTGTGAGATTGTATGTTCTCTCCAGTCGTTTTTTCGAGTGTTTTTAACAGTAAGTTCGACTATGTATTTGATATTGATAGGTCTATTTTATTCTTTCTTACCTACCTAATTGAGAGAATGATATTTTTTTCATTTTTGTATTAACAAAAGACAAGAAAATGTGATATCTTATAGATGTTAAATTCATAGATATTTGCCCGGATATTTGTTATTTTTGTTCTTTTCATACCTAATGTAGGTACCTAATTTAAACAAATAACATTTCCTGTATTTGTGTAGGTAAGTAACTAGGTATATTTAAATTCGTACACCAATAGAATCAAAGTTTATCAAACGAAAAGATTGTCTACGGCTTGTACTCGGACATTTTAGGTCTACGGCTTGTACTCGGACATTTTAGGTGCGGCTTAGATTCAGATCCTTTACAATTACGGCTGGGAATCGGGTCTAAATAAAAATGTCGATGCAGCTTATATTCGGACGCAGCCTGTTTTCGGGTATATGTATACGGTAGTCTTATGGCAAATGTCAATGTTTGTCTCAGTACAGAAAATTGGGACGTTACCAGTTTTCAAACGACCAAACCCAAATTTTATATCTTGATAAACAACAAATTCATTTTCTAGGTAAGTACAGATTTTTATAGTTTAGCCTCTGCATATTATAACAAAATAATGGGTAAATAACGTCCCGATGTTAGTTTAAGCTGGATACTCTTTGGTTTAAGTCAATTTCCCGCGAATTCGAAAGAGTACTTTCTTTGGCTTTGTTAACACGAGATTAAATGAACGAATTTGCGGGAAATTTGAAAAATAGTCAACAATTTTTCATTTATGGACTAACCCCGAGAGGTTTATTTTACTTATAGGGACCATCCTTATTTTTAACTGGAACTGTTTTTGTTTGAAATAATAAATCGGTGAACAAGTGAATCTGAAAAATATTTTCTGCTAAAACTACGTCGTCTTTCTTGGTAAAATTTATGTAGGACAATTGTACAATGATGCAAAACACGTAAAGGTATGTCTGCATGAAAATAAGAAATCTGTTCGTATTAATAAACTCTTTATTGATTCATATAAATAGTTCCTAGTAAAATGGGAAGCTAGGACTAGCTATAACATAGATACAAGAAGTCGGTTTTTTGTACAATTATACATATACGTGGAAGTATAAGATGAGATTATAATAATATAAACAATAGCATGATATGAATAACATTTGATATTAGTCTTTCCAACATCTCTCAAATGTTCAACAATACAGCTTGGCATTAATTTTGAGAAAATGGCAGTTAAAATTTGGTCTTTTAAATTTCTAACAACTATTAAATTCTGCCAACAGTACCTACCAACAATGGCCAACTGTTCGTGTAATTTTGTTGGTCCAGAAGAATTTTCCTAGTATGTACAACAAAATAAAAAAGGGAAATATTCGCAAAAGTTTATTTATATGGTTATATTACAGTCCCTGGTCACTTTCGAGACTGGTTTTTTAAATAAATATATAATATATATCTGTACAAATTACAAAAGCTCGACAATGACTCAGGGTCTTTGACTAAGTGTCTGAACACTTGATTGGTAATCATACATTTCAGGTAATGTCTCGCTTGTTAAAACTTAGAAATACACAAAAATAAACGTACTTACAGGTAGATTTCAAAATGCAATAGTTACCTTTGTGTAGTGATGTTTCTTATAAATAATAACAAAAATATACAATCTGAGTATTTGGAAATTTATGAAAAACTACGGTATTTACAAGTCTTAATCTCTTAATTTCAAATATCCACCATTATTGCTTCGCACGCCGTTTTCCAACCAAACGGTGAATAGTTAAGTACCAATTTGGTTAAATTTAGCTTTTTATTTTCATAAATTTCCAGTGGATTAAACAATTGTGACACCTGTGGGCACTACAAAACTTTATCACGCCTTGCACTTTTTAATACGTAACGGTTTAGAATCTTGGCAGTCGCCGTAGCTGGTTGTCGATACTTGGCACATCGAATACTAAACAAACCAAGGCACTGTGCAAATACCCTCTGCTATTCATCCAAAAAATAATAATAATAATAAGCCGGAACCTGTCGTTATTACAAAGAATTTTACAATCAGTCCGTTAGTGAAAAAACCCCGCCCTAACCTTCTGAAATGGAAATAAATAAATAATAATAATAGGACACTTTGGATATCACAACTTAAAACAGTTTAACAAGTTTGACATTTTGGTGTCTTGGGTTGGGAGAGCGCGAGAAAATTCTTCATACTAAAAACAAGTTGGAATGAACGATTAAAATTAAGAACTTAACTTAGGAGTAACACGAATGAGTTACATTGAAGCACAGCCTGTTCGTAAAAATTACCGCAGTCACAACTGTCCGTTAAATAATAATTTATAGTAAAAATGGCATTTGGGAAATGCGCGGATTTGATTTAGGGTCGTTCGACGACTAATATCTATTGTAGGTTTCTGTTTTATCACAATTTTTACATACGGTGGTTTGGGGTCACTTGGGCGCTTTGAAGTAGCGCAGCACGATATAGCCCAGCCCGCGGAATACCACCAGAAAGGCCAACAGGACGAACGTGTTCGCCCAAAGAGGTAAATACGCGCCCTGAGCTTCGAGAATCGCCGCCACTGGGATGTGTTCTGATGCTTCGCACACTGAGAACTTTGACTGATGGGCGCACCTGTAACATTAAAAAAAAATCTTTTACTCTCTTAATTATTGTCAAGTTGGTAGTCGAGAAACTAAATAATGGCACTTTGGGTTCATTTGTTGAATAAACACTCCTCCCTCCCCCAAATGGTGCCGGTGCAGCGTAGAATAGCTTAAATTTATTTATTTAGAAATGGTAGAGTTGAAACTCTAAATAGGGGTCGGTCGTTTAAGAATGGCAACATCGCAATTTCATCTAGTGAAACAAAAGTGTTCATATTTTGATCATTTTACACAGTTTCACTTTGTGGTGTTTTGACGAGCCTAGAAGTGGATTAGATATTTAATATTTGAAGGCCACAATGTGATTTCAAATATTTCAGAGTGATGATTATTTCCGTATTTTGTAGCCATCTGTCCCGGTCAGGTTATTTCTTTAAATAGTTTGCTTTTGAACATTTTATAACTAATTGGGTACTATTTTGTACGGTGGGGCAGTGATTAAGGGCTGATTTCAGAATCAAAATTAAAGTGTGCTTTAAATGAAAAGGGAAATGAATAATTGCTCCAAGCCAGCAAATTAAACTTCCTGGTTTATTTGGCTACCGGTTTCGGCCGCATAAGGCCATCCTCACGCAACGTAGTTTAGAATAAATATTTTGTTTTCTGGGGTGGTTTGCAAACTAAAAATAGTGATATAAGAAAACGAGTGAGGAATAAACCTGTTAATAAACTCCAAAAATAAAATATAAAATTACAATAAAAGGTGGATGCGAACGATCAAATAGACAATGCTGTTTAATATAAAACCACAAACTTTTCTATTCGCAAAGCAGCTGTTCACACGTAGAAAACACTGTATTATATTTGTATGTGTAGGTAAAACATTCTCGCCGCACTATGTTTCGAATAGCAAATTTTGATTTTATTTTATGCAGTTCGCCACTGGTGAAAGTATGCATTGTCAGTTGGCTGCCAGGTTCTAGTGGAAACAGTTCGGGAAATATTGTAATCCTAAAAGTTCTTCCAACCCTAGTGCTTCAGCAAATATCGACGCATATCGAAAACAGTCTCTCTAACTGCCCGAAAACGTCAACTCAAAATTCACTTATGCTTCTGCTATTGGTTCCCCTGTTGCAAATGGCCATTAGAATTTTCTAGAAAACATTAGGGATTTGTAATGCGTTGTAATGGTACCTAATGAGCCTAATGAATCGGAAGGGAAATTGAGACCTATTTGTAATGGAAAAGCCCAACTGTCCATATTTGTAATGTATTGTACTGGTCACCCCTGTCATTCATTAGAACCGATTAGAACACGGTATATGATTTCTAATATGTTTTCCCATTACAAAAATAGACTTAAAACAGATGGCGCCGGCTGACGAACATGGCCAATCAGATGATAAACAACGCGCATTATTGTGGCAAGAGGGTATTAGATCCATCATTATTGTTGTTTGCTGCTGTTTGTGTTTTATGTTCATTCAGTATGAAATCATTAGCTAAGTAAGTAATACTAACATATCATATCAATAGTTTAAAGGTATCGTAGGGGTAATATTATATTTGGTAATACGTTTAGTGAATTCACGATGTCGATCTCTTGCGATGAAGCTATCGGTGACGGGTGAATCGTTGAAGAAGTGATGATTGCATTTTAAAGTTTTGTTTTGTGATTGCATATGTTTAGGTATGTACCTAAAAAAGCCATAATTTAGCAATCGCCGACTTTTAGGATAATTGAAAAACGAGAAAGTAGTGCATTTTGATATAAACGTGTGCGGCGTCAGTATCATTGTTTAAAATGTGTACTATGTTGTAATGTGTTCTATTTGAAACCCATAATAGTTTCTAATGAAACCTAATGAGACATTTTTGGGATATTCCCATTACGTTACATTAGAAGTCAGCTATCGTATCTGTAATGGGTTGATCTGGGAATCCCCAGAATGTCAACACAGTTTCTAATGAATTGTAATGGGAAGACTGGGATTGTACATTAGGTTGAGGAACCAACTTTTGTGTCTGTAATGGGGTTGATGTGGGAATCCCCAGAATGTCAACACAGTTTCTAATGAATTGTAATGGGAAGACTGGGATTGTACATTAGGTTGAGGAACCAACTTTTGTGTCTGTAATGGGGTTGATGTGGGAATCCCCAGAATGTCAACACAGTTTCTAATGAATTGTAATGGGAAGACTGGGATTGTACATTAGGTTGAAGAACCAACTTTTGTGTCTGTAATGGGGTTGATGTGGGAATTCCCCGGACAAATAACCTTAACCCATTATAACTCATTACATTATTTTTTAAATGTATTTTAATGGTCAGGTGCAACAGGGGGTCATTTACCAAATTTCCTAGAAAGTTGTTTGATAAAATAGTCAAACTACTGTCAGTTTCAAACCCTTCTCTGTCTGTAGGTTTGAAACAGGCAGAATTACGATACTGTCGTTAGGCAACAGTCTCCATAATGTATGAAAACACCAAGTATTTGTGGTTCAAACCAGAGACAACTTTTCAAACTACAAAACTACTTTTTGGGCTTGAGGTTTGCAGTGCTGGAGAAGAGAGGTGAGTAGAGGCATTTGCTACGAGAGAGATTAAAAAAGTCTCCTTAGATAAATGATGCAAAAGCGCTTTAAATTTAATTAAATTGCAACCGACGCTCCATCTGGTGGTTAGTATCCAAAGCGTCGGTTGTTGTAGCAAGAAAACCTTTAATTTTGCGCGAATATAATTCTGGTCTTTTCCGTAACATGCGCTGATCTAATATTATGTATCAATGCCGATTTTGATCTGGCCATGCTGCGGCAGTAATGAACCGATATATTTATCTCATGTTACGTATTACCTTGTCACAAGAAGAAAAAGGATGCAGCGCAGCAAAATTACTGCTGTTGCAGTTGGCTGTATCTGCAGTCTGCAGTCTGCACCCTTTTCCTTCTTATGACGTTGTAAGTTGTAACACGTTAACATGAAATAGATATACTGCAGCTGCAGGTCGACCCGAACGTGCTATTACAAAAATCAAGTAACAATAAATTATTATTATACGCTCGCGTTCGTAGTCATGCTCCAGCTTTTGGACAACTTTTATTTGGCATCACTCACAATTAACGTAGCTTCCAGTTTTGTGCGAGGCTTTATTGTGTTAAACGTAATGACGAAATTAACGTAAAATTAAGAAATTAAGAAGCATATCCATGGAGATTCCATGGAAATTATACAGTTTTCAAAGTATTTGTAATTTAATTCATTAATATTCTACGTTAACTTCGTAACTGCGAAAGTACCTTTAGAATTGGTAGAAGTAAATTAAAAATGATAATTTCAAATTCTCAAGTGAGCCACAGTGGGAAATTTAGTTTAGCTAATTTCTTGATTCAGTATCGACATGGTTAGGCATTCCCAAAACCAACCCACCTATACAAAAACATTGACTAAAGATTGCTGACCTGTCAAAAAAGGATATCTCGCGCCATGTAGGTAATTTTGCACAGCTTGACCTCATATTGTGACTACCAGTGACTAATAAAATAAGGGGAATGCATGACCATGTCTAATCTATTGGCGATTCAAATTAATGATGTGACGTCACACTGTATATTCTGTTGGGAATCCAATCAAACGCCAACTCATGCGTTCCTCATTGGCTGATATGTGGCCTGATATGTGACGTTAAACACCAGAGGGCGTCCTCCTTAGCTAGAATCGCCAATACTCAACCAAGGTTTAATTTATTGATGTTATTAAATTTAGAATTTAGATTAAAATACCTAGTATATTTTAATATACTATTAAAGCAAATTATTATCGCACGAGGATGTTTAGACAACGACGGCAAAAAGCCCGAGTTTTACAAAATCCTAGTGCGATAAGAGCCTTATGAAACACGTTTTTATACATTTTTTTCTATCTCGGAAACCTAACTTGTTAACATTCCTAGAAAAAAATTGATTTTCCATTTTCAAAGACAGGGCAATGCTCGCTTGACAGTTGGCGATTGTTTGTTGCTGATTATTTAGATCGTTTTTGAACATTTTATAATTAATTGAAGTCAAAAGTTTTTAGTGATTTGCCGTTTTTTATGTAAAATTGTATAACATTACCCTCGGCATTACCTTACTTTCATAAAACTGTATCTCAAACAAATAAAAATTATATTTAAAAGTTTAACACAGAAAATAACCACTATAATCTGTCCGGGATCCACACGACCGAGATTCACCCGATTTCCATGGCGATTCATTGTTGACAACAATGATTCGCCATGGAAATAGGGTGAATCCCGGTCGTGTGGATCCCGGACAGACCATAAAACTGCTTACTTAAGTCAAGCAAAACATTAACACGTAGCCTTATGGCGAATGTCACTATTTCTCGCGGCCCCCGGTAGAGAAAATCGCGACATTGTCATTTTCAAAAGATCGACTCATATTAATTGCGAAACTATTAAAATTAGGTTTGAAATTGTAATTTTAGCAACTGGAACCATATTTTAAAGTGCGAAGAAATCAATAGTTCCAGCAGTAGTTATATTTTCACTGTTACCAGTGTTACCAACCTGTATGAATCAAGTTTCAAATTGCAGTGGTACAAACCTATATAGTCTAGTCATTATAGTTGCAAATTTTACTACTGTTAAATGCATAATCCATTCAATGATCATGATTGCTATTGAAATGAAATAAGGGCTGATCGGTCCCGCATGGATAGAAACAATTGGGCGTGTATTCCCGTAATTTTTTCACTTCGGTTGGTTTAACCGTAAATGGTCTTAACTTTCGTTTTTTCAAATGGATTCAGAATCTACAATTTTTTCTGAATAAAAACATAGATCATACTTGACTAACTTGACCGACACGGCCAACCTAGATTTTCAAAAATATCGAAGAATTCCGTGAAAAAGATAACACGTCGATTTTCCTTTTTTGAGTTGTATCTGGTTCTGGTGGTATAGTTTGATATTTGTTCTGAGCTTCCTGTTTAACCGGAAATTATAGCCTCCGATAGCGATAGGTCTCGTTTTTTATAAATGATGATGAATTTGCATCAAAAAACTAACTTGACTTGTTTTGAGTTTTTCAAAAATCGCAATTTACCGATTTCCTTGATGTTTTTGAAAATGTAGGGTGGCCGTGATGCATGATACAGTTTTTACCGCAGAAAAAATTGCAGATTCCGAATCCGTTGAGAAAAAAGTGTCATCCTGTTTTTAAAAAAAGATCATCTCCTGTTAAACTGGAAGTGGAAAAAATTTGCCGAATGCACGACTAGCTGTCCCCCTCCATGCAGAGCTGATCAGTGTTTATTCCATTTTAATATTTTTTTACATCCAAAGGGCTGGAAGTTAAAAAAAACACCCTGTATAATCATCGATGTTGCCAACAGGCAGATCCAAAATTCGTGTAAAGCGAATGCAGTACCATATTTCAAGCTAATAATAAAATCAAACATCTTTTCAATGCGCTTTTAAAAAAATGCTAAATGAAGCTTCAAAGGTCAACTCTGCCTATTGGCAGCTCCATGTATACAGGGTGATTCACGTAGACCGTTCCTTAGAAGTTTTCCCACTTCCCAGTGGAATAGAAACTTGAAATTTGGTACTCGGCCATTATCGGCAATTCTGAATTCACCTAAAATATTGACAAGATTCCGTCACTTCCGGTTTCGCCGGAAATTATACCAACTTTGTTATTTTAAATGGAACCCTATAATTTTGATTACATATTTAAGATCGTCTCTTCAAACTGAGTATTTCTTATCTGGGTTATCTTCATCTACCTGTCATAGTTTTTGACTTATGTCAATTTTTTTGTTCAAAATGTCACATACAAGAGTTGCTTTAAAAAATCACAGCTCCTAAACGCTTGGCAATAATGAAACGAGTTTTTTTACAATCGATAGCGAAGGCATTAGAGAATCTTTTGAGTGGTTAACAGTCTACTAACTTAGCTTCAAACGTTCACAATTACTATTCAAAGTTGACTATGACAAAATATGGGAAAGTCGATTTTTTCAAATGGAACGTACTATTTTTGGCAACGGCAATCGATAGAGCGCTAAACTTTAGGGGCAGTTTCATCAACATATCCTATACCCTCTACTTATCAATTCCGAGTTATTTATGAAAAAAGATATTCTGAAAAAATTATTAGTTATCGGAACTTGAGTAGGGTTTGGAAAATTTGTTACATGTCAAAAAGTGTCATTTTCATTGTTAGTATTATTAATAGTTCACTTAATGTTGGTCTTACAACAATAAATTGTGGGCTACACGAATGAAGTTGTTTTTGATTTATTTGTGACTTATGGTCAAAATGACCGAATTGTAGACAGAACTTGCCGAGCCATTTAACGCAAAGTATCCAGATTTAGCGCAAATGACAGGGTAAATTTGCTCGCATGAAGACGAATTGTATTAATGTAATGAATGACAAAGCTTTGTTAAAGTCTGTTACATTTGTTTCTTTCAAAAGGGTTAATGTTGATAATTGTTAGTTCTATTGTAAGATTTGTATTTGTAAGTTATAAAATGAAAGAAGTTATGCCTTGAGAGTATTTTTTGTTAAACAATCGTTCTTATTTTGATGTATCATTTTGACCACAAATCACAAATGAATCAAAAACAACTTCATTCGTGTAGACCACCGTTGCTGTAAGGCCAAAATTAAGCCAACAATTATTAATGCTAATAATAAAAATGTCACTTTTTGACGTGACAAATTTTCCACAGCCTACTCAATTTCCGATAACTCCTAATTTTTTCAGAATATCTTTTTTCGTAAATAACTCAGAATTGATAAGTAGAGGGTACAGGACATGTTGATGAAACTGCCCTTAAAATTTAGCGCTCTATTGATTGCCGTTGCCAAATATAGTACGTTCCATTTGAAAAAATCGACTTTTCCACATTTTGTCATCGTCAACTTTGAATACTAATTGTGAACGTTTGAAGCCATGTTCGTAGATTGTTGACCTCTCAAAAGATTCTCTGATGCCTTCGCTATCGATTGTAAAAAACCTAGTTTCATCATTGCAAAGCGTTTAGGAGCTGCGATTTTTTAAAGCAACTCATGCATGTGACATTTTGAACGAAAAAATTGACATAAGTCAAAAACTATGACAGGTAGATGAAGATAACCCAGATAAGAAATACTCAGTCTGAAAAGACGATCTTAAATATGTAATCAAAATTATAGTGTTCCATTTAAAATAACAAAATTGGTACCATTTCCGGCGAAACCGGAAGTGACGGAACCTTGCCAATATTTTAGGTGAATTCAGAATTGTCGATAATGGCCGAGTACCAAATTTCAAATTTCTATTCCACTGGGAAGTGGAAAAACTTCTAACGAACGGTCTACGTGAATCACCCTGCATATTGAATGTTAGTTAGCTTCGGGGTTAGCTTTTTAAGCGTTGAGAATTTTTTGCGGTTTGAATTTAAGGATCCCCAATCCATCGTCTAAAACGAACAGTACCTACTCACAACTTTTTCACTAAAACTTCTAAATTGATTCTAATGAAATTATTTAAATTAGGTACGTGCAAAGCGAAGCAATGTGGCCTATGAATATTCATTAAGCAGGGCTAAATCCGCCATCTCAGCTTCGTCGGGCAAAAAATGAGTTTATTGTTTGAGTTAAAACGGGTCAAAGCTCGGCGAAAAATCGAATAGTTCAATCCAATTTGTAGCGCAAATATTGCAGTTCCCTATGGAGATGTCTGGAAGTGATTGCAAAAAGCTGACTCATGAAAAACTGTTTGTACTTACAGGATGGGCAGTCCTTCGCTGAACTCGACAATCTGCATATTCTGGTAGGCGTAGTGAACCATCGACATGTACTTCATCCACGTCAACCAAAAGGGTATGTTGGTGGCGAGGTAACCTCCGAAAAGTTGTGTGGCCAGCGTGTAGAGGGCGCTGATTGTGATGCTAACTTGCATGTCCATACAGCATGCTCCTATAAAAAAGCCCACACTTTGTGCTACTATTGTGTTGAGCAATAAGAAGCCCAGCAGAGTAAGGAATACGAATGGAGAATGGAAACCTGAAAGATCGACCAGTTAGAAACAGTCCCAAGCTAATTAAGAGAACAGGTAAGAGTAGATAAGCTATGACAGTTTTGTGCATAGCATATCCACCGAAGATTTTATAATACTCACCTAACATAGGGTAAGAGATGAGATGGTAAACGGCGGGTAGTGTGATAGTTAGAGGTAGTTCACCGACCATCTTCGCTAAATAATAAGCGGAGAGACGATAGGCGCCAGATTGTCGCTCTTTATTTATCACTTCACGCTCGGGAGGAACTGTGGATCACACCTTTAGCTAAAACTTAACAATCCTCGAATCCTTACAAGAACTGAGTGCCCCAAAATGTGCGAACAACATCCAATACGTGGTAGAAAAAAACATCCAACCCTGAATATCGTGCAAGGCCTCCTCCCTTCGCTCCAATTGAAACCAAAGAAGTCCAGCCATCAAGCCTAAACCTATCGTTTGTACCCAGTTAAGTTTCGACAACATTCTAGGTCTCGCCTCTTGAAAATTCCTCTGCGACAGAACTTTAAACTGTGTCCAAAAGCTCGTAGGCCACGTGAAATAGCAATCCGAATCGCTCGTTTCCGAACTGACCGAAGAAGAAGCGTGGGAATGGGTGTCCAACCAGAGTCTTCTAACGTCCGGTTCCATGGCATTTATTGTATCTTCTGCAAAACAGACTGTTAATAACACGGAATTATACGAAGGCGTAGAGGGGCCACAACGAAGTCTTTAAAATTTTCTGAAAAAAAACTTTGTTGCATCAGCAAATTGTCACTTGTAACTGACAATTGTCACTTCAAACCATCTTGAAACTGACAATTGTCACTTATAACTGACAATTGTCACTTGTAACTGACAATTGTCACTTGTAACTGACAATTGTCGCTTGTAAATGACAATTGTTACTTGTAACTGACAATTGTCGCTTGTAAATGACAATTGTCACTTGCAACTGACAATTATTGTCACTTGTCCGTTACAAGTGACAATTGTGGGTTACAAGTGACAATTGTCGGTTACAGTGACAACTGTCACCTACAAGCGACAATTGTCAGTTGCAAGTAACAATTGTCGGTTACAAGTGACAATTGAAAGTTACAAGTGACGATTTGCTATTGCAACAAAGTTTTTTTTCTGAAAATTTTAAAAACTTTGTTGTGGCGCCTCTACGCCTTCGTAGAATTAGATCAAAAAACCCACGTTCTAAACTTGGATAGGGGCCGTGCGTCGTGATTTTATTCGTGTGATCGCTATATTTGTCTGTGATGTAACATTCGTTTGGTTGCAGCTCGACTGGATAGTCTTTATTCTTCCTGGCGTCCAGCGCTGCCGCAGTTATCCTTTGTCTTACTTCGCTATGTCCTTTAATTTGTTCCACTGGAAAATCGCGTCAGTGAAAATGGCGGATTTGGGGTTACTCACGTATAAAATCGGCAGGATTATAGTGCGGCATTATGTTCAGTCCAATACTACTAAAAAAATCGACGACTTTGCAGGTATCCCCGAAGTACGCCGTCTGGCCGTTGCATAACAACAGGAGTTTATCACAAAGGTGAAAGATTTGAGATGAGGGTTGATGGAGGGTGATGACCACGGTTTTGCCTTCGGTGACGGCGTACCTTTTCAATGTGGTCATTAGGCTGTGGGCGGCGTGCGAATCCAAGCCGGATGTTGGCTCCTAAAATATTCACATTGTGAGTCTTTTCAAAAATCTTACAAATTTTGATCTGCTCAAAATCTTTTAAATTCGCAGCTCCTGCATGCGATTTCGTTTCAATAAGTAAAAAACGTGATTGTTTCTTGATTAATCACCGAGAAGAGTGAGCCTCATTTTAGAAGAAATGATCACAAGTCTTCTAACTTATTGTAAAGACAACTTGAGAAGATACTGTCTATACTAAAACGAAATGAAACTTTCGTCTTTCCTCACAACTAAAATCATTGCTACTTGCCACACAACTATTTCAAATAATTGCTGCCAGGAAAGGCTATCCGAGAGCTAATTTTTCAAACTATTTTTGTAGGTATTCATATTAACTCAAAATTCGCAATAAAGCAATGCTGGGATTTTTCAATCTTTGCGTAAGACGAAAGTTTCGTTTCCCAATACTATTTGTTTAATTTCTTTATCTTTAGTGAAATAGGTAAAGTCCCGTCGCATATTAACGAACGCGGGGGTTTTGTCTCAGGTTTTTTTTCTGAAGAATAAAAATAATAATGACGAAAAACTGTTATTAATATCGGGTGTCCCAAAAAAAACCGGACAAAATATTTTTGGGAATAAGTCGGCATTTCTTAACCGATTTGGATGAGCGTGATCTTAAATTAAAGCCAAAGAATCAGGCTTTCGACTGTATGAGAAACTACGGCAGATGGCGCTGCCGTAGCAGTCCTATTGATACTTGCTTTAAAGGTTTATTTTAGCTGCATGGGGATTGGTCAGTCAACGACCAATCGGTATGACACTCAAATAGCCTTGAAGATCTTTCGTTCTTGTTCAAAAATCCCTTTTCAGAAGTCGATTTGGCTTAAGCATTAATTTTCTGTAATTTTTTTAAAAAATGTGTTTTTGGGTATTTTCACGCATTAATGGCCATGACCAAAGAACAGTAATGCATATAAATCTTAATTTTTAGTTATAAATGAACGAATATGGTGAAAATAGTGGCGCAGATGCCAGTGGGGGGCAACTGAACAGTTATCATTGAAAATTAAGCCCTATGTGCATCAATCTTACTTTAGTCATGGTTATGGAAGCATGAAAACACGCAAGAACACTTTTTTTAGAAAAATCACAGAAAATTAGTGCTTACGCCAAATGAACTTCTGAAAAATGATTTTTTAAGAAAAAAGAAAGATCTTCAAGGCTATTTGGGTCTCATAACCATTGGTTGTTGCCCGACCAATCCCCAAGCACCTAAAATAAGCCTTAAAGACAAGTATCAATAAGGCTACTAAAGCAGCGCCATCTGTCGACGTTTCTTGCAAAGTTCGAAAGCCTGATTCTTTAGCTTTAATTTAAGACTAAGTCTATCCAAATCGGTTAAGAAATGGCTGACTTATTTCAAAGAATATTCTGTCCGGTTTTTTTTGGGACACCCGATATATAAGAGAAGAACAAAACACACCATTTTGGTCCTTTGAGTCGGATATAAACCAGTCCTGCAATGTGTTGTAAACCTTTCCGGTAAACCTTTTGCAGTACTCACTTGTAGTTACTGTAAAAATTGATTTCCCGGTCTTTATAAGGTAAAGTCGAGAGTAAATTACTATTAATCTGATTTAAATTTTGCAGTTGTCTGTTGTTTAGCTCTAAAATGAATATCAGTCTTTCCAATTGTCACTTATTTCTAACAAATAAGAATAAGAGTTTCTACCTCGATTGTCAAAGTGATACAAATTTACGCTATAGCTCCGGTTTTAATTCAATCTTCGTCTGTTATGTTAATAGCTATAAAAAGATTCAACTTCCCCCAATTTCAACTTTTATGATGTGCTACATTTTTATAATCTTTTCGCCTAGAGGGTTACTTCTGACTAATTAAACGGGTTTAAATGAAACATCATTCAAAGTTTAGTAGTTGCAAAGGGCAGATAAGATCTATTTCATTACCCTAATGACATTCTAACAAGATTTTTAGATAGCAAGCAAGGCAATAAGTTGTAAATAAACTAACCAATTAAAAGTTTCAAAGCTCGAGTATACCTTCTGTAATCCAAGCAGTAACTACAGCTGAACTTTTACCTTTCCAGAGCAAATAAAACAATAAATCTAGAAGCACTCCGCCGCAAAACACACAAAAGCAAGTGCCGAGGGCATGAAACCCCGCTCCCAAAGAATTAAGAAACTAAAATAAACTCTGAAACTTTTATAATACCCACAAATCTATAGCTACAAAATCGGTTCAACTTACATCCAGCAGCATTAGTGAAGGATTGGTGAGGAGTTCGCAGGCGATATTCGCCCTCTTTTTCTCGCCCCCGCTCAACCCCCGCTTGATGTAATCCCCAATGATCGTGTCCTGGCAGTTTTGCAGCTCCAAAACGTTAATAATGTGATCGACTAATTGCATTTTCTGTGAATGACTCATCGAGTCGGGCAGTCTCAGTCTTGCGGTGTACTCCAATGTTTGTCTAAGGGTTAGGTCGGGGAAGAAGATGTCCTGTTGGAGTACGTAACAGATCCTCCTCTTCCACCGTTTGCACAGTGCGTCCCGATTGAGGAAGATTTGTCCAGAGTTCAGTTTGAGGCGTCCACTTAAACAGTTGAGGAGGGTCGTCTTGCCACAGCCGGATGGTCCCATTACTGCCAGGATTTGTCCAGGACGAACCAGACCGTCGACGTCCTGAAGGATCTGCCGGTTCCCTGCGCTCACGGTGATGCCGCGAAACGCCAAGTGGACCGGTAGGGGACGGTGGTCTGTGATTAGGCATGGGAAATGGACTGTTGTTGTATCTACCCTGGAAGAAAAAAAAATGTCTAAATAACTGACATCCATGAGGGTCAAGATTTTGGTAATAATGTTGCAGTTTTGAGAATAGAATAAAACGCCGGTCACTCTACCCGATTTTGCTCGTCTACTCTGTCCGTCGGATAACTTGAGAACAAATTGAGATATCAAGCAGAAACTTGGTATACAGTGTATCACTAAGTACATACTTACTCGGTAGGTAATAATAATAATAATTTTCTAATTCAAAACGCGACAATACTCGAATAATCGATGGTTAGCAGTTATTTTTAAGATGAATTAGAGTTTGTTAGACTTATAATAATTGTGCTACGATTCGTGTGAAACTTATTGCGGATTCGTAACAGTAGATAATTCTGAAGTTCTAATGTAACATTTTTACGAAGAAAAAGTTACTAATTTAAACGGCTAGTCCACTACTATTGACGAGCCTAGATCATCAAAATTAAAAGTCAAAAACAATGAAATGGCCTTTCTACGTATACAGATTTAATTTACCTTTTTACATTTTAGATTTTCTATAAGTAGCAATATTTAGCGTTTGCACACAAAGTTGTAACCCGAACAGTTTTGGGAATTATTTATCATTGGAAAAACTTCAATCCGTTAATTTTATTAGTTAGTTTTATTTAAAGTAATCTCTGAATTCTTTTTTCTTTATTCTTTACACGCTCGAAGAAAAAATAGCAGGATTTATTCCGAACTTATTCAGAGCAAAACGTAGTTTTTGTGATTGTCTCATCAAGTGTCCGTTTTACGAGAAATCGTGATGAAAGTAGCCATTTTTTTAACGAAAAGTAACACGTTTCTTAATTACATCTTTTATTAAAATCTCATCTCCTTGGGGTTCGTCATAATGAGCACATTGTGTTCGAAATGCGTCAGCAGTGAAAATCAAGTGTTTAGATGTAGTGGGGTGTTCCTAGTGATAGTGCATTTTTCCACCGAAGTTGTCCAGTGTTTCCATTGTGATGGTAATATACAAGGTAGATTTTTTTGAAATTTTTCTATTTTCAAAATACCTAAAGGAAAGATCTTTTAAGTGATTCTTATAAAAGAATAGATGCTCTTTGCGACTAGTGTAAGCATTTTTGGTAACTGTTTGAATAATACTTGAAAATGTTGTTTTTTTCAAATAATATTGCGATTTTTCACAAAGTAAGTATGTACGTCGTTTTTTATTCGATTTAAAAATTACTCAAAATGAAGCTTATTTTATCTAAATTTAACCCCCTATTACTTTACGTTGGGCAAACATTTCATAAGAGAGCTGCATTTTTTTTTCTATTGTCATGTTATATTAATTTTTAAAAAGATCGAAAAATAACAACAAAGTAGTTGTAATTTTTCATAATCTGAAGTAAAATTTGATTCAAACTATTGATTTACTTGGATTACTTTTGGAAAATTGTTGTTATTTCTCGATCTTCTTAAAAATCAGTATAACATGACAATGCCCAACATAAAGCAATAGGGGGTTAAATTTAGATAAAATAAGCCTCACTTTGAGCAATTTTTAAATCGAATGAAAACGACGTACTTTGTGAAAAATCGCAATAATTGAAAAAAACAATATTTTCAAGTATTATTCAAACAGTTACCAGAAAATGCGTATACTAGCGAAAAGAACATCTATTCTTTTATAAGAGTCACTTAATAGTTATTTACGTAATTAGTTATGAAAAGTCCTATATTGTTTGACGAGTCGTAATATTTGCCAAAACGAGCGATAGCGAGTTTTGCAACATTATGCGAGTCAAACAATTTAGGTTTTTCATGACGTATTCAGCACAACATTTTACCTAATTGCGTAAAATCCAACTTTTCAAAACGCAATTAGGTAAAAGATCTTTATTTTATTTTGAAAATAAAAAAAAAAAAATTCGTAACCAATGTTTCAAAAAAATCCACCCTGTATATTACCATCAATTAAGTTATGAAGGGTGAAAATACGTCATTTGGCATTTCCAACACGCATATATGTCATGCTGATCACAATCGGATAGAAAATAAAATTGGCTGCCAAAAGGTGGCCGAGTTCACGTGGAATGTTTGCAAATTTTACGTTATTTCAGTTTGGTCATGTGAATAATTTCTGTAGGATCAACGGTTTTCACGATATAAAAGAAAAATATCGAAGGTACCCATCACGCCCTCCACCATTTTTTAAAAAGATATCGGCTAACGCACACGCCAGATTTGTCAGGGCTTTTAGTATTTTTTATAATTTTTTTAGTAAATTTTATAATTATAGAGGTAGCAAACCACTATCGGGATAAGATTCTTCTGCTACTGATAAGGCTTCTTCAGTTTCACTTTCACTTAATGCAAACATTTTTTTCATTTTTTTGCAAAAATTCTCGGAGTATTGTTAAAGGATAAAGTCAGAACAAAGAATTTGTTATCAAAAATATAACAATTTACACTGCTTCTCTAGCCAACGTGTATAATCAACTAACTCTAATTACCCCGGTTCCTCCACCTTGCCTTGTTTTCATAATGCCGTTGGTGGTTGTGCAACCTTCAACGAATTCGGTAACAGTAGGTATAGAATTTTTTTCATTCTGCGTCCGATCGTGCAAATGTCAATTTGTTTGGTACATTCGTTTTGGACATAATGAGGTCATCATTGTTTTTAATGAAAATTCACTTTTTTTGAGACGAAATCATATATCATACTCGACCGGAAGTTAAGTCACGGCCACCCCAGGATTTTCAAAAACATCCAAGAAGTGGATGAAAAATCAAGATTTTTAATAAACTCAAAAAAGACAATAAACGTTATCTTTTGAAGCTAATTCAACTGCATAATTACATTTTCTTAATTATTTTCAGAAATAAAATTTAAATAACTGAAAAAACACTGCTTTGTATCGCTAGTTTAATGTTTTGGTCAAACGACCATTTTCAATGAGTTTACAAGTTGAGCTAGTAATAAATACAAATAAACTAGCGAAACAAAGCAAAGCGTTTTTTCAATTATTTAAATTTAATTCAATAATAATATCATTTTCAGAAATGTTGATCTTTCAACCATTCCTATTCAAAAACATGAAAATATTGGATGGCCGTGGCCCCACTTCCGGTCAAGTATGATACATGCCTCCGCCTCTGTCCCAAAAAGGCTATAGACAATTTTCAACGTCAGTTATAGGCATGCGCGAGCCATTTTGAGAGTTGAATAAAGTTGAATTCCGCTGCCACATAATACCAACATTATTCAGTTAAGCCAACCCAAGACTATGCAGAAGACAATTTACACTTAACCTAACTGATCATAGATGGCGTTGACATTGTGAATATTGTCTATACCATATACTCCATCAATAATTTTTGAATTATTTCATACATTTGCCCATCGCCCAACCCTGTGTAAACATTAAGCAAGATCTGGAAACGATTTTAAAGCTTGTTTATGTCAAAATCTGACAGATGACAGATGGAGTGGAAATTCTGAATTGCAACTCGAAATTCCACCTAGAGTATTGGTCGAAATTCAAGTCATTCGATAGCTTTCCATCACGATTCAAGAAGGTGACAATCATCATTAGCGAAAAACCATCCTTTAAAGGCCCTACGACCCTTAACATGGAGATACACGAAAATACGAAAACTCAAAAGCTACAAAACATGTCAAGGCAGAATTTGGTGTGTCAATTTACGTATTATGTTGGCGGATGAGCAAATTTTTATTATGTTATGATGATCTAACCACAGGGAGGTGAAATTTAAGGGTTGAAACTGGAAATTTATCCAAGTAAATGATGGTATAAAATCACGAGATTCCACAGATTTCGGTTAATCATAATTATTGGGACATTTCCGGTTATACCGGAAGTAGAGTTGAACTTCGTAATTTTAAATGACAATCCCGATTTTTTTTTGCAGATTCGGTAGAAGAAAAACTAAGCTGGCACCAACAGCCTCAGGCCTTATTAACGTATCTAGAAAGAAGATGTGCAAACAGCAAAGCAGTAGGTACACCTATTATGGAAAAATGGCTATAACTTTTTTAAACCGTGGGCGATAAAAATAAGACACCGTTGCTTGCAAAGGAAAGACTGTTCTACATTATGCTTGCCAAAAAGTGCTAAGAAAGTTGATTCAAAGTTGATTAAGAAGTTCATTGATAGAAATTACAATACTGGAAACTTAAAACCTGACTAAGGCCAAAAGTTAATTAATTCGGTCTGTTGCCTGTTTTATACGATGTGGTGTGCCAAAATTCCACATTTCAGATTCCTGAGTTATGTCGTGACTCGTGACTAAGAAGAATCCCATCATCGACAACCCGCAATTAGCTGAATCTATTCACGACTCCTATTTCTGAATTCAAATCCCACCTGGGCCCCTGAGCCAATTTCATTAAAGTGGTAGTAGTCACCAATTCCTTTGCTGCAATATGTATTTGTTCAGTGCGTTGCACTGGGAGGTCATCCGAGTTCATAAAGGTCACGTGTCGGGCCAACATCGATCCCTAGACTAGCATCAGACTAGCGAGCGTACTGCCCAAAAAACCGTACACGGATTACGTAACGAACTAGCGTATAGCGTTCCCTCTGGACCTTTCTCAACGTGTTTAATTGGAAAATGAAGAAATATAGGTGAGCGCTCGTTAGTTCCAATTCTCAAGTACCCTGTAAATTCAAAGAAGTTTCGTGACATGGCACGGGTGGGTCTTTTTAAACGCCGATTTTATCAGCAAATTCTACTACTGATGGTGTCAAGGAACCCGGAAATGATGCCTCTTGGCTTCTTCATACTTTTATTCTGCATTTTACGCTAACTGCTGAAAGCTTTCAAGAAAATGTTTCCCAATAAAAGCACAAAGAATAAATTAAAGCATTTTTTCTCTGTTGTTTACAATCGTGATGGCACCAATAAGTGAAAGTGAGTCTTGAGGAATGAATCATACAGCGTGGTGTTGACCTGGAAAATGCATCTTTTTATTTATTTTCGACCTCAAGGTATGTGGCAAGAATGCAATAGGTATTTTAATGCACAATCATGTTGTCGCACTGAACGCTTATATCCTGTCAAAATTATAATTACCTACTTTAATAACGATTCATCATAAACACGATAACTTTAGAGAAAAATTGTAAAAATTTGATTGAAACAAAGTTGTCTTGAAAGATTAACAATTTTTTGTTCGCATTTAGGTAGGTGGGCGTATTCATAGTCGACTTTCATCATTACGAAAGGTGGCACGTTTCATCAAACCTCACTTTTCACATTTTTTGAAATATTTAGGATAAAATAAAAGGTGTTATAATTCATGTAACCTTCCTCGGAAATTTTGAAAAACTCGCTCATTCGTCGCTCGTTCTTCTAGCCTCATAAGAAGAAAACTTCACCCCTCATCAAAGGGATCCTCAAAAATTCAGTTTCTTCAAATTATTTAAAAAACATATTCTATGGAATTTTTTTCAGATTTTTTTGTTTGGGAATTTTTCTTCTTACTCTACACAAAAAAGTGCTCTTATTGAATGTCGCTTAAATAGCCCGTTTTGAATAAAATTGCCGGAATTAGATGAAAGCGCGAAAATTTGTAAGGGAAGGTTTTGTTTTATTTGCCTAATTGGCGAAAATAAGTGCAGGGAATGATTTTTTATATTTTAATAAAAAATGTTCATAATGGACATAACGACAAAAATTCTTTCTAGGAAATCGGGTGAATCTCGGTCGTGTGGAGCCCGGACAGAGTATATAAGGATTTTTTGCCATACAGGGTGATGAATTTTTCGTTGTCCACCATTAGGAACTCGGTAACTATAAGAGATCGAGGATAGGTTAAATTATAGAAAAGTTGCACTTTTTTAAGGTAATGATCTTGATTTGTTCCTGAGTTATAGCAAAAAAATTTTAAATGACGATTTTAAAGAAACATTTATATCTTTCTAATGATTGTTGCTTATATTTTTGACAGCTGTCAATTCAATGGCACTGACAGAAATTTTCTAGGCCATCCAGATTTTGAGCAACCACAGTTAACTTTTTTTTTCTTAGGGCTGCCATATTGGATTTTAACACCACCAGTTGCACAAAAAAATTAGCTTTTCAAAAATGTAATCAATACGGACTTCTTCGAAAAAATATGTCAAAATTCCAGTCACACCATGCCATGGCTTACGTATTTTATTATTGTTGGATTCAATTACATGTCATATCAGATTGAAAAAATCGAGGTACTCTTTTGTACTTGTTTTTCATCTAAGTTTAGGCTGATTTTACAAACTATTCATAGCCAATTATTCAAAATTTGACGATCTGTCAAAAAGTTCATGTAGGCTACATTTTTGAAAAGCTAATTTTTTTTGTGCATTTAATGGTGATAAAATCTAATATGGCGGCCATAAGAAAAAGAAAAGTTGATTGTCGATGTTCAAAATCTAGAAGGCTTAGAAAATTTCTGCCAATTCTGTGGAGTTGACAGCTGTCAAAAATATAGCAGTTCCAAGTTTCATTTAATTACCACCAATCGAAAGATATGAATTTTTCTTTAAAATCGCGATAACAATTTTTTCGGGATAATACGGGAACGAATCTTGATAAAGAAGAATTCTTTACAGATCCTTAAAATCACCTTGAAAAAACGCGACTTTTTCTAATTTAAACTGCTCTCCATCTCATGGTTTCCGAGAAATAAAATAAAATCTTCCCTCTCACAAATTTTCGCGCGTTCATCCAATTTGGGCCATTTTATTCAAATAAATGTAGCTTACCAATTTCTAACAAGAGCACCTTTTCATGTAGAATCGATCACAGACTCAGCTTTTATTATTTGTTGAGAAAAATGCATAAAACAAAAAAATATGCAAAAAATGTGCAAAGTCCAAGAACGCACGCCTTAACACCAATCTTCGCTCCAAATTTAAAAATCTTATAATTAAAACTCGAAAATTATGCATGTTGTGAAAAATAGTTTCAAATAAAAAATATTTACCATAACAAATTGTCTACATTTTTTGTTCTTTTTGACATAACTTCACATTATTTAACGAAAAATTTTTATTTCTCTTTACAAGGGCGTAGGGTGGAGCAGGGGGTAGCCTTAAAATAAGACGAAGAATCACCCCCTACATTTATTTATGCGGTACCTACCATTATCTAACACCTAACCCAACCCCCATCGTCATTTGGAGGTTTTCAGGTTTTGTAACACGGTTTTAGTCATTTTTTCCGCTTTCTGGATTAAAACTATAACTTTGGCAGCGAAAAACTGTTATCAATTTGATTGCCACACAGTGGCCAGTTTATTTGGCTCTCAATTCTACCAGGAAATTATAAAACTTTGGGCTTTTACTGCTTAAATTATTAGAGACCACTACATGAATTTATTAATAGGTTTTCGTTCACTTCAACGCCTCAACTATTTTTAATACACTTACTTGAGGTCCCCTAATGTTGTTTTGTACATTTTCCCATGAATAATAATGAAAATAAATAAATTCTTTATGAGATGTCGTTCCAGTTCGTCCGAAAATAAGTTTCATAATTCATAAAGTGAAGGTTACACTTTTTTGCGTGAATACATTAAACCGGCCTAAAATCGATTGCTGAAATATTTAACTCCCCCAGGTTAAACTATCTATTTCAGTCAATTACGGCCGGATACACTTTTGCAACAGAAAAAAAAATCGCCTGACTCCGAGGTGGGGTCAAGTATTGTTATATTTAGATAAAGCTTAAAGCCATCGGAAATGCAAAAATTGAAAAATACGAGTTCGTTCACTCCGGAAATTTTTAACTTTTATCGAAAAATTAGCGAGTTAAAAACAATAAAATTTATGATTTTAAGTATCTATGATCGACTGATGATAAGTCTACCGTGAGCTCAATCTGTCAGGTTCAGCCACCATATTTAACCGATTTTTGTTTCTTTTGCCACCAAATGCGCAGCCATACATCAGTGGAACAACTTTCACAGTTTAAATATTATGTTACAAAAATAAAGAGTCGTGCATTGCATGCATAAAAACACTAAAACGTGAGTTTGAGGCGAGATCGTTGACCCCAGCGCTTTATTTTTAAATGCGATATTGTTATCTTTATGAATTTTATTTTACTGCCGTAATGTATGTCATCATTCGATATGTCACTGATGATAGATAAGTGGTAGAAACCGCTCTGACGCCAAGAAGAAAGGTGCGGAAAGGTGGGAGGAGGATTTTCGTCCTGAATACGACTAACCCACTAACCTAATGACGTCACAGATCGTTGAACCTCATATTTCGGACAGTCAAAAAATTGTGATATTTTAATTGGGTGAAAACGTCGAAAAGAACGATGGCCTTTTGCACGCACCTATTATTACTATTTATGTGTTATTGTGTTGCAATTCCACACGATTATACCGTGAAGATTGGCCTCAGGTTTTTCTACGTCACGTCTTGCTAAAAAACTAATTACCGCCATAATGAAGGTGCATAAGAAACCGACTTTAGAAGATTTCGACATGTTTACTACTGCAATAGAGGTGAACGTCCCGCAACAACAAATTCGACAGGTAAACAGGAGATTCATTCAAAAAATTTGAAGGTTAAGGTTTTTTCCCCGTCTGTATTTGTAAAAATATTCTTGGAAGAGATGTTAACGAAATTAAACTTAACGACGATGTTTGTACCGAAATTTTATTGCACAATAAAAATGTTATTAACGCGACAGCTATTTGATCTTTAAAATAAAAGCGAAGACACTGCAAAACGAAGAAAGTTTGCGCAATTTAAATCGGATTAATTGAAGACGTAACCTTTTGCTGAAGAAAACTGTTAATTGATTCCTCGATGCAATATTTACTTTGTTGCGTTGCTCAGAAACAATATTTAATGGTTATTCGAGCTTAGTGTGACGATACAAATTCTCTCATTAAAGAGACACTAATCCTAATTCATCTTTCTAATGTGTTTAAATATGCATGTGCTGGGCTTAAAAAATCTAATTAATTCAGAATTACAGCACCCAGGCTTCGCATGAATAGTGGAAAACATTAATTTCAAAGTAGTTAAATATTCAGAGGTGAATCTAATAAATTGAGTTAGGAAACTTGAAACTTGCAGTTAGTTTTAGTGTCTAGTGCATCGCCATTATGGAACTAATTTAGTCCTGGGGAGATTTAAATGATTCACTCTGTACAAGAAGATACGAAGTGGAATACATACAAATAGGGTATAACACTGATATTTGAATTATAAATGTTTTTAAGTCCCAAGTGAAGAAAAAAAAGAAAATGACTAAAGGACGAATTCTAGGAAGAAGTAGGAGAAACATTCAGCAAATTGAACAAACAGAAAGTCAGCATGGTGGTAGAAAAGAAAGGGGAGAGAGAGAGAGAGATGGAAATTATGAGTACACACTTCAAAACAAAGAATATTCATAAGGGGACGTGGATTTCACCAAACGGAGAACATCGAAAACAATTTGATCAAACGGTACCAGAAAATAATGAAATGCAAAAACGTGCATATAAATTCAATCATTTCCTAGTAAAAATAGGTATGAAAATAGCGAAGCAACCCAAGAAAAAAAGACAAAATAATGAATAGACAATTTACAAAAAATAAGACAAAGAACGAAACATTTTTAGACCCATGTCCAATTGAACTTTTCTTTCTAGAATGAAGTAGGAAACCGTTCCATGAGCTTGTTTATAGTATTTTGATGTCTTCTGTCACAAATTTTGAAGTCCTGAACCAATAAAAAGCCATTTTTTTCGAAAACGGTGTATTCTAGCGACATTCAACAAGAGCACCTTTTTTATGAGGAATAGATAAAATGAATATTATTGAAACTGAAACAGGGAAATTCTTAAAGCTCGTGCAACGCAATTAAGGCAACAGGATTACACCATGGAGTCAAAGCTCTCACAAGATCACACCGTCCGTCGAGCTAAATAGAGCCAATAAAGTTTTCAAATTATTATTACACTATTGAAAATAATTATTACACAATCCAACTATGGCTCTTAAGAATTACACGACGGAGCTAAGGTCTCTTACTATATCAAACTAAAGCTCCCAAGGATTACCAATTCGAACTAAAGTCCTCACCCTCACACATCACATAGTCAATAATACAAATGTTAAAATTGCCCAGGAACTCTCGTAAAACGAATAATTATCACATATATCATAACGTAATGGGCATAATTATTATTGTCGTAAAGAAAAGCTAATGATTTATTTACTCACTTATTAAACTTCGCATATTAATTGCGTGAACGAGAAATTTAAAAGATGGAATTCATGGCAAAACAAGTGGAAAGAGTGTCAAATTTTATTGTCTGAAATCCTGGCTGGTTTTTATATTACCCATTAAATCTGGGACGTCTAATCTATAAATTATTAGTTTTATGACTTAATATAAAAATCCGTTTCGACTTCCAGGTCAATCGAGAGAAATTTCCTTGTAAAAAGTAGTTTTCTTGTGATTGAATCAAGATGCCAGCCTTGAGACTGTCTTTCTTTGAATCGGCAAATCGATTAATATAATAAAATAATAAATCAAAACAGTCGAAACGGATGGAAAAACAAAGCTGTTCGTTCCGCCATTTATGGAAGATTAATGTTGGGAGATCGGTTTTATTAATTTAGCAGAAGTTATATTGTTATGGTAATGTCGAATCGAAAGTGAGTAAATATTGCAACGCGGTGTCAATGTACAAGAAAAACAAATAAAAAAACGGATGACGTAACGAAATCTATCAATTCGGTTAATTCGCCAATTTGAGGGTCCAGCTGGCAAAATAGCCGAGGTCAATTCTACGCGCTTTCTAGATAATAAATCAATTAGGGCATTTTTATTTATAAAATGTTGGTAATATGCGAGTTCAATACACTCAAAAACAGTCTTCCTTTTCGCAGTGCAACGTTTGACATTGCGACCTCAAAATTGGACAATGCAATTGCGCTTTTTCTCAATTAATTGTGGGGAAACCGAGGGCGATGAACCGCTTGCACCCCAGAGGAACTTTTTATTGGAGTGAATTATTGCATCGAATTCTGGTGCAATGATCGACTTCTGACCCCGCTGAACTGCGGATTTCACCACCCCGAGGTTATTGGACTCACCTCACACCCACTTTAATCGCACAAAATCGGCTCTTTTGCAACCGCCTGGAACTCCTCTAATTGCGATTTTGAGCCATTAATCTTTGTTCATTAACGACGTGATGACAAATTAATAACCGCTTTGACTGACTGGTATAAATAGTTAAGACCATATTAGAACACAATTGAATCATTCCAACAAAACTGGAACGGGCAATTATTCATTAATTTTTCGAAAAAAACTGTTTTTCCACAGTTTCGCAATCGGCGGGTTCATAAATTATGAATACAGGGTGGACTTTTATTACTTTCAAATTGCGTTTCGTCAACATTACTCACGATCAGTGGGCGTTCAATTTTCGTGCTGTATATTATATCAATTTCCGCCTATTGCTCACGACTGGAAGCGGCAAACAGTCGCTAATTAAAATTGCATAAAATCTATTGCCTCATGAGTGTGTGTGTCATTTGATTAGTATTTTTAAATTCTGGAGTCAGTGAACCGTTCTTGTGAAGTTTTTAGAGCGATTACGCAGTCCCAGTCAACCAAAACGTGAAAACTGCTGTCTTCATTTGGCAAAAAAATACTACACCTACTCAAATCCAGCTATAAAAAACTATTTCACCTAATTGCGTTTGGAAAAGTTGGATTCTACGCAATTAGGTAAAATGTTGTACTTAATACGTTAAGAAAAACCTAAATTGTTTATTATTTATTATTTAGGTACTTGGTGAATTTGAACAACAAAATTTGGGGTCCTGAGGAATCCAAAAGAGTCGTTTTTGAAAAACGTCTGTTGGCAAGCTAACTACTGGACAGATCTGGCTGAAATTCGGTATGTTGCGCTTTTTGAAGATGATTAAAGGACTCTTCGATATCTTGATTTGTTCCCGAGTTATCCCGAAAAAGCTGAAAATTTGCATTTTAAAGAAAAATTCATAGCTTCCTAGTTGATGACATTATTCAAATAAAATTTCGAACTTTTATATTGCTGACAGCTGTCAATTCAATGGCATGAACAGAAATTTTCTAGGTCTTCTAGATCTTGAGTGACGACAGTCAAACTTTTCTTTTTATTATGGCCACCATATGGGATTTTAACACCCTTAGACACAGAAAAATATTTTCAAAGCTTGAATCACACGATTCCAAGACGTGTTTGATTACCGTTTAATTCAATCTTTTCACATGTCATAAGAAATTGAAAAAATCGGTGTAGGTACTTTTTTGCAATGGTTTTCTTTCCCCTTTTTAGGCTGAGCACACAAATTATTTATGCCAAATTTTTTTGTGTATCCCCATGGTATTAACATAAAATATGGCGGCCATAATAAAAAGAAAAGTCGACTGTCGTTGCTCAAACTTTAGAAGGCTTAGAAATTGCCACTGAATTGACAGCTGTCAAAAATATAGAAGTTCCAAGTTTCATTTGAGTAGCTTTAACTGCTAGAAAGATTTTAATTTTTCTTTAATATCCCGATCTTCAGTTTTATTTATTCAAGGTTAACTCAGGAACGAATCAAGATATCGGAGAATTCTTTACAGATTCTTAATCACTGACTCTCAAAAAGCGCCCTTTTTTTTCTAATTTAGTCGATTTTCTAACTCTAATTTCCGAGATTCCAAGGTGTGCAACGAAATAAGCTCCAACCCTGTATATTCCGAGCGTTCCAATGAAAAGGAGCCACCCCAAAATATTTCGTAAACCAAATAAAAGAGGGCGCTCGAGTTGAACAAATATGATGATATGTGTTGCGAAGCATTGGCATACCCATCATAGGCGCCGGAACCAGAGAGTCGAGGGTGCAGTGCCCCCTACCCACGAATTGAAAATTTACCCAAAAATTTGTATACAAGATGTCCCAGATTCAATGTGACGGACAGTATCTCCATCGTGCCCTCCAAAATGTCTTCCAAGGCCAATAAATCACTATTTCAACAATTTCTTCTGTAATTGGGCAATTATTCAAAAATTGTGGAAAAGGGAGGGACACGCTCGCAACTTTTGTTTATTTAATTTTGTATTTTACTTTAGTAGTACCATTCCGATGGTGTTAAAATTCAATATATCGGCCATACGAAAAAGAAAAGTTGACTGTCGGTGGACAAAATCTAGAAGGCCTAGAAAATTTCTGTCAATGCCTTTATGAATTGACAGTTCCAAGTGATTTTCAGTTTTTCGGGATGAACTCGGATATCGGCATTGGAAAATTCTTCGCAAATTTCGCAACCGATTTTCCATATCTTATGGTTTCCAAGATGCCAATGGTGGGCAACGACATAAGAACTACCCTGTATAATGTGTAAAAATTTTTAGTGTTGAATAATGAACAAAATAATCTAAATATTTTTAGTAATGGACTTATATGTATTACTAAAGGCTGATCCATTTAAAATCTTCAACGGCTTTAGGTCTCAGTTAGAAGAATAGAAATGGCAAAGAATGGTTGTTGGTCGATTTTGTAAGCTGCTATAATGGGCTTGCTGGACGGCATTGAAGCTGAATCATTATAGACAAGTCCATAACGTCGATATAGATTCAGAAAAACAAGGACTTAAGAAGACCTAATTAACTGTCAGGTCGAACAAACTCTTTGTGCCTTAACAATGCGGTCTATGGTGCACATTAATATCGGCAAACAATTACAAAACACTTTAATGACTGTTCCGAAATTGATGAATAGCTCTATTGCAACGAAAATTTCTCAGTTTCACGTGACCTTATAGCAAAGCGTTCGTGTTTACGGGAATTATGAGCAATTACAAGGCGGTGTCGAAAAATACAAATCGTTAATAAATTACCGCCGCCGTAATAAGGCCATCGCAATAATTCAAAGATGTGCCCGGGCACATCGGTGTGGAAACGCGATAATAACTCTAAATTTTTGAAAAATTCAAGTCCTGCAGGATTTTTTACCGCAGGATTCTCGGGATGTCTGTCACCCGTATAAATGTCAAGGATTTCCATGAAATATGCAACTATAAAAGCGGTAATTGGGCTTTATTTCCATTTAAAACGTGAAATGGTTTAAGTCTTTTTATAGTTAAGCCCTCTTAAGTACCCGCGTGATATTTCTCAAGACTTGCAAAATGCATTTTCTTCGACTAGGATTACAACCGACTTGTGCATCAATTTATATCTTCATAACATTTTATTATGTGTTTTTATTTACTACTTCATATCAAAGATTTATTTTTCCTCTCAGTTAATTTATGACAATCAATAAATCGCTTCGTATCCGAGTAGGTGTTTGAACTCTGCGTGAAATTTACGATTTTCCAGCTAGGATTTTTGAAAAACAAGCGTCCACCTGGTAATCCTCACGCTAAAAGTGAAAATACTCTGAGTAATAGTTTGAATAAATTAAGGCTGAAATTTTGGCAACCCACTGAAAACAAAACTGCAAAGAAACTGGAACGGGATCGCAAAGAATAGGTTTTTTGACCCGGGAAGTTTTAGGAAAGTGGCGCTTCCATAAACGTATGCAAAATCCAAAACCATCGAGAAATCGCAAAGGACAATATTAATCGGCGTTTATTAACGAACAGGTGTTTGCTCTAAGCTATTTTTTAATCCGTTATTCGAGGATCAAACACCGTTAAATTGACAATCAAAAGAATGGCACGTAGACGAAAATATCTGAATGTAAATTTTCTAAAATCGAGGTTAAAGTTTTTTCATAAAAACTATTCGACAGCGATTTTTAACCCAGTTTTTGGAAAATCTTCCTTGGCAAAAAATGTCCACAAATCGTCTCCGGTTAGTACTTATCATATCAAATTGCCTCTCTGCCTGACCCGCTTGTTAAGCGCAGGCTTAACCTAGTGTTCCGGTCAACGACACCAGTGCAATATCTATTTTGGTTGCTACATTGGTTTTTTATTTATTTGTTTTTGTGTTCGACTATACTCTCACCAAAGTTGACATTTTGTTTATGTTATTGGGACTAAACACGGCAAAATTTCGAGATGATAGCTTTATGGAAATTAAGTCTTGCGGACAGGCGTGTTTAAACTAAAACTGTAGGATTTGGGATTTGAGAATAGTAAACATTGATTTTGTCGCCAGAGGTTGTTAACATTTGAGTTGGCGGAAAAGTATTTTGTCTTTCGTCCCCTACAACCAGGAGATTGGCAGAGGCCCAGACACAAAAAATTTGGCATTTAGATAAACCGTGAAACGGACCTCAAAAAGGAAAACTTTGTAGCACTGGATATCAAAAATTTATGGCAATTTTAAAAACGAAGAACTCGCAAGTATCTCAAAAACTAGGCATGATAGGGTAACAAAGGTTTAGTTACCTTTTCTACACAGCATTAAATTCTCTACAAGAATGTTCGTATAGCTGTAAAGTCAGTCGTTTGGTCTGTACGAGCCACTAAAGTTTACATCCGAGCCTCGGAAACGTCTTTCACAGATTGTACAATGGCCTAACAATTCGTCCAATATTTTTTTAAAATCGTACATCTTGTAAGGATATTTTTCATGACGTAATCTTTCAAAACATTTTTGTTTATTTTATGAATAAATTCACTAGAAACCGAGAGAAACTAATTTAAATGAATGGTATTAATTAGAAAATTTGCAACAAAAAGGACTTTATTGGGCAACCGTATCAAAAAGACATTAATATCGGCTGGCAAAT